>CM056697.1:6719616-11979616 GCA_029849275.1 Papilio elwesi
GGTAGGTAGGTAGGTAGGTAGGTAGGTAGGTAGGTAGGTAGGTAGGTAGGTAGGTAGGTAGGTAGGTAGGTAGGTAGGTAGGTAGGTAGGTAGGTAGGTAGGTAGGTAGGTAGGTAGGTAGGTAGGTAGGTAGGTAGGTAGGTAGGTAGGTAGGTAGGTAGGTAGGTAGGTAGGTAGGTAGGTAGGTAGGTAGGTAGGTAGGTAGGTAGGTAGGTAGGTAGGTAGGTAGGTAGGTAGGTAGGTAGGTAGGTAGGTAGGTAGGTAGGTAGGTAGGTAGGTAGGTAGGTAGGTAGGTAGGTAGGTAGGTAGGTAGGTAGGTAGGTAGGTAGGTAGGTGTAGGTAGGTAGGTAGGTAGGTAGGTAGGTAGGTAGGTAGGTAGGTAGGTAGGTAGGTAGGTAGGTAGGTAGGTAGGTAGGTAGGTAGGTAGGTAGGTAGGTAGGTAGGTAGGTAGGTAGGTAGGTAGGTAGGTAGGTAGGTAGGTAGGTAGGTAGGTAGGTAGGTAGGTAGGTAGGTAGGTAGGTAGGTAGGTAGGTAGGTAGGTAGGTAGGTAGGTAGGTAGGTAGGTAGGTAGGTAGGTAGGTAGGTAGGTAGGTAGGTAGGTAGGTAGGTAGGTAGGTAGGTAGGTAGGTAGGTAGGTAGGTAGGTAGGTAGGTAGGTAGGTAGGTAGGTAGGTAGGTAGGTAGGTAGGTAGGTAGGTAGGTAGGTAGGTAGGTAGGTAGGTAGGTAGGTAGGTAGGTAGGTAGGTAGGTAGGTAGGTAGGTAGGTAGGTAGGTAGGTAGGTAGGTAGGTAGGTAGGTAGGTAGGTAGGTAGGTAGGTAGGTAGGTAGGTAGGTAGGTAGGTAGGTAGGTAGGTAGGTAGGTAGGTAGGTAGGTAGGTAGGTAGGTAGGTAGGTAGGTAGGTAGGTAGGTAGGTAGGTAGGTAGGTAGGTAGGTAGGTAGGTAGGTAGGTAGGTAGGTAGGTAGGTAGGTAGGTAGGTAGGTAGGTAGGTAGGTAGGTAGGTAGGTAGGTAGGTAGGTAGGTAGGTAGGTAGGTAGGTAGGTAGGTAGGTAGGTAGGTAGGTAGGTAGGTAGGTAGGTAGGTAGGTAGGTAGGTAGGTAGGTAGGTAGGTAGGTAGGTAGGTAGGTAGGTAGGTAGGTAGGTAGGTAGGTAGGTAGGTAGGTAGGTAGGTAGGTAGGTAGGTAGGTAGGTAGGTAGGTAGGTAGGTAGGTAGGTAGGTAGGTAGGTAGGTAGGTAGGTAGGTAGGTAGGTAGGTAGGTAGGTAGGTAGGTAGGTAGGTAGGTAGGTAGGTAGGTAGGTAGGTAGGTAGGTAGGTAGGTAGGTAGGTAGGTAGGTAGGTAGGTAGGTAGGTAGGTAGGTAGGTAGGTAGGTAGGTAGGTAGGTAGGTAGGTAGGTAGGTAGGTAGGTAGGTAGGTAGGTAGGTAGGTAGGTAGGTAGGTAGGTAGGTAGGTAGGTAGGTAGGTAGGTAGGTAGGTAGGTAGGTAGGTAGGTAGGTAGGTAGGTAGGTAGGTAGGTAGGTAGGTAGGTAGGTAGGTAGGTAGGTAGGTAGGTAGGTAGGTAGGTAGGTAGGTAGGTAGGTAGGTAGGTAGGTAGGTAGGTAGGTAGGTAGGTAGGTAGGTAGGTAGGTAGGTAGGTAGGTAGGTAGGTAGGTAGGTAGGTAGGTAGGTAGGTAGGTAGGTAGGTAGGTAGGTAGGTAGGTAGGTAGGTAGGTAGGTAGGTAGGTAGGTAGGTAGGTAGGTAGGTAGGTAGGTAGGTAGGTAGGTAGGTAGGTAGGTAG
Source organism: Papilio elwesi (assembly GCA_029849275.1). Classification (NCBI taxonomy): domain Eukaryota; kingdom Metazoa; phylum Arthropoda; class Insecta; order Lepidoptera; family Papilionidae; genus Papilio; species Papilio elwesi. Next base: position 6,721,392 of record CM056697.1, read on the forward strand.
GTAGGTAGGTAGGTAGGTAGGTAGGTAGGTAGGTAGGTAGGTAGGTAGGTAGGTAGGTAGGTAGGTAGGTAGGTAGGTAGGTAGGTAGGTAGGTAGGTAGGTAGGTAGGTAGGTAGGTAGGTAGGTAGGTAGGTAGGTAGGTAGGTAGGTAGGTAGGTAGGTAGGTAGGTAGGTAGGTAGGTAGGTAGGTAGGTAGGTAGGTAGGTAGGTAGGTAGGTAGGTAGGTAGGTAGGTAGGTAGGTAGGTAGGTAGGTAGGTAGGTAGGTAGGTAGGTAGGTAGGTAGGTAGGTAGGTAGGTAGGTAGGTAGGTAGGTAGGTAGGTAGGTAGGTAGGTAGGTAGGTAGGTAGGTAGGTAGGTAGGTAGGTAGGTAGGTAGGTAGGTAGGTAGGTAGGTAGGTAGGTAGGTAGGTAGGTAGGTAGGTAGGTAGGTAGGTAGGTAGGTAGGTAGGTAGGTAGGTAGGTAGGTAGGTAGGTAGGTAGGTAGGTAGGTAGGTAGGTAGGTAGGTAGGTAGGTAGGTAGGTAGGTAGGTAGGTAGGTAGGTAGGTAGGTAGGTAGGTAGGTAGGTAGGTAGGTAGGTAGGTAGGTAGGTAGGTAGGTAGGTAGGTAGGTAGGTAGGTAGGTAGGTAGGTAGGTAGGTAGGTAGGTAGGTAGGTAGGTAGGTAGGTAGGTAGGTAGGTAGGTAGGTAGGTAGGTAGGTAGGTAGGTAGGTAGGTAGGTAGGTAGGTAGGTAGGTAGGTAGGTAGGTAGGTAGGTAGGTAGGTAGGTAGGTAGGTAGGTAGGTAGGTAGGTAGGTAGGTAGGTAGGTAGGTAGGTAGGTAGGTAGGTAGGTAGGTAGGTAGGTAGGTAGGTAGGTAGGTAGGTAGGTAGGTAGGTAGGTAGGTAGGTAGGTAGGTAGGTAGGTAGGTAGGTAGGTAGGTAGGTAGGTAGGTAGGTAGGTAGGTAGGTAGGTAGGTAGGTAGGTAGGTAGGTAGGTAGGTAGGTAGGTAGGTAGGTAGGTAGGTAGGTAGGTAGGTAGGTAGGTAGGTAGGTAGGTAGGTAGGTAGGTAGGTAGGTAGGTAGGTAGGTAGGTAGGTAGGTAGGTAGGTAGGTAGGTAGGTAGGTAGGTAGGTAGGTAGGTAGGTAGGTAGGTAGGTAGGTAGGTAGGTAGGTAGGTAGGTAGGTAGGTAGGTAGGTAGGTAGGTAGGTAGGTAGGTAGGTAGGTAGGTAGGTAGGTAGGTAGGTAGGTAGGTAGGTAGGTAGGTAGGTAGGTAGGTAGGTAGGTAGGTAGGTAGGTAGGTAGGTAGGTAGGTAGGTAGGTAGGTAGGTAGGTAGGTAGGTAGGTAGGTAGGTAGGTAGGTAGGTAGGTAGGTAGGTAGGTAGGTAGGTAGGTAGGTAGGTAGGTAGGTAGGTAGGTAGGTAGGTAGGTAGGTAGGTAGGTAGGTAGGTAGGTAGGTAGGTAGGTAGGTAGGTAGGTAGGTAGGTAGGTAGGTAGGTAGGTAGGTAGGTAGGTAGGTAGGTAGGTAGGTAGGTAGGTAGGTAGGTAGGTAGGTAGGTAGGTAGGTAGGTAGGTAGGTAGGTAGGTAGGTAGGTAGGTAGGTAGGTAGGTAGGTAGGTAGGTAGGTAGGTAGGTAGGTAGGTAGGTAGGTAGGTAGGTAGGTAGGTAGGTAGGTAGGTAGGTAGGTAGGTAGGTAGGTAGGTAGGTAGGTAGGTAGGTAGGTAGGTAGGTAGGTAGGTAGGTAGGTAGGTAGGTAGGTAGGTAGGTAGGTAGGTAGGTAGGTAGGTAGGTAGGTAGGTAGGTAGGTAGGTAGGTAGGTAGGTAGGTAGGTAGGTAGGTAGGTAGGTAGGTAGGTAGGTAGGTAGGTAGGTAGGTAGGTAGGTAGGTAGGTAGGTAGGTAGGTAGGTAGGTAGGTAGGTAGGTAGGTAGGTAGGTAGGTAGGTAGGTAGGTAGGTAGGTAGGTAGGTAGGTAGGTAGGTAGGTAGGTAGGTAGGTAGGTAGGTAGGTAGGTAGGTAGGTAGGTAGGTAGGTAGGTAGGTAGGTAGGTAGGTAGGTAGGTAGGAGAACATTGGAGATATGGTGATGGCTGATTTATATGGACCATTAATATCAGGGAATTTTGGATATACATTTATTTTTGTTATTCAAGATACCTTTAGTAAATTTATAAAGTTATATCCGTTAAAGCAGTCAACTGCAAAATCAGTCGTAACGAAAGTCAAACATTTTTCGGAAATTATAAAGCCGAAAACTATATTAACTAATAATGGAAAGCAATTTATTAGTAACCATTGGAAAAATTCTATGAGAGAATTAGACATAAAATCGATACATACAACTGTAAGAAATCCAAGACCGAACACAACAGAGCGAGTAAACAAAGAGTTGGGCAGATTGTTCAGAACTTTATGTCATGCAAAACATAAAGATTGGGCTTATGCCTTACCTAAAATAGAAGAATTATACAATAATTCTTTACACGATAGTACAGGGCTTACACCTTGCGAAATATTATATGGCGATAGAACGGAAATGACTTTTGATAAAGTTATTTACAAAGATAAATTTAAATTCGATATTATGCAAGTAAGAGGCCAAGTTCGAAAGAATTTAAAAAATTCTAGTAAAATTCGACGGACAAAATTCGATAACAGGAATCGATTGATTGTATATCATATTGGAGACTTATTAAAAATTCGAAGGTCGACTAGATCGAATGCAGAACATAAGCATATAAGTAAGTTTGATTTGGCTTATGAAGGGCCTTATGTAATAGCCGCAATTCCGTTTGATAATGTTTATACGTTAACAGATCCTCAAACTGGTGTAGTTCGAGGAAATTTAAATGCAATTCATTTATTGAGATATTATAAATAATAATTTGTAATTATTATTTAAATAGCATATTGTAAGAAATGGTAAATGTGGGTACCATTATTTGTGTTAGAAATAATTGAATTATATAATGGTAGATGTAGGTACCATAAAGTGTAATGAAAATGTTTCAATTTTTTTTTTCTTTAACATAAGTTGTGTTTTTATTTTGTTCAATAAATAAATGGGATTTGGGTTAGGCCGAATGACTCAATCACATTTGTTGAGAGATGGAGGCAATCATAATTGAGATACAACTAAATATACATTTTTGAAAGAAACAATTAAATTATCAAGTGAATTACATCAGCATATGAGTAAGCGAATGTAATGGAAATTGACAACATCCTGAGAGATGTGATTGAAGGGGAGTTGGGGCGGTCATTCCCGGGGGTAGGGAATAATTATTATATTGAGTTGTTGTTTTATGTGCTCAAAGTTTTGTTTTATTATATAGAGTTGTAGATTATATGTGCTCAAAAAGGGGAAGTTCAAATTTATACATTAACTACCTGACTTTGTCAGTCATTAATATAAAATTTGGGGGTGGATTGTAACTATCATTATTAAATCATTAAAAGATGACATTTAATAATATAAAAATATGCTAATAATAGTTATATGCATAACATATTAGAATATCATTACAAAATGATATTTAAATTAAAATATAAATTTACATTATTTGGTCTAATGAAGATATAAATCGTGATTAAAGGTACTTAAAGACCTATAAAACACTTATAAGTAATATAAATACATATTAATATTGATATCGAATCAATACATTAAGGAAAATAGGGTCATAAGAATTACGTGTGTTCTCGTATTGATTTTTCGTGAAAATCATACTAAGTTTAAAGAGTGAGTTCGTGCATTGATTTTTTTTATTGAATTTAAATCCAAAAATAGGGTAATAGGTAATGTATACACTTATAATGAACGTTTATAATAAAATAATTTAAAAATACGAAAGTGAAAAATCCTACGCGAACGGACATCAAAATGGCCTGTACGTAGATACACATCCATGACCTTACATATATGAGTAATGCGGCCGGCGTGAAGCGTTGGACGTCGAACTATTGAAATAATTTATTTATTTTGATGAAAAATATATTTGAGGGGAAATATATAAAATGAATAATGCCGATGAATGTGGTGGTTGTTTTGGAATACGGATCGTATACAAGCGGTATACAGGGTCCAATTTCCGTAATGTTGCGTTGTGAAATTATGCTGGAAATCGCATAGACATGTTCTCACGATGAATAAATGTCTATAAACCTATACCGGCTAGGGTGTAGCTGGTGAGTTATTCACTAATTATGCTTTGGCTTGGGAAGAGTGTGTTTTTGCACTTCGGTGTATTAAACGTGCTCGGAACCATGTCTTAGAGCTTCGGCTTTTTGATAATGGGTACTTGGCGTCTTAGAGGCTTGCTTCTATGATACGTCGAGTTTATATGATTTGCCAACTAACTTTTGTACCGAAATTGAATCTGTCTATACGGATGAAAATAGAGGTAGCGGATACTTGTTGCCTAAGCTTGATTTCTTGTTGGTTCGCAAGCATGTCTCGCAAGCGCGATTATACATGCTCGCTAGAATAACATTACACGGGTGTTTATTGTGTTCATAATGCGTCATTGATGGTTGCGGGGTGTTGATTGCAAATTTCTGCTCTGAAGCGGCTACGCCTAGAGTATTATCTCTATCGCCTGTCGTGGAGTGTGTAGAGTTGCAATTCGACATTACTGCACCTGATATGCTGCTTATGTTTGGTCTTTGGTACATCTTTTGATGGATCATTGATGGGATCAAAGAGTCTTCCTGTGACGGGTATATAAGTGGTTCGTGGCTAATATGCTCATTTGTATTATTCGGATAGATTGAGGATAAGATATTGTCGTTTGCTATGGTATTCTGTATTGTAGTATGACGCTTGTCTTAATTAGAATTGCCCAAGTCGGGTCCCTCTATACGGGACTGCAGACTGTTTGTCCTCCATGATTTACAAATCAATTAAGTGGCCTGTAAAATACCCATGTTTATAAACGAAGGCAAATTATTGGTGGGTGATGCAAATTTGATCGAGACTCACATTATGCGAAAAGTTGGTGTATAACACAATTATATGATGTTCGAGAAATATACTAAAGTTATTAATGTGGCCGAAACTGCCCTGGCATTAGTTGGTGGAGCCTGTGCATTTGTCTCTTGCGAAGATGGTAGCTGGAGGGAGCTATGCTCTCAAGGCTCGCGCTGACACCGCACAACGAGGGAATTAGCCATCCCCTGAGGCGAGTTTTATACTCCTAATGCGCTCCGTAGGTCGATACCTATGCTGACAATGTCTTGGTGGTGACGCCTTATTATACACTTGACGGTGTAACGCATTGATATGCGAGAAACGACTGAATGGTGTTTATTCACCAATAATGAGCTAAAAACTCTTACTGGTTTACCAGTATTTTTCTGCGATATACGGTGGCCGATCTGTTGTCCCTTGTTCGGGGGGAGTGCAACCGGTGGGCGGCACTCACCGTACACAGCGGGGATTTCCGCTGGAGCTATGTACCTCCATATATTTTTAAAGACATAAATTTATGTTGCGATGGTAGGGTTGTATCGGGTATTTGGGATTGAAGCATGTGAAACCTTTACAAGTAAAATTTTAATGAAATATTTTGGAAATTGCAATTGATCGTTAAATTTAAAATATTATTTTGGCAAATTTATATAGACTTAAGGACTTTAATAAGCATCCTATGGCTTCAATAAGCTTGGCGAATCTTTCTTCCTCTATAATTCCTAGAAGAACTAGTTATTACAACTCACAAAGTAGAACAAAGTTCTACAACTAGACGATCACTTATAAATATATCATTGGCCTAATATAATATAAAAGAGACGATCTTGGTGGTATTTCGACTTGGAGACATTTTATGTTTCCGAGTCGATTTCATTAATATACTCCTAATAATCCCTAGAGGAAAAAAGGATGGTTACAATATACTCTCCTCTAAAAAAACAATAGAAATCATAACGTAATAAAAAATATTATTTATAATTCATAATTATAAATAGGACAAAGATCTTTTAGAATATAAATGAGGCTCGAAATTTCTTTAGACTCTAAAGTTATGAATCAAAATGTCTGGGGTGTTTAGTATTATCACGGCTGTATCGAAAAAGGCCTTTTAATTTTTCGGAGCGTTTTTAAATAGTAACCTGTTAATGCAGATTTGCATCAAATCAAATTAATTAAATGTCTAAGTTGTAAAAACTATCTTTTTGAAAATAAAAGTTAGCAATGGTTGTAGACGTTCATTCATATCGACTGCCATAATTAAAGTCATTTCATCTATTAAGTCATCCTCCCCTTGGCATCTATACATTTTCGAATATTTATAATTTCGAATCGAAGCTTTGCTGAATATTTGAGACAGAATGTTGTCCATCGCAAAACTTTATTTTAATTTTAGATAGCCTTCTCGTACATTAAATAAAAAGTGTGTGAGTTAGAACGGTGAGTAAAGTGTTCTATTTGGCACAGCTCTAACACACACATGGTAGATTTAGAAGCGATATCGGAAGCAGCTGTAGCATAGAAGCGATGGCTCTACCGAAGAAGTACCTCGACTATACAGAATACCAATATGAAGTAAAAGTATTCTACTACTCCTAAGAGTATACGTGTCACCGATCGATTGTAAGGGCAGGCACATTATCGTCACTTCATATATTGTCATATGATTCGTTCAACTGAGAATGTGCCGACCGCTTAGAATTTGCCTAGCCCAATTATAAGGTGTCTGACAATCGGTCGGCGACATATATACCTCATGAATTACCATGTGGAATTAGAAAAACCGGCAGATAACAGAAAACTAAATTAGGAATAAAGTACTGCATTGAAACGAGAAAGTTGATTGTGTTATGATATAGCGCAATGAAATACCAATCAGAAATGCTATACCGAAAAAGTATCGGAACGAGTGGACCAGAGTAAACAACTTACGGCTGTTTTCAATAACCTATCTAGGATAACGGATGGATCGCTATCCGCCAGTAACAGTAAGAGCTTGTCTATCTTCAGTTTGCGTTTCACAATCAAGGATAAGTGTCATCTATCTATGGTCAACGATAGATTACTTTTCCCTCTCACCTATATAACCTTCTTCAAAAGTTTCATTCTACTATAACCACGAAACAATGTCACTCTTGTCAAAACTTGTCATATTTTATAGTATTATTATACAAAATACAATGAATTTTTTTTTTCAAAAATATGTTTTTTATTTCGTATGATTTACCACAATTATTAGACGGGCTGGTTGGCGTGGTTTGTAAGATGTTGCATGATGTCTGTTTGTCCTGAGTCTGGGTGTAATTATCTATTTAAGTATGTATTTACGAAAGAAAAAGTAGTATATATAATATATCAGTTATCTGGTTTCCATAGCACAAGCTCTGCTTAGTTTGGGATCAGATGGCCGTGTGTGAATAATGACTTAGGATATTATAATTATTATTTTATATTTTTAACAAAGTCAAGAATTAAACGAAACGTTTTGACTGTTGAATTTGTAGTTTATTATTTATATTTTTGGTCAATAACGCGTAATATAAATTTTTGCTCAGATTTGCATTTTATAAGTGATTTAAAATAAAGCTAACTTCCTGCTTCTAACAAAAATCGAATTTCAAAATATTAGGATCAGCGCGTTATAACTTTTGACGTTAAGTAATGAAATTGCAAATGTCGAAATTTTTTACTATGTAAATATGTTATTTTATGACTTTTTTATAAAAATTGACAAGAAGCGATTTTTGTGTTGATAAAATAAGGTTATTTTCTATCAGGTAAAAAATTATAGTAATTGAGCACGTAGTATCTCCGTTACAGAATTTTACCCTGTCTCTAAGTAAGCTTTCATGAGAATTATGGCGAAGGGAAACAGCAAGGGAAAATCTTTCGCAAAATAAGGATTCTCAGAATTTGATTTTTAAATACATACATTAATTAACAGATCATTTAAGAACCTTTAAAATCATTTCATTCATTAAATCTCTCAATGTCATAATTCTATGATTTGCAAGAACACGGTCGAATTCTGAGTGTTTGTTTTTGTTTAGAGGTTACGAACATGAAAAGTTCAGTGATCGACGGAGTCTAGGTTGTCATTTTTTAAAAAACTGAAATATAAACACACCCGTTTAAAAATCATGAAAAAAATATTTATGACAGGAGCAAAGTAAAATAGAATTAATAATCTGAAACGATTTCGATTCCTTTAAGACGAGAGCATTCGCTTTCCTTAAGGCCGGCAAGGCATCTGCAGTTTTTCTGCTTCTGTTTATTTCGGCGACGGCGGTGGGTCTTTGCATCGGGTGACCCTCAACTCCTTTCCATATAAACATTATTCATTCGGTAATAAGTGAGGACCATATAACGTACCTCTCGGCCAAACATACGTATTTTCTTGGCGTAGCCTCGCCACCATCCATTGTCCTCTCCCCGGAAGGCGAAGGCGAAGGCAGAATATGTGTAATCATTTTCTCACATTAAGAACAAACGTATGTACATACCTTCCTTAACGAGAGAGAGGTCATTTACCGTCGCGGTGCGGTATTCTGTATAAATGGCGCTGTAACGCTTAAAATTCTAGAACTATCGACGTATCCGCAACATCATATTTTAAGGTGACGATCACAAGATGTTGTACTTTAAATCTTTCACTGCACTGTAAGTATTATTACACAAAAGTTAATTAATATTAAATTCAACCATTATTATACGAATAATGACACAAAAAAATACTATACCGTTATTAGGCATAATAGCACCAAAAATTGTTAAGAAAAATAACAGGCAAAAATTGTGACATATTATTGTTTATGAAAATTAGTGCTAACAAAATATTTTTTTCTTTTTTTAAAAAGTAAATAAACGGACACAAATGGCTTTTGTCCACGCCCCTGCTATATGCCAACAGTATCAAAATTCCTACATATTCTATTCCTACAATATTATGGAATATTATGTATGCATTTATAAAAAAAATATTTTAATACAACCTGCATGCATATACAAGATGCATCTAAAATCTAGCTTAGTAGCTACTTAAAAATTTAAGTTTCAACTTAAACTAGAAGAAGCGAGGAGACAGTAAAATTATTAAAATTTATACTCGTTTGAATGGTGATTTTAACACAAATGCTATGGTAACAAGAAGGGAATTAAGGAGTAATTAAGGTACCATGCATTTACACTCCGTTATTACCAATCATCGGCTGATAGATATACTGCTATTCAAGTACTTTTACATATCACTTTTTGTTGGTGGACGCAATGCGGTTAAGGAGATAATTATGCAATGAATATAATCGAAAAACTATATTCCTTCGACATGCAAGTCTCTTATCGATGTTTCCGTCATTTATTCAGTTTTATGCGTATTATGAAACACAGATGTGCTACGAGACAAACATTCTAGACTTGTTCAGACATAGCGCGACTACGATGTGACTACATGATATTTAAACACGCTGTACAACCGGGTAACAAGTGTGGGAAGCAATTACAACTTTTATCTATTTACCAATTGACAAAAAAAACGTTTTTTTTACGTGTAGCTTTCGCATATTAGTTGTTCTCCTAGCAGATAAAAAAATATTTTAAATTTAAAACGGTTCAAAGTTAGATCTGATAAACAAGAAGGTAAAATGTTCGGCCAAGGTATTATAATAAAAATAGCAATAAATCATGCATATAGCCAAAACAAGTGAAGCGTAAGTTGCAAAATGCACTCCAATAACGGCGAAGGGTGAGGGGGGAGGCGCCTTATTGATCCTTTGCCGTCGCGTCATGCCGTGACCGAACATGACCTCTAGTACCGTTGTACGCCACCTGCCCTCTAATAATTCCTATTATCTCTTCAATAAAACCGTATCTTAAATAGTTTTTGAATTAATTGTAATTGAGAATGTATTATGTTTTTAATTATCTTAAGTATTGTTAATGTATAACCGTTAGTTTGATAAGGAAAAGTCATAAAACAAAAAAATTACCTAGTTTATTTATTAAATTTTTCTTGTTGTCAAAATAAATAAAATATAAATAATAAATAAGGGCAATAAATATTATGTATATGATTCTTTTACAAAATACTTGGTCACGAACCTCCAAGATGTAGTTTAAGGCGCTTAACCCTTAATAACCTAGAGTTTCAATTTTGATACCAATCTTTTAAACCGAATGTTCACATTACTATTAGTTTTATTATAGGTAGGCTGTGCGTATTTTACTGTTGTATAATATTCTCGCCAACACAAAAAAAACAAATGTAATTATTGTTTTATTTTATATGTGACATATTACTTGCGCGCAAAGTGAACCAGTAAACACATTTTACTAAAAGTTTTGTTGAATACAAATTTGATATATTTCCTTTTTCTGAAGATTTTAAATATACCTGTTTTTTTCTAAATAAATATGTAAAATAAATATTGTGTTTTTTTAGCTATTTTTCCCTTCATCTAGAGCCTCAAGCAAACACAGTAATATTTAAAAAAATCATTTTCGTAAATCAGGCTACTAAGGGTTAATAATTATGCACATATATACAAAAAATACACATATGTGTATATTCATAAAAGCAAATACATTTTATGTAAAACCTCATTACGTAATCAGGAGCTAGAAAGCCCATAGGGTTTCAGCTACTTGCTGCTGGAGAATTCTATCTGCTGTAACTTTCATATGAAGCTTATAACATTTTACTAGATATAAGAAAATCGGGAATAAACAGAGTTCACTATTTCCTTCGAATGAATTACAATGAATAAATAATCACACAAAAGCGTTTGTCTTAATATTAGTTAAATTAATAAATACAACGACATAGGGAAGCCTCTGAAAGTTTGAGGATAAAGGACTGATATCGCGCACAGGTTGTAGTCTAATATTGTCACTACACAATAAAAACCACATCAGGCAAGGCTCGGCCCTCAAGAGGTATTGTCACGACTGTTAACAGGAGTAAAAACTGTGTCTCTTTTTTGTGACTGGAAGGTCACTATTTGTCTAGAGGGGGCATTTACAGCTACACCGGGCTCGAGGCGGCAGGGCGCAGCAGAGGGTGCCTAGCCTATGCCTCTTTAAGAGTAACATAGCTCGAGGGTTCCCTTCGTAGAGGGAGCCTCGGCTCGGGCCGTTACTTTATTATTAATACCGGATAAATAAAATATATATATATATATTATAAAGACTCTTGCTGCCTAAAGACAGCTACACAACTTCACTTTACAGAGCCCTACTCACGAGTATTTGCTGGAAATGCATGCAAATATGAGCGACAATATGACAATTAGTTGTTAAAATTATATTTTTACGTTTGTTTGATAACTAGCCCGGCTTCGCACGGGTAGCACTAAGAAAAATATCCTATCTTTTAAGTTTGGATATATAGGTATGTTTTTACACCTTGGGTTACATTATTGGAGATTTAGTAAGGATTCTAAACTTTTTGAAAATATAATATAGCCTATATCACCCGGGGATAGTGTAGCTTCCCAATAGTGAACGAATGTTTCAAATGGGTATCAGTAGGTTCGGTGCCTATTCAATGCAAACAAATAAACAATCAAACCTTTCCTGATTATAATATTAGTATAGATCAAACAAAATTATAAGATGTATTTCATATGCATTTGATTTCATACTATTTTAAGGCAACCTTTTCAATGCCTTATAAAATCTGTCGAAGAATGTAAAATCACCATTTAGAAACCATCAGCTTAACAGTAGTAGATCCCGCAACAACAATTACAACAACAAATTTGTTGCGTGAATGGGCCGGCTCGACTGGTGAAATACCAAGACCTAACAGAAGACAGGCGTGAAGTAAATGTATTTCTGCGTTTCGTCCCATGAGTTAGGCGCCGGAGGCCTGATCTTTGTCTATTACCTATTCCTATAATTTTCCAATAAGATAAGAATGGGAAGAGGAAGATGATTTGACGGGGGAGAGGGTGGATAGGAAAGGGAAATATCCTTTTTTCTGTTAACCCCTCCTGTGTCCATTAAAAGTAGGCAACACATCTGCAACTTGTTAGCTTATTGCAGATGGCTATGGGTAATGCTCATTTAATATCGGGCGACCCGATTGCTTGTTTTCGACCTTCTTCAATAAAAAAAAAGAAGGAATGCATTGAATTGCAAGGAAATCCAACAAGCATAATACATCAAAACGTATCGGTATAGGCATAATGCACCCCAAGCGCTCAAAATAAAACATGACTGGAGTAAGTTTTATCATATGTTAAAACTTACTTCAGTCATATTTTATTTCACGTCATATTTTTTTTTGTTAAACATACAGCAATTTTTTTTATTTTTTTTTATTGTGCTAGGTGGCAAACGAGCAAGCGGTTCACCCGATGTCAAGTGATCGCTACCCATAGACATCTGCAACTAACTAATGAGTTGCAGATGCGTTGCCAACCTTTAATGGACAGAGGAGGGGACAACTATATATCCCCTCCACCGTCATGTTCTCTTCCCCTTCCCATCCTTTCCTTACAAGAAAATGGTGGGAAGGGGGAGAAAACTACAATTGGGCCTCCGGCACCTCACTCTTCAAACGAAACGCAGAATACTCTACTTCACGCCTGTCTTCTGTGAGGTCGTGGTATTTCACCGATTGAGCCGGTCCATTCGTGCAACAGATATTGTTGTTGCGGGCTCTACCACTGTAAGTATTACAACGGCTGTACGGACGTATTCTCAGGGAGTCTTTCGAGCCATGTCTGTCAGGTATTTCCTATCTCGATTGAGTTAAAGGATGAGAGAGTCAATTTATTCACATACTCCTAAAAACTAAGATAGGTCTTATAAAACAAGATGGTAATATTATTGTTTAAACTGGCACATAAAACGTTTTACGTACGAAACATTCTTCAATGTGCTAAGTAATTTGATAAAGCCACTTCAACTGGGTTCATAAAGAGATTTCATCGCACATTCACATAAGACAAGTTGATAATAAAATGTATAATATGAGATCACAAGCGATGAGTAATTAATGATAAAATAAAACCAAAATATTTTGGCACATTTAAATCTTCTTTTATACAAATTTACTACTACTGCAATTGGTGGGGGAAAAATATTTATTTTACACAAATATTTTAATACAAATTTTCTTAAAGTATTAATAATTAAACATTAGCATACGATATTGTAAAAAGAAACAAATCGAAATCCATCGATATAAGTCCTTTTTTGTATAGCGTATAAATTACCGGTGATATATCGAGTTAAAGGAGAGACCGAGATCTATTCGAAACTGAGCAGGGAGTACTACGGTACATATAGTAGTAGGAAGTATAGTATGTATAGTACGGCTATGGTAAGTTGAACTTAGCAGAGGCAGAGCTGAGCGTCATATTCAATAGTTCAGTCGACAGAGACAGTCGCTTATCGTAATTTCGAGCTTCTGCTCGTACATCGACGTTAGTGCTAGTCTTATCTTTTGGTCAAGTCTCGATGAAATGATTTGTTATCTTGTATTTAAAAAAGTTTCTAATGAGTATTTATTTTCAAGGTTAAAATAACGCATAAAGTTCGCCCGTTGTTAATATTTCGTTTATTTTTACCTGTGGCAATATTTTCACAACGTCAAAGTTAATTTGATTTTGAGTACATTTACATTTTTCTGTTCTTTCCTGGCCCTGAACAAACTGGATAACTGCTATAGATTAATATGTTGATTGTTTTTATACTTCCAAGCGCCGGTGCGTAATAAACTCGGATTCTGTTTGTAATTTCCGTATAAATCTACAATTATATAATGGAGAACGACATTAACAAACCTTATAAAATCTGTGATGTTAACCGAGACAAAAAGAAGGGTGTTGTGGCTTCGTCTTTAGAAGATTTACTTTCAAAAGTGCCCGAAAAATTAGGGTTACCTAGTGAAAATTTGACAATTGTTCTAGAATGTGATGGTACAGAGGTAGACGATGAGGAATATTTCTCTACTTTAGACCCAGATACGGCGCTCATGATATTACACGGTAACGAAAAATGGGCACCTAACATGCCCAAATGTCAAGTTTCTCTAGACCAAACGGATGATGTTGTGCTTGGTGACAAAGGTCAGGTAGCGAATCTTGTGGGAAGACTGCAGCACAATCTTTGCCACATCTCATTACTTGGAGGTCAAGACCTGGAACTACTGTCAGATATGGATCCAGATAGCCTTGCTGATATCGTAACAGACCGGGACAACCGAATTATTTTAGAACATATTAAAGAAGCTTCTGGAAGGTAAGTTATTGTAATACGAATTGTAGTGTTCATAAAAAATATAGATACTGCAAATTATACAAATACGAGAAAATAATGTACCACATTTTTATAGTTATCAGGCCAATGGAATATTTGTAGCAACTGACATACCCTCAGCTCCCTTCTATTCTTATCTCTGAAAAATATGCTTAGTTTGATTTGTTACAAGAGAGTGTTTATATGTAAAAGAGTGTTGTTATTAATCATCTTCTTGCCATCCCTTATGTTTTTTATTATCATTATTGGATTGGTTCCATTTTAAAATACAGATAAAGAAAACAAATTTAATTATAAAATATAAAGCAAAGTTTCAATCAATTTGATGTTTTGAAATGGGAAAAAAATTGTTTAAAACCGTCCATTACAAACATACATACAGGTGAAGCTAACAAAAGTGTGTTAACATATTTGTTTTGTTAACAAAGTTAATAACAAAATGAGATGTTATGGATAAAAGCTTATATTAGGGGATTGTATCTGTTTCTTACAACATATCTAACTTAGTTGTTCTGTATTGGTACATAATATTACTCTAAATAAGTAGTGACCCAGTATCAAAGCCTTGGGCTACCTAAAAATTTAAGTTATCTGATAATTTATTGTTAAAGTTATTTGTTAACTGTTATCTGCCAATAGATGTCACCTCCTGGATATAAGCTTTCCCCAAGTACACATTTAAAGATTGGTTTTGTTGCAACAACCCTCATCTTGTGGGATGCCTGTCTACAAAATGGTGGATATAGGTTTAGTACAGTAACAACAGGCAAATTTTCCACAATGAAAAATAATCTCTTGATGTGTGACACATTTAAAATTGAACAAAGTTGTAATTTTTAATAACATGTTTTGTTCTTCTAGGATACTCCTAGAAAAACGTCAAGCGCAAGATGCAATGGAGTTACTAAAACTATATCATCAGAGTGTAGCAAATGGTAATGAAGATGTCTCACCGCCAAGCCAGGAGAGGATTTAAAAATATTTTTGCAATTTCAATCTCACCAATGTCCACCTAATCTGACCCTCAATATTTATTTCTAAGGGATGGTAAATCTCAAAAGTTTACAAAGAATTTTTTTATTTAAGGAATCCCATGCTTGCAAATAGTTTTGTACTAACAAAACAGATATTTAAGTAATGATATGGCTCAATGAAATTATTAGATTTATTTAGACTCAATAAAAGCTATAATTATATCCTCATTGAATTAATGCTTAGTTATTAGGTATTGATGAATCTTATGAATATGAGCTGAAATCAAATAATGTTAGAACATTGTGAACGTAACATGTAGATTATATTAAACTTAGTAATTGTTTGTAATGTTATTGTTAATAGTGGCATCTTGATAATTTGAATGTTAAGGGAAATGTAAAAAAATGAGATAATGTGTTATAGACTTTAAGAATTTTGAGGTACAAAGGATTTAACTATTATAATTTCGACTTAGAAAGGCGATATTTATATGTAATATTTCAGCTGGCTTGTTCAGGGGAAGGAATAACATTTATTTCAACTTATTGAAAATTACTACCTAACAAGGTTTGAGTTGTAGAGATGCCACTTTATACAAGCATATGTTACTTTCCTAATGTAAATTCTACACTACTTATCTTTTAAAACACATTCCATTGTATGTTAATAGGTATTAAGAATCTGCACAAGTCTTAGAAGTATTCTCTCGGTTCAGTTTTTTAATTTTTCCACTTTATTTTGGTACCGTTTATAATTTAACTGTCAATAATTTTGCCAATTTTCAAATTTCATCTCTAAAAGAAATGACAATTGGATTAAGACACTGTTATAAAATATTTTTATCCACTTAAATAGTTCTTGTCATTATTGTTATGTGTTAAACTAAAACAAAACAACCATAAATTTAATCATTAATTGTAAGGCGCCACATTTAAACCCCATGATTAGACTAATATTTGATAGAATAACTATACTCACTTTTTGTTGGTGTTATTGCAATTATATGTATAGTTGCTGTAACTATGTGTATTTCAGTGTTCTATGTATATTTGATGATGCTAATGAAATATTAATAACATATACTCAAAACTTAAGTACTTAACTATTGTACAAGTTACATTTTAATTATCTTATCATTCATTTTAATGTCTATCTGACTACATAATATCCATGCTAATTAAAATGATTTCAAATGTTTTGTTAAATACATTTATTGCTGTGAGTACTTAGAAATTAGAATTTTACGTAACAACTTGGTACATTCTTATGATAAATACGATATGGACAATAGAAATGCTAGTACTTAAGCATGCTCTACCTTTTGTAATGAATCGTCTCTAGTCTTTAGTTTGTTATTTTTGTAAACTTTTGAGAGACAAATTGCTACAAGGTTGGTAATCAACATCAATTTAAAAGACTGATAGTTGGTAAATTTATTTTTTTTATATAGTTTTACCCCTAGAGTAAGATTTATTCATTTAATTCAAAATTTGCTCAAACAATTTACAAGTATTGAAAATGTTTCGCTTATGTTCTACTCCACTGCCACAAACAAACCAATACAAATTGATATCCTTATTGATCAGAGAGATAAGTGGACTGTAGGAATTGCATGATGAGAATTAACTGTATACTTATTATCATGTAAAAATCATTTAGTTTAGGAGTATTAAATTAATTTGTGATATTAAGGTTAATTTATTGAAAAACTGCAAATATAACTTTAATATAATTTTACTTTAAAATACAAAGCTTATTTAATTAATCTGCACTTAAATTTAAATTTTAATGTATATTGCACATTGTAGCTACCAAAACCATACACTCAATTTGAGATCTAAATTGAAACTATGTTATGAAATATTGTACTTTTAATGAGATAATTATTATTACATACTAACCTATAACCTTTGATCAGACGATGTAATTTTTATCACAGGCACAACATAGAAGTTCAATCTCATTATGAATAATTAATGTGAAATAGTATACATAGGTAGTATTATGTAGTATATATGTATTGTTGAATATGATAGATGAATCTAATA
This sequence comes from Papilio elwesi, assembly GCA_029849275.1. Lineage (NCBI taxonomy): Eukaryota > Metazoa > Arthropoda > Insecta > Lepidoptera > Papilionidae > Papilio > Papilio elwesi. The sequence continues at coordinate 6,738,619 of CM056697.1, forward strand.
GATGCTATCATCAAAATACTTATGGTAATCATGCATATAAATGTAACACCAATTTAGTTTTTAATGTGTGCTTTATTGCAAGTTTGTAATTCTATGCTATTTACTGAAAAGAATGAGATAACATGTGCTTACTCAAACATGTTGTTCAATCAGTTAATTAGTTCCAAATAACGATTTCTTATATTTATGAAAATACTGAACATTGAAATAAAACTAATTTTAAGGATTTTATTGCATTTATTTTAAGTTTTTATTCCCAAAAATCAAGTACTTTACAGTGCTTATGATCACTTGGCAGCACATAGTAATAATGGCATTATTGCTGGTGAACAAATCTTCTGGGCATGCAATACTTGTCAAAGAAAACTAGGCTCATGAGAAACTGAAATCACACTTGCGATTTCAGTTTCTCCAGTTTCCACTTGGAATAGCTTATAAGCCCCCCACAGTACAGATTTAATTACAGCATTTTGTAGTAATAACAAAGTTTTGATGTTTGTTTTTGCATTGTCTGGTTACATATTAACAACTAGGACTGATCTTTTAGCACACTTTATTATAAAATCATTGTCATATATAGCCACTTTTTGTTATATAATACTTATTTTCTTTACTTGCTTGTACAATAGGCCCTGGCATGATATACTCAAATGTGTGATTTTAATTTGTAAACTAAAATAGTGGTATAGTGCCATATATATTGGATATATTTATTTTAACAGTTTAGACAAATACAAACCAATTCAAATGTTGTGGAATTGATGTGTTTTCCTGTGCACTAATAAACATTTAAATAAACTAGATTGACTTTTATTTAAAGAAAGATGCTCTGGAATTTCATAAATTAAACAATGATTAAAATAATCTTATATATTTAGTCACACAATACAAAGAAAGGATCACATATGATAAACAATAATGCATCAGTATTAATGTTTGTAAGCTTGACACCTCTGATTAACAAACAATGTAAAGTTAACAATTTTGATCTGTACAAGAAAAAGACATTTATTTGCAGTTGTAGGTATACCGAGAGTTTTATACAAAAATTACGGAAAAAGCAAACATGATTGCTACTGCACAAATAATTCATATCCTTTAATATAAGCTTACAGTACAGTGCAAGAGCTTTTCTCACGGAAGGGGTTGACCTTTTGACTGGAAAATCCAACAAGTAAACAGTCCTCATGCTCATGGTCGTCAATGTATCTGACGATATCTGCCACGGCAACGGATACGGGAATGCGTTTAATGGCAGCTTCCCGTCTCAGCTGTTCCGTAACAGCTCGCTGCTGTTGCAATGTTGATACCATCATATCCATTACGGCTGTATCTGATAGGCCTATGTTGAAAGCGAAAATAAACAGCCCAGGTAGTTAATATAGGGCGTAGCCTTCAATCACCGATTACCTGAAAATTTGTATTATGTACATTTATATTGAAAATGTTGAAATTAGTAACAATGAAAGTCAAAAATCGATTTTGCAATGCAATAAAACTGTATACTCACCCAAAATAATAGATTTCATAGAAATTATCAAAACCACAGGCCTGATTTCTATTAACTCGATTTGACACATGTAACTTCAATGTTTCAAGTTTCAATATTTCATTCACCTGCATAAAATAAATATTTTTAACAAGAGCCGCCAACTCAATGTATTAAATCGTCATAATTACTACCATTTTAATTAATCGACATAAATACGCAACTTAATTAACTTGGACCCACGGGTCATCGATTACGTACTTGGTTAGGACTACCTTCTATTTTATTTACAGTCTTAGTCTTTGGTCTTTTCATTCTGTGCAAGACGGCGGAATTTTATATCCTCTTTGACGGTATAAATCTGAGATAATGTAATAAAAAATCAAAAATAGCCTAATAGCTGCCTTAATAAGAGGCTTGGCTTCGCTTCGAACAGTTACGTCACGTTGGCATAAAATCTCAACCAACATGCAAATATCTAACGCCTAATTCCATAAAAAAAATATTTGACTACTTAATTTCGTAGTATAGGTAGTATTATATTCTTTTGTTAGTAGTGGCCAGTATTGGTCGAAAGAGTAAACGTAATGATGGACGGAGATGGCACGATCCGCCATCAAACGCACTACAAAGACCGTTGTTATTCCATAGAATAATGTCAACTGCCAAATGCATAGCTAGACAAGCCTGGTATAAATATAACTTCTTACATACAGTCAGTTATATATATATATATATATGTGTAATTGTATGTACATACTTGTACTCCACTATTTCTTTGAGAATTGCAGCAGATACAGCGGCACAAACTTTAAAAATACGAACGATAACCGATTAAAATGGAAGGAGATGGTCCAAATTCTGCTAAAACATTTTCAGGAATTCCGGAAGCTGTCTTTGTGGTAAGCATACATTAATCTACGAATAATTCTTGTTTAAAATAGGAGATTGAGAGGTTACAAAGTGTACACCTGGTTTATGTTTTAATCGTTTTTACTTTTAATTATTTTTAAATGTGATATTGTTGAGATAACTTTAAAGAATTAAGTTATAAATAGAAAACGAAAACAACTTAAAATATATAAATAAAAACTTTGTGTTTTAGGATAATGTCGACGAATTTATGAAAATACCTGATAATTCCGGTGGGGTGGATAAAGTTTTAAGAAGACTTGATGAGCAACATGCGAAATACAAGTTTATGGAATATACTTTGTCTTCAAAGAGAAGACGTCTCCGGCAACAAATACCTGATCTTGCACGGTCATTAGAGATGATAGAAAAGTTAAAATCTCAAAAAGAAGATATGGAAACACAGTTTCTTCTGAGTGATCAAGTTTTTCTAAAGGTATGCACCATTAGATTAACTCCTGTAAAGGACAATATTTGTAATTGATGTAAATATATTCTTGTTTTCTATATTGAATATATGTTAACAACTGCATCACCTCTCGAGGTGAGTATCTTGATACTGTGAGACAATCGAAAATAGAGGGTACTTTGCTAACCGCTAGCTGCTGACATAGGAAATGATTAAGACTTTCATCTGACACTATTAAATGTTTAATAATTAAATTGCCATAACTGACTAGTTTCATACCTATGGGAGATCCTTCATCAAGGTGAGTCGTTTGAGTGTGTCAGTCATGCACCATCTCCCATTCAGTGTCAATATGCCACAAAGACTTCAATATTTTTATTGGCTAACAGATATGTTAAGTAACAGTAGTAGTAAGTAGTAAGGTACGGCACATTAAAATTAATATAACACTTATAATATTTTGTGCACTTAAACATTTCATTCCTTAAAATTGTTGTCTTGTATTGCTATGCTTATGCTTTTTATGGCTTATTCCACTTTGATCACAATGGAATAGTACTATTCCATGATGAGTTCCTTTTCCATAACACTCTTTGTGTTACATGTTACTTAAATTGATTTTATTCCGCATAAATAATCATACCCCGGGCTTTAAGAAAAATTGATTCTTAGAAGTAAATTCGAATAAAACAAAATACTTTATTAAAGGGAAAAACAAAACTTGATTTATGTTGTCCTAATCCAACATTAAATTGATAGGTGTCATTTCTTGGACACTTGTTAATGGAAACCAAAATTGTAATAACATTTTAAAAATGACAATATTGCACCGCATCACATTTGTTAAACTGTGTTAACTGCTAAAAAGGCTGCCTTTTTGGTTTTATTTGACAGTTTCTGTTGTGATATTTTTTACTATTGTCTACTTCAAGTAGTAGTAAGTACAAGTTTTTCGAAAGAGCTCTGGTGCTATTTTTTTATGGAAGAAAGTGGCAAACCAGCAACTGTATTAACCTGATGTTAAGTGACCGGTACCCATAGGCATTTGCAACAAGCAAATGAGTTGCAGATGCCTTTAAGGAACAGAAGATAGATAGAACAAAGGATATTTCCTTTTCCTCCTATTCATACTCACCATGTGATTCTATACTTATTAAAAAGGATGGGTACTGAAATTTGGTCTACAAGCTCATTGGTCACAGAGCTACTCATTATATCTCCTTTCTTTAGTATGTCACTTGTCTACACTGCCACTCTTTTTTTAATCCCTTATTTCAATTTTTCCCAAAAACATAAAAATCACATGGAAGAAATTCATTGAAAACGGAATGTTAAATGTGTAAAATCTGAACCAAAGAAAACAAAATTATTTTTTTATTATTGAATTGTGTTTTCATTTTCAGGCAAACATTAAACCAACAGAGACTGTCTTCTTATGGCTTGGAGCAAATGTGATGTTAGAATACTCTCTAGATGACGCTGAAAACTTATTAACAACAAATATGGCCACAGCAAAGAAAAACTTGTCTTGTGTGGAACATGATTTGGACTTTTTACGGTGAGCATATTTTGTCTGTTTCAGGTGATATGCAAGATAATGCTGCTACTCTACTTTCTGTTAAACATGTTCTATGTTTTCTAACTGTTGTGCTAAAACTGCATGACAAAGAATATATAACATCAATATGGCTTTTTCAACATAAGCTGGTTAGCGGCGTCTGCAAGCAACACTACAACAGTTACTGTTAATCAATTCTAGGTGTCTGAAACTGCAGATCAAATAAATAACATTTTTTATTAAGATAATGCAAACCACATGCTGCAATTGCAAAGAGAAGTTTAATAATCTGGGATGAGAAGATCCTAGTCTAAACTATATTTACTACAGAATGACCATGAAAATTGTTTTGTAACATTCTTTTTTCTTTTAAAAATTGTAAATACTTCAGAAAATATCTCCATTGCATAAACTGAATATTTTTATTTTTTATTTTTTCATAAGTGGAACATGTGTCCTTATTGGGAATTACTGTTGCTACTTGGCCAACAGTCTAATATTTCCTCATTTACTTTCTAAATATTTTTGTTCTGTTATTGTATATTTGACAATATCAAACATATAGGGGGCCTCTGGTGGTCCCCGTGATATTGGAGGCCCTGGGCCCACACCCCAAGTCTGCCTATAGTGAAGACAATAGATATCCAGCCCTTATTATTTGAAACAGTGATTTTATTGTTTTTTTATTTTAGTGATCAATGGACTACTATAGAAGTTAATATGGCCAGAGTATATAATTGGGATATAAAGAAACGGCAAGCCGCTAAAGCAACTAGCCAATAAGCTGATCACTGTGTCATCATCAGATCCAAGGAACAGAACACACCCCATAACTTGAATTCTAATGTTAGAACAAATCATTTTGTAATACATTAATATAAAAAATAATGTGCAAGCTTTTCCACCAGAATCACTCAAGTAATTTTCTTATAACAATTGTGATTACAATATATATTTCAATTTCTTAATAACAGAATAATTAATTTAACTTAAAATTAGCTATGCAGTGTTCATGTTATAACTATTATATGGCACATATTTAAAACTATTGTTAATTTTTCATCTTTATTAAATATAAAACATTACTAATAAAGATTGATGTGTATTTTATAGATGTTATGATTTTTATGTTAATTTCACTTTGCCTTAAACTAAATTAAAATAGTTTATTATGTTGATTAATAATTATAAATATAGATATAAAAGGCGGACCGATTTTGATGAAATTTTCTGGAAATGTCGGGATTGGCCCGGCTGATATTTCATTACGTACAGATATAGAGAATATCTTCGTAGTCATTTTCCTTTCTTATATAACAACTACATATATCATATCAAAAGTTTGCTCATCTAGAATTCCTCATGAATTCTTATCGCATAACATGTTGTATGTTTTATTGTCCATGCATAACACTAACAGTAACCCACCTACGCCCAGCAGTAGATGACTACCGGCTGAAAAGAAGTAGATAAATGTTCTCACAATATTTTAAAAAAAGGTAAAAAAAGCCAATTTGACATTTTTTTAAGATAAAAACTAGTTTAGCCGCGTTAGACGATATTTAGTAGGGGAAATCATATAGCTTCGCGTGAAAAACATTCGCATGTTTACAACATGCGCATTTGACTCGGTAACAGTTTCGACAAACTTTCTTTAATTAATTTTTTTGTATTCAATTTTGTTAAGGTAGACGGGTTTATTATTATCGATATATTTGTAAGGAGTATAGTAATTAGTATCATATTTATAAAGAAATAATTTAGATAATACGAGTAAAGGAGAAATTGATGTCATTGATTAATGTCAGATACAAATGTTAATTGTTATTTTTGTAAAATTAAACATTAAAATGTCGTTTCTTCAGTACACGTTGAAACTCAATTGTGTTTAATTAACAAAATAACTTTATTCAAAATATAATTATTATAAACGACATTTTAATGTCCAATTTTACAAAAATAATATTTATATCTGACATTAATTTCTTCTTTAATTAAACGATTTCTTTATAAATATGATACTAAGGAGCTATACTCATTATATATTTATTTATTTTTAAACTAATGTCGCGCCTGAGTTTTTCTCGTAGGATAAGGGAACAAACGAGCAGCAGGTAGCCTAATGTAAATGATAACAGATGAACGTCACAACACCAGAGGAACTGCGGATGAATTGCCGGCCTTTGAAGGACATTAAGGGTTTGGAAATATCGCTATATTCCACAACGTAGTTGGGCGAGTTGGGAAGTTGCGCGAAAACCTTGCGGTTATAAAATGCCAACTATCAGGCCGCTGGAGAGGGAATATGGAGCTCTGTCGTGTTGTGTCATAGCGAAACAAAGCTGGCAGTATTACTACGACCCCATAGAATACAGTGAAGGATGTGAAGTAAATACTAATGCTGTGAGTTTTTTTCTTATGAGTGAGGTACCGGACAACCCTTCCTATGGATTGTCACAACATCAATTGATTCAATTTGACACAAACAAGTGACTAGCGGTACTAAACACAAACCCACATGTATGCTATCCGTTGTTAAGTAAGCGTAAGTTAATTTTGAACTAACTTGAAAGATCTTATGAAAAAAATGTATACTTAAGTACTGATGCTGGTTTGTTTGACTAGCCTTTATATCAATGACAATTTAAGCATATCGCTCAGTTAACCCTACGCACAGTCGGGTGTCCTAACCTTATAGGGCCTTGGATTTAATCCAAGTTGACGATAGTGGCCTCTACAGGTGTGTCAGCTACCATGGCCATGTCTGCATTCTTTTTGGATACCCATGACGACGTACGCTCATATGTGTGGCTATCCAGGCTATTCTGAGCATTTTCGTCCGAAAAAAATCCATGTATTTTGCAACCATATCCTTTTAAATTTCCGAAGATTTATTATCGACTATAAAAGTGAGTTAAACCTGACAGTTTTCTGGATTGGGTGCTGATAATATTAAGAAATATTTCAGTATTTGTGACATTTATCTTTACTTTATCGTGTAAAGACAAACGTCGCAAATACTATATCTCTAATAATAATCTCTAAAAATAAGTATTAGTAGTACACCACTAAAATAAAAATAAAATTAGCCACTGAATAGTTGACATTTTTTTCAAAAGGCACTTCTATTAACTCCATGTATTCTACATTGCAGGACCTGGATTCGTTTGGAGCAAACCTGGAAAGAGTTGTGTGACCAGGAAGAGGCCTATGTCTAGCAGTGGGTTGAATTAGATGATATTTATATCAAAACTAGTGACCCGCCCCGGCTGCCCCGAGTACAACTAATTATGTTGATCGGATCGCTACCAAACACAGGAATGTGCCAATCAGGACAATTCCTGTAAATTAAACAATAAATAGGACAACAATATGTTCAACGATTTATCATTTATTAGTTAAACAATACAAATCCCATTACACAAATTCAGTTTTTATATTACATTACGGACAAACAATATTTGTTGTATTTGTAATTAGTATTGTTATTTAACAAATATGTACTATCCACAACCTAACAATAGTTATAATTAATATTTAGTGGCGTATCCCTTATTTTCAATAATAGCTATACAACGACGTGGCATTGATTCAATCATCAAAACGGATATACGCTGTTCGCTAAGGAAACATTTGACGCTATTGTGTTTAGGGTCATTGTTATGCTGAAAGATCCAGGTTACAGGCAAGTGATCGTCCGAGTAGGGAATCATTGTGTGCTCTAAGATATTCTTGTATGGCCATTGATTCATTGTACCTTCAATCTTCCGAACGGGTCCAACTCCAACTCCGGAAAAACACCCCCAAATTTTAATTTTACCGCCGCCGTGCTTGACTATACTCCTTGTGTATTTATAATTAAAAGCATTGTTTACAGGACTATAAAGCTGTAGTACGTCACGTTATGACGTATGCTAGTCCGGTTTTCGCGCATATATCCCTGAAACGAATACACCGACTTCAGCTGATCCAAAACAGATTTTTGCGCAGGGCTACAGGATCGCCGTGGTTCGTGCGCAACATCGATTTACACGTGGTCTTAGAGCTGCCCACCATAGCTCAACACCTGAAGTTGGCGTCGCGCCGTTATTTCGACTCCGCCGCTGGTCATCCCAATTCGTTAGTTGTAGGTGGTAGCACCTACAACTAACGAATTGGGTAAGTTCCGCCACGACTACAGAAGACCTAGGCACGTACTCGACTATCGAGACAACCGCACAGGCTAGGTTAAAACAACTTCGTAGCCAAACCATCCACTGCTCTCGCCGGCGAGGACTGCCCTCTCGGCCTCTCGATACGGCCACATATCTCGCAGGGCAGGGTTTTCTCCCCTATTATTGAAGCGTTGCTGGAGTTTCTTCCACCACTTCTCCCAGCGCTTACGCTTACCGAAGTGTTAGTAATGTTACTTGTAATCAGATAATAGATATCGATCGAGCCGAGGCTTGGCCCTCTCGGGCATCCTCGAATCGGAATGCTAAACGCGTAATGAGTGACAGCCCAAGCCGAGGTTCCTGCTTGGGGGCCCTTGAGCCGAGTCAATCCATGGAGCTCTTAGGTCGCTTCGGCGGCCTCCCAATCCGGTTATAATAATACAGTAACAAGCCGAGCCGTCGAGTTAACATACTCTTAAAGAGGCTTAGGGTAGGCGCCTTCTGCCCACGGACCTGCTGGGTTGTCTCAGTGGGCGGAGAGGTGAACTTCGACGTGGCGCGTCCCCGGGTGCGAGCTGGAGTAGGGCGAAAGCGCCGCGGACCAAACACCAAGGGGAGCCTGCGACCTCGGTTGCGGGCGACCCGATCTGGCGGGCCCACTTGTGGGCTGGCTGGAGTTGGCCGGCCCTTGATTAAGGGCTGGCCCCAAGGAGGTCGCTCGGGGTGGACTCCTTGAGTCCCCCTTTGTAGCTAACTGCGGGGATTACGGGGTCCCCGCAGTAGTTGTGGTGGTGGGTCGCGGAGGAGGAGTGTTGGTATTTCGGTGCGCCACTCTCCCTATCCTCTGCGACTCAGCGGCGTCGCACCGCGTCTGCGACGGCAGTGGGGCTGCGGGGGGAGGGGTTTGTCAGACCCCTTGCGGCCGTATTGCACGCGTAACCCCGGCGGTGACGCTGGGACCGCGTGCCCTTGTCTTTTTCAAGACGGGGGCTGCGAGGAGGGAACCTCTATAAAAAACTCTAGGCGGCACCAGCAGGGGAGGGCGGGGATTCCCGAACCTGCATTGCACTGGTGCCGTCTCCTCAGGAGGAGCCGGAAACGGCTGGCGCTGGGGGGGCCGCGGAGGTTGTGCGAAAGCGTTCCCGTAGCCCCTCCGATATGCGCATACGAGGCGTCGTCAGGTTTTAGTCGGTTCGAGTCCGACATAATCCGAACTTGTCCCCGCGAGGGTGGATATGCGTGGGCATTTCCGGACGTAAAAAAAAAGGCAAACCTGAAAAGTCAGTCACAAAAAAAAAGCTTTTTGCCGCCCTTGACCAAACTATGCTTCAGATCACGTGACCTTATTTATTACCTCAGTCCCCTCTTTATTCTTTAATCATTGCCAGAGTTCATTGCAAATCTTTGTGTGAGAATTGTTATTGGGCTTGAGTTTCGATGACGTGACGCTTGTCATTTCCGAAACGTTCTTAACTTTTACTTCATAATCGATACGAGAAGGTTTCTTATCTTAGAAGGAATTTTAAAAGCAAAGGTAAGTACCATAAGACTGCTCTCATACAGTATTTATTCCTTTAACGATAAATGAATAGTATTTTAACATTACAATTTTTAGCTACTGATATGGCTCCTTCTACTGATTGGGATGAAATAAAAAGGCTTGCAGCTGATTTCCAGAAGGCTCAATTAAGTTCCACCTCTCAGCGGTAACTAAATTCTTGGATTTAAATGAAACTCGCGTTGCGAATTACAAAAACTAATAAAATTGTCTTTTAAATTCAGGTTATCGGAACGAAACTGTGTTGAAATCGTAACAAAGCTAATAGAACTTAAGTTAATTGATGTTATTTTTACGACTGACGGCAAAGAGTATTTAACACCACAACAACTTGTAAAAGAAATTAAAGATGAACTATATGTTCATGGGGGACGCATAAATACTGTTGATTTGGCAAAATACTTAAATGTTGATCTAAGCCAGATAAATTCCAACATTGGTGAAATTATAAAGGGAAAAGAAGTTCAATTAGTGTCAGGGTATTTGATAGCTCACTACTTTTTGGAAAAAATTGCTCAAGAAATTAATGAAAAACTCCAATTACAAGGCCAAATTTCTGTTGGTGAATTAACATTGCAATATGACCTTCCAGCGGAGTTTTTGCAAAATAATATATTGGAGCGATATTTGGGAAAAATAATTGTAGGAAGACAGGACCCATCAGAACCAAGAAACTTCTATACAGAACAATATATAACTAGACTAAAAGCTAAAATCAGAGGTGCCTTAATGGGCTTATTAAAGCCAACACCTATTAATTTGATTGTCAGTCATTGTAACTTGCCTGAAAGACTATTTATTTCATTATTTGATGAAATACATGCCCCGGGTGTGTTAACAGGACGTCAGACAGGGGCACTTTACGTCCCAACTTGTTATACAAAATCACAAAATGAATGGGTAATGAGCTTTTACAAACAGAATAATTACCTTGAATATGATGCTCTGACACGCTTAGGGATTTCAGATCCAAAAGGTTATGTTAAAAGGGTTTTACCAAATGAAGTTTTAACTTTTCTTAGCAGTGGTGTACTTGGTCCTCAAATAAAACAACAATTAGAAACAGCTCTGGAAGAATGTGTAGCATCTAAAAGTTACTTAGATGTTGTTTCCTTGTTACCATCAGTATTGTCTGATGCAGATATTGAGAATATAATAGAGACATTGCTTAAAACCACTGCTAAATCTACCATCCTCTTTAATAATACAGGTAAGTTTAACTAAATTATATATAAATCAAATTATATCTATATTTTGGTGGTGAGAACCACCAGCATTTCCAGCCCATTTGTAATAATGAGATTCTGTTTTTGTGTTTTTATGTACAAAAGAATTACTAATATTTTACTATGTGTATGTGTACAGCCATATGGGTCTATGACTATACACACAGCTTTTTTTATTTTTGATCCACCAAAAATAGATAGCAATTGATATCTTTGTCAGTGTTTCTTATGAGTGTTCAAATTAATTGGGTTAACTTGGCTAATCAATTTAACTTCTTTAAGTTTTCAGCAACAATTTCATGGAAAATTTAAAAAATTCTTGCATGCCCATGGTACAAAAGTTGTCCGAAGAAGTGGTAAAATCGCAAAAATACCAAAATTTTTATATTGAGAAGCAATTAGCAAAAACCATAGATTTGACATCTCTGCCTCATGTAGATCATAAAGCTGAGAGACGTGAAGAACGAAGAAGAAAGGCTGCATCGGGAAAAGTTGGAGGAGGCACTCAGGGACGAGAAACTAAAACTAAAGCAGTGAAGAAACATCAGAGATCTAAACAAGTCACTCATGATTCAGATTCTGATGAAGCATCAAATGCTAATAAAAAAGCTCCTACTCAACTAGAAATAGTGTCCGTTGAAAATATTGAGGAACTTATAAAAGAAGCACTAGAGAATGAGGGTCTTGATGATTTAACAAATGAAATTGCTGAATATCTACAAGGGTAAGTAAGTTAATGGCTGAGTAAAAATATTTTTGGTTTATAGTTACCATGGTTTAGTCAAGAACATAGATATTTTCAATAATGTGCAACTTGTTGCCCACTACTTTGCACACATTTGTAAGAATCTAGCTTCTATGGTTATTCCTATTCATTTGCAATAATTTATTTTCATGATCTATCAATGAATACAACACTGTAAAAATTTCAAGGATTGGTGATTTTAAACAAACAAGTATAAATGTTTATAAAATGTTCTTGCCCACAATATCTCATCATAATTTTTTTGATGATACCCACATGCCTTGGTCCAATTGTTTACCCAAAGAGGTTAAACATTGATAATTTTTGCAGGTCCTTAAATCAATCTGCATTAGCCATAGCAAAGGAAATGGCTGACAAGTTGCTCCAAGATGCTAATCAAAATAGAAAGCAAACTCATTCATCAGCACAAGAAAGAATAAATGTTCTTATTAATGACATCAAATTATATGAAAAGGGCCTCAAAATGTTGCCTTCTGATCAGCAGCCGCAATGTATAAAATATCTATTAAAAACATTTGGAGGTGATACATTGTCGGAATTTTGTAAATATGCAGCAAATCAATGCAATTTGTCCTGCAAAGGTGATATTCTAACTGTGGAACAAAGAAATAAAATCATTAATGACCTGTCTGATGAATATATGAAGCCATTAAAGGCTTTAAATGCTACGTTGGCTGATCAAAATATGGAACTGTTTTATCAAGCAGTTGATGTTTGTTTATCTGAATGTGGCATGATCTTGAAGAAAGTAGATAAAAAGAAAGATAAGTATGTTATTAATTTTGTTTTTGTGTGGCAATTTCCAATATTTTTAAATTGGAATTTGTTAGTTATAACTTTGGAAAACAAGTTGTAAAAGTTTAGTTTTATAGTAGAAGGAGGCAACAGGTCGGCTAAAGCTAAGCACCACCGTCCTGGAATATCCACAATATCAGAAGAACTGTACTCTCTTTTCTTGAAGGAAGCTAAGTTGTGTTGGTATAGAAATATCGTCGAAGACACATCATTCCACAAGATGGTTGTACAAGGCAGAAAACCATTTGGTAGTGGAATGGAATTTAACATCAAGGTTTCAACAATTCTCCAGAACACCCTTATGGTAAAGACGGTAATAAATGCAAAATGAACTGTCCTTTCTGTAAGGTGCTGGTTGACGATTCAAGCTACTCATCATTGTATGTGGTTAAATGGAAGAAGCTGGTGTTTGGGATCTCTATCTCAGATATGCAAGCAATATTCCATATGGGCGATAGGCAGGCAAGAAACTGCTTCACTCTACCAATCTGATACTGTATACTGAGGCAACCAGGAGACTTTTTTAAAGACAAATTTTTAGCTTTATTTAATTTCTATGATTTTTTCAGACTTTTGGTACAAAACCATAGAGAAAAATTGATTGCAGAGCTAGAAGTTTGTACTGACCCAGCATTAGTATTGCATCTTGCAGTGTTGGCAATATTTACAATAGTGACTCAGAATATGCTCCATGCATCAGGACGTCAAGTGCCATTAGTTATGCTTTTTTTGAAAGCACATCTTAAAGAAGAGTGCTTTGAGAGAATCCAGCAGTATCATGGTAATGGTCTCGCATTATTTCCTAAACACACAAAATGTTCTGTACATAAATTAGATAACAAAAATACTTTCGGAAAAATAATTACTTAACTTGATTTTGTTATTACATATATTTTAGAATTGGTGGCGAAATATTTGACAGTTAATGAGAGTGAGAAAGAAGAAACTGAAGATAAATTGAAAGAAGAAATGCCTTCTATAAAGGTTCTAGTCAGTGAAGTAAAAAAGAATAAGCTAAATTAATATAAAACAAATCATGTGTTTTAAATAAATCGTTTTGTCATACAAGTTATGCATTTCAAATAATATCCTCTATTTTAAGACAGTCATGTGGCCCTGTTGTGTATAATTTTTGCTGTAGACCTTTCAGGTTTGAAGTCTACTTATCATATACCTACTAACATACTTATCTTCCTTTATCGGATGTACACATGTGTGAGAGCGACATTAGAATATAATTTATTTAATGAGCATTGGAGGCACTGACTTACGACTGTAGGTCGCGGGTTCCAACCCAGGCAGGCGCTTTACTTTGTGTAATTTATGTCTCCATTTTTATTTATTATTAATTTATTTGTCATATATTTTTTTTATGTGAAGCGATTGTGTCCACATTATCTCTAGTTTCAACAGTGCAGTCAGCACATGTGCCAAACTTTTTCACCCTAGTAGTGATTTATCTAAGTTCACTGTTAAAATTCTATAAATTATTCTTTATGAAAGAACAATGTCAAGCAAGCGTATTAACTGGTTTCAAGTGACCGCTACCCATGGACATCTGCAATTAGCTAATTACTTGCAGATGCGTTGCCTACCTTTAATGTGGATAGACAAAAACAGATATCTCGTTTTTCATACTTATTTTATTTACTTCTCCATCCAATGCTCTTCCCCTTCCAACCCTTCTTTATTAGAAAAGGATGAATAAGGGGATATGACTGAAATTGGGCCACTGGCACCTCTGTCATCAGACGGCACGCAGAAGCATGATTTTATTTCACTTCTATTTTCATTGAGGGCTGTTGAAATTGGCAGAAAACACCCAGATATGACAGGATTTCCCTTGAAATGCTGAGAGCTGAAAAAGGTTTAGTTGCTGCTGTGAGTCTTCAATATGTTAGAGATGTGGCTTAGTACCGGAAGATTAGTGTAAAGCTGTCATCGTCCCACTATGTAAGGGAAAGGGTTCGCAGCATGATTGTTAAAATCTACCCTGGATTGCTACTGCTAAAAACTGCCTTCTTAGCATTGTAGGAAAACTTTATGCTTAAGTACTGATTGAAAGAGTCATGGTAAATGCGACACTTCACCAGAGGTGATAAAGTGATGATTAAGACCAAGACTCCAGTATAACAGGGTGGGAATCCGAGTGGAAAGGATCTCTGATATATATTGATAGTCATTCACGATTATTTTTATGTTGTCATTCAAACTATATATTACATTAGGGTTAAGAAGGCTATGAACACTTTTAACGTTGAAAACAATTTATAATAATTAAAAACAAAATTATCAATTCTCGTTAATTACCTACTATTTGTACCCTCAAAAGTCTTAAATATATTAAAAAAATTGTCATTTGTACCAGTCTAGAATAAGCTCGGACAAAACCTTTCGACGAAAACACATTAGATGGATAAGGATTTCCACATTAATTGTTGAAAATCGGGAGAAAAACCCTACATAAAAGAAATCGTAGTAAAATGGTTTATTTCGGTAGGACCAGCGCCAAAGTGAAAAAGTAGAAATACCGAAAAATTGGTAGTTTCGAGACGTGTGACAGAAAATATTATGCTATCGATGTTGTACTTTAGATATGTTTTAACGTCAATGTTGACTTTTGTTTGAATCGATGATGATCGGCATTCCTAGGATCCTAGAATAAATTTATGACAGCTATTCACGTCACGGACATCACTAGCACTGGTAGTAGGCATGGCAATATTCACAAGTAGCAGGTGAAAAATCATATGAAGTGGTTTTTCATATGTGACACCTGCTACCTGCCTAGACGCAGTCTGTTAATAATCTCTGCTACTTCGCAACCGCAACATCGACGACTCACGATGTCCGAAAGAGCGAACGAGTAAGGACGAATATTGACATGCCAGTCCAGTCGTCCCAGTCGCGTCTAAGAAATAGCAAAATATAATTTATGGATTCGTCGCTTTTTAACCTTGATCAAAAAATCATTTGCTTAGAATATGAAATGAAATTTCATTTGTCGCGTGACGTTCTTTAGGTGCGGTATATGTTACGCGGTACGTGTATATGTTATGCTTTTGTTTTCATTTCGTTTTAAAACTGTATATAAATAAAGATTAGTGTTTAGCAATAATGTGTGTATAATTTATTTCAAATAAACTTAATTAGACTTTTAATTAGGTTTTGACAACAAAAAAGTAAGTGCATCAACTTGGGATCATTATCATTAATGTAAAAAATGAATTAATCGTAGCCATTATATTAGGAATTATTTCCGCCAGTTTAGAAATATAATATTAATTCAAGTAGATAAAATAATTTGACACAAAGTTAATCAGTCAGTCATCATCTGCACTAAAGTCCGGTTTTAGTAAAATAATAGAAAAGTCATATACGAATTTACGACTTCAAAATGCCATTGAAATTAATATCACCATCAATTTATATAAGTAATAAAAAAGCAATGTCCCAAAAAGCTATGGTTCTATTTCATATAGCAGCGCCATTGATCATAATTCACTCTTCATTTCCATTAGCAAACAGTAGCAAGTGCGACATTTAGAGCATTGCGATAAAAAACCATTGGCTGTGAACGTGTGAAATCACTGTGAAAAATAATAATAATTTCATCAAATGAAAATGAATTAAAATTAGCAATAATTTCCATGTCTAGTCGCTAGTCACCACTAGTGTTGACCTTAACTTGGTTAGTTGTAAAATAAAATGTCTTAGTATGACTATGATTATCTGTGTACGCAGCCTACTAAGAGAAGAAGAAATAATTAATTATATTTGAATGGGCTTAAAATTTACTTAGAGTATTTTAATTTGTATTTTGTTTAACATTTAAAGTTATGCGTATCGTTTTCAGCACATTACACTGTAGACGTTTCGCTTCGCAATTCGCATTACATTCAGTTGTTCATAGTGGTGAGCGTAGGCTAAAATATTTCTAGCTGAACTCAGTGTGATACATGTTTTCGTGTTGGAAGGTTGTGTACGCCCCGCAAACGTTTATAAGAAAAATTACATCGAAGCCTTGTGCTCTTATTTTGTTTGTTTAGGAGTGTAAAAGTATGGTTTTTATTTAGTAAAGTTGTAGAAGTGTTAAATAATAATATAGCGTTTGTTTTTTGCGCTAAAATGCAATACTGTCTAATATTACACACAAAACTAACCTCGTGCTTTCTGTAGCAAAGATCACGGTTAGAATTGATGAACACTTATTGAATATACAAGAAACATGGAGACAGAACCTAAAGAAAATACTGATTTATTAGGTGTAAACAAGAATAATGTTATAAATATCGAACCAGACACGAGTTCGAAACGCAATGAGGATTTACAAGGCCCTCCTGATGGTGGTTTTAGAGCCTATTTGATAGTGCTAGGATCATTTTTGACTAATGGTCTTTTGTTCGGAGTTATAAATTCTTATAGTGTAATTTATACTGTACTTCAAAAACAACTAGAAAGTGACAATGTGCTGAATTCGGAGAGTAAAGCATGTAAGTTATTATATTTTTTAAAAGTTTTTATATCTACACCGGTTAAAAAAGGATTAGATTATTTATAATAAGGATTACATGAGTCAGGGAACAATGGTTTCGATTAATATCAACAAAAAAAGATATTAATTTGCAATAATTTTTATACAATTTAAATATGTTCATTATTTACTTGCTTCCGTGATATCGTCCGCGTTTGTCGCGAAAAACAATAAAAAACATATTTCATTCAAAATTCTTACAACTTATTTTTTATTTATAAGTAGACATGCGAAGATGCTCATACAAACCTTCATCTCATTTCTTGATTGATTTTATTTTATTATGTACAATGTAAACTATTTCCAAGTTGTTTATCTTATAAAGTGTCGTTATTTAAAATTAAGAAAGCAAGAAAACTAATACTATTATTAAAAAAAGTTGTCTGGAAAAACATAAGTATTCTTATATTTTAAATGCAACTGCATCCTGGGGTTTTTTTGTTTAAGGCTGGTAATACGATTGATAGTAATTGAGGCCGATGCGCTTTTACCTTCTGTAAAATTGCGTTTATTTGATGTTTTTTTTTTACCAAAGTTTCGACTATACGTTGTTATAAGGAGAAGGTTGCGTCGAAATCGTTCTAGCCTTTTCGGAGATTAGCCGGACCAAACAGACAGACAGCAATTAAAAAAAAAAAACAGTGCACACTCGGAGGAATTGAAACTTCTTTAACTTATAGGTATTAAACTTTATAATAATATTGAATTTTAAATTAATATTAAAGTAACACATTTATTATCATCATTATTATTTTAAATTGTACTTAAAAATGCTAGGGTAGTGATATCAGTTTAAACAAAATTTTAAATTTCATTAAATAATGTTTCAACAATTTGTTTTATATACACTTCCAACAAAGTGTCATTATTATTGGTATATTTCAGTTATGTTTATGGGTGTTTAAGTAAATACTTGTTTATGAAGTGCTTGTGGTAGCTAAAATAAGAAAAATAAAATAAAATCAAGAAATACTTTAAGTTCTGCACATCTATCATCGAAAAAAGTGCATCAATCCCACCTTTTTAAAACAAACAAACAAACATTCCATTTGACTCACGGACTCACTCAATTCCCGACTCCCCAGTCGGTCCCATTTGCTCACACTCGCCCTCAGTCGCCCTCACTCGCCGCACTTGCTTCTACTTAGCCACTTACCCCCCATTCACCCACTGTGTGTCATATGCATTCAGATATAAATTATATTTGGCTTTACAAACACGTATAGTTTCTTCAATTTTATTCAGCTGTATAGATAAGATGCTATGCGTAAAGCCCCGTCTAGTGAGAGAGCCCGAGCACTAAATTCTTACTTAACAACGAATGACAATGCTGTAAGGAGTGTATTTTAAGTCGGGAATTAAAAAAATATATTCTTTATTTACAGTGTCGCAAATTTAATAGTAAATTGGTAAAAATGCGCTGTTACTCCTATTTCACCAACTTTAAAATACATCCATTTAAGCACGTCGTAAAAGTATAGAATCCAATTTATTGTTATGCTATCCCATAGGAACCGTCATTTTTTCCGGGATAAAAAGTAGTCTGTCATTCTCGTACCCCTAACTAGACTAAAAAACTAACAAAAAATCGTGTCGATATGCAAGTTATCCAGAAGTATATTTTTATAAAGATCAATCATATTTATATATATATATATATATATATATATATACATCTATGGTAAAATAAAATAAATATGCATTCACGCCCGTAACCCAGAGGGGTAGGCAGAGATCATGGATTTCCATTTGGCGCGATCCTGGCACACCTCTCTCGCTTCTTCCACATTCATACATCTACGCATGCATACTCGTCGGTTATGGGTGCTCCTTATATCGCCCTTTTTTAGTAAGTCAATAATCTGATCGATATAAGTTCTCCTAGGGCGTCCCCTACCAACACTGCCACTCACTTTTGCAACATAAATTTGTTTTGTTATTCTCTCTTCATTCATCCTTTCAACATGCCCGGACCACCGAAGCATACCTTTCTCAATTCTAGTCACAAAACAAAACTAACTAACTATATATATCTCACGGAACTGTACATTTTTCCAGGATAAAAAAGAAGTCGGAAAAAATATGTTGTAAAATCCCGTTACTGAGATACATACTGCACAAGTATACACACACACACGTATACACATAAAATATTATAAATGCGAAAGTAACTCTGTCTGTCTATTGCCCTTTCACGCTAAACCTACTTAACTGGTCTAATAGAAATTTGGTACAGGGATAGTCTAGAGGCTGAGAAAGGACATGGGCTAATTAAAAATAAAATTAATACAAAAAAAGGTTGCAAGGAGATGAAACGTTGTATTGAAGGTTCGTCATTTTGGAAGCTATAAGCTTGAAACTTATTTTCTAGGCATTTGATTGAAGTTCATTTCATTGCAAATTCGTAAAAAAAATTCCCTTTAAATAATGATAGGAAATGAAACTGTAGGGAAATCATTTGCGAAGGGAGACTGACATTTACGGTGGCATTAAAAATGTGAAAGTGATATTAACGCATGTAACAACTTGCCAAACGCCGCGCTAGAGGCAGGCCGCGGCGCAGCGAAAAGTCTATTTTAATGTATGAATTTTATGAGCATAATAATTAGCCTAAAATATTAAAAATGCTGCCCAAAGTCACTATTGCAGGCGGACGAAGTCGCGGGAACAGCTAGCAGTTAATAAACGTATTACTCAACTATATACGAATTAACATTAATAATGTCGGTTAGTTAAATGATCTCAGATCTCAGGAGCACAACAATAAATAATCTCCTGGAACAAAAGTAATAAGAATAGAAGGCTTACATACTTTCACATGTGTCAGTTCAACCACGAAATTAACGCGTAGCTGCACTGACTGGAATTATTCTTTTGGTTGTTGTAGATGTCTATGAATTAGTATCGGTGTTCAGTAAGTGTCTAAGCTATTTCCTCTGTTTCGCATAAAATAATAACATACTCAAGAAAGGCGATATAAGTAGTACCCGTAACGACAAGTATGTATGTGTGCGTATGGTTGTAGAAGGAGCAAGAGAGGTGTTCCAGAATCGCATCAAATGAAAATTACTGTCTACTCTCTTGGGACACAAGCGTAAGTGCTTATTTAATATATAAAAATTAACATTTGTTCATAGCCCTAATAATGGCAGCGTCTCGGTAGAAATTGATAATGAAATCAATAAATGATACATTGATTTTGTTGTACTGCCAATTAAACGATGACTTACTGCTCTGACCCGCGCTCATTCTGATCATTAAAATAGTTATCAAGTAATAAATAATTTCAAATATTTGTATCGGCATATGAAGTTATCGTAATATAGAAACGTGAGGTTGTCACACCGAGAGACGTTGGTCAGGCGCGCGACTAACTAAATATAACGTTACGTGGGCGTGTTGGTGTTGACCAACATTTCGCATGAAACAATTCATTTTATGTAGGCTATATCTCATTTCACAGCATTGAATCCCTTCTGTTATAAAATACATTTCTATACCTCTATACTCTTTATACCTTACCGACACAAAATCATTCAATGCATTTTTATTTGACAAAACACATAAGAGCAAACAACTCGACGAGAATAAGTGATTACCACATATGTCAATCCCATAAGAATATAATATGTATATTGCTCCCAGGTCCCAGGTTACTGAATGACCTGGTAAAAGTTTATATAACTAAAAGACTCCATTTTCTATATTATATTTGATAGACTTTATAATGTTATACATTTGCGGTTTATTTTTGTAAAGCCAGCATTCAAAAACATTAATAAAGTCGTAAAGTACTTAGCAAATTTAAAAGTTGTCGGAATTATAGCGTATTACAATTAGTTTTATGATGTACCAGTTTATCATTATAATTATCTGACCACGCAAAAAAATATTATGTAGGCTTAACTGTTATTTGATCATCTGGCGCCAGACGCTTGTCCCGCGCGTCTCTGCGGTCGATCGCGACGAAGGCCGTCTGATTGCATCAACATACTAACTAGACGCAAAATAATTGCGACTATTTGACGCATTTACTTACGATATCGTTGTTGCTCTTCGATTTGATTGTTTCTATTAGACGCTGACGCGCTGACGAAACTTTCGATTGAAGTATTTCATTTACACAATGTTTCCCACATTACTACATCAACTCCAAAACATTATCTCAGATAGACGCAAATAGATTAGGCACATATAAAACGTTGGTAATACACTAATTCTAGTGGCCGTCAATACGCATAGTGAGTAACGTCAAATTATCTATTACAAAAATCTTATACAGCTATTGGTTTCTGTACTAACGCTATGAAAAGTTTTATTGCGTTGCGTTATAATTATTGGAATAGGTGTGTTAGTTAATATTCTTAATTTATCTATGTTACTTACGTTATTAGTTAGTTACTTACTTATCCACAAATCAATAAATTGTAACATACTCACATACATAAATATATACATTTTTATACTAAAAATATTTTAACAAGACTGTGAACTGGAACTACGTTGTGAACTACTCCTTCAAAGCTGTTGTTCTATGTTCTATGCAATAATGATTGAAAAGCAGCAAGCAATATAACGCCCTAAACAAAACCACCAAGAATCATATTGAGTCTGGAGACTGCGCGGAGCGATCTACCTCGAAAATTTGTATTCAGAAATCCGTCCGGTAAAGGACTTTTGGACGAATAAACTGTATACTTAGATCTAATTACTTCCCTAATAGGTAATATTTATGACATTTAGTTGCATCATTATTACCCAATTTTAAAATGTGAGAAAGTCAAGTTTTAAAATTGGGGAATACTTTATATCTTGTTATTGTCTTTATATGTACTTATACCTTTTTATTGTCATAATTTTTTTAATAATACTAAAAGCAAATATGTTACATACTAGATCTAAAGTCACCTATTGACGACTTAGTAAAATCCAGCTGAGTTTCCCGCCTTTTCGAGTTTTCCGTTTCCCGCCTCACGAATACAAAATCTTTGTTTTTATTTTAAAAAGATGACGGTTTTTGCTGTAACATCATGTAAAAACTATACTTCAAAGAAAGAAAAGTGTACGAATATCACATTTCACACGTCAGTTATTAATTTCAAACGAACGCAACTGAAGTTAAAATTTGAAAAATAACAGTTCGACGCCATATCACGTTAAGTGTTAAGTAAGTACTTTACAAAATTATAGTTGACTTTTATGTCATTTATGTATTTTTATACAAATGAAATATAAAAGACCACAGATTTATTTTGACTAACTTTTGTATTTTAGTATATGTATTTTTCAAAGGTTATTTGAAATTTAAAATAATGAATATTATTAACTTATAGGTTTTTTTAAATATTTTAGTATTTTGTTTATAAACACCGTTTAAATACTTCTACAAATAAATATAATTTTAAGAACTGGAAATACATCTTTTAGATATGTTAAGCATATTCCTATATTACATTATATAATTCATTTTGGGGTGTCGCCGACACGATATTATGTACATAAATTCGCGTCAAAACCGAGCTACATTTTTAATGTTTAAAGTATATGGAACGCAGTATCTGGAAGTATGAATATTCTATTACTAAAAGTTTTAAGTCACAATACGAGTACTCGAATACCCGTGGAGTATACTACAAACCTATAGAAGGGAAGCCGACGATGCTAAACTGTACATCTTTGTATTTTACTAATTTATCCCTTATCATTCATAAGATTCAGATTCAATCCTATGCCAAAACTGTTCAGTGATATAGGGATATTAGATTTTACAGATACAGTTACTTTCGCATTTATAATACGCGATTGGTTAATAAGCATAAGATGTTTTGTCTCCTGAATGATGCCACTCAACTAGTCTTTAGTCTAATTTCTATAGTTCGCCTTCCTCCGTAAGCCTCGGTAGATTTTCCCCGCATCAAATAAAAAAATATGTTTTATTTCTTTTACCTTTCCAGATATTGTTTGTCTGTGGTTACTGTGCTACATTGTTATTACCATTTTATTGATATTCTTATTATAAACATTCGTCGTGTATATTTCAAACTTATTAGGTTATCAAATTGAGTCACTTTGTGCTCATTTGATATAAGAATGACAAACATACGTATTTTGTATATATAGTGCAGTCTATAGATATTCAATGTACGATAAACCACCAGTTAATAACACGAAGACGAATGTATCTCCTGCTCCTGAGCGTACTGACCCGATTAGATTAACAGACATTGTGTGCCACTTGTCATTTATGTGAGTGCTACAAATTTAGGATTTCGGCCAGTTTAACTAGGTAAACGTGTAGATGGCATGTTCCGGTTCTCTGGAATCGGTATATTATAACAACAATAGACAATTGTGTACCCAATGATTGATCAAAGTAACTTTGCTGTTTTAATACAAATTTTTATTGCTTAATTATACAACAAGTTTTTTTAACCTATACATTACGCGTAATATAGAAATGGCATCAATCACAAATGATGAAATTATATCGATCACCTATCTGATAATTTCTCCGAAAGACGGTTGGGGCGATGTGCGTTTTCTTCGTTAGTTTTTGGTGGACATTTTGTGGACTATCTTTTTTCTGACTATACTGTTGAAATATTCAAGAGGATAAAGTGGTCCACTATTTAAATCATGTGTCAAATTTAATTTAAACTCGTAAAATTATAAAATACGATCAGTCGAAATAATTGGTTTGGACTACTAATACCTTTCACGGAGGACACAACACTTTGGTCCCAATAAGATTCAGACCAAAAGTATGTTGAGATAATTTGGTTTCTACTCGTTAATAAGCTATTAGTACTCGTTGTAAGTAAATTCGTAAGATGTTGACAGTGGTAGAGCCCGCAATAACAACATATTTTGCACGAATGGGCCAGCTCGACCGGTGAAGTACCACGACGTCACAGAAGACAGGCGTGAAGTAGAAGTATTCTGCGTTTCGTCTGATGAGTGACGTGCCGGAGGCCTAATTGTAGTCCTCTTCCCCCTCCTACCCTTTTCTAATAAGGAAAGGATGGGAAGAGGAAGAGGATTTGACGGATGAGGAGGGGATGGGCAGGGAATGCAATTATCCTTTTTTCTGTTTGTCCCCTCCTTCGTCCATGAAGGTAGGCAATGCATCTGCAACTCATTAGCTTGTTGCGGATGCCTATGGGTAGCGGTACTTATTTCCAGGGGCCGCTTGCTCGTTTGCCATTTTGTAATATAAAAAAAAATGTTAATTTTTTCAATAATTCGCACTGGTAAAATTAAAGCGGAGGAAGTATGATGAAATCGTTGTCAGAGGTTACAAACGTTATCGTTACGTCATATTAAATAACCGTCGATAGTAAACGACCGTTGTTTGACGACTCGACAAAGCTTGAATTTAAATTACTTTCGAGGAAACGTGACCTTGGTCGACATTATTTACCTAGTAGTATAACAAGCTTGAGATTATTAATGTAAGAAGGGGGAATGGTCAACAATTCATCCGATGTTAGGTATTTTTTACCCGTCTTGTGTGTACTTGCCACAACTCTCGAGTTAGTGCGATCTGCAAGTATATTATTGGTTTTTAAGAGTTTGCTATTAGTTGCATCATTTTGCAATTGCCGCTGGCGACAGTTCATTTTAGATAGAGTACGTGTGTTGTTTGTTAATTTGTAATGGTATACAAAGCGCTCTCCATATTAACATTTATTTTTTTTATGGAAGAAGTTGGCAAACGAGCAAGCAGATCATCTGGTGTTAAGTGAGTGCACCCATAGACATCCACAACAAGCAAATGTGTTGCAGATGTGTTACCTACCTTTATTGGACAGAGGAGGGCAGACAGGAAAAAGGATATATCCTCTTCCCGTTCCCATCCTATCCTTATCAAGAGAGGGTGGGAAGGGGGTGGATTGAAATTAGGCCTCCGGCACCTCACTTATCAGGCGAAACGCAGCGTACACGCACGTACTTCACGCCTGTCTTCTGTGAGGTCGTGGTATTTCACCGGTTGAGCCGGCACATTCGTGCAACAGATGTTGTTGTTGCGGCTCTACCACTGTTACGATCAATTTAATATTTGCAAAATTGTTTTTTGAGTCATTGATATTACAATGTATACAACGAGTATGTTACCTTAGTAATGCTAAAAATGCGTCGTTAACAAATGGTTTTGTGGTGTCTAGGTCGCACATGTTGCCACCATATTTTTGAACGCTCAGATTCAGCCAACCCGCACGCTAAGGGTCCAGCGGACGCGCAGGATTTCGGGTAGAGAGTCCGTTCGGAACCGTGAGCTTGGTCGTTGTTCGTTCCAAATCCAGTTTATGATAATTCATGTCAAAATTACCTTTACATAATTCGTGTGTGTGTATTAGTGTCTGCATTATCAAATATAAATATACTCTGGAAAACTGACTTTTACTGGTGGTGTATAAACCACCAAAGTTTAAAAAATATTGTAGAAAAACTTAAATATTTATAATGCAAAAAATATAAAAATGTATTCTTTAACATAAATAATTTATCATTGTTCCAG
This sequence comes from Papilio elwesi, assembly GCA_029849275.1. NCBI lineage: Eukaryota > Metazoa > Arthropoda > Insecta > Lepidoptera > Papilionidae > Papilio > Papilio elwesi. Next base: position 6,764,538 of record CM056697.1, read on the forward strand.
CTTTGGTGGGCGCCCTCACAATGGGTACGACATTCTTCCTGTCTCCTTTGTCCGGTCTTCTGACTGCATTCCTTGGGATGCGGGCGACTGCGCTCCTGGGCGGCAGCATCGCTACAGCGGGCTTGCTTTTGTCGTCGTTCGTTGTGAATGAAGTCAATGCGCTCTACTTCACATACGGCTTGATGTATGGTTTGGGGGCATCACTAGCGTACACCCCATCCCTAGCAATCCTCGGTCATTATTTCAAGAAGTACTTAGGCCTCGTTAACGGGATAGTCACGATAGGAAGCTCAGTTTTTACCGTCATAATGCCTCCATTGTTGGAATATATCATTAAATGCTACGGCTTAGAATGGATGTTTAGAGTTCTATCCCTCTCCACAGCCGGTATTATGCTTTGCGGTTTACTGTTTAAACCGACTCCTTTAATGATAATACAAAAACCTTCTCATAAACATGACAGTGTTAAATCCTTATTAAAAACCATCGTAACCGTACAAATATGGAGAAATAAAAAATACAGATTATGGGCTCTTTCGATGCCGGTAGCTTTGTTCGGATATTTCGTACCGTACGTTCACATTAAAAAATTCATTGAAGAGACTTTTACCGGCGTCAATGATAATCTTCCCTTGCAATGTTTGGCGATCACTTCAGGTTTGGGTCGCCTGACTTTTGGATTCTTGGCGGATAAGCAAGGTATCAACAGGATTTTACTGCAGCAGATCTCATTTTATGTAATCGGGGTGCTTACGATTATCTTACCGTTCGTGAAATCATTTAGCTTGTTGGTGGCCATATCGCTGGGAATGGGCTTGTTTGACGGTGCGTTTATTGCACTAATAGGTCCAATAGCATTCGAACTGTGCGGTGCGGCACATGCAGCTCAAGCAATCGGTTGTATGCTAGGGCTAGCTGCACCGCCCTTGTCCGTTGGACCTCCCATTGCGGGCTACATTCGAAGTATAACTAAGTCCTACAAAATCCCATTTGTCCTGGCTGGTATCTCGCCTTTAGTTGGCGCTACTGTGATGTTCAGCGTTCATTACCAGCGACGTAACTCGAGCCGAGCTGAAGCTAATGCCAATGGCCACACATACTCACCTCCGATAGATTCTGGTAAGTTTATATAACTGATATTTGACTTGTAGTAACAAGCTACTAATGTATTAAAGTACTAATGCGTAAACTGTAAAATAACTTTAATTGTTATAATTTTTCATGTCTTGCTTGCTTTTTCGACCGCATATAAAATGGGAACAGGGCAGGTATAGGAAGAAAACCATTTTTTAATTCTTGTTTGTCTGTCTGTTCTGGTTAATCTCTCTCTGGATTTTGATAGAACTTTTTTTGTAAATAACCCACGCAATTGTAAATATGGTTACATGTTGCACATGGTTATAGCAACTAAATAAAAATAAGGTTTTTATTAGTTTTATGAATAATATAAATGAAAACGCATTTTTATTGGATCCAATGCGGACGAAGTCGCGGAACACATATTTTTTAAATATTGGCCTTAGACGTTTAAAGTAGGACTTCTATTAAAACACTTTCCCATCGTAGTATGTATGTTAACAGTCAACAATAAGTAATCGTTTGGAGAATAGAAGAAACAGTAGGCAATACATTCCATTTAATGTTCACCTTTGATGAATTAGAGACGCGAAAGTTTATTAACTATTTCTTTATTTTTCTGCGTTCCAGACACTCGAGCTGCATCGTTCCAGAGCTCTAATGGCAACATTAATCACCAGACGGCCTTATAACGTCTAATAAAAATGTCAATATCGTTCTTGAGAATTTACAATTTACAACCAATGAAATTCGATATTGGATTGGATGCAAGGCTCTTATTGTATCCTATGCGACGGAAGGTACTGCCTATATTTACTGCATTTTATTTGTATTTTTAAAATGTTAATCTGTTGTCTTATACAAGTTACCTATGCAAGTTCCTAATTTAGGTTTATTTATGTGATAAAATGTTATTTATAAACAGTTATTTTAATATTACGTATAAATCCGCAATCATTCGAATCTCAAATCAAATATAATACGAATACTACGAATAATATAATATACGAAACTAATACGAATAAAATAATAATACGAAAGTATAAAATATGTATTTAATTAAGGAATTAATCACATCATGACCGATGAACACAAATCATTGTATACAGAGTCCACGTGTCTATATTTTTACGTCGTAATAAGATTTACCGATTTTCCCAAAATATCGATTGAATTTTTAGACTGTTTTCAGTTTTTTACAGAGTAAAAGTTCATTACTTTTAAAATGTTAGTTTTCTGTTACCGTGGTGATTTATTCATGTTTTTTTTTTTAACTTCGAAACGTGCGTTTTATAACGTAGAAAAAATTGCTTGTTACTTTTTTCAAGAAGTCTTCTTCTCGTCTTTCTGGAAAAGTCGCCAATACTTTTGGCATTAACACAAATTTGTTCATAGTCCTGCTTTTAATTTTCATCCCACGACTCGTTATACAGTTTACATTCTTAAATGTATACTACTGTTACCACGAATGGTTTTAAAAACTAGATTTATTGTCACGTGGTGTTGCAGATAAACATATTTTATCTTATCTCCTAATATAATTATTATAACTTCCGCATAGTATAGATAACAGTAACGAATCAGTTAAGGCTGAATTGTGTGAAAAAAAGTGTTAAAACTCATCTGTGCTTACTATTTTTGATTTAATATTAAACCGACGACAATACCTATGACGGAGATAAAATCTTGTGTCGGTTACTGCTCAAAAAGTTATCAGGTGGTCATCGCTTGGAATTAAGGATGTTTTTATAGTTTAATACATTAGAACATAACATATATGACTCTTTCCTAATCGGAGCAAGTCGCACTTGCCAATGAAATCATAGTTTTATCATAACACCAATGCTTACTTAATGTTAGCATGATTGCATTAAGTCTTCTGTTTACTAGTACACTTTATCGAATTCGAAATAATAAGTAACACAACTGTCCCCAAGTCCAACTACGACTGAGAGTTAGTAATTAAATGAAATTCGTTTTTACCTAGCTAAGTAGCAAATACGACAACGGGTAATCAAGGGTAAATATTTGATAGTTTGTGAGTGTGAGAGTTTTATCCATCTGATGGTACCATATAATGTCCCGTGTTTGCTCATTAAAATGTTTGTGAGCGCCGTATCGTCTTTAACAACCGTTGTCAGGAGAATAATTGCCGGTTGTTGTCTATTAAAAAAAATCGCGATATGAAGATAAATACGTGTATAAAAATAAGAGAAACTAGTACATATGTAGTAGTTGTAGAGAAACCTTCCTACATTCAAAATCCAATAACGATAGTGATTGTTAGATATATCTACCCCAAATAGATAAAAAAGAAAGCTCAACAACAATGCGACGGCATAACATGTTAAGTATTGTCAACTCAACTACATATTCTATACAAAATTATAATTAAAGACGATATTAAATTAATTTCGTTAAAATATGTTTTGTAATTTAAGTTGTTTTTACTTAGTTATCCCAATTTTTAAACGTTGCATACGTACGAAACACGGTATCCGCAGGTATATACATGGTTAAATAATAGTTTATTTTTCTAAACAAGTATTGTTCATAATTAGATACTTGCTTTTTATTAACGCTGCTAGTCTAGCTAGCATGCATCATTTGGCGTGAAGTCTGCAAAGTACGACTAGGCGGTACAGACCATGCTGTATTTTGCCTTGATACTGGATAACTAACCGTTTAAATGTAACTACGTTTTGACTTTTATGTTGTCCTGTAAAAATATAGACTCTACGATATTTCTGTTTGAACAATCTTTGTAGCACTTTTATGTAAGAAGGTAAATTTTCAAACGAAAGTTGCTCCTTTGTTTCATATAGATTGATTCATAGACGTTAGTTATTAAATTACTTTTAAATTCCTATTTTTTAAGTTAATTAAGCATCAGATTACTATAATCGAGCTGAGATATTATTTTTGGTAAAATTTAAATACATTTTATAGTCGAAAGACAATTTATACTGTATTTATACCATGAAGTCCTAATGACGAATGTGTGTGATAGAGATGGGGGATTACCGTGGGTTTGCACTACCGAAAACATTCACACAAAACTGATTGTCATCTCAGTTTTTTCAGAGAGAAATATAGAAAGAAACCTTGTATCACGACAAATTTATACGCCAGTGGAATCCCACGGTTAATGAGGTCTCCAAAATAAGCACCGGTAACACAGGGAATGTCGGCTATATCTCCCTTTAGAAAGTCCGGTGGAGTACTTCTGGATTTTAAAGAAATACATGAACAAATTTCCTTTAATTTTTATACCTCACTTTATGTCACCTAGTTTCCATTTTATATGAAGTTGTTGTTCTTTAAAGGTAATTCATGTAAATAAATTGGGGTTTTATTTATATTTTGTTCATTCAAATAGTATTCTATAATTATTTATTAGTTACGTCGTCATCGTTTCAGTCTGTATTCGTCCCCTGCTGAACGTAGATAGGCCGCACCCATTAACCGCCACAAAGATCGGTCCATTGCCTCCCTCATTCAGTGGACTCTCGCAATCTTGACATGACTATCGGTACATCCTGTAATCCATTAATAGCTACCGATCGAGCCGAGGCTCGGCCCTCTCGGGCACCCTCGAATCGGAATGCTAAACGCGCTGCGAGTGACAGCCCAAGCCGTGGTCCCCTCTCGGGGGCCCTTGAGGCCGAGTCAGTCCATGAAGCGTCCACCGAAGCGACCTAAGAGCGCGGCGGTCTCCCAATACGGTAATAATAATAAATTAACGGCCCGAGTCGAGGCTCCCTCTACGGAGGGAGCCCTCGAGCTAAGTTACTCTTAAAGAGGCTTAGGCTAGGCGCCCTCTGCGCCCTGCCGCCTCGAGCCCGGTGTAACTGTAAATGCCTCTTCTAGGCAAACAGTACCTTTCAGTCACAAAAAAAAGCGGTCCATCCAAGGTGAGACCTACGCGTCGACCTCTACGTAGTTAATTAATAGTAAACTTGTACAAATAATTTTATTGGTTTTGCGAAATATAGTGTTCAAAATAGTTACTTTATCTATTATATACAATGTTAAAATTGTCAATTTAAAATTTAATCGATTTGTTGTGAATTGTTAAAATCTACGTTTACCTTAAGGTGCTAAGTCAGGTATTATGAACCATTAAGGAATCATATTTAAAAAGCTTTCACAGTTTTAATAAACTTATTTTCAAATTTACCGTTGATTTCGAATACCTATAACAAGAGCTACATTTTTGATTAGATACAATTTTTATTAATGTACACATCTGTTTTAAATTAGACAAGTCTTAATTTTACTGTCGTAGTTAATGCATTTTTTAGGTTACTCTAATTTTACCTAAAAAGTTACTTTTAAAATAATAACGTTTTATACAAAAATATGAACCAAGGTGCAACCTATCATAAAGATTAATATGAATATGTTTGTTTTATTTTTATTGACATTGCCCACGGTTGGTGATCGTTTTGGGTTTAACCTCAAGCTCCAGTTGTACCGAAACACACACACACGCAGGAGAATGGCCTACGAATGAGTAAGTAAACCTTGTATGGCGGCGACTGGGGCTCCACGTGCTTCTAAAATTTTCCAAGTTTTATTATGCAGGAATCTTTTTAAACCATCAGAGCAAGCTCGATATGGAAAGTTTTCATGTGCTCTCTTTGAGCTTACACAGTATGTAGTGTTAATAGAGACGCCATAGTTGTCGCGGTGAAATTGCTTAAGCGTTTTTCCTTTTTAACCCACTTCAAAAAGGAGGAGATTATCAATTCGATTGTTAGTAGTAGTAGTAGTACCTTGGAGTTTTCTTTTGCACTTATTTTCAGTGAACTCATTTTTGCCCTTCACCTTCGAAAGACCCATCACATCCAGCCATCACAGAAGACCTGAAACCTCGCGAGAAGCTGGAATTTGGGCTCGATGAAGCATTTGAAAATAATATCTCTGATTAAAAAGGAGATTAAACAGCGGTAGAATATAGTGTGATTGCCTTAATGCACGTACCTATTTTAGGAATATAGTACGATACCAAAACAACAATAAGTATTGGTTGGCCGCCCAAATTCCTTCTCATTAAGTCTAGCAATCTAATGCTTTGTAACCACATATGTTGGTACTTTCTTTGGACAGTTGTTTGTTAATTACAGAGAGCGGCAGTAATCAGTATCGACTTGCGTACCAGTTGAAGTACCTATAAGTCACGACCAGTGATAGTTTGCCTTAAACTTCTGAGGGTATGCATAGTCACGATAACAAGTCTCATTATAAAATTATTATTAATTTACATAAATATGTTTATTTTGAACTAATTAATTCATATCGTGTAACGATAAGTAAATCACAATAGTCATTAATTGTAATATTGTTTATTGATAGCCGTCACCTCTATCGCAGGAAGTCCGCAATACTATACCTATTTCTGCCGCTGAACAGTAATATATCATATCATATCTCCATACCGGTTAGAGATCACTGTAGGTCATGTAATGTAGAAACTAGTTCCTAGACATTAGAATTGCAAAGAATGTGCGGTGTATAATTTCATATTGCAAAATTTTCAAGTTCATACTTTACTAAGAATTATAAAGGCTAAATAATGTTGACTAAGTTACGCGTTGTACTTACCTATACAGCTTGGGTATGTTATCAATAAGTTAATGTCGAGATTTGATAAGGTTCTCTTGGCCTTGGACCTTTAACAGGCTCGTCCGTGTCACTTTACGATTGATAACTAAAGATAATTTAAAACATAACAAAGATACTGCTTTGTTATGTTTCAAATTATCTATTCCAATAAGCAAAATCATTTTTCTACGTGCGTAGATAAAAACAAGCCTTTAGATCAGTTGCTTATATTACAGTAATTGTCACGATTCATGATCGTCATTATATTATAAATTATAACTCAACTATGATAGTTAAACTGACCAAATCTGACGTTGTTTGAGCTTCATCATCATGAGCCTATATCAGTTCACTGCTTGACATAGGCCTTCCCCAACGCCTTCTAGCCACTTCTTGCTCCTCACGTGGTCATTGGTCCATCTTGAAGAAGGGTGCCACACACTTCTGGCCCATTTTTGAGTAAGTCTAGGTAACAAATCTCAGAACTTCAAATACATAATTCAGACTCGAAATAAGACTACACCGGATTACATAAGAGAGAGTAGTAAACTTCACACAAAAAACGCCTGCAAAATTATTTGCAGCAAATAATCTTTTTAGTATAGTTGCCGTGAAAATTTTGCCAAAAATTCATTGTACTTTCCAACAAGCAAATACAGTAGCCTAAAGTTGTTAAAGGCTAGAGTAGCCTAAAAATTGGTCCGGAATATTATAGGAGATAGGAGAATATTCCATAACTTGTAAACTTAGACTAAATTATTTTCTTAATAATATTGTCAATATCGTCAGATCATTTATCGGGCATGTCGTCGTCCCGGTGAATCTATTAGACATATTGTCTCCGGCTGTTCTCGTCTTGCGGACGGTGCAAACTTGCATAGACATAACCAAGTAGCCAAGATCATCGATCAGCAACTTGCCCTTAAATATGCTCTTGTGGATACTGAGGTACCGTATTACCAATACCAGCCATCGCCAGTTTTGGAAAATAGTTATATCACGCTCTACTGGGATCGATCTATTATCACAGACAGGAATATTGTTGCCAATAGACCTGATATTGTGATAATAGACCGATCAGAGAGTCGTGTAATGTTGGTCGATATCACTATCCCGCATGACGAAAATCTCGTGAAAGCTGAGAAGGAAAAGTTGATGAAGTACTTAGACTTGGCTCACGAGATTACCGCCATGTGGGGTATGAAATCGACTACCATTATTCCGGTGGTCGTATCAGTGAACGGACTTTTAGCGAAGAGCTTCGACCAACATCTTAAGAAGCTCTCGCTAGACGGTTGGGTTAAGGGTTTGATACAAAAAGCGGTAATTTTAGAGTCTGCCCGCATTGTGAGAAAGTTCCTCTCTCTGTAACCCTGACCACTGGTTGCTTGAAATAAAAGGACTCCGCAGCCGGTGGAACACTATTTTTATATAATATATTTTAGAATGTCTGTTGTTTTGGTAGATTTTTTAAAGTATATTATAAAAAAATATGTATTAAATATAAATAATTGTCAATATCTCTTTTATTGGTTTTAAATGATTAGTGTCACATACGTAATTTTTTACACGCTACAGACTAAATGTATTTTTCTAAGTTATAATTTATTCATTGGGTCCTGTTATTTCCTAGTTGTTGTGTTGTTGTTTGTGTCTTTAAAACTAAATCTATTTTGTATTGTTATTATTATATCATACCTTTATTATTATGAAAAAAACATACAGGTAGTAGGGCATTTTTAGCCGGCAGTTTTGATTGTTCATCGGGCAATAATCGCTGAGTGGGCGTAGCCGCGGACGGCAGCCAGCCTAACAAGCCAGAGATTACAGGCGGACTCTTAATGTGTGGAGCACTTAAGTGGCGACACGAGTCTAATGTACATGATAAGGTGATAGGAAGGAGTTCGTACGAAGCCGTTCATTCGAGACTTAATCAGGCGTGTCTCATTACTCACTCCGGTAATTTTACTTTAATAAAATGAACGGAATATCTCTCGTTTGTTCAAAGTGGACTGTATTTTAATTGCAATATTGTGTGAAGAAAGAGGTATTTGAAAATTTCCCCAAAAGTGCATTTAGTTGTACCTGTCAAAATTATTTTATTAAATAAAAAAAATCTGCATCAGCTTTTCACGACGGAATTATCGGTTCTTCACGAATTAATACAATGTTATATTGTTGTGAATAAATAAATAAAATAAAATAAACTGTAAGGAGTACGAGGAGTATACCAAATACGATAAGATTAAAAAAATGCTGTTAAATATAAACGCCTTTCACCGCAATTTGCACCGTACAAACGAAGAAAAATAATGCCATACATTCTTAAAACCTATCGCCTGTGGTGGTGTTCTTTCTACAGAATTACTGTTGATCGATGAATTTCGAACCGCACTGCCAAATGAATATATTCTCATTTCCACTTCCTCTTGAGAAGGTGAGTTGGTCTTTTGAGTGGCCCAACGTAGCGGTTTGGATAATCTGTTGAAGAAACAATACAAGTTAAACAATTATGTACATATGCTTTGGTTGAAATAATATTAACAGTGGTAGAGTCCGTGCACGACGACAACGTTCACTGAAAACAAAGGATACAAAACTGTGACTAACTAGCAAACTAATAAGTATTAAGTACGTAGTTAGGACTATGCTTGAACATTAATAGTATAATATAATTTAATCAGGGTGGGATAATCACAAACAACCACAGCTAATCTTTTATAAAATGTAGTCGCAGATTTGGAAAACATGTCTATCTCCGATATTTTATGTAGGATTTCATTACTTTTACCTGCGATTCTGCGCGAAGGTGCATTTTGCCAACATTCGTAATGCAACGATATAGTAGGTGAAGGTTAACTGTAAAGAAAGCTAATCTCTTCTCTTAACATATCTTATGGATGTGTTACGAAGGACTACTAAATTTTATTTCGCTGATTAAATCGGGAGCTATTACTATACCATTTATTTTTTTATATAGCAACATTATATCGGTAAGAGTCCTTCGTTGATCTAACGATGTCATTTTGAAATAAATTAATCTTTTTTAGTAATCAAGGTAATGCGAACATGACCTGACCTCATATGCTAGATGTCTTGTAAAACTTTTATTAACCTTTTCTATCCAATCTATATGACACTGACATAACTGCCAGTTGTTTGACAGTTGGCGCGATTCCCTAAGGAAAGGGGGATGAACGTTTGCATGGAGAAGCTACCCGTACGAAGCCGGCGCGGGTCGCCAGTCTAGTGGTATAAATAATCTACGTGTAACAGTCTGTCTGAAAGTCATTTTACTAAGAATGTAAAATGTACTATTTGCTGCAACTGGAAAATAAGACGCTGCCAAAATTCTTACAAATTACAAAATATTTTTTTTTTATTTGATAAAGCCAGTTTTTGAAAGTAAAGTAAATGCTAAAAAAATTTTAGCAATACAATTGGTACAGAGTTTTACTTGATTGCGAAGTATGGATTACAATCACTAATTTGATCGTCGGCCTTGTGCTCAATTTTAGGGAAAACATATTTGCGAAGTCATACATTTGTTACATTTATCATTTATATGTTTTACTATTTCTTTTTACAAAAGTAAATAGCCACTACGCTGTCCAATGATTTGATACATGTAAAAATTATGGTGCACTGTATACATTTTAAACTGATATTTATAAACTTACGTTTGGAAAGGCTGAAATTATATTTCTGACAACTTAAAAGAACATTTTTGTAACAACGTCACTTTAGTAGGATAAATGACAATATGTCATTAATTTTTATGTCTTAAATATGTGTATACTAACTAGAATTTTATAATGAAAATGAACAAAAGAAACAAGCCACGAAGTGGTGGTATGTTACCAATGGAAAACGTCAGAGGCTAATTAAATGTACGGGTTATACGCATCGTAAATACCACGTTAAACCTGTTACTATGAATAAATGAATAATTTTCCAGAACCAGATCAACAACAGAAAAATATTATATATTAACATTATGCCATTATTAAATTAAATGTTTAATTTATGACTTACTCAGAAAAGTAGTCCATATCTTGCAGAATATCCGGAAGCTCTCTTCCGTCTACATCAGGAATCACATAGCAAATTGCTGTCAGGATAAAAGTGGCTCCTATTTGCACGAATATAAGTGATTTGTGGTCAGCGAGATCGAGTAGGTTAAGTAAGTAGCAGATTATAGTGCCCAGTTGACCAGATGAATGACAGCAACCGAAGATTGTCGCTCTGATGTTTATGGCAAAAAGACGAGGCGTTATGTTAAGCAGTATGGCATGCCCCATCATTCCTGTGCCTATTGCAGCAGAATGTACGAAACCGAAGTTTGTTCCCTAAAAATATATTTTTTAATACAGAAAAGAAGAACTGAATGACTGATACATCTACGCACAGATGAAACTACTGACCACAGAGACTTAAAATGTTGCTCAGAGATTTGTGTTATTACGAAGACGAGCCGAAGACGATTTGTCTTATTAAGAGACAAAAAATGTAAGTAATCGCTGTCTGTATATGGAAGATATTAAAAAAAAACATTTGCCAAGAGCGTTGCTATAGGTATAATTCATCTGTTTATATAAATTGTTACTAGTAGTAATTTAATAAAAAAATGAATAGGAATTTTATAAGACATTTCGTTTTATGAAATGAATCAAAAAAGAAGCTACTACTAGATATAACTTTTCGCTTATGTATATTTGTCATTATTTTATGTAAGAAGGTGGCAATCGAGCACGTGGAGCACCTGATGTTAAGTGAGCGCTACGCATAGACATCCGCAACAAAGAAGTGTGTTGTAGATGCGTGGCCTACCTTTAATGGACAGAGTACGGCATATACAGGAAAACTAATATTTCCTTATCCCCGTTAACTCTCTGTCCAATCCTTTTCCCGATCCAATCCCATCCTTATCAAGACAGGGTAGAAAGGGGAAGAGGACTGAAATTAGGTCTCCAGCACCTCACTCATCAAACGAAACGTTATGTATGTTAAGTCTCTAATTAACGACTCCCTGACATAGTCTAGCTTCGTTGCTCGCTGTAGAACAAGGAGGAGAGCGGTAAGGCGCAAGACGTCATATTATTGTGGATGGGAAGTATTGTTTTAACTAAATTAGCCGCAAATATTCTATACTCTGTTCCACATCAAGATGATTTTAATGGCAATGGCCGCCATTTATGCATGCATGCATTTATGTATGTATGAGTGACGTTTAGTTTTATACAAATTCTACCTTGATGTAGAACAAACTATATTTAACGATTCGATTAATTATACTGACCTTTAAATGAAAGCTATTTAGAATAAGAATGCCGGTTGTCAAAGTGCCCATGATTGTAACGTTTATCAATAAAAGATGTTTCAACTTTAACTTCTTCAAAAGTAGTAGGGTTATGCATTCTAGAATACCAAAGAAAACCAACACTTCAATGTACAACATTTGTCCATAGCTGTACGATTTTACGTATAAAAAACTCCATAGGAAGTTAAATAGGCTCCAAAATATCAATGAAAATATCACAATTATCCTTGTATTGTGCGTGTAGAAGATACTTATGCATGCCGTGTTCTCATCTATGCAGTTGTAAGCCTGAAATATTAAAATTCCTTGCCAGATATCACCATTTTTCATATTTTATCCTATACCAGTTTTAAAATTTATTTATATTAATATTCTATATATTCTATGATAGTATAGGAACTTACTTTATGGTTAACTGGTCTTATTTTAAAATCACTGCATAATTTTATTTTATTCTTCAAACTAGCTTTAAACAGGATTTTTTCAGCTAGAAAAATTTTTCGACTGTACAAAAGCCATTGAGGTGATTCCGGTAACCATCTAGAATGTAACAAAACATCTCCGAAATAATATTATGTATTATTTTCCTTTCTGTTGACGCTCACACTTCCCGGTTTGCTGGAAATGTATGAGTACGGTTCTGAAACGTAAAGTTACGTAGCTGACTTTAGACAGCAAGAGTCTTTATAACCATCGCCGACACGGACTGACCCAGACTGACTGAATGACTTCGTCTTCCACAAACTGAATATTATAAACTGTCAGCAAATTGTGGACTGAACGAATTGTTGACAACTTTACCTGTCATTCCAAACGCATCAAACCTATTCGTATTTTTTCTTTGATAGACAACTTTTTGAGATATTATTGGGATCTATTAGTTCAATTCTCATCATCAGTCATTTGTTGACTATTTATATAATAATAATTACATTATTATGATTGTTAGCCTAATGGCTCGGGTCGCATTTCATCCTCTTCTCATTTATTTAATATTAGGTAGCCCTCTCCCTTGCTTATCATCTTCTTAACATATATTTTTATATTTATTAGCATCCTAACAATCACTGCACTTGACAATTAACAACTAGAATATTGTGTCTATTACGAATATGAAATGTAATTTAAAGATATCTCACATATTTTATTACAAATACTTCGAAAGATCTTTCTTTAAAGATATATTTATAAAGTGCATTGTTTTATTAATACAGCAACATAAAACTTATTTATTGTGTTTATGGCTGCATATCAGACCAATAATGCATTTCTAGAGCGTGTCGTTGACCTTCTTATAATTATATCGATTTCATATACGTACATTGTTACAATCAGGAAAGTATTTATAAGCAGTTATCGACTTTTTTTTAATGATGTTGACTTATCATCATCATGGGATGACCACGAACTTATTAATCGTTATTTAACATATTTTATGTACGGGATCAGCGATTTGGATATCGCGTACATAATAACTCTTCCCCGTGATTTCGTCGCTATCAAATTTAGTATTTAATGCATGCATTATTTTAGTATTACGTAGCTAATTTATTCTTTATTTTTTATTAGCAGTATTTCGCTAAAATAAATGTTTTAATAGCTTCAGCGGTTTACATTTTTCATCGAACAGTATTTTTCCCTAGATTGTGTTAAATTGCCTAAAATTCTTGGCACGTCCATACTGTAGATAGAAGGAGGCGGTTTGCCAAATTTCACGTTACTAATTCCAGTAATTTTGCCTTCGCATTGATTGAATTCAGTCAGATTCTTCTTTTACGTACTATTGATTAAGAATCTTACCTCAGAAGAGCGATGCACACAAAGCAGAATAAACAAGCTATGAAGTTAAAGGTTTCTAAGTTCGGCAAACTATTAGCTAAGGGCACGATGTATGTGATTGCGAACACTCTCGGCAGTGTGACAATCGAAATTAGATAACTCCGCCAACTGTTGCTTGCTATTTCACAAACTGAAAAGTGAAGGTGTGTGAAGTGAATTGCGCATAGTAGAGTAACTAATAGTTGTCATGATTGAGTCGAAAAAAGATTCCTAACGATGTCATTGCAGACACAAATAGATGTTATGAAGTTTAATAATTAAGAACATACTTAATCATAAACCCATATTGCTACATTTCATGTAAAGAAAATTAACGAAAAGGAACAATAGGCACTATATTAACTACTAGTTCGCCATAATGACCAAATTATGCCTTTGAACACATTGCCCAAAACGTCACCTAGATTTCAACCTGATTTTAATTATTATGTTACAATATTTCAGTTTCACTTTAATCTATGATACAATATTTCAATAGAGTGGTTCTTTATATTTCATTAGAGTGCGTTAAACAAAACTAAGTTAATTTCTTTTATGATTTCATTCAAAATTACAACTGTTCCATGCTACACATTATATATTTGAGTTAATACTTACTAAGAATAATTCCTGTGTAAAAACAACCGCTTGCGAATAGAGATCTTAAAAATATAAACAGATGAAACCAAGCCTCAGAATCACAAAGCGTCAAAATTAATCCAAAGATTGATTCAGCGACAATGTTTATGGCTATCACTTTTTTCCTTCCGAAGCTATTGTGGGAAAAGCATTTCGTTAGAAAAATACGTAAGAAATATCGAAAAAATTCTTCAAGTAGCGTAATAAGTTATTTTCGAGGCGGGTCGCTGGTTTATTATAAAATCTCGTTATTAAGATCAAGCTCAAAGTTTTTCGGTGAATCATTTAGTTGGTATTCAGTTAGAACTGCTTTTATGCATGGAGTCATCTATACCTGTCGAATATTTCTCGATATGTTACGGGGTATTGAGGGTACCAGCGATTTTCTCAAGTTTTAATATATAGTATTTTAGTATATTATATTGCGTTGACAAACGCTCACTGAGAGAACACAACTGAGTGATTGAGTGACTATCGCCGTAAATTCTCTTTTGAGCGTCTTATCTCCAGCAGAGGACTTCTAAGGAGCAGTTATGGTTATGGGACGTATACAACTCGAGGCACTGCTGCTCCATGATCTGTACTATAACAAATACGAGTGTAATTGTTTGATTAACCTTATAGTGCAACCACTATAAGGTCCCGACAAGATTGCATCCTCCTAACGAGTGCAACCACCAATGCGACATTGAGTGTTGCACTAATCGTCCCCTCCACCGTCAAGTCCTCTTCCCCTTGCCATCTATATCTAAGGATAGGAAGGGAAATAGCACTGGAATTAGGGCTCCGCCACCTCACTCATGAGACGAAACAGACGAAATCACAATACTCTATACTTCACGTGGTATTTCACCGGTCGAGCCGGCCCATTCACCCAACAGATGTTGTTGCATCTCAGTACCATCGTGAATTTTAAAATATATAGTGGTAAGTTCGTCTTATTAAATGAAAAGTTCTTCGCCAATTTTATTAGACTACACACATTTAGAGGAGAACCGTTGACGCCCAACACAATACCCGTTATGCGCCATAGTGTGTTTGTAATGCTAATTCGTACATATGTAAACATTGGTGTTGTAACTTGTTACTGCTGTGCAATATCGATGTGCGTTTTGAAAGCTTTCAGGGCTATTGTACATTATTCTCATGTGCAAAATTACCCGAAAGAAATTTATTTGATTTTATCAACATACGTCAAAACACAATAATGTTGATGGATTGATGGATGTATTACAAATGATATTTTTATTTATTAAAAAAACTTACCTGTCAGAAATGAAGCCGAATATAACGCTGCCGAAAACAAAACCCAAACGGCAAATTAACGTCGTTGATAACAATTTAAGCTTGTCGTCGCAGAATATAAGCCACTATTTGAAATAAAAAACAATGTCATTTAATTTAGAATTTATGTAATTTAGAGTAGCACTGTAACTTACCGATTTCTTAAGCCAAATAATTCCCAAAAGCTTTGTACGCCATTTGCTACATTTAATAACCTCTTCGGTGATATTACTTATGATAGTAAAAGAACATAAGCTGGAGTTGTTTACGTCACGGAGCTCTGGCAGCTCGCATTTTATCTCATTTGTAGGTGTTAATAGAAACATATCTTCATATTGGTTTAACATTGTAGGCGTCATTAGTACGGTGAGTACGATCGTCACAAGCCACTGCCAAGTTCCCATGAGACCAAGTACATCCGTCGTTACGTCTTCATATATGGTACCAATTCTTAAAACAAACAATGCAATCAGAATATTGAATGTTCACGCATCTCGCGTTCTTATTTCCCCATTATTAGAAGATTATTTTTGTCGTTGCCTAGCAAATTGGAGAACTTGCATACCTATAACTTGTTAAAATCTCCATTAGGGTTCTTCATTTCTAAGTAAGTTGAAAACTATATGATTCAGGATGGTTTTATGGTAAATCCAAGAGTTATATTTTAAGTAAAGTTCAAGTTATACTAATTGCTAATTAATACCGGCTGTATAGCCATTAACATCACATAGAGTAGGAAGATAATAAGCGGGCACATTTAATGGTTTGTTTTTTTTGACCAACTTGGGAGGAGGAGGATGTACGGATATTGTAAACGTATAAAGCACTACTAAAATATGAATTACTTACATAGACATGTCTGCCACTGCCGACCGACTAATGTCAAAAAAGCTGGACTGCCTAGATTCATAGACGTATTTACTTTATAAAGTAAATATTTTTATCAAGGTCTGGCTAGACATGAATAGAAAAATAAGAAAGCTATAGCAAGCCTACAAATAACAAAATAAGTAATGAGGTTCTAGTTAAATATGTTAAATTGATGAGTAAATAAACTGTTTCCGTGACTAAGCTACATTATTATCATAGAATAATCTCAGTATGTCGTGTATATATTTGCAATTAGCAAATAGGCATGTCCTAAATATATCTTAAGTGAATCCCCTTAACTCTTAACTAACTTCTGTGTATTTTAATCCGCTTTATTTTCCTTAACACGTGGATATCGGTAAGTTGTATTTGTACGAACGCATTATTCTATCTATATTCATAAAGGATGTAGAAGGTGTATAAACATGACACGTTCCTTACTGCTATTGTATGCTACACTAGTAAACTGTATTTTATACATTGTCTACAATACAAAGTTATAAATAACATATATCCCTTAGGGAGCATTGTCTTGACAAAAGACGATCGTAGTCAAACAAAGCATTTGCGAGTTCATTTTTATGGCATCACATGATATCTGTTAAAGTAAAACGTAATGGAATATCTTCCTCGTTTAAACAAACGAAAACAAATCTTAAGATTTCTTATATGCCGAGAGCCGGCGACGAATTATAAATTACTCTAGCTTAAAATATTCATTGATCTTAAACATTCATTCAATATGAAGTGAAAATTCTACATAGACGTGGGTATTAGGATTTTTCTGTCAAGATAAAGCGTTACGGCCGCGAGGAGGGAGTTTTTTATGGTTGTTAATTAGTAGTTCTGCCCCTGATTTACCGATTAAGTAGTAGTATTTGAGTTATTCTGAATAACGCGTAATGTATGACAAAGTTGAGTTTTACTTTCTTGTCTTGAGCTGTTGAATAAAAAATAATTCCTCCTGGTGAACCGATTTAGATGATTCTTTTTTTTCTGACAGTACTAAGAGCTCTTAGGTAACATACATAAAAAACATACAGACGAAATGAGAACGAAACAGACGAATATAGAATACTATATAACGCTACTGGTGTAATATAACTGGTCTGGTATTTATCGAATCCACTGACAAATAGTATCACATTGGTATACTTATAAAACCGGCCTTACACCAAGGTTTTCTGTCTAGACTAATACATTGAAGCTAAAGAATTTCTTTACTTGAACACGCCGATCTCAGCAATTGGCAATCGGTTTTGAATTTTGGTTGCAGTATTTGCATTTAATAATAATAATAATCCATTTAATCCGTTCAACATACAACACTACAGACAAAGACAAACCAGTTTCGGCAGTAGAAAATCATCCGTATACATAATTACGTTCTGTTGCTTACAACATTATATTTTACTAGTCACCTGCCCCTGAGGGAAGACTGATAACATTATTTTAGTAATGTATCAGGTACTGTCCGCTGCGTGCCATGTATGTACATTTTGTGTACTTCTTTTTGTTTCAATAATGCAAGCAAGCTTATCCACTATCTTCATTTTTAAAAGAGGATTAAATTAAAATAGGTGGTAAATAGGTTTACGCTGGTCTGGATGAAAATAAGTTGTGTTTTTTAACCGAGTTCAAAAAGGAGTTGTTTTTCTTTTTTTATGTTCTTGCTTGTCGATTGGTCCCATTTTGGTAGTTAAGATGCGACCGGTAGTCTTTGAGTTATTCTTAATAATGTATGAAAACGTTGAAATTTACTTTCTAGGCTTACGTAGGCTAAACTATAGGACTTACATTAAAATTATGTATTAAGTAATTGTAGCTTTTTAAATAAAGTATATATAAAAGTCCGCGACGACATATGTATGTCTATCTTCTATAGTCGTCTCACAATAACCACTTTTTTCATAGGAAACATTAATTAAAACGCATACGTAAATTACCACGCTATTAATAGCGCTCGGTATGAATCCTTATCCATTTAAATGTGTGAATCATTAAGAGAATTTAATGTAGATTATAATTGCTCCTTAAACTATATCATTCTGGCCAATAGCTTAGAAGATATCGAAAGTTTAAATTACAAAGTAAGTAAAAACTACGCGCAAGTGATTTCAAAAGCCGCGCAGTAGACGGCCGGGCTTAGCGATGTGTTTATTACTATGTACTTTGGTTGATTATCTTTCTTTGATTGAAAGTTGGTTGTTATCATGTATTCCCATATAAATTTGATCAAGATTTAACCAGTTGTTCTTAGTAAAGCTTATTAAATTGACTTTACATTGACGTGTTCTCGTTTTACTTTAAAACGACGTTGTATTAGGCCAATGCGGTGGGCACGTTGCTCCTCCGACTCGTTAGATAAATGATCCTTTACCAAGTCAAGACCGTGATTACTTTTTTTTAAATTTTCCCTGTTCAGAACTTTTTTTTATGTAAGTCGGCATTTTCGAAATCCTGTTTATGCGTTCTTCACTAGTCTGTTTTCAAATGGCCCTGGAAGTAGATATCCTAATTAGATAGGCGTTCCGTCTTGTTTTCGTTTGTCTCATTTAAACGACGCTGTCTCATATGAGCAGCACGTTTAGTAGATCATCCCATATCCTGACAAATAAAATAAGTAAACAAACTTTAGATTCACTAAAAATCGAGAAATAAACAAAATGTTTACCTAAAACAAAACCGACTTCAAAAAAATCTATATTCAATAACAAATAATGCACTATAAAGTATAAAATAATTGTACGCAAGGAAACATAAGAATCAATTCTTAATCATATTTATTTTTGGAGTCGGTGTCAGCCAAGGCAGGTCTATAACTACCACTGGGGCACTGTCGACGCGAGTTCCGGGGGTCATGTGCTTGGTAGCGATCGGATTAACATAATTGATGGTACCCGGGCGAAGCCGGGGCGATCACTAGTGTAGTATAAAGTTCAATTGTAAAATAGTTTTCTTAAGGCATTCTAGTATATTGGTATTTCCTTAGCTGACGCCGACCGCAAAAATAAATATGATTAAGAATTGATTCTTATGTTTACTTGCGTAAAATTATTTTATATTGTAGTGCATTATTTGTTTTGAGCATAGTTTTTTTGAAGTAGGTTTTGTTTTTGTTAAAAAATTTCTTACTTATCATATTGGTATCATACCGCGATCGTATAGTCGATCGAATAATAATGATTCAGTCGATTGATTAAGCAAAATGTGTGGAGTGCTGTCTGTCTTTCTACTCACAATACCGACGTTAAATAACAGCCACGCCATGCCACGTTTTTGTTTTATTCGGGTAGTAAGTAAAGTAACCGTACAAATAATAATAATTATTGTCAACGATTCATTCTTGGTAGTTTTCCTATCAAAGTTTCTGGTATATACGTGACTTATAATTACACTTTGTGCGCCGAGTACATCGAATATCGTTACTCGCGTGTGCGGTTCGTAGCTGTGTAAGTGACGACAAAATGTTAATATCATTTTAATAAAATTGGTAATACCATGTTTTTGTACTTTTTATTCATCTATGTTTCTCTCAAAATCTGCCGATGACCATAATAATATCTAATTAACTCTACGTCTTCCTTCTAATGCTTTTTTTTTTTTAATCATTCCCCTCATGCCAACACGTTGACTATTTGTAAAAATGTCACCTTAAGAGTTTCCTTATTAGGATAGATTTTCTTGTTAGAAAGGGACGAGGCCTAAAATTAGACCTCAGGTGATGTTTTAGTGTCTTTCTGCGCCTACCATCCAGGCTTGTGCTATGTGTAAGAATGAATTCCGTAATTTTATCTTGTCAGTTTTTTATAATGACAAGTATTACTGAGCTAGGATAGAAGAACAGTCTGCAATAAACTTTTCTAGTACACATCTGTTATTTTAATTGGGATGAAGTATATCATTAAGTACCTATATCTACATCATGGCTATGACATTAATCTACAGTCAATGTCACGTAAATATTTTATGAAAGATAAGCAGTGCGATATAATTTTAATAAGTTTAAGGTGATTATAATTATCTTTAGTTAAGTACGATGGTCACTAAAATATTGATAATGCGTGGGTATTCTAAAGTTTTACAATGCAACCTTATGTATTTGATTTTATTATAGTATTTTTTTTATTTTCATCCAGAACTTTTATGTAAATGTCATTTACATTTGTATGTTTTTTAATTGTCATATTTGTCAAATGTAGTGATAAAAGTAACGAATTCCATAAAATACACTTTATATGCGGAGAGTGCGTGTGTCTTTAAATAATAAACTCTGGGTGACAACGATAGCTTTGTTTGTGTGACACTCATTATTTCATATTCATATTATCTACGTTAATATTAAAGTTGGAGAGTTTTTTATTTAATCGCGTTAATCTCAGGAACTACCAATCATATTTGAATGTTGTTGCGTTTGTTAGCCCTAGGGAGCCGTGCAGAAAGAAAACCTGCAAGGCAAGCTTGAGTGAGCCGCGGGCCAGTGGAACAGCGAGACGCAGCTAGTGTTACAAATATACATCAAATAATTTGACATTATATCAATTTGTACCGGTATTCGTTTGGGTGTGCAGCGATGTGGTGTGGGTTGGGAGCAACATATTGAGTGACATTAATTTTATTTATTAATAAATAAATAAAGTGAAGCTCGTTGTGTTGACCCTATCCTTGTGTATGGTTTATTATTGGCTCACGATTCATCTAATTTACTTCGTTACGTCATTCTGCTGCGTGACTCGTAAACATAATATTTATGGAACGTACATCAGTTTTATTACAAGTTATATTTTCATGATCGATTATCATATTCATTTCTATACACAATAATTGTTCTTTCAATTTTACACTATTATAATTATATGACGTAATTGGTCGTGGTGTACCTCTAAAAATGTAATGTTACAATCAGATTATTATAATAAAATGAATTGTATGAAAGAACAAATACTTTGGTATTTTTACTAAATCTTAAACTACTATTACCAAAACTTTTACATTAATTGAGATCCTAGGTTGTTTCTTCATAGCTATTAACCTGTTATACAGTAGGGCAGTTGACCAAAGTTCACGGAGTTGCGTTGGCGCCGCTCAATGGACAGGTATGATTTAATTTAGGGGAGATAAGAGACGACGCAAGTCTTTCTCTCGGTTGCGGTAACCGTACGCAACGGTTAGCGCCACAACGATAACCGACCATTCGCTCGCCCGCCGGCAAACGCGCCAGGCGTCTCACACCGCGCTCCGTCTCTCACCCGTTAATGGTGTTTGTGATACTTCCAGGGATTTTGAAACAGAAACGATAGGATACTCACCATCAAAATGGACAAGGACCACGCTCTCGAGGAGATGATGGGGAAACTGGGTGAGTTATCATTCAGAACAAGTAACATATGGTACTCAGAAGTTACGTTTCTTAAAAGTAGTCGAGGCACTTTTACATATCATATGCGCTCGCCGCTGTACACGTATAAAGTGTTAATGTCCCGGTTTTGCATACATTTGGCTTTGTCGTTGTGCTCTCTTTTAGATATATGTAAGTGAATACAAATACGAGAGAAAACAATTTAACTTATGTAATCAATTTCATCAATTATAATTTTTAATAAACTAAAAGAAACGTCGTTATTATTAGTAAATGGAAGTGTCTTAAAGTTTATGACTCCAATCAAGGGGGATGTTTTTATCTCATTTATATTCAAAAATAATAGCAACATAAAGACTTAAATTGGGTCGTAAAAGAAACAGAAAGTCGGTCACCATTACAAGTATTACTACTGACTTTTGTTAAATTACAACTAATTATTTTAAATATTATGACACGCACTTAGTTTCTAAATGATTTTATTTCAAATGTTGAGCCAGTTCTTTTAATGACTAGTATTTATGATTTTCTATTTCAGGCATTAATTAGTTATTTTTTAAATAATAATGAACATTTAGTTTTTGTTTCTATATTCATGCTCAGGGTTGATAACCGGCTGCGCGGCGACCTTGCGACGATCTAGATAGTTATAACGGTAAAATGGGGAGACATCTATGTTTATGGATTTAACCTGATTCAGTCATATGAATTCTCGGGATTTTCGAACATTTGCCAGAGACTTTGACATTGTTTCATCGCGCCACTCGAACACGTTCCCTTGCCACTTCTGTTCCCTTTTACTCTTTGTCACCGTATAAAAATTCCGGCGCTATATTTACAAAGTGATAAGCAGTGTGTTCATGAAAAGGGAAGTTATCAATTTAATTATTAAAATGTACCCGCAAGGTTTTTAATTTTTTGTACAATGATTGAACTGTTTAAACAGTTTTAAGTCCGTGGCAATAAATGCTTTGAAACAAATCTGAACTCTATGTTAAATTTCATTATATACACTAAATTACGTTAATATGTATCAAACAATAAATTTTTTTCCTTATACATTAAGTAACGTATTTGTAAGTACAAAATACATTCAGTAATAGTTCAATTTTGAAATTCAAATAAGTATTTGCGTCCGTTATTTGCTGATAATAAAACTTATTATACATAAAATACTCGTATAGTATTTAGGACTACCTGACGTAAAGACAAATTTGAATATTATTAATTAAAAGATTTTAGAATCGCGGCTCTGTAATCTAGCGTGGATAGGTTTCCAATATCATCCGATACAAACTTGCAGAATTCCACTGGACGAGGGCCCTTGATGCCCACATCCAATGTAATGAACTACCGATCGCTGTGGATATGATTGTGAGATACCTCTGGAAACCAGTGAACGTTTGTTTGTTGTTAAATGTCATGGAACATTCTGTTAGCTATGCTAATGCGTATACTGTGTGGTGGTGGTATTACAAATAATAAATATTAACTAGCTGGTTACTATAAGCTTAGTCAGGCTTTTATAGTACTCTCCATTTACCGTAAGCCGTCATATTATTATATATTGTTGATATGATATATTGTTGGTTCAAAAGTGCCAAACTTCTCCCGGCACAAGGTACTGGAAGCTTAGCAGGTGGTCACTTTGTTATTTTCGTATCCACATTCGACTATTGTAGTGAAGTATAGTAATATAAGCTTTAGCCTCATTACCAAGTTGAACAAGTACTAAAGTGCTAGCAAAATTTCTTTCAAAGTGTTTTTTTATTGTTGTGGAGTGTGTGTATATTGAAATCGACCAAGACGACGCTAACCGAACAGTTAGTTAAGACTGCGACATGTGATTGTCGCATTTTGGTCTACAATCAATTTATTATACGGCTTCTGGATTGTAGATAACTATGGTAATCAATTCAACAGATAGTAAGCACCCGGTTGGTAACGGAAGCAACACGATGTGCTAATTTGTATCACCTCGGTGTCGCTAACACCTTAGATCTCAAAGTTTCCGTTCATATTATTGCTTAGATTCGGTTTTGTGTGAATACTAATAGGATAGCGTGCACAAGTTATCGGCCCGAGGATATCGGCTGGGGTTACTGACACACTAAAATGTGGAACGTCGAATGCTCATCACGCAAGTGCTTGAATACAATTACCTATTTAAGTTGCTAGTGATAAAATCATTTCAAGACTCCGAAGTCTCGCAGTAAGTAGCAATTGCATTGCCTTTCCTAGGTTCGAACCCCATGTAGCACGAAAAAATAATGATTTTTTTAAAAAACAATTTTTTTTCAACAAAATTTGTTTTTGACTCGGATTGAATCTTCGTCTTTCTTTCTCTCTATCTCTGCCAAATTTAGAACAAGTTCCATAATTCAGTAAACCTCGAACAATATGAACCGCGGATCTCATGGTTGCTAGTCCACTGGATAAGGGTGGCCAGGTACCTGACGGTGTGGCTTTGTATGAGGGAGACCGTGGCGGACGTCGGTCAGCTTGTGACCTTGTGATAATGATGTTAAAGCGCGGTGATAACGATTGCTTCCTCCGTCTACCTCAGTTAGGTATTAAGTAGGAGTAACTACATTGCTTCTATCGTGAGGTAAGCAGGATATTAACAGTCGGTATAGAAGTCAGTTGACGTCATCCTACATATTTTTGATTACTTTAATATGATACGACTTAAGATGTCTTATCTTATGAGAAGTGTTCCGGACGTTTGTGAACTCACTGCTCTAATCCTTAAAAACATGAGAAGGACGTTCAATGTGATTCTTTTGGCACTTGGCCAATGTATTGTTATCATTTTATACAATAAGCAGTATTCAAGAAAAACTCAAGCGAAATAAAAACAAGTAAACTGTTATTTTACGTGTTTTTATTTAGCTTTCAGTTTTTTTTAAAGTTTGTATTTAAAATACAAGTACATACAAATATAAATATTTTTTTAGAATAGTTTTTCACGAAAACCATCAACACGTTTCAAACTACGCAGCTTACTTACAGATAAATATTTCTTTAATTGTGCAAATTCTGTACAATGAATTGTAACTTTAGACGTTTACGGATTATTGTTTGCATGTTGGAATGTCGCATCAAATACAATAAACGTAAATGTATAAAACTCATGTAATATATATCCATATGAGTAAGCTCATTGTTTTACACGTTTTAATCTCATTGCCCGCAGACAAAATAAGTGTACAAGGTCAATGTAAAGTGAACAAGAAGAACGGCATATTACCTACTATACTATACTTCGGTCGCCGTCGTTGTTATTAACTTATTGTTCTACAAGTTGAGAATATTATTGACAGAAAATTATATACATTTCGCTGTCTGTTTTATACATATTTACGTGTTTTTAAGAAATATTTTTTTGTACGTATGCACAAGTCGCATCACATTGGCCTTAAATGTGCCATGCAATAAATAGCGACATTTGGATTCCAATCCACTTGTGAAGCGTATTTTATAGTGATAATAATCAATACGTTCTTAAAAAAGATATATGAATAATAAAAACGCTTTGCTTTTCCATTAGACGGAATGGAACACGACATTTATTTATACTGGGTCTGGTGGGTTTTCTCCACAACACGTGCAATGTTTTTTTACTTTTTTTAAATAAAAAGAAATATTTTTACTAAAAAGAGATGTGGTTCTGATGTGAGAAATTTTAAAATATTACACTGACCAGTAACTTAGTGCTTAAAATACCCAGAGCCGTTTTACCGCAAGTCCTGACTTTGATAAGATACTAGGCATTACAATATGTATGTTTTTTAAAAGATACAAATATTCATTGGACTTCTAAACATTTAAAAAACTTACTTATTTCCCGATCGTAAACAACTTTTATCAAAAACATTAGCTTAGTTGAGGATGTAAATCAAAATATATTCCATGATGTGATGACAGTCTTATTCAGATAAATGTTTTATCATTGTAAATATTTGCCCCTACGGGTCTACCTATACAAAGCGCGCAGCAAAGCATTACAAACAGATTAGTGTAGATTTTATTCGTTAGTAATTGCGTCATAAACGCGATCGTATGTCATGTATGTTTAAACTTGCTTACACGTTAGAAGGAAGCAAAAACAATGGATATCGAGTTTCTGCAGTCGCTACAGATATTTACTTGCGCAGGAAAGGCGCTGAGTAAAAAATATGGTTTTGAAACATGGCCCATAAATACATAAAAAATTGCATCAAAACGGTTAGATATAGATAAAGTATCTAACGCGTACTCCTGTTAACAACAATATATTTATATGATACGGTATATCATATCTGAAACTTCATAAAACGTGATTTATCAGTTTGCTGCGATATTACGCCGACATTTAATTTATTGACACTTTTATCAAAATACACGTGGTAACAACCTAGATAGCCTTTCCCATCGGACGAACCGCCGGCTTCGCTCCACAACTTAGTATTTTTAATACTTCTATTGTGATGAATATACAAACATTTAGTGAAACGTTAATAGAAGTCATTTCGAGTGCATTTGTTTTCTTGTCCGATCCTGAACGAGCTTTTGTGGCACCACTCTTTAGGTAGCTTACGTTCTCTCCAGT
Organism: Papilio elwesi; assembly: GCA_029849275.1. Taxonomy (NCBI): domain Eukaryota; kingdom Metazoa; phylum Arthropoda; class Insecta; order Lepidoptera; family Papilionidae; genus Papilio; species Papilio elwesi. The sequence continues at coordinate 6,791,103 of CM056697.1, forward strand.
TATAAATATTTACACACCGTAACAATACTAAGAGAATCTCCGGGCATCTCTATGCTCTTTGTTCTACAATGCTCGTAGGTGTTTTCAATGTAATACACAGACTATCATAACCATGGAAGTAAAAAAAGCTATAAAAACTTTCTTTATGTGCCCATGATCATACCATACCATTTCCTACATTATCTGTATTTAAAATTTAACTTCCAATCATAGGGATAATAATATAAATGTGTTGAATCACTGGGTTAACTTAAGTTTGGATATTATTGCAAATTTTCAAAATTCTGTCGATTGCCTTATTCTTGTACTCGTCACTATCAAAATACTATGTTTTTATCGTTTTAAAAATAATATTACAAATTTGTTTAGGTATTAGAAATTTCTTCTCTAGCTGATTGTTCTTAATGAAATGTTTCCATTGAAATAGCCAAATGAATGAAAGCCGCATTTTCTTGTGATTTTATGTTCTAAATGGATATTCGTATATGTAAACTTAATCTATGCTTGCAGCATTGACAATACATACATTACGAGTGCATTGAAAATAAATTGAACTTTCGTCCTTCAAAAGTGTACTCGATGTATGCTACGTATTTAGATTTTGGCATTCCATGCTAAGATATACACTTTTAACGATTAAAATGTCCTTGAATTTGTTGCTCTTACATTGCCTTAGTTTGTTTTATTGCTATAATATTTTACATCATTTAAAATTAAGACTTCATCACTTTTTACTAAAAAGATTTGAAGACGGCTCGAGACTTATTACCCATTTATCTGTTTAATTCGAAATGAGCCTGGGATTTGACATTTTTGACGTAAAAGGTTATTAAGGTCAGCTTTTGATAAGATATCATTTCATGTTATGTAACACGAGACGAGTAGGAGCATCACATATTGTTAACATGCAAAGTCATAACGATACGTTACTCTCACCTTGTTTACGTTTATTAGTACGGGACATGAGTTGGATCACTGCAACAATTTTATTATCATAAAACCCAAAACGCAGTGTGTTTCTGTATTTCTGCAACGATTGTATACAGATGAATACACACAGATGAAATGAGGCTCTCAGTTGTACCCTTCTATGCGTCGAATAAGGTAAATTGTCAATTTAGTCAAAAAATTAAAACCCCCTTAATGTTTGGCAATCGAGTTAAGGCCACTAGTTTCTTTATTGTCTGTATCATTAAATCTTTGATATCAGTTATTGATTGGTCTAGACATTCTATACAAATGCACAACAGTTTCAATAAAATTAGCTTTATTCATCTCAATTGATTCTATTCAAAATCACGTTACAATTTCTAGATAAATCGTTGTGTATTTCAGTCAATTTTACTCGCAAATCGTAGATGATGTGCACGTTATCATACAACCTGATCTGCGTTTAAGAGTCATTTGAAAAGATAATTCATTTCTTTTATAAACTTTTATACCGAAACGAACAAGCTCATTTTCTTACAAATTTGTGTTCTGAAGTAAGAAAAAAAATTCTCTTCTCTTCTCAAATCTTGATCCAAACGTAGTTAAGTTTCTGCTACTCACATGTTGTTATACCCCAAATGTGACAGAAATCGAGCAAACGCCACACGTTAAACAAACGGATTAAATTCGAAAAAAGGATTAGTGGTTTTTTCACATAAATACCCGGGCTGGGAGGCGAAACCAGGAGGCAAGGCTAAACATCCAGTTTTGACGGTTATGTCCCAGTATGTATTGAAGGTAATTGCGTTGTAAGAATATGACGTACTTGCCGCACGCAGTAGTGGAACAGAATCGTGGCGATCCACTGGGAAGCCTAACCTATACTATAATTGGTTTTGGAAATAAATCCTAAGATTATCCGTAATTTATTCACTCAGTTTTTAATAAAAATAATCCAAACAATCATGAACTCATAAAATTTTGCATAGAATATATTATTAATTGATCAATGGGTTTCTTTTATTAATTTTCTTACCGTTAATACATTCTCAGTATTAATAGGTATCTAGGCTATTAAGCCTTGCGTTGAATTCAATGTAAAGGTGTAAATAAACTTGATTTATATTCTAGTACTTTGGCCGTCATTGGAGATGATTGTGAGTAGACAATAGGAGTGCCTATTGTCTACTCACAACCGGTCGCTAACTTTACTTTCTATTCAATAACCGTTGGCAACGAGATTGATGCCGTAATCGATTGCTGGTAACGGTGAACTTAAATGATCGTGAATAAAAACAACGTAGTTATTACTTTCTTGATACTATGGCGAGACGAATACGTCAGTCCATTCTCTCCTCACGAAACAAATATGACTCCTTTATGTTTTTTGAAATAGGGAAATGACGTCTGTATCCATGATTTAGAATTTCTATTATATTTTCATATAACAGGGAGACGAATTCTCGGTGTAGGCTGGATATCAGCGTAAGCTCGGCTTTTTATTAAGTTTATTCATTCATTAACCTTGAAAGAGCAGAATTGTCCCCAATTGGAAGAAGTATGGTCACTGGCAGGTCTCTTTTTTATTTTAATCAACAAGCATTAAACTTGTTTACTACCGCGCTTGCGTATTGTTTGCTTTTATCCAGAGGTGTAAAATTGACAACATACATTTTACAAGTATCTGTGTATTAATATAATGTTCGGTTTGATGCTGCTAAGGTGTACGGTTGGAGTATCTATAATTATAAAATATCCGACTATTTATAGTGTGCGGTTCCACGGGTCGTTCATGCTACAAGGTTGAAATTAATCTCAGCTTCATTTGTTTACTTTATGTAACGAAAATAACAACAAGGCACACGGTCTTGACATATTTGATAAAAAAATCTTTTGAAACATCTGAATTAGCAGGCCAAAGTCGGTGTGTTTTTATCATGGCAATGAACAGAGGTTGGCCGAGAGACCGACGGTCAAGGTTTTGGATTCAAGATTATGCTTTCCGTTTTTCAAAGTACATACGTGTAAGAAAGTTCTTGCTGTACATTTGGGTGCTAATAACATTGTGCTTAAACTCTGGGGGCTCAGGGTAATCACAGTCAATAATCGCAAGACTGACTTTTCAACTCAAATAGGATTAGTAATTTAGACTTGGACTTGGTGGTGAACACTGTGCTATTTTGCAAATGACAAGCGAGCAAGCAATTCACTTAATATTAAACGACGACCATTAGCCCTTAACACTTAGTATTGAGTATTGTTAAGAGAACAGTAAGAATAAGATGTAATTGGGCTGTGTAGATTTAAATACATATACATCCATACCATACATATACATTTATTACTTATTCCCTGTGCAGTTTTTGACATTAAAAGTGGTAGTAAATTATAAAAAACGGCAGTGTTTCTAAGATTTCTACAAAATATTTCTTGGTACATTGGCTACTATGGGTATACCAAACTTTATCATATTGTTAGTGCAGCTATTATAAGTTACACGCGATAAATTAACAAAGAAATAACAACATATACAAATCAATAACATTGTGATTATACGAACGCACAGACGTATCATACTTAAGGCCGAATAACAAAAGTTTTTTTTCTTTAGAATGCCATATCAAAATATCTAATTGGATTTCTTACTACAAAACATTTATTTCTGTAGAAAATATAGGAAATAGTGTTTTTAGTTCATTCAGCTTATTTCTGTATGTAAAATGCGACAATGCGGTTATTAACAATTCCCTCAAGTGGATGATTGAGGGAAACGATGTACCATTAACCTTTAAGAGACATGCGTGTGTGCGTGCGTGTTTACTTATGGATCGAACAGTTGTAAAATAACACATGAAATCACTATTTCCTTCTTTGCTCGTCTTTCATTGGCATTTCATTTTTGATAGTATTTTGAACTTGATAATTTTATGTAATAATTTCTTTCTTGTAATAACAATGTGAAACTGGTTTAAACTAGGTATACGCGTAAGTTTAATTGGCTTTTGTCTTTATTGTCATTGCTGTTGCTATCTGTGGACAGGCTCGCAAACATCTTCGGTTACTAACGGTTCGCGATAATACGGCTTCGTGTGTGAGCGCACATTGAATTACAAAGGTATTCGCTAATACGTCTTGTGTTTTCGTAATAGTAGATGGCATGAATAATACGAAAGCGATTTTTAAAAGTTTTATTTATTTTCCGTAATATGATTTCTATTACAATAAACATTAATTCGTCGTTATGTAAATGTTGACCTTATGTCAAACTTTGAGATATAATATAATTCTTGTTGCCATTTTACAAACCAATGGTGAAATCTAAAATGAAAAAATAATTATTTGCTCACGGCGGCTAGGTTAGGTTAGTGTAAGCGACTATAATATTTATAAAAGTATTATGTTGTACGGCTGTATGCTGACCGGTATACAGCATTATTTCATTTGCATTTAGAGTTTTAATACAGTATCCTTAATATATATTAGGGAGCTCTTCTATGAGAGAAAGTACAAATCGAAATATATCATATTCATGGATGAATATCCCCAAACCTTCAGGATCAAAAATGTATATCCATACTTTAAGTGACAGGGAAGTCCAAGTAGAACTTGTATTGATCAGATTAGTTACATACTAAAGAAGGGCCGATATAAGGAATACCCGTAACCGACGATCTTGTATGCGTAGATGTATGGATGTAGAAGAGGCGAGAGAGGTGTGCCAAGATCGCGGATTTATGTGTTTAAGGACCGATAGCCAAATACCATCTTATTCTTACTATTGACAAATGGAAATTCATAATCTCCGCCACCCGTATATGAGCGCATATTTATTTATTTAAAGTGATAAATGGAAGATATAGAGGTTGGAAAAAAGTACTCTTATTTATTTAATCATTCAACCCATTTATGTGGGTAGCCTACATCCAACCGTGGACTGAGTCGTCTGATGATAATGATTTATTTCAGCAATCTCAGAAACAAAAAAATCGATCTCATAGCAATAATCTAAAATATGTAAGCGGCCTATCATGTAAGGATAAATTATAGGCGATTTTGTTGGCTGATTAAGGTAACCTCAATGATTACGATGTTTGATTAAGAATTTATCACTGATATAAAAAAATCTTAGGACCTACGAGATGCTCTTAACTGTACTCGAGGCATTTCTACTTCAACTAATATTTGTATTTATTTATATTATTGTGTTATATGACTTATACGTATCGTATATACAAATATTGGAATCCTTTTTTGTAAAGGTTCGATTCTGAAGCTTTTACGGTCCTGAATAATTATTAAATTTTCAAACAAAAAAATATGAATTTTTTGTTATTAATATCTACTATAGGACCTCAAATAAGGCACAACTTTATAAAGTCCACTACTAGACATAAGCACTCCGCATCCAGCGACGTCCTCCCGTCCTCACGAGACCACCGGTTCGTCTGGAAGGAGGGCGCCCCACACTAAAATAGACGACATAGTTCTTAAAGGCAGTCTGCAGAAGTGCCAATGCGCCGGTCACATCTGCCACCTAGCGACGTTAGTTTACGTTCTGCTTGATAATTGTTGGCACAATGTATTGAATCGACGGAAGAATTCTTAAAAATTATAAAATACATTTAAAACAATTGCTCTTTTCTGGCTGACGTTATTATTTATCTAACCTTATTATCGAGAACTCGATCGTAGTTTTATTTCTGTATACGCCGCAATTCTGTACAAAGTTATCGGTGTCAACATCTGTGTCAACAAAAATAGAAACACGTTTGTAAAGTTTCGTTTGATCAGCTACTGCTATTTTGTGTTAGTACGATTCAATAAAATATGAAATACTACGGCGACATAATTCACAATTTTTTTTCAATTCAAGGATATTATTCAATACTTAAACTTGGTTTGCTGTTGTGTTTTTTCTTATTTTGTAGAACAATACTAATTTCGTTACTACTGAAATGTTATAGATGTTTAGTAAAAAACTTAGAAAACATTAGGAGGGTGCTGAAGAAGGATCTGCATATTACTATGCCCTGCACGACTAGATGCTATCATGTTGTGTTCGGGAAAACCTAATACCATCTCATTCACCGCAACGTACTTTAAAAGCATACCCGGGTGCAGTGGCTATTTACCACGCAGAGCGTATCCTATGCTTGTTTAATTCAAGCACCGCCCGATTTCTGAAGGGCACAAATCAACTAAATAGCCGTCAAATGTCCGATTATATGCTATTTGAATTGCTGGAAGCATGATGACCAACTTTGATTTGATCGTTATTTCAATAGTTAACAGTAATGTCAAAAGTTCCTCCAAAAACATACGTCACATTATCTTGCCTTTATATTGTCTACGCTGGGTCTTCTTGTGGTTAATGGTTCTTGTATACAAGTTGTGTGGAGCGTGCCATATACCCGACATTTCTAAGGCTAAAGTCAAACATTTATTCGTCGTTAACATTCTGCCCCTGTAGGGAGTCGATTGCAGGACACGTGACCTCATTACGGTACAGCAAACACTAGACGAGGCCGACTTAATTTACTTATAGCTATATATTAGCTTATACGTGTACTAATTTAGTACATGTACTTCGTACAATAAAATGTATTGAAATTGGATATGTGACTAGAATTGACAAAGGTATCCTTCGGTGTTTCGGGGCATTGAATGGATAAATGAAAAAAAAGTAAATAACTTAATGTCGCAAAAGTGACTAGCAGCGTCGCAGGGGACCCCCTAAGAAAATTAATATCGATCAGATCAGATCAGAGGATTAATAACGCATCCTCTTTTTGCTTATATTCTGAAGAACTTAAGATGCGTGCTTGTTTATAATATTTCTATATCATTAAAACGTACACCACATGATGATATTTTCCTGTTTTGTCGACGTATTGATAAATCAAATATTTAATTAAAATAAGTCAATTATTATGAACTTTTTACCTTAACGTCGTTAAAAACTCTGCAACTTTAGATAATGTCAATTAAATAAATTTGATAATTAATCTGAGGACATTTGAACTTGTTGGCCTTATTAAATTATGACCATAAATATATTTACCATATCTCTTATGTAAGTTGTTCTTACTATTTAAATGTTGCGAACGGACGAAGGTCGTGTTTAATTAAAATATTCGATTTAAAATGTAATAAAGTCGCGGAAGGCATTTGTGCGTGTCATTGTGTGGAATTTACAATTGATGTGTACAGAGTCGTGCGACTTTGCTGTCACTCTATTGTTATTCTCAAGCTATTACTATGTGCTTGAAGAATTTAAACATTTCTAAGAAAGTACTATAATATATTTACGCTTTTACGATGTGAGCGTAGGCATACGGAATAAATGAATTTGTTAATTTTTTGCCTAACCGCCTCACATAATTTTACAATGCAACTATTCTAACAATGAATTTCAGTTTTTCAATTTTTTTATGTGTTTTTGGGAATGACTTTGTCAATAATGATGGCGACTAAAGATGCGAGATCTTATTTTTATAGCACTTAAAATTCCGTGAATGAATCTGTTGACACTTTATTTATAAGCTTAAATTATTCGGATGCTTGTTATATTGCAATTACTATTTATCTGTGCTTGATGTCGTCAAGTCAGGATTATGAAAATGTAACAATATGCTAAGAGAATGAACATTGCACATCAGCATACGTACTGTAAATTTCTTGGAATATTCATGAATGCGAAATACTATTTATTATGCTAAAGATTTATTACATGCCTACAATATTTCAGTACTCCTCCCTTTCACTTGCTTTCGTAACAAGGATAGGTAGTGAAGGGGAAGAGCATTAGATGGGTAGGGGATGGATAAGAAAAGGGAACACGCTTTTTTGTCTATCCCTTCCTCTGTTCATTAAAGGTAGGTAAGGTAGGCGTTTGCGTGTTGCGAATTCTTATGGGTAGTGGTTACTTAGCACCCGGCGACCCGTTAGCGCGTGCCACCTTCCACCATAAACAAATCAAAATAGGCGTTTTTTTAGGATAGACGGTTTGTGCAGATTTATTTTTGACATTCGAGCCATTTTTGTACGATAATATAATTAGCACATGTTTACATTAGTTACTTTATGTATTACGTTAAAATAAACCTATTTTAACGTAAGACATAAAGTAACGAGTAAGTAACTAACAGAATTAATATAAATACCACAAAGGCTCTTAAATAGTTAAGCAAACTTCTCACTAACTAACTTAACAAGACTGTTTCAAAAGTCCGCCCTAATTGTAATTGCTGTTGTGTTTGGATATTCAAGTTTACAGAAACTTCCAATTCATCGTCATTTATAACGTAAGTATTTCTCTGAGAGACTTATTGGGAAGTGACAAGAAGATATTATTTTAGTATAGTAACGCCCGGTTTCTGAAAGCTTCAACGCAAAAATTAGCTAGCAACCTGTCAGTTCCGATCAAATTTCATTTGAGTTTAGTTTTAGTTACTTGAAATTGAATTGAATGATCATAATGTTTTTTTCTGTACGAAACTCTAATTGAGTTGACGTGTCGGTTATCTTGACTGAAGTGTTAGATAAAAATAAAATGACGACCTTTTAGAAACTAGGCGTAAGTCTTTTGACGTTGATATATTATAAAACGCACAACACTTTCTCTTTGCCACTATCTTATCAATTGGTTCTAGTTTCGTATAAAGTTAATTACTTATTTGCAGTCACAGAATCGAAATAGTCGGTATAATTAAAATATAACTATAACGATCACAATGGGCAAAACATAGCTATTGAGTGTCGGAGCAGCTGAAACCGAAGTTGAGGCCGAAACTATTTTTTTAAATTAAAAACTGGACAACGTCGCTCAAGCCGATTATCAATCATCTTTCCATATCTCCACGTCCTATACATAATTAGGAAAGGCTATTGGAAATTAGTAGGTTTCATTAGGGCCATTAAAGGAGTACCCGTAACCGACGAGCATGTATGCATATATGTATGGATGTAGAAGAAGCGAGAAAGGTGTGCCAGGATCGCGCAAAATAGAAATCCGTTATCTCTGTCTGCACCTCTGGGTTACGGGCGTGAGTGCATATTTATTTATTTATTAGTAGGTTTCCATATCAAATGCATGTAGTACATAATTGCAAAATGCAATATGATTAGTAACATGTATAAAAATATATTATAAATTAGAACTAATATTGTTCGAATGTAAGTTAATTTGTTTGTTACGCTTTCACGCCTTAACGACTCAAGTGATTGTCATGCAATTTTTCGCTTACATTGTCAGGAGCCCAGGGAATAGAACTTAAATTAAGGACACAGCACAAAGGAGCAAAGCCACGGGTTGAAGCTAGCACGAAATAATTTTACCGTTTGTTGTTGAATAAAGCACAAGTCACGTGTTTCAATAGTAATCCGGTGTCTCGGGCAACGAGCTGAGGTCAGCTGGGTCATCGTCGCTGGCTATCGCTTTATTCAATTCAATACACGTTTCGTCTATTCTATACGTGCAATAATGTGTGTAATTAGACGATGCAAATAAGCAATTACAGTTGTGTAAATGTAATGAAATGGCGTACAGCTAACAAATTTATAAGCAATTCTTCGTGACGGGTACACGCTGAACGCAACACGTTACAACTGGTACATAACCTAAACCAGTTCTTAGGCTAATAGTAATTTAAATATTTAGAAAAATATTACGTAAAAATTCTTCAGAAATGGTTAAGTAATTCAAATAAATGAAATAACTTTATAAAATGAGAAATGATGTATAAAGTGAACTTTCAGAAAGTAATATAATAGTAGTCACGGCATTTCAATTGTTTGTCCGAAGAGCCGAGAGGCCTTTTTAAATTATGCGATACATTTTAAGAAAGTGTGCACTGTCCAAGGGAAGTGAATGGCAAGGTGTAGTGGTTTTACATACGACAAGATATATTTATCCCCTTATCTATTATTTGATCAGGACCTAGATGATGTGTTAGATAACAGGTGTTTTTCCATTCTATACAAGGACAGAACGCAAGGATCGGTAAATCATTTTTGTATAGTTCGGAATAAGCACGCCCAACTCTAGATTCAAATCCATACGCGAACACGTGTATGATCGCCATTTTGATTTGATGACTCAACCTTCTAATGAGTTCCAAAGAACCTTCCAAGAAAACTTACAATAAATAGAGTGGGTCTATCTACTCTAAGTTTTACTAAGATATGGACAATTAAAAAAAGTTAATATTATTCAAAACACCAATTTACCCATCGACATAAATAACTATTAACATTTATACACCATCAGAACAGTCACCATCCTCCAACATCGATGCTGATGGTTCCGTTTTCCTGTCACTTGCAATGAAGGACTGACTGAAATGAAAGAAAGACTTAACAATGCCTACCGTATTCGCCTCATTAGAAAGTGACTGGAAATGAAACGTCATATTGTCAATGATTCGTTCAACTGAGAATGTGCCGACCGTTTAGAATTTGCCTCGCCCAATTATTAAGTGTCCGCTCTGACAATCGGCCAGTGACATAATATACATTTTAATCGTTGATTTAAAAATAGCAATATAAAGTATAAGCGAGCTGTTTCCTGTACGTTCTGGCCTTGGATAGAATGGTAAGATGCGTTGCCGAGCTAAATCTGGGGCCAACGCTGTTAAATTTTAAAAACCAAATTTTTGAAACCAAATGGTTGAATTCTTACGTAGCTCGCAATTGGCTATTCTAGGGGTCAAGTTCATGTTGACATACAACAGTATGTAAGACTGGACCTTGATTTGACGTCCACATAAACTTGATTCATAGAATCGCCAACATGCAATCTAGGTCCGGATCAAATAACGGATGAAGGTATACATTTATTATGTGTACATTTTCCTACTATACGTAAATTTGGTTTCTGGTGTACATTTGTTACGTATTTGTCGTGCTCGATGTTGTATTAGAATATCAATGTATAGTGTAACGTTCTTTTGATTGTGTGACTATACTAAAAGTTAAATAACATAGTACAATATGACGCAACAGTGATCCTTGGTCTCGAGATGCCGTGGCATAAATTATCTTGAAACGCTTATGTTTATAATCTACCGTGAATTAGTAAGCTGTTCGGAAAAACCATTGATTGACTGGTCCAAAGAATACTGAAAATAACCTCGTTAATGAATGTAATTGTTGTGCTCAAAAACCTATTCGCTTTGGTATTTTTTACCGCGTAACATAATTGCTCAGAACTATTTTATCACCATTGGATTGAATGAAATTTAATATAAGTTTATTTTGTCGTTTGGCGACCGCTCTCTTTTCCGCCCCTTGCGTCCCAGGATTTCTTCCCAGCCGAAGAAATATTATTGTATAATTATCAAATGTATGTTTTCACACTCGATTTACCCGTTGTATGGCGATAAGTTCAAAACCTATCGCATTTTTAGTTTTAGGCTCGGCATTAAGTCAATGGCGTTTGCTGTCACGGTTCATTTCAGATCGCCCACGTGACGTGTGCTTATTTCTTTTCTATTTTATCATTTCAGGGGATTTCGGGCGGTATCAATGCTTCCAGTTTGTTCTCCACATCCTTGCGGCGATGACTGCCGGCATGCACATGTTGTCACTGGTGACGGTGGCCGCGGTGCCTGATCATAGGTAAGTTACTAACATTCACTATTTTATAAACAAACACTATACAATCAAATAATAATTTCAGCCATCTTCCTTTTACCAACTTTTCCTAATAAGCGTAGGATGGGAAAGGGAAGAGGATTGTATGAAGAGACGATGAATAGGAAAAGGAAAGATATCTATGTAGGTAGGCAACGCATCTGCGACTCATTGCTTGTTGCGGATGCCTACGGGTAGCTGTTACTTAGCAACATGTGACCCGGTTACTCGTTTGCCGTAACATAAATGACTAATATTACCAGAGTCAAAGGAACGTTTGTAAGATATAAATGTTTTATTTATACGTTAATTAAAGTGCAGTGGCTTTATTCAATATATAAGGACGGCAGATATAGCTATATTTATCTTAATTATTGTACATCCTTTATTTGATTTACTAATAAACACGATCAGATATCTTCAAAATATATAATAGACTTGATATTAACTATAACAGGTGGCAGAAGTATGCAAATAATAAAATGAATTATTACACTAAGTCTGAACACCGACTCTAACACAGGCACAAGATGTGGTGAGCGGTCTTGCTTTATACCTACCTTCTCGTATGAAACTTGTGATGTACTTTCGCTTGTGTTTATTATTGCAGAACCTACGCTTTTCTTCTATAAACTTCTAGATAACTGTATTTTCAGACTGGTCTCATACTTCTTTTCTTCCTTATCTATCGTTTCGGTTTCTGGAAAACTTTACTATTATAATTTTTATAAATGATTATTAACAAAATTGACTTAAAAACTGTAATCGCAGATTCTTTTTTAATTATTGCATCTCGTTTGTCTTGTTGGTATTTTCCGTTATTGAAAAACTGTTACTTGTTACATTCTCTACATTTTTTCTTATTCCCAGTATTTTCACAGTATACTTAACCCACCGTCGCGAACCGGTACTTCCATTGGTTGCATGTGCATGAATTACGTGATCGTCCTAAAAAAAATCTACCTGTTTCAAAATTATCATATACATTTTCTTATTGGGGTACGTGGATCGTTTCCATAATTTATCAAATATTTTTGACACTACAAATCATTTATTTGAAGAATACAAGGATCATCATTTTAAATGAAAATCGTTTTACTAGAAATGCAAAGCAGGTAATATGAACTTTTGGTAATATGAACTAAGACATCCACATTCAACATTTCTTAAATCATTTTCATGTTCACTTTTTATGTCAGACGATAAAATTTGTTATTAGAAATCAGATATGACGACAATTGTTACTCAAATATAATAGAAAAAAAATCGATATATTATTAATTTCTAACAAAAAGTAATTAGTAGGTTTTTAAGCCGTTTGTATTAATATTTTTCTTGAACGTTCCAACAAAACGAAAGTTTGTTAGGAAATGGTTCTCGACAATGGGTGAAAGAGGGGTTCGATTCTACGACCTTACGTTTCGAAGGCTACGCCCCAAACTGTTTCAAAGTACTCTCTTGACAAAGAGGCATTAATTCTTTACCTTCAAATCAAAGGGTATGAGCGGTAACCTTTCAAATAACCTGAATAGTAAGTAATACTTTAATTGTCTCTGGAATATAAGGAACTTTTGAAAGTTTGAAAAGCTTATCGCGGGAGAGAGGGTTCTGTTTGGTATCGGTATATCGGCTTTGGTGACCGTTGTTTAAACGAAAACCATGTGACGTTTGTGCTATTTACACACATGGGTGATAGAAAGTAAGTACACTTTGCTGTAAAATACCTGAATATATGTTACTGGAGAAGGTTTCATATGTAACGCTTTATTTGTGCTAACAACACACGTAACTTGTGTCACTAAACCTTTTCATTTTCACTCTAACATTTATCAGTTTTTTCACAAATATACCCCGATCTTTATATGACGACCTCTGACAGTTACTAAGTATCACTTTTTCCGCAAACGTATCATCATATCACGATCATAGATGACTTCATTTATTATGTTTGGTTTAAACGTCAAACTAATAAAGAAAAACGTCACGTTTTTTTTAAGAAATACAAATAAATTTAATAAAATACAATCAATATAAAAATTAACTTTATATGACATATTTATATAATTACCGTTAGAAGGGAACGGTAATGTATTTGTAGTATTAAATATGTCGAAGCTTTCAGCGGTCTGCGTATAAAACTGACTACAACGATATACATACATACATATAGTAAATAGTCACTGCATGTTTAATATATCAATATGCATGACATTTGTAACGATATCATAAATAAATCATTTTTATTAAAAAACATCTGCAGAGCTCATCAAAATATTATTTTTTGTTAAAATCTGCATATCTGATGCAAGTTCTAAGATCATGTATATTAAAGTTACTTTTCGGTATTAAAGAATATTTCTTCAATAACGTCAGTATTAGTACTGAAACAATGTTAATCGTTTTTTTTATATTTTCGTAGAGTTTGTTTATGTTCCATATAGTGTTCGCTTTATGTAATATTTAATTTATTTTATGTTTCTATATACGAGCACAAGCTTTCATCCATTTGCACAAGATTACGTGGATATAAAAAGATCAGAATATAAAAAGTAATATATCTTGTTTTAACATTTCAGGTGTGCACTCGAAGGAATAGACAGCATGAATTTGACACAGCCGTGGAATTCGTCTTTAGTACGAAACGCCATCCCTGTCAATGAACATGGAAAATTGGAATCTTGTTATGTTTTTGGAGTCAATAAAACTCTCAAGGAATGTCAATCTTGGGTTTATGATACAGAATATTACACGTCATCGCGCGGGCTCGAATGGGACTTTGTCTGTAGCCGGCGGTGGATGGGAGCAGCGGCGCAGACTGCGTACATGTTCGGTGTTGTCATCGGTTCCGTCGTACTCGGTCGCTTGTGCGACAAGCTCGGTAGGAAAACTATCTTCGTCTGTTCGGGTCTACTTCAGTTGGCGTTGGGTGTCGCAGTCGCCTTCACAACTGAGTACTACACATTTATTGCGGTTCGTTTCCTTTACGGCATATTCGGTTCCGGATCATACATTGCCGGCTTTGTTCTCACCATGGAACTTGTTGGTCCAACACGACGCACCATATGTGGAGTTACTTTTCAAATCATGTTCGCAATTGGTATAATGTTATTAGCCGCTTGGGGATATCTTTTAGACAATAGATTCTATTTACAGATTCTATATGCGTTACACGCGGTAATTTTACTCCCGCATTGGTTAATAATGGATGAATCTCCCAGGTGGCTTTGGGCACAGGGTCGAGCTCGCGAATCTGTTGCCATTATAGAAAAAGCTCTCAAGGTGAACAAATCTAACGAAACAGTAGATACTCCTTCCTTGGTGTCTCAATGCAAAGTGACGTGCGCAAAATACACAGATGAGCATTCAGCTGGAACGATGGATCTTTTTAAAACACCGAATATGCTGAGGAAAACATTGATTATCTCAGGCTGCTGGTTTGCTAATGCAGTTGTTTATTACGGTTTATCGTTAAACACGGGAAAACTTAATGGTAATCCTTATTTTGTTATGTTTTTAATGGGTGTAGTTGAGCTACCGAGTTACGTCATTATAATGTATTATTTGGACCGAGTTGGCCACCGAGCCCTGATAAGCGCTATGTTGTTGTTAGGTGGAATATCTTGTTTAGTTGTTGTTGCCTTACCACATGGTTCTACGTCAGCTACGGGAGTTGTAATGGTCGGAAAGCTTTTTATATCTGGATCGTATTCTATCATTTATAAGTATTCAGCGGAACTTTTCCCAACGGTGGTCCGAAGCTCTGGGGTCGGTCTCGGTAGTATGTGCGCTAGCGTGTCAGGTGCGTTGAC
The DNA here is from genome assembly GCA_029849275.1 of Papilio elwesi. Classification (NCBI taxonomy): domain Eukaryota; kingdom Metazoa; phylum Arthropoda; class Insecta; order Lepidoptera; family Papilionidae; genus Papilio; species Papilio elwesi. The sequence goes on from CM056697.1 coordinate 6,806,474, forward strand.
ACCTCTGATTAGTTTGCTCGATACATTAAATCCTAAAATTCCAACTGTCATCTTCGGATTTCTGGCCTTGCTATCCGGCTTTTCTACATTCTTTTTACCAGAAACTATAGGTAGAAATCTACCACAGTCAATTGAAGATGGTGAGAAGTTTGGTGTTGGTGATACATGTTTTACAAATTGTAGTGGTAAAACAATGAGCAATTCTTCATTAGACTTACCAGAAACTATGGTACCTTTGGATGCCGAAAAGAAACAATGAAACAGATGAACAGAACAAACAGATGCAAACTATAAAAAATAGTAGTAGTATCGATAGAAAGTAAAACGAATTTAACTTTAACATTATCAGGGTAAATTATTACAAATTTAAAAGTTGCCTCTCTAACATATTCTATGGAGTTATATTATATAGGTAATGTATGTCTTTATTGAAATTAGGTTTTCATCTTAACGGCTTTTTAAATTATGGATTCGCCTAAAACATTTGAATGTTTCGATTTAGGTTGTCACGTACACAAATGATCACCTTAGCGTATAGCGAAGGTAATAAATGTTAATGCATGTTAATGTAATCGCTCTACAATAGCTTACATTATTCTAATTAATCAAATTTAAATAACGTGAGGTCAATAAGTGTTATATTTGTATGTAGCGTTCTTTTAATTTTAGGAATTAATCATTTCTTATTTTTCTACATTGGAATGCCAAAAAGACAAGACGCTCATTATAAATTGAACAAAAAACAACAAAGCATATATGCATAATACCCACTAAAGATCTATCACTATTTCTTTAAAAATGACTACCGTATTCTTTTAAGATTTACTACAGCGACGTTTCATCAGAAGCTGCATCAATGCCAGTCGCTGACTAAGAAGCTGGTTCTGACGAAATGGTCGTAATGTTCGTCGTGGGTACGGTAACAAATTAGTTCTTGGTATATGTCTCCATCTTGCCTTCTATATCTCTCTACACGTCGTCTCTTACATTCTTATTGGTTATATAACTTTAGTTATGATGACTGTGCTTATTGAAGTCACTAACACACTTTATCCTATACTAGAATAAGATTCGAAAGTTCAGCTTGTTTCTTTTATTAAGATGTTCCAACTTCTTAACAGTGGTTAAGTTATCTAGTCAGGTTTTACGTAAAAAACGAATAAGACAGGAAGATATATTTTCTTAGTTCTATAGAACTACTTATAAGTAATAATTTGAAATCATTGGTTTTTACTAAGACAAACTGAAAGTTTTTAAAAATATAACTTAACTTATATTCTTAAAACCTTTCAGTTTGTTTTACTTTACTTTTTACTACTACTTAACTTAATATTGATGTTAGAAACAAATTTGTTAAATTGAATCAAATGAATTCACACACTATTTAGCCATACTATTTTAAGGTCGATATTAAAATTTTAGGTGATCAATTCTTCAATAGTTTGACATATTGGCAGATTTAAAGAGGATAGTGTGTACATGTGTGCATTTATGCCTTCCTACTGCCATGTGAATAATAGGGAAATGTATAAATATATAAGTTACTAGCCGAACCTACTAAAATGTTTAGGTTGTTTTTTCGTAGTTATTTCACAGACTACGTAAACGCTTTAAGCTGATATTTTTCTCGTCCGTAGATAAGAAGCGTGAATTGAAAGTTATTTAGTTATATCTATATCTAGTGACTAAATTATATTGCCCTATATCTAGTGTATCGTCATTTATTTAATAGATATTAACCAGAAATATAATTCCATATTTTATACAGATAGTAACTTAGGCATTCTGAAAGGTGTTATTAATAATATTATATATTAATATTAAATACATTGTTGTTAAAATTATAGTGTTCTCCTGTCCTTCAGTTCTGTCATCAAAACAAAAGATTGTCATTAATTGGTTTTACGATGACATATTTAAGTGTGTTATGCGTATATTATGTTTTGTATGAATATTTATTTCAGCTACCAATATTTTATTTTATTTTATGTATGTATATAACGAAGTGATCAAGGTGCTACAATTTTGTATTTTACTGTAACGTATAATTAATTTACAGTTTAATCCAACTGTTCAAACTTAAATTTTAATAAACGATATTCAGAATTTACAATTGCATTAATTTCCTTTACCTTCTCTAAATATACGTCTTTAACGCATCGCAGCGCTTGGTTTTATGTGCATTTTCTGGAAACGGATAAAGATTAAGATGGAGGTATGTAGTAAATTTGTGACGATAATTTTATATCTAGTATATTTATATATCTGTCTATGTTGTTAGTAATAGTAGTCCACTTAGTTTGATAATGTTATGAATGTATGGAACTGGAAAAGCACGGGTGAGCAGTTCCAAGATTTCCTCGTATATTTTAGTCCTTTCCTGTTAAGGTCATTCGTCATGTTTGAAGGTTGTGACCACCATAGAGATGGGCTTAGTTCTTATGATGTTACGTCATCTCGTTCTCTCCCTGATATAGGAATGTGCCATACTTATGGGACTTTACGCCACGTGTTGTTCTGCTAATCATTGTGACGAGAGTACTTCCATGACCATAAGTTTTCCTATAGATACTGTAATAATTATTACCGTGGTATCATCAATAACATTTTTTTAACTTTTTACTACTTTTTTTAATCGAGTCATATTGTAGTATGTTATCTTAATTGTTTTAAATAGACTTGGACTACGATATCAAGTATTGGTTCATCTTATCTTAGTAAACACGGCTATCATTGTACATCTACAGCTCCAAAGGAGTGGTAGAAGTATTGTTGATTCTATCGAAGGTGTTCTGGGAGACTTTTTCTTGAAGGACTTAGTCGTAATGATATGGAAATAATGATGTCGAATTGTATCTCATCGACATCATTATTTCATCCACATCATTATTTGATTCGTTGCATCAGTTGATTCTACAAGGAAAATACATCAAACTTCAACATTTAACAGTAGTAGAGCCCGCAACAACATCTGTTGCACGAATGGGCCGGCTTGACCAGTGAAATACCACGACCTCACAGAAAACAGGCGTGAAGTAGAAGTACTCTGCGTTTCGTCTGATGAGTGAGGTGCCGGATTAATGTTTGGAACTCTATTGCGACGATAATGCATCTCCGGGGCTGGGATTGCTATAAGCAGTTCTTCACTACACTCCACGTAACATAAACAGAAGGTAAAATGTAACGATACGCTACTTCCCTTCGTAAGACCTTCTTCTTCTTCTTTGAGTTACCGATAGATGAAATAGTAGGTATTTTTCATGACTATTAGACTACTATATATATATATATATATATATATATATATATATATATATATATACTCTTTAATTGGTTTTGTAAATGTATGATGTTTTTTTGAAGATCACTTGTGACAATGCATTTTAACGAAGTTTTTTTTCTAATATATGTTAAGTCTTAGAAAGCAATACCATTAAATTGTTGACAAGCAGATGTCTTCCAGCCTTAGTGCCGACAAACTAGCCAGCTTAATTTTATTGAGAACTTATTCTTAAATGTTTCATATAATAAATGTCGTAATTTTTTTTATGTCGATCAGTGAAACTTTTTTCAATAACTTACTCGTTTTAATTTGCAGATGCTGGATTGATGGCGTCGACACCAACCTGACTGTAGCAGACTGGAACTCCGCGGCGGTGGTAGCGGCAATACCGAAGACGCTAGCAGGCCGCTTACACAATTGTTACCTCTTCAATGAATTCAACGAAACAGAAAAATGTACGAAGTGGGTCTTCGACACAAGATATAGGACATCATCGAGAGCTATCGAATGGAGTTTCGTTTGTGATAAACGATGGATGGGTGCGATCACGCAAATGGTCTACATGTTAGGCGTGTTCACTGGAGCAGTTGTGCTAGGAGGAATGGCGGACAAATACGGCAGAAAAACCATATTCTGCTGGTCTGGAGTACTACAGTTAATTTTCGGTGTTCTCGCTGCCTTTATACCGGAGTATTGGTCATTCTTACTAACTCAATACCTATACGCAATATTTGGATCGGCCGGTGCTTATATCACTGGTTTTGTTTTAACCATGGAGATAGTAGGAGCGAACAAACGAACCGCTTGTGGTGTTGCTTTCCAATGTGCGTTTGCGTTAGGTATTATGTTAGTGGCAGGGTGGGGCGCTCTGATAGATGATAGACAGATTTTACAAGTTGTTTACGGTCTACACGGTCTCTTATTAATACCGCACATTTGGATCATGGATGAATCTCCTCGTTGGTTATGGGCGCAAGGTCGAGCTAAAGAAGCGGTAGATATAGTGCAAAAAGGTCTAAAATGTAATAAATCTGAGGAAGTATTAGATAAAGCCCAGTTAGTATCAGTAGGTAAAGTGGAAAAATTAAAAGACGAGGACGCGCCATCTGCCACTACTTTAGATTTATTTAAAACACCGAACCTGAGAATCAAAACTCTTAACGTATGTTTTTGTTGGTTTGCAAACTCACTAGTGTATTATGGATTGACGCTTAGCACGGGTAAAATGGAAGGCAATCCTTATTTAATAACGGCTATCTTTGGATTTGTAGAGCTGCCGAGCTACGCTGCTGTGATTTATTTCCTAGATATTTGGGGTCGAAGGCCTCTGATTAGTTCTATGATGTTGATTGGTGGCGCTGCGTGTATAATCGCTGCTTACCTGGAATCCGGCAGCATGACTTCAACTGCTATAGTTATAGCGGGCAAGTTATTCATTGCGGGGTCTTTTGCTATTGTTTATAATTATTCTGCGGAACTGTTTCCTACAGTGGTGCGTAATTCGGCTTTAGGGTTAGGTTCGATGTGCGCCAGGCTTTCTGGCGCACTGACACCATTGATTTCACTGTTAGATTCTTTCGATCCGAAAATACCTGCTGTGTTGTTTGGTATTATAGCTCTCGTATCAGGGTTTCTAACACTTTTCTTGCCTGAAACAACGAATAAGCCGATGCCTCAATCTCTGTCCGATGGGGAAACTTTTGGAAAGGGAGATACTTGTTTTGCGTCCTGTTTAGGCAAAAAGAAGAATAGTAGGCGATATTCCGGAGAAGATAAAACACCCGAAGCAATGGTTCCTTTAGAAGATATAAATAAAAAGGTCTGAACAGAACAAGGCATACAAATTAATGGTACAAAATTTAGCTACGTAAGAAATAATTATTTTGTACTTCGACGTTTAGTGTGGCGAACGGATGGCGCTTTAGAATGTTTATGATTTGTTGTAAAGCACAAAATAATATTTTATTTTTGTAATCTCATAATAGACGGTTATCTCATTGATCAAAATAAATTAATTTAATAAGTTCCTGCAAAAAAGCCGCTAGGTTTGTTATAGATAAGTTATATACCCCGGTAAGCTATGTGATAGAGTATAGTCGTATCAACTGCGGCCTCGGTGACAACTACGGCTGACCGCATGTGGACGCGAGCATTCGCGACTAACAAAAACTGACTTCATAACATATTTTTGGCCACAACACACTAGCTACTTTTAGATTTTGCGACTGTAGGCTGCTTCGCGTTTCTGTGACAATATAATAAATATGTTGTGCATTTTTAAATTTAATTAAACAAACATTTAAAAATGCACAATACTCTGCTAATATTATCAATAAAGAAAACATTGCAGCTTTATTAGAATCCATAGGAATGCTTGGTCGCCGTATATAGCTTCAAAACACAAGTCACCGATCGCCGTTGCTAAAATTAGCTGTGCTGTGGCCCTTAGAATGCGCGGCAAGCGGGTAGCCGCAATTGAATTTTATCATAAATAGCTTTACGACTGTATATAACATAATGAGTCAGTCAGAAGTACATATAATTTGCCTGATTTTTTTACATAGCCTGTGACCGGTATTTTAGGTTTATAGGTAGCAAGAAATAGTAACCTTCGATTGGAGATCCCCGAATTTTAAGACGTACCACTCAACCTGGTTCTTATGACTTTAAATTATATACGCAAAATGTTCGAAACTACTTTATAAAATGATCTATTAAAATGTCATTACGTATTTATATAAGTATAACAAAAAAGGATTTGATAAAATTTTTAAATACATACGTATACGGAAGAATAGAAGGTGATTGCTATTTTGACTGTGTACATTGAGTATTTAATTTTTATTTTTATTAGGGATGCGTACCTTGCATTGCAAAAAAATATTCATTTAGGTACTGTATATTTACATATGCATTATACGATGTATGTACGATTACTTTAGTAATGTAGAAATATTTTGTAATAAAAAAATGCTGTTTTACGATCTCTGCATGCTTCCTTGTGAAACAATAATAAAATCAAGATAAAAGAATTCATTATTATTTTAATACAAAAAATATTAATACTTAATAAAAGTAGTACATTATAAATTGCTTTGTTATTTCCCTAAATATCTTTTTGCCCATTGAATTAAACAAACATTTAGCAACTGTTCTCCATAACTAGTAAGTGATAAGTATATTAAAGAAGTTAGGTGGTAATGTTTCAGAAATTTATAATGAATAATTATGGATCAATCGAATTGGCAAGGTATTGCCCACCCATTAGTCTGTATTGGTTGCTTTTGAAAACTTATACTACGGTGTTATATAAGAGAGACGAGAGATGGATAACCATCGCCGGGAGCTGCTCCTTCCTTTCCTGCTGCTATTGTACAGGTACTAATTCTTATTTATAACGTGGCAATGACCAAATGCCTCTTCCCCAGAGAGTGGAAGGATGCCGAGGTCATAGGGTTCCTCAAAGCCGGCCACAAGCCCCACGTCGTATAGACCCAGAAGTCTTCTCAACACGTTTGGGAAGATCTTTGAACGCCTAATATTAGCCCGCCTACGTACCATTATGAACACCTAAGAACTACCATTCCCTGAACAATTTGGATTTCGTGCCAAACATTCATGTACCAATCAAGCGCACCGCATCACGGAGCAGATTCTTACCAAACGTCAACGCGGCCCTAGCAGCGGAGCACTTTTCCTTGACGTGGCGAAGGCGTTCGATACGTTACCCGGGTCAGGAACCTTCCAGGCCTTCGTACTAGGCCGCATATTCTCATTAATCAACAAAAAAAGCAAAATGTCCTTCCGGAACCCCGTAATGTCGTACGCTAGTCATTTGCGCATACATATATCCCCAAAACAAATACAACGATTTATGTATGGCCCGGCTAGACGTATGCCATACGTAGCAGGTCGGGTCAGGTATACGGTTACCGACGTACGACTGCATGTTTTATTGTAAAATATTAAGGTACTGGAAACTAACCTGAGAATCGTATACAAAGTAAATCTTTACGAAGGGCACACGTAGTTTATGCGGTCATTCTATCTAGATATAATTGTTGAGGCCATTACTTTTAAGTTGTTTTTTTATTTTTGTATTGTACGAGGTGCCAAACGAGCTACCCATAGACATCTGCAACTAACTAATGAGTTGCAGGTGCGTTGCCCACCTTTAATGGATAGAGGAGGGGACAAACAGAAAATGATTATTTCCAATTCCTATACATCCCCTCCACGTCAAGTTTTCTTCCCCTTCCCATCCTTTCCTTTTAAGAAAAGGGTGGGAAGGGGGAGAAAGCCAGAATTGGGCCTCAATATTGTAAGCCATAAAATACTTTTAATAAAATATGCGCTCACGCCCGTAACCCAGAGGGGTAGGCAGAGATCATGGATCTCCATTTGGCGCGATCCTGGCACGCCTCTCTCGCTTCTTCCACATTCATACATCTACGCATGCATGCTCGTCGGTTATGGGTGCTCCTTATATCGCCCTTTTTTAGTAAGTCATTAATCTGATCGATATAAGTTCTCCTAGGGCGTCCCCTACCAACACTGCCACTCTCTTTTGCAACATAAATTTGTTTTGTTATTCTCTCTTCATTCATCCTTTCAACATGCCCGAACCATCGAAGCATACCTTTCTCAATTCTAGTCACAACGTCCACTTTTAAGCCACACTTTTCCCTTATAACGCTATTTTTAACCCTATCATTTAAAATACTTTGAAGTTGTATGCATTTATAATGAGAACTAATTACATTTGAACATTGGATGTTTGCAGTTTACATAGTACTGAGTTGATTTTGTACTTTTACCTAAACTAATCCTTTTTTTCATAAATGATCACATTTAACAGATGAGATACATCAGATACATACTTCATCTAATTAAGAAATGCTTCTTTAATAATGTATATATAAAATGGATATAAAATTTCAGCTACTACACTCAGTCTATGAATCAAATAATAAGAATAAATAGAAATCGTGAGAAGTTACAGTCGTCCCATGCATAAGAAGAAAGAAGACGAAGAGAGGGAAGACTAAGGCAGAAAAATGACCAATGACAAAATACCCTAGTGAAATGTAAAAAAAAGATAAATAATTGACACCAACAAAACAACATTTTTATTAGACTGTCTTCTTACATCCACATTTATTTTACAATTACAGAAATTTCAAATGAGTATCATTGAGTGAAAGCAGTCTTCACCTTTATGTATTCAAATAAAACAAAAAATCTTAACTTGGTTCCAAAAGTAGGCAGAAAATGACATGATGTGCTAAAAACTGACACAACAGGTAAGTTTGAGGCGATGCATTGTTCATTTGCCCCCTTATCCTATAAATTTTTTTATACTGAAAGCAAAATGTAAATCTTTGGAAATTAAGTTACATACATATATTTTAATGCAAAAATTATTTACAATGTACAAATTCTATGTGTGAATGATCTCTCATTCCATCATATCACATGTTCTGATATATTCTATCTTTTAAATTTCTCTAAAACAATTTAGCAAACTATTTTATATCTTGACAAAAAAATAAGAAATGTTACACCACTTAAAAAGTGTTTGGATAGTTATCTTAAAGCCCATTTCTACTAATATATATATATATATATATATATATATATATATATATATATCATACCACTCAACTCACTTATACACCTGGATGAGAGCAGTGTCTTGCCTGTTTACCCGGTACATGTGATCAAGCCAATAGATTGGAACAATATGTTAAGTTATTTATATAGCAACATACATTTACAGTTTTACACCTGACTAGTGAAATATATCAGATCTAGGCATTAAAATATCATATTTAATGTTATTAACAATAACAAATAAATAATAAACAATTACTATTTTTATATTTTCTGCAATTTTTATTCCAAGTATAATGTGACAGTATTTGTATATACTAATATTTAAAAACGTAACTAAATTATTAGCTCATCTTCACACATTTTGCGTTATGGCCTAGTTGAGTTGCAAAGGTTACTTTTTAAATTTTATTTTGAGTTTAAAGTCCTGGTGCCATGAATTTGATAACATTTATAAACAATATAGTTTAGTTGCATTTTATTATTTGTATTTGTCCAACTATAACAAAACAAATTTAAATAAATATTCTTGTTTTACTTCATGTATAACAAAAATTATATAGTTTCATTTTCTGTTGTATTAGCAATAGGCAGATTTTGAATCAATCTGTTTTCTTAGATTGATATGTCAATTTCAAGTAAATCGGTTTACTTTTAATTTTAATTTTTCATTTATTATACTAACTTTCTACTTATAATTTAAATAGTAATAATGTATATCACATCAATTCTTATAGACATATATAAATTAAATTAAATTATTTATATGATTTTAACAAAATGTGGCTCATCTACAATTTAAATGGTAAAAAATAGCACCAATTTAATTTTTAAGCTTTTGCTGTTGAAAAAAAACTATTTTAAGCCTTACAATGATCAGTAAAACTATTTATTCTCATACCTTGTTAAAAAGATATATTCTTATTTGGTAAAATCATTTACCAATTGATGGAATAGAAAGCATTAACATAAAAACCCTATTTATAGAAAACATCAATAATCTGGACAGCGAGTGTGTGGCAGAGGTTGACTTAAACAGTTTTCAGAGTTAGGTTCTGCAGTGTATGCAGTGTGCACTATGATAGCAGGTTGAGTAGGTGTTGGTGCATGGAGCTCACGACTTTCTCCTGGAGCAAGGCTCGCAATAGCCGCCAATAGATCAGGGTTCACAATTGGCTCACCTTCCTCACGAGGTTCCCATCCAACGGGGGGGCTCGATGGAGGTGAAATCAGGAACTGTTTCACAGGAGCGGGTGGTTTCAAATTTTTTAATGAAATCGGCGTTACCGGCTGTGCGAAATAACAATTAATACAAGAGTTATAAAATTTATACTGATGCAGTTGTATGCGTGCACCTGCCGCTGCTAGCGGGCTATTATAATTAACACGCAATCTCTTAAAACTACGAAGCCATTGAAATGTTATATCATCTGAAAAATTACGGAAAAGATCTTCTAACTCTTTTTTTAGTTTTTCGTCAGAAAATACATCGGTGGGAATATTTGTAACTATCACTGATTTCGGCAAATCATCTAATTCGTTTGATTCTTCTTGAAAATCACTTTCTTGTTCTAAATCACCTACATTGGGGTGTATATTAGGCATGCCATCTTCTGGGTTTATGTACATTTCATTAAATGAGTCGCCGTCTTCTTTGTTAGCCATGTTATTTATTAGAAAACCAGAGTTTTGTTTTTAAATGTTGTGGTCTTGTCACAGAAAAAATTGGTAGGTACGTACCAAGTTAATAATAAAAATGAAAAAAATATCAATATTTTTACACAGACTAACAAATTGTCAAAAATATAATATAATAAGATAATCTGAATATAATCGCTTGCAAACTGTCAATGTCAGAACTTATTTAATGATTTATGAATAATCATCAATATTATTTCTATCGAACCGATAGTTCGTTCATAAACTTGCAAACACTTCGATTTTTTTATCACATATATAAGCAAAATATTTGAATTTAACTACAAGCCGGGTGATATTTATCTTTGACAAAAATAATTGGGCAATGTAGTAGTATGTATGTAGTACGTAGTGGTACAATTTGGAAACTCTTTAAAAATTTCATCCTTTCAACTAAACATGGGTATTATAAAAGTTAAAGTAAAAATCGACATAACAGCATCTGAAATATTGGTAATAATAATTTAAGATAGAAATAATCTTGTTAGATATTCTATTTTATATTTTCAATATATATTTAGATTAAAGATACTCTCTCTACTAAACACTGGCAATAATATAGCCTACTCGGTACGTTTAAATATATAATTTAAGACGAAATTTAAAAATCTATTTAAACTTCATAATTTTTCTCAGCATTTTGCTTGTGGTTAGTATTAATCGCTTAGGCAAGTGAAACATCATTGTCAATCAGCTGTACCTCTAACAGATGTATATATACATATACATCACTATTTGTAAAAGGTTTCCAGGAGGCGTCGCCGCCATTAGTGTTTCCACCCTTGGCCAAACTATGCTTTAGAATACGTGACTTTATTTCATGTCCTCTTTACTCTTTAATTTATCTTCTACTTTATTTTATGATTTAATCTATCACACTCCCAAGTAATGAACATTTTCCGAATAAGATATGGCCTAAAGGTCTATGTTACTAGGTCATAAAAAAAAAAATCTATGACATTGACATCCAATGACATCTGTTTGGACTAACATCTGTCTGTTTTGTACTTTACAAACTATTAACCTATTTCTGCTATACTTTTTTAACAGAAATAACGATACTTTATTCGGAGAATAAATAATAAAAAGAAAACATTCAAGTTTTATGCAAATGGCAGGCTTGGAATCTATGGTTGCAGAAGAGGTTAAGCCAATCGATAGGGAAAAGGTTTGTCTGTGATAACTTTTATTGAATACCCTTTCGAAATAATACTGTATAAAAATCATACTTACTTATTTCTATAAATTTTATTTTATTGTAAATTATTTCAGACATGCCCTTTATTACTTCGCGTGTTCTGTTCTACTGGAAGGCACAACTCTCCCGGCGATTACGCTAGAGGGCTTGTACCCCAAAATGAACTTCAGATTTATACATGGATGGACGCAACTTTAAGAGAACTTACAGGTTTAGTAAAAGAAGTAAATCCTGAGACAAGACGTAAAGGCACATACTTCGATTTTGCTATAGTGTTCCCTGATGCGAGATCCCCTACATATCGTATGAGAGAAATTGGCGTGACTTGTTCAGGACAACGGGGTGGTGACGATAACAAAACTTTGGCTCAAGTAAAGTTTCAAATTGGAAACTACCTAGATATTTCAATAACTCCATCAAACAGAATGCCCCCTCCTATGAGGCGACCTCAACCTTATGTTAATAATAGATCATATTAAAGTAATGCTCTATTATTTCTTTGCCCTATTTTGTAATAAATAATTATAAGTAAAGTGTTTTTTTCTTTTAAAGGTATATTGTACAATAATATAACACATATTGATTTTATTCATGTAATAAGTAATTACATGAATAAAATTGATTTTATTCATGTAATAAGTAATTACATGAATAAAATCAATATGTGTTTGTTTACCTACTGTTAGAATTTTTGATTTTAGGAAATCATATATGAAAAATACAGATTTTATAGATATCCACAGGAGTTTTTTGCAATGGTTTGTATCTATGACAGAGTGGGCTTCTATCTGTAAAAATATAGTGTTCTCACTGGCAGCCATGTACATCAAAGGTTTTGCTGTAAATAAATAAGCACACACTTCTGTAACCCAGAGGTTGGAAGAGAGTACAATTTCATTGGGTGCAATTTTAGTACCATCTTCATCCGCAATAATTATTGTTAACCAAATTATACCTGTCAACAACTGAAACAAGTGTTTACAGTTATAATTATTATATCAGCAAACAATTAGGAACAAATGGCCAACTTCTGTTCTTCACCTTATTGCTTGCCAAGCTAACCATGTAAAGGTATATAAATCTATGAATAAAGGTATGAAACTTCAAGTACTCTGGATGATAAATAAACTTAGGAATAAATTATGCAACATCATTTAAAAAAAATATTTTTAATGGTAGAATAGACAAATGAAATAACCATTGTAATATAGTTATGCGGAGATTTCCAATAATAATTACCTTTTTAAATATATCCATTTAATTGCTTTTATTCAAAGGGAATGTGGAAATGGAGTCTTGGAAAAGGAATAGAAATAATTTACATAATAATTTTTAATGATTATATTTTCGTCTTTTTAGTTGGTTGTTATAAAAAAGAAACGAAAAACCTTACTTAAAAATACATTTTCCTAAAATAAATATTGTTATATACTTAAAGTCTAGTGAATACTCGGTGATCTGAATGGCCTCTTAGATTTTTTCCCCATAGCTGCGAGATCGATAGTAATGCCATTGGGCAACACGGCCTTGTTCTCTTGATAATCAATGAAACCCTTCTGTTCCTTTTCATCGTTTGCTTTATCACACGGTATACCAGTCTCGTAATTGTATTCCCGTTTTAAACCGTCTGGGTCGACGTACCCATATTTGCCTCGAGTTACACAATCGTAACCTATAGTTTCTTCTTTGAATGATCCATCATCATTTTCAAAGCCCCAGGTGATACTTCCGTCATCATTTTCCTCGCGGTACTTCCTGATGATTTGAGCCACTGGTTTCTTCTCCCTAGAGTTTGATGGACTATATCTCTGCTGAGGCACACTTTTAACGGGAGCACGATTGTTAGGCTCTTGGCGAGTGTATTGGCGGACCGGTTGAATTTGTACTTCCTCTTCGTCGACGAAAGGTTTGGGCTCGGGTCTGAAAGCCGGGCGCTGCGGGCGGCTCGATAAAGGCTGGAGGCGTGCTGGTTGAGGTCTTGCGGGTACTTCGTTTCTTTGAGGGGCGAAGGACTGTGGCGAGACTAACGGTCTGTACTGTGTTGGCCTGACGGGTTCTTGTCTGGGCGGTGAAGGGGTTGTTTGAGTGAAAGGTGTAGGGTTGTAGACAATTGGGGGTTTCGGTTGTGACGTAGTGGTGATGTCAAAGTAGTCATTTTGTGGTTCAGCTGTAGAGAAAGCATTTGGCACAAAAGCTGTGGGGGTGTTAATATCTACGTCGTCTTCTGGTTCTTCGGTGACTGGTTTTGCAGTTTCTTCCAGAGACTGTAAACTCGGCCGTGGTGCGGCGTCTACAGATTTGAACGATGGCCTGGCTAGCCCGGGTCTCCTTATTCTGTTTATTGCGCCGGGAAGTGGTCCGGCAGCTTGTAGCCTTCCTTGTCTGAATCCTCCTTGCCTAGGGCCGCCTAACGGGATGGCTCCAGGGATCTGAAGCCTTGGTGGAGTGGGCGAATCAAATTGAGCATAAGCTGTGACAGCGCACAGCATACATATCTGAAACATAATATTTAAGTCATATTACTAAACAAGTGGTAATTTTTTATTTTCATTTTGAGACATTTGTACAAGAATTATAATACATTATTAACATTTAACGCACATTATAGTTTATACAGTCTACATTAGCACTTATAATTTTATATTTTAACTAGTGACCCGCGCCGGCTTCGTCCCGGCACCACTAATTATGTTGATCCGATCGCTACCAAACACAGGAATGTGCCAATGTGGACAATCCCTGTAAATTTCATCGATATCGGTCCAGTCGTTTCGGAGTCTATAAGTTCCCTATAGGAACATACATACTTCGCTTTTTATATACTATTTTTTTTCATAGAATAATTATATTACTTCTAATACCTCCAAGAATATGTGTACAAAGTTTCACGATGATATGTTGAGTAGTTTTCGCGTGAAAGCGTAACAAACAAACTTACATTCACATTTGTAATATTAGTAGGGATAAAAATAAGTAATAAATTTTATATTTTACAATATAAAATAATTAATTAGGGTTTTGGGTTTTTAAGTTTTCATTCTTAATTCGAAATTGATTAGGTACATTATATTATTTGTGCTTACTAAAACCTTGACTATGGTTAGAAGAATGGGTGCTGGGCGTACTGTCGTATAATAATAAATAATGTCACGTCCCGAATGAAGTTGGAGTCGTGTGAGTAATTTTAGAGAACTAATTTTTTAAACTGTTATTCAATCATTCAAAAGGTTATTATGATTAGTTAAAAAAAATGGGGAGTAATTGTTTTTATCGGCGGTTGTTAAATTTGTACGACAGTAAAACGTAGACAGTAATAAAACTACAATTGGCCGGTTATTTCGTCTTATAATGTCAGTACTAAAAATACGTAAGCAGACTAAACATAACAGAATAAAGGGCCAGTAAAAATTATGTTATGGGAAGTTAGGTTAGGATAAGTTTTTTTTTAGTTTCTCCACTCAGGAGTACACCCTCCCGAGGGGCAGTGTATTCATTTTTATCCAAAATTTTGTTTTGATTTATATTAATTACATTGTAGTGAGCGCTAACTCAATTGCTATTTTTTTTATAAGAGATGGGGGCAAACGAGCGGCGGAAGCACTGTCTAGTCTATGCTGATGAAATGTTTACCACCTTTGTGCATAGAACTGAAGATTAGAATGAGTTTACCGACGAATTCCGATTTGTCAACTGCCCACTCGTAACTGCCCATTTAGGTATTCCGCTGCTTAGTATTTATTAAATGATCCATATTATTACTGTTTACGACTCATTTTTGTTTACTTTACAGTTAAGTCTTAACTGCCGAAATCGTTAATAAATATGCATTTTGTAAATTTTAACTTACCATAATACTACTACTATATACAACTGCCGCTTTAAAAGGTTGCCGTAATTGTACATCATAGTTGTACAACTAACATTTTAACGCTTTAGTTATGTATGATATATATGTCGCCGACCGTTTGTCGAAGCAATTATTAATACTATAATAATACATATTAACAATATACCTACTGTACTCTGCCCAATGAATTCGCCCCATCGCCAACCGGCATGTTCTCAATAATTCGTTAAACTGACAATGTGCCGACCGTTTAGAATTTGACTAGCCCGATTATAAAGTGCCAGCCCTTTATAATCGCTTGGTAATATATACACACATCACAAAAGTCTAAGCAACACACAAATTAACGCATACAAATATCAATTTTGTGTAGTGGTGATGAAATAAATTACACAAACTGAAGCGTTTGCCTGGGTTCGAACCCGCTGCATACAGTACGTAAGTCGGGGCCTACTAGACTACGTACATATATAAGAAATACTTATGTATTTTTATTTTATATCTGAATAGTTTATACTGTCGTGTAAACAGTATAGTTTGGTGTACTGCACAATGAATGAATAGTGCGCACTTTAGAGTGTTGGGCCTTGTATCGCAGTCATGTCAAACACGACGGCAGACTTGATCGACCGGCTTTACTGCCGTGCTAAATTGCTCTGAGGCCAGATTGATTTTTATTGAAATAACGACTTTAAGAAGATTAATATTTTCATTTATGACTGGGTATAGAGCAGGTCGTGCATATTATTGAAAGCTATGCAATAACTAGTTTGATTATGAATCGAGTATAACTCGATATGGTGGGCAATTAGACCCCAAAGAATACATACCTATGGAAAGTCGTTTATCGGAATTATACGCTAATTATATCTATTCCTACATAGGTGCGAAAATTATTTTCATAAAATAAGTTTATTAAATAAATAATGTTGATTTTTCATAATAGGAATAACTCCAAATAAAGACTTAGAAGTAAATCTACTTAGGCACGCTTAGACAAAAAACGTATAGCCAAAGTAAATTGTCAAACATAGAATATTATATATCGTGTATAAGATTGCGTGCGAGTGAGGTATTTATCAAGCACTTCAACAATAATTACAAAACTCTCAATTAAAAGATACGAATTAATCCCGCAACAATGTTTGCGTAATCATTAAAGCATTTATGAGTGAAGGTTTAGGATAGAAATCATTTTGCACCGTACATTAGTAACAATTTTTCAATTATCTAGAAAATGTGGAATAAATTACGATGTTCCTAAAATAATCAGTTCGCAGCAGTTTTTGTCCATTGCTATACAATTCAGAAATCTTTATTACCCAGCAAAAAATATATGAGACTTTTGTCAAAAAGTCTTTTAAAAAGATGCTGCAAAATAACTGTGTAGTTATTTATATTTAATGTTTTCCTTTCGAATTGGGAATTATGGTTCGTTGTCATTGACAAGAAACTTTATATAATATAAATAAATCTTTTATAAGTAACTCTGAAATAAAATATACATTTTTATTTTAAGTTTCTTAACATTATTAATTACAGTTTATTGATAATTTATAGCGATAAAAAACCTTATTTATCACGGAAGAGTTGCTCGTAATTATCCATTAGAGCAACTTGCATGATATTAAGTCTACCGCCAGTCGAGAGCATGCTACATTTATAATGTTAAATCGCTAAAAGTTCCGTCTATGCCATTGTTTCAGCTGCATACGTTATCTAGATGTGGACTTGAGGTGAAACTCGGAAAAGAAACGGACAATGAAACTCGTCAGCTTAATAGTTGTGATCACGCGCGTGAGCGTACACATCAGTTAAATGTTTACACAGGCAAAGCAATAAACGTGACCTTTATTTATGTGAATGTATTACAACTAGACTATTTGGTATAAGCAGTTCATATCTAGGTCAAGATACAAACCGCTTTATTAGTTCACACTTTACGCATTCAGCAAATTAAAAATAAATACATAAATGAATATGCGCCTACGTCCGTTACCCAAAAGGGTAGTAAAAGAGATCGCTGGTTTCCATTTGGTGCGATCCTGCCACGTATCTCACTTCCTATACATCCATACTATCTACGCAGAAATGCTACGATTACGGAACTCCTTATATCGCTCTTTAGTTTGTCACTAATCTGATTGATTTAAATGTGGAAATAAAATAATAAATATATAAATGTCACATGGGGTGAAAGTTACCTTATTTTGGGTAACTGAAAAGTTGTTTTTTATATGGGTATTTACGAGGTGATATTTAATTTTTTATTAAGTTGACTGACGTCAAGAGTCACGTGACGAATTTTAAGCGATCCGTGTAGGTTAGGGCGGGCACAACCTCGTTCTGAAAGTGGTAAGGACGCCTGGGTCGGTCAGACTTCCGCCAGTCAAGGTTAAGTATGTATATTTTGAATCGTGTATAAAACTAAAAAAAATCGTATACCCACATAGTATAAGAAGTTTTTTCTTCTTGCTTGACTTGTTATCAAAATTCAAACCTAACTTTGCCTAAAAACCAGAAGAACGATTTATTCAAATTGTTATATTTTTAAATTGATAAATATTTCTCATTTATTTTTCAGTCCTTAAATTAGATAGTAGTAATAAAATATGTTAATCACATGGCATCAATTGAGATTTAATAAATAAGATTTAAATAATAATACCTTATGTAAATTTATAAAACAAACAGCTTAATTGGTTCCTACAATTAACGAAAACACCGATCTTCCTGTGGAAGTTAGACGTAACAGATATACATAAATATGTATTACACGCATGTAACTGTTTTCATAACGTCGTGAAGTCACAAGAGGCGGAGCAGAAAACTAACAAAGTATTGAGTAACTTAAAAATGTAAGGACAAAGCTATTGAGCTGAATGTGTCTCGAAGTGTCGCAATAGCATGGAAATTATTCGACAAGTGAACAAGCTTGGCTGTCAAAATGGTGTTAACGTACTTCAAACTACCACTTTGCGATTGTTTGTCGTGGACGAGATATTGCATCTTAAAGGTTATATGTCATACACGAAAATCTCACATTGTTCTTCCAATATATCGGTCTAATGTGCCAACGTAATCAAATATACTGAAAATACATTATTTTAAACACGAACAAGGTTCTTTCTGTTAAAAACATCTAAAATCTACGTAGAAATTAAAAGCTATTGAGATTGCTTAGTAACATATTGTGAAATACAAACATCTGTCTAATAAGTATATAGTTTATAAGAGAGATGTCTGTGTTTCATAGTATATGAATTGAAAAAGTATTCTAATTCGGTTATGACTAAAACATACAGTAAAAGTTTTACAAATTAAACCTTTTTTGGTCTACTCAAAATATTATTGATTCCATTCTCGTCGGTACAGAATGCGGATGTAGTGCGTTGAAGTCTTTTATATCGCGCTACAAATCGTTGACATATTGTTCGTACATGCAACGCAGTATGTTGTATATATATATATATATATATATATATATATATATATATATATATCATAGAGTTGACAACCCGCCAAGGCGTAGAGACTTGTAATTTGGAAGGAATGATTTGATTTTTTTTTAATAAAAAAAAACTCATATCTGTGTACAAAAATGTTATATATAAATGGAGATGGGATGTTAAATCTCGCATGACGAATTATTTGAAATTTTCCTCTAACATTGCCTTCCAAGGTTCCGACAAATTATAGTAGCTATATGTCGTTTTTGTGGAATTTCGTTGGTTTGTTTAACGATTGTCGGACTGGGGCAAGCGGGCGCGGTGGATATTATTAAGGCTTAGTTTTTGCGCCGTTATTGCGTATATTTGATATCGTTATTGTAAGTTGCGCATATCGGTGCTACGTATCTATTTCTGACAGGCTTGTAACACTGGGCAAGTGTGGTAACGTGCCAAGTTGAAGAATTTGTCCGCAGGCATTGCGTGTTTTACGTAACTTTTTTTTAATTTAACATGTCACTTGCTAAACAGTGTTAGTTACGCTTTGTAAGACAATAAGGGCAAGATTATTTTCGACGGCCTTGTTCCATTTTACATATTAGATATAATTCACTAGTCGATTGTTATATTATATATAACTTAGCAATTTTGGCGATGAATTATCATTTCTTTGTGATCAAATATGTATGAATTGTATTGTATGACCCTATGTATACTTTGTTAATGATTTTTTTATTAATTGAAAGGTTAGACATGCAGCCGTACTCGCCTTTTCAATAGATTCAAGGTTGTCATGCGTAATCAATACCTTCTCTGAATGCCGGGTACATAATATCAAACGCTATTTATGCATTATAATTTATGAACCGACATACATATCCAAATGAATAGATATTTATTTTATTATTTTGTTTATATTCAATTTACGTTCCAAAATAATAAAGCGGTTAAGACTGTAACTATTGAAATAGCATAGTAAAACGTATTATTATTTAATTTCATAAAATCTCACTTTTGTCTGTAAAGTTACTATTTAATTTTGAAACAACTTTTGCGAAAAATAAGAAAATATGTCAAAAGGAATTCGGAAAATTTAAAAAATATGTATGATCATCATCTGTGAATGTGAGTAGTAGATGTGCACTTGTTTTGCCTTTGTGTGATAAAGACTCACCAGTAATGTCCGCATGATGCCTTGTAGCACGACACAATCACGCAACGAACAACTAACAAATAAAGGAAACGCCTCCCGCGCCGGCTATATGAGGTCGCCCACTCTCGCCCTGCTCCCGACGCGACCACCATACCTTATTGCAAGGTGACCGACTACGAACGACCACTTCACCTCATACAAAAGTAATGACAATACAATACAACACAAATCGGCTGCACTAGCGCGACGATACCGCTAAACGATCCAATTAATTACAATTCATTTTGAAATTCAAAACTGTTTCGCTACTTTTTTGTGTTAATGTTTAACTGTTTATTCCTATATGTTGAAGGCGCGACAATTTTTATAAAATTTGTTTAAGATTTTTAATGATAAATATTACATTAGACGAAGTATACCGGCGCTCCTTTTTCAAATAATAAAATGCTATATTATAATAAAAAGTTCTTCCGTGTATTTTAAAAGTTATATGTGTAGCAAAGGAAATTTATTGAATCTCATCATGAAGGCAATTTAATTGCACGTGTGTACTTATAAGTGCAAGTTTTAATGCGATAATGAACTTGTTAAATGTCCTTTTATGACAAGGTCGGTAAAACTTTTAATGATACGAATTAAGATAGTTTTTGACATCTTTTATGTATTTGCGTATTGTTTTATTGTTACGTTTTCCGATGTACAATCGATTAGATACGAATCTGTCATAGTGGACGCGTGCCAAGTGAATTGTTTGAGCATATCGCTGTCGCTCTGGACTCTTCAGAGGAGCATACAAAGGGTATGACGCAACATACGATCACAACTTGGGCATTTTTCTTCTATTTGTAATTCAATCGAAACGCTCGCGACGTGTGCTGTGTCACAGGTAACAGCTCGGCTCATAACTTTTTACGTTAATGGATGTATTCGATTATTTTTTGATTATTATATATGGATATATAAATGTCAGTAGCTCGTGATAATACATATTTTTAACTGGATGGTTTTACAACACTGTGTATGATTGCGAGTTCGTTATCTTGCAATGAATATATAAAATAAAAATATTCTGTCGATTATCTAAATAATCTACAGTTATGCATGTAATGTTTTATTTTTCAAGTCAGGGTTCAGAAATCCGTATAAACTGACGAATCTATGAAAAGGATTTCTTTAGGGGAATAAAAAGTTTAATTTTCATAAATGAGAAATTCGCGATCTGTAAAAATACGTTTTTTACTAGTTCCTTTACCAGTTACAGTATTGGTTGGTAACTTTAATTTTAGCCTATACCTGTGTTTAGTCCATGATATACGTGATTGCGGGGTATTACATTAGTGAAATCTTTTTAGCAAGTAGTGCGTTGTAGTCCGGTCACGCAGCTCACAGGAAAGTGTATCGACAGCATCACAACACCAACGAGTGAGAGTTAGTGCAGCCATAATAGTTCATTCCCCGCGCCGGTCTGCGCTTGCGACGGTGCATAATTTGTTATTTTTCCTGCAATAGAATTACGTGAAAATATAGCTTTCGACATTACAATGTTAGACAATTAGATAAATATTTACTTTGTGCTATGAGCTATTGTTTCAAGCTTTCGAAAAATCGAGTAAAAACAAATAAAGTCTCGCTGAAGTTGTAATTAAATTTCATGCTACAAATAAACTTCACGTGGTGCAATCTTTACCCCATGTACGTCACAACCTTATAACTGCACACTATGAAAATCCATTGCTTATGTTATTCAAACTTATGACAATTAGGTGTGTTGAATGTGCTTTTTATATCTAAGTTGGAAATCGTTTGGTTATAATTTTCCAATGAAAATTAAAAAAACGATTTATTACAAATACTATATACGTACATACATTGGTATGTTTCACGTAACAACACTCTTCTTGTGGGACCGGGAAAATAGAAAACCCACATGTCAAATATCTATTAACAAGCAAATATATAATGATAAGTGTAGTTACGCGATTACTTTATTGCGATCCCTGTAATTCAAATCATGCGTAGAGGTAGTTGCCTCACTCGACTAGAAGATAACTAAAGCAATATTTCTTGTACCTTTTACCATTAACTGTTTTATGCGGGACATTTGGTAAGACAGAGCCAGGGGCTCCGTTAGCTGTCCCGTATCGCCTTTTTCAATGAGTCGCTTCGGATTCGACACGACGCATACTCTATTTGCTGTCACAATAGGACATGTTTCGAGGCCATATTCATAGTTAAATATTACTATTTAATGTATTTGTGTCAGGAGTTCCTAAAAGTTCTATGACCTTTTTATAACACAGTTAATATGCTATTAAATTATGATATGCTTAATTGCTAAAAGAAATTGCAATCAAAAAGTAAGTAGCTGAAGATTAAATAAATTGGAATTGTTAATGCGTTGCGAAGAACGATGTATCAATCGCTAAGTCTGTCACGTACTAAGTCAACGCTAGCGACTAATTACCACGCACCCATATGAGTGACATCAAAGCAAGGCATATAAAACGATCAATCAAATTTTCTTCTTCTCTGTTGACGCTTTTCTTTAATATAAGTGTACTAATTACGTTTTTATATATATTAATAGTATGACTGAATCCAACTAAATACATACAACTATGTACTTTAAATAGTACTTGGTAAAAGCCTAACGTAACCTATCGTATTTAATTCATCCAAAATTCAAGAATATAAATATTTTATTGCACATAAATGTAAGATGTCCGTAGTATTTGAAATGCGACTGAAGCAGGTTTGTGTAGGAAAGTAATCGCGTACAATGGTCATGGTTAACAGTCGGGGCACGTCGCGGTGACGCCGCCGGCCGCGCCACCGTTACCGACATTTTGTAACGACTGCTAAGGGAATGCGAAGCCCTAGACAAGCGGTGTCAATGTCCTGTTCAAATACAGAACAATGCTTAAGTAATTTTGTAACTTAATGTTGAATCATTTAACACTCACTAACAATCGTAGGAAGCCGAATAGGTCGACTGACTTCGTGTTCTAGCCTAGATTGAAGGGAATAAGACGAACTTTGAAAACAAAAATAGTTTTATTTTGTTTTCAAACTATTTCAAACTAACAGAGGGGTGGCGAACACGATGCTACGGTTGTGTTTCCGTTTCCGTAGAGCCGGTATCCTGCATTGCATGAAGATTGGATGGTCTGTCTGGGTGGGAAAAAAAACTTCTCACAATCTATGTGAGAAGTTTTTTTTTCTACGATAAACTAACTGACCCGGCAAACTTTGTTCCGCCTTAGAATAAATTTATGTTTCATTACGTGTGCATAACCTTATTAGCTATATTACTCGCTGGATGGGTTTCACGCGGATAGATGAATGAAATGATAATTGAAGCACCTTGAGTACGACATTTCCCGATAAGTTAAGTAAGTACAATAAGTCAGGTTGTATAGTTGTATTTCACCAGAAATAACGTCGCATGTCAAAAGTTTACGAGAAAACTTGGAGAAGTTGCAGTTTTTGGGCAATTTTTTGAGATTTCTTCAAATTAGCAGCTATTCTGAGAGACAATTCCAACAAAACAAAGATCAAAAAAATTTGGTCAGCTGTTCTTGACTTATAAATGGTGTAAATAGCACGACGTTGTGTAGATTATTCTAATTTATAAGTTTGCAAGTTCTGATATGAACTTTATAGCTCGTCCCGTATAACTAGCTATTGTGATTTGAAAGTATTCAGTAAAGTTCAAGACAAATAAAACTATGTGTATTATTCGCTTTGCAAGTTTCGGCCTTTAGAGCTCGCTATAAATCACAGTCTTCGAATACGTTTAAAAGTTTCGCTTATTTAACCCAAGACGTAACTTAAGCAGACTAAGTTAGTACGATTTTATTAAATACTTATTGTAATAGATACATCATTCTTCTATCAGCAAACGAGCCGGTGGAGCACTTGATGTTATGTGATTACTGCTATATATTATAATCCACAACAATCTTCTGATTGTCTTCAATTCTTCTGAATTACGACGAAGAGATAAGATTAAGACTTTAAAAGAAAACAAGTAAGAGTTGAGACTTTAAAAGAAAACAAGTAGAAGAAAAAAGATGTGAAAAACTAAAAAGGAATAGTAAAACCTCACTTGTCAAACTGAATCGGAGAACCTTGAACCCCTTAACTTCACTTAATATTGGTCCTACTATGTATGAACTGGTCTCAGTACTTTACGCAATTAGCTTATTTAAGACGCTTTGTTTTTATAAATCACTCTATTACCTTGGCTTTATAGCTGGTTTGATATTCTACGCAAAACAGTGGTGGTTACTGCGTTAGATGTATATCGAGAGTAGCCCAAACACTTTTACTTGTGGAACACTTTCTTATGATATGACAATTTTATATTACGTGTTGTGCGGTTATACAAATATAATGGTCTAGATTCTCATTACTAGAATGACAAGTACGTCTGTAACTTGCCGTATATTTTCTATGCAAAGAGGGATGAAATGACTGTCAAATCCGTACAATACATTATATGCAAGATATTCTGTTGCAGTCCCCATAGGAAATAATAATTCTGTATTATTTAAAATTTTCTTACAGGTTATTTGAGAATGGTTTGCTTGCATTTAGAAGAAACGTAAATATAAACGTCCACGGGAATCATTTTCTTACAGGTTATTTGAGAATGGTTTGCTTGCATTTAGAAGAAACGTAAATATAAACGTGCACGGGAATCATTTTCTTACAGGTTATTTGAGAATGGTTTGCTTGCATTGAGAAGAAACGTAAATATAAACGTGCACGGGAATCATTTTCTTACAGGTTATTTGAGAATGGTTTGCTTGCATTTAGAAGAAACGTAAATATAAACGTGCACGGGAATCATTTTCTTACAGGTTATTTGAGAATGGTTTGCTTGCATTTAGAAGAAACGTAAATATAAACGTGCACGGGAATCATTTTCTTACAGGTTATTTGAGAATGGTTTGCTTGCATTTAGAAGAAACGTAAATATAAACATGCACTGGAATCATTTTCCTACAGGTTATTTGAGAATGGTTTGCTTGCATTTAGAAGAAACGTAAATATCTTATAAAAGGACAAATAGAATGACTGATATTTGAACGCGCAGTCCAACCTTTTAGGTGGAGAGATTTGTAATTTTGCACAGACATCTGTTATTACGTAGGCGAGCATTAAGAAAGGACTTTTCTAAACTCATCACCTGATGGTGTTATAGTAGGGGACAAAAGTCAATCATTCATATTAAATATGCTTCAGCTTAGGCTGGACAATATATAGGCGCGAAATAAGCTTATATTTAATAAAAGCAATTAAATATATATTATATTGTTTATGCGCACGCGCACAGAACTGAAAACAAAGCAAATACACTGCATTATGTCTTTCAACATGTCTGGATGTTATAAAAGATGTCACTGATCCACAACATGTATCGACAATGACACAATTTGATGACCGCGATTCTTGTATGGTTAATGAGCAAGTGTCAAGATTGCGATGTGGTCAAGTTGGCTCATGCACTGCGGAACTAAAGAAACCTTTTGCGGTGATGTATGTAGTTATGTATATGTAACAGCACTACTCTCAAGTTGCAATGGACATTGGTTTCTTTGATACCACCTTGACCCAATACCAGTGCATTCTTGACTTATTATATTATATATACACTTATTATTGACATCCCAGTAATAGACAAGTTCTCACATACTTAAATTTAAAGTTTAAGAAATAGTTCCGTAAACAGATTTAAACTTCACATTTGCTCATTTGGAGTTTAAGCACTCTATATAATTAAATGTAAACTGTAAAAGTAGAGTAGTGGTGGTCCAGTGGTTTAGGCGACTTACGTATTGTACGTCGCAGGTTCGAACCCAGGCAGGCGCTTTACTTTATGTAATTTATTTCATCGCCACTGCTCCAAAAACGGTGAAGGAAAACATCGTGAGGAAACCGGCATGTCTTAGAATCACCAAATTTGATCACATGTGCCATCAACCAATCCGCACTTGGCTACCGTGGTGGATTACGGCCCCTTCCCTCTCTTGGAAGGGAGGCATGTCCCTGCCCTGCAGAGGAGAAACATAATAAAAAACCACCTACTCCAACGTTGAAATACCATGACCTCATGAGACAGGCGTAGAAGTATTTTGCGTGTAGTCCGATAAGTGAGATGCCGGAGGCCTAATCCTGTTTCTCTTCCTATTCTTTTGATGAGGGTGTCACAGTAGAGTCGATGGATAGCAAAAGGAAATGTCCTTTTCTCTGTTTACCACTTGCTCTGTACATTAAAGGTAGGCAACACATTTGAAGCTCATTAGCTTATTGCCTATGGGTGGCGGTCACTTAATATCAGGTGAAAACTCATTTTGACTTATATAGTAACTTAACTAGTATTTTTCATTATTTTCATAGATAAGCTTAGAAACGCCATTGTAGTAGGGGCTGTATGGGTACGGTACTTGAAGGCGGACCCATCACACTCGACCATCGTCACTGAATAAATGTTTATTTTATTAGCATTCGCTAGAGTCAACAACACTCGTATCGATCGTACTAAAAGTAGATTCAAAGGCTTACAAGCAAAGTGCCGGGAGCAACTATTACTTTGTGACTTCAAGGTTTTTTAAATCAATGTTTAAAAATATTATCACCCATGTCAAAGCACTAAGAAAAAGCTCAATAGTGGCAGCACAATACAACACACGTAATCTCGTTTCTATATCCTTATAAATTATACATAGTGCACAAACATTATATAAAGTGTAAGGCTTGTGTAAAATAACAAACGTTTGTTGGAATGCTGCCATGTACGGACCCAGCACGTTATCTGGCAATTTAGTATTTTACTTGTCTCGAATAATTATTTGACTCCGGTTCAAATCGTTTCTAGTGCGTAGTTATACACTTCACCGCGGCATACTTGTATTGTAATGAAGAAATACTTTTAATAAAAACACATTCACAAGTTTAGTTTGGATTGAAAAATAATAAATAGATCGAAAAAAAATAAAAAAAATAAAAGAAAAAGTTCTCGTAACTGTTCCAAATGTTTAAAAATAGACTGATTCCATCTTATTCTCTCATAACGTACAAGCCACCCAGGCCTCAGTAATACACAAATAAAACTACCGTTTTTCTTTATATATTGTATTTTTAATGGATTGAAGAACACGACCAGACACTATTAAATAGAATTATTACAAATTAATTATTACACATTACATAATGACAGTTTAAGTTATAGATGCGTGAGAGTGAACGGAATAGGCGAGAAGCAATTACTATAATTTGCTCTTATAAAATCGTTAGGCGTTCCATATTTTTATCAATTTTCAATCGAATTCGGACTAATTTCACTACTCTATAGTGTCTATGTTGCAATGTATATGTGTATAAAATGCTTCGTGTAAACATTTACACGGAGCATATATGACCAGGCGAAATGTAGTACTTTAAAGTGAGTGTAATTTATGGAGGGGTTTGTGTTTTAAGGCTTAGATACCGCATATTGACACGGAGAAGGAGTGTCAAAATTCACTAAGTTTATTTGGTAACATATTTTAATTTGATCATGTCGATGAATCACTATAGAATTACACCCCCTCCTCGGTTCCTCACGTAGGTAAAGAGGAATGACCTTTTTCCTACACAAGAGCTGGCAATGCATCTGTTTCTACTTTAAAGCTGTGTTTAATACACATGGTTTAAGGTATCTTGGAAAATAATATATTTTTTTATTATATTATAAGGCATTAAATGTTTTCACAAAATATTTGTCGCACATTATCCCTATTTACAACTATTTAATCAAATTTTTATAACATTTTCATGTAAGTAGATAAGCCATCTACGTTATTTATTGTTTTTTTTACAAAACAAATTGTTTGTATGTTGTGTTTTTACTTTTCGTTATAATAATTACGGCATGAGGGAGAAATAGAAATTAAAAAGAATGTCTTTATCTATACAATTAATTATCACAATTGATTGTGGAATATTTTCAAAAGAAATACTGTATACACATGAAATAATTGTAGTTGTTACGTTACGTAACGTGTTATACATTACATGGAAATAATTTAAAACTACTGCTAACAGGTACAACACTAATTACTTATACGAACAGTAAAATAAAAACTGACAGTACTTTGCTTTAAATTCTAGTTTCATTGTGGAATGGAAGGATAGCTTAAGAAAGGATTGTTAGTAGAAATACACAGTTATATATTTGTATGGTCCTGCCACGATTTCTGGACAACAACGTGACTACGAATTTTAAATTATGCTATAGTTATAAAATACTGTCGACTGTACGACATACATATTTACATCCATGCGCATGTCTTCCATTTATGACTCCAGATATCTGTATCTACACCCTATGTTTATTTTTCGTTTTTTCATATTTTAATTTTTAATTTATTAACGGCACTAGGAACATTAGTTATGTTCCTTGTGTCATTAATAAATGCTTAATAGTATAAAACCATGAGTAGAGTTAATTAAATAGTTGGCTAGTTTTTAATCGACAAATATGTGCTATTACGATATGTAATAATTTTAGATAGGTATACGAAAATCTTAGTCCAAATTTAAAAGTAATAAGATGTCGACACTAGAGTTTTACCTTCTTATTTTTACATCATCATCGCTTGGAAAGAAACAAGATATCAAGTTCATAAAAAAAAAAAAGATTGTTTACTTCTATAAGATCATGTCAAAAGGGTAAAATCACAGAACTGTTTCTTAACTCCCTAACTTAAATTTTTAATGTTAGTCATTTTGTATCACTTGATTATTAAAAATCTTACATTATATTATAATCTTAAAAAATGTCTTATTTAAAAACTAAATCACTCTTATTGATATATAATCATTCTCATGCCCGTAAACTAGACCGGTAGACTGTTATTTCAAATTCATTTGGTACCTTTCTATTCACGCCTCCCTCATTTCTTCTACAACCGTACATCACCGCCTACACACTACTCAGTTATTAAAACCCTTATTTTTGCTCTACTTGAGTAAATGTCAAAAACTGGTCTATCTAAGTTGAATAAACTCAAAGTACATAATCAATACTACCACTCTCTTTAAAACATAATTTTCCCTGCTATTTTTTCTCCATACATCCTTTACATTCTTCCTTATAATATTTATTTTGTAGTACCTAATATAGGCACACTTATACTTCCGAACTATGTTTTTAACAAAGTTAGATCATGTCTCATCACAACTGTTTTAAAATATTTTCAATCGAATTCGGAATAATTACACTATTTTACGGAGTCACAGTTGTAATGTATATGTACAATATTTACACGCAGCTATAGATTTCTTCGTTTTAGTGTATTTAAATAAAATCTAATAATGCCCTCTTTCATCGCTAATAGTGAAGGTCCCGTTGCACGGTGAAGTGTTGTCAGAGACATGTCTGTAAAAATAAAAAAAATAAAAATTATTTATGATGGATCATTGTTAGCCAGTGATAGATAACCAGATTGCGGGGAAAAAAACTTTTTTTTCTCCGCAATCTGATTCAAATTTGTTTATTTGTTAGTCTTAGGTTGGGTTTATACTGAAATAAAATTACAACCGTGTGCAATATCATCTACAGTGACGCATGACTTTATTTTTGGGCTATTTACTTAATTCTGTGTTACCTTGGTTCTTTTGTGCAAATTAAATTAGTCTTAGTTTTTTCATATAACATGAGCTAACAGTAAAAGCTCTATCATTTTGATACAGAGAGATTAGCCAGAACAGACAGACAAATAACAATTTTAAAAATTGTTTTTTGTCCCTATACCTGCCGTGATCCCACTTTATTTGCGGCCGGTACAACCGGTCGCCGGTTTTAGCAGTTTCGGCATAAAAGAGTAATAAACATCCATCCTTTTTTTTTTTTTTTTGACTGAAAGGTCACTGTTTGCCTTGAGGAGGCATTTACAGCTACACCGGGCTCGAGGCGGCAGGGCGCAGAGGGCGCCTAGCCTAAGCCTCTTTAAGAGTAACTTAGCTCGAGGGCTCCCTCCGTAGGGGGAGCCTCGGCTCGGGCCGTTACCTTACTAGTATTACCGGATTGGGAGGCCGCCGAGCTCTTAGGTCGCTTCGGCGGACGCTCCGTGGAGTGACTGGGCTCAAGGGACCCCGAGAGGGGACCTCGGCTTGGGCTGTCACTCAATACGCGTTTAGCTTTCCGATTCGAGGGTGCCCGAGAGGGCCGAGCCTCGGCTCGATCGGTAGCTATTGTCTGACTAATATTACTACCACTTCGGAAAGCGTTAGCGCTGGGAGAAGAAGTGGCGGAAGAAACTCCAGCAACGCTTCTATCATTAACGGGGAAGTATGTTGGCCGTCCTCGCCGGCGAGGACGGTGTGGTCGAAGTTGTTTGCGAAGTTGTTTATTCTTCGCTATAGCGATAGATGTCTCGTCGTCAGGGAAGTCCAGGACGTGCCTAGGTCTTCGATGGTCACGCCGGAACTTACCTAGCGCGATTGGTTTATAGGTGGCGGCACCAACAACTAAGGAATTAGGGTGATCGGCGACGGAGTCAAAATAGCGGCGCGACGCCGACTTCAGGTGTTGGGCTATGGTAGGCAGCTCTAAGTCAACGTGTAGATCGATGTTGCGTACGAACCAAGGGGCCCCGGTGGCCCTGCGCAAAAATCTGTTCTGAATCACCTGAAGTCGGTGTATTTGTTTCGGGGGAATGTGACATCCATCCAACCAAACAAAACTTTCGTCTAGATCATTTTAGCCGCTTCGGCATAAAAGGGTAGAAAACATCCATCCATCCAAACTTTCGCATTTATAATATTAGTAAGACTAGACTTATGTTGAATGCATAACGAAAGCCTTACTCTTGTTACATTCGAGAACTAATTCACTAGGACAACACTTTATTTCTGTCTACTCCGGATAAGTTAGAAAATAGTAAGCGATTATGCACTTTTAACGAACGCATCGTGTACTTTTAATTTGCGCTAAAAGTAACTTGTTGGATAATTTGATAATTTATTTTAACAGGGGCCAAGAATTTAATTATTTTAAATTGACACGGGCAGTTTATATTTTACACATGAAATCTGAAAGATGGTAAAGATAGCTGCACTAACTTAAATCGTTTAGTTGGATTCTAGACAGTCACCGTGATAGCTGTTTTCTACTAGTTAAATTAAAAGTTCTATATTCACTATCATAGACATTTTTTTTAAATTGTTACTTAATCATTTGCGCACTAACTTCGTAAGTACATCGCCTCTTTCTGGTAATTAGTATGTGTGTGTATTAACTACATCTTGCCAAATTAAGTAGAATGATAATAGGGTATAATGAAATTACTTTTTGGTTTCTTTGGTCCGTGTCGTATCGGGCAGCAGTAGGACAATGCCGCCTCCCACTGCACTCAAAGCTGCTATCGTCACCATCGGTAAATGTTTGTTCAAAGCGGTCTGTAAGAGCAAACAATTTTTATTGTATTTATCTCAACTGTCAACTTTCTTACTGTCAAATTCTAACATGTTGTACATATGACATATTAGATTTAAATAATTGTTAGACGAAATAATTAACAATAATACTAAGTATGAAATTAAAGTATATATAACTAAAGTATAATGGGGTAATAACTTACCAATTCCCATAAATACGGGATGCATATCAGCGCTAACCCCGCAGCTACTTGACTGCCGCCCACGCCGAGGTTTCTGATCAAAGTCGGGTAAAGCTCGGCCGTGAATATTGGCATCATCATATTCGAAGATCCAATAGCAAATTTCCCAACCATCAAGCAAACGATCATGATCCAATCGTCTTCGAAGGAGAGTGAGAACAATTCACTAGCAACACAAGCCAGTCCACACATGAACATACTAATGAAAATAGGTATCTTTCTCCCGGCTTTCAACAAGATCGGTATACTTATAGCGATTGCTGGTATTTCAACGATGGCAAGAATTATAGACGTGGTGTGAAGGTTGCCCAAATTGAAGTTACCGATGTTCAACAAAAGGCCATAGTATGCTATAGTCATGGAAAACCAAGCGATGAACAAACACAAGGTTCGCTTCAGAAGGACTCCTTTGAAAAGCATAACAACACTCGGCTGCTCGGCTTCATTCTCCGGTTTACTCAACTGTAACATTTTGTCTAAGTCGTCAGGTATTTCACGGTTGTTAAATTTTGCCGCTCTCACAATAATTTCTTTTGCTTCTTGAATGCGCCCTCTTCCTATTAACCATCTTGGTGATTCGGGTAAAACAAACCTGTAAAAATAGGAAAAAAGTTCATTCATTACGCTGCAATTTTAACATCAAGTAATCAAATTTGCTACATAATAATAAAAATGATTTAACATAATTCAGCTTCTAAGATTCCGACTTTGTGGTCCGATTAAGCGGTCTTGCACTCATAGGTTCGGTTGTGCTTTCCATATCGGAATCCCTATTTACAAACTCATAAATCACAAATTTCATTACCGTTGTAAAGACGTGACTCTAAGTAACTCGCGGCCCTAGGTGTACGACAAGCGCGGTAAATCGACGCAACGCTAAAATATCAAAAAGTCATTGTATACGCTTGTACAACGTGGCCCACGTTGCTGTCAGTATCGGTCGCCCGTTGAGTAGTGGTCATCATGTCGAAAAGTCTCGCGTCGCATCACGACGAATTGCGCTTTTATCGTTCACCTAGGACGGTGGGTCACCAACTTACGATATAGTTAAAAGGTTACTCTGTAACACTAGGAACAATGAACGCTGAACATTGTATATATTATCTATATTTTAATTATTGATGATCTTTTATTATGATAACGAATGATTAGTAGTATATTAATAATTACCATAGTAATAAAAGGAAACATCCTGGCAGCGAGAGCGATAATTGCAAATCTCTCCAATTTGGTAGCAGTAGTGAGAGGAGCGTCACTATGACATAAGCCAGGGGTAGCGGGAAGAAATTGCAGACACCGGCTATCGTCACCCATTTGCCGCTCACTAGCTCTACGGACAGGACGAATGCGGCGTACACCACCGATACTGAAACGAGCCCCATGATGAGACGGGCTGCCACGTACTGGACGTAGGAGCGCACCAGTAGTGATATTATAGCCAGGACACACTGGCAGACCATCATGCCCATCAATATACGTTTACGTCCAAATCTGAAAATGGAAAAGCAAATATTAATTTAATCTTAATGGTGTAGAGACTAAGAACTATATTGGTCATGTTTCATTGGACTATTGTCATATTGTGTGACTCATCTCCTAGCACGAGATTAAGTTTAGTTAGTAAGGTTTTTTATTATATTATCCGAGTGAAGCTCTTAGTTCTGTTCTGTTCAGATCTGATCGCCCCGACTCGCCATGCAGTAAGCTAGTCCATGGACCTCCGAAAACGAATCTCGGCATAGGTGTTCTTCTCTTCAATTAAAAACTGGTATCCAAGTGAAGCATGCATGGTATTCGCATGGTATTAGATTATGTTAAAGTTTCTTTTGGCCTACAGATAATTCTAATGAGAGAGTGCACAAGACTCTTAAACAGTTTATAGAGTGCTTGTATTTACCTTGAATTTGTTCACGCGATTGTTTATTTAATCGATAGGATTATCTCTTTGAGTAAAAAACTCATACAAATAGTATCCATTATAAAGTAACTATACTCGTAATAGTGCTCTTTATCAATACTACATGACTGATTACAAATGACCTTCAAATTTGCACTTATATAGAACAGTTTATTTACGTGAGTGTCACGTTGCCGAGTATTTCTTAACATTGGTAAAGCATATTTGTTATAAATATTATATATGGAGTTTTTGTTAAGTTTTGTTACGATAGAGCAGATGGGTTGGGAAAACCAATTTTCGATGTCGGTCTGGCAAAAATGCCATAATGTGTTTTTGTGTAAACTAGTTATTAGACTGTGGCTTAGCAAATTTGTAAGCGGCTTACTTGTCAGAAATCCATCCGCCCACCACGCCGCCGATTCCAACACCGATAAGGAACACTACTTCAGCGAGATTTGTCAATCCTGCATTGTCGCAGACTAGATTCCATTCTGATATAATTGTTTCACCAACTTCTGACCGATCGTAGTCCCACTGCTGGCATTTTCGGAATGAATCAAGGACGGGTGCTGTATGATTTAAAATACTTTCTACCGTAACTCCATCGGGCAATACACGAACGTAACATGCATCTGCCGGCTGGCTGTAATTGATCCAATTTTCTATTGGCAGACCGGCTAGACTGTCCGGCAATCGACACCAGAACTTTGTTGACTTAGCCTGCAAAACATAGTTAGAAATATTGTTGATATTGTTACCTCGGTAAAAATTATATGACAAGTCACAATGTAACATGTTTTTGTGTAACGTGTAGTTTGTATAAGTAATAAAGTGTACTGCAAATTTCTTAAGCATACATTAGTATTCATGTTACAATTGTCAGTTTTATCAACATATAGTATAATTTATGAAAACATTCCATAACTTGGATTTTTTGTGTAACTAATTTTAAATTTATTTTAAAATCTAGCCACCTGCCGAAGCTTTGTCCGGCTAGACAGATCGCTGATGAAATGTGTTTCCTATGTTAGTTTTATATTTGTAGTTTTATATATGTATTAATTGCAAAATTAATTTTAGTTGTATTTAATAATGGTTCTCATAATTAAACTTACCGTAAAGGTAGGTAAATATATATGAAATGTACACGGAAAAGAGAACATCGCTAGAAGAAAAGTCATGAGCAGCTGCCATCGTCCGTAGTCACCAATGAGCGTCGTAACAACATCGTCCGGCTCCGCGGCGGGCGCGGCCGACTTCTCCTTGCTCTTCTGACTTGGAATTACTGCAACAAGACATAAATCTTAGGAAACAAATTAAGAAAGATATTTCTTATGGATACCTGATTAGATTGGAGTTCCTTTAGCTATATTTTTTTGTGTGTGTATTAAGTAGTGTT
Source organism: Papilio elwesi (assembly GCA_029849275.1). Classification (NCBI taxonomy): domain Eukaryota; kingdom Metazoa; phylum Arthropoda; class Insecta; order Lepidoptera; family Papilionidae; genus Papilio; species Papilio elwesi. Next base: position 6,841,683 of record CM056697.1, read on the forward strand.
TAAGTAAAAAAGCAATGTGGCAAATTTTATAGATATTTTTAAATATTCTTAAAATTGAAGGCGAGCAGATTCGCTCGAAGAAAAGTTTTAGTTCCCCAGGTGATCGAAAAGTGGTTCAAATTGACACCAAAAAGACGTCGGTTTTTGAAGGCGTTTTTCATTGTTTTGTGTACCCCACACCGTAAAAAGTGCGTAAAAATCAGCCCACAAACAATCGAATAGCTTGCGATAAAGAACTCATTTCTAAAAACTTAATTGTTTTTTTAAACGATGTGCTGTTGTTGTTGTTTTGACGTGAACACGAGGCAGAACCTCTGAAATTAAAACTTTTAAGTTCGGATTGCATTTAAAATGTCCTGGAGTATTCTACTTAGCCCATACTGATTTAACCGTGGGACGCTTTAAGCATTATACCTATAGTTTTCATACAGAGTATAATCGGAATACTCATTTTTTTTGTAAATCACCTGTCTACTCCATATAAGTTATTATAGAGCGTCTCCCTCAAACACTTTATGATACTGTCAATTTCTTTTGCACCAAAATAATATACATTTATTTTCTGCTAGTTGAATCTTCGAAGCATATGTATTAAAGCATTAAATATATTGTACTTATAAAAACCTTAAGGAGTTTTAATTTTTATTTAGAGACTTTGTGTGGATTATAACGGCCTAAGTTTACCCGATGCAAAATTTCAAATGCTAAGAAGGAAAATGATAAAGCAAAATGAAAAGCATATTTGCTGAACTGATAAAGTAAATTGAATTAAAGTGCACTGCAGTTTTATAACGTCGTGATTATTTTGTCTCGGATAAGATATATTTAATCTGTATTATGTAACAAAGAGTTCCAGATATAATCTGTTAATCATAATTTATTTTACAAGCAAACTCGCAGATGTGTTATGGAAGATAATATTATTATTAAAATTTAATTTAGTTTGTTAAGATAAAATTGTAATGAGACTTTATTACAGCAAGAAATGTGTCATCACAAATACTATATTAGGAGCACAGTTATAATAATTTAATTTTATTTGTAAACAAAGTATTGAACGTGTGCTGCGGCAATCACAGTGTTAGGTTATGCTAGTGATGCCCACACTAGGCAATGCCTGTATCTTGGGCACCGAGTTCAATACAAAATATTACAAAAACCCAGAATCTAGGCGTTTCACAGTTTTGATATATATGATATACAATATATGTATGCTCGAATGAAAGACGAAGACTAAACTTATGTATTACATGCCTAAACTACAAAGACCAAAGAAAATGCCATCATATTTTCACGATATGCACGTTTTAATTAATTAAACCTTCATTAGCAATTTGGTTTCATGGTATGTTATTACTATAGAACATAACTATATCTTTTTTGCCGTTGATAGATAATAATAATAATGTAATCGTGCTACTTATTTCAATTGACCTTGAGTACGATAAGGACAGCTAATATTTATTTTATGGACTGATGATTACTTTACTTTCTTTTACTCAACCGAACCTTTTTTGCGTTGAAATAATAATATTATTTTTATGAATTAAAAGTTTTTTCAATAAATTAACACTAGGTTATGTAGGTAACCGTAGCTACCGTGTGTACTGTGTACCGACACACGACACTTGATAGTTAAGTATTGTGTATAATCTCGACAATGAAGCCGTAACAAGAATTTCGAAACGTTTTAGCACTCACCTTGACACTAAACTTAAAATGGTTATCTTAGTAGTTTCATTGAACTTTAGCCCTACAAAACGGAATGCAGAAATATTTTCACAATACTGCTTTTTAACAAAAATAGGAGTTCCGATGGCATTCCAAGGCTCTGAAAACAAGCTCTGTGAGAAGAAGAAAAAATGTTTACACGAGTAAAACGTGTACATTTATTTGCATACTTTATGGTCTAAAAAACAGCATAAAAATGTTCGCTTGTTATTTGATCAGGACCTAGATCATATTGTTAGATATAAAATTTATTTATACAGCCAGATTATACGCTAGATACAGCCTTCAACTATTTGCGTATGTAATTTCGTTTATGACTCGGCGGCTTACCGCACATAGCAATTATTTCTTAGGGTTCTTCCAGATCTGACGAATAGCAATAAAGCTCGCGAACCGTTCGCAAACTGCACCCACGCCTCACGCAGCATATGCTGCAATTGCTTGATGCAGATCTTTAGGGTATTCACTACGTTCGCGTACGAACTGTGCTCCGCGCATCTGCAGCCGCTCTGATGGAGGCGATACGCGCATTTTAATAAGATTTACGCTTGCTCCACAGTATCCTTGCGAACATTGAGCGACAGTTTAATCGCATGTAGAGTGTGATACACGCACGCTCTTCAAGTGGTATATTGCTCGCGTCCACGATGAGACTGAGCTCCCCTTTGTGTTCCCCCAAAAACCGTCACCTGTAAAGAGCGCGCAGCGTTGCACGCTCCGGGAGCGCGAACGTATGCACTAGGTGAAGCAGTTGCAGGAGCGCGGAGTGCAAGAGCTTCGCGAACTTAGTGGATACCCAGCTTTTAGCGCAACTCGTGTTCGCGAACAGCTGGAGACCTGCAAATTCACGGCGCTTTCGCGGATGTGGACGCACCCTTGCATTCGTTGCGTGCACATGTTTTATTGTTGTTAATAACCAATTAAATGTTCTGATGTTGAATGAAAATTCTCTTGGTATATGAACGTCAGTACGATAACGCTCCTCATAGTTTTGTTTTAGTTTTATATTTCAACAACTTTTTTAGGGGTTTTCGGGAGAGAATGGCGCTAATACCTTACACGTAAATGTGTGAAGTGCGAAATTAAGGCGGGTATAAGGACAGAGAACACGAATTGACATTCCCTGTGTTCTCTGTCCACCTCATTGACTACCATGATACGTTATGTTTGCGTAAAAACATATTTTTTCTCCAAGCGGTGATCATAAACGATAGTGTTGAACCTGTTACCATGGTAATGGTTCATTTGTTTTAAGAAGCCATACAAATTTTCATCAGTTTCTAAATCCGAAATCACATAATTTGCGGTATAACAATATATTTGTTTATAATGTTATACTTTGATGACACGTTCTTGACGTGTTCATCTGTATTATCAAATGATACATGTACGAGTATGCGTCTTGTTTTGCATTATTTGTGAGCAAATTGTTTACTCTCATAAAGGGTCAGTGCTATATGAATGTCAATGGCGGTGTTGTTGGGTTCAAACGAGTTAAAGGTCGTAGTCGATCTTGACCCATATCTAGATGTGTTATCATTTATTACGCGTGAATACGTTCTTTTAAGTAAAATATTTCTGTAATGTTTCTATAACATTGCTGCAGACAAAATGTGGTTTTAGTGAGCACGTACAAGATTTAAATGTTACTAAATTACTTCATACTTTGTATCTGTAATGACATGTGGTTTTTAATAATAAAACACCATAAACCAACCTAAAAGATCATTCTTTCAACCAGTATTTAATTAGGACATATATCTTTATGAAATATAAATTCCAACTGAGTAAAAGTTACACTTTTTAATCTTTTCTAGTGTATCTTCAATGCTAGGCCGCTAACTTCGCAAATGTATCTGCGCGAGGCGAAACGTTCCATAAATATGTTTCTCTACTGCAGTCTTATAATTGTATACTTCGCACATCTAACAATTATTAGGTAACTACAGAAGCGCCGAGCAGCCTTGACAATGATCTATGCAACGTTAACAACCTATGGTCAAGGCGCTTCTGTTTGTTTTATTTTAGTAACTGTAGGATGTTAGTGTTTGTATGATTCTATTTTATTTGTACTTGAACATTCAAATCTGTTTTATTATTTCACTTTAGGAAAAACTAACTAACTGGAGTGGCTCAGTGACCCAAATTGGCTTTTGCCTCGACAACTACAGTCTCTCAGTACTTTCTCCGATCCTGCACCAGCTTGTAATTAATATGATCATGGCCCAGCATCCGTTTCATATTCTTTTGTATACAAAGGTACGCTTAATTACGTGTAATAATTGCAATTGTCATAAATAACAGCGAGATAATTTATCAGTAAATAAAATGTTACTTAACATATTGTAACTTTCATTATTAAATCATTAAAATATGACATTTAATAATATAAAAATATGCTAATAATAGTTATATGCATAACATATTAGAATATCATTATAAAATATTGATATTTAAATTAAAATATAAAGTTACATTATTTGGTGTCATGAAGATATAAATCGTGATTAAAGGTACTTAAAGACCTATAAAACACTTATACGTAATATAAATACATATTAATATTGATATCGAATCAATACATTAAGGAAAATAGGGGCATAAGAATTACATGTGTTGTCGTATTGATTTTGCGTGAAAATCATACTAAGTCTAAAGAGTTCGTGCATTGATTTTTTTTATTGAATTTAAATCCAAAAATAGGGTAATAGGTATTGTATACACTAATAGTGAACGTTTATAATAAAGTAATTAAATTTACGAATACAATAATATACGAATAATTAAAAATACGAAAGTGAAAAATCCTACGCGAACGGACATCAAAATTGCCTGTACGTAGATACACACCCATGACTTTACACATATGAGTAATGCGGCCGGCGTGAAGCGTTGGACGTCGAACTATTGAAATAATTTATTTATTTTGATGGTAGATATATTTGAGGGGAAATATATAAAATGAATAATGCCGATTACTATGTGGTGGTTGTTTTGGAATACGGATCGTATACAAGCGGTATGCAGGGTCCAATTTCCGTAAAATGTTGCGTTGTGAAATTATGCTGGAAATTGCATAGACATGTTCTCACGATGAACAAATGTCTATTAACCTATACCAGCTAGGGTGTAGTTGGTGAGTTATTCACTAATTATGCTATGGTTTGGGAAGAGTGTGTTTTGCACTTCGGTGTATTAAACGTGCTCAGAACCATGTCTTAGAGCTTCGGCTATTTGATAATGGGTACTTGGCGTCTTAGAGGCTTGCTTATATGATACGTCGAGTTTATATGAATTGCCAACTAACTTTTGTACCGAAATTGATTCTGTTTATACGGATGAAAATAGAGGTAGCGGATACTTATTGCCTAAGCTTTATTTCTTGTTGGTTCGCAAGCATGTCTCGCAAGCGCGATTTTACATGCTCGCTACAATAACATTACACGGGTGTTTATTGTGTTCATAATGCGTCATTGATGGTTGCGGGGTGTTGATTGCAAATTTCTGCTCTGAAGCGGCTACGCCTAGAGTATTATCTCTATCGCCTGTCGTAGAGTGTGTAGAGTTGCAATTCGACATTACTGCACCTGATATGCTGCTTATGTTTGGTCTTTGGTACATCTTTTGATGGACCATTGATGGGATCAACGAGTCTTCCTGTGACGGGTATATAAGTGGTTCGTGGATAATAAGCTCATTTGTATTGTTCGGATAGATTGAGGATAAGATATTGTCGTTTGCTATGGTATTCTGTATTGTAGTATGACGCTTGTCTTAATTCGATTTGCCCTTGTCGGGTCCCTCTATACGGGATTGCAGACTGTTTGCTCTCCATGATTTACAAATCAATTAAGTGGCCTGTAAAATACCCATGTTTATAAACGAAGGCAAATTATTGGTGGGTGATGCAAATTTGATCGAGACTCGCATTATGCGAAAAGTTGGTGTTTAACACAATTATATGATGTTCGAGAATTATACTAAAAGTTATTAATGTGGCCGAAACTGCCCTGGCATTAGTTGGTGGAGCCTGTGCATTTGTCTCTTGCGAAGATAGTAGCTGGAGGGAGCTATGCTCTCAAGGCTTGCGCTGACACCGCACAACGAGGGAATTGGCCATCCCCTGAGGCGAGTTTTATACTCCTAATGCGCTCCGTAGGTGGATACCTATGCTGACAATGTCTTGGTGGCGACGCCTTATTATACACTTGACGGTGTAACGCATTGATATGCGAGAAACGACTGAATGGTGTTTATTCACCAATAATGAGCTAAAAACTCTCTTACTGGTTTACCAGTATTTTTTTGCGATATACGGTGGCCGATCTGTTGTCCCTTGTTCGGGGGGAGTGCAACCGGTGGACGGCGCTCACCGTACACAGCGGGGATTTCCGCTGGAGCTGTGTACCTCCATATATTTTTAAAGACAAAAATATATGTTGCGATAGTAGGGTTGTATCGGGTATTTGAGATTAAAGCATGTAAACCCTTTACAAGTAAAATTTTAATGAAATATTTTGGAAATTGCAATTGATCGATAAATTTAAAATATTATTTTGGCAAATTTATATAGACTTAAGGACTTTAATAATAAGCATCCTACGGCTTCAATAAGCTTGGCGAATCTTTCTTCCTCTATAATTTCTAGAAAGACTAGTTATTACAACTCACAAAGTAGAACAAAGTTCTACAACTAGACGATCACTTATAAATATATCATTGGCCTAATATAATATAAAAGAGACGATCTTGGTGGTGTTTCGACTTGGAGACATTTTATGTTTCCGAGTAGATTTCATTAATATACTCCTAATAATCCCTAGAGGAAAAAAGGATGGTTACAATATCAACACCAATATCAACGTAAGGCTCGTCGCAGAATCTTACAACCACTTTCATAGATCAAAAATGAAGATTTCATTGCCCAATATGGCCCAGCCTTGGCCTTGTACGCAGGCAAGGTAATGAAAACATTGAAGGATAATGGGGTGAAAATACTATCGACTTGCCGTATTTAGCGTATTTAGGGGTGCATTAGGTTGGCTCTTGGCCTGATGTGAATCGCACAACCATGCATGTGAGCAGGTATCGTGCGTTATATAAACAAGTCTAATGTAATGGGCGTCATAACATTATTCTTCATCTTGCGGACAGCGCGCTGCAATGAGGGTCTAGGTCGCCTTGCATATCGATTACACTAACTCAATGCAATTTGAGTAATTTTGTTTTGGACCTAAATAAGAAATTTACGCATCCGATTGTGTCTGATCTTACCTATTGTATATGCGCTATTTTCACACATAAATTGACATATTACCCGACTGATGAGTCGATTTATAGAAAATAGTTCAATGATAACAGTTTACCCATTTTGTCATATATTTGTGTGTTGAGAAAAAAAACAAGAAAAAAGTGAGGGATGAAAAGATTTGATGAATTCCATGCAAATATAAAAATGTTTTGCAAATTGGTCAAAATGCCAGAGGAAAGTCAGTATAATCGAGAATGAATGTAGTTCGTTATGAGAATAGGGATACTCTGAATGATAAAGTTACAATTCTGAAAAGATGGAAGGGATATTTTAAAAGATTGTTTGAATGTGAAGAGGCATCGGTATCGCACACGGCAGACGGTCACGAAGAAAAGGAGATAGAAAATGAGTTTAAATGAAATATTGATTGCGATGAAAAGACTGAAATTGGGTAAGGAAATCAAGCAAGAAATAGTGACGTACCCGGGGGTACGTCACGATTTCCCTTGAAATGCTGAGAACTGGAGAAGGTTTAGTTCCAAATCCGCTGTGCGTCTTTTTTAATATATGTTGGAGACATGACCTATTACAGACGACTAGTGTAAAGCTTTCATCGTCCCACTATATAAAAGAAAGGGTTCGCAGTATGATTGTAAAAATTATCGAGAAATCAGCCTTCTCTGAATCAGAAGAAAGAATGTGGGATGAGGTTTCAGGCAAGGAATAAGTTGCATGGATCAGATCTTTTTTTACGTATGATTATAGGTAAGTTTTTGGCTTTAAACCAAAAAGTTTTCTGCGCCTTCGTAGATTTAGAAAAGGCATATGATAAAGTTAAAAGAGATGATCTATGGTCAACCTTCGCTGCGATTGGATTCAACAACGATCTAAGCATCTTTAACAAACGTTAAAGTCTCGTTATAAAGATTCTACTGCTTGTGTTAGGATTAACGGGGCCTACTCAGACTTGCTTAGCATAAATAAAGGTGTAAGACAGGGCTGCGTAGCATCACCGGGGCTGTTCAATATCTTTATATCCATAAATTTTAGAAGATTGTTTGACAGCTTCGAAGATTGTGGATTCAGAATAGCTGAGCTACTTGTAAAATGTCTCTTATACGCATCAGCGTTTATGCATGACCAGGCCGTGTTTGCATCATCGGCGGAGCACTTAAAATTTATGAATGAATTATTTACTGAATGTAATGAATGATTTATTGGAAGGTAGAGTTATGAAGACGAATGTGACAAAACGATAGTTATGATGTTTAAAACTACCGCACAAAGCCGGACAGTAATTGCTATAAATAGTAACGGTAAAGTAGTGCACCAGGTGGAAGAATTTGTGTATTTAAAGATTCTGAACGATGAGTAAATGCGGGAAACAAAATGAATGGTGCTGTAGGTACAGTACTGAGGAGTCAGCATATGTCTATGAAGGCTCGTCTGGCAATACACACTGCTGTACTAGTCCCTAGTTTAATTTATTGAAGTGAGAGCTGAGTTTAGCAAAAGCATGTTAGTAGAGCTAATAACATCTAAACGTTATCTATATAGAGAGAAGTATGTTAGGCGTGACGTTGCATAAAAGGATTTAAAATAGTGTTATAAAGGAAAAGAGTGGCTTAAAACTTGTGACTAGAATTGAGAAAGGTATGCTTTGGTGGTTTGTGCATGTTGAAAGCATGAATAAGTACCCGTAACTGACGAGTATGTAGGCGCAGATGTAGGATGTAGAAGAAGCGAGAGAGGTATGCCAGGATCGCGATTTATATATGAGTGTGCAATTTATGAATCTTATTTGAGGATTACATACGAATATTATGTCAGATGGATCTGGAAATGAAAGCCTGCCTAGACGAGATGTGTCAGTGACAGGTGTTTATCCGTCGTACGTCGAGTTAACTGATTAACTCGCGTTATATACGCAGGGCGATAACGGTTTCATTGATATTGCTTGTACGTTCGTTTAAGTCGTCGAATGAATAGATATCATAACCGCGAAGTAAACAAAGTATTGTAGTACGTTCACAAATTGACATTTATAGGTCAAAACGCTTCGCAGCCAATGATATAATAGTTTATTGTTTTATTACAAGTGTGGAAATGTATGTACTTCATTTGATTTATACATATATATATATGTGTACCAAATGTTCAATATTACAAGATAATCCTTTCACGGTTAACGACAGTTGACGCGATCGCTACCCGTAAACATTTGTAGCGAGCCTACGAGTGGTCAGCCTGTTTGAAGGACAGACTAAGAGGATTAGATAAGCTTTAAGGGTTAGAGATGGAAGGGGTTTGGGCCTCTGGCATTCTATCAAAATCAGAAACGCACAAATATTCTATGATAGAGGAACTTATCGTTATAACTGTTATCGCTGCTTTTGTCTAATATTACATCTACATAAATATCTTTTTACACCACGTTTTTTATATGCACGTTTGTTCACTCTGTACCTATTTCGAAAGGACGTCATAAGCTGGTAAAATCGATTTAGATGAATGAAGGTCGCACTATCTAATGTCTTAAGGTGAAAAGTGTTACCTTATAATATATACCTAATTGGCGTAGACTTATTGTCATTTAATTGTATCGAGTAAAGGAGTATTAAGTAAACCTGCTTCTGCGCTTCGTATAAGAGACGATAATATTGTTATTTAGTTGATTTCGTCTGCGGAAATGAATCTTTAGTTACAGTATGAATGGCTGATAAAATTACATTTTTTTCTCTGCTAGTATTACAAATCAATGATACGGTTATGATATATTACTGTCCTGCAATTTACATGTATATCATATTTCTGAACAGTTTTAAGTAACAATCGACACTGACCCACTTTCGAATGATAGATTGATTTTCTCTGGCAATATTACTTAATACATGCAACGTTAAGCAAGTCGTTTTATTTATTTTTACGCAGCAAACAGCTGATCTGTGGTAAGCTCTTGGTAATTGTACTTGTATTAAATAAGTTAGTGCGCGTTTCGTAAGAAAAACTCCGCAAACTAACTCTCATAGTGTTTCATTGTTTTGAATATGAACAATACATTGTTCGAGTATACAACAATAGTAATGACTGTTCTATGAATTTACTTCAACAAATAACAAATAATATTAGACAATATAGGTTCCATTTTTTAACAAAATGCAAGTTCTTTTTGTGTTAGAATGTGAAAGACGAAAATTTTAACTAGCAGAATTGAAACGCCAGACTTTAGTAAGTTAGATCAAAAATCGGAACGGGCAATATGCGCACAGGTATCATCAAAAGTGGTGAGTTCATACCCTTAATACAGACATTAACCAATATAATAGTTTGTCGACATGAAACGACTCCATTAGATAAGATGGACGGATCTAATGGCGGTTGTTTCCAAAAATCCAGGCATTTACTAAAATAAAAGCAATAAAAGCTACGAAGCAATAGCAGAACACCGCTTTGTAGTCTTTATTTGTATCCGCCATCCAAATATTGTCGCGAATCATCAGCACAATATCATAAGATGGCTTAGAGAGGTTCATCAATGGTTAAGAGATATATTAGCAACCTTTTCAATAATCTGCTATTATTTTTAATTAAAAAAAAACTGTCTCTGTTTTTAACTTAAGCTCGTAAAAGGCGAAGGTAGAAATTACAGATTTCCATTCGGTAAAGCACGCCACATTTTGATTTCTTCTACTTCCATACTACGCAAATATGTTTGTCGGCATGATGGTTATTACCTTGGTTTATAGATTGTGTACGGTTTAATGTAATTTACGATTGAAATAAATTATATTCTATTCTATTAGGTCTAAAGGTTATTAGGAATGAAACTGGGCTGGCTGGAGTGGTCCAAGTCCCGGCCAAAACGCTAGTCGTGGAGTTGCGGAAAAGTAGCCCCCAACTACTAACTAGGAATGAGAGACTGTGTTAAAAGAAACAACACTTCGTGGTGTGTTTTGGGGCAGTAAAAAATAATTAATTGAATCACCTAAAACGCATCGATAGGCCGATTTCCTATTGAGATCCGGACAAAAACTATGGTGGCTGATTCGTCAACGTTTCGCATGACATCATCTGATGTATTACCACCGTATCCAGTGACCCGACAAATTAGATGTTATCGTTATCTCAGGAGTACCGTGAAGCTCCACAAAGACCTTGATGTGTCCTAGAACATGATATTCTCCTAATTGTTTAAGTATTATGAAATTTTTTCAAGACAATACATGCATTGTTTACTCAGCGCGACTTTACACAAGTGTTTTTAAGAATGTTGTTGCGTCTTTTCTTTATCGATCCTCCGTGTAGGAATATCATTTTAAGAATCGGTATCGAATTATATGACAGATTTTCAATGACCTTGAGGTATTTCACAGCCTGTCATCTTTTTTTATGGAAAAAGGTGGCAAGCGAGCAAGGGGATCACCAGATGTTAATAGACTTGCCCATAGACATCCGCAACAAGCATATGTGTTGCAGATGTGTTGCCTACCTTTAATGGACAGAGGAAAGGATATTTTCTTTTCCCCGTTAACCCCCTCCCCGTCCAATCCTCTACCCGTTCCCATCCTATACTTATGTGAAAAGGGTGAGAATGGGAAGAGGACTTAAATTAGGCCCCCTGCATCTCACTCATCAGAGGAAACGCAGAATACTTCTACTTCACGCCTATATTCTGTGAGGTCGTGGTATTTCACCGGTCGAGCCGGCCCATGCGTGCAACAGTTCGATGGTGCTACGATAGCTGCCAGTGACCCTAAATATAATTTGGTAGTATTGTTAGAGCGACTATTACGGACTTATCAATGCTTCAAGGAGTACATTTTATAATCGATGATACCTAATGTCTGTCCACAAGTACACTGTTTAAAATATGTTTTACTAGCGAAGGCGAAGGCGCCTATATAACTATGAACGACAATCAAGACAAGTGCCATAAAGCGACATATAAATTAATGATGGAATGAGTTTGCAAATATGTAGTTCCTTGTATCGAACAATTTATGTTAGGTGTTGTATTACAGAGAGCGATGCGTTCGCGGTCGCGTTAGGGGACGTCTCCGGAAGCCGATGAAATTGATTCGACGCGATCCTACCGGCTCGGTCACTGTTCTGGTTATTCAATCATCTAGCGCAAATCACTATGCTGCAATTCATTCCTACAATAGTTTGTACGTTACACTAAAGAGTTATATCTACTATAAACCTTAGGCTGACGTTAATTATCTCTATCTCTTTAAAATTATAAAGCTTTTAAAACGTTATACTCTACTTAATACCGATGTACATCAAACAAAACATCTTTAAATTTTGTTTTGTTTCATCTTTACTTTGTGCGGTGATCCATTGTTCTTGGATATGTTTAAGTCTTAAAGAATTATTATTGAATTAGTTTACAAAAAACTATGAATATGTCTTGATGACTTCTTTAACTTACCTCTGCGTGTTTTGGTACATTTCTCGTAGCTCTGCTTGAACATGTTAGGAAGATCTAATGCGTCAGTAAGGAAAATAGTGCAGGAAATTAAAGGTCGCAGACCAATGCTATGCATGACTGAACTGATACGTTTTCCGCATACTTATTAATAGCATTACTGCAAAAATACTTTTATTTCCGCAATGTAGTTAGCATAATCTTAATTACTTTTTTCTATTTAAATTCGTGTGAATTTTAGAAATAGTATCATTTCTATATGGTACATATAATATTCAATTGGTCGCTTATCGGTGTAAAGTACTAAAAATGTCGGTTCGATCTTTGGTTGGCATGGACAGTAAGTTCAACTTTAACCAGCCACCGTCGACAGAAAAGTTCTACACTTGACTCGCAATTTATTTTACAAACTATTCCTTTTAATGCTGATCTAGAAAAAGTCTATACTAAGTACACAATAAAAGAATAAACTCAGTTGTCATTTTTTTAACGGATGCTTTAATTACCAATGATGTTTTAGTTACCATGACAACAAATGCTTAATTCGAACAAAGAGTAATAATATTTTTGGTTATGATTGGAATTGTACAGAATTACAAAATGTTACAAGAAAACTTAAAATTTAAAGTTAAATAACAGCGCACATAAACATAAAACGCAAACGAGAATATCCTAGCTATTATTAAAACAGTATTTTTAATTCTATTTAAGGTCAACTTCCTACTTCACGAGTCAAATTCTACAATTATGGTGTCGCATATAACGTCGCGTTCGTATGCAGATTTCGATCGACGTCGATTACAGTACTAAAAATAATGTAAACACCTAAAAACTGTTGTAAGTGTCATGACAGTAGTTTTAAAAATACGTTTCGTATAATATTGAAGGATATTTATAATTGTGAGTATATCATTAAAAGAGCAAAGTACCATGGAATTGTTTACGAAGGAAAATGATAAAGTTGCCTCAATGTCAATCTGACCCTGTATAGCAAAAAATAGAACAAAAATAAAAAGTTAAGAATATGTAATTTTACTTCAAAAGGATTTATGGTAGAAATAAGCAGTGTAAAGGTGTTAGTTAAGGTTATCCGGACGTAAGAAAAATGTTCAAGTCTTCATAATGAATAAATACGCGAATTAAAAGTGGAATCACAATGGAAGAAGACAATTATTGTAATTGTTTTTTCACCTTTTCATGTTCAATCTTTAGCTTCCTGGCGTCTGATTGTCTTTTTGTACAAACATATCATTTAATTTGTATCGTAATTAAAATTATAAATATTGATGTAATATTTTCTTGTTTGCAATGCTCTGAAACAACTTTATTTAGTAGGTTATAAATAAACACGAATTTGAAATAAATTATATGTTACTGGAAAAGATTATTGACATTTACTATTACAAATAATTTTTGCGCAGTTGAATGAAATGTAGCTTTAGATCGAAGACGAATTAATAAAACTATACGACACCAGCAGTCGTAGTGAGTACGCAAAAATAAGTAAGAAGTAATAATTTTACTAAAACTGTATTCAAGGCACATGTTATGTTATTAGAACATATTATGTTATAGAACTTACAAAATGTTATGCACATTTTGCACACATACCGACACCTCAAGTCGCAATGTTTGAATCCTTGTATTGGGTAGTAGATAAATAGAAAATAAAAGCAAAAAAAAGAATAGGATATAATTAGCGAGAATAAATTATTAATTTGTTTCTTTGCGAATTTGCTAATGCGTATAATTAAGAATTTAATTATGAAATTTCCTTATAAAATCCTAATGAGATGCAATAATGGATTTAATATATTAGTTAATATTTACTTGTTCCTTTATGCTAATGAATTTCCATAAATACAATTAAAATTTCGTACATTTCAATACAGGAAATAAAGATACTATTAAACCGTGCACAGATTTAAGCAAAAGCGATTATAAGAATTACATGTGGAGCAGTTTTAAGGACGTCTGGTTTGAATGGCAATAGCCTAGAAACTTTCGGACTTTAGCGTTGACCTTACGAGACAAATATCACGAGTATCACATCGTCAAAGCGTTCGATAACATTCAGTGTTGACGACGAACTTAAAGATATTGTGCAGAAACGATTCTGATAAAAGGAACAGGCTGTATCAACACTATACAGATACATTATTTATAACTCATAATTTGGCGCTTGACCAGAATTACTGATGTTAAGTGGCGATGTGGTCAACATATAGTATGCATTAGTTTAGCGTTTGCCTATTCATTTTTCTTCTCTTAAAGGTACCCATTTCATAATGGGGTAATAATGTAAAGAATAATTTTGAAAACGTGCGCGAGAGTGCTTTTGTGTCTAATAAAAAAGCGATTGACAGCGGCTACTTTTCCTCGTTACGTATTAACATTAACATTTCCCCGAGTTTAGAAAATGGCGTCCTCTGTCGACCTTGGTACTGAATTTTCACATCAAAAATTTCCTTTGTGCTATAAAACGGGTACACGGTAAATAGTGTCGACACACTCGCATACAATGCTCGTTTTCGACGTTTCCTTTGTTCTTTTGTTTTTTTTGTTTTCCTTCTTCACGCAGTACACGTTTCAATAGATAATAGAACAACATCAAGGAGTGCACGCCTCAAAGTGTAAGTAGCACAAAATAATAATAAGTAACTTGTCTAAAAATATCTTCTTACTTATATGTCTTGGAAACAAGTATTAGTGCGACCTTGAAAAGATGCTAACGAAACGACGAGTAAATAAGCAACCTTTCGGTAATATGTCATACGAAACGATGATAAATACACTCAAATGTAAAATTTGTTATTTAGATTAAATGTTTTGATATTTGTATGTATTACAATTGGCGTTATATAAACTAGGTGTTGCCTGCGGCTTTACACGCAATCGTTTCTTATTTTCCACGCTGGACATTTTATGTTCCGCGTATAGTAACTTTGAATTAGTTTTAAAAAACATTACCATTTTAACCGTAATTTTATTTTTATCGTGTATATATCGTCGTAATAGGACGAATATGTGTATGAATAAATATTTGTCATATTTCTTGCTTTCACCATTTGAAAAATCGAAGTATCACTTTTTTTTAGTATTTACTTCTTTAACAGTTAATGTAATGTAATGTAATAAATGTAATAACGACACAGGCTATCACACCGAGAGGTTACTGAATAATCGATTCGTAAATTTAACTTAACCAACGAGGCTACCATTCGTAACCAGAAGAGTTTTATTATATCTACCGACATCATAAGACCATCTAAGAATTAACTTCTGTGTGTCTGATGATCGCTATATACAAAGGGATTTCAAAGATCTTGACACAAAAAGTCGATATAACTTAATTATTTTCCTTTAAAATCATACTCTAAATTCAAAGGACTTAATTTTTATATGTCTAGAACCGAAATCCACTGCTTTTTACATATTTTGGACACATCAACTCTTGGTTTCACGTAGTTTATCATTTTCTGTAATTTTTAAACTGTGACGGACGGATAGATTTTAATTGAATAATGTTTTTACACATAAAAACTACTGTATTTAAATGTCGAAGGCGTGTTTGCATAAAAGATCCGGCTGAGTGCGGTACCAATTGCATGTTCCGACATAAGCGCACGGATGTGTCGACACGTAGATTGTGAAAACAATATTCTGTTCTGCCAGCACATGTAAAGATACAAGACAAATAGTTGAAATAATTGTACCTTGATTTTTGCACATACACCTGTGCATTTATAATGTTAGCACGTGAATTGATTTTATTTTTATTTTCACAGCATGTTTTTATTACAATTAAATATTTTTGAATATAATAATTATAAAGATCTTGCGAGTATGTTAATTGTTTTATTTTTTGAATAAGTACACTGAATAGTAATCTGTGTCTTGCTGGATGTGTGGATGTGTGGATATGTGGATGTGTGGATATGTGGATGTGTGGATGTGTGGATGAGTTGATGTGTGGATGTGTGGATGTGTGGATGTGTGTCTTCTGCGGACGGGATTATTTCGCTTTTATTAACTTGAGTAGTGCATAGTAGATTATCTATACAGATAAATAACATTGCAGTGTCTGTGTGTAATATTAAAACAAAATTTCCATACTCATTACACATGATGTATATCCAGTACTTATAACAAAAATATTTTTTTTTATTTCTGTCAAATCTTATAGGTTCGCGAGATCGATATTCCTAACATGGGTCAGCAACATGCTTAACGATCTAAAAACATTTTAACCGTGTTTGACGATTTTTGGTAGGGTATGGTGTATGATGGAGGGGTTGATGGTTAATCGTGGTGGTGCTGATATGTGATGGTGACGGTGACGTTGGAGTTGGTGGTGTGGTAGTGGTGATGATGGTAGAGTTGGTGGTGATCGTGGTAGCGTGATAATGGAGCTGACGCTGGTGGCGTGGCTGATGATGGTGGCGGTATCGGTGTCGGTATCGGTATCAGTGTTGGTGTCGTTATTCTTGATTAAAAATGCGCATTCTTATAATTCATTACAAAATATAAACAGTGTGTACAATATAAATATTGTAACAGTCAAAATATCATTTGGAAACTCTTAATACTTATTTTTTTGGTGTCGCAGCCAACGAGGTCGTAAACAACCGTCTTTTTGTTATTGTTAATTGCCTTAAAAACGTGCGTTATTACTTTACCATTTTTTTAACTTTAAAATTGAATATCAACAACATCAGGTGACATGTAGCTCCTCTATACAGATAAACAAAATTAATTGTATGTAATATCAACATTTAATTTTGATACTGATATTTTATGTTTTATATTGTACGGTATGAACAATTATTGTAAAACGTACGATTATAAATTTTTACTCTGCGAAGGCATTAATATCTTTTATTTGATTCCACGCGGATGAAGTCGCGGGCAACAGCTTCTTTATCTTATGCCTTTAAACGAGCAATTCTTGTATATCGGGATCGTACAGATAGGCTGCGTTGACATTTAACTCCTTTTTGAATAGCTCGGGCGTCGGGCGTTAGGGTAAGGAGAATGACACGTGGCGAAATACATTAGGTCTTCGCAAAATATATTCTTGGATCGATAGTACAATAAGTAGACTGGCTTCATGTAACGACACTCCTACAATCATGTAGCGCGTATCCATGATACAACCCGATTGCCGCCACTCTCCGTAATTCCGGTACCAGGTTCCTCGTTACACTAGAGCTTGTGGATGTGTCGGAGTGAATGACAGCTCGAAAGTTTTAATCGTCAATTCACTCTCCATTCGGCCAGTCCCAGAATATATTTAGAAAATTTTGTTTTATCCGTGTTTTTAGGCATTGAAACTGAACCCCCGAAAATGTTCGACTCCAGATTGAGTTGTCTCCAGTCCGATTATTTCCTCCCATTTTTTTAAGTTTCTTCTTTTGTGAGAAAAACTATCAATGGAATCTAAATATAACTTCCAAAAACACGATTTACCAACAAAATACCGAGCAACCGGTCATCCAAATACTAAACAATAATATTAATATACTAACAAAGAATAGGTACGTTGAATTTAATTTTATGTATATAATTTTCGGTGTCAGTATACCGGCAATGTGTACCAAGATTATTCAGTTAAGCCAGATTAAGGTTAAGTGGTTGAAGTTCTAAACTGAGTGAGTCAAGAGTGAAATTTATCCCCACTCAATGTTTCTCAATCTGTTTCCTGCTTGTTTGCACAATAGTGCTTCGAACGCTTCAAATTATATTTGACAATTATTTTGAAATGATTTTCTATTAGACTATACATATTTAAAATAATAATGAACGCACATGTCAATATCTTCATTAGTATACTTATTATTTTCATTATTAAGATGTTTGGAACCACTGACCCATCCGGACGTAGAGAAACAAGAACAAGTGAATGAATACCGGCCTAGTGTTTATAAGGACGCCATTACAATATAGTATTACAATAGAGTTTAATGCTGCACATAGACGTGTCATAGAAATATGTAACGTTTATTAAAAAAATCTATTTATAGTACCGAGATAATTCTTGCAATTATCTTGGCAAAGAGAAAATTCCAGAAACAGGAACTGGTGTGGGTTCATTCAATCTCATGATGTGTTAACAGCGATATTAATTACTTTGAATTAGAAATGATTCATGTCATTTATTATGGTAATAAACGTGCGCTCGTTGGCGCTCGTGTATATTTCTGCACTTATATTATGTACGAACGTTGGATTTGTGGAATCATGAAGATAATTTACATATTTTAATGGCAGATATAAGAACAATGTAATTTGTTTTCAGCTCTTCGAGCTCAGAACTTACCATTGGTTTTAAAAGTGGTAAAGCCCACGACAACATCATGGCCGGCTCGACCGTTGAAATACCACAACCTCAGAGAAGAAAGTTGAATTATTTCTGAGTTTCGTCTGACGAGTGAAATTGGCGGAGGCCTAATTCTGGTCCTCTTCCCGTTTTCATACTTTACTTTTTAGAAAAGGGTGGAAGAAGGATTTTTTTTGTACATTTATCGTCCCCCATCTGCAACTCATTAGCTTGTTGCAGATTCCTATGGGTAGCGGTAACTGACCGCTATCCATAAGCAAGATAGACACATGAGAGCGTTGCTTTATTCTAGTCACATAACAAAATAAACAATCCGAGGTTCCCTCAAGCTTGATTACTCTAAAAGAGGTTTAGGCGAGCGGCGTTAGAATTTCTATAGTGTAAATTTATACGTAAGTATCCGTTTCACAACTTTTTTCATAATTGATATGTTAATACAATTTAGAGTCAACTTATCCTTGATTTATTTTGAACTTGGGAATAGGGTCTAATTCAGTGCAATCTTTTTGTTATTAGATCGCTTTAAGTGTTTTTCACATAAGTCAGTTTTGGCTGATGATGAAACGACTGTCCAAGTTTTTGTTCACTATTCACATAGGTATGAATCATGATGTGTATTTTGAGCTTTTATTAATTCAATGGCAGTAGATTTTGATCTAAATAAAAGAAACAAGGTATTGCAATTACAATATTAGGTATATTATATACACACTATAATTGTTCGTGTCATTTATAAAAATCCAACAAATGATATATCAATAAAAATATATAATGGCTCTATGGAAAGTAATTATTATGGTGCACTTGTGATTTAGAAAGGTAGATATAAAAAGTACGATTATTAAACTTTTTGCGCTTTTCCCAGATTTATATAACGCTGTTTCGAATAGACTTTTTGTTGTAATTTTTTCGTCTTCTTTCCATTTTGATATACGGGGTCGGCACAGTACGAGCGTAGTTTGTTACGGCCGGCCGCCGGCCGCCAGCCGCCGGCCTGATGCCAACCCTCGACGGGTATGTATATGAAATATTAGTAAGTTATCGAAATAATTTAATAATATTTCTTCATAACCATCCCCAATCAAGCTTGAAGTAGATTGAAAATGGTTTACGACAATAGACGACTGGCGGAATTCACGACCATGTTGTGAATGTTTCGCAGTTGATACACTTAAACCATAAGGCTATTGGCGCTTCATGTTGTTATTTCATAAACATTGACTTATCTTAATTATATTATATTAAAAATAAAACTTCGGGGTCCGTAGCAGGACCCGGAAACCCGGACGACCAAATATTGTTTGTTAAATACACCTATGTATTAATTTCAATATTTTTTTCATATGAATACATGAGGATAAAATTGTTTTTATTTGACGAAGCTCATTTAATACTACTTGCCTCCCCCCCCCCTTCTAGGTCCTTTCAATGCTTAATTTGATTTTGATTTATTGTATCCAACGAGGAAAGTCAGAGCGCAAAGCCAATGTAAGATTTAAAAAACTGTGTTAATTTATACATAATAATGTTGTAACTAGAAATTAGAAGGAAATTGTATACAAATATTTTACTTATTCGTATAAGCTTTTATATCGACGGTTTTGTTAAGTGCGGGTGATATCCTCCTTGGAAATTTTGTTTAAATCGTATCGCCATCGTTATACAGATGAATAAACACTCACGAATAATAAAAAACAAGAACCTTTTTAAACTTTAATACTTAGTATATTAATATTTTAATTGTTATTAACCTACGTTAAGAGACGTAATTTGTTTATTATAGTTTAATTAACGATTAATGACCCAAAATGATTAAGAAAGCATATTTATGGTTTATAATTAAAAGATTTATATTTCGGCACTGCATTTGTATTGCTGTGTCAAAGAAATCAACAGTATTTATTGAGTTTTATGGAACGAGCGGATATCTTTTTAACATAAGTAGTCTTGTATTCATATTATACATTGTTTCAGTTGACTACGGGTATGGTGACTACTAGGCCACGCGGTCATCGAATAAAACCTTTATAGTTATTGTAAATAACAAAGCGCATTGTTTAAATGTAATACCTGTATAAAATATCACGTGCCGTTTTATAACAATCCGACAAAATGTCGTATTATTCACGAGCTCATGGTAAATTAAAATATATTATTCAGTAGTAAATATATCGTTCAACAATTTAGCAAACCAAACCACTAGGCCTATAGCCTACACATTTTACACTCATCGCTTTGTATGGAAGTATATTCATACACTCTTTGTAGTACCTGACATTGCTTCAGAGAGATAACGTCGAAAAATATATAATAAGACGCAATGAAATTCAAATTTTCGGATTGTGAAGCGCAAAAAAGTAATTAAGGAAAAGCATTTCAATTTATTTTTTTTAACTTTGTGTTTTTATATTTTTTCAATTTATGAAACGAACAAAAATAATTTGCCTACGACATTCAGTCAAATGAATGTTATCTTATTTTTGAAAACAACCGTGAGAAAGTATTTAAAATTAAAGGTCATTTTATTTTAGTCCAGATTTAACAGCTATAGTTTTTATAAGTTTGTACGTTTTATATATTTTACCTTTTTATTAACACGGCAGCTGTTTGGCATAAAAAATAGGCTGTTTTATTGTTATAAAGTGGCTTACAAAACTTACAGTTAGATACATTTTTTTTATTAAACATACGTAACAACTTTGCTCCTTAGTGGAATGACTCAAGGCTTTATATTTCAAAACTTTAGGCCATTTATCATTAGGCAATGGTGCGGTTCGCCAAAGCTTGAAAATAAATATGTTTTGATATCAATGACAAGCAGTCTCGCTTAATTTGATCACTCCATGCATGAATGCAGAACGTACTCGAAACTCATTACTTTGACGTTGTTAAAAAAAGACTTAAGTAGATACCTTCTTCTTAATGTTACCTAAAATATTAGACATAACAGATAAAGATCTCATTCTCACCTTCTAACTATATGAATACTTGTAAAGTACAGGATAACTTGCACTTGAATCTAACTTATAAAAGGTAGAAGAACTGTGTAAGAAGTAATCTTACATACCCTTACACTTATTTCATTGTAATTATATTGTACCGTTACTATTATAAAATACGTTCTTGTGTATTGTTTTCATCGATGCGTGCTAAGAGTTGATTGATCTCGCCGCGAAGGCCAGCTAGACCGAGGAAATTTAAATTTCACATACTTCCTACAGCATTTTTATCAGTATGGTGAGAATTATTTTAAAAAAGAAACGAAATATAAGTTTGCTTACAATTTAGTTATAGGTTCATGTAAGTTTTTTCTCTTAACTTAGATATGTACGCTTAATTTAATTAAGTAAAAAAAATATTAATGATAGTTCAAAGACCTTACTGGAGTGTTCGGTGCGCTATTTTTGAAGTTTCTTCGATAATAGGATGAAAAAAATTATTTACGTATTTCCTTTAATAAATCTCTGAACAGGATACGTTTTGTTAGTCAGATCTGGTATAGCATCAGCTCAAATGTAGTGTTATGGTATCAAAAGTTCAAGGCAAACCCTTGTCTCCCCCGACCGGATACCCGCCTTGTCGTGGCGGTGGGGCTCAGTAACCGTGGATCCGTCTGTCTTTTTCAAGACGGAGGCTATGGTTTTTAGTGGGTAGGCCCACCTCGGTGGGAGAGCCAGACTTCCTTGTTGCCCCAAGCAGGGGCGTGCATAAGGTTGCATTTTTGCCACACTCAAAAAAAAGCAAACCTGTCTAAGTTAAGATATATAATATAACTTATTAGTTGTCTTCATTATTAAGGTTAACGTGATTTTAACCCTCAACCAGATCGTATTTACGAATACCGACATTATTATTAAATATACATAAATAATTTTATACTCTTGTATTTGTTTTATATTTAGATTTTATTAAAATAAACATGCGCAAAAATAATGTGTAGTCATTGCAAATAAAATGCAAAGTTATGACAGAAACCTGTACAAGAATTATTTGACCGTAAAAGTAAAGCGGTATTAACAAATATCAGGTTAACTGTTTGTAAGAGATAGTTCTTATAGCAATATTTTATCATTCGATGGCGACATAATAACGTAAGTCAGGAATGCACACCTTAAATTTATGTCTAGATTTAAACGAACGCAGCTTAGTATGTTTGGAAATGTGATTTTAATAATGAAAAGCGGTTTCTTTCAATGAAATAT
Organism: Papilio elwesi; assembly: GCA_029849275.1. Lineage (NCBI taxonomy): Eukaryota > Metazoa > Arthropoda > Insecta > Lepidoptera > Papilionidae > Papilio > Papilio elwesi. The sequence goes on from CM056697.1 coordinate 6,864,638, forward strand.
AGAATATTTTAACAGTGGAAGATTTCCTCGCATATTAAAGTCCTCTCTCATTCTCAAAATTACTATCCTTGTGAGGGTTTTATGCCATACCCTAATTCTATCTTAATTTTATTAATGCGAATTTGAGTTCGTTTTGCCCTAACTCCTTAACGACTCAATTGAACATAACAAAATTTTGCACACAGGTCACCTATAATTTTTAGTTAATACGCTGAATTATTTTACAAAAATGTTACTATTGGCTTTAAGGTGAGCAATAGTGACCCAGTGGTATAGGCCCCGATTTACGTGATGTAGGTCGCGGATTCGAACCTGGGCAGGCGCTTTACTTTGTGTAATTTATTTCATCACCGCTGCACCAAAAACAGTGGAAGAAAACATCGTGATAAAACTGGCATGACTTAGGACCAAATTCGAAGACATGTGACATCCACTAACCCGCACGAGACAGGCGTGGTGGACCACGGCCTCTCCCTTTCTCGGAGACGAGGCCTGTGTCCCTGCAGTAGAACCGTACTAAAATGCTGATTATTATTTAAAAGAAGGAGAAGGAATCAACATGCTTACTGTAATCAACGAACAGCGGATAGGCATTATTAAGATGGTGATTTATATACAGATAAGGATTTATTACATTATATTTCCATACAAATCCAAAAACTGTTTTGTCATGTCATACATACGTTTCGTTATACACTGCTCATATCTTAAAATGTATATCATGAATAAGCGCTTAAGATAATTTATAGATAAGTCATTGAACGATGCCAAGGTGAGTTACCACTTGACATGAACGTGTAGCACATACACACAGCAAATGCAACAAAAAAGGTCGAATAAAATAAATCAAAAAGGGTAATATCAGACTACTCTATAAGTAAAAATACAAGAAAGAAGGTCGTAATTACACGATTTATTTGAAAAAAAAATCTTTCATTATACTTCAGTATTCGACCGGTAGAATGTTTGGAGATAATATTATTAGGAGTGTCATGTAATACGCATACACAATCACCGGTCAAAAGTATTCCAAGGATAGAGACAGCTACATTGATACATGTCGGATGGTGTAAAACGGATAATAATTGTGTATTTCAAAGTTGAATAAGAACAGCCAGTGTTTGTCGTTAAGCGCAAATGTAAAAACAAGACGTGAACTAGAGAAAAAACGGCACAATTTTGGACGTTTTCGAGAGTTCACTTTACGCCCACTAATGTCATATCTGCTCCATTTTTGTATTACTTGTATCATTAAGTATAGTAGTACATTTGCAATACAAAATTCTAGTTAGCACTTCGATTAGCTTATCAAATCTCGTCATTGTATCTTTAAAGATACACCATAAGTTGGTCTCCATGGTACAATATGTCAGTGCGACCTAAAAAGGCTAACAATGCACACCAAATACATATAGGAACAAAAAAAAGTATCGTGTAATTCTTGTGAAGGCGTATAGGCTGTGACAAATATCGTTGTCTACAAATATTTGTCAATAATTTTCCCTTTATTGTAATTGGTTCTTCTTCTACGTACGTACGAACTAAATTAACTATCACAAATGCATTACTGCAAGCTTGTCAATCTATAAGTACATACTTCCGTGCGAACTGGGAATTGAGATAAGACATGTAACAAATTATCTACAAAGAGTTAAAAGATCAACTTTAAGACACGTGCTTGGCTTACATCACTTATTATTAGTCTTATCTTCTCAAGATATTCGTTTTCTTTGTATTTACAGAATTTAAATATTGTACTAAGTCTTGGTAAAATTTAATAATCGGCAAAATATACCGGCTAAAATTGTAACATCTACGAGCAAATAGCCGGTATATATTTTTTTTATTTTTACTAATTTCGTTGGGTTAAATAAACCTCTCCGTCAGTCAGCTCGATTAATATTATTATATCTATACACCTGAAGACTACGTCGAGATAATGTGCTGTATGTTCATTTGTATTGTAATTAGTTGAAGGTGAATTATTTTTAGCTGTTCGGTTTACTATCGCTAATTAAAATTTGAGGCTTACTTAGGTATATTCCATTTAACATAAAAAACTATGTTCGTCCTCTATACGTTCATAAACATTGATCAGATTGTGATTTAAACTTGGTAGGTGTTCCAACGACGACTGTATAGGTTTGTGGCCCAAAAATACAACATTTTTTTTTATTGGATTTTTTAAAGATTTTTTGTACAATGCTTTGTCTTACTAGAAAAGATGTCAATAATTTCAACGTATTTTAAAAAAAAAGTCAATAAAATAAAAGATTTGTATCTTTGAAAAATGTTCTTTTGTATTTGAATGAAACTTTTTGCATAATGCAATCAACATTATTTTGACATATTTAAAGAGACTTGACAGAATATTGAAACACTTTTTTACTTTGGTTGGCATTGCGGTACATACTGAGTGCAGCGAGTGCCTAAAAAGAGTTTAATCCATTTATTGTCTGTCATTTTTCAGCCGTTGAAACGTATAGTTTTATAATGAAACAGTAACGTATAATTCATAGATAAATAACATGTTAATATAAAAGAAATGAATTAACACGAGTAATCTTAAAGTGTCTATGATAAGAGCTGCGGATTGTTTAAATATTGAAACTACCAACCAATCAAATGCAGAATACATATCGGTCAATTACGGCCATTTTATTTTCAATTTGAATGAAATCAAAAAAATGAAATTTGTAACAAACAGAAGTGAAAATAATTGGCTACAAAATGGTGATAAGGTTAGTTGTGTATTAGGTAAATTAAATAATTAATTGATTTATCTTATACTTGTGATCGTGTATTATATGATTGTGAACTTCGACATATAAACTGTCGAAGTTACTAGGCATGTTATAAAGTGACAGAAAATTTTAAAATGAATAAATCATTGAGAATTTGACGACGATACAGTGCCAAACGTAACAAACCTATTTTTCTGCGATAATCATATATAATTAATAAAAGAATATTGTAAAATGAATATATAATAATACTAATAATATACTAATATATATATATATATATATATATATATATATATATATATATATATATATATATATATATATATATTATTGGGGTCTTTCATAAGCGCAATAAAACCCAAAACAATTAATACTTGAATTTTTGTCTATTTGTGCGCGATATTCTTAGAAAAGGCTTAACCAATTTGGGTGCGGTTTTATAATTAAAAAAAGTAATATCGATTGAAAGAACAATGTCAAACATTTGTCAATAAAATGCTATAAAATAGAGTATTATTAAATAGATTACTATTAGGTAGATAATATAATTTCGTTAAAGTAAAATTGAAGGGCGGGTGAAAACGCGGTAATTATTATGTCCAACTTAGGAAATTAATCTCAAAATCATCTTTCAATCCAACTTTAACTTAATAACACGTGCAAAATATAAGTGTACGATCTGACGATTTAACTTCGACAGTTTTTAAAATGTGTAAAAAATTGTCAATACGTGAAATTGTAAGTGATTTATGTAGTTCACAGTCGGTCGGTGAGACTTACAACATACAGTCATACATATATCATATATCGATATGCAGCTATTGAGCTGTGATATCCAAATCAACGTTACTTGTAGACATCTTGCTTTAAAAAAGGCTGCATTGACGTGCGTCAAACCTTTACCAGCTGCTTCATAGTACCGAAATCACGTACATAAACAAAGACACTTGGCCTCGGTCTACGCAATACGACGTTGAATTAATTTTTGCCTGCATGTAAATTTAACGATGCGTATTTATGTACAATGTATTCAAATTTAATCAAATCGAGAACATGAATACAGAGAACAGAATTAAAATAAAATGAATATTCGCTCACGCCTTTAACCTAAAGTGGCAGGCAGAGATCACGGATTTCCATTTGGCGCGATCCTCTCTCTAACTCTCTCGCTTCTACTACAACCATACATTTAAACCTACATGATTGTCGGTTACGGTTACTTCTTATATCTATATACATAAGTTCTGCTGGGACGTCCTCTGTCTGCTCTACATTTCTCTTTAGCTATATCCTCAAGACTAGTGTTATTAGTAAATAGAGATTTCATACGATGACCACTAAATGCGCGATATGTCACGACATATCTTCTTATGAAGATATATCAGTAGCTGGACGTTCTTTTCGCATACTTTCAGAATTTCCGAAAAACGTAGAGCATTCGTAGACCCCTGAAGAAATTCTTGATCAGATCAAAACAGATCAGTTTAAATTTATATTGAATTCTGCGAATTTTCTTACATTCTGCGAGTTAAAAAACAATGACACACACAGTTTGATGATGTAAAACTAACAATTAAAAATTATTTCTTTTTCACAAATAAATACGCAAGATGACAAACTCTATGGACTATTTATACTAATTATTGCATCGCGAACCATTAGAGTTATGACAATATTAACTAAAATGTGAATCGTTTAGTGATAGTCAAATTTGGTACAAATTAAATATAAAAAAGTTAAATGTATGTTGTGATCCTTGAATGATCGATAAGTTTTCCAAAGTACTACTTACTTGCGTAACTAATTTAAATTTTAGGCTTAATTTTCACGTTTCAGAAAATAAAAACTAAAATGATACACATTGCCATAAAATAACGGGCACATTTTAATTCAAATTATTGTATTTAGTATTTTCATGGTCGATTAATGCGATATGTTAAATTAAAAAGAAATTTGCGACTTTCTACTGTCGAATTTCGTACGTCTGTTTTAATATATTAATGAAAGGAAAGTTCCAGACGACTCCAGATAGTGCTAAAATGGCTTGGTGCATTTTGCCAGTACCGGCAGCGACCGGTTCCAAGCCCGCTTCCAGTTACCATACCAGAAATAATAAAAATAGAAAAAATTGGACGATTGTAACTAGTGATCTCAAATATTTAATATAGAGTGCTTAAATACATTAATGTACGAATGAACGCTGGAAAATATAGCCGTATGGAAATACGTACAATTTGATAAAAAACGCATTGTTGTTGCACGTTACATTGTTTTCAGATTTCACACATGGACATAGTTTAGACAAGGATAGGGCAAAACTAGAAGGATTTCGCAAACAAAGCACTTCTTTTTTGATAATGTAAAAAATATATACAGACGTTACACAGTCGCAGTTTAAAGACAAAAAGATGTTAAATACCTATTTAAATTCTATTGGTTTGTTCACAAGTAGTACGAAATTTTAAATTGTTTTGTTAAGTTTACGACCGACGACGACGAAGTCACTACTACAGAAAAGTACATTTTGTGCTGGAATCTAGAGATGAATGTGATATATTACATAAAATATATTAATTTATATCTTATTTTTTTAAATGATATGAAAGTAATAAAATATTACTTGAAGTGTTTTATTTCGTGGTCTAAACAAAGAAAAGGGATTAAACAAATTGTCCAGCCTTGCCAGATGTAATTATACGAAACGATAAGATAAATAAAAAAAATACTTACTCTTAAAAAGGCCCATCTTAAAACATTTCCTCATGATGTTAGGAAAATTTTTATTTCCCTCTTCGACCATGTAGAATCTAACACTAATATTGAAATTTAAAATAAATATTTTATACGATATTCTTTAAATTTTAAATATATAAGAAAGTTTAAGTAATCGTAATTGTTTTTAGGAAAACGCGGGAAAATGTAATGTTACAGGAGAGGCGAGCGTAGCGCTCAGCCGCTGCAAAGTGTTTGTAACGTTAGACTGAAGGCAGCGCGTGCACCGGCCGCCTCGCAACTCTCATTGCCACGCTCCTTGTAAAATCACATTCACGGATATAAACTAATAATAAATACTTTTTATATCAACGCACCATATTTACATGGTAATCCATGACTAATTGTTTGGTATTGTAACACATTTAGGAACGAATAAATTACCTACCGGAAGTTTTATTAAATCCAACTTTTGGAAATCAGTTATAAGTGGAACAGCATTGACAGAGAACGAAACAAATAAATAGATATATTTTTTTATTTAAACCGCTTTTGTAACTAACTTTGTGCCGAAGTAAAATAAAACGAAATAAAAAAACAATAAGTTAACAAAAGCTTAGACTGATGTTAATCTAATCACTTTATGGTAACCAGGTTCATCTGCAACAAGCTAATGAGTGTTTGATGCGATTTAATGGACAGAGGAAGGGACAAACCGAACCTCTTCCTATCAATGCACTCAATCCTTCCCCCGTCAAATCCTCCACTCCTCCCCGTCCTTTTCTTATAATAAAAAAAGGAAAATGGAAGAGGACTAGAATCAGGCCTCCAGCACCTCAATAGTCAGAAGAAATGCTAAATTCTTCTACTTCAAGCCGGCCTCCTGAGAGGTCGTGATATTTCACCGGTTGAGCCAGACACCGATTGTGTTGTTTCGGTTCTACCACTGTTAAAAAGTAAAGTTATTGTAATTTATTTCGTTGTTCATAACTAAAAACATTTCTTCGTTTGTCGTTGAAGTGTAAAGTGAGAACAAGTCGCAGGCGCCACGTTGGTCACGCCAAGGTAGGCCAGGCCACCTTTAATGGACAGATGGCCTGTCTTCTGTGTAGTCGTGGTGTCGTGGTGGTTCACCGCTCTAACCGACCCATTCGTGTAACGGATGGATGCAGTTATTGTGGGTTCTACCACTGTAAAAATAAGTCTAAAACTGTTATAAATGTAGACTTTGAATGATGTTGGCGGTCAGTAACAGAGTAAACTCCTGCAACGCTTTACTCGTATAAGCGTAATACCTTAATTGTGAGGAGAACCTCATCTCTGTACTGATTTATGATAGGAAATGCGTCGGCGGATATAAAAAGTTACTGTTATACTAATTATTTTATTATTATGGCATAATCTCTAATAATGTAATATTTTTTATTTACGAAATTTCATTGCATTAACTAACACAAAAACAAATAGATATGCTATTGCTACATTAAAAGGTTGTAATATTACTTTCATTATTTATACTTTTTACGATCACCGTTCAGTGTGAAGACGGTAGAACTAGGTTATGTTATGCTTTCGTTCCTTTGAACGTTAATCTTTAAGTGCAAGTTATACAGCGAAGGCAACCGAAGTTTCTACAAAGATCCCATGGTCTAAAACTAGTCGGCGCGCCGTCGAACGTACTCGAACTTACAGCAAACTTGTCCCTCGCTTACGATCGCTATTATGTCTGCAGAGGCAACTTAATTATTAATTAAAGAATCAATTCACCATACTGGTGTAGACTGAGATAAACTGTAGACAGGTAAGTGCACACAGCATTTATTTGAAGTCCCAAATATAGCAGACCATATACTGGGAACTGAATGGAAAGAAAAAACATATTTTGACATTGTTGTTTTCTTATTGAACGATAAGGTAACTCATTTAAATGATTTCGATGATTATGAATGAAGAAAAGGACTGATTTAAATGAACAACGTAACGCTTTTCAAATGGTTGCTTTTTATCGTTATGGATTTAATATTGTATTTAAAAATATATATAAGCTTATTTACCTATGATGTATTCAAAAAAATCAACTGTTTAGCGATAGCTTCCTTTACAGGACTATCAGAACAATGGTAGTGGATTATATATTCAACATGGTATTCGCGTAAGCAATATGTTTGTGTTTAATATTTCATCTTCTTCTATGTCGAGATTCTGGTCATGTGGGACCTGTTGTATCGTGATATTACATATTATTATAGACCAGAAAACAACTGCCTTAAGATAAAGACTAGTTTTACTAGCCCGTACTCTGTATTTTAAATTGCTGTATCTAAGCTAAATTTTGTCAAATTCGTTTTTCATTTTTCGATAACTTTACAAAGAATTGTCACTAACCTAATCTAGCCTTAGACTTGAATTCAGGTGAGATGCCTTCCCTTCATTTGGTTTTATAAGCCAGGGGTACATATTACGTATCTAATATAAAATGGCCTATGAACACCCATATTAACGACTTCCAAACGAAATCATTTTTTTAAAATTATGTGTTAATGGCTTAATCGTTCGTCGTTTCAGCCGATATCTGTCCACTGCTGAACGTGGCCTACGTTCAGCAGTGGACAGCAGTCCCCCATTGATCGCCACAAAGATCGGTCCTCTGCCGCCCTCATCCAGTCCAATGGCTTAATAGTCTCGGTTATAATTAGCGTTGCATCTGTTTTAGCTGCGATACATGTTGGCCGTTTTATATAGTCGCTTTGATTAAGTATGTAGTCATACAATCATATAGTATTAGAGGACGAAAGACAAACGCGTAAAATGGATGAAAACTGTTTTAGACATCATTCAATCTGCACGTTACCTTGGCCTTTTGTTGTTAATAATTTTATTTGCATTTCTATATTATGCTTTACTAAACTAAACGTATTCGTATAAGGTCACAAGCGAACGCCATGTGGTTTTATTGCAATTTGACTTGATTGACTTGTTTGAAACAGCATTAAATGCATAGAAACTATAAATATCTTGACATTTCGTTGATCTTAATTTTATATCTATTTTGTGTTTCTTTTTATTTTAAGATTATTTTGAATGTAAATGTATGCTTTAAAAGACTAATCTAGAAATATTTAGATACTAGTCGCACTAGTTGTACCAGGCATGCGTTGCAATGTCACGTAAAGTAAAAAGTGTTTGGTTGTGTTTCTGTTAATTAAAGTCTCTTCAGGTATGTCAAAAGAAGCTGAGCCCCGCTGTTCCACCCGCCGTGCAAATAAATTAAACAGTCGAATGTCCAGACTAAGGTGAACCGTATTTGATATGATTTATCATATAGATCTGACGTCGACTTACGTTGGATTAATTTTATTTCTCCAGATAAACTTCCGTATCCTAATTTAGACCTATAGGAAATTAATTTAGACAATTCCTTTATTAGTGCTTCCCTACGTAATAACAGAAATATCTTTGCACAATGCATTTGTTCTTCTAGCCATAATAATGATTCGATCATTGATGAAATGGTGCGGATTGAACAAATCATAGTATTGAAATTCGCAATGAAAGCAGAAAACATTTAATTCAGAATTTGATTACAGCTTGGGACAACCTCCCTAAAGAAACGAGGCCTTCACACGTACCTACACATTCGATCTCACAATGTCTATTGATAGTTCAATCTCTATCTCCTCGACTCGTGTAATGCAAGGTTCAAAATTAAAGTTAAGATGCAAAGAGTTCCTAAATCAAATATATCTTGTTTCATTTTCTGAAAACAATCAACTTTACTCTTATTGGTGTTCCAATCGCGCTAGACTTTTTTATTTCCTTATAGAAATAATAAGATATTTAAATGACTAATAATAGATTGAACAAATGAATACTAATGATACAGAAATACATTACACAGTAAAGTAAAAATAAGGTGAACTCCCTCAGGTCGACTGAATATTACAAAAGGTTGTTAAAAAATGGAACTATATCTATTAAATATATTTCACTAAAGTAAGCATAAAACAAATTTTAATCTGTTTTCGGTCAACCAACTGGTATAAAATGTATACATTGACTTAAAACGTAAATATGCACATTAATGTAAAATGACGTATTCGCAATTTTTTGTTCCCACGTTATTTAATGTAAAGTTATTTATTCGCAAATACTTCTTATTGCCATATATTGTAGTTATTGTATTTTCATATAAATCTTTATATTAAAATAACGTGAAAGGCAGTTCTCGGTTAATTTTCGCAAACAAATATCCTAACATTATAAATATTATAAATGCGAATTGCGAATGCGAGTTTGTTTGCTTGTTACTTATATCCTGCACTCAACTCAAGAGTTCAACCGATTATCATGAAACTCTACACTAACCTTTTGTCCTGGAAATACAACTACAGTTACCCAATCCTCTTCCCCTTCCGACCCTTTCCAAATACGGATAGAATGGGAGCGGGAAGAGGATGGGGCGGGGAGAGATTGGTGGGGAAAAGTAAATATCCTTTTTCTTGTCTATGTCCATTGTGTATATCCTCTGTCCATTAAACTAAGGCAACGCATATGGAACCCATTTGTTTGTTGCGGATATCTATGGGTAGCGCTCACTTAACATCAGAAGATCCGCTTGCCCGTTTGCCACCTTCTTCCATTAAAATTCCTATTGCCGAGGTGCATAAAACCCTAATTTACAATATCCGTTGCAGTAATACTATCTCACGTTTTGACACGTCTTTTAACACATGTTACCTTTCAATTGAAATTACCTATAAAGAGAAGTAAAATTGTCCAGGCTGGAAAATGAGACGCCGCGGGCGACAGCCAGTAAATACATGATAGTAATGAGAATGAAAGCAAAGTGTCGCCAAGTGCCAGCCAGCTAGTCTGAGCATAAAGATAGAGGAAAATAATGAGCTACTGTCGATGTCCGCTATCCAAATGAACAGTTGCTACAATGACTAAAATTACACTAAGCATTTGGCATATCCTTGAGAATAGAATGACTTTGCTTTGATTTTAAATTTGAAAATGTCTTCCTACTGGAGTACACAATCAGACCAAATGTGAGGCTTACATCCCGATGCCTAATAAATGTACGGAAAACTGACTTTTTTTCAATCGATTCAGCTTGCCGTCAAATTTAAGAATAGGAAAAATAATTATAATTTTAATGTTGTGATACCTTTTTTTTCTGATTTCCTTTTTTTCTATCCCTCGGGAAGGTTTTTGAATTAAAAGGCACTCTTGGTATTTTTTTAAAAGTATGTGTAAAAAAATTCAAGATGATAAAGTAGTGCTCGCGAAAGCGTAACAAACAAACAAAGTAAATTCGCATTTATGATTAGTTAGGATACGATGAAATGTATGATAAATGAAACCTGCCTAATGATTAAAAAAAACTAACTAAAATGCAAGCATCTTTTACAATATTGCATTATAAAAGCACCACAAGTCTCTACAAAACTTTTGTGGTTGCAAATACTTTATATGTGTCTAGCATCCCTTCCTTATAAATGTGTAAGTTTGTTTGTTACGCTTTCACGCGAAAACTACTCAACCGCTGATCATGAAACTTTGTACACATATTCTTGGAGGTATTAGAAGTAACATAGGATACATTGTACAAAAAAAATAGTGTATAAAAAGCGAAGTATGTATGTTCCCTATAGAACTATAGACTTCGAAACGGCTGGACCGATTTCGATGAAATTTACAAGGACTGTCCAGATTGGCAAATTCCTGTGTTTGGTAGCGATCGGATCAACATAATTAGTGGTACCCGGGCGAATCCGGGGCGGGTTACTAGTATCTTAGTAACTATTCAATGTCGTGTCTTTGCAAAGCTTACTCTTTGTATACAGATCGACCACGTCCTGGTGTGACGTATAATGGAGAATACGTACTTAAATACGTGACGTTATAAATTGTTAACCGGAATCAATAGTACAATATATGGCCATAACATTCGTGAATACATCTTGACAGGTCTATCTGATGGGGAATTATTACCGCGAAATAAGCAGCAAAAAATAAAAGAAGCTCTCACGAACATTAAATTCCAATTTGGAGATAATCCGTGTTCAAAATCAGGGACAATGTAAAATCTAAGTACCCACTTTTTGCGAGATCTTAGCACAAATAAAACTTAACTGGTGATGCCATTGTTGTTGTAATGGAATCGGCAACAATTGTTCATTGAACTTAGCCTTATATTCGGGACCTCCAGATTTGGATGCGACACAAATATGCAGCATGACTTAATTAATGTTTTATTATTCGTCGAGACTTTTGATACGTAGCGTTGCTGACAATCAAGAACATATTTTTTGAAGTTAAAACTTCTTTAGGCACGCTTGGCTTGGGGAATAAGCTAATGAATAAGCAACGAGAACGTTACGAAAAATGTGCTAGGGCGAGGCGATCGGAAGGTGTTTAAAAATTCAAAATCTGTCGAATTTTTTTTTCATTTATTCTTCTTGTATTCAATTTTGTTAGTTTAGTTAGTGGTTAATAAAATTACATTGAGTATAAAGATCCTAAGATCAGCAACATAAATTTGCATTGGGCCGGTCACATCTAGGTAGTTAGGGACGACGGTAGCAGCGCATGAGGAAGTGTACGACGGCCTGACGAACCGATTACCTCGCGAAGACAGCAGGTATTGCTCGAAGGCGGAAAACGGAGACCCGCATATAAAAGAAGGCTCTGTACATATGTCCAGCAATAGATTGATATAAAAAGACAAGAAATAAAAAGTACAATAACATATAGATAGACTAGCTGTTATCCCACGTTGCCCCCTAAGTTTAGAACCCAGTTTTTGCTGTTTGATCCCGCGAGCGTTAGCCGCCATCGTGAAAAACGCTTTTTTGCAAATATCTCGGAAAGCGTGGTTTTTGCGTTAAAAACAACAATGACCTTTATAAGAGGATAAAATAAGGAGTTAAAGCGTAACAAGCAAACAAGTATGTAAGTAAACAAGAACACTAACATTTGCATTTATAATATTAGTCAGGATTAAGATAAAAAGAGCTGTAATGAGGAAGATATAAATTTATTCCACTTTAATTGTGTAAAAAACGGTACAAAGTCAAAGATCCTGTTGTAAATTAATATACCGCACATTTACGAGAACTGAGCTAGAGGATATATTTTGAACAATGAATAGGCATTCCCGGTAAACAAAAACTACACTGAACTGCAGCCCTAATGGATATTTGAAAAAAATCATTGTTCATGTTCGCGCGCGGTCGTCAGTCACAGTAACCACATTGATGATTTTTGTACAAGATTAGACGTTCTTGGTATTTTTGACCGCGTTTACCTTAACGATATTGTATATTAATCTTAATAGGAAAGTTAGTTATCTACATATCATTTTCGATTAAATTTGTTTATTGAAAATTATACACAATATATATATTACATAATATACTTATATATTACATAATAATCCGATAATCACTTTCACTACCAACAGCCTATGTTTAATGGCACCAAGCACAATTGTTAAAGTACATTAACTTATTATTTTATTGATAATAAATTAGTAAATAATGAACGTATGAATCTTTACAATAATCAGTCTAAACTACTAAAACACATTTGAAAGAGATAAGATACTACATGTTCAATAAACACACAAATTAAATTGTATTGTGCATATATTGTTATCTCAAATAATTTAAGATTTGGTCAAGGACTGACTCCTAAATATTTTACTTTAGCTTCCCAAGGAATTGGACGGTCCATGAGTTTTATGAATGTTTCTTTGTGTCGCAGAAAAGAAAAGGGTCGCGCTTTTTGTTGGGTTTATTTCGATCCGCCATCTCGGAGACAGTCTAGCTCGATGGGGAAAGTGCTACGACTTCACAGAATACAGGCGATATGAAGCGGTTACATGTCTACGTTTCGTCTGATACGTGTGGTACGGCACGCATATCCACTTCGCTTCCCGTTGATTTCTTAGATACTCTTCTTCTTTGACCGACGTAAAGGTTGACAAAACATCTGCAACTTACCTAGTTGTTGCTGTCTATTTCTCATCTAGTTGTGGTACTTGACATGAGAGGATGCCTTTGCTCTATTGCCACCGTATCCCATAAAACACAGTTATAAGGTCTGCCGAGAGAAGCGAAAATTCAAATAAGCATGTCTCTGACGAGTGTTGCTGCCGCATGTTGAGCAAGTCGTTCACGCGAACCTATAAGATTTTTCTCTACCAAATATTGTCTAACGCGGCCAAAGAAGTTTTGAAGTGAAAACTTCTTGGAAAAAAACATTCGTGCACGGTACTATTCGTTTTTATATTACGAATACATGTCATAAAGACAATTGAAATTATTTACTATCATTTATTTTTAAATAAATCATTCAATTTAGCTACACTAACACTTACCTAAGTTGAGGCATTATGTATTTACACGGCTCCTTGCCTGTGCTATAATGAGCAGTTCTGTTGAAGTGATACTTTTTTTAAATAAAAAAAATATGCTTCCTAAAATGCTGTCTCATTCACAAACATTATTCTGTATAAGTCGATATAAGGCTGCGGTTTGATATTGCCTAGTTTTTAATTTTGACCTTTTTAACACATCAAAAATATTATTGTACGATATTTCTTGTTGCCTTTTCAATGTAGGATATATAATATATATAGTATTACGAAATATAAAGCAAGTCTCGTGATTGCCTTACACACTGTCAGATATATCTTTTGACTAGTTGATGTACATAGGTACGTCACTGGTCACACGTCACAATCATTATTTATTTTATTTATTCATGATGACGTAACTGGAAATCAGGAGAAATATAAATATAGATATAATATACACAACTTTTATCAGTTATTTTATATTATATAAGTATAGTATAATTTATGCTTTACTTTATCGGCGAGATTTCGTTACTGTAAACTTATTTATATAAATTATCCAGAAAAAATTAAAATATACAAAACATATTATTCTATCATTTAAAAGTATGTGTTAAAGAAAATGCTATTTATTTATGGCTAGTGCACAAGGAATGTACCGCACCATAATTACACCTGTCTTTAGGTTGCTTTAGTACTGAAGATTTAACTGACTGATAAATTGAATTAAATTAATTCGTTCATTCTTTATAGTTTTACTAGTTCAAATCAACGAGTAAATGCCCGTGCGGAATGAAAATGATTTCGTGTGCCCCTATGAGCAAATAGCATACATTCAGTTAATATTTTATTAGTAATTTAGAATTTTATTAGTAACTAGCTGTGCCCGCGTTTTCACCCGACCTGCAATTTTACTTAAACGATGATATTACCTACTTAATAGTACCCTAACCTCATCATCACCTCCCTCCCGTTTTCCCGCGTATGTGGCGTCGACATAGTATGACCGTAGCACAGCTTAACAATCACATATAATTGTTTAAATTGTGACCATAGTCCATACTTCCGGCCGCCTACCTGACGCCAACCCTCGTAGGGAATAAGCTTAACCTAACAAAACATATTACATAAGAATTTATACATAATTTCTAAAATCGTCTATATTCGTGTAAATACTGCGTTACCATTACCAAGGAGTGACGTGCGACTCCGAAATACGCGCGTGTGCTATAAATATCTCAATGCACAGCGTGTCTAGCTGATGCTTGCAAATACACTGGAAGTTGCAAAATCTCTGATACTGTCCTGTTTTTAATTTTATACAAATTTTCAATCATCACCATTGCAAAGATCATAATATAGAGTAATTAACTAAAATTTTAACATATTCAACTGAACAGCTATTTTATGTCATTTTTACTGAACAATTGTTGAACATGGTTAGGCAAATTGATATCAATTTTTTATTTATGAACCAATTAAGATAAAATAAACATAAATTTTAACCTGAAGCTTATGACAATATATTAGTGAAGCCCAAATGGGTTTAGCCGTTTCTGACATTAGCGCGCACAAACGCAAAGACAAAAATTCTAATAAACATTGTATATAATAGTTTTTCTCAAATATCCTCCATGTACAGACAGCGCTCCGTTTTTATTATGATATATGTATAGATATTCTGCATGAATCATTGTGTGAATATTGTGCAAAATATTTTAATCGGGCAATTAGGATATTTTCTAATTACATCACAATCGACGAATTAACTAATTGGTTTTAAGTAACTTATTATAAAAAGATATTTTAGTGGTCCAACTGTCAGAAACATTTTGAAGTCAGTGGAAGAAAGTGCTATTTTGATTTAAAAAAAACTCTCGATTGGCAAGCACCTGTTTGTTTACATTACCAAGTGAGACATCCAAGAAAATAACATAATCTTCAATGTGAGTAGTTCATTTTAGTTATACAGTATTATTCTATTGTATAATCCTAGAGATATTCCTCTAGGATACAATTTGTTAACATTTTAAAATTATGTGAACACACTGTTATATTTAAATAAAGGTTCTAATTTCTATCGATATCAAGGTGAACAAGATTTTTTTAGCTAAATCTATTTATATATAAATAATTATGAACACATACATTTTTTTATAATATAATCTTAATCGTAATCTTTTATAGAAATATCGAACAATGTTTTGAGCAGAAACATCGAGATATGTATATTAGGTGGTTTTTACTTAATTTTTTTTACTTACTTTGTAGCTTTTTACTTAGTCTGGCTTAAAGATACAAGGGTTTAATTTTGTTGCTTATTTATTAATTTGTGAATTGTAGTCGCGCTTTTCTACCTGTTCTAAGTTTTCACTTTTGTCAGCATTCCTTATGACTGACTGTTTTTTTTAATTTTGCTTACATTTACATTATAATTTGAATGAAGTAAAAACTGCTTTCGAAAAGAAGGACTACTTACTCGTTCGAAAGTTGTTTTTCAATAAAAAAATTATGTAAGTGTCTGTGATTTAATAAAAATTACATATAATTTTTTTGGCTCGCATTTCCCGATTATTCTGTTTTCATGCGTCATATTAAAATGAATATTCTTACCAAATATCATATTAATGTAAACAACATATTTATTTCATTACAATTGTATCTGACGCAATTTATTAAATATGTGTTAACTTGGCGGCGTTTAATATACTAGGAAGTTCTTTTTGCGTATTTTAATTCTTTAAATTGGTGTAGCGTTGTAACTTGGGTATAAGAGAATATTTTTTTCGATGATGAAAGTCAATTTTTCTAAAGATTTTTAATGTTATTTCTTGACCAACTCATAGTAGGACAATAGGATTCTAATGTTTTCACTAATTATTGTTTAAATGATAAATTTTTACATTACATTGGGAAGTTATAGGCCATCAAACTTTGCTAATATAGTGATGAAATTAATTTGAATATTTGATTAAATACCTACCACACATGACACTATGTATTTTTTTATTCCATCTGCTCGTACAAGTACGTTGCTACAGCCCAGTTTCAAACACCAAATCAAGCCTTAACCACGTTTGCATTAATCTTCGACACAAAAGATTTCACACCTTGTTAGCCCAATATTAGTACTAGCATATGGCGCTCTAAGGTCGACTGTAGTAATATTTTCAATGTGAAACACCAACGGTACACCACGGTAACACCCAACTATATCTTATTTAATTGAAAGATATGATTGTTGTAAACAAACATCACTTACCATACATGGCGGTCATTACACTTTTTATACTTTCATCGGAAATGTTGTAATTTTATGGATATCGTGAGTTAAAGTGAAGTGAAATTGTGTAATATGGATAGCTCATGTTATCTATATTAATATTACAAAAGAGAAAAGATTTGATTGCTTGTTAGTTCCGAAAAAACTACAACACGATTTTCAAAAATTATGTCACCAGTAGAAAGCACTTCTATCAACGAATAGCCTTATGTTTTATTTCTTTGATCGTCTATTTATCTAGCCCAGCGAAGCTAGTGAAAATATTTTAGAATTTACGAATTTAAACCTAAAGACCACTGGCTTACAAAAATCACATCTTGCTGTGAAACAAGGTATAGATTACACTCCTAGCTGAAAACCAACTGGGCTCGATTCCTTTGATCACACATTTTATTTTCTTTCGGTTATTTTAGCTATACTTTGGAGGTTTTTTCGAAGTAATAAAAAGTCACGCAGTAAAAAATGTATATGTCTGATAATTTTAATAAGGCAATTTTTATTTACAGATGAATCGTATAATTATCTTAGCGATGGTAGCGTGTATCGGAATGCACAGTCTTCCGACCGCTTCGGGCTTCTTGAGTCCGAGACAAAGGCAGCCATCAAGACAGAGTGAGACCGACTTAGACGCTAACGTCTCGTTGGATTTGTCCGCTATACTTCCTTTTGTGTCTATGATCAAGAGTCAAGTTAGGGACATCTTATCCGAACTGGCGCTCCAGGTTTTCGAGTACATACGAGCGATCGCCCAAGACTTTAAAGTGCGACTGTTGAAGAAACTCGGCAAGTACACGCTGTCCAATGTATTCCATTTGGTATTCGACGGCGTGGTTGATTTCGTAAAGGATGCAGAAACGAGCGATATATCGAACGTCACGGAAACCACCGACACAGAAAACACGACGAAGAAAGAAATAGTAGACGATAAGTTGAATAGTAAAGAACAGCCATCAGAAAATTATATTCTTGATAATACGTATCCATGGGCATTATATACCAAATAAACTTAACATTACCGTAGCTCCATACTGAAATTAAAATAATTATAGGAATTTTATCGCGTTTTTTTAACTATTTATGTTCCCGATGTTTCGAGTACTTTACAGCCCCCCCCCTCCAAATCGCCCCTCCCGTGACCGCGAGTGCTTGGTAGTTAATCTATATAATAAATCTATTAACAAAGAAACTGGCCTGAGTATAAGAAATCATTATGTTCTATGCTACTATAACATTTCACACCACACACCAAATAGTGCAAATATAATTGTATTCAACATGAAAAATAATTTTATTAATTTAATTATTAAATAAATATCCCTTTTTTGATTAATAGTTTTTGGGTGAAACGGACTATTTCGAATATATTAAAATCTAAATAGTGTAAGCAATATTTTAGTTTACGGCAGCTCTTACCCGGCATGCCTTCAGGACTAATTTTCAGTGCATAAGTATTATTATTTTAATATGGACCCATTCTAATTTAACGTATTTAAATTCGTTTGTATAATTTTACACCGTATAAAACATCGTTTCCGCTTTCTTTTCGCCAAGATCTTTCAAACTACGCAACGGATCTTAAAGGTTTTCATCAGTAGACAGTGACTCAAGAGGAAAGTCAAAGTGTATAATACATGCATATTAAAGAGAGAAGCAGAGAATTTCAAAGATTCGTAAGGTAATTTCGTAAAAACCTAAACCTTACAAGATATACGAATAAGTTCTTGATGGAACCTATCTATCTTTTAAGGATAGCTTACTATACCTATTCTAACATCTAAATAGTGGTCACATAGGTACAATGCTGTATTTGAAAAGCCATTTATATGGGATAATAAATATGGGAAAGCAAACATTTTTGTATAACATAATTATTACTGTTAATTTCACTGTAAGACTCAATCGAAGGTAGAGAAATGATGTCACAAAATTAATAAATGAACATGAGGTGTTAAGGTTTTTTTTAATGAAATGAATTACAGAATCCCGTCCGAAATTATCGAAAGGTGTTAAAAAGCTACATAACTACTTTAGTTATTTGTGTTGTTTGAAGGATAATTTAAGAAATACGTGAAATATTATGATGTAAAGTAGAATAGTATTGTCGTTGGCAAGTGCCAAATACTCAAATAGATCTGAGAAACAGTAGGTAAGGTTAAGAAAACCTGTATACGAAGACCATATGTGAATTGAAGTTTATGTGTGACCTGCAACTAAACAAGAAAAATAAACTTACTAAAAATTGAAACCCAATTATAAAGTCCTAGTTTGTGTTAAAAATAAATGGATGTGTCACATTGTAAGTCCGCTCTAATCATCAGACTTCTTCGATGAGAAATTTTGGAGTTAACTTAATTATATTTTTTATCATTATTACACAACCTTTTTATGTGATTACGATCATCATGCATCAACAATATAAGATGTAGAAGAGAGGGATTATTCCCTCCTCCCCTCCCTCTCTATGTAAGAAAATTAATCGTCGGATTAAACCTGTAGAAACAACAATAGCTTGGGTTGCCTCATCCAACTTTGCTATTTATATTTTACAGGCGTTGTTTACTTTGCATAATGATAGTAGTTAATTTCATCGTTACACTCACATCGTAGGTCAGTAGTTACATAAAACTACTACGCTAAGTAGACATGCTACCACTATCCTCAATATAGGTATATAGATCAGTAAATATATATGTAGATACAAAATTGACAGATAAATATATTAGGATTTTCGTTCCTGGAATTATACATTTATTATCACCGGAAAAGAAAAGACACTAAAGAACTGACCGCCTCATGCTTTAAGCCATGTCCAGAGCAAATAAAAGGAAAAGACCCCAATTCAAACGAAATTAAAACATGTGTAACACGAACAAAATAATATTCTACGTAACGTTCCCGCTTGCAGTGAACTACATATTTAAATAATATTTAATCTATAAATAATATTAATAAACATAATCTCCCTGCCTTTTTCCTACCTATGTGTGGTCGGCACAGTCCATACTGTACAGGTTTTGGCTATAGTTCTTATGCCAAGCTTCTGCCTAACGCTAATGAATAATAATAAATAATAGGGAAAAAAATGTGCCATCAGGTTAAAGTCGTTGCTATTTTATTAATGTTGTAAATTCCGTGTAATTTGTTGGCTTTTCTTTCCTTTAATATTGGAAATTGTTAATTAAATAAATGCTTTAAAACTTACTTCATAGCAGATATAATATCTGTTACTACCTACAGTCAAAGAATCTCACTTACAACATGACGCTTGCTGGGGCTAATACAGTTATTAGAGCTAAACATTCACTATTAAATACCAACAGGCGCAAGTAATATTTCTTTTTACCATTGTTTTTTTAAAATGAATAAAAGGTTTTGTGATTTCTGTTACTTACTTACTTAACTTAAACAAGTTTTCTGCTTTCAGACATTTCAAAAGTTGCCTTTCTGTATTTTCAGATTTCTGTGTTAAAGAAGAAAGGCTAAATTAACGGCCTTTCTACTGATTACCAAGCTTTTTTCCAGTTTCATTTTTAGAACACTCTAATTACTTATAATGATATAAATGAGGATATTGTTTTCACCATAGAGTCAAACTTAATATTAAATAATTGATCCGTCATAAAATAAATCACAGAAATTAAAAAATAAAAAACATTTCCATGTTCATTACTCACTTAAAAGAACATGTGCTATATTTCAAATTTCACTCAAAAGAACATTTATGTATAATTTAAACAAAAGTTCAACCAATAGTTTATCGTGGGTTTCAACTGTGTTTCCAGAGAGAATCGATTTTACGCCTTTTGAATCCCACGGTTATACTGTGCGATGATGAGTGAGTCTGTCAGTTTTTGGTGTATTTGACAACTAAACTATATAAGAGTTTGATAAAAATAATTATAGTGTAAATGATTTAACAAGGTAACTTTCAATTCAAATGCTTGAGTTGAATTAATTTGTACGAGTCTACTACTAACAAGATTTGACAGGAAACAAAATGCTCTGACATAAAGCATCCATTACAATGTAGAAGTATTTCTTTGGTATTCATTTTTCGCAGGCGCTTGCTTCTAATTAATGTAATTGGGTTGCGTAAGACGACAAAAGTCATTTTAATGGCAACTTCTTTATAGAAAACAAAATCTTATAGACTTTTAGACGAGACTAGTAAATGACTAGGAAGCCTATTACCATGCGCGCATTTATTTATATTAAATAAAAGTTTTTTTGCGTGTACGTTACTACGTCATTACAATATTGATTCCAAAAATAAAAACATACTGTTACGGGCACCATAGTGTCTTAACAGCTCATAATGTCAAGAGTAAGAGCTATTCCTTTGTTTAATGGCGTCGGTAATCACTTAGGTGCCCTGCTACTCGTTTTCCGAGCTTGGATCTGGTTTTAGTGGTTACATCTCTATATAGTATAAAAGAAAGTCGCCCCCGAGTCTGTTAGTTTATATGTATATATTCCTTCTAAACCACGATGGATTTTGAAATGGTTTTCGATGTGTATATAATTTTTCCGTTGTAATAAGTTTATCTGACTGGAAGGTTTATGTATTTTATCCTAATTAAAGTTTCGCATACTAAATTAGCACAATATCGGAACCGAGTCGTCCAAAATTTAACGTACACTGGCTAAGCGACAAACAACAATGTAGTTATGTATTGTTGTTCTAACCGTGGGTTTACATTGCCGCAAATATTTACATAAAACATATTATCATCCCATTTTAACCTTTAATAAACAGAAAAAAAAACTTTTCCTAGCCATGTCCTCTCCCGTCAAATCCTCTTTACTCTAACGAAACTAGAAACGCGGAAATACTTCTACTTCACGCGTGTCTTCTGTGAGCTGATATTTCACCGGTCGAAAGTATTAAATAATATGCTAGTATTAAATCAAATGACAGGCACGCCGTCTTCATGTAATCTATTAAGAGCTGTAGACTAAGCCAAGCCACAGCACTCACGGGCAGATTCGTAGCGGAATGCTAAGAACTCGGCAACTTCCTAATCCAAATAGAGTTACAATCCGAGCCGCGTGTGCCATTTGCCGCAAGAAAAACAAGTGAACCACAAACCAGCCCGTGGCCAGTCCAAAACCAAAATAAGTTAAATAAGCAACAGCACAGTTGAAAAAAATTGTTAAGTATCAAGATCATCTAATTAAGGTCTCCCCAGGCCCTAATTAAATACAAGTTCCTTCCAAACATACAGTTGTAATTAAGCACAAGGTATATTAGGCCCATGGTTTTATTGCGCAATATGTCACCGAAAGATTGTGAACTTCGTCAGTTTATAATTAGACAATCATCAAAATCACCAAATCATCCACAATTGAACGTGTCATTTCTCGATAGTTTATACATTTATGAAGTCAAACCGTCAAATTATGGACTTATATATAAATTGTGTTCATCATCATCTCCTTGCCCTTTTCCCACTCATGTGGGGTGGGCACAGTATGAGTGTAGTCCATACTGTATAAGTTTTGGCTACAGTTTTTATGGCCGGCCGCCTGCCTGACGCCAACCCTCCTTGGGAATAATTGGTTGTACTTAAGTCTTCTTTTGTCAGTGTGATTAAAGATTTAAGATAATTCCGTTGCCGAGATAGTCAAATGTCACTTCTCGTTAGGTTCGTCATTAGCTGATCGGCATTCATTCATCTCTTTTGTGACAATAATTCCATGCTACTTTCCATTTCTGTAGAACCAGAATATATAAATTGTGTTATTACGTTAAAATTTAAGTTAGAATAGAAACTTGATTTGTTCAGTTCACAAATTGACAGTTTATAATACGCCTTGTCCAATTATAAATTAACGAAGTTCACGACCGGTCAGTGACATACAAATATAAAAAATAAATGACACCGCTAACATATTACACATTCGTGAGTATTTGAAAAAATATTTTAACTTCATGGCGCCTTTATGTATAAAACCGAGAGTTATTTTATTTCAGCATAGTAAAGCGTGTGATTTCTTTTGATATACAGTTCAAATAGAGTAACATAAATAATCCACATTCTGCTAAACTTCTTACAAGATCATAAAAAAGGTGAATAACAGGTATATTCGGACGCTTCTACATGAAGTAGATAGAAATAGTCTGCGCATGTTTTATTTTAATGTAAGACATTCCATGGGTGAACCTTATAAATACAACTCTTGGAATTCCGCGGAGAGTCGGGCCAAGAGGTTGATCGGTGACCAAGATCTTAAATGTATCAGTCTTGAGCAGAGACAAAGTGATTTGACTGTCGTTGTTTTACAGGTACATTGTTGGGGGTGTGCGCAGTGATAACAGATGATAGTGTTGAGCGCACATGGTCGTCCACTTCCAGAATTTGAACGTTTATTTTTTATATCCATAGCAATGAAGTAATTTCGTGTTTGTACATAAATTATGTATACATGTGTTCTCAACCGGTCTTTCAATACTCGTATTTAACGAGCTGAGTATTTTTTATCTGTTTTCCTATTACTCCTATTTTTTTAATGTATTCGTAACCTACCTAACCCTATTAAGACCAGAGTAGACTAAATATATATATATTTTTAGTATTAAACACATTGTATAATGAAATTGCATCAATATGAGTACTGTAAGGTCTTACTGCCAGCTTTAGTTAACCGACCTATACGCGTTACCGCCCTGCATACATTCTTGTTTGTTCAACGAGCGACATAGATATTCTATTCTATATTTTGTTAGTCTACCAAGATTATTTCAGCAAGTAAGCTTATTTGTACAATGTCAAGGTCTTGCTGTAACGTCATAGCAGTCAGGTCTTATTTTATTGGGCACAAGTTGTAACTTTTTTATGTTGTACTCTAAGTTTAAGATAATATATTACATTTGTGCACATATATTTTAGCGTTTGAAATTGTTTTTATACATAAACATGGAGCGACTGTGTTTAACGCACATTTAAAATAAAAATACGCATTTTTTTGTACCATTGCAAAGTTGCAGGGTTGAAAAAATGTGACTTTGACATCAGTATAGTATAGATAGACGCCTGCTTGTCCCTACTGATGTGGGCACAGTTACGGCATGTTAGTTTCACAATACAACTAGTTTTAACATCGTAAATACATTGTTAGCATGTTGAAGCTTATTTACAAAATACTTAACCTGCTTTTGTTTGTTATGTCATACTAAATTTAAAGCGAAACAATTTTTCACAGATCTTAATAAATTAAATTTCTTTCAAGAGCCTTCGAACGAGTGGGTCTTTAAGTGAAGATAGACAAGGCATAGTTACGTACAACATCTACTTTCCATGCACTCGTTGATCAGAAGCGGTACTCTGAAAGTTGTTGACGAATATGTCTACCGAGGAAAATCTGTCCATTTATGTAACTCCAACTTCGAGACAGTAGTCAATCACCGAATATGACTCGGATGGGCAGCGTTTGATATCCTCTCGTGCCAACTAATACCAAGACGAAAGTCTTTGACCAGTGTGTCTTGCCAGTGAGGACTCGCGGTAGGTACTGCGACGGGGCCCCACACTGCGAGAACCGTTAGACGGCTCAAGGTACCTCATAGGGCAATGGAGATGACAATGCTTTGGGTCTCCCTACGAAAACGCAAAACGATGACGACTACGACGAGATTTCTTTCAAATGACGAGCTGTGAATCGGTGCTTGAAGGTTTAACGAAGAAAATTGCTTGTTTCAAGTTAAAAAGTTATGGTCATTGCTTAGGCGACGGAGCAAAAAAAATGTAAGCGTCTGTTTCTGTATTTACACGGTCGGCTTAATTTCCTTCTTAAGACAAATTCCGACCTCAATATACATATTTTTTGTTATAAAATGACCTTATACCTAAAAATTAACTAATGAAGAAGAGATGGAGATATGTTCAGTAATACATAGAAGTTGTCTAACCATTAAGTTAGGAAGAACTTATCATTTGTTTCATTGAGGTCTGGGGTCAAATAATTGTAGCCGACTCTAATTGTATTCAGTTCTGAGAGTTATGATAAGAAAATGTACTCAGTAAAGAAAACTTTATAATAACTTATAATCGTTTTGCTAAATCCACCACAACATATTTATATATTAGCACTTTTATTAGTAATAAAAAATGTTACCGTTCGTGTCAAGTGCACTCAATGTCAAATCGTATAATAACCGTTCATAGTCAGATCGGCCTTTAACCTTGCGAAATTAATTAGTACTTTTTACTATTATAATTGAACCTTTAATCAGAATGATGTCAATGAAACTGGTCCAATTGCATTTAATGATTCATTAAGAAGAGCGGTGATGCCTCGCAGGTCACGTATTTGTAAGAAACTCCATAGTTACCATGAACACATTTTTTATAGAAATCCGCCAAAATATAAAAATAGCAGACTTGGAAGTTGCACATTCCATTACGCTATCAACTCCGTGTCCCATTCCTAGGCTCAATTCAATGCATTAGAACCAAAACCGTGCCCTATGTGATTTTCTGTACCGATGACAATAAATAATAATAATAATAACAAACTTAACAAACAAACTTATAATATTAGTCAGTATTGTGAACATAACACATCGTCTACGATAAGTTCGTCGTCACTTTATCCGTATTTATGTAATGTCTATTATATGCCAGATCAAGTACTTAACTCTATGGCTTTACAATTTTAATCCTTTCTACAAGTGCAATAGGTAACGGTAATCTTAAAGGCTATAATTTGCATTCAGAGCACAATTCTATCGAAGGCACTGACGATGTCGCAACGTCCAGTCTCCTATTCAGGCCGTTATTAAAAAGCCTTGCAATTGGTTCCAAAGACAAAGTGTCCTTCTGCGATACCTATTACATTTACAACGCACACCAACTGCGAAGTACTTATGCTCAAATGTATGATAAAATACTATCGGATCGGTATTATAGTTGCATTCATTCTGCGCGTTGTTGTTTTATAAAAAAAAGGATAATGGCTGTATATGCTTAATGGTTTTTAGAAATCGAAACAAAATAAGTTAACACAAACAATGGCTCAATGATATCTTTTTATTTTATTTATTTAAACACTTCTTTGTAAAAATATATGGCGGACTTAATATGTATAGACTGTCTGCCTCTCGACTACGCATTAAGGAAAGAAAAAATGTAATGCAACCTTTTTTGGGTTGAGTCTTTTTTGTCATGTGTAAGCTTTAGCATTCTTGCACCAATTGCCGACAAGACATCAATAGATTCAACTTTAAGGTACATCATTTATTCTATCATTAGTATCGTACCATATTTCAGCATTATCTTAGACACATATTAATAATGAATGGTACTGTTCTTTCAGTAACGCGTAGTGAAGTGTCTTTTTAATACTAATAATAAATTCTTTGACGAATGAACCATACACTGGCTCAATGCCGCTGTTGACCGAGACGATTCACGCGTCTGCTTCGATCACGGGCGAGGTTTCATTAACTGCGGTAAATGCACTGAATAACACGTGGTTAATAGCAACCGGCGAGGCAACGGTCTAATCTCATTTAACGATTGCACAACACGCCGCTTGTGGTGCGGTGCACGCGCGTGACATTGACTGGCTCCCAGTGCCGCTGCCGGTCGTATGCCGTACATAAGCTTTAACTCCGTGTGAATATCTATTGTTTTTGTTCGAGTCATTTCAAGTGGAAGGAAGTAAAGCCAAAATCTCTTCTTAGATAAACGTAGTCATTGTTAGTAGTAATGGAACGGATAATTACGAACTAACAAGTTTCTGTTTGTCGAATTTATATGTAAAAAAAATTATAAAGACTTTTTCACCCCACCTCTTATTGACTTAAAAACCACTTGAACTTAAACACCAATTGATTTAAAAACACAAAACTCGCTCGAATAGAACATTTATAAATATATAAATCCTCTTCATAAAAATAATACAGAAATCGTGGTACTAGAATTATTAAAATGTGGCGTTATGAAAGTAAAATGCTGCGGTCAACTAACCGATTCGAGGGTGCTCATGGGGAAGAACTTCGGCTCAATCGGTAGCCATTGTCTGATTACAAGTATTATTACAACTAACATCACTACCACTTCGAAATGTGTTAGCGAGAAGAAGTGGCGGAAGAAACTCCAGCAACGCTTCTATCATTAGTAAGGGAGAAAACCCTGCCAGTTATGTGGCCGTATCGAGAATACAATGCCGAGAAAAGTGTGTGATTTTGCTGCGAAGCTGCTTTAACCTAGTGGGATAGATCATTATTGCATCGTCTATCGATAGTCGAGTACCTGCCTAAGTCATAGATAGGTAGACCGACAGTTTGTGGACTTTACCGAGTGCAATTGTTTGGTAAGTGGCGGCATCTACAACCAGCGAATAAGGGTACTTGCGGCGGAATCAAAATGGCAGCGCGATTGAGCTACGGTAGGCAGCTATAAGGCCACGCGTAAATAATATGGTTAACTGTTCGAGGATCAACAACGTGTGCTTCTGTTCAGCGTAACATAAACACGTAACAGCGTAACATCAGGGTCAAGTTATGCTGGAATTGTGAAACACTGATATTTACACTTTATATGAAGCAATTAACAAGAGTAATGTGCGGAACATAATAATAAAATTTGCTGTTTCCTCGACCCCTAATTTAAGTTATTCATTCTTCATATATAATTAAAAAGAAAGTAAACAACCAATATTATTTGCTTTAATTGCTGTAAATGTATTAACTTAATAGCAATTAAAGCATATAATTTGGGTTTATTGTTTGTTTTTATTAATACTCACGCCTGATGTACTGTACATACTCGCAATGTCGGACATGCACTCGCAAGTTCCATCCTGTTAGTCTCATAAAATATAATTATCAATATAATACATTACAATATATTACATAATGTAAACTATCATTTCCACCTCAGATAATTTTAAAGAAGGAAATCAGGGAAATAAATAAATCTTTTTGCGTTTTTAACACTTTTTCTGGTATTATCACATACGTGAGTTTTTGAGACTTAAAAACCAACAAAGTAATCTACTTAATCATGTCATACATAATACAATACGAACAAATCATTCATCCACGTCAGCTTAATTTTGAAAACTTTAAATACGTGACGTAATAATGGTATACTGTCTGAGTGGCGGTGTGAATATTTTTTTTTCAAAATCGCCCATTTGAAATTATAATTAAAATAAAAAATGATTAGCGTTCGTATATTATAAATAATTCTAGTTTTTAAATTTGATTCTATATATTCTTATGACCTACAAAAATATATCGCAAAGTCAAATGAA
Organism: Papilio elwesi; assembly: GCA_029849275.1. NCBI lineage: Eukaryota > Metazoa > Arthropoda > Insecta > Lepidoptera > Papilionidae > Papilio > Papilio elwesi. The sequence continues at coordinate 6,893,007 of CM056697.1, forward strand.
CAAGGAAGAACATACACCGGTAAAACATTTGTATTTGTATACTAATAACCAGTTAGAGTACATATTGATTAATCGCCATAAGCCCCCGAGACTCACCTCTCAGATTCCCTTGCCGCCTCACTGTTATATATATAATATCATATTTTTACAAGTGTATATTCAGATATGTGGTCACCTAGCAACTCACAAGCAGCCTTTTAATAAATTAAATGCAAATACCACGGAAACAATTTACGATTAAATTTTTACTCATTTCCATAACTCAAAGACATTGGCATTAAGCAACAGTTACTTTTTCAGTATGTTTAAAGAGAAATTAAATTCGACCTACATATATTAAACGAATACATAACGTCCTAGACAAATCTATCTATTGTAGGTATCTATCGCAGTTCCAAAATGTTTGACACCACTACGTAGACAGACAAAACTTCGTCTTTTTCAATACTGCACTATTTTTTATACTGTGATGATATTTTAACTTTTAAGCTTTGTAACCTTTGTATTGATACATACTATAAATTCCGATAAAACTGTCGACATTAGCTATGGGTAGTAGCTAGAATATGATATATTATGATACTTTTATAAATTGAAACTAGAACGGACCTTTACAAAATCGTACTTCATTATCCCCTTGTCGACGGTAACAAAAAGCTTTTAAATTCTTGTAGTCGTGTATAAATAACAATCGTCCTCTGATAATTCATTGTAAAATAAATTATACACTTAATTTAAATAACAATTTATACACTATATAATTTGTAAAGATAATTTATGTAATCATCGTTAATATTCATGCACCGAATATTTTTTATTAAATATAATAAATTATTTAAAATAACATTTACTCGTATATGCAAAATAATATCTTCTGCGAGTTTTTCACATCTTTTTTAATAATTTCCTAGCTGGCCCGGCAAACTTCGCTCCGCCCTATAAGTAATAGACGGTTCACTATTTTGGCGATAATTCCTTACACATAAAAGATATGTATCTGCTGTCGCGGGCTTTTTTGTAGGACTATTTACGGTAAACATTTCCATTATACTTTATGTACGTTACTCTAACGGTTTTTTCAGCCCTCTCCATTATACCTCGCATATGGCGGAATTTTTCCCCCTTATTTGAGACATATCTTTATATTTTGCTCAATTCACACATTATCTTTATAAATTACTAGCTGTTCCCGCGACTGCGTCCGCGTTGAATCCAATAAAAATGTGTTTCCATCGCGAAAAATTAGTAGAAACTTTATTTTTATTTAGTTGCTACAACCATGTGCAATATCATCTACGATTCTGTTGAACCTTGGTTTTTATGTGCAAATTAAATTGTCTTAAATTTTTCTTTTAACATGCGGTATTTACCATTAAAAGTTCTATGAAAATCCAGAGATATTAGCCGGATCAGACAGACAAACAACAATTAAATAAATTGGTTTTCTTCCCTATACCAGTCCTGTTCCCATTATACGGTCGGTACAACTTTTTTTTTTTGGAGGGTTGTGACAAACGAGCAAGCGGATCACCTGATTTTAAGTGACCGCTGCCTAAAGACATACGCTAGAAGCAAATGCGTTGCCTACCTTAATGGATAGAGGAAGGCATAGACAGGAAGAAGGATATTTCCTTTTCTCCGTTTATCCTCTCCCCGTCCAATCCTCGTCCCTTTCCCATCCTATCCCCCTTATGGGGAACGGGTGGGAAGGGGGAGAGGACTGAAATAAGGCCTCCGGCACCGCACTCATCAGACAAAACGCAGAGTACTACTACTTCACGTTGTTGTTTTCTGTGAGGTCGTGGTATTTCACCGGTCGAGTCAACCCATTCGTGCAGTAGATGTTGGTGTTGCGAACTCTGCCACTGTTAAACTGGTTTTGGTCTCTCAAGTTGATCTATCATCTGTCATTTCAATCGTCAGTCCCTTCTTAATCATGTCACCTTTCACTAAATCCATCCATCTCTTTTTACGCCTGCGCCTACCGATATACTCCTCCATACTCAGGACTATACAGGATAACAGTGGTAGAGTCCGCAACAACAACATCTGTTGCCGAATTGGTCGGCTCGACCGGTGAAATACCACGACCTCACAGAAAACAGGCGTGAAGTAGAAGTACTCTGCGTTTCGTCTGATGAGTAAGGTGCCGGAGGCCTAATTTCAGTCCTCTTCCTCTTCCCACCCTTTCCTCTTAAGGATAGGACGGGAAAGTGAAGAGGATTGGACGAGGAGGGGGTTAGCAGGGAAAGCGAAATGTCCTTTTTCCTGTCTGTGCCCTCCTTTGTCCATTAAAGGTAGGCAACGCATCTGCAATACATTTGACTGTTGCGTATGTCTATGGGCAGCGCTCACTTAACATCAGGTGATCCGTTTGCTCGTTTGCTACTTTATCATATAAAAAAAAATACTCAGGACTAAATCTCTACATGTTGTCCCATTTTTCCTCCTCGTAACATGCCCATACAATGCCAACCTTTCGCTACTTACTTTATCTATCACAGTTGCTACTTTTACACTTCCCCTAATATACTCATTTTATACTTAAGCGTTCGTGTTAACCCAAACATCATATATTCCTCATAACTTTCGTAAATCGTCATATGCGTTTAGTGTAGAAGTTTTATTTTGACATTACAAACAGACACTTTAATTTAATTTATCAGTACACATAAGATGCTCGCTGAAAACGCCGTATAGTGGGAGAACCTGAACTGAATCCTTACTTCTTAGCCATAACGAAGTATCCAGTGAAGAGCGTCTACTTTAGGTCGCGGATTTTTGAAATTACTCTTCTTTATATATTTTTTGTTGTATGTAAAGTAATATTGTGTCGTTATGAATGTTATCGATATTTATAGATATATAAATCTGTGAAAAACAAAATAAAACGGGAACCTACATTTTGCCGGGATAGAAAGTGCTATTCCAGATTACAATCTACCTCTGTGCGAAATTTCATCCAGATCTGTTCAGCCGTTCCGGTGTGAAAGAGTAACAAATATCCATCCATTAAAACTTTTGCATTTATAATTTTAGTACTGTAATATTGTATATTAATTTGCATCATAGGTAGAGGACTTATAACCTTTGCTGAATTCGAATGAATCATTGGAAGATAAAGGTATGATGAGGAATGTAGACAAGACAAGTAATGGTTTTTAAAACAGAAGAAAGTATGACAGAAATTAAAATAAATGACAACGGTAATAAAGTGGAACATGTAAATTTTATATTTAATTATAGTGAAGTACTTAATTAATTTAAGCTGAAATATAATAAAAACCTATAAGGTGATAGTAGGATATGTGGTATTTTTACGCCTAAATAATGCTCTACAAAGTACTTATTAATTTAAGTTTTAAAAATTTGTGAACACTTACAAAGACCCACATATTGAGAGGGGTCCTGGTGAGTTGACGTTTTCGCCGCGACCACAACGATCATAGTCGTCAATTAGAACGGCTTAACAGTGGCAGAGCCAGTAACCACAACATCTGTTGCACGAATGTGCCGACTAGACTGATGAAATACCACGACCTCACATAAGAAAGGTGTGAAGTAGAGTATTCGGCATTTCTTCTGAGGAGTGAGGTGCCGGAGGCCTAGTTTCAGACTTTTCCCTTACCCATCTTTTTCTAGAATGTATAGGATGGGAAGACGAGGATTGGACAGGGACGGAATAGATGGGGAAAATGAAATTCCCGTCCTCTGTCCAATAAAGGTAGGCAACGACACATTTGCTTGTTGCGGGCGCCTATGGGTAGCAGTATTTTTAATAATACGGGTCAAGAACGAGGTGGCAAGCGAGCAAGCGGGTCATATATTATAATATATGACCCGCTTGCTCGTTTGCCTACTCGTTCCATAAAAATAAGATTACTTAGGCTTGTATTTATACTCATAACTACAACAATTATAATAACATCATGTAAAGTCATATTCATCATCCATGTAAAGTCATGACATGAATCATTTGCATTGTTCAAACATGTGCTTGAATATAAGTGCTTAGTTACTTAACCTGTTAGTTGTTATGTTACAACCAATGATATTTTATACAATAAACATGTTATACTCATGCAAAATCAACGGTCAAAAGTATTCCAAACACAGTGTTAAGTGGTGTGAAAAGGATAGCGTAATTATATTAATAAGAAGACGACACCTAGCGTTTGTGAAGCGTAAATGTAAACACATGACGTAAGCCATAGAAAAAGCGCGCTTTCGAGTCCACTTTTCCATCGCTAATTCCATATCTGGTACTTTCTGTATTATAATACCATTTCTTACAACAAATAAATAAAAATTAAAAAACAGAAGAAAAAATGTTAAAGGTCAAAAACAAATGACAAAGATTCATTATACCGGGTGTTTGGAACCGGGTACCTACATTTAATATTCCTTAATTAAGGCCTTTAAACAATAAAAACTATTGTCTAAATTCTTAGGCCCTAAAATCAGTTAACACTACGATACGATTTTCATTAAAACTTGGCCGCGATCTATGACTGCCTACTGCCTCGCGGAAGTGTAATGAACAATATAGGTACTCGTTTGAGCGGTAGCTGATGCAAGAAAGTAGTAAGAGCGACAGGTGTACTAAATGACCTTCTATGCACGAAGATTACACATAGGAATCGATCAGAAACCCCATTATAATAATAATACTAATTATATCATCCTAGGACATATTCACACAAAGCCATCTGATCCCAAACTAAGTGGAGCTTGTGCTATGGCATCCAGGTAACTGATGTACTACATATAATACTTTTCTTTTGTAAATACATACTAAAATAGATAAATTACACTCAGAATCAGGTCAAACAGACATGTTCATGCACACAAATGTCTGTCCTGGGCGGGAATGGAACCCACGACCTTTACAAAAACATATTATCATGAACTTAATGTCCATGATAATATGTTTTTTAAAGAAAACAAATATACTCATAAGTGTTTTATTCATTATTTGAATCAATGAAAATAACAATACTTTATTGTTTACACAACCGTTCATGTTTTTCTCTTCATATTATTGTTTTCAGAAATGAATCAACCAAGTTATAAGTACTTTATTTATCCCCTGTGTACATAAATTAATTTATTACAATGTAAAACAATAAAAGTAATGATTACACTAATTCAATTTGCATATTAGAAGGAAAACAAGGCGTCGGACTATCCAGCTGATCTTCAGTTTGGCCTTAGAGTTTTGCTTAGGCCTTATTTTGTTTACTGGAGATAACTCCTTTGTAGGACATCAAGGGAAATGTTAGGGCAGGTCGGTTTGAGGGACGCCATGAAATTGTAAAAATTAATTCTACGACCTACTTTTACTGTTGCCGGTACGGACCATGAACAAAATACCTTAAACTCACACAAAGTGGCAGGATTTAGTCATCACGCTTCATGATATATGGTTGTCTATTGGTAGCCATCGTTGAAAATCATATTTAATTGCCATAGTCTTCTATATAATAATACATCGAGAAAACGTAAGCTCGAAATCAAGGAAAAGAATGGGTGTTGTATTGCATGATCTTGTATCGTTTTTCGCGTTTCCGAGCCGACTCCTGAAGCTATGCCTCTACAAAATGATGTTTTGCTAACACTCACTGTATTTGGCTAGAAGTTGTTTTGACGGAAGGCGTATTATAAATTAGTAAGTAAGCTACACAAGTCTAGTGTAAAAGGGCATTGTTTATAATTCTAAAATATGATACGTGGATACTTTACGAATATCGGTACATACACGCTATCTCTCGACACGAGCCATGCTTAGATTAGTACCTCACTCATAAATTCTTTAGTAAGAAGTCCAGCCAATAGGCTATCATTGTTCCGTCTAGAATATGACCATCAATATATAAACATCGTTGTTCATGTTTAGATACCGCTCGGTGACGTCAGATATTTCTAGTTTAAATAAGACTGAACCAGTATAATAAATATTTACTTACACACGAAGCACAAATTCTAAAAAAAGCGGAATTTGATATCGAAACCGAAACCTAGAATAATTAAGAGACAGAGGAAGAAATAATCACATAATAAATATAAAATAAAGAAAGAGCAACAAAAATACAATATTCTGTTAAGTTAATATACATATACATTGCAGCATTAACAGTGCTCTCTTTCTTCATCACCATTAAATTTTTCTTTTATTGACGCAATATGTTTATAGACGTCTTTGGAATTGCTCGTCGTCTAGTCTCTATCGCCTCAGCTGAAAGCTTCAGCTCCAAGAACTTCATGGAGTCTCTGCCGGAAGGGGGAAGTCGCCCAGTGAGCGGTACAGAGTGGTAGAGACGCAGATTAACTAGAGCTGGTATGTTCACAGTACTTACACCAATACAATTTCAATTATTATTTCATAGCATTAGCTTTCTACATTAAAAGATTTCACTTTACTTTATGTCACGATTTTCACAAAATTACAAACATTTTCGATGGAAGTATCCTACTCAATATGAAACAAACGACAGGTCGCGCCAGTTTTACTTGTAGTAAACCGACGCATACTCGGTTATTTCTTTGATAAATATCTTTTTAAGACGTTATCTTCATATATAATAAATTCAACGTAACCTAACCTAATCTTAATCTTTAACGTAATACCGCAAACAAAATCAGTTCACAATTTGCTGATCCACGAAATCACCAAACAGTCGCTGACATACACGTACAACATTATAAAGGTGAACCTTTTATTCCTCTTACAGGTAAATTTTTAAACGAATGCATTTGTGCCCGCCCACATCATAAGCGAAGCTGTCTAATGTATCACGTTCGAATGTCTAGTAGTTTCGGTTGTGAATATATTGTATTTAAGTCGATTAGGTTCTACTTGTATCTGTGTATGAATACGTTATCTTATAATAACACCTCTACTCGTTAAACATTTAACGCTCCTACTGGCAGGTATGAATTAATAGTAGTTTCGAGTTAGACAAGACTACTTGTTTTATAGTTACAATTTATTAAATCTGCTTTTATGACGTTTGACATTCATGTGACGTCAAATGGTCAAGTTTTTTTTATGTTCTGGTTAGTTTCAAATTCGTTTTTCATAGTGCTTATTCATAAAACAATCATTAAGTATTTAATTACTAGTATTATACATGGAGTTAAGATATATGGCCGACAGTGCGCATATCGTAGAAAAGAGGTCCGATAAATTGGAATGACGAATAACTTAAGCTTAGTTTCTGTTAGCTTTGCTTATTTTATAACTTCTGATTTTAAAACTAAGAGATACAAGAAATATAAATAGCGATGTATGTTATCATCTCTACGACTGTAGATTTCCATCTTTTCGTATTCCCTTTACACCTAACCTAATAAGTCCCAATTCTTGAGAACATCTTTAGCAACGATTCAGCGATTATCGGTTGGGATAAAACTTAAGGTTTCGCGTCACCGAGTATATAACGTGAACAGTAGATGGCACGAGTAGTCTTACTCTACTGCATCTATTCAAGTATGTGGTCAATTTTATTCTGAAACGCCGTTACGATACAAAATTATCCAAGATTACGAATAGCAGTAACTTTGAAAAGTATCTTTATTTCTAGGTTAGATGATGAATAAAAGAAGCCAGGGAAAGGAATGACGACACAACGGACTGTTAAGTTTTACTTGTAGTTTAGTATTGGTTGAAGGTAATATCTGTCAAAATGAAGAACTAGTTGTTAATGAAAGAGAACAAGTGTATAGAAGTCTCAAAAGTGCTGCAGAAAAAATGTTACAATTCAGAGGCGGGAATTTAAAGTTATAAATTTTTTTGCTGTTTTGGCTAAGCAAAACCGTCGCACTTAAATTAGGTTAGCAAGAAACGGAGACTAACGGAACTAGGGCGTCAAGATTACCAAGTTTCATTTTAATTTTCACAGAAAACAGAGTTTCGAAAGAAACCGATATATATACCTATACATATAAAGTTTCTCCTTCTTCATTTGCAATTTTATTAAACATTTGATGTCATAGAAACCTTACAATAATTATATGGTCAAAGGTTGGCTTACATAAATTTACATTATTATTTTATTATTGTACGTTGATGTTTGAACGAAGATGACCATTTCACGAAATTTGATGAAACGGCCGGCCACATCATGAAACGATCAATTTTACGATAAGGCCGCTATAGTTGTCCAAGAGCGTTTTCCAACTTACTGTAAGTCATTAATTAATTTAAAAGCCAAATTTTAGGCTGACAGCTGTAAGTTTGTGTTTGGCTAAATGTCAAAGCACTTGACAACCCGTTGCAATAAAAAGAAAATACTACATCTCGGGTCTGTGTAGGACAATAGTAACAATTATCTTCACAGCACAAGCCCCCGCCTAATTAGACCTATTGAAAACAATAAACAAATTTTATTTAGACTGGGCTGCGATGTTATTTTAATATATAATTTACTTGCAACCCGCCCCAGCTGCGTCCGGATATTAGATTAACAAAGATCGACAAATAAGAAAAAATAAATATTAAATATGACACTCGCTGATCGCTGAAGCCTTGTATTGGTTATTTTTAAAATTGGTTCAGTCATTTTTTAATTAAACCGGAAGCGCAAATAGTTTGTCTACACTAAGCTTTGATAATCTTAAATCCTAAGTCTATATATATATAGGAATAATGTAATTATTAAAAGGGGTGTATAACGTATGAAATAATTTCTTTGCGCGTAACAATCCTCACAAAAACTAAAACTCGTAGCAAGCCGGTCGGAATTTGAAACATTAACAGCTTATAAATCTAACGCCCGACCAAAATTTAAATGTATCACTACTTCATTTTCATTAATTATTGCATAATATTTTATTTACCGAAGCTTTATTACAGAATGTTGATTCTTTTTTGTGGGTATATTCAATTTTAGAATACCGCCAGTAATTCCGAGTGTTTAAATATATTTTGGTTAATTTCTTCTGATATAATTTGCAGTATATGCTTAAAGGTTGATGTGGTTGTTATATTACATTGCAAATAGATATAATGTTAATTTGTAGCAAGTTTTGAATTCAGTACATTAGTGAATAAGATTAGTTATTGAGATATCAATGATTTCGATGTTATGTTAAAATATATTTTGTATTTTGGCACGTACGTTTGCCGCTTTTCCTGTGATCACCGAGTAGTGGATAACTGGCATTTTTCAGGAATAACTCCTGGAGTTCCGGTTGCATTTCAGCTTCAATATTCCTCGCCTTCATATTGTCTATCACAGCACTATTGTTCCAATATAACATTAAAACAAAATATATTTTTTTACGCACGCACAGGTCTTACACTTTTGTTGTGTCCCTTTACCGGCGGCGCATGGTTCGGAACTGAGAATGGGATGTGAGTAAAATTGGTTTTATAGTTTCGTTTTTCCAACTCGAGGTTTTCATTGTTGAGACGAGGATCCCAACAGAAAGTCGCGCGTCGACTGCGCGCCGAGACGGTCAAGGGTGCCCACGCTTCCGAACACTGCCTAAACACATTACGTCGTTGCACTGTTACCCCCCTCACTCTATACATGCTGTTGTTTACATATTCACCTCGTAAAATAATATTGCACGCTTTAAATCCGCAATAGATAACAGTGAGTTATTAAGTAATTTAATTTTATATTTAAATTATAAAAACGTTTAGTTTTAGAACATTTTTATTGTATATCATTTCTATTCAGGATATTTAACGCTAAGTGTAAGTTAACTTAATTTATACTTCTCTCAGATTACACAAGGTTATTAATAAAAAAAAAGTTCTATATCTCCCAGCATCCTATGCTATAGCTTCCACTAAAGGTTGATATTAAGTATGTTATTCACAGTTGGATTTAGCGTCACTTGTGGAAAAGAAAATGATTTTAATTGTATGTAGTAGTTAGTTAGTTAGAGACAGAAGACTCGATATGCCGGTTACACAATATTTTGAAATAATAATACAACAAATTGGTTTTAGTTTCTTACATGTCTCACTTTCTTTACCACTTTACATTTAGACTCTGCACCAAGTCCGACAAATTTTTTCTTCATGTAATATAAAATTGACTACAACATGATAGTGAAATAAAAAACAAACTTCTCATATCCTACTAATCCTATACTAGTATAATATAATATATTATACTATAAATGCCAAAGCTTGTATGTGTGAATGTATGGATGTTTGTTACAATGTTGTTACTCTTTCATGCAAAAACTACTGAATGAATTTTAATGAACCTTTGCAATAATATAGCTGATACATCAGAATAGTATATAGGCTATAATTTATAAACTTATCGTATGCATTGTCCAAAATATAGCGATAAGCAGGAAAAAATTCCGCCAAATGCGAGCTTCTACTTTAGTAAAAAAATCATGTAATTTTTCATATAAATTGACAAAGTATTACAATGTTCAAAAAGCTTTTTGACTCATTATGAAATTGTTCTTTAGTATTTGTTGATATTGTTTTTGAAGTATTTTAACTACCTAGTCCATATTGCACGTGCCATAATACGTACGTGCCAAAATAGTGAACTATTGATTATATATTAGACAATTTTCCTTCACTTTATCTCACGATTTCAACAAAATTACATTTCCGATGAAAGTATAAAAAGTGTAATGGCCGCTATGTATGATAAATGACGTCATTTTAAACACACGTGTGTTTGTTTACAACAATAACATCTTGATATGAAACAAAGTATATATTTAATACAGGTGTTCCTTTGTTAAAAGTGCACTGTTGGTTACACGTAGCGTCGGTAAAGAAATTGTCAACAAAATCACGATGAAACCGTTCGTTGTCCTTGATCATTCAAAATTATTATTTTGGTAGTCAAAATTCTGTCTCCGTCTGCTTGGGTATAAAATATACAAAACGTGCATATAATAAATTGTTTTTATTAAAAATGCGTTTAAATCTCTATCTTCATTCTTAGCGTACTTAAGGTTACGTTGATTGTGCCAATGAAGATTGGTTGGTTGGTGGTGGTTAACGTAAATTGTGGCGCTGGCTGGCGGGAAATGGGGAGTCCTTGCCGGCATTAACAGCCCACTCGCCTAGGGAAGGACTAAGTGGTTCGCTCCTTGGCACGGAGGCCCCGATAGTCGGGGCCAGCTTGCGGATGTCGCGGCGAAACACAATAGTGCGCCCGTGGCTTCCGCAAAAAAGCAGAGAGGACCACCGACAGGGATTTTAGTGGGTATGCCTCTCCCTATTTGGGAGAGGAGAGTCCCACATCACCACCGCACTGTCCCCGCGGTACCGTGGTATACGTAATGCATTTTCCCTGTCGGAAAAAAATCGTTAACGTAAATTAACAGAAAAAAATCAAAATAGTTGTACGAGAAGTTATTTAATTTTCTACAAAACAATTAAGGTATCAGCTGTTAGGTGTTGTTCTATACTAATTAACATCTTTCGTTACATTCATGCTTGCTGTCCAAAACGGTACGCCAGGTTTCAAGTGGGTATGGGGACCTGTATGGTATTGGTGTATCATACAAGAAGAAAGTTCCAATGCACTTCACGCCTTCAACTATTTCAACCCGGTTCATCTAAGAGTCTACACATTACATACAAGAAATGAACATACAGATGCACGTTCGAAAGAGTATTTAGCTGAAATAAAAACCTGTATTACGTTATATCCCAAGAATTGTCTGAATTGAATTATAATAAATTAAATTGCAGTATGGAACTAAAGATTTTTTTGCATGTGAATTAATAAACTACTCGCATACTAGTTAGTATACTGCGGATATTTCTCTAGGAAGTAATAAAAAGTTTGATTGACCTTAGTTTTTGACGTAGTAAATAAATAGCAGTTTTGAAAATATTGTGAATGCAAAATTAAAACGTTAATTATAGTCGTATAGCCGTACGTATTCCGTCGAACAGAAAATTAGTAGAACAAAAGTGTTCGTTATTCCGCAGTCCAATATGTAAATAATGTAATAATATTATCAATTTTGGGATCTCTTATGCCTAAATTAAGTAACTGCCAAAAGAACTCGTCAAATGGTTGATTAGGTCGTAGCTCTGCACCGAGTTAATCGACCCAATCGTGCACAAGCTCCTTTGTCTGTTTTCTATAATTCTTCCCTACATTTCGCACGTCTTCAATAATCAGATCGATGAGATATTCCACACGTAATGTATTAAAAAAAAATCTTAAGTTATGCACAGTGGCGATTCTTTTTATAAAAGAAATGCCTGTCCTCATTTGTACATTTCGCAAAAGCAAAGACAAAGGGCTCTCAGGCACCCTCGAATCGGAATGCTACACGTAATGAGAGACGGGAGCACTTGAGCCTAGTTACTCCATGGTGCGTCCGCCGAAACTAGGCTGGGCGCCTTCTGCGCCTTGTCATAAAGTCCGGTGAAGCTGAAGATGTCTGTTCTAGGCAAACTGTGACCTGTAGTAACAAAAAAAACAGAACCACGCGTCCAATGTAAGCTAATTCGGTACTCGCTAGTCTAAATATTAGCTCACTCTGTAACTCAGCGTCATAGGGACAACTCGTCCACGATGGAAATTAAAGTTTAGTTTTTTTAACGACGTGCGCTTGACGTTGAAACTTAAGTACGTATTTTTCAAAGAGAGAAATCATTTACTTGAGGTACCCAAAACCGCGATAACAACATAATACGATTAAACCAATCCGGAACCGCTTTTGAATCCAATCAAACAGAAGCTCATGTCAAACCTAAGGATAAATATTTTCATAACTTGATATAATGTATGCAAGGCTGTATTTGTGGTCGTATAAAAAGTTCAGCATATAGAAGGTATCTTGATAGTTCATTGACTCCAGTGCTTTTAATGAAGTAGATGAAAGAAATTCCGGTGATCGAATAACGCTTCGAACAGTAAGACAATATAAAAAAACCTTGTCACTTTATATCCGCATATTCACAAAAAACCGGTAGAACGGCGATTGGAACTCGCTTTTAAAATAGGGTCGCAATGCAATTTATTTGTTTAGGGGAAAGTCGGGGAAACGCGAACGTTGGGTAATCCCATACACAATATTTTTAACAATGCTTATCGTAGTTATGATATGTAGATTTTTTTGTTACCCTGATGTGACGTGTGTTTGTTTATTTCTATCGCCACTAACAGTGTTCATAAGTTTATATATTGTAAAAACACAAGTGAACGGGCTTAATGTAAGCTACAATAATGTTTACAATATAAATATTTTGATCTTATTGGGCAGAGGCTAACCAACAGAAGGATAGACGCTCAACAGATTATTATAATATAATGATAAAAATATCCTAGGACATATTCACACACGGCCATCTGATCCTAAACTAAGCAGAGCTTATGCTATGGCAACCAGATAATTGAACTACATATACTACTTTCCTTTTCTAAATACATACTTAAATAGATAATTACACCCAGGCTGAGGACAAACAGACATGTTCATGCACACAAATGTTTGTCCTGGGCGGGAATCGAACCCACGACATGCGGCGTGAAAAGTATCTTACAAACCACGCCAACCGGCCCGTCTTTTATCTTCGGATATAAATATTGGACCCACGCGAAATGTACAGATGAACAGTAGCGGGCTTACATTTATAAATCGTTACTGTTGACTGTTAATCTATCACTGATCTGAACTGATCTGATCATAAATTATAAACGTTAGTTCGTAATTACCCCATATGGCTTCATAATAACCCGGGGAAAACCGACCACTAAGGGTTTTAGTCTTGCTTTTTTTTATTGTTTTTGTGTATTTTTAATGGAGAAGGTGGCAAACGAGCAAGCGTCACCTGGTATAATCAAGCTACCCATAGGCATCTTCAACTAGCTAATGAGATGCAGATGCGTTAAATTGTGTTACGTTATTTAAATTATGTATTCTGATGTAGATGCTATATGTCACCCACTTTCCTCTAATGCCCCAAAACATATAACCTGCCGAGGAGGGAGAGTGACGTTATTCTGTTGTCTGAAATACAAAATGAAAGTAAACATGATTTCTACGTCTTGTCTTGTGCACAAATATCTATGTATAAAATTAACTGTAGATAATAACTTACGACAAATACAACAAAATAATGTAGCTTAAAAGTCTAATGACTCATAACATGTGGGTTTAGTATAGTATTATACTTTAGCGTAGCAATTATACGGAATAAACCAATAAATAAGTAAAAAAAAGCAATATAAAGCATAATTTGCGTATGTTTATTAATGATATTATACACTATAGATATGTTACACTCAGAGTTCCACAGTAGTGATAGCAACATACACACACATGGTGTAAAAAGGATAGCGTAATTAAAAGAATAAGAAAAAAGATGACAGCAAATTTTACGTTAACTTACGGCTATGTAAACACACGTAACCTATAGAAAAAGCGTCCCGATTGAGTCGCTTTTCGAGTCTTCTCTTTCGACTGCTAATGGCATATCTACTATATATAATATCATTGTGTGCATAACAATCGTTTTTGATTCGTTTCCAATTGGTGCGATCCTGGCACACCTCCTCTCCCTCTCACTACTTCTAGAACCATATATTACTAGTTAGTTGCGGGTGCTCTTTATGTCACCTTTCGAATTGACATTGGTGCGGTTTTTTTAGTAATTCACTATCTGGTCGACATTAGTTTATCGAGCGCGTCCCCAACGACGTACCCGCGCTGCCACTCACTTTCAACGTGCCCGAACCACCGAGCATATCTCTTTCCATTTTAATCACAATGTTCTCTTCTTAGCTACGATTTTTCCTTATGCTTTTTGTTGTTATGGTCACGCCTAGCATGTTTCTCAAGGATCGCATCTCAGCATTAATTCTAGCAACATGCTTTTTCTGTCAAACCCGGCTCTCTTCATTAAAGTGGGATTTAATGCAGCTTTTTTCCCTGACGCACCTCCATAGACAAATTTTAGCACAACACTACTGTATCAATAGAACCATTAATTTTATTCCACGCACGCACTCTTCGTTTAACATGCACACGATCTCTATTCAACATACATGACAAATACAAATACAAATATATGTCCTCTTCCACTAATGCTAGTTTTTAATAACTGAAAATAAATATTTGTAAATAATCATTTATTGACATAGCATTTGCTAATCGCTTTTGTTCTTGTTTGTTTTTTGACGGTTCTAATGAGTTGCATACGCTGATTCGTTAGATATTCGATAGACCTAAAGTATTGCATCCTCGCCGATACTGCTTTAAGAAGATTTTGCATTGCTTTGTGACACCTGTAATTTGTTGCCCCTTTACTTTTTTAATATCTAAAACCACTTTAAATGAATAATTATTCTAGTACCAAGTCACGTTAGTATAATACGATTATCGAGTATATTTAAAAGGAAAGGTGTATTTGTCCCCAATGATGTCGGCTGAGAAACCCAAGCGAGTTGTTTCGGGATTCCCCAACCTGGTAAAACAAGCGAGCGGCGTTATGAACTGCCCACTTACCATTTGCTGTTTGTTACGGCAACAGTTTTATTTCTTTGTCAATATAAATATATTTGTTAATCAATGGAAATCCCCTAGACGCATCACAGGTAAAGGAAATGTAGGATTGGCATTAATTGTTAGCGAATTTATTACCTCTTGATGTCTTTTTTTTTGTTAATTTCCTGACGACGTTTTACTGGAAATCTCCGAAATTTTAAGTGTTATTTTACTTTGATATAGAAATAAATACGATGACAGACATTAGCAACAACCAAAACTAATTGCCGGTAGGTATACATGCGTCACCACTCCTTAATAGTTTACCTTATTGGTTCTACAGAAAACTAGCACGATTAATCTTCTATCTCCTTTTTATTACTAGTTGTACACAATGTAGATTTTCAGTGTTTTTAGGGCTTCATAAAGATTCGGAATAATAGATTTACTTCGCTTTTATTTTGTTTAAAATTTTAGGACTGCCGTCAGTCTTTCACTCCGAAAAATTTCTTATTTTAGAAGACTACTCAACGCTACCATTGAAACCTCCACTTACCTTTCATTTTATCTGGTGATTCAGCTATGTTTTATAGAGGATCAGGGAACGAACGAACAGCAGTTCGTCAAATATTAGGGCTTTTGCACACGATGTTTTTGTGCGCGGACGACGCGCGTTTTTGATGAGCGCGTCCTCTGTGCGCTATCCGCGCGTTTGTGGCGACACCAGGTACCAACGTGTAGACGTTCTTGCGTTCACTAGGCGTTCTAATGGGTATCAACGTGCGCCCAGAAAACGTCATGTGCAAAGGTCTTTAAGGGTCCCATGAACATTTACTTTAAAAGAAGTAATCTCTTGTTCTAAGGTCACTAGGTTGAGCCTGATTTAGAAACACAAACAAACATCTCGCAGCATTTGGGGTAAACTAATAATTTTGACACCTACTTATAAGGGTCGTTGCAGTCGGCGACGGGACTTAAGACCAGATCGTCGATCGACGTGAACTTAATTTCAAATTGATTCAAGTAAAGCGTGTTTTATGGTAAATATTCTTCTATTAACTGCTGCGTTACGCTACGTACGAAACTGTACCCGTTTATATTTTGTTGCAATAAACAACCAGTTTTATATGATATTCGACGATAATAAGAATCTTGAAACTTGATAATTGTTTGCTATGTTTCTGTAATGCACGTCTAAACATATAATTACTAATATTCTCGTAGATAGACAAGTTTAATCACCCATAGATAATTGCTTAATAAATCGTTTGTATATGAATAAAATCTAAAACAGTTGTTTACAAACACTGCTCGTACGCTATATCTGCACATATTAGATATCTGTAGTACGCGTAAGTAAACAAATATTGTTACAATAAATGTCCAAACCCCCGACCGACCGAGACACCAATAAAATTACCACCTATTTCCTATTTCGTACTTTTACTAAATAACCGTTAGAAGGTTGGTCTTTGGCTACGTGTTCTTGCCTATACAGCCTTTTGAATTGTAGCATTTAGTCATTATTTTAATCGACTAAATTTGTTTTTTTTTCCACTTATAAATGACTTAGTTATTGTGTGTTATTATTTTTTCAATTTTAATTAACGGAATATATTTTTTTATAATACTAGCTGATAGTTAAAATAAGCTCCTATCCTACCTATATATATAAACTTTAGTATTACGAATAAAAGTATGCTTGTATATGTTTTATATGAAAGTAATGGTTATCGTATTCAACAATGCGGAAGCTTCATAGCGATCGAAGGGTTCCGTTCCGATAAGCGGTGTCGAGTCCAGTTCAAGTTCATCAGGAAATATTATTTTCTATGTAAAACAAACACATGTTTGACTTTGTCAATAGGCAAGTAACCGATATTTAACACGTTAATTAATGCTGGCAGTAATTTTATATACAATTATCGCTGGGTCAGTGACCACAGTGTGGTGCGCTGCACCAATGTGGCGGGTTCGTTCTACAAACAAATATCTGTATCTAAAAATCTTTAAAAGAGCAATTCTTGTATATATATATATATATATATATATATATATATATATATTTAATCTGAATCTCGGAAACTGCTCCAACGACTTTCATTAAATTTAGTATGCAGGGGTTTCGATCCAGCTAGGATTCATTCTTAGAAAATGTCGTATTATCCGTGTTTTCAAAATCCGATTCAAAAATACCGTGGTCATTCAGGTACTATGATATTAACCGCATACAAAATGACTATTCCGAAACAACACGACAATACAAAATAAGACCGAGCAAAGCTCGCTCCACACAGCTAGTATTTACTTAAACACGTACGTAACAAATCAACGCGGAGTGGTCAACATTCCTGTCTCTATACAAACATGGTGTAAAATGATACAGTGCTTATAATTTTAATTATATGACCTTTTAGAAGTATCTAACATACTCCTAAGAAGATTGTGAGATACTTCTAAAAACCTTGTTGGGTACCTGTATGTAAATGAGTGAAATTAGGCTAACAAATTGACTGCTGCCGCCTCGAGTACTCCAGTTAAGAATATGCTCTTCTTGGGTATTGTGACTTCCGGTTGTTATGACATGTCATGAACTAGGCAGGATGTAATTTGCGTTAACAACCTCGGCCTTGAATTACTTAACCTGAAATTATACAGACACAATGAATGAAGGTTTAAATGTATCAAACTGACAAATGAGGGACAACACACTACAATAAACTTTTGCCTTTTAAATTTTCTCGGGCCTGCTTGGCGTGCTGATATAACTTTAAACCTGTTCCTGAGACTAGTCGTGAACAGATAATGACCATGCCTAATAAGCTATACATTAACCTAATCTTAGCCAACCGAGCTTCTACCGTTCAAATATCATTGAAAAGAATTTTAAGTTACAATTGAACATTTATCTTTATTTGCTAAGAAGTTATTACCAAAAGTGATAAATGAAAAAATAAGAACATTGCCTTAAAACTTGATTTGTAAATGTAACATAAGAAACTAATTTTGAACGATACAATTTAAGTTTGTAGCACTTATTAAACTACAAAACTGTTGTGTTATGTAGTCCTAATATTCACATATGGTATAGTACAAAAATATGTTACACACGTGACAGAGTGAGCTTTCGACTCGGTAAAGGTAGGAACCGAGAAGAGCTTTAGTTGGCAGCAAAGAATAGAAGAAGATATTGCCAATTGAAACACTCTTACCACAAACATAAAATAGCACTTGGAATTATTATGGTCTGTGTCCGAACTGTGTTACACATTTTAATCAATAAGATAGCGATTAATGAAATACATATGAGCACTCTCTGCCCACACTCGGTCAGAGACAGTTGAATATATGTACTTAGTCAGGTTACTACATTTTTGGAGTAGACATTTTAAAGTAGTGTTAATATGTAATTTACAAAGTATAAAATCTACGTTAAAAAGAAATCGTAATCCGAGTCTTTTAAAATATGTAAATAAGCATCTTTTTTTCTTTAGAACAATGCATTTTAAAATGGAAATTGTTGAATAAAAAATATACATTTATTATTTGATTTTGACAAAAATGTAAACAATTCGAAGTTTCGAGGCATGCAACTTAGTGATATATTATGCATGCTATTATTATAAAAATAAAATAATTACAAATTTGTTTTTATGTGGTCTAAAAATTTTAAAGTTTAAAATATGTATAGATCTTTCGTTTTTTTTTTGTTCTTACATTAAAAGTATTAGTTATTATTAAAGCAAATAATTTTAAAATAAGGTCCAAATATAAAGAAATTGAAAACTATCGAACGTTACCAGCAAACAAGGTTTGGCTACTTTTAAGGTGATCTTAACCACATCCTATCCTGACTAATATTAGAAATGAAAATGTGAGTTTGTTTTTTTATTTGTTCTTTTGTTTTGACGCTTTAACTTCTTAACGACCTCGGACGATCGGGGATACAGAAATTGCATCGCCCCTAAAACCAGTCCCTTCACTTAAAGAAGTTAAGTGGCATTAACGAGTTAATCGATCTAATTCTAACGAGACAAAGATCCTAAAAGTTCATGTATAGAAAAATCAGAATTTAAGTTTCATGAGAAATTTACTTATTACTTATTACTAATTTTATAAGGTATAATTAGAAAAATTAACCACCATATAGAACGATTGCATAGGAATGAAATTGTAAGCAAAAGCTGAAAAATGTTCTTTGAGAGGTCACCGCACCCAGCATTATAGCAACGTATAATGTGAAGAACATTTGAGTAATGGGAGCAACTAACACGACGTCCTAAATGGGCCTAAGAAACTTATCACTCTAAGCATATTTGGCTTTACACAATAATTTTAGAATTAGCTTATCTTATTTCTGGACAAGATTCTTACGTAAACAACGTCAAAAGGAAATCGCCTTCAAAACAATAATAGCGGATATAATATCCGGGAACACCTACATTGTTACTACGTGATATCTCATTTTTTCATCAGTCAAGGAAGTAGTGATTAATCGATCCATATGTAACAAATAGTAATTGAATAACTTATCAAAGCAATTAAATGTTTTTATTACATTCAATGTATAAAATTTACAAAAAAAACAGCGCACAACTTATTAGTTCACAAATATAATAATGGGTTAACCTAGCGCTATACACCACAAACTACATCTGTTGCACGAATACGCCGGCTCGACAGGTGAAATACCACAACCTCATAGAAAATAGGCGTGAAGTAAAAGTACTATGTGTTGCGACCGCTATGTGAGGTGATGGAGACCTTATTTCAGTCCTCTATCCCTTCCCCGTCATAAGAATAGGATTGGACGGGGAGGAGCACAACGGGGAAAAGCAAATATCATTTGTCTTGTCTATGCTCTCCTCTGTCCTTCAATCTGCAACACATTTGCTTGTTGCGGATGCAGTGATACGCTTGCTCGGTAGCCACCTTGCACAATAAATATACACCGAAATGTGGTATATAAACTATAGTTTTACGTTATTTATTAGTGTCTCTAAGTACACTCTATACGTAATAATAACAATCATAGCAATATATTTATAAATTACATCTATCAATTAATTGTTTCAATTGAATCAATTAAAGTATTTATACTTGGTTAGTATTTATTAAGTAAAATGTAAATCGACATTTATAATGAAACCGTGTAAATAGATTGTATAAATGTTTAATTTTATTTTTAATTACACTGATGTTACAAAATTAAATAAATATAAAAAGAACCCGTGCAACACTCATATTAAAAACGCTTATATTGAATTAAAAAAGCTTAATCAAATAATGTGATAAGCATTATTTTTATGCCAGTGCAAATAACTTTTCGATTTGAATTAAATGATAAAAATAAAATAACTTTATTAAATATGTAAATATTTTTAGTATCTTCACTTAGCCATTAAATATGCAGTCCTTAGTTCAAACCCGAGATTGCTGAACGACAAAAAGTTTGTTCCTAATGGCAGCTATTTCGGCTTTCCATACCTGCTCATAACACCGTATTTAAATAGTCTTAAGAAATCTTGTCTTTGTCTCTCTCAAGGTTAAAAAGTTAATAATAATTACGATATAAAGCTAATTAGTAATTTATTTTAGACAAAAGTGCTATAAGAATATGGTTTATTTTTAACTGTACAGCCTCAAGGAAGCAATCTAAAAATCAAATACATACATTCTACTTAGATCAAAACCAAACGATATTACTATTATACCTTAAACTTGACGTAACGCGGAAATATGTATGATGTGTTTTGATATCCGAGAAAGACTAATGTCTAAGCTTAGTTTGTTCACACCTCTAGCGTTGTATTAAGTTTACAGCCAACAAAATGGAGCTGACATAAGAAATCACAGATTAAACAATGTATATTTACTTTACTTTTAACACATCGTCATAGCTAATAGACTAGCTACTCTTCGTCCTTGTTAGAAGAAGAAATTGGTTTAGAGCTACATAAAAGTTTACCCCATTGGGACTTGTGTTATAATTATAATAATTATACGATTATGTTATAGTAGAGAACTCGTCAGACTTTCCATCGAGCAGTTTTACATTGTGGTCATTGTGCTATCGCTTATTACGAGGATTATGTTAAGGTAAAAGCTTGTCGCATCGCTATTAAGTTCTGTCGGGGAAAAACCTCATTCCGATAACTCGGTGTATCTGTATACTTTATTTAGTACAAATTTAAAAATGGTCTTTCTCGTGAAGAATATAAATGTATCTTATTATAACAAACATGTAACGATTCATTTATTTTGTATTATTTTATTATTCAGTTATCAGTCTGCCAGCTTATACTAGGCATGTTAAGTACTTATTAAGCTCTTCCTTGCGTTTTCTCTGTAACTTACTACTTACTTGCTATCGCGATTCCTACATAAAATAAAAATTAAAAATGTGTGTGTCCCACATAGTAGAAGTGAAACTTCAACGGACAAGTGGAATTGCATTTTTGAGTTGCGCGTATTTTAAAGGGGAGCGATCGACTGGTGGCGGCCGGCAGTCTTAATAAAAGAAGGAAATGAAGTCGTTTTCTTTACTGTTCATGCCTTTCCAATTACAATCAAATGTTACTTGTATTATTTACAAATATTAAATAAGTCACTAACTTAACTGTTAATACAGGTTGGTCCAAAAGGTTTTTAAGCACGCGTCATTGCCAAAGACCAAACGCATATCTAACGCAAGGACTCATCGTAACCAATCTACTCCATTAAAATGACGGATACGAGTGTCTATTTTTTCGGATTTCTGTAGGAATTGGTAAAAAATTCAATTAAAAAAAACAAAAGTCATAACTGTTCGGGGGTTGACCGTAGACAGCCGCTGCAGAACATTTTTTTGTTGTAGATGACCTCATCTAACCCTGCTTTGCGCTTGATCCACGACCTTTGGACCACTGTATGGCTGTAACAAAATTAAAGATTTGAAAGAATCATAAATATTAATTAAGCTTCTCTTAATTAAGATCGTGTTAAAGTGGTGCATTAAATGTAATAGGTAGATGAATCGATCCATTTAAATAAAAACACAATGCATCTACGTCGGTTCACCGCAGATACATATCAGGTATGACAATAGCGTGACAAATGTTATATTTGTTTATAGTTTACCACAAATATTAAGCCACATTTTCATTTATTCTATATATTTCTGGGATGATTATTATAATTTAAATAATAATTACAAAATGTATTCTTAAATGTTTTCAAGAGTTTAATTTGTTTAGAATAAATGTATATTAACTTTATCGGTTGTAATATGAAATAGCAGTTCAAAGTGCTTACTTCGCAAAGTTCATTTCACAATACTCAATAAGTATTTAAGTGTTACTCGAGAAGTGTATAAGAGTGTTAACGAGATTTTTTTGTGTCTGACTAGTCACTGTCATCCTAGAAGAAGCTTTAACACATTCGCCGGAGTTGAGAGGCAGAGCGCATTGGGCGCTTAGCCTAATCCTCTTTGCAGTAGCTAACCTCGAGGGGTCCCTCAGGAGCCTCGGCTCTGGTTGTTATGCTTAGGTTATTACGTATTACGTACGATATAGTACGTATTTATATGCTTGTTTTTTATGAAGTATGAGTCAAATTTGTTTTTCTTACTTGGATTTTTATATACATATACTAATAAATAGAATTGAAGTGTCGGTATGTAATATCAAAATTAAATTTCCTGAGTATGACCCATGAAGTATATAACAAAAATACAATTTTTAAAAATTTTATCCGTCTGTTGTTCCGGGTAATCTCCGAAACGACTTAACCGATTTGGATGGAACTTTTAATGGAAGATAGCTTGCTGTCTTGTGTTGTCTTGCATGTGTTGACGGGATTCAAATAGGCTAATTTTACTTAAGTAAAATAATTCGGCGTTAACGCGAAAAATCAAAAACCCTCGAAATTGTGAAAAAATATACGCGCCGCCGTATCGAAAGCACCGTCCGCTACCTGCAATGACACAAAGGTTGCCTTAAGTAGTAAAATATTATAATATAACATAATATAATATGTTTTACTATTTGAAGTGTAAACTTCTTTAGTCACGTTAAACTATAATATAGGTTCGCGACACCGACATGCGCAACATGCGTTAGCGACAGCGTCAACTACATGCTTATTGAACTGAAAACATCTTTAACTGCGTTAGACGATTTTAGGAAGGATTGGTGGTAATAATCTATATCTATACTGATAAACAAAGTTAAATTGTTTGTTGTAATGTCAATATATAAATTTGATACTGATGTTTTACGTTTTATTTTGTACGGTAGAAGCAATTAATGTAAAATATACGATTACACACTTTTATTCTGCGAATTGATTAATATGTTTTAATTTGATTCCACGCAGACGAAGTCGCGGGCAACAGCTAGTTATCAATATATTACAATAAAACATATATGTATAATAAAAAAAGATATATATAATAACTCCGAGATCAGCCGATTCATTATTGTTGCGTATACTCGAACTGTTCTTTTATTAGTTTAAATTGTATGTCACGGTATAAAAAAATTAACGGCCAAGCCAAACATTTTAGCATAAATTGTAACTTCACTCACAACTCCATCTGAATCCAATGGTTCGAAAATACAACGCAACGCCTCGAGAAAAAGTAGGTTGGGTTCCTTGGCTCGTCATGGTTGGAATACTACTGTGCTCACAGATTTCTAGATTCTGATTTTTTATGTACATTAATCCGTCGTCTTGTCATCCTTATCCTTACTAATCTATGTATCTATCTATCTATTTAACTATCTATCTATCTATCTATCTATAATATTATAAATGTGAATGTAAGTTTGTTTGTTACGCTTTCACGCGAAAACTACTCAACCGATCATCATGAAACTTTGTACACATATTCTTGGAGGTACTAAAATTAACATTGGATACTTTTTTATGAAAAAAATAGTATATAAAAAGCGAAGTGTGTATAGACCTATAGATCTATAGACTCCGAAATGGCTCGACCGATTTCGTTAAAATTTACAGGGATTGTCCAGAGTGGCACGTTCCTGTGTTTGGTAGCGATCGGATTGAAGCCGGGGCGGGTCATTAGTTACATAATAATTAGACATGACTTCCACACATAAAAAAAAACATCTGTTGGCTCTGCAAGGTTTTTTCCACTACAAAAAATAAGGAAGGATAAAATTGGAATTAAAGAGATACATTACAGTAACGTATTTACATATGTTTTTCGTGACTAAGCCTCGAGAAACTTGTTCCATTGGTTATGGTTTAAAAAAACTATGATTTCTGTTGATATCAGGAAAAACAATTGTCATGTGAGGAATCCATTAAATTGTCTTATTCGCCGAAATATGACAATTTTATAATTAATTAATAAGTGAATTGATATTTCATTCAACAAAATTACTGTATAGAAAATGTTTAAGCCTTAGAGCGGTTTTAAGTAATAGTGTTGCGTAATATTTTAGAATTGTCGAATTCCCCACCAGAAGTACGCGTGCACGTTAGTTATTCATAAATGTTGAATTTGCCCTACCGGATTTCCTCATCTACCCAAGGATTAGAAAGTCCAAATCTAAGACCCTTTAAAGTGTCAACTGATGAAACAATGTACTTGAAAACTATTTTATCTATAGTTTGTTCCACATCAAGGTAGAATTTTTGTCAACAATTAAACGTTACTTTACCATACATTTTATTTACTTGCGGCCATTACACTTTTTACACTTTGAAATTGTGAGATTAAGTAAAGTGAAATAAATAATATGGATAGCTAACGTTACAAGCGAATGGGAGAAAAAGTTGTTATTCGAAAATATTTCGCAATTTACGAATTTTAGCGTCTTAGCTAAGGACCCTTCGTTCTTTTGTCAGACGAGCAAGCGGTTCACCCAACATCAAGTGACGGCTACCCAAAGCATCTGTAACGAGTCTAATGAGTAGCAGATGCGTTGCTTTGAAAGAAATTGTTATTTCCCTTTCCTATTCATCCCCTCCACCGTCAAGTTCTCTCCCCCTTCACATTCTTTCTTTATTAGCAAATGATGGAAAGGGGAAGAGGATTAGAATCTGGCCTCTGGCACCTGACTCATTAGTCGAAACGTAGTATACTCTACTTCGCGCCTGCACCTCGAGGTTTGTGGTGGAATATTACAGAAATGTTTGAAAAGATATCAATGTAATAATTTCTTTAACTTACAGTAATTTACTGGCCCAAAAGTTTTTACAATATGCTGATGCTATAAGTAAGATGCAATACCCACTCTCCTGTAGGAAGTCGGCTGGTAGTGTAAGGTCAGCAACTAAGAAAGGTCCCCAAGTAGCAGAGAAAGCATAAAAATGCTTCCGGCAGTTACCGTATCGTACCGTACTGAAAGTACTGTACCGTATACCTGTACCTGATAGCCTTAATAACGACGGTTAAAGTGGCAGACCTCGTAACTCAATTAGATCCAATTTTGCAGGAGGTACAAGAACTGCACTACATTTTTTTGCGTATAGGTTTATTTTGATGTTACGTAAAAATACTTATATGTATGCGATATTAAGGACAAGAAATATAAAATATAAAATGAATTGAAAATTGGCAGCTAGTGCATAGCAATAGAGTTTGAGAATTGCCAAAGAAAGAAATCAGATATTTGTGCGAATACGTATTTTGGAAAAAAATATCCGTTCTTACAAAAGCCAAGTTCACCAAGCGGACAAGTTTTTATAGAAACAGATAATAATTAAAAATGACAATAGAGATAAAATCAAATAACTAGGATTCATTTTAAATACATAAACCCCACGAGATAAATGTATGGATACTATTTATCGTCAAAGTTAGCAGAGTGCACTCATGTTATTATTCAGAACAGTCGCGTCTTTCCATCGTGCTTCGATAGTTTTTCCTTATTACTTTAAAAAATATCCCCGGGTATTGTCGGAATACTAAACTTAACGTAAAATGTATGTAATTTTTTACTTCCATAATGGGAAAAGGGTCCAATACAAAGAATGGAATAAACTACAATTTGCCAATATTGTTTATTTACTTAGTGCTTAACCAAAAGACACGCCAAACGTTATCATTTATCTTCTAAAGAAACAATAAATTTATGTTTGTGCTCTATGCCTTCCAAAACCAACGATCAGATTTTGATGAAAATTTGGTAGGGTGTTCCGAGGACGCCAGCGAAGTTTTATGGCCAAAAATAAATAAAAATGTTTTTCGTAACAAATTTGTTTTACATTTTTAAGGACATAATATGCAACCAAACACTCTTTAGGCACTTTATGTGGCAATGCAACGCATACCGGACTAGCTGTGTGTAATCTTATAAAAAGTGTTTAATAAGTCGGCTTACGTCTACAAAAGCTGCCGTCATTAAGCGTTACTATAGACATCGACATCGCCGTACATTTCTTTATAATACGAAACGTTTCTGCAATAACCAATTGTTCCATGAAACTGTGGATCTAGGCCAGGCCAATCTGAACGTTTCCTGAAATTTTCCTTCATCCAGCCATGTTGGAGTCTATAGGAAACATACACACATCACCTTTTATAGACAGGGATGACTTTTCAAGTGGGCGTGCATGGCCACATCCGAAACTACGTGGAAGAGCGAAGCAGTCAAAGAACTCTTAGGCCCGATTTTGATGAAACTAAAGTTGCATCATGAAAGGAATATTGATTTTGATTAGATGATTGAGCCAGGAATCGAACCCGTTATTTACGAAAAAAAAAACATTGTATTGTTGCACCATTCCATTCCATTCCAGTGTCGCTAATAAGGAACAAATTCTGTGAAGTAATGACGTACGGCAAACTTAATTTTTTGGCTTTATATTTCTTAAATAATGTCTTTAATAATCATACCTTCTTAGTTCTAAATGACATTGAATATTTCTTCAATACAGACCCTACAGTGCAGTCATCTTCACAAAATTTCTAAATCTAATTAAAAAAATATTATCTTTTAGGCCACAGTAAAAGAAAAAGTTAACGACGAAGGGATATAATTATAAATGTTTGATTGTATTTATCCGCAATTGTTAAGGTTTTCGTAGTTATTTTTTTATTGTCGCTATTCCATTTGGTGTTAGACGTCCTGACTCAGGACTCACAAGCTTTTATCATTCACTATTGGAAGACTTCTATGTCTGTGGTTATCGTATCTTCAAACGAAGTAATCTATAGCCACTTATACGATTTACGCGAAAGGAAACATGCATATTAATCCTCTTTTAGCATTTACTCAACAAGCTGACCCTGCAGTTACACCCACCGTGCAATTTAATTTAACCAACAATAGTGAAGCTACAGCTGAACCCCATTTAATATGATTGTTCATATAAAATTCAGGTCATCTTACATTGGATTAGAGTAGTAGGGTAAATTCTGGCATTCGTTTCATCTGAGTAGTCTTCAATAACATTTAAATCAATATAAAGTTTGAAGTCGGCCACATAATTAAGTGATCAATTCTAAGATCTAACTAGCAAAGACATATAGATTGAAGAACTTTTTAATTTAGTGTAACTATATTTTCAAACATAATTATGTGTTAAAAATTAAACAAAAAGTTAGTTAGTCAACAACACCTTTATTACGCCACAGTCTGCGTTTTCCTAGCTAGTTTTTTCTTACGAAGCATTTGCTTTTTCTCTTCCTGCGATTTCTTAAGACCTTTCATCTTACGAGTCTGTAGTCGTGGGATGTCCTGTCTGCCAATGTGGATGCGCCCCAGTTTCGTACCAAATGCATCCTTTGAAATGTTCTTCTTAGTAAGTGGTTTCACTTCGCGCGGTATTTTACAAGATTCCTTGTACAGATCATCCGATGCCAACTTGGTTCGCCTCAACTTAAAGTCTATAGAAGGACCTGAAACGAATCAATTTAAAAATCTATAAAGCCATCTAGCAAAGCCATATTAACATATGTTAAAATTTGTCATTAGTGTTCCTATCTGATTAGTGACATGAATAACTGTTTGTAGAAGAGAAATAAATACGCATCAGTCTAGTCACTCATTTTCTAGCTTTGAAATGATGCATCATCGCTTTATAACTTCGCCACATAATGATGTTAAGTGGCAAGTAATCAATTGTTATTAGAACATGCATATTGTACGAAAATGATATGCTTGATATTACCTATTTCCTCTAGTTCAATTCTAGGAGTTCGCTGCCCACTTTTCTTTAGAAGAATTCTGTAGGATCTAAAGTAAACTGAACCATCATCAGTAGCAGTAAAACTTAATGCATGCTCCAACCCTTGAAGTCTGATACTTTCTACCTAAAAAAAAATCCTATACTTAATAACATTGTTTCACGGCAAAATGTGATTTTTTGTGTGTGAAAGTGAAAACAACTATTTCTCCTGGTACTTTATGACATGAGCTGTCCGGATTACACAATATCACTTCACTTTAACTCACGATTTCCACAAAATTACAACATTTCTGATGAAAGTATAAAAATTGTATTGGCTGCCATATACGGTGAACAATGATATCTTGCAATGAAAGAAGGTATATATGTTTACTTATGTAACCAAAAAAGATTTTATGTATATTGATAAAGGTTAAAGTTTTGAAGTACAACAAAATTATTTTTAGTGTTAGTTAATAATGTTTATGGTTTGTGGTCCCTTTAACTATAAAAACTTTCAAATTTATCTAAGTATTGAATAAAAAATATGCACCACAAAATGAAGAATTTAAAGTATAGGTGTTGCTTAAAAACAAACGTAATTTTTTTCTACATTTGTCTTTTTTTTACATTTAGAAATAGATCTACTACTAATAGTATCTCAAATCAATAGATACTTTAAGTAGGAATGTACTCTCCATTATCACACAAGTTATTACAATTATCTTTATATTTTATTTATTTTGGTGATTGCATTAGAAAAAGCTATGCCTTTTAATGAATACACACCTTTTCCCTATAAAAAAAGTCGATGAATAAAGATTTTAATCTTTTTAAATCTTGATTTAAGTCCCATGTTGGACCATTGAAAATCAAACAGGGCTTCAGGCCAGCCAACACCTTCATATTGTGAAACTCGGACATGGCTTTAAATTTATCAGCACCCAGTTCTATCATATCCAAGATCCCATAGTTAAAGGTTCTTCCAAATATTATATTATGTGGACGCTTCTTGCTATGTGATCCGACGCCAAACAAAGCTGCCTCTTTTTTATAACACATTCTGAAATTTAAGACCAATTTCATGCTTTATTGACAATAATTATGTTGAATATATATTTATTATGTAGACTAAACAAATGGAAAAAACGTTTGTTACGGCTTATGTTATAATTATAAGGGTCAAATTGAATAAAAACACAGCAATGGTACTGTTACTAAAATAGGAAATTTTTGACAAAGAATAATTATTTTTTGTTGCGAAGCAAGCTGCAGGCAGACAAAAGAATTGCCAAGCCAAGGATTGACAAGAGGTCATCGAGGAACATGCTTCATCTGAACAAGCCACAGATCAGGAACTTTGCAGCGGCTCTTACAGGTCATGATTATTTTAACAAACACTTTCACAATATAGGTATTACCTACAGCCCTCTATGCATGCTGTCCTGCACTGCAGTCTTCATATACAGGGTTAAATATGTTGTCTCATCTGAGATCACGGAGATCGCCAGCAACATCAAGAGGTTGCTGGGATTCTTTGAGGAGCTAGGTTGGTTGGAGTGATCCCTACCCTACCCACACAAAAAATACCCACTAGTCATGGAGTAGCGGAAAATAGCCCCCTACTAACTATCTAGTCAGTTAGGTTTTTGATTTTTAAAATTACTTAAGGCTTGTTTAAGTTTGTTATTGAAATATCATTAAACATAAACAACAAGACAAGTAAAATCATCACTGGCAGTATGCCTCAACTACTATTTTTTATCCGAGTCCTGAAAAAGGTACCTGGTAACATTAATATGGTGTTCAATCTTTCAATAGTTCAAGATCTAACACATTATGAGCTGATAGCTAGCCCCTCTAAGACCATACTTTACAGGTCACCATATCACTTCATCTAGAAGTAATTAATAGCCATTTATAATTTCCTTTTGATTACCAATACTTAACATAATATACATAGTAAGATATAAAATATAAAACGTCTAACTTTTCAATAAGGCTAGCATCTTCAAAGGGTACGAAATCATTTTTGCGGCTTAAAAATGCGGCGTCTGGCTTTTTCAAATCATATACATCTTTTAAAAGTTTTCTGGTTCGGTCTGACGGATTACGTCCTTGTAAAAAAATGCATTGCTTCGGTCCTTCAATGGGTTTTGGTTCTTTAGCCAGTAAAACTTTTTTACCTTTGCGAGTTGTAGGTTTTCTAAAAAAAAAATTGCGTAAATTACATCAAGCAAATTCATACTGTTCACATTTAATTAAGTAGTCATTAACCAATATTACTTTATACGTTGAATAACAGCCATTAGGGAGGAGTTATGACACAGAGGCCAGGTATATAATGTTATTAAATTTAACACGTGTTTAACCAATCGTTTAATACCAAATCTGATATCGGTACACCACCTTGATTTGACGTCGACTTATGTCCACATTTTCGACAGCTGTCATTGTTGATAAGCACGGACGTCTCAATATTGCCAAGCTGAAAAATAATTTGTTAGAGAGAAAAAAACTAAATGACCAAATAGTTTTAATAAATAGTAATTAGATTTAAAAATACAATTCCCTGCCATGTAACGTCAATTTACCAGTTTATAATTTGATAGATAGATTGAACAAATGCTATAAACTCGCAAAAATTTAAATATAAACTTTTTCGTTATTTGCGTTAACGTTTGTTGTGCATACAAACAAATCTTGTTATTGTTATACATTAGGTCGGAGAAAAAGTATTTTCGATAGCTTATAATAAAAGCTCTTTAGCTATCCTATGCTGTACTATTTGGATCTGACTGGTTTTGTTTTGATGACATTGTAAATGTTACAATTTAAAAAAGAAATAAACTAGTAAAATGTTGTTATCGGTCGTAATATTTGAATTTTATACTGTGTCAACTGCATCTACTACTTTTTGTATTAGAATATCATTGTTTCCAGCTATTTTTCTTTATGTCAAAATGATTCACTCATTTTTACAAGAAAGCAATGCAAGTCAGGAAAAAAGCAACGCAAGCCGGAAAAAAACCTTGTGACGTATAAGGACCTAATGGAGTGTCTCAAATCTTTCAAATTTGTTTTAAATAGCACCTTCAAATTTTCATCTGCTTCGGGCTCATCAGAATTCTTTAGGTAGTATCAGGTTAACATCATAAAAGGGTTGCTAAAACTACTCAAGCAAAAGGCAGTCTCAAAATTTCAAAAGCTCCTACCATCAAGATGGCAAAAAGTCATCGAACAAACGAGCAAATGCAATGTAATTAACGGTGGAGGGTTTTTGTAAACAGTTTCATAACCGGACTTCTAGATTCTTTTTTAAGTTCCATTAGAACTAAATTAAAAGGTTGACATAACCTTCTAAATATGAGTTAGTTTCTTTCACTGTTTCACAATTTAATTTTCGTTTTGACCTTATATTATTTTTTATAATTTATTTTAAAGACTGCGCCCATATTTTGTGAATAAATCATAAGAATTTCATTTTCTTCGCTCTAGGCTTTCATGTCAAAAAATGTATTGAAATAGGTAGGTAAAAGGGCAAAATCTTATAATACGCATTATCAATACGGATAATCTAATGCTTTGCTTTATGCTTATAAAGTAAAATTACAAACCTTTCTAATGAAATTAAAGAGTGCATTACAAAGTGCTATCTATCATCGATGTCTCAGTGACAAGATCAAAGAGATATAAGTACGTTATATGTTACGTGACATATTTTTTTGATATAGTTATGATAAATAATATAAAAAAGTATGACATAACAGTATGAAATATTAATGGTTTAGAGTTTAGATAATTTATCATCACGAAGTCACTTAGTAGGTAGAAACGCCACCAACTCTTATTGTAACGTTATTATTACTAATGAAAAAGAATTACAACTATACTATAATTGGGGTTTTTTTAATCTCAACTGATCTTTGATCTTTACTGTCTGAGTCTGACCCAAATATAGTCTGACAAACCATTTTGTTTAGGTAAACATAAATAAATATTTATTTCTATAACTTCCTATTTATTATTGTCAATTTATATAGTTTTAACTGTATTGGTCGAAGAGAAGTAATATAAATAAATAAATAAATATGCGCTTACGCCCGTAACCCAGAGGGGTAGGCTGAGATCATGGATTTCCATTTGGCGCGATCCTGGCACACCTCTCTCGCTTCTTCCACATCCATACATCTACGCATGCATGCTCGTCGGTTATGGGTGCTACTTATATCGCCCTTTTTTAGTAAGTCATTAATCTGATTGATATAAGTTTTCCTAGGGCGTCCCCTACCAAAACTGCCACTCACTTTTGAAACATAAATTTGTTTTGTTATTCTCTCTTCATTCATCCTTTCAACATGCCCGAACCACCGAAGCATACCTTTCTCAATTCTTCACAACGTCCACTTTTAAGCCACACTTTTCCCTTATAACGCTATTTTTTACCCTATCATTCAAAGTCACGCCTAACATACTTCTTAACGGTCGTACTAGTATTCTTTGTCTGCCAAACCCAGCTCTCACTTCCATACATTAAAGTAGAGACTAGTACAGCATTGTGTATTGGCAGACGAGCCTTCATAGACACATTCTGACTCCTCACTACTGTACCTATAGCCCCATTCATTTTATTTCCCGCACTCACTTGTCGTTCAAAATCTTTAACATGCCTACCATCTCTACTAAGCATACACCCCAAATACACGAACTCTTCCACATGTTCCACTACATTTCCGTTAACCTTTATTTCAATTACTGTCTTACTTTGTTCTCTTTCAAACACCATTACTTTCGTCTTATCCACATTCATCCTCATACCTTTACCACCTAGTGAATCATTCACTACATTCAGCATAAGTTGTAAGTCCTCCGCTGATGACGCAAACACAACCTGGTTATTAGCGTACAAGAGACATTTTACAACTAACTCACCCATTCTTAATCCAATTTAATTTATTCAATTTGACTCCTTTTAAGTGACGACGCTTTAAAAATAATTACTCAAGTAGATATTTGTATTATGACAAATAATATTTATTATATTTACAGTCTGTTAGCTTAATACCTAAATATAAAAAAAATTAAAACACAAAAAACTTTTTCGAAGTCGTCTCCATTGGCTGCAATACAGTCCTGTAAACGTTGAGGCCAGTTATCAATAGAAGCACACACTCTTTACATGGGACAATTATTCACCGCCAACCGTACGGATTGTTTTAGGGACTCCAAATTATTATGACGTTTAGAGCAAGCCGTACTCTCTAAAACTGACCATAAATCATAATCCAGCGGATTAAGATCGGGACTAGACGACGGCCAGTCTTCAGCTCTGATGAAATCCGAAACGTTCATTTCCAACCAAGACTGAGTAGACCGAGCTTTATGACCAGGCACCGAGTCTTACTGGAAGGACCATTCTTGGTTATTGAACAGGTGTTGTTAAGGGCTTCACTACCTTCTCAAGAATGGTATATTGATGCCGATGTTTTGATACCTTTTTCACAAAAGTATGGCTCAGTCACTCCTTCATAGCTAATACCCCACAAAACCATAACTGAAGTAGGATAGTGCCCACGTTGCTCTCTGTCGACTTATTGGGAAGCTTCCTTAGAGCTTTGAACATAAATACGGTCATTTTGTTTGTTAAAATGTTGCTCAATTGTAAAAAAAAATATCTCCCGAGATAAAATGTTTTGCTTTCGGACAGGATTCTTTCCCTTACTGCTTTGGCCACCTTTTTCGTACGATCACTACGTGGACGGCCAGATTTTTTTCTGTCACAGAGGAGGTCTCATTGAATCTATTAATGGGCCGGTACACAAACATTTTACTAATGTACTACTACTACTATACTAATAATAGTTTAAAAAACTGCATTTGGCTCCATAACTACTTTTTGTAGTGCAATCACAGCGATTCGATTCTCGTTGTCACCCCACTCCATTTTAGTATCGCAAAATATTGTATAATGTATTAGCGCCAAAATGAGAAAACACAATGAACAATCATATAAAAATGACAGATTCCAAATTCCGATGTAATATTTTGTTTATTTTTAATTGTAACATTATTTATGGCCAGACTACGTATAGATAAATAATTTACTTACCGCACAGTCTATGAAGGGACTTGCTTTAAGGAAAACGTCTGTATAATTTACATGGTAGTATTTACAAGGTAGGTAGATTAACCAAACAGTTGATAAATATGTTAAAGAATAACATATAAAACCGGGCTTTACCTGTTAAGCGGCGTCTTGTGCAACAAGTTGTGCAGTAACTTATTCTTTTGACATTTGCAATATTCAACAGAGGTTCAGGCTAAAATATTATGCCACCTAAATCCGGTTTAGATATAAAATCATATGCGATATTACAAAAATGCTTCCAAATGGGGACTTTTAGTCAGCGGGGTTTTTAAGTTGCAAAATATTACCTAAAATAACGCATGGCATGGTAACTCAAAAAATGAATGTTTTCTATTTGTTGACTTTAAGAACTGAATTCCGATTAAGTTCGCAACATTTAGAGCGTAGGATACTGGTTTTAGTTTACGACCCATGTAATCAAAATAAACTCAATAGTCAGCAGAGATAACATTATATTTTACGTTATACTCATTCTCATAATTACGGCCACGTGAGAAGATGCATCGAAGCGGAAACTAACAACCAACCGACATGAGGATAATTCTCAAACAAGAAATTTAATATTGCAATGACGCAAAGTCACACGTAGAACACAACGTAGTCAGTTGATACCCCCAATTGGTACTTCTCTGCAAGGGAGTTCCTTTATTAAGGTACCTTTGTGGAAATAGAACGAAAAAAGCACGTAGATTATTAATACAAGATAAGGAAACGGTTCATTTAAATAAAATAAATATAAATAATTGTAGATGAATAAAGATTATGATAGGTATGAGTAATGAGGAAAGCAAAGGATGAAAAATGTTTCGGTTGTCAAATCTAAAGCAAATTTAGCTGTTCTAGCTGTTCCCGCCACTTCGTCCGTGTTTATTCCAATAAAAATGTGTATTCATTGCGCAAAATCAATAAAAAAAATATTTTTATTAAGTTGCTACAACCATGTGCAATATCAACTACGGCGACGCATGATTTTAATCACAATTCGGTAGGTTATTTACTTGACTCTGTTAAACCTGGGTTCTTTAGTGAGAATTAAATTAGTCGTTGTTTTATGTTATAATATCAGGTATTTACCAGGTCTACAAATGAATATTTCACGCAGATCCGTTCAGCCGTTTCGGCGTGAAAGAGTAACAACATCCATCCAAACTTTCGCATTTATAATATTGGTAACATTACGAAGTTTGCCTATTCTTTGCAAGGACAATGAGGGCTGCCTTTGTAAAGCCTGCCTTTGTGGCTTGTGTGTAAAGTTGCCAAATCGGAAAGAATATTTTTATTCGTTATGCAAATTATATATGATACGGCGGCACCGGTTCACAAAATTTTATATTCATCATTCATTCATATTTTATCGCTTGAATCGATAGAGGACAATTCATTAAAAATGTAATTATTTAAAACTCACAAAGGCATCAGTGAAGGTAAGCTTTGGATAATTTCAACACTAAATTGCATCGACTTTTTAAGTTCATTTCATCACGTAAACGGCACATATACGGCGTAATCATTAGCAAAGAGAAACATTAAATAACATTGTCTGATACTACAAAGAATACATGCAGATATTAAATTAGTAATTGGTGTCAAAAATCTGTAGCTTGCATGACTTTAAATTTCGAATCGAATTCGTTAAAGTGACAATGTGCCGACGTTTATAATTTGCCTAGCCCGATTATAAAGTGCCTTACAATCGGTCGGTGACATATATAAGTCAAAAGCGTATCAATACGAGCTTATTTCATGTTACGATCTAAATCGATAACTATGTCATAAATGTTAAGCAACTTTAAATTCTTATTTGCGAGGTGTTTACGTCTCAGAAACTTAAAAATAAGTAGGACGTTGTACGTCTATAGACGAGAATAGTTTAAAGTAGCAAATGAGGGAGACTGGTGGTGTGTATATTGCTTAGTGATTACCGCTGCTCATGAAGATCTGCATCTGCAATCCTGAGTTGCTAGCAAGAAGAGAGGCAAAAATAAATCCATTAGAAAAAACGTCAGACCGAAAAATCGATATTTTTCCATTGACGAATATTGTTAACGATGTATCTGACGCGCTTGTATTTTTGTGTTTAATTTTATACTTTGTCATAATATTTTCCTATTTATTTTTATCGGTACTTATTTTACCTATAATATTTATTATCTGTGTAATTCCGGTTCATTTTTACATTCATTCATAAATCCGTTAAGATTAAAAAAAATGAAATTGTAATTTTGAGGTAGTTTTTTTTTACTTTTTTAGTTAGAAAAAAACATTCAATTTTAAACGAAAGTATTAAAAAACCTAATACAGTTGTGTCTAGATACTGTAATACGCTAAGAATTATCTTAGCGTAATTATTGATAATATAAATATGTAGGTATTTTGATTTTACAATACATTTATTACTTAATCAGTGAGCGTACACCTACCGTCATACGCAGGTTCCTTCATCGTTATTGGTTTGTAATACATGAAGATAATGATTTTTTAATATATTTTTAATTTTTAGCTGCGGCACACAGTCGCAAGTAGTCGATCGGCGCAGTGCGCACGATACGTTTTGGTTTCTTTGACCCTTTTGCCGCGACTCCAATCATTTGGTCTTCGAGCTTCGAGTGATAAATGCATACGTCGTTAACAAATATCGCAAACTCAAAACCGGTACGGGAAGTATCGTATCGAGCCGAGGTTCTCGACGGAGCCCTCCAACTCCTAAATATGTAGATCACAATATAGTCTGCTATCTCAAGCCCGCTGTTTCAGTTAGTTGTAAAACCTCCTCAGGGCGAAAGATAACGTCACTTTTGAAATATAGAAAAACACAATAAAAATTGAAAATAAATCAATATAAACGGCGAAACGCAGTAACGAAACAATCTTATAGAAACATAAAAAAAATTTAAAGATTCTGCTGAATCTAGTAAACTGCTCAAATTCTCTTCCTTTGGTACAAGAAAAAAATTACATAGTAATCAGTTTACGCGAGCTTAAACTAAAAACTAGAAAGAAGAGAACAAAAGTATATAACTTCTAAGAAGATTAACAATTGCAATCACCGAATCTTTAGTGTTGATAATTGGCAAATGGTCTTATTTCATCTATATACATGTACATATATCAAAGGCGATGTGTGTATGTACCTACGTTCCCTATAGACTCCGAAACTGCGGGACCGATTTTTATGATAATAATATAATAATGAAGTTTTTGTGTTATTAATTAATTGAGAAAATCCTATTAATATTATAAATGAGAAAGTTTGTCAGTATAGATGTATAAATGTATGGATGTTTGTTCGTCTTTCACGCAAAA
Organism: Papilio elwesi; assembly: GCA_029849275.1. NCBI lineage: Eukaryota > Metazoa > Arthropoda > Insecta > Lepidoptera > Papilionidae > Papilio > Papilio elwesi. The sequence goes on from CM056697.1 coordinate 6,931,018, forward strand.
ATTACTAAATGAATTTTAATGAAACTTTTCAATAATATAGCTTATACATTAGAATAACATATAGGCTATAATTTATTAAGATATTGTGTGAATTGTGTATTTTGTGTGTAAGCCAATATCGCTAAAACAGTATGAACCATCTATTAACTATAGGGCGAAGCGAAGTTTGCCGGGCCAGATAGGAAAATGTAAACTAAGTAGCTATTTTTCAAAAATGTTTTGTTTTTGGAAGATGTAAATGAACATACTCGTATAATTCTAATTAACCATTTTAAGACATTTCAACATCAGACAGACAGACATTAAGACTTAATTTATACGGATTGAATTGTTTTTATAAAATGTAATATTTTTGCGTCCCGCATATTAGGAATTCAATCTACTTAGATATTGATATTAAGCTAAACCATGAAGAATCTCTATAAAATTGAATGTAAGAACTCAGAATTATAAGTTTTTATCATGTTACAAGACACCGAAAATAAAACATATCAGACTTAGTAAAACCCAAGAAAAAGCGGTTTCCGAACGTGTTGTTCAACTAAAAGAATCATCATTTAATTATATATCAGTGATAACATAAAAAATTATATTAAGACACTGCGTATAGTAAACTGGTTTGACTTCATGAAATAACAAAAATGAAACATGTATTTTTTTGGTTCTTAGTTTTTAGATTCATCTATACCATAGTATGTATAGTATGTTTTCATATGTCTGGTGCGACTTGGAGTGATATACGTCAAAACATAGCTCCAATATATAGCTTTGTTGGAGAATTTTGCCGTTACATCGTGCTAGAGCGCAGCGAGACACGCTGCGGCGCACGTTGTGTCTCACCGTTTTGAGTTATATGTAATTGTGTTTGATTTGTTAATTTTATTCAAATTGATTTGATAATTTTATAACGGATAACAGAAGAGTAAGTACACTCATAATATTATACATAATATACACTAGGAATAAGATTAAATAGAAATAACAACAAAAATCGCATTCCCATTTTCTTACTTGTTTTTTTAATTATCCATAAACAATTATGTTATTAAGTAGAATGCACTGTAGTTTTTGCTATATTACCCACTGTGAAAAATATTTTTCGTATTATGGTTTATGGTTTTGTTTTTGTTTATGCAACATAAAGGTTTAAGAATTTAAAAAAACATTTAAAACTAAATTAAATAAAACAATACATTTCCGTGATTTATCCTCATCCTTATCATTCATTCATCATCAATAACTTTACTTAATTGTAATAATAATAACTTGTCGTTTAGAAATCCCTTAAATTCATTAGGATTCGAATTTCGACAGTACCTAATATCGTAAGTCGACCTACCCATCTCAATTCGCAGCTGATAATTATTTTAAAAATGGTAAATAGTTATGAAACTAATGTTAATTATATGACTGACTATTTTTTAAATATTTAAAATGGAAATAATTTGTTCTTTATTATAAACAGCCCATTTACAAATCATATTACATCACTATAATTGATTCTAAGAAATAAATACGTTATATTCATCGCACAAGGAAATAATTATAATTCAAGAATATTTAAATAATGTAGACTTGTTGAATAGAATGAAATTATAAAATGTCTATTAATTAATAATACTAATTATTAATAATATATGCGGAATATTGCACAATCGGCTTGCAATGCGTACTTTTATCATAATTAAATGTGAAATAGAAGCATAGTTATCAGATGGGTTCAAGAATCAGGGCTGTACCATTCAGGTCAGGAAACAGTATGTTTACGCCGGTCCGAGGTAATTTCCGGACTTGTGCAAATACGTTGAATGCCAACCACTTTCATTCATCCATACCTTTTTACTACAAAAAAAAAACTAAAATAAATACGTTTCGCTTTAACCGAGCTTAGTTCGATTCTAATCTTGGTTTGGTTAAACGGATTCTTGCGGATGAAATATCAGGAGCACCGCTCACTTATTTGTCTTCTTCCTTCTTCACCCTTCGCACTCTTTAATATTCAAAATCAGTGATGTTAAATGTTTATAATAATAATAATAAAGCCTTTATTCAGACAAGTATACAATTTTTGAAATAAAAATCTATTTTTTTTCTATAACCCTGCCTGTGTGCCTTCTTTGACATAGGCTTCCTTCAACTGTGACCACATTTCTCTGTCGCTAGCCGTTCTCGTCCAAGCACCACCTGCTACTGCTTTAATATCATCGACCAAGTTAGTCGATGCTCGACCTCGTTTTCTTTTATTTTGTGTCGTGAACCAGTACATTAATGTTTTTGACCATTTTTCCTTGCCCCTAATTGTATGACCCGTCCATTTCCACTTAAGTTTTTTGCTGACTACTAATACATCCTTTATTTTGGTAAGCTTCCTAACTGTTGCGGTTCTTACTCTGTCTGACAATCTAACCCCTATCACGCTGCGTTCTATAGCATTTTGGCATGTTGCTAGTTTTTTGTTGTGAGCTTTAGTGATTGCCCAAGTCTGGCAGCCATATGTATGGGTAATATTCACGTATCAAAGAGTTTTCGCTTGATGAACATACTTATTTCACGATTTGTCATAATATCTTTTAATCTCCAGTATTGTTTCCAAGCATAACCCACACGTCGATCAATTTCGTCTTTCGTCGTCAAGTTGCGTCTATGGGCGAGATTATCTGACCTAGATAAATATATTCGTCTACATATCCTACTATGTTGTTGTTTACATGGATAGGTTTCTGCTCTCCATTTGTCATTACTTTTGTTTTTTCTATGTTCATGACTAGGCCAACTCTTCGAATTTCTCTATCCAGGTCATTTAGCATTGTTTCCAATCCTTCCGCTAATGGTGAAATAATTATCAAATCGTTCCTCCAGAACAGTGAACAGTTCATATGATATGGGATCGCCTTGACGGACCCCTCTTTCTATTTTTATTTCTTTTCCTTCTTTTTCTAGCTTAACTTTTGCTTTGCTATTATTGTATACATTTTTCAAGATTCTTATGAGTTTATTTTCGATGCCTTGATTGTGAAGTGCTTGCCAAATAAGATCATTTTCCAAGCAATCGAACGCTTTACGATAGTCCACAAAACAGCAGTAGAAGGTTATATTGAACTCCTTGCCCGTTTCAAATAGCTGTTTCACAACATAAATGTGGTCTATGGTCGAATATCCGCTCCTGAATCCGGCCTGTTCTCTTGGCTGATTCTCGTCTAACATTTTGATTATTCTGTTGAGGATAACTTTGGAGAAAACTTTGTAAATATTAGACACAAGACTAATTGGCCTATAGTTATTTATGTCATTCTTATCTCCTTTTTTATGGAGTAATATTATGGTCGATGTTGTCCACTGGTCGGGTATTGTCTCACTCTTCAAAACTTCGTTAAATAGATACGTAAGGATGGGTACCAAATGATCTTTATTTGCTAATAGAAACTCATTGCTTATCCCATCTGAGCCTGGAGCTTTATCTTTCTTTTGAGGCCGTCGAATGATTTTTTTATCTGATTGGATTGTTACTTATATTAGAGCGTTCAAACAAACTTCAGTTTTATTATATTAATGTAGATTTTAAACTTAACATTTCAATGTATATTTTATCTGCACTTTATGAAGTGTAGATAAAATATGTGTAGAAGCTCAATTAGTGAGTTAATTATTAAACAAATAACAAGATATATATTATCTATGTTGCAAACCATCACAACATTACATCACTAAACAGATCTTTATAAATGATAACATTCAATCGTCAGAAATTCACTATCTATTAATTGTATTTTATTTATTTTTAACTGAACTAAACGTGTATTTTTTTAATTAGTTATTTCGCTTTGAATGCCAACAACACAAAAGTGAACAACCTTGACTCATTTAAATCAATTGTTTTTATTACTAATTTGGCCATCTTATTTCTAAGCATCTCACATAGGTTTTTAAGTTTACCAATTTTTTTAAATATAAATTTGTGTATAACATATGTAACCTAAATTGATCGGAGTGAAGTTGGAATTTCCAAATATGATACATAATCTAACCATTCCATGTAAGATGAAAATGTGTAAATAAATAATTGTGCTGCAAGATACTCTATGACCATAGTTGTAGTTCGTATATGACCGTATGTAATGAAGACGTTAAATGATTTACGCATACTGTGTTTTTTAATATTCATCTTTATAATGTTTAGAATATATATATATACATATATATATATATATATATATATATATATATATATATATATGTCTTCAGTTTTAAAAAGAGCTTTATCGAATTTAAGGAATCTTAGATGAATTTTTTTAAGTTAATAAAGTAAATGTATTAATTCGTGATCCTTATTAACTTAAAACTCAAATAATTGCAAGAGATCTCACAAACTGGTTCGTGCCTTAACGACGCCGTCGAGAGAAACCGGTCGGCTTATTAATGTGAAACCAGCCACACTAATATCTAATACTTACACGTCATGATATGTCGTTGTTAGTGCCTCTGAGATCAACCTTATATGTATTTCTAATATACATATCTACCCAATGCTCAGCATTAAAATGTTGCATCATGGCATCGTACACCAACTCTACGCAAATTATCAATAAGGTTAAAGTTTTGACTATCTTCGCCTACAGTAAAATTTTAGATTTATTGTTAACAAAGGTGTATCACTGTACACAATATGCTTATTTGAGAGGAGAGCTAATCACTTTTACATCACACTTTTAACTAGAACGAAAGTATTGATGAACGAAATAAGATATGGTAAAAGTAGAAGTATCACCATATCGTATTGCGTGCACCAAATATACATGCCGCGATTATTGAAAACGTGTTTTATGAAACCGCGAATAGGGAGCTTTTATTCCATAACCAACTTCTTAAAACGTTTATAATATAAATATGTAAATTCCTACCTATATATTAACCCGATCTTGAATTGAATTGTTAACCACATACCTCGTACTATATACAAACTCTAGATTTGGGATATATATTTATAATGTAACGTTAAGAAGTACTTACTAAACGTGTAAAAACCATCACAACAATAATTTGCTACTCCACCTTATATTAAATAATGAACAAACAATAGGGAATACCACATTCAATTATTCTTTTGTTTAAAATGAATCAATGAAATGTAGACAATGCCTTAATTTTATTTGTCTTAGCTTTACCATTCGGAAAAATATTAGGCCTTGTGGGTAATATAATGACTTTGAAGCAATCACACAATCTCAAACAGCTTATTCAATACCAAAAAAATTGCCTTCATCGTTGTATCAAAGAATGAGAGCTCATATTTTTAACAATTTGATGATTCACAATAATTATGTGAGAGTTCCAGCTAGCGTGTCGGGAAACTCGGCTCGCTTCATATAGATAAGAGATTATACAGTCAGTCTGCGGACCCGTCGGTGTCATATCTTACATGTCGGGTGAAAGGTCGGCTTATATATTATGGTTAAAATATTATACGCTTGATTAAAAAACAGCACAACGATAGTCTGACTGAATTATCAGTAATTCGGCAGTCATCGAAAAACAATGACATTAATTGACATTATTAATACAAACTTCAAGCGATTGTAATACACGAATGTGTATATAAATATAAATATCTTAATAACGTACATTTTAGAAAGAAATCTCGTCCGAATTCTTTTTAACCGACTTCAAAAATGACGAAGCTATCAATACGACACGTATGTTTTTTTATGTATGTTACCTCATAACTCCGCTCCTGGTGAACCGATTTTGTTAATTCTTTTTTTGTTCAAGAGCTTCCGCTTCCCGATTGGTCCCATTTTTTTTAGTCAAGATCAGTCCGGTAGTCTTTGCGTTATTCTTTATAATGCGTAATATGAAAAAGTTGAAATTTACTTTGTTGGCGAACGCAGGCTAAAATATAAGACTTACATTAAAAGGATGTATGAAATAATTGTAGCTCTTTAAACAAGCTAAATAAAAGTCTGCGATGACATATTAAAGTGGTTATTGAAAAAGTGGTTATTCTGAGACAACCAAAGAAGATAGATATATATTTTTTTTATGTGAGAAGGTGGCAAACGAGCAAGCGGATCACCTGAACATCCGCAACAGACACATGCGTTGCAGATGCGTTGCCTACCTTTAAAGGACAAAGGAGGGCATAGACAGGAAAAAAGATATTTCCTTTCCCCCGTTAACCCCCTCCCCATCCTATCCTTTTCCTCTTCCCATACTTTCCTTATAAGAAAAGGGTGGGAAGGGGGAGAGAACCAAAATTGGGCATCCGGCACCTCACTCATCGGACGAAACGCAGAATACTCTACTTCACGCCTGTCTTCTGTGAGGTCGTGGTATTTCACCGGTCGAGCCGAACCATTCGACCCATTCTTTAAAACGAAGTCGTATTAAGAAAATATGGTGGGCACGTTGCTCCTCCGACTCGTTAGATAAGCGATCCTTTGCCAAGTCAAGACTTGTTATGTGATTACGTTTTTTTTTTAATTTTCTCGGTTCAGAATTTTATGTAAGCCCGCATTTTCGAAATCCTGATTTTGCGTCTACACTAGTCTGTTTTGAAATGGACCTGGAAGTAGATTTCCTAATTTTAGATAGGTGTTCCGTCCTGTCTTCGTTTGTCTCATGGAAACGACGCTATCTCATATGAGCAGCACGTTTAGTAGGTCAACCCATATCCTGACAAATAAAATAAGTTAACAAACTTTAGATTCACTAAAAATCGAGAAATAGACAAAATTTTCAACAAAAACAAAACCGACTTAAAAAAAATTATATTCAATAACAAATAATGCACTAAAAAGTATAAAATCATTTTACGCAAGGAAACATAAGAATCAATTCTTAATCATATTTATTTTTGGAGATTGAGTTCAAAAATCATATTTCCTAATTTCATCATATTAGCTCTCTGCTGGAAACATGGTTTGTCCAATGTCTTCCACTATTTCTGTTCCTCCGCTTTCCGCATGCTATAATTTCCGATCTTATTCATCTATATAATGTGATTTATTTTTTATCAATAATTAGAAAATCGTGTTAATAACTAACTAACATTCTATTTGTTTTACAACTAAGCTTAAGTTTGCAATATAAGATGCTTCACAACAATAATCTTGAATCAATCTTTACAAACTAGGAACTTAATATTCCTTATTAACTCGTCTAAATCAATTAGATCAATACAAAAAAACATATCCGTTATGATCCATAACTAATATAAGATGATATGTTCTCATAAGAACATGTCATATGTCTTCTATAAAGTCTGCCACATCACCACAATAACTTGCATCGATCGAAAGCGTCACTGTGAAAGTCATCATCCAATTTACGAGTCAAACATTATTCAATAACGTTAAATCGAGGGAACCATCTTGCGCAGTAGGTTCCGATTCAGACTGCGTAGGCGACTTTAAACATTTTTAGACTATTCATTCGGCGTCTGCTCGCAGAACGATACCAGACGCGCCGGAAAGAAATTTGGCGACATCAAATTATTTCTCGCGATCGAAAAGAAATTCCAAAGGCGATGTGCTATAATTAATTACCTTCATAAAATGGCTTCTGAAGAAGAAAATAAATTAGACAATATGAATTTGATGGGTGAGTGACTTAAAATTTAAGAATAAACGTTAAATTTTACACTTTTCTAATGAATAAACTTTCTTAATTAAAGCTTTCGTGGAGTATTATTTGTTATACAACGGTATCTGACAATACTATGTTCGAAATTCCATCGTTCCATCACTATAATTTGGTTTTATTATTTATAAGCATCACTAAATTATTCCATTCAATATAATTTGCTATTGTACTAAAATTATTATTCAAAGAATAGACAGACAGATTGCAATATTTAGCTGCTGTACTAAATATAATTTAAACTGCCACGAATTTGTAAGCCTATCTTTCTTTTATTTAATCCAGCATTTCAAACGTCACTCCATCTTTTCTTAGACCTACCCCTACCTATGTCCATCCATCCACATTGATATCTAAAACTCTCCTCGTCACATGCCAATATAATATATAATATAAGTAGAGGTCTGATGTATTTATATACTCAGGATTTAAGGTTTATAGAAAACAGAAACTTAACACCTCGTCTTAATTACATGTCTACGTCCTGCATGTTTATTATTTTAATATGATGGTCTTTTGCGTATAGAAAGAAAAGGAAAACAATAAATTCTGTTATTAATAGCTGAGTCTGTTTACGTCATATTCTTAACATTAATGGTTATAAATTTAAGATGGTCGTATTTACACAATTGCGTATTCGATCGTGATTCTTCGCGTTCTGGTTTCTTTTAAGTTTACAGATCTTAGTATATAATAGTACTAGCCGGCTCGGCAAACTTGATTTCACCTTATGATTAATTAACCCCTTAACCGCCTTGGGGATGGATGATTTCGTAAAAGCGGTTCTTAGCTGACCTCTAGTCGGCGAAAGGAATATTCCTTCCAAATTTTAAGTCTGTAGGCCATATGATTCCAGAGATATAGTGATGCGTCAATAAACACCTGGAAATCTCTTTAAATTACAGCTCTTTATTCAAAGTTTCGTTATTCGCATTTTTACTATTAACAAATCTAAAAACGTAACTCGAATCCTTTAATATTTTTCTATTCGCTGGTTTCATCGGTAAAACCGGCTTATGGGGTAAGAACAACCTTTGACAGCAGTTTTAACTGTTCTTCTCATTTTATCCTCTTAGCCGGCTTAGGCCTCTAAGCACGTTTTCACGTGTCCATAAATTCTAAAATTTATGGACACGTGAAAGCTTTACGTGAAGGTTTACTATACACTAAGGTTTACTGTATAGCAAACGAACTTTGTAATTCCTTCATAAAAATTGACTCACTTATCGAGAGAATAATCTTTTTCCTACGACAAATTGTTAACGTCCACAACAGTCTAAATTTGAATTGAAAAACATTTTTAAAACCACAGGAGAATAAAAAATATAACGTTGGTTAAACTTTTACCTAAGCCTCACAGTAATGATCAGCTTAATTTATGGGTTCAGGATTCTGGTTAAATCATTTTATGTAACCCTATAAATGATTTTTTTCTCTCTACTCTTTTCGTAAGGACGCCTAAGCCGCAGTATTTTCCAGGTAGAATATTTTGTACGTGACGTTAAAGTGACGAAGGTTTATTTTATATTTTCTATGCAGTGGTTGCAGTGGACTAGAAATATGAGATGGCCTGATGACCTTACAGGCTCATGCTTAGTGAAATTCTAAAAGCGACTGCCAATTCTGTCTGTCTCCGTTAGATCGGAAATACTTTAAATATTTAGTTAGAGTTTGAGCTTATTGTGTGTACTTTATTTTTTCTTACTATCCATTTTCCTTCGCAAAATGTTTGCTGTTTCTTATAATTTAGCTGATATTGTCCAACGTAACACAAACTTTTCTTTTAATTTCAGTGTTGGAGCGTGACAACAAAGATTCTGAGAATCAAAAACCGGCAGAAGATCCTATAACGCAAGCGATTGGTGCAATCGGCAAATGGCAAATATGGATATGTTTCGTGGTATTTCTTGTAAAGTTTCCGGTAGCTTGGCATCAGATGAGCATCATATTCCTGGCACCCCCTATGAATTTCACATGCGCAAGCTCGGGCAATGATTACGAAAGCGTGTGTCTTGCTGAATATAAAAATTGTACTGCCTTCGAATACGATCGCAGGGTCTTTCACGAGACGATAATTTCCCAATGGAATCTCGTCTGCGACAGAGAATGGTTGAAGAGCTTGACACAGACAATCTTCATGCTGGGCATCCTCGTTGGCAACATGTTATTTGGTCATTTATCTGACAGGTAAGTTTACTTCTCTTTTAAAACTAAACATAGAAAAATGAAGTAAGTACCTTCTCCCGGTGGTAACTTGTCACAGGCCTGGCACGTCTCTTCCACTTTTACATCCATATAGATAAGTGTAAATTCTTGAGGATTACGTCCTCTATCAAAAGCTCTGACTCAATTTCGCAACATAAATGTGAATAGTAAAGTACGTCACCCTTTTTCATTAAGCTTCATCAAAATGTTCGAATCACCGAAGTACACCTTTCTTTAAAACTATGTTATTAATGACAATAGATATTCACATGGTGTGTTCAGTCGTGTTTACTGCATAATACAATTCAAAATACCTTATTGCTCATTTAAAATATCAACACGTTAACGGTATAAAATAATTTTCAAGGTTCTGCAGTCCATAACTTTTATCAATAAGCGATTGGCGTTTTTAGATTAATCAATAATATTATTAGAAAGTCTTTATGTCCTTGTGCTATAGTCGTAATAAAAAGTGCTGAAAGTGAAATTACTTCCAACAATTTCTTATGAATAACGTGTCACGTTATCGTGAGAGACAAGTCTCACTTGCGGTCACTTCAGATAAATTGACACATCCTGTATTCGTTTCGTAATACCGAATAGCACTGACTCCGGATGTCATTACTTTAGCTTATACTGTTTGATGTACAATATATTTCACCATTTCACATGATGGTTTTAACTGTATTAGGTTTGATGATACAAGACATAATAATGATACAAGAAATTAATGTCAGCTGTTATCGGTTCTTACTTAATTTTGTAACTCGTACTGATGACTCTTACATCTTTTAATTATCTTCTAATTTTATAATGTAAGCATGAAATATAAATACGAACAGATTTCATTTGCATAACTAAACTAATAATAAATGTGGTAGGTAGTTCGACAAAGATCTGTCTAAGGTTTTAAGCCAGTTTTCAATCTATTACAGATTTGGCAGACGAATGCCGTTCGTAGCAGCAGTCTGTCTACAGTTGATCACTGGCGTTACTACAGCCTTCTCTGTGGACTGGTACATGTTTACGATCCTTCGTTTCTTGTTGGCGGTTGCCACTGGAGGAACAATGGTCAGCAGTTTCGTCCTCATAATGGAGATTATTGGTGCAAAGTACAGAGAGACCGTAGGAATATTATACCAGATTCCTTTTAACCTGGGACATCTCACTCTGCCCCTATTTGGATATTTTTTACGAGACTGGAACACCTTCCAACTAGCTATATCACTGCCTTCAGTTTTATTTTTGAGCTATTACTTTTTGCTACCTGAATCACCAAGATGGTTGATAACAGCTGGGAAGGCGAAAGAAGCTACAATCATAATGGAAACTGCCGCTAAGAGGTCAGTATTGTGTTTTTTAATTTCTCTATCTTACATAGTTAAAATATTTGTTAGATTATATATGTTAAATTTGGAACTAATGTAAAATTTATATATTTTAGGAACGGCCTGCCAACTGATGAAATTGCGACATCCACACAGAAAATTGTCGCAGGGCTGAGTAATACGGATGAAGAACGCGCCTCATTCCTAGCACTATTCCGTACTCCGAAGTTGCGCGCGCGCACAATTGCTATTTGCTTCAACTGGTTCGTTTGCGGGTTATGTTTCTTTGGAGTGTCTCAATACATCGGCCATGTTTCCGGAGATATATTCTCTAATGTCGCAGTTTCGGCCGCCATTCAGGTATGAAACTGATATGTATCACATATATAATATTAAAAACAACACACCACAACTAGTATCACAACAATTCCGAAGTGACATAGTGGCATAGACTTGGCGCCACTTTAGTTGTCAACTGTCATTACCAACTACCAGTCATAGCAGTGTGGCATGGATAATTAATGAAGCTTACAGCCATTTTCATCTCCCTGCCCTTTACGCACTCGCACATGCACACTGCCTTTAGAAGTCTCATGGTCGTTATACATTTTTGTTCCCGGCATTTCGAGTAGTTTTTTTTAAATAAACTTGAATGGCGTCATAGAAATGTAGATTATGTATGTAAATTAGAATTATGTAATACAAATTTAACAACACTATTTACTACGTTTGTAGATGATTTTTTTATTAAGAATTAAAACTCTTCCTTATTCCTTACTGCTGAATATTCACATCAAACATGCCATCTCAGTTTTTTCAGGTAGAAAGAGAGAGATAACTGCATGTTTTATGTGAATGCTTTCGGCAGCAAATGTTGGCAGCACTAACTTTCAATTGCATAATATTAAGAGATTGAAGATTTTGTGCACGTAAAACTTTCAAGTTTTTTAAATGTTTCTTTTATATTTCCTACGCTACATTTTTATTAAGCAGTCCCACAACGAGAAGCTGGTATGCGTACAAATTATTTAGAAGTACATTTGTACATTTTGTTTTTGATCATTTTCTTAAACTGGAATTCAAACTACCTATGTAAAATGGATTTTGCAAGTGTTGTAAAATATGAAGGACTATTTGAATACTATAAAATAATAATTCGACGAACAAATAGTACTTGAATTTTATTTATCAAGTCACTTTTTTATTAGTTATTCTATACAATAAAACAACGACACCTCGCTGCAACTGTCTGTCTGAACGTGATAAACTCAAAAGTCGAACGGATTTTCATACGGTTTCCATTAACCACGGGGAGACACACAAAAACAAGATAAAAATTGAATAAAAAATAAATACTTCTGTTTCCTACTAAATAATATATATATAAAATTCTCCTGTCACAGTGTTAGTTGCCATACTCCTCCGAAACGGCTTAACCGATTTCAATAAAATTTTGCATATACATTCGGTGGGTCTGAGAATAGGTTTTTATCTATCTATCTATAATATTATAAATCTGATTATAAGACCGATCATCATGAAACTTTGTACACATATTCTCGGAGGTATTAGAAGTAGGTTTGGATACTTTTTATGAAAAAAAATATGTAAAAAGCGAAGTATGTATGTTCCCTATAGACTCTGAAACGTCTGGACAGATTTCGATGAAATTTACAGGGATTGTCCAGATTGGCACAGCGGGTGTTCCTGTGTTTGGTAGCGATCGGATCAACATAATTAGTGGTACCCGGGCGAAGCCGGGGCGTAACACTAGAATATATATATTTTTTTTACATCGTTAGTCGTTTAGGTAATTAATTTAACATGTTTGTTTTTGCCATTTTCGCAGGTTCCTGGCACGCTTATTTCGATTTACGCCAACCGTATCCTCGGTCGTAAAGTGACGTTGATCAGTGCCAACTGTGTTACCGGACTCAGCTGCTTGCTCATCATGTTCGTGCCCGACACCGGCGTCAGTCATCTAACCCTCGGGTGCATCGGGTTATGGGGTATGAGCATATCCTTCGCCACAGTCTACTTGTATGCTGGAGAACTCTTTCCGACTGTTGTGAGAAACTCTGGCGTCGGTTTAGCATCAACAGTAGCAAGGATCGGCTCTATGGTAGCCCCGTTTGTAGCTACTCTAAGACTAACATATTCTTGGCTCCCCCCTTTAGCTTTTGGTGTAGTACCTTTAATCGGTGCAGGACTCTGCTTATTGTTACCCGACACACGCGGAAAGAAACTTCCAGACACATTAGATGAAGGTGAAGCGTAAAGATCTCACTATTAATTATTGAAGGAGGCTAATTTATTTGTAGTGATGTAATATTTTTAATGAATAAATGCAATCTGTAAGCTGAGTGTCATACAATCTAAATATAACTTTGAATTTAGTATTGAGTCTATTGCAGTAGGCTGTGATAAGTTAAGGTAATTGTGTGTTAAGAAATAAATTAGAGATTACTGTTTTATACTCTGTAATAACTGATGACAATCGGTTAGCGTAGGTATGTATAAATGAATTCATTTGAAAATTGTTTTATAAAGTTCCACCGATATCAATAATAACAATTTTGTATTGTACATGTTTTTCTGTGTGTATATTAATAAAGGACAAAACCAACTATGTATATCTTGAATAACATAGTACTTTAGCCGGCGCCCGCGATTTATATTCCTAGAGCGATTAGTCTATTTCTCTATCCAATTCTCATATTCATAGTATACGGTCATCATATTGTTTTATGATTACAAACTAAAAATAAATGTATTTTACTATTTGACCGATAATTTTCAAGAAAACGCTGAGACACTCCTCAATTCGTATTAAATATATAAATATGACTAAATATAAATATCGAAAGAAATACTTGTCAAAAGTATTTAAGTGGATTCGACGTAAGAACGTAACGAAAACAATTTCCTCTCATATTTAATGTTTTTGTGTATTTACCTCTTATCATTGTGACTGAACTTTTACTATGAAAAAATTTCGTATACTGTCTCTATCATGCGTCTCTCGTATCTTACTAAACGTCTTGGGATCGTAAATTAAGCTACTTTCTACTTAGACATTTATGATCATTTATTAGACACCTATGTTCTTCAAGGATAATTTGACATTGTAAAAGATTTTTTTAAATTGGTTCAGTAGTTTCAGATCCTATTCAATGCAAATAAACAATGTAGTCTTTCATATTTATATTATTAGTGAAATGAAATAAGACATAGACATGTTATGCTCACAACGAAATAAATGCTATCGCTTCTTCAGCATTGCTTTAAGAAGCAGAAAGAATTGAATACAAACTGACGAAAACTATTTATTACGTTTTCACGCTTAAGCATATGTTTTATTATAGTTTAGTACAAACAGATTAAACTTTGTGAAATTGCATCAGCTTATGGCCAACTCGCTGCCACGCCGGAGCTCGGTCGCTTCGCTATTATGTTTGTTTGTATCTTACTACCTACTTAACGTAATTAAACACCTATAAAACGTCAGATTATTTTTAATGTTCCACGCACACCTATCAAAAACCGATCACAATGCATTAATTTAAATAGTTTGACCCATTATCCTCACCAGGGTCTCTAGGATTTGCGTTTTTTTAATATTGAGAAAAACGCCATCTGCTATATGTAATGAAACTTTTTTAGTTTTTGAAAATCAGCGCACTGCGACGACGCAACGGATCGGCAACGCCCGTGTGGCTTCATTTGAATATATTCATTTTCGTTATCAAATATTATATCTTAAGCCGGATTATTACAGAGAGTAATATCTTATATTAGTATCTTTCAGTTTATGACTGGCATAAAATTAATTAGCCACGCATATATGGTAGTTAACATAGTGCGCTGGTATTGTATCGCGTACAAACAACTGTACGTGCGTCATAAGGCAATATACTAAAGTTAAGCAATACATTACAAAGTATAGTGAGAAACTAAACAAAATGACAGAAGTTGATCATATAGAAAAAATTATAGGGAGATTTGGATTATACCAGACATGGATTTTATTTCTGGTCACGATATCTCGTTATCCGACGGAGTTCCAGTTGACCAACGTTGTTTTTATTTTACCGGGCGTGGAATATGTGTGCTTGGATGAGCAAGCCTCCAATGCGACGAATTATTGTCCTTGCGAGAATCCGAAATACGATACCAGTGTAATTGTCGACTCTGTGACGAGCACGTGGGACCTCATATGTGGAAGGACTCAGCTCGCTAGTTTGACTCAATCCATGCTACAGGTCGGAATTCTTGCTGGAAGCTTATTTTACGGCTATATATCAGACAGGTATGCATTTTGGAAGTATTTGAGACTTTATCTTTATAGCTAGTTTGTCAAGGTAGCCCAAAATAGGGGTCAGGTTCGAATACTTTGCATGGTGCTAAAAATTTGTATGAATGTTCGGAATGATTTTATAAATGAAATGTGAAAAGTCCCCATCGCACCGATATTTGACAAATTATTCAAAGCCAAAGTTCGCAAGTAATGGTTTTTGGATCTTTGCAATAAAACGGTATGTAAAATAATAATAATAGGCTTAGGTAACTCTTCTTCACAACATTTGACCACAAAAGGAATTTGCTTTCTTCTTTCTGTTTATAGAGCTCCAAAAAATGACATGCTAGGATAAATTTCGATGCGCATGTTTTGTAAAAATCACTCGTAATAAAAACCGAGTGCAATTAGCTTATCTTCTCCAACCCCAGCTATTGCTCATTAACAGCTATTTCAGTTATATTATCAAGTTCATGTATAGCTTGGTAATCAACTAGATCCAAACACTAAGGTTGGAAGTTAATCGACAATACATCCAATTCGCAAGACTAAACTCGCCTACCGGAAAAACTTCTCAACACATTTTTTTGCAATTGTAAATAGGGATGTAATGCTCAATGCTGCTGCAAAAAGTTGGATAGTTTTGTTCAATAGGACGTACCAGTTGTCAAGGCCAGCCCTGCCATTATATTCGCCTCCAGAAGAGTGTTCGTATCTGATTCATAGCTATGAATTTACAGTGCTTAGTACATTTTACTGACACCTAGCAGAAAGAAAAAGAACAAGAGACAGGAACAAAGACAATAAGAAGAAGCAGAAGATTATTTATAATTCTCACCGCTTTCATTGTTTCCAATAGTATTTATTTATGAATAAATAGTTTTAAATGAAATATGATCACAATAAATCCTGAAATAAGCCTACCGGAAAAACCACGTTAAAAGAACATCTCAATTACACTACCTCATTAGTGGCGTGGTAACTTAAATAAATTATTGATAAATTTTGATTCGTTATGTGTCAGAAACGGTTACTCTTAGGAAAAAAAGTGTAAAGACAATTTTAGTTCCATGACCTACTATTTTAGACTGATGAACTGACTGAAAAACCTTGAATATATATATATATATATATATATATATATATATATATATATATATATATATATATATATATATATATATATATATATATATATATATATATATATTGAAAATGTCGAATCGATGTGGACTTTCCATACTTCTTTTTTTTTTTATATTACCAAGTGGCAAACGAGCAAGCGGCCCCTGGAAATAAGTACCGCTACCCATAGGCATCCGCAACAAGCTAATGAGTTGCAGATGCATTGCCTACCTTCATGGACGAAGGAGGGGACAAACAGAAAAAAGGATAATTCCCTTCCCTGTCCATCCCCTCCTCATCCGTCAAATCCTCTTCCTCTTCCCATTCTTTCCTTATTAGAAAAGGGTAGGAGGGGGAAGAGGACTACAATTAGGCCTCCGGCACGTCACTCATCAGACGAAACGTAGAATACTTCTACTTCATGCCTGTCTTCTGTGACGTCGTGGTATTTCACCGGTCGAGTCGGCCCATTCGTGCAAAAGATGTTGTTATTGCGGGCTCTACCACTGTTAAACTTCATTTATAATGGCGTTCTAAACATTCGTAATTTTAAGCACTATGCGATTTTTTTTAACCTTGAATGTCTGACAGGCAATTATTGTTTTTACCTAAAGTAAGCCATTAATTTTCAGGTATGGACGGAAGATCGCTACATGTTTAGCATTTACTACCACTGTCATATTTGTCGTTATATCGGCCTTAGTCCCAGAAATATGGATGTTTCTTGTATGCCGTTTTTTAATTGGTACAGGAGTAGGTGGCACCATGCTTTGCTCATATATTCTAGTCATAGAACTTAGCGGTAAATCATTCCGGGCATATCTAACTGGACTGTTGGAGTTATCTTACCTAACAGGCTATTTGGTGCATCCAATCATAGCATACTTTATACGGGAATGGCGATATTTGCAATTAGTCACTTCAGTACCATGGATTTTTGTTTTATTGAACTACTGGCTGCTACCGGAATCGCCAAGATGGTTGATAACGATGGGTCAAAAGAAGGAAGCTATTCGTATTCTTACTACTATTGCAAAGAGGTAAGACTGTCGACTATAAATAAAATATTCAATGCAACGACGACTATAAACAAAATAGGCAATGTAACAACGACAATAAGCAAAGTAGGCAATCCAGTGATGACAATAATCAATATACGCAATGTAACGACGACTATAAACAAAATAGACAATGTAACAACGACAATAAACAAAATAGACAAGGTAACAACGACAATAAACAAAATAGACAATGTAATAAACCAAATAGGCAATCCAGTGATGACAATTATCAAAATAGGCAATGTCAAAATGACAATAAGCAATACAGCGACGACAATAATCAAAATAGGCAATGTAACGATAACTATAAATAGAATAGGAAATGAAATGTTTAACCAAATAGTTCTTAACACATGTCTCTTATTACAGAAATAACCGACCAGTGGACAGTATAGGAAACATCGTTGATAAAATCGAGCAGGAATCAAAACAAGAGCACAGAAAAGAATATGGATCATACCTCGACTTATTCAAAACGCCTAAAATAAGAATCTATTCGATTATAATCGCTTTCGTGTGGTTCTGTTGCTCTCACACTTTCTTCGGCATCAATCAATATATTGGACGTCTTCAAGGAAATTTATATCTCAACGTAATACTTTCAGCCGCTAGTCTTTTCCCGGGAATAGTTCTTGTTATTTTAGCTTCGTTGTATTTGCGAAGAAAGTTAGCAGTTATAACAAGTTTCTCAATAGCAGCGGTGTCTTTACTTGTTTTCATTTTCATACCCGATGGTGCTCAATCCTTATCATTAACATTTGCCATCATCGGCCAACACATCGTTTGTTCAAATATACTTATATTCTTCAGAAGTTTTTCCAACTGTTATAAGAAATTCTGCAATGGGATTTGCTTCCACATTTGCAAGAGTTGGTAGTTTCATTGCTCCATTTGTAGTTAATATTGGAATCGAATGGGCTTCAATTACGATTTTCAGCGTGTTAGCATTTTGCGCTGGATTTATGTGTCTATTTTTACCTGAAACACAAAACATTGTTCTGTTGAATACTATTCAAGAAACAGAGAATTCTAACGACAAGCGATAGCGTATTCAAAATTGCAAATTGTGTTTAGATATTATATTTATGTGCAAATATAACTGCTAAACTGTAAAAGTTGCAACAGAGGTCAATAGGTTTCTTGATACCCGGCTCGAAATGCTACAGTGAATATCTTGTAATGTGTTTTGTTTGTACAGTTTAATTTCTCCTGGAACGTACATGTCAGCATATTCACCATACGTTTGGAAACTGTATGTATATCTGATGTGCATTTTGATTAGTATTAAATATCAATATTTCTGGCAGTGTTGGCAGAGGACGTCCTAGGAAAACTTTATCGGTCAGATTAGTGACTTACTAAAAAGGACGATATAAGATGCGAGAAGAAGGTATGCCAGGATCGCGCCAAAAGCCATGATCTCTGCCTACCCCTCTTGGTTACGGGCGTGAGCGCATATTTATTTATAGCTATATTTCTACCCGGATTTAATCTAGCTTCTATATTGAATAATGATGGTAGCACTCATTAAATCAAATTTCGAAAATATCTACTAGCGACTACTCTATACCACTGATATATTTTTGTAAAAATGTTCTTTAAAGCTGCTTTCTGCTGCCTTTCAAACAAAATACTGTTTATTGTAAGTTTTATTATAATTTAAATTGTATTGTAAATAGAGTGTAATGATATTTAAATCGAATCAAATTTCATTTGAAGAAGCTTGTGGTTAAGCGTGCGGACTACGCAACATGCACAACGTGGTCGTGGGTTCGAGTCCGCCAAGTTTAAGCTTGGTTGTGAATGATTAAAAGATATATTAGTAAATTATTTCGATAATCTACTAATGTTTCATACACATGCCCGAGGAGCGTTGGCGTGAGGCAGGCGGCCGGCCGTATAATACAATAGCCAAAACCTATTACAGTATGGACTACTTTCGTACTGTACCGTACCGTACACACGTAAAAAAGCGGAAAAAGGGCAAGGAAAAGGAGAATAAATTTCATTTGAAGAGGTTAAATTGATATTTCGTTTAACTATTTGATATTTATTCAACTGAGCCACATAATGATATTTTATGTTTATTCAAATGTGAATGTGCATTTTTAATGTTATTCATAAATAAATAATTAATAGCTATTTAATATGGTTTTCACGGCTCTTTTAATTTTCATTTCACAATTTAGTGAGTGAAGTGTACCTCTTTCGTGTAGTTAAATTAGTTCAAAGTTGGCGTCGAAGCAGGAAGATGTAACACGGACGCCTAAAGTTATCATTCAACACACATATTTGATTAATCTTTCATATCTCTAACATTATCTAACCGTTAGATAAAATATCACAAATCATTTTGTATGTCGCGTGCTCAAATTTATTATTTTGTCAGTTTCAGTACAACGAGTATTGTGTGATATTGTAAATGGGCAATAAATTACAAAAGAAAGATAAATCGAAACAAGCCGGTACTGTTATCGTAATAAAATGTCCTCTGATGATGCGTTTGAAACGGTAATCGGTCGGTTTGGAAAATATCAGTCATGGGTTATGTTTTTGATTACCATTGGTCGCTTACCCACCGACTTTCAGTTGAATAACGTAGTTTTTATTTTGCCGAGCGTTGAATACGAATGTAAGGATGATCTAGTATTGAATACGACAAACTATTGTCCGTGCACGAATCCCAAATATGATATGAGTAATATCGTCGATTCTGTCACTACCACTTGGGATTTAATTTGTAACAAGACACAACTGGCTAGCCTCGCGCAGTCAATGTTGCAAATAGGAATTCTAGCGGGAAGCCTTACTTACGGATATTTATCAGACAGGTAAAATATTTTTTTAGTTAAAAGTTTGTATGTGCAATTGTTTCTGTGTCTTCGTTAAAAATTACTCGACTTTTGACCCGTCTCAAACTGTTACAGGCGAGCTTAAGTAATAATCAGTTTTTTTACAGCTTACCTTGCGAAAGTGAAAGATTATTGTCGGTGTATCAGTGTACAAGATTATTAAACATTTACAATATAACAAACTACAATTGTTATCATCTTCCACGCAATCCATCTATCTTTTCTTAGGCCATCCCTACCGACATAGAGCACCTGTAGCCGCTGCAGAGCTGTAGAGGGCTACAGTCATATCTAAAAGTCTTCTTGTCACATGCCAGTCTTCCGTCTTCATAACATGCTCACTCCGTGCTAACTCTTACATTCTTTGACGTTTAAAATAATTAAGATAGAGACAGACATATTATAGAGATGTTAGAGATTTAAAGGTATTCCCAAAAGGTGCTTTTGATATATAATAAATAAAGCGCCTTTCCTTAAATAAGAGCAAAATGTTAAAACATTATTTAACGATGCCATATTTCACAGGTAGTTGTAGGAATTCGAAAATACATAGTTCCATTTTTTGAATATACATTGAAATCTCTTAAACTCGAACCACGTTAAGTCGTAATCTTCAGTTAGTCGGAAAAATGTCATTCCCTTCCGCTGAACCCCGAAATACGGCGTATCTAAAATTATTTAGACTGTTATTATTATAGGAAGAAATGTTATTTCCCTGCGAGGTATTGATAAGACATATTTATACTCAATAACTCGAATATCAAAATGGCGACTCCGTAAGTCGTATTTCGTACAGTATAAAGACCTCTTACTTGGAATTTCCCGAAAACATAGCAATAAAATCCAAAATGAATGTTCGACATTTCTAATCTATTGTTTGTGTGCCTTGTGCACAAGCAATAAATGACCGTATCCGTGTAACTTTCTAAGTAACACTTCTGTTCCTTGTCAGTCAGTATCAGTTACGAAAACGTTCGTAGAGATAGAGAGATATCCGGACATGTTCAACGCTTTACGGTGTACGGGCATAAATCCGTAAAATTACTGAATATGGCGATGACACAGACCGGCAACAGCCAAGCCTGATCATTAGCTATTAGATTATACTATTATTATAGTGAGCGGCATTGAATCACTTGACGGCCTTCTTGCAATTGTGAAAGCCCAAGGTTCACACGGTATAATAATAATATAATAAATCAGCCTCTTTTTGTATGTCATTGCCATTGCAAGGACATAGGACAGGGAAGGTTTACACGTAATTCGGAGGTATTACCATTATCTTATTATATTATCTAATGCTGCATATGGTAACGATATACATTACGACTCACCATACACAAGGAACTGAAAACACAAACGTTTTTTCCTCATTTAGAAATCTAACACGTCGTTTCTTTCATTTCAGATATGGCCGTAAAGTAACAACCCTAACCGCGCTGGTCTCCAATGTAATATTTATAATACTGTCAGGGCTAGTTCCAAAGTTTTGGATGTTCCTCGCTTGTCGCTTTTTTATCGGTACCGCTGTAGGAGGAACGATGCTTTGCTCCTATATTCTTATGGTAGAGTTGAGTGGTACATCGTTCAGACCATACTTGACTGGACTAACGGAAATAGCATACGTTACGGGCTCTATAGTTCAACCGGTGATAGCTTACTATGTACGAGAATGGCGACATCTGCAATTAGTAACGTCAGTTCCTTGGGTGTTCGTTATTATTTATTATTGGCTACTACCAGAATCGCCCCGCTGGCTGCTCACGATGGGAAAAAAGAAAGAAGCTATAAATGTTTTGAGGAAGATTGCCAAATGGTAAAGTTATTTTTATAAAATTTTTAAATTATTAAAAGTAAAATATTATTTGTTTCAAACACCATATTTAAAATTAATTATTATTATTATTGTGCTTTGTGCTTATTGTGCTTATCGTTTCTAGTGGTCTTAAAAAGATGTGAAAACTTTGTTTTTAGTTAATAGTACTTAGAATTTAAGAAATCTCACTGTTTTTTTTATTTTAGGAATAATAGATCGACTCACAATATTGTGGCAATAATAGAAAAGATAGAAGAAGATTCTTTGAAGGAAGATAAATCAAAACACGGATCGTATTTTGACTTGTTTAAAACAACTAAATTAAGAGTGTTTACAATTGTAATGGCTCTCGTGTGGTTTTGTTGTGGGCACACATTCTTTGGCATAAACCAGTACATCGGTAGACTTCAAGGGAATTTTTATTTTAATGTAATGCTTTCAGGAATTTTTCTTGTACCCGGGTTGGTTCTTAATATACTTACGTGTTTATTCTGTCAAAGAAAGGTTGGTGTTATTATAAGTTTTCTAGTGGCAGCAGTTTCTTTAACTGTCTTCATATTTGTCCCAAGCGGTGCGTACACATCGTCTTTGATGCTTGCTGTATTCGGTCAAATGGGAGCGTACATGGCGTTTATTCAAATATATTTGTATACATCAGAAGTATTTCCAACTGTCGTAAGAAATTCAGCGATGGGATTTGCTTCAATGAGCGCTAGAGTTGGAGGTTTCGCTGCACCTTTCGTAGTCAACATAGGTGTAGAGTGGGCCTCAATTACGATATTCAGCACACTGGCTTTAATTGCTGGATTTTTATGCTTCTTACTACCCGATACCAAAGATACAATATTATTGAATACAATTGAACAAACTGAACAGTGGAAGAGAAAAGTAAATAAGTAATAGATAACTAATAAAAAAGCAATAATCACGACTGGCTGTATGACACTATGCCCCCATGATACTGCGAGGAAGACTAAATTGAATGACACTTCAATTTTCAAAAGCGGTCGAACCGTTCAGGCTACAGGAGGCCTCAGTGGGACGAACTCTCATTGGAGAGTAGTAATGTTCCTTGATACGAACATTTGTACATACATACAAACATATTTACTTTACATACCCGAATCATTGTAAGTCGCATAATATATTTTAAAAATTACTGTAGATTTTTCTTATGTGTATTTATAAAATAAAACGCCACATTTTGTTACAATAATACCGTCAAAATATTTCGTGTAAAATTTTTACGGTTACAATTACTGTATATTGTAATTGAATATTTAATTTTAAATGAAAAAATAACTTTTGTTCATTTATGCATTTATTATAAGAATATAATACATATAGAAACATTGTTCGTATCATATAAATGTAATCATGTATTGTGTTGTATAAAAGACTTATTTCTTTAATTATTATTTTAAGCCTTGACTAGTAAATAAGTATAAAGGATTCTTGTGTCCGTCATTTAAAAAACTATTCCGGTTAAAAGTGTTATAATAAAATTGAAACATTTAAACTAAAAAGAGAGAGGTGCCTTGTGGCCGCCCGGTTCCTTTCCTCCTTCCCTTCGCTATATATATTTTTGTATCAATTAATGATTAAATAAAAAGGGTATTTAAACGTTAAAATTATAAATATTGCCATAGATTTATACACTTCCAGATACCACGTCCCATACAATGTCGGCCGTCGGCCCAAAATGGGGGCATTAAAAACATTTTGAAAAACAGATTCGAGTTCTTAAAAAAAAAATTATTCGTAGGACTATTTGAACGGTGTTTATAAAAAAACATCCATAATATCTATTCAAATGTGAAAATCGATTTTTGCCGAAAATGTAATATATTAAAAGAAACATTATTTTTCCTGTCTATCTCCCTTAAAGGACAGACGAGGGGGATAACTCCTCTGTCTTTTAAAGCATCTGCGACTCATTTGCTTCTTGCGGATGCCTATATGTATCGATCTTTTTATATCAGATGACTCGCTCGCTCTTTGCCACCATATCCCATTAAAAAACCACCATTTTGCGGCTTGCACCAATCGAATCCATGTCCTGCCCTGCAGCCTAACCACTGTTCTCTGTTATGTTCCTATTATCGTCAATAATAATATATCAACCATTATTGCCAAACGGTGACTCAGTCAGGCAAATTATTGCTATAAAACTAATTTTACGGATTTTATCGTAAAAGTAAATAAATAGATAAAATTTGTTTTATTCTAATGTCTAATATTAAAATAGAAACCAAAATTTTGTTTAAATTGCGTTTTCTTCATTATCACTGCACGAAGGGCGCAAAGTTTACAAATTGTAATTACTACTACTGTATACTACAATATTATTAATAATTAAATTTAATTAATATAATTGATTAGCAAACCGGACTTATAGAAATATTTGCATGTCAATATATATTTTTGGTACATAGATAGCACAGAGACTACGAGAAACGACTTATCAGATATTAAAGTATCGCGACCGACATGAGCATACGCCGATGCCGATCTTGATAGACATACATATCATCTAGTATCCCAAATATTAAGATTAGATATCTCGTCAAAACAGTGACCTTCTCTGCCCACCACTAGATCCCTTTATTTGTTTTCATGCCTAGCTAGATTCCTACTTTATGAATTGAATACTAAACCGAGATTTGCCTCTTATCATTACGTACTAAATTCGCGTAATTACATACATTCATATGAAAACCATTGTTAACTAATATCGCCTTGTCGCCAAACCGATAATGATATTTGCGCTCCCAGTATCTCCGGGCTTCAGCAATGAACCGCGTCGCGTATTGGAACTACGAGCAAGAGCGTGAGCATGAACGCGAGCGTGAGGATAGACCCAGAAAATTTCGCTGAAGGGGGAGCGTCATTCGGGAACTTCTTGCGCCAGTTTTTCACCTTACTCCGACAATGTATCGTTTAGCGTATTCATAGTGGTCGTACTTCGTACTTCGGTCTTGATATTGCGGCAACGATAATGTTGTTTCCACTTTGTGGCAAGTTTTTCTAATGTTGAGTATCTCCGTTGTTGGTATTTCTTATTTGCTTCTTGAGACGTCGAGTTCACCAATGTAAAGAGGTGTGAGTCACCACAGTTTGGGAGACTACTAATAGTACATTGTAAATCCTACTTATATTATAAATGCGAAAGTTTGTAAGTATGGATGATGGAGTTATGAAGCTGCCCACCATAGCTCAACACCTGAAGTTGGCGTCGCGCCGTTATTTCGACTCCGCGCCGGTCATCCCAATTCATTAGTTGTAGGTGCCGCCACGACTATAGAAGACCTAGGCATGTACTTGACTATCGAGACGATGTAATAACCATCGCACAGGCTAGGTTAAAACAACTTCGCAGCCAAATCACACACCGTTCTCGCCGGCCAGGACGGCCCTAACCTAACCTAACTCTCGATACGGCCACATAGCTGGCCGCGTTTTCTCCCCTATTACTGATAGAAGCGTTGCTGGAGTTTCTTCCGCCACTTCTTCTCCCAGCGCTAACGCTTTCCGAAGTATAGTAATGTTAGTTGTAATAATACTTGTAATCAGATAATGGCTACCGATCGAGCCGTGGCTCGGCCTTCTCAGGCACCCTCGAATCCGAATGCTAATCGCGTAATGAGTGACAGCACAAGCCGAGGTCCCCTCTCGGGGGCTCTTGAGCCCAGTCACTCCATGGAGCGTCCGCCGAAGAGATCTAAGAGCTCGTCGGCTTCCCAATCCGGTTATAATAATAAAGTAACGGCCCAAACCGAGGCGCCTTCTACGGAGGGAGTCCTCGAGCTAAGTTACTCTTAAAGAGGCTTAGGCTAGGCGCCCTCTGCGCCCTGCAGCCTCGAGACCAGTGTAGCTGTAAATGCCTCCTCTATGCAAACAGTGACCCTTCAGTCACATAAAAAAAGTATGGATGTATGGATATTTGTTATTCTTTCACACGAAAACGGCTGACCGGATCGGGATGAAATTTGGCACTGACATAACATACAGTCTGGAATAGCATATAAGCTACTTTTATTCTGGAAAAATTTACAGTGCGCGTGGGATATTATTTTGTTGGTTTTTTGTCAACGTTATAGACGTTGTAAAGGCGATGTTCCCTATGGATTCCGAAACGGCTACCCGGACGAAGGCGAGCGGATCATTAGTTTAAATAAAGGCTATTATCGTCAAGGTTAATTGCATCAATTTCACCACACAATAGTTACATGGTGCAAACATTTTTCTTTGTCAGGTTTCAGGTTTCTTTGGTCATTTGAAAATATAATGCGGATATGAATGTAATAATTGGTTAGGTCAACATTGAACTTAAAGAACAGATTATTTATTTATTTTAATTATATCTTCGTTCGGGATTACTTTGTGCTACGTAAATTTACCCCATACATCTGCCCACACGACCCGCATACTGGAGTACCTAAGCATACGTATTTCGAATATGTATTATTTTACCCAATTACTATGAAGTCATGCCTTTGACGATATTATTTATAATGTTATTTCGTTGATTATTAAATATTCTAACTCAATAACTTTTTTTTATAGGAAAACTTTGGTTTATAGGAAGATACAAGCCTTATGGCATAAGGTACAACATAAATTTATATCCTCATCTGTTAATTGAATAATCCCAAGTGGGACGCCGAGCTATATCTGAAGTCAGGACTGTTACATCGTATAAACTAAATTAGGATGGATTAGGTTTGAGTTCGATGTTTTTTCACTTTGAGATTGATTTGACGACCATTCACAAAACATGACCTCTGAAATAGCCAACGGCCAAGTTTAGGCGGCAACCTAATTTTGTTGGCCCTAGATATAGCCCGGCAATCCCCTTGTGACTTGACAATGTACATATTATCTAACATATGATCTAGTTCCTGATAAAATAAGAGACGAGGATATAAATTGATTATGCCATATCTTATACTATTAGGCGCGCACATTCTCCCCACATGACTCTATCTAGACTGATTTTATCTCATAACAAAGATAAAATATTATCCAAGTAAATAAAGCGTAGAGCTTTACTTTTAAACCTGTATATTTTTTTAAAATTAGCGTAACAAAGTAGTGAATCGTGCCCAAAAGTAAATAGTTTTTAAAATTCCCTGTAATGACTACCGAAGATGCAATTGAAAATGTTATCGGACGTTTCGGGATATATCAGACATGGGTATTATTTCTAATAGCAATTGGACGTGTCCCGGCTGATTTTCAATTGACAAATGTAGTTTACATTTTACCAAAAGTGGATTATGTGTGCCTCGATGAAGAAGCTTCTAATATGACAAACTACTGTCCCTGTACGAATCCCGAGTATGACACTAGTACTATCGTGGAATCGGTTGTCACAACTTGGCACCTCATATGCGGTACTTCACATCTGGCAAGCTTAGCACAATCCGTGCTACAGATAGGAATCCTAACGGGAAGCCTTCTGTATGGATATCTTTCGGACCGGTAAATTTTACTTTCGTATGTTTACTGTAAAACACGTAGCTCTTGTGTGTCAAAAAAATGAGTTTTTGTTATTTTTTACTTGATTGCCATTGCCACTGAAACAAAAGTTTATTGTATACTTTGTTGTTCACTTTCCGATACTAGTTAAAATACTCGTGCATCATAATTAATTAATATTTGATAATAATACTTGTATTACAAAATAACTTCTGACAATTTATAGCCCTACATTGGCTCGTGTGTATCATAAAAATCTCGATGTATCCAAAAAGGGTCTTAGAGGAAAACGGCTTTACACGCTCCGAACAGTCATAACAATATATTTAAGTTATAACAGTTAGGTCATGCCTATCTTGACACTTTCGGCGTTACACCGAAATGGTCAAAGAAACGAGGTGGTCTTGATCATAACGCCTTAGATAAGAAGGACCAGATGCAACATCCACTTCGTCTGAATTGTGATTGTACATATATATATATATCTACATATATTTCCTTGGGGATGCCCATGTTGTGTAGGACGATGTTGCAATAAACAAAGTATTCGGGGTTTTTGGCCACTTGGAATATAAATGCAATTTCTTTTACTTACTTCTGTGAAGATATTTAAACGAAACAGTTTTTTTAGATATGGGCGTAAGACAACGATATATATGGCGCTCACCACTGATGTTATCTTTGTGGTGCTATCAGCATTAGCGCCAGACTTTTGGATGTTCCTCGTTCTTCGCTTTCTGATCGGCACTTCAGTCGGGGGCACTTTGGTCTGTAGTTATACTCTTATGGTCGAATTAAGTGGTAAGTCATTTAGACCATATCTGCCAGGATTGACGCAAATGGCATATGCTACAGTCTCTATAGTGCACCCGGTGATAGCATATTATATAAGAGAGTGGCGGTATCTACAATTAGTGACATCACTGCCCTGTGTGTACGTGCTGTCGTACAATTGGCTGATGTTGGAATCGCCTAGATGGTTAATCACTGTAGGAAGGAAAAAAGAAGCTGTAGATGTACTGACAAAGATTGCGAAATGGTAATTATGTTATGTTGAGTGATTTTATAATACTAAACAATTATGATAGAATAGAAAATATATAAATCTAATAAAATTTATTTTAAATTTCAGGAACAAAAGGTCTATTGATAATATTGCCTCAATAATCGATGCAACTGAAGAAGGTCATTTAAAAAAAGAAAAACCAAAGTACGGATCCTACTTAGACTTGTTTTCAACTCCAAAAATTAAAATTTATTCGATAATAATAGCTTGCGTGTGGTTTTGCTGCGGGAACACTTTTTATGGTATCAATCAATACATCGGAAGACTTCAGGGAAATTTTTATATGAATATTTTTCTCTTTGGGCTTTTTCATATTCCCCCATTATTTTTTAATGTTCTCGTATCTTTATACATCAAGAGAAAAATTGGTGTTATTGGGAGTTTCGTTATTTCAGCTATTGCATTAATTATATTTATATACATCCCGAGTGACTTAGAGGCCATATCTCTAGCGTTTGCTATACTAGGACATATGGGTGCGAATATGGCATTTGGCCAAATGTATTTATTTACGTCCGAATTATTTCCAACTGTAATAAGAAATTCCGCTCTAGGATTTGCGTCAACGTTTTCAAGATTGGGGGGTTTCGTTGCCCCGTTTGTGGTAAATATTGGTGTAGAGTGGATATCAGTTGCAATATTTAGTGTTGTTACGTTATTTGCAGCATTCTTCTGCTTTTTCCTTCCTGACACAAAAGATAAAGTATTAGTTAATACAATTGAACAAGCTGAAAAGTAAACAAATAATAAATAAATAGTTATTACATGTTTTTTTATTATTTTTAGTATGTAACAATGAGAACTATTTTTTATTGTTTTTCTATGAATTACTCCTATATATTTGATTTTCCCATTGTATCGAACAGATTCTTCATATACTACACTAATATTTTGACGCATCGAATTACCGTGCAACAGATTCAAACTTTTTCCCAACAAATTTTATTTAAAAGAATCAAAAAATAATTAAAAATAAACTATTTCAAATTGTCTAAGCTGTTCTCCATCACTCTATTCTCTATTCTATTCACTAAACACTTGACGTCCCAAGATGTACGTTTTTTACGTTATTAACGATTTTATATGTAATTTGTTATAATTTTTGTATCAAGAATGTATTTTAACTTCACAGCGGTAGAGCCCGCAACAAAATCTGTTGCACGAATTGGCGGGCTAGACCGGTGAAATACCATGACCTCACAGAAGACAGGCGTGAAGTAGAGTATTCTGCGTCGA
This sequence comes from Papilio elwesi, assembly GCA_029849275.1. Taxonomy (NCBI): domain Eukaryota; kingdom Metazoa; phylum Arthropoda; class Insecta; order Lepidoptera; family Papilionidae; genus Papilio; species Papilio elwesi. The sequence goes on from CM056697.1 coordinate 6,961,120, forward strand.
CGAAAGTCATGCTTAACGCGCCTATCGTCAGATGAGTGAGGTGCCGGATGCCTAATTCTGATCCTCTACCCTCTCCCATCCTTTGATAATAAGAAAAGGATGGGAAGGGGAAGAGGACTTGACGGAGATAGGGGTTTATAGGAAAGGGATATAACCATTTTTTGTTTATCCCTTCCTCTGTTCATTAAAGGTAGGCAGCACATCTTCAACTCTTGTTGCGGATGCTTATGGGTAGCGATCACTTGATATCAGGTGAACCTCGTGCTTTTTTGCCACCTACTATAAATATCTAAAAAGAAATAATCCTTTCCGTGAATATTTTTTTATTCTGAAACCTACATCTATGTAGTATAGGAATGAGATTATTGCATAACCATTGTGACATCATGAACTCCATTACATGTCCTGTGCATTAATGTCACATATATAAAGATAACAACACATAAAGATAAATAAATACATAGATAAAGCTTAGCAATGTATCCTTCAATTCTCAATATTTAAGATAGGTAACACATTTGGAAGTCATTTGCATATTGCGATTGTCTATGGGTAGCGGTCACTTAACATCAGGTGAACCGCTTGCTGGTTTGCCACCTTCTTCCATAAAAAAGGTCAAGGGTCAACATCTGTTAATTAAGTTTTATACCAGTATGAAATAAACGAAATTCAGACATTATAATTATTTTATTGTTACTTATTTAAGAACTACGTTTTTTTCAATATTTGGCACTAAGAAGAATTCACAGGGACTTGGGAAAACCTTAACAAGAACTTATCAATAACGAAGCCAACAAATAGTGATTTACCTACTACATAATTTTTCCAAAATGTTGTACTGAACATTTTGAAAGCCCCCAAAATACCAGGTGACAAATATGAAGAGTAAGCTATGATATACAACCCAGAACTGAAATAGAATGCTGCTCAATATACCGTACAAGAACAAGATGTCAATGAAGGTCCAAAACATAAAACACAATTTGGCTTTTCTTAAAGATCTTGCTGCGTATTCTGTAGGTGTATTTCCCGTTACGGTATCAATAAAAACACCTAATAAACAAAGAAAACAGTATTAAAAAGCATTCAATAAATCAATGGCTTATATAAGGCCTAATTGTAGTCCTCTTCCCCCTCCTACCCTTTTCTAATAAGGAAAGGATGGGAAGAGGAAGAGGATTTGACGGATGAGGAGGGGATGGACAGGGAATGGAATTATCCTTTTTTCTGTTTGTCCCCTCCTTCGTCCATGAAGGTAGGCAACGCATCTGCAACTCATTAGCTTGTTGCGGATGCCTATGGGTAGCGGTACTTATTTACAGGGGCCGCTTGCTCGTTTGCCACTTTGTAATATAAAAAAAAAAAAAAAAATAATAATAAATGAAAAGCTTAGAGTCTGAACAGCAACCAGCTATAAAAGAGATCACACCGCTGTGCGCATGAAATTAATAGTTTTCGACCCTATAACTTATTACATCTAATGAACTCCGTGAAAAGTATAAATCCTTATTTATCTCAGTTGAATCATCTTTTTTTAAGCCTTAAATTTACTCTAATGTATAAATTGTATGAAATTATACGACTCTAAATAGATATAGAGTCAATTAATTTAAATTCTTAATAAATCCATTTAGACTTATAATCGGGTTCTATACCTCTTCCATCATTCTATATATCTTCCATCAACGTCATCATATCAGCCTGTACTAATCCGCTGGTGAACAAAGGCCACTTCTCTCACACCTATCAAGCATATGGTGAGTCAATTACATCTTGAAATTCTTTTCATCTGTATATGTAAGAAACCGAGTCCTCTTGTTTTTAAACCTTGACGCTGCTGTCCATTCAATTCTATCTTATATCTTATCACATCATATACATATATTACATTATATTGCGTAAAAACAATGCTCCTGTGTGTATGTCAATATATGTGATCTATCGCATATGACATCAGAACATTTCATAGCCGGCTGATAGTTGATATCTGATTCAGATCAGTCGTTTTGTTCCTAACAGTTCACGTCATGTAATAATACCCAAGGGTAATATGACTATTGCAATAAATAACAACTTTGTTTACGTGTTATCAAAATTCGCCATTATGGGAGCCACTGGGTGAAGGCTATAAAATGTGGTCCCATTCTTAGCGTCTATCCTTAGATGGGGGGCATATGTCGACTGTGTTTGCCACTGTATTCGCAAGAGCTACAGCAGAACACGCAGCTCTCAACAAGGATGTCTGGAGTATGATAAGGCGCGATCATCGTAGTTTAAATGCTAAGCGTATTGAAGCCGCGATAGAGCGTAACAGAAGCCTTAAGTCCCTTGTTCGATCATTTAAAAGCGTTCCTCTGCTGAAGCTGCAGCCAGAGATCTTAAGTGAAGTAGAAATTTTTTATGTCAAACTTAACGCTGTACACAGTTTTCCACCCACACACGCTGCTCGTGCTAGTGATATGCGAGCACTGCTGACACGGCACTACTCGGAAGATGTCCTGGACATCAGCGTAGGTGAGATTAGGATAGCCCTGGAATAACTGAAAAATGGAGCGCCTGGTGAGGATGGAATTACTACAGAACTGCTGAAAGCCAATGGGGTTCCGATCCTAAGGGAACTACAGCGTCTGTTTAATTCCGTCCTCCATAACGGGGCTACACCATTGGCGTGGACCAGAAGTTAGGTTGTCTTATTGTTCAAGAAAGGTGATAAAACTTTGTTGAAGACCCTTCTCACTTCTGAGCCACGTTTGTAAGGTATTTTCTAGGGTTACTAAGAATCGTCACGCCCAAAACCTTGATGAGAACCAGCCACCGGAGCAGGCTGGGTTTCGAAAGGGATACAATACCGTAGACCACATTAATACCCTTAGGCATATTATATAAAAAAACTACGGAGTATATGTAATCTGCCACTATGCATGGTTTTTGTGAACTATGAGAAAGCCTTTGACTCTATCGAGACCTGGTCAGTTCTGGAATCCTTACAGCGCTGCAAAATTGACCACTGCTATACCGAGGTATTGAGATTCCTTTACAATGCTGCGACAATGACTGTGCGAATCCAGGACACCCAGTCTAAGCCTATCAAGCTGCAGCGAGGTGTCAGACAGAGAGATGTCATCTCCCCGAAACTGTTCACCGCTGCACTTGACGATATCTTTAAGACGCTGGACTAGAAAATTCAAGGAATCTGCGTCAACGATGAATACATCTCGCACCTTCGGTTTGCTGATGACGTGGTCTTAATGGCTTGAATCGCTGGAGGATCTCAACGATCTCAATGCTGCTTCCCGATGCGTGGGGCTACAGATGAATCGCAACAAGACGAAGGTCATGTTTAACACGCCGCAGTTATTGAAGAGGTAAAAGATTATGTCCACCTCGGTCAGGCCATTCGGCTTAGCCGGGGTAACTTCAACAAAGAAATTGATAGACGCATTCGACTAGGCTGGGCAGCATTCGGGAAATTCCGCTCCATCCTCACCTCGCAAATACCTCATTGCCTAAAGACGAAAGTCCTTAATCAGTGCGTGCTCCTCCCAATTATCTACGGTGCAGAGACACGGACGCTGACGGTAAGGCTGCTCCATAAGTTAAAAGTCGCACAGCGATCGATGGAATAACTATGCTCGGTGTTTCTCAAGGGATAGAATCCGGAGCGAAGAAATTCGACGGAAAACTAAGGTAAACGATATAGTTCTTTAAGTCAAAAGGTTTAAGTGGCAATGGACTGGTTATATCTGTCGAGCGAGCGACGTCAGATGGGGGAGTAAAATCCTGGAATGGAGGCCACGGATGAGGACCAGAAGTGTGGGACTCTCCTTCCAGATGGATCGACGACCTCATAAGGACGGCAGGAAGTCGTTGGACGCGTTGCGCGGAGGACCGCATTCTGTGGAAGGCATTGGCGCAGGCCTATGTCCAGCAGTGGACTGATATAGGCTGTAGTACCCCATTGCGCCAACAACAATCAGCGATGAACAAACACAACACGTCGAAGATATTTTGCAGAGGGGCCTTCATTTAATAACAACTACACTACAATATTACCATCCGAGTGAAATTTCCGAAGACTGTTCTCCTTATCTTGCCAACGTTCATTTAACCACCCCTTGAGCGCATTCTCACTTACAGGGATTTCTTCAATGGAATATCTGAAATTAATAGTGTAACTGTTTTAATATCTACTCTTATAGGTATGTGAATATTGTCGGTTGTCATTCAACAAAGCTATCAATAATCAGTGTTATGTTCGAGTTTCTTTTTTTATTTTATTGGTAATAAGTAATAAAATAATAAATTATCTCTAAAAGTAATATCGAACCATTGGCTACAGTATGTAGTGGCCATATATCTTAAGCGTGAAATGCCGAATTAATAATAATAATTTAAATCGAAGGAAATTATCACCGTTTAAAATGAAAGAAGACTTCCCGGGGCAATTTTCCGCAAATTAGATCGAGTTCATTCGCTGGCTTGTCGTAAGCTACGGTGACGTCGTACACTGAGTCCAGGCCGGAGCCGCGCAGGCGCGAGCACAGCGCCACCCAGCCTTTAGTGCGGGGATGTAGTACATACTCGTAGAACTGCAACGCAAATATTATTTGCATGTATATCTTTCTCTTAAAGCACGATCATCATTACAATTTAAATAACGAAATCGGTTGATACAATAAATATTAAAGTTTATATTTTAAAAGTAATAAAGATCTTATTGATTGAATATATTCAACATTTCATACATAACGTATACAAAAACGTACAAAAATCCTGTCCTACTAATAATATAAATGCGAAAGTTTGGGTGTGAATATCTACTGAATGAAAAAAACACGAGTTCTAAATTGTGCCCTACTCATCTTCCGTAAAATGTATTTGTTGAAAGATAATTTCACCTGTAAATTATTAACCTCAGCAAATTTTTTACCGCGACGTTTGTTGTCTTCGCTGAGGTCAGTGCCCTCGGGGAACAGCACGATGCGGTTCCTGCATTGAAGCTTCTTGTAATAATCAGCAAATTGTGACAGATTGACTTGGTCCTCCTGCCAGTTGCGTTTTACGTACAGGAAGTAATTTAATTGCATTATCCAACCTGAAAAATGTTGGCAAGCAATAATAGCAGCATGTTCGTACATAATACAAACAGAAGAATAAATACTTCTATAGGTATTCATTCTTCTATTTCCGTCATTCAGACGCTTCCTTCTTTCTTCTTCTTCCATAAAAAAATATGTGGAACAAGTCTCAGTATTATGCGATTTAACAACAGTTTATCCTAAAAAAACCTTAAAGCTTAAAACAATAGTAAGGTTTCTAATCCATTGCACCAAAACATGTTAAGTATTTATTAACTATGACCGAATCGCTAAAAGATACGCCTGCGCGACGCAATGCAATGCAAATGCAATTAATCGTATCTTAATAACAGCAAAAAAAAATGTTTTGACGCAATCGGAACAACACGGCAAGGATAATTGCGGAAGAAGACAGAAAGACCTCGGCCCACTCGTCTGACCTTAAGAATAAGCTGACTCACGGGTGAGTGAAGGTTTAAACTTAGTTATGACTTTACTTTACGCCTTTTCTCAATGAAAATAAGAGCTTAAAAATGGAATATCGTAGGAAACTTCACTTGGCGTGTTTTCTTTTTGAAGTAATGAAATCGCAGGCACCGAGCTACCTTCTGAGTAATCTGGTGTGGTCAAGCGGTAAGCACTCTGAACGCAATCAGCGCTACCTGCAATTATGCACGCAACAGCAGTTTCCGAGGTATAGTTTTTGATATGCAGCCACGAAATGTTGGAATAATATCCCTCCACCGATAAAGAGTGTGAGAACAAAATTAGCGTTTAAAGTTAAATTAAAATAATTTCTTATGAATTTTCAAAAAGGCTAATCGTTATCTGTTGTTTTTTAATATTAAAAGTAGTGACTGCATTGTAGTATCTAATAAAATACGTATAGTGCTGAATACATTTACAAAGATTCACCAGCGACGAAAGTTCCTTTTACTCAGTTCCTTCGTACCCGATTGCAAAAAAGATGTAAACTATAAAATATAATGTAATAAGGAACAAAACGTAATTATATATACGAATGAATTTCTACTGCTGATACTGGCTCACGGACGACCCAAGGGTTTTTGCATAACACTAGCGCTGGTTACTCCTACGGGTAGGCATCACATAGCTGAGCAAGGACCTTATTGGTTCAGCGTTGCAACACTTAGTAATTAGGTGTCTATATTTTTGTATAACTTTCTTTCCCATTTTGTTACTTTTACCTAATCTTTCTTTAACCTGTTTATCTTTGTCTGTAGTGTTGTATGTTGAAAGGATTAAATGGATTATTATTATTATTATGTCATTTATTTATATTTAAAACATATTTTTGTATAATATACTTTAGAAAATCTACCAAAACAACAGACATTCTAAAATATATTATATAAAAATAGTGATTATTACTATCATTATTTTATTATTATTATTATAACTTACCCATTCCAGGTACATTTTTTAATTCATCCTTCAGAACGAATTTAATCCGCGATTTACCACCACAGAGTAAATCGATGATATCGTCACTGTCCTTAATTTCCATATTGTCATCATTTCTCTGGTCAGCGGAAACAGGTTTCTTGGTGGCATGATACAAAGCCAGCCATACGTAGTTCCAATCCACACGAGTGCGATGATTCATAATAATTATTGTATTTTCATTTGGATTTACGAAATCACCAAAGCAACGTACACGAGTACAGTAACACCATTGAAATAGAGCCTAAGATTTATATATCAAAAGTTAATATTTCACTATCAGGTAGATATAATTTACTAGTAACATATTTTTTGCAAAGTATTTATTACAGCCTTATCCAAAATAGGACTTAGCGATCAATAAATGATCTATCTCTAAGATCATACAGACACACAAACGGAGAGTTTTATTTAAAGGTATGTTGGCATTTATGCCTTAACCTGTAAACGACGAGTCAAGTCGGCAATTTTGACATTACTTATTGCACATTACGATTAAATAAATGATGTTCATTGGTTTAATTCGTTACAAAGTCGTACAATAAAATGTATGATAACTTACCACCGCGAAGAGCTCCCATAGTGCAAACAAAACATCGACAATTTTTCTGTACAAGGTATGATTAAGAAACATGAAGTACATAACGGGACAATAAAGAACGTAAAATCCTGTAACACAATTAGAAGATAATTTTAATTATTTGAACCAGTTACTCGCCATATTTAGATCAACTCGAAGTAAGCGCCGTTGGCCCATCTTAGGGATTAGGTAACGAATACTGTTGAGATATCAAATAGAAATTCACAAGCTCACAGGACTAAACTTTTTACAGTTGTAGTCTATTGAAACAAAGTATGAACTCTAATAGAATATTATTATGGTTGGAGCAACTGATTCGGAGCGATCGGCAAGTGCCTCGATCTTATGGAAACCTATACGAATTTTTTAATTTTACAGCGACTAAGGCGACAGGAAGAACATTCCCCTTTCCACTCTCTACTACATTCCTTTTGTTTAAAACACTCCTCTTTGCTACGGGCGACTGAGGCTGGCGACGCAGCTACAGATGTCACATTAAGACAAACGATGCAAGCAAACAAATTAAAAAAAACAACTGAGAAAAACCACTTCAAAAATTTTAAAGAGGAAATAGCGCATTTTCATCTTGGTATTAATAATAGATCCACTTTTAATACGCAACATACTTTTGTTTGCGATTGCATATAGAACATACTACCATAGTAAACCATTTTTTTGCGTACCGTGAAACCGTGAACCGTACATATAATTAGAGTAAATTAAAATTGAATAACTTACCAGAAATAATTGTATAATACCAAGCTCCACATATCGCCACGCCTGACGCCATGACTGCACTTTTGAACTAACTTAGGACGACAAGAAGCCACAAATATGTGTCACAATGGATTAGAAACCATATGTGACCCAGTAAACCTTTAATAATCTTACTGCTTTCATGGATTAAACTGGAATTGACCTACATACATATGTATTTTTTTCTTATAAGTTGCTACTAACTAAAACACTTTCTTTAGTTATTTTTTAATTTTATTGTCGCTTTTATTGAGGTAAATTAAAATACACTGAGATATTTTGTTCATATATTTTATAGAAAACTACTTTCTATACTAATGTAAATAATGTAACAATATGTTTACACAAATATTAATATTTGATATAAATAAAATATCGAACTGATAAAAATTACGTTGTATCTTCTGTTACGGTAACATTCCGTCGAACCATATTTTGATTCCTACCAAGAGCTTCACCTTCTTCTATTGTCATAGGCAGCTCGCAGTCTTTTGTTTCTGGCAGTAATAAACACAATACAGCTGAGATAAGAGGAAAGATTCCAAATGCGATTGGGGCACACCATTTCCCAAAGGGTCTCAGCCCGGCGACGAATGGTGCAATCATCGACCCCACACGAGCCATCATGGAAGATACACCGATTGCAGCATTACGCACTACCGTGGGGAACATTTCTGAACAGTATAAATATACTACAATAAATACCATGAACGTAAAAAAAACCCCTGTACAACCTAACACGATTGAAATTGTGCCTTCTGGAACGAATGCAATTAATATTAAGCATACACTGCTAGCTAACTCCGAAGCAATGACCAAAGTTTTCCTTTTCAAAATCTTGATCAACGGTATAGACACAAAACATGAGCAGAGCGAGACGCTGCCACTAGCAATGACGTTGGTGTAAATATCTCCAGTGAGATGGCTGATGTAGTGAGCAACGCCATAGAAACAGTAGCTGCAGACGAGCCACAGAAATGCCATAATTAAAATGTTTCTCCGCATATTAGGAGTTCTGAATAAATCTAATATTGAACCGCGCTTCATCCTTGCCGATTTGTGTTCCATTTGATATAACTCCGTCATGGTAGGTATATCATCTATAGGCAGATTATTGCTGAAAAGGAAAACGCTTATATTCGATCTGAATATTTGTAAGTAAATTATAAAGTTAATGAGATACAAAATGTTTTTAACTAACAATTTTGCGACCCGTTCCATTAAAGCTATCGCTTGGGATGACTTATTGGTAGCTAAGAGCCATCTTGGCGATTCTGGTAATACACAAATATAGAAGAGAAGAATCATGTTTACTACAGATATTGCCAGCTGTAAGTGCGTGTAATCTCTGATGTAATATCCAAAGAGAGCTAGTGCGATATGACCCATTGTGAATGGAACATGAAACAAGGCTGACAATGCATCTCTGTACATAATTCCAACGTATTCCATCAGCAGAACAAATCCGATTACCATTATGCCTCCAACAGATATTCCCAAAAACATTCTGATTATCGTGAAAGTCCAATAATCAGGAAGAAAGGATGCAATAATACCGGTCAGCGATTCCATAACTACAGCAAAAATCAAAGTTTGTCTTCTGCCATATCTGCAAAGAAATATTGTTTTATGGAAAAAGATGTCAAAAGTGGAACCGGTTTACTTAATGTTGTATGGCCACATCTACTCATGGATATCTGTAATCAGATGCGTTGCAGATGCTTCATGTGGGATAGATAAGGCAACTATGAAGATAAGTACAAGAAGAGATAAAAGAGGGAGGGATTCCTGTGGATTTGAGTGACTCGGGTCAAGGGCCCCCGAGAGGGGACGTCGGCTTGGGCTGTCACTCATTACGCGTTTAGCATTCCGATTCGAGGGTGCCTGGGAGGGCCGAGCCTCGGCTCGATCGGTAGCCATTATCTGATTACAAGTATTATTACAACTAACATTACTACCACTTCGGAAAGCGTTAGCGCTGGGAGAAGAAGTGGCGGAAGAAACTCCAGCAACGCTTCTATCATGAGTAGGGAAGAAAAGTCTGCTGGCTATGTGGCCGAATAGCCGTCCTCGCCGGCGTATATTCCGCGGCTGTATTCCTTCTTCTAAAGCTTAATCCTTCAAGCTTGAAATTGTCTTTGATTGAAAATTTTGATTTGATTAAAACTTAAAAACTACGGAACCGATTTAACAAGCTCTTCATTGAAATTTCTTTTGAGAAATAGCGTTTTTAAATTTTGGTCAAAAAGTTTACTCATTCTACTATTAACTGGTAGTGGAACTATTCAATTATGGCTCAATTGTAATTTAACCAGTTTTGATTGCTTAAAACACAAGAAAATATGTTTTGGGGAAAGCGATATCTTATTTTTACGTCTAGCACGACGAGTTAACGGTCGAACAAAATAATCTAAATCTATATCATCTCCTTATCTAAATACATTGACTAAGACTTTCCTTAATCAAGAATAAACTTAAAGGACGACATTTTGAAAGTGATCAAATGAACTTACCTATCTGATGCGGCGCCAAATAACAAGCTGCCAATGAGCACGCCAAACTGGAATACTGTCTGCGTGAAGTCCTTCAGCCAAGAATCTTTACAAATTAAGTTCCATTCTGTTATAATTGTTCGCTCAAATAAACTTGTATTATAAATAGGGTTTTCACAGCATGTTGTGGTTTTATCTGGACATATGTATTGCGTTGGCGGAGCCAAAAATATTATAGCCATTTGATGCAAGCCAACACCAAACTTATTAACGAGAATAATAAAAGTGAGCCACAGTTGATACTTTCCGAATTTTCCGATTAAATTATTTATCAGCACCATATTGTCGGAAGATTCATTATAAATAAACGCTACTCATGACGTCATGTACAGGGACATTAAAAATCTAGGCGGCCTCAAGAAAAAGTACATCAATTACAGACTAGTAATAAAATTTCCAATGAAACTTATAATTTTAGCTCATTTTATCGTAAATAAAATTTCACTACGCTAGCATACTGGACAGAGGGAGATTTTCAAAAAAGCGTTTATTTTATGAATACTTAATTTTAAACAATCGGGGTAAGCATAAAAGGCCAAAATAATCGCCATGTACTTCTCGCCAAGGTATTAGATCCTTGATCTATCCTAAATCAAGCTAAGCTTTAGTTTAGCAGATCAAAACCCAGGGAAGCTGTGCAAGTTTGTTTAAAACAAAGAGTGGTAGCGAAAAACTATCTTCGCAATTGATAAAAAAACATACGGATGAATTGGTAACCTCTTCCTTTTTGAAGTCAGTTAAATAGTTGTCCCCCCCTAAACTATAGATGATGAAGTTATGTTAATAGTTAATAGATGGCTTATGCACGCTGAATTGTTTGCTCGACTTAAAAATATATATAACGAAAAACACAATTCTTACCTGGATCACCTAAGCGAGTGCACTCTAGAAAATATTTGGGGTTAATTTTTGGTTCTTAAATTATTTCAATTAGATCTCTACAGATTTTAATGCATGTATAACATACGCTTAACTCTTAACATTTTATTTGGTCCTCTAAGGCTTGAAGCTGACACTAATAAAAATAATAAATTAAATACTTCTTTAATTTTCAATAAAACTGTATTTTATATTGAATAAGTTTGTGAAATATTGAAAATAAAATATTTATGAAGATTAATATTATGATACTTAATTTCACGCCTAAAAAGGTATATTATCTTCATTTTATTTTTTTGTGTTTAAGCAAATACATAAACAATCATATTGGGATATTATTTATTTCGTGTGTTAACGGTATTTTTACCAAAGTTTTCGCCTTCCTCAAGAGTCGTCAATAACTCACAGTCTTTTGTTTCAGGTAAGAGAAATGTCACCCAACATGCTATGATCGGCAAAATGGCAAAGCCAAATGGCGGCAGCCAACGCTCTAAGTCTCCCGTATTTATAACAAAAGGTGCTACCATAGAGCCGACACGTGCCATCATCGATGAAAATCCAACCGCTGCGTTGCGGACAACTGTCGGAAATAGTTCTGAACAATATAGATATACAACAACAAACACTATGAAGCTGGACACGACTCCTGTACACGCCAACACAACAGATAAAGCTCCCTCGGGAACAAACATTAATATAATTAAACATAAAGCACAAATAAAATGAAATACAGATACCACTGTCTTTCTGGCAGCCACTCTCATTAATGGTATTGAAATAAAAGTGCCCAGTAGAGCCACAGACCCACTGGCTGCCACATTAATAAACACGTTACCGCTCAAATGTCCGACGTACTGCGATACTCCATAAAAACAATAACTGCAGGTCATCCAATTAAACGACATACAAATTATATTCCTGCGAAGATTCGGTGTTCGAAATAAATCAGCTAAAGTTCCATTTTTGGTCCCCGTGACTGCCTTCGCGTAAGCTTCTACTTCCGATCGAACATTCACCTGTCGGTTATTGCTGAAATGAAAATAAAATTATCAAACATAATATCTGTACACGATACGTGATCTGTCCGTGATATTTATATCTAACAGTAAAAAGAAAATTGTTTCTTGTTTCTTTTCACATGGCTGCACATGCATTAACATTAAAGCTGTTGAAGGTGGAAAAACTACTACTATACATTTCTGAATTCTTGGTGATTTCAAAGGTTGATTTTCATTTGAACGAAATCAAAATTTGTTTCAAAAAGGTGTTTTATGATTTTTAAATAATTTTTTTTTCATTTTCTTCAAATTCAAAATTAAAGATAATGAATAAAGACGAGGATGCATATGCTTAAAAGATAAACTTACACCTTAGCTTCCTTTTCTAATATTGTTATAGCCTCGTCTGTTCTTTTAACAGCTATCAACCATCTTGCGGATTCTGGTACAAGGCAGAAGTAACACAGCAAGATAGCACTGGGTAGAGAGGTTACGAGTAAAAAACTTTTGTAGTCCCTATAAAAAAATGCAGTAAGGGGCAACAGCATGTGGCCTAGATTAAATGACACTTGATACAGCGCTGATATGACATCCCGGTTTTCATTACCGATGAATTCCATGAGTAGGACGAAAGAGGTCACCATCGTACCACCAACGGATGCCCCTATTAAAATACGAGTCAGGGAAAATGTTAGGTAATTTGGTGCGTAAGCTGACGCCGTGCTCATCACCGTTTGCATAACGACGGCAACGACTAAAGGTTTCTTCCTGCCGAACCTGTAATTAATATAGCCTAAATTATCGTGACTACTAAGTAACTCAGTGCATTCTGTCCATAATTTACAACGAAATACCTGTCAGAAGCCATTCCGAAGAATACACTACCAAATAAAGTGCCCACTTGGAATAATGTTTGAGTCAAATTGGCCAACCATTTTCTATCGCATATTAAATCCCATTGCATTATAATAGTATTAGTAAATACCGAAGTATCGTAAACAGGTTGCGAACAAGGACATGTTTCAGCTTTAGTATCTTCACACGTGTACTTTATTTTAGGTGCATAAAATATAACTGCCATTTGATTAAATGCAATAAAAAATTTGCATAAAACTAACAAACAAAATAGCCTCAGTTGGTATCTCCCAAATGATCCAAACATGATATCAAAAGTGTGTAGTAATTTTTGTGATCACGATTACCTGTAAACAGATTAAGGTTAATACGAAATTTGTCCCACTTTTAGGAACAAATGAGAACATGATCCCAGAAACATTACATAAAAATGTATAAAGTTTTCATTTTATTTAAGCTGCGGGACCCAAAATTGTTTTGTTTCATAATTAAAAATCTTTAAATATTTGATGGAGAAAAAATGTAAGAAATGAAAGAATCCTTAAACTCCATCTAAATTATTATTCATTGTGACCTATAATCAAGTCAAAAAATAGTGTTTTGAATTTATAGTTACAGTTAAAGAGTTTAATTCGATTATTTGTCTTTGAAGGATACTATGCTAATTGAAGCCATCTAGATAATAACTTTTAAATGAAAAGTTTTGTAACAATATGGCGGTAATAGAATTATATTGTATAACTGCAATTTAAAATCGTGTGCAATTGCTACTTACAAATAATATGCTTTCACTAATTCGCTTGGATGAAGCATTTTGTCCCGATTTGACACTGAAATTCAAATATGCAACTCAACTTTTAGAGCTGCGTCATAAAGGTTTTTCTCAACGTACAATATAAATAAATTATACTAATACAAATGTTTACAGGTTGTTGAGTCAGTTTGAAAACATTATTGTAATGAAGAGATTTGCGATAGCTTTCGGCTACAAGTGGTAAGTTTTACTTGTTTTAAGCGAATAAGTATTTATATAGGTCACTTAATATAGCGGGTGAACCGCTTACTGGTTTCCTTCTACTTCTATAAAAGAATAAACTGGAAATGGAAAAAAACGATGGAAAATAATGATAGAGCTAGCAGGTGTTGCTTGAGTGGAGCAGTTTAGACGGAAAAATATAACACCGCAGTATATCAATATGAAGTAGAGTTTCTGCGTTTGGTCTAACGAGTGAGATGCTGCAGATCCTCCCCCATCTTTGCCTACTTTAGTCACCTAGTCCACTTTCCTAAAACCAAGCTCGTAGCGCAGCAATTGTATGATTGTTGCAGATTTGGCAATTGATGCTGATTTTACAGTTTGTTAGCCTATCAAATTAACTTTATACTTATAGTACGAGACCACGAGGGACGATCTGATCACAGTTGCGACACTGGATGAAGAGGATGGGGGGGCCTACGCCCAGCAGTGGACGAGTTGTGACTGATGATGATGAAGTTTGTGATGGTTATGTAGTTCCATCTAACATTGACAGCTAAACTATCTAATACAATAGTGCGTAACGTGATGTTACCGAATAATTTGTACATCAAAATAATGTACTACATCGTATGGCAACATAAATAAAGATGGGATTGCATTCACATCCCACATCCTCTCGGGGTCTATACAAAACAATAATTGAATCTTATATTGATTTCCATGTCACGCCTCTCTCGCTTCTTCTACATCCATCTACGCTCGTTGGCTACGGTTAATACTTATATTGGGCTTCTTTAGTATATCATTTATCTGATCGATATAAGTTTTCCTGGGTAGTCCCACCCAATTTGTTACTGTAAGCTGCCACTCACTTTTGCAACATAAACTTGTCTTGCAACTCCCATTTCATTTATCCATTCAACATACGACAGAAAAATACCTTTGACAGCTCTACCGAAAGCATCCACCTTTAATCCACACTTTTCTCTTGTAACAATATTTTTAATGCTATCAATCGAAGCTTCCTTCTTAATGATCGCATCTCGATGGCATTAATTATACTAACAAGCTTTTCCTGCTAGTCTCAGCTCTCACATCCATACGTTAAATTGGGATTTCAAAGCTTTCAAGCAATCATCCATAAATATATTGAACAGCCATATAAATGACTTTAATTAAATTTGTCAACGACACAGTTTGAACAGATATACTTTACAGGGTTGAATAATGATTACATCAAAAAAGATGACAATGACAATTTTTAAATCTGTATCAAATTCAACTATAATATGTCCGAACAAAATTTTGATTAAAATACTCACGAACTACGTGGAACTACCAACGGAGTCGTTAGTTTGTGTGTGAACGTAATCACAAAATATTTTAAGGATCATGCATGAACATAAATTTCTTGAATAACTTAAGACATTCTTAGATTTTGATACAGCCTTTATCCAGTTCGTATACGACTGCTAAATGATCCTTGTTTGCTAACAATCTAAGTTGTAATATTAAAATTAATGGGAATAAAATATTTTACCATTTAATTTAGAAGAACGTCAGTACAAATTGGAAACAAAAAAAATTCATCAATCATTCAATCAACAACAAAAAGTTTTAATTCGTTTATCTTTTATTTCGGTTACCATTTTAATTAATCTATATACTATACTATATTTTTATTTTATTATTTTTATATTTATATTTTATATTTATATATAATATTATAAAGCGTAAGAGTTTGTTTGTTTCAACGCGCTAATCTTAGGAACTACTCATCTGATTTTAAAAATTATTTTTGTATTAACAAGCTGAGCTATTACGACATTTGCTAGGCTATTTAATATCACGCTATGAAACTTGGGAGCGGAGTAAAATGGAAAAAAACCGTATGCGGAAAAGGTATAAGGTTTATCAAGATAGACAACACGTCGAAAATGATAAGCAGCAGTCGAGTGATGTGGTTGCAATAACAAATCAATTTATTTAACATAAAAAAATATTTAATTTGGATTAATCTCCATAATTTTTCTACTTTCCGCAGTTAATCCTTTAGCGGTTACAAAAATATCAGTCATTTATACGTGTCCGAATCCGTTAAATTAAAATTAATAAACCAATTTAGTAGATAACACTGGCGACGCGGTTTTAATGACATACTTCTAAAGTTGGCTTCCATGGCGTAATTGTCAATCGTCGATCACAATCAAACGTCATGCAGTCATGTAAACAAGAAAAGCATTAAAGTTTTTCCGTGTATCAAAAATATAGGAAAAACAGTGGTAATATCGAAGAACGTTCAAAACGTTATAAGGTAATTAATTATACGATGTTCAGTGTTACGAGGACGCTACATTCTAGATTTGATCATATTTACTTATCTTCAAACGCCCGCTTCGCCGGATATCATAATTATTAAATAAGTGTTTTTGTAATAGATCACGAATTTTTGAAAGATGAATTGTTGAGAGAGGTTTTAATTAGTAAAAGATCTGCTATACTATATTTAGGAATGGGAGTGAATGTATTCACGTTAATTTTATTTCAGGTGGCAGTTGACTAGAGCATATGAAGCCTCCATGATATTTTAAAAGAAAAGGCTTACAAATATTATTAAATAGATGTGTCGTATTAAAAAGCTAAGAATTTTTTATTAATGCGACAATTTAAAAATTACAATTCAAAATAAAAACACAAGTAACAATGCAAACTCAGAGCAATAACTTAATATATCGATTCTTTCATTTGTGTGTAATAGAATAAAATGAACGTTCCAGCAATCAGTTCTTCAGTTTAAATTTAAAGATTTTAAAATTCAGTAATACGAAGGTTTCTTGAATATTAGTTGCATTGCCCCAGAAAACTATACCGTATGATAGCAACGGATAGACGTAGCTAAAATACGCATTTTGTGTAACACTTTTTATGCTATAATGTGGCAAACGAGGAAGCAGATCACCCGATGTTAAGTGAACGCTACCCATAGGCATCCGCACCTCGGCTTGGGCTGTCACTCATTACGCGTTTAGCATTCTGATTCGAGGGTGCCCGAGAGGGCCGAGCCTAGGCTCGATCGGTAGCTATTATCGGACTACAATGTGTTACAGACT
Organism: Papilio elwesi; assembly: GCA_029849275.1. Classification (NCBI taxonomy): domain Eukaryota; kingdom Metazoa; phylum Arthropoda; class Insecta; order Lepidoptera; family Papilionidae; genus Papilio; species Papilio elwesi. The sequence goes on from CM056697.1 coordinate 6,978,371, forward strand.
TTTGCCTACCTTTAATGGACAGAGGAGGGCATACAGGCAAGAGGATATTGCCTTTTCCCCGTTAACCCCCTCCCCGTTCCTCATAAGGCTAGGATGGGTCCTAGCCTTATAAGGAGAGGGTGGTAAGGGGAAGAGGACTCAAATTAGGCCTCCGGCACCTCACTCATCAGACGACACGCAGAGTATTTCTACTTCACGCCTGTTTTCTGTGAGGTCGTGGTATTTCACCGGTCAAGCCGGCCCATTCGTGCAAATAGATGTTGTTTTTGCGGGCTCTACTACTGTTACTTACTGATTTCGATAGCAGCAGCATATTTTCTTATTAATTTTGTCGACGTGTGATTTCCAGTTTCAGTGTGTGCCATTTTTAATCCAAGAAAAATAAGATTGTCAACTTCTTCTACTACATAAGTATCGCAAGCTATTGTTAAATTTAGAGGACAGGTTTTATAATTCCTGAATTGCAGAATTTTAGTTTTTGTGTAGTGTAAAATTAATTGACTTGAGCCACGTTATTATTAGTTCTAAAGAATTATTCATTTCTTTTTCACATCTATTTTTTTTCTAAATTCTTACCGCTGAAAAATGTAGTGGCGTCATCTGCGAACATTACACTAAATGTTTAGTAACGTTAAATAATCATTCACATATATTTAAAAAAGCGCAGGGCCTATAATGCTTCCTTGCGGTACACCAAGATTAACTTTTTTCAGCGTAGACTGAACTGTTTCAGTGCACCTATTACTTCAATTGTAGGACACTAAGGTAGTATTGGGCTTGGTATCGATCGTCTAGATAGGTAGGTAAGATAGGTATTTAAATAGTTCAAAGGCAATTCCGCGAATTCCCATGTTCTCTAATTTCTTGAGTAAAATTTCACGATAATAAAAACTGATATCGTGTCGTGTCGTGGATCTTCGTTTTGAGGGCTCTTGACATATCGAATGACGTTCAGTTTCGCGGTCACTTGGACTTGGAAGACAGAACCAAGCCTCTAAAAAGCTGAGTGTACTCAGTAGAGTGAAGCAGTATTTCCCTACATGGAATAATACACTTTTTCTTAAAGGCCAGCAAAGCATCTGCAGTTCCTCTGGGTGTCCATGGGCGTCGTTGATCACCTCGATGTTCCCGCCGCTCATTTTCCCCTATCTCTTATACAAAAAAAATATTACAAGTTTCTGGTAACTTGTAAAACATTTTTAAACCAATATTAGTATACAGGTTGAGTAAAGTTTATAATATTTAAGAAGAGCTGTATGAAACTCATTCATGATGTGAACCTGTAGTTGATAAACCTAGAGTAGCTCGCAACTCGTAGATAAATTGTTCATAATTAAAATGACCATAAAATAAGAAAAAGGTTTTATTATAAAGTAAATATACACAAACCTGTAAAACTTTATTTTATTATATATATATATTATTTACAGAATTGCGACAAAATTGGTGGCTGTTTAATTGTGTTATAACAATATTGTAATATCAATATAGGAGTTTGTTTTACTATGTAACTTTATCTCATGGTTCCAAGAATATGACGCGAGTCAAAAACTGTTATTTTGTCCTGTGGAATTTCACACTAAAATTTAATATAGTTTAACAAAATGAATTGATTTTAGTTAATTTCTTTAAAGGTATTATAATATTGCTAAAACACATTACTTTTTATTTAATTTTGTGACATTTAATAAAACGTGAAAACTATTCAGTCTGTTATTTCGTTTCAATGTTTTTGGTCTTTTTACCAAAAATTTCACCTTCCTCGATAGTTGTCATTAAGTCACAGTCTTTTGTTTCAGGTAAAAAGAAAGTCACCCAGCATGCTAAGACCGGCAGAATGGCAAATCCAAGTGGCGGCACCCAGTACGCGATGTCTCCTCCGTCGATTACAAACGGAGCTAACATTGACCCGACTCGTGCCATCATCGACGAGAATCCAATTGCTGCGTTTCGAACAACCGTAGGAAATAATTCTGTACAATATAAATATACAACTACGAATACAATAAAACTGGATACGACTCCCGTGCATGCTAACACAACAGAAATCGTACCCTCCGGCACAAATATTAGTGTGATTAAGCAGAGGGCGCAAATAAAATTAAATATAATCACGACTGTCTTCCTGCCAGCTATCTTCATTAATGGTATTGACGCGAAACTGCCGAGAAGAGAAACGCTGGCACTGGCTGCCACATTAATAAACACGTTACCGCTCAAATGTCCGACGTACTGCGATACTCCATAAAAACAATAACTGCAGGTCATCCAATTAAACGACATACAAATTATATTCTTGCGAAGATTCGGTGTTCGAAATAAATCAGATATGTTTCCTTTTTGGTTGTTTCCCGTTAGTGTTCTCTCGTAAGCTTCTACTTCTGCTCGCACGTTCGTCTGCCGATTGTTTCTGAAATATAAATTGATAATCAACGAACATGTCGCGAACTTCTAACGGGCTAAAGTGCCCACTTCAAAACGTATTAGTGAAGACATTGGTAGTGTTCATTTGTTTATGTAAAATGAATTGAATTGCCTAATGGATCGAAACACGTAAAGTATCCTAATTTTCGATTACTAAATATTTCCGATGTCCGATTTTGGATTGATTTTATGTTACTTCTAGAGATCGCCCAATGGTCGCAATTCGAAAATAATTTCTAGTATCTTTTATGTACGTCATACATGAATAATTTATTTTATTTCATTTAGTTTAGTCGTAACGTATATGATATAATAAATTAGCTTTCTACACTAAAACTTAAGGCATGAAAGTGCTCTCTATAAATACTATTAGTTTTTCTATCAATCGGTGTATTGTGAATATTAAGGAGCAACGAGCAAAAGATCATTACAATTTCACTAAAATGTGTTCATAATTAAGCATTATTTTTGGTAACATTTATTATGCCACCGTATGCGTTTTTGGGCCAGCACCCCAGCCAAGGTTTATCGTGATTTTGGAGGCCGTGTGCCTGATCACTGGACGCAGTTTTAGCTAATCCTTCCCAGCTCGAAAAATCAATATCAAAAGAGGTCACCGGTCGCTTGGAATTAGCTATTTGTCCGAAAAGAGCTTCCTTAGGCAAACGCGAGGGCTGCATACGATGCACGTGGCCTATCCAAAGTATTTTTTCTGTTTTAACAGAGCAGTTACATTAGCAGCTCCATAAGTTCGAGCACTTTCTCGTTTGTCACCCTATCCTTCGAGGAGATGCCGAGAATGCTTCGAATACATCGCATTTGGAATAAATTCAGTCGTCTCTCTTGCCTGGCATACAATGTCCAAGTCTCCGTTCCATACAAGAGTACACTCAAGATTCACGAGACACGTTTGGTAAACGATTGCCTTGCTTTTTGTATTCAGGGGTTGGTATCGCAAACTCGTGCACTAAGCTAGCTTCCCGAACATTGTGTCCGATGCGAATACTGATATCTGCATCAAGCGAGAGATTGCTCGTCACAGTCGACCACAGGTAGCAAAACTATTCAACTACTTCCAAGGGTTTACTATTTAACAGTATAATCGGATTTTCTGTACACCCTTATGCCATAATTACCGTCTTCTTGGCATACATGCCATAAAAGTTATTATTCTTTATAAGCACTGAGGAGTTCTTAGTTTTAATTAGATTTTTTAATTTAAATATACTTACACTTTAGCTACCCTTTCCAAAATAACAATTGCTTCGTCTGTTCTTTTAACAGCTATCAACCATCTTGCAGATTCTGGCACAAGGCAGAAGTAACACAGCAAGATAGCACTGGGTAGAGAGGTCACGAGTAAAAAATTCGTATAGTCTCTGAAAAAATATGCACAAAAGGGCAAAAGTATATGCCCTAAGTTGAATGGCACTTGATACAGCGCCGATATGACATGTCGGTATTTATTACCGATGAATTCCATGAGTAACACGAACGTAGTAACCATGACTCCACCGACGGATATACCAATTAGAACACGGGACAAGGTAAATGTCCAATAATTTGGTGCGTAAGCTGATGCCGTGCTCGTCACCAATTGTAGAACGACAGCGACCAGTAAAGGTTTTTTCCTACCGTACCTGCAAATAAAATAATATATATTTAATAATTATGAAGGCACATATTGTATTTTTTAAAATATTAGTCTAAATATGTACCTGTCTGAAGCCATTCCAAACAATACGCTACCAAGTAAAGTGCCCACTTGAAACAATGTTTGCGTCAAATTGGCCAACCATTTTCTTTCACATATCAAATCCCATTGCATTGTAATAGTGTTAGTAAATATTGATGTGTTGTAAACGGGTTGAGAACAAGGACATGTTTCAGCTTTGGTATCTTCACATGTGTACTGTACTTTTGGTGCATAAAAAATAACTGCCATTTGATTAAATGCAACGAAGAATTTGCATAAAAATATCAAAAAACAAAGCCAACATTGATATCTTCCGAATGATCCTATTATCCTTTGAAATGTGTCTTTTGAAACTTCTATCTTAAGGTCACCTGAAAATAAATAAATATTTTACATTTTAACATTATTTTTTAACAGCGGTAGAGCCCGCAACAACAGCATCTCATCCACCAGCCGGCTCGACCTGTGAAATACCACGACGTCACAAAAGACAGGCGCGAAGTAGAAGTATTCTGCGTTTCGTCTAATGAGTGACATGCCGGAGGCCTAATTGTCCTCTTCCCTTCCCACCCTTTTCTAATAAGGAAAGGATAGGAAGGGGAAGAAGAATTGACGGATGAGGAAGGGATGGACAGGGAATGGAAATATCCTTTTTTCTGTATATTTTTCCTTTGTCCATTAAGGTAGGTAACGCATCTGCAACTCATTAGCCTGTTGTGGATGCCTATGGTACCGCCACGGTACTTATTGCCATAGTGGCGCTTGCTCGTTTGCTTCTATATAAAAAAAATATATAATAGTTTCTATATAAAAAAAATCTTCTTTGTTTGTATAGTTTTGAGTCTGAAGATTTTCAAAAAAGACAGGCGTAAATTAGAGGTATTTTATGTATCTATGTTGCGTCTGAAGAGTGAGGTGTCCTCCATCCACATCTCCTCTTCCTTAACTCTCCCTTCTCTCTCCAACATTAAAGCTGACATAACATCTGCAACTCATCTATTTGCTGCGGACGTCCTTCTCCTTTGAAGCCTTGTTCCATAAACGTGTCTGTTGATAATCTAAAAGTCTTGGGTTAAATCCCATTTAATGTGATCTAAGGTATAGCGTCACATTTAACCATGGACTTACAATGAGGGGGCAGCTGCCCCTCCTCCCTCCTGGATCCTGTATGCCGTCGTGCCTGCTGTTGTCGGTAAAAGTGTTAGAGGCACGTTATAACTTTCTTTACAATATTTATGCGTTAACTTAAAAAAAACCGGTCAAAGTCAAGTTGCATTCATGCAATTCCGTCACCGCGCTGGCGATAGACGGAAATTACCGAATCTTCGTCTATCGTCAGCTTACTATACTAATGACATGTTAAATGGGTATGGTACGGGCGATTCTTTCACGACAAACATCATAAGCCCCTTGATCTTCGATAATTACTTTTAAAATAGATGTCTCATATATCAATTAACAGAATTAATAAAATAAATACATATTTCTCTCTCTAGGAGAGGAGGCCTGTGTCCCTGCAGGGGGAACATTCTAAAAAAGGCTGATTTATTATTAATATATAGTCATAATAGGGTCAGCATTGGGCCCTTTGCTATGGAACCTCGCCTATGATACAGTGCTGCACATCGATCTCCCCGTTGGCGTAAATATCGTATGTTATGCAGACGACACCCTGCTGGTGACCTTTGTGGAAACCTTCAAGAGGGCCAAAACATCAGACGACAAGGCTGTCTCACGTGACAAGACATAGTAGCTTTAGGGATTCTTTATGTAAGAAAACGAAGCAACGGCAAGGTGTTGTCACTGTGGCGGAAGCCAGGATTCTGCCTCGCATACGGTTGCGCAGAGTCCGGGATGGGAACCGGAACGAAATATCTTAACACAGCGGATTGGAGGGGATCCATCCTTACCAGCAGTCGTTTCGCTAATGCTGAGGGGGATATCAGAGTGAAGGGGTAACCGCATTTTGTGCAATCAATCGTGAAAACAATCGTGATGGTCAAAAAGGAGGCCGCTGATTGGACTTGAGGTAGGGCAGATCCCGCTCGGAGATGTCGCTGCTATGGTCCTGGTACGCCTCATCACTAGCGATCACCGAACAGTGCTCCCCTTTCGCGAATGCGAGAGAGTGGCCCACAGGAGTTTGAAGCTGAACAGATGGGCAAAATCTTGCAAATCGTATGAGAGGCCACGGTCGAGCTCAAATGGAGATCCGAGACACCGTAGGGTTTTGGTCGATGCAAGCTCGACATAAATCGTTCCAACTATCACCTTCCCCATTCGGTAGAGTATGCGTATGGCATTTCCCAGCGATAAAAAAAAGGATCGCCTGCGGGTCTTTCCCCTGGCCTGCACACTGTAGTGTATATGTATATAGGTACCTACTGCTTCGTAGGTAAGTAGGTGAGTCGTGTTGAGTGCAAATCGTCGTATATCTATACTTCAGAAAATCCCGTTAGATCTTATGTTTTTAAATATCTCACGACAGCATTGGTGATGATGATATCTGTTACAATATCTTATCGGAACACGTTACGGACGCTGCGTAGAATATTTAAAGAAAAACGATAAAATATTGTTAGATAAGCAATTGATAACATCTTTTCATGATTAGCTCTTGATAATATATATACGAGTATTTCTGTCGAAAACAAGCGCGGTGTCTTCTACCTTGCAGAGAGCAATTATTTCCGTAATGGATGTAAAACACTAGTAATTTTATCTGATTCTACTATTCCCCAGCAAAGCAGTTTTGAAAGTTAAGCCTTACTTGCCCTCCTGCCATGCTTCTAGAGCTGGCTATGCTTGTATGCGATACGTATGTCACCTATCGGCTGACGCAAGTGCTTATCGGGCATAGCTGCCTCGGTGAGTAGCTGAATCGGGTTGGATGCAAATCAGTGGCGCAGTGCCACCAGTGTGGCGGGGACTGAGGAGATCGAGTAGAACCTGACCTCAACAGCAGTAGTAGCGGTAGCTCTGGCATATAAATCAAAATGGATAGCGCTAACTCCTTCTGTGACGCCGTCATGGTCCAGAAGGAGACAGTGGATCGGAATAGGACCGATCTTGCTGGGAGTCAAAGACGCCGGGGCGTTCCTAGCACCCGTTCTGGCCTATCAGTCCTACAGTCCCGGGCCATAATTATCTCCTCTTTTGTCGCATTATCGACAAAAAGGAATCCACGAGGTCGTTGGCGGAAAGCAATTCCGGACACACAGCATTATGGTCGTGGTCCTATGTTGCCGTAGTACTAGAAACGCGTAAGGGGAGCGCGTACAACCAAGCGTCGGAGGAAGAATAGTATAGGGGGCATCGGTGAGTTCCACTGGAAGCCTCGGCCAGCGCACTCGAGGTACACATCAAAAAGGTTTTAATGAATAAAACTTCACAAAATCCTGTTTTTCCCCCAGAAGCAGAGCTTAACATTTCCCTCCTGAAACCTTATTACAAGGAATCTTAAAAAATATTTGAAACGCAACTTTAGATATCTTATAATATAAGCTATTTCTATTTTTCATAGTATATAAAATTTCTACTAAGGTATCTTAGCTTCGAAAAACATTTTTATATCCCGTACTGAATATTCACTTCCCATAAATGCTCTTGCATTTAAATAAGATTACGCAAACTAACCACGAACCTATAAGCAGAGATAATTAAGTAAATTCTCGAGGATTGTTAAAACTTAGGTATCGTTTTTATCGGTATTAGGGAGATGGACTGAGAAACTTTCATTTTTATAAAAATGACGAGGGTAAGATTTACGCTGGATCTTGGGATATACATATACATCTTAATCAAATTTCTTGTCAAGCAGGCGCGAGTCCAGACCTCAAAAAAGGTCGTGGGCACAGACCCCCGAAAATCAACCTAGTAAGAGTCGGAGTATGAACTCGGTCATAATCGATATACACTAGGTATTACTACAAAGATGTTCACAAAATATGTGACGTTCATTCATTATGCATAAATAAAATAACATAGGAGTCAAATAGAGTTCATAATTATTTTTTTGATATTACGAATGTCATGTAACAAATTCACACAGTAAAAAAGTCGACATTGTGCTTTAGTGCCATTGTCTAAAATTGGAAAATTACTATCTAACCTAACCTAACAAATTATTCTGTAATAAACATCTTTTTAAGTTACTAGTCATATATAAACATCGTGTCCAACTGTGTCCAGGATAACCTACGACTATAGCTTAGTGTTATGGTTTTGTAGCTTTATGGTAAATTAGCGTCGAGCAAGTCAGTTCCTAATCTTTCATCAGTTTACAATATTACTAGTAAAATTATAAACTGACGACGTACACGATTCTACAATGTACATTACCAAGAAATAAGAAAAGAAAATTTATGAGCAAATAGATGGGGAAGTAATTTTCGAGTCATTATGAAAAGTGACGTGTCATTGTGACCTTCGTAATATTAAAGAAATCGAAACAATAGGTAAACTGACGAACAGTAATAGCTCAAAATATCTCCTTTGTGTACGTAGTTGCATTGAATGTGGTCGCACTTAAAACGGAGGTAATTGTGTGATGAAACGTTTCCGTTGTGACTTATCATCCAGTTGTTTGCTGCCAAACTATACTCTTCTCTCTGAACTCATTCCATTACCATTACATGTTTAGAAGGGCCCCCATAAGGAAGTTAGGTCAGAATTCTTCAGTGACAGATTTGAAAGTGAACTTCTTAATTATTATTCTAATTAAGTTTTCAGTCTACCTTGGCGTTATTAAAAACGCGTGCTTTTTAGTTGTTACCTTGTCTTGTTACTTGTTAATTGCAATGGAGGTCAAATTGATTATCATGGATCAGCCACTGTAACGAAATTTATACTTTTGTGCGTTATCTAATGAGTGAGGTCGCTGGGCCCATTCCCTAATGTTTTTTTTTCTTTATTTAATGCCAGAGTCGAATTATCTAAAGGCAAAGGCACGTGCCTGGGCCGTGAGACAATAAGGGTCGCTAGCGTGTAAAACTGATGGCGCCAAAATTGTTCGCCGTGCTAAACACCATACATAGCAGTGACTGATCAGAATATCTGATATTGTTTTTTATTTTCGCGTCTGAATGAACATTGATGAGTTAGTTTTATAAGCGTTAATGATCAACAAGACCGGTCACTTTTACTTTATTTTCGTCACCGTCTGACTAATGGCCTCTTCCCTTTGACCCAATTTTATTTAGATTAAGTTCTTTTGTAGACATTTAGGTTTAATAAATGTCAGTTTAATGTCTAATGACTAAGCCAATTCGTCGTTTAGCACCCAGCGTATGAGGTCCTATGGATCTGTGTGTGTCTACCATGATACAATCGGTATCCCAAGTATTCGTCAATAAATCTTGCCGCAAAAAGCAAAAATAAATCGCAAAAAACTGCCTAGAACTCGAACCCCGAAATGTCAAATTGTATAATGCACACTACCACCGCTTATTTTTAACTCAACATAAATCACAATATGTAAATATAAAAAGGATATTATATATGAAAAAAACTGGTTTGCAGGCAAACTGTCTTTGTTATTCATACTCTTAAAACCTTCAAAATGCATTAAAGCGGTAAATACTCGTGGGGCATACCCCACCATGCATACATGATCCAAATATTATGGTCATTTCTCAAACATAATATGTAAAATAAAAGTTAGACTACTTAAAAATACACAAATAATAGAAATGCTTCGTTCATCCGCCACTTTTCTTTTTAATATGGTGTAATTTCAGGTATCATTTGAGGCCTATGCGAATGTCTTATAATTTTGTAAATTAAATAACTTGTAAGTAATCGTCACATGTAAAATATTGATAAAAGTAAAATAAATATACTCATCGCAATTTTAAAGATCTGTACAAAAGCTTTCAAACTGAGAAGCATCATAAGATTAATAAAAACAGTTTTGGGATTTATCTCAATACGTTTAAGGGACGCTTTAGTTCACAATCTGTTTAGGTGAACGACCCTGAGTAGTGCAATTGTTTACGCTTATGAATGAATGATGTTTATAAACACTTTGGTTAATCAACTTTAAAATTCAGCTATTTAAATTTGCAATCGGCATTATTGGATTGTCAATGTTAAAGCATATTGCAAATTGGAGGCCATCGTACTCTGCATTGTAACCACTTTCACTTTAATTCTGACTTATCTTACCGTTGTCGTTTTTACGTTCCTGCAACTCCATGTTATTTTAACTTTTATATCACACTTGCTGGATATCACTTAGATTTTCTGACGACATTAATAATGGACTGCGGTAGGTGTACGGGTTGCAACGGCGAACGACAAACGGTGACTGGCAGCATATTGCGCCTCTACTCTTGCGTTTGTCACTCTGGCCTAAAGCGTCATATTTTACCTTTAGATAACGGCTTAACATTGTAAGTACAAGTTAAATTGCATCCATGTAGGTCTAATGAATGAATAACAAATACATTTTTAAATTGTAGAGGTCTGCTACCATCAACTTTCTATTCGTGGCAACATGACAAAATAAATAAGTGATTCATCTGATGTTCAAGACGCGCTACTCCGACATTCATAACAGCTAGAAACGAGACAAGTTGCCTATATTTGTGTAGGAGCAAGTCCTACAAGGAAAAGGAGAATAAGCTCTATAGAAGTAGCTGTACCTCCGGACATCTTATTAAACGCAACGACGAAATATGTTGTACAGTGTTTTAATAGTGGTAGAGCCCGCAACAGCATCTCTTGGACGAATCGATCGGTGAAATACCCCAACCAACTCGCAGAAGACAGGCGTGAAGGTGAAGTATTCTGCGTTTTGTCTAAAGAGTGATGTTCCGGAGGGCTAATTCTTGTTCCCTTCCCCCTTCTATACTCTTCTTGAGGAGGAAAAGGATTTGAAGGGGGAATGGATGGATAGGGAAGGGAAATATCCTTTTTCCTGTTTATTCTCTCCTCTGTAACTTTAAGATAGGCAACGCATCTGCAACTCTTTACCCAAACATGAAGCCAGCCATGCTGGATGAAGAGAAAGTCTGACAGCCTCGAGGCCCAGTGCACCCCTAGCAGCCTACCGGTCGACCCTGACCACCTCCGTATGGTGGACAGCGATGTCGATCGGAGGAAACATGACCCAATTCCTGACTCCGTTCCCCCGGTAACATTCGACAAAGTTAAGGAAGTAATTAAAAACTTGCGTCCACGCAAAGCTCCTGGCTCAGACGGCATCACCAATAGGGTGACCAAACTCTTTCCTGCTGCTATTATACAGCTACTAGTTCTTATTTATAACGTGGCAACCAAAGGTGTCTTCCCAGCGATTGGAAGGATGCTGAGGTCATAGGGTTCCTCAAACCCTTAAAGCCGGCCACAAACCGCACGTCGTATATACCCATAAATCTTCTCAAAACGTGTGGGAAGATCTATGAACGCCTAATATTTACTCGCCTACGTAGCTTTATGAACACCAGAGGACTACCAATCCCCGAACAATTCGGCTTTCGTGCCAAACATTCATGTACCTATCAAGTGCACCGCATCACGGAGCACATCCTTACCAAACGTCAACGCGGCTCCAGCACCGGAGCACTTTTTCTCAACGCGGCGAAGGCGTTCGATAAAGTCTGGCACGATGTATGAGTACGGAGTGCCCGATCGTCTCGTATGCATAATACGAGACTTCCTTAGTGTCCGAACGTTCCGCTACCGAGTCGAGGAAGTGTGCACTCAAGCACACCCCGTTCGAGCCGGGTGCCTCAAGGGTCGGTGTTAGGCCTATGACCGTAAACTTAACTCCGCCACTCACGAGACCCGGGTCAGGAACCGGGCGGCCTTCTAGGCCGCCTATTCCCATTAATCAACATAAAGAGCAAAATGTCCCTCCGGAACAAGGTGATACTCTATAAAGCTGTAGTACGTCCCATTATGACGTATAATAGTCGGATATTCGCGCACATATCCCCGAAACAAATACACCGACTTCAGGTGATCGAAAACAGATTCTTGCGCAAGGCCACCTGATCACCGTGGTTCGTGAGCAAGATTGAGTTACAAGTGGACTTAGAGCTGCCTACCATAGCCCAACACCTGAAGTTGGCGTTGCGTCCATAAAAAAAATCATTCAGGCTAATATTCTTTGAAGCTGTGATACAGCCTCGGTCGAGCCTGCCCATTCTTAACAGCTACTGCTGTTTCATCCTGATCCATTACTGTTTGTTAAACAGAAATGGAGCTAAATAATGAAAAAGAACAAAGTAAGACAGTAATTGAAGTTAACGTTAACGATAAAGAAGTGTAACAGATGGAAGAGTTCGTGTGACGAGAGAAAAATGAATCTGGCGAATTAAATGAATTATATTATATGACTATAGGTATAGTAGTGAAGAGTCAGCATGTATCTATAAAGGCTCGTCTGGCAATACACAATGCTGTCCTAGTTACTTCAAAGTTGATGTGAATATAATTTAGAAATGAATATTTTGGTGGTTCGGGCAAGATTAATGATGAATCTTCATTAATTCATACTTGTGTCGTGTGAACTTTAGAGTAACGAAAAAAATTGGTTTTGCAAAAGGTAGTGTTGAAAGGACGTCCAAGAACTATATATCGATAAACTTAGTCACATACGAAAGAGCGATATAAGGAATAGCCCTAACCGACGAGCATGTATGCGTAGGTATGTATGGTATGGATGTAGAAGCGAGAAAGGTGTTCCAGAATCGCGCCAAATAGAAATCCATGATCCCTGCCTACCCATCAGAATTGTGAGCGTAAGCGCATATTAGTGCGCGCACGAGCACGATATTAACCAGCGCACTGATGCACCTACGAAGGAAGCGGTCACCAACTGCTGCCATTTCATATCAAAAGTGCAACTAATTGATACCTAAAGGCTAAAATGTTTGTCACTTTTTATTTTAGACCTCAGAAGATAACAATATTGCACTCTAATTGTTTATCAAAATGGATTCGAATCCCGGATCTCTTTTTGTCAGTCATCTGTATGCCGCCGTCAGATTGTAAGCATTTTATAAGCTGACGAAAAATTAGTAACTGAACGAATCGCTGACAGTTTGACGTATCATGTCAGACGCAACAAACCTAATTTTGTATTATCATCTTTTAAGTTATTTAATTATCGTGTCCAACACAACCTATAATTATATCGGAATCCAACTTAAACTTTTACATAAACTCGCTGGCAAAATATCAGTCACAGTTTATAAACTGTCAAAGTAAAATCCTCAATGATTCGTCCTGTTTACAATTTGTCGTGCCATGGCTATGGAAAGTTTGTTACATGTTTAATAAGATTATAAAATTATGAAGTTCACAATCTGGCAGTGAGATATATCGGTTACTATATTAAAATTAAGGAACATAATAAGAAAAACTAGCTTGGGGCAACTTTTTACTTTATTTTACTTATACACATCTGTTTCGAAATATTATTTCCTATGTACATAAAGTTATTAAAATAAAATAATCTTTTTCGTAATGTGAAATGCATCACATCTCGCATGCCACTTATATAATGTATACACAAAGTAATAAAGTATTATCTAATAGGCATGTATATTTAGTTATCTGATCAAAGTCAATACATTCTCATAAAAAAAAACATGTATATTTCATTCATCTTCTCTAACGGTTAAATCTCAATTTGTACCCAACTGAAAGTAGGTACTAAACGCTAAAAATTAGTAAAAACGTTGTAAAAAAAGGTGTATTTGCAAAATATGTATGTATCGGTTCTTAATTTGTATGTCATGATAACTTAGATTAGCTCCTAATTTTATTTAACTCAACGTTTTTAATATTATTTATCACTATAACAAATAACATTGAAATATCACATGATTACGAAATGTTTAAACATTACAACAAACCCTTAAAGTGCCAAAATTAAATTAAAATAATAATAAAAGTTAACCGAACTGAATTCATCGACAATCACACAAAACTCAATCGAGGAACATTAATATGTAGACAAAATATGTAAAATATGTAAAATAATGCGCGGCAAGCTATGCCAATGTCGCTCATTTAATATTTATGTACATCTGGCATACAAAAAAATTGTAAAACCTATATATAATACGCCGTCCTACAAACTATGCGACTACATTGCTGGAATACATTAAAATTCAAGATTATACAGATGGGCGTTGTCGGCTATACGAGGTTGCCGTGCCAAAGAATGGCGGGATGGCATCATAGCAAGCCATTTATTTAATTTTATATTTAACATTACATTAGTATACATTACAACAGCGATGTTGTTATCTATCATAGCCACGGATAGCACTCGAAATTACAAAACAAGGGCAATTACGAATTTCATTACATCGAAATAGCCAAAATAATTGTATTGGAATATTTTTGGAAGTTTTGTAACACACGCATACGAATGTGCTAGTTTTTTTTGGTGCTTTTTAAAATGTTTAATATAAAAAAGGGACTATATCGATATTAAACTTATAATATAAATGTCAATATTTTATGTTATGTCTACTCCAACTAGCATATTCACATTCTTCCTTTGACCATATCTAGTGATCTGCTTCCACGATCTAATATAGTAAACTAATATCGTTGTATTGGTTTTAATTGCACGCAAGTAGTCAAACGTGCGGTTCAATCATTAAAATCATTAATAAGTAAAAATAAAATGTAAGACTGTATTAATTAATGTAAAATGTTTCACAATAAAAACTTATTTCATAATCTATAAAAAGTATTTGTATAAGTTGCGCTAAAATGACTTCTGTTTTAAGTACACCTATATATTGGAAGGCACTAAGACCCTAGTCTACAATATTGTTTGTACACAGGCAACGGATCCGTTTGTTGGGGAAAATTCAACACCCGCTCACAGTCTCGATCTAAAAAAGTATACTGAAAACATACGCAACGACGCTTTTGTGAATGAAAAATGCTTTTATTTTTTGTTATTCCTCATGATGAAGATGAATGATAAGCTGGAACGTGGAACCCACATTGAAACATAAAAGATAGGAAACGAATTATTGTTACCAAGTTTAACTTATTGTAGGCTAAGCCTACATATCAACACAACACCGAGAAGGTTAAGTGAAAGTGGCGAGTAACAGATGCGCCGTGAATCCTGAGGTTTGTAGTTGCGAGTACAAAATTTTATATTTTTTTTTATTTGAGTTTGCGGGTCGCTCTGGTTCTCGCCAATGACCTGTCACACATTGAGCCTAAGTAACTGACAGTAATTGATATAAGTGAAATCCTAGTCAACGTAGTAAAAGTAAAATACTCTTACATTTTATGACCTTATTAAGTCATCTCAGGTACACGTATGTGAAAGAGACTCGAATGTATGTTAATTCATTAAATATATTAATTACATATTCTTTTCATTAAAATTCATCAAATTTGTTTCTTTGCGTGGATAAAAGAGTAGATTCTTTATAAATTATAAATCATTGGTGGCCGAAAAACGTTGAATAATATAGAGGATTCAAAAGATAGTTGCGATATGATGCGATTGCGATGCGACGTATATCCAAGTCACATTTATACAAAGTATCAAAGTAAAATAGCAGCCCACCGAAGCGAAGCTTTTCTGATTTGTAACGTAGCTTTATCGTAGCAAAGGATGCCCCTATCTGATCCGATCTTTTCCGAGATCGAATCGTGGGCATACGATCGGTTGCATTACGGGATCGGATCGAAACCATGCCGTCTGATCTGCGAAACGATTTAAATCTATTAAATATCTTATCGAGAAGGGAATTTTAGTTTGCTGATGGAACGTAAACACCCTACTTTACTTTATGTTAATATAACTTGTGGTGCGTTTTGTTTTGTAATTAAAATATAATGAGGAACTGCACCAGAGGGAGGCACTATAAATATAACGATTCTAACTTCTCATTTCATACAATAAAAAGGGTCCTCAATATACTCAGAAAAGAATCAAGACAGATGTGGAAATGGTTCATACAAAATCTAACTCGAATACGCACCGCACCATACGTGCCCAATAACATGACATCGGCGTGTTTGTACAATGTACAAAATCGTGTACTTCAGTTAATATTATAACGTTACTAACTTACTATAGCTTCGCCGTTTGCTGTAGAAACAGATGAGTCTGCAGAGAGGTAAGAAGTGAGCGGGTGGATCACATTTTACGCAAATCTTATGTTATTAGACGCTATAACTACCTATCCCGTGCAAAGAGAACGCGACTGTGCGAATGAATGTTTAAACCCATTTACGGATTGGTATTTTAGCAACATCTTGACAAAATACGACTAGCCGATAGTAATGATAAAAGATGTATATATACAATCCAAATACCTAACAATAAAGCCGGCATAATTAACAATTTATTTTTATAGTCTAATATGTAAAATGAGTACTGATTACATTAAATGCGTTACCACCTATTTGTAACGCCTATGTACACGTGACTACGAAGTAATTTACATGTTACGTAACATATTACACTGGTGTAAAATGCTCGATGGTGTACTCCTAGAATTTCTCGTATCGTAATTTGTATCTTTATGAAATTGATTTCCTTAAAGAACAGAAATGCTTGATGTTATTCACACTGAATGTTCGTCATTATGCTGAGATTCCATAGTGTATAAGTCCTTTACAATCACCACTTTGATGTTAATACAGCAACATGACACTAATTTAAATGTGCTCTCGGATAGCATAAAGAGTAACAGACGGTTCTAAGATTCTGGGAGTGTAGCATATAGTTAGGTGTTAACGTTGCGACGATTTTTAATTTTTGACACCAAATTACATATTTTTAGGGCGGGCCCCAATTTTAGGCCCATATATTTCATCATCATTTCAGAGTTCAACAGTAGAAGTGCTTTGCCGTCTATTTCCTGCAACAACATATACAAAAGGTTATTATGTCACTGCTACATTTACTAAACAATCACTTTAACTTTACAATAGAACTAATCGATAGTAAGAAATTAGGTACAAAAGTAGCTGGTATGCAGGACGGTGATAACTAAAGGTCTATCTAACTAAGGTTATCTCCATAACAACATTTTTTTGTTTTATGTAAACTAGAATGAACCCCCAGGAAAAACAATGAAGCTGACACTACTGAATACTGAGCACTTTACTTGTGATCATGACATTCTTGTACACGTACACGGGGCGGATCGCGGCATTCCATTTACAGAAATATTGCAGCGAAACAAACTACGCCCCTTCGCTCAAATAACCAATTACGTAGCAGCAAGGAGCACACGATGGGATAATATTAAAAAGCAATCCGCTGTGTACTGCCCTGCATCGCTGCGTGTTTTTATTACCACTGCCTTTGCCCATCCGCATCTTGTCCGCAACAAGCAAATGTGTTGCAGATGCGTTGCCTACCTTTAATGGACAGACAAAATCATTATTTCTGAATACTCCATTGTTACATTGCCAACCATTTTTTGTAGCAATACATATAAAAGCTGCATCGTACTGGTTATTGTTTCGTCGTCTCAAGGTGTAAGAAAGGTACAAACGGCTGCGCTTAAGTAAAGTGGAATGCGGCCCACAGGCCCGGTAGTACAGGTTGCTGCCTGATATAGGCAGCAACCTGTACTACTTAAATGCTGTACTGTACTCTTTAAATAAACAATAATATCTATCACTTACATGTTTACGAAAAAGATCAGCATGGGCAGCCAAGGCCTGGTCAGTTGCTGCTATGAATCCAATGACATTTTCAACAGACCAGTCGGCTGGGAGCATCAAGGGTGGGGGCGGCGGCGGAACGCCCGTAGTCGACGAGGCGGGCTCCGGACGTTCCGGGGATACTCGAGCCATCTTAACAGTCGACGCCTCACCCATTCCATTAATCCCACTTTCTACTGGTAAGTCCTGGATAAACATTTATAAATAAAATATAACAGAACATTATATGCATAGATATAAAAATGTATTGTTATCATATCTTGAAGAAGGATTTCATTATAATAGATTTGGTGCACTCTCAATGGAATTTTCAGTTACATAAGGTGAAACATGATACTACGTAGTTATAAATAAAATAAATATGCGCTCACGCCCGTAACCCAGAGAGGTAGGCAGAGATCATGGATTTCCATTTGACGTGATCCTGGCACACCTCTTTCGCTACAAGTAGAATAATTATTCAGGGAACGAGCTGGCAAAGCCGTTTAGCCGCGTCAGATTACGGGTCATATAAGATGGACTGTATAAGCCCTACCATTGTGTTGAGCTTCACATCTTTGAGGAACGACTCACGGTCCCGTCTTTTCCTCTCACATTCCAACAGCAAGTGTTGGATGTCTTCTGGTTTGTTGCATGACTCACAATTGGGATATTCTACTTTCTTCATCTGATATCCAAAACTTGCCAATGGATAGTTAACTGTACTAGCATGATTTTCCTGTCAAACTCAGCTCATTCTGACCCCTCACTACCTGTGCCTACAGCCCTCATTTTATAACACCGTTAATATTTATTTCAAACTCTCTTAATTTTGTTTTTCAAGCACCACTTATTATCTTTTTATACTTATACGCGATTATCATCTCACATTAATATGCGCTTCATAAAACAAGTTGCTTTTCTAACAATGATGTAAAAAAAATATTTGTATGTTATTTAGGTTAACAGTTGCTTACATTTACAGGTCGTTTAACAGCAGATGAAACACCATTTGACTCTCCACAAAGCGTACAGGGTCGCCCTGCAGCTTCGCCCATGTCCACTTCAATCATTCCAACACAGCAACCCATTCCAACACAAAATAGTTTAAGCCAGTTTTTAAGCTCATCATCTGTAAGATCCGAAGGCACTTTAACTGTATGGGTCTTGCTTCCGGTAGAAACCTGAAAAAGAAATTTGCAAAAAAAATAACATATTTGTATTAATGGTTAGACATTTTTTTAAATACATATTTTTGTTACTAATATAGCTTACATTATATAATAACATGAATAATGAATAATTTCTATATATTTATAACCATACTAAACATTATTTATTTACCTGTACTGTGGTCACATTAGTATAACTGCTGGATGCAGTTAACAATCCTCTCGTTAGCTTCTGGGGGTCTGGATGAACACTCAACAGTTCTTTGGCTAGAGCCTCAGCAACACCTGATGGTCCCAAGCCAGTAACTGTGTGGGGCAAAACAGTATTACTCCCTGAACAACCGCTACGGATGCGTAAATGCATAGGAGCCAAAGGAGTTGGTGTATTAGAATTGGTTGAATTTGTACCACCAGTAGAACCACCTTCAGGTAGAGCAGGATTTGCCATTCCAATGGGCCGCAGTTTAAATCTGAAAATGCAATTAATTTATGTCTTCAAATAATGCTAGTATAATAGGTATATGGAGAGTTTTATATCCTAGGAACTGGTTTTTAGGAGGTAAGGGTTAGAACGGGGTATTCCCGTTTACTCTCAACTTCATTCCCATTAAAAAAAAAGGCACTGTTCGTGAGAAATTTTAAAATTTAAGGCCTAAAGGTAGCATTCGGTTCATAGCGAGGTCACACTGTTTTGTATGACTTTATAGGGAGCACTTTGGCTTCATAACCCGCAACTGCCACGCGCGACTGGTGGGCGTGGCCTGCTTGCGTGACGACCGAGACAAGGTCGCGCCGGAGGCAGTGACTCTCACGCACGCGATTCTTGTGATTGGTATGCCATTTGTTCTTAGTTTGATGTTTTGATATATTACGCTAAGTACAAAATCAAACTGTCAATGTATTAACCTAAAACATTTTCTTAACTTTTCTTCTTAATAATTTAATCTCGTTTTATGAGTGTTTTAAGGCAACCTTCGTTTTCTCATGTGAAAATTGAGTCGATCTTCATCCTTTTTTTTAGAAGAAAAATTCCCACCCCCAAATTTTAAAACATGCCCTAGGTATGTAATAGAAAAAATTAAAAAATTATTGATGAAGGTGGAAAAGGGGCAAGAGACCTGACATAAAGTGACTGCTACCCATAGACATCCGCAATGACCAAATGAGTTGCAGATTGAGTTGCCTACCTTTAATGGACAGAGAAATAGACGGGCAAAAGGATATTTCCTTTTTCCCCATTCATTCCCTCCCCGTGCAATTCTATTTGAGTTGCCATCCTATCTTTATTAATGAAGAACATAAAAGGGAAGAGAGCTAAAATTGTGCCTCCATCACCTCATACATTAGACAAAGCGCACAAGCATACATCTACTTCAAGCCAGTCTTCTGTGAGGTCATGGTATTTCACAGTATGAGATGACCCATTAGTTGTTCCAGATGTTGTTACTAGCTCTACCCCTGTGAGAAAATTAAAGAATGAATAGTACAAAAACATGAGATATACAATGTTTCCCGTAATTAATGGACAATCCCAAAACCATAATAGTACACCTAATAAAACCTAAGCGACACTCTTTTAAAAATATGCACAGCTTATATAATTATATAATACATCATTTTATATCAAGTAAATATGATGTTTTGCTATTAACTTGCAGGAGGTAAATTTGTCTAAAACAGAAAGTAAAAAGGAAATTTTGTCTTAAATTATAACAATAAAAGCATTCAGCTGTTCATAAACTAATCTTTACTTATAGTTAGTTAGTAGTTAGCGGCTAATTTTTGGCTACTCCACAACTAGCACATATTTTGCATGTGGGTGGGAACTTGGATCACTCCAGCCAGCCCAGCTCCCCGGAGATCCCCAGCAACCTTTTAATGTTGCTGGTAATCTGTTTGTTAAATGTTCCCAATAGATTCCGAAACAGCTACCCGGGCAAAGTTGGGGCAGGTCACTAGTTCTCCACAAATGTAGTGGCTATGTCCTATGCAGCTGGGTCCTATAAACTATTGTTACAGAAAACCAGATTTTTCAAAATCTTGAATTTATTATACCATTTTATATCAAATTAGGTATTAAGCCATTTTGTAATTGTATTCACATATTTTTTAAATAGTTTGTCACTTAGGGTTTTCATACATTTTTTCGTACAAGTTCTCTTGTGAAAAAATTTTTTCAAACTTTGATAAAAATTTTCTTTAGATAAATTTCATACATAAACTTTGTCAATATATTTTTTTTAAAAGTATAATAAAGATTCATATTTTCGTTCTTTGGATTTTTTTTGAGTGCTTGATAGGTGTACTATTAGGATTCTTGGATTAGTCATTAATTACAGGACAACTGTAATTAATGGCTAATCCAAGGACAACTGTAATAAATAATCCAACCACAAGTCCCTACTAGAGAAGGGCTGTATTAGACAAAGTGCAATGGGAACCGCTAGAGAAGCCCATGCTTAGACACATACAAAGTTAATAAGGGGTCATAAATATAAATATAAAGAAATAAAAAACTACTTAAATGCTTTTAGAATATTATCAAGCTTTGGTCATAACTTGACTACTGACTGAAATACTTTTTATACTTTAGATGTACAAATATTTGTACTATTTAAGTAAAAAAACATAAATAATAAAAACTAAGGCAAATATGTTCTATGAAACTATCTTTTCATCAAAAATATTGTGTGCAACTGAATATTTGTAAGAATGTGGGCTTCATTTGAATGAAGCCTACATTCTTGCAACTGTGGAATGTTGAATTCAAGAAGCCAGATGTTTTACCAGGCATATGCCTGGGCTTGATTGCTAGCTGCTGAGAAATTATGATTATAAGTACCCATCTAAAAAAAACATACCTTGATGGAGTTGTAGCGCTTTTTTGCCCTGGTGGCTGCAGAGGATGACCAGCTCGAGCACACCAACCAACAGGAAAAATATCTCTTGAATCATACCTACACCAATAGTCAAAAGCACCACGCCATCCATCAAATGTTACATGAATTTGATCATTTTTCACAGCTCCCACAGTAGCGCAACATATTAACTGCGGGTTCTTCTTGTCAACTGCTTCCAATTTTTGTCCAACAACAAATAGATTTGATTTGGGTGTAGAAGGTTCAGACTGGAATACTTTAGGAGGCGCCATTTCCGCACCATTTAGAGTTTTGAGCAAAAACATTGGCCAACTGCTAGCATTCATGCGAAATCCAAGTGGAGGTTGAAGCATTCCTTCATTTTTCTCACAATGCCCTATTGGGTGAATATCACCAGCATCAACAAGTCTCCAAAAATCATTTTTATTATCACTTCCATCTAATCTCAACCTGAGCCTTGGTCCTAAAACGCCAACCACTGTTGCAATACAAGTTGAGGTCAAATTCCGCGGATCTAGAGCTTCCAATTTCATGTTTACTTTAAAATCATTTAGCGGTGGAACTGTTGCCTGTTTAAAACATTCCTGAGGTGCTGCAGTGCTGTTCGTCTCTTTCATATATTCAGTCCAGTCAAAAGATTGAAAAATATCATAAAAAGATCCAGTCGTATTGTTATTGGAATGATTTTCAGATCCATTTGCCCCATTACCTGACTGCGGAGAAGTTGTCCGTTTCTCATTTTTCTTTTGATATTTATTCAAACAATAAGTAGAACAAAAGTTCTTACTACTCGATGGAGCATTACCGCGAATAACATTGTCGCAGTGAAGACAAGCGCCTTTGCTGTAAGCCTGTCTAAATTCAGAAAGACAAGTCTCAGAACAAAACTCTTTTTTACCATTCTCGGTAGGCAAAACATATTTTAATGGAGTTTTACTTTCAGCACACCACGTACATGTACGTTTAGGGGGTCTTCCAGGCCCACGTATTTTGCCGGGAGCATGCCCCGAGGAGCCGACAGTATTGTTTGACATTGTTCTTTTTGTAAACTCTAAAACACCATTATACCAATGGATCCGTTTTTTAAATATTTAAATCAATTACATTTCATTTTACACCACAATCTACCACTAAGCTACTGTATAAAATACAAATCAAATATCTTACGCAAATATAAACAACGTCAGAAACTATTTATGACGCCATTCCAACGGCCATATTACTTTTTTTTCGATAAAGTCAAGCAAGTTACAGTGTTACCTGACAGTGTTCTTGCGACTGTAACTTAATCGATTATTATAATACGATCAAAAATAGTTTCACTGTAAAAAAATCGTGCCAAGTCCACGATCACAAGCCTATTGAAAAAAAAGAAAAAATTACACTTTAAAAACATTTGAAATAAAAAACAGCATTATTGAATAATCGAAAAAAAATTGTTGCAAATGTTACATTTAAGAAAAAAAATAAACGTAATTAGCGTGTGTCATTGGGTACCCCATATTTTTTCACGTATACTGCAAATAACGTCTCGTTGTGCGTGCTCGTTCACGAAACGGATCGATCCAAACTAGTACTATCGTCAATCGTACAAACGTACTTGTTCGGTCTATAAGTACACGATAATAAATTTATTCATTTGATTCGACAATAGACAAACATCAAAACCAATGTTATGATTTGAGTATTTTAAAATCATGATCTGGTAGTACTAAATCAACTTTGGGTGGGAATAAATTCGACTCGAATTCTTCGCAATCTTTTTCTTCAAGGCCGGCAACGCATCTGCAGTTCCTCTGGTGTTGCGCGTGTCTATGGGCGTCGTTGATCACCTGGGTGTTCCCGCCGCTCGTTGCCCTCTTCATTTATGAAAAAAAATAGTAAAATTCTCTCGTAGAGTCGAACAACGGGGGAGCAATAATTTTAAGATTTGAATAACGTTGAATAATTGAATATTAAATTGCTGCTAATGTAATTTTAGTAAAGTCAGTAAATCTCGTAATCTTGTAAAAACTTACTTTTTATGGAACAATGCTTAAAAAATATCTATAGCTTACATTGTCTTACATCATGTGTTTTCATTACGCTTAAATGTTAGGTCCTCTTTGATGGAAATGGCACCACTGCTACATTCTCTTTGGCAACGATAGTGTTGTGATCACCATCAAAGAGAAGGTAATAACTACGTTAATACGTTAATAGGCTTGGCTTCGAGTAAAAGAGTTATGTCCCTTTGGCATAAAATCTCAACCTATAAGAAAATATTTAACGTTTTATTTTCTGACATACACAGAAAAACGATGATACCAACCTAGCGAGCTTTTTAATGAAGTAGTAGTGCGTCATAGAATTTTCATATTCTCATGTGAGGTGCAGTGTTGCCGAGTGACCATGACATGAGTCAGTGACAGACAAGCAAGTGACAATCAGATTATCTGCAAACGACGAATCGTTCCCTAGTTTTAATATTTCATTTATGACACCACCCTTTGAATTACAAATATGTCCCATTAGCCTTGCAGTTTTAGCAACTATTTTAATCAAACCCCAATTTTTTACTGGATGTTGGCTTCTGGACGACAGAAAATATGCCTTTGGCGAATTCTTCCGATCCTTGGCGAATGCAGAATGTTGGCGATAATATGGTAGTAAGCTATTCAGTTTAATTTTTATACAACTTTTTCGTTTTGTTTTCTCATTACTTTAGTATTTGATCTTTATTGAAATCAAATAATGATACTTTCAATATTGATCACTTTTACCTAATGTGTGTAACGTAAATATTATCATTTTATACTACAACTAAAATAGTCATATAAAGTATTATAATCTCTTAAACTTTTTGAGTAATACTGAGTCTATGTGTATGCTTCGACCTTGTGTCTTTATAGAATAGTCATTGAATTAATTTATAAAATTAGTGGTTTGGGGTAAAGCAAGTCCAAATTTCAACTTAAAGATTCAAAGGAATCCGAAATTGAATTTATATACATATTTGTTCGTTCCTTTTAATTTATTGTTAATTGAATAATTCCCCACTTTAGTTTGACTTTTTTCAATAACAATGTGAAAAACATGCATGACAATGATATTTTATAAAACATCAAATTTTTGCCTAATATGATTGAGAACTTAGACTTAGACTTTAAGTAAAAGGATATCTTAAATGTCCCATTGTAAACCAATTCCATGTTTTCATGTAGTTCTCCATAGTATAATCTATCATGCATATTTAATTATAAGCACTTCTTAGTCCATTACCCTACTATGGAAGCTAGCAATTATTTTGGTTTCTCTCTTGTATTGTTTCCTCTTTCTTAAGAGTTGCAACCACTTTTAAACTACCTTCCTCCACTCTATTAGGTAGCCAGTGACCATGAGGAACTAATATGGACTTGGAAGAACCGACCAAGAATCTCTCTTTTTGTGCTCGTAATCCAGAAATTTCTCCTTGGCTCCTCATGTTTTACTATATAAAAACTCTTATACTTTATATATTTTTACGTTTTGAGAAAATGTAACAAATTTTCAGAATCAATTCTATTCCATTACTAAAATGATTACATATTTTGATTTTTATTAATAATGACATTAAAATATATGACTTCTGAAAAACTGATGTGCATTAATAACTACTACTAAATATTGTACAAGAAGCTGCTATACTTACCATTCATAGTGAATACACATTTATAACACAATTTAAAATAATAAAACAAACCAAGTATGTTCTACACAATAATTGCCTCTGAACATGCAATTGATTTATTAGCAGTATTATGTAAAAGATATATTTTAATTATAGACACAATACCTAACTCAATTACATTTTTTTACTGATCTTAAGATACCAACAAGCTATTTAAAATTAGATTCAAGGTAGTGTGTGCGGAGTTTGTGATAAATATGTAGTGACATGTTTCAAAGGTATTGATCTTTCCAATTCAAAGAAGCCATAGAAACTTGTATCTGTATTAGTTCCCTTTTCCTTATGCATAAACTAGTGCAATGTCAAAGTAACAATACTATATTCTTGGAGTATAAATTACAACAATCTATCATACCTTTTAAGGTAGTGTTAACGAATCAACAATTGATTTTAAAACTGTATAGGCCTCAGGATTTGTAATAAATTTTAAGTTATTGTCATCTGTGTATTGATTTGTTCTAAGAAGAGATTTTCATTTTTACTATATAAATATGTTAAGAAGTATTGGAATCTTGCCAAACTGTCTGCTGACTGCAATTATTTGTACTATAACATTTTACATAATTATTTAAGTATTCCATTAAGTACTTCTTTTCATGTAATCTTACCTTCATGCAGCGAGGCCTCAGCAATCAATCAACAAACAGTCTTCCAATGGTTGTTGAAAATTTAGCTGAATCTCGTCAAGCTTCTACAACTGAAAGCCACGAGTCTGGTGATATCAGCTATGAACTTGATGTGGAACTGCAAGATGTTGTCAAGGAGGGCCATGAGAAAGCGGATCCATCGCAATTTGAATTGCTCAAAGTCCTTGGTGAAGGTTCTTTCGGTAAAGTATTTTTAGTAAGAAAAGTTAGTGGTGCTGATACTGGAACTCTTTATGCAATGAAGGTATGTTTGATTTGTTTATTTTTTGTTCCCAAAATATAAACCATGCATTACTGAAAATGTTACAAGTTTTAAAAAAATATATAAAACTTTAATTAATAAATATAATATTTCTTTTTAAGGTACTTAAAAAGGCCACATTAAAAGTAAGAGACAGAGAACGTACAAAAATGGAGAGAAATATTTTAGTAGAAATGGGACATCCATTTATTGTTAAATTACATTATGCATTTCAAACTGCAGGCAAATTATATTTAATATTGGACTTCCTTCGTGGCGGCGACCTTTTTTCGCGACTTAGTAAAGAGGTAAAACACAACTTTAATTCTCACGAATTCTAATAGTGTAATTTTCTATTATTGTATACAATTATTTATTTTAACAGGTAATGTTTACTGAAGAAGATGTTAAGTTTTATTTAGCTGAGCTAGCATTAGCTTTAGAACATGTTCATAAGTTGGGTATCATATACAGGGATCTTAAACCTGAAAATATTTTGTTAGACGCTGATGGCCATATAGCACTCACTGATTTTGGCCTTTCTAAACTTCCTCCCAGCAGTGATAAAGCTTACAGTTTTTGTGGCACTGTTGAATATATGGCACCAGAAGTTGTTAACCGAAGAGGTCATTCATTTGCTGCAGATTGGTGGTCTTTTGGAGTGCTCATGGTAGGTAACATTGTGTTTTGTCAACTTTACTATTATTATTTGTATGTGAGTTGAAAATATTGTAAGTATGAACTGTATATTACATGCAGTATACAATAAGAATAATATAATAGATGAGCCTGACATTTTTGAAGCCAAAAGTAGCTAGTAAAATATGTATGTTGGCATGCTCACCAGCTTGAGATATATTCACCATCTTGTTTAAAATTATCTTTTTGAAGCGAAACTTCCTATCGCACGTTGGGGATAAAAGCGTTACACAATTTCTATTATTCTTATATTTTAAAATTTTGCGTGTGAGTGGCGGGTGAGGTTGGGGGGTTAAAGGTTTGGGTGAGTGAAGGAACGAGAAAGTGGGGAGTGGGTAAGTGCATGAGGAAGTGGGGAGTTATTGACTGCGGGGTGAGGAGTTGGAGTGATGGTGGAGGGGTTAGGGAGTTGGTTGAATGGAGAGGCTAAGTCGGGGGATGGTGAATTGGTGAGTAGGGACGTGGCAATTTAATAAATTTTTTTTATTGAAAATGAAAATTTTGGTCACTGATGACACTTCCATTCTAATAATTTTTATTAGTACAGTTTATAATTGCTGGTTACTGGTTGCTTGAAAAAGAAGCACTCTGCAGCCAGTGGAATATTATTTTTATATAATATATTTTAGATTGTCTGTTATTTTGGTAGATTTTTCAAAGGATATTATAAAAAATAAGTTTTAAATAGAAATAAATGACATAATGATAATAATAATTGTGTTACTTATAAATAAAATCAATTGAATATAAAATTTTATTACATAATTTCATACATATAAGCCAAAGAAGTTT
Source organism: Papilio elwesi (assembly GCA_029849275.1). Taxonomy (NCBI): domain Eukaryota; kingdom Metazoa; phylum Arthropoda; class Insecta; order Lepidoptera; family Papilionidae; genus Papilio; species Papilio elwesi. The sequence continues at coordinate 7,006,283 of CM056697.1, forward strand.
CACTTCCTCCATGTGTATGCACTGAGACACACACTGATTTTATTTTATTATGTAGTTGGTGGCAAACTAACAAGTTGTTCCCCCCATTTCAAATGACCGCTATCCACCTGTAACAAGCTAATGAGTTGCATTTCATGGACAGAGAAGGGGACAAACAAAAAATATAATATTCCTTCTTCTATTTTTTTCCCTCCCCGTCAAATCATTCCCAAATGGGAGGAGGATTTTGAAGGAAGGATGGGTCCTTTCCTTATTAGAAACAGCTGGTAATAGAATTAGGATTAGGTCTCCGGCACGTCACTTCTGTTGAGTAGCGAAACACAGAATACTTCTACTTAATGTCTGTCTTCTGTGAAGTTGTGATATTTCGCCGGTCGAGCCGTATCATTTGTGCACCAGATAATGTCGTTGCGGGCTCTACCACTGTTAGAGCTTCTTAGCTAGAGTTTCGCTCTAAGTTAGTTTAGATAACTTATTATTTTTTTTTAATTAGACATTATTGTGATGAATATTTACTAAGTGTCTGTAAAATTTTCCCTTAAACTTACTGTTAAGATTGTATAAATAATAATAAATAAAAAATTATAACAATAAATTTCTATTTTTATTATTTGTTTTCAGTATGAAATGCTAACAGGTAACTTACCATTTCATGGCTCAACAAGGCATGATACAATGACACAGATCTTAAAGTCAAAACTTCCTATGCCTATAAATTTAAGTGAAGAAGCTCAATCTTTACTCCGTGCATTGTTCAAACGGAATCCACAAAATAGGTAAGTTCATTAAATTTGTAGTATATACTTAGAGTCGGTAAAGAAACATTAACATTCATATCTTACAGATTAGGTGCTGGCCCTAACAGCATTGAGGAAATTAAGAGCCATGAGTTCTTTACAAGTATTGATTGGGATGCACTACTTAAAAAAGAGGTTTGTTAGTCATCTATCTGTCATGAATAGTCATAAATAATATCATTTATTTAATATTTGTCATATAACACTAACTGGGTGTAGAAACTCAGTTTCTACTGACATTATTTAATGATTGAAATTCATGTATCTATGTGAACCATAATTAATTAATTGTAACCATAATATAGCTTCTCAAATTACAACTTCTTGTAATTAAAAAGTAGGTAGATGCTATCAGGAATTCAGTCTGAGGGATACGGAACTGATCCCTAAAGCTGTTGCTTTAAAAAATGACAAGTGTAAGGTAATAGAAGAACTGACCAGTTCGACTTTTTAAGTTCATTACTAACTGCATGTTGTGTTATTATAACACCGTGTATAGTATTTTGTTTATTTACCAGGTGATTCCACCATTTCGACCAGCCGTTTCGAGAGCTGACGACGCATTTTATTTTGATTCTGAATTCACTTGTCGAACCCCGCGCGACTCCCCAGGCGTGCCCGCATCAGCCAATGCACATGAGTTATTTAGGTGAGGAGGTTAACAAAAGTATGTTTTAAATGATTTATGCAAACTTGTGATCTTTATTGTACTAAAGCTACTGTACAAAAGATATTTCAAACAATTTTGTTCCAAGTAACTACTATAATAAGTAATAATTAGTGACCACGCCCGTAACCCAGAAAGGCAGGCAGGCGTGGATTTCTATTTGGTGCAACCGCTTCTACATCCATATATCTATGCGTACATGCTCGTCGGATGTGAGTACTCCTTATGTCGCACCTTTTCTAGTAAGCCACTAATCTGATAGATATATAATTTGTCCTAGAGCGTTCCCAACCAGCACTGCATGCAATATAAAGAGGTAATATATAAGCGGAATTGTCGTTTCCAGAGGTTTCAGTTTCGTCGCGCCTTGTTTGCTGAACGATGACGACAACAAAACCTTAGTCAATCAAAACCAAAACCACGCGGCACAAGAAAAGACATCCACTGAAGAATTCTGGTCTGGCTTCGTCAATAAGAATAATTTTTTCGACGAATACAGGTTAGTTGGGAGTAAAAATCTTAATTTCCCAGCACATAGCATTTTCTTCTTCTTTAGAAGTTTATTTTACCTTTTAATATTGCCAGATTATTTTATAAGGAGATTATATATTCATACAAGCAACATATAACGTAATTCTTTTCAAAATCTTTTTTCACTTGGGTTTAAATTTCTTTTAAAAGTTTTAAGTCACCCCGTAGAGTTGTGAAATTTTTAATGTAATGGCAATCAAATAAATGGAATTTTTCATTTGGTTGATTAAATTTTTTTAAATTTCAGATTAATGGGTGAATTAGGTACAGGGTCCTTTTCCGTCGTCCGTCTTTGTGAACACAAAACATCCAGAGTACAGTATGCTGTGAAAATTATAGACAAATTGCAATACGACCCACGTGAAGAAATTGAAATTTTATTGAGGTGTGTTGTGTATTTTATTATAAATCTATGTGATTACCCTTTAGACAACAAAAACATTGGAGCACTTGCATCCTAAGAATATAAAAAAATGGCCTGGCGTGGGCGTGAATGAGTTATATATGTATAAATCGTGTAAACAGATACAGTCAACACCCGCACATAGTGACGCTGCGCGGCGTGTACGAAGAGGGCGGGCGTATTCTGGCCGTAACTGAACTTTGTCGCGGCGGCGAGCTCTTAGAGTACATCACGCAGCGCCGCCACCTGCCCGAGCACGAGGCCGCGCCGCTGCTGCGCAATGTGCTGCAGGCAGTGCACTATCTGCATCGACATACCGTTGTACATAGGTAACAATCTAAATTTCTTCTATGTCATCTTTGTTAAATGTTTAGCAGCCACGACTAAAGTCAAATAGTACTTATTTAGCAGAAATATCATTAACAAGTACGGGGTAATAAGCTAATAAGAGCGATACAACTTGTAATCTGCTTTGTGCTATGTCGTACTGCTAAGAATCACAAAATTTCAGGTACCGACATCCCAGAGATTTCATTACTTCATTTCGGTTAACATTGGCTATCAACAATTACATGTAGAGACATCAAGCCATCTAACATCCTGTTCGCGACGTCCGAGAGGCGGGCGGAAGACATTCGGCTGGTGGACTTCGGGCTGGCGAAGCAGCTGCGCGCAGAAAACGGGTTGCTGATGACGCCCTGCTATACCGCCAACTTCGTCGCGCCCGAGGTGCTCAAGCGCGCTGGGTATGATGCCGCCTGCGATATATGGAGCTTGGGTATGCAATTCGTTCCTATTCATCTGCACATATAAAAGAAAATCCCTTTGCCCTGTATGTCTATCTGAACGCGGTAAACTCAAAAACTTCTGAACGGATTATCTTGGCCAGGATTCTCCACCGGTTTAGGTTTTTGCTAGAGGAAGACTGTTCATTGAGCCTGATGAAGTTGATTCCTAAGATATAAAGCCAACGCTACCATTTAAGATGGTATTGAATCTCTTTCTTCAGACTCCAGTATTTCTTTGAAAGAACGAAGTTTTCTTATGATGTTAATAGATCGTTTATTTATCTATCTTTATTGATATTCTCTTTTTAAAATTTTGTTATTTATAAAATACTTTCAATCCTATCAGGCGTGTTAGCGTATATAATGCTGTCCGGCCGGACTCCGTTTGCTTCAACTGGCGACGACACCCCTGAAGCTATTTTAGCGAGAATTGAGTCGGGAAAGGTAAAATAAATTCATGATTTCTTTAATTAAAATGGAAAATAGCGTTCTTTATCTTTTTCACACAGCCGTCTACCATATAGATCGGAAGTGTTGTCACCCTTCATGTTGAAAATTGCCTATTGACTCTTCATCCAACATAAATGCTGGCAATGCCTCTGATTGTTGTAAATGTTCAAGGGTTCACGACCCAGCACGGGAGGAAGGGGTTGCGAGCTTACATGTATTTATCTATTGATTTATTTATTTATTATATTAGGTTAGGTTGTTAACAGTCGCTCAGCGATGGAGAGAGCTATACTATATGCTAAGGGATAGAATCCGGAATGAAGAAATACGACGTATAAGTGAGGAGAATGAAGTAGTAACGGGCCGCTAAGGTACGAGAGATTGAGGAAAGACTGGGAACGAAGGCCACGTATGGGAACTATAAGTGTGGAGCGCCTTGTGGCAAAAGACGTCGGGGAATGGTTTGATGCAGTGGACTAATTTAGGCCAATGATGATGATGATAGGTGGAGCTATCTGAGGGTCCATGGCGGTCCGTGTCTGCGGAGGCGCGGGCGTGTGTGCGACGCATGCTGACGTTGGAGCCGGCGCAGCGGCCGCGTGCCACCGACCTGCTGCGCGAGCCATGGTTGTGCGCCCCCGCTGCCCCCGCACCTGCCGCACAGTCCCCCGCCCCCGCACCGAACGCTGAGCAGCCGCCCCTTGCTGACCTGCGCCGCGCCGTCGATCTCACCTTCCAGGTAGCAAACATTCCCATTAACATGAATCAGCCTTCTCAGCATTGTAAGAAAAAATTATGCTAAGGTACTGATTGAAAGAGTCAAAAAAGAAAAAGAAGAAAGAATGTGGGATATGCAAGCATGTTTTAGGAAAGAAATGGATTGTATGGATCAGATCGGACAGTTTTTGGCTGTAAGCCAAAAAAAATCTTCGCCTTTGTAGATTTAGAAAAGGCCTATAACAAAGCTAAAAGAGATGATCTGTGGTCAACTTTAGGTGAGTTTGGATTGAACAGTGATCTTATTTTGATTTCTGATTCTACTGCTTATGTCAGGATTAACGGGGTGTGTCCAGACTGGTTCAGCATCAATAAAGGTGACAGAGCTGTGTCGCCTCCATGTTTGAAAGCTTTAAACGACGAAGATTAAGAATGGTGAGCATGTTGTAAAATGTCTCTTGTACGCCGATGATCGTGTTTGCGTCATCGGCGCAGGATTTACAACTTACTGAAATAAATGTTAATAGTAAAGAAGTGGAACAGGTGGAAGAGTTGGTGTATTTGGGGTATGGTATGGTGGTATGTTTAGTGGTGACGGCAGGCATGCTTAATATCTTTAACGACGATTGAATGCGGGCATTAAAATGAATGGGGCTATAGGTACAGAAGTGAAGAGTGAGCATGTGCCTGAGATGGCATCATTGATCATCGTCTGGCAATACACAATGCTGTACTAGTCGCCTCCTTAATGGAAGTGAGAGCTAGGTTTGGCAGGAAAAGATCAGATTAGTGGCTTATTAAAAAGGGCGATATAAGGAGCACCCATATCCGACGAGCTTGTATGCGTATATGCATGAATGTAGACCAAGCGAGAGAGGTGTTCCAGGATCGCGCCAAATGGAAATCCATGATCTCTGCCTAACCCACTGGGTTACGGGCGTGAGAGCACATTTATTTAAATTGGTCAGATAACAATTAAGCTGTAAAAAGCTCTCTTTTATATTCTGCTTTATTTTTCAAGTGCATTTTTTTATAAATAAATATAAATGTGTATTTATACTATTCAAAAAAAATTACATCCTAACAGCAAATGAAATTTAGATTTCATGCAACCCTATCGAGATAACTTTAAGCATACCCCTTTTATTTATACGTAACCTCATCTCAGTGGGCTCGCGTGTTCAAATATAATTTAAATTTGTATTATTTCCGCATTGTTCAGGCGATGACGTCATCGCCCTTGACCCCGCAAGTGCTGGGCCCCGTCACACAGTCCACACTCGCTCAGCGACGCATCAAGCCCCAGCGTCGGTTCCCTCCGACGCAACTCTAAGGTATTCGATCTAAGAACCATCTTGCCCCGCTCTACCCTTACATTTTATTTCCAAGCCAAAATCTAAGTCATATTACGAGTACACCAAAAAATTTTAAAAAGAATATAATTTTGTAGTAATTTATTTCGGATAAAAAAACTTTTCGAGTATTTGTATTATATTTAATCACATTATGTAGAGAATTATAAGTAATTTTAGAGATTTTATATCCTCGTCATAAATTCATTTGTCATGCCCTTGATAATGTTAATAGTTTTTTTTACACACATAAGCATTTATTTGGTAACGGGTTACATTAATAAACATTCCATGTTTTTTCGTTAAAAATCAAATGACTACGGTTTATCCCATTGTTTACTAGGATAATTATATACTACATAGAATATTCGAAAGGTGTCTTCCTCCTTAAAGTTACAAATTTAAAATTATTTAGCGTATTACCTACCCACCTTATTATTATAGTCCTTCAGTGCCATTTAACAAAAAGATTCTTCACCTTTTTGAATAAATTATAAGAATCGCTACCATTATTTATAATCCTGTTTTATATCAAATTCTTGTTGATTTGTTGAATGCTTTGAAAATTATAGACAGGATTTTTCTTTTAATTTTTAAAAATTATTATCATAAAAATGTGATTTAAGAGATTTCCAGATTTATTTAAGTTAATACGAAGAATGTGGTTTTTGTTTATAATGTATGTATATTTAATGTAGATATTAACGTCTTGTACATTTCTGCTTGTAACCAATAACGCCGTCTTTAATTTAAAAAGGCCTAACATTTATTGTATCCTAAAAATCTATGATCATTCTACTTTGGGTCTATTGCGTAACATAGAATATAAGTCTAACATTGTTTATTTTGGTATTTACGTTAAAGGTTACATTAAGTGAAATAGGGTGTATAGTCTAATGGACTCTAACTTATCTGTGAACTAAATGGCGTAGCCGCAATCAGCTGACACAGTCGTTTGACATTCCAATATGCTGTATGAAATGCTGTAGTACCAATTTTGTCCACTTCACAGATAAGTTGGTTGGACTATACATGTAAAATTGTTTCTGTCTCAGTGGTGGTGACATATCTGACAATTGAAGAGAAATATAAAGACACAAGAAAAACATAAAGCTATATTCAAAAAACGTAACAATGTGTTCCTTCTACTTTTATATTGGATTTACTACTACAAAACTCGTCCTTTCTACTCTTCGGAAAGTTACTGTTAATGTCACTTATATCTGACACAGATGAATATATGTTGAGATGTTACTAAGTTCTTAGGCAAATCGAGACATTGAATTGTTTAATAAATAAAACACAACTTTCTCCTACTTTTTGTAGAAAATAAAACTCACTAATACTGACGGAAACTGCAGCACTCAGTGACTCCTCATTAATGTCATATATATATATATATATATATATATATATAAACTGTCAGCAAATTATAGATTTACCGATTCGTTCAAAATTTGACGTGTCCATTTTTGACAGTAAATAACGACAGTATGTAATATCGAAGTTAAATCATAAAATTGTGAACTCATGTCTTGATTATATTTATACGTTAAAGTTTAAATTTCAACCCCTCTCTCCTGTCCTGTGTGCACTGGAAAAGTATTAAAAAGGCTGATAATTATTAATATTTAAGTCTGAATAGAAAATTATTACAGATTTGATTTGCTAGGTTGGACATGATTTATATAAATAACAATATTGTCTTAAAAATAAAAAAATTGGTTTGTTACGTTTGACACGATACGTCAAATTTTAAATGATTCTTTCTGTTCATAATCTGCTGAAAGTTTATTTTATGCTTAGTCCGAATATAACGGACGAAGTTCACAATCGGTCGGTGACACATACATACTACGCATGCACAATATAATGAGACTATCATGGAACGCCCCCACCACTCTCTCATCCGCCAGTGCCTTTTCTCTATAGCGGGCGACAAAGCTATATTTTGTATAGATTATTTCAAGTACAACCACAAAATGTCTGCAATGTTACTCTACTACTGTTGTGTCTAATTATACACGAATAGATCATACAATCACAACATTGCATATTGTGATTGATGTCAAGGTTCTAAACTGCCACCCTTCTCCGCTCTTCTGACTTATCAAACTTATTCTCTTTTGATCGATGATGTAACCGCAAGTGTTTTGGTGTTAGGCCAAACGCCGAATGTTCACACAGCCACCGACTGTGAGCAGGCTCATTGTAAGCCCCATTGTGATCAGGGCCTATGCTTTTCGTAATGGTGTTAACTGAAAAAACATCAACTCCGTTACGTACGCTTACAGTCGGCGGCTGACAACATGAACTTATAATTTTCCCATTGCCCTGAATTCCTGACAAAAGGAAGTTGTAAAAATAATCTACATTAATAGTATTTTTGAGTGCTGTTTTACAGTATTATATTACTTTTTGTTAAGGCTTTGCCACCACTAAACACAGCCTTTATCACGTGTATGCACTTTCGCATAAGAAAAATATTTTCATACTAACTAAATTAAGTACATAATATAATAATATTTTTGATTTAATTAAAATTAATCTTCTGTCTCTTATAATATTTCCAATGTTAAGATTCTAATCTGTTTGATTTTACCAAAGAACATTTTTTTGTTATATGAGTTTTATTGATTCATCATTTCAACTGTTGTAAAATTCTCAGTCAATAAGAATACTATTTTAGTACCAAGTGTCGAAGAGAAAATAAATGTCCTCATAGGTGGGCCATAGTACTTATTAAAGTTGTTCAAATAACAAATAACGTTTGGTACCTGGTTCTCTATAAATTTACATAAATCTATAGTGACTATGTGTTCTAATACCAAGTGCATAATAAAACACCATATTATTATGATGAAGCAAAGGAATTGATAGTAATTACTGTAGTTATAATGTTAACGTAATGTACTATTCTAACTATTCTTCGATAGCAAAGCGTAGGAAAATTGATATAAATTTTAGACGTAAAGAACACACTTCTAGATGTAACAAGGAACATATCTGGCTGAAAGACAGTGAACTGTCATTACAATTATTGTGTAGTCATATCACATTCTAATGATATTTAATTGTTACTACTGCACTACTCTCAACTAGATGCACTATATTTTACGAAAGATTTATTAAACCGATGGCACGAGAGACCGTTATTATGCCTGCGCTCAATACACAAAATAATCATCATAAAGATATAAATACATAGAAAGCTCCAATTAAATTCTGTAAACTTATTAAATCTCTAAGAGCGAAGTAATGAAGCTATCCTTCGATCTTCTTTTTTCGAAATTCGACTTCGATTGTTTTTACGCATTCACCATCAAGCGCACAATTTCATTCTTATATTTCCTGTAATTAAATAACTTAGTTGCATAGCGATAAAGTACCGAGCTGTTTATCTCGAGTCAGGAATTGAATCCCAGTGAATTTGTACTATTAGATGATCCGATTCTGACATTAAAAAAATCACTTATCAAAATTAGTCTGATACTTTTGTATATATTTATACATTGGACTGAATAAGACCAGTGAAATGTTAATAGCAATCGCTATATGTGCTCCAATATGGTGAAAAGTTGAAAGATATTTTTTACAAGAATATGATACTTATAATGTATTGACATTTAAATTAATGTACAAAATATTATGTACTTTTGATAGAGTGTATATGTGACTTACTTCGTTTATTTTCTATTGACGTTCAATGATTTTTTTAATAGACTCTGATGTTATACTCATACAAAATCACCGATCAAAAATGTTTCATAGACAGTGCCAAAAACATTCAATCAAAAAATAATGTCATCTCAGTTTTTTCAGCGAGAAAGATAGAGAAAGATGTTTCGCGAAATTTATACGCCCAGTGGAAACCCACAGACAGCACCATCCACATACGATAAATGGTATAAAAAGAGTACGTTTTGGAGTCCTCATTTTTCGACCGCTAATAGCATATCTACTTTTTGTATTATATTGTTGATGATAGTTACATTAAACTACGACAATAGCATTTAACAGTGGTAGAGCCCGCATCAATAACATCTGTTGCACGAATGGGCCGGCTCGACCGGTCAAATACCACGACCTCACAGAAAACAGACATGAAATAATCTGCGTTCCGTCTGATGATTGAGGTGCCAGAGGTCTAATTTCAGTCCTGCTCACCTTCCACCCTTTCTTAATAATTAGGATGGGAACGGGAAGAGAATTGGACAGGGAGAGGATAAACGGGGAAAAGGAAATATCCTATTTCTTGGGTATACCTCCTCTGTCCATTAATGGTAGGCTAGCATCTGCAACACATTTGCTTGTTGTGGATGTGTATGGGTGCGCTGACTTAACATCAGGTGATTTGCTTGCTTGTTTGCCACCTTCTTCACAACACATTTAATTATTTTGTAAGGACCTGTCTGTGTATTTAAATCTCCGATTTGTGCTATTATTTTAAATGATTACATACATTGAATATTAATTTTTTTAATTTATAGGGTTACTGAAAGTATTTAAGTGAATGTCCTTCACTTTAATTGTTAATTTATGTCCACACAATGCTCTCAAAAAGTTTAAATGCAAATTTAATATAATAAGATGTGGTGATAATTATTCAAAAAATGTAGCATGCAATAATAATTGTGATTTCTTGTTCTATACTAACTGAACAGAGCTTGCTTCCACACTTGTTGATTAATTATAATAAAGATATTTTCTTACTGAATCACAGTACACAGTTGATGTTACCATAGAATTTTCTATGACACTTATATTATAAATTACTATCCGGTTATGATAGTTGTAACCTGTGCAGACTGGACCAGAACGATTTGAAATATAGGAACTATGAAAGTAGTGTTTGTGGTGTTAATGTTAATATTGCATTATGTATCATATCTGTCTATTTTTCTAACTTTGAAATGGATATCAAATTATTTTACATTAAATTGTTACTGTAGAAACACATATTTGATTACAGAAATTATATATATTTATTGTTGAAATTGCTTTAAAACTGTAGTTTTATTTTACCCGACACCAGTAATAAAAAGCTTTATTTGTTTTAGAGACTCATCTACACATTGAATACAACTGACAATTCTTACAAATGCAACTAGCAATCTAGCTTTAAAATGAGGTCATGGACAGATTGTAGAGCCAGTTTTAACAGTGGTAGAACAATAACATTTGTTGCCGCATGGTCAGCTCGACCAGTAAAATACTATGACCTCACAGAAAACAGCCATGAAGTACTGTGTGTAGCGCTCACTTATTATTAGCTTGCTCATTTGCCACCTACTTCCATAAAAAAACGTAGTTTGGGTTGGAATTGGGAACTTATTAATTAAAAATCATTAATGACTATTTATTATGTATATATCTCTATACACAGATAAACTATTTTGAGAAAATAGAAAATATTTTGATGTTCCTTCATTTTACATTAACTTGTTTCAATGTAGGTGCTACAACTGCCCCTTTTCCCGCTACAACCAATGGTTTTTCTTTGTAGCAAACTACTTTATCATCATTTGTCTTTAAGTCCGGAGCACATGTCTCAAATATTTTTTTTTTGGGATTAAGTTGTGGTTCTGGTTCCCGAGGATAACCTTCACATTCCACAAGGTCACCGGGTACAGCATTAGATGGTGGATTAAGAACTTCAACTTTATCAGGTGATGATGCACACATTACCATTGCTTCAGAAGTAACTCCTCGCATCTGAAATATAATTACAGTATAAATACTAACATATTTGTCTTCCTTTACCTGATAAAAGTGATATTAGAATTTACATGTAGTTTAAGAAGGCATCAGTCAATCAAAAAACCTGTAAAGTTAGAGGCTTATTTCTAACAGTGGACTAGAAACTATTTACAAACACTGCACTTATTTGTTCTAAGTATACCATCAATTTGAAAAGAGTTGAAACTAGTGTTCTAAATAATGATAATTCTAACTTGTATACAATAACATATTTACCTTTACTGGTTTCAAATTACACAGGACCATTACTAGTTTATCTTGCATTTCATCAATAGGGACATGATTAACTAGCCCAGACACAACAGTTCGAGGTCTTTCTTCACCACAGTCTATCTTTTCAACATACAGTGCATCTGCATCTGGGTGTTTATTAATTTCCACAATCTTGCCAATCCTAAAATCTAATTTTCTAACATCTATTAGATTATCAGTAATTGGGGAGAGATTCAGTTTATCCTTAATCTTTTTTACTGAATTCTTTTCTTTTTTTGTTGTAGCTTGCTGGACCTTTTCTAAGGCTTCGTTGTTTCTACTTTCTGGCTTAGGTAAGCAATCTGTAGCCACATTGCTTACAGTTATTTCCTTACTTGACACAGAATACTGCTTCTTGCCGTGTAATATTTCAAGCTTGATAAGCTCATTCTTTGCTTGAAGTATCTTTTCCGATAAAACTGAGTTTTCTTTGATTATTTCTTGTATTTTCTCCTCTACTTTAAACTTCTTTATTTCTTCCACCTAAAGTAAAAAAGAGGTTATTTGTCAATTGTAAGAATAATTTTACATTCAAACATTAATACAAACCTTTCTTCGTAGTTTTGCTAAACGTTTTTCAGCTGTTTCTGCATTTGCCAAAATACTTGGCGATTTTTTAACCAACATGTTTCTTAAGGAATTACGGCCAACAAAAATCATTAGCTATTTATATACTCTTTAAAGTTTTTTTAATAAACAGCAATAATTAATATTACCGTCATTAATTTATTATCATTCAATTCAATGATCATCAGGGTTGTCCATCCATAGGAGTGGGCGTTATTACTTATTACACATAGGTCGTCAAAACGATTATCGCGTCTGGATACCGTAAAAATAGATAGTTGTCCCAAGCGTTTGCGAAATTTTACATGCTTCGTTACGTTATGCAGAAATCACGCAACGACCATAACTAGTTGTACAGATCCAGCTATGACATTTGACATATGGCAAGATGGCAATGGCATTATGTATGTAGTATGTTTTCGAAGATGTCGTTGCTGCTAACCTTATTGACGGTTTTTACAGCTTCATCTAATACAGGGCTCACGATCCGGGTGATCGTGAGCTGGAAAAATTAAAAAATTTTAGGTCCCCTAGTGAGACCTTTGTTGTTGACTTGTATGCTTTCTTCGGTCGATTCGTTTATCGTCGAAGATAATAATGACTGGACTGGATGTTGTCTACTTGATCGTCGAGGGGAGGAGCGTACCTATCCCCCGACGATCGCCAACTGTGTGATTATCGAGTAGCTGGGGGCGGTGAGAACCGCCCTTTACCGCGGGTGTGATTAGTGTCCGCGATGCGTATCCTTTGTCGTCGTACTCGAAGGCGAGGACGGTGAGAGGTTGACGTGGGTTGTCTTTTCGGAGCTTGTGTTCGTGCGTCTTTGCGATCGTGTTTGATCGTGAGGACGTGTTTGGGTCTGCGTTTTGCGGCTGTAGCATCAGGATTTGGAAGCAATGGCATTATGGAATTACAACAGCCTTTTTGTAGTGCGTTTAGTGGCGGATCGTGCCATCGCCGTCCATCATTACGCTTTCTCTTTCGGCCAGTACTGGCCACTATAGACATGAAATGATTGCTATATTTTAATTCAGTTTCTTTTGATGAAATTATTATCTTTCACAGTGATTTCACATGTAAAATTACGTAACCAGTGATTTTTTTTTCGCAATGCTCTAAATGTCACACTTGCTACTGTTTGCAAGTCGAAATGAAGAATGAATTACGATCAAATGCTATATGAAATAGAAGCATGGTTTTTTTTTATTACTTTTATAAATTGATGCTAATGATATTATTTTCATTGTCATTTTGAAGTCGTATACGAATTTTCGAAGCGACTCCGTCACGAAACTCAACCCCTTTACCGATCGATACCCCTGTGGTCTCTGAGGACGCGTTTCCGCGAACAAGCGCCCAAAGATTATGCGTTTCGTGAATTAGGCGTTTGCTGGGACTGATATCAGTCCCAGTGAATATGTCTGGTATCACGGAACGCATAGAATTTTGTAAACAAAGGTACAGAGAAAGATCTGAGAGATATCTTCAAAATCGCATGTTCCAGAGAGATCTAAGATGTGTGTACCGCAATTGGGAGCAACCACGAAACCAACTGCAAGATATGCATCGCCCAGATTCTGCTTCGACTGTTGCATTTTGGATGGTATCTGGTCGGTGCCTGTCGATCATGTTGAGGGAGAGTGGTTTAATGTTGTTAGACGCGCATGTGAATCAATCACTGAAATGGAACCTGTGATTATCACAGTTTCCGATGTGAGTGGTGCAGTTCGATCGGTCCCAAACTGAAGTTCGGGTCCGGACGGACTGCACAACTTCTGGCTGTAGTGGTTCCACAGTTCACATGAGCGTCTAGCAACCCAATTTCAAGAAGCCCTTGAATTGGGCAGGCTCCCAGTTTTTATGACCTCCGGTGTCACACATGTGATTTATAAATCTGGCTGTGCTACGGACCCTAAAAATTATAGACCAATAACTTGCTTGCCCACCATCTATAACCTTCTTACAAAAATTGAAGCGCACATAAGTGCAAATAATACTTTGTCCGCAAGTCGGAATGGATGTAAGGCTGGGTCTCGTGGTACCAAAGATTGCCTCCTCATAGATATGGCTATTTGCCAACAGGTTAGACGAAGTAGAAAGAATATTTCTATCTCTTCTAGCTCTCGCTAGTCAGTTGGATTAAGGGTTTGATACAAAAAGCGGTAATTTTAGAGTCTGCCCGCATTGTGAGAAAGTTCATCCCTCTGTAACCCTGACCACTGGTTGTTTGAAAAAAAAGGACTCCGCAGCTGGTGGAACACTATTTTCATATAAAATATTTTAAGATTATCTGTTAATTTGGTAGATTTTTTACTTACTTTAAGTCTTAAATAGAAATAAATGCCATAATAATAATAATATCTTTATTTGCATAAAACACGATATTCGATATAGTTCTTACAAATATAAAACTGGTCAACATGCTTCGCCATATTATCAATAGTATGCAAAAAAAATTTCAACATTAATTAAATTTTAAAAATTCTGCTTAAATTGTAAGATGAAATATTTTATTTACTGCCGTCTGTGGAGCAAAAAAAGCAAAGTGGTAGAGACCGCAACAGCAACATCTGTCGCACGAATGGGCCGGCTCGACCGGTGAAATGACGTTACGACCTCTCTCAGAAGACAGGCGTAATGTAGAAGTATTCTGCATTTCGTCTGATGAGTTACTTTCTTCAGGCCCAAATCTAGCTGTCTTCTCCTTCCCATCCTTTTTAATGAGGAAAGGATGAGAATGGGAAGCGGATTTCACGGGCGTGACTTTCCTGTTCATCTTCTTCTCTGTCCAATATAGTCCATATAGCCATATAGCATCTTGTTCCATAAAAAAGGAAGCTTGATTACTTATTACATCTGATCTGACCGTTACATAACAGTTGGACACAAATTAAGCTTTTAGAACTGCTTTAGCTTTTTTACAGATATAGGCCATAACTAAAAACTTTCTAGGGTATTTCTAGGAAAAGCAAAGTTTTTTCTTATTTTTGATGACGTTTGCGCCTGTCATAGCTTGAATAATTTATATTATTTACACAATTATAAATGAGTAACAAAATTGAATAAAATTAGTCACTTGACAACATTTTATAGACATGTTTAAAAGCGAATCTGAAACATATGTGCCTATAGAAAAAGTAAATGTAGATAACACAACAAGTAGAATAATAGGTGATTTCGGAAGATGGCAGTTAAAGATAAGTATACTTATGTCCTTAATAAAGTTACCAATGGCTTGGTATCAGTTAAACATAATATTCATGGCACCGCCGCAACAGTTTTGGTGTGCAAAGCCTGCAACGTTTGAGAAATATACTGACGAGGAATGGCGTAAAATAAGTGTGCCGGTAAGCTTCTAGAATGTAGATATTAATAACTAATGACCCGTCCCGGCTTCGCGCGCATACACATCCCACAAAAATCTTTTTGTTAATCCTGCGTGCTCATGGCTTTTTCAAAAGTCAAGATCATAATAGTTTAGCTAATTCACAGAAAAGCTTAAAATAATGAATTATATACGTAAACCTTCCACGTGTATATATCAGTTCAATAATTTTTGAACTTATGGCGTTATGGTCAGACAGAAAGTCGGGGCGAAGGGTCCTTTGTTTCTTATGAACACGAACCGTCTTGCCAGGCCGAGACTGCCCGTTTCGCGGCGGATGTTGTTTTTTTCGGTTGCGCGTCTTTTTGAATGGGAAGTATCAAAACGATATAGTGTAAAAGACAGTCTATCTACATTAAATATACGGTTTCATAGCGTCGGCGTGACGTACTTTCATTAATTAATTTAAATAAAATTGCTTATTGTGTGTCAACCATAGTAGATAGAGATACACATATATATATATATATATATATATATATATATATATATATGCCACCGCGGAGTTTTCTGTAGTATTTTTGAAGAAGAACAATTCTTTCGTACAGTATTTTGATTATCCTACGTACGCAATGAAAGTAAATTTTGCGGAATTAGTAACGAAATAAAGTATACGATATTTTAATTAGGTCGTACACACATATATACTTAGGACATATAACCTTTCCGGAAAAAATATCAAAACAATGGTGAAAATCGTTTCTAAGTCCGTTGCGTCGTTTAGAAGGAGTCAGAAGTTAAACAGACGTAGCTGAGGGGAACTTCCTTTATACTATGTAAAAATGGTCTGCTGAATTTGCACTTACGCCTATTTATGCATCTATGCTCCTTGCTTGTGCGTTATTGGTACCCTTAATATCGCCTTTCTTTAGCACGTCACTAATATTTTCGACGTACATAAGTTCGTGAACCTCGTTCGTTAATAAATGGATGAATGGAATGTAGTATTATTGTATTAAGGTTTTACTATGAATTTATTATTGTATTAAGCTTGTGCAATATTTTTTTAGCTTATAATGGAGTACCCATGCCTTATATTTGATCCCGATATTCTTCTAATTGCACCAAAAATGGACAGACACATAATACCACTGGTGGCATGTAAAAAATTTGTATATGATAAATCCCATTTTAAACGAACTCTCACTTCAGATTTTGGTCTAGTATGCACGAAACGTTGGTATATTAATGTAAATATCTTTTAGTTTCAGTAAATTTGATTTAAATTGAGTTCGTTACATGTTATATTTTTACTTTTAAAATTAACATCACCAAACCTCAGATGAGCCAATGTGTGATGATGACCGGAATAGTATTGGGAGGTCTTGCTTTTGGAGGTGTAGCAGATAAATATGGTCGCAAAAAGCCTCTTATGTTGGCTATTTTAATTCAAGCATCGGGCAGTTATTTGGTATCAATTGCACCCTACTACTGGATATTCGTTGTGGTTTGGTTTATTTTGGCTTTTGGATGCGGTGGAATTGCAATAATATCATTTGTTATATGTATGGAGGTACGTAATCATCCTTTTTCCAGTTATGTATAATTGTATGATAAATCATTCAAGTGTTTTGGAATACGGAAGAAATAATTAATGTAATATCAAATGTTATTAATGTATCTAACCTATAAAACCGAAATATATGTTTTTTTACATGTGACCTATATTAATGTGTATGATTATTATTCTTGTTACAGGTAGTTAGTGGAAAATGGCGTACATACATCCCTGTGGTGTACCAGCTACCTTTTGGGCTGGGGAATGTTATATTAGCTCTTTTATCATACTGGTTAAGAGATTGGAGAAAAATAGAGTTCGCTTTAGCAACCCTATCACTATTGTACTTGCTTTACTGGTTTTGGCTGCCGGAATCGCCGAGGTGGTTATTGGCGACTGGAAAATATGAAGAAGCTATAGGCACGAATTAGGAATATTTTATCTTCCTTTTAGCGTACTATAACAAATTTAAGTTGCTATTTTAAAAGCGATGTGACCGAATCAGTGTAAACTTGATAATAATAATTGGATGCGCTATAAAAATATACATGTGTTAAGTGTTGCGTTCAAGAAACGAAAACAATACTATTTGATCGATATCCATTTGAGAATTAGGTACTTACATTAAACATGACGGTAACGTACGTAGTAAGTAAATCTTTTGAATGTTTTTTTTTACAGAAATACTTCAGAAGATTGCAAAAGAGAACAAGAGAAACGTTGGTGATATCCCGGAAATCTTAGCTTTATTACCTAAAAAAACGAAGAATGACAAATTACACTTACAATTTACGGATTTAATAAAATCAAAGAATATGCGACGCAAAACAATAATTCTTTCATTGATATGGTAGTTAACTTTATGTGTCTTCCAAATAAACTGTTTCGACGTTTTGGCAATAGGTATTTAATATAGTGTCAGAATATCGGATCAATTCTAAGTTTTACTGTGTATATGTGATAAGTCTTCCATCGAGAAAGTTGTCTGGTGAGGTGCTAATGCCTATTTTTGTGGATCCCCTCACTCCTAAGGATCGAGGTCAAATATATTAATATATATTTTACCGTATTCACCCTATTCACAGTCCACTGCTACAAAGAGAGATAGAAGATGACCTGAACTACGTTCTACTCGAGTTCTAACACCTTTACCCCAACTTGTTAAAATACCTTTATACCAATGTTTTGATTTTGTTGCAGGTTCTTTACGGGGCTGTCGTATTTTACATTTTCACAATATCTTGGGTTGATTGGATCGAGTATATTTCTTTTAGTTTCGATGAGTGGAATTATTTCCATACCAGGCGGTTTATTGTGCTTGTTTATTTTAGCAAAACTTGGAAGGAAAACCACTTTAAATTTGTTTCAAATTCTTGCAACCGTTTGTTTTATTGCAATATATATTTTTCCAAAGGAAGATGTGAAAAATGCTGGAATCAGATTATTTTTTGCTGGCTTAGGATTCGCTGCAATAGCGGTAAGTGAATGATGAAATAAAATGTGAATGTTCAAGGTCTTGATCTATAAATATATAATTTTACACTCTTGTCTCTTTCAGGGTACAGTACCAGCGTTATATTTGTATACCGGTGAATTATTTCCTACAATGGGTCGAAACGTAGGTGTCAGCGGAGTAACAACATTTGCTCGTGTTGCGTCAATGATAGCCCCGCTTCTTGTCCATTTAGATGTTTACATACCGGGTCTACCTTTACTGTTAGTTATACTTATTTCTGGAGGACAAATATTACTAGTATTCCCACTTCCAGAAACTAAAAATAAACCGCTACCCGATTCTTTAGAGGAAGCTGAACAATTTCGATAGACTACCAAAGGCGTCAAGTAATGCTGAAAAAAATAACTATAATATTTAATTAATATTCAACGTTCGTCTCGATACACAAATCATCATTCTTGAACTTTATCAGCGCGGGGGGAGAAACTGATGAAGTGGTTACAAATAACTTTACTTAACCATACGAAAACCAATCAATAAAGTGCCTCCCGGTGCCAACCAAGGCAAATATCACACAATCTATGAAATTAATTCTATTCCTACTTGTGTTTAATTATTGAAGTCTTTCCTTCTTGTTTTCTTTAAAACATTATGGAGATTCAAACGTTCAAAACTTCTGTTAGCGTATAATATTTAATTTTTCAAGGTGTTATTTACAATGTATCAATTCCTATCAATTTTAACCACAATAATTTTTATTGAAGCAAATAATTTTCCATACTTTACCCCAAGAGCTCAAAGATGAATTATTAAAATTATCTTTAAACGGAAAGGTTCCCAATGAAAATATACATCCCTTTTTTACTCATAATATCTCAAGTTTAATTTTTACGACAAATGGCATAGTCTACTTTGTATCAAAATTGAATGTGGTTTTGGCGTGATAACTGTTAACAAGAAGCACTGTACACACTTTGGTACTATTCGTATTTTTTGTGTTTTTCGGTGTACTTACAAGTTATATTTTATAGAATATTTTTATGTCATAACAAATGTTTTACCCACCTGTTATTTTTTTATTGTTCTAATAAGTTAAAGTTATGTTATTATTAATATACTTAAAGATGTAAGATGAACCTGTATCTGTTTTTTTCTATAAATAAATGTATCGTATGTAAACTATTCACAGCGCCGATACTCATCAAGATTAAATGTATTACTAATACAAAGAATACAGGCGGATTAGTGACATCTATCCATAGGTATAATAAAATGTAACTGATCGCTGTCTGCGCATGGAAGATATTTCTGAAAAATCATTAACAGCCTTCATAAACAGAATAAAACCCAAAACAATGGTTATTAGAATTTTTGACTGTTTGTGTGATTGTGCTCAGAAACGGCTTGACGGATATGGGTTATTGCCGTTTGCACTAATGTATTGTGGTAAGCTTCACTCAATATTTAGTGTTTGTTTTATCCTAATCGCCTTATGAATGAAAAAGTTATATCAATTTAAAAAATCAAACATTTGTTCGAAAAAAATGCTATAAAATAGCTGTTCAGTTGTATAGGTTGAACTTTTAGTCATATATAGTCATATGTCAAGAAACGAGCGTACTCCTTTCTTAAAGGCCGGCAACGCATCCGCAGTTCCCCTGGTGTTGCGGATGTTCATGGGCAGCGGTGATCACTTCGTTTTTAGGCGACTCGTTTGCCCCCTTATGCTATAAAAAAAAGTTATATTGTGATGTTTAAAATGAGGATGATAGATATCGTAATCGGTTCAGTAGTTTAGAGTCTGACGCTCGGTTTCTGGAAGGCTGATAAACGGAAAAATTTGCAAGCTATCTGTCAAAAGTTTTCGTTATTCAGTTTTCATCTAGTGCTTCGTTACTGCAGGTCGTGCGTTTCCTGAAGTGCTTTCACTGACGTGTTGACAAGATGTATCCATATTTCAAGAAAACTTTCAGACAAGTCCAAGTTACTTTACTGTAAATATGGCTTATTTTGATGTCATAGAAGTGGTGAGCTCACCGCCACCCACTAAACACTCACTAGAGTAAATTTTGTTTGAAAAGTGATACTTCTCTGTACTCAAAATTTGTAGTCAAATCCAAATTATTATTTTTAGTAGTAGGAGGTGTAGGTAAACAGAATTTTAAGAAAAAATTGTCCGCGAGTATAGATCATCGCCACTCACATCCCTGTCTAGAATAAACATTCGAAAAGAGTTATAGGTACTAAAAACATGAATAGCTGCGCTTACAGACTCTTCTACGATATTTACATAATTGGTATTCATTTAAACACGTTAGGGATTGTGAGCTCACAGTCATCTTTCTATGGGATTACAAGATTTTTTTTTGCATAACGTAAAAATGAGACCACCGCCGCACCGAAAACTTTTGTGTTTGGGGTAATATAAATAGTTTTATAAAAGTGTAAGAACATGATTTGAAAAAGTCCCAATTTAATTTGTAATGAGCCGAATTTGAAGTTAAAAACAGATATTTGCTGAATATCCTGAAGAAAAAGGTATAAAAATTATAACATAGTCTATCAATTTGGGTAAACGTCAAGTATGGACTACGGTTCACAGTTTAAACAACCATATGTGATTGTTAAACTGTGCTACGGCCATACTGTGTCAACTCTACATACGCGGGAGAAGGGCAGGGTGATGATGAGGTTACGGTACTATTAAGTAGGTCTACTATTATTTCGTTTAAGTAAGATTGCAAGACGGGGGAAACCCCGAGGCACAGACAGTACTAAATAAGTTCGACATAGGAGGAGTACCCGTAACGGATGAGCATGTATACGTAGATATGTAGATCGGATATAGATGAAGTAAGAGGTGTGCCAGGATCGTGCCAAATGGAAATCCGTGATCTCTGCCCACCCCTCGTAAACCAGAGGGTTTATGGACGTGAGGGCATTTTCATTTATTTTTACATAAAGTATACTGCTTTCTTGCAAGTAGTGGGGCCTCTTGCTGAATAAACCAACATTTTATTCATGCTAATTGGTTTGGAGTAGACCCGAAGGAGTAGAAAGTTGGAATTTAGTGCTAAATATACAATATATTATACTATTGATTTGTTGTATTCATAGAAAATCACCGGTCAAAGATAGAGACGGCAACATTCACACGTGTCAAATGGTGTAAAAAGAATAGCGTAATTAAAATAATTAGAAAAACGAGGACAGCTAGCGTTTGTCACTTCAGCAAATGATGAAAGCTATGTGAAAAGCGTCCCAATTGGATTTTCGCTTTCTTTTTTTTTTATGTGAGTTGGTGGCAAACGAGCAAGCGGATCACCTGATGTTAAGTAAACGTTGCCCATAGACATCCGCAACAGGCAAATGTGTTGCAGATGCGTTGCCTACCTTTAATGGAGGTCATAGACAGGAAAAAGGATATCTCCTATTCCCCATAAACGGAAGAGGATTGCACGGGGGGCCCCAATCCTCTTCCTTTTCCCATCCTATCCTTATGTGGAAAGGGTGGAAAGGGGAAGAGGACTGAAATTAGGCCTCCGGCACCTCACTCATCAGACGAAACGCAGAGTACTTCTACTTTACGCCTGTTTTCTGTGAGGTCGTGGTATTCCACCGGTCGAGCCGGCCCATTCGTGCAACAGATGTTGTTGCGGTCTCTACCACTGTTTCTACTCTTCACGTTACGAACGCATGGCAATGGTATATCTGCCACTTTTTGTATTATATCGTATATACATATAGTATATCTTCAATTCAGTAGACGATTACGCCCAAATATAGATAGATAGGTCCTTCAACAAAATGCGATTAGAATCGTGATTTTATAAAATAATAAGCTTGTTATATTAACTGAAGTGCTTATGTGGGGAGCAGTGGTGGCTCAGCGGTTTAGGCCCCTACTTACGTACTGTAGGTTCGAACCCAGGCAGACGCTTAGCTTTGTGTGATTTATTTTACCAGCACTGCTCCAAAAACGGTGAAGAAAAACATCGCGAGGAAACCGGCATGTTCTTAGAACCACCAAATTCGAAGACATGTGACATCCACCAACCCGCACTGGGCCAGTGTGGTGGATTACGGCTCATTGGCTCTCTCAAAGAGCAGGCCTGTGTCCCTACAGTGGGGCACGTTCTAAAATAGCTGATTTACTAGTATTATGTGGTGGGCTCACAGGTCCCTGTAATTCAGTCATTTCTCTGTGAACCGATGTTTTGGAGATGAGACCAGACCTTTCTTCTCATAGAGACAACTACTGAATGACTTGGCTATTATACTGTTGCCTTACTATTTTGATAACATTAGTTATGATTTCAGATAATTTTAAGGTTAAGTACTATAATCAATCAAAATTATGTGATGTTGCATGTTCTAAAGTCAAGACATACAAGTCATAAGTTGCTGTTAAAAAAGGTGTATCAATAACAATATAAAAGCTTTTAAGGAAATTATTTATTTATTAAATCACAAAAATATTATGTACATAAGTATTATAAATTGAACACTACATACATATTCCTTAATAGTTTTGCAATTATTTCACATATAAGTAAATGTTGTGCTCAATATTTAACATACACCAATTGAAATGTTTACTAAACTATTGCTTAGATCCTATAAGGTGAATACTTCCTAGTTTTATGTGGAGATATGTAGAGTTAAATATCTGAGATCAGATTTATCAAAGTCATAGAGAATCTTTTACTACTCTACACATCTACTTAGGAAGGTTATAAAACTATCGTTAAATTAATTACATTCCCAAATTGTAGCTTAGGTTGAGTTTGGTTTGCCATGAGACATGTACCCAAAAATTAAAGTTATTATTCAATATAATGATGACAACAATTTATTTCTTGAAAACACTTATTAATGGTATAAAATGCACAGGATACACAAAAGATATAAAAAGCATTTAACATAGTTGTACTAAAAATGCATTTAAAATATAAATTGTAAAATAATATGAATTAGTCTTTCTTCTCATTAGCAATTTTGGTATTAATGTTTTCTATTCTATGGAGCAATGTTGGATGAGAGTGGTACCATGCGGAATACAGTTTGTCATAGATGGGATAGTCCAAATTGTCCTTACCTAGCTTAATTAGAGCAGATCGTAGTTCATTTGCATAATTAAGGGAAATAGCAAAGTTGTCAGCCTCAAATTCAAATTTCCTAGAGAGTGCTGTAGCAAAGAATGACAATAAGGAGTTATACGGAGCAAGAATCAACTGTAAGATAACTAACAAACCTATAATAATTGGCTCCTGTCCAGTTGGGAATCCGATTGCAGTATACAACATGGAGTACTTGAAAAGAAAACCAAATGATGTGAACAACAATAGCAAGTTGACTTCTGTTAGGGCAATAGATTTGTATATATGGCTGCAACTCCAATGTCCAAGTTCATGAGCCAATATTCCTAATATTTCA
This sequence comes from Papilio elwesi, assembly GCA_029849275.1. Lineage (NCBI taxonomy): Eukaryota > Metazoa > Arthropoda > Insecta > Lepidoptera > Papilionidae > Papilio > Papilio elwesi. The sequence continues at coordinate 7,030,342 of CM056697.1, forward strand.
TCATCGGTACATCCAGTAGTAACATTCTTTGTTTTGTCATGGTTTTCTAACAATGTGTCAAATAAAACAATCCTTTTAGCCCCTAAAAGTCCACTAAAATATGCATTGCTGTGTGCCGATCTCTTAGATCCTTTAACAATATATATCTGAGATAAAGGGAAATGAAGCTTAGATGCCAAGTCCTCTATGCCTTTTCTGAGTGTATTATCAGGTAGAGGAATAAACTTGTCAAACAGAGGTGCAATAACTGTTGGGTAAAGTGCTAGTAGTAATAAAGTAGTCACTGATGTAAACAACCACAGCCAAACAACAAACATATTTCCACCCAACATGATGATGTACAATGCTATTGATATTATAGGCAGAGTAATTACAAGGCCGAGTAAAAGTGATTTCAATTGATCTTTTATAAAGAATAGAACTGTTTGTTTATTAAATCCATGATTTTCCTCTAGCACAAATGTTGCATATATTTTAATGGGTATATTGAAAACAAAATTAAAAAGTGTTACAAAGGTCATGAATATACAAGTGATAATAATTTCTTGATCAGGTGTTATATTAAAAGTCTCTGCTATCATTACTGATTTGTACCAAGCAACATAAATCCAGCGCTTGTAAAGAATCACTGATATTAAAACAATGTTGTAAAATTCTTTGGCCATTTTGAACTTTGATTTATCAATACCATAAAGACGGGCTTTCTTTATAGATTCTTCATTTATCATTTCCTTTAACTCATCAGGTATGGTATTATTAGTTTGGTATATTTTCAGCTGAAAAGAAAGTATTTTAATAAAATAATTAATCATGAGTAATATAAACATTGAGTTAATTATCTTTTATAGATGGATGTATCAAGTAAAATATGAAAGCAATGTACTAAGGTGCCTTTTAATTAAACTGATTTTAATTAAAAATTACTTAATTATGGTTATTAAAGTCTAGATGATATGCAGGATTCAATAAAAAACAGTAAAGGTGATCATGCCATCACTGTGGTCATATAGTAATCATGACATAGTATGGCATTTTGTCGAAAATTTACAGGCATTTGTGATTGACTATAGAGAACCACGAGGGTTACTTTATTCCGTAAACAAATAAATGTTAGTAAAAATATTACCTGCCGCAAAGATAGGTACAATTCCCACAAGTATTCCGTCCATGAAAATAATAAAATTAACCAAACAATTAAATCTTCACCCGAAACCATGATGAAAAGAACTATAACTTGATAAATAGGTTATAACTACAAAGTAGGTACTAAGTATCTAAAGACCTAGATTATTCACTCAGCAAATGATGAAAACCGCTGAGAAGTATTAAATCTCAATCCAATCGATTAAATTAATAATAATAAGTTTCATCCAAAGAGTATAGAATAAAAGTGATATACCATACTTGTACTCAAAAAGATTAAAGAATGTAATGTAATGAATGTATGTAATGTAATAAAATAACTGGGTTAATAAGAGGCTTGACTTCAAATAAAAGAGTTATGCCACTTTAGCATAAAATCTTAACCAAAATGCAAATGTTTAACGTCGTATTTTCTGATATACAAGGAAAAACGATGCTACCAATTTAACAGGCTAAGTAGTGAAGTATAAATTTTACGCTTGATTATCGATAAAATGTAGGTTTGTTATCGAGGCTACTAATAATTTTTTAAACTCCATATTTATTTGTTATTATTATTTATTACAATTCCATTCGAACTCAAAATTGTATGATTATTGATTATTGTTAATTTTAATTAACAACATTGAGCTAAAATGTGTAAATAGAATAATAAAAGTAATTTCCCTTAAAAGTATATTATATAAATACGGTAATGCGCTGAGCCCCATGATTTAATTTAACCGACAAAAGTCCAGCCAAGTTGAACCCTATTAAAACACCATCACATTCGAAGTATTCGATTCGGTTGAGATTTCAGTGATTTTTTAAAATCATTCTTTTTAAAATGCTATTCACATACATATTTCAATTCATGTAACTTCTCGACCAGAACATACGTTAAATTCTTTATACTTGCTCTATAGTTTAACCCATTCTTGCATCCGTGAATATTAAAAAATACTAGTTAGTTATCGATTACTTTCAAATGCCTGCCCAATTTTACTCTGGTGGAATAAACATTATACATAGGTTTATAAGTACATCACTAGTATAAATAAACAAAATAAATTATTATTGTAACATTCTTAAATTAATTGAAGTAACCGCACAACATCATATTACTGATAAAAGCTACATATTATTGCTATATATTCTAAATAAATGTTTACCGGGCCTCACCAAAAGGAAACTTGGCCAGGAACTACTTTTGCGGCACTTTTCTTGATTTTCTTTGAAAACATATCTCGCAAGTCCTATATCGTTTGCCTGGCATTCTATGTCACTTGTAAGATATATATTTTACGAGATATATCAAAGATTTGTGTAATATGTGTTAAAACGGAATAAAATTTTGACACGTATAAATTAATTAATAAATATGCGCTCAAGCCCGTAACCCAGAGGGGTAGACACAAATCATGGATTTCCATTTGGCGCGATCCTGGCACACCTCTCTCGCTTCTTCTAGATACATACATCTACGCATATATATACTCGTCGGTTATGGGTGCTCCTTATATCGTCCTTCTTTAGTTAGCCACTAATCCGATTGATACAAGTTCTCCTAGGGCGTCCCCTATCAACACTGCCACTCACTTTCGCTACATAAATTTGTTTAGTTATTCTCTCTTCATTCATCCTTTTAACATGCCCGAACCACCGAAGCATTTACTTATTTAACTCTACTATATCTGCATACCGCATTAACTCTACCATACATTAAATACATTAAGTTGAGGACTAGTACAGCATTGTGTAGTGTAAGACGAGCCTTCATAGACACATTCTGACTCCTCGCTACTGTGCTTCGTTCAAAATCTTTAAACATGCTTACCGTCTCTTCTAAACAAACACCTAAAATACACGAACTCTTCCACCTGTTCCACTAATTTACCGTTAACATTTATTTCAATTATTGTCTTACTTTGTTCTCTTTCAAAAACCTCGTCTTTTCTTTTTCGTCTTCTCTTCTAATGAATCGACGTACGAAATCCATTTTACAACTAGCTCACCCATTCTTAATCCACACTCTTCTTCTTTCAAAGCTTTTAAATAAACATCCATAAAGAGATTGAACACCCACACAGATGCTACACAGCCCTGTCTTACACCATTATTAATTCTTAACCATTCTGAGTAGGCCCCGTTTATACTAACGCGAGCACTAGAATCTTTATAAAGAGATTTTAATGCTTGTATAAGATCACTGTTTAATCCAAACTCAACTAAAGTTGACCACAGATCATCTCTTTTAACTTTATCATAGGCCGTTTCTAAGTCTACGAAGGCGCAGAATTTATTTTGGTTTACAGCCAGAAACTTTTCTGCGATAATACGTAAAGAATAGATCTGATCCATGCAACCCATTCCTTTCTTAGGAAAGGTGGCAGGTCTTAGAACCTGCTTGCTCATCCCGCATTTAAACTATATTAATTGATTACTTAGTGTCAAATCTCAGTATTTCTTCTTAAGTGGCCAGTATTGGTTGAAAGAGTTAGCGTAATGATGTAATGATGAACGGCAACGGCACGATTTGCCACTAAACGCACTACAAGGACTGTTGTCTCTCCATAGAATAATGTCAACTGTCAAATGTCATAGCTGGATAACGCTGCTTGTAGTTGTGGATTATAAGTTGTTGTAAGGATAGCGATCTGAGATAGATTAATCGAAGAATCGAATTTTCGAACCGCAAAAACGTAATATTAATCAATATGAAGGACTGAATCTTTTTAATACAAAAAGTTAAAAATAATGTAAAGTTAATTGAATTTACTAAACATGGAGAATAGAGGAGTAGTATGAGCCTGAGCTGAACGACATCTAGCTTTACCATGCCGTTGACTTGACAATCGTGACTAGTTAATACCGTATTATCCTTTTTTTTCTACCTGCCCTTTTCCCGTTTTATGTGGGATCGGCATTCGGCACAGTACGACCTTAGTCCATAGATACTTTGTATACATTTGCATTTCATGAAAGAAGTCCCGCGGTGATTTTTGGAACTAAAATTGTAATGCTTTTCTTTACCCTATTTTTTCATCTTTTCCATGTAAGTAGGTAGAACACCGCTTATATAAGTAAATAAAAATATACTTTTTACATAACAGAAATATAGTAAATATAAGTAAATAAAAAAGTTTATATGTCACGCGAGTACAGCGCTGCGTCTGGGGGACTTCTTTCACGAAAAGGACTATCATATATTATAAGTTTTGGCTGTAGATTTTTTTACGGTCAGGCAGGCTGACGCCAACCCTTTTCGGACATGTAGCTAACTATAGAAATAATTTACTAATACTCCTTTTAACCATTCCCAACCCAAACTTAAGCTTGGATGGAAATGGTTCACAATAGTCGAGTGGTGCATTCGAAACCACGACCATGTTGTCCATTTTTCGCAGTCCGTAACCATTAGGTTATTAGCGCTTCATACTTGATGTAGGTATTGATATGGATCAATGTAACAAATAAATTTAGAAAATAAATGCCTTCTTTTATACTTGATACTTTAGTATCCTTGGAAAAAACAATTAAAATAATTGAATTCACCGAATTAAAGAATTCCATGTTCTTAATGATAGAAAAATAGCTTAGTGACGATAATTGGTGCCGTTCTTATTTCCATAAAGTCGAATCTTTTGCACTGGTTTCTTAGAGACAGCTAAACGCTGCGAAATTAAGAACATTTTCTTGGCATTCTTTTATTATATTCCTCTAAAAAAGTGTCTCGTGTGCACGGTCAATGTCCAAAAATGAAATGACAAAATAATTTATGTAAACAGCGCAAGAGACGTTATAAGTGAGCACCGCCCATAGATAGCATCAACTGTTTTGCAGATGCGTTGTCTTAATGGACAGAGGAGGGCATAGACAGGAAAAAGGATATTTCCTTTTCCCCGCCTACCCCATCCCCGTCCAATCCTCTTTCCGTTCCCGTCCTATACGTATGAGGAAAGGGTGGGAAGGGTAACAGGACTGAAATTAGGCCTCCGGCACCTCACTCGTCAGAAGAAACACAGAGTACTTCTGCTTCTCGCCTGTTTTCTGTGAGGTCGTGATATTTGACCGGTCGAGTCGGCCCTTTCATGCAACAGAAGTTGTTGCGCGCTCTTTTTTTATTATGTGGGGAAATGCCTACGCATATTCGGCTCAATGGGGGCGGGGAGTCGAATTGGTGGCACCAACTGGTCCGACCAACTGCTAGATGATATCTTTCTACAACTGTGCTGTCATCTACATACTCATAGATGGAGGGAATAAGCAGATTATTAATATACAGCAAGAAGGGAGTTGCAGAGAGAACGAACAACCAAGGAACACCAGCATTAGTCGTCATAGGGACATCTACGACGACGGGGAGCGATCGTTTATTTCCTTTATATGATATGGGTTAGCATGCCAGACCCTGCCAAATGCCTTCGAGACATCGAGGGAGGCAGTAATTGCCTCCCCGTTCTTCTTTAGTTCCTAGTTTTCATAGTTAAACTCATGTGTGACATATACTAGAAGGACTCCTGTCGTTCCAATTTTATGATTTTATGGAGATCCATTATATGAAACACATGAGTTACATGAGTTTTACAATTTCTTGTTTTCGCAATCCCGCATTAAAAGGTGATTTACATTCGATTCTATTTTTGTTTCAAGTGAAGGATTAAAAAACCCTTAAGTTAAGAAGATTTTACGAGAATATATTCTTGAATTTGAATGAATGAAAATTAAATGAATAAATGAAAAGGAATTAATGAACTGAAAATATAATACCACTTTGTTGTAATCAAAGTGTTGCTGTAAGTACAAGACTTTGTACTTTAGCTTTTGATCGCCTGCTGTTAATAATGTAAGGGGTGGTTTCTGTATAACATTCTTAGACAAATATCCGATATATTTTTATATAAAAGCTCTGCCAACTGTTTCTTTCAGCACAGTATCGCTTAGCCGAGTGTAGGATAATCAACAATAACCTAAACTTTCTTACTATCTTGAAACAAAAATGACTTTTTTAAGCTCGATAAAATTTTTAATTTTTGTAATTCATTGCATACTGTACGTAAGCATAAGTGCTGACGAAAACTGCGAAACATTTCCAACTGAAATACATGTAACCAAAGGTTAGTTTAGAACTTAAATACCATAAATAATGGGTGCCTTTGAACGTCAAGGCGAGTACACGGCAAGTTACGTCACTGATCTTCTAACTTCACGGATGGCTACATCAAAGACTTCTTATCTTATCACTGAAAAGAGTTAAGTGATGCGGCTTTGTTGAAAACCACATTCAGATTTATAGAAAAACGTAATTTTTAGGGAATAATCACTGTTTTTTATTAAGAGGTGAAAAAGAATTACTGCGTACTATAATCACATTTATTTTCAGAGGAATATGATGAAATAGGCTCAATTGTAAGATCTTGTAGTGGTGAAGTCACTGTAAATAAATGTGAAGGAATTTGCAGTAGTCAGATTCAGCCATCCGTCGTAACTGCCACAGGTTTTCTTAAGGTATCTTATCTATTTGCTTGCTATGAGATTTGCTAATTAAACTATTATATAATTATACCTATCCCTGCTAATATTATAAATGTGAATGTAAGTTTGTTTGTTACGCTTTCACGCGAAAACTACTCAACCGATCATCATGAAACCTTGTACACATATTCTTGGAGGTATTAGAAGTAACATAGGATAATTTTTATGAAAAATATTTTTTTTATCGTAACTAAAAAATGTCAAAAAATCTATAAATCTAGCTATTTCAACGCCATAATATTATAAATGCGAATGTTTATATGTGTGGATGTATGGATGTTGTTGTTCTTTCACTTAAAAACGGATGAACGGATCTGGATGAAATTTGGTATAGGGATAGATTGTAATCCGGAATAGCAAGTAGACTATTTTTTATCCCGGATAAATGTACGGTTCCCGTGGGATACGTTTTGTCTTTTTACGTGTGCATATCAGTAGCTACACACATATAAAAACGATGTTCCGTATAGATTCCGAAACGGCTACCCGCGGATCACTAGTTTAATATAAATTAGAATTAAATGATCATTTGAATATTTTAGGAATGTTTCTGCTGTAGAGAGAACTATCTTCGGGAAAGAATTATCACCCTAACCCACTGTTATGATCCTGATGGCCTGAGACTGGAAGATGAGGACCGCGCCACAATGGAGGTTCGTTTACGAGAGCCCGAAGAATGCAAATGCTACAAGTGTGGAGATTTCAGTCGATAAGAAACTAAAATAAATATTCGTATAAAGTATAATGTTGAGCACTGTTCATATGATCTTGATACACGATCTCTCTATAGTTATAAATTTACTTGTATTAAATAAATACTCGATTATTTCTAATCTTGAAGTTGGTCTTGGTCTACAGAAATTGTGGTAAATACAATCTTCAATATTTATTTATGTAAGAGCAGAAGAGCAGAAGTGGTTATAATAAATGATTTGATTTCAATAATTCGTTTAATTTTTGTGGATATTCTTATAGTGAAATTAAGATATAATTATTTTCTGCATTTGTCAGCCTTTATTATTCTATTATTTAACTTATTTATAACTTATGTTTCAACACCTCACTTTTCTCTCGAAACAGAAATTTTGCGTGTCAGTGACACATGCATAAATTTTCTAAAAAAATATTCAATGCGTCTAGGTTTTACCTTTTGGCCCCTTTCGGCTTAAGGCGTGTTTTTATAAACCAAAATCTTTCTTTTTCGTAGAATAATTGGCATTAACTTATGTGATATGATGGTTTAAAATACTAGATAGAGAATCTAGTATTTTTTAGCAAATTATATATTTATTTATTATATATATATATATATATATATATATATATATATATATATATATATATATATATATACATCCCTCCTAATATTATAACGTGAATGAAAACAACTCAACCGATCATCATGAAACTTTGTACACATATTCTTGGAGATACTAGAAGTAATATAGGATCATTTTTATGAAAAAAATAGTATATAAAGCGAAGCGATAGTATATGTCGGGGACTGGCCCAATGGAGACTGGCCAGATGGAGAGAATTGACGAGTAAAACGTTCGAGTTGTCAGTCACTCTGACACAACCCCAAGCTCTAACGTAACGGCAAACCTGGTAGCGGTCATTACATTACGAAGAGTGATGGCAATCTGGTTGCATCGTGGATACGAGCTACGTGTGTCGTTACATGAAGCCAGTCTAAGAAAGGCCATTACTGGACTAAACACACGCTAAAATCTATCTCCCGTGCTTTTTTTTTCGGTCTACACTGTCACTGCATTCTCACGGGTGATTTTTCTGAATCCAAGTCCAAGATTGCTCTGAAAATTTCAGAACAAAAGCCTTGTCATATGTCTTTAAGAAGTCGAGTAAATAACATATGGTATTGTGTAGAAGCATACTAATCTGGGCGTAAAGTAACAAGTTTACAATCCGTAATGTGTATTTTATACCGTCTTTGTACACTGCACAAAAACATTTACATAAATCATGTTGTTATATCTCTTTATATCATATCTCTTTTATTAATGTATATATATGATATATTATGTGTCTCTATCTTACTAAGAAAGGAATTAAATTTATACCGGCTTAAATACCGGTGAATTGCAAGGTTTCTCATTGCAACAGCATTTATAAACAAACAAAATGCAAAACTAGTATTTTCTAAGAAGCTTATTGTGTATGTGTATTTGATTGTAACGGAATATTTGAACGTGATTTGGAACCCCTTCAACAAGTCCAGTATATAGACCAGTCTATATAAATAAATGATTGTATATGTACATCCCACCCGTAGTGTACCAGCGAAGCCTTCAACTTCCTTCATTTAAAAAAAGAGAACGAACGGAATAACTTATAAAATTGTATATTACCCGCAACAAGAACATCTGTTTCACGAATGGGATGGCTTGACTGCTGAAATACCACGACCTCACAGAAAATAGATGTAAAGTAGAAGTACTCTGCGTTTCGTATGAAGAGTGAGGTGCCGGAGGCCTAATTTTAGTCCTGTTTCCCTTCCAACCCTTTTCTCTTAAGTATAGGGTGGACATCACGAAAGAAAACTTTAAGCTCCTGCCAGTTTTTGAAACCTGGATGCAGCGACGAGAAGGCAGTCTCACCGACAGACTAGCACAGAAAATGACAGGACATAGTAGCTAGGTAAGAACGCGAAGCAACGACAAGGTGTTGTCACTGACATAACTGGTTTCAACTACCACTTGCCCAATTGGGTCGAGTATACGTTAGGCCACGTAACGTAATTTCCCCACGATAAAAAAGGATCTCCTGCGGGTGCTTCCTCTGGCTTACGCACTACATAATATACCTACTTCGTATATGTAGGTCATTTGTCGTTTTGCGTTATAAAAGGATGTTTCCATCATATTGCTAACAATAGTAGACAATATATACTTTTGCATAAAAATGAAGTGTGGTAAAATTATCCACACGATCGGATATTTTCCGAAGCGGACCGAGGGACAAGACGGTCCGACGACAATATTAATAACGTTCCCAACGAACCGTGCGCCACACCATCGGATTGGTCCGAATCCAGACTAAGGTCGCTGTCCGGCCGGGCCATGTCCGATCGTCTGTTACATGTTTAAGATTGGAAGTTTCGTGATAGCCGCATAAACTATCTCTTATGCATTAAAATGTCATATTATGACACATAAACGGTTAAGCCCAACTTTTTAGCACAAATCGGTGCTCAGATAAAGGCTTGGTCCTACTAGAGATCGCATAACTTTACACATAAAAAAGCATTATGACTTTGTGAGTCTTGGTAACCGATTCTACAAGAGACCGTACGAATGAAGATATCGAACGGCTTGAGTTACGATTCCGTTGTTTGAAGAAGAGAGTGAAAGAGGTAGTGAATAGAGACTTCAACAACAATAATGTTTTGGAAAGTCGTCAAAAATGCCAGAGGAAGGTCAGCACAATCGAGCATGAATGTTGTTCGTGATGAGAATGGAGACCTTCTGAATGACGAAGTAGCAATTCTGAAGAGATGGAAGGGATATTTTGAAAGCTTGTTTATCATCTTACTCATGAAGAGCATGAGCATGAAAACAAGAGTTGGAAAGTGAGATAACTTTAAATGAGATTGTGATTGCAATGAAAAGAATGAAATTGGGCAAAGCACCCGGGTATGACAGGATTTCCCTTGAAATGCTGAGAGTTGGAGAAGGTTTAGTTGCAAGCCTGCTGTGGGCCTTTTGCAATATATGTTGGAGACATGGCCTAGTATCGGAAGATTGGTGTAAAGCCGTCATCGTGCCTTTATATAAGGGAAAAATTTCACAGCATGATTGTAAAAATTACGGAGGTATTAGCCTTCTCAGTATTGTGGGAAAACTTAATGCTATGGTACTGATTGAAAGAGTCGTGAAAGAAACAGAAGAAAGAATGTGGGATGTGCAAGCAGGTTTTAGGAAAGAAATGGGTTGCATGGGTCAGATCTTTTCTTTACGTATTATCACAGAAAAGTTTCTGGCTGTACATCACAAAATATTCTGCGCCTTCGTAGACTTAGAAAAGGCCTATGATAAAGTTAAAAGAGATGATCTCTGGTCTACTTTAGTTGAGTTTGGATTGAACAGTGATCTTATAAAAGCATTAAAGTCTCTTTATAAAGATTCTACTGCTTGTGTTAGGATTAACGGGGCCTACTCAGACTGGTTTAGCATCAACAAAGGTGTAAAACAAGGCTGTGTAGCATTCCCGTGGCTGTTCAATCTATTTATGGATGATTGTTTGAAAGCTTTGAATAACGAAGAGTGTGGATTAAGTATGGGCGAGCTACTTGTAAAATGTCTTTTGAACGCCGATGAACAGGTCGTGTTTGCGTCATCTGCGGAGTACTTACAACTTATGGCGAATGTAGTGTAGTAAAATTCATTAGAAGGTAAAGGCGTGAAGATGAATGTAGATAAGACGAAAGTAATTGTGTACGAAAGAGAACAAAGTAAGACAATAATTGAAGTAAATGTTAACGGTAAAGAAGTGTATTTGAGGTGTTTGTTTAGAAGAGCTTGCTGTACTAGTCCTCACTTTAATGTATGGTAGAGCTTATGCGGTAGGTAGATATAGTAGAGTTAAATAAGTAAATGCTTCGGTGATTCGGGCATGTTAAAAGGATGAATGAAGAGAGAATAACTAAACAAATTTATGTAGCGAAAGTGAGTGGCAGTGTTGATAGGGGACGCCCTAGGAGAACTTGTATCGATTGGTAGTATTATCAGATTAGTGGCTTACTAAAGAAGGACGACATAAGGAGCACCCATAACGGACGACTATATATGCGTAGATGTATGTATCTAGAAAAAGCGAGAGAGGTATACCAGGATCGCGCCAAATGGAAATCCTGAAAATGATTTTTGTCTACCCCTCTGGGTTACGGGCGTGAGCGCATATTTATTTATTCTACATGAGATGTTTTTGATATTATCTTATTTGTTTTTGACAGGCAAAATCATCATATTTCATATGTTAAAACATCCTAAGCTATACATGTTAGGCTACTGGTATTTCTTCGTCATCTTATATTGAATTATGATTTCTTACACTATATTCTATTGTATTACAAAATCATAACCCTGAAGCAATTAGAAAAATAAGCTTCTCGGTTTAAGACTAATAGATCATTAGCGTGGGTTTGCGCTGCCGAAAACATTTACACAAAACATATTGTCATCACAGTTTTAGTTTAAGATAGAGAAAAACCTCGTATCACCACAAGTTAAATTAGTGGAAATCCACAGTTAATCGGATGCTTAGTTAAGGAACACACCACGTATGTATAATTAAATATACCTAATGTAAATACATATATAAGTAGGTCAATAAAGAACTATTAAGGCCCTGGGTGTTCTTGTAGTAGGGGAAAGATACACGGGAAAGAAAATGATTTTTAATGTTATGAGTAGAATATTGTATTTGAACACACCATGTGGTCCGACCGTTGTGGGCTTTATAAACCAAACTTGTTCTCGGATTTTTCATTCCAGTTACATCCACGGAAGTACTGAGTTTAATATACGATATAATATATTCAAATAAAAATAAATAAATTCAAATAAAATAAAAATAAACTATTGTACAAAATGATTGTTTCCACTTGTCTTCGTTTAAGTGTGGTTATTGTTTTAAGCGTAGTTATGAAAGAAAAAACCATTACAACGCAAGAAGTTCATCTCCCGCCAGGTAATTTTTTATATATTATTTCTTTCTTTAAGAACAATTTATGAACATAAATCATTGTTATTGCATTATATTAGTAACGCATCAGACGGGAGACAGGTCACCGTCTGCATAGAAATGTACTAAGTAGATAAGTTAACTGTTAATTATTAATTCCCATGCGCCCTGCTTGTATCACGATACTAAATATTTTTTACAGGACAAGAATGTAAGATGACACCTGTTATTCATGTGCTGCAACACGCTGGTTGTGTTCCGAAACCGATACCATCTTATGCCTGCATAGGAAAATGTACGAGTTACGTGCAGGTAACATTATCAAATATCCCATAATTCTTTGATGTCTGTATAGTTTGCGTAATGTATTGCAACAACATAGAAAAGAGCATATAAAATGCAGCACAGTTTTAAATTTCAGGTATCTGGTAGCAAGATTTGGCAAATGGAGCGATCTTGTAATTGTTGCCAGGAATCTGGGGAGAGAGAAGCGACTGTGGTACTATTCTGTCCAAAAGCAAAGAGCGAAGAAAAGAGGTTCCGAAAGGTATTGATTCTGAATGTTTATTTACTAGAGATTATTGTATACACAAAAATGACATATTTATAAAAACTAACTATTTTTATTTGGAAAAAAGGAGGTAAAAAATAGATGCGGAAATCTCTTAAACTTACCGATTTTTCATTTTAGTTTAGAATTAATAAGATTAACTGAGTTATGACTCAGTTTAGCTTAGCACTCATATGAAGCCAATGTTAAAAATCCATGTTTTTTATTTCAGGTAACTACGAAAGCCCCATTAGAGTGTATGTGCCGTCCATGTGGTACCATTGAAGAAAGCTCTATTATACCACAAGAAATAGCTGGTTACTCCGATGAAAGCCTGCAAAGTCACTTTCGAAAATCATATTAAGTTTTAAATAACAAATGTATGGAAATAATTATTAAAGATTGTGAATACAATTAATAAAGACCTGTGACCATGTAAAATGTGCTTTCAATTTAGGTTAAATATACATCATTTAACACACAAAAAACCAAAATAAAAACTAGTACTAATTAATTAATTTCATTACATACTGCCTTAAGCAGGACTGTTAGGCCTTAGGCCTCTACGAAAACACATTCTTACAGCAATGCCTGTGTAAGTGTCCATCCAAGAATACCTAAGACACAAAATATTTTTTATTCGTTTTTATTACAACTTATGCTGAATGTAGTTAATGATTTATAAGAACGTAAAGGCATGAAGATGAATGTAGATAAGACGAAAGTAATGGTATTTGAAAGAAAACAAAGTAAGACGTTAACGGTAAAGAAGTGGAACAGGTGAAAGAGTTTGTCTCGTTTTGAGTTTAAGTAGAGACCGTAGGCATGTGAAAGATTTTGAACTACGAGTGTATGCGGGAAATAAAATGAATGGGGCTATAGGTACAGTAGTGAGTAGTCAAAATGTGTCTATGAAGGCTCGTCTGACAAACACAGTGCTGTACTAGTCCTGCTTTAAAGCATCGATCATATTAGTAACATACTAAAGAAGAGCGACCCATACTATACATACCATACATACTAGATAAGGAGTACCCATAACCGACGAGCTTGTAGATGTATGGATTTAGAAGAAGCGAGAGAGGTGTGCCAGGATCGCGCCAAATGGAAATCCATGATCTCTGCCTACCCCTCTGGGTTATGGGCGGGAAAATTTCGTATACTGGATCGTCAATCGACCCCATTTTGCTGTCAAAAGAACTGATTTGAGTAGTCCAAAAATCTAAGGGTAGTCATGAGTATTCTTAAGTCTGTTTTGAATAAATAGTTAGAGATTAAAAACGTGTCTGTATGGTACATAATTTGACTAACTATTAAATTTAAGATGTGCCTATAATTGACGTTTTAATGTTCATGAGTAGTATAGAATAGAATGATAACGTGTAATACCGTGAGTGTAAGACTTTAAGGGTTATGTTATGCTTTTGGAAAAATCCACAGTGATACAGAACTACATCATTTCTTGAAGAAACTATAATATATTTTGGAAAAAGGGAGTTTTACAGACAAGAGTTTAAAAATGATCGCTCTATAATATGACTTTCATACATATATATAGGCGGAGCCAAGTCTGAAAAGTACTCCACCTAGGATTAAAATCAAAAAGCAAACGTTCATTAACCGTTTTCCATAGACTAGTATTGGCAAGCGAAATAATAGAAGTTAGTGATAGCTCCCGCCGCCACTTGCGTAATTTGGTCAAAATCACAAAAGGATTATAGTGCATTATATAAATACATTAATAATACAGTGGGGACTATTTAAATAAAAACAGTGAATGAGTATGAGTGAAACACACATAATTAAAAAAACGACCCGAAAATATAACTTGGCTTAAAGGTCTCGATACCAGGCCATAAAATCTGCAAAAAAAATGAATTTGACGTTCAAACTTCACTGTCGGTGGTCGGTGTTTGTTTTGATTTGATTTCATGTTCCATTTATTTTACTTTTTCACATTCAAATAGTAATCGTATTTTGGATTACTTCTAAGATAAAAATGAGCCGGCGTAAGCGAACTAAGGTAGAAAAAAATACTTTGTATCTCGTGAATAAAAAAAATCGAGTCAAATTTGCATGTATTTTATTAATGGTTACGTTTATCGAATTTAGGTGGAAAACCGCGAAGTCGATGAAAAGTTAAAACAAGAAGATTCAGAATCAGATCAATCTGAAAAAAGTAAAATGACTGCAGCGAGTCCTACGTTGCTCGGAGCGCGGCGGGAATCATTATCCCATAAGTTGACGGATGTAAAGGAACCAACGAAAGAGGAGAAACCGATTGTGTTTGAAGAAACTAAAAGTGATGATATTGAAGAAATTAATTACAGGGAAATGCTTAATAGGTAGGTATTTGTATTCTACGTGAATTGAAAATACATACTCCAATCACACAGCAACTTAACACTTGAAGTTGTGGTAAAATGAAAAAAGAATTTACATTTATGACAAAATACGACAAATGTGGGTTACATTTTTAATCTTTCAAAAAATAACTTCGAATGTGTAACTTTTAATCTACATCATTGATCAACTCACTAAAAAATAGGTACGATGTAACACAAACACTATATACCCATGTTGTGTATTATGTTTTTGGTGTATGGTAGATATGCACATTATATGCTACCATGAATTGTATGGTTGATGTTTTTATTACAATTAAAAAAATGAAGAACTAAATAGAGTAGGAGATTTTATTTACATTATCAGATTTTATTAATATGTGATATACATGTTTTTGGTATTTTTGTGATAATGATCATGCCAGTAGCATTCAGAACATTTCTTATGCAATTTATTTGATTTTAATTATTAAGTGGTAATTATAAAAAAAAATCATTCAACAGACTTTTAAGAATAATGCAAAAACAAATGCTTGTGATATTTGACATAGTTAAAGTTTTTGTGGAGTACCCCATGCTAAAATCTTAATATAAAATATGTTGCAAATAAATTTAATAACATACATTTTAAACATAGCATCAATTTTTCATTTTATTTGCATTTGCCCTATAAAACGGAAATTGTAAAATAAATTTAATGGTACGTAATAAAATATAAAAATAATACACACATTAAAAACTACATAGAGATATAAAATAGATAAGTTTTAGTGGAGATAAAATAATATTCCATTGTTGTTTATGTTTATTATTTACACAAATTTCATCTATATTTTTAAGCCATTTTGTTTACACACATTCATTATAATTTTCTTGAGTTATTACCAAAAAAAATCTACATATGTGACCACCCTAATATTCAAAATATGCTGATCTATGAACAAAAGTGTTTTAGTATTTATCTTGAGCACCTTGCTGTTTGTATCTATAATTTGTATGTAAATATGAAGAGAACATTTTAAGAATATTGGGTGCAAAGTGCAAAAAGTAAAGTGTTAGAATTTTAACATATTTAACATTTTTGTAGAGGAAGCTAAATTTTACAGTATATGTTACAAATAGACAAAATGAAATAAGATAATTATATATTACGTATATCGAATGTAATAGAATGTAATTAATATTAGGGGATATGGATCAAATTCCGTCCATAGTATCCTCTGGTATGTATAAAATTATTTGATTTAACATTAGAAATATGCTACTATGTTACAGCTTGGAAGGTGCAGCATTTCAATCTAGACTGCCATTTGACAAGATGTCATCTTTGGAAGCAGAATGTTTCTCTGATCTGCAAGGTGCCTCTAGCCATACTTTTGTGCAGATTAGAAACCGAATTCTTAAACTATGGTTTGAAGATCCAAAAAAACAATTGACTCAAGAAGTTTGTGTACAGAAAATGGAAGTGAGTATGAAATGCAAATGCATGTATATCTATCTTTACTATGTCCCCAGCAAGAAGAGTTGTTTATGTGGTCTAAGCATTCATGTAGGTAAGGTGAAAGGTATTAATAAAATAACAGGAACTGAGAATGGGAAATACTGAGAAAGGGTTGGGTCTCAGACTCAGCACTGACCAGACAAAATGCATATATGAGTTAAGCTACTTTACCTTGGTATTATATGCGGTAATGGTGCTAACTTCACTTCGGTGCCGGCCACATTTTCTCCCACTGTTCAGGAATAACTAAAAGGCTTAATGAAATATTTATTATGATATATTTTTAGTAAACCTTGTAAGAAATTTGTTGTAATATCTAATATTACAGCCTCCATATAATGGTGATCCAGCTTTGATAATGAGGGCACATGCATTTTTGGAACGACATGGTTTTATCAATTATGGTATTTATGAACGCATTACGCCAATTCCATCACCACCAAAAGGAAAACAGAGACCAAAAGTCATCATTATTGGTGCAGGTGAGATGCTTCATTATCTCTATTATTTACCTTGATAGTTAAAAGAATTATCATATTACACTTTTACTGATTCACATTTCTTATCTCTAAGAAAATATTTTGTGAATTCTATTTTAGTGATGACAAAAATGTAATATGTGTATAAATTTTTTACTTAAATGTTTTCTCAAAACTTGTTAAGATATTCCAAATTATTATGTCAGCGGGCTCAAAGCAGATGATAAAGTTTTATTCAAGCCATGAATTAAGTAACAAGTAGCATCAATGTTGCTTCAGTATATTATAAAAAAAATAACATGCTGTATATGCTGCAACCCATGATGACTATCAAGGTGAACCCTAATTTGTATTACATTAATGACCATATCCATGAGTTTTCTTTAAAAAAAATGTTGGCTGCCCTCCAATGTATTTTATTGCGTAATGGAGTAAGTACATTTATTTGCTTGAATATTTTTCAGGTGTGTCAGGTTTAGCTGCTGCTCGTCAATTACAATCATTTGGTTGTGAAGTTGTTATCTTAGAAGGCAGAGATCGAGTTGGCGGTCGAATTGTTACATACAGAAAGGGACCATATGTTGCTGATTTAGGTAACGATCGTTTTTGTTAGATTCATATTAATTTATTCTTTGATTTCTCTAAACTTATGTAAATTTATTAAAAACTAATGACCCGCCCGAACGAACGAACGTTTCAAAAATTGGGTTGGCAAGATCCCGCGCTTTGTTACGGCGGTAAGCGGTAAAGAATTACCGCGAAATTTAGTTATCGGATATTTTTTTTAAAGTTATAATGAACAAAATCATAAGTGTGTGTACCCACAGCAGTCAAGAAGCCAACTCTCGTATTCCGAGGGTTCAACGAGGGCACTATCGTTCGTCACTCATGGTTTGGCATGGAGTCTCATATTCAGGCTTAACTGAGGTGTTCTTTTTGTGAAAAAGGTGTTAAAACTACCGCCGCGGTGTACCAAAATACCAACATAGTGGAACCTCTCTCTCGAACATTGTTCGAAAACAGACCTAAGTATTCCAACAGGGCTCTGCACCAGCTCATAGGGCACAAAGCACTCAAAATTGGACTGAACGCCCATGGAATCTACTTTATCGGGCATGAAGACTGGCTCTCTTGTAGTCCATATTTAAACCCACTGACCTACAAGATATAGCAACATTTTGAGAAGAATGTCTGCGCTAAACCTCATCGTAATTTAGTCTCTTCGAGCTTCTCTCGTTAAAGCAGCGACAGAAATAAATATGAATGTGTTGCGTGCTGCCATCGATGACTGGCGGCATGTAATCAAAATGGGGGAGAGAATTTGGAATAATGTTAAGAAATTACCTTTAATTTCATGTATAAATACTGAATAGCTGCCAAAAAGCGTACCATCAGTTATATTAAAAGTTTGTGACAGAACTTATGACCCGAACACGGAAATAGATAATCTTATTGCTTGTATATGATTAGCATGTATGTCGAAAAAACAAGGTGTGCGTATAAACTGAATAAATGCATAGACCCTGCGATATTTTTATTTAAATCCCCTCAATTTACATGCTTTATATTTATTGCAGGTGCCATGGTTGTGACGGGATTAGGTGGTAATCCAGTTACAACCTTATCTGTGCAAATGAATATGGAACTGCATAAAATTAAACAGAAATGTCCTCTGTATGAAGCCAATGGTATCCAAGTACCGAAGCATAAAGACGAAATGGTATCTATATGTTTACAACAACACACAACTAGCGGTTGCACGCTTTGTACGCATTCGTTTCTCATTAACTTTACTAGAAAATCTTGTAACTTTATTATACCTGGTATAATATCTTGGAATTATAGTATCAAGAAGTAGTTTTAGCTAAAACACAGTATGTATACGTATACATATATATGCATAGCAACCACATTGTAAACGATAATTCTTTTTTGTATGATTTTTTAACGAGATTTTTTCAGTTGCATAGATTTTTCAAATATTTTTTTTATACAAACTCTGTCTTGACAATTACTGACATAACATAAAAGGAATTATGTATATAGATATAGGGACGGGGTTATACACAGAGGGCGACTGCAAGGGGTACGACATAGGGGCTTAGCGAACAGTCCCGAAATCGGCGTGAAACACGTGCTAGGTTTTGTTTTCGCGCGGTGATATGATATGGTTTAAATGATTGTCATAATGTGAAGTGGCCATTTGATTCTTGAAATTACTTGTTCATATAAGTATGTATAGAAAAGTTTACATTAAAGCAGCATCCCTCCAAAGCCGTTGCTTAGAATCTCAATGTTGGTTATAGGCTTCTCTAAACGAATACTTGCCGGTTTGTTCGTTGCGCTTTACTTCTATGTTAATGACCATGGTTGCTTTTCATTTTATTCTTTTTTTATAGTACTAGTGGGTAAACGAGCTAGCGGTGCACCTGATGTCAAGTGATTGCTACCCATAGACATCTACAAGTAACTAATGAGTTGCAGATGCGTTGCCCGCCTTTAATAGACAGAGGAGGGGATAAATGGAAAATGGTTATTTCCCATTTCTATACATCCCCGTCCACCGTCAAGTTTTCTTCCCTATCCCATCCCATCCTTTCCTTACAAGAAAAGGGTGGGAGGGGGGAGGAGAACTAGAACTAGGCCTCCGGCACCTCACTCACCAAACGAAATTCACGCCTGTCTTCTATGAGGTCGTGGTATTTCACCGGTCGAGCCGGCCCACTCGTGCAACAGTTGTTGTTGTTGCGGGCTCTACCACTGTTATTCCTAGCTTCTCTAGACAACAACTGTTGAAGTAATTGTTTCTTATATATGCACAATGAAATTAAGCTAATTTTAATTCTAGTGCGTTTATCGCGTAAACATCGGGAACATAAAAATACTTAATGTTGAGAGAGCTTAGTCCTTTAAGATTTTATAAGCTTAAAAGTGTATTTTTAATGCTTTAAAATTTTAAAGGTGGAGCGAGAATTCAATCGTCTGTTAGACGCCACATCATATCTGTCACATCAAGTGGACTTCAACTACTATAACGACACGCCCGTCTCTCTGGGACAGGCGCTCGAATGGGTGATAAAACTGCAACAGAAGAATGTTAAACATAAACAGGTTAGTTATTTCGATATTTCCTGAATATAATGAAGACGAGACAAACAATGGCTTATAGGCAAGTGGCGGCGTTTGTAATATAAACAAAAATCCCCAAAAGTTTTTTATTAAGGAAAATCAGGTCTTCGAGTCACTACATGAAATATTTAACAGTGTTATAACAAACATTTCATACCCAAGAACCAATATAAGTATACATGATGTGCATTACACAACTAATAAACCAGTGCTGTGCTTCGTTTTTTTGCAGATATTAAATGTTTATTTTTCAAGTCTTTTTTTAACATATTATCATCAAATAAGATACTAGCTGTTGCTTGATCTTTGTTCATTTTTTATTTTCTTACTTCTTACATTTCTGAAGATACCTCTTAGAATCCTATTCGATTTTAAATATATCATAGCTTTTTCTATTTAAATGATTTTATTTAATCTGTGATTATAATGCAGCGTATTGTTTTCAGATACAACATCTGAAAGCTGTAATAACTCTCCAAGAAAAGTTAAAAGGCAATGTAAACAAGTAAGTATCTCAATAAATAAACAAAAAATGATCACCAAAATGTCAAGGAAAAATTATTTTTGTGAAGGACGAAGGCGTGGAGTCGATGTGCGTTCTTGTTAAATAGTTACTCTCAGTCTGAGATATGCGATACGCGATACTAAGTGCGGTACTATTGCTTATTGAATTAGGATTTGAATGAAGGTTTCTCATGAATTATTTACAGAATGTCGGACGTCAAAGAGTTATTGCAGTCAATGCAAGCAGAGAAGGAGAATTTGCTAGCTGATAAAGAAAAGGTAGCTGCGGGCGAGGCGGGCATACTGCACGAGTTCAACCTTCGTCGCCTCAACCGAGAGATGAACCAGCTCTGCAATGAGTATGAGTCGCTCATAGCCCAGAACAACACTATTGAAGATAAACTTACCCAGCTCGAGTCTAACCCGCCAAGGTAACTCTTCAACTTATGTACTCGTATGTATCTTACTTATAATTAATACGATACGTAAACCGAAAACTTCGACAACATTTTAAAGACTTTTGTGCGCATTGAAGTATGCGTTGTTTGTTTTGTTTTTTAGCAAAGGAAAAGCTGAGAAAGTGATAATTTGTATGTAACACTAATATGTATACACTGTGCCATGGCATTTGCTTATATTCATCTCAAACCGACAGCAATGTCAAAAGGACAAGAAGTAAAATATCGGTCTATTATAAAAAAATCTGATGTGAATATTTATAAAATATTTCAAATATCACACACTGTGTCACAATAGGTAGCATCACACAAAGAGAGGTAGAAACATTTAAACAGTTGCGTTTCGTCTGATGAACTAGTCGCCGAGCTCATCTCGACTTCTCTTAGACTAGGAGCCCTCTGTTACCCTTCTCAGTGGTGTTACTGTTGAGGGTAATCTAAATATTAATAAATGCCTAGGTACCCTGGTCATGGCACGTGTGAACGGATCGACCGATTTCGCTCATTCTTTTTTATGTGTTTCTTTTAGTAAGGGGAAAGTGCTTATGAAAACTTAAGAAAGTTGCACGGAAAATTATAAAATTTAAGAAAACTTAACTAACGTATTAACTTTTCTAATTTAACATTTTTTTATGAAAACGGCTTAAGAAGGACCTCCGACAGGTCCGAAACTTGTCGGTACAAAATACCGAAAAATATCTAACGTGAGTTAAGCCGTTGTTATGAAAAGTTTATTAATAATATCTCACGAAAGTTTTAATAATTGTTTTTTCTAATGTAACGTTAGCGTTTAACAACTGACATAACTGTCAGTCGTTTGACAGTAGGTGCACCTGTATACCACTATATATTGACAAGATGCGCGCTGCAAATATTTAATTAATATTCTAAAGAGGTAATGTTTGTATGTTCGGGGTTATCTCCGATTTTGGAAGTTTTTCTCTTGTTAAAAAGGAATATTATTCCTCAGACATATAGATAGACTACTTTTTATATAAAATATACTTAAGCTGAAGTAGTTTGCTTGCGCTAATCTCAGAAACTACCAATCGGATTAGAAATATTCTTTTTGCATTTGACAGTTCTATTGTTACGAGAGGTCATAGGAGATTTAACATCACATAATGCTAACAGTGAAGGACGTATTAACGTGGTATTACATAAAAGACACCCGACACAGTATGGTTATTTATTGACATTTTAGTTATTTACTCTTACCATATAGATTTTAGGCTGAAGTCATAAATGCGCTATGACACTGACGAATGACGGGGAAGAATACGAATCGAATGACACCTAACTCTATAAAATTTTAAAACACCTTGACCGCTGAAAAGGCTTAAGGAGATCACATTGGAACAGACATACATATGTAGAAACCCGTGAAAACCATTATCATCCTTTGGGGTTAGTAGGATTTCAACTTTTTGTCTTTAACTTTAAAACTATGCTTTCTCCATAGCTCAGTGTACTTGTCGGTGCGAGACCGACAGATACTTGACTGGCACTTCGCTAACCTGGAGTTCGCGAACGCGACGCCGCTTGGCAACCTGTCGCTGAAGCACTGGGATCAGGACGACGACTTCGAGTTCACGGGCAACCATCTAACAGGTACGTTGCAATATGTTTTTTATATATCCGATTTTGTCACTTGTGCCGTTCAAGGTCACAATGAGTTAAGTTGGAACGAGTTTACTTATAATATCATTGCTATCATTCACTGTAATTTCACCGAGTTAAAGTTTTTAACATTATTGTATTGACAAATAAATTTTATAAATAAATAAATTTTAATCGTATTGACAAATAAATAAATTAAAAAAAGACAGGCATTTTAAGATACTAACGGTTTCTGCATTTGTTGCCAACTATTTTTCAAAAATGACAAAGGGGCAAGAATTTGTGAGCAGAGTTCAAGGGAAGAAATAACCTCACATAAAACAACAAAATTACAAATTAGACACTAAATGAGAAGACAGTTTGGAATGGATCAGGACATAATTGCAATAGCCCTGCATCAAACCCCGCCGCAGAGTCGCGACCAACATTAGAGACTATCGTTTTATTATGTTTTTACACTTTTTACTTATTTTTCTTCCAACCCATTCCTTTCCTAAAAGCTGGTTTTAGGAAAGGAATGGGTTGCATGGATCAGATCTTTTCTTTACGTATGATCATAGAAAAGTGTTTGGCTCTAAACCAAAAAGTTTTCTGCGCCTTCGTAGGTCTAGAAAAGGCCTATGATAAAGCTAAAAGAGATGATCTGTGGTCAACCTTGGTTGAGTTTGGATTGAACAGTGATCTAATACAAGCGTTGAAGTCTCTTTATAAAGATTCTACTGCTTGTGTTAGGATAAACATGATTGCGGACTAAGAATGGGCGTGTTGCTGGTAAAATTTCTTCTGTACGCCGACGACGTGTCATCGTGAAACAGGCTTTTCAGCCTACGTTTATATAAAAAACAAATACAAGTCAAAATTGGATGCAAGCCCAGATATACCCAAACAATTGTCGGCAATAATACCGAACTATAAAACAATTATTCATAAAACAGTAATCTAATGTCATTCTTCACATTAAAACTTTAAATTAAGAAATATACGTTTCAATTATATAACACATTTCCTAAAAAAAGTGTTCTTACATAAATTTCAGCATTGATTTGTAATCGTTTGATATGGGGTTTCCGTAAAATAAAAAGTTATGGTTTGTGTTTCGTTATCTTTAGAGATTACATCTCCAGTCTAAATTGTATAAAACATCATCATCATTATAATTATATTTGCTCAGCTTAATGAGAAGTGGTTATGCAAAGCACTCGATTTGCAATACACTTGATTATGTTCGCTTTATAACATCACATTTGCAAGCAATAGGCCAACATGAAATTACGCACATAAATCATTGACTAATCACTATGATGATACCGGTTGATCGATGCGGTGGCAAGTGTTGATATCAAAAACTAGTCGTTAATACCAAATCGCCAATCGTGTGTCCGCAACCACAGCCACTTCGATTACAGACCCGCTTTATCGTTCATTACTTACGAAATGTTTCCGTACAAACTTACGCACGATCGATGCGCCATTGTGTGCCGCACAAATGACGCTACAGGATTCCATTCGGGTTGCCCCTTAAATGGACACTGGCTCTCTTATTTGCTTCTATTTAGGCCAACCGATGTCTTTGCTACGAACACAAAACGTGCTTTTAATTCTATAGAACTTTATCGCATTTTATTTAATGTGCTTTGGCGGCAAAGATTAACTTTAAAATTATGTTGACTTAAAAGTTTGAAAAACAAAACTAAATTTTATAAGGTTTGTAAAGTTTTAGTTGTTATAAGAAAAACTGACAAAGTCCTAAGTATAAAATATAATTATATAGGAGTTTGACAGTTTTTCATTTTTTTAGTTATCAACGGAGAGAGTACGGTAAATATCGAAATCATACATTTGAAGAGCAACAAACTTAAGCCATAGCAAAGTTGATATTTTTGATACACATAAAAATGTATAACTTTAACCTCTTAAATTGGTTCATGATCTAGCTTTTAAGTGTTGTCTCCTGATTAGATATATGTAAGCGATTGTAAACTGTTATGTGTATAAACTTTTTATGAAACGGCTTTACTCACGTTCGCGTTTTTCTCGGTGTTTTGTACCGACAAGTTTCGGACCTGTCGGAGGTCCTTCTTCAGGGTGAGCGGTATTAATTCGCGGTCGCGGCCCGCCTTGCACTGCGCGCCTGTGCTCGCAACGCGCGACCTGACAGGGCGGGGGGCGCCAACGATGACGACGAGCTCGACACTGATGGGTCATAGGATGTGATGTTGTTCGGGGCACAAAATGCACTAACAACGTCGACCACGTAATCTTCGGCATTGTCGCTGTTTTCCCGCTTCGCGTTCGACAGTACGGGTTCCCATGTAGGCGGCAGGGACCATCCCTTATCTCTATTAAAATTAGGACGACGGCCGATTTCTATCGCTTCAAGAAACTTGCGAGTTCTTTTCGCGGGCCAATACTTTCACCTTGTCGAACCTAATATAATGTGAGGCGTCGGAGTTAAGGGCATGCTCTGCTACCGCCGAGGTGTTACTGTCTAATTTGCGCATACTGCGGATGTGCTCAGAGAGAGTCTCGTACTGATATTGCGCCCCGTTTCTCCGATGTAGCTTTTGCCGCAATCGCAAGGAATTTCATAGACACCAGGGCTATTGAGAGGGTCCCGATCCTTCGGCGAGCGTAAAAGTTGTCTTACTTGTGTCATGGGCCGGAAAATTGTCCTGATGCTATATCTGCGGCGTAACAGGTATCCAATTCGATCCGTGACCCCTCGCATGTATGGTAAATACGCCGGGACTCGCTCCACAATCTGAGGCCGTTGTTTACTGGTCGTATTCGCCAGCCAGTAACTTTGTCGCCAGTTGTACCCATTGCCCTCTAATACCTGCCGCACATGTGTCAATTCAGAACCTAAGAATTGAGAGTCACATAAGCGCAGAGCACGATTAATGAGAGTGCGTGGCACCGAGGACAGGTGGGACGGATGATGATGGGAATCCGCTCTTAGGTACCGATCAGTGTGTGTCGGCTTACGGTATACCGTATGCATCAGGCTTCCAGTGGGTTCCCGCTTCACCAATACATCCAAAAAAGGGAGACATCCGTCTTTTTCCTCCTCCGTTGTAAAGCGTATCTTTGGATGTATTTTGTTCAAGTGGCCCAACAGTTGCTTTACGCCTTGCCTGGGAACTATGGCAAACACATCGTCTACATATCTCAACCAGTGACTTGGTTTTAACGGCGCACTCTTTAACGCTTTCTCCTCGAAATGCTCCATAAATATGTTGGCCACAACTGGTGCTATTGGGGAATTAATACCGCTCACCCTGAAGAAGGACCTCCGACAGGTCCGAAACTTGTCGGTACGAAACACCGAGAAAAACGCGAACGT
This sequence comes from Papilio elwesi, assembly GCA_029849275.1. Classification (NCBI taxonomy): domain Eukaryota; kingdom Metazoa; phylum Arthropoda; class Insecta; order Lepidoptera; family Papilionidae; genus Papilio; species Papilio elwesi. The sequence continues at coordinate 7,056,631 of CM056697.1, forward strand.
GAGTAAAGCCGTTTCATAAAAAGTTTATTGATAATGTCTCACGATAGTTTTAATAATTTTATTGTTATGTGTATCTAAATAAAATATATAAATAAATAAATAATACCCGATGTGTCCGGGGCCGCACTGGTACGGCGACGCTAAAAAATAGTGGCCGCATTGTAGTCAGTAAAACGACGCTACTTTGCTTAGTAGGGTGGCCGCACCAAACAGGTTAGGCGGATGGATGGATCTACCTGACCCATGTCATATGTTTCTCTTTGAAAAATAGTTTTACTTTACTGCTAAATTTAAAAAAGATTGGGTGCAATGAATAAAACGGAGAATTTCATCATTTATATCCATGGATGTTTTGGCTGCTAAATAAGCTCAGCCTTTGGCAGCCAAAGACACGGTCGGAAAACTTATCGTTGAATGACAAAGTTAAACTATATACTATCTAAGTAACTAACTTGTTTACGTCGTGCGTCGTGCGTGCATTACGAAGGAGACACCTTCGCAACTCTTCGCTCGAATATGTCGCGCTGTTTCGCGCGAACGTCGCGAGGGAGTGCGACCGTTCAGGTACATAACCTCATATTTTGTTTCAAATCGTGACAAATCGCCTTTTCACCGCTTCTTGTCGTAAGAAATGCAAATTTCGTCGTGGGCCGCCTAATAATTTTATTTCATGCAAAATTAATAAAAATATATTTTTATTTATTAGTAGACTTGCTCGTAATTTCTCCATTCAAACATCCCATACTTAAGACTTTTGGACGATGAATATTCGAAAACCCCCTTATAGGTATTTAATTATTCGTACTGAGAAGTGTTTATGCCAATTTTCAAGTAATTCTGCTAAAGGAAAAAATATATATTTATTTGATTTTGATAGATGATTTAGCATCTGATAGATTCGTTGCTGATAGTAGTAGCGTTGTATATGGATCGTGCGCAACCAGAGTACACGAAGTAAGTATCTGATATTGGTATCGGAAACTTGCGTAGCGTTGTGTACCAAGGACTCGCCGTATAAATGTGGAACTCTCATGTTAGTGACCGGTTGTGATCTTGTACAATTGGAAGCTGGACTCTCGCCTCGAACAGTGGTTCGTGTCAATAATTACTATTATTTCCACTCACATGTTTCCATCTTTTGCCGGCGATAAATTATCCACTAACTTCTGTGAATTGTCATAATGACCGTTTCAGCAAAGTCGAAGCTTGTATTTAACTACTTTACACGTACGTCGTACAATTTAAACTTTTGTTTGCCTCGTTCACTTTAATAAAGCGCTTAAACGCGTAACAATTATGTATAGAATTTTTCGTTTCATTTCTTGTCGAGCGCAACAAAGATATATAAGCTAGGTTTGCCGTTTACGCGCGACGCTTATAAAGCAAAGAAATGGAAACGGTTGCGGTTGTTATTCAGTTCGGAAGATATGTATCGCGACATCCTCTAGACGCCTTTGTGCGTTGGACGGTGGGTTCGTTGTCGGCCATAATTCTCGTTGTTCAGGCGCGGTGTCCGTGGCGTGGGTAGTTGAAAAATGACATCTTGATTGTTGTGCGTTATCCACCTCATGAGAAAGTCGAGTCGAATTCGTCGCTTGCGTGCGCATTGTGCGCATCGGGCGCTTGCAGCCGCTGCCTCTACAAATTAAACGATTGTTAACCGTCGCGGAGCTGCCGCTATCGTGACTTGACACGCCATTATTATGTTGGCCCTGATGTGATACTTTATGGTAAACAATCATTTTGATAAAAAGCGTTGAATGCATTTACATTTAAACAATTAAACAGTCGATGTTATGTTATATAATTTTTTATTAAATGTATAGAACAAAACATTAATAAGTGAGGCTCAAAATTAAGCTGAATGAATCCATACAAGCAATCTTGGCTTTCATTTTCCTACTATATAGAATATAAATGTGGAGCTAGTTGTGGCTACTTTTTTTTATGTGAGAAGGTGGCAAATGAGCTAGCGGATCACCTGATGAAGTGAACGCTGCCCATAGACATCCTTAACAGGCATATGTGTTGCAGATTCGTTGCCTAACTCTAAAGGACAGGGGAGGGCATAGACAGGAAAAAGGATATTTCCTTTTTCTCGTTAACCCCCTCCCCGTGAAATCCTCTTCCTTTTCCCATCCTATTCTTGTGAGGAAGGGATGGGAAGGGGAAGAGGACTGAAATTAGGCTCTCCGGCACCTCACTCATCAGACGAAACGCAGAGCACTTCTTCTTCACGCCTGTTTTCTGTGAGGTCGTATTTCACCGGTCGAGCCGGCCAATTCGTGCAACAGCGGTTGTTCTTGCGGGGTCTACCACCGCTAAAACTAAAAGTATTAGCCGAATAAAACATAAAATCTTATTCATTACAAGTTACCGTAACCTAATTTTTAATTTTGTAATTTTGATAGAACCCGCAATAATAACATCTGTCTGTTTGTAACAGATTGTTTATAAATATAAAAAATCTATTTGATTTTTTACGTTCCTTGTGTCCATGTGTTATACTTCATGCAAAATTCTAATTAACTTTCTTTAAATCTCATGTTATCATGGTGTCGATGCCATGTAAAACTTTTATAAGCTTTATTATACCGGTTTATTTCTCCAGATAGCTATAAAAGTATGTGATTAATGTATTGAGGAGAAGATGAACAAGGTACGACTTTACATTCCGATAAAAATAACATCTGCCTATAACTCATCGGGTCCCACTGAGGTATTCACGTATCAAGAATGCAGTTAAAAACTGCGTTAATCACGACTTATAAGTAATGTTGCTATTTACCGACAACGAATGGCGTTTGAAACAAGTCTCCGAGGTGGCGGCAATACCAAATTATAGTTTTATAGGAGGCGAGCGCGGCCGTTGTTGTTTTCGATAATGCTTTGGGCGGCTTAAGGTCTTTATTAATGCAATGCCCGACCATGTCATCATTTATTCTTTTTATAAATAATTCTATGAATATGTCTCGTAAGGATTGATAGTATTTTCATGCATTGTTCGTTATTTGTACTACTTCTTCACACAGTCTCAAGAGAAATTTTACTCTCGTTTAAAGGAAGCCGTATTCTAAACATCTCTCACGGGAGTCTTTACAAGGTTACCCTACCTGAAAGACAAGAAATTTTATGGGTATCCTTATTTGTATGAATTCAAGAAAGCTTTAGCGTATACAAGTTTTTCAAAGAGCATACATTGTTGAATTAAAATGTAGTAACGGAAACATGTCGAATATGATTGCCAATTACCAACAAACTTTTAAGACGATCTCGAAACGAATATAAGTCAGTACTGTTTACTATAGTGACAGCTATAGCGGCGACAAGGACATGAATTGCGACTGCCTATTCCGTGGAGGCGTCAGAGGCGTGGATGAATAGGCAATGAGTCGACGAATGGCTCTATTAAACCGCCATTGTTCTGGGATCGCTTCAATTGCGCAAGCGACGTGCATTGTTCGCGTCGCAGCTTTCACCATGAGCCGGTGACGTCATACGACTTGAACGCTGGCGGCGTTAGATGTAGTGCGATTTGCATTTTGTTCTACCTTAAAGAGCGCAGAAACGCAGTGGCAAAAGGCCAAGAGATTTTCGAGTCTTGGGTTTCACAATTGCTATCTTGTTAAACGGCCTGGTGTTTATAAGTCGATTTAATGCCACTCTAAGATTAGTGTTTTATATTATTGTAGCTAAAAGTATATTTGTTTATAATATCACCTTGTCAACTACCACCCTTGCACACGAAGTTTTATTGCGCGATCGAGCAAACGCTTCATTTTTGTTCCTTTAATGCACATTTATGTATCTTTGATATAAAAGTTTTAAAACTATTAAAAAACGTAACTGTAGTGGTATTAAGATACAATGCATTTAAAGTCCCAAATAGACTTTGATTCTGGTAGATGTATGTATATGCTATGATGAAATTATATGTAAAGATACATTGATCATTTTACAACATAAATATGGCAGCAAAAATGTTATCTGGTAAAATGGTTGTTACTCCTACTAATATTATATTTAATTAATAATGTTATTTTTTTCTACACATTTAATAAAAAAGTAACTGATCGCTGTCTCTATATGGCAGATATTTGTGAAAAACCATTATTGGGGGCCATTATAAACGCAAAAGAACCCAAAACAATGATTATTAGAATTTTTGTCTGTTGGTCTGTAAGTCTGTTTATCTGTGCGTTTGTTACCGCTAATCTCAGAAATGGCTTAACAGATTTGGGTGCGGTTCTCACTAATGTATTGTGGTAAGCTTCACTTAACATTCAGTGTTTGTTTGATATTAATCAGTTTACAAATAAAAACGTTATATCAATTTAAACAACTATGTCAAACATTTGTTCCATTAAAATGCTATAAAAAAGCTGTTCAGTTGAATAGGTTGAACTTTTAGTTATTAATGTTACGTTAAAATGATGATTATAGTATGGACTATGGTCACAGCTTAAGCAATCATATGTGATTGTTGAAGACCCGGTTACTAGTCGTTAAACTGCGTCCAGGACCACCAAGGACGGGCAGCAGCGTCCTTTCAGCACGGTGGAAAATACTGCGATCGCCAACCCGCCTGCCAAGCTTGGCGATTATGGCACAACACCCCCATGAATGCCAACAACAAAAAAATGGCCCCCAGTACCCGGTGACCCTGTCGTTCCTGGCTACGGTAGCGGTCAGGACAACGGCGGGGCAGGGGGTGCTAAGAATCCCCGGAAGAGTTCCGGCTACCACACTTACCGACAACTGGCCCTGGCAACACTAAACACGCGCACACTGCGGACAGACGAGAGGATCGCGGAACTGGAAGAAGAATTGATCAAGTTACGATGGGACGTTATAGGGTTATCTGAAGTCCGAAGAGAGGGGCAGGACACGATAACCCTCAAGTCCGGAAACATGCTCTTCTTCCGGGAGGGCGACCAACAGCCCAAGGTGGTGTCGGGTTTATCGTCCACAAGTCCCTTGTGAACAATGTGGTAAAGATCGAGAGTGTGTCGACTAGGGTGGCGTACCTGATACTCAGAATAACCAAACGGTATTCGCTGAAGGTCATACAGGTTTACGCACCGACTTCGACGCACTCCGACGACGAGGTGGAAACTATGTATGAGGATATATCACGAGCCATACATAGTTGCAAAACCCACTATACCATTGTCATGGGGGACTTCAACGCTAAACTAGGCAAGCGGTGCGGAGACGAGTTGCGAGTGGGCAATTTTGGATATGGATACCGGAATCACCGGGGCCACCTTCTAGCCGGCTTCATTGAGAAGCAGGGACTCTATATTTATGAACTCCTTCTTCAGGAAGCAAGAGCAAAGGAAGTGGACCTGGATGAGTCCCGATGGTGCTACAAAAAACGAGATAGACTTCATCATGTCGACGAAGAAGCAAATATTCAATGATGTCTCAGTGATCAATGCGGTGAAAACTGGGAGCGATCACCGAATAGTCCGAGGCACATTGAATATCAACGTAAAGCTTGAGCGAAGTCGACTGATGAGGTCTACACTCCGACCATTACCCATCCAAATCCAGAATCCCGAAAGCTTTCAGCTTGAACTTCAGAACCAGTTTGATTGCCCAGAGAGTAGCGTGGACGATATTAACGACGGGTTCGTGCAAGCTCTTCGGGCGATGGGTTCTAGGGTCTTCAAGACTCACCGTACAAAAGCGTCCAAGAAGCTCTCAGACTATACTCTTGAGCTCATGAAGGAAAGGCGAGAAATGATTCTGCACTCTTCGGATGATGCGAAACGATACCGGCTGCTAAATAGACAGATTCCGAAGAGCATTAAACGCGATATACGCCAATTTAATACAATACGTATTAAAGAGGCTATTGAGCGGAATAAGGGCTCCAAAGTCTTTGCCCGAAGTCTGTCTATTGGGCAAAGCCAGGTGTCGAAGCTGAAGACTGAGGATGGCAGAGTTGTTTCCTCCAAACCGGAGCTCTTGAGTGAGGTTGAGAGGTTCTATGGACGCCTGTATGCGGCATCGCAGAAACCTGTCATGGATCTGGCAGAAGACCCAAGAGCTGAGATTAACCCGACACTATACCGAAGAGATCCCGGACGTTAGTCTCGACGAGATTAGTATGGCTCTCAAACAACTCAAGAACAACAAGGCACCTGGGAATGACGGAATCACAGCAGAGTTACTGAGGGCAGCTGGAGGACCAGGTCTTAAGGTTCTCCAAACGCTGTTCAATTCCGTCATTCTCGAGGGACATACGCCACGGGCATGGAGCGGAAGTGCGGTGGTCCTTTTCTTCAAGAAGGTCGATAATGCCCTTTTGAAGAATTACAGGCCCATCGCGCTTCTGAGCCATGTCTACAAGTTGTTTTCGAGGGTCATTACGAATCGTCTCGCTCGCAGATTTGACGACTTCCAGCCTCCCGAAAAAGCCGGGTCCGAAAAGGCTTTAGTACCGTGGACCACATACATACGCTGCGGCAGGTTATACAGAAGACCGAGGAGTATAACCTGCCACTATGCTTAGCGTTTGTGGACTACGAAAAAGCCTTCGATTCGGTCGAGACCTGGGCGGTACTACAGTCTCTCCAGCGGTGCCAAATCGACTACAGGTACATCGCAGTGCTGAGGTGTTTGTACGAAAACGCCACTATGTCAGTCCGAGTACAGGGTCAGGACACGAAACCTATCCAACTGCAGAGCGGTGTAAGACAGGGAGACGTTATCTCCCCGAAGCTCTTCACCGCGGTGTTGGAAGACGTCTTCAAGGTCCTGGATTGGAAAGGACTTGGCATCAACATAAACGGCGAGTACATCACCCATTTGCGATTTGCTGATAACATTGTAGTCATGGCTGAGACCATGGAGGAACTCGGTACAATGCTCGACGACCACAATAGGGCCTCCGAACGAGTGGGTCTCAAAATTAACATGGATAAGACGAAAGTTCTGTCAAACATCCATGTACTACCCACTCCTATAACGATCGGAGGCCATACTCTCGAAGTTGTTGACGATTATGTCTACCTAGGACAAACTGTCCAGTTAGGTAGGTCCAACTTCGAGAAGGAGGTCAATCGCCGAATCCGACTCGGATGGGCAGCGTTCGGGAAGTTGCGAGAAATCCTCACGTCCCAATGTCTACCGTAGTGTCTCAAGACGAAAGTCTATGACCAGTGTGTGTTGCCAGCGATTACATATGGTACTGAGACGTGGCCCCTCAATGCGAGTACCATTAGACGGCTCAAGGTCACCCAAAGGGCAATGCTCGGAGTCTCTCTACGTGATCGCATCAGAAATGATGTGATCCGCAGTATAACCAATGTAACCGACATTGCCCGAAGAATTGCAAACCTTAAGCGGCAATGGGCCGGACAGATTGCTCGCAGAACGGATGGCCGATGGGGCCGAAAGGTCCTAGAGTGGCGGCCACATACAGGTCGACGCAGCGTAGGTAGGCCTCCCACACGATGGACCGATGATCTGGTCAAAGTTGCGGGAGCCCACTGGATGAGGGTGGCAGAGGACCGATCTTTGTGGCGATCAATGGGGGAGGCCTACGTTCAGCAGTGGACAGATATCGGCTGAAACGAACGCACGAACGATGTGATTGTTACGCTTTGCGACGGTTATGTATAAGCGGGAAAAAAGCAAGGAGACGATGAGGTTAGGGTAATATTAAGTGGGTAATATCTTTTCGTTTAAGTCAAATTGTAGGGCGGGTGAAACCGCGGAGCACAGCTAGTAACGTAATAAAAGTGGTAGCGATTGCTATTTTAGTATCTAAGGTAAAGTTGATATTCATGTAAGCAATAATAGTAGATTATAGCTCGGTGGACACGTATTAGCTCTTTATTCTCGTTTTGCGTTCGTAGTAAATACCAAAGTGTTGGAACGGGCCAACTATAGTGAATTACTTGACGTAATCGGACTTGCTTTATTGCCTCCATACATCACGGTTACGACTTTGCAATGGTGTAGAATGAATGCCAGTGACCATACTCTGCAGTTTGTAGGACCCATATAAATCTACTTTGCGTCTGTATTTTAGTATTTACCAGCGTGCTTACTCTGGATTGAAATTACATAATAAATATGTAAAGTTTAATAAAGACGATCCCGAAGTTTGTATGTAGATTAAGCATTGATTGGTTCTAATACCGATTGGCTTATATTTTAATTCTTTATCATTTTTAGGCTCTTCAATATTAACAATGCAATTACCAGTATTATAATAATGTAAAATGAGGCAGAATCCTTTGGCATATTGGTTCATTTATTTCAATAAAGTTCTTTTAAATCTTTATGTGGCTAAATTTTGTAGTATTCTGTTGTATTCTACGCTAGTTCATCAGGCCTCTCTCTTTAACTTTCCGTTCATTGTCAAAGTTGTAATTCTGCTCGTGGACCCTAATTGAATTAACTGTTATGCTAATACCCTGATTTCCCATCTTATTCCGTTAATAGAGGAATACCACGGTCCAAACTAATTAAAGGGAACGTTTGTGGATTACTCAACTTTCCGTATACGGTTAGATTGAGGGATCCCGCGCACACGCCCAATTGAAGACTCACTTAAATCCGCTACCCGGAATATATACTCGGCGTGACCGTCTTATTGTTCACAAACTTTCAACTGTTTTTGAAGTTAAATTTGTTTCACAGCAAGATGGAATTTTTGTAAACAAAGGTTTTTCGTTAAGTTTGGAAAATTTTAAAATATTTTCGAGAAACAACTTTTTCATACATTACCCTAGAACATTATTACAAGTTAAATTACTATATTCCGATGAAAATATAAAACGTGTATGTCCGCATTTTATGGTAAATGACATTCGTTTTTTTATAAAAATATCTTGCTGTGAAACAAGATATAGTCTTAGGTGAAGAGGACATACGTTTGTCACTTTGAAATATAGAATTTAATATGCAAGTTTCTATAAACGTGGCGAGTAAAGGCTGTGCACACAGATGGTGATATAGTTTTCGTACCATATGCTATGTCCAGTAATCTGTCTATGTAGACAGAATATGTTTTTATTTTAATATCCCGCATGTTTTTATTGGACGTATACTCTTTTGGGATATAGTAGCTAATAAGATAGGAAAAAATATGAAATATGTACATGGAGGTTTTAATGGTTCTAAATTCCCTGAATTGTACTAGCAATGTTCAGTATTGACTAAAATCAATAAAGTCTTGAGGTACCTTTCCCCGCAGCATTCTTATACGATGGGTCGTCGTACCAGCCCATTATGCTGTCTTTAACAAGGAGCGTCATATTTCAGTCAAGATACACTACGAATAAGTGAACTGTATGAAATCCCATTTATTTATTTTTGAATTTGTTTCGAGATGAACACAGCGAGGGGCGTTTGACTTGTTCCAACACAAATAGTGATGTTCCTGTATATACTCTGTTTCGCTACATCAAGCTCTGTGCGCTTAGCATGGCAGTGGCTTGGCGGGTGCGAGGAAGTTTCGTGTGCGGTGGTGCATGTGTCGCTTTATTTCGCATTTCAGAGGGTCTTACATTCCGTACCGGGACGGCGTCGTCTCTAATAGTAGCGTATTGCGGTTTTATAAACGCTACCGCGACCTGTATTACATTCCGTGAACGTCTGAATATATCTCACAACTTCCTCTTAGGATGCCTCTGCTTCGATTTAAATTGCATTTCTAACAGAACTTAAGAGATTTTTAGCATTTAAGCGTCGAGCAATAGTAGCGATTTGATTGCTTTACTAACTAGGGATTCTATCCGGTATACAAATATGTTATTTTTCTTCATTTGACACATGTTCACTGCTTTTACGTTAAAAGATGCGGTGGTTGTGTATTTTTGTTTTCTTAATGGTAAGCGTAATGTTTGCATCGTTCAAAGTGCATCCAAAATTCTGACATGGATTGCAGCTGCTTGAAAAGTTAAATCTATTCTATAATCACATTTCTGAGTAAAGCCAAATATTTTTTATTTACACATTGCATAAATTCTACATATCACAAAATAACTTTAATCGTTGCTTGTCATGTCCTATCTTTTAATATAATAATTATGAATTCATTTACTCTGAGTGACTACTACTTCACCATAAAGAAAACGGTCTCTTTACAGCAAATTAACATTGCGTTCGAATAAAACTTTCTTTTAATATGATAATTACGAATTGATTTACTCTGAGTGACTTACTACTACTTCACCATAAAGAAAACGGTCGGTTTACAGCAAATTATCATTGCTTTTGGATAAAGCTTACTTTTAATATGATAATTAAGAATTGATTTACTCTGAGTGACTTACTTCTACTTCACCATAAAGAAAACGGTCGCTTTACAGCAAATTAACATTGCTTTCGGATAAAGCTTACTTTTAATATGATAATTAAGAATTGATTTACTCTAAGTGACTTACTACTACTTCACCATAAAGAAAACGGTCGCTTTACAGCAAATTAACATTGCTTTCGGATAAAGCTTACTTTTAATATGATAATTAAGAATTGATTTACTCTAAGTGACTTACTACTACTTCACCATAAAGAAAACGGTCGCTTTACAGCAAATTAACATTGCTTTCGGATAAAGCTTACTTTTAATATGATAATTAAGAATTGATTTACTCTAAGTGACTTACTACTACTTCACCATAAAGAAAACGGTCGCTTTACAGCAAATTAACATTGCTTTCGGATAAAGCTTACTTTTAATATGATAATTAAGAATTGATTTACTCTAAGTGACTTACTACTACTTCACCATAAAGAAAACGGTCGGTTTACAGCAAATTATCATTGCTTTTGGATAAAGCTTACTTTTAATATGATAATTAAGAATTGATTTACTCTGAGTGACTTACTTCTACTTCACCATAAAGAAAACGGTCGCTTTACAGCAAATTAACATTGCTTTCGGATAAAGCTTACTTTTAATATGATAATTAAGAATTGATTTACTCTAAGTGACTTACTTCTACTTCACCATAAAGAAAACGGTCGCTTTACAGCAAATTAACATTGCTTTCGGATAAAGCTTACTTTTAATATGATAATTAAGAATTGATTTACTCTAAGTGACTTACTACTACTTCACCATAAAGAAAACGGTCGCTTTACAGCAAATTATCATTGCTTTTGGATAAATCTTACTTTTAATATGATAATTAAGAATTGATTTACTCTGAGTGACTTACTACTACTTCACCATAAAGAAAACGGTCGCTTTACAGCAAATTATCATTGCTTTTGGATAAATCTTACTTTTAATATGATAATTAAGAATTGATTTACTCTGAGTGACTTACTACTACTTCACCATAAAGAAAACGGTCGCTTTACAGCAAATTAACATTGCTTTCGGATAAAGCTTACTTTTAATATGATAATTAAGAATTGATTTACTCTAAGTGACTTACTACTACTTCACCATAAAGAAAACGGTCGCTTTACAGCAAATTATCATTGCTTTTGGATAAAGCTTACTTTTAATATGATAATTAAGAATTGATTTACTCTAAGTGACTTACTACTACTTCACCATAAAGAAAACGGTCGCTTTACAGCAAATTAACATTGCTTTCGGATAAAGCTTACTTTTAATATGATAATTAAGAATTGATTTACTCTAAGTGACTTACTTCTACTTCACCATAAAGAAAACGGTCGCTTTACAGCAAATTAACATTGCTTTCGGATAAAGCTTACTTTTAATATGATAATTAAGAATTGATTTACTCTGAGTGACTTACTACTACTTCACCATAAAGAAAACGGTCGCTTTACAGCAAATTATCATTGCTTTTGGATAAATCTTACTTTTAATATGATAATTAAGAATTGATTTACTCTGAGTGACTTACTACTACTTCACCATAAAGAAAACGGTCGCTTTACAGCAAATTAACATTGCTTTCGGATAAAGCTTACTTTTAATATGATAATTAAGAATTGATTTACTCTAAGTGACTTACTTCTACTTCACCATAAAGAAAACGGTCGCTTTACAGCAAATTAACATTGCTTTCGGATAAAGCTTACTTTTAATATGATAATTAAGAATTGATTTACTCTAAGTGACTTACTACTACTTCACCATAAAGAAAACGGTCGCTTTACAGCAAATTAACATTGCTTTCGGATAAAGCTTACTTTTAATATGATAATTAAGAATTGATTTACTCTAAGTGACTTACTTCTACTTCACCATAAAGAAAACGGTCGCTTTACAGCAAATTAACATTGCTTTCGGATAAAGCTTACTTTTAATATGATAATTAAGAATTGATTTACTCTGAGTGACTTACTACTACTTCACCATAAAGAAAACGGTCGCTTTACAGCAAATTATCATTGCTTTTGGATAAATCTTACTTTTAATATGATAATTAAGAATTGATTTACTCTGAGTGACTTACTACTACTTCACCATAAAGAAAACGGTCGCTTTACAGCAAATTAACATTGCTTTCGGATAAAGCTTACTTTTAATATGATAATTAAGAATTGATTTACTCTAAGTGACTTACTTCTACTTCACCATAAAGAAAACGGTCGCTTTACAGCAAATTAACATTGCTTTCGGATAAAGCTTACTTTTAATATGATAATTAAGAATTGATTTACTCTGAGTGACTTACTACTACTTCACCATAAAGAAAACGGTCGCTTTACAGCAAATTATCATTGCTTTTGGATAAATCTTACTTTTAATATGATAATTAAGAATTGATTTACTCTGAGTGACTTACTACTACTTCACCATAAAGAAAACGGTCGCTTTACAGCAAATTAACATTGCTTTCGGATAAAGCTTACTTTTAATACGATAATTAAGAATTGATTTACTCTAAGTGACTTACTTCTACTTCACCATAAAGAAAACGGTCGCTTTACAGCAAATTAACATTGCTTTCGGATAAAGCTTACTTTTAATATGATAATTAAGAATTGATTTACTCTAAGTGACTTACTTCTACTTCACCATAAAGAAAACGGTCGCTTTACAGCAAATTAACATTGCTTTCGGATAAAGCTTACTTTTAATATGATAATTAAGAATTGATTTACTCTAAGTGACTTACTACTACTTCACCATAAAGAAAACGGTCGCTTTACAGCAAATTATCATTGCTTTTGGATAAAGCTTACTTTTAATATGATAATTAAGAATTGATTTACTCTAAGTGACTTACTACTACTTCACCATAAAGAAAACGGTCGCTTTACAGCAAATTAACATTGCTTTCGGATAAAGCTTACTTTTAATATGATAATTAAGAATTGATTTACTCTAAGTGACTTACTACTACTTCACCATAAAGAAAACGGTCGCTTTACAGCAAATTAACATTGCTTTCGGATAAAGCTTACTTTTAATATGATAATTAAGAATTGATTTACTCTGAGTGACTTACTACTACTTCACCATAAAGAAAACGGTCGCTTTACAGCAAATTAACATTGCTTTCGGACAAAGCTTACTTTTAATATGATAATTACGAATTGATTTACTCTGAGTGACTTACTACTACTTCACCATAAAGAAAACGGTCGCTTTACAGCAAATTAACATTGCTTTCGGATAAAGCTTACTTTTAATATGATAATTACGAATTGATTTACTCTGAGTGACTTACTACTACTTCACCATAAAGAAAACGGTCGCCTTACAGCAAATTAATATTGCTTTCGGACAAAGCTTACTTTTAATATGATAATTACGAATTGATTTACTCTGAGTGACTTACTACTACTTCACCATAAACAAAACGGTCGCTTTACAGCAAATTAACATTGCTTTCGGATAAAGCTTACTGTTAATATGATAATTACCAATTGATTTACTCTGAGTGACTTACTACTACTTCACCATAAAGAAAACGGTCGCTTTACAGCAAATTAACATTGCTTTCGGATAAAGCTTACTGTTAATATGATAATTACCAATTGATTTACTCTGAGTGACTTACTACTACTTCACCATAAAGAAAACGGTCGCTTTACAGCAAATTAACATTGCTTTCGGATAAAGCTTACTGTTAATATGATAATTACCAATTGATTTACTCTGAGTGACTTACTACTACTTCACCATAAAGAAAACGGTCGCTTTACAGCAAATTAACATTGCTTTCGGATAAAGCTTACTTTTAATATGATTACATACAACAACCCGTATTACATACAAATAGCTTGTACGTAATATAAAATGTAAGCTTAAATTAACGAGTAAAATTAAACTTTACGCTTAAAAGAGGATAGGGATTGTGGAAGTTGGCGTTTGGCACGGTCGGGCGTTAGCGTAATCAGTGCACCGGGAATGAATTGCGGAATCCCATCCCGACTCCCGACTCGGGTGCTGGCTTACTTTAATTCTGTCGCTCCTCGGACATTATAAAATAAAACTAGACAGTCTTTCCACTTGCACAGTCTGTGAACCAATGTGTCTTTTCATAATGCGCACTACTTGTTGTTGTATATATCATTATATTAATTAGTCATTTAATATAAAATCACTAATGACGAACTTCACGAATAGGGATGCGCTCGATAACAGTCCTCGCGACATTCGATCTATATCTATATCTGCAATGGAATTGTCTATGATGACACGGATCAAACAAAACTTTTATTACAACTATTCCAGAGGAGGTTCGGCGCCAGGCAGCGTAAAATCTGTCCCTAAAATTATAACAGCATTGACTCAAATCATATTGGCAGATGATGATTTAATATAAAATCAGACGACAATTCAAAATAAATCACATTATTTTTGGTACATTAACAACTATTATACAATACATTAGAAAATAATATTTTTTTCACTTAACAAGGTTTGTGTGTGGTGTAGAACATTATATTGGATCAAATGTGTGAGGCATGGTAGATTTGTACATGTTAACAAAGTAGCTCCCAAATTTTGTAGATTGTGAGACCTCTAGCACAAGCTATTTTACTTAAAGACTTTTGACGGACAGACTTGTCATTTATGTAATTATTCCAGTCTTGTTATCCTACGATTTATTATTTTAGCCTGAAATTATGTGATTGATACGTAGGGTGAAGGCAGAGCTGAATATCACTCACGTTTAGAATGTTTCGAAGACGTTAGAAGTCTTATTACATACATATTCGTGATAATTGGCGAGCTGAAATGAGCCAAATTTTTTAGCTTTAGTAAAGAGAAGCTTAAAAATTAAACAAAAATAAATAAAAAGTGGCCCGTGTTACGAACCGCTCGTTACCCCCGGGAGTTACCGCTCCCACGTACCTCGGCGAACGCTATCGCCCCGAGACCAATCTAGCATTATACGGTGACGAGCTAAATTTCATATTAATTATTAGGTATCTGTCATGAGTCCCCACTCAACTCAGAGTAGATAGCGGAAAAAATATTTTTGATAAAAAGCGTCAAATGTCAAGTGGCTTAAGTATTTTTTTACAGAACCAGCAAATTTCAAAGAGTACCTCAAAAATATAGAGTTCAGTTCCTTATAGTGCTTCATATCTTTGAATACTTTGGATGCTTAGAAACCATTGTTCGTCACTATGATTATGACACTTTGAATGAACTCATATATTTGACGATGTCCATGTTCCGATATATTTGTGCAAGATGAGTGATTTACATAATTAGAAGACTTTGGGTGTATCATTGATCACTTTAGGAATTCCTATGTATATGACATGTTATTTGTGACTTTACATAAGAAGCTGACTGTACATATCCGATTCATGCATTAAATTGTCTTTATCGTTCAAAAAAGTTTCAGTTGCGTCGCGCATAGTTTCAGTCATCACATTCATAGTTTGTTGAAGCTGAAAGCGTCCAGATGTTGGTCGTGAGCGCGAAATGAAACACGTTAGCGCTTCGGCTGACGTCGCCGCTGCTCTTTTTTGTCGCGCCGCCTGCGAAAGGCCATTTATCAACTTTTTGTGAAAACGCTTGTTAATTTATGCTTACACTAACTTCCCAGTCTTTAGCTGTCCCTAATCTTATTTCCTTGGCTTTGTTGCTGTATACGAAAGAAGCCTCACATTTACATTTGCCTCATGTAACCGCGATAAGTCAACTCAATGTTCAAGAGAACACAGCCTTGGTGTAGTTTTGTAGGTGAGCGAATAATTATGGTTTGAGTGAAGAGAATCAAAGATACTGAAATTATGATACATACACAAGAACACAAACGAAATATAAGCCTTTGATATCGTATTTATAAATTCAGGTTACCACGGTATCATTTATATCTCCATCAGTTTTGTCATATTACCACCAATAAATATCAAAAATCTCCGGATTTAGTACAAAAGGTCCGAATGATTGTGCATGGCAAACCATTATTTTGGGGCATGCCCGAAAATAATCCATTAGACGCGATTTATACTAACATTCTCGCATGTTTATAGTAGTTTTAAAATTAAATCTTAAATATATGTTTTTTTTATTTATTCGATTCACTGTTAAATATAACTTAGAAATTATTATGTTAAGTTTAGGAAGAATACAAATATATATATACTCATAATTATATTGTTAGTAGTAAGGTAAAATCAAATAAATAAATAAACATGGGCTCACGCCCGTAACCCAGAGGGGTCAGCAGCGGCAGCAGCAGCATATCTCTCTCGCTTCTTCTACATTCATACATATACGCATGCATGCTCGTTCGTTATGGGTGCTCCTTAGGTCGCCCTTTTTTGATAAGCCACTAATGTGATTGATATAAAATAATGTTATTATTAATGATCAATATAAATAATCTATCATATTCTTCCGTGAATATTTTGCTGGTATAGAAAATTTACATAATTTAATTTTAAAAAATGTAATAAGGATCTTCATTCCCTTATTTCAAATGGGACCAACCGTGATTACTGCCTTTAAAATCCAATCGGTTATCGGCTTAAAGACAGTTGGCCGTAGGTTTTAAATTGAATGCGCTTAAAGTACACTGATTTTTTCGTGTTAAATTAATTAAATTAATATTAGTCTTTTTTATTCTGTAAGAATAAAAGTTTAATATTGTAGTGCGTTGGGTGACTGTAACCTCGACTGCGACTTCTTGTTATATGTAAGAGTTTAAGCAATTCCAACTGTATCACTAAGTTTAATTCCGTTACGGTTGAATAAATTACGCCCTACTGGTCGGCGGCACATTTTAACGCGCCTCGGCGTAATTACACTGGATGTTTGCCGGAACGCACATCTGATAAGAAAAAGACGCAAAAAATGACTCGCGGTCACTTCAATTGCAAATATTAAGAGGAACACGTTTCATTGGTGTCGATGTGGTATTATGAAGTAAATATATACTTGTAGGAAGTTATAATTGCTAAGATATCGTTCCTTTTAAGATGTTTAAAAGGGTATATTATTTTTCCCGTTTTATTTTTATTGTAAGTGTTATAACAAATAAATTTTGCCTTTAATTGACTTAGTAGCATCGATGATAAAATGATTATGGTTCTTTTGCTAGTCAAGGCATAATTTATTTGGTAATTTAATTTTTTACTCTGATCTGTCGGTCCCCTTTATTTATTTAACATTTGGGTCCTAGTTAGAGCAACAAATTACGAAATTTTAAGATCAATCACTTCTCAGTCACATAACAATCCTGTATAAAAGATCTTCTATTCATAGCATACATTTAGATTGTTAGTTTATAATATAGTAGAGGAGTAAATAAAGGAGTTCTCCGCCCTCTGCTTTTATAACATTCTTGTATTATGTTGCCTTTTTTATTAATTATTGACATTAACACGGTGACGCTCACCGCCGTTATTTCACGTTGGTCGAGGTTTTGTAGATTGTCCCTAGATGACCATGTGTGGGTTACTACTAAGATACATGCGGTTATATATGTATTTCAGGAAAATAAATCAAACTACAACACGACTGGTACAGATTTAGAGTCAAGCTTAGTTTGCAAATGTTCCTTTTATAGTGGACATTCCGTAAACCGCATGTCGTGGGACAAATTTCGCTTATGTTAACTTTTATTCAAAGTGGACTCTACTAGAGATGGTCGGTCGAATCGTTGCTTTAAATAACAGGTAAACAAAAATTTTTGGGTTTGT
Source organism: Papilio elwesi (assembly GCA_029849275.1). NCBI lineage: Eukaryota > Metazoa > Arthropoda > Insecta > Lepidoptera > Papilionidae > Papilio > Papilio elwesi. The sequence continues at coordinate 7,074,697 of CM056697.1, forward strand.
TATTAAATGCTTATTTTCTTATTGTCTACAACGAAAAGTAACCAGATGCTCCTTTTTTACAAAATAAAGTTTGCTTTTGTACATTTAACATATTATTATATATTAACATTTAAGATGGGAAAACATAATGTACAAAATAAACCGATCCCGATCCGATCATATTTTGATGCCTACGTTGGATATAAAATTAGGCCTCATGAAGCATTCAGTGATCCACGACTTCCTTGGCACCTTTTGTTTGGTAAGCAACAGATCGCCAGCAAAATAAAAGAAGTGTCGCGGGTAACGAGTTTCGACCAATCAGTTTGCACTTTTCGTTTTGTCGTACGACATTTTTATCATATTCACAATATGCCTTCCGTACTTCGCCCCAATCTGAGCGTCTCAATAGCGAGTAGAGCGCGAGGATTGGGCTGCCGCCGGCACAGTATCAATCCTCTTTCCCTTCCCATAGTTTCTTACAAGTGATAGGATGGGAAGGGGAAGAGGGTTGGACGGAGGAAGGGTTGAATACAAGAAGGAAATTTCCTTTTTCCTATCTATCCCCTTCGCTGTCCATTAAAGGTAGAAAACAAATCTTCAACTCATTTGCTAGTTGCGGATGTCTGTGGGTAGCGGTCACTTAATATCAGGTGAACAGCTTGCTCGTTTGCCACTTTCTTCTATAAAAAAAGTGTGATTCGTGTCAGAAATACGACTGAACCCTTAAAATGTATGCATTTTTATTTTGTCCTTAGCACATTAAAGCGAGCACTTAGCCCGCGCGTAATTCCGGTAAAAGGCTCGTCGCTCGCTATGTTCGTTCCCTTAATGTTTATTTAAGCGAAAAAGTTCGACGATCATTAACCGAATTGGCGGTTAATGAAACGCGAGAGTGTTGTCCCCGCAGAGTCTCTACCACAAGATAATATCATGCATTATTCTCACATCTTATTGAGGTCTTTTATTAGGCCGAGCCTCGAGCCGAGGTGTTAGTCTTGATGCCCCGGAGATAAACTTGACGTTTTATTGCCTCATGAAACGAACCTGCAATGCTCGTGGACAACCAATGTGTTGTTGAAGTCGCACCACTAATTAAAATCACTCGTTTATTGTTATAAATAAAAGTTTAACTATTTTATATGTGTCGTAAAATCAACTGAGGTTAGTGCGTTTTGAAAAACGACCCCTTATTTTGTAGTAAATATTTGTCCTTTTAGCTAAAAGTTAAAAATGATTTTTAAACAATATATATTTGAATTTTTTCTTGTACAGCCATAACTTTCTTAATTAACTTTACTTCATTTATCTCTCACCACTGGCTTCAACAAAGCCCTTCTAATCTATTCCGTCACTTGCCAAAACTAAAATTGTTATTTTTTGGTTATTTTGTATTATTGTTAAGTATCTAGATTTACTATTTGAAATGGAAAATGTAATGTGAGCTCTCGTTACAGAACGTATTAAAGTGTACAGTGGAGTCTTTTCCTAACTTATTATGGTGTAACCTCCAGCATCCGTGCCGAACGCTAGCAGCGTGAGAGATGCAACCTTTTTTATTCTAACTTTCCAGATAATGATACCCCGAGGTGCTTTTAAATTCATGTGAGAATATATCATATAAATTGATATACTTTTTAGTGATCAAGCTCTAAATAATGTTATATAAAATACACAATTAGGGTAAAAAAATTACAATTCCATTATCGATTTACAACAAAAATTCAAATGTGATTACTATATATCGTAAACGTGCCATCGCACAGCGATGTTACCACGCGTATTTGTAAAATATGTAGCAATAAAGGCGCCACGGACATTGTCCGAACATGTTAGGATTCGTTTATTGTCTGCAGCCCACGTGCTGTGGCCGCAGCTATGTACCGAATCTTTATTGTCTTTTAAAGCCAAATAAAATAACGCAGACTACAACACACACAATACGAATTTGATGTAATAGGTTATTAAACTAGCTCTCAATACCCTCTGATGCATATGACATGGCCATGGAGTTTATTTTACTTTTATATTTATTTATTTTTTGTGCGTTACGGTAATAATGTCGCGTCGCGCCACTCCTGTTTTGACAGATTACAGACCCAGACACACATGCAGATTTACAGACGATCTTTGCTACTACTATTTCTATCGTTTAGTTGTACCTACATATAAAGAAGTGGAACGAGTTGAATTCTTTCGCGCGTGATCGATCGGCTGAACGAATTAGTAGGATTTCGAGCTAACAAAGACCAAAACTTACACTTTAAATTGTTTTATCATTATAATCTCCTCATACTGATTTTTGGATAAGTATACATAATTACACGGCAGCTGTGAAATGGGCCGGTTATTGTGTAAATTGTTTCCCTGTCTACTAAAAGTTGTACAGGCCTGATTAAGACTTTACAGTAGAAACAAAGAATGGGGTAGGGGTTGAAAGAAATGTGTAACCCATTTGTACTTGTTTATCAGCGAGATAAATGTCTGTGTATGCGGCGCGTCGCTCTACTCTGTCCGGGACCACTCATTAGTTCGTAGAAAAGATAGCGAGAGTTAGATTCCTCCTTTAACCGCTAAACTATCCGCGTCGGAGGGTGATTTATAGGGGTGTTGTACACCCAATAAAAGTTGGCTTCATGCGTCTAATGTAGCAGCAGCTTAAGCTACAATCGAGGTGTGTTTTATTAAATCTACAGTTAACTAGTTTGCCGTTATATTTGTTTTATATGAGAAATATGAGTTCACGAAGTAGAAATAAAAAAAATGTCTTAAATCATTGTGTATCAATTCTAGACAAAATTAACTTTACAAATATGTGACATATTTAAATGGCCATCACTAACTTCCTTGCTGGTGCCAATGAAATCACTACAAGTTGGATTGCTGACTCTTCCATTTTTATCTATTCTAGATTGTCGAGCTAAAACGATTTTTATGTAGTTTTGTTAAGTTATTCAAGAAAACTCGTTTAATAAACCGTTTAAAATACAAGACCCCCATATCACTATGAGTAGAAACATAAAAAAATACTTAATCTAACAAAATTCGATGTAGAAACGATTTAATGAATTAATTTAAATGATGTTGAGCGAATAATGAAACTATTTCACATACATTAAACGCTCTGGATTTGTTAATGTGAATGTTCCGGTCGACAGTTAGGAACGCCCGGCTATGTAAATCTCATTGTCTCTAATGCGTGTCCCCAACCTCGCCCTGTAATACGGGACTGCCTACGCTGCGTGCGACAATCTCGGTCGATGAATATTTACACCGCAGCATTATAGTGCCCGCCGATTCGAGCGTTCTTTGCCGCTTTCGATGACCTTTTCTGTTATGACTGTAATGGGCTTTTAATAAAATATATATTCTATAAAATAAATACATATAAGATATTCTAGCGTTTACGAATAGATAACTACTGACCAAATTTCGAAGTTACTTTCAGTGTCTTTATTTATGTGAGTATTGATTGTTTCAGTCCTACTTACTACCATCATCTTTGAGTAGTTTTTATATATAGTTATTTACCATTAAGGTTTTTCCGGTTCCTATTATACAAAAATATAAATATTTCTCACCCACTGTTCTGATACCAGCCCTGTTACGTTATTGTAGGATTTTTTAAACAAAAAGAGAATTTTTAGACTTGAATGATAAATAATAGTTAAGTTGTGTTTAGGCGAATGAAGAATGTTTCAGTGGAAAGCAATCGAGCAGAGAGTTCACCAGAAGTTGTGTGTCCACCGCTACACAATAATGCCCAAATTTAAATTTTTGTAACACTATAACTTCTACAAGAAAAGATAGATAAAATTCTTCCTTGTTTTATGCCAATTGCCTTTATTTATCTAATTATGCTCATTAGTTTAGTCATTTTGTACCCAAGTTGTCTGTTAATCTATGATTGACGTGTTGCGATCACATAATGGAATCTCTATTAACCAATTCAATGGAACCTTTCCATGTTAAAAGTTCACGAGATTGAGCCGTCGGAACGACGATGCTTATACTACAGTATTGCGTCACCAAAGGCACGATTTCTAAGTCATCTTAGACCAAATATTTATCGCACGCTCTTTCCATAGTATAATTTTACACTTAATAAAATGTGACGTTAGAATGGAAATGTATCTCTATCGTAATTAACATGTAGTTTTATTCCATAATTTATTCAGGCATATTATGTATTAGTGCATGTATGCTAGGCTATATGAGTAATGTTAAGAAGCTTGGTCGCTAAGATATGCGCAGTGTGCTAAAGAAAAATGTGCTTGACAATGTTTCCCGAACTGAGAAAGATTTACTTTAACAGTTTGGTAATTTAAAAAAAGTAAAGGAAAAAAAGAAACATAAAAAGTAACGATGCAAAATAAAGCAACACTAAAAGCCGATTTTAAGATTAACCGTAACTGGAGAGCATAAATGAATAAATATTTGGAGTGCAATAACCGAGCGAGATGTGTCAGAACATTGAATAATAAAAATTTCGGCAATCAGTACTTTTATATTACTAGCTGTTACCCACGACTTCGTCCGCGTGGAATCAAATTAAAAGTATTAATCATAAATAAACGCCACCATCACCAACCTTACCGGAAAACGTCTAACGCGGCCAAAGATGTTTTCACTTCAATGAGCATGTTGCTGACGCTGTCCTAAAACATGTTGCGCATGTCAATCTCGCGATCCTATAAGATTTTCCCGTACCATATATCGTCTAACGCAACTAAATAAGTTTTCACTTCAATAAAGTACGCAAGCAAAATGTTTTTATTATTTCACTGCTTAAGGCAATCTTCGTGCCATTGCAGGTAGCGGTAACGCGTTTTTTTCACAATTTCGAGGGTTTTTACTTTTTACGCGTAACCCTAATTCTTTTAAATTAATATAAAATTAAATTAGCCTTTTCGAATCCTTACAATATTACCTATCTTCCAGTAAAAGTCCCATCCAAGTCGGTTCAGTCGTTTCGGAAATTACCCGGGATAACCAGAGAGACAGACAGAGCAAAATTAAAAAAAAGTGTTTTTGTAAGTACAGTATATATATTATAACATCATGTGCATTGAGTATGAAAATTTTATTTTGATATTACATATAGACACTTCAATTTTATTTATCTGTAAAGATTTATTTAAATTCCGTTACGCTTCGTTTTAGTAACAACAAAAATGAAATAACAATAACGAGTAATCAATAAATACATTAAAAACAAAAAAGTGAACTATTTAAATTAAGTTGTAAAATGTTATACCCGTGTCCTGCGAGGGACGCTCATAAATCGGTCGTATTGTGAGATCGTAAGCGTCGGCGGTCAGCCGCCGCCTCGGCCCCTTGAAAGAATATCTCTGGAATATACGATTATTAGTAGACGAAATTGTAAATTTTCTTTAAAACTACAAGCGAGATCTTTATCTGGTCGCCAGAGATAACGCCCGCCGGTCGACGGCACTTCGTTCCCTCAACCTCTCTATTATTGTCACCGCGTTATTTTTATGTCCACCTATTTGCCATTTGGAACTGATTTAAAGTCGCTGTTTGCATAATATAACAAGGCTTGTCGCTTCAATCCGATTACCTTAATAAGGTCAATGGAATTTTAAATAAGATATTCAATATTTACTTTGGCTGTTTTCAAATTAATTTTAATTCAAAATCATATGAAATATTTTAATATAAAACGTGTTTTTACATAAAATAAAAAATAGGCTTGCACGATCCTGCTTATCTCATGGATGATGGATAAATGGATATTCCATTTATCCATTATACATTAGATACATTTTTACGGCGGGGCAGATGGTGAATACATCGATGTATTTTTTGTAAAACCAATAGTATCACACAAAACATACAAACTAGGATCAGATCGGCAATCGCTCCAAATCCAATTAATATTGAAAAGTACCTACAAATACACTGGCAGACAAATAAACTGCATCAAAGTACAAACGACTTTTAAATGAATATTCTTACCTAATACGCATAATATTTATACCAATTTAAATTAAAAAACTACAAACTGGCTCATCATACTTGAATCAGCGTAGGAACACGTAGGTTAAGCTTGCTTATTGATAGCCACAATTTAATTATTTTGAGTAAAAAGACAAGTAGAACAATCTGCTTAATGGTCTTGGGGAATATTGTCCCTTTCATGCGTCAGTGCTATTCTTAGCGCTGGTATTGTTGTGGGTGCAGGATTTCTTGCATGCACTGCTCCGTGCCACACGTGCTCAATAAGATTTAGATCCGGGCTACGTTCTGGCCAATTAATATGCATAATATGAAATGCGGTCGAGCATTATCTTGCATTAAAATTAAAAGTTCGCTTATGAATCTACTACGCACTACATGAGCCTCCAAAATCTCTGTTTTGTAGCGATGTGACGTCACAGCACCGCTACCGTCGTTTGGTCCGATCATCATGTACATAAGTTCCGTTCCGTTCAGCGATATGCCTTCCCAAACCATACGTGATCCTTCAAAAGGATGCAATTTTGAGCATATCCGTCAACCACGTCGACCATAGACTCTTCGTCCATCTGCACCATATAATCATGTCCTACATTCTTCGGTGAATAACATGGACGTCCATTGCTCAAAAAATGTTTCACGGCCATAGACATTTATTTTGTTATCGTTTCATTTTTAAATTTCTTTTTTATAATTACTCTGCGGTCTTAGATTTTTCATTTAAATAAGTCTAAAAGCAAATGCATACTAAGTAAACATATTAATTTGAAAGTCGTCCTGAAACTTGATGCAGTTTATAAGTCTATCGTGGATAAACAGGTTTACACTTCAAATAGTAAAATGTTTATGTTATGTTACTACTTAAAGCAACCTTTGTGCCATTGCTTGTAGCGGGCGGCGCTTTCGATACGGCGCCGCGTGGGTTTTTCAAAATTTCGAGTGTTTTTCACTTTTCCCGCGGAACCCTAATTTTTTCGCTTAAATTAAATTGGCTTTTTTAATCTAGACAATATTAGCTATCTTCCAGTAAAAGTCCCATCCAAATCGGTTCAGTCGTTTCGGAGATTACCCGGAATAAACAGACAGACAGACAGACAAAATTTTGAAATATTGTATTTTCGTTATAAGTACCGTATATACATCATGTGCATTGAGTATGGAAATGTTATTTTGATATTACATACAGACACTTCAATTTTATTTATCAGTATAGATGAAGTATAATCTACCGTTGGAATATTTAAAACGTAGGCATGGATATTAATAGTTTGTCTAAGCGCCAGATAATAATAATAATAATATTATTATTATTATCTGGTTGTTTTGGTAGATTTTTTAAGGTATATTATAAAAAAATATGTTTTAAATATAAATAAATGTCATAATAATAATAATCTGTTTATTATCAGACCATGAGTCCATACATATACATTAAAAAAAATGTACAAAGATATAAGATGATTAGGATTATAACATGTGATAAAATCGTTTTGACAGATGTCATGCCATGCAGCTAACTATGTGATAACTGGCGCATCACACTAGCGTACTTAATTAAAATATTATTTTAATGGACGATCGAAAACTACTACTACTTACTTCATAACGAAATTTAAGAAAACAAAAAGAAAGAAAACAAAACAAAATGAAAACAAATTCACTCATTACTGTGCCATTCCATGAGAAATGGCGCAGCGGTGATTGATGTAACTGCAGTCCAGCCGACTAGCGATCATGCTAAGGATACTGTTGGTACTGCTACGTACACTGCGCACCAGGGATGCGCATCTTTTACGCATGGTAGCGTACCAGCAGTCTACCCGACGTTCAGCAAACATCCCTGATGCACTACAGAATCGCCGCAGCCCCAACAGCACCCTGAACGCATTATTAAATTGGATTCGGAGGGCACTGTAAGACTTTTGGGTAAAGTCAGCCCACAGGTTGCACGTGTAGAAAGATGTACAATAGGACTTAGAAAGCGTAATTTTGACGTTTGTCGAGCAACGTGCAAACCTGCGAGCTATCATGTTCGCCCGCACTGCCAGCGCCCTCCGTTCTCTCTCAATGTCATCATTGTCCTTGAGGTCAGAGGTCAGCATATGACCTAAATACTTAAATTTAGATACTTTACGCAAAGCTGTACCATTTAGCACAATATCTAGAAATATGTTACCTGTACTGTTTCCTCTGGCCTCAAATACCATAACTTCACTTTTTAGTGGATTGTATTTTAGCCCGTGCTGCACGGTATATTCTTCACAAATTGTAATCAGTTTCTTAATGCCTCATACCGAAGCACTCAGCAAAACCATGTCATCAGCATAGCTTATGTTGTTTACATTAACACCATCTATGTGACAACCTACCCGGGTGCTACTGAGTGCCCGAATCAGGTCGTTCATATACAAGTTGAATAGAGTTGGCGAGGACAATCCCCCCTGCCTAACTCCGCACTCTAACCTGTACGATTGTGACATTGTTCCTGACCATCGCACGCCATTGACCTGATTTCCATACCAGTACTTGCAGATGTTGATGAGTTCTGTTGGTAAATTAGTTTTTTCTAACTTTTTCCATAAAATATCACAGGAAACCAGATCAAAGGCTTTCGAAAGATCAAGAAAGCAAGCATGGACTGCAGTTTGTCGACTTGTGTAGTATTTGACAGCATGCTTAACACACAAAATTGCACTTTCAGTAGATAGTCCGGAACGGAAGCCGAACTGATTGTCATGAAGTTCAATGTGTTTGGTCAGCTCTGAATTCAACATGCCATCAAAAACCTTCGATATTACTGTGGCAATAGAGATAGGTCTGTAGTTATTCCTATCTGATAGATCAGCTGTCTTATTTTTAAGTATGGGTATTACAATTGTTTTAATCATCTCGTCTGGCAGATATGAGTGGCTAAGACAAAAGTTAAATAGCATGGCCAACAATCTCGCTAAGTGCGGTCCAGCATGCTGCAGATGTTCTATACTCAACCCGTCATGGCCAGGAGATTTACCTCTAGTCATCGATTTGATTATCAACTTATGAAAAGATTGTGAATTAAATGGTGGAATTAAATGAAAGACAAAGCTATACAAATTAATCCTAAGCTGATCTTGGCCACCAGCTTAGTTCCTCACCGAATCTAATGAGTGTGTTGGTGTTTCGCAGCGCCTGTCCAGACGTAAATAATTAAATATATCGTCAATGAAACCCTCCATCCTTTTTACTATTTACTAAATATATTTCCAGTGCTTTTATTTTTATATTTAAGGCCGACAAATATATAGATTTGTATTTTGGTATACACGACAGAAGGGTCCGATGTTTTATGAACTGTATACTCATTACTTGGGTGCGATATTTATCTTCTGTGGCATAATGAGAATTTATATGTCCTCCATTTTCATAAAGCACGCAATCCGGCGCGAGAGTGCGATACTTTGTTGGTCTTACAATGTTATCTGGTGTATTGTTAAGCATTTGCATATTATATACGTTAAATACGACACGTTGATTAATTGTCATACTTTGTTATCAATTTTGTTAGGCCACTCTAGTTGAAATTTACTTATTGTATTTTTTAATTCTTTGTTCGTGTTATTACATTTTATTTTATAAATGAATTACTAATATATGATCTCCATATTTGTTTTACGAAAGTATCATAAACATACATTTCAACGTAATGCTAACATAATCTTGTAGATTGTCTTAACGAATAGACTGATGTAGGGTTTCCGCCGTAAGAATTACTTGGGTTAAAAAAGGAAAAAAGAAGAAATATCGGTAAAATCAATAGACATAACGTTCATGCACGAAAATCTTAATGTGGCGAATAAAATAAGAATAATTTGCGCCCAGTATAGCATCAAAATTAGTAACAATCTGCCTCATGCGAGGTCTATATGCTCGCCAGAATTTAGCTTGAGGCCTAGGAAGTGGTGGAGTGTTTGATTACCTTAAATTATATCTTGCGTGACCTTAATTGTATGATTTTTTTGGTTATACCCTCTGGTATATTGAATAAAATATCGCTTCAGTTCCTTAACTAAGACTGGTGAATGAGTCCGTGTTCTTGTTTATTTTAAAGCAAATTTGTTGTAATTCATTGATAGCATATGAAAGTGAAATAAAACTTGAAACCATATAAAAACAATCATTATTTATTGGCAAATGAATTTATTCACTTCTAAAACAGAATAAATATATTTTTTTGTTGTGATACTTATGTATCTATTCTTTTCTGTTGCTTCATAAGAACATCCGATGAAAGTACGGGCCATGCATCATCTTGTAGATGTAGATACAGGGCAATGCATTACGGTCACCTGACTCTGCTTCGCGAGCTATCTTTTATGTGCTCACACCGAATATTAATAACCTTTATATATCTTTCAGTACAACGATCCGGCGACATGAAACTATCTCGACACCTTGATTAATTTGTATGTGTTGTGTGATAGAGTAAGAATTTATTTGTTTTGAATAGAGTTACTGTTCTAAATATTATGCTTGAATCCAGCTGCGCAAAGAAAAATGAAGTACAGGGAAATGTATTATCCTTATTCAAAACTTGTTTTTATTCTTTTTGAAGAACTTTATAAGAATGTTTAACATATTAATATCAGTACAAGAGATTGAAAATAAATATTTACTAGATTATAAAATATCTACGTAATCAATTCCATATGCATAACTAGTTGTACTCGAACTGGTAACATCGAAGGAATAAATCATAGAAATGCAACCGATAAAGATATACAAATGAAATGGCAGTGTGGGTTGATTGCGTCGGTGGTCGTCGGTTTCCGTATTGAGGCACCTGTGCGGCACACGCATTTGATGTATTCGTGCCCACTTCCATAATGAAAACGAGTTAATTAAACTACATTAGCCCGAACATCGGCGCCTGCACACGACGTCCGATCTGGCTTCCGATAGCCGCTCGAATGTGCCTCCTTCCTCGAATCAGACCTGTATCGCGAATAGATTATCCAGCTAAAAGGAATTTTAGTCTGCAGTTTAAAACTGTTGCAAATCTAACTTTGTGTTGGTTGAAAACTAGACAACTAGAGTTGATTTGCTAATGCTATTGAAATGAGTTCATCAACTTTTAACGGATTCTTCTTCGTTACTTTTAATTGTTGTTAACTGTCAAATAATTTGATGTTGTACGTAAATCGAATAAAAACTGTAAGCAATCCTGATAGCTCTTTGTTTGGCTAGGATATTGAAGTTTAGGTATTTTGCTAATTTCAATAGATATCTATAAACATTGTTTTTTATAGAATTATCGTAAGAACTTATAATATAATTCTTCATTAATATAATTATCTGTAAACATGTTGGCGTAAAACAAAATTAATAAGGGATTAAAAGGCTGGTTTACGTGTTAAATCAAGGTTGGATAAAAATAATTACAGCATCGGACGTTGCAACTCGTACGTAATGAAAATTTACAGGTCCGCGTGCACGACCCTTGCGAGGAGAACGTGTTGATAAGCCGCGGCGAATGCTAATGCCCCTAAATAAAATTTTATCAGAGCACCCCGAGCACGCTATCAGTGCACCGCGGCTTGTATCGTCGGCCAGGAATTGTGGGCATTTAGACTAGCCACCGGCTATCGCGATTTACTCCAACATGTAAATGCACTGTATAGTCTTAGTCTTACAGTTCTAGAACCTTACTATGAAATGTCATACCTTCGTTTTGAAAAGCATGATATCGAATGTACAATCGATTGATTGGTGTGAAACTCGAATTCGATACACGATCCTAGGACTTTACCGAGTTAATAATTATCGATAACTAATATTACAAATAATTATTGAAGCCATTATTTAGTTTTATATTTTTATGCATTTTGAAAGAAGAAAAATAGCATACATTTCGTGGCTTCTAAGAGTAAAAATTAAATTTGTTTGTATATATTTCAGTTAAATTTAGGCTAGACAAAGATAACAGATATTACGATACCGCTCTGTGACTAAAACATAATACAGTAAACTGTTGTCGATTAAAGTAAACATACTATGCATCGGCCAGAATATTTTTGCACTTACAGATATTGGTTTGACAATGATGATTTCTTTTTATTAACATCTATATTCCAATCGGCGAGGTAGTACCGGTAAGTGACATTAGCGAAGCAATCTGAAAGTTTCGTAGAATCACGAGCTAACTTAATAATAACAGGAGTTAAATTTAATGGAAGCACCGATAGACAGATTGGTTTGATGGAGTGGCGGGTGAATTTAATAGTTATTTGATTAAATAATTGTTTTAGCATTTTATGATTTTAATAATTTGAATGATGTTTATCGTTATTATTGTCATTTAGTTCTGTTTGGAATTTACAATAACGAAAATCGATTATACTGAATCTTATCTTACGTTTAATTGTATTTTTTATAGTTCAGTAAAATCTGAATGAATTATTTGAATTGTTCAGCTATTCAGGTAGCTAATTGAATCCTAGCAGTAATGAAAATTTTCATCGTTTAACGTCTGTCTCAGATTTTTGCCCAATTTTAAGTAAAAGTATCAATCAATTCATATAACAACAAAAATAAAATTGGCAAAGAAAGTAATATAATTATATTGTACAAAGGTGTTCGCATCGAAAATAAAACTGATTATGAACGGAATATATTATAAAATCATAGAAAGCATTTACCGCTCGGTTAGTTATATTGTAATGATGCATTGTTTCAGGTAAGTGGGCGGGGTCGGTTTGAGCAACTGAGCGATGTGCCGACTGATACACTTTTGAGCGGCGATGAAGCAATCCCTCATGAATTATGCGATTAACATTCTACAATCGACACGGCCGTCTCTTGTATCGTGAGTGCTATTTATGTTTGCTCTTGAAAACGTGGGCACCAAGATAACTTAATTATTTTCTACAACTTTTGGAGGCAGGTAAATAATCGAATTTTTGTTAATTCAGAAGTGGAATTTTATCAAAGAAAGACTTGAATCAATGTTGTTGAATGCTAAATTACATTAGCCTTTGCTTTGTTGTGATAAGAGGCGAGCGGCCGATCGGAGGCTGCGCTCTCATTGTGTTGGCTATAATCTGGCGTATCGCGTAGGACTCGTGTCGGAATGCGAGTTTATTTTAATATTTAATAACTCCCGGCGGAGCGGAGATACCGTCTGCTGGAAGCCAATTCGCTTCTCGTTTTTTGTGCCGTTATCGCTCCTGCTTTTGTGTCACGCTTTCGTTTTTATTTTCTTTGAAAGTCCCTGTTTACTAAGAACATCCGGTAGTAGCTACACATTTTAGAGACTAGAGCTTTTACATTCTGTAACCGCAAATGTTATAGCTGTGCAACTTTAAAATCGTTGTAGAGATTTTATAATTTTAAATATTAATATAAGATTTATGAAAATGTTTCTAGAAGATATCGCGTTACTAGATTTAATTCTGTTTTATATATTTATGTACTCTGTGGCTAGCTATACACTGCCAAGTTAAGTCTGTCCTTCGTAATGAGAACAAGCTTTGTGATGAGTATCGATTCGGACAATAAAGTTCTTTCAATTTGGAGTATTATTCTAAATCTAGAAGTCCGGTTTGATTGCCGTTGCTTGAAAATTAAGAGAAATTTATGGCGCTCATTGCCTCATATTGTATTTGTTTTCTTTATTTTTATAAGCTCATAACGTGAACGTAAAATCGCTCGATAGACGTAACAGACAAAAGGCGTGCCAACGCAGCTACGCCCGCAGTTTTCGGGCTTCTCAAGCGACGTTAACAATTTATTTTATCTTCTCAGTTTCGGCATCGTCGATAGTCTAATAAGATTCACTTTTTACACATTGCCTTTTTTTGCTAAGCTCGTAAAATAAATTATTGTTTATGGTTATGGGAATTTTGGATAACACTTAATTCATTTTACTATTTTATGTGTCATCTCAACAACTGCGATGGTGATCATATGACGATTCGAGTGTATGAAATTTTGTATTTGGCAAAAATGTCGCACTAACGTCGAACTAATTTCTTATCGAGCTATGTTCATTGATATGCTATTGCGATAAGTTAAGAGAAATAAAAAGTTACAAACATTTCCTTACACAACGTACTTACTTGCTACGATTCGCGTACTTGCTACGGGTGTACTACGTGTAAAGATTTTATGGAATGTCTCTTTGGCACAGACAATTTATATTCCCACAGAATTGAATACAACCCATGACACTAATATGGCATTGTGATTTCAAAAAAAGGTTTTAAAAAAATATGAGAAACCGTCCTTTTTAGGGAGGATCAGATAATAAGATTGTTAAATACAATATACTATACACACTATATACGACTACTTATAACAAACAAACGTATAACTTGTGAAAGTATTTTTTTACGCTAATCTCCTAGAAAATGTTTATAAAATTGTTCGAAAACAGATTTACAATCGAAACAACACTGAAAACTAAACCACGTTAGGATCGATAACGGAAAATTATATATCACAAAAATGATGACCATTTTAGAACCGTTCTATTTTTCAATTTTCACTTCAAAAAACCATCAAAATTAAGGGTATCTGTTAATCTCAGTAGTTTAACATCATAAACCTTAGAAATACTAAACGAAGCCGCGGTCTTATTATTACCGTGGCATCCGATTGGTGATAACCTTTTAAGGCAAGATTACGTTCACATTTAAGCAAAAATATGTATGACCAAATCTCGACAATAGAAGTCAGAACATAAAAAAGTAATTGAATCTGGAAAACTCACCACGATTCAATTTTCTGCTGCCTTGTCAAAAACCTACATATACAAGTTTTCGTACTCACAATTTCTCCATTCATGAACTTGCCACTGATTTTTTATTTAAACCTTACTGATTCGCAGTGCAATTAGAACGCTGCTATTTTCTTCACATGTCGTAATCGCCGTGTTCCGTCCGTCTCCAGGCTTCGAAAACCACTTCTGATGATATTTCACACAGGGTCTAGGCCTAATATTTCCACTACACAATATACTATACACACTATATACGACTACTTGTAACAACCATTCAAGGCTGGGGCCCCAAGAGGTGTTTTCACGACCGTTGACAAGAGTACAAACTGAGTCTCCTTCCTTTGACAAATGCTTATACAGATTCTTGCGGTCTAAAGACAACTGCGCAACTTCACGTGTCAGTACCGTACTCATACATTTTCGGAAATGTGAGAGACAACATTTCTTTCTATATTAACAGGAATATAATCCATTCCTTGCTTTTGGATTTTAAATAACAAGTATTTTAAGTTATAACTGCAATAAATTGGAATCTAACGTTTCTCATCTTTATTTTTAATTTTATTCAATTAGACCGCTTGAATTAATTGCTGTGAGATATAAAAAATAGTTTTACACAAACAAAAAGCAAAAGGGATTTATTGAAAAGAAAATGATGAATAGAAAAAGCTAAAGAAGTAGATAAAGCTAAAAATAATTAGGTAGGTACACCACTCTCCTCATTGACATAGGCCATTAATCCGACTCAAAAATAAAATCGTGGGCAACCTGAGCAAAGGTAAATAGCATTTATAATTATATGAGCGGTGATAACCGATACCTATGACCTACCTAATTATTATTTAGCTTACATTGTTATCTTTTCTTTCTTTTAAATAAAACCGTATGCAGGTAGTAAGAAGGTAAATGAGAATTTTTATATTTTAGTGTGCCACCATGTGCCATATCTGTCATACATTCGTGGACATCATGACTACTAGATATAAATAAGCAATGTAAATAAACGAGCTCTTACAAGGACAATATTATTAAAAGAAACGTTTTTCTTTTCAATTTCCTTACGCACCGGTCGTCAGACGTTCTGATCTCGGATCCGCTCGATCATGAAAATATATAGCTTCATTCTAGCGATCGCTATCAGGAAAGCTCCTTAATCGGTTTTCTTTTATATGAAAATGGACTTTTAGATTTATTACACCATTTTGGTTGCTTTCCAGTTGCGTAAAAACGTGATATACGTCTGTTCGGGTTCAAATTTGCACACTAAACAAAAATTCAACAGGCCTTCAACGTTCGTTCACGAAACCAACGAATATTGGCTATGAAAGGAAATTGCTTAGGGAAAGTGCGGTTGCGTTGATTTCTTATTTCGTATTCATTGTGCGTTGAAATGGATCACATGCCACAGTTGGGATATGTCGACGGAGACTGGAAAATGGCAATGATTTATTCAAGTTCCAGTCTTCTGTTAGTTATTTTTTTCTAGTATAAGATTTTTTAAGATATATTCATACACACAGCGTAGCCGCCTAACATACAGCTTTAGCAGCTTAAGATAGTAATGAACTGCTTAGATTTATAGATTACATGCATTTGTAAATCGTTTGCAAAAAATATTTGGTTTTAGCTATGTCATTGTCTAATGCATTTAAATGTTTGGTATATTGTAAGGACCTGAAATCTATCAATTTATTACCAAATTTTGCGAAGTTTTAATAGTTGAAAAAATATGCAAAAAATAAATTGAAATCTTTATCAACTGCACTGCAATAAATAAATTTACGCTTTAAATATGTCCTCATATTTCTTCAAAAGGAATTGCCAGAGCGTTGCCTTAAGGTTTTATACCAAGAATCGTAATATAAATCTTACAAAGCGAATGGGTTAACCCTGTCGTACGTCTTCATAAAGCGGGTTAATTTGGCGAGCCGCGGACGCGATAAGGCGACACGCATGCGGACTTATGTCGCGGTGCGTGTTCACCGCGCGAGCCGATCGTAAATCTCTATGAAGAAGCACGCTCGCGGTTTCAGAAGTGCGCGAATTCGCTAGTGTCCTTTTGCTCGTGTCAATGAGACAAGCGGCGAGGCCTTGCTACGACGATTAGTAAACGACTCATTTTGTGTTTTATACATTTTTTACATATGATGATGAATCAACCATGTTATATAGTACGCAAATAGTTAATTATATAGTGAAGTCCTGAGAGCCCGTGTGTGTCTTATGTGACATCAAACACTTTCTTTAAAGTTTTGGATGGGATGTGCTCTACAGATAAAGTAATAATAATAATAAATAAAATGGAATAATAAGGATTTCGGTACATCTAATGAAGATGCTGTCTTTCGACCCAAAGAATGTATAGTTTTCCCCCCGAAAATAATGCAAAGTATTCTTTTCACTTTGTCTCAGCACAACAGCGGCGAATAAATGCATCGATATATGCCCTCGCCCACGTTTCGTGTTCCTGTTGCGTGGGATGAGCAACGGTGCACGGTTCTCCAAAATTTATTTCGTTGCACGGTAACCATATCTTACCATATGCGCGAACTCGCTCGTTGATTCACAAAATCGATGCTCACCTTAACTAAACAAGTACATTTTATAGCAAGAGTGAATAAGTGCTGTAATTTTTGTGCAAAGGGACCGAGTTTTTATTTATTTAGGTTAATTAAAATCCTGGGCTGGCTGTATTTTTTCTTTAATTTGAAAATTAACGTCGTCATGTGTTACGGTCATTCAACCCTCGCGTTCGGGCCCGCTTGTTTAACTGATATTACTGGCCCTACCTTTTGGGCCGTTATTAAAAAAGGCCTAACGCGGCAATTAATTTATTTACTGAGCTCATATTTTTATTAAATGTCTGAACTTTATTAAAGCGTATTTTAAAATGCGCGTCCCGACGTCCTACGCCCCATTGTTAGCAACGTGTTGATATTTTATTTATTTTTTTCGTTGGCTCGACGTCGTTTTGTCAGTAATGAAGCTCAACTCTTTCCGAGATTTTGTTGGGTCAGTAATTAAACACATCTGCTACTCATGCAATTTTATCTCCCGTTGCGTGTTTTGATATTTTCCATTATAGAGAAAAGGTCGCAATTTTATACCAAGACACATACTATATGTATTGTCTTTTATAAAAACGTATGTTCAATAGTCTGCATTAGATAACGATATTTAAGATATTATTGTAATTTTAGTTAAATAAAAATGGCCTGTTAAAAAAAAGTAATTTCTTGAGCTAGTATAGAATAATTTTTTATATGTTTAGCCTTGTGCATTTTGAATTTAACGATTAATAATGTTATTACTATTTTATTCTATTGAACCGTGTGATCATCAATACTTATTGTTGCTGAGCTGAGGCCTACAACGTCCACTAGTCTAGTTATACCTCTATTTTAATATCCTATATATATGTCAGAATGAAGACTCTTGAGTTATCTTAACAAGTGTGATGGCAGCGTTCATGACCTTATTGACTAACATTTTTTCTATAGTACTAGGTGGCAAACGAGCAAGCGTTTCACCCGATGTCAAGTGATCGCTACCCGTAGACATTTGCAACTAACTAATGAGTTTCAGATGCGTTGCTCACCTTTAATGGACAGAGGAGGGGACAAACAGAAAATGGTTATTTCCAATTCCTATACATCCCCTCCACCGTCAAGTTCTCTTTCCTTTCCCATCCTTTCCTTACAAAAAAAGGTGGGAAGGGGGAGAGAACTATAAATAGGCTCAGGCACCTCACTCATCAGACAAAACGCAGAATACTCTACTTCACGCCTGTCTTCTGTGAGGTCGTGGCAGTATTTACCGGTCGAGCCGGCCCATTCGTGCAACAGATGTTGTGACACTTTGGTGACTCGTCTTCCAATAAAACACACTCTTTGAAGAATATTCTTATATTCAACCAACAGCGTAACAACACCTCGGGAGGTGCGAACGGTCGGTCCGAACGCTAGAGCATTGTGCTTAGTCCCATGAGCGCAGCAACGTCTCTGATAGCTGGAATTATCTGAAAGGAATCCCTATTGACTTATCTCTATAGTGATGGAAATGGCCTTAGTCGATACGATGAGGTTTTGTTTTTTTATTATTAAGTCTAACTACTACATAATGCAACCTAAGCGTCCACAACGCTGACAATTTCATACGTGACAAAATACATATTGATCAATTCTGGATGCTAAAAACACTTCAGTTCTTCTGTACAAAACCATTATAATATCCGGGCCTGATTTGCCAAAATGTTTATTACACATACTTTCTAAGTATTTCATCCAGTCACTAAGCGTTTAAGCATACAATTGAAATGATTCAAAGTAGATGCAGAATTTCTGTACATACGATAGCTATAGACTTCTGAAAGTGATTATGATTGAACTTCTGCAAATCGTTATGACCTGAGATAAGAAATTCCTTGATGAACGTATGCGATACTACTTTGGGCGATGAGTGTTCGGGCTTTATATCGGGTATGGAATATTTATTAATTCTTTCGGCCAGTCTAAATTTCAAAACCTGACAACGGCCATGTAACGATACTGCTTCTTCTCTATTAATTTTACTTTATTAATTTTAAAAGTCTTGTGAGTTTCCTCTTATTTTATACTGAATTTGTTAGAAGTTAGTTTAAGTTCAAGTTAAATTATTATAAGTAAACTAGCTGCATCTTCATGAGTTGCAATGCAATGCTACGTAAAGCAAAAAAGTTTTTAACTGAATATATTCAAGTCTCTACATATGTCAAAATAATAACAAAGTTTTTGTGCAAAGAGTTTCATTAAATACGATAACGATCGATAGAGCTAACTTTATTTTATTAGCATCTTTTCAAGTATATGTCAAAATTATTGTCATATTTTTAAACTAGCTGTTGCCCGCGACTTCGTCCGCGTAGAATCAAATAAACATTATCAATCACTTCGCAGCATAAGACCTTATAATCGTACTTTATAAATTAATTGTTTTTCCCGTGAGTTACGTAGCCATAACTAGCATTAAGTTATCATAAGTTCACAGAAAGCCACTCATTGTAAGATAAGAGAATAGCCTATAAGAAATTCCATTGTACTCAGATGTCTTCATGGGAAAGACAGTTGTAAACATAATCAGTTCGTCCGCAGTGCTCCTTGTGAGCAGTTCTCTGTTAAATAAATAAAGTCTTAGTTTCTTTTTTAAAACACTTTACTTTGAGCTCCCAATGTAACTGGCGCAGTCGAAAAGGTAGGATATAGCAAGCGTTTGGTAAAATCCCAGCGCACATATCCTAAAAAAGAACTCAACAAGCCAAGTAATAGTGATAAAGTAACAAGACTAGCAGAGCGGCGAATTCCTGGGTCCACCTCCAGTCGAGAAAGGAAGCAAAGGCAACGTAGAAGAAAATGCTCTTGGGGTAAGCGATAACATTTTGTTTGCCGAGTATCCTACCATTGTTGCTCCTATTCCTTAATCCTCGAGAAGTGTTAGTAGTAAGTTATCGATTATTTCCATAGGAGTGCGCATATTTCAGTTGTGCTATATTAGGTTATTACCCTTTTGTAAAATAGATAGATTCTTCCTAATAGAATATTGGTCGAATTCTTATTTTTTTACGATAAAATGGCACAGACGTCACAAGCGACTATACCTATTATAGAAATAGATCAGAACTTACTAACGGCCAGTGCCGAGTACGCAAAAATTAGCGAATTATTACCATCTTATGACGGCAATAAAAAGACACTGAATTTCTTCATTAAGGCGGTTGAAAACGTACTAGAAATCGTAAATAACCCAGAAAATGATCCTAGCATAGGATGCCTAATTGTAAAGAAATTAAGAGGTAAAGCTATAGAAGTTCTTTCAGAATTACCTAGTTTTAAAACATGGCACGAAATTAAGAACGCTTTAAAGAGTAGGTTTGGCGAAGTTCGCGATGAAATCACAATGGTCCACGAATTAAATAATCTAGCTAAGAATAAAATGGACTTAGAAAGATTCGGAGATAGGGTTAGAGACTTAACATATACTCTGATAGGTCTAGACTCTTCGAAAAAATGTTTTTACGAAAAAATGGGCATTAGTGTTTTCATAGGGCAACTCAGTCCTTTTGTGTCCCTCGCAACTAGAATGCACAACCCTACCAGCCTCGAACATACGATTCAGATCGCGATACAGGAAGAAGCAAAACTTAAAACGTATCGAAATAATAACCCTATACCTAGTAGCTATAATACGGGTAACCAAAACACAAATTCTAAGGCATCTTTCAGTAACACTAACTCAAATAATAAATTCTACCCTAAACCAGGACAACCACCAATTAAACAAGAATCTAAATATAAAATGAATTATCAACAAAATGAGGAAAGCGAGGACGAAAACTATTCCGAACGTGAAAAAACGGAAAACGCGGATACGTACGACGAAAATTTTCAGGAGATTATGAAAGAATTAAAACCGGAGTAACCTATATTAATAACCATAACGGTTTACCATCGATTTACATAAACGAACTTGGTGGTAGATTTTTAATCGATACTGGCGCTGCTAAATCATTAATTAGCCCACGAACAATTAACAATCACCCCCATCTAAAAAATAACATCTATATTCAACCTCACACGATAATCACGGTACATGGTACATCAAAATTAAATAATGCTATTAACTTAAAATTACCATCTGTGTTTAACACTAATTCCACACACTCATTTTTAATTTTTGACTTTGATAAAGATTTCATAGGCTTATTAGGTCTCGATTTTTTAGAAAGATTCGAAACCAAGATAAATCTCAAACGTATGATACTACAAATTAACGATACACAAATCCCAATCAGGAAAGACATCAAGAAAAGATATACTTTACAACCACATACACAGTGCAAATTTAACCTACTAATTAACGAGAAAGAAGGAGAGTATTTATTCGAGGGATTCGAAACGCCTTCAGGTTTATACCTACCAACTTCTTTAGTCTCAGTTAAAGACGGCACTTTTAGCATAATAATAACTAATACCACAGACAAACCCTTGCATTTTAGAAAACAGATAAACATTAAACTCCAACCACTTCCCGAAACGTTAAAAGAAAAAGACTCACAGGAAATATCCCTGAATAAAATTAACTTCAATGAAGTTGACGAAATATTAAAAGAAAATTTATCCCGAATTAGGCTTAACCATTTAAATGACGAGGAAAAAAGGGAGATACGAAAAATATGTTATCAATACAGAGACATTTTTTACGCAGAACAGCTACCTCTCACATTTACACATTCGATAAAACATAAGTTACGCTTGACAAATGATACCCCAATTTTTACAAAAAATTATAGACGACCCCCTTCCGAAATAGCAGAATTAAAAAAACAAATAGATGAACTTTTACGTAAAAACGTAATTAGGGAAAGTCAATCCCCGTGGTCGAGTCCGATCCACTTAGTGCCTAAAAAAGCCGACGCCTCCGGAAAAGTTAAATGGAGAATGGTTGTAGATTTCCGTAAACTTAATGAAAAAACCGTGGAAGATAAGTTCCCCATCCCGAATATAAATGACATATTAGACAAATTAGGAAGAGCACAGTATTTTAGTACTATAGACCTAGCCTCAGGGTATCATCAGATTGAGATGCATCCCGACGATATAGAAAAAACAGCTTTCAGCCTAGATAAACATTACGAGTTTCTTAGGATGCCATTTGGTCTAGTCAATGCACCAAGTAGCTTTCAGAGATTAATGACTAATGTACTAAGCGATTTACTTAACGACACATGTTTAGTTTACCTAGATGATATAGTCATATATTCAACATCCCTAGAGGACCACCTGCAAAAAATAAAAAAGGTATTCGACAGACTAAAAGCACACAATTTTAAAATACAATTAGACAAATCCGAATTTTTACAAAAACAAGTGAATTACTTAGGCCATGTGTTATCAAGTGAAGGTGTAAAACCGAACGGAGAAAAAATTAAAGCCGTAAAAGAATTCCCCATACCTAGTACCCAAAAGGAGATAAAGTCTTTCCTAGGTTTGTTGGGATACTATAGGAAATTTATTCCCGATTTCGCAAAACTTACAAAACCACTCACCAAATGTCTAAAGAAAAACGCTAAAGTTATCCATACCCCAGAGTTCATAGAATCATTCGAAAATTCAAAATCGATTTTATGTAACGCCCCCGTATTACAATACCCGGATTTTAACAAAACTTTCATTCTTACAACAGACGCTTCAGACGTGTCTATTGGCGCTGTCCTTTCTCAAGGAAACATAGGTACCGATAAACCCATAGCATATGCATCACGCACGTTATCACAAACAGAGTTACGATATTCGACCATCGAAAAGGAATTATTAGCAATAGTATGGGCGACAAAGTATTTCAGACCGTACTTGTATGGTAGGAAATTCACCGTATACACTGATCACAGACCCCTCGTTTGGCTCATGAACATTAAAGACCCCAACTCAAAACTTACACGTTGGCGACTTAAATTAGAGGAATACAATTATGATATTGTCTACAAGAAAGGCAAGTATAACACAAATGCCGACGCACTATCGCGCATAAAGATAAATGCACTGGACATTCCATCACAAATGACAGCCGAACAATCTATGGAAAAATTTATAGAAACCTTATCTGGTTCACCTCCTGACATCCCTATTAGAAATAACCCCGACCTCATCGACTTAGATATATCATCACTGTTCGATATACCGACCACTTCAAGTCCAAACAATGAACAATTAGAGTCCGATAAAAACAAAAACTTACTATACTGCGAAGACGCAATAGATAAGCAACTAAAACAGTTCCATATTAGGAGTTCCCCCGGAACCGAATATAGAATTGAAGATAAGTCAAAAAATAACTTCACAATTAAGCATGTTTTTATCCCTATTAATAACACGAAAGAACAAATCATTAAATTCTTAAAGGAAAATACAATAGCAGATAGGAAATTTCACTGTTATTTTCATGACGAACATTTATATCCATTATTCTGCGAAGTTTATAACACAGTGTTTGACACTCGTGGCCCAAAATTATACAGATGCACAACCAAAGTAATGTTGGTACATGAGAAAGACGAACAACTATCAATTATAAAGAAGTATCACGAAGGTAAAAATATCCACCGTGGAATTCAAGAAACATTTAAGAAATTAAAAAAGAATTATTATTGGAAAAATATGCTTACATCCATACAAAACTATATAAATAAATGCGATGTTTGCTTAAAAGCTAAATACGAACGAAATCCTCTAAAATTGCCAATTAACTTAACTTCAACCCCATCAAAACCAATGGAACACATGTTTATGGATTTATACACAATTGATAACTCAACATTTCTTACAATTATAGATAATTTTTCGAAATTCGCACAAGCAATACCTTTGCAAGCAACAACTAGTATACACATAGCGGAAGCATTACTACAAATATTTGCAGTAATAGGAATACCGTCTAAAATTACAACGGATTCCGACCATAAATTCGATAATGATATAATAAAAGAAATATGTGCTTCACATAATATTTCAATACATTTCACGACACCCTATAACCCTAATTCTAATTCCCCTATTGAACGTTTTCATTCAACCTTAGGTGAATTGATAAGATTGCAAAGTCTGACGAATAAGAATCCCATTAATATCTTAATGCGAAATGCAATTATCGCATATAACAATACGATTCATTCGGCAACTAATTTCTCACCATTCGAGTTACTTTACGGTCATACCAGTAGTCGAAACCCGTTAGAAATATTTTACCCTCAAGAATATTACCAAGAGTATGTGGATAACCATAGGAAACAAATGGAAATAGCACATAAATTAGTAACAAGTAAATTAGCGACAGAGAAGGAACACATCATAAATAAGATAAATCTAAACACCGACGAAGTCCGATATAAAGTAGGTGATAAAGTCTACAAACAAGTAGCTAAAACATCACGTAGTAAAAAGACAGAACCGCGTTATCTAGGACCGTATACGATCATTAGGATTCATCCCAATCAAATTGCAGAGATTGTAGGAAAACATATTAATGCAAAAACAATTAGAGTGCATTTTAAAATGCTTCGTCGTAATATTGTTCCAGATGCATCGCCATCATAAGCGTCCTCCGGTTCGCCTCAGGTGTAATAGAACCCGTGGAAAATCATAACGGACTGATGATCCTTAAGGAAGCGTCCGTACAGCAACAAATAGACACATATCATCTTATTTGTGTTTATAACCTGACCCAATTCAGAGAATTATACACGGAAACGAGAGAAATTTTCCTTAACCTTAGTAGGATAGAAAATAATAATAAGGAAACACATAGAGATAGATTAGTGTATAGGCAACAAATAGAATATATCACTAACGTAATAGAAAATAAGTTAACCTATTTAGGATCTAGTAGAAGTAGCTATTACGAACATTTATATTCACAAGATAGAATTAAAAGAGGACTTATCAACGGATTAGGTTCAATAGTAAAGGCCATAACGGGCAACCTCGACAACGAAGATGCCCTTAGATTTGAAAAAGAAATAAATGAAATTAGAATGAATAATCATATTTACCGAAAACAATCATTAAGTATCATGAAAGAATTTATGGACCAATATTCTAAAGATATTACAGTAATGAGAGATAACCAAAGACACTTAGCTGATATCATAAACAGTCTAGGTACCAAGATAGATTATCTAAATAATAAGGTTAATATCTTAGGTTTATACATACAAATAGAGAATTGCTTACAACTATTGTATAACAAATTATCTATGTTAGAGAACGCAATAACTTTTGCACAATTGAATAAGCTACATCCGAGCATTGTAAACCCTAACCAACTATTAGACGAGTTGAGTAGAGTAAAGAATAATGTTAAATATGAATTACCCTTTGAACCCAAAATTGTAAACATACATAACATAGAGAAAAGCATAGATGTTAAGGCATATAGCACTAACGAAAGTCTCAATTTTATATTGGAAGTGCCATTGGTAACACCTCAAATGTACACACTCCTTCACCTGTATTCGATCCCTGACCCCAATGATATCATGCTTGTTCCCAAACATACCTATTTTATACTCGGGAACAATGAGTTCGCATACCCCCAAGGGCCCTGCACATCCGTAACAGAAGACCTACAAATATGCAAGCATTTCGAGTGGCAGCCACTTCAATCCTCAACAGATTGTATTGCACAAATAATAACGCAACAAAAGGAACCAAAAAATTGCACCAGAGTTGTAGCATCGTATAGAGATATACTCATCCAGCAAATCAAGCGGAATACATGGATAGTTGTATTGAAAAAGGAAACAGTTATTCGCACCAAATGTAACAACGAAACGCAATATCAGCGGATCAAAGGAACCAACCTAATAACCATCAACGACCAATGTAAGGTTAGAATTGGAAATAACATCTTAGAAACGCACCAAAGGTATATAAAAATAAAGGAAACTATACCTTTACCCCAGCTCCAATTCCCGAATGCATCAAACACTATAGTAGAGATTAAAAATATAGAATTAGACAATATCCACTCGCTGCTTAATAAAGCGCAAGTTTTAGATGCAAATGCCATACTAGAAAAACAACAAATAATAAAAAATAAGCCTAGCTGGCTGACCATAATATTACTTATTGCATTATGTACTACAATCACGGGCTATATCATAAATAAAGCAGTTAGAAAACACAAGTCCCGGCGTGCAACTCTACATCCTGACGTCGAGCTACAAGAAGCGCAAGATCTAAGGGCTGATGGCGAAGATTCACCCCAACCCCAAGCTCCAGTACGCTTCGTTCTTCGGGCGGAGGAGTTACGTAGCCATAACTAGCATTAAGTTATCATAAGTTCACAGAAAGCCACTCATTGTAAGATAAGAGAATAGCCTATAAGAAATTCCATTGTACTCAGATGTCTTCATGGGAAAGACAGTTGTAAACATAATCAGTTCGTCCGCAGTGCTCCTTGTGAGCAGTTCTCTGTTAAATAAATAAAGTCTTAGTTTCTTTTTTAAAACACTTTACTTTGAGCTCCCAATGTAACTCGTGCAAAATTAAAATAAAACATCTGTATCAAAGTTGTATTTTGATATAACAAACAATTTCATTTTGAAAGAAAGAAAGAAAATAGTTTATTGTTGCCACCACACTCTACTACACAAGTTTTATCAACAGTAAGGTAATAATAATATGTGAGCTAACAGAAAATAAAAGAAAAACCAATATATTTTGAGAATATAGTGGCGACGAATAGGTCCCTAACTCAGCCTATAGCTTCAGAAGAAGCGCTGTTTTCGGTTAGGGCCTCGCCCGTAATTAAATATATACATATATATATATATATATATATATATATATACATATACATACACATACATACATATACACACATATATATACTTATATAAATAAATAAAATTATGGTATGTATAAATATTATAGATATGCACAAATAGTAAAAGAAAATAAATATTATAAACCTATATATAAAATATATAAAACACACATGATAAATTCCGATAGTATTAGATCCAGTTATTTTTTTATATACACAGCTTCCACTACAGCCATACGCTTTCCAACAATATACTCATTGAGTTTATTTTTAAAAACGTATCTGGATAGAACCGATTTTATTGGCGGTGGTATGTTGTTCCAGCATTTAGTTGCGGCGTAGCGGAAGCTGCCCCTAAAAGCTGTAGACTTATGCTTATGTATAGGCAAGTTACCTTGGTTTCTGGTATTATAGGTCTTATGCGAGTGAGACTTAAGTTTACTAAATAAGTACTCTGGCTTTTTACTTTTTAAGACGTCAAAAGTTAAGGTTGCAATTTGTAACTCTTGCCGCATTGACATGTTCATTAAACCAAACTTAGTTAATTACGGTGTAATATGGCTCCGCGGCGGAATGGTATAGCAGTAACGTACACAGGCATTTTGCACACGCTGAAATAAGCGCAGCGAGTTAGATCTAAGACAAGGCCCATAAACGCAATTCCCATAATTAAGCTTAGACAATATTAATGATTCACACAGTTTAAGTCGTACAGTTTCACACAACAAACCACGTATATTATAAAGTACCTTTAATCGAAAAAAACAATTTTTGACTTGCTGTATTATGTGGTTAGCGAATGTTAAACGGTCATCCATTAGAATACCTAAATTTCTGGCATCACAAACTCTACTGACAGGTTGCCCTAGAATATTAATATTGACATTAAGTGGCTCACACTTTTTGACTTGTTTATTAGTGCCAAGAATCATATATTTAGACTTATTAGGATTGAGTACTAGTGAGTTAGAATTTGACCAGATACCTATTAGGGCTAAATCTTCGTTGAGTCGCGCAAGCGCTAATGATGCATCAGCGGGCTTAAAGGAGATATATAGCTGAACGTCATTTGCATAGAGATGATATTTGCAGTTATGGATAATCTTAGTCATATCTGAAGTATACAAAATGAAAAGCAGGGGGCCGAGGATCGACCCTGAGGTACACCACGTAAAACAGGTTTAGTATTGGAGTAATGTTTGGCCCCATCCTCGCTTGTTATCAATACCGTCTGCGTACGTCCTGTCAGGTAGCTATCGAACCACATAATTGAGTGTGAGTCAAAACCGTAATATCTTAATTTAGATAACAAAAGTGAAATGCTTAGAGAATCAAAAGCGCGGGAAAAATCGAGGAGTACTAGTGCTGTAACCATACCCTCATCCTGTGCAGCTAAAATGTTATCAATGACATCTAGTAAAGCAGTGGTGGTGGACCTGGACTTTCTAAATCCTGACTGAAGAGATGGTAAAATATTATTATCCTCTAAGTATTTGCTGACCTGCGTGTGGATAACTCTTTCAAGTATCTTGGATAGGAAGGGGAGTATACTTATTGGTCGAAGGTCTTTTACTGTCGTTGGGTTGCTTACTTTAGGGATTTGGTTAATGATTGCTGTTTTCCAATTCGTGGGGAACGCAGCAGTAGCAATGGATTTATTTACTATGGCCGTAATAGCACCCAATGTGTGAGGTATAGTGAGCATAACCATATCTAAAGAGGAGTCATCAGAACCAATGGCCTTGGATTTTATAGAAAGAATAATTTTTGCAACAGCAGCTTCCTCTACTGGCTTTAAATAAAATACAGAATCGCCATGGTTATGATACTCAAAGTATGTTAATTCCGAGAGTGGCGCCAGTATTGAGCCAGGTACATCCAAAAAATATTGGTTAATTGCGTTCGGATCACACAAGTGCGCTGGCAAACACTCATGTGTTGCACTCTCAAATAGGATATTATTTTTCAGATGTTTCCATAGTGATTTAGAATCATTACATTTTCAGTTAATATTGAGGTTGAAATATGCCCGTTTTTCATTTTTTATACTAGATATTAGTAGTGATTTCAGGCTTTTATAATATTTTTTATGAGAATCTTTTTTAGTTTTGCGATATTTATTAAATGCTTTATTACGAAGCTTGGCAATTAGCTTGATTGTGTTAGTGATCCAAGGAAGGGGCTTGTGCTTTACGGAGACTAATTTCGCTGCTGCATGAATATTATTGTCTAAGCTGATATCTTAAGTGGTCTATATGTAATGAGCTTAGGTTTTATTCTTTCCCGTTTAATATCAAGTGTACAGTTTAACATACAATGTCCCAGGTCTCCGGTCATGTTACTAACCGAGACTTCCCTAACACGACTATTCGTGCAAAATACATCTATTAGTGTTTCAGAGTCGACGCTAAAATGCGTCTGTTGATGGATGATTTGTTTCAATTCGACACAGTGTAGAAAGTCTGTAAACCTGTAAGTCATGCTACTCGATTTCCGCAGTAAGTTAATATTAAAGTCACCCGTTAACACTAAGTAGTCATAATTATGAAAAGAAGTTATGGAGGCCGTGAGCGCGTCAAAAAATGTATTTACATTTAGCCATTGCGGACGGTAAGCAGTGCCTATAAGAAGGCGCCGACCATTTACACGAGTCGAAACCCACATTTGCTCGATCGATGTATTAGGATACTTCATTGACCGAATTTGATTCCCCCTGCGTATGTAAAAACCTACGCCACCGCCTCGGCCGCCACAGACAGTGTTCGGGCGCGGCATTTGACAGAACCGATAGCCGGGCACTGCCGGAGCGCGCGCAGCCTCCCCGGCGCTTTTGTTTATCTGTTTAGAGCTGCCATCACTATCTTGACCACCACCACCATCACATCATCACCAACGCCACCATCGTAACCACCACCACCTCATCACCACCTACGCTACCACCATCACCACCATACCACTACCATCACCACCACCATACCACCATACCACATCACTACCAACGCTACAACCTTGACCACTACCACCACTATCCTCACCCTACCAAAAATCATCTAACGCGGTTAAAGATGATTTCAGCAGATGATTGACGCACGTTGCGCATCTCCCGAACCTATAACATTTGCCCCTTGCTAGTATCGTTTAACGTGGCTTAAGAAGTTAACACTTTATTTGAAGTGTTAACTTCTTAAGCCACGTACAATGTTTATATTATTTTACTACCTCAGGCAACCTTTGTGACATTGCAAGTAGCGGGCGGCGCGCGTAATTTTTTTCACAATTTCGAGAGTTTTTCATTTTTCGCGCGGAACCCTTTTTAATGTGCTGAAATTAAATTATTATTTGAAGCCCGACAATATTAGCTATCTTCCAGTAAAAGTCACATCAGAATCGGTTAAGTCGTTTCGGAAATCTCAAATCACCCGGAATAAACATACAGCAGACAGACATTTTTTTTTTAAATAATGTATTTTTGTTATAAGTACCGTACATCGTGTGTATTGAGTATGGCAATGTTATTTTGATATAACATATAGACACTTCAATTTCATTTACCAGAAGATTATTTGCATCTTGCTGATATATGTAGTTGATGACGTTACATAACTGTAGAGACCTCCCATTAGTTGCCGACTTCCTGGTATACACTGATATAATAGAACCTAGAACGTTATGTTCGTGTTCCGTCTTGATATTATATATTCTAAGATATGTAAAACGTTCAAACTTTAGTATTTTCGTATAGTGTATACAGAATAGATTTGTATTATGTATTTCATTCGTTAGTTACAAACGGTTGAGAATTAATTGTTTTTACAAAACTCTTTAGGGACAGTGCCTGCATTCACATATACACACATTCACATGTGCATCACTTTACCGGCTTGCGTACAAATATGATTCGGACAATGACTCTATCCATTAATTACTTGACACGAACCTATAGTACATGTCTATTTATTACTCTACCTATCAAACGTACGGGTACCCAATCGAGCGCCCATCGAGTGATCCCATAAAGGCCCCCAATAATAGTTTTTTTCAAATATCTTCCATATATAGACAGCGATCAGTTACAGTTTTGTTATAAGTATAGATTAAACAAAGCATTGTGCAAAAAATTCATTAAATCGAAAAACATTTTTTTTGTAATTTATGTAGATTTTTGGTCTATTCCAACTTTTGCCGGCGTCAGAACACCATACCTAAGTTCATTTTAAATGTTGGAAATTAGATGGCGCTTATAAATCAATAACAATTTTTTCAATACTATTGGCCTAATAAAAAAGTGTGGACTTTTATAAATATTTTAACATTTTTGAACATAAAGGTTTGATAGAAAATATATATACATATAATAAAAATGTAACTGATCGCTGTCTGTACGTGGAAGATATTCGAGAATAACTATTATTGAGGGTCTTTATAAATGCAATAAAACCCAAAACAATCATTTTTTTTAATTATATATTATTATCTTTAAAATGATGATGATTGAAATTTTACATTAAGTTCAAAACAGGACAGTGTCGGAGATTTTGCAAGCTTCAGCTAGATACACTGTGCATTGAATATTCATAGCACACACACTTCTTTCGGACACACGACGCTCCATAGTAATTATAGTGTTTACACGTAAGTCGATGATTTTAGAATTGATGTGTGTATTATTTTTTAATAGGTTCTGTTAGGTTAGGTTAGTAGCTTATTATCCCCGAGGAGGGTTGGCGTTAGGCAGGAGGCCGGCCGTAAAAACTGTAGCCAGAACCTATGTAGTATGGACTATGGTCACAGCTTAAACAATCATATGTGATTGTTAAGCTTTTCTACGGTCATTTCGATGTCCCTAAATGAGCGGGAAAAGGGCGAGGTGATGACGACGTTAGGGTGATATTTAAGTAGGTAATAGGTAATATCATTTCGTTTCAGTAAAATTGCAGGGCGGGTGAAACCGCGGGGCACAGCTAGTCTAAGATAAATCATTTGATTAAATTCAATTTACATACAAAAAAATATTACGCGATTTTTTTCCATAATGTTATTGTAAAATTTGCTACCGATGCTGTCGCTTGAGATTTGCTGCACGAAACGCCGACGCTGTGTCAACTGCGCTCCTACGAGTTAATCAACCTCCTGCCTTTCAAAGAATCTTATTAGCGTGCTACCAGTAAATTGACTTTTCCAGACGTACTCATACGAAATTTCTCTCGCATAAGGTACCATCCAACTTCATTAACCACTTCAATCGAAAACATTGTTGCAGTTTTAGGTACTAAAAGCCATATCAACCGCATTCGCCTTTAGAACAAGCACTTAGCGAGCACTACCTATAATCAGTTGAACTACTTAGCAAGTAGGCGCAGTGCTACCACTAAAGCTCGTTAGTATCGCGTTTATGCCTCTTCGCCATGGAATATTTTGGGCGCTAGTTTGCCTTATTTTTTATTTACCTTTAGCTGAGATCGTATACAAACTTTGTGCCTTTTTACTTTACTATGCCCCATGGTTTCTGCCGTGCCCTTTAATTAATATTACCTATTTCTAAAGAACTATTGTCCTTCGGAATAGAAAATACTTTTAGTCACAATTTGGTGGTATGTCATGATTTTCGTCACAAATATTTCCTTGACCATCCCATCGGTAACGTATGTTTGGCTCCTGAAGGTTAAAAACTTCCTTATGAATTAGGCTGCTTACTGCAAAAATATTTTTTCAAATGCGATTGTAAATTTCTTAGCGGGTTCATGCATCAGGGCATGCCGGTGTATGAATACTATGAGATTTTTTTTACAAAACTGCTTAAAGTGCTTATATATAGTTCGATTCATAGTGTCATTAACACTGAGTGTGTGGTCAATTTGTCTTATATAGAAGGTACACTCAAGAGCACGCTGCAGTGGTCAGTCCTGTTAATGTATTTATTTGAAGTTATTATTAGAACACGAAGAGGACGAACGCACGAAGTCGTGAAACTGTTAGTCGTTATGTGTTGAATTTATTAAGCAACTTTCTACTCGTTTAATACATTATCAAACGTAAACATTTTCTAAAACATTCCTTCGTCTAAGATTTTTTTTCAGGTTTTTTGTTTTTGTCAGGCTGCCCTTTATTATAGGTCTTAATAATATCAAACATACCGTTCAATTTGTTTGAATTAAGAAGTTTCGGATTCAGATTGATAAAGAAAAAAATGCTTCGTAAAGGTATTGGTAGGTTACATGAGTCCCTCGAAGGCTATCTCTAATATAAGGTCTATTGTAAGCTCCGTCAAAAACCATGGAAATGGCAAGGGCACAGAATAGATAATATTACTACGTGCCTAGGATAAATTTGGTTAAAAGAATTATATAATAGAAATATATAAAGGCAAGCTTTCAATCCTATGACTCATTAATAAAATCTATCGTGTAATAACTAATTATTAGGCCAAATAATATCATATGTTGGCTGTATTAATTTCTTCTATTAAAGGAACGAAGATTGAAGTAAACTTTTTTATACAAAACAGAATACGAAAGAAAATTTTTGCTAGTTAAATGAAGGGAATTTAGAAGAAATGGACGTCGAGAGTGCGTGTTGGGCGTTATAAATAATGGGATAGTAGAAGATGCAATCTAAGTATGTGGAATGAGCAAGAGGAAGGACGCAAGGAAAGCCAACACGGTGTGGTGGTATAGCGGAGTTCGAATGGAAGTGAATGCTAGCCCTGCTGTACCAAAAAGGATGGGTTCTTTTTGTGTTGCGGCAAGAGGGGACGTTCGACTTTATAACATCGTTAACTTTTTCATATAAAAACTCAACAGCCCCGTCGATAGTAGTCGAGTTCATACTAGAAGCCCATTCGATAGCTGAGTATGTCCTGTTGAGTTTCTCGTAATCTGCTTTATAGAAATTGTGACGTACGATATCGTTTTCCACGAGTGGTACTAAATTTAAATCTAGTACTTCTAAGTGAAATACAGGATGAGCAGGATCTTTTTTACTAAAGGAGTTGAGCATTTTTAATAACTATTGGTAATTTTGAAAAAACTCAGTCAAGAATGTTACCAGCGTAATTCTTAATACTATTGTATTGTCTTAATCCTATAACTGCAAAATCCTCCGTCATATGTTTCGCGGCGTTCTGAACATCAACATTGCCAGGTTTTATAAGTGACGGCCTATGGTCGTCCCAAATAATACAGGGAAGATTGAAGTCACCTGTTACTAAATAGTTGTGCTTGGGATTATTGTTAGAGTCCAAGAGCAGGTCGTCCGTAACCTTTTTTAAGTTTTATAAGTAACTGGTACGGATCAGGGGCAAGATACACAGCAATTATATGTAGGTCGGTATCTGCCGAAATGTTAGGGTCAGGCATTACCAACGTTAGCATTTCGGTAGGTGAAGAGGCACGATTTACGATAATCGCGCCTAGCTCTCGTCTAGTGATTATCATGACGCCACCTCCGGTCGATTTACCACTGTAAGATAAATCACGATCATTTCGATATATTTCGTACGTGTCATCGCATAACTCCCTGTCAAATATACCGTCGCGTAACTATGTCTCGGTAATAATTATTACATCGTAATCATAAGATAATACTTTTTGACTAAATTGTAAACACTTCTTCCTAAGTCTAAGGGACTCTAGCGTTCTGGTAAAATATACTTAGACTTATATCATCCACTATTAAATTTAAAATAAACTTTACACGCAAATTCTACATTTAGTTGTTTTCTTGTCAGCGAAGTGTTGGTATATAAGAATATTAATGATAAATATAGAGATATAGTATAGATATATAACTAAACATAGTTTATTTGTGCGTGATGGCAGTGACATTGATTGTTTTAAAGCTTCCTACTCACGGTTAATATAAGGTATTGGATGTCACGAACGATAAACTATACGAGTTAACATTTTGCGCGAATCACTGAATTATGGGCATTGTAAAGAGAGGAGTCAGACACCCGCTGGGACCACCCGCGTGTCTTAAAACGTAGTGGACGCGCCAGTCAAACGCGTCTTTACCGTTCTCGGTGCGTTCCACGGCGTTATTGTCCGCCTCACTTATTCTTTACACGAATACCCTGACTGGTATGACATTGCTTATAAATATTAATGATTTGCATCACTTGCTCAATACGCTTGCATTTTTTGACATTACCGTCATTTAATTCAATGTTAATTCTATTTATACAATGCAAATACTTCGATTGTGTTTATTGTGTCGAATGTTATGTTATTTGGCCTGGTGATGGTGGTGCAATGTATGAAGGGTATTTATTGAAGACTGCTTAATTTTTCTTAGCTTGCTTATTGTAAGGTCTCGTTTTACCTTAACATGTACTGACGGGCATAAGGCAGAATTGATATAGTAGAGATGTTCACTGTCTCAGATTCATTTCCGAAAAGGTAACTAAAAGTTTAACCGCATAAAATATTATAAACATAAATTGCAGGGTACGCTCTCCTTGCACAGATACGCTCTCTTGCTTTGGTCACTGTTGCTTAGAAACAAGTGCACTGTCGTTTATGAGCTGTATATACGTTCCTCTTGAATGTTATACTGTTAGAGGTAAGTACTTATTATATATTTCAATATAGCAGTAGTCGCTAGTACCTAATACAAGTTTTGCAGTTTTCGGAGGGTGAATTATGGTCCATCCTTTTAAAACTACCAAAGTATTTAAAAATTCATTCAAATCGGTTCAGCCGTTTAGGAGGAGTTAGAGGAGTGTATAAAGATGAACAAGGTTTATTCCAACAATGGTTGCAACGTATCACCATTTCTACTATCCGGTCGGATACTTGTTTGAAATGATCATATTTTTTTTCGGTGTACTCATCATCAATCGCAATGCAATAAATGACGTGAAATATGATATACTCGTGCCATGAATCAATTTCGGTCCTTGATGTACTTGCGAAAATATCTATCTAATAAATGGCATCAGTGTCAAATTTGACTTTACATAATATAACATTGCATATTTAATAATTAAAAAGGTCATTTTATACGAGCTTAATCACATGGTAGACCGTAGTAACTTGATTAAGTCAACATTACGTGACGTATCTGCGAGACCACAGCACAGGCTGAAGTTTATTACGTTCGAATATGAACCAGAACCAGCCATGGAAGTATCATATTTTCGCACGCAAAAAGGAGTAGAATACACTAAGTACTTATGCAAAATGTATAAAAGAAAATCTATTGTCCTTGCTTTATAGAAAAAAGCTATATGTATTCGAATTGTATTTTCCTTGTATATTTTACATTCATTTAGTGTGAGTAAATTAAAGTTGTATGTAGAGAAATGTTGTCGATATCGTGTACTTTTAAGCTATAAAATTGTAAAGTGATAAATCAATAAAAAACTAGAATTTGCATGTAGAGTATTTATGCACGACAGCACGTCGCGATTAAGCCGAGCATAGTAAAAGGCTTGTTCGCCAGCACGAATATTCGTGATCCGCAAGTATCTAATGCTGAAACGTTCGGAATACGCAGTTATGATGTAGACGACAATATATTTTTATAGGACATTTCAATATAAGGACAACATTATTTCTAATATTTTACTAAGAATGGAACTAGTCAAATATTAATATTTTTGTAGACACATTTGCAAATAGGTTTAAAAAATCTAAACAATTTTTGCAATACACGGAAAAAATATTGTCTGCTGGATTTACAGGCTTATTCTTTGATTGCGCCCAAATATAATTTCCTCCTCATTATCTCGAAGAAGCTACATCGTAAAGCGACACTGTTTTGACGCTGCTCGGGGAGTAAATTAGACGGCGCCTCCGATATTTCATCAGCATCATTCCGTATTATTGGTCCGTGGTGATTGTAAATTGCCGCGGCATCGGAGCTCGTTAGTGTTTTTGATAGATGACGCCCGCTCGTTTGTTGAATTTGTTGTAACACTCGCGGCCGCGTAAAAACACATGGTTCGACAACGAGATATAAATGGCCACTCCCCTCGGCGATCTAAGTTAACGAGCTATCGAATAAATTACTACGCCAGACAAACATCCACAAAGGCCCTTTCTTCGCATTCTTCTAAAACAGATATATAACACTCGATGTGTTTTGTGCGCCCGCCGTCGAGTAAAAATTGAAGTGTAATTTTACGTTTTAACCGGTGCCTGCCCCCTTTCGTTCCGCTCGCCTTGAGTGATGGTTATCATAATTGGAGAGAGGGTAAGCAGGTAGGTGAACTGCCCGCGCCGCCTGGAAGATGGCGGTGGGCGGGGATATGCGACGAATAATTCTCGTTGCGCCTCCGCTGACCCCTAACTTTGTTCTCGCATTCTCGCTATCCAGCCACGAGACAAGATTTACTACTTAGCTCGAGTCAACATAAGCGATGCTTGAAATTAATGTGTATCAAGCTTATTTGTGTATTACAAATCGTAACTATACTATCGGTACTTAATTTCAGGTGAATCGCTTGCTCGTTTGCCACTACCTTCTATTAAAAAAGAAACATATTGCGTAACAGTACATGGGTTTTATTGTTATATTATTTCTTAATGTTGTTGAATATCAAAGTACTAATTTTATCCATCACACTACTTTGCTAAGACATTTTATAAAGTCGATGTTTTAATCATATTGATGTATAGCTGCAATACGACATATTGTTTGATAAACTCTGTTAATTTAAAGTATACATGTTGCATCGAAACAGATGTCTTGTTTCTAAGATGTCTGATAAGAGGTGTCCAGTGACTATAGAAGTTATTGATTGTCCTAAGACGGTGGATTACCATTACTGTTATCAGTGCGCGCACATGTTGCGACATGCCCGCGGCAAATACAATGGTAAGATTAATAACACAGACGCGTCGGCGCCCGCTATGCGACACGAGTGATCGCCGACCAACAAGGGCGGAAGAGATGGCCCGGGATAATATAGCATCAGCTCGCCGCCTCGTAACTCAATGCCGTCGACGTTGAAATTGTTGCGTGGTCTGCTCGCTAATTCAAGTGCTTTTATTCGATGTTTATAGGCCGTACTTCCTAAACGATACTATTGACGTGAATTTTGTGATTTTAAATAAGAGATTTATCACCCATTCCTTAGATCCTTTGTTAAACTAATGTTTAACTTGTAAGTTACCTACCAAGGTATTACATATGCATTATTATACCTAGTTAGTCTAGTAAATTAACGTGATATTTCATTAACGTGTACTCTCTTCGATGACAAAACGTTGCAAAAAGATTAAATAATCTATACCTGAATAACCAAAATAAAACAATACCTATAGGTTTATTACATTATTAATGATATTTTTGTCATATAATATATTTATTATAACACATTTTTCTTTTATGTTAATAAAGCGTATTCTTCCTCATATTATTTGTCACATTACTTCGACAATGTGTCATTTCCATGCCTGGCAGCAACATAATTCCGTGATGTAAGACTTGTTGAACTAAAGGTAAAATAATACCTCAGTACCTGTTACGATGGTCGCGTGACTGGCACGCACGAAGGAAATCTTCACGCGCCGGGACGGAAGTGGTACTTACAGACATAGACCTCTTTTAGTTTTTACTCGTTGCACGTTGAGAATCTTTTAACATCATTGAATTGCAATTTTCTTGTTGCCGCCTATTAAAGGTGTAACGTGACACTTTTTTACATAATAGCTATAGATATTGTTAGTCGAAGATAACAGCAATTATATTTTCTATTGAACATTCAACCAATGAACACTCATGCCAGGTATTGTATTGTTATGATTCAAAAGTTAACCTGCTAATATGTCATATCTAGGTACGGTTTAGTTCAACTGCTTTCGGTTGATGTCGAATCGACAAATAGGAGATCTTATGTATAGGACGCCTTGTGTATTCAGATCTACTGCGATCATAGTGTTCACATTTACCGAGCGTGGTGTATTTTGGCTAAAAATCAATAGAAGGATTACCATAAACTTAAATTTATGGAATGAGAAAATCACCAAGATACATTATTCCCTGATCAATTTTTTAGCGTTTTTGCCAGACTGTTTACTGCGGTAGTGCGAAAAAATGTAATGGGTAGCCGTATCGATCTACCTTCTTTCTAATTCTGGGACCACTACTAATTGTCGGTTTCTCACTGCACGCTAAGACCGCACACGATCTTATTTTTTGTCGTCGACAAAACACATTCACCGTGTCCACACTTGTGCACGTACTCGAAGTCGGCTGCTGTTCCATTTTATTGTATTGCTCTATCACTGGATTCCGACGAGGCAATCGACAATTAAAACCGTCTTCGCGATTGAAATTTTTGCATTTAGTAATCAATACCTTCTCTTACCAATCTTGGTAAGGTTAGGTCGAAAGTTACTGGGGACTATGAAGTTCGATCCAGTGATTGGTGGAGGAGTCAAGGAGGTGTTCAGCTATGGCCGACTTCTGAGGATCGTTGTTTTTAACAGCTCGAATATGTTCTTTTATGCGGCTGGTGATGGTGCGCTTGGTTTGTCCTATATACGAGCTGCTGCAGGTGGAGTTGACTTTGTAGACACCCGGTGTTTCAATCGGAATACGGTCTTTGGGCGATCGTAATTTTTGGTAAGAATGCTCTTACAAACCTTATATTCATCTTCAAAGCCTCTGTATTAAGTGTAACTTCCAATGTGTCGCCTATTCATTTGACATTAACATCAGTTGCATTATTACAATCATAGTTTATCAAAACTATTGATTGTATTTTAGAATAATTATTTATTTGAATAAATATATATTATAAGTATAGAATACTTTTACGGATTTTATCGCGTTTATTTTATGTATTTGGGTCCCGACGTTTCGAGTACTTTCCAGCGCTCATGGTCATGGTCCTGGGCTGAGGTGTCAGACGTCCCAGAGTCAAAAGTAGCTGGCGAAGTTCCCACTTATTTCCAATTAATTACTTCTGCTCCGATCTATGCAAAATGAGCTCACAGTATCTTGAGGTCTTGCAGTTGTATGCTTGGCTTGAGGTTTAATTTTTTTTTGATCCAATAATATAAAATAAACGCGCAAAATCCGTAAAAGTAGTTTTATTCCAACTGTTTACCAATTTTTTTATCGACGACA
The DNA here is from genome assembly GCA_029849275.1 of Papilio elwesi. NCBI lineage: Eukaryota > Metazoa > Arthropoda > Insecta > Lepidoptera > Papilionidae > Papilio > Papilio elwesi. The sequence goes on from CM056697.1 coordinate 7,114,844, forward strand.
AAATTTGTGAGTAAACGCATATACTACTGTTACTACTACTACTGTTTGTGATCCATCCTTTATTTTAAACATTGTAATAAATTTTCATCGAATAATATTTTAGAATTTAAAAAAAGTGGTTTATTATAGACTATATATATTATATAGTCTATTGTAATTTTAGTGCATATTTGTTTATTAAAATTGGTAATATTTATTTCGCTCAGTCTATCGGTTGTAACTGTATCCAGCAGATGAAATATTTATGCATGCACCGAGAACCGGCAGAGTAACGGTTAATTGTTTGTAGCTATGAGGTGCGGCAATTAGCCGTGCAGGTGGTGAATCCGACCCCCTGCTCTTATGTCGGTGAGGAAGGACCTGCATTCTCATTTACATATTTATTGCCTCCACGTTGCCTTAAGTGGGACAATCGGCTGTATATTGTGACTAACGTGAATTCAATTACATTGTGTGTTTATTCCCTCACGATAGTCATGCTCGTCACGTTAACGACATATTGAAAGCGTAAATACCGACACGTACCAATATATTTTTTACCGATAAATTTCAATAGTTTTTGCCTCGTGTCTAACATATGGTTAACGATTGAACGTAACAGTGGGGTCATTATTGATATTAAACAGATGGTGATTATCACCATGTATCAAAGTGCATTACTTGTAGAATACATCTGCTGTCGTCACGCAGGACGATGTTGCACTTTTTTATATTAAATTGGAAGCTTGATCTCAAAGTGTGACTCGTTACTTTTATAATTTTCTATCAAAAGTTCGAGGAATACTTTAAGTCATGCTTATAACGTGACGGACGGATTAATATTATATATAATATTTCGATTCAAAGGTACCGTGTTGGGAAAACTATGGTATAATTGATTAAATTTTTTCGCTAAAGAGACCTAGCTAATAGTTAAGTACGTATACATTACGCAAGGTTTTTTTGTTGGTGTCGAATATGCGACCTACGATATATACTATACCATGCAGGTTCGGGAATCCCCACCCTGCCCCTGAGGTTCACTCCTCATGGCCTCCGTTTTGAAAAGACAGCGGCCCGCGGTCCCAGCGTCTCCGCCGGCATCAGCGGTGCGACCCCGCTGAGTCGCGGAGAGCAAGGCGAGTGGCACACATTACACATGGCACGCATTACCAACACTCCTCTCCCTCTGCGACTCACTCTCACTGCAGGGACGAGTCCCCTCAGCCCACCAACACGCTCGAAGGTGAACTCCATTGAGCACACCCCGAGCGGCCCTCTCTGGATGGTGCTATCTCTCGGATCGGCCATAAGTTCCTCTTAGCTTTACCGTGGATGGCTCAGACCTACGGTTCTTCACCATGGGGGCTCAGAGCCATGGTTACCCCCGTGGGTGGCTCGGTTCCACGGTTACTGAGCCCCACCGCTATGACAAGGCGGGAACCCGGTCGGGGGGTACCCACTCATCTGGCTTATTCGAGACCAAGCAGGCTTGATTATAATTTCTGTGTCTGTTCGTTTGGGATATATTATAGAAAAGTAAAAGCTTATTTATTACGTTTATAAATTTTAAAATCATTTTTAAATTGCTATAAACATACTTAATTCATATTTTGAGTCATGAATGATTTTTCATAATGCAGTTGAGATGCGGTCTTCAAGAAGTGTGCTAGGCATGACTGAATGTTGCGATTCGAAATAGCGTTGTAAGGGAAAAGTCAGACTAAAATTGAGACGGAATGCTTTGGTGGTTGAGTCATGTTGTGAGGATGAATTAAAGAAGAAAAATTTAAGAGTGGCAGTGTTAGTCGACCTAGGCAAATTTATTGGTGACCAGATTGGTGACATACTAAAAAAAAGTTTTATTAAGAGTACCCACAATCGACGAGCGTGTATTCGTAGATGTGTGAATGTAGAAGAAGCGAGAGAGGTGTTACAGGACTGTGCCAAATGGAAATCAATAATCTTTGCTTATACTACTACTCACTTCCTGGTCTAAGGGTGTTAGTACTTATTTATTTATTAATTATATTCATATTTTTGAACATAACTGTACCGTGACTTTACTTATAATCGCATGTCTGTGTCACATTTAGGAAGAAGCTACAAAAAATGCATAAAAACTCGTCATTAACTGTTATCCAAACCTACGAGAGTAGTCTTCCATTCTGCAACTAATTTCTTATACAAATATATACAATAAATTCTCAAATTCACGAAGTACTCACATAGTCGTCGAGGAATCCTGAAACTCCGAGTGCGCACAATGTATGCTTATGCCACTCGCATTTACATAGGTTACTACGCTCCTTGTCGCTTGATGTGATTGTGTACGAGGGTATACCTATATCTATTTACACAGAACAAATATTTCGTTACTGCCTTTTTCACATTTAATGAATTAAGTTTAAGATTTAAATTGGGACAATGCTTAATTCTTATATAAAATTCAAATCAAATCTATTTGTTACTCTATAGTAAAATTTATATTAAAAATTTTATGTTTTTCACATGTTATGTACGAAAACCTGTATCAGTGTACAGCTGCTCTAATGCCTTCCGCCATATGTGGTCCTTCTTTTTACGCATCCAACCATTTCCTGCCATATTCAAGAGGTGATCGATGACCTGTGGAGAAAGGCCCTTTGCTTCTTCCCTTGGTGTTTCTAAAATATATCAACTCAAGACACAGTAAAATTTTATCTACCATCTCACAATAGTTGGTAACACACAAGCATGTGAACCATTATTTCAGCAGTTTTATCTGTATGTGCTCCAAAGTCGACGCACAACCATAACATTATTTCAGAACACGTATCGCGTGTAGATAATCTAATGCATAGACGTTATGACGCATTTATTGTTTGAAATGTATTTTGTGTTAAAGCCAACATCTGTGCACTGTAGCACAGGAGTATTTGCCAAAAGGTAATATACACTCTATGTGTTATATGAAACAATGTAATGGCAATGTACAAATTGTAATTTGTAAAGTTGTTCGCTTATGAAATGTTCGATAGGCGTTTTATTGTTGGTTTGGCAACACTTGTATTTATAAGAGAAGAATTAAACTAAAAAACTTGATAGAAAAAGACGTTCGTCATTCATATTCGTTCACATCAGCTACACTCTGCAACACCAAAAGCTCATGTTTGGGTCTATGGCTTTAGATAAACTCCTTGTTTCGCTTTATGTTAAAGGCGCATTAAATTAAACGGACGGTTTTTATACTTTTTAGGAAAGTCATTAAGTATTTTAAAAATGAGGTACTGTAGGCCTGTTGAATAAAGTAAATTTTCTTTTCAATGGTTACGTTTTGTGTACTGGGAACATTGTCGCCTTTCGTTGGGTGCCAGTACACGCCGGGATAGCCCTATTCAAATGTCAGCGTGAAGCGTGCCCGCGCGCCCCTGCCTCCCCGCGCAAGTACTGAAATGTCACTCGCGATACTACGCAATCAATTTCTTATTTGTATACCAGCTCCGATAGTGTTTGCACAGGATTTATCGAATTGACGAGTTTCGTATCACATCTTGATGTTGTTTATTGTCAATGTATTTAAATTGGCCGACCACAGCATGAATCAATGTAATTGATACATTTCCATAGTAATTGTGTTATTTATTTCGTCTTTTCTATTTCATTGCCGTACTTTTCGAGCTCAACTAAGTTACTCAACTCAACCAAGTTAATGGTGGCTAAATTCCTAGAAATATTTATGTTCTTTTTAATTTAAATTTGATAGTAAAATTGTACAATATATCGTTATATTATTTCACGACATTAAGCGCATGTTAGGCAAGGAAAATGCCTCAAAATTGAAATATAGAATTAATCAGAAATTTTGGCTACGAGGTATGTACATGGGACGAGGTATATTACCCATATTATCAAACGTCGATTAAAACATTCACTTTTGGGTGCGAACCAATAAGTCTTGGTAAAATGTTGCTACAGACCAATTAATTCTATTCTACTTCTGCACCATTAAATTGGTTCCTGAAGGGACGTTTGAATGTTCAATATGTTTTTTATTGTTACGAAATGGTACTAAATATTACAAACCTTTATTCATGTTACTAGGAGCTTTATGCGACGACTGCCCATTTTTTTATAGAAGACGAGAAAAAATGTATACAATAAAATACTATTCTCCTATCTTGAACAATTAAATATCGAAATTCGTTGTGCAACTGCGACGGTCGCGGCGCGATCCCCTCTGTTTGTTTAATGTTTATGAGTTAGAAATTGACGCGAGCGACGAACGAGCCCGCCAAACTTCATCCATTTGTACTTCGTTCTCTTCATTTAACCGACTAATGAATTGTCTACCTTTCGCTTTAAGTATACATGTCCTTGACCACAATTTACTTTGGCATTTACGTTTAAATAATTGTTAATATTTGTACCAAGCAATAACGAGAATATTAGTAATGTATGTGTTTAGTACAGCTAAAATAAGTAAACGCATCCCAAATATTTTAATCAGCTTGGAGATTAAAATAATTTGTTTTAGATATTTTTATTTACCGGTGACTATTTTTTTCTCAAGGTTTGAACTTCATGTCTATTTAACATCGAATTTAATTTTGTCCAAGAACTAATCACTGACATTAATTTAGTTTGAAATGCCAGTAACATTAATTTAGTCTGAATGTGATTGAAGACTACGTTTTTACCTACGCGGTCACTAGCATTTAAACATCAAAGCATTTCTATTTAGATTGATACATCGATGTTAAAGGTCTTAAACTATTTAAATGCTACACGTAATTAGTACTGTTCTCGTTTGCGTTTAGATTGTAATGTAAGTTGTTAGCGCTATACCCGTGATAAATGTTTGAACATTTAATACTTAGTCCATTCCAACCAAATGACGATGTGTTTGTACGATCATCTCGTTTGTGTGAGTGTTACTATTTCTTCTAGAGACATGATAGAAGTAATTTCAAACTCTATCGCAATTTAACGAGCGACTATTGTTTTTCTTAGTTCTGAATGATATTGAGACACGGTACTCCGCTATCAGATAGTGACACTTTCGCTAGAATTGATTTTATTGTTCGAAGCTTAACTCACACATAACCAATGTGATTTGAATTCCGTTAAAATTGAACTTCATATTGTAAGTGTATTAATTGTATTGGAGCCAAATTTTTCCAACTACACTAATAATTTTGCGAAGAAAGGAAGTATCTTAATTGTTGATTAAATTCAATAGGTTTGTTACCAGATAAGTGTATTCCAAATTAATTACAAATTCCCCATAACCAACTACTAGATAGTCTGCTATTTCGTAGCGCTGGGTTGAATACCAAATATATAATTACACGTGGCTTTACCACGACGGTACCGATATGTGTACAGAGTGGGCCACATAAGCTGCGCGTGCGTGCAGGATAAATGATAATTATGTTGAATGGCCTTTATAACTTATTTCAACGTTAATTAGTTGCCAAAGTATAATTCATTTAGGAATGTAACAAATCACATCTCAATGCTGTACACGCTTGTAATGGTACTATGGTGTTTTGCTGATGTTTGAAGTTACTGGTTAATGGATGCACTAACTATTAGTTGCTTCATATGGAGGCAGCGGAAAATCATTAATTTAGTGAATTACTATTTTGCTGAGACAGTGCAGAGGCCCCACGCTGCGATTCCGATGCGAGCTTCTAGTTGAGTCAAGCTTAACGTGTATGCGATATGGATCTCACGTTTGCCGCTTACTAAATAGCGGATAAATTAGCTAACCAAGTTAAATTAGTGCCGCTAGTTAGCTCGAGATGCCAGACTTCTTCGCTCTATGCTTTTGTTACCAGCTGTATATGCATACGGTATTTAATGGCCTAGCATTTAATCAACTTATTGTTATTAGAATAAAAAGAGCAATCAATAATAAATAATGACATTCTAAAGGCGAGCAACAACAACTGTACTGACGACGCGAGTTCCCGGTGAAAGAGTAGGAGGGGAACAGTCGAGTGTGATTGTCATGTAGTCTATCTATATAGTAGATAAAAGGGGATGTATGTATGTTCCCTATAGACCTAAATATACCGGGATTGTCCAGATTGGCACCGCGGGTGTTCCTGTGTTTAGTAGTGATTTGATCAACATAACTAGCGGTACCTGGGCGAAGCGGGTCACTGGTATAGTTCAAAAAGTTCATTTGTAAAATAGTTTTCTTAAGGAATCCTCGTATATTGGTATTTCCTTGGCTGATGCCGACTGCAAAAATAAATATGATTGAGAATTGATTCCTTAGTTTACTTGCGTAAAATTATTTTATACTTTTATTTTTGAGTATAGTTTTTTTGAAGTCGTTTTTGTTTTTGTTAAAAATTTTGTTTATAATACGAGTATATATATATACTGTAAAGCAATATGTATTGTTTTTTTATAAACACTCTCACGAACTCTAATATGCTTCTATCTGACGCAAATCATATACAAATTGTTTAACAATTTTTATTTTATAACGTAAACGTGAAGTTTTGGTTTCACTGCTGTGAACTCTTCGCGGAAGTAAGATTGAGTGAGAGTTGATACATGGCTAAGCAAAGTTCAACCTTAAACGACATTATACACTTATTGCCAATAAAATAAAAGGGTCACTAAAGATTTCAATAAAACTTCAAGAACATTGATAAGGTTCGAAGCATGATTGTGTGTGTCCATTTTCAAGTACTTGTATATTCTTGAGAGTGTGATCTTGATGCTTTCAAGGCTTTCTTTCCCCATCGCTTTAGCCATATTCTTCCCTTGTTGTATTTTCATTATGGGATCAAAATATACTCACTATGAATACGATTAAATTGATACCCAGCCGCAAATTGATATTCTGTTTTTGTACTCGTAACGGTAAGAGTTTTCCCATTGAAAATTCATGATGGATCATCACAAAATCTATGATTGATTCGTGCTGTATTATTCGTAGCTTTCATAAGAGTTGCTCCCGACGGTTTTCGCGGTGGCGGCTTTCCGCGCCCTTCCAAGCTTAATGATTGATTGCTCGTCGGCAAACTTCATATGCTCGGTAGATAATTTTGTATTTCAGCCGTAAACAGATTACGTATTGAAAGAACCATCGCTCTCTCTGCCTTTCCCTTGGAGTTTTCTTTACACAGTTTAGCGGGATATAATCATCGTGACTCTGCATATTTATCGCGTGAATTAAAGGTGTTCAGAAAATGTTTGTGATGTGATTTTGGCATTTAATAAAGCTCCTTATATAGACATTTGTAACGTACTAGTATAGACGAGGAAGGTCATAAGATGTTAAGTGGGCATCGCTGCCTATTAGCATTCCCAATATGGAAGGAACAGTCGGTTGTCAGAATTTATGTATGATTCAGAATGTAGATGAAAGCGAGAACAGGACCATAAGATGTATCGAAGCTCAGATCGTAAAATGGCTCTATCAAAATATGCGGAATGTGTGCTCTTAAAATATAAAAAAACCTGTAGCCATGATACTACAGAAATCAAATCTCGAAGCAATTTACTCGTAGTTTCGACGCTAGCTCTGTATAGATCATATCCACGCAAGAAATGAAAGTAAGCGTTGTACCCAATTCAAGTCTGGTTGTGGCACAATTGTGATTTATTATTGTAGTCTTTGCAAATTTAGAATAAAGTAACCGTTAATAAATTCTTCACTCACTTAATAAGGAGGTGTACTTTAATAAATCATAGACTCATTTATGATAACTCATAGTACTTCTGTACTCTAGGAAACAGTATTCGTAGAGTTCAACATGAAGCTTATTGCTGCTGTGGTGTTTTATTGAACGTCATTAAATATGATACTATTCATATAAGCAGTTAGGTAACCCAATTAAATGTTATTTATGTACCTAATGGCAATGGGTAGATATACTTATACTCGTAGATGTTTGATTAAATATAAATTATGATCATGTCTTACGACAATTTCAGAGCAAAAAATAATAGACAAAAGAATAATAAATATATGTAGTTTTTTGAATGTGATTTAAATTAGCGGCGCAACTAAAATGATATGACGACTTTTGGAGTTTATTGCTTGTTGCGGAATGCCTGTCGTGCTTGATCTAAAGCAACTTGATTTGAGTAAGAACACTTCTGCATTTTTGTGCATTTCAACTTAATCTATATTAAAAAGAATTATAAATTATTTATTAAATTAATTATTTATTTATTAATATATTATAAATATGTTTTTTGAGCAGATTGTTGCTCAACGAATTTTCTTGTGTCCTTACTGCAACTTCCATTACACAATTAAGGATAATGAAGCAGTGCTTTTTTTTAATTCGACAATTATAATTTACACACTAAAAAGTTTACTCATATAATATTATTTCTTGTAAAACAATTATAACTTTAAGACATTAAACTATTATCGAGTATGAGTCATTTACAAATCTACTTATAATAGCTTTGTTTTCCTGAAACCATGTTTCGCACCAAATTGAGATATAATTGCAACGGTGTCGTTGTCTGATGTACATAATTTGGCATCTATCATTTCGTTCCACAGTTATCTCAGCTAGTTGTAACCGGCTAGTAATTTAGGTTGTGTCGTGACTTGATTTGTATGCAGGACGGTAAGATAGGGCACAAAATGAACCGTTTTATATTTATTTACGTATGTATTCTCGCGTATTTTAGCGAAATAGACAAAGTAGAAGATACATAGGTGTAATTTATCTTTAGGTATATGTTTGTATGTTAATAAAAAATAAATAAAATGTGGGAATATATGTTTTTTGTTCCAACTCTCATTACAGAAAGGGATTACCTTGTAAGTACGTATTAGTGTTATATGCAAGTCAAAAATAAATAGCTTATATAAATAAATATGCGCATTTTGTGTGGTCCTGGCATACCTCTCTCGCTTATAATGCAATTTTTGATCCTGTTATTCAACGATTTACGGCAACGGCATTAACTCTACTAGCATGCTTTTCCTGCCAAAGTCAGCTCTCACTTCCATACTTTAAAATGGGGACTAGTACAGCATTGTGTATTGCCAGACGAGCTTTCATAGTCACATTCTCACTGTATTTCCTGTACCGATAGCCCCATTCATTTTATATCCCGCATTTACTCGTAAATAGACTTACCTAAATGTATAAACTTATTTTGCATCGCTTTCTCAAATGTCGTATTGGACCTCCATTATTAGTGGTGACTAAGCTATCTTTACGTTAGTAAAGAGGCAGTGCCTTTACACGCGCAGCAAAGTGTTTCTGTACGTCGAAACAGGCGATTGACGGCGATACATTAGGAGATATCGAGCGATCTCATTGCCAATAACACAGCACTGACTTTGTTTCGGCTTAAGATTACATAACTTTGTGATCTTAACGTAATGTTAAACAATTTATTTGTAATTTTTACGAAAATTGGCTAATCTGTGATTTTATGTTTAAACAATAAATAAGAAAAAAGTATTTTATCGTTTTCCGTATGAAATGTCCAATTGCTCTGACAAAGCAAACATGAAATATGATTTCATGTTGTGACAAGACTTTAGTGTTAAAAAATAATTGTACAATTTTTGTATGTCATGATGTAGGAATCTGTTGGTTTGCATTGTTGGTGTAACAGCGGCGCAGTCCGGTGGCGATATTGCGATAAGGCCGGCGGAGTAATCGGGTTAGGCACGCTGTCGCTCACCGGACTAAGTACTAATTGCCACGGTTATGCGTTATGCAGACCGGTTTAATGGCCGCTACAGTACTGCCTCTATTTACGTAACCTATAATACCACGGCCGGCATTTTACTATGTTGTTAGATGTAACCTTTGTTTTGTTTAACCTATCACGTATTTTACAACATGATTATTTCATAGATGCTGTAAGATTTCTGCTAGTTTATATGTTTTTGAAGTATTCAGCTTTTTAATAATGTATTAATAGAAATGTTTGAGTTTTGTTTAAACATTCGAGTATATCGGTGGTTGCTACAAATCTTGAAACCTTGCATAAGATAGATATTTCATAAATATAAATGTAATTCATATGCAATGTATGAGTTAATTTAAAGTAATGTACCTTCGGCATAGTTCGTTCGTAAGTCGACTTTAACTTAATGTTATGATAATGAAATCGGAGTCTCATTGTAAATCATTTTTATTTCATATTGGATATTGTGATATTTCCGCTAAAGGAACGATTGCGGGGAAAACAATGCGCACGAGCATTGTAACTCACGCGCATAAAACGATGTTGTAAACGAAATTGAATTTGGTTCGGCATGACATTTATTCGTGTGCCCAACTCGTCACGTTGGTTCTCGTTCCCCCTCTCTCTTAGATTATTGCATTAACGATCATAACATGGTAAAAAGAGACGTCATGAACTTCATGCATTTACATCGTGAGTCGCGAATCGGCTCCATTTGTGCTATGTAAATACGAGACCTTTTATTTTCTTGCTCCGCTAAGTTATTATGGGACTGTTGCATGATGTTACGTTTCTGAGTGTTCTGGCGACGCGCTTGCATGTTTTGTAAATGTCTGTTGGCTTCGTGTACAGTTATTTCGAAAGTTTTGTTCTGCATCTTTAACGTTAGTAAGGTACCGAAGGAAAGTAGATTTTTGGTGTAAATATTTTGTAGTATTGCGATTTAAGAGAAAAATAATTCAAGCTTTATGGGACCAGATATAGTTAATAATTGCTATCTGCAGTTCCCCATTTTTATAGGTCAAAAATGTAATAGCCTATCGCCAGATATCGGAAACTCACTAGTCTCGAAAAACATTTTAACTATGTATAAACAAAATATATGTAGTAATAAAAGGCTAATATGTATTTTCTCATAGTCAGGACTTGAACGTTAAATAGCCGGTAAACTAAAGATCGTTGTTTGCGATTTGTCAAGTAACAATGTTAGTGATTCAGCCTGAATGAAATACGTTTCGAAATTTGATTTGATCATTTTGTATTGTCTTTACTTTATCAAACGTCATGAAAAGATTAATCAAAATTTATAATTTAAAGTTGCGTGCACTTAAACCCTCGGCCATTCCTCTGTATGAAATGCTGTTAATGTTCCTAAAGTCCAGCGAACCGGTTAAATTCGTGTTTCTCGAATTGCATTGCTTCTGCTTTACTCGAAATTTAGATTTTTGTTAAATAAACATGCTGGATACCAATTTCTACTAAACTATTGAAATTTAATAGTACTCCGTATGTGAATATTTTAATAAAATATTTATTGGAAGTGGGTTTTGGTCAGATATTCTTAATAACTTATGTCATTCAGTAGTGATGTCATTAAAAATAATGGAGTGTAGTGTAATGTAAACACTGCACTCTATTATTGATTTTGTAACATAATCATATGTTCAGAATGTAAAAACTTACTTCTCGACGACCTCAACATCTTTGGCCGTTAAAACTTGGATTTCCTGTGATGTACCAGAGCTTCTACGATCAAAGTTGAGATCAACACGTACCAGGTTATTATAAAGTCGCAGTAGATTTATTGAAGCGATAACGCTTCCAAAAGTCTTCGTCGTCCAGAGAATACGGGTCACTCCTTGTTCTGTATACTTTTCTTTGACGCGTACTATTTTCTAGTTGTTCAATCACTTCAATGCTGTGTAAAGCTTGCATTATTTTATAAAATCAGCAAAAGTAATTATTTTGCTTACAAAATAACTTTGACAAACAATTTGTGTGTGGAAATGTCAGTTTTTTAGTAATCAGTTGTTACGAGCTCGGCCATCTTGTATTTTATTCTTATAGCACTGTTCCTGTGTATAGTGTATAGTAGGGTCCTGGCCTCTGTAACTTTATGATGGGTTTAAAGAACTCTTTATTGCTATAATGCTGTTATGAATACAATTTTTTGCCAATCTTGTTATAGCGTGTTATAACACTTTAGGTGTTCTATAACTTTTTGTGAATAAGACCGTAAATTTCTATACATATGTAGCTTATTGAATTTAATATACTATACGTTTTGATACAGATTTAGTGATGATAAGACTTACAAATATCGTCATTGGAATTATTATAAGTCTTGCGTTATCGCGACAGGCCCAAGGGCAGTACAAGTCCGAGGGCATGGGCGTCGGCGGGCACACAACTGATTAAGGCGTATAATCAGGTCTGCAGTTCGGCAGAGCCTGCTCTTCGAATTTACGATGTGCCTGAGCGACGCTTATCGCATGCGAATGATCTGCCCACGGCGCGCGGTCCGCTCCACACACATATTTTATTTTATTCGCGCTACTGTGATGTAATGAGCTGATAAATTGGAGAAAACCACCAATTAGTGTCGATGAATTTATTGTTTCTACTTAAAACGTAGGAGGGCCGTGTTGGTACTTAATCTTGGATTGCGTTTTTTTTATTTTTTATTTCTCGTTTTATATGCACAATTAGATGATTGCAATTAAACTTAATGCCAATTAAGAGCTCGTGTCGAGATAAAGATTGTGAAATTTTTGGAGGTGCGCATAATACATTGTTCGTATTTAATGTTACTCGTGATCATTCATTTATATTCCTAACGTGCCCCGGTTTCCCACTGGTAGTTTCCCCATACAAACATTCATTTAGGTAATCGCACCAACTTTCAAAGGACTGACAGCTATGTCAAAAGGCTTAGTTACCACCTACATTAAAAAAGTTAATGTGGTCGTTAAATATTCTTAAATTTAATGACCAATGCGACTTACTTCATTTTTTCTTCCATAAGAACCTTCTCCAGACAATAACAAACACAAAAAAAGAATCATCAAAATCGGTTCAGCCATTCCCGCGTGACGCCGTAACCAGGGGAAATAGGGAATCTTTTTTATATATAAAGATAAATTATCCTTCATACATATCAAATGTTTTTGTAAAAGTTACCTTAAAATTCAAATGATCTGAAATAATGGAACGTTCGTACGCTATCATCTCCATATTATCTGTTGAAGAACAAAGAACATACTGTTTTTAGTACTTATAGCTTTGGCCCAGTTTGCGCATGCAAATTTGCTTTGCTTACCAGTCGAATGCTATCCGAGACAATACTGTCGACCCTACTACTTGGCTACGAGCAGAATCATGAACAACGGGCATTCACCGTCGAAGCATAACTGGATTAAATTATAGCTGTGTCCAAGGGCTGCAACTGATAATACGGAGAGTATGATAATGTTGTTATATTACTGGATACCGACTGCAATTAAGACTTCGTTCAAATAGGCAATGTGCTTAAAGTGTTTGCGAACTTGCAAGAGTATTAACTTCGTATGTTCTAATTTAGCACGGGTGAGGACCCGGCCTTAAAAAATATTGGAAGAAGGTGGCAATCGAGCAAGCGGAGCACTTCATGTTAAGCGCTACCCATAGACATCCACACCAAGCAAAAGTGTTGCAAATGTGATGCAGATGCGTTTTTAATGGACAGAGGTACACAGGAAAAACGATATTTCCTCACTAACCCCCTCACCGTCCAATCCTCTTCCGTTCGCAAGCTATCCTTATGAGGAAAGGGTAGGAAGGGGAAGAAGCCTGAAATCAGGACTCCGGCACCCCACTCGTCAGTCGAAACGCAGAGTAATTGTAATTCACGCCTGTTTTTTGTGAGGTCGTGATATTTGACCGGTCGAGCCGGCCCATTCGTGCAACAATTGTTGTTATTGCGGACTCAACCACTGTTAAATACTACCGTAATAATCGTCATTACAGCATAAATTGGACGGCTTTGTAAAAGATTTCAACGCGTAGCACGGTTCATTTGCCCAGATTTTATGAATAAAATATATCTTATGACGATTCTAATTACAAAATTCTAGTTACAGATTAACTATAAAGCTCGCTTTTTAGTAAAATAATGTAGGTTGTGACATAGAGTGTAGTATTTATAAAAACAAAATTGAATTGGTATATGTACTTTAGATTCAAACGTTTTTTTTACTATCAACTATCGAATTTGATTTATAATTATAATATATCCGTGTACAATAATTTAAAATTACGATAAAACCAATATCGATTTTGTGTGTCATATTCCAAATACTTCAATTGTATCATTGACAGCGCTTTTTTAAACAAGCTGCCCAACAAACTAACGGACGCGTGCTAAGTATGTCAATAACTACTCATTGTATAAAAGCCCTTGAGCATATGGGAATATTGAGTGGAATGCTTAATAGTCTATTAATACCATACTTGACGGATGGTTATAATTAACGCAATCGTACTGTGTATCTTAGTAATTATCTGAGTTCGTTTTTAATTTCATTTGCCGTGATACCGCTCAAGTGGTCGACTGTCGGACGCGGATTTCGCGGCACTCCACAATTATTCATGGCTGCTTATTTACGATCGAGCTCGTTGTGCGTCAACGCACACTGTAGAACGTCATTTTATTGCTAATAATGGTTTAATATCACTATATATTGATAAAAGATTTATTAACAAACAGGCAAATCAATTTACTATATATTTTTAATAATTTTAGCATGAAAGTCTTGTAACATTAAGAAAGTGCAGTCATAAAAAAAGGATTGGTAACCAGCGGAAGAGCTTGTTACAACACCTGTTACATGAATGGGCTGCATCGACCACTTGAATACCACGACCTGACAAAACACAAGCGTGAAGGAGAAGTATTCTTCGTTTCGTCTGAAGAGTGAGGTTCTGGAGGCCTAATTCTGGACCTCTTCCTCATCCAACCTTTTTCTAATAAAGATATGTGGGCAAGGGGAAGAGGATGGATAAAATAGTAATTATGTTTTTTTATGTTTATCCCCTCGTCTGTACATTAAAAGTTAGCAACGCATCTACAACTCATTAGCTTGTTGCAAATGTAAATCGCTTGATCGTTATCTAACTCCAACTATAAATTAATTATTTCAATCTAAGGAGATGTAGATTTAATTTACTATATTTAGTTATTTTCCAGGAATTAGACTTCCGTGAAACAAAATTCATTTAGTACCACTGTATAGGTAGAAACAGCGGGAAGAGAGCTTACTTTAAAGTATTAATAAAAACTCGCGATATATTGCGCGCATAAATTTGTTTCGTTACCCTAATTTTCAAAACGGTGGTGCAAAAATTCGAAAGTCATATCGTCTGTACTGTACTATAACACCAGTTTCTAATTTTCTAAGAAATATACGCTATTATAAAATTTGTGCTCGCGTGACTTGCGGACTGACTCGTCAAATATGTTCCGTTTTCACACTCAATGAAAAGTGATCAGCTATCCCCCAATTCTACAAAAACTTTAAGGAAGTTTACGTAACAGCATAATTATACTGAACTACGAGGTCCTTTATCTGAAAATAGATATAAGCCAGACCACGGAAAATTATCGCAGTTTCGACTCGACAATACGAGTGGAAATATCCTTAGTTTAATAAGGACATATTATAGTATCAGAGTCGGCCATTTTGACCGCGGGTGGGGTCAACTCGACCCCGCCTTGCGTTTCCTGTACAGGATAATTAGTATATCCCCACCATATCTTCCCCTCTTCCTTCATTGTACGTTTTACATCTGTTTTGTTATACTGTTTTTAGTCTTAAATAAAGTTCCAACGTATATTTCGTTCAGAATATATAATTAACTCCACTATGTCAACCCGCTTGCTCGTTTGCCACATTCTGCCATAGAAAAAATTAAACGCAAGTGAAGAGTTCAGTTTCAATCTTCACTAACACAGTTCGTATTGTACGTATCTAAAATTTCCTCTTAGACATTACAGAGTTTAAATGAAGTTGAAAAGGTTGAAACTTCCATAACGAATGCCATTCAATATCTGAGTTTCTATTTCGCATGAAGCAAAGTCAAGTGAGTGCATGAAACGGTTATGCAGAGAATCTTAATTCGTATTGAGGCATTATTCGCGGCCGTGTGCCTGATGGCATTGTACGTAGAAAGCATTACGTTTTATTAAAGTGCTTTTCAATCGTTATTCCATGCTCTGTGCGTTGGCCTTTAAAATGTCTTGAGTTTCTATACTATTTTATTCTAAGGCAGTCATAACTATTTTTCTTTCCTGGTTTTAAAACTTCCTCAAATATTTTCTGGATGTATGATAATTGATGAATTTGTGGACTTTATTCGGATTTTTTACTGGATTATATTATGAAAAAGATTGAATTCGATATTGAAGTGTTTTATGCACCTTAATTCATAGATTTTGATCCCATTTATTTATTTACAAATTTCTAATTTAGTATATATTATTTATTTATTTTTAGTCTTGTCGTATCTATGTAAAGTGCATTTATTTAGGGGTACGGTATATAAAATTTTAAATATATATATTTACATATTTTTGGACTAGACTATCAAAAACACAAACACGTCGTTCAAGTTCCATCAGATAGTTTATAATTACAAATAGATTATCTGCAGTGCAGCCGGGAGATGCGCGCGTGCTCCTGATTTAAAGCAAATTGAACTGCGAGATTGGCTCTCAGGAACATCTCATTTGACGCCGCAACGCTTCCAATTGTCTCAGCCCCTCAGACTTCGAACTCCATCTATTGTGCTTGGCGAGTTATCGTCGTTCTGTTATTATTACGAAACTAGTGCTACCATTCTATGCGAACCATGAACTAGTTTCGTAAGATTGTATTGTCAGGTACACCTTTGTTGCCAGTTGTTGGATTGCATTGTTACGTCTTCGCTGATCTGTTGACCGGATTGTAAAGCGAAAATTAATTCAAATCTAAGTTTTAATTTATTTATTTTCAAACAATATCATTTCACCTCTCCGAATCAAGACTAAATACGGCATGCGGAATGCTGGTAAGAATAAAATAAAACCAGCAAAGCATTACATTGCTCGTAGTAGAGATGGCCAATGGAGCTAAATGGCAGGCCTCCGAATCCTTGGAGGAAGCCTATGTCCAATACAAGACGTCGAAAGACTAATGATGATGGTGATGAAATAATATCATAACTCAATTAATTTGACATTTGAAGAATCGATCATACGCGTAACTATAAAATAACATTTTTTAAGCGTATGCTTATTGACAGTGTTAACGCAGATTATATTCTGCAGCGACGTTCTCAAGCCGTTTGAATTGTGGCCCCGGCGCGAGGTCCCACGTTGATTTAAAGCAAATTGAATGCTCCGAGCCACCCGCGTCTCAACATCTAGTTGTACGTTGCCACCTATCAATTAGCGATTCGGATTTAGTATCTCATAGCTTTTGATACACGTGCAACATTGGTTAGCAACTAGTTATGTAACCGGCTAACCAACGCAATTAATTACGGTTCGAATAATGGTCGCGTGCTCTTATTCCATTTTATACTAATAAACTGGTACGTAATTTGCAACGTGTTAAAATGATATTTTTGTGAAAATGAAAAAATATGTTCCCTATGTATCCCTCCTTTGTCTGTCTATTAAAGGTAGGCAATGCATCTGCTACTCATTAGCTTGTTGCTGATGCCTATGGGTCACCGTCCGTCACTTAATATCGGGTGAACGCTTGCACGTTTGCCACCTTCTATACTATAAACAAAAAATAGTTTCTGTTAAATTTACTTTTCGGTTTCTAAGGAACGTTTTTTTTGTTGACAAACAAAAAGGTAAATGATTTCTTTTAATGAATTACCTCAACTTTTGTACTATTAACTATCTTGTAGATGTAATTTTAACAAAGATTTAGCTAGAAGTTCAGAAAACTACTTTTGTGTCGTTTAGTTTGTAGTAATTTAATATTTTTTGCTATCATTAATGACGAAGTCTTTTTACGATTAAGAAGCTCATTTCAAAGTTAAGCACGGAGCGTGGCGGGGATTAGTGGTTTTTAGAGCACATTTTACATTTTGTTTTATTTAGTATCTGTTAGTATATAACTGGGTATTATTGAATAAATGGTTCACGCGGCGGCGCCGTGTTCTATGCACTCAATACGAATACAGTGCTATATCAGAAAACTGCCCTTTATTTGTTCTTACCTTGTTCCCTGAAGTCCAAACTAATGGTATCACCGTAAACATTTTTTCCTATAGTTACTATAGTTACTTTATAGAAACAAAAGTGTCACCAAGAGCATTCTTAAGTTGCATGCATATTGTAAAATATGGGTTTTATAAATATTCGTCTTCTTCGCTTTTCGTAAAAAAGTGTTTATGCTTTAGTTCAATGTAAATGAATGGTACAAAGAATACAAATGGTGTGGAATTTCCTTAACAAATTTTACACAGAACGTGTAGATAGTAGTCCAAAGAAAACTTACGAGATCTCGCGTACATGGCTAACGTAAAGTATAAAGCAAGAACTCTCAACGTATGAAAAATATGATCGCATTTACAAGCTTGAAATATGAATTTTTAAAATAAGATTTTTTTCTATAATGTTGTATTTAAATATACACCGTAAAGATGAGATAAACATGCAATTCTGACATGTTCAGGGCTTATTCAAGGTTTCGCGATACAGTGGGCGGGACGGGACGGCGACGCGACGTCGGAGTACTTGTAATGTATGAGTTATAGAAGATGTGAAACCCAGAAATGCCGCGCTTCAGTCAGATTTACTTATCCTGTTATTCTTGAATTTTTTCCATTAAAATAAAAATAAATACGACGGCTCTCGAGGATGTTTTTTGTAAGTTTGTACACACATTCCAACTCCTCCTTGCGTCACACTAAAATTGTCATAATGTTATAAATGTACACCTATCCGCATGTAAACAACCCCCTCTCCTTAGTTTCATCCGATGCGGGGTTAGTTAAAACAAAAGCAAAGGTATATATTAGCTTAGGTATAGTTTAGTCTAGTTGTGCCCCGCGGTTTCACCCGCCATACAATTTAATTTAAACGAATAACTTATTATTATTAATAATGTTTACAGAGCACATTCTGTCACTCGCACCAACTGTCAAACAACTGACGGTTGTGACGAAAGCACTAGTTCAGCCGTCCACGCCGTTTATCACCTAATCTAGTAGTATTTTGTCTGACTGGGACATTCGTCCAAGGTTTTTTACATTAACTAAACGAAGCGACTACTTCGATAATAAAAATTAACCAACTTCCATTACGATTTTTAAGAGTCAAATACATTTTGCTGTTAACAATCTATAAAAATTGATTTTAGAACTGAACTCCTCTGAAACGGCTGCACTGAATTTGATGAAATTTTTTGTGTGTTTATGAGTGAGCTCCGGAATGATTAAGTTTAACAATTGAACCCGGTACATATAGATTTCATTGGGTGCTACAAGATTTTGTTATTTTTTAGTGGTACTTTTTTCAATTATTTGAATCTAAATATTAAGTAATACGGAATATATAATGTATAAAATGTACCTTTCGTTTTACTTTAAATTTAAGTATAAAACGATAAGCAGAGGCACAGCCAGTTGCTAACAAGGACACGGCGCTGACCATGGGCCGTCACGGCGGCATTTTTTGTGTTCTACAAATTGCAGTCGGCTCGTTAATTGGTCGAAATTGGAGGATGACTGGCGGGTTCGGGCAGTGCGAAGTGCGCGCGACCTAATGACAAGGCGCGGCCCTCGGTACTGATGGTGTCGGTGCTGAGTCAGCCCAGTTGAACGCTGCTGGCGTCTGATAAACCAAGTTTCCTCACACTTGCAACCTGTCAAGCCCGTTTCTTAATAAATATATATATCGGCATGTCATGATAAGTATTAGAGTATGACGCACCATAAATCTAACATCGTATTTTTGTCATAGGTTCTATCTAACGTTGACTATTTATTTTATTTTTATTACAATACATTATTGAATGATTTTCTGCTTTCCTATGTTCAGCGAACTCCACCAATTTCTCGACAGTTTCCAGTCGTTTAAAGCCGTTTTCCAATATGAGGTTGGTACACAAAAACCTTTATTGCTCTTCGTCTTACCCATTTTACGAGGTACGTGTTTGTTAGCTGACACAACCTAAATTGATACGTTTTGGGATTTAAATAGTAGTAATAAATGAAAGGAAAATGGTAATAGGAAGTCATTGTTACTTTTTTTGTCACTGTAAAACACCGAATAATTCACAGTTAAATGTTTCTAAAGTTAAAATATACTCTCACCTCCTCCGTGGCTTTAATATCACTCAATCCCACCGCTCCGCTCATTTTCTATGGTAATTCATCGTCGGCATTGTTTTATTTTCGTTACAACGCAGCGTGTATTTCTCGCTTGCACCTTGTCAGCGCCACTGATTCTATCACTAGCTCTAATTGCTCATATTTTGTCAGAAGTAGTTATTCATGTACACAAAGTGCATTAAATGGTTTCGAGTTATTATTTTAGTCGGTTTCAGAAATATTGGTTGAAAGAATCACGTCTCACATCGGCACATCTAAAGTATCCTAAAGTCTTTTAAATGTAATAAACGAATAAAATCCTATTTGAAAATTTATAGTTTGTTATATTTATAATACATTTTTGCAGTGCTACACTACTATATATACATATAGTATATGGTATATTTATGTATATATAGTTATATTTCTAAGAAGATAATGCTAATCAAATTTGTGCGTCATGGGCCTATTTTGAACTTTTTCACTGAGTTCACATCAAATTGATACATGCACATTTTACTGTGGCAGACCGCGTAAGTTCTCACGCGCTCATCAGATTGTCGCGGGAGTGGGCCGAAACAAGCTAGATTTAGCAGCGGTCCAAGTTATAAACGCATCTACCAATACTGTCGTATATTGCGTGCATTCCAGAAAAATGCTGTGCTGGTCGATTTATTTGACGATATTTCGAATTGAGGTTAAATTTCAAGATCGCTATTTTTAGTTAATGTTGTAACAATTATGCCCTTTGTTAAATGGATTTTCAAATTTTAGTTTCTTTAAAAATTAAGTTACGATAAAATTTTACATCTTTGAACGAAAAATAAACATAACAGGAGCTAACAGCTTCACTATTGATGAACAAACAAGTTGATTGTATTTAGTTTTTCAATTCATATAAAACACCCCATAAAATTAAATTTGACAGCTTACAATTAACAATAAGAGAAAAAATTAAGTGTCCAAATATGTAATTAAATTATGCATACATGATCACAACGTGGTTCAAAGAAATGTATAAAACAGATGTCAACTTAAAACTTTAAAGCGACTAAAAAGTTAATAAATCTTCGATCTTGACACTTAAACCCTTATTTTGTGGAGGTTAGGTATTTGACGGCGATCTCGGCATCAAACGCGCGTCCGTGGGTAGGCTACGTGTGTAATGACTCGATCGCTTGTTGGTGATAACAATAGATAAACATTTGTGGCTTGTTTTGAATAAGTGATTTGTAGCCAAGGCGTGAACTAACTCGTCGTTGTTCTTAGATGCTTAGATTTTATTTCTTTAAATAACTTCCCGTTTGAAGACTTGATTTTATTCTTGTAATATCTTAAAACCTTTCGCTACTACGAACTACGTGTTCTTCGTGCTACATAACTTATTACACATAGCTTTTATTCGATAAATGGTAGGTACTCGATGTTGAAAACGGATGCTTTCGACACTGCGTATAGTAGTAAAAAAGTTAATTGCATTGATTAAAACGTTTTTGTGCTTTTATTTACTTGTTTTAAGTTTTTTACTTTTATAATGTTTGTGTATTTTTAGCTGCGCATTCAATGAATTTTTCTTTATTAAATAAATGTACTCGTGTCACATAAACAGCGGCACGTGTGTGTGCTAACAATGTTGCTAATGTCATTTGAAAACTATCGTTCAACAAAAGCTTTGAAAGTTCATCGGCTTTGGAATGTATGCGCATGATTTAAAGACATCGCATTGCACCGGAGTGAACCGGTGATGTCCGCAGCCGACTCCGGAGGCACTTAATGTGGGCCTCGTTTAAGTAAACAAGCCCCGCGTCTGCGCGTAGGCTCCATGTCTTGTTTTTATCCGTCTTAGTCCGCCGCTGCACGCTTGTTATCTTGTTATCCTATCTCGGTGAGATTGTGCCTTTTTGTGCAGATTTGCCTGATATACGCACAACTGTCTCCCTGTGCGACCACTATCTCTTTATATTTAGCCTTTGAAGCAATTAAACCATTCTCACCAAAAACCTTTTCGAGAATAATTGGGATTTCTTTCTTATAATATAAATGTGCAACATTTCTTTTGCTACATTTTTATCTAGTGACATTTTATTAAAAATTATTGTTTAACAAAAAATCCCAGTATCGTAGCGAATCTTAGAAGACTCGATGAACGTCCAAGATACTACCTACTAAAATTAATTTAATGAAATACAAATAAAAGCAACGTATTCAATTTGTAGAACATGAAAAATAAATGTTAACATTAGATGCTTTCCGGTAAAATACATTTTTGCACCACAATATGGACGTTTCTCCAATTGTTCTTTGATTTGTCTGTCGGCAACATGCTCGATGTCGTGTTCGTAAGGGAATGCCGCCTGTTCCAAGCTTACAGGACATCCACGTATATACAACCGGCAATGTTTACCTTGCCGTGCTCGCTGGCTTTACGTTTGTTATACATGAACAAATTGCATTCTGCACCCTTTTCGCTAATATTTAATTTTCAGTCGCTCTGGAACATTTATTCGTACATGGTAATCTAAGTATATTTTCATTATCCCTTGCTCATCGGTCATTGGTGCAGTTTACACGGTAAGTAGCTCACCAACCAGCCTTGCTTCGACGACCTATGTCACTAGCTCGACCCCTCCTCCGTAAGATAACGTTAAAATTAATACAATCCAAACAATGTAAAATTATACGGTACTTTATTCACGGTCACTCAAATGTGTCTAACCCCCTTGGCTATCCTTACGAAAAGAAGAAAACTTGACGGTGGAGATACATCCCGTATAGGAATTGGAAATAACCTTTTTCTGTTTGTCCCTTCCTCTGTCCATTAAAGTTGGGCAATGCGTCTGCAACTCATTGGTTAGTTGCAGATGTCTATGGGTGGCGATCGCTTGACATCGGGTGAACCGCTTGCACGCTTGCCACCTAGTACTATAAAAAAAAACAAAACGAACTCCACTTAACATAAATATTTAAAAGTTTAATAATCATAAAATTTCATACAAAATTTCCGATTTTAGTCTTTTCGCTTTTGACTATTTCTATTTCCTTTAAACCCTCTCTGAACTCTGGACTTATAAGATTAATACAAAAGAGTTAATAATCAATATAGTCACCAAGACTTATTCTCACATTCATCTTTAACCCTCAGTGGCTCGAAATCATTCCATCGAATAGACATAAACTCCACTGCCGAAGTTGTTAAAGAAAATTTCCAATCATTGACGGATTTCTTCACAAAGCACAAGTGAGTTGAACGATGTATTCTGTTAAATATCAGAAGCAGGATCCTCCTTACGTGCGTATTTTGGTTTAGTCGGTTGTAACATCTATCAACCTCGACGTTTTCTTTTCATATAAATCATTTGTTCGCCTGGACACGATGCAGTCTATATTATCAGTCTCAATGAATAACAGTTGGAAGAACGAATAAGATTAATCAAATCGATTGATTCGACATACATCTAGTATCTGCTTAGTTTAGTTAGTTCTTAGTTACTCATTCAACTCAAATTCAAAACCTAAGCTCTCAAGACATTCAGTTAATATTTTACAGAATTCCACATTATTTCAGGATTTTCAAAGATAAGAAAATAGGAACGGAACAAATATCAGGCACCTCGGTCGAGTGCACTAAGATCTATACGAAAGTCAGCACTGAATACTTAATATTTGATACATGTTTGTTGGAGGTTTTGAAGAAGGTCAAAATAACTCAGTTTAAAATTTAGCACGTTGTGACAAAACGTGTGTGTTTAAAACGTGTGAATAAACATTTCTAGCCAACAGAAGTTCAGAAATGATACTTGCCTATTGATTGCTCTATTTCATTCGAAATAGTCATCATACTTATTTATATGCAGAGCTCGTTCCGTTTGTGCGCAAACGAAACGTAATGAAATCAAAAGTATTAGGTTTCCTAAAACATTTTTATTCAAGTATTCTTTGCTTTTTTAGTTTCTTAAGCCAGATAAGTGTTAAACAAATACTATGCATACAAACAATAATATTTAAATTCATAAATACATTATTTTGCGCTTTCAACATGTAAATTAAGGCTATAAACTATAATTTTCTTGAAGCTCTTTACTGCGTTGTTATAAAATTGTAGTAAAGTCAACGTATCACATTACGCTCATGACAAGGAAAGCCGCGCTACAGCCGAGAGTCTAGCCTCTGTAAGAGTCCTTGAAGCGGTAAATGTCGCGGCGCTCACCATGGTAAATAATGTAAAAAAATATTTTTCCTTACATCGCTTCTTTTAGAACGGCCCAGGGCTTCTCCGGGCGTTTTCCGCTAAGTTAGCTTCTCATTACTTTTCGTTGAAAATAAGATAGCCCTTTATAACCGAGGGAGAAACTCTCACGATGACGGCTTTTGGGTTTTAACTGGGGTGTCCGGCGTGCTGCAGCCATTCTGTGCGTTTTCTTTTATTCGCAAACTATTATATCTCATTAACTTTCTTTTAAAAACGGGGTCGGGTTAAAGGATCGTGAACGTTTAATTATAAGGCAGATGGCGACGTCTGTTGCCTTTGAAATGCAAATTTCACAAAATTATACTTGGGAGCAATGACTTCGATTATTAATTTTAAAATTAACAATTTGATGTAGTGGACCACAATTTACTATCGATGCATTGGTATTCATACGTCGCGGATTACGACATGAGACAACATTAGTTCACATAGAGAACTAATTTTGTCTCATGATCTCAAGATCTCTGTATTATTATAATAATTATATCACAAAGGTTTTTTGTGGGGCTTAGAGTTTTTTTAAAGTGCAAAAAATATGTAATATCTGTTTTATGACATCAGGAAAAACTGGTCAATATGTTCCAGAACCATGGTTAGATAAAAAAAATTGATTTACGCAACAATGTACGCTGGTTACAGTTACTTCAGATTAAAACTTTTTACAAGGTGGCGATAGAATATTAGTGACTTTGGATGAAACACAAAACTCGTTACGATTATATTTTTTTAAATGATATTCTTATACAAAAGCAATTATAATGCACAGTTACTATTTCGCACCTCGGTAGGTCTAGATATTCAAAAGATAGATATCATAATGACCGCTTTGCTACGGAACGTCCACAGTTACAATTTCTTTTGAAAGCATAAATAAAGTATGTTTAGACATCGTCATCTTATAGTTAAGTTAAAAATACTATACATTTCCTAAGTATATGATTTTTTTTGAAATATCCTAATACCTCTCATCTGTCATATCCATTCATTTCTAAAATGTCCATTAAGTTTTTCAATCGTAAAAACACGGTAGGTTTAATAGTTTAAAACCACCATCAAGCTGTCACTAACGACAACAATTCCGCACTGAAATTGCCCTACGGCATTTGCATACCGCATTCACTAACAAGACACGTTCGGCTACAATTGCGTTCGCGAAAGAACCCTACTCAAACAACCCATTTCTATTTCAGCTCGCAAGCTCTTGTTTAATGTTCGGCCCGTACAACCGCGTCGACTAACACTTAACGCTTTTTGCATACGAAAACCGTCCAACGTTTACCTTCCACTGTCTCTTGTTATTAAGCTGCTCTATATTCAGTTCTCGTACGCTTGAAGGTCGCCCTTCTGGTCGAGATAACGGACTCCATAGTTCTTATAACTGTATTTTGCGAGTTCTAAATCAAGTTTTCAAACATGGGAATCTTAATGATTAGTAAACAAAAATATTTGTCGCTTAAAGGTATTAAAGACCATTAATCTAATTAATCGAATGTACCTCAGGATTCTTGTCTTCGAAATCCTGCGGTATGGATTTTTCATAAAACCAAGGAGGTTAAACAAAATCCAACACGGCCACAAAACAGGTCATAAAAGAACAACTCAGTTGGTCGTAAATGGTTAGACAAACGACCGCATTTAATCCGGGAGTTAGAATGTAGACAAGGAATGGGGCACGATTAAATATAAAAACTGGCGCATTTTATCCCATTAATCCACGTCAAGTCGAATGTATTTATAACAAAGCTAGCACTTAATAAGTCGAGTCACGGTCGACGATCGGAGCTGAACGTACCTAGTGAAACGTCTAATCATTGTGTGGGTTGCCATAATTGAAGTGGAGGATAGTTCCTTTCGTTTTATCATAATTTATACATTTCTAACGCAGCTATCGCTAATGCTGCTGTGACCACTTGTCAGTTTCAATAACGAGGCGCGCGTCAACGAGTTACGCCACCTGCTACTTACATCTATTCTCTATACCATATTGTATTTATATATTCAATATATCATATTTAGATCGTTTTAGTTATAAAAGAGTAAGATATGACTTACTGATGCTATGAATAGAGATATAAGATAATTAGTAATTATTTTACGCCAAACGAAAAGAAACATTCACATATACGAGTATATTATACGAATAAATGCACATATAATATAATATAAAATAATACAGCGTTTTATATTGTCTTATTATTTAAATACGATGGTCTTTTATATGTCAAATAACGAAGTATCGACGCATGGAGACCAATGTATCATGTAATAAATGAAGTAATTTGTCTGGTACGGGCACATTGGTGGTGACCTGCGCGCCTCGAGCCAAAAATATACCTAGCATTTTAAATATAACTGTTTAATTTAATAGTTGTATTCGCCCCGGCTTCGCGCGGCTAGCACCAATTGTGTTGATTGAATTGCTACCAATCTTTACAGGATCACCCGCTGGGCCAATCTGAATACTAACCTTAAAATTCATCGAAATCGGTCGGGCCAATTCGGAGTCTATAGGAAACATCACACATCGCCTTTTTATATGTATTATATACATAGCAGGATCCGAATGGGGTCGGGGGAAACAACCTTTTGGTGCTGATTTTAAAAGTCTTATCTTTATAGAATCATTGAATTAAAGAAGAAAGAAGTTGTATATATATATGAAACCTAGAAATGGCTAAGAAATTTTTAGTTTCCTCGAACAACAGTAACTTGTAAGTGAAAACTTAGATTTAGGTCAGAAATGTTACGGTAAAGTCTTAAATGGTATTATCTGCGTGCGCAATCGCCGCGACCAGCCACGAACTGAATTTGCTGTTGCTACGCGCAATAATTTTACAGAGTGCAAAATTATGGCACGTCTTGAAGCTAGCGACGGTCGAAGGGCCTGAAAGAATTATTGCAAGTCGCGGGGCATCCCCCGTTTCGCACGCTCGCCTCACATTGTTATTAAGTTCAGAGGTCGCTTTGTTTATGAGTTGACGCTTTCGAAAGGTAACACGGCGGAGCGACGGTGAAAACATTGTTCTTCCGATGCCGATGATACACTTGTGATAACGCAAAATGTTGCACTTGACCTTTAAACTCTATGCTTTTCATTAATTGTAAGATTGTTTGATATGCATTATGATTTATCAAATACGATCCCATTGACACAAAAAATATCTAGTTAAAACAATTATCATAATACGGCATAGACATGATACGGCGTTTCCGGAACGTTGTCCGTAACTTTCTTTAAAAATACTTCTGAGAAATAGAACACCTTCGTAACCATTCGAATACAATAAGCATTGCATTCCATAGTCTTGTTAAAATAGACAAATTGTCAACAAGTGTCACAGTAAATTGTAAGTGTTTAATTTCAAATGTGATTTATTGAGTTTCTAATGCCCAATTATTGACTTGATGATTTCATTCCATACATTCCAAATAATTTTTTCGCTAACTCAAGGTCTACGGTCTATCTATATAGACGTCGATGATGTTCAATCGCAGGTTCTACTTCGGCTTGACCTCAGTTGTTTAGCCTCTGTGGTACAAACGTTGTTAACGCGAAGAGGGATATGTCAGTATCTGCCACGACAATTCACTTTCAACTGGAGCCGTGCTCCTCTCTTCCTACGGTAATAAAATACTCGGTGAACGTCTTATCTGATCAGTGGTCACCAATGTGAGGCGGTTACTTATTGTAGCGGTTTACTTTTTGCCATGCGTAATCCAGTGTAGCCGGCCAGATGATAATTCGTACCGTCGCAAATTATTATTCGGTTAGCTTATATGATATTGCATGCGTTGTTGTCGATGCCACTTCGTGCGTGTTTGATTCGATTTTCTGGCTGACACATTGCAATTGGTATATGTTAATGAATTTGCGCCACATCTACGATGCAATTGGATGATTTTACATATGTTTTATTTCACAACAGCATATGTTTATCTTAACAATAAATAAACAAGACTCATAAAATCCATCACTTCGGATATATACATCACATAAAACACTGTTATCACGACAGCGATGAGTTCACCACGTAATGTGTTGATCTGATAGGATCAAAAGGTGCATTATTCTTACTATACGCTGATGACTTAAAACTATTTCCTGGTATTACTGACTCGAATTCAATATTATTGATACAGAATGATTTGGATAGGCTAGATAATTACTGTTTAACCAACAAACTATTTTTGGCATATAATAAATGCAAGCATATGACATTTACTAGAAACCAAAATATTGTTAACACACGCTTCTATCTCGGCGGTTGTAAGCTTGATTCTGTTACCAGCATGCGAGACTTAGGGATTATTATGGATACAAAGCTCACATTTGACAAACATATTGACCACATATTAAATAAATCCTATCGTATGTTAGGTCTTATCACACACATAACAAGATCATTTATTCTGAAAGACACTTTTATCCTACTTTATCAATGCCTTAAGATCTCATTTAGATTATGTGTCTCCGATATGGAATCCCTTCTACGCTGTAAGTTCAGATAGAATAGAAATGATTCAGAAAAAATTCTTACATACACTAAACTATCGAATGCATTTCCCCCAAACAACTTACAAGAATCTTCTATCTAAGTACGGACTGCTCTTATTGAGTGACCGGCGAACACTCAATGACGCCATCACTCTCAGAAACATCTGTGTTGGCGAATTTAACTGTCCCGGATTATTATCTGTATTAGAATTTAGAATACCACCTAAAACAAGATCAAAATATCTTTTCCATGTTTCGGCAACCAGCACCAACATTGGTAAGCGCGAACCGATACATCGAATGTGCACCCTCCACGATACCAGACTTTTTGACATAGATTTATTCTCAAACTCCCGCTCCACCTATAAAGCCAATTTAATTAAATGGTTTTGTAAATAAGAAACTTCCCTACTGCTCCCTTCCCTTCTGTTTCGTACCTTAATCATTTGTATGGTTTTGATCTGTATTCCTTCTTACTTACTTTACTACTACTTTGTTTTTTTTTGTTTTTTCTTCCTCTTTCATTCTTTTAGTGTAATATAGTTTTAAGTAATTTATTTTTAATTAAGAAAACATTAGCGCTGTTAAAACAAATAATTTTAACCATAATTGTTCTCAGTGAGACAATCGTTAGGAAACATTAGAACTTATTATTCGTCGTAATTTACGTACCCCTATCTATATTTTTTTATGTTTTGTTTCTGTATGTCTCCTTAAATAAATAAATAAATAAATAATACTATACTATAAGTTGAAAGAACTTGTTGTTTTTAACCCTAGATTATTTTTTACATTTGTGACTACAGCCTAAATTCAAACAAGCTAAAATAACTAGAATAGTTAACATCCAATTCTACATATAATTTTAATATATTCTTTATGATTTATGTTGCAAAAGTGGGTGGCAGTGTTGGCAGGGGACGCCCAAGGAGAACTCATATCGACCAGATTAGTGACATACTAAAGAGGGCGTTTAAATGAGTAAAATGAGAGTTGATGTATGATATCTCTGCCTGCCCCTCTGTCTTACGGGCGTGAGTGCATATTTATTTATTTATTCCTTATCACTTCTAATAAAGGCATGCTTGTTTTTATGGGAAAATGCAAAGAATGAGATACTTAAGTAAATTTTCTATAATACGTATACGAGGTGGAAGTTGATGGGCTTGTTTGACCCAGTTTAAGAATAATCCATCATTGTGACGCTGTGCGGTGACGTGGTTACGTGTCAACCTCACTTGTTTTGCGACCACGAAGGATACTAAAGAAAAAGCCAGTGAACTTCGTACTTGTTACGTCAGTTTGCGAGTTTAATATAGGTTATATTTTAAGTGAAACCTTCTTTAGCCTTCTTTAGGAAAATATTATAGGTTCGTGTGAACAACATGCTTTACATGCATCAGCAACATGATTCTTTGGATTTGGAACAATTTAGACGAACTTATTTTTTTTTTCTTGCATTAGATTCTGAATATTATTATAATTATTGTTTTTTATTTTCGCGAATGCAACACATTGGAATAACACTAAATTTGATGATTTTATCTCGTTTATTTTAACATGACCATGAGCGTTTTAAAGTACTCGAAAATAAACGCGAATTATTGTTAAGATACAACAAGGATTCATTTCGTTTATTTTCTGCGACCTGTTTCGAGTTTTCACTTTTGTCGGCAGTCCTTATGACTTTAAACTTCCGTATTTTTTACTAATATAAGGTTTGTAATGATATTTCACTCGTCATAGTTGTAGCCTAGCATTTCCACTACACAATATACTGTACACACTATATACGACTACTTATAACAATCAGTCAAGGCTCGGGCCTCAAGAGGTGTTGTCTCGATCGTTGACAGGAGATTCTTGCTTGCTGCCTAAAGTCAGCTACGCAACATCACGTGTCAGTACCGTACTCATACTTTTCCAACAAACTGGAAATGTGAGCGACAACATCCGGCTATTCTGCTCACGCGTTCGACGCGTCCCGAACGCGTCTTGGTCTGAAAGTATAGGGTGAAATAAGTAGTTCGATACATCACTTGTAACATTTTTGTCCTGGCTTCAACACTGAACTATGCCGAACAAAGTTTGGACTATCCTGCGCGTGGCTTGAACTAGTTGATGTTCATTCAGAATCAACTAGTCGTGTATCGCTATATGATCACAACAATGTTCATCACAGATTTCTGTTGCCGCCTAATAATGCAACACTCCTCGGTACAGAAACAATGTTTGAAGCTAAACCATGCCGAACAAAGTTTGGACTATCCTGCGCGTGGCTCGAACTAGTTAATGTTCGTTCAGGATCAACTAGTAGTGTATCACCATTTAAAATACAACAGTGTTCATCACAGATTCCTGTTGCCGCTTAATAATCCAACACTTTTCGGTACATGTTTGGAGGTACTTGTCATTGCGGGTTGGCTTCCGGTATACAGAGTGGCCGAGTGATCCATCCGGCAGAACCTCAACCAACTAAAACATTCAAAAGAGGCAGCTTCCTCTCTTTTTCTACCTCACAGGTGAAGTTTATCTTGTTGTGGATGCTATTGAGAAATAACAAGTAGCACTAGATTATAGTCCCCGGACGCTCGCGTATGATTTGAAAATAGAGAGATATATATATATATAATATACAAACGTAAGGTTTTTTATCGACACGGGTGTGCACCCCACTCGGCGTTATGATTTTTTTTACTGAAGTCACTGAAATGTTCTATTATTAGCTGCTCATAAAGTTTAACAACTTATTTTTCTTATTGTCAAAATAACACGACAAACAAGAGAGAGTTTTGAATTATGTTTTTGTTTTATAATAAACTCGCTGCGTACATTCACGAGTTGCCTCGTTGGTGTACATGTTAGATAGTTTGCGATAAACAGCAGGTTGGAGATTTGCAAATTCCGACGTAGTACCTCATTAGTTATGATTTCTACTAAATCGATCTCGAGTGTAGATTATGTTTGAAATGAAAAGATATAAAAAAACAACCTGTCCGAATAAAGGGCGAGTAAAACTTGGCAAGCTATTTATCTTAAAGTTATCGGAATACCACCTTGTCTTCGTTTTTCCCGTCCGCATATACTTTGAACTGGTCGTATTTTTTTATTTTGTAAACAATGATTACCGCTTTGTACGACGCGCGTCGTGCGAAAGAGATGCGACGATAGTTTCGCGCGGAACGAGGTGAAACCATCAATTTACAAGACGCGCGAGGTAAACGAGCCGATCTCGTTTAAGACGCGAATCTGAGCCCACTCGGGGTGAGCATAGCACTTCATGCCCACTTGTAAACTGTTGCCTAGTTTTGATTTGAATTGACGCGTACTAAATAGACAACAAAATTGTAGACAAAGCCTGTTCGTCTTTCAGCTTTTCATTTACTATTTTAGCATGAATTAACATTGAATATATCTTTACGTCATAATGATTTACATTATGACTGTCCAAATATAGCAATTACTAATAAAAAATACAAATGATACATGTCTGTATCTATCTTTGATGATTAGTTAGCTCTATAATTATATTTGCTGCATAAAAACAGATGTAATCACGTTTAAGAAAGAAGTCGTAACTAACATCTAGGCATGCGGACTAGGTAATCGATTCAAGCCGCTGCATTGTTTTCGCAAAGAAAGGTTCTAGGGAATATATCGGTATTGGTAACTGCGCACCGGCCGAGCCCTCGATGTGAGGCTTTATCGGATCCAACGGCTGTTGCCAACAGTTTATGTTCAACATTCCTACTTCCAATGCCGTCTTTTATTCACTTCCCAGCTTATTCCGTTATTGGCTTTTGATATGATCGTTTTATATACTAGAAATATTTCTCCCTTATCTCTTTTGCGTCTAATACCTGACTCTGTATATTGTCTTAAATGAATTATGCTGATATTTTATCTACGAGCATGTTGGTTGACAGAGTGAACCTAACGCGGCTGTGTCGCTCCGTCGGATTTGGTCATAATGAACTAAATAACTTTTCTTACACGTTTTTTCCGATAAACATTAAGTCCGTTAAAGGAATATGAATGGTTTATCTATTTTCGAAACTTCACAGTTAAAACACGAAATATGAAGAAAACTTGGTAATTGTACCTTAAATACGACATTCCTATGTAATTTGATAGTCTTTACATTAGAGTTCAGTCCTTTCTCATCACCTGCTTGAGTGTGGTTGGTATACAACAAAGAGGTCATTGAGCATTGTGCTAAACGCTTCGATACATTTGCATCGTTAAACAGCGACCGCGACTGTGAGGCACGTTCGCCAGATAGAATAAATAGTCGTGGTTCTCTTGCGTATGCCCGATCTGCTCTAAAGCATCCTCGTTACAAACACAATTTGCTTCTATTTATGCGCTAAACATTTTCAAACGCGGATGCTCAATTGAAATATCATTACGTTTTCGTTACATTAGTGAGATAGATAAACTAGGAAACGGACAATGATTGGACAAGGGTTGAAGAAATCTCCAGAAATATAGTGCATTATTATGGTTATCTAAATGTATACCTATAACATTGAATGTAGAGTTTAGGTTAATGGGCATTGTAGTTGAATATTAATTTAGTAGATATGCGATCATTACGAAGGATATTGCATCAGCTAACATCTTTCGTTTCAGCCGATATTTGACCACTGCTGGACGTAGGCCTCCCCCATTAATCGCTACAAAGATCGGTCCCCGGCCACCCTCACCCAGTGGGCTCCCGCAACTTTGACCAGATCGTCGGTCTATCGTGTGGGAGGCCTACCAATGCTGTACGTGGCCGCCACTCTAAGACCTTTCGGCCTCATCGGCCGTCCGTTCTGCGCGCAATGGGTCTGGCCCATTGCCACTTAAGGCTTGCAATTCTTCGGGCAATGTTGGCTACCTTGGTTCTACTGCGGATCACATAATTTCTGATGTGATCCCGCAGAGAGACTCCGAGCATTGCCCTCTCCATTGCCCTTTGAGTGACTTTGAGCCGTCTAATAGTGCTTGTAGTGAGGGGCCACGTCTCAGTACCGTATGTCATCGCAACTGGCAACACACACTGGTCTGGCAAGACTTTAGTCTTGAAACACTGCGGTGAATGTTGGGAAGAGAGGATATCCCGCAACTTCCCCAGCTAATATAAAGAAAGCAATATTTTTTAAAACGCAATATACAAGCACTCACACCCTTACCACCACCCCAGAGGTGTCGGCAGAGATTACGGATTTCCATTTTGAACACCACTGGCACACCACTCGTACCTCTTCTATATTCTTACACCAATGCATTTACGCTTTTCTTCTGTTACTTCAATGTCGTTGGTATATTTTATTTATATCTGAACAGTATGCGTGCTGTGTGAAATCAAAATTTACTTCAAATCAAAATATAATTATATAATATTTTTAGAGAGACAATTTGCTCCAGGCTTATTACATTTATTTATAAACCCAATAGTTGGTGTAAGGGACTTTCGCGACCGATGAACCCGAAACTAGTTCTGTGATCAGAAAACGTTAAAATTTTATAAGCCGGCTTAACATCGATTTGGTGATTATGGACAGCGGCGTTGACGGATGTCGGCTTACCTTGTCTGTCACCCGGCACACGAAGACACCAAGCACATTAATCTCTTTCCCTGCGAGCAACACGTGGATTTACACATTGACGAAAGTCATTTATATGCAAATCATTTCGACTTTGACGAAATCGTGACGATGATTCCTCGTATACGGTATTAAGTCTTTGACCTACACCTCTTTATTTACGAGGGTTATGGGATTAGAAATTCATTAAGGGTCTGAAATACAAACTTCATAAGCCGTTGTTATAAAAATAACATTTTAAATAAATAAACCGATTTGGTTTGTTAAATGATTACATCCGAGTAACCAAAAAAGAATACCACATTGTACTAATACCAATGTCACCTGTTCAACAACAAAGGTACCTCAGAAAAGTCAATATATAACTTTAAACTGCAACTTTAAAAATTACTAAAACTTTAAAAACTATTAAAATATAACTTTAAACTCAGAAAAGTCGTTGCGTTAGTGTGTGTGTTAGTGTCGGTGAGAACAATATTACTTACTGGCGTTTTGATAAATAGTAACAACTGTAGGAGCAACAATGCGGGCCCGTAAGGCGATACGCGCGCTATCGACCACTCGATTAATGACCGCCTCACCTAAAAGAATGGACTACAATATTTATTATCTGATAACCGGCCGCTACTGGGCAATTCGTGTGTCCCTTGTTATTGTACAATGCTCGCTGAATCACCTATGCATTATTTATCTTTTCTGGACAAGCATTAATATTTAAATCAGGCCGATTCCTTTATTTTACTGTTAATAAAAAAATAAGAGTTTTCAGTCCTTCATGAAATCAATCGATACGTATTGTGTAAACCTGTTTAAATTAATTACATTTTTCAAAATTTATTTGAACTAACTCAATAAGTCTGGGGGCCGTTGTACTGACAGAGACGAAGACTTATTTGTAGGATTATATTCGCACTAACCAGATTGCGACGTGCGCGGTTCTTTTCATTATGATCGTCTTAATATAAATAATTTAACAATTATTAGGTTATTGAAATGTTTTAGAGCCGCCAATAGCCTAGTGTTTACGGGCTGCGAAACATGAGGTCGGGCGTTTTAGTTTAGATTCACTACCTTTGGACTTTGTCGTGAACTATGTCCTGGCACAATCTAAAACTTAGTTGGAATCGTTGAAACAAATATTAGTTTTACAATGTACTAAATAAAAAAAAGAATTACAAACGCAAATTATCTTCATTCAATATCTTAGTATATTTTAGATCCATGGTACCGAACGCCAGTAACCCAGAGATGTTCTTAAATTTACATTTTACGTGGCGATTCGCCGAGTGCTATGCGGCGAGGGAAAACGTTGTGAGAAAACCTAACAGAAAATATTTATATGGTACCCTGCCATTGTGAACTGATCGGAAGTCTTTGTCTATCACTGGGGTGTACAAACTTAACTTTTATTCATAATCGGAAACTAAAATAAAAATATTGTATCTACTAGAGAAACATTTACATATAGCTTAGTTATTATTTCCGACCTATTTCTAAGTATGTATTACATATGTAAATAAAATACAATAATACGTCTAGCCTTCAGTGTATCGGCTAGTCCTGTTTTTATGCTGTAACAGTTAATGAAGCGTCCCGCCCACTAAACGAAATCCCATTGATCTTCCCCGCGTTAACGGTCAACTCGATAGATGTGTGCTCGCGCCTTAGCCAATAAAGAGAGTGTAAATCTTCCTTGATTATAATTTTAAATACGGATATTTCAATAATTACGTTCATGATAATCAGTTGAAGTATACTCGTTAGTAATCTTTTCGGGGATCACAACGTAAGCTTCTTACATACCACTAATTCTTCCACGAATGTTCCTGGCGATAAAAAAAACCTTGGCTTGAATGGTGGTAATAATGAACAATTTGTTTTTAATAAGTAATAATGTTTTTTTATTCAAGCGGAGTAAGGCATGTGATAAATACGGGATTTTACGGGAAGAAAATATAAAAAGCATACTTTTTATATTTTCTTCCCGTAATCTATTTCATGCATTCATTCATAAAAATACCTTCTAACATTTTTGTTTAGTGCACCAGTCTGCATTGATTGTAACAGAAGTATTTTTTTAGAATATAAGTATACACTTACATTACTATATAATTATTGAAGCGTTGCACTTGCGAATTTTATTGCATGAACTTTAATCATGTTCTCCCACTTATGTGGGGTCGGCACAGTGTGACCTTGGTCCATAATTTGGCTAAAGCTTTTACGGCCGCCTGCCTAACGCAATTATTTGCAGGAAATTAAATTTACTAGGAGTCCAAATTTATTTTTAGTATATTTTATGTACAATGAACATTCTGCTGGCTGAGCCCTACACTACCAACTAAGGTTATTAGATTAATCCACCCGAACTACGTAATTGGAAAACAGTACATGTTCATGTACGACGTACAAATTATAATGTTGGTATGAGGGCACGTTGACGATATTAAGAAGTGGTAAATAGGTAGTTACACGCTTCAGTTAATGATTATCGGTAAAACTGCAGTTAAAGCTTTTAAAAAATAAAAAAAAACATGTTCTTATCTTTTATCATATAAACTGAATTTCTCTGGATAAAACTTTCTTATTAGCTCTCAGTTGGATCATTTCTTATAAATTCATCGAACGTGTCTATGTAGAGGTAGCTTGTGACGTGCAGAAAGGTGATCTATCTTACACTAGACGTTTCTCAGCTCTTTGAATTAGGTATGCGCACGACTGATGGCCGACACGAATCGATGCCCGCCGTCTTCTGGCGACGGCATAAACAAAAACATACACACGCTTGTTTATTTATTTTTATCCACACATACATATATTTATTTTGAATATATTAAGGAAGTTGAATATGTCTGATCACATAATTTTTTTTATATATGCTTTTGACACAAAATTTTGTGAATAGTAAGTAGCACTATCCATTTGTATGATGTTGACCATATAACCTGGTTCGGTAGTTTCCTAATGGTAGATTAACTCTTCAGTATCCGATAAATTTATCCAATTCAGCATTAAACTTATAATACAGGTCTTATTCAAGGTTAAATAAACAATACCTAACCTTTATCCGTAATTTTATATCGTCTTGTATGTATGTACGGTTGCGAACACACAATCGTCCTTGCATTATTCATTGTTTGCTCCAAAAACAAATCTCACATAATATGGTATTATCAACGGTTACATATCAGTCGACCCACTAGTTGACTAACCAGGACGTCCAGTCAGACGACCGGTCAAGCGACCAGTTTACCGAACAGACCACAAGTAAAATTGAACTAAGAGTTGTAAATAAGTACAAAATGTATTTTGCATACTTATATTGTCACCAAACAAATATATTCACGTTTTTTTTATAAATACTATATTAAAAGTCGTGCTGAATAGATGACATGATGCATTTTTAATTGGACGACTATAATCCGTGGTCGTCAATTTGTTATAGCCCTCAGAGTTGATCACAATTAGCAGCAATTGGTCGCGGCGCGGATCGGACGCGCACGGCCGCGCTTCCCATAACCACCTGCGGCTCTTGACACTGTCAACTCGTCGGCTTTAATTAACTTTTTGTCTCGCACATCATTCGGAAGCTAAACTTACTAGATAAAATTTGTCAATTTCAAACCTGATATTCCTTATGTTATAATCATAATTATCAAGCCTAGAGCGGTAAGCAACATTACAAATTTCTATTCTGCACTGGTTAGGCGCACTTCCCTTCTATATATTTTTTACTTTTTTAACCCACACCTTACTTCCTTTGCCGCCATTGTTCTCTAAAAATATTACCGAATAACGGTAAGAAAAATAAACCACTTCAATTCGACTAGTGTCTTACGTATACTTTACACATAATTATGCACACGCGTGTTGCCTTGTTTGTTTTTTTATGGCTATAAAGAAAAATAATCCTTTGTTAACATTGCCTATTTATGTATGTACTCAAAATAATACGTTCTGTTCTAGTTACCATAATTGAGTCAAATTTAGGTGTAGAGTGTAATGTAATAATTATTAATTAACATATGAACCGGTGTGCCTGTGTGCGTTGGCGCTCACTGTAAGTGTTACATTTTAAGTTCTCTATTTGGATAAATTAGGTAAATTTCAAACGCAGTGAATTGTATTGAATTGATTCTAGTGATACAATGGGACATTAAAGTATAAAATGTAATTCTAGCCTACAAAGTTGAAAATATTTTCAATATGTTTGAATCCTAGCATTGAAACTGCCTTGGTCATCTTCATGTGTAAATGGGCCCAAACCTACTTAGCACAGTAAATGTTCAAATTATGTTAGTAATAAGAACGTACAATCATTCTTATGCAAATGTATGATATTGATAATTAACAAAAAAAGGAACAATTCATCGAAGTCAAAAGTGAATCGAGCGTATTCGACGGTGCCCGTTCGCGCGATGCCTCTTTAATTGCTCTTTGGTAAGTAGTAATAGTCCTATAAATGCACCCATTAAGGTTTATTCCATTTATATTGATGTCAGTAATGGTGATCGTGTTTAAAATTTAAACGCCTTTGTGCTGCCGTCGCGCGACGTCTCGGTGGGCAAATCGAATAAACTCTGGTATGAATGGTCTCGCTCAGTGCAGGCTACACGGCCCTCGCTGGTAATGTGAGAAGAAAGCGTGGGCTTTAATTTGAATCACCGACATGCCTCCTCACTGTTTCATAGTTTTACGATATTGAAATGCGCGGCATATACGCATACGCATCCAATACCCATATGTTAGAGTTTATTATTCAAAAATGATTATGTAATGTAGGTTTTGGGAGATGTTAATTATATATATATATATATATATATATATCTTTTTTATTTGAAAGTGGTAGATACCTCTTAATACTAATATTATATAATAATAAATCAGTATTTTCAGTATGTTTCCCAGCTCCACGGACACAGGCCTCCACTCATAGAGAGGGAGCCACTGCGAAATTAGTTAAAAGTCCAACGCACGCGTTTTGTAATTAATGCTTCTTGAAATTCGTTTTGGCGTTACGAACGAATATTTAATTACTACACGTTGGTCCAAAATGGAAAGTAATAAAGCAATGAACTGAACGTGCACGCTGCAGAATTTCAATTATTGTTCCATTTTTTTATTATAGTTTTATTTTGAAAGAGGGAGTTTGAATGCTTAAATATTTTACATTTTTGATTTATAACTCAAATCAATATTGTAATGTCCCAGTGATGGTAACCGCAATCTTAGAATAAAATTTATTCCATTGCTTAATAAACATGTTATGTCGACTTAGCTGGCCGTATGACAAACTGACATCACAATCAACATTGTTAGTACGCGAGATCAATAAACACTGTTTATATGTCCCGACTCTAATTTGACTTTGGGTTATTCGGTAAATTTACGGGGGTAGATTTTAGCCTTGTACGTTTTACGAGCGACTTGTTAATAATGCGCGTTCTTTCTGCATGATACTGGAAACGTGAACTGGGTTGTTATGAATATTTTATGAGTTGAGTATACGCGTTTTCCTTTTTCAACTACGTATTTTTGGTCTTTGGTCCTTCTATGTTATAAAATTACAGTTATTCAGTTTTAAATGTTTACGTGTGTCGTGTTTATGTAAACAATATTGCTGTTATGAAAAGTCACCTTAAGCGAGTAATTTAGAATTTCTGTTTATATTTTGTTTTCGGCAGTCTGAATCGGTATTATTATTTATTGGTAATTTATTATCGCGAAGGAGAAACTTATAATTTCCTAAAATTATTCTTGTATCGTATACTAACTAGTTTTTTGATTTAAGATATATAAGATAAAACTCTTTAAGCCCATGTTTCAGATAATCCAGCTAAAGTTAGCTGATAGCCTTATGGGTACAAAAGAGAATGTCGTCTGATAAAAGGAATGGCCTTCTCTAACCATCTTACCATGTGAAACCTAGGAACAGAAATATCTATTTATCAGCACTGTAACTTTGTGGCGATTTTTGAGTAGGTGTTCTATTGAGATAACAGATCAAAACCACTACATTCCACAAATTCTAAAACAAAGCGTACGAAGAACGTAATGTCATATGCGAAAAACATGTGATATTTTTTATGCTACGCAGATGGTCGGAGACAAGAAGCTGGTAACAGCGTGCGATAAAAAATTCACGCACTCTAGTTGACCATATTTATTGGCATGTGGCTGACTGACCAAGCTGGTCTGCCTGCCAGGTGGCTCAGATTTTCGTTTAATTTGGCATCACTCGGCATCGCGCCATCTGCCATTTTTACTTAGCTTGCCGCTGATTACACACACTTGGTAATAACATATGCTCAGATAACTTTCCATTATCGTCCGCGACATGTTGCCTTATGTATGGCTCGCGGTATCGCTGTGACATTTTTGTAACACGCGCCTCTTCTTTTCCATGCGCTTACATATTGCGCAGTAGGATTGAACACGTCCGTTTTACATCAGACGTAAGGATACATCGCAGTAACATGTCCCCGCGTCTTGTATTAAGCCAAGTTTTGAACACGGTTAAGCTCGACGGAATAGTTATTCTGGAATTTCAGCAATGCATATGCAAATATCAGCTCTCGACACTGATTGTACGAGTGGCACGAGGAAAATTCATGCATTTACATTAAATTTCGACGAAATTGGATCCCGCTGCCGTAGTTTATAAACCAGCATGTTGTGACACGTGTGCACCGGTACCGCATCGCTCCCGATATTTACGATTTTCATCTGCTGCGGATTATACGTAAATCGCTCGAGGGACTAATTGACACTAGACGTAAGCAGTGCCGTGTTCAAGACGTGTGTTTACCTATATGTAACTTTATATAACTCACTTTTAAGAGTTTGTTCCTAATTTACGTAAATAAAAAAACACAGACTCCTCAGAGCTATAAGCAATGATTACGAATTTTCATTTTGTAAATAGATCGCGTGTAGTCCTTACAATGGCGAAAAAAATACTTGTACATTTAATTATTGTTAATTCTAGACATCAGAAAACAATAATTGTTAAAGGTATTCTGTAAAATTGTTTTGAACAGCTTAATGAAAAAATTGTACGACATCATATTGATATAGTGTTTGATCCTATATGGTGTATTTTTTATATGTTAGAGGCCAAGACGATTCAATTGGGGTTGTGACCACCATTAAACATGTCATCAATCATAACAATTACACCGTTACCAGCCTTTGATTCAACAAGTATTTTGCAATCATTTTCACCATGTTAGTCGTACTTGTTATAGCCGTCATCATTGCGTTGCTTGGCGGATTAACTAATCGAACGATTGTTTATTGCGCCCATTCGTTCGCGTCGCCGCCATAACACCGCTCCGTATAACGAATGCGGTCTACATTAATTATTGTTTTAGTGCCACTTTTATAGCCTTGCTTTTAACGGTCTCTTTAAAATTACCTGTTCTAGCTCGTTATCCCCCGCTTTCAATCGCTGATTAAACATTTATATAGAACGTTGGTGTTAATAGATTTGGTAGCACTCAGGATCATTTTTATTTCTTTAATATGTTATCAAACTGTTACACGATAGTATATATAATATAAAACAAATTAAATATTTAAAACAATAGCTGCAACCCAAATATGTTTATTTATTAAATTAAAAATCGTCTATGTTGACTTATTTTAAAGAACATGTAAACGGACCGGATAGTCCTACGTTGATTGCCGATTGTACGCACATTTTAGGTCGGAAAATATCTCACTAATATTATTCGTTTATGCTAGTGGATGCTGTTAAAAATAACCGCTTTTTTCTTTCTTATATGTAGACATTTAAAAATCATAGGATTCGTTATTTCCGAAAAACGTGACATTCATATTTCATATCGAGAACTCGGAAGATGCGCCCCGATTGTTGGAAGATTTTATTGAGCCATTGTTGTTAGACCATTAAGAATATAATTAGGAATTTAGCTTAATTTTGTCTCTTATGTGGAGTGCAAGTGTCAATGATTTTGTTTTAAGTTATTCTTATCCAATGAACCATATAATAGATATAAGAATTGTTCAGATAACGGTGGGAAAAAAAGTATGAATGGATGTGAGTTTTTGTTAACTTGTCACTGTGTTTCCGGCGTCGGCGGTCGCACGGCGGCGTAGAGAATCGTCATACGCGGCGGACCGGTGCGCACCTGATCGCCGGTATCTTCACGCTCGAATAGCCATTATTGATTGAAAGCCTTTCGAAAATAAGCGATCATCATGAGATCGTAAGGTACAGTTGCGTCAACCTGCCTCGGCTTCTTGTCCCAGATCAGTCGCATTCCTTTGTTGTATGCTGCTGTTTTGTTTGCCCCAATGCCTCAACAAAAAAAAATGGAGTCGCTTGGTTTTAACGCATTAATGGAACGGTTTTATACGGTATAACTTATTTTTAAGGGATCGTTAGAGAAATATTTTTTTATTTATATTTTTTTTATTGTACTAGGTGGCAAACGACCAAGCGGTCACCAGACGTCAAGTGATCGCTACCCATAGACATCTGCAACTAACTAACCTCCGTCAAATTTTCTTCCCCTTCCCATCCTTTCCTTGTAAGAAAAGGGTGGGAAGGGGGAGGGAACTAGAATTAGGCCTCCGGCACCTCACTCATCTGACGAAACGCAGAATACTCTACCTTACACCTGTCTTTTGTGAGGTCGTGGTATTTCACCGGTCGAGCAACATTCGTACAACAGATGTTGTTGTGGCGGGCTCTACCGCTGTTAAATGTACATGTTATTTTTTTCAGACATTATACATCTATATTTTTTTGTATCTAATAATAAAACTTAAGACTAGTAGCTAGTACATTGGTAGTAGGATTAAAAATTATACTTAAGATGATAAATATATTAGTCAAAACTAAAATTTTTATGGGTACCGACTTTTGAATGATTACTTCACTTTCTACTGAAGAAATAAATACAAAGTGTATTAATTTTCCTTCATGAATTATAGGTATTTATTCTCCCACGTCGACCTGTAGGTATGCCTCCCACAAGATGGACCGACGATATTTTCAAGGTTGTGGGGGAGTTCACTGGGATTAATCGGGGAGACCTATGGACCAGCAGTGAATGGCCAACGGACGAAACAACGATGGCGATATTTCTGCGTTGTTAACTGAGGTTTCGCAGTCCCCATTTCGTCCGTACTATTTTTCCTTATTTACCGGATTGACCTAGAACGTGGGTTTTTTTTAAGGAAATGTTTCTGGTAACGTATATATATATATATATATATATATATATATATATATATATATATATATAATGTCTCAATATGATCTTCTGAAGCCTCAAGGGCTTGACTGATTTTGGAGAGTGAGTGAGTAGCATTACATAATCTTCCCCGGATATCCGTGTGCTGATAATCACACACTCATTATTTTTCTTTTTTTATTGACTCGCTGTGAATGTTGATAGCAGTGGCTGTTAACATTAGTTGAACCGGTTGTAGGTTTAATAAACACTGTGGTTTACATCTACTGCTAATCATAATTACAATTGATTGGCTTTGTGGTATGATTCCTAAAAAACACGCTAACACAGTTGCTTCGCGAATTATATGTACACAAAGTGTACACTCGTGGGCTGAAAAAACAGCAATGATGCGCAACAGGTACGTCCAATTAGAGGAGCCGCCTTGGAGTGGTCGACACGTGGCTCGACACCAAGTTTTGACGGCCCGCTACAAAAACTTCGGCCCGCTTCGCCAGCCGCCACTATGGTGGATTTTTTTCA
Source organism: Papilio elwesi (assembly GCA_029849275.1). Taxonomy (NCBI): domain Eukaryota; kingdom Metazoa; phylum Arthropoda; class Insecta; order Lepidoptera; family Papilionidae; genus Papilio; species Papilio elwesi. The sequence continues at coordinate 7,158,926 of CM056697.1, forward strand.
TTGAGAACTTGTCAAGCGTTTTCTCGAACATTGTGTAAATGTGTGAAGGGCGTACGTTTTGCACTTACTTATTTTTCTAGAACATAATATAAGTCGACTTGCGAATTTATGTAACATATATAATATTATATAAATCATACTTACGGCTCTTTGAAGAGTTGTTTTCAGTTAATAATAATATAAAATACGTAAATTGTGAATATATTTGATGTATGTGATTAGTGTAGTTTTAATTGTATGCTTAACTATTTTCAAACTTTTCTAAACTCTTTAGTGCGTGATACCTTTCATTATTCTTTAGTAACCATAATATTGTTCCAGTTTAATTTATTATATATGTTACAGTATAAATCAAACGTGGCACACAAAAAATCACAAGGAATCGAATTTTAATCCTTAATTACTGGGCCTCATCCTCTTGTCGTCTTTATTTTGCTTCGATAAAATATAACCGGGAAGCTTTCGCAATAAATTAACTGGCACAATCAAAAATTAAGATATAAATTCATATGAAAAGGATTAACATGTGCCCAACTTTTATATTTCTCAAATGATACATTTTTATAGTAACATGTAATTTATAATGAACGTATTATGAATATTGAATGTACATACGTAGAATATTTGTGTACTCCTAATTATTTTCTACGTAGTCTCGCTCAGATGTGATATCATCATTAAAAGTTTAATTAACCTCCCTAGTACTAGATCTGGTCATGGATTTTATATGATCTCTTGAACAGATCTGTAGGTCAAAAACAAAACATTAAATTTATTAAAAATACATCCTAATATTATATTATATTATTTACACTGAGGCAGTACTGGATTGCTACTGTATTAGAAAAGGTAAACGTACTAAATCTACTTTTAACTCTTATAAGTTTATTCCTGTCCCAGTGAGCAATATTCAAGTGATGTTAAGCCACAGATTTGGTTTGATATTCTCGATTGGCAATGCCCAATCAGAAAGGTATTATTAATTCAATTTATTAATTATTTATTTAGAAACGACAACTACATAATCACCATCATAATATAATATAATTAGTGTATTAACCTATGTAGTATACTTCTAAATTCAAACTAAAGCAATAGCAGTCGCATTGTTAAAAAAAGAATAGCTGTGAGTAATAAGAGTTACCATTTTATACGTTATGTAGTATTTGAGTTACTGAGCTTTTGCGTCTCTGATCAAGACGTTGTAATCTTGTGTGAAATGTGCAAAGTCCAGTTACCCGAGCGGATGAGCGTGCGATGAAGTTTTAATGACATAATGCAGATACCGCTGACTCGATTAACCTAGCTGGTAGCGGCTTAATAAACACTATCTTACCGTCGGACCGCGCACCGTCTGAACCGTGCTGTACATTGGACGTCGGACGTCGGCTCACGAGGCGCGGCGATGCGGTATCAAACGCAATAGACATATCATCGATTTGCTACGCTACTTTGATGTTGACCAATCGCTGTGATTACAAAAACGTACGCTACACAACCTTTTCGTTCTAATACGCCGAGCGAAACTTTTTCTGTGTTGATATTCATTTCGGTTTCTGTTTCTTTGTTGTTTTGTTGTACTAAGCTATGGATCATTTTCTAATCTATGGAATTATTTTCTTTTGATCAATGACACTCAGTACCAATTTCAATTTCCTTATAATTTTGAATATATGTCCGTAAAAATATTCTTTATAATTTTTGATCCTTTGATTTTATTTGAAAAACGAATGGCATAAGCGTAAATATTATAAATACATTAGCTTTTGATTTACACATAGTCTGAACCGGTGAATCCTTTTGTCTGATTCTCACGTTCAACTAAATGTAAAAACAGAGCTTGGGAAAGCGGTTAGTTTTAGCGGTTGTTGCCCGTCGGCTCATTTTACTTTTTATATAACGAGGTAACGATGGGATAACTGTGTTTTCCGTGCAGGAATTTGTATCTCAATATCCTAAGCAGTGCAGCAATCCTAATGGATTGTATCATTTCTCTCAGGTAAAATTCTTATATTCAAAATAATTAATAATTGTCATATCACTTTACGCCTTCTGAGAAAAACTAATTTCTTATCTTTTTCCGAGCTTGCGATGAGGTATAAAAATGTGAAAATAAAATATTGAAATCGCTAAAAATAAATCGTCTTCAAAAAAAAAAAATTTATGACTATGTTTGTTTAGTACAATAAGATCGTTACTTTTACTGCCACAAATCTGTTATAATTCAAATTCAACCTAAGAATTCTTACGTGGGTTGATGCAGTTTGATGTATGGAGACACTTAAATTAGTATCACCCCCTCCTTCCTCAGAAGCCGTGTGGAGAAACTGCTATTAAATTGGTAACATGTGACACATTTATAAGAGCGATATTTTTCTTTTTTTATTATGTGAATAGATTTTTAAGGTATGACGTAACACTTATTTGTTTTTAAATTTATTGCGCCTAATAAAAGATATGAAAGCAAGCAGCTTTGGTTGTTTTCATTTATTAGACTGGCGATATAAAATACAAGATTTTCTCACCTTATCTCACTTTAATGTTACTTTATGACTGTGTTAACGTACAACAGAGAAAATTTGTATGCATTCTAGCATTTAGCAGTTAGGTGCGTCTGTCAGGATCTGAATTAGCCGTCTTATTTAAGTGGTATTAAAATTTCGCAATAAAAGATTAAATAAAACTATACAAATCTACTTCAGCGGACTAAAATGCACCTATATTCATTTGAAACATATATTACGGTGAATTTTTACGAAATTTATCTTGTGCTGAACGAAGCGGTTATGGTCGAATGGAGTATATAAGTTTGACCCGGGGTCGCGCGTGCCTTTTCACTTTGACAAGCGATCGTGGGCGACATTCACGTGTGCAATTCTAGGCCGCGTTAAAGAATGATTTGCTATTTTATAATGCGGCATATATGCGCGGTAATTAATTTTAATATTGTTTTGTTGCTGCTTGCTTTATTTACAACGCAATACTGTCCGATAAAGTATGTATTACAGAGTCAAATCCTTAAAGTAATAGTCATGTACTTGCGTATGAGTCCGTCGTTGTTTACTAATCGCCTAATTAGAACAAATTCCGTTTGAACACAAACATTAAATCGCTGTAGCGGTACGGCGATTTAATAGTTGTTCTAAAAATAATTGTTACCTTACATATTGAGTAATTTGCCATGGTCATCACGTTTATCTTGCTCTCAGTTGTGGTAATATCTCAAGTACATTTTGCAATTACATTTTTCCTCGCATACATCAGAAATACCTCATGTTATATAAAGCCAGAGTTATGCAGCAGAGACGGTAGGAAGCTAGACGGCTTCACTCATGCTCTAACATAACGAGACAGGTGCTGTAGCCGAAATTGCGGCGAAGAAATACTGAGGAAATAACCCCAGGAATACTTACCTCCAGACCTCTACAAGAAATATGTCTTACCTCGACTTTTATTTCTATTTTGTAAAGGCACTTTAGTCTATAATTCGGTATTTTCATCTTATTATTTTAATATGGATTGAAATTGATTTCTTTTATTGTTGTAAGTTAATTCCGTGTTTGTTTCTTGATTTCTTATGGGCTCGAAGGATTGTTTGTATGCTTTTATTCATTGTTATTATAATGTGCTGTGAAAAATAAAATATGAATGTCAAATTAGTATATTTTATCTTACGTACGTTCTGTTTGTCAATAAATATAATTATTAGGACAATATTATTTCGTAAATTGTAACAGAGGTCCGTAAATATCTTCCTCGTGTACTATAGTGCTGCAAATTCTGACACGTTTGTGACAATTTTATTTAGAAATGTTCAATGACTCGACTTTTTTGTCTGTTATTTTTATTGCAAGCATTAAATTTGGTTCTTGTCGTAAATAACTATTTAGTATTCAGAAGTTGTAATTAATTAAAAAAACAATTTTATACATAACTTAAACACAAGTCTAATCTTCGATTATAAATAGAATTATTTGCATAATGAAACGTTAACTGAGATAAAAAGTCATCGAGTCGTCGCGGCTTTAACTAAACGTGGTCTTATTTACGATCGTATCTCTGGGGAATGCGGGCTACTCTTGTCCCGTGTCGGCGTCTGGATGTTTTATGTGAAGGAATCTCAATTTCTTATCTGTGATATTAACATATTGATTACGCTTCTCATATTGATGCGCAACAGACAAGGCGGACATTTGAACTAGTTTGTGCTGCGTTGTGCTGCATTGTACTAGATGCATTCCAGTATTCTTTTTAATAATCTTGTGTATATATATATATTAATAATTATTATTATATTTGCTGATAGCCTATGGGTTAATGGTACGGACTGCCGATTTTAAATGCTTTGTCCGTAAGGTAAAATTTTTTTTTAATAATATTTATAACAAAAAATTATTTTATAAAGTCTTAATATCCTACCTCACTGTTTGGATACACGACATTGGTTATTTTTACTTATGTTTTTTAATGCTATCATCATTCATGTATATTTTTGTTGTCATAACGGTGATATCGCGTTTGCTCCACGTTTGCTACTTTCGTGGTTGATAAAGCTATCTCTTAATCTATACATAACGGACATGCCTCAGGCGATATCTCTGTCTCACCTAGTGTCATGGTGTCTGGATATTCAGAGCGTAAGCAATTTGTCAAGTTCGTTGTCCGCTTCGTTAATGGACTGTTACCAAATCGAAAGTTTTGATCTTATTCTAAAGAATTGAACGAATGAACGACGAAACGAATGTTTCGTTATCTATATTTTACTATCTTTATGGAATCATTTACAATGAAATAGTGTTTAACAATTAGAAAAATGAATGGCTAATATTTATATACGTACACTCATATGTTTGTATATCGTGGCCTCTTTTCATAATTACTACGAAAAGTAAATCAAATCGAATTAAAATACTAATTTTTATTTATCTGAAAAGGTATCCTTGTTATTAAGCTGTTTTAATTTATGTGGCATGTGTCAAATGCCGTTGAGCAACTTGCTTATTATATCATAGTAGATTTTAAAAAATATTTCAAAGCTTGCTTAATATTCATTGGTTTCACCCTACGATTTGTTTATAACTGCGAGCATAGGTGCCCGCAGAGTGCGTACGAATTAAAAAGGCACCCCAGGCTCTACCAGGTCTTGCGACCGGTTTGTGGTCCCCCGGTGGCTCCATGAGGTATAATCATTGAGCCACTTGTAACGTTTCACAAGTGAGCATTTTTAATTGAGTGTTAGTCTTGTACTTTAACACATTTAATAAGTTTTAACAATTTATACATTGGTTAATTTAACATTTGATTCAATGAACACAATATTTAATAATGTTTAATGTAATATTTGATTTACATATTCATTTCATTACATTAACGGTGTTTTACTTTTATTATTCCGAAACCGCCATGATAGCTGAATGTCTCACTAATGGAAGATACCTTATTGGAATTAAGTGTGGCGAACGAATAAAATTTTCCAGATTCATAGCTTAAACACTTTAGTGAGATCTAGTCACCTACATTATTTTGATGCAAATATATTTTTATTACCTACAGCATTGTTGTGATAGAGTTTACACGTTTTTTTAATTTTTATTTAAAAACCTACCATATCAGCATAACAATTGTTTTTGAAGACGGACAACTGAGGATCATTATAGCGGGGTATGACGATAATAATAAAAAAGCTAAAAGTATTAAATTTACTTGTAACCACTACAATAATGCGTATTTTGCCGAAACTTGTTACCAAAGTCAGACAAATTAATCGCATGACTGAATCGCAAGTTTCTTGGTTCTTCTGCCTGATGCAAGCTCGATATGCTTGACTTAAAATTTAATGACTGTGGCACTTAGCAGATTTGAAATACATAAGTTTGAATTCATACGTATACATTTTAAAGTTAACATTTGCAACAATCGTAAAAACTAGTTGTTACAGATCATCTAACGAAAGCGATTCGGTTAAATTTAAAATTACTTCAGAGTTCTAACACCTCTGCAATATTGAAACACGACCGGATAGGATGATGGCATCGGGTTACCAGCGTGAAATTCAAAATTTGGATAAAATTATCTGTCATTATAACACATTGGATTTCACATGTGATAGATATTAGAGGGGGGAGCGTATGGAATGATACGTTGAACTCATTCGTTCAGTCCAATTTTATACCATAAGGTTTCAAAGTTAATGTATATTAAAATGATCATAGATTTTACACATCTGATCGTGGAAAAGAATAAATTCTAGTTTGAGTCTCACTTTACTACCTCGTGTAGTTGAAGAGTCGAATTGTAATATAATCTAGAGCTGGAACGAAAGACGACAAAAGACATCAAATTATTTAAGTTAAGTAAATTCACAAAAGTATAGCCAGAGGGAGGCGAACTAATTAAAAGTTAGCTTCTGTACTAATAATTCGTTGACTGTCAGAGTTTTGCGTCGTTAATTTTAATTAAAGAAACGCAGAGTCGGGGTCGTAATAATATTAAAGCATCGGAATTGGTGATCCGCCTAACTTCGACATTCGGCTCGTGGATGACCGTCCATTCGTTTTAATTAACCCTTTCGGAGTTTTCTTCGTCCGACGTTAGTAAAGTGAAAGTTCAAAAAAATTCGCCAGCCGTAATAACCGCAATGAATCAATTACGGTCTGATTTTGGCACTTCATTGCTGTTATTCGAGTTTAATATGTCAAATTACTTTGATATGCTAAACCAACTAACAATCAAAAAATAATTACTTAATAATGAGATAATAAAAAAAATATATATACTCTTGTTATAATATATTTATATCGTATGACTTCGTTTAAGGTCTTCCTTTTCACTTTGATTAAAGTCGGTAGTGTATTCCGTTCGGGCCAACTTAATGGAATGTATACGTCAAATGTCCACCTTATTGGCTGAAGTATAGACGTAATTGAATCCACGACATACTACGAGATATATCTCATTTTCGAATCTTTTTGTACCAAAGATAATTATGAGTATGATGACAGCTATTTATACGTTGTATGTTGCATGTATGTGTACAATATAGCACAAATGTAAAATTGAATTGCTAATTACAATTTAGACGGCTCTAACCGATGGGTGCTATTTAAAATAACATATGTATCTTTAGGGGCTAATCGTTGGTGACAAAGTGTTACTGACATAGAATAGTGCTAGAACAGCGATAAGTATGATACATAGTTGGTTAGACCGTAAAGAAGCAAAATAAGTATCTCTGGATTTGGCGAAATGGAAATGCGTGCCCTTAGGTTTGATCTAGCAAAATTTACATGTGTATAATTTATTCTACTACGTGTTGAATTTTTCTTATCAGATCTTATAAGAATATCTCTTATAGGCATTACTCAAACGAACAAAATAAATGATACTTCATTGATTTTTGAAAACTTCTTTAGCCCTCGCATACCGACGCTTCCTACCGCCTCGCATACATCATTTGGTCAGACGACACAGTGACATTAACTAGATAAATTAGACGTAGACTAGATAAATTATTTGCCTAACGAAGTGTCTTATGATTCAGATAGCCAGTACGGAGGTTGCGCTATCCGGGATTTGATTTTCCAAATACTTTCACATCATCGGATTTTGAGAAGACATATCATTTATCCTTAGTTAATACCCTATTCCCTCCTTTAGCAACAAAAAATTATCAAGTTGAACAAAAATGTTTCTATTAGAAATCTCATTGAATTTCCTGCCGTGTCGTTATTTTATTAGAGGTATTAATTATATAACTTTATATTGGTCCCGTTAATCACAAGATATATATCGTGACGTTATAAATAATAGAACATCGTTTCTTTTAAGCGGCTAGCGGCGCAGGAGCCGCCGTCTCGCCCGATACATCAATGAGATGTCAGTTTTTGTCGAGCTCCGGCAACACACGTGTCAGCCGATGCTCCCAACGTGTGTCATAGTTCACTATTTTAACAACAATTTATCATGTAGCTTGATTGTGTTAATTTTCTGTTGGCTACGAGTTATGCTCGCCCCGTTAGGAATGTATGAGCGTTTAATGTTCTTTATTTTACGTTGTTTTGTTGCTGGTAATTTGTCATCAGGAATTCTTGTTTAGTATTTTATTCTGAGAGGCGTTTTTTCTGTAATATTTTGATCTCGCAAGGTGAAATAAAATTGTATTATCATAAATAAAATACTCTCCACTGCTATTTTGCACATAGATTGAAAATGAGTCACTGTAATTTATTTTATCAATGTTTTGACACTAAGATACTACTACTTAATAGTAAATATCAGCATGCTCCAAAAAATCAGTTATTCTGCGCATTCCAGTGCCTCGTGAATTTTTTTGTTGTCTTATTTTATACATACTTTGACTAAAACAATTTTCGTCCTAAGTAGGTCTTTAGTAGTAATAGTTATTTAAATAACTAATTAACCTTGTAATCGAAACTGACTACTAAGAATAGAGTCTATAAGTCATGTTCTACGTTGCATATAGCTATGTTCATAATACTTAGTACATCTCAAGGGTGTAGTAGTTTCTATTTTTGTTTCAACTGAACCTACTTACATATTTGTGTAATCACAAATATAATCTATCGATCTTTGAATGCGGTTCTTACCTATCGATTTGTTTAACATCCTAAGTCTAAGAATATTTGTTGATAAATGACCAGATAAGAGAATATTTGACGCCGTTGATGCTACAAACTGACACAGTCGAGGTACATCGACTATGCATGCGTACATTAAAACTTGTATCTAAAGCTTTTATATAGATGCAGCATCACGGCGCGCACCGATCGTAAATGTCATCTGAAAATTTATATTCATTACGATTAGATAGCAGTTCACAATGGCCGGCTATTGTTGGACGCGTGTACCGTCTGATCGATGTATGATATTGCGTTTTTATAGTTGACATACCGTCCCTCCTCGCCTCCCAACTTTACATTTACGAGCCCGAGCCCTCTCGAAACAGTAGGATATGTGTTTTCTATCGTTGTCTCATATTAGCCTTTTACGACAGGTTAATTTATATACCGCCCACTACGTGCATCTTAGCTCTACAAGTATTACGTTACACTTGCTCGTCACATTTAAAATATGGTATGTCCCACATATTCATAACTCATATTGTGTATAATCTACGTTTATTTTAGAACAATAAACATGAATTATTGTTGTTGTACTGAATGTACTACCAATTAATTTTATAGCTGATATTTTTATATAGAATTGAGAACGGTACGCCTCGGTGGTTCGGGGATGTTGAAAGGATGAATGAAGGGAGAGTAACGAAACAAATTCATGTTGCAAAAGTGAGTGGCAGCGTTGGTAGGGGACGTCCAAGAAGAATTATATCGATCAGATTAGTAGCATACTAAAGAAGTAATACCTACGAGTATAACCGACGAGCTTGTATGCGTAGATATATGGATGTAGAAGAAGCGAGAGAGGTGTGCCAGGATCGCCTCAAATGGAAATATCTGCCTTGCTCTCTGGGTTACGGGTGTGAGTGTATATTTATTTAATTTTATGTAAAGGTCATAAAAGACAGCTTGGTACTTTAAGTTAAATTTGATGACAGCTTTTTAAATTCTCTTGAGGGTTGAGTATTAGTATCGCTTTTTACGACATTTCTAGGGAGGAGTATAAACGAATAAACTGCAATGATCGAGCACAAGAATGCACGGCGGCGTACACACAGCAATTTGAGACTCAATAATTCCGATTTACGAGGATCCATTTTCAATTTTATGATCGAGCTGACGTATCCATTTATAACAGAACTCAGATTTCTTGATGATATTTCCGAAAGACAGAGTTGGATGAAGCATAGCAACAACGGCGGGTCCCTTTATATCGGTAGAATTGATGTTCCGCGTTGTTTCTATCATTGTCATTCGAGTGTTGAACTTACGTCACTTTGTGATATATCTCTATCTGAGAGTTAGTAAATAACTCTTTTTATATAAAGTTTAATGGTAATTTTTGGGCGCTAACCAGATGCGTTTTGTGCCTGTGGTAATATAATATTGCATATTATTATTGACGAATAAATATAAAACATGCCACCAGTTTATACAACACTGTCCATTTAGAATATGTGTAAGCAATCCAAGGCCTGTTTAGCTCCCTCTGTATGCGATTATATTATCGACGTTTATTAAGCCAAAACTCACAATGCCCAATGCCAATGCTTAAATTCCCTATTAAGTGTTATGCGTTGCATAGAAATGTGCGAGGATTCAATTACTCTTTGTGGTAGATGAAAGGCACCGGAGCTGGGCTGTAAACCGAGCCGCGAGTCCTGCGAACACATCCCGACACCTCGCACTCAATGAGCCTAGCCACAAAAGGTGAGAAACAAACAGCGCGCGAGAGGTATCGCACCGGGGTAGATTGAATAAATGCTAAATTAAATAAGAGCAAATAAAATCGGCCATTAATAAATGGAAAGCGTCCAAGAATAATTCATTTGGTAACAAAAGGGAACGGCTCGTTTGTCCCGTGTGGCCCGCTCACCCCGGCTGGGTGAAATGGTTCAGTCGAACCCTGAGGATTATTTCTTTACATATCAACCGTCTCGTCTGCACTTGAATACGCCTTCCTTTACCTTCTTCGACACATGCTCTTGCGCTATGATCTGTAGATAACGAATTAATATCATCTTTAAAAACATAAAACGCTAGGCGAAGAATTGTTCGCGAAAAAATATGTAATATTAAGATTTTTTTTTAGTTTTGCTGCCTATATTCATCTTGTGTTAATAGTCAATTAATAGATATGTTTCTTATTTGCAGTTATAATGTTACCAGTAATACGAACAAAATGTTTCCCATTCAAAAACCAATTATCATTTACATATCACAAGCGAGGCGCCGACGCTGGCACTCACTCGCTAGCTCGCACCTGAGGTCAATACATTTACTACTCACCAATATCAAGTGATCCTTTCGATCACTAAGGCAAATGTAATACGATCTAAGATCAATAGAGGTCTTACAGAACTGGACCCCTCTTAGATTAGTTGATAGATGCATACGTGAAAGCTATAACTACCAAAACAAGACGACTATCCAAATCGCCTTTGTTAAGATTTTATCTCGCCGTTAAATACTACTAACCATTATAGAATATCGAGCGTCTCGCTCGAACCAACAGCGGCCAATTACTATAGGCTAATAATACCCGCTTGTGGACTTTAGTTTGGGAGAGAATTTTGAACGTTTATTCGGTTCTGTACAACATAAAAATAAGTTTTTTTTTCTTTATAAAGCCACCTTAATGAGCAGCTGGTTTCCAATATCATCATCATATTACCCAAGTGAGTAATAAGACATATTGCGAACCAATATGCTCAAGCTATGTCATCCGCTACAATTCTTTTTGACGAGGTTAGTTATTTTAAAATAATTAAATAGGTGCACGTATATTTTTGTATTCCTCTTTGTGAAATAAGAATGGCGTTGTTTTTAAACATTATTACTATAAAAAATAAAAGTAAATTATATATACTGTTGTCAAACTTATATCGACCAGATTAGTGACATACTAAAGAAGGGCGATATAAGGAGTACCCGTAACCGACGAGCATGTGTGCATAGATATATGGATGTAGAAGAAGCGAAAGAGGTATACCATCATCGCGCCGAATGGAAATCCTATCTCTGCCTACCCTTCTGGGTTACGGGCGTGAGTGCATATATATTTATTTTTTTATTTTGTTAAAAATAATAAATTAAAATTCGTTCATTTTATATTATCACAATGGTTCCTATATGAACCAAGTGAAAAATCTACGTATTGAGTAGAGGACAGGCTTATCTGTTAACCGGCAACTTAATGATTGGTGCTGTTCACACCCCACTTTTGCGGCCAATTTTGAAGATCAGGGAAGTTACTACGTTATAAATGAACTCAATTATTTATTAAAATGTAAAATTAAACATTTATTAATTTCATTCAAACAATCAAAGTTTATGGACAACACTTTGGGTCTTATGTGGAGTTCACAAACTACAAATTGTTTGATACTTAGATAACCTCTTGTTAAATTTTAGAAATAACAACCTGGTTATCAAATTAATCTCTTGGAAGCAACTTAATTAAACTGCTGGTTGAAACCAGCGTATAATTTGCGTCAAATTTGTTTCGCTTTAAGAAAGATCGTTAGTGCGATGAGTTACCGAACTTATTTAAGCCACTGTGTGATATTGTGTGCTTTTATAATAGCAACCTAAATAACAGGTTCAATATAATTATCTTATCCACTTTAAAATACTCATACTAAAATATATTTTTACTGCACTTGTATCTTGTATTTGTATTAATTCTCCAATACGATTAATACATAGTATAGTGCTCATATATTACGCGAATAGCTTATGTTTGCCTTAACCTAACTAAATACAATATACTCGGCCCACAACGGATTTTTCATTACACTACAATTGGAATGGTTTTTTTACAATAATTAGTGTAACTTAACAATGTGTGTTTTTATCGCTTAATCTAGGTTAAAGAATATTGTAGTGAAATACTCAAACACCTTAGCATATTCAAAACTACACTTCGTAGCTTTTGGTTAAACAGTGGTTGAAAGTCCATTATAGACGACTATCTTATGTGATCTTTTTGCTCAGAGATAATCGGCATAGATAGTGTGGCTTGTGATAAAGTAACACTATTTAAAGGATAATAAAGAAATTAAAAAACGCGGTTGTTTTGTTTCGTTCGCGAGATATCCCAATAAAAATTACGAAATGATATCTTAAGACACCCGTTGAACTCTTTTGTATGTTATTCGAGTGGTAAGTTCAATGTCTGATTTTTTCTTTTCCTCAGTAAAAAGTAACGGGCTGGAATGTCAAAACATCAAAAACTTTTATAATAGAACACCATACGGTCCAGGATTATAAAAATGAGACGAATTTATTGCCGCTCTCCGATTATACATACGATAAACTAGCAGACCGGTGATTATGATATCTCAAGAGTTTAATCGACCGATCGATACTAAGTCGCGGTCAGTCCTACACCAAACCAGTAATAATAAAAAAGAAACTAGTTACGGGCGCGTCTCATCCGACAGTTTACGCTAGAAAATCAACAAGGTGCGGAGGGCGCTAGTCGGAACCGCGGTGCGTTATCGGCCCCATCGCTACGAACAATGCGTCGAATGTTTCAATATAGCTTCGACAGCATTTTTAACGTTTCATCGGCGTTGTAACAGTCGTAAAATATTTTCTCTACGCCTTCTCACAGTTCTGATTAATGTTGTACACACCGTGGCGTCGCGTTCACTTTTTTCATCTTGTTATTTTCTGTTTTAATTTATTTTGTTGGAAAACTGGATAGAAGGTTTTTGTGTGCTTTTAAATAGGTTAACGGTTTTGTCGATATAAGAATAGTCAATTTGATAAATTTAATTATTTATTTTATGTATAATTTTGTATGCAGAAGAACTTTTATGGATGACCGTAGAATAGCGGATGGATGGACGAAGAAGCGTCAGAATGTGCGTTGTAACAGATAATCTGTAGTCTCTGGCTTACGGTATGGGCATAATGCTTATTTATATAAAGTAAATGTTATATATTTTTTGATGAAATACTTGTAAAATAAATAATAAAAATAAGCTCACGACCGTAACCCATAACGGTAGGCAGAGATTATGGATGTTCATTTGACGCGATCCTGGCACACCTCTAGATTTTTCTACATCCACACATCTACGCTTACAAGCTCGTCGGTTACGGGTTCTCCTTATCGCCCTTCAACATAAAAAAAATACTAATTACACTTCGTTGATATTTATTATTTAAATATATACCAACGGCCCAAGGAAACCTTAATAACTATAACACGTATTCGTGAGAGATCAGTAGATATATATGCGGTATGAACGTGAACGTATTTTTGTGTAACTAATGATTTGGATAAAATTAAAATAAAAGCTGTACAAACCGCTGTAAAACTGTAGCCAAAACCTCACAGTTCTGACCCCATATGAGTGAGAAAAGGGCAGGGCGTCGTCATCTGTGATGATATATGTGTTGATCTACTGTTACAACTATATCATTACGATATAACTCGTATACTCGTACTCGTGAGTGCGGGAAATAAAATGAATGGGGCTATAGGTACAGTAGTGAGGAGTCAGAATGTGTCTATGAAGGCTCGTCTGGCAATACACAATGCTGTACTAGTCCCCACTTTAATGTATGGAAGTGAGACCTGGGTTTGGCAGGAAAAGCATGCTAGTAGAGTTAATGGCGTTGAGATGCGATCCTTAAGAAGTATGTTAGGCGTGACTTTGAATGATAGGGTTAAAAATAGCGTTATAAGGGAAAAGTGTGGCCTAAAAGTGGATGTTGATGTATGCTTCGGTGGTTCGGGCATGTTGAAAGGATGAATGAAGAGAGAATAACAAAACAAATTTATGTTGCAAAAGTTAGTGGCAGTGTTGGTAGGGGACGCCCTAGGAGAACTTATATCGATCAGATTAATGACTTACTAAAAAAGGGCGATATAAGGAGCACCCATAACCGACGAGCATGCATGCGTAGATGTATGAATGTGGAAGAAGCGAGAGAGGTGTGCCAGGATCGCGCCAAATGGAAATCCATGATCTCTGCCTACCCCTCTGGGTTACGGGCGTGAGCGGATATTTATTTATTTTATAACTCGTATCAGGACGATAGAGTTATAGAAAATAAATTAATCATGGTCAAAATAATGTTTCTCAAAATATAAACATTAGTTAGATTTTTAAGGCTGCAACTCGGTTCCACTGACCGCAGCGTGCGGCGTGCTCTGCGAACTTGAGATCGTTACCCCCTTAGATGGATGGCGTCAAGGAGCTACGAATAAGATTTGAAAATGCTTATTTTTTAAATACCTGCAAATAAAACAACACTCGTATCACGCATTAGGCATCATTTCATGATTAAATTACACATATCAATCTAAAAGAGAGATGAAAAGATTGTGCATGTTGGTTAAACTGCTAATGAGGTGATTATTGATACTATAACAACTAATAAGTTAATAGGTGAGATTGCGACATTGATATAGAAATATACATTCCCGTTTTATACCAAAATTATAACCCTCTATGGATCTTGGTTGTCACGTGTCTTGATATTTTATTTAATCAGATAACGTCTCAAATTATTTGTATACTTACAGCGATATATGATACACTTAACATGTGAAATTTATCTTAGAATAAATTGGGAATTTAATTGCATTTCGTTACATTCCGCGTTCATTAACTTTATGTGCGAATTCTATGAATACAATCTTAATATATAGGAACTCTTATAATACAACGCGATCCTTTTGTTCGCAACTCCAGTTTCACACCTACTTAAAGCCGAGGGCCAAGAGCTCGTTACCTCAGACTGAAGGCTCACGGTCGATGCCCGTAGAGCTATCCCTACCGATCCCACATAAAAAACCTGATATGCAATACGCTTTCCTATACGAGATGCCGTTTTGAACGAAGTCGATCATGTTTCTTGAATATTTAAATTAGACAAGCCTTTGGCTCATGCTGCTCGCCTATCGGTTTTTGTTTGACAATTATTTAATGCTAAGAAATGGTTGTCCAGTTCTTTGTGTGCGATATTTACATGTACGTTGTAATTCCTGTCTGAGTCTATCCTTAAAGAGAAGATGAAACTATCTTGGTGGCAATAAACATGGCATTACAGTTAAATATAGCTTTATGCGTTAAATAGAAAATTTAAATTTAACGAATTTATTATAAATGTTACATATACATGTTTGAAAAGAAATACATACGAACATCATTAGAAACAATAATATGCAAGATGTGTGTAACCGCCCATGTACCTACACCATTAAATTTGTATCATCACATAAACTCGACTGGTGCTTCAACTAAGAAAATCCTTAGCTACAAGCACCAGCGATTTTCATACAACACTGATCAAACACAATTTACTGTTTATGTTATCTATTTTATTTCTTCTCGTTCGTTTTCATGATTTATAAAGCATCATTAACTCATCATTAATATAACTGCTTATTAATAAATATTTTATTTGAACTATAAAATATTTGGGTTCTTGTCTAAGATATTGTCCACACAACAATCATAACAATAGTACTAGGTGTTATCAGCGCCTTCTCACACGTTCGTTTCTCATTTTCTACCCTGACGATCGAATTTATGTTGCATAAGTGAGTGGCAGTGTTGGTAGGGGACGCCCTAGGAGAACTTATATCGATCAGATTTGTGACTCACTAAAAAAGGGCGATATAAGGAGCACCCATAACCGACGAGCATGCATCCGTAGATGTATGAATGTGGAAGAAGCGAGAGAGGTGTGCAAGGATCGCGTCAAATGGAAATCCATGATCTCTGCCTACCCCTCTGGGTTACGGGCGTGAGCGCATATGTATTTATTTACGATCGAATTTTGGTGACATAACTAATTCCGCGTAAAATAACTTCAAATTATAGGTAAAATGTTATTGTCAAAACATGAATGACAATAGTAATAGTTTTAAAATATGTGTCTTATTACCATTGTGCGTATTTGCCGCATGAGTATTGTGTAGAAATCTATAAACAAAGTTGAAAATATTCTATTACTCAAATACAGATAGCAGTACTAGTTTCGTAATACTGCGTGAGCTTAAATCGTTAAACTTTTCTCGAATAATATTCATTTTATCATAAAATTTTGGTCATGCTATTTTTTTTCTGCATATTTTATTGATGTCTTATATTTTTCTTTAGGTGAATTATATAATGGAAAGACCAATCTTTTTAAATATCTTTACTCGTAATGGCTCGGTATTTTCGTTATTAGAGATTTTAAGTATATGCAAGGTGTTAAATTTAATAAAAAATTATAAATTTGAGCTAATTTTTTTGATAACAGCATTATTTTGTATTTGAAATGGTTCTTTTTAAAAAAAACTTCGTATATTCGTATCGATTGTTTATTTTTCGATTATCACTTTTTGAAATTGTCAACTTTTGAATATTTTACAATAAATATTTAAATTTTATCCTTGACTTACTTACAAAATATACAAACATACAATGCTATGTAATAGAAAGATAACTACATCTAATTTATCACAGATTTTGGCAGCGCAGCCATATTAAGTCACTTTATAGTAGATGGCATGGCATCGGCCCAACAAGCACAGCCTTTTTAGGGTTAACACCATAATTACACTCAAAGACATTAAAATTTAAATATTCTGACAGCAGAGATGTAGTAAAAGAATGTATGAATTTAATGTCTAAATACATTGTTGTATTTATGCAACATAAATGCATTTTTCTTTTTAATTAGCGACAGGAAATAGGAATATTGGTACAATATTATTAAGTTAAACAGTAACATATTTACAATTTACAGGCTAACGGACTAGCTATCACAATGTTCCACTGAGTCACTTTACACTGCACTTTGTTTATATTCCAACCGTAGAGCACTTCACTACACAATTTTTTAAAGTTCTAATGTACCTTAAACGTGAGCTGAGAGTGTGCGTGGTGACGCACGGGGAGGCATTTGATGTGCAGCATGCGAGGGGTGCGGCGGGAGCACTGGGTGTGCGCCGTGCACGGGTGGCGGCGGAAGCGCGCCCATGTGGCCTCGAGGGTAATGGTGTCGGTGCATGGGCATCGCCCCGCCCGCGCCCGGGCTGGGCACACCGCCGCATCGCTGGTTGCTCGGCACGTCCGGCAATGCAAATCTTAACTTTTCCCAAAATGATTTATCACCCCAATGCAAATACGTATTTGTTTTCAAATACAATCTCAGGTCAGGATCGAGATCCTTGGGGGGAACATCATCGATAAGCACAACAATGAGTCTCCTCCGCCTGTCTCTTAGCACTTGAAGATGAGCAGATTTGAACTCTATACTACTCCACTCGGATTTTATGAAATTCTCACTGAGAACCATAATTGTACGGCGCGAAGTCTGCACTGCTCTATTTAGATTTTCAACCACGTTGCCACTCACTGCAAAGTCACGATATGGCAAACATAATTTGTAAGAATGGTCGCCTCTTTCTAACATAGGCACCAATTCAGATGCGACCCATGCTTCGTCTTTAGAACTGTAGCTTACAAATGCGTCAAACATTTTTTCACGGTCATCTGTATCTACATCATTCGCTCTATGGAAAAGTCTAACTCCAAACTTTGAATGAAACCATAGCTTCATTTCTTGTCTGAATATAAATGCTAAAAGGCTGACAAATAGGACCAGCACTAAGATGCCAAGAGCTGCAAGAAGGAAGGGGATGTAATCTTGTTCTTCTCCATTGGTTATTATAGTTTTTGTTGCAGTAAGATTTCCGTTAATGCTGTTATTAATACTAGGCAACCCTGTGCATATTGTACCGTTTTCTTCGGTTATTTTGAATCCGGAATCTGAATCGTTGTACATACTTTCATTGTAGACGGTGATATCTGTGTTGTTAACTTTACTGTAGATACATTTTACATCAGACAAATCCAAAATAGAATTCATTCTTTTCGTCCATTCTCTGAACATTTCTGTGTATTCACAATCACACGACCATGGATTATAAGATAATGTTATTGATGTAATAGCTGGATTGATTTGCCACACTGATATGGTAATCAATCGGTTGTGGTCTAAATGTAGTATTTTTAAGCGTGGCATATTATTGAGCATATCTTTACCTATGCTGCGGATTTCATTATTGTTAATGTAGAGTTCTCGTAAATTTTCTAATCCTTCGAATTCTGGCCCCTCTAAAGTATTTATGTCATTGTGATCTAAGTGTAGCACTTCTAGTTCCTTTAAGCCGTTAAATGTCCTGTTGTGAACAGTTTCAATATTTGAGGCGTTAAGGTATAGTATTTTTAATCTCTTTCTTCCAATGAATGCGTGACTATGAAGCATCTTAATGTCGTTGCCGTCAAGATATAGTTGTGTGGCTTCCATAGGTATTCTTTCGGGCAGCGAATTGACGTAGCCGGCACTTGAACATTCGACTACATTAGCTGACCATGATTGATCGTGATAACAAGTGCAATTATTAGGGCAAGTCATTTCACAATCACAGGCATCGAAATCGCAGCAATGGCACAGCGCGAAACAATGGGAATCATATTTACATAAAAACTGATGGGGCGCGGCTTCAACCAACGGCACAAATGAGTTTCCTCGGTTGTATAATAATTTACAATGTATACTGTCTAAATCCATTAACTTCGGTTGAGTTCTGGCTCGGTTTCCAGTGTTAATTTTTTGTAGCCATTCCATTGTGCAATCGCATTCTAATGGGTTACCTCCTATAAAAAATTCGGGAACGGACTTATCCTGCGGGACGGCGGATATCCTTAAAGAATTCGGGTCTAAGCTTGTTATTTTATTTCCGTAAAGATCGACCCGAGTTAAATTTGGCTTTTTGAAAAATGTATAAGATTGAACCTTTGAAATCAAATTATCATTCAGGTACAACATTTCAACAGAATTCGGTATTGCGCTGCCGGTTATCTCTGTAAGCCTATTAGAGCTGGCGTCGAAAGTACTGAGGGATAGCTGCGACTCGATCTCGAAGTAATTTCCAAGTTCAGCAATTCTGTTTGCATGAATATCTAACCATTGTAGACCAGTCGGAATCATGGCGTAGTCGAACCACTCCAACCGGTTATCGGAAATATTTAGCCATACTAAGTTAGGTAATTTTGCAAAAAGACCTCCAATGTCCGTCAAGTAGTTCCCATCCAATCGTATAGCTTGTAAATTTATGTTTCCGTCAAATGCACCGGCTTCAATTTTGTGAATTTTGTTACGGGACAAGTTTAGTATTTTTAATGAAGTCATTTTGTCGAATACGCCTTTGCTTATGTTCCCAATGTTATTCTCAGTTAATCTCAGTCCATACATTTGTTGCATTGTCATAAATGATGCGTTTTCAATGCTTACAATTAAATTTTCTCCTAAATCGAGAGTTTTTAACTGTGGAATGTCTTTGAGTGCAATCGGAACCTCGTCCAATCGATTCCCGTTGATATGTAGATCTTGTAACGTTGAACAATTTCTAAAAGCATGTGGATGTATTTTTGATATGCGGTTGCTGTCTATCGACAGTATTGTGAGGACGGGCATCCCGATGAAGGCATAACTTTCGATGTTAGTCAGTCTATTGTTTGATAAAATTAATGTATGTAGATTACTTAATGAAACGAACACGTTTTCTGATATGTGTTCAATGAAATTGTCCTGCATTTTTAAAATTTGTAAGTTGTGTAGATCTCTGAATAAGGCAATTTCCATTTTTGATACTCGATTATGCGAGAAGTCTAAATACACGAGTCTCTTTAGACCCGTAAAGGTCGACGTGTTTATCCAGTCAGAAGTTAATTCATTCTGTGACAAATCAAGCACAAGAAGTTCGAGTAAGTCGCTAAATAACCCAGGCGCTAGTACTGTAATTGTGTTATTGTTTAAATATAGTTCTTTTAGCTCTTTCGTATCGCTAAATAATTCCGGTGGTAAACTAGTAAGTTGGTTGTCAGAGAAGCGTATGGTTGTTAATGAAATAAGACCTTCCAGGGATCTATCGGCTACAGAATTTAGACCATTGCCTTGAAGATAAAGCTTCTGTAGTCGCCTTAGTCCTGAAAGGAGACCCGGCGGAAGTGTGTCAATAACATTTTTCGATAAATCCAATATTAAAAGATTGTCGCCGCATTTCTCAGTTGGATGTCGATGAGCGGTGGAAAATTGAAAGTGGCTTATATCTCGCATCCGATTATTGGTCATATTTAAATATTCTAGATTTCGTAACGTACATAAAGCTCCTTCAGGAAAGCTCAACATGTTGTTTTCGCTAAGATCTAGTCTTTCTAAATTTTGTACATCTCTTGAAAAAGCTGTTGGTGTTATCTCTAGTGACATAGTCGCCCACTCCGTGTTATGTGTCCTAATTGTTAAATTTTTAAGTTCTCGAAGTCCCGTAAATGCTCCATCAGACAGGTTTCCAATTTTACAATATTCGATTGTGAGCTCCCTTAACTCTATTAACTGCCGAAAACTTCCGGGTGCTAAAGAACTTTGAAAGAACAGTGCATCACTACATTCGAGCCGCAGCCGCACTGTGAGATGCGGTTGTATAGCACTAAAATTTGTGTTTTCTAATTCGCTATTTATAGTTCTTAATCTGCATTGCAATGTAACTCCAGACTCATCGTCAGTTGTCCATCGGCACTCGTCAGGAGCTTGATATCGCGCCCCCGTCGTTGCCGACAAGGAGGCGCTCCACACGGAAGTGCTTACACTCAACACTAATAGAGCGCTCATAAACCACATTATGCACATTGTTAATTCACTGAACTGCACTTAAATATTAAAAATATACATAGTTTGTTTCATATTGTTAGCACTTATAGAAAAATTGACAATGCATCGTTGGCGCGAGTTTGTTATTTAAGTTGGAATTTTCACAATTCGGATCGGCCACTTAACTCGTTTCACGCGAGCGCACTAATTGGACAAAATCGAGTGTCAACAATCGAAGCGACGTGACGCGCGCCAGCGCTGAGGCTCAGAGTGGAACTGACTCGCAGTCGAACCTGCGCCCGCGCACAAGGCCGCGGCGGTTCACGCGTTCCAACAGGTAAATCATAGCCCAGGGCTAAAAAGTTCTATGCGCCTTACACGGAGCTTCGCGTTTGGCTTTATTCGTCTCACAGCGCTGCCTGTCAGAAAAATACGCGCTACACACACAAGCAGTACACACACAACACTACAAAGCGAAACGGCTTTTTGTGCTACTTGTGCGAGCTTTCTTAAGGCAAGTGCGAGTAGGATAGACGTAGTGCGGGGTGGCGGTGACACGAAGCTAGGTGGGGATATAACCAGCTGCCCAGGTAGTGCGCTGGCGAGCTGCCATACTCGTTGCTTGTTAACACTCCGCAGACAAAATTATTTTGCCTATGATTTACGCGGGTTGAAAGAAATTATTAAGTGTTACGCGTGTAAGCCATATTGTAAAAGTATATATAAGACATATTTATAAAAGTTCAGCTTAACTTCGTATAACTTTTATAATTATTATCTAAAAAAAATGCATACTTTGATCGCTATAACGTCAATAGAACAATGACATTTTAGAATTCACTACTATGGCTTACATTGTCTACACTACATTTTTTTTAAATCAAATTGCTGTACAATATATTTACTAGTGACATAATTTATTTACTAATTAATGATTTACCATAAGTACTTCACCCAAAAATAGAAAAAATATTTCCTTATAATTATGTTTTTATAATATTTCGGATTTCTTGTATTTACAAAACCCTTGAGGTTTTCATTTGAGAATTACTATTGTGATTGTGGTACGGTCCAAAGCAATGTAGCTTTTAATATGCTATTATCTCTAAACGTTTTTCGCATTATTATACATCTAACCCACTATTTTTATAAACGTCCAAACATCATGCCCTTTGCGCTGTCAATAATTTGCTATCAAACCGTTGGAGTTAACAAATTGGGGTTGATATTTAATCTCTATATAATTTACCATTTGCTTAAGAACGTTTGGATTAGATAAATGATTGTATAGCAGCAATAAAATTAGTTTTTTGTTCTTCTCACCTTCACCTGATAATTATTTTGACAATTGTGGCGCAACGCGTAATTGATGCACAATTATTTATAATTAAATGTCATAAAGCACAAAAGTGGTACGTAATAATGTTACGTCTATCGACAGCTCGGTTGCCTTAACGTTCACAATAATCCGTTAAAATTAATACATTGCTGATATTATTTGTTGTAGGACCTCTATAATTAGTGCCTACATACATATTTTGCTGTCCATATCCGTCCATCCAGTTAATGTTTTAGTATATCTAATTTATTTACCGTGCGAAATAGAATAAAAAAATCGGTCGTAAAATACTGAGACCGACGACAGACGATACTTATGTCCAGTAAATCTACAAGGTCACTTGTGGATCCAAATTTGCTGCAAATTATTCTCTTTTTTCAATTCTATCGTAAAAAGTAAACGCTCTCCGAGCTTTGTTGAGTTGCTGCCCTGCCTTTGCTTTAACAATTTTATCTCTATAGATTAATTTTCAAATAATTTTAATTTATGTAGTAAATATTATTTTAAGTCAATTATTTATCGTAAATGCATCGCCACATCCCTGTACCCGCCAAATTATGTAAAAAAACTGTTTCATCGTATGAAAAAAAATCTTAACACCAATTACATAAAAGTCGCTGGCATACAAAATAAATGTATCTTCTGGTACACTACTAATTGGTATCTGTTTTTATTTAACACGTTTTACACTATTTTCTTACACTCGGTATAGAGTGATTCACGATTAACAAGCTGTACGCAATAAAATAAATATTCGTGATCGTAATTTCCGAGGTGTCGGAATGATAGGTCGGTTAGCGCGTCCGTCGCTCCACTATTTAAACGATGTAATAGCGAACTCGATCTCAGCCTGTTCTGTATATATATCTATCTCTCTCGCACTAATTTATCTTTTTGACGCAGAAGCAGCGGAAAATTTACAATAACATCACCAATCTGTATTGTTGTATAGATTGCGAACAACTTTGTAAATAGTTACACGCCCTAACAAATTATGCACCTTTATATTTCACACTCGGTCCCACAATGCGACGCAGGCCGCTTTGAGAAAACATTTTTTATAATGGGTCAGCAGGAGTTCTCTCGGTCGACTTTTTGTCGTAAGTGGTAAGGCGTTCCTTGGGCTGCGTTATAAAAGAATAGATTGCCGGTAAATCGTGGGGCATTGTGGTGGAGTTTAATGTGCATCGCATAGCTCGTTATAACACACTGTCTGTATTCAATTTACGATGGCTCACGTCGACATGCAACTGTCCGAGCCGCCGGGTAGCGCGTGGGCTTGGGTATAAGTGTGCGTTGTGCACCCATCGCTGTAATTATTAAACTTTGAATCGATTTGAATAGTCTTGGTGCTTTAACTATAATATTAATGATACAGTCACAATGGTCATTGGTTTGGTGCTCCCGATTCGGGATCGAGCCCCTTTTAGCGATGCATCATGATCTATCTTTGGCATAGTACTTATTACGGCGAATGATCAAATAGACTTTGGTGAACATTAATAAAACCTTGCTCCTCAGAGCCGTAGACTTACAAATAAAATTATGAATGAAGATGTACAATTTGCAGTGGAACTTGACAAAGAATAAAAACAATAAAGGGTCACTAAAGTTGCTATTTATACTGTACTCTATCTCGATCTCTTCTTCTGAATCCGCCGGGAGCAGATAGAGAGTTACCATTGTTGGCTTTTAACCGAGTTTTATAGGACCCAAAAGTATAACCGAAGCGCTTAGCTAATAGTCCTTTTGTAACATCCTTTTTATTTTGGTACTAAAAATAATACGTAAGAGATCGAACTCTTGCTAATTATCGTCTTCTGGCTAAGAGTTAGAAAATGATTACTTTGTTATCAGTGTACCTGGGGTCGTTACAACAGCATATTACAACATTTCCATTACATCATACTTTTTGTAATTTAGGTGTTTAATCTCCACCGACAGCGACAATTCAGGCGCGACACTTATCTCGATGTCGATGGACACGTATAATCCATTAAGTCGTCATTTCCACGCGGCTGATCATTCCTCAACCACGCGTCATCCCGCCCCCAGCCGACTCTCGCCGTATTGTTCGCTACTGCCTTATCTCGCCTAAACGTGATAAGGTCCTTTTTAATTAGCAATTTGGAAGGCAATCTGAACCCTAAATTCATTAACATAACACTCTATAATCCTGTAACAGCTTCCACTTCTGCGACAACGTTGCCCTAATAAACTAGTATGTTATCTAATCGACTACACGGTTGACCTGTTAATAATTTCCTGTATAATTTTTTAATTAACGTCCAGACTGTCTCTCCTACCTCGACACATGTGTATATCTCTTTAAATAAATATCACTTATGTTACTTTTTTTGGTTCAGGTAATATTCGTCATTAATGCTATCGTGAATCGACGAAAAATATACTTTTTCAACGGCTCTGGTATAGCAGAAAAAGGAGCAATTTATCAATTAAGAAACATTACAGGTACATACTTCTTCGTTATCATTACAGCCTTTACGTAATGTAGTTGTAACTTGTTGCTCTTGGATACATTAGTAGACAAGGAATAAAACATGATATCCACATCGTACACATTTTCAAAACCATGTGATAAACAACATGACATTGTTGTCTCCACTATCTCCGAGCCATTATAAATACAGAGACGAAAGGACAAACATTAATCTACTACCGTCATTCGTTCTTTTTCAAGTTAATAAGGCATATTGTGTTCGTCTATAAGTAATTGTGCATTGTCAACCATGTATCCTATGTTATTGTGTTTTTGCTCTAAGTTGATGTACAATTGTTGAGCCATTAAATAAATAAATAAATAGCGCTTTTAAAAAAACTGGGATCGTTCGATTAAGGAATTCTTAAATATTATGGTGTTGTGTTTCTTTAGTGTAAACCTCATAAGGTAGAGGCCTTAGTGTGTAAATTAAGAAGATTTCACACGTGAGCGGAACCCCTAGAAGTGCTTTAGATCGCAACACGGGCAATTTGGCGCGCGAGAGCCGACGTTGGAATCATTCTCTGCGGCACCTGGAGACCCAGGGCCCATTGGGTTCGAAAATAAATGGCGTAGAGTCTTCTTATGCTTTAACTATTATTAAAAAAATACTAGTTAAAGTAAAGAAGTAAAGAAGTGTTACACGGAAAATAAAAAAAAGCTGTAAAAACAGATACCTATATAAATTAATAAAGATTATATAATATAGATGTATGGAATAGTTATTGGAACTAAAATATAGCTTTGATTCGCTTTATATACCAGTTGAGCTCCTTGAGTTGAGGTAGGTACATAGATCACAACAGCCGAGTCGGATAGTCCGCTTAAAAAATCTGTACAGTAAAACTTTGCTCGAAAATACAATGCGTAGATGTATGCATGCATGCTCGCCGGTTATGGGTGCTCCTCATATCACCGTTTTTTAAAAAGCCACTAATCTGATAGAAATAACTTCTCTTAGTGTGTCACCTACCAACACTGCCACTCACATTAAGAATTAATATAAGATTCACTAAGATATAATTTATTAAAACTTATTTAAATGATAGAATTAAAAATAGCGTTATAAGGAAAAAGTGGGGCTTAAAATTCGAGAGTGACAAGAGTTGAGTTTAGTATTGAATGTGTACGGCGGCAATCGCAGTGTTAGGTTACGCTAGTGATGTCCACACTAGGCAAGCATACCTTTGTGGTACATACCGGTGTGGGCACTGAAGAGAAAGGTATGCTCGGTAGTTCGGACATATTGAAAGGATAATTGAAGAGAGAGTAACGAAACAAATTCATGTCGTAAAAGTGAGTGGGTAGCGTTGGTAGTGGACCTCCAAGGAGACCTTATATCGATCAGATTAGTTATATACTAAAGAAGGGCGATATGAGGAGTACCCATACCCCGACTAGCACATTATATATGCGTAGATGTAGAAGAAGTGAGAGAGGTGTGCCAGGATCGCGTTAAATGGAAATCTATAATCTCTGCCAACCCTTCTTAATACAATTGTCATATCAAATGTTCCTTTTGAACTTTTAATTAGCTTAAGTTTTCGGAACTAGTTTATGTTATCCTTGTTAAAAACCCACATATATTGCATGAAATAGCTCAACGGCATTCTATGTCCTGTGATAGGGACGCGCGTCGTGCCGGCGAATAGGACCGGTTAGATTACGCATTGTCGTGGCACAATTAGAAACTGTCGTGGTGCCCCGCGCTTACTTTGTTATTTACAAACAATCGTAGCCGACATCTGCGCCCTCTCGCTACCATAATGCCCGGTGGCATCTGCTAATTACACTTCATGCGATAGCGTGCGGCTATTTGCTATAAAGTACATCAAGTCGTATAAAAATACATTATGAATCAGTAACCATGCATATTGAACAAGTAGTTAGTAAAGTTATTACTGCGGTTAATAAATTTAGCACGCCTATTCGTATCTAAAATGTCGTGGTATGTTCAATAATCAAAATAAAATCGACTGCCAGAAAATTGACGTATATCGAATGTCTCTTAAATAATTCTTGTAAGTTTCCAGTTTCAGCGCCCTTATTACTTTAAAGTAATTAAATTTCGTGTTAATAGATTCAACTTATACATATTTAGCTTACATTTCTTTGTATGTACAGAAAACATGTAAAGAATGTGAATAAGTACATTCACCGGTTCCTATTGTTTGCACTTTGTAATAAAAGAAGTACGATTTGTTTCACAGTGTACATACTTTACATTGACGCATCAGCATTAAAACTGTCGGTTACCCTTGACGGACATTTAATAAGTGACGTCCCAAGCCGGGCCGGTACTAGGTATTGGTGTCGTATTCAAGCATTTCCTTGGTGCGTTGTGGGGTATTACCGTCATTGTCTACGATGAATGGATCAGCCGCCGCCGCTGACTAATGATTGATGAATGATTGACTGACTCATTCACAATGAGACATTTAACAGTAATCGAAAATGTTAGGTGTTTAGATCTTATCTTCATTGTTTTATTTATTGACCCTTACGCTTAAGAGAACTGTTCTTTATTGGTACAATACTAAGAAAGTCAGTGATATTAACTAAAATTACATGCATTTAGAATAAACTAAGCATACGTTTTTTATTCGTGTACGTTACATAGGTTAAAAGTTTTCATTTTGATATTAGACTTTAATAAACTCACGACCTAGGCATAGAAAAATGTATGATACGACAAAGACGTCTCTTTACGTTTTGTAATAACAATATATAATAATATATGACATACATTACCATGGCAACCATTAACAACTTTTTGACATTTCCTCGACCAGTCCGTATAAATTTCTTACACAAACACTTGGGATTAATGTTCGCACTAAAAATACTTAATTTTTTTACTTGTCCTTTTTAGTTCTTAGTCCAAACTAAATACCGGCGGTTCATTTTTAAAGTCCGCATTTGCACTATAATGTTTTTTCATTTAAAGCGGAAAACAAGTTTAAAATAAAATCTTTTCTATATTAGAGTTATAAATTTATTAAATGCGCTTAAAACTAAATTCACTTAATTCTTCATGTTCCAGCATTCACTTTAATGTATATTTGATAGGTTTTTTCATAATTAAGAGTAAAACATAGGACGAGAGTAAAAAGTGCATAATTAAATAAATGCCTTGCCCATTCCTTTTATGAAAATATTATAGTATCTAACAGCTGACCTGAATTATTAATTGACAATGTTTTTTTTAAAATAATATACAGGAAATCATTGAAACGTCCATGTTACAGTCAGCAGGGCAGCGTAGTATGCAGCGGTACAGTATAGGGAATATCATACAACAGAGATTACTTAATTTTTTGGTTTTCGTAAATAGTGGTATTCCTTAAGCGTTTTTTTTTCAATCAATTTAAACTTTTAATGTTTAACTTTATATTTGGGCAAAATGAATACGAAGAAGCAGGAAGATGACATCAGGAATTTTGACATAACTTATAAGTTGCGTCATCTAAAATTCAAAAGCGCACAATTCTACAAACGACAAAAAAAAGGATTTTTAAAACAATTTTGACAAAGCAGTACTGGGTCTCCCGGGGCGTAGTGCTTGCCAATACAAAGATAAATGTACCAGGCATCTTAAAAATGTCAATTGTAAGCTTTGTTGCCTTCGCACACTCCACCTTTCCAATTTGTTCGCCATGTGTGCCGCCAATGAGTGCCCCCAGATATCATCGGCATTACGACCACTTTGTTAACTTTCCTGATTAAATTCTTTCCTCTGTCGTATATCTGCTCCTCTCGGTCTCTCGAGTTATTTTTCGGCTTCGCCTTCAATTTTTTTTAGTGCATTGCTATTTTTACATACCTAAGAAATAAGTATCGTTTTTGAAATATCCTACTATGAATGGAGTTCGCCTGACATAAATCGTTTTTACTGATTCCTTGATATTGTTATTCATGTAAGAAATTCATTTTAAAGCATAAATATAAACTTAAGTCGGTCGTGAAAATAAGAACCTACTTAGGAGT
This sequence comes from Papilio elwesi, assembly GCA_029849275.1. Taxonomy (NCBI): domain Eukaryota; kingdom Metazoa; phylum Arthropoda; class Insecta; order Lepidoptera; family Papilionidae; genus Papilio; species Papilio elwesi. The sequence continues at coordinate 7,188,057 of CM056697.1, forward strand.
TACTTGATTGCTAACTAAACAGGAAGACAAACTTTTTAGTAAACTTTTAAGGAACTTTTAAACAGGAAGACAATTGTTAAATTCTACAATCGTTTTAATTAAAGCTTGAATCATTCGAGAATGGAAGTTATTAATATTTATGTATATCGTCTCTTATATTAATCCAACCCTCTACGAAAGTAACTCATAAATTATTATCCTGCCAATATGGAGCTAATCCGAACCGAACTCTACCTAGTTGTTAATAATAATACCTGAATAAAAACTGCACAATAGCATGGGCCAAATATCCATGGTACTGAGCTCACGCGTCAATCAAACCTTATATTTGCCGCTATGAATCGTGTTATTCTATTAAACGTTATGTTATTCATTGGCCCTATCGCTGTTACCCGGTTCTTCATAAGCCGCAATGGGCAGGCCTTTTGTATTTTTTATTGTTATATTGTTAAATGCGTACAACTTTTTACAGTGGTAGAGCCCGCAACAACAACATCTGTTGCACGAATGGGCCGGCTCGACCGGTGAAATACCACGACCTCACAGAAAATAGACGTGAATCTACTTCACTCTTCAGAAGCGCTCACTTAACATCAAGTGATCTGCTTGCTCGTTTGCCACCTTTTACATAAGATTTTTTTCAGTAGTATTTGCAAATTTTTTTATTTATTTTATTATTGAATTTAATATAATTATATTACTTAAAATCACGTCATGGCGGGAAATGTTTTGTTTTCTTATTCGAATATTTTGAGTTAATCCATACTGGTAATCCGACCCGGCTTCGTACTGGTAGTTGAGTATATACTCGTACATCACATTTTTCTTTCGTTTCTGTGGTTTCTTTCTATCGTCGTTTCTGTATGCTGTTGTTATACGTCTTCCAACAGCTTAGTTATCTTAACATTCACAATTATATGTTAAATCTAGCTGTGCCCCGCGGTTTTACCCGCCCTAATATCCACTTAAATACTACCCTAACGTCATCATCATCACCCTGCTCTTTTCCCGCTCATGTCGGGATATCGACATGACTGTAGCAAAGCCTAACAATCACATATAATTGCTTAAACTGTGACCACAGTCCATACTGTATGGGTTCTGGCTACAGTGTTTACGGAGGGCCGTGTCTGCCTAACGCCAACCTTACTCGGAAATACTAAGCTACTAATCTAACAAAACATATTACAAAAGAATACATCCATAATTTCTTAAATCGTCTATATACATGTATATACTGCGTTACCACGGAGCACCGTGTCCGTCTCCGACGTGCGTGTGCTATGAATATCTCAATGCACAGTGTATCTAGTTGAAGCTTGCAAAATCTCCAACACTGTCCTGTTTTGAAATTTCCGTTAACTTTCTATTTTAAATCATCATTTTAAAGATAATAATATTTTATTTATTTTATTTTATTTTATTTGGAAAACAAAAGTGAAAAATTACAATAAATGAATAATATAAAAAAATATAACTAACACCATTAACATGTTTTCACAAATAGTAATATTCATATAGTTATTTAGTATTTTAAAGATAATAAATAATAAAAAAACACTACCAAATCGGTTAAGCTGTTTCTGAGATTAGCGCGCACAAACACACTAACAAACAGACAAAAATTCTAATGTTTCATGTCATTGTTTTGGGTTTTGTTGCGTTTATACAGTGTGTCCCAGAGAGAATGGATAATCCTTGAACCCCGCAAGGGACAGCTCTCCAGCGCTCAGAAAAAAATATCTAAAAAAATAATAATTCCGAGTTATACCCAAAATATGATTTTTTTTTAGAAAAACATACGTTATTTTAACTTTACTTCACAGCCATGTGCACAACCGCCACAAAATAATGAAATTTGTGGCGTTTTGGTGTCATCTTATTCCTGATAGACTATACTACTAGAAATACATTAAATAATATAAGTATCTATGATACTTTTTTCAAAAACAAAATAAGAACTTGAGTTTTTGACATGTAATTTGATACCAACATATTTTTTGGCTTAGTTTGAGAGTGTTTCATGTAAAAAAAGTATGAAAACGTAAGTGGCCAGCTATTTTAAAAAAATGCGCAGTTCAAACAGTTTACAAAATGGTTTTATCAATATATTGATTTATAAAAATCATTTTATCTAATACCACTACGAAGTTATTGCTATTGAGATGCAAAAAGAGTAAATACTACTAAAGACAAAAAACTGTAAAATGATATTTTATCTTGTCTTAAACAGTAACATTGACAATAGCGTTCTAAAAACGCGTCATCCAGATTACCGTGTATTAGTGAGAGTCCACAGATATTATTCGGAAGGCAGAATACCTGGCAGTGGCATTGGTGGTACGAGCTCCGGAAGACATGCGAATATCAATACTCAAGACATTGTGCTTGACGAAATTCAGCAAGACCCGTCGATCTCTGTAAGAACAATATCACTGCGTACTGGAATCCCGCAAAAGACCGTGAACCGTGTACTGAAAATAAATAAATATCATCCTTACCATATTAGACGCGTCCAAGTTCTGCAACCGAGAAATTACAATGCAAGGTTGTTTTTTGTCGATAAATCGCATTTCGTTTTTGATTTTGTACACAGCTACTCGTAACGCCATCTAGTCTTAAAAAATAAACTAATTTTCTTTACTATGTGATGGGACCCCGTGATAAACTTTTAATCACCATCATTTTAAAGATTGTAATGTAACTAATAACATATACAACTAAAAGTTCAACCTATTGAACTGAATATCTATTTTAAAGCATTTTTATTGAAGAAATGTTTGATATGGTTCTTTAAATTGATATAACTTTTTATTTATAAACCGATTCAGATAAAACAAACACTTACCACAATACATTACTGAAAACCGCACCCAAATCAGTTTAGCCGTTTTTGAGATGAGCTGTGACAAACGCACAGACAAACAGATAAACAGACAAATAATCTAATAATCATTGTTTTGGGTTTTTTGGGTATATGAAGGGGACCTTCATAATAGTTTTATTTCAAATATACTCCATGTACAGACAGCGAGCAGTTACGGTTTTATTATATGTATAGACTAATACAATGCTGATAACTTAGCCAATGAGAGGTATACACAGCAACACACAAAATATTACAAGTTAAGTTTTAGAAATTATAAATTATATGACAGCAAACAAGATATTCTTATAGTTAGGTCTAGGTCTGTGCCTCTGAAGTCGTAAGGGTACGTGCCCAGTATGTAGTTGGGGCATGTTGAAGATGTCGATGTTGTTTTTGTCTTTGCAGAGCTCATTGTATGTCCTACACATTCTGGATATTGGAGAGCTTAATCCTAAATTAGTTTTGTGTAAAGGTGTTTTGGTTATAGGATGTCTGGGTGGTCTCGGTGGCACACATATTGATATGCGGTTTACCAAATCACTGCCACTGACGTGATTTCTCACATTACAGTGACAATCGTATGATCTGATCTTGAAAATCTGATCTCTATCTTTTCAGTTTATCTCCGATTGTAATGTACGGACGCGCAACTTTGATAGGACTTTGTTTTATAATATTTTTGAAGGAATAAATATTTCCTTATAAGGTTCAACTTGTCAACTTGTGCGTTCTTACTGTGGAAGTATAGTCGACGTAAGACACTATGAACCTATAACTAATTCCCATCATTAGTTCTAATGAATAAATACCATTCTAATGCAACGTTGTTCACTTAATGAGGGTTGTAAGTACTGTCATTTTTTATACGATCTGTGCATAGCTCCCATCTCGGCACCGAGGGCGCGTATTGTGTTACTTGCGTTATACGCATTCTTTGTAACCTGAAACTCGGCTTGGGATTCCTTTGTTGTTGCTCGATTTGAATATTGCTATGCTTTTCCGGACTACGCAGGTAACTCGATAACTCGCTGATTAGTTTTAGGTTCTTGGGCACATTGGCGTGCAGTGTACAATTATCCTATATTTATTTATTTGTAAAAAACTTGGTCTAATTTTACAATTCTTTATGTAGAATAATGCTATTATTATACTATCTTTTAATCGGCCGTAATCCACCGCGCTAGCCCAGTGCGGGTTGGTGAATGTTACATGTCTTCGAATTTGGTGGTTGTAAGAACATGGCGGTTTCTTCACAATGTTATCCTTCACCGTTTTTGGAGTCGTGATGAAATCCAGTCCACAATTTTGGAGTACGACAGTGTTAGGAAAGTAAAAAATAAAAGGAATATGTTCTTATCTTAAGAACGACATCTCTACAATGAAAAGATTTCAAAACAAACCACGTGCGCGCAATTTCGAACGGATACTAGATTTTTAACCATCGACTTACTGTCGCTAACTTTTTACTGTCCGTTACGACTAGAATTAGTAACTGGACACGGAATTAGGCTACCTAATAAGTGATAACTAGCCGTTGTGTTTGGTGAAAAGGATAGGGAGCTAAAATTCTTTTTACATTTATTTCTACCTCCATTTCAAGAAATTCTCTTTAAATTAAATTCCAATTTTCCCTGCAATTCAGCCTTAAAATAACACTAATACATTACTGACAAATAAAATGGAATTGTCTGTATGGTAACATCAAAATAACATTTCCATACTCAATACACATGATATATATACGGTACTTATAACGAAAATACAGTTTTAAAAATGTTTGTCTGTCTGTCTGTTTATTCCGGGTAATCTTCGAAACGACTGAACCGATTCGGATGTGACTTTTACTGGAAGAAAGCTAAAATTGTCGGGATTCAAATGAATCAAATTTTAATCGAAGCAAAATATTTAAGTTTCCGCGCAAAAAGCGGGAAAACCCTCGAAATTGTGAAAAAATCTGCGCGGCGCCGTATGGAAAGCGCCGCCCGCTACCTGCAATGTCACAAAGATTGCCTTGAGTAGTCAAATAACATAAGCATTTTACTATTTGAAGTGTAAACCTCTTTTGCCACGTTAAACGATAGTAGGTAGGGGTAAATATTATAGGTTCTCGAGATCGACATGCGTTAGCGACAGCGTCAGCAACATGCTTATTGAACTGGCAACATCTTTAACTGCATTAGACGATTTTAGGTAGAGTTGGTGGTAATCTATAAATAAAATTAAGTTGCTTGTTGTAATGTCAAAATATAATTTTGATACTGATGTTATACGTTTTATTGTAAAAAATATTAATATTAAAAATACATATACTTTTAACCTGCGAAGTGATTAATATGTTTTAATTTAATTCGACGCGGACGAAGTCGCGGGAAACAGCTAGTATAAAATATCTGTTGCTGTTTGATGCACTGACATGTATGTATACACATATTTGTTATTAATACAACGAATTAATTTTATAATGACATCAGATTCCTTTAGAAAGTTTTATAGAATAGATACATAATTCGAGCGAATAAAGGAAAGCGAACTCCCTCATTATGTATCCATTCCACAATACATTAAGCAAATATGTTTGTTTAAAGTTAAATCATAACTAAGTTTATGAGCGCCTCTGCCCGACTTCGTCAATTCATTTCCTTTGTTGTAGCAAGTTCGATAATCAAGTCAACGTTTGCCACGCGTTATCCTTACATTGTATAGAAAATCTTGTTAGGGCAATTAATTAAAGGTTGTTTTGGCGCTCTCATTCCCCGCTAGAATTAGGCGGCTTGCTCCACCCCGGAGAACGCGTCTCGCAGATCTCATCGTCATGGACAAAATTGAATTTTGCTCCGTTGATTATCCTATTTGTTATAATTTATTTACCTTGTTAATTTACTTAGACGTAGATATATTGGATTACTTGAGATATTGCAACTTACTACTTTTTAAACATTTTCACTACTTTTGACAACATGCGTGTCTTCTTAAGCAACATATTATTCTATCAAATTTGTCGCCCCTCGAATTTCTTAGGTAATTCATTTTTCAAAAAGTAAGAGTACTTAACACTAAACTTATAAGTTATGTTGCAACTTCATTTATTTTCTATCCGCTCGTATAAGATAAAAGAAAGTAGGAGGCGATGTTTTGTTGTCCATGTATGTTTAATTCAACAAAATAATATTTAAAGGATCACCTCAAATAATGTACGACATCAATAGCTATACGAAAACATTGCCTGAATTTATAAATTTTGTATGCCAAAGGATTCGATATAAGACACATACGAGGATTCGGCCGCGTCGCACTGGTTATGTATTTGCGAGAAATTAAAACGCGTCTAAAAAAAGTGTCATCGCGCGGCAGGGCATCGCGACGCCCGCAACCGCCGGCAGCTACTCCCGTGGCGAAACATCTCATACTTTTGACAACATACAAGCACATTATCGAAAAGAGGTATAATATGAATGCGCTGTACCTCACTCATAAGACCGAAATAAGTACATACTAGTACCTTTACATTCGTGCGTGAGGTCGTAGAGTGCCACGGACAGTGGGTCCTGTCGAACAGGCTAATTACTTCAACAGCTGCTGATTCTACTGCGTCTACCACTGTAATGTCCGCAGTTTGAATACATAGTCGGGATCGAGCATATATTTGATTGACAATTGGATACATTGTGGTGCGATAATTACTTGAAATTTACTTCTTATCTTTTTTATCACAAGTTTTACTGAATACAAATACTGTTTTGGGTAAAAACGTATTTTTTATTAGAACACTTTAAGGAAATTTAAAAAGTACCATAACAGATATGGTTTTGCCGCCAATTCAGTCAAGGCATTCGTTAAATATTAATAAAACCGCTGACCCTTTAACCCTCCGCGTACTTTCATGGGCGGTTTGATGGCGACTTATTTGAATAATATTTTCGAGCGGGATCGAGCCCCGACCGTTTTAAAATTCGTTTAATTTATAAGTTTTTCTTTGAGCTATCGCGCTACACAATACAGGCTCTCGGTTCACACCGGCAAGAGACGCCCCACTAGGAGGCGCACTGCTAAGGTGGATGACGCGACACTATTACGGACCATCTTTTATCTTGCATAATATATCCTTTAATATAAACCCATGATTATTTGTCCGACATCGCTCCGAGTTATCTGGACACCGCGGGTGTCCGGCTCCTCTCTCCTGTGAAGTGTTTATTGGTTTAGATGGATTCATGTTGCTTTTTTATATTTGAAATCATTTGTTATTGATTTCGATATATAGATTTAATATGCGAATGTTATTACGTTTCTTTTGCACATAATATTTGGACGGATACACATGTTACTGTTCAGTCTCTGTACTACAGTTCTGTCACTTATGTCCCGTAATTTATTTCTAATGACCAGCGATATCCAACAAACAAAAAAACGTGACAACAACAAAATATTCAAGTCATGATGAATGTTTTTAAAGGCCACTTGAAGGGTGTCCAAGAGTCGATATTCAGTGACTGTCAATTGGTGAAGGAGTGCAGTCGCTTCCTCGACCCGTGTCATTGTTCGCAAGTTAATCGGTCCAGACGGCCGGCAAATGATGCGTGCTTCTACTGCCCGCGAGACCACTTACGTCGCCTTCGATTACCACGCCCTTTAAACTCGTATTGATCTCCAACCATTATATCATACATGGGTGCTACAAAAGAAACATAGAATTTATACTATTCGATTGACAAAACGTTTGATACTTGTGGAATAGACAAATGGACGTAAACAAAAGTACCATGCGAAATTGAGAGACTGCTACAGAGGAAGTCTTTAACGGGTTAAATTGTAAGTACTGAGAAAGCTTACAATGTGCAATAAGGGTACGAGTTTAAGATTTATCATCGTTAATTATATAATTCATTACGGTTTTGTGTACATTAGAAAAAATATGACGATAATTATTGAAGAAGACGTAATAGGTTGGTACTATATTAAGACAGAAAAATAATGATGCCCTCATTGTTTTTCTGCTGCCCTGCTGCCTGTGCAAAGCCGGGACGGATGCTAGTATTATTTGTAACTATGTTTTTGTGCCATATAAATAAATTGTAAAACAACACACTAAAACAAAATACAACATGAAACTCGTCGGTATGCCATAAATGTATTTTACGTGTCTATGTAATTGTAATACCACCGAGGGGCTCAATCGTGACCTTTCAATTCGTGTTTTCCATATTGAAGGTACATTATATGTGTTCTTCAAAAGCTTGTTTGATTAGAAGTTATCGTTAAGTCCCATTACCACCTTTTGTGTACACACAAATGTCTTTAAAATAATAGGCTCAGATAAACTAATTTGCACTAGTCCGGTTTTCGCGCACATATCCCCGGACTTAATACACCGACTTCAGCTGATCCAAAACAGATTCTTGCGCAGGGCCACAGGACCGCCGTCGTTCGTGCCTAGGACTTAGAGCTGCGCACCATACATCAACGCGCCGTTATTTCGACTCCGCGCCGGTTATCCCAATTCGTTAGTTGTGGGTGCCGCCACCTACAAACCTATCCCGCTAGGTACGTTCCGCCATGACTATAGAAGAACTAGGTATGTACTCGACTATCGAGACGATGTAATAACCATCGCACTTGCTAGGTTAAAACTTCGCAGCCAAATCACACACCGTTCAAGCCGGCGAGGACGGCCCTCTAACTCGGCCACATAGCTAGCAGGGTTTTCTCCCCTATTACTGATAGAAGCGTTGCTGGAGTTTCGTCCGTCACTTCTTCTCCCAGCGCTAACGCTTTCCGAAGTATAGTAATGTTAGTTGTAATAATACTTGTAATCAGATAATGGCTACCGATCGAGCCGTGGCTCGGCCTTCTCAGGCACCCTCGAATCGGAATACTTAACGCGTAATGAGTGACAGCCCAAGCCAAGGTTCCCTCTTCGGGGGCCCTTAAGCCCAGTCACTCCATGGAGTAACCGCCGAAGCGACCTAAGAGCTCGGCGGCCGCCCAATGCGGTTATAATAATAAAGTAACGAGCCGAGGCTCCCTCTACGGAAGGAGCCTCGAGCTAAGTTACTCTTAAAGCGGCTTAGGCTAGGCGCCCTCTGCGCCCTGCCGCCGCGAGCCCGGTGTAGCTGTAAATGCCTCCTCTAGGCAAATTGCAGTGAATTGTATCATAGTTGAATTCTATTTATAGCTATTTTTTCGACACCTATACAAAGCTGTTCAGCTCTTTATTTCTTGGTTGATTTCTGAATTCTTCTTTTATATATATATATATATATATATAGTTGACATATAGGACAAAAAATACTTGATAATTTTTATTCAATCAATGAAAATTATACTTGGGTATAAATATAAAGCAGTATGTATTATTTTAATAGAATAGGTTTATTTATTTATTTTTTGATGATTTAATGTCGCCGAGATGCGATCCTTAAGAAGTATGTTAGGCGTGACATTGAATAATAGGATTAAAAATAGTGATATTATAAGTGAAATGTGTGGCCTAAACGTGGATGCTGTGACTAAAATTGAGAAATTTATGCTTCGATAGCTTGGGCATGTTGAAAGGATGAATGAAGAGACAATAACGAAACACATCAATGTTGCAAACGTGAGTGACAGTTTTGGTAGGGGCGCCCTAGGATAACTTACATCGATCAGGTTAGTGGCTTAAAAAAGGGTGATATAAGGAGCACTCATAACAGACGAGCATGTATGCGTAAGATCCATAAATGTAGAAGAAGCGAGAGAGGTGTGCCAGGATCGCGCCAAATGGAAATCCATGATCTTTGACTACCCCCCTGGGTTACGGGCGTAAGCGCATATTTATTTACTTTATTAAGATACAAAAGATGTAATAAAGTAAGAAATGGTATTAATGATATAAAAAGTATGTATAAGCCAGATTTTAATCTTGCAGTAGCATGTGCGTTCCAACAAAGGGCAAATAACTTCCAAACAGATTGAAATGGGTTATAATAGACTTCCCAAACTTATCTCTTAGAGCCCATCTCTTTTTGATAAACAGTTTTTTTTTCTTAACATACTTCAATCGGGTTTTGTTTAGATGACTCTGTACTCCCTATTGTGGTTTAAATGGGTCTTATTTATTTCTGAAACATGACAGATAATTCACGACCGCTACCGATTGAGACGTCTTTGTAGAAGAAAGAAGAATGCATGTCGAGCTTTGTTGGAAATAATAACATCCCTTATTGTTAGACCGTGTTTGGGTTATGAAATATAGTTATTATGAAAAACGGCGTTATCGGCTTTAATCCTTTCGTTGATGTAAGAAGCATTCAGTTTATATTTCAAAATACATATTATACTTAAACCTTGCGAAATTAGTCGACGATCGTAATATGTCTTTGTGTATCCTTTAATTGAAAAACAATATCAGATAAATACTTTTAAGTGAAATCAATTGAAATTATTAGTAGGAAGCTAGATTTATAAAATCTCTGCATTCTGACCTCTCAATACACTTGGTTCGGTTTCCAACTTGGCCATAATCTGGTCTCCTATCAACTAGTGAAATGAAGAGATGTTACAACGACTTTCATGTTTTTTTTATTTTTTTTATATTACAAAGTGGCAAACGAGCAAGCGGCCCCTGGAAATAAGTACCGCTACCCATAGGCATCCGCAACAAGATAATGAGTTGCAGATGCGTTGCCTACCTTCATGGACGAAGGAGTTTGTCTCAAACAGAAAAAAGGATAATTCCATTTCCTGTCCATACCCTCCTCATCGTCAAATCCTCTTCCTCTTCCCATCCTTTCCTTATTAGAAAAGGGTAGGAGGGGAAAGAGGACTACAATTAGGCCTCCGGCACGTCACTCATCAGACGAAACGCAGAATACTTCTACTTCACGCCTGTCTTCTGTGACGTCGTGGTATTTCACCGGTCGAGCCGGCCCATTCGTGCAAAAGATGTTGTTATTGCGGGCTCTACCACTGTTAAAATATTTCATAGCTAAGTGATATTGAATAAGTTGTCCATATAGGCGTCTACATTATTTTTTATAGTGAGATATTATTTAAAGAAATAATGTCAATCGTTGCGAGTGTCGATCGTAGCGATTAATCGCAAAAGCCAAAAAAGTGTTATCATTCTTAACCTCCATCGAGCCGATAGCGGAGGCCGCTCATTTTATCTATAGCCAAGCCTCGATGCGGCGCTCCATCATATTTATCAATGCATATGAATGTTATTAACAAGATACACTATAACTTACAAATTATACTGTCGGTCAAGAAATATTTGAGGCAGTTTAGGTTTAGGTAATATATGACTAACTAAGTAATATATGACTATCACTAACAGCATATAACGAAATTTTAGTCATTGACCCGAGGCACTTTTCTCTAGTTGAAAATACACTTTGAAATTTGCAATAGAATGTCAGTCGCAGGGCAGCATTGCGGCCGAGTAAAGAGCATTTTATAAATGTGTTTTCAGAATAGCAACCGAGACGTAGTCGTCGGCGGAACGCACGGCGATGCACCAAGTTTAATGGAAAAGAATTGAAAAGTAGCGCGTCTATATGGTAATAGAAATTGCCCGGAAGAAAGGAACACAGACGACAGAGTGCAGTGCTTTGAGTTATGGTTGTTTTCTTGAAAATTGAACGTTATTGCGTACGTTTTCCCGCGAGTATCGGGGAATAAGCTCTGTGAGCGGGCTATATACACGGCGCTTTTACTGTTAACGGAACGTCAAACATCGTAAACGGAAATAATACAGGATTTTATTGACTACGATGGTTTTAATATATCATTTCAGAAATTAACTACCTATTTGAAATGTATTAACTTATGGATTACTTTTAACTAAGCGTAGGAGATCGGATAGAATATTAAAATTACTGCTGTAAAAGTGAAGACTTTAATGATTGTACCTTGACGGTCTTGATGATAAGATACTTATTACCGGGAACAGGGAAACGTGCTACAAACAATGAGACGTCTTGGTAAATACATTGTAAAAGTGCTCTATGTTAAGACTATTGATTACACGTCAAAGTATTGACACTGACGTAGGTACATGTTACTTTTAGAAAGCGCTACATGGTCACAAGCACACATGAAAGTGTTTGAAGATTAAAATTTCCAACGAAAAAATTGATTACAGTAATAAAGTTCTCCACATTCAAGGTACAACTTTTATTGTAATTTATAAAAACGATTCTTCGTTTCGAATAATATTTTTCTACTTTTTGGTTTTCGCGTACCGTTATTGACGAAGCAACGCCTAATTGTAAAGCTCTTTATAAATGTCTCCGGCCTGTTCAATATTCATGTCCAGATTTACTCGTATAATTGCCTCGCATAAATCTCGACACGTCGGTGACATCTCAATTGCTAATTTAACGAATCACCCTAAAAATTTAGAAAAAATGTTTAGCGAACATGATTCGAGTGTATTCATCAAGAGGCTATCTTATTAAGGTGTTCGAACTGGTTTATATTTTTGATTGTTGTCCATTCAATATTGATATTTAAGTTTATTTGTGTGATATTTTGCGCTATCATTAATTGGTTGGTTTTCGTTTGATTGATTTTAATTCAAATCAAAATAAAAAAAATGTCGTATTCTTTTTTTTGGTGCAATATAGTTACATGCTTCAAACAGATAAGTTAAAATTGTTTGTATTACCGAAATAATAAATCGTGTCTATTTAAGTGTCCTGACATTTAAGGTCAAGCCTATTTTTGTCACTTGTTATGTTGGCAAATGAACATTTTGTATTGCCGATTGCTTGCTTCCTAATTCAACTCTTATCTATCTTGTCGATTATCCGAGTGGCTTGTATTAATAAGTTTCCTATCATCGGTTATTTTGGTATGACGCGTTGATATCACTTTTCACAGATCACTCACTATTTTTAACGAAAATACTTAAACCGGAACTTGGACCCTGAGTGTTTCATTTTCGTGAAATTGCTTCACCGCAAAACGCATAATTACAATATAATTAATTGTCTTAAACTATATTTTTGAGCGGGACACAGGAAAGTTCGGAATATTTCATTTCTTTAGTATATTCTATAAAAGACCGGCCTGTATTAACATTAATTCCTTCCTTTCTTGGTTTCATAAAGTTACTTTTAATATTATCGGATATTAGTAATTAACTAGCGCAACCTCATGGTACAGTATACTTCCACGTCCGCGATTTTATTATAATATATGCTGTACAGAACACGTTTACGTTTTATCCGAAGCCCACTATATCCGGCCATAAATACTAAATTATTTAATGTTCGCCCATAAATATATGCTTTAAATATGTTCGGTAACTGCGTTGTCTCAGAATTAAACATAACAATGGTCGGTCTTGTGCTGTTTTGTCGTAATATCGTCATTTATAGTTTTATACGGCCTTACGTTGTGCGGTGCTTTGTCGTCTGTATTTACGAGACCAGATTATACGGAGTTTACGTTATCAAATTTAATCACCTCACCGTCATGTATATCAAATGTTATATAAATACTTGTCATAATTAAGTCGTCTGAACCAAAACATTTTATAACATCACATTTAAATATTTAATTTTAAAATGGAATGTATAAAATCAATTTAACTTAGACATTCCTCTGTAGTGATTCGATTGAAACGTGTTATGAATGTAAAACATTTGTATCAATCTAAACAAGATATTCAATGCCAATCAGTTGCTTATAACTATCCTCAAATTTATTGTTTATAGATAAAATATGATATTTTTAATTTAGTTTTTGTAAATGATCCCGTCGGTGCTCAAATGTCTGTCTTGTTCGAATTTGTAAATCAAACATTGAGCGAGGTCGTCGGTCTCCAACGGTATTCGATTTTTCCGAGTGCTAAGTTGACCGTTAACGAAATGATTCATTACCGGTACTAGAATAAACTGAGGGTTATTTGTCCAAATATTCTCACGCACGGTTGGAGTGCGTGTCAATTGCTCGGCACAAAGTTTGACTCCTCCGTAGCGGGGTCAACATATCGTTTCGCGCTCCGCCAATATTTTCCCAATGCCGACGGCATCCCTTCAGAGTAATTGCATTTGAGTGTGATGCATTCGTCCAATTTGTCTTGCAACACCATGTCGTTAGCGCCATTCGGCTTTCAATATTTGTGAGCGTGAATTGCACAAAGCTTTTTAGCTGTTACACTCTGTTTTATTTTAGTAATTTGGAGATACAGTTACAGATACATATTTATTGCTAATAAAGAATTAAAAACGCAGAAGGTGTCAGAGTTAACTACACAAAAGAGGATGACATAAGGAAGGAACTATAAAACTTTAACCAATTCGATTGAAACATCTATTATTGTTATCAAGTTATTTTAACTGCAACTAACTAACTAACACTAAACAGCAAATATTCCTGAAGCTTATACTTTTTATTTGTATCCTTCTAATTATACCAAAGAAGTGTTCAATCAGAAATACGACAGAGTGTTGTAATATGTTAGCTATATGTATATAGATACATAGATAAATTGTTTTAATAGTTACTACCACTAAATTAAAATAACTTTATAATCACATGTGTTATCAAGAACAAATAAAAATGGGAATAGGTAAACTCATACTAAAAAATCAGATCTCCACGCTTAATATAAAATTAATTCCATCGACCGATTCTCACATTCTAGGCTCGCTTGTCTCATTAAAGGTTTCGTTTTATTTTCGAGCCAGCCAGCTGCTTTTATCGCGACTATAAAGCCTCCCGATCGAAGCGTTGATATGTTAATTGTAATCCAATACATCACTATCACCATCATCTACTTTGCCCATCACTTAACGTGTGTTATAGACTGGAAAGGTGTAAAATTTAAGAATATTAATGGACTCGTAAAAGCACAATTTTAGCTACTTGATCGTTTTATATTACATGTATCAGACTAGCAGAGTTCTGGTTCTTGATTCTGTGTTCCATAAAAACCTAAATTCGGCTGAGAAAAGTTCTAGATAGTGTTGAGTTGTTACGAAGGCTAAATTTGAAGTCTTCTATACTGAAAACTTGGTTCTCTTTATACCTTTTGATTTAACACTAGGTGTTGCCCCCGCGGCTTCGCACGCGTTCGTTTCTTTTTTTGCATGCTAGTAATGTTTGTAACTTGATTTTGCGTATAATAACTTGATATTATAGGTAAATTAAAGTAAAGTTGTTATTGGTTGTCATGGTAATGTATATAACAAAATGTAAAAAGGGTGTTATTGTCGTGTCATACATTACCATGGCAAACCTATACTAGGTGTTTTTTTCCTATTTCTTGGAAAGTTTTTTTCGGAATAAAGTACATTCAGACATGTTCTTTTCTGTATCCCTGACCTGACTTAATATATGTGCGAAATTTCATTATCATCGGTTTAGTATTTTAAGCGAGAGAAAGTACCAAAGTCACATTTGCATTTATTTTAGGTGGGATAGTATTAAAGTTTTTCAATAGCATTTGGATATGAAACTAGGATAGTAGGTACGGGTACATCATTTGATGTATATAAACTGTTACCTATACTTTTTGACCTGACGAAATCAATCTTTACTGTCAGTACTACCAAATGTTACCAAATCTTTCCGATGGGCGGCATTTTGACATGTGAATCGATTAAACTTTGAAAATATTCCTCGCGGTTGTGGAGTTAAGTCTCATTCCCCCATAATTACTGTGTGTCGGATATTGAGCCGCGGCGTTGAACGATGCTTTGTGACACAAACATAATGAATTCTGTCCGACTTGACGGGGCGCACGGCGCGCGAAAGGAATCGTTATTATTTCATTTTATGATACTACTACTTTGAATTTTAGGCTTTGTAGTCTTAAATACAGTAATGGTTACACCACCATTATAAACCTTAGTTATTTACCATATTTTATTTTTATTTTATTAGGAAAACAAACAGTGAAAAATACAATAAATGAATAATATAAAATAAATAACTAACACCATTAACATGTTTTCATGTTTTCATCCACATTATATCGTCCACTTTATACTAATAATACAAGTTTAGTTTATTAATATGTACATTCATACATCTTTTAATCTTTCTGGAGTAGACAGAGAAGGGATCTTTTTTTAGAACCACCGGTATATACTCGAAACCGGGCAGACGCGAAATCAGATGTTTTCCTCGATTTTTAAAGTAAATGAGCTACAGCGTAGCTTGTTCTTAGCAAAAACATTTACATAACCAGAGCTAGCTTTGTTTACCCCGATTGGGTAAAAAATGTGACAGCTCCTATATAAAATATAGACAACTAAAACCTACTGTAACCTGTGAAGTTTTAATTTTTCTCGTTCGGACTGACTGATTTGCGCCTTTAATAATTTTAAGTTCAGTTGTAATTTTACTATATCAAAATATATAACTTGCGAAGAAAATAAAAGGGAATCCTTTCTTTATTCTGCTATTTAAGATTAATGAATATGTATTCTATTATGCTGAATAACTTTTAGATTTTAGATTTTTGCACTTATTGATTATCTTTTGAATGTTACAATCTTTTCCTACAGCTATGAAAATGACTATGAATGAACAATTACATATTTAAATATATTATGATTATAAACTGGATATTATTCGTTCGATCCCCAATATGTCCTACATCTTAATCAAAGTCCGATCTTTACAGCCTAGGACCCTCGGCGAATTATCGATCGTAACGCAGCGGGGTGTACCACGGGAGTATTCCGTTTGAAAATAAATTGCGCGAGACCGCGACGCGCCAAGAAATTAGGCACAGAATCCCCCGTTGTGCGAACTCCTCGTAAATAAACGTCGCGATCGCTCGCTGCGTCGATGCTCCGTACATTATTGTTATACATTCGTTTAAGGATTTAATTACTTGCATCGCTGATGAGCTCGCCCTTGCCGCTGTCGCTTTCGTCTCCGCGCACGTGATCGTAAATCTTTACTTCGTTAATGATGCGAAAGCTGTTTTGCGATGAATTACCGCTTACGTTCATTTGATTTTTTTCCTGAGCGGAACATATTTCGCCGGCAATAGCCCGCCGAGTTTTTATGTAATGCACTGTTACTCCTTTAAATGGGACTTCGTGTTATTTGCCATTTATGTTTTATTATAGCTTTTCCATATAACATTAAGTTTATGGTTGATGACGCAATAAAATATATTATTACGATGAGATGAATGAACTGTGCAATGTCGCAGTCGCCATGCAACTTCAGAATTCACTATCTCTGTCTTTTGTTACACAGATTTTGAAAGAATAGATAGCAGCCGGCGTTAAGGTGTTCAAATTTTTTATTCACTTACGCCCAGTGTAATCGTTTTCATTTCACCTTATGTGATATCGAGTGTCAAGTGAGCATCGACTCTCACCAGCCGTTCTCGATTGCCTTCGACTAGGAATTTTCTTGGATCTAAAGTTGCGGCTTGGGCACAATGCAGTCGGCGCTTCGTTTGTAAACGCGATACTTCCGTCGGATCAAAGACTTCTCGCATGTGATTGCGGCCCCTTTACTTTAATCAAATGGCTGCGACAAAGGATTGAATGGAACGCTCCTCGATTTCGTACGAGCTATCGGTATTGGCTGCGAAATTCCTTTTTCGGAACTGTCGGTATTTTTTAGCAATGATAGCAAGGAATACGAACATTTTTTTACTCACCCTCAAGTCATTGTATGGGTACTTTTAGAGGGCCTGTTAAAAAATTTTGTCCCCGACGCCCCGCTCCCACGGCTCGTTGGAGTCACAATTATTGTAAGTGGATTTTTTGGCTATGCTTGATGATTTTAAGAGCTTTCGAACTAACAATGTGGTATATTTATGAGAACCGCCAGTGTGTGAACATCGATCTTGCGCACGTAAGAAACGTTCGACATAATGACACTTAATTTAATTTATACTGCAACACATATATCTTTAAAGCTCTTCGCTTCAACGAACCGTAATTACTGCGCAGTGTTCTATTTTAATCGTGCAACCGCTGTTTATCTTTCGGCCGAATTATAATGTTTAAAATGTTGTTTGTATTTGATACGTCATACATACGTTTAAATATGAGTAGTCATGCATATTAAATTACATATCTTCACTTTAAGGAGATCTGAGTACAGAGTAGGTGGGTCATAACTTTTTGCCTTCTTTAAACTACATACTATGTGATGTAAGAAGCTCGAATAATCTCAAGTAACGCTAGCATTTTTAAGCTAACTTAATGAAATTTGTAGTCACCGCTTACATCGGATATCTGTTTTGCTGTCCAAGTAATAAACACATAACCACTTTACGAGAGATCCAGCGAATAGTTATTCTTCCTGTCTTTCATTACTGTTTATTTTTACACGCTCGCATGATTTGATTCAGGTAAGTCTCTTGCAAGAATATAAAAATATGTTTTTAAATTGGGTACTTAGAATGATTAATCGGTGTAAATAACTTATTCATTTTTTTTAGTTTTGTTATATTGTATAAGGTTGTTGCGGTTTGGGCTGTGATCCCAAATTCACCTTTCAAAATTTAATTTCCCGTCAGACAATTCTTGACAAGCACCGATCTTCAGTCCCGTGGTGCTTAAATTAAATGATCGAAAATGACTGCTGCGCTTATTTCTGTTCACCACGTGTTGTTACATTTAAAGTGATATATTTTTAGCTTAAATTCTTATAGGACGGTTTGCGAAACTTCTAAAATGTACATTTCGTATTCTTATAAACGTATTACACTATCGATATTATTTTGACCGAGCTTGCGGATTGTACATTATCAATAGCTTGGCATACAAGTGTTAATAAAATTAGTACCAATACCATTATTTATTTATGCATTATGGATGCAGTTTGTGTAAAGTTCTAAAAACGCATGAGTGTGTGAGTCACGATGATGGCATCATCAGCCTGCATCAGTCCACTGCTGGACGTAGGCCTTACCTAAAGCCTTCCACAATATGCGGTTTTCGGCGCACCGCATCCGGTGACTTCTCCGTTCTCTTCGCATCCTTACCATGTCATCGGTCCGTCTAGATTTTCCTCTTCCATCTGACGTCACTAATTCGACAGATCTTGAATAGCTCGATAACTGATTGTAACTGTCAAAGCCTGCTGCTTTGTCTTACAGTCTTGGATCATGAAGTAGTATAGGCTCTACTCTCTCTTTAATAGATTGGATACTCAAAAAACGTATATTTGCATTTTTATTAAAATTATTAATTCATAACAACGATTCTTTTTCATAACCTTTTGACAAACATTTATAACACTCTGAGGCAAACATTTTAAGACGTGTTTTTTTATATCAAAGGCATTTTTTAAAATTTTCTACTTTAACGCTTAATCGCCCCCAGTTTCAGTCAATTTAAAAATAACAAAGGGTTTTATGATAGGAATCGTCTTTCGAAGGCGCACGGTTATTGAATAAAAACAGAATGTCGATACCTCAACCTCACCCCTGCTGCTTATACGATTTTTATGGTCTGTGAAATGCAGGTACACCCTTTATAATTTAACATATGACGTTGTATTGTTATGGCTTTTGTTAGGATGTAACATGTGTGCAATTATTAGATTACGAATTAAGCAATATATATCATAGTACAGTCATCATTTTCGTAATTTGTTACCGAATCTACATGCCTTAAAAAAATTGGTTTTAGTTTATTTTTATATTAATTATATCTCAGCAAATCATTTTCTTGTTGGCACCTTAATTATTTGCCTGCGACCCTATGAAATACGGTTTTAGCTTATTTTTTCAACGCCATTAAGTTTGCCTTTTAATATTTTCAGGGATCATATTACAATACTAGCCATATAATATTTTATATGAGAAATATATTTATTAATAACGTAATAAGAATCGCTAGATAGATGGGCGGCACCTTGAAGACAATTTCACGCGCGCTTACCAAATGTTTGCCGAGCGATTCGCCGCCGTCGTATCGCTCGAGGCGGTCACTTTGTTCTTGTTGGTAGGACCTTTTCCACTTTAGAGATGTTTGAAGCTTTGTTGGTTAATTTTAATTTATTATTGTAAAATATATATGTTAGCATTTTGTTTTATAAGAGCAGTTGGCAAACGAGCGGCGGCAACACCGACCATGGACACCCGCAACACCAGAGGAACGCGCAGACGCGTTGCCAGCCTTTAAGAAATTAACTTTTGTAACTAAAGTTACAAACAACGTAAACGTTGTTTTAATTTATCAAAATAGTAAATTTCCGTTTGACTACTTTAAATTATTTAACCGTCTGGTTATTTAGGTCCTGTTAAAGTTAACAATGTAAGTACATAGCGTGTTGTTTCGCTCAAGTATGTCAACGATACCATCGTACAGTACTTTTAAGACGTTATGATGAATAAATGTAAGTACGCTCTTACGAAGGCGATTATTGTACTAATTCAGAAAAACATAAATTTTGCTGAACCCACTTATTGTGATAATAAAAATTCAATTACCTTATTATAAATACCATAAAACTGACTCCGCCATTTACAAATTGAGGAACATGTTTATTAAATCATTATCTTATTATAATACGAAATATGATCATTATTCATTAGTTGTAAAATATCTGTAGGATATTCGTTCAAACTGAGCCGTATCAGTACAGAGCGCTCGAGCCCCTCGACCATTGTTTACATTACGAAAAGCGTGTAGTTATAATTAATCCAGTAAGCTATTCGATGTCTAATTTAAATGAGATTTAGATTAATCAAACGATACAAGCGTCCAACAATAAAACATTTAACAATACATCATCCTGTCAATGTTTCGGGGTCCTTTTTTTAGCCGGTCAAAATTGAACTATTTGTATTGCTCCGACGCTATAACGTTATCTGCTGGCCGATCTATTTCCCAACCCTTTACTGTGCCTCCATGCAACCGTTGCCGGCCCAACTATTACGTATGCTGGAGTAAGTCTCTTAGCGCTCGCGGCTCAATCGTTTATTAATTTTGGAACAAATTTACTCAAACGATTAAAAATTTTTAAAGTAAACATTTATATAAACTTTATTAAAGTTTTACTAATAAAAAAAAATCTTTGCTTCTAAATTAGTCTTAAGCCTAAAGTGCTGACTGACTGCTTAATATATAAACTGATGTATAAATCTGTTCCATTGAAAGAAGAAAGAAAAAATATTAAGCCATAATTAACTGATTTGCTCATGACTCATGCTCGTCTCAAACCAAGCATACAATTGCAAGGCCTCAAGATATAGTGAGCTCATTCTGCATAGATCGGAGCAGAAATAATCAATTGAAAATAAGGGGGTACTTCGCCAGCAACTTTTGACATTGGGCCGTCTGACACCTCAGTCCTCTGTAAACATGGGCGCTGTATAGTACTCGAAATCAAAAAACGTAAAATAAACGCGATAAAAACCGTAAAATTAGTTTTATTTCAACGATTTGCCTATGACTTATTAAAGTATTATTTTAATTATATCACTTATCTCCGAGTTAATATGTATTATAAGTCCATTTTAATTAGGCTACTCACTTTCAATCTATTTGTTTTGTTGTGCATAAACCACACCCCATCGTTTATCTAAGCTTATTTAAAATTATAAAGGAGCTCCCAATCGATTTGAATAACAAGCAGGCAGATGCTCTTAATCCTTTTGATTTCACTAAATGCATGCGCCCCTCGACCGCTGTCGGAAATATCGCTCGAGACCATAATCTCGATCCATGCTTCAGCCTGTTCATTATACTATAACTATATTAAAAAAACGTCTCCATTACCTTTTATTTTTTACTTAGAGTGCCTTAGAAATAAAGTGGTAGATTATTTTACCTTATTACGTGATCCGAGAAACATTCAAAAGATTATGATTGTCTTGTGCAATTCAGGGTGACCTTACAAATATTTTATTACGTAAAATTTCTTATTATTCTTTATTCGAGACGCCGGATTCGTCGGACGCTAAGTTCGAAATCACCGAAATCGTTTTTTTACAAGCGCATTCTAATGAATTCCCAGCAGACATTTATCTGAGAGGTTACCAATCGCAGCGTCATTTGTTTGATCATTTCGTTGGGGAGAGGCCGAGTGAAAAATCCGTCTACATTAATCACGTCGCTTCTGAAACATAATTCTGAGCGGTCAAAAAATTTACATATATAATTTATACCCTAGAGGCGTTGTGCGTTCCATAAGCTTTAATCCGATCGAAACGTAGTCTTTGCCACCCATCGATTTCAATATTCCGAACTTTATTTTAATTTCCTAGGCATAATATATACAAAATGCGGTGACTGACTGGTTTCTGTATCTATTCTAAAGAAATTATTAAACTAAGCTTCAAAGAATGAGAGATCTCCTTAAAAACGAGTGGCGATGTAATTTAAAAACAAAACTATCGAATTTCCAATTTGAACACTCATTGCCAAAACATAGCTTCCGATTTAGAATTCCACTGACGACTTCACAATGAGCAGTGTGTAGTGAACTTACTTATACGTATAAAAGCATATCTGATGGGTCACGACCCATTGATGGCGATAATTTTAGGCATCTGACTGTGATCGATGCGATCGAAACATCTTTTGAACAGCTCTTTCTGATGGTAACATTGTTATAATGTAAAAAAGATAACTTCCGTTGTATGTATTTGATATTATCTACCTCTAATCACTGTCTTACGTTGGGTTTCATGTGTTTGCACATGACGATAGTTTTATTGTAGAGTACAAATAAGTTTCCGCCGTTTTATTGTAGATGGCGCGGCACGGAGTTTCGGTTAGCTTTCGCAGATGATAACCGGCTTCAAAAATAGTTTGGACATTCAAGAGCAACATAACCTATTAATATTAATGATTTTATATTGGCAAAATATAATTTTTATAAGTAAGTAAGCCAAGTAAGCGTCATTTGCAGGAAATATTAGTTTACTTCTTTAATTTAAAGAAATCTGCTGCTGAGGCGCATCAATTGCTCTTAGAAGCATATGGTGAGGGTGCTTTGAGTGAGAGAACGTGTCGAGAATGGTTTTAAAAGTTTAAAAACGGTGATTTCGACTTAGAAGACAAAGATCGCAGTGGAAGGCCAAAAATTTACGAGGATGCAGAATTGGAGGAATTATTGGAGGAAGATTCATCTCAAACACAAAAATAACTTGCTCCGAGCCGAGCTCTTAAGGAAAACCGCCCTCAATACTATTCTAGACACGAAAAAATTATTCTTCTGCATGACAATGCTCGTCCACATGTTGCGGCTCCCGTGAAAAAGTACTTGGAAACACTTGATTGGGAAGTGTTACCCCACCCGCCGTATTCACCAGACATTGCACCGTCCGATTATCACCTGTTCCGGTCCAAGGCACATGTTCTGACGGCGCAGCGGTTCACATCTTATGAGGATACCAAAAATTGGGTTGATTCGTGGATAGCCTCCAAAGACAAGGAGTTCTTCAGACGTGGGATTCGAATGCTGCCTGAGAGATGGGAAAAAGTGTTGCAAGTGATGGGCAATATTTTAAATAAATTTATATTACCGCTCTTCTATAATAAATATTTAATTTGTGTTAAAAAACGGCGGAAACTTATTTGTACTCCTATATGTTGTATGTAAGTATTTCCATGGTCGAATCGTCGATTCCAATATAAATTTTTTTCAATGTTAAGGATGTTCAATGTTTTATGCTATTGCCTAACTACAAATAATTCGAATACACAGAGGTGCATTTTAACCGACTCGAAAAACGTGGTTCCCAACTGGCTTGTATTTTTGTAAGCTTAGATTTACGATATTTATGAATTATTTCACAGAAGGTCCCAACAACGTCACGTTCTTAGTTTTTGTAGGCATTTATGTCAGCACGCCTTACCTTAGAAAAAACTAGGAAAACTTATTGAAACGTCCAATATGTGTCATATTATCTAATTTAATCAAAAGTTACATTGCATTATTGAACAGTCATTGAAATGTTGTCTTAGACAATGTCCTAGCCTGCTCCTAGGTTTATTTGAGAAGTAGTACCGAGCTGGTAATGCACCATTTTGTGTGAATGCTTCTTAATAAAATGTAAAGTGCCATCGGTAGTCACGCACGCTCAAAGGTTCTTATCCTTACCTAGTAGGATATATTGTACGGGCAATAACGTCGGATGAAGGAAAATTGTTCATTTTAAATAAAGAACAATATGATATAACGTCTTATTAATATCGCGTAATCTTTTGTACTTTGAATAAAAAGATAACTGTTTTTCTTTATTTTTATAATTATTAGTTATTGTATTCATAAATTGACAAAATTACGTGTTTGTACGATAATATTAGAACAACAATTAGTTCTGAGCCTACACATCGAATATATGAATAAACATACTAAATTCCAATTCGAGGAAACCATATCCTCAGCAATTAATTATTGAAATCTGTAAGAAAAATGAACATTTGTAACAAAATATAGATAATAATTTCCGATTAAAATAATGTAGTTATATATAAAAAATGTTATGTTAGATGAAGTATCGTAAACTATATCAATTTACAGTAACAAAAGGAATTTGTTTGTGTTTGACGCGTGATTTCCTTCACTGGTCGCCGCTCCTCCTTCACATTTAACGGTACTTAATGTTAAATAACGCTGTAAATCGAATGGTAATATAAATTACGATACGCTCAAGATATCGATGATTTAGTGAGCTGGGCAAGTAGCTTATTCTCTCGCCTCGTCGTCTCTTTTTAAACGTCAACGCAAGACAAATTATTTTCACTAATCGTACGGCCATTGTCTGCGGCATCGATTTTATAATTCTTCACGAATTAATAAGGTATGGCCACGCCCCGGAGGCGTCAACTGCGTGATTAATGGACTGGTTGTCGGCGACTACCGGCGCGATAACACACGCTTCTCTAATCCCCCACTATTTCGTACTGTGGACCGAAGATTCATACGTCTAAATCATTTGTACCAAATCGTATGCTTACATGTCGTATATCAAAACAGGTGTTAGCATTAATTATTGACGTTAGTGTTTATAAATCGTGAGTTAAGTTGTCATATGATTATATGATTTAGTGGGCTGCTGTTTAATAATGTTTGCTGTTGGCCATCATATTTCAAAATTGACATTTAACTCGCATTGACAATATATTTAAAAACGAAAAATTACGTAAAATTACACTGCGCACTCATTTAAATACTTAAATGATTTCTTTTCCTTCAAACTAATGCCCAATTTAACATACCATTTATAGTAATAATTTTCACGTATACATATACATTAGAAGGTAAGAAGTCTTCTAATACTGCTAATAAGATACATTTTGTTTTTTTTATTCCCTTGCACAATATGTACAATTTAAGATTCAGTTAGTATTACGTATACATCGCTCACTATTTGATTCGTCATGATAATGAAGTGAATGTACAAAAATTATACATACCTATTAAGTTATTATCGGGACTTATTAGTGCTACAAATCATGACGTCTACTCCTGTATGAGTATCACAAGATGTACTACAATTAAATCAATAAATATCCTGGACATTATTCACACTGGCCGTGTGTGATCCCGAACTAAGCAGAGCTTGTGCTATGGTAACAAGTTAACTGATATACAATAATATTATTTCAATGCATTCTAATGTATGTCTTCATTAAAAATTAACCGTTTACCACAATTTACAACGCTATTTAGGATTTATGATAGGTTACGATATAAGCGGTGTGTCTAACAAGGCTGCTTCGTATATTATTTCACACTCCCACGTCTGATTTTCTTGATAACTTTGTTCGGAATTTATTCATTCATTATTTTTAACAGCTATCCTCGTGCCTGTGAAATATTTTGAAGCGATCTTTTATCTTACTGATTCCCCTTAACTTTCTACTGATCTCTCATTTACCTACCTATTCACTGATTTTTTACTCTGACTTGGTAGTTAGCGTCTATAGCAGCATAGTTGCATACAGAAATACAGATTTATTGGTAATTAAATAACTACATGTCATGATTACATTTGATTTGATTGAACTAGTTTAAACGTATTATGATTGTAACGTTAAATCCTCGTGTTAATTATTAGTCATGCCTTTATTTTATGACTTTAGGCTCTGCTCGAGAGGTGTAACGGTGTAAGTAGTTGGGGGAACGAAATCATAGTATATTGACACAGTTTAGATTCGTTAACAGGGAAAATTACGAAACGATTAATTTGTCGATGTGAAATTTTAAGAAATATTATCTGAAAAAAAATTTACTCATAAGTTTTTGTGTATTATGATATACTTACTGCGCGAGCGGGAGCTAAACTTGTTTCTTATGCAATTTTTTTATGAAGATAATTTAACTATAAAAGTTAGCCAACGCTGCATCTTAATACAGCAACATCCGCAACACCAAAGGAACAGCAACAGCGCATCTGCAGTTCCTTTGATCTCACGGATGTTAATGGGCGTCGTTGATCACTTAACATTACGAGATCCGCCGCTCATTTGTCCTCTTATCCTATAAAAAATGCATTATTGTCCTATTTTCAATTCTTATTATAAATTTAGTATTATAAAAAACCATTTAACTGAGGAAATAAGTATATATTAATTTATCCCGTGGGTTACACTTGTCAGAGCAGCCAGATCACTAAACAAAGTAAAAGTTCTGCGTTCCATAAAGTAAAACCCAGACGATTAGGAAAATAAAACCGACAAAAAGGCCTTTTAGTTTTTAAGTAATTTTTAAGCTTAATTAACTATTCTTTTACTTTCTTACTATCCCTTACCTTCGACTACCTGTCCAATAGTCCCGATAATAATCGCCATCTTTTCACTAAGCGCAGTTAGTATGAACATATTTTTGTTTGTTATTGTCTCGTAGAGTTCATCTCAAACAACCGGTCAGTTTCATTTAGTTGGCTCAATATATTTTGTAGCCTGTTCATTGTTTACAAAGAAAAGGATTAACTAAGATTAAGGAACGTTTTACAGCCTTTGGTTCTGTGGTTACTTCAAATAGTTTCCGCGGGAACATTCATTGATTTTTAGCAGGCAGTATGAAGTTGTGTGTGTGTTTTAAAATTGTTTTTTTTACTAGTGCACGTGGATAGGCACAGTATATGTAAGTTACTTATATCTATACTTTTCTTACTTATTAAAAAGTACTTAAGAAAAATATGATGGATACCTACTGTATGTACTTTCTAGACAATTAATTGTTCATTAAATCATTTATATTATTTACAGTAAAATAAATTTGTAAAGATATTGCTCCTTATAACGATTGACATATGTGAAATCATTTCCCCAAGACCCTTTTTAGTAAGAAGCATCAAACATTATTTATTCTAACCACTGGAGCACGTGACTGTCCGCACCTGCCGCCGGCCGACACAACACAACGATGAGTTAGAGGACTAATTGCAAATTGTATTTATGAAAAAATAGAATTCGGGAAATTAGTCCAAACGTCGGGAACGAAAACATTATATAAACGCTTGCATAATTTGTCTCGATTAAATAATTAGTGAAGTCAATCCTTGTTTTTCATATTTATATGTTGTTGAATATTTTAAAGTACAGCATCAAACGTTAAAATGTGGCTCATACTATTTAATTTTAATGGACAAGACGTCGAGTAAAATAGATTACTCATTACCCTTCATTCAAAATAAGGTATAAAATTAAATTCTTATAACCTTTAATCAAAAATTTATCTTTTCTCATCGCTAAAAAATAATAACAAAGTATTGAAAGACCTGAAAGTCGGCGTTGTTTAAAATAGCGATGAATAGACCACAAGTTTTACTGGTCCGAAATAGCACTAACCCGAAAATGGCAGCTGGCATTCCCTACGCGAACAAACTTCAGTGTTAAAAAAATCAATCCGCTGCGAATAGAATAGACACGAATAGAATTTTAAACAAAAGGCAATATTAATAACACAGACACATTCAGTCGATAAATTATTTCTTAATCGACACGCATACGCCCGTTTTACATTAATCTGCACAATATTTGTATTTTCTTTCAAAAAATTTGAGCAGTTGACAATTTATAACAGAATATTACAATAAAGTAATTACTTATTAACATTGCAAAATGACCTTCCTTTTTTATTTGTTACAAAATTAAATATTTCGGTTATATTTAAAACAAATCACTATTTTTTCTTTCTGGCATCGTCATTGTGAAGTTGTAGGCGACTTACATGCAGCGGGATGGCCCTTTCTTTCGTTGACATATTCAATGTAACCTGGTATCTCCAAGTAAGTGCGATAGTTCATGTACAATTATTTAATGCATAATTCATTATTTAAACTATTTTGTCGAACTAGTTTGCCCGTTACTGTTTTAGAACGGAGAACAATGAACGTACTTACAATATCGTACATAAATAGATTTGTATATTAAGTATAAGCATAAAAACCTCTATTTTACAAAAACTACGTCATATATAAAGATCCATACATGGCACAGAATCGGGCGTAAATCCACGTAACATGCGAACCTATCGTTATATCTACGTGTACTCGATTTGTCGGGTGTAACGGTATTCCTGTCGGTTTATGCGCAATTGTTGTTAAAGTAAAATTATTTCTCATTGCAGTATCTTCGCGGCCCTTCTCAAATATGATTCTATTGAGCCATGTGACCATCAATTGACTTTTCCGGATGATTTGTCCAATGATTACCTAAAATTTTTGTTAATATGTGAGTTTAATAATGGATCTATATTTGACTTTAAATTTCTACACCTGAACTAACAAAGTTTTTATAGACCCATAGAAATTGATGGAACGTAATTCCCTTACAAATAGAGGCACGTAAATGTAACAAAACTTCCGAATTGTAAGCCCCGTCCCATAAATAACAAATAGGCAACATGCGGCATACCTAGCCAATAGAAGATTGGTAGCTTATGATTGACACTAGACGAGTAGTCATTGAGGACCTCGAATAAAATTGACTAAATCTTATACAGCTCATTTAATTCATACAGACAGACATACACATCAAACAAAGAAAGAATTTCGTTCATATCGTCGTAATAAAATATCGATAGTAAAATATAATATAATAATGTCTTCTATAAAATCTGAGAAATTTAAAAATGTTTGAATCGTGCTCCAGCTAGAAAGCTATTATATAAAAAGCTATTGAAATAGGTGGTCTTTATTTTTTAAGAATCGTTTTGACACAGACATAGCGTAACATAACAGATAATAATGTATTCTATGTTTGTGACTAAAAGAGCCGTTCCTGTTATCTGGTTGTCTATTCAGTCTATTAATTTCGATGTATTTTACTTAATGCTTAAACGTTTGTTTAAATTATAATCCCAAATAGTAGAAAATTTCTTTGGATATATCTGTGCAATATTTTTTTATATAGTAAAAATATTAGGTTAATGAAATAATATACTAATCTTTTTTAACCATTAAAACTAAGCTTTATTTAAAAGCTTGGGCTATTATGTAGTTCATGATCGGCAGTAAGGCTAATGGCTATAGGCCGTAAGTAGAAACAATACAACAAAAATCATCTCGTGTGAAGGTGTGTTGCAGTCGATTTCAGTTATTGGTTTCTTTGATCAGTTGATTTCTTAATAACTAAGGTACGAAAATAAATATGGTA
Organism: Papilio elwesi; assembly: GCA_029849275.1. NCBI lineage: Eukaryota > Metazoa > Arthropoda > Insecta > Lepidoptera > Papilionidae > Papilio > Papilio elwesi. The sequence goes on from CM056697.1 coordinate 7,217,457, forward strand.
TGTAGTACACATATTATATTTTAAATATTTGTTTCTAATGATCCGTAGGGCGGACGCCTATTGTGCCTAAAATGTTTAATTGTTTACTCCAATGCGACCGATACCTCATATTCTAATTTTGTATAGATTATACTAAATCATGTGATCTGCAAATGTTTTATTTGTATATTTTCATCTTTGTAGTAGAACATTTTCTGAAGTATTTATTAACTTATAGATATTATAGATTTAAATTAAATAATTTAAATTTGCGAGTGTTGTAGCGATAATTTCTTATAATTGTTACCAGGACTAAAGCACGGTATTATATATTATGATATGCTTTAAATTGAGTTTAAAAAAATTACATGATATTAATATATCCTTATAATTGTACGGACATTGCTATGTCTTTACAAACATCCAGTCTTTGCATGTCGGCATTCAGTTATGACTGTATAAATTATTTCTAAAGGCGGTGTGGATTTACTTTGTATTTACAGTAGTCAATGAATAGGCTAAGAAATGTGTTGTTAGTTTTTCAAAGGAGGCGGTCTATTGAATGCGCCAAGTTCTTACGAGGTTACAGTAGAATGAATTTCTTGACTACTATCCCTGTTGATTTTATTTGATTCTAAACTTATGACGTCACTATCCCATATACGAAGTTTGCGGGCCTCGAAATGTTTCATTAACTTTTTGTTAGAGAAATGCTAACAATTTCAAAGTTGATTGCGCGGCACATAAACATCACTACTATTTTTTTATTTCTATGACAAAAAGTAAAACAGTGGGGATGCTCTCAGAATTAAATATGTGCTCACGATCATAAAATAAAGAATTTATAGGCGTCCTTTGGAATTACCGCGGTAGGTTTTTATGACTTCACGGGGCGTTTATTTAGACTGCCTCAGTCGTAGAGCGCGCATGTAGCGCCACGCTCCCGTTGTTACTGTTAGGACAATTTCCATCATTTGCATGGTGGCCTTTTTATATTTGTATTCTGTGTATGCTTTAATTAAGCATGTTTACGATTGTACATCATGCGGGCCCAATGTGAACGTAACGCGCCCAGAAACCACTGTGACTAACAGTTTAATGAGATTGGTACTTTTTTTATTGAAAACGCATGAAATTATGATTATCAGCACAAGGTGGTCGAAGTCAATTGGTGCGTTAAACAGTTTAATCCCTGTCTAAGCTGAGCAAGGAGGAATTAACAGTATAACTACATTTCAACACTATCATAACTTTTTATTGATTGAAGTTATTAATAACTTTAAATATAAATGAGACACTCTTACGTAAAATGCATATTTATTTCTTTGCAGTCATTTACGCATCTAAAAGGAGCTGTAGACAGCTGTCCAGTGGAACGTACTAAGCACGTCAGTTGATGCAGTAGTAGATTTATGCACAAAACGATGTTTCTCTTTATCCCTTGAAGTCCCGTATTTCCTTAAAAAAATCATAGAAAGATCGATGTTATAGGTATCCGTATGGATCTACCTTCTTTCTAAAGAACCTACCCATAACATTTTTTCGCCACCTTTACCACCAACCTTATATTAGTAGTTTAATTATTTACATTATTCGCATGTCATATTCTCGTACATTATCTTAAATAATAATGTCAATCAATGAAAAAGTATTGCCCAAGAGAACAAAATAATCTAGAATTTCACTAAAAACAATGCTCCTTCCAATATTGATGCGCTGTTGAAATATGATATAAATGATAATTTCTCTGGATGCTCGTTTGTGTGCGGATAGCGTCGGCGCGGCGCTTGCGAGGCTTCATTGTGCCCGATTCGACATGGTTTTTGTGCGTCGGCGCATACGGCCATGTCGTTATGACGGTTTCTGTCAGGTTAGGTTAGGTCACGTTGCAACTTTTATGCCTGTGTGGCTAATCTGTTTGGTTTTCATTGTCCCTGTTCAAAATATTTTTTCATGATATTTTATCAATTTATTGTCGAATAATATGCCTTAAAATTTCTTAAGCATCAATATTAACATTAATTTATCAACAATAACAATCATAAAACAGTTCTGGAATATACGTACTTAGACCTAACAAAATATGGTATGACGATAAGGCCGACGTGTATTTATTGATAATGATGACTGTGGAGAAAACGTGCCTTCTTTCTAAATAAACAACTCATCAAAAATACCAATTTTTGGAACGTTTTGAAAAGACTTAAGTTAAAATAATTTTCTGTAACATCAACTCATATATCAAACGATACCAAGCTATAAGATCTCAGGTCTCAAGAATCGCTTCTTGGGATTGGGAATTACAAACTTGCGAGTATATGATGCGCTGCTTACGCTTTCACTTAATGCGCGTCCGACGAACGTGACTCGTGGGCCTTATTATAATCACAGATGAGCGATTGTTGTGCCCATAAAATGTATAAGTTATAAAATCAGAACACAGAATATTACACTTGAAATGTGTTTGTCTGCTTTTTTTTCAGCGTGAAAGTTGAATTAAATTTTCTCTGTTCCCTGTTACAAAGGGAGCAAAAAGGGAGCCGAAGTAATGGGTAAATTAAAATGGTCATAATGCTGGTAATCTGTTGGTATTAAGTTCTTCCTAACATATATTACGCTAATATGATAGACGGAGATAGAGAAAAGCCCGAGGCACTTAAATGTATTTTCTCCAAAACATATTTTAGTCAGATTATGTATGAATCAGAATATGTTTTCATTTGGTCCTTCGAGCCATCAGTTGACATTCCTTTGATGATCGTCTCCGTAGCGCCTCACTGACAAGGTTTGACCTGTATGTTATTGACATCACTTGTTGAATTTATCGACGATGGATTATACATATTTTCCGTATATACATTATTTTCCGTCAAAAGCTCATGACCGATGTGTCCAGTAAAGTCAGACAGTATCGGAAGAATTTCAAGATCGGGTGCGCGGAACGATGTGTCAGAAAGCAAAAGATACTGCGAAGGCCAATTAATGCACTGATTTATTTAATGTATTGATATTTTAAAATCTAGGCCGCGCGCGTAAGCAATACGCTGCGACCTAGCAAAACGCTGTACACTTGTATATCATTGATCATTTGAATTAATCAATATATTTTTTATAACGAAAGGGGTTGCCCCCTGCGACGCACGCACGAGCGTTGGGAACACCGAGGTGATCAACGGCGCCCATGAGCAACGCAGAGGAGGAGGCAGATGCGTTTCCGGCCTAGGAGAAAAATATTGTAAATATCGCCGAGGACAGACCGTTCCACAACGCGGCTGTGGCGTGGCCGGAAATTTCGAGAGGAAAGCCAGCCATCCAGGTGGTGTGGATGCTACCTGGCGGTCTGTGTGTCACCCCATGACGAAACTCGGCGGCAGGAATCGTTCTAAACAGTTCTTCGTAACTCTTCCCTTGGTATACACCATAAAAAATTCGGAGGGAGCTAACGTCCCTCCGTAAGGCCAGAGTATCAAGCCGATCGGTAAGAGCTTGGTCGTTGACGATTCGAGTCGCTCTCCGTCGGATGCGGTCTAATGGAAGAAGTTGGTGTTTGGGTGCCCCAGCCCCGCGTGATGCGAGCAGTATTCCATGTGGGGTCGAAGGCGGTGGTTCGGCTGAAAATACTGCTGAGTACACCCAGCTTTTTAGAGGCCAACTTGTGGCCTTGTCTTCCAGGTGACCACGAAACTCGATATGTCAACGCCGAGAGTATCGATACTGGCTGTCGCAACCAGATTGCCCTCGAAACGAAGATCCACGACAAATGGTTGTTTTTAGCAGTAATATCGCAGACTTGTGTCTTTATAGGATTGAAATCACCTCACCTAATAGGATCTCCAGCTCAGACACAAGTTTGGCCCGGGTCTCATCGGCATTAGCTGAGAAACGTTAGCTCAGGCCGTCTACATCACACATTGTCTGTATAACAATGGATGTTGTTGGTTTGCAGCATGTCATTGATATGCAGAAGAAACAGGATTGGCGACAGTTCACAGCCCTGTGGGGACACCAGTTTTAATTAGATTAAGGCTTTCGAGAACAAGGTGGTAATGGCAATCTTATTGTAGTGGAACGGAACCGAGCTATCGCCGTTCTTTGGGATCGGGTGGATTATGTCAGTCTTCCATGACTTCGGGACAATGCCTAAGAATAGGAGAACCCGAACAGGCGCGTTAAAACCATTGGTCAACTCAGTAGTGCATGTCCTAAGCAAAATGGTAGGAATTCCGTCAGGCCGACTCGACTTGTAAACGTCCAGAGATTGCTCTGGCGAGACTAGATCTCGGACATGAAGGTGTCACCGCACGGGATATACGGCGGTGAACTTATCCGCCAGAGCTGGACGCAAAAAAAGTATTAATTGAATACAATCTTATACGAAGAGCTTCGTCTCTGTACTTTTTTCGTTTGGGAAAAGCTCAGAAACTTAAGAATGGGTGAACATGTTGTAAAATGTCTCTTGTACGCCGATGACCAGGTCCTGTTTGCGTCATCGGTCGAGTACTTACAATTTGTTCTGAATGTAATGAATGATTCACTGGAAGGTAAAGGTATGAAGATGAATGTAGAAAAAACGAAACTTATGGTGTTTGAAAGAGAACAAAGTAAGACAGTCATTGATATAAATGTTAGCGGCAAAGAGGTTGAACAGGTGGAAGACATTGTGTATTTAGGATGTATGTTTAGTAGAGATGGTAGACACGTTAAAGATGTTGAACGACGAGTGAATGCGGGAAATAAAATAAAATGGGCTATAGGTACAGTAGTGAGGAGTCAGAATGTGTCTACGAAGGCTCACCTGGCAATACACAATGCTGTACTAGTCCCCACATAATGTACGTGAGAGTTGGGTTTGTCAGTAAAAGCATGCTAGTAGTATTAATGCCGTTGAGATGCGATCCTTAAGAAGTATGTTAGGCGTGACAATAAATGATAGGAATAAAAATAGCGATATAAGAGAGGAATGTGTCTTAAAAGTGGATGCTGTGACTAGAATTGAGAAAGGTATGCTTCGGTGGTTCGGGCACGTTGAAAGTATGAATGAAGAGAAAGTAACGAAACAAATATATGATGCAAAAGTGAGTGGCAGCGTTGGCAGGGGACGCCCAAGGAGAACTTATATCGACCAGATTAGTGACATGCTAAAGAAGGGCGATATAAGGAGTATCCGTAACCGACGACGTATGGATGTAGAAGAAGCGAGAGAGGTATGCCAGGATCATGCCAAATGTAAATCAATTATCTCTGCCTACCCCTCTGGGTTATGGGCGTGAATATTTATTTATTTATATAATTAACATGAACGAAGCAAGAAGTGTTAGTTGAGATTAGTTAGTGTCACCGAAGACGTATCTACCGCAGGTGACGGCGTGACATTTCTTGTTGTGGTTTTATGGTCACCATAAACCCACCATTACTATTCACACTGTTCTAATAAGATTCTTATACCCTCCATCTATTAATTGTGATGGTAGTTATGTTACTAGATAATAAATTCGAATGGTTTATCGCTCTTAAAATTCTTCAATAAATTATGCTTGTCCGATTTCAAAGTTTTAGATGAATAAATATTCTTTTCGGCCAAACTTTAGCCATGTTGGAAATTAAACTTGAATGACCATAAATGTTTCAATATTCCATCTAACTAGTTTTCTATCCTGGTGGTTAACCTACTAGCGTAACTTGTGATATTTTGACATCACGGTATTGCGATATAAGAAGGCGTGTTTCTTCATTACCTTGGTTTTACCATTTTTTGGGGTTTTATACCGGGATGCTATTATTTTTACAGAATTTTATAATGAAAACAGAAATAAGTATCATTGTTATAATCATGATAAAAATTTATTTAGTTTTCGATGCATAGACATAGGTGCGATTCCCTCTAGTACAAGATTTCTTTCAGAGTCGCCGAAATTCGAGTCTCTTTATATGGATGTTTACCTCATAATTTTATCTAAACAATAAATTGCACATCTGTTTTCTTCCAGGAATACAATACAGTAAAATTTACTATAAAATAATTTTGAAACCGTCTAAAACAAACCATTTTCACCTTTAGTCTATTAGGACCGCTACAAAAAAGCTACTACCTGCGGCCGCCGGCCATACCTCAATGCGAGAAATTCAAGTTGCAATTTGGCGTCCATTGTGCGGGAACAAAGGCGTGTGATGCGTTAATAACACAGGTGTATCGCATCCAAAGTTTGGGCAAGCGGCGCTGCGGGATCGGAACGTTACGTGACCGGTTTTATTTCATGCTATTCCCGCTGTTGATAGCGTTCGTTTCGTATAATTGCCGTTAAAGTTGGAAACTATTTTGGGGCGTGTTTTTGGGGTCTTTTTGCGCCATTGTCCGAGGAATATTGGATTAGCTGACGTCCGAATCTCGTGTTTCATTAATTCGAATCTAATTAGTGTTACGAAACGGACGGTCGGATTTTCGTGGAGCATTTTGTTGCTGTCAGCCGAAATGATTGCACATTACTGAGCAGATGTTAATTCAAATAAATGACGTTGCACAAATTCAGCGTGCGGCTTTACTAATTATGCAGCAACATTCAGCGTACATACATGATTGTATGACTTATTATAGCTGTTGATTTATTTGTAAGGACGTTTTTTTCTGCAAAAGAAGTTAATCCAATGTAATTTTAAAAGTTTCTAACATCTGTTTGCACGAATGGGCCGGCTCGACCGGTGAAATACCACGACCTCACAGAAAACAGGCGTGAAGTATACCAGGTATACCGGTATGAAGTGGTAATGAAGCGGTATGAAGTGTGTGTAAGTGTGTGTGTCTTTGTAACTCATTATCCAAGGAACGTATTTGGTAGAAACTAGTTGAGAATCTTAAGCCCCAACTTATTATTAAAATAATATACTTTATTGGTTTTCTATAAACAAAGAGCATTAGTTTTGTTAACAACCCAATGAATTTTACAAACTGAATGGCATGTAAAACATAACCACCTAAAATCAAAATATTAAAGTAGCAAATCCTTAAGAATGTCGTTCGAACGTTACTTCAAAAGAAATAATCATTACTCATTGCGCGCAGATAGTCATGCCAACACGACCGAAGATAAGTTAATCATAATGACAGCGCAGTAGACAATAGCATGTTAAAAGAATGACACAAAAATTGTTATCGTTTCTAAAGTTTTGTCGAATTTTTGAAATATGACCTGCGCTTGATACATTACAATTTTATCTCTTTTTAACTTATCTTTGCAAATTAATGAGTTATTTAAAAAGTATTTTAATGTGAAGAATAAGAAACCATTTTTCCTGGAATCGGAAGTATCGGCCGTGCTTAAACTTTGACACCCGGGGCTGTTTATAACTTAGACGGCTCTTATCTTGCGCATATATAAATTACGGTTTTGAATAAATTTTCTAATGAGAATATGTTTTGCGTAATTATAAAGATTGCTACAGCAATACCAATATTACTTATATGACTGCTGCTCTCTCAACCTCTACTAACAGATTTGATATTTTGAAACGTTTGCTCCGTACATTGTCATCACATATTATACGAACATAAGTTATTATGTGGCTCATATAAACTTATATCTATCCTCAATATGTTATGATTTTTTATGTTTAATATGCGACGATAGACGGACTAAAACATTTTAGGTAGAAGTAAATTATACTTTTAACTACCCCCTAGTCTCGCAGTTAGGGATACTTGTTAAGCTGCGGGTCCTCTATACATATGATATGAGTTTAATTTTTATTTTCGTCCGTCGATTCTTGCAGTGCTGTCGTAGGTTTCAGTATCACTTTCAAATCTTAATAAGTAAAAACGATTCAAGATTTATATCTTTGTTTGTTTATGTTGTTTTGGCAGTGTATATAAATTTGTATTGTAAAAATATAAAAAAAAATTGTTGGGTTTTAGTCCTTGACAATCATATAAGAGGAACTATCTAGATCCTTAGAATATTAAGTTCATTTAACTTTTATGAAATTGTGAAGTATTGTGTACGACGATGCGATAAGTAATCATAAAATTATATTATTTGGATTTAAATTGGAAATAAATAAGAAAAACTATCAAGACTACCTGATTCTTACTCTCCTATTTAATATTATTACCAGGGTATATTTTGTTAGGACGTGTCCACTAGAGATGCAAAATTTTAATGATCGGTTAGTGTCAGCCAGTCAGCTTTTTTTTACTTTTGACGTGGGGGGTGTCGTCAAGTGGCAGTCGATGCAATAATTAATGTCAGCTCGGTGTGGCCAGTTAAACGTCACACTGTTTTGGCAACAAATAGTAATGAATCACTTTAGCGGACCTCACACTTCGAATGCGCTTAGTTGAGTCAATTATTTGGGGAGCGGGTTTGACCCGCTCCCCAAATAATGATTGTTTCTTACCATGCCTTGACAATATACTACAATTAATCATTATTAATACATAAAGTAGCATAAAATAAAAGTTTGCTTAATTCATTAATTAAGCAAACTTTTATTTTATAAATGTAATGTAAAACCAATATTTTGGAATTTACAAATTTTAACGTAATAACCCTTGCTTACAAAAATCCTATCTTACTGTAAAACAACGTATAGTAATATATGTATAGGATAACAGAATCGCATTAAGCAAAACATTAAATTCCCTAATATTTACTTTACCTTTTTCTTTAATAATATGTCTATAGTTTAGATTAAATATGCGTTTGTAAAATTTTAATGATTTTGCTTAAAAAAGGACGAAGGTGCTATCGAGAATTTATTTAACTAATAGTATCATTTTTCTATTGCCTTAATAAATATATAGGTTGCGTTCTTTCTCGGCCGCTATTTGGTTTGTTTGTTCTTACACCTTTGAGCCGTCATTATGTAAGAATAGTATGGATGATTTGTGGTGTGAAACATACCTTACCGCAGAATAAAAATATGTCACTACACACACTCCTTCAGACAAGGTCGTTTAATAAATGTAAAATCTGAAAGATAAACGTTTCCATTTCGCTAATCTTTTTCTTAGTACTTGTATCACTTATTATAATTTTTTTTGTAGGTATTTTAAAACAAGACAGTGGACGTGTATCATCTAATTTAATAAAATCTTTTAAAAGAACTGGATTGATTTCATATCTAATTCAAATATGATTCTCAAATCTTTAATTAACGAATAAATTACGTATTAATTTATGGAATATATTGTATCTATTATGTAGTTGTTTGCTAAATGATCTATAAGCTAAACTCTGAACTCTATCATTTCCTACAGGACGAGTCGCAAAGCAAACCGAAAAGTTTTCTATTGTCACGTGTTAATTTTTTGCTCTGCGCCGGTCGAGTGTGTGTCATCTGTCTCAATTGTCTCGTCATCGTCCATAGCTTTCTCTTGCTCGAGCGTGTTAAACGAATCACATTCAAAAAGACGCATCGACAAATAGTGTTTCCTTGTTCACAGTTGCGGTAATTGTTCTCTGCTGCTGAACATATTCACGAGCATGACTAATTGTCGTATATTACCATCGGCTACACGTGCTTACCTTTTATTCCAATATTAAGCTTGCATTGCATGTTTCGCAAAGGTCCTATGTGTAATGGATGGCATAAGCTCTACAATATTACTAGGAGAAACCTGTATCCATCGTGGATTTTTTGTTATGGCCCTAAAATATCTCGAACCCCAACTCAGTTTTGAACTAAATAATCTGTAGTTGCTCTTTAAATTTCTTTAAAATGGACTTTGAGTCCTCATTGGTACTATTCAAATATGTAATAATAAACACTCCCACGTTTAACCTAATAAGGATATAGATATTGCAATCGTATTTTTTAGCTTTTAACCGTATGCCACAGGATATTTTGAAACAGTAGCGCTATAGTATGGACTAATAGACTGCTTCTGATCATTACTTTAAACTAAATGACTACATGCATTTAGAAGCCACTGGGAGGGAGTGGCTGACGGTAATGTTTTTCACAAAACGTTGTCTGCCTTTGTATTTCGCAGCGAGTGGTTTACTTGCCATTGTATTATTGCTTAAACATTTTTTCTACACCTTCTTTTCGGTTTGACTTTGGGTGTTCTTTCTTTTAGGTTTCGTAAAAAAATTGACAATAAGCTTGCATAACGGTAGTCCTTCTAACAAAAAATGTTGTAGGGACAAAATAAAAACAATATTTATATTAAACTGTTTAACGTAAAATTCACACATACCTATCTTCAAGTATTTTTTTTAAAAATTTTGAACCTAATTCGGTAATTTTTAATAAATGCCTTTTGTCGGATAAGAGTCAGCTTATAATGATGTGTCTTAAAATCCAGATTAAAAGGATTGTTTCCTCGAAACAATTATTCGAAAATTTTATAAGAAAAAAAAAATGGACTAGATTTATTATATTTGGGGAGGGCTTATCTCTTGTTCGATTGCTAGAGACCGGAACGGCGGCCGGAACATTAGGCGTCCAGCGCCAGGTAGAATCGGACTATTATCAGGGCTTTACGTTTTTTTGTCGTCTTTTGACTCGAATCCCTTGGATGTATTAATTTCGTAGGTCTGCCGAACCGGTCATTACTCGAAACTCGGGGGGCGTTTTGCGTCGGGTGCCTAGTTATTATGGCAATTCTATTAGAATAACCTCATGTTATTAACTAAATGAGGTATGTAGCTAAATATTTTATAATGACGGATACGAAATTAGATCGCTTATATTGATGTTAGTGTAGCCATTTTTAATGATGCATCTTATAAACGTTTCAGTTGGTAAATGATAGGGGCCAACTTTATGTAAATTATGGTGACAATCATGACGCACCCGGTTGATTATCAAGTCGCTCTTATTAGAAGTTTGACCAAAACTAATCATTCTACAAAGTTCAAAATTAGCTGTTAATTATCTTTTTGCTCCTAAAATGTTCAACAAAATCCTAGTTTAAGTTAATATATATATGATAATCGCTAAAAGAACGCATGGACATATAATATTAAATATGGAAAACAAAGCCGACTCGAAATTGGATTATAAATTTTCTGTGCTGATTTTGTTTTTCAAAAGACAAACCGGACATTACTCTCACGACATATAGTCATAACAAATAACTTCTAGTTCTTTTGAGACTTCGAAGGCATGTCGGGGGCATTGTTGGGGCGCAACGTTTCGTTTAGAGGCGGAAATGAGAAGAATTTCCCAAAGACGACGAGTCTTGGGAATCCGAATATTATTTGTCAAGGGAACGTGTTGTTTCCACAATAGGTCGACACTGCGGCACCACGCCCCGGAAATAATCAATTATTGCGTCCCCTACCCGAAATCGAGTCAAATGGGCGAGATGTTTGTTTAATAACATTTCGTCTTTTCTATAACTTACAGAATATATTGACCTCTATTATTCTGTTTTTTTTTCTTTTGAAAATATGATATTCTATTTGACTATTATGATACAGATGTGTTTTTTGCATTTTTTAACGCTGGCGGCATTATCTATTTTATTATTTTGCTTACCTTTGAAAAAATCCATAAATTTATGATTTTTATAGGCCAAGTGTCCTATATTGAATAAATTCCCGTCTTTGAAATAAGAGATACGTGTTCTTGACAGAAGGATTATGTATACAATGCTGCCCAAGAATTCAAAATAAGTAGTCTAGCGCAGTACAGATATCGCATTATGTTTGACACATAAGATGGTATGACTGGTTGACTTAGTAACTACATCATGACGATAGCATCGTCTTATGATGCTTATCCTACATTGGATTCATTTAAGTTGACCTAGCTTTAGTTTTCAAGTCCCCGTATACAAACGAAACCTCCGATTTATTGTTTTTTTTTAAGGTCATTCTGAATTTATATTCATTTCTATTCTCAGCGATACTAACAGGGTCTTTTCTCACAATTATCTATATTTAATTCACGGTACGTATTGGAATATTCTTGTAACCTCCCAGGATAATATCCGTGACATATTTACGTATTTTCTAGCCGCACGGTAGCTGCATCCAACGTTGATTATCTAATTCCTATGCCGTTCTTGTACCTCTGAATTATACTTTGAATAAGTCTTTAAGGTTCTTATTTTTGTTTGTTTCGACTTAAGTTCGGTCACACACTAATAAATGACCTTTTAAAAATCATTCAAAGTTACCTTTTGCTTATAAATAAACTCTTAATAACTTTAAGACAACTTTAGAACCGTAATTAGTAAATAGTAGTTAGTAATTATTTTCGAAAACAAATCGATATATACTCTACCTTAAATTAATCTGTAGATTATTTCTAAACATTTTTGGCTTATAGTATGGCCTAGAAATATATCCTAGAATGTCCCTTTCATAGAATACAGCTGTGTGAAAACAAATATTTCTGAATAACGCGTACTTAAATTTTCTTTTCCATTTTTTTTAATAACGTATAAACTAGCGCTTGACAACAATCCCACCTGATATTAAGTGGTGATGTGGTCTAAAGATGGTTTGCACTAGTTTAGAAATAGTCTATTCACTCTTCTCTTGAAGGTAGCCACGTACCTAAGGAGTTCTAGATATTAATGGATATAAGTGTGTTACCATCATACTAAATCTATGGAGAGTTCGAAGTAAATGTAATGTCATATCAATTACTTTTGTTCAAAAAATACTGGTTACTTATTTCAATTAGTTGTAAGAGCAAATAAGGGATCTTTGTAAGTTCTAGTTGATCGTATCATACCTAAACTGCAGTCATACTTTGTCAATCTTGTCTTAAATCCATTTTAATCCAAGATATAGTTAATGATATGCCATACGGGCCACCAACTCTGGTCGCAGCACCGAGCGATCCCTTCATAAAAGCGATTTTATAGCCGTTTCCTCTGCAGCTTCGTTTGCATTCATCCCGAGAACGTCAAATCATTAAAGCTTATGTTTGTTGATTTTTTTGTTGCTTATTGTTTGCTTTATGATAATAGGTGTTCGTTTCGTCGCACTGGAACGCGGGAGCGACGCGGTGTGAAACTTAACACCTCCATTCACGCTCCTTTTATTAAGCCAGTTGATTTAGCGAGCCAATGTCGTTTTTAATAGATTGCGTTGAAATTTGCCTTTTACAACTGCGAATGAGTCATGGCAATGAATACATCCTGGGCTAGCGTTTGAATTACAATCAATTTAAATATCTTACAGCGTCCGCTGATTTATGTATTAAGTGATAACACGCGGTTGATTGTGAAGTAAGCAGTCACGATGATCGTAATTAATATTAAGTGAACTTTACAATTCGTAATAGTATTTGGGTTGAAATTTTTTTACTATGTTTTTATGTAGCGGAGTCATTCTCAATATCCTGTATCCTGTCCGAAAAACTTACGTTCAACAGAAAATGCCCTTAGTTGATAATGACGACCAAGTTACGAAATAAAATAGCATCTATGTACATAATATCTCGCGACGTAAGCGACGTTATTTATTAATGGCGTTCTCCAATATAATAATTTTTTACACGCTATTACATATTTCACGGCTTTTTAGCAGCAATAGTAGCCGACGACACTCAGCTCTTGACGAAAGAGCTTGCTGAACTTGAGACGGAAGTTATCATCGCAAAGATTCGAGACCTTGGACTAAAAATAACGTAAAACTAGACCGAAACACTACGACGTGATTACATAAGTTACCACGCACTAGGGAGCCGTTAGACTCATGGATCCGTGTAGGTGACTGAAACCAGAGTTGGCAGGTACATGAAGTACCTTGGTTTTACCCTAGATATTCTCCGGCCGTCCCTCTCACAAAGGGGAGGATGCAGGAAACATTTTAAAGAAAGGCCGATTTATTATTATTATATTATTATGAACTGGGTTTGGCAGGAAAAACATACTAGCAGAGTCAATGTCGTTGAGATGCGTCCCTAAGAAGTATGTTAGGCGTGATGTTGAATAATAGGATAAAACAGCGTTATAAGAGAAAAGTGTTGCTTTAAAATGAATGTTATGACTAAAGTTGAGAAAAGTATGCTAAGATGCTTCGGGCATGTTTAAAGGAAGAATGAAGAGAGTAACGAAACAAATTCATGTTGCAAAAGTTAGTGGCAGCGTTGGTAGGGGACGTCCAAGGAGAAATTATATTGATCTGATTAGTAACATACTAAAGACAGGCGATATAAGAAGTACCGTAACCGACGAGCATGTATGCGTTGATGTATGGATGTAGAAGAAGCGAAAGTGTACCAGGATCGCGTCTATAGAAATCCATAATCTCTGCCTACCCCTCTGGGTTACGGGCGTGAGCTCACACGGATGTACCTACTTAGTATTCGTGAATTCAAAGATTCTCATTTATAATAGCGAACGATTGCAAATTTACTAGAAACTCGGCAGCAGTGCTGGTAAAATATCAGCCAAGTCAAAAGTACTCGAAGGGGAAGTATTCCCGAGCTATTATTTCCCATTGTGCCCGACAATAAGAGTTAACTAGCGGCCGTTCGAAGCGCCGAGTCCGCCAACTTCGCTGACCAATTCGCGCACCGCTCACGTAGTAGTTTTGTTGTTATCCCAGTAACCGCTTTTTAGATACGTCTGGGACGATATTAAAAAGATTTGGCAGTGAGCCACGGAGATATTGATCTTAATGCTTGGCCAGACAGCTATAGAAGTTCTACGAGTGCCATGTTTGTCGGTTTAATGACTTCCCATATTTATGACTTTTGGATGCCATATGTTATGCGTTTAGTTATAGGCTTCGGCAGTAATCGCTGTTAATTGCATAATTGAAAGATATTTACATTTACATTTATGCTGTTTTCTGTTTGAGGTGAATTTGGCCCTCGTGCGTGATGAATAAATTATATAAATTCAAAGTGAATTTCCGTGTCTTCATCGACTTTATCTCGGTGGTCAGTCACAGTCCCATTTATATGCAAACGACAGCAGACTTGTGCGTTAAATTCATTTTAAAGAAATTAACACCCTTTTGGGGAAAATCGTTACACCTGCGACCTTATCGGAGGATAGCGTGAGCGTATATTGTTCGAAGTTGTATAATTAAGTTAGAATGCGTGAAGGGCGACACCTGCGCCGTTATCGGACTATCTGGTGTTCCCGCCAAAAACAATGAAAATGGCAAAAAGTCAAATGCGGGCTCGGGGCCCAGTACTAGGGGTGCAGCTCAGGGCAGGCGTGCGGGTCGCGGCGGGGTTTCACAATTTATGGTTGCGCCGTGTCAGAGTGTTAATGAACGCAGTCTGTTGCTCTTTATTGAGATAAGGCTGGCAATCGAAGGCTGCGTCGACTTCACGTCATTACTTACAGTCCGACCTTGCGTGTCTTTTTACATATCTTTCCTTTTGTAGCCTATTTTGGTGCATTTTTCGTTCTATAGGCATAAGATAAATAATGTATTTACTCATGCAAATATTTTGTATTTAAAAACTAAATAATTCAATATTGAACTCATTGAATTTTTTAGTTTTTAAATAGTTTGTGAAAGTAATAATATTGGAGTAATGTGTAATGCAATTCGCAGTCATTCGAAACTCTAGGCTGCAAGATGTTCTAGGTCATGTAAAAGTGGAAAGATTTAGTTATTTATGTCTCCTTTTACCAAAACAATTTCTATGATACTAAATTTGAACAATGTTGTTGTCATTGATATGATATATAATTAGTACATATTTAATTAAAATGAATGAAATTTAGCACCGTGACGGATAATAGTTTGAATTACTTACTTACTTTTTATCCCGGATAAATGTACGGTTCCCGTGGTTGTGTACATTTCTTTTTTTACGGGTGCATTCAAGTATATGTACACAAGGCTTATAGATTCCGAAACGGCTACCCGGGCGAAGACGGGGCGTGTCACTTGTCGAAATAATAATGTTATATTATTATTTGCAGGATGAAGACAAACCCATGTGTTTACTTTATTTAATAGGTACAATAATCATGGTATACCTATATGACTGTACCTTAACAGAACACTGTTGGTACTTATTTACTCTCATTTGCTTCATATTTATGAAGGAATAAGTAAGGCAAGTTATATGTATGTCGAAGAGCAGATTTACACATATTATTGAGATGGTATACCTTGCAATTATTTTTTTCTTTTCTAGTTTTTTACTTTGTTTCAAAATGAGTGCATTTCAAAATAATCATTTCAATAATGTCATCAAGATAATATGTTAATTTACTCGTTTTTCTTTCTAATAATGTCGCAAGCAATGAGCTCTTCCATTATTTGAACAGCCTGTTATATTGGATACTCGTAATTCTAATTTGTTACATAACGACTTAGCTTTATTTGCTATTTCAATTTTACTTTCGTATCCATTTTGTTACTTTCATGTTATACATCGAAAACATATTTAATATAATCACAATTTTTGCGTTGGGACGCGTAACATTTCACTGGCGATGTTTCGAACTGCGATGTGTGTGTCATGTACTGGAAACAGTCGGGCTTGTATCGCTGATCTGATCAAACGATAATATTGTGAGTATGTTATGTCATTCGAGCCACCATATTCCACGACAACATTTTACCTTGCAACTGCCACGTAAATATAAAGTAAAAACAAATACCTATCAAAATAACGTAATGCCTATGTAAATAGATTGACAAACATTTCATTATTATCAAGCAGAATACCTAATAGTAAGTCATCACATTAAGAAAAAATATCTATCGATCCTCTATTTACTTACGGAGTGCCAGGTAATGCTACTTATCTCTAGTTATCGTAAGCTTAGTTAGTTATAAAAAAATAAAGAAAATCTATATTTATGGAAATATTATCTCCCTTTGTCCCTCTAACATAACATAAAACTCATCTTGTTTGTTTCAGGTATATAATAGTGCTGTTGCGTTAAATACATTAATATGGAATTATTAGGATAAGGTAAGTTAAATATATGAAATAAGGTTGTTTTGTTTATTATAAGCATACGTTGACGCCGAATATGACGCGTGAAGCGTACATTTTTAGTGCGCAAGCGTAAGCACATACGTATTGTATTGAGTTTATTTATGTGTTTGTTACTAAGTCTTACCTACGCTAAAGCCTAGTTCATGTAAACTTATGTTCAAATTGCAAAATAAATAAATTGTCTTACATACTTAACCTACGTTAAATGATTGGAGATTTTCTCTCACTGGGATTGTAACCTAGAAACCGAGATAAAACAGCACCACTTAAAACAACGTGCGTAGTCATTAAATGATTTTAACGCTTTTTGTGAACACGTTTTTTTACCTTAGCACAACGCATTACATACATGCTCTGTGTGTAATGCTCTGGACAGCATCACTGAGTATGTATAAGTTCATAAACGTGGCATAATATACAGAAATAAACGACTACGAAATGAAAGTAAAGGCCTTATAAGAGAATTGTTAAGAAGCAAAGCAGTGGTCTCTTCAAAGTATTTATTACATTGCTCCAAGTAAAATACGGATTCTTACTCAAGGGCGCTCGGTTGTACCCATTCAAACGCTTGAATAGTATATATTAAATTTTACTTTGGTCTTGTCATAATATATTTATTCACATCGTGTTTCTTTGGAATTGTATTTTTAACGGAAAATCAATATTTAAATAAATCCAGGTAAACACTACTTTCCTACTAATATTATAAATGCGAAAGTAACTCTGTTACGCTTTCTCGCCTAAATTACTAAAGCGATTTAAATTTAATTTGGTACAGAGATAGTTCAGAGCCTGAGAAAGGACAGAGGCTAGAAAAAAGGTAACGGATTTAAATAGGGGATGAAAGTTTGTATGGATGTTTCGTTATTTTAGATGTTAGAAGCTTGAAACTTATTTATTAGGGTTTTGATTAGATATAAACAAATGTGAGGTTCAAAGATTGTAAAAAATTACCCGGAAAAATAAAAATAAGGGATGAAAAGTTTCGTCCTTTTTGAAGCCAGCTTGAAACTTATTTCTTAGGTTTTTCATTGGATATAAATATAAATTTGATAATATTTAGGGTAAAATGAAAATAGGGACGAAGTTTGTATGGAAATATGTAAGGTTTAGTGACAGCGAGAGAGAGAGAGAGAAATATTAAAGAAACACAGCTACTATTGTATACAGGTGTCCCAAAAGGTTACGTACATAGGAAGGGGGATGATAGGGGTGGTCACAAGGGTCACCAGAAAAATAAAATAAAAATTCCCCTCTGGGTATTAAAAAAAATAAAGGGCATTTTTTAAAAACTTTAAAATTTTACACCTTCTGGGGCAATTTTGTAACCAATAACCTACAAATATTGCTACATTTAAAAAAAAGCTATTATGTTATCGTCAATAACCATTTATCAATATGAAATAAAAAAAACAATACAAGTAACAAAGATTTTAAAGAAAATTAAGTTTTTGTCCAGTCAAGAACTAAGTAATTACGATTTCAATCAACTTCCTCCAAGTGTACTGAAAAAAAAAGTACTATGCAACTCCTGCGAGTAACTTAAAAAGATAGGTAATTTTATTACAATTCCAAAATGGTATAATACTTGCTTTAAAAAAATTATACTAGGACATTTAAAAATATTTTTTGCGAACAATACCCCTTCAAAACAAAACATACCAATAAAACAACAGTCTCAAATTCGTACGCAAAAAAGTTTGGTGGTGAGTGAGAGAGACAGGGCGATACACTAAGAAAGAGACAAAAGTAGGTGTGCTATCTTTGGTTAGTCAAATAGTTGGTCAGTACATTAAGCTCTCTCGTTTATCGCGCATCCTTTGTATTCGTTTGTGTTCATTTTGTACTAACAACTTTGCATCGCTTTCTGGACTTGATTATTATCTTTGTTTGTGATTTCTTCCAACGACCCGGCTTTTTAAGGACTAAAGTGTGTGACACAGTACCACCATGCCACCTACGTACACTGCACAAGAATATGCGAACATGCATCTCATTTACGGCGAATGTAGATGTAATGCCCGTGCTGCAGCAAGACTCTACCGAGAACGATATCCGAACGCCGCTCGTCACCCGGATAGCCGTGTTTTCGTCAATGTCCACCGACTATTGTCTGAGGGTCGATTTTCTCACCAAGCGGTTAATGAAGGCAGACCTCGGTTCGATGTCAAAGATGAAGTGCTTCAAGCCGTCGCAGATGACCCTCAATTTTTCAATAAAATATTGTGGTCTGACGAGTCCACTTTTAAAAAGGACGGATACACGAACCTACACAATTTACACGAGTGGCACGTAGAAAATCCTCACCTACTTAGAGAAGATCGGTCCCAATATCGTTTTAAAGTGAACATGTGGACCGGAATACTGAATGGTATAATAATTGGACCCTTTGAGCTACCTGAGGCACTGTCTGGCGAAGCGTACTTACACTTCTTACGAAACGAACTACCAAATCTGTTGGAAGATGTGCCGCTAGAAACAGTCAGGAATATGTGTTTCCAGCATGATGGTTGCCCAGCACATTATGCACGGCCTGTAAGGGATTTCCTAGACGAAGAATACCCTGGTAGGTGGATGGGAAGGGCCGGTGCTATAGCGTGGCCAGCTCGTTCACCCGATTTAAACCCATTAGACTTCTTTTACTGGGGTGCTATAAAAGAAAAAGTTTATGGAAAACCCATCAGGGACTTGGCTGACTTGAGGGCGAGGATCACAGAGGCAGCGGAATCAATTAATAATAGAAGACTTGCTCGCCATATCTCCCGTTCATTTTTGAAACGATGCAGGGCGTGTATTTATTTTGGTGGTAGACATTTCGAACATTTTATTTGAATAAATAATTGCAATATTGTTTATTTTTTAGTTACATTTAAAACGATTGCAATACAATTACCTGTCTTTTTTAAGTTTTAAGGAAGAGAATAGACATTAAAAAATGTATTTGCGTACGAATTTGAGACTATTGTTTTATTAGTATGTTTTGTTTTAAAGGGGTATTGTTCGCAAAAAATATTTTTAAATGTCCTAGTATGATTTTTTTAGGCAAGTATTATACCATTTTGGAATTGTAATAAAATTAGCTATCTTTTTAAGTTACTCGCCGGAGTTGCATATTCCTTTTTTTTTCAGTACACTTGGAGGAAGTTGATTGAAATCGTAATTACGTAGTTCTTGACTGGACAAGAACTTAATTTTCTTTAAAATCTTTGTTAGTTCTATTGTTTCTTTTATTTCATATTGATAAAGGGTTATTGAGGATAACATAATAGCTCTTTTTAAATGTAGCAATATTTGTAGGTCATTGGTTACAAAATTGCCCCAGAAGGTGTAAAATTTTTAAGTTTTTAAAAAATGCCCTTTATTTTTTTTAATACCCAGAGGGGAATTTTTATTTTATTTTTCTGGTGACCCTTGTGACCACCCCTATCATCCCCCTTCCTATGTACGTAACCTTTTGGGACACCCTGTATATCTAACTGGAACAATATTTATTATACGCAATCCTTATAAATTATGTACTATATAATCATTAATAACGCAAAGCGAGTATAATAATGTAAATATTACAATTATTTTACAAATTCATGTATGCATGCACGTGTAATACAAGTTAAACTTTGTGAAAGATGGTCAACAAACTTGTAAAGGTTATGGAAATATATTCGAAATTCACTGGTAAAAAGCGAAATAAACCTATTCAAGTAATAGACTAGACCTTGTGGGTTGTAATCCAGCCTTGTAGCGACACTAGCTCCGTCGCAGAGCACTAAAGCCGCAACGATGCTGGTCGACTAACAGGCACGTCGGCGGGACATCTCATTTGCTGCTGTCTGTTCGCCGATTTATGACAAGGTAATGCGCGCTCCCGTTACCTGTAGTGACGTGCAGGCGCAATTTAACCTGAGTGCGGGTGACACTGGATACGTGTGTTGTATAACTTGAGAGACTAGAAAAATGTATGATTCTTTCTATGATATAAAATGTATGAATTTCGTCGTGTTTAAAATTTATACAAATTAAAAAAAAGTGATCTATTAAAGAAAGATTAGAAACATGTACAAAATCACGTCTCGCAAGCGCACAAGTAAAAAGTTTCGCAGTCTGAACCCTTACCTAACTTCTATCACCTTTTTTTATTTTAATGGTAAAATTTTTGCAAACTTTGAATGTCCAAGCTTTTTTACAACTATTTTTGGAGCCTATGTCCTTTCTCATGCCTTCAACTATCTCTGTAGTAAATTTCATTTAAATCGGTTTTGTAGTTTCGATCTAAAACAACAGTAACAGACAGACGGACGGAGTTACTTTCGCATTTATAATATTAGTAGGGATAGTAGGGATAACTTGCTATACGTTACGTTAAATTACGTCTTTTATCAAGTTGTTACCTGGGTTACGGGCGTAAGCGCATATTTATTTATTTTATCAAGTTATTATGACTTCTTCCTTACTATTTCTTTACTAATATCAATATTTACTGATAAGATTTTTATTATTTAAACATAACATTTAAAATACTTAGATTGTGGTTATTACTATAAAAAAAATTGTAAGTTACCAGTTTACCTAATCTATTAAATGAGTAACGTAACACCTACTTAAATTTATATGCTCATTGCACTTATTTATTTATTTAATAGGAAGCTAACATATTATGTGCTAAACTGACATCAAATACATAAACTTAAATATAAACTTGCATATGTGTTACATAATTATAGACTAACTCAGCACTTTTGAAGAAAACACAAAAAACGAAAAAAAGGAAGCGAACAATAAAAGGATTATAACAAAGTAGAGGAGTAACATAGTTAATAATAATTTAACAAGTATCTCGTAAGGTATTAAGGCGACCTTAATGTAATAGTATTTTTTTAATTTTATTTTTCACGGATGTATTTCTATCTAAGAAAATATCAAAGTTGGATAGTTTACATATTTTGTTGTGATTGTGTGATGCTCGATTAATTGGCGCAGACAATCCTACATTAGATCTAGAGAGTCTAGTCCTTATTAAATTATAATTTCTTAATCTCATATTAGGTCTCGGAATGACGTATGTATGAAACTTTACTTACAAGATAAGTTGAACTAATATTATTGTTGACAATGTGGTATTAAAATTAATAAGTCTAAAAGAGTTCTACGGTTATAATATAATAATTGTCATGCCAAGACTAGTTCATTCCACGCTTATTAAGTTGTTAATTTATAATTCCAGTAAGATTTATTCGTTCAGCTTAGAATGTCTCGCTTAAACAAATTCTAATTAGTTTTTACAATATTTTGTACCATTTTTCAAATTCGCATGTTAAAAAAATATATTTTTAAAATATTTGCTCTGCGTATCGGTAAAAAGTAAGTCATAGTCAAGTTTTATAAAGCAACGACCTCTACGAAGTAGCGATGTGACGGACGGACCTGAGCACGGAATTATTATCACAGAATAAATCTATCCGGGTGAAAATGTGCCATTTTTTTTCCAGATGCGTTCAGCCGTTTTGGCGTGAATGAGTAACAAACGTCTATCCATCCAAACTGCATTATTATAATATTAGTATGATTAGTATCGAGTTGTTGAAATATACGCTCTACAGCAACTGAAATGTTATTAATTCATATACCTGTAATGATTATAACAAATTTAAAATTAAAACTCACTTTAAATTTAAAATTAAAACATCAGGTGAATTGCTTGTTTATTTGTTCCTTTCTTAATGGGTTCTTCTTCGTCGTGCGTTTAACATTGTATTCTGTACATGTACATAATATGTGGAAATGTTACAAGTAAGAATTTATGGAGAGTTCTCATAACTCTCTCACCAACAGTGTATCATGCCACGAACTTAGGGTCGTAGAATTGAGTTTAAGATAAAAATAGCACTAACATTTTTGCCTTAAAAAATTTGTTCACATGCATGGTTTATCACACGGCTGTTAACATAAGCTGTCCACTTGATCGAGCGGTTTGCGTAATGTTAACGGTTGCACTGTGACTCGAGGGTCAGCTGACGGACTTAACACTACAGCAATGTTCCCACGACACAATCGCGTACCACGACGTTGAAGCTAGTGACGCATTAAATTGTCGGATTTGTATATAACTGCGGACGCTCTCAGCGTTAAAGCAGTCTCACTGCTTTCCCGGCTATGCACTCACAAAGGCCTCTTCGCTTTAGAAGTTTTCGCGTCACTAAATAGAAGATAATATAAAATTATAATTCTTTGAATGTGACATTTTAATAGTTTGCATTTTAATAAATACTTAGAAAATCCTTAAGTCTTAGTGATTTTGATGATTCCATGATGATTTTATTTTAAACTAACTGTTTCTTGCGACTTTGTCCGCGTGAAAATGAATTCGAGAAAAATTTCGTGGGTTTTTCACTTTTTGCTATTTGAATTCCGACAATATTAGCTATCTTCCAGTAAAAGTCCAGTCCAGTCGGCTCAGTCGTTTCGGAGATTACCCAGAATAAACAGACAGACAGTCAAAAATTTTAAAAATTGTATTTTCTTTATAAGTACTGTATATGCATCATGTGTATTGAGTATGGAAATGTTATTTTGATATTACATACAGACACTTCAATTTTATTAATCAGTATATATAACTCATTTTCACAAGAAATGTTTTGTAAAGTTGTAATTCCAGTAAACATTTTGATGTGACTTTTTACTCTACCTGAGTTCGATAGTGGCATCACAGGCGATTCGAATCCAAATCTAAAAGAAAATCCCGACAGCCAATAATCTAAGCTCTTAATTAATCATACGGTTAAAACCAAGTCAACTATTTACATGTGACATGGTCATAAAAGCTTGGCGTCAGAATATTAGGCATTTATATAGGTTACTTTCGTGTCGTATTATTTTCAATGCCCACGAGGTTACTACAATTTAAATATTTTCTCCGCTTCATGCATCTAGGCTCATTGGTCGAAAGGTCAGGATTGTCCGTTCCAGTTGCAAGCTACTCCCGACACCCACTTGCTGCATTGTACTTTCAACACGCATGTTATTTGTGGCACCTTATTACCGCTGCATGGACCAAGAATGTTTCTAAAAATTTACCAAGTTTGTATGAACATTATATCTCGTACTGTAGCTGGAAAGTGAAAAACATGAAGAGCTGACTTTAATCATTATCATCTCCCTGTCCTTTTCCCTCTCATGTCGGGTCGGGACAGTATGATTGTAGTCCATACTGTATAGGTGTACTGTACAGGCCGACCGCCTGCCTGTTACCAACCATCCTCTGGAATAATTGGTTGTACTTAAGTCTTGTTTTATCAGTGTGATCAAAGACAATTCCGTTGCCGAGATAGTCAAATGTCGCGGAGACTGTTATTGGTCGGGCGCATCTCTTTTCAGTTTGTCAGTAGCTGATCTCTTCTGTGATAACAAGCACGCGCTAATTTTCATTCCTGTAGAACCAGCCCACTCTTCTGTTTTCATAAAATTCCGCCAGTATCTCTTCTGTGTCGTAATACAACATGTGCTTACTCGTGTTGATTTCGAAACAGTCGAATTCAGGATGAGAAGGCAGCATGCGGTAGACATTCAAAATAACATTTACATCACTTTTCGAACTATTTTCTCGTTGACAGCATCCAGTCTTTGTCAATTAATTAGAGATTGATAATGCACGCACACTGCCTGTAGAAACCTCCTGGTCTATGGTGACAAATTCAGTGTCTTTCTTAGACATTTGTATGTAAAAATCTTACAATACTAAAAATACATTCTACGAAATAAATAAATTTAAAATAATTTTATAAATATTATACTATAAATTAAAAAATATTGTTATGAATAGACATTTAAATGTTCAATTTCACAAAATAACAATAGAAGAGCTGACTTAAACAATATTGCTAATTTATGGATTAGGAAATATGCGTATATTAATGCACTATGCCCGTTATCCGCAGGGAGCCAGATACATGTTATAATTTGAAAATGGACTAACACACCTCTCTCGCTTAGTTTACGATCATACATATGTTGCCGGTGTCGGGTACTTTTGTCAGAATTTCGTTGCATATTTGTTCTGTGTATTTCTATTTATAATTGCATCCCAGATGCCTTTGCCAGATGTTTTATTTTTTTATGGTATTCAAAAATATTAATTCGTTTTTGTATTGTTCATCAGACAAGGGCACTGCCTCAGGTCTGCGCAGCGGTTCCTTACAAAATTACATTTCAATCACGGGTGGCCGCAGCGCCTTTGCCGCGATGATTGCATGTTAACCGCTAAGACGGTAGACGCAGAAATGACCGCCGTCGCAACCTTCATATTGAGATCTATTATCTTAACCGTTTCCCGCTTTTCGTCTTATCATGTATTATTTAAATCAAATTATATCAACCAGGCGTTTTGTTTATGATGGGTATTTATTCCAGTTTTATTTCATTCAAAATTGATAGTTTTCGACAATAGCAAAATTTCAGGCCTACTCTTACGACGAGCCAAGATAAAAAATATCAACTATATCAAACTTAAAAATTCTCGTCATGTCCATTTGCAATAAAAAAACTTTCCATAACGCACCACTATAAAAACACAATTATGTTTTAAGTATGTATGTGTAATATATTCGTACATCGTTTAATATACTAAATCAACTTTTTATTTTAACATAACATTATTTTTATGGAGGACACAATCTCAGACAACGTACATCAAGCGACTCAATCACTCGGGACTGCCCAAAGTAAGCGAGTTATAACAAGCGAGAGATCGAAATAAGGCGATAAGAGACGAATCAGAAATCTTGACGAAAATAAGGGGTACGTACCTATTATGAGGCGGTATTTCTGCAAGGGATTCTTTACTTAGATATCGGATCCAATCATTACCAAGGCGCACCAGGCTCTCGGTGCCTGGCTTCGAGTTAACTTTTTGTGTGTTATCTTTACTAGATATATACTGTCTTAATAAACCAGGTCCTGTGTTCCAATATTCATTTTTGAAGCGTTTATTTTTTATTATTAAAGTAGAATATTTAACAAAACTAATTAAAAGTTTAAAGCAAAGGGTCAAAAATAATCTCCAGTTGATTCAAATGAACTTTTATATTCTCCTTACGTGTATTGTGCGTCATTTTTTTCTTCGGTTCAAGTCGTAGTTCCTTTATTGTTCCGTGCGTCTTGCGTTGGCTCGTTAACGCGACCTTTCTGTTATTTATTGTATCCTCTTCAGAAAATACAATTTCCAATTCGAATGACGATAAATTTAAGGCTGTGCATGTATTGGTATTTATTTAAATTACTTTGTATAACTTATTGCGTTTAGGCATAAGGTAGAAAATGCTTCAACGGTTTGACAAAACAATTTTAATTTTGATAGATTAATGTTAATTGCCAATACTTTCCTACGAAGCCTAATTTTAGTCCTCTTCTCAATCCCACCCTTGCCTCATAAAAATAGGATAAGAACAGGAAGAGGCATGGACTGGGAGGGGCTTAACGGGGAAAAGGGAATATCATTTTTCTTGTCTCTATGTCCATTAAAGGGAGGCAACGCATCTGCAACACATTTGATTGTTGCGGATGTCTATGGGTAGCGCTCACTTAACATCAGGTGATACGTTTGCTCATTTGCAACCTTCTTCCATAAAAAAAAACTCAATTTATAAAGAAATTCGTTCATAGTTTTTCTAATATGAAATTTCTGTACACCGTTATAATTATTGTTTTATCAAATATAGATACATTTTGTTTCCTTTGCTTTAAACTTAGGTATCACTTTATGCTGCTTTTGGCAGACCTTTTTTTGCTTGGAATATAATTCACCTGAGAGTGTTGAGTGCAAACATGTAGAGGTGCGATTGTTAAGAAAAGAACAATTCACCTGATACAAGATAAGAGCGAGTGCGCAAAATAAATTTATTTATTATCGCCAACCAATTGGTATTTAATTGGCGTGTCAGCAGAGACGTGCCGCTGCCTCCTTGCTGCTGCGAAGCGAAGGAATATACTATTTATTATTGGTCTGTTGGTTATTATCGAACACCCAATCTATTCTTTGGTTTATTATAGGATGAACTGTGCTTTTTCAAGTTAATGCTATCGTTTCGAAACGATTTTACGAGTTTCTCACCGTACTTACATATTAAAATTTAAGTACTAATTAGAATAACTATGTTGCGGATATATTTTTTTTTATTCTGCCTCTCGAAACTGCTTTTTAAATGTGCTTCGAAAAGGGAAGACCGAGGGAGGGAGGACGGGCTGGTTGGCGTAGTTTATATGATACTTGCTATTCACGCTGCAGGTCGTAGGTTCGATTCCCACCCAGGACAGACATTGTGTGCATGTGACATGTGTGCATCAACATATCTGTTTGTCCTGAGTTTGTCATTACAAAAGAAAAGTAGTTTATGTATAGGCTATCAGTTATCTGGTTTCTATAGCTCTGCTTAGTTCGGGATTAGATGGCCGTGTGTGAATATGTCCTAGGATATCATATTATGCGGTAAATATGTTGTCTCCGTCTGGATGAGTAAATATATAAATTAAAACAGACACTTTAATTGTATTTATCAGTATAGATATACGTAAAATACACACGTAATTAAAATATATAAAAAAGTGAATACTATAATATATAAGATAAATTAAAAACTATATGTAATATATAAGAATAAGATAATAATTATATAAATACATATATAAATAAATCCCAACCAGACGGGATTGCCTCGGCAGGGTAGACCAGACGGCTGAGGGTTAGGGGGAAAGGGAGAGAAACTGGCGGACAATTCGAGCGGTATCGAGAAGCACCGCTTTCTGCATTTGAGCTCGGAGCACGCCGTCCCGGACTCCCAGTCGCATCAGATGTTCATAGAGGGTGACTGGGATTAACCCATTTGCAGAGACGACTATCGGGATTATTTCAGTCGGCACACCTCCACACATGTCGCTCACTTACTTGCGTACTTCCTCTTTTTCTTTGTATCGGTGTTCACGAGGTTCACGACGATGGTAATGTCGGCCAAAAATACCCTAGACCGTGCCCGGTCCATCAGCACGGTGTCTGGCCTATTCGCGAGAATAGTACTGTCCGTGATGATGGCCTGGTTCCACCAGAGCCTGGTGCGGTTATTTTCAGGCACGGCTTCCGGCAGGTACTTGTAATAAGGCAGTCTAACATCCAGGAGACCGTATATTTCAGAGCGAGCTCGTGATGGAGAATCATTATTATTATTATTAAGTAGAGGTCAGTCAGCTTAAGTTGTTTTCTCAGTCCACCATATTGAGGCTCTTCGTACATAATTGTTTCAGCTTAGACTGAATTGTTTTAATACACCTATTACTTCTACTGTAGGACACTAAGATAGTTGCTTGGTATCGATATGGTTACCAACTATAATCTATAACGTGTTGTCTATAATATCTTATGTTATAAAAATAAATGTTGGCCAATTTTATGTAAGGGTTTCTGATTGAAAATAAATAATGTGTGTCGTGTTCTTAAGAGCGAGCAAATTGCGTTCAAACATAGATGATAAATACCGGTTTGGCAGCGAGATATTTACACTGCGTTGTAAAGAATGAATAGCATTGCTCTTTTTTTAAATCGACTCTGCGTATGAGAACTGCTATTAAGGTAAGTATCAAGTTGGCAGTGACTATAATTTGGTAATTGAGACTGCCATAGTCTTTCACTCCGCGCTGTCGGCGCCTGCCGATCCGAGGAACAGGATAAAAAGTATTTAGTACAATCACGCCTACAAGTGATGTAGTACAGGATTTTAAAAGATTATATATTTTACAAAATTCAAAAATAATAAAATAAATAAGTAATGTGTTATTTGTGCAATGGACAGGGTGTGAAACACTTTTGTCACTAAATGGACACAATCAATAAAACGTACCATTTGCTTTATAAAATGTTAATTTAATTTATACTCAACTTGCAATCTAGGATGATGATCGATCTAGAATTGTCGTTGTTCTTGTTGAACTTTAATATATATATATATATATATATATATATATATATATATATATATATATATATATATATATATATAAAAATATCGTTATTTCGACAATCAATTAATTTGTATCTTAAATGGTTTAGTTGTAGGTAACCACCTCGCCATGCATCAATACAATCTTACAAGACAATATTACAAGTTCGAATTAATTAGTACTTTATCTTTGATCCACATCATTATCATTACCTATAATTGCATCTCAACATCGCTTGTACAAACGTTCGCTGAATGTTTAGCGCCGTATCGGAGGCGTGATAATTGATACGTGTCGAAATCCACTCCATTCTGTTAACACCTTTTTCACATGTTTGCGTCTCTGATTTGTTCTTCCTGTTTGTTAAGGTGCAAATTATGCGACGAGTTTTATCTTCATTTACTTATCACGATTCGTAGAAATATATTATTTAACTTCACATCTGTTCAAAGTAACCTAAATTAACCATTTTTTTAACTGTAAGACTGCAGGTGTAACTGTAGATACTATTTCCACCTGATTTTGTGGTATTTAAAAAAATTACGTACTTTTAAAAATGATTTATTCAAAAAGCCTTGATGTACTACAAATTAAAAAAAATCAAAGTAATGGAAGTGAAGTAAACAACCTATTGATATTTTACATCATTATTTTAATTTTTGGGCACAAATGGTAACAATTTTAAAACTGAAAAACTACGACAATTCAGTTCAAATATGATAAGACAATTTAATATTTGATAATAATAATAAAATATATATTTATATTATAATTGACATTGAAGATAAGGAAATAACACAAAATTACTAATAAAATTTCACCGACCAATTGATATGCGATGCGATTTGCCTGTCGTAGGCCATCAACGCTATGGCCCCATGCGTGGAATAAACGGATCGGAATGTAATTATCCAGTTCTAATAATAGACTGCAGCTACTTTTTTAAACTGTCAACTCCTTAATCGGAAGCAGTGCTAAGCCTACTCCTATCTACTACTATCCATAAATAGTGAGAAGACATTCAAGTTTTTCAGGTAACCTTTGCTTATGATTGTTTTATATAAGTGTAATGTGCATATTTCATTTTACAGTAATATCAAAAACATGGTCTTGGCTTAGTTATCATTTTAAAAGGGATAGTTATAAGTAAAGAAAAATCAGAAAAAATGTTACCTGTAGCTAGCAAAATTAAATTGATTGATTCCCTTGAATGTTTTGATATTCACTTGAGGAAATATTAATACTAATTAATAGAAAAAAAATTATAAATAGTTTCTTAGTTAAACGTACTTGGAAAGTCAAAAGTTCAAATCAAATTTTAATTATTACGCGGCTTGTAGTTAAAATGCTTAAAAATATGTTTTATTTAAAGGTAAAAAAGTCATTATAAAAGTTCAAATAACGTACAAACGCCCTTACCTCTAGATAACGGTGACTTAAACGCTTTTAAGTAACGGTGCTATGACCTTACTCAGCCTTTGTTACTGTATCACCTGCTTTCCTCTCATCGACAAGCAGAGCAAGCCTTCGATGCTAAATACTAAAACACTTTCAAGTCTAGGTGAGTTATGTATTTGACAAAAGACGGAAAATATCAGTACGTTCCACAAAGTCAACGTTAATACTCATTTGTCAAAAGTTATTTTACTGATTGCACCTTTTTATGCATGAAGGGCACCTGGTGATAAAGGGACATGAAATATTCTGAACAATATTATACAATTTGATATGCACCATCTTAAAAACTGTAAAACAATGTTTAACGCCGAGTTTCTGAAAGGCTTGCCAAAATTAAATCAACTCTCGAGTTTACCACCATGTCAAATTACTATTACTTTAAGAATAAAATGATAATGCTTATAGCAACTCTAATTAAACATTTAGCAGCTAACAAGCAATTTTTACTGTTGAGCCATTCAGAAACCGGGCGTGGACATGAATGTTTCCGTCTTTATACTAGAGTAATTGAAGCATGGAGATAAGTGTTCACTTAGTTTATTCTTAAGATTGTTGGTTAGATTATGGTTGCCATCACTTTTTACGATTGAAGATTATTATTCACTCGGCAGTTGCGAGAGTTAGCATTTTTAACGAGTAAATTCCTGTTGAAATTTAAAATTGGTACCTACATAGATAGGTCATCGGTGGTTTTTTCACTCATAACACTTAAACTACACGGCGTGCGCCGGCCGACCGTCGCTTCGACTCGTCCGTGATTTATCTGCCTGCATCTCCGACCTGCGAACAGCTCGTTTATTGCCCGCTCGTTATTTATAATTTATTTTTAACGGTCACTGATTTGTGGGCGCACTATATGAACCCACTATATAGTGCAAGGAACAACTGCCAAAAGTTTTTTTTTTTAATCCATTTTTTTGAGGGGTTGCCAAAAGTTAACCGACAGTTTTTCGGCGACAAATTGCTTACTACCTTTTATGTGGTGAATTTTTATTCCAACAGGTTTTTTTCTCTAAATTTTGGTTTATCTGGGTTCGACTAAGATAACTTTTCTTTTTCTTTCATAATCTTTTAACGTGTTAACTTGCGATAAAAAGGTACGTCATTGTTTTAATAATTTCCCTATTATTCATACACACGGCGTTACTGAAGTGTACAAGCAAATGCGATCTACTGCTTGATACGTATATGTATATAGTGGCACTTAGACGACCTTCCTTCAGGTGTAATACTGCCAAGAAAATTAACCAACAGGTTTATTTGGATATTGATAGCTCTATTTCCATGATAAATTTGAGTATTTTATTATTAAGTTTAATTGGTAACAAGTTTTTCTGATCAAAATCCATTTGCCAAATATTAGAAGAAAAAGCTAAGGTAATATACCTTTGATCAGAGGAAGTTTTTGCCAATTAAAGATAGTAACACTAATAATATTATACTAAAATTAGAGCTAAACACTTTTTTGTGGTCCGAGAAGACTGGCTCTATCACTAGTCATATGTAACGAACCAGTTTTCGTTCGCGCGTGGAAGTACTTACGTGTTATAATGAACATTCTAAAGTTCCGTAACCTCATGCGTACAGTATACAATAGTATATTTATACAATGTGCTTTGAAATGTCTGTAGATAGTTTTGATTCATGTTGAATATGGTGCTTACAATGTGCTGAACATAATTCTAATTTCAGATGCTATCAGTATGTATTCGTATGATCCCCGGGTATATGTTACAAGCTCCGTTGTTTTTATAACTGCAAGTTATTGATTATTTGATTTTTGCTATTTATTAGGAAAAGGAAACGACGCATTTGCAATTCGTCACCCGCTTGCTTATTTGCCGCGTTCTACTATAAAAATTGTATAATAAAGTTTGCCACGTCTTACCATAAAAATATTCTATTTTTTATTCCGTACAACATTTAGATTGCATCATGGTCCAGAATAGTTAGTCCTTGCATCAAAAAACGAAACCTATGAGATAAAAGACAGGCGTAAATAAGTTGAATAAACCAATATACGCGATCGGACATAAAGAAGCAGCGTAAGCGATCACCATAGATTCAACAAGTCAGACCTGTAATTGGTTTCTTAAGCTTCTTTATTATGTTTCGCATCGAGACAAAGTTGCCGCTTTTTTTGTTGGAACCAATTCGTTACGGCTATCAAGATGTTTTAGACGGTAATAAGAATGAATTTAGGTGTTTCATGTTTTTTGTGCTTATGAAAATTGTTTTATTAATTTTTTAACCAAACCAAAACCAATTACCGTATTGACGACCATTGTTAATACTGCCTCATTTTTTTAAAGAATTTTTCATAGTTAGTTTTAGAAATTTATTTAGTACTTTGCATTTGTATTTTTCTGGACAAATTATTTAATTAACATAGTCACCGAACCAAACTTGTGAAGTTCGCCTGGAAAACTTTAGACTATTTAAAAACTATCTAATCTTGACGTTGCTTCTGATAGTTTTTAATGTGATCAAAAGTAGGTTCAATAGAATATTATTACTTATTAGTTGCCATAGTTGTCCTTATAATAACGTTGTGACGTGAGTGCAGACAATTTCAATTACTCGTTACTTTGACTAACTCATTATGGTTGTCAGATCGTGGCAGCTTAATATGCTAGATATACCACTTTCTTCTTCTCAGTGAACTGATTTAAGAGGAAGCGATTCTGGTAGTAAAATCAACCATATTAAAAATCCCTACGAATAAATATACACGTATAGAGCGATTTATTTAGTGTAGTAAACTACATTTTACTTCGCACGATTGGTGTTAAGTAATATAATAGTTAGCATTTATGCCGCGGCTCTGCTGTATTCGATTCAAAGATATGTTTTTTTTCTCTTTTGGTTTCGTTATTAAAAGGTCTTTATCGCCGTTACGTTATTTGCTCTGACTTGGCCTCACTTTAAGGTGTGTACAGGTTTGTTAACGTCTATTACCTTCTTTTATTGCTTGTCTGGAGGCCAGTTTCAAGTAGTTTTATAATAAGAATAGAAGTAATTTTATTTACAAAATCAAAGGTTTCATTTTAGTGTAATAAAGTGTGTTACAAAGGAAAGTTATTTTTGTATATAATACACAAACACTTAAAAGTATTATTATTTGGCTAAAATAATCTCAAGTTTAAATTTAGAAACGGTTTCGATTCATTTTTATTTGGCAAAGTTAAGCTTTTAGCTTACCTGTCACCGCGCCGTTATATGTATGATGTCACCGAACATCATACATATAACGGCGCTTGTAATTGTCGAGCAGCGAACACACACGAAATCACATTGTCCTCTGCCGATGTCGATGAATGATATAGTTTGGCTACATGATTTGACCGACGATACACAGGCCAGATTTACAATGCAACCTGTAATTTATAGCGATGTTCGGTCCAGATGTAATTTAATGCTGTTGGCGTCCATAAATCAAGTTCATCTAGTTATCGTACCGATATCTACTAGCTGAGAGTCTTGTTAACTCGGTTATCTAGTTGGACTTCGATTGGGTCTTACATTTTCTAGCAGTTTAATTAGGCCAATACCTGGATAGCACGTAAGCGTTTTTCAAGTTAGTACGTGATAATGATGCGTGCCATAAACCTTCATATACACGTAAAGATATTATATTTTTATATAAAATTATAATTAAAGCAATTGACAATCTTATTAAGGCCACGTGCCTTTCTTCCAATTTTCCTTAATTATTATTTACATAGTATATTATGTACATAGTACACAGGTACTATGTACATAATTAAGGAAAATTGGAAAAAGGTACTGTTACCTACATATTACTTTCTTGATGATTAATATTGCGATATGCCGTTTTCAATTTCAAAAACCAATTAAGGTATGTGACGAGTTGACTCAGACGACTTAACTTTGCCTAGCTTAGATTATACATAACTCAAGAATTAATATAATAAAGATTCAAAGCAAACCAATTATTGAGCATCACAAGTCAGCAAGTTACTGGATCGTTATAATCACAGGTGTCCAGTGTTGCTTGGCTAGTATTTATTGCAAAACTGTTTTGTTTGGCATACTTAACCGAGGGAGGAAATTGTTTTGGATTTTTTTTTAATCCTCTGCGTTCCCTGCGCGTCCCTCGTTAGTGTACGCTATTGGAAGTGAACGAACGCTCATCATATTTCTGAGATATTCGTAGCATTAAAATACCATCAAAAACTAAACGAAATTTTGGTAATTGCATATGAAATTTTTAATCAACACATTAGAAGATAGGACTTTAATTAACTCTATAGTTCGACAACTTACTATCTTACGTTGTAGCGACGCACTGGTGCAGTATGGGTATAAATATAAGAATTTAAACCGTTAAAATGGTATGAGGCACACTTTATTACGGTACAATGATGATGGTGACCATCGTGTGAATACATGTATGTACATACATATAAAGTTTGAACACTAAGGCGATAAGGTCACAATATTAACAACTTGTTATTTAGATATCGAGCGGAAAATGACATAAATGTTTGAAATAATAACGCCCTAAACATACGCTTATAGAGATTCATTATATTAACATTTTTTTTAACCGAACAAAGGTCCAATCCCGTATAGTGGACCTTCCTTATGATTTACCACAAATATCGGTTTCCGTACCTTTGTTGGCGTCATGAAGTGGACTCATGCAACCTGTACCAGATCGTCGGTCATTCTTGTGGTATGCCTGGTACTTAATTAAAACTTGTGGAGTTAAATTAACTACATTCCTTAAAGAGACTATTTTTTTCTTACATTTATTTTTTAAGTAAGTACATGACATTAACAATGACAAAACGGTAACTATATTCAAAAACTTGCTGTATCCATAAGGGGCATTGCTTGCTTGACAAAATAATAATAAACGGACCGACGAATAAAAACTACGTGAACTATTTACGTTTACCTGCAAACAGCATCACCAGTTATTAATACAACTAGAGGTAAGACACAAAAACACTGTTGCAAGTCGCCGCGTACCTTACAAGGAAACTTAATTTGTTTGAACATCGCCTTTACCTAAAGGATTCGGCTCATATCCCTATATGCAGGCTCGCCGCGTCTTTGCACAGCAGATTAACCATTTTCTTTACTTATAAAAGAAATATCGGGTACGCAGCCGAAAATAATTTCTCTTTAAAAATTAATTTTCGCGATGGAGACAGAGGTCTCTGGTGATTGCTGCGATGCTTTGTTGATATCCGTTCGTTTTATGCCGATATTCAAAAGTATTTAAATCTGTTGGCTTAAAATTAAACAGAAATCTGAGGTTTCTTTTAAATACTAAATCCCCTTTTCCGACTCAACTTTTGTATGACGACTACATAAATTACACGAAAAAAATTAATATTGTATTTAGTTAGAATTTCATAAAAAAGGTCGCCATCTTAGCTAACAGACCCATACCTAATGATCGTCATCCGTTACGAACATCTATAACGTATCGGAATGTAATTACGTCGTAAATTCCACTAGGTACTATCCTCATTCAGAGATACGCAGACTAATTTGTTCGTGGCGATGCTACTG
Source organism: Papilio elwesi (assembly GCA_029849275.1). NCBI lineage: Eukaryota > Metazoa > Arthropoda > Insecta > Lepidoptera > Papilionidae > Papilio > Papilio elwesi. The sequence continues at coordinate 7,253,301 of CM056697.1, forward strand.
TCAATAAAAGTGTTGACTCAGTATGTTTTCCTCTAAGTTTGATAACATCTGTTCGTTATTCTGTGAACTCGTTAGACGTTGTCTGAGCGTAACTAAATTGTAACTAAAATGGTCTTAATCTAAATGTCATGACAGTTATAAATTTGTTTTGCTCTTCTCCGTTATTCGAAGCATTATTATCTAACATTTTATTGTGAAATTTGAATTTTCAGATTAAAAGTCACATACACTACTTGTACGTACGTGTACTTATCTAAGTAATGCACTTGGATAACTGACATTTACAAATGAATACTGATTGTTGCGATTCAACACATTGACACAAACGTGAGATCTCTGTTCCATTAAGACATTATGTCCTAGTAAAGAATGTCTTGAAGTTTCCGTAATTAATGTGGTTTATATGCTATGCTAATTCTATATCTCACGAATCAATACTTAACTTACGCGCTTACTTTTTCAGTTCTTTTTACAATGAAATCATGTTTTTTAAATGTTCAATTGAAGCGTAAGCGTAAGATATATTCGAAATCGCGGTGAAGACGATAGTAGACGGCCCAGTTGTCGCCACCACCTTGAGCTGCAATTAATCCACTGTAATGCGATACGAGCCCCCTGTCGTCGGCCGCGTAATGCATCGTGATTTACGCGCTACGAACTGGTCGTTAATCTTATTACCACTTTCAATAACTTCATTATACAAAGCACGCCATCACTTTATACAAACTAATATACACCTTCAACATACCGCTCAGAGACGATTTACAGAAATAACTAATTTCATCGCCATGTCAGAGCTCTTCCCACGAAATTTATACTTGTCGTCTTAACGATTGTATCCGTCAGTACCTTTCGGGAGGAGAAACTTAATACGGTCACTACTTAAATACCATTGAACTGGTATAAAAGGTTAACAATGTAATCTTGTTTATAAGCTTTCTTTTTAGTAAACTTACCGATGACGCTAAGGTACATACCCAACAATACCAGAAGAATCATTTTTCTAGTGTTATTGTCCTTGCCCCTGTATTTGTGCATACATATTGCACTGTTATGGATTTATTCAGCGCAGTTGATGTCGATTACGAATAAATGAGTAACAAACGTTGATATCAAGTATTAAAATTTTAAAGCTTGATCCGACGAAATGCTTAAATTCAATCACACAAATACTAGTATTTTAATGTATTTACCGGTCTCAGTAAAGTCACTAAAATCATAGCACAATTTATTTTACTGTCCATTAATATGTAACATATTATTATCCATAGTTTTTCTTTAACGAAGGAAGTCGTGTGAAATCGATTCATATTCAACCCGTAAAGCCCCGAGGCGGCGGTAAGCACCATTGAAATTCGAAATGTTATCCGCTTACGCGTTCCGATAATAAGATGCAAATGACGAGACCAGCGGCAATGTGAGGAAAAAACTCACATTGTGGTGGAATATTTCAACCGACCATTTTCATATGTTTCGGTGTAACAGCTTCCGTTTGTTGCGTGAATAAGGTATTTGGTAGCCCTAGAGCTTCTTCACCTTTTATTAAAACCTAATAGTAAAAAACGTCTTCTGTTCTACGTCCGCTTCCTCCGAGAATTGCGATAAATATAGCTCTCGTTCACTGGACTCCCGCATTCTTACCAGATAGTCGGCTCTTCTTGTGGGAGGTCTATCTAGGCTAAACATACTTAATACGTTTGGCGCCCATCATTGTATGATTCACGTATGTTTAATTATTAACCGTATCTATGTTGGCTTAATTACATCTATTTTAGGCCCTATAGCTATGTATGTTTACACGCGGGCATCTATAAACGAAATCCATCGCTGGGAGTCGTAAGCAATCGTTGTTGTCTACTTGTTTTCGTAATGCGCTGTAATAATAATCCCTACGTTTAAAGCCTCATAAATAATTCATAAGTGGTTATTAGTACTGTGATGTTATTTTTTTAATGTTTTCAACTTAACAGCTTTTCGAGTGTGATAAATACGAACTTCCATCATTTCTCCTTGTCAGCGACCGTATATTGATGTGGTACCTAATTATAATAAAGTTTATCTCGTTTACATTTATAATTGTAAGTTTTATAAGCTTGTAATATTATTCAAATTCAATATTTTTGTGCTGTTTAATATGCGTATAGCTTCAACTTAATATAGTGTAGTAACAGAACAATTGCATGTTTTAGCTTCGTTAAAATAAAATTTTGCCACATATTCAGCAAAAACAGTACGCTTACAATATACAGTTGTTAGGTTTACCCAATTTTTATTTATATGAAACGAAATATATTTAATAATATTTATTGTTCTTAATGTTTTGTTATTTTTTGTACATATCTTTATCTATAATCGTGATTTTTTTCTAAATGCCATCGAGCTTATACGATATATACTTCTTTGATGTGTTCGTCTCAAATACAACTTGTATCGTAGGTGGAACCTATAACTGCATGTTGTTTTTGTTAATGATCGCTTGTATTAAACGATCTTTGTTATCTTCTTGATCATTTATAAACAAGTTATCTTGTTGTACAAATAACTACTGCAATTAACAAGTGGAACATTAACACAAGTAACACGTAGTTTTTATGTTACTCGCCTTTGGAAATAGTGGTAATGGATAGGCGCCAAGCCGTCCCACGCTCGTGCGCCGAGTCACGTGTGGTTACTACTACTGTATGCAGACTTTGTGTACTTAAATTTTACATGCATTTAAAATTATTTTATAAATAATTTAAAGCAAGGCAAGCCTCTAAAGAAAATAAACAAGACATAAAACTAAAAGGTTTTGTTCAAAAATAGGAAAAAAATCAATATATAATTTTGGGGAATGCTCTTTATGTAGGGAAAATATTACACATAAGTGCCAAAAATACATAACAGAATTCACGTTGTTCCGATCGCTAAATAAATAGTAAGCTAAAAGTAGTCTAAGACATTGCGATATCGTTCTCAGACATTGGCACTTGGCTAAACGCATATTTGTTTAATACCAGTATCACAAAACCTTTTTAAATTTGTTTAGCTTCAATTTCAATACTTTATACTGTGGTAAATGGAACGCATCTTAGCACCGTAGCATTGACGTTGACCAATAAAACGCTTAATGATATAATTTTGTGGTTTTATTAAGACATAACATAAGCCATCTAATAAGATTTAATTATGAAACTTTTTAAGTTTTAGTAAATGTAATGAACTTTTCTCCCCACAATTCCGAAACAGGTTAAAGTTGTAGGTACAGAGCGGTTACATTGGCCTCGGAAATTTTCACACTTCGTGATAAAAGTTGTAACAAAATTACCCGGTCCGCAGCCATTTTACCGAGTCCACAGAAAATGGACGGTAAAGAACTTGTGAAGAACAAACTAACCAACACTCCAATTTAGCTGCATTTCTATCAAATTTAAGTACCAAATCGGAAATGTACCTAAAAATATTAAAAAGACCCAACATTGTCTTTAGTTGCTTTCTAATGCAACTAACTTTGATGGCTCTCATATAGTGAGTGAGAGCGTCTAAAGAATGGAGAAAATAGCATAATTGTAATAATTAAACATTATACAAAAATGGGCTATACCTTTATAAGATAGTTTAATAATTTTATAATTATAAAAATAAATATAAATTAACTGTCAATATGTGTGGTAGTGTACAGTATAATCTAAACGTAGGCTTAAGTCATACTCCATATGGTTAGCTTTAAACAAAAAGTTTTTTTCTCTTATTTTAACGTAAAGTCACACTTTTATTTACTCAAACACGAATATTCAACTCAATCAGGACAGACGAAGATAGTTTGTTTAATAAACAGAGGAATACGCAATCAAGTTATTTATTCGAGCAGATGATAGGAAGGAGCACCTCTAGAGACGCCTCTAATAAATATTGATAGGTGAAATTCGGCCAGGCGCGTTTGCAAACTGTCAGACGTCCGAATTAGCACGAACTCGCTCCTTTGACTGCCGTCCCCAGTGTTTGTTAGGTGTTTGCCGCAGTTTCGATGCTAGCGTTCAAATTGATTTCAATAATTTGTTTACTGCTAAAGGCTTTAATAAAGCACCTTGCATATTAGCTATCGGAAATTAGTAAAGTATAAAACATACGCAATTACCACGTGGTACTGTTACGACTGTTATTACGAGTAGTAATATTATTTAATTCTTATGAAATTAAGTATTAATATATTGAAATTGAACTTTCAGTTTATCTCTTATGTTATCAAATATAAATAAAACCGAGATGCGTTACAGAGTTTTATAATTTCAGTGTGCGTTTCAAGAAATCGCGCGAGCGTAACCGCCGGAGGTCGACAATAAATGACTTCAGTATTGTAGAGCCGTTTCTTTAACGTAGGCAGAAAGAATTTTTTATTTCGGTCGCGTTTGTCGCACTTGATCTAATCAAAACTTCGCAAATTTGTTTACATACATCACTCCGCCAGGATAAAAGTATTCACCACACGTAACGCCCACTACACGCCGCACCCTCTTTGATGTGTTCCATGTGGCATGTCAGGTTTTTTCAAGTTAAAAACATTTGATGAAGGTTGTATTCATAACCCAGTTTCAACAAAGTAATTTCGTAATATTCGCATGCATTTCATTAAGGGGAATTGCACTAACACAAAGTGAGTTTCACGCGGCTGTATATGCGCTAGCTTTATGTTGGTTATTTACTTTGAGTAGTAGAGCAGTAGCAATTTCTATTCAACGAGTCGAGAGTTTATCGCAAGCTTTAATACAAATACAGTCGGAGTAAGTTCAGTCGGGATGTACGGGAACAAGATGCCGTTATCGGTATAAATTAGCGTTGGTGTTGTATCGCGCTGGAACAATACCGCTGTCACGGTGGCCATCGTATCGGTTGTCTCCTGCTGTCCACTTCGTACCAACGTGTAGCTTATCTAAATTGGCCCTTGCTGTTTGAACAATAGGTGTCAATTTATCTTATCAAAAGACGTCGTAACCTACGAAGCAGCTAGTGTTGCAGCTGGCAGGTGACAAGAGAGTCGGTAAATCTAGGTACTATGAAGGACCCACGCAATAAATACTTGTGAAGCACAACCCTTTTATATACGAGCGATTGTTTTATATTTCACTATTATTTTATAACAGATTGATAACATTTTTAGGGAAGTCTTTGATTTTAGAGTTCGAAAAATTTGCAAGTTATCATTATAAACATAAATGTACTGACGACCATATCACAAATTCAATACTAAGTAAACTAACATTTTGGATGTAGGCAGCAAATGAATGGATCTTTGTAGCGATTCATGGGAGAGGCCTACTTCTAGCAATGGCGTCTGTTTGCGGGTGATGAAACGATTGTTTTTTAAATTTCGTGATATTCTTCATAGGACCGTCGTCAAGTGCAGTAACAAAAAATACAACATTGATCGTATAAAACGTATGATTAAAGTTAGTATACTTACTAGGGACTCGATTGTAAGACTGAACATGTACGAACAGAATTCAATTTCAAGGTGACAAACGAGTAAGCGGGTCATTTAACATCAGGTAACAATAACAAGCAAATCAGTTGAAGGTGTGTTGCCTACGTTTATTTGACAGAGGGGGATAGACAGGGAAAAGGATATTTCCTTTTCCTATTGATTAATACCCCCTGTCCAATCGTTTTCCTCTTCCCATCCTATTCTTGGTAGGAAAATAAGGAGACAGGAAGTGGGATGACAACGAGCCTCTGGCATCTCACTCTTCAGACGAAACGTAGAAGAATAAAATACTCCTACTTCACGACTGTCTCCAGTGAGGAAATACCACCAGTATTTCACCGGTCGAGCCGGCCCATTCGTGCAACAGATGTTGTTGTTGCGAGCTCTACCTCTGTAAAATCCAAGGCAGAGACAGGTTCGTCTCATTTCTGATTCACATGCTGTATACAGCATATATGCTGCGAATAGCGAGGATGTGGTGCACCTAAAAAGGAGGAATATCAATAAATTTTATTCACCAAATAAAAATACCAATGTGCTTATAAAACACGCTATAATAAGTAGTGATTAGTAAAGTAATAGGGGGCAACCAATCAAAAACGTATTCTACTTTAGTCGCCACAAGGCCACAAAGCAAGTTGATGTGATACATCGATATCTGTGATAGCTGTTTGTATGGGTTATGCAGTCTTCAACAACAATGTATAGTAAAGAACACTACTGAAATAAAAAATAAACTTCAGCATTGCGGATGTTTTCGGAATTATAATTGTAGTTTTTTTAATTATATTTGCGAAATATCCTTATTGACATATGAAATAAACAAATATCTGGTCTACCTTGGCTACGGCTCAGTTTCGCGGAACTATGATGTTTTTTTTTAAATTTTCTGTTGACGCTGATGGATTTGTTTTTAATATTTTTCATACTTACAACTGTAATTAAATTCTATCATAATTTTATATGCATATATATAAAGAAACCCAATTGGGTAGACTATAGAATAGAAGTCAGTTAATCACAATAGAACAAAGTGTTGCAATTAACGTTCAATACTTGCATTGAACACTTGCGCCTGCAATTACTTTCATCTTACGTGATCTATGGGGCACTGTTTCTTTTAAGTAGCTTAGCACCGAACACAACTTCTCGGCTACAGTAAAAAGCTAGAGATACAGATACAGCACAACCATTGTTGTTAGTGTTTTTTAATTTTTCTCTTTTAATATACAGACGTGTCTTGGTGATAACCACTTTTAACTTTCGATATATTTTTACGTTATGCATCTAGATTAATTGTTAAAATAAATATGCGCTCACGCCTGTAACATAGAGGGACAGGCAGAGATTACGGAGTCCGACTCGTGATTAATGCACAACAGGTTAAACAACGGAGTTGTTTTGACACGAAAAAAAAATTAGATAAGGTATGATAGAAGAAATAAAAGCTAACGCTACCCTGTTAAGTTACCATGCGAATAAAAAAATGTACGTTATTTCAAATTTTTTTGATTCGAATCGAGGTTTTGTCGGATCACCTTCCTTCTTGTCTCTCTAAATAAAATATCCACTTATTCATGAGTTCTTTCTTATTCATAAATTTATAGTGGAGTTTGATTGGTAAATCCCATCTCTAGCAATTGCTGCTAGGCCCTGGAGCAACTACAACTCGTCGGATTTATGAAGTGGCGCGCTCGTGCAAACCCCTCCCCGAACACAGATCACCCCCTCTCTCGCCCGCCGAGAATGCGGCTTGCTCACTCCTTATAACGGCCCACGGTTAGTTATGAACAGGGAACAAGCATTAGCCCTCCTTAGTTTCAATCGTAGAAACTGTTAAAACGATCAAGTTACGCCGACTTAACGTAATTTATATTAGTATCTTGGCATCTACTGACTAGCGAATAAGTTTTAAATTATTGGTTATCCTATTCCTTGATAAAGCTGGAGTAGGCATGTGTCCAATACGCTTTGTTTCTTACGTTTTGTCTTTTAATAAAACTTTGACGACTGATTGGCGAGGTGAGTAACTAACTTAATATTTTTTTTTAATTATTACAATACTTGCTTTTTACATCGCAGGTCGTGGATTCGATTCCCACCCAGGACAGACATGTGTGTGGATAAATATGTCTTTATGTATTTTCGAAAAAAAGGCGTATATGTAGTATATTAATGCTCTGGTTTTGACAGCACAAGCGCTGCTTAGCTTGGGATTAGATGCCCGTCTGTGTATAATGTCCCACGCATTATTATTATTATAAAATTTCCAAACTTTGCCATTTATAATAGTAGTGAGATAAGGTATCTTGCTTGCTTGCTTGCATGTTTGCAGAAATGAAATTTGTTTCTATAGATATGATAGTAATCCCTAATAATATTATAAATGTGAATGTAAGTTTGTTTGTTACACTGCCACGCGAACCGCGCTCACACCTGACGTTTTATGGCAATATTTGTAAATATTTTTGAAAAACAACTATTTCTTACATTACCGTATAACATTATGCTATTAATAATGTAATTATTGTAAACAAAATTCATTTACCTTACATGGCGGCCACAATTTTTATATTTTCATCGAAAATATTGTAATTTTGGAAAAACTGTGAAATAAAGTGATGTGAAATTGTGGAATTGATAGCATAATGTTATATGGTAATGTAAGAAATAGTTGTTTTTCAAAAATATTTCCAAATATTGCCAGAAACCGTCAGGTGTAACCTTTGTTTACCTATAATCCATCTTGCTGTGAAACAAGGCATATATTTATCCAACTCTTCTCTTCTCTCTTTCTCTTCTCTCAGCAAATCTGAATTAGGTAATGTATACAATAGAGAGCAAGAACTGCACAAAAATAAATTGATATCAATCGTTGCAGTTTGTCCAAAGTAAAGCCAATTAGCATTAAATTTCTAAACGTAAATGGCAAATAATTGAACTTTGCAAGGCAATCTCGGGTTCATTTCCCCGCACTATTGCTAGGGTATTGAATAAGATAGCGTGTCTCGATACGAAATCGTGACATCGTCGGCCGGTATAAATATAGATTTGTATACGATTAACGGCGGTCGCACGTCTGTAGAGTCATTAAAAGGTACAATCGAGAAAATTATCCGTCGCTCGGGGTGTAGCCGCTCGTAAATTCCTGCGTTCTACATAACGAAGTCTTAAATCTGTGCATGAAATTGTCGCAGACGAAATGAGAACGTCCCGTTTAATTAGATGCAACCGCTATGTCGACAGTTGCGTCACGCCGAATACCCCTCCCAGCCCCGTCCCCATTCCTCTCTCCACTCATTTGTTTTAAAACTAACCGCCAAGGATTATAACGAGATTACTCAGAGAACATTTTACAGGTCATTTCACGGGATTTATTTAGCAGTGATTTGTACACTTTTTAATTCGTGCAGATTAAAAGAAATCCAGTCGTTAAACATAATGGAATGTCGGGTTGTGCCCGAGCTTATTAACGGATTGCATTTGGGCTACAAACTTGTGAATATAAAATAAATATAATATAAAAAATATAATAATATGTTAAGCGTTGATGCCTGTCATAGAGTCACACAATTGATACTATGACAGGCACCAACGCGTAACCTATTATTAGTAGAAAATGGTTAGTTGAAAAATAAATAAATGAATTAGTGGCGAATCCGAGAAAATGATTATTGATAATTTCTGGTATGTTACTAACCGTTTCAGTGGCCTGATATGTAAAGAACATATAAATTCAGTAGTATGAAAAGAATGTATGTACTTAATGTACTCAAAAGAAATATAAAGTCTACTCAAGAATTTAAATTGTAATATAATAAAATGTTATACAATTGTAAAGTTGTAGTACATAAAATTGTAGTACACTATATAATGCACGTTTCGAAAAAGGGGCTTTTGAGATGTTTTTTAAAAGTGTGATGTCAGTGTTCCTTGTATACACTCACTTCATTTTGGTGATTACTCATCTTCCAATTAAACACAGTTTTGAAGAATCTTCTTTTATTCAACTAACGGCGTAACAACGTCTTTGTACTGCCTTTTTGTAGTTCTCCTAGGGCGTCCCCTACCAACACTAACTACCACTCACTCTCGCTATATAAATTTGTTTTGTTATTTTCTCTTCATTCATCCTTTTAACATGCCCGAACCACCGGGCGCCTTTCTCAATTCTACACAACATCCACTTTTAAGCCACACTTTTCTCTTATAATGCTATTTGTAACCCTATCATTCAATGTCATGCCTAACATACTTCTTAAGGATCGCATCTCAACGGCAATAACTAATTAATGTTAATTTAAATGATCCATAACTAAACGGCGTTGCGCCGACATGCATACATTACGCTTTATTTTGTGTTCATTTAACTTTATAATACTATAGGAAATAGTAATGAGCTGGTGTATTTATTTATATATAAATAAAATTGTTATTTCTTTCGCGGACGAAAAATTTGCAAAAAAAATTTGCTTAGGACACTTCTGTCGATGTTATTATTGCGGAACCCTTAGATGTCCCTAGAAGCTAAAAGCTCAAAAGCGAACATCAAAAACCGCATAAAACGCACTTGATTTCATAAAGTTCCATAACATTTTAACATAACATTTCGGTGAGAAGCGTCCAACTTACTTTGATCCTCGAACATTCAAAAGCGAACCCTGCAAAGCTGCATGACTTAAACTAGAAGGGGGACATAAATATAACTTAAGGGTGGTGACTGTATGGCCGTTTCAGTCTTAGTTCGGCTACGGTGCGACTCCAATTTAAATGGAGAGCATCTCACGAACTACCCGCAGCTATTGTAAACAAGTAGCGTACTCTATTCTAAGTATCGTAACGCTCTTAATGCGCCTTTTTATGCCGTACTGACGACTTTTGGTACAATGAAAGCACTTTAAGAATTAAACGCAAATTATTCCTTGCCTGCTTTTTGTCTACGCTACCTAACATTAACAGAACAAGTAGTTGTTTGGATTAACTTAAACATTTTTATGGCATGAATTACATTCTCTAATAGTCGAAACAAGAATTAAACAAACGCAATAACATTGGCGAGCAAACGATCGCTACAATTAATTGTGACATGGAAAAAGCTTTGTTCATTTGGTTAATTAAATTTCGAACAACTCGATATCCGGACGAAAATACAAATGAAATGAATAATTGTTATATGTTTGTAACGCTGCCTTTTCGACTTCATTGCGACTGAGTGTGTGTTTATGTGACAAACTTCACTATAACAAACTTGTTATACGACTTAGTCCTTACAATTTCTGTCATATTAAGATGCACTTCTCTTTGCTTTTTGCAGTCGCCTGGAAATGCAATTCCTACTATTGTTACAGAGGCGTAGTGTTCTAAAAAATAGTGCAACGCTCCCTTTCTCTCGCAAAAACTGACTATTACTATATATACAAAATGTTATATTTATTCTGCAAATAGCATGCGAAAAATTGGTGACTCGGTGGTGTGCGAGAATCGCTGCTTGAACTCACGAATTGACTATCGACGCGTGGATCCACGTGCGACCGAGGCGCGCCTTCATTGTAAGAATTCGCACATTTTTAAGGCGTAATAAAAATCGTAAATAACGCGTACTAAGGCAGACGCAGTCGGGTCACGAAGTGCCCGCGGCGCGGGGCCGTCAACGCGACTCGCAAAATTTACGAGCGTTTCACAAGCATAGCCCTCGACCGATCTCGATGACTGAATCGAATCGTGAATCTCAATCACTCCTGTAATTAATAAATACATAAAGGTTTTTGGCCGTCGTAGCCTAAAGAAGAGTCGTTGCTTGAAGTGAATTCAACTGTCGCCAGCGGTTTATCCAAACTGATACAGCATTGGGTCCTTAAAAAGAAATACCTTATTCTTTGCAACGCACAAGTTGCTTCTGAATGGGGATGTGGTAACCATGAGTGACTGTAATCAATTAATATATTATGTTATACCGCGGATCCCTTGTCTTTATTTATATTAAAACAAAACATCATTTCGTTCCACTGAGTTCAGAGTATTGAAATATTATTGATTCTAAGTTCTTTTTATTTTTCTATGTCTTCGTGACTTGTAAATTGTTACGAAGATAAAAACTTAAATATTCCCGCATTATTTGCCTATTGTTCGTATAAATTAAGTACGGTAGTCTTCATTTTATTTCGTTATTAATCCTATATTTAAGCCTGGCTTCCACTTACGTGTTTTGTCTCATTTCGCTCATTTAAAGTTGATACGTCGATTTGCCTTTGACCGTATCGCGCTAATCGTTTCATCGTATATACTTGTTAAATTAATAATATATTATATATAATATCCTATATAAATATTTTAAAATCAAGTGAAATCGCCATTTACAGTAATATTTTTTAAATAATCTTTTTAGTCAAAATTAGTTATTTTGCTAGATATGTATAAAATAAACATTGGAAATTTGTCTAGTAAATAAAAATACCGAATATACGTAAATTGAAAACCGTCAACAAAATAATCGTCATCATTAATGAATAAAGAATGACATACGTGTCCCACCAATAAACCAAGTGCTTCTGTTGAGGGGAGTGGTTTAATTCAAAGGCAATAGAGCGGACCAACTTAATTTTCAGGCTCACCGCAGTTTCCTTTGTACGTAATCTCGTCAGATTAACGAACTTTGAGCTCAGAGTGGCAAACATGAAGCCGTGCTTTACAATTGCTTTTAAATGACAGAAATATAGCTATATAAGTATACGTGTATGATAATTTGGCGAGAGTTTAAAACGTTGCATAGCATAGCACGTATTAAATATTTCGGGCCCATAAGCCTTATTAATTTGAATTAAAAATCAAAATAAATCTAAATTCATTTATGGAATAAATTACGAGACCCTATAGGCAAGGCTATTATTTATTTCTAAAAGGTATACCAATGACATGTTCAAAATAGTTTAAATACAATAACGTACTATTAATAAGAACAAACAGATGAACATATCGATAAAAGGTACACACATTTACGCTATGAGCATTGCCCTCTATAGAGGGCAATGCTCATAGCGCTGCCTCATCCATACCTTACCATAAATCACTTTTTCCTACTTACTTTTCTCAAATCTTATTAGAACCATTTAACAGTGGTAGAACAACAACAACATCTGTTGCACGAATTGGCCGGCTCAGCCGGTGAAATACCACGACCTCACAGAAAACAGGCGTGAAGTAGAAGTACTCTGTGTTTCGTCTCATGAGTGAGGTGCCGGAGGCCTAATTTTAGTCCTCTTCCCCTTCCCACCCTTTCCCCATAAGGATAGGAAGGGAAGAGGATAGGATGGGAAGGGGGTTAACGGGGGAAAGGAATTATCCTTTTCCTGTCTATGCCCTCCTTTGTCCTTTAAAGGTAGGCAAGGCAACGCATCTGCAACGCATTTGTCTGTTGCGGATGTTCATGGGCAGCGCTCACTTGACATCGGGTGATCCGCTTGCTCGTTTGCCACCTTCTCACATAAAAAAAAACAACATGAAATATGGCAAAACCTCAACGGTGTTTTACTCCAAAGGTTCTAAATTGAAAATAGCCTATACTTATGAAGGACCTTAAACAGGCAATGGGAAACAAAACAGTGTCACTTCCGCTTAATGTCTGCTTGTACAAAATATTAACTTAAAGCTTGATTAAGGCGAGACCTATCTACTGACACATTTTTCTGTTTTTACTCTGAGCTGAAATCCCAGTTTTTGAATTTCCTATACACGATAGGCCACTTAGTACCCCGTGTCCGGAGCGCGTCGTAACTTAGCACCGTTCGATACTGCTGCCATATTGGCTCGTTCTTTTTCGTTGCAATTTACTGCGCGTCGCCGCCGGGGGCCTACCGCCATTGCCCAGAAGATACTCTCCGATTTATTCGCGTTTTGTTTGGAAGTAGGACCACAGAGCGCAGTATTTATGCTCCGCGATGCCTGACTTCGAGAAACGCTAACAATGCCGATAATACATTTAAAGCCGCGTCTGTGACGCCGTCGCTGTCTCGTATCTTTCGCAAAAAATTCCATTTTAATCTTGCGCCCCGACTTACACATTCTTCGTCCTTTGCACGTCAGATTTGTACAAACAAATCGGATATGTAGTTTTACATTTTATCATGTAAGTTATTTGATTCGTTCTTTAACCTCGACAACAAATTATTTTCGTTCCAAAATGTTATTAAATAACTTTCAATGTTTTATAAATTCATAAATTATTTTTGTAATTATTATGAGAAAATAAAAAATTGTCACATCGAAATTAGCTGTTGAATTTTCGTACACTGCATGAACATGATTAGTTTAATGTTAGTGTTTCATAGCACAGTATATCACTGCAACAAACTTAATTTCTGAAAGTTTTTAAAACTCAACAAACTCGAAATTAGTTCAGCTTTGTGACGTTGCTTGTAGAACACGACGAATCTGTTTTGTTCTAAGTTCCTTTGTTGGCACGAATGTCGCTCGTCTGCAGGATACTACTCTTTGTTTTGGACTATTTTAATCCGGAATGAAATTTTATTAACGTTTAGGGGAATTACTACTCTTTACCGTTCTTTTATTTATTATTATTTAATTAATTTGAAGGATGTTGTGCACACCATTCACGTTAACAGCCACTGGAAACCATCTATATTTGCACTCATTATTCTATATTTTCGAGAAGAAAGAGCCAACTAGTGCTAGTCGTTTTCGTGGTTAAAATTAATTACAATAAATCTAACAAGATCTTGTCGCGGCTATGTCGTGTTATTTTCATATTTTAAAAACAATGATCTAATCGATCTTTATAAACGTCTTAGCGTAACTAGATTAGTAACTAATTTCACTCATATGTAAGTAAATTATAGTCATAATAACAGAGAAAGTTGACAACGTAATTGGTGATAGTCGGTGAACGAACAATGAAGCGTCTTCTATATCCGAAAATCCTACATAACCACTTATCTGATCGGGTTACAACTTAAATGGGACCAATCTGAACACAAACTATCGATTATAGATCGAGAAAACAAACATCCTGCTCGTGTTTGAAGTTGGTTAAAAATTGAACAAATGGGTGCTCGCTCAATATCAATTAGTTGTCGTCATACACATTCATCGTCATCTACATTACATCGAACACGGAGTTCCTATACAAATAATAATAAAAATACGGCCCGTTTTCACTGAGAGCGCTTCCGGCAGCTTGTTCTACAGTTTAACATTGTTTTCTTTTCGATCAGTAAACGTCTGCTTTGGGCTGCCCCGCCTCCCAGGATGTTCAACTCGCTCTATGCTGCCTTTGTGATACAAAATAAAACCAGATAGTAAATTTGAAAAAGAATCCAATAAATGTTTTTTTTTAACAATCCTTTTTTAAACAGCTTTAAGTTAGATTAGAGCATTAGCTTATGGTACGCTAAAGAGCTATTAATAAAATAGCCTTATAATAATATAAAAAGTACCATAAGTATAATATAATAATTTTGTATTTTAAGGGGAGTTTTCCGGCGGTCCAAGATGGCAAAAATAATGTCAAGAATTCTGTCTCAGATAATATTTTATATTTAAGAAAAATTATACATTAGCACACTGCAAGAATGAAGCTGGTTATGTAGTTATATCCTTTTTACGGCGCTCATTATAATAATAAAATAATAATTAATATTATTATTAATTTTCTAGTCGAAGATTTTCGAATTCCAGCTGGTGAGATCAACGAGATTCAATATATTAGTTCCTTATATATACATAAAAAGAAATAGTACCCAAATATTTTATGGCCGATTAGTATATAGCACAAATTTAACGTTTAAATAGTACATAGTAATTAAGTTAAGTCCATTTTAATATTTATAACCATTGAATCCGTGCATACGGTAGTGTATAAACGTGGTGAAAATGTTAGCGCCAGATGCGCCACTCGCCACCTATACCACCAGCCCCTCTTTACCCCCGGTTCCAATTACTCCTTGAAATCCTTGTCCACTGTAATTGGATTGGGCTGGCAACCGGCTTGTTGGCATTTTAATTGTGCTATTGTGACGACGGACATCGGCCGCCGCTCGCAGCGACACCGCGCCGATAGACGAACGTATACATCCTTTTTTATTCTCACTCACGTCCAATACGCGGAGATTCGCTAATGGCTCCCGCGCGCTACAAACTAATCTAACAAAACTTAATTCTTAGTAAATTGCATTCTTATGTTTAAAGTTATACTTATTATTATATTTAAAACGTTGATCATAAAGCCTTCTACAAGGTAATGCACTCGTTCTTCTCTTTAAGTATGTGCCAAATCAAAGACGTCTGAAATTTGACAATTTTGGAATTTGAAAATTTAGTATATTCATATTTTCCCACGGATTAGATACAAAAAGACTGAAAGTTCAATACACAACTAAGAAACAACACCGACAAAGCGAAGCTGGAAGCGTCAAATATTTCTTCAAAGGACAGAAGACGACATGTTTTCGGAAATCGAGACATTAATGGAATGACTGACACGTATTGTTAAATAAACTTCGTAGAATCGAGGTGTGTCTTCAAATTTAGAGTATTTGGGAAAGGGTCTGGTCGAATAGCAGCTTTTTTGATTTGTACTAATCTGTAGTTACTAGTTTGAGCTACTGTGGTATTTAAAATAGTGCTATTAAAACAGTTTTTTTCCATTCACCTAGGGTTCAGCTAACATTTATCGTTCTTTCGTTTGGTTATGCATCATAAAATTTGCTGAAACGCGCTGGGAGTGACACCGTGTTCAATTGTGAATTTAAACCATCCCAGGACCCACAGTCACAGGTAAAAAAATAATCACACGTATTTGTATGTATGTATCTTACATATATTGATATTAAGTAAAATAAATAGGTTAGAGTAAATAGAAATTCAAGAATTCTACACTGTTCAGACACATTAAGCACACTTCTAAATACACTAGTACTCTAGGTACACCTACCTCTAAATGCATACATTCATATGGGACGACACTGGCCCCGTCCATGTCCATACATCTACATACACATAATCATACCTACCGTTACGTCCACTATTAATGCGGTCGGTTCTTCTTTAGCGTACATATATTTATTTCTTTTTATCTTTTTATTTGCCAGTGAATAAAACCATGGGTTCGAAACAACCATTCAGAATAAATTATACAAATTTTAGTAATAAAAACAAAGCCAGAGTGACAGGTACACCAATTTTTATTGCTTGTCCTAGTTTTACGAACTTTCCTTTTCGATACCAATCGCCGTGGTTCTGTATAGTGAAGATGAATAAAATATTTTATATCTACGCTCAGAACGCTCTTGCCCCTGAATGATAAGTTGGATGTCGTTTTAATGGACTTTTGAAGTTTGCTATTCGTTTCTATCAAAGCCTGCGAAATATTTGTTAGCGTAAATTTAAATTTGACGCCCCAGTTAAACGGTATCAGGGCTTATTCGTCAATTTGAATCGTGCGCTGTGGAAAATTCCCTGTTCGTCTTTACGCACCATCTCTTTTGTGTTCCCTTATTCAGTGTTTATTATCGGCACAGTTTTATCGTCGTTCCCAGTTGTTGTCGACTCTTATCTGAAATTGTATTACAAACAATTTACATTCCATCCTTATAATGGCGAAAAGTAAGTTGTACTGGCTTTAAGTTATTCGCAATTTTGCGGTTAACATGCTCAGAACGGACTTTGGTCAAATAAACTCTTTTGTTTCTTTGTTTTAAGAATCTTTCGCATCCTTTTAAATTTGAATTCTTTCCCTTCGTCTTCTACGAAAAGGTATCGAATGCTTCGCCTTTGTATCACTTTTTGCGCGATTCTATATTTTGCTCGGGTTCAAACAATATTTATGACCGCCGTTCTAACTTTTGTTAATATCGGCGAACAATAGCCACTTGTTTATAAAAAAACGTGATGTTAGACGATATTGCGTTGATAAATGTGATGTCGCTTATATTTACATAACAATGTTCAAATATATTTTTCTTAAAGTATAAAAAACTAAATATTGGTAAACAGTACTTCCATCAATAATTGGTAGTCGGATAATATTTTCGGACGGATTTATAAATAGTATAGATGTTTTATTAGGTTAGGTTAGGAGCTTATTATTTCCGAGGAGAATTGCTCTAGGTAGGCGGCCGGACGTAAAAAACTGTAGCAAGAGCCTATATAGCTTGGACTAAGGTCACAGCTTAAACAATTATATGTGATTGTTAAACTGTGCTACGGTCATACTGTGTCAAACCAAACATACTCGGGAAAAGGGCATGCAGATAATGATGAGGTTAGGATAGAATAAAGTACAGAAGTAAAGTAATGATATAATTTCGTTTAAATAAAATTGCAGATTGCGTGTAACCGCGGGGCACAACTAGTTCTACACATGTCACTAGTCAAAACACAATTTAACACTACTTTTATGTTGTATGCCCATTTTTTTTAGATTTTCCATAGATCCTTTTTTCTTTTGGCTATGCCTCCTCCGCAATACAAATATCGTATTAAATACATATATTGTAAATAATTTAGACTAATATTTAGATTACTGAATTTGTAGTAAGTTTTATATTCGTTTTTATTTTATTTCTTACACTGAACTCATGAAAAGGTACGCAACCTTGACTACCTCTCTTTAACGACAAAGATTGTGTCCTTTATATATTTTCTTTAAAGCACTTACCGCGAATGGAACCCTTAACCTTTCTATGTATTTAATTCAGAGCAACAACAGTCAATCGAAATAACCTGAGTCGTAAACCAGCGTACATTGCATCGAGCGCACTCACATTGCGCTCAAATTAGTTCTCTGCGCGTACGATGTACGTCGCCTGTAGTTCAAATTCCAACGTGATACTAATCCTGTATGATTAGTATCCTAAGTATCCCGTATCCTAATGCTTGTTATTGGTTATTCATTTAACTTGTTGTTTGACCCTACAATTTCCATAACTTAACATAATTTTGAATGAAATGATTGTTTTTTCCTTCAGTTTTTTTTGTTCTATATATTCTTAAATTGAAAAAAAGTGCCATAAAAAGAACATTTTTGTATTATACATTATAAAAAAATAAATTAAAGGACCATTTGTGGGCTTTGCAATGAAATATAAGAGATAGAAATAGCCTCTCAGTTAAGTAATGAATGGAAAATGGAGACAAAGACTATTAGTATTATTAAAAATCGCCCCATACATCTCGTTTCCCAGATGCTCTAATGGATTTTCGGAACCTTGACCTTCGGTACGTCTTGGCAGTCACGAAATTTTGAAATACTTCAAAACTATCAACGTCCTTTCATCCATTTTGTTTTGCCCTGTCATAAAATGCATATAATACCCGCATCCGCCAAGTACTACTACTATTTAGGCGTATTTCAAAGAAAAAGTCTTTTGCTCTAAATGCGATTTCAGAAACAATTAATTATTAAGACCTGTAATAAATAATTTAAATAATAACTACCTACGTTTTTAGCATAATTGTCGGATGTTCTTAAGGTCTGTTCAATAAATTCGATGTGTAAAACATACATCGAACACTTATCGCCGTTCGCAATGCACTCACACATTTCGTCTGAGCAAACCAGCAATCTCGATTGTTTTCCCAGGAAACCTCATTACCCGTGATTTAACTGTCATGACACTTTTTTTTCTCTTTGCCGCTTTTGTGTGCAAATTTTATTTGATTTAAATTAGATGATGGGAATGTTACTGTAGCCGATATTAATCGATTATGTTATTGAATCGTATTTAATATTTACATACCAATATGATTCTTCATTTCGATGCAATCTAATTAGGTTGGTATAAGAATTGTTACGATGTTCACTGGACTTCTTAGGTCCCAAAAGAGATAAAATAAGTGAAATGGAATCGGCACGGGCTGGAGACACGGCCTCGACAACGAGGGTCTTCTTCCTTGACACTATTACTGCCTACCCGGTAGTCCGCAAGTTGGCGTCGGTCCCCGTGCTCATACAGCCTACTCGGAATACTTACACAGGTTTAGGTGTAAGGGGAAGCCCTCGTGTATCTGTGACCCGTCACGGGATAGTACATACTGCTCGTAATAGTTGACTGCCCAGTATAAGCTATGCATAGAAGCGACCCCGAAATATAAATGAGGAAGAAAACTAGTACAGAAAATATATGTAACCTGATAAGAAAACCAAAAATGTCTTAATTAAGCGCCAATAGCCTTATGGTTAAGGGACTGCCGATCATAAGGTCGTGGGTTCGAATCCACCATTTGACTATTCGTGATTCAGATCGTGAACCATATTCTAGCACAAACTTTTTCGGCTTAGAATGGTTAAAATAAATATTAGTAAATTAATACAAAAATCTACTATATTTATATTATTAAATAAAAAAATGTAAATACGTAGCAAGTAATATAATTAATAGGAATACAACATAGTCCAGCCTAGTCATCTTAATCCGTTAGTATATAAGCTAGTCTTTAGTCATTAATGTTAGTCTTTCAAAGCTGCGATGTAGTTCATCAGTAGTTTAGTGTAATTTAATATTTGGACCGTTTATTTTGAAAGTGGTGTAAGTCCATTTACAGCCTAGAAATATGTATTATTGTAGTCGCCTAAAACAAATCTATATAATGAGATTAAATATTTATAAAACACTGATTGTCAGACTTCATACTATTTTCCTGAATTTTTTAATTGACAGATATGCTAACCTCATTTTTCTCGAAACAAGAGAATATGCACTTGCAGCAAAATAAACGGTCCATTTATTAAGTATTGTGGTAGATTTTAAACATGTAAGTAATCTTGATTGTAAAAGATTTTTGTAAATTTCAATTTAGGTTTTGAAAATTTAGAGAGCAAAAATCCACTAGCTAGGGGGAATGAGAGGGCGGCGTAGCGCCGCCCATAAAAAATTCTACTCATTATATCACAAAAACTATGTCACACGTTATTTTCGAATAAGCTGTAAATTTATTTACAAAAATATTTATATTTATTATATTGATTGTTTGAAAGTGATGTGATGTCTCTTGTACGACGATGCGCAGGTCGCGTGTATTTGTGGCTGTGCTTAGTAGGGACGGTAGGCATGTTATAGATTTTGAACGACAAGTGAATGCGACAAATAAAATGAATGGGGCTATAGGTGGTAGTGAGGTAATAAGGGAAAAGTGAAGCTTAAAAGTGGATGTTGTGACTAGAATTGAGAAAGGTATACTTCGGTGGTTCGGGCATGTTGAAAGGATGAATGAAGAAGGATGATGAGAATAACGAAACAGATTTATGTTGCAAAAGTCAGTGGTAGTGTTGGTAGGGGATGCCCTAGGAGAACTTATATCGATCAAATTAGTGACTTTTTAAAAAATGGCGATATAAGGAGCACCTGTAACCGACGAGCATTTATGCGTAGATGTTTGAATGTAGAAGAAGCGAGAGAGGTGTGCCAAGATGGCGCCTAATAGAAATCCATGATTTCTGCCTACCCCTCTGGGTTACGGGCGTGAGCGGATATTAATTTATTTTTTAATTATATCAGAAAAAATACACCTTAATCTCAAGTATATCTAAGTTTTCGTTTTTAATATTTAAGACAATTCCCTAAAATACTCGTCTTCGAGGTTGTTCTTCTGGGTACTTAAAGGGGCAAAGCGTCTGATTCGATTATTGTCAATGAAAGCTCCCGTCATTAAAGTGAGACGTCGTTAAATTGGGTTCTTCATTCGTTCGTAGCTTAGCTATATCAGATATTTTAAGTTGTTTCTAAATTGTAAGAAGATATAGCCTTATTAACATTTCGTTAATGCATTTAATGTATATTATCTTCTTGTGATTTAATCGTCAAAAACACACAGGCGATAAATAGTAAGTGTGGTTTAAAATATCTGAAGTAATTTTAAACATTAATTAAGCATAAAATGAGTCATCACTTATAGAATTTATTCTTCGGTGTTAGTTTCAAATCGTGAATGTTAAGTTGTAACATAATCAAACGGTTAACAAATGACGCATACTAATGGAAAAGCTGACTGCAACATGATGTCACAGGGGAGCTGTTCAAAGAAGGGCACATTTTAAAATATTTTTTCAGAATTACTTTGTACTAATTTACTGCAAACGAGCAAGTGGATCACCTGATGTTAAGTGAGCCCCTCCCATAGACATCCGCACATTATAATATATATATATATATGTGTGTGTGTGTGTGTGTGTGTGTGGGATAGGCAAGTCGTAAAAGTCGTATTAATGAATATCATTTATTGATGAACTTTACACAATCCGTACATTTTAACAGTCTGCACCAATCTGTCATGTGACATTAAAAATAGACAAAATGACCGTGCCGAGGGCTACCAGTTCACGAAATATAAGAACTACTGTCCCACATATATGTATGCCCATCAGCCTCAGCAATACACATTTCGTTTAAATTAAATGGTCGACCATTTACGTTTAAATATTTATTAGAAAAAAAGGAAACCTTAAAAAGTTTTTTGAAGGACTGTAAGTAGAAGGAACTTCTTCGCGAAAGTATCAAAATTATAAATAATACAGGTTCAGGTGCTGTGCCAAGTATGCGCTGTACAAGTGGAGTGTGGAGCAATTTTCACGTCACTATCCACTTTGTCATTATGCATCAGAATCGTGACGCCTCGAGACAACTCGCAATTATTATGTGTGTAAAAGAAATTCTTTCTGACGATGAACATCCATGGAGTCCTTGTTTGTTGTTTTTTCACAGTTATCGTTTACATGTTTACGTAATTAACATATGCATTTCAGTTATATATGCGCATTCAAAAAAATCAATAAACATTTTTTTCGTTTTAAATTAGATTCTGTTATTACAATTAGTTTTTAGAACAAAAATAAGTTCAAGATCTTCTTTTTGTGAATTGCGGAATTTTAGTTTTCTACTCCATAGACGGCACAAGGCTCCAAGTTCACATTATTATAACGAGCTAGCGGTGCATCAGCATGCTGCAAAGCAAACTGTGCCCACGGCCATTCGAATAACATACACTTTTCCATAATAGCCCTGATCAGGCATGCGATAACAAGCCGACGATAGCTGAACCCGTATTTTATTTATATATTAGCTTGTTTCTTTTTCAATAACGCTTTTTCCCTTGCGCATCGGAAATTTTGCTCTTTTATAGCAACTTCGCTATGCTTGTTATTTACTAACGCAATTATCCGATCATAATACTAAATATTGAAAAGACAAATTGCACCGGTGGATATATCGGCATTCTTAAGTACTTATTGTTTAAGAATACAACTTGCAAAAATGTTTATAGGTCGATGCAAAAAAATTATAAGGCATTAACAATGTACGTAGATAGTACATCAGTCTTCGTCAGTTATCGATATCCCATATTCACCATAATTATTAGGTCATGAATTCATTATGGCGCTAGGTATATTATCGTACTTTAATAACATCATTTAACAGTCAGTTTTACGAGTACGTATAAAACGTTCTAAATACGACAACTATATTTTAAAAAGCTATCTTGAAGCCACATCTGATTGTCAGTCGGAACACCGTTATTTAAAAAGGAAACAATATTCTTCTGCACAGAATATTCCACCAAGTTTATATTGACCGAATTATTTGATGCTTTTCATACCGTTTGTGGCCTTGCACATCTTGAAAAGTGTTTCAGATTGTCCCTCTTCAGCCAGGCTCGATTAACTTTATAAAAATAAGCCTGATGTTAGTGTGACAAGTAAAAGGGCTTAGCAAGTTTGCGGTTAGCCTTGGATCGTTCTTCTTGCCAATCTGTCGAGGAGGCTTTGTGTCGAACAGTGAAATCTCTCAAATTAGGACAATGTTAAGATGTTTCATTCGGGATCGATTGAAAATATAAAGTTGCCTAAAAATAGTCATTGTTTCTGATTTACTTTAGGGTGTTTTGGATAAGGTACAGAAATAAATTCTCGAAAAACAAATCAAACCTTTATCTTTAATTCTATCTGTTTTATTTACAAAGTTTTTTCAAAGATGTCATTTACAAAAAAAAATGTTCTTACAATTTAGTTTTCAAATGCTCATGCAGTAGCTTAGTATGTGATGCGGTGCATAGAGGAACACCCATGGCGAGTTCATTAAGAAGCCGCAAGCGACGGGCGTCAGCTTTGTAAACGTTTTTAATTCACGTGTCGGCCGCACGCGGCTTGTCCGCGCTCGCCCACTGCTGGGAAATCTCTGGAAAATTAACGCCACAACTTTTTTCTAGTTTGCGAGGCGCTTCCGTTTTATTTATTTCACGCTTCAATAGCCACGCGACGTTCAGCTTCTTTTTCTGTCTTTCTTATTTGAGACTGTCACGATTCTTTTTTCCATAACCCACTGTTTATAAACGTGTTTAGCAAGCTTCAAAGAGTAATATTTAGAGTATAGAGCGTTTAGGTGAATAAAATAAAAAAAACAACATTTTCAACAAAACCAAACCGACTTCAAAAAAACTATATTCAATAACAAATATTACACTAAAAAGTATAAAATAATTTTACGGAAGTTTACCGACTGCAAATGCAATGCAATGATTAAAATTGATTCTTATGTTTCCTTGCGAAAAATTATTTTATACTCTTTAGTGCATTATTTGTTATTGAATATAGTTTTTTTGAAGTCGATTTTGTTTTTGTTAAAAATTATGTTTTTTTCATCCTTTTTTTTGTATCGGGGGAAATCTTCTAAAGATATCCTTTCCTCTGGGGGAAAGACAGAATTATGTGGGATTTGACCCACTTAAACCCCATCGGTGATCACCTTCGGGTGCAAGAAGAGGGGCTCCGGGATCTCCAGCGGAACGCACCGGTGCCCCTCTGCACTATGCCTTAGCACCACCCCGGGAACTAATTTCCTTAAATGCTACAGTTTTTACGGCCACTATAGGACGACGCTAAGTTGCCGTCGTCCCGGGCTCCTTTGTTACGTGTTCAAGACCTCCTCCCTGATCACGCGAGGAACCCGAGGAAACCCTTGCTGTCGTCGTCGCCCTAGACATCGGTAGCCCTATTTTATCCCGGGACTACTGGGCAGCAGGGCCGCGGCGCCTATTGTTAGTGCCACCGCTTCGCCGTCTCCGACCGGGAATCGCCCTCTCCCGCTCCCGCTCAACGATCTCCTTCTGGACCATCACGGTTTCGCAGAAGGAGATTAACGCCGTCCACTGTGATTTCCCTGCCAGCGCGGCAGCTACTACTGCTGGCAGGGTGAGGACCTCACCCCGATCATCTGGACCAGGGCCCGCCGCTCGGACTCCCACGCTGGGCATACAGCGAGCGTGTGCTGCGCGGGATCCCTGTCCCTGTCACAATGATGGCATTGCGTCGTCGGTTCGCGTCCTATCCTATTTAGGTACTCTCCGAAGCAGCCGTGTCCAGTGAGTACCTGTGTCAGTCTAAACGTGACGTGCGCGTCCCCCTGTGAGCAAAGCCAGGCTTCGAAGCTTGGCCAGCCAGGCTCCAAAGCGCCGACGATGCGCTGGCGCAAATTATGCGGCTCACGTAGCCGCTGGCGCCATACCTCCAGTGCACGCCTGCGCTCCTGCCTGCGCACCTCTCCCACATACAGGGGCTCGGCTTCACCTTGGGGTAGATGGAGGCGGTTGTACACCCGAGTGTCCATTTCTGCTTGGATGTCCAACGGTGGAAACCGAGCAAGGATGGTTGCCGCCTCAAAGGATATCGTCGTATTGAATATAGTTTTTTTGAAGTCGATTTTGTTTTTGTTAAAAATTATGTTTTTTTAATCCTAGCATTCAAAGTCACGCCTAACATACTTCTTAAGGATCGCATCGTCAAGCGGTCGTCCCCGCTGCTCCTCAAACTGCAGCACAGCAGAAACTCTCCAAGCTACAAGAGTTGGAGCTACCTACATACCTTGAGACCTTGCACTCACTGATTATTACTTTTTCCAAAATTTGGACAACTCTTTAGCGGGAAGAAATTTCAATTCCTGAGAGACAGAACAAAATGCCTTTGAAGAGTTTGTTGTCTCCCGTCCAGCTGATTTTTACAAGAAAGGCATCAATAAACTGAAACGCGAAATGCTTTGGCAAAGATGTATCGATTATATGGGATTACTTTAAATAACAGAAATGAAAAAGTTATAAAAAAATAATTTAACTTGTTTTATACACAACGGCAATGTCGTAGGTATTTCGTACGTATTTTTAGATTTTTGAATCAAATTTAGTGATATAAATTTAAATACGTTGCGTTATGCACAAAACGATGGCATATATTATAAAATTAACAATATTCTTTGTGTATAATATTTGTAGAATATCAAAAATGATACGTTAATAAAAAAAATGTCTGCAGTAGGAACGTACACGTTGAGAGTTATACTCTATGATTAAAAACATCCTAGTATCAAAATTTTGTATTGAGAACGACGAAAAGCTAAATTGTTTTGGGTGGTACAACACAAACACGGCCGCGCGTCCGTCCGTGACAAGTTATCGCGTAGAAAAGAGTTCGATCTTAATTAGTTTTCACATCTCTCAGCGCCTAGCGCGATACCATCTCCCACTTGTTACAATTTGTTTTACCTTGACATCAACACTTGATAACCTTTTGTTTCACTGAATTTTTATTTCGATGCTCCCTGTGATGCATGGTGATTGGTTCCCTTTGCCCGCCTTGCAACGTGTTAATAATCATAATAATTAGTTCGTATATTTCTCATGAAACATTAAAGAAAGAACAATGAAAATGCAAGATTATTTAATTCGTTTGTTGGTTTTTGCTTGAAATAAATTGATTTTTATTGTTACGTCCAAATTCTTGCTAAGACGCATTTAACGTTTAATGTCTTATAATAATAAAATAATTGTTTTTTTTATTTGTTACCATTAATTTGGACCAACTTCTTGAACAATTTTGTGTTTCAATTCAACAGATTATATCGGAACATGATTAATTTTGCACGGTATAGGCTAAACATATATGTATAATAACCCGAAGGAAGTTCTATTTTTGTAACTTAAAAGAATTCAAATGCATGTATGTTCAGAAATTTAGGTGGATCAAGTATTAAATATTTTGAGGATGTCTTTGTGAAGTTTTAATTCAATTGAACCACATATATTATTACGTAATTGACAATTACAAGATTGTTAATAAAAAAACAACCGTATTAATAGTTACTAATATTTTATAGCTCTCGCGAAGAAAACCGCAGAAATGCTTACTGTCAATTAACTTTATGTCGATGTTAGGTTTAACTGGTAGTTTGAAGAAATTCAATCAATATATCTAAATTCATCTGGTACCTTTGAGATAAACTTACTCTTGTTTTCATTTTTCTTCGTTCGGCAGTTGTTTTTCATTAAGTAGTTTTTGAAAACAACATGAATAATAATCTAATTAATAAACACAGAAATGTCAATCGCATCTAAAATGAGTTTATTTAATTGCCATCACTGCTTATGATCGCGTCCGCCATCTCGTTAGTTTTTACGGCATCTGTTATTCTTTCGTCCAATTTAATATTTACTGCTTGTCAAATAATATTTGCTTCGTTACGCCTTCGCTGATGCGTATTGCAGTTATTATTTTTATTTGCGAGCTGACGTCGAACGCTTAAAGCGGTTTTGATTTAGCAGGATGTTAATTCAGAAAAAAATAATTAACGTTATGGTAACTGATGTAACTAAAAGGATAAGAAGAGATCGTATTAAAAACATTTGATAGTATTTTTCAAGCTGTGAAGTATCCCTTACTTAATTCTGACGTTCATAAATAACAAAATAAATTATATAAAATGTAAGATACAAGAACAAATGGTTAAAGTGTATATAATACTACTATAAAATGTAAACAATATAGAGTAATTGTGAAGGATAGCTGGAACTAAAATGAAAAGCAATCTATAACTAAAAACAAAAATATTACACTTATTTATTTGATGTTCACTCTTGATGTGTTGTCGACTGTATGTGGCATATTTCCAGTGGATTCAACAAATAATCTTTAAGAGATACGTGATCCTTCCCCAGCACATAGTAGCCGCTGTCGATAAACAGAGCGCCGGCTGCGGCAAATTGAAAACCGACCGAGTGTGAAATGACTGTGGACCGCCTTCCTGTCAAGACTAGCTTTGTTAGGGCCACTACAGGACCCGTACTGATATTTTCTTACGCGGCCCTTTCAAAACTCTATCCCACAAAGTAACTAAACTTCGAAATCGAATTACGAAATCAGTCCAGGAAACTTGGCGTTCAAACTCTTTCTTAATACACATTTCCTTTTATAGATTTGTTAATACGAATACCGAAAAGCAATGATATTATTATACAAAAAGTAGCAGAAATGCCATTGGCAACACAAAAAGTGTGCTAAATAGATTACTTTTTCCATAGCTTACGTCATCTGTTTACATTTACGCTTAAGTGACAAACACTGGCTGTCTAAACTAAACACTAGCAGCTAGCTGTTATCTTTTTTTATTTTTTTAATTACGCTATCCTTTTTACACCATTTTATATGTGTGTACTGTCACGGCCTTGGAACATATTCGACCGGTGATATTGTAAGCGCTTAACATATCTATATTTATATAGACAAATAAAATTGAAGTGCCTGTATGTAATATAAAAATAAAAATTCCATACTCAATACACATGATCTATATACGATGTTATTATAACAATAAACAAAATTTTTAACAAAAACAAAACCGACTTCAAAAAAACGCTAATCAATAACAAAGAATGCACGCACTCAAAAGTATAAAATATATATATAAAATAATTTTACGCAAGTAAACATAAGAATCAATTCTTAATCATATTTATTTTTGCAGTCGGCGTCAGCCAAGGAAATACCAATATACTAGAATGCCTTAAGAAAACTATTTTACAATTGAACTTTATAATATACTATTGACCCGTAATTATGTTGATCCGATCGCTACCAAGCACAGGAACCCCCGGAACTCGCGTCGACAGTTCCCCAGTGGTAGTTATAGACCTGCCTTGGCTGACGCCGACTCCAAAAATAATGTTTAACACATTTAAAACGATAAGGATTCATACTGAACGCTAAAAATAGCGTAGCAGGTTGCGTATGCGTTTTAATTAATTTTTCCTAAGAAAAAAGTGGTTATTGTGAGACAACCATAGATGATAGATATACGTAATCCTGGACTCTTGTTTAGCTTGTTTAAAGAGCTACAATTATTTCATACATCCTTTTAATGTAAGTCCTATAGTTAAGCCTACGTACGCCAACAAAGTAAATTTCAACTTTTTCATATTACGCATTATAAAGAATAACTCAAAAACTACTGATCGGATTTTAACTAAAAAAAATGGGACAAGCTGCACTAGCTTTCGAACAAAAAAAGAATTCAAGGTAAGAGTTCTGTGCAATTTATAAATAACGGTACACTCAGAGTTCTTTTTACAAACTTTTTGGAAACAGTCAGAACTCTCAATGCAACACTGCCCGGTTATTGCTTCGATTTTCTCCAAATCGATTCTGATATTCGACAGTTACTATCGAACACGTTACTCCTCTGCAGAAATTCTCATTTCGAGCCAATATCTTCTACTGCAGTGGCCGCTGTCCTAATACCATGAAGATGTAAATTATAACGATCTCCAAAATTCAAAGTCAAGGGAGTAATTATTTATTTAAATGTTCTTTTCTTGGTTCAAATTTATTTGAATTATAATGGTCCTAATTAGAATGTAACATATTATAAACAAAAGACGCTGCAGCATAAACTGCACGTATGCAATAACATTTCCGAAACAAGTAATTCATTCGCACTTTAACGGAGCAGTTGGCATGCGTGCATCACAAAATAAGCTGTTACTATATTATTTACTGAATTCTCTGCATGCGATGTTATTGTTGTTAAAATAATTTAGTGAATAATTGCTATATAAAATCTTAAATGTACAGATACCTTATTCATTACAAACTGTGATATATTACAAATTAATTTAACAAAATAAACATAAGTTTAACAGTAGAAGAGTCCTTAACAACAACATCCACAATGTTGCTTGAATGTGCTGGCTCAACTGGTAAATACCACGACCTCGCAGTAAAGAGGCATAAAGTAGAAGTATTTCTACGTTTCTTCCGACCTAATTCTAGTCCTCTTCCACTTCCCATCTTTTTTCTTATAAGGTAAGAATGAGAAGAGGAAGAGGATTTTACCGGAGGTGAGGGTGTATGAGTCCATTCATTTGCAGATATCTATGAGTAGCGGTCACTTAATATCGGGTGAACTGTTTGGTCGTTTTCCACCAATAAAATAAATAAATATGCGCTCACTCCCGCAACCCAGAGATACTCCTCTGAGCTACTACAACTTGCTGTATCTCATTTGAACGATAGGTTCCATCGCACCATTTTTATTGTACTAGCTACTTATGATACCACGTGTCAATGGCGTTCGTTACTATTAAGGTAATTGTTTCCATAAAAAGCGGTTCTATAATTTAGATAAGTCGTCTGGCCGACGCCGGGTAGCGGTTATATGTCTTAATTTTCGGTCATTTGATGGATAACAGAGCCCATTAGCGGCTAGTTATTTCAATAGAAGTCTTGAGTGGTCTGTGGGTTAGTGGCATCAATCAAAGCGACAAGGCCGTTATCAGCGCAGAGTGGCGTCGATTGATCGCATCGCGGCACCTCTTATCTTTGGAAATAATTAGGCCCTCGGTTGGGAGACTTCCATGAATGTGTAGCGAAATCTATCTTTGTTGAATCGGTTATCTTTTTGAATATTAACCCCAGGAATTTAAAAGTGGTAAAATGTTATGGTCGTGCGAAAAGGCACAGATATTCAGGGTGGTTAAAATTAATATCAATAAGTTTTGTGCCGCATATTTGGGATCAGAATTCCCGACTTTGTTTGTTATATTGTTCGCCAAATATTATTAAGAATTATATAAATTGAACCATGATTATAACTATATCCTGGTGTTTTGTTATAGGTAAATGCTTCTCATGGTGATGAATCATCTCATCCTAAGGTTAAGTATGTATATGTTTGTATGCTGCTGTTGGTCTACTCGTATCTCTCGTATCGATTTCGCAGTGCTATTGGTATATTCGAATTTAAAATGAAACTTAACACAAGTTCGAACCCATAGTCGATTAAGTTTACGAATATTGCATTAAATCAATGGTCTAGAATTTACCTTGTCCAACATTTTAGTAAATATTGCAATATCGAAACTCTTTATACTACTTCTCTTTACCAACTATAGTTGGTTCTTATATAGGTTAATTGTGGCCTCACTACGCAACTGATGCTTTGGCAAAAGAAAATAGTAAAACTTTCTTGGTTACTTTTTACTACACCGGGCATGCAGATTGTGATTTGTTAGTGAAAAGTGGACAAACAATGTAATTTAAATCTACATCACTTGAAAAGTATAATTTCTACGAATCATTGGAGTCATTATTTATCGTAAGAAACAATTAATAATTACCCAGCAAAGATTTTTCTCCAAAATATTTTATTAAAATCATGAAAAATGCTTGCGTGAATTCTAGAATAAACTTCGACAACGCTTCTTATGTTAAAGAGTGGAATTTTTTTTAAAGACGCAACAAAATAACATTGCCGATTGCGATTTTTTTTAAAATCTATTATTTTATTTGTATGTCAAACTCTGATAAAATATCTTCACGTTTATCATCGCCAAATTTAATGAAGAGTTATGATGTAAACTTCAGAGCGTTGTATAGTTTGTCTGTTATTAAAGTTAACAATGTTATTTTTAATAGCACGTCTTGTAAATAAATAAAGGTACTAAAACTTTATAACCTCATTATTGAAGCACTAGAAAGGAACCATTTTAAATCGAAAAGTGGACGTTCTTTTTAAATGAAGATTATTGGTTTTGTTACGAGAATGCGCCGAAGGGCTTACATGTTGACTTTTAAAGTAGTTTGATAATGTTTTACAGTCTTAAAAATTATAATGACGTGTTTAAACGAGCTCAAATACATATGTGGGGAAAAGCTTTTACACATGTAACTATTTAAGCTTATTAGAAATTGAGATTAATAAGCTATTGATCAGGCTTCGGCCAAAAATTCGCAATAAAATATTTTGTTCACGGCCTATAAACAAAGACACACGGTGCAAGCTGAAGTACATGGTTTTATGGGGAGAGGTTTGACGGAGAAAGGAAATATCCTTTTTTCATGTCTATCCCTCCTCTGTCCATAAAGGTAGGCAACGCATCATCACATCTGCAACACATTTGCTTGTTACGGATGTCTATGGGTAGCGCTCACTTAACGTCTGGTGATCCGTTCGCTCATTTGCCACCTTCTTACATAAAAAAAAACATGGTGACACCGAAAATTTAAGCTTTTCTGTTAACTTGCAGATACGTCACTGAACTAATTACTGGTTTCATAATTTCAAAAATTAATTATATTTATTGAATGATTAAACAAGGCTTTTGAGCGACTGCTTACTGGCTATTTAGTTGTGCTACTTACAAGTGATTGGCATTTTTTTACGCGGGGTGCAGAAGCACCTTTCGTTGTTCCGCGTTCGTAGTACGCTTTTTAAATGACACTAAGTGATATTAATTTTCTTGTCTTAAAAATATGTAAAAAATTGGAACAAGATAATAATCACAAACTTCCTTTCACGTTAATCCCACTTCCGCTCTTATTTAGACTGTTGTTATAACAAACCGTAAAATTGTAGGCCAAAAAATGATTTACGCATCATCCAAACATACAGGTTTAATCGTTGCGCATAGGATGAAACTAATACGAACGAAATGGAACAGGAGACGGAGCAAAGAAGGAAAATAATTTATCCATGATCATGGAACAAAGGGTGTGCCACAATGGAACAAAAGGGGCTGCGGAACGAGCCCGGTTTGTTTTCTGTTGGCAAGTCGATTGATAGAACTTTCTAGCATGGCCTATATACTTCTTACACTGGAAATCACAAACTGAAAAAGCCTTTAAGATAAAATTTCATGCCTACAGTTCCCATTTTATAAAATTATTTTTGTTTATCAATTTGCCATGAATATAGTAAAAAGTAAAAGTATGGTATCTTTACTGTTCTTTAATGTGTCATGTTTTCATCCACCCAGAATTCCAAAAAAGGATTTTTTTTTAAATTGACTAATTTTAAACCATTTGGAATTTTTCGGCTGATGTGGCATTAATATACTACTACCTATACTACTCATATATCAAAAGTACATTTTGTAAATACACAAAACACAAGAAATGTTGTCTCCTAATACTACTAGCCTACCTACCTAACCTAACCTAACACTAGCAGTATAATTTTTATCGTGACCTCGCTCAGATGTATTAATGTGATTGCGAGCCATTAACAAATCTCACTAAAATTTACCTAACATTTTAGTTCTACCGCCTTCGTTCATCTTATTTTGTGAAAATTAAACATTTTTCTCGGACGTTTAATTTTAGTTTCGCCTGCCTGTATTGTGTGCTCAAAACCATTTCAAGTTACGAAGGCCAAGTTTATTTTCATTACTCGATTGGTATTGTTGTGAATTTCTTCGCTGTACCCCGGGGAACTATCGGTTCTCGCGATAAACTCGGGCGAAGTGCGCCGTGACGGTGGAGCCGAATTATGTTTCGCGATAGAACTTCGTGCCTGCAGTTGCTCAGGTAACTTTCAACTGGGGCATGCCCGTACTTTCCTATTCATTATTATCGGATAAGAGAAAGTCGATACGGCCGCCCAGTTCGCACGAACTGCGCGATATTTTAACAGAGATCCCGACGTCTCCTGACAGCCAGGTCTCCTATAGATACCCCACTAACATATATGTAAAACGTGAGGTATTTGACATGCACATGTTACCTTGATTTAGTAGCCTTGTATAAATAAATACTCGACAATGAACGTAAAATGTTTCATTTGATCTTGCACAACATATAACTTATTATTGAAGCTTCAGTGATCTCTTTTCCATTTCTATCTTTGGTCAGTAATATTTCATTGTAAATTACTTAATTCTATTTTTTTTAATTGATTGTGTTTTATTTAATTCCCACAAGATTAAACTAATCTATATCCCAGTATAAAAAGCTGGGGAGATTGGAGCATTTTGATCTATTTATTAAGACTAACAACACTTCACACATAAGGCACCAGTGAACACGATATCCTAACAATCTTTCGCTCTTAAACAAAGCTTTAGCCGCACGGCACCGTCGAAGAGTTTATGTTTCAGCCATAAATCTCGTTAATGAGGAACTCGATCGTACCCGGGATTAGATCGCGGCTACCGACTTAAGATACTTGTGTAAGATCACAAGTTGTATGGAAATGGGTACGGTGAAGGAAACGACCATTAGCATTTGGTTGCAGTACTTTCGGCATCCAAAGAAGCACTTTTCAAAATCAAAGTTAATATCTATACAGATCAATAACATTGCAGTGTATTTCGATATTAAAACAAATGATGCATATTCGATACTTATATTTTTTATTATAACAAAAATAAGAATTTAAAAATAATTGTCTGTCCGGTTATTCCGGGTAATCTCCGAAACGATTGAACCAATTTGGATGGGACTTTTACTGCAACAAAGGTAATATTGTAAGGCAAATAGGCTAATTTAATGATTTCTTATATTGACGCGAATACTACACATTGGAATAAAACTAATTTTATCGCGTTCATTTTTCGTTTTGTAATTCCCAATGTTTCGAGTACTTTACAGCACTAATGGTCACGGGGGGACTGAGGTGTCAGTCGTCCCTATGTCCAAAGTTGCTGGCTAAGTACCCACATATTTTCAATTAATTACTTCTGCTCCGATCTATGCAGAATGAGCTCACTGTATCTTGAGATCTTCATTTCAAGCGGACGAAGTCACGGGCAACAGCTACTTTTGCAATAAAACATAAAACTGAGGTTAAAGAAATTGGAAGATGCGTGACAATTACCTATTATTTTCTGCGAGGTGCTTTTTATTTGAAATGCTAATTAAAGTCACCCTCCTGGTTTAGAACTGAATATTGGTACAGCCTTCTATATCCTCGTATCATATCTGTGGATACACAGAGATCGATAACATAATTTATTGTTGCTTTTATTTCAACTTTACTCCCGCAAGTTCTTCATCAATTTGTTATCAGTGAGTATCGGTTCATTCGCCATCGGGTTAATAACTACTTCATGACAAAACTATTATTATATGAGTATAAAATATGGCTAATGAAGCTACATATGTTAACCTTAAAATTTTGATTGGTTCATTTTCGTGTATTTAAAATAGAGTATACCCTAATAATGTAAAAATAATATTTCAAATCTCAAATAGGTTACAATAATAACCTTACAATACGCGGAGTTCACGCGTAGGGTTCGTTAAAAATTACAGTTACGTAAACTAACGAGTAGAATTTGAAGCACGCTCAACGCTGGCGTAATGTGTTTAATATACGATTGCAGCACTCATATCGAACTCCAATATTTTTAATTAAATCAGGTGAAGTAACACTAGTGTGATTGAACTTTTACTTTATTCAGTATTTATTCAGTCATCGTTTCAGATTCAACAGATTTATACTCTTAGAATATATGGGATATTAGTTATAAATGAAAACAAGTTATTAATTATTTATACAATTTTGGCAAAGCAGTTTTAGAAACGTAATCCTTTTGTCGACTCGTTGTTTACATGTATTTGGATTTTAAAAACCATATTTAAGTGAAGTAAAGGTAAATATCACCTCTTGTTAACCCGCCCGTAGCCCGTTGATATTTTTGAGACCTTTTCCTTTAGTATAGTTATAGTTTGATTGTTAATGTGAAAGACAAAGGATCAAGAATATATAAATATATATCAACTGAGCTTACACTTTCCTATACAAATCTAACCAACAAAGGCTGTATATCAAAGATACAATACGATGTCAGGTGAACTCTTGATGCTTTATATTTGACACAGTGTAAACAACTCAGGACTATCATTTATTTTTGGTATGTAAAATAAGTAAATTCAGAATTATATTAATGCTTAGATTTTTCATCGTGAGGATTAGGCGAATATAACGAACGTATACTTGTTGTAATTAAATAAGCACGCGACGTATTTACAAACAAGTTTATACATACACACATTGTTTAATCGCTTAAAGGACCCGTATACATACCTTTTTAATAAATCCTGGATGTGGTTGACACACCGCTTGAAGCAGTTTTTATTCATATAGCTATAAACGTTCTCATGTCACATATTTCCTTTACTAATAAGAATACATGCTTTCCTAATATGGGAAGGATGGAAAGGTGAAGAGGATTGCACGGATAGGGGATGAATAAGAAAAGGATATATCGTTTATCTCGTTCCCCCTCTGTCTATTAAATATAGGAAACGCATCTGCGACTCATTTACTTGTTGCGGGGATGCCTGTGGGTGGCTCTCTTAATATCAGATGGCTTGGTTTTGTAAAATAAAGATATTGCAAAAACGTCTCTAGCCACTAAGCTAGGGGGAAATCTTCAATTATTATTAGTGTACTTTATTATTTATAAAAAAGTCTTAATAAGGAATAGGTTTATTTAAAATTAAGTACTATAATTAAGACTAGTATAGTAATATTATCGTGTGTTTACTTAAAAAGTACATTATATTCATAAAGTTATCTTATACGACCCTTTTAAACAAGGTGTTGTGTTAACCTACTCTGTACAATGGAGAGAATACGTAGGCCAACGGTTAGTAATCTAGCTTAGTGGAAAAGGATTACTCTTGAAAGCCTAATGCTTCGTCTAAAGCCACCGTTACTTGATCCTTTCGCCGTCTTAAGGCAGGGTTAAGTTGCAAATTATTGTTCACGCCACAATAGGAGACGCCGTACAGAATTCAACAATACGTGCTTGGCTCTCAAGCCTTAAAAGTCGAATGCCATTATAAATGTGGAAGTAAAACCTTTGGCATGCGGCACAAGCTCCAAAGGAAGATCCTTGTTTCAGTTAGCTCAAATCAAAATGCGTATCTACCGCCGTATCTGTCGCATGGGATTGCAATGAAATACGTGTTCAATATAATATGTATACGAGCTCAGAAAACTGGAATAGAATATCGTTACTTCTCTGTGATAACCTTTTCTTTCTGATACTAGATTGTCATTACATACTTTATAATTTTTTTTCATTATAATAAAAACTTTATTTCTGTAATTAATATAAACGTGTTTTTAACATATGTCACGTTATAGAATATATGTTATAGTTGAATTAGCTTAATAAAACTGTAAGGACACAGATCATTTAGCAAAAAAATGGATTTCAATCTTTGATTTTCAATAAGTTGCCGTTAATATGCAGAGCGAAATCCGTGTGTAATTTGACGCCGTACTTTTGGCATTTCAAAAGTCCGCAGAGAGTAAGACGACTGTCGACAAGCCATTGTTTGCAAATCACAACAAGGAGCGTGCACTTATCCACTCTGAGTTAGAATAGGACGCATTAACGCAGAATCAATTGGCGAAAAAGAGATCCGAAACTCTATCTCGGTTACGCGGCACGAAGTATCACAAAATTTTATAACCCTATTTAATAATATACACTCTGCGCCGAATTAAACATAGGTGCGTGTCTGTACTAGTTTTTCATTCGCTCGGGCGACGCGACATTTATTGTAGATATTAAAAAGTAGAATTTTCTTGAATAATAAATAAAGAATCGCTGCGGTAGCGGACGACGCGAGAGATGTGACGGTTTTTACTGCCGCGCGGCCGCGCGCTGGCGCGCAGTCGCCAGCCTGCTTTTGTCAACCGTGTGAGCCGCATGCCGCGTGATTCTGTCACCGCGAGAATGCGGTTAGAATGTTTGATTACCTTTTGTTATTTCAGAAGATAAGCACAGTTTCAAAGATGATTGTCCGTAGAGGATGTTGAAAGTTTCGCAATGAGACTTTAGACACCGGTTAAAAATACTTTCGCTGTAATAGTAGCACAGAATGACATGCCCAGTTTGTAATCGATTATCTATCAATGCATTTTTAGTATTATTCGTAAAATTTTGTAATATATTGATTGTTAATTAAGTTTTATGATAAATTAT
Source organism: Papilio elwesi (assembly GCA_029849275.1). Lineage (NCBI taxonomy): Eukaryota > Metazoa > Arthropoda > Insecta > Lepidoptera > Papilionidae > Papilio > Papilio elwesi. Next base: position 7,290,808 of record CM056697.1, read on the forward strand.
TTATTATAAAACATTATTATTATTTATTTTACTACTTAAAGATGCGTAAATTTGTTTTTTCTAAGAGCATTTGCTTTATTTTTTTATTAGTGAAGGAATAAGTTATAGACTAAATTAATCAATAATTGTCAATAACATAACATTGACCTAAACTATGATAATGTTTTACTAATATAAAATATCATATTCGACATTTGATTAAAAGTAAATTATTTCGAACCACTAAAGGACGAATTGTCTTGAAAAACAATTTCCTTTGAATAATATTTTCTTACATTCCGAAGAAATTTCCGCGTTGATACAAAACCTGTCAACAAGCTAGTCAAGTTTTCACTTTGTTCAAAGGGGTTTTTAAAAATTAAACTTAAGATACGTGTTGCCGATTCGGAGGCTGAATATATTATGATTCAAATTCAAACGGGTCTTACCACGATGTCTCTCATAAACAAGTCCGAGAATCACATCGTTATCTATAATTCTACGAACTGTCCGGTGGTCTTACTAAGTCAGCGAAACAGTTGTTTGCTTAATCTAAGGCAGAGGGCTGGGGCGGATGTATAACTCCTCCCTCCCCAAGAGCGAAATTATCGGATGGTTCGTTTTTAATAACTTTCCGATGATTTCGCCGAAATGTAAATGTTATTTCTTAGCACATAAAATAAGAATAATAGGATACAAGTGAAAACTAGAAATAAGGTAACATAAACTATTACTACACTTATGTTAGAGTCCATTTTCTCAAAATTTTCTTTCACTATTTCACTTTGTCTCAATACATTAGCCATATGTTTCACTTCGTCGAGGTTTACTCCTTGCATATTAAGTACACGTGCACCGGGTAGCGTCGCACCTGTTGTACCCACGGGCAGCTGCGGTAAGTTTACAATCGGGATCGATTCCACGGGTTCATTTTCAGTGAGTGTAGAATGATGATGAATTTCGATTCCTTGGATCTTAACATCACAAGGCTCATTGATACTCATGATGTAAGTCCCGAAGATAGGCTGCTTTCTAATTTCTTCAATGCAGGTTGTTGTAAGGATAGTTTTGATCCTTGAAAACAATATCCAACTTGTGGGTGCTATTCGTTGAATTCTGACATTTTCGATGCTAATTGGGTGTTGTTCGCAATATGTGGTATTATCTTGAAATGTTATAAGTTGCTCAAGGCATGTTGGTTCAGGATTTTGTGCCAGATTATTTTCAGCGCACAGGAACTGGTCTTCATCAGCAAGTGATTGACATGGTTTCACGATCGGCAAGTATTTCACACCCTTTGCCAAAAGGTAGGGATATTTGGGGAAAATGGAAATCGTTACATTTTGTGGTACATGGAAAATTGGTAATGAATAGATCTTATAATAGGTGTAAGTGATGTTGTCAGTCAGCGGAATCTCCATTATGAACGTGATCTGGTTAAGCTTAAGGTAAGATTTAACATTAATACATTCCTCTATTTTTACTAAATTTTGTTCGCTCGCTGGGTATATTAAATTCTCGGTTTTAGATATCAATTTTAGATGTTGCAATAATTCAGTAGAGTTAATAATACTTTGATGTAATATAGATATTCTGCTAAATGCAAGAGCAGTCTCTATTTCTCCTAATTTAATAAAAATAGTACGGAAGTTACTGATAAATATATTATACATTGTTACCACATACGTAGTATACATCCAATCATTGTCCTGGGAAGCAAGTTGTTTCAATGAGGACTCAACAATTTCCAGTCGTTTTTCTAAAACCGCGGAGTTTTCATTAAAAACTTCCGTGGTATTAATAAAGCTATCAAACATTTGAGAAACTATAGTCAACTTCTTTTTAATAATAATTTGGTTATGAGCAAGTTCTGATGTAATTTTGTCATACTTTACTGCATCATTATGATCGAGATTTCCGGTAATAACTTTAATTAAAGAGCCCAATGGGTTAAGAATACCCCTTTTGAATCGTTGCTGTGGAATTAACTGTTTGTATTTCTGGACTGTAATATCACGTAAGTATTCTATATGTGTTTTCATAGTGAATATGTAATCGCGGGAGTATTCGTTGATTTTAACTAGGTTATTGAATTCATTATATTTATTTATTACAAAATTTAAGTCGTCACTTAGTCTATCTAAATGCAAAACCTTGACGATAGTCCAATGGTCCCTTTGCAGGTAAGCTCGACCTTCTTTTACAGGGAGGATGCCTGGGTTCCCCTCAAGCGACTGAAGATGAAGAGCCAGCGCCGGCATTACTGCGATCACCGCGATCCACCTGCGGAGGGCGTTTTACATTTTTAAGGGGAACTTTGGTCTGTCTTTGTCCGATCTGTATTGGGATTATATTCCTAACGACCTCACCGGATACCTTGGCTTTAACATAACGCGGTTTATCTTTACTTTTTCTTTTATTTACATCTTTTGCAAAAATGGTTTGTCCTTCTGAGAATTGCCTATCACCTTCACCACCCTTCCCTTGCCTAGCTTTTTCTTTACATTCAATAATTCTTTCTGTCAAATATTTGTATAAAACTTTCAATTTTTTAATATTTTCTACTGTCTCTTCTAAATGTTTCTTAAGTCTTTGTTCTTTATCATCAACGTTTACCATCATTGAGTGGCCTTCGTCGTCGGAATTTGTCACGTTAACCTTAATACGAGACAGTGCGTCGGCATTCGTATTCTGTTTTCCCTTTTTGTATACTATCTCATAGTCAAAGTCTTGGAGACGTAAACGCCAACGGGTAAGTTTACTACTGGTGTCCTTATGGGAATCAAGCCATGCCAAAGGTTTGTGATCGGTGTAGATTATGAACTTTCTCCCATATAAATAAGGGCGAAAGTGCTTAATAGCCCAAACAATAGCGAGACATTCTCGCTCTATCGTACTATACCGAGCCTCAGTGTCGCTAAGGGTACGACTAGCATACGCTACAGGCTTATCGCTACCTATTGGGCCTTGGGATAAAACGGCGCCTAGTGCGACGTTAGAAGCGTCCGTCGTCAAAATAAAAGTTTTTTCATAATCGGGATATTGCAATAGTGGTGCATGAGTCAAAAGTTCTTTACATTTGTTGAATGCGTTGATATAATTTTGATCTAAAATTATTTTATTTCGTTTCTTTAAGCAGGAAGTTAGGGGTTTAGTAACGTGAGCAAAATCTTTTATAAATCGTCGGTAATAGCCAATAAGTCCAAGGAAAGATTTAATTTCCGTGGTAGTCTTGGGTATTGGATAATTTAGGACGGCTGAAATTTTGTCATCATTAGGTTTAATTCCGTTATTAGTAATAGTATGGCCAAGATAAATAACTTCCTTTCGTAAAAATTCAGACTTATCTAATTGTACCTTTAAATTTGTCTCTCTCAGTCTGTCGAAAACGGTTCGTAATTTCTGTATGTGTTCGTCTAAGCTGGTAGAGAATATAATGACGTCATCGAGGTAAACCATACAGTGTAGTCCTTGCAGACCTCTCAGTACGTTGTCCATGGTTCTTTGGAATGTCGCTGGAGCTGTTTTAAGTCCAAAAGGCATCCTTAAGAACTCGTAATGTCCGTTCTGTGTGCTAAAGGCAGTTTTTTGACGGTCCTGCTCTTCTACTTCTATCTGGTGGTAACCACTAGCTAAGTCAAGCGTTGTAAAGTAGAGGCTCTTTCCTAATTTGTCAAACAAGTCGGTAATGTTGGGAAGTGGATATCGGTCGTCAACAGTAATTTCATTAAGTCTTCTATAATCTATGACCATTCGCCATTTAACCTCACCGGACGCATCGCTTTTCTTGGGAACCAAGTGAACCGGTGCATTCCAGGGGGAGTGTGACTCTTGGATAACGTTGTCTTTAAGTAATTTTTCAGTCTGTCTATTAATTTCAGTAGCTTGTGCGGGGGCCTGTCGATATGGTCTGACATAAATAGGGTCTTCGTTCTTTGTACGAATTTTATGTTTTACCTGATTGGTAAAGCTAAGTGGAATTTGGTCGCAGTAAAATATATCCTTGTATTCATTGCAAAGATTTAATATTTTACTTCGTTCTTCCTCGTTTGTATGGTCAAGTCTGAGTCTATTTAAGTTATCTTTAAGTAATTTATCTGTCTCTATTGCTTCACTATGGTCACAAAAATTTAAGTTACATTTGGTCGTGTCAAATTTAGATACTGTAAAGGGTTTAGTTATAGTCATTGAAAAAGGTATTTCTAGTGTGTTCTGAATCACAGTTTGTGCGTATCCGTTAACACAGTTTACTAAGGCGGAAGGCATTCTTAAGCCGGGAGTAAATTCTGTAAACTCAACTATGGCTTCTCCAGCATATATATCCGTGGGAATCCTAACACGCTGTTCACTACGTGGCTGTAGTGTTATGGTATAATTTAAATTATTAATAATAGGGATGGAAGCAGTTTTAGTTTTTAATATCAAATGTTTAAGGTCGATAATCGCATCTAATTGTTTAAGTAGGTCATTACCAATGAGTCCTTCATAGCGTTCGTCTACGTCATATAAGTGAAATTTATGACAGTCATTCGTGTTAAAGGTTGGTAATAAGGGAATTAGAATAGTTTCGTCGTGTCTGCTAGAGGCATGAGTACTGACTACTTGAAATGGTTCGTACCTAATATATTCTGGAAAATATTGGTAAGCGATACGGGGACTCATGAAAGATCTAGTACTTCCGGTATCAATCATTAACTTCGCATCGATCTCTGGAATATATATATAGGGTAATTTGAGATTTGGGTCACAATTTAATTCTATTATCTCTCTGTCGTGGGTGAGGCCTCTATTGGAAAATTTTCACTGTCCTGTTTAGGTAAGTCGTCATTTATCATTCCGTCCGATTCCTCGTAATAGTGATAGTTCGTCGGTTCTAAATCGTCGGTAATTTGATAAGTCATGTCATGCTCATAGTCGCCATTGTGATCGTAAGAGTCATAATCATATTGTAGGTCGTCATTGCCTAAAGTTATTTCATTCAGCCTAAAACCCTGTTGAGGTGTTTGGGGCTGTGGTCTTTGTGCAATTGTTCTCATAGAAACATCAGTTTCTTGAAAACGGGGGGCTTGAATTTGGGGTGGTTTATAACCAAACTGTTGTGGTATCATTGTCTGTGGCGGTCTATACCCAAACTGTGGAGGGTTGTTGTTAAATTGGGGTGGCTTGTATCCTATTTGTGGAGGTTTGTATCCGAATTGTGTGTTAGGTCCTAGCTGAGGACGATACCCGAATTGTGGGAAACGATTTCCAAATTGTTGCGGTCTAAACGCAGGACTTTGCTGCTGTCCGAACTTAAATTTATTGGGAGTGCTCCCGAAATTAAATTTTTGTTGGGGCACATAATTATTGGGTCCGATTGGATTCTGTGATGTCGTAGGGGTGGTATTGAATTTAAAACCTATAGGAGAAATGTTATTTGGTGGCTTAGGTGTTGATAGGTTACCATGGATTTTGTTCCTCATAACGTATTGTTCGTGGAAGTTTATTTCTTCTACTACTATGGATAATGCTTGTTCTAGTGTGGCGGGTGCCTTCAATCTTACAATACGTACCAGGTGTTCCGGTAAATTGTAGAGAAATACATTTAACGATGTATGGTTATATATGGCGATTTTAGCGCGTTTAATATCTGCGTCTGTTATTAAATTTACTTTTGAAATAAGTAGTGAACGGATGTTTTGGATTCTGTTACAAAAATCTAGATAACTCTCGCCTGTCTTAATTCTGCATGTTTCCAATTCAATATTTATGCACTCCTCACTACGAGGGTCACCAAAATGTTGCCCTAACACTTCTTTTAAAGTGGTCCAATTTACTATATCCTCGCGCTCTGATAACAGCGCTGCTGCGCTATCAGTGAGGCGGCTAGTGATAGCGTGGAACACATAGATGTTTTGTTCCTCATGTCCCCTATACTTATTAATCACGTACTCACATTTTCTGATAAAAATGTTAAGATGTCTTTTATCACCCCCGAAATAAGGGATGAGCCGTAACATCTCGCTTGGGATAGGTATAATGTGTACTGTCTCTGGTAAGGGAACATCACTTGGTCCTCTCTCCATTTTAAAAGATTAATGTATGTATATGAGATTCGAAAAAGTTTTAAATGACAGGACAAAATTACAATGTAAGCACGCAATAAAATATATATGGGTTTAAAAATCACACACAATAGTAAAATAATATAAAATAGTTAAGAAATTCTATGACACATGAATAAACGTTTCAATTTAAAATACAATAATTAATTATTAAGCACATTACACAATATAAATTCTTAGAGCTAATTCGGCACTTAATAGAGATTTATACTAAGTAACCAGTCACGTTATAACGGGAGATGTCCAATCCCAAAAATAACAAAACTAAATTTAATTTTATTAAACCTAAAACCCCTATTATGAAAAATACGGGAGTGATAATAGGATAAGGCTGGCAAAGAGTTTTACTCACCAACCGACCGCTACTCCCATACTCGTTGTCCTCGGTAGAGCTCGACAAATTTTGTTGGTTCGTGGATCGCCTCACAGCTATTCGCACCGCACTCACGTATTCCAGGCGAATTTGGACACCCGAAATTATACGAAGACGGCACAGCTTTATCAAAGCGATCCTACCGGCTGCGCCAGTCAAGTTTTCACTTTGTTCAAAGGGGTTTTTAAAAATTAAACTTAAGATACGTGTTGCCGATTCGGAGGCTGAATATATTATGATTCAAATTCAAACGGGTCTTACCACGATGTCTCTCATAAACAAGTCCGAGAATCACATCGTTATCTATAATTCTACGAACTGTCCGGTGGTCTTACTAAGTCAGCGAAACAGTTGTTTGCTTAATCTAAGGCAGAGGGCTGGGGCGGATGTATAACTAGCTAGCGCTGATATAAACTGGGAAGATCCTTCGGCGTCTATTGTGGCCGCAAATCAGTGAGGACAATCTCCCGGAATCTTGCACAGGGACAGTCCTGTCGCTTCGTTTCCCCTTACGTCCCGGGACATCTGCCGGGATTATCAACTCGTGGTCCACTATCAGTGTTTTTTCTTGTTTGTTATTAGCTCGTGCTTGTAACAGGAAGGATATTGCGATGTTTCTTTTTATTCTTTCAAGTCAACAGACCAAGCTCGTTTAGTCCTTGCACTTGTTTTGTACTTCAAAGGATAAGCTTTAGGTATGTTTTTTTTTATATTAGTGACTAATTTAAAATGTAGATAAGTGGTGGTAGTCGAACGGTTATGTTGTCTGTAAGATCTGTAAGTTTCAAATATAGGAACTCTTATCCTAAAACGCATCGGCATTTGATTCCTTTACCTCCTCTCTCTAGAGAGATGGCTGATTGTATTCTCGTACGCAACACACACAGTTTTACAGTGGTAGAGCCCGCAATAACAACATCTTTTGCACGAATGGGCCGGCTCGACCGGTGAAATACCACGACGTCACAGAAGACAGGCGTGAAGTAGAAGTATTCTGCGTTTCGTCTGATGATTGACGTTCCGGAGGCCTAATTGTAGTCCTCTTCCCATCCTTTCCTTATTAGAAAAGGGTATTTGACAGATAAGGAGGGGATGGACAGGGAATGGAATTATCCTTTTTTCTGTTTGTCCCCTCCTTCGTCCATGAAGGTTGGCAACGCATCTGCAACTCATTAGCTTGTTGCGGATGCCTATGGGTAGCGGTACTTATTTCCAGGGGCCGCTTGCTCGTTTGCCACTTGGTAATATATAAAAAAAATACTATTTTTTTCTGGTGAAATACAGGAGTTTCATTTTCGCCACAGATTTAGTAGGTTATAATTGACGAGCATAGTGCTTTCGCGTAGGGTGCATAATTGTAGAATATATTGACACACATAATCATAATTATACCAATCATGGTGGGTAACTAATAACATAACATTACTCGCGTACTCGTTTTCTTTTTTACTACAAAAATACAATTTTTATCGATACATAGTATACTATATATTATGTTTGAACTCGCTGTTAGGTCTTACAAAGGGTGTACAGTAAACGCCTTATCACTTAGCTTCGCAAGGAATGATAAATAACACGGCTAAAGTACATTTTAGTTCGTTCCAATTCTAAACTGATGGCTACCTGTAAAAACTTTTCCGATAATGAAAACGTAGTGCGGCTCGGTAACGCGCGCCAATTAGCGTAAATTACGAAAGTGCAATTTACATATGTAATGGTCGCGGTCGATAACAGAAGAGCTTCTAAGATACGTCCGTGCGTGGACTATCTGCACTCGACGGAATTAGAAACACGTTTTAACAATATCATATGCAGCGCTCTTCCATTACTTTGCGCATCGATTTCGTTGAGATGTTTGATAGTTTTTATTTGCACTAAAAGGTAATGAATATTCTTCGTGCAGTGTTTCTTTAATGCTTTTATCATGCCGTCAGACACATGCCTACCGGTTTTGAACACAGAACAGAACTAAAGATGGTGAAGTGACAAAAATATTACGAATAGCAAGTTGTGGCTCTTTACTCGTATTTTTTTTTGTAAATATGTTTTTTCATTTTTTATAGAAGAAGGTGAAGGATCGCTACCCATAGACAATCTGCTACAAGCTAATGAGTTGCAAATTATTTACCTTTAATGGATAGAGGGGATGAACAGGAAATGATTATTTCCTTTTACTATTTATCTTTAATTTTGACCTCCCTATTAAGACTATACGATCAAGAGAGCCGAGAGATTTGATCTTTTCTATATCCTTATAGGTAAATAAAATTGAAGTGTCTGTAAATAATATCAATATAATTAATATACAATTTCCATACACATGATATACGGTATATACATACTTATATATTTTTTTAATTTTGTCCGTCTGTCTGGTGTATATACCAGGTAATTTCCGAATCGACTAAATCGATTTGGAAGATAGGTTATATTGTGAGAATTAAAATAGGCTAATTGAATTCATACAAAATTAGGGGGATTATAGTGGTGGTGGAGGATGTGATGGTGGCTCTGTCGGTGTCGTATCGGTTTCGGTGCCGGTGTCTTTGTTGTTGATTTAAAATTTAATCTTTGCCGCTCACATTTCATAATACTTAACATATTTATGTTTTTAGTTTAATTAACTAACTTCCAAAACGTGTGCGCACGCATTCTTAAATTCACTCATTAGAAAATATAAACAGTGTCAGTGTGTATAATAAAATGTAATAAATATTATAACAATTTAAAGCAACAGTTGACAACAAAGACAAGGTCGTAAACAGCCGCCTTTTTGTTATTGTTAATTGTTTTGAACAATTAGTCCGTTATTACTTTACCATTTTTAGAATGTTAAAATTGAACTTAAAATTATTTGTGATATCATCAACATTATCTCCTTGCCCTTTTCCCACTCATGTGGGGTCGGCACTGTATGTATGATTCTAGTCCATACTGTATAAGTTTTGGCTACAGTTTTTACGGCCGGCCGCCTGCCTGACGCCAACCCTCCTTGGGAATAATTAGTTGTACTTAAGTCTTCTTTTGTCAGTGTAATTAAAGATAAATCTGTTGCTGAGATAGCCAAATGTCGCGAGGCCTGCTATTGGTCGGGCGCATCCGTTCTCGTTAGATTCGTCATTAGCTGATCGGCATTTATCTCTTCTGTGATAATAATTCCGTGCTACTTTCCATTTCAGTAGAACCAGCACCCTCTTCCCTCTTCATGGAATTCCACCAGTATGTTTTATCACATTTTTTGGTTAGTAGCATCGTCCAGTCATTGTCCACAAATGACCCATTTGATAATGCACACACGCACACTGCCTTTAGAAGCATCCTGATCACTGGTAACTAATTTAGTTTAATTTTTCTAACACGTTTGAATAACATTAACAAACTAACAATATTAAAAATACATCCTACGAAATAAATAATTTCAAAATAATTTAAGACACATCTGTCTCCTTTGACACACACACACACAAATAAGTATGACTATTTGTGATATCAAAATAATAATTATGTATAATTATGTTACGGTAGAAACCATTAATGCGGGCATTTATCATAATGCCTGGCGAATAATAAATTGCATGTTGGTGCCACCTTGCCTAATTATTGTAAAAATCACTATTATGAACTTTTATAAATTCTGCGAAGTGATTAACACTTTTTGTTTCATTCCACGCGGGCGAAGTCGCAGGTAACAGCTAGTAGAGTATAAAATGAAAAATTATTTATACGCGGTATTTCGTTCGTTTGTTTCGTGTTTAGTAGAAGAAAGCTTTAATTATGATTAGTTAAATTGTAGGGATAGGTATAATATTTTATTAAGGTAAAGTTTACGGTGATGCTCTTGCGCGGTTTTAGCTGCATCGAGTACTTATTATTCAATCTTCTACGCAAGATATTCTATAGTGGCGTAAAAGCGCACAAGAAAGAGGTGCTGACCCGTGTGCAAAGTTATAGCTCATATACAGTGTCAAGAATACAAAGCTTAACTTACAGCCCCGATCGTGTAATAATATTACTTCAACTGTATGTATGTAGGGCGACAGTATCACTAAGTTTATTTTCTTTAACTTATCGTCTTGTATATGTCAGTAAATATGGTAAATTATTTTAAGTATTATTTTACATAACTATAATATGTAAAACTAAACTAGACTATTTTATGTATGTATTATGTAAAAATACGAGAAAACGGGTTAAATGTCTTGTACCACTAACCCTTTCCACAGAGTAAAACTATCTCAGAGTTTTTATTAATTCTTCATTCTTTACTGAGTAAAGTGAGTAAACTAACGTAAGATTGATATGCAAACAACTAAATGCATAGCTGACAACAAATGTGAACATCCGCGCTCTCTTTAAATATTTTCAAACATAACTACAGATCAGTTTAAAAAATAAAAACACAGAAAGCTTAAGCTTCACTAAGTGGCAAAGGGGCCGCAGCGGGAAGCGTACACCGCGCCCTATCGTCGCGCTACTCAGCAAAACAAATGACACGCTCGGTAGCAATCATTTGTGTTCAAAAATCCTAGAGCATGCTTTGTTTGAGCTCCCGCTGTTGGACATGTTAAGTCAATTAACGACAACAGGCAGAAAATTCTGCTGTGGATCAAGATCTATTTTATTTACTCGACATTTATATTAATCCATTGAAACGTTTTGCAACTAAGGTCATATTCATTACGTATTTTGATTGTCTTTTGCTAGATAACCCATCTCAGACGGTCAAACATTCCTTTCCCCAGGGATTGTGATAACAAGGATTCACTTTTTCATATTCTTATCTCTTCTCTATCAAATCTGTTGGGAAGTAATTACAGTAAAAAAAGTGATAAAACAATAAATATATTTTATAGTTCTTAAAAAAATATAACCAACCAAAAGGGACAAGGAATAAGCAATAAATCATTCAGGCTTCGTCTCATAATAACGTCTCGAGTCTAGAAGTTGTCACGCGGACATCGGCCGCGGAAATTAGCGAGTGCTCGGCGAGATAGCGTTGTCCAAACAGACAGTGGTACATGAGTAACGCTGAAGCGGGGATGGAATTTATTTAATAGGTAACATTGTATAAGTATTTGGACAGATTTTGTAGTTATTGTTTCAATATATAATACTACCTTACGCTTTTGCGTGTGATTGTACTTAAATACATTGATGTCCATACAGTACAATATAGGCATACATATTACGTATGTACATATGTGTTACAGTATATGCATATTGCAAATCTTTTTAACAATGTCACTGGGTCCGTTTTAGCAGCTTGCCAACTAACAATGCCTATCCCTATTTCTTTTATATTAGATTGTTTTATTCAGTTTTCATGTTGTATAAATCTTGCTAACGCTATTCGCTTAATAACTATACGTACACTTTTCGGTTAAAGTCGTGGCTGCGCATCCCTCCATCTAATTATGAATACTCGTCCTGTAAAACTCCGGGTAGTTTCAGACTTTTAATCACCAATTTTAATCCTCGGTGCAGTAAAGTAGTAGTGGAGTAAATATTTTAATATAATGCATTTAGAGCAGAAACACAATGTGGGGCAGAAATCTAAGCAGAAGAATGAATGAAGTATTTATATTTCTGGGGATACAAGTTCCTAGTTCTGTCAGTCCTTAGGTTTTTAATTAAAAAGGGGGCAAACGAGGAAACGATTAACACGATGTAACGTGTAATGAATACTGCAACCGATAAAGTGCTAATATTTCATTATAGTTAAAAGGTAGCGCATATGTTTGATATAGTACTTATTACATTATTTTTAATGGTGGTATGAATATACCAACGCTTAAAGTATGTACATTTTTTATTATGATTTCATAATTACTTTGTACTTTAAGAAAGATGTGTAATCGTAAATAACTGTTATGAATTTCAGCTAGGTCCATATAAAGAATTGCGGAGTGGGAAGTGTGACTGATAACGACGAACAAAAGATATAAGACGGTGCTAAAAGCACGACTTGTGGCAATAATCCGACAGTTTCGTGCCCCGTGTACCAGTTATCGTTTCCTGCCACTATCAGTTCGCTTCGCGGCGGGGACCGGCCCCTAACTAATGTCTCCTTTTGTGACCATGGGCCCGGTTTAATCAGTTGCTTATATTATTTGCCCGCGACTGCGAGATTTAATCATTACCTTACCGTTTCTCATTGTATCTTGTTGGATAGCAGCGGGTTGAGTTCCCTAGAGATGGAGAATTTATACAGACAACGAGGCTTGCTGATATTCGTTTAGGATTAAAAGCTACAGCGGTGCGACACGGTTTACGATAAACTAATGCTGCGATGCCGCAAACGGTTGTTGACATTGTACATGTACAATACCGGTTGACAGGGCAGGCTTTTGGGACTTTTAAGCTTCCCTTCGGCGCTGTACAAGCGGTATAGGTCTTGAATAATGTTAACTCGAGACTTAAATTTTCTTATTTAATATTCACTGGTGTATCAACTAAGTACTGTACGACATTATGTGTATTACTGTATTACCGTGGAATCAAGTACCATTTGTTTGACCGAATAATTTGTCCTAGCTAAACAAATCTTTCGATACAATCAAGGCAGGAAAATCAAACCTTAACCGTTATGTTTAAACTCCTTTGACTAGATCCGACTCCAAAACGGCTATTTCAGTAAAACATTCGGGAAATGTTTGGATTGACCTAGCGGATGTTCCTGTGAACAGAGTGTGTTTAGCAACGATCAGATCTACCCAATTAGCCCTACCCGAGCGAAGTCGGGGCGGGTAAGTAATTATTTATAGAATATCAATTGTGTTTAGCTAGAAATTCAGGAAAAGTCACTCGAAGTTTTATTTTCCGACAATGATATTAAAGACGAGATCGGGTTAGGTTACTTCACAATGTCATTCGTGAAAGGCAAAACGCAGGAATGTCAAGTAATGTAAATACATAAAAATTTTGAAAACCTCGACAGAATACCTGCAGAGTTGTCTAGTGGTGTAGTGTAGTCTAAATACTTCAGAATGTAAAAGATATCTTCAAAAATCTGGACTTTTCAGTGAGCATGATAATAAAAATTATACAGACGGTTTTTAAAGTCCAAACGTCTTTTGTGGAGGGCCATGTTATTGTTTAGTACGCTAGACTATTTAGCAGAGGATGGCAGAGTGGTGCCCGCGAAGACGTATCTACATTAAGATAATTGAATGCCCGTCCATTCGTTAGTTAATTAAACACGATACGGCTGTACCCGTGATCGCTCCGATTAATGACCTCAATTACGCTAATCAACTGTTCGCAGATTTACCTCCATTCGGATGCGACGTGCCCCGGGATACCTCCTGATGTTATCCTAATTAATGATGTAAGTGTTCGCTCTGTCTACGAGACAAGATTTTTCATATCAATTAACATTTTGAATCCAATTATAAAACAATGTAAAAATCATAAGAGGTTCATAGTTACGCTGCACCCCGGGGATATAGAGACTATGGTAAACTTTAGCGATGCTAGAAAAAATGGGTACAAAGTGTGCATTTTTCCTGCATTTTTTTCCTAGGCTAATTATTTATTTATTTTATCCTACTGAACACATATACATATGTGGAGTGAATTCATTTATAAAATATACAAAGAATTATAAAATAAACATTGTGCTTATTTCGATACTGCTGAATTAGTAAAATATATATTCTACCACTATAAACTTTTAAACTTTATGTACGGACGACTTTCGTTAAATAATATTACGTAACATTAATTAATATTAGATAACAGTGGTAGAGCCCGCAACAACAACATCTGTTGCCGAATGGCCTGCTCGACCGGTGAAATACCACGACCTCACAGAAAACAGGCGTGAAGTAGAAGTACTCTGCGTTTCGTCTAATGAGTGAGGTACCGGAGGCCTAATTTTAGTCCTCTTCCCCTTCCCACCCTTTCCTCATAATGATAGGATGGGAAGGGGAAGAGGATAGGATGGGGAGGGGGTTAACGGGGGAAAGGAATTATCCTTTCCCCCGTTAACCCCCTCCCTCCTATGTCCTTTAAAGGTAGGCAACGCATCTGCAACGCATTTGTCTGTTGCGGATGTTCATGGGCGGCCCTCACTTGACATCAGGTGATCTGCTTGCTCGTTTGCCACCTTCTCACATAAAAAAAAACATAGTGAAACGTATAGAAAATATACCATCAACGGGTTCACAATCTTAGGTCACATAATGTTCGTATTTTATCGACTCGGTTTTGCGAGACCGCTGCTTGTTCTCTCTAATTCCATCCATTGAATTCAAATTGAAGAGTGAAATGTTTAGCGCTGTGTCCGATCGTGTATTGGAACCAAACGATAATAACTTAATGCCGATGGGAACAGGCATCTGTGCACAGCTCCTCGCCAACTTGCGTTTGCTACATGAAAAATTATCAGACCATTTCGCATTACCATTCGTCCGACTCTTTGTAATTGAATTCGCAGGCAGTGATTTCTTTATGGCCGTTACCAAAAGCAGGGCGTTGGTGACGTGCTATTGAATTGCTCTAGTCTATTTACCGAAGTCTTCATGAATATTCCGCATGCGGCACTTGCGTAGACCCCGCCGACACGACGGTGAGTTTCGTTCTGCGGCATTTAGCTGTTTAGAGCGATGCAATTCTAGCGAATTGAAACGTGGTAATGACCATTGTAGGCGACTCGCATAAGTGCTCTTATTTGCATAGAAACGTGCTCGGTTTTACTCACTGACGGTCCCGTATAGGAATGCAGCTAGTTCGCGAACTTTTGTTAAAATAGTGCAAGAGGAATATCGACGTAATAAATTGTTCCAATATTTTTAATTGTTTGATTGAGTATGTAACAACGAGTAATGTTTTTTATTTCTATTTTTCATCAGTTTTTATTTTCATATACTTCCTATACTTGATTAATTTTCCGGATTATACTAGCATGTAGTTTTTGTTAAATTACTTAAAACGTTTAAGGCAGTTCACGACAAGTAACTACATACATACACCGTAACTAAATATCATTAACTCGAATGTAAAATTGTTGGCTTGTTATGCTTACACACCTTCAAAACTCAACAGATCGACATGAAAACGTGGCATACATTGTCAGAAGTACAGAAAATGCGTAAGGTACTTTTTATATCGAAAAAAACTTTCCGAAATCTTCCTAGGTTATATGGTACGATGCTACGACACTTCTAAGCGGTCTCGGTTCTAGATCAATTGAATGTAATATTGAAAGAGGAAAGCTCGTCTTCACCGACAAAGATTAATGTATTGCCGCCCCTAAAGACCGTATTAGCTACAACGGCATCCGGAAAATTGTTAAAATTTCCCATTCCCGTATCGTATCGCTTTTCCACACCTACACCTTAGTCGATCTGAAAATAACAATAATATACGTATGTAAGCGAAACGCTTATATACATATTTTAATATAAAGAATTGCAATTCTTATAATACAAACCGAATCCTTTTAAAACTTTCGATGATTTAATAAAAGCATTAAAATTAAACGACATTATGCAATTCCATTCTAAAAAATTTAAACAGTAGCATATATCAGATTAATAAGTGATAACATGAAAATTGAACCATGAACAGTTACAGTTTATTCAAATATTTTGTAATAGCTGACTTAAGTGAATGTCGTATTACACTTCCTTTTCTCAATTAAATAAGATTGATGTACAATATTATGATCATAAGTTAAACATTCCATTGCTACGTCCGAGAACTTTATTCTTAACAAGAACCATTAACATAAATTCAAAGCGAGCACAGCTTGAAAACAGACTTAGGACGCCCACTTCTTGGTTAAGGATGTATTTATTCAGGAGTTGGCTGCTACAATTATTATAAACTACATATTTTATTTTCATTGCACGGAACCTTCATACCCTAGCCGACTATTCCGGCCATTGCCAGCTATTGCGATATCGTCAACCGTAAATAGGCGACGTTACATTGTTTATGATCCCTTACTCTCTCAGTCAATACTTTAAATTTTCATTCTCTGACATTTATAGTGCCAGATACATTTTAAAAAGATTCTTAATAAGAAAAATGTCTGTCAGAAGCAAATTGCAAGTTATGAAAATACCATTACACATCTGATTTCACAAACGCTTCTCTGTGATATCCAAGAATGACAATAAGATATTCCCTGTTAAATAGTTTTGCCTCGTAGTAAATATTCTCATAGCAGGATAGAACACAATACATCTTGTTTTTTCTTTGATTCTCGACTGTAACAGAAATAATACGAATACATAAGTTTTAGAAAAATCGTAATTTTTCTTTCTAGCAGGATTCAGTTGGGTTTACGTCATAATCGGGACCGAACATGTTTGACAAATTATGTATCCTTAAACATCTCGGTCTACTCTACTTAAAACGCCAGTGATGATTAGGTAGTTCTTAAAATATCTACTTAATCTTCCTAATAATTAATAACATCAAAAATAATCATGGCAATAAAGATGTTTGTCTTTAGGAGACTGCGAAATAGTTTGCGAGAGTTGCTGGTGAATGCAGCAAGGGAACCGAAACAAGTTTTATAGACTGTGGTAGACATTGCATCATTATTTTAGAAAGGTTACTATGCGCTAAAAATGTAAGACCGGTGATTATCTGAATATCTATACATATAATAAAAATGTAACTGATCGCTGTGGCAGACATTTGAGAAAAACTAATATTGGGGGACTTATAAACGCAATAATACCCAAAACAATGATTATTAGAATTTTTGTCTGTTCGTCTGTGCGTTTGTTACCGCTAATCTCAGAAACGGCTTAACCGGTTTGGGTGCGGTTTTCACTAATGTATTGTGGTAAGCTTCACTTAACATTTAGTGTTTGTTTTATCTCTATCAGTTTAGAAATAAAAAAGTCATATCGATGTAAAGCTCCATGTCAAACATCCGTTCGATAAAAATTGTATAAAATAACCATTTAGTTGAGTAGGTTTAATCTTTAGTTATATATGTTATTAGTTACATTACGATCTTTAAAATGATGATTGAATGCTTATCACGGGTTCCCATCATATAGTAAAGAAAATTAGTTTATTCTTCAGATGGCTTTACGAGTACTAATTGAAGAAACGAAATACGGCAATATACAATTAGAAAACCACAAGATAATAAAAGTAACTAAGTTTAGTATTACTTTTAGTATGAAATAACACATAACAACACATTAAAATCAAAATTTGATATTTTTAATTATTACATGTAAGACTCTAGCGGCAAAAATGCGAACCAGTACGATAATCAATTCTCCGTTACTTAGAAATTGTCAAACGTTGGAAGTTAGATGGCGCTTATAAATCGATAACAATTTTCTCAATACTATTTGGCCTAATAAAAAAGTGTAGACTTTTTATAAATATTTTAACATTAACGCTTTGAGAGAAAATCTAAACATATAATAAAAATGTAACTGATCACTGTCTCTACATGGAAGATATTTGAGAAAAACTATTATTGGGGGCCTTTATATTTGCAATTAAACGCAAAACAATGATTATTTCAATATTTGTCTGTTCGTCTGTATGTTTCTTTGTCTGTTTGTCTGTCTGCTTGCTTGCTAAAAAATAAAGTTAATAAACTTAACAGAAACTTAAACTTTAGAGTTTTTTTATTGTATATTATCTTTAAAATGATGTTGAATTAATGTTTACATAAAGTTCAAAACAGGACAGTGTCGGATATTTTGCAAGCTTCAGCTAGACACACTGTGCATTGCGATATTCATAACACACGCACATCTTTCGGAGACGCACGGCGCTCCCTGGCATTTATGGTATTCACACGTGTGTAGACGATTTTAGACATGATGTATGTATTATTTTGTTTAGCTTATTATCCCCGAGGAGGGTGGGTTAGGCAGGCGGCCGGCCGTAAAAACTGTACCAGAACCTATATAGTATGGACTATGGTCACAGTTTAAGCAATCATGTGATTGTTCAACTTTGCTACTGTCATGTCGATGTCCCCACATGAGCTTGAAAAGGGCAGGGTGATGATGAGGCTAGGGTAGTATTTAAGTAGGTAATTTCTAGGTATGTAATAAAATAATTTTTTTAAATAAAATTGCAGGGCGGTGAAACCATAGGAGACAACTAGTACTTAATAAAAATAAAGCAATAATAATAAAAAGTTAATTTCCCTCTTCTGCGCATTTCCTATACCTATACCCTTCAGGTAGTGGTAGGTCTACGGTCAACATATTGTGCTTAATGATGACGATGAGGAGTATATGAAATAAGAATTTGATTAATTCCTACGAGATGTGTATTATTACTATTATTAATGCACTTCCACGCACATGAGCACAATTCTTCGGGAATCCTAATTGCAAGCACACTGCAACGTAGGTGTAAAACGGGCTCGGCTGGACGATCTCAGGTTGGTATCTCACAGAGCACAAAAGAAACGCTCGTTGAATAATAAGGCTTTCCTGGACGAGATGATGCGCCGTAAATGTATCGCGCCGAGAGTTATTCCCTTTGAAACCGCCATCTATGCAGTTAAAGTGGCTCCATTGATCGCGTGCGCTGCCTACGCCCGCCCGTGATGCGGCAACGCTGCATAAAAAGGCTTTTTCATATTTTGTAAAGAATAAAAAGTTTTGTTTATGAAAATATTTTGATGGAAAAGTTCTTGTATTTTTTTTATTTCAAATACAAACTTTCCCCGTCTGTTGCTAAACTAAATTACTTCAGTATACTTCGATAAAAAAAACAACTGGTATTATCATATATCATAAAGTATCTTATAGTTCGTGGTTTTTTATATAAATAAAATGTCATAAATTGGAAGATTTCTATGCTCTTAAGACCATCAGATTATTTCATCACTAGGTTCCCTTCACACTGTATTCATAACATATTAAAATCAGATTCGCAACTTTTAATAAATAGTATTTTAACCATTTTAATACTATTGTATTAGCTTGGTCTGTTTGCTTGCATGTAACACGAACCTATAACAATGGATTTCTCATAACATTGTTTTAGTCCTGTTCAGGATTATGAGAAAGATATTTTTAAAATTGCGAATACTGCCATCTATGTATAAAATTAAATAACAATAGGTGTTTTATGTAACGGAACTGAGCGTGTTTTTAGTTTTTATAACTATGAATTATATAATAGTAGTGAGATGCAAACAAGCAAGTGTATCATTTGATCAACAATCAAAATAGCTACGGATATATTTTATGGGAAAAAATTGGTAAGAGAGGACATAGGACGAAGAAGTGAAAACAGTATGTGCGTCTGTGAACTCATTAGACGAATCCCAAATGTAATAAATCCACACCCATATTCTAAAATATCGAAGCACTTGTGCGGCTAAACCGGCCTAGTTATTAGAGATAGTACTCTAATTACTAGGCTGGCTAATTATATTACAGGTAATAGGGGTAGAACCTAGAATAACAACCTATTAGAACCAAACTTGATCTTGATTCTACTTTTTTTTTGTGGGGCACTTAAGACATCTGTTTATCTACACATAAATTCTTGTTATAAATCTGAAAGCAATATTTTAAATACAGAACAACTCGGTTGATGACGTCTTGATGTTTTCCCTAACCCGATTTTGAACGCGTCGTTTGCAAAACGTCCACATGTCCGGCCGGGCGACGTGTGCATTAACATACAAAACAGCGCTCACGACTGGACCGAGACGCTGTAGCATATCTAATCTCCGCTCGACGCACGTCAATCAACCGACCGACATGGCGCGCGAGAAACACTCTGAATCATCGGCTACTTGATTCCGCTATCGATTAGCAAGCTGTAATTCTAGATTTTATCTAGGATCGTGCAACGTTAACGATCATCAATAATGTAAATTAGACCGTGTAACGTTCGTTTTAATTGTACTTAAATGGATCCGATCTGTCAGTCTCGTGTGAGAGGCTAAATTGAAACTATTTAAATACGTATTGAAATAAAACTTAAGATGTTCCATATTTTTGTTACGTTGTGTAGAAAATAGAAAGAGAAATGGAAATTAAAATTGATCCCGTTGAAAAAGTCGTTAGGAAAAGAGGATCTTAATAAATTGGGCCACATAACATGAAACATAAGTTACCCAGCAATGTAAAAGGTAAACCAATACGAGAAGAGCAAGAAAAAAATGTTGCAATGACAGTTAGTGCAGTACCCATAACATAACACAAAAATGGAAATATATCTATAATGCCATGGAGAAAGTTGAACACGTGAAGTCCGACAATAAACTATGGCGAAAATCCGTCTGAATGTGAAGAGAATTTCTACTTACATTTCATGGTTGTGGAATTAATACCTAGCTAGTTTGTATTAATTAGATTCTCACATCTAAACATGAAGAACCATCACATCACGATGTAGAAAAGGCGTCAGATTTGTGCCAGGAACTATCAAGGCTTAAAAAATTCGTAATACTGTCTACCCCTGTGTAGTGCAAGCGTATATACTTATTCATTTATCTATAGGAACCTTACAGAATTAACTTACGGAACTAGAAAAAGGCTTGAAACAAATATAACCCCAGTATCACAAAACGATTTGTAAAAGAAAACTAATTTTTGTAAGGAAATCCATTCCGAAGCTGACATTTTATCAATATCGTAAAGGAATGCGAATGTTAGATATTTTCGCCCTGATAGTATCGAGTCAATGAGTTACAGCATGCCTACTGGATGCTATCCAGCGTTTGATCTGTTCCCGTGACGCGGAGATAGTCTCAGACTAATGGTTGGCCGCTGTGTCCGGACAACAGATTGTTGCATTCAAGCAGCGACGTGTCTAATGCTGAGGTCAAATGACCTCTGTTAAGTAACACCGATTGCTTGAGCGTAATACGAAGTGTACAATTACCGCAGATAATAGATTACAAGATCGTCAAGGGACTTGCCGCGAGGTCTACCAATTGTGTGAGCTTAAAGTTCTGTCATAATTTTCGGCAATTCGTTTGCAAATAAAATTCAACAAAATATATTTTATGGCTTCTATTAAAAAATAATTCGTAGTTGAAGGTCGGATAAATCACATGGCTTTGTATCGCAGATAGTTAGGGCACATTTACACCGTTAAGATAGCGGTTTGCAAAAAAGTCTAGGTTTTACAACGCTCCAACAAAAACAGAAATGCAAGGTACATCGTAGTTTTATATGATAAAGTAGCATTGTAAAATTGCTTTGCGTGCGAATTCACAAGGGTTGGACAATTTGTCGTCCTGACTCCACAATAAAATAACTACGGGGGTGTATTATAAAAGCTATTGATTCATTCGTTATTTCAATCCATACAATAAATTTATATTGATAAGGTCGGTACGAATTTATTTAATGTTTTGATTTATCAAACATAATAAAGTTTTAACCCTAAAATAGTCGACGTCTTTATTGTTTTAAGACAATAATAATTCTTACCATGCTCTTCATTACAAATCTAGTTAATACAAACACTTTCTCGTTTCCATTCTATATCGCATACGATACTTATATCGAAGAGCACGAGATAGACGCCGTGCGGAGCGCGCGTGAGGAGCCCACGTTGCATATTTTGCGGAGTGCGGAGCGTCGGTCTCTAGCACCGATAACCCTTCTGATTTACGGCTTATGAATGCGATACTTCCGCGGGCTAAGCCGGCAGATTTAATCGCTGCAGACTGCACTACTTGCCACTGACCGAGTGTAATACACCGGATTTTCATTACAGTTAGAGCATTTTCATAATTATCATTTATATATTTGAGTACGTACGTATATTTGTTACTTTTTTTATTTACATAAAGATAGATTACTCCAATAGATAAAGATGACGATAAGATACCCTCGTCCTTTCACACAGGGTAGCAGGGTTATAACGAAATTATAAGGATCCAACTGGGAAAGAAGAAAAATCCAGTGCGCAATAGTAAACTTCCGGAAACATTCACATTCATCATTTACTTAACCAACTTGGCAAATATTATACTCAAGCCTTCTACTCTGACATTATACCATACTGGTTGTCATCCCACATCAACATTCAGGTAACAATGTGCTACAGCGTTCTTATAAATGGCCTGTTGTCCTTTTATTGTCATTCTTCATTCGGCTTGAAACCATTCATTCTTCGTTAATGCTATTTATGAATGGCACTAGTCGAACGGACTGCCATTATCGTAATATGGTCAGTCTGTAATGTACACTTATTACCAAGGCTTTGTGCAGTTTACAACTTAGAAGCTATTTGGTTAATGCTCGGTATTTTATACCATTAAGACATTTTGTTGCCTTGCGCTGTACTAAAATTGTGTTAGTTTCATTTGATATGAACTCTAAGTAAACATTAAGCAGCATATTGTAAAATATATATTGTAAAGCAAAGTTAAGTAGTTACAACTTGGCAGCAGAATTGAATCGGTTTAACATAGCAATAAACATTGCTAGGGCTACCCTCAATAAATCAATAGAACACAAGATAGACCTGTTTGTTGGACTTTATACGAGGTGGACAAAATTCGGTCACCGGAAAAATAGGTTAGGCTTATTTTACCAATCATACGACTTGTTATTAAAATAAAATATCTCACTATATTGTCAAAGTTCTTACTAAAAGAGATAAACATATGTATTACTGAGTGAATGACGACCTACTTAAATATTTAGGGAATGAGCTACTAAACATATATGTCAGAAGAGTGTAAAATACATGTTTGTTGTTTCTATTTATTCCATTGTGTCATCAGCATACACTCCATAAAACGACCGCGCCCTGATTATAAGACTATTGGAGAACCCTCTGCCAATCGAGTTTGACTAGAACTTGATATTTATTCATGTAAATTAACTACACAAAATTAAGAGGTCTTATGTAATGGAAAATCACTTTGATTTATTTTCTGAGATGTTTATATGTACGTGATATTTTAAAGGAAATATCTCGTTGCCTAAACTCGAATTGATTTTTGTAAATATGACGTTGTTTAATTACCGACATCAAACGTCAGGGGGAGCGTAACGACGCGTTTACTGCTACTGAGATATCGGTAATTGCGATTTATTTGGCAGCTATTTATGAAGCTTTTGAATGATGTTACTCGTGACTGTTATGTGTGAGTTTATTTCAGCCGATATCTGTCCACTGCTGAACGTAGGCCTCTCCCATCGATCACCACAAAGATCGTTCCCGCCACCCTCATCCAGTGGGCTCCCGCAACTTTGACCAGATTATCGGTCCATCGTGTGGGAGGCTGAAGAAGGAGTTCATAATATAGAGTCCCTCCTTCTCCATGAAGCCGGCCAGTAGGTGGCCTCGGTGATTTCGGTGTCCATATTCAAAATTGCCCACTCGCAGCTCGTCTCCGTGCCCCTTGCCTAATTTCGCATTGAAGTCCCCCATGACAACGGTGTAGTAGGTTTTAGAATTATGTATGGATCGTGATATATCGTCATACACAGTTTCCATCTCGTCGTCGGAGTGCGTCGAAGTCGGTGCGTAGACCTGTATGACCTTCAGCGAATACCGTTTGGTTATTCTGATCAGGTACGCCACCCTAGTCGACACACTATCGATCGATCTTCACCACATTGTTTACAAGGACTTGTGAACGATAAATCCGACACCAACTTGGGACTGTTGGTCGTCCTCCCGGAAGAAGAGCATGTTTCTGGACTTGAGGATTATCGTGTCTTCCCCCTCTCTTCGGACTTCAGATAACCCTATAACGTCCCATCGTAACTTGCTCAATTCTTCTTCCAGTTCCGCGATCCTCTCGTCCGTCCGCAGTGTGCGCGTGTTTAGTGTTGCCAGGGGCAGTTGTCGGTGAGTGTGGTAGTCGAATGTCTTCCGGGGATTCTTTGCACCCCTGCCCTGCCGTTGTCTTTTGTTGGACTTAATTGTATATAAGCTTTTCTTATTTCTTAGAGAAAAAAATTATTATTGCTTGACAGCTAGTGTTTGAGTTTAAATTATTTTCTAGCTGTAGCTTGTTTCACGTTTATGACGGTAATGCATTAGTCGGCGCTACTTTATTGCTTCGTCACATTTATCTGATTTTCCCACAGTAGCCAATGTCTCGGTGACGTGCACATTTGCATGGCGGAATCTTTTTGTTTGTCGTTACGTCCATCGTATGATAGAGATGTATGAAGATACAACGATCTGATATCGGAATCTTTTCAAACCTTAAAAGTTATCGGTTTCTTTGTTAGGGCTAGAGCCGCACCAACAACGACCACCACGTAATAAAACAAAATCAAAAATCATCAATCATCAATCAAAATCATAATGTAACGGAAAATATATAATCCTATAATTTATAAAAGTGCGAATATCCTAATGGTTAAGGAATCACTCATGAGGCCGTGGGTTCGAATCCAAACCTTTTAGCTTAAATGGAAAGGTTAAAAGAAATATTAGTTAATGACATCAATAATCTCGTTTCTTCGGTCTCCCTCTAAATACTTGAGATGAGGAATGTAACCGTTTCAAAGTGGCCTATCAAGAAACCAGCTCCACCGTCTTAGGACATCGTCCGAAGATGAGAAACGAATGGATATCTCACCCTACCTGGAATCTTATTGAGGCACGAAGGAAGCTTCACCTGAAAATCTTTGGCACATTGTCTGATATAGAACGAGCCCACCTCAGATAACGGTATATGCGCATCTTCCGTAACACGCAGTAGAAAAGATAGGAGATCATGTTTTTTGTTTCAGGGTTGACGATGTAGCGGACCTCTTTCAGTTAGCTGCCTATATTGGAAACCTGCGAGCGCTATGCGATGCTACCAAGACGCTACCCAATTTCTGGACATACACACATCCTCATCTGCCAAGGAAAAAGTTAAAAAGGTTAAAAAGGTTTCTTTGGAGATCAAAAGGGCGCCAGGTTTCGATCTCGTAACTGCGAAAATGCTGAAAGCAGGTATGAACGAGTGCGGCAGTTTACTTACCTCGGTAATGTCGTGTTCAGTCTTCACAGGAATCGATAAGGATATCGCATCAAAGATTGCCAAGGCTAACGCCGCCTTCTTACACCTTCGACATGCATGGCCGACTAATAAACTGACCCGCCATTTTAGTATAAAAATATTTCACTCCAATGTGCAATCTGTGCTGTTGTATGGGTATGATGCGTGGAAGGCGTCAAAAGTTACAATGCAACTGGTCCACGTCTTCATCGATCGCTGCCTTCGACAGACCCTAGAAATCTTTTGGTCGGAAACAATCCGCAACGAAGAGCTACGAATACTCTGTCGAGAATCGCTGGTGAGTCAGCAAATTAGCGTCGGAAATGTTCATGGATTCGCTACACCGTCGGGATCCCAGTTATATTCCCAGCCAAGCTTCGAAGTGAATCCCATGAGGGACAAGAAAACATGGATGTCCTAAGCAAACGTGGCGGCCATCAGTAGCGGCGGACATGAATAAGGGATACAGCGGTTAATAGGACCATAAAGAAACAAGATTTAAATAATGTACTAATATTTTACAAAGACAAAATTATATGACTGCTTAAGTAAGTTCTGTACTAATATTATATAGAGAAAAGATTTGAACCTTACAGAAAACAGGCGTAACGTAGAAGTATGTACATTTTACTTCACAATTTTTCACCATGCGTTAGCCGAACGCCCCAATCTCGTCTCGTTTTCCTTATACTCTTCGTTCTTTTTCTACAAAAAAGAAGACGACGGTTGCGACGTGAGATGGCCCGCTTACTCGGCTTGTATAATAATAATATTATTTAACGGTCGACTTATATTTTACGCTTTCCGGCGCTGCGAGTACCTTTTAAAACGCATGCAGTTTGAATTCTACATGTGTTTTTACTGCCCCTACCTACCACATTACGGAGCGTTGGTCCTCTATTACTCCGGTACGGTACCTATTACAACATTCATGAAAGCTATGGAGTTTTTGTTATCTGATAAAATGAACGAAAATGGGAACTGACACTGTCACTTTTCAAACCTAAAACATGTCCTGCATCAATAGATGAGCAATGCTGCGTGTCTTATGATATAAAAAAAGAATGAATACCTAGTCATATAAATTTTATATTTTTGCATTGTATATATTTCTGGAGTGGCACATAAAAAACTTATATGATATGACTGCATATTAATTGCGATTGAATGCTTCAGTCGAAGTCATCTAATTCAAAGAGCAAATGGAAATTAGATCGTTTTCGAAGATGCGTGAAAATAATACATTTTTAAAACGAATGTATCCCTTCGTAAAAAAGATAAGCAGCCTACTTCATCAATTTAATTAATGCAAAAAGTCTGTACAATTAGCACCTGCGCACCCACTAACTGTAGTATAATTCATTTATAGACAATCGAGGAAGGTGTGAGGTTTGGTAAAAATGGCATTAATGCATATTTGTTTATTACGGATTTTATTACTTGTTACAAGTGTTTTTGTACGATTAGTCGAACAAAGATAGTAAGTAGGTCGAGCATTCAAGAATATACATTTATGTTAAAAGAAATGAAACGAAATGGACTATTTACATAGATATAATTACAACTTAAGAATATGTTTATAAATTAACAGCAAACCTTGTTAGTTGTACTTTAACCCCTACTAGCTGTGGACCGAGCCGCGCTCTGCGTTGTCATCTCTGTCATCGTAAGATCGTGTTTATCTTTTTGACATTCAGAATTCAAATAAATAAATCTTGGTCACATCACCGAAGTTTTGTTTCAACCAAGTTCTCGTTTTTACCGCCCGTTATACCGATAAAATTTGTGAGTAAAAACCGTACCTTAATACAAAATTAGATTAAAATCGTACTAGCCGTTTCCGAGATAGCCAAAAACATATACTTTTCATGTAAGAGAACTGCTCGCTTTGTATTCTATTAACCCATCATACAACATGTAATATAGAGAATGTATTGAAAGAAGAAATTGTTCTGCGACGTATTGTTGCCAATATTTTTTGATGCAGTTGAAACTTGATTGCTTCTAGCCATATGAAATTATGTTCTCTGACATTATAGTGGACTCTTGAAAATATGCATTGCAAGTTATCAAAATATATGTAAACAGCAACTGCATTACAATGTAATATAGATAAACTTGTATTCGAACAACATTACAGTTTATAAGAGTATTTGTTCATACATAAGACAGTTGCTTTGAATTTATAAACACCTGGATAAAGTAATATATAATAAATTTAGAGGTAAGAGTGTATTGTTATACTTACGAATTCACAGATCAAAAAGTAAACGAAAACTTTATCGCTATCGCTGCACACTGGACTTACGCACAAGATAGTGAGAATGTCAACGGTGAAATATATTAAAATATAAATTGTTTTTTCCTCAACGAATTTTTTGCTGCGAGACAACCAATTAAATGCAGCCGCGGTCACTTTGTACGATAAATGGCATCAAGATGTGGGTCCTCGGCGCGTTTATTATCTGATATCTCTTAAGCCGTGTCACGTCAAATGAGATCGTCGGTGTGCGCCCGCCTAACTCGGATAAATGATCTACTTTTAAATAGCCACTTAATGGCGACCGCAAACAAATTACGCAGTAATGTAACAAGAAGCTTGTCGGGACGACCACGTACCGAACACAGTGCGTTGCGTCGGTGTGTACGCGACTATAGACGTGTTGCAGAAGTTATCTGACACCATTGATTAGTTTTATTCTTGCTGGAAAGGTTAAACCTTTTAAAACACGCAAAATCGGTTTCACCAAATTCACAAAATTAAGTCTAAGAGTTTCTCTAACCTTAACAGTTATTTCGAACAACGTTCTCTACACGTGTCCACAGGGTAGTTTCGAAAATTAACAGTGGACCGGCATGGAGCAAAATTTTCAATTGCACTAATATATCAATTCCATTTACCTAAGCCTTGCCTGGTATTTTTTTCACTTGAATACTGGCACCGCATTCAAAATCCTAACATAATTTGCTGTACGAAATAGCGTAACTATAAATATCGCAATAACATGCTTATTATATTATTTTGAAGATTGACTTAATCATGCGTGCATGCAACGTTACAAAATATAGGTTACTCATTGATTAGGTTTATACTCCAAGAAAATAGAAACGTTTAATATAATCTAATGTCCATACGTTTAAGTTTAGGCCAAAGTTATTGACTATGGTGAAAACGAGGTCTTAATTAGAGCTGTATATAATTATAGATGGTTTTATTTTACTACATTGTAGGCACAAGTTATATCGTATGTATAAGATGGATGTACTCATACACATATGCATTTCCATAAGGTGCATGGGCGGTGCTCGTCGCCGCCTACAGGCTAACAACTCGGCTGATACCTAATTAATGTTAATGAGTTATGCCTGAAATCGTAGTTAAGTTGTGCTCAAGCGTTGTTGTGACCTCGTGAGACAAATTGTTTTGATCTACGTATATCAAAAACATGCTTTTGGTTAATATTTTGCTATTCACTTTGGAACACATTTCAATTTCGTACTAACCTGATGATAAATGGTTACTCACGCAAAACCAATCGTTAAATGATATATTTTGCAATAAAAATAGATGTTTTACAAAATTATATCTCTACTAATATTATAAATGTGAATGTAAGTTTGTTTGTTACGAAAACTACTCAACCGATCATCATGAAACTTTGTTGACATATTCTTAGGGGTACTGGAAGTAACATAGCGAAGTATGTATATTCCCTATAGACCTATAGACTCCGAAACGGCTGGACCAATTTCGATGAAATTTACAGAGATTGTCCAGATTGGCACGGCGGGTGTTCCTGTGTTTGGTAGCGATCGGATCAACATACCGTACGTACCCGGGGCGAAGCCGGGGCTAGTCACTAGTATTTTATAATTGCCAGGAAAATAATTACAAAATATTTTTTTTACCAGAATTCGTTTATTTAGTTGTGGTAAAAATGTTAAAAACAAAAGTTTAAACACCTCCAATGATGTCTAATAGAATTATAATTTACCGCTAAAACATTGAATTTCTGATTCGACTTTTCACTATTTTAGCAAACTTTTGATATAAATAGTCTGGACGCAGAATGTTTTAAAAACATTTTTAGTGTGTGTACATTAGTGAAGTGCCTCGGGCGGTCATCCGAAAGGAATCTCGATTCCAGTTTTTGCCTGGTAGCGATTACTGCACGCCGCGTTGCGCGCCTAGGAGCGGCTCGAGTTACTGTAGATCTTTTTTACTTGTTTATATGTTAAAATTAAACTGAACAATAAGAAATAATTCAAAATTACCTTTATATGACTTAATATGCTGTAATTAGTGTTACGGTGATTACAAATTGTTAAGCGTTTGGTCTTATCTTTATTTTTGATAGAGAACTGTGGCTAATAAGTAGTAAGTTTGGTTGTATTTTATTGTATAACTACTTCCTTTTTGTATTGCTGAACATTTGAAGTGTTGCAATACACATAGTACATACACAGGTAGTTCGTGTAATAAATAATATTGCTATGGTATCTAAATAGAACGGTACTTTCTTTAGAGAGTCTTCTTAACTTACCGCCATGATAAACAGTTTATGTGTTACGACATAGCTTGTAGCATAGCGCTAAGTAAATGGTGAAATTTTCGCTTGACATTTATAATGGCACTGGTAATTATTTCGACATTATTTCGCAATAAATAAGATCATACATATACTGATAACAAAAGCGGAGGACCGCCGCAAAAGGCATTACAGAAGGCCTATGTCCACCAGTGGATTAATATAGGCTAATGATGATCATATCGCCTATGTATAAAAAAATTGAATCAAAAGTATTACTGTATCCTTTTGCCATGTGGAAAAACAACAAAGATGCTTATAGGATAACCCTAGAAAAAACCAACTTGTCTTCACCTTTGATTAATTCACCTTAATCTATAGATCGCAATAAAACTGTCATTCGATATTTGTGATATGACAGATGCGATATCTCCATTAGTTTGAAACACTGTCATCATTCTGTTGAGACTGTACGTGCATCGAAATAAAATTAAAACGCAACTCGTATCACGAATTGGAACGACTGCCAGTTTTGTACATTTATAACGACATAAGCGACAGGGCAGCCGACGGCCGACGGAGGATAGCCGGCAGACGCGCTTATAAATTAAAAGCCATCATATTTGTTTTTCGAACGAACGAGTAAATAAAATTCCGATCGACGGAGCGTAACTTCGCGCGGTACGTAATCAGCAGTTTTATTTGGCGATTCCGCTGCCTTGATTTTGAGCTTCATCCTTTCCGCGAATGAAGGCCGCACTTCATTTAAATATCTTTCGCCTTTGGATTCTGTTGACTCTGATTAAATCCAACGCGTCTGTATATTTTTATCGACCCACGATTTCATTTATTCTGTTTTATTTCGGCAACGGTTTTTATTCCATTGGTAACGGTTTGCCGTCGAGTGAATTTCGAGGCGACGGCGGCGCTAGTTAATGCTGAGGTCAGTAATTAACTGCCGAGATCAACAAGCCGCTCGATGCTAATGGGTCCTTTCTACGTCAAAGGGCTGAGAGGCGTCGGAGCGTGTCAGTCCGAATAATGGGGCAGGTTGTGCCTTTCAAGGCCGACGCGCCTTTCTGACCCTTGTCAAACATCAATCGATTAGCTTAGCAAGTAGCACTAATTTGTCTTTATACCGTGTTCTAATGGGGGTTGTCATGAATCTTAAATTCTTTATATGTCTTGTTGGCATCACGGCAACACACAGCAATGTAGAGAAACTGAATTTTCGTACGGGGTGCATCAACTTATCGATTGAGTAGCAGACGAAACGAGGCCGCTATTTTTATGGTCTCCGTGTAACAAAGTGTGTGGTATCCGTTTTTGTCTGCGGAAGATTTTCGCATTCGAGCTTATTGAGCGTAATTTTCGACTCTCATTTTGTTCACAGAGGCCATACAACTTAAATATGTTTGAGCATGCGCGAATAAAGTACGTTGATATCAAAGCTTGCAATATATTTTTTGAATAATCACGTTAATTTCTTAGCCCGCCTAGGCTTAGGCCGACTCGCTACCCCTTTTCTATACTTTGTCAAAAATTCGCCAAATTCACCGTAAGATGAAGAGAAGAGATAAGATTATGAAGAGTTTAGGTAAAACTCTCACAATCTTGTAAACCTTTTGAAGTATTTTCAAAACATCACATAGTTCCTATCAGATAGTGAAGTGCATACCATTATATAATTAACATATATTATATTGGTCTTTACCTATGAAATTGCCATTCGTCAGTATTGGCCATTTCAAACCAAAAAAAGTCTTGATTGGCTGTGAATTCTAAATTCAATTAATTTTGTTTTAAAAACATGACTTTTTTTTACAAGTCAGTATTTTGTTTATTGATTAGCCTTGTATTTTAATTACGTTGGAACATTTTTCGTCATAATGGATACTTTAAAAGTTCGTGCTATTATGGAATATAAGCTCCGTCGTGGAATCAACGCCGCACAAACGGCACGTAACATCGCAACATTTACGGAGAGAACTTTAGAAACGAACGCACTAAATTATTATTGGTTTGACCGATTGCGTTCTGGAAATTTTAATTTGTAAAATGAACCTCGTGGTCGTCCGGACACTTTGGACAACAATGATGAATTAAAGGCGGTTGTAGAAACTGATGATAGTCAATCTACAGCCGAGCTAGCTGCAGCTTTTGATGTTAACATCAAAACAATATTGGAATATTTGCGACAAATTGGCAAGGTAAAAAGCTTGGTGCGCCACGAACTTAACGATCGCCAGTGCAACGTAAGCGTTGAGACCTGCCTCGCCTGCTGCCTGCTCAACAGGCACAGAAATGAAAGAATTTTAAACCGAATTGTTACATGCGGCAAAAAGTGGAATCCGTTCGAAATGTGGATTCTGTTCGACAATTGGACGCGCTAAGTTGGTTGGTTAGATTTTAGTGCAGTAGCAAGCAAAAAAGCAAAGCAATGCCCTGAATGAAAAATGACCTCTAGAAAGTTGATGTTCATTGTTTGGTGGTCTAGTACCGGTGTGATGCATCACAGTTTTTACCAAACGGCATGAGCATTACTGCAGATGTGTACTGTGAAAAACTGAAGAAAATGATGGAGAAGCTCGCCCATCTGCAACCAGCTTTGGCTAATTGGTCGTCCCTTCCTGCTCCTACACGACAGCGTGAGATCTGATACTGCACAACAGACAGTCTCCAAGCTGCAAGAGTTGGGGTTGGAAGAGCTCTCCCTCATCCACCGTACTCACCAGACCTTGTACTCACCGACTATAACTTTTTCCAAAATTTTGACAACTTTTTAGCGGGAAAAGAATTTAATTCCTGAGGTGCAGTACAAAATGCCTTTGAAGAGTTTGTTGCCACCCGTCCTGATTTTTACAAGAAGGGCATCAATAAACTACCACTGCGTTGGCAAAGATGCATCAGTTACACGATGATGAGTTTGAGGTAGTATTAAGTAGGTAATATCATTTCATTTAAGTAAAATTACAGGGCGGGTTACACCGGGGTACAGCTAGTTAGAAATAAATATCGAATCAATTTCAGCGTGAATGTCTTATAAACGTCATACTGGTAGATAGGTCTGATGTCGCGCCTGCGAAGCTGACTACGAAAATATGTACAAACATATAAAAAAATTATTGATTAAAATTAAATATTTTACCAACGAATTACAATTTTTTTGGATACCTTAGGGCACTGTTTGGGTGCCGAATTAACTCAATTGTATTGATTATATTAATACGATTGCTACAAACTTTTTTTAAATAAATTAAAACTTGAATCTGTCTCCGTTTGAAATGAGTATGACCTGCGCACTCAAATCGAAACATTCGAAGTATTTTCGTCAGTTTGTGGCCTGTAACTGGTCTTCAGTGTCTTAGGCACTATAACATGTACACGATGCATTATATATTTTCTTAAATGTCTCCTAAACACTAAAAGAAATCCCTTAATTACAGCTATTTGTGTTCAGTGCTTCGTAAAATTATTCAAATAACGTTCGAGTTAACAGCTTTTTGTAACGAATTGCCGCGTATTTTCCCCTGTGTCGTGTTTATGGCCGATTGCGAAATAAAAGTCAAACATCGTAAATTCAAGCTGCCGCGGCATAAACAAATCTTATCTTCACAAAAGCAAAGGCTTATCTGGAAACACATAGCCCGTAACTCTAAGCATTAAATCAGTAAATTTGAACTATGTAACGTGAAATATAGATCTACGTAGGTACGAGTAGGTACATTACATTTAAACACGCAACGACTAAATTTATTTAGTTTTAAAATTAGTACCAGAAAATGAATGGAACAATTTTACGTCTATATACTGTAAAGATGTTTCCTCGGTTGATTCAAACTACAATAAAATCTGCTGTATGAATAACGCTCTTAAATTCAGTTATATTAGCGCTTAGCAGAAATCAGGTGATGATGGTAAGAAATTAGAATTAAATGTTTTAACCATAAAAAATTAAATTTACAAAGTACCCCGAGAGCTGACCGGTCTGGTCCAATGTGTCCGGCCAATTTCCACTTGCGTTTAACGATTGTTTGGGCAACGACGGTTACCTTTGTTCTGCTGCGAATTACATCATTTCTGTCATGATCACGGATAAAGCATTATTGTCCTCTCCATTCAACCGTCTAACGGTGCTCTTAGTAAGAGGCTACGTCATTCTTGCCCCTTGCGGTCCTAATATGTGTTACATTCGTCACCTAACAAGTTTGATATAAATCAGATAACGTTTCCTATATATATCACACACTATTGAGTCAGTAGACTAGTAGCGCGTAGCTCCTAGGGCATTAATAATCTGGCATCACAAGATTGTTGTTTTCCACTAAGGTGGCGGCTAACATTGTTAGTTAGTGCCTGCATTATCCTTGCGAAATATATTGACAGCGAATCG
The DNA here is from genome assembly GCA_029849275.1 of Papilio elwesi. NCBI lineage: Eukaryota > Metazoa > Arthropoda > Insecta > Lepidoptera > Papilionidae > Papilio > Papilio elwesi. Next base: position 7,325,114 of record CM056697.1, read on the forward strand.
AGTAAGTGCCGAGACATGTACTATGTATAACAATACTTTATAGCACAACCAACGATGTTAAACTTGTACATTTTCGAGCGTTATGAGTTCGAGAGTTCGAGAGTTATTTTGAAGAAAGGCTATATGCCATTTTTTCTTTTAACAGTTCAGTCTGCAGTCTTTATTTACATATTGTGTTACTTCAGCTTCCTGAAATCGTTAGATTATCTTATCACGTTATTATAGAATATATAGTAATAGCGATTTAAGTTTTAAAAATAAATTAATATAAACATGCGCTCACGCCCGTAAACCAAGTACCGTACCGTAATCGTAGGCTCATAGATTTCTATTTGGCGAGATGGCCGTATCGATAGTAAGATCGCCGTCAGGAACGGTGTGTGATTTGGCTACGAAGTTGTTTTATCACGCAAGTCATCTTTCAATTCATTCATATTTTATTTTGTCTTCCTCCATGCATTGACATATATGCCATTCACACCTCCGCATAACTTGATCATACCACGCAGACCTCTTGCTTCTTAATTTATCTGTCGTTGTCGCATTTTTAGACTTACTATAATATTAATATATTCTTCTTAATATTGTTTTTAAACTTTATTCTTAAGTTTACCTATTCTCGTCATAGCAGACATCCAATCTACATGCAATCTCTTATCATCCAAACTTTTGGTGACCCAACACTTCGATCGATACAATAAGACAGCTCTTACGACCGAATTATAAGATGACTCCTATGAGCTTACAGGGCATTCGTGGATCACAAGTCATTTATCAATGTGACCTGTTGCCATATCATCGTGCATTTATCCTTTTTTCAAATTACGGTCAATATCGTCGTCGCGCGAGTGAACTCGGTGCAAGTAAAGTAAAGGCGATTAGGGAAAAGGGACCGCCCAAAAAATCCCAAAATGTATTGCTCAGTTTGGGCACTGCTGATCTATGGACTAGTTTTATATTTGGAAAAAAAAGATCATTTATCACCATAATCATTATGTTCATTACCCACGCTGTACTCTTATCTGAATGCATAAATCTATTCATTACAACTTTTCCTCATGATTTATAGTTATTCCCATTAAATATATATTAAATAAATAATATTTATAATTTGTCCTTATTGAAAAATATGTTTTCGGGCAACATTTTTATATTGATTTAAATTACATTTTGTGCAATGTAACTTATAAAATGTGACTAAAATAACAGAATAATTTATATAATGCATTCGAGACAAATATCCATACTTCAAATTTGTCACATTTATAGCTGTAATCAAAATAATAACGAAATCAAACTTTACGATTATAATAATGCATTACTAATACTACAACTAAAGATACTTTATAATCCACTCTCGTCGTTAAATGTAATGTTTGTAAAACTCGATGGACACATCGATCGACAACACATTCAACTATTCTAATGAACCGAAAGTGTATTAGACACGTTTGATATAATCCACATCACAAACTAATCCCGCTAAAGTGCTACAATAGCTGGCTTAGGATGTGCTCGCGCTATTCGGGGCTGGTTTACTTTTCCTTTTCTCGTCATTTCTCTGACCTTTTACCACTTATGTGGGTTTGGCACAGTATGATTGTAGTTTTCACTATTGTACTGTATAGGTTTTTTCTAATTTACCTAAAATATTAAACATTTGACTGTCAAGAGCACATTAATTATATACACCTACCAAAATAAAAGTTATACATTGTGTATTTGCTGCAAAGATTTGAATTTTAAAATGTATAAGAGCAAAACTCATTTTATACGAGGTAGCTGGCTCATCACTAGTGTATGCATTTTGCTGCACACCCAGTTGTCACTTGGAGCCGGGCTAATATCGTTAAACGGTTACATTGTCGCGAATGCACGCGCTGCGAATGACGTCGCTGTTGTATCAACAACCTACTGAACTATCAAATTCTACTATAGCTGTTTCATTTGAATACGTGTCACATTGAAGTAGTATCCGAACAAGCTATTATTGTATCTTCAGCTCATACCTGAGCCTGATCGTTTTAAACGGTTAATAATGCTTCCCCTTTTTCATACATACTATAAGATTCTTAGTACAGGCAGTGTATTTATTAAAAATGTCAATGATGATCAAGCGGTCACTGAGTTATCGACCATCTCAAGGACACAGCGGGCCAGCGTAAAAACATTTGAGCTATGAATAACTTTAACTATCGTAATCGATACCGTGTCTTCCGTATACTTGATACTTGAACAATAAAACATTTAAACTATTTGGCCTAAGAATTTAAATTAATCAGTGCAACTTTCTTTAGAAAGAGTCTCCATTGTTCACGTAATTTGTCGCTCTCTTTTAATTTCAATAAAGTTCGCGGAGAACAGTTCCTGGTCGCCATTGAGTCCGCACGGTATAATGAAACTAATTTAATGAAGTAAGAAACTCACTTAAAGTTATTAAAACGCTATAAAGTGGCGTGCAGTCGCGCCATCACGCTAATTGAAAACAACATTGTATCCCAGTATCCCGCTACTCGCTGCAACTTAATTTCTAACATGATATTGCTTTCCTGTTCTTTTTAGATATTCGCCCCCTTGCATCTTGCAATATAAATATAAAATACTCTATACTGTATTTTATTTCCGTTACGAACTTCCAACAAAAGCTTCTTTGGATGTTGGCAAGTTTGGTTCTTCGGTTTATTTTCGCAGATAGTGTAAGACAATGTATTTTTCGATACATTCCTGCAGGAAATTTCTGCTGCTTTGATATCTTTGAAGTAAAACTTATTTTTATTAAAAGTGAGAAATGCGCACGTCATCAGTGGATTCGACAAAAGTTTTACAATTGTTAAGAAGGTGGCGTTTATCTCAATCTTAAATATTCGAGTGATGCTCCTACTCAAAGCTAAAGTTAAATGAAGAACTTATTTTCTTCATTTTGTAGGATCGTAGGTTATAAAACCAATACATAAACCTTGCTAAGTTACAAATTGAAGACTAAAATAATCTTAAAACTTGCAAAAAAATAACATCGAAAGATTATACAGATAGATAAGTAAAGGAACTTAACACGGTATATAAACGTATTTGTGTCGTGAGGTTTCTAAGGTGATATAATGCAATGGGCAGTAGTGCTCGATATCAGATGAAACGCTTGTTCTTCTATGAAAAACATTCAAACGCTCTGTTTGAGTATAATTAACTTTTAATAATAAACCAACTATAACGGTGAAGGAAAATATCGTGAGGAAACCGGCATGTTCGTAGAACTACCAAATTCGAAGACGTTTGACATCCACCAACCCGCACTGGGCCAGCGTGGTGGATTGCGGCCCATTCCCACTCTCGGAAAGGAGGCCTGTGTCCCTGCAGTGGGAAACATTCTAGAAAAGGCTGATTTATTATATTATCATTATTATTATAATAAACCAACAAGCCTTAACCAACCAATTTTAGTTATGTGTATAAAATTTATAAACTTTTTCCCTTATTTCAGTTCGCAATGGATATTCGTGTGTGCCGATTGCGTTATCCGAGGGACTGGACATCCGGCTAGGGACTTCAGTCACTGACATTGAATACGGTGGACCAGGCGTTACCGTGAAATCGGTTAATCATAGATCTCCGAATCAACCTCAAACATTTAAAGGTAAGTAAAATGTTGGTAAATAAATAAATAATATTAAACACACAACTTTAAAGACTACAAACAATAACAAGAGGCAGCTTTAGGCTGGCCGCATACGTACGGCTTCTGCGTTCTATTTCCGAATGCGTTTACCATATTCGGAGAATCGAATGCATCAAACGCGAATAAATTCACCCACTTGTGCATACGTCTGGTTGCTTGTACATTCCGTACGTACGTTTAGAATGTCCAGCCTGGACGTTCGCAAAAACCTTTCGGATAATACCTAATGACGTCATATTGAACGCAGCACTAGCATACATTTGTTATGCACACGGTTGGAAATTCCCTTCAGAACAGCGTCGTTTCATCAAGAGTTCGAGTGCATCACGAGTGTGTGAAGAAGCGATTATATTGGCTGTCGAAAAACTCTCTTTAGATAAAATGGATAGATAGATAGATAGATAGATTCTCCAACTATTAACGGATGCACCCAATACCGACGTTTATTTTTCTTTCTTATTGACAACGATAACAGAAGTGCAACCATGACTTTCATCACGTTCCTCACGTTCATGGAATTCCGAGTTTGTATTCCGTATTCGGAAAACGTATACGGGAAACGTACGTATGCGGCCAGTCTAACTAGATTTACATACATACGTTATTAATCAAGTAATTTTAAAGATTTATGATTACAAGATTTTAATTTCTACGTGTATATGTATAATAATATACTTAGTTAACAAATTATGTTCCCAATACACCGTTTCCAAAATAGATTATGTAGTAGCTTGTGCTAAGGACTTATAGTGATTTCCCGTTTAATGTGTGTTTGTTTGCATGGTGTGGGTGTGCGCGTGCGTGTGTGTATGGTGACTAAAGCACGTGTTTACGTATATGTAAGTATGGTACATTTCATGATTTCTTAGTTAAATCTCAACAAATGTATGTATATGTTAGAGTTTAAACGAGCGATAAATTTACTGCCTTAGTATTTCCTGTAATATGAAATCGTTTTGCTTCGCTCAACATTGTCATTAAAAAAAACATAATTATGATCAGATGTAGTTTTGGGTAGATGAGATCTAAATAAAATGTGTTGTGTCGGTAATTGGAGAACACTGAGGTTTAGTTGTCCTACATGGAAGCTGCAATCCAAACTTCTTTCGTAGTCGTACAATATGAAATCGCAGGCGAATATATTATAGAAAATTAAAATTGTTGTCTTCCTTATAGCGACACGATGTTTAAGAGACAGAAAAATAACACAAAACATGACCGTCGACAAATTAGTGGGCGTTATGAGAAAAATCCACAACGCCGGCGGCGGCGGCTCCTTGTCATTTCTTTGTCGCGAAATGATTTGCAATTCTATCGCGTTAATTTCACTTTGACGAGGTACAAAAATACGGGTGTCTGTTGACCTTACTCAGTCACCAATTCTGTCATGCCCCTATTTTCATATGGCAAAGTCGATGATAAAAATGTCAAATAGATTCTAAAGAGACGGCCCTAGTGGCCGCTTCTGCCAACTTAATACGAGAAAAAGAACCAATTCCTTTGAGTACGACTACACGCCAAAAATATCGTTCCTCATGAATTTCTCTTTCAATATTCTCCCCGACAGCTATCGCAATGCAACTTACTGACCCAAATAAAACGTTTTCAGCATTTAACGTGGAAGTTATCGTTGCGATCTCGCGCTTCCGGTAGTTGGTAGACAGTTTGGGACGCGAAGAAAATTTTAAAGTTTAAAAAGTAGTATAACTTCATATTCAACTACTGTTGGAAAAACTAACTGGATACATGCGTGCAATAAACAATTCAGATCGGTTTTCTTGTGCTACGTAATACATAAAGAAAAAAATACAAAATAAAAATGTTAAAATTTGAACAGAAAAATGAACAAAGTTTTTCTGTTTAATGTTAACTTCATTCCCCATCCCGTTGTATATTTGCACGAGTATTTGTTTACGTACATGCACTTTCTACCCTTCCGTCTGTTTTTTTAAGTACATTTTTTTTACTTTAGTTTGGTTTTAAGGACCAAGATTAATCTTGGCGACGGTTTGGTGTTGAAATGTAAACCAATTCCATCTTAACGTGTTTGTGTAAAATACAAAATAAACGATGTATTATTTGACCTTAACACGTTAGGGAGTCACAGCACGAGATCTCGAGTAATGTGAACAGGGTTTTATGAATGTGACATATAAACTCCGAAAGCCGGGTGTCGCTAGCTGAAATCAAGTGCTGTAATGCTGATTGCTTGCTTTTATAGCACAACGCTCTCCCGGCTTACGACTAGTTTTTCACACATTCATTAAAGTTTCAATAAACGCTAGACCTACTCGATAAAATGCTGTACACCTAATGGACATTTTCATTTATCTATTACAAACCTTTATCTTTATGTGCTTTTAATTATTACCATATTGTGGTTTCAGTTATCAATATGCAATAAAGTCTCACGTGGTCATAATTATGCACTTTATATGGTGTGTGCAGATTAGATCACATTGATAGATGTAGACACATGTTATTCAATCATACAAAAAGGCTGCTAGTGCCGTTTAGAATTTAATACAAAATCTGCACTCGTGCCTGCGTAAAATACGAAAACTAAATAACAAATGTCAAGCGAATAAAGCCACATTGTATGATGGCTTGCTCGAAGTACTATAAATTAAGACAGATATTAGTTACTTATAGAGCTTTAGGCCAGGGGACTTACACACAGGGTCACTTCACAGTATTTCACTTTATTTTACTTCAACACCTAGTAAATAAATAAATGTGATGTTTATTTTACACTCTAATTTTTAATGGCATCTTCATAAATTATACAGCTCCAGATACCGCGTTCCATACAAATTAAACATTCAAAGGGGTTTGTTCACTTATCTTTCTTTGAGGTATACTTTTATACGATATCATATAACAATATCAAATATAGATATAGATAACAAATCTCTTTTTAAATTACAAACACGGAGATTTTGTATTCGTGTGGCGGGACACGAATGACTGGATTTAACGAATTTTCACTTTGGGTCCCTGATGCCCGATCTGGCATTTAACATCTTTGAGCATGCTTTTAATAATTATGTCTCCGACTAAACCATTGACTCATAGTCATAGATTTAACTCATAAATCGTTTTGTCGCCGAAAGACACCAACACGTCCATAGTCTTGGAAATTAAATTCCTGATTTAGTATTATAAATTGAAATGAAATTTTTGATGCTATAATTAACAAACAGATAAAATATGCCAATAATAAGCATTTAGAATTATTTCTGGTTTAAGTGGTGACGTTATTGGCCGTTTGAGTGGACATAGCGCTGGTGGAAAGTTTTAATACAGTACGATATTGTTGCAGGTGATGTGGTTCTGTGCACTTTGCCCCTGGGAGTGCTCAAAGTTGCAGTGGCGAACAACGGACAGAACCAACAAAACTTCGTAAAATTTGATCCTCCGCTACCCGACTGGAAGGTTTGTAAACTCCTACGTCACGGTTAATTACCAACTCGCGTGGTTTTTGTTATTGCACCGGAACTTCCACCGTGCATCGCTTATTATGTGTGTCCTTGTGCTTGATTTATTCATCTTAAATTATATATCTTATACTTTTAAGTTTCAAAAGTTTTATTGCAGATATAATATTCACAGGTGGCAGCTATAAAGCGCCTGGGCTACGGGAATTTGAATAAGGTGGTGCTGTGCTTTGAACGAACATTTTGGGACCCGAGCGCCAACCTCTTCGGTCACGTCGGTACAACTACCGCCAGCAGAGGTAACTCTTATAATTATAAGCCGTTTTCCTTCGAGTGTAATGATTCCACAATATGCAGCAAAATTTTGTGTATTTAACCGCGGTCATAAAATACATATCCCTCAACTGACATTGAATGGACTCCATTTACCTTATTCTAAATGCAACAAGTATTTAGGCATGTGATAAGAAAGCAGTCTTCGTTGGGGTGATCATACAAAGAAGTTAAAAATAAAATGCTCTAAAGTCTTAAATATTCTAAAAATCCTTACTAGCAAGTCATAGGTCACTCTAAACATTTAAGGAAATGATATTTGTCATTAATGTCGAATGGACTATGCTGCCTTTTTATATGTTTGTAGTGCCAAAATGAATACTAGTAGTATTAATTTAAACTAGACAGAATTCAGAAACGCGCTTTTAAGATAACAGGCGGATTTATTAAAACTACTCCAATATATGTCGTAGAAGCTGAATTAAGTATCATGCCCTTAACAGTCAGAGTCGACTGTATCTCGCGTATAAATACTGTCTAAAAGCTATTTCTTTGTCTAACAACTTCACCTGTAAGTTAATTTTATAATTTGTGCAATATCAAATATTGAAAGAAAAAGGAAACCTGTACTTGTCAAAACACTTAAAGAGGTTGGGGAAAAAGAATGAAACTCGAAATACATTGGCTGGCATAAAATTTACACCGATGGTTCTAAGTGCGATCAGGGTATGGGAGTTGGTATTTATGACCAAACTTTGAACCAGCGCTTTACGTATAAAATCAACTCGGAAGTTACAAGAATGACGCTAGAACTCATTGCAATAGCACAAACTTTACATTATTCCATCAGCCGTGAAATAAATAGTATTCTTATACTGACAGTAAAAGTGCCTTGCAACATACGGCTCGTTGCCCCTCTGGCTGCAACAGAGCCTATGATGTGTTGAAATATGTTTTAGTTAAATAATTTCCCAAGAATAAAGTTGCAATGGGTCCAGGATCATGTTGGCATAAAAGGAAACGAGCTGGCAGATGGTACCGCTAAAATAGGAAGTGACAAAATCTATAATTTTATACCGCATCATTATGAATATGTGTACAAATTCAAAATTATATGTATCAACAATTGGAAAAAGACCTATCAGGAAACATCAAAAGAAAATGGAATTTGGTATCGGGCCTTACAAAATGAGCCATCTAATTTCCCATGGTTTGACAGAGGCAGGTTAAGTGCAAAATACGTTAGATCGGCACTGAGAATTCCTACCGGTCACTATCCAACAGCAAGTTTTGGATATCAGAGGAAAGTAGAATCTCCCAATTGTAAGCCATGCAACAAACCAGAATAAATCCACTTGACAAGACAGACAGACACTTGCTATTTGAATGTTAGAGAAACAGACGGGACCGTGAGTCGTTCCTCAAAGATTTGAAGCTCAACACAATAGACGTAGGGCTTATACAGTCCATCTTATATGACCCGTGTTCTGACGCGGCTAAACGGCTCTGCCAGCTCTTTCCCTGAATTGTCATTCTACGTGTATGTATGTATGTAGATATAATATTTATTTAATCTATTTTTTTTGGGGTTTTTATCCAATTATGATACTGCAACAACGTAGTAATGTACACGTACACCTATTACTTGTATATATATGTATCTATAATGATATGTAAAACGTACAAAAGGTGGTAGAATGGTGCGAATGATGCGTTCGATTGCCTTTTTTAGTATTTCAGAAACGATGACCGTTTTGTCTATGAGGATTATAAGATTATCTCTTTGTCTTCATCATGCGTCATCTCAGTGGTCACTCCTTTTTTGTTCATGTCATATTTCTCGCAATCCATTCGATCTTTTTTAGCTCTATCCCTATCAACATATTTCCTAATCCACATTTCCAAATTTCACGTCCCCAACCTTGATCTTAAAACAGTCCTTGTCACATTCCATTCTTCGCTCCTAATAATATGCACATACTATACTAACTTAATAGTCGTTTTATCAATCAGTTGTTCTCTAATTCTATGGTGATACTTATATTATTATTGCGGTTTATTACCTTTCACGCAAAAAATACTGAATGGATTTTAATGAAACTTCACAATAATACTGTTTATACGTTGTCATTGTTATTCTAATGTATAAACTTTATTATGTGTACATAGGCTATCATTAATAAAGATATTGTGGCAATTGTCCAAAATATATCGATAAGTTTCAAGTAAGGAAAAAATTCCGCCAGATGCGAGATATTCTGCGCTGCAAAAACCGTTAGAGTTACACACATATAATGTATTTTATGTGTACGCCATTATCGCCAAAATAGTGAACCATCTATTAATAATAGGGTGGAACGAAGTTTGCCCTTTTTATCTCTTTAGTACGAGGCAAGAAATATTTATCTTTCCTTCTGTTCACCATCTGGTATAATATCTGCTATAAATAATCAGTTATGTTTTAACAGAAGTCGTTTTGAATAGGTATATCAGGTATACTTTCCCTACGTCAAAAAGATAAAACTTTTTAGTACCAAGATTGCACGATGGCAGTCCATATTAAATTAAGTTCTTAGCCAATTCATAGAAAATGAAGTAAGCTCTGTTTACTCTCGGAGGATACTACTCGTAAATTATTTCCCAGCGTAAATAGTGTAAAACGCAGAAACAGCGACCGCGACGCGATAACGAATTAAAAGCTGAATAATTTAACGCTACTGAGAGACCCCGAGGGGCGCTCTTTGGCAATAAATCACTGCAACGAGCCGAGACATGCTATTTTTTACGTTATGCTTTAGTACACCTTAACTCTTTGTTGGCTAGCTTCATTAAAGCCCCACTTTTGCGATGGGAATACCGGAACAATGTACGACCGAGCCTTGGTTTTTTTCTTTCGATACCAATTAAGCGTTTTCGGTATATCTGATGAACGCTATCGCCTGATGTTACTTTGCAAGTTATGTGAGAACACGCGCCCACCGCTTTCTGAATTTTCTTCAACATGCACCTTGAAGCAAAAAACTGAATTATGGACTCATTAAATAACTTTATCATTACAGTTTCTGGAATTTTTAGTTTATTATAAGTTACTAATTAAAATCCGTAGACTTTTGACGATACAAGCTATGAATCAGTTAAATAAAATAACATTCCAATAGCGATGCCTATGGAAATCAAAGCGAATATGGTGTGCCCTTTCATAAAATACTTTTTTCGGAATACACATTTCGTTAAAATTTATATAAGAATAAGACTTTTGTTAATATTCAATAAGATTTAATATAAATTCAACTCAATTGAATTGTTCAGATAGCGGTTTATTGTTATTTTTATTAGGCCTGCATTAGCCATCAGGTGATCTGGTTGCTCCTTAGCATCTTCAGCAATTGAAGAATAACTCAACATTTAGTCACCCTGTTTTCATATTTATTTTATTTGTCCAATGTAAGGTGAGTTGTTCCTGTTCTGGAACCTGTACAGTGCGCCGGTGCTGCTGGCGCTGGTGGCGGGAGAGGCGGCCGCGGTCATGGAGAACGTCACCGATGACGTCATCGTCGGCCGCTGCATCGCCGTCCTCAAGAGCATTTTCGGCCACGCCTCTGTGCCGCAGCCGAAGGAGTGTGTCGTTACCAGGTATTGAGTGATATTACATAATTATTAGTCGTTGTCTTAGTTTGATTTTTTTAAGCACATACAAGTAGTGGGTTTATTAGTATAATTACTAGATGATGTTAATGATTGGTTATGTGAAATATTTTATACCCTGAAACTTGATTGTACCGAATTTTTGCTTTTTGTACTATAGGTTCAACAGATCCTTACAAATCACTTTTCTCTATCCGTGGACCAGAAATGAGGACGCTATCCTTCGCTGTGTTGATGTTGGTGATTTATTGCTTTTTAATTCTTGCAATTTTCGTCTATAATGATTTGCAGTGAAGGTAAGCATCGTGAAAAAATATTTATTTGCCTTTTCGAAAGTATTCGCTCGTACCTAGATGGCGCGCAGATCCGTTCGCTCGCGGCTCGTACAGCTTCGTGGCCGTCGGCTCCTCGGGCACGGACTACGACCTGCTGGCAGCGCCAGTGCCGGGTTCGCCTGGAGAGAATAGACTGTTCTTTGCTGGTTAGTATAAACATATAATTTTTTGGCATAGAGAGGGAAACAAACACAAATTCGTCTGATGTTAAGCGGTTCACGTGGCCCATGAACATCCACAATACCAGAGATGCTGCAAATCCTGAGCGGCCTTTAAGCTAAGGTTTGGAAATGCCACTAAAGAAGACCATTTCACAACGCAGTTGTAATGAATCTCGCGTATTAAAAACAGAAAATGATATCTTTGTTAGAATCAGTAGTTTATGAAACCGTTATTGATCTGGTTTGATTAATTGTTAACGCAAAATCGTGAATGGAAGGAAACCTGAAATAACATTTTCCTCGTACTATTTCGTATTACTTCCGATAAGGAAAAAACGCTGCGTAAGCTCATAAAAACTTATGTGGAGTATCTTAAATCTCCGGAAACAATAGAATTGATTCTCCCGCTCCCAGCTTTGAAGTTAAAATAAAGAAGCAATCGATGGGTCAATAAAAATGTAAATATTGTGTAGTAACATTCTATAAAAGTGAATACTATGTGCACTGGATTTTTGTTCTCAAGCTAACCTAATTGGTTCTTTTGCACCTTGCAGTGTAGATTATATGTCAGTTATACTGTACATGTTCATCTGTGACTGAGATGATTCCGTAGATCAATTCTCAATCTTAAAGCTTCTCATTTTTTATACTAGAAAGTGAAAAAAATGCCAAACAATTGTCACACATCAGGTCATTTTTGCGACCCTCTCACTAAAATACTGACTCCATTATTGTTCGTAGGTGAGCACACGATGCGCAACTACCCAGCGACAGTCCACGGCGCGTTCCTCTCGGGGCTGCGAGAAGCCGGCCGCCTGACTGAACTGCTACTCCCGCACGCGCCTATACCTACACACATCTAGCCCAGCAATACGGACTGATACTTTATTTATACATCATACAATATTAAGATTGACAAACATAATCGAAGCAGTTGAATGTCTTACTGGTAATGCCTGTGGCGCTTAACACTCTAAAGGCTTGGTTACACGTGTAGCGACGAGACGGCGTACTAGGTAGAACGGCGACCGAGTCACTGTCTCTCTACTTTTATATATCAACTGCTCGGCCAAACACTCGACGCAATTTTTATACGCAACGAGTACTCGGCCGATGGCACTGTCTCACCCGTTTACTCCGTGCATGTAATCAAACCTTTATTGACCTACTATTTGTACGTGAAAGTGGTTAGTGCAGTTACAAATATTAACTAGCTTAGATCTGTACGTATGAGGAATGAATTACTTGAAATGATTTTAATATTGTCTACAGAAATCATTTCAAACATAAAAAAATTGAGTTTGAAGTATGTATATTTGTTTAAACGGTTTACAAAATATCGCACAGATTGCTAATCGGTTTAAAAAATATCGCTTGCCTCAGATTGATAAAGAAAAGCAAGTTATTTTGATAAGACTAAAGCTTGCATTAAAACATGCATATGGTTCCTACAAAGTCATGCTAGAACAATGAAGTACATCCTAGAACGCACCATCTTGCCTCTTGTCTCCGAAGGTCCTCCTCCTCCTCCCCCGGTCCGATTTGGTGTACGACCGTCAATAATTAGGTTTGTCTTTTACTTTACACCATTATAGTTTGGGGATTTTGTTGCATTATATAAGGTTATTTTTGTTATAGCATAGTGTTGTTTTTTTTTCCACTTATATTTGGTATTTTATGGTAGTTCAATACCACCACTATTGCTGAGATAAGGTTTATCTAAAAAAATACTGATCTTTGTTAATTCAATGAAAACTGATGTATGAACAATTGAATTGAACAATTGATGTCGCGTAACGAATTAATATTTGAGTGTTGCGCAAACAACCGAAACCTATGGCGTTTTATTTATATAGATTCATTAATTATTGTTCACTAGAGTGCTTAAACATGGCTCATTGTTTTAAATAATTCGAAGGTTTATCCGAAATCTATGAGCCGCCATTGCAAAATAATGTGGATAAAGAAGGCTATCGGTAGTCCGCATCGAGTTGCAATGCTTCACTTCCGCGAGCATGGCTGCACCGTGTCGATACCACGGTCGTGCCGCCTCGCACCTTATCGCGGAGATGATTTGTTCACCCGATGGCTTGTCACGTAGACACATCGGTTTTTTTCTTTACAATTGTATTGCTAAATTAAAACAAATATATAAACCAAAATCTTTCGCACAGTAGGATCTAATCTCTATTGTCATTCGTGCTATGGTCCTTAGTGGTACGGGAGCCCCAGCGGGGAGATCTGTACATCCTCGAGTGCGTTAGATTTTTGTATCGGGGGTACCTTGGCCACTGTTAAATACACTACATCACTAATCAGTCATCCATAAAGAGCCGTTATTTGTATTATTACATATTTAGAATAATTGACAATTTAAACATGAACCGCAAACCAAGCTAGGCGAATTGGAGTATAATTTTGTAATGCCTTTGTCTTAATAGAGATTAGATCCTACTATGCGAAAGATTTTGGTTTATATATTTGTTTTAATTTAGCAAACACAATACACTTGCATTATTACCTACTTATCTTGTTTCTTTACGAAAACTAAATGACGTACTTCAATTGTATGTATTTAATAAGATTTTATAGAACAAGGTTTGCTTTATAATAATTTAAATGTTGATTAATTAATGTTGTACAATGCGGAAAAATAACGACTTAACAAGTATTTTATGACACTGCCATGTACAATATGATTATCCGATACGAATAGGTCAATAAAAAATAATTAACGTATAAAAAGAGCCTTTAAGTCTTTATGCGTATAATTTAGTGACTGACTTTTTGATTACTTTTAATTATTTATAATGGCGTTTAAAATTGTATGATGCGACACAACAAAACCAGATATTCTACATTAGTGTATGTAATAAATATGCCGGATTTTAATTGAATGGGAATGGGAATGGATGAGAGCGTGTTATAGTGTAAGATATTACGACAATGTTACAGTAATAGGTAGGCCAAGACAATTGTTTTAGTTAATCAACTTTTGTAATTTCCTAGTAAGACCCAATCACTTTTTGGGTTTAAGAATAGATTTTTGTGTGTGAATTTGAATATTTTTTGTGTGGAATTAATAAAATATTCTGTGAAAAAAAAATGTTTTCCTTGGAATTAAGGTACAATACAAAATAATCGTAATCGTCGAACCTACATGCGTTTTATAACGAATAAACCATTGCTTGACCACAATCCCATTTGATAAGTGGCAAAGTGTTCGATGAGGGTTACGCACTATTTAATGAGAAAAGGCTCTGTGAGGTGTGTTCAAGCCAAAATGTGCTGTTTAAAAGTCGCTTCAGACAATTTACATATTAAAATGATATAACATTACTCCCATATGACAAATATGTAATGATAAACATCGAAGAGATCATATATAAGTAGTGAAAAGAACTATAGTAAAAATACATACGTTTGTTGGTACAACAGTTGCAGGCTGTAACAACATGAATAAATAATAGTTCGAATGAGTTCTTGTGTATCGTGTTATCTTATTCGCGCTTGCGCAATGAAAAGAGAGAAGGATAAGTCGTGAGAGAGCATTCGCATTGTAAATTATTGCCTTATAAAGATCGCAAATCAACATCCATATTTGAAAGGTTACTTGTGTCTAGGTCTGGCTTAACGCAGCGGTATCTGCTGCGGACCGCATAAACTATTCTCGTATTACTCGTAGGAAACGAGTGCCGAGCAAACTTTTGTATGATACTTTAGGAATCCAGTTGCTTCTTTTTTATGCGCAGGTGATCTAGCTACTGATAAGTAATGTTATACTTTAATAAAAGTTAACGCAACCAATTATTAACTGTATCGTTAATCTCTTTAATAGTAAACGATCATAGTAATTGCAATAAACAAAAAATAAGAAACACCGAGGAACTCCCAGATTTTATAAAATGAAGAAGGTCAGATCGTCGCCTGCTCTTGGGCAACCATGTCCGATACTCTTGGTAATTTTGTATAAACAAGTACAGCAAATTTTAAAATTAACAATATGTACATACTGTTTTAGCAGAAGGATTTGAAATTTGCGTATACACATACACTTGTTATTCAGGAATTCATATATGCATTTTTTATTATATGCTTATTATATACAACAACATATTCCATTATATATATATATATATATATATATATGTATATATAAGAATACGTCTCTGTTAATATCAAATTTTGATTGTAAATAAGAATCTTCGAATTGTTAGACAATTAAAATGAAGAAGCTTCATTCTACGATAGCACTAAAACAACAAGAGGAATGTTTAGTTATATAGTTCCGTGCTTAGGCGGGGCTAGTGACGGATTTATGGGATCTTTTAATTGACTTTTTAATTATTTCTTCAACAACCACGCTTCCGGCAAATTGAAAACGAAACCGCGTAAATTCCCTTGATCTTATCTAACCTATTTTGTAGGTGGAAAACATTATCTAAATTTTAACCTAATTGTTCTGGCAAACTTATATTCTAAGGAAATATATGACGCTGTAAGTTTTATAGGATACATAAAGAAGTTATAGGAAATATATTGGTAATTCCACCTGGCAATGTGACGCTAAACCATTTTTTTTATTTATGACTGATATTCAAGTTTAAACTGATTGGAGAATTTCACAACTTCAAAGTTCCAAAATAATGTATCAACCTTAATGATTATTAAAAGTCTACTTGAATATAAAATTCTACCATCCACAGCTGTGCAAGTTGGAGCAAAAAAGGTTAAAGTCTACATTTGCTTGCACAAGGGACACACGCCATTCGCTTATTAACTAATAGCGTTGCACTATTATGAATCTTATTATTATATTAAGTAAGTATAATAATATATGCAATTGTCTGCTTAGTTATTTAACTGGCTATGAATTGATAAGGGAAACACGTTGAACACTCAAAAAGCTTATTGTTTTCTCTATGGTCTTCCTATGGGTTCACTGGAACAGTGAAAATAGATCAACACTAGCTTTAAAAAATGCTGACATAATGTTGTATGAAACAGTGCACAAAGTTGTACATGTATAATGTGTATTTGTTGTACAGACATATTTTGACAGATATTGAAACACATAGGATAGGATACCTCCTAGAGAGCTACCTACCTACCTACCTAAGAGATATGTATTATTTCGTTAGTCAGGTAAATAGTTCTTAAATCTTATAGTATCAAAAAATGAATGCTTGTTGGTTTTAACTACATTGATACAATAAATGTATATACATTTAACAACTTAATTAAAAATTAATTGGCTCAGGATGTACCAATAAATAAAAACTTGTTATATCACTATAGTTTGCTTAGAATGATTCTTCACGCTAAAGAGACCCATTTTTATAAATCAATCCAAATGAGACCTTAAAAATGGACAACAAGAGTTGAATTTGAGTTAGGTGGCCTATAACTCAAGACGTTAAAAGAAATAAATTGTGGGGTTTACTAGCCCACGCCCATTGATTAACATGACCGATAAAACAAGGTTTAATGAAGGATTTTTAAACTTAGCATTTTTTCACATTGTTAGGTAACTGTGAGCCTATAAACAGCGCACATATGGAGTCGCACTAAATAGATATATTTTTAAAAATAATATAGCATGTGAACACACACACACTCTTTTTTGGGAGATAAAATATAATCAGATAAGGGACACAGGCCTCCTAGAGTTCGGTCTAGGAGTCCGTTGGATGTTTCAGTAGTCGATCGGAGTTTTTACCAGTCGTAGGTTCAACTTTGTTTTGTATAATAGGACTGCACCAGGTACATCTTGATTAAATATGTTCTTGGATTGACTACGATACATCATATAGCACCAATGGCCTAATGGTTAAGGATACGGACTGCGAAACATGCAAAACATGGTCGTGGGTTCGAATTTGCAGGCGGCCGGTCGTGAAAACCTATTACGGTGTGGCCCACGATCGTGCTGTGGTGATACCGCATAAAAAGTGGGCAAAAGGGCAAGGATAAGAGGAGACGATACGTTACATGATGGCAGTTGGGGCCCTTGGGACTACACAAATGGCGTGAAAATCCAAGGTTAGGTTAGGTCTGCGTAACTATTTCGATTTATTATTAATTACCATATTATTAAACTTACCAAGGTAAACCTTGGAAAGTTTTGGTTCGCTATTTCGATATTAGAATCATTACGAATAATGAAAAAAAAACAATTTCATGAACTAAGAAGAAAACGAAATAATAAGGAAATTAACGGCCAGCGGTCATATTTGGAAGATTTTAGTCCACTATTTTAAAATTCGTAACTTACATGTCTTACAATCTTATTTTTCTTAATTCATTTAACGGACTGAAAAGACCTTTTATAAGTCACTTGTAAGTGTGTATTTGTAATTTATTTAGTTGGTAATATTTTTTAAATATTTCATGCAGTATTATGGTTTATTTCATGCAGTATTATTATAAAAGTCCATTTAATTCATTTCTCTGTCCGGAAACACTTTGTTACAATTAACCCTACGGTGCTTTTAAAAAATGGCCGCGCAGCCAAACTGACAAACGACGAATTAATATAGGGATCCACTGCCATTTACATCAAGTTCCCACTTTCCACTTTGTACTTACGGCGTCCCTTCCGCCCTTCCGCCCTTCCAGTAATTATGCATCAAGATAAAAGTCCCAACTGTTTGCTTAAGATTTGTTCGAGTTAAGTAATTAGTAATTAACTTCCTTTGACCTCCGAAAATAATTTTTGAATAGATTTAATTGAGATTTTGTTTATATCAGTATGTTTAAAATTGTAAAAAATCCCGAGGCCAAAATGTCTTTATAATTTATTTGACCTTGAAACTTACAAATCAAAGTTAAGAAAGAAAGTAACATTAAATATTGCTGTTTATTAAAGACAATATCTAGATTTAATAAAAATATACTAAAAGATGATTGGAATAGACGCAGTCCTTCGACTTGTATATTTATTATGGATTTTACGCAAGTTTATATTCATGTAAATAATATGTTATTTGATATTTTATCAATAATATTAATATCTTGAATAAAATCAATTTTTTTATGTTTGATTTCTAAGTACGGGTAAGTTTACCAGTATATTATTTTCGCTCAGATTAAGTAGCTTTAATTCGTTTTGTTTCGCTATGCATTTACTAAAAGATCCTCATTTATAAATTAATTAATTAGACATTATTTTGAAATTCGTAAATGCGACATCTACTGCAATAACCTTGTGTTGAATCAGAATAAACGATTTCATAAATTTCTGTAGTTTAATAATTCTAGTATAGATGGCGTTGTTTTATAGAACTAAAAAACGCTGCGCTTACGTCGCACTATTTTTCTGTCTATATTAGTAAGACTTTATACTTATTAAATTCTTAAGTCTGGTCATATACATACACCACTGCATTTTATATGATTTAAATTATTAAATAAGAATAACAAAACAATAATCGTAAAAACTTTAGATAATACACAAAGATAGCGCTTATCTATAAACTTTGATCAACATTTAAATGAGTAGTTTTATTGAAAAGAATTTAAGAGTCTCTTGCTTGGCACATATTATACATACTTTTGAAGATGTATAGCTACGGTTTTTTAATTTCTTATATTTCGTAACGCTTGGTTTCGTACCGTGGTCATTTGGACGAAAATATATTTATTTAATTTTAAGATAGAGAGAATATGACAATAACACCACTTAGTCAATGTTTAAAATAACTAAATTAAGTTTTTGTGATTTATATTCTTATTTTGATTATAAATTATTTAGGTATAAGTGTTATTTTACCATGTAGGTAACTAGAAGTATTTTTTTACTTTTCACTGAGAACTAGTAACTAGAATACCAACAAGCACTAGGTATACCGAAGCTATAAGCTTAAGCTTTGAGTGATGTGGTTAATCTAGCTTTATCAAACACTTATTTACAATTTAATTATTAACCTAACATACGAACGTATTAAACCGGAATAAAGACCTTATTTTTATAAAATAACAACTGTTTTCGCTTTCAATACAATATAAAATAAATGCCATAAAGACCTAAAATTGATCGTATAATGCACACGTTTGAATTGGTTCACTAGCGTTCGTTAGGGGCGAGAGGTTACTCACAGCTCGACAGCACTCCATTGGGCATTACTCACCACGAGTGGACCTCAAAGCGGTCAGGGTCATACAAGAGAATGGAGGGTGCGGTACGGTAAGTTGAAATATCTGGTAGGTGCGAGTACATCTACACTCAGAAACTACAGCCAACATTTTTGGAAAATAATATGTTTAAATTGCATCAAATAAATCTTGTAGGTAATACATAAATGGTAAAACTCAAGTAAATACTGGAGTTGTACACGTTTTTCACTGACTAAAACATTTCATAATGAGCTGTATTTTTTACCTGATTGCTGATTGTATTTTATGTATTTGTTATTTTCTATCGCGTCTTGTGCAAAAACCATTAAAAGTATTTGCATAAAAACATAAAATATATTATTAAGATTATAAAATTCACCAAACCAGCTACACGTAGTACGAGTATAATATAATGTATGTTTTTAAGCTAATACTTAATAGCGTCAAGTAGGCATAAGTAAAATCTGTTTAAAAGAGAGACAGCTCAGAAGGCTAGCTTAAGTCGTTACTATAATAATTTAGTTTCTGACAACGAAAGTCAGCACCTCCTGATGCCTGACATAATATAATGAAACATTAATAAAAAGTATAAGACCATCCAGTGTCGGATCCCGGATTGCGATTAGATAATTAAGTAAAATAAAAAGTAAAAATTCTGTGCAATCAGATGATTGGGGGATTGCTTCTCTGCCATTTCTGATGCTTATTAATTTCTTATTCTTTATTTTGATAGGTATCTTGATTTGATTGCGGTGGACGGTCTTCATTTCCGCTCGGTGAAAATGAGCTAATGACTACCTACTCGTGGCTTCCGTCATTATAGTTTTGATAAGGCGTTTCCGGGATTTACTCTCGTTTACTCTTTATTTACAAAATATCCCTGCATCAAAACTGATTCCAAAAGTTTATAATCGTATTATTTTAATTACAGAAATTTACTATTGGGAGGTAATATTCTAAAACTACATCAGCTTTCATGTCTAACATTTATGACAATACGTTGTGTAGTGACATGCGTGTACAATGCATCCCGCAATCTTATTGTGAAGGTAATAACCAGCTGGGTCAAATGTCAAGGTAAGAGTACGCTCACCGTCATGGTAAACAATGAATAAAGGAGAAAGGCTATTAGCCAATCCACCAGACCAAATATTTCTTACATATATAATACACAAAACCACAAAAATTCCCTCATCTAGGTCGACGTTTCATCGGTGTTAATGTGGTTCAAATATTTGTCAATCAATTCGGTGACTGTTGCCATGTCGCTGTTATCAATTGCTGTATCCATCACAATTCTAATTCTAACAACTGTGAAGCCTGAGCCAGAAGATATTCCTGCTATTATACCATCAGTGCAAAGCTATAAAGGTAATTTATCAAAATCAAGAATCATAAAAGAACAGACGATTGCGAAACATAAAATTAAGCAAGACAAAATTAAGAAATCATATGAAAGTAAGATTGTAGAGCGAAACGGATATTCACAGAAAGAAGAACATCAAATTGAATCGCCTGTACAAGTTAAAGATAAACCTACTGATGTCGCTGCAAAACCGAGAAGCTTCAATTCCCATTTCACTTCAACTGGGTTTGGTGTTACTAGCAACTCTTATTATGGTCCACCTATTTACCATCATCATTCGGTCGGGTTTGAACCTATAAATATCATGGTATCTGTATCAATTATATCTTTTCTTCTGCAAGCTTTGCAAGGCTTACTCGCGAGGGTAAAGCTGCCAACAGCGGTCGTCCAAGCAAAAGGTTTAAATTTAAAATCAAGCAATTTAGAAAATAACGCCTTAAAACCCTTCAAAGCTTACAATTAAAATAAGAAGTCAGCTCAAGAAGTTCTTCGTTAAATTTAACTAAAGATACAACTGTTGAGTCAATATTGCCCAAAGCATTTACTTACTTTCACCAAATGTACCCCATATATATTATTTATTATTTACGAGTATCAATGGTAGTTCGAAAATCCTTTACTATAAAAAAGTATCGTCGTGTTGTGAAAAAGATATTTCAAAACTAATGTAACGTTTGTGCACTGTTTTTTTTACATTCCACTGTTCTTTATACTTCTCTAAGCAAAAAAAAATGGTAAAAAAATTCGATTAAAGTCCTATGATAATAAGAATTAAAAGCGTAAAAGTTATATGTGCTTGTAAATGCTTGCTCCAATTCCCAATTTCCAATTCTACTTACATTAATATCAGTTCATGTCACGGAGCATAATGTTCATTTAGGTTAATATGTTTGACTCATGACATAAAATTAAAACGTATGGTACGTTATATTTATAGTTTATATTAAGGGTGTAAGCTGCGCGACATTTGGAGTAAAAGCAAATTTACTAGTTCATGTGGTGTAAGGTGGTGTAAATTGTATCCTTTTCATTGTCTTAAGAGGTACTTAGCAATAAATACAAAAGTAAATGTTAAATATGTATGACAATATGTCATATAGGTCGGACAACTAAACTGGCATCTTCACACATTCTCCCGCTGCATTTGTATAGTGTCTGTGAAAGACCGAGTAGCGAGCCGTCGCACTGCACGCGCATCATGCAAAGTCTCTCTTGTGTCTATGAGTGTGACACAGACAGATTTGATTTCGTTAGATTTAGAACCAAAGTTATGCTAAAGCATAAGAACAATTTTTTTTAATGTATTTTCAACCCATCCAATCTTACTGAAACCAGAGAATACTTGATATTTTTAAATGACTGCATTTTTTATTAAAAACATTTAGCTTCAAACACATTTATAGTGAACTTTTTTCTTTTTGTCATTATATTTCATCATAAGCGCCACAAGAACGTCGTATTGAAATGATTTCGACTACGATTATCAATTATTAACCGACTTCAAAAAAGAGCAGGTTATCAATTGGTCTGTATGTTTTTTTGTTTTCTATGGTAGACTAAGCTAAGCTCAATTGTGTTTTATAACAGCTTACAATTTATCTGTAATATTTCGTCAAGTTGTGTTTTTTCAATTTACTTCGTGTTATATTATTCTATAACCTATTATTTATAATAAAGAAAAATATAACGATATCCTGCGTTCTAAGTAGAAATCCAATACGTCGGCTTATACAATTGTTGCTTATAAAAATCTATACACATAAATAACATTGATGTGTCCAGTTTATAACGTCAAAATTAAATTTCAGTACTGAATGCACATGACGTATGTACGGTACTTATAACAGAAAATAATTTTAAGACTTTTGTTTCTTTGTTCCGGCTAATCTCCGAAACGGATGGAACGATTTTGATGGTCGTTCGTTCGAAAATCGTTCCTCTGTTAATCTTAACTGTTGCACGAATGAGCCGGCTTGACCGGTTAAATATCGCAACGGAAGATAGGGGAAAGGGGAAAATGATTGGACGAGGAGAGGATGAATAGAAAAAGGAATTATCCGAGCCGTGTATTCCCTCCTTTGTCCATTAAAGTTAGGCAACACATTTGCTTGTTGCGGATGCCTTTGGGTAGCGGTCTCATTTTAAGAAGTAAACCGCCTGCTTGTTTGCCACCTACTGCCATAAAAATAGCTATGTTGTAAGGAAACAGTAAGACTATTTTGTTTCACCAAAGGTTCCACGCGAAAAAAATGAAAACCCCAAAAATAAAGAAATGCGTGCGAAGCCGCTAAAAAAGATAATTAATAAATAAATCTATTAATTAACGTAAACTACAAAGTTTAATTAACGCTGAAATAACTTGTCATAAAATTATAATTCATGCTCAATCTAATTAAGACTTCTTCAAAGTCTAGTTTAATATTAAAATAATTCAGTAAATTTTCAAAGCGAATTATATCCAATATTTAATCCCTTTTTACTTAGGCTGATAATCTGCAGTTAACTGGTAGTAATACTCGTAGTTTTAGAGTTAGAGGACGTGGTTGGTATTTGAGGTTATAAATGCTTAGGCAGCTATAACATACTAATCGCCGTTTTAAACAACTAAGTAATTATTCTTTATAGAATAATAATTTTAATTCCATGCATTTTCACGTTAGCTCACACAAGTTGTGGCAAAAATCCCCCTCCAAGCTCTCTCTTACTTTGTAGGACAAGCGAGGGTGAGGTTGCAATGTTATTTAATATTGGTAGTTGTTAATTTTAAGTGCACCCTTATTACTTCCTTTGTAGGAAGTAAAAATCCAGAGCTTAGTTTTATAAAATATTTCATCTCATAGATCTGAATGGTGGTGAAAAAAAGATCTAAAGTCTGAAAAGAGAATATTATTGTTTGTCACTAGATCCAATAACGGCTTGCTTTTTGAAACGTCGCAACAAAAGAACACAGGTATAATTACACATCTGTATAAGAAATCGCGTCTTCCACATAATCATAATATTTTTTTTTGTAAATACGTAGCAGTTAGTAACGGTCGTTGGTTCTCTCAGTTGACACTTTATTGGTATGGATACGAAGGATTTTGTGCAATTGCATAGCCAATAGTAGTGGCGCCTTGGTTATGATGATAAAATATGGAATCAATAGTGCGGCAGTTTTGGGAAGTGTTTTTTCTACAGTCTTCATTGTCTTTCAATCTGACATATAGCAGTTTATTGGTGTGTAAAGTTTCTCGGGCGATAAATGAGATACATAAAGATGTCTCGCTGGATCATTTATCTGTTTTTATTTTAATGTTCTCTTAGAAAAAATATATTAGTTAAAAATATTATGGTTTTTAATTAACTTTTATTTCATTGTCACCCTACAAGTACTCATACATAACGAATGCAACGCCGATTTCGAAGACCGCATAAACTATTTACAAGCGAGAGGCGAGCCGTGTTTGTTAGAATTCCTGGAACTCGGTAATTGTATTTACAAGTTATGTAAGGCATTTTTATGTAATACTGAATAATTTTTTATGATTTACGTTGTGATTTAAATATGTTTTAGGATGAAATACGGTAAGCCAAGAGAACTTTGTCATCTCTAAAACAATATATAAAACTTTTGGAAGAGTTAAAGGTGCCTTTTGAAGCTTTTTATGATAAAAAAGTAGAGGAAATAGGGCTTGGAAAGGGATGAGGTCTCTCTTATCAGACGAAACGCAGAAAGATACAAGTATACAATCCTCACAGCGCCGATCTAGCCTGCTATCGAAAAAGAGCGAGATTTATTTTCAGCATCCTGTTTTTCATCATCTCGAATAAAAAATATACATATTTTTGTACGGGACAACAAAAAAATGGCCTCGCCCTACCCTTCTTAACGTTTTGGCGCCCCCTGAAAATTTAAATTATTAGTCCTATTAAACTTAAACTTCATCCGATGTAGTTTAATCGGGCTTAAACGTAGGTTTACCCTGATGCTTACGAAGATATTCACTTAAAACATATCGTCATCGAAGTTTCTTCAGAGTGACAGAGAGACACCTTGTATCGCACGACCCACGATCTTACGTCAGTGGAAACCCATAGTTAAATTAGAAAGACTCAATACACATGGAGAAATGTTGTATGAAAAGCAGAAATAGTTCAGAGCCTAACTTCAGTCCATTACAAATCCATTATAGTTTTAGCGCTTGATATTTCATCCGCTTACTATGCGGAATGGGGGATTAACATGTTTGGGGTTGAGATTTGAATGTAAAATAAAATAAACAGAATGAAGTTCGTTGCACTATACTGTGATAGAAAGGTTCTATATGTAGGTATGTATTTAGTCTACTCACTCAGTAGTAAAGTTCATTTGGGGTATTTTCAACCGGTGTAAATTCCGTATAAAGCTAATATTTCTTGTATACTTCCTTATAAGCAGTTTAAGTCCTGACTTCAACGTTTTGACTCTACGTGTAATAATACTACTGCAGTTTGGCGCCATTTACATGGACCTAAGGTGTGGAACTCGTTCCGTGTTACTTTTTTCAACTCTATTCGATGTTGTCGTAATAGCTATCGTGTAAACAGACAAGTGTTCGAGCAAGGGTTTTCCCAGTTGTCAAGTAATTACCATCGACCACGAAATAATAAATACCATATTACTTTACAGAGGTACCACTGGTTGACAGAGACTGTAAAAGAGATTACAGCCTCTGTCAACCAGCGACCACGATCGCACACACGCGCCGCACAGTGACCAACTACGACATTATTATCGATGAAAAAAATTAAAGAGTTCTATTCCATAGTGAACATAATCGATTCGTGACTAACGTCTCTTGAAGCAACCAGTTGCGACTAACTAAACGAGTACCATTAAATAAAATGAAAAATTATTTTGCGTATAATTTAAGTAAATAATTTTAATAAATTGTAATATATGTATATACATATATGTACACACACTTGGCTACTAAATCATAATTTACTTAATGAACGGGGCATTGGAGGTTGGCTTTTTGGCTTTTATTCGCCTGCAATAAGTTTAAATTCATTCTATTTTTGTATAAATTTTTTACGATGGATTACAAAATACTTACATTTTACTACCAAAACGTGCGTGGATAACGCACTAAAACTATAGTTCTTCGACGGAATTTTTTTCATAGTAACTATGATGTGATCGCCTTAATCGAAACATGGCCCTGATGGCCACGGAGTCGCATGATGGTATGATGGTGTGTGATGGAGCAGGGAGCAACAAACGCGAGGCCTGATTCGATCCCTCCCACTCCACCCGTTCCATGCGCGTCACTTTTTTTTTTTTTTTTTTGTGACTGAAGGGTCACTGTTTGCCTTGAGGAGGCATTTACAGCTACACCGGGCTCGAGGCGGCAGGGCGCAGAGGGCGCCTAGCCTAAGCCTCTTTAAGAGTAACTTAGCTCGAGGGCTCCCTCCGTAGAGGGAACCTCGGCTCGGGCCGTTACTTTAATATTATTACCGGATTGGACGCGCGTCACAACTATCTTCTCCAATATGAATACTTTTCAACGCACCTATTGGTGAGGGATACGTACCTATTATTTGAAAAATGGCAATTTCGCCTGTTCACAGAAAAGGGGCTAGGTATTAAATAAATCATTATCGTCTTTTTATTTATTAATATAATTGTATCGTATATGTGCTTACTACAGCTTTAAATTGTTTCTATTAGTGGAAATGTGTATCACCAAATATATGAAAATAAAATAAAACAAATACTTGCATTATTTTTGATATCGTTAGAATTGTGTCTAAAGTTTATACGATTGTTGTAAACACAAATAATAAAATATTTTGCAAAGGGGTAATGTAGGAAGGAAACGGTCTGTCGAATTTATCGTGACGTTTATGTGAAGCACGGTTTACTTCGGAATGATTTTATTTAAGTTCTACTTTTATATTTTCGGAACAATGTACGAACATTTCTTTGATGTATTAAAGGACATCAGTCTTGTGTTAGACGTACATGAAAAAATAATTTTTATACACAACTAATTTCACAGGTTTTCAATCGTAATACATTTCGAGTATTAATAATACATAATCGTTATAAAGTAGGCGTTCAGCCTGTTATAAATATTGTAAGGTATATTCTTATATTTATAATATTTACATTTTCAAAATATAAATAACATGTTCAATATCCATAGTCGAAACAATATATGATACTTAATATGATAAAAAATCCTATATCCGCAAAATACTTCATGTCGAATTGAATATTTTAGCTGTTAAAATAACTATTTGAATAAGTAATAGCTTCTCGATTGGCAAGGCCACTCGCGTTAGCTAATAATAGATACATACATGTGTAGTCTATGGATATACCATTTCTTTAGGCAAGCAACGATGTGAAATGGTATATTCATAGTTTAGTTTCTTATTAACAATCCTGCTAAGCCCAGCTTATGCTAGGATTTAGTTGACAGCAATCGTGCGAGCCAGGGATTTGGATCCAACCCAAAGCAATGTTTCACAGCCGCTCCTCAATGCGTAACCCTATTTTAATCAATACGTTCCTTCGTTAATTCTCGACGGATCAATGTAAGTTACATTAATTCCCTCTCCTTGTGCTATTCATCCCGTGTTATGATATTTGACTAGGGAACGAGATAGATACAGCTCTCGACGTTATATCGTGAATAGGCTTTGATATTTTGGGGGTCTCGTGTCTAGTGATATTTTATACGGCACACCATATACTATGCTCTTTTGAAATTATAGGGTAAGTAATTACTTTCCGGATATTATTATGAATTGTGCTACAATGTATATGTATAGTAATTTTATATAGTTTGAAAGCATGCATTAAAGTTTGTGAACATTGCGTTTACATCGTCGTTATAGTGTTTTAGAACTTACATATGTGTAAGCCATGTTTCAAAGTAACGCGAATTATGTAAGAACTATGTTGATGTGAGAAAATGTAGCTTTCTTATAACAAGAATATTATTAAAATCGACGAAACAAGCAAGGAACCAACATTTCAAACAAATAAGAAATGACTGATTACTAACAAGCAAATCTTATAATAAAAATATAAGTAATGTTTTAACGATTATTATGTACATCAAGGTATCCTACTATAAAATATTTTAAAAGCGAAAGTTTGTAAGTATGGATGTATGGATGTTTATTAGTCTTTTACTTAAAACCACTGAATGAATTTAAATGAAACTGTATAATAATATAGCTTACACATCAGATTTTGTGATTTGTGAAAGATTATGTGTGACTTGTCCAAAATATAACAATAAGTGTCCAGTAAGGAGAAAAAACCGTAGAGTTATACGCATATAATATATAATGGAAATGTTTACCTTATGTAGTCCTACAAATAAGCCAGCGAAAGCATGTATATATCTTTTACGTGTAAGCCATTATCGCCAAAATAGTGAATCAACTATCTATTAATTTAATGGCGGAACGAAGTTTGCCGAGCCAGCTAGTTTTTCATAATTGTATTGTGTTCGGTCTGTCGGTACATCTTTCCTATAATACCTTAAGAGATAAGAGGCAAATGCGGACAAATGATACCACATATTATTAAGTAGCAGTTTTAAACGCGACGACGACTTCACCTGTATTTAAATTATACCAAAATTCAGAATAGCATAATTGCTACTACTTTTATGGTAGGCGTATTTGTAAACGGGTTACAATTGTAAGATGAAAACATCGCTGTGGAGTTTATTATGATTAGGGCCAATGATCATAAATAAATAAAAATACTACTGCTAATTGTAAAGCTTTGACCTTCTGCAACTTACCACATGTATTATAAGTATTCAATTCCTTTAGATTTAGAGAAGACGTATCCGATGTTCGTGCCTGACAAGCGGTACATCTTTAAAGTAACTTATATCAAGAGCTGGTGTATTTTTTATGCATATATAATAGACTGGAAAAAATGTGAGTAAGCTTGGTACGTACTGTGCTTATAGGTCACTTGGTGTAGAGTACCATAGATTAACATAACGCAATATATCGTAATAATAAGTCGATAGTCGAGACTTGACTGCGTGAGGTACTGGTCCGCTTATGGTTCCGTTTAGACGACGCCCGAGGAAAATTATACACCGGTTTTTAAATCATCGGCTTATTGCAACTTTAACGTATGTTTTATTTATCAAAGTTATATAAAAAGTGTTTCAATGAGCTTAACCCTACATTAGTGGTAAAGCGATGTGACAAGAAAAGAACCATTAAAATATCACGTATTTTACTTTAATTCGTCTGATGTTTGAACTGCCGCAGTCTCCATTTTAATTTAACCGCTTCTTACTCATCCGAAAATGTTAGTAACGTATCCGTAGCTCTTCTGATATAACTTATCCGCTTGCGTCTTTAACTTTTTACTAAATAAAAAAGGCTATCACTATGATCTCCTATATAAACGAATATGGAGTTGGATCTTAAAAATATAAGACCTATAATTACGCTTGTGAAGTTGTATAAGGCTAGTAGTACGTACCTCCTAATAAAATATAAATTTATTTTCTTACAAGTACATTTGAAAGTCACATCTTATGTCTATTCGAATTGTTTTGAAAGGTCTCGTTTGATCTTTAATTTGATTAAGCAAGGGTCGTCTCAGTCTCTCGTGGATTTCTAATCCGATTGCTTTAATCTTGTTTATAATGGATAAGTAATAATGAGTATTCTTATTATTAATGTTTTAGCTACAGCCTTCTGTGGTTATATTCGAATAAATAAACGAATTATAGACGCAATAATTTCTAGTTCATAAAATCTGAAAAGGTATGCGACTGTTTTGTCTCATCTCGTAGGTATACCAAGGGAATAGTTCTTAAAAGAGCAATATCCATTAATTTGCAAAAACGTACTCGGATGCAAAGCGATACTTACTTCTTGTGGAAAGTTCTTAAGCCACAGTAACCAATATTTGTATGGGTAAAAGTAAAACGTTATGATTGCACGTCACGTAATGTTTACAATACTAAAATAAGTTGCAACAGATAGCGTATAAATTATATGTGCCTAATGTAAATTCATATTGAGAAATATAGACCTGAACGTGGGATTTTTTGGCCCCGCAATCCGTTTGTAGCGATTAGGAGGGGAGGCAAAACTAGTGGACAATCTTTATCTTCGTGTGAAGAAAGAAAATGCATCAATTTAAGTTTTGTTGTAGTTTCGTATCTTTCTTTTAAAATGTAGAACGTTTTAATTCTAATTTCTGTTGTTAATAAATCTAAATTTCGGCTTAGTCACAAATCAATAATAATAATAATGGGTTGAAAATACTTTTGCTTGTCACCCTTGGTGGGTTGTCCGATAAGTCTTCCCACAAATTAAACAAATACATATAAGTATTTCGCTTGAATTCAGTAGCACCGCACCGTCTTCAAATAATGTTCAGTATTTTTTTATCTGTAGACTACATAGAAATAGGTAAAAAATAATAATTGAGACATATCGTTTATTGTTATTAAAGTTTTTGTTGTGATAACAGACTGTATATTATTCTTAACGCCTGCTTTATTTAAATAGCAAAGTTGCATTACTAACTTTAAGCCTTTATTATGAATAAAGGTATTCCATTATGTATGTAATATTGTTTTCTCAGTTATGAAATATTTATTGAAAAAATTGATGAAACTATTGATTTTTTTCCATTTTGCATTTTCATAATAATCTTATTTCATGTTTCTTTATGAGTCTCATTTATATACGAAACAAATTGTATAGCTCAGATTTAACATTGACATGATTGTGTGTGGTTCAATGAACATATAATTCGATCAACGTCCGGTACACCAGGTGTCACAAAAAAGTGTCAACCCTTTGCAACCGCGCCGCTGCAGTGAGTGACAGTATTGTGTTCAATTGTTATTTCACAGTTTCATTTTAAACGGTGAAATAACAACACATTTGGATTAAGATTACTTTAAATTTAATATCTACTTTTGAAATGGCAACAATGCTCCTGTCAGAAATATCACCGCGTTCTTTTACCCTTTATTAAGACTTCTCAGTTGAAACTTCTAAAGACAGTTTCACACGGTCGCTGGCAGGTAAGCGCAGATATTATATATATATATATACCTATCATTGTATAACTTTTTGTTTTGAATATTATTTGTGTAACATAGGTTCATAGTTTTCTATAGTGGAAAATAAAATGAAAGGAAAAAAAAGTGTCAGTCACAAAGATAAAATACAAATTTTATATTTGTGACTGTCACAAATCACATCACAAGATTACATTTTAAAACAAAAGATTTTTCCAATTATCTATATCACCATCATTATAAAAGTTAATAATGCATAATAATAAAATAGGTGTTAACAAATATAAAGCTTGCGATTTTATCAGGCCTATGTGAAAGCGCCCTAAAATATTTCTTTTTAGTTCGAACGCTTTTGTGGTATGTTGACACAGTGGGTTGTTACAAGTGAGTTGTATGGACGGAATGTTATCTTTATCTTAATGAAAATCTTCTAAAATGAATTAAAGGATTAAACGCAGGTCAGAGATTTGTCGGTTGTTGTCTGTTACATTTGTACTCTTTTGAAAGACCACCATACAACATTTTTACTGACGCTTTAAAAGAGAGAGAACGCATAAGCGCCGTTACACCGCAGTGACGTGGATATAATATCACTCACCATCGGACATCCTCTTTGTCTCGACAATTACTTACTGTTAAATTTATAAATATTTATTTTTGTCCGTTCTGCCCCGATTAGTTACGAAGTGGACTTTAACCGGGCTTTTGACCGGAATGGAGATAATTTGGAAAAGGAAATATTATTTTTTCTGTGGGATACCCATCGGACACACTCATCTGTCCATTAAAGCTAGTCACCCATAGGCATCTGCAACTCATTAGCTTGTTGCAGATGCCTATGGGTGGCGATCACTTGGGACTGGATGGACCGCTTGTTTTTTTTTTCCACCTAATACAATAAAAAAGTATAGGCATCACTCGTGCTGCTGATTCTATCAGTGATATACTTACACTTTCAGTTTTGCCATCGTAAGGTCGATAGATTAATGAGTAGAGTAGATCATATTGCTGACGAACAGTAATCGTATAACACCTAGAATTAAAAACCCTTCCTCCATAATGAGGTTTTTTGAGTAAAATACTGTTAGGAATGTAATAGGCAACTCTAAAGGGATGTGGTGGTAAATGTCTAAATAATATATATTCTGTTATCATTGATCAATTGTAATTTAAGTAGGCCTCAAAAGCATACCAATATTGGGACTATTTGAACACATGTCACTTGTAAAGTGTATCAAACTAGCCGACAGTTGTACAACCCTTCGACCCAATTTAAATTCAAATATAAAGTAGATGAAATTTGTATGTCCAATCTAAACATTCATTAGGTAATTTCAAATAATATCGTCTCCCCTTTTTAAAGCGCTTAAGCTAATTATAAAATACGCGGGTATCCGAGGGCACAAAGCTTGCATTTTGCTTTATCCTTCCCCTATTATATAAGTCGGTACTCGGCTTGTGCCCCTCCGCATATTTTTGTTTGATCTTCGGACCAAGTCATGACGCTTGCATAATTATACGGGGATAGTATTTTATTATACCTAGAAAATTATCGGTACTGTACGAGTAACATACGGAAAAATAAATAATAAGTTCTTACAAAATAATTGAAACATAGAGAAATAGAAAAATTGATGCTAATGATTATAACGTAACGAAATAAATAAAATATACGCTCACGTCCGTAACCCAGAAGTGTAAGCAGAAGTTAGGATTTCCATTTGGCGCGATCCTGACACACCCTCTCTCGCTTCTTCTACATCCAAACATCTATGCATACTAGCATAGACCCACAGCAGGTTTGCAACGAAATCTTCTCCAGCTCTCAGAATTTCAAAGGAAATTCTGTTATAACCTGGTGCTTTACCCAATTTTATTATTTTCATCAAAATTTCATTCATATTTATCTCACATTCTATCTCCTTTTCTTCATAATTGTCTGCCGGATGCGAAATTAATACGATTGAGACTTCATCATTCAGAATATCGCCATTCTCACCACGAACAACATTGTTAGCTTTCCTTGCGCCCTACCTCTTACTCACTTCGATGGCAGCTTTCATTAACAAATTCTTTATTTTACCCAAAAAAACTCTCAACATCCATTATTTAAGTTAAATTAAGCTTTTATAATATTATGCTACAATAGAATAAACATGGAGAAATTGTTTTTGTTAATTAACATATGATTTGTCTTATGAAATCGAAAAATTAAAAATTTTTATTGTCATTAAAATATTCAAAGTGCTAAAATGATAATTGGCAGGAAATGTAAAATTCTCTCGACGCACTCATTTTCCGGGTCTCTTTGATAGCAGCGCCTAATATTCCCTAAAGCGGTGAAGACGTCAAAGGCTGCGCTCGAGGCCCACTTGTCTATTTGTAATTGAATATGAAAATCTTTTCAAGATATACGAGAGGCTTAAATCGTGGGACGTAGATCACGATACGACTAGAAGTGACATTCATCTACTTTCCTGTTTTTCACTCAAGGTATTTTATTTCCATAAAAACGGTGGCAAACGAGCAACTGACCTCTACCCATAGCAACATGTAATAAGCACACGAGTAGAGAGGATAGGATTGCCAGAAAATATGATATTTGTATATGTACTAACATAAAAATAAAAATAAAAACATTACTTCAGAAAAATGTACCAATTTAATGGTTAATGAAGTTAACTTAGTATGTATGCTTAGATGTATGAATGTAGATGAAGCGAGAGAAGTGAGCCAGGATCGCGCCTAATGAGAATGCGTGATCTCTGCCTTACTCTTAAGGGTACAGGCATAAGCGCATATTTTATTTTGTTTATTAAAATACATAAGGAATACTTAATCCAATAACAAACCTTTCCTCCTAATAAGATTAACGCAGCTAATTTCCTTTGAAATTTCATTAAAGTAAGTAAGCACATTGACTTGCTTTTCTACAGTTATAAAATGCAACATTCTTGATTTTATTACTGGTCCAATTTCACATGTTATAATTTCAAGAATTAATGTTTATCAAACGGCATATTCAGTAAAAGTAACGTCCGTGAAAAGCTCTTACGTTAGGAAGCTTCTTGCACTGAGCATCGGCACTCGTTCGCGTCTGGAGAGTCGGCGAATGGTGAATAAAATATGTGGAGCTTTTGACTTGAATATTTTTATGATTTGTATACGTTTTAATTCTTGTAATCTATATGTTGAGAAGTCAGTAATTCACATGAAAAAATTTGCCCACGTCTTTCCATTTCTCATCTTCCACGCAAATGTATTTTTTTTAAGATGATCCGCGTATAATAACTTTGTATTATAAGTAGGTAACATGTGTTATTGTTAAAACCTGAAATATTACCATGGCAACAGATATTGTTACTGATTTTTTTTTCTGTACCCCTGACAATGTGGTTTCAAAATTTCGTGATGATCAGTTGAGTCGTTAAAAAGTTAAAGTGTAACAAACAAACAAATTCACACTCGCAATGTATAAATTAGGATTTGTTAATGTACATGGACTTTTCATATACATTACGGATATATATAAGTTTTCCGTCGAGCCAATTCGAAGCTAAGGAAAATAAACAAACTGACATTTTTTTGTAGACGTCCATACATCATAGATTTAAAAGACAATGTAATACGTAAGTCGAATTTAAGTACACCATTTAATTATTTTCAACGTCCTTTAAACAAAATCTTGTTGTCTGGAGGTCACAAATATAAACTTAAATTAACGCATAAATAACTTAGTTCATTCCAATAATAATTACCACGTGATTGTAAATTCATTCTTTTTCATCTAATATTATTAATTTATACAGAAATAAAGTACGTTTGACGTTTTCTAAATGTTACTTGACTGACTTGTGTGTTTGACTGTTCTGCTGCTTCTTTGCCAGTGTTAAGAAACACCACAAATGTCGTTCCTCTACATTTTTTACCGCAAGTAACTACCATTGGGAATGTTCCGAATTTGGAATCATTCCTGCCGCTGAGTACATGATCTCACAACACGACAAACCTGCAACTACCACCCGCACAGTGTTAATGGTTGGCATTCGACTACCGTGCGGTTTTCACGTAATTTACTCCCTCCTCCCACAACCATGTTGTTGAATGGTCTGTCCCCGAGTATTCACAAACTATTACGTACGCCTTTCTTAACGTTTAGTTAATTAATGAATGAGAAAATAACTATATTTTCAATTTCTTTTTAAACATAGTTTGAATAATTTAAAAAAAAATTGTTGAAGTGTTATAAAAATAATTTAAGCAACACGGACATATGGTAGGTACACTTTACTAGTGACTGGTTCATTATGGCTTTTACTTCTTTACTAGGTTTGTCTATATTAAAGAAGCCAATGACTAACCTTTGAATTCTACAAATTGTATGTGAATCATACAAAATTAAAATATTTAAGTAACGAAATGTTAATTACCTAGCATTAACTTAGGTAACATAATTATCATCTGTCATGTTACGCGCGCTTTAAACAATATTATAGAGCAAGTTAGCGGGCAATAACGATGAACTTAGCAATAGGCTGGCGCACAAAATTAGTATTGTGGCCACAAGCTGTGCGCTTAGTCGGACAACTTTCCAGACGTTCGATCTATTGTTTGTACGTTACCTCTACCTCTGGGGTTATATATCAACCTATGCGAAACTTTGAACGACAAACGAATCTTTGTAACTACATTCAATCTTTTCCTCAGCAATACATGTGTCATCAGCCTCATTTACATATCTCTTTGATTCGCGCTTGCCTGGGACTCTGTCCACTTTTTAAACATAATCCGATTTTACAAGCAATGTTTCATCGATGTTTGTAAAATTTCAAGTTCCTAGGTCTAATAGTTTTGGCTGTGCCTAAACAGATTTGTGTGTGTGTGTAAGAAAAATATGTACCTAAGTTTATCACAACAGTGTATAAATTGAGTTATGAATTTCGTTACAAAAGATACGTAATCGTCGTTGGTACACTTACGCGTGGGATTGCGGTCTGCTGGGAAATATTAGGCCTGAGAGACGTAGTTGATTTTGTGCCAAAAAATAAACCTCTTATCTTGTTTCTATCAGCATCCTGTCTACTGTATTACTCCATTAAATAAATATAAAGTATTATCATGTTTTTGTTTTTTTTTTGCTTCCTTATCGTGCTTAAAATTACATCTGTCATGTTATATATTATACCTATGTTTAAGGAGTAAAAAAGTAGTAAAAAAAATAATTTAAGAAGATGACTTGTTTATTATAGGTCTATCAACATCTAAGTTTACAAAACATAATAGAATTCTTATAGCTAATAAAGGGCTTACACTAAATTCAATATAATAAAAGTGTTGTTTTTTATTTATAAGACAAACATGTAGACTTGGAGTTCCATCAATTTGTTCTTTGATACATAAATGAGAAAAGATTAATGAAAAAGGTTAAAATTAAATTAACTCGACGATTGTAATTAATTACAAAATATAATTTGTAATTTTGTTTCCAATTTTATTCTGGTATAATTCTAAATTATTACTATTAAATTATATCAACGGCTACACAAAACACTTCAACACTACGTCTACAAAAGTTATTACAGCGAGATACTGATTCATATAAAGGAAAGACGAATAAATGTTTACTGCGAGAGCGGTGCTTGGTTATTTTAAAGTCAATCTGTCCTAAGATGCAAAGAGTGCCCAAATAAATATTTCAAATTGTATAAAGATATATATGGTCAAAGTAAGTTCGTCTGTCGGCAAGAGTTGCAAGGTTGATGTACGTATTGTTATGGCGGTATTCAAGACATTTTATAAATTTCTTTTATATTTTCTGTTAGTAATATAAAGCAAAAACAAATCAAAGCTGTAAAGTCTTAATTTTTAGAAGTCAGAGCATAGTATTGACGCATTCTTTGACGTTTTATAAGATATATAAATGTTTGACGTAAAAGGTAACCTTGCTGACGCTTGAACCCCCAATGTACTGATAATAAGTCCAATAGGTAATTGATAAGGTTGGAGTTACTTATGTGAAATCTACCGTCCATACACCTTAACATTTCCTCTAAACTTAGGCTCGTAATAATATTTAAGTTGAAAATAAATCAACGTCATTATCAACGTCGTAATCAACAATAATTTGAAATTGTAATGTATATTTATTCACATATCATCCACTAAAAGCCTACAATAATTATAGCGAGCGAATGCAAAATAAATATATTTGATGGACGGCTGACTTGATGGATCAGGTAGTAATTAATTAGGCATAATTTTTTTAAACAATCATGCTTAGTACTTTCACGTAATGCACTCTGCGATCGAATATTGTAGATACCAACGAAACATAACTGTTTTCAAATAAATTTGAGAAATTCACTTCGAATATTCTTTAAATGCACAAATACATTTTTGATCAACTTCTAAGTTTATACAGCAACATTAAATATAGAAAACCAGTCCATTGGATATGGCGTTCCCAGCCCTCCTCGGAAATGATTTTCAGTCGGGGGGCAGATGGCCTTCCGTAAAAACTGTAGCTAGGACAGATATACGCCGATAAAATAGTGACTTGATCTAATACAAAATATTATAAATAACATTGCACTCAGTTGCGACAACGATCGTCACTGTCCAGACACATTGGTCTAACTTATACCAAGTAGAAATGTGAATTCATAAAAAATATATTTACTGTTGTATATGTACCGTTACATGGTGACGAAATAACAGGCAAAATAACGTTAGGTTAGTACGGTACTTAACCTAAAAATTATCACACATAAAGTTCATACACTAAACGCTTTACAGACGTTATGATTGATTGACGAGGCACTTAAACAACAGTGATTACCATCGCGTCAGTTCAGACATTTGCTTCATTACACATACGTATACTATATGCAAATATATGCACTCTGTATTCTGCAATTTTACTGTCT
The DNA here is from genome assembly GCA_029849275.1 of Papilio elwesi. Classification (NCBI taxonomy): domain Eukaryota; kingdom Metazoa; phylum Arthropoda; class Insecta; order Lepidoptera; family Papilionidae; genus Papilio; species Papilio elwesi. Next base: position 7,363,103 of record CM056697.1, read on the forward strand.
GTTACCTGTAACATGTACATTGGTATAATTGGACAAGGTAGTCAATACTTCTGAGAAAGATTTCTTTAAAAAGTTTAATGATTTAAGACTTAAAAATATATATAAATCAAAAAACTACGTATCCAAGGTTCCGTGCCTAATAATATTACTATTTATTCGTTATTTGATCTAATCATTGTTTTTACGTGGTTACTAGAATTGTGTCAGTGTACCTATTTGTGTGCGTGGGCGAGTTTTGTGCAAAGTACAAAAAATAAAACAAAAAGACAAAATAAACATTAAAACAGATCTTGACCCAATACTAGTATCCCTGAGCATTGGAAGCAAGATATTGATCTTTTTCACGATTGACGACCGGGATGGAATTTCAGAAATTTGTCTACAGTAATCTGAATTCTGAATTTTTTGTGCTTTGGTTCAATTTCCGTATTCTGCCTGTCTGAAGTTGTAAATTGTACATGCGAAACATCGACTTAGATTCTCAGTTAAATCTTTGAAAAGGTACTTTAGAAAAGTTAAACTGACCGTATACATTCCATTTTATACTTTCGGATAGTTAGCAGAATCAGCAAAGAGAATTAAATTCGAAAACAATTTTTCAACTTGAGTTTTCTTTTTTAAATGTTACGTAAAAATACTACTTAATGTTCAACTACAAACTAACTAATCTAACAAAATCGTTGAGGATCAGATGACTTTTTCTGTTGATCCAACTGAGTTAGTAGCGTGAATAATTTATTTAAAAATTAAATCATACTGATAGTAATTATTTTAAGATTATAGTATCTTAATACAAAATAACTTTAGCGGTATTGCGAATAATAAATAAAACTATTAGACGGTTATAAACGCAAGGGCGGTAGTCGGGTACAATCGGTTTAAAATATAGTTGGCGTGAGATGTTCATTAATATATGTTTACAGGATGGTGTACCAGACGTAAATCATTGTTTGCAGACAAGTCTGTACCTCAACAGGTCGGCCCGCAGAGGTATCCATAATTCAGAAGCGTTGAAATCCTTTTGCGGTTGTCGCGAACTACAGACGCAAGGCGATTATGACTAATATTCATTCTAAGAATGGTAACGATACGCAGTTAATGTGTCGTTTCATTATTGATACTGTTTATTAACATTAATAAAATTTAAATAGGGATGCTCTATATTAAAATATTTCTAAAGGAGTTTAGAAAATTTAAATTGACTCGCTCTTAGATCAATGAAATCAATATAAGCGCTGTGAAAAACGAAAATAACATTTTTTGAATTAAATAACTACACGTATCTGTACATTTTATTTGAAACCTTTTATTAGTTTTATTTAGTTTTCTTTATATATAGACATTATAAGAGAACTGTATCAAGTATCGTTAAAATTTAAATTTATTCTCGGGAGAATATACGACGTGAGTACTTCTTTGTTTAAATAAAGTTTTTAAATGTATTATGGTATTAAATATTTATGTTTTCACATACGGATTTGCAAAGTGACTATCATTACGAAAAAGTCATAAAATTGGGTTTAGTTTTTTTAGTTATTAATTTAAAAAAAAAACGCTGTAATGTTCTAACTTGATCTAATCTATGACCGTAAGTTTCATTACAGTGAATACATGCTCACACTGTTATAGGAATTAAATGAATCCGATGCACTCGCAGTTTATCACCTGCGAAAACTGTGAGATAAATCTAGCGTGCAACGTACATTGCAATTAAGAGTGGCGAATCTTGGTTGTGTACGTAATAAGTTTCTTACGATGAGAATAATAACATTTTATCTTTGATCGGCACATTTATAATAATTACATCATATTATTGACAGTCCCATTTATATGAGATCTCTTATGCTATCGTAGCCGAACAAAACATGTATGGAGATGTTTCTATCGTAATTTAATTTTAATAAATATGTATCGGAGAATTCCGGACAAAGGAATTAAGGCTAGCGACCAGTCTTTTAAAAATTTGCAAATAAAAGTAAATTTGTACATAGTCTTGTTCATTATGTAAATAAATCTTATTGGAATATAAAAGGGATTATTCATATTTCGGGGAAACTCCCATCATCATCAAAGTATAAAAATACGAACTACTCGTACACAGTAACATGACACTTAAGTCCGATAACGTCTCGTGTAAGGGAATAAGCAAGACTAATGACCATAATATGACTTGTTTCTAGTTACATTGTAAGCGCTGTAAGTTAACAAAGATAAAAAATTAGCATAGTTTTGACTTGATTTTGTAAATTAAAAAAAATATTTGAACACAAGATTTCATAAGGTAGAACTATTTATTTAATAGTGGTTGAGGTCGCAACCAACATCCATTCCAAGAAAGGGGCCACTTCAACCAGTGAAATACTAAGACAGAAAGTGTACTGTCAGAAGACAGGCGTGCAATAGAAGTACTTTATGCTTCTTTGATTCACATGATGAGTGAGGTGCCAGAGCGCCAATTTCATTCCCCTTCCCCTTCTTATACTTTTATAATGTATCCCCTCCTCTGTCCGAAATAAAAGTAGGCAGTGCATCTGAAACTCATATGTTTGTTGCAGATTTCTTAAAGTAGGTGTAGTTATTCGAGATCAGGAGAACCGCTTGCTCGTTTGCCACCTTTTCTATGAAAAATAAGAATAGCCGCGTGGGGGTTAATTTAAAAGCCTACGCAACATCACTCTTACGAGATCGATTAAAATAAAGAAAACACTTAAAAACTACTTATAATTAAAAAATAATAATAAAACGGGTACTGCAGTACAGCAGTAGTTATAAAAGAGCTCGGAGAGGAGACCTGTGTCCCTGCAGTGGGGAACATTCTAAAAAAAGCTGATTTATTATTATTATTATAAAATAAATAACTACAAGATTTCGATCCAAGGTTCTCTTTTTCCGAATAAAAAGCATATGAAACTGGAATGTAATACCTACTTCATAGCTGTCTTTGTTCCTTGATTGTAACTAATACAGCAGTAATCGCGATGCTCTTTTAATTAAAGCTTAAGAACTTTCTTTGCGGCGGTGCGTTTCGGAATATAGTACATCATTTTACTTATAAGATTAGCAAGCGATAACAGTTCTTATCGAATCTAACTTTTAAGCTTGAATTCCGTTGAGGGAAACATTGCAATACCATCTCCTCATTCGATCCGACAAACCTTAATTATAGACTGTAATTAGAATATTACGGAATCAAAGTCTACATGTAATTAAACTTTGTTAATGTTTTGCTTAATTTTGTTTGCAATCATGTGCGTAATTTAAAAAGTTATATATATATATATATATATATATATATATATATATATATATATATATAATCTAATAGCGAGTAAACAGAGAGACAGAGAATATATAACTCTTAGACATAAGTAAAAATATTAACATTAATTGGTTAATGATATTGAAGAAGACTTGATATTTGATGTACAGTGCTAGTTATGATACATGATATTTAGATAGTATCATATATAGTTTTAGGAATAAAACAAACTTGAAGTAAATAATAAATATTTTTATTACATATCAGCATAATGACTCACGGAGCGAACGATTGATAGATACATGTTGTAGAAAGGCTCCAAGTTAAGAGTTCACTGGATAGAGACCAATCTTTGTTTTTGTGTCATGCGGAGACCGACGTCTTGTGATAAGGGTCACGGTAATAGTGATGTAGCTACCCAATAATATGTTCTGATTTACGAACACTTTCATTGCCAGGTGCAGTTACTTGAACTTATTGTAAGAGATTTATTAGTTGATAAAGCCAATCTACACCGTAATTGTGAATCTAACAAAATTTCATAGTACAAAACTTATACCTAAACTTTTCTCTCTGTTCCCTTCCTTTTCCCACGTTACATGAGGTTAGCACAGTATGACCGTAGTCCCCGGCACTCCTCCTTGGGAGATTGAAGCGAGAGTGCTGGCCGAGGAATAGCGGGTGCGGGCTGAGCTTAGAGACCGGGGTGACTTACACCCCGGAGGAGCTCGCCCGCGCTCGGCAGAGGAGAAAAATGACGACGATGGAGCTTTGGGCGAGTGGCCTCGCGGACGCCGAATACGGGAGAGCGCGGCAATATCATGACGCCCTCTCCGACCCAGGCCTACCCTGAAAGAGGGGCGCTTAACGCAGGCGGTGTCACGGTAGCAAGCTCACGCGTCTCCGTGGCCCTGCCGTAATGCGTCAGAGGGCAGTCAGGTTTTAGTGGGTATTCCGGTCACCTTCTGTGGCCGGCGAGTCCCACACTCCTTACGCCATTGCACAGCCCGGTAGGCCCGTGGGGGTGTGGAAATGCATTTCCTAACTATAAGAAAAAAGTATGACCGTAGTCCATACTGTATAGCCGCTACAGATGTAGTTTTTACGAGCAGCGATCGGCCTGACGTCAACCCTCGGTAACCCGATGGTAACCGGGAATGACACAGATAGAATATCTGTATCATTTCCACAATCGTTGCGAGGTGTAAGTAGAAAATTATGATACTTTATTTTATTTGACGCGATCACCAAGTTGTTGGATGGCAACAACTTGGTGATCGTGTAAAAGTATGTAATAAGTAGCCGTCTGTTTGTTTTGTACCTCATTTACGGAAACGGAGGCTGTGCCGTAATGGATACCACTCAGTTGCCTACGCGGTCGTTATTTATTCAAGAGTTGTTTGAAAGTTTGAGCCGTTTCTTTAAAACACTTAATGCGAGGGAGTGCCATTGTAATAACAAATCTAAATTCGGATAGACACAAAGTCGTCAGTTTAGCAATACAAAGTTTGAATTTAATTTCATAGTAAACGCGACCATTACGTGTTCAATTTAGCTTAGACAGCAAAGGGAGTTTTAATTTTAATTGCTGCGTAATCATATATGGAAGTGCTTAACTTTTTATTAAGACATAAACTAAAAGAAAAACATGACATTATGACAAGAATACGTGATTTACAATTCTGCCAATGTCCCCCATCTTTTAAAATTCCATGTATCGCATGCGTGCGAAGCCGGGGCCAACAGCTTGTAGTCTTATACTATGTATATTTGTTATCTCATCCTCCACCACCATCTTATTCATAATATTGACGTAACAACTATACATGTTATAGGGAGGAAATAACTCGCATTTAAAATAATTACAATTTAAACAGTAAATCGAAATAACCGGTTGATACCATCGAGATTTATGGTTCACTAGACACATTAACAACGCGTTAAGAGACAGTAAAACGTAATATTCTGTATCGGCTTGCTTACGCTATATTCATATTAAGTTACCATTTGTTATAAATTTTACTGCACCAACTTTTTATAAATAATGACCAGTAACTTAGCGCCAGTGAGTCATTAGCGCAGATCCGATATCATGCTTGGTCTTAGTTATGGAAAATAGCACTTTTACGAACGTTTATTACTGTAGTGGGCTTGCTTAACGACTGCGCATTTTTCAATTCTCTTTATTATAATCGTTTATCAATTTCACTAATTGACTTATCCAATAAATTAGACAAATATAGCGATAAAACAAAATGTTGAAACAATAAAAAATTGCGACAACAGTAGGTACTTGCATCTTTGACTCCAAAGTCATTATACGCGCTCGAATCAACAATATACCCATGAAATTTATCATTAGAGTAAATAAATAATATAGCTTACCCATTTTTAATCCTCGTCTTCGCCTTGATTAAGAAGAATCCTTAAAAAGAATGTCTTGCGATGGAGAAATCTTTGTATATAATTCCATTCTTGTAAGTAAAATGATACTAATCAGGATAATTATATTAACGCGAAAACTACACATTGGAATAAAAATAATTTTTAATTTTCCCAAGATTAATGTATTTAATTACGTACATACATGTACATACATATATTCTATTGAAATTAGGCTTTTTTAATTTCAATAGCGCGTATCATCCTTGGTAGGAAGTGGTATTCTTGGTGTAAAGTGTTCGGAACGTTGGGAACAAAAACATAAAATAAACGCGATAAAATCCGTAAAATTAGTTTTATACTAAACAGCATGTTTATAAATATTTATGTAAAATAAGAGATGATTTAGCACATCTCGATAAAAACTTACACGAGCGGACATCGAAAGTAATGTTCTGCCGTAAGCTGTTACGCAGCCGCGATAACGAATATAAAACAAATACTCGTAGGCGTAATAGTCTCCGAGGGCATTAATCGCAACAGTTTCTCCTAACAAAATAGCGAGTGGCAATAAAAAGTAAAGGTTCTGGGCACAGGCCGTGCGGTTTATCTCGTCCACATAAATAGTGCGAAGTGGGTAGCTATCGTGGCCCGGGCCCTGTTAACATTGCCGGCCAATATTGGACCGCTACGTTGTTAATTGTCGGCTGATATGCCCTTTGGATATACCCGCTTTCATATATTCCCCGGATTTTTTGTTCAGTTCATTTCAGTTTGTTTATATTGTGTGAATTGTTTGACTCCGGATCTATTGGATTTGAATTTTTATATTTTTAGGTGTATTTTACATTGTGTTTGTGATGTGGTGGTATTTTGAGATACGAATCATATAAATACTTACTAGCTGGCCAGGCAAACTTCATTCCGCCTTATAATTAATAGGTGGTTAACGATTTTAGCGATAATGGCTTACACATAAAAGTTAGATATTTATGCTCTCGTGGCCTTTTTGTAGGACTATAGGTTAACATTTTCTTTATACATTACACACGTGTAACTCTAACTATTTTTGCAGCGTACACCAGAATAACTCGCATATGGCGGAATTTTTTCCTTCCTTCTTGAGACTTATCGTTATATTTTGGACTATTGACACAATATTTTTATAAATTATAGCGTGTTGTGTTATTCTGATGTATAAGCTATATTATTGTAAAGTTTCATTAACATCCATTAAGTATGTAATTAATTATGAATGAAACTAATTTAAATTTTGTATAGTTTTGTAAAAATTGTTGTATTTGTATGTATGGATGCATGGAAGTTTGTTACTCTTTCACTAAAAGTGGCTGATCAGACCTGGATGAAATTTAGCACAAAGATAGATTATAGTCTGGAATAACACACGGTAAGGTATCACCAATAAAATCACCACCAAAATGTATGGCTCTCGTGGGATATTTTTTTGTGCTTTACAATTGCACAATTCCGAATCGGCTGCACGGGCAAAGCCGGAGGGAATCACTAGTGCGTTTATATGTTAAAATTTATTTGAGTCTGTTGTTCACTTAAGGACAATTAACCAGTACAAATGTTTCTAACTTTTAGCTTATTAATCACGAAGGTACAGCATAAAGTACTTTACTTAGTTGTGTAGCGGAGTTTGTTACTTAATTAACGGAAGAGACACATCAAAGCGAAAGTCGAAACTTTTAAAGACCCACCATTTTCTGCGGCTAAGACTTACATGCTCCCTTCATTAAACTTGTATTACATGACTATTTTTTTAATCCAATAAAAAACACTCTGATAATATTGTGAGAGTCATATAGTCTAAAATATTTGCATTTCTATCTTCAGATAGTGCGTATACAGGGTCGCGGTGGAGGGACAAAGAAATTAAAAACAAATTTGTAACTATCCTAAGTAACTTTACAATGACTTTTCTGAGGTACATGGCTAATAAATACCTAATAGGAATAGTACAAATTAAAATAAAATGAGTCTATCTATGGTCAACGTTTGGTTGCGTTTGGATTGGGCAGAGATATTCGGTTGGAATGCGATCCTTAAGAAGTATATTAGGCGTGACGTAGAATAATAGGATTTAAGATAGCGTTACAAGGGAAAAGCGTGTCTTAAAAGTGGATGTTGTGAATGGAATTGAGAAAGGTATGCTTCGGTGTTTCGGGCATGATGAAAGTATGAATGAAGAGTAACGAAGCAAGTTAATGTTGCAAAATTGAGTGGGAACGTTGGCAGGGAACGTCCAAGAAGAACTTATATCAATCAGATTAGTGACATACAAAATAACGCCAAGATAAGCAGTCCCGGCAAGCAAGTATGCGTAGATGTAGAAGAAGCGAGATAGGTGTGCCGGGATCGCCAAATGGAAATCCATTACCACTGCCTACCCTCCTGGGCTACGGGCGTGGGCGCATATTTATTTAAAACGTAATTATACGTTATATATTTGAAAACGTCATATCATTTTTAAGGTTAGTGTTAAAACAGAAAGTTTGGAGATGCTTAAGAAAACGTTTAATGTATGTTATAGATATTACATTGAGAACTGCGTACACGTAGAGAGAAATTGATGTTGTACATAATATGATAACATGCTATTTCCTAGTTAATGATAATAACACATTTTCTTGTCGCGTGGTGTGATCTATGGCTATGAAACGGGGCCTTATTATCAACTGATTCATTGAAACTTTGTAAGTATTTATTTTCAACCTTTTTAATGATAATTTTAATTCATAATGAATCCACATTAATCGTCCTTGTGCCAAAAAGTAAATGTGTGTCTATTATCATTAAGGAAATAAAGATTACAAACGTTAACGTTTTTCTGTCATCCTTAACATAAAAAGATTCGTTTAGATTGACTGGGTTCATAAAACGCCTGTATATATATATTAAAGTCGACAGTAATGTATCTTTCGGTAGTTTGTTCGAAGGTTTAATTAATCGTTAAATATTTAATAAAAAAAATGCGCGGGGCGGGCTCGCATGGAGCAATGTACATATGAAGTTAATATAACACGTCGAAAGGCAGTACGCGTTCATGCAGCTAACTCCTCTTGATTGGAATCTACCGCGGGGCGGCGATAAATGAATGCTGCATAACCGCGACATATAACTTACTAGATGCGGTATCTTGATTACTAAAGAGACTTCTAGCATCGTGGAGTAGGATTTCGATGAATGTATGGTGGAATAATTGTATGTTTAAAATATATTTCATTATAGAAAAAGACTCGTGGGCGGGGTCGTTAGATACTCGTATATTTTAATATTGTACGATAACTAAAAAACATAGCCTTTTCATCTTCCGGATAATATATATTGGTTTATAATCAGTTCAGTCGTTTCAGCGTTTATCAACAAACGACTAAATGACAAATGGGATTTTGGTAGATGAATTAGTTATAAAAAAAATTAGTTCAACTAAGCTCAGAAGCAAGGATAAACAGTCTTAATTTTCCATTTTTGTTTATCCTATGTTAACTTAGGTATAGTGCGCAGTTTTTTATTAGATTTTAAGTTACGAAGTCAAACGATAAGCGTCATTCTTAATTTACTTCGAGTTTATTTAAATTATGTTCATTATGAGTATACCAACGTATCGTTTACGTTAATTTTCTTAGCAAACATAAACACGAATGCACCATCTAGACATCCATAAATCTATACACGAGAAGCCGGCCTACAATTAAACGCGAAGCCGACGTACTCTAGATGTCGCCGCGTATGCGTACGACCGCGAACGCTCAGCCGATGATATGCGATAATGTTTTCAAGTGAATCACTGAGCTACAAAGGCATTTGCAGTCGCTGTAGCCTTTTTGCACAGCCTTTAATTGACCACTTACAATGCGCCCGGTTGTTATTGTTTAAGCTTTAATTATGAATGGACTTTGCTTTGGACGTAATTTGTAAATTCTAATGAGTAGATTAACGATGACAATTGCAAGAATCATACCGCTTTATAAGAATGGCGACCCAAATGATGTTAGGAATTATCGTCCTATAGCTATTTTGTCATGCTTTTCAAAACTGTTTGAATCTTTAATCTTTCGATTTCTATGCGCACATGTCAATGCAGATCTGTCACCAGCACAGCATGGATTTAGGAGAGGCTATCGACAGTTACAAATCTAATATCATATGTGTCTAATATTTCTGATGAACTTGATAAAAGTTGCGAGGTAGATACTATGTATATGGATTTTTCCAATGCTTTCGACAGAGTGAATCACCTTTTGTTGATACAGAAAATGGAGTACATGGGTATACAAGGGTCGTTATTACACTGGTTCAGATCATATTTGGCAAAAAGACTTCTTGTTGTCACAGTGAATAACTCCGATTCACGTCCATTTACCGCCAGTTCAGGTGTTCCTCAGGGATCCCACTTGGGTCCAATTCTGTTTTTAATTTTTATCAATGATATTACAGATATAATCAAAAATTGTAAGTTCTTGTTATTTGCTGATGATCTTAAAATTTATAAAACAATTAACTCTAAGCAGGATACGAAATACATTCAAGACGATCTAAACAATATTGGAAAATGGTGTCTGGTAAACCGGATGCTAATTAATGCAAAAAAATGTTTTCAAATCAAATTTACTAAAAAGCGTAAGCCTACTCAATCATCTCACTTAGTAAATGGGACAACTCTTACGAAAATTAACAAAATAGAAGATCTGGGCATATTGATTGATGAGAAGTTAGATTTTATTGATCACATTGATGTAATAGTTACGAAAGCAGCAAAAATGTTAGGTTTCTTGAGGCGAAATACCAAATGTTTTCACGCGGTTCAAAGCAAGATTGCTCTTTACAATGCTTTGGTACGCAGCCATCTCGAGTATAGATCTGCTGTGTGGAATCCATTTTATTCTATACACTCACAGCGCATCGAAAGCATCCAACGGACGTTTACGACACAATTGGCGTTCAGGTGCCACGAGATCTCGAGAGATTAGTCTATTATAAAATGAACTCCCTGCGAAGTCGCCGTAAGATAACAGACCTCGTGCTGTTGTTTAAGATCCTACGTAGCGTAGTTAACTGTCGTGACCTCCTTAACCAAATTTCCATATCTGTCCCGCGGACAAGCCCCAGATATCCAATCAAAAATATTTTTCACATTAAGTTTGCCAGAACTAATCTTGGTCGCAATAGTCCTCTAACCCGCATATGTAACGAGTATAACGTCATCAACAACGCTGACGTCGATATATTTAATGACACATTGGACGTATTCAGAAAAAACATTTCAAAGTTGTTACATTAGCCGGATGCATTATTGAATAAGTTAAGCTCTAAGTTAAAAAACTATAAAAATTTAGTTAAACCACATGCTTTAAGAATCATCATCATAATGTAATTTGTACTTGCCTTTTATTGGCGTACATATTAGAACAATTACTGTATATATTCTTTTTTTATATTGTGTATTTAAATATGTATGCTGTTGGCTTGTCTTAAATAAATAAATAAATGACAAAATTGGTCACGAATATCGAAATGTATGACTTTTATAAATCGACTAGCGATCCGCTCTGGCTTTGCTCTGGTAGCTCTTATTAATACATTGACCCGATCGCTAACAAAGATTTGTTTAATGGTTAACTGAGCTAAGTACTTACCTGATCAGACGAACTGATACAAATCAGGGCATGATTTTTGTATACCATATTCGTATGTTTCATTTGTGTTACCTTTACAAGTATGATAGCTAAATGATTGTTTAAGATAAACCTGATCAATTGCTAAATATAACAAATACTTAACTGAATATTTTTAAACAGGTATTTTGTAGTGCGATATCGGCATCGGTGAGAAAATAATTTTATTTTGTTTATAAATAAACAAGAGCTAGAATGTAGTCGGACACTGTAGAACATTTGTGCAACGTTCTTTAGTCGAGAAAGATGCGATGCTAAGGCGCGGATAAATATATGATAGTATCGGAACATGAAAGCTCGTGATATATATCCCAGAATCGTGTTTTATGCACTAGCAATCTTTCTTTAGATTTTCTAAATCTAGATTCCTTGATGATGCATTGGATTAAAAAGGAAAGAAATGGACATTAAATTCTTTATTACAAATAAAAGAATTAAGAGTATACATAGTTCGAAATGAAGGAAATAAAAGTAAATCTCTCCGCAGCGACTGGACCGATTTCGATGAAATTTTCAGCAAATATTTAGATAAGCCATGAACATGTGTTTTCAAGTTTGGTAACAATCAGATCAATACAATTTTTACTTCCCAAGTGATGCCGGGGCGGAACACTATTACAATATAAAGACACAAATTTCAATGTACCAAAATAAATTTACGATTCAGTAGTAACACTGTTTCTAATGAAACTAGAATTGATTATGTCATAAAATGATACTTTATTTCGTTTTCTTTGCAATATTTTTACACAATATATAAAAACTAAGTATGTTCTCATACATTGTGTAGTTGGCAGGCGCAGAGATTTCCATCGACGTCGAGTGCACCCCGCCTCGCAGCGCGCCCGATATACTACAGTCGTAAATCTGGGTGTGACTTCCGCAATTATCAACTCGTTAGATAGCGTTTACCGGCGCTACTGCCTTCGATTTATAGGGAACGAACATTGTTTCTCTTTTTACGCTATATTGTCCCATTAGTGAAGCTCTAACGATGTTCTGAATCTAAAATTCTTAACGACGTTTAATGTTTATTAAACGTATTTTTGTTCATAGTTGCAACATTTGAGCATTAATTATTTTTATATATATTAAATGAAAAAACTAGCAGTGCTATCATCTGACCCTCAGCAGCCTTTTAATATTGTTCGCATCGACCCAAAAAAATAGAGGAATTCGTATTTATAGGCTATACATACGACAGAAGAGTAGGAGTAGAGCTTTAATATAACGAAAGCATGAAAAGGTAGAGCCCGCTACGACAACATCTGTTGCACGAATGGGCCAGCTCGACCGGTGAAATACCACGACCTCACAGAAGACATGCCTGAAGTAGAGTATTCTGCGTTTGAGAGATGAATGAGGTGCCGGAGGCCTAATTCTAGGTCTCTCCCCCTTACTACCCTTTTATTATAAGGAAAGGATGGTAAGGGGAAGAAAACGTTACGGTGGAGGGGATGCATAGAAATTGGAAATAACCATTTTCTATTTGTCCCCTCCTCTGTCCATTAAAGGTGGGCAACGCATCCGCATAAGTCATTAGTTAGTTACAGATGTCTATGGGTAGAGATCACTTGTCATCGGATGATCCGCTTGCTCTTTTGACATATAAAAAAACCCTCAAAACATTGATCTCGATCAAGTAGTAAGGTTTAAGTATTATTTTCGTAAACTATACAATCTGCGACCATCATAAATAATAATTACCTCGATTTTAGTAGATAATTTTGAATTTACATTAAAGAGCTTTGTTAGAAATTATAACATAATAATTTTATTGAGTATGCGCCTTTGATGTTAAGTTATATGAAATTCAACTGCATATAACATGAAAGAAGAATATATTTACGAGACTGATAATTTATTCACGTGAACGTTGTTTATTTAGGTTTATAGTTATCATAAAGTTTTGTTTCGCTTCATAAATTAAATTTCGTCCGTGATAAAACCTTGGTTTTATAGAAAAGCGCGACAAGTTCAGCAGTAAAATAATAATATTTCGCGGATAACGTGTGCTAAATTTGAGTCATAAACGTTTATTGCTGGCGTAATAACACCTACTGCAAATGTTTCGTTGACTTTCAGAGTCAAGTCAAGTCAGAGTTCAAGACCGGCAAGTTTCGAGATCTTCGTCCTGTTAAAAATTTCACAGCGGCGCGCTGTAAAACTACCCGCGGAGAAATAAGAACCTCGACAAAATCCGACGGCTATTAACAGTTAAATACTTAATTTCTTTGCTCGAATGGTAAATAATTTATAGCGATTTAACTGAAAACTTAACTTACAATCTGTTCGTTTATATTTCTTACAATATCGCTATTGTAGTGTGCACGAGTGTGGTTTATACTAAGTATGTTATAAAGGGAACAATTCCTTTACAACTAACTACAAAGTTAACTAGCCAAAATTATCTGTTCTAATTTCGTGTTACTTATATTGATTATCAGTTCACATATTCAACCATATATTTTTTTAAGTAAAAAAAATTAAATGCCCTATGCAGGGCAGAACAAATCTCTTCAATCAAAGATTGTCACAATAAAACAAATAACATCACTTTACAGTGATTAAATTTAAGCCAGAATTACCGTAGATAATGTTTTGAAAGATCTTCGAGAGGAAGACCTCTCATTTACAAGTACTATACTATAGTCACTGATAGTACCATAACTCTCCAACTATAAATACATGTTTCCATTCCTTAGAAATAATTAAGCCGATTGATTAATAAGACAGCACCAGTATTTAACAAGCGCAGTCCATTGTCTTCTGTTCTTCGGTGCGCGCTCAAAAAAGTACAATAAGTTACAAAGAGTCGACGGATTAAAGCATCGAGTCGTTCATTCCGGACTTTAATTATTCACTGTTTAAACAAATCGCAATAAAGAGCCTGTGTCAGTGCGGCGACGGATACCGCCGTCCATTGAAATGTATATAGTGCTTCTTACACTCTTTGGAATGGTACTTTCTATTAAGGCTCTTCTTATAACATTTCGCAAAAGTTGTCATATGTTTTAATTCAATAGGAGAATAGGCATGTAAGTTGCTCATCAGCTTAATATTAAGTTAATTAATCACAAATTACAACATTGTATGAAGTAGTATTCTTACTACATTACAGAATCACATTGCTATAAGATACCTTAACATTAATCCTTGGCCTTCAGATTTAAGAGCAAAATGATTCCTATTAGGATAAACGAAGACATTTGCGAAGATGATCGAGCAATAAGCATTATTACGTCCAGATATTGTTCATTTGTCTCTAAAATGACTGTAACCAATAGTGTTAAACACTAAATATACTCGTATTTTTCTTTTAGTGAACTCAAAAGAATAAATCTTTGCAAAATTATACTACGAGCTTTTTAGCTAGCGTTCAATGACTTTTTAGTTAGTCTATATATTAGTAGATTAGTGATACTATCTGCTGACATAATTTTTCACCATTCCAACTAAGCTTAAGCTTATGACACGGTTCACGACAATAGTCTAAAAGTAGATTCGTACACACGACCTCATGACTCGCACTCCGTACCCCTAACCAGGATACTATTGGCGCTTACTCAGGATAAAGAACATTTAATAAAAAAATTGCCGATCAAAGTGACAATTTTTAAGCAGTGTACTTTCCAACTAAATGTTTACGACAACAGAGATGCAAAACGAAGCTAGGTCGACAGCTAGTATTTATTTAAGTGTTGTAAATGATGTATTACACTTACCATTGCTGCAGATATTAATAAACAATTACAAAAAGTTATGTACAAACCTTGATCTGTTTCATACAAGTGGAATTTATTTAATAAAAACATATTAGTCACTTCTTCAGAGTTATGCTCTTAGGTGGCTGGTCTTACAGCTTGCACCTGCTATCAGATCATTTTACCAGGTATGGTAATTTTTATCTTAACGTAAAAAACTCGAAATGCAAACGATTTTATCAAACTTGTGAAAAACTCTGCAGAAACTTAAGACTTAATTGGCATGATTTTCCCAATACCCAAGTCTCGATTCTAGTGAATTTAAAAAAAAAGTTAGAAGAAAACAAAACATTCCAATATTTTGTACTCGCCTTTTTCAAATGGCCTGAATGAAAGATTGAATCAAACGTTGGTCAATAAAATAAGATGCAAAATAAACGAAAGTAAGAGGCAAAAAAGTAGTATGGACAACGATAGCTCTAAACTGAGTAAGAAAGTATAATTAAACGGATCGCAATAAATATATAAAATAAATATACGCTCACGCCCGTAACCTAGAAGGGTAGGCCGACATCATTGATTTCCATTTGGCGCAATCCTGGTACACTTTTCTCGCATCTTCTACATACATACATGATGCAATAACAGTGGTAGAGCCTGCAACAACAACATCTATTGCACTAATGGGCCGGCTCGACCGGTGAAACACCACGACTTCACAGAAAACAGGCGCGAAGCAGAAGTACTCTGTGTTTCGATACAGAAATATTAGCAGATTTAGGTAGCGCGACTAAACCATCGGATGATAAGTTGACGTAGAGTTATTGAGTGGGAGCCGCCGATTACGCTAACGGGAGTCTAGTTTTTTTTTTAGGATAAAAAGCGACAAGCTATGAAATCTAGAAGGGGATGAAGTAGGAGACCTGTACATCGCACGTCTATGAGATCGAGGTATTCCACTACCGAGCATAATATTTACAACTTGAACTGTCGTTATGCGTCACTACCATTGTAATATATTACAACAATAAGTATACAACGTGTGCATTTATGGCGATAATAAACTCAGGAATTGTAACTTAAGCGATCGTAATACCACTTAACATCTACGATAATAACAATTAATTGTTACTAATGTAGGCAGTATATAGTATACTAGCGATCCGCCCTGGCTTCGCACGAGTTACACTCTGAACTGTCACAATTTTCAAATCGGTTTAGTAGTTTCGGAGCTCATTCAATGCAAACAAACAACCAACCAAAAAAAGTCAAGGCAAAAATAATCAACATAAAACAACTTAGTGGACCGATGTGATGGAATACACTAACCGTGTATTAAACACTGATCTTATATTACTTTACTCTATTTTCTAACTAACAGTACTTTATTTTTATATACATTGACGAAACTGTGAATGTTTTTTTATTAAAATGAATTTTGAAAATGACTACTTTTCTACATAGGCATGTATTTCCAAATCACATATTTATGCAGCTTTGTCATGAGTCTCTCGTTCTGTTATTTCCTTTAGCGTTATCTATATCGTTAGCGATATAATTATTCGAGTTATAATCAAAGCAAAGTATCTTTCCCTATAAACGCGATGTTACGATGACAGAGATGACAATGCAAAACGAAGCAAATCGACAGATAACTCTTAGTCATTAAGATAAGGAGGTGAACTGCACTACACTTGCGATTGTTCGTAATTTTAATAATAAAATAAAATATGTACAAACATTGATTTGTTTCATTCAATTGGAAATTCTTAAACAAAAAACTTCTTAGTCATGCTTTGGACTGGTGGCTGGACCAAACTATCATTGACAACTTACTGAGAGGCAGCCCTGTCTTGAGCTATGTAGAGGTGCCGATGCATTGCTATTCTTTAATTAGGAAAGAGGAAAATAAGAAAGGTGAGGAGGAATATAAGAGAAGAAGGTATAAAAATGTATACAACTTATACTTAAAGGGGCGATTTCATCGTTTGCATTCGAAAACAAGTTTTACGATAATACATTTTGTTTAATCGACTTTATGGTACGATTTTAATCTTGGTTATCGTTAAACGGATTTCACCAGCTGCAATTTGATCGCGCTTACGAAATCGAAGTTTAGTGACGTAAGCGTAAACATCACTTTGAACCTAAAAGCAGATAGAAGTCATATTATACAGTTTGTCAACGTCAAAATTGTCTCATTTGTAGCTATCAAATTCAGAACGCATTTACAGAACTAAACTCTCAAAAATTGGCAGTTCAGAATTTAAACTCAGTTAAAACATAAATGCGTTTGGTTTATGTTAGTGAAATGAATTAGAAATGGAGGTATCTCCGCTGAACGCGTAAGTCGAGTTAAGGTCGGACTAATCGTGTTTATTTTTACCAGCGAAATCTCCCCTAAGTCGTTTGTCTTTACCAAGCGGCCAGGAATGTGATTCTTGAACCAACGTCTTGATCACAGATGCATCGTCAGTTTACCATATTATGTGACATAGGGTGGACGTTTTGTCATAGATTTACCTAATGTTTATTATTTTTACGCGAATATAACACATTGGAATAAGACTAATTAATTGTACAGCGTTTCGAGTACCTTTCAGCACTCATGGTCAAGGAGACTAAGGTGTCAGATGTCCCAATGTAAAAAATTGCTAGCGAAGTACCCAATATTGATACTATATATATAATATCATAATGATTTTTAAGTTCGCTTACCTCTTAGATAACATATACACCTTTAAAAAGAGTTGTAAAACGATGAAATTCGCTTTACCTAAAAACAGAATGGCAAGTCTCACGGTTATGAGATAAATAAAAAAATAATATAAATATGAAGAGACGACATGTTATTCTGCAGTTGAATTTCGAAAGTTGACCAAATATGGTGAAGGCAAGGAAGTACGTAGTGAAAAACTATTTCAAAGGAGTCCCCAAGCGGGAAGATTTCGAAGTAGTCGAATATGAATTACCGCCGTTAAAAGATGGAGAGATCTTGATTAAAGCTGAGTGGGTGAGTGTGGACCCATACCTTCGTGTGATAAATAACATGCAAAAGTTACCTTATGATCAAGTTGGGTTTCAAGTAGGAGTTGTACAGGAAAGTAAACATCCCAAGTATCCAGTTGGAAGCAAAGTGGTGACACATAAAGGTTGGTGCGACTATACCATCGCTGAAGATCCACCAAAGATCCCAAGTGGACCCGTGGACCTTTACATACTACCAAATTTGAAAGAACTGTCACCATCATTAGGGGTGGGTGCAGTAGGTATGCCAGGAGCAACTGCCTATTTTGGTTTTCTAGAAGTATGTAAACCAAAAGCCGGTGAAACGGTTGTAGTGACCGGGGCTGCTGGAGCTGTGGGATCTCTCGTGGGTCAAATAGCTAAGTTGAAGGGTTGCAAAGTGATCGGTTTCGCGGGCTCCGATGACAAAGTTCAATGGCTGGAGAAGGAACTTGGATTTGACAAAGCTTTTAATTATAAAACCGTGGACGTCGCTAAATCTCTTAGGGAAGCCGCTCCCGATGGCGTGGACTGTTACTTTGATAACGTCGGCGGGGAAATGAGCTCTATTATTATGTATCAAATGACGCAGTTTGGAAGAATAGCCGTATGTGGAAGCATCAGTTCGTACAATGAAGATCCGTCGAATATACCTAAAGCTACTATGCTACAGCCTGCAGTGCTTATGAACCAGCTTACAATAAGTGGGGTCATGGTTTATAAGTGGTACGATAGATGGCAGGAAGGGTTCTCGCAACTTGTAGATTGGATCAAGAGTGGGCAATTGAAGGAAGCTGAACATGTGACAGAGGGTTTTGATAACATTTTTGATGCGTTTGTTGGAATGCTTGCAGGTGACAATAAAGGAAAAGCCGTAGTGAAAGTTTAAACAGCACTCAGAGGCCAGTTAGTACGATAAATAATATAATAGACTGTCGTTATGAATTTTATTACAACTATTCTTCCAGATATCCATTGTTTGATTGTTCTTTAAAATAAAGCAAATATTATTTGTCATTATGTACTTATTTCTAATATCTTACATATATACAATAGCCTAATAAATCAATATACAATAAATAACAATAATAATAAAGTTGTTATTGCCAAAATACGGTATAGTTTTGTGGAAGAAACTCACAATTATCACCAAAATCTGAAACAATACGTGTAACGCTAGTTTATCTTAGATATAACAAAGAAAGATTGGAGGATATTTAATATTATTATTATTTTATATTTATGATAAAAAGTTAGATATTATTATATACATATGTATAACATAAGTCTTTTTTATGTGAGAAGGTGCCTACTTTTAATGGACAGGGGAGGGCATACAGAGGAAAAAGGATTTATCCTTTTCCCCGTTAAGCCCTCCCCGTCCAATCTTTATCCGTTTTCATCCTGTCCTTATGAGGAAAGGGTGGGGAGGGGAAGAGGACTGAATTTAGGCCATCGGCACCTCACTCGTCAGACAAAACGCGTAGTATTTCTACTTCATGCCTGTTTTCTGTGAGGTCGTGGTATTTTACAGGTCGAGCCGGCCAATTCAATGCAACAGATGTTGTTGTTGCGGGCTCTACCACTGTTAGTCTACTCTTGCACCTACTCTACTATCCGTACAATAAATATGTTAAAACACTATCGTTAAAAAATCAGAGCTACGCTCGGCCCACAGACAATTAGAAATATGATTTAAAGCTTTACCATACCTGTAAATTAATTTCTAGGCAGACTATATTGCTACAAAGATCAGCTAATAAGTTAAAATACGAGTAAACAGTGTGGTATTTTTGCAGTTATATGCCGCAATCGATCAATTTAAGACTGTGTTCTTGTAACTATCACCGAATGAATAGGAGTTAGTATAATAGGCTTGAGTCTAATTAAAACTTATCAAATCAGGTTTACAGTGTAGATTAGACTGTATTTTATTCAGTTCACTGGATAAAGAAATATTAGCAATTTTAAATAAGTTGGTGTAGATTTATGAAGACATGAGCCGTTTTTACATTATTTCCCTGCATACGGAATATATTTCTGCAACACGTTCATCACTTTACAGCACTTGTAAATTCTCCAGCGTCATTTTAAAGATTAGATAATGAAAAGAAAAAAGATTACATGACATTTTTATTATTAGCGGTCGGCAAAAACAGTCCACGGTCCTTATTCACAAATCGGCTTATTCAAATCCTCAGGTTATATTATCACGTTATCCTTGAACTATTTTTTTTGAAATAAAATATATATTGGCCGCGCTTTAGGATGTTTATGTGACGTTTTTATATAACAAATTTATGATCCCTGCACAACCTTGCAACGCGCTCAAAGGGACATTAGAAGGGATAAGGGCAACTACGGGTCGATAGTCCAAGTAATTATACGCGAGATCAAGATACATAACTTTTCAGCAAGGAAGATAAGAAAAGAATGTGTGTGAAGTAGCGGGCAACAGTTATTTATAAAATAAAACTTGCAACACGATGACTTGCGTTTTGCTTGAGTAACGTGGCAAATGAGGCTCACTCTTATGCGGTAAGCGATAGGTTAATAAAGAACATGATGTATATTGGTGACGAAACGCAAATGATTTACGAAGATGGGAGAATATTTGTGTGAATCTGAATATTCTAAAATCTACAAAAAAAAGAAGCGACTCTACTACTACTTACTCACTTACTTTTTTCAGAACATAATTTTTGTGTGTGTGTAGTGTAGTTTATATTAGCAATATCGGCTTGACTTTACTTTTCTACATAGACATGTATTTCTAAACCACATATTTATGCAACTTCGTCATGAGTCTCGCTATCTGTTATTTCCTTTAGCGTTATCTATATCGTTAGCGATATCATTATTCGAGTTATAATCAAAGCAAAGTATCTTTCCCTATAAACGCGATGTTACGATGACGGAGATGACAATGCAAAACGAAGCAAGTCGACAGATAGTTCTTAGTCATTAAGATAAGGAGATGAACTGCACTACATTTGCGATTGTTCGTGATTTTAATAATAAAATAAAATAAAATATGTACAACCGTTGATTTGTTTCATTCAATTGGAAATTCTTAAAAAAAAAACTTGTTAGTCATGCTTTGGACTGGTGGCTGGACCAAACTATCATTATCATCACAAGTTACTGAGAGGCAGCCCTGTCCGTAGCTATGTAGAGGTACCGATGCATTGATATTCTTTAAACGAAGGATGAGGAAAATAAGAAAGGTGAGGAAGAATATAAGAGAAGAAGGTAATACAGAAGAAAGTATACAACTTATACTTTAAGGCGTGATTTCACCGTTTGGATTTGAAGTTTTATGAAATTACATTTTGTTTAAGCAAGCTTTTAGTTCGAGTGTGTAATCTTGGTTTTCATCAAGCAAATTTCACCAGCTACAATTTGATCGCGTTTATGAAAACGAAGTTTAGATATGTAAAGTATAAACATTGTCTTCTCGATCACTGCGCCGTGGGCGTGGGGCTTGGAGAGTACTTCCTTGACATGTTGTAACTCCGCTGCCAGATGTTTGCTGTAACATATCCCTAGTCGTTCCCTCTATGAAACAAAGATTTTCCTAAGGTAGCTAACTGTGGTGGATGGTAGTGTGAATCACCGTTTAAATATCTATAAAAAACGAAAACAGACCCATTTTTCTAAAGGCAGTCTGGGAAAAGGTATTGTTAGGATTCTGGATAACTAAAACGTGAAAGAAAGCTAAAGCGTTATTCCGCAAAATTGTTAAAATATGAAGTACATACCGCTGGTGGGAATAGAACCTGGGCTTTACAGGTGCAGTGTGACGGGCTTTCTCCTCAAAATCCTCCATAAATATGTTGCGACAATGGGAGATATAGGTGAGCCCATCGCCACACCATCTACTTGCTTGTAGAATTCTTCTTTTCACATAAAATAGCTGGATGTGAGGCAATGTCCAAGTAGCGCTGCATATTCTATTAGCATGTTGTGCTCTGTTAGCTTCCTAGATGTTATTGTGATGCAGTCGCTCACAGGTAGGCCTGTGATTTAAGACTGGACACTAACTAACCATAGTTTCATTGTCAGTAAGATGAATTCATGTCTTGTGTTTTATCTGAGTGGGAGAGTACTTTCACTAAGTGTTGGGCCATTTGAAGCAAAGTGATCGGTTTTGCGGGCTCCGATGACAAAGTTCAATGGCTGGAGAAGGAACTTGGATTTGACAAATCTTTTAATTATAAAACCGTGGACGTCGCTAAATCTCTTAGGGAAGCCGCTCCCGATGGCGTGGACTGTTACTTTGATAACGTCGGCGGGGAAATGAGCTCTATTATTATGTATCAAATGACGCAGTTTGGAAGAATAGCCGTATGTGGAAGCATCAGTTCGTACAATGAAGATCCGTCGAATATACCTAAAGCTACTATGCTACAGCCTGCAGTGCTTATGAACCAGCTTACAATAAGTGGGGTCATGGTTTTTAAGTGGTACGAGAGATGGCAGGAAGGGTTCTCGCAACTTGTAGATTGGATCAAGAGTGGGCAATTGAAAGAAGATGAACATGTAACAGACGGTTTTGATAACATTTTTGATGCGTTTGTTGGAATGCTTGCAGGTGACAATAAAGGAAAAGCCGTAGTGAATGTTCAAACAGAGGCCAGTTAGTACGATAAATAATATAATAGACTGTCGTTATGAATTTTATTACAACTTTTCTTCCAGATATCCATTGTTTGATTGTTCTTTAAAATAAAGCAAATATTATTTGTCATTATGTACTTATTTCTAAGATATTAGATACACTAGCCCAATAAATCAATATATAATAATGAATAACAAAAAAGTTGTAATTGCCAAAATACGTTATAGTTTTCTAGAGGAATATGTATTACATCCCCGAGTTGCACTCACAATTATCACCAAAATCTACAACATTACCTGTAATGCTCTTTCATCTTCGATAAAATAAACAAAGATTGAAGGTTATTGAATATAATTATTATTTTATTTTTGTGATATAAAGTTAGATATTATTATAAACATATGTATATGTTGGTGCACTAGCGCTATCGTACGGCTTTAGGTCACTTTAGCAGGACTAAGCACAATGGCGACGTCGCATGCGCAGTCGCACTCAATACGCAACGACACGCAACATGCTTTAACAAAAATTCATTCGTACTTTTATTCGCCATCTGGTTAAGACGTTACCTTGTTAATTATTCATTAAGCCTAATTATTCGAAAATCTTCGTATAATTTATGAAGAGGTCTTGAATCGTTCAGCATCGCCAGGGCCCACACAATCAGCAAAGGTAAGGAGAGATAGCAACGATATTCTCATTTAATTGAGCTTACTAGCTCTCGAATGTGGCAGGTTGAGAGCCTAATGCCTAAATTATATGATACGTCGTTATATGTAATTTTGTTACGATAAGAACTTCAACTGTCTTCAATTTTAGAAGCTCAATTTTTATTGATTTTTTCAAATTGACCACGACATACTTCTAAGAAATTGTGTAATCATTTAATACCATGGAAATGTACCAATCTAAATCTTATTATTCAAACTGCCTGGAATCGAAACTTGATCCGTTATTAAAGGATAAGTTAGGGCTATACCCATATTTGCAATAATTTTAACTTGTTCTTTGTTGGCCACTGAGCTTGTCGTCGTCGAGGAAAAAGTAAAATTTAAAATGTTTACAAAGTTTCGACAATAAAGAGCTTAATTTTGGTGAAATGAGAAACTAATCGTAATAAAGAAGGATTCTGTGAGCTTTTTTATATGAAGTCTCGTTGGAGGACGGGCATAAATGTAATTTTCCTCGAGATTTTTGAATTAATCTCCATGTCCCTTTCGCTGAAACAAGAAAGTGACGTGGAATGCTTGCGCCGGCCGGGCCCCGCGGGAAATCTTGACAAAAAGGTTCGCGACCAAACAATGGAGACGGACAGTCTGTTTGATCTTAAGCACTCATCAGACGTGACTTTATTATTTCTTAACATTCCATCACATATAATTACAAAACGGTTTATTTTATTATCTTAGTAATAAACTTTTCACAGTGGTAGAGTCGTGTGAATTACCTAAATTTTGAGGCAAATATTACCAATTTTTGTTTAAGAAACATACTACTTATACAATCGTATTTTAATAGATGAGCTTAGTTAATCTATTAAATAAGAGAGATACAGAAAGCTTGTGTTGAACAACATAATGTGGAAGGTATCTTATTTTAAATTTACTTGCGATTGTCGCCACCGACTGCGTCGTCTGTGGAGATAAGAAATTCGAAATTATACGAAGTTAATACTATTTCGCATTTAGGTAAGTCGGGATGAAATTTATTCAAGAATACTTTTAGCATCTAGCGTCCGTTGCCTGTAATATTATTAAAGTAATGTTTCTTCAAAGTTCCGGAGAATCGAATGCCGTTAGAGTCTGTAAGTGGTACTTTGCTTATTTGGAAATTTACATTTCGTTAGCTCTCTGAGAAACGTAGATGAATGAAATTTATTTTTATTGATTACAAAATTATTTTATTTTACCAGTTTAGTAGAACGCTAATATATATTATATTCTCAATTTCTTGATGAATGATTGAAAAAAATCATTTCCTCCATAGCTTTAGCTTATTCAAATAGAATCTAATGTGTAGTTAAAGTATAGATATATACGCTCACGCCCGTAACCCAGAGGGGAAGGCAGAGATTATGGATTTCCATCCAGTTAATGTATTGTAACCTTATTCCCGACGATCGGACCGTAATCGTAAAAATCATCACAATAGAATGAAATCAGTTATCTTTATTTTATGCATTTATTTTTTTAAACATGCATTGACTCTGCGACGTCAAAATATTTTTTATTTAATAGCACACTCAGAAAGTCATCATAATTCAACAAAATCTCCTCGAGCGTTGAACTAAAATTACGATGTCTCGTCGAATTCAATAAGTTGGAAAAGAGTTGAGTAAATGGTTTTATTATCTATAGTTGAGACTGACATACTATACTTTATGTATGAAAATAATAGATTTAATAGGTGGATTATTGCGCTTATTAGGATTGAAGGTTTACCCGGTATTTCATCCCCTCCCCCTTATTACAAAAGGGTGGAACGGGGAATAAGACTGAAATTTGGCCTACGGCATGTTTCTTATCCAAACGCAGTAGCACACTTCACTCCTGCCTTCTGTGGGACAGTATTTCACCGGCTTAGCCGGTCCTTTCGGTACAACAATTGTTGTTGCGGTTGCACTGTTAAAAATGTACATTACCAATAACAATTGAGGTGATCAAAACACCAATTATATATTTTAGTTAAACTAGTAAATGTTATAGAACAAATAGCGTCACTGCAATTTACAGTTGTATTTAAATATATTAAAGTTAACTCACCTAATGAATGAATTTAAATTGTAGGCTCAATATTGAATACATAATTGCTAGGCAAAATAAATCGTTAATTTTTAATAAAGCGCCGTTCAGGTTATACAGCGGTAATGATACGCCATCATCACGTCATTCGTGTTTATCTGTACTAGAGGTAAACAAATTTCAATGCATTCACGTTAGCTACGAACGAAAATTGACGCTCATCCCTCTAAAGCTGTTAAGCAAAGCAAACATTTGCCAATAGCGCTTAATGAACCTTTAATAATTAGTCTCAATTAAATTTCGAAATTTGTATTCGAGTTATGAATTGCTAAATTTATTATTTCGTTTTTCGACATCAATGATTGAATGTGTTGGAAATATGTTTATAATTTGTATTAAAAAATAAATAATAAATAAATATTATTTAATAATTTTTTGTTTTGTGTAAATAATTTGAGATGGCGCGAGATCGGGGGAAGAATTTAACCGCCGAGGGCCAAGGCCCACATTGGGTAACTGCGCCACTCTAGTTAATTATAAATTTAAAATTGACTGAAAATGTGTGCGTGTCAGAGTCAGTTAACAATACTAGAGCCAGAAGCAAAAACTACTCTAACAGGAATGGATCAGTTTTAAAGAGGAAGAACCACGACGTCGAAATATCTACTACTACTTGAAATAGAAGTTTTCTTCTGCGTCGCAGAGGCGTATCAGAGGATACGGTGTAAATCTGTAAATATACAGGTAGGAAAAATTATGCATAGATGTATGAATGTTAGAAGGCGAAAGGGATGTCTGATGAGAATACGTATTAAAAATCCATAGTCCCAGCCTACTCCCTCAATGACGGGCATGTATATTCATTAATTAAAATTATCATGTCATGATATTTTCATTAAAATTTCTTTAGGCAAATCAGAACGATAAAATGTCTTAATTTATACCCGACAAAATAGTTAAAAAGGTGCGTTTGAAGTTGATAGTACAAACAAGGGTATTCGTTACGTCACAAAGTGCCTCGCAGACCGGAAAATTCACTCATCTAGTTTACATGCGGGCGCGCAAACATGTGCAAATTGTGCTTTATTTTGTTGACTAGGGGACGTAATTCGTTTTATTACAATATGAATATTTAATTACCCTTTGTTCAATTTAAGCTGAATCGATATTATAATTATTGTATGTACGAGAAAATATAGTGCGTGGGCTATTTATGTAGGAATTGTCATCTGTTAAGGCAGTCGCAGAATTCTTATCGAGTATATATTACAAATACTTACGACTTAACATCACTTTTATTTGTCAGTTATAATGCTTCGTTTAGATAAAATAGATTTTCGGTGAGAAACGTATGAATGAAACGTAAACAACTTATCTATGATATTATGTGACGGAACCACATGGAATTGTAGTAAAAGTATTTGTACTTGTGCGATCTTAGGAGCGAGGTGCCACAGCCGTTATCACCCCCTACCTTCTTCCCATTTCCTCCTCCATTCTTTTTTCTTAATCTCTTTTTTACTCTTTTCTACGCATCACTCGTATTTCATTTTGCTGCCTTGCGCCAAAAATAGCGCATGTTATCAGGCAGGAAAGCGTTATTTCAAGGTCAGGCTATGATTATTTGGGAAGGTTACAAAACTTGTTTATCAATAAACAGACGTATCCAAACATACGGGTGGTCGCTCACAACATTGTACGATTTGTTGACACATCGCGAGCCCTCCTGATGCTAACTCCAACGTAGCGTGTACTGTGTAGGTACTGACTAGGATAAATAAAGCCATGTGACGTAACGTATGGCGGTCGAAAACGTGTTTGATATAAATAATATCAAATAAGTCACTTTAGTGTCACTTTACTTAAACTATCAATAGCCCTTTTCATAAAACTTCTTACGGTGCCGGTAGTGGTAGGCGGGTCGCGGCCGCGAATTAATTCCACTAACCCTGAAGAAGGACCTCCGACAGGTCCGAAACTAGTCGGTACAATATACCGAGGAAAAACGCGAACGTGAATAAAGCCGTTTTATAAAAAGTTTATTAATAATGTCTTACGATAGTTTTAATAATTTTATTGTTGCGCCAAATAAGGTCGTGAGTTTGAATCTGACAAATGTACACATTATTATCATAATATCCCTCGTTGTCATATAAAGACCCGACCCCCAAAAAGTTTTTACCTTCGGAGACTGCATGTGACTTGATAAGATACGATTCGCTTGTTTCTTCGCAATTTTATATGAAAAATTTAATACCGGACGACTTTAAATGATGTTGACTTAAAGTCAAATTGATTCTAGAGGTTTGTTGTTGGTTGAACAACAGCGGAGTTTTCTGTGAGTTTCCTGATTTATAACTCAACTATAAATTGTCCCACTATTGTTTAGTGGACATTTCATTTCACATATCATTGGATATAAATATAACTTGTTTTTAAATTGTCCAGAAGGACGTTAGTTATCATTATATTCCGGCACTACTCGCAATTAAGTAATATTCCTAACAGAATTTATCCTACAGAGCGGAATATTTTAATTGGATGATTGGCGTTAAAGGAGTTTCCTGGAAGTGAAACAAGAGTGTTTCTGTATTCTCCAAATGGACTTCAATTTTGTGGAGCGGTCGAGAACGCAAGGTTCATTTTATTATGTATATATAAATATATTACCCACCTGCTACGTAATATAGGCTTAATTCTGAAATGTATGTTTTAATTGTGCACACATAGATGTAAATACATATAAATATGTGCCGACGACTTACAGGTATACATCTTGTTTTATACTAGAGAGGGGAGAAATTCATCCCGTGTGCCAGTGGTCTTTGTCTGTCAAATAAAAACATTAAACGCAATTGATGACGGTTCAATTAAATAAATAGGTACATGTCAAAAAGTTGTTATTGGTTGTGATGGTAACGCCATAATGATGACGTCGCTTTTAGGTTTCGCGCATCGTAAGAATGAACTCTTATATATTTTCCAAAAAAGAGGCTTAACTTTAAAAAGTGCAGACAAATTAATACAAAAACCAGGCTTATATTATTCAATCCAATTTTCACAAGCGATCTTAATTAGAGTTGTACAGGACACGGTTATAATTGCGGTCGAAACCGAATTCGTGTTTTAAATGACTAGCTCTAGTCTACTAGTCTAGTCTCCGACCGCACGTGACACGTTCAAAAATTAACTCGACATACACGAAGAGTGAGAATAAGTTTAAAAAAATCTCACCCACTTAACTAACTTAACTACCTACCTACCTACTTTAATTAAGTTAGAAGGAAAACGTTTATTTGTCATGGGTTGGAACGAAACCAAAGTCTAGATTTTTATTTATTTAGATTTATTTAGAGGTTTAATCAAAATTACGTATATTTTATGTATGTTGACATATATCTCGAAGAGGCCTAACATTTTTGGAATGTAATGGATTTAACCTATTTCAAAATTTCAAATCTACTTGTTTCGTAGATTTCTTATTGTGGAATGTATTGTTCTTTGTTCTATCATTCCAAGGACATGTTATGTAATCTATGTAAGTTTTCACGGGGGATGCGGAGTTTAAATCAGCCCATGATTATGGCGGCAATCTAGCGCGGATGCATCGGATTTCGCATCACGTCGTGTTGATTGTCGAACGGCAAGCCGACGGCCGGCAGCGTCCAATTACTAGCGACACAGACGCCACCCCGCCTGCGATACTCTCGGCAAAGAGTAGAGCGCAAGTACAGAATCATGACCAGGCCATGAGAATAAGACAGTTAAAATCAAAGACTTCGCTTATTAGTTATTAAATGATTACTTTATAATTGTCATAGTAATCATTATTTAATAGAATAAAGATTTGAGATATATACGTCTATTTTGTACAATATATTCGTAATTGCATTATGTATTATTTTTTAGAGCATATACAAAGCATATAAAAAATACAAAGATCGAGCATATATAAAGATACATGATCAGAACGATTCTAAAAGAATTAACAATGATCATAGAATCATGGGATATGTTTTATGTACTAATGTGAAGAAAGTATTTTAAGCGGTTATAGTAGCGACGGAAGATAGTATACAGTAGTAAGCAACGGAAGGCGCTATGTTATTGTATTTTTACTTTGATACTTCGAGTATTTCACACTCGTTTATACTTTAATTTAAGCTTCAAGTCACACAAGACTTAATTCCCAATAAGTTTTACAAATTCATTTTCCGTATAATACCCTAAAAGACATTTTATCGCGTCTTCTTTCGCTTTCTGATCTTTGATGCTTCCCACGAACCCCCAGCTTTTAGTTATCAGGACTTACGGGCTAATACCACCCGTAGGGCGCCACCCAATCAGCTGTGGCGCTTATCTCAATTTAATGGGTTCCGTATTAATCCCGCCTTTGTCTAATTTGAGGATACTTTGGGCCGACTATTGTTTAATCGACGGTAAAAATTGATTTGCTTCAAATTAAGATTATTTCGGATTAAGTTTAATTTACATATATTTATATTTTATCTTCAATCCGAGTCTTTGAAAACCATAGTCAATTTTAATAGCATTTAGCAGTTATTAAGGTTGACCTGAGTAGTTCGACATGGTGATATCGGTAAGATACGTGTATTATCGTAGAGTATTCTCTCTACTTGTCGTTCATTAGTTTTGTTTCAATAATTTCTAATTTCAGTTAAAAATATTAATTCTACTTAAATAGTAGTATTTCATTAGTATTTATTGCTTGTATTGTATTGATTTTCATTCATTATATTCCATTTTAAGTTAAACAACTATATTTAATTGGTTTCTTGAATTGAAAGAAGTGTTTCAACGGTTGTAGCTTAAGATATGAATATATTGAATAGTTATTCGTGTAGTAAAAATAAATTGCCCCGAGGTGTAATCACGACTGAAACAAAAGCAAATGTTTGACTTGATATGTAAAAACATTGCTCCATGCTACAAGAACAGCAAGGCAAAGCAAAGCATAGATGTATTTTTCTGTAATTATCTTTCCCTCTTAACTCATCATATAAAAATAATTGTATCTTCCCCTAATAAAAAACAAAGTGTAAAACACGTATAAAATAGTAAAATGATTTGCAAATTTCTTTTAATATGTCTTTTGAATAGGAGCAAACTTTTCCATGTGATTTAAAACAATAAAATGAATTACACTCGCTACCAACCATAAAATCATAAAAACTTTCACATTGTTATGTATGTAATATATGATATTGTTCACTATATCAGTGTAAATATTTTTTATTTAAAATACTTGATCTAGTTATTTCTACATCAGTAAGGAAAAATATATTTTCGCTATACAAAAATTAGATTCCGTTGAAAGACTTGAAACGAGAATGTGATAGAAATTTTAAAGAGGAGTCTCATTTGAAACGATATCACGTTTGGACTCATATCAAAGGAACGATATAATAACCACAGTTTCCTGAGCTGTGTGCGAGGCGACAGAAAAGTTGTGAGTCAAAGGCATTGTTTCCAATATAGGAGTAAGGGTGGAGAAGTTTTATTGGGCACAAAGTGGATATTATTCACGGATCGAACGCAATCAACCGCGGACGGCGAACGGAAGCGACCGGACGCGTCGCCTCTGAATGCAAAGATATTTTTTGCTAAATGCGGGTCACTTTCAAAGGGTTCAATATAAGCGAAAAAAATTGGAAATCCCTTTTTCAATTTGGCGGGTGTATAGAGGCATAGAAAAACGGAGACGCAATTAAATAACATTAAAGTTTTTAGACGCTTAAAACAGTAAGTGCCTGTTGGCTTATAATTTTTAGTTACGTTTCTAAAAAGAACATTAATATATACAAAGTGTTTCTTTCGATACATTTTATGGCTGCGTATTCAAACACCACGCACCTAAGCAAACATGCTTAGGTTGGTGCAACGAACTGCATACCAGACAACCATCCAACCTTTGTTTTATTTTTAGTCTGCCGAACGGTTTTAAGGAACGCCGTAAAGATTTATGATAGGGTTCGAATATGATTTTTATTACATTATTATAACTTTATTTCATATTTTATTTGACCGGTGAAATAATACGACCTCACTGAAGACAGGGGTGAAGTAGACGTATGCTGCGCTTCGCCTGATGAGTGAAATGCCAGAAGCCTAATTCTACTCCTCTTCCCCTTCCCATCCTTCGCTTGTAACGAAAGGATCTGAAGGGGAAGAGGACTTTACGGTTGAGGGGATGAATAGGAAATAACTATTTTCCTGTTTATCCTTCTATCTATTAAAGGTAAGCAACGCGTCTATAACTCATAAGCTTGCTGCAGATGCCTATCGGTAGTGATCATTTTAAATCGAATAAGTCCCTTGCTCGCTTGCCACCTTCTACTTTTAAATAAAAAATATGAAAATTGACTGGTATAATAATAGATACATTTAACGAGGGAAGATATGTTTGTTTGTAGTAGGTAAACTCTTAAACTATTAAACTTATATTAAGCATATCCATAAAAAAACGTTCTACAAAAATATGTATACCCATTGTATTTTTAAAATTAAATTTCACTTAGTCGAAAAATGTTTATAGTGGTCAATATTTGATGAAGCGACGAATAGGGGCTTGACAAATGGTAGCCTAAAATAGGTAGCTACTGTTTCTTGTTATTAGTGTAACGATAGAGAATACTCATGTCTAACTTTTCGATGTTATATCCACAATATGGGAAAGTTAGGCCATAGCATCGTTTCATTGCACTTTATTATGTTAATTACAAAGAGCGGTTGCCAAATAGCATGTTAAGTGAGGGTTTGACATATTTTTATAGTCCATAATACTTTTCTATAAATCGGTTCATTGCACTTGGATAAAATCATTTCAAAATAGGCCAAGAATTTGAAAAACAGTTTTTTTATTGAAATTGGAAATAAAATTGTAAGAGAAGTAAACTGTAGAATATTAATTGTATTAAGCTTGGGCTTTATATCATATATAATATAATATAACCATGATTTTTCGGAATAGATTATATTCGGACAAAAAATTTGAAGAAGAAACTGAAAAGAAACTTTCTGACTGATATATCAACGCACAGCCCAAAATATTAGGCCTAGAGACTTGAAATTTGAGAGACACACAGATATTTCTGTTATTACGTAGGCGAGGACTAAAAAAGGATTTTTGTAAATTGATCTCCTAAAGGATTAAAGTAGATGAAAGCTTGTACAGCAAAAACTACCTATTGCTAGTATTCGGATAAATTCATATTAGGCCCTGTATATAAATAGACTTAAACTTAAGCCTTATCTGAATACTAAATTTAATCGAAGTCGTTAGAGCCGGTTCCGAGTTACACATTAAAAAATGTAAACAAGAATTGCGCATTGAATATTACAAGATTTGTTAACTTTTAGAGCTATTGTAAATGTATGCAGTGACATAAATTACAGTAACGTAAATAAAAGTAAAACACGGTTGAATTGTCTGTCTCTCCTCTATATATAGAAAAAGATCAGTGATCGATGCGGACCCATTCCAGATACTATCGAATTAAAAAAGGGAAACGTTAATTTCTATTAACTTCAACAAAGCTGTAAAAGAAGCCGGTGTCGTTTGATTCATGGCATTACACTAAGAGGCGGCCGCAGAATAAATTCAGTACTTAGAGTTCACCCGCGTTTGACTTGAATCTGTTTTGAATTCTACGTACTGGCTTCCACGTCTAGAATCGCCTCTGTAAAGTTTTGCACCTTGTGCAATTTCATTTCGGCATTCGATTTGCTACGTTGCTGCTACGTAATAAAAGCGGATTTAACTTAGTTTTATAATATTCATGTACATGCTTTATGCTATACTAATTCCTTGTTGCCGGAAATGTTATATCGCTTTAATGTTACACATTCCACACAGTAAATTGAACTTTATTATAATAACAGTGGGATACTATTTTATATGAGTTCTAAAAGACTTTTAGGTATTTTTATTCCAATCGTTCTTTGTAGCTGGAGGTAGTCCCCGGAGGCATGATCCCAATTCCTCATCTATCATGCTTGTCACGTGCTGACTATCCCTCGTGTGTACTGCGCCTTATATGAAATCTTGCACGGAGACGACGTATCTATTTATGAATTTATTTAAAACTTTTGGATATTGCGTCACCTATAAGTATTTTATTTCTATTTATTCAAGAATATAAAAGCGTATTAACGGGAAAATGTGGTTCAAAGATGGATGTTGTAACTAAAATGAGAAATGTAAAATTCTGGAACTCGGGCATGTTCGAAGGATAAATGAAAGAAAATTACAAAAGAAATTGATGTAGAGAACCTGAAGTGATGGTGCCTTGTGGGAGTTGTCCTAGGCAAACTTACATGGACCAGATTGACGACACAGTATAGAAAAGTGGTATTAGTAGTAGGTACCCATAACCAAAAATAACGAGCATGTATTCATTGATGTATGAATGTAGAAGAAGCGAGAGGTGAGCCAGGATCGACCCAAATGGAAATCTCTACCTTTGGGCGTGTATTCTTATTGATTTATTCTTTAAAATATGGAATTCTATTTTATGTCCTTGGCTGACTGCCATTCTACTTTACTTTTGGATACCTCGGTAGAGTTTTAAAAGTCTATAATACAAAAAAAGCCTTGCGGTAATAATCCGGCGCCCTTTAAATAGGCTTTGTTTCTATTGTATGGGGTTAATTGGACTTACTTTTTTTTTGGAAAATGGTTTGCTGTAAGGATGACGAAGATCAATTATGCGGGTATTAGACATTACTAAAGGTTTTTTCAAGCAAGTCACGAAGTAATACTCGATAGTTGTGAAACAGCTCTCCATCACACAACCCTTTGTAGGCCCAAGCGTACAGTTACTTTCATTTGTCTTTGTCTTGTGCAGATTTTCCTCAACGCATACAGCTCGTTTATTTTCACACCTTAATTTATTTTATTGTGCCTTTTATCTCATCATATAGATATATAGATAAAGATTTTGAGAGAATTATTAAAAGTTGTAAAATTGTAGTTTATAGGGATATAGATGGGAAAAAGGATAGACATACATCCCTTCCTCCTCCAATACTCTTCATCTTACCATCCTTTCCTAATTAGGATAGAAGAAGAGGAAGAGAACTGAAATCAGGCCTAAGGCACCTCACTCATCAGACGACACGCAGTAGTAACATCGTGGTATTTCACCGGTCAAGCCGGCCAATTCGTGCTTCAGGTGTTTTTTATTTTATTCACTTTTGTCTCAATTTAAGTTTTTTTTTGGTTTATGTTTTTTAAATTATTTTAGTCCTCTTGATAATTCAAGGGCTATCATTTACAAAGCATGATAGTTCAGCTGTTACCGTATTCGATTCATTCATTTATGAAAACTTATGGCCCCATACAACCTTCGCCCAAATTGGATTTAAAATGTAGTCTAAGCTACGATACAAATTAATTAAAACTACGAATTCCAAGATACACGCAGTCAGCTACGAAATGAGAACACTGATCACGAAACTTGTTAAGCCTAGCTTAAATCTAATATGGAGTTAGTCGCTGCTAGGCAACTTAAAACAAACAATGCCAGTAACGGAATTTTGAAAGTTCAATGAATGCAGTTACGAAAGGAACTTGAGAGGGTTTCAGTAACTTGGTTGTTTTCAATTCAAGATATTTCTCTTTTTCCTTTTGTTAAATAAAACATGGTTTAGTTTTATTTCGACAAATGTTTAACAAATATTTATTTTCAAATTGTATGGATGTGTAATAACTTGATTTATAATTCTAGGATCATTTAATGAGTTACATAATAATGAGTTAAAGATAAGTGATAATGTCTATGAGCTGCATTGTGTTAAGTTAAGAAAAGATGTAATAGTTGCAAAATAGTACAAGTATAAATAATAATATATGTGCGTGACTACTCGTTGAACAATACACATCCAACATACAACAACAATAATATCGATTTTACTGTCACATAAACCAATTGCCGTAACCAACCTCATCAAAGCGATCTGTTTGGAAGAATATAAAGCGGAAAGCGGTACCGGGCGGTAGCTACAACAATAAGGGAAAACTGAATTAAGGATTTCACAGTGAATATCTTTTGGTGAAAAGGAGGCTAAAATTATGGTGGGCCGTGATTTGAATTTATTACCCCAAAAGCTAATTTTATTTCAGTGGGATTCGGAATATAGCCCGGAGAAAACGTCTAACCATTACGCAGACAGTATTGTGAACGTCTCAGCTTTCTGTGCCATCTTTGTACAATCTAAAACAGAGCCGTATATTTATAGTTCTGTGATTGCATTATTATAAAAGCTATATTAGCAGTATGGATAAAAAGTGCAGCAAAAATAACACAATGATTAATTAATTTTGCAATGGTTTTTACACTTTTCAAACTTACTAATTATGTCAGAAGGGTCCGGGAAAAATTTAAAGATTACTTATTTATAAAAATGTTTAATTTATATATTATTATTTCTATTGATTTTTCCAGCCGCTTTGTTGCTTCCTAGCTCTACCACCGGTTACGTGGGAAAGCAGGTTACTCGAACAATATAATACAAAGTGGCAACTGACAATTTAAGCAGATCGACATGATGAAATTTAATTATCCGTTTTCTAGCTGTAGCCTACACGGTAAATCAATTACCACTGTAGCTTGCTTCTTGTGATGTCTGTATCCTAACAGCGCTTGTAAACGTCCGTTTTTTTCGCCGGATGTCGTACCATATTTTTAACCGGATTTGCGCTAGTGTATGATTTACAATGAATGTGTATATGCACCGGATACCGATCCCGCGACCAATTTACTCCGATTGCACCGCCACCGGTCCGTCGTCCGGTGAAAAAAAACGCATGTTTACAAGTGCTGTGTATTTATGTAACAATTATTGTATATAGGCACCATTCTTGGTAAAAAATATGTTCCTTTTATTAAATGTACTTGTTACCAAATACGCTTAAAATGCCCTATTATTAAATATTTTAAAAAGTCCATCGTTGTTTATTTATTATATTATTTATTTTAGGACAGAAAAGTATTATTATAATTAGCAATGTGTATTCATGACAGTTGCGTAGAATTGTTATAGCAGATTTCGAATAAAACGGCGCACCTTTTTCGGCGGCGACTGTACATTCAGAATTTACATCTTCACGTAAATGTAGCTCCTTAATAATAAAAAAGCGGGAAAAAGGAAAACTCGGCGGGAAACAACCACTGTTTATCGAGAAACAAAAGCAAGTAAGGCTTCCAATATGCATAACGATTGTACTAAATTCGGACCACGACTGGTCTTATTTCCCCTATTATGCTGACAAGCATTGCTTATTGCACGCCATTTGCAACACCATATTTTAAACAAACGAATCTAATTTAGCAGGAACTATATAATTTAAATGATTATTATTTTAATAATAAGTTTTCTTATTAATTCGTGTTTTGTTAACACTTAAAATTAAAACACCTGCATTAAGGCTAGACAGTGGACTGGACAGTTCTATTACTGTATAGGGAATCTAACTTAAAATAAATAATTATAAAAGTTTCATCTAAATTCGACAGGCTTTATATCACCGCACCTTTCATTACATTAATGGGAAAACACTGCTTGATATTCATTTTTAGACCTAGCCTTCCACAGGATTTTGATTTCCGAAGATAGATTTAAGTGTTTATTAACAGTTAATAATAATAAGATGTTTAAAAATAGGTCATAGAACTAAATCGTAAACAGTAATCTTAAATTGTTATGCTGAGTCTTACAGGAATTTATAGGCGCTGTGTTAGTTATAGATAACACGGTATAAATTTAGAAGTTACGATCTCGCACCGAGGCGGGGTGAAACAATGGCACCGAATATGGATCCTTACAATTGTTTTCTTTTGCTGTAAGGCTACACGGTGCTTTGACAGGCGAAGAACAATTTACGACCGCTCACCGGCAACGATAAAACGACTTTTGTCACAAGCGAGCCGAGCAACACTCTCGTTTTATGATCAAATAAATTTTGAACCCTATTATGATTCAAATCGGTACCGGACTAACAAACACAAACATCCTTTTTTGTAGATATAAGAAATATTTACAAATATTTTATTATAACAAAACATCCTCTTAAACTGAAAACAACGAAAATACGTGTACAGAAATATTAAATGATACTCATGATTTGTGTGTTGTCACGTTTGTTGATATGGATAAATGTATAATATCTAGAGGAGAGGTCGTTTATAGGGCAATAGAGACTTCATGGGCACGAGACGTTGACTGGACGAAGACTACAAGCGACCGATGCTTGGGGTGACACTTGATCCTTTAGTAGACCCATTTCAGTTGATGATAATAATATCCCATTAGAATCCATTTCCTGGACTCCGCCTCTTTCTGTACATTCAATATAATTTTAGTTTTCATTTGTACACTACAAATGAACTCAATAAAGTCAGGTAACTTCCATTAATATTTTATATGTGTTTTACTAGTTTGGCTCAAAAATGGACGATAGGACTAGAATTGAGAAAGGTATTCATCAGTAGTTCGGGCATGTTGAAAGGATTAGTAAAGCGACGCCAACAACACAAATCTATGTTGCAAAAGTGTGTGGCAGTGTTATCACGCTAAATGGAAATCCATAATCTCTGCTTACCCATCTGGGTTAAGGGCATGAGCGAAACTTACATTTTATATTTTATTTATGTGTTATATACTAAGAAATTAATAATCGCAATAGTAATTGTTTATGGCATATACCAAGTAAGCATGTGTTTCAACAACAATACTACGAGCTTGAAATTAAAAGGGGCGTTTAAATGTTAATGTCGATCTTAGCATGGATGTGAAAGGCTTCTACGACGTCAAAGCGGTTTGTATCGAGTCTGGAAAAGCAAACATCGCCACTATAGGTCGGGTTAAGTACGGGCTAAAGTGCCTGGTCTGCGAAAGACCAGAGCACTCGAGGTATACAGGTGAGAGGATGGATCAAAGGCCGCCATTGACCCGTTTGCGGTTGGGAAGTAAACATTAAGACCTTCTACTATTGAAAGCCGTTTCGAACATTTCTCGATTTTCTACACATTTTAAGATACTAAACTACTGTATACATATTTCATTCCAAGAAACAAGATGATTTATAAATAATCAATGAGTAACTTAAATACATCCAAACAATAACTTTTTTAATAAATATTTTTGATGAAACAGTTTTTAAAATTTTATTTACTGTTGCACAAAAATGCTAATACACAATACCTTAATTTTAAGGGCTTAAGTAACTTATTTTTAACATTAAATGTAATAAATATTATAATCGATTTTACTGCCTTTAAAAATACGCATAAATAGCTCCCAGTGTAGAGTTTTTTATTACGTTTAAAATGGAAAATTACATCGTAAGATTACGTTGCATAGTAGATACGTAGATACGGACCAAAGTAATGAAAGCGTATTAAATAATATCAAGGCTTGTAAGAAACCATAGAGACTAAAGTTTAAACAAATGTTATAAGTAATTTTTTTTCGTAGTAACAAAAAGGATCCAGGAAAGCATTTTAAACAAAGCGGGTTAGGGAAAGATGAGTGTACGGCGTCAGAGCTTTTGTTGTTCAAACCACGATAATGCTGATCGTTTCAAACCGTAAGAGGTGCTTGATAACAAAACACAATGAATTCCGACCTTTTATATTTAGTTAATTAATTGCCTATAAGAGTTTTGGTTTTATCTAATTTGAAGGACTTTATTTGCAACGACGCTTTTGTTTATGCTTATATAAAATTTTCTCAGCTGCTCATTCAATGGTTAATGTTCGGTTTATTATGAGATCACTGGTATGTAAAGCGCTCCAAATTCTATTCACTTTATTATCATTCCGCATTCCGTGTAAAGTTAGTCAATGTTTTAGTTCAACTAACTAAGGTCGTAGAAATTTTACCAGCTTATTCTTACAACTATCACATCTTTTTTGCTTTATATTATATCACTCACCGCACTCACAGCATTATGATTTCCATAAAAGCTTTTTGCATTTATAGTGGAAGCGCGGCTAAGGTTACATACAGGCTGTTTTAGGAGTCCTGAAAACACAAAGAAGCCGAGCTCTTTACGTATCATTCTTTCTCGAGGCCACATAGCTTTTTATGTTATTCAATTTCTCGGGTAAAAGAAAGGTTAGTGGCAAATTAGTGTAAGTAGGTAAGTTAGTTCACTAAATGAAAGTAAGTAGGTTTGGTTTGTAAATTTTACCAGTGGTTTTACACCCCCAAATGCGTTTTTTATAACTTTTATTTTCTTATTGACTTTCATATTGCATATTTTCTTTTGAAATTCAATTCTTACATGTAATTATTATGTGATAATAAATTTGTAAGGTGCCTGGCACTAATATACGCTTTTGTTACCAACACACAAACTAAATGTAAAGTAATTCAGGGATAATTCAACAATACAACAGTAATTCACATACGTGTCTTGTATAAAAAAAAATAAAACAAAATGTCTGATGATTTTGGGGTCGTCTCCATCATAGAAAAGAAAAACATCTTTATTTTATATTATATGGAATGCTTTTAATTTTTTTTTCTACTATCTGCATTTGAGTGGCTTTAAAGAGTAAATTCTTGTTTGATTTAATTAACTAATAAATCCCTTGTTATTTCTCCAATACCACAGTCTAATGCCAAGGACGGTCACATATTTTTATTTGTAAGTACAGAAATTTATAGGTCGTAAAGTATTTCGTTTGATTCCAGTGTATGGTAATTCGAATGTTTAACGTATAAATCAAGGTGATTTGTATTTTAGTGCTTTACGTCCCTGGTCACGCATAAATTGAACTGGGCAAGGAAATTATGCGCCTTTGGCATCCACATATTGGAAACGTAGTTAGCTTAGCTCGAAGTGCGATGGTTATTGCCCGTCGTTTATTATTCCTATTTTAAGAACTTAATGTTTTAACTTAATGTATTTTTTTTAGTTAGTTCCGTATTGTTAGTATTGTTTATCACACCAGAATTCCGGATTACATATTGTAGAAAATTTTAATTTATATATATCGTCAAGCTAGAAACATCACCGTGTTTCATAGGTATACGCAGGTATATACTACGTGAACTTTCCCCCACTACGATGCCTAATATTCAAGAAGTTTGGCACCGGCATCTATACTACTTGCGTCCCATAATAGTGGCGTCGTCGTACATTTCATGAGAGAGGGGACGCAGTTCTTATTCTCTTTGCTCTTTTCTATTTCTTATCTTCTTCGTATACCCAAAAAAAGACTAATAATATATTTTTTTGGTATTTGCGAATGTTGATTAATATCGAGGTGAGCAGCTCGCGAGTATTAAAAACACCTTATTAAACTGATAACGTGTTTTTTATTATTATATTACAGTATATTGTATATTAATAAAATTTTCGTGGTTGAAGTAATGCGTTATCGACACTCAAAATATTAATACATACTAACTTGTCAAATTATAAAACCAATCTTAAGAATGTTGTACGTAAGAAATGTGTCTGATCCAAGACATTAAACAAGACATTAAATAAAAATAGTTTAGACATCGGAGATTTAAAAGAAAAGTACACGTCATTTGAAGAATTTTGACGACCGTCGGACATAAAGCAAACTGTTTCGTTCAACATTGTAATAAGCATTAAAAGAGACATAGAGAATTAAATTGGCTTTATTAGGTATCGAGGCGATGTATTTGTAGCGAGAAGTTTCCGATACAATTATTTAAAATGCAAATTATACTAGAAACAAGAAAAATGTCTAATCTAATAACATTCACATTTCGAAATGCATTCGTTTTTCTCCATAAGGAAAGTCTTATCTAAGACGTCCGAACACTATCAGATGGCGGGACAGTGTCAATAATGTTAAATTTTTATTATCTGATTTGGAAACTTTACTGCCCAAATTGGTTCGTGGTGCGTGTACGCACAGGAGGTGGGCGAAGACTTGATCCATGTTTCCAATCCCCGCTATCGGAATTTAATAGAACGGAATATGCATGTGATCATAATTATTCCATTACGACCCATACAAACAGTTGTATACTGAAATATGTAGATACTGATTTGAGGGCAAATTAATATTTACGTATAAACAGTATGAAGTAGTGAAAAACTACTAATTACTAGGTTTGTTTAATATTTAAGACTGAACAGCTGATCAAATAGCATGGTTGCGCTCGCCCACAGGCAAGTGTACCTATGTAACTACCGACCAATATAAAACTCAACGTTATGTTCATGAGGACAGAACATACTATAAACGTTATTTATAGAGGTTTTCTAAAAGAAAAAAAAAACGATTAAGCCAATCATCGTAAAATAAAGGAAAGCAGTAGCTATTGGCTTTGTAAGTCCGGCCAATTTACGTTCCTTTAAAGGACAAAAAAATCGATGGTGATAAATTTGGCCGGCCGCGGTGTGTTGTCAATCTCGGACCAGAAATTTTTTTGCGAGCCAAATAATCGCTAGTGGCCATCGGCTAACGACCAGATGTAATTACAGAAAGTTTCAGTTAGCTTTTCACCCAATTATTACATTGCGTTGGTAGCACATTCACATTCAGACATTCCTTGGTAACGAGACAAGTGCGTGCCTTAGAGCACAACGATTATCTTGTTCTTATATGACTTTAATTTTGATAAGAATTTATTTGATGACGCATTTGGCGGAGTCTACTAGATCGAACGTTGTTCGTACGAGTTCTGTTGAATAGTTTTTTTTTTTGTTTACGCGGGGAATGCATTTACGCACTTCGCCGTCCGTGCTGCGGGGGCAACAAGGACGGCTTCGTGTGGGACTCCCGGCCTTAAATTTGGGCCGGACTACCCACTAAACCCCGCGGTGTTCTCCTTCGCCCGACCGGGCCGTGGCATCTACGTAAGTTTATCCACGACCCGGCTAGGGGGAGCCCCTTGGTAGGGGCTCGACTCGTGTAGGGAGGGGTCAGATGTTAAGCCCCTCCCATCACCCTATGATGCTGCCCCCCTCGGAACACACGAAGGGGGCCATCCGCCACGTTCAGCGCGACAGATCACCCGACCTGTCACGCTACGGCTGTAGGGCCGCGGCGTATCTCGCACGCCTGCGGCCCCTCGTTGGGGCCCTGCGGGGAGGCAACGTTTCGCTTGCGCGTTCGCGTTCCCGCAGGGCCTCTCTTTTGGCCGCCATCACCTCGTGTGCAAACGAGGCAACGGCGGCCCAGCTCCGTTCGCTGCCGACCATCGATCGTATGACGGCCGGCAGCGACAAATCTCGCCCAATCGCGCCAGTGAGCGTGGCACGTTGGGCGTCCCAGCCCGTGCACACGGCGAGCGTGTGCTCGGCCGTGTCCACGTCGCCGGTCGCACAATGGTGGCATCCGGGTTCCGACTCAATTCCCACAACCACGCACAGGTAACGGCCGAAACAGCCGTGCCCTGTGAGAAGCTGCGTCAGGAAGTAAGTCGGCTCCCGGTGCCTAGCCTCCACCCACTGGCGCAGGACGGGGCGGACAGCCTCGACAAGCCGTTTGCTTACCGAGGCGTCCGCCAATCTCTCCTCCCATCGCCGGAAGAGATCGTCGCGACCTTCTCTCCTCCAGCGTACGATCTCTTCAGGGAGGGGTTCATCGCCTCTCTGCCGCATCAGGGCTCTTCTCCGGTAAACTTCCGCTAGAACCCCGGCTTCGAGGTCCCAGGGGAGGCTTCCGGAGATAAGGCACGCCGCCTCGTACGACACGGTGCGGTATGCCCTGGAGGCCCTCTGAGCCATGGTCCGCTGCGCACGTCGCAGCAGGACCATGTTCTCCCTGCTCAGGGGCCTCGTCGCCCATATGGGCGCTCCGTAGAGCGCCTTAGAGCGCACCACACCGTCGTACAGGCGGCGGCACGCACCGCTTGCTCCCCCGCAGTTGGGGAGCAGCCTGGTGAGCATTCCCGCATATTTCACCAGCTTTGGTGCCAGCATCCGAAAATGCTCACCGAACCCCCATCGGCTGTCGAGGACGAGACCGAGATATCTCATTGTTCCGCCGACAGCAATGGGGGTGCCGCTCACCGCGATGGAATAACCGCGGGGGACCTTAGTCCGAGGCCCATGGAAGAACATGGCCTCGGACTTCTCGAGGGCCACACTTAGACCCAGAGCCCTGATGCGGCGCACCACGTGGGCCGTGCCCGCAGTTGCAAGCACGCCCGCGTCCCGGAACGTTGGGGCCG
Source organism: Papilio elwesi (assembly GCA_029849275.1). Taxonomy (NCBI): domain Eukaryota; kingdom Metazoa; phylum Arthropoda; class Insecta; order Lepidoptera; family Papilionidae; genus Papilio; species Papilio elwesi. Next base: position 7,406,707 of record CM056697.1, read on the forward strand.
ACGCGGTGACTAGGGTGTCGTCGGCATAGCAAAGCACGCCGACGCCCCGGAGATTGGCACCGCGTAGGACCCAATCGTATCCGATGTTCCACAGGAGCGGCCCGAGGACCGACCCCTGTGGAACACCACACGTCATGTCCCGGCGGACTACCCGGTCCCGGGCCGGATAAAAGATGGCCCGGTCGACGAAGTAGTCCGCGAGGACTCGCCTGAGGTACCACGGGACGCGGTGGTACCTCAACGCCTCCGCGATTGTCGTCCAGGGGATCGTGTTGAAGGCGTTCGCGATGTCGAGCGACACAGCCAACAACACTCCCCCCTTGCCGACAACCTCTTCGACCCTGTTCCTGAGTCGGGTGATGGCGTCAATGGTGGACCGCCTACGACGGAAGCCAAACTGGCCGCCGCTCAGGTCGGGCCCAACCGCCTCAAAGTGTGCGACGAGGCGCACAGCAAGCACTCGCTCGAACAGCTTGCTCGCCTCGTCGAGCAACACGATGGGACGGTAGGCCGACGGCGAGTCGGCCGGGCGCCCCTGCTTCCTGAGGAGCACGAGCTTGCCCGTCTTCCACCGCCGCGGGACCCGCCCGGACGCCAAACACTCCGACAGCAGGGCCAACGTCTCCTCTTTGAGGATCGGCACGACTTGGGCGAGAACCCGCCCAGGGACACCGTCCGGGCCCGGGGCGCGGTTCTTCAGTTTTAGCTTTAGAACCGCAGCCTCCAGTTCGGCGTCGGACACGGGCGGGACTTCCTCGTCCGCAGTGGCCGATCCTTCGGGATCCGGTGCTGCCATCTTCGGCGGCACCCACTCCTCAATCGCCGGGAACAGGGAGCCGACCACCTGCGCCGTAAGGAGCGGCTCGAGGGACCTGGTTAGCGGGGGCGCCCATGGTCGGAGCTTTTGGCTCACGGCCTTGTACGGGCGGCCCCACGGGTCCGTGTTTAGGCTATCGAGCCACTCCTTCCACGCCTCCTCCTTGGCGGCCTTTATGGCCGAGGTGAGCGCCGCACGAGCGGCACGATACGCGGCGACCAGCACCTCCTCATGGTCGAGGTCCCTCCCACTTCTTCTGCGGCTGCGGGTGTACCTGCGGCGAGCCAACTGGCAAGCCGTACGAAGCCCGGCCAGATGGGGTCTCCACCAGTACACCCGCGTCCTCGGGAGGACCGGACCTGCGCGCCGCATCGCCGCGTCGCAGACGCGAGTAAGCGCTCCTGTGAGCCACTCGCACCTCGCGTCCGCATCAGTGCCGTTCAATGTGCCGTCGGCGACCCATCTCTCCACGATGGCCGCCTCCTTGGCCAGCCCCGGGTCCAGAGTGGATACCTTCCACCGTTCTGTTGAATAGTTGGTTCAGATAAACAAAATGAGCATGTGGTTAATTACCAGTGGTATATTTTTATACATACAATATATTGAATCTTTATTTTATTTCGATTGCTTTGTAGCTTGTTATTTCAATACCACACTTTGTATGACAAATTATTAATTATTGATTTGAATAAGGCGTTAAGTCCAGGCACCAGATTCCCAATGTACAGTTGTTATAATTCTGAAATGTTTAGTTCTTTTCTCCAATACAGAGTTAAATTAATTAATTGTATTATTATTACTTTTGCTAGTTTACAAACATTTAAGTGATGGACTCTATTTTACTAAGATTGTCAGTTTGTCAGGTTGCATAGCTGAATTCTCCGGATCTAATGAACACGATTTTAAAACTGATTTCAGCAGTAGAAGGCCACGTTATATGGTATTTTTTCTATTGATCTATCTACCCGAACGAAGGCGGGGCGATTCACTTGTAATTTATATGTACACAATGCTTAGCTTAAAGATATGATAGATTGGCACGCGTAACCTGTAATTACTTTGTTTATTGAATATGAAAGAAAACAAGGGTATCAGAACTAAACCAAGAATCGAAACCCTGACTGGGATTCAATCCTTGGTGCTTAGATTTTTATGTCGACTCTTCATCAGATCAGCTATCGTGTGCTATAAAAACAAAAATTACTAGTTTTATGTTCATTGGAAGGGAATAAATTTTTGTAGCTAATACTTCGCATCAATGATTCCAAATCTAATTTAGTATTGTGTATTGGTGCTGTTCTTTTGTCAAATAAATTGTCTTTATTTACGAAGATTTTTATGTTCCTTTCTGTCTACAAATCAAAACATTATTGCAGTTGTAAAAGTTTTAATACGCCCTACCTACTCTGTTGTAACACATGTCTGTGAAAATAAGTTTCTTATTATTTTATTGCGTTCGCGTACAAATGTTATTGACTTACAATGTAATTGTTATGTTTATTGCAAGAGCTGCCTTTCATATTGGAAATTCTGAAATTACTCTATAAGTGTAAATTTATGTGAGAACACGTGTTTGTACAACTTTCTTTAACAATATTTTTCCGGCTGTAATTAATAGAAAATGAAGCAAGAAAATTTGGAATATTTTATGTACTTTAAGAAAGTGAGAGTCATCTTTAAAGCAAAAATACACAAAACTTTAAATTAATAAACTTAATATTTTTATACCCGTGCCTTTTTCTTCGAGCAAAGTGGTACGAAAGAACGTGGGCGCATGCCACATCGCAGCAGGCCCGACACATCGACATTGAGGTCCGTCGCGAAAATTACGCTACGCTTGTAAAAAAGCTCGGTGGCAATCCAGTATACTGACTACCGGAACCATTTGATTGATGAATACGACGCGACTGCCAGCTTTTCGGTCCTTTTGCGTTTTAGAATGACTGCCACTAAAATCGTGGTATTTATTACCATTATCCTATAGTTTATCGAAATATTTCCTATCTTGAAGTTATAGTTATTTGGACGCGTGATGAAAAATCGTTGAAAGTCTATTTTAGCTTGCAAAGTAAATTGAGCACGCAGATGTAACACACCAAGAAAAATATTGCGGTTATAATGTTTAAATGTTAGTTTCTTTTTAACTCAAACAACACGGGACACTCCGACTCAGTATAGTCAGCTTTATTTTACTTTAGTGATAATAGTATCAGTATAAAAACTATATGCATTGTCAATAATATGCCATAGTTAGTATGGAGTGTCTTATGAAAGTAAGTTAACAATTTAGTACATGACGCTTATCCTTTCCATGATTTAAACTATTCCTCGCTACATACACAATGAAGGCGATTTATAAGTGCCCCTTTAAATAAATTTCACTCTTGTATTCGCCACAAACTCGTTTCGCCATAACCAGTAGTAGTTGATCCACGACTCTAAGATCGGATGTAACATGTTGAAAAATTTCCATGCTTAGATAGAGGTCGGGAGATTCTGGGCGCGTTATCCAACCCACGCTTATTTCTTTATTGGTTGGAATTGCTCCTAAACGTTACCAATGAGCGACCTGTCGTTGTATATCTACGGTATCTAAAGACTTGCACAGAGAGCGGCAACGGTTGTAATAAACTTTGTGATATATGACGGCAAACCCATGCTACGGATCCAGTTCAGGAACAAAATCGAAAGTCAATTTCAGCTCGTTTAATTAAATAATGTCAAGTAAATATTTTGAACTGAACATTTTTATGAAAGGATTAGTGACGGTCTTACAGTTGTAGTTGAAGTTTATTTTAGAAGGGTTACTATAATGTAAATCAGTTGTGAACAAATTACTATAGCAATGTAATGCTAAAGTTAAAATATTTAAATATGTTTTTAACACCGATTAATTTATATTAATTTATGATTACGAATTACTGAAATACGTTATGGAATGTAAATTTATTTAGAGTTCTCACGACCATAAACACACATTATTAAGCAAACGAATTAAATAGTAGGTTAAATCTATTTACGTCTATGACTAATTTAAGTCTGATGAACCATAATGAAACATTAATAGAATTACTCGCGATGTCTGTGCGTTTGATTTGTGTTATTAATTATTACATCGAAAAGCTTTATTTGGGTGACAGCAAAAACATTTATGTGATTTTATAAAAAAAAAACTACAAAAAAACCTTATGGTTTGTCACTTATAATTACAGCTCTGTATTTTCTTTTATATAGCACGAGGAAATAATTTATTTTATAAATTATTGTTATTGACGGTGCTAAATATTTTGTAATATCTTCAGAAAGGTAAGTTGGAACAAAATGATTTTGACCAAACGTTAAACAAAATTAGATAACTATTGTTTAACCTTTGGTCAAAATCATTTGATTATGAGACAGAGTTCCAATGGTTAACCGGTTAAATGGTTAGGAACTCTTTCACACAATCAAAGATGGTTAAGAATGCGTAGCAGACAAACATAAAAATAAATCTTACTAATATTATAATTGCGAAAGTTTGGATGGACTATACGGCGCTTTCAGCGAGCATCTTATGTATAATGATATTATTTAGCATATAGTATGAATGAAATGTAATGCTATACTGATCGCATACGATGATGGGAAACAATGGGACAACAAATAGAGGTTTAGTCCTGAGTGTGGAGGGATATGTAGGCCAGGCTTAAGAAGAGATGGACGGGTTGTGTAAAAGGTGACATGATTAGGAATGGAGTGACGGTTGAAATAGAGGAAGATAGATAGACTTTGAAGACGAAAACCGGTTGCACCAACCGCATGTAAAGTGGAAACAGGGCTGATATATTGGTTGTATGTCTGTTCTTGCTAATCTGTCTCTGGATTTTGATAGAACTTTTGGTGGTAAATGTAAAAAAGAAAAAAAAGCTAAAACTAATTTAATTTGCATAAAAGAACCAAGATTCTGGACGGAAACGAGGAATTGTGAATAAAACTATGGGTCTGGGTCGTCTTTGCACGTGGTTGTAGCAACTAAATAAAAATAAACTTTTGATTAATTTTGCGCGATGAAAACACATTTTTATTAGAAGATTTATATACGTGGACGAAGTCGCCAGAACTGCTAGCGATCTTATAAATAAAGGAACTGTTACCTAATTAGTAGCCGTCTCTCTATAAAATAACATTATATATATATTCCTTATGTTTCGCTACCATCGTTTTGAGTAAAGGATGTTGAACACTGAATCGTGCTCCCTTATTCCCAAATGTTTATTTATCCCTCGTAGATAAAAAGAGCATATTAAAATTTATTAGGGGACGCGTCGTCGAGGAAACGTAAACACGAAAAGGGATGTTAATCCAGAACTATTTGATGTTCCTGCTTCAGTTTTCGTCTGTTTGTTTAGAAGGCGCCGGCTGCACACTTCAGGGGAGGAAGGGGATGGGGATACACCGCCAGGAAAGCGAAGAGAAATATTTGCATAACATTTTATGTTTAATAGCTACTGAGCACTTAAGATGCGCGTGTTGATATTGAACCAATTACATTTTCCTTTTTGAATATCTTGTGGTAAATTACTTATTTAAAAATACTAATTTTGCTATATTCCCTCGCAAAAGTTATGAATTGCAACAAATAGAAGATCGCTTAGATCTTAGAACTTACGACCTTACCTTTAAATGACCCCAATTGATATTTATTGTACAACAAAACTAGTTTAAGAAGTAAAATTAATTTAAGCTAAATCTCTTTAATCAACCACGTTCCTATTTTAGAATGAACTTTATAGATTATAGTTGTGTCCAATCTGAATACTCTAATGAAAATCGGCAAAAGAACTGGATTAAAAGTCATTGCGGAGTTCGATTCAGGCAGATCAGTCAGATTTATTGGTAAAAATTTTCAAATCCAGATCAAACCATTATAGTTCACATATCAATCATATAAATAACTACTCACAATACTCACCTCACGCCCACAGCTAGCTTCGATGAATCACAAAACTAAAGTCTAGTGACACATTTTGCCGCAAAAAAATCACTCTGTGCTTGTGATTGGAAACGGGCGTATTCAATAATCCATTAAACCATAACGCGTTAGTTTTGACAGATGACGCGCGGCGCTGTCGTGCATGACTGATGGCTGACGCAGCCTGCAGTGTCACGCCTGCCAGTATTTCAGTGCACAAACATGATCACGTGCAATGTGATAATAAATTATTTCAAAGGATTTGGTTTTAATTTTCTAATTAGTTTATTTAAAATGAAAATTATTAGTCATGTGCTCCAAAAATCTACTGAAATAGTTTAATAGAAGTTTTTATTGACGAAATTTCACCACAACTTTTTTATGGTAGAAGAAGACAAAAGAGCACACGCTTCACCAATACTTAGTGATGCTTTGTCTTTGTGTGATAAAAAGCAGGCAGCCCTGCGGATTCCTTTCCGAGACAAATAACAATAATAATATTAGCAACATTAAGTATTATTTTACCAGATTTTATGTTAACTCTTATTAGCGACGTAATGTACCTAGATTATAGTTCGTATCAGAATAATTACTCTTTTTGTTATTAATTATTTCGTTTTATAGCTTTCTCTAAAATATTTTGCGATATAAGGATTGTTATAATCTATTTTTAAAGGAAGTCTTGTAAAATATTTTTTGATAGGATTCTCTAAATCTATGTCTATAAAATCCAACTTGGGTGTCGATCGAAATAACGCAAATTTAAAGCTTAGTCAATATAGCTTTAGTTGAACTTCTGGATTATTGAATCGGTTTCCGCAGAGGTAAAGACTAGCTTATGAAATTCGTTCTATCGGAATGAATTTCACTTTCCTATTCACTGCATAGGATTTAATATAAGCCCGTAGATAAAAAAAAACCAATAGCTATAGCTGCACGTTGCGTTATTAGGGTTACAGCATAATATCATCAACTGTCTGTCCTGTCACATACATATGTTTATTCTCTTTATTCGTAAGAAAAATACAAGCAATTAAGCATTAATAAAACCATAAAAGTCTATTAAAAACAGCGATGAATCTTCTGAATTCCCCGATGTCGACAGAAATGGTGGCATGACGCCGGCTCCAAGAATAAATATGATTAAGAAATGATTATGTATAATTGCGTAAAAATATTTTATACTTTTAGTGCACTTGTTGTTTCTGAATATAGTTTATTTGAAGTCGGTTCTGTTCATATTTAAAATTTTATTGATGTTTAAATGAAAGAAAAATAAATTGTTTACACACAAAACTCCATAAGAGCGATGTTTAACTTATAAACATATAAATATGTCAAATTTAGATAAGGAAATTGTGAGAAGTTGTTTTCCGACCATGTAAGTTTGCTAGAAGTTGCTCCGTTTGCCTTCACATTGTATTGTGAGCTATAGTGGTTGTACATACTGTGCACTGTGGAAGACGTAACGGAGGTAGTTTCGAAGTCCGTAAGAATACTATTTCATACTTACCCTATTTGGAAATTGCAGTACTAATTCTAAAGTTTACTCGTGAATCCAGCTAATAAACTACATATATATAACCTCGAAAAGTTAAAGCGATTTGTTTAAAGAAAAGTACCGGTTACTAGTTTTATTAAGGTAATAAAAGTAGGTAGTAAAGTAAACTTACAGCACGTAAAACAAGACATATGTATATTCAACTTATGTTGATGATTGTTTTAAAATTTGTACTTCAATTATTATTGAATTATGATCTACCAATGGTTTATGGGTATGAAAGTGTATGAATACCGAATACTACCCAAACACTCACGTAAACCCGCTTGTCGATTACGAGTGGCATTTCTTTAGAACGCCACTAATTTCGTCGATATGGTCCCTCACCCACCTTCTCAAGGCTATTGAAGTTCTAATAATATTGTAAATAAATACCATTGGTACTTGACATTCAAGGCGTTTTATCTTCCATTCAATTGGTATGAGGTGTACATGAATCCCTCACACCAAAAGAGGTACGTCCCTAGCCATGTACGTTCGCATTTCGTACCTGGTACAGTCGTATGCATGAGGTTTAACATACAATGCTCGGTGGGCGTCTCTTACCACTCCAGCACCGTGACTAGTCTGCGCCGGGGGTTACTCTCGCGTCCGGTTTTTTGTTATTCATATTGATTTTGTATCCATTATTATGGTAACGCGCTTCTTATTTCTTTATATAACCGATTTCGTGGTACATTGTACGTTTATTAAACATACGGTAGCTACTAATTTACAATTGAACAGACCTTTCTTCGTCGTCGTCGTCGTCTCAGCCGATATTTGTCCGCTGCTGGACGTAGGCCTCCACCATTGATCGCCACAAAGATCGATCCTCTGCCATCCTCATCCAGTGGGCTCCCGCAACTTTGACCAGATCATCGGTCCATCGTGTGGGAGGCCTACCTACGATGCGTCGACATTTCTTAGCTTATGTTTAAAGATTATTTATTTATGATTGATGATATGAGATTATGGGACACCAAAATGTAGGTCTAATCGTGGTCTAAGCTGGTCTAGTACACTTGGAACACAATGAGTTGAACGCTTATGTGACTTTTTGTCTCGACTTTTATGAGCGAGTTACGTTACACGTTTTAACTTTTTGTAAGACGAGCCGTGCCATGCGGGTTAACTTTCGTAAATTACGCTATACACATAGTTTCCTGTAAGTTTAGAAAAATACAACGCAGTCATAGTAGAAAAATTGTAATTAAAATTTTGTTGTTAAGATGAAGAAAAATCGTCTAAATGCAGTTTTGTAAGAAAGTTTATTTATAAATTATTAGGTTCTATTAAAACACGCTAGGAGAAAAAGAAGTTTGCACTAGGCCAATAATAATAACAAGTCGACCTTTTTCAGAATGGTCCCCACTGTACGGACACAGGCCTCCTCTCCGAGAGAGAGAATGGGTCGTAATCACCACGCTGGCGCGGTGCGGGTTGGTGGATGTCACATGTCTTAACAGTGGTAGAGCCCGCAACATCAACATCTGTTGAACGAATTGGCCGGCTCGACCGGTGAAATACCACGACCTCACAGAAAACAGGCGTGAAGTAGAAGTACTCTGCGTTTCGTTTGATGAGTGAGGTGCCGGAGGCCTAATTTTAGTCCTCTTCCCCTTCCCACCCTTTCCTCATAAGGATAGGACGGGAAGGGGAAGAGGATAGGATGGGAGGGGGTTAACGGGGGAAAGGAAATATCCTTTTTCCTGTCTATGCCCTCCTTTGTCCTTTAAAGGTAGGCAACGCATCTGCAACGCATTTTTCTGTTGCGGATGTTCATGGGCGGCGCTCACTTGACATCAGGTGATCCGCTTGCTCGTTTGCCACTTTATCACATAAAAAAAGAAATATATATAATATATGAAATATTAAATTTAGTGGTTCTAGGACATGCCTGTTTCATCACGATGTTTTCCTTCACCGTTTTTGGAGCAGTGGTGATGAAATAAATAACAACAATGGGTTCGAACCCTGGCAGGCCAATAACTAAAATGCAATTAAATGCAGAATAGTACATTTCGAGATATTAATTTATTCAAACAAAGTATTTTTAAACTTAATTAGTCTTTGTTTAATAGTTTTTTAATTATGAATCCTCGGTTTTTGACTAAAACTTCCTCTAATTACTCAATGGCGAGGTCTGTCGATGTCTCGCTTTGATCAATAATTCTGCAGATATACAGAGATAATGTAAGATTTGTTACACCTTAACTGTAATCACTTTACTCCCTTTATAATAATAGTGTTGTGGTTTATTTGTTGTATGATAAGATATAACCACTACACGTAATAAGGCACAGAGCTACAAGCCTTGGTCAGTAAGCCGGAGTTGTAACCATTATTTGTATTCACGTCTGAACACCTTTTATGTGTTCCATTTAAGGCATGGTATTAAAAACATTTGTTAAAGTGCATACTACGGCCACTTAAGGTGCGTCTTCCTTGCGAGAACCTGGCAACTAAACGAGACAGTTTAGCTGGATTTAACTCCCTGTGTTATTCCCAACTGCATTGTATGTGTAAGGAATTCCTAGAAGTAATAAATTAGAGATAATTAATTCTGACCTATTGAAATCTTAAATGGAATAAAAATATTAAACTAATTTTAAAAACATAAATTCTAGCTATCATTTTTTACGCGGTCTGACGTCAAATTCAGGCCCAGATTTTAGCGAGGTTAAAAAAAGTACCCTCGAGACTCTCTTTATTCTTATTGTAAGAGTCCACTGGGGATACAGGCAATTTATATCTTTACATAATATGATGTAAGTCAAAGTAAATAGAAACATGAAATGGTATTTAATAATTATAAAACTAGATTTCTAGTTAATACAAAGCAGATTACAAGTGGAATTTACGCCATGGTATTCCTAGATATATTCGCGAGAAAATATATGGAGGTATCATATTAAATTTTAATAACAATACCTGTGATGGACGAGGCAATATAGGCCAATCCAATATGCATTTATCCCAATTATATTGTGCAGTCCGACCGTGGATTATTGAATTATACTTAATTTAATACTCGAGAACTGGCTGCTTACGAAGCTTTATGTGAACAGACAATAAATAGGTGTTTAAATTTCAACTCATGTTGATTATAAGGTTTTAGAACACATTTATATTCTTGAGTGATGAAAATCGAATGTTCGGGTGGGTAAAAACGTAACCGTGGAACAATCTATACAATCTATATTGATAAATAAAATTGAAGTGTCTGTATATAATATCATAATAACATTTCCATACTCAATACACATGACGTATATACGGTATTTATAACTAAAATACAATTTTTAAAATTGTTGTCACTCTGTTTATTCAAGGTAATCTCCGAAACGACTGAACCGATTCGGATGGGACTTTTACTGGAGTATAGCTAATATTGTAATGATTCAAATATGCTAAAGCAAAATATAAAGGGTTCCACGCAAAAAGTGAAAAACCCTCGAAATTGTGAAAAAAATTACGCGTCGCCGTATGGAAAGCGCCGCCCGCTACCTGCAATGTCACAAAGATTGCCTTAAGTAGTAAAATAATATAAACATTTTACTATTTGAAGTGTAAACCTCTCTCGCTGCGCTTAACGATATTAGGTAATGGTAAAAATTATAGGTTCGCGAGATCGACATGCGCAACATGCGTCAGCGACAGCGTCAGCAACATGCTTATTGAACTCAAAACATCTTTAACTGCGTCAGACGATTTAAGATAGGGTTGGTGATATAAATAAAATATTTTTTTTTGTCAAAATATAATTTTGATACTGATGGTTTACTTTTTATTTTGTACGGTAAAAACAATTAATGTAAAAAATACCATTATGTACTTTTATTCTGCGAAGTGATTAATATGTTTTAATTTGATTCCACGTGGACGAAGTCGCAGGCAACAGCTAGTAACGAATAAAATATCATCCTATAATGGTTGGGATTATATTATGGCAATTTGCTTATCGTTAGTTACAAGTGTAGGGGCACAGTAGTGCCCTCGCTAAGACAAACCAAAGGAACGGGAAGTGTTTCATCATATCATTCGAACCGTCATCAGCATCTCTCTCGATGATGGCAGACAGATAAAATAGAATCAGAACACCTATCTAGCTTTCACATCTATTGACTTTTAAATACGTCAATTTAGCAACTCACTAGCTCATTCATTGATTGTCATAGAAACCTGTAGGAGTTCTCCTGAAGTCCCAGAAGGTTAAAACTTATGTAAATATTGTTATCTGCAGAAATCGAATACTAACCACGCTTGCCAACTTCAAGGGGTGCATTTTCGTACAGTTAGCGCATAAAAGCTTTGGACCTGTTAAAATTTTCAGGATTGTTGACGACGTTTAACCTTTTTCTATTAGATGGCGATCCGGCTCGAAGGACCACTTCTTCGCTTCCTACGTAACACCCAAACTTTGAACGACCAGACCTTCTAAAAAACACTCAACCAAATACAAAGACACAAGGAACAACACTACAGAACATATACAAAATGCCAACCATTTACGAAATGCCATTGGCAAACTAAACACCGAGTTATTATCGCACCGAAGTAATTATCTCGCTCATATGATTTAAGATTTATTGATACAAGAAATGCATAGATTTTGTGACTTTATGCCAAAAATAAATGAAATCCCAAGCCTACGGACCTCCACGACTCGTGTCATGTGTCGCTTTAAAAAATATATATAGCTTACGTGTTTCGTAAAAAGATATCATGACAGTTCCTACGTCAATGAATCAAACAGAAATCAATTGGAACGATTCAAACATATCAAAAAAGTAAACCATTACCCGTCTGACGCCATGGAATTACTTTCAATGGGGCGTACTTAAATAAATACTGTTTATAAAATTTGTATACGTTCGCTTATCTCGCTTATCCCATGCAAAGCTTTCCATTTAAAGGAGTCGCACAATCGGTAGTCACTTAAATGCTTATAAAACATCCGGCAAATGATACGTAGGCGTGTTACTTGCGGGATATAAAAATTGGATTAACGTCTCTCGTGATATAATCCGTGTACAGTATAAACATGTTTCTGCGTATTTTATACGGGATTAGTAATGATTTACATATGGGAATAAAAACTCGCCGTCAAATTGTGGAATTGAGACTGTAAATGTTTACATTGTTAATGTCTTAATGTCTTAACATATGATAATAGAGTGGTATTAAATATTTTACTGCGTAGACACACTGACGCAGTGAGTAAAAAAAACAGTTTTTATATTTAGTTTGTATACTTTCAATACATTCTTACTACTACGGATCTGTGTGAAAATTGGCACAGAGATAGATTACAGTCTAGAATAGCATGTAGGCTTTTTTTTATATTACAAAGTGGCAAACGAGCAAGCGGCCCCTGGAAATAAGTACCGCTACCCATAGGCAGCCGCAACAAGCTAATGAGTTGCAGATGCGTTGCCTACATGGACGAAGGAGGGAAAAAACAGAAAAAAGCATAATTCCATTCCCTGTCCATCCCCTCCTCATCCGTCACATCCTCTTCCTCTTCCCATCCTTTCCTTATTAGAAAAGGGTAGGAGGGGGAAGAGGACTACAATTAGGCCTCCGGCATGTCACTCATCAGACGAAACGCAGAATACTTCTGCTTCACGCCTGTCTTCTGTGACGTCGTGGTATTTCACCGGTCGAGCTGGCCCATTCGTGCAAAAGATGTTGTTATTGCGGGCTCTACCACTGTTAAACTACTTTTAATCCTAAAAAATTGTACGGTTCCCGTTGGATATTTTTTGGTTTTTTGTCTACGTATATAAAAGCCGATGTTACCTATGGATATATGTAATTCACATTTTGTATTAATACAGATTGTTTAGAAGTACCTACGCATATTATAGATAGATATAGACTCTGTATTCCCTTCAATATCCGCTAACATAATTAACATATCCACTGTTTCATCTTAACTGGTTCCCACTTTTGAATTTTCTATTAGTGTTTACAAAGGCAAAGTCAATACGATGCGGTAGCCAGAAATTTTAATATCATATGCCACGTGCATTGACGTTCTTATTGCAACTACATAGAGTATTTAATTGAGTATCAACATGACGATTGTGAAACGTAAATCCACAAGCTTGTCTATTGTTGAGATTTGTTTACTAAATGTCTGCGGTATTGACTTTGGCGTGAGAATTGGTTTCTAACGTTCGTAACCCTGGTAGGTCCGATCGATCAAACAACTGACACACTACTGTTAAACACTTCTGGCGTCCGGATAACTATGTAAATGAATTGGTAAGCGCACTTTTATTAGGTGATACGACATATTCCACTTACAGCGCACTATTACTGATAATTCAAACGTGCCGTGTATGTGTAACAATGTTACCCATTACGGTAATTGGGTGTTGAAGTACACAAGTCCAACAACCCAATTCACAACACGGAAATGTAACACAACGCAATTAACAATATTTATCAGTGCCACATGTGTGATCGACTAAAATCAATAGCCTGCTCACTTCTTGAATTGTATTCCTTGAACGATGCGGCAGTGACCGTTCGGTCAGTTCTTTAATGCGTGTCTTCCAGTCTTAGTTATTTATAAATAACAGATGCAGTCCACCTGATGTTATGTGGTCGTGCTACCCACCGGTTGAACAAGCAATGATAGCCTTTATCAGGAAATAAGAAGAATAAGTAAAGACTGATAACAGCGGAAATTTACTCATAAGACGAAACATTATAGTAATAAATGTCACTATTTCACACCTGTATTCAGTAAGGTCGCGGCAATTGAGGGTTTTTGGGTTGTTTGCTTCGCTGGTGGAAAAACTATACGTGTAGTTTATTATTATTTTAAAACCTTACAAGTTATTATTGATTCTGAGTTTGAGAATGAGGAGATGAGCCTCCCATTTAGTAAGAGCATGCATGTGCGATATTAGTGAAGTCAAGCGTATCTTATTATTCACCTATAGTGTGCAGAGTAAATATGAGCGGAAGCAAGGGTTAATAGGCACGGCATCGAGTTTTAATTATACGCCAAGTGGAGTTAATTATACAAAGTTACTATCGAAATTTTAATGTGTGTTTTAGTTTGAGTGGCGTATGTCATGCTATTCAATTTCCTTGAGAGGTAATTACATATCTGATAATTTTTGATTTTAATTAGTTTGGGCTTAGATATCAAATCTAACAACTTGTATTAACGTCGGAGACATTAGCGGTGCTTCTAATAGAAGTATCACGACGTGTATTTTAATTTTATCGAATAAGTATGAATATTAGAGTATTGTTCGTGAACTTAATACATTTATAACTTGTAGTCAAAAATTATTCAAGATAATCTAGTAGAAGATTATAGCCTAATAACTGGCACAATTTTATATTGTGTTTTATTTTCTCAAGTTTTGTTACACGACGTTACACGATATTAGGTAGGAGAAAATATTATAGATTCGGAAGATCGGCAGGCTCAACAACCATCATGCTTATTTGAATTTGGTTTGGTTGATTTTTGAGTTTTCGCTTGTGTCGGCAGTTATTATGACTGGTGTTGGCTGTTTCAATAAGCAGCGGCGTTGTTTAATTGTTGATCTGTTGAAACTACATGAGTTTGAATAAATGTTCGAACACAAAGAGAAACAGTTAATTTTAATTTAATACAATATAAATCATAATTCTTTCGACACATTGGTGTTTTGTTAATATACAGAATCGGCAGAGGAAGGTTGTATTCCAAACCAAAGGCGGCATTTATTAATAACACACATGTATTATCCACAATTTTCATAACGCCAGAGTGTTCGTATGCCTTAAAAATATAAGACCCTTTTCTTAAATAATTCGTCCCTTATTATTTGGTACATTTGAGTATTCCAGAAATTAATGCCAGCGGCGACAAAAGCCCGTTGCTGCAATCGAATGACTCGAATAAACTCAGGTGGAACTGTTCAATACGCTTCGTGACCATGACCACTACTAATGAAAAGTATTATGTAATAGGATACCATCTATGGCTTTTATAAATGATATTGTATAAAAACGTTATCAGTCGTCATCTGATAAAGGTATGATCTCTCTGAATTCAAAACGTGCTTACACATGTCATCTTCCACATACGAGTATAGATGTAATGAGAAATTATTTTCCTTCGGGAAAACTCGTAACTTTATCGGAACACGATGAATAGTCGTATTAAATGAGTGACTTTTTCATATTAATTATCAAAGTATCAAATGTCAAAATATGGGTGCTGAAGCTATTTGAGAGTGCAAGATATTATAAATACGAACGGAAAAGTTATAAAGTTACTATTTATATGTTTAAACGAGCGCTTACATAATAGTTTAAATAATATTTTAACATAACCAGCGCTATTTTCATAGGTTTCAAAGTCCTATATGTTTTTTTTTCCAGACTTCGATATTTTTATACTCCATCTGTTCTTCTTTTAAAAATACTTCCTGCAGCGGACGTCTATGGACAGCGTTATTATTAGGTGATCCGTCTGCCTGCTCGTCTCTTTAACTCAAACCAACGTAAGCGTATAGAGTCCCAGCTTGTGTAGTGTACCACCTTTACAAAAGTCAGAAGTCTTCTTGATTTCTTCCATTATGACCTAACGTGCTTTAGTTGTTGTCAAGCTTGAATATTGTTATCGTAGGAAAATCATACCATACGCCTACGTTCAACGTTTACTTAAAATTCAAACATTATTTTAATGTGGACATCTCGCATTAACTTCTCCATATCGAAGCTTCTAAAATACGAAACCTGTAAATCGATTCGTTTCGAACCGGAACCTCCGAAGGGGGACACTTGCAAATACCTTCTTTTTATTACAATTCGTCAAAAGTATATAACCTAAATTAATTCTGATATCAAAAATATGAGCTGCTACTGTTACTCAGTGGATCTTTATTTTACAACGGTTTCCAGTCATTTATCTTGTTTTTAATAGGTAAATTCAGAAACTGTTGAACTGATTTATTAAATACTTCACCATTAGACAACCGTATCATGAACGAGGCGACGAAACAAATCTATGTTGCATTAGCCAGTGGCAGGGTTGACAGGGAATTTCCCAGGAGAACTTATATCGATCAGATTGATATACTAAATAAGGGTACCGTAACCGACGATGTATGCGTATAATGTATGGCTGTAGAAGCGAGAGATGTGTGCCAGGATCGCTCTGATCCTCCGAGTCACGGGCGTGACCGCATATTTTTTTTATTACATTATTTACAACCATAATACATACATCCTGAATCAAATATAATATATAATCGATACAAGTAGCAGTCTTGGGAAAAGATCATTTGATTGATAACAAGAATGTCCTTAGTAATTATTACAACAAAAACCGTAGAACAAATTGACAACGTCATAACAAAGTATTCGTTTGGATGCGAGTTGGTTCCGTGTCATTACAACAGTTGGACGGTCGGAGCAACGAGATTAACGAGATGAGCGTTACGAAATGGCCCAGGAATTTATATTAATTGTTGCTGCAATCGCACGCTTCTTCTTAACTCATGTTACACTTGATTAAGCCGATCAGAGAATACATTTTGCGTGACTGATTTACTTATTGCCTTTCATTGTTTGTCGCCACCATCGTTCCTATATACAATGTCATTACAAGTGAACTGTAGACACAGAAATTGTTCCCTTCGTCGACAAAGATATTATATAAACAAAGGTATTGTAAAATTATGCAAAATTATTATAAAGCTAGTTATTAGTATAAGTCTAGCTAACTGACGTGAGCACTTAATATCAGATGGAATCGAGGCTACGACTGACTTATGGACAATATAAAAAGTTTATAATGGAAGGAATTATAATTATCCGTCACATTTCCAGGCGGCTACCCCCCCCCCCCCCCCGCTGACTTGACATTGACATTTCAAATAAAGAGTCTGCACTAAGGAAGCGTTCGTATCATACTCCCTATACAAGCTAACAATTTTTCTAACAATCCACTGCACTATTCAGGCGTTGCTTGGCACGTGTGCGACAAAATACACTGAGTACTTAGTTAATATGAAGTTATTACGAATAATTATTCAAAATATATATTAGGTAATTAAAAAGAAAATGTAATGTTATGACTTTATTGAAAATTATACAAAATGTTCAATGAATACTTCGTTAGAAAAAAACATGCTGTATATTATATATAAGTGAAGTAATAACAATGCTGGAGGTTCATTAAATTATATCTAGGTATGTGATTGTGCATTATTTACAGGGGAGATAAATTGTGCATTTGAGGCAGAATTAAATATATTGCTTAATGGATCACCTTTTTAACGAATGTTGTTTCTTATTTTGCAATATTGGCAACGATTGGTCATTTGGTAGTCATTTCACATTAATGTCACGGAATAAAGCTTCAAGTCTTTATTGCTCTAACATTGAAGACTGAATTGCGGAGAATAATTTGTTCGAAGATAAATTTAAGAGGATTCACTTACACTGATTTATTGAGTTATATGGCTATAACTGCCACAATGACCAAGACTTCAATTGTCTGTATATTTTATTTTACTGTATTCCATAGTTCCTTAACATGGAAAATGATACTTTTCGCAATTTTTGTTTTAGCCCATATTGTAGGAAAGTGGAAACGTACTATTGTAATCTATCACATGTTACATGATTAACGTTTCGCAATAACTTCAACATTCGTTAAATAGTGTATTTAAATAGCCTTGAACAATATTTTTTTTTCATATTATGGAGGTATGTTTTAATGATATTATATTAGATTAAATGTATCGTTTGAGCATTTATTAGTTAAATAACAGTTACGGTAGGTATTCAAGTAAATAAATTATGATATTCTGTGGAATTCGATTATGCCGCACGACAAACTAATGATGAGATGAATTGCGACTATAGGAATGCGAGTATCGTACTGATATTAAATAATGTCTTATCAAGGTACAGTTTTACTTAAAATTAGACAGTGAACGAGGGAAATGTTATGAATTACATTTCGAAAAAGTTTTATACGTCGATGTTTTTCATGCTGACAGTCTCCAACGATTCCAAATTTAGGTGTCCTATATTTATTCATTTTTTTATTGTATTAACAAATAGAATGTTCCCAAAAGCTATGCAGTATTGAATAACTTAGTATTTACACAACAATGATCTTTTTGTACAGCGATGTAGAATCGTGTGTCTTGAAACCTTGAACTAGGGATTATAAAAATAATTCTTATCGATTACACAATTTATTACTACGTATTGGTAGTTTTAAATGTATAGAATATTATCATACATAATAAATGATTTCCAAGAAATTCTTAGCACGGACGTTGATGTAAAACTAAAAATCACAGCGAATCGATTACCTTACTAGTTATCTTTACAATTTATTTATTCTATCCATTGACATTAGTAATAACAAACAGTAGTTTAATGTCTTACAATAATAGTACAATTATTTAGATAGCATAGTTCTTAAGAAAATCCGATAATGTCTACATTAGGACAATATATTTAGGTACTTCTGAGAACATTAAAATGATATTAGAGTAAAGACATGTAGATTGATCATTAAATACTAAAGTTACAAACATTTAATATTTGGGAATAGCGTTATCCAAACATAACGGACAACTAGATTTGCTTAAAGTAAGTTTTATGTTCTTACATAGTGGTTAATTGTGTGGAAATACGTATTGTAAACCGTAGACTAGTCTTCAAATTGCATATAAATTGGATTGAATTAGGGTTCCTTAAATATAATTTGTTTTTATCAAAGTATTCAGAAACAAGCTACTCACATCTAGATAAATTTTATTCATTAGCTTTTCTATCGATATCCGATTGGAGGAAGCGATGAACATTTCCGTAGTTCAATTTCGTTGGATAAGTAGACGGTATACGTTCAAACTTCTCCCATAAATGACGCAATATTCCTTGTTCGTCATAAATATTAATTTTTGGGTAACTACGTGAAAGTTTCGTGTTCTCGTCGGGCAAAAGTAGATGCGGGAATATCAACGAATTTATGAGGAAATTTTCTTTACTCCCTGAAGATTTTTAAACGGGGCTTTAGATTGAATTTTGGTTTTTAATGTTACTTATTCTAGACTGTGAGTAATTTATCAGGGGATTACAACTGGTAATAGTATTACGACCGACTGGAATAACTTTAAGGGGTTCTATAGCAGAAAAAAAAACTAATACCTAAATATAAAATGTAATTTAGATTATACCATCAACTTTTATAAGAGACCATAACACTTAGTCTAAACAATGAGACATTATAAAATAATATGTACAATAAATATTATAGAATAACAAATACGATATTAAAATTATTTTACGTAGTAAAGTCGATGTACCTTGCACTTAAATGTATCGCATCACTTGATTCCAGCACTATGTGTCCGATCAGAGTAACACTTCTTCGAGCCGGTCGATGTTCTCGCACCATCAGTCACTTTCGTAGACCGTCGAGTTGGAGCTCTGGCGACGACTGTAGGGCGAAGAAAATTCGATCCTGGTCTCTGGCAGCCAGAAGTACGCAGTGCGCTCCGAGGATGCACTGAAATAGAAAAAAAAACACTTTATATTAGCTACCAAGCTAGCAGTGTTATCCATAGTCTTATTAGCAAGTCGTAGTTTAAATAATAGAGATGGGAATTCAAATTTACAACTGGGTATATCCATACAATAACCGAAATGAACCCTACGTTCATTTCCGTTATTATATATATATATTAAGAGAACAAACCAGTAAATCATTGTTACACGTCACGTGGGAGTTGATCCGCATCACATTATATTGTTAGTTTCATCTTGTATGAAGTAAGTAAAGACTTTATAAATTTCTTGTTAAATGCAATCACAATAGGGCATATTTTACTCTACCCAGAACGACTACTACATAAATTATTAGTCGATTATAGGGTTATTTCATTGTCCTATATTGTTATTATTGCATTTAATTAATTACAATTAAATGGATACTGTTAATTATTCTAATCACGATTCAAATTGATGATATAGATAGCTTAAGTATGTGTTTATCGGTATTAAGCTGTTAATTCATCGGACAGTTGTAATTTCGTGCGACGTATTTAGCACTGATTCAGGTTTCACGACTGTCAACCGATCAAGCCGGCGGCGGCGTTGTGCAGTAAAATAGTATTAATTATAAATTAATGTCAGTCTATTTGTAAAGGAACGCCCGTTACGATCGAGCCTTTTCGAAGTCATTCAGAATTCGATGCGAGAGAAACCAATTAATGCCTCCTCCTACATTCGTTTTGTCTTTTATTTTTAAAATCTTATTTAATTTAAATATGTATATTGGTAATCTCATTTTATCTTTTATTTGTAGAAATGATAAATTACCAGCATTATAAGTATCACGTCCAACCGAAGGGAACATAAACTATATCTTCAATTTTTAAACATAAACGAGTACTCCGTACATCGCCTTTCTTTAGCATCTTAACATCTTGAGTGCTGGTACCTTCACTGAACTAATGTTATAAATATACTTTAACAATATATATATATATATATATATATATATATATATATATATATATATATATATATATATATATATATATATGTATATATATATATATATATATATATAAATATAAAATGTCTCCTAAGATAATATTACAATTGCAATCGTCGATTAACTAACTAAGATTTGATCTAGTTTCAAAATCAAGTTTTCGTTGAATGCCTTCACAGCTTCAACCGAATGACCCAACTTAGCGTCGCCTTGTTTCACGTCCAATTAAAGTTTACAACATACAAAGCTTAACTTTCAACATTGCTTTTGTAACATTCACGCTTTTAATGGAAATCGAGAAGAACATTTACAGAAACACACGTTACCTAACGGAGTTCGCTCCGTGGACTTAACAAAGGCGTGCTTACGCCTAGACAAAGCTGGATATTTAATAATAATAATACCTCGTTATACTTCCGAAACATAGACCTTACTTTAGGGGACAATGTGGTACTTTATTACTTAACAGACTCATTGTAGAGCCTTGTTATTTATTTCATAGATAGTACTTTAGTTTTTAATTGAAAATTGCAAACGAAAAATAAATACAAGGTAAACATTTTATTTTTTTATTTTTTAAGTCAATAAGTAAAATAATATGATAAACAAGAAGAATTACTTATTAATTTAATTTAGCAGACGACGAAGTTTTTTTTCTAGTAATATTAAATAGTATACCAATAACGTGTGTTGATTATGCTAGTAATGTATTACGAAGTCAACTCTCTTTCCCCCTTCCTCGTAAAAGCCTTTTTAGTGGACAATAAAAAGAAAATCGAACCCGTTGATATTTTTTCTTACTTCCCTTATAAAATATAATACTTTGCTATATTTTTGCACTGGCGACGATAATGATGCTTTCGAACAACCGTATAAAATTTTATTTCAACCTTGAGGTGTACATTAAAATAATGTTTTCTCGATCGAAGCACCGCTGCAGCAAAGGCATTCGCGCCTCCAAGTGCCACCTACGTGCATTTGAGTAAACACAGCCGCTGTTTAAGTTTGCCTTGTCTATAGTTTGTTATTTTAGAGGGAGCTTCTTCAGAATACAGGTCAACGCTATTGACACGCCTTCTTAATGTCGAGAGGTAATGCTGCGGTGGTATTGTTATGGCGTAGTCTCTTTTATTATTTTTTATGGCCCCTGTTGGAATTTATGATGTAACTGCTTCCATCATTAATGCGTTTACGTAATTAGGTAAGTGCTTTGTTGTTTGACCAATAGATTTTTTCAAACAAATCTTTCTCTTACAATGTTTGATAACGGAGTATTTAAGTTGTATGATCGATAGAGATAAATGAATAACCTACCATATTCGTAGTCAGCAGTGTACGGTTTTTGTATTCTTACGTATAAGCCAAGTTTGACAAACCTCTTTTGTACGTAAGAATCTAGATTTTTTGCTATTGTTTACCAGATGAGCCTTAACAAATATACTTTAATTAAATAAACTTTTAGATCCTAAGGGAAAACCAGTTGGCTCTTTTATATTTGAATATACTTATTTATGTCGCGTGCTAACTGTAACATTTGTAGCATGATCATTTCTTACGCATGAACTTGGTACATGTGCTTGGCTGATAAATATAATGAATTGGTCGTGACGAACGTTTTTGACAAAAATATATTATTTATTGTTGACATCAATCTGATTATGGTTTACTAAATAAAAGACCAACAATGAACACAAGAATTGAGAAATTACATAGAATTACATCTAGAAAGTTTTGTTATGTGCACCTACAACAAACGTGTACAGCTTACAATAATGATTACAACGCGTCACTGCGAATTCAATGCTTCATAGTAAAAGTAATAAATTACGGCCAATAACAACATCATATTCTTTTTTAATATTTCGTCTTAGAGAAAGTCTTTAGATAAAATAGATTAAATTGTAGATTGATATAATATTAAGCAAAGTTATCTATTGATGTCATAACACCGCGATAGCATAGCGTACTCGTATTACTGACCTCTCCAGTGGACCGCACGCGAGGTCGCTTGTACACTATTTGAGGAAAATGAAGATGACGACGTCGGAGCCGCGGCGCGAGTGAAATCCAATTTAAAATAAGTGCCTTCTGAATTAATCCGACCACTTTGAGCGGACCGGATGAAATTTCTGGTATTTTTCACGTCTAGCAATAAAAACGAGCCCTCAACGCGGAAAAGATGAGTAATAGCTCGCCCTGAGCTCTCAGGGGTTGTGAAGAATAATAATATGATGCTCACACGATGGAAACCTTTCTAATGTTGACGCGAGAAGCGGTAGCGAACAGACGTAGAATAAAAAGAATTAACCGCAAAGAGAACAAGTTTGTTTGACGATGATTTAAGAGCTTTGAAGTGAAACGTTTTATATTTGAAGTTATAATAATTGTATGAATAATGTATTTTTTTATTTCGAATAATTAATGAAGAATGAATATGTTTAGAGACGAGAAAACAAAAATGAGTGTAGGTGATATAAGTAACATTTTAAAGGTATGACTTTTACATAATAGATACACGAAGCCAAGGCAAAACAAAGAAAACCAGAATCTAGCAATCAAATGGATGAAATATGCTTAGTACTAAATAACTACATCAAGAATGTTCTAAGAGCTTAAATATTGTTTATCGTATGAAAGTTGTTCTATCGTATGATTTTCAAAAAGCTTACGGAAATTATTTTATCATTTTATTTCAAATTCAAATACCATCAAAAGTTTTTATTAGAAAGGTAAAATCTATTTTGCCTTTGACATTACGTAAGCCAACAATTCTGTTCCTTGCGCCATCTGCTTTAGTTAAAGTTCAAACTAGATCAGTTAGCACCCGGTCTTAACGCCTGCGTGAACATTTATGACTTTGAATTATTAAGTTACAGTTCGCTTGTGAAGTTGAATGGGATCATATATAGTTCTTACGTTACATAACTTGTTTGCGTGTCGGCTGGAGTGTATAACCGCAGACTAGACTCTTGAAATAATGTATTAAACCTGTCGTCTGAATATTTGTTTTTTTAAGCAACTTAGTTGCGCGATTTCTCAATTTCATTCAAAAATAAATTGCTTAATCTTAGTTGGGTAGGTTAATTATTTACTTAGGGTAAATTTAAAGGCTTTAATATCTTGTAGCATTTTCACTGTAAGAGTTTGTTTAGGTGACTTGACGCATAATTTACGAATTAAATTATTATTTATCAATTGCTAAGGACGTATTTTTTATGAGTTCACATTCTTAAACTGACGACCGGTGTGGCAACGGGGTTGGAATGTTAGTAAAAGTCATAACTATAGTTCAATCAAATTAGGAATATACATGTTCCTGTTACTTTTTTTTAAACCTTGTAGATACGTTTTTAGCAATGGATAGACGGCCACACTGCATCTGCAAAAATGTCATATGAGAATTTTTTGTTCATTAAAATCGAATTCAACGACGAGAACTCATTAGTGTAAGCCTCCATTAAATTGTTAAATACTATAAATTGCATTTTACTGGCAATTTGGTTTATATTTATGTTTTTATTAAAATAAATCCAGTGTAATAATATTCGGACAACTAATACTTTGTTATAATAATAATAATAATAATAATAATAGCCTTTATTAAACAATCTTACGAAATACAAAAAAATTAAATGTTATGCAAATTATTTGACACCAGGTTTTCGAGACTGTCTTGCGCTTCCGCAAAGGCCTCCCCTAAAGCTTGCCACTCTCTCCGGTTATGGGTCATCCTCCGCCAAGTAATACCAGCTACTTTTCTTATTTCATCCTCCCATCTGAGGCGTTGTCTCCCTTTCCTTCTTTTATTTCCTCTTGGACACCATTCAGTTACATCCTTAGCCCATTTTTCTTTTTTACTCCTCATAAGATGACCTGCCCATCTCCATTTTTGTCTTCTTATATAGTATGTAACATCCTTAATTTTAGTCTGCTCACGCAATTCACCTAGTGGTATTTTGTCTTTCAACCTAACATTAAGCATGCTACGCTCCATACTATGTTGGCAGGTCATAATTTTGCGCATATTTTGTTTGGTCAGGCTCCATGATTGACAACCATACGTCATGATGGGTAAAATGCTAGTGTTAAATATTTTTCTTTTAGTTTTTAGTGGTATTTGTGAGTTTTTAAATATTTCTTTGAGGGACCAGTATCTTTTCCATGCTTGTAATATTCTGTTGTTTGTTTCTTTAGTTGTTAGATCTTTTGGTGATATTATCTGCCCAAGGTAAGTATACTCTTCGACATAGTCTATTGTGGTGCCCTTGACAGTGATGGGAATTTTATCAAGGTTTGTCATCACATTTGTCTTTTTGGCGTTCATTGAGAGTCCTACTCTAGCGCTTTCGTCGACAAGCTGTTCAAGCATCTCTTGTAGACTCTTGGGATCTTCAGAAATTAGGACTAGATCGTCTGCGAATCTAAGGTGGTTTAGTTTTATCCCATTGATAGTCAGTCCATAATTTTCCCACTCAAGCCGTCTAAATATGGATTCAAGAACTGCCGAGAAAAGTTTTGGTGAAAGTGGATCCCCCTGCCTAACACCTCTTTTTATAGGGAAATGGTCTCCTATTCTTTCAGTTCGTATGTTTGCTTTCATGTTCTTATATATGTTGCTTATTAGACGTATGTATTTATGTTCAACACCTTGCGCCGCTAGCGCTTCCCATATGCATGTATGTTTTAGGCAGTCAAAAGCCTTGTTATAGTCAACAAATGCCAAGTAGTAAGTGATGCCGTATTCGTTGCATTTCTCGATTACTTGTTTCAAGGTGTGTACATGATCAATTGTAGAAAAATCGCAGCGAAAACCTGCTTGTTCCCTCGGTTGGTTTTCATCAAGAGTCTTTGTTAAACGGTTTAGCAGTATTTTTGAAAATATTTTGTACACGTTGGACATCAAACTAATGGGTCTATAGTTAGTTATGTCATCTTTATTACCCTTTTTATGCAATAGCACGATTGTTGACGTAGTCCACTGACTAGGTATATATTCTGTGTTAACAATATCATTGAATAGGTCTGTGATTGTGCCTAATATTACATCAGATGTTCCCAATAGTAATTCATTAGATATGGAGTCTGCGCCCACCGCTTTACCTCTTTTTTGTGATTTAATAGCTTTGTCAACTTCTTCTTTCAGTATAATTGGGACTTGTTCGTTACTAGATTCATTATTTCCAGTAAGTTGTTGATTTTCGTCAGGTATTGTTTCGTCATTGTATAACTCACACTCACAATACTTTGTTAGAGTAGCATAAATAAAGATAACGCCATTGATAACATTACAAATGAAAACGTGAGATAGAACTTGTGAATGGGAGGAGTCAATAAGCACGGGTTAATCGGCCCCGAATAAATTATGCACTGTCGGATTACTGGCGGTTTCGTGACATCTCCAATGTGTCATTAAATTTTAA
Organism: Papilio elwesi; assembly: GCA_029849275.1. Lineage (NCBI taxonomy): Eukaryota > Metazoa > Arthropoda > Insecta > Lepidoptera > Papilionidae > Papilio > Papilio elwesi. The sequence goes on from CM056697.1 coordinate 7,432,978, forward strand.
TAAACCGAAATCTAACCAAAGTAGGGCAAACTTCCTGTCGATAAATATTAATGCAGATTATTTATGCATAAATTTCTGAATGTAAATACTTGCCTTTTGGCTACGGAATTAGTTATGAGCAATAAGCATAAAGTTTAAATAATGTTAAGTGGTCACCGCTGATGATTGAAAGTTAATAGGAAAGACTAATTATATTACCTTTAAGATATAAGTCAGTTGTGGTAATGAATGTAAGCAAAGCTGGAGTGTTTCATATAATTAACTTTAATATTAAAAATGCTTCGGGCATGTTTTGGCAGCGGACGTCGAAGGGGAACTTATATCGATCAGATTAATGACAGAAGAAAGAGACAGGTGTGCCAGGACCATAAATAAATACTCGATCATACCATTAACAGATACTCTTAAATACTTTTACCATACCTTTACCTATAATATACATTTATTTTGAATGAATAATTATTTAGGTTAAAATTATTTTTAATTTACGTAATCACCACTGTTTTATCGCTTACATTGTCTAAAGTTCCACATGTTTTCGTAATTGAGAATATTCTTGTTACGGTTTTGCGAATCGAAGTTCCAACCCTTAAAGTCTTAACTTACTTTACCGCCCTCATTAAATTTGCATGATACCCTTGTTCCGTTAAATAGATTAAGCGGAGGACACAATGTACATATATTCATGATTTGGAACAAATTATACGTTATTTATGGCCTTAAAAAGGGTCTTGTTAATTATTATTATTTATTAAAAAAGATGGCGAATGAAGAATCTGGGCAATATACTTGTGAATATTGTTCGTGTTTTCGTTCCACACCCCGCTCGCTACATATATCATTCACTTAAAAAGGTGTAGTCGCAGCTGTATACAAATACTATCATAAGTATTTTCAAAAGCAAAATAGTCCATAATATGGCCTACTTTTTATCGTGGCTAAAGCGATTTAATATATAATCAGAACGTTCGCAGTATTAAGTTACGTGCGCTGTAGTACCATTTATACTAGTGAGTTAAAATTTGACGCCATTAAATTTTAAAAGAGGTAGTTCAGTTAAATGGGAAATTTGAAAATAAATCAAACTACGTAAAGCCGGTATCGCTACTTTATAAAACATCAATAAAATTATAAGTAATCAGTATACAAAACTACAAATTGCAGTAGGGTATAAAACAAAGGCAACTGGTCCTCGCCACACCTTGGTGGCGAGAATTGCCTGTACAAACACTTGCAGCGGTCAAAATGGAAGCTCTGTTGTGTCAAAATGTATTCATTTGTACGTCAAACGAAATATTGAACTTAGAGACCTTGTTCCTTGATGTCAATATTGAAACAGTGCGAGTTTGTGAGATGTAGGCATACATCTCATGATTGCAATCCTTCAAATAACATTTCTCAAAAAGTTATCTCCATAGAACGTATCTATATGAATCATTATTATCAAATTAAGATATAGAGATATATAACCACTCTCTCTCTTTCTCTCTGTCTTCAGTCCAAGGTTATTCACACGTAAGCCATTGATCGCCACAAAGATCGCTCCCTTTGCCCTCATCTTCCTTGACTCCCACAAACTTGAATAGATCATCAGTCCATCTTGTGGGAGGCCTACCCTAAGTCGTCGTGTCGACGTAGTCGACATTCCAGGACTTTCCGGTTACACCGACCATTCATGCTGCAAACAATGTGTCAGGCCCATTGTCACTTAAAGTTTGCGCACGCGAACGCTGCCCATCCGAGTAGGATTTTAATTTGCAGCAAAAGACCTTCTTTAAGATGTTGGACCTACCTAACTGGACTGTTTGTCCCATGTGGACAAATTTTTAAACAACTTCGTGAGTATAACCTCTGACTTTCGTCTTGTCCGCTTTAATATTAAAACCCACTCGTTCGCAGGCTCTGTTGGTCATCGAGCATTGTACCGAGTACCTCCGTTGTGTCAGCCATGACTACAATGCCATCGGCGAATCGAAGGTGAGTGATGTACTCGCCGTTGATGTTAATACCAAGTCCTTTCCAGTCCAGGATCTTGAAGATGTTTACCAACGCCGCGGTGAAGAGTTTCTGGGAAATAACATCGCCCTATGTTACACCGCGCTGCAGTTGGATAGGTTTCGTCTCCTGACCGACATGACCGACGCGGACTGATATAGTGGTTTTCGGACAAATAATTCAGCGTTTCGATGTGCCGGTCAATTTGGAATCGCTGAAGATACTGCATTACCGCGTAGGTCTCGACCGAATCGAAGGCTTTCTCGTTGTCTACAAATGCTAAACAAAGTGGCAGGTCTTTGCGGTCTTTTATATAACCTGCCTGTATAAATAAACTACCTGTAATATACAATAATTTCTCATTGATTAAGTGTACTAAATTTTACACCTAAGCTATTAATGGATACAAATAGTGTTGAAATTATCCTAGTACAATGTACGCTATTCAAGCTGCACAAAATACAAATATTTATTTGGATTTTGTGCTTTTATAATTTCGATTTAGTTCATTAGGGATTAATCACTTGGCGTGACCAATCACTAATAGCCCTGAATGCAACGAATGTTTTATTTTTATACTAAAAGCCATTTCTTTTCATTTTGAAGCCCGTAAAATTTCAAATTGGCTGAGGACCGTGCCCTTTACATTGACGATTACTTACATCGGAATGTTAATTAATATTTTTTTGATATTTTTTTTAGTTTTTCTAGTTTACCCTTATATAGTATTCGGGTAAACTAGAAAAACTATACTATAAAAAAGACAATTACATCGCTCACCTTCGATTTGCCGGTGACATTGTAGCCATGGATGACACCATAGAATAACTTTGACATGATTTATTTATTGAGACGTGGCCCCTCACTATGGGCTCTATTAGACAGCTCAAGGTCACTCAAAGGGCAGTGGAGATGGCAATGCTCAGGGTTTCTCTGCGAGATCGTATCAGAAATAATGTGGTCCGCAATATAACATCTCTGTCAATTTTAAATAAGTAAACAAGTGAGGACTTATTTTTTTCAAGCGCAAGATAAATTGCATTTGAATTTCTTATGTACGTAAATATTTTGAGTGTAGTACGTCGTTGCACTTACTCGGGTAGTGGATTACAAAAAAAAACACCGGAGGAGCAGAAACGAAGACACTATGAATAAGAAAGAATGGGGACAATGCATTAGCATTTGCAGTGTCGTTTTAAATAATCCACGTCGCATTAAAAAAAATGTCGTCGACGACAAATGTAGTCATTTTCTCGTTTTCGTTTATCCATATTATTACATGATGTACACACCATCCACATACACACCACAGTTCACTATCATTATCTATCCTAACTAGTAATAAACTTTTTATGAAACGGCTTTACTCACGTTCGCGTTTTTCTCGGTGTTTTGTACCGACAAGTTTTGGCCCTGTCGGAGGTCCTTCTTCAGGGTGAGCGGTATTACACCGAGAAAAACGCGAACGTGAGTAAAGCTGTTTCATAAAAAGTTTTTTGATAATGTCTCACGATAGTTTTAATAATTTTATCCTAACTAGGTTTATATTTACATATTTTTTCGGTCGAGCCGGCCCATTCGTGCAAAATCTGTTGTTGTTGCGGGCTCTACCACTGTCAAAGTTATATATATAAGATAAACAACTACTTCAACTAAAGTCCGGCTTTGAAAGATTTGTCAAACTGCTACTCAGCTAACACTCCTGTCAAAAGAATATCATATCAAAACGATTTCAATTTGTAAGAGAAACGAAAAAAATGTTTGCTTCTAGGAACTATTATTTGAAAATTCAATTGGATTATTTGACAGCTAGATAGCAAATTTTTCAGTTCATCAGCTTTCTAGAAACCAAGCGTAATTACTATTCAAAACGATTAACAAGAAAAGGTAAAAATAAATTATAGGAATGGAAATACGTTTTCTAATCTATTGAAAAGAATCCCATACCGAAAAGAGGTAAGAATTTGTTTTGACTTCTATTTACCCCAACTGACACAAACAAGATGGTAGATTTTTTTAGTCTAATTAGTGAAGTTAAAATTATAACGTTTTGCTATTAATTTCTTTTCTCGGAAATTAATAATGAACTCTCTCGGTGGTCCCGTCTATACTAATTAGCATGCGATGCCCAATACTTTCTCGTATCATGCGTTAAATGTTATACCCCATAAAACGACTGTCGGATTTTTATTACCTATCCAAATCCGCCTCTAATCAATTCCACCGTTTTGGGCACTCTTGCCCACAATTTTGTGTTCTTTATAGATCTTATTAATTATCAATACATCTTATTTTGATGAATGAATCTTTTTCTAACAACAACGCTCATTTTATTATTACAGCTGTCTACCATCCTTCTTTGTTTTTAATGGAAGAAGGTGGCAAACGAGCAAGCGGATCACCAGATGTGAGCGCTACCTATAAACATCCGCAACAAGCAAATGTGTTGCAGATGCATTGCCTACCTTTAATGGACGGAGGAGCCAGGAAAAGGGATATTTCTTTTTCCCGCTAACCCGTTCGATTTCTAATAAGGAAAGGATGGGAAGAGGAGGAGGAGCATTTGACTAGGGAAGGGATAAGTGGGATGATTAAATATCATTCTTTGTTTATCCCCCTCCTCTGCCCATCAACGTTAGGCAACATCAGGCTGGTAAAATGTGTTGCGTATATGTCGTAATAACATATAATATTTATGCATCATTATTCCCTAAGATTAAACCATTATAACAGCAACAGTGGTAGAGCCCGCAACAACAACATCTGTTGCACGAATGGACCGGCTCGACCGGTGAAATACCACGACCTCACAGAAGACAGGCGTGAAGTAGAGTATTCTGCGTTTCGTCTGATGAGTGAGGTGCCGGAGGCCCAATTCTAGTTCTCTCCCCCTTCCCACCATTTTCTTGTAAGGAAAGGATGAGAAGGGGAAAAGAACATGACGGTGGAGGGGATATATAGGAATTGGAAATAACCATTTTCTGTTTGTCCCCACCTCTGTCCATTAAAGGTTGGCAACGCATCTGCAACTCATTAGTTAGTTGCAGGTGTCTATGGGTAGCGACCACTTGACATCGAGTGAACCGCTTGCTCGTTTGCCACCTAGTACTATAAAAAAAATAAAAAAATAACAACCATGATTACCATCATTAAGGTTGATTTCTTTGTTGGTAAAACGTTACTTATTAAATACTTAATACCCATATACATGGGTTCAGATATGTTTATTTAAGCTCTCTAATAAGTTCTCTGTTAGTAAAGCTTCCTGTTGTTGACGTTCATGTGAACGTTAAAAAAGAGTAATGATATGTTACTAAGCTAATAATAAGTAAAAATAAATGAAACGTTCAAATAAAGTGTAATCCTCACGCGAACCCTATGCAACTACTAGCGGTTATTAACGAGGGAGTGGAACGCATCCACAAAAGACCAATAATAATGAAACAGCATGGGAACTAAATTATAAACAATTCCCGAAATCTGTATAACAGCCAATTTAATTTATAGATAAACGGAATCTAAAATCCCACTGTGGCCCTACCAGACCCATGACAGTAAATGTAATATGCAAGAATGGAAGCGTCGAATAGATGTAGGGATGATAAGGCCATTGTTTGGACGGTAACGATCTCTATGGTTACCAAAATTTCACGCAAATGTAAAGCACTGCTTACACCGAGAAGAAAATTTTATGAATAACTAAGTATATAAGATATAATAACATATTATGGTATAACTTGAATTCATAAAATCAGGGTTGATAGTTGGATCGTCCCATCCTAGACGACCATAATCGATCAAATTACTGCTGTACTAAATGGAGCAAATCAAAGAAACGCGATTATCTGTAAGTGACGAACATTGTACTTAAAAGAGCCAGAAACCCGAAGCCGACAACACGTAGCACGTACCAAATATAGCCCTTGTACAATGAAAAAACACAACCTCTGCTCGGTATGAACGCTTCGCTTGCTTGTGGTTACAAGAGATTAATGATTTCATTTGGTATGGTCCTGGCACACCTCTGTCGCTTCTACTACATTTATGCATCTACGTATGTAGGCTCGTCGGTTACGGGTGCTCCTTATATCTAGCTGTTTTAGTAAGCCACTAATCTGATCGATATTTTCCTAGGGCGTCCCCTACCAACACTGCCACTCACTTTTGCAACATAAATTTGTTTCGTTATTCTCTCTTCATTCATCCTTTTAACATGCCGAACCACCGAAGCATACCTTTCTCAATTCTAGTCACAACATCCACTTTCAAGCCACACTTTTCCATTATAATTCTATTTTTAATCCTATATATCAAATTCACGCCTATACATACTTCTTAAGGATCGCATATCAACGGCATTAACTTTACTACCATGCTTTTCCTGCCAAACCCAGCTTTCATTTCCATACATTAAAGTTGGGACTAGTACAGCATTGTGTATTGCCAGATGATCCTTCATAGGCACAGTCCGATTCCTCACTAATATTCCTGTACATCCATTCATTTTAATTCCCGCATTCACTCGTCGTTCAAAATTTTACTAAACATACACCCCAAATACACGAACTATTCCACCAGTTTCACTTCTTTACTATTAACATTTATATCAATTACTGTCTAACTCTGTTCTTTTTTAGACACCATTACTTTCGTCTTATCTACATTCATCTTTATAGAGTCATATAAAATGATAAAATTCAACTAAATTTAAATTTTTCCATTTAATTTCTTTATTATATATTAAGTCACAGTTGTTGTTATCAGTTTGCGAAGAACAAATCGTTGTTGGACTTAGTAACTTCTACATTGACTGAATGTTTTTAAGCTGATAATAACACTATTCTGTGGATTTGATTGAACCCACAAATAGCTTCCCATGGTTATGCGACTAGTGATGTAATCGTAACATACGTATCGATATTTATGTCTTTGTAGAGAAGTATTTTCAATGCACCTAACCTAAAATAAGTATCATCTGTAAAGTATAATATTAGTTATTATACGAAAAAAATATATACTTTTTTATTTCGTTATTAGAATAGAAGTATTATAAAGTTATAGTTTAAAGTCCCACTACCGATTCATTGGACTCTATGCCATCGAATGCATTGAGATCAAATCTCAGAGATGTCATTTCGATGATATTTGCCTGATCAGTTTCTTTAACGTTGGTTCACATGTAATTCGTTGACATTTGATTCTCATGATTTGGCTGATCTATTTCACGTGTTAAATAGAAAAAAAATTATATATTTTAATGTTAAGGAATGACTTATCGATGTCGACGCAAATATTATTAGTAATACGGGTACACAACTAGAGGGGAAATGACACAGTGCGTGATATGCGGAAATGTATTTAATGAAACGCGAGGGGTGAGCGTCGCGCGTGGGTCCGCACTAGTACCCACACATGCACACGAGCCATGTAAATATTGCCACCAGAATTGGATATCTATCTACATATAGATAATTCGATGTTTGCTTGTATACTATAGACTTCAAAATTGCTGGACCGATTTCGATGAAATTCCCAGTAAATCTTCAGATTGGCGGGTGATCGTGTGAAGTTTGATAGAGATCGGATTAAGTATCTTAGGGGTACCCACGTGAAACCGCGGCGGATCACCAGCAGCTTAAGAGAGACGAACAAATATGTAACGTTTCCTTATTAAATACAGTTATATTCGTAATATGTGCTTATTCCTTTGATAAGCGTATTGTGGTTTGTAAAAGTAAAGTTATCTGCATATAGTAGACTTGTGACTCAACGCGTTACTGGTGGATGTCTCAACTGCTATAAAGACGGAGATGGGGTCCAGTGCTACAGCTGAAGAGGTACAACCCCAGTGGTAAACTGCCTTTACATAATGAGGTGACAGGTTAAGCTGGAGTTACTCTACCGGGAGGTTGGGATAATAGGGATGGCGTCGGAATAGATCTCGGAGAACGGTGGCGCCTCAGCTCTCCAGGTCGCCAGTCGCCGCCTCACGTCAGGAGGCAGCCGGTCTGATTTATCAGAAAATATATTGGCAATATATTTTCACCTCACAAAAAGTGCAAGACAATGAAAACAGGTGAAAACAATTATGACATAGGAAAGCGATGAGACCCAAAGAATGGAAAAAGAGAGGGGCAACGAAAGAAGTGGATCATGAAGTAAAATTGGTATAGAAGGTTATTATAATATTAGAATTCAGCAGACGTTTTTTAGGCTCAATTTAGTTAAATTGTAACATTGCAACCCTATATACCTAGGCATGTTGAGCATTGTATGGCACATTTTGTTAATAGAAGAAGTAATAGCCAATACAGCGAGTAAAATTTGAGAACTTAAATGCGTTTGCTTCAGAATGCAAAAGCCCCGCTGGGGCACGTCAATTCGCATACCATGTGGCGAAAGCATTCACAAAACTGTAGCATTATTATATTGATTTGACAATAGACGACATGGCCAATTAAAGAATTTGGCAACATTTCACCCAAATAGCTTCGAGGCAAACCGATAATATGGGGCTACAACCCCAGGAGACGATGCTTGCTATTCGAACTATTCGATCGATTCGATTAATATACAACGATTTCTCTTTGTATAGTCACGTGGTAATTTTAGAATAGTAATTTGCAACGGGGACGGCCGACCGATTTACGCTTACATTATTAAGTTTTATTGAGTGCGGCCTGTGGCGATAATGTATGGATACATATTTAGTCTAATTTCGCTGTAAGTAGACGTTATGTTATATTTTGCGAGTGTAACATTTATGGGTCATTCTTATCGGTTAGTAGCGCGGTCCATGAATATGAAATTCAATCAAATTGCGAAAAGCGTATGGTAACGAATATTTAAGCGTTATTGGTACGACATACGTTAGCACCGATGATGCAATACTTATAACTTACAAAATTATATAGCAACAATTTTTCAACTTATTCTTGGTCGGAATAAGTTATGAGAAGTAAGTCAAATATAGCTTAGCCGATTCTTATTTCTGAACTTAATTATAATATGCCGGCTATTATATTACAATAAGGTCATGAAGGCTTGTGGTATCAAATTTACTATCATCATTTTTTCTACTTTGAATTGTCTTGTAATTTTGTGTAGTTTAAGAACAAAAGATTGGTTGAACAATTTTAACTTTAGGGTACGTTTCAAGCGACCTATTTGCGAGATTTAGGTCTATGTTCATTAGAAGTTTAAAGCGAAGTTTATTGTGTTTCTACATTTTGGTATGTTACGATTTCTCTAGTTTAGCAAAACAACAACAATTTTTAATTGAAAAATAAATCTTGGAACCAAAAATATTCTAATCTTTTCTAGTGCACAATATATACTATTAACTTTATTATCAAAGGACAAGAAAAACAGCAATGCACTGAGGTTTTGGATACTTAGTATATGTATATCACGTATGTAACGTAGTAATAATAAAGTCATGATATGGAATTCTCATTATAGGTGACATGTTTAGACGCACAGATGAAAGACGGGGGAGGTGAGCGTCCACCGTGCAAAATAAAATTGCGCAATAACGTTCTACCCCACTGTGAGAGGGAACCAGTTCTGATCAATGTGATTGAGGGTGAGCTACAGTCTCGTTTTACAATTTGTAGCTCTCAGCTCTCACCTACCCATGGATTAAGTTACGAAATAGATATTAATATATATTCAGAAATCATTAACCCTCGGTGCGGTGAGAGTTTAGATATCTGGTTATTTATATAATGTTTTTCCATCCTAGCACAAAATGCGTTGGAGTTTGTATAATGAACGTTATGCAACTTTCAAAAATATTTCTTTGTATGCCTCACTCATATAAAAATCTAATATTCAAAGTTTAACGTGTATGAACACGACTCGTGAGAAAAATAAACATCGAGTTCAGTAATGAATTACAACCGCCGCTATAATGCAATATAATGACCCATTTTTGGTCGTTAATAAAAAATAATTCATAAAAAATATACGCGCCATAAGCGGTGGACTGCAACAAAATATTGTAGTGTAATAAATAATGGTACACCCCGAATTTAGCGATCGTTGCGCGGGGCACACGCTCGACTAAATTTATGTACAACCCTACGTTTAAACATGACGCTCAATTCATTGTATGACATAAACGTTACCACCGATGATGCAATACTTATAATTTACAACCACCCCGCATGTTGAATTAAAAAACACAAAGAGACATTCGAGATTATCACATCTTTTCATGTTTAATTGTACACAATGGGTAAACAACAAAAGCCGAGTCCTGCACGCGTTTTGTCGCATACGCGTTCAAAAAGATAGCATCCATTCACCGCCGCATCGATTCTGTATGCTCGGTGAAATTTAAATGATAAAAGTTTGAGGATACCGGCTCTTCGCCGGCTGCACATGAATAAATGAAGATGTATTAATCTAGTCCGGGTTAAATTGTTATTAAAACTGTGATTAATGACCGATATTAATGGGCTACAGACTAAGGAGCGGACAACACGCGAGTAAGTTCGAAATCTCCGGGCAGGCCGCGACACAAAGAAAATTTGTCTTCATCATAAGCGTGTTACTTTAGTTCGACTTTAAGTATATGCTTTATAACACACTCTATGATGACTTAACTACGGGCAGTATTGTGTTTCTCTTATACTGATGATACGTTTTTTTTAAATAAAAACCTTAAGCACTTGCGTGTTTCAACCCATTTAGAACAGACAGATATAGAAGTTTGTTGAAGAGATATGTTGATTGTTGTGGGTCAAAACAAACTCTTAACGTATTTTGTTAAAACTATGCATGGTAAAAACAAATACACTTTGATCCTAGCTATTTGGGAATCAAGATCTTCAAGTCAAATTGTCAAAACCAACGGCTTCTTAAAAATAAATCTTTGTAGCTGAAGTATTAGTTGATTTCGTACGTATATATGTATCATTAAATTTGTAGACCGAATGAAAAAAAGAAAATAAGAAACTAAGCTAAAATACTACCTTGACATTCGTTTATTTTTCAAGGGCATAGTATAAAACATAAATTACTTTATATTTTTTTTTTGTAATAGAAGGTGGCAAACGAGTACGCAGTTCAAGTATCCGGTATCAAGTGATCGCTACCCATAGGCATCTGCAACAAGCTAATGAGTTGTAGATGCGTTGCCAACTTTTAACGGACAGAGGACAAATATGGCTATTTTTCCCAATTCATTATCTCCCTGTCTAATCCTATTCCTTTTCCAATCCTATCTATCGTTATTAGGAAAGAATGGGAAAAGAAAGAGGACTAAAATCTCGGCCGGTAGGGGGATAAAATCGGGTCTTCGGCACCTCACTCATCAGGCGAAACGCAAAAATACTTCTGCTTCACGCCCGTCCTTTGCGAGATCGTGGTATTTCACCGGTCGAGCCGCCAAATTTATTATGACATAATTATATTCAATAATGTGTATTTCATTCCAAGTCAACCACGTGGAATAAAATTTGATTATTTGACATTAAAAAAAAATTGAGTAATTCTGGCTTATAATCCTTTTCTTTAGGTTCTGCAAGAACAAGAAGAATGATATCTGCATTTAGCAACTCCGTACAATGTCGTCGAAGATTATTTTGATTTCCTTGTATTGAAATAAAAGTAAAGAACCCTAAAGGAAATGGTTAATGTAAAACGATGTTTTGGGAGAAACAAAGTTTTGATTTGATATAGAGTTTACGATCGTGTTTATTTTACGCCGATATAAGTTTGTTTATCATACAAAATCGAAGGGAACCATACTCCCCGGCCAACGAAAGCGGATAATTCTGTTTGTATACAGACAAGCGGGTAGACTTGTACGTGAAATGAAATTCTGTTTAGCCGTAATGAGTTAATAATACACGGGATACATCTTCTTTGCTTTGTTGTCGTTTCTCGTACCAACTGAAAGATAATCAGACGTGTTGATAAACAGATATCTCGATCATACATTTAAGTATATATATTTTACTGTTTAGGCAGGAGTTAAAAATTAAAAATCTTTTCATATCTTACGTAACTGATAAATGAAGATACAAGTGGGAAACTTTTACTTGATTGTATATATTATATGATTTCAGCGGTCGTCCGATCTATCAACGCGACAATATTACCCAACAAGCAGTAGTGAGGTGTCCTTAAAAAATGGAGTCCCGTTCTAAAAACTAATTACAACCAGTAAATTAAAATTGTAAGGTTACATAATAGATATCCAAATTAAATGTTTTAATTCAAATCTGTAGACTCTGGATCGAATTTTTGAAGGCGAATATCCTTAACATATATGTATATTCAAGTTATAATGTAAAATATTAGAAGGTTTGCTCTCGGTAAGAACCTTAAACCTAAGCTAACTATAACTAACTAACAATATATTTTCCATCAATTTTTTATTAAAATGTAAAATATATCAGGTTAATCCTTATCACAGAGTGAGGTGGGTTAAGACCCACCCAGAAATACTTAAGATAAGTCTTAAGTATTATCCATTGAGAGTGTATGATATAGGTCACGACGCAGCCTTCACAGGACTTAACACGTTTTCAATATGTGTGCATTTCTATACGTATATTTTACACTTTATGTTGTACGTTTTTATTAATACCTTGCTCATGAATGTTACTTGTCTATATTATTTGGTAACCAAAAGTCACTCATTGTTAAGTTTGACGTTCTGACTGTATAACATGACATCTGCGCTTAGATTGAAAGCGATGTTTACACGTTTTACGTCACTGAGCTTCGTTTTCGTAAACGCGATCAAATTGTAGCTGGTGGAATCCGTTTCACGAAAACCAAGATAAGAATCGATGACTATGAACGGCATTAAGCAATAAATAGTTTTGTTAAATTTGTTTTCGAATGCAAACGGTAAAATCGCCCTTTAGTTGCTGAACTGAACTATCAACGAAAGAGTACTAAAGTGCCTTTATTATCCTCTTTATTGTTATGCAGCCTGGCGCTGCAGCGAAGGACGCCAAGTTAAAAAGCGTTCGCGAACAGTCGTGACGAATGAAATTTCGATAATAAAATTAGCATAATCAATGCATCGGAGCCATTCATGTACCCTCCTGGTACCGCGACGCTAGCTTTCCGAGCTGTAACGATGTGTATCGAAGTTCACTGGCAGCGCTCCACACAAGTTTACATATGGACTTAATGCACATGGAATTGAAATTAAGCATTATTTCATGCAAACGACCGCGTCTAACGACAATTATTGCGATACAATCTATTTCATAGCGTGAGCGGGTTTCCTTGTTGATTATTGAAATTGCCCCACTCGATTCCTACTTCCTACAATTATTTTAGTTTTTTTTATATATAATACGCTATTAAGATAACAATTTGATATATGTTTTAGCAACATAATTACTCAGTTGATCAGTTCCTGCCATACTTTGATTGAATTGATATCAAAGTCACTAAAGCGGAATGACTGCCTGCACGTTTGAATTCAATTACGCTGTACTGGGGTGTCTCTGAAGTAAATACATCGAATTATATTATATGACACATGTATTACGCGATCTCACTAGTCTATAAACTACTAGTGACCGGGTACCACTAATTGTTGATCCGATCGCTACCAAACACAGGAATGTGCCAATCTGGAGAATCCTTGTAAATTTCATCGAAATCGGTCCAGCCGTTTCGGAGTCTATAGGTCTATAGGGAGCATACATACTTCGCTTTTTATACACTATTTTTTCATAAAAGTATCCTATGTTACTTCTAATACCTACAAGAACATGTGCACAAAGTTTTGTGATCATCGGTTGAGTAGTTTTCGCGTGAAAGCGTAACAAACAAACTTATATTAACATTTATAATATTATAGATAGATAGATAGAGAGATAATATTATAAGTAGGAATATTATTATGTTATCATTATTATAGTAGGGATGTCCAAATTGGATTTTCAAAGTAAGCCCTATCTGACAATGACAAGTGGAATTACTTGCTGCTTTCACTATTTACTTTTGGTTGATTCAAAACTCCTTACAACATAGAAGTTATTTATCATTTATTTTTTTTCTATTACCAAGTCATGGACAAGTATTAGTGCAAACCATTTTAAAGAATGCTGTTGTATTTGTAATTATTGGACTGCTGCACGATAAATTGGATTCGGTCAAAGAGGTACCAGTCCTTCGTCAGTTCAAAAAAGTAACCAATCCCATTCGGCTTTACTTTTTGCTTGGTTTTTCCTACATAAATAGTTGAGTCGCATCTGAAATTCCTTTGGTTTTTGCTTAAAATCAGTAAAACACGCTTGCTTGTGTATCGCCTTGATCCACAAAGTTATATCTGTGGTGATGAGGAAAGGTAAGCCCATCTTAATATAAACCAGTGTATACTACGATCAGTTATCGGGAATATATTATGAAACTGATTGGCTCATTTGTAATGTATGTATGTACTAATACGTCTGCCGGAATTTCCGTCAGACGTATTAGTGCATACATTTCCTGGTCTGCGTAATTACTATAGGTCTGAGCAATTAACTCCGTACGTACAGCGCTACATGCTCACAATATGTATAGTGTTGACAATATCTAAGCTTTGTTCAGCTAGCTCAATTCCGGTTCATCGGTGCGAGTCCGCCGCACTCGGTTATACTGAAACTTGGCTGTGTTATTGTGCGTGCCGCTTTTGAATGTGTTCCACTATTTGTTAGCTGTTTTTTTTAATTAAAAATTCTACAATTTTGCACAGAGTAAATTTGATTTTAAGTCTTTGTTTGGAATATTGAAATTTCAGTAGTAGAAAATATGTAGTGGAAAAGTATTCCCGTTAGAAGGTAATAGGGGTGACTATTTGTAATTATTTTAACCTCCATACGCATTTTGCAAAAGTGAACCATTTTAGAGATATCATGTTTTTTTTACCTTTTTTCAAAATAAGTCAAAATGCAACATCAAATATTTATTTTATTTTAAGAGACATTGTAAACTAGGGATTTCATGTGACCCTAGACACAGAAATCAACCGGTGCCTTAGCACGAGGACTTATGCTCGCAGTTCACGAAATGAAACATAATTGGACTTTACTACGCAACTTGTTCCGACACAAATTAAAAGTGATTAATTAGTTCAAGCTGACCCACGAAAGACAACGAGAGGTTCCATCGACTCGAAATTTCTTTCTTTCGGTAAAAAAAATGATATCCTTAACTGCTGGCTAGGTATGTCACAGGTTTGGAACACAGCATTCTTATAAGAATAACATCACTTTAATCATATTTACTGCATCGACATATTAAGACACTTACGTTACGAGGCAAGTAACGCACGCGAAGTTAACTAAACTAATTAATTTATTGTGCCATAACTAGTTAAGCTTAACATTGTCTGCTCTGTCTCCATTGTCACCCTCACGATTACATGTTAATATTACTAAGAGAACATAAGAAAGATAAAAAAAATACGTGATTACATGAAAATATTTTTTTGTTGTTTAAATTTAATTTACTAGATGAATCATGATCTGTGATGATGATGATGTGGGTTTGGCACAGTATGACCGTATTCCACACGGTATAGGTTTTGGATAAAGTTATTACGGCCGGCCGCCTGCCTGACGGCGACCCTCCACGGAAACAAATGGTAGTACTAAGTCATATTTGTCCACCAATGTCATCAAAGACAATTTCGTTACTGAGATAGCCATAAGTCGTAAGGACTGTTCGTTGGGGCGCAGGTTCGTCGTTACTGTATATTACTTATTTACTAAATAAATGATTTTTGTTTTTTGTATATCGTATTTTTTATCTCGTTACCAAATTTTATACAGATTTGAATCAGAATTTGAAGACGGTTATTTTCTATGCATAAAGCTCGTAATGCGTAATTTGTCTAACACACTCGATTACAAGTTTAAAATAATAATATATGGCTATATTCATTTCAGTTAACGAATCTAACGTACGTAAATTATCCAAATATATACATCCTAAATTCCTTAGAATGAAGTAAACTTTGTTTCAACATACATATAAACATTAACTTGTTGTGCGTAGAAAGCATAATTTACTGTATAACGATTCTTCTTCGTAGTTGCTAGTACAAGATAATGGGGAGCAAAAGCATAAGTTCACGAGCGAGGTAACTAAACAAGCTCTTATTAGAATTTATGACAATGAACTAACTTTTGCGCCGCGTGAAGATCGCTGTGACGTAGCGTGTAATGGAAACACACCGCTACTCCTCACAATTTTGATGAAGATTTATATCATACTTGCTAAATCACGCATACAGTATTCAAGACAATAGGGTCTTTCAGTGTGTGCTATATTCTATTTTTGTCAATGATTAATATGTTTGGTACGATTTTTCAGTATAAAGTTTCAGAATGGTGCTGTCTGAGTTTGACTGTGGCAGATTTTGGTGGCATGTTAACTAGTATAAAAAATAACATGTCCGTCAATCAAGATTGATAATGGAGTCAGATCCAATGATAACTGAAATTGGATACAACTTCCTTGAGTGTTGATATCTTTAAATACCTGAGAGTTTGACGATTTATACATATAAGAGTTTGCAAATTATTCTTCGCAGAGTTTTAGGGTCGATCTATTGATGAGGCAAATAATTTTATCAGTCAAAAAATTCGATAATGGCGGAAGCACAGTCTCAATAGTGTGAGCCATTATTTATTTACGCGTGATCCTATTTGCCAATATATAACATTCCACTTGAATTCACATAAGTTAATCCTAGAAGATTTCATATTATAAAATAATGACTATATTGTATATCTAGAGGTTATTCAAAGAACTAAAAGGAGAAAAGGACCTGAAAGTGTGTCCTTGTTTCTTAAAAAAATAATAATTTTACTGGCTTATTTATCTAGTTATTTTATTAATAGAATACATAATCTTGTAACTTATTTTAAATAAAGCTATATATATTACGTAAGATTAATAAATGCAGAAAAATACTAAATGTTGCCTAAATTAATATAAATGATTTTAAGCTGTCTCATAGCTTTCATGTGTAACAGTTACAATCAAAAATGTCGCTTCAATACGATAGAATAAGTCACCCCTAACCATTAAACAATGCTCTATAAATAAACAAGAACCATAGAACGCAGATTAACTATGTGGGGATGTAAGTTCGCTTTGTGTATACGGACAGCATAAAAAATATTGCAATGGATATAATTTGACTAGATGTGACACAATATCAGAACTAATAGACAACTCGACACGATGCTGCAACCAGACGCCCATAAATCGATGATATAGTAAACTTTGATAACGGTTAATAATAGCGGAACTATACTTGGCAGTGATCCACGAGCCTTCCAGTAAAATTATAATATATGGTCTTTGGCATGCATATATTCGCCCGTGCATATGTTACGCAGTTAAATATACGATGTGTACTGTTGTGCGCAGCACTTCATAGCACCATAAATTGAGACTCGTAAAGTCGTCCGACCGCATGGCGTATCACTAAAATTAAATCGATTAATGAGAATACGAATTACTACTCCTAGGGCGATCATATACATAGCATCATGTATCAAGTGACATATCTTGGAATTTATAAAGTTAAGTCGGTATTTACTTATTACATGACAGCGATTGTTTATAATTCGAGTACGATATGAAGCAAATTTGGTTGCGAGGAGAGTAACTCACACCAGCAAACTTCGTGATTCTGTAGTGTGCGGGTTGGAAACTTTTGATCCCCTGACATAAATCTCCATCAGAAAATAGGGAGGGACGTAACCGGCTTAAGCTTAACCGTGACTAGTGGCTCGAACGTTATTTTAAATATATTTATAATAATGATAAAATGTACTGGGTAATTTATATCTTTATTTATTTTGTACTAAAGAGACTTTTGCCATAACAATCTATTATTTGTTCGGGGAGACGCTCAAATATTATTTCATATAGCATCTCCGGTATCGCTGTTATTTTGGTAAATAGATTTGTATTATTCAAGTTAATAATCGTATTCGCCGGCTTATTTGATGTGAGGCTTCTTCAGAGAAGGAGAATTTTATTTGTGTGGTGAGCCATTGTATTATGCTGATATAAAATGTAAGAGGCCCCTGATGTCACGTATACGATGGTCAAATACTTTATTTCAATAGGTATGTATCTCAATGTATCTCAATTCTGCCTATGTGTCTTATTTCTGACCATTGGCACGTTGGTAAAATAAGTTAAACTATGAGTCTAGATTTCAAAACTAAGACCATATTTATATGAATAAATAACAACGGCTTATTTCACAACAACATGAAATTCTTACTTATAAGCGTAAGATATGCATATGCATGCCGGTTTGTAGCATATAACAATATAACATTTAAAATTTAGCTTAACAGAAAATTGTATCAAAAATTTAATGTTTCTTAAAATTATTTAGTGCATAACATCAAATTTATATTCGAAGGAGAAATTCTGGTCTCCCCACAAACCCGTATCAAATACTCTCGCCGTATTCATGCCTCAATTTTGCGTTAATAATGTCATACGAGTATTAACGCAATATTTTATGTGTTTTCCAAATGCTCTTGTGGTTTGGTTTTCATGGACGTGATTTTAGGTTAGAAAATTATGGATAGGAATAACTGGGACAACAAAAGACTACTCTGCAGGTAGTTTCATTGTTATCCATCATCTCGTCTACCCATTTATCCATTACCCATTCGCTAGTTATTCACAATTTTAGAATAATTGCCCATTTCTATATTTAACAGATCGTGGCTACCTGTCCCAATTGCTCTTGGCAAGTTAATAAAGCTTTTTAACATAATACAAAATCCTACTAACATAATAAATGCGAAAACAAATTTGTATGAATGCTTGTATGGATGTTTGTAATTCTTTCACGCATAAAGGGCTGAACGGATCTGGATGAAATTTGGCACAGAGATAGATTACAGTATGGAATAGCATAAGGTACTTTCTATCACGGAAAAATATACGGTTCTCGTGAGATGACTTTTTTTGTTTTTTTTTTGTCTTCGTATATAAAAGTCGATGTTCTGATGTATAGACTCCGAAACGGCTACCCGGAAGCCGGGCGGATCACTAGTGTTTCATAAGCGATTGTTTATGGTTCGAAACGTTCGTGACTTAAAATTCGATGAGAAATAAGAAACAAGACATTGTAAAAAGTATGATTGTTTGATTTCCTGTATTATAAAACTTTGATTAAATCAATTGAACCGGTACAAAATTATTCCACTCTAAACTTTCGGCTGCTCCATTCATTGTCATCCCCCTGCGGTATACTATTGAGTTAATGGTATCATTTGGCGTACTTCGAACTTCCATAAACGCCTCGTCCAGCCCGTCTTTTTTTATTTCTGTTCATTGGACAGATATTGATGCCACGTACATTGGTTCCAAATGTTCGACGGACAGTTTGAGTAAGGTCCGTAAAACGATTTTCATGTTTCTATTCATGGATGTGATATGTTATTGTTTTTTTATTATACCTATATATTTATCTTTTGATACTATTTATAAGTAATTAATTACATAAGGATCACATAAAATAGTAGTAAATGCCGAAGTCGTGAGCGACAATAAAAAATTATACTATATTTATTGAAAATGATAAACAAATCATCGTTAATCACCGTTAACTATCTTCAGAGAATCAAGCCCAATAGCAAATTAGAACCGACGACGACCTACTAACCTAAATAAAATATTCACTCCTAAAATATAAACAAACTAGTGACCCGCCCCGGCTCCGTCCGGGTATTACTAATTATGTTGATCCGATCACTATCAAACACAGGAATGTGCCAATAAAAAAACACCTGTAAATTTAATCGAAATCGGTCCAGTCGTTTCGGAATCTATAGGTCTATAGGGAACATACATACGCTTTTTATATATAATATTATTTTTTTCATAAAAAGTCCTATGTTACTTCTAGTACCTCCAATAATACATATGTGTATAAAGTTTCATGATGATCGGTTGAGCAGTTTTCGCATGATAGCTTAACAAACAAACTTACATTCACATTTATAATATTAGTAGGGATGTACCATACATAACGTTAACAAAATAATATATTTCAATATCGATTAATTACATGTTAACTCGGCCGTAATATAAATTAATATCTAACATGTAAATTGGGTACAGCGATATATCGGGCCGTAATTATACCGGCAACAATAGAGATACCCGACCGCATAATCACGTAGTCACACGAATATGGGTGATCGTCAAAGAGTCGTGTTCGTAGATGCGATCTGCTTCCCTTTAGGCAAAATGTATTTTAAAGTGTACAAATTCGTGTAGACCGTTTGATAAAATCTTTATATTAAACAAACAAAGCTGTTATTTCGTTGTTGTAAATTATAAGATACAAAGCTAGATGTTAGTATTTTTTTTTCATCATGAAAATGTGAAGCATATAAGTGACGAATCAAGCAGGACTTTTACTTGATTATAAATGCTTATCTAGGACAATATAACGTTCGGTTTAGGTACCTAATCTTCTACAGCACTAGGTTTTATTTATATTGACTTTAAATTAGTGAATGAGTAGTTTCAGGAGTCTTTCAAAGTAGAATACGGTAATATTTGCAGTATTGGTATTTTAAAAAAAAATCTAAACGAATCTTACAATATCAGGGATACGTAAATTTAAGAAAAATTGTTTTATTATGAAACAAGCTTGTGTGAGATTTAAAGATAAGGTTTTTTAATTTTAATTGCACGTGAATGAAAATCTTTTTTCGGGAATTTCAATGTTCAATAGAATTCTTATTATTTTTTTAGCTACGAACTAGAACTAGAACTTGAGAGTATTTCGTTTACCAATATGAATAACTCAACAGAAGCAATCATTCTGGATTTAGGCTTAAACCAAATATTGTCCATAATAGAAATGTTTTATAATCTTTAATGTATGTAAACATTCCTCAATGCCGTTAATACGGCCAGGAATTAAATAATAACCAGCTAGCGTTGAATTTTTCAATGGATTCATTAAAATTTTATTACAGGCGATAATTATCGTTAAAAGTAGCGGCGGCACTATAAAAGGCGCATTGTTGTTAACGTTGCAGCCCTATAAATCGACGCGCCATTTATTATTACTCCGATTACAATAAACACTGCCTTCGCATAATAATAATAAAAGAGTAACAAATTGATCTTGACTAAGTCTTGTTCTACATAAAACAATTTATTTTTGGGAAATGTTGATATGTTCGCTTTGATATGAAACAATAAATATTACATGATCCATTTTTATAGTAGAACCTTTATCATTTTACAAGATTAGACATAAAAGCATTTGGAAATCAAATCTCTTACACTCACTCAAACAACTAAAAAGTGCGAAATGTTTGTTGAGGGAATTTGAGGTGGGCTCTTAAATTTGCGCTCGTACAAGCGACCCATCTCCCGGGGTGAGCGCGACCAAATCGTATTCAAATTCCTCGATCCCTGCATGAGATAAGCAAAATCACGGCCTAGGTTGAAAGGGTTAAGGAAACCTGCGGCGTGCGACCGCATAATTCCGTTTACCATGGGGTGTCGCCGTTCATAAAGTTCTCGAACATATCGCCTTCGAAGGTAACCTCTTACATGCAAATTTTGCCATATTTTCTACTAAGTATTGCGTGGATAAAAAAGGTTAGATAGCAAAGGACGTACCCTTGTGTAACTTCTGGTTATGGAGGTATAAAATATCAAGGTACCTGTCGGCCAGGTTTTTAGTAAATTCTGGCCATTCAGTTTCAAAATAACGTGTATAGTAATGAATGGAATACAGACATTCATACGAGCATTGATGAATTTTGTATTCTTTCAATCACAATTTTAATTATCTACTGCTTGTAATAATACTCATTAGAAAATTCTCTATAAAACGTTCTTATAAACCAATATATGTAAGACATTCGACGACCCACGCATTACAGAACGTTATTATGCAAATATATGACGCTGTTGGGTGTCACAGTTTATTTCACGTATAAGGTTTTTTATTTGGGGTCCGACCGTTATTTAGGTGCTCTAATCCAGGGCGCTCAAATTCAGCGGGCGGGGGTGAAAAGGGGGAAAAGTAAAGGGTGATTAAAGATAAACAACAATGACGTAAGGGTTGCTACGACCGAAATAATTTCCAACTGTATTATTTCTGTATTTAGTCTTTAGGATTTGCTGAATGAGATACAAATATCTTAAATTATAAAGACGTGAAGGTTGGTGCTCTTAGTTCTTAACTAGGTTGTTTGTCTCTTCAAAGAAATTATTATCATTATTTTGGACCTATATTGACATGCCAGTAAATTCAAAATTAAAACGCTTCGCTTGTTCGCACACATTTTACGTTCTGGAACGCTTTTATATTCATCAAGTAGTTCAAAATCATATCTCTAATAATGTGTGCTATGTTTCTCCTCTTAACTAAATAAAATAAAAAATATTATTCGTAAAAGTACTTAGAATGGTTTACTCATATTTCAAAATAACCCTTTTAAAATCAGTAAACTGTTATGATCGATGAATTAACTTTACCATTATTATATTTAAAATAATTACTTTGCTAGTTATTACACGAAAATTGAGTTAACTGTTAAGAAATACATGTTATAGTTTAGCTACGTACAGCTACGAAAAGCAGCACGCTCGTCGCAATGCGGCGTTTTCAAATAATTACTGATTCCAGATAAAGTGGAACTTTATAATAAACTCGATTACACTTCTTTGACAAGCAATATAGATAATCCTGGACTAAGATAGCTACTGTACAACCAAAGTGTTTGACATAATATGATGAATTCAAAAGGAATGGTAGTTCAAAAGTTGCTTATTTATTTAATTTCTAAAACTAAATAATTCTAAAACTTTATGTTGCTGGTCGATTGTGTCGTCATTTTATAATTGGACGAGGTATTATATTATAAACTGTAAATAAATTGTAAAAGTATTCACTTTGCTGCACCTGATGACTAAGCGTATTAAAGATTTGTTTTCGCACAAGACGTTCGTTTTTTCCAGCTAGTCCAATTCCTAGAGGAATCCCACCTACTCTTTTGTTGTATTGATGTTTCTAGCGACCTCCAGCGACCTCTGTCGGCCGAGATACAAATATTGAGCTTTAACGAAACTGTATCCTTTTAGCTCAAGAAAACACATCGTAGTCATTCAAATGTGTATACGAAACGGTTACACTGAGGTCACACTAACCATTTCTACGACATACTGGGAAGTAGCTTAAGATTCATCTTCGCATTGTTAAATATTTTTCATTTTGCTACAATACATTGTATTGGTTATTTATTCAGCTGCGAGTCACAATAGTATCTAGATTTATTAACTTTCTCCGATACCAATTGCCTTGAGACAATTTATTGAAGAACATCAATAAATGCAGTTGCTTGTAGCACGGCTATTGAATAAATATAAACATTCATAAACTACCGCTTTTTGTCGTTCGCCAAAATTTTCAGGATGTTTTCTCTATTCGTTTTGATTGTATTTTAAGTCCGTATAGATTGTTTCAATATAAAATTAGCTAGCATATTGTAATATTAATTCAGAATGTGTTTAATGAAACCTTGATTCTTATTAAATTATCTAAAATCTCTTTTGGACCATCGACCGTATACTAAAATCAGACGCATGCAACTTCTTTTTAGAAATGTAAAGTAATAAAATGGGAAAAGGGGGAAAAGAGACAGTTTATTTCGTTCGGGATTTAGACCCACCACAAATGTTGGCGTATAGTAGTGAAACACATATCGATTTGTTTCTTATAATCTATAGACTACATTGTTAATATTAGTAAGACCTTGTCTATGTGGAATACTGAGAAATAACGCAAATATATGAACGTCAAAATAACCAATTAATATTTATAACTGATTTTCTTGTAAGATTTCTTATATTTATGCAAATACTGCACATTGTATTTTACAAGCGATAATACCTTAGTTATATTTTATTTAATTGTCAATATCCACCAGTCGCACTACAGGTAAACCATGGCCTTTTCAGAGATTTTTCATTACTGGTAAAGAAAAATGTTTTCCCACATTACGTATAAGTCGCACTGAACAATAACTCAATTATCTTCTGGAGCATAGAGTATTCTGCAAATGCTATATTCATAAAGTATTGTAAATAAGAAAAAGTACACAGAAAAAATTCACGCAATTCTAAAGAAACTGAATGTATGATCTGACAAGGGGACAGGTGTTGCCGCAATAAATATATTTTCCCAGTCGAAAATAAATGTCGTCTTACTTTAATACCAATGAAATTATTTTTGTAATTAATTGTACGAACCTTTTCGAAATATATATTAAAATAACGTAGAATGGTTTTTTATTATGATATATATATCGATATTTTTAATGCCAGTATTGCGTATTATCAGTCATAGTATAATTATCTCCCATTATCCGTTAAAAGTTAACAGTAATCCGTTATTATATATGTGGCAACATTGTATATATGTTTAGTATATTTAATTACATTCCTTTCAACTAATACTTTGAAACCACTCTACGGGAAATAAAAAATAACCTATGAAAATGTATCAACATCAAGATCATTGGTTAAATGATACTATTTTCTTTAAACTTATTAAAGTTAATAATTATCAAATACAGAAATAAGTACCACTGTATGCTGCAGTTTTTTTTAATAAAAAAAGTCAAAAATGATTAAATTACACGCTTTTTTTCGTTTGAACTGCAGAATATGTCAAGACACCGTCTTTTTATTTTTAATACCATAATTCCGGCTACCATCCATAGTTGTGGTTTTTGGGTTTGGATTTTGTATCGTGAAGTTTTATTAATTACTACGAACATTATACTCACAATATTTAATACCAATCTATTCAAATGGGTATTAAATATGCTGGTGGTCCAATGTTATTTATCGTTTCAACAGATAGGGCTATGGAAATAATGGTCCAGTACATTTGGTCATATAATTCGTTTGTTTATTTCAGCTGTCATCAGGACCCATCCATCTTGTTTTAGTAACTATTTTTCAGCGCTCAAATAATGGTGGCCTCAATAAATTTCGATAGCCTGTAAAAATATTGTAGTCTGTAGTGCAGAAATGGGCCATTTAAATGCACGAACGATTGTAGCGAATAAATTTTAAAATGTAAATAAGAGGAAAAATTAGAACATGTTTTGTGCAAGTCTTTTCTTGTATATATTCAATCTGGCTACACAATAAGCTCATTCGACAACACATAATTAATCCTTACTACCTTGTTAACGATTATTAGTTAATTTGGAACAGACATATGTCGTGATCTTGACTTGCAATCTGCAAAGCTATGATTTTTCTACTCCTTACGCTTAACGCAGCAGAGTTTGCTTCCTACTAATATCGAATGATTAAAGCAGATTCAGCTATTGCAGTGTAGCTTAAATATTGGAATTATTTAGAATTGATTTCTCTTAAAATGCTTAGAGCTGGAGAAGGTTTACTTGCAAGCCTGCTGTGTGTCTTTTTCAATATATGTAGCGGATGTAAAGCCATCATCGTCCCTTTACATAAAGGAAAAAGTTTACCTTCCTTCGTTCCTCCTCCTTCCTTTCTAGTTTGCCTTCTAAGCATTGTGGGAAAACTGTATACTATAATAGTGATTGAAAGAGTCATGAAAGAAACAGAAGAAGAATGTGGGATGTGCAAGCAGGTTTTAAGAAAGGAATGGGTTGCATGAATGAGATCTTTTCTTTACGTATGATCACAGACAAGTTTCTGGATCAAAGCTAAAAAGTTTTTTGCTCCTTCGTATATCTAGAGAAGGCCTATTATTAAGTTAAAAGAGATGATCTGTGGTCAACCTATAGTACGTAAGGTACTATGCTTCAGTGGTTCGGGCATGTTCCAAGGATGAATATAGAGAGAATAACGAAACGAGAATAGTGTTGGTAAAGTGAGTGGCAGTGTTGGTAGGGGGAACTTATACCGATCAGATTTGTGACTTACTAAAAAGGGCGATATAAACAACACCAATAACCGACGTGCGTGCATGCGTAGATGTATGTTTGTAGAAGAAGCAAAAGAGGTGTACCAGGATCGCGCCAAATGAAATCTATGATCTCTGCCTACCCATCAGGGTTATAGGCGGGAGCGCATATTTATTTATTTGAATAGAATGTGATCTAACGTGTAAATTAAAATTGAACTGTTTATTGTTGTTCGATTATCCATTGATTTATATGTAAAAAATAACAGCAATATAATTTTGCCAGTCAGAGTTTAGATAAGGTGGTCTTAACTGTTGATAAAGAGAATAAAAGACCTGATTTTATTATATCAAAATGAATGTGGATAATACAGTGTGAGTAATAATAAAAAAACATAATATTCTGATAAAGTAAGAAATAAAAAAAAACATTTCCCTAAATATCTTGAGTACTTTTCATTACGCCGAGTCACTATCTCAGGGGAATAAGCTCTATGAATATTTTGAGGTACACGAATTGGTGTTATAAGATCAACGAAAACCTTATACTTGCTATTTTTTCTTTTTCTCGTACAAGTACCGTTCTTACATCTAACCTTGCTCAGTAATACGATGCTTGCATAACATTTCTGCGAAGGCGCAGGATTACTTGGATGTAGCGTTGCTCTGAGGTTTGTCTTTTGTTCTTGCTCCGAGAGGATTTACTCAAGTATTAGATTTGAAGATTGGATCCTTAAGATTCCCCCTTTGTCATGGGTGTCATTTGTGTTTGAATATTTTACGTCGACAGTCAGCGATTGCTTTGTTTGATTGAAGATTTACCTTTATTAAAACTGATTGACTACCTGATATATCAACACACCTCCCAAACTACAGGTATTGAGAGTATTGATAATAAATGAAAATTTGTATGGAGAAATATTACAACACAATGCATTGTTTACTTACAAGTTACAAGTTGACCCCACGCCTATATGAACAATTGTGTTAAACAGGGTTCAGCTTACGCTGAACGTTCTTCGGTTAAATTAAATTACACGGCGGTTGAAATAGCAGGGCTCAACTCGGTTTTTATAAATAAATAAACACGCTCAGTGGTGTAGGCTCATACCCAGGTTGTAAATATACATACTTTAGTCTTATATTATTACTAGATATTATTTGTGATTATATATATATATATACACACACACACATATATATATATATATATATATATATATATATATATATATATATAACATATATTATTATGTGTAGGCGTCCGTCAAACTAACTTTATAAGTAATTTATGTGCTACAAGCACAAGCCGTGTCCGGTCAAATTTATATTGTTAAAAATGATTTTTTGATTGGACTCGCGGTAATGGTCGGTTAAAGGAAGTAACTAATACAGAGTTGTTACACAAACTTAATAATTTTTATCCACAACTTGGAATGTAAGTGACAGTGAAAATACTGCGGTCAAAACTAACATATGTTTGAATAGTTTTTCTATCATTCTCATAATTTAAAAGTCTGACGACCCAAAAGAAATGCCAGAAATTAGACATGTGTTATTAGAATTGACGAGACATTTTTATGTAGTATATACGTACACATACACTTTGTCCCCGTCCGTACCTCAACAAATAACACATATAGAGGACATTTTGCAAAACTATCTCATACGCGTGTTCGTGTGTGTTCATATGTTGCCCATTTTTGTTGTCGAATGTAAGTTTTTATTTTTATTGGGTACGACTGCGGAAATAAGCCGTCATTGATCTTTCAAGATCTAAATTTCAAGTCCTCCAAGTTTTTAAGGAGAAATATAATATACCGATATGACATACGTCCTTTTTTGGTCCTGGCAAACAAGCAAGCGGATCACCTGATGTGAATTGAGCGCTACCCATAGACACCGCAACAAGTAAATGTGTTGCAGATGCGTTGCCTAACTTTAATGGCAGAGCATAAATAGGAAAAAGAATATTTCCCTTTCCCCGTCAATCCTCTTCCAGTTCCCATCCAATCCGTATAAGGAAAGGATGGGAAGGGCAACAGGCCTTATATTGGGCCCCCAGCACCTCATTCATCGTACTAAACGCAGAGTACTTCTTTACTTCACACTTGTTTTCTGTGAGGTCGTGGTATTTCACCGGTGAAACCGACCAATTGGTGCAACAGATGTTGTTGTTAGTGTTAGAGTTTTATTAACCCTCAATATCGCTGAAGCGAATAACAATCAATATAATTTGTTTTCAGTTAGAAAATATATAGGAAACATCAGTATTTACTTTTTAATTATTTATTAATTTTATACTTAGTTTCTGTGCGCCTTCTTTAAATAAATAAAAATTTTATAAAAAATAAATCACTATTAGGTAGTACAGCACTATAGTATATACTGAGAGGGTCATCGCAAGCAAGTAGGACGTCCCGCTGACGGTATACTTACACATGTTATTGACCCTGCCCTATTGTTGCCGCCATATGGCAGTCGAATTTCTTGAAATAAAGATTAGGATATATTTTTTACCTAAGGTTCACTTGATACGCTGGTATATTTCAGTAAATTTTTACAATGTGTACACAAAATTCATTTAGATACACGTACAGCCAACAGGCAATACTTTCTATTCTCACTATAACTCGAATTTACTGATATTTGTCATAATTTTCCGAGAAAAGACTACATTATACCTTCTTTACGGCTAATCTCAGTACCAGACTTATAAGTTATTGTATTGTCAGTTTATTGATACTGAAAGTCGACGGATACCAAATATCTTGTACTATGTCTTGTGATAATAAGTGATAAACGTTTTCGTTTCGTTCCTTTTTTTAGGTGGGATTTATAAATAGACCAAGGTTTATATTTGTATCGAAAATTATAAAAATAATTAAGCTAAGGTTAACTCAGCAAAAGACTCGTCTTAAATTTTGACCCATTCGCAGTAAGTTTACTTAATCAATAAAAACAGACACAAGACAGGCTGTCTTTTAATGTATAGCTAATCTAGGCCACACCTACTAACATTCTTACCATCATTCATTTTTACGTATAGGGCATATATATTCTTTATATTCTGATCGCAAAAAATATTATTTTATTATTTAAACGATACTTTTACTTATTTGAAACTGAATGTTCCTTTTGTTTCTTTTTTACTGCAATTTATTATTTGTATTTCGATTTTTTCATTTTCATTTAGTGTGTTTATGCACATCTTTTTAGTGTATCGTTTATTTATTTATGTAAATTAAAAGATACCACTGAACAGGCTACTAATACTGCTATCTGAAAAGCACATGGCTTATGTCATTAGAGTACACGCTGAGCCACCAACGTTTTGTTGTCTTTATGTGATTAATTTAGTGTTAATACTCTATGTTGTGTAATAGAAATAACACTAAATGAGTTTTTTTTATTAATATTTATCTTAACATCCAAAATAGTAGTTTTAAACTCATAGTATTAATTTAATGATAGAAGACTTATTTTGCCAATGCAAAAATATAACAAATGGCATTATATTATCTTCACATTACGTGTAACCATATGGTAATATAATTTATGTGATGCGTTGAAAACGGACACGGCAATCACGCAAAATAACGAACAAAACAAGAGCTCAAATTATTATCCCATAGACGAGGGTGGACGTGATAAAAACAGATCTTCTAACACGTAATTACGTAATTGCGCGCCTTGGCCGCCGCGCCCGAGGTAACGATGCCCCACGAATATGGGGCTAACCAGAGAGTAAAAAATAAAATCGATGTCGATGTAAATGGTTGGATACGCCATGCCGTCTTGGTATTTGAAAGTTTTTGAAGACCATGTTTGAAGTCAAACCTTCTTCAGTCGCGTTAGACAATATTTGGCGACGAACAGTTTTTGATGTATATTTATTGTATTCAATTTAGTACTTTATTGTTTTTTTAAAATTTATTTATTCATTTTTGAACTATTGTCGCGCCTTCCCACTTGTTTCGAGTTTTCACTGTCGGCAGTCCCTATGACTACCTGTGTTTTTTTATTATACTATTTCTTCTTATATGTAATACGTTATTATTAAAAACTTCATTTAAATAAAATAAAATATTTCTGAATTGATCGGTTAATACCTATTGTAAAATTCGATATAAAGTTTATTTATACTGTGGCGTTGTGAATATTTGTTGAGGTAACTTGCAAATATCTCGAACATGAAGAGTTTGCTGAATATGATTTGTTCACTTATTTTAATTTAACTTTAGCAAAATTGAATATTTAATAACAGGAGGGTTTTAGGCGTAGTTCTACTATTTATCACCATAATACAACTTATTTCGTGGTGTGAGGTCGTCAGAGCTGATGTTAACATCTTGCATCGCAAGTCTTATCCATATAATGATAACTTCAATTCGTAGATGTAGAACAGAAAGGGCCGAAAAACGAGTTTAATAAGAAGGTGGAAGTAAAATATTTTCTGTACCGGAATTGTTAATAACTAACTGTTAGTTGCGGTCGAGGGCCGTCTCTCGCTGGTCATCGACGATATCCTATTCATTTAAAGCCCGAGCAGGAAAGAGAACGTTAACAAGACACCGCCTAATAACAGCTTGCATAAGAACAAACAAGCCAAAAAAAACAATATTCGATTATTTTAACACCATATGGTATGTATAAGATGTTTTGCGAGGTTATTACGTTCCTGCATTTTTTATTTTTATCCTTTTGAACCATAAAGTATTCTAACTTAATCTAAGTATGCTTAACTTAATTTAAGCTAAGCTGATCCATCCGATTGCTTCATCATCTCATCATAATCATTTAATTACTTAAGAGTAACATTAGGTCTGACTAAAAACGTATTTATACGGTTACTAGCTGACGCGGCAAACGTGTTTCGCCATTTAAATTATTTGTGGTGAACATTATGTCAGCCAAATAACAACAATTGCTGGTAGGAGGGTGAAAATTTTAGTTATTGTGTATTTTTCAATGCCAAATCATAAGAAAATTTAAAAAAATTGCCTGAAAAAAAAAATAGAAATTAGGGCCACCCTTATCACTAGGGTACTACCGAATATACACAAAAAATTATAAAATCGGTCAAGCCGTTTCGGAGGTGCTTTGTTACAAACAATGTGACACTAGAATTTTATATATTAAGATAAAATCTCATTTACTTATCCATCGTTTTACCGGCTTAGCATTATTTTGAATTGGTAATATGAAATAACAAACAATTGTACTTGTAATCGGCACTTAGAGTAGACGGTGCTTTAACAGTTCGGAATACTACCTACATAGTATTTAAAAATACTATAACGCCAATAGCCTGCTAAGATATTAGAATGTATCAGTAATTATTAAATTTAATAATAAAGCTTTCTTCTAACGGCTAGTTAAACAACAAACAAATTAACTCGCCTAACATAAATATCAGCGTAGTAAACCATATTTGATCTGTGACTTATAGTTACGTAATTTATATCTGATATGACTCCCCTCCATCGATGGTGAGGCTTTAACCGCTATTCTAGCGTTATGCATATTAATGAGTTCGCATGTTATTAGGTGGATATGTTATGCGATCTATTTAGTATGCCTTTAGGAGCGATCCTTGCTCCACTGAGCTCGAGTATGATGTGTTATTGGTTAATAAATATTCATACGTTGGTACGTAGGTTGGTGGGTAGTTGTTTATTTTTCTTATTATGTTCTAAAATTATAGTTTTTTCTTCGATTAAAACCATATTCGTATAAGCGTGGGCTTACACTGCCGAAAACATTCACACAAAACATATTGTCAGAAAGATTGTTTTGAAGTTTATACGACAGTGGAAATTTCTATCCGACACTTTCACGGGATAAGATCTTTTTTGACCTTACATTTATGTCAAAGATTATCTCTTGACGGGAGTGGCGACGTTTAATTACATTATCAAATATTAACTTCGTCATAACATTATTTTCAAAGATTTCTTACGAACTTTCCTTTTCGGATACTAACGTATTTGAAAAATATAGGTGATAACCGATAAAATTTAATATTCCGAGCAATATTTTTAACAAACATATTTGTTACATTTTCATTTACTTATTTTGTAAGTAATGCTTCGAGGTAAAAGGTGGATTTCAAATACGATATAATTATCTTAAATGAATAGATTAATCCTCAGTTTACGGTGAGATTTGTAGCCAACACATTTGTAGTTTTCGTTTGCATTGGGTCTCTTGTTATTTAACGATAAATAAGTCCTGGTATTTAACGAACACGGACAACTTAATTACCCTCTGACGTTGTCATTAGGGTAATGTTGTGAGAAAAAGAACTCACGAACTTACGTAACAAAATCGTAATAAGTGCAGTGATTGTTTAAATTATAGCAATAGCTGCAACGAAGCCTTTTAGCGGACGTTGAAACAATGTTACTCTTTTTTTATTAACCGTTATCGAGCTTAAAGCTTTAGAAGCCAGCGTTTGAAAGATTATTTTATTTTAACTTTATTGACACAGCTGTAACTCGAAGTTGCTATTAAATGATAAATAATTAAAGTCAATACAAAGAACTCCGTGATGGCTGCACATACGAACGATGTATCGCGAGACAGGTTTATTCAAATCTTCCATAAACCCAACAATTTCTCAGAAATGAACAACAATTATGATAATTATCACGCCATCACAACTTTAATCTCCGCGACGGCCATAACAATAATTAAGACCGTATAAAGCGCTATCGTCACGAAACCAGTAAAGTTCAAACAAAAACACTGTCACCGTCGAGTTCTTGATTTCGATTTACGACGTCTAACCGCTGTTCGACACGGATTGTTTTTGTGCAGCTGACAATTATGACCTAGTCATTATTATAATAGAATAAGGTTTAAATTTCAATGACTACTAATTATATAACATGCTTGTAAAGTAGGCAAGCTAAAACTCGTATCAAAAAGATAAAGTATCAAATTCTCACAGGGCCATTACAGTATCAAAACGAAGACGCGGCACCGGCTTTTCTCTAAATTTAAATGAATTATAATTATAAACAATTACGGACTGATTTAATGAATAAAGAGAAGCGGTAGAAATGCGATAGATAGAGATAGTAAATCTATCATACAGTGTGTAAGAAAAGGAGGTGACATAAAGAACGCCTACGTTGTATCTTCGGATATACGATTCGGCGAGCGATAAAAATCGCCGGTCTTATTCGTCAGTCTTTTTTTAATTACTAAGGGGTCCGACATGTGAACCGAGGTGGCAGCGGCCATTGTGTTGGAATAAATACGACGGTTATAAATGATCGGGCTTCCGACATAGACATTGAGAAGGACATACCATTAAATAAGATTCGGAAGGGAAGGGTAGAATTTTTATATGTAAATAAATTCGAGATTTTTTGGATACATATCCTATATTTTTTTCAGGCAATTGCATCTAACTATAAATTTAGTTATTTAATTTGAATAAATATGGACTCTGCCTGTGCTTTAACCAGAGATCATTAAAACCAGAAGAATACAATCAAAATCAAATCTACTTTCGTAGAAAATATTCAAGGAGTATCATTAATAATATATCATTTTGAAATTTGTGGATACTCTTCATTCCAAAAACCATACAGTGGCTATTCATTCCAACGAATTATAATTTGCATAAATTAGTAAAGCTTAAGACTGTATAATTTAACAATCTGAATTTTAGTTACGAGGCATTAATAACTATGAATTCTAAGTTCATTGTAATTCAGGGCAATGAAAGCTTTACTTAAAATTGTTTACTTGAAAATGAAGTTATGAAGTCGGTTTATTCCGTATTTTCATCTGCGATTTTCATGAATGTATAACGTACGAACTTCCTATGCGCACCCAATAGAAACGGATTGAATAATCTACACAGATTTGATTGTGTTGTCGATTCTATTCTAGCACAAAGGTCTATTGTGTTGGAAATGCGCAGTTTTGATTCACTTGACCTAGGTAACAAGGCTACAAGGCCTATTCATGTTCTATCTATATACCTTCAAATTCTATTTAACTTGTACATACCATTCAGTTCACGTGGTAAAACATTTTATGTTTAGTTAGTGTTTAGGGTTCCCTACCCAAAGGGCCTGTCAACAAGCTGAAATTTTCACAGATGTAGTTTTGTTGCCGCTATAACAACAAATACTAAACTAAGTTAGCGATAAGTATTTAAGTCCCTCCCATACAACAAACATGATTTTTTGCTCCTTTTTTATAATGATTACGGCACCAGGTGGACGCTTGAAATATTCACAATATCTTGTTTAGTTACATATTCACTTTATAAATAACTAATTAAATTCAAATAAAACCAATATTTAAGAAGGGCTCCCATACAACAAACGTGATTTATTATAGATAATGGTACTACGGACCTCTACGTGCACGAGTGCGACTCGCACTTGGTCGCATTTTAAGCAAAAATATATACAAAAAACACTTATTACCTTCCGAATATTGTACGATTAATAGTCAACGTTACTATACATATATAAAAAATACCTTTAAATATTTTAGTAAAACAATTTAGTACAGAGAGCAGAATATTATTTTGAAGTTTTTTTGATTACGACTATATTTCAGTTTATGATAAAAGTATTATTTTATTAGGTTAGCGTGACTTTCATAATATGTAACTGAAACATGCCGAAAACGAAATATACAAGCAGGTGACAAGGCTATGTGAACGCTAAAAAACAAATTCAAAACGCAATAGATGCGATGCCAATGTAGAAAAACTTACAATAGAGAGGATATGTGACACGCTAAAGGACTCGAGCACAAAAGTTTTTAAGAGAATGACAAAATATCTGTATCCCGTTGCACTGTATTTTATTTTAACAAGCATAAGGTTCATTTTAGAAAAGATTAATTTAATGCTTTGAATTTTAGAGTAGTACTGAGTTATCGTGAATGACATGTTCAAAAGTGTCTCCGTTATAGATTTTTTGACAATACCCTGTAATTGGTGGGTTGGGTACCTGGGTTGCCCGGTATTGTCGCCCCACAATGCATCTGGTTCCGTTACAATGAGACTATGGATGAATTTTAAAGTAATTTGCTCATTGGATGCATCGAAAACATAAAAGAACGCAATGTTTTCAATTTACAATATTGCTTAATTTTATAATGACCAACAAAACACATATTTACATATAACGAGTTCCGACTAACCAATAATCAATAATATTTAAGATGACAATTTTTATTATTAGGTACTTATGGTAAATAAAACCTAAGACGCCTGAGATATATTTTTGTGACGGAAACTAGCAGAACATTAGTGAAACAAATTGCCTACTAACCTGTTTTCCATGCGTAGCACCCGGAGTAGACATGAAAGGGATAAAGCAGACATTATTAGGTTAGTGCATGTCATAATAATAAATAAATACAGTAAGAAGCTAATATTTCTTGAGTTAATAATATCATAATTTAGGGTGGGAGACAGGAGCTCAAACTAGGTTGCCCTGTGCTATGAGGCTCCTGGCTCCCCCTCTTGGAGTCACATTACTTACAGATCTAAGTTTGTTGTATGTATGTATATGGATGGGTGGGTGTATGTATAAATGCCGGAGTGTGGATGTAGAATGTTATCAATTTAGTTGGAATATATAGGTATTTACCATAGGTATATATTCCAACTATATATATGATACCTCTAGATACTGTGTTACATAAAAATTTTACATTCAAAAGTGGAGCAGAATATTTGCAGTGAATATTTAACCAGCGTATCGGTGATCTAGGAAAAAAGACTGAGATCGATGTAAGAATTCGCCGATTAGCTACTTAAGGTGGTTTCACTTTTGGGTCCCGGATGCTGCCCTCTGGAGGTACGATTTATATTCTTTTAAATATTTTTTTACCACAAAACCTATCTATCTATGATAGTATAGATAGTAAATTTGTAAGTTTTGTCAATTGACCAATTTTCTCTTGGTTTCGGCGTTTAAAAAAATCCACCGCTTTTATAGCATTCTTTTATGTTTGTACGATAGCATCAAATGTTTATAAATCAATCAAAACAGAACAGGATGGTTACTCCATGTGTTCATAAATATACATTTCAACATAATACGGAGTTTACCGTCATCTTGAGTTACATAATTCTAAATCTTATTCGCTAATGTTGTCGCTCCGTTCACATTTCCGGTTTGCCGGAAATGCATGAGTACGGCACTGAAATGTGAAGTTGCGTAGCTGACTAAGACAGGAAGAGACTTTATAAGCACTTGTCAAAGGAAGGAGACTCACTCCCCTCTCGGGGGCCCTTGAGCCGAGTCACTCCATGGAGCGTCCACCGAAGCGACCTAAGAGCTCGGCGGCCTCCCAATCCGGTAATAATAATAAGTAACGGCCCGAGCCGAGGTTCTCTCTACGGAGGGAGCCCTCGAGCTTAGTTACTCTTAAAGCGCTCTGCCGCCTCGTGCCCGGTGTAGCTGTAAATGCCTCCTCAAGGCAAACAGTGACCTTTCAGTCACAAAAAAATAAAAATAAAAAGGAGACTCAGTTTTTACTCGTGTCAACGGTCGTGACAACACCTCTTGAGGCCCGAGCCTTGACTCATTGTTATAAGTAGTAGTATACAGTGTGCACAGTATATTGTGTAGTGAGAATATTAGGCCTTTGAGAAATATCACTAAGTCATTTCAATGGACACAACACGTATTCCTAAAACAGCAATCTTTGCACATTGGTTACAAAATTAAAAAGTATAGTTAAACTACCCAGACACTCTTTTATTTTGTCTGTTACTAGCATACGATTACAATCATTCTCATACAAATAACGATTTGACTGAATCTGTGTCTTTGAGATGAATATTCAGTTTGACGTGATGTTAAGTGAAAAATAATTTTTCATGAACATCAACTTTATTTAATCTTTAAAAGAAAGCCCAAACCTCTAACTTTAACAGTTACCTTACCGCAAATAGTTTAAAATAATATTTCAGTCCAATAACTGAAATTTGCGAAGAACCCTTAATTCCAAACGGAGCTTTTAGTTACGATGAAATTCGTAAACCACAACATCTGGCGTATACCTTTTATCAGAGTACTCAGAGATTGCATTTGTCTACTTTCCTTGTTGATAGTGACGGAAACAAAATCATTCATGTTCCATAGATTTAAAGTAGATATTCCCTTGGCAAGATAAGCGATATTTTCTGGGCAGTTTCGACGTTTCGTCACGAAATTGCGGGACTTCAATCTGTTGTCTCGCCTGTTCCGGCACTACCGAGCTGTAACAGCTATTCCGTACAGATGCGAATTGTGGGATGAAGAGGCGTAAACTC
Source organism: Papilio elwesi (assembly GCA_029849275.1). NCBI lineage: Eukaryota > Metazoa > Arthropoda > Insecta > Lepidoptera > Papilionidae > Papilio > Papilio elwesi. The sequence goes on from CM056697.1 coordinate 7,470,219, forward strand.
GATTTCACCGAGACGAAATGAAAACCCTCGAAATCACTTTAAATTAACATTATACGCGGCCAGGCCGGAAAGTATGCTTCGTAATTGCCTTTAAAGGACAAGAAAAGTTTTACATATTTTTTCTTTTACATTAAGAAAAATGTTATCATTGACGTATATGAAATTGATTCTTTCCATCATCAGACGTAGCGGCGAGTTGGTCCTAGCTTTTTTGGATTTATCTATTAGTGATCATAGCTTCATTATCTATTATTCGATGTCCGAGCATTCTACTACCTGCTGCTATGCAAATAATAAATTATAAATGCTGACTTATCGAGCATTTGTTATCAAATCCTCGTTTTGTTTATTGTCTTTTTCATAAATAACCATCATTCATAATAATAATAATAAATCAGCCTGTTTTAGAATTTTCCACACTACATCGAGCAGGCCTCCTTCTCCGAGGGAGGGAATGGACCGTAAATCCACCACGCTGGCCCGGTATGGGTTGGTGGATAGAAGACATATGGTCTTCGAATTTAGTGGTTCTAAGACATGCTGGTTTCCTGAAGATGTTTTTCTTCACCGGTTTTGGAGGAGTGGTTGAAATAAATTACAAAAAGTAAAGCGCCTGTTCGAACCCGCGACAGTACGTAAGTCGGGGCCTATACCGCTGAGCCACCACATCTCCTCGGCGAGCATTCATTGTTAGCGTCCAATTATCATTTGACTATTTATTATTGTTTAATCCATCGGGCTGACGGCTTCAATTTAAAAGATGAATTCATCATTCCGACCATGTACCGTGACGGTATTAATAAAATGTTTTGGCGTTGTTATATGAAATAAAGTTAGCGGTAAGTATTTTGCCTCAGTGTCCGGACATCGAATAAAGAAAGTTTCATATTTTCTCCTTTTTCCTTTCTTTCTTATCGTTTGCAGTTTAGCTTGTCTGTGTTGAAAGTATATTTACGTGGTATATGTTTGAGGAAAATAAGCCATATTGGTTGTTATTTCCTTAACTCTACACCTTTCTCATGTATGTTTAGATTATATTTATTTTATTGAAGTGAATAAAGCTTTTCTTTCATGTTTATTGGTATATTTATGAATTTACCCATAAAAATATTATAAATTACCTGGCTTATATTCTGTGATTCTATAAGTGAGCGAGACGGCTGAAGGCGCCCCCCGTTCGTCTTCCCATAGTCTGTTGTGTTGGGACCTAACACAAATATATTGTATTGTTATTGTAAAATAAGCTAACAAGTTCTAAATCTGAACTGCCACCCAATTCGGCTATCAAAATCACAATGGTTTCTGAATAGTTTAACAATTGATTTGGCATTTTACTAAGCACTGTTGAAACAGCCTATTCACTTTTGTCATAATCACCTCATAATCGGACGGAAAATACTGACGCTGGCAACTTATTCCAAAGCTGTTCGCAAGACGAACGAAAATTCAAATGGCTTTGTTCGAAAGCGCGGTATCTCTGCTATGAAAGGATGGAGACCTGCCGTATTTCTAAACGTCCGATGGTAGAATGTCTTCATTCTTGGGAGAATTTATTCGTGTAATTCCTGCGCACACTCATCAAAATGCAATGCATAAAACACCGAGAAGCTAGCCACTTTGCGTCTGTGCTCAAGACTGGTCAAATTAAAGTTTTTGTCACCGATCAGCCTCTTGGCCCGTCTTTCCACCGAATCTAATGCCGCGAGTTGGTATTTGGGTGCGCCTGCCCAGATATGGCAGCAGTGCTCCATGCACGGTCGGATTTGAGCTTTGAATAATGTCAAAAGCTGTCCCGGTGTAAAGTACCGCCGCATCTCTGAAAGGACTCCAAGCTTCCTAGTAGCTACCTTCGCCTTAGATTCGACGAATTGTCCAAAGTTAAGATTCGCCCAGATCTCGAATCCCAGTGACTGCAGACTTGGAGGCGTAAATGAAATATATCCAATGGGAACCTTGCAATTTTTCGGGATAGAAAGTAGCCTATGTGCTATTCCAGACTATAATTTATCTGTTCCAAACGCATTTTTATTATTAAAAAGATTATCCTTATCTAATTCACCGTCTGACCTGACGCTAGTTGTTAATCAACCGATGCATTTTTACTACCTATTTATGACATGACTTATATGTAAGAATTAAACGGGAGACGCTTAATAAATCAAACACATTATATCTCAATCGTTCCCTTATTGTCTTTCGTGGAGTATTATTTACACAGACGGTAGGCACACGGGGAGTAACTACGCCGGTATTCGAAGAAATACCACGGTAAAATGTCTTGGCACGCTCGAAAACACTTCAATTTCTCAGTCCTAAACAAATATGTTACCGGTGTAGTAATTGCTCGACGTATTTACAGGCTTTTATTGAATATTGCAAAGCAAATATTGTTTCTGAACGAGTCACTTGTCTACTGCAGCTGTGGTGCATTGTTCGCATTTTTTTCTTGCCTCACTCTCTACTAGAAGTTAATTTGCCATACATTCGATATTAATTATATTTGCTTTGTGCGATCCTTGCAGGCCAAAAAAACGAACGAACGATGGTTTAAGTTACAATGTAAACATAAAATGACATTTTTGTAATTGTAGTAGTCGAGGTAACGATCACTCGTTCACTGTATTGGCAATTACATAATTTAAAAGATTTTCATGTGATATATGGAGAAAGTTGTCACAGTAAATATATTTTGTCTCTCTGAAGATGACAATATAACTTTAAATATCCATTGAAATTGCGTGTATCAATCCGAGAAGTTATTAATTAAATTACAATACAATATTATTTGAATACTACGAATTCAGGATTAATTTTGGGTGGAAATTTGAGGAGTAATTTTGTGTTAAAATATAGAGTAACATCAAGGTTCACAATAAAAGTATAAAAGGCGTTTTTTAAATATTTATGACTAAAAATTATAAATAATTATTTTAAAGTTCCTTGAAGTATCACAATACATACTTTATGTATTATGATATTTGCTATTTCACCGCATACTTGACTTCGTTCCGCCCATTGCAACACCTACTAACAATCTAATAGCTTTACCACGTTTATAAAAACAAGAAAAAGATTCGGAAAACCGATACGAATAAACGGCACCTATAGGCGGCACTCTAAAGTTACAGAGCTGCAGAGAGACTACCGTGTAATTCGAGATCTTAAAGGAAGCTTAGGCGACAGCCCGGGACAGTCTAAAAAAACACTTTCAATCGAGCGAGAAAGAAATTCAATATGTTAGCGGAACGTGGATTAAATTTGCACAATCTAGTGGCGGAATCGACAGCTGCTGCCTTAATTTTAATACTTCGAACGTAAACATTAAGTAAACCGAAAATATCATATACCTTATTACATATGCTTTATGATTTCATTAAAACGTTCCATGCAGTTAAATTAAACAGCCATCTTCGAAATATTCCCCATCAAATGAAGAAATAAAGGTTTATGGTTATAGGGATGTAAAAAGCAAAGTCCCTTAAAATAATGGAAAAATCGTAAAGATTACGTGGCTTACATAACTCACTTAAGTCTCATAATAAATCTTTACAGCAACCTTAAATTCCTTTAACAAGAAATTAAACGAGAATATTGGTCTATAAAACATTGCTTCCAGAAGCATGATACAATTTAAAGCTTCTTGTATTCACATAAGGTACTGTCTACAATTAAAACATGTAGTGTGTACACTTATTTTCTTGATAAATGTCTGGAAACCAAAATACTATGACTAATCAGGGCGAACATTAAAAAAGTTAGAAGATATTAGGTAGTGGCATTCTTTTAATGCCCACCATTTTTATACGATGAAGTATTAATAGTCTTTCTAAAGTAAATATAAAAAAATATGTTAAGACTTTAAGGTTATATATTATATTCAGTAAGGTCTCCAGAGATAAGTAATCCGAGAATTTTCTCGGACCACTAAAGGGGAAAACATTAGTCGGAGTGTGTAAACAAGTCGAGACGGAACGACAAACAATCAACCAGTACCCCGGTCTTATTAGACGTGTAATCGGATACAAAACGGTGCTGGTCGCTTCTCAAGAGCTCGTTGCGTCTCCGCCAACAGTAGCGCATCTCGAAAGGAAATTACTACAAGTACGATATTTTTCTATGTTGGATAATAAATAGTGGCAATATAAAAAGCATCTTGGAAACCAAGCAACTTCAGTTTCGATCCTTGTTTTGGTATTATTACTACTCTTGCAAACGTAATATTTGTTTCACTAATTTACCTTTTTTAATGTACGAAGAAATAAAATAGAACATCATCTAATCTATTTAATCAAAATGTTTAACTGCCAAAAATTCAGGCTGATACTAACACAATTGGAATATTTTATTTATTTTGGCCAATGGGATCATTTTTTCGATATTTCAATAAATGATTCAGCAGTCTTTTTATAACGTCAGCTACACTTGCTCCAAAATTGCCTCGGCTCAGGATTGAAAATGCGTTTTTATACTCATTCACGTAGAACCTTGAATTTGTAAGGTAGGCAATCTGTAATGATGGATCACTGCGCTGACTACTTCAATACCGTAATATCGGGCGAATGATTACTCAATCTGACGAGCTCCGATTTATAAGTCTACTTCATCTCGGTAACATTTTATTCTTACATTCAAGACTTTTTCTAATAAGTTTATACGACGAGTGTTCATACTTTATAAGGTACCGCAGTCTTATCGTTTATTAAATCTGTAGCACAGTACATTCATAGACTAAATATTTTTTGTTCTTTTCTCACAATATTCTTTACGATGGATATTTTAAAAAGTCTCTTTGCCAAATAAAAAAGCACGGTAGACGCTTTGGTGACATTTCGAAGATCTTATCCGGGTTAAGCGACTGAACAATAATGGTAAGGAAAAAAATCGACTAAAGGGGACAGTTTACAAAACCTTTGGTGCGACAAAAAATGTTGTTAATGCGTGCGTATTCATCTAAAGGATTGGAAGTCGAAAAAAAGCTGAAAAGGCGACAAAGAACGTATTTATTTAAAATGTTTAATAACAGAGCGGCTTATAAAACTAGCTGTGTGTATCAGGATTCTTTCTTTTGTCAATCTGATCTTTAGATATGATATCGCCCTCGGCCGTTGGGCACTCTCGTTAATGGGGTAGCGGAGGCTCGAGCCCGCATTATGTGTACGCAGGCTACACACTCCGGCGACCCGACGTGACAAAACTTCGACCCTCCCCACATTCAAATTTTTGAAGGAGCAATTGAAATCGGAGATCGTAAAAAGAATTAGAGCAGGGTCCTTTTCGAGCGCCCGTTTTGTTTCGTGAGCGCTCAAAGCGGGGCTTCCTTTGATTCTCGAACAGCCATCGATGAGGCGGTGGGGGACGGCGTTTATTGGGTTTCCCTATGACCTACCAATCGGCCCGTGCGACATCACGTAATCTAATAGCTTATTAATGAGGGGAAGCCTTCGATCGTCCCCTATTCTCTATCCTAGTTAAATTTAAAATAATAAATTCCATCTCGTTCGCTTTATTTGTACTTTGTATAGCCGTCTTATTCCTGCGGTTCGTATCACAAAGTGGGAAGGTCGTTCGCGCAGATGATGGCTCCGCCCATTAAATTTATAATACGATAAATGAGTGAAGTCGTGGCTCGTTCGAAGAACCGGCCTCGCGGATAACGTGTAATGCCGGTGTACTGCGTGAAAACAAACGGCAAAAACTGCGTAAGAGTGATATACGGCCTCTCATTCCGGACCTTTATAATTCGCGGCCAGCTAATGCTCGGTGCGCGGGATCGGCGGCTCCTGAGTACAGCAAAGGAATAATTCGAGTTAGCGCCCGCTACTTTGTGTTGTCACTTTAGAACTAATCGGCGTAGCTTTCCTAAGAAACAAATCAAGCTATGTTTATATCTGGTATTAATAATTCTCATGGAGTTGACTTCTTGTATCCAGCTAGTATCTTATAAACTTAGCTTAGAAATAGGTTGGTATCTTTCAATGTATTGTGACCTAAAGATGATTTTTAGTGGCAACGTGTTACAAAGTTTCAAATCTCACTTGCGTTTTTTGTGCGATTCTCTTTTTTGTAATTTATGTGATAGATGAGTTTTCTTCTTGAAATCTCTGATTTACATTTATTTATACCTCTCTCTTATACATGTTTTGTAGTAAGCTACTTAACTTAAGCGATTGATCACATTTAATCGCTTAACCCTTAGTAGCTTGACTTACGGCAGTGTTTTTTTTAATATTACTTTATTTTTATTGTTTGCGTGAGGGCTAAATGAGAGGAAAAATAGCTAAAAAAACACAATATTTATTTATATATTTATTTAGAAAAAAAAAACAGGTATATTTATAGTCTTCAGAAAAAGAAAATATATCAAATTTGTATTCAACAAAACTTTCAGTAAAATATGTTTACTTGTTCACTTTGCTGCGCAAGTAATATGTCGTAGATAAAATAAAACAAGTATGAGAGCTGGAAAGAATATTATACTACAGTAAAATACGTACAGCCAACCTATTAAAAAAACCAATAGTAATATGTGAACATTCGGTTTAAAAGATTGGTATCAAAATTGAAACTCTAGGTTATTAAGCGTTAAAATATAAGAAATTCACTCAGGCAGCGAAGAACTACCAGTATCAAAAAGCAGCAGATGTGAAATTTATTATAGTCATAAATTATTTAAATTTGGTTTAAATAGCTCAATGAAATTATAAAAAAACGTGAACTCGACATATAATTATTGTATAGTTATTGCTTACTTTTGGATTTAAGTTCATCAAGTAACATTTAAGAACTGCAAGAAATTTGGCCGAAAGTCACTGCTAAGCCCAATTTGAAACGTAGTGGTATAAAGTAAAATCGTACAAAACTTTTAAGCGCAGTCTTTTTTTGGTTTCTTTTATAAGCATGAAAATAGGAAATGACTTCTTAAGTTTAAGCGAACGCACCGTAGCCGGTTCATCTAGCGTAAAATCGAAACCAGATTTAACGCTTAATAAAAAAAATAATTGATTGTTTGGAACAAGAAGTGTAAGACCACCCCTGAAAGAGACTATTTTTAAGTTCACACAAATGAATGAACGTAATAAGCACGCTAATTTCACATGTAATTATATTTTTGTTTATTTTATATGTGATGCAGTTATTGTAATGTTGTTGAGAATAAAAATACCGGTACGTAAATAGATTGCGAACTAGGCGTAGCCGACGCAGCGGTCGCCACACATGACGTCCTCAGCCAAGTAATGGACTTGTCATGTCCATGGGAATAGGTAAGAAGTAGGTGTATCATTTATCATTTTATTACTTTATCAGAGCTCTAGAGGCACAGCCATGGAATACTTAATTCCGGTAATTCCTTATCGTAAGGCCGAAATTTTTGATTAATGTGGAGGCACGCCTGCTCTAGAACGGGGGAAGATACGTCCACCGGCGATTCCGGCTTAGATTATAATGAAAAATATTGTGCTCGTGTGATCGCGGTGATATATGACGTCGTTTACTTTATCGAAATAAAAACAAATGTCCGCAGCTATAAAAATAGTCGGCTGAGAAGTATGTTATCTCAGTGTTAATGAACTCAAATTTTTCGTTTTATCAGATGAACTAGGGCAATAAATAGATCGATTTTAATGTTTACGTACGTACTAAAACTAATACACTTTTGGACAAAAGATAGTAAGTATTAAACGATTCAATCTTTATCTCATTTCTCAGATATAACGCCTTGAAATTATTTTACTTTACACATCGTAAACTAAACATGGGACATGCTAATCTCTATGGTATGAACCGACTTGTATGTATATGAAACACTAACTACTAGTGTTCATAGCTATAAAATTTAAACTTTATTTTGACTCGAACCAAATGGGGCACTTTTTTCGATTGCGCGTTTTCCCGACTTTCTGGAGTCAAATTTAGCTTACAATAACTACCAAAGGATATGACTTTCAAGGAAACAGCTTATTAAGGGAAGCAATAAGAAAAAACTTAAAGATCTTTTCTATCCTTTCGCTCATGTCTTGTGAATATTGACGCGAAGCGACGATTTTACTTCTTTGATCAAGCAGCAACAACTGAAAAGATTTATGTTTGAACCAAACTAGTAAAACCTATCACCACCGAAAGGCATCGCTTGACAACACTTAATCACAAAATAAAACAAATAAAGCCACATGCAAATCGTTCGAAAACATGAATTGTTACATTTCCATAGAGGAACGACGTTCAAAACCATTCCGTGTTCCATTTTTGAATATGTGAACGCATAATTTTTGAATATGGAATGAAAACTTGAACAAACACAAAAGAAAGTACCTGTTCTTGCGTCGTTTGAGCGCCTACTCGCGTACTGTATGACAAATATGTTTCTTTTGTCGAATGACAGCAGATATTCTTAAGAAGAAAGGTATGTACTTATGAAATATCGTTTTGTCGCTACTTTGTGTGGCTAAGGCATATTAAGATAAATAAAGGCTTTCACGGATGTCTCTAAAGGGGCAGTAAGTTTTTGGTTGAAACTTTAGAGAATAGATCCTACTTATAGGCACTTCATTCTATTCATAATATGTCACATACCGTACATGCGGTCCAGGACTGCACTTTAAATCTTATTATAGAAAACAAATGGGTCAAGGAAACTAGTGGTGAGCTAGCAATTAAAGGGGTTTGGCCTCGTTTTATTCCACTTTACAATTATGACTGCAATTACACTGGTCGTTTTCACGATACACGGGAGAAAGGCTAAAAAATATATATAAGTATAAAATTATTATTATGTACATGAATTGCGTAAGGTGTCAAGATAAGACGTAGGTTTCTTAAAAGACATTTAGACACGAATCAAACTGTTTTATAAAGCTTGAAGTTTGTGAGTATAGATTAGTACTACTAACAACATAAGATTTGTAAGATATACATTCCGAAACAAGTTATCAAAGGCTTGTAATAGAGCCATCTCAAATGTATTTTCCGATTCAATCAGAACAAGGCTTCACGTACGATTAAGGTTTAGTAGTTAGGTAAACAAACGCAGTTCTTGGCTACGTACTATCTCCTAGTCTCCTGCACAATTTATTAATACTTATCTATTAATAGATATAATTTATTTATTTTATTATTTCAACATAGTTATGTTAGAACTCGAGAAATGTAATATATATAAGTTATCATATCACTTGTATATATCTTACGACTCGATTAGAATCTATCAATACAAAATAATAGGACAATATCGTGGTAAATGCAGACAAAATTAGTTATTAATAAACTTTAGCGATAATGTCACATTTGGAACGGATCTGATACACACGACATCTTATAATATATAAATAGTTTAGGATTAAGATATACATTAATGTAAAATGCACAGCATTAAAATGGAGGAGGCAATAACAATAGAAGGCAAACGTCGGTAGTTGTAAGTGATTATACATTTATGAAAGACCACGCCTGCCAATCACTCTGCAGCATAATGGAGGCAGAATGAATTTATGTAGATTAGTTGGAATTTAATGAAGCTGTCACATGCCACCGCTAGTTAAATATTTTCTAAGCACAATAAAGAAACTAAGTTTACTATGTCAGGGCACTTACGATTATAAACTCATCTATTTAAAAATATCGGTAAGATTTTTAGTATTTACATTTTTTATCTTATTAAATGAATGGTGAATTACAGTCACTTTATTCTTGCCTGCAGAGAAATCTAGTCAGCTCTGTTACCTAGCCTAAGTCGGTCTGTTAATACAACGATTTTTTTCTTTGTTCATTTATTACACTATTGTACATTTACTGCTAAAGAAAACAATTTAGTATTACCTTTATTTTCTTCCTGAATCATTTAAATTTGTAGAGACACCAAGGATGCTTTAAAATATTTCTAGTCTGACTTGATGCATAAATCTACTTTAAATTGCCACTAATAGAAATAGGGTGGAGTTAAATACAAATGACAACGAATGAAAGAGTGGAGAGATCGCGCTTGGTGTTCATAATAGCTGTTAACTGTTGGATGTGTATACAAAAATAGAGGCACTAACTCTATATAATCCATGGGATCATCTTTATAGTTGGTATTGGAATTTCGGGTTAGTTCGTGGTCCAATGTTTATCATTTCAAAAATAAATATTTTTTCAAATTACATTTAATAACTACGAGAGGTCTTAAATTTATAGTTTGTTTAGTTTTGTTTTAATAAAATATCTCCTCTATTCGTTTTAACGAACAATTTTTTAAATTAGTCCAACATTTTACTGGGTTAGAGGAGAAATCGTCGTCTTTTACGAAATTTGCCTACAGTTTCATTACAAAAACTGTATTAAAATATACTCGCGCCACATACTTCACGTATTTAATTCGTAATCGGCTATCATTTCAGCAGAAGTTCTAAATACGAAAGAGCGTTTATTTTTGAAGTTCTAAGTCTTTTATATCAGAATGAATGACAGTAACACGTTTGCGTGGTCCCTGCGAAGTATGGAACTTATTCTCTCATGATTTTATAAGCATTCGAGAGTAAGATGTGGTACGGAATAGACAATGGCATAGACAATTGACGAGGGTTGAAGAGACACGAAGAAACTTCATATGTACTATTAGAGCGTGAGCAATTTCGTGATGCGTGAGCCGAATTTAACTTAGCTTATTTAACTTTTTTATGGATTTTGGCGTAGGTGTTAGATAAGATATGAACGAGCATAATAATAAAATATTGTGATAGCGTTTTATAGAATTAGTTTTCAAAGTATCGTTATGAAGTAGTGATGGCTGCTAAACAACCTTCCAGTATAACTAACCTATATAAAAAGTACATATTACAAAGTATTCTTTGTGTGTCTTCTGCTTTGTTGGCAATCTTGAGAGATACCTGAGGGTACCAAATCACCTTTTAATTTTTTCGTACAAGTTTCTTCCGCAAACTAGACTAAATATTTTTCTCGTTTTTCGTCTGAGTGTAGATTGTGGAGGTTATATTATAACATCAGACGAAGCACTTCATTTATGAAAAACATCGATACTTTGCTTTTAATCTATACATATAATAAAACTGTAACTGATCGCTGTCTGTACATGGAAGATATTTGAGAAAAACTATCATTGGGGGTCTTTATATACGCAATAAAACCCAAAACAATAATTATTAGAATTTTTGTCTGTTTGTCTGTGCGTTTGTTACCGCTAATCTCAGAAACGTACGATTATAAAGTTTTATTCTGCGAAGTGATTAATATGTTCTATGCGGACGAAGTCGCGGGCAACAGCTAGTTAATAACTATACGTATAAGATACATGAATTCTTTAATTGGAACGTTGTCGTTAAAAACAAAACAAAAAGATTTTCTGTTTTCAACACAATTTCTCTTCTAAGAAATTACATTTAAAAATCGTTTGTAACATAAAATAAATTTATTGATTTTATTAAAATACTACTTCACACACATTTATAACGGAAAGTAGTTCCAAAAAATTTCGATAAGCCGAAACTCGTTCATTCATACTTTAGTCGTGTGTCAAGATAAATTGTCCCGGCACACAAATAAACGCGTCCGAGAGGGAAGCGAAGGCAACAAAACCTCACGTATACCAGCGTACGTACGTCTTAAAGGATAGGCATCGTAATTTATTATGTTCACCTCGCTCCGATCCATTGACTTTTGTGGTCGTCCGGAAAGCGTCTTTTGTCTCCATGTCAAGAGACCTAAGCGGCCATGTAATATGAATTAATAAGCACAAAGGATCATTATAATGCGTTTATTTGTCGCCTCAAATTCTTGGGGTTTTAATTTTTTTGTCAGTCAGTCTTATGTCTTTGTTTGAACAAATTCTCTTGGATGGCGCGCGAGCATGGCTGATATCGATTGAAAAAGATTTACACATTTACGTTTAAGTTTACTTTCTTTTTGCAGTATAAGGACGAAGTAGTAACGTTGCCTTGGATGGAAAAAAGGGCTAGACCGTTTTTCCCAGAAAAACCGGGTGGCGTTTGGATGTGGAAAAGGAGAGGGGTAAGATATAGGAAAGGGATAGGTAAACAAAAGACCAAACTCAGAAGTAAATATCACTTCGAAACAATGCCGGTATCAACCAATTCAAGGTCGTACATCTCGTAAGCACTTATTTTTGTCAGTTGAGTGATATTTATCCCGTTATCGTTGTCAAATATTGCCAAAAAATATGTCTGCGTACATAAGTGAAAACCAAAGAAAGAAAAAGAAAAAAATTGAAAAATAGTTTGTCAAAATCGTTTAAAATTCAATTTGGCATGTTGTTGATGCATGTTAGGCATGATATTCACGCAAGCTTATAAGATATTCCCCTACAAAATATCGTCTAACGCGGCTAAAGAAGTTTTACTTCAAAAAGAACTACGAAGTTGCGGTTAAGGCAATTCCAATAAAAATGGTTTCCCATCTCTTTAATATTATCCACATTTTGCAATCACGGTAATGTAGGCGACCCATTTTGCTCAGTGACAGGCTGCGCTACTTTATTTGGTTCGGTTGTCATTTGCTCATGTTAGCCGCTTCTCTCCGCGCCACCCTCTTTTATATAATGTTTAATATCAGTTCAGCATAGCCTGGATTATTTTAAAACTATTTCGAGCCACCGGACAGTCTAACACATAGTTAATTATGACCCAGATTATATTGCTTATGTTTTATATTTTAATGGTATCGTATCTTTTGGTTTTATAATATTGTTAAGGGAACCAGAGGATTTTTTTTCTTAAAATTGTAAGTTGTTACGTCTATTAGATGCATAGACAAAGATGTTAATTGCTATTAGGTTTTCACTAAGCTTAATGTTAATTAAGAGCTAATTTGTAAGTGTGGTAGGATAGGGAAGTTCGAATGCAAAGAAGGTAGCGTGGCTTCATTTACTGGCAGCAAAAACCAGGCAATCAGACTTTACGAATGAAGATATGGAAAGGATTGAGTTACGATTCCGGAGTTTGAGGAAGAAAGTGAAAGACGTAGTGAATAGGAAGAAACAAGAAAGAAAGGAGAAGATGAAAAGAGATTGTCTGACGACATCCTGGCAAATATCAAAATGTTTTGGAAATTTGTCAAGAATGCCAGAGGCCGGTCAAACAATCAAGAATGAATGTTGTCCGTGATGAGAATGGGGACCTTCTGAATGATGAAGTAGCTCTACTAAGTAAGTTTTTTTTAATGTATCGAAGCATCTGTATCGAACATGGAAGATACTCTTGAAGAAAAGGAGTTGGAAAGTGAGATAAGTTTTGATGATATTGTGATTGCGATGAAAATATTGAAATTGGGCAAAGCACCCGGGTATGATAGAAGTTAAGAAAGGAATGGCTTGCATGGATTTCCGTTCCGTATAATCACAGAAAATTTTCTGGGTGTAAACCAAAAATAATTCTGCGCGTTCCTAGACTTAGGAAAGGCCTATGATAAAGTTAAAAGAGATAATCTGTGCTTCATTTTAGTTGAGCTTGGATTGAACAGTGATCTTATACAAGTATTAAAATATCTTTATAAAGATTCCATTGCTAGTGTTAGTATTAACCGGGCCTTTGTGACTGGTTCAGCATCAATAAAGGTCTAAGACAGGCTGTGTAGCATCCCCGTGGCTGTTCAATCTCTTTATGGATGATTGTTTGAATGCTTTGAAAGACATAGCGGGTGGATTAAGAAAGGGCGAACTTTTAAAATGTCTCTCGTACGCCGATGACCAGGACGTATTGGGGCCTTTGGCGGAGGACTTACAACTAATGATGAATACAGTGAATGATTCTTTAGCAGGCATGAAGATGAATGTAGATAAGGCGAAAGGCAGGAAAAGCATACTAGGAGAGTTAATACCATTGATATGCGATCCTTAAGAAGTATGTTGGCGGGACAATGAATAATGGCATTCAACATAGCATTATAAAGAAAATTTTGGCTTAAAAGTAGATGTTGTGACTAGAGTATCGAGTAGAGAGAGTATATTCCGACATGTTGAAAGGATGAATCAAGAGAGAATAACGAAACAAATTTATGTAGCAAAAGTGAGTAACAGTGTTGGTAGGGGACGCCCTAGAAGGACTTATGTCGATCACATTAGTGGCATGCTAAAAATGGTGATATAAGGAGCACCCATTACCGAAAACTAGTATGCGTACACGTATGAATATAGATGAAGCGAGAGAGGTGTGCCAGCGCTAAGTGAAAATCTATGATCTCCGCCAACTCCTGTGGTTTACGGGCATGAGCGTATATTTATTTCTTATTATTAATGGAAAAAGACTACATGGCAATGGTAAATAGTTGCCATGAAAATAATGTTTCTCTACAACATTGTAACAGCATTGTATCTACCACCCAGAATTTCTATAATTCCTTTAAACTTCCAAACAGCTTTAGCTTAAAGAATATCACAAAGTACAATAAAATTGATTCCATTTAATAACGTAACAAAGAACTGGAAGGGATCATGACAGATGTCTCATCGTATTTATTAAGAGATTAAGAAGTTACAATAAAACACTGAACTAAAGAAGCTAACGTCGCATGTGTTGAAAGATAAAAATAAAGAGAATTAGGGACGTCGTTATAGGTTTAAAAGTTCATAGTTTGTTGATTTTTATTTATAGAGACGCTTAGATCCTACTTTAAGTTATGTGAGATAGTTCCCGTACGAACTTACAAAGCGTCCAAATCAAACGAAACTTCGTGAACTATAAATGTATATAAAAATGCTCACTAATATTTGGTAGTTGCGAATAAAGTTATCAAATATTTTCTAACGTGTCATGGTATCTTAGTAAAACGAGTATACTTATTTGGCTTAAATATAGAAAAGTACTCTACGTACATACATAAAACAGGTTTATGTTGTCAAGACTTTCGATATCTGTATTACAAGCCGATCACGTAGAAAAATAGTAGCAGGCTTTACGGCACGATACGAAAACCTCTGAAGTAGGCCCTATAAATATTTACCGAATTTTACGTCCACTTATTCATAACAATGGCCGAAACTAACTGTATCCCATATCTTTACAGCAGAGCGCACTTCATAAAATCTCATGCTTTCGATAAACAGTTATTGGAGCGGTATTTACGTAAACTATGATTTTTTTTAGAAATATCTGCATATACTGATATACCTATGAGTACAATTGTTATAAGAATATACAAGCCCATTACTTTGCAGACTCTGGTTCCATTGATCGTGATTTTATCAACCAACATTTTTCCTTTTAGGAACTAAAAGAGCACTAAGCGTATCGGTATCGTATCGGCAAAAAGGCGCGAGACATGAGATGATGCAGTGTGACAATCAAAAAGAAACTCACTTACAATTAGCGTACCGATTGTCGGCACATATTAATAGGCACCTCAGTAATAGCGCCAGGCTCTCCTGCACGGTTTCTATGTGGGAAGTAACGTAATACATTGGAACAACCATTTCCCGTGTTGTACGAGATATGACAAAGAACGCCTAAGCCGTTTGTGTTACAATGAAAAATGATAACACATATTTGTTTTTACTCTTTGTGTAAATATTATAATGGGTACGAAAAAAATATGCTTTATTTTCCTACTTAAATGTTTGCAGAGGGTATATTTGTGGATTGTGATGAATAATCTCCCTAAACAAACCCATCTAAAGGATTTAACCTATAATTAGAAAGATAGAATATATTTATTCAACCATTACGTGGTTAATTTAAATTGTTAAATTTGAACACTCTGATAATATTCCTAAACAAACAACAGGGAATTAAATAAAATTGCTGTAATGGCACATTAAATACATTTACTGTTATACATATATTTTTATAACCACACTAATAAAGCATCTACGCGAAATTTTATACCAAAACATTTATTAAAATAATTATTATTTTATCAGCATAAAAGGGCATCATACGAGCAATAGGTCGACGCTTATACAGACTCAATATTTACACCTTAATGGTCTCCGAAACCAACTGTTGTAACCACGAAGCAAAACGGTGGTTGGTGCCTTAAAAAACTTACAAATATGTGTATATATAGGGCACCGATTGGATCGAAAAAACTTATATACAAACTAGTGACCCGCCCCAGCTTCACCAGCCGGTACCGCTAATTATGTTGATCCGATCGCTACCAAATACAGGAAAGTGCCAACCTGGACAATTCATATAAATTTCATCGGAATCGGTCCAGCCAGATTCGGAGTCTTTTTTTTTATAAGAGAAGGGGGCAAACGAGCGGCGGGAACACCCAGGTGATCAACGACGCCCATGGACACCCGCAACACCAGAGGAACTGCAGATGCGTTGCCGGCCTTTTAGAAAAAGAAAGGCTCGCTTCTTGAAGGACCCCAAGTCGTACTGGTTTGAAAATACCGCCGAGGACAAACCATTCCACAACGCGGCTGTGCGTGGCAGGAAATGTCGAGAGAACCGCACTGTTGAGGAATGCCAGCCATCCAGATGGTGTGGATGGTACCTGGCGGTCTGTCGTGTCGTACGATGACGAAACTCGGCGGCAGGAATCGTTCCAAACAGTTCTTCGGAACACTCCCCGTGGTACATACGGTAAAAAATGCAGAAAGAGCTGACGTCCCTCCGCAAGGCCAGAGTATCAAGCCGATCAGTAAGAGCTCGGTCGTTGACGATTCGAGTCGCTGTCGTCTATAAGGAAGATGCATACTTCGCTTTTTATATACTATTTTTGTTCATAAAAATTGTTACTACTAATACCTCCAAGAATATATGTACAAAGTTTCATTGAGTGATAACATAATGTTTATTAATTTGAAGACTACGAATTGCTTTTATTCAGACTATGTATATATACAGTATCGTATGATACTAACACTAAGCTCCCATGTCTTAAAAGTGCTAATTAGTTAAAGAGAAGTGTGGCAGTGCCTCCTAGCTTAAAAATATGTTATGCATATCCTTACTAATATTATAAATGTGAATGTAAGTTTGTTTGTAACGCTTTCACTCGAAAACTACTTAAGCGATCATCATTAAACTTTGTACACATATTCTTGGAGGTACTAGAAGTAACATAGGATACTTTTTATGAAAAAAATGGTATATAAAAAGCGAAGTATGTATGTTCCCTATAGACCTATAGACTCCGAAACGGCTGGACCGATTTCGATGTTTGGTAGAGATCGGATCAACATAATTAGTAGCACGAGGGCGAAGCCGGGGTGGGTCACTAAAATAAAATATGTATGTACGTTATAAAGTATAGCGTATCCATGTGACATGGGCTTGGTTACACTACACTGCGTGATTGGGCGTGGCCCATGTTCCTATATTTGGCGATACACTGATCGAGTCTTCAACCGCCCCGAGTAAAAGCGTGCCTATTGTAAGTAAAGTATGAGATGGTAAATTCGTACTTCACCGCGGCTATGCTCATTGTCATAGAGTTTTCCCGTTATTCGTGTTGTTTTACATGCACGACACGGGCCTTTCATTGTACCCTTACTGGTATGTTCTTTTGTCTCTAATACTATAGCACCAAAAATATATTGGGAATAACGTGTATAGGCTTCTGTTGTGGTCGTTGAATTTTTTTAAATATTTTTGGCTTACGATTGACTTTTAGCTTTTTGGTGAAAGTTAAAGATTACTTGGTGACGAATGGGCATCATCAATATTGCCATTGGTATCTTTATAACTTTCATCGTGATATGGTTAAATAAGATAAGAGGTATTCCAGGTCTTAACATTCGACTTGACGTTTGCAGATCGTAGATTCGTTATTAACAGCTATGTATTTCCAGTTGTAACAGTCTAGTTATAATAAAATAAAACAATTTCTGCATATCCGTGTACAAAAAGTCTAGGTAAGTTAAGATAGAGTAACACTTTAAAAAAATAGAAATAGCATTTTTTATCTTTTATTTAAAAAGAATAACCCCATGTTTATTGTGAAAGAAATTACATCCGTAACTCATAAAGAAGTCAATAACTCCAGCTGGTATGTTATGTGCACACGCAGTTGATAGCACCAATCTAAATGACAGCAGAGTTTACTAACGGCTCCCGATGACGCTAACGAACCAAAATTTAATTAAAAACGTATCACACAAAGCGGCCGAAGATAACCCGGACGTGTACAACTTGGTTAAAACAGAGCCCGGGTATTACACCCGTGGTATAACAATAAATTACACACTGATAAATGTGTAAGGAGGGAATAATAAGCATCGATAATTTGATTAAGACCTAGGAATGCACTTATTGGATGTATTTTAAAATAATTCTTGTAATATACATAGTATATTATAAACAAAATCTTGTAACATACAACAGATATCAGGGTAAGCTAATAAGATGAAGCGTAAGCGAGTAAAACAAATACATATATTTACTTGTACGAGAAGTATGCGCTATATGCACGTATTGTCTTTGTAAATGACGAATACACTGACAGACTTCTATAAAAATGTAGTAGATAGTTTAAAACATTTTTTTTAATCTTAAATACTGTAAAATTATTTCTATGATCTCCACATAGCAGCCATTTTGATTTGCAACGGTTGCACGATCCTATTTGTTTGCACCCAGGTGTTGGTTTGACAAAACAATCGACCCTTGAACGCGGCCAGAACGGAGGGTCCATTCATAAAACTATAAATTTTCAAAAATGTAGCGTGGAATTACAAAAAATATCGTAAGCACGATTCGAGGCGGCGACGGTTCGGTAACCGGGTAATATTTCATAATACTAACTATTTAGGCTTGTGAAGAATGGGTGTGTCGCCGAAATTTATAATTGATCACATTGTATCGTTTCTTTTAATCCATGAGATGTTTACACACTCTATTATTTTTCTTGGCTATAATATACATTTCTAAAATAACTATAAAAGTCACATTGTAACGAATTTAGTTTTTTGTAAATGTAAAAACCAGGAGTACTTTTAAACAGTGCCAACCAACATTTAGACGATTTTTATTCTTTGATTAATTTTGTTACGAAATTGTTACTTATGCTTAGGTAGGGTACTTAAACATAAGTAACAATTTCGAATTATTCTACATATTATACGATAATTCTTGTTAGGATTAAAAAAAAAGACCGAACATTTTAAAACACCTATCATAACATAGTCGTCCATTAGCAGCGATGTACTAAAATTTCATTTTTTTGTAATGTTTTTATTAGCCCCAAGGAGTGTTTACAATACCCCCAAAAGGTCGAAATCCTTGACGCTCTGGCACACTTCAATACAATAATTAGGTGTATATTTTACAATTTGCCAAAGATATCTTTTGTTATCTTTATGTTATAAGTGGATTTCATCGTGTACAATGGACCTTCCGCGTCACACCGCTACCTTTGTAGTCGGTACGTGTGTGAATAATTCTATTATTTAGCGTCGCATCTGTCGGAGAGCTTTGAGTCCGTAATTTTACAGTTTAATCAGCGTTAAATGCACACAAGGAGACCGCGGCACGGCAAGAAAAAATCTGAAACCTTGCCGCAGACGGTCGCCTCGAGAATTCCGAGTTCATAAATCATCCGGACATCGATAATCTTCGCAATAAAACACGGGAATACTACAGTAGGCCGATCTTGCCTATAAAAATAAAGCTTCTGCAGAATATTTAGTGCTTATGTGGCTTATTTAGTACAAAGATCGATTTGAATTCACTTTTGCCAATTCTGTAGATTATAAAAAGTTGGTTTTGTAAACATTTTTTTAATACGGACAACGGCAAGCAATAAGAAGTTTTTGATTAATATCCGCTGTAGATTTACTATTTGGTGTGTACTACCTTTTGAAAATGTACCGAAACCTTTCTTTTTTATAATGAACTTTCTTTATACAATTCACAAAAAACTGATGTCGTTCACGACATTAGTTTTTTTATAAATAATAAATTATAAAGACGAGATGGCGCATTGCATTTTACGTTAGTTCACGTTAGTCAGAACCTTACAAAAAAGGGTACATTGACGTATTAATAACGTGCGTGTTTACACAAACGTATGGATATGGAACCAGCGATATACATATATGTATATATTTGTTTTCGCGACCCTTATATATGACGAGTGTTCCGTCTGTCTATTAACGAAAAACGTAACCCTTTTGAAAATGTTAATTAAAAATGTTATTATGTAGCATAAAATAAAAGTGGGCACAGTTTTTTTATATTAAAAATATGTTTTTATTCCTACAAAGCTTAATCTTAATGTACGCAGACTGAAATATTATCTATGAAATAGCGGCTGTATTATGCTAATAGAAAATGTTCATTGTACAAATGGTATTTTGCTGACGTTTCTTAGTCGCCTGCAATTATTGCGATAGAGATGATTTTAACTTCAAAAGGAAGTCGCTTCGGCCATGAATCATGAGATGTTGCGGTAAGACGAAAATTCGTTCACGGCGACACAAAGATATGTCATCTATTAGCTCTCGTTGTGCGCGTGCGGTGACCACTTATCGTGGAGAGGAAATAATTTATTCAAAGTGTACTTGTGTTCTATCTTGGGTTTATTGGGCCATTTGGATAGTGTTTGATGGCACATTTCATAGAAGTGTTTATAGTAAGTAATATTTCTTTAAAATAAGTGTAGTCTGTCACAAACTGCATTAGAAAAATTGTTGTTTGTGACGGAGAACCACTCTTTGCCTATTATTATGACTGGGTTGTGTACAGGTAGTTACAAAGTGTGAGCAACATATTTCACATTTAGGTCACAGGATTATGAATACACATTACAACTACGTATACATACTCATCGTTTACGGGTACTCCTTATATCACCCTTTTTTGTAAGCCACTTAACTGGTGTCTTACAACTACGGCTTCGAATGAAATCTCGGCTTTCTTATGTTTGTACAAAATCCTCCTTAATTAACAACTGTGATGCAGATGAGTGGAACACCTGTTGCGATGGCCCAATTATTTTAATGAATTAATTACCAGTTATTATTTCTTAAGCCCTTCCCATTTTATCTACCTAGACTTAAATGGAAAGCAGATGCAACTTCATTTATTAAAATTCGATAATAAAAAAAATTAACTTATTTTTCAATAAAATCAAATTGTATGTTTTGCTTTCTAACTCTGTGATCTGATTCAATGTACTTATTTACGTAATAAATGTGTCAGAGCCCTATTGAAACGAACTAATTATGAACTGTACAAAATTGGAACGAAGCGGCAATTAACGTTATATTGTACGGTAGCCGATGTTAATAAGTTGACTTCCCCGGACTCGCAAAAACAGCAGATGCGAGGTCGGCTTGGTACACATAAACTGCATTATTACTTGCTCACTAATGTTTTGTTTCGCTTTTTTTATTTCCACGCTTTTGCTAACCGCGCGCACTAAAACACCATCTGTGTCGGCCACAGTCCCCAGCGGTAACACTGAGCCAGCGTGCTCGTACAATTTATTCGTAGTTTAATTTATAATCACATGTAGAATTTTTTCAAGGAAGTAAACTTACATTAAGGCAATAAACATTACTAGTAAAACCCAACAACAGGTGGTTCGGTAAGAACCTCATAAATTCACATATTTCAAATTTCACAGTAATCTATTGAGACTAGTAGCTACGTCACTCACTGTACAGTTAAGGGTGCAGCAGGGAGGTGAGACGTGAGCAAGCCTCACATCACTATGTACGCATAGTATTTCACGGCATAATCAAATGAGAACACTGAAGCCGACAGTTTGTTTCTGTTCTTTGCGGTACGCATCGTAAATGACCTTCCTTGCATGTTTATACGCAAGCACTAGTTTATCATTAAAAAATAATGTCATTAGCCTGTTTTTTTGTTAAATAAAATAAAATCGCCGGCACTGTGTACGAACCTGGATATAACTTAATTATAACACTTATCTATAGCGACTGACGTGATTGTGTGCGTGAGGAAGGGGGAAGATTTATTGCAATCTCACTGGCACGGTTAGTAAGCGTTGGACTTTTTGCTTCAACTCTAAGCTAAATCACTGAATGATGGGGGCTAATGCGTTACCGTAAGCGTTAATAACTCGTATAATTATAAAGACTTATAACTATATTACTTGATGAAGCAATGAGAAATAACTGAAGAAAGTTTAAGATAATTATCGAAGAAGATATCAGATGGAATGTGTTATTATTAGTCATTTTGGGTTTAACTTACGATTGTCCATATTTATATAAATTTTTATTACAACATTAAAATAATACTGTAAGTATAAATATTTCTTCGCCTAAAAGATACAAGATGTATTGATACGAGATTTTTTAGAGAGAGATTGAGAGTTTTTCAATCTCAAAGTATATTTCTACATTCAAATATATTTTTTTAATTCATGAACTTAGAGACCCACTTGAACGTGCATCCCTTTTCCCATTAAATTAAACGTAGACAAGGTTGTTACTAATCAAACGTTTCCTCATATGATTAAAGTTTAAAAATGTCTTATGCAATAAAACATAGTATGGTAGGCCGACAAAATTCAAACAAGGTGTTTGAATTTTTTATTCCATCTTCGACATTAACTCACCGTCATAAATTTGTCCTAATTGATTACTGTTAATTTCACAAAGAAACGACCGCCTCCAGTTTTAATTACATTTACGGTGGTAAGAAATTATTTTAGACTGTTAATAAATATTTCTTCACACGATTTTATAGATAACGTATCTTATTTATTTGAGATAAAGTGGAAAGAGTTGCTAACATTATCTAAAATAAAATGGAAATAACATCACATAATAAAAAAAGTCAAAAAGTCGACTAGTTTTTAAGCTGCTTTAATAATTTATAATGTTCATCAGAGATGTTTTATTACATGTTCTTTAAGGTTTCATCATTTAATAATTAAATCTTATTGCATGTATAAGCGAAGTTCAGAACGCCATCTGTACATAGTATCAATAAAAAGATCATTATGACATCCACGTGCTAAGAGCGCTCCGAACTATTAATAATGAAATTAGAGATATCTTCATATTTAATTCGAACTCTCATGAGTTGAATTGTGAGTTCTCGAAGGAATACCGCACTGCGTATCGTATCTCAATGTTCTCATTCAATTACAGCCGATGACTTGTGTTATGCTTTGATTTAAGAACATTGTCTCAGAAAAGACGGAGAGCATAACGAATTTGGAATTACATAAACACGTGTAATTTAATTGTAATTCGAATTTATGTTAAAATAAAAAATATGATAAGTGATATGCAGTGGATCAGGAAGAGCTTAAAGTCTTCAACTGCCTCTTGATGCTGCTTCATACCTATGTACATGTACTTATCACTTATCATCACAATGGCGCCATATCAACCAATGTCAATTCTTACTCGTAAGAAAACCTGTTATTATTTTAATGGTTTTTTACTGCTCTCATTTAAAATATATCTAACACAACAAAAAATGATATACATGTATTAGCCTGTATCTTATGATGCATATGTATGTATGTCTATTTATTTTAGCATATAACGATTGTTAGCTCTATAGTTTCTAAGTTTGGTATTGTACTGTATTTACTAATTATTATGATTTTAATTTATTTATCACTTAAATTTGTTACGCAAACGTAGAACTAATTTCGAATAAACATTTATGTTTCTCAACAATAACCTCATTTTATCTATTTCATTTTGAAGGAAGCATTAATAAAAATGTGACATTTTTAATTTTGTACGTCATAAAAATTCGAACATGTCTCCTGTATCTCATCTCCATAAAAGAATCGTGCGTCATAAATTATGCCTGTTGACAAAATGGTCCATAATATCCCTGCAGCGTTCTAACGTCATTTTCCAAAACTCATTTAGGAGCAAATGTTCTCCCAGCATTCCCTTGTTTTTTAAAGGCAGGTTTTTTCAACGCATCTCCATCATCAATCTGTTCGGCTTGAATACTACTTATTTCCTTGTTACTTCTTTCGTCCTGCTCTTTAGGGTGTATACAGAGGGTAACAAATAGATAATATATTATCTATTTTGTCTTAGCCGTGACAATAATTAATGACTGGATTTAAACGCTTCCTCACGCCCGTGACATTAACATAAATAGAATGATCTTCGTTCGCTCCTTGCAGCCCCTTTGATTCCGATATTTTTAGCTTAGCTGGCTTAACTTTTGTATAATAATTTGTTGACTGTACGCACTGTCTTGTAACCAGTACTTTGATGTTTTCTGTTAAAAGGCGTCTGGTGATTTTCAGACTAACAGATTTACAGCCACGCGCGGTGTTGAATTTGTCAAGTAAATCTGTTTAATTCAATCACCTGCACGATTTTCAAATGCTAATAATATAGTGTTTGATATTGTGTTTATTTTTTCAGTCTAACTCTAAGCCGATATTTAAATCGTTGATAAAAGTGCATTGAGAGATAAATAAATATTATAAAAAAATTACTAACTTTCATTGTGCACTGTTTTATGATCACAAGATTCTTAAATAAGGGAATTCCTTAAACTTCCTTTTCTTGGGTACATCGTACCACTTCTGTCGCAAAAAGTGTTAAAGGAATTTTTGAAAGATGTTTTTCCAATTTTTTTCAACTCTCTAGCCGTTATTTAGTGAAAGGCTTGTATTGCTTTTTATTAGATACTGTACGAGCTGTGTAATGATTTTATATGACATGAAATACAATTTATAAGGTATGCTCTTTCCTCGCACGGGCATACATCAATACAACTAAAATTTAGACTATTATTATATTTTCTTAAATTAATATATGATTATGAAATGTAATCGAAACCAACAAACAAGACAAAAGAAAAATGGAGCCACCTATTTACGCCTCACCTCAGTTAAATGCAGAAGACATTCCCTCGGGGGATAAACACGGCATCGAGACAAATTCATTGACGTGGAGTGGAATCATAAAACAGGCGATTAATGCAAACGGCACCCGGCGTCTTGACAAAGAAACAATGCTGAAGGTACGTCGCGCTGAGCGCTGTTGTCCGGGGAATGTGCTTTTAATTATCGGACTAACTGGAAATTGATTGTTCTAATCAACACTAAGTTATAGAAGACGTTTAAATTGCTAAGTTAACACACAATAGTTATGTTTAATATAGTTGTTGACTCATGTATGATTAACCTACAGAATACTACAATAAATTTTATTACATGCCCACTTTGTGTTGATGTGCCTGTGGGCAAGTCACATAAAAACTTAAGCAGAACAATAGAGAAGATCTTCGAATAGAGAAAGGAGTCAGCTCAGTCAGACTCCTAATCAAAAGGCCTATTGAAGTAACCGAATGAAAATTGAAGATGATAGAGAAATTATATAGAAAAGGATCAATGTATTTATTTTGTTACTGGGTTTGCTTTTTTTAATATATTATTATTCAACAAAATGGTTGAATTCGTTTGTCAAAGCCTAACTACAATGCGAATAAAGGCGAATGCGAGTTTGATATGGTTTAATTACTAAATGACTCAACCGAAATCAAATTTTGTACACACTTTTTCCGGGGTACAGAAAATTACATGGAGTAACTTTTATTTACCCGTAAATGAAACTGTTCCTGAGGAATAGGAAAATACGTTATACATACTTAAAGATTTTATCTTTATTTAAAATATAGTTTGCCACGGTAATGTGTACTGTCATGACAATAACAAATTTTTGAAACATGTAACCTATAATTTAGAGTACGCAATATCTTACAAATATGTTTGAAAAATAATAAATGAATGCTTGCAATGCCACGGTGCTGCCCGCGACTTGTATAAGATACTTCCAATTATTAGCTAATAAATATTGGGAAATAACAGTAATAGCCTTAATACGTAATTTCCGAAAAGTTTATTGGTTCAACTTCCCTGAATCCTTCCTTGGGGAAGGGGGAAGTGGGAAATTAAGCCACGCAGTTATCCGGCTGTCATCAATATTACAATTACGTTTTTAAAGATTATTTTTAAATTAAAAGTTCTATTAGACTTTTGTGCTTTAATTAAGCTCAATTATTCACATTGCGTCCATTGCAAGCAATTCCAAACGCAATATGTGTCCCTGTAGACATTTCGGAAAGGAAATTTAAATTATCAATTCAGTTAAAAGGCCGCCGAGGGCCCCTTAATTGCGCAGTTATGCATACTTTTAATGAATACTAAGCCAGATTTACCGCGATTTTTTAAAATTATCCTGAAATATAATAATTTGAAGATATTTTGCCTTTTTTCGCCTACCAACATATCGAGTGGCAACTTAATGGTTAATTCATTCAGAACGTTATGTAATTATATTTAAGAAATAAGCAAAAAACGAGAATCAGACTATGCTCGTTATTATTTATAGTCCTAATTATGTCAGGTCGTAAAATACCAATTTATCTATTCTTAGAGACAGCCAGTCATAAGATCTATAGATAGATAGATAGAATAGATTTAGTAAATTGTTTTACTGTTGCAAAAAACAACTTTTTTATCGGGAGTAGGGGGCAAGAAAAAGTTAACTTGATGTTAAAGTTAGGCATCTACAACAAGGCAAGGGTACGCAGATGCGTTGCTTGCCTGTACTCAGCAGAAGAGACAGAAAAAGGATATTTCCTTTTCCTCATTGTCCAATCTTCTTGTTCGTCAAAGATGAAGGGGAAGAGGGAGAGGGGAACTCGATCGAATATCGAAGTTATCATGAACTGAACCTAGCTTATATTATATCTACTGGATCAACATCAAATAAACGATGTGAACATGGATAATTTATACATATATCTATATAAACAATGTTAGGCATCTTGTCGGCGTAAAACGTGTTAGACAACATAATAAAACGTAATTCTTGTAATAGGGACACTTGGCGAGATTTTTATTGATATTCTGAGAATTTCCCATGCGTCGGACAGCAGTGATAGCGTAATGACTTTGCTGATTTACGGCATAACGCCCGTGGGTTCGGATCTCCCACCGACAGTATTAGTGGGCTAGCGTTCATGGATTCCTACGTAGTAAAAATCACCTTTAAATATAGGTGTCATAGGTTAGGTTAGTTAATAAGAAAAAAACTTTTACGAAATTATAAAACATGGGAAATTGGCTTACGAATTATTTGTATTATGGGCAACATCGCTTAAGAAAGCTCGTGATTGACTGCGACCTGCATTTATTTTGTTGTTTGTACTCTTATTCGATTATATCCAACATACGCTAGCTATCAAATAGCTAAAATTATGAATTAATACAATTTCTTATTACTTTTCAGCACTACCTTACTGTATGAAACATTTAAAATGTTTCATATAGTAAGGTAATCATTTACTCAAAATCTATAATTGTATATTACACAAATTATGTTTTATAGACAAAATTCATAACTCACAAACAAGAACCATAACACAAAATTCACCAAATCAACATGAACGAAACGCTTATTAATTTAGCAAATTTTTGCGGCACAAACGTTATTAATGCTCTGGAATCTCCAAGTATTCAAGCTGTTAACAGTTAGAGAAGTAATTCTAAAGTTCCTACGTATTTGCAAGGTGAGATTGGAACGGCAGTACTCCTACGAGTCAGAAAGGCAAGCTTGTGAACAGTTATTAAATTCAGAAGCCACGGGGACTTGTTATGCAGCCTATGCATAATTGAACTACCTTTTATATACGTATATTAATTAAAGTCCTGTTATAACATGATATAATGTTTAGATATTTGTGAAAAGTAATGTTTAATGACAATTTCTCTTGTTGCGGTCATACTGCGCAGACCCCACATAAAAAGTGGATAAGAGCAGGGAGAAAAAGAACACCTGAATAAAAAGGAGATACAAGACTGTTATAAGTCTAGCTGAGTGACGAGAGAGTGAGTGAGTGAGGTGTATTAGTAAATATTCACTCACGCCCGTGACCCAGAGGGGTAGGCAGAGATAATGGATTTCCATTTGGCGCGATCCTAGCATACCTCTCTCGCTTCTTCTACATCCATACATCTACGCATACATGCTCGTTGGTTACGGGTATTCCTTATATCGCCCTTCTTTAGTAAGTCACTAATCTGGTCGATATAAGTTTTTTTTCTGTTCCCTATCGCATCATACCGTGTTAGCTTTCCTTGCGTCGATACACGAGCCTTAAATTTCTAAAAAATAATCTGCAACCTTTTCATTATGTCACTCAACATTGTATTTCGGTACAAAATTAGTGATTTTTAATAAGTTCAATGTCATAATGTGTGTGGCACTCGCTTACTTTATAACCTACAAACTGGTTACATTTTCCTTTTGTTTATTCCGTTAATGTATTGTGTGTTGTTTTTCTAAATTACCATGGGGAAAAGATTAGATATTTGACAATGACATTGTCAAGTTTTTGCTCAGTCTTCATATCTCTACATATCTTTCGTAATAACGTAATGCGTAGTTTGTAAGTTACGTGAATCTCGTCTGACATTATCACAATTTAAGGGAGACTTTACATAAGAAACAAAAACTGCAGCGACAGGTGACATAGTTACGAATAAACATTTACACCAATTAATTTTTTACTTTAAAATAAGATGATTATTATGACTATTAAAGTTAACTTTTTTATTCGCGTCTAGTTCACAGTAAATTGAAGAATTAAAATAATAACCTTTAAAAACATGTACATTTGAAAGATGTTTTAAAATTGATATTATTTAACGTAAAAATGTAAACTTAAGGAATTTTTATATTGAACATTGATTGGAAGTTAGGTCCAATGCTATTCCAGTACGACTTCTCAAACTCCTTATTTTTAAATAACTTCTATTCTTAAATAATAATAAATTAGTCTCTCGATATGTGAATACGTTTCTTTAGTAACGGAACTAGATCATTATGAAGGTAACTGATTGCCAGTACGAGATATAGAGGTACAAGATATTGTAACTATTCTACGTGACTAAATAAATCAAACATGTAAATTATAAGTACCTGATTATATGTAAATATATAAAACTCATAACAAACAAATATTTTTCTTTTTTCCCGTAATAACAGAACTATTGCCGATGACAGCTAAAAACATAATAAAGCCGCACTTCCAATGTCAGTTGCCATAGTAAAGTGTTTAGTATAAAAACTGTGTAACCTCGAAGTTATTATACGCGGAATCAAATTATACAAATATCCAGTGGGATAAATAAGATGTTAATGTGTTACTCACACGTGCAAAGTCGCGGGCAACAGCTTATTCCTTATGACTATTTGTTAAACGTAATGCAATCACTTGACTAACAGTAACCACGGATAGCTGTTTTGTTTTTATTGTTAAAAACAGAAAGTACATTTGATTTTTATGATGTAAAGTGTTCGCGGTATGTGGGAACCATTATAGTTGCCCAAATATTACACATTATTCGACATCATAAAACGCTTAGAACATTTTCTGCTGGATGCTTCACATAAATTCGCCGTTCAAAATATTTATATCAACCGCATTAATTTAAAAGCGAAATGCAGTTTCATAACAAAATTAATTTATGATAATGTTCTATAAGTATTATAAAACGAACTCTTACAATTCTTCTTTTGATTTAGTTATGTTATTTTTGGACCACTGAATAACAGTTTTTTTTTAATATTGTTTCACATCTGATATTCGTTCCTATTCAGTAAGCCCATTGAAATCTGCCAAAAAATATTAAATCCTGCACGTTACGCTCCTAGAACATCCACATGATCATCATGGCATTTTCTTAAATCGGAAGGTTACCGAAGTCATGTTTGCACTTTCCTTTTACCGTAACAATGAGATTTGATAAAAGTTGCTCAGAAAGACCTCAAAGAAAGATATCAATTTATGAAAATATATAAATTAATACACAAACAAAAATAATTTAATCAAAACAGTGACATCTATAATCAAAGATTTAGATGCAGACTAAGACGGATAAAATGGCAAAAACTGAAGACAGATCCACAATAACTTCAATCTTAAATTAAAAACGTTCTACATAATCAGGCCCCGAGGATGAGCCCTGGGACATAACATTTTGTTTCTTCAGATCGCAGGAGCACATTCTTCAATTATTAAATTCCTCCCTTCTAAATATTAAAGTGGAATGAGAAACAGAGAAACAATGGGTAGACGCAAGAAATATGAATTTATTAGAATTGAGACATACAGTTTTGCAATCGAAAACAAAAATATTCCTGCCTTATCGATCGTCGATATAATTTTAAATGGCGCTCGCTTTATTATTAATTAACAAAAAGGTGCAATGAATTATGCATACTGTATGGCGAACCTGGTTCAAAATAACACCTAATTTATGCTTTTATTTATAGAACAAAAAATATTTGCTTGCATGAATATTACGATTATTTTTTACAACTATAGAGTCTGGAACAAGCAAACGAGTTGGAGATGCGTTGCCTATCTTTAATGGACCTAGGAGAGGATACACAGGAAGAAGGATATTTCCTTCTCCAATACATCACTTCACTTCACTTTTCCTCTTCCCATCGTAACTTCATTAGGAAAGTGTGGGAAGGGGAAGAGGACTAACAGAATAAATCGTCGGTTAAACTATAAGTATGTAACAAAATTCTATAAGTATTTTATGTTAAATCTATTATAAAAAGTAAGATCTTCTCATTTGAAAGGTTTTCGTTATTCTCTACAGTAGCGTAATCGATTAAACTGTCGTTGACCGGAACTGCAAAAAGTTTATTGAATCCGTTTGTATAAAAGAACAAACACAATGCGTGCATTCTTAACCGCACCGAAAGAATACCACTCGAGCTGCGTCGAGTGTTGTAAAATTTCTATTACACCCTTGAATCGTAAAGATGTCACTAGACAATGTGCTATCAATCATTCGGCAGACGAGGTACCCTCCACTACTGATTCGACGTGAAAAATAATATTACCGGTCTGACCCACTTCCAGAGATTTGCATTCAGGCGGAGCCCGGGAGCAATTTATCATACTTCATGTAACAGCAAAAAATATTGTACAGCTTTTGCGTACGAACGCAGTCGCCTCGCGTCGCCCCGCTCTGTTCACTTTGTATCAGCTAAATAACATCGCGCGATAAAACATGCCGCCGGTCGTCTTATGTTTATTGTCCAAATTCACCGAGCGACTCAACTTAGTTTTTACGTTTACTCCCAACTCACGTACGCTGGGCCTTAAGATTATAATGCCTCTAATTTAAAAATAAAACTTTGAATTCTATATATGTTAACAAACTTTACGTCTTTTTAAAATTAATGGGGTTGATACCAGGGTCAATTTTTAGCTTCGGTATCATATGCGACAGGGCGCGAATCTGTTTTTTTACTCCAAAACCAGTGTTGTTTTGCGTACAAGAATTATTTCATTATAATATTTTTTTAGTACCGGTATAATGAAAGCTTGAATAATAACATAGCAATGATAATATTAACTAGCAAAAAGTGGCTCATGTTTCAAGTCTAAGTTAAGTCAAAATAATAATCTTGCTAAGAGTACCCTGCATCAGCTTTAAGCATCACATAACCCTAGTACTTTTCTCTATATTCCCTTGTATACTATTTATATCGCTAATAAACTAATCTAAAATGTTATTATGCAAGTCGCAGTCCTTGTCAAAGTAAAGGTCGGAGGCAATCAACGACACGCCAACTTCTGAGCGAAGCGCAAATTACTGCACAAAGTAGCACAGGGCAGGAGCCCACAGAGTTACTTGTATTACATTTTGTAACGTGTGCTTCATACTTTACTTATTTCTTCATACAAACGAAAAATACTAAATTTAATTTAGTATTTTTCGTTTGTAAACAGTACGTTTACAAATTCTTCTTCAATTCAATACTTTGTGTTAAATAGTAATGACTTTGCTAATAAATCCAACAGTAATGAATGCGAACTTGCGTAGGAAAGATCCATTATAATCGATTGAAGTCCTTCGTGAGGCAAAACTACACACAAAACTAGATTAAATTGCTGACGTTAGTCCTGCAAGGCGGAGAAAACGACCAACAATATAACGTTGGTATTACGCATACGTAAATATTAATGGAACAAAAGTGAAGCCAACAACTTTCGTTGCAATAAAATAAGTCAAATTATTTCTTTATGATATTATTTTTTTTAATATAACAAAGTAAAAAGCTATATTTCATTTCGAACATCATATACGTGAGTTTGAATTCCATTACTAGTTTGAGGCGATATGTAATATATATAAATAAAATACTGTTTTTTCCTGGTCGCACACTGGGTTGATTCTATATTATTTTTTAAATTTTCATTTTATACGTATTTACTCTTTTTTTTCTTTGCACTGTATTATTTTACTAAAACATTAAGAACTGAATTATACACTATCCATACCGCTTATCGATAGCAATAATGAGCAGCACGATAGCAATATTGCGCCCGTTCTTAAGACCCACGAGTAGAACAGAGAGTGAAATACTCTCTGCCCCACTCCCAAGTCTTACGACCCAGTGTGCAGCAAAGGAAAAACCGTACCATAACAATTAAAGGAGTTTATAAGAGGGTCAGGATGGTGATGGCTATCTCTGTCCGTCTGCAGACCGTGAAACGAAAAGCATATATTTGATATGTGAATGCTCTTAAACTTAAACCCCTTTATTTATCTTTCTATGTATCCATAAACATCCGAAACTCTTAGAAATGAATGAGAGGAATTTAATAAATTCAATGAAAGGCCATCGGACTCGTTATGTTTTGTATGGTGTATGTATATTTTTGTTATTATTAAGGGAAAAAAATACCTTCTGTATCTTCGTCGTGAGAGCTCTAAAGATTTTATAAGGCCATTATTCCTGGAAAAAGTTTTAATGGTCGTTAAAAGTACATCCGCAATATTCTCCACAATTCCCAATCGCAAACTATGCCATAGAAACTCGAACTTATAAAATATTCCAATTTAAAATGAGCTAAATCCTCCTCCGGCCGAATGTTGATAAAACAATTTAGCGGATAGATTCTCACAATATAACTAAGTTATAAGCTATATATAAATATCCGTTTTTTTTTCACGCACCTCTTTGCGCCGGGGAAAATTACGCTTAATACATTTTCTGGGGATTATTCTTTTAAATTGAAAGTAAAAAAAGGGTTGATTTTTTATATTATTTATTAGACTTTTAAATGAACGAGATCAACATGTAAGCACGCTAAAGAAATACTATTATACAAATCATAACACTTAACACGCTGTCATTGTTAACAATTTTACAGTTATTATTAACAAATTAAACGAAATTTCTTAATGTTTCAAAAATAGGCGCCTCTAAATACCTTTAATCTAAAATCTTAACGTTATACAATTATAGGTACTTCCCATTATCCACTTTCAAGTTTGGAAAAAAATTGCTCTAATTTTTTTATTTCACCCAAATACTCTTAGCAAAATAGGATTAAGATAAATGTTGCCCGTTCAAGAGTCGTGTCATATCGGTGACATTTACAGTTATTGCATATTTCATGCCACTTTTCTTGGGTATATGAAAGATACTTAAGCGACCCTTTATTTTTGCCTAAAACCGACTTACAGCTCTACTTACATGTTGAACTAAATGGATCATCGTTGGGCAGACCTTTGAGAGCACGTGTATTACGTGCTCACAAAGGTGAATATAATATATTTTCTCTGTAGCTGGACAAATAGCTTTTAAAGCTATACGTAATACCTGAATCATAAAATAAAACAAGTACATGATTGCCGGACTAACATTAATATCAAAAAGATTATATTTCTTTGTTAATTGTGTTTCTTATAGGGTTCGTTGCTTTGCACTAATAATTAATTAGTGAGCTGCGTTTAGCTTCATGGTAAATGACTCCACCCTATCTTACAATCGAGCAAATCAACGGCGTATGATATCTAAAGTTTAGCTTAACAATTAATAATGTATTGCATGTGACATGTGTTTTTGGGTGCTAAGAAACAATAGGCGTGTCGCAACAGATGAGTAACTTTGAATAAATCTACTCGCTTCTTCGGTAATATTAACATGAAAATAGCTATGCAGCCCTTAATAAAAGTTTCAAATCTATTTATGTCAACGTATCCAAGAGATATGATGATGATTATGACTTATGTAACGCAATCACACGTAACGCTCGACGCGGACATTGGCTGACGTAAGGTCAGAAAAACATGGCATTTATTTTGTAAAAAAAAATAACATATCGAATTGTTTGTAAGAAAATGAAAATGATATCCACATTCTAATCATACTATTACCTAGAGATAAATTTGATGAAAATATAAGCATTGTAAATAGTTGGTTAATTATTGATTTAATAAATCTAAAGAATGGCCGGCAATTTGTTGACATTTGACCGCGATTTATTAAGTAATTTATCTTATAAATAACTAGCGGCCCGCCCTGCTTCGCACGGGTATTTAACAAGAATTTCAAAAAACCGTAAATCAAAAATTCTAACTCCTACGTTCATCAGCGATATTGTAGAATTCCAAGTGTGAAAGAATTTTTCAATACAAACAAACAATCAAAGCTTTCCTCTTTATAATATTAGGATAGATTAAATATAAATACTTGTATACACATATCACATACATTTTAGTTAGTAACATTTTAGTACCGTGTTGAGAAAAAGTAGTTTTTTTATTATGATTAAAATTAATTTTAATTTTATTAAAATAGGAAGACTTAGTTTTAATTTTAAAAAAATTAAAGACTAATAAAATGAAACAAAGATATTTTAACTTTGTAAGATATTTGCTAACCGTATTTACTGGTCGTTGATGACGATTATAATAATATACCGTAGCATCCAAGACGCCATTACCACGGTCCAGTGCGCGGGTACGCGACCACGGCTCGTTTGTGTCTGCGCCGTGACCTTTTACAAGACGAGTACCGCTCGAATTGTATACCAAGACCTTAGAAACGTTTATATTCAAGGTTCTTTAGGTATTCCAGGATAAACGTAAAAAGGATAAAAGTAAAGCACCATAAGCAATGTAAGTATCATTAGTTTTTCTTTCTGTGACAGTAAGTAGTAGGTAAGTAAGTAAACTGTAAAGACCTCGTGCTCTTTTCATCATCTCCTCTTCTTTTTACTCTACTTCTTACTTACTTCCTTGTACATCATTAATTAAGTTTGCCTATTAACATTACCAGCAATTACGATAAACAAATGATAAACAATTGTCAACAAAAAAATAAATCCATTAAAATGTAGCTCGTTGTTTAATTACATACTTAATATTGAATAAATTGTAATGATAGAAGCGATTCTACTGTTCTGATTGATTGTTCCGATTGTACTGATGCCCAAATATGTATTGGATGTTACGTATAACTAAATTACAGGCACAAATCTGACCAGAAGCGACCGGATCAACAACCGAAAGCAATAATCATTACTTACTCTCGTCTCATCAGCCTTGAGAAATGCTTTATTGTCTCGATACGGCTCGTTGTCGACTTGTTACTGATAAAAAAAATACGTCATCAAAGTCGTATTATAAAACCTCAGGCGATGGCTTCACCCGGATGAGTGTGAAGAAAATAATTTTATAATAATTTTCTGATTCATTAAAAAACTAAAAGTTTTCGGTACGTTGTTCAATTTCTTTGACATACTTTAAAAATATAGAGCCATTTGGTTATGTCATAAGTATGTTAATTTAAGTGAATATGTGAGAGGAAATAATCTTACAATTTTAGGTTATACAAAAGCTATTAAGATATTATTTTACTATACTGGTCCCTATTTCTCAGTTTAACAGATTACATTAATGTAATAAAAAAAGAAAATACAACGGTTTGTTCTAAAAAACAAGCTTCAATGAATTTATTAGTAAAGAAAATCCACGTCCTTTGAACACATAAGAGAAGATAAAAGTACGGCAATAATAAAGAGAATGCCCGTTATCAAAGCAAACAGCCCAATACAGTAGGATACACAACGATCAAAATAAAACGTTACGAGTATTTTTTCAATAATTCTTCGCAACTCGCCTTCAAAACGCAATAAAAATACCCACACGAAACTGTTATTTCTTTATTGTTATGGCAATCCAGATATCGCCTGTAGACAAAGCGAAAACCGGATAAAGTCCATAGAAAGTCTATTTTCCCGTGAACGTGGCAATAACTTTTTAGGAGCACTATGAAAATAACTTTTACGCTTGTTACGAATTAATATCTGAAAAACGGCCTGGGACCCTCATAACATTAAGGGACAAGCTGCAGGAATACACACACATTTGTGTGACAGGCTCCAGTGCATATTTGAGGCAGATATAAAATTAGTATTACTCGAGTTTTTTGAATCAATATTTCATACAAGCCAATTATAGGTAGACAAATAACTTATTAAAGACAGATACATTATTAAAGACTTTTGTTTTTAAATCATTTTTTAATAAATATTATAAGACATACTAACGAAATCAGAGAATTCGTAAAATCATTTCATATTCCTTTTTAAGAGCCTCACTGTTCCAGAAAGGGTGCTTAATTTCTCGACAGGAATTCGACATTATTTCCCTCTGCTATTGTTTGTGTTGCGATTACCGTGGCTTAAATTGCCCGGTTAACGTTGAGTTTTTCGTTTAACTTGCCCGCTTAAGAGCGTACTGTAAGGGGTTAAGATTCTGACGCTAATCGTAAAGTGCTTACTTTTTCTTTTTAAGAAGTGGAAGTTTTATTGCTGTTTTCTGTCTTAGTTCTATTTAAAGAACAAGGTGTTTTGTTTTTATTTTTGTTATAGATATAAATTTTTCAACGTAGTATATGGAGTTTTTTCTCATCGAATATTTTTTATACGTATAAGCGATTACCAGTAACATTTATCAATATGATTTTTGATTGTTATTGTTAGCTAGCCACTATAGTTAATACGACGCATATTCCAGCAAAGACAAATAAATCATTCTCTATTGAAGCGAGATTGTAATTTAATAAACGGCTGAACGTACACTTGTGGCTACGAGTCTGCGCACATGAGGGTTAGCGGCAGTGCTCAAAGCTCCCGTTACTCCTCCGTGATTTAATTAAGTACCCACTCGTGTTTATGTCACATAACGACTCTGATATTCTTGCAAAACTAAGTATTATTTGAAAGGCAAATAAATTGAATTTAAGACATGTTATCGTAATTTAACTTAATACAATTTGAAGGCAGCTAAATTCGTTGAATATTTTGTAGAATATTGATGACATTAATTTTACTAACGTAAAAGAACATTGATAGAACGGCAACAACTGGTCCGGCAGGACAGGGGAAGTACCACGATATTGCATAATAAGTACCAGCGAGAATAACTACCTATAAGAATCAACCACCATCCCCATGACCGTTTTGATATGGGTAGTATTTAACATTAGGTGGGTCACTTGTTTGTTTAATTCTTTCCACCATCAAAACAAATT
Source organism: Papilio elwesi (assembly GCA_029849275.1). NCBI lineage: Eukaryota > Metazoa > Arthropoda > Insecta > Lepidoptera > Papilionidae > Papilio > Papilio elwesi. The sequence continues at coordinate 7,507,501 of CM056697.1, forward strand.
TTATTCACAGCACATACATATTTATATATTAAAAGAAAGAAAGAAAATAATAATATATATAACATATATAAATAACAAGATCAAAAACGTTTCAAGTTTCAACATTATTTCGCTATTCACAGCTTTAAAGTTCACATTTTACAAATTACATAGAGCCCGTAGTTGACCCACTTCATGATTTATTGTGCCGGCGCGGTGTCATTATTTATCAAAGGTCTGATATTGGTTTGACATTGAGAGCGAACTGTGTCTTTCAGCTCCCCGGTCTTCATCTGATGAGACCGGCTTAGTGGCGGAATAGAACTTCTTACACATTTATCTCTATATTTCTTTAAGACGAAAGGTAATGGTGCTAGCTATTAATTATTTATTATTGTTCGTTGATATTAAGGCTTACAAAAATCTGTAATATTATTAGAGTGGAAATCTATTGCTTTTATAAATGAAATAATAGTAGAAGAAGTAAAAAATAGCTAAGTTTCTGTCTGGCAGATGTATTCAAAATTGTTCATACTATTCTGTATTTTGTGATGTATGGCATTCTTTTGAAAAGGTTAGCAAAATAATAAAACAATAACAGTTACGTGATTGTAACTCTGCGACATTTATATGTAGATCCAGTATTTAGGTTAATATTGCATACTAATGCGGCCATGACTGCAAATGAATTTAAAACAAAACTAACTGTCACAGTTTTGATCGCAGTTTTAGTGTATCGGTTAAAATATATTTGTCTAAGCACAGTTAAGTAAGTTGATCTTGCTTGTCGAGTCTAGTAACTATCGGAGTTTAGTTACAAAACTGTATATTTCCATGACTACCTCATTGAATGATACGCTATATATCCATATATTTCTAATGCTCCTTGCGATTTAAATGATCTTTTTAAAAATGTTTAAGGTTTTATCTTTTTATGAACACGAACACATTACATACATCAAACCTTGATTAAAATTCTTAAGTTTGTAATAACGACGCAGAAAAGACATCACAGCATTCTCCAACGATAGTGCAACATATTCCATTCCTAAAGAAAGTGTGAAGCACACCATTACAGCTTAACCGAACGCTATCTCGGAGACCAAACTATCGACTCAATTCTGGCTTATCAGAAATCGGCCGACTTAATTGTAGCCGAGTACTTGTCGGCCATTAATTAGAGAACATACTCAGCTTTTATCGTGTCTGACATCTTTGATTTCAATACAATTATTATTTTCTCAATAAATGGTTAGATTTTCGTGTGCAACAGACTGTTAAGAAATTCGATAAATAATTATTGCGAATAAAACATTTTTCCGAATTCTTTAACAAAAAAGCTGCTGCTCACGATCAGCCGTACTTTTTTTAATTATTTGTTTTTAAATACATTATCTTAAGATACAGTTTTAATTTAGTTGTATATTCATAGGCTTCAGCCAACATACATACATCGCTGGACGCAGTTTTCCTTCATAAATTGCCACAATGATCGGTTCCCTGACATCCAGTAACTTTGACAAGATCATCGATCCATCTTGTTGGAGGCCTGACGCTGCGTTGACCTTCACGTGGTCGAAATTCCACGACATTTGACCCCATCGGTCATCAGTTTTACGAGCCATTAATCCGTGTCTGTCCGGCGGTCCTTGGGGTAGGCCTGTTTGCACTAGATTTTTAATAGAATATGGTGGCAGATGAGCAAGCGGTTCATCTCATATCAAGTAACTGATACCTATAGCATCTGCAAAAATAAGTTGAGTACATATCGAATTAATAGTTAAGTCACGTATAAGAAAGTCTGCCTAAAATGCTTATTATGCCTAACAATTGAAAGTTGGAGAACATGAATTCTCGGCAAATATCGATTTACTAGAAATAGATACTTTATTGCAATTACATTAATTTCTGTTTCATTATACGAAAAAGTTAATGTTGTGCAGCTGACCCAGCGCTTCCAAGATGTGTCTCAATTTTTCCTTATGAAATATGTTTTTGCCGGCCGACCCGTCCACGAGCAATTCTATTTCGTTTTTCGTGGTTCATTTGACTGATATTTAAGATAGTATATTTAGTATATTCAAGAAGATAAAGAATAACTTTGTTAAATAATAAAAAATTATGTTAATGACGTACAGTTTTAAGACGGTCTAATTTGCTAATCGAGTGTAGACAACGAATACATTCTCTATTGACGAAAGGTGATACGCTAATAACAACATACGGTGCTATTTAAGAACAAAGTACGTTATCTATCTTCGGTAAAAACTCTACTTCCTTGCAAACTAAAAAGATTTTACTTTTGATTCGATGCATCTATGTACATAAAAATGAATCCCTATTGTTCATGGCATCACGCGTGACCGGCTGGACCGATTTCAATTGCTTGGAGGAGATTCTAATGAAAGAATAAAATTAAGAAAATTGCGCAGAAAATTAGAACATTTAAGAGAACTTAACGACCATATAAGCTTTTCATTTGGGTAACCTCAGCACTTTTGGGATAACATGGCTATAATTATAAGTCATTCGAAAGTTTGTTTGGAGAAACTACCCGTGCGAAATTAACTAGCCGGGTCGCTAGTCAAATATAAAAGTTGATATTATATTGTTGCATATCTTTAAATTTAATAGACGCCACACAAATCTATAAATATTAAGAATAAATGTGACGGCAGTAATACGAACCTTTTATCAAAATTCATAATATACGCCGCATAAAGCCATTCAAATTATCTAACACGGTTAATCTTTAGTTGCTCACTGAGATGGCTTGCTTGTAGGCCTTTTATTCTCCGACTGGGGCGTAGGGAAAGCGAAAGGCTTAAATTTTAATTAATTTTTCACTCCACAGACTTGTTTAATAAGACCGCAGGTTAAGCTGTCGAAATACTATACAATCCCGTTATACAAGGAACCTTAAGATGTGTTTAATTAGTAACGTTGTGAATTTCACATTTATTGCGAATTTCAAGGGAAGAGTTTGTTGCCGTCATTATGTCGCGTTTTAATTGGTTTATCCTTTTTAATGGTGCAACAATTATTAAATACAATATTCTTGTCGTTGTATTTTGGTGGTACAATAAAATTAACTACAGTAACGAGAGCGTTTTAACAATCAAAATTTAAGCGACATAAAGCTTTTAGTTTAATTAAAACCGGCAACAAGGCATTCTTGATATCTAGCTGATTTATATAGAAATTTCAGTGCAAAATAAAAATAACTGCTTTCACTAAAACTTCAATACATAACTGCCCGAATCTCGAAACCGCTTGAAATACAACGTAGTTAACAAAAGTCTTCCAATTCATTTGCTTATCTATTTAAAAAGAGCTGGTTGCTCCGGTGTAGTACACATTCAAAGCCAATGGAGCTTAATGTCACAAAATGTCAGCGCCGGCTCATCCATCCACCAAACATGTCGGGCCGCAATGAATTGAGAAAAAATGTAAATATGCCCGACCATGCGAGAGGAGGACGCTTCGAGTACCTGCGTATATTCGATTATGTTTATTATCTCGTTATGGGGGAACGCTTAATGGCCCCTCTAGGTTTAGTACGATATTTTCGGCTCGGAGACCCAGATAAATTTTGGCTTTGCGTATTTTTATACTGGCATTGACACGCGAATTGGTTTAATGACATATTTTAGATAAAGTAGTTGAGAAAATAAGAAGGAAAGAGGATCCCATTTTATTTTAGTGGATTAGGCAAAAATTGAGGCATATTGCGCACACTAATAATTAGTAAGGCAAGAACGTCTTACGTTGCTTATAACTTTTTTATATAATAAAGTGGCAAGCGAGCAAGCGGCACCTGAAAATAAGTACCGCTACCCATAGGCAGCCGCAACAAGCTAATGAGTTGCAGATGCGTTGCCTACCTTTATGGACAAACAGAAAAAAGGATAAACTTTCTATGAAACGGCTTTACTCACGTTCGCGTTTTTCTCGGTGTATTTTGTACCGACAAGTTTCGGACCTGTCGGAGGTCCTTCTTCAGGGTGAGCGGTATTAATTCGCGGTCGCGGCCCGCCTCGCACTGCGCGCCTGTGCTCGCAACGCGCGACTTGACAGGGCGGGGGGTGCGGGGGGCGCCAACGATGACGACGAGCTCGACACTGAAGGGTTATAGGATGTGATGTTGTTCGGGGCACAAAATGCACTAACAACGTCGACCACGTAATCTTCGGCATTGTCGCTGTTTTCCCGCTTCGCGTTCGACAGTACGGGTTCCCATGTAGGCGGCAGGGACCATCCCTTATCTCTATTAAAATTAGGACGACGGCCGATTTCTATCGCTTCAAGAAACTTGCGAGACACAAAGTTCTTTTCGCGGGCCAATACTTTCACCTTGTCGAACCTAATATAATGTGAGGCGTCGGAGTTAAGGGCATGCTCTGCTACCGCCGAGGTGTTACTGTCTAATTTGCGCATACTGCGGATGTGCTCAGAGAGTCTCGTACTGATATTGCGCCCCGTTTCTCCGATGTAGCTTTTGCCGCAATCGCAAGGAATTTCATAGACACCAGGGCTATTGAGAGGGTCCCGATCCTTCGGCGAGCGTAAAAGTTGTCTTACTTGTGTCATGGGCCGGAAAATTGTCCTGATGCTATATCTGCGGCGTAACAGGTATCCAATTCGATCCGTGACCCCTCGCATGTATGGTAAATACGCCGGGACTCGCTCCACAATCTGAGGCCGTTGTTTACTGGTCGTATTCGCCAGCCGGTAACTTTGTCGCCAGTTGTACCCATTGCCCTCTAATACCTGCCGCACATGTGTCAATTCAGAACCTAAGAATTGAGAGTCACATAAGCGCAGAGCACGATTAATGAGAGTGCGTGGCACCGAGGACAGGTGGGACGGATGATGATGGGAATCCGCTCTTAGGTACCGATCAGTGTGTGTCGGCTTACGGTATACCGTATGCATCAGGCTTCCAGTGGGTTCCCGCTTCACTAATACGTCCAAAAAAGGGAGACATCCGTCTTTTTCCTCCTCCGTTGTAAAGCGTATCTTTGGATGTATTTTGTTCAAGTGGCCCAACAGTTGCTTTACGCCTTGCCTGGGAACTATGGCAAACACATCGTCTACATATCTCAACCAGTGACTTGGTTTTAACGGCGCACTCTTTAACGCTTCCTCCTCGAAATGCTCCATAAATATGTTGGCCACAACTGGTGCTATTGGGGAGCCCATAGCCACTCCATCGATTTGCAGATAGAAATCCCCCCGCCAGAGGAAATAGCCACTCGTAAGGCAAAAATCTATCAGTCCGAGGTACTCAGTAGGTAGCTTGTTAACGATTAGAAGTTGTTTTATGATGTTAATAGTTTCTTCTACTGGTACGTTAGTGAATAGAGACGCCACATCGAAACTGACCATTATCTCATCGTCTTGGATTTTGACGTCTGCCAACATTTGGATGAAATGTGTTGAGTCTCTTACAAAGCTCGTAGTTTTTCCAGTCAATGCTTGTAATATCTTTGCCAAATGACGTGAGCTTTTGTATGTCGGCGAGTCAATTTGACTCACTATGGGACGTAAAGGCCAGTCTGGTTTGTGTATTTTTGGCAGACCATATATTTTTGGAGGTGTCGGGTTCAAGGGACGCAACAATTTCTTTTCAACATCCGACAGCGAGGTTTGAATGGTTCATTTCTGGTCTATGGCATGTACTTAACTAGTGAGAGCTAGTACGACAAATCAATTGTTCGTGTCGAATATTCTAAAAAAAATATTTTTTAATAAATGAAGAAGAAAAAACCCAACGAAGCGGTTGTTTGCAACCAGAAAAAAATAGAAGTCTTTTTAAAAGTAGATAAGAAACTAATCAATAATATGGATAGCAAAACCTGCAAAATGGTAATGTATGGTAAAATCATAAGAAACAAACTTCGTCCGTTGCTCAAGTTTTCCAAAGTTATTTACTCACAGAGAAGGGGGGCTTACTATTGAAATTCAATACGGAACTCGTGGAGCCCTTTTTTCCGCGAACAAAGTAAAACCGATGCAAAATCTTATTCCCCCGTTACTTCGGGTACTGTACGTAGTTCATTGGAAATAATACAAAGGATGGCGTGCTTCGTTATATTACTCGTTATATACAGGATGTCTGAGTTCGTTGCCAAATTGTGTGCTATAATATCGGTCGAGTTGGCCACGAGCTATTGGCAGCGCTGTTATACTGAAGTCTATGTTCAAGAGGAAACATTAAACTATGTATAGTGGAACTTATGTAGTGTAGTAATCGTACTCTGATTACTATTGACGCATTATGAAGACTGTGTTTTCAAAGTACAACATCCACTCATAATCAAATAATGCGTAACAATTTCCTGTGGATTGTAATGTTTTTATGTATTTATATGATTATTTTTAGCAATTTTTACTTGAATGTTATTGTTTTGGTCCGTGTTAGGCTGTATAACAAATATTCTTTATTGCCTTATATTTCTTACATTAATTATTTCTATCTGAATGATTTGTGCAGTATTAAATATACATATTAAATGGTTGTATTCAAAGTAATGTCGATGGAATGTAAACGTTAAGTTTTAACTACATCTACATCCTCGCTCCATCCATTATTTAGGGATTTTACATAGATAAATAAATGATTATAAGGTCTTATTTTAAATAAGCATAAATCATGATATAATAATTATGTAGTTTTCTAATGAAAATTCCAAGAAGGACTTTTTTGTACGTTGACAGGTCTCTGTATACGACCCTAATTCGGATCCTTAGAAAAATATAGGGATCCTTCACCCGTCATGTCATGTGTAATATTTCAGCTTCTTAAATGCGTTGGAACTACGGACCAACTTCTCGTATTTATTCTAATGATAAAGCCTTTTTATTTCCGACAGCCCTGTTAAAAAAAACAATAATAAGTTTTTTTTTACTGTAAGATGTTACGCAAATAGTGTCCCTTTTGGCATAGGGCTCCTCCAGCTCCCTCCATTGAACTCTGTCATCTGCGACTCTTGACCAGTACGGACCGGTTAACCGGTTATAATACGGACCGGACGGTTAAGCGGATGTCGTCTCTCCATCTTGCTTTCGGACGTCCTTGCTTTCTAGTATCCTCCCTTGTACCCAAGGAGTTATTTGCTTGCTCCATTTGTTCAGATTGCAGCGCAACATATGCCCCGTCCATGTCCCTTTTAAGTGTTCGATACGAGCAACTACGTCTGTTATTTTGGTTTTACTCCTTATTTCCAAATTACTGATTTAATCACTAAGTCTGACTCCCAAAATGCTTCTTTCCATTTTCCATTCTATAGTAATGAAATAATAAATAACCAGCAGATGTCAGATTATTTTTTTTACTGATATGTATATTTTTGAATTATGAGTGTTAACTGGTTTTAATTTTATAATTATTTTTTTAGTTTCAATTTTAAAATTAGAAAACCGTTTTTAATGAAAATTATGTCACGTTTTTATGATTTCCACCTCCCTACTGAAGGGGTAACTCTTAAAGGTCTCCTTTAAACTGTAGAGATATTATCTATAGCTACAAATTTCAGAAATGTGAAAAGTCAAGACAAACAATGTTAAGACTGCTATAATTAACTATCTAAATAAAACACTATTGTAATAAAAATACATGTAAAATAAAACATTTATTTCAATAATAAATCTTGTTCTTTACACTATCACACTAAACAGTTTGGATTAAAGGAAATAGTAAAAACGTTTTTGATATACTACAAGTTTAACTAGCTCTCTCTTTTTCGAATTCTCTGTGTAATGTGTTAAATAAAAACATGTCTCACATTGGATAGCTAATAAGTATTCTATTATTATTATATAGACAAAGTAACAATAAATGTGTCTGAGAAGAAAAGAAAAATATTCAGTAGCAAGCGTAGGTGTTAACTGAACAGTTGGGCTATATTATCGACGAAATGTCAAATATCTTATGAGAGGATATATCAACCAGTCAAGGAAGAACTCTGAAGTGTCGATGTTGCTTTATAAAATCTTTGCTTTGAATCAAAAGTGGATAGATGTGAGGGTCAAATAGTTGTGGCGGCATCACTCACGTGTTGGGACGTGGGAGGTACATTAGGAAAGAAATCAAGATCGTCGTTGCAACGGAAGCCAGGTGATGCATCGCCCCCAAGTACGCTCTCTCAATTGCAAGATCCGAGATTACATCGCGTTCGCTTTCTAGCGCAAACTGTTCCGAAGCGTTCTGTTAGATTTGTTTGCCCCTGCGCGATTCGTCTTCCGTGTTTGCTTTCTTTCCTTTACAATAAAGTGTAGCGGGATTTTCTTCTTCTCTTGTATTCGCCACACTTTATGTGCCGGGATTTGGTTTGGTGTTAAATAAAGTTTACCTTAAGCTATTTTCATTTTCTTTCCATTCAAGTTGATTTTATTATAATAATGTAATATAATAATAATTGAAAAAAGTAAAATATTTAATAATGACGATCTCAATCCCAACAAACTTTTCCACGCTGGATTATAATATTTTTAACACCTCTAATCTGATTACATCACGTCATTTAATGTGTTTGATATATGAAATAGTTACATCTGGAGGAGTTAACCAACAAATATGTGTCCTATACAAAAAAACCATCGCCTTTACAGATCTTACAGATGTATAATGACATTATTAATCTAAAGAGCTACGCAAGCTTACATCAAAGGTCGTTTCTTTAATTTTTAACACTTCTGTAGCTTAAGTTCACGACCGCGCACGAGCTTGGATCTGATTTCCTAGCCGATAGGCTCTTGCTGCTTCCAAGTAACGGATACATTATTAAAACATTTCGAAAACTGTACAAACACCCATATATATATATATATATATATATATATATATGGTATTCCATATATGTATTGAATACAATCTTCATTCACGACTTGTATTAATCGATATACTTCACCTTAAGTGGTAACTTAGAAGTCTAACCGCACGATTTCCAATTAACTTAATGGGCGTCAATATACGAACGTTCTAATTGTTATTCCGCAAATTCGTCGATAATTTGTTTCGATGGCGCAATCATGGAAATGCTTACTTTATTTATTTGCCAACTTATATAATTATATAAGTTGGCAAATAAATAAAGTTTATTATGTCGGCCTTTTCCCCGAAAATTGATTGTAACAATTGAATATTTGGAATTGTGTTAGAAATACCATATTATGAGAAAATGCACAAATTAATTGGAAGTTCGGAAAATGCCTTTTTATCTTGCATATGATTAAATAAAAAAAATCTATAAATTCATCATGCATCATTCTTGTAATATAATAAACTTGGTAAATGAATACTGTTGATAATTTTTACATTCGGCAAGCTTTAAAATGTTTTGTTTTTTTGTTTACACGAACGTTTTTTTATCCTGTTTTAACCTGTTTGTTGTTGATTTTATTATAATAATGTAATATAATAATAATTGAAAAAAGTAAAATATTTAATAATGACGATCTCAATCCCAACAAACTTTTCCACGCTGGATTATAATATTTTTAACACCTCTAATCTGATTACATCACGTCATTTAATGTGTTTGATATATGAAATAGTTACATCTGGAGGAGTTAACCAACAAATATGTGTCCTATACAAAAAAACCATCGCCTTTACAGATCTTACAGATGTATAATGACATTATTAATCTAAAGAGCTACGCAAGCTTACATCAAAGGTCGTTTCTTTAATTTTTAACACTTCTGTAGCTTAAGTTCACGACCGCGCACGAGCTTGGATCTGATTTCCTAGCCGATAGGCTCTTGCTGCTTCCAAGTAACGGATACATTATTAAAACATTTCGAAAACTGTACAAACACCCATATATATATATATATATATATATATATATATATATATATATATATATATATATATATATATATATAGTATTCCATATATGTATTGAATACAATCTTCATTCACGACTTGTATTAATCGATATACTTCACCTTAAGTGGTAACTTAGAAGTCTAACCGCACGATTTCCAATTAACTTAATGGGCGTCAATATACGAACGTTCTAATTGTTATTCCGCAAATTCGTCGATAATTTGTTTCGATGGCGCAATCATGGAAATGCTTACTTTATTTATTTGCCAACTTATATAATTATATAAGTTGGCAAATAAATAAAGTTTATTATGTCGGCCTTTTCCCCGAAAATTGATTGTAACAATTGAATATTTGGAATTGTGTTAGAAATACCATATTATGAGAAAATGCACAAATTAATTGGAAGTTCGGAAAATGCCTTTTTATCTTGCATATGATTAAATAAAAAAAATCTATAAATTCATCATGCATCATTCTTGTAATATAATAAACTTGGTAAATGAATACTGTTGATAATTTTTACATTCGGCAAGCTTTAAAATGTTTTGTTTTTTTGTTTACACGAACGTTTTTTTATCCTGTTTTAACCGGCCACGCTTACCTATAAATTTGCGAAGAAAACAAGCCCCAATAATTAACTTTTATCTGAAATAAGACATTGTAACTTTTCAAGGCGAGTCTAAAGTTTGGCTTGAAATATTTTCCCTATAGAATTCGACACAACTTCAGCAACGTGAAAAAGTATTGGAAAATCATGCCCTCCTGTTCCGAGCTTAAACGTTCCAAACTCAATCTCCAGATACTTTATAATCGACTAAACTCCTTTGACCTTTAACGACTTGAATCCATCTTTGGGAGTAAAGAAACTTAAATTTTCAGCTTTCTCTTGGGTACATAAATCGTAAGCAAATAAACATTATAGCAAATTAATTTGAACTGAATGGCTTGAAAATTTCTCGATAAGGAGGGACAAAGACAATATTAAGACACCCAAAACTATTAATATTATGGAAAAAGAATTGTATACGTATCAAATCCAAACCATTTAAACCATGTCATGTCATTTACAAGAATAGTGCGTAAACTTTAATCAATGGTTGGCATCGCAAATGTAGCTGCACAGCGGCGGATGTCCTGGATAGTTGGCAGTGATCACTCAACATCAGGAAACTTACTGCTGGTTTTTTTAAATGAAAGAAGGTGGAAAACGAGCAAGCGGGTCACCTGATATTCAGTTACCCATAGGCATCAGCAAAAAAATAATGAGTTGCAGATGCGTTGCCTACCTTTAATGGACAGAATAGGAAAATGAATATTTCCTTTTCCTATCCATACCCGCGCCCATCAAATCATTTTTCCCTACCCATCCTGTTTAAATGAAATGCAGAATACTTCTACTTCACACCTGTCTTTTTCGAAGACGTGGTATTTCACAGGTCAAGCCGGCCCATTCGTGCTATAGATGTTGTTGCGGGCTCTATCACTGTTAACGCTTTATCCTATAAAAACAATATCGTTGTATCTGTAAAGGTTTCAGACATACCTTATTTAAAACATCGTAATAGCTTAAGTCTATGTAACGTTCGTGATAAGAAAAGTAATGTCGGCCGGTGAAGAAAATACGCAACATTCTTTCTTATATCCGTACTCATTATCTTTTAACGCGCCGCAAAACTTATGTTGTTCACTAAACACTATCTGCTCACTTGAACAGCATTTTCCCGGCTCAGGCGCGTCCCGGCCCCCCGATCAGATAGCGGGGCCCGCACGAACCGGCACTATACACTTATTTATTTACCGCACTAAGACGATTATTTACGACGTTAAGCGTGTAATAGCTCCCACTATCCTCTTGTTTTACTTTTTTATAAGACCTAGCTTCCATAACATGCATCATTTGAGCCGTGCTCTGAGATGCTGCGATTTCAAATATAAAAATATTACACGCTCGAGGCTTCAGTTACTGTAACGATTATATCTTGCATAGTTGGTTTTGTTAACTCCTTGATGTTTTAGAAAATCATGTGCAATTTCTGCTTCATTGAATAACCGTCAAAGAATGAATTGCGAAAATAAATACAAAGGAGATGCTACATTTAACATAAAATCGACAACGAGTGTTATTTTAGTGACGCCTTACCTAATAGAAGACTGGTGCTTTCAGAATAAGGAAGATAATGCTTCACTGATCTTCATTCTTCTTCCACTCAGAACGGAGTGGGAGGGTAATAAAATAAGTTATTTTCCTTTTTCTACGCTATCTGTAAGCACAGACAACATTAACCTACTAAGTTAACTGGGTCTTGAGTGCATATTTGTATAGTATGTATTCTTTTACGAAACCGGAGCCCATCCAGCTTTCATAACTCATCGAAATTACACTTAATACATTCTGGTGATAAAAAATACGCACGCTTGGAACCCTATTTAACAGTTGGCCGATAATATTTTGCTGCGAAATACATAAAATTGTACATAAAGATAAGTTCGTGCTTCAACAAAATTTTCCGAGTAAATTTTATTCGTGCAAAACGGATTTCGGATAATGTCCTCCCATTAGAGGTTCCGAAAATGTGATCTTTTGTAGGCTTTTTGCTTTATGGTTCGTCTGCGAGGGGAAGAAATCATTTGGCAAAGTGTAAAATAATACGCGCAATTGTCGTAATTACTCAAATATCTATTTTCGCTTTATATTTAGAGTTATAACACAAAAAGGATGTTATTAAAATATCATCAAGAAACGTAATTTAATGATGGGGTATCGATTTTCAGTCATTACAAAACGTTGTATCCTTTAAATCCCAAATAATCCCGAATATTCTCATTAACATAAGGCCTTTAAAGTTCTGTAGCAAGATTTTGAACTGATGTCGAGAGTTTGATTCCAAGAATTCTTTTCTTGTGGATAGAAGTTAATCTTAAGTAAAATCACTTTTGAACGGGGATTACATACACCAGTATGAAGGGTAATAGGTCGTCGCCTAAATATACGATATTCTAATTGAGGACAATCATTCTATGTGCAGGATCAGATCCGGGACCCAGGTCCCGAGAGACCGACCTGGTCGGCTACAAGGATAATTTTACGTCTACAGAGCTAGAATGATTGATTAATAAAGAAAATAAATAATACTTGATTCTTAAACTTCTTGTCTACATTAATTCTAATCACGTTACACAAAAATCAAAAGAACGCATTAGTCGAAAAAACGTCAGACCTAGTTATGGTAAAGATACAGTGGCATTCTAAACCAGCCCGAAGAATCAATAAAATAATTAAAGATGGCGCTCTCTACAACCGAATAGAATGCCTCGTAAAACCCCCTTGTTATGCCATTTAACGGGTGGCCGGCATAAAACTATTTATAACTCGGAGAAGTCTTTCGTATACGTTGAGAGCAATAAATATTAATACAGTAAACCCAAACTTTCGTTTATGACCTTTCCTTTGTCGTATCGGCGAAAGTATGGTACAACGATGGACTACCCAAAGAAAACTGATTTATTCCTCAAGGACTAAAGTGAAAGCAAACTTATACAATTTGCCGTCTTAACGCTCTGTTCCGTGTCCGACAAATTTTGTCTTTGTTTGTGAAAACAATGAGCAGCATTTCACAATAAGGTCTAAGACATTAAAATGCATACCTTCATTTTTACTACCGACGATGGTTGTCTAAACATCACAAAGAGTATTGCGACCAAATCATATCTACGTTTTATTGATTCATGAAATATCAAACTAGCACTTCAATTTACTTTTTAGCTGTATATTCATATGATTCGTTTTTCTCAATGCTAGTGGGGTACTATATATCGTCTTAGTGAACTCTTCTGTAACCCTGACGAGTACGGCATGTATGTATGTAGCGATTTGATGGGCTACATACCGGTTTTAATTAAACTAGTGAAAGAGGGAGACGTATGTCTTAAGAGGATCTCTTACGTCTTGAAAATTACTTTGGTAAGATAGAAAGTTAAGTTTTTGGTTAAAACTGAGCTGTAAAATCAAAAAATAAATAAATAAGAAAGCTTTCCTTAATTATATATGTTGTTTTCTTATATGTGTGTGAATACATATATGTGTATATTCATAGAAATATAATACAATAATACTAATTTTGTTTCTCAATGTAAAAGAAAATGTTAAGCAGTGGTCTTTGTGCTTCACTTGTGCGCAAATTGGTCCTATTCCGGGATTTCGTTTGGTGTCAAAGTCGTAACAAATAACCGAAATACAGAATAAGAAAAAGTCTACTGAAAGTAAAAGGAACAGCGATGAAATACTTTGTAATTCTAGAAGAATATGTCAGTAATTGGTTTTGTCAGTTTAAGGCAGGATACATATTTTTATAAATTGTTCTTTTTAGCACGTTCTCTCGGCCTTTTTTTTCCATTTTTTTTAAGTTTACGAGTAACCGTTGCAAGTTGAAAATTTTTCGGTGTAAAATAGATTACTTTCTCTACTCCAGTTTTCGCGCAAGTCGCCGAGAGGTTCTAGATGACACCTTCAAATCATTCGTTGTCGTTCTAAGCTAGTTGGAAGTTACCGCTTAAGCTGAGGTTCCGCACTCTTCCGTAGGCTCGAGGAGGTTCAATGGCCTAGGCTCCTGACCCACAAGATTGATACTCTGAAGAGGCTTATATTGAGCGCCTTCTGTGCTTGACTACCAAAAAGCCGGAGAAATTGAAGACCAATAAATACACCTTACATACATAAAATATGCAAATATAAAGTAAACAAATAGTATAACATTCGAGACGGTCCTGAGATTATGTTATTGGTATTTAATGTCGCGTTTTATCATTTACATTTTTGTATTCTATATAATTATATTACTAAATACTTCGCACGCCTGTAGCATGTATTCTTGCGGTATGAAATTTACGACGAGCTCCCGGACATTGTTGTACCACATATATATTTTATCACATTGCAAAGGAAACAGGGAGATAAGGCAGAAGGAGTTGCGTTTAAATAATGCTTATTTTCGGTGTTGCTCAAATCAAAACTTATTGTTAAACTTTAATTTATTTGCTTGTCTTACTTATATTTAATTAAAAAAATATTGAATGAACAAAATTGTTATTCAGTGTAATCCGAGTAAAACCTATAGAAGGTATTCGTACTTCTACACCAATAAAATACAAAACTTTACGTCGAAATAAATCCCATTAGTCGTTCTAATGTCTGATCTTCTTACAGAGTTACAATAAAACAAAGTTGATTAGGAGCGACGCGATGTTCCGGCCATAACCTGATAGTTTAGTATAGAGATACATCTCACGGCGTATGTAATGCCCCAATAAAATGTTTATTATTACTGCCAGTCGTTTTAATCACATTAGAAGCCTTCACTAGGCGTAAATCGTATACAATGAACCGAAAGCAATAAAGTCGGAATACCGGATTTAATTAAGGACGAAATGCGACACGATGCTCGAAACTGGAGTAAAAGTTGAACGTATAGCTGAGTGCGATCCTAATTGCGAAATAAAAAAAATAAATGCGAAAGAACACGGAAAAATAAAGACTAACAGAATTTCATTAAGCGTGCCTACGTCAGCAAACATTACGTTTCATACGAGAGGGCTTTGTTCAATGTGTGGCAGAGGAAACAATTCCCAATTTTCTCCCGTCTTCCCCTTTAAGCAAATCCGCACGAATTCCTAATCCTTATACGCTTGGAGTCCCGAAGGATCAAAGCGAAGATAAACAGCTCTAGAAGCGCCCGAGTATATACCATTATGTTTAAGATGAACTCGAAAATTCTATTTTTATTTTTAAACAGAGTTAACACAGTTATAATAAAATTATAACCGTTAGATGGAGAATAACAAACAACGATGAAATATTTGGGTGCTATGCGGTAACAAACCAAGATCTTTTACCCCAAAAATATGTATCAAGAAGTCACATCTAGAGGTAAATGAATGAACAAAATTCTCTCTGCGAATCACTGCACCATTCCCTGTGTCTTAATGTCAGACGGAGCCTCGTTTAGGAGCCACTACGATGGGCCCAACGGCTTCGCCCGCTTAATTATCATTCCTTGATGAAATAAAAGAATAGTTTCCTGCTTCTTTGTTTTTGATTGAAATATTATAAGCCGCTATATTTCCTTATTCTGATTATAAAACCTATGTATTTTATTGACAATTCTGATGCTAATTAAATACATTTAGCATATATAAATTAGTGCCCTCAATGTTTTAAAATATCACATTACACGTTTATTTCCGTGTAATGGGACAGTTTCATTTGGAGTCTTTAGTAATTTGAGAGTTTTTAATTTGGCCGTCTATTAATTTTAAGTGTCAAGATCGGGCACTTGTAATTTAAAAACACATTAGATATATTTCTCAATATACAAGTAATATACTTACATAATTTGCCTGTAACAAACGACCTGTCATCTAAATCAAGCATAATAGTAGACTCTAATTTTATGCGTTGATTTATTCAAATCGATTCCAAATAATTATTTTTGAGCATGGACGCCATTATTTTAACCATTGTTTAAGATGGCTGTTGAAATATGGGCCGGCGTGGCCGAATAAGCTGGCTGATTTATTCGTTACTGTAGGCGTTCGTTCCTCGCTTAAAGACATTCATCGGCTACATGATAATTAAATTTGACCTCGGGCGTTAGGTGGAAATACAACTATTGCTTCGTATTTATGATCACAACGAAATTTACTTGACACATTAAAACACCAGGTGCCGAACCGTTTCCAGCGTCGGCAGTAAATATTGTTAGCGCCGCAGCCGTGCACTCGGGAAGGGATTGTTCAATTATTTGTAACTGTTTTGTTATTTAATGTCACCTCTAAGCTATTTTATTTACTTAATGTATATTCACATTTTGTAATTCGAGCATAATATTTTAAATCGCCTGATCCGACGTTAGTAGCAATGTAAGGCAAAAAAAGTGTGTAATCTACGGTAGATTATTTTTTTATATTTACTTGGTGGCGTTAAAATCTATCGATTTGCAAGACAGCTATGATTTTATTTAGATGCGTGTGTTTGATTTAGCCTCTGTGACATTTGACTTCTATTATGTTCTATGAAAAACTTATAGTGATTGTCCTATGTTGTGTTTTCCTTTAAACGTTCGTTCTCGCACCTTTACCTAAGTAGAAAAAATACTTGGAATAGCTTATATTTACACGCTAATTTTAACCCCTGTTCAACCCCCATAGCCCGTAGCCTAAGTCCATTCACAAAGTTCAATCACCTCTGTGCTAAAATAAATCAAATTGGTTTGGTAATTGCTGCGTGATGCGTAAACAACGAATCAATATACATAATTCTTTCTACTAAAAAAATAAAATCAAATAACGGTGGCATTCAATAACAACGTCTATTGTTCAACAATGCATATTTCATTTTCAATATTTCTGCAATAAAACAATCATGCAATGATTTAGAGCTTACTGAATGCTATTACTATGGCATATAACTTTGGTTGTACCGTACGGATATTGTTTTAGGCACCCCTAGCTTTTAGCGCTAGTTTAATCAATAGGTCATAGGAACACTACTCGTACACTCGTAGGTTCGCTTTGTTTTGAACCAACATGCCAGCTAAGGAAAATCAATCGAGTTGTTTGGACTATTGTTGACCATGTTTTTTTGCCAAATTGTTTACTAATTGATCAATTATTCGTTTTTTGTTATTACGTGAAGTATTAAGCGAATATAGTAATTATTTATGCAAGGTAGACAAGATTTTTCATCGCAATTCATATTTTTGTTGTTCATAATTAAAAGTAATTGTCAAAAACATTATTACTGGTGTTTTATAGTACACGACTTGCTGAGAGCCTTGGATTTGTTTGTGTCACGGTATATAGACCAGCAGTCGCACTTGGGATCTGCACACTTCATCCAGAATGCGCGCTGCGATCCAATGCATGTGTCACCATGAAACTGGGTGCAATTTTAATCTAAACACGTATAAAATCTCAGTAATCGTCTATCGTATAAATTGTAATAAATCGAAAAAAAATGTAATATTATAACATAATGATCACGTCGCCTAACTGTAATAGGCCATTGTCCTTATATTCGTAGCCTAGGGTTCCATTTTGGTTTCGATTTCTAAACATGGCAAAATAAATGCTCGCTTTTTTTTAAATAACACAAATGTATTTTTTAATATTAGAGCCTCAAAGGATTTCGCCAGTGACAGAGTTATTGAGGAGCAAGAGGTTAGCGTGATATGAGGGATAAAGGACATATATAGCGAAGAAAGTAAGGAGAATGAAGGTGGATTGTCACAATCGTAGAAAGACCGAAGAAAGTATGGAGGGAAATTCTGATATGAGGGCCCCTGATAGGTGGGAAAAAGGCAGGAACATAATGATGAAATTTATTTTTTTGCGTCTCATTGGTTTTATGTACAAAAATAAGGTAAGAATTGCTATTATAGTCTACCCAAAAACGGTTATAAGATGCGTCAACTCATTAAAGCATATTTTTAAAACTATTAATTCACAAATTAAGGACAACATATATCTATATATATTATAACTGTATTTCATCCTAAAATATATATCTGATGAAATATGACATAACATATCCCAGAAGCAATCTGATGTATAAATTTAAATAATAAGGCGATTAGTTATTTTTTTATTTCTATAAGAGGAATTCATAGTAAGTGGAAACTAAACCCAATAAAATTTAAATTTCTGTTAATATTAATGGATTTTATTCTACTTTATGCTCGCATATAACATAATGAAATGCTATAATACATGGCAAGTATGTTGGTGTTGAAGGGAGTGAGGTGTGCCAGACCGGTGCCAATAAGTCCGTATTTTCTCCTACGCCGATACTGGGTATACAGATTAATATTGGAGATACCAAAATAAATGTAGCTTTAAGCAAAGACACAAATGGTTCCGAATGGCATTTATTTAAAGTTTTAAAATAGATTAAAGTGTATGTGTAAATTGGCAAAGCTCCGAATTCTGATTTCTGTTGAGTTATACCTACTTCTAACTTACGTTGTATAATTTGACTATTTTAACATACATGTTTAAAAGCGATTAAAATTAATGTCGTTTTGATGATCGGCCCCCAACGTTCATTGCTGTTAACCGACACATAAATACGTTCACGGGTCCCGTAACCGCGACAAAAACTCAAAGGGATTCAATATTACGGTGATATGTAGCCGGATACAGTGCCATTAGTAGGCCGCTGTAAATTTAACAAATTAGTAGAACTATGACAAACTAAAATTAATGAGCTTTTGTCGTCGCATGGTGAACTTTTTTTTAATTTCATTCCGTAAATGCGCTAATGATCTAGCAGATGTCAACGCTGCCAATGGAAATGACTGGTTTCTTTTTTAATGTTTATTTTTGTGTTATTTTCGGAATATATTCAGGTCATTGTACTGCCGTTATAGACGAGCGCCCGTAAGCTTGAACTGTAGTCAGACACAGAATATATGGTCACCTTATAGGCAGTGTTCGATTCGATGCCAACTCGGTGAGATTTATGGTTCTAAAATAGTCGCTGTGAAGTTATGGAGATATCGAAGTATGTTTATTTTGAAACGTTTTCTTAAATAACACTACTAGGATTTTAAGCAAATTTAAGATGCTTAAATTTCAGTAACATTGAAAATAAAAGACTGAAAAATTAAATTTAAGTGGGTAAATAATAAAACCCTTGCTTTTTCTTTTAAATATTAGTTTCTAGCAACGTAAGGAAAGAAAAAGAAGAAGAAATAAAGTAACATAAATATAATAAAATCTTACCTAGATTATCATCCTCAGAAAACAGTCACGCGTACTTTTAATATAAAATATTGTGATGATAATAATGATGACGATCCTAGGGTACGTATTATAAGTTTGTGTGACATTTTCTTATATTTTATACGATTGTGGATATATAGCAACTGACTCATTCCCTGTCTCATTTTGGGCCTAACAAAATCAGTCTAACAAAATCTAAGAAAGGTACCGGATAAGATACATTTTCTCACATTTTATTATTAAGTCAAATTTATATGATATTTAATGTTCGGTTAAAACAAAATATTGCAGACACTTACTTCGCGAAGCCCATTGCAATGCGTGGCGGATTCTGAACTTTGAATAAAAACATAACTCCAAGCAGAGGCGGGCAGGCCAATTACAAAATATAACATGTCTGTCTTCTATATTGAATGAGGGAAACTTTATTAACAACTCTAAAAAGACGTTAACGATAAAATAACCTTAGCCATGTAGAATAAGCAAAAATCTCATTAATTTATGTTACACCAGAAACGTTCTTACATCATCATCTATTAATTTTGTAAATATTTTATTAAAATAAAAAAACGATGTCTTGTTACTAAAAATTTAAGAATTTCTTAGAGGTTAGTGAAGTGATTATGATCGAACTTATTGCGAGATTAAGGCGATGACACGATGAGAGAAATTCATTCCACGAGTCGAAAGTTCAGAGCTAATTAAAAAAAACCCTAGCATCGAGACGACATCCGACAGGCCTTGTGATCTCCAACCATCAGTTTTCAGCTGCTTTTATCATTTTATTTTTACCTACGTAAAGTTTTATTGCGTCTTAGGCATTCAAAAATGGCTTACATTGCAAATTTATCATAAAATTTGTTGTATCAATGAAATTCATTTTTTATTTACTACAAGAGCAGTAATGGATTTAGACGTTGGTTACTAAAAATAACTTTGTGCATTTACTAATCTATCAGGTTTTTAAACATAAATATCCAATCCTAACTAGGTATTCGTATGTACAAAAAAGACACAAATAATTGGTGCAGTGTATTCCACATATAAATCAGGTCAGTTTAGTGGGGTTAAGCAAAACGTCTTGCGCTCCCTTGGGAACGGGACTGTCCATATTTCATCCAACTATCGCCGTGAAGCCTCTGAGGAAGCTATATATCAAGTTTGATAGTCAGTTATTGGCACTCAGTTCTGAAATCTGCTGTCTTTGGGCTATCTGTAAACGTATAGTCGGACCTTTGGGATAGGCCTCTGCTAATTTGCTATTCACAAGCTTGAGTTTATTACAAATAGAGGTCGTGACACTCTCCGGGGATGTTTTGATTGACAGTGTCTGGGTTGATAATGCGCATGTATAAGATTAATCCACAAATGATAAAGCTAAAGCTTTAATTAACATTCAGTGCCACTCGCTACAATAATAAAATTAATATTCGTTAAGAACTGGCGACATCTATTTTAATATTATAAAATGTGTTTGTTTCAATTACGCTCATTCTTATTTTAAATAAAATCATTACTAATAAAGATTCTTAAATAATTGTTAAACGGCTTTTGGAAGGCACTCAATATCGGTAATGATTTTACAAAACCACCTTTTTAGACACTGAACGTTAATTTGAATATAGCCTGTAATTAGTAGTATTTAAAATATTTTCTGATACTTTCATGATGACCTCCAAGATTTAGTCAGCGTACGAGACTGTGACATCCAGAGCACCGCATGAGATAACTTTATGCGTATAATTCATTAATTTATTTGCTTATATTTACTCCCGTGCACTATTATTTTTAATTGTCTTCAAATATTATTAAACATGTATCGTCAATTTATTTACGTAAATAAAATATGAATTAACGCTATGTATAAGATTAAAATATAAAATAATGCCAAAGGGTTAAAGTGGTCATATACAAAACCAAGAGATATTTATTATTAGACGGATACCAAACTAGCGTTCAGCTCTAATGTTGGGAAACTATAACAGAAATGAACCCGCCATAATGACGGTCCCTCGGCGCGGCTATTTACTGCTCTCCGAAAATTCTTACCGCCGACTTCACATTCTTTACAACATTCAGTTGAACTAATGACATTAAAAAATAAAACAGGACATGAAAACTTAATTGAAACTAACAGTAACATAATCTGTGCATTACTGAGAAACGTCGTACAACATTCTTTGTATTCAAATTTAGAATGTTTATAATCCGAGACGAGGTTAACATTACAACAAATTTGTATTGGAAAAAATGTTGTTGGCCAGTTGTAAATACGTAAATAAAGCTGTGTTCCTTCTAATAGAATTGTGAACAAATAGATGCGTTCGAGTGATTCTCTATTGGGACTACTAAATATTTTTCGAGAGCAACGGTGCATGTGATTAAGGGATGGGACATTATCTACGTCGCTTTTGTCCTCGTTTTGTGGTCTATGGTCGAGATTTCTATATAGATAAATACAATATAATCTCTAATATTATAACTATTAAGGTACAGTTTACAAAGGTATGTTTCTTATAGTTTCTGTATTGAGTTACGCAAACCCAATACCGTTGGATAGACGAAAGCTGATCTTACTCGGTGACATCTCGAGAGAACGTAAAGGATTATCGAATGACAATATGCGTTTTTTTCAAGTTAATGTGTATGTATACGACGGCATTCAAAGGGACCCGATGCTTTTAGATTAGGATGCTATTAAATTGCGCATGCGGCCTTTATCGTGACATATGGCGTTTTCCAGCAGATGGCTCTTTTGTCAATCTAGCCAGTGTTCAGAAGCCTGAGTAAATTTTCGACCTTTTATAATTCTTGTTAGTTTTATCCTTAAGTTAATAATTAATGACTGTAAGTTCTAGACTGAAAATACATTATTATTTGCCTACATCAAGCGAAAGTTCTCACACGATGTGCCTTCGATAGCGCAAAAGCCTTACGTTTTCCAGTTTAGTTCAAAAAAAAATCAGAGGCATGTATGTTTTTTGCTTTGTTAATATTGTTATTTCATTAAATCCTGCAAAGTCGTTGCATTAGAAATTAAATAGTATCATAAATCAATGTAACCTAACGTAGATACATATGGAATTTTTAATTTCACAAATTAATCCGTAACAAAATACTAGCACTTGAAACTGAGTTAAAACTTCATAACCAATAGGATCGGTAGGGTAGGCTTTGAAATTACTTACCACAACTAACTCCTAATTATTCACGAGTTTACAAAGGACATTTAAAATCCGACCCTCGGTTACTAAATTTTAAAGTTTGGCACATGCTTGCGGATCAGTAATTACTATTCAAACATACAAAAGCTCGAAACTAAATTTTATTTCAGATATCTGCGTTTCCGTCCCTTTTAAACAATAAAGTAAGTGAAATTATAAAACTAATTCCATTATCCTGTCCTCGTCCTCTCCGTGATAATGTTCACACCCTTATAAATTGTTGCCTGAATCCAAAATAATCTATGTTTTATGTTTATTTACCTATTACATGCACATTATTTCTCGGTGTATATTCTCGCCCTGTTATGTGTCCTTTGTCCACTGAATAGGAGGTTAAAAGTTATTCTACAAACCTTATTCTGTAGTGCTACTAATAGTCCACTTTCATTGGAGAGGAGATAGGTCGTGTTTATCTTAAATAAATAAACGCTCACGCCCGTAACCGGGTAGGCCTAGATTACGGATTTCCATTTGGCGTGATCCTGGCAAACATCTCCCGCTTCTTCTATGCATCTACACATAGAAGCTCGTCGGTTACGGGTATTCCTTATATTGGCCCTTCTTTAGTATGTCACTAATCTGATCGAAATATGTAAGTTCTCCTTGGACGTCTCGTTCCAACGCTGCCACTCACTTTTGCAACATGAATTTGTTTCGTTATTCTCCTTTAGTTCATTCTTTTAACATGACCGAACCCTCGAAGCATACCTTTCTCAATTCCAGTCACACAATCCACATATTAAGGATCGCATCGCAACGGCATTAATTATACTAACATGCTTTTCCTTGCAAAACTGAGCTCTCACTTCCATACATTAATGTGGGGACTAGTACAGCATTATGTATTGCCAGACGAGCCTTCATGCTCACTCCTCACTACCTGTACCTATAGCCCCATTCATTTTATTTCCCGCATTCAATCGTAGTTCAAAACGCGCCTACAATTTCTACAAAACATACATCCCAAATACATAAACCCATCCACCAGTTCCACTTCTTTGCCATTAACATTATATCAATTACTGTCTTACTTTGTACCCTTTCAAACACCATTACTTTAGTTTTATCTGCATTCATTGTCATACCTCTACTTTTCATTGATTGATTAAAATACATTCAGCATAAATTATAAGTCATTTTATATTAAGAGACTTTTTTACAAGTTGCTCACCTATTCTTAATGCACTTTTGGCCTTTCACAGCTTTCAAACAAAGAATTAAATAGCCACGGGGATGCTACATAGCCCTGTCTGTGCTTACACCTTTATTGATAAACCTAAACCAGTGTGAGTAGGGCCCGTTAATTCTAACACAAGCAACCAAGTAAAGAGTCTACTGCTTGAGACTCTTTATAGAGAGATTTTAACACTTGTATTAGATCACTTCGACCCAAACGCAATCAAGATTGACCATATATCATCTCTTTTAACTTGATCTTATTTTATCTTTAGCTTTTATGTTTACCTTATTTTTGTATTACTAAATATTTTGTTTTGAAAACTTGAAGTTATGAGCTAGAAAATTCTGATATGATAAAATAAATAAAGAAAATGATTTATGCCATAAATATTTAGGTAACAGGTGTTATTCTTTTTCTTCTTAAAGTGCCATCTTCTTTCAAAGTTCGGCGATCATTAGGGCAACTTGCACTCTCGACACCGCGGCTCTAAAAAGCGAACGGGTGCTCTTTCCGAACCACTGGCGTAGGTTTTATTACATGTATTAATTACATGATATAATTAGTAATTGTAACGGTAATTGGTTCATTTAATTCAGTAAAAAAATACTCAGGTTTTTATTTAATAGATCATGAATGTATCGCTCTAATATAATTTTCGTTTACTTTCGACCCCATAGCATTACAAATGTAAACGAGTCATTGTAGCTGTAGGCAAGTCTATAAAAGTTTGGAAACTTGAACTATAAACTGCTGAACTTTGGCTGTGAATTAAAGATCAATCTTCGTATCTAATTGGTGCTGTAATCTCTCACAAATAACTTATTTATCTCAATTCATAAATAATGGAAAAGTGAAAATATATAAATATAATGTGATAAAATCGTATGACAGACCGCCCAGCTTTAGCTGCGGGGCTCGTAAAAACAAGTTTTCCTATTATTCCTATGTTGACCCGTCGACGTCGTTTTTGATAAGGGTGCGAATGGCAAAAATAAACGATGTTGATATCGTTTTGATTTGTCCGCACTCAGATAATAGCAGTTTCATGAGTTGATGAGTGACCGACGCTGTCCAATGTCGATCCGTGCCAAGTGGATATTGCTGGATTTGTTTGAACAGTTGTCATTTTATTAGCCACAAAGTGATATCGAAACTAAATATAATAAATTTACCTACAAACAAGTAGCTAAATAACTTTATTTGATGATTTACATGACATTGACATTTAATGCAGTAGTAAATTTGACTTATTACGTCTTCTCTTTTGGTTCACATATTTTTGCGTTGTATTAATATTTTTATTTAGGTGTAGATTTAATTAAAATGACTAAGAGGTATAATGTAGGCTATAATTAAATTATATTCTCTGCAAATGTTTTTGAATTGGCTTTTACGTTACCTCGTAAACGTACAAATATTCCTACTTTAGTTGTGTTAATATTTATTTTTAATATGTTTTCTTAAATTACTTCTGAACAAAAAATAGCGCACACCGGATCGAGTTTGGCCCTTCAGAATTTCTTTTGGGATTCCAATAACTTGCAAATTTACTTTTATTGGTTATTTAATTCAATTAACATTACAAGTTAAGTTGTTACTAAGAATTGTGTAGGTAATTATGGCAAGAATAATTATATTAACCTATATTTTATCATTGATTAAAAAATGTCTTAATTAAATTGCGAATATCTAAACCAAAATTTCTAATATATTATAAAATCATAATGAACTCATAAAAAGAAATTAATATACTTAGCTATCTGTAGTGAATTTAAAGGTTTTATAAATATTTGATTAGTAAAAAAATACTCATTTAAAAAATAAAGATATGGAAATAAAAGAAATAAAACAAAAGGAAATAAAATTTCAAAATATGTATATTTGAATTTTTCATTTGATAATATTTTCTTTCAATATTTACACACATGTACAAAATCAAATAATCTATATCAATAAAATATTTACAATCTCGTCTCCATGTAGTAATTGTTATTAAAACTCGTAGGCTAAATATAAATGCATCTATACATATAATTAAAAAGTTTTAAACTTTGGCATTTTATAATTTAAGCGATCCAATTATAAATGTTACTAAATCTGTACGATATTTACAATGATTTGTTTCTTACAATCTAAAAATATTATCGCAGGGAGAAGGAATTGAATCCATAAATTAAACAATATTAGAAACCTAATTCACAAATTAATACAATCTTACAATAAATTAATGTACACAATAAATACAGATTATGAAACAACTTAATTTATTATCACTTTTAGTCGGACTAATACGCTTGCGCGTTACAGTAAGAACAGATGATTACCTGCGTTGGAGCATACGCTACGCCCAGAGCTGCGCGTGCGGTGGCATTCGGTGGGTGTGAGGGTCGCGCGTGTGCACGCTGGCCGGCATGGCCAGGCCGTCGCCGAGCAGGGGCGGCAGCTTTCCAGGCGGTGGCGGCGGGGGCGGCGCCGGCGCCCGCCCAGCCCCCACCGGGGACACCGACGCGTAAATATTAACAGTGGAACGATGATATTGACACTTCCTCAAGTCCGGCATCGCAAACCTTAACTTTTGCCAAAATTGTCTATCACCCCACTCTATACACGTATTCGCTTTTAAACACAGTCTAAGCTCGGGATCAATGTCTCTATTCGGTAGTTCACCGAGCAATATGATTATCAGTCTTCTTCGTCTCTCTTTCAACACCTCGTGCAGAGCCGTTTTAAATTCGAAACGACACCATTCGTTGTTAATGAAATTTTTCGATAACACTATTATGGTTCTTTTTGACGATTCAACTGCCTCTATTATCGTATCTGCGACATAAGCTGAAGCATTAAAGTCGCGATAGTGTAGACACAGCCGGAAACTCGGGTCGGTTGACTCTAGACCGGGCGCTAACATTTGAGCAACGAATGCCTCGTCTTTAACGCTGTAACTGATGTAAGCGTCAAATAGACGGTCCTTGTCGGCTTCTTCGTCAAATGCGGTACTTTTATAACACATTCTAAATCCGCAGTGGTAATATACCCAGACACGTAGCTCTCGCCGCCAATAAAACAAGCCACATATAAGAACGGAGCTCAAAACAAACACACACAAAGATATTAACAACAATGGAAGGTAATCATTTATAACTTGATTTTCTATAATCGATGAACTTCCTCCGACGTGACTCGTACATATGGTAGAGTTGAAATCGGACATGAGGGGTCCTATGGTGTTAGTTACATTGTCAAAGATGCACGATATTTTGTCGGCATCTTCAACTTTACCCAAATTGCTCTTGAACCAATTTCTGAATTTATGCAGGTATTGACAGTCGCACGACCAGGCGTTACGTGATAAACTTATTTCAACTAAATAGGGATTCATCGTGAATTGCCAAACAGAAAAGCTGTAAATTCTATTTCCCTCTAAACGCAACACTTCCAAATGCCTCAATTCCATAAAGGTACGATTGTCAATGTAATGTATTTTATTATCCTGCAAATGCAGCTCTCGCAAATTCTCAAGAGGCGATAGTTCGAAACCGAGTAACTCTTTTATGTTGTTTTTCTCCAAATGTAAGACCGTTAAACGTTTAAGTCCGCTAAATGTATTATTGTATAAAGCATCAATGTTCGAGTTATTGGCATACAATATCTTCAAATTTTTCCGTCCGATAAAAGCGTGGCTTGTTAAACCACCAAAGTTATTACCATCAAGGTATAGTTCAGTAGCGTCCATTGGTATACTGTTAGGTATTTCAGCGTACCCGGCAGCAGAACAGTCTACAATATTAGCAGACCAGGGCTGGTCATGGTAGCACGTACAGTTCGATGGGCATGTCATTTCACAGTCACAGGCATCAAAATCGCAACAATGGCACAATGTAAAACAATGAGTCTTGTACGTACACAAAAACTGAGACGATTCTGCTTCGATAAGTGGAATATAAGTCCTTTCTCGATTATAGAGCAACTTACAATATATACTTTCTAAGTCCATTACCCTAGGGTGCTGCCTAAGGTGATCGAGTTTGTTGATTCGCTGTAGCCATTCCATTGTACAGTCGCATTGAAAAGGATTTCCGCCAATATAAAATTCGGGCAGGGGTCGCCCTGGATCGACCGGCGTTAGCCGAAGCGCATTGAGATCCATACTAGTTATCTGATTTGCATACAAATCGACTCTCGTTAAATTGGTCTTTCCGACAAAAGTTTGAGCTTCAACTTGCGTAATTTGATTATCATTTAGAAACAGCAGCTCGACGCTGCTGGGCACGGAGTAGGCAGATATTTTCGTCATTTTATTGAAGCTCGCGTCTAAAGTTTGTAAACGCAGCTCTTTATCCAGTCGGTAATTATTACCCAATTCTTTGATGTTGTTACTGTGAAGATCTAGCCACTGAAGCGCCGTTGGGATTACAGAGTAGTCAAACCATTCTATTTGGTTATCTGACACGTTTAACCACAACAAAGAAGGTATATTTACAAACAAACCTTGAATGTCTCTTAGGTGGTTTGCATCCAATCTAATAGCTTGTAAGTTAGTTAACGTTTCAAAGGCATTGGTGTCGATGTGTTTTAGTTTATTACGAGCCAAATTTAGAATCTGCAGAGTTGGTAAATCCGAAAATACTTCTTTACTGATATTTTCTAGTTTGTTTCCAATTAATCGCAATCCGTACACATTGTGTAAGCCAACGAAACTATGTTCTTCTAGTGAAGTTAATTGATTTTCTCCAAGGTCGAGGGTTCGAAGTAGTCGCATATTTCTTAGTGCAATAGGGACTCTCTTCAATCGATTGCCATTCAAATTCAAATCTTGTAATGAAGAAGTGTTGCGAAATGCTTCGGGATGCAACTCCTCGAGATGGTTATTGTCTATTGATAGTAAAGATAGCACGTATAATCCGTTCAAGGCATAAGCATCGATGTGATTTATTTTATTGTATGACAAAATTAACGTGTGCAAATTATTCATAGGTGCAAACGTGTCCGCGGCTATACTCTCTAACATATTATGTTGGATATTCAAGATTTGTAAAGTGTAAAGGTCTTTAAATATTTTTGGGTCTAACTTCGTTAATCTATTGTTAGACAAGTTTAACAATACCATCCTTATAAGGCCAGTGAATGTGTTCTCATTTATCCATGTACTTGTTAAATGATTATTTGATAAATCCAATGCTAACAATTGATCCAAGTTAGCGAAAAGACTCGGTGAAAGGACACTTATAGAATTATTTTGTAAGTATATTTCTTTTATACCGGGCCGACAGTCTTTGAATAAATCTTGTGGCAGAGCGACGATTTTATTGTTGGACAGATCGATAATTTGTAATTGTTTTAGTCCAGCCAAAGCTTTGTCAGCAACCATTGAAATCTCATTATCGTGAATGTGTAATTCTTTTAGCCTGCGAAGAGCCATAAATCCATTTTCAGGCATCAAAACAAAATGATTACTGGAAGCATCGAGGACTTCTATGTCTAAGGAACATGAAGGACGTGATAAAGATGACACTGAAGGTCCTGGTTCGTCTTGTTCACTTATTAGTGCTTGATGAATTGCACGTTCTCTGAATCCCAAATCACTAACGTCTTGTAGGCGGTTTGACGATACGTTCAAGTATACCAAATTAGAGAGTGGGCAAAATAAGTTTTCGGGGAATGACCAAATATTATTGAAACTCAGGTCTAACTTTTCTAACTGACGAACAGCTGTAAAGCTTTCCGATGCTATCTCTAAACTCATAGCGGCCCACTCGGTGTTTTTCGTTCGAATCGTTAAATTTCGGAGATCTCTTAGTCCGGAGAGAACACCAGGCGGCCATCGTCCAATTTTACAGTTATCCAAAACGAGTTCGCGCAACTTTACTAAATGAGAAAAGCTTCTATCATCCAGTGAACTCTTATACATCATTTCTTCATTGCACTCTATTCTCAGTGACGTAGTGTGCTCTGACGGAATAACACTAAAGTTGGTCGTGTCAAACTCACTATTTATCGTACGTAGTTTACAAGTTAGAGAAACTTCGTGGGCGTCGTTTGGTCCCCTCAGCCACCATTGACAATCATCAGGGGCTTCATATTTTAATGGCAGTGAACTTTGATCGGCAAAGTTAAGCCCGATAATAAACCAAAATAATATATGGCCCAAAAGCCCGTTTCTTAAAGATACTTGCTCAAGAGACATCGTGATAAAATGAAATATCAAGGAAGAAAAACAAGACACGGTAAGCTCAGTGTCATGTTTTTTCCGTCGGCATTCGTGTGATGCGTCCCCTTGCCGGATGTGTAATATCCATCAATTTAGATGTCTTATTTTGTCGTCAATTTAATTGATAATCCTTAGTATTTTAAAGCACATGATTTGTTCATTCACCACAGTTTTTATTTAAGTTCACGATAACGTAACCAATTTTTGTCACAAAACAACACATTTTTCTAATGTTTTTCCAGCACAGCAATTCCGATAACAGTTCTGAATGAAATACTTGCTGATTTAGTTCTTTACTTTCACGTATTAAAGTTCGTACAATATTGTAAAAAAACAAGTTGATAAGAGCGCGTCTTTACGAAAGCGTTCGACCGTTAAGAGCGCCGAGTAACGCGACCGACCCCCGACACTGCGGCAAGTAAACTGAATACAAGCAGCAGAAGCAGAGGCATTGCAGTCGCGTTGAATACACGCTCGTCGGAGCGGTGGGGCGAGGGGCGCAGGGTGAGATAGGCCGAGCGATGGCGAATATTCTACGACTTATTTCAACAAATTATTTTTTACGGAGCTTAAAATTATCCGAGTACATTTTGTTCTGAGAGGTTTCAATAGACTTAGGTGTCAGCTGCCTCAGAAAGCTAGCTCACAGCATATTTACTATTTTATAACGGCATATAAAATTTATACCCTCACCTATTATTTGACCAGGACATAGTTAATATGTTATAAAGTATGTACCTTAATAACTCACAAGGGGCCGAGCTAAATCTGGGAACACCGTTAAATGGTAAAAATCAAATTAGGTTGAAACCTTGCGTAACTTGCCGTTGGCAATTCTAGAGGCGAGGTTTATTTACAACAGAATGTTAACCTCAAGTTCGATTTAAAGTCCATATAAACTTGTACAAAGTGACAAAGAATTGTAAAAAGTATAATTTTTAACACGAAATAAACGCGATAAAATCCGCAAAATTTGTTAAATTTCAATGTGTGTAGTATTCAAGTAGATACAAGAAATCACAAGTATACTAATTTAAGTTGACCTAATGATACTTTTACTCTTCTTTGCTATGTGTATGTGGCTCAACTCCTCTGCGGTCGGTTTTTTTTCGTGTATTTAAATGGGTTCAAGTCAAGATGATCAATGGTAAAGATACACAATTGGTCTCGGTGGGTGACGCTGTCATCGGGTTCCAGATTTTTTTTAATTAGTAGGTAGGGGAGGATGAGACGGGTTAGGCCTACGGCACCTCAGTCATTGAACGAAACGCAAAATACTTCTACTTAACGCCTTCCGTGCGGTCATGGTATTTCATAGGTAGAGCCGACACATTCGTGCAACAGATGTTGTTGCGGGTTCCACCGCTGTTATATTTTACTATTTAAATGATCTTTTACAATTTAGGAGTGAGTATATTCAAAAGTAACATAGTCAGGTTTTTTTATTATAAAATAGAATATTAACTGGCTTGAACTGTACCTAGCTATAGCCACGATAGCTGAGTTGTTGGGTGGCTGGTCTCAAACTCTATAAACCTCAGATCAAATGCTTTCCAATGCACTTGTCGAATGCTGTATGCGATAAAATATCTTGATGTATCTAGGTTTGGCCTACTGGCCACGATGTGACGATTTTTCACGTTTATACGTCAAAACGTAACATTGTAGCACAAAAAACAAAAATAATAAAATAAATATTTTTTTACATTTAACTTAATTTAAGTAAAAAAGTTTAGTTATCTACCTGGCACTACCCGGTTAAGCTATCACCATTTATCACACAATTTCCACCAGATATGAAAAAAATATATTATTTGTTAACTTATATTTGTATATTTGGTAACCCCAGTTAATCCGTCAGTCCGTGAGAATCCAATATATTGGATATAATTGACGAAGTATGTATAATAAACCCGATCTCACGAAACGTAACGTAAAGGTTTTTTGTTCACAACGTTTTAAGCTCGCCGTATAACAAGTGTCGAGTATACCAATCACTAATCATAGTTTTTTTGTATAAATCAGATTATTCATGTATTTCGAACATTAGTGTAAAATAAATAAATTAGCATAGTCAGAGATAACGAATTTATATTTGGCAAATCTCTCTCGCTTATACATCCATACATCCTACACGTTACTTAATTATTTTTCTGAGGTTGTGAATTGTCTAAAATGTAATTCGTCATACGCGTTTTAAGAATAATTGACGTTCTTACACCCAAACTATAATAGGATGAAAATAAATCTCCTAAACCCATCTTAAACACATTAGATTTTTTCATATAAATCAAAACGAATTTATCGCCAGGTGGATAGTACTTTCAAACATCACAAAAGAAATCCTTACGCTCAAAGCTCAAAGAAAGCGAGATTAAAAACCAACCCTTTTAAATTTCGAATGGCAAAATTAAAAGCGAGCTATGGAATAAAAGTATTAAGGTTTTAAGGTAACAGAATCGGTGAATGCTTGAACAAAGAAGGTCTGTGTTCGCGCTCGACGGACCACACTGGATGTTAGACGGAAGATATCATTTTAATCCCTTTAGTTAAGTTGACTATGAAAAGATAGATGTCTTGCCAGTTTCCGTATTTTTCTTTTGTCACTGAGTTGACGTTTATTCTTGACAAAAGTCGTAAGGGTCTAAGGTAACGCTGCCGGCGAAATAGATTTTTGATGCTCTCAATTTTTTTTAATTATGCATTTTTTTGCAGGTTTCGTAACGAAGCAGAATTCTTCTTCTGTAGAATTTTCATCTAGATTACAAATCAGACTAGGAAATAAATTTACATAAATAAAAGAAACTTTTATTCTAGTATAATAAATACGATATATAAAATATAGAGATATCTATGAACATAATGTACGAAATATACGAAATACTTAAACAATTATATAAATACAGTCCAAGCGGACGAGATTTCCTGAGAAGAGGGAAACCATCTTCCGAGGGTAAAAAGAAAGGAAAATAAAATGGCGATATCAAAACTTCAGGCTACCGCAACCTCTAGGCATCTTCAACAAGCTAAAGAGTTGCAGATGCCTACCTTTAATTGACAGAGGACAGACAAATAGAAAAAATATATTTCCTTTTCCTATTTACCCTCTCCCCTTTCAATCCTTTCCTCGTCGGCCGCTAGTAATGAATTGTATACTGCAAGAGGAAGCGGAGACTCGAATTGTATTTTCGAAGGACCGTATTCTATAGACACTACGGACCCTTTTAGGGTCGTTTTTGAACTTATTGGTATGTAAGGCGCCTGAGATATGATAGATGTATAGGTATTTCTATTTTAATAACAATGTGCAATTTGGTTAAAAGGAAGGAAAAAAGGAAACCCAGTATGTCTCACAGATATGGAGCAAATAACAGGAAAATATTAAATGTTCCCGTTTCATGTAAGCGTAACCAAAATAATTTACACTCTTAAAAGGCGATGTAGGCGTTCAAAGACGTACTAGAATTATTATTTTGAGACTGAGAGACTCTTATATGAATATCACAAAAATATGTACATACGTAAATTGAGTCAATGTATAACAAGTACGTAATTCAACAGCAAAAATAATAAAACAGGCTATACATTAAAATGTCGTTGATGTGAATTACATTTATAGCAAATACTTCCCAAAAATACATGTTAATATTTTGTTGTCTTAAAAAACATCTATCAAGGAGACGAAGCGTGTTAAAGTTATTACACCAGAGTGTTTCACATCACAATCTGTCAGTCTCAAAATGAATAATGACGTATCGTTTTCGCTTATATTCGCCGTAGAGGCATCTTTTTACCTACACATCGATACGTCATCGAGAAGTGCGTAGGTTGAGACATCGATTAAAATAATCCCTGGCAATCAAAATATAATGGCTGTAAAGTAATCGATTCGCAACGGACTGTGTGAAATGACTTACAATTTTAATTGCAGTACATCACATAAATTCATCCTATTAAATATGTTACTGCAATTAGGTTCAAGGTACGGATTGTTGTATAAGCATTTTAATAATTTGGTTTTGATCGAGAATACACTCTTATTAGTTTATAAATTAACTCCAAACGTTTCCCCTAAATAATAAAGAAATACCATAATTTTGTAACCGAAACAACGAAGCAAGTTAGTAAAAGCTTTAACTTAAAAAACAAAGAATATGTTTATACTCAACTTTTTTACCTTTTAGTGCCTTAAAGCGTATATAGGTACTAAAGAGTTGAGAAATAAAAAGGCTTAATTCACTTTCGCGTATTTCTGTGTTTCCATCGACAAGTTTCGGACCTGTCGGAGGTCTTTCTTCAATTGCTTTACCTGCAATGCACTATTAGCAATGAATTGCCCGGCCATCGAAAAACTTTTGTCATGTCCATGATTTGGTCCTCTAAAAAGGCCCCATAAACGACCAATGGCAGCTGCCAGGAGTCATACAGAACATAATAGAACATAATACATGCGGAGGCGAGACTGAGTGCTAGCCAAACTTAAATCTAATATAATGGACGTAGTCTTGATACAATTCATTCCATCTGATCCGCTCTCGCATGCCTGGGTGCTGAAAGGTTTGTCAAATTGTTATTCAACTAACACTCCTGTAAAGTTTGTAAATCGATTTCGTTTTCTATAAGAAAAAAGTAGATGATGCTTCTCTCAGCTCAAATGACAGCCTACCAGAAGCCGGGCGTACGTCAACTAGTAAGATATATGTGTTCTAGAATTTTATATTTATTTTGCTTGTGGTAATAAGTATTAAAAGGTTAGATGGGGTTTAATATCTGATTCGGGTTCAAAAATATCACACAACAATTTATATTAATATCTACACAATAACATTTGACCGTTATCAATATTTCAGTCATGACTTCTGTGGGAGCAACCAATAAGAACATAAAGGTTAATAACACTTACTCAAAGCTTTACGTATCTTTTGAGAGATTTCATTTTCTTAAAAGTCTCTTACGCTAAAGCACACCGTCTGACCTTATCGTTCTACGCTAAGAGACAATGATATAAAATACTAGCATCGAAAGCTAAGTTACAAATATGAAAAGCCTTTTTATTTAGAATATAAATGTAATGCTGTAAAGTTTTGTTTTTTAATAAAGCTACTTTATTTCACTCGACGGTGCAATTATTTTAAACCAAAACTGTATTCGAAAGGCAATTTAAATTCTAAATGTTCTTTTAGAGTTGTGAGCGGCACACAGCTGAAGTTAACTTTATCAGACTATAAAGTGTAAGGATAAGATAAAATAAGCCACTTATTATGTTGAAGAAAGATATAATTGGGATGAGATCTTTATTTACTTGTTTCGCTTAATTTATTTTAACCACATTAATATCTCAGAGTTATTATTCTAACAGAAATAATATGACGTTGTTGTTTTATTGTTAACTTTAAGTATTTGTTTAAATAACATTTGTAAGATTTAATCATATACTTAAATACGAAAGGGCTAATAAATGTCATAGTAGTTGAAGGGGCTTTTAATAACATAATGGGGCAAACGAGCTACTGGTCGCCTAATATTGATCACCGATGTCCGATGCCCATGAGCATCTGCAACACCAGAGGAATTGCAACGGAGGTAAATGAACAACTCAGGACTCATATCATAGACTTACCGACATAAATAAAAAAAATAATCGCTAAACAAGCATTATTAGAATTTATAAAGCAAGCGCTGTACAAATTTAACAAGACATTCTTGTACACCAACGTGAAGCTTCTAAGTTCTTACACATACGAGTACCAAACATCAAACAGTTGGTTATTGAGAATTATGCAATAAATAAATAAACGCTCAAGCCCGTAACCCAGAGAGGTAGGCAGAGATTATGGATTTCCATTTGGGGCGATCCTGTAACACCTCTCTCGCTTCTTCTAAATCCATATGTACATCTACGCATACAAGCTCGTCGATTATGGGTACTCCACCTTTTTTTGTATGTTACTAATCTAATCGATATAAGCATATCATTTTGCAATAGTTCATTTTGAATACAGATATATAGACAGTATAATAAATTTCTTATAAATTCATCTCCCTGTCCTTTTCCCACTTAAGTGGAGTCAGACACTATTACCGTTGTCCATACTGCATAGGTTTTGGCTACAGTTTGTATGACCAGCCTGACGGCAACCCTCCTCGGGATTTTTTTAACCAACTAAATTTAATATATTTAGTATAGTTAAATCGGATTAAATTTTAATATCATCGGCGTTTTATTAGCCAAATACAGTATATTGTATGTACATATCCTGAAAGGTTGCAAAACCTTTCGCAGTTTCTTAACCACGCAGATGCACAACATGCTTGTCGGAACTCTATATACTTTACTGGATATTAAGCAAATGGTAAATATTGACCGAAATGAAAACAAATGATGTCCAGGTTGAGTTAAATTATAAAAATTACTTGTCACAATTAGATGTTCCGGTGCCACATTCGCAAAGATAAATTGTGTTAAGTCTCACTGTAATGTTTTAGCGACTGATATCGTACTAAATAACTCTAACAATGAAAATATTAGCCTGTTTTCGCGGTTACCCGTCTTCTGAACTGTCCTGAAGTAGGTTTTTTCCCAATCACATTGTTAATTTTGGAGTTTATTACAAATATATACATACGTACATATATACGCGGGCAAATTATTCTAATATTACTGTTAAAAGTAATGAAATAAATTCCTTTTTGGATTCTTCTTGGATTCCGTGGCTTATAATTCGTTAATCGGATTTTGATTCCAAAACACCAGCAACGAGTTTGTGTTTTTTATACTTATATGTAAGAAATCTACTGTACTGTACTTTGCTATATAAATTCTCATTAATTTTAATCGATTAAATAAAATACAAAATCACCTAAGAATCTGAAATTAGCCACGAAAACCCTTTTTCATTACTATATTATACTTCCTGTTCTAACGCCTTAAAAACTAGTAGTATTATAATAAGGAAAAAAGATACAGTTTGTATAAATCCAATAAAAATAACTTTGTTAAACACATAACAATAAGCTAGCGTAAAATGAAAATGGTATTTCTGATAAAAAGACCCACTTCCTCCAGGAAGTGCTTAAAGCGCGAAATATTTCCTTCTTAGAGTTTTTATCGTGTCTATGTTGACAGTCGCGGCTACCAATAATATTATTTCGACCGAGCAACAATGACCCAAGCCGAGAAGGGTAAACATACTTTTTAATAAGAAATTCCATTATTCACAAAACCGACAGCGTACAAAATTATAAAATATGAACCTACGCAGGACGCGTGAATCACTAAATTACAATCCTTGAAATCTAATCAGACCAATTACTTATGCTTCTTTTACGTTATACCCATCTCGCTCAGGCTTGCAATAGTTTCGTATAATGCCTCTCTTAATCAGCTCTATCGCAGCGTATCTTAACGTTTTATAAAGAAGATATGTGACAGGGGTAGGTCTGCAATATTTCACGTGCCCTGTCTGGAAGGCACCCACGCTCAGGTAGCAAGCATTATCACTATAGGCGTTGTTAATAATTTAAAAAAGGTCGTTGAAAACAGTTTGTTCGGTGGAATGGAGTAGATACCAAATTATTTTTACAGGCATGATGATGCATGCCACGAACGAAATGAAAACGATACTTTCCTTGCTTCCATAAATTATATAATTTTTTAAAATTTAATTATTCGGAAGCAGTCAGCTAAGGTTACTAACTCTTACCGTTAGCTCTATTTTGACGTAATAAATGGGATTTAAAATTCGGCGTCACAAGTATCTGTCAAAAAAGATATTTGTTGTCTATAATTCAAAAACGATTAAACTTATCTCAAAGCCGAATCAAAGCTTGCGAACAAAAATCCACATCTGAACTTATATTTTCCTGAGCCTTGTAAGGTGCCTTCACCTTTAATATTTTAACAAATTAGCAAGCTTAACCAAGATAGTGAAAATATTATTTTTGATATTATGTACTCGTATTCTTGTATCGTAACACAGTAAGAAACATGTATAAGAATTCTTGTTCAATATAATTATTAACCATTTATCAATTAATTCGATTTTATATCGTGCTATCATAGGAATTAATTAACAAAGAAAATTAAAAACGAAATCGTCTCCACTCACGTCCCATTCCAAAACACACGTCGAAACTATAGAACAGATAAAAAATAAGCGGCTCGGCGATGACCTGGTAAAAAAGTTGAACCAAAATATCACAAAAAAGATAAAAACTATTGGTTTGAATGGTCTTTCTGCGATATGCCATCTATTGTGCCAATTATGAAACAGTATTTTTTGTCTATTGTTTTTTTTGTATAGCGAACATCAAAGCTAGATGGGAATTTCAGTTTCTTTTGACTGCGGCAATATATTCTAATCATCACCTTCTAAAGCTATATTTTTGTTTTAAAAATACTATAAACTGAGTCGCAGAATACCTAAAGTATAAATTTTAGTTATTGCGTAATAGCCAGTTTTTATAGAATTGAATTTCTCAAAATATGCTGTAAGCGTTTCTATCTGACACATTTGCAATTATTACTATGTATAAGCTACTGGAATAAGCTTTCCGTTAATATTGGTAAGGTCATGTTTAGACTTAGACCTTTGAGCGTTTTCCTCGAAAGATCTTGCATCGACTGGTGTACCACCATTTGTCTTGAGTAGGAATGCATTCAACGGTAATCAATAAATTGTTCAGTATGTACGTTTGTACTATTTATTTAATATACTGAAAATTATATATAGAGTTCAACGGTATGTACTTATATTAATTTAATTCATTATCAAGATCTGAATAGTTATTTGTGTTTGTATTTGTTATCTCGTCCAAACAATCCCTCATAAACCAATACTTTCTCACGCTTAGTTGACCGGAGAGTCTCGCCGTATTTTGCACTGTCTGTAATTAAATTTCAACAAATATACGAAAGGAAATATAAATATAAGTAACTCGTTTTTTACTAATGATAGTTTCAATTGTGACAAGTTGCCGTAGGTACTGCGCAAAGTCATACGATCTTTGATAAACATTAACTGTTGCCTTATTATGAATTTGAACCTGAAACCAGGCAAACTGCTACGTTCCATCATCATTCATCATTAAACGTTGCTCGAGCAAAATAATTGAGATGTAATATTTATAAGAATTTGACATTCGAAAATTGATTAATGTTTTCAGCGAAGCGTTTGTCAATTAATTTTAAATTTCATTGGACTTTAAAAGTTATTTACGC
This sequence comes from Papilio elwesi, assembly GCA_029849275.1. NCBI lineage: Eukaryota > Metazoa > Arthropoda > Insecta > Lepidoptera > Papilionidae > Papilio > Papilio elwesi. The sequence continues at coordinate 7,546,927 of CM056697.1, forward strand.
ATTTAAGTTAATAATTGAATTACGCGTGCAACAGACTAAAAAGTAAAGAAAGATAAATACATTTAAAGTCCTATAGCTACACTATTTTAAAAATAAAAAGGTGTCTTGATAGCGACGAGCCAATTACTTAACTTTCGACTTAAGTCGCTACTAATAGGCACAAGAACCATTCAACAATCCGCGAAGCCTTAACGTGAGTTCTCACGAACTCATGAAGGTTACATACATAATGTTACGTGGATAACCACGAAATATATGCATGTGTCATTAGTACCTAGCATTGTATACTCAATGTGTTAGTAAAAAAAATTATTATAACCGCAAAACTTAATGATCCCAAAAATATGTTTTAACTACATTAATACGTTATTTACTATTACAAAAATAAGATAAATTGTTGTCCTTGTATTGTTAAAACCTTTACGATTTTTTTTATTCTAACTTATTTTAAAATAAATTTTGCATTCAAATTTTAACCACAATAAAAAACGATGATCACAAAGAAACAAAATTTATAAACTTGAGTTTTACAGTCAACCATGTTTTTTATAATTCGAATAAGGTTATATTATGTTCAATATATTCATCCTAAAAAAATGTATGTTGTAGAAAATCATCGCATTGTTAAACGTATCCTTTGCGCGTTCGAGTTTCATGATTATTTTGTTTAAAATGCTATTTCTTTATAAACAAAAAAATGTATGCAGTGCATTCCCGACCAAGCCGGAGCAGTCTCATCGGCCGCCTCAAAGCAGGCAAATTATACCACGCACAGCGGGAACTCTACCTTGTTTAACGCCATATATCGAATTGTATTCGGTCACTTAACGATTTATCGAATTTTAACCGCTTCAAAGAAATCTTATTCAATATCGATTCCTGTTTGTGTTTACAAAATTATATAATAACTGGTACGAGTTATGGTGGAATCGATACATTCTACAAGTATGCTTTCCTAATTAAAATTTAAGAGTAACACAAAAAGTATCATGTTTTGATACGAAGGGTACGAGGCTCGTGGCCTTGTTATAATAATGATGACGTTGATAAGACAGTTAAGAAATTATGTTTTATTTATGATCATTTGACCGGCACAAGAGCCCCACGGTTCGACATATTTGTGACTGAAAGTTTGATTTTGTATGTCTACAGTCCTGTCACGTATGAGATATAATAAGTACATACTCCAGATGAACTCTACGTTAGTGCTGCCAAGTTATAAAGAACAAACGTTAATGTTTTAAAAAGTGCTAAGCACTAAGGAAACGGGCTAATGAGGCGGTCATCTTTTGTTTGCAAATGACGCTTTCAATATCGGTGGGTTATATATTACATTTGTTGCCATTATTATGAGCTAGGGGAGCTTGGTCTCTGTACCATTCCTATAAAGCACCTGCTTTCCGCCTTCTATTAAAATTTCGCTTTTTTGTAATACTAACCAAAATTTAAATTTATTAATAGTAGTCTGTATAGTTAATGTAGAAGTGCGATGTATTGAAGATATAAAATAGCGAACTATTAAAGCAGTTAAACAACACCTGGAATATTAAACGACACTACAGATAGTTTAAATTGAACGACGCTCGAAAGTTATGGCGGGGTTGAGAATTTTCAGCATGTGAAATGCAAGCTCTGAAAGTAAGTGGTTACCTCGATTTCTGTTACATTTTGGTCTATAAATATATGCAAAACACAATGGCAGCCAAATAATAATATTTCATTTTTTGTTACGTCAAAATAATAATAGTAACAAGGTGATGAGAACGAAAAAAAATCTTGCATCAAGCTAGTGTTCATGCAAGTAAAGTAAGGTTCTATAAGCGAGATGTGACGTTGAAGCAACACTAAACGACCCAAGATAAATCTACATTTAATCAGTAACAAACATCAAAATATTTTCAAACATATTAAAGTCATAGCTTCCGAAGGCCACAAGTAAAAGAAAACATATTCCATATACGACTATTTATAGATGAATGTGAATGAATAGACATTTCTATTTTCTTTATTTTCGATGGAACTAGTAATTGGCGCGTGTACACAATGGAAATGGATCGGTACGATACTTGAGAAAAAAAACATAACTTCGAATTTTATTAATTAAAAATAATGAACCTAGTTTGAAAGTATTTTTTCTTTGAACTTAGAACAAAGCTTGGCAACTGCTGCGTAACTATTCTGTGAAGTATAATCCAATATTTTAAATAACTGATTGGTAGGTACAGTAAGCTTACTCACAAAGTGAACCTTTTTTTTAATGACTAAAAGTCGCAAAGTCTACCTAGCGACTGTTGAAAGTTGGTACTACCGATGGATCGGTTGTGACGCAATAATTACGGTCACCGGGAGGTTGCAGACTTACTCAAAATTGCGGCCACATACGACCTTTTACCACTTACACCCTTGTGTCACACACGCCTTTATAGGTACCACATACACACTAGACTTGTTTGCATAACTGTCTGGAAATTTGTAATAAGAGAACTCTGTGTTTACTTTAAACACAAGTATTTAAATGTTGTTTTGCATGGTAAATAATATTGTACGTGGTTTTCGATATTTTAACATATTATAAACAATTTTAAGGATTTAACCTTGTTCTATACCGGAAGCACATTCTTTCAAATTGTCTGGATGACAGATATATTTCTCATCCTGTTGTAATTAAGCAAAAATAAGATATTCCGAGTACTGTCTTGGAGTAGTTGTCGTTTCATCTGATATTTGTCTACTGCTGGACGTAGGCCTCTCCCGTTCCCAAGGAAATCGTTGAGCGTGAGAGACGCGTCGGCTAATCCGTCCGATGGCCCCGGCAATAATAGGGCTACCATCGTCTCTTCTGGTCGCAGTAGCGAATGAAGGGACCCTCGGGGTTGTGGGTGGTTAGGGTTTCCCTGATCGCCCTGCAAAGCGATCTCAGAAAAACGGCAAAATGGCGAGTGGAGCGCCTGCTCTCCAGGGTTGCGTGCAAGCTAAGTGCAGAGGGCACCGATGCGTTCTTCTGGAGATCCTGGAGCCCCTGCCTATCGTACACGAGGATGGCCACTGGGGATCTTAGTTAGTCAAACATAAACTTAGCCTTAGCCTCTTCGGTTATCCGTATTTTGGCGTAAGTGTTATCAAAATGTGCCAATAGGTCTTAATAAGTCTTAAGGTTATTTACGTTCTTTGTTCGTATTTCATTTTAACGTCTCGTGGATACACTATCCCCCTTGTCCTTGTTCACTTCTCCTATGAAGGAACAATTTACATGAGAATTTCTTTATTTGATTTATAATATGTGTATTTGTGTAAATCTCATAGGATACGTTTTGGCTAAAATATTACAGGGTCTTTACATTATTCACAATTCAATCTGTTATTACCCGACGCAGCCCAGCGAATTAGTATTTTTATATTAAAACAACAACATTAAAATACGCAAGAGAGAATAATGAAGGGAAAATTATCTATTCCCTTGGAGTACATATTAAAAAGGGGAACCAAAGGGTTCAATCCCCAGACAATGTTAAAGCCTCTAGGCTAAAAGTGGAAATGCGAAAGAATGTTCCGAACAAAGGATAGAAGTCCGCCATACTTTTGATCTGACAACAAAAAAGTTGTAGAGTAATTTGTACTACTCACACTCACTACTCCTAAAAACTAAAAATAATCTTTAGAACTGGGCGTTGCTAAAACCAATTTGATTACACAACTTATACAATTTTATATTGACGATTCTAATAATCATTGTTTTGGGTTTTATTGCGTATATGAAGGCCCCCAAAAGTTTTTCTCAAATATCTTTCATGTACAGACAGCGATCAGTTACAGTTTTATTATATGTATAGGTAAATCGATGCTGCGAAAAAATATGTCGCATGTATCTGTTATCGTGCATAATTTTGAAATAATAATTAAAATGTATTATAAAACATCTCAGAAACATTTAATTTTAGCAACTAATTAAGAAGCACATTCACATAAAAAAAAGTTATTGTAGATGACGTCAACATTTGTACCGGCTGGGAATGACATAAAAGCCTAGGGCTTAGTAGGAAGGAACCTTCAGTAGCTTACACGACACTCGTTTTGTATGGCAACATTAACTTTATAACAAACATAAAAAAATGGTTTTATTATTTTTAATTTTCCAATGCGTACGATTTAAGTTTTGGTTGATATTCAAAATAGCTACATTCAAAAATACGTCATGTCAACATTGTGTAACGATGTCTAATCTATATCTAAAAGTCCAAAAGAATAAAGAAGTCTTAATTAGCTGCGGAGAAGACAAGTTATACAGCTACCGAGACTGATATTTCATCAATCATGGTTCGCTTGATTGATAATGCAACGTGAATTACTGATAGATAGATCGAGCTGCCGACCGCGGGATTACTCATCTCAATTTATTTACATATGTTTTTACCACTTGTTGATACCAACGGTATTTATGTTTAGACAGCTAGAAAGACATTGGTAATAAATACTTCGCAGACAATTTTCGTATGACTTGAAGCAATCTAAATTGAAGTAAAATAGATATATATATATATATATATATTGAAAGTCCTTTATAGTTTTTATGATGAAAGGTTTATGAACAAGAATGAGTCTCCTTACTGTAATTATTTTTATATTATTTAACATGTTGAGGATGAACCGCATTGAAACGCAAGTTAATTAAATGTTGATACTTGATTAACTTAGTTGAATATAAACTACGTTCATTAACGTTTCAAATGCAGAGTGTTCCTAATATTAATCAGTCACATCTAAAATTAACCAATGATATTAGTAGTTCGGTGAATCGATGAGCATTTATTTAAAAGTCAAAGAAGTTACATTAGAAAAGTGTGAAACTAAAATCCGAGCATCCATGTTGTCTTCGAGAATATATATATTTTTAGTCTTTATAAAAATGCTTCAATAAAAATAAGAAAATTTCCAAAACAAGGCCTTCTCCATGACATTACAGAATCGTGCAGCCGATCACTGATACCAACGCTAACGAAGCGACGGATATGATTGAAAATCAACGTAGAGGAATGATGTCCTACACAGAAGCCATTATTAATCATATAATGACAGTGCTCTATTCATCAAAATGCTCGATTATTTTATAAGTCCACACGACATTACCTACATAGCCGATCAAATAAACATACTTATCAAAAATCAAATTCAATTTGATATTACGGGACAGTTTTCAAATTTGTTCACCAGTATTTATTAATAGATAAATAATTGAATATTGCAATGACCGTGTCTAAACGAACTATTTTCATGAGAGGAAATTTATTTTTTAAACCAAACAATACAAGATTGTCGAATACACTGTTCATTCAATTAAAGTTATTAACAAATCGAGAGACGTCTAGATTGAAATCTGAGATATACTTTGATACGTATAATTGCTTAATTAAAGAAGACTTACTTCTTTGTTTACAATTAACAAGTACGACTTAGATAATTTCAAAATGTCTTTGGTTCTATAGTAGGTGTTTAATATAAAAAATAATATATTGACTTATTAACCGAAGCAAATGTTATTGAGAACCACGAATGAACTGCTCAGGACCGGACATTGATTCGATACAAATTTGACCGTTTAGTTACACCTCGTTGAGTCAAGGACTCTAAAACTCATTCCAAGTACAATAAAATGAAAAAAAGTAACAAATTAACAGAAGAACCTGTTCCGTAGGACCCCTAAAGAGCGGCTCTCGCTTAAAGTGAACTAATTTATATCCACCTGTATCATAAACAATATTCGAGTAAGCGATACGGGATGTTTTAGTAGCTATTAAATATTTTATCGCGAGCGATGCGACGGGGATTGTTCTTAAAAAGATGTCAGCGTTAAATTCGAGATGTCGCTGTGGTTTAATTCCTGCGTGTGTTTGCTTACAAAATGTATTCCAATAACCTGGAAAGAAAGGTTTATTTCCTTGTATTAAAAGAAATTGCCACATATTTTAATCTAAATGTGATATCAATCCCAACTCGCCTTTTTATTATGAATGTTTGTTCCGTCGTATACTGAGCACAACTTTTTATCTAGGCGATTTTTTGTGTAAAATAATACGAAAAAGAAGAGAAAACTGATTTAGCTCGAGTCGGCTGGGAATCGAACGCGAACAGGCAGTTAAGAGTCTGAATCAGAATCTAAAAATCGCTTGGTTTAGTGACAGGTTAAGCAATTGAGAGATAAACTTGCAAATTGCGACTTGAAAAAAGACAATGACTTTTTTTAAAAATACGAACGTGTATATGTAAAGGTAACAGATGTCGATGAAAAGTTAAAGAGGTGCGACAGAATATTAGTAGGGGAAGTCTGTAAGCCCTCCAATGCAATTAGTATTTAAATACTGTAATAAATATATAAAATATATTCGACACATTCCAACTTGAAAGCTACAAATAGAAGGATAAGTAGAAAAGAGTATTAGAGACCTCGATTTTATTTCTTTTGGGTATAAATTTGTACGTAAATACATTTAAAAATCAGACATTATTCATTTAACATTTTAATGAAATATTTAGACTAAAATAATGAAAAATTATTCAAATGATCATCCTTGTATCGTGTTTCGTTTGCTAACTGTTAGTCTGTAAATTATACATAAATTAGTTTCCTTTGGCACCCTTTATTGGTGTTACGGCGACGGCTCACACAATATTCCATTTCGTCAGTCAGTAGGGGGGCTCGACCGTTTCAATCGTCGCGACAATTAATCACACCGCGCGATGTCATCCGGCACCGGCCGACAACGTGACCGACAAATTTATTGTACAATCTCTTTTTTATATACGGTTAACTCGAATGGAATTAAGACAGCGTCTAACGATACACGTTCAGTTTGAAAGCTTTTTCCACAGCTTTACAAAAAGAACATTCAACAAATATATATATATATATATATATGTATATATATATATATATATATATAATATTTGTATATAATATAAACAAAGTATATAAAGAATTTCTACTATTTTTCTTTCAAAAATTTTTTTTAAAGAATTCGACTAAGAAAACAAAAATTAAATTGAAATTAATTACAACTAACACTATTTACAATTTTATTTAAAAAATTACATTAGTAAATAGCGAAAATACCCGTAGACTCTTAATAAAGTCTGTTGTATTATTTGCACTCGGGGTAAACAACATAAAAACGCCCGGTGTTAGAAGTCCTTTGAGGAAAAACTTTTACAAGAAACTTGTATTCGCGGCTGGTTGCTATATTGACGTTTTACATCTCAAGCTGCTGGAGATTGAATCGTTTTGCTCAAAATACTTAATGCAAAATCTATTAAACAGGTAAGTATAAGAATAAAGCTTAACGATTAACAAACGTGCGTTAGCTTGCTAAATATTATATATTAAATTATATAAGATATTATCCACTATGTTGATAAAGAAAGTGAAAAACTTCTTAAGAATAACTCGCTATGGCGGAAAGTTATTTAAAATAACAAATAAAATATTGTAAAACTATGATTAAGCATGTTACATTTAGCCGACACTTTTCAAAATATATTTGGATCTTTTTATGCTTATTTACATTTAAATAGTCGGATTTTGACATCCCACTTCACTACTCAATGGTTATTCTCTGTGGAGTGAATGTATTGTCGAAATATCTGGAAAATAAATATCTTAGAAAATTATAGAATTATAGGACACTACTAGTTGTGATTTCGAGAGAAAAAGTTTTTTCATTTCATACTAAATTTCATTCATTCAATTCATACTAAATTCCTTTGTATGTATAAAATAAATTCTGCTAGAACAAGAACTGTGTGTTATTTAAACTTCTGGACGTCTAACGCGTGCTTCATTAAAGACTAGGGCTAGATATCTATAGTTGAAACAGAATATGAACAAACCGAAGGAATGGCAATTATAATTAATGTGAACTAGCAAACTAAATACTACTATTTGCCAGATATTTTTTACAATAAACACGTATAAGCCTTTGACCGTTTAATGTTATTCCAATGATAGGTTGCTATAAATAACTTTGATAAACTGAATACAAAGACACCTTAAAATACTTGACAACTTATTAAGGATAGGCATTTTAGTTTTGTAAATTTAAATGTTACAACAAACATGCGTACAATTCTGCGGCACGCGTAAAGTAACGATTTTTACAGATCCATAATTTTTGAACTCTACAATAAATAACTCAAAGACAAAACCTCGACAATATAGAAATATTTAGAAGGGGATGCAAGCAATGACACACCTACAAAAGTTCTAGTTGAACCAAAGCTTCTACGATTTTTCCTAAACTACCTGACAAGAATCAATTTATTATTCAAATATTGTTCGCCAATATATCAGTCAGAATTAAGAGAGACGGGAAAGCTTAAAAGTTTGAAGTAACAGCTGATTGCAAATTTTGCAAACTGGATTGGGATATAATGAATAGCTATGGGCGCTACGCTAACTACTTGAATTATAAATCAATTAAGTGAACCAAAGAGAGATTTAAATTGAATGAAACAAATTTAATAAGTAACTCCAGCAATATAGATAAGTGAAACTACACCGATAAATATAAAAATGTCGCACTCTGTTGATAATTGCATACTTAATCGAATTTCTTTAGCACGTTCATTAAAGTTCATTATCGCTTCAATGGAAAGACAAAAATGAAATACAAGTAGCATGAATTGGATTGAAATAATGATCAAATTAAAGCTTGGCAAATTGATAATAGTGTAATAACAAAAGGCGGCGTCGAATAATCTTGGAGATTTTCAGATCATTTGTTATAATCTTGGCACCTCGCAGTGAGACGAATTTACTTGAATTATTTAGTTCGTCGTGATATATTTCAATCTCGATAGATTAATTGTTATTAATAACTCAATAAATTATTCGTAATTTGCCAGTTGAGTTAGTTCCATAACACGTGTAAGAAAATTAAAAACTAGTGAAATGTAATAAGCAACGTGAAGTATTGTATTTATGTAACAACAAGTGTCCGGACGATGATAAGAAAAAGCAAGAGAAAGCTTCTCTTCTAGTGACTCAAAGTCACTAATTAATCTTTTTTTTACCTAAGCTTCCTCGTACTGTTAATTATGTTAAGAAACTATAGGTGTATGTGACTGCCGTGTGATAAACGTCAACAAAGAGGCGGTCCCGACATTGTACAAAAGGCACAAGTTACCACGCCGGAACATAAAAGCTCTCTTGCGTATGAACGTCTGCATCATAATGTAACTTGAGTCGTACCTAATCAAAGACGTAAAACGTGAATTTATTGTGTGCAGTGTTGCTTGGCAAGTTTATTGTGCAGTGCTGCGACGCCGGCAATTACTCAACTCTCTCGCGTAAACTCGGACCTACAGAGCAGTTTTTGTTATAAACGTTTTCGACGCTACTATGAAATTATACAACAATACAATGATGAACATACCGGTGAAGTGAAGTTCGTTTTTTGTACGATTTTCACGGCATCAAGTAAAAAAAATCGATTACCGTATCATCGGTAGTTAAAATGTTATAAATTGAGCTTGTAAAATTTACATGTTCTGATTTGTAATATATAACGTGTCACGTATACAATTATAATGAAACACTATTTAACTTTTTCCATGAATTGACATTAAAACTGCTACAAAAGATTAGAAACTAGGAGCGCAAAGGAATCCGTCAAGTAATGTTGAAAGATAAAAGTTAACAGTTTTAATTCTAAAGTTTTCCGTTTCACTCGAGCCCTCAACGTTTAATTTCCGGGCGAGGAGTTATCAGCGAGAACTAAGCCAGGCGTTCTTAAAATAAGCGAATGTGACGTTTGGTCTTAAGTGCTGTCAACTAAAATCCAAATACGTTGTTAAAAGTACCATGTTGTTGATTTTAAAGGAATCGAATGTGATGTTACATTCTACTATTGCAATTGATAAGCTGCAATATCGTTATGTCTGACGACTATACACCGTTGTGTACAGTCGTCAGACAGATGTAGATGTACTAAACGACAATGACGAAATATAATTAAAGTTATCCAAACTCACTATTAAAGGTCTAAGTTATTTCATTTATTAATTAGCTTTTATACCATACAAATTACATGTTTTACAAAATAATAATAGTGTTCGCTTCACATAATTTTATTAATTAGTCATTTTATTGGTTTATCAATCAGACTGTAAGGAAAGAGGGACGATATGACATTTTATCAATTAAAACTAAACAACAAAAAGTTTAATGTTAAAGTAAGCGTTACACTAACAAAACTATAAACTGGAAACGAACGCACATTCAAAATATAATTAGCAATATATTCCGCATATTCTACAACGCGCTCGTTTTTGATGTTCAGAGCGGCATACGCTCTCAAGGCTTCTAATAATCTTTTTAGCATATAATTACATTCGGCTTCAAGTTTGAGGGCGCCCATTACTTCGCCTCGAGTCACGTCAGGGCTCGACGCTTTGTTGAACCCCTGTCACTCCTCGCCTACTACATGTTTACATTCAAACATAATTAGCGTGAATTATACTTACATTTATACGCAGCCATAAGAGATGCGATTCACAGCGTCCAAGTTTGTGCAAAACATCATTTTATCTCGTGCGCTCTTTGCTTTCTTTAAGTGCTTACTTCGATTTCATTTTGATTTTGTTTATTTATTGTTTAAATGTTATTTTCTTTCTTTATATATGTTTATGTTGCGAATGGCAGTGTTGATAGAGAGAAAACGTCTGAGGAGAACTTATATCGATCAAATTAGTGACATATTAAAGAAGAGCGATATAAGCTGTGCCAGTAACCGCCGTCACGTCGGTCATGTCGGTTATGTGTGGATGTAATAGAAGCGAAAGAGGTGTGTTCTGGAAATCCATAATACCTACCCCTCTGGGCTTTGTGCGTGAGCGCATATTTATCTATTTTTTGTGTATATAGGTATGCTATTTTTTTGATATACAAACCTTTAAAATGATGGTTCGACTAAACTTGTTCACGTAGAAAAATGAACTGGAGTTTGATGACGTCACAGCAGCGAAAAGTTAATATTCTCAAATAATCTGAGTAAAAAATATATAAATGTACGTAAATAAGTAATTTTTCTCAATACCGATCGCTAGTTCGTGAATCCTAGCCGCCGGCCAAGGCGAATGTTACTTCGAATTTATCCCGACTTGTATTCGTGAGAAGAAAAAACAAAATTACCGTCAATTTGTTGCGATATCCTTATGAAGAGGCAATCCTCTTACGCGTAGAGTTATGGAGAGATTGGAAAACCGAAGTACAGTCGACCATCGGACATTACGAGAGATTCCTAATGACTATCGTGGAAAGAGCAAAAGTTTTTCGTTTTGCCGGCGTCGGATGGGGCTTGAGGTTTTATCTAAATAAGGTGGTTATTCCCAGGTGAGTGAGAATTTGAACTTCAGTTGAGTCGTGTGTGAAACTATCTTACTAATTCCTTATATTTATTACATTTAGAGTAATTTAAAGACATGAACTAATAACGATAAAAATAGAATTCTGAGGAAGTTTGTGCTCCTGATTCCCTCTTATTTTACTTTGGTTCGCGTTCGTATTGTACTGGATTACCTTTAATGGTGTATACGACGAGGCACGATTTGAAAGTTCGATGTAAATATCGATTTCATTTTTAATCTTTCTTGTAGTCACTCATCTCTTTTTATTTTAAACAGATCATAAGTTTTAATTACTCTATTGCAATACGTAACGCGGCCTCAGAAAACTTATTATCATTTCCTTGTTGACATTTCGCCCCGTCATAAAGTACTAAATTATATGTTAAAAATCATTGTAAGAAATTAATTGTTGTCAAATATACGATATTTAGTCGAAGTGATTATCCCATTTCCATAAACAAGCATTAGCTTCTGAAGAATTTAAGCAATCTTTTAGTATTACCTACGTCTTGTCGATCTGAATTTCTAGGTCCTTGCTTGCTTGAGCTTGATCAAAAATGTTTAATCATTTGAATATTAAAATCAAACTCATAATGATTTCTTATATATACGCGAATACTACATATTGGAATAAACCATTTTTACGGGTTTTATCGCTTCTATTTTACGTTTTTTGAACCCGACGTTTAGTTTTATTCCAATGAATATGGTTCCGTTTCACGTACCAACATATAAAAACTATTATGTCCATAATAGGGAATTCGGTTAATTTGACATATACATATTTATATCTTGACATTATATAGAGAAGGAATGAAGGTCATGAAACTAAAGATTTAAGTCGGGAAGGAATTTTGACTTCCCGAATAACATCTTCATCGCTTGTTTGTATTTTACCATATACCACGCGTAATGGGGAAAATAAGGTAAGTTTTCTTTTTCACCAAATAATTTAACTCAGAACTTTAAAGCTTTCCTCACCTTTATTAAATTAAAAACAGTTTTGTTTTCGCTTATTGTCAGAAAAACCGACACGGTGATTCATTCATAGACGTCACGGAAATTGTTAGAGGATGTTTTTAGTCGTATTGTCCTTGTAACCCTGCAATAACAAATACCCCAGTAAGTTGTCAGCTATTGACTGACACAAGCAAAAGGAGAAAATGAAAGTCAACGTAACAATAGTAATGACTCAATGACAGCGACAGTGCTTTGCTTACGACCTTTTACAAATTGCTGTCAATAAAGACTTTTACAATCTTTTTTTTATTTTTACTTAGAAAACAAAATTGGTAGTATCTTGGTCATAAAATAGTTTCACTTTATTTTTAAGAAGCCATAAATGTAGTCATAGTACACTGCTAACAATGAGTTATATTACATAAGAATCTATCTGCTGTAGTATATTTTAATGGGACAATTTTACAAGTCCATAAGAAAAAAAGTGAAAACAGAATGTGATAAACTAAATACTATCTACAAAGTCTGTGAATATATTTATAGCATACTATATGTAACCTTAGCTACTAGCAGATAATGCTGGCTGCCTTATTGCAAAGGTCTTAAATTGTACTGCGGTTTCAATGCAAGTGCCTCTGACGTTAAATTATTGTCACCGTGCAACGTAACACCGCCTATAGTCGCTTGTACATGTGCGCTTGGCTTAATGTTAGCTGGTTATATGACGTAGGCTCGCCTGTTAAATTATTTCAGCTAGGCATATAATACAGAACGTGTTAGTGCGCTTTTAACTAAACCGTAACATGAACATTGTGTTAATACTACAGTGCTGGGAATTGTCTTCATGTTTTATAAAAAAAAACCGTCTCGCTCTATGTGTTATAAAAAAAATACAGTTTATTAATATGTTACTGATCATTACCATCGTTTGACCTTAGATATCGACTCGACTATAAGGATTCGTCTATTCAGCATCCTACAAATAGAAAAAAAATAACTTACTCGACGAAAGCCTTACTCTGAAAACAATGAGTTCTTTACCTAAGTCTGAATACTATCCAAGCGTAATAATCAAACTGTAAAATCACAAAGATTATCACTTCCTCAAAAAAGGGATAAACGAAACGAAGTTGAAAAAGTTTTGCTTGCTTGCCTCGCCGACTTGTGAAATCGCCATCTCATTCGCTAGTTCGGTTCACACGGTGGGTGCGAACAATTTGGATAATAGCGAAGGTCAAAGTCCGAAAGTATCATTGGCAAGGCTGTATAATATATTCCGTGTGTAGTATTACAGCTAATTCGGCTTATAGTTTGTGTTCTTCATGACTATCATTTTATTTTGAGCGAAAGCTGCAACATTGCTATTATTTTTAATGATTCAAATTTAATGCCGTTGGTTAACCGAGCTTTGTTTACGAGCGCTTCATAAATAAGGTTCATTATTGGTAATAGTGAAATAATGTTGATAGAGAACAAAGCCGTGCATGTAACGAAGTAAAATCGTGATTGTGAACACAGTTGATCTCAGAGTGTTATTTTCTAAGAGCCTTTGGAGTTCAGTCGCCGAGACCGCTTTAAATGTGCTATACTTGAGAAATCTTTGCTTGATACCCAGTCAGAGTCGAAGTAAAATTATTAATAGATATTTATAGTGCAAAACAAAATTCCTATTGTTTGAGAAAAATATCATTAGACCTGTATCTGAACTAAAGATTTTGTCTGTTGATACCAGCTGTTCGGGTAAACTACATATATACAGCAAGTAATAAATGAAATGATGGAAAAATTTATAACTTTTCTACAATCGTGAAATAGTGTCTCATCGGTCGCTTGAGTCTAAGGAAATTGCTGGACTAGGCTCTGAATCTAAAATAATTTGTAACATGTCACATCTTTATAAAAATGCATCTAGTATTTTTTAGTTCGTAACAAGCAAATGAGTTTCAGAAGCGTTGGCTGGCAGGTAAAGGCTTTAGTAGACAGAGGAGGGGATAGACAGGAATAGGTATTTCCTTTTCTTATTTTTTTCCTTCCTATGCTGTACACGTAGCTCTTATTGTATCTCCAAAACTGACTCAACTCAACAGAAGAGGGGGCGAGCTCTACTATAATTTTAACAGCCATCCAAAACTTAGTTTTAACTTAAGCTGAACTAAATGGACTTTTGAATGAATATTTGATACATAATTGATTATTGACGTGTTTTCGCGGCGCTACTATCTAATGTTTTTTTCTTTTTAAAAAAGATAAAGAGCAAGGAAACTTGGCTTTTCAGTATCAAGAGATCGTTCGTTACTTTGCTTATTAATTAAAATATCTTGACGTAATAGAAGACATAGATTGATAGTACTCGAATGATATGAGACAGTTATCGATACTCGGAATAGAGCAACCACACGAACAATCGATTTAGTCATGCGCTTAATTACGAAATTAATATCGGAACATAATACACAACACAACCGCAATTGTATAGTGCGGAATTACCGCAAAACGTAGCGAACGTGGTGATCCAAGCAACGATTTAAGTAGAAAAAGAGTGTTAAGACCCTACTGAGTTTTAACCTATAAGTTTAAGTGAACAAATAACTTTCGCATGGACCCAATTATGTATCACCAAAAATATACTGTTTATTGTATTTATAAATAAATTAAGCAGGATGTACAGAGCGATATATAAAGCTAAACATAAGAATATAAATAAAATATACATCGCACATTTTGACAGAGATATTAATTATGACAAGGGACTACCGCCGATGCGGGATTCTACTACTGTCCTGATAGTATGATGATGAAAAAGAACCCAATCTCTATAATATATATATATATATATATATATATATATATATATATATATATATATATATATATATATATATATATATATATATATCATGTAACCGCGACGAAACAATGACCTCCTTAGAAGTATCTATCTCTGTTGGAGGTAAGGTTTAAACATATAACAATTTCAGGCTCCTGGCCAAATTTATCACATTAAAATTAACTGTATAAAACATGAATTAAATATAAAATTCTCGCTGTCAATATTTGTAATGGAATGGCAGGCAATTTAATATATCTCATTCAATATTCATAGGGTTAAATCCAAACTTTTATTATTAGAAATGTCTATCAATGTCATTACTAATGAAATTCAACCCCCCTATATAAAATTATCAAAAGATATCTCACATTGTCATGAAATTCATAAAGGGAGGTTGGCTTTTTAAAATAAAGAATTCTTTCTATTTTTAATTTTGTACACCCAAGTCAACGGGCACTATCAAGTCTACAATAAAATAAATATTGATTCATATATAAATTATTGAAATATCACCTCCCTGCCCTTCTGCCAAGTTATATGGTTTAAGCACAGACTTGTGCCTTATGAATTAATGACGAGTCGTCATTGTATTTGGAGGTACATACACGTTTGTTGGCTGCGATTTTTACAACCTGCCGCCTGCCTAATAAGACAATCCTGTTGCCATATTCTAATATCGCGAGGACCATAAGAATTATTGAATTATGTTATCTGATATTATCTAGTTAGCGTAGATATGGCATCGGCTGCGGGGTCGACAGGCCGCGGGTAAGACAGGTTTTGTTTTGTTTGTAAAGTTTTTTTTATAAATATTGTAATCGATAAATGAGAACATATAAAGATTGCATAGTTGCCTATTTACACCTCAATCATTATACTTAAAACTACAATTTAATATTGTAGTGAATGAAAAGAAAACGTGAAAGACGGGAACCAAGACAAAACCTACAAAATAAATTACGATACCCCTCAACAAAATAATTTGAATTAATGGAAGCGCATTCTTAGTAACGTTCGGGCGGCGGCGCGGAGTCTTAAAACGAAGTTACAAATTAAGGCTGACATTTCAATTACATTCTTGTGCAACTATTGTCTTCGCGGAGAAGCGTCTAGAACACTTAAAGCCCTATCTCACTTTAACGTCCCATGGCTTTGAAAATAAATAGCAACGCGGCCAAGTATTTAGCTCGCGCAGCGATTGCTCGCGTCAAAACTTGAAATTAACAAGCTTCCTTGCTTTGATTAATAATGTTGCAACAGAAAACACTATTAAACTTTTCATATTTTTAATACTAATACTATGAGGAATGACGGGGTATAATTACATTTCGGTTTAGAACAAAATCGTAAAGTTATAGTGTATTAAAAGGCTTTACTTATTAACGTGTCATTTTGTTATACTGTCTCTTATAGGTCTGCGTGTTATCTGGCGAAAGATGGTGGTAAGTTTTAATTCTTTTTCTATTATCTATCTACTCCTTTCATTTTGCGTGAATATCTTCTATGCTATCAAGGCAACTCTTACGTTTGATGAAATGTTTATAGGTTACGGTGGTCAACGATTGTGATTTGGGTGATCACGATCCACCTTGTAGGTTTATTATTCATAAGCAAACTAATTACGAAATTACGAAACAATAGATACTTCTAAAATATTTTGACTAATTAAGGTCGAAGTCGACTTACAGTCCAACAAATAAAGGTGGCGTGCGTAAAACGTTTCAGTCCTAAGGCTGAACAGCGTCGTAACTCTGACAATTAAGCCGAATTAAAAACAAAGTCGAAACAAGCGCGACTCTACAGCTGTTGATTAAGCGCCATCTCGCGGCGACCCCATCAATAACAACATTTTAATTAAATACTTTTATACACAACTGAATAGCCGGGGCGCTAGTCTCGGCGTTTAATTTGTCTTTTTATTCCGTTTTATATTCCTTCATTTTTTGCTTAATAGAGTTGACAGTGCGACTCTGGCGACTGCTCGCCGCTAAATGGGCGTTTGAAACAAAGAACTCCCACGGCTCCTATGCTTGCGCCGCGAAATGGGGACGAGCTTTGTTTCAGAATTCTCTAAATAAATAAAGTTCTATAAGATAACTAAGTAAACTGAGACATTAAAGAAGCAAAACTGCTTCACAGACCGATGAGTGGCACGGATGAACAACACGATTATTTAATTAAAAATATATGAAATATCTACAAGTTTGTTTTGTTGTAGTTAAAAGTCATGGCAAGAAGAAAAATGTCATGTACGAACATCTTAAAATATGCTAAATGGACAATACTGTACATACAATTAGCTCGGTAATAGAGAATAAATTCCCAAAAATTAAATATTAATTATTAAAAATATCAACTATAATAAATTATGCCCTAAGATTTCAACTTGAAGATTTTATTGCTCGGAACAGTATAAATACCAGATAAATACTGATCAAAAATATGCTTTAACTATTAAGTGAATACTTAATAATTTATGTAATATGTGTGTATGTTGTTTGTATTTGTCCTCAGCCATTGATCTCATTGATTTACTTCTCGCATATGAGCAGGTATGTAAAATTATAGGATATAAATTCATTAAAATTTTCGTCAGACATAATTAACGAAATAATTAATTCAATAAAATGGCTTAAGCCGAGTTCGCGTACATTGGTGTTGGTACCGACTAGTTCGGGACCACTCGGAGGTCCTTCTTCAGGGTGAGTGGGAGTGGGTATGATGTCTTACTGAAAATGAAAGACGATTTTTTTTTGGTGACTGATTGGTCACTGTTTGCCTAGAAGAGGCATTAACAGCTACATCGGGCTTGAGGCGGCAGGGCGCAGAAGGCGAAGCCTAAGCATCCTTAAGAGTAACTTAGCTCGAGGGCGCCCCGTAGAGGGAGCCTTGGCTCGAGTCGTTACATTTTTGTTATAACCGGATTGGGAGGCTGCCGAGCTCTTAGGTCGCTGCGGCGGACGCTCCAAGGAGTGACTCGTCTCAAGGGCCCACGGGACCCCGGCTTGGGCTGTCACTCATTAGAAAGACGAATCAAGCTACTCTGCTGATAAATAAATTTATAAACTATAATAATTATCAGTGAAACTAGTATTTGAATTAGCGGCAGAAATGAATCCGATTGTCCGGTAAAGTCATTATATTAAAGGCCAGCTTTTATTATACCACCAAGAAATTTTATTAAAACAATATATACGGCTTAATTACCTATCGGATCAATTAATTTTATAGAAGCTTATGACTGTCTAATAAATAGAAAGTTATCAGAGTAATTAATTAGTGTTATCACAAAATTCACATCAAAGTCACAGTATTACAATTAAATTCACTACCCTAGTGTACTAACTAACTATAAAAAGCTTTTAACTACGTTTAAAGGATAGCAACGTCGGAAATGATGGTGACACAATGAACAAAGGAAAGTATGCCTTAATGTGCCTGAATTTGTTTATATTTGCATATGTGACGGTCAGAAAAGAATGATGTGAACCTTTCATTAAAAGCGTCGCAAGTAAAAACAAAAACCCTAAGCATTACGGTGTACGGTGGAACAAAATGTCGTTTTTGAGCTTCTTTGTTAAATATAATAGGGTCTCTAATTGTATGCATCAATTTGCCTGACCACTGACCGAATTTAAGGACTGCTCAACCCAAATAATAATTAAATTAACATTAAATTAAAACGGCTATAAATTTCGGTCAGTGCGATTGAAAGGTGTAATTTGATTACGGAGTAGTGCGGTATAACAGATAAGATACGCTTCAATTTAATTATACTGGTATACAAAGTTCACATAAAATTGTCTGTTCTTTTACTTCTTAAGAATAAGACTTATAATGATCCGATTTTATGACAGCTTTTAATATCGCCAGTGGGATTATTAACTAACGATGCGTACAATTTAACAGTGGTAACTAAAAATTTAACAGTGGTAGAGCCCGCAATAACAACATCTTTTGCACGAATGGGCCGGCTCGACCGGTGAAATACCACGACGTCACAGAAGACAAGCGTGAAGTAGAAGTATTCTGCGTTTCGTCTGATGAGTGACGTGCCGGAGGCCTAATTGTAGTCCTCTTCTCCCTCCTACCCTTTTCTAATCAGGAAAGGATGGGAAGAGGAAGAGGATTTGACGGATGAGGAGGGGATGGACAGGGAATGGAATTATCCTTTTTTCTGTTTGTCCCCTCCTTCCTCCATGAAGGTAGGCAACGCATCTGCAACTCATTAGCTTGTTGCGGATACCTATGGGTAGCGGTACTTATTTCCAGGGGCCGCTTGCTCGTTTGCCACTTTATAATATATATAAAAAAAAATTGACGGCGACATATAAATAAATAAATAATAGCTTTGTTATACACTTTTACAATCAATTTCAATAGAGCCTTGACTCCCAAACTAGGTGGCCCTGTGTTCCAAGAGACAATCCCTTCCCCTGTTTAGTACATTTTAGTGCCAATAAACATAATTAAGTAACTAATGAAACATTAAAATAAAGAATTAACTAACGGAAAATCACTAAGAAATTATTAACAAGCTTAAATAATGACAATAGAATTTGTGTGTGCGTGTGTGTGAGAGAGAGTGTGTGTATGTTTTTTTAGAGAAAAAAAATGTGTTACCACACCTTCAGACGTTGGAGCCACACGTCTGGTGAGTCGGACTCAGGCTCATTGCTAACCTAACCTAACATGAGACCCATACCGACTAAAAAACCCTCTTTCTTCTGGACTTTCTTAAGCCCCCACGGTACCACTGTCAGGTATTAATTCGTGGGGGTGGTCTCAGCAGTCTTTGCTTTTACTCGTATTTATTGTTCCATTTAGTTGTTGCCTCAGCGCCGTGCTTCGTAATTTCTTCAGCACTATGACGGCGTACTCGCTTGCATCATTCCAGGCTTCTTCGGTTTTGTACATATTCTACACTATGGTTTCTACTCTTGTGGATCCGATCTTGTTTTCTAGGTCTTTAAGTTCCGTTGAGAAGACCGGGCGTACAAAGAACATGTGCTCTGCGTCCTCAAGCACACCGCACCCATGTGGACAATCTGGCGAATTAAATGAGCCAAAGCGATCTAGGTATGCCCGATAACAACCCTGTCCCGTCAACATCTGTGTCAGGTAGAAGTTGACCTCCCTATGCTTAGGGTCCATCCTGTCTACCCGCCCGATCTGTCGGTACGCCCAACATTCCTTAGATGATCCGGTTCCACTCTTGTTGCCATTTAATGACACACTGTCGTCTGGTATCTTTTGGTTTCTTCCGTGTAGATTTCAGTTCGTTTCTTTATTGAAACAAGACTCTTCTTTCTTCCACTAGTATCAGTACGGGCATAACACCAGCGAATGTATGTGTGTATGAATGTATGTTTTTATGATAGATAGATAGAAATAATTGGATATGTTGCGTGAGTTTGAATTTTAAATTTGCGCACAAATTTCTGTTACAAGCGATAAGAAGGGGTTATCTTTAATTCAATCCCCTAAAGGTCTAAAGTACTGAATGAAAGATTGTATGGAAAACTACCGAGCGGAGCCAGGGCGGGCAGCTAGTATGAATATATGAAACACAGAACTAAGTTAATTTCCAAACAAAATTAATATTACGGTGATATATACGATAATTTTAAGCCGTATAAAATAATTAACACACATATTTTAAAGCTAGATACAGTGAGCGTAGAGTCGCACAGCGGTGGTTACGGCGAGCGATAACTGCTTTCGAATGATACTGTATCTCTAGTTGGAATACTGCCAGTGTATGCAGTGCGCTAGGTCGAGTTGCTTCTTCTCACGTAATCATTTTATGAATGTTATGAGCTTCACGTGCACAAGATACCGCGTGCAACGACCAGCGTATTATTTATGCGTTTTGCGCAGTGTGTTTAGAAATATGTGGATAAGGTTAATTTTATAAATAAAATACCTTTCGTCTCTACAATAATATAACTTATTTAATATTCCTTAAGATGACGAATAGGGCATTATTACATGAAAAATTAATGTAAAAATGTAGTATCTAAAATTGAGAGAGTGAGGTAAGAGAACGAAAACAAATTATGTCGTAAAACGAGACAAAGTGGCGAATAGGGTCCACTACTGATATTGACTACGTTCATGAGATATTAGGCGACCTGCTTCCGTCGATCTGTTGTTATACGTTTTGTTGGACTCTTTTCTTACATATATCATGTAGCTCAAATAAAATTAAGAGAATACATCTACTTCTACTAGTAGAAACCTTAACTGCTTATAAATTTTGTAACAATAAATGGACGCGAGATAAACTGTTTGTTCTTAATACAGGATGAGTGTACACTCACTCAAGTAATGTGAACAATATGTTTTATCACACGTCAACATATGTATGTATTAAAAGCTCAAAGAAAGTGAAGAAGATTCTAAATGCTTATCCACACAACACTTCTGTACGAGAACATCTCCGTAAAGCTCGGAAACTACTCTTCATCGTAGTTTTTTTAAAAGTGGCTCTTCTAGTCACAAACATTTATGTTGAAAGAGTTTTCAACGCGATTTTGCAATTGAAATTGAGCGAATCTTGTGCTGGGCGGCCGAGAAGTCTTGCGATGCGTAACGTAATTGTCCATTTTAACTTATCCTTCCCGTTTGAAATATTTAAATTTCTTTCTCTTCCTCTCAAACAGCAAGACGTTCTACGCTCTTTGTTTTGATATTATAAAACTCTGCATCAGTTTTCTGTTTAAAAAGAAATACTGCTTTGTTATATTAAAATGAGAGATTGTAGCTGTTAAGTTTTTCTTTCTCTTGCGTTCTTTAATGTCATGTTCCGTCCTTATAAATCTGTGTGTAAAATCTTAGTTAAAGAAAATTATGTATTTTTATCAGTGGTAGGTATCCTTTGCAAGAATTTGTTTTCTTTACCGTAAACCCAATATTAGTCACTATAAATTATCATAGTCTCTAAAGTAAACAAAGTACAATAAAGTATTATTGAAAATATGTATGAACATTCGCTTGCACCGACATTAGATTTCTCGTAGCCTAATGTATCTCCTCATTCCTTACTTTTTATTTGTAAAAAACATATTCATGTCGGTGTTATGTGTAAGCACATCTATTTCCTTACAATTTCAACAACCAAATGCAGGCGCACACAAACATACATTCATATTATATTTTAAGCATAATCTCCAAGATTTATCTCATGAAGCAAGTATACTTTCAACATTAACTTAGCGATATTTCAAGCTGGCTTAAATATATCTATATATCTAACTCGGCATTCATACGAAAAGACAAAATTTAATTATAACATTATTTCACATTTACATTTAATACTTTATTAGATCACAAAAACGTATAAACCATTTTAACAGTGGTAGAGCCCGCAACAACAACATCTGTTGCACGAATGGGCCGGCTCGACCGGTGAAATACCACGACCTCACAGAAGACAGGCGTGAAGTAGAGTATTCTGCGTTTCGTCTGATGAGTGAGGTGCCGGAGGCCTAATTCTACTTATCTCCCCCTTCCCACCCTTATCTTATAAGGGAAAAGGATGGGAAGGGAAAGAAAACTTGACGGTGGAGGGGATGTACAGGAATTGGAAATAACCATTTTCTGTTTGTCCCCTCCTCTGTCCATTAAAGGTTGGCAACGCATCTGCAACTTATTAATTAGGTGCAGATGTGTATGGGTAAGAATCACTTGACATCGGTTGAACCGCTTGCTCGTTTGCCACATAGTACCATAAAAAAATGTACTGCATATTCGAGTTCAAGACTCTTTTATGAATTCACAAAAAAAACCACATGGGAATCCAGATGTCTTAAATTTCTGAAATTTACGGTAAAACCCATGTACTTATCATACGAATAGCATGTTGCAGACAGCTAATCTAGTGAAAG
Source organism: Papilio elwesi (assembly GCA_029849275.1). Lineage (NCBI taxonomy): Eukaryota > Metazoa > Arthropoda > Insecta > Lepidoptera > Papilionidae > Papilio > Papilio elwesi. The sequence continues at coordinate 7,570,000 of CM056697.1, forward strand.
GGACGAGACGGCCATGATTAGGGTATTATTCTACGAATCTCTAAAGACCGTCTTGAAGTGAATTGATAATATAGGTAGAAACTAGCCGTTGCCCGTAACTTTGTCTGCATAATTCATTTGTAATCAATAAGTGCTCGTAAAACATCAATGTTGGCATGTAAAGCCAAAGCATTGTATTTTTATCTTAAAAAAATTAAAGATTCATCTCTCTCTGGGCGATTTTAATTAAAATTATCAACGTCATATTTTTATTCAAACCCACTAAAATATTAATTTTAGACAAACAGCCTTAGCGCTTTCTTAGTCAATACTAGTTGTATTTTCAATCATAAGAAACAAAAACAAGTTGTGTACGTCAAATGTCACTTCATTGATAGTCATTCAGTCCGTCAGGATTAATTTTTTGTATATAAATCAAAACGTTACATATACTTAATTAACTAAAATTACTGTTTACGAAATGTAAGCCGAGTAACGTTTAGCATAAAAAAATTAAACTCACTTTCTCTTAATCAGGTTTCCCGTGCGTTTACATGAGGCTTGGGAGCACAGATAAAATTAAAGTAAGCACCGTTATAAAGTTGTTATTTTTAAAAGTAAATAAGTAGCGGCCTTAAGCCGTGATGGCCCTGGCTGGCAGCGTGACAAGTTTAATTTGTTTCAGTAGTTAAATTTGCGGCAACTTTAACACGGCCAATATTAAATAGAGCTGTTTTTGACATTTTATTTTTAGTTTAGTTTCAAATGTTAAAGTCATATGGTTTTGAATATGTCAATGTTAGCTTAGTAAGTTTTTTTGTTAACATTCGTTACAGAATTATCCAATTAATAGTTTAAACAGACGAGTCGTAATCATTCCTCTTCCTGGGAAGGAAGTGTTTGCGTAAGATTAGTTCTAATTACTTTCTCTCTCTCTAAAGGTTATAACTTGAACAAATAAAAATAAAGGGAAACTGTACTAAAGACTAACTACGACAATACCTGGATCTCTATTTCACAAGGTTACATTTAACTCGACGGTCACGGGAAGCAGTGAGAAGAAATCACGCAAACAAGTATTCCAGTAACAGATCTCCGAACTTAAAAGTCCGAGACGATTAACTCGATCTTTCCGTGTGTAGTGATCACTAGTAACATCTTAAACATAAATGATGTATATGTGAACGCCCATGGACGAGGCGGTTAATTATCTACTGACCGCGCTAATGTGATAACGTTCGAGGTTTGGTTTTGATGAGTTCATCGAAACGAAAGCTTGGCTTATCCGCCTTTAAAATGGAACCATAAATTAAATACGTCTTGATAAAAAGTTGTACACAAACTAATATAAATATGTTTTACTTGAAGTAAGTAGTAGGTGTTCACTACTAATATTATAAATGTGAATGTAAGTTTGTTTGTTACGCTTTCACGCGAAAACCACTTAAGCGATAATTATGAAATTTTGTACACATATTCTTGGAGATATTAGAAGTAACATACGATACTTTTTATGAAAAAATTATTCAGAAACGGCTACCCGGGTGAAGCCGGGGCGGTTGACTAGTAATAATATAATATACCTAGATGTAATGGAACCATAACTCGCATATGTAGCGTAGTAATGTATGCAATGTACGAACTTTATTATTTAGTGGGATTATTTTACTTACATTTCTAAAAAGTTGGAGCTCAATTAGCAATCTAAGTAATTACTGCCCTTGATTTTTTATCGCGCTTAGGTTAAGATGCGCCAGCGTCGGTAACAAGACAGCGTAATGATACAGCCCGGTCTTTGTCTGTGTTTCACCACCTGCCCAAGCATTAGTAGGGAGAGGACTTATTTGTTGTTCGACATATGGTGTATCGATAATGTAGAGGATGGATAAGACTAACAATTTTATAATGTTAATGTTTTTATCGCTTAGGTATTTTAATATTTTTGTTTTGAAATTAAGTTAACTTAAGAATAAATATTACGGGCTATAATATGGCGATTGTTTGATGTTTCTTTGGTTCGAAATAGGTGTAATTAATTAAATGAAAATTGGTATGAGTCTTAATGGAAGGTTTACATAGGCACAACTTTTAGAATACCATAACGTAAGGTCAGATTTCATTTATTTGTAATTATAAAATATGATTACTTTACACTAATTCCTTCTTCTTCTTTAATAAAGGTTTTTGTAGGTCATTGATAAGTTATGATTTTCGGATTGTATATCGATATGTAAAACAATCGACATCCCTATAATAATACCTTGTTAGCGGCTGTTAGTCACTCCTTTCCGCGTGAGGCCGCGTCAAGGAGATCGAGACTCTTAATTTGTGTTATAAATGTGTGATTGTTTGGTACCGGCAGGAAGTGTTAAATAATTATTGAAATCGGTCCCTTATCGATCGAGCTTAAGCAGGATAAATTAACCTTTAAAAGGGTTAATGTTTAAGAAAAACCGGGTTGTTCAAATTTTAATCAAGATGAAATGTAGACATTTCGGTTTAAGTCTTACAAACACTACTATGATCTCACTTTTAATGGCTGATATAATGCTTTAATGAAGCAAGGGTCTATCACTTATATTTAATTCTTATATAAGTAAAGGATCAGTAGCGACATAAATTAACAGAGAAAAACAGAGTACTTCTACTTCACGCCTGTTTTCTGTGAGGTCGTGGTATTTCACCGGTCAAGCCGGCCAATTCGTGCCACAGTTGTAGCGGGCTCTGTTTGCAAAAAGTTTTGCACAACCAATGACTTTCGATAGGCATATGTATTTAAAAATTACATCACCCTACATTATATAGAGAATGGAGAACATAAAAGTGTACCCAAGGACGCGCTAGATTTGTTTGCTTTATTTTAGCGTCAAGTCAACCAAATTTATGACATTTGATATCACCTCTTTATCCATTGTTAGTTCTTCTCCGAGTTTGTTTATGTGACCGAAAACAAAATTACTGAATCGCAAACATTCCACTTAAGTACTTTAACCCCATTTAGTGTCGACACAATCAAATACATCAATCACTGCTGCGCCATTTCTCATGGAATGGCACAGTAATGAGTGAATTTGTTTTCATTTTGTTTTGTTTTCTTTCTTTTTATTTTCTTAAATTTCTTTATGAAGTAAGTAGTAGTAGTTTTCGATCGTCCATTAAAATAATATTTTAATTAAGTACGCTTGTGTGATGCGCCAGTTATTACAGTTAGCTGCATAGCATAACATCTGTCCAAACGATTTTATCACCTGTTATAATCCTAATCATTTTATATCTTTGTACATTTTTTTTTTTTAATGTATATGTATGGACTCATGGTCTGATAATAAACAGATTATTATAAATAGACAGTCGGACTAGTTCAGATCACACTTTATTTGATATTTCTACTCTTAATATAGTAGGCGCTAGCAGTAAATTATCGGGGATTTAATAAAAAACATTTATCTCGACCAGTTTTTATTCTAGGAGTATCTATAATTCAAATTGGAAGTCGGAATATTGCTGTTCCGCACCAGAAGCACGCCTTCACTGAGGCATAGAGTATATCGTCCCCTTTGTATCAGATTTATAGCTATTTCATGAACTTTATTTACTTTTATAGATGCTTGATGCCGAAGAAGTGTGGGCTATAAATAACACGGTGAGGAGGCCGAGACACTCCAGCGTACAGCGCAGTGAATAACATTTTCCTCTTATTATGTTTTGGATATAAATTAAGGAGATTTATGATAATTATGTCCTCTAGGTCGTCTCCCATCAGAAACAATATCTTCTGGTTGTTTTCAGATAATATCAGTTATTATGTGGAAATCATATGAACCCGTATTATTTATGTTACGCTTACTAATACACGCATTAACTTAAGAAAGTCCTTTGCACAGTTCTTTTTAATTATTACAAATCATTATACCCTCAGATCGATATAACATACGCCGAGATCATCTTTGATCTTGCAGTCAAGCTTACTATTTTTTCTATAAGATGACATTAGAAAACGCTTGAGGTTATGATTTGGTCAAAATACGACATGAGGCTTAATTTTGAGGTTAATTACCCGCCTTATTACTGCTCGCCTTTGATCGCTCAATAATGCAGTAAAATAATGTCTGTAGGTACGAAATCTACTTCATTTTTAAATACTACTTTACGGCACATTGCTGTTCTGACATTTATTTCAAAAAGTGAATCGTGATTAATAGGGCGAATGCTATTGTAGGATTTATTGCTTTACAATGCGTTCTCGTCGTAAACTTCTAATTGGTCCTCACTGTACACTCATTGTTCCCTTATTTTAATGGAGCGAGCGTGGACAGTCTATATTTAAAAAAAGATAACGATACTTAATTCCCAACATTTGGTCAAACTATGTACCGACAGCAAATAAGATTATATCGGAAAACTTTCGCAATCTTATTCTAAGATTATTCAATTATCAAAAATGTAAGATTGCGTGGTCGAGTCGTCAAGAATACCTACATATAAGTCCATTTGTTTTGTGCAAAGAAGTGTTTAAATTTATAAACACAAGTCATAGCTTACTCACTCAGGGCTAATTTTCGAATTTGACGCATTTGAATCCCCTTTATTCCTCCATACTAAGCTTGTTAAGTGATTACTTACTTATCTAGTGCTTACTTAGCTAGTGTAATCATTTCATTAAGCCATGTCAGTTCATACTTTGTTCACTGTTAACTAGTGAGCTACAGGTCGATTCTCACAAGGTTTGTGAAGGGAACATGTCATATTCGAAGTATCTTGCTGTAAAACAGGGTGGGCATTTTTTGTATTCAATGGGACAACAATAAGTAATTTTTCTACCTCTAAAACAACGAAACTAAGATTTAAGAAGATTTTGACATTAGGAAAGATAGTAATATATATATAGATATCTCTTAAAATGATGTTTTTATGGAAGATGGTGGCAAACGAGCAAGCAGAGCACCTGATGTTAAATGAGCGCTACCCATAGACATCCGCAACTTGCAAATGTTGTTGCAAGCTCGTTGCAAATGCGTTGCATACCTTTGGTGGCCAAAGGACGCCATATACAGGAAAAAGAATATTCCATTTTTGCCTATCTTATCCTTATGAGGTGTAGGAAGGGGAAGAGGTCTGCAATTAAGCCTCCGGCACCTCACTCATCGGACGAAACGCAGAGTACTTCTACTTCGCCTGTTTTTTATGACGATATTCCATTGTTATAAATTATTTCAGGCGCAAGAAGAAGAATATAATTTAATTGAAGACAAAACGAAACTCTAAATTTCGTAACAGTCGGTACACTTAAAACAATTCAAAAGGTCGTTCAAATTTAACAAGCCGCTTATCGTATAATTTGGGTCGGTGTGGCGCTTCATTGCTAGGCAGCTGGTGCGCGAACCTCGCTACGTACCAATTTTCACATTTAAAAATAACTATAAGAAGTCCCCGTATAAGATCGCGTTTAAACTTTATTGGGTAGCCATTAGTCCGGCATTAATGAGCTCAAGATCGAACCGGCTTCAATACGATGGCAATTTGTAAATCGAGAAGGGACCGGGGACCAAGTAAATGTTTTGAAATAGACCCTTAATTAGCTTTTTATTAAATGTTATACATTTTTAAACATTTAAAGGCCCCGATCGCTCAGATTGGCCTCTGTCCCGACCTGTATCCCAAATGACTATTAATCAAGAGTAGTTTAGTTTTAATTAGAAAACATCATTCCTACAATACATTTCTAGCATCGTGGGTACGTTGGATGTGAATGACTAGATTTTTTTAAGAAACAATCTTTATTTTAAGTTTAAAGTGGGGCTTAAAAGTAGATGATGTAAATAGAATTGAGAGAGGTATGCTTTTGTATTTCGGCCATGTTAAAAGGTTGAATGCCGATAGAAGATTAAGAAATAAAAGTTATGTTGCAATAGCGAGTGGCACTATTGGCTGGTGAGATCCAAGAAGAACTTATATCGATCAGATTAGTGACATACTAAAGAAGGGCGATATAAGGGTACCCGTAACCGACGAGCCAATATGCGTAGATGTATGGATGTAGAAGAAACGAGAAAGGTGTGCCAAGATCGCGCAAAATCCGTAATCTCTGCTTACCCATCTTTGCTACGGGTGTGAGCCCAATTTTTTTTTTACTTTTATAGTACGTTTTCATAAAAAAAAAATATGCGTATATATAATCTATCTAAATCGATTATTATTATGACGTGAATAAAAGTTGATATACATTTTATTACGCCTTTCGCGTAGTATTCGGAATGTTTGTGAGTAATGCTACAGAATGGCACTATCGTCTAAGCAAGCATTCAGACGGTAAGTAAGTAAGACACAACTAACTGGTCTGACAATGTATGTCCTGTGAATTAGTCTAATGTATGCAAATATGACTTACAGCGTACATAAAATGGTTTGATAGGGAAACAAAAGTAGCAGAGGCTTAAGCAATGGATTGATTGATTTTTGGTTCAAAGGATTATTTTATTATACTTACTATCAGGCCTACAAAGAACCATGTTCATTAATAGTCTGGTAGACTTATATAACAAAACGAACCCAGTGGCTTCACTGGTCGTCATACTATTTAATTTAACCTAAGATTATCCAGACTAAGCTAATCCCAATTTAATATGATTGATCATATTAGGTCTGAGGTCAACATTTATTGGATTAACATTGTTTCTCTGCATAAACCTTAATCTCGCACTTTCGACCTTAAAGGCGTGAATTTAAATGGTGGTTGATGCTCGCCTACGTAATAACAAAAGTTTCTATTTACCTTTTAAGTCTCTTAGCCCAGTAGTTTGATATATTAGTCAGTCAATCTCTTCTTTTTTCGTATTAATATTTTAACGTAATATATTGTGTAAAATTTGACACCGATCTTTAAAAGGGTCCAAAATGCCCAAGTATTGACAATTTTAAATTCTGTAGATAAAAGACAAAGCTATTTTGAAGATTTTTAATTGTTTCAAACGAAAGGGAATTTTATGTAACTCCAAGACAAAGATTTACGACATAAACAATTGTTGACAATGCCAAAAAGTGAAACCAAAAGTTCATAATGTTTATGATCCCAATTGTTGAGAACAATATGAAGTAAGCAATTGTGTCGCCGTATTAACTAGAGCTAAACAAGTGAGCCGTAAAGTTAGTGTTGTAAACATTGTTTATAAAACAATCCAGGATAGCCAGATACAAGTAAAAGTTTTCGACGAAATTCTGTGCCACCCTTTTGGCTTCCTTAAATTGTTATAGCCATAATAAGCGTGGAGCGGCTATGTGACTTTTATTGGTGGCAGTTCTCTCGAGTTTCGGCAATTGCACGTTTTGTCACCGGAGTAATTACTGGCTACGACTCTGTTACACCAGTTCAACAATCAACGATTATCCCGAATGTGTTGCGTAAAAAAATATACAATTTTCTTTTATTTTGATAAAAGAAAAATAAATAAAAAAGGCTCGTTGAAACTGCTTCAAATTCAAATAAGCATGTTGTTGACGCGTGTTATGCATATTGTTCCAGCCTATAAATATCGTCTAGCGTAACTTGAGAAATTTCGTTTTAAAAATATTTTTTGCTAGAAGAAAACAATTAAATAAAAAGGTTACTATATTTTTAAGTGATCGGATAAGGTAAAATGATCATATAACAATAGAACACTGAAATATTTCACGTTTCTTGATAGATATTAATCTCAATTCAACTTTATACAAGTTTCCGAGAATCAAATACAAAATAATACAAGAATTCAATTATTTGTTTAGTTCTCATCTTTATTACAAATCGTTTCCGGGAGACTTACCTCAAATCGTCGCTAAGCTGTGTTACGAGTAATTAATTACCGTCTTAGTCGAAGAATTCCTTCCGACGTTGCCGAGACAATAAAACGCTTTCAGATTATGATATGAAACGTTGAAAGCTAATTCCAGTCGTAATAAATCTGAGACTTGTTAATTACCAAACGTCTTCGAAGGCGGTCGTAAAGGGCTTTCCCTTTTGTTTTAGGCGCAAAGCGTTACTTCAAAAGACTTTTCATTATTAAGTTACGCAGAGGCGTTCACGACGGCTTGATATTGTAAACTAATTTTCCTTGAAAACTGCAGAGTTATCTTTCCTCCTGAATGCTAAAGGACTTATAAAAATTCTAGACTTGGCGCATCGTCCCCGTCGTACTTTATTAGAGAGCTTTCAAAGGAAAATATGTCAATTTCCTTAAAAGAATTAAAAAGTTACTTGCCTTTAGATTAACCTACTAACAAGCTTAATTTAGTTTTTTATTCGAATGCTATTACGATTCCCTTGAATGAAATTTAATTAATAAAAGCTCTATCTGAAGCTTTATAAGTAAATGAGAAAATTAAACATAATAGATACAATACTTTATATATTGTATTAAATATTAATTCATTTCTTTTTTCACAATATCATTTCATTCATCTCATTAACATGCTAATAAGTTCAGTTTTTGTATTATCTTAATATGCAACTACATATATTAAGATTAATATGTACTAATTATTCCTTGATAAACAATAATTTTTACATAAATATATACGCTCATTGTCAATCCATGAATATAGTTATAACAATATATTGGAATGTAGTACATATATATATTACATTAGCAATAGGCGTACACAGTAAAGTGGGGGCCGGCGCAAGCGGAGCATAACCTACGACGTTTTTGTTCTATAACGAGCTTTCAAACTACATATTATTACGGCGTCACCGTGTCAGCCCCACATCAAGCCTACATCCGCCCATATTCCGTCATTTCTTACCAACAATCTGATATCGTTTGTTTAGCGTGGCTTATTTAGACAACGTTCTAAACAATTCTATTCTAATGAGTTACGTCCGCTATGCTTTGAACTTAGGTGGTATAAAGTTAACGTTCATAGATTTAAATAATGATTTTCTAATGATTGTCTGACAGATTAATACTGGTAATATTATGGTTCCTAGTTTAAATAGTACCAGTTACCCGGACACCTGTTTCGTAGAAAGTATCTTGGTACCAGCAAGACAACTGTTAATGTGTTTTTAAGTGGATATCCTTGCTTTGATTGATGGCTGGTATTGTCCCTCAATTTGTCCGACGTTAGATAGCTGGGTTGGTAATAAATTAGAAAGTGATCTGAATTTGTATTATATTAATTAAGATAAATGACTGCGTGTAAGCAAATAGGAATTGTTCTGGTGCTGTAGTGAATTTTTAACTACAACAACACGTATATGTATATTTTTTCTGATTTCGTACCATGGCCAGTGTTCAAAATTGTATTCAAATTTCCTAGTGATATAGATGGATGGAATCTTACAATATTTCAACTCGGTCGCAAGATTGAGAAAAAATGCATAAACCTCTAGTGTGTTGGAAATTTTTACGTGGGAGTAATCTGTCACGGTTGACCCTCACATAACATAGAACAACCTATATTTAATTCAGAAAACAATTTTGAAATTTTAGACACAATTTATACTGTAAAAAAAGGGTATAAAATAAGAGCGCTTTAGGTCATTACTTTGCTGTCACTGAGCTTATAGTCAGTGTTATTTAGTAAAGGCTTTTGTGCACGATATCTGTATTGTTTCCCTTATATCATGTACAAGTTTAGTTATACAGTGGTTGGAAACTAATTTATAATTATATTTATTACCTATAGCCTTTTTAGAACGTTGCCCCGCTGCAGGGACACAGTCCTCTTCTCCGAGAGAGTGAGAAGAGGCCGTAATCCATCACGACGCAGTGCAGGTTGGTGGATGTCACATGTGTTCCGATTTGGTGGTTGTTAGATATGTCAGTTTCCTCACGATGTTTTCCTTCACCGTTTGCGTAGCAGTGAATGAATAAATGACAAAGTAGAGCGCCTGCCTGGGCGAACCCGAACCGAACCGCGAGCTACAGTACTTAAGTCGGGTCTATACCACTGGGCCCTCAAATGCTCAATATAATAATTTTATAACTCATTATATTTATTTTACTATTGTTTATGACTGGCATGTTTTTTCAAGATGTTTCTTCCTTACCCATTTTTGATTTCAGCATACATTTTAAGAACATTTATTTAAAATGACCTTATATTTACTATGGACTTACACGTTGTTAATTTAAATAGCTTTTTTAAAATTTGATTGCCATACTACGGCAAAAAGATTATCGCAATCTAAAATGCGAGGGCTAATTTCACCTTGGCAATGTATGGGCATGCCAAGCTCCGTGCAGACTTCATTAAAAGCTATAACGCGTGTGGGCTCTGGCCTACAACGCAATCCAGAAACTAACATTTTGTTTGCATTTTGTACGAGAGCCAAATCAGAAACGTAACTGGAATCAGCCAGAAGATGGACGAAATAAGCTCACCGTATGATTGTACTCGGATTGTAAACATTTCAGACGCGTTATTAAGGCGTTCCCCAAACCCTAACAGAGATTTGTAATGATTATTTGATCTCTTAAATACAATGGTAATGTTTCCATACTTTTAAGTAATGATAAATGCTTTTTGTTAGCTGCTGACGCTGACGTTATATAAAAATATATTTAAGTCTCAATAGAGAAATATAAAAGTATTCTGCCAATTTTCTCCTAAGTCTACGCGGATTTCCTACATTCTACAGCGACAGCCGTACTAGGTAAGTCAGCTAATATCTCATCGAATAAGTGATTTTTTGAAAGGGCATTTCTTAAATCGATTACTACAGAGATTATGAAAATCTAAGATCTGAAATTCGGCAAAATAATGGATTAAACTGCGTTTAAAAAACACTCAACGCCTCCGTTACATAAAGCATCATCGTGTTAAAATAACTAATTAATAATATTTAACGGCGGAAAGTATTAATTCCACCTTAAAATCAGGAAATCCCTATCACAATCTTTGTCCAAAAGATTACCTGTATACCTGCATCGGTTTTGTTATCAGTCCTGCGTTGCCGTAATAAATATGCTAGAATAGAGGCATTTATCATATGGGTAAAAAGAAGAATTTTTAACCAGATTTGAGAAAGATAAAGGTTCATCTAGGAAAAAAAAGTAATACTAGCATACTCTTAGCTCCCGGAATAAGAGACAACCCGTATAAGTATTAATACATGGTACATGCGACAGGGTTGGTATTCCAGTATTCTGCAAAACGTAACTTATTTCAGACCAGCTGATAGGCACCATTAACATATAAGTGTTAATTTATCTAGTTTTCTGTTTCTGTTTAACTTGGTCTATATGTATATAGAATTTAAATGTCTTAATTCTTCAAAAAAAAACTGACGATATTATAAAATTTTAAGCTCCTTACTAAATGCTTGGTAGACAATTTGTAATGTTTGGACAACATTTCTATTCCACGCTTATAAAAGCTGATTCAGGAGAGCCAGCCATCAATTTGCATTGCGCCATATAGCTGACTCCAATTCAAGATTGTGTTACCAATTTATGTGACAATCTTTTTAGAATTCGCTTAGGATAAAGGAATTCAATTTCCAAATATTTTATGTTAACCTCTGGTAGGCATTTGTCGAGTAGAACGGAGCAGGTTTATAAGAAAAAATATTGTATGATAATACAATTTGCAGTCTAGAACATAATGGTGTTGAATTACAAAAGGTTTGTTCAGGATCAGAATTGCTTAGGTGGCTTCGGCGTCGCGATGTGTTTATCTGTCCATTGTAGGTGTGATTTTGGGAGTTATTGTGGTAGGCTATAAAATTAGAAAAACAAATATTTGTGTTATGACTATGAGGCCTACCTCATCCTTATTAGCATATTCACTTCGTCATTTATTCATTATCATTTGTATTTTATCCATCTGAATTAAAAAAAGAAACTGAAGAAAGAAAAAAATTTGACAGCATATTATAGGAAAAGCTGATCGGATCGAACTTCACATGCAACCAAATTATGCAAGCTCCCAAAAAAAAACTCGTCCGCGTTTATTTCAATAACCTTTTCCATTGAAATGTTAAATTGGTCGTTAGCCATAGTACTTATATGTTTTTATATTATATTATATCTACATAACTATTTAATAAATATAAACAATATAATTTTAATTATAATATAAACGATCTGGGGGTGGAGGAGGGGCAGGGGGTAAACTGTTGTTAATGGTTACGACTCCTATAGCTTAGAACAAAGAAAACAAAAATTCTGACTTCAATTTATATACATCTTAAGAATCGTACCCTAGGTACGTTAGGTTTCCCTACACTACTATGTTCAGTTCTTATATCTAAATAAAACGAAATGATTGGCATTGAGATGACAAACGTTTGATCCTCAGAACACTTAAATATAATTTTATAAAGCTTCTTTAAAATATTCATTATCAATATCAATACATCCCTAAATGTTAAAGAATTGTAAAATGTAAGCAATATTTTGTTTTATATTATACCGTAATGGCAAAAGCATTACATTATTTCGATTGCGACATTCAGTATAAAGTAAATTGCACCCGTATGTATTGCAGTCCGACTGGATAAATATATGTTAACGCTTTACACGAAATAAATTATGCTAAATAAAGTCCGAAATGTAGAAAAAGGATCGATTGACACTTCGGAGTCCGATGCGCGGTATTTAGTTAAAAGAAGCTATTAGCATAATCGACGTTAGCTACATGTGCATTGGCAGCTGATTTAGGTCCCATACCAAGTGACAAGGGAATCCCTTGCGCTTATAAGGTAATATGCTACGGCCGCCATTTTTATTTATCGTCCGAACACGGCAAGCCGCGCTGTTCACGCGCTACTTTGAAAGGAAAATAACTAAACTTTTTTGTATGTTTATAGTTATTTTCTTTTTAAAGTGGCCTGATCGTATAAAGAGTGTTTTCTTTGATCGTTTTGAAGTAAATATTTTTTTTACTCTTTTAAATATCAATCACACAAAAAGAATATGTTATTAACTTTTTGATACTCTTGAAGTTATTAAAATGAACACCTTTTTATCTTGAATATGGTTTTGGACTGTACCTTACGACGTATTTTAACATTTTTCTCACATTCTTTTATATAATAAAAACTGATGAGAAACCTATAAACGTATCTTAAATTTATATAGAGAGCTTCAAATGTCCTTTAAAGGAACAGTAGTTAGTGATTGTAAATAATATTATCTCGATAGCGCACAACGAAAGCCTCCCACGTGGCGACAATCTATAGATATCGGCCTCTTAGTCGGTTGACAATGAAACGAATGCTACTGGAAGTGCCTTTCTCGTAATCTATCTGTTGAATATTCATTCGGCGCTTGTTGTTTACTTTTTAAGAGCTCACCTAAGCTAAGAGATAATACTATCGACGTATATACAAAGATCTCTCAAAGAGTCGGTAATTTAAAACTCCCTAAATATCAGTTCATATGATAGGGATCACTAGGGAAATAGTATTGTAAATGTTATAACTAGGCTTACAACGTTTTAGCCGACAATGCGTTAGTTCTCATCACCTTGAGGCAAAATAATAATCTCATGTCTCAGCACGCTAATTTTATTAATGGTATCTTTACAGCTCTTAGAAGCTCACGAAGATATATGCAATGGTAGCGGCAACGGACAACCCGTGCGGTGACCGCTTTAAATCTATATATTATAATAAAAAAAACATTTCAGATTAGTATTTGAGAGTTATTGGAGCCGGTGTTATATAAAGAATAGAATAGTGAACAAATAAGAAGCCAAAAACTATTCCATATAATTTGAATCATAAAAACACACATACAACCTTTGCACATAAAATGGAATATCCATGACTGCTGAATTTTTAAGCTAAAGTCGTACTCGCTATGAAAATGTCTAAACTAAGCCAATGAAGTTCCAGTAAATAGTTCATATTACTATCATAAGTCACAAATAGGCTATAAGTCGTGAGGCGGACACCTGCAAATACTTTTCCGACGTAAAGAACTCCAATTAAATACATCTTGATATTGCACCGTCAGATCATTAAGGTATACGAGTACATAGCTTGTTAGTGCCCCTATTTATACAAGCAGAGGTGCTGCTAACTCACCAAGAGAGTCATGACTTCGGTCACTTGTTTAAACATTGATCCCATTTCTAAGGAACTCATGTTTCAGACTGTTTGCTGACTTGTGTTTAACATATTTATCCTTATATTTATCGCGAATGGTTTTAATGATTTCTTGAATTATTATAGCTTACTGGTCTTTTGTACTTTTTGTTTGACTTTATCTTACAGCTGTGAAGGCGTATCGAGTGTTTGTAAAATTATTAGTGCTTATTCCAGAATCTCATTTTAAAGCATTTAAAACCTTAAACTTCTTTGTATTAACTTCTTTTTACAGACTTAAATCCTTCATGGGTATTTTTCGACTTTCAAAAGAAATCTGCAAGAGATACACATTATTCTGATAGAAAGTGTCAAATTATATAAGGGTTGTTCAAATAGTCTATAGGAGAATGAAGGTTTTAATTGCGAACATAGATATAATAGTGAAATAAATACAGGACATTTGCAATAGAATGAATAGGATCGATGGATGTTGTGACAGTAAAAAAAAGCATAATCTCGGCAGCGGCTTTAAATAACTGACTGATAGATGAAAGATTAATTATACTTTGGCGAACTAAAGTCACAACCAACTGTGTCATACAATAAAATGACTGTAGAATTTTCGTATCTGAAACTATGTCCTTAATTGTATAAGAAAGCAGTGACACTGTTCATTAATTAAACGTTAACCCTCATTATTATCAACACCTGTTCTAGGAAAACGTTTAATAATGTCAAGCGGCAGCTGCGAGCGCTTGTGGCAGCACGTCGGCAGAACGTTAGCTGCAGGAAAATTAAAACTAAATTAATTGTTAGAGCACTGCTTAAATCAAATCGAGTAAAGTGCATAGCTTGGAAAACTACGATGGTTAAATTGTACAAACTTTCTTGACTGATGATATGTATATGTAGCCGACTACGACTACAATCCGGTAATATAGATATAGTAACGGCCAGAGCCGAGCTGCTAGGAAGTTTAAGCTGGGCACATTCTGCGCTCTGCCACCTCAAACATGGTGAAACTGACAGTCAGTCTAAAATACGGATTCGATCTGCTATTTCAATAAGTGCAATTATGTTTAAAATTTTCTGCTCATATAATTACAAGTAAAACAGAAACTAATGACAGCATTTTCGTAAAAATATCTTCTATAAAAAGAATTCCGACAACAATCCGAGTTCGGTATTAATGGAGCTAATTATAAAATGTAATCGGAATCGATTCATTTAGTCGATTACGCAAGCATCGAGATCTCGATTACAGACCGGCTCACCTACCACCTTATTCGAAACTGGAGTCACTTCGCCGAATGATCGGCCGATTCTTTAATTAGTTGCTTATCAAGATCGATATTCGGTGGGAGCAATCGACCCGTTGAATCCGAACGTTAAAATAATCTATTCGAATAAATCCATAATCGCATACGTAATGTTTATACGATAAGAATGTAATCACGTTAATTTGTATTAAAATTTTTGTAACACATATTTTGTGATATACAAATAGATATATAATGTTACACTCTTGATTAATGTCGGATAAAATTGTTAGTCCAGCTAATTTTGTAAGTAGCAATTTTGAGTAAATATTATAAATCTGATTCATAAACATAGTAAAATTTATTTTCTTTCTTACAATCAAATGTTATTATTACCGACGATCCAAGAAATATTAAAAAAGAACATAAATATCAAAAACCTTTTGACAGTGATTATCAAGAATAAGTCTGGAAAGAAGAGTTAAGTTATAGTACAGACAATGTAGGCATTTCTAAAAAAAAACTTTAAAATATCAAGATGAAAACAAACTGATTTTCATTCTATCAATTAGTCGTAGGCTTATTTACTATTCAATTAAACATTGGGCAGTCATGTATGAGGCGGTACCAATCGTAAGTGGGAATTAAAAATAACGTCCCTGTTCCAATCGAATAACACCAAGTCTCATTACCGGTGGCGGCCGATAACATCTCGAAACCTGCGTCGTTGCTCTCGCTGTCACATCACAAAATGTCCACTGGATTGTAAAAAGAGAGATAAAATCTCAAACTTTACTTTAATCCGAACGTGTGTAACGAAGAAGAAATAAAAAATTGAATTATTTCATTAAATGATTGTGTAATTATGTGCATATGTCTTTGCGTCGATTTGAGTTTCATGCAGTGGATCAAATATTTTTATTTATATACAAAAAGTTAGTGTGAAGCTTGTGTGCTTTCTTATTCTGGTACATTCTTAATTGACAAAGAACGCTAGTATAATAAGGAAAACTTCTACTGTCTCTTGAAGTCTGCAATTTGATGAGTCCAAAACCAAATGTTGACAGCATTTTGTTTATCTTAACTTTATAATTGCCGGCCTTATATTGTTTTTATAATCTTATAACAAGGGAGCCGACGATGCTAAACTTGTACATCCTCCATCGTCATGGGGACCTATTGCACTTTGAAGATTAGCTCGGCTCCCGCATCATAAGTGATGTAATGAGCTTCGGTCGCGCTACATTTTTAAATACAATATAGTTTGTATCGGAAAATGTTTGTTACACAATTATATAATTTTAAGAGTCGCTCTCCGAAAACGTTATGACGGCAATAAAACTGCAATAGTATGTAATATAAAACAATGTTACTGTAAGTTTGTCGTAAAACAGTAACAGCCGTTTAAACAGTTCCCGATCAATACAAATATTACGATCACTACCGAAGCAGGTCATTAAACCTGACGATAAATTAGTAAGTAACAGTTCGCATTAGCATACATTGAACCCGCTTCCGTTAGTTCCAGTAGATAACGATAGAGCGAAGATATCGCGGTTTTAAAATTTGATAGCCGCTCTTCAAAGAGACCGACCGAGCCACCCAAGTCACATCTCAGCTATCTCCGCATACGAAATTCGTGTCTATCAATTTAACGTACCTCTTTTAATCTTTATTACTATAAAAACTGATCCAGTGGACCATATGTTGGACATTTTTTGTATTCCAGACATTTAACCGTATGAATGGTACCGTGCTAACTACGTATAATTAATTATCTATGATTTAATCGTAATGGCTTCAATTTTAGTCATTTTATGTGGTGGAGCTAACAGCTATTCCCCACGTGCCCTATAATGCGACCAGTTCATGTCCCAAGTCTAGCCGGTCCATTCATGCAACGGCTATCACTACCGCGGAGCTTCAGAGTCCAAGCTCACTTGCTGCCTTGTACCGTAAAAATAGTTCATATTATAGCTATACACTATTATATTAGTTTCCAGTTTTAGTTCTGTCTATCTATATTCTATTCAAATATACTCGTGTCTATGTAGCTATAATGGAGTAATCATCGAATACAAATACTATTACTAGTAAATTACGGATACTAATAAAATTGCTTAACTATACATTAAAGCCCATTAACAACAGCGTAAAAAGGTATGCCCATAATGTCCCTTTATTTTAAAATATATAAATTAATGTAATAAATGTAAATACCAACCAAAAATTTTATTGAATCATAAAAACAATAACTATTCATAAATATCATATGTTTCAAGTATATGTGTGTACATATAATTAATGCGTCTAAAGCACACTGGATTTTTTTCTTTCACATTATCATAATTACCGAGTCATTCATGTAGGCAGGATAATATATTTAGTACTAAGTGGAATTTGATATGCGAATGTTCGGGCGCAGGCGTGAAGCTCGCGCAGCGGGCGCCGCGCGTGCAATGTTTCAAACCCACCTCGCCGTGTTCGCGTTCTTCCCTCGCGGTGTATCGGATTCCTTTACCAGTAATTACTGTGGATTTGCTTTAACTTTTTGGTTTATTTATAGCATTTAAATCGTCTTTTTATTTTTACATTCAGTTTTCTATTACTAACAGGTTTACGATCAAGGAACTTTTGCTGAATCTGGTCCGTGAAACCGTCTGGTTACTGAATTAACTCGTTTTACCGATTGAATTAATTAGGACACGATGACAAAATTAAAAGTGTTATTTATCATACTCTTGTATAAGCGTGTAGAAACGGCACAAACATAAAGCAGCAGTTGAAAACATTAAAACAACATACATAACATAAATAAAGATTTTGCTTACTAATTTCATTATTAAAGGATTATTGTTGTCTTAATGAAATAATAGTAAATCTCAAAATCATAATTTATTCTAATGACTTATAATGTTGTTTTACTTTATTTTATTTTCATTAATATCTATTATTTCATATGCAGCATTACTGTATTATAAGTTCTGCTAAAGCATCTGCCAATGCATGCCGATTTGGGGGTCGATTCCATGTCCAAAGCAACGTCAGCATATATATATATATATATATATATGTTACTGTCATAATCTAAACATAGTCAGCTTATAATCTCACTGGCCATTATAAACTGACGGTAAATTGTGAACTGAACGAGCCATTGACATTTTGATGGGTCATGTCAAGCTCGACAAATCTTTTTTTTCTACAAACATCTTTTTAAGATATCATCTTGTTTCCGTTATTTTGGACTCGTGCCCTATCTAACCTTACCTATATTGATTATCTATTCTAAGTATTAAGTTGCATGCATAAGCATAACGTAAGAACGCAAGCAATATATCACTTCAATTTCAGGACGGTTTATAAATTGTCAATTATTCGTTCAGTTAACAATTTACCGTCAAATTATAATATGGCTAGTGAAATTACATACGGCGTAATTCACATTTTGACGTCGACAAAATAAATTAAACGCTAAGCAGGGAAGCGGCATTCCGTGTGTACTCACTCATCAACTGCGACTCGCCTCAATCTGGCAAACTTCCTCTACGAAACATATGAACTAAGCCTTGCTTCAAAACTTAACATACTTTGATAATAATTTGCCGTCTAACAGATGTCACTTTAAAGACATGTTTACATTCTAATTAAAAATTATTTATGATTCATATTTGTTTACAACTCGAAAGCTAACGGAAGATATAAATTATATTTGGAAGTAAGTACTTGGTCGTGTGTTGCGTATATTTTATTGATAAAATAAACAAATAAACTCGTTCATAGCACTGATTCATATTACATAGTAAATATTATTGTTTAGTCTCTTCTTTCTTTCTAGTCCTATGTTATTCCCCACTGTGGGGCAAAGAGCGTCCACGGTGCGCCGCTGCCTTGCTCTGTCCTGGGCCACGCGTTTAATTTTGGCCCATGTCCACCCGGCTGCAATCGTGACCGCCACGCCACGTTTGCACGTTTCCTTATTTCACGTACAATGTAATCGAAAGCTTTCCGTTTGTTCAATTTTATGACTGACTGGTTGTTCTCGGCAACATGCCAGGAGCTCTTCGTTGCGGATTTTTTCCTACCAAAAAGTTCCTACGATCTGTCGAAAGCAGTGATCGATGATTACTTGAACCTGCTGCGTTTAACGCGCTTAACTTTCTTCACCTTACACGCTTTACACTCATACAGCAGGACGGATTTCACGTTGGAGCGAAATATTTTAAGCTTCACACGGCGGGTAAGTTTCCTAGACCGCCATAAGGGTCGAAGGTGTGCAAAGGTGGCCCTAGCTTTGGCAATCCTTAATGCGAAATTCTCATCGGTGCCTCCAGAGTCTGAAATGACACTACCGAGGTCAGTAAACTGCTGCACTCGCTCAATGCTTACGTTTACGTTGACAACACTAGCAGCCTCCCGGTGTAGGCTCTTTTAGCTCTACCTAAGACTCATTATTTTCACAGTAATAATTTCTATATTCCGTATTGTGCTATATAAGATTGTATAGAATACACCACACCCTTAGCAAATATAGTTTTTTTTCTGTTTCGTTATTCTTTATATTAATGTGCATATTTCACTGGATAACGAATACAGACTCATGTCTACACAAACCAGAAGCGACAGAAAGAGTATTAAAATAAGTAAAGAAAAATTACTGCTACAAAAAATGAAACAATAAAAAATAATTATGTTATAGTTTGCATCCAAAACGAAATACTTGACATAAACTTTTTATGAAAGAAAAATAAGTTTGTTTAAAATGGCTTCAATTTTGTTAATTAATTTCAATAATAACACAAAATATAATTCAAAAATAACCGAAATGTTGTTACTTTTAAACGTTAATTTATCATTATAATTGCGTAATGGCTACACGGCATAAATTGGCAACTTGAAACTATGCGACGGGAAAGCCATAACTCAACACCCAGTCATTAAAAAAGCAACTGCCTTCAGACCATTGCATGTTGTTTGTTATTCGTAATAGTAGACGAAAATTGTAATGAAGGGCGAGGGATTCCCGCAAGACGATAGATATGTATAACAAGCTCTTGAGGCGGAATATACGTCTTAAGATTAAAAGTTAAAGCGGTAAAATATTTTATTCAAAGAAAATAAGTTTAAAATCATTTTTGCAATATGTCTGTATAAAATATACAAGGTAGGAAGAGTAAAACAAGCAAGCAGCTCACGTTATTTTAAAAAATAAGGCAGGCACGGAATAGTAATATATAATAAATACCTATTCCTAAACAACACGTTAATATAAAAAACAAGGGCGAGCAAAGCTTGGTCCACACTGCTAGTAAAACTGCTGCAAAATATTTTTTCTTGAATTCTAGATGTTAAATATGAAACTTTAACTATTATACAAAACCGCTCTCATCTTATTGCTTGAAGTTTCTCATAAACTTAGTGCAGAGTTGATTTATGCCCACATTCGGTTCGTGGGCTCCGCGTATGCCGTATAACTGTTCCTGACCTCAACGTCTTATCAACACACGCTCATCCCACGGGATCAAAACTTTGAAGGGTTATACCACTTTAATGTACCAAAAATGTTCAAAATTAATTTAACTAGTTATGTACTTGAACAATTTATCAGTACACTAAGTCTATATAATTAATTAATTAAAATGCTATATTCTTAATTACACATTTCTGGGACTTTACAATGTCAGCGAGCAATATTTTGAGAAGTTGGGAGATATATGCTTTTTCTGGTTCCTTGACATCGTGTGCTTTAGGAATGTTACATTAGGAGGTTACCCGAACAATGTCAATATAAACTAACTCCGCCAGTCTACTCGTTGGGTATATATGTACATATGTGCAATCATATCCACTCGAAAAAAAATAGGAAATAACTTAGGAATACTTCAACTCTCTATATCAATGACTAAACCAGTTTTGTACATTCTCGAATATGGGTATTTTGTTATACCTGTTCTATATAATTATATTGTAAAATGTCCACAACCTTATTATTAAATTAGATCAACAAATAAAAGCAGCGGAAGTAAATGCGACTGCAAGCAATCAAGAAAATAAAATAAATAAAACATCTCATTGGTGTCAGTACAATTTGAGATCAACGTTACTAATAAATTAATTTACTAATTTAACTTGATAACTTGATTTTTTTCCGCTCTAAATAGAATTTAAATTCATAAGTTATGAATGCATCACAGACAATAAATTATTTCCCCATACATAATTTAGCCGAAAGGTTGGAACGTGATATAATCCGTTAGTATTTAACAACAAAACACGAACGTCGACAATTGTTCGTGAATTGTATTGTAACAAACGTTCTATGTCGGGATCGAAATGAGGTTAAAAGCGAGCGAGGAACAATGTTTTGTGAACATGTCGATCAAATGTCAATTCAACACGTGGAGGTAAGAAAATGTATCGAAGAGAATAAAACATAGCTTGAACAGCTAATGCATATTTAGTTTTTATTTTACTGTATTAGATTTTTTATGATTTTGTTTTGTTCCTTATATTTCTTCTTATTTCGGAAGTTGCAAATTCGAGTAAAAGGAGATTTCCGACTGCACTGATACCGTCACTTGTTTTTTAATTTATGAGACCAACACACACTATCGCTAAATCTTCGCCACTGCTATTGTTGGAAAATTTGAGACAGATACGATAGCGGCACTTTTTCAGCACCAAGTAGTCTTGAACAAACATTAAATAATTATCATTAGCTAGTTGCAGATGCCTGTGAGTGGCGATTGCTTTAAGCCAGGTGGACTACTACTCATTTGCCATCTTCTGGAAAAGTTATTGATCTAATTAGACCCACAAGGGACAACGTGACACGCAGCAGAGCAGAGTACTATTAGTGACATGAGCAAAATAGTGGGTAGCGCCTTATCGCCATTAGTGTATCATTTAACATTAATGGAGTAAGCAGCTACAGCAGTTGCACCAATGAGCTAGTTCGTTTAGAGATGCATCACTGATTGTATCCATTTGGGGTCATCTGTTATTTTGCATGTAAATGGAAACGTAACATTGTACAAGCCGCATGTTCGTTTTGCTTTTCGTTCAATAAAAATATAGGACCAAGTGAACGACGTGGGTGTCTCGCAGATTAGTAATAAAAAAAGTTTTCTGTCACTAGACGCCCGGCAGATATAACATTAGAGTTAATATTCGAATTTCCATGAAATAAAATATGGAATGAATTAATAAAATAGAATAGACTTAAAATATTAAAACCAATATATTTTACTTGTTATTTTATTTATAATAAGTATAATAATAACAGAAAATACTAATTTATAAATATTAGTTGGTAATGGCGCGCAAGGGAGTCGATTAAGAATACATTAGAGCGTCACGCAGTTTGCCGTCAGGGCATACCGACTTGTCTATATTACTGCCAAGATGCGCCAATAGAAGTTTAATCAAATAAACATGAGGTAGTACTTAATAGGTTTTAAGGAAGAAAACGTATATAATTTAGTATTTTAAATTTCATTCGTTTATTTAATTAAATTTCACACATTGTACGTTTTTGTAGCTCCACGGTCACACGTCAATCTTCGTGAAGAGTTAACGAGCAGACGCTTTGTGAACTTAATAAATTATCTTAGTCGCCTACAGCGCGTTTCCTGAGGAAACACGGGATAACATAAAATTACTTCAAAAGTAACCCATTTCGAAACGAGGTTTCAAAACCAAGGTCTGCATGTCGTGCTCTGAGGGAAAACATGTGACGTACTACCGCCGTTAAAGTCGGCGATAAAACGCGCTTCGGCTTTGTAATTTACTATTGTAAATTCTGTAAGCTGCCATTGATTTACTGTTCGAATAAAACAATCGGCAATTTTATATTGTATTTAATTTTAGAAAATATTTTTTATTTCTTAAGTGGTTATTTTAATTAATATTGTAATAAAATAAATAAGTGAATACCATTTATAGTTTGCAAATTAACACGTTTGACAATATTTCAGCGGCTTGTTCCTCTAAATCTCTAAATTATTGTTATTATTATCTTATTTGAATTAAAAATAACACGACTGACTATTAATAATAACTGTAATTTCAGATTCATCGATTATCAATTACTAAAGCAAGCAAAGAAATAATTAGAATAAAAATATGCCTTGCTGATAAGCATATGCCCAATAAGTATAACGACAGTAACGTGGTGTAAACATTTGGTTTTATAAAAATATGAAAAAAAATTGTCGGTGCAAATGAAATTAGGGAAACATTAAAATTATTAAAAAAAGTATGGTTGTCGCTCAAAAAGTTCCCAAGCCCATTAGAATCAATCATGAAGGTCCCTATTACAATATTTCTACGTGCATCGGTGCAAGTTGGTGCCGTACGTTTTGAGGCTCGTCGGATAAACATCGCGTCGTGAGCGAATGTGGCTGTTAACACGTAACGAGGTGTGGAGTATAAGCCCACCAGTCATGATCATGTCTTAGCCAGTTATTCGCCGACCACTGACCTCCGAACTAGCGGAAAAATAGCGTTAAGACTTCAAAAGCAACAACAAATGTGACGAGTATGCCTTATGAAAATAAGGTTCCATTTGGATTGGCTTTCAAGTTATTTACAGCAGTTTTGTGTTTAAAGGCGGTAGACGTCGGCACAAGCGATAATTTGTATGCTTCATTGTAGTATTATCTGTACGTGTTCTACGTATAACAAGTGTAAAAGAAGAAATACCAGTGTATAAATAAGGAAATAAGAGGGCACAAGTTTTAAAGTTGCGTTCTGAACCGAAGATAAAAATCGCTCTGTAATTATATGTTGTAGTAAAAACAAACCCGATGATAATTTTAGGTTGTTTCTTGCGTTTGTATTGTTTTACAGGAATGTAACACTGTTTATTTTTTCGTAACGTTATTTTTGTTTGTTAAGAATGTCAGATTTTTTGCTCAGACTATAATTATACAGGTTTGTTCATTTTAACGTAACGATCTTGCAATATGAACTGTTGATGTTCAGTTTACAAATGGATATGTCATTGAGACGATCCACCTTTTAATGTAATCTTTGGTTATTCTAGTTACAATAACATTTAAATAAATAAAAGGGAGAAAAAAACATTTTTTGACTGAGAATAAAAAACTATTTTTTTAAAATCAAATACAAATTTATAATTAAAGCGAGGGTATACAACAAAATAAGCTTGACATGTTAACTTGTAAAACTCATTGCCTGTTCGCTGACATAAGACGTGTATGGGAATCGAATCTATCGTAAACATTAGATACAAGGAGCTTTGGAATACCTAAGCTCCTTCGTCGTCGTCGTTCGTGTAGTGACGTCCCAATGTTAAAGTCGCTGGTGAAATCACCATAAGTGCGATTGAAATTTAAAAATTATTTTTATTTCAATCGTCAATGTTAAAAATTAAATAATCAAAGCTTTTGAAATACACTTTAATGTACAGCTTATTTAAACGCCTTAACAAACACTACAGAAGCATACATTATTATCATCAAACAAATTTCTTAAAAAAACTTGGTTAAATTGGTATATTTTTTGCATTATATAAATACTGTTGAATTATAGGACATTATCATTTGTTCCTTTCATTCATTTAGAAAGAAGCAATAGGTGACGCTAAACATTAAATGAAATGCAACAGTCGGCATAACTAGCAACTTAAAGCCGCAGCATAGCTTACCACCGCCGGTGTCCTCTCGTCTAACGACTCCACTTACATACACCAGATTAAGCACTGCAAAATGTTTTAAGTGACTTTGTTGAATTAAGCTTGATTGTTCACTTTATTATTTAAGTTACAAAGAGGATTATTTTACGCTGCGCAAGTTTAACATTCCTCATTGCACACGGAAGTTGGGTAACAGAGAACACCAAAATTCAAGCTTATACATGAGTTATGTCATTAATCCTATTTTACTATTTAGTATGAAGGTATATATTATTTATATAATAAAGCAGGTACATCTTGTTATATGACACCTATCCTAACGAAGACGCCGTCTCAAGTGTCAAGTATATTAAATATGCAAAAAATGAGAATTTTGCTCTTATTAACAACGGAACTCCACATGGAATATTACTCTGTATCTAAACAAGATCTATTAGCAAAAGCATACTTTGGAGTACCCCTATCACCTGATTTTTACTATAAAGTTTTACGTCTGGGTAGCACTAATTATGTTGATCTGATCATAATCAATTTCTCAAACTTTGTCAAAAGTTATCAAACTTCACCCGCTAGGCCAAGCTGAAAATTTTACGAAAATTTTATCGAAATTCATTTAACCGTTTCGGAGTCTACAACATACAAACACATATCAACTTTTCTACTTATAGTTTCTCGAACAAGTATACCTATTATCTTTAAGCTACATAAATCTATAAGCCAACGATTTTCTGATCAATAAGATACGATACATGTTAGGATAAATATATTTTTAAATAATTCTTAACAACAAATGTATTTTCTCGTGGGATCAAGTTGTTGGTGTAAGTGAAGGTAAATACTATTAACTTTTAACGTAAGTAATTTTCCGTCCGGTGGTCTGCGGGTGAATACGTTGAAAGATAACTAAATAGTAATTAACTAAGCTATCTCACCAAAAGCTTCCAAGTTATCTTTTATATTTTTAAATTGTTAACAGATTATCTAGTTCTGTGTTTAATCGACCAATATTTTTATCTAACTCTAATTTACTCTCCCATTTGTTTTAATATTAAATTCGTTTCTTTCCCAAAGCTTATCACGTTAAGATTGGTCTCTTATCAATAAGTTTGGGTTATCAACTTGCCCCTTTGCCTTTTTAATGATCAGCGTTGCTTATAAAATAATTGAGAATTGACCAGAATCTTATTAGATTTTACAGAAGCTTATAATTATTTTTCATTGACAAGACATCATAGAAATATGTATTAAAAGATACACGGCATCTATTACGTATACTAAAATTTTGAAAGCCGAAATACGATCACCGGCGTGGTGTACAGTAATGAAATAAGTCTCTGCATTATGCACAGGCACACTTAATTTTTACGATAAATGCGTCTGCCGGTAGGAACATTGTAAGGCAAGAATAGTGCACGAAGTTACGCCCTGGTAAACTAACAATATTCACGCTTAGAGTTAATGAAACCACCTCTTACCATGCAGTGTCGTGGGCAGTTGCGAATAGACTCCCCGGAGATATAGCAGCTGTAATGGCTACTAGGGTAATAGAAGAGTGAATTCATTATGCAATATACTGCGGTTAGGGGCAGCTTAGAGTTAAGTTGCTTATAGAATATAAATGGTATGAGATTTTTATTTAAAATAGAACATTTTTGAAATCCCGCACTGAGCATTTGCTCAGATATGTGCTCCTGGATTTCATTTCCCTGTATTTTTTTTAATAATTATGTGTATAGATATTAAGGCTTAAGGAATACATGCTTAAAATATATTGTGGTAGATCGGTAGGTTCGACTCCGTCATTCTACTAGTGTCTTGAACCAAATTTCCAACCAAGTTAAAGCTAAAGGAGGGTTGGCGTCAGCCCTTTTCGCATTTTGTATCACTACTATGTATGTAGACTTGTGTTCAAAGATAAGTATGCTCGTGTAGGAACCGGATATAATAACTTCTTTTTTGTATTCTGGGTCTTTAGTTCATTCAGATAAATATTGATACTTTCTTAAGCAAAACAAGGTCAGTGTGATTCGCTTTCGTTAATTAGATAATAAGGCAGATTACGATTTAACATTTTAGTTAGGAGAACGTGGACCCGGTGACGGCACAGACCGAGTGCACCCCTAATAGAAAAAGGTAAAAGATTTTATTTAATTTTATTACCCTTTGTAAATTTATAATTTTATTTAACATTACTATTTGTAACATATGAAATTTACATACGTAAACGATATATTTCAAGATGACATAGTTCCCAGAATCTAAGACAATGATTTAGTCGAGTAATTTAACTTCCGAAACTTGTTTTGTAAACTTGTTCCATTTTAGTACAACCGGCAGCGATGTCTATGATCATTTAATTTCCATAAAAATGCATTACAACACGAACGAATTATAACTAACGAGCAATTCAATCAAAAGCAATGATGCTCGTCGAAAACGCATCATCAATTCCATAGGAAAAAACAAAAAAACACTAACGAGTGAGAAGCTACGATTGATTACATAGGAATTCAATCTCAACGGAATTAGTGACCGCGCTGGCCCTTTTCATTAATTAATTAATCCGAAATGCGCGGAACTCACAAAATAATAGTCTCTTAAAGCGATTACTCGCGTGGAAGCGTCAATCGCACATGTACAGATGTCAATTAACCTCGGATTGTGAACACGAATACGTTAAGCGATGGCGCGATTGTTTCATGCGCTTGATTGCTGTGATAGTTTTATTTAGGAATAGCCTTCACACATTGAAGTTTCTAATAGCTTTAGTGGCGTTGGTGTGTTTAATACAATTTGTTTAGGTTTAACTTTATTCATTTTCTGTAATGTAGAAAAACTCATTTTAAGACAGATCTGCACCAGATCTTCGTGTGAATCAGTAGTCTTAAATTAATGAAACATTAGTCGTGTATCCTTATGTTATAATACTTTGCTCCCCTTGTGAAAACGTAAGAAAATTTGTCGGGACAAACTTTACATACCTTGTTTCATTGCAAGATATGATTGTTGTAAACAAAAAACGTCATTTACTATACAAGGCGGCCATTACATTATGATTTTTTTTAATTTTGTGGAAATTGCAAGATAAAGTGCAGTGAAATTGTGTAATATGGATAGTTAATTTGAGGAAAAGTTTATTTTTCGAGAATATTTTGGAGTTTACGAATTTTAACATAAAAATCCTTGTTTACAAACATCCCATCTTGACGCGAAACAAGAAATAAATATGTTCAATTTAGGCATAGGATAATCTTAGTTTTGAATTCTTAAAATATACACTCTATGGCTACCTCTCTTGAATCCATTTCTTTCTTTTTATTGAACTATGAAGAATCATGACTTTCGCTACAGATCGCGTTTTAAAAATAATGTTGTACTTAAATATTTTATTTAAGTTATAAAACATTATATTGTCTTATATTATAAAAGTCTATAATATAAATGAGAAGAGATAGAAGTAAAAGCTAATGAAGCATCAATTCAATGAATAACAAAATTAAATTCGATGAAGTAAACAATAATTTTGTTGAACGTGAATGGTAACAAAATCACTTCGCTTTTGATCAATGGAATATCTCATCAGTTCGTCTCTCGCAATCAAACCTCGTACTTTCCTAATTGTCTTTCCGATTGCACCTCTGCAATTAACCACATCAAGCGCGCACCGCTACCCGAACGGAATTGCCAATCAGTTAATGACTGTGTATATATGTATTGAACTCTATCCATAATGTTGTTTAACACTCAACTTGTTTGACACACTGACACACACATAACCGTGACTGTTTGGAGTGTAAGCAGCTGTTGAATTGCAATGTCTGCGGTGCTCGTTGTCGTCAATGGTAATATGTATCAGTTATCGACACAAATACGTAGGCCTTACACTTATTTTTATTTGCAAGAATTTCCACCATGCACTGCACATTGCCTCTCTGCGTACTGAAATTTACAATTACTAACTCAAGTAAGATATTTATATTGATAAATAGAGATGATGAAACTATCGCATAAAGATATAACAGTAAAAAGGGTTATTAATTATATGTATTAAATGATAACAGATTTTTACC
Organism: Papilio elwesi; assembly: GCA_029849275.1. NCBI lineage: Eukaryota > Metazoa > Arthropoda > Insecta > Lepidoptera > Papilionidae > Papilio > Papilio elwesi. The sequence continues at coordinate 7,598,980 of CM056697.1, forward strand.
ATTAAAAGTAAAGGAACGTGTAAGAATATTATTAAATAACTAAGTTTGTGATACAATCACTGAAGTTGGACGCCTTAAACTTGAGCTCAGTGCGTTAATTCCCGTTTAACGCCTAGTCCTCACCTCGTAAACGTTTGTCCGTTTAGAACTTCGATAATTATAAAGTTTCGAGACCATTTGTAGTACGTTCGCCGGCCGCTAATTAGACCGCAGACAAAAATTAATTAATTCGCACTAATACGGAGAATACAGCAGGCGCGCGTTCGCCCCTCGCCCCATTGACGTGATATTAAATAAAAATTAACACAACTCGTCTGCGATTCATTAAAACAATTTTTTACTATGAAAATATAAAATATGTTTTCATTTTTTGCTGGCAAAATGTAAGTTTTATCACTAAATTAAAATGTAAAACTATAAAAAAGTTACATATTTTTAAGAAAAAGGAAGACAGTTATGCGGAGTAAATCGTGACGTCAGAGGGACTTGTGATTCCCGGTCGAGCCCGGCAATTCCTGCAACAGGTGCAGTAAAAGATGTCCACTAACACTACATATTCCATAACCTTATGTTATTAACTTTTACTTAAAAGAACAGATAAATTAAATTTAATGTCATTGTTCAGGTCACTGTTGGGTGTTTTAATTTACAAAATATAGAATTTTTCGATGACGTTAGATGGAAAATCATTAAGGGTTCTCGTTAGTCCATTTTGATAAGCATGCGGTTTACTTTGCGCGAAGAAAACAAGCTAAATGTTTTCCGTAACGAAGTTTTAGATTGAGAAATAATGATGTTTACTTAGCATACTACCGTTTACTGCTTAATGTATATTTTTGTTTTTATAAAAGGCGAATGAGTCTATTAGTAAGCGTCTTTTCAAACTATTCTATTGTATTAGGGCTAATATTTTTAACATATGTTTTTCGCAGGCTAAGTAAAGGAGATATTTAAATTTCCAAACGATTTGTTACTTAGATGTCGATAAAATATTCGTTATGAAAAAAATAACAACGATATTTGTGAATGTTAATAAGGAATCTGAAACAATTAACATGAGTATATTAGACATGTGAAAGGCTTTTCCAACTTCCCACCCACACAACACTCTCTCTCTCACACACACGCACGGAGACAGACATAGATATTGAGAATTTATAAAAAAAATTGTCTTACGCACAAAACGACGCAACGCGCAGCCCAGGCTGCTGGGCCTAGAGTTTTGAAATTTTGCACACAGATTTCTGTTGTATATAACACACTAAGAAAGGATTTTTCTTAATTCATCCTCTAAATGTGTAAAGCGTGAAAGTTTGTATGGAGAAATAATTTTAATCTCATATCTATATACATAGATATAATATACATTATTACAATAATCTAATATACGATAAAAACTCAAGAAAAATTATGTCACACAATGAATGAAGCTTGTGTGAGTGTATTGTTATAGATGGGAAGCGGGTGGAACCGACTGGAAAGGAATGGTCTGTGGACGCTGGCCGCGGCGGCGTTGGGTTACTTGGCAGCCGGTTGCGGTAAGAGGTTACATGAGAAAAATAAATAATGGATAGGGTATTTCAATGTTTTTTTGATACGAAAATATAACTTCTTGGCGATTATGCCCTTGTATATAATTCTATTTTGAAGAGAAAAAGTGAGTTGTTGAGTTGAGTGAAAAATTACTCGCATACTACTCAACGTGACAGTGCGAGACTATGACCAATCGAAACAGAATCGTCCATAAATAGTTATTGTCCCTTATTTTTTGGATACTAAGGGAAAAGATTTGATTGATTGTTTCTTGTGGAATAGCTGATAAACCGATTTTAATTCTTTCACCAATAGAAAACTCTTAATCAGCGAGTAACCCAGGCTGTGATTTATTTTTGAAGTGAACTTCCTCGCCACGTTAGACGATATTTGGTAGGGGAAAATCTTATAGGTTCGCAACAAACAAGACGCGTCAGCAACATACATATTTGAAATTGGAACCGTTCCGATGTACTTTTTTTATTTCGTTTTTCAGATGCAAATGTTTATTTTTGTTGGTATATTTATTAATTATTGTCGCGCCTTCCCACCTATTTTGAGTTTTCACACCTGTCAGCAGTCCTAATAAATTTTAAAAACGCGTAATAATAAACTCAAAATTTTAATAACTAAACTTTTAAACGTAATATTTTATATTTCTTTCATATTTTGTATCCATCGTAATTTTATCCCTCGTTGTTAAATCTATGGAAGTCTCACGCAAGCGTAATCTTATAGCTTCGGAGGAGCTTCAGTGGCGGTCAAGCCGAGCCGGACTTCATTCAAACTCACTGACTAAGGAATTCGGTAACGTAACCTAATGACTCATGATGGAATATACAGTATGATTGGTTTGTAAAACGTTATTTATACGGTACGGACGTAATTTAATATATTATAAAGCTGAAGTGCTAAGTTTCGAATTTGGGTTGGCGTTCTAATTATCTGGGTTTTCTTTTTGAATGGGTATGAATGCAGGCGTTTGTTATTTAGTTATGATTGTATAAAATGTACCGATAATAATATTTTACATTCATTATGAACAGATAGAGAACATTCACAGTGCTAATCTATTCATAGTTTCGGTAATGTAAGCGGGGATTAGTAAGCCAGTAGGATTACGACAATTATTAACATTTCTCCATTGAAGCTCCATCTGCGTGTCGAACTATCCAACCGTACGTATCTATTAGCGTATTCCGAATCAAATTAATTGCTGATTCAAGTACATTTGGTATAATTAGAGGACGATACTAACAGCTCCTTGTGATTATTGATAATATTCCCTTGAATTAATTAATCAATAGGTTTGTGAACGTGCCGGATGTACTGATCCGGTCTACACATACAATAAAAATAATATCAGCATATAAGCGAATTGTTTATTTTTGTTTAAAGATAATTTCATAAATAATTATCTCTAAATTTATACATTCACTTATATAGTGATAGATAGAGATAGTATTTTGTGAAATGCTCAAAAACCGATCCAGCTTGCATGGTACAAATTTCGACTCTTACTTATTTGATCTAAAATGTTTTATTTATCCGTAGTAACACTTTCAATAAATGTGATATAATACTTAAGTTTTATTTTTGACTTATATATCGGTTGGATATATAATATTGACGATTTTTTTAAATCTTTGAATTCATTTTAAGTTCCACAAGTTTCAAAGGTATACTCCTTTCAAGGTGTATCGCCGTGGAATACCTTTTATATCCAGAATTGTATATTTTTTATAGTAAAAGAAGCAAGGAAGAATTTAGTTCAATTGATAGAAAACTTCTGATGTTTATTCTGATGAGATTTCTGTTATTACGTAGGTGAGCGCTAGTAAAGGGTTTTTCTATTTATCTCCTAAAGAGCTGAAGTAGGAGAAGAAAGTTTGTGTGGCGAAATAACTTTAACCCAATGAAAGTTGACCTCAGGTCCATTTATGACCTCAGGGGCACAGCTCAATACTATGTTCCTTGCATATTAAACAAATTAACTCTAATTATTTACATACCATCTTTTTAGTGAAATTTAAATTTAATGAATTTTTAAGATAAAGTCTGTTTGCTATTTTGTAATTAGCTAGAACTTTCAGCTCCTCCAGGGGTTACTAAGATATTTTCCTCGAATTTAATTATTCAACACGTGCTCAACGCCTGTCGGGCCTAATACAAAGGCAAATCATTAACATAATTTTGTTAACAATTTTCGTTAAATTATAGGTCTCAAAATTCTAAATATTTTAGAAGTACAATATTTATAGCAATATTATAATATAATATAGTATTATAGTATGTTTTACTGATATAACTATAGTTAAACTTTATAATATTATTGCATTAGGAACACATAACACACATATTTCAGAGATGTAGACGAAAATAATAAAGTACTATGTTAATTAATTCATTTGTTTTATGGATCGCTAACAATAAAATAAAACATTATTTTAGTGATTACAAAATAATTATACGCTCACGCCCGTAACCCAGTCGAGTAGGCAGAGTTATTAATTTCAATTCGTCGCGATCCTGGCACACCTTCCTCGCTTCTCCAAATTTATGTTGCAAAAGTATGTGGCCGCGTTGGCAGGGGACATTCAAGGAGAACTTATGGCGATCAGATTAGTAAAATACTAAAAAAGAGCGATTTGAGGAGTACTCGTAACCGACCTTGTATGCTTTGATGTATGGATGTATTGATTACAAATGTTTCTCTTAGGCGATAACAGTGAAAAAATAAAAAAAGATATGCAGTATGCCTCATACCTCAAGTGACACGCTTACCCATATATTTATTACTACTAGCTGTGCCCGCGTTTCCGTCTGCGTGGAATGACATTGGGCAGCATTTTAAATTTTTTAGGCCAACCGCATTAAAAAGCCTATGTCCATCCTCAAGGTCTAAACTATGTCTGTACCAAATATCATTTAAATCGGTTTAGTAGCTTAGGCGTGAAAACGTAACAGATAGACAGAGAGAATTACTTTAGCATTTATAATATTAGTAGGGATCACTTCAAAGATGGGACGGAAGATAGTCTCCTTAGGTGTATGCAGCTATTTAAACTCCCTAGAAAGACACTGTTTAAATTTAATAAGCCTTTTTTGGTTTAAAAGACTAAGAGAGAAGAAAAATATATCATATTACCAAAAAAATATGACTTAATCATAAACTGTAATTTGACTAGCTTAAACTAAACAGTAGCAGAAGATACCACAAAAAAAGTCAATTAAGATCAGCCAGGATCAAGAAAATCATTACATTTGAGACATTTTCAGCTTACGCGAAATACAGAGGCGTACTTTTTCCACGAACTGCTACTAACCCGGGATAGAGTATGAAAACAAAAACACAACTAACTAAGCATTTCATTACAAAAGGCTTAATTTAAAAAAAATGCTCGAGCTTGAAAGAGGATTTACATTTTTTAACCTAAGGAGAAAACGAGGGTGGACTTAGGAATACAAATTCAGTATTTATAGGACTCTGGGATATTTACAATTAATTTTTTTTCCTTTCCAAGGATTTTTTCTAGTAAAAAGATATCTGATGATCTTTGGTATTCCTGTATTCGGACGTAATTATTGACATTTATATTTATATTTATTATATTTATGTCATTTATATTCTTTATCATCGTTGTTGCAAAGGTGTACAAATTAGAATTTTTTATAATTTTTACCAAAGCCAGCAAATCAATGCAATTTTGTATAGGTACATCAATAAGTGATAGGATACGTGTTACTGACAATTGTGTTTGCCGTTGAAGGTTGAGCTATTGATATGTAAACATCTTTAAGAATTAGTTATAACACGGTAGGGGTTATCAAGTTTAGCTTAATTAACCTTCGACTTCAAATACGTTCACTAAATTAAATTCATGTTTGTTTACGTTACTAGTTAGAACAGGATTCATCAAAGGATTTATTACGAATTTATTTTACAGGTATGTGGTAGCAACAACAGCTTATCAAAATATTGCTTATATGCAATGAAGTCTTAAAATATCTAAAAAAAATCAAAATGAGTTGTAAATCAAAATTGAAAATATGAAATTCCGGCTATAACTGTTCAAAATATCGCAGCCAAAGTATGCACGAGTTAACCGAAGCCAAGAAGGATGGACGCTCGCGTAAGCCGGAGTGATTTTATGCACCATTAAATTGCGATTGGGGACTTATACAAACCCTTAAGTGAGAGTACTTCTATAATATTATAATTAATGCAGCAAATGAAAAAGGCTGCATCAAATTTCCAGCAGTAACGGAATAATTGGACTGATGAGATGTTTTTCTGATGTTTTAGTACTGATTTCTATATCTATCCATTGTTTGCCTTCCGATCGTTCTCACGAATTCTGGACGACAACCTATCTGAATCTTTTACTTCAACGCATGCGATTTTGTACAAGCAAGAAAGATTTAAAGTCTATAACAACTACCGTATCTGTTAAAAAATACTGCTAGCGGTATGTTATTCCACTTTTACTATCCTAGCTCTGATTCTATCGTACCTCGGTATGCATTACAGCTTAATTCCATTTTCCTTTAGTTTTTAACCTTTTACAGCACGCAATGTTATATAAGAAATTACTTTCAACAGAGCTTTTGCATTTGCTATACAATAAACGGTTATGAGCATGCTTGCTTATGTATTCCAAGATTGTACAAGTTTTATAATTAAGTGGATTACTCCACATCCGAAAGAGAATACTTGTAAACTTTCGCCGTTCTCGATTCTTGCCTTAGAAGTGAAAAACAATAAATCGTTCAAGGAGAACAAATAACTTGACTTTACAAAATTAGCTCAAACTTAATTGTTGAGAACAGAATAGAATTTGTAATTAACAAAGGACTTGTAGACGACTTTTATTTCAAGATCGAGTGTAAAGCTACAATGCATTTAATTCTCCTGCTTAGAATTAAATTGAAAGTACTTCAAGTTGATTGTAACTCGTTATGCCAAGAATTATTTTGAATTGACTAAGTTAAGTTTTGGTGAATTTCTAATTGCTAGATCAAATATTTTGAAGCGAAATTACTTCAACTCAGGCAATTCTATAATTGAATGAGAAACGAGTGTGAAATTTCAAGTGCTAGTACATTCTACCTGTCTAGGTTGCATTAACTGTAATGCAGTTCATAGGTCCTCCACCATAACATATCAAGAATATTTTAAAGATTTTTCCAATTATTTTGGAAAGACACTATTTGCTGGATTGTGATAACGTTTGTCATTTATAGTTGTTAAGAAGTAAGCATTTGGTTCTTAGCCACTGTCGCTAGACGTCGCTTTATAGTAAGCATCTTATCTTTACAGAAAAAAAACACTGTATGTTTGTTTGTAATGTCAAAATAAAACTCCTATAATGACTGCATGAGAATAGATATAGCAATTAATGGAGCTTATGACAAAAATGTAACACCGATAAATAAGGAACGACGGAAAGAACGATAGGAAACGAGTATATTACGCGAAAATTTTACCTTAAAGTCGCACCAGTGATAGATCAATTAAGGAGCTAAAGATGAGCATTGGCCAAAGCATATATACACTGTAAGAAAGGAACACTGACAGCACGGAGAGGTGAAGACTTGAATGTGAAGAGAAATGTTGATGAAGGTACAAAAAGGATTGGATTATTAGATGGATGGATGGATGGATATATTAGAAAGGATTGGATGAAGAGAACATGGTATGTTGAGGACAAGAGAATGTGATGTGGAGTGTGATGATGCTTAATTGAAAACTCTTAACCATTGGTTACTGTCAGAATGTATAGAGCTGCAATGTAATTTTGTGTCACTAAAGAAATAAAAAAAAAATTGGGACTGATAACTAAAATAATCGTAGTAATTTTTATCTACCAATATGAAATATTACTCAGATATATCCTTCTGTAAGAAATCTTTATAACTTAAAAAAGAATAAAATCGTAATGTCAATATGACTTGCTAGCGTAAACAACAAAATGATAAGTATATTATACACATTTCATATAACAAATTATCTTTTTTTACTTTTATTGTTTTACGGTATTAGATGTGACTCGAAACCAGCTGAAGAAGAATGGGTGTTATTAACAAAACCCCGGCAATATCACACACATACATTTAAAGAGTTAACCACCCCTCCAATAGCAAAAAGTGTTGCTTCAGTTTATGATGACATTAGTAATGTTAAATTTGAGAAACTATTTACATCAGATCCATACCTTTATGACCATGCCACCGAATCTACGACGACTGCTACACCTGGATACAGGTCCATTATAAATGAATTATCATCAGAAACAATACCGAAAGAGGATGAACTGCAAAATGTTGATGGAATCCAATGCTTATGGTGTTTTACGGACAGAGGTTTTATGTCAGACGAAGGGTGTTACAGCGGTAAAACGTAAGTAAAAATACTATTTTTAAATTAAGAAAATATAATACAATGAAAATGATATTTATAGTGCAAACCGATTAGCTGCGCCTTGAGATAATATTTATAGTACAAACCGATTAGCTGCGCCTTGAGATAATAATATGGGTTTTCATAAGAAGTTGTTTTGTTTAAGAGAAGGGACTGCCATAGTATAAAAAAGACAAGGTCTTTGTCTTTAAAGAAAAGGAACGGAATATGAAAAGTTACATTACGTTATGTTTCAAAGCATAAATTGCAGATTTACAATGTATTAATGTAACAAATTGATTTTAATTGTTCTTAATTGCTTTGTATGCTTCGCGAATATACTTCAAAACTTTCTTACTATCCAATTTGTACGGGAAAGACGTTGACAATTCATTCCATCAATATTGATATAAATATTGTAAGCTATAGTTAATTAAACAGCGATGTATGTATGCCTACTTACAATATTTTCATGTAATTATTATTAGTTTTTTTTCTTCTTTTAAGACCAGCAAAATTAAAATGTTCGTCAAGTGAAATATGCTACACAGAGCTTCATCCACAGTACATAAAAAGAGGTTGTTTTATGCCAAACAGAGTGAATAGAACCTTCGTATGCAATTGTCCGCTGTGCAATGATAAGTCTGTGTACGATTCAGTGTATTACGAGTATAAAAAAATTTCCGACTGGGATTACCATAACAAGCGGATTCAAATACCAATAGCAGGAATGCAATTAATATGTAAAGCTTGTGAAACGAGAGGCCTCAACACAGCTTCTGATGATAATTGCAGGTTAGGGAAAAGGTGAGCAAATCTGTAACGTATACGTCAAACCAATCAATAGACTATTTTCCGTAATAATTTCATTAATTTCCGTCCAGTGTTTTTTGACAAGCGCATGATATTACGGTCTATGTCTATTCCTTACAAGGCATCTGAAAAATAATTACTCTGAAACACTGATTTATCAACATTTTCTTTTGGATTTGGAAAATAATATATAATAACAATAGGCTTTCTTGAGAAAAACTCATGCATTTTTCTCGGATAAAATATAGCATATGTCATAATTGGATTGTTAATAATATACTCAAAGAACAAAAACAAATATATCCCGCGGGTTGCATTCAAACATTCGCATTTATAATATGTAAACGTAATATCATCAGATAGCACTGTAGGCTACTGAATGAAGCCGATAGTTCAAAAAGAGACATCTGCATCTTTCAGGACTAATATATTAATTTGTTAATCGAGTCAATGTTTTTTTATAAGATTTTAACAGTGGTAGAGCCCGCAATAACAACATCTTTTGCAAGAATGGGCCGGATCGACCGGTGAAATACCACGACGTCACAGAAGACAGGCGTGAAGTAGAAGTATTCTGCGTTTCGTCTGATGAGTGACGTGCCGGAGGCCGAATTGTAGTCCTCTTCCCCCTCCTACCCTTTTCTAATAAGGAAAGGATGGGAAGAGGAAGAGGATTTGACGGATGAGGAGGGGATGGACAGGGAATGGAATTATCCTTTTTTCTGTTTGTCCCCTCCTTCGTCCATGAAGGTAGGCAACGCATCTGCAACTCATTAGCTTGTTGCGGATGCCTATGGGTAGCGGTACTTATTTCCAGGGGCCGCTTGCTCGTTTGCCACTTTGTAATATAAAAAAAAATAGAAGTGTAAGCTAGCGCCATGGTAAGAAAAAATAGTAAGGGTGTATTATCCAGTTAAGGTTTAACCTCGTAACGTTGGCCACCAACAAATTTGGTGTACGCGGTAATTTCGACCGCTTTCACTATATACTGATTGGGGTAAATTTATTGCCTAGTCATGTTTCTTACCTCATTTTTATATTTTTCTAGTGATGACTACGTAGTTTGTGGACGCAATCAAGTATGTTTTGTAAACTATGAAGAAGGAAGTGACTTTGTTGCAAGAGGATGTATAAATACACCAGCTTATAATTCCATATTTTACTTATGCAATAATTCGCTGTGTAACTCTAAACCATTTAACATACCTTTAATACGTTCAGAAAAACTCCTCTTAAATGACTTATCCCCGAGCCCTTCTACTCTTACTAAGAGTAAAGCTGTCACAATTAATTACGTGAGCTCATTTAAGATATTATTATTTTTGAAAGCAGTTTTTTCTGTTGCGAAACTTTACTTGTCAAAGATTTAGAGTTTTGTTTCTAAAATGACATCCTTTCATATACGTTTATTGTCAAAATGTCATAATTTTTTCTAAAAAGATGAGAGGAATTATTTTAAATTTATTTTTAATAATCAATTTTACGAAGTGTATAGAAAGACAGACGCCAAAAGTTAAGAACCTATTGCCTAATTTTCGGCGACAAGTTGAAGAACTCCCAGAAGAATTTACGACGGAAAAAAGTGAGGATGATGCAAATATAAATTTGGTTGCTTTTCTTGTTAAAAATGCCAAAGAAATATTCGGTGAAACTGAGGAAAATACTGAAACTGGAACGAAAAGTTCAAAAATTTCTGAAGAAACAACTTTTCCAGAAGAGAGAAGAACATTACCCGGAGAGCAAAATTTTCCTGAAGAGAGACCAGTACTCAATGAGAAAACATTTCCTGAAGAGAAAACACTTGCCGAAGAGAGAAATTTTCCAAAAGAGAGAACACTTTCTGAAGAGAGGACACTTCCCGAGGAGAGGACGATTCCCGAAGAGGAAACACTTCTCAAGGAGAGAATGTTTTCCGAAGAAAAAACGCTCACAGACGGTGGGGCATTTTCCGAAATGTCAACGTTTTTTGTACCAATTTCCGAAAAAACACTACCCACCGAAGATATAATTAGTATTAATCCATTAAGAAATCTGTCCGCCAGTAGTACGGTAACTGATTATACTACTATATTGTCGCCCTATACTGTATATATTTTTGGCACTATTACATCTGAAACTACGACCACTACAACTACTACAAATACCCCTTCGTCTATCTCTAGTCCCACGACGTCTGACAGCTTGGAAAATACAACAACGATAACGCGTTTGTACAAATTCCCTACTAGAACCTCGGGTATAGATTACACAGTAAATGTTGAATCAATAAAAAGCGACTTTTTGAATATAACTAATGTTCAAATTATAGAGAAAGGTAAAAAAGATGCCATCACGCTTACCAGAAAACAAGACCAGTTTCACGATGATATTTCCATTTTTAATGTACCAGTTGCTGCAAAAGAAATGAGCCCAATAACACGATCTTGTATTGTTTGTAATAATATTCAAATACAGGAATGCAATGAACCTAAGAATAAAATGTAAGTCCAAGTATGCCATTATACATTATTCTTTTATACTTATCATTTGCGAAGTTTGAAATCATAAGTACTAAATATTTTCTTACATTCCAGAAATGAATACCATACCTATATTCGAACTCGAATCTCGACAAAATGTTATTTTACTCGTTTATTACGCTTTTTAAATGAGCTCTATTTAACTTTAAGTATTTAATTAATACATCCCAACATGCATGCTACTACAAAACGTTAGATCACTACAGTCACTCTGCTCTGATATCCGTCAATGTACTTCATGCTGGTACTAGTACTGATGCTTAGTGCTGAAGTAAAAGTTTTGTATTCCTTATATATCCTTTTTACTATAGATTTGTATACCTCCAGATATATATTTTTTCTAAATTCTACTGTCAAAGTTGAAGTTCTACTTAGTCAGTTGGGCAAAAATATTTCCGATAATTCATTATTTGTGATGTTCCTGTGTACTTTTTTCAAGTCTAGATTCACTCGATTGCACAGCACACAGTCGACGACTTTTTAAATTGCAAACCACATACTTCGATCTCTTACCACGTGAAACGCCTGACTGCGGGATTTTACAAAGTTACCATCTTTGCTTTATACATTTCCATGGGCATTGTAAGGAATGGTTTATTAAATCAACTGAACACAAATATATTACAGATGATTCAAATGTTCTATTTTTACTGTCAACAGGGTTCCAACTGGACATTGTGAGAACGAAGAAGATTTGTGTTACACACAACAGACTCCCTTTGGCCTCATAGATCGCGGATGTTTTAATGTTAATCATAATATAACAACATACGTTTGCTCCTGTAATCTTTGCAATTATATTTCAATTTCTGATATGCCTTACACATTCTCGAAAAGGAAAGATTGGTTGGATAATATCATAGATTTATCGAGGACAAGAAATTTTCGTACGTCTATTTATAAAGATATGTCATGCATAAGTTGTGAAGTAAATTCTACAATACAGTCAAATGATCTCTTGGATCATGTTAACTGCCAAGAAGGCAATATGTGAGTATATGTATATCAATCCTACTTCATCGTTTTATTAGAAGTAATACGTACTCGCGTTACAATAAGTTACATACCAACTAAGAGAGTGCTACATCGAAAATTGTGCTGGCACTTTAAACATTAAGCACTTATGCTATAAAATATCATTGGACATGCAGCTACTATACTATTTTCTACCACCCTATTCTCTAAGTTTGCTTCTCCTTAGTATTTGCTTTTTCATACAAACACCCTTATCGCAACTATGTACAACTTTTTTACGTAAGGTGGTATTAAAAGTAGTAGAATTTTCTTTTTCCTCGTAAAAACTCTAACCAACAACGGTCACGTAGAGTAATCCGATCAATGAGTAGGAATTTAAAATCTTGTAATGTAATATCATAGTGCGTTACCTGAATTTAAGATTCAAAATTATTTGTGTAAGCTGTTGAGCCAGTTTGGTCAACAGTTTGTCAAGTGTACCAATCTGTAAAGGAACACGTCGTGAAGTTACAAAATATTTTATTATCATAGATATGTTAGGCGTGACGTTGAATATTACGATTAAAAATAGCGTTATAAGGAAAAAGTGTTATCTAAGAATTGAGAAATGTATGCTTCGGTTGTTTTTGTATGTTGAAGGAATGAATTAAGAGAGAGTAACTAAACAATATTTATGTTGCAAAAGTGAGTGCCGGTGTTGGTAGGTGACATCCAAGGAGAACTTATATCGATCAGGTTAGTGACGTACTAAAGAAGAATAATATAAGAAGTATCCGTAACCGACGAGCATGTATGAGTAGAAGTAGGGATGTAGAAGCGAGAGAGGTGTGCCAGAATCGCGGCAAATGGAAATCCATAATCTCTGCCTACCTCTTTGGTTTATAGGCGTGAGCGCATATTTAATTATTATTAAAGTTTACCTATAATCCGAATAATACAATAAAGGTGAGGGAGTTTGTTTGAACGCGCTAAACACAGGAAGTACCTGGCCAGCCTGGATAGCCCAATCATTATGGAAAGTATACGTATACGCTATTCAACAACGTTACGAGCCTTGAAAGGCCAAATACAAAAGATCGGAGCGCTTAGCGAGAAGGGCAGTGCGGGCGGACGTTGTGATGCGAAAATCAGTAGTACTAAAACATGAATATGTTATTAAGAATACCGTCTATTCCGAAGTACTCGAATTCCTTAGATTAGGCTAATTTCGTTTCAATTTAAACGACGCAGGGAGCGACACCGCGGAGCGAGTATATTTATTTGTCCAAAGGGCATGTGATGAAATGATAAACTCTTGTGCGTCCTTGGCTAATTGGTGTAATGACGTTGCTTCAAAGATCGCCTGTGGTTGGTACACAATGATGTGATATCCTCATAGGCGATGGTAATCGATATTGAAATATTAATAAGTAAATTATTTCAGCGGAGCTTTGTCAACGGTACAATGCGCTGACGATGAAATATGTGGAGTCAAGGCAATCAAGAACAAAGGCTACGTGTGGCGTGGTTGTCTTAAAAGTCCGCTCTACAACTATTGGTGGTCGTTGTGTGACAGTGATTTGTGTAACACTGATAATATTGTATCATTGTACGACGAGATTCGATAGTATCACAAGGAAAGAAAATTAAAGAAAAGGTATTGTGAGAATACTTTAATTTAATTTTGAAGTAATATCAGTGAATGCACTATTACTATCCGCATTAACTCATGGACATTGTCTATCGCTATTACCAACAGAAAAAATCTATCTAAGAGACGTTATTTTAGATAAGATAAAAAGACGGAAACTTATTGTTATGACTCACATACGACGATTACGATATGGAGATAGCCTCTGCGTCTAAACTTAATATATCTTAAGGCCGTAGGTAACTATCATTCAAATGCTTTATTCAGCTTTTGTAAAGAAATGTAAGAGTTAGAAGATTATCAACGTGGTTTTAATTTTATATTGGCCACTGCGTGGCTATATTAATTCGTCGTTACATGTTACTTCCTTAATTAATATATTTATTTACAATACATATTACACTTGTTTTTATTTCTATTTTTAAATGTATTGATACCCTTCTTATTCCTTATTGACAATTTAAGTCTCATATCATTTAAGTACCAAACTAAACAACAACAAAAAATGTTTGTCTAAATATGTATCCATATGTACTTTACCTTCATCGATAAGGAAGAAGTACCTACTGTGCCGACCCCACAAAGTGGGAAAAGGACATGAAGATGATTATCTTTACGATATACTTTTGGGAAATTTATTTAATTATTGAATTAAAATGAAATAGAGGAAAAAGGTATATATAGAAACACGGACGTACAAGATAGGTTAATCTGTAGAGACCAACGTAGCTAACTAGAACCTAATGAAATTACACGGTCCAAGAATATGGCCCTTTGAAGGATTTCACTAGGGGAAACGCCTTGGCGAATAGAGCAAACACTGACTCGCTGATCTGGAATCTTCAATACAACTACCTATATTGTTTTTTATAATTCATTGCACAAATCTCCAGTCTTTTGAGGAAATTCAAATACAATTTGTTTAAATTTGACGAGTAAAATGTATATGTATATAATAACAAGATAACTAAAAGAGATAAGTTTGGAAGGAGTTAGTATTAAAATACTCAATCCAAATTTATAAGTATTAAGGATATACTTATTTTCAATCGGTCGAAAATACGACAAAAAACGTTCGTTTTTATGTACTCTAGGATTATTTGTGATCCACATAAAAATACCAATAACCATAGACAATAAATACTATACTCGAAGTCGAGTTTCAGTGTGAAGCTTTTTTAATTTAATCTGTTAATATTCGAGAAGTGCTGACATCAAAAGTCGACCGTTACCTGGCGCGATGCCCAACTATCTACGACGGTCGCGCTGGCTACGAGCCAAATGATAAATTAGTTACTCTTAATCAAGACTTTATCCAGTTTCGTATTCATAGCAATATCATAAATGGCTTAACATGCTTTCAATTCAATCATTTCAATAAATAAATATAAATCATTTATTACAGACCAGGATCAATACCGTTAGTAACAATCTTACAAACTAAATATGTTAGCATTTCTTAAAAAATGTTAATATAATATCTTTCAAGTAGGTAACTTGTTTTCTAAGCTCAACTAATACGAAATTCCAAAGTCGCATGTTTGACATATAAGCTACCATGATATCAAAGAAGATAAAACTTCATTACTACTGATGTAGAAGGCTTGAAGCAACTTCGCCACTTATGTCTAAAGCGGTAAAAAGTAAACACAAATAAAACGGCCAAGCATCACATCGGACGTGATAATTGTACATCCTTTTGAATACTATTGCTCTAGAGGATGAAATTGTAATAAGAGGTGTAGAGCGCAGAAGGCATGCCCGACAATGTTGCCGCAAGGCAGCTGCCTTTCTTTCAACACGTAGCAAATTGTGTGTTTAATGCCCACCTAAAGCTTTACATCAGACGCTTCTTTGATAACCTGAAAGGTTTTGATGTACACAAACGTTTAGACTTAAACGAGATATCATTTAGCCCGAGGCGCTGATGCCTTATTCCACCAGATTGGTTGTGTTTGTATAAATAATGATTTGATTTATTTATCGTTCTTTGTGTAATCTTCAGTAAATTATTAAGCAGCAGAGCAGGCTGACAGTAATGGTCAGGAATCTTGAATTAATTTCTCGAAATTCGATGAACTAAAGAATATTGAATTTTTCGACTACACATACAACAACTACTACTACATACACAATATTTATAATAAAATCAGGCACAGCAAAGATTTTTGTAAGCTTTATTCTTATATGTTTTCTTTACACTCTTTTCTTAATATCTGCTCTACCAGGTAAGCGGATAAAGCGGGTATCACGTCTTCGCAGAATACTTAGGTGGGATCGAAAAGATCATTGCGGCAGGCAACCAATCTTTATGGTGGTCAATAGAGGGGGGGGGGATGTCTACTTCCAGCAGCGGACGACTATGGGCTAAAAAGAATATATTTTGTTGACCTACACAACACGACATTGAGTCCACTAAAAGCCAGAAGGACTGATATTGTTGAATACAGAATGAAGTCGATACTACGCTGCGTATAACACCATAATAGCACAACTCATTGTGTAATCGTGGTAAAAATCGACCGGAAATGACCTGTTCAACGAAAGACCGCAAATTTTTCGACCGAAAAATGTGACGATATAACTCAACTACATCAAAAGTTCATATATAATAAAAGGGCTAGGATTATCAGAGATATAAATCGAATATAATCAAGGTAACATTAAAAAAATATTGCTTTGTTATCTCTCCACTACGGTCAGCATTCTTCGTAATATATTGCCGACGTTAAATCTCGAGATCCTAATAGATATAATGTCTCGCATAGTTGGTCCCCGATCCTTCTTTCAACCTGACCACGTAAAAATATGGTAAAATTACAAAGATAAGATCCTGCCAAGATCAATCAACGTCTACAGCGTCTATTGTATTTAATCAAATGTTGTATTAAAATTTAATTTCAGCCCTCTGAAAATGCTTCCCAGTATTTTTACTTTTCTTATAAATAAAATATCCACAAACTTTAACAAGTATAAATCTAATAGCATATTCAAATGTTAGGAAAAAAGACACGTTATGACACAAATTTTGATTCGCTCGGTAATCGATCTTGGGATACCGTAAGCTATACAAATTAATACCTCCCCAAAGGGATCGCCTTCTTTAATGCTGTTCTCAAAGGAATCTAAAGTATATCAGCAGAAATAGATCCACTATGCATATCTTGTATACGCCATATGCAAGATTAAGTACAATTTATTAATAACACGTCCATTCCATTTTTTATTTTGGAACTTTTTTGCTGCTATAAGTTCTTATTCAAATCGAACGAATTTATTAAATTTCCTAAGAAAATTCAGGCGTCCATATTTATACGAATTGCATAACAAGTATTTTATAATTTATTTTCTTAAAATATTTAACATAAAATCAAATCTATACTGTAATCAAATGAAACAATTTGAAAGTTCTAAAACAGTTGAACGAACAGCTCCGAAATTCCGATAAAGATATCGTGAAATTTACGATAACTCGCGTTAAATAAAAGTTTTATTTGAACGTGTCCCGGATTATCTTGGAAACAAATTATGATAAAACTAAAATAATGTACGAGAAAGAAATAACCGCATTCTGATACTCCGTTCGGGGCATATTTTATCCAAACGTTATTGAACAAGATAAGATTTCTAGGTTTTATGAGAGTATCAGAGAAAATACACGTGTCAATAAGCCGCCCGCGATGGAGTATGTTCTTACTATTTCATATACCATACGCCTATCCGGTCGTTCTATCAAAATTTTATTACAAGCAACTGCGCACACAATAACCTCTGCGAATAAATGTATAAAGTCAAACATAGTATTTGTTGCTTTCTTATGCTACTAATGTAAATTTTGTCATGTATTTGTGAGGGCAGTATAAATATAATCTCACCGTAACTAAATTCTTAAATGTTATTTTTACCGATTTCAAGATATCTACTGGATTTGAAAATTTGCACATATATTAAAGATCTATGACAATATGTTCTGTGTAACTTTGTTATAATATACCTATTTTGACGTGGCATCACATCCGAGTGAGACATTCAAACAACAAAAAACATTTCTAAGTAGATATTTTGGCGTTTTTTAATTTTTATGAATAATGAAATATTTCTTTGATATAATCATTTCTATTGAAGTTATTAATTTGTTGGAATCGCGACCGTTAGCAGAAAGACCTCTTCCCGAAATCATATCATATATCAATACTTTACTTTAAAAAAAATGTGGGTACTAATGTTATAAGAATTAAAATTGGTATGATTGCTACTGACATAATCTTACAAATATTTATAATGCAGCAAAGCATTATTCTTTTTTCCCAGAAAAAGTCATAAGTAAAGGAACAATATGACGACAAACAAAAATATTACTATGGTAGTTATTTTCACGTCTACTCAAACTATAATCACCGTGTTGTGGTTGTTCACAAGTTCGCCTAGTTCTAGGTCATCTGTTGTATTGATGTTGGGCCGCATTGTTTCGTCTGTCATACCATCATCAATCAGCCGGGTACAGTTAGTTTGAATGGCCGAGTGAAATGGTATAATCTCAGTGAGCCTATATCCGACGATATTTGGGTTATTGCGTTTTAGACATGTCGGACGGGTATCGATAATATAACAGCTTTTGTAATACTGTAATTGATAGACCTGAATTAATAACTTGTATATCATATTTATATTTTCGAACGGATTCAGTAACATGCACATAACATTTAGTTATTGATTTTGTTCAAACTTGCACTCAAAGCTTATTGAGAATATTTGAGCGGCTTTTAAAGTAGGTATATTTATGATGCTATTATTAAAACTTTTTTAATTGTTATGTTATGTTTTGTTTTTACTTTACTTCAATAAGATTGTTTTTAATTTAACTTTCAAATTTTTGATAAAATAACAATACTAATAAAGATAAAGTTACAACAATTGTAAAAGAGCAATGAAGTCATAATTCAGAGAGCACAGTTCGTCGTGTACTCACATATCTCCAAATATATTGCTATATGGGTGTAACTGCCGCCGTTCGCACTGCCTGGACAGTTTGACCGACAGACATGCTTCACATAAGGCGTTTGAAACTATCGGAATCTAGATCACTGTCCAATGTGATTATTTTTAATGCTATTTTTATATTTCCAAATTTATTAAAACACATGTTTTAATTGATCATTCGAATATAAAACTAAAGCAAAATCTGTTTCGTAATAACAGTTTAAATTAATGTTAAGTTCACTATACTCAATTTATTTTTGAAGTGAAAACTTCTTTAACGCTCGTTGGACGATATTTGATAGGGGCAAGTCTTATAGGTTCATGCGAATAGCATGCGTATTAGAATTGGAACAATTTCGACGAATTTTTTTTCCATTATTTTATGTTGTATTTAATTTTAAATATTATTGTTAATATACAAGATTTATTTTTAAACTTTTGTCGCGTCTTCTCGTCAATTATTGTCATCTGTTTCTTACTTTAGTTATAAGTATTCATTAAAACTACTTAATAAATTAATAAATAAGGCGTTTATACACCTATGGCTAAGCTATTTGGTTTGGTTTTTGGTGACGTTACAAAGCAAAATATTAAATTTAACTTTTTACTTTTGTAAGAAAAGAAACTGACTATTGTTTCCGAACGTCGTCGTTCCGCCATTTTAACAATGAAATACGAAGTGTGATTGTCTCGATTCGCATCGGCGCGTTTTATTAACATTCTCCTTATTTGTCGAAATTGTTTTTTTGTTGCAGTCTAACAACACGTCGGTGTTTCGTGGCGCGAAATTTCCGATTCGAACTTTTTTCGCGCCGTCACTTCTCCGTCCGCCACGAGTGAACATCACCTCGTTAGAAAATGTCGGGCGATCCAAGCGGGCATGCGATGCAGATACGAAACAAAATTTTGTCGTTTCGAAATCGATGCCACAGCTTTTTTGCTGCTATTAAGCGCGATCCGACACTATGTTTACAAATGCTATTCCGTTTTTGGGTAAAATTCCATTTTAGCGAGTTAGCGAACGCTTCTTAACTTTAGCACGGCGTATTTGGCGATAATATAATTCTTTACGTCGAACGTATAAAAAGAAGGAGTATTCACAAATAATATTCAGCAGTTACTGGAGTCTGTCGAAATCAGTATATTCAATTAAGGGGAAACTTGTTCGAAGCGACTCGGTGTTCTGATGTGCTGATTCCATAATGTCAGTCGTACATCGCAAGTTGGTTAAACGTGTTAAGACATGAATAAGTCACAAAGGTTGTGCAAAAAATAAATTCGAAGTGTGAGTTCCAGTCACGACGGGTACATTTTGGACTGATTTAATAAAACCCATTTTTTTATTTTTATTTCGTCGTTATTCGTCTTCTTCTTATTTTTACGATGCTTCGAAGGATTATATTATATATTACTTCGTATAAAGAGATTATTGATTTAGATTCAAAGATACCGAGATTATTGTTTTCTATTTGGTAAGATTTCGGATGTAGAAGTGGAGAGGTGTGCATCTGCATCCATATATCTATTCCGTACTATCTGAAATATCTTCTTATCTTATCTCTAGCTATTTAACTTGTATGTAAATCATAAAATAAGTCAATTTTAAAAAGTAATCGTGCTTTTCATCCATGGACGTTTTGAAAAGCATTAATGACAGCCACGGCCTGCTTGTTCGTCGCCTTCGCTTACTTTATATATCTCCATTAGTTTTACTTTGACTGATATTAGTTTATTGGCTTGGAGGTGCTTAATTATGATCTCGCACAGTGATACATGTATGCATAATATTACTGCGAATCGAATTAAGGAGCGTGGTTATACTACGGGTATTAATATCAAATTAAACGGTGGATGTGTGTGGTAAGCCATAACCTTCCCATGATGAATTAGCACAAAGAAATCTGTATTTATGTCATATATAAATAGTATCATTTCTTTGGAATTTGTCGAAATAATGGGGAAGGAATATTTGTTCATATTCCGTCGCTAGCAGCGTTTGTTATTTCTTTGGCAAAAGTAGGAGAAATAGACCGCTACTCGCCTGTTTCTGCCATAGAAAAAAAAACGATTATAACAAAATCGATTAGATTTTGATATAATCGTGTTGTGTTCTATGTGTGTATCGTGTTGTGCAATGCATCTGTAAGTAGACATGAAGTAGATAAGTGATAGAGAAAAGAAATAACGGCGACATCAAACATCTGTCAGTAGTCTTATTCAGAAACATAAATCCATTAACAGTAGCCTGTGATGTGGTGGTACTGAATCGGCCTATTCGTTCCATATAACTATAGCTACTGCATTCTAAGGGTGAAATTAAGTTCCTGCATTCGTATCCAATTAGATTACAAAATTATTGAAGATAAAGATTAAATGCTTGAAACAGTTGCTGTTTTTATCTATCCTGTCTCTGAGATCGACTTATCAACTTACACTGACGTTTACTAGACTAAACATAGCATTGAAAACCACTGAAACGATATCGTATTACGAATCGTTGAAGGAGAGACGCCGATTACAAAATAACAATCGTAAAACTCTTGTTAGCGTAATGTTTGCTTTGCCACTTCTATTCGTGTCCACCTAAACGAGATTAATGGCAAATCATGAACCGATAAATCAGAGCCCTCGTAAAAACCACCTGTCGCCCTTAACAATTACAAGTATAAAAGTTTTAATGGATGAAATACTATCTCCTGTGGGGTAGAGACGTTTTGTTGGACGTTTTCTCGCAATTTGTTCCCGATTAATGTTAATTGACACTTGATTGTTTAAATCTATATTAATATTATTATTGTGAAATTTCTGTTGAGCACAAATTCACACTGTACATCATACCGATGTCTGAGGCTATTGTTTTGTTATGAACATGCAACATTGAAAAACAACCGACCAACACTGGACAAGAATGTGTTATAATGAAATGAATTAAACTACCCGCGAGATATTACCGATTTTTTATTGACAACGTGGTAAACTAGCAGATAAGTTACCTGAAAATAAGTGACCGCATCGAGCTAATGAGTAAATATGATGAATATGAAATAATGATATTTCCTTTTCCTATCGATACACGTTGTAAAGTATTCCCTCTTTCCATTCTTTTATTATTAGAAGAGGATGGGAAGGGCATCTCACATCAAAGGAAACAGAATACTTCTACTTCACGGCTGTCTTGAGCAAGGTAGTGGTCCTCATGGGTCGGGCCGGCCCATTCGTGCAACAGATGTTGTTATTGCGGGCTCTACCACTGTTATGCATGATAAAGAAAATATCCAGAAATTCAAAGCACATACTGTACATACAGAAATTAATGGAGCAATAATTTTAAGTAGACCTGCGCGGTGACTATTCATGCCTACGTATTTTCTCGCTCGTCAACAAAATAAAAAGTTTTTGTTTATTGATTTCATTATTTTTGTATTTTAATGCACATATTCTTAAGAAATGACAATAATATCGCAAACAGAAGTCGGCAACAGTATTTACGAAGTGCGCCTGTTCAGTGTTAACGGCTTTTGGCAACCGTGCCCGCGGAGCGCACCGTTAAATACAAACAATAAACAAACTGTTTCCTACAGTAATGAAACTCACATGTTTGATAGTATCGCAAACTTTGAGTTCTGGTGTTTATAAAATAATAATCAACAATATCCAGCAATTCAACGTACACAATGCAACGATTAACGCGTTGCATCTTATAAAGTAATAAAGCGATAGAGAAGGCCTTATTATCACAGCCGCTAAAGGAGAAAAAAGAATATATAACCGATCTAGAAATCCTCACACTCAATGATTGACTTATTCAATGATCACCAATACTTCGCTTAATCTTATGTAAAATTATTGTATACTAAGCCTTTTTATACTCTAACAGAAAACAGAATAAATGAGAATTCTTACAATGCTAAACAGTGTATCAGGTTTTAAGTTCAACGTGGGTCACTGAATTCTTGGGATAGTTACGAAACTGGACGATCTTTTGTCCTCGTAATCAAAAGATTTCCTGTCATTCACAATAGTCGCTCTTACTCTGATGGCTGATGTATTCAGTGAATTCAAAGTGTCATTTAACCATAATACTTAAGCAACTTGTAAAGTTGTTTAGTTAAGAATATTGAAAAAGAAACACAAACAATACCAGTAGAATCCTATCAAGCAAACGTCAGTGCACCTCATCACAAGCGCCCACAAAATTTATTATTTACACCACAACAATGGCACAACAAGAAAATTCGCATTTATGTTTTCCCTTCATACAACAATAGCTCGGAACAATGTCAAGACATAATGAACCAGACTCCACTTCTCCTTAATTAATTATTTTAATACACAACCGTCGTCTGAGCAATTTAGCGCACACGGGGCACTAAGTATCGGCCGCTTTATCATTACATCCACGACACATTTATACAAAGGCGGTTATAAATTAAATGTGTGCATGGCTAAGCGCCGGTACAAGGTGCTGGAAGCTAGCCCGGCGTTTATACTTCCACGTGATTTAAATATATTAAGCAAATGAAAATAACATTGTTTTAAAGGAAATGAAAGAACAAAATATTTAATTCTTAAAGTGGTAAGCTCATCAGTCGTTTAGTAGACTTTTAAAAATTTAAATGAATTAACATAACATTTTTCTTACTCGTTTTCTTTTATATACTCATTCAATTTATAACCCGAATACTTGCTTTCGGTATAAGTACTTCCAGGCGCATGTTTAATAATGCACCAATGCCTTACTAACGTCAAGTGGCTCAACGAAAAAGTCTTCTAGTAAAATTAAGCGCGCACTGTGAGCGAAATATATGAGCTGAAGCAGTTGAAGAAAGATGAAGAATTGAAGAAAAAAACTATAACAAATAGAAAAGGTCTCTTCGCCGGGTCTCTGTCTATAATGCGATAAATTCAAAGACGGACGGACAAAGCGATTCACGATCAAAGGTTAAGTATTTAAACTCATTTAAGTTTCGGCATTTGGCGTAAACATGACGATTATTGGTAGGATACTCCGACAGAAAAATCGTGGGGCGTAAGCTTTGCTACCCGTGCAAAGTCGGGGCCGGTTGCTAGTATGGTTTAAAAATAAATACTCGTAATAAAACTACCGCTTACGTCCCGCCAACACTGGAAACTTAATCAAAGTGTGGTTAAGTTTTAGCAACGCTCCAATTCTCACTTGTTCGGTTAGCACGCCTGCGGTATTTAATCGAAATCGTGGTATGTTCTTGGAACTTCATTATTATTCAGGGTAAAATGTTTTCGGCCCATATTACATCTGCAACAAGCACAATGCCAATAGAACGACGGTTAATTCATTTATAACCGACCCTCCGCGTAATGGATGGTATTATGCAATAATAAGTTACATATACCATGTACGTACATATGCAAAACGTACGACTAACGTATTTTTATTGGTTATTCCTCTGGTGTTGCGGGTGTCCATGGGCGTCGCTGATCACATCGGTGATCCCGTTGTTCATTTGTTGCCCTTTTCATAAAAACAAGATATCAAGTGACCGCTACCCATACAATGGCAACAAGTGGCCTACCTTTAATAGATAGAGGAGGGGATAAATGGCGAAAAGTCCTAACTTACCTTCCTCTCCATTGCTTATGGACAAAGGCAAGAGGAATATGATTTTTTTTGTGTGATTAAAATATCACTGTTTGCCTAGAGGAGACATTTACAGCTACATCGGGCTAGAGGCGGCCAGGCGCCGAGGGCGCAGAGGGCACCTAGTCTAAGCCTCCTTAAAAGTAGCTTAGCTCGAGCTTATATCACGTCTTAACTCTGGCCTTTAATTTAAAGATTGTTGGATAGGGATTAAAAATAATTGCGTGTTTTATTAATCGATATTTGTGTGACCTTGGTTTTAGGTTTTATATTCGCATTTTATGGCGTAGTTTACGTGTGTTTTACATAATGAATATATTTTATAATTTTATACAGCAGCGGACAATGTGCATTTTTTACCTGATTATGCATAGAAATAAAATAAATATTAGAATTCAGCTAATTTAATTTTATATTATTTACGCCTGCCATAATGTTAGAGACACAGGATTTTTTATATATTTTTTTCATGTTCATTCTACGTTAAGGGTAAAACGTATTACCATGTTTTAAACACATGTCAACTACCCTTTTGTACGACGTTCCATTTTAGACTCTGCTACTATACTTTATTCAACTCAAAAACAATATTGGTACATTTGCGACAAATTGGCAATTTAAAAAAGCTTGATAGATGGGTGCTCCACGAACTTCGAAATCGCCAGCGCAACGTACGAGACCTGCCTCGCGCTGCTCAACAGGATCAGAAAGGAAAGAATTTTGAACCGAATTGTTACGTGCAACGAAAAGTGGATTCTGTTCGACAATTGAAAGCGCTCAGCAAGTTGGTTAGATCCTGGGTGAGCACCAAAGCAATACTCTAAACGAAAAATGACCTCTAGAAAGTTGATAGTCACTGTCTAGTGGCCATTAACTTTCTAGAGGTGTGATTGGTGACAGTTTTTACCAAACGGCATTAGCATTACTGCAGATGTGTACTATGAAGAACTGAACACATCAATGGAGAAGTTCGCACATCTGTGACAACGTGCGACCTATATTGCACATCAGACAGTCTCCATGCTGCAAGAGTTGAGGCTGGAAGCTATCCCTCATCCACCGTACTCACAAGACCTTGCACCCACCAACTATTACTTTTTCCAAAATTTTGACAACTTTTTAGCGGGAACAAAATTCAATTCCCGAGACAGAGCAGTACAAAATGCCTTCGAAGAGTTTTGCTTGTCCAGTCAATTTTAACAAGAAGGGCATCAATAAGCTACCTCTGCGTTGCAAAGATTCATCGATTACATACTTTGAATAACAGAAATAAAAAGTTCGAAAAAAAATACTTGAAATTACTTCATACAAAACGGCAATTTCATAGATAAAGACCTATTATTTGGTAACGGCAAATCCTATCCTAACAAGTAGTATTAATATGTTTTGCATTTCAGGTTTTGAAATGTCTGGGAAGAAGGCATTGTCCTTTGTGGTGTAGTTACAAAGTTTTTCTGAATTAAGTTTTCTGTACCAGTAATATGAGGTCCTTATATCATTCAATATGTCAATTCACATGCGAAAATAGTTTTCCGGAGAGAGTTTAATTTTTTGCCAGTGATTCTCAGATGATATCAATATAATTATAGTTAAGAGCTTGCGAACGCTTAACATCTCTGCTATAAAAGCTTTTCAGTGAAATGAGCTATAATGACAGCGAAAACCACTTCTTAGTTCAATGTTTCTTTTTACGCGATACGTTTAGGAAGCCCAAGAGTTGCGTTAAAAGGAAATCTCTCGGTGAGAGGGAAATTATATGAAGCGTTCTGGAAACACCGTGAGCACACTTTGTATAAAGTGCTTGAGAGTTAGCTCACTTTGTATAACTATTCACTTTAAATTATTATTTGTCGAAGCGATATCTTGAATTCGAAACACCGAACAAGGTTTGGTTTAGTTTTAGGTGCTAGAATCTTGTTTTTTATAAGGGAAGGGGGCAAACGAGCGGCGGGAACACCCAGGTGATCAACGACGCCCATGGACACCCGCAACACCAGAGGAACTGCAGATGCGTTGCCGGCCTTTTAGAAAAAGATAGGCTCGCTTCTTGAAGGACCCCAAGTCGTACTGGTTTGGAAATACCGCCGGGGACAGACCATTCCACAACGCGGCTGTGCGTGGCAGGAAATGTCGAGAGAACCGCACTGTTGAGGAATGCCAGCCATCCAGATGGTGTGTCGTACGATGACCAAACTCGGCGGCAGGAATCGTTCCAAACAGTTCTTCGGAACACTCCCCGTGGTACATACGGTAAAAAATGCAGAGGGAGCTGACGTCCTTCCGCAAGGCCAGAGTATCAAGCCGATCGGTAAGAGCTCGGTCGTTGACGATTCGAGTCGCTCTCCGTTGTATGCGGTCAAATAGAAGAAGCTGGTATTGGGGTGCTCCCGCCCAGAGATGCGAGCAGTATTCGATGTGGGGCGGAACTTGCGCCTTGTATAGCTGAAGGCGGTGCCCGGCTGGAAATACTGCTTCGCTCTACTGAGTACATCCAGCTATTTAGAGGCCAATTTGGCCTTGTCTTCCAAGTGACCACGAAACTGAACGTCACTCGATATGTCAACGGCGAGAATACCGATGCTGGCTGTGGCAACCAGAGGAGTGCCCTCAAAACATACATTCGCGACAAAGGGTTCTTTTTTAGCGGTAATGGCGCAGACTTGTGTCTTTTTGGGATTGAAATCAACAAGATTTTGTCGACCCCAATCCGAGACTTCGCCTAATAGGATCTCCATTTCAGACACAAGTTTGGTCCGGTTCTCAGCGGCAGTAGCCCGAGAAACGTTAGCGCAGGCCGTGTACAGTGCATCACACGTGCTATCATCTGCATAACAATGGATGTTGCTAATTTGCAGCATGTCATTGATATGCAGAAGAAACAGGGTGGGCGACAGTACTCAGCCCTGTGGGACACCAGCATTAATTGATTTCGGGTCAGAGCATGCACTGTCGACAATGACCTTGATGCTCCGACCCTCCAATAAGCTGGAAAACCAGGCGCATAGTTTCTCGGGCAGCCCGTAGGAAGGCAACTTCGAAAGAAGTGCTTTGTGCCACACCCGATCAAAGGCCTTGGCCACGTCCAAACTAACCGCCAGGGCCTCCCCTTTGCCCTGGATTGCCACCGACCATCGATGCGTGAGGTACGCAAGAAGGTCACCAGCTGAGCGACGCTGACGGAAGCCGTACTGACGATCGCTAATCAGCTGGTACTCCTCAAGATACCTCATGAGCTGGCAATTGATGATCGTTTCCATGACTTTCGAGAACAAGGTGGTAATGGCAATCGGCCTGTAGTTGGACGGATCCGAGCTATCACCTTTCTTTGGGATCGGGTGGATTGTGGCAGTCTTCCATGACTTCGGGACAATGCCTTAGGAGTAGGAGAACCGAAACAAGCGCGTTAAAACCGGTGCCAACTCAGGAGCGCATGTCCTAAGCACGATGGGAGGAATACCGTCAGGCCCACTCGACTTGTGAACGTCCAGAGATTGCAGCACTTTACGCACTGATCTCTGGCGAAACTGGATCTCGGACATGAAGGTGTCACCGCACTGGATATTCGGCGGTGAACTACCATTATCCTCTAGAGTCGAGTTGGACGCAAAAAGAGAGCCTAGAAGATCGGCCTTCTCATTTGCGGTGTGAGCTAACGTGTCATCTCCCCTGCGCAAAGATGGTAAAGACGGCTTACAGAAATTCCCCTGGACAGCCTTGGCGAGAGACCAGAACGCACGAGTTCCCGAAGGAAGGCGTACCAGTCTCTCACCAATGCTGGCTGCCACGTGTTCCGACTTTGCCTTAGCAATAATTCTTTTGAAGGACCTTGAGGCAGAGTTGTACTTCTTTTTGAGCAGGCTGGTATTTACATCCCTAGCCGCTGACGCCTCAGCCCAAGCTCGGTAACAATCCTGCTTGTAGCGCGCTGCTAATTTGCAGGATTGACCAAACCAGGGCCGAAAACTGCTTCCGATGGGCACGACAGAGGATGGAATAAATAGTTCCATCCCCTGAATCACCACATCGGCGATAGAATCGCCAACGGCATCGGAATCGTCCAGCTTGAAGCAAACTTGCTCCCATGGGTAGGATGCAAAAAAGGACCGCATCTCATCCCAGTCTGCCGACCTGTAGTGCCATACTCGGCGGTGGCCATTCGGTTTGAACCGTGGGCGACGCGAGATAGGCTTTTTTGTGCGGATCAAGCAGTGGTCCGACGAGCCCAGGGGGGCGTCGACGGAAACCAAGTCAAACCAAAATCTAGTTTTATATAGAGACTCTTGGAATACTTTAAGGAACACGAGTAGACGCGGATACCGAAAATATAGCTCTGGTATAGATAGATAGCATGAATGGCTTTTTTCGACCCAGGTAGTACGGGACACGACAGTACGGGATATCGACGTGAAGGTAATACATTACGTTATAACGTATTACTTATGTTCTTTACCTATCACATTACATTACATAACCCTTACGTACCTAGGTTAAGCGTGCGTTTCGTCTGAAAAGTGAGGTGGTAGAGGCCCAATCCCCTTGCTGTTAGTCTCTTCTCCGTCCAAAATTAAGGCTGCCAAAGCAGGCGCTGAAGACCACGCAAAACGGACGCACGTTTCTACTAGATCAATGATATAATATATCAGGATAGTATTATGCGTTTCCAAATACTATCCGGTATTAATAACCATAATTGTAAATGTGTTAGGACCTAGATAAGTAAAAATCCATGATACCTAATCGTTCGAGCAGGAGCGTAAATTCCTGTTTTTTACTATATCGGTAGTTTCACGACAAGCGTTGAAGTAATTAAATGTCTCACTTATATTGCATGCTTGGGCTTTTAAAAAAAACCTGTATTTTATAGTACAGTCATCTACAATATTCAACATTCACACGTGTAAAGGAATCTTGTCCGTAATTCATGCACTATACGAGTTTTAATGGCATGCAAAAACTCTGCCAGCGCCTAGTCTAAGAGTGCTATTACACATATACAGGACAAAGAGCTTCTATTTTAGATAACGCCGAGCTAAAGTCGCGTTATATAGAGTAGAGCCATCATGCTACCCGCAAATTTAAAACTTTCCCGCTTTAGCCGCTCAAACAGTGAAACTTTACTGTCTGTTTTGTTTAAGGTAGCCAGTTTACGCCAGATGACTTTGAAAACTACGTATTTCTTCCACATCGCAGGCGAGAATAAGACTCTATCGCTGTACAGAAAGTAACATCTCATATTTTATTCAATTATGGAAACATTTTAGTTTACACATGCGTAAAGTGCTTCGTGTTCGAACTAATGGAATGCAACGTACAGTAGACAAAACATAAATATACTCAATGTAAAACAAGCCAAAAAGCACAATCAAACAATACAATAACAATAAACAATATTACGGGCTTTTGTGGACGTCACAAATCTATTCTGCACCTCATCTTTACTGGAATCTATACCGAAAGGGTTGTTCGCTGATTATTGAGATAGCTTTTTGTTAGAACTAATAAACCGAAAATGGTATGCGTACCATGTTTTACAATTTAGACGGTATCGGTAAAGTAATAAATACCGATAGTAAACTCTCGCTGTGCACATCCTTGTAGACATTATGATTTATGACTAAAAGACTCAGCGCTGTTGATAACAGACTTACGGGGTCACATAGTATACTAATAGAATATATAAAGATTTATTTCCTAAGTATATGCCCTTACTCTCTTATACAGTATCAGTATTTTTATGAAGTAGCTTAATTTACTAAGCATTTTTTTAATAAAAATGTTATTGAATTACTGTCATTTAAACTAATAATCAAAATGATGATGTTCCATAAAAGTTCAATTTACTTAAAAACGATTCCATAAAAGGATATTAAAAACGTAATTTTAAGAAACTAAAGGACAAGGAAGCGAATGAAACCGGGATTTTAAAGAGTACTTTCTGAAGTGCTCATTACGGCGTAGACTGGGAGGACGTCTTCGAGTCATAAAGGCAATTACTCCACGTTCCTTTACTTTTACAATTCCGAAACTGCTATCTTAGCGCTAACACTTTTAATAATCGATTTTTAATAACAAAACGCAGACAATTAATAATTAAATATTTTTCAAGCTATACAGATCCATGTAAATAATAATGTTGTCATTTAATGATTGTTATAGTTGTTTTTCTTTTTATTTTTAAGGTAAATTGAATGAAGGTGTTAAGTGACTACCGTGACATCCGAAGCATTTAGAAGAATCACATATGTGTTACCATTTTTAGCGCAAAGAAAAATAGCCAGGAAAATAAGAGACGAAGTGATGGGAAGGGGGCATAGGGGCATAATAAAATATTTCAATCGATCTAACTATAGGGGAATTACAAAGGACTACTATTGAATTACGCTTTCTTAACAATAAATAAATTCCTTTAGCTGCTATCTTCTTTCTCTATTAAAATAAATGTTTTAATAAACCAGATGAGAAGGCTTATCAAAGGAATAATCTTTTCCGCGAGATATCATTCCTAAATGAAAAATCCTAAGAGAACCTGACAACAAAATTTTCTTCGTATGACGTCCGTAGCCACTCTATTAAGGCACTAAAGAGCTTAAGAGCTCCATTTAAGATCCTTCACGTTAGCACAACATTAAAAGTTGTGAAAGTTGGAATATCTCGCAGAATGGTGTTTTATAACTGTATAAAATTTTATTATGATCTTAAAGGACAGTTATGTATCTATAGGTAATTATAAAATGAACACGTACATAAGCGTAACATGTAACATTACTTATGTTACACGTTACGCTTACGTGTTCTTTTAACACTTACGAAATAGGCAAAAAAAACATATTGCCATATAACATATACCCATTTTAACAAGGTCAATTAATTTTTATAAGCTGTAATTCAAGTCGACATAATAGAGAACTTGCCAGATCATATAATGAACACATACATGAGGAAGTTAATGACACTTTTTGAAAGTAATAATCACAATACTTCACTGGATCCAAAATATTATAGACGATTCCGTAAAACTTACGATGCCAGATTATTTAAATTTTGACTAGTAAATCCAGACCTTTTTACTTTAACTTACTGAATATTGTTTCGGCCTTTATCTTAAAATACTACTAAGAACTTCATTACTCTTCTATTACAATAATAATTGTGAATGAAGTAAAGCGTATGCCTTTTGAGTATTGAAATATCTGAAAATATGTGCCAAGTGATTGGCGAGAATTTAAAGTAATTTTAAGCTCAAAAAAGAAAAATAAATTTCGCTTAATGTAAAACAAATATGTTTTCTCTAAAGATGTCCATGCGATTTCTTTTAGAGATTAAATTTAAAGTTACTATATAAAATAAATAAAATAAATCTGCGCTCACGCCCGTAACACAAAGGGGTAGACAGAGATCATGGATTTCCATTTGGCGCAATCCCGGCACACCTCTCTCGCTTCTTCTACGTTCATATATCTATTCTACGCATACATGCTCTCGGTTATGGGTGCTTCTTATATCGCCCTTTTTAGTAAGCCTTTAATCTGATGGGTGTAAGTTCTCCTAGGGTGTCCCCTACCAACACTGTCACTCATTTTTGCAATATAAAAATAAGATTAAAAATGAGATATTATTAATGAAGTTGGACTTATAAGAGATAAATAAAAATAAGATGACCATTGACGTGAAACGAATGCTAGCTACCATAATTTCCATGTTAATAGGGTTGGCACACATCCAAATTCGTTCGAACCAAATTTCATATCTAATTTAGCTTAGTTTTAATTTTTGAAACGTTAATGCGGTGTTTGAATTTTAAAAAAGTTTATTTTGAAATCATATAGGTTAATGAAATACAGTGCAGCTTTCGTGTAAGATTTTGATGGGTCATAAAAATACTAAGATGCCTTCTATCTTGATACAGTACTCTTCTTCTTGGTATGTTATTTTATTAACATTTATGCAAGTTTATGTGCCTAGTCGAAGTTTTATTTTAATTGTTCTTTCTCAAAAAATAAATAAATTATGGACGAATTTCATATTTAGGCTAAAATAATGCTACAACGAATACAAAAATAATA
Source organism: Papilio elwesi (assembly GCA_029849275.1). Lineage (NCBI taxonomy): Eukaryota > Metazoa > Arthropoda > Insecta > Lepidoptera > Papilionidae > Papilio > Papilio elwesi. Next base: position 7,631,510 of record CM056697.1, read on the forward strand.
AAAAAAAAACTCTTAACTCTAATAATAGTGTTTAGATTATTTTCCAACATATAATTGTTATTTACAACAGAAATTACATAATTTACAAAATTATAATATGAAATATATAAATCCAATAATATCCCACCAAGAACTTTTTATTTATTTTTTTCCGTTAAAAACTATTAAAAAGCATTGTTGCAGAATAAAAGCTTAGCTAACTTTTATTTAGGTAAGGTTTTCGAGGCCTCTAGCAGTTCCGTCATCAGATTCAAACAATATCTTAATAGACCTCATAAAATGGAATCATTTCTAAAATTCAATAAGATATCCAATAACATAAATTAGTAACTTGGTTTTACAGACTACGACAACCCTGGATAAAGATTTAACGGAGGGTTATGTCTCTTGAATTTTACAAAAAAACGCAGGTTATTATAGGAATATTGCCTGGGGACTACGATATTTGCCGACAAAATAGGCTTGGGCTAAAAAGGGCCTCCCGTTAATTAAAAAAGTCAGTAAGCTTTGGGAGGCTTCTCTGAGTCTTTTCTGCCTGATTACCTAAGCACAGCGATGGAAAGAAATAAGTATGTCTTATGAGGGCTTAAGTATTGATAAAGATAATTAAAACATTTATTAATTCACATACTATAAATATGGTTTTGGCAATTGTGAAATAATAAAAAAAAACTAGAAATTGTATGAATCCGATTTAATTTAAACTCATGTTTAAGTTTAAGTGTTGGACTCTTGTAATACGTTAAAAAACTTATCAAAGTCATAGTGGTGAATACAACGATACCTCGTCGTACAAAAGATTAGAATATTCACGTAATCAGAATTAAGATTTCCAATTCACAATCTATATGCATGCATAGAGCATATGACATACAAATACTGAAATAAATCTGATACTTCTTTGTGTTAACACAAATGTCCAAGGCTGTGATGTAACTGACACTAAACTCATGTCATTAATATATTATTAAAAAATACAATTTCATAATATTTATATGAATATCCTAGAGCAGAGTTCGTGGTGAGATCACACTTCAAAGCTTCTGCGGTTAATTTTGTATGCTGTGATTTAATATGAGTTTCCTTTTAATTAAAAGTATCCAAATTGAAATGCGCGATTGCATTACGTCGGCAGGTTATTAGAGCAGATTTCCTTCAGAGTTGCCAATAACTGAAACACACAGAGATTACGTGCAAAAATATTGAATGTTATATATATATATATACTATTCTCTTATTAATTTGACAATACAAAGACAATTGCGAAGGCAAACTTTATTTTCATTCTGGGAAAGTCAACTGAATAAAACATCGCGTAGTTGCAGGACACGAAGAAAAATAAAAATTCGGTGCTCTCTACTTCTCCGTGAGGTCGGAGTTTGCTGAAGAACTAAATGGAGAATAACATTCGTTTCATTACAATAAGGAGTTTCATTACAAATGTACAGACGGACAGATACTGACATGGAAATAAGTTTTCGTCGAGTTAAGACTCATGAATATTTATCTCGCTGCCTTGCGGGAAGTATATAAACTTTTGAACGTTTCCCACTTGATCAAACTTCACTCTTAGGGCGGCTTGGGGGGACTGCGTGATCCAGACGTTTTATAGCCTCACTCAACTCAACTTCTTAGCGATATTTTTATACAATTTTATATTTTCGGGGACCCAGCTTCTGCCCAAAATCTGCTTTGATGCTAGTAGAATTCTTGTATAAAATGATTTTTGGAAGTTTATTTTGTTATAAAATTTAAACTAAGATATATATATATAAATATATATATATATATATATATATATATATATATATATATATATATATATATATATATCTTAGTTTAAATTTTTATATCAAGACAGTAATTAAAAATTTATTCTTCGTCATCATCAATATTTTTTTCAAATGCATGTGAATAGATTTATGTTGAATTACTTGTAAAACATCATCTATATTTACAAAGAAAAATAATAAACAGTCTCGTATATTTTATCGATACAGCTCTAAAATATATTTTACACGTGAAAAGAAACAAAGAATTTATAGTCTATTTGCCATAAAAAATCTGTCAAATTCTTGTATCGTTATGTCGTTATCATCATCTTCCTGCCCTTTTCCCATCTATATGGGGTCGGTACCTACAGTATCTTCTCCTCTTCCATATCCCGCTGTCAGCCGTCATCTTTCATACAATCCATCAATACATTCTTTGGGCCCCTCTACGAATGTAAGCATCCACGTTCATTCTCATCACTTTCTTCATCTGTAAAATGATTTTCTGCTTAAGATTTCAAAAACAAAAGTAGTTCATAGAAACACATACTTAGTAGGTGTTGAGTAATTATATTAATGAAACATAGCGTTCAAATCTTCTGACTCATTTTTAATATTATAAAAATTTTGGACACAAAATTATCACGTCAAGTATGTCAAATACCTCAATATTAAATAACAGAACCAGTAAAAGTATACAGAGAGACCTTTCTGGAAACTTTTGTTTGGAATCATTGGTAAACACATTAGGTAGCTTGTTTGTATAGGCGCCGGCATTAGCCGACATTAGGCGGACTGTTTGATCTGAGACAAAACAAGACCCGGACTAATCAGGGACAACTTCGCCGACTTGGATTTTAAAACTGCCCGGCGACGGACGCAACGAAAGTTTCCCTTTGTGCCGTTGTTTCGTTGAGTTAACCTCAATGTATTTTCGACGGAACAAGTAATTTTCATATTTTATGCATGCTAATTCCAATGAACATTGTAGAACAAAGTTTCGTATAATCATCCTTATGATACCAATTCTAAACAATAGAGCATCTAATACTTATGCAGAATAAATTATATCCGCTCATCAGTTTTCTTGTTTAAAGTAAATAACTGCACTCCTACCTTTTATAATTCCAATTTGTAAGGTTTAGATATAATTAACGTCAATGGGAGGTAATTTAATGTCAATTGACCTCTATTTTACACCGAGTTTCTGTCACGTCGTGGAACATTGTCTGGTATCCGGTTAAATCTGATACGCTTATAAATATTTTTCCTATTCCGGATAAGATTATGCGAGTTTAACAGTATTTTAAGCAGTGGTTGATCCCTGTAGCAACATTATCTATTACATGGATGGACCAGTTCGACCGGTGACAGCGAATAATATCAAAGGCCGAAAAGTTTGACTAAAATCCTTTAAACACGTAGTAGCATGTAGAAACGTGACTATTTCGTACGCTCCCTACATTTCGTGTTTAACAACTATCTCTAAACTATGCGCATCTTTGATCTCAAAACAGTGTTAAGCACTCACGCTGAAATAAATTACCTGCAAATATTACAAATAGTTAGATTTTGAAGCTTAGATTCTTCTCAAAAGTTAGCTTAAGATGTTAATCTGACGTTGTGTGGAAACCACGCATAGTTTACGCATTACTACACATTAATTAACGTAACATATCATCTTTACTTACACAAAAATATTTTAATATTGGTAACGGAAGCAATCTACGGTGAAATCTTTATAATTAATAACGAGCAGGCCCGACAATATATTAATAGATAGTTCACTATTTAGGCGATAATAGGTTACACATAAATAATAGATATGTGCTGTCGCGGGCTTTTTTGTAGGACTATTTAAGGTAAGTATTTCCATTATACATTATATATGTGTAACTCTAACGGTTTTCGCAGCGCGCACCAGAATGCTCGCATATAGCGATTTTTTCCTCCTTGCTTGACATATCGTTATATTTTGGACAATTAACTAAATTATTTATAAATTATAGCCCATATGTTATTCTGATATATAAGGTAAAATATTGTTGAGTTTCATTAAAATCCATCCAGTAGTTTTTGCGTGAAAGAATAACAAACATCCATACATCCATACTTACAAACTTTCAAATTTATAATATTAGTAGGAATAATCTTGGACGGTATGAACGAACGAAATATGTTTAACCAAAACGTTAATAATGTGTAATAACACAACAAAAACTAGTTGGATAAACTTAACACATATCCAACGCCAGTAAGGATCGCTGACTATTTGTCTATGTCTGTTTTCATGTATTTAATCTCGGCGAAGTTATAAATGTTCTGGGAGTTATCATTTAACTCTGGTTTCACGACGGTCAGGCTACAGTCCACATTAATGGTTTCGTCTTTAATTTAATCCAATTTAAAACATAGATAAGTAGAACCTTTCTGTAATTACACAAAAGTTAAGTGCGCAACGAAGAGTTTTAACGTTTTCTCATTAATGTATTTATACCTTGAGAGTGACAGTGGTAGCTAATGTCGGTAAAATAAATGTGTAAGTCTCGTTTATAAAAAATGTTTTGTTACCTTTCTGAGCTCATTGAACAACTATTGGTTTTTATAATTTGTAATTAATTTCAAACTGTGAGAAACGAAATATGTATTTTTTTCAAGCATCTTATTATAAGTGATCAAAAATTTAAAAGTGCATATTGGTTAACAAAATGTATTATTTGTTTAATACAACAAATATAAAAAAAATCTATAAAAATAATTATATGTTATTTGTTTTTTAAGGGGCATTTACGCTAACATTTCTTTTAATGTCTCCTTTAACATTCATCATCATATTTCAACTACTCTACTCTAAACATTCATACATTCGTCTAATGCACTACACTCGTCTACTAGTTTTTTTAAAGATTTCTTATAAAGGTGGTAAGCGAGCAAAGAGTCGCCTGTAACTAAGAGATCACTGCCGCCAATGAACATCCGCAACACCAGAGGATCTGCAGATGCGTTGCCGGCCTTTAAGGAAGGAGTACGCTGGCTTTTATAAAAAGGACTATAAGTTATATTGGTTTGGAAATACCGCTGGCGACATATCATTCCACAACTCGGCTGTGCGAGGCAGAAAATTACGCGAAAACCGCACCGTAGGGGAAGGCCATCCACCAAGATGGTGAGGATGGTAATTGGAGCTCTGACGGGTTGAGCGATGACGAAACTTAGAGGAAACAATTCTTCGGAACACTCCCCATGGTAAAGAAGATAAATAATAAAATATGCAAAGGAAACTGATGTAGTAGTAGTTTTTAAGAGTTACCGTTTAGAGAGAGAGAGCGGATACGTACAATTATGTATAAGTACATATAATTGGTCAGGCAAGTCAAATATTTTACTTCTGAACAACAACACAAGTTCAGAGTACCTTATTCACGTTTAAATTTGTTAGAAGTTTAGGTATAAGTAAACACTTTTGTTTTCTATTCGCCTTCCAGTCTATTTCCTTTATCTTCGATGAAACAAAAAGAATAAAATGCCTTTAACATAGAAAAGAAAAGTTATGATAATGAATGTCTGAAATTCTTTTTGCGTCAGTTGTAAAAGCAAAAAACTTTTATACTGTTGTTACAGAACTAATTTATTAAATTAATTTCCTAAGGAATTCGCTTACGACTTGTTGAAATTATACTTGTTTCTCAAATAAGATCCACGTGAGCCGGCGATACTCCGAGAATTGTCTTTATTTAACTTGTATTTAATATTAGAGACGTGTTTTTGTGGAAGTTCTGTCTCACCCGTGGTGGAGTTGGATCAAGTTGGGACTCTGGAATTGCGTTTGAATTTAAATTTGTTTAATTTTATTCCCGGCCGCCACGAGTTATGAGTTTGATAGCGCTCATATAGATTTACATCACAACTCCCTCCAGACGTCGTAAGTCCTAACGTAGCACATGGTAAACAGATGTTACAACAAGCCTATTTACCAGTGTTATTTGCACGTGACCACAATAACCAACGTGAACCTGATGTTAAGTGGCGAAGTGGTCGAAATATGGTACGCACTAGTTTAGTAATAGCCTATTCGTTCTTTTCATATATATATATATAAGGTAAATCATATCACAATTAGATGCATACACCATTTACCTTATATATACATTAAAGTCTAGAAGTTTGTTTGTGAATTTTCTGAGGAGTAAATTGTATCTATTTTAAACTGTATCGTACTAGTTCAAGAATACCTTCGAGAAAAGATCGTTCTCCTTTCATGAAGTCTGGCAGAGTACCTGCAGCGAGTCTAAAGCTCCTCGAGTGTGGTGGGTGGCGTGGCGATGAACATGGTAACATAACTAGGCAAGTTACTAGTTTCCCATTTTTTGTTTCAATATGTTAACAAAACAAACTTTAATGTTTTAAGTGATAACGAAAGAAAAAGAAAACAAAGGCAGTCATAAGTACTGCCGTCAGAAGTGAACTCTCAAAAGAGGTTGGGAAGGCGCTAAAGTAGTTCGAAAATAAGTAATGGATCAACAAAAATAAACCCTTGTATCTTTACAATTAAATCCAAAATTGTATACGAGAAAAGAGAAAAAAAATTATTCGTCGAAACTGTCCTAAATTCAAATTAGCAAGTTAGTTCCTGACGCGCGTTGCTGATATGTCGAGCATGTTGTTCTCGCGAACCTATAAGATTTTCCCCTACCAAGTATCGTTTAACGCGGCTAAAGAAGTTTTAACTTCAAATATAATTTGTCTGACTTTGTAGAGCGATATAGAATCATTGTTACTTTCTCTGCCGACGAGGCCGATACGTGATACCTAGTTTATTTTCTTTGAAGATCAACATTCATAAACTTAGTTTTAACTGATCAAGTAGTGAAACCAATGAATATGTGTGTTTAGGGACAGTGAAGAGTCTATTAAGGCCATTACTTAAACTTCCAAGTACGCGGTTACGGAAACACGGGAGTTAGTTAATTATGTCTTATGCTGATTATACAAGCTTCATCAAACTTCATACTCATGTTACACTGAGAGCATACCGGGGTGCCGCTGGGGTTTACCTACGAGATGGTCTTGGGCCGTTCGCTCTAATACTTATTTAGTTTATATAATAATTATAATAACATATGAAACGGATAATTTTTTTTACTATCTACCATTTATAAATTTATATATTTATGGTATATATGTAAATGAACTAATTATATCCTTGTGTATGTTATGTTTGTGCTTTTATTTCTGGCAATCAATATTCGATGTCTTGCAATTTAAAGTTATTATCCCAAAACTCAAACATAAACTAAGTTAGTAATGATTAAGCTACTTATGAATTACTAGTCACTATCCCGAATATTACAATGCAAAGTTCCTTCCTTCGAGTACAAAATTCAGAATCTATGGCAAAATTGAACGTTTACAAGATCGTAAATTATTGTCCAGTTTATCGCTAGTGGAAATTTATTACCGACGTAATTAGGTTCGTGCCTTCAAGGTTTATGTAACAGAAGTCTATCCAAATAGAATACGCATTCCCGCCGCGCTCGTAAGACTCACGAGAACATCTACGAAGCGTCAAACTATTTTCAATTATTTTTTTTTAATAATTTTATTATATGACCGAGGAAACAAGAACAAGATATTTCCTTGCCTATTTATCCTCCCCTGTCACATTCTATTCCCCTTTCCATCCTTTCCTTAATAGAAATGGATGGCAAGGTGGTGAAGCGCAAAATACTTCTACCTTACGTCTGCCTTCTTGGAGGACGTGGTATATAAGTACGTGTGTCGTTGTTGCTGTCAAACGTTAAACTTACAATTACAAGATAAACACAAACACAAAGAAACTACAAATTCATATTTTGAATTTGGTGTTCAATAAGAAAATGAAAAATCTGTAATTGATTTAAAAATAAATTTCTGTTTTGTTTTAATAAAGACAAATTACATAGGCGTTGATAGAAGTTTTGTTTTTGAGTTACATCTTCGGACATGAAACAGGAACGAAGGAGTACGATATTAAATAAGTTTTTCTTAAGATATTTCCGTCTTGTCTCGTCGCGGAATTGAAACATAGTATTCCGATTAGCGGAATCGGGATTCCTTAGTTGTAGCGATGGAAGGTTCGCTTACGGCGATATCCTTCATCAAATGTTTCGATTAAATTTTGCAAATATTTTTGTTGAAATATTATGCGATTATTACCATTTAATTAAAATCAAGATCTGAGAAAACTCAAACTCTTATCCTTGTTTTATTAATTATATAATGATGTGTGATTTTGATAAGTGACATATTCCGCATTTAAATGTAAATCTTCAAAAAAACCCTTTTCACCTGAATTCCGTGACTGTAAGAAGGCTGTCTTACCATGTTCTATAACGAAGTGGAATATAATGACCGTGAATATTCTCAACTTTGAAAACAATACGAATAAAATAGCCCTCTGAATAATAGGCCGTCTGCCAACTGTTTCTTAATAATACTATAATTAAATTTGTTTTTTCTCCGTTGGCCATATGGTGACAATCTGGATACGAAAAATGACATTATGTGTATTTTTGTCACAAAACAATTAAACATCGCCTGAATAGTAACAATGACACTCCACACAAGTTTTTGAAGCAGTATTTATAAATCGAGGCCACTATCCACACTCCGTATTTCATCGTTCTTTTAATTGCTTCGCTTGTATATACATTATTATTCATAAATACGTTATATACATATGCATACCTACTCTTAATACGAAACTAGTGACCCGCTCCAGCTACGCTCGGATAACTTTAATTCTGTTGTAATTCCTACCAGTCTTTTATTACTTCTTCAAAAATCAAATAACCCCTCGAATAACTTTTTCTAGTAATGTAAGCATTGGTACAACCGAAGCAAATTAAATGAATACATGCTCTTTTCCTGAACTTACTACGAATGCGCGAGTGTTGCGCTTGGAATCCATTTTACTCGGTTCAGTCGCAACGAGTTGAGAGTATTCATACCTTCACACGCCATTCAGAATTTTATGCAGGTTTTCACATTAGAGTTAATACAAACAACTATTAACACATAGCAACTTGATCTCTATTAAAACAAGAAGACGAGGCCAATAATACAAAGTCTTTCGCAGCTTGTGTGCAAGTCTTTCTTTCCAGAAGTAAGTGCTTTCAACAAAAGTCCGTGCTTGCGAAAAGTCTTTGTGATGAATATCTTAATACCTTGAAACTATAACAAGATACACTAGTATTATTATTTTAAGTATTTGGAACCACATGTTTCAATTTTTGTGAAAGTTAAAAAAGGAATTTAGAAAAACATATTCTGACAGTGAAGTCTTCAACTAACTGAATAAGCTACTCTATAAAACATTGTTATTTAAAACGACAGATATCTTTTAGCCTCTAATCAGTTCGAGTTGGCTGAGTCTCTTGGTTTTTCTGGCGATAGTAGCTGGAAGCATCTGTTTTTACGATCGCGAAAGACCGTATCAGCCTAATCACAGATGTGCATGTGTCAGCTACTTTTTCGACAGGCATAGAATAAAATCGTTTCGATCGTTTAAAAGTTACTTTATATCTAACCATGCTTTATTACAAATTTATGTGCTTATTATCCGTATAAAGAGGAAAGATTAGTTTTTATGTAATGAACAAACTCTGCAAGTACTAATGCTGTTTGAATATTTTTTTCATCATAACAAAGTAACGTTATAAAGAAGTAACACAAATTATATTTTTTCTTTTTCTTTCTTTTTCTTCAGTGTTGAAAATTACCTGACAGCGAGGCAGTAAGATTTAAATTTATTTATATATATATATATATTTATTTAGATTTATATTAAATTAATATTGTCGTCTTACACTTCTACTTGGTTTGTGAGTGAGAAAGTCAGGAAAATACAAAAAAAAACTTAGAATTATATTTGTATCTGGCGATGTTTTTATCATAAATGGACAATATATTATAACTGAACCTTCTACACATATTTAATCTACGTCAATTGGACGAGCCGACAAAGAGCACACTTCGAAGCGTGCAAAATGTTTCACACATTGCGACATCGCCACACGTGTTACCAAAAACGTAATAATTCTTAATTATTTATGGTTATGGTTTATTTTAAAATAATATAGTCATTATAATCTTCTTTAGATTCATTTTAGTTCAGTTATGTCACCATCAACATTAACTTAGGAGCTGTTCTGCTCTTGTTGGTGGAGCAAACTCCAATCCTCCCTACATTGTGCCTTTCTCTTGACATCCTGGATAAAACACGATGTCTGCTGTCTATTTTATTTGTATTATAAAAGATCTTCTCGACCTTCCTCTCTTCCTCTTCTCTTCTATTTATCTTTCGTAATTTTTGCATGAAAGATCGTAGTGTCGTATCATATTCATGTGTATATTTAGTTATGCATGCATAACAAAGTAAGAGTTGAGTATGGCAGTATCTTGGATATAGATAGGGGTATATAGGGGGGGGGGGGGAGAGAAATATTAATGAGTTACGAACTTAAGAATCTTTATTTACCGAGTACTCATGATATACCAAGAAAATTAACTAACGTAGTTCAGTTAGGGAAATTGTAACTTGTCACTGTTACTTAACATGTCTAATACATAAGTACCTAACCTTACTTATGAATTATAATTTTATCTTATCCGAACGCATTGATTCTAAATTAAAAATTCGTTTTTTACCCTTTAATAGTAATAAAAACATAAATGATGCTTAATAGTTTTTATTGTAGCAGAACTCAGATTTTCTTTGAAACAGATTTAAGTAAATATGATGTATATCTTAGGTACATGTGAGCAAATTGCACAGCTATGGAACATAATATATTCCTATTTAACTATTCATATTATACAAAGTAAGAGCTCTACGGGTCTCAATACATAGTAAAAGGATTAAAGAGGCAACAGACAACCCCAAGACTCCTTTACCCGCCAACTTACAGTATACAGGTAAACGAGAAGAGTTTTACACAATTGGGGTCCTCTCGAATTTGGTAGGAATGCAAAGCGTTCGAAAGTATGTCGGCGTGTTTCACGAAAGGAGAACTAATTAATCCAATGAGCGGTGTCTTTGTACTAACGAGGTTCGTCGTTTGTGCCCCATCCATGCTTCGCTATTGAGAAATTGGGTTTAGGAAATTAATCTCAAGAGAGTTAATTTTAAATATTCTTTGACACTTTTTCAGAGAGATACAGGCAGAGTTGAAATTATTCAGTTTTAAATACACTTTGTTTTGTTTGTTCTAACATAAATCACAAATGTGTTAAATTACTGTGCGATTAAAAAAAACAATATAATAAACAAACATATTTTTAAACATCATGTCAGGAACACCATAAGCAATTCACCATAAATACCAAAGAACGCTATTACATATTTACGTCTAAGCGGTTACTATTTCTTATCTCAATAATGAAGTACAAGCTTATTGCACTAAATTTCAAACGGCAAATATCGAAGCGAAGTGAAAAGCGATCGAATTCTTTTCAGAGATATTCGCCGGCGGATAATAGACGTCGTTAGTCTGCGATCGCCGTTCTGGTGCGTTACTTTTTCAAGTCATTGAGTCAATCGTTTATCATGGGCCTGTTGTGTTAACTTTCACGGTGGCTGGAGAATCGGAATTAATGGAGTTGTGGCTTAGTAGAATTATTACAAAATTACAATATTTTTCAGTGTGATCTTACAACTATCAACTTATTTATTTAATTACTTTAAGAAGCATATAACCATTCATCGTTCGTTCAACATGTTTGGAATATAAATATTACAATGTGTGAACAAACGTGTACACTGTATATCGGTACGTATATAGATAAAGGAATAAAACACGCTGAGCACTTCTAACGGAGGTACAAGATATAACAATAGACTCGGTAGACAGTGTAGTGTAAGAATAGACTTTAAGACACTTAAGTTGCTGGGTACCTAATCATAAAACATCAAAAACATTATGACACCACATTTAGACATGCTTCAATAATAATATTTTGGATCAACAATATTTTCAGCATTACCAAAAGTTTTTATGTGAATTGTTTCTATGCATTCTCTGTTCGTGTTTAGGAAGCTATTTCGGACATCAGCCTCATTAGTTGAGGTAACTGGTGAAAATTTCCCAAAGTCATTTCCCATATCGATTAAGTACATGGAAAAGATTTCCCAAGTCTCGTGATACTAATTTATCACTTTGTATCTAAACGTAACATGATTTAAATCAGGTAAGTATTTACTTACCTGATTTAAAAAAAGAAAAGCTCGTTACTAGTTATTGCATTTGCAATAACTAGTAACCAGACAGTCTTTTTTTGTTTATTTGTAGGAGATTCACAGAAACAAAAGTAAAAATAAAATATCATATTGCACCATGCATAATGCACCATAAAATACAAAAATAAGTTCTTATGTTTCCAAAACTTTGTCTCACTGCGAACAACAATTTAGATTCAAGAGATTACTTGCAACTTTGAGATTAAATTAAACTCTAAGAATGAATGAAAAATATTTTAACTATCGTCCATTTACACAAAGTGTATACAGAACACAAACTCTTCTTTAAACGTATACTATTTAATGTTATTTCTTAAGTAGTATAGAAAAAAATCTCTTTAAAGAATTTTAAAAAGGCTTCTCTCTAAGATTTACACAAACGTGAATAAAAGTAAGTATGCTAGAGCAGTAGTGGCTTAGTGGTCAAGGCCCCGACTTCGTAATGTAGGTCCCGAGTTCGAACCCAGGGAGGCCCATTACTTTGTGTAATTTATTTCATCACCACTGCTCCAAAAACGGTGAAGGAAGACATCGTGAGGAAACCGACATGTCTCAGAACCACCCAATTCGAATTCCTTCTCTCGGAGAGGCGGCCATTGTCCCTGCAGTGGGGAACATTCTTAAAAAAGGCTGATTTATTATATTATTATTATTATGCTTAACTTTTCAATGAGTCGTGATCTTATTAGCAAAAGCAAATTCCAAATGTCGGACATTGCTTGGACGTTTTTTTGTTTGTCCTCACTTTCGTGAATGTAATGCAAAAAAAATATGAAGTACGAATTAATCACCAAATTAACTGTTCCCTCGTCTTACTTATCGAAAAAGTCTTGTCAGCGGCCACAAATTAATTATCCCGAATCTCGAAGGAAGACATCACTTGTAATTGGCTTGTTAGTCATTTTTTCTTCTATTTCCTTGACCTTTAATTATGCTGTACATTGCCAGAGCTACATTTTTATTAACTTACTAGCTATTGCCCACGACATCGTCCGCTTGGAAGCAAATAAAAAAATATTAATCACTTCGCAGAATAAATGCTTATCATCGTATTTTTCTATTAAATTGTTTGTACCGTTACATACAATTACAACGCAAAACATTGAATACTTATGAGAAATCATATTTTCACATAACAACAATTTAATTTTGTTTATCTATATAGAGCTATAGGCTGTTTAAGATGGCGTAAGCTACGGCACCAAAAAAGTATTAAGAATTTCCAGCTGATATTTTAACTGTTATAATATTTATTATATTACATACATATTGTACACACTGCTTATATAAAATAAATAATTAAATGTGCGCTCACGCCCGTAACTATCGCTTGTCGGTTATGGGTGCTCCTTATAACGCCCTTTTTTAGTGAGTCACTAATCTGATCGATATAAGTTCTCCTAGGGCGTCCCTACCAACACTGCCACTCACTTTTATTTACACAACATAAATTTGTTTCGTTATTTTCTCTTCATTCATACGCCAATACGCCCGAGCCACCGGAACATACCTTTACCAATACTAGACACAATATCCTCTTTTAAGCCACACTTTTCTCTTATAATGCTTTTTTCTCTTATATTTTTTATTCTATCACTCAAAGTCACGTCTTACATACATCTAATAAAAGTCCCATCCAAATCGGTTCCGACACTTCAATATTATTTATCTGTTTAGATGACAATTTATACCAAAAGGAAAAATGTTTGTCAATGTTTGATATATCTTTGACAATTACTAATTTGTGCAAATCAAAAGTTGTGAGCAATTATTAGTATTGCGCCAACAAATTAAAAAACACGTCTGAAGCTCTGTATGAAATCAGTGATTTCAACATGATTTAAGAGTGATCGTTGTTACTCACGGTTAGCTTCAGACAGAACATGATTAATGGTGCCTCTCTAACACCAACTATCTATCAGAAATAATCGCGGTCTAGTAATTTTGTTATTAACAGGGGCATAGCATGTAGAAACCTTTATTGCATCCTTCTCATATTATAACGATAAACATAATTATAATTATTGTATATTATTTATCAATAAATTCTAGTATTAACCAAATTTTATGAATTTTATGTACACTGGTACACTGACTACTGAGTCAGCGACATTATTTTGTGTTGAAGGTAATTTTAAGCGGCGAAGTCTACAATGAGTTGAGAGATCAAAATAAATTATAACTATAGTTAATATTACTTCACCATTGTTGTTTTGATTGTTTCTTGGGACGTCCACGGAGAACTTATACTGATCAGGTTAGTGACATACGCATGAAGGGCGATATAAGTAGTACCCGTAACCGACGAGCTTGTATGCAAAGATGTATTGATGTAGAAGAAGCGAAAGATTTATGGCAGGATCGCCTAATGGACATTCATAATCTCTGCCAAGCCTTCTAAGTTACGGGCGTTAGCGAATATTTATTGTTTTAATTTATTAACACTGGCATGATAATTATTTCTAATTCTTCTACAGCAAATTCTTCTCTTTTTCATTAATAAATTAAAAGGATTACCATCGTTACCATACCTGACAACAAATATAGCTTGTTTTACAAAACGGCTCCACTCAACCGTCATTAACCTCGAATTCTAAATTTAAAGGACCTCTTAGCCCCTTCCTCTCGCCCCGTGCCGAAGGCATTAACTCCGCGCGGATACTCGATACGAAACTACTGGTTTGTATTAACTTACATCATTATTAACTAAAGTTGCGATGTAGGGGTAGGAAGTGGGCGTTATTTGAGCAAACTTTGATGTACAATGCATCCGAGATCGATTCGATCCGATTTCTGCTTAGAAAAATCTTTAATATTATTTAATTTTCGTATTTAAATTCTTCTTGAGCGAGTAACCTATATGTTGTCTTAGATATATTTTACTCTTTTATTATTGTCTAATCTAAATTATCTGTCTTACTGTCTAGCTGCGAGTCTTTGATAATGAATATTAGCAACATGTAAGATTAGACAGAGATTAACAGATAATGCTTTTACTTTGAGGAAAGAAAACTTTGATAATAATTAGATATCTCACAGTTGCCATTACAGTGGTGTCATATATCATGTCTTAGCATGTAAGGATGTTTCTTATACGGTCCTTTCAGTTAACAGCAAAACATACATCCTAATAATATTATAAATGCGAAAGTTTGTAAGTATGGATGTTTGTTATACTTTCACGCAAAAAATGCTGAATGCGATATGCGAGCTATTCTGGTATACGTATAATGAAAATGTCTATCTCATATAGTCCTACAAAAAATCAACAACAACATTTTCATGCGTAAGCCATTAGCGCCAAAAAAGCTAAAATAGTGAAAAATCTATTAATTATAGGGCGGAACGAAGATTGCCGGCCGAGCTAGTGAATATATAAACCTACTTTTTGTTACTTTCTCTAGTCCATTAGAATTGTTTGGTCTAATTAAGGTATTTACTTCAGTGTTACCTAACAGCAATGTAGTAAGGCAGGTCCCCGTGTCGACTGTCCCGTTGATTAATGACCTCGGCAGCAGGCCTTTAACAAATCGGATGCATGTGTGACACTGCCCTAATGTGCGAATAAATTTTACTGCAATTTAAGCGAGTGTGCTATTATTACAAATGTATTGAAAATATTTGAAGCTTAAATAATCTTTTTGTTTTGTACAATTGATGTCCCGGCTAGTCGTAGTAGAGAGGGGGAAAGTGAGAAAGAAAGAGAGCGAGAAAGAGTTATAATAATGGTGGGTTAAGTACATGTCGACTAAAATAAACTTTGAAGGTCTATGCATCTTTTGTTTAATGCCAACTGTGGGTGAAGATGTTGCGATTACACTACATTTTGTTTGATTTCTGCATTCTTGTTATATGGATAATTTTAAAGTATTTTTTTCGTTTTATTTATGAAAAGTAATTAAAAATAAAGTATATGTAAAAGAAACAAGAAACCCCTCCTAAACTATATAACTTGTAGTACAGTATACCTAAGTATTTTTTCTACTATTGTATTTACAACACTTTATTATTCTCTTAATCGTAAAATATAAGAAATTTTACTTTCAATTAAATTTAATTTACCGTGGCGTGACTTTACCATAACTTTTCATTGTAACGATTTCAAAGCTCCGTCATTACAGTTCACCCTTCTATATCCGTAGTGGGGTGCGATTTCCGGGCCGGGTATCCGGGTGGTCGATGCAACGATTCGCCCGGTTTGAAAGGAAAACGAAACATTCCTTCCAGTCAAGTGCAGCGAGGCGGTCAGCTATGAATAATACCGAGGTTAGTTGAATAAGCTTTTGTGTACTGGTACACATTTTAAGACACAGTTTCACGAGATTTGAATACAAAATTGCAATTTTAGTATACTTATGAATACAGTTTTATTTTGTTTCATACAAAAAGAAAATACAAACCAAAGTCAAAACACGCACACACACATACACTTAATGAATTAAACATCAACACTTTTATTAAAATGTTCTTTCATATGTTTTGCGTAACACATGATACATTTCCATGTTATTCTTATGTTTATACTAGCTTGCCCCGCAACACTTCGTTCCCCTCTTTAATAATAGATTGTTCAATATTTTGGCAATAATGGCTTACGCATAAAAGATACACAAAGGTTACATACATAAAGGTAGTACTATTTAAGGTAGACGTTTCCATTATACATTATATACGTGTAACTCTATCGGTTTTTGCAGCGCACATCAGAAAAGTTCGCATATCGTACTTGACACTTATCGTTATATTATGGCCAATTGACACAATATCTTTATAAATTATAGTCTATATGTTATACAGATTGTTATTGATTGATTTACAGATCTCCATGAAAACAATTAAACCTCAATAAAATTAAAAAAAACTTGTTTTTTATAAATTCATGGTGACTATGCCTTACGTAAAAAAAAAGATACCACATTAGAAATTCCAATGAATGTATGTAAAAATGTATCGCTGTTTAATGTACCATTATACAATACAATAAATACGCTATCGTATTTGTGTAGTATGAAAATAAACTAATAATAGTTAAATGTTTATTACTACGAAACCGAACGATTTTAATTACTTTCTCCTGTGTTTAAGTCTAGAAAGAGCTTAAGTGTGCAGTACATAGGAAGATTGCAATTGGACTTTTATTGGCAAACGCTTTTCCGAGAACGATTTATTTTAAATTGGAAATTAAAAGTCAAACTCCAGCCCATATTTCACACCGCAAATCAGACGCTTAGGATAACTTAATAAGACAGTTCAGTAATCTTGAAAACCAACTATACATAAATGTATATTAAAATACTCGGACTTTAGTATGTAAGACTATCTTTGTATTCAGGATTGCTGGTAGAATGGATACAGAAGCTCTTCAATATCAATCATTATCATCACCTAAGGGACCCCATTGTTGGCCATAGGCTGCCTCTTTCTTGGAGCGGAGCTGTGTAGTGTAAACCGTGGGTAGGTGAAATAAAAGAAACCCAGGTGGTAGCAAGAAAGATGTTTAATTTAAACTTGGAGTTCGAAACTCTGTAGCTTGAATGTTTGATTTGTATCCCTGCCTAGGCCGGTCAGAGTACGGAGCGCGATGCTGACTAAAGTCCAGAGCGAATCACTCATTACTTCTCAGGTCTAAGGGTAACGGATTCGAATTGAGTCATTTCTCCGGCGCCCACTCAGCTCGAGGCGTCCCGCTCCCCGGACGTCTTTAATTGCGAGGCCTTGCAAATATTCTGGAATTATCTACAATTTTTAAATTCGCACTTGTAACGTATTATTAACTACGTAACAAAGGGATAGCTTTTCAAGCTATGTATATTAAAAGTTCATACATTTCAGGCAAGTGGAGCGGATAAGCGGAGTGGCGAAACGGAGTGGACAACGGATAAATTAAAGTCCGCTTCGAATAGGTTTTCGCGTGCTCTTAACTGTGACTCCGCAATTTTCTCTTTATTTCTCTGTATTTGATTGGCCTTAACAAGTAGACTCGACTAGGTCATAGGTACATGCTTTAAGAGGCGTCGTCCTGTCGTGACTCACATTCTAAAAGCATTCTCCTTTAACGGCAACGGAAAAGCTTATCAATTTCATTATGTCGATTTTCCTTTAGCCTGCATTTCTATTTTTTATTTTATTTTCAATATCAGTATTACTTTTATTTTGTTTCGGCAATTTAATAATCGTTATGGGAAAAACAGTCATCGAATCGAATAGTCTCATTGAGACGATAATCAGAATAAAAAGACATTTTTAAACAAAACTGTAGCATAGTGAGTTGCAGGCGTAAATATACCGGTCAATACAACGAGGGACGCGACTCAGTGGCCGGAACCGGCGCCTCTACAGGATATTGCACAGTAAACTGCCGTCGTGTAACGGTTTGAATGTTTACCGGACCATACTGCACGCTTTTACAGAATTAACGCTGGTTTTTTCTTTTAATTCCATTTTGCAGTTGTCAGTAGCATTCCTTGTGTAGTTCAACTGAACTGCGCATTTGTTGTATTGACTACAATTTGCATATATATGTATATATATATATATATATATATATATATATATATATATATATATATATATAATTGCTGTTCGTAAGTTATGCTTATTCTCAAGAACGGCTGAACCGATTTGGATATTTTTTTAAGCTATTAGGTACAGAATGCAATAAGTTCGTGTATAACAAACGCAAAGCTAACGAACGTGATAAGATGAACATTGCCGCATATACGCTGACCTGCAAGCTTGGAATTAGCGACATTCCCTTACGGTTCCGACATCTATTATGATGCCGACGAATCAAATAACATTTAGAGAAACGAGTATATTGTAAGTGCGTTGCAGTTTACCGGGCATTCCTATGCATATGGTCTTAAAAGAATGAATGAAGAGAGAATAACGAAACAAAATTATGTTGCAAAAGAGATGAGTGAACGTGAAGAGTGTTATATTTATAAGATTAGTGTCTTATTAGAAAAGTGTGACGGAGCACCCATAACCAAAAGTAATTGTTTATATATACATAGTGGATTTTTAAAATTTAGTTTAAGCAAGTTAAATTATGTTTCGCAAACATGAAAAATTCATTTTGACATCGCGAAATGGATTATGGTGATACTAAATCAGTAAGGTTTGGAGAATCACAGATGTATTTCCCTATAGAAGACCGCGTGCGCCGTATGCTACGCGTAAAATGCGATGTCGTATGTTAGACAATATAATCGCAAATACTTACATTTATACCTGGAACTCTCAGTGGCTCGAAATCAATCCAATTGATTTGGGCAAGTGCGTTGGGTGATGTGTTCTGTTAAATAGCAGAAGTAGGATCTGCATAACGCACGTATTTTGGTTAGTTAGTTCTAAAATTAATCAACCTTGACGATACAAAGAAAGGAGATTAATTAAAAATAAGCTTATGAACAACGTCAAAGAGACAACTATTCGCATGTTCGCCTCTTTCACCGATGTTTATTGACCCCACGAAAAGAAACGTTAAAGCTTGGAATTGAACGTGAACTACATTTATTTTATAAATATAAAATAAGTTTAAATTGGTTTAGTTCACAAGCTTAACTTAACTTGGACACGATGCCAATATTATCGGTCTCAAATTGAATAGTTTCAAGGATGAATAGGATTGATAATCGGATCGGACTACGGAAAAGTTATAATCAAATCACTTTATTTAGGTGGTACGAAGTTCGCCGGGTCATCTGGTACAATTGAAAAATAAATGAACTCTTACAACCATATTATATTGTGCGTCTTAATATAATTACGTAGAACAATAATTGAGACCCTCTGTACTGCACCATGCTTTTGTTTCTACAGCCAAATAGTAACATTTAAACAACACTGCATTACAAAGTAAAACTATTTATATTATTATTTTAAATTAAAATATAACAAATTTACTAATTATAATGTCGCTTATGAATATAAAATAACCATTTTATTTTTTTAAGACAAAATTTTAGTGTTCCGTATAATTTTGATACAAAGACAGCAGCACATTTTGTTAATTGCTTTAATTTTAGGCCAATTTGAAAACGTAACAAGATTAACAATAGCACTTCATCTTTCACCTCGTTAAGTGCAAACGGTCAACTCATTAATCTGTACTAATTTGGCACTTTAAATTGTATTCACCGAATGTAGCCAAAAAAATATACAAAGATCACAAACTGTTAAAATACATGTTGGCCTTTCGCTTTTATGTTTACATTTTGACATTTTTTCTTATGAATTCTTTAGTTTATAAGATTTGCAGATATTGCGATGAGGTAAAGATAAAATTGGACCATATAGTTCTTAGTTCTATACTTAAAAAGTTCGGTCTCTTAAGTTGGTCATGTTAAATTGAAAACAATGTAAAACGTAACAGTTACTCGCACGTTTTTCAAGGCATAATTTTTTTAAGCATCAAAAAGGTGAAAGTTAATTAAAAATATCCATGTTAACTAACAAATATGTATACAGAATCGCATCTGTTTTGGGAGGTTGTAATAAGTATATTAAGAGCCTGCCTAGTTTCGGTTAATATGTGACACGCCAAATAGCTTCTTAAATCAGTGTATTAGTAGGCTTACCAACAGGATAATTATTTAATTCGCAAGATAAATACAAACAGTAGTCTAAGCATATGAGTACAAAACGACGGCTCTTTTTGAAACATTATTCTTGTGTTCTATCCTAACAAATTGTCATGTAGACAAATATTGCAACTTGTTCAGCGCAGTTTTAGCTTTTGTGTCACGGTAAATAATTCAGGGACGCTTTTCCAAAATAAACATGAAATCTGTGTCTATTTCCCGCACAGGCGGTGGAGATGTGGACAGCGCAGCCTGTCCGGCCCGTGACGTGTTCGGGAGAGTTATCTATAGCCGCTGTCCACAATCGTTCACGTAATAATAACTTCAGTTGTAACTGTCCATTTATCCATTTTAAATGCTGTCATTTGTTTACTTTTGATTCAGTAAACTGCAAAGTCTATGTAAAGTTTATTTTCCAAAAAAATATTTGTAGAACTGTCCTTTATTAACGATTCTAGTACAAATAGCAAGTTCAACTTTTAAAGAATTGAAAGTTTATCGGAAATTAAATTTATTAAAAATTTACGTAAAATCATTTTTACCGAAATAAGATGCAAAAAGTTCTTACAGCGACGAACGATTTATGTTTTTTTTTTCTTTGAGAAGGTGGCAAACGAGTAAGCGGTTCACTTGTTGTTAAGTGACCGCTGCATCTAAAATGCAGACGTCTCGCCTGCATATAATGGATAAGAAGGAGATAGACAGGAAAAATGATATTTCCTTTTCCTAGTCATCTCCTTCCTGTCTAAATCTCTTCCCCTTCCTATCCTATACTTGTTAGGAAAGGTGGGGAGGTGGAGAGGACTGAATTTAGGCCTCCAGCACCTCACTCATCAGACGAAAGGCAGATTGCTTCTACTCAACGCCAGTTTTCTGTAAGGTTGTGGTATTTCAACGGTCGAGCCAGCCCCGAAAACGTGGTATTCGTGCAACATATGTTATTGCGGTCTCTACCACTGTTACAATGTAAGTGCTTAAGCGTGTTATCAACTAGCTAATATATTTTCCTAGGGACCGTGATGCAAATATATAAGCGCAGATAAATCGCTCAATTGACGCTTTTAATTGACCATTGTCCTGTCCGCAGTGGTCGCATCCCAAAGGCAAGTTGTAAGAAGCAAATGTTTTGCATCTGCAACGCGTTCGTTAAAGGCAAGAGCAACGCAGATGCTTGCCTTTACAAACAGCGGAAGAGACAAACTTTAAAAGGATATTTCCTTTTCCGTTTCCTATCCCTCACCTCATCCCTTCATCCGTCATATCCCTTTCCATGTTTTCTTTCTTAGAAAAGAGTAAGCGCAGAATACTCTTACTTCACATCTGTCTTTTATGAGGTGGTATTTCACCGTTCGAGCTGGTCCACTCTCTATATCATTGTTGTTTTCTTAAGTCGGTGATATCGGTCTATCAGCCTGGCCCATTCATACTACTACTGAATATATATAGTATCTGCTATGCTCGGGTTCTAAAAGACATACCTGAAAGACATACATCAAAAATAAGCTCTGAAATCCTACAAATTTCAATTGTATTATATAGGACAAAATATTCACAGTGCGATAATGACTAGTGCTGAATTCTGTTTTGGATTAATGCACTAATTTCACCATCCGTGCTGCTGGCGAATGCGACACGGTTTTGTCAGATTCGCTCCCGGATTCGGAACAGTGGGCGACGGCGACGGCTGTGCGGATGCGGTTGCGGCCCCTGCGGGTAAATATAGGCTTGCGCTTTATAGCACTATGTCCAATATTAACACATTTAGTATTTGTGCCACTCATTTAGTCTTAAAACTAATCTTTATATATTATTTTCTATCTGTTCCTATAATCAAAATCACAAGAAAAGATAACAATGGTGAAAGACAGCATGACTCAAAAATTACATTAATTCATCTTTGAGCCATGGAGTCTGTTCGTTTGTGATATTAAAAGTTTTTTGAGCACCAATCGGTAAGTATTGGGTTATGTTTTTTGTGGTAAATTAATTTTCAGATCAGAATTTTCACCAAGAGCGGTCCCCTGCTCCGCGCTGCGTTCATCCACAGTCCCGCAACTATCACCAGATTATTATAACCTTAACACCATTTTCTCCATCAACCTAAGCACACTACTTGTACTATATACATAACATTAATGTACTATAGTACATAAGAAGTCGGTTAAAAATACTTGCTACAGCGTTTTAAGTGAGTATTTTTAGATTTTTATGTTCTGCTACTGATTTAGTTTAATTGTTACTTATTTATATTTGCTACTGTTGAGTTTATGTGTAGTATTAAAATAAAACTGAATTCGCTATATTGAGTTGCAAACTTTGACGCTTAAGGAAATTTAATTTGTCCCATAGCTGCAATAGGAATGCTTTCCTTTGAAACTGTACCCAAGGGCCGTGCAACGACGGCTATTAAAAGAAATAATGTCGCCAAATAAATAAATTCCTGTATACAAGACTTTTATATTTATTTCCCTTTAAGTAGTCAACACTAAAGCCGTAGCTGGCCATTACCACATACTACATACTACATACTACATTACTTGTACTAAAATAACTGCAATAATATTTTCAGTTTGAAAAAATGTTATGTATTTTTATTAAGTATAAAAATATGATACGATATATATAAGGAAATATTTGTATTACGGATAAAACGGCCCACTGTGGTATTTCCTAACTAATATAACAAATTCCTTTAACGATGTTACGATTCTTGGGATTACAAGATTTCTCCAACCATTTAGGGTTAATGTGACGATTATTAAATTATGAACGTATTTATTTTTAATAAGGGTTTGAAACACTTTGTACGAACGACACCAGTCGTGTGTCTATACGCCCGATTGTAAAATTGAGAAAGGGGAATCAACTCGTGTAATTCCTGCCAACACCCCCCAAAATACATTCTGTAAATACCGAGAGGCTAGTCATTTTGCGTCTATGCCAAAGACTGACAAAATTATCTATATTATATCCTGGCCTGCCTCTCCGCCGAATCTAATCCCGTCAGTTAGTATTTGGCTGCTCCTGCCTAGACAATATGACAGCAATATTCCTACATACACCTAGTACAGACACGACTATTTCAGTATTTATGGTGAATATCTGAATAAGTAACTTACAAACATCTGAACAACAGAGAAAAAGCAATGCAAAATTTATATTAAGAATTTTTCAAGTTTATTTTTTTTCGTTAAATGCCTCGTTTACCAATTTTATCAATTACTCAATGTATAGTTCAATGGTTTCATTCTCAATGAATGGTTTTTTTTTGTTTTTTTTTTATGCAAAATTTAATCTTTGCTTCTTAGTACCACTAAGCATTTGTAGTATTTTCAACACTGCTAATGTTTTTCACAATTTGCCATTTTATTACAGATAGTAAGTTCTAATTAACGTTTAAGTTAATTTCAGTTCAAAAAATTAAATATCTTAAATAAACCATTAAAGAGAAATTAAATCCTTTGCTGAATTCATCTAAGTCTTAAGAAGAATTAAGAAGTTTGCTCGTTCGTAACAGTTGCAACTATGAGAGGGAGAAATAAGAAAGTTTGTGCTTTCCAGTATCGGCAACTTTCAAAATCCATATAAAGTTATAAAAAACCGTCTTAATTTACATTTATTTCTTCCAACTTTTGCTTTTGTTATTCGCGAAAATGTATGTATATGAACACACATAATGTATGTACTGATATATGTGTGTATGTCCTATCCATTGTATTGTACTGTAACCTGAGTGAGGTGTTATTCTTTCCGTATTCTTCCCCAGAGGATCAAACTGTGAGAGAAACTGAGATTATTCTGAGTTTGATAAGTATGGGTAGGGGAAGAGGATTTGACGGTGTAGGAGATGGATAGGAGAACAAAACATTCTTTTTTTTGTTAGTCTCTTATTTTATCCATTACAGGTAGACATGGCTTTTTTCAAGATGTCTATACCAGGCATCTTGAAAAAAGCTTGCTACCCTAGCAATCACTTAATATCGGGTGAACCGCTTGCTCGTTTACCAACATCTATCAGAAATATGTACAAAAATGTAAAAATAAATTTTAATTTAGCGTTTGGAAATTTATTGGCTAAGAATATTTAAATACTCTACTAAGTCATTTACTAATTTTTAAGTAATTCTGAGTTGACAAGGCAATTCGGTCTCTCGGAGCAAATACAATTATCTTGATCTAAACGAAAATGTTGTATCATTGAAGTACCTCTTATTTAGTGTCTCTTCATTAAGCCGAAGTGCTTACTTAAATTAAGACAACGAATGAGATGAACTCTTAGAAGAGAATTACTGTACCTACCGTTTACATAATTTTATTATACACATCGACATAAATGATAAAAATATTCAATTATAACATTTTATAAAATAAAATATATTAGATCTAAGTTTCCATATTGAATACAATATATTTGACTGAGGTAAGCGAAGGACCTGATGAAACCCACAGCGTGCCTTTGCATTGCGTGGTGACAATTAGAATAACGCAAATCGGTAGAGGTCTAACAGCGAACAGATAGATAAATGATAAATTTACATAGTGTGTAAATATGTAAAATTTTCATTCAGAATTAAAAGCTAAGTGTAAACTTTCTACTACACATAGAGTTACATTTAGGACCATATCCTATTTAAACCGATGTTGGAATTTTTGCCAATTGTCAATCATTTCATGTCATATGTATAACTGGCTTCAAGGTCATATGAATATATAACTTGATCAAAATAACGAAGCTGAATATAATACTACCAAGTATAATAAAAAAACACGTTTAATTGTGGGGTACGAACATCTACGAGCATTATGTGGCTCTTAACTTTAAAATTATACTAAACCCTACAAATTGCAAGCAATTGTGTATGAAAAATATAGATGAATGGAAGTACATGCCAGATGTCTATTAGTGCATGCTGTATTCTGTTTTTATTATGATAAAACTTGTATTGCTTTATGTTCTAATCATAAAATGTCACTGAAATGGATTGTCTTTCGATGTATTAACACGCTAAACCTATTTGTTCCACTTTACCTCTGCGGGGTTCTGGAATAATGATTAAAATTATCATATCGAAAATTTGAAATAGCATGTTTTGTTTTTAGGACAAGGATTACCACGCTATGTGAATATTGTAGGATACAAGCTTCTGAAACTGATAATATCTATAGGTATGTCTTTAATCATATCTAAGTTGTCAAATGTCTTAAAAATAAACTAGATTTCTTTTTCTCTCTTAACATACATAATAAAAGCATCAGTGTAAATGTATTACAACAAGAAGAACAATCGAAACATATATAGGCATGCATTCTCATTCAGTTAATTCTGTGTATTTGTATGAAACCTTTTCCTTTCCTTTGAAGAAATTTTGATGAAGACTGGTAATACTCCGTTGATACTTAAAACCCTGGTCACAGTATGTCTACCGCTACTCTTTGCACCTGTAAATATTTCAAAGGACCGCTGACGTGAAAAACTAAACTAAAAAGGACAGGTGCGAAATCCTTGCACAGCGGGGGTCCACCCGACAGACCTGTCGACTCGACCCATAACCTTAATTGATAGGAATCGTTAAGCTTTAAACGCGCGCCTTCGTCGTTTCCTCAACATAAATACTATCCGATTCTAATCTCATTTTTTTCCCTGCGCCGTTACTTTATACGTCGTTCGGTCAGAGATCGTTTTATTTTCGGGTGCCTCTTCTCGAGTCGATGGATAGTTATTTTGTAATAAACAGTCCATTCTTTGTCATCCGATATTTTTTTTAGATTGTAAGCGATAGATGGTTTTTATAATGTTGGCGCCGTCTGATCGGTTATAGGTAATTATGTTCAATGTCAAATTAGTAAACCGACTGGGACAAGATTAAAGACGCTAACGAAGGAAATTATCGCTCGTTACGGAATAATCATAGTTCATTCTATCTTATTGCGCTAGCATACCAGTGGCTTTGATATTAATTTTAACATTTATTACTTGCTTCTTTAAAATATCCTTTAACGCCAATTATTTAGCCTCTGTTTTTTGTTTAATTAATGTATGTCATGATCATTGTTTTTATAAAATATTGACAAACACGTCCAAGCACAATTATTTCTCCATATTCTTAACATTATCGTATTGTATCCTTCATAAGGACGCTTATATTACTGTAAGGGATACTTAGCTAAGTATAATTAAAATGATCAGAGCATTATTACACGGGCGCATAATTTCTTAATGACGTCATAACTTTACATAAAGCAGAATTAAGTTCAAGTACTACAGGCGAAGAAGTAGTTCTCTAAACTAACTTTTTTATATATTTTAAGAAATATTTACGTTAATTTAGAAAAAAAATAGTCTCGAGATCGCGTATTCATAGGAAATAAATGCTTTACGTTGTTAAGGTAACTTACTAAGTTTAAGGATATCGATTCATCTATTATAAAAGAAACTGACACAATTTAAAGGGGACATGAAAATGTTTTAAAGGTAATTAATTACACGAGCATTGACGTAAATTTGATAAGGGACTATAATATACCGACTGACATTTGTCACCGGCTCCCGAAATTATCTTTCCATCTGGAGGATACTTAATTTGCCCGATAAGTTTTAGAAGAATCAGATATGTATTTGTATTTCTCTGTTCCTTTGTTTCAAACCCAAATAAAAGGAATGTTTGATATATTAGTGATATTAGACGATGTTTACTTTACGCATTTGGCTGTTTGTTGGAATATTGGCTGTACATCAATTAGATATAGTAAAAGAACTCAAACTGAAGTAGGAGTTTTGCTACAAACTGAAACATTTTATCAGCTTTTATACCCCCTGTCTCAAATAAATAAAGATCAATATAGCAATACCATTGTATTTTATTTTATACGTTTATATGTGTAATCCATATGTTGTTGTATTATGTATAGGATTGGTGTAATACCTTACCTAACCATTGCTTTGATATTATTTTATGTCACTCTTTTACCTTACTCAGTAGTCAATGATATGTTTGATCGTTTACATGCAATTGGCAAGTGATAGGTTAATAGTTTTGTTGTTGTTAATTTAACGCGTTCTTAATCAATATATGTGAAAAGGTGTGTTAATAAATGTTAAAACTTTTCTTTGCAGAGCTATGAAAAAGAATAAACGTATAAATTCGGTTTATTGAGGTGTAATCTTATTACCAGTGATATGTTTTTTTGAGCAAGACCAAAACGCCATTGACTGTAACAGGTGCATAGTTGAGATCGTAACCGAAAGTCGTAAATGTGTTTAAACGAGGATTCGTTTACACAAATTAATCAATT
Source organism: Papilio elwesi (assembly GCA_029849275.1). Lineage (NCBI taxonomy): Eukaryota > Metazoa > Arthropoda > Insecta > Lepidoptera > Papilionidae > Papilio > Papilio elwesi. Next base: position 7,659,436 of record CM056697.1, read on the forward strand.
TTTCAAGATAGGTTCGAATAATTACTAATAAAATTATTCAGCGCTTGTCTTTTTCATAGTTTGTCATAGAAATGACGTTCTGTAGCCAGCATTTGCTGGAGTTCGAGAAATACAAATTCGTCCAAAAACTTTAATGTATCTATGGGTCAATTGGCTGAAAAGATATTGATTTCAATACGTTTAATAAATAATTTATTTACTACCATCTATAAATATTTCTTACAATACATATTTCTTGTAAAGTTACTTGTTTTCATTAATATATTAAACTTCACTACTGCGTAATAGATATGAGTACTTTAGTACAAAGCACTCAACATTTTGCATAGACAATTAGTCTGCCATGTAATTTTCAAAGTCTTTACTCATCGTGTTTGACATTTCACAGCGATCGTTTGAATAATTTCCGGCAACTTTGACGATTAACGTATATTCTACATGTCCGCTTAATGTATCTTTTGTATAAACGCAAAGGTAAAAACGACACACTGTTACACCATATTAAACAACAGGATTATAGATAAATTGTTATTTATTACAGACTAGCGACCCCCCCGGCTTCGCACGAGTCTCTATACAACCGTATATCCCCTACTTAGGTAATCGCGCCAACTGTCAAACGATTGACACTTACGCTAAAAGCGCTAAGGTTTTTTTTCTAGCAACTTTCTTATTTTTTTGTTTTATAACCTTCTCTACACAAGAAAAAATCACAAAAAAGTTAGCGAAATAGATGAGTTATTTTATTTTACAGTTTTCCGAAAACTTACAGCTAGAATACTAACTACAAAAAGATTAAAGTGCAATAAGGCAAATTACAATTTTTCTTATTATCAATTGTGGGTTTACCTTGCCGAATTACTAATAGTGGGTTTACACTGCCGAAAACATTCACTCGCAACATATTGTCATCTCGGTTTTTTCAAAGAGAAAGATTGTATCGCGACAAATTTAAAATATAGGGAAATTTAAGGAATCAGAAACTTGTTTAATTTTATTACATAATAAAAAAACGAAGTTGCATATCTTACGAAACCAACCAACATTATTTAGCCACTCCACATACTAGCCGTCCTCACCGCAAAAGTTGGAACAATGGTAGAGTTACAATATACATAATAAGTACTTTGTTCAATGTCTAGACCAAAGAAATGGTGCGCGGTGACGCGGCGTGTATGGAGGACCGCCCTCGGACCTGATTATCTCCTAAGTCACTTCGCATCAGTAACGATGAAGAGGTACCGATAACCATTTCGAACTGGCATCTTTAGACGCGCACGCCTTAATAGTTGAGGTGCGAGCTATTTATGTATGTTTTGTTACGTTTTATTTTGAGACCTTTTCAATGGATACATTTTTTTGTTAACGAAAAGTGTTAGGGCTGTAAGTTATAGTAAACATTACAGTTAATTTTATTTCCATTCAATTTTGATCTACGGAGTATAATTAACGTTTCCCGAGTCGAGCAGACTAAGCATGATCGTCCATTCCGCACCTAGAGTAACATTATATGTAGTTTGTATTGTTTTAAAACGTAAAAACTTAAAATCATATAAACAGTGGAATTATGCAAAACGTTAGATTCCCGTCTAGACTTTGCGAGACTAGAGATTTTGTTTTGCATTGGAAATTCCCACAATACTATTAAAACAAGTGTACGAGAAGTAACAGCTGTTGCATTTTAAAAGTCAGAAATAGCATTGGATTTATTTAAATTGCTCAAAGCGCAACTTTGTATAATTTCGTTTAGATGAGTAAATAAAAAATAAATATGGAGATCGAATTATACCGAGTGCTTAACAAATATCAAGTCCAGACACTTGAATCATATTAATATAACGTTCATTTAAATAATGTACATAATTTCTGTCCTTTTGTTTTTTGAAATGAATTTATCGTCTGAACTCTATCGTCATTGATTAAAATAGACATTATTTACCCTGAGGATTGTTTGTTTCAACTAAATATAATCAAATAATTCACAGAGTCACATAGCATAAGAACCACAAGTGTTATCACTGAGTTAATATCGTTAATCATGAATTTAAATGTTCTGTACTTTTATAGGTTATGTGATAATAATATGACTTTCTTTTGCCCATTCTGGCGCAACATTCAATAATATTATTATAATATAAAACTGTGATTTATCACAGTTTTATATTATAACGCTATTAAAAATCCCTTAATACTGTTGTAAAATACTTTATTTATTTAATTTAAATATATGAGTGTTGTTACTTATAGTATCGTCAAAGATTTCGGTTTGACGTTGAAGTGTAGATAAGATCGCTGAGCGCGATTCATTAGGCGTAATTATATGGTTCGTTAATCTAGGACAATCGGCCATTCTGGTAGTGAGATCCATGCTTTGTTTGGTCACAAATTGTATTTTAACACAACCTCGTTCTTTGAAATTGATAAAATAATCATGAGAATCGAGTTTGGACGGGTCACGGTACGGGTTAATGACGTCTTTGTCAGATTTACATTTCCGTTACATTTCTTCATGTCCGTAAGCAATTCAACGAAAGATATAAACATTCTATTACTTTGTTTGCTTAACTGTTTTTTTATAATTATTTTTAATATTTAATAATTTAATGAGTTAAGAACCTGACTGCGGTTCTTTATGTTTGACGACTACTACTTATAAATAAAATTCATTAAGAGAATAACAGCACTACCACTTTTACAAGGAAAAAAATAATTCCTGATTCAATGTTAATTTTGACATTTTAGAAATCGGTTGGTCACGAATAGGCCAACCGACTACTATCATTTCATTTTAAGTTTTCTTAATATATCAATGTCCCCATTTTGTGTTAAAAATTTATTACGTCATCATTTTAATAACTCATTTGAAAATCTTATACAAAAGGCTCATCAATGTTTTGATATCGTGACTCGTAAGTCGAGGGAGGTTGCTTGGCACTTTTTATTCTGAGCCTTACCACGACCCGTCAAGGTATGACGAGTCATATTATTCTTTATGAAATAATCAATTAAGTGGTGGGGAGAATCTGGATCAGATGGTATCGGCGCTCTGTCGGCACATGCGCTCAATCGTGAGGCCATAACAAGATTGTAGTTGGATTAAAGCAACGTGATCATATAATGAATTTACTAAATTTCAATAGAACTATAAATGTGTTTATTCCAAAGCATTGGCAATGCTACAATGCTGTATACAGGAATACTGCCGCCATGTTTATTTCTGTCGCTAAGTTATCTTGTGTAATATGTCTTGTAAATCGCTAGCGGTATTAAAGGTGAGTTGCAGAGATTTTACAAGGTGTTGCCGTTCTATAGTTTTTTTCTTATTTTTGAATCTTGTGTGTAATTTCTATAAACTTCAATTTACACGTGTAGCTTAATTTGGTTTTGATGCGGCACTAATACATTCTGTTAAGTAACAAGATCTAATTGTTTGATAAAAAAATGTGGTTTGAAATAATTTTTATTTAGTAAAAGTAGCACTATAATATTTAATTGTAGGAAAAGTATCAAGTACATTGTTTAATGTTACCATGTGGATGCGTTTTGGTATACTACCATGGTATTTGAAGTATTGTCAGCGATATAATTGAAACAGCAGGGGCCAAGCTCGATCCCAGTTTGATGCTTCATGCCCAAAACATAGAATACAATGTTTTGGATAAAAACTTCATTTAATATCGTTTAATTGCTTCATACTTTAATTAGGATCGCGTCGTGTTGTCCATGATTAATGCTCTATCATTAATAACATGTCCGAAATGAGATTTTAAGCAGTCATAAGTAGCTGGGCTGTAGCTCAAAAATTCGTTGGGAATAAATTATTTGATTAAACTTATTGATCGATTTTTAAACTTTCACATTTTACTTCTCTTTTGCTTTGTATATTTATTACTGTCAAACTCTTTGGTATCATATAAAAGTACAAGAAATATGCATATATGTGAAAAATATCAGTATTGGTACAATTACTTACTAATTAGTAATTTAATAATTATTAATAGTTATAGTTGAGTTACAAATTGACAAAATTACATTATTTTTTTGAGAAATGTAACCAAAAAAACATGCTTTAATAAGCTATTTGTAACTATCGAGAGATCTTATTTATGATAAGCAACATGATATGGTTATAGTAGACAACGGCAATATGACAGTGGCATGGGTAGGGGCCGGCAGAGGCTCGCCGTGGGCTTCCACTGACGTAAAACCGAGTCGTGATACAAGGTTTTTCTCTATCTTTCACTCTGAAAAAACGTAGATGACAATATGTTTTATGTGATTTTTTTCACCAGTGTGAATACACGCTTAAGATGTAGTACACAAAATAAAGAGGTTTTTTTTAATAACTCTTGCCTTCTTTACTATAGTAAACTTGAACGGTTAAAATCTATCGTTTCAATGAACATGGAACACTTTGTACAGAAGCGTGACACTTTAACAAGTCGAGTAATTAATGACACAAATAATCATCTCTTTGATGAATTGGCAAATACTTGAAAACTAATCACGGCAGCTGTTACTTTGACGAAGGGATCCAGTGATTGGAAATGTTCAATGCTTGTGCTACAACTAAGTTATTCATTGATTTAAGAAACAACGTTAACTTTATTCAACATCTATAAATATGTAGCAACACAGCCTAATTTACACATTTTCCATTTTTACATTTTACAATATTCTGTTATTTATATACTTTTGGAAGCTCATCTCCTAAAGGTCTAAAGTAGGGGATCAAAGTTTGTATGGAGAAATCATTTTAATCCGATGTAAGACCTTTTCATAGTAGAAAGCTTTTTTGATTATGGTGGAAAACGTCGTGGACGGTAAAAATGTCATCTCTGATTTAATACAATAGCGAGCTCTTGGAGCACCAACGAATATTGGACCTCTTTTGGTTTGGTGCTGATTAAGACGATGACTTATACTTCATCTAGCTTTATATCTCGGTGTAATAGAAGAGTAAAGGTAAAATCCTAAAATACGATCGAGCTTATATCTTGATCGTATCACAAGTAGTGTATGTGAGAATTTATTGTCCGCACTTTGATAACTTTATTGTGGCGGCCAACGTGTGGTAATTTGGACTGAAATTTTAATTAGTTCTGATGCCCTTATTAAATATATTGGACTCTTTTTATGACTCAACAGCCCGCGTTGTTTCTCGGAAAATTAATTTATTAAACTCGACTTAATGAACAGCGAAGCCCGAAGTCAGCTAATTAAGAAATTACTTTTGGTACTTAAAGTGGATTTGAGCAATGATGGTTGAACAGCGGTAGCTGTTGTATGAATGGGTATTGACCCATTCGCGTTCGGGAAAGTACTACAACCAGAATATTATGGTAATATGTGCAAAAAAACGAAACGATTGTAACTATCATTATTAAATTATTAAAAGATGACATTTAATAATATCAAAATATGCTAATAATAGTTATATGCATAACATATTAGAATATCATTACAAAATATTGATATTTAAATTAAAATATAAAGTTACATTATTTGGTACTTAAAGACCTATAAAACACTTATAAGTAATATAAATACATATTAATATTGATATCGAATCAATACATTAAGGAAAATAGGGCCATAAGAATTACAAGTGTTCTCGTATTGATTTTTTGTGAAAATCATACTAAGTCTAAAGAGTGAGTTCGTGCATTGATTTTTTTATTGAATTTAAATCCAAAAATAGGGTAATAGGTATTGTATACACTTATAATGAACGTTTATAATAAAATAATTTAAAAATACGAAAGTGAAAAATCCTACGCGAACGGACATCAAAATTGCCTGTACGTAGATACACACCCATGACCTTACATATATGAGTAATGCGGCCGGCGTGAAGCGTTGGACGTCGAACTATTGAAATAATTAATTTATTTTGATGGTAGATATATTTGAGGGGAAATATGTAAAATGAATAATGCCGATTACTACGTGGTGGTTGTTTCGGAAGACGGATCGTATACAAGCGGTAAACAGGGTCCAATTTCCGTAAAATGTTCTGTTGTGAAATTATAAAGGAAATATACTGGCTAGGGTTTAGTTGGTGAGTTATTCACTAATTATGCTTTGGGTTGGGAAAAGTGTGGTTTTGCACTTCGGTGTTATTAAACGTACTCAGAACCATGTCTTAGAGCTTCGGTTTTTTGATAATGGGTACTTGGCGTCTTAGAGGGTTGCTTCTATGATACGTCGAGTTTATATGATTTGCCAACTAACTTTTGTGCCGAAATTGATTCTGTTTATACGGATGAAAATAGAGGTAGCGGATACTTGTTGCCTAAGCTTGATTTCTTGTTGGTTCGCAAGCATGTCTCGCAAGCGCGATTATACATGCTCGCTACAATAACATTACACGGGTGTTTATTGTGTTCATAATGCGTCATTGATGATTGCGGGGTGTTGATTGCAAATTTCTGCTCTGAAGCGGCTACGCCTAGAGTATTATCTCTATCGCCTGTCGTGGAGTGTGTAGAGTTGCAATTCGACATTACTGCACCTGATATGCTGCTTATGTTTGGTCTTTGGTACATCTTTTGATGGACCATTGATGGGATCAACGAGTCTTCCTGTGACGGGTATATGAGTGGTTCGTGGCTAATATGCTCATTTGTATTATTCGGATATATTGAGGATAAGATATTGTCGTTTGCTATGGTATTCTGTATTGTAGTATGACGCTTGTCTTAATTAGATTTGCCCAAGTCGGGTCCCTCTATACGGGATTGCAGACTGTTTGCCCTCCATGATTTACAAATCAATTAAGTGGCCTGTAAAATACCCATGTTTATAAACGAAGGCGAATTATTGGTGGGTGATGCAAATTTGATCGAGACTCACATTATGCGAAAAGTTGGTGTATAACACAATTATATGATGTTCGAGAATTATACTAAAAAGTTATTAATGTGGCCGAAACTGCCCTGGCATTAGTTGGTGGAGCCTGTGCATTTGTCTCTTGCGAAGATGGTAGCTGGAGGGAGCTATGCTCTCAAGGCTCGCGCTGACACCGCACAACGAGGGAATTAGCCATCCCCCGAGGCGAGTTTTATACTCCTAATGCGCTCCGTAGGTCGATACCTATGCTGACAATGTCTTGGTGGCGACGCCTTATTATACACTTGACGGTGTAACGCATTGATATGCGAGAAACGACTGAATGGTGTTTATTCACCAATAATGAGCTAAAAACTCTTACTGGTTTACCAGTATTTTTCTGCGATATACGGTGGCCGATCTGTTGTCCCTTGTACGGGGGGAGTGCAACCGGTGGACGGCACTCACCGTACACAGCGGGGATTTCCGCTGGAGCTGTGTACCTCCATATATTTTTAAAGACAAAAATATATGTTGCGATAGTAGGGTTGTATCGGGTATTTGAGATTAAAGCATGTAAACCCTTTACAAGTACAATTTTACTGAAATATTTTGGAAATTGCAATTGATTGATAAATTTAAAATATTATTTTGGCAAAATTTATATAGACTTAAGGACTTTAATAAGCATCCTATGGCTTCAATAAGCTTGGCGAATCTTTCTTCCTCTATAATTTCTAGAAGAACTAGTTATTACAACTCACAAAGTAGAACAAAGTTCTACAACTAGACGATCACTTATAAATATATCATTAGCCTAATATAATATAAAAGAGACGTTCTTGGTGGTGTTTCGACTTGGAGACATTTTATGTTTCCGAGTCGATTTCATTAATATACTCCTAATAATCCCTAGAGGAAAAAAGGATGGTTACACGATGAAGAATAGAAAACATCTAAATTGTATTCTTCTGCGTTTTTTCTGCCGGCGCGTTAATCTATTTCCCCTTTCCGTCCTCTATTGTTTCTCTCCTTTTCCTCCACACTAACATTAGTGATGTACGTTGTTGCGCTATAGTTGTTAATAGTAACTCTTTTATCCAAGGCCTTCGACAGTGTCCCACGAAGGGCTCTATGGATTGTGCTTGCTAAGCTGGGTTGTCCGGACAAGTTTATTAGACTCTTGCGACTACTTCATGATGACATGACTTGCTGCGTAACATCTAATGGTGAGCAATCGGAGTTTTTTTCCGTCACATGTGGTGTTAAGCAGGGTTGCGTCCTGGCACCGACACTGTTTTCACTATATTTCGCCGTTGTAGTGCGTGAAGCTCTTCAACATCTTACAGAAGGGATTCGTATACGGTTCCGTATAGACGGCGGCCTGTTTAACTTGTCCAGACTTAAATCTCCCACAAAAGTTTCCTTAACCACTATAGCAGAAATTATATATGCCGATGACTTATGTTTTGTTGCGGACTCATCCGCAGGTCTGCAAAATTTGATGACCTGTCTAGACAATGCATGCACCAAGTTTGGTCTTAAGATAAGTCTTAAAAAACTGAAGTCATGGCCACTGAAACTTCTGACACACCTGATTTCGATGTATGCATAAGTGGAAATGTTTTAAAGAATGTCGAGAAGTTTAAATACCTTGGTAGCACGGTTACAACCAAGTGTGACCTAGAAACTGAAATCAACAGCAGGATAGGAGCTGCTGCTGCTGCTTATGGAAAACTACGGCCCAAGGTATTCCGATTTGAAACTCTCCACTAAGGTTAGTGTCTACATGTCAACGGTACTACCTAATCTGCTATACTCCTCTGAGACTTGGGTCTTGTATCGCAAGCATATCCGTATACTCGACAGATTTCACCTCAAATGTCTCCGAGACATTATGAACACCCGATGGTCAGACCGCGTCAGGAATACTACTGTGTTGAGGTGCGCTAATGTTGGAGGCATTGAGGTGTATCTGATGAGGCGGCAGCTGCGGTGGTGCGGACATGTGTCTCGTATGTCAAAGAGTCGAGTGGCGAAGCGCATCTTCTATTCAGAACTCCAGTACGGCAAGCGAAAACGCGGTGGCCAGTACCTAAGATATGGACGTCCTGAAGAGGCATATGAAGAAATGCAATATAGAGCCCTCGCAGTGGGAGACAAAAGCGGCACTGCGTCCCGAGTGGAGAAGACTTATCCACCAACAGGTTGATGACGTCGAAGTTGAGCGGCGTAAAGAACTCGACACAAAGCGAGATGAACTGAAAACCCGCCTACCTATGACCATACACTACAATTATGTTGGTGGAACTTTGACTTGTCCAAAGTGCTCTCGTGCTTTTAGCAACAAGCTCGGGTACGCCAGCCATCAAAGAGCACATGAGAGGGCAGAAAACCTAAGCCATAACTGAATGAAGTCTCATAGTGAAAATGCTTGTCCAGTGACACAGTCGCCATGGCCGAAATCGGCCTAGATACATATATATATATATATATATATATATATATATATATATATATATATATATATATATATTATCCAAATAGCGAACGACGATCTGACCTTTATTTTTTTATATAATATGAAGTACTTCTGTATATGACCCTAATACAAATAAAACGATCCCTGAGTATGACGTTTGGATCTTGGTAGCTTTGAAAGATATCAGGTGGGTATCAAAGGTGTATACAATTGTACCTCAACTTCGTATTTCGACTTCAATGTTCAAAATGCAACCGTCTTCATTATGAAGCCCGATGCCTGTGAATGTCAAGCCCTTGTACTTAGAATTCTTACGTAGACAGACCGGTCTCAGTGAAGGAAGTTTAAAATTTCGCCTTCACTGTTAATCTGTAACCGATGATTATAAACCGGTTACTATGTGTTTCAAAGTTACTGTGAGTCAAACTTCGTACTCGCAGATTGTTTTTATTTCTATTAATGAAACCTTCTGTACATATTACAAAGAAAGTTTCAGGTTTTACGAAATTACGGAGGTCTGGGTATCGTTGCTGGGTCTTGCCTATGGCACAATAGCGTACACTTCTTTTACATATTAAACTTCTATTACATATTATGAAAATAAAAATTCATCAACTATCAATTTTTAAAATAAATAAAACAAGTCAAGTTTTTATCCAAAATGTCACAAGTTCACAAACATATACATAAAAAACGGATGTTATAAATGGTTTCCATTAAATACTACTGGTATCTGATTGACGTCAGACAGTTAAATGAAAATTTATTATTCGTCATGTTCGAAGACTCATTCTCGAAAATATATGTGAAAGCCGAGCGGATTGATGCTAGATGAGCTCCGATACGCCCAAATAATTGGACGGTTTTACGACAGCAAGACGTCGCTACTAGAAGCTACCATAGATATGCTTGAAATAAATATATCCATTTAAAGATACTCACTGGTATTCAAAGAGTAATCGACTTCTATTTGTTAAGTAAATATTTTTCTATGTGATAAGATTTTTAATTTTACTCTACTAAATTCGTCAGACAAAAGGAACAAATTAATTACGTTAAATCTTACAAGAGACAATAACATTACGTATTCACATTAAATAAACTATTGCCTTTATCGCTACCAAATAGCTTTTACAACAGAAGGTACTGTTGAATTTTAAATATTTATTGAGTTTCTCAAAAAAAAACTGTAACGGAACGATCAATTTAAAACTCAAGAAATTAGAATAACACTTCATGTAATCAAATCGGGAATGTTTTACGTAATAAAAGCTTTTATTGCTCCAATATGCCTCTCGTCAACGTGACGACCCAAAAACTAACTTGTTATTCGACGTCCATTTAATTTATAAAGACTTTTATTGTCCAAGTTTAATGTCCACTAATTTGGATAGAAATTTATGGGTGATAATGCAAATCAAATGTAAGTTGGACCACGTACGTATATTCGGTTTCTATAAAAATATACACAACTTCAATATCGTTATTCCAAACGGGGTAAACAGAACATTTCAAGATAGTAATATTACCAGAGTGATGGGAACTTCGTTAGCACGGTCGGTTATATGAGGTTTAACAGTGGTAGAGTCCGCAACAACAACATCTGTTGCACGAATGTGCCAGCTCGCTCGGTGAAATACCACGACATCACAGAAAACAGGCGTGAAGTAGAAGTACTCTGCGTTTCGTCTCACAAGTGAGGTGCCGGAGGCCTAATTTCTGTCCTCTTCTCCTTCCCACCCGTTCCTCATAAGATAGGAAAGGGAAGAGGATGGGATGGGGAGGGGGTTAACGGGGAAAAGGAAATATCCTTTTTCCTGTCTATGCTCTCCTCTGTCCATTAAAGGTAGGCAACGCATCTGCAACACATTTGCTTGTTGCGGATGGCTATGGGCAGCGCTCATTTTACATCAGGTGCTCCGCTTGCGCGTTTTCCACCTTCTGACATAAAAAAAGATGGCAATTCTACAGCGATTCATTTATTGAAGACTAAGTGTACATAGCACATATACGTAGATATATGGTATCACATACCATCTCATCATACTCGTATATATTTATTATCTAAATTAAGTTTTATTTGAACAATATTTAATAGACAATTCATTGGTCACAGAAACGTTATTATAAATGCTAACGCTATTGTAAATAAATTACTCGATCCATTTTTATTAACATACACTGCTTTTGAGATAATTCTATATAAAAGCTCGTTTTTTAAAACAAAACATAATGGCTTGTGAAGGATACGAATTGGTGACGATTGTTTGTAACCCGTCCTGATGTGCCAGTTGTCAATCGCACATTTTCATTACAATATTCTTTGATGAAAATTTCTTAGAGCGTGTTGTAAACAAAAATCAAATTACTCTCGCTTGATTTCCACTTAAAAGGAACCTCGTAATGCCGTTAAATTCTCAAGTGTTTTTATTAAACTCTCGACTTAAGCTTTAACCTTATACTAAGAGTTTGTTCAGGTCAATAATCCGAGAACGAGGTTCTTTTCTTGTTAAAAGTGGGCAATTTTCACTCAGCTTTTAAAAAAACATTTACGATCCAACAACTTAAGGTACTTACTTTAGAATTACTTAACCATAAAGGAGGGTAACTAATAAACCACTAAAGTGTAGCTTACTACGAAAAAACTAATCGCATATATATAGTCGTCCTGTCTGATATTGTCATTGTATACTTACGCAATTTCAATGTATACTTATGCAATTTCTTATACTTTAGTGACTAGCTCACTGTGAAATCTCATTTGCAAGGTCTTAAAGCGGGTGCAAATAAGTCCTCCGGGAATTATTCACACTCTTCTTGTATTTAATAAATTATCTACTCATAATTTATTGAAAATAGACTCTATTTCAGATACGAATACATATTAAAATTGTATACCAGACATTTCTACACATAAGCGCTAACAGGATTCTTTGGTGATTGAAAGAGAGAAAAAAATATGAACAGTGGAACCGAGTGCAGCGCAATTTGTACGCCATAGCCTCGTTTATAAATATTTATTACCTAATTATCTTGTTCTGACTTAGCACCTCGAGCGAAATCCAAGTTGGTGTATTCAAACAGCCTTTCTCTACATAATTTCAAAAGTGATAAGCAATTTTCTTTCACGACGTGTTAACGTGATAATAAAGCTGTCCATACCTATTACTCTTTGCGTTTGATCTAAAGCGCAAAGGCCTTCACTTTGCAAAGTTTAAATTATAACAAGGCCTCTGAAAACCTCGTTTCAATGTTTCACATCATTTTATAATGAGGTTGTCCAAGTAGTAAGTATAATATACTTTTAATAACGGTGGCCACGTACTATATTATTTTTATAATTTATTACATTATTTAATCTGTTTTCACAACGCCACCACGGAACAACGGAACCATTCAATGAAACAGGACGCAATATGTTGTTTAGGCATCTATACATAATAATTCTATTATCAGCCCATCTCTCCATCTCAAATGGAGCCTTGGTATAATTGGTATCATGCATATAATAATGTTCAATTTTCCATTGGTATTTTTCCATTCAAATGGAATAATAATTTTAATAATGTTTGTCAACAGAACGCAACCATTGGGGCTCAATTATGGAAATGCGACATTTTATCACGAAGGAACAACGTTCTACACTTAAGCCGATGTCGTTGACACGACCAAGTTGCCAGTATGGGCTTAGCCGTCTTTTATTTACTCACACGCGATTGTCGGAATATGTTATGACAATCTTTACATTATAACGATGAAATCATCTTAAAAAATATTACTGGGAAAATTAATATATGATCTAACAAGGCTAACTAAGCGGAATATTCAATAAATAAATAGATATGCGCTCACGTCTGTAACCCAGAGGGTTAGGCAGAGATCATGGATTTCCACACGGCGCGATCCTGGCACACCTTTCTCGCTTCTTCTACATTCATACATCTATGCATATATGCTCGTCGGTTATGTATGCATAGATATCGTCCTATTTTTGCATATATATTTATTAACAATTGAGAATTTCGATTTGATTAACCATCTAATAACGTATACGGTATGTATAACATAGAAGTAATTTGAGTTATAGTATGTTGTATTGTTGTGTTTTTGTGAAATCGTGATATCACACAAAAATTCTAAACAACATATTCGTATTATTGATAAACATTAATAAGTAAGATATAAGTGATGACAAGGAATACATTTAGTAAAAGACTATTAATTGATGGATGACATAATTTATAGTAACAAGCTTACAATTTCAAATTATTAGGACAGAACGTTATAAAGTGCCTTACAGAATCAGTTTGAATTACAACAACTTATTGAACATACCACCTCCGGGCTTAAGTCGTCGATGAAAAGATTATTGTCACGTTATTTATAACGTAACGTTTGCTTTAACATAAGCGTTTACTTTGCGCCTAGTTACGATTATTTTAATTATTATAAGCTGTGGCCGCATCTCAGTCCACGATCATTTCTGTGTTTTTTATATTAGACGGTGGCAACGAGCAGGAGCTTCACCTCATATCAAGTGACCGCTACCAATAGACATCTGCAACAAGCTAATGAGTTGGCAGATGTGTTGTCTACATTTAATGGACAGAGTAATAAATAGAAAATGGTTCCTTTGCCCATTCATCCCCTCATCAGTTAAGTCCTCCGGACCCTATCTAATAGGACCAAGCGTAGAATACATCGAATTCACGCCATCTTTGAGGTCGCGGTATTTCACCGGTCGAGCCGGCCCATTCGTGCATATCTGTTATTGCGGGCTCTACTACTATTAAAGTTTTCTTTTTAATAAAGTTTGTTTGTTAAAATTAATATATATAGTAAAATTTATTTGCATACAAATGTTAATTTTGCGTTTCTAGACTAATGACAGTGAGAGCCCCAATCACTGGCTAATTTAATTTGTGTCAATCAGTCCATGTTGATTAGCTCACGCCCTTACATATGTATTTTGTATCTAATATGTTTAATGACAACTGGAAAGAAATTGCCCCCATTAATACATTCCTAATGAATTTACATAAGAAGCCTATTGGTTAATTAAAAAAAATAAGCATCTAAAGTTTAGTGTTTAGAGATGGTTCACTGCAGTGAAGTAAGTAGTAGTAGTTGATATAAATCTGCTATGTTCCTTGTATAATATACTAAAACATTTTTAGTTGAAAATTGTAAGCGCGTGGTATTCTTAAAATTAATTTCAGTCATTTAAATAAAACATAATAACAAACAGTACACCGAATAGTGTCACGTAGAGCACGCATCGTCAAACTAATGATGCGTAAAAATATTTCCCGTGTCGCTTTATAACCATCGATTAATCAGGTTTTAATTTTAGACAAAGTTTATTTTTAAAAGTGAACGTATACCGGTATGTTTGAACAAGACCGTATCCATTAGGCTTTATTAAGAGTCAGGTCAATATTGATCAATGTTTTACGGTCGGTCGATGACATAACGATGCAATTAAATTTCGCCCCCACCACCCATGATGGAGCGTTTGATGTTTATGCACTTTATGCACTTGCTAAGTGTGCCCGACGTGGTAATTAGTTGCGGTTATAATTAAGTTAATTGTTTGCCGCACGAACGTAACGGCCACTCAAATTAAAATGTCGCAATGTGATTTATTGAAATGAAAACTCTAATGAATTAACTACGATATCACCTCTATCACGACGTAACACATGAATATGTAAACACCCAGAACTGTTCCAAGCGAAGACCTAACTACATGTCCGAAGTTACCGCATCAGTGGAACTCCACATTTAGTTGATAGTGTACGTCATACAAGATTAGATGATTCCACGTTGCAACTGACTAAACTCGGTCGCAGTCCAATTTTGGTTTTGCAACTGGGCAAAAAGTTTTTAGGCGGGCAGGTAACTTGTTCATTGTGACAGACGAGGGCAAATTTGCATTGTAATGGATACCCGTACATCGCTTCGGTCAACTCTATTTATGTGATTATCTTCACAAACTCGTAGCAGTGCGCAGATAGAGCAAATTCGAAATTTGTGTTCCAGAGTTTTTGTTATATATATATATATATATATATATATATATATATATATATATATATATATATATATATATAAAGGCTCTCACGCTCGCAAAATACATAATGGAACGATCTGTTTTGTTGTTTCCCATTAGATAGGATTTAGTATCGTTCAATAAGGACGGTGTTCATGCTTAAAGGCTGTGAACGCATCAGCTGCTTTGTTTTACAAGTTGATGATAATTATCACGTAACATCGGGCGGCGCGGGTAATTAAACGGGTCTCCGTTTGACTTCTTATCTAAAAGTGTCCCCCTGACGTTTTTCTCCGACTACAAAATAACGAAGGAAGGAACAATCGCAATACATTAAGACTTAAAACACATACGTTTTATGTTGTGCAACGTGCTATAGCCATGAAAGCAAATATTTAATTCTTATTGTATCTAGCAGGGAGTTATTTATAAATATGAATGAAATATAATTTATAGTCGTCGTGACGCCTGCCCTTATATTTTGGTTGCGGATTATATTTTTTTTACACTTTTTCAAAAGTCGACTTAAATTTGTGCTGTTAAGCTACTTAAATTTTGTATTGAGGAATTCATTGTTACAAAACTTGAGCCAATAAGTCAAATTATAAACATTTAACGTAACCACACAATGGGTTAAGCTTCGTGTTCCTATTATTTGCGGGTGGCCTCTACCCCGACTGAGCGCTTTGTGCTCCACACAAATAGATTCGTCACTATTGTAAAGATATTGTATTGGAGCGCGGACTTCAGGACGACGAATTATTCTTCTATATTCCCGTCGCTGCTCAATTTTCTTGGAAATTAACTATTGTTGAAAGACACGAGCTTGACTTTTGACACCCTTTTACACATTTAATAAAATAAACAAAATTGCATACTTTGCGATAACTTTATTTGTGATGACTGTAACAAATATAGAAAATACATTTGACCAATTTCATTTACATTTTACAGCATTTTTTTTATTACGTTATGAATTTCAAAATTAATAATTTACGTGTAATATTTTTGCCGAATTCAAACAAATAATAAGAAAGTTTGTTTTCTTTATCATTATTTACATTATCAAAATATAAATTATGTAAGCTGTTAAAATAATTGAACACTGTAAGTACAAAACTAGTTCAAGCAGTACCTATAAAGTAGTCCTGTTGGAACATTGATGAGTGTTCATTGAAAGTCTAATAGATATATATATATATCTATTCGACGTTGTGTAAAAAATGTCCGACGACCAACTGGGCTGTCCACAATCGAAATGAAGCAAAGGCATCTCTCGTCGACCGCATTGTTCCTTTGTTGTTCGCTCGTGGCCAGAACCTTTGTCTGAGAATTGTTTTATACTGAATGTAAGTCACGAATACCATGTACTGTCTAACTGAATAAGGACGGCTCATTCTTCGCTACCCCGGTTGCTTATTGCAATACCACCGTTCTCACTTACATCTTTATCATGCACATATCGCTGTTAAACTCAAGTGAACGCTTTTAACCAGCATCCAGTTGTTTGACTCAAGTAAACGTCTAAGCGCCTTATTATATGCACACACGGCGTTTTTATGCGCACGGACAACGCGCGTTCAACGCCTTTAAGACGCCTAGCGAACGCAAGACCGTCGACGCTTTGTGACTTTGTATAGACTCAAACGAGCAGATAACGTCAAGTGGATAGGTAGATGACGCGCTCATCAATAACTTGGATCGTCTGCGCGTACAGCTATCCTTTAATGGTAATAATTATCCTTTAAATTCACAATTACGCATATATAATATAGCAATAAAATATTTAAGCTGAACATGAACTATGTTTTACCCTCATATCTTATTTTGTTTTGAAGAAAGCCGGATAAAAATGTATCAAGATTCAGAGAGAGCAATTGCCCCTCAGATATGGGATGTGATATAGAAAATGCATCGAATGCAATTCTCCTATGCTCCATCGACTCTTAAGTACCCGTATTTCTGGCAGGGAGTATTTGAGAAATATCTTCACGAAGTAATTCTATCATTTCTCTCAAAGATATTGAAAGCAAGACTAGAATTGCTTATTTATCGTTCAGTGCATGTCGTCTGAAAAGTCGTCCTTTGTAGTATTTTTGTGCGCAATTTTAAATACTCATTTCCGTAGTAATATCACAAATCACATCACAACAATTAAAAATATAAACATTACATTGATGTTTTTTTTCAATCACACCTCTAGTTAAACTATAAATTAGTAAAACAAAATATTGATTAGTTAATACACAACTGTTTTTGTCCGATGTTTATTAGTTGTATGTACTCCAGCTGTATTGTAAAACACTTTGGACTGAACTCTGAAGGTCTTAATTCGTGTTTAGTCCCCTTCGGCCATCTATATGAGAATTACTACCCATCGTAAAGTCGCCTGGAGGGATGAACGTGAAATCTCTATGTCGTTTTAGCCTATATTCTACCACTGCTGGACGTAAGCCTCCACGGTGATCGCCACAGAGATTGTTCCCCTAGCGTCTTTATCCAATGTGATCCCGCAACCTTGACACGACCGTTCCACTGTGTGGAAGGCTGTGTCGACCTGTACGTGGTTGCCATTCTAGGACCTTACGGCCTCATTGGTCATCCGTTTTGCGCATCCGCATCTTTTACATATGGAGAGGAAAAAATATCTAAATTAAAAATAAATGCAAAATAAAAATTCCTGTCTCTGGCAAAACATGTTTGCAAAAGCTCTAAGCTGACTCAAGGATTATAATGAGAAACAAGCGACCTTTATACGTCCCCCTTTTGGACGAAGCTCTCTCGTTAAATGACATGTTCTTGCACTCCAAACTTGACCTTAAAGTCATTTCAATCTTGAGTCAAGATAACCGCCGACGTCGATCCCAGTGGGACGTACAGGCCTTTGACTGAAATTCTCTACATCTTCTATTTCGCTTTAGCATTATACATTTTCGTTAAGCAAACATTTTCGTCGTTATAAAGATGCGTAAAGTAAACACGGTCTTTATAATAATGAAGTTGTGTTTGTGAATTTGAGTGTCTATTAATATCTCTTGTGATCCGTTATTTCTATATATATACGTTTTGACACATCAATTACAATGAATCAACTTTAAAATAAAGATCTAGTTCTCTATCTAGTCTTCTATTTGGATTGAATAGTTGTTATTTTCATTTTTATACTATTATATTCCAAGCTTACCCACAACTTGTGTGTACTACGCTATCATTTCGTCTTCGAAGGAATAATAATTTAAGAACCTAGTATAATACATTTTGTGTTCATAAGTACACACACATACATTGACAGCGATAAATAATATCTGTGCTCATACATGTACGGATAAATAATAAATAATTAGTTATGCGTACATGTATGAGCACAGATGTGCTAAGAGAATTCGTTTTAAGGTATGATTTTTGTCTCATATGACATACCATATATACATAACTGAAGTGCAATATCATATTGCCATAGTGCGCTCCTACTTTTATGAAAAGCCAATACTTACTTTATAAATTTAAAAATGAATCAAGTCCTACATCTTCTGTCTATGGAATACGAACCGTATTTTAATGGAGTAAAATACTTTTTTCAATATCTTCAATATGAATATAGGTTTTGTTGGTTAAGGTTGCGTTTCATGCGAGGGTAAGAGTGAGGTTTTATTCAACAAATCCGATGCCTATTGAGCTGAGCCAGATCGGGTCGGTCAGCAGCTTGTAACGCGGGGAAATCATAAAGTTTTCTTAATAGCCTACGCTTTCCTAATGAAACTCGTGATCGTGGGGATTGCGTGGAAATAAATACGAACGCAGCAGTTGGCCTCGCAACTTCTAAAATGCGCCGCCGTCGAATAGAAATGCCTTTGTTAATTTTAAAAGCGAGTTTCCCATTCAACTCTGCAAATTGCACTTCAGTGAACGTAAACTCAACAAAAGCGACAGCACAAATTCTAGTTCCATGCCGACTTTTATAAACTGTCATGACTTTATTAAGCGAACAAATTAAATTTATTATTTCATTTAAGTGCAAGCTGGCTTAACTCGAGCTGGAGGAAGAGGGTCTTGGCTATCGGACGTTACTGTGTTTTTAATAAATTATTATTTTATTATTTTAGTGTTAATTGTATAATTTATCAAATGTTTCTCAAAAATGTAATTAATTTGTACGAAAATTTACGGTTCTTCGTAATATTCGTTCACTTATTTCTTGGGCCACTAATATTAATATATATATATAATTGGCAACAACGAAACTTTAGGTTTTGGTATACGTCCCTCAGAGGAAGGTAGTTTTGAAATAATATTGTATTGAATATTAGTTTTTTTTATAAAACGTAAACATTTTTAAAAGACTTAAATATCATTAATTTTATTAACTTAAGTTCACTAAGACAATTTTGATAAATTTAAAATACTGCGCATCGTATTCGTAACTTGATATCTGGAACAGGTAAAATCTTATTATTAAATTATTTAAAAAGCATCGCAAACAAAACCTAAACGTGAACTAGATTTTTTTAGAATCTGCATGGTACGCGCTAACTGCGCCATTTTGCATACGAGTTATGCCAGGGCAAAACGTAAACTGCATTTCCTGTACGGAAATGGTTTAGTTTTTTTTAAATCCTCTACAAAATTGTGCCTATGCGACTTGCCCGCAGTACATGGGAAATAGGAAAACGAAATCAAATGTAAAGTAATTTGTTTTGAAAAAGTATTAAAAGAAAATTTGGCAAGATTTGATTTAATTAAAGTCATACAAGGACGAGATTTAGAATTTTGGTGCAAATTTTGTGAAATAGTAACAGTAACAGTAACAACTTTCACTACATTTCACACGTATATTAAATTAAAATCGATGTTCTCCGCCAACGCCAATGTTTTAAAAGGCCGGCAACGCATTTGTAGTTCCTCTGGTGTTACGGGTGTTTATGGGCGTCGTTGATCACCTCGGTGCTCCCGCCGCTCGTTTGCCCCCTTCTCTTATGAAAAAAAAATCCTCAAGATTATACATAAATATTACAAGGCTTTATGTTGCAAAAGTGGGTGATTGTAGGGATCGTTCTAGGTAAGATCAGTGCCATACCAAAGAAAGCCGATACTTAGAGTGTCCATAACTGGTGAGCATGTATGTTTAGGTTTAGATGTGTATATGTAGGAAGTTGTGGAAACGTCTGACTGTTATACAAATTAGTAACAAAACATTCTAATTAGCATCTTTAAACGAAATAAATTCAACTCTGCTCCAGGATTACGTGATTCGTATATCATATAAACGAAGCCGCGACGATCTCTAAATAAATATACTAATGGAAGTATGAATATTTTCAACAGATTAATATGCTAAACGCGCTCTCTCTTGTAGCCGACACGAAATCCAAGCAATTTTCTCCGCAGCCCAGACGTAATTGAGTGCCTACTGTACAAAATAGATCCCAGTGCCTAATATAAAATGTGATTTAAAGTAGCCATTATTATAATGTATGCGAAGCGTTTGGCTCAAAATAATTTCTTTAGGTTATGAGGAATATAAATTTAAGTCTTTCGTAGTGTTATTTGTATATATCTATAATAACACAATGGCTCCACCATTGATCACAATATAAGCGAGGCTGTGGCTTCAAGACTATTTATTATTCATTTGTGTGTTTATTATTTTGCTTACAAATTGTTTACCACTAATGTTTAAAAAACGAATGGTTTGATTGTTTCTCATAAGTTAACTGTAAAAGTCAGTAAGCCGATAGATAATAATTGGTTCTTAACAATTCCCAACTGAGTCCCCGGGAACGAACAGCCACAATGAAAATGAAGCAATTATTTTGTTAAAATCTACATTTGTGTATAAATATCTTGCGCAAAACTAACCTTATTGCTTATACGAAGTTCTATTTGTACGGACATTCATCTTCATATGAACATCATTTATTTCCTACTACATTCAAGCGTACGCATACGTCAGTGAGTTCGTCTCTGAATTCTAAATGGCAACAGATCTCTATCACTATATGTAATAAAGCATATATTTTATGTAATTTATGTCGTCTGGGTTCTGTTATGAATACTAATTTAAGTGAGGCATATTTCTTAGTAGGTTATGGAATAGTAGGTAGAATACATAGTCTGAGCTCTGCCAGTTGACCCATAAAGTCAATGGAGGTAACTGAAATTAATAATACTATTCACCTTTAAGTTGTAACTATAAACGAAAAATATGTATTATTATAGTTCAACATCTGTTTCACGAATGCTCGACAGGTGAAATGCCCCGACCTCGCAAAACATTGGCATGAAGTAGAAGTTGCGTTTCGTCAGATGAGTGGTGCTGGAGGCTGAATCCTAGTTTTTGGCTTTCCTATCCATGTTTAATATGGAGAGGATGGCAAGGAAAGAGAATTTTCCTGGGGAAGGAATGGATAAGAAAAGGAAATATCATTTTTTGTGTATCCCCTCCACTGTTTATTAAAGGTAGGCAACGCATCTACAAATCATTATCTTGTTGCAGATGAATAGCGGTCACTTAATAGCGGGTAAACCACTTGCTCGTTGGCCACGTTCTGCTATATAAAAAAGCAAACTTACTTCTCAGACAATACAGTGAAAAATCCAGATCTCCGCCGCGGCAACATATTGCTTGTTAATAATTTTAAAGACTGGTTTTTACATACATGGGTGCGCAATATACACTTGCAGCAGCCGATAGGTGACATGGGCCACTTACAGCGAACAGCAGGCGTCTTAGTGCTATAGCATTTGAGCTTTCGGCTACCCTTGTGGTTCTTACGTAAGCATTTGACGTATAACAGCCAAAGTAAAGAGAAAAACAAGAGTTCAATTTAAATCACGAGTAAGCATTATAGCAATTTTTTACTTAGTCTATGGCGTTTTTAATATGCTGAGTAAGAATAGCATGAGAAAAGTGAAGTGCCGGTGCAATATCGTTATGCGACCGTCTTGTCCAAAGAAACACGATATTACTGGGAGACAATTATTCCTCTAAGTAATTCCAATTTTCTTCTCGCTACGTGACTTCGGTCTTAACTGGCTCTTAGTGTGTTTTTATGTGCATATTAGTTTTTATTTCAATTAACGTCGTGCAATATAAGCGTTTAGTTGTAGCTTGTAGTTTTGACAAGAATTTTATTTATGTTGTTTTACATAATTATCGTAGTCGTGTTGTTGGGTGGCCCAAGTGTATATTTACAGATTCACTGTTTTATTATAGTTTATCTTTGTTAGGTTTCTGTAACTTAGTTTGTCCAAATTAGTGTTTGTGATATATTAAAATTTTGCTTTTCTAGTTCGACACTATTAGGATTGTAATTAAAGCGAGCTTTTTTCGTAGTAACAGTAATTATTTATTCTTTTCAAGTTATTATTTCTAATTAATCCTGAATCAACTTTCGTGTTATCCCCTCTTATCGACAAAAGCGGGAATTGATCAAGAAGAAAATATTTTTCTTCTCGATCAATTCTCTTCGCTTTAGTTGTTTCGGTTCAATATTTGTGGAAAAATCTATATTTGTAGCTACGTATGTCTTCACGCAGCTTTGAATATTTTTAAAAGGATATTTTGACATATTTTAACAAATATGTATCTCATGTTAATATCTGGCTCTGCGGTGTAATTACTCTCAGTTTTGAAATCAACAAGACAAAACAAAACATTTTAATGTGAACGAAAAGATAAATAAGTGGAATTTAAGTAAAATATTTGCACAATATTTTTACTTTATAGACGCGACTAAGCTCTAAGATAGTTTTATTAAATTCCTGGCGAGGCCGTTTCAACGCATTCACTTCCTATGCAAATGGCTCGCTCTCACACTGCGCCGGACAGCTATTGCATATCCAGGGTATTTTATAGTCGGAACCATCGCTGCTACGTTCGTTCTTTTTAAACATTCCTCCTCTATATGTGTTTCATTAACGACTATTTGATAACACTAACGTACTTTAGTTAATTCTCGCCATCGCGACGCGCTTGTTTTATTTAATGTTTATTTTATTTGTAATTAAAGCCGTTAAAAAGAAAAGATCTTACATTACTTTGATACAATTGTTTTGGTTTCTCATGTTAATTATTGGACAGCGGTAGAGATAATATCACTGCTCAATGAATTGGCAGGGTCAATCAGGAAATATTTAAGACTTAGAGAAGACTAACGTGAAGGAGTGGTAGTTATAATTCTGCGTTGCATCTGCTGAGTGAGATGCCGCAGATGTTTTCTTTGAACCCACCCTTCTCCTTCTCTATCTTATTACCCGTTCTCTTACTTATACAAAAGCTCGAGACGCATCTAGAACTCAGTTAATACTGTGATCCAATGCCATCTTACACATTAGTGGTCAGATCCTATTCATCACGAGTCCCGAACACTAACCGACAGTTTATTTATAGCCCAACATGCATGTACCAATGAACTTGCGATATACAAAAGATGCAAATATTTTTTATTAAAATTTACATTTTAATTATATTGTATTGTTCCTAATATTATCCTTGACAAGTTTACAATGATTGTAACTTCTAACTCTATATAAGTATAATATGTGTAAAGTGCTCAAGTAAAAAAAATTAAGGAAAATAGATTATTATATTTTTAATTCCAGTAAAAGAATAAGCAATCCTCCGCGCTTTTAATTTTTAATTCAACAAACTCGGCCCAATCAGCAGACCTTATTATAATTCTGAAATCGTTATAACTTTTATAAAGTAAATAGTTGAAAATAGGAACTGAACTTGTACTCGTAGTAATACCGGACGCAAGCGCTTTCGAGCATTCAGCATTTGTTATGCGCTGAGTTAAATTGAGTTAAGAAAAGTTTCGCTGTTTATTGTTTTACTCTTTTGTTTAATTAAAACAAACACCAAAACCATTTACTAGAGGTTTGTTTCCTTGATTTGAACTTTACTTGCAGCTTACAATAGTTTTTTTTTCATGAGACACCATTGTTCTTGAATAATAAGTACCTAGTGCACGTTCTACTTCTTGCGTCAATTTGATTGATATTACATGTACTAATTAATAACGTAAGAAATATTAGTTCGTTTTTAGAATAAAGCATAAAAATGTAAATTTTCATAACTCGAATAATCTTAATTGAATCGAAGCCATGAATTAATGGCAATCAAATTATTTTTTGATTTCGCATATTTTGTCTTGCAAAAGAATTTGTAAGGTCAGAAACAAGTGATAAGCGGACGGTGCAGGATCCGGGGTAAAACTCAAATTTATAGCCTAGCTCTGCACTTTCTGACGAGTCATTGAAACAGCATGTATTATCAGCCTAGCATTATCATAAAGAAGTATAATATCCTTTCTATGGAACATAGCCGGCTCATTTCCTTCACGTGCTGTTAATATAAATCAATACTTAGCAATGCCCATCCGAATCTATCATTTCGGTTTGTTTCAACAGCTCATAATTTATTGGTCCTCGAAGGCCCACCATATACATATACCTACAGACAGCACTTCAATGCTTTTATTACAGTAAGTGCACATTATTAAACAAAGATAAGTTAATAGGATTACTTCACAATCTCCTTACGATATCAATCGGAATGAAGATGTTGCGTCAAAATACGCAATCCCAAGATGTCACAGCAAATAACTCGGACTTACAAAACATTACACCTTCTGTATAAAAACACAAAAGCTTGCGATTTTCTGGCTAGTTGAACAAATATCTATTTCAATTTGCCAGATTCCCGGTTAAGAAAAAAGGACAGATGTTGACGTCGGTACGAGTGTTCGAAAAGAATGAACTCAGTCCACCGGTCTTTTGTTAAGTAAACTACCTATTCAAATCTTCCACGAATTACAAAATGTTTAGCTATTTGTTAAAGACCTATTAAGTTCTGTCACTTCAACGTTGACTTCGCAAATATAAACCTTTGAAGAGAGCCTAGAATTTTGAACGCTATTGCTAACATCACAAAGCCTTAAGTATTGGTATAAATAATTTTGCGCTCGTATAATTGTCGTACGTCGTTGCGAAGTCGTAAGCAGTTTGAATAAGTCGTCAATAAATTAAATTCGTTTCCGCCATGTGATTCCTTGGAAAGACTCAATTTGTTGTCTGTTACAGAATAAAAAGAGTCGTCGTGTCCTAATACAAATCACATTATGTTAAAAAAATGCGAACAAATAAAATAAATTGCGTATTCACGTTTTGAATAGATTTTCTTTCAATAGTACTTAATCATTTATTGTAGTAACCAATTGTTTATCTTCTATCAATATATAAATAAAATAAATAGTCAACCGCAGGCCATACTATCCAAGCTTCCTAGATGGTATTAATCTAACGGGGTAGTTAAAGAGATGTCTTACACACAAAGGCCGGGACTAACTGTTCCAATATCCGATGAACCGCATGTTCCTTCACAAAAAAGGAAATTAAATTAACATTTCATTTCTACAACAAATAGTAGGTAATTTAAAAAAAATGAAAAACCCGACTACCTGCATGATTATCATCCATTATCAAGTCATCATATTAGCTATGACACTCCGGGAAGAATACAAACATACATTTTCTGATAGATGTGATATAGATATAAAAATAAGAAAACTAAATGCCAATGATAGCAGGAAAGTAGGAAGGAACTATATATGTTATCTTATTACCAAATTATAAGCCTTTTTCAATATTATGTGGTCCTACGCTTTTTGCACCCAATTTTCCCGCCGACTATTTTCTTGTAATGGTATAATATGCAAAAATATCACACGATTATTTCAGGCTTACTTTACCGCAATGACCCTAGCGTATATTTATTTATTTTAAACTGTAGACACAATAAAGCAGCACAGTGAACGGTCTGTGGAGGGCGACTCGACACTGTGTCAACATTGATAAAAGTATTTATTCCAACAAGAGTTACAAAGATCAAAGCAAACACTACACCAAACGCCCACTGTATCATTGTCGCGTTTTTACGCCAAATAGTTTTATACTAATGTTCAAACCAAATAGAGATATTGATCTATTGGATTTTAAAGAGTTTTTAATTTAAAATGGACCTACTCAGAAGTTTTGCGTCTTATTACATACTGAAAATGTATGTTATGTTGCATAGATTATACCAATTTATGTGTACATGGACAAACAAACGAAACAACATATTTATGTAAGAGACAATTTTAATTGATTTCAGAAGCGAAAGAGGATTCTCCAAGTGCTACTTACAGATTGTTTGGGTACTTTACAAATTGTTAAAAGCAAGAAGCTTAATTTTAGACTGATTGAAATAGCTACATTAAGAAACTTATTCAAGTTAAATACAATCTAAATTTAAACTCCCCTTTTCCCTCATAGCCTCGCCACCGTCGCATCTGCGGTGCGTCCCCGCTTAGTTGTAGTAGTTAAGGAGGATAGTGGCGCACCGCAATGCCACCACTTATCTCTCTACACGACCGCGGAGCGACTCCACCTTGACTGCCGAGAGGAGGGATAGCGGTCTCTCAGTCTCCGCAGACCTCCAGCTTACTTCCAAGATGAATTCAAATGAGCTCACCTCGAGCGGCCACCTCTGGGCGACCCTACACTACAGACTGACCCTGGGTTCCTCTTGGTTCAACGCGGGTGACGAGGCCACGGCTACTATGCCCCACCGCCACAACAATGCGGAAAACGTTCGAGAGTACGAGTTTTAGAAGCTGAAGTAATGAAAACTCTTGAACAAGCTGAAAATAGAACCTTCGGCTGCTGCTATATGTAAAAATTGGGATGGTTTATTAACTTACTGAATAAGTAAATAACTTTGATTTTGTTAGTAGATGACTTTATGAGAATTATTTTGTTATTCCATAACATAACGAAGAATTTGTTTGTTTAATATAACGACGTACATATGTAATGGCGTCCATTACCATTATCAGGTTATTTGTGATTCAGCTGGACGTAATGGCCAATAAAATTGTATTAACAACGCCCCGGAAATTATGTGTAGGTATATATTCATATCTTAACAAGATGAAAGAATACGTGATAATGTTAACTTTTATGCCTAAAAAACAGAGAAGCATTTAATCTTAATGCATTGAAACAAACTCGACATTAACATGGTGAGAAATAAAATTTTCTTTTGCACATTTAAGACCTTGTACAGTATAGATAGGGTCATATAAGCAAGAAATTAATCAGACAAAATTGGGGATATATTTTTGTAGATTCAGTAGCGTTGGCTGTCGAATTTCACGTGCAATTTGTTCTGAACGGCCTTTGAGCCGTAGCTAATGTTTTCGCTAAGCGATTCGCTCAACTTGCGAGACATGGAGGGCGTTTGTTTTAGCAAATTGCCCCCCCCCCCCTCTTACCGCCATAATACCGTTAAATTCATTGAAGTTCTCAATTCGGTATAGACGGTTTGTTTCATTTAGCTTTGAATTACGACTTCGTCGGTTTACAACTTAGTGTTTAAGTGCTTCACTTAAACGTCGTGAATAGGTTTGAAAGCCATAACAATAAAAGTAAAATCCACGCAATGTTAATTACGATTTCAAAATTTTACATTATATTTTTTTCTCATACACGATTGTTACCACAATATTCTAAGTTTCGAAGAACGGAAAAAATAACTAATATTAAAAATAAAAGTATCGTTTCTTTTACATTATTTAACTTAACAATATACTACAAAATGCTCTATAGTATAATTATATTTAAAATCTATTTCCACTTTACGTTTCTGTATTGTATTCATGCATTTACGGTTAAGCCGAAATGTAAGCGACAACAGGTTTATATTTGATTCCTTAAAATGAAGCATATAATAAATCAAATTATAACGTTTTATAAAATAACTTCCGAAATGGAACCGGAATGTAGATGTGTAGAACCGAAAATGTTATTCCATTAAGTAGGCTTTCACTTCCTTTTGTATTAAGTTACAATGCAATCAGTCCATCTATGTTCGATTGATATATACGAGGGAACAGGCCGGTGGTAACAAATTACGCGCGGTCCCGTAAGTGTATACACATTCACTTACAGATATCGCTCTCGGCTCATACATCACACAAAATATCGGTTACTGATGTATCATACTAACAGTAATATTTGTAGATGTCAAAACGAAAAACTTATCTATTTTACCCTCGAGAGGAGTTTTCTATTTGCGATGAAATAAGTTTTCAATACATATTTGTATGGAGGAAACATTATATATTATATTATATACATCATAACATTCTTGCGAAATAAGATTAAGAATTTATGATTCGTTTTTTTAAATTTTTCATTACTTCAAGCGATAAATTTGTCGTATTCTTAAGAAGAAACCCATGAGACAGTTCCACGCGAGATTTGGTAATTTACTGTTCACAAATTACAAAGTTCTAACAATGACGCATTCTTCAAGGTTCAGATGTGGCGTGAAATGTCACATCGACCGAATATTTATGTCTCAGAATACAAGCAGCAGATAGTTACTTCAAACTCTAGGTCTAAAATCGTTTGTTGGTGTTTTCTTGTACCGTTACCTTCGTCAGTGGCCGATTGTTATCTGTAGGGTATACTTTAGCGAGGCACACAGTAACAATTTGTTAGCCTTTGTACTATATTAATATTACTATGTCTTCCGATGATGAATTCGCTAATGATCTTTATCATTGTTTTTCGTTTTTTTTGTAAAGAAAAAAAACGAGCAAACGGGTCACCTGATGTTAAGTGGCCGCTACCCATATACATCCGCAATAAGCTAATAAGTGTTGCCTACCTTTAATGGATAAGTTAGGAGATGTACAGGAAAAAGGATGGTTATTTTTCCTGTCCATTCCCTGCTAGTCCAATCCTCTTTCCATTCCGATTACCATAGAAATTGGGCTTCCGGCACCTCACTTATCAAGCGAAACGCAGAAGTATACTTCTACTTCACGCCTGTCTTCTGTGATGTCGTAGTATTTGTTCGAGCCGGCCCATTCGTGCAGCAGATGTTGTCTCAGGCTCTCCCACTGTTTACAATATCAGGCTAGTATTTATTATATTTTGTTGACTGCAATATACACGGCTACGATAGGCCTCCAAGTTGATATAATATAATATAATATAATACTCGTTCATTCACGTAACGGATATTGTTGTAGCGGGCTCTACCACTGTTCAAACTTACTGATACAATACGACGTCTATTTTCTGTTTTATTTGTATAATAGCTATAGCAATAGCTTTCCGCTTGTCCTCTAATCTTCTATTTAGCCGTACATAATCGTGTTTATAAGATCGTCGTGTCATAAGGTGCCCCAGCATATGTATCCTACTACGGTATTCGATGGTTATTATCAACTTTTTTCTTCTTTCACTCTGCTCAAAATCTCCTTATTTGTTACATTATGTCTGCAGGTTTTGAATTAAAAATTAAATGCGTTAAAATCATCTAAGTAGTCAGAAATAGTGTTACGAAAACAACGCCATGTAGACCAGTTCGATCGTGTACTTACTTATATTACATTTCGAGTGCTAAGGGTAGTGGTGATGATGTAGTAGTGGTGATCACTTCATCTTTCAGCCTTACTGGCTTATATGCTTTTTCCATAAAAAAGTTTCGTATAATATTAAACGTATGATGTTAGATGATTATCTTTTGGTAGTTGGTTCGAATGCAACAAGTTTACAAAATTAAATATCATTTACATACAATAAAGGCGATCAATTTTCTTATAATAAATTGTAAAAGGGTACTAAGGGTATTACTTTATGACTGTCTGTTGTATAGTTTACGCGCAAGTCACAGCACACTTTAACGAATGCTCGCATGCAGTAGATATCGGTTATAAAACGTTCTTTAAATATACGATGTAAAAAGAAGTAAACATTTCATTGTGTTCGGTGCGACCGGTACTATTTTTCGACGGATTATGCAGCTGCCGCAATCGTAAGGGTGTCACTCGGCATGATTTACGACGTCTCTCGCCGGGACTCCGACTACTCTATACCAACAAATCATACGTCGGATCGGCGAAGTGCACACCTCGCTTGTTCAACCGAAAGCCACTAAAACGCCTCTTTATTGCTTAAAATGGAATTGATTTGAAATTTTACTGCATATTAAAATAACCTTTATATTTGATTGCCACTTATATTTAGAGGAATTTCGATGAAGGTGGCAGGAGCTCATGTGCGAGCCGCGAGCAAGTGGCCCCCCACTGCTTTCATAGCTATGAATCAACGTTATTTAAATTCAATTAATCAAAATATACCAAAAAGAAACGTAAGCGTTACATGTCCAAAGAATGTTATTTGTATCACAAGCCAGTCATTTTTATTATAACAACATTGCAAAACAATATGGAAATGTAAGATGAAACGCACTAAATTACGTTGCTATCAAATTACATTTAACGGTTATAATTCCTACACAAGTTAACGGGTGATTCAGTATAGACTCTCTGTCACTTCATGCCAATGTGTTTAAATAAATTACAAAGGTTACACTATTGTATTGGATTGTATTGGACTCTTCTATAAGAGTCCATAAAATAGAAGCCAACAAAATAAAATTACAGTACAATTAAATAAATACTAAATATAATTTTAATATTTGTATTCAGTATAAGCTGTTTCTAATTATATGTTTTCGTTTAGATGAAATTGATTTCCAGTAGACATTGCGCAGATGTCGAAATGTATTTAATTAATCTGTTCCTCCGACGCGGCCCCGATTCCGTGACTAGCCTTCAATCAGATTCGAAGGTGATTCAATTTAAGCTTATCAGATGCGTACACAATACTTAATTTGGTACGATTCTCAAAGAATAATAAACAAAATATTAGAAGGGCGCTTGACTGTAGTAATAATGTGAGATATCAACGAACATCTGTCATAGAGACTTTATATCAAATTTTTCAACCCGGAATTTTCTTAAACTGCGTCCATGTGTAGATTCTTTATAGACTTTTGTTAATATTTTGATTGATAAGTGATTAGGGTAAAACTAATGATGATTATGGAACCATTGTGAGATCATCATAGCAACTGTAGCCGTTACGCGCTTTAAGACACAAATGTACAATCGGGGTACGAAAACCTTAGTCAATTTTGCGAAAAAAATTATAAAATTATACTTAGGTACTTGAAATGACAACAAGGTTCAAAATGGTATCATTACCGTTTTTCCTTCCTCCGTTTTTCTCGTTTG
This sequence comes from Papilio elwesi, assembly GCA_029849275.1. Classification (NCBI taxonomy): domain Eukaryota; kingdom Metazoa; phylum Arthropoda; class Insecta; order Lepidoptera; family Papilionidae; genus Papilio; species Papilio elwesi. The sequence continues at coordinate 7,690,937 of CM056697.1, forward strand.
CTTCAAGAAATATTAATGTTACTGGTAATCGTTTACCATTATTATTTTTTCTTTTTTTTTCATGCTTCATCCATGACTTAAATATTCGGTGTATGTCGGTAGACCCCTACCGCTAGAGCAGGGATTCTGGTGAGCTTAGTTTTAAAGCTATTTAAATTGTTAGAAACTTTAATTATTTCCGATTTTTTAAGTGCAGATCGCTTAACATTATATTGCGCGAGTATTACTGGTTAAATATAGCATCGTAAATGATTTTTAAGTCAATATGTTATAATACCTGTCTATTTCTATCACTACTCTTTGAAAATTCCATTAGTTTTAAATACAGCCCATTAAAAGCAGCTATCGATTGGGCGGATTGCAGGAACCACTTTATCGCCGTAAAAGTCTGACGTCACAAAACGTTATTCGAGATTTGACAGGTTCGCAAAAGATACAAAGCTTATAAGAAGCCACAATAGACATTGAAAACGAATCATATAAATAAAGAACGGGATGTAAAAATTATATACTGCAAGCATTAAGTAATACGATAGTAAAATAATTTAATAGGCATCATAATTATACCTTATGGGTTTAACTAAGTTCTAACGAAAGTGTCTTGAGACAAAGTTGTAACAATGATCGGTACTAAGTGTAAGACTCGCTCTTTCATCTGTGCGAAAGTCACCAAAAAATCTAAGATTTTTGAAGAGAATACAGTACGTATATACAGCACACAGTTTAATAGTGCTTATGTGTAAGCCGTCCATTACCTAAAAAATAAAAAGGCAACTGAAATTACAATGAATATTTAAAAAAGAAACAATACGAAGCGCTCTGAATACAAACTTAATAATGACACTCAAGACTGCACCAGGATTGCAATTCGCAATGATTTGCACTCATTAAGTCCGAGTCTAGACAGAGAATACCTCTTGCATCGCGCAATTCATCAGGCGACAAATTATTCACGCTGTTGTGGACGCCGGGACCGCGCGGAATTGCCACCGAGATATCTCTCTAAACGGTTCTTTTTAATTCTTTTGTTTTTTTTACAAAAAAAAATGTTTTAACGAATGTTACAAGTTAAAACATTAACTACTCTAACGTCTTTTAAAGCAACTGGGACACAAAACTTTGCTAAAATATTTATCACACATTTGCTAAGTCTCATACGACGCACAGACGAACTAATTAAGGTTTTTATGCGAGAAGGTGGCAAACGAGCAAGCGTATCACCAGATGTAAAGTGAGCACTACCCACAGACAACGCATCCGCAATAAGAAAATGTGTGGCAGAGGCGTTGCCTACCTATAATGGACAGAGGAGGGCATAGACAGCAAAAGGATATTTCCTTGTCTTCGTTAATCCTCTCCCCGTCCAATCCTCTTCCCTTTCCCATCCTATCCCCCTTATGAGGAAAGGGGAGGAGGACGGAAATTAGGCCTCCGGCACCTCACTCATCAGACGAGGCTCAGAGTACTTACATATGCTTCACGCCTGTTTAAATCAAGGGATCAATTTTTGTAGAGGTGTACGTCTAGCATTTGTTGCCTTGTGGCTGTTTTTTTGTAGCAAAAGGTGGCGAACAAGCAAGCGGTTACCTGATATTAAGTGACTGCTACCCCTAGGCATCTGCAATTCTTTAACTTGTTGCAGATATATATAATAGACAGAGGATAAACAAAAAAAGCATCCTTGCTATGAATTATTTGTTAAATTAGTATTAAGTCACATTTTATGTTTGACTTAAACAAATTATTAATCATGACTACATGATTTTTCGTAACTTTGTTAAAGTCAAACACAAAATGTGACTTAATACTAATTTAACAAATACTTAATAGCAAGGATGCTTTTTTTTGTTTATCCTCTGTCTATTATATATATCTGCAACAAGTTAAAGAATTGCAGATGCCTAGGGGTAAAAAGGTGTGAAATGCCGACGAATTACATGGCGAGTGAATATTTTCACCCGAGGGGATCCACTTGATGGATTACAAAAACTTTCGCTGTGACGTTAATAGATTTCTTGAATGTGTCAACTGGAAGTGTTATTACTAACATGAGATGCAGTTTTTCGGAGCTGCACTGAGCGATATGGAACAGGGGGACAGAGAGTTGACGATGCTAAATGACTCGAATCATTTTGTAACAGTATTTATTTTGCCTTTATGAGTTGCAAAAATATTGTTTACGTACGTAGAGTGCACATATACAAATTTCATAATGATCAATTTTGTAAATGTAAATTTCATTTATTTCGGGCAAAACATACCTTTCAAATATTTTTAAACATTGAATACTGATCTTACCGATATAATGTGTTTCGTTTAGACGCTGCAATTGAATTTTCAACAACCAACCTTTCTCCTCCTATTTTAATGTAATTAAGTACACAAGTACAGTAAAGTGTAGTAGAACTACCGTGTTCTTTTGAGGTATGTACTTATTACTAATTTTATAATTATAAAAAGTCTTATTTACAAGACGTTGAATCAATTTCTCGCTAAACTATCAACTCTTAGATATATAATTAATACTTTGCGTAATTTTCATTGAATAAATTAAAGAAAAAATTGAAGATCTATCACACAAAATTATAACAGTTGGCAGTTGTAGTCGGCATCAAAGACTGCTCCACTTTATCTCCACGATCGAAACGCCTACATCTGTCAAACGTTAGAAATAAATATGTTATTACAAATGCTCACACTAGCCTGTATCAGATAACGGCTAATCTCCATTACAATTAAAAAGTTTCGAGTCCAACAAAACTGAGCGGCATGATATTCGAAATATCGACGGCATACTTAGCGGCCGGAGTGATTCGGCGAAACTAACGTAGTCGTGGCCGGATAATAAAATAATAAATGTTCTGGAATGGATATCGTTTATTCAGATATGGGGTATTACACGGACGGCTGATCATAGAACTTGTCAATATTATTTACGTAAAGTGCTTAGTTCAGCTCTGTTTCTTTATATCGTACTGTTGTATTTTGTCTGAATGCTACTATGTTAAACAGATAAATATCGTCGTCGCACAACGCAACAAGCAGATAAGTGATAACTCAGCTCCCAGACTAGATAGGATTTCAAACCAATTTAAGCGATTACAATTAAGTTTCGAATTTAACGTATGTACAAAAAATATGGTCACCTACGACGACAAACAGACAGAAATTGTAGTCTTTGTCTACCACAGTTAATTTAAATGGTCATCATATTTTATTAACGGATACAACATAACTACTACCTTGCGCAACATTAATAAAACTATCAATTACAATTTATTGATATTATTAAACGTTACAGGTCTTGTAACTTGATTTTGCTTATAATAACTTGAAATTAAAGGAAAATGTCAAAAAGCTGTTATCAGTTGCCATGGTAATGTGTGTGTGTGACATGACGATAACACCTTCTCGATATTTTGTTAGTAGTTGATATTATTCTATGCCTTGGGAAGTTTTTTTTTTAAATAAGAGGAACTCCATGTCTTTTTCTATACTCCGACAATTTGTGTGCAAAACTTCATGATAATCGGTTGAGTCTTTAACGAAAAAGCGTAACAAACAAATAAACTTGAATTCGCTTTTACAATATTTGAAGATAACTATATTTCTTTATATAAATTTACTTAATGTACGTGTGTTTCTACCAAACATTATTAAAATCACTCTTCATTTCCTTCTTTGTATTGTTAAACTTCATAATTCATAACCTTACAGAGTTTACGTTTTAATTATAAACTTTAATAAGCTCACAAAACAATAAAACTCAACCCTCGTTCAATAATAAATCGCTTCCAAAAAAATTAAAATTCCCCCCCTTTGTTTGCAACGAGGAAAATGAGCGGCTCCACGCGTTAACCATTCATTCATCGGCGCTGAAATAAAACCTAAAGTGTATAGATGAAGTGTATTTTTCCTCCGCTTCATGAACAAGACAATGGAATGCACAATTATGGAGAAAATTTGCATTCACTGCTAGAATTTTTTCTACGCTCTTCCGCCGGAGACGAATCTCATGCTCGTGCTTCATTAAACACCGAATTATCAACACGCTCCATACAGATGCGAGCGAAAGTAACGATTAACTTTCAGAGGAAAACCCCGTAAAATATTTAGTGCGAACTTAACCACTATTAAAAGAAGAAAAGACTCATTTTAGAACGACACGGACGCAATCTGCTCGAAAATTCTCAGATCATAAATCATTCGAACTCCTATTGTCTATCCGACAGTCTATTCTTGATATGGGCCCTATAGTAATGACAATAATGCATATTTTCGTTTAAGTTTCGAACGATTAAAAATGTATAGCTACGATGCGAGAAATTCCCCTCAGCCTTGCGCTTACGTTCATACTGTGTGTTTAATTGTTTTGATTTTGAATCGGGAAAATATTGGGGTGAATATTAAAAGGTATCAGACCTATTAATATTAAACAAACATTGACGAATTTCCATTTTTCACGTAAATGAAGCGGTTACAATCTGAATCGATGAACTTTTCAAATCACAGTAATGAATAATTTACAATGATGAATGAAACCAGACTTTGAATGACAAGTATGTAAGTATTGAAATCACTGGGACAAATGTATTATGTATTTTTGTATAGAAAATAACATATTTTTCAAAAAAAAAAATTCTGTTGTAACAAGAAAATATTCTTCGGTAAATTCAGATCTCATTGTGCATTAACGGTAAAAATGAACTTGGCAGTTAATGAGATTAGAACTAATTACTTATTAGATTGTATTAAGTCTAATTCGATCTGCATAAAATTACTTTATATGTTATTAAAGTTAAAGTATCATATCAAGTAGTATTTTAATGTAATAATATTTTTTAAACAGATTGTCACAATTAAAAAAAAATATTTAGTACAATAAAATTAAGCGTCACAATGGTACAACAGAAATGTCTCAAAATATTTCAATTGCACGTTTCGTAAAATCACTACTCTAGTTTTAGGCTAAGCTCCAGTAATGTTTTGGTATTTGTAGCACGGCATGCCTGAATTTTAGGTCTTTTAAGCATACCTCTCTTGATTACACATCAACACTGATAACTTGTCATAAGATGGCAGGTGTTGCGGAAAGCGGAAGATCACATACTGTGGAAAGTATTCGGCCTATGCCAGGCAGAGAATTTCGTTTGATTCTGTTTGAATATAGTTTTCTAAAAAATATAGAAGTTTTTTCCACATAAAGGGACGCATGGCAGCGTATTTATCTCGACAGGTTATTCCAAGCCGATAAGCACATGAACACCGACACACAGAACCAAAATCAACAACTAACTAGAAAAGTCATCGTTCAACGAAACTGCATAGTGAGTCGGCAATGATCGCCTCCGGGCAAAGCTCTTTTCAAGAATGCCACTTCCATGTTAACCTGTTCTGTTTTTACGTTTTATATTTTCCTCGTAAAACAATATTCGTTGGGGCCTTGTCTGAGTATGGATCCGAGTAGGAAAACTCGGCAACGAGACTTGGCAACATAAATAGGATTAAGAGAACTGCACACTTAATTTGTGATAATTGTTAAATAACATTATTTAATATTTGAACTAAATTATGAGATAAAATAAACAAGCGGATTGACTGATTTATTGACATATATTTATTTGACAACTGGATTTATCTTAAGTGACCGTTAAAAGAAGATAGCTAGAGAAGAAAAAGAAGCTCTAACTAAACAGTTTTATTTCTTTCAGCGAACACAACACTAAAATAATATAGCTATATTTCATCTTCTCTTAGTACGTGTTTTTATGCCGTGGCTACGCTTCTCCCTTCTTAATAAATGCAGCAAATAAATGTAAAAAATTGCCTCTGTCAGTCATGTGTCGATCCCAACTCGTTTTCCAAAAATAAATAAATGACAATAGGAGACAAAAAGAGCTTAAAAATATAACTTTATCTACCATCGAAATTATCTTAGTTCTGAGTGAAGTATAACCTAGAAAACAACGTTACAATGTTCACATTTCAGAAAGCGAGCAAATCCGGTGTGTGTACACTGCACTTTACACCGGCACATTTTTGACAAATTGAAGTGTGATAGAGGTCTGTCCCATTGTTTCATTCATTTTTATCGTATAACTGGATTCCGCTATTTGTACAGCGTTCGTTAGTGCTTGTCTGAACGTTGATTTGCGATTTATGTTTCCTGCGCGGCTCGCGTGTGAATACACCGACATGCGGGAGTTGAACTCAAACACTGCGCTGTTAAATATTAACTGAAGAAATTTTATATATATTTAACAACATTAGGTATTTTACTAGTACTTCTTATAATGATGAAATGCTCTATTCTACAGTGGTAGAGCCCGCAATAACAATATCTGTTGCAAGAATGTGCTGGCTCGGCCGTTGAAAAAAATACTACGACCTCATAGAAGACAGGCGTGAAGTAGTTTGCATCTGGATTTCGTCTGATACTCTCATTAAGTGCTGGAGGTCCAATTTCTGTTATCCTCCATTTCCAATTTCCTGATAATGGTAGAATGAGAACGGCAAGAGGATTTGAGGAACGAATGGGAAAAAGGAAATATTTTTTTTCCTGTCTATCCCTGTTCATTAAGGGTAGGCAACGCATCTGCTTTTACTTAATGGTATTATTAACCGGTATTATGGAATGACGATCTGATCAAAATTGCGGGAGGCAACTGGATGAGGGCGGTAGGGGACCGATATTTGTGGCGATCAATGGGGGAGGCCTACGTCCAGCAGTGGACGACTTTAGAGAGAAAAGAAGAAGAAGATTGTCAACCTGCGAAAACGCTGAAACCAGCAATATGTTGCAATAATTTATTTGTCTTACGCAGAATAAATGAGGACACAGTACTTCGGACTACCTCGAGGAACCTATCAAAATATGGTTATACAAGAATGTAAAAAAAACTGCTGCGATACTGCATCTGCGTCTAGCACTTCATGCCACCTACAAATGTCGTCAACATGAACAGAAACAGAACAAGTTGATTGTTCCCTTCATAGTACAATATAAATAAGATGTGCGAAAAAACACCTAGGTTAATCATTACTTCAAAGGGTCGAAATTAAAAGAGAGAAAAATTAACTTAGAGAATTGCGTGTACCTTGTATGAATAAAACACCATTGAAAGCGGTATCACTTTGTAAACACATTAAAAATACAGCCGCCGAGCACTCGGCGTGTCCTTTACAAATTAAAAGGGGACATTTTTAACCGTATAAATCATATGCAAACGTTCTAATTACTAAAAATCACATTTACAGCCCCACAACTGTGGACAGGTTATGCTCATTAAGCCATATGGGGTCCGTTACAGCAACCCCGAGGCAAAGTGTAAAAGCCAACTTCAACGATTTTGCTTTCACACTTTGACATTCACACTTGTGGGGGAAAATCATTTTCTTACAATCACAGGGTTGGTATTCATACACTTTTTTCTCGTTACTTTTATAACGAAATATGATTTGTATAAATATTTCCGGAAATCATTTGGAGATAATTATAAACAAAGATTCCTTCTTTTTTATACCATATTAAAACTCTCTGGTGTTTTATATTTTGTTTACTAATGGTAATTATACTGTTTGGAAATTAAAAAAAAGTTGCCAATGAAGAAAATGTTTATCAAGTGTTTTATTTATAATTCGATTGTAATACCATTAGGCGAACTTAATTCAAAAGTTTTATACATTTTTCAAACTAAGGGACGATGGCCTTGCATCTAGTTATCGTAGGCTAAGATGGAAATTGATTCAGATACACAATTAAGAATATAGTATATATTTCTAAATTCGTATCCTGAATCTTGGCAACTTACAGCTGCATTACTCGCTTTTCATTAGATTAATTAACTGCGTACAAAAATTAATTAGAAATACAAAGTTTTAAAAACATATCTCGGAACAAAAAGCCTTACAATTCATTAAAAAGGAAAACGTATGTATACTTAGATAGGTAGCAACAAATACATCGCGTTACAGAACGCCATAAACTACTCGTACTTGAGCTCTATAAAAACAAACATGTCGCGTAATACTTCGCTATTTATTTCGAAGAAAAATAACTTCACGAATTTGATTAAGAGATACGAGCTGACAGAGCCATCAATAACCTTTTAATAATCTAAGGCAATGATGGGCGGTTCACACGCGACGGTCGAGTAAAGCGACAACAGTGCCATGCAAATCATTCGAACATTCTCGAAAATTTATACTATTTAACGGACCTTTACTGCCTCGTTTCGTGACACGCAACAATAAAAAGGTTCCGAGCTTAGGAACAACGTGTTTATGGAATATTAAAATGTTATCTATTTAAGTTTAATATTTCAAACGAATTTACATTTCATAATCATGTATGTCAATTAGTTGTAGTTTTAAAAATCATTAAACTGAATCACTACATATACAAGCAAACGTCTGTCTTTTTCCCTATCCGCGATAAATTTTGTTGACGGCACATATTATGTCAACTAACCAATCGTATCCGTGTCTATTGTATTTATCAAAATATAATAAATACTAACATGATCCGGGCAATACATTCCCCTTTATAAATTTGCTCACAGTCAAAGATACTATAAATAAATCCTATGAGTATAGCATACATAATATTAATTGTTCAAACTCACGACCTTCAAAGCATATACTGAGCGATTATTGCATTCTAAAAGTAAAAAAGAAAGACTGCAATGTAAAATAAATCATGATACTGAATGGTATTGTGTGCTTAGATATAACTTACATGATATTCCTGAAGGCGTGGTATTAATAGCACCGCTTACGAGAAATGATTGAACGATTATAAGTGATGGTCAGAATGCTGATTGTGATCTCGACACTCCCAGGCTTACACAAAGGCGCATTAGTATTAGTGACGAGATAGATCCGCCGCGACTAATATACCATTTGTATCGAACTTCTTAATGTCACGGTAGAGATATAATAGCGTAGAGCTACTGGACCGTGTAACTAATTAATTTTTCTAAGCTTGCATTCATAACAATATAACCAATTAGAAACGGAAATACAGGACGTATTAATTCGACTTTAGGAATTACATATTTCGGAATCTCATTCATTTTTGATACAGGGTAGGCATAATAAAATGTAATTCGAAAGCTTGTGTAACAAGACAGGCTATATTTTCCCCTGTTTAATGTATTAAAAAAAACAATCATTAAAAAGCTCTCCAGATCAACGAGAGCACTCTTCTAACCGAGATCTTATATTGTCAACAACACGCCTGCAAGTCGATATGGCAATCGATCGACCGATTCTAGACGGACCTTTTGTTAAAATTCATCGATAGGTCTCAGTTTATTACTATAGACCTAACTCTTCAGATATCCCAAGTTAATACGAAGATCCAGGTATAGATTATTAGTGTTTTGCCGGTAGTGTAGTTTTAGGATGCGAGAAAATTTAAGCACCAATAGAGTAATTATTTAGGACACAGACCGAAAGCTTTCAAATTCGCTTTCCGAATATTGTCGTGCACCTTATCATAATACTGGGATCTACTATTTCAAAATACAATGTTATATCCTCGAAAACGACAGCAATCTACTGATTGAATAAAATTTATAGTTCTGATTCGTAAATTAACGACTTTAGATGGTAAATAAAATCGTTATGATTTAAATAATATATTTGTAGTTTAATCCAAGTATGTATATATTTACTTATCTGAAGTAATAAACTTCATTCGTTGTTTAAATCGTATTTTGTTTAACCATTTCAATATCTAAAAGTCAGCGTGCGAAGATAACGGTGATATATTTTATCGCAATACACTGTATCCTTTCAATAGATATTTTATTGATAAAATTAAAGTATGGAATAGAGATAAGAGTTGATATTCAAAATGAATACCTTTGACATTTTTAGATTATAAACATCGTCGATGCCGCGGTGCTAAGAAGTGGAATTAAAGGACGTACGAAATAATAATAAGGATATGCTTCATTAGTATATCCCCTTTTAATATTATTTCTGAAATTAATTTCATGTATCTACCTCTTTTTTATCACGTGGGAAATTATGTACAGATATCCTATCCTCTAGGGGAACTACAGGTGATGTAGAATATTACCCCCTGAAACCCTCTTGAACACAGCAGTCTTCGCCAGTAATTTTTGACATTGGGACATCTGACACCTCAGTCCACCCCTTGACCATGAGCGCCGTAAAACACTCGAAACATCAGGAACCAAAAAACTTTAAATAAACGCAATAAAATCCGTAAAGTAAGTTTTTATTCCAAAGTGTACTATTCACGTAAATATAAGAAATCATAACGGAATTTTACTTTAAAACTTACCAATTTTATCACGGATCCAAAGGGTTTGAATCAGCATCGGCAATGCAGGTCACTACAGTATTAGCAGGCCTCCCTCAACATGGACCGATGATATGCTCAAGGCTCCAGGAGGCTATTGTACGGTAAGCGCTCATCTTGAATTTGATTACAATTTATGAAATCGAGCTTTTAAGATACGAATCGTGTATCCACGTAATTCTTACAATCTTTATGAATTATCACGGCAATGCACTTACGATCTCGCCGTCTCCGAGCGTCGCGCTATCTTTATTCAATTTGTTACCCTTATCACGAATTAAATGCGTTTTAAGCCTTCGCTGGCAAGTTTTTATTTTTATTAATTACAATACATGTGACTGAATATGCCGACTGAGCTACGAACAGGTGATAGCTTTTTATGATATCCGTTTATCGGACATCTATTAATTTGTTCTTTACCTTGACTCTGATATCCGGTAAGACGAATGCGTTTTAATGAATCAGCGTATTCATGGTATGTAATATTAAATAGTTGAGAGTTATTACAGTATAATAAAACTACAGTATTAATATCATATTTTATTATTAGTTTATATAACATATGTGCTGAAAGATAATCAACACAATATTTAATAATATTTTCTTCTCGTAATGCACCAATAGCCTAATGGTTACGGATACGGACTGCGAAACATGCACAACATGGTCTTGAGTTCGGATCTGCCAAATCTACAAATATTTTGATATATATGCCCATAGTGAGCAGCCGTGAGGCAGGCGACGTATAGAAAGAACTAAAACCAAAAATCTTAACAGACGGTCCCACATAAAAACAAAGATTAAGGAAAAGAGCAGGAGAAGAAGGTGTATTTTCTTCTCTTGGTTTTTATCTTCATTTATGAGTGTACGTAAATATAAACTTCAGACAGTAAAGTTTTGTCATAGATTCTGAAGATGGTGTCTTCACATCCCGGATGCTTTTAAGCATTTCGAAGTATAAAATTGTAACATTAGTATTATAATACGGGTATTCCCTTTCTAAAAATAGCTGTCAATTGGTAAATTTGCAACTTGGTTTCATGTTTCATGCATTTTGATGAAGAATATAGAGTCAAATGGTATAACAAAGTTACTCTCGTACTTAAGAATATTTTTTGTTATACATTATAGGTTACCAGATTAAAAAATGGTTCCTTGTCTTTGTTTTAGTCAAATGTCACTAAATATTTATCTTTAAATGAAGTTATGTTAATATTGCCTAGTCAATGTGATTTTTGAGGACGAGGCCGATATATCGGAAGATTTAATCTCGCGTAGATTCAAAATACTTTCGAAAAATTACTGAATCACTCAACTTCATAGTCATATCACCATAAATTCTTGCAAGTATTCTTTCATAAATTGCAAAAAGTGCTCTTCAGAATTCATGCTATCATACTTGTTCAGACTTTATGCAAAACTAGTCAAACTTTCTTTAATAAGAAGGGACATGATAAAGAATCGTATATCACGCTCCATTTAACGTCGCGTCAGCTAGTCACATATTATTACTGTATCTCATAAAATACTAGACAAACATGACTTAACAAAGAAAACTTTGTGAAATAAATAAACGCGAAAATTTCTGACAGCAATTTGAAACTCGAAGCTAGCTTTCATGATAATAAAAAACTTAAGTACTGTGTCTTTAATCTTAAGCTTGATATATTGTGATAAAAATATTTACTATGTACCTTTAGACCAAAGTGAAACGAATAATATTCAAGGCATTCTTAAGAACTCTTGGTCCACTGGTAAATGAACTGACCCAACTAAGATTTCTTAACGATTTAATGTTAATATAACACAAAGAACTTCTACATAGCTGAAATGAAATTAGCGCGATAAAATTTTCATTTATCAATGAGTAATTCAGATCAATAAATAGACTTATTAAAACTATCGTGAGACATTATCAATAAACTTTTTATGAGACGGCTTTACAACCGCGAGCACAGGCGCGCAGTGCGAGGCGGGCCGCGACCGCGAATTATCACCGCTCACCCTTTTTTTTATGTGAGAAGGTGGCAAGCGAGCAAGCGGATCACCTGATGTCAAGTGAGAGCCGCCCATGAACATCCGCAACAGACAAATGCGTTGCAGATGCGTTGCTTATCTTTAAAGGACAAAGGAGGGCATAAAAAGGATAATTCCTTTCCCCCGTTGACCCCCTCCCCATCCTATCCTCTTCCTCTTCCCGTCCCATCCTTATGAAGAAAGGGTGGGAAGGGGAAGAGGACTAAAATGAGGCCTCCGGCACCTCACTCATCAGACGAAACGCAGAGTACTTCTACTTCACGCCTGTTTTCTGTGAGGTCGTGGTATTTCACCGGTCGAGCCGGCCATTAGGCAACAGATGTTGTTGTTGCGGGCTCTACTACTGTTAAACTGTACCCTGGAGAAGGACCTCCGACAGGTCCGAAACTTGTCGGTACAAAACACCGAGAAAAACGCGAACGTGAGTAAAGCCGTTTAATAAAAAGTTTAATAAATAGACTGTTCTATATATATATCTATAAATAGAATGTATCATTTAATAAGAAATATGTAAGCATAATAAAAAACTTAGGTAATAATAAGGACAGCCGTAAGAAGTGAAAACTCAAAACAGGTGGGAAGCCGTGACAATAGTACAAAAAGAAAAAGAAAACAAGTAAATAATCAACAATATAAATTGTATCTTAACAATATCATTCAAAATTGAATACTAGAAAAATAAGTTAAATAAGTTAAGTTAGTTAATCTTATATTTCAAGTAAATGTTTATTTGCAAAAATATTTTATTTCTTTGAATTTTTATAGGACTGGTCTTTTGCCTTTAGAATTAGCCTTATTTAGTGCTAAGGCCTTTAATAACGTAGCAATAGCTATATTTATCTGGTCAAATATTGTTTGCCATAAAAGACTTGTGCGGTCATATACTTGCCAAAGGTTATAAGGTGATAGAATTGTGCAAAATGTAGTAACTTAGGACCAAAATGTACCAACCGCAACAGCAGTGAGTTCGTCATAAGTACACACGTACGTCATAAATATTTAGTAGTGGTAGAGTCCGCATCTAGCTTTTGCTGGAGCACGAATGGCCCGCTCGCCCGGTGAAATACCACAACCACACGAAAGACAGGCGTGAAGTGGAAGCAATTCCGCGTTTCGTCTGATAAGTGCCAAGTGTTCGCAGTGGACTTGTGTAACATCAGGGGACTCCACTCTAACTTGGAGGCCGTCCACTTCCACCTACGGATGGCTAAGCCGGCCCTGCTTTTCTTCACTGAGACGCAGATATCCTCCCCGGCAGACACATCGTATCTATCCTGCCTGGGTTACAAATTGGAGCATTCCTTTTTGCCCCGGGCCGGGGTGTGCGTGTACGTCAGAGAGGATGTCTGCTCTCGTCGCCTCAGCCTTCTACCTATCTACCTACCTATCTACTTTGTGGCTGCGCGTAGATAGCGAAGACCATCCGCGAGTCTACGCGTGCCTCTATAGGTCCCATAACGGTAATGCCGAAATAGACCGACTCATGGAGCAAGTCCAAACGGCTACAGATTCCGTTCTGGAACAGATTACATCCGCCGAGATCGTGGTACTTGGCGATTTCAACGCCCACCACGCCGATTGGCTTGGCTCACGTACCACCGATCACGCGGGGAGATCTGCCCATGACTTTGCCTTGTCCTATGATCTGACGCAACTGGTTACATCGCCCACGCGAATTCCAGATGTGGAAGATCATACACCTTCCCTGTTCGACCTTCTGCTGACCTCACATCCGGACAGCTACTTGGTTTCCGTTGACGCCCCCCTGGGCTCGTCGGACCACTGCTTGATCCGGACAAAAGTGCCTATCTCGCGTCGCCCACGGTTCAAACCGAATCGCCACCGCCGAGTGTGGCACTACAGGTCGGCAGACTGGGATGAGATGCGGTCCTTTTTTGCATCCTACCCATGGGAGCAAGTTTACTTCAAGCTGGACGATCCCGATGCCGTTGCCGATTCTATCGCCGATGTGGTGATTCAGGGGATGGAACTATTTATTCAGAGCAGTTCTCGGCCCTGCTTTGGTTAATCCTGCAAATTAGCAGCGCGCTACAAGCAGGATTGTTACCGAGCTTGGGCTGAGGCGTCAGCGGCTAGAGATGTAAATACCAGCCTGCTCAAAAAGAAGTACAACTCTGCCTCCAGGTCCTTCAAAAGAATTATTGCTAAGGCAAAGTCGGAACACGTGGCCAGCATTGGTGAGAGACTGGTACGCCTTCCTTCGGGAACTCGTGCGTTCTGGTCTCTCGCCAAAGCTGTCCAGGGAAATTTCGGTAAGCCGTCTTTACCATCTTTGCGCAGGGGAGATGACACGTTAGCCCACACCGCAAATGAGAAGGCCGATCTTCTAGGCTCTCTTTTTGCGGCCAACTCGACTCTGGAGGATAATGGTAGTTCACCGCCGAATATCCAGTGCGGTAACACCTTCATGTCCGAGATCCAGTTTCGCCAGAGATCAGTTCGTAAAGTGCTGCAATCTCTGGACGTTCACAAGTCGAGTGGGCCTGACGGTATTCCTCCCATCGAGCTTAGGACATGCGCTCCTGAGTTGGCACCCGTTTTAACGCGCTTGTTATGGATCTCCTACTCCTTAGGCATTGTCCCGAAGTCATGTAAGACTGCCACAATCCACCCGATCCCAAAGAAAGGTGATAGCTCGGATCCGTCCAACTACAGGCCGATTGCCATTACCACCTTGTTCTCGAAAGTCATGGAAACGATCATCAATTGCCAGCTCATGAGGTGTCTTGAGGAGCACCAGCTGATTAGCGATCGTCAGTACGGCTTCCGTCAGCGTCGCTCAGCTGGTAACCTTCTTGCGTACCTCACGCATCGATGGTCGGTGGCAATCAAGGGGAAAGGGGGAGGCCCTGGCGGTTAGTTTGGACGTGGCCAAGGCCTTTGATCGGGTGTGGCACAAAGCACTTCTTTCGAAGTTGCCTTCCTACGGGCTGCCTGAGAAACTATGCGCCTGGATTTCCAGCTTTTTGGAGGGTCGGAGCATCAAGGTCGTTGTCGACGGTGCATGCTCTGACCCGAAACCAATTAATGCTGGTGTCCCACAGGGCTGTGTACTGTCGCCTACCCTGTTTCTTCTGCATATCAATGACATACTGCAAATTAGCAACATCCATTGTTATGCAGATAGCACGTGTGATGCACTGTACACGGCCCGCGCTAACGTTTCTCGGGCTACTGCCGCTGAGAACCGGACCAAACTTGTGTCTGAAATGGAGATCCTATTAGGTGAAGTCTCGGATTGGGGTCGACAAAATCTTGTTGATTTCAATGCCAAAAAGATACAAGTCTGCGCCATTACCGCTAAAAAAGAACCCTTTGTCGCGAATGTATGTTTTGAGGGCACTCCTCTGGTTGCCACAGCCAGCATCGGTATTCTCGGCGTTGACATATCGAGTGACGTTCAGTTTCGTGGTCACTTGGACGTGTCTTCCAAAATTGTCTTCCAAATTGGCCTCTATAAAGCTGGGTGTACTCAGTAGAGCGAAGCAGTATTTCCAGCCGGGCCACTGTCTTCAGCTATACAAGGCGCAAGTTCGGCCCCACATGGAATACTGCTCGCATCTCTGGGCGGGAGCACCCCAATACCAGCTTCTTCCATTTGACCGCAAACAACGGAGAGCGACTCGAATCGTCAACGACCGAGCTCTTACCGATCGGCTTGATACTCTGGCCTTGCGGAGGGACGTCAGCTCCCTCTGCATTTTTTACCGCATATACCACGGGGAGTGTTCCGAAGAACTTGGAACGATTCCTGCCGCCGAGTTTCGTCATCGTACGACACGACAGACCGCCAGGTACCATCCACACCATCTGGATGGCTGGCATTCCTCAACAGTGCGGTTCTCTCGACATTTCCTGCCACGCACAGCCGCGTTGTGGAATGGTCTGTCCTCGGCGGTATTTCCAAACCAGTACGACTTGGGGTCCTTCAAGAAGCGAGCCTTTCTTTTTCTAAAAGGCCGGCAACGCATCTGCAGTTCCTCTGTTGCGGGTGTCCATGAGCGTCGTTGATCACCTGGGTGTTCCTGCCGCTCGTTTGCCCCCTTCTATAATAAAAAAAATACACATGAAAAGCAAACACAAGATTTTTTTTGTTTTAATTATGTATAAAGATCAATAATAATATAAACACAATTATATCAAACCTTCTCATTAAAATAATATTACCTTAACTTATTTACCTCAATACCAATATCAAAATTAAAATACTACTCATAATGTAGTGGAGAATACACACCCCTGTCATAAGCTGTTGCGCTTAACGACCTGTAAAAAATAAAAGCATATAAAATTATTCACCCTTCTTATAAGTTTTGATAATAAAAACATAAACAGATACTCCCCATCTGTAAATATACACCTCCGAAATACATATCATATTTACAATATGAAAATGACATACACGATACTAAACATGTTTAGAAATAAAGCTGATAAACCACGAATTTAGTTTGAAACTCACTTAACATCTTAACGGCTTATATCTTGTCCTAAAGATATTTTTTAGTTAAATTATATAGTTTTTATCTATTACAGTATTTATCCATCCACATATACTTTATCAAGACAACGTCTTGTTATCGCGTACAATGAATAAGACAGAAGTCTTATCAATGACCAGAAATGCGGCTTTTCTTACTCTTGTGAAACGTTTTAAGTACTAGCACTGGTATTTTGTTATCGAATGACATGTTATTAAGATTAGTTTCATCCGTCACTAAGGATCGCAGCGTGAGGTCAACCTTTGTTTTCTTAAACAATTGGGCTGTCAAATGTAAGAAATAATCTTTCAAATCCAATTGGTAGCTTCACAGCTTAGAATACAAAATTACATCAAATTATTAATATCTATGCTATACTAATATTATAAAGCGTAAGAGTTTGTTTGTGTTACAAATGCTATTTTAGGATTATTTTTGAATTAACAAGATGAGCTATTGCGACATATGTTAAAATACTTAACATCACGCTATAATACTTAGGAACGGAGTACAATAATTACTGTTTGCATAAAAGGGACAGACAAAAACGTAAGATTTTATCAAGATAGACAACACAGCGAAAATAATAAACAGCAGTCGAGTGTTTTGATTGGATGCGATGCTATCCACATGTTGTCAACAATAAACCACAAATTATTGATACCCAACCTAAGTCATAATATAATAAAATCTGTTTAAAGTTTCTAGTAGCATTTCTAACTGCCATTTATATGTCTATTTATAAAATATAATAATAATAATAAATAATAAATAGGCCTTTTTCTATAATGTTCCCCACTGCAGGGACACAGGCCTCTTCTCCGAGAGAGGGAATGAGCCGTAATCCACCACGCTGGCCGGGTGCGGGTTGGTAGATGTCACATGTCTTCGAATTTGGTGGTTCTAAGAACATGCCGGTTTCCTCACGATGTTTTCCTTCACCGTTTTTGAGCAGTGGTGATGAAATGAATTACACAAAGTAAACGCCTGCCTGGGTTGGAACCCGCAACCTACAGTACGTAAGTCGGGGCCTATACCGCTGAGCCACCACTACTCATTTCATTAATAAAATACTACCACCAAATTGGAAATTATTATATATTACAAAAATTGTGGCAACAGTACTTTTAAAGCCAAATATTTCGACGAAAAAAAATGAATGGTCTTAAAATAATGACCTAATATTTTCATGGACAAATCGAAACGTCATTACGTCAGCCAAGTCACTTTACACCTTAATGGATTTCGATTTCTCGGCAAGAGACAATTTCCACGTCACTTAACTTTACTTCCGTCGTAATCGATATTTTTTCACCTAGAAGTATAAAAAAGTGTCAATTTGCGATATTCGAGAACTAAAGTGTCGATGTGCCAGGTGTGTCGAAACCATAAAAGTTAATTCATATATGACAGCTTTTCCACTTCTATCATTCCTTCACTAATATATTTTTTTAGTTAAAATGTAAACCACTTCCACCAATCGTTGCAAAGCTTAAGCCATACAACACATCTTTTATGGTTTTATATATTCATGAAAGACAACTTCATAAGCAACAAGCTGTCGCCCGCGGTTTCACCCGTCGCACCGTTATCTCTAAACTTTTCTCCCCCTACTTTTGAGCTTTTGGGAATTAATTTAGAAAAAACCTTTTTTGGTGCTCACCTACGTTATAACAGAAATCCCTGTGCGAAATTTCAAAAGTCTAGGGTCAGTAATTTGGGCTGTGTACATAAGATAACTTTAATAACATGCTCTACTCAATCGTATCAAACTAAAATAAATTATTTATTCTTTAAAAATGCAAATACAACTGGTTTTCTTTAACCGTTAAAAGAAAAATGAATGCTAGAGTATACTTATCATATAAAATATACAAAAGCCAGACATGGTGGTCATCCTTCCGGATGTGTCATAAAATGTAATCAAATTAGGAATTTACATAATGTTAAAGAAAAATCAAAGTGCGAAGGAAACATCTGGCGTCCCGCGTGTTTCGTCAGCGAACATCACAAAAACACACGACCAGTTCGTCCGCACATAATTTACACATTATGTTTTATATTTCCGTTAAAAAAATACGGTACGCATGGAATTTAATTCAAATTAGTTACTATCTTACTCAACATCGCATTATATCGTTATGCTTTTGAATAATGCATGTATGAAAATAAATAAAGGTGTGCTGGTATGGGCCCCACCCCGTGAATACAGACTTCAGTAGATACGCCCATCATGAACATATGCGTTAGGGTACAATGTCTTTTTACGTCGTGTTTTCGTTTAATAAAATAAAACGAAATTTGGAATAAATAAAAGTCCACACAACTTAAGTACTAAATTGTATTCATACTTATCACGTATACCAAAACTTTAGAGGCCATCATTATTTATCACCATGAATGCTTAACAATCGCCTGCTAGAAAAATACCTACACATACCTTTTACGATATTCTGCTTCCCACATCTAACAACTTTTAGGTGTTCTAAAAACGTCATCGATTTTCCTAAATTGATGATGCTTACATATATATCTGTACATACATTCTTAACATAAGCCGCTTTCATATAAAGCTTTTCGTCACTCTTTTCGACTAGCTTACTCACTTCAAGAGAGAACGTGATACGTCGACTACTTTTGTCTTCTTTTTTCAGATCCATTCTACGTTATATTCCTTAGCAAGACGTCAATCGTTCGCTGTATAATTCTACGCTGTATATTATGGACCTATCCAAGACCAAGTCTTCGCAAAGTAGCCCAGAGTGAGGATTCCTTGAAGACTTTATCGTTAGGTATTGATATATTTTAAGTTAACAGAAATTCCACACCATTATATACTAAACAGCATCCTTTGAAATTAACTAAAGTAATTATACACACGTAATTAAACTACTAAAGTAATTACATTACAATCACTACTGTTTTAATACTAAACAAATCTATTGACTACTGCGAATTCCAAGTGGTTAAAATATATGTAATGTTTAAAAGAAAGCAATAACCTAAACTTGAGTTTCAGCTATATTTATTTGCATTACATGTTTAACAATCTAAATGTATATATCTACAAAGCAATTAACCGCTAGCTATCTTAAGGCAATTGGCTAGGTGCTCTGTTACGGTACTTATCTGCACGATAACGATTATTGGCAGACATTAGCTTCTGTTGTTAGTCTGTTTACTTAAACTGTCGTGCTCCAGGTTTGTAGAATACTAAATGAAAAGGATATTTCCTTAGCATAAAGGTCTTAATGCTGTAACTTTGGGATGAGTATAAAACTTTACGAGTTCTTAGATGGTTTTTTATTTGTACGTTGTTTTTATTTCTATACCAACGGGACGTCGACTCTGGTCTTACAATTCAAAAGAGTTTTATTAATTTATAATATTAAAACACTATGTTAGAAAATTGTTGAATACATTTTACCAACTTTTTTATAAAACCATATCTACACAGCATCAAATCCTCCTAGATACGGAGGACCAATCCCCTTTCCCTTCTCATTCCCTCTTGCTCTCCTTTTGTCTACCTTTTTCCTAGACTAGATAATGAACTAGTTATTTGTTTGTTGGGGAAGCGGGTTTATGTGTATATCAAGTTAACTAGCCCATCTTTATTAGATACCTCATAACAAGGTAAAAAACATAAGGACAGCTAAAGGTGATGAGCTAAGCATTGAAATATGTAATTGTACTAAAATTTTACTAACGATTATTGTGAAGATGACCAATATTGTATCAATCGCGTTTCAGACATCAAATTCAGCTCTAAACGGTAAGTCTACTTGGCTCAAATTAATTATCATACTTTTTGCCCAGTTTTCATTATTTCAGTCTAACGATTGAATCCAGCAGTGGGTAACAACTGGAAAAAATGTAAATCCACACAGGAATAAACTGGCTCCAGTGAGCAATCCAGTGCAAAAACTGGATTGGTGGTCTACTTTTGATTCCAGCACGACCGTTTCAGCGCAATTGGAATCGTGTAGATAGTGAATCTAATGCCATTTCAGTGCTGACAGAGCAATTGTTCATACAAAACGATTCGACAGCTTTCAAATGACTGGAATCACATAGACGATATCGCCACTCCGATATTCCAGTCCAGCGCTGCTTGGTTACTGGACCGGAACGATGTAAATCGAGCATAACACAATATTATCCTGTACAACTAGGTATGTTTACCTATATTGTCAATTTTGATTTGGTACTGCAGACTGTCGTAATAACATTTCAAATCTAAAGAATCAGTATGTTACTTTTTTCAAACTAATTTATTGTTGTAAAATCTGTCTCATATATTACCAACAAATTATCAGCTTGAATAAAAAAACACTCTTACTGGTTTTGTTACATGTATCATTTATTACATTACAATATTATATTATCATACTAAGTTATTGTTATTATGTCCAAACAACAGTACAGATAGTAAAGTTATCATTTGTTTTCTCCGTTGACGTCGATTGTTAAGCAAAGTTTTGAAGATCGCTGGAGCCGTGGGCGTGTTGCTGGCGTGGGCTTGAGGCCCACGTGGTCATATTTCTTTTGTTCTCATTTCCATTTCATTTATTCGAATACATTATTTCATGTTTAACATTAGTATTCAAAACATTTTAAAATAATTAAAAGTAACGTTAAATAGGCTTAACATTCAGAAGCCTATTGACAATTCAATTGTATTCAGCGTTGCTTATAAGTGAGGTGAGCACTTTAAACTGCTTTTAGATTGATCATTGTGTCTCGATTTATTTAAAAAAGATAATGAATGTTGAAATATTTAGAAATCGTTTCCTTATTGGTATTTTGTTTTATTTTTAAATTAAATTTACTGAAACCTACACTATTGTGATCGATCCTTCTTATTTGAAAAACCTTACATAGACTTGTGATCATCAGCAGCTTGTATCAAGCCAGCAATAAAAGACTCTTAAACATAGATAAAATTCCGTTGTCTGTTCCTATAAGTTTTAATGCGATTTTATCAATAGAATCATTTAGATTCAAGACGAAGGTCAATATTTATATTACATTCATAGTAGAGAAAGGCAGGGAATTTGGAAGATTCGTAATTTGATGTCTAAAACATGTTTTCGTGCGCTTACATTGCAAACGCTGGCTAAATATAGTTAAAAATAATGTACTACGGAATTGTATTTCTTAGAATCATCTACAAGAAGTCCCCAATCTATGTATCTATCTATCCATATATATCTGGAACCATATGGCCTAGGATTTTGATAATTGTAAGGAATATTCCTTCCGCCGAGTAGAGGTCAGCTAAGAAGAAGGTCGGGTTTTATAAAAATTCCAACCGCACCCGGTTGCGGGCGGGGGGGGGGGGTTAATTAGATTATAATACGGAGCCAGCTAGTGGCATATATCTATTGTTAGCAATTTAAATATTAAACACTTAAAAAGTATAACAAACGTACTATTGATTTTAACCGATCAAGTATTAAACACTTAAAATATCACAAACTCGGGCAGAGCGTCCGCTCACAACTATATCACCAAATGTAATGACAACGAATGTCCCTTATAACGCCTCATGTAGGCAGATTTTCCTACCACGTCCTATCTGAATTTATACAGTGCAAATGTAATTAAGTAATACTTTACAAATGTCGGTAATCTAAAAAGTAAAACAACGCATCGAAGACTAGACCTTAACACTATGTTTAAGCATACCATACTATACCCATTATTAGAAGTTAGCTAAAAAAATGTTTACGTACAATGTGGTATTTGGAAAGCTAAACGGATACATTATTTATCCTCAGGCACGTAAATACGTTAGTTACATTAAGCAGTTCATGCTCATCATGATAATCCTTTAGACCATTTATTTGAAATAATTGTCTAGGAGTTATAGCAAAACAAAAACTAATGCGCGCAAGAATAAAATCACGCGTGGGTCTCACACCAATGTCGGGAAACGAGTGACCCCAACTGTAACCCAGGAATAACCCATCCAGCAATTAATAACAAGTGCAGTTAATAAGTTAACACAACATAAATTAATTGCAAGGCGAAACGAAGTTTGCCGGGTCTATCAATAATCGCAATATTCATCGCGGTGCCGACCTTTATTGTAGGAAATGGGAGAGGGGATAAGCACAAGAAGAAGGGGCAAGGCAAAAAGGTATAGAAGTGTCTAGTTAAAGTCTAGTAGTCTGTGTCGTGGTGTGTATCCTACTATCGTGTATCGTACATATCTCGAGAATACAAATAGTTTTAATTCTAATATAGCTACGAGGCCCAGTCAAAAAGCTGAGTAATCCAACTAGAATGCACAGTAGAGAACAGTAAACATCGTACACTATCTATACTTAAAATCAGGACAGCCGAACGTTTTTTTCTCCGATCACTATCTGACAGTCGTCGATGCTCGTCGCGAGAAAGGTATCGAGCTCTCTATACATCGAAATGGTAATGCGCTGGACGATGCATTCCTCGCCTTTGTAAATACACATTATGATGATGAGGTGGGCGAAACCCCCATTGATATACATTCAATATCATTGTCAATGTTGTTGGTGTGGTTGGTTTTTAAAAGGCAATAGTTATATTATTCATATTCCCAATGGAATATCTGATAACGAAAAGTCACGCACATCGTGCTCAGCGCGTTTTGTTTTTATATTTACCTCAAATTTTATTTAGTAAATTCATACTTAGTGCTTAATTATAAACAAACGCCTCTTTTCAAAGCTATATTCAAGTATGATTCGCGTGAATCTCGAGCGTCAAAAATGTACACGTTTCTAGCACTCAAAAACTCTCTAGAGGACTTAAATAGTGAATAAAGTGCATCTTATTCCAGACCCGAATCCCTCTGCTATTGCGATTGTTTACGCAAGTTCGTTGTCACCTATCATCACTAATTTCGCGAGTTAATCAATACTGCAGTAAAAACATAAATTAAATACCTTTCCTTAAAAACTGCCCATTCACAATCTATAGTTATAAGTTCCCCAGCTATCATGACCAACACGATTTCAAACTGTTTTAAACCTTGTAATATAAAATCAATAAATTTTCATCAAAATGTCACCGGACCTCTGTAACTATCGTCCATCAAACACCGATCTATTAAATTTCAAAACCCTTTAGAGGCACTTTGCTCTATCGCGGCCACAATAATCCACTGGGCCCATAAAATTGGTATTTACCCAAATTAAGCGTCGACCGTAATTGATACAAATGGCTGTTTCTAGTTAAATACAATCGAAAGTGAAGCGCGGAACAAGTGCATTTGCCGAGATGAGTTTACTACTAATTGTTCCTGCGTCAAATCTAATAGAACGTTTGAGGTCACCTCCTCGTTGTATTAATTAGAAGGGTTATATTTACAATAATCGGTATACGACTATACAGTGACACCCAAACCGTTGTGATAAAGGAATCTTCATCATAATATAAGGTTACACTCGTAATTTGCGTCAGCAGAACTATAACAGCAAACATTAACTATTTTTTGCAACCCTAGCTAGAGACCAAATGGCAATCGATCGTCAAATTACGGGTACGGACTGTCGACCGTAAGGTCGTGGGTTCGCCATTCGACTATTGTCGTGAACCATGTCCTAGCACAAGCTTCTTCAGTTTAGTTGGAATAGATAAAAGAAATATTAGTAAATTATACAAAAATCTTCTAATATTTAAAAAAAAATAGGTAATTCGCTGAAATAATTGTATCGTACTAGCCGGTAGAACACTATATCGTCTTATTTGTTTTATGTATATTCGTTTAAAGTACGCATTTAAATAATCACACAGAAAACAGAGAGCGTGCATTATTAATGGATTGAAAACACCTGTTTAAAATCCGATGGCCGTTCTGTTACAAATACAACGCACAGAATTTCTGTCGTCAAATTTTATCGCCCTTTAAATGTTTGTCATGTCTTAATAAAAAGCCAATAAAATAGCATGTCTGTACAACGACATTTAGGGTGTAATCAATGTTCATTTTAAAATCTCAATAGCCTTTTAAATCTTTTAATGGGGAATTGAATACGTAAGCATCTAATACGAATATGTAAAAGAGACTTCCTACTGTGGCACTTGGCATTTTAATACATAGACCAATTTGCATAAATTATTTAAATCGTCTTTGTATTCCATATTTATCTCATATTTGTACTAAGAATACCTACAATGCTAAATATATATACATATGATTTGTTAGATAATCTCTTTTTTACTCTTTTCTTTTGCCTAACTACCCCCTTTCTTATTCTTATAAAAATACTAACCTAAATCTCAAGTGATTGTTGCTATCGTTAATTAATTGGACTGGCGATTTATCGAAATATTGGACAGTTAATGTATGATGGTACATTCATTCCTGAAAAAAAAACTGCTATTTTTATTTTGGTGTAAGAAACGAAGGCTGCAAAATCTAGATATTTAACGATACTTAAATACCAATCCACAAATGCTCTAAGCCTGAATATTTATATCTCAGTGGGAGATTGCAACAAAAATGTAGTCATTATATCACTATGATAAGTAAATAGCCACATGGGGCCTGACTCCTGCGGATCGATGGTTTATTTTCTCATAACTATTTAAACATAATGCAATAAAATATGTGTTCTCAAAGGTATACTCGTAAGATATAGATATTTCGGTAATATCCAGATTTCAATATTCCTTAAGAACTACACCCTTTAATTTAACATTTCTACGACTATGTAAAAAATATATATGCGCTCACTCTTGTAACCTAAAGAAGTAGGCAGCGATTACGAATTTCTATTTGACGCAATCCCGGCATACCTCTCTGGCTTCATCTTCATACATACATCTACGCACACATGACAGTATGCGACTAATCTGACCCATATAAGTTCTTCTGGGACGTCCCCTGCCAATGCTGCAACTGATTTGCTGCAATGATGGATATCGCTTTGTAACAATGAATGAAAGAAATAATAAAATTGATGCATTCGTTTCAAAGTTCACTCGCTACAAATATATATATTTTTTTCTTTAAAAGTAATTGTGTGTATAAAACCTTGTAACAAACAATACAACAAACTTAGATTATAATTGGAAATACCTAAAAGATATTCACAGGGCATTACGTCAGGCTATCTTTGTATACACATCGCACAAACATTTTCCATTTACGTGCTCACTAGTTGTCCTTCTCCAGATACGTTGCTGATTTACTGTTGTCCCCTAGCTTTAGGAACTTTCCTAATAAATTAACCTTATCCAAGCCGCCGTCAAAGACCATGCTTCCACAAGTATCTCCAGCGTTGAACATGACCGTCGCTTTTTGTGTACAAGCTACATAAATTTGTCCCTTCCCCGCGCTTACAACATATTTCGGAACCTTTATGAGAAGGGTCGTCCCGATTTGTACTCTAAATACCACAACTCATATACTTTAGTAATTTCACAATTAGTGATTCACAAGCAAAATGTGTTTGTCGTATTATTTAATATTGTTTAATATTGCTCAACATTTCATAACTCTACTGAGATGGATGGAGTTAGCCTAACCGTGGGCTTACACTGCCGAAAACATTGTCACAGAACATATTGTCATCTCAGTTTTATTCGTCGTATTGTCATTTGGGTTATAATTTAAAAAGAAGTATATTTTGGATGTAATCCAAATATGAATTTTAAGTTGTTTTATTAGTTAATAAATTTCTTGTATCAACGGCCTGGGAAATGACTTCCGCCAGACTCGGGAAAATTTATTTTGCAAAAGAGGAGCAAATGTCTCATAGCTGCCAAACGCGAACTGTGTAAAAAGAAACTCTTATGGTAATTTTTTTAAATATAAAATTCAAGCTATTATAAGTTTTTAGATCTATCAAATTCTGTCATTTTAATTCTTTTTGATCTATAAATAAAGTAGTGACCCTAGTGGCTTCGCCCGGGTACTACCTAATTATGTTGATCCGATCGCTACCAAACATAGGAATTTGCCAATCTGGACAATCCCTGTAAATTTCAAGTCTATAGGGAACATACATACTTCGCTTTTTATATACTATTTTTTTCATAAAAAGTATCCTGTGTTACTTCTAGTGCCTCCAAGAATATGTGTACAAAGTTTCATATTGATCGGTTGGGTAGTTTTCGCGTGAAAGCGCAACAAACAATCTTACATTCACATTTGTAATATTAATAAGTAGGGATAAAAAGGGACAAAGAAACTTAAGATCTTTAATTCTAAAAAATGCATACTAATAATATTAATATGACGTTGTGTACACACTTTAATTGTTTTCACTAAGATTAATGTGAATGAATATAATTTAAAGGACTTTGTATAAAAAGGAACTTAAAATTATTTTCAAGCACATTCAGGACAACTTGAAACGAGTGCGACGCGTTTCTAAATCCACTTTTGAAGCTTTTCAAATACTTAGGTGCTGCTTAGGCTAAAACAAACTAAGATGCATTAAATGTACATATATTTTTTAAATAACACACATACGTCGTTAGAAATTAATTGAAAATAAATTTCAATAATAAAAAGTAATGCTTTGTAGAAAAGAAATATTGAATAACTTATCAACATAGAGTAATAGCTATACACAACACGTACGTTTTTTTTGTATTTACCTATGTAGGCTTACTGCGTGTGAGACCGAACTACTGATGAGCCAGATGTATCATAGTGTTAACGTGATGGTAACTGGTGTAATGTCTTGGATTCTAAGCACAATTGTTGCCTCATGTCTTTAATACGGAAACTGTCGGTACGAAGTCAGTAAGAACGGGATATACCAGGTAAATGATAAAATACTTAGCAACAGTACATACAAATACGGGCTGGGTGGCCAACCATGATTACGTAAACGCGGATCCCGAATACACATGCAATAATCCTTTAATCCTCTTAGAAGATGGAGAGCAGAATTGATCACTATTGTTGGTATGCGATCGACATTAATTTACTCGCTTTTTATTTGCAAGTTTCTTTGATTGCTAGATTTACTTGCTGTTGTTGTGTTGTATTGCTTTTTAATATCGTATTTTTTTCTTAATACTAATGTAAAGATTTTGACGTGAACACATTTCAAAACAAGTTAAAGCTTGGTTGGGAATAGTTAAATTGACATTAATATGTCAATTTAACTGCTTACTGTAAATTATTTTCGATACCCTATAAATATTTCATGGCCCGAGTACGGTTGGCGGCAGACCATAAAAAAAACTACGCCACATAAAAAGTGGTGAAAAAAAGAAAGAAAAAATGCAATTTAATTTTTTCCTGCTTATGAAATTACGGAACTAGGCAGCTGCTTGTTGGTTTTTCGTAATCAAAAGAAATCGTGGGGCTGTTTTAATTTTTATGTAAATGTTTCATCTGGTCGAACCCTAACACAGGTAGCAGAAAGCGTTTTCGCAAATCTTGCAAGTCGAAAGTTTGTATCGCAGAGTTTCGGGCGACGCTCCTTATTCAGTTAGTTAAGCTTTCAGGTATGTGCCAGGGCGATACACAAGTTTGAACTCTGCAAATAGGATTCACTGACTTAATCTCAGAACAGGTTTAACTCGACAAAAACGCAGGCGACGGGAACAGGTGCATGTTAGAAACTCAATCATTAATGAATAATATGAATAAATGCCGTCGATTACATTGCGTGTTGGAAAAAAGAATCCGCTGAACTTTCTTTCAACTTTCTTTTTTTTTCTCGCAAAATTTCCTACAACGTAGAGCGGACGAGTTGTGTTCTATTGGTGAAGACGATCCATAATTCATTGTGGTGAAAATATTTAAATGTTTGCTCTAAGCATGAGCATCCGACTTTTTTCGAGACTAGTGATCCGCCCGGCTACGCCTGGGTAGCCGTTTCGGAGAATATATGTCGACAAAAATAATCATCCCACGGCAACCATACATTTTTCCGGTATAAAGAGTAGCGTATATGTTATTTCATACTGTAATCTATCTCCGTGCCAAATTTCATCAACATCAACAATAACAAACTTCCATACATCCATACTTAAAAACTTTCGCATTTATAATATTAGTAGGATTGAAGTTTTATTTTTAACCATTACTATTTATGTAGAATTCACTATGACGATCACTAACTACTATTTCTGAGCCGTAATTACATGGCGATAGACTGTATATAGGATCAAAACGTCTAAAAGCTTCTATAAAAAATAAAAAATCTGAAATCTTTTTAATCTTATTTCTTTTCATTTTAAAGCGATTCGTGTTCTGAATATAAACGATTTCAACTGCAAGATTTGCAGTATAGATATTTTTTAAAACCTCGAATATAATCTCTCGCAGAGTTTATTTCGCACGCATCACAACTGAAACCAAAGCCCATTGGAGCACGATCCGCAAACAGCGAATTGTTTGCGAAAATCATTAATCTTTAGTTATACTCCTAAAATCCTCTATTAATTAACCTCAGAGACACGAGAACATTTACAAACTTGTTGGTTACTAGTAAAAGTAAAATTATTTCCACGCGAGAGCATAAATATTATTTATTATATTTTTATGAGTCAGTTTGAAGTAGAAACGTGTTTTTTTTAAGAAGAGAGAGTTCTTAAAACTCGAAAACGCTTTTCTAATAATAATTGGACGATAGAGATTTTCTTCTGAAGTTATTGTCACAAAGTCGACCAATCCAACGACGTGTCGTAGTTTGTAATTAGATGGATTATTTGGTATATATCTATTATTATTCGGTAATGGTTATTTTAGTACATAAGAAGATATAGCCAAACACGTATTTGGTATGAATATTTAAATCGTATATTAATTAATTAAAGTGGATATAGTCATAGTTGTATAGCCTGAAATCAAACACACATCGTTTTTTTATAAATAACAGTATTTTTTCATTTTATTAAAGCTTCATATATTCATTTGTTGTCCTTACTCTGACATGTTGATTTACTGCTGCTATTAGAAACTTTTCTAATAAATAAACCTTATTTGCGTCGACGTCTGAGTTCATACTTATTTTGGTATCATCTCAGTTGCATAAGCGTGTTGCTATTTTCCTATATCGGAGCTAGATTTTACTAAGGAAATAAAAGGAGAAGGTTGTTAACCTCGTAATAGTAACAATTTATTTCCTCCATTACTTTGAAATACAATACTTTCAATTCATTGGAGCTCATTTAAAAAAAGTCACTACATCGAGACGGTACCCAGAGTGTATTAAGTTTGTTAATGATAAAGTAACAGTGATCCTTATAGGACTTAATCTGGTCATTAACAAGTAATTGGCATTCGAGAAATGTTATCGTTTGAATTAAATACTAATAGTCGCTACACATCTGCAACAGCCTAGCCTAAAGCGTTGCACGGGTAAATAACATAAAAGGCAGAAATTAGCAGCGAATATTGATCCATCGGACAAAACATTTAGCGGACGAAACTCCGAAATATAAATGGGTTTTAGTATACGAGCGTACGTACGTCATTCCCAATCGAATCAGACCTATTCAATATTGTCGCGATTAGGATATTTATTTTGACCCTGTTACGTCATTTGATTTAATTTGTATTCAAAACTCTGTCAAAATTAACTCAATGCTGTTGCTGATTTTCGCTGATGGCGTAAGGCCTTTAAACGCTTTTTTTTCTTGTGTCGGGGGAAATCTTCTGGCCTATTGACATGCTATGGTCTGCATTTACTCGTAAGTTTTAATATTTATCAAAACTACCTATGTATTGTTGAATATTCGTCAAAATAAACATCATATTTGTCTCCATTTACATAGACTAGCTGTACGCGGCCGACCTACCACCCCGTTTAATTTAAACGAAATCAAATTACCTATTTCTAGAGAATGAAAGTATTTTGTCATATCCCTTGCATCGCATCACACCCTGCTCGCTTAGGAATAGATCCTATAAGGGTCGTAACGAGGCTCGGCTCGTAAGGCCAACTCCAATTGATAGTTCCTGAGAATAGTGAGTTCAAGCTCTTCTTGAAATTTTTTAGCTTTATTTTATTAGAATAGATAAATTTTTTTTTTCAATAAATTTTCTTTCTGTTATCCATATTTTATAAATGCAATTTAAGAGAAAAGAAAAAATAATAATTTATCACCTACAATACGCAAATTATTTACGTTCATATACGTTAAAATCATTTATGCAAATATAAATAAAATTGAATTGTCTGCTTGTAATATCCAAATAAAATTTTCATACACATGATGTATATACGGTACTTATAACAAATATACGATTTTTTTAAATTTTTGTCTGCTGTCTGTCTGTCCGGTTATTCCGGGTAATCTGCGAAACGACTGAACCTGACTGACTGATTTAGATGGGTCTTTTACTGGAAGATAGGATGTATATGGATAGGTGGTGAGGTGGTGGCGGAGGAAGCTATGGTGGCTCTGTCGGTGTCGTATCGGTTTCGGTGCCGGTGTCTTTGTTTTTGATTTAACATTTAATCTTTGCCGCTCACAACTCACAATACGTAAAGTCCTAATGATTTTAGTTTAAATAACTAATTTTCAAAACGTGTGCACGCGCTTTTTAAAATTCTCTCATCACAAAATATAAACAGTGTGTGCAATAAAATGTAATAAATATTAAACAGTTTAAAAAAACAGTTGGAAATTAAACTTAATTATTTGCTCCCCCAGCGTCGAAAAAGCTGCCATTTTCTTATTGTTAATTGTCTTGAACAAGTGTGTCTTTACCATTTGCAGAACTTTAAAATTGAATAGCAAAAACACCTGGCGGAATGTATGTAGCTCTTTACAGATAAACAAAATTAATTTATTTGTGATGTCAAAATATAATTTTTATACTGATTGCCTATATTTTATTTTGTATATGTATGTTACGGTAGAAACAAATAAATCGGGCATTTATCATAACGTCTATCGAATATGAATAATTTCCACTCAAGGAGGTGACACCTTGCCCAAGTATTGTCAAAACACACAATTATAAACTTTTATAATACTTTTTATTTCATTCACAAGCGGATGAAATCACTAGTAGAAAGATAGATAGATAGATAAAGCCTTTATTCGCTGACTATTATGCATTTGAAATAAAGTAAGCACATTTATAATATAAAAATATAAATTAATAGTATATACAACATTTATTTTTCTGCATCCAGATGTTTGTCAGGTTGGCCTTTGATATAGGACTACGGCGAGTTTAAGCTGTGGTTGAGAGTACTGAATACATAAAACATCTTTCTAATATAATTATATTACTTGCGATACGGTATAACGCAAGACGCAGGGCAATTCACCTGGTCAATAATTTTTAATCAAGAAGTATCGCCATGTCTTGCGACAAAATTTAATGGAAATCATAAGTTTGCGTCGTGGCAAGTTTAGCTTTACGTTGCAAACTTCTGTCCCTGCGGCAATTCGCAAGATAGACTATAATTTGCTGACGAGCACTTGCGAACTTCCATAGCAACATCTTGAACGCAATTCAGGGCTTTTTCTTCGTTAACTTATTGTATATTTAAGCTCTTATCTTTTTACCACAGCTCACCTAATTTCGTAGCATTAGTCTGTGGTAGACTTAGTATAAAATAATAGGTGATAACGATTAATTATACTTTGTGTTATTTATCATCGATAATACATATATTCAGATAATAATTTTATTTTACACGACGGTTATTCGCTAATAGAAAAAAAAAAATCAAGAAAGAAAAAAGTTAGTTTCGTTTCAATAGAAATAGAAAGCTGTCACACAATATTATAAATTAAATTACGATTAAACGAACAGAATCGCGATCAGCATGGGTTGTGGGGTCCACATCACTTATTTTCTGCGCTGCCCTATTGGTAGTGTACGAACGCAAACGAAATGCCTTCCAGCATTTAGATACCGGACTACGGAAACTCCTTTCCATGTTTCTTAGCTGAAGCTGATTCAAGTGGTTGCTATCAAAAGAAACAAGAAAGGATCGGTGTTGCATTTCTTAAGCACATGTTAATTATCTTCATCAATCAAGGCAAGTCCATTGCTTGACGTAAGTGCTCAAGAATAGTCACAAAGATAGGTCTTCTCCCGCCCTCACCAAGTGGACTCCCGCAACCTTGACCAGTATTGACATGGCCTTCTAGAATGTTTTGGCCCCATCAAAATCTAAAATACATGTTTGTACTTTAATAAAAGTTAAAGCACTATCAATATTATATATAAGGCGATTTGTGTACGTATGTTTCCTATAGACTCCGCTGTGGCCAGACCGATTACTTTGAAAGTTTCAGGAAGTCTTGAGATCGGCCTGGACTGGATCTAGAGTTAGGTAGCGATCGGATCAACATAATTAGCGCTCCCCGAGCGAAGCCGGAATATTGATATAACATTTTTTATAGATGTCATTGGTATTCATAATAGTCGGGTCAATGTGTAGTCGGAAGACAGTTCAAAATTTTTTCATAGACCTACAAAACATATGCGATAAGAAAAATCAGGCTCCACTATTATAGGGAGCAAATCGTAGGAAAGTTTCGTAACACAAATAATTGATTCGGTGTCCCGTCGTCAGGGAAGTCTCAGTTCTATTTAAGTTTCCTAAAAGGAAATGAAAGGAAATCAGGACCCGCGCCTTCGCAGCCTTTATCGAAACTTATCGGAATATTCTCTGGAAGAAATCGGTAGACGACCATTTTATTAAATAGAATTGTAGATAAAATCAACAATTCTATATCTCCCAACAACATAGATGTGGATATTTTTGTAACATTTTAATAAAAAATAACGTATTTTGGCCATGGTTACCTTCATGAAAGCTATGAAAGCCTTTTTCAAAGATAAACTACCATCGCTTTTCGTTGTTCTGCATGCTATCTCAAATTAGCTGTTTTCTTATGCATCGCCGTTGATATCCATAAATATTTTCGGTTAAATATTAGTCGGGCGTTCATTGTATCAATGGTAGTTTCGTTTTTGGACGGAAATGAAGTTGATTTTTTTGTTTCAAATGCTTTTAATAATAAGACAATAAACAAGACAATAATATCGAAACTTCAAATGTAAATGTATTCTATGAACTACTTCATCATCATTTCTGCCCTTTTCCCTCTTTATGTGCAGTCGGCGTAACAGGTTTTCGACAATCGATCTTATCATCCGTCATTCCAGTCGTATTCCCTTCTCAATTATGTCACCTTTCACGCAATCCATCCATCTTTTCTTAGGCCAACCTCTCTCAATCCACTATAGGTGCTATTTTCAGGCTTCCTCTATTATCCTCATTTCGTGCCTTTAACTATTCGTGTTACTCCACACATCCATCTCAACGTTCGCATTTCTACCTCATGCACTTTCTTTTTATCCGTTCCCAACAGCCCGATCCATACAATATAATCCCTATGATGGTAGGAATACATTACTAAAACAAACAAAGATAAAAACCATTTTTATACAAAATATTCTCGTATCACCAAAATGTTTAAATTGGTTAGGATAATGTTTCTATTTGGGGAATATAATTGTTATAATATCGACTGTAGTGCGGCGGGGGTGTGAGCCCATTATCCTGTCATATACACACGACACGTCTCGTGCAGGATGCTGTTCAATGGAAAGAATTAGTTCATCTCGCACGAGGGGCTTTGAGGTGCAATTTCGATGTCACAGTGCACTAATCACTCGAGCGAATGCCCCTCCAGTTTCCATTGGATTTATAAATTGCAATATTTTTACACATATTTTCATGTATTCTATATAAAACACAAGTGAGTTTCACAATTGCTTGAACCAGATATTGGCAATAAAATAATTATTTAATAACTATTATTATTATATGTTTATCATAATGAAATACAAATTACATGTACTAGTAATCCAGCTTTTTCATTATACACTGTTTTTAAAAAAATGTGCCCTATTCGGAACTGCCCAATTTTATTATTAACAATTTTATAATTTTTTGATAAATTTATATAAGCAAGTAATTGTTTAGGGCAATTTATTCATAGAATTTTCATTAAATTAATAAGAAATAATTTTACACTTCATAGTACCTATTGTGTACTTCTTCAATTTTTTTAAAGTAAGATTGAAACACGTTTTACTTTCTTTTCTTTAATAAAGTAAGAGTAGATAAAAGTTAAGCAAGGAGAATATTACAGTCCATTATTACAATTACTCTTTTTCTATAGTACTAGGTGGCAAACGAGCAAGCGGTTCACTCGATGTCAAGTGATCGCTACCCATAGACATCTGCAAGTTAGTTGCAATGAGTTAGAGACGCGTTGCCCACCAATAATGGACA
Source organism: Papilio elwesi (assembly GCA_029849275.1). Classification (NCBI taxonomy): domain Eukaryota; kingdom Metazoa; phylum Arthropoda; class Insecta; order Lepidoptera; family Papilionidae; genus Papilio; species Papilio elwesi. The sequence continues at coordinate 7,726,042 of CM056697.1, forward strand.
GAGGAGGGGACAAACAGAAAATGGTTATTTTAAATTCCTATACATCCCCTCCATCGTAAAGTTTTCTTCCCCTTTCCATCCTTTCCTTATTAGAAAAGGGTGGGAAGGGGGAGAGAACCAAAATTGGGCCTCCGGCACCTCACTCATCGGGAGAAACGCAGAATACTCTACTTCACGCCTGTCTTCTGTGAGGTCGTGGTATTTCACGGTCGAGCCGGCCCATTAGTGTAACAGATGTTGTTGTTACGGCTCTACCACTTCTATTCTTGTTAAAATTACATGTTAAAACTGCCTAGACGGCTTAGTGAGTACATTTTTACAGTTTCTTGCAAAATACATTTCCGCTCCGTTTCGTGTTTACTACACATTCATTAGCTATCTGATGATCCATCCGTATTATGGCTTCATCGGAGAACAATACAGTATATTAATCTTATTGATTTCATGACACACAACTTCGAGGATAGCTAAGCTGCTGCTGCGCACGGAGTAATTTAGGGCCTTGAACTTGGCAATTATTGCATTTCGCCTGTGACCAAGTGATCAAGTTTTGCTCCACGGATGCTCCGTCTGGAAGAATGTAACATCGTTGTCTACGAGTATATTTGGTCAGACGTTAACATAAGGTGAGCCGATCTTTTTTTGTCTTATTCTACCGTATAAGCGATTTTACTGGCATCACAACCAGAATAGTTGACAGGTAGGTTAAGTACGTTATGAATACGTAAAAATATGATTTATGTGTTTTCACTTTTCCTTGAATTGATTGATTTCATAGAATTAAAATAAGCACGTTATTTAATTTCTCATAAATTAATTTTCAAAAATGTACTCTCGTATTAAATGTTAAAGAATAATTTAATAAAAAATATTCAAAAGTAATTATGAAATGTAACTTTTGATATCAAATATCACGGTTAGACACATTCTTGCATTCTAGTCGCCTTATTAATTTGAATACTGTGGAAAATTTGAAAATTAAATAATGTCTAACAAAATTCCAATCAAAATTTTAATTAAACTTGTTAAATATATTGAAATTCTTGGTGCATTTAAGGTTGTTCTAAAAAGAAAATAACAAGGTTTTCACAACAAAGTTAATGTAACTAATGCTATTTCATTATACATTTATTTTCATTATATTGAATTATAAATTCGCCGAACACTGATATTTTAATTTAATTTATATTTAACATCTTTGGTAACCAAAGAGTGCATAAATATATGGCAGTAGCCAAGGAGGTCGAACTGGCCACGCACACGCGACGCCATAAAAAAGAAAGATAGGTACTTTCATTGTGAACAATTTATTCTTTCTTTTGTTTTCGTTTAGCTAGCTACAATCAGTGAGCGATTCAGTAATATTATAATACAGTATTAGACATAATTCATAATGCCTGCCCCAGCTGGGGAAGAGGGAACCGAAACTGAAATTGTTTCCCTAAACGACAGTGTCCTGAAGCATTTCCGAGGAAGACATAATTGCAGACAACCCCTAATTAATTAATCACCTCTAGTGGGGCAAGGCCGGTGACATAATTGATATTTGAAGGGACCTGCCGGCCCGAGCTGGAGGACGCTCATTCGAGAGATGACTTCCAGCCGCGTCACCTTCACAATATATGTGAGTGTTTAAAGATTTTCTTTCTTTTTTAGGACATTTTAATTATGACATATTAATAATTTTAATAATGGATTTGATCACAACGCGATTTCTCGAATATAACGGATTTGGAAATAAAGATTTAAGACTTGAAACCTGTAATCGTACACTTTTCTTCATGTGATTCCGATTATCCTAATTTCGAAAACCTCCTCTTAAAAGTAGTTTAGGTAAAAAAACAGTAGGCTATTTTTAAAAAATGTTAAAACTAAATAAAGCCGATGTCTGACGTCTTTTTATTGTTATATAATAAAATTGTTTTATACGTCTGACCTCGAGGTATGCTTTAAAGTGTAATCACATAAAATAACTAACTAGTTTGAAACATCTTAATTAAAATCGTTACCCTCAAAATAATCGAACAACTTGAGTAATTACAAATAATGGGTTTCATAATCCCGAACTCAAATAGCGATGTTGGCGAGCCGGCCCCTGTTTGCCCAGACGAGTCTTGATTTATTAATTAGCGCGTTCGGCAGTATTACCGTTTGTCTACGCTTACAATGATTCGACAGTAAAACGACTGTCGAAAATGTTTGATTCGTCACTATTCAATTTAATATGGTAAAAAGTTATTGGGAACATAGTTATTCATATACACATATTTACACAACTTGTTTATGATAATTTTAGTGCAGTCTTTTAGAATAATTATTATCTGATTGTTAGTAAAAATTCATCATCTCCCTGTACTGCTCTCACTTTATGTAATCTTCCAATAGGAACTACCATCTGTCATTGCAGTCGTCACTTACTTGTAGTAGAAGAGATGGACTGTTTCCAGCAATCCATTCATCACGTCTTGAGCCTACCCTTATTCCTCAATATTCATCTGAAAAACTTTCTTGTTAGTATACATTGAACACGTATTAAAAAAAAGCTAAATAATACGTTATTAATTTAAGCTGATACATCATCAGCTATCTCTTACATCAACCATTAATTAGCACTGTACCTTATCCAACCTGCTTTATCTGAGTTCGGTTTGGCTTTGAAACATCATCTATGTTGTATAGCTTCACAGTGCACGTACAGGTCCAAAGTTTCAAACGGAATATACCATGAATGTTCGCAATAACGGGAAGTGTGGTAACGCAGGGGAGATATGGTAATATAGTCTGTTATTCCAATCTCAGCAAAGTGCGTTTTTGCGAGAATTGATTACCTTCTGCAAGTTTCAGTACTTGTGGTGTTTTAACATTCGTTTATAGAAAAATGAAGTGGCAATATAATTTTAATTTACTTTAGTTTTATTATAAATGTTTTTATTATGTAACAGAATATGGAAACAATATCGCTTGGAGACCTTGAAATTACTTTAGTTATATTGAGTTACAGATCATTTTTAATATTATTATAAAATACCGAGAGCAAGAAAAAGTTCCATAGCAACAATTTAATTTACATAGCATATTCGGGAAAATTACGATACCAATGAAAAGATAAATTTTAAATATAATTAGTTTAACACAAACTAACAGGAGGTTATCGTTTGGTCACGTTGGTTCATTAACACAAGTACGAAAGTTTGTTATGGTAACAATATTTATGGCACATTCTACGATTATGATGAATATAAATTCACCGATAGTTTATCATAGCAGCAAACATCACGTTCACAGCTTGACACTTCCATTTAGTATCTATTTCCGTCAGTTCATCACAACGGTCAGCTCTAGTAGACTGTGTACCTAATGGATTAGCCATTTGTCTGATTAGCAACATCAATAAATGACTAGCTTACGTATAGTGGGGTTCAAAGCAAATCATTGATTCATTAAAATGTAGGGACGAAACACAAATAGAATTACGAGCCCGTGATGCAACCCTGAATGTACTAATTAACCTGAGCAAATAAGTGCGAATACCCGATGGGGTGTTCGCACATAACTAATGATGATTAGCTTATTACTCATATTACATTAAACTCCAAAAGTGCTGTAGTAATAATATTCGCGTTATTGTTGAGACAATTTGCGGTTGGCCGGCGACAGCGCTACGGCGTCTGTCGCCTTATACACAAAATTTAATATAATTTTATAGCAGAACAGCTTTTGGTTTATTTTGTAATTAATCGTACTTTTGTGAATTTATATTAGTTAATCCAAGCTTATTTCTACAAATATAGAACAACATTTGTAACAAACATGAATTAAACAAGATTGGATGTGAATATTTAAAAAAAATGCTGTGTTTAAAATGTCTAAAGGTTTATTTTGACTTGACTTCCATTGTAAAATATGTATTTTGTAATCAATTAGTAACTATCATAAGTATTAGAAAATTTACAATTGTAAATTTATTTTGTATCACAGATAAGCCTGTGCAAACATATTTGCGCAATTTAAAGATCATTGAACAAGTACCTAGCTTATTAACAAAACTTATCTTGCTAAGTCGATTGCGATTGTATGTTATTAAGTACGCGACTACTGTCCGTTGGCTTCATCGTTTAATTAAAGGAATTAAAATCAGAATTACATTACTTTAAGTTTCGCGAAAATTGTTTATTTTCAAGCTTTCAATATAAATTAGTAAGTACCAAAGTTACGTTAGCAATTGTAACGAGAATGATGTTACATCTATAATCTACACTGACATACGAAGAAGACTTTTAATCAAAAACAAAAAAAAAGTTTTTGTAAAAAAGTACACTTAATTTCATTATTTCAAGAATTGAAACTGTTTGCACAAATTGGTAGGTGAGGAAACGTATGATTAAAGTCTACTTAAAATTATAATACTTGAAAACATCACGTAGAAATTTGGCAGAGTTCGACTGAAACGACTTTGTAACATCGCTCCACAAAAGCAGTTGAAGATGACTCGATCAAAATTCAACCTCCATACGAAGACGGCACTTAATTATGGAAACACGAAAATGTTTCTCTACGAAGCGGAATTAAAGTTCAAAGGAGAGCATGCGTCCGTGTTGAGCAACAAATGCGAACTGACAAAATGTTAACTCGGCATGAATTATGAGCTCCACTTTCCAACAACCCCGGGGAAATTAAAGTGTCTTGTTGCAACTTTAAGAAGACGCTCAGGTACTCAAGAGGCTTCGCCACGCCGCCATGGAAACGATCCGATAAATTATTCAATATGTTCCCTTTTTGATATTGGGGTGCATTCTTGAATTGCTTACCGAGTGCGGGCTTTCACGAATTGCATTCCATAATCCATAAACAATCACCGCCCGAAATCAATCATCGTAATAGTTTGCTGTATCCCACTGGGGTAACGTGGCCCGGAATAATTCACATATCATATAGTGTCGGAATTTTTCACTACATAGGCTGTATGTTATTTGTTTGAAAAGAATTAATTTAATGCAGGAGCAAATGACAATAAAAAAAGATTCAAATTACGTAGGTATTTGTTTTGCAAAAAATACAATTATTTATTACAACACATATGTTATGCTGATGTATAAGCTAAGCTATATTATTGTAAAGTTTCATTAAAATCCATTCAGTAGTTTTTTGCGTGAGAACAAAGATCCATACACCCATATATCCATACATACACAGTTTCGCATAATATTATTTGGATTCTAAATTTCAATCATACCTCATACGTTTTCTTTCTGTAATGTTCGGCAGTTTTATATATTGCTATTGCTGTCAGAAACCAACAACTACACGGTGACTATGGAGATATGGGTGTTTAACTTCAAATTCGGACTTTTATAAATTAGTTTCAAAAAGTTGAAAAAATCCAATTCGGACTTATTTAAATCAATTTCGGATATTTAATCTTCATCCTTTCATTCATTCATTCAACTGGTCAAGTCAATTCGACCGGTTGAATGAATTTAAGGATGAAGATTCGAGATCTTAAAAAGTAGACGTTGATTCAACATATAGATTCTATGTAACGAAAATTAGTCATTTCAACATTTTATCAAATGTAATCCCATGATTAACACGCAACAGACTATTTTGGGGAAGGACTCGCTTAATAAGACTTTTATTCCTTAAGCACACATAAAGACTTTTAGATTTTAACTTCTTACAGATTTTCAAAACAATAACATGTCTCCAATAAAAAAAATGTTGATATTCCAAATAAAAATCTTGCATTTTAAAATGAAGTCCCAAGTGTCATTTACAAGCCTCAGTGAAATCGGCATCAGGTCTGCGCTTAGCGGGAGTTCATATGTTAACTGCGCAGCGGGAAGCACGACAAATAGGGCATGTCTGGAAACAGAGTCAGCACATGTGTACGGAGGCTCCTGGGAAATAATTGTTCGCTCCGTCTGATTGCCGCCTTATGAAATTTTTCGTGAACTCTCCCGCGTTTCATGTGGATTTAATGAAATAAAAGAAATTGTGCGCAATCTCGACAAATCGGCGCCGTGAAAAGGGTTTTATTAAACTTTCAATAATGCAGGCGGGTTGCCGACAATGTTTTTGTGCAATCTCACTGAATAAAAAAAGATTTCAGACATATTTATAGATTGATACAGTGTCTCTCTAGTTTCTAAGAAATTGTAGTAGATATTTTCAGATCTGATAAGATATTTCATCTGATCGAAGAAGTATGTTTACTAATTCTAAATGACATATTAAGTGTGACCAACTCGTTATATTAACGTATTAGTTCTATATAAAACAATGTATTGAAAAAAAACTACAATTGGCTTGTTTTTAAGTTTGTTGGTACATAAATTTGTATAAACTCACGAAGTCTCCATTTAAAATTTACGGACTTGCAACTTGACTACCAATTAATGGTAATTTGTTATAAAAATAATAAGAATAATCAGAATAACAGCATTGTATAAATATAATTTTGTTATTTATTTAAGAACTGGGACTAGAATTTAAATTAATTTAGAATCTAGATCAAGAAATAATTTTCTATTAAGCCAGTCTAATTGTCCAGTATCCGAAATGCACGAAGGGTTCAAGTCATATACGTAAGTGAACGAAAACTAAATAAAAAAGTAAGTTATTGTAGGGTTAATTCAAGATCTTGTTTTGGTTACTTAGCATTTTAAAGAGAAACAAAACTTAAAACTTAAACAAATATTAACGTGTTAGATTTTTGTCTTACATTAAAGAAGGCACAAACACACTAAAGACTAAAAATTATATTTATCCATAATAGCATGGATAAATATAATTTACACGCCCCTGCTTATGAATTACGACATCACCGAAAGCATTCAGCGATGGTAACTCTAATCTGTGTGTACGTCGATTTTCATTACCAACTGACCGCTTTTTGTTGGGCCCGCCGCGGAGTTCCAATTTATATTTAAATTCTCCCTTGTTCCTGATTGGAAAAGTTTGGCCTATCTGTTATTCAACAAAGAGAAAGAAAAAATATGTTTTAGAGTTTCATACAATCTGCGTCTAGATATCTAGATATGTTTAAAGTTGCGTTGCGTTGAAATTGCTCTAATATAAAGATGAAATAAAACAAACTCCCAGAATTATATTACTCTCATGGCGGATACGTCTATGTGGACCCAAAAAGGCAATTGATGGAACAATTTGTTGTATTGTGTAGATAATATATATATATATGCCAGCTGAGATTTTGATCCCCAGTCGTTAAGCAATAAGATATACAGTGTCACTGGGATTCTTTTTGTGAGTGTTCGAATGGGTGTCTGATGATATATGGCTTGTATTTTCAAAACATATGTATATAGGTTGCAAAAAGCATCGAACTCGATCAATGATCAGCAGCTGTAATTTAGAATTACAAAACATTCTTGGAAAAAATCGCAAAACCTAATACATCTGTCCATGAAAGTGGGTAAGCTGATCGAAGTCGACGTCAAGGAACATGACTTTCAATCTATTCACATCATCGTGTGGCCTGTCTGAAATATATATATATATAGCTTAATTCACGATGCCTGCACGAAAACGTGATAGCAGCAGCGCATGCGGCACACACCTACCACCGCCCAGCTGTTCGGCGCCCCAGACAGCTCGCAGCCACCGTACAAAATTTAATGAACAAGCTGACTAAAGTACAAAATATTATTTAGTGAGGATCGAAAAGAAGCTAAATCCAATGATTATAAGTTATATATTTATAATCCTTGGATGTAAGAATTATTACATTAACGCGGAATTATCATCACTGAAGAGATGAACGCCAATCAGCTAGTGACGAACCTGACGAGAAGGGATGGGCCCGACTAAAAACTGTGCCGACCCCACATGAGTGTCCAAAGGGTAGTGAAATTCAATTTTTTAATTGTTTTCTTGTATATATACTTAAATAAATAAATTGGACTCCGTGGTACTGCATCGAGTATCAGATGTATTAAAGCTTTTCGCATTTCATAACGTAAAACAAAATGTAACCGAATATCTAATTCGAATATTGAAAAAGTTTTGTCAGAATTCAGATTCGCTTAAGATATAGTCAAGCCTATATTCAGGTAGGACGTCTACCGGTCCGTGAGTATAAAATATAAACTTCTCTTGGGCCGTCTAAAAACGTGAGTAATAAAGCAAATGCATAGATCGCGCAGAGCTTCATGCACCGCTGAGTGCTGTTCAGTAATGCATTCCCAGCAATCGGTACATTTGATATCCGACATTAACATTAATGGATTGCCCATTTCATGTTATTGCACTTTTCTGTTCCCCGCCTTGTTATGTTATGTGAAGCGTAATCAAAGTGATACGAGAGATTTTGGATAATTTGATTGTTTCCTCTTTATAAAATATTTTTTTTTGCACACCAAGCAAGATTTTTTACATATTGGCGTGTATGTAAATCTAATAATGTGCATAAAGAAAATATTTCAAAATAATTATAATCGACTTGATGACCTGAAATTTTAAAGAATATATTAACAAAAACCAAAAGTAATGAATAACTTTGTAAACCTATATTATTTTTGGCTTACATAGTAACTTATTGAAATTATATGCTTATTTTTAACAAAAAAATTGAAAAGATTAGGTTAAGCAATCGGCAAAAGGCAAAGGGTTTACAATTTGTTATTTTTTTTCCAAGTACTTACTTATTTGTGCCTGATCTAAAACTATTTAAAAAAAGATACATCATTATTTCAAGAGGAGAGGAGAACGTTCTATATGTTTCCGATGCATAATTTATTGCTAATTATAAATTGACGCACATTACAACATCGAAGTGATCACTATTGTATCGTGTAATGGTGTGGTATTATTGTTAATTAATATAATATAATATTCTTAAACACTTAACAATATAACAAACTTAGTATTTTGAGCTAACCTAAGAAATAATTTACAACGCAACGAAGACTTATCCCTAATCACTAATAATAAATAAGTTTCTAACTAAACTGCGTTCCACATTTTGAAATGGTAACTCCTACCATTCTCTTATGAAATAAGACATAATGTTCAGTAAATGTGATAACTAGTATATGTGTAACATTTGCATACGACTGGAACAACGCCTTAATCAGTTATACGAATAATATTACTCTCTCGCATTTTCCGCAAACATAAGCCGTAAACAAGGGCTTTTAAAAAACAGAAGCTATTTTACAAGAAAACAAAAACGGAAAGAACGAAAACAAAAGTAAATAAACGTTATTTATCGATATGAGTCTTATGCAATATTGTTATTGTCTCGCGGGAAATTTAGAGATACATGAAAGTAATGTCCCATTTTTATATTTATACCAGTATAAGCATACAATTTCTAGGGCAATGATAAATAAGTATTATTTTAATGTACCTAATAATGCTTAATGTGTAAACATGTATGACAATATGATTTCTCGTGTTTACGTTAACCTTATTAATCCTAAAGGTATTCTGTTTAGGTTCTTGCTTTTAAAGTTATACCATGCTGAGAATTATTACCTGGTCAGAATTAACTTGTTATTTCCTAGTCTAGCGTACATTACAAAGACCTAAAGATTACATTTCCGTGATCTTAAATAACATATCAGAATACAAACAAGGCGTATTAAAAAGCTGATATATAAATATCAGTAGCGCCATCACATAGCTGCAATTTGCCTCGTTGCCTCTAGCTTCCAAAAAAAAGGTAAATATTGTGAATAGCATACTTGCTTATGTACAAGTTTTTACAAGCGATACTTAATTACAAAACTTATAATCCCTACTGAGACAAATGCGAATCCAATGTCAACGTTACTCTTTAAAATCGGTCGAGCCGCTTAGGCTACAGGAGGTCACAATGGAACCGACATACATACCCGTGAAAAACAATAACCTGTCATTAGGACAACAAAAAACTATATATATCTAAGTGTACGTCAAAATATAAATTCAAACTTCATATTACAGAAAAACAGCATCAGATTGAGTAAAATCGAATATATAGCAATACAATAACAACGATCCATTTTATCAAATCGTTCGCATATCGAGCACGTACCAACACTAAATTGTAAGCGTGGTCCATTTAGTGCGCTGCGCATTTTTGCGGGCGCGCCGCGTACTACTATGAATCCGCATGTTATTCAAGCTATAAAAGTTTGTTGATAATTTTTTACTGGCATTAGTTGCTTATTGGATATTTGTATCGGCGAGTTACGATTTAAAAATTGGTGAAAGCGATGATTTTAAATGTTATACTCATATGATAAGGCTAACTTCTACGGAAGCAGATATTCCTCTGTTCTGTTCACAGGACTTACCATCGTGTACATTGTTATAGAGTACCTCTGAATATATCCGTGATAATACAAATTAACTTATCTTAAAAGGCCCTTCTCACTTCGAGGCGGCATTTTAACCGTTTTTGTTTACGTTTCATATCCAAGCATTTTTTTTATATCAGAAGGTATCTAGCCGAAACCAATTTAAGAGTAACTAATTGGCAAAAGAGGAGCGGTTCACCTGGATATTACTCTTAATATTTCTACCTATAGGCATCAGCAAGAAGCAAATGAGTCGCAGATGCGAGGGCCCACCATTAATGGACAGAGGAAGGGATAGACAGGAAAAAATCCCTATCCAATCATCGTCCCCATTCCGCCCTATGCTTATTAGGAAAAGATAGTAAAGGAAAGAGACCTTTCCTCATGAAGTCACCGGACTGTCCATATCGTGTTGTACAATATATTTGTTATAAACCAAGCGATGTAATTACCCAAAGTGTATAATGTTTTATCGTTGAACACAAAAGCGCACAGACAAATTAACTTCCTCTTCGTTGACGCTATTTCGTAGAACACTAACTGCTGCTCTTTTCTGAGCAACCTTACTTTGTCTAATGAACTGTAAAACACGAAACTTTCTCAACGCGAGCTCGCATATGAAAATTTCTTTAGTATCATGTACCGACTCATAGCTTAATTAAAATAACAGTTCTTTTTATCTAGTCAAGTTTGAGTTAAGTTAGGTTTGGGCTGTATATGGTTGTTTGGGTAAGGTTAATTAGTTTAGGCTATATTTGTTTCTTTGGCATATATGAAAAAAATTAAAATAAAAAGAAAGTGTGTGTAAAATCTACTTAAGCTATCATAACTGGTAACACATTCATAATTTTATTCTATTACGAATTAAGATACAAGGAAAATTTCCTGTATTTTAAATTTTATTAAGCAATAGTATATACACAAAGATGTACACTCACTTTAAGATGGAATCGATAGCATAACTGGCAACATCAAAGTTATCTTTCACTTCAAGGCTCCTTATACAGTAGGTAGCTTAATCTGTGGTGCATCTGAACTTTGCCTACTGGACGCGATTTTGGATGAAGCTCTCTTACGAACTAAGTATATACATAAGAAAAGGTTAAAATTACATTAATTTTCATTATGTTGATATTACACATGCGGAACTATATTTATGACAGCGAACTTACGAAACCCAGCGGAAATAAGAAATTTCTTATTTTTCTGGAAAAAACTTTAATTTAAAGTTTGTTGCCAGCCGGTATTCCTAGGCAGTATTCGTACGAGCAAAGTGCACTTCCTTATAACCTTATTTTCTTCACAGGGACTCGAAAATTTTCTTTAGATTAGTTTCTCTTGTTGAGGCAAATAGGAAGGAAAAAGGAATAATAAGTTCGCGTCGCCTCTTAAATTGGAAGTCGGGTCTTTTATACCACGATCCTTACTGGCTTACCCCAACTGAGAAAATAGCATTGCTTTGCTTATTAGAAGCTTATTTCTGTTAATAAAACTTTTATATCGAGTTTTCTTAATTCAATTTAATACACAACCTTTGCATAAATTATGATTTCTTTGTAATATGCAAATATAAATACAAAAATACTTGTATATCAGTTCATAAGTGGCGGTGTTTAATTAATCTAGAGGTAAAAATGTATATTGAATTTAATATTTACTTCATGGTTCCAAAATCAAATAGGTCGCCAAATTGCATACTCGTAACACTAACAGTAAATTGATATCATGTATCGATGTAAGCACGCATATTACGAAAAGTATTTTTTTCTTTAATTTTTTAATTGAAAGCAAAAACCCTTAACTGAAATAAAACATATTAAGATACATATTTTAAAATGATTAGATATAACGGAGAAGGCGATGTAGTCTAAGTGTAGTGCTAAGCGAAATATTATAAATATGCTAAACCATAGGTTAAGTTTCTTCAAAAGTAAATGCTAAGGTACTATGCTAAAGTCTATTTAAATGACTTTGGCTTAGTAACGTTTACTTTTCTCGGTCTAAAAGACAAAAAAACTAGTTAGGCTTTTCATTTTCTTTTACCAAATTGAAACTTACTTTCTCTGTGTGTTCTAAAAAATAAATTTAATTTACTCACGGTGCAACGGAGCACTAAGCAAAGCTTCTGGAAGGCGAATCCAAATCAACTGATAAAATGAATTCTATATTCGGCTTTTTGGAGTAATTTTAATTTTCTACGTCAAAAATAAGCTTGATAAATATTGTTCTGCGAAACTTCTCGTGGAAGAAGATCAAAGGAAAAAGTTTAGGCGTATTATCAAACTGGTCTTGAAAATCATTATTTAATTGAGTCCATTTAGAAATTGCCTGTTTATTAATCTGATAAGAGATTAGACGCTCTTTCTTATTTCATGGTACGAGGTACGCAGAATAATTATTTAAGCATTTTTAACTGCTGAATATTTTTACAGTGCTAGAGCCCGCAACAACAACATCCGTTGCACGAATGGGCCGGCTCAACCGGTGAAATACCACGACCTCTAGGAAGACAGGCGTGAAGTAGAGTATTCTGCATTTTGTCCGATTAGTGAGGTGCCGAAGGCCTAGTTCTAATTCTCTCCACCTTCCCACTTTTTTCTTATAAGGAAAGGATGGGAAGGGGAAGAAAACTTTACGGTGGAGGGGATGTATAGGAATTGGAAATAGCCATTTTCTGTTTGTGCCCTCCTCTGTCTATTAAAGTTGGGCAACGCATCGGCAGCTCATTAGTTTGTTGGCTATTTTAATTTAAGTAAAATACTTAGAATTCCGCGCAAATAGTGAAAAACCCTCAAAATTGTGAAAAAACATACGCGGCGCCGTATCGGCCCGCTATCTGCAATGTCACAAAGGTTGCCGTAAGTAGTGAAATAACATAAGCATTTTAATATTTGAAGTGTAAACCTCTTTAGCCACGTTAAACGATATATATTATAGGTTCTCGAGATCGGCATGCGTTAGCGACAGCGTCAGCAACATGCTTATTGAACTGAAAACAACTTTAACTGCGTTAGGTAGCGTTGGTTGTAATCTATATATAAAATTAAATTGTTTGTTGTAATGTCAAAACATAATTTCGATACTGATGTTTTACGTCTTATTGTAAAAAATACAAATATATGCTTACTTATTATGCAATTATATTTATCCCTCTAAGTGATTAATATGTTTTAATTTAATTCCACGCGGACGAAGTCGCGGGATACAGCTAGTTATTATATAAAAATGCTAATGAATGAAAATGTAAGCTGACACTTAAAATGTAAGTTCAATCTAGATGGATTGCATGATCGGTAACACCAATTTACACAGTTATCACTTTTCATTTTTTAAGGCATATAGGTTTTAATTGAAGATGAAATTTAATCTGATGACAATTTGAAAACCGAAATAGAAATGATGGACAAATCATATTTTCAAAAAAACTTATTTATTGTTTTCCGCTAGAATTGTTATCTAAATTGTTATGAACACTCGTTCTACTCCGTCGTGTTTTGTTCTCTCTCATTGAAAATGTTTCAGTTTGCCTCCAATATGACGCTAACTCAATCCGGGCCTACACTCGCCCACATTTTCACGGTTCATTGGATATAAAAAGAAAATAGCGCTTTTAAAAGGACTGAGGAGCCCTTTTAGCCTTTTTGTCCAATTTCGAGACGATGTTCGCCGACTGCCGTGCATATTTCAACAAACATTAAATTAACGATTCGACGACGGGGCAAATCAGACAAAAAGAAAAAAGGGAAAACCACGACTGAAAGAAAAGACTTACCTAGAATCTTATTGGACGACAAAGAATGCGTATATAAGAATTTCTAGAATATACAATACTTCTGTGTTTACTATTTACAAGTATATTAAATAATATATAATAATAATAATTTCATTTTTAATTATACCTAATAATAATTCATAATAAAAGTTTAAATTATAATGACTACGAATGTAAATCATTAATTAATACGTGTTCACTGTCTCATTATGAAACCTAAGCTAAATGATATGTAAAAGCACAAAGCAAACAACAAATTAAAATAAAACAATGGTAGGTAGGGGGATTAGTGAATGAATACGCAGGCATTTAAAAAATCCAGAAGTACAATTAACTATTCGCTGAATACACTGAAGCCTGCAACATGTGACGGATGAATAATAGCCAGAACGACAAAGCTTTTTACGTTTTTAAATAAATAAAAACCTGCTTATTCCGCGAATGGAATTTTTTTGAACTATTGCGAACAAGCAAATGATATTATTTCTAATCCAAATATCGCTTTGATTACTTTTACAGATATGTGTCCTTGAAGAACTAATTATGAAATATATAAAAATAATCGTGGAAAATATAAGCAATATTTAGCTTATGATGCATTAATTTTACAGTTACATATAATTATTATAGAAGTACGAGCTGGTATTGGCGGGAAAATAATGATAGTAGAATTAATGTCGTTGAGATGCGATGCGAAAATAGCATTAAAATATGGCAAAGTGGATGTTGTGACTAGAATTGAGAAAAGAATGCTTCGGTGGTTCGACATGTTAAAAGGATGAATGAAGAGAGATGTGAGAATGAGAATTACGAACCAAATTTATGTTGCAAAAGTAGGTGGCACTGTTGGTGGGAGTCGCCCTAGAAAAACTTATATCGATCGGATTATTGGCTTACTAAAAAAGGGCGATATAAGGGCACACATAAACGACGAGCATGCATGCGTAGATGTATAAATGTAGAAGAAGCGATAGAGGTATGCCAGGATCGATCGAAATAGAAATCCATAATCTCTGCCTACCCCTCTGGGTTACAGGGATAATCGCACATTTTTTTATTTATTTATTATTATACTCATTCTACATGTCTTATGCGCATAACACTGATGGGAAAATCAAAATAACTTTTAGGAGGGAGGGAAGAATATTAGCCCTTACCCAATCTTATTGTTGTATTGATGAATTCAAAAAGCATAAACTCATTAGTATTAGCCTCGTATGTTTAGCGAATGACCACAAAACTTACATAGCTTTATATTTTAGTCACGATATGAATTTATCTAATTCAGAGGCGTGTTAAAAACAACTCTTGGCTGGTTTATTTGATTACAATAAAAACATCCTGGAAATGTCTTTAATTTGATCTAATTTAATTTGTACCGAGGGATCTCAATGCGGGTGGTGGAATTTATAAAAGAAAAAGTGTCACGTACACAATAGGTGCGATTTTCGCAAATGAGCTGCTCAATATTCAAGAGGCAAACGTCTTCCAGTAACAACAGAACAAATTCGAAAGACGGAATATCGACAGGACGGCCCTTAATGTAATTATCATAATGGCGACCAATAAAAGAGAGGTTCGGAATTCGTGACAGAGCTTTAAAAGATACTATCAAAGGTGCCTAAGGCGGAAAACGTCGTATCTTATTTAGCGCCCTCCCAAAGAGAACACTCCGATAGACGACTCCCTAATCACATTATATCGTACGAAAGAGCCCATGATAAAAAAAGAACGAAACAGATTTGCATGAAATGTCAAAGTTGCTTAAGTGTTTTTGACAGTTCTGACGTACTGAGATAAAATATATTTGAATAATAACCAAATGAATTGGTAATCATTATTAAATTACTGTATTTATTTATTTTGCACTTAAATATTTCTAAAACGATTTAAATTTTCCTTGCACTTCTCTTTTACCATTATTTTAATAAGGTTATCCTCTATTTCCCAATATAATTTTTATTGGGGAATTGGACTTTCTGCAAATCTCAACACCCATCAATTTGGAGGCACACCTCTACTTTGTTCTGGAAGATTCAAAACAACTTGGCTACAACAACTAAATCAGCGGTAATGTCGAAATAGACCAACTCATGGAGCAAGTCCAAGCGGCTACAGCTTGCGTTCTGGAATAGATTTCATCCGCCGAGATCTTGGTACGTGTCGATTTCAATGCCCACCATGCCGATTGACTTGGTCACGCGAGAAGATCTGTCTATGACTTTGCCTTGTCCTATAATCTGACGCAACTAGTTATATCGCCCACGCGAATTCCAGATATGGAAGATCATACACCTTCCGTGTTGGACCTTCTGCTGACCTTACATCCAGACAGGTACTTGCTTTGGCTCGTTGGATCACAGCCTCATCCGGACAAAAGTGCCTATCTCGCGTCGCCCACGGTTCGAACCGAATGGCCACCACCGAGTGTGTGTGTCTTTACTATCTTTGTGCAGGGGGATGACTCGTTGGCCCATACCGCAAAAGAGAAGGCCAATCTTCTAGGCTTACTTTTTGCATCCAACTCGACTCTGGAGGATAAAGGTAGTTCACCGCCGAATATCCCCCGCGTGGTGACACTTTCAAGGAGGAGGCCCTCGCGGTTAGTTTGGTGGCCAAAGCCTTTGATCGGGTGAAGCACAAAGCACTTCTTTCTGATTGTCCGAGAAAATTTGCGCCTGGATTACCGGATTTTTGGAGGGTCGGAGCATCAAGGTCGTTGTCGACGGTGCATGCTCTGACCCGAAATCAATTGATGCTGGTGTCCCACGGGGCTGTGTACTGTCGCCCACTCTGTTTCTTCTGAATATCAATGACATGCTGCAAATTAGCAACATCCATTGTTGCATAACTCTGCATAGACGGACAGCACGTGCACGATGCACTGTACACAGCCTGCACTTACGTTTCGTAGGCTACTGCCGAACCGGACCAAACTTGTGTTTGTGGATTGGGGTCGACAAAATCTTGTTGATTTCAATCCCATAAAGGCAAAAATCTGCGCCATTACTGCAAAAAAACAACCCTTTGTCTTGGATCTTCGTTTTGAGGGCACTCCTCTGATTACCACATCCAGTATCGGTATTCTCGGCGTTCACATATCGAGTAACGTTCAGTTTCGCGGTGGAAGACAAGGCCAAGTTGGCCTCTAAAAAGCTGTGTGTACTCAGTAGACCGAAGCAGTATTTCCAGCCAGGCCACCGCCTTCAGTTACACAAGGCGCAAGTTCGGCCCCACATGGAATACTGCTGTCATATCTGGGCGGGAGCACCCCAATACCCGCTTCTTCCATTTGACCGCATACAAAGAAAAGTGACTCGAATCGTCAACGACCTAGCTCGTCTCCCGAAACTCTCACTTTAAACCTACCACGTATGTATAGATTCAGTAGTTAATTCTGACCATTCTGCCAACCACCTCAGCATTTTAATTTCATTGGTATTGATCTTTTGCTCAAGTGCTTTCTTGACTCCAGATATCAGTGGCGTAAAGAAGCGCTCGCCGGAAAAACCTTTAACTTTTCCCTTTGTTCGCCGTCTCACGCATCGTCGTAGTGCGCTGGGTCTACTTGCTACTATTTTTTGTAATTTTTCTAAAACACTTTCATAAGGCTTACCTATATTTGCAGATAAAACGTGTATACACCTCTACGTTTATTTATAAGCTACTACACTTAAAGGCTGTGGTGACTTCCTGACACCGAAGCCATTGGGAACTGTAAGTTCAATACTGAGCGGTTATTTCACGTCGTCAAATGGAAAGTGTTATGAACAATACCTGGTTAACCGCCCCATGGACACATAATTTGATTGTCATAAAAACTGTACATGATTTTATAAAAATTTTATCCTTTTAGTTGAACTTAACAGGGATCAATTATCATATTACAGTCCCTAAGACACAATAGTCAAGCTATCGCTACCTTAATTTAATAAATCTCATATTTAATGTTAATACAATGTAATCATTGAACCCATTGCATCTATATTGCATCACCCTCGGGTTACCATACAGGCCAATTCCATTCACATCTATACTGTATCGTCGATCGGGCGTGAAGTCTTTTATATTCGCAGTCACGTGTCGACCACCGTCCAGGAAACCGACATCGGCGTATGTGTTCGAGCGGATCTAATGCACTCAAAACTATGCGACATCGCGGGGCCGGGGTGCGATAGACGAAACAATAGGGGACCAAATAAAACGAATTGGGAGACGCACTGTATTATTTGCGGAAAAATCAATGGCAAAAGCTTCCTATGGTGCGGAGCGGCGACAGGAAGACGGATCATTATTATTACTGTCCACAGCCCGAATAGAAGCGTGTCGGTTCGCTTCCGCCTCTACGTTTCCTTTTCGATGAAATGATGGCTTTATAAAAGCTGTTATTTAGTTTCGTCATTCACCCCTCCCGTTTATTTGTCGTTGAATAAATTATTGCTTAATTGAAAATTATTCTTCAAGAAGAAGAAGAAGAAACAATTCCTAAAGTGTCATATAAACTGTGTAATAATCGATGAGATCTAAGTTAAAAGTGTTTCCAAACATTTGTCTAAGCAATTTTATACGAACAAATTTTATAATTAGCAAACATTTAGTTCCCTTCCCTCCCCGTTCGCATTTGGTTATTACTTATTATTAGTTCAATTATATTTAGATCAAGCTCTATAGTGGTCTATAGCCTGTAACAATAACAAATGTTGTACGAATAGGCCGGATCAACCAGTCGAAGTGGAAGGATTCTGTGCTTTGTCGGATGAGTGAGATGGATCGTTGTCCTAAATCTTAGCAACATGCGAGCGACTTATTTAATTTCGACCGAACATAATATATCTACAATTAATTACTATTCACAAATTCCAGGACAAATATTAATTACAAATAAACAAACTAAATTAAAGTAGTTTTAAATAGAATTAGTAGTTTATTAAGGTTTAATTTTTATACGCATGCAATGATCAGAGTAATTAAAATGTTCATAGTAATTTTATTAAAACTCGTAAAGGAGTACGCAAGTAGCGCAAACACATTTGCGATGCGTAAACACACATTTTGTAAATGTACCTAATTAAAAGTCAACATCTCTACTAACTGGAGTTACATAAACACAGAGTCACGAATATTCTACGCACTACAAGGCAGCTGCTAATAGGCTGTGATATTACCGCTGGTATTTATAAATATATATTGGTACTTATTTTCTGTCAACAAAAAGGTTTCTGCGCCTTCGTAGATTTAGATAAGGCATACGATAAAGTTTAAAGAGATAATCTATGGTCAACCTTGGTTCCGTTTGAATTGAACAGTGATGTAATACAAGCGTTAACATATCTTTATAAAAATTCCATACCAGTACCTATATCGGTTTGAGTATCAATAAAGGTATAAGACATAGGTGTGAAGCATGCCCGTGGCTGTTTAATTTCTTTACAGTTGATTCTTTGAAAGCTTTAAAACGATGTTGAATATGGTGAATTACGCCGATGACCAGCTCGTGTTTACGTCATCAGTCGAGGACTCACATTTTATGCAAAATGAAATGAATGATTCATTGAAAGGTAGAGGTATGGAGATGTAGCCCTCTAGGTTACGGCCGCGAGCGCATGTTTATTATTTATATTGGTACATTAGATGCTTAACAATAGCTATCTGAACCAATAATCTCTCCAAGGCATATTGCTTCTGCTAATTAATCAAAAAGTTATCTACACTAAAAACTAAATTAAATCTTGAGACCCAGATTCACCGATTAATTTGGGTATACTGGTAAAATGACTTATTTGAAAATTCCTTTACCTACTCTTTGCCCTCTTTGGCGTGCTATTCTTACTCGACAGAATCTGTGCATATTTTTAGTTTAGAATAAATATAAAAGGTATTATTTATGTGCTAAAAATGTATTATATGCATACACATTTCCTATCAAAGCTACACAACTAAAATCGGAGTTTATATTCTCATAACAGACTCAGATAGAGATGCATGCAATGTCATCATTTACGAGCACATTTTTAAGTACTCCATGTTGAAAAATTTCGAAAACTCTATCATTCTAAAAAATACCGCTGTCGATTAGCAATGAGAGAGTTGAAAATCGCAAAATCGCGATCCCAACTAACAAATTGGTGAAAATATATTTGAAAATGTATCATAAATGTTAGTAAAAGTTTAGGGTTTAAGCGTATCCATGCATTTGAACCCCTTCTTCCTTCCAGTAACTACGATAAAAGTACAAACTGTTCCATTTCACCGGTACTGTGTAGTAGTATCTCGTTATATCTTCGAAATCGTGACCCTTCGAACATGTGTCTTTCTTGGTGAGCCTGGATTAATTCACCCAGGCATAAAATAAATAGCCAAACTTTAGCAATATTTTCGCTTTAAAGACTATAAGCAGTATCAAACATTAACCTTAGAAACAAAACAAAAAGCCGCCGTTAAACCTTTAAATATGACGAGCGACTTTCGTCACCCTCTAACCGAATTCCCAATCGAATCAACACTGACAAACCATCAAAAGTGGGGAACAAAGATCAAGGACCCCCTTTTTATATTTGAGTCGCGCTACAAAGTTGGTCCCCTCAAGGAGAGGGAATCGCGTTTTATTTGACACATTAGGCATATTAGCCTCTTCACTCCAATCTCATATCCGTCAAAATCGATAGCTGACTCTTTGAAGTATTGTGACCAAATTAAATCTAATTACGTATAAAATAGACGCCGTCAGCATATTTGAATCCCGACGTGGTAGACGAAGGTGTAAATGTGACAGTGGAAATCTAACACCGATAGTCACCCAAGGTTTTTGTAAAAGTATTTTAAATGCCTATTAACAAAAAACACGAATGTTATCTGGAGCTAAAAATAATATTTAGTTGAATAATAGCAAATCTCGATTCCATTCCCACTTTATCCTCCTCTCCTTTCCATAATAGTATTGGCAACAACGCGATAGCCACATAACGTAAAAATACCAATCAATTCTTTGATTGACTCCGTACATTCATGACTGTAATATTGCATACATTTCAGAAATTGTTATTTACAAGCCGCTACTTATTACAGAGTAGCTCAGTTGTCGATATACGGCGAACGGAGATTGTGAAACGCTATCCCTTATCGTTGTTTCGATTTCTATCAAGGTATTTTATCAAATCTGTCTCCCCCACTGAACGTTCGATAATGACTGCAGATACGTTTGAGTGCGCCCGCATGTCGCAAAGCCGGTTAATTTTGTGTAGTACGACGGGAGAGTTCGGGAGATTAAATGTACAGATAGTTGTTTTGTTGTGACCAGCTATTTTATTGTTATTACTTTAATATGAAAGGGAGTACATACAAAGTTATTTCCAAACTTAAAAATACCCGGACACTCAAAAGACTTTAGGAGCTTAGTGATAGTATTTTGCTTTTAATTTTGAAGTGAATTAGACTGCTATGTACAAACTATTTAAACAGTAAAAGTACTGTGTAAAAGTTTAATATAAAGATTTCCAAAATTTACTAACAATGCTTTTAACTATTCAGTTAGTTTGATTATTTCTCTTTAGCCTGTGCAAGGACGGTAGTTTTACTTTACAAAAATAGTCGAATGGCGGTTTTGAACCTGACCCTATGAAGTTATCTGGATATTCGGTAACCTCCACGAGTATGCATATTGCGTTATACACGCAAGACGGCAATTCCCCCAAGTTTCAGAGAGTTGCATGAGAGCTATATTTTCAGCTAAGGAGATTTGAAATCTTTCGTGTCACATATTTTTAAGTTCCGTTATAGTCACACGGCCATCACATCATATAAGGCCGTATCACATTTAGTATCATGTGGCATTATAATTGTATGCCTCACAAATACATGTTTAAGGACAACTCAGCAGAACAACACACGATCAATGTCCACATTCTATAAATAACGTAAAAATAATAGAAATACGCATTGTTAAAGATTATGGGACAAATTCATACACTCGGTCCCCTTCATTACACAGCCCCACCCTTCGCGCTAGAGCTCCATTAACGGATAAATATATGCAATTTATTACTTATACCAATTTACATATATTTTGTGAAGATGTAACATGTTTCTACAGTTAAACTTAGTTAAGTCAGCGCCCAGAGGAAAGATGAATGTGTGCGTAACGAAATGTTATAAACTCATCCTTCCCGTCACCAGTGCTTTGCCCGCACATTTTAACCGTTAATTCTAGGTGGACCGTGCATTTGATGAGCGAAAAAAATGTATTTTTTTATCTTAATTAAGCAATAAGGCTACTTCTGGGAAATGCGCATTTTTAATTATTACATATAATATAATAATAATCAAGGAATAATTAAAATTAGTTCAATTGTTTCGGAGCTTACCCGTAAGGTAAGCTCTAAAAAACTAACGAAGTTTCTTCATTGGGAATAATCTTTTCATCGCTCTGCTTTTTAGTCTTTGTTAGTGTGTTTAAATCAATATAATTAATGTAAGCCAAATAAAAGCCTAAAATGTAAGACGTGTTATACATTTACACACAAGTTGTAAAACCGCAATTTAAAAGCACTAGTAACACCTAACAGTGTTCAACGTTCCTTTGTGTTATGAAAGTACATTTATGTGAACTGTAAGCAACGCAAGGGCCAAAGTAAATATTGCAACCATAAAATTTGAAACGGTATTATAAAAGCAAACGTTTACAAAAACCCAGCCCTCAATTTGAATTGAATTTCTTTATTAGTCGGAACGTTCGACAAATGGACAGGCAGGAGTTTTGCATTAGTTGGGCTTTCACAGTACTGCCTGCGGCAAAACAGCGCGTGCCGCTAGTACGACGAACAGAGTACAAAGCGGGATTAGAAAATTTGCGCAGTTAAAGGACTGGAATATAAATAATAAATAGCGTATATGTACTTTTCTTTATCAAAAAGCTGTGGTATAACAATGTTATTGCATTTTTCTTTTTCGACATTAATATTATAAAAATAACATTTTTGCTTGTTTGTTTGTACCGTATACATAAAAACTTCTAAACCGATCTTATTAATTCTTTCACCAATAGAAAGCTGTTTTATCACCGTGTAACCAATGCTATATTATATTTTATTTTTAATTTTATCTGCCCATTTAAAACTGGCGCGAGCTTGATCAAAAGCCAGCCTATTTATGTGGTAATGTATTCAAGACATAATGTCGAAAGATACGGTTTATTTAATTGAAGTAAACCTTTTTTAGTTTTTCTTGATTCCATATTATTGGAATATAAAAAAATAAAATAATCTCCCTGCCCTTTTTCCGTTTTTGTGGGTTTATCGACATGACCGTAGCAAAGTTGGACAATCACACATGATTGTTTAAATTGTAACCTTAGTCCATGCTCTATAAGTTTTGGCTACAGCTTTTACGGCCGACCGCCTACATAACGCCAATCCTCCTCAGGAATAATAATATACTAATGACAAAGCGTATTACAAAAGAATACATACATAAATTCGTATTCTTAAGTCTATACAGTCCATTATACTTGTTATTGCGCTGCTTACTTAACCGTGTTAACTAACAAAAACATACCGTATGTACTTGCACAAACAGCTCACTACTGCTTGCCTCCTCACGCAATTGCTTACAACTATTCGTTTTTAATCGGCTCTTGCATCATACAATTTGTTATTATGTACCCACTCTTTATAATGTCTGTTAAAGTCTACGACATAATGTCTAATAATTTTAACGTGAATTGGTTTATTCTTAATTTAGCTTTGGCTTACCCGCTTTTTCAACGTATAAAATTAGTGCTAAATTTATTTTTGAAATATAACTATACTTTAACTTACTATAATGTTTCTTAAAAAATTGTTGTTTTCTGTTTACAGTTATGGTTTATGGACATAGGTTGAATATTTTTTATCAAAGCGTACGAGGCCTTAGGACCAAAACAGAGACATTTTATCGACAGGTCTTACTAAATTCATATGATGTTATTGTTTTGACAGAGATGTGGTTAGTTAACGGTATATTAGACATCGAATTGTTTGATGAAAGAAACACGGTATGGCAGCGGGATCGACTTATGTGTTTGTCTTTTAAAATGCCTATACTTTTTACTGTTTGAATTTTTGATGCTATGTTTGCTCACATTTCTAAATTTGTTAATCTGTATCTATAAGTGAAGACTTGTTATTGGCTGTACAATTGCTATATTAATGCTACTCATGTTAAATTTTAGCTGTAAGTCTTCCATCATCATAAATAAAATAAATAAATATATTATATATATAGACTTTCTTTCAAAACTTCAATGTAAGATATTTTTAAAGTCTTCCCTTTTTTATTAAGCCAAATAGTATTGAGAAAATTGTTATTGATTTACAAGTGCCGTCTAGTTTCCAACTTCTGATAATTTCTAAGTAACGGAGAACTTATTATCGTACTGGTTCGCATTTTTTCGCTAGGGTTTTAGACGCAATAATGAAAAATATCAAATTTTGATTTTAATTTATTGCCATGTGTTATATGATATTAAAATAAATAATAAATTAAGTTAGTTTTATTACCTTTTTTTCTATTGTATATTGCCGCATTTCGTTTCTTAATTTGTACACAGTTACTCGTCACGCCATCTGAAGAACATACCAATTTTCTTCACTATGGTATGAGACTTCGTGATAAACTTTCAATCATTATCATTTCAAAGATGGTAATATAATAAATAACATAAATAAATAAAAGTTCAACCTATTCAACTGAACAGCTATGTTATAAAATATTATTACATACATTTATATTATTTTTATCGAACAAATATTTGATATGGTTCTTTAAACTGATATAACTTTTTTATTTATAAGCCGATTGATATAAGACAAACACTCAATGTTAGGTGAAGCTTACCACAATACATTAGTGGAAACCGCACCCAAATCGGCTAAGCCGTTTCTGGGATTAGAGGTAACAAACGCACAGACGAACGAATAGATAGACAAACAGACAAAAATTCTAATAATCATTGTTTTGGGTTTTATTGCCTTTATAAATAGATCCCCAATAAATATCTTCCTTTTACAGACAGCGATCAGTTATATTTTTATTATATGTATAGATTGTACCGAAAGCAACGACATGGAATTTTCGTGTCACTAAACATCACCTTATAAACTAATATTTTTCTGACCTGAATTTATATTTCCAAGCGATTTCAGCCGAAGAACCCAGGAGACCTATGTAATATTTCTTTAATCTGAAGAATAATTAAACTATATTATATTTAGCACATTTTTAAAGCTCAGATTGTAAGCCTTATAAAATAAGAAACTGACTGACTGAAATATCAACGCATAGCCCAAACTACTACTAGGCCTTGCGACTTTTGCGCAGATCTTTTGGTTTTGACGTAGGCCAGCACTGAGAAAGTGTTTTCTAAATCGATCTCCTAAAGTTCGAAAGTAGGGACGAAAGTTTGTATGGTAAAAAAAATCCAATATAAGTTGACCTCAGATCTATATTATCAATCGTTTTAAATAGAGTTCAGCTTAGGAATCATTGGTTTAATTAAATTATACGGCAGGTGAAACCGTGGGGCTCGGCTTGTATTTATTAAGAGAAACGAGCAAAATCACATGCCCTGGTTCCATCGGCTTTGAAAAAGGTTGAGGTCAAAACGATGAGTGAACGGAATCAGTCGTGCAATCTTTATCACCACATCTAGCAACCTGGAACAATATAAATAAAGCCGATAAACTTTGCTATTATTGTTTTGTATCCCAACATTCAGTTCAATATCAATAAAAGATGCTTAGCCTCTATCGCATCATCAAGAGTTCTTAGTAAACATAGTTTTGTATAATTTCATTTTGAGTAACATTTTAGAATTTCATTTGAAATAAACCAACTCAAGCTGAAGCGCTTATAGCCTAATGGATAAGGGTACAGACTGCGAAACATGGTCATGTGTTCCAATCCACCATTCGACTATTGTCGTGAACATGATGGGAAAACCTATTGCTGTATGCACTACGTTCGTCATGTGTCGGCCCTACATAAAAAACTGGACAACTTGCAAGAAGAAGAAGATTGCGATGTTTCATAGGGTGTACAACAAAACTAGGAAATTACTTTACAGGAAATGCCTCAGATCGGAATTTAAAACATTCTACGTAATTTTTGAACGAGTTTGAGATTACAATTTACTTTAACCTTCCATGCTGTTACAAGTTTGATCAAATTTTGTAGTTAATTAAAAAATGTTTACAAATTTATTTTTAATTGGTGTATATAAAATATTATAATAAAAAGGTGATAAAGTATTCAACTGAGCCAATTAATTTTCTTCTTATAGCTTGCTTAACACGTTAACAATCTCCATACAAAAGCCAACACGTGGTAAATTGAAATAAGGTGTAATGTTCTATATATATCTATAATGCCCTAGTCGCTGTTCTTTATTTTTTGCGTGCCCACACATAATTGAAAAATATATACATTAAGTATTTTAAATATTAATAAACTTGAAATACCAATCTCTCAATATTAATTTCTTGTATTCAGAAAATATTATTGTAATTAAAAATAATAATATTTTATTTTGTTTTCGTTACTACAACAAAACATACCAATAAATAATCCGCATCTATCGACTTCCTGTACGTGGGCAGTAACTGACTGCAGCAAACAAGCAACACCTACACGGCAAAACAATACTTAAGGATTATATTATTTGTCGTTAATATGGATGATTGATATGATGATTAGAGCAGTGGTGGCTCAGCGGTTTAGGCCCCGACTTACGTACTGTAGGTCGCGGGTTCGAACTTAGGCAGGCGCTTTACTTTGTGTAATTTATTTTATCACCACTGCTCCAAAAACGGCGAGGAAAACATCGTGAGGAAACTGGCATGTTCTTAGAACCATCAAATTCGAAGACATGTGAATTCCACAAACCCGCACTGGGCCAGCGTGGTGGATTATGGCTCATTCCGTCTCTCGGAGAGGAGGCCTGTGTCCCTGCAGTGGGAAGCATTCTAGTAAAGGCTGATTTAATATTGTTATTTATGGATGATTCTTGATATTTCTTTTTTCATGGACTTAGAAAATCATGCGTCAAACTATAAAAATAAATATGCACTCACGCTGCGATTCTCATCTAGCGCTATCCTACCTCTCTAGCTTCTTCTACACGTGTATGCGTATAAATGTAGAAGAAATATATATATTCTTCATACGGTTAAGGGTACTCTTTATATTGCCTTTCTTTAATTTGTCACTAATCTGCTCGATATAAGTTCTCCTTGGACGTAAAACTATGTACTTTTATTAATACAATTGTGATCCCAGTCCACTTCATGGCTGTGTTTATAATAATATATATGTTAATGCTGTATACGTACCAAGTGTTTGAAATATATTTTTAACCCATTTATATTCGTTTCACCGGTATAAAATGTAACGGAATATTTGAACGCCCCACTTACGATCAAGTTGGAATCAAACCTTGCACACTTGTCGAAGACCGATGACAATGCAATAATTCTATTAAAATATCCGATTTTCCTTATCAGATGCGCCAGGATTAACAAATTTATTTTCGTTTCCATTGTTAGTTTAGTTGACACTATTAGCCTGCTACATAATAAGAAACAACTTTGCGATAACTTGACCTATAAGATCTCTACTTGCAAAATTATTAGTTGTAAAAATAGCGAAAAATAAATTATAGTTTATAAAAACTAAAAAGCACGCTTTTAGCGATAATCAAATAAAAAACACTTCTTAGTTAATTTAAAAATGTCATACAAAGCAGCCCACGCTTTTACAATATTGTAATTAATTTTCTCATCAGTAATTTTTGTCTTATGCTAAGAATTATTTTTTACTTTTTAGTTTGATTATCGCTAAAATTGTATTTTTTAGTTTTAAACTATATTTTTTGGGATTTCATTTTACTAGTTATATGTTGATTGTTTCTACAAACAAACCTTTAAGTCTTTCGTTGAAAGCTTAAGTTACCCAACAGGAAATTTATATTATTAAAAGGGATTTTTTATAATTATTAGTAAATATATAAGCCATTGAGTCAATGATAATGACTTTTTCACTATTAGAAAACAATTCAATTTCGAGCGACGTATGTGTGGGCGTTTTATTATTATTAACTGATTCGGAAAACGATAGGAACGCAAAGCTAGTAAATAAATAGAAGAATATATACTTTATTATAGTTTTATTATAGAAGAAAGTGGCAAACAAGCAAGTAGGTCAGATGCGCTGCCTACCTTTAATGGACAGAGGAGGTGATCGACAGGGAAAAGGATACCTCCCTATCCCCATATGTCCCCTCCGATCCTATCCTTATTAGCAAAGGATGGGAAAAGGAAGAGGACTGAAATTGGGCCTCCGGCACCTTATTCATAAGTAAACAACACGCAGATGGATACTTCTGCTTCACAACTGTCTACTTTGTGGCCGTGGTATTTCACCAGTACCTACGTATGGCTCATTTGTGCAACAGATTTTGTTGTCACACACATATAACAGGCACGTTGTATAACATTAAAATAAAGGGTAATTTAAAAAACACGGAGTAGAGAAATAAACGGGATGAAACGAACAGAGCTTAAACAAACAATCAGCTTTTCGGAGTAATTTTTCAGCAATCCTATCCTTCATGCTAAATTTATTAAGGGTCGCACTCACGCCCTGCCTCGACACTGTAAGTAACCGTTACGAGAACGGGACGCTTAAATTCCACGGGCAGAAGTGTCGTCATATATCACCCGAACATAATTTCTGGTCCCCTATAAAAAGTGAACTTTCAGGGATCTCCCTCACTGCATGCGGGGGTCGAGCGTCTGTTTCTTATTTCCTCAATACGCGGCCAAGAATCGGAGCTGATTGTTTTTATAGCCACCCGATTTAGGGAGAGCACAAGTCTTAAAGTTTGAATCTATCTGAAACACGTGTTGGAAATTTCGTTCAAAATATATTGGAAAAGATTACACTTAACCTTTCGATATTGAATGAATATATCATCTTGTAACAAATGTATCTTTAATTGATCGATTTTTAACAAAATGTTTTCCTTATACATACTATATTATGGGTATAAAATGAAAAATAATTAGGCTGAAGAGAAAATTGTATGAATAGAAAAAAAAATAGAATAGAAAATCGATTGAAAAATCGTCTTTAAACTTTCAACGAGAACATATCGAGCTTAGAACAAAGCTCGATATGTTCTCGTTGATATAAACATTCCACAGCCCACAAGAATTCTTGTCATAATTACAATAACGCAACAAATATTGATGAAATTTGATACCACTCGAATTTCTAACAGCATAATATAAATCTCTGTCCTATCCCAAAGAATCTCGCCCACAATTCGTCGCGCGCAACCCCTCTCGTCTCACCCTACATCAAAACGTTCGTCGCATCAAAATTCAACAATAAAAAAGGAATATTTATTCGTTATTTGTTGTCGGTTTGCATTAAAATAAAGCGTCTATCTAGGCCTCAGCACCCTTCTTCGGCTTTATCTGAGTTCAGGATTGCATAAAATTATCATCTTTCACTCGAATGTGACAGACACTTGCCGGGGTGAGAACTGCTCATCTAATTTCGTTCCTCTTGCGCCTAGTCTCGCACTGATCATTTAGGAAAGGATGAATTGAAGATTTACAGGTCAGCGATGTCAATCCTTTGAATTTATCATTTGTGTATTGATAGTGTGACTAATTATTTGTCTTATTGTAAAATTGTATCCATCTGTTATCATCTTTATGTTTTCCAAAGGTGAGATATATTCGTTATCATTTTTTAAACAATTAATCACATACATTACGTATATTTCAGAGGTATCATAGGCTGTTTGACAATCGAAGCATATTCACTAAGCTAGAATGATTGGCTTTCTCGTTGCTCGTTTTTATTCCCTTGTATTCCAGAATCCTAGACCCTATCCTATACTTTACATTGGCTAAAGGGCATTTATTACCATACTTTTGCTATTTACTAATCTTCGTTTCGTCGATTAAAAATCAGTGGGTAGTTCAAACAAAACATTTTTTTTTCGAGTTCCGAAAACAACTCATATTTGAAAACGATTACGAAATGTAATTTCAGTGCTATTCTTTTTTCGAATTCGACTCCGAACGTTCAATAACTAAACTAATGTAATAAGGCGACGGGAAAGGGTGGGACGAAATGTCGTAGGGACGTCACGTGGCATGGCCCGGGGCTATACGGCGAATGTGAGGTTAATGCACAGATGTATTTGAAGCGTCAATTAAATTAATTTTCGAATGTTTTGAACGTCGATTTATAACGACACTGCTTCTATCACCACAGTATCTAAACAGGCGACGGACGGAAGGACGACTAAGGAACTAAATAATTGGAAAGGATTTACATTTTAATATCAATCAGTGCGAAAACGGGCAGCGAGTCACCTTACTAACCTAACCTAGCGTTCAACTAAGTGATTACCGCAGCTCACTCGACGTCTCTTTAGAAAACAAGGGAATCAAGCCGATCAGTAAGAACTTAGTTGTTAATACACAATAAAATAAAAAGATACTTGAGTAAGTTCCGAAGATAGTGGTTAATTTTTATGCACGTAGCTGTGCAAAGCAATAGGCCTAAAATAAATTTTAGGCTTAACTTTTTTTCGACAAAGTGAGTTTTAGTAAATATTATTATACATTTTAATGTGCTGGTAGGGAAGCAAGCTATTACCTCATAATTTAGTAACTCGAACTAGCACTATCGCATTAGGTGAAGATAGTCAGCGGTAAGACCCACCAGTTATTAATTGGTCTATTGCTGTAAGTAATTGCCCGCTGCAGGGAAACCATTAATGCGAACACATAACATTGCTAAATGCGCCTTCTGTTGTTGCAATCGTAGGTTTGTTAATTACTTATAATATTAATGTATCGTGCCATTTTCATAAATTGGGTATAGATTCTTTATTGATTTAAATTTAAATTTTAATGCATTTAAAATTAAAATAACACGATTTAATAATACATAAAATTAAGTAATGGAATGGTGCTAAGCAAAAACAAGTAAAAGTGAATTAAAAAAGTGAAAAACCCAACTGACTGTATAACTATCATCAATCTTTATATTAGTCATGACAGACCTGACCCAGGGAAGAAGAAGAGTCTAACGACATCATGGCTTTTCAAAGTCGATCAAGCCTTTAGGTTACAGGCGGGAACAACGGAACTGACACACATACGTATGTACATATACTTGTCTATTTAAATACGCGTTAAAACATTACTTTTCTTCGAGGTCAGTCAATTACTAATGATTATTATTTACGAAGAATAATTAGTTTAACTTCTGTGTTGTTTAGATAAGCATTAGCTATATGGTATTCTTGGCAATTAAATTTAAACTCAGCTTTTATGATAACTATAGAAATATATAAATATGTACATGCATAGACAGCGAAGTAGTTGGTGATTCGAGATTAAAATAGGGTGCATTCATTAACATGGGGCGAGTTTCATTAAAGTTCGCCAATTTGTATAGGCTATTAACTTTTAATCAAATGCATCCCTTGACAACATTTGGAAAAACTTAACTTTCTTTTTACCCTACTGGGACAGACAGAGATAGAAAAGGATATTCACCTTATTCTAAGCTTATTGTGGCTCAAAGGGAATGTTCCCACTCGTATTATCATTCGCCGGCTATAAGAAGGAACACTGATTGGAATAAAACTAATTTTATGGATTTTATCGCGTTTATTTAACGACTTCGTTCCCGATGTTGCTTAGTTCTTAACGTGAGCGCTGTAAGGTAGTGTTATGTGTAGTATTCGCTTAAATACAAGAAATAATGACGAAAACTAATACTTGTTCCACACAAAATGTTTGCCGTCTGGACTGACTTGCTATGCATCAGTTCGGTACTCAGAAACTGTCACTGGACTACCAGGTCTTAAATATATACAAGTATTTTAGTTTATTCAGTCATCTTGTAATAAACTATTCAATCATTTAATGTTAAAATCCACTCTAATTTAACTCAAAAGATCATTCAATTACACCTGCGCATTTAAGAAAGCACCTTTTGTGTATTCTTTAATTTAAAGGCCACTTCCTTAACCAAAGATTTCGTTCATTGATATATTGAACAACGCTCAGTATCGTGGTCGCTTGGAGATCAAGATCTGTTCTGGAACTTTCATTTCTGGAGGTTGAGCTCTGCATTCAAAAATCTCAATATTTTCAGCAAAAAGGTTTTAAATCGACTTTGCGACTGTATAATATAATGTATTGGCAACAAGATCTGTTATCAGTCATATTTTTGTATTATTTATTATATTCTTATTAATATACGTTTATGAATCAAACCTAAACGTCGATTGCACTGTTTCTTAATTTCATATTTAAGAACTGAATAAATATTTTTTTCCTGACATATATTTTGACTAAAAGACAAACAAGGAAAAGTAAGATGAGAGTCGGCTTTCATTGCGAAACTAATAACTTATTTTGAAATATATCAAGGATGTTGTATAAACCACAGACTATTTTAGAGCAAAGCACTCTTTAAAATTGTTACTAACCTCTGGGTCAAAGACAAATCCTTAATCGTACAAAGTCAGGAGCGTTTACGCTACAGCCTCATAATTACATTAACTACGCGTTGCGTTTACGAAAGGACGTGCTTATACAGTGGGAGCAACAATTTGTAATCTAAAAATAACATTTAGAAACAATTATTTGTATAAAGTGTACAATTAACTATGTAAAATTTAAATAAGAATCCAGATGAACAATAGACATATATATATATATATATATATATATATATATATATATATATATATATATAAGTGAATAATAGAAATATGTATATGATTAATATATAGATGAATAAGCTCTCTATATATAAAAGTCGATGTGTGTACGTATGTTATATGTGTATAGACTCCGAAACGGCAGATGGCCTAGCGACGGATCCTGTAAGTTTGGTAGCGATTGGATTAAAATAATTAGTTCTATTAGTAGTACTAATTATTTTAATCCAATGAGAAATAAAATGAAGCGAGAGTGGTGTGTCAGGATCACGTTAAATGGAAATCCATGATCGCTGCCTATAGCTCTGGATTACGGGGGTGAGCGCATATTTATTTATTTATATAAACAGATTATACCAATAAAACTTGTACAAATATAATTCGCAAAAATCAATCAAATCAAATCAAAAACATCCTCTATAATGTTTGTGGTGCTACCCTCCAGACCGGTCTAGACAAATTGTCGCACCCCATGTTCACATTATTGCCGATATTTAATTGTTTGCGTAATTTATTTTGCAAAAGCTGGATATGGGATATGTTCAGACAGGTGGGCTGGGCGATAAAGGACTTTGCTCGGTTTATGCATATTTTATGACTACATACTTAATTCAATTAAATACACTCTATACATTTTATGAAGTTTTTAAGAAAGTAATTCTTTATTGTTTTAAAATGTTAAGTTTTGTATAAATACACATATGAGAAAAAGTGTTCTAATTTTAATTAAGCCTTTTTGTCTTTCGCACAAAACTTTACAAAATAGTATGTAAGGGAAGTCATTGACCCTAAGCATAGATATACTTAGGTAAGGGGTCAAATATTGTACTACATTTGTAGAGTGCAATAAAAAATATTATTATTGTATTTAGCTGTAGTTGCATGAATTGGCCAGCTCGACCGGTGAAATACCACGACCTCACAGAAAACAGGCGTGAAGTAGAAGTACTCTGCGTTTCGTCTGATGAGTGAGGTGCCGGAGGCCTAATTTCAGGCCTGTTCCCCTTCCCACCCGTTCCTCATAAGGGGGATAGGATGGTAAAGGGAAGAGGATTGGACGGGGAGGGGGTTCCTCCTCCGTCCATTAAAGGTAGGCAACGCATCTGCAATACATTTGCTTGTTGCGGATGTCTATGGGTAGCGCTCAATTTACATCAGGTGAGCCGCTTCCTCGTTTGCCACCATCTCACATAAAAAAAAGAAAAAGAAAATAGGAGATTGTTTTCAATTACATGTTAACTAAGAGATTTTGTGTAATAGATTTATTACATACTGGGATGCAAAAAGGGACGGACGTGTGTAACCGGAAGTCGGGGAAGCGCGCGCTATTTGATTTCACTAATGAGCATGCGGTGCTAGAGTTGGCCGTCAGAAAGCATCAACCCATTGTCCGAGAGGTTGCAGTATAATATTAATGTTGCTTATTACCAAGGTGTAATATCAGATGTTACATACTATAGGCGACTACGAAAATGTTCGCTCGTTACGTACGTAGATTTACATTACATTTTCGTTATGTTCTAAGTGGCTATCAGCTACTATCTATTCTGCACAGGCTGGATCCGCACAGATTTGAATGTTTACTAATTCCCTGTTGTGCCCCAGTATGAACAGCGACTAGAGTAACAGTTAAATGTGCTCTAGCCGAGGGTACCGGGCATGACTAAACGTCGCCTGCAATTTGGACTCCCGTCACATGCAGCGTGCTCAATCGTGACAGTTGAATATTTCAGTGTTAGTCACGCGCGCATTCGTTTCAATGTTTTAAATTGCAGATAACAGAGCCATCGGCTGCACATTTCACATATTCTCGTATAATTAGACGTATGGCCACGCACTTTAATTTACGTGCGTCAATAATTATTATGCAAAAATATTTTTATTTTATTTTATAGACAACATGTAATTCCTAAATACACACACCACATAGGTAAAACATTTTATCAGAAACCACTTTCACTAAATAAAAAAAATCACCTAATTAAATAGTAATTTATTATTAATTAAATATTGTTTATTGTAAACATAGCATGTCTCAGTAAAAGATAATGCAATGTTTTTTTACCTCAAACCATAACGTCACTCGTTAAGCGTATCTCACACTTAACTAACTAACTATAACCAGCACATATAAATGCTACAGTTAATTTCACTTATAGGATTATTTTTAATCTAGGGCTGTCCATCAGTCGTACCGATAATAGGGCAGAGTACCTAATTTATCCATTTTATCCGTTCCACTCAATAAGACAAACGGAGTTTTTCCGTGGCGGCTTATCTTAATAACTTTCGGGAGATAACGTGCGCTTTTCGTATCGTAACGGATACACGCTAGAATAATTGTTGGTATTGTATGAGTATTGACCATTTTGTTATTTTTTTACTAGAAACAAATGCCCACGTTTGCCAATGTGTTTTAGATTGGTATTTGTCGCTCTTTGATATCTCATATAATTTTATAAATGATAACTATTCAGTAATAGATAAATTATCGTGGTTTAAAAAACAAAAACGGCATATTTAAGAGATGTAAAGACATCATAAAATTTTACATTTCCAATTGAGCAAAAATAATTTTATATTGCTGTCTTCTAAAGAATACCAATTTAGACGCTAAGCTCATCGTCGTACACCACTGCCCTCTATAATAACTCCGAAATTCCCGTTCGTGGCACTCAGAAAGAATGTGTTAACGGAAAGACAACCGTCAGACATCTTAGGATCCACTAAATATTCGCTCGCAACCTTTGGTGATTCGTGACCCACAGCTTAGGAGTCTCTGATCTGTGCTGTGAAAGTTTATAAAAAGTGAAAATATTATCAATTCTAGGTTATCTTCACTTTATGCGCGGTCACTACTATGGTTTACGAATTTTTCGTTTTTCGCCCATGCTCTTATCGCACTTTATTAAATGATCGAACGGAACACTAAGGATGTTTCGAAAAACATTATATTATTACTTTTGGCATACTTTGTGAAAAATAACAAACAATTTTATATACACTTTTAAGCATGGTTATGGAATGTTGCCAACGATTGTTACGAAAAGGCTTCGGAAGGCGTTCTAAGCCCGTATTTGAAACTGTACCTTATAATAACAGGTCTTTTAACAGAATTCTATTTTGAATTGAATTTTATTTTAAAAATAAAAATATTGTGAAGACATCGTTAAAAGTTAAAATCTGTGTCATTCTAACACTTATATCGTTTTAATTCTACATAACTTTAATGTAGGAAACATTCTTCGAATGCGGCAACCCCATTTAGACTAAAATCAAGAACATGTTCTACATTTGAAGGAAAGACTATCATATATTTGCTGTTGTGCTACCTGTCGCTTTAATATTGGCAGACATACTTACTAAAGTACCACTAGGTACATGCCATCAAATGCAATGGCCACCGTCGTTCTGCTAACCTTCCCGTTCGCTATTACATTTATTAACTACTACTTCACTGCGGTAGTAGTACGCTACCTGTAGTTAATTCTTCTATGTTTCTTCCGATGAATAATGCTGGAGGCCACTTTTCATTAGACCTGACTTGGCTTGAACAGTCACTGTTCCGATTCATTGTAATAGAATAAACGACCAACGCCCGCTTTTGCTGCTCGTCCCAGACTTGCGTCCCATGTTTAAAGTAGATCTTACATACGTACAGGAGCTACTTGAAACCAAATATATAGTAGTAAGAATAAATTAAAAATTATTCAGTAAATTTTACGAACAAACCCGCGATTTTTGCCGCTTAACGTTTTATTTGAATCGAAATGTTTGCGCTGCAATGGCTGCAAATTTACTTATTGGTTATTCAATTTATAGATATATACTTTATTACGAAGTCATAAGACACGAGTCGAAATTAAATTAATTTGCAACGCACTGGCGAATTGCAATATCGCGGGTACGCGCCCCCTAGCTATTTTAATTTACGTCCACGCTCTAAGCAAATCGTTCTTTCACGCAAAACGGTATGCCATCCTGACGACACAAAGGGATAACTGTGCATTTTTCGTCGCGTCGCCCGAATAAAAGTGAAGCCACCCGTGAAAGTAGACGTTTATTTAGTGTCTTATTTCTTTTTATGCGGACCCGCAAGAAATGAGATGTTTTATGAAAATTGTTTTTCCGGGACATTAGCCAGTCCTAATTATGGCCGCTTAAACTCTGAGCCAATTTTCCTGGACGTTTTCACGTTGACTATGACAAAGTGGACCGGGAGGAAACAATTTTGCGTGGACGTGGGCTTATTAAGCTACTGAAAGTAACATAAATTCTGTTGACATTGAAAGGCTGCTCTGTGCGATGGACTAATTCTGCACGTAAAAAATGGATTAAATAAAGACAGACAATCTTGCAAGGAATTTTACAGACCATTTTGTCACATTTTGCTTATGTAATAAAGCTGTGAAGGAAGAATATATTGACACGAATGATTTGTCCACCCGTCATGATACTAAACTATGTTTAATCGTATCATCTAGTATTTGATACTATACTAGTATTACCTATATTCTAAAAGAGTTTATCAATCAACTAGTCACTAAAACTGACTCTCTGTTGGTAGTCTAAATAGAAACTTAATATTTAAAGCTCAATTAATCCACCTATATTTATTGACCATAATACTTTATCTGCTAGACATAAGCCTCTTCCATAAATTGCCATAAAGATCAATGAACCCTTGCTGCCTTTATCCAACGGACTCACGAAACCCTGACCAGATCGTCGGTCCATCTTATAACAGCTAACATACGCTGCGTCGTTCGTGGTTGACTAGAACCTTTTTCCGCCATCCTTACCGCAATTATTCCAGCTCCTTACCACTTAATAATTTGCACGGTTAATGTCGTTGTATTGATTTTGCCTCGAACTACATCATTTATGATTGATCTCGCTGTGAGACTACTATCAATAAGCTTTTCAATTCCCGTTTCAGTTATTCTTTTGCGGTATTTGTCATTTTGTTATGATGTATAATTGAATTTATATTTATTTATATGAAAAATGTTTAAAAAAGATCCTTAATTTTTATTTAATTTCTTAATAAATTTTATGAAGGTGAAAAGTTTGTAAAGGATTCCTTTTGATTTATTTTTCCATTTGATGAGATATAAAGTGTGAATTTCCTACTTTCAGTTACGCCGACTTTCGTGAATGTGGCAATATTTCACACAAAATTTAATCGCCTCGAAAATGAACTCAAATAAAACTAAGTCAAACGTTCTGTCTGCATTAGGTTGATATTAAAATATATTTATCGCCTAAGTACCAGACAGTTAAACGATGGCTTGTTACCATTACCATCGTGGTAATAAATTACCATGTTACATTTCCCGCCTCATACAATTGATGGGCGCTCGGAGTCACGTATGGAGTCCCTTTAGATGGGGAAATGAAATAATTTGTCTTCGTGAGGGTGCATGTCATATTTATAAGTGCCGTATGAAGGGTGAATGGCCTCACGTAATTTAACTTTAGCATATCGATAAAAAACTCAAGAATTGTTTTCGTAGTTGCTGTTTTATTTTGAACTTGCTATTTTTATTTGTCATTGTTATTCGCATAAATATAAGAAATGATTATGTTTTTTTTTACTTCCTCAAGTTTTCTAATTATATTAAAAGACTGTTCAATTTAGCTTAAAAAAGAATGTTTCAATTACTTTATTAATTTTATACAAGCAAGTTTAAAGGTTTGAAGTGTGCTTGCAAATATTTTAGTTGTCCTGTGGGAAATCTGCAAGTTGGTTAGAATTATAAAAGCTCGCCTACATTGTACTTCGAAGAGCGCTTGCATACGAAATTACAATTCGCTCAACACGTGAGGTTTGTTTTTTTTTACCTATTTGTTATTTGCACTCTGAAACCAATCTACTAAACAAGAACAAAAGGGGTTTGTTCTCGTTGGACCTGAATATGTTTTTCTCTGCAATCATTTTTTAATTCATTACCTTATTCCTAATTTTTGTCCTAAAAGCGGAGATGAATGATCTAATAATTCAAATATCGATCGGTCAGAGATTTCAATATCAGACGGTTTGCATCAATACGCTTAAGTTTTCTAACTTCTTTCGTGAAAAACATCACTCGACATGAAACCATAGCCTCGCTAAGTATCCTATTTGGTACTTAATAAGTGCGAAGAAAGGTGAAGACATTCTATTTTTCATGTGCAAACTTTAACCACTTCAGACGATATCCGTTAGGGGAAAATCTTATACGTTCTCGTTAACAACATGCTCACCATACGTCAGCAACATGCTTATTTGAATTTGTAACAGTTTCTATGAACTTTTTTTCATTTATTTTTCTTGTATTTAATTTTTAAGTTCATTGTTAGGATACTAAGGGTTTACTTTTGTTGAGTATTTATTGATTTTGCTATGAAGGTACTTTACTTTACTTATCTGCTCCTTCTTTCTGCATGATGGCTGACGAAATTCTCCATTTTGTATATATGTAATGAAAAATACGAGCTATGGAGACCCCACTTCTGACAAATAACCAAATATAATGCCCAAAAATCTGTATGTTAATAATTTAAAATTAGTGGTAATTTAATTAGACTTTCTGACAACACTATACTATAAAATAAATAATAATGGTGTAAATAATTGGTTCGCTTTTATGTTAGAACTAAACATATAAGGCAGCGGTTCATAGGGAACAATCAAAAGAATGGTGATGTGCAAATCAGATGATTTACAAAGAAAAAGAAAAATAATGTAGCGTAAATTCAGAAAAAGAAACACCGTATCATTTTAACATTTCCTGTCCTATCTTTTAAATTTTTACACTTTCCCATCTTTTCAAAAATGACACATCACATATGTGTAACAGTGGTTGTAGTGTTGACAGTAGTAGTAGAGCCCGCAACAACAGTAAATATTAGTAAATTATTAACGATTTTTCTTATATTTTATTTAAAAAATGTCAAATACTTGTAATAGGATGCGGCGGACGCGTAGTAAGTTAGGGAATATACGAAAATTATAAGAATGAGTTATTGCCTGCCTTATTTACTTATCTTATTTTTTAATCAATAGACATTGTCCCATACTACTAATAAACAAAATAAATATGCGCTCACGCCCGTAGACCACAGAGGGGAGGGGCAGAGATTATTGAGTTCCATTTGGCGATATCCTGGCACACCTCTCTCGCTTCTTCTACATCCATATATCTACGCATACAAGCTCGTAGGTACTCTTTATATCGCCCTTCTATAGTATATCACTAACCTGATCGATATAAGTTGTTATCCTTGGGCGTCCCCGTCCAACAAACGAACAAAATAAAAGTAAAGTTTGTAAATGAGTCGCTTGTATATTTTGTTACACTAAGTAGATAACTGAACTAATACTTTACTCACAATAATATTTACTTAAGTAACGAAAAAGTACATAAAATTATTTTGACGGATTAATTTGGTTTCACATTAGAATACTAACCGAGAAAATAAAATATTACTAGAAAAATCTTTAGAGGATAAATGAGTACCAGTAGCACCGATTAAAGGACAGGTCAAATAATCTCAATGATGACCTAGCAAACTCTTTATTGTAGCCTATTGGAAATATGTTTATTATCTCTCTGTCTAGATTCAGTCCGTCATATCTGAGGATCTAAGTCAGCCTCAGGGCTTGACATCACCAGGAGCGGAATTGCTTCCATCGATTTCTGTCCAGCGTGCATCTTATCACCGTGTAGAATATGGAAGACACGTTTATTGTGCTGATAAATCGAGTCCAGCTTAAGGATTTCATTTATTTTAGTACTTATATCCACATTGAACATTTCATTCCTATCAATTCAAATGGGATACATTTACGCTATGCCATTAGAGTAACAGAATAAGTAAAACGTGTCTCCTGAATTATTACTCAATCTAACAACAACGGCCTCGGGCGAAGACGTACGTGAAAATTGCCAATTATTCATAATAAAGTCTTTTACAAACGAAGCCAACATAAATGTGTTTTTGTATATTTGAGCACATTTATTCACAATGGCAATTTCTGTCTTCAATTTTATAATTTCAATTCTTTAAGATGTATGTGCCTAAGTAAAGGCCTTTTTGTGAAAAAATATTTATTTCCAACAATACAACCAATAATAGGTTAAGCGTTGGTGCCTGTCTTAGTATTAACTGCGTGACAGCACCGGCGCCTTTCCTTAACAATATATTGAGCTATTAAAAATGAAACTTAACATTTTTGCAAACTTCAATAAAATTACGGTGAATAACCAAAAGGTTGAATCAGTAATGTCTTCTGAATAAGAGCTGGAATCAAAATCACATCACGTTATCATCCTATTAAAAATAAAAAAATAATATTGATAATATAAATTCCGTC
Organism: Papilio elwesi; assembly: GCA_029849275.1. Taxonomy (NCBI): domain Eukaryota; kingdom Metazoa; phylum Arthropoda; class Insecta; order Lepidoptera; family Papilionidae; genus Papilio; species Papilio elwesi. The sequence continues at coordinate 7,767,264 of CM056697.1, forward strand.
ATGTATCATACTTCTTACAGTGGTGGATCCCATCCTTTCCTTACAAGAAAAGGGTGGGAAGGGGAAGAGAACTAGAATTAGGCCTCCGGCACCTCACTCATAAGGCGAAACGCAGAATACTCTACTTCACGCCTGCCTTCTGTAAGGTCGTGGTATTTCACCGGTCGAGCCGGCCCATTCGTGCAACAGATGTTATTGTTGCGGGCTCTACCACTGTTAAATAATATGGGAAGAAGAAGAGAATTAGACAAGGAGAGGGTTAGCGGGGAAAAGGAAATATGCTTTTTCCTGTCTATCCTCTGTTCATTAAAGGTAGGCAACCCATCTGCAACTCATTTGCCTGTTGCTAATGTCTTTGGGCAGCGCTCACTTATCATCAGGTGTTCCGCTTGCTCGTTTGCCACCTTTTCACATAAAACAAACTTACAAGTCATAATTAAACGCCAGGCATCAATTGTTTAGGCACGCCTAGCTCGTGAAATTCGAAAAATAATTGTTTTGTTGAAAACAGTTATCATTATTATTAAGAGAGTTTAAAAAATAGAACACGCTTTTAATACCAATACGATTAATTCCAAAACAATTCAATACGTCCTGTCGATATACAAAATTAATGATACGTGAAAACCGAGAGATAATTCACGAAAACAAAACAACGCAACGTGACAATCAATCATCAAATCTAAAACACACAAAATAATTAATCATATTGAATTTTCCATGACATTACACAACGAATTGGTAATACGGTAGCAGTTTGAACGGGTGGACAAGCAAATAATAAATCTGTGATCGGACCACTGGCTGGAAACCCCTTCGCTATAATATTTTGTTACTATTCAACTCTAATTTTATTTATAGTCCACTAACCCTCACGCTTCATTGGAAATGTGAAAAAGTCGGAAAGTACAGCAATGTACCGACTCGTTTATACGGCAAATTGTACTCCAGTGAGACGTTTTATTCTGATTTAACTTACAGCTGGAGGACGATCTTTTATCTGTTTACCAAATATACTATACTTATATTTGCGATCAATTCAATTAAAAGATAATGGTAGTGGATCGAGAGGTAATGAGAGGTAATACAGCAGATGAACCAGCCCGAAGAGGGTCAAGTAGTCAAGCGATCGGCCCTGAGCCCATCATTCCCATGCCACCTGCATATCTGCTTCATTCTTTATAGCGCCTTATTTAATGTAAATAAATGCTATGCTGAATGTCTACTGCATGCGGCCTTCTCATCCTAAGTTCGATTTGCTCGAATAACAAGAGTAAACACGTGATGGATTGCGACACGGGATATATACTTTTTTCTTATTTCATGAAGATAGAAGAGGGCATTGGTTCCGCAAGAATAGAAGATTATTATAATGCCGGTCGACAATGCGAAGTGTACGCTTTACCATGGGGAGTGTTCCGAAGAACTGTTTGGAACGTTTCCTGCCGCCGAGTTTCGTCATCGGACGACACGACAGACCGCCAGGTACCATCCACACCATCTGAATGGCTGGTATTCCTGAACAGTGTGGTTCTCTCGAAATTTCCTGCCACGCACAGCCACGTTGTGGAATGGTCTTCCCTCGGCGGTATTTCCAAACCAGTACGACTTAGGGTACTTCAAGAAGCGAGCCTATATTTTTGTTAAAGGCCGACAACACATCCGCAGTTCCTCTGGTGTTGCGCGTGTCCATGGGCGTCGTTGATCACCTGGGTGTTTCCGCCGCTTGTTTGACCCCTTCTCTTATATAATGAAGGGCAAACCTGACGGGAAGATGACATTCTCGCGACATTTGACACAATTCGACAACAGTCTTTTCGATCAAATTAACTGTCATCAATCGAAATAGGTTAAGAAGACTGTCGTGCAAACAATTATTCCCGAAAAGGGTTGCCGTCAGGCAGGCATCCGGATGTAAAAACTTTAGCCGAAACCTATATAGAATGCGGTCTTAATGTGCCTACCCCACAAAACGTGGGAAACGGGCAGGGAGTTGATGATGAATCCCATAGAAATGTTTTCGTAATTAAGTGATGGCATGAAATAAATAAATCAATGTTTAAAATATTTACCGGTCTCAAATTAAATTTCCAATTTCCACTTGACAGTAATGCGTACGAATCATATCTATACACTCACCTTACACAAGTAGCCGGCGGCGTCCTCCTGCTCCTGAGGGATGGAATATAAAGCGATTCCAACAAATCCCCGCAAGATTGAATCCGGCAAAGTTTTGCACTAGTGTGTCAAAAAACTTATAATTCCGCTTACCGTTCGACTATTGAATTTCTCTCGTTATTTATTGTTGACGATAAAATAATATTAATCTCGCGGGGATTACGCTTGGATTTTATTCTTCTATCCGCAAGTCGTAACTTCGAAAATAGCCCCTGATAAGTTGGCGTTGAGCATAACGATGATACGCGGCCTAATAAAATAGGTACTAAACGAAAAAAATGACGATTTAATATTTGTAGTACAAACACGAAATCATTACAATACGACTTAGTGTTATTGTTTATTATATTATACTAGACCTAACTCTTGTACACATTTTATAATAAACTATTGACCTGAGGGAGGTCGTCTTCGTACATATATGTAGTTTCTCCATATAAACTATCATCTATTACCTTAGACCTTGAGGGGCTGAATTTAAACAAATACTTCTTGTAGTGCTCGCCTACGTAATGATAGAAATCTCTGTGTAAAATATCAAGTGTCTAGGCCTAGTAGTATAGGATGTGCGTTGATATCAGTCAGTCGGTTCTCCTTTTATATAATAAATTTATTTATCTTATTTATTTTATGTATAGATATGTTGCCTTATTTCCTCGGCGTTTTTAGCCCAGTAAAAATAACTAGCCTTTAAATCTGGTAGCGGCACTGACTATAATACCCGGTGTTAGAAAGACAACGGAAAAGTGGAGAGATGACTTCCTTGCGCTTTTATTGAAACGCGGAAATAACCGCGTTAAAAACCGTACAACGCGTGTACAGTAAAATGAACTCGCGTGTGATGAATGAACTGTCGATTACTATGATCTCGCTGGTAATGTCCACTCAAATATAATGAAATCTTATCAAAGCCAACTAGTAATCAGCTGTGGAAGTTTCCCCGCGAAAGAGGGATTATATTTTCGATAACTTAGGCGAGGGTAGAGCGCAATAAATAGAAAAAGTGAGATATTAAGGGGAGGACCGAGCTCCCGCATACAAGTAATCTAGAAATTTGTTATGGTTTTAACAGAAAAACAAATTCATTCTCAGAGACTCTCTTGGGAGCGATTCGATATGTTAACGCAACTTATGTAGACCTGTTTCAAATTTATTAAGAATTGTTATTTGTTAAATAAATGTTAGACGTATGCCAACAAGGGGGAAATATTCTTATTGGACAAAAATTCACTGGTATAATTCAAAAACATTATTTTATTTGTATTTTATAGCAAATATTGCGCTGAACCTCATATAATACTCATTGTTTTTTGTTATTTGTGAAGATTCAAACTGCTTTTGTTGGGCGAATAAATCATTTACAGTGAATTTAAGCACTTTATAGCTTTAGGTTAATTCCACTTTTACCATCCTATTTGAACTAGTACTGGTAATTCGTTGTTTCTTATTAGATTATATTTTTGATTTATCAGTAAAAAGTACCTAACTGAGGAATTTGATTTGAAACCAATCAAGGTTTAAATCGAAAATAATAAGAATAGACCTTTTGAACATACCCTTATCACAAGTTATTAAATCAAATGATAGAAAAAATGATTTGATTACTAAAAAAAACTCGACAGCGATAAATGTTGGTACAAGGCATTCAGCGATGTCACGATGTAACCTCTAGCCTTTCTGTCAACATAATGAAGATAAAAATACCTTACAAGTAAACATAATAGGACAGTATTATCATAGTCGACATACACACATGTTAACATACATTACTCCGAAAGACCTTATTGACATATTACCAACTTTATCACTTTCTGTCGAAATGACATGCAATTAACATTGTTAACACAAACGGATACAGCTACGACTTTATCTATAGAATTTGTGTAAAGAAATGCCGTACGTAGAATCAATTTCATGTATCCATCGATCACGATATCATTTTCTTCTCAGTCTTCTGACTGTAATTAATGCACGGGAAGATAGGGCCAGAGGTGAGCTCGTTACTGTTTTATAGATTCAAGAAAACATTTGGAAAATTTATGTTGTGCTCATTTCTCGCGCCGTATCGTATTTTCGAAATATTTCCGTGACTACACGAAACGATCGAGCCCGCCACCCCCTTTGACTGCGGTTTAGAAAAAAAACGCAATATTGCATGAGTTCGTAGGGAGGTAAGTGTACCCGGTGGATTTACAGCATTAAATTGGTTCAGTCAGGGCTGTCAAGACTAAAACTTTCTGGAACGCGGCCGCTCGCGTGTCGCCCAACACGAAACTAGAAGTACTTAACCATTTTTTTATTCCGCTCCTACTCCTACTCGAAAACTTCACTCCTTAAATTGATTGCTCGTTTACACTTTGCAATGTTTATTGTGGTTTTTCACGCACCTACACCATGTATTATATATCGCTATATATATGAACTACACATATATTTATATCCCTTGACTATATAGTTAATTAAAATGATTAATTACGTAGCGACTTAATTATAACTAAACGTAAGTCTTAGTATCAGAGGTCACAGATTCAAAAGTTGGAAGAAAAAAAGAGAACCACCAGTTCAAAATAGAAGGAATTCCACCAAAAGCCTAGATACAAAAAAATTAAAGGAGAATAGTTCAATAAAATATAAATCCAAGTACCTACTTATAATTAATTTTTATATTTTTATAATCATACTTGTCCAAATGTCTTGAAAACAAAGAATAATATAAAATATATGTTAAAAATATATATTATTTACGTATTAAAAACCGTAATAAGTTCACTCGTTTATCTAGTCTAGTATAGATAAACATACCACGCATTTAATATTATTTATATAAAAGTTCATGGTAATAACAACCCTAAATGTTCCTTGGCCAGCAGACATCCTTTGTCCAACGACAACGTCGACTAAGTTTATCACCGTGGTGACTATAAGCAGTTATTACTATCTATGGCGCATGAGATGCAACATAAAGTCACCCTTGGTTATAATGGACGCTCGAGAAATTAAATGGTCGGGACGTGCCTTGGGTGGATGATAGGTGTCTTCCCTTGTACTAATCTAACGCATTAATTATTTCTACAGCACTCTGAGAATAGTACCCCTCTTACACAAGGGATTTGCCGTTTGGAGGAAAATAGAACCGTTTCTCAGGTATACTGGTTCCGAATGCTTTCTACTCCCGTTTTTCGTTATAATTATTTAATAGCTGTTACCCGTGTTTTCGTCCAGGTAGAATAAAATAAAGAAATATTAATCACTTCACAGAATAAAAGTTTATAATCGTATTTTTACATAAAAATCATATTTTGATATTATAAACAATTAAATTTTGTTTATATGTATAGAAGAGCTACATTTCACCCGGTGTTATTGCTATTCAATTCTAAAGTAAAGTAATATGGTAAGTAGCGCACGTGTTAAGGCAATTCACTCTTTAGCTGCGACACCAGACAAAATATGTAGTATAAAGAATATTCAACTGATATTTTGACTGTTACGAACTGTCATCCAACAAAAAAAACACATGCCGTAAACCCAGTGAACTAAAATAGTTTTAACTACATTTGATTTCAAAAAGTGCATAGAATCTCTAAATAAACGGGAGAAACAAAACCCGTGATCAATAAAATTAATTCCCAAACCAATTATTAATTCAACTAAATTACAATTGACAAGGCTCACAATTGGTCGGTGATATATGTATACAAACATATACAAAAATATAAAAAAGGCTCACTTTCAAATAGATATATTTTTATGTTTTAATTCCTTCTGTTGCCTTTTTAAGACATAGAAAATATGAAAACATGGGGAAACAACTTTCCCTCGGGATGAAGCTAACGTTGGTTCAGGAACTAGATGACTCCATTGTCAACTACTGTCTTTATCTTCTGTTAATAAATGTTTCACATTTTTTTTATTTAGATAGGACATACCGCGACCCTTAGGTAACTTTTGTTAACTGTGTTTAATAACACGGCTTCCACTGGCGTATAAGCTTTTCGCGATACTCTTTGAAAAATCTGTAATCACAATATGTTTTCAATGTGGACAATGTAAGCCCACGGTAAGAACAGAACTATTATACATACAAAATATGAGTACCATTAGACTGCGCAGTCACTCAAAGGGCAATGGAAAGGGAATTGAGATCGCATCAATATTATGTGATCCGCAGAACCCATGTAATCGACATCAAAAAGTCTAAATTATGATGAACATCCTTGTTTAACCCACTCCAATGACCATCAGAGATACTCTCTAATAATTGCAAAACTGAAGTGGCAATGGGCCGAACACATTGCTCACAGAACGGATGCCCCATGGGGCTGCAAAGTCCTGGAAGAGCGACCACGGCTTAGGTATAGGCCTTCCATAAGATGGAACAGGAGACCGATCTTTACATTGATTAATAGGGGAGTCCGACGCCCAGCTGTGTGTGTACGACCAAAATATTCTTATCTCGAATGATTTGTGTGTGTTTCGAATATCAAGATTTGTCTCATCTTATTGACTTTATTCTAAATACTGACTACTGAACATATTTTTATAATGATTGCACCATTCAGAACCTGTATTATTTTAAAATAGCATAATTCATATTTTTTTAACCTGCTATATTGAAATCCATTTAGAAGAAAAACTAATTTATCCCTCGTTTAGGATATAAGGATTCCCAAATAATAAGTGTTTGCTAGCTCCTTTAATGGAAATTAAAGATATGAGTGCTTTGTTGAAATATTCATTCTTGAAAAATTGTATTATACTTTATCTCAAGCTCGTACCAATTTTCGTCTCGTCTTTAAAACTGCTCTTACGTACACGTGCATTACGCCCGAAACGGGTCCCTGCGGATTTAAAATTTGCTCGGAGATTGTATACCAGGTTCCCTATTTGTTACGCACCTCTCTACACTCTCGTTTGTTTGTAAGCGGGATTAATGTTGTCACGCCGCTAATTCTGTTTGCTCTCCAGTTTCATTACAACAAAGCTTCGAACGTAAATATCAATGCAATGATGGACGCTTCTAATTATCTGTACATTAAATATTAACATAGCTTTGGTAGTCAAACACAATTAGATGTGTATCTAATTTGCTTTTCAAATACTTCAATATCTTCAAGCGCGCCTTTGACTGAGAAATTTTATGGAGAGTTTACGTGCAAACTATTCAAGGAAGAAGTAAGCTTACAGTTGGAAAATTCCATCCGCGTAATCGCCAAAAAAACACTCCCCGAGGGACCCGTCGGTATTACCCACCCTATCTCCAACATTCTTACAGTTTAATGTATGCAAACGCATTTTGTTTCAAAGCCTAGCTCCCTTAAGGATGGCCTTACTCGGGTACCCTCGGGCGGTGTTCACCTAGCGGCCATCTACTGAACTTTTTCCTTGTGTCACAACACGCTCTTTGATCTCCTCAAACGCGAATATAATATCAATACCAGTTAGATCATTCCTATTTCCGTTATCTTGGCATTCAATCGTGCGTCAGTTTTCCATTCCTACAGGAATTTTGTTTCTACAATTTCCCTCTCCAGGGATATTTTTATAAAGAAACAGAATAAAATTGTGTTGCCTTTTGCCATTTCTTACTATCGAATAGATATAGATTTGCGAAATATAATACAGATTGGGGTGTTGCGTTTTAAATTTCAATATTCCCTTTGTTGTTCGTATTGTAAATTTTGCCAGTTGAAATATGAATGATGCTTCATACGACGGCAAATGCAGAAGGAATAATTCATAAACTGTGTTCATTTCGACGTGTCAACTTTCTAGCGACGTACAATATATCACGAACTTATTAAAGTCAAGTTAAGCTCTCGAACTTGGCATCATCAATCCGCCCGCGCTAAATATACATATCCCCAATGATGAGGCGCATTCGACGACAAAGTAAGTATCAACAAAGCACCATGTGGCAGCTCCGAAATAGAACGCGACGCCGACTCCACGCTGTCACACGTGGCATTCCTAAAACAGATCGTTTCCTTTAAAAAACGTTAATTTGGCACTTTTTGTCGTACAAAAGGAGACATTTTTTACGCGTCGAAGCCACTAAACAGCATGTGCACTGGAATAACGATACATTAGTGTGTTACGCGAGAAATGTGACTCTTGAGTTCCGATACATCTTTTTGTAATGAAGTTTTATCACATCTAGTGGATGATATTTTCTTAGATTCAATATATTCTCGAAACCAAAAAGAATATTTTGATTTTAAATAATAATTGGAATCCTGCGTTATCATTAAATCGGTATTATATCGAACTAACAAAAGCCAAAGTTCCTTGCCAAAGTGATACGAAATAAAGCATCTTATAACATTAGATTACATACAATACTTAGCTTTATGATACTAGTATTACCAGAACAGATTTTGCGAAATTACTCAACATGTGCTTCTTTCAAGGTTGAATATGTAATTGAATTTCTAGCCTAAACGCTTTTAAGTGCGAGTATGAATTCCATAGAAAAATACAACTACAATCAGAAACTTCAAGGTGCTTAAAAACATAGGTCTAATAACATATTTAAGTAGCAGATTCATACATACAATTGCCTTCACAAAGTATTGTCAAAGATAATCTAGATAATCTCGCAGCGGCTGGATATTAGTCCGAAACAAAGTGAGGGAGCGAACGGAACTTCGGTAATTTACAAAGAACTTTCCCAATATGCTGGATACATTAAGATCTTCAAGCTTTAGGCTTATCTATGTCCAATTTTTAGATGAATAACTTATAACTTCGATTAGGGTAACCTAAATTTATGTCAGCTTAAAATTTGTAAAAAGGTACATATAATAAATCTTTCTTATACTTTATCTTTTTATGCTTTATGTATCAGTGTTGACATCTAACAATAGGTGACGACTTGATCGAATATACAGTATGCGGAGATAAATCCTTCCTTCTTTCATTGGGTCTTTGTCATAGACAGCACTAACAGTCGCAACGGTAGTATGTGACAGAGATAACGCTCTACGAAGTCTAAATTAGCGGATTGTTTTCTTCCAGGGGTCGATGTGCAATATTTACCGTATACTACTGTACAAGTTTGGCACTGTTTATGTGAACTAGTTGTTAGGCGAACCGTGGAATGGATAATGTTATACTCTACCTTTCCCGTTCCCACCATACCCTCTCTTTCTACTTGTCTGTGACGCAACGCATCTGTGACGCAGTGAGTCGCTGGCTCGTTTGTCCACTTCAATTATAAAATATGAGCTCCAAGGTGTTGTCGATACGATTCCATTTATAGAGCTGCAAACTATTGATATCAAAGTTATAAGACAAATGATTGGATAAAGTAAATAGTTTATTATTAAGATATATTTTCGCGATACAACAAACTTTCTTTGTTGATTTAATACGTACTAGAGACATAGGACGTCAAGTAACAATACCGTATCAAACTTTGCCGCCCCAATTCGTCTTCGCAGACTTGATGGATGATCGTTCCCCACTAGACTAATAAATGTAAACAAAATAACCGTTTTTGCTACCAAAAAACATTATTAATGATGGCTATACGTTGACGAGTTTAATTGTTTCGGATGTTTCTTGTCTTTTGCGTATCGCTTGAGCTTTGTTGAGACGGAATTCCTTGAATTGTTTTTTTTGTCGACAGATGTCACGCTTGACACAAATTATAGTTAAGGGAATGTCTTTTTGTGGATGTAGGTCGATTAAATTAAATATAGAAAGTTTTTTTTATGTATAAACAAAACAAACGGTAATATAAAATACATTATCTTTCACGTTTTTTCTAACTTTACACTTTTGATTTGGCGAAGATCCTTTCTTGTTGATGAAAATTTAATTTCAATCCATTCAAAACTTTTATAACAATTATTTTACTCGAAAACATATCTGTGCAATAGTAAATTTATGGAACATACATTCAATAAGTATACTATTTTTGGTCTTATACGACTCTAGGTATTTATGGATATTACAAAAATACATTTGAAAATAATTATTTGTTTTTGAATATATACGCGCTTACGCGTATATATTCACATAAGAAATCATTATATGCGCGTATATATTCTAGTATACGCGAATACTCGTTTATATGACCACTTGTGACTCAATTTTTATTTAAAGAATGAGAGTATTATTTATACTGAGTTAATACTATCGTAGATATAAAATAGCTTGAAGATAAATTCAACTGTGAATCATAAAACAACGCCGGAGAAAATTATATTGTGTATCTACATATGTGTATGTAGATTCATTTTTTATCGTTGTAATATTAGATGTACACAGCCTAAAAATAGTAAAATAATAGAAAATAAATGCTTAGAAAAAAAATTACGCAGAGCATCGCAACAAAATTCCATATTACACTATCTTAAGTTACCAATTAGTCTTCCCATTTTTCAAACTGCACCTTAACGTCAACTTATCTCGAAACACAAAACATGTGCACGTGACAAATGGATGTCGACTGTAACAATGCGACCTAAGGTCCCAAGTTCAATGCTTATAAAATAAATCAATTAGCGTCATTCCCTCACATACTTACAACGTTTTAGCTTACTCAGACACCGTAAAAAGGAGTTTCCGGAATTTCTCGTAATAGACGAAAACATTTTAATGAGATTCTTTCAAAATGATGTTAATGTGTACTGCAGCACAATGTTTTATTTGTTGAATTCGTTCGGATTTTTATATTCCGTAATGCAGGACGGAAGTATTGTTAAAATTCCGTAGCGCGATAAGGCTGTGTCTTTAGTGACTTATAATGTTGTCATTTGTTATTTAAATTAATTATATCTAACTGAAGATAACGTATTTTAAATTATAAAACTATACTGTCAGATATAAGTAAATCAATTAATAAGTATATAGGAAAGACGGATAACATTATGGCACACCATATACCTATATTATTTTTAAAGTAGAATTCCTAAATTAAGAGCTATTATATTATATTAGCTAATTTATTGTTAGGATTAAATCTCACTAGGTACTCGAAAATATGTCTAAATAATCCGCCAACGCTCCCGCTTTTCGTATTAATGTATTAAACTTTGTAACAATTCAACGAACTCCCACCGCAACCCTGACTCATTTAATAGGAACCATTTGAGTGATTAAACATGATAGTTAGTTACTAATTGGACGAATAATCCTTTAAAGGGCTTCGTTAAAACAGTTTGAAACAGAAAAAGCAACCGATAATGGTACTTTAAAAAAAACAAAAAAAGTAAGTATAATACAATTTTGTTATTTCCTCGATTCTATTCACGAGCAATCCTTAAGGAATGCCGATATGATTTATCCTTATTCCTTAACCCAATACTAGGCATTCAAAATAGAATGCGACGAAACTAAATTATGTAAAACTCACTCCCGTCTCTCACTATTCCTACAGCTAGCGACAAAGCTATGCGATGTGTGTTAGGGCCTAGTGCATGCGTAACTGGATTTTACCCGTACGGGACGGGACGCGGGCGTGGTACGTGCGCGGCCGGAAAAACGTCGTCTGCGACTGGGATGTTTAGCCACCTCCTGTTTTATTCGACTTCCCCAAGATAGAATTAATATGTTATAATTACGGTGCTTGTACACGCTAAGAAGTTTCACCGTGTCTGACGCAGACAAGACGAATAGGGCGTGTAAACGAAAAGATTGTTTTCGGGCAGTCATGAGTCGCGCGTCATGTCTATCGCAGCCAAGGTTTTTATCTTGGTCAGCGCCGAAGCAATTTACACAGGTCACATTTAGAAACGAGACGAATTCTTGCATAGGCCTGGCGACTTTTCTTAGCGTGTATAAGCGAACTTACAGTTTATAACACAAGGACATTAATTACGAATTAATCACACACATGCGTACGCATTAAATTCCCCGTCAATGTTTACTAAACCACGTCCCGTTCCCTTCCCGTACGGGTAAAATCCCGTTACGTATGCTTTGTGCTTTAGTATCTTTTGTATATCACGATTCGTCGTGAGTCCTGTGAGTATTATGTTCTGTGAATATGACCGCTATGACGTGATTGGACTCGATATGTTATTGCGGACGATTAGTAGGTACGCAGTTCTCCCTACTTATCCTTTTTATTAATTATTTATAATTAATATTGTAAATGTGAAAGTAACTCTGTCTATCTGTCTTTTACTTTATATACGCTTTCACCCCATAAACTACTAAACCGGTTTACATAAAATTTGGTACAGAGATAGTTCAGAGCCTGAGAAAGGACATAGGCTACGAAAAAGGATTGTTAGGGTTTGAAATAGGGGATGAAAGTTTGTATGGAAGTTTCGTCTTTTTTGAAGCTACAAGCTTGAAACTTAAAACATTAAAAATGCAGGCCAAAGTTAATATTAACGCGGACGAAGTCGTGGGCACAGCTAGTATTAATATAAATACTGTTTTTTCCTCCTTGGAGTGGTGTCGAAATTTTAGTGTCATTTGTATAACTTTAGCTTAGAAAAATACAATAATCCATTCTTTTGACTAGCAAGGAGATACCAATATAAACCTTTATTAGCTTGCATATTATTATTACTTAACAATATTTTCTTTTTACTAGTTTAATAACAATTAAATAGTACATCGGCTTAGGTAGAAATTAGGAATAAAACGCAATATATTCTCCCTTGCTCCGAAATTCCCCAAGTGCTATGTAATTCTCTCAAGACTACTAGACACTATAATAAAACAAGCAAGAGATATAAGATGGGTCCGTCTTAAGGAAGCAAAGTTTGCTTTAAAAATTGAACAATCCATTTTCTACCTTATTGTAGCGATCTAAAGACTATATCATCTTAGCAATTGCTTACTGAGTTAAATTTACATATCATAAATGTAATATTTAGCTCTCAACTTGCTAATTAGAAGTCGACTTTAGTACAGTCAGCGTAAACAACTTACTAATAATATTTTGAAACAGTTTTCATTTTATACTATATTTGAAGTAGAATGAAATTAATTTATTTTAAGCTGCAGTTTATGGTTATTATTTATATAGAATGGATAATCTGTACATATGTCGATGCATGAAACAAGTTAGCACAGAAATAGTAAAAAGGTGATCAGCCTGCGAACCTCTATACCCCAAATTATATCCAAAACTATGGGTACTAGTAGGTTATCTGGAGTAAAATAACCAAATTTGCCACATCTAAATTAGTTGTTATAAAAATATTTTCTACATAGGTCTCACATCGATTTCACTCCTATCGGCCACGTGAGAGTTTTATGATTGATACATTTTTAATATTATATTGAATTATAATTAACTCTCGAAACCATAAACCTTATCTTAGTCTTTACTAACTTATCTTTAATTACGTTGCACTCAGTAAAATTATAAAGATGGTAACTTGAATCACATAACTTAAAATATAATGTAAAACCATTTAAAACAAATATATTTGGGTCCATTCTGTCTTTTCAATTTAGTACCTACATTATTTAATCGGAATAAAGCAATTAAACAATTATATATCATCCCTTTTCCGTTAAATAATTACAATAAATAGCGGCCATTATTCAACAATTTAAATTTAACACTAGATGAAGGTAAAATTGAATTACCGTTCCCAATTCATTGTTTTAGCGTTCACAAACGCGGTGGAAAACGTATATTGAATTGAAAGGTATTTGTTGCAACATTTAGCTTACTTTAGTTTTTTACATTGTGGCGTGTGAGTATGCTAAAATTTTCGTTTGAAGTAGTTCGTTATGAAATATTACGACGAATACAATAAATAGACTGATATATTGAAATGTACTACAATAGTAGTCAAGCAGGATGGCATTGCATGGGGCGACTCAACCGAACTACCTCGAACACAAACAACACCAGCGTTGTTTATGATTATGGTGATATATGAAATGCGATAATTTTCCTCCGACTGTACCGGGCGCAGCATCAAGGTAAAGGAAGCTTCCCTCCCTAGAGTCCGTGTCCCACTTTTAATTAGTTGCGAGTTGTTATTATTGTTACGGTAAATGTACCCATAAAAATTACTCTGCACCTTATCACTCGGAGCGAAATTCACCGTTTTATATCCGACGTTGTAAAAGCGGGCGTTGTTATTATAGCAAATATTTGGCTGTTCCTTGTTAGGGAGCTTAACATCCATATTAGACTACAGAGGGCGTTTATTATATAAAATAACATAGCATTATTTAAATACGGCCTGACTTAACTTGGCACCTTAAAATTATTTGAGTTGTCTCTAATGTAATGTGGCTACAGTAATGTGCTTTAAATGGTCATTTCCCCTGGGGCAGGCCATAACAAAGGAGAAAAATCTAAATGTTAAGCCTTTTCCTGTGACGTTCTTAAGCCCTGATTTTTAAATAGTTTTACGTCACTCACATCAGTAATCCGTCTGAAACTCCTAAGTATAAACCAAGACACATAACTTGTGGATTACTGTTCGCTAGAGTTAATGTTGAAGATGGTAGCTTGCCAAATCCCTAGAGATGAAACAAGACCAGAAGTTTATTATTAGTTAAGAAACTAAAACCACAATACCTTACATCAACTTGTTCTAGACAACACAACGATCCTCAAGTGACACAAAGTAAGATATAAACTATGATTAAAATGTAACTTACCTAAAAGACGAACAATTATTTTATGGTGTTGTGAGATATATTATAAAATAAATTTATATGTACTTCATTTTGTTTCATAAATTATACATAGTATAGTAACATTTCTTAAGAAGTAAATATAATGTTCTGTACTAAATACTCTTAAGAAAATTTTCTCATCCGTTATTATAAGTAATAGGAAATTTGCTAATTTATTTTGACAGGCGAATCATTGATTTTTAGGTAAAAAAAAATTCGTATTAAAAACTCGTATTCTAAATGAAAATTTAGAATTTCGATATTGATAACTATAGCTAAGTAATAAGCATAAAGATCTACAGACATCTTTAATTAGAAAATCGTTATTTGTCATTTAGTATGTAACATAAATTTTAAGCTTTATTCAAACTTCATCCCCTTTTCCCTATTTACTTAAAAAGTAATAGACGGTGTATCTATGTATCTATTTAGATATCGCAAATCCCTGCGTTGCAGTTTTTAAAGTTAAATACTTTATTAATCGGCTATGTTTTTTATTTGAATCTCTTATTTATCTGAAACAAAAATATATACGCAGACCAAAATATACATTTTTTTCTAGTTTATATTATTAATGATTAGCTTAAGAAATTATAAGCTGGATTTATTTATTTTTCATGTGCTGTTACAGCGCCATCTATGCAAATTCTTATACACTACAGTTAATTAATATAGTACTAATTTCCATAACACACAGAGTTCTAGTACTTACAGAAGATGGCGCTTTATTGAGATAAAATATACAAGAAAATCTAAGTGGGTTATCGTCATAACGTCTAAATGTTAAGCCACGGAGATAATAATATACTACGTACAACAGAGGGACAATCCCATTGTTCAATTTGAGCGCACACTAAGTCGCGCGGCGCGGGCGCCCGTGACGCGAGCTTGGTACTATAACGAGTTCTATGATTGTCATTATGTTATTTACTTAGAAAACTTAATAGATGGCACTTTACGTAGAAATTATAAATGACACAATTATCAGAGAACGAACATAACTAAAATAGTACGTAGGTACCGCTACCAATCTACGTAAAAACCACCCATTCTGTTAATTGTACGTAGTATATTATTATCTCTGTGCTATAAAGATAAATCGTTAAATTAGCGCCCAAACCGCCGCCTGCGCGTTGCGTCGTCGTTTTAAGTAGGCCATCTATCGCGAATTGACGATATTGTATAGTGCCGATGTACTTTATCAATTCCATTTTTAAAAAAGAGGGCGTTGTATGAATTACATATTTTTATAAAATCATATTTTATTTAGTAATCATTGAAAATGTTGAAGAATAAAACTAAATGAATTATTGGCGTAAAACAATACACGTTACATGGCGGTTTAATTGTGATTTTAATATGGTTTACTTTTCCATGATTCACAATGCTTACTCGTAGCGACATCTTTACGTACAGAGCATGTACTTCATTTCCCAATGTATGAAACTTACCAGACATGGTTCAACCAAAGCATTAGCAAAATCACAAGAACCGGTTAGCAAATGTAGAATTTTTTACGGGTTCTTACAGCTTAAAGTACACCTTGGTCAGATAGGCAGGCATAATTAAATAATGCCATAAAATTGAGCTCTAAAAGTTTTAAGCTACACGATTTAATCAATTTAAATGTATATCATAATATTATATTGTTATTTAATTTCTTATTTTTCTTATTTACGCGCCACCTTTTGTGAGAGCTATAAAATTACATCAGTCTAACCAGCGAAACCAGTTTTAGTTAGATTGGTAGGTTGGTCTTTATCGTGTATAGATGGCGGCTGCTTACACTAATGTTTGTAAATCTCCTTAGCTACCTTTAATTATTTATTTAGTTTCTGTTTTATCGAATAAAGCTTTATTGAGATTTACTTACACTGTCTTTTTAGGAATTAAACGAAGGATTTATGTGTCATATTTGTATATGGAAGCGGTACAAATTAATCTGGTCAACAGCACATAGAAAATATGATTTCTGTTTTCTTCTTTATTACCTAGCAAATCGCAGGAAGTTTAAAATCAAATTTGCAGGAGAGAAAAGACAGCTTGCACTTCTAAGTTATTTTTTTAATAAAAATTGTAACTTTATAAGATATATAATACAGATACAAAATAATTACAAAAGATTTAATTTATTTTGATGTTTGATGATTTCAATATTAGAACGAAATCATAAGAGTAAGAGTATTTTTTTGTAAAAATAAGGTAGTTTCAAGCGAAACGGATCGTGCAAGGGTCTAGTCGGGGTGCAAACTTCATTTATCGTACGGCTCCGTGACGGATCGGCTTTTACCGAGAGGAGAGACGGTTTGTTTGTCGACGACTAAAACGATCGTCCGTAATGGCAATGACGTAGCGTACCCCTTTTTGGGGGTCGCCAGTTAACGCCTCGCGAAACCACTGTTGGCGATTCGTTATAGTAGCACAGATATGGATTTGGAATTTAACGAAAATGTAAATTTATTTAGTGTAAGGCAGTTTCAAATTATTGTTACATTTGTAATTGTGTATAGAGTTCTACACTTACAGAATGCTTAAATATTACTAACATATATTTTCTGTTATCACAACAGTGTTGTTTTGGCAATCATTATATGATAAAATTGTGACAGATAAATATAGACGATAAAATAGACATAAGGCTCACGGCCAAATACAGGTCGACGCAGCGTAGGTTGGCGTTCTACAAGATGGACCGATGACCTGGTCAAGGTTGCGGCATCCCACTGGGTGAGGGCGGCAGGGGACAGTTCTTTATGGCGATCAATGTGGGAGGCCTACATCCAGTGGAGGACCATTGTTTGGCTGAAGAGAAAGAGACATAAAGACGAATAAACATCTTAATTGCCACTATATAACTGTATATAATTTATTTATATAAGCGATCGTGTACACTGCGCGCATGTTTTAAAAAGACTGAGAAGTAAAAAAGAGAGAAAAACACCTGGAGATTAGTTTTCTTTTTGTTAACGCGAAGACAAAAAAATCTAATCCGGACAACAGTTTGTAGCTTTGTTGGGGAAAAATCGCGCCTCTGAATACAACACTGTCATGTCTGGCTTTCTGTCTGTAGTCCTTTGTAATCTAATTACATTAGTTAAAGGGTAAAAGCCGATGTATAGCTGACACCGATACCACTTAGAGCCATGCCTTCTCAGATCCAGGGGGGAGATATTTTGACGCAAAGGCCTTCACTTCACAACAAACAATTATAAGTTCCGGTGTCTTAAATACGATACGGTTATATCTTACTTTAAGGTTACCGTCTAAACGCTGCAAGGCGGCGTGAATATATTGTTATATGTTAGGTACAATATGATATGAATAATTATTTAATATTATTGTAAATTGAGTAATTTGAAGTATAAAAGCGTTCGGGTACACGTTTTCTAACGACAACGTGGATAGAATTGAAGAATGAATGAGAGAAGAATGAAATTTGACAAATATAAAATATCTGCAATAAAATTTTTTACGAAGTAATTGTTTAAAAATTAAAAAAAAACACACGTTTTTTTTAATAAGGACTGCCGATAGACGTGAAAAGTCAAAACAGGTGGGAAGGCTATTAGTTAGACTATTGTCGCATAGGTCAAAAATAAATAAATAACCATCAAAAATAAGCCCTTGTTTTTTCACAATAAAATTCAAATACAAGAAAAAAAGTTCAAATAATCATGTTGCTGACGCATATTAAGCATGTTGTTCACGTGAATCTGTACGATTTCTACCAAATATCCAAATCCATTTTTACCTAAGTTTAATTTTAACCTCAATCCGATCGTAAATTCCTACGTAATATCTTTTGCCTTCATTACCATTTGACAATTAAATCTTTACCTGCGACCGACAACCCATAGATTTCGTACTGGTGATTTTTACAAACTTAAACATATAATGTCAATTTAAAATGATTAATTTTCGTACACAAATTATTTTTATATTCGGTCATTTCAGTAGGTTGTAGTTGTAGTTAGCTTGGACCTTCAATAAACTGTTTTGTTCAAAACACAGAAACAATTAGAGATAAATATTTGGAGCAATCACTCCCAGAACCGCCACACTTCAAACGATCGGTCGCAAACAAAATACGAAAAGCATAACCTCTCTCCATTATTGACAATAGAAAAATAATCAAAGTGAAAGATTGTTTTCGGCCGTCCAAATAGTTTTTTCCTCGATGGATAACTGTAATATTTTATCAAGGCGGACAGTGCAAATGAGTGACAGCTAGGATTGATGGGGTCCCGGTTGTTATTTGAAAAAGCGAAGGCCCATTTCCACCGTTCCACTGAAGGTATATATCATGAGGAACGTCAACAACGCAGAAAATTAAAGTCAATAGGAGGAGGGCAGTAATAAGTCCTGTCTGTTATGAGAAGCCTTTATCTCGCCTGGGGTGGAAAAAATTGCCTAATTTGTCAACTGTTCAATCCTCGCTAAGCGATGTTTTATTGTTTCACACCTTCGCTTTCGTTTCGTTCGCTTTTACCGTTTATTAAACTTTTCGTTTGAAAAATGAAAAGAGAGACAGCGCGCCGCTGCGACATGTTTTCGGCTCCAATTTTTTAGTTTGAACTGAAAATCGTTTGTTTAAAATGGTGTAGTCAAACGTAAATTGCATCTGTAGCTTTATTTTTTAAAAGAAATATTTAATTTTGGATAGTCGCGTCTGTAGGAATGATTTAAGTTATTCCTGCGTACGTGCATCTAATAACACTAAAAGAGTAGATGTTTTATAAAGCTAAGCGCAGTTTTAGCGATAGTTATATTTTTACTTTATACTTTATACCTTTAACATTTCGTTGAGTATAAAGTATTTGAAAGCTAATTTTCGTTTACTCACTACCACTTTTATTATTAACTTCATTAAGGGTTACTGGTTTTGCAGTTTGTTATTGTTAGAGGGAGAGGCAATAGAAATGATTACTTTAATATTAAGACTAGCATTAGTATATTAAATTTGCAGCGGTACAAAAATGAACTCTAGTTAAAAATCAGTTCAGTTATGCGTTCGAGTAATGGACATGAATTATTTATGTTTTGATACGGAGCTTTAAATGTACGAAGACACAACAAATTCAGTATCATAAATTATGTGTAAAAATGGCTGTGTAATTTTCTTTTCTTAAAAAAAACATGTTGACGCGTTGACAAGTTATACTTAACGTGACGTGTTTCGTTTGCACATACTCAACTAATTCTATGTATGTCGAGATATTTTCGGCAGCCGTGTAAAATGTTTTCGCCGCAAACGATGTTTGTGTTTCAACCCGCTTGTAAACTAGCTGCAAATAAAAAAAATCTTCGTTAAATATATCATCAGTAGACTTCAAAGAGATTTTATATAATGCTTAGGAAATATAGGTGCTACTGTTGTATGAAATAACAGTGAATTATTACTTTGATACCTAACCGAATACCCCAAATAACCTCAACACACCTTTTCAAGAACTTGTTTTATAAGCCCCGCAAATTGATATGCACATGCCTGCCTGCCCACCATTTTGTTGACGTAATTTCGTAACATTTAACTGACAGTACCGTTAGAAAGCCATCTTATTTTCTGCTATTGTTGTCATCCTTTTTGCAAAATGAGTAGGAAAATGTTTACAGTCGTGTTTGTGACATTATTATTTTAATATGAAAAACCAGTCAACCTCACAATTGATCACGGATATTGAAATTTTGTGAATGAGATTAAAACAATCTTAACAAAAACATTGACAATGACATGGTGATATCAAAAATGTTAACCTACTTACTAAATATTCTTCATCGCAACATGGAAATCAATATCGAATGAAAATGAAATGAAAAGGCCAATTTAACTGACACTTTTATCACAAAAAAACTGATTATTGATTTTTCGTTTTATTTTTTAATAATATCTATAAAATTATTATATATGTATGGTCTGGACAATAATAACACTATCAATATAAATACAATTAATTCACCACGTGTTAGAATAATTTTTAACTATACTTCTTAGTTACGACTGACCTCACGTGGATGCAAGTTTGACAAGCAGCATATTACAACTCTCCAAGGTTACATATATAGGAACGTACAGATAGACTGTGATGACATTTAACTACATCTTGAATAGCTCGGGCGTCGGGCGTTAGGGCAAGGAGAATGACACGTAGCGAAATACATTAGGACATTACAAAATATAATCTTGGATCGATAGTACAGTAAACACGCTGCGTGTATCCACGATGCAATCCTATTGCCGTCACGCTTCGTAATGTGATGACCGCTACCAGGTTCGCCGTTACGCTAGAGCTTGAGGTTGTGTCAGAGTGACTGACAGCTCGAAAGGCTTACTCGTCAATTCACTCTCCATTCGGCCAGTCTCCGACATATATATACATATACATATATACAAAACTTAATGTAATTTTTGAAAGAAAGAAATTGCTTCAAGATATAACATCGCCTGGGAGCAAATCTAAAGACTATTCTCTCAGCATTTTGAGAATTAAAAAAAAATGTTAAATCCGATAGCGTATGATTTATTGGATTTTACAAACGGCACGACAGCTCGCGGTCAGTTTTCCACAGTAGCCCTGACGCCTAAAATATGAAATCAATTATCGAAAACTCATTTCGCAAAATAACAAGCGACCGTTCAAATATTTACGACGTGAATGTGCATAAAATTGCTTAAACATTTATTTATAGCGATCCGATAGGAACATCACGACACCGCAAACTGCTGGCGCAATAAAAGCACAGACATTTTATACTGCAAATAATAATATTTTTGTGCTTTTTTATCTGTTATTGCGTTCTGGGGGTTCATTGTCTAGTTGAGAGTCGCTTGCTATAAAATAATATCGCATGTGCTATTAATAGCTTTACGGTTGTTTTTGTGGTGCGCTGCTTTAATTACAGCAGAAATAATTTTACAAGTGTTGCGGTGTGGGTTCTTGTTGTTCCGAAAATTTAAGGACTTTATTTTTTGCAGGAGATACATTAAGAGTTTATTTTTTAAATATATGTGCTAACAATGTACAGGCAAGGAAGAATTCTTTTAATATTGCAAAATTTAGGATTTTTATTTTAACTATTACTTGTAGTATGTATTAATAAAAAAATGGTAACAATACGAAAAGATTATTGGGATTTCCCCCCAATGATCCCCTTTCTTACCTACAAATCGAATGGTAGTTGATCAGGAATTGTAATGTCACTTTATTATATTCATTGAATTTGTATTGTATCACTATGCATGAACATTGCTGCACTATCTACGTACTAAAATAGTGTCAGGATTATCGGTATTGGTGTCTCGTCTGTAAAGGTTGACAAGTAGACTGATGTAAAACATTTAAGATGTTATCTGTTGCAAAATCAAACTAATCAAAATACGAGTATAATAAAGTACAAATGGAATATCAACACAAATGAAGACGTAAACTGTCTGTATAGCAAACTTAGCAGCATTTTATAAGCTTTTCTTATATCTCTGTCAACCAATTTCTTGTTGAAAGCTATTAAACTGTACTTTTAAATTCTCTAACAAGTAAATTTATCGGACAGACTAACTGTGCAGCCAATAAAATGATTTTAGTTGAAATACCAAATAGACTTTTAAGTAAAGTTGTACAAATTACATTTGAGAACGTAGAGAACGTAGAGAAGTACGTAGAAATATTACTGTAGCTTAGTTAATGAGTTATAAAACAATGTTATGGTAAATCTATAGTGTGACAATATTCTTATTTAATCTGCTATATACCTGAATTTCGTTTATATATACATAACTTATTAATTTTATTCGCATTTGAAAATTTATTTTTGAATTTGACTGCCTAATTATAAAGAAGGCTATTTAATATCAAGCTGCGGCCCTTAGGAACTAAGCAAAAACAAATTATAATATTTACCTATATTACGAATTCCGATTCAGCGCGGGGATGAAGCCACAGGTCAACGCTAGTTTTTAATAGGAAAAAAAATATACAATCACTTGCAATCTTAAATTGCACTTTACAACGTAAAGCCGGCTAGTTAAGATGTTTTGTGTTACATTAAATTGCAATATAATAAAATTTTATTTTAAACTTAATATAATTTTAATGATAGCTGAAAGAATTGTCACTTTTGTGTAATTTAGATTTTTTTAAGTCACGTAAATTGTTTAAAAGCTTTTAAATCAAATCAAAATAACGGCTTAAAACAGATGTCCATTTCAAACGAAATTAAAAGGGAGACGGTTTTAAAGTGAAATTCGCTTGCGCTTGTACAGAGCAGAATACAACTTTTAGCAGCTCTGCATGACCCGTACATTCACTTCAATACAAATTCATTTCAATGCTCACATTTTCGAATACGACTAATAAAAGAAAAACATTTTCAATGTTCGGTCTTTTAGCTTAAAAGAACCCGGCATTTTTTATATATTGATAGGCGGAATGTTTTAACAAAATTAGTCCTAAGGGAGTTTTCGCGTTGACATGGGGCAGAGTGTATAAACATATATACGGATAAATCGCTAAGTTTTAATATCGCAAGGGTAAGCCGAATATTAGGCCAATATCAACGAGTGCAAACCGATGTTACCCTCACAGTATGCAGCGGTTGTGTAAGATGAAACATTTTGCTTGCATCTTTTTATTACTAACATTGGACTAGTATAGATTTTTATCCAGTTAAAAGCTTCGCTTATTACGTTGTTAAGCAAATTTAATTCAGTATTTCTTACTATCATTATACCGTGCGTGTATAATAAAATTGAAATACTGTTTCACTTAACATAATTTAAGGAATAATAATATTTTAGATAATCTTCTTTTCCTAGCTTTTGTTGATACTAATTTGCATGTTTTTTTAGACGAGTCGCTACTCGTCGCTTTGCTAAAATATGACCACCAACTTCTTAATAGAAAGTAAGACATTAGCTCTAATATATACAAAAAACAATCTGTTAAGCTTCCGAACTAAATTATTACTTAACTAGTAGCCCGTAGTACCACTAATTATGTTGATCCGATCGCTACCAAACACAGGAATGTGCCAATCTGGACAATCCCTGTAAATTTCATCGAAATCGGTCCAGCCGTTTCGGAGTTCTATAGGGAACATACATACTTCGCTTTTTATATACTTTGTGTTTTTCCTATGTTACTTCTAGTATCTCCAAACATATAGTAGTTTTCGCGTGAAAGCGTAACAAACAAACATACATAGATAATTATAATATTAGTAGAGATTATAATCTTAAATGATCTTTATTTGATATATTTTTACATGAAATGGGCTATTCAGCTGTATTGTTATTGGAGCTACAAACATCTATTTACAAGATTCAACACCATTTTCAGCTGGTGGAAAACTGAAGGCTTTCCCCATACATCGCTGTAAAGATCCGAGCCACTGGTGATTACTTTGCATCTTCTTATAGAAAAAATATGTCTGAATAACATCTTGTTGAATTCACGTTTGTTATGGAAAAAAAACTATGTGTCAACCTTAACATTCCTTCGCCTTTATCGAGGGTCATACCCACATTACTGCTAGCATTCTTCATTATTATCCCTCGGATGCATCGCTGCAACCCCATAATACAGTTAATATTAAAATATTGCCTTGAGCCCATGCATTTTTTTATGCGGGCGCATCGAGGCAAAACATTGGCATCTTCCTACCCCCGAAGAATCACCCCCACAAAAATAATACAAGTATTTGTACTCGCGTTTTTTATGCCTTGGGGTGGGAATGTTCATTTAAATACGCTGTAATATGCGAAACGTGTCCTTCCTTGTTAGAAAATATTATTAACTATGGTCGGAGAGTTCGTATGCTGCTTAATATCTCATTTTCTTTATGACATTGGATTGTAGGTTTATTTTTTATGTTTAAGCGGTGAAAAGAATTATTTTTTGGCAAAGACAACTTAAGGCTCTTCAGACGACCGGCTTACAAACGAGCGGCATGGACACACACAGCTGCCCATGTTCTGTTTTTATTGTCTGTTACTTATAATTATATAATTTACTGCTTGTATTTGTTTGTCAGTTATCATACACAAGTAAGTAAGTTAGTAGACAAAGTAATAACTTCTATCGTTTTATGTTTAATTGTTACATAAAAGTTTTTAAACTAAAGTCATTCACTTATAATTTGAAATTTAAAGTAAATTCAAGAAAAGAGTTGTAAAAAGGATAATAAAGTATAAAGTCAAAAATATTTGAACATACATCTTCTTAACTCCCTCTTCAGCCCTCCTTGCAAGCAATATAACGATCAGCGTTAGAAGTATGTACATAATATACATGGTTATTGGATATGACCTTAAAATACCAATAACCGGCCGGTTGGCGTGATTTGTAAGATACTTGCTTATCACGTTGCAAGTCGTGGGTTCGAGTCCCACCCAGGTCAGACATTTGTGTGCATGCACATGTCTGTTTGTCCTGAGTCTGGGTGTAATTATCTACTTAAGTATGCATTTACAAAAGTAAAGTAGTATTTGTAGTATATCAGTTATCTGGTTGCCATAGCATAAGCTCTGTTTAGTTTGGGATCAGATGGCCGCGTGGGAATATGTCCTAGGATATTATTATATTATTATTATAAATACCTTTATTCTGATTGGCCCATGAAGAGAAGGCAGTCGGAATCAAATTTTTCGTCGGAAAAAATCCCAATTTAATCTATTCCTGACAATTCTTCACTGCCATCAGACGCAAGTGCATAGCGTCCTTCATGCGACGGGTGCTCGGCAGCCGCAACTCTCTACTAAGGTGATAGTGAGTCGTTTGAATAGTCCGCTGTATCAACGCTGGGTCGACTCCCACGTTGGTATATAAATTGTAATTATATACTAAGATCTACTAACCTAGTTTTAAGTATTTTTACTAACAAATACGGATGTTATATCTGAAATTAAATGATAAAATAAAAAATAAATAAAAATCCCTTACTTATATCTTTGATGGGGGTAATGCGTTGGCATTTCATATTAAGTATCGCAATCATTGGATGGACTCAGAGTTAGAGAAGGAGTAATTATGTTATGGTAATGTTTATTGGAAGGTACAGAGAAATTACAAATACACATAATATTAGTAGATAGGCCGTCACCATCACAATGGAGAAAATATTATTGTAGTAAAAATATTAAGAGATTATCGAAATGATGGGTCTCATATTTTTTATCACGATTTCAATAATCTTATCAAGAACAATACAATAGCGACACAAGTCGAATGGCGGATTAGAACCTCATGTTTGGTAATCCACCACTGACCATTAGGCTATTGTCGCTTAAGTTATACTTTAACTAAATACCTATTTATATCCGTTTTAGATCAATATAGTATGTATTTCGATATGGGTTACAGTTCTAAGATGGCCTTCCTACACTGTCAGAAGTCTTATCATGATTTCAGTACGCGCCATTTTCCCTCAGTATAGATTAACGGCCGGGATTGCTACACATTATTCATATCGGGGGGTGTCACTATGAGATACCATGGAAACGCATCGAGATTACTGACTGCAATACATTCCGCCCTCGTTTCTTGTTTTGATGTTCTGATAGAAAGACGCACACCCATCTATACCAAATCGAATTTGCAGTCTATAAGCATTAATAATACGCAATAGGAACCTCAGTGGTATAATAAATAGACAGTGTAATATTTTTTCTGTACGCATATATAAATTTGTGCATTATTGTGTAATAAATGTGGCATATTGATGCGTGTGAAGATAAGTAGTGAAGAATGTAAGTGGTTGTTGTGTGTAAAAAACCAAAACTGAAGATGAAGACTAAATGCTGTATTTGTAAAATAGAAATCTACCATGGGTTTGGTAAAATAATTGCTACATTTTAATGAGTCTCTGTTGATAAGAAAAAACAAAGTATTAATCATGAATTTAAAATAACTCTTCTGTATGATTTGTAAAATGTACAAATATCTGAATAAATACAGCATTATTATTAATAATTATATTTAGATAATATTTACATTGAAATAAATGAAATAAGCAATTGTAAAAGGAAAATGCATTGTTCCGTAAGTTAGATTAGACATGAAATAGCTGCACAGGAATTCGGCAATCCCTTTCTTTATTCACGAACCCGCTCTTGAACAAGGGAGCAGCCCCCAATTGTATTATTTTCATTTATGTTTTCTGTTGCCGTTATATTACTTTAAGGAGAATTCTTTGTGGTGTCTTCATGCCATTACCTGCCCGACATCCGCCATAAATATATTAACGTGCCACTCGTATGTTACCGGAGCTTACTTTGTTTTGAAATATTCTCCTAGCTTGAGTAATATATGTGATTGTAGTTGTTGTTTAGTTCCGTAATGAAAAGTGGCAACGGTTGCTTGTTTTATTCCTATATTTTTATTTATTTATAGAGAAGCTTCCACGACATTTACCGATGTAGGATTAAAAGTCGTGGGTGAATAGGTTGTAAGTTATATACGGATCAAATATTGAAATGGTATTTTATTCCTATCCCAAATAACATAAAAGCATTACCTTGGTGTTTCTTAAAAACATTTAACAGTGGTAAAGCCTGCAATAACAACATCTTTTTTTATAGTACTAGGTGGCAAACGAGCAAACGATTCACCCGATGTCAAGTGATCGCTACCCATAGACATCTGCAACGAACTAATGAGTTGCAGATGCGATGCCAAATGCGGGACAAACAAAAAATAGTTATTTCCAATTCCTATGTATATCCCCTCCACCGTCATGTTCTCTTCCCCTTCCCATCCTTTCCTTACAAGAAAATGGTGGGAAGAGGGAGAGAACTAGAATTGGGCCTCCGGCACCTCACTCATCAGACGAAACGCAGAATACTCTACTTCACGCATGTCTTCTGTGAGGTCGTGCTATTTCACCGGTCGAGCCAGTCCATTTGTGCAACAGTTGTTGTTGCGGGCTCTACCATTGTTGAACGAATCTGTTGCACGAATAGGCTGACTCGACCGGTGAAATACCACGACCTATCAGAATACATATTGTGTTTTGTAGTTTATTTAATACTGATTAATTATTAAGTAATATTTATATTTTAGTATATATTTTAAAGGCCACTTTTGGCATATCGACATACGCTGGTCGAAACATTCACAGCAAAAATCAAGCTTCACTTTTGAATGTTGAATTTGTATAGAACGCGGTATCTGGATGTTTATTCATCTATGACTACACTCTTTTTAATGATCAATTCAAAAATCACGTCGATTTTATAATAGTAGAATCGTTAGGTGCATCGAATAGATATCTTAGAATTTCGACTGTGTATAACAATTTTGGTGGTGTTACATTCGGATTCAAAGAGTAACAAAAGTAAACTTCTTTCGTTATCACCAAAGAACTTATCTGATAGAAAATCATTATTTTAATATGGTTACATTAAAAATTTTAAGTTGAAATAAATTTAAACTGACTATTGACCTTTAAAATTCGTTTATTCTTCGGGCACATGAGTTAACTAATCAAATTAGAGCCCAAGGATATTAAAAGTTATTGAATGCTTATAGTGATGCACCTTACTGGTGTCGATGAAAACACATTAAACAACAATGTAAAATTGATATACGGTTGTATAGTATAGAAAAAAGCTTACATCGTGCAATTATGTGATGATACTACCGAACATAGTATACTTAATGTGACATGAGTGTGTCGCACTCTACGCAAGTCTAATGTATACGTGTCACTGTAGTAGTCACATTACAGTTACTTATATTTATTTTTTATTACATACGAGGTAAATAAACCAAATTATCTTAAATCTGCGTCTAGGGCACCTATTCGAACTCCAGTCACGTAAGTTGTACTGTGCGCCAGAATAAGCTCCTGTAAGCTACTATAAGCTGTACAAACGTTAGTAGCTGTACGGAAATGAGACAAAGGCGCATAGGATGGAAGCCAATGCACATTTTGAGAAAAGTAAAAATCTTTAAAAATGATAACATCATAGTCGACGTATCTGTTATTTAGAATTACACATGAAGAAATTATGATATGAGTAAAAGAATATAATTATTTATGTCTGTAGATGTTACTGAAAATCTGACTACCCGCAGTTCGATACATAGGAATAGGGTTTACATTAAGTTTAAAACAAAAATTTTGTAAGGGCCCTGTTAGAAATAAAAATAGCAGAAGTTTGTTCTTTCCTTCTAAGTATGCACAGTATAGTAGTATTATTTGTAATAGATAGAAGTCTTAGTTTGATAAAAAGTAGCTTACGCTGGTTGATGTCAGAGCAAAATAAATCATTCAAAATATGTAACAGTAGAAGTTGATTTGAATTATATTTCTTATGATTTTGTCGGCAATATGGGTTTAGATTAGTAGTATAAGTGAATTCTTGTATGAATAATGTTCTTATAAATCTTAATGCGGAATCAAAATTAGTGATTTATAAGTTACATAGAAACTTTTTATGGTTCGCGTGTTGTCAGGTAGGAATTTCCATTATTCTAGTACTTTCCAGGTCTGAGTCTGCACTGCTCGTGGAAATAGCGACACGCAACAGCCACCATTCCTATTTATGTATAAAATATATTAGGGAAAAGTTTTATTAATTTCATTTGTTTTGTACACATGCCGCTTAGGTTGTCAAAGAAATATTGTGCGTAAAATATATTAACTGTGGTAGAGTCCGCAACAATATCAGTTGCACGAATTGGCCGGCTCGATCGGTGAAATAGCACGACCGAAAAAATTACGACAAAACGCACGTTTTTTGATACTTGCGTTATAGATTCAAAATGCAAAAAATAACACAAAGCACATTAAACTTTAAACTTGATTGAATGACTTATTTATGAATTGACAATAGGTTTGACAATTTAGTTGCTGTCAATTTGTTTCGTGTCACGGCGATATCGGCATATACTCGTACGACAAATCACGTCACTAGTCTATAAATGAAACAAAGGATTTGTATCGACACTGTGACAGATCCGTTTCAAATCACAATGAGCGGTGATGGTTTAGGGTGCGGGCGGAGAGCATGGGAATATGGAGACGTAATAAACGAAAGTTCTCGATGGCCCTGCAAATTACAATTTAAATTTCTATATATTAGATAGAGAAACTTTTATAATGCATAAATGGGTGTTATTAATAAAACTGATAAAGGAAATTCAGGCAGATAATAAATCAGTAGAACTATGTAAATCAAAAAAATCATGAGAGACTAAGCATGTGCAAGTGTGACAGGAATATAGGCGAGAGAGGATAGCCAGGACAGTGTAGAATGGAAATATAAATGTTCCTAACTCTGCCTTACCTATTTCACGGTATGTACTTGCG
This sequence comes from Papilio elwesi, assembly GCA_029849275.1. Classification (NCBI taxonomy): domain Eukaryota; kingdom Metazoa; phylum Arthropoda; class Insecta; order Lepidoptera; family Papilionidae; genus Papilio; species Papilio elwesi. Next base: position 7,797,357 of record CM056697.1, read on the forward strand.
CTTGAGTAAATATTAATGCATTGAGCGGGATAAAATAGTATCTATTAGGATCTGGATTAATGTAGTTAGTACAAACGATATCTTTATCGAATTCAGGATTCGGTTATATGTTTTTACTTCACGGGGGAATGCAAAATAATGTCAAAACAAATTCTGAGAACAAAATTGGAACAAGACGTAAGTGTTCATGCTAGCAACTTCTCAGGCAATATATCTGGAGTATTCCCGGTTGGGATTGCAACGAGACCTTCCCGTCCATAGCACCTCGCAGGGAGTTGAGAATTTCAATTGAGCATCCCACAGTCATCTCAATAAGCGGCTTGGCGCTCGTTGTAAATTCGACGCCAATTGTTTGTTTTCCACGCAAAACGGGGTGCCTGTTTTGGGATTAAAAAAAGACGTTGGAATGATATGGATGTGGCTAGCGTAGTTTAAACTTTTATTAAAAACTAAGTTCTTTAATTACTTCGTGTCGCTCACGTGTTCTTAAAGGTTTGTCAAAAATCATCTGTTAGCAATGGTGCTAGGACTGAAAAGAAATCATTGAATAGAATTATATATGATAGCTCAAAATTTGCATCCTGAAAAAATCATGTTATTTTTTTCAATTTTTAAGTACCTAAGAATAGGAAAAACAGAAACTTATTTGGGTTGTTTGGAATTCGATATCCCGGTCGCTACATCTTGAATAAAAAAAACAGATATTACGCTATCAAAGATACAGAAAAATAATTGTTCATAACATAGTATATAACATAACAAAACATATAGTTCATAACCTTTGTCAATTAAGTAGTAAATAATATAACAAATTAAATCACATCTATACATTGTTAACATTAAACAAATCCGCACTAGACTGTCGGATACGGTTCGTAAATCTTAACTTTTGTCGGCAATCTTGGTATATAAAATTGTTTTAGAGTTGGAACACAACATGTAGGCACATCGATACCAATCTGTAGGTATCGGCCGTAGTGATTCGCAAAACGCATCGCCCTGATTTATATGTCTGGCTCAACTCTGAAACTTGTTACGTACTCTTGCGAAAATATCTTACAATCGCTCCAGTAGATTGCTTTATCTACAACTTTGTTATAATGCATTACGTTCATCTTTATTCTTGTTAATTATTATCACAAATTATATCAGATATATTATGTAGGTATCATGTTATGTCAATGCAACTATGTTTGCCGTCCGTTATGAGAGTTTATCGCTCTAAGAAGTTGATATCGCAGTAGTATAGCAGTTGCATTTCGGCATATTTAAATTCAAAATACCCTTTTATTGAAGATGTCACCCTCAAAGATAGCGAGCGACATGCGGGTCCGCCGTTATTGACAGCTAATATCTATTTAAGTAACTATTAAAGTGGGATAATCCAGCAGTAAATCTTTGTTAACACGCTACACGGCGATGCTTTTTCACTGATATTTATTATGCGTGCTGTTTACGGTCTTTAATTTAAAATATGTGTTCGATTTTATATCGCCCGATTTTTTTATTGTTGAATAGTTGAACATTAATTCTTTATATTTATAATTATTAATTTTTAATTTTACTGTGATCAGTATTGCAACTTTTGTTTTTATCGAGCCACATAAAAATTGTCACCTACTGTAATGACTACAAATTAACTTCACGTAACCACACAAGGTTTTTTTAAACGAATAAAATAGCGCTATACTACGATGTTTAATTAGTAGGTAATCAGGATTGAAATATGTATAAGATAGTATTTTTGGAGATCGTTAAAACAGTTACTCTTAATTTACAATATTTTGCAAACCTGTTAGTTGTTATGTTTATGAAGTTGAATTTATATTCTTCTAGAAAAGGATACCGTGCAATGACCGAAGTTTGTTATGGTGTCTGGTCTGTCTGGTGGATCGTCAGACAACAGAAGATCTCCCAGACTTACATAAATATGATCATTTGTAAGGCATGACATTAATTTGCTTGTCGCATCGTAGTCGTGCCGTGCGGTGCCGCGGTTTGGCAACGCACCAACAACGGGTGTCCGATATAGTCACTTTGTACTTTCGATACTTATCTACCTTATTTATTTTCGATGTATATCTGATAGCTTTAAACAAACCAGACGTTAATGGCGCAATGCTCAATTTATCATGATAAAGGCGCATCACTATTACTTTCTTATTTTGTGCATATTATATATGGATTTTTGAAGGCGGTGCGGTGCCACAAGCTTCATGCTTTTCCCATAATGATAACACAATTCTATAATTATAAATAGATAACGTAACTTGGGAGCAGTGGTGGCTCAGCGGTTTAGGTCCCGACTTACGTACTGTTGCGGGTTCGAACCCAGGCAGGCGCTTTACTTTGTGTAATTTATTTCATCACCACTGCTCCAAAAACGGCGAAGGAAAACATCGTGAGGAAACCGGCATGTCTTAGAACTACCAAATTAGAAGATATGTGACATCGACCAACCCGCACTGAGCCAGCGTGGTGGATTACGGCTCTTTCCCTCTCTCGGAGAGGAGACCTGTGGCCATGCAGTGGGAAACATTCTAGAAAAGGCTGATTTATTATTATTATTAACGTCTATGGCTTATAAATTACGCAAAAAAGGTCTATCAGAATGTCATCATTAATGTTTTATTTAGAATCCCTCCGATATAAAATTTACAGGTCGACTATACGACGTTTAAAATATAGGGGATTCTTAAGCTTTGCCTTTGTAACTCATTATGCTATTAATAAAGAAATGAATGCATTCAATACAACATATAGAGGACATATAAATATTAGGGACAAGAAGTATCGCGCATAGCGACACCGAATTATTAACAAGGTATAGCGTTCGTCGTCAAAGGCCGCACGTCCAGTTTTTTGATCATTAATAAGTTCCCCTCGGGGTGACGACGCCGCCACGTACTTCGGAACTCTTATCGTCTATATTTATCTTAATTACAAACTTAATACCGTAATTTAGATTCTAAGCGGGCACTAACGAAGCGCCTTGCGATGCCACCGTCGGCGTTAAATGTCACAGGCTGGATTCCTTCAAAACGCGATGGGTGCCGATCGCTAATCAAACAATGGACATAGCGCGCATCGCAGTGTAGAAAATTCTATTGTCGTTAAACAAAAAGGCGAATGTTAACACGACAAAGGGTGACACGCTCCGAGAGCGCTAACAATGCGATGTCGAATATCGATGACATATCACTTTTCATCCGCGCCGCATAAAACATTTAACACGCCCCTGCCTAATTCCGAACGTTGCCGTTCCTCAAAACGCATAAATCGGAAGCCTGTTTTGTGTATGATGAACCGATGAAAAAAATTAACGTCAGCTCTAAATGCCGCCAGCGGCAGATATTGGATTCCAAACTCTTTTTCGAGTAATTTTTGAAAATGGAATGTAGATGCATGCGGACAGACGGCTACCATTTGTCTTCGCAAACGAACCGACTTGTGTGTTGGCGAATGGGTAACGGATGTTTCATGGAGGCACGTGGCCGACGGCTGACTTATTAGTAACCCGACTTACTGGTACCCACTGGGGTCTATTAGTAAATTACATTAAAGGTATAATTCCCTTAGACATGTTTTCTCTTATTTTATTACCTATCCGGTTACTTTCTTTGAATACATTTGGTAAAGTACCAAAAAATGATTTGCAAATACTAACGAATTACTCATTCTCTAATGTTCTGTAATATATAAATGTACAAAACTTACAATAATGAAAAAAATAAAACTAGAATTAATAGATCTATAACACATTTTTTCTAAGAAGTGTGAGGCGAATGCAATGTCGATAGGTAACGGGCTAAGCATGCATGAGGTGCTTTTAAAATAAAGGGGAAAATTATAAAATCAAGGACCTGTTGTAATGTGTGATCCGACTGTTGAGAAGAGAGAACATGTTAATATAGATGTTTCGGGTAATACATATGCATCCCATAAGGTACGCAACGAGTGGCATGGGACAAAGAGAGTTTTAGATATAGATGTGGACAGATATATTGGGTAGGTGTAGGCATTAAGAATTAATGTAGTGCGTAATGGAAAATAAGAGCACGAAAGGAGCGATTACTGAGAGGACAATTGATAAAAAGGCATGGAAGAAAAAAACGTATTATGTCGATCACACTTAAAATGGCAACAAGGGGTAGAGAATTGATTTCAAAATAAATGCCATAAAATAAATAATCTTTAATTTATCCCGTTATCATTTAATTATTGCTGTTTGTCCTACGCGAAGTATTAACTTGCTAGTCAAGTCAAAATAGTAATCAACTTTAAGCTTTTATTGAAAATGTGTAATGAAAATCAAATTTTCGAACATTGATAATTGCAGCTGTTCAAACTTGGGAAAATATTGGCGGAAGTAAAATTTCATAAACTGTTAAACAAAGCAATATTGGAAGAGGCCGCTCGGTTAGAGACTGGTAAAGTTTTCGGGGTAACTGAATGAATAATTCAGAATGCGAATCGGCAGTCCGTCAAGCCTCGCAGGGGCGCTCAGGTCGTTGCATTTTGTTCGTAAATCTGTGGTAATATTATAGGATATCGTATGCGGTGCTCATGTACTATAATTATTCATAACATTATTATTCATATTTATCCCATTCTCTATTTGTTGTTATTGTCTTGGCTATGAAATGAAACCGTAGAACTTTTAGATGTACAAGATCTGTTAATATTACAGATTGAATACACCAATACAATAAACAGCATCGACATACTTATGTCGATTAGATGAGTGTCATGCATTTATCGTAGATGTACTCAATAGGATGCGATCAAGTGTAATTTGGAGTTGTTTTTTTGTATATGGCAAAAGAGTAAGCATTTAACCTGATTTTTAAGTGACCGCTACCCATCTCAATTGCCAGCTCATGAGGTACCTTGAGGAGCACCAGCTGATCAGCGATATCAGTACGGTTTCCGTCAGCGTCGCTCAGCTGGTGACCTTCTTGAATACCTCATGCATCGATGGTCGGAAGCGATCAGGGGAGGCCCTGGCAGTTAGTTTGGACGTGGCCAAAACTTTTGATCGGGTGTGGTACAAAGCACTTCTTTCGACGTTGCCTTCCTACGGGCTTTTTGATAAACCTGGATCTTCAGCTTTTTGGAGCATCAAGATCGTTGTCAACAGTGCATGCTGACTCTGACACGAAAGCAATTAATGCTGGTGTCCCACAGGGCTGTATACTGGCTCCCACCCTGTTTCTTCTGCATGTCCATGACATGCTGCAAATTAGCAATATCCATTGTAACGCAGACGACAGCATGTGTGATGCACTGTGCGCGGCCCTCGCTAACGTTTCGCGGGTGACTGCTGATGAGAACCGGACCAAACTTGTGTCTGAACTGGAGATCCTTTTAGATGAAGTCTCGGATTGGGGTAGACAAAATCTTGTTGATTTCAATCCCATAATGACCTAAGTCTGCGCCATTATTGCTAAAAAACAACCCTTTGCCGTGGATATTCGTTCTGAGAGCACTTCTCTGGTTGCCATAGCTGCACCGATATTCTCGGCGTCAGTTTCGCGGTTACTTTGAAGACAAGGCCAAGTTGGCCTTTAAAAAGCTTGGTATTCTCAGTAGAGCGAAGCTGTATTTCCAGCCGGGCCACCGCCTTCAGTTAAGGCTCACGTTAGGCCCCACATGGAATACTGCTCGCAACTCTGGGCGCGAGCACCCCAATACCAGCTTCTTACATTTGACCGGATACAACGACGCGACTGAAATCGTCAACGACCGAACTCTTACTGATCGGCTTGATACTCTGGCCTTGGGGAGGGACGTCAGTTCCCTTTGCATTTTTTATCGCATATACCACGGGGAGTGTTCCGAAGAACTGTTTGGAACGATTCCTGCCGCCGAGTTTCGTCATCGGACGACACGACAGACCGCCAGGTACTATCCACACCACTGGATGGCTGGCATTCCTCAACAGTTCGGTTCTCACGAAATTTCCTGCCATGCCACAGCCACGTTGTGGAATGGTCTCTCCAAGGCGGTATTTCCAAACCAATACGACTTAGGGTCCTTCAAGAAGCGAGTCTATCTTTTTCTTAAAAGGCCGGCAACTCAACTGCAGTTCTTCTGGTGTTACGGGTGTCCATGGGCATCGTTGATCACCTCGGTGTTCCCGCCGCTCGTTTGCCCCTTCTTTTATAAAAAAAATCACCCACAACAAGCTACAGAGTTGCAGATGGGATGCACATACCTTTAATGGACCGAGATGGGAATAAACGGAAAAAGTATTTCCTTTTTCTATCCATTCCTTGTCTCGTCAAATACTCTTCCCCTCCTTTCCTTATAGGAATGATGACTTTTTTCCAAAAAGATAACAAAATTTATGTCATCACAAGAAAAGCTTTTTTGAGTTTGAGTTAAGCAAGTGGTGTACCTTAAGCATTCTAACGGCCATTAAAAAGGAGGATTATTACATTTTCCGCCTACGCGGACTGAATCAGTTTTCCATAAAAATCGAATAGAGGAAACATTTCGCTCCCGGCCGGCAATCGCTCTCCATTTTAATGAATAAGTAAACAAAATTAGTGGGGCCCAATATCGAAATAAGTGAAACGAGTAGACGCTAAAAGATACGAGTTCAGCATATAAATTATCCATTTAGAGAAAATAATTCCGTACAGGTCGCTCTCCTGAAGCTTTTATGCTCAAAACACGTGCGTTTTAAAAATAAGATTGAAGTGAAATCATTAATTTAGATTCTCTATAAAAGAGTCGCACCTATCACTATGCTGGAATACCTTGTATAAATGTCGCTTAATTTTTTTTCCTCTTTTATAAAATTTAATTAAATGTATTATTACTATATGCTACATTAGTGAAATTTAAACCTTATAAATACTACAACAGTGAAACTTTTACATTGCGGCCGTTTATTTCGTCTGTATACTACTAAGTTAGGCTTGTGGTTGTATAATTTTTTACGTCGATAGCTGAGATTAAGAATTGAATAAAGCTACAGTACCGCACTCATCAGACGGAGGAAGTAAGTAATGTTCGAGGATGTGGTATTCGGAATTGCTGACACCACCACCACTGGTCTGGTCAGTTTTAGAACATTTGGGCCTTTTTCTAAAGAACGAGCTTAAAACGGCGGATAATATTGGACCTCGCGATAAATCGAATGTAAGTATGACCTTCACGCATAAAACCTCGTACGTATTGTTTTTATTATTTTAGAATATTGCAATTAAAACGAACCTTTGAAATATTTTAAAAGGTTCATTATCGCAAAATGTTTTTTTTTTCTTTCAATAGATATTAAAATGTAAAAGACTTTCCATTAGTTCGCATAACTAAATGAAGCGGATTGTTAAAAATTTATTCTCTTAGATTTCTTCAATACGTATTAGGCTCATTCGCCGTAATGGCGTCGGTTCGTCGGAAAGTGGGTCGTAGCTATCGGGACCGGGGCGGAAGTACTGGTATTAAATAAAAATAATCCCACATTTCAAATGTTACTTTGCAGCACGCTCTTGAAAATATCTTCAGAGCAATGTTGAAAGTAAATGTGGGTATAATTTCTGATTCCACTGCGTTCAGATTGCATTTATACGTCGGGGATATGAAGTCTGGATAAACTTTATGTTAACAGTAAGCAATAAAAATAGCCTTTATGACGATACGTGGAATGGTTCAGTTTGTTTGCGTCATTCCAACCTGAATTAAATTGAGTTTAAGCAAGCAATGCTCTTGAATTTTCTATAACTTTAGTCGAGGAACGAGTGCAAAATATACTTTTGAAATGCTTTTATTGCTTCTTAACGGTTAGTCATCTGAAGTGTGAAAATATAGTCGAAAGGATTCCCTTTTGAAATATCATTTGATTTTTCTATTTGGATATTTGAATGTTTGCGAATTCTATACAATACTACAACCATAGTAATTACTTCACAGTTGGAATAATTTTTCTAGGTTAGAAACCGAATCTCTGAATGAAGAAAGTTAAAATTAGGAACATTAAATACAAAAGAAATGTGTAACTGATCGCGAACATGGAAGATATTTGTGAAAATCTGTTATTGCGGGCCTTCATAACCGCAATAAAACCCTAGAAACTGTTGACTGTTTGGCTGTTCGTGCTGTGTGCGCTAATCTCGGAAACGGCTTAACCGATTAGGGTACGATTTTTATTGATTTTCTAATGTATCGCGGAAACATTCACTTAACATTTAATGTTTGTTTTATCTCAATCGGTTCATAAGTAAAAAATATTTTTTATTAATTATATCAATTTAAAGAACCATGTCGAACAATTTTGTTCGATAAAAATGCTATAAAATAGCGGTTCAGTTGAATAGGTATAAATTTAAGTTAACTATATATTATGATTTTTAAAATGATGTTGATTTAATGTTTATATAAACTACAAATCAGTTTCGGAGATTTTGCAACTTCCAGTGTAATTTGCAAGCATCAGTCTGCGTGCTTTCTATTGTGTATGAACAGATATTCTAAAAGTATTTCCAATTACAAAAACAAATAAATTTAAACTTTAACAGACAAAAAAATAAAATTGATATGATAATGAACACGTATACGATTGAATGTTCGTCATCGTCGTCGAAAACTTGGAAAAGCGCATATACGCTTTTTTTAAATAATGGAATACGCGCTTTTAACAAAAAATATAATTTCAAAATAAAGATTACTCGTTGTTACATTTAGTCATAAAATTGCAAATGACTAAATTATTTACTATGTAAATTTATGAAATATTTTTTCCGAAAAAAGAAGCGAGAGTTATTTATAGTGTTGATAATAATGTAAATAAGGTCACTTAACACAATGCATAGTCGCAAACACTGTCGGGCCGGTTGGCGTGGTTTATAAGATTTCATGCCACAGGTCGTGGGTTCGATTCCCACCTAGGACAGACATTTGAGTGCATGAACATGTCTGTTTGTCCTGAGTCTGGGTGTAATTATCTATTTAAGTATGTATTTACAAAAAAAAGTAGTATATGTAGTATATCAGTTATCTGGTACACAAGCTCTGCTTAGTTTGGGATCAGATGGCCGTGTGTGAATATATCCCAAGATATTATTATTATTATTATTGTTTTAATTTAATTAAAACTAAATTAAAAATTATGTAACTTAGTTATTTGGATAAAGGTGAGTCCTCATGCTCACCAGAGTAATGAGGGGTATTTTTACAAAATCGTTGAACGGGGTGCGCGCCAGTATAAACCAATTAAACTGATTGATTCGACGCAAGAGTTGGTTGTTAATCAAAACTTTTATTTCTGCGAGCAAGCAACAATGCTTTACCGTCGGCCGAGTGGAAGCGAAAATGCCGTTTAATTTGTTCCAGCGAAGGCGAATTTTTTAATAAAATTGATATTAACGATGTATCCGCTTCAATATGGCGCGTATGAAAAACGTCTCTTGTAACGGCAATATTGAAAAATATATTTTTATGTACTATATAAATAGCGCTTATAACAGAGGGAGTTCGCTCTTTCTAATTGCATTTTATAGTAGGTGAATTTGTTAAAGTGTACTTTTATATTAGAACGTAAAAGCGAGTTAGAGTTTGTTAAATCAACTCAGTACGAATGTCCGTACTGTATAGGTTTTGGCTACAGTTTTTACGATAGCCTGCCTGCTTGACGCCAACCCTTCTCGGGAATGACTGGCCCGTATTACCTGATCGGCATTCATCTCTTCTGTGATAATAATCAAACGACCCTCATCATCATTATTCCTAAATTTGTTAAAGGAACAAACTTGAAAACTCATTATAAATTAAAAAAATTGAAAAACCCAAAAAACTAGACACATTTTGTAAACTTCTAAATACCTAAAAAATCAATATAAAGATTACTCGACAGTCTTAAAAACCTTCAGGTAAGCCGCTTTGACGTAATTTCATTTACTTGGTCATATTTTTGCGTTTCGTCGCTTATTTATATAAATTATATCCAAATAAAATTACGGTACTCTCATAACTCGGAAGCTGGATTTTGGGGGGGCTTGGGGATGAGGGATTGGAAGAGAGTATTCCCAGTTCCATCTAATATCACTCCTATTAAAAGGAAACACACTGTTCCTGAGAAAATGATTTTTTTGTGACTGAAAGGTCACTGTTTGCCTTAAGGAGGCATTAATAATAAAATGAAAAAGGAATCTAGTAAACATAACGTCCTTATTTCGAACGCCCTAAAGTCACTTCAAGCACTCGCTGGCCGCAATTAAAAATTAAAATTCAGTTCTAAGTCTAACCTTGGTTTTTTAAGCTTTATCTATATGTACTTATGCTTAATGTTTCGTATAGTAAGTGAGTGTTGAGGATCAGCAAGTTTAATAATGAAGTGGTCTTATCGTAAACAGTGAAAAAAACTCGATCAAGTGCAAAATGTTTCGATTTCAAGTTCCTGCTCCCGAAATCTGAACGCGTCCAAAACGATTATTTATTCGTATAAGATTATTTCTGTATTCATAATTTAGTCCATTACACATTGTTCTTTGTATTCAGATTGGAATAATCTCAAAAAAGCACTGTGCACATGTGGTGTAATTGACAAAATAATGGAAGGCTTTGCGGTAAGCGACTTTAAAGTGCAGTGTAAGTTTATCCATAGCAAATACTTTGCATAAAATTAATATAACGATATCCGCCGTCTGGGTATTGCCGTAGCATATAATAGTGAATGTGTATAAAGCGACTGGAAGTATCAAATATTACAATTATTTTAATTGAAATAGCAACAACACCAGGTAAAAACAAATCAACACTCGGGACGACTGGGCCGGCTCGACCGGTGCAATACCACGACCTCACAGAAGACAGGCGTGAAGTAGACTATTCTGCGTTTAGTCTGATGAGTGAGGTGCCGGAGGCCTAATCCTAGTTCTCTCCACCTTCTCACCCTTTTCTTAGAAGGAAAGGATGGGAAGGGGAAGAAAACTTGACGGTGGAGGGTATATATAGGATTTGGAAATAACCATTTTCTGTTTGTCCTCTCCTCTGTCCATTAAAGGTTGGCAACGCATCTGCAACTCATTAGTTAGTTGGAGATGTCTACGGGTAGCGATCACTTGACATCGGGTGAACCGTTTGCTTGTTTGCCCCCTAGTACTATAAAAAAAACATTATTCATAAAAATCTTCTGAGAACATTGATTTATTCGCAATATGTCTTTCAGATTTAGTAGTAGTTAGTATTTACTGATGAGTTATTTAATAAAGATATTGATGCGTATGTAATCAAAATATTTCGATAAAATTACTCCGGAAATGATCGACATAGGATGTCCTAGATATTTTTTTTTCAATCAATAAATCATTAAATCAATTTTTCAATCAGTAAATCAATATTTTTAGTGTAATTTTTTACTTATGAATAAAACTGTAACCCGTTGTCATTGGCGATATAATTTAAAAAAAACGACTATGTAAAAAACGTGTGTGTGTATGCTCATATACGCACGTACGAAGTCATATATTCTTTAGCGTAAAAGAACAAAAATATCTAAAAAAAATATCGCATGAGCTACTCGATACTACTCTTAACTCTTTTTGTGAGAAAAATACATTAAATGTAGTCCATAGCCGTTTAATTAAATAACTTGGAATTTATGGATAAATATCAAAAACTCGATGATAAAAATATGTATAACTTCAAAAATAAAACTAGGCTCTTCTAGAAGCACAGATATATATGTTTGTTATTCATGGATGCGCACATTCGCCAAACCGCGGCGACATGTTGCCGCCATTATGCGTGCGGCCATCGGTGTTCAAATTAAATACATAAAGAAACTATGTCCACGCATAAACGCCATCTATGTACAGCAAGTTGCATTGCGCCGCGGCATCTGCTCGATATACCGCGCGCCGCATTCGATTTCATGTACTTAATACTATTGCGCTAGTTGAAAGTTATTATTATATGTTTGTATTAGATTGTTTATGAATAACTAAATAGTTTGAAATTCAGTTTTAATTGATTCATGATTAAGTTATAACTAAGTTTTAATTAAGTTATAAGTAAGTTAGAGTTTTGTTATTTATGGTATTCAGCTTAAATTTTTAGTAATTTCGAATACTGCCAGCTATTGTATCTTAGATATTGTAGATAGCTGTTTGGGCGTCGGTTTAAAGTCCATTTTTTTAAATAATCTGATTAAGAAGTCCGTCCCTCATGAAAAGCTAATTTTGTTTACTCTTACTGTCTGGTTGAACTTAATAGATGTAAAACTATCAATTAAACGAACGGGCAGTAACTTAAAAATATCTCGTTACTTACCGACATTTTTGTTTTATTGAAATAATAAAATTTATCAAGGGAGTCAACAAGGTTTAACGATATTGCTAATGTTATACAGCACAGTAATTGTTCCATGTTTGCTGACGACATCAAAATATACAAACGCGTACAGAAACTAGTTTATGTAAATTTACTTCAGGATGATCTAAATTCTATTCAGAAATGGTGCTTTATAAATAAGATGGTTTTGAATACTGAGAAATGCTATCACATAAAATTTACTAAAAAATCTCGGCCATTTTCTTCTATCTATTCTTTGGATAATGTGTTATTAGAAGAGGTTTCCCAAATAGGCGATCTGGGAGTTCATATAGATTCTAAACTGTCTTTTGTAGGGCATATTGATAACATCGTCGGCAAAGCAAATAGAACCCTTGGATTTATTAAGAGATGTTGCAGAGACTTTCAAACCGTATTGCCTTTAAAAATACTCTATGATGCGTATGTCAGGAGTGCGCTCGAATACGCCTCCCCAGTATGAAACCCCATGTATCGGTGTCACATAGATCGAATTGAAAAGGTTCAAAAAAGTTTTACAAGACATTTAGCGTATAAGGACAGGTCATGTTCGCGTTACCTTGATTACTCTAATAGATTAAATTATTTCAAAATGACATCCTTAGATCAACGTAGGACTGTTACCGATATAATGTTGCTATATAAAATAATAAATGGTTTAGTAATAGTTCCCGAATTAATCAGCGAAATCAATTTAGAAGTCCCTCGTAACACATCTATAAGGTACCTTAAGAGACGAGATATGCTTAACATTCACCGATATCGTACGAATGTTGGCAAAAATGCACCTTTGAACAGAATTGCATGTAAATGTAATGAAATGCTGCATAAAATACCGGAGATAGACATTTTTTCCAATTCTGCAACTATATTTTATAAAAAATTAGCCGTGGTTGTTTGTTATAATCCAGATTAATTTATGTTATGCACTATAGTTATTAACAAATTTAATGATTGTATTGTTCAAACACAGTCCTAACTACTCACTTAATACTTATTACGTTACTAATTAGTCACACAGCTTTGTTTTGTATCTTTTTGCTATCTTTGTTTTCTGTAAGTGTTGTGTCTGTAAAAGAAATATGTTATTATTTCCTAAAATTAAGTGTGTGTTATAAGTTAAGTATCATTTCATATTTTGTTGGCAAGCCAAATTAAATAAATAAATAAACACTAGGTTGCTTAAATTTTATCCTAGAATTTATTTCAAAAAGAAAATTAGCTAAGGTGAAAATACGATACAGCCTTCCAGAATGTAAATCCATAAAATTATTTGCATATTAAGAAATTAGAAAACGTCTTTGTTTTCGGCGTAATTAATAAAAGTATTTGTTTTATTCGAGCTGGTTAAATGTATGAATCACATCTCGGTAAGACTTCCAAGTAAAGGACACCCTTATAAACATTATACATAAACTATTAGTATAGTAAGAAATGAATAAGGTAAGTGTTAATGTAAGCATTTCTTTCAAACTGAGATTACGAGACGCTTAGTTGAATTATATGAAGAATATTTTTCGATAATTTAACTTTAAAGGTCTAAACGAAAAAGTAATAAATAATACTTGGAAGACGGCTCTGTTTCGTCTTCGCACGACAGGAAGGGCCAAATTCCATCAACACCACCTTGGCTTACAGTCGACTACCGCGAGGTTTTCACGTAACTTTCTGCCTTTTACAACCGCCTTGTAGAAGGATCTGTCTTCAGCAGTACTTTCAAGCCGATACGACTAAGGGTACTTCAAGAAGCGAGTATACTCTTTCCTATAAGGCCGGGAACTCAACCTATTTTATGGTTGTTAATTCGTAGCTTCGCTCCTGATTTACCGATTTTTTTTTCAACAGGTAGTGCTTATCATGTGTTTCCATTTTTTCTAAATCAAAAACGGACAAGTCGTTTTTAAGTTATGCTTAATAATGTGTACCAACAAGTCGGTTAAAATAGGACAATTTCGCTTTCTAGGACTACGTAGACTAAACTATAGGACTTACATTAAAATGACGTATGAAAGAATTGTAGCTCTTTGAATATTCTAAATAAAAATTAGCAATGACATAGTTATACTATCTATCTTCTATAGTTGTCTCACAATACGTCACTTACTACGCTATTATTCGTGTTCAGTATAAATTGTTGTCCATTGAAATGTAGTTAGGAATAAAGATCACTTTCATTGGAATAGTATAATGAGAATATAACATTTTGATCAATAGTTCAGAGGATATAAAAAGATCAAAAATACGCGCAACTGAAAAATGCAAAAAAACGCGTAACAAAGAAGTTGAAGTTTTACCTTATGTCCCAGCAAACATTTTTTTATAACAATCACTATTAATTTTGTAAATCGGTGTTATTCTATTATATCAAACCAATCATTTTAATATGTTTCTATTTCTCACAAGAATACATTAAATACTTGTACAACATATTTTAATCAGTTAAGGTTTTAATAAATGTGTAGCCTATAATGTGTAAAAATAATAGTTCAAAATTAAATATTTCTTCCAGTAGTCCAAATGCCAAGCCAAACATTTTACTCATTAAATGACTAAATTTGACACCACCACGATCCTAACCCATTAATTGTCAATGGGTGGTCTGCTGACCCCATCTAAAGCTAAAATTACGCCAGATACAAAGAAAATTTAAGTGTATTTTGGTCCAATTAGTGAGCCTGCAAGGGGTGTGAAATTGCGCGAGGGTTTGTAATTTATTTTAAGTGTAACGGTCGGAAGGTTTCGCAACAAAGACCAACGACTATGTAAAACCTCTTTGCCTTGTACTCTACATTAGAAATTGATGAAATATTTATTACATACAAGGTAAGAGATACACCATAGACCATCCATATATAATTAAAATTAAATCAATTGATATAAGAAGAATTCAAGGACAATTTCATGACAAGAGAATTCTCTAGATTTGTACTATGGCATACTATTCAATACACACAGAATAATTTTTTTCTAAGTAATAAAATAAGAATAAACAATATAAAGTGTAAAATTTGCTTCTCTTATCATATACATGAGCTTAGAATTATAAATTGGAGGTAAAATCTCTAGATATAGAAAAGTCTTTATTATTTGCTTACGTATCTTATCCATTTTAAATAACAAATGTTTGTTTGTTGATTTGTATTGTACGTTATGCAAATTTTACAAGGTTATCATAACAACTTTAAAACTTCTTTATTTCGCTTTTGCCGATACTCAATTACTTAACGCTACTTCAAATGTCAATAAGGTTTAAATTTTAATGTTTTATCACATCAAATGTAATGTAATTTTTAAAATGCTAAAAATTCATAAGTGTTGTTAATGGATATTTGGATCAATTACACATATTTGTAGCTATAAACACAAACTTTTATAGCACTAAATTTAAAATTAATCTTTAAAAATCTCACTATAGGAGTCCAGTCCACTACTACAGTCTACAGAATAATAATTTATTCATCACGTCCTGCTTTAGTACTTTCAACACTTGCTGCTTTAATCAAACTATATGAGAAAACAAAAACCATACCGTAAATATAATATTCACTAGACGTAATATTATTTTAAATATCCAATTAGACCCCAACAATACCAGTGGCGTTACACACGAAGTAAATTATACTGCAGAAACATCATTTAGTGAGCGTAAATTCCACTGTTACACGGCTAATCAACATAGAAATTGTAATACGAATATCGGCCCAGTAATTACAATACATTTACATACAGATTTGGTTGGATTGAATTTCAATTGTTACAGCCAGCTTGTTAATTTGCCTAAAAGGAAAGTAATTGCCTTAGATAGAATTCGGTTCTCGTGTGGGCCTTGGGGATTGGAATTGCAAGAAAATTCTCACTCGATTCAATCGAGTTTTATCCCTCTATGCCTTTGCCTTGCCGTTGAGGGTCGCTGTCTAATTACTGAATTTTGGATCGATCGTAGTTTTAAGAATCTTTAATTGTTAAGTGAGACATATTTTCGTTTCTTATTTATAACTTATAATAAAATTTACATATTCTTGTATACAGTACGTAATAAAAACTGACATGATGAGATATCTTTTTGTGCAGCCCTTTGAAAGAAGGGTACGCCCTTCTTTTTTATTCTTTTTTTTAGTTCAGTGATTATTGTTATAGCACTTTTAACTCAAGAACGGCCCTGGCCGCATAGATTTTTTTGATCTCTATCCATAAAAGGTAGGCAACGCATCTGCAACACAATTGTTTGTTGCGGATGTCTATGGGTAGCGCTCACTTAACATCAGATAATCTGCTTGCTCGTTTGCCACCTTCTCACATAAAAAAAGTAAAAAAAGCGTGTTTGTATGCACAATTTAGCAGTAGTTTTTGTTTATATCACGCATAAATTCTAACTACGATTCCAATCGCAGACATGCACTGAAAACAAAAATATTATAAATAATACATTTTTAATATTTGAACGAAGAAACTATAAAACTTTGCAAATTTAGATAGCCTTTATGCATCCAAGTCATGTCGGAAACAATCCTATATTGCATCGTTTCAATTTTTACTATCAGGCAATTTTGTCTAAAATTTTATAAATTTTATCCGGGCGTCCTTTGTTGTGAACAGTCCTAATCGTTTTTACACGCAACGATTGCTTTTACTGAATAAATATTTCTTTTTTTTTCGGCGGTGGCCCCAACTTTTTCCGCCGGCGGAATAATTTTGCCCATTTGTGTATTGCAACGGCGCGTGGCGTTTCAAGTGTTTTCATTGACGTTATTCTGAACCACATAACGCAATACAATTCATTCCACTCGGCCTAAGAAAAATAATTGTGTGCTGTGCGTCTATAGTTTTCTAATACAACTAGTTATTAATAAACTCATTTCTACAAATAATATAATCAAAACTTTGTATTTCTTTGTGTTTTATTAGGAGTAATCAAAGTTAATATTAATGCACCTCATAAAAAGTATACAGATTTGATAAATTTGAGATTCCAAGTTCAACTAGAAATAATCACAATGTCACTAAAGATTATTTAGTTTTAAGAAACTAAGTTAACCCGAGTCTCTTTATTAACTTAATAAAACTATCAGTAGAGTGTTCTTAGGTTAGTAACATGCACTAAATTCAGGACATATTTAAAACGTTATGTTGGAAGTACTAATCCTATCAAAATATAAAATCGGCGCTTACACGTCACCACGCTCTTCTTATTAAAATACTTTATTTTCAAGTGCACTATTTAGATTATATTAGTAATCGAAACAATAGATTATTATTTTATAATTATGGTGCCGTGAAACTATCTAGTCATTATTCTTCTTTAATAGAATCAAAAATTTATAATATTGACACAGTCACTATAATTGTTGATAAGTAATTGATTACATTTTGCTTTATCCACATCGAAGTTAAAAGGGGGGGTCAAAAGTCGCATCGAGAAAAGGATCGAACAGTAATGTTAGACTTGGCTGGTGCATAGATTATGTATTAATTGTGCTACACAACTAAATATTTAAAACATCGGTCAACACGAAATGAATGTAATGTTGATTGTAGATGACATTCCAAATGTAATTCAAATTTATAGAAATCAGGTGTCATTTAAATTTTTATGGTTTAATTATAAAAAGTAGATGTCTGGGTACTTCGCGTAATATCATATTTTCATCTCTCCCCGTCTCGACAAAGGCGTGATCCACCCATATAAAATTGCCTTTTTACATTCACCATGTGGCTCCTTCCCCTTAATATATATTTTAACAAGACTCTATTTGCTCAAATTGGATGCAGCTTAAAGGGTGCATAACTTACTTAAGGGTAATTATTTTGCGATAGCGTTCCGCAGATGTCGTATTGAAATTAAGGTTTCAAGAAAATTTAAAGCCAACAGTGTCGCAATGTTCAATTAAACTGTTTAACTCCGCGCAGTTGTGTATATTAATTTACTGAGGAAGATGAACTTCTTATGTTTAATTTAAAGACAAATTTGTAGGATATGAATACAACATGAAAAATCAACCAACGTCAAAAAATATCTGCATCAATAATGTAAATTAAGAAAATGGCACAAAGTTTAAATAAAAATCCTAATAATAAGTAGGTTAATTATAAAACACACGCCATAAAACATGATGTATTTAGTCTTTTATAAAAATGCGCTCCCACAAGGGACGGCAGAGAACATGGATTTCCATTTGGCGCGATCCTGGCACATCCATATTCTACGCATCTAGCTCGCCGGATATGGGTATACTCCTTATATCGCCCTTCTTTTACTATTAAACGTATGGATATTTATTGGTAAGATCGGTAATTTCCCCCTGCTTTTCCTTCTCCCTGCTCATGTAAAGCAAATCGTGGACTCAGAGTTCGTCTGCTGGCTTAAAATCATACGAACATAGATTTGCGACAATTTGAAGTTGAGGAAACAAATGAGATCTGTTAATGGGAAAATCAAAAGGCAAATTCTAGCCACCAAACCGTATCCCGCCCTCAATCCCAACTGAATATCCAATTTTACGTACGTGACCTTTTTCACTCGGATGTCACATGTTCAACAAACGAGGTGTCTTTGAAAACGTAATTAGAAAATTCCCAAACGACGTCCATTTTGTACTTTCCATCGGATTTCATGAGTTCCCCGGCAGCGACTCGCAAATTAGTTTTGTTCGTGCATGAATCATTATATTGTTACTCGTATGCGAGTGCTAGAGTTTTGCACCAATATGTGTGTACTTGCTATTTTTTGCTATTCTATGTCTTTATCTTTTCTAATGTCAATTGTTAGGTCTACTTCGACAACTCGTGGAAATTTTTGTATTGTTTCTATTATATTTTGCTTTCACAGCTCAACTTCGATTCTATTTAGCTTCTGCCGTTACAATTATAAGTAAATTCACGCATTACTTACTTACGCAGACGTCTGTATCGTTTTCAAATGGATTTTAAAAGTTATATATAAAATTTTATATAAAACAATGATGCCATCGGCCCTGGCTGTAAACGAGTACGATTAATTTTAATGTATTCATTACGAAAATTCACTATTTACCGTTTGTGTTACACTTGAGCGTAAAATAATAGAATTGCCTTTCCCCGGTGTTGTGGCGCGCTTCTCTAATTGTTTTAGATAAATTAACAAAGTAGTTTCAAAGAGTGGCCTCCCACGGGAGACAGTTTAATTCTGTATAGCATGGTCTTTGTTGCTAACCCTATTTATTCTTCTTTTGAATGAGTTTTTATTCGTACTATTTTTTTTAATCATTTTTATTTTGTATCCTGGTATCGAATATAGAAATAGTTTTTACAATGCTGTTTCCAGGTTCGATTCCTAACTAAAGGAAAATCATATAATTCAAAAAGTTTTAAAACTGTTGAGAAGGCGAGACAATAGTTCAAAAATAAATAAATAATCAAGAAAAATAAACCCTTCTTAACAATAATATTCAAAGTTGGTCACAACGAAAAAAAAATCGTCGAAATAGTTCCACAATTGAATATGCATGTTACCGACGCGTGTTGCTGACGCATTTCCAGCTTGTTCTTCACGTGAACATATAAATTTTCCCCTATCAAATATCGTCTAAGGCGGCTAACGAAAAAAATCATTTTTTTTATAAAGACGTATGTATTCTCAGAGCGTAGCAATAGGCCATTCGATCGCGGGGCCACATGGCCGTCTCTCGTTTCGGAAGAGGATTTAAACGTTATCCTCTATAGAACGCCTAGTACAAGGGTATAATAACATATTACACAATATTATAAAGTATTCGTTGTATGATGCCTCTTACTCCATGAAAAAATCTATTTTGTGAGCTACTTTACAAAGTAGATTATTACTTCAAAGCAGGCAAATCTCTATAGATGATATACTTGTATAATTTATATGGAATAAGGTAACATTTTAATTACTCAGTTGCATAAAAACCTTACAGTTGAATGACTAAGAAAGGCGTTGAAGATAGAAATAAATATCTGTGGTATAAGAATCGTGAGATAAAGTGAAGTGAAATTGTGCTACGTAATGAAGTAATGTGCGAAAAAATAGTTTTTCGAAAATGTTATGAAATTTACGAATTTTAAAGTAAAAACCTTTGTTTACAAAAACCCCATCTTGCTGTGAAAGAAAGTTTACTTACAAAAACGAAAATATAGACTACTATAACATGTCGTTTTGAGATCAATATCGGTGCAACTGTGGTCCGTATACACACTGGCACATGACACGTCGGAAGCTAACACTACGGTATCAACAACTGGTGAGATAACATGACGTGCGTCGACTGAGCAAACCCAGCGCTCGATAACCGTAAGACAGCGGTCATTAGCATACGCAAACGGATTATCAGAACACTGTAAAAACCATATGAAACCCATATTTATTTTTTGTAAAAAGCAATGGCCCAGTTTTGTGGTTGTCAGTGGTTCACGATAAGCTCACATTTAACGAACACATAAGAAATGCTTGAAAAAAGTACAAAGCCTCTATCATCAACTGTCAACTGCTGCGAGAGTCTCTTAAGGATTGAACCCGGAGCACAGTCGTCAGAACAGAACAGTCATATATGGTTCTATATACGTTGTGGTAGTCTTATCTTAACTGTCTTTATTACGTGAATACCGTGATTTATGCATTGATATGCAGTAAGCGATGCACTAAAATTCGCTGAATCCTGTCTCATCGAAACTATTATTTTAAATTTCCGATAGGATTCCCAACTTCAAACACATTATTGACCTCCAATAGAGGCACTTAGCACTTGCGACCGGCTAACCGCTCCGATTGCAACTTCGAGCATAACTCTTCAATAGTGTTTGCCAATAACCCGCTAAGCCGGCTGTCTCGCGCTCTGCCACAGTCAAAGGTAACGGACCACTTTCATCATCCATAAAATATTTTCCACGCAACGTTAAGTAGTCTATTGATGATTTCGCGATGAAACTTTAATATAAGTACCGAAACTTTAATATAATAGCCGAAACGTGACTCGAGTTACAGGCCAATTTTGCTAGAGGACTTTAAAAATACCATACGCCTATGTGAATGATGAGGTTATGCAACAACTGAGATGTTGAACAGCATATGGTACTAATAGAGTTTTATGCCAGAGTCACTTCACAGTATTTCACTTTATTTTACTTAAATGATTTCTACTCCACTTGCTGTTTCCCTTCGTTCCCTCTCAAGACTGCCGGCCGCGACCAGTGCATCTCGATTGCCCCCCCACCATCACCGAAAGGTGCCATCGACAACGTCGCGCGAGTCGATAGAGGCGCGACAAACAGAAGCAACACAACAACTTATTATTCTTATATTATTATTATTGTTGATAATTAGAATTTAAGCGTTTAAACGTTCGTTTAATAGTACGGATCTTCACGACGAATTTATATTTAACACAACAATAATTATTAAAATCAAGCTATCAACCTGATTCATATGCGTGTATATTAAGAAAACTTAACAGTACTATTCCTACTAACTATAAAATGTCCCCATGAACGACTTAAATATAGCCTTCAAGCAACTTCTTACTTATAGTTTGCAAGCAGTGTAGTTAAGCAGTGGCGTTGCTATTGGATGACCGGGCTGGTCTATTCGATCCAAGTCAATTTCAGAATAATAGAGTTACGACACAATTATTTATTATGTTAGCAATAATTAACTTTATCCTGTGTGTAATAAAAAGACAACAGAGGCAATAGTCTTTTTTTACAAGGAAATATAATTTATTTTGGTCTCTCTTTTTGCATCTAACTCGACACTGGATGACAAAGGTAACTCACCGCCTAAATTCCCGCGTGGTGAGACCTCTATGTCGGAAATCCACATTTTCCAGAGATCGGTGCGTAAAGCGCTTCAGTCTCTGGATATCCATAAGTCGAGTGGGCCTGACGGAATCCCTCCTATTGTGCTTAGGACATGTGCTCCTGAGTTGGCACCGGTGTTAACGCGTCTCTTTCGGTACTCCTACTCCTTAGGCGTCGTCCCAAAATCCTGGAAGACTGCCTTAATCCACCCGATCCCAAAAAAAGGCGACGGCTCGGATCCGTCCAACTATAGGCCTATTGCCATTACTTCTTTGTTCTCCAAGATAATGGAAACAACCATTTATTGCCAGCTCATGCGGTACCTAGAGGATCACCAGCTGATTAGCGATCGTCAGTACGGTTTTCGTCAGCGACGCTCAGCTGGTGATCTTTTGGCTTACCTAACTCACCGATGGGCAGAGGCAATTGAGAACAAAGGGGAGGCCTTGGCGGTTAGTATGGACGTAGCCAAAGCCTTCGATCGGGTTTGGCACAAAGGGCTTCTTTCGAAGCTGTCTTCCTACGGGCTCCCGAGAAATTATGCGAATGGATTACCAGCTTCCTTGATGGTCGTAGCATAAAGGTCGTAGTCGACGGTGCATGCTCGGAAACCAAATCCATTAATGCTGGTGTACCACAGGGCTGTGTACTATCTCCCACCCTCTTTCTTCTGCATGTCAATGACGTGTTGCATAGTAACGTTCATTGCTATGCAGACGATAGTACCGGTGATGCCCTGTACATGGCCCGCGCTAATATTTCTCGGGATTGCGTCAATGAGTACCGGAGCAAACTTGTGTCTGAACTTAAGACTCTATTGGGTAACGTTTCGAATTGGGGGCGACAAAATCTTGTCCAATTCAACCCCAAAAAGACACAAGTTTGCGCGTTTACAGCCAAGAAACAACCCTTCGTCGTTAATCTGAACTTTGAAAGCACGCCCCTGGTTGCCTCTGCTAGTATCAGTATTCTCGGCGTTGATATATCGAGCGACGTCCAATTTCGCGGTCACTTAGAAGGTAAGGCCAAGTTGGCCTCCAAAAAGCTTGGTGTGCTCGGTAGAGCGAAGCAGTATTTCACGCCTGCCCATCGCTTAAAGCTGTATAAGGCACAGGTTCGGCCTCATATGGAATACTGCTCGCATCTCTGGGCTGGAGCCCCCAATTACCAGCTTCTTCCACTTGACCGCGTACAACGAAGAGCGACTCGAATAATCAACGACCGAGCTCTTACTAATCGGCTTGACTCACTGGCATTGCGAAGGGACATCAGCTCCCTTTGCATTTTTTATCGTCTTTACCATGGGGAGTGTTCCGAAGAATTGTTTGGAACAATTCCTGCCGCTGAGTTTCGTTATCGCTCAACTCGACAGAGCTCCAATTACCAACCTCACCATCTTGATGGTTGGCATTCCACTACGGTGCGGTTTTCGCGTTATTTCTTGCCTCGGACAGCCGCATTGTGGAATGATCTGTCGCCAGCGGTATTTCCAAACCAATATGACTTAGGGTCCTTCAAGAAGCGAGCGTACTCCTTTCTTAAAGGCCGGCAACGCATCCGCAGTTCCTCTGGTGTTGCGGATGTTCATGGGCGGCGGTGATCTCTTAGTTTTTAGGCGACCCGTTGCTCGTTTGCTCCCTTATGCTATAAAAAAAAAAAGTTCGACAACAAAAAAACTACTTTCGGGTTGAGGATTTCATGAACAACCAAAATTTGTGTCCAGAGAGATGAATGAGTGGTGAAACTCAACTTCTTAATACTAGAATTTTCTAATGACAACAGTATATATAATACATTAAAATGGTTTCAGTAGTTCAAGAGTTAATAATTTCTTACAAAAAATATTTTGTCTTTATAACGTTAGTATGGAGTTGCTCTTATACTACATTGATTTAGAACTAACCAAAAATAAATGATTACTTCACTAAGGCATAACCGCGTCCAATTTGTTCCCCTTACAAAAGTCTTATCTTGAATAAGAGAAGCTTGTTTTAATATAATTAATTTAAGACCGTGGACCGGTAACAACTTTATCGTATTTTATTTTAGTATTTAAAGTATTTTAATGGAATAATCAGAATTTTTGGTAACATTTCACTAAAACTTCATTCAACTTTATAGCTCGTAAACTAATTAAATTTTCTTTCATGACTTTGGTAAAAATGTGTTGTTGAAGTTCGGTGTTCCTCTACGTATTGTGATTGTCAATAATCCTGTAAGTAGTAAAAAAAATAAACTCCCCAGAAATTGGTAAGTTAAAAAACCTGTACGTTTATTCTTTCATTTGTGTAGGCACCTCATTTAAAAGCAAACGACACTACACAATGTTTCAGAACTTAATGTTCCACATAATAGAGTAATCCGATTGTGTTTATGTTGGTGAAATGAACTGCTTTTATATCCATTTGCGCAGTTAACACGGGCAACTTTTATATTGGCACAATAAAAACTTAAATTTGAATTATAAATAAAGTGGCTGTAATATAATATACTACTATTTATCTATAACTTCTTTTTGTCTTTAGAAATAAGAACGCATCTCACTCAGAGGGTTAAAACGATGTGCATTGACTGAACGCTCAAACAACGCAAATAGAGACGAACCGGGAAGGTGCGACGCCGCAGTGACAACGCAGCTCATCTCAGTATTTTAATACTATCAAACATCAACCCTTCAAAGACTGTCACACACCTCCGGAGCAACGAGGCGTCGTGGAAGAGCTAGTTCTGGGTGTATATTATATTGATATAATAGTAGATAGTATAACTGGATATAAAGCTATTAGTAATTGTTTGTTTATTTTATACCTAAAGTAGAAAAAAAAACTTAACTTATAATACATTTATATATTGCTCACAAATTCGTGAAAGAAATGAAATTAAAGTGAGAGAAAACTTATTAGTAACTTGCAAATATGTTTAACGATATTTAGCAATATCACGCGACTGTTATTAAAAGCATACGGAACCTGTCCTAATTAATTCTAAGAAAATCTGATCTTGTCAGATCATATTTCCATTGACTTCGGATTGCGTGAAAATATTTTTTCTATGTTTTTACTTTGCCGTTTCTTTTCAATAAAATTATGAATATAGTTAGAATAAACGGATGAGCATCTGTATGGACCTGTTGGCGTTTATCGGACGCGTTCCCAAGATGGGCTGAACATACGCTGTTTAAAAATACCAGCGATGGAAATTATCTGAAATCCTGAGAGTAACTATATTTATTGTTAAACGTTTCGGTGTAGAGTGAATGCTGACAGTTGAACGATTTATATAAATAATAATAAATATTTATAATTGAAATCAATACAAGGAGTAAATAAGTTATAATATATTGAGTGCTCGTGGTTTTTAGGTTATTTTGACCTTTATATTTATGCTTTATTTCTCAATACTCCGGTTAGACTAGGTCTGAATAATATTAACAATGTAATAAGATTATAAGAAACAATTCGATATATGTTTTATTAGAATAGGCAACAATTTGTGGTGGGCCTAACTCCCGAACAAAATAAACTGTCTTCTTTCTATAGTAAACGCATATGACGATTTATAGAACTTAAAAGGATACTGTGATGTCACCTATGACAGACAAATTAAGAAGCGAAAGGTTAGCATTTTATGGGCATGTTATTAGGAGGAAACAATGGGACAACAAATAGAATTTTAGTCCTGAGTATGGAGGGGCATGTCTTGGGTAGGCACAGCCCTACGGATGATGATGAGATGGACGGATTACGTGAAAGATGACATGATTAGGAAGGGAGCGACGATTGATTTACGGATGTAGATCGACTTGGGAGACCAAAGCCGGTTGTAACGACCGCATATAAAGTAGGAATAGGGCAGGTATATGGAGAAAACCAATTGTTAAAATTGTCGTTTGTCTGTCTGTTCTGGCTGATTTCTCTCTGGATTTTGTTAGAGCTTTTAATGGTATATACCTGATGAGAATTAAATAAGACTACTTTAATTTGCACAAAAGAACCAAGGTTCAATAGAGTCAAGTCAATAACCAACGAAATTGTAAATAAAATCATGTGTCGCCGTAGATATTTTTGAGATTTATATTATTATTATAATAAAGTTTTTTCGTGATGAAAACACATTTTTATTACATTCAACGCGAACCAAGTCGCGGAAACAACTAGTACTAACGTAATAACTGTTCAGACAGTGTACGCGTTACAATGATATTTACATGATATTTGCGAAGTTCAGTTGTTATTATTTAACGGTTAGGTTCCTACCTACTTATATAAGTTAAGTCGTAGTGTATAGGCAATTATATAATATAAACTACCTTTTAATTCGCTCGTATTATGTAAACAGGCGGAATGATAGTAAAATGCAGTAAGCACTGTTGCTGTAATTTGTTGTTTTGTCAGCGATAAGCCTGTCGTGTAACAATTTGACTTTATCGCTCGAATAAGCCACTGTGTTACGTTAATTGCGTTTATTTATATGGACGATCTAGCGATTGGTTCGTTCACCGCCGTATTTTATGCATTTCAAAGCGCTTTGCTGTTATCTTTCCTTAATTTATTCTATTATAAAATTAAAATATAATAACACATCAATTTTGAATACATAATATAGTACTTATATGTAAAGTTATAACTAAGTGTGTACAGAACCAATTTTAAAGGTCGGTATATCTTTATTATGACATGGAACAATGACCTACCATAAGATTGTAATATATTTAAACCCTCGTTAAAATTGCTAAACAGTTAATGGCGAATGTACACATACACATTCAAACAAGAAGTTTGAAAAGTTTTTCTTTCAGTGCTTAAGTGGCTGACTTATCAAACGCTTTTTGATTCCCTTAAGACATCAGAAGGTGTATTGTTTTCAATTCAGAGCTTTTGATAAAGAGACGATAATTATTCGAAAAATTAACATCGATTTAACATGTTAGCTGATAGTTCTTGAGTCCAATTTGATGGAATAAAGGCGTTAGTGTCTTTGTCACCTGAACATTGATATAGTTATTATATAAAGTAATATGCTATTTCGGGAATGCGAAGAGAGCGATTCCTCAGGTGCATTGCATGCAGATTCTTATGAATTTTCTTACTTCTTTTATTCTTTATATGCAAAAGTTGATGTGTCTCTGTATGTTCTCTATAGTTTGACCGATTTGATAAAATTTACAGATTTAACCTACCAAATTCAGATTGACCTAGCGAGTTCCTGTTTGGTAGCGATCGGATCAACATAATTAGTGTTACAATTGTCATGCCGGGGCGGATCACTAGTTTACTAATAAAACATTACGTTATAAGCTTGTTGAGTAAATTCCAAGTGATCCAATGTAACTTAGCGGTAACATTGACTTGTACTTAATATGCTTAAATACTAACTTTATTAATTAAAATTAATTTCGTAAATATAAATATAATGACAGACTACAGTTAAATTGTGAATTTAAATTGTACTTAGTTTACAATAAAAGGATTCCAAAATAAACTGATGTAGTGACAAACCTCGAACCCAAACAACAGACGGTGTTATTCGAAGATTATCGCCTGAACATGACAAATGACGTGTCGGATTCCATTCGCCTTTCTTCTGTATGATAATTGTACCGACTGCTCCCAACTCTAATTTACACTATGTTTATTTTATAACACACCAACATTATTTTGCGGTTACTAAAGCTGTTGGTTATCAATTCTAGTCCTTAAAGTGTTGTGCATAAGTGATAGATTTGGAAGTCTTGACTTATTATTAATGTGGTATTTGTGTACTCTAAGAAAGATCCTTAAACACGTTAAGTTGTCATTTCAGATACGATTCTGACAGACGATTTAATTTTTCATCTTGACGAGATCTGAGTAAACAAAAACGAAATAGGGAGGCATTCTATTTGTAAAGATTATTTTTGTTCGGGTCTGGACATAACAGGCGTGAGTTACTATAATGAAAATATAAAATCTCATGAATGTTTTGCACTAATCGACGAGGAAAAGGGAGGGTGTCAAAATTACGGGCAATATTTTGTACTTGCTCAATATTATATAACTTGACAAACATTTACATGTTAGTTCCGTACTGGAATCAGTGCTTAGAAATGGCAAAGCTTTTTCCTAAGGCCATTGTGATCACTTATACGTATGATGAGCTTCGTTACGCATTTAGCACATCAAGAGTAGACAGTTATAGAAGGCTTAAAAATTATAATAATCATGTAATAGTAATTTATTGTTGTTAAAACAACAAGTTGGAACTTAGAAGAAGTACCAAATCTTCTTCCTAGGAAGAGATTTTGACGGGCGAGGGTATAGAGAGGAAAAAGAATGTCCATTATAGATAGACTGCGCATCTGCAACTCATTACCTAGTTGCATATGCCGTTGGGCGGTCGTTTGTCAAATTTATCTATAAAAAAAACAACGAAAAGACGATAAATATGGCCATCGTCGGTCGTCATTTAATTTTTATCTTCAGTGTAGTACTAACATCATAGAATTTTTAGCACTAGTAGTCTAACCTGTTTCCTAATCTCATTAGCATACACAACAGAAATATTTATTAATTCCATCACATTAATACCTACTAGATCATAATGTAAAATTATATCAATTTATTGCCAACGCATTTTCACGACACGGAATATACTTTATAATTATACTAATTAAAATAATAAAATAAAATGTATCGACGCACTGAAAGGAAATGTCACTTATTTTAATTAATTGAAAGGGAAGCAATGCGTCTCACGTATTAACTGTCGACGAGTGCGATGATTTAGCAGTTTATGCGTAGATCGCCGGCCCTGATATATGAGAAGCGGTTGGTTTACATCACAAAATCTGAAGTGACAGTTCTCAAATAGAATCCGCGTATTTTGTTGCAGTATTAACGTCAAATCTAGCGAAAGATGCTTTGTCAGTATTTTGTGGTCAATTGCAAAAGTTATAAGTTATAATAAAAACGGTATTTGCTACATGCATGTGATGACATCTGTAGCTTCGAACTCGTGAAATGAAACTGTAAAATAAAAAAATAAATTATCACAAATTTGTATTTGCATAGCTATATTGAGAACATTCATTATCTGCTATCTATATCGCTGCCAATTCTATGATCATGGGCTTGACTATACAACATTTTTTTATAAAATTTATTAAGTTACATCATAACTGAAATATATTCTAAAATATTAAAAAACTTGGTACAAAAAAAAGTAAAATTCGTTCTAAAGAGACAAGATCTCATGCATATCTGAAATACAAAAGTTTTGAGATCTATTTAAAAATGCATATTGCTTAAGAAGTGGCTTGACTTGTAACACATTTACGTTGGATACATATGGATATGCTTTATTTATGAAAAATTATGTAATGAAGATTTAGGTTTACCAACCTAATCCGTGACTGTGTACACTTTGTGAACAAAAGTGTACACAGTCAGATATGGAACGATTTACCCCCACCTTTACGCGGGCCGGTAACTGTCCAATTTTTTAAAAGATCATTTAAGAAACAATTATTGGTTAAGCAGCATAATTTTATATCAGTATAGCATAGCAGCACTACAATTGAATTGTCATATTCTTGCTATTTATTTTTGTTTCAGTTTCTTTTTTATTGTATTTTTTTTATTTTTCTTTTTGTAGACTCTTTTTTATTTATGTTAATTAGTGCGGTTTATCTTTAACGTCCTTTAAAGTATTGCTTATTTATAAGTAAAAGGCTCCTCTGAAGAGGCGCAGGGCTGCTAGTGGGTTGGGCTGAAAACCAGCACCACGTGGCTTATATGTCATGCGGTACACGCTGAGCCTGTTACCTTTTGTTATCTTTATTAGTAATTAATATTTAGCTTAATATGTTTTGTAATTTTTGTTTTTTAAAGATAACAATAAATGAATTTTATTTATTTATTTATTTATTTATTTAAAAAGTTGTTCCATGTCCACAAAGTTGACCATGAACGTGCTACTCGAAACGTCGGGAATAGATAAAATAAAAGTAAAATAAACGCGAAAAGAACAATAAAATTTGTAGAATATATGTACAACATCATTATACGCGATAACCGTTGAGTAATATCACGGTTGAGTAACCGATGATCATGAAACTTTGCACCCATATTATTATAGATACAGAAAAGGACATCGAGTATCTTTTGTTGACATGGGAATGTATGACACGACAATAACATCATTTGTCATTTTATCCCATAAAATGACATACATTACGATGGAAAACAATCACAACTTTTGACATTTACTAATTCCAAGTTATTTAGGCGAAATAAAGTTACAACAATTACTAGGGAGGAAGATAAGAAACGAATGAGTGCGAAGCCGCAGGGAACAGCTAGTATAACATAAAAAAGCAAGTTGATAGTTCGTTTGCATTCCTTCAACTATATACTGTTATATATTTACGTAAATGAAATACATGCTTAAATAGATAACGATAATATGAAAATACAAGACCGTATCTTCATCTTTCTTATGTTAACTTAGTGAAAACGAACCGTAGCATCAAAAGTTTAGGTTGGCGATGGTTAATAACGACAAGCGCCAGGGCCGCCCCACTTCCCGGTGGTAACAAAAAATAAACTGTTTCAGCACGCGAATCAAATTTAATATGCATGTCTTTTAGCATTTAATACATAGTGCTGTGACAACCAGTACACCTAATGATGTCGATAACCACTTTAATTTAATTATATGTAAGTAAGTTACAATAAATATATAGATCAAGTTACTTGCTATTACTTCGGGATTATTTGATCTGCATACTTCTGATAGGTGGCAAAGAATACGATAAGTGGACTTACGTTGGTCGCATATTTTTGATCTAATACAGCTAGGAACCACATCTTTGATCAAGAAACTTAGACTTATTTTTTTAGTTAATTTCCCACACATGAGTATTAACTTAATGTGTATTATGGTGATGAAAAAATACGAAAGTTACCATTTATTTGATTCGTCTACAGATTTTATTTAAAGATTCGATAAATAATTATTGTGTACAAAATTCGAGTAGGCCATATTAAATATAATCGATAAAGCACGTCTCGCACCTGATTGCAGTCAACAAGGCGATTACTGCCGGGGGCGGTGCGAACCCACACTGTAATCGCCCAGGAACGGTCTCTAGCGGTGGATACGATTACGTTAAAACCAGCCTCAAGTATAATAAATCAACTCGAATTTATGAGGAATTCTTATAGCTTACACATATCATATATATATAGATATATATACACATACAAGTTTTCTTTAAATTTGTTAATGAAAAATTCGAAAGTCGAAGAAAACATAGTTCAAGCTGCGGTTTTTTTATAGTAGAATGTGGTACGAGCACGCTTTTCGCCTTGAGTTGGAAGCGAGCGTACTCCTTTCTTAAAGGCCAGCAACGCATCCGCAGTTCCTCTGGTGTTGCGGATGTTCATGGGCAGCGGTGATCTCTTAGTTTTTAGGCGACCCGTTGCTCGTTTGCCCCCTTATGCTATAAAAAAAAGAATATATTTCCTCATCCAGTCCTCGTCTCCTTCCAATCCTATCCTTATTAGGAAAGAATGGGAAAGGAAAGAGGACTAAAATTGGGCCTCCGCCACATCAGTCACGACGATACACAGAAGCATATGTACTTCTACTTCACGCCTGCCTTCTGTGACGTCGTGGTATTTCACCGGTCGAGCCGGTCCATTCGTGCAACAGATGTTGTTATTGCGGGCTCTGCTACTGTAAGAGTAGTACTACACTGTAATTCATCATCGATGAAAGGGAAGATAGGAAAAGTACAATAAACATTAATTTTCAAATATATCAACAAAAACGAAGATAATTTTGATAAAATTAAAGTAAGGCTCCAACTCACCACTCATCCCTCCCCAATCCCTCCTTCACCTTATGCATAGTCCTAATTTTTCTTGGTTTTTGGTGCGTAGCGGTTGTCACCTAACATGAATTGAACCGTTTGCTATGTTCTAATTGAATTAATTGAATTTTGATAGAAATAACTACTCCACGTTAGAAAATAAATAAGAGTTAATTTCAATACAACAGTCGTTATAAATGAAACTCCTTTATAGAAGCGTTAACACATCTGCGGGTGGTCCAACGGGAATAGGCATCAGGGATATGACGAGCTACAAATTGCCGCATACTTGTTTAGGCTCAGCATATCTCAATTACGCGCACTGGTCAATTACACGGCGGTGTGTTCCCATGGATGAGCGACTTTCCGTTCACAAGTCCTATACCATCTCCGATACCCACTTAGTAATTACGCGCTCGCTTTTGAATAGCGTTGTTTAGTTTATGTAATGCTATTGAATTATTTATGGGCTCCGTAATAGTGGTGCCCGTAAAACAATAAGATTGAGATCCGGTCCTATAAGGTGCATACATTTTCGACTTGTTTTATAGTCCCGGCAAGATATTATGATAAGTTAAACAACTAGCTAGTTTCAACGTATGTTAAGTAGGTGATATCGAGGTCTGTTGCTGAATACGATACATTTTAATCGATTCTAGTTAAAGAATGTTATCAACATACAGAAGTATAATAAATTCATCCCTGATCCAGTTCCGATAAGCTTGGCTTACAAAACTGGTTTTAGTTTCACAATATAGTGTACAATAAATATTAATGTATACATATTTATTTTAGTGTTTACATTTGTATTCGTATAATTTCAAGTACATAAACCAGTAAGTAAGTTATCTTATAGTGATTTTCACGCTTAAAAACTAAATATATACCCTAATGAAAGATCATTACTATTTAAAAACAAACATTTTTAGCATCTCGACATAAAGGTTCAAAAATTATAATACCTTTATTTAGACAAAATTATGTAATTTAACTGTTTACTCTAATTTTCTATTGTAAATAGACTGTAATAAGCTTGTGATATGATCAATATTATCTGTATACCGACGGGAATGTTTGTGTATGTACGTACGTACGCATGACGCATAGAAGACGCGAAAGAGACGTTACCTTGTCAAATGAAAATCTATAATACCTGCATAATATCGTGTCGTCTGCTTCTATATGTAAAATGACAGAATTCAGTCGCATCCCTGGTCGGGACGTAAAACGACTGGCGACGACGTAAAAAAAGATGGCTTAATCGTTTTTATAGCCCTTAATATAAGTGAATACGATAACTTTCGCAGCATATGGTGTCGCTGAAACTATTACGCGAGGCTTTTATCTCGTTTTCGCGGATGGCCGAGTAAAAGTTTTGTAAAGTTCAGCAACACAACAGGTGCTCCTGATGTCGACGTATTAGTCTTAAAAAAAGACCCGAGAATATACAGTTTTGCACTCAGTGCCTTCCATTTTTTCGTTGCGAAGTTAAAAAAAAGGAAAAACAATATCATGCAGAGTAAGAGATTTTTTTGTTATATACAATTTTTTTAATAATTATATAATAGACGATTTTTCATTCAAGAATCTACGATAGGCAATGCCCAAAATCTAGATCAGACTAGATTGGTAACTAAAAAAATGCAATGGTAATCTTAATGTTGCTCGAAATGTAAATATGCAGTAGACGAGAGTTTTGCCAGTTTCAGGTCATATTTTTTTATAAAATTACGAAAATCTATTACATGTACTACGACAGAGTTACAGATATGAGTGCTTTCAATTGTATGGCGATATATGTCACTTTCAGTCAGAGTCGTCGGCAATATACAATGCTGTACTAGTCCCCACTTTAATGTATGGAAGTCAGAACTGGGTTTGGCAGGAAAAGCATGCTAGTAAACTTAATGCCGTTGAGATGCAATCCTTCAGAAGTATGTTAGGCGTGACATTTAATGATAGGATTAACTATAAGAGAAAAGTGTAACTTAAAAGTGGATGTTGTGACTAGAATTGAAATGCTTCGGTGGTTCGGGCATGATGAAAGGATGAATGAAGGGAGAGTAACCAAAACAAATTCATGTTGCAAAAGTGAGTGGCAGTGTTGGTAGGGGACGCCCTAGGAGAACTTGTGTCGATCAGATTAGTGGCTTACTAAAAAAGGGCGATATAAGGAGCACCCATAACCGACGAGCATGTATGCGTAGAAGTATGAATGTAGAAGAAGCGAGAGAGATGTGCCAGGATCGCGCCAAATGGAAATCTGATCTCTGCCTACCCCTCTGGGTAACGGGCGTGAGCGCATATTTATTTATTTATATATCACTTTACACTAAAAGACGTGAGAGGTCAACTAAAATATACATATATAATGCCTAACCTATGGAATATTTAGGCTTTGGAAAAAATGATTTCAGACTTCTCAGAATAAAACAAGATACAAGAACACTTTAATAAAGAAACGATATTGGGGTACACAGGGCAACAATTGCCATACCATATCTGAGATTCAAGCCCTTACAAAAGTATCAGAACATTAGACCTTTGTTTATAATTAACACTCGATACGCCCGCACGGGAATAATTCCTCGGCTTATGCACCCTTGATAATACCTATGAGATGAAGTTTCCTTAGACGCCGGGCGGGCGGCGCGGGGCGTCGGCGTCGTGGGGCGGAGCCAAGCAGCGCCGCTCAGTCGGTGGCCCAGCGTCGTTCGAGCTGCACGTTAGCCAGTACCGCGATCCAACTATGCCACGCGATTCGCGATG
This sequence comes from Papilio elwesi, assembly GCA_029849275.1. Classification (NCBI taxonomy): domain Eukaryota; kingdom Metazoa; phylum Arthropoda; class Insecta; order Lepidoptera; family Papilionidae; genus Papilio; species Papilio elwesi. The sequence goes on from CM056697.1 coordinate 7,832,083, forward strand.
TCGTTACTCCTGCGTGAATATTTATGACGCGATCGAGCACACCGCCTCATTATAAATGGCACAGCCGACCTCGATGTCTAACCGTAGCACGTTAAAGACCTTAAAATGACAATAAAAGAAACTCTCGTGAATGGACTCAAACGAAGAAATTTTAATCGTATTATTGTGTATGTGTTATTCTACTTTCATGTTGTCGAAAGGAGCACCGCGGCGGAGATGCCTCACGAGTGCGCCTACCGCAGCTTTGAAGCGGAAGCGCCGGAGAACGCTGTGCTCTTCTGCAAGATCAGAACTATTAGCAGTTTAGAAAATCTGTTGCGGAACATCAGCAGGACTCATTTCGACGATTTGATTTCCTTACACGTTCAATGCAGTGAAATTCTTTTCTTCGAAAGCACGCTCACAGCTAACACTGAGAAAACTTCCGGAAAGAGTAACGACTTGAGTAAATTGCGAGATCTCGTCATTGACAAATGCAAGATACGACAGATACCGGCGCGTGCCTTTGAAAACTTTAAGGATCTGAAACGGTTGCACGTCACGACGCACAACAGTGAATGGTCCGGTATGACAATGGAGCTGCATGAGCAGGCGTTTTCAGGTTTGAATGAACTCATCGAACTCGATTTAAGTGATAACAACGTATGGAGTACTAAAACAGAGACGTTTTGCAGTTTGTATAGCTTAAAAACTTTGAATTTAAGTCAAAATCACCTACAAAATATCAAGACTGTTGGTTTTTCCGATTCGTTAAGAGAACAAAATTTGAGTGTAAGAAGTTGTAATTTAGTTTTAGAGTCTCTCGATTTGTCTTACAATGATTTGATTGTTGTTACTGATAACAGCCTTTCGAAGCTTCGCTCGTTGTCAAGATTGTTCCTCCAAAACAATGCGATCTCGAGTCTCGAAGTGGGAGCTTTCGCGGGACTTCTCGGCTTACACGTTTTAAATTTATCAAGTAATTTTATTAATACAATTCCACCAGATCTATTTTCTGATACTAAATCTTTAAAGGAAATAATATTAAGCAACAATACAATAAACGTGCTGCCGCCTGGTCTCTTCGAAGGCTTAGACCAACTTCAAACATTAGACCTTTCACATAACGAACTAACTAGTCAGTGGATTAATAAGGGGTCGTTTGTGGGATTACTTCGCATGGTAATTTTAAATCTATCATATAATAGACTTACAAAGGTCGATCGTTACTTATTCCAAGATTTGTACAGTTTGCAGAAGTTAAATTTAGAACATAATGATATTATTAATATTGAGGAGCACGCTTTTGAAGAGTTAAGAAACTTGCACTCCCTTACTTTGTCACATAATAAGCTGTCCCATCTCCACACGCACCTGTTCACAGATTTGCACGTGCTTCATGAATTATTTATTGATAATAATAAAATAAGACATATTGATGACAACGCTTTTGATAACATGACTACTATAGAGGATTTGGGATTGAATGATAATTTGATGTCGTCGATACCCTCGTCTGTACGCAAACTACGGTCTCTGAGGTCACTGGACATCGGAAACAACAACATAAGCCACCTAAGTCGAGAACATTTTCGCGGCTTGTCGGAGCTTTTCGGGTTGCGGCTAGTAGATAACAAAGTTACTTACTTAAATGAAGATACCTTTGAACATTTACCTCAATTACAAGTACTTAATTTGGCTTCAAATAAAATTAAAAACGTAACGCCCGGTTGTTTTCGTAAAAATGTCAATCTTAAATTACTACGTATGGATGGCAACGAGATAACATCATTCGACGGAATATTTTCTACTCTAAACAACTTAGTTTGGCTCAATATGTCTGCGAACAATATAGTATCATTCGATTTCAGAAGTTTTCCTAATAGCCTAGAATGGTTAGACATGCATATGAATTATATCGAAAGTTTTTTAAATGACGATTTGTACTATAGCGGTAATATAAAACTATTGGATTTAAGCCATAATAACATTAGCCAACTGACAGTAACATCAATACCGAAAACAGTCGAAAAGTTGTATTTAAACGACAATTATATTCAACATATTCAAGTCGCCACATTTTCCAAGTTACAACAACTTTCTATGGTGACTTTAAATAACAATAAACTCGTTCAACTTGACATGAATGCTTTTCGTTTAGATCAAATTGATGAAGATAGTGATTTGCCCGAGTTCTTTATAAGCGGAAACCCATTTGTTTGTGACTGCTCAATGGAATGGATTCAACGCATTAATTATTTGAGCCATAGTCGACAGTACCCGCGTGTATTAGATCTAGACAAAGCGTATTGTTCACTCGTACACTCACGTACAAAACAGAAAAAGATGATTATAGACATGTCACCTTCTGATTTTCTCTGTCCCTACGAAAGCCATTGTTTCGCCCTCTGCCATTGTTGTGATTTTGTAGCTTGCGATTGTGAAATGATTTGTCCCAATAATTGCAAATGTTATCACGATATAACTTGGAACGCAAATGTTGTTGATTGCTCTAACGCGGGTTATACAGAAGTCCCGGATCGTATCCCTATGGACGCCACTGAAATATATTTAGATGGGAATCATATAACTAATTTAGGAAATCATGTATTTATAGGAAAAAAGAAATTGCAAATTCTTTATCTAAATAACACAAAATTAAAAGAAGTTAATAATCAAACATTCAAGGGAGTGGATTCTTTGAGAGTCTTACATTTGGAAAATAATAAATTAGTTGAATTAAAAGGTGACGAATTCTTACATCTAAATAATTTGAATGAGTTATATTTAGATCACAATGCAATTGTACATGTGGCTAATAATACTTTTTCACCATTAAAATCACTTTCGATTCTTCGAATCGACGATAATAAGCTTGTTAATTTTTTCCCTTGGAAGTTATTAGCGTCTTCGTCCAAAAGTCTTGCCCATGTTTCAATAGAAGGTAATCAGTATTCGTGTGATTGTAAAAGTATTGCAGAACTAGATTCATGGCTGCGTCGCGATCCTGGCGATCCGGAAAAAATGTTATGTACGGACAACAAAGGGAACCCCACTAAAATAACTATCGCTTCTGTTTTGAGTCATTGTAAAGACTACATGGGTTCCATGAACGATCCCACGGTCTCCAAAAATGAGATCGTTTCGAAATCTCTATTTCTTCCTGACAATTATTTTGCAATTATTTGTGGCGTTATAATTATTGTTGTTATTGTCTGTCTTATAGGAGCAATTTTTTATGCTTTTCGATATGACGTCAGTGACTGGTTGTATACGAAATACGGTGTACCTTTGTTCAAAGAACAGTCATGCCCTAACGTGGATATACTAGAAGGAAATCCGAATCATATGTACGATTACTACGTGATATGCAATACCAAAGATACACAATTTATTTATCATAATATTATGTCCGAGATAGAGTTCAGAAAAATGACCGCCAAAAAACTATCATTGAACGAGTCTTCATTGAACATTCTAACCTTAGATAGTTTCTCGAAATCTCCGAAATTAACTAAACGTTTGTTAGTAATTATAACCACACATTTTATTTGTAACGATCTGTGCGACATTCACTTTAAGAACATGTTTTATAGCTATTTGAAATCATTAAATCGTAGCGATTTGAATAAGGTAATATTCATTAAGATAGTAGATAACAACCAAATAAATGACGAGCTCGGATTTTTATTAGATAATTTTAAGAATTTATCTTGGAATGACCCACGGTTTTGGGACAGATTCGTAGCCTTGCTTAATTCCACAGATACAGTTATAACGGTCAAAAGTTCCGAAATGAGCGTTTTTAAGAAATCTTTACGTCACACTCCAACTTTAAGGTATACAACAATGCCAGTTTCTAACGATACTTGCTCAAAGACAAATTTTACAAATTCGTTGCAATATTGTAAAAGGAGCGACGCAGAGTCCTCCCACAACGAAAGTTCCCCCTCCTCCGATAATAATACGTACGGCGAAGGGAACGATTCTAACAATAGTTACATGTCGATCGACAACAGGACATGTGCACGTTTTAATTATGACCTCAGGCTATCCCCTAGTAGTGGTCACGTCTATTCTAGAGTGGAGGACATTTCTCCAGCTGCACCTCGCTCTATAACGGGTTCTTGTTCTGCAAAGGGGCGCACGTACTTCGTTTGAGATAAATTAAACGCCTTGTTCAATGCTTTCCATTTTTACATTGTATATTATATTTCAAGTCATTGCACAATTGTAATTATAAAAGATCACTAAGTGGTCGTACATATTGTAAATACCAGAAAACCTAATAAAAAATTGTCAATTTTTGCATACGTAATAAGAGCTACGAAGTATGAATTGTAAGTACGATTATTAAATTATAATGATAATATTGTGTACAAAGGTCGCGTAAAATTGTTGAGTCTGACTAAAACACGTTTTAATATACGAGTATAAGTAATTATTGATTGTATTTATATAGTTTATTCGTGTGGACTTTGTTTTCAAAAATTATCTTCACTGTAAAACAACACCAAATAGTGATAAGAACAATTGAAATTTTATTTTTCACAACAATTAATTAAGTCCCCTAATATAAAAATAAAGCTATGAAAATTGACTTATTATCTTCAAGTCAAGTTGCAGTGATTTCATTTCGTTGTACTCATATGATTTATATGTTTTGCTTATGCGTGTAGTCTTTATTTTGCATTTATATTTTATAATGATATAATATTATGTTGTTACAACTTCTTTATTAATATATGTTACAAGTATATGAATATTCAAGCATTTATTGATGTGCTTGCGAAACGTATTATAAACATGCATATAATAAATAATGTTTGCTATGTTATCCTTTTATATTGGCGTAGATGTGTCGCTTGAGTACCTATTTAATAATATAATTAAGCTAAATCGTGATATTAGATGTAATAATTATTAATTTGAAAATAAATGTAATTTTTGGATTGTAATTATTAGTCTTAATGAAAATTATTGTTTTGTATAAAAATGTACAAAGATATCTTGAAGCCGTAATAAATTATACCGACGTTTTTATACTCATTATGTTTTTTATTCCTAACGTCTTCTCTGAGTGATTTTAATTATGTCTTATTACGTGAAAACAAAATTTTTAGAAGAAATAATAATTTACAAAGTAAAATGTTTAGTGTAACGTTTTTGTATTAATTAAAAAGAGGTCATTACTTTGAAAATTATAATATAATTAAACAAATAGAAGCAATAAATAGAAAACAATTTCAACAGAATAATTAAGAAGATATTTGCTTATTCGATCTTTTGTTTAACTAAAAAACAGACATTTTTATAATAATTTAAAAATATATAATATATTTTTATGAAGCTGAAGTAAGCCTTAATAGTGGCATATTCTTTTTTAAGATGTGTAGGTAAGGGATTCGATTCCTTCTCAGTTTGTGCTATGAAGATTGAGAATAAGACTCGTTTTCTTTAGTATTAGTCACATAGTCTTTCTTATTATTGTTTTTTTTTTATAAAAAAGGGGGCAAACGAGCGAGGGGAACACCGAGGTGATCAACGACGCCCATGGACACCCGCAACGCCAGGCCTTTAAGAAAAAGATAGGCTCGCTTCTTGAAGGACGCTAAGTCGTACTGGCTTGGAAATACCGCCGAGGACAGACCATTCCACAACGCGGCTGTGCGAGACAGGAAATTTCGCGAGAACCGTACTGTTGTGGAATGCCAGCCATCCAGGTGGTGCTTTTACTTTTATCTCAACTTATTTTACTTTAAGCTATACGAATAAATTGTGTAAATGTATTTATTACCTTAGAAGTTCTTTAACCAATGCAAAAACAGCAAACAAATTTGCACAATGCTGAAAGTACACTGATAAACTAACGCATCTTCCGTTATTTCCTACACAAAGACAATGAAGGTTTCACGAACTGAAACTGAGAATTGCTGTGGTCACCGTTAGAGGCTTTTCTCACACACGTATGACGACGTGTGAGAACCTCAAACAAACTTTATGCTTTTGAAAGAGAGCACGTAACTTGATATCAACAGAATTTAGCTGTCGACTAAAACAGATGAAGTTCGCACTTGACTAAGATAAATTGCATGATCATTGTTGAAACGTCAATGTCATGTTCATTAAATTTTTAAATCACTATTTGTAATTCAGATGCCAGCAGCTTAACACTACCAACAACCTCTCTTTTTATTCAAAGTAATTCACCACCTGGACTGTCCATCTGCAACACAGAAGCCTGATAAATGTGAAGCTATTTCCGGATCGATCGACTAGATTAATAGATTAGCCCACATATTACAGATAAATTGAATCACCGGTTACTCTTACAACTAATACTTAATACATTGTGAAGAAATTTATACATATGGAATATATTGAATATATTGATTGCGAAGAAAAGTATGATATGAAATTGGGTAAAACACTCGGGTATGACAGAATTTCCCTTGAAATGCTCCTAGAAGATTGGTGTAAGCTATCATCGTCCCTCTATATAAAGCAAACGGTTCGCAGGATGATTGTAAAACAATTAGGCATGCAGGTTTTAGGTAAGGAATGCGCTGCACGCATCAGATATTTTCTCTACAAAATACTAAATTTTCTGTCATTATACCATGACAGAAAATTTTTGACTGTAAACCAAAAAGTTTTTTTGCGCCTTCGTAGATTTGGAAAAGGCATCACCTTGGTTGGGTTTGGATTGAACAGTGATCTGTTACAAGCGTTAAAAATGTCTAATTTTTCTGTTTTTTTTCTACATACCAAACCCACTAACTGACCTTGATGAGGCCGCCAGGCTTGTTTTGCGTTTTCATGCCGCAGGTCGTTCCGGTTTTCAATGTTCTCATGCCGCTGGCCTAACCCGCCTGCTGGATTTCGGGTTTGGTGTGTAGAGGCCTTAAAGATTCTACTGCTTTCTATCAAAACAAGGATTAACGGTGCCTACTTAGATTGGTTTAGCATAAAGTAAGGTACGACACGCTGTACAGCATCCCCGTAGTTGTTGTTGTTAGAAAACTGAAAGACGACGATTGTGGATTAAAGATGGGTGAGCTTGTTGTAAAATATCTCATGTACGCCGATAACCAGGTCGTGTCGCCTCATCGGCGGAAAACTAACAATTTATGCTGAATTTAATGAATGATTCATTGGAAGGTAAAGGTATGAAGACGACTGTAGACGAAACAAAAGTAATGGTGTTTGAAAGAAAGAAAAAAGAACGAAGTAAGTTACTACAAACGTTAACGGTAAAGAAGTAAAACTGGTGGAAGAGTTTGTGCATTCATGCTGTATGTTTAGTAGAAATAGTAGGCACGTTAAAGATTTAAATGAGTGGTGCGAGAAATAAAATGAATGGGGGGCTATAGGTACAGTAGCGAGGAGACAGCATGTGTCTATGAAGGCTCGTCTGGCAATACACAATGCTGTACTAGTCTGCATTCTACGCTTGTTGTTATATGACCCTCAGTCAATAAAAGATTTTAATAGAACATCAGACAGAAAAAAAATTGATGCTCTTCCTTAGAAAAAACTATCCGTCTTACTTCGTTCTTCTAACATCTACACCAAGTCTAAAGAAGATGTCATGGCGATGTATATATGTCGTTAAAGCTTCGAATCTTTCTTTATAGCCGATATGCCCGTGTTGGCGTTATACAAGGTATGATAAGATACTTATTATACATTGAAACAAACGGAAACTTTTTCACATTTAAAACCCGAGAGATATATATTATCCCAATGTTTGTGTATTATATTTGTTTTTTCTTACATCAATTTTTCACTTTTTGACATTAAGCAAGCCGTAAATTACCACAACAAACGTTAACGTTAGCGCTTTCTGCTCGAGGGATATAAAAATAACAGGTTTAGTGTTGCAGTCAAAGTCGAAACAATTCACAAAGCGTCGGGACGCCTTGAGCACATCTCGCGGTTGCTAAAAAATGTTTTAGTGGTGGTTTTTCTGTATGAATAAAATTTTCGTAACCTTTTGAATTACTTTACAGAAAGCTTTATACTCAGTAAATTACTATGTTTTAGATATTAACATCTAAATAAACAAGTAGTTTTTAGTAAAAAAAAAAGCTTACAGCATTTCACTTTTTAATGAAATAAAAATGGCTAACGTGTAAATTATATAACTAACTAAGTACGTAGTTCTTAACATTTAATAACATTCAATAAATTTTATTTGTACATTGATTGCACTTTCTTTTTCGGCGATGGCAGTTGGTTCATTACATTTTATAGTTGTAATATAATGTTGGTACAGCTAATTTTTTCAACTACTCAGCATGATTTGACTGATGATTGACCAACATGCTTGTTATATGAAATAAGGTGGCAACGAGAAGATAGGTAATCTGATATTAAGAATCCGTATAGAAAAGAAATCCTCATAGGCGTCCCTCCATCGTAAGCGTTGCCTTCCTCTAATGGAGGAGGAGGAGGTAGACGGCAAAAAGGATTAGAGGAGGATATTTCCTTTTCTCCATCTATCCCATCCTCGTCCAATCCTCTTCACCTTCTAATCCTTTTCTTAGTAGGAAAGCATGGGAAGCGAAAGAGGGATCAGTCATCCGATGAAACTCAAAATACTTACTTCTACTTCTCGCCTGTCTTCTGTGAGGTCTCAGTATTTTATTGATATTATTTTTAACTACTCCAAGCTTAGGTTTAGCATAAAAGATTGCTTACGAAAATCATAGTCGAATGATTCGGATCGGATACGGACTCACGTCCTCATGTTTCGAAGTCCGTACTTAAACACAAGCACAACTACAACCATTCAAATTTTCACTCTGTAGTAAATACAGCGGTTTACTCATTTTCGAGAACAGAGGTGCACGTAGTTAGAATGGTAGCCATTTTAGGATGTATACAAGGACGAACATATAGGTAGACGAGAACCGCAAACTTACTCTAACAGTACCTACGTTTATGGTCACTGTGCTATTACAGATTTCACGAACACGGAATCGGAAGTAAGTATAAAAAAGCTTCGAATAAATATTTTTTTGATACAAAATATAATTATAAGTTCTGAAGTATTTCACTATATTGACAGTGAGTAACCATCTGTTGCGAGTTTTAAAATCTTTTTTTACATTCTCCTCGTCATATAAATACTTACCTCCCTTTTATATTAATGGGGCGACGATGCAGTTGCATTTGCAACTATTTAATAATCAAAATTACGTATACTAATTTTAGGTTAACTCTTCCACTAGAAATTGACTTATTTACCTAATGTAAATGAATCATTTATATGGTTTTAAGATTGTTTTTTCTTTTATATGAGGTGGCAAACGAGCAAGCGTATCGCCTGATGGTAAGTGAGCGCTACCCATAGACATCCGCAACAAGCAAATATGTTGCAGATGCGTTGTCTACCTTAAATGGACAGAGGAGGGCACAGATAGGAAAAAAGATATTTCCTATTCCCCGTTAACCCCCTCCCCGTACAATCCTCTTCCCTTTCCCATCCTATCCTTATGAGGAAAGGGGGAGAAGACTGAAATTAGGCCTCCGGAACCTCACTCATTAGACGAAACGCAGAGTACTTCTACTTCACGCCTGTTTTCTGTGAGGTCGTGATATTTCACCAGTCGAGCCGGCAAATTGGTGCAACTGATGTTGTTATTGCGGACTCCAGCAATGTTGCAAGATTCTAGACGAACATTAATTCTATATTGCATATATTATAATATCATTTTGTAAAATATCTATAATCTTATCAACAAAGAATAGGCTAGTCTGCTAGCCGACTTCATATATTTTAATTGTAAGCAGCAATATAAAAGACTAAGTTTATAACGGTTAGCCTCTTTTCTCGTAACAACACAAGCGAAGCACGCTCAAGCTATTCCTCATAAAATTACTTCTAAAGTGCAATTAATTTTGATCGTACGGAATATCGCTCTCCGCGATTAGCAGTACTCGTTTAACTAACAAGGAACTGATGCGGCTATAAAACTACAACGGTATTTAAATGGCTTTCAATATCTATTTGTTTAAAATGATTGCTCATCTTTTTTATTATTTTTTTACAGAAGGCGGCAAACGTCCCGATATGAAGTACCTCTACCCATAGGTATCTACAAAAAGCTAAGTGCAGATGCGTAACCAACCTTTAATGGTCAGAAAAAATGATATTTCTTAACCATCCTCTTCCCCGTCAAATCCACGCCCCCTTTCCATCATTTTTTTATTAGAATAGGGGAGCAAGGGGACACATCAATATAAAAGCTTTTTTGTAATACACCACCTCGAGCACTACATGGAGAACTCATCTTTTTTTTTTCATTTTCAATGGACAGAAGAGGGCATAGACAGGGAAAATGATATTTCCATTTCCCCGTTCCCCGTAACCATCTTCCCGTTCCCTTCCTACCCTATATTATGAGGAAAGAGTGGGAAGGGGAAGATGACTAAAATTAGGCTAAAATAAATAATTATAGTGTTATCTATTCAGTGAATTATTTTAATGCACCTAAACTTAGCAGGAAAATTTACGTATTAGACTTTCAAATTAAAGAAAATTCAAAATAAGAGACAGTTAGCGATTAAAAATTCATTGTTATTTTATTGGAAATATAACTTGGAAGACGAAATCGTGTTCGTAATCGTAGAAACAATTTAATCCTGTTTTGTTTAACCATTCCAATTTGATAAATATATCAATTAATGTGTTTTTTTGAATGGAATGTGTTTAGTGGTTTTTTGTTATTTTATTATTATATTTGTTCGTCCTGAGGATATTTTCTAATGACAAGTCTGCTTTGTTGATAACCTCTTCAAATTGGAGATGATTGATATATGATGACCTTTTGAAGTCTAATGACATTATGTTTATACTGATATTGTAAATATGTCCCTTGTGTTGATGCTAAAGTGAACAAACAATTTGAATATAGCGTTCAAGACAACGTATTAGAACAATGGACTCTGTTATGATTGTGTAATTATATTATTAGTAACAAGTCCCGGTAATTCCTAGCAACAATGAATTAATTATTAGTTAATATTTGCTTTACATAATCGAAACATTATTGTGACTGCTCACCTCGGTAAAGCTTTTGTCCTACTAAATAATATAAGATAATAAAATAAAAATCCCATAACCTTTAAAAACGTCATACGTAGATAGATCTTAGGCCTACAAATTGAATTGAATCCATGGCAGAAAATTGTGTAAGACTTTTGGAAATTCACATCTGTTTATATTCTGGTCTAGTAGATTGTAACCTGTTACATTCGGGACATATACATATAAGATAGAAAAACTATATCCAGTGAAGTTACAAGATGATATTTGGTCACAATTCTCATTGTGACAAAATATTACGTATTCCATGCTAACTGGCTCCACCATCTTCTAAAGAAATAAACTAAATTAACAGGTAGCTGCTCATGGTCATAAATTAGAAACTATTTGCCTATACAATCGTCAACTTTTCACAAGTGCGCTTTTACAGAACATGAGTCATTGTGAATCGAGTGAAGTATTAGATGTATTATTTGAAACTTGTATTGCCAAATAATTGGATCGAATAAAATAAATAATTAAAATTAGCTTATTTCAGACTATTTCCATATTGGTGACAGTTTCAAATTGTACCTATTAGTTTCCTATAAGAATTTAAACTAGCAGTATTTGTCAGTGTTTACGGACAGTCTAACCTAGCTATCCGTCTCAGTTAGCTTGTATAGGTTAAAAAGTCTATATTTGTGTTATATGAATGACCTAAAATAAAAAAAAATGTATGAAATGTTTTTTATAAAAGTTGTTACACCTTGAGTCATCGCTATGTACGTGAAAATTAAACTAATGATTCAAAACGATGGCATTTTTACGTACAATTACAATATTCTTAGCAAACGAGAACTTTAGGCGAGTGTGAATCAATGTGACACGGATATCAGTTCAAAGAACAACGGTCTCTCGCCTCATTATCTATTCTTTTGAACTCGTTTCTCTTTTGTGAAAAAAATTGATGGCGCAGTGCTAAACATATGTCATGTACAGCAATGTATAGAAATGTACGATGCATATTTTAACAAAGGGTGTTATATAAAATTATTTTTTAATTTGGTTTCTTTTTATAAACCACAGTAATGTTTTGCTTATCCATCCAATTAGTCATAGGTCTTGTGCAGTTAAACAGTTTTTGAAATTGTACTATTTCCTAATGTATATTCCTTACCTCTGTGTATTTTATATAAAAAAATAACACGAAACCAAACAATTCTTATTAAAATTAGTATATATAATACGTGAGGTTATTAAAATGTTTAATAATAAAGGCTTTGAAGTATGAGTTCGATGTCCATAACGGCCGTGGTCCAAGGCTAGTGAGTGACGTGAAGGAGGCGATTTCCTTGGTAAATCTTCCGAGACATGCATCCAGCAGTGGAGGTCTTCAGTAATAATCACGAACATTAATGTTGTTATAAAGTCCATTCTGCTATACACAGATAAATGGTCTAATTATACTACTTCCGAGTACTCTTATCACCGAACAAATCGTCCACAAAATAAACTAAATATTGTTGCTGTCCCTACAATAAGAGAATCTATGTATTAACTGTCATTAGTAGTGTAATAGTTTGATTAGAAATGTTTATTAGATACTTTATATCTCTATTATAATTTAATTGAGTATTTTGAAGTATCGCTGTCTTGACTGTTAATGTGATATTGGAGCCACGCGTTACGTTACGTTTCAAACATTTTTCGAAAAACCAATAGGAAAGGCGATTGTACAAATAGAAACTAGATCGTGTCCGTGGCCCGTTAACGATAAAAATGAGCACGTTAATTATGAAAATGACATCATGTTAAATCTGGGTAATGTAAGTGTAATGTAAATTGACATCATGTTAAATCTGGGTAATGTAAGTGTAACGTAAATTGACATCATGTTAAATCTGGGTAATGTAAGTGTAATGTAAAATGACATCATGTTAAATCTGGGTAATGTAAGTGTAATGTAAAATGAGTGGAAAATTATTAAGATCTGGTTAATGTTTTTAAAGTTCCTAGAGGCCTAAGAGGCCTAATTTTAGTCCTCTTCCCCTTCCCAGCCTTTTCTTATAAGGATAGGACGGGAAGGGGAAGAGGATAGGATGGGAAGGGGGTTAACGGGGGAAAGGAATTATCCTTTTTCCTGTCTATGTCCTCCTTTGTCCTTTTAAGGTAGGCAACGCATCTGCAACGCATTTGTCTGTTGCGGATGTTCATGGGTGGCGCTCACTTGACATCAGGTGATTCGCTTGCTCGTTTGCCACCTTCTCACATAAAAAAAAGTTAACACATTATTTATAGGTAATAAACAAATATATTTTCACTATAGTATTAATATAAGAGAAATATAGTACTAACTTATCAGATCTTTTCAGATAAATATTACCAATAAGATTTGATTGGCCACGTGAGTTTACACCAGTTCAGGCCCAAAGTTAGTTATAAAAAAATTGTTAATATTCTACAACAAAAATGTTGAGGAATATAAGGTATAATTTTAAAACTAATATCGCACAGATACTTTTCATTTTAAGTTACATTTAGGCTTATAAAAATTAAAGAAAACTATATAAATAAATAAGACGAAGACATCAATCTTTCCATTTTATCGACATATACATTAAAGCAGAATATATTACCCTAGGTGAAATCGAAGGGATAAGAAATACGAGTGCACTTTAAATTATTCCCATCTACGTCGAATAATTAAATGAATCGGTCGTTAGTCCAGTTAGGCTGATACGAGGTATCTTCAACGTATCTATTTATCGATCACGTTCCCCTGTCGGCTGCCAATTTTAATCGGAGGACATTCGCTGCATTGAAACGCATAATTACGTATACGATAGGAAGTCTCTCACGGGACCGAATTCGTATTAGTTTTGACATTCGGCTTGATGGATGGATCACAATCTCAGGACGTATCTTGTGAATAAACGCGCCCGTATATGACGGTGAAAAAATTACCTAAAGCCATTGATTTGAATCTTATTGTAAAGTGGTAAGGTTCATTTTTATTGGTTATTCGTTTTATATAAGTTTGTACGACCCCGGAGATTTTATTGGCGATAGGTGCGTCGAATTGGGTGCTTTGGGGTTTCTCAGTTTGACACGGACTGGACAGCTAGTTGATTTTAACAATTGTTTCTTCTGTAGTATATTTATTGTATCATTCTCATTGTATCTAAGATCAACACACTTCGGAAAACTTTAAAGAACGTGTTTAAAATTTACTAAGCGTGACTAGTCAATATTTTATTTTATCAGACGACATTGCACTGACGAAGGATAAAATACTGAGCGATGTTAAAGTAATTTTAAGGGGACTAAAAAAATGCTTCTAGTGCTAGAGCTCGTAACGAATTAAAATTTGAATGATTGATTGATTGTTCGCAATGCTTAAAATATTTTACGCAGGTCAAATTAATATTTGTACTTTTCAATCGCGAATTGTCTATAGAGTAGAAGGGAACTAGTTGATGACTCAGCAGATGAAGGAAAGTACCAGTATCACATTGTTGACTTATAAGTTCTACTGCGGTATAGACGTAAGTAATGTGTGGTAATGCTCAGTTTTGGGAGGTTAAAGCCTAGAATTGATCTTCTATAGTTTGACCGACATATATGATTATCGAGATTAGAAAATATTTACCCCCATGCAGTGGACGCCCATCTAGTGGGAGTCACAGTTCACTAATTTACCCTAATTATATTAGGAAATAATTATTTTGGTAAAATGCCAACATCTATTATTCTCTTTATACCCCTGGCTTATAAGTTATGTGAGAGCTTTTTTTAAAAAAAATTACACTTTAAGGTGTTCCTATTCTTTACAATAAGGCAAGCATTATAAGGTAACAAAGGCTTACACCGAGATAAGGCGACGTTGTATCGCAGTATTGTCAACTTCCGTTTCCACATATCACGAGGAAGCGCTTACACGCTGAATGACAGACATTGTGCTGTCCCATTCAGTCTAGTTCTTAACTCTTCGCTTACAAAATATTATTACAATGGATTTGTTACATAAAGAACATAGTCGTATTCAATTTTCTGAGCTAAAAATACACGTGTCACATCTTACGTTTTTTAACCTTCAAATTTCCAATAAAATAATTTCAATGGATTCTTTGTTTTATAGGGTTGTTTAAGTAAACTGCTGCTGATAGTCTTAAGAAAACATTTGGAATATTTCTTGTTGACTTTTCCAGTTAAGTTAAATCTTATGAAAAAAAGTTAAAGGTGACTACGGAAACGGATTAACTTTTTCAGTAAAATTAATCAAAAAGGGGTGAAGCTGTGAATGACTTTGGTAGAAAATGGTCATATATGTACGTCAGCGAAGTAGTGCACCATAGCTAGTGTAAAATAGAATAATAATGGAGTGCCGGTATATTTCGCGCTAATGCCACTAACGAGTTTCATTGTAGTCTCAACATGGCAACTTAGGGTAGCACTAGCGAGTTAACAAGCATATTGATTAAGTTACGTAAAACGTCTATCATTTAAAGTATTATATGGCTTTTGATGAGTCATTGTAGTTGAAACTTTGCTGTAAAATTCGATAGTTGGAGGACTATGATAAAGTTTACAATTGCGAAGCTTAAAAAGGGAAAATAATAGTCGCCCCAAACTCAGTGCCTGCCGTGCAGTGCCAGAGAAAATTACCACTTAATTGTTCTTTTATTGCATTATTTAATAAAACTGAGGACTATTAAGTAGTGGCGCAAATTTCTCAAAGTACAAAATTTAATAACCACTTCCGTCCATCTCTCGCTCCACTGATAAACGACAAACTACAAAATGGCTTATCAACAGGAGAATTGAAGTTCAAAATTATCCCTTATACTATTAGAGTAAGGTCGTTAATGATATAAAATAAGTATTTCTAAACTCGTGCAATAATTTGTCATAATTATTCTACATGCATTAGAAATCGAACAGTGGAAAGCAACTTAAACAGGGCAAGTTCTTGCGATTGTCAAATGGAACAATACAGAGTAATATTATATGACCGGGCCTTTGTGCCGCCTTCGCTCACTGAAGAAACTTTTTAATTATACATTCGCTGCTTTAAAGTGCAAAGTGTAGAAAGTCTGGATATGAGTAAGATTAAAACTGTTATTGTTACTCTCAATAGAATTTATGATAAGATTGACATTGTAAACGGAGAATAAGAATTATTCTTAGCCGCGATTTTAGTTCAGGGAGGAATTCTGTTATCGAAACAATCTTTAATTTTTCTTTATGTGAAAACATCATTAG
The DNA here is from genome assembly GCA_029849275.1 of Papilio elwesi. Taxonomy (NCBI): domain Eukaryota; kingdom Metazoa; phylum Arthropoda; class Insecta; order Lepidoptera; family Papilionidae; genus Papilio; species Papilio elwesi. The sequence goes on from CM056697.1 coordinate 7,848,359, forward strand.
CCGCGTACGACGTTTGGTAGGGAAAATCTTATGGGTTCACGTGAAACACATGTTCTATGTGTGTTATCAACACGCGTCAGCAGCATACTTATTTGAATTCGGAACAGTTCCGACGAACTTTTTTTAATTTATTTTTCTTGAATACAATTTTGAAGATTATTGTTAAGAAGGGATTCGCCTTTTAACCTATTCCGATGTTCACTTATGTTCCTACGTCCCTTATGCCCGTGTTATTTAGAACGGATTTCTTATGGCACGTTATCATTGTGTTATCAGAAGTTATCAGAAATAAAAGATGGTAGAGATAAATTAAAGTAAGTACAGGATATTTAAACAGTAAAGTACAGGGATACTACGAAAGTAACTCCGTTCTAACCGGGTGTCCATAAGTCACGTGTCTCTCTTTTTATAATTTACTAGTAAGCATTGGATATAGCAGATACATATTTATTCAAGCAAATAAACCGACAATAATCCTTCATTAGCCTGATATTTCGTGTTGTAGTATATTTGTTCTGTATTTTATCTAAAAACGTCTTTTGTATTAAATGAAAGATTTTCTTGCCATCGCAGTGCGTTCATTTAACAGTGAACAACACACTACTAGCCTACTTACGTGAATTGTACCTATTTTATGTAACAATAATTATTTTAAAAACTGATCGGAAGATAAATCATCGCCTCGATTTTAGTCTTAACAACTGATCAAGTTCAGATCGATAGTCTAATAGGTCGAATGAGATTTGATCCGTTTTGAGTTCTTTGAGGAACGTTTGTCGTTGTCAAGTTTGAAATTTATTTTAGCATAATTTATAATATATTTCCATTAATTTGAAAATTATAAAAATAAATAGGATAGAGTCAAAATTTTCTCATAGAAAAGTTCGGAGTACATATTTCACGTATTATTTTACTGTTTGGTCGAATTTATTGTGTATATTTACGCACACTTACTCGTCGAATGATGTACATTTGGTAAATGTTAGCCTCTGTCAGGAACCCGATATATTTCGTAGCCACCCACGGTTCGATCTGAGTATCACTTTACAGGAAATTGCAACAATTGTATCATTCATCGCGTACCAAAGAAATTCTTTAGTAAATTATTACCAAAATTGAACCTTAACACAACGGCGATACTGTGCAAATTTTAATCCGCGTTAATCCGGAACAATGAATAAAGGTAAGAAAGGAATATGGTAAGAAAAAGCATCTTTGCAAAAATTTGCTTTGGTTGCTCTTTACATTTCAAATGATATTTTAATTCAACTTTCTTGTCATTTGTATTGATAGTTTCGGTTTGCATTTTGCTTTATGAAGAATAAAATTTCATATTTATTTTTCGTTAAATTTAATGATTCGTATATTATAAACCTCAGTCGAGTGAGAACAAAATCAATTTATAAATAGTTAAACTGTTTTGTTTAAAAAGAAATACACATACTACACAAAAACTATTGCAAAAGTTTAAAAATTGTATATTGTGTTTTTTTTTAAGGAATAAATTGGCAAACGAACAAGCGGCACCCGGTAATAAGTACCGCTACCCATAGGCATCCGCAACAAGCTAATGAGTTACAGATACCTACCTTTATGGACATAGGAGGGGACAAACATAAAAATAGATATTTCCATTCCCTGTCCTACCCTCCTCATCCGTCAAATCCTCTTTCCTTTCCCTTAATGTTGTTGATGATCTCCGTGTGTCTCCGATGAGCGAGGAGTGCCAGGATCGCGCCAAATAGAAATCCATAATCTCTGTCTACCCCTCTGAGCTACGAGCGAGATTGTGTGCGCATTTTTTTTTATTTCGATCTTCGAATGGAATCATTCTTTTATTTTATTTTTGTTTGAATTTAAAAACTTTGCCTGTTAAAATTAAGGATGTTTAAGTGGTGTAAAAAAAATCAGAAATAATAAATTTCGGTGAAGGAATACGGGGATTTTTAGGCTAGCAATTCGCTCCAGCCTCATACGTGTAATTAAGAAGACAAATAAAAGAATAGGCTACTGGCTGAAGAGCTTTATATTGGACATTTTTCCTCTTTATAAAATATTATAACTAACTACACTAATAAGTGTAGATTAAATACATATTACATTGTGTGTAAAGGTAGTGCTCTATGAACAGTGCTCAAAATATTATTTATATTGGACATTTTTCCTCTTTATAATATTAGTTTAGATTAAATACATATTACATTGTGTGTAAAGGTAGTGCTCTATGTACAGTGCTCAAAATATTACTTATATTGGACGTTTTTCCTCTTTATAATATTAGTTTAAATTAAATACATATTACATTGTGTGTAAAGGTAGTGCTCTATGTACAGTACTCAAAATATTATTTATATTGGACATTTTTCCTCTTTATAATATTAGTTTAGATTAAATACATATTACATTGTGTGTAAAGGTAGTGCTCTATGTACAGTGCTCAAAATATTATTTATATTGGACATTTTTCCTCTTTATAATATTAGTTTAAATTAAATACATATTACATTGTGTGTAAAGGTAGTGCTCTATGAACAGTGCTCAAAATATTATTTATATTGGACATTTTTCCTCTTTATAATATTAGTATAGATTAAATACATATTACATTGTGTGTAAGGGTAGTGCTCTATGTACAGTGCTCAAAATATTATTTATAATCCGTTCAAAATCTTTATTTACACTTAAGATTTCTTCTACTTTATCTGTACTGGATTGCGCCTACCTGCAAACGGGCATTGATCGCACGGACCGGATCAAGTTATGTCATAGTAATAATACGTCTGAACATAATTTTCGTTGTTAACGAGCCGAGATATTGTTTGTTCTTCTACCAAGGCTGGTGTAGACGAGGCAAACTGTAAACACGGGGCAACTGGCAATCATTCCACACGACGTGCTTAATGATAGCCCTTCGAATGAGTAAATTATCAATTCCGCCGGGAGGGTTCGGACCTCGTTTTTTGGAAAGCTGTAACAAGCATATCATCTACCGCCTTAGAGTCATCACCATTTGATGTACTGTTATGACCCAAATGACGTGTTACGATTAGGATCAAGGTCCCTTAACCACGTTTAATAATTCTAAACTATCAAGATTTTGGTTCATTGTTTAAAGAATTGTTGACCTTTTATTTCTCATGAGTCATGATAATAATGTAACTGGAATAACATTTAAGTTTAAGAATTCTTTTCAAATTTTTTATAGAGATATTTTTGAATATCATTTTTTATCGGATTTTGTACATATGGAGATTTTAGTAGAGTAAATAAATTTGACCAATTCCATAGCCTGACATGACACGAGGTAGTATTCGTTAGTCGAGTTTAGCGTATTACATCTCTAGTCACAAGAATATATATTTTAATAGTGGTAGAGTCCACCTCACAGAAAACAGGCGTGAAGTAGAAGTACTCTGCGTTTCGTCTGATAAGTGAGGTGCCGGTGGCCTATTTTCAGTCATCTTCCCCTTCCCACCCGTTCCTCATAAGAGGGATAGGATGAGAAAGGAAAGAGGATTGAACGGGGAGGGGGTTAACGGGAAAAATGAAATATCCTTTTTCCTGTCCATTAAAGGTAGGCATCTGCAAGCTTGATGTCTATGGGTAGTAGTTGGGTAGGTAGTTAGTTACATGTATTTTAAATTACAGTATAATAAATAATAAACTACATAATTCCATCAAAGTGTGCCAAATGTTTTTCTAATTTAAAATTACTACATGTTAAGCTAACGGGAATCCATTTTTTTAAGAAAAAAATATGGTACAAAAACTTAATAACGGTTATTCAGTGCAGGGCGCAAAAAACGTGAAAATTGTATGGTAGTTAGCAGTTGTTGCGTGTTAGTTCGTCGGAGCTATCGCGAAGTGCATTCTAAGAACTGCACAAACATTTGCATGTAAGGGACCAACTTTCCGAGCCATGTCGTTCGAAAATTGGATAAGTATTTGCAACAAAAACAACCTTCGCGCAGATAGTTCGTAATGTGGGAACTTTTATTATATTTCGTCTGGTTTTTACAGACTGTACGAAAATCGGCACTGAATCTATACATCTCCTGGTGTCGTTGATTTTTATAGACTGTAATCCACTATCCTTCTAATCGTTTTTTTCTCCCTATCTTTATAAAATAATTACATAGATCTCTTAAAATCAGGGCCACAATTATAGATTTGTGTTTTATATTTACTTCAAGGCTAGACTTTTACCAGTATTTGTGTACTTACATTGCTAATTATAATTGTAATAATTACTTGTACCGGAATTGAAATTGGTATAAATTACGTTCTGACAAAATAACCTTTCTCTACTATTTGCGACCAAGAGCGAGTTGCCAAGGTCCCACAAAAATATTTTAAACCCCAATTATGAAAGTAATTTAACGACAAGAGTGATCAAAGAAACCAGAAGTTTGCTGAGGAAGTAACCTCAATTAACTAATCTAACTGATGGGACTAATCAGCCAATAGTGGGAAATTGGCTAAAGAAGGTGATTAAAGTTTTTGTAAAATCGATAGGAAAGTATTTTTAAGTTTAGTACCACCCGTCATAGAATAGACGTATTACAAATAATGTCACTAATAAATAACAAAAATGCGGCTGTTATGGAGTTAGGCAGAATACATTTGAACAAATTAACCTAAAGGAACCTAAGGAATCTCTTATGAGTATGATGTAAAAATGTACGCGATGTTTGCGGATTTTCGTATTTTACTTGACTGCTGTACTCTTTTATTTTCTACACTTAGATCCGACATTTACACGCTGCATTTACATGATGGTGCGGATGGTTGTTGGAGTTATATCGCGTCGATCAATGACTGAATTCAGCGGCAGGAATTGTTCCTAACAATTCTACGGACCATGTACCACATTTACCACACATGTGCTAAAAATACAAAGAGACGTGATGTCTCTTCGCAATGCCAAAAGATGAAGCCCACCGGTACGAGCTCGGTTGTTGACCATGCGAACCGCTCTCCGTTGTACCTATATGGTCAAATGGTATTGGGGAGATCCAGCTTAGCAGCGAGCATGCGAGGCCGAACTTGCGTCTTATACAGCTGCAAACGGTGGGCTGGCAGGAAATACCAGCTTAAAACATTTAAGTATTCGTGGTTTATTTTCCACATTTTTGCGCAATCTATTCCCGGTTTAAGCAACCGATTGTATAGAAAATTTGGAATGCTTTCTTGTAAATTGCAGCTTCCTTACAGTACAATTATGTATATTTAAGGTAACTCGCTTCCGTGTGGTGTGGACGCGGGACGTCCTGTGTAGCTTATAAAATTATTCAACATTTGGCACTAAAATTTATTCTTTATATATGTTTTTGTTATACAAATTTAATAATTTCGTACCTATCATAACTAAAATATACAAAACATAAATTAGCTGTGAACATGCAATCGGCTATTATTATTGTATTAATAAAACTATCTTTATCGTTGATCTACAAATTTATAATTGCCATCAATATATGACAGCCAATAGGCGGCTGTTGTTAATAAATATACCACACCCACCGCGGCCATCTTGGCTTGTAATGCGCGGGCGCATATTAATTGCCTGGTTAATCCAAAAATATATCGCTATTGTATTTTAACGTGGCCCATCTTAAATCGAACCGAAGTCTCCGAAAGCTTTTGCTAAAACAGAAATAAAATAAGCTAAGGAATTTATTAAATTAAAGCTATTTTATATTTTTACGTAAATACTATTTTATTAGTATCTTAAATTAAAAATACTTTTAGAACAATGAGTCGGTGTAAAGATATTCAGTGTATACTGTAATAAAACATTTTTCTACCAATTTGGCCTTTTAACGCATGACAGCATCCACATCAAACGTTTTCGAGAAAGACATCGTTATTTTCGATTATTTGTTGTTGTTGGAAGCAATCGACGTCGTTACATTTAACAGTTGACCTGTTTCGCCTTTCCATGTCTACCGTTGTATAATGTAAATGAGCGATGTACTTAGAACTGATAGAAATAAGATCAAGAATCAAGACATATTGCTCACCAAATGCAAATGAACACAAATAATACACAAATAGGTATGTAAGTATATTTGTTCTACGAGTTGAATTCCTCCGAAACGGCTGGACCGTTTTTAGTGAAGTTTGTGAGTGCCTTTGATTGGCTCGCTACACATTGCATTCACAATTGGGCCCGGTAGGTGGCGGTAAAAACGAAGGGAAAAGTTAAAAGGAAACGTTCATACAAGGAAACGTCTGCTGGATTCGCTAATTATGCTAAAAAATATATTGCGTACACGTTGTAATTATTAATTCAATGCGCAAAACACAATACTATATTTCTATATTCTGATCGTAAAGACCCCTAAGCCAAGTAATAATACTGAGTTTTTGGACATACCTCGTTGTTTTAAGATATGTACAATATAAGATTATGAATGGTGATTGGTAGACTTTATGCGAATGTAAATTGTCGACCGAATCAAAAAAAAAAAACTTAAAGTTTATATAAAGCTTATGTGAGATTTTGTATGACTTGCTTCGGATTACCAGCCTTTGAATGTATGTTTTAGAAAGTTTTATTATCGACACATTGGACACATTCGAATATTGTTACTATATCACTAATCACATCCATTGACCGACCAACATGTTTTTGCTGTCGTGTTCTTTTTAAACTTCAATGTTAACTGCTATCGTTCACGTACGACTGTCCGTATACGTCGACTTGGCTAATTTAGTGCCCCATTGGATCTTGTCCGGGTCGTCATACCTATTGTGGGCGTTGTTGAGTTCATTTGTGGGATATCGTGTCATACCATATAAATGGATGGTATTTACGATTCCGCTCATCATTGCAATCAAACTTGTCACCTACTCAATTGCGTTTGATTCATAGTTCTGTGTACCATTTTTATAAAACGAATTGTGCAAGAAATTGCAAGAAAATAAGTCGTCGGCGTAGAATAAAGTATTCAATGTTTGAATTTCAACATTTTTCTGTTATTCTTCATAAAACATAAGACAGATTTCAATTTATACATTTATATATCATAAGACTACGTGACCTGTAACTTCGCCCTATAATTATTAGACGGTTCACTATTTTGGCGATAATGGCTTGCATATAAAAGAGAGATACATGTTGTTTCGTATTTTTTTGTAGGACTGTTTAAGGTTAACACATCCATTACACATTATGTACGTGGTATATCCCTACTAATTCCCTACTAATATTATACATGTGAATGTAAGTTTGTTTGTTACGTTTTCACGCGAAAATTACTCAACCTATCATCATGAAATTTTGTATAAATATTCTTGGAGGTATTAGAAGTAACATAGGATACTTTTTATGAAAAAAAATGGTACGACAAGAAACAAAATATATTTGTCAAAAATCTAAAAATCTAGCTGAAGTAGTTAGCTATGGCGTTAGCGCCATAATATTATAAATGCGAATATTTATATGTGTGGATGTATGGATGTTTTTTACTCTTTCACTCAAAAACGGCTTAACGGATCTAGATGAAATTTTGTATAATCTGGAATAGCACATAGGCTTTTTTATCCTTGGTAAATGTACGGCTCCCGTGGGATACGTTTTGTTTTTTACGGGTGCATATCTACATATATAAAAGACGATGTTCCGTTCCGATAGATTCCGAAACGGCTACCCGGGCGAAGCCGGGGCGGATCACTAGTACTATTATAACTAACTTTGCAGCGCACACCAGAATAGCTCGCATATAGCGGATTTTTTTCCTTCTTACTTGACACTTATCGTTATAATTTCGAGAATTCACACAATATATTTATAAAGTACAACCTTTATGTTATTGTGATGTATGAGCTATAATATTGTAAAGTTTAATTAAAATAAATTCAGCAGTTTTTGCGTGAAAGAATAACAAACATCCATACATCCATATATACAAAGTATAAGTAAAACTGGAAATACAACGCGAAGTTACATTAAATATGCAAAAAGTTGGTGAATAGTAATACAAAATATAAAAAAAAACAGATATAATTAAACAATACCTTGTCCAATCTTTGAGGTTCCATGTTATGTATACAAAAACAGTCGGGGTACCGTTCCGTTGTTTTGTATGTATTGTATTGACTAAAATATGAATACAGACGGCAAAATTCTTGACATAACTATTAGCCTCAACAAAGAATTCTGTCTTTTATCATCACACGTGTCGGTCTATTCTTCCGTAATGAAGCCAAATGTACGGGCACGCAGCCCGTAACTGTTTCGCCCGCCCTAGGTGCGTCAAGTGCCTAGGTGACCACGGCACCTCTGATTGTCCCCGTCCGAAGGACAAAACACAGCTGGCCACTTTTGGCCCCCCCGCCTGTGTCCTCTGCCAATCGCAGGGACACACTGCTAATTACCTTGGGTGCCCAAAAGCACCCAAGCGTAAACAGCAGCCCCAGTAACAACCTCGCCAGCCATTAAGATGTCCCCAACCAGTGCCAACATCGGCATCCTTCCCTCCCCTGCGCCCCGCGTGGCAAACAACCACTCCACTGCCCTCCGCATGGTTCAAACCGAGCCCCACCGTTACCGCGATTCCTCATCACGCAGGCAATAAACCGGCACCCGCTACAGAACATTGACTCGCCGCAACTTGATTCCATCCCCGACCAAATAATTAATGAACAAGACATGGGCGTAGCAATCGGATCTCTCACAAGTCATGTCCAAAATACCATCGAGGACTGCTCGAGGCAGATCCCAGTGATGGATAACATCGCTGGGAGCTGCCCCCGGACGCCAGGGACTTGCTGAGACGTAAGAACGCGACCACCCGAGCTTATGATATGTATCCCACCGAATCACACCGAAAGCGGCTACGTAAACTACAGCGTGAATCGAAAGCACGCATAGCCGCCCTCAGGAACGAAAGGTGGGATACAATACTTAATAATTTAAAGCCATCCCATTTAGCATTCTGGCGGCTTCCCAAATCACTTAAAGGCGACACATATACCACGATGCCGCCACTCTTACGCCCGAACATGACCTCAGCCATGCTGGACGAATAGAAAGCCGAATGTCTAGCTGACAGCCTCGAAGCCCAGTGCTCTCCCAGTAGCCTACCGGTCGACCCTGCCCACCTACGAATGGTGGACAGCGAGGTCGATCGAAGGAAACACGAACCGCTACGCGACTCCGTTCCTCCGGTAACATTCGACGAAGTTAAAGAATTAATTAAAAACTTGCGTCCACGCAAATCTCCCGGCTCAGACGGTATCACCAATATGGTGACCAAACTCTTTCCTGCTGCTATTATACAGCTACTAGTTCTTATTTATAACGCGGCAATGACCAAAAGTGTCTTTCCCAGCGAGTGGAAGGATGCTGAGGTCATAGGGTTCCTCAAACCCTCAAATCCGGCCACGAACCCCACGTCATATAGACCCATAAGTCTTCTCAAAACGTTTGGGAAGATCTATGAACGCCTAATATTAGCCCGCCTACGTATCTTTATGAATACCAAAGGACTACCAATCCCCGAACAGTTCGGCTTTCGTGCCAAACATTCATGTACCAATCAAGTGCACCGCATCACGGAGCACATCCTTACAAAACGCCAACGCGGCTCTAGCACCGGAGCACTATTCCTCGACGTGGCGAAGGCGTTCGATAAACTCTGGCACAACGGGCTCATATACAAGCTGTATGAGAACGGAGTGCCCGATCGTCTCGTATGCATTATACGAGACTTCCTCAGTAATCGAACGTTCCGCTACCGCGTCGAGGGAGTGTGCTCTCAAGCACACCCCGTTCGAGCCGGGGTGCCTCAAGGGTCGGTGTTAGGCCCAGTCCTCTTTACCCTCTACACCAATGATATACCGCGCGTACGCGGTGTAGAGCTTGCCCTATTTGCCGATGACACCTGCATTTTCACGTCGGGCCTTCAGCCTGACGCTATATGTCGGCGCCTCCAGACCGCAGCCACCACTCTCGGTGCATGGTTCCGGAAATGGAGGATCGAAATAAATCCAGCAAAAAGCGCCGCCCTATTCTTTTCGCGACATTAGGAAGCTCACCTTCCGCGTCTCCCATCCATTAAGCTCATGGACAGCCCAATTCCTTGGGAAGATAAGGTAAAATACCTAGGTGTCATCCTTGACCGTAAACTTAACTTCGCCGCTCACGTTACCCGGGTCAGGAACCGGGCGGCTTTCGTACTAGGCCGCCTATTCCCACTAATCAACAAAAAGAGCAAAATGTCCCTCCGGAACAAGGTGACACTCTATAAAGCTGTAGTACGTCCCGTTATGACGTATGCTAGTCCGGTCTTCGCGCACATATCCCCTAAACTTATTCACCGACTTCAGCTGATCCAAAACAGATTCTTACGCAGGGCCACTGCCTCGCCGTGGTTCATGCGCAACATCGATTTACACGTGGATTTAGAGCTGCCCACCATAGCTCAACACCTGAAGTTGGCGTCGCACCGCTATTTCGACTCCGCCGCCGGTCACCCCAACCCGTTAGTCGTAGGTGCCGCCACCTACAAACCAATCGCGCTCGGTACGTTCCGTCGCGACTATAGACGACCTATAACGAGACGATGCTATAACGATCGCTCAGGCTAGGTTGAAACAACTTCGCAACAAAATCACATACCGTTCTCGCCATACGGCCATCGCATTCAAGATACGGCCACAAAGCTGCCAGGGTCTTCTCCCCTATTAATGATAGAAGCGTTGCTGGAGTTTCTTCCGCCACTTCTTCTCCCAGCGCTAACGCTTTCCGAAGTGGTAGTAATGTTAGTTGTAATAATACTTGTAATCAGATAATGGCTACCGATCGAGCCGAGGCTCGGCCCTCTCGGGCACCCTCGAATCGGAATGCTAAACGCGTAAAGAGTGACAGCCCAAGCCGAGGTCCCCTCTCGGGGGCCCTTGAGCCGAGCCACTCCATGGAGCGTCCACCGAAGCGACCTAAGAGTTCGGTGGTCTCCCAATCCGGTAATAATATTAAAGTAACGGCCCGAGCCGAGGTTACCTCTACGGAGGGAGCCCTCGAGCTTAGTTACTCTTAAGAGGCTTAAGCTAGGCGCCCTCTGCGCCCTGCCGCCTCGTGCCCGGTGTAGCTGTAAATGCCTTCTCAATGCAAACAGTGACCTTTCAGTCACAAAAAAAAAAAACAAAAAAAAAACTTCCGTAATGAAGTCGAAGTCATCGAATTCTGCAAATCAGTAGTTAATCTGGGTTTCAAAAAGGAAAGTTACAATCTCATTTGCTGTTAACTTCCATAAATATCGTTTATTTACAGGTCATATTAAAAATACCACGTAAATTTTTATGTTGTACAAGTTTTGTTTCAAATGGAAAGCAAGTTTTATTTTTAAATTGACACCGATCGGCTACACCAAATCATGGTTTTGGTGGATATCACATTTTTTATGTATTGTTCTTCCCTTTACGTGTTCCGTTATCAGTACAATCTTTTTATCGGAGTTTTATTTCGTATGACTGAATTTAGAGCCGGTCGTACGAGAGGCGGTTGGGATCTATTTTTATTGATCGCCCTAATGGATTTCTGTAATGTGATCCTTGATTTTGATGTGGTTAATTTTTTTTCAACACTATGCACTTTTAAAGTCTTGTAACGCCGACATCCACTTTTGAAATTATCTTAAGATGGTACATAGATAAATGTATCTTTTCCTTATCTTTTCATTTTTTTGTAGAATGAAAATAATTTAAAATAACGACTTTAAGCATAAATTTACCTTTAGTCCCATACACTTTATTACCCGCATTTACTCGTCGTTCAAAGTCTTCACCGTATGTACCATCTCTATAAAACATACCCCCTAAATGCACACACTCTTCGACTTGTCCCACTTCCTTACCGTTAACATTTATATCAATTATTGTCTTAGGTTGTTCTCTTTCGATCATCATTACTTTCGTTTTGTCTACATTAATACCTTCTAATGAATGATTTATTACAATCAGCATAAATTGTAAGTCCTCCGTCGATGACGCAAACACCACCTGGTCATTGGCGTACACGAGACTCGTTACAACTAGCTTAATAAATAATAAAATAAAACCGTTGGGAAATTCGTTACTACTTTGTGTAAATTATATACATATTAATATAAATAAACCTGAAACAACTAAAACACCCAGTCGATGCATCGCGCGTTAAAACAATTGTAATTGTAAAAGTAGGTTGTGAGATAATTGTGTATTGTTTGTTCAGACTGTGGGTGTGTTTCGTTTTGACAATTCAAGAGATCCTTTTTTACACTTATCGACTGATGTTGCTTGTATATTATTAATGGTTATATTGATAAGAGACTGTGGTGGGTAATAGTATTTTCGTTATTAAGTCTATTATTACGATCAGAAGCCCAAGCGGACGGGGAGCAGTAACCTTTCTAGTAATTTGCTACTATGAACAAAGAGCCTTCCAAATCTTGGAGATTGTAAGAAAGACACTGCCTGGCAGAGTTGCTGAATCCGGCAACAGTAGCGGCCAAGGTGACGACAAGATAAGCGATGCGAATAATTTTACGAAGAGATCCGGCTATAACGCGTGATCACATAAACTAAAATGATGAAAATGAAAAAAAAAGACAAGTTTGGGAAAGACTTAAAGCCGTAAGTATTTCCGAGAATAACGCGAAGTAACATTTTTTTTAATGGAAAAAGGTAGCAAACGAGCAAGCGAGATCACCTCATGTTAACTGAGTGCTACCCATAGACATGCACAACAAGCAAATGTGTTGCAGATGCATTGGCACCTTTTAATGGACAGACAGGAAGGAATAGACAGTAAAAAGGATGTTTCCTTTTTCCCGTTAACCCCGTCCCAGTCCAATCCTCTTCCCGTTCCCATCCTGTCCTTGTGAGGAAAGGGTGGAAAGGGTGGAAATGGGAAGAGGACGAAATTAGGCCTCCGGCACCTCATTAATCAGACGAAACGCAGACTACTTACTGCTTCACGCCTGTTTTCTGTGACGTTGTGGTATTTCACCGGTCGAGCCGTTGCTGTTGCGGGCTTTACCACTGTTAAAAAATGCATCGCAGAAATACGAAATTGATCTTTCAACTAATGAGAACTTTATCAAAATACATGATTATACATAACCTTGTGGTTAAAGAACTTTATTTTCTCATAGAATTTACAAAATTCACTTAAGAGAAATCTAAGATACATAACAACTAATTTACACCAGTGGTACTACATCATTATTTTAGTTTACATTTTATTAATAACATAATTTTTAAGTTGCTTTTTAAACAATGCTATAGAATTGATGTCTCGAATATATGTAGGTAAAGTATTATATAACTGCACGCCCTCAAATGTCACACATTTCTGTCCATAGTTTGTTCTGGGTCTTGGTAATTTCAATTTATTTTTATTCCTGGTTTGATATCTATGAGTCCTTTTTTTAAGGATTATTTGGGAATTTGTCTTATTTGTTATAATTTTCTTAACCAGAACACATGTATTATAGGTGTACAGTTGCTTTATGTTTAATTTATTAGTTTTAGTAAAAATTTCAGAACTTGGCGAAAGGTAATGGAACCGAAATAATACTTTTATTAGTTTATTTTGTGTCCTTTGTAGGGTACCTAGGGTCGCCTTGGAAGAAGAACCCCATACCTCAATTAAATATTCTAGGTGTGGTTTAACGAGGGAGTTATAGAGAGTGTGTCGGATTTGTGCAGGTGTCGGATTGGTGCTGCATTGTGAACCTTTAAAAATAAAACATAAATGGACCGTATAAAAAATAAATAACACACAATGAAAAAGTAATAATAGGATTTGTTTCCCAAAAAATAATCACTAAGTTTTGTATCAGTGGATTTTTTTTGTTTTACTGCACACGTAATAAGGTTTCGCCTGTTTTATTTCGCGACTTTACTTCATTAAGAGGCTAAAGGTTCATTATTTAGACGAATAGAAGTTAATAAGCATTCCTAAGTCGTATTTATGTCAGGAGAGGACTTGAGCGGACCTATTACGCACCGGCCTTACAAAAAAAAGATTAGACTCTGAACTACAATGTAGGTGTGTGTAATTTGTTCAGTTTATTTATACAATCAAATATTCTCGACCATATAATTGGCCGAAACTAAGAGAATAAATATATATATATATATATATATATATACATATATATATATATATATATATATATATATATATATATATATATATTTTACTTAAGTTTAACTATTAATATAATATAAGCAAGTAAAATATATTTGCTCATATTAGTTTTAATTTCGCGAAAAAATCGAGCTTCATTTTTGAATATTGGATTACAAATCCACGGAATGGAGCGCGGTATCTGTAGGTATATATCTATCAATTCATCGTTTCATCTGGTACGTGCGACGCAGGCCCCGTGCACACTCCTTTCCTATGGCTCCTTTTCATCCGTCCCTTCCTTCTTCTTATGGAGCAGCTTGCGACGCATTTATAACTCTCTCAATGTTTTCGGCTATTAATGGATTAGGTGAGTCGCTTTTCGTCTTGTAACATTAAAATGAAAACACTTTAACTGTTGATTAAGTAACCCAAAACCTCATAACTAAACTAGTGATTTAGCAAAAGGCCATATAACAAAATAATGGTCGGACGCGATCACGTCGCCTAAACTGTCCGGTCTCGCGCCCCTACAATGCAATTTAACGTGATTGCGAATTATACATTTATTATTTACCCTTGCCATATCTGCTGCAAGATTAAACGGAGACTGGCGAGAAGATTAAATCCAGGATTTTATTCCCATATCGCTGTACATTTCCACCCCCACGGTTAAGGTAGAAAACTGGAGTATTCATTGCGGGTAGCCGAGCTTGTTGAGGGATGGCAGCATTGCATGGTACTTAACATTACTAGTGTTATCTTTGTTAATTCTTGTATTATTATTTTTTCTTAATCTAATCAGGACTATTAGGATAAGGAAAATAATTTTATATTAGATAGAAGAATAACACCACCTAACAAGTAGTAGTAAAAATAAAATAACATTTTTTTTGAAGGCGCTTTACGTAATGAGAACGTTTCTGAGTATTTTTCTAAACGCAGCGTAATCAAATAATTTGTCAAGTTATTTTTGTTAAGATTGATACCAAAGAAGTTTCGCCTAAATCTTCAAATACCAGTGCATAGGTGCTATTTTATTATGTTTCTTTTTATAAAACTTGGCAATTAATCTTATCTCTGACCACCCTTTGTAGGTTAGATGATTGTGAGCATTTCGTTTGTCTCACTGATACCGATAAGTAAAATGTTTGCGGTAATTTGATTTCTTAATCGCTTGTTATGATATAAGCCGAAAAAAGCCAAGTGCACGTATTCAAAATGCACAATTTTTTAGAATCGCATCGCATTGTAGTTATTTAAAACAAAAATGTTTAAATACGCGAACTCGAAAAATCGGTAAAATATTAAGCGTTTATTTGGCAACCCTGTCGACTGCAAACCAAGATTTATACGGAGCTCGTAGTTATTTATACCGCCGGCCTTATTTTTATTCCCTGTGTGATATTTTTAATGAGGTAAGTGAATGGCCCAACTGTACCTTTTATTAAATTTTTTAAAAGCATTAGGTGGTACAGAGTGCCTCAAATCACAGGATGCGTGTTGCTGAATACTTGACCTTATTACATTTCTTGTAACTTCAAAACAATACTAATAGTAAAGTATAATCATTTTCAAAATAACGATAACTATACCTAATGGTTAAATAGTTATTACAGTTCGATCGAATTCGTGTTGACTTGTATTATAATATTTCGGAAAGTATATAGTATACTACTAGTGATCCGCCCCAGCTTCGCCCGGGTAGCACTAATTATGTTGATCCGGTCTCTACTAAACGTCACAGGAACATGCGCTAGGTCAATCGTTTCTTCAAAATCTCCTTGAAATCGGTCGAGCAGTTTCGAAATCTATCGGGAAAATACATATACACATCAACTTTCAACATAGATATTCAATATATGGTGTGTTACAAGGTAAGCAAATTGTTTTTAATACCCTTTGTTGGCCCTTTTCCTGATTGAAGTTAAAAAAAAAAACAGTGGAGATAATTGATTTTAGTCACGTTCAAGTTGGATAAGAGAATTAGAAGGCTGTAGATATAACTTGTTCAAAACAGGTTTAATAAGCCCCCGGCCAGATTGGCCGGACCCTCTATTTGTTTTAAAACATAATTGAGGCCGTGATGATCCGGCAATTGGGCCTCACACGGACACCACTATGCAAATGTGGCAATTAGAATCATAACGATGCTTTGATCGTTATAGAAGGTTAACAAAGGCTTAGCAAATCCGCTCGAGCGTCCACATGTTACAAGATTTCCTCCTCTCGACCGGCGAACTACAAAGCGTTGTTTTGCTCACATTAACATTCTATTCTTACGTTAACGAGCTGTGTTTTCATTAAAATGTTGTGTGCGTAAATATTGTCTGTAATTATAATACGAGAAAACTACTAGTTAACGAGTTATTATAAGTTTGATCATAGCAAGAAAAAAAATCTTGGAATTTACTCAGTTTCATTTCTATTCACATCAAAATTTGTAGCGAAAGAAGTGTACGTCAAGAAAATAAAGATACTTTTAAGTATAATATAAATGAAACTTAACTTACACCAAAAGACATTTTAAAGTTATATTTTCTTTACAATATTAATAGCGAATTATAATATATTTTATTTTAGCTCTTTTTACGATTCCTCGATAAGTTAAAAGAATAATTTCATTAAAAAACTACATTAGTCTCTCCACTCGTCTAACATATAAATTTTATCCTAGACTTCATACCTTGGAAGATTTAATCTTTATTTTAAAGATTAAATTTAGTGGTATTGGAGCCGTTTAAAAACAAATCGTAAATATCTCAAAGCATAGTAGTGTACAAGGCACGTTTGAGAGTCATTGCAAGTTCTAAAGTTCGGTGAGCGGTATATCCCCACACATCTCACTCAAGTTTAAACGTCCTAAATATTTGATGAGACCAACAAGATCAAATGAAATAGCTATGAACGGGATACGTCGAGAATAGGGAGTCAGAGTATCGACTAAGTTTAACAAGGACGCTTGTGAGAGAATACATAATATTACGGGATCAATAGATAGGATTAGTGTCAAGTGTACGTACACAGCACTGCCGCTACGCAGACAAATCAGGTTACGCTTGGTGGATAGACGTTAACTGATTTAATATAATTTATGATCGATATAATACTCATTAAAATCTCAAACACGTCGTATTCACATTATTACAAAAAATCATAATATTATTGTGTAACACGTTGATAGCTTTTCGAAAACTAGATTTACATAGAATAATAGTCTTTCGTAGAATCAGTCAAGGGGTCAAATTTTTTTTTCATCTGCACTATTATTTACTTTTAAAATACAAATGTTTTTATATTCGGTTATTGACAGGAATAAAATAAGAATTAGACGAATGAATGAAGATATAATTAAACTAACAAATTAATTACAAGCCTTTTGATTAATTTGAGAAAGAAATATTTAAAAAGTATTTTTTTCATACTTAACGTATACAATCTTTAAATGTTTGATATTGGCCTCAATATAGCTCAATTCTAAAAAGTTTCTAACGGAAAGGAGTTCTGTTATCAATATTCATAAAGTGCGGGATGGTTCAGAGGGGAAGCCGGGCTATAAACAAAGCGCGCCCAAGTGAAGCGAAGCAACTGCTCCAAGAGCTCTTACTTACTCCGTGCTCGTAAATTTCAGTTTGCAACTTGCACCAATATAACATTCGATCAATAAGTGTTTTGTACGGGTTCTATATTTGCAAGCTAATATTGCCACATCAAAACTTTCAAGCTTGCTTTTCAACCCAATACGTCAGTACGTCACGTTGTTCGTTCGCTCCAAACCTAAAAGCCTTATGTGCTAACTACTAACACATAATAACAACTCTTTGCCTATCGGATTAAAGCAGAATTTTAATTTATATTCTTTATTGTTTTATGATAGTTTCATGTTATTATTTGAGGTGCAATGGGGGCAGCGTGACCGACTCACATGTCTTATGTTACACGGGGTAAATCCGATCGGGCTGAATTTCCGGAAAGCTTATAAATTGTGTCATAATCAATTTATTACGACTTGCTTGTTTAATTTTTACAATATGTGCAAGCTCACTAGAAACCCTAATACTTACAAAAGAGATAAATACATATTTATTATAATTTATAATAATAATATAATATTATTATATCCTGAGACATTATTCACACTATATACTATATACTACTTCTCTTTCGTACTTAGATAAATAGATAATAACATTTAAAGTGGAAAAAAAATAACCGACGAGCATGTATATGAAGATGTATGGTTGAAGAAGAAGCGAGAGAGGTGTACCAGGGTCGCGCCAAATGGAAATCCATGATCTCTGCCTACCCCTCTGGGTTACGGGTAATTATGACTCTTAACGACGACAAAAATTTCGAAATATCGTGGAATATAGTGTTCAAAGCTTTTTATTACCAGTCGAATCATTACTTTTTTATAACTCGATACCAGCGTGACCTTATGTAATAAAGAAACGTAGATATAGATCATAAAATTAAAGTGGTGACGAAAAAAGCATATTTCCTTTTAAGAATCAAAAGTGTATCAGTCATAGCACAACGTAATTCTAATTCGACTGTTTTGATATCACGGGTGGCCGACGATTTGATTCATTACGCTCGTAGGTGGGCCCGTGAACTTTGAATAAAATGACCCATAATTTCCTTGTTAAACCTCCGGGGAGATAACTTGAGCTAACGTATTAATCTTGTGCCATAAATATAATTCGAAAGAGCTATCTGGCGTGGATGAAGATTATACTTGTATTATTCTTTTTATTTATGAAAATAATATAGAAGTTGATTGGCGATAACGTAGTTCAAGTGTTAAATTGCATTTGCAGTGTTTTTTTTTAAACTGAAAAGTTTTATTTGACACCGAATGTCAAACATGATCATTATTCTTACTTTTCGTATTGTAGTGGTAGACAGCGCCAGTAAACGGTAGGAATTGTGTTTGTATTCTATAAATATAGTCGAATATGAATCATAGTGGTAGAATAGGTTTTTGACGCAGTTATAATTTTGCTCTTTCTATCCTTTAAAGAGCATCGAACCTTCAGATTAACAAACCAACTCACCTTCCGACACTCGACCACGGATCACCACGGTTCTATCACTCTCGCCCACGTAGTACTACACTGGTGTACAGTATTTAAAGATTACAAATTTCCGATGACTATGTTAGAAGATTTTTATTATTTAAAATGAACATTACACTATTTTATTAATTATTTATTAATGAAATTGATTTAATATATTTCTGTGACAGTTAATTTCAAGTGAATTATGGTTTTAGTAGATTTTGCATGACGAGAGACCATTCATTTAATGTCGTTTTTTAATCCTTTCCCTTAGAAGAAAATACAATATTATTTCAACAATAATATGAACACGAAAACTGTAAATAAATTAGTTACAAAGTTCTTCAATTAAGATTCAAATGATAAAATTAAAAGAATGTATTAGTTTTATAATAAATATTTTTTTTTATGGAAGAAGGCTTACCTTCTTTTTCTGTTCTTCTTCGTTTTCGTTCGTTGTTCTGTTTCTTAAAACGAGCAAGCGGTTCTGAACCTGATGTAAAGTGACCATAGACATCCGCAACAACCAAGTGAGTTCAGTTGATCTGTAATGGACAGAGGAGGGGATAGATAGGAAAATTATATTTCCTTTTCTTTTCCATCACCTCCTTCACCACGTTTAATCTTTTTCCCCTTTCCATCTTATGCCAAGGGAAAGAGAGAAGACAATGCTTCTACTTGATGCCTATCTTTTTATGGTCGTGGTTTTTCATCGGGCAGCCCATTCGTGCAACAGATGGTGTTGTTATTGCAGGCTGTATCACTTTTAAATTATCTTTTTACGGATAACTTGGCCTTTGGTGGAATAATTAATTTGAAAATCATGCATATTACCCCAGTACAGATTAAATACAACTCGCTGGAAGATATCAAATGATTTAATTAAAATTTTGGGATTCCTTTCGTAATACAAACACGATGTTTCGAGTAACACGAGCATATATTAATTTTATATTAACTTTGTTTGTATTTTGTACGAAATTTATTTTGGTATATTTTTGTTTCTTTTATTCATTAGAATTTATTATGAAATGTTAAACATACATGTAGCTACTGAATTTGAAATCAGAGTTGAATATATTTTAAAACTTGCTTATCTAAAATACAATATGATGTTTATTAAATTTAATTCCTTACATATATAAGCAATGTACATTATCACTTAACGCATTTTCGTAAAATAATTTGGAGTTCCCGTGTTTTAATATTGCAAAAAACTCATATTCAATTTAAAAAAGTGTTGATACAACAAAGTATATTTTTTTAAATGTCTCAAGTACATCACCTCGGACATTTAAACGCATCGATTTCAACTCGATCAATCTTTTGCGCATGCATTCCATGCGATCATTGTAATTTGTCGACGTCAGCAATCGCTCAAGGAGTGGCTGGCGATTGCATTTCTATTTATATTCACCCGCCGGCGTCGTCTGTACGCCGGAGGAATTGCAAAAAAATTGACAACATAATTGCAGAAGTCAAACGACAGCCCAACACTCTAAATCTGTCGTGCTGACCGTCCCTCCCTAGACCGCTACAGCAGTAAACTACAGCCAGACAGTCTTTGTACTTCCAGTATCTTGACTAATATTATTCGGCAATCATACATAAGTAATGATTTATAACTGCTATTCAACAGTTAAATCAATAGAAAAGCTCACCAAAAACGGTCCTCTTAGTTCCTAGTCCTCGAACATATCTTAATCATATAAGATAAGACTGCAAAAAGTGATTACAAATCTGGCACATTCTCTACTTGCGATAGAACAATAAGGGATTAGATTTCATAAAAAATATATAACAATTTTTATTTGTAACCCTTCTAGAAGTCGAACACACGATCCTCAGATCCGTAAGCCGGACTTCCTGCTACCAGTAAATCATTGGCCTATTACGATAATATTATCTAAACACGCAGTCCAAATATACTAACAAAGCATTTGTAAAGACAACTAACTCACAGAGTAAGCAATGGAACACAGCGAACAAACAAAAAAAGCAACTTATATTTGCTAAAGCGCCGACCTCTGTTCTAATATTTTCCAATTTCCTGTATTTTTTCGCACTTGCGCAATGGAGTAAAATCAAGCGTAGCGGACCGTTGTCTCATATCGCGCCGCTTCACACGTTGAGCAAGGCAAACAGAGCCGGGCCCTGCGCTCCTATTGAAATAACATACGTCCAGTCCACTTATATCAGATTTCTTGTTGTTCCACATTTCCTTCCATTACCGTTTAAACAAAGGAAGTTCTCAGCTAATGTGTTCTCTTGTAATTACGCTTCTATTTGTCATTATATTATGAATGATGGAAATGGCTATCGTTTATTAATAGTAGTTGGAAGTGAGGAGTAACACATTTCAACATCATCTCCCGAAAGACGTCCATGTCATTGTTCTCGCCGTAATCTTGAGACGTACCTATCAAAATGTAGTAATCACTCTAATTCAACTTTTCAATACCATTTTGGAATATTTTAAATCCTTTTAAAATCTCATCCCACAAATGGCTTTAACGCCTAAATTGTGTAATATAGTCATGCGTATTATAAATGAAAAACAAGATTTCAAAAGCTTTTGTTTAAATACGTTCGACGCTATGCACTAAATTATTTCAAGTGACTGTTACAGCACTAACATCGCAGTGGCATTAAATATGCAACATTAAGTTTCACATAAAAGCTGCATTGCTGAGGTTTTGTCGCGTTCCGGCACATTTTTTGAAGACTGACGTTAATTTCATAAGCTCTTTTAGTTATTTATATGTTTTTAATATTTGTAATTAATTTAATGAGAAATTTATCAACCTTAAGTAGGGATATATGGTATGTTATAATATTAACTAATTCATTATCCGAGTACATCTCGTAAGTTTAGCTTTGTTATCAAAATTTGTTAAAATCTGAATGTTTAATTAAAAATTAACAAACATCAATACACTTGTGAAGAAAGTTAATTAAACATTCTTTATTTATTTTTAATAACTAAATTAAGCAATTATACTGTCTGCAACCAGGTTCTAGTACTATGAAATCATAACTTAATTTAAGTAATCGTTCTTAACCTTTTTTTAACTTTGATGTTATATCTCCAGATTTTATGGTACGCTGCAAACGTAACTGATTCTAGTTACTTGGCGTCATTCATCAAAGAAGAATAAAAGAGTAGCGTTGATTGTAAATGTTTTTTTTTCGCATAAAGAGCTATCGACAGTCAATCAATCTATCAAGATTTTCATTGAAGTAGTGACTAATAAAAAGTTTTTTTTCTATTATATTCTAAAATCAAATTTTAAGATTTAAGCTCGGCAAAACAGATTCAGAAATAAATGCTGTTTGTAGATATTTCTCTCTACGCTGGTAGGGTTAGTTACATGATAACGATTACGTTTAACTTATGACTAACTAATTAGTCTTAAGAAAATATGATCTGGAAAAGTTGTACAGTTAAATTATAAAAACAGCACAACTCTTTAATTGAGAAGTACTTTCATTGGCCCATTAAAGTTTATGTATTTTTCTTAAGGCATAACTATTGTTTTCAAAGCATGCAATTTGTTTAAGTGCCTGTTAAGTTTGTCCCAGTGTTGTTTATCATTAGAATGCCTCGGAAATGTTCACTAAAATGAGTTTTGTTATCTAATCACACTTTCCTTCACCTCTTCCACGCAGGCTTTAATGAAATCGGTCATTACTTAAAGTGCTCGCAGACATTAACGCCTTAGACAACAAAGGATGTTTTTAAAGGTCTCCTATTTAAAGGGATGTATTTAAATACAATTAAAATAATTTGTTATGTTTACTGGGAGAAAAATAAAGCGACTGAATGTTTTCAGGGAAATTTAAATGAAATTTATTTGATTAAGCTTCGAGAAAAATAACGTTAATAAATATTATTCTTATTTTGCGCACACTACTAAGGACCCTAGGCCATAGTAATAGAAACCTTTATTTTTTTTAAATACGGGCTTAACTTTCGAAAACAAATCAGCAAAATCAAGATCAAGAGAAGTTTCGCAATTTCAGGAAGATCAGAAGTAACTGGAGCTACATCAATATAAATAATACATAAACATTTGTTTCAAATTTTACAGCCTCTGTTTACTATTGGAATTTAAAGAAGCACCTACATCTACTGAACTCTAATATCTGATTAACTATCAAAAGTTACAGATATTGTTACAACTCTTAGCAAAAGAGAATTGCACTCAAGAATTCTAAAATTAGAACTTTATTGGTGTAAACAAGCCTGCTGATCTGACCTCATCATAACAGTTAAAAACATAAAGGGCAAACGTATGAAAATAAGTCTAGTTATATAAATATTACCTAAATTAATATGTAGGTATAATTAACAATATTCAGCTAGTTTCGAACCTTCCGCGGCTCGGATACGGACCACGGCCCGACTGTTGGTGACCCCTACACAAAGCTATCATTGCTTGTTATAACTGTAATGTATATATTTATTCACACACGGCCAGCTGATCCTAAACTAAGCAGAGACTGTGCTATGAATACCAGACAACTGATATACTACATACACTACTTTTTTTTACCACGCTAACCATCCCGTCATTCTACTATCTTCATGGATATGAAATCGGAAGACCAATTATTGTCGTAAACATCGGGGGAGTATGACCAGTGATGGTACTAAGGCGATAAACTGTACGACTAGTATGCATTTCGAATTAAGAAAAATTGTGTAATCTGTTTCAATTCTTGTTCAGAATATAAAAATGAGTGCAGACATTGATAACATTAAAGACCGAGTGACGATTGACTGACTCATATGTTCGTCGCGTTAATGCATTGTCTCAGATTAAGATATCTGGTAATGTATGCAGTCGTTATCCTATCGCAGTCATTAGTATGGTATACGATAAAAATGTTGTTACTCTATCTTTCCAAACATTTGTATGACTATGAATAACAATCTAGTATAGCTTGGTTTAGTTTTTTGGTCTATTGCATAGCAATTTTCGATATCGTGAAGTTGGATTAATAACAGAGCCTAGGAGAAAAAGAGTATTGTCATAATGCGGTATCTCACCACCGTCACATTTATGTCTACCTAATTTTGATTTAAAAATAAGACAGTATAGTGTGTGGCATTTGTTACTTAGTAATATAAAAAAACTCCCACTCAGGAGTATGGTTCCATAGAAGACATGTATGTGGATACTGTTGTTGTCTATGGATAAATAGTACACAGAAATGAGTTGGTCTGGCATAAGATGTGATATCATCGGTCTTTGTGAGCTCCCGATATTTCGGTACAGTAGCATACGCCACGGACACGGGTTGACTGAAAAGGCTAATCAAGAAATTTTAAGCTTCACTATTCACGTTTTAGTGCATGTCTTATTTTCACATACTAACAATAAATAGCGATACAAGCTTATTACCCATTTCCTGTCCCGGGCTGACGGTTTACACTCCGGGCTCACGTCACTGATGTATGGCGAGATTAGCCGTTGATTCCTTTAAGGATGACTGCACACAGGAATCGCACGCTACGATAATTACTGCTACACGTGATCATATAAAACTAAGGCAATTTATATTGTTACAAAGACAGAAAAAGATTTACTGTATATTAGTAGTTTAAGCTTTTCTAATATCAACAACGTGGCCCATAAATGCGAGCACCATTACACGGCTCAAGGTCACCCAACGAGCAATGGTGAGGGCAATGAGTATCTCTGTGTACAGAATTAGAAATGATGAATCCACAGTAGAACTATGATAACCGACATCACCCGAGGAGTTGAAAACCTTAAGTGGCAATAGGCCGGACACGTTGCTCGCAGAACAGATGGCCGAAGGTCTAGAATTGCGGTTCCGACGATTGACACGATGGATCGATGATCTGGTCAAAGTAGCAGAAGCCCACTGGATGAAGGCGGCCGGGGACCGATCTTTGTGGCGATCGATGGGGGAAGCCTAAGTTCAGCCGTGGACGAATATCGGCTGAAACGGTCAATATTAACAAACTGAGAAGTATTTGTTGTCATATTTTTTTGTCAATCTTATAGAACTCTACTACGATACTAAGAGTCTCTCGTTGGATTGTGAGATACCTCTTACAATAATCAAGGATAATTTAAGAGGTCTAAAATCTGCATTCATCAAAGATAATGTAAACGCATATGTACATGGGAAAGAAAAATTTCGTGTCGTTTTCGTCTTATGGGTATTACTAATGAAGAGATGAAAATATGAAAGACATTTTCGACTTTAGTGATATAATACTCGTATGACTTCTCTATGAGAATGTTACTAACGCACAGTGTATCACATTTGCAGAAATCTACTATAAGATTGTAGTTATATAGCGGAAATGTTATCTTTTATTATCCGATGTCAAGTCTATTTATGGGTCGCTCGATTCAAGTTAGATCCCACACACGAGACAATTTGCTTCATCTCATAAAACACGGTCGAATATTATTTCTAAATATAATTTCTAATATTGAAACGCGACAGGATGTCTCGTACGTATCTTTCTTATCTTATATTGGTAAATTTGTAAAAACTTGGTAAAGAAAGCTTTCTTTTTTCTCATTTTTGATGAATAAATGTCCGTTTTACAATATAACACGCCTTGTACCAATAATAAGCTTATTTATTCATCCACATCACTTACTAAGGGCCCGTTTTTTATACCAAAGCAGTCACTGGCGGTAGATACGTTATTCCTAGATCTAAAATCTTCATTTGTAAATTAATTAATTGGACCATGAATGAAATAAATCTGTAGCAAATCTGCATTGGTCTTTAATCATGTCGCGAGTGTTTGTTCAGATGCGAGCCATCGTGGCCCGAGCACTTCATGCTGAAAATGAAGAGGATTCCGTCATGAGCCGGGGATGCTACAATAACAATGAGCCGCCAAAAATACACCCGGCGTAAGTGACAGCAACAAAAATAATATGAAATGCCGCGGTCGCGTGAGATAATGTGGGGCTTGATTTGTAATGTGCTCAGATGATTTTTTATTTCACATACGTAAATCATTATAATGACACTAGAACATAATTCTTGATAGTAAATGTTTTGAAATAATTATTTTTGACATTTTTAGAATTTCTTTTGCACGGTGTATTCAACTATTTTCGTATTATTTACACCTTTCATAATAATATGACAGATCTGGATCTATCTAAATCGATTGATCAGGATGGTTGCAAAGGCAATAGATTTCGTTTTCTTATGGATGAAGCAAAATGAAAATGTAAATTTACTCAGTATGGGGTAAAGTAGCAATTGTTACTTACTTAATGCTTTAGACTGGGTTTTTCAATAAGTTTAAGAAACTTATAAGGGAAATAAAATTATGGAGAACAAACAAATTGGTGTCTTTCATGTTCCTTAGTTTTACAATCATCTACTGTTATATTTTGCCTTTATGAAATTCTACATACAAGACGATTCATGCATTTCTTTGAGCGGTAGTGAGTTAAGTCTCTTCTTATACAAATTCTTGTCCACGGGACAAACATTTTTCTTAGATATATATTACGGTGTTTTAATAATTTAATAAAAGTAAATAATTAAAAGTTTGACATTTACACTATCTTTGTTTAAAGAATATTTGTTTTGCGTTTGCCTTCAAATTTAGAAACTTCTACTTAATACATAACAAGACCTTTTGTTTCACCTCACATTTTCATTACTTTCATCAATATGCATTTTTTTCTAACAATTCCTTTCATATTAAAGGCATTAATTCTTAATTAAGAAATTATGTAAATACCTCCCTGTATTACGAGCTTTAATGTAAGTTATTCAAAAGCAAGCGACATCTTTTTATTACAAAGAAAATTACAAATGAGTTCTTATAATTTAGCATAATTACATCGTACCCTTATACATTTCGCTTTGACGAATAAAAAGTGTAATCATAATAAATACAAGTAGATAAATGAGGATGACCGGTACACCAGTAATGGACAGATATACAATGTGTGACAATATAACCCAATCGAATTCAAATTGTCTGACAAGCACAGTGAATGGCAAATTAAGGGTAATATTTAATTTGGTTAATTAGTACTTCTAATTACGCGATAAAAAATTTAAACTTGATTGTTATCGTCATTTATAGCACAACAAATCACTCACAAATATTACATTATTTACAAATAAAGGATGAATATAACTGGAAATTCGTATTTACAATGGAAGATTGTATTTTCGGATTTCTGCTCACTACGGCTCTTGCAGCCTAATACATCAATATGTTTTTAATCTCATAATATTACTATTAATTGCAGCTCAGAGATTAATATTAATTAAAAAAATTTCACAATTAAGTTACAAATGTCTACAAATATTATAACTTATATAACTGTATCAACTCCATAACTATAACATCTCATTGCGTTGGTCACAATCTAATTATGACCAACGAAAATACGTGAAACTCTGACAAAAAACAAAAAGCTTTTTCGATGTCTTTTTCGTCCCTAGCAGAGTTTGCATATCGTCATCTCGTTCATTCACGTGACGTCATTTGCATGGCAATTCCAGATAATACATCAAATATTAAATACATAACGCATTTGGAATATTTTTTCACGCCTTCGATCTATTACTCAACACGACGATGAAGATATTAGATGACGTGTTTTCATATTTTGTTTCTGTTATATTTCACTACAGACGTGTTTATAACCCTTGAGATAACAAGATAAATATTATAGCTCCGTTGTTTATTTTAGCAGGATAAGTTATGCCTTTTAGATTTTTGATTCTTTTTGTTAAATAAAATATTTTTCTTCAGTGACATCTTTGTAGATTTAATGGTCCTCAAAAGTTTGTCTCTTACAATAAAATTTTAAGGTACATCGTAAAAGCGAACAAACCATAAAATTATTAAAATACGCCTCTATGTTATTTTTTTGGTGGGCAAAACTGCGAAACGGGAACGTGTAATTAAAACTACGTGTGATCCTTGGCGGATATAACCATGGGTTTCAACGGGCGTAAAATGTGTCGTAAAACAGGAATTCTATCTATATTTCTGATGTTGTATCTAAATTTAATATTTTTTTAATTATTCTGAATTTGCCCTTTCTGAAAATTTCTCTATTATGAAAAAAGAGTTGACAACATGTTTTAGATTAATGCTTTCGGCAGTGTTTACCACCGTAACGTTGCTTTTTCACCTTTTTATTCTCTTTATTTTCTTTGTGCGTTCCACGATTATCATATTTTATGTGAAAGTAATTAATTATTAAACTATATTATTTTGGGTTAGTGGTTAAATGAAAATACAACACAATATTTTATCTAATGGACTATTAAAAATAATAAAATGATTTATCCAGTTTTTTTAATCCTTGTACATCGTGTTTCAATCAAATAATATAGAAGAGTTTGAAACGAAAGAGATATAATTAGTTTCCTTGATTTATAAATTCTCTTCTATCTACAAAGTGTTATGCTGGTATGAGTGAATAACTGATATGCCTCGAATTCCTTGAATTAAAACTGACATAGTATCGCTGGCAGTTCTGTCGGCAACAAAGGCTCGAAGTTGATCCAGTCGCAGCAATAGTTTTCTATTCTGTCGCTACTTTATGTATCTAACTTTGAACTTTACAAAGCGCTATCGAAAGAACTTTCTATTTAAAAGTTAGATTTTTTTAACTTAAAACAAATTATTTTGCAACGATTGAGGTGTCTAATTGTTATGTTATTTTATGCGTGAAATGGAAATACGACATAGGAAGTTATGCGGTAATAGTTTGGTATTATCACCACCAATCAACCATGATTCAATCAATTTAAGTGGTTAAACTCATTTTATAACATTAACCAGTTAAAGTTCTTTCATAATCAGAGAGAGATTAGCCAGAACAGACAGACGAACAACAATTTTTGAACAAACGAAATACGTTAGAAAAATCCAGTAAAGAGCGTTAACTTTGAATCGGAGAATTTCAAAACTATATTTATTAAAACATTATATTTTTATCGATATCAATATCTTCGTTATGTAAGGTATCGAGCGATCTATCGATATTTATAGATATACATCTGTGAAAAACAAAATAGAATATATTCCACGGGAACCGTACATTTTTCCGGGATAGAAAGTAGCCTTTGTGCTATTCCTATATTCAGATCCTATATCCAGAACCGTTTAGCTGAAAGGATTGGAGGAGAGTATATCGAAGAGGATTTCACTTCCCTGATAGGATAGGAAAAGTAAATATCATTTTTTATTTTTGTGTTCTCTGTCCATTAAAGATAGGAATCTGCAAGGGAATTCAGATGCCTATAGCGGTACAGGGCAGCGGGCGTTACTCAATATCGGGTGAACCGCTTGCTTGTTCGTCACCTTTATTAGTTCACTGATGGACATAGGTCTGCTCCAGTGTCTCCCTATGCAATACTCCGCCTTTTGCATTCCAAGCCATCACGAGGTTATCATACCGTCTGGAAGGATGGCGCTCCTTAGTTTTACTTTCGATACATCTCATGTGTTCCAAGATTTTCCTGTCGTTTTCACTCAACAGATGTTATGGACCCATTGCCATTTTATCCGACTGATTTTAAGAGCTGTATCGACTACTGTTACACTGCATGATAATCATTTCGCCGAAACGCGATTGTAAAAAAACTCGAGCACTCTAATTTGTTTATATTTAGTGTTTTATACCCCCATAGTACACTGTTTACATTTCCCGTCTAACGACGCCCGTAAAGAGTAATAAAGTTCGCCTCTCGATGATTATGGCCCCTTGAAAATAAACTTGGAAGTCGATTCACAATCGCCGTCTTTTATTTTTGTTTAGCTAACTTTTCCTCCGACCCGTCTGAGTTATGGATATCAACGTTATTCTTTCGAACTTCTATGTGAAACTTTCATCTTCCTTTTTACAGATAAGTCTCGCTTTTATTGTTTTAAGTGTAAATTATTTGAAATAATTCATGATTGCCATGAGGTGCGATTATGCCACTATGATCTTAACGCTACGGATTTTTTTTTATATTACAAAGTGGCAAACGAGCAAGCGGCCTCTGGAAATAAGTACCGCTACCCATAGGCATCCGCAACAAGCTAATGCGTTGTAGATGCGTTGCCTACCTTCATGGACGAAGGAGGGGACAAACAGAAAAAAGGATAATTCCATTCCCTGTCTATCCCCTCCTCATACGTCAAATACTCTTCCTCTTCCCATCCTTTCCTTATTAGAAAAGGGTAGGAATGGGATGAAGACTATAATTAGGCCTCCGGCACGTCACTCATCAGACGAAACGCAGAATACTTCTACTTCACGCCTGTCTTCTGTGACGTCGTGGTATTTCACCGGTCGAGCCGGCCCATTCGTGCAAAAGATGTTGTTATTGTGGGCTCTACCACTGACAATACTTTTTAAAGTTATATACTACAAAATGGTATCGTTTGAAGTAAAAAATATAATAAAATTCGTGACCAGTTTTGGGGTCACTCGTGTAAGTTAAAAGGAAGTCAGGATATTCTGAATGGTACACATTTTCATTTCATCACCCATAACAGTTATTTAATTGATTAACATAATGTTATCTTCAAATAAATGAATTGTCTGAAAAAATCAAGATTCTTCTAAAATGATGATTTGCAAAAAGGATAGAACATAAAAAATCATGTAATGTCCGCTTGTTTGTTAAGATAGGCAATGCATTTGTTAAGAACTACGTTGATAGGCATCTGCCTATAATAAATATCTATTTCTACTAAATTTTAGTATTTAAAAATATTATTGGTAGCGGGTTTTTATAAATTTCCATCTGTTGTTTGCTTGCACCTCTTAGGCCTCGTAAAGTTAATGCTTGCCTACTAATATTTATTAATGTATGTGCCGCCGTACTTTGTACTAAAGCTGTGCATGATAAAATGCTAAGTGATGTTTATGACGTAATAAACAATAATGCCTTGTGCAAGCAAATTCCTATAGCTTAGTCGCACGTTTCGTCCCTCCCAGATATATATATAGTTATAAAGGGAATATAATATCTGTTTAATTTGTCGGCAGCTTATTGTAGCGATCTTCGGTATTGTGTAGAGAGTTTACGGTGTTGTATTTTGGGGATTGTAAATATCGTTCTATACTAATAGATATTATACTATAAAAAAAAACAAAAAAGTGGAAGGGCCCGCAACAATAGCATCACAGGGTTATCATCAAGAGAACAACAGAACACAGGCGTGAAGTAGAAGTTATCCGCGTTTCATCCGATCAGTCAGGAACTTGAGGCCTATTTGTACTCCTCTTCCACTTTCTAATAAGAAAATGATGGGAGGGGTAAGAGGATTTGAAGGAGAAGGGCGTGGTAGGCAACCATTCTGCAACTCATCAGGTTGTTGCAGATGCCTACGGCTTAGCAGTCATTTAAGCAGTTGAATCCCTTGCTCGTTTGCCACCTTCTGGTATTAAAAAAACTTAACAGATCTTAGATCTAATTAAATCTCGATCAAAGTAGTTGGTAACAGAGAACTGGTGACAAAGTTGTGAGAACAACAATTATTTAATAAACTTAAAACAAAGTGGGGCTCCATCAACTGTCTACTTATCAATTTGTGCCACATCCGTGTTTATCGAAAAACCTATTCCAGTTGCAAATTACGATTACATTATAATTGTGTCACACGTTGCCTTGTATCTCGGTAAAATGTGTTATCTTTAATAATAATCTTGTTTTAATAGGCACGGCTTATGTTTATTTATACATATTTACTATTATTCTATCAGTTAAAATATCCCTCCATTTAACCTAGAGACTGAAGGTAATTAATTATTTACAGACTCCAGGTTAACAAGAACTTAGCTCGGACCTCTTAATTACAACACGAAATTATGGAATCATATTTTTTGTGTTTAATCGGTTAGTATTAAATTAAGATAGAGCTGGCATGTTTAAAAATATGTCATTAATTATGTACCAGAAGATGTTTAAAATGTAAAGTTACATAAATAGTCTAAAGTTACACGCAATATTAAGTGCGTTCGATGTGCGATCGATCGATGTTTGATTTTCAAGAACAAATAACGAATATCCAATATGACAGAACATCGTTATTCGTGGAAGTTTAGAAATGACTGCCGATAGCGGATACGCATTGCATCAATGAAATTTAGTCTTTAAATACTTTCGTAATAAGAATTTAATTACTATGAAAAAAAAATCGAATTCACGTTCAACGACCATCCGACCGGAAGATTGGTCTTTCGTTATGATTAAAAGGGTGAGGACTGTTTTATGTGGCAATTAGGGAGTTTTGTTCCTTTGAGCCCTCTTTTCTTAGATGAGGTTAAAATTTGTGGCATGTTCGCTTAAATTTAGTTTCAAGTTGTTAGCTGTTGTAGATGACATAATGCAGTTCACAGAACTCCGCTTAGAACTATTTTTGCTACTCTTATTATTAAAAACAAAGTTAGTAGATACATCCAGTGGCTTTATATTTTATTTTACTAGGACAAATCGAAATTATAATTATTGTACAATTTATGACAACCATGTTATTTATTTATGGCTCTTACACTAATTCTGAATCTAGAGACCCTAGATCAGCGCAGACTGTGTGTCTTTATGGCGTTTCGACGTGACATCTTATAAATTGATGAACACTGGGTGGTATTCGCGCAAAATGTTCCGTTACGCTCGAGCCGAGAGTTGCCGATCGTGCACGTCGTTAATACTGTCTTTTTGGTCCCGCAGCTTACGAGGTCGTAAACAGCTGTCTTTTTTGTTATTGTTAATTGGTTTAAGCACGTGCAATAGTACTTTACCATTTTTTTAACCTAAAAATGTATGATGATGGATGTTAATTTGATTCCACGCGGACGAAGTCGCGGGCAACAGCTAGTATTACTATAATAAACTAGTGACCGGCCCCGGCTTCGCCCGGGTACGACTAATTATGTGGATCCGATCGCTACAAAACACAGGGCCAATCTGGACAATCCCTGTAAATTTCATCGAAATCGGTCCAGCCGTTTCGGAGTCTATAGGTCTATAGGGAACATACATATTTCGCTTTGTATATACTATATTTTTTCATAAAAAGTATTCTATGTTACTTCTAATACCTCCAAGAATATGTGTGCAAAGTTTCATAATGATAAGTTGAGTAGTTTTCGCGTGAAAGCGTAACAAACATTCTTACATTCACATTTATAATATTAGTAGGGATTTTATGTATGTAACCAGGTTAGTATTTTTTTAATTTCTATATATGGCAATGTCCAGTAGTGACGATGGTGGGCTGATATGACGGCGACGAGGTCCATAAAATAATTTAAACGTATTTTAACTCGTGTATATATAATATGCGAAACACTCTCGAACTTGTTAATCGGGTTAGGTTTTTTGTTTCAAATAAAAGGGTAAATCGTTTCGAAGACCAACTTTTTGTGGTTTTCAGGGGCGACGTTCGAAAACACAAACAACGAAAAGTTTCCACTCGCTGCTTCCTGTTTGTTGCTAACGTACGCGGGGAATACTGTTACGTGCATATTAAGATATTTGGGCCTAGGTGTTTAATTTTTGACACTTCTTACTTTGACCTTGACGCTACGGCCCTATAATAATCCAATGGTAATCCAATCGCATAATTTCTCGAGAAGCCCGTAGGAAGACAGCTTCGAAATGCCCTTTATGCCAAACCCGATCGAAGGTTTCGAGCCATCGCCTTTCTTTGGGATCAGATGGATTGAGGTATTTCTAGGATTTCAGGGCAACGCCTAAAGAGTAAGAGTACCGCAAGAGAAGCGTTAAAACCGGTATCAACTCAGGAGCACATGTCCTAAGCACAATAGGAGGATTATGAGGAGGTTTAGTATATTTTTAGATAATCGGTTTATAAAAAGATCTTTGAAGACGATATAATATTACAAATATAATAAAAAGTTCGAATGTGGTAAAGGTTTGAGTATTTTTATTTTAGAATTCAATTTTCAAATCTCTTAGTTTTCACTCAACTTTTTTAACCTTTTCTGTGAAAATAAACTACGCAGCCGCTTTTGATATCTCATTGTGCATACAAGTGGGATCATTGTCGATTTTAATGAAGCAAAATGTACAAAAAAAATCAACGCAAAGACTCTACGTTTCGCCTGCACTCGTATTTTGTTTTCGCGACAGGCGGAAACGGATATAGAGGGAGACAGAATAATAGCCGTCGGAAATGGTCAGACATGGTAGAATCTTATTTTTTTCTCGTGTGCACTGGACATTGCTAACTCAATACAGCCAAAAATTACGTTAGGCCACTTTCGCATTTAATATGCAAGGATAGGGTCGTTATTCGTCCACAGATTGTAAGGCTGTGTTTTAAAATTACTTGTACTGCGGATTCAGTAGAGCGTGGCGCAATACATGCACATGCTGCCAGAGATGTACGATAATCTCCTAAGGACGAAATATTCTATGGCCAGTCCTTGCTGCATTTGTTTTAATTTTTTTATTGTAAGTGCATTTGTTTGTTTTAATGAAGACATCAATAGTGGAATAAATAAATGTAAACCTTTCAAAATGCAAATCTAAAAATCGGGGTCACATGACCGTAAAGGGGCGCAAGTATTGAGAGTATTGGTTATATTTGCTAAGTCCATAAGCATTATAAACATTTAATACTTGCCATTAAAGATGTTTCATTTTAACGACTTAAATTCTAGTTAAAAACCCATTATTTATTAAAAAATATGTGTAAAACATAGGTTTTTTTATCCAGTGTACATTATGCATGCTATGTTAAATGTACAAGCTGATGGCTTGTATAAAGGCAAATTGGCCTCTAAAAAGCTGGGTGTACTCAGTAGAGCGAAGTAGTATTTCCAGCCGGGCCACCGCCTTCAGCTATACAAGGCGCAAGTTCTGCCCCACATGGAATACTGCTCGCATCTCTGGGCGGGAGCACCCCAATACCACCTTCTTCCATTTGACCGCATACAACGGAGAGCGACTCGAATCGTCAACGACCGAGCTCTTACCGATCGGCTTGATACTCTGGCCTTGCGGAGGGACGTCAGCTCCCTCTGCATTTTTTACCGTATGTACCACGGGGAGTGTTCCGAAGAACTGTTTGGAACGATTCCTGCCGACGAGTTTCTTCATCGTACGACACGACAGACCGCCAGGTACCATCCACAACATCTGGATGGCTGGCATTCCTCAACAGTGCGGTTCTCTCGACATTTCTTGCCACGCACAGCCGCGTTGTAGAATGGTCTGTCCTCGGCGGTATTTCCAAACCAGTACGACTTGGGGTCCTTCAAGAAGCGAGCCTTTCTTTTTCTAAAAGGCCGGCAACGCATCTGCAGTTCCTCTGGTGTTGCGGGTGTCCATGGGCGTCGTTGATCACCTGGGTGTTCCCGCCGCTTGTTTGCACCCTTCTCTTTTAATAAAAAAGGAAAAATAAATCACATAAAAGAAGTATTTTCCGGCTTACTTTTTTATTATTTTTATTACGTTTATAGCTATAAAAATCTCTAAATTTTTAGGTCAAAACTCGGTTCCTGTCTGTGTATTGACTTCAATACAATAAAGAATACTTTTATAATACCGTATTTTTCCTCATTCCCGCGATAGGTAAACAAAAACTCTCCCGCAGAAACTTAGCCTGGATGACAGCGGAGACATTTCAATTCCAGGGGATAAAATAATATTGTCACAAGCAAGATTGACTGGGAAACTCCATTTGTGTTATTGAAGAGCCAAAAAAATCTCTCGAAATATACTCACCTATAAAATAATTGTTTCAGGAGCACTCTCAGTATAACTACGGAATAATAGAAGGTTGAAGGAAATAGAATGTTGATAGTTTTTACCGCAAAATATTGTTGTCATTCCATTTTCCTTTCATTATGGGTCTGTATAAAAATTTGATTTCTTTTTTTGAATAAGCCGCCGCAATTAAAGACACATAGTCAATATCGCCAAATAGTTACGAAGAAAATATTGACATAACGGAGACAATAACATGGCGTATACAAACACAAACCGCTGCGAATATTCTCTCGTTTCCGCTCACTTGCACATATTTGCAAAAAAATGTTGTCCACGACCGTACGAAATAGTACGAACCGTTTAACTTATTGAATAAATATTGGATATTTTATATTAAAGTATGGGTCGGTCTTTTAAGATGTCATAAGCGCCGATAAGTGGCTATGCGATCGAAGAATACTTCATGATTTAATATTAGCTTATAAATATTCTGCCCTTGAAGGTATACGCGATATTATAGATATTTCACAGCAATTACAATCAATACTGACGGTTTTAATTTGATCATTTAAAATGTTGCTGGCTGTACGTATTTACTAATTAAGTACCAATAAACAGACATACATCATTAAATTTAAATTATGAATATTCGGATGTCATTAAAATCGTTAGCCGTGACAAAGCAACATCCTCATGGGAAATAGGGCACTCCCCATCCTTCGTCTTAATAATGATCCAACTCAAGCAATTTACAATCCAAATAGTCAAACAAACTTAATTAGTTAATACTCTGAGTAAACGAGGTGAAATATCTTCTGTAACTACGGGGAAATTATCGAGTGGCCATTAAAATAATGGGTGCAAGCTTGAACGAAACGCGTCACACAATGTTTGCTAAAGGGGCATGCTGAGTTAATAGAATAGACAACCTTTCTTTTACCAACCGCACCAACAATGTTCTTATATTTAAATGTTTGAAGTAAGCTTTCGTGAAGCATTGGATGGGTCTTTGTTAACTGGTCATGTTATTTGTTCAAGACTTGTCGGGCCATCGAAAATAAAGTGAAAAACGATCAAAAAGCGAAAACGGGTAATTTCCGGCGCCTTATTGTTCTCGGGCCGCGTCCGCCGTGGTAATCGAAATTAAGTGATCCATTACAAGATACCGGCCGATGTGAGTCAGACCGCCGACATTATTATTTATAGAATCGATATTTTATGCATCGTTAGTTTTAATATTACTTTATTATGTAATTATGTATTTTGAACCAATGAAGGGTTTTAAGCAAATACATAGGTTAAGTCATAGGTACATACATAACTCATTGTTCATTTAATATTATGTACACAAATATTTTTTTATGTCTCAAAAATTTTGTTTATGAAATCTATTTTAAATATTTGACAAGGCTACATTAAGCAAGAGATTCATTTGTATTTAGGTTTCGAATATTTTAATAAATCGTGTAAAAAAAAATTCACTCCCATTCTTTTTAGCCATTCCAAATAAATTTAAACTTGTGGTAGCTTTTAGCAGTGGCAGGGCCCTTAATAACAATATCTGTTACACGAATGGGCCGGTCTGACCGGTGACATACCACGACCGCACAGAAGACAGGAGTGAAGTAGAAGTATTATTCGTGCCGGAAATCAATTGTATTCCTCTCCCCCTTTCTGACCATATCTTACAAGGAAAATATGGCAAGGGGAGGAGGATTCAATGAAAATGGGATTAAGAATTATCATTTTTTCTGTTTATCGTCTCCTAATAGTGGTTACAGTGTATGAAAGTGATTTAAGATGTTTTTTTTCTAAATCACAAGGTCATTTGTCGTTATAGATATATGTACATACTCCTTTATTATTTTCGAATTTTATTATACTTTGTTAAAGAGTCATTCTACAAAACGAAACGCATGACGATATAGTAAGAACAGAAACAGAAGAACAGAACAGGTGGTAGTAATAAAAAGAAGAGTATGATGAGTAACTAGTAAAGGTCTCTTAACTTATATATTGTTA
Source organism: Papilio elwesi (assembly GCA_029849275.1). NCBI lineage: Eukaryota > Metazoa > Arthropoda > Insecta > Lepidoptera > Papilionidae > Papilio > Papilio elwesi. The sequence continues at coordinate 7,886,282 of CM056697.1, forward strand.
GTACATAAATAATTAATAATTAATTGTGAGAAATAGAATTTGTTATACGTAATGGGAGATGTATGCAACGAAATGCGTTCTTCGACTTAAAATAAATACATGCAAAAATAAAGTGACAGCTATTTAAAAGTTTTCTTAAACTATTTTTTTATTTCAAAAACAACTGTTTTCCCCTATAAATAATTACAGTTGAAAAGTTGTCAGGCGACTATCGCTAATAGCTGAAAACTGAGAGATACAAATTTTGCATTAAAGCGCGAGTGCGGAAGTTAGAAAACTGCTCGATCTGTTGAGTTTGTTTCAAGAACGCTCTCGACAAAGTTTGCTGCCTACGGAGTTTCTATTTGATAAAGAAACTCTTAAATCGCTCCCTCAGGGAGATTACAAAGCTGTTAAATAATTCCACCCGCTATGAAATCATTCCTTACCTGTTGAATGCATCGCAAGCGGGAATGGTGTAAGAGTTGAAATAATCATTCTCTTCGTCATTTTTCATCATTAATATTTTCTTGCCTAATTGCAAAGTCAAATGTTCTGCTATCAATGTACGTATGATTATATTCTAGATTATTACGACGTTATTGAGAGCTTTCCTTAGTTATTTAACAATATTAACGTATTCATAATAATTTAAGTAGTCTAAAATAATTATGAGTTAATTTATCTTTACCTAGTCTAAATAAATTGTATTACAGTTACTGTTACGTATCATATCATTATTTTAAATTTATTTTTCTATACAATGAAGTGATAGCATCCGTTTCGTGTCTGATAATAAAGCTAAAATGTAATTAACTTTTTCAAAGAAAGTATTATTAGACGTGTAGAAACATTGTCTGGCAACAAATACAAGACAATATTTTTTTTGCCACCATTCCATAGTTGTGTTTAGTCATAAAGATGTATTTTAATATCTTTATAAGTACTCCTTAAATGTCGTTTTACATTTACTGTCTACGATAGTTTCGGATATCACTTTGAAGTCACTGAGAATTAGTCGGGGCGAATTTCTTATTTAACTGTTGATTTATAGGCGACATATTTTGAGGTACGGCCCGTATGTCCACACTTAATCTTGATTTACTCGACGTAAACGGCTTGTCGTTGCTCAGATACGATTTTAAATTATTTACGATTCACATACGTTGTAACTCGCTGGAGGTTTCCTTCTAAGTGAAGACCATATTTGTACTAGGTGGTGAATAAATATAGTAAAACCTAGTGTAGTAGATAAGTGTCCAAATTTGTATTTTTCGTATATGCATTGAATCTGAAGCTTTTTCGGTTATATATGCAATTTGCTGAAATTGTAAAAAGTCCGGGTAAATTATAAAACTTCTGCTTTAAACGATAAAGTTAAAGAGTAGCAGGAAGTCACACTCTGTATTGCTTATGGAATCAAAGAAGGCAAAGATATTTATAATTTTGTGCAAGTATGTTTTTATTATTATTTTATATATAATATTAGAAACAAAGGTCCGCGCTACGTTGTATCCAGTATATGTGTGTGCATTCACTTGCGCGTAGATCAGTGGCCAGGAGTTATGATTCACTAACCACGGCTGACAGTTGACACACGTAGCGTTAATAATAGCGCACGTCTGGTGGAACACAATAAAATAAACTGAGTGTTAAATATATCAAACACATACTTATACCCTTTGTATTTGGAAGCGCTAATAGCCTAAGGTTGACAATATGTACTGCCGATCAGGAGGTCGTGGTTTCCTTTTTATGGGGGTGGGGGGGGGGTATATTTAATAAAATACGCTTATTATGGGGGAGAGATAGTGTTACATGAGGTTGTACTCACTAAACACCACTGGCACCGTGGTAGCATTGCGGACAAGCCAAAAGATAGAAGGTTATAAAACAAGTTTACAAGCTGAAAAAGTTCACAAAACGGTGACATGATCATCTCTATTCAATCCAACAATGTCCGCAACAATCATTACAATTACATATCGCATACGATATCAGCATTTGCTGAGGAAAAAGAAAAATTTATAAAGGAAAGGAGAAGATAGAAAGATATAAGGGGCCTGAGGCATATCAATTATTAGATGAATCCCAGGAGTTTAAGTTCTTCACGCTAGTATTTTGTTGGATCAGGGATTTTTATTGATTTTTAATAAAATTGGAATAAATTTAAATTAAAACTTAAATTTAATTTCGACTATGAAATTATTTGTATACATTTTTTATATATTTTTTGTGTTAGCGAGGTTAAACTTAATGAATAGTATCGAAGATTTTAATTAATGTTTTTTATAAAACCCACACGTGTAACACATTGTACGTTAGTTTTATTAATTCCCATTCGAACAAAATTTACGAAACCACCAAACATAAAATCTTTCTAAACATCTGTTTAAGTATGCTAGTATTCAAGTTCAATTAAGAATCTCACAAAACTTTCCGCTTGCTTCAATTCTTCGAGCATAATATTAACAAAGTTGATACAATTTGAAAGAAGTTATTTTAATTAACACGAAAAATATTTCAATAAAACCATCGAGCGAAGAAATTTAGGTAAACTATGGGCGGCACGAGAATGGATCACTATCAGTGGCTTTGAGGGAAAGATTTACAGTTTGACGCCAGTGGGGACGGACGTGTTGCTGCTGTTTTTTCGTATCCGCCAATAAACGTGATTGACATTAATTTGGATAAATTGAATGTCGTTCCTAGGACGAGGCCTCCTCCTATTATGGCCTAAGTAAAGAACGGACGTCATTACAAAAATGACCACGACATGAATATATTTCTTCTCTTAGAATATGCTTAAGTAGTATGAGTATTAAGCTATATTTATAATTAAAGCAAGAATCGCATTTCATATACGTCTTTCGAAGTTATATCATCAGTGGTTCAGATAGACAATCCATCTCCATCCATCATTTGATTTCCTATTTTTCGTATAGAAGCTAGCATTATCTCACAAATCAATACAACAACACACAAATACAAATAAGCCTTTCAGGATAAAAAATTCAGACTTTAAAGTTGTAGTACATTCCGTGTCTCTGTAATCACTGTTCCTCTGTTTCAATATCAACAGCTTTTGTAAGCATAAAATGTTACCATTGTCTGCATTATCAATCAGTGATCAGGTTTCTCTCATAATTTGAAACAAAGGTTCAGGCATTGGAGCTCTTCCCCCAATTTTCTCCCGCCACCCGGAATAAACAGAGCTCACGTTTTGCGAAAGCCTTGCAAAGTAGACGTATTTAGATGATAATACGCTAATGTAATTATTTGCGAAGTTTCAGAATAATACGCTAATATTAAAAGCTAAAATTTTATTGACGTTATATCTAAATATAAATATAAACTCGTTATTATGTTTTCAAAAATATTATTTAAATCTAGTATTACACAAAGCTTTTGACTTGCACCATAACATATATCGTACGATAAATCGAATAGTTTCAATGTGTGCTTTCAAAACAAGTGTATTCATAAACTTTATGCTTAAGCCAATAGGGTTTAATTTTGATTGCAATCGTATGAGTATGCTAATTCACTATAGTCGATGAGCGCGCTTCCAACACTTACAAAAACATCGTTGTGCTTTACTGGCGCCTGTGAAAGTTAGAATCAACATCGACCGGAAATATTGATCCTGGTCATAAATTAAAAGGGACGCAAAGCTGTTGAAATGGCATTTAATAGAGATGGTACACGCCTATAGCATACGCGTGTGGTATAGTATTGCTTGGTTTCTTGCTCCTTTGTGGCTTTGTTGTATAAGATACATTGGAGTTTGGAGTTAACTCGCAAGCATTCTATGCTGTAAATTTTTTCCATCCCATTTTACAACTAAAGTATTCTACGAGTATAATTGTACCGATGGCATGCATACCTTTATGAGATACTAATTATTATACAACGCAAAAATAAATGTGAATAATCAGGGCAATCAGAAAGACATTCTGCAGCGACCTCATCCAGCGACGCAAGCGAAACAAAAAAATTCAACCCGAGGCGTAAGTACTTGCACCATAGGATATAAATATCAAAATACTAAATAAAACATATCTTTCCTTAAATTGCGGGCTTTGTAAATAAATGAGAGGCATAAAAATAATTTGTTCTGCTTAAATGAATATAGTGTTAATACAAGCGCACTGAATTAACAAGTTAAGTGCACGACTAAATACATCTGTTTTCACTTCATTAATAATAACACTTTCGGCCGTTTCATTATACCGTCAACATTTATAAATACTTAATACAAGCGCAACGGCAGTAGATCACTCTAATTGGCTTAAAACGAGTGCGTAGGTAAAGTTTATGCCGCGTTCAAATTAAACATCGGCACGCGAACTTGCTCTTTGCTAAACAAATATAATTATTTGAGGCCACCTTATCTTGTGACGTAGTACTAGATGATAATTAATTAAATTATGTAAAGACGTTTTGGCTGTCAACGTTCAATTAACTTATTATTACACTTACGACGCTTGTAGACGCTAAGAAATTTCATCATGTCTAATATAAGGTTTGTAACAGACGGGATTCTTACCACGATTAGCATTATCAGCTCCCGATATTTCGGCACAGTTGCATGCGGCATGGTCACGGGCTGACTGGAGTTATGCGGTAGTACGAAAAAATGTTATTGATCTACCTACCTTCGTTCTAGTTCTGCGACCACTACTACGATTCTGTTTCGATTTCTCACTGCACGCTAAGTCCGCACTCGATATTATATTTTGTTGTCGACAAAAACCTTATATTAGTAAAAACCACGAAATTTTAAAGTTCATCATGTCTGATCCAGATACGACAAATTCATAATTTGCACGACAAGATTTTTTGTCCGATCTAGGCATGAAAACTTACCGTGTCTGCGGCAGACAAGACGAATAGAAACGTGCGTGGGATGCGCTACACTATTGCTGTCATTTCATCAAAATGGTTCGAGATAATCTAAATTTCAATATTGATTTTCGTTTATTTGTGAAGAAAAGAAAGTTGCTACTAGTAAAAACAATGATAATTGCATATTATGTCTATAAAAGTAGCAAAACTGTCACAAAACACAAGAGTCTTTACAAGGTTCATCCAATTATGCACCAAAAAATGAGTTTGTTGCGTTCAATTACCACGTAATGCGACAACATGAGCAAAAAAATTTTACAACGCCTTTTACTCATAATTTAGCCGTCAAAAAGGTGAAACGTTTTTTCTCGTAGACTCGAACAGACATTCGATATATTTATTTTTTGTTTATATTAAAATAAAATACTTATGTTCATTTTGCACAATAAGTTTTTTTTGGGTGTCATAAAGTTTTATTATAAATGACCTACTGGACATTCGTCTTCAATTGAAGACCTAGAAAACGTCTTAAACACTTTATCTGTATTAGTTAAGCATCAACAATAAAGTGACGTGAAAATAGTGGCGCGCGAATATAAGCAAATAAACACTGTCTGACATTTGGTTGTCGTCAGCCTATTAAGGGTTCGCACCCAGCGGCTTATAAATGGCCACCTCGCATGCGAGCGTGGTTATGGCCCGGAAAAATTGCTCCGACGGATAAGACCTTAAATAATACAATTTTACTTGCACCCCGTTTCCTATTCTGACGTTTTATTAATTGATAAGCGGTTAAAATGGAAATTATGTCAAGTTACTTTCTAGTATTTACTTTGTGTTTTCTTGTTACATTTTAATTGTTTTAACCATTCAACGAAAGTTTGAGATGCCTTTTTTAATAAAAATTAAGCAAATTCACTTACATAAGAGTCAAAAACATATTAATACAATTTTGTAAGAAAACTTACGCATCATGATTTTAGAATACGATCTAACTGGATCGAATTCGAGTGTGTTAGCTAGTTATTATCAGAAACAAAAGTAAAAGGGCACTGCTTTCAAAATGGGTAACTGTTTAAAAGTTGTTATTAGAATCAAAGTCTGTTATTAAATTCAGTCGCTTTTCGAACGTTTGAAATACCAATTAATTGCTTCGTTGTAAACAGATTGCTTAATTAAGGAAACAAAATGAATAAGGAACGTTTAGTAACATGAAGTCAAATTAATTTTAATGATAAACGATTTACTGCGCACGAGGTCTCTTTGCTAACTTTAATTTCTTAGTCCATTGTTCGATGGGGGGGGGATAGGGATGAAAACTTGATAGGGGGAGGGAGGGCGTTGTTGTAATTGTCCGTGCTCTTAATTTAAATTTAACAGCAGTATGTAATTCAATGGTCAAACAATAAATCTTCTTATATAAAAATATTTTTTTATTATCTATCACAAGTTGTAATGATGCTATCTCACTTTAGAATTTTAGAATTTAGCTGTTTATTTACCGCAGAACGAGGAAACACATTTTTAAGGAACTTTCAGAGCTCTTATGAATGGTTGAAAAGATTTCACGACGAGAAAACGTGTATTGAATAGAAGACCAAGTTCCCTTTCAATCTTCGTTAGCTAAAGCTTAAATTTAAATGGACGATTTTTAGGTTCAGAGATGAATGGTTAAGGTTTTACTTACATGTTTACACGTGTAAAGTTACCTTACTTTAAAGGTTTTTTCGAAAAGTTAAATACGAGTACAAAACTCCGCTTAATGTTAAATATTAAGGACCTGCAAATTTTATCCACACCATCTATTTGCATTTTTTTATGTGAGAAGGTGGCAAACGAGCAAGCGGATCACCGGATGTAGTGTGTGCCACCCATAGACATCCGTAACATGCAAATGAGTTGCAGATGCGTTGCCTACCTTTAATGGACAGAGGAGGGCATAGAAAAAAAGGATATTTCCTTTTCCCCGTTAATCCCCTCCCCGTCCGATCCTCTTCCCTTTCCCATCCTATCCCACTTATGAGGAACGGGTAGGAAGGGGAAGAGGACTGAAATTAGGCCTCCAGCAACTCACTCATCAGACGAAACGCAGAGTACTTCTACTTCACGCCTGTTTTCTGTGAGGTCGTGATATATTTCACATGTCGAGCCGGCTAATTCGTGCAACAGATGTTGTTATTTCGGACTCTGCCACTGTTAAAATAAAAGAAAACTAATCGGATATCACCATTTATTCTTCAACCAAACCTTAAACAGCAAGTTGTATAATAAAAGGATGGCATACATTCCTATTACTAACTGCAACTCAACATTACTTATATAATTCTTAACTAACGGTAAGTTAACTTAAAAATGCTTTTATAATTGTAAAAATATTTTTACAATACCATTATATTGGAATAAAACTAATTTTATTATTAGGGGCTATAAAGTACTGGAAACATCGGAATCAAAAATCGTAAAATAAACGCGACAAAATCTATCTAATGTGTCACAACACTATATTACACTTAGTATTTGTGTAAATATAATAATTCTTAATATTTTGATAATATAAATCCTACTCCTGAAATCTAATCTAAGGAATCAAAATCCTCCTTAGGAATCCCATGGGTACAATTGTGCGACTATAAGATCGTATTTCACAAAGCTTTTAGGTTAATGCTTTATAAATCATGAATTAGGCACGTGTTGGTTGAGTCTCACATATGGCTTTAAGCTTTTTGTTTAATATATTTAGTTGTATTTATTTATTCTCGAGGAGGGTTGGCGCCAGGCAGGCGGCCGGCCCTAAAAATTGTAGCTAAAACCTATAGGTTTGTACTGTATACAGTATGGACTACAATCATACTGTGCAGACTTTTAAAGAAATATAAATAAAGCCTCACGCCCGTAACCCAGATCAGTAGGCAGAGATCATGCGTTTCTTATTGGCATGATCTGTCGCTTCTTCTACATCGATACAACTATCCATACATACTCGTTAGTTACGGGTACTCGTAATATAGCCTTCTCTTGTGTTACTAGTCTATCACTTTTAAAGAATTCATAAATAAGTTTCTTATATAAGAAACGTAATTATATATAAGCAATAATTACGAGATATAAAAACGTAAAGACTTAACCTTAAAAAATCTTGAACATTACGATAAAAAAACCTCTTTGTTTATCTTTGTTTGAACTTTTATTTGAGGTCGAACTCGTAGAAATTTATATTATCTTAATGTTAAAGATATGAAATGGGTTATTACTCCTTGAAACTTGGACTTTTCCTTTGTTTCAATATGGAAATAACCACCAGGCATGCAAATTTCAAATTAATTAAAAGTATATGCTTTTCAAAGTGGCTTTAATTAGAATGTGGATTAGAACTATTATTATTATATAATAAAGAGTAACAAATTAACTCTATCAATTTAATAGGTAATAATATTTTACATTTATAACTTTTTGACCGCTGTGTGTTCTTTCTCTCTTTCTTGTATCAGTATGTTCGAGTAAATAACCAAAAGATTTTTGACGAGAAAAAAAAAACAATAACTTTCTAAAAAAAATTGTTCTTTTGAATCAAAAGCAGGAATACTTTATTAAAAGGTGGGTTTAAAATTATAAAAGTAATGTAATGTAATAATAACGTTAAAAGTAGTGGTAAATGTCATGAAATGATCATGGTGTTTGAAAGAGAAGAAAGTAACACAGTGATTAAATGACATAAACGGTAAAAAAGTGGAACAGGCGGATGAGTTTAAATATTTGGGGTGGAGAGATGGTAAAGCTACATTAGATAAATAGAGATAATTAATGAGGGAAATAAGATAAATGGACTATAAGCACTGTAATGAGGAGCCAGAATGTGTATTTAAAGGCACGTCTGGAAATACATAATGCCATAGTACCCTTAATGTATGGGAGTGAGGATTGGAAAAAGTAGGACAAGCATGAAAGTAAAATTAATGCAATTGAAATGCGGTATCTAAGAAGTTTACTAGGCGTGACAGACGAGAAGTAGCGTTATAAGGGAAAAGTGTGGCTTACGAAAAAACGTCGTGGCTTAACTTGAGAAAGGTATGCTTTGATAGTTCTGGCATGTTGAGAGGATGAATGAAATAAGATTGGCACGAGGAATTTATGATATGAATGAGAGTGGCAGTGTAGGCCGTGGTCGGCCTAGGCATACTTATACCGACAAAATTAGTGACCGATGAACATGTATGCTTAGATGTATGTTTGAATGTAGAAGAAGCGAGAGAGGTGTTTCAGGACCATGACAAATATAAATCCGTAATCTTTGGATACACAAGTATATATATACTTACTATTACATTATATATAAACGCAGTTAAACTACGAAAACCGACTTCGACTCGCAAAAATCCAGAATTTCTCTGGTACTAACCAAATAACTAGATCAGGATAATTTAAGCGTGGTCAATCTGGAAACAAAAACTATCAATTGCGAAAATAATTATCAAAATCGATTTATAAAGTCGACGTACGAGGTACAAACATAAGAATAAAAGCAAATTAAGAACTTATTTCTATGTTTTTTAGTATGGAAATACATTACATTAACTTATGAATATGACTAAGCATGGTGGTGAAAATCATCATTGACATCTCTCCATCTTGAGTACAACCGTAATACTAGAGTAATGTAGAACTTATAGAATATATATGAACTGTAGCTGTTCATACAATATTAAAGAATAAAGAATAGATAAAGTACAAGAAAATGATACAAAAGTAAAGAATAAGGTAGCGAAAAGGATTCGCGTTATTTTAAGTGTTTAGTCAAAATTGCTTTGATTTCGTAAGCCCTTTGCTGTTTTATTTCCTAAAGTACAACAAAAGGCCAATGCCCCCGAGCGAACAAGTGTAGTAGGGGCAGTTAAGCTCGTAAAGAAAAAAAGCTTCAAGATGGTAAAATATAGTCAGTTTTGTATCGCGCAATATAAGGTAACGTCGGATTTAGTTTGATTCTTGGTTTTGGCGTAACTTTTAAGTTTAAGCGATTAGATACTATTTGTGTTTGCTTACATTTAAATGTATCTTCTAATTAAAAAATATATTAAATGGTATAAGCCGTATTAACATACGTCATGTCGGTCAGCTTTTCACTTAATCCTTTTGCACATGATATGTATCCTAGAAAATGCGTCTTTGTGAACGATTTTGAAATGTACGAAATATGCAATAATAACAACAGCTACCTTATACAAGTATGTATACCTTCGATTAGCTCAAAAATTTTGTTCCTCACAGCTATCTTCGAATTAGAGAAGGCTAATGATTCAGGCTCTTTCTTAGTGGAAACATTTGGAAAGCGCTAATTACTTCAACCGAACAATTTAAGCACTACTCGTGTGCAACTTACTTAAGGCTTCGCCGTTATTGTTTTGAGTTACTTTTAAGAGATATAAATTATGAAGTACGAGATTTGCCTTGTTTTGTTTGTGTTGAGAGAACCTTGTTTAAACGTAGTATTTACTCATTACAGCGTCGAAGCTTACGTATATTACGCTTTTATTCAATGTGTAAAATCATTCGGACATCTTGAAAGTATAAAAGAAGAGAGGATAACGAAACAAAATGTTGCAAGAGTGAATATCAGTGTTGGTAGGGGACGTCCTAGGAGAACTTGAATTGATCAGATTAGAGATTATATTAGACGAGCACGTAAGCGTAAATGTATGGATGTAGAAGAAACAAGAGAGGTTTGCCAGGATCGCGCCAATCCATGATCTCTGCCTACCCCTTCTGGATTCCGGGCGTAAGCGCGTATTAATTATGTAAAATATTTTAATCGCTGTCGCTTGTACCTTATTCCAACGAAAATGTAAAGCAAAAAACATGGTATCTCTACGACTTTGTTTGCGCCGCCTTCGGGCTATTGAAAATTAAAATTACAGCCAGTTTTTATATCTGTAAAATTCACAGTGGGCTTAGCGCAGCTTTTGTTCGGCACTTTGATATATTTTTTTAATAAAATTACTGAATCATGTGAAGCTATTTTATGTTTAGTTGTAAATAAAAGAAAATACCAGATGCTAATTACACCTTCTTAGTGATTGCTAAGTTAGCTAGCTAGATCAGATCTGGTCACTCTCATTGTCGGAGGCCAAGGCACACTTTAGGTCACTGCGCCACTGCGCTTACAATAACGCAAAACGAATGTATTGCAATTAAGGTAAAAGACTTAAGCGCCAATAGCCTAATGCTAGATGGTACGGACTGCGAAACATTCACAATGGAGCTAAAACTATACTGGGTCAGACAGGTAACTATAGAATATAAATTAAAATGATATTTTGGACGATAAAAAATAGTATTTAAATCTCTATTAAGGTTCGACAATAGAACACGTACAAAACAAAATTAAGGCGCAGCTGAAATCAGTGCATCGTTTAATTTCAACGCGATTTTATATAGCGATGTGTAATTGTGAATTAATTGCGCGCCGTATTCAAAATCGTCGAATTTACATGACAATTTGTTAAAAGCGCGTTTCGTTTTGTGCAATAAATTTATTAAGCTTACACGCGGCCAGTATATGAGTTGGGTAATTGTGAAATTTTAATTAAAACAATATGTATGACGATTGGATTGGAATAGGATACACGTTGGATTTACAATAAAATGCGCGAACACGTACAATATTACATGCTCGACGTAAATATATGTGTATTGGTACACGCGAAAATTGCTACTTCTGTAAAAAACACAACAAAAGCGTAAGTTTTTAATAAACAAAATAGGAATAAAGGAAGTAATTTGTGTAAATTTTTGAATCTATTCAAGGGCAAATTCAGTTCCGAGTTCTGTTCTTGAAAGATGTCTCTTTAGTATACTCAGTATGTGTGATGTGGGATGATAGCTCACAAGAGTGCGGAATATAAGATGACAAGAACTTGTTCTCTCAATAAAAACATATTTCCTACAAATACAGTTTTGCTTTGTTAAATATTAATCAATAATTATATTGCGTTAAATCGTGATCGATTCGATCTGCCATGGCTAAAACTACAGCGATAAAAATAATCACTAGTTACTAAGCACGCTTCATCATATAAGGAAATTACAAGCATTTTATTTGTTTCGAGCCATTGCGTCCGCTAATTAAGCAACAGAAGTCGCTGCTAAATGGGGTAACCGTCACCTTGTTGCTTTCATACGCGTGGTGTGACTCGTTTACGTACTAAGCAAAATTGAAAATCTCGGTCCACAGCTGGTCCCCATATAATTCGTTGCGTGAATACTATAAAGCTAAGCATACACCAATAATATTCCTCAATACACATATAGGAAGAAAGTACACATCATGGGATTTAACGCTTTAATCTAGCAGAGGTATTTCGGTCATTAATTCAGATGGGAATTCATTACGGCTACCTCCGAGACATCATCAAACGATCACGTAATACTTCCGACGCAATATATTATGTACCTGGCGCTTACACGATTATTGTGTAGTCGAATTCAAAGAGGTTTGTGCATGTTTGAAAAGAATAATTATTTTACATATATTATATTTCTTAAGTACTTGAAATCCTGAACTTTTAAATAAAGAATTCTCAAACCTTCTACACAATGGACAAGTTCAAAGTAATCAGAAATTATAACATACACAATTAATTAATTAATTTATGGTTAAAAGTATATGCGTCCTTGCTATTAAATTGGCTAAAAAATTACGTATATGTTAATAGCTATAAATATACTACTGACACGCCCCGGCTTCGCTCGGATAGCGCTAATTATATTACATTGATCCGATCGCTACTAAACGTCACGGGAAAATACGCTACAATACATTTCCTAAAATTTGTAAATTGCCTTATATATACATATATAGTGGAAATTAAATGTTAATTCATGGATTTCGTCTAGTTAACCGTTTTATTTAAAAAAAACATTGAATATATTTCTATACAAATTTATTAAGAAGTGTTATCGTGTAATTCATCCCTTGTGTTAGCGGTAATCATAATTAAATTTTGAAGAGAGATCATCTCTCCGCGGCCCACTTCATTTGATACTCCTCTGACAAGTTAAATCGTTGGGGTGGCGCGGTGCACAGTATTCACAAGGATACCGTTCTTACAATCGAGTCGTTGTATCAACATATATAATAAATAATACTAGCTGATGCTCACGGTTTTGCGCGCTTTTGTTTCTAATTTTCCTCGCATGATATATAATATGAGTTAAAAATGGTTATTAACAGTGGCAGAGTAGAGGTTTTATTAAATTTGCCTTGGTATTGTTTCATGTTTTGATATTTTTTTTCTTGTCTATTTCGTACATCATTAGTATTCATTAAAAAGTTCCATTGATTCAAGAACCTTTAAACGGTGTGCTAAGAGTATCACATGCTAAAACGTGAGATTAAGTTAACGTATAGGTTGAGGTTTGCTAGTCTTCAGTGGGTGTGTTGCATGAGTTGAACTTAGGTGACGTATTTGGATTAAATCGTTTATGTGCCTTTTACTTTTACTTACACTCCTGGGTTCTAAATATTAAGGTTTTATTTTTAAAGAGCAAGTAAATATATCTTTCAAGTACAAAGTTTACAATGGGGAAGATATATTTCGGAAGTAAATTATATATAGTAAATCCGTGCCTGATAAGTTATAGTCTTTTATAGTTCGGACAATTAGTGGAAACATCTATAAGAATATCGTAAGCCCGGGGCTGTGAAATGTGTGTGTAAAGACTACAAGGTGATTACTTGAAAAAGGTTATTCTTAATTTAATTTGAAAGCCTCGCTCGTTAACATCAGTCCGACCTCGTCCAGCGGCGACTTAATTAACGAATTGCTTTCTTTGATTATAATTTTATGACTTCTTAAATATTCATCACGTCAACTTTCTTAACGAACTCCGAATTTTGTATAAAATTTTGAAAAATAGGTTAAAACTTGCGTTGATTTTTCGCAACGTACGAGGATAATTTGTACCGTGACAGAGTTGTTCTACGTCTACGTATAACTAGATTACATTTGTCACGAAGAAGTAAAAGTGATCGTTTTCAGCTCACAATAGATACAAACATGGAGGTAATATTCCAATTATAATTAAGGACCCTAATTAAGACGAGCACAATAATGTTCGCGAGCGCGTAGCACGAACAGAACCCGGTTTGACGAGAATGTCTTCATCAACGTATCTCGGCGGTCTCTGGTTTTCCACCCCGTCGGCTCGCCTCAACGGAAGCTTTGTCTTACCCGACGCTACACAATGCTATACAGACCAACTCTCGCTGACTACTTGTTTTGGATGTAAGAAATTATTTAGCTCTAGTTTTTGCTTAATTTTATTTAATTTGTATATATTTTAAGTGAACACGTGATCTCTATGTTTATAATTAATCAATGAATAACAATTCTTTTACTGTTCACTATTTTAAATATATTTTTTTTTTTTTATATTACAAAGTGGCAAACGAGCAAGCGGCCCCTAGAAATAAGTACCGCTACCCATAGGCATCCGCAACAAGCTAATGAGTTGCAGATGCGTTGCCTACCTTCATGGACAAAGGAGGGGACAAACAGAAAAATTATAATTCCATTCCCTGTCCATCCCCTCCTCATCCGTCAAATCCTCTTCCTCTTCCCCCCCCTTTCCTTATTAGAAAAGGGTAGGAGGGGGAAGAGGACTACAATTAGGCCTCCGGCACGTCACTCATCAGACGAAACGCAGAATACTTCTACTTCACGCCTGTCTTCTGTGACGTCGTGGTATTTCACCGGTCGAGCCGGCCCATTCGTGCAAAAGATGTTGTTATTGCGGGCTCTACCACTGTTAATCTGATTAATTTAAAAATTGGAGACTTATCACGGATAAAAGTCAGACAAGGAATCATAACTGTATCTGTGCTTTCTGATACATATAAATAAATCTTTAGCTTTATTAATATTTCTTTTATTTGCTACTTATTATTATTTACTACTTAATATTTGCGTGAACAACATGTAATATGCGTCAGCAATATACTCATCTTAAGTTACCATTTTAATTTTATATTGACTGGTTTGAACTTTGCTTTGTTTAGTTTTTTGTATTCAATTTATCTTATTTTTGAACTATTGTCACACTTTTCCATCTGTTTTGAGTTTTCACTTCTGTTGACGGTCCTTATGACTTCAAATCTTTTATCATATTTAAATTTTATATTTAATGCTTTTGTAAAACGAAACTCATCCGAACTTAAATGAGCTATATTCTGACGTCGGTGGCTTATTACCACAGCTGAAGAATTTCAGTATTCAAGCAATTCGAAGGCAAGTAATTAGTATTGAAATGCTTAATTAGCGTCGAGCACCGAATACTGCGCCCTCTGGCGAGCGAGCGTATTTACAAATATAATACATGTGTGTATAGCTACTACATTAATTGGAAATACACAAATCTAATATTTGTGACATACATAGATATACGACATCGTTGAAATAACCAATTGTAAATTTAACAATTTAAAATTAAGTACATATATCTATAACATTCTTAAAATAAATAGAAGGATGGGCAGAGATTACGAATTTCCATTTCGCACGATCGTGGCTCGCCTCTCTTGTTTCTTTTATATATAACTATACATACAGAGCAGAAAACGGATATATAGTAAAATTGTACATTAGTTGAACATCGCTGTGACAAAAATATGTAACGAGTTCTGCAATAACAGCTGACGTAGTACTTAAAAAAATAAATAGAATATTTAGCAGAGTATATTTTAATTAGTAAATCGATAATTACGATTACGTGGACGTGAAATCGAACTAGAGTATATCATTGTACGTAATATAGAACAATCGGCGAGTTTCGCAATGGTTCAGCCTAATTTCGATTTATCAGTGCTGGCTTCAGTCTTTGGTCGGCAAACCAACTTGTTATTTATACTGTTCCTATAACCTTATATGTATAATCTACGTCCTGATAAAATAACAGATGAGAGTATAAATTTCTATCCTATCTTACACCAAAAGTAATTACACTGCAAGATAAATTTATCTCGCGCTATACAGCGCTTTATACTAACGACTAAATTATTTATTAATTGTTATCTAACGATTTCATACAATAATAATAATTATACATACACACTGAAATTAAACTAATTTTATGAATTTTTGAATGAATTTTACAAAATCCGTAATATTAGATTAATTTCATAAATATACATCTAGAGATATTGGACGAAATCCATGCTAATCATACAAGCAACTGTGGACAGTTCGTCCACAGTTGCTTGTATGGTAAAAGACGGCAATTGAGCACGTGTAGAAGGAAGTAGAAGTATAATAATGTCGTCAGAAATCTGTATAATAAATTTGTCCGGAAACTTGTCTATAAGTATGTAACAAAGAATTTTAGTAGAAAGGAATAGTTGTCGTATAAGTGACAATGTGGATAGTTGACCGGTCCGAAGGATTCGCGGAATTCGCGGACCAATTCCGCTAATTGCGTCGGAAGTTTCCCGACGCTAGGGCTTTTTAATTAAAACTTATTCAATATTATAGTCAGAACCCATTGATCCGGTCACTCGAACAACTTGGCCCAAGCTTCGGTTTTACGTTTTAACGGAATAATTCACTGATTAGATAGAGATAAAAAGAGAGTTAAATAAACAGGCTAAAATTAATTACATAGTAATTATGGCCTATGTAATATTATATCAACTTAATTGATTGTACATAAATTACTGGTATCATACTTGAAGCTCAATACTTAGTGATCGGTCAAATGCGGTCAAAACCGGTAGCGATCACCGAATAGTCCGAGGCACTTTGAATATCAACGTATAGCTACCTTTCGTGCTAGCTGATCAAATGGCGGGTTCTATGGTCTTCGAGACCCACCATACAAACGCGACCAAGAAGCTCTTAGACTATACTCTTGAGTTAATAAAGAGTGCTCATAAAGAGCGCCGATTCATTTATCGTCTTTTGAGAAATGATTCTGCACTTTTCCCACAAGGCGAAACGACATGCGGGGCTAAATAGGCAGATTTCGAAAGCATTAAACGCAATATACGCCAATTTAATACAATATGTATTATTACTACCGTAGACCACATAGATACGATGCGGTAGGTAAAACAGAAGAGTGAAGAATATAACCTGCGACGAGCAGGTCTGCCTGGTCGAGACCTGGGCGGCACTGCAGTCTCTCCAGCGGTGCTACATCAATGACAGGTAAATGGCAGCACTGAGGTGTTTCTACGAAAAACCACTACGTCAGTACGAGTACGTGGCAAGGATATGAAACCAATCTAACTGCAGCACGGTTTAAGACAGGGAGACGTTTTCAAGGTACAGGACCCTAAAGACGTCTTCAAACGCCGCGGTGAAACTGAAAAGGACTTCAGCATCAGCATCAACATCAACAGCGAGTACATCACTCATTTGGTGATGACATTGTTGTCACGGCTGAGACCATGGAGGAATTCGGTACAATGCTCGACGACCTCAATAGGACATCTGAACGACTGGGACAGAATATATGAACATTGAATATAGGCTGAAAAGACGATACTTGAAGCTTGCATTTATAATGAAATTCGTTTTCCGATTGCAAAGATCACTTGACTCTAATTCAACCTTTTGTATATTAAATATTGATAAGTATAAAGAAAAGTATAACAAAAATAATTATTTATTAAATTGACAACTTTATTATAACATTTTGGTAATATGTTTAAACAAATAATTGTTGGCCAATAATATTTTATATGGCAGATATTTAGACTCATAACAAAACTACCGGCTAAAAGTGTTTCCAAAATAGTGACAGAAACTCACATGACAAAATAGCGTAAGTAAAATCATAAGAAAAAGAGGACAGCTAGTGTTTGTCATTGCGCAAATGTAAACAATTGATGTAAGCTATAGATAATGTGTTCCATTTGACGAGTCTGTATTCACTTTTCGACTACGACATATCTACTTTTTGAATTATACTATCATTGTTGTTGGCACATATCCTGGTACTATGGCTGTTCACTGCTCTCATTTCTATAGTGCAAGCGAGAAACAGCCAATAAGTCTTGCCAGCCGGCACTAACACTACCATAGCTTATTCTCAAGCTTTATGAAGATACATTAGGTCTCTACGACATTTCCCAACATGCGAAAATTTGATTTGTAACTTTAGAAGAGTTTAATTTAACCAAATATATTTCTTAAATGTGCTCTATGTGTTTCACTGTATGTCTGTAAAATTCTCACAGTCCATATTGGATTTTTCATTTCTGAAATATCCTACTACCACTAGTTGTTATTTTTATTTTTAAATTAAACTCTTATTGCTCGGTTTTTCTTCTCGCGTTTCTCCTTTCCTTGGCATGGTTTGTTGGCTAAGCTTGTATTTAATTTTTTTTTGTAATTAAACCTAATGGTTTAATTCAAAAATCATCTCTCAGTATCTTAAAAGTTTTACGAGACAGTTATATAATGTTATGTTACGTAGCGTTAAGTTAGTCCTACACTTCACGGAGATTACAAAATATTCCTAAGGTTTATATTTAAGTAACGTTTTACCAACACCAATAAAACGAGCACCATATTATAACTCGCGAAATTACCAGACGAGCCTTCATAGACACACACTTGCTCTCTAACTATTGTACTTATGGGCCAATTCGCTTAATTTAATTTAACTCGTTTTTTTATTTTATTTGTGTCTATTAAAATGTCTTAAAGGAAACACTTTTAGTAACAAAACTGTTATTTTTTTCTGTCTTCTTTTTTTATTTATTTCATATTCTAATGAAATCGTTTGTTATTTATGAAGGTGCAAAATAAAGTGAGTATGCTTAATTAAAAAAATAAGGAAAACCGCGCGAAAGACGGATATTGTAACAATTGTACATTAAATAAAAATACAAGAAACTCAACTGTCTTGTCACAGATACTGACTCACCAAGGTTACCAGCTCTTCTTACCTGCTACAGGCTTAATAATTAATATTGTACGAACAAGAAACGGTTCATGTTACATGAAGTTGGCGGTAAAATTACCCATAAAATATTTATAACACACTTAAATGTTTTATGTAATACATATTAAGTTATTATAAAACAGACTTCCATTGGTTGATTACGTAATATAAATATGAAGTTTAAAAGTTCATATTTATATTACGTAATTTTACACGTGTATTGATTAATTAATGCTGTAATAATATTACGGTTTTATATCAACGATTTTATGTATGTAACGATTTTTACATATATATATATATATATATATATATATATATATTCGTTAGTCATGCGTATTCTCAAAAATGACGGAATGGATTTGGATAATTCTTTTTTTTTGTATTAATGAGTCCAGGGAAGGTTTAAAAGTATAGAAAAGAAAAAAAAGCGAAATCAGTTATTTTGTTTGTTTTTTACGAATATGAAATTTTTTAATCGTCACGTCAGGTGGCACTCATAGCAGACATATAAAATTACCCATAAAATATTTATAACACACTTAAATGTTTTATGTAATACATAATAAGTTATTATAAAACAGACTTCCATTGGTTGATTACGTAATATAAATATGAAGTTTAAAAGTTCATATTTATATTACGTAATTTTACATGTGTATTGATTAATTAATGCTGTAATAATATTACGGTTCTATATCAACGATTTTATGTAGTTATATGGTTTTACATAATTTATATATATATATATATATATATATATATATTCGTTAGTCGTGCGTCTTCTCAAAAATGGCGGAACGGATTTGGATAATTATTTTTTTTGTATTAATGAGTCCAGGGAAGGTTTAAAAGTATAGAAAATAAGAAAGACCGAAATCAGTTGTTTTGTTTGTTTTTTACGAATATGAAATTTTTTAATCGTCACGTCAGGTGGCACTCATAGCAGACATATTTTTGACAGCTGCGCGCGCATGTACCCTGCCGGTCAAAAGTTTGAGACCACTTTGTACACAGGTTATAATTTGCAAAATATTTTAAATCTGCGTATGATAACATAACAATATGAACACCTGTGTAATCTACTAATCATTTTGAATGTCTAAACACCATTTCTCTTATCTTTTACACAATGACTATGCCATAAATGGGCATTGTTTATTTACCACAGATGAGTGCCGCGTAAGGACCAGGCGTTGAAATTGTCATTATATTATATGGCGGCTCCCTTGTACTTGTTTGGTTATTGTTTTGCGTTGATAAATATTTAGGAATATTTTAAGCCATAAAACCTATTCATAGCATGGCTACTTAAGGAGTTAGTCTTGGTTAAATCTATTCAGTCTGAGCTGCTGTTTTGTCAAGTGAAGATATCCAAAAATGGGAAAAGTCCGTGAAATCTCCAGTGAAACTCGTTGCGCCATCGTTACTCTATACGACGAAGGCAAGTCTGAACGAGAAATTGCCGTTAAGCTGAACTTATCGAAGACTTGTGTTCATAACGCAATAACTCGATACAAGACAACCGGCAGTCATCAAGACCTACCGCGCTCGGGGAGGCCGAGAGCAACCACTTCTAACGAAGACAACTTCATTGTTGTAACAAGCAAGCGTAATAGACCTTTAACAGCACCAGAAATTCGAGTTGAACTCAATAAAACTCGACCGGAACCTGTATCATTGACAACAGTAAAGAGAAGACTTCGAGATGCCAATTTGTTTGGTCGCGTAGCTGTTCGTAAACCACTGTTACGGACACAAAACAAAAAGAAACGTCTGCAGTGGGCTCTTACTCATCGATATTGAACTGAAGAAGACTTTAAAAAAGTTCTTTGGACTGATGAATCAAAGTTCGAAATATTCGGTTCGAAAAGAAGAGTTTTTGTTCGTCGTAGTGCCGAAGAAAAGATGTTGCCAGATTGTGTAGTGCCAACAGTCAAACATGGTGGAGGCTCTATTATGGTCTGGGGATGTTTTTCTGGCTATGGGATCGGAGATTCGGTTAAAATTGAAGGAATAATGAAAAAGGAGCAGTACAAAGAGATACTGGAGCGAAACGCTGTTCCTTCCGGGCTACGTTTGATTGGAGATGGATTCATTTTCCAACAAGATAATGATCCAAAACATAGTTCTAAACTATGCAGGGGATATTTAGAGCACAAAGAGACGAAAGGAGTTTTGAAAAACATGGAGTGGCCCCCTCAGAGTCCGGATCTCAATCCGATAGAGCTTCTGGCGGAGGAGATGGACAGAAACGTCCGTAGTCATTGTCCGACGTCAAAAGAAAACCTCTGGAGGACTTTACAAGAGAGTTGGAACAATGTTTCACAAGAAACTATCAATAAACTAATAGCCCGGTTACCAAGATTGATCAAAAAAGTTTTAAAAATAAGGGAAGATTTTTCGACGAAAAGTTAGTTTAAATAATATATTTTTTTTATTAATAATAATGGCAATTATTGTAGTTTTTAAATTATTTTATGTTACATAAAAAGTTCCCTATTTAATAAGGTAAATAAATAATTTGTAGAGCACTAACTTTTGGAGTTTTAGTCAATATTGTAATTTTTTCAAGGTGGTTTCAATCTTTTGGCCGACAGTGTATATAATATAACTATTCCGTACAGCCTTTTGACTGCCACAGATTTGCTTGTTGTGGGTGGCTTTGGGTTCGGTTGGGTGGCTCACTTAACATCAGATGATCCGCTTGTTCGTTTGCTACCTTCTTCCATAAAAAAAAGACTAACCTGACACTTTTAAATAGCAGAAACAGCAGCAGAGGACGAAAGTTAAATTAGAATTAGCTTATAAACAACGTCAAAGAGACGACGATTACAAGAGTGAAAAACTTCTGAGTCACATGTTCGCGTGTCTGTCCTTTGTTTATTTAAAAAAAAGAAATATAAATGTAAAACTGAGTTTGTGAGAAAGTTTTTCTATTGATTGTTACCTACATTTTTGTTTGAAGTTGTAGTTTGCAAAGTACAAAATTACAAATATTTATTTAAATCATTTATAAGCTTATATTATCGATCTCAATTAATAATAGTTGGAGAGATGAAATAGGTTTGAATCACTACGGAAGAGTTCAAATTCAATTCATTAAGGTGGTATGAACTTCTCCGGGTCATCTAGAACCTCGTAAATATCATTCATAATTATTACAACGTAAAATTGCACGTTTCAAATATATCATTAACCGTTATCGATTCATACTTTTCTCCGTTGGTCCGATTCACGCATCTTAAAGACAAAGTTTATAATCTTCAAATGCCTGAAGCAATAATAAGTATTTAATGAATCGACGATTAATTTATATACACGCATTTTCGAACCGTGCTGAAAGATACACATAAGCGAGACACATACCCTAATTTGCTAGGTTGTATGTCTGAACTTCCGCAATGTTCAAGGATGTTAATACGTATTTTGTTTTAAAGTTCTTGTAAAATACATTCTATTATGCGAATTTCTCAAACCGTGTCTCATATAAAGTTTACACGCTTGCAACAGATGAAAATGTGTTGAAACTTGAATTGTTGATAAAGTGCGTAATGATGTATATTACTTTAATTCAAATTTGAATAATAAAATCTTGTAAAGTATCTTATAATTTTATGAGATAAAGATGAGATGTACGACAGAGCTGTGCAGCATCCTCGTGGCTGTTCAATATTTTTATAGTTGATTGCTTACAAGCTTTGAAAGACGAAGAATGTGGATTAAAGATCGGTTAGTTAGCTATAAAATGTCTCTTGAAGGCCAATGACCAGGTCGTGTTTGCGTTATCGGTGGAGGACTTACAATTTATGCTTATTGTAATGAATGATTCATCGGAAGGTATGAATATGAGCGTGGACAAGACAAAAGTAATGGTATATTAAAGAGAACAAAGTGAGACAGATCGATATAAATGTTAATGGTAAAGGAGTGGGACAGATGGAAGTGTTTTGTGTATTTAGGATGTATATTTAGTAGACATTGCAGACACATTAAATATTTTGAACGAGGAGTTAATGCGGGAAATAAAATGAATGGGGTTACAGATACAGAAGAAAGGAGTCAGCATGTGTCTATGATTGTTCCTCTGGTACTGTATGGAAGTGAGAGCTGGATTAAAGAGGAAACACATGTTAGTTGAGTAAATGTCGTTGAGATGCGATCCTCAAAAAGTATGTAAGGCATAAAATTGAATAATAGGATTAAAATTGTGTTAGAAGAGAAAAGTGTGGCTCCAAAGTGGATGTTGTAACTAGAATTGATAAAGGTATGTAGATAAGGTAATTCGGGCATGTTGAAAGGATGAACGTAGGGGGAGTAACGAAACAAATTTATGTTAAAGAAGTGAATGTTGGCGTTGGCAGGGGACGTCCAAGGAGAACCTATATCGATCACATTAGTGAAGAAAGGCGATATAAGGAGTACCCGTAACCGACAAGCATGTGTGCGCAGATGTAGAAGATGTGAGAGAGATGTGCCATAATCGTGCCCATTGGAAATCCATAACTTCTGGCTACTGCTCTGAGCTACGGGCGTAAGTGCATATTTATTTATTACTTATTAACTAAAATGCTACATTCCACTAACAAAAGACGGAAAGAGGGCTAGTGATAATTGAAGCACTTAAGTAGTGCTTTAGTAAAGGAGTTTTTCCAATTTGTAACACCTTAAACTTTTCCGTTTCATAAAAACCAATTCACACCGTCTCAAAAGAAGTTTCACTTGAAAAAGATATAGATAAGGAGATAAATTGTAGCACTTAAAGTAATATTCCCTAAAGATACAAATTGTTCCTTTCAACTTAAGAACAATCGTTACACTTTTTCATTTCATAAATCTCTAAGCTTTTTCGTTTCATCAAATCCAATTTACACCTGCCCAAAAGAAGTTTCACTCTAATAAAAAACTAAGTTTACATAGAGTTATACTGAACCTTCGATTCCATTAAATGTGACACATCCGACTCTATTAAATATATAAAATTCCCAATTATAAAAGTAGGCTATCAAGAATGTTATCAAAAACTTTTAGTTTTTAGTTCGCAAGTTTTGATTTTGATAGTAACTGAATGTACAAGAGTTTGAACATCCAAATTAAAGAATAATGCTGACTTTCTTACATTTTTAACTGGTAGCCTCCTCATTTGAAGTTTTATATTATATTGATATTGTTTTAAAACTATATAGTTTTTAAACAATATCTAGTAGCGAAATGTAAATCACAAAAGACACAAATTGTATTGAAACATACTAGGTCATTTTCACTTCTAAATCTGAAATAGTTGCTCTTTAGTAATAATAGTTAAAATTTCATTTGCTTTCAGCTTCCACTACGATATTACATAAGTAATTGCTAGATCAAATGCAATGCTGTTGTAATAAAGAGAAGGCTTTGCTCGGGATTCAGTGTGGATTTACCAAAGTAGGGCGACGACGGGCAGGGACCAGTAAGTCGCTAAACATTTTAGGTCCGCTAAATTTGTAAAATGTCCTTAAATAAAGTAGAAAATGTATACAAAGGCAACCATCGTGGCAAATTCAATCTTCGAAAAGGCTCCTCTTATTAAACAACACGTACTTTCGTGAAACCATTGCCAAACATTTTTATCCAAGATATGCATCTTCTTGCTAGATCTCTTTCTTCCCGTATGTCAAATCCCTGAATTATCTGCAACTGCAATAAGTTATTTCATTAATTAATTGTGTTATTACTTTCTTATAAGAAATGCTTAACTATTTAACATATATGGTCGATAAAATTACTAGACTATAATAAAAGAAGAAAAATATCCCGTGAAACAGCGAAATGTGTTCCTATCACCGTTTTGCTTCGAACTTTATTTCGCGGACATAACGCCTGGCAAAACAGCTAAATGTCCAATATGTCCGCGCTGGATATTAACAAAGGCATATTTCACAGCAAGCGCCGCCTGTTCATTATTGCTGCGCGCACATTCGAATATCGAATTTAATAAATAATTGACTGGTATATAACAAATTGTTCTTGTTACATTCTGCAAGCGATCAAAATATTGCGGTATAGCGTATAAACTCCTTTATGTGAGGGTTAGTACAATAATTAAAAAATAATGATATAACATTTTTCTCTAAGGTATACTTGAATTAATGGAATAGCCACTAATTATATTTATGCCTTATTATTCAAGGCACTTAGGATTGCAAATTTTGCTTTTAATAGCTAGCAAAAGAATAACAAAGTTATATTTAATGTAAGTATGTTAAAGATTTTGAACGACGAGTGAATGCAGGAAATACAGGGTACAGTAGTGAGGAGTCAGAATTTATCTATGAAGGCTCGTCTGGTAATACACAATTCTTTACTAGTCCCCACTTTAATGTATGGAAGTGAGAGCTCGGTTTGGCAGGAAAAGCATGCTAGTAGAGTTAATGCCGTTGAGATGCGATCCTTAAGAAGTATGTTAAGCGTGAAATTGCATAATAGGAATGAAAATAGCATTATAAGGGAAAATTGTGGCTTAAGAGTGGATGTTTGATTTATTTATTCTATGTAACCGTATTTTTTATATGAACACTGATAGAAACACGCAAAGGAGAAAACCCACAATAATGCTGTCAAAGAACGAAATCCTTGTAGGCTAAAACGAAATAACTCGAAATAGAAGAGCTTACCGATCTTATAGATTTTGAGGAAGTCCTTTGACACGTTATAGAGTTCAATTTACGTTCCCATCCGAATTTGCTCGAGCCATGTCTTCAAAATGTTTTGGATAACTCATAATATGCGACCAAGGCCAAAAAGATTTCATACATTATGTCTCACATAGAGGAAATTCGACCTTTTTTACTTTACCTTGACACGTATGTGTGCATAGTGTAAGAATATTTTACCGGATAAACTTAATTTATATACAAAAAAATATTTACTCGCTCTATATGAACGACCTTATGAAAATGTCTTAAATGACAATTAAAATATGTACATTTTTTTTACAAGAAGGTGGCAAACGAGCAAGGGGTTCAATAAATATCAAGTGTCCGCTACCCAAAGGCATCTTCAACAAGCGTGGCAGGTGCACGTTGCTTACCTTGTCAATGCAAAGAAGAAGGGATAAACAGGAAAAACTTACCCCGTCGGATCCTCTGCCTCTTGCCATCTTTTGAGATGAAAGTTCCTCACCACCTCACGTATCAGACAAAATCCGCCAATGCCAGTCATTCGTGTAACAGATGTCGTTGTTGCGGGCGGTATCACTGTTTAATTACTACTGCATCTACATTTATGTAGATCGAATATGTACAATCTCCAAATTATGGGGTACTCTGTTCTCTGTTCATTATTTAATTATTTGTATTTCCATGGGATCATCAATTCCATTCCCTTTTCCTAGTATTTATTCCTCTTCCATATCACTCGTCATATCGTAATTCTCGTCTTTTTTTTACTCATACCATCAATCCATCCATACTTTCCTCGGTCTTCGTCTACGTTTACTGTATTTCCATGAGATATTCAAACTGTTTATTTAATAACGGAGATATTTAAATAATATCTACATATTTAATGTGTAATATTATGTTTGTGCCCATTGTCTTTCATAATGCTGAATTAAAATAGTGAACGATAAAAATAAAAAAATCCAATGTAACTTCTAGATTTTTTGAGTCGTTTTTTTTTAACTTAAACAAATATTAAAATCGGCTCAGTACTTTTGTAATTTACGTCGAACAAACTAGTATATTAAAAAATATGACTATTCACGAAATTTGTCGTACAATAAAGATTTCTGAGTTTTATTGTTTTATGTTTTCATTTAAAAAAAAGTTTTTCAAGTTATACCTAGCCTTCCTGACACTTTTTTTTTGAAGCTGAGTGAATTATTACTTCAAAATCATGAAACAATTCTGTCTGTATTCAGTATTTCTTGTCTGTGTGAGAAAAGAGTTACTAAGAAATTACACTCATTGATTTTTATAGACGGCTTATTTATGAATTCATCGATTCGCTTGTGGATTTTATAGGCCGACTAGACAAACAGGGGCGTGCGTCAATAACCGCGTTGTTCGAATATTGTCTTATTTATTAGAACCGGACGCACTACCGCCAGAGGCAAGGATTCAATATAATGGAATACTTGAAGCTTATTTGCAGACGTCGGTACTCACTAGACGTGCCCGAGGCATGTATTAACGTAAGGTATGCACCTAAATCGGGCTCACGCTGGAACCGAGACAATTTCAACCTTATCGTGGATTAACAAATGTAACGAAACTTTTTTTATTTTTGTTTTCTTTAAACCCTACTCTTTGTGGCAACGGTTAGTATCCCGAAGCGATATGCTATCCGCGCGGTTTAATAACATTGTTTTGATATTTTACAATAGAATTTATCAATAGTTTAAATTGTTACACTTGAGTGGAGACATTATATTGATAAAAAGGCTCCTTTGAGAATTTTTGAAAGGATTTTTGCGTTATTTGCTAACTTTTTAAGAACTTTAATATCATATTGTTGAGTTTTTACGCTATTTAGTGAAAATGTTCTATTCAATTGCTTAAAAGATGAATTGCGCATGAGTATATTTAATGTTTTTAATTTACTGTTCATTGTAACAGTTGCTAATAAGCGATAGAGTCTGCGGCCCGAGGCGGAATAACAGACAACTTAAACAACGGCTACACCGACTGCGTCGTACAACGCAGCCGTTATATCAAGGCAGTCAATGTAACTTTGTTATAAGGGTTGCGGTCCACGTACACTGCTTTGTTGTTACGTTCGTGCATAATTTTTATATGCTCTCTACTACAAAATCTCGTTTCGCATAACACATTTTAAACATATATAAACACCTTTTCACGGTTAAAGTCAACTATTGTTATTACGCGCTTATATTAAATAAGCGCAGCAGAAAAGTATATAGAGGTTTCAAGTTGTAGGTTTTCGCACTCAGCTGGGTACCTGATGTTAAGTGAAAAGACAAAAAAAGCATATATCCTTTTCCCATATGTTCCACTGCCGAATCCTCTTTCCATTCCCATCTAATTCTAATTAGAAAAAAATCAGCCCGTCTTCTTTGAGGTCGTTGCATTTCACCGAAGCAAAAACAAAATTATAGGTGACCTAAAAATAAATCTTTTTGACAATATAGAGCAGCAGGCGGACTAAGTCGTTGGTTGAAACAGAAATTCAATGTAAATAAAATACGGGTCAGATTTCCTGGAGATGTAAGTGTTTATTTGCCGCGCTTCTTATAAAACATTGGGTATAAGCACGTGTTAATGGTAATCTATCACGTGGCGCCTCAAGTGGAAAATAACAAAAAATATTTTCGCGTTAAGTCGTAAGAAAGTTTAGAGACTAATTTATTGCAACATTTTAAATGCTACTCACACGTGCTTCTCATCGTCATCTCAAGTGCTTCTTCCGCTTGGACTAAAGATGTAACACGCTCAGTCATAATTTCCTAACATCTGTTATTATGCACGGCTCAAGATTGAAATGCTATTTTTTGATAATGTATATACAAGGTGACTTAACATCATGATTTTATATTATTAATATTTTCATACATAACTTATATATGTATATCGCTTTTACGTAATAAATATGTTATGATTTTTTTTTCAAAGAAGACAAAATTCCAACACAATAAATGCCATACCTATTTTCTCAAAGACTTATAATAACTATACTCCATAAGAGTAATCGATCGACGTTGAATTATGGACGAATAAAAACACTTCTATCTATTGTCATATCGTTTAACAGTTGCCTCGATTGACGGAATATAAACAAAATTATGCATGTATAGAAAATATATCCAGAAACGAAGAATGCTGAATGAATGCAATGCATATGCATTCATAAATAAATAAATAAATATGCGCTCACGCCCGTAACCCAGAGGGGTAGGCAGAGATCATGGATTTCCATTTGGCGCGATCCTGGCACACGTCTCTCGCTTCTTCCACATTCATACATCTACGCATGCATGCTCGTCGGTTATGGGTGCTCCTTATATCGCTCTTTTTTAGTAAGTCATTAATCTGATCAATGCACTGTTTTAGATTTCTTACTAATTATATCAGTTCTACTTCAAAACTAATATATGTATATATATATATATATATATATATATATATATATATATATATATATATATATATATATATATTGTATGTATTTGACTATCTGAAAATAGTTCTTTCATATTTTCTTTCAAAATAAAATTATAAGAAAGGTGTGGCAGCTAAAGCGCAGACACGGATATTAATCAAACTTAACATTGCGTGAAGAATAGGCTGCGGTACAATAGTTGCGTTTGCCAAGAGCAAT
This sequence comes from Papilio elwesi, assembly GCA_029849275.1. NCBI lineage: Eukaryota > Metazoa > Arthropoda > Insecta > Lepidoptera > Papilionidae > Papilio > Papilio elwesi. The sequence continues at coordinate 7,915,361 of CM056697.1, forward strand.
TGTATACTTGAAGGAAAAAGACAACGTCTGGCGTGTTAGAGCGACAAACATTTATGTACAGCTAAATTGAAATGGAGCAATTCTCCGTTTACAGCAAGGAGGAAGCACTAGGAACACTTTACACACGTATTTGTGTAATAATTACTAATACAACATTTAACCGTTCTATTTGGAGCTGGGTAAGATTGGAAATGGTTTTATATTTTTTAAATAAGTAGAAATGAGGAAGTCTGCAACTTCTTTTTCTTGCGAAACTGCATTAAAACATGAAATGTCAAAGCGCATAGTGTGCCTTAAACAAACTAAATAAAACACAACAAGTAAAATCAGGTAATTGAATATGCTGTTTATAGTATAGTATGATTAAAGTAGATCGCTTAAGTATAAAAATTTAACGTAATATCTTAGTTCTTAGTCTTAGTTTGTTTGATGAGTTGAAAAGTATATCTTTAGAACTTTAGCCGATAGTCACCTAAGATATACCTCACGCGGATGCTCCTTTCCTTGAGGCGTTAGATTATCCTTTCTATTAGTTGGCCGTATTACTACACCCCATATAGATCGTGCTTCGTGTAATTTTGGGAGGCCTGGCATCACGCGGTATTCTAATTACAACGATAACACTAATATTCAATTTTTGCAGCTGTATAGCAGTATCTACCCTACCTAAAAATCATTGCGTATATGCTGTAGTTCGATCCTCGTAAACTATTTTTAGAGGCATGGTATTATGGCTTCTAAAAAGAGAAATCCCTTCTTAAGAACGTACTATAAATGTTTAGGACTGAAAGTAGTCAATAATTGCTACACAGTACAGTTACAATTTTCTAGTATGAAAAGAAAAATAGTCTTATTCCAAACTTGTCTAGCTTCACGTCGAGTGCCCATACTCAGACTACGAGCGTTTCTCGAGCCATTTTAAGATGCTCATAATTCCATGCGAGCGTTTCACACGTAATAATCGCCTAACACATTAATTGTGTTTGGGTACGCAGTGCATTCAGCGAGTGCGGCAAATGCGCTTAAGCAATCGCCAAGGATTTAACGCTAAGTACAGCAGCTGTAATTATGTTTGTGAATTCATCTTTGTTGAAGCAAGTCTGAATGCAATTTGTTTTGTTATGGGCTGTTAAGTGTTTGTTTGTAGTAGCTACATTCAGACTCAATATGCAATTTAGTTAATAGTATTAAGATGTATTTCTACTAAAGTCTAGATTTTAGAATAATTATAAAGAAGTCGTCAGTATTTAAGTGTGGTTTGATGTGAAAAATGCCGTCGTTTGTGTTAATATGATTGACTTGAATTGAATTAAGGCTCACCGATCGGAATGTATGGTCATATCTGTCGAGCGAGCGACGTCAGATGGGGGAGGAAAATCCTGGAATGGAGGCCACTGATGGGAACAAGAAGTGTGGGACACCCTCCTTCCAGATGGACCGATGACCTGATAAGGACGGCAGAAAGTCGCTGGTTGAGGTGCGCGGAGGCCCGCATACCGTGGAAGGCATTGGGGAAGGCTTTTGTCCAGCAGTGGACTGATATAGGCTGATGATGGTGATGATGATGATGATCGGAATAAAATATGTTGAAAGGCGATAACACTTAAATTAGGTGTCCTGAAAAATGGACGTAGAGTAACTTCTACAACTAACTAACAAGTATGGCGCGATGGTGGGCTAGGCCCCCGACAACAATGGTAGCCACGTTCCTCGATCCCACGCCATCTCCCTACAGTTAAAAAATCACCATAGGAACGTGAAGCGTGCATACTTGGGACAGCCGTGCCCGACACCTACTCGGCCGTCCTATCGTAACGCTGGAAACATGGAGTTGAGAAGGACCTGCTTCAAATTCAAATTCTAAACTTCAACAAGTTAGGTATATAAATAATAAATTACATATGTAGCAAGTTTCCCTATGCTGAAGGTACAAACATGGTTTTTACAAGCTTTTGTAACTCCTTGCAATGTTGAAAATATCCCAATTATATTTTACAAAAAGCGGCTTTACTCCTGTTCTTCGAGTGAATGCATGAATCCGATGTGAATGTGTTTTATAATAACCACGCACTAAGTTTCATCCGACCAAGAGAGCAAATCTGAATGAGCGCTCGCCGGCACGGAAGGGTGACTAAAGAATCATAATACAAAAGAAAAATACAGTTATTTTACACCAGTGCGGTAGATTATATCTTTTATGTTCAAAATCAACAGGAAAGCTCCAAATGGGGCATGTAACCTACACTTATTATTGATGCTAGCGCTCCGTCGAGAGGGGTGAATAAATTTAAAAAAGCAAACTTCGAAAGGGTTCGTTCAAACAATACGCAATATGCGTAATTTGTTTTTTTTTGTGATAGCTGTTTTAAAGTACGGCCGCGGTAACGTAGTGAATTACCGACGAGTTTGAATAAGTCTAACTTAATTTAACATTAACAAAATACGCCATCGAAGGAGCATTCCTTGGCTTGCTGCAACTTTAAAAGTACATTAGGGATTTGCCAAAATTCAATTTTGTGTTTACAAGATTGATTTACGTTTGAAGCATAGCAATGTTCCTGAATCGATTTCTTTGAGTCTGCTTAATAAATGCTTGACTTTTTATATCCTGGGTTGATACTTACCTATTATTTATGTAGTTCATCGCGTTATAAATTTAAATTAAATAAACATTGAACAAATATTTACTCATTTGAGAATGTGGTTTTATAAAACGTGCTGTTGTTGCCTTTCCTTAAATCATCTTGTAGAAGAACATTTTTAAGAAGGTTTCCCTGCGTACAATCTTAAAAGAACTCGGCTGTTGGTATTACGTTGAATTATTTTGCCAGATCTAGACAGTATGAGTTTAGTAACGGTGAACAATAAGATTCAATACGCGATCAAGATCTACCGAGACTGCATCACATCGTTAAGTCGTGTATTGCTAAGTCATGTACTTTGAATACATACCATATTTTTATATTGCTTGTACGTAACTTTCGTCAGTTGCGAATTTTAATGGGTTGCATCAAGATTCGCAATTATTCGTGATAATATAACATCAGTGACACGTTTACTTGATTGCTATCTACCATAAAAAAAGCTATTTTATATTTAGAAATTTAAATGTGAGCAAAATAACAGACACAATCTAATAATGTAAGAAATGTCTGGGTCAAAAATCCTAGATTATGAAAGTTTTCTTTGTCCAATAGGAAGTGATACATAGTACGGTACTGTTACCTACGTCTCTCGGTAATTTTGCACTGTTCCATGGCCGCTGTATTGTGTACAGAGGGTGGGAACGTTTGCCCAGTTATTAACTTGGGAATTGTTATTAAATCCAGTGAGAGAGAAATTGCGGATAGGTTGTTTTTTTTGTATATCTTTAATCACCAAAAACGCCCGTTTTTATTTGTACAATGCCTACAACAGTATTACAATGCTAAAAGTTATTTAATTCGCAAAATTACTTAAGATGTTTAAAGTGATTTGAGAAATTTCAACCGCTCACCACATCTACATATATATGATAGTTAACTTATGAGTTTGACCCCTCATATCAGTAAATGAAATTAATAAGCATAACAAAGCGTTATTTGCCACAATCTAATTATAGAATCGCAAATATCGCACAACAAAAATCTATTGATACTCGTTTCACTCTTTGTTATTATACTTATAGGTTGTCAATCCATCTACAGGTATATAAAGTAATTATCCATTACTCTGCGCTGGGTTAAGAGCTGGTGGTAAGAGACGCGACATCTCTTCGCAAGGCCAGAAGATCACGCCGATCAGTAGAGACTCGGTCGTTGACTATTCGAATCACTCCCAGAAGCTGTGGAGCACAGTCCAGGTCACCATAACAACAATAGCTGTATAATTAATGTTTTTGAACATGTAACAACACATAAATAATTTGTTACTCTGTGAGTAACAAATTATTTATATTACTTTCGAATGAGAATTTACTCTTGATTTATCTTGGTAAACGGGTACTCGATAGCTTAGTAACCATTACTTGTTTAACGAATAATCCGCTAAGATAACGATATCATCCAGTACAAAATACGTAACAAAAGTTAAGCTCTGGTTTTTTGATACCGCATCAGGGTCCATGACTTGGCACATCCCTGCCACATGTTTAGTATTAGTCATATGTAAAACTTAAGTCCGACAATCATAATATACGAGGCAAGGGATTAAGGAGGGATTTCACTGATTTAGAAGTACTCTTGGTGGTCGCCCGCCCTTCGCGTGTTTTTTGCCAATGTTCCGTACCCGTGACATGCCGTCGAGAGTTATGGAGGGGCTGGACATCTGTTATGGGGACACATTTGAATTTTTAAATAGCCATTTATATTAGTACCTCTCATTGCCGGGACACATTCATTGTAATTTAATGCTCTATTGTGTAAATATATCCCAGTTGCTGGTCATATTACTATCGGTCGTGGGTTTCATCCCCATTAGATTTGTAATAATAACTATCCGATTCTTTCTTGTTATACATAATTATATTGTAGATGAATTAACCTTTTGTTGAATTTTAAAAAACCCGGCTAATACTGGTAAAATACAGTTATATCTTACCAGTATTAGGAGGGTTTTTTCAGGCGGTCAAGAAAAAAAATTGAGCTCAAGCACCTCCCTTGAACCGTGACGATTTCAAACAAAAGAGCTGATAACATTTTAATACGAAAAAGAAGAAGATAAATGTGAAAAACAGAAAAGGCACAGCGCAATATTAACAACGGCGACGTTAAATCTATTGCAATAGAAACTTCTGTCTCGGTATTCTTTACGGCATTATATCGACAGCAGATTTGTTTGGATCATATAATGGTGTCAATATTGCCATTGAAATACTTTTGAAATTACTAACTGATTTAATGACAAAGCCAGCTACCAATCAAAACTAAATCGCCAACAGTCTAATGGTTCACTGCCGTAGCATTACTGCGAAACGTAGAAGAATATTTGTAAAATTTGTTCTAAATGATTTACTAAAAATGTAATCCTACAAAGTGTTAAGGTTTGCTTCTGTATTACACGAGAAACCTATATATATAATCAAGTAAAACTTTATACCCCACAAAATAATAACAAAAGCTTATAAAATTTGTTGGGTTATTATGTCAACCCTTTAGCTCCATACTTCTATACACTCGTGCTCATTCATGATTTAGGGTGGCCTAATGTGTTATGAGACCAAATCAGTATCGAAAGGTGTGACGTGACATAAGCACTCGAAAATATTCACGAGCACGGAGCTCGTTCGGGTGGTCGGCTCGTTCATGATTTGTAGGGTGCCGCACCACGAGCACTATTATTTTATAAACAGTTTTTTAATTGGTTGTGGTATTTTTGGTCATAAGAATATACAATATACTTTATAATAAATGGTATAATATTGATACTAAAATGAAGTTAAGAGAATTGATTATAAACGGAGTTTCGTCATCGGAGGACACGACAGACCGCCAGGTACCATCCACACCATCTGGATGGCTGGCATTCCTCAACAGTGCGGTTCTCTCGACATTTTCTGCCTCGCACAGCCGCGTTGTGGAATGGCCTGTCCTCGGCGGTATTTCCAAGCCAGTACTGCTTAGGGTCCTTCAAGAAGCGAGCCTATCTTTTTCTTAAAGGCCGGCGACGCATCTGCAGTTCCTCTGGTGTTGCGGGTGTCCATGGGCGTCGTTGATCACCTGGGTTTTCTCGCCGCTCGTTTGCCACCTTCTCATATAAAAAAAAAACACTGAGTTAATAATTATAAATGTTGATGTCTGTATACATATAACAATAATCAGCTTCTCATTTGGAATTTAATATTGTTGTATGTTTACAATGTGATTAAACTTTTTTCTACTATGAATGTAGAAGAAGCGAGAGAGGCGTTATGCCAGGACCGTGACAAATGGAAATCCGTATCTCTGCCTACACTGCCGGTTTAGGGGAGTGAGTGGATACATATTTGCTAGGTATAAAGTATGTCTCCCTCTCCCGTAGAGGTGTCCTGGGTCCTTGCAGTGGGGAAACGTTCTTAAAAAATGTTGAGTTATGATATTATGGAATATAAAATATGTAAAGTAATATATATGTGTATATAAAATTATATTAGCACACATGACCTGAACGATGTTTTAATTATAAGAGTAACGTGTCTAGTGCACACACATTGTCAGTATGGTAACAATACGACGAAACACAAACCCAAGACTGAAGCAAAAGTGGCCGTCGATGATTCGTGGGGGTAAGATTAGATAAGGGGTAAGATAAGATTTTTTGTTTAAATCCCGATTGAAATGTAAGATATTATTTTTGTGATAGCTATTGTCAAATGAACTTTGTGTTCAACGAAACAGAAACGGCAACGACATAAAATTTCAATAATAAAAATCAATGTCCTAGAACTAAGACTGGCAGACGGCGTTATGACAAAATTTAATATGGAACATGGCGTTAGACACCCCTGGTTCTAGTTTACTGACATTTTGCACACTTCACGACTCTAAAGGGAGAGGAATTTTGCATGGATAATTTGCTTAAACGCAGTTTACAAGTTTAAGCGACGGTCAAATGCTCTCCGCCAACCGCTGCCCATCCAGAGCACATTTTATTAATTAAAACATTAAGTGTTCCTACCGTGGTGCGAGATGTTGCGTCAATTGTTTTGGGACTCTGTAGCGTCGTTTGTTTTGTTTCGCTTGTGATTTAAACTGCGTACTAATACTATATTCAAACATTGATAGCAACTGTCAGCCGGATAAACTTTTAAAGATTGAAAATTCGAAGTACACCAAGTATAACGTATGATAGATCTTTTAACATTTCTCCTCTCAGTATCTCGAGACTTCATATCGTAGATGCCATCGCACAATATTAATTAAGTACTAAGTTAAATTATACTTCTTTTAGCGTATTTGGGATAAATGATAATAAGGACTTTACATGAGATGCGCGACATCTTGACAACCAATAACAACTTTCTAATATTAACCTATAATTCCAAGTTATGTAATCAAACCCTTAAACAACTGCATTTTTTTTCACAAACAAAAAGTACTGACACACGGATTAAAATGTTTAGTTCTTATTGTTTTGTTACGTTAAAGTAGTCAAGTTATTACGTGCTAACACAAGTACACAAACGTTTTATTAGACAAATATTTGTTAGGTTAGCGCGAAGATATAGGAATAAAAAAGCTAAGTAGTAATTACATTCGGCGCAACGTAATTTTGTAGTAGTCATCGGACCGACCACTCATCCTCCGCCAGAGGACCAAGTTTAAGCAGTTAATGAAAATCGGCCTCGTCGCTTTCTGCATATAGAGAGGCAATTTGCTGAAACGGTCGCCTTCGAGCTAATGCGAAATATCGCCACGGGCGTCAATTGCCAAGTCGATTTGCCCTCTATTATAACTGGAGTAAGGGCGTCATTATTACGAAGATTTCCGGCGCCGGGAATTGTTGCGTTCGATACTTAATGAGTATGCAAATACGCAAGCCCTAGCAGTATTTAGCTTCGATGTCTTCCGAGTGATAAATTGATAATGTTAGCTTCAACGATTCTGTTTATTGAGCAATACATTAAACTTAATTGTAAGGAAATTTCCTCAGCAACTAGTACATGCACTAACTATTCATATCATGAACGTTCGCTTAAACGAAGTTAGCTGAGCAGCTAGATGACATATAATTTACTTATCAGTTAATGATCGGTAGTTTAAGGTGAGCGTGTATCTTATTTACACCGGATAAATAAATGCTGCAATGCAGAGCCATCAACAACATTTTTGTTGCATGAAAGGGCAGGCTTGACCGTCGAAACACCACGACCTCACAGAATACATACTGCTAATTCACAGCAGTATTTTCCACTTCTGCGTTTGGTGTGATGAATGAGGTGCCGGAGGTGCTTGTTGCAGGTGAACCGGTTGCTCGTTTATCACCTTCTTCCATAACATTTTTTTTCTATCATAATCAAATATCCTATTCTTAGACAATTGCAATGCTAGACATGTATCAGAGATTAATGATATCATAAACACTCGTTATAAAGCCAATACTTTTCGGCGAGATTGGCTTTGGGTGCACAATTTGTATACACACCAATAATACACCACAATAATCTGTACAAACGAAATGAAATATTTATCTTTCTATGTTTACATACCTCTTTGTGTATCTTATAACTATTTACGACAACATTACCGTCGCTTCCATCATTCGTTGGCACCGCATCACGCTGGGCTCTCGACGATAAAGTATTAATGTAATATTATTTAAATAAAGAAGACTGCTTCTTGCAGCATTTTAAATTTTTTATTTCAAAATCGATGTATGTTGTATACTTCTACAATAAAAATGTATGCTCTTTGTAGTCATTATTGTTGAATACACGTACTTCGACTGTAAATTTGTTGTTAATAAAATAGGCGGTTTTGAATAAATATAGACGTTGTAACGTATTGAATATCTTAAGTTTCTCTTAAATCAATTATAAAGGTTTGTTTTGATTGTATTTGCAATGTCGTCCGTCGTGCGTGGATTTAGATAGGCGTGTATTTATAACAAGTTGAGCAGTGCGACACAAAGCAAGTAGAATAGTAATAAATGACGTGAACAATATGAAAGAATCTATAAAAATATTTTTACAACATAGCCCAACTATTGTCCAAGCACTGTATACGCGGACTTTATAGTTACTTTATTAAGGTAATAGATGCAGCGTATAAATGAAAAGCAAAAACTGTTGGTTAGTAATGCGAGCACAATATCATGAGACTCATGTGCGGTGCATCCATCCATTCTCGTCTTACCTCTAACCTATCCCTGTACGCTCTTGCTCTTACATTGATCAACGAAGCTTTGCAATGTTGTTAGTTTTATCAGATTATTTCACGACGTAAATTTTCTTGTACACTATCGTATCGTTATCGGTCTGTCTTGTTATTGTGGGCGAGTAGCGTACATAAGCCGTTATAGTGACTTAAATTGTACTGAGATTTAAATAAGCAACGTAATCCCCACACCACGAGGCAATGAAACACAATACAGTAGAGCAAATAAACTAACGCACGAGTTGGAACTCGATTAGTTCCCTTACACGTGTCTACATCTAAGGTATTCTCGATAAAGGTAGTATTTCAATTTAGAACTACTTCGCCTCGGAGCAAACGGCAGCTGAAAGAAACCCGACACTCTTGTCCAACTGGTCGGTCGATTTGTCGCGCGACACAGTTGGTCAAGTGGTAAGTGTTGCTGTCAAACTAACGACACCGAGGACATTCTGACTCAAATGATGTACGATGTGAGAATTTTACCATCACAAATGAATATATAATTAAAGAAATCGCGCATCACAAAAAAAACAAATAACTTAGTTTTTGGACTACTATTCAATGGCTTTGAAAACAACACTCAACAGTTAATCTATTGCGTTCGCAAGTATCTTGGGAGAAAGTTTTGAATGGGTTACATAATGAATCTGATAGTGTCACATGTTCCGTGTAATATCCTTTTCTTAAGCATCAAGTTAATTTTGATCGGTGTTGAAATGTTTTGGTAAAGATTGCGGTTAAATATGTAGCACATTGCCTTTTTGCCATCTGCTTATGTGTTTCGATCATTTAATATCGGGTGATTTAAATGCTAGTTTGTCACCTTCTTTTATTAAAAAAAAACATTGACTACGTTTAAAGGAACGGTAATGCTGTACGTCGTAAAACTTTCAATTTATATTACATAAAAATTTGATTTAAAATATTATGTTTAGCCTTTTGTTTTTTTCTAATAATATTTTAATTTTTTTGCCCAAAATCAACGGCGTATACAGAGATAGCAATTAAAAAATAAAATATATGAACACAATACAGTCAAGTTCTCGCAAAATATATTGGGATATGATTTTGCTAAAGCATTTAGTGAGCACTCTATACTAGTAGCGAAGTAACCCAACACCGACATACGTCTGCCTGACTTCTAAAAAAAAATTCCTGTATCCGAAATAACATTATAAATCATTTCGGCCATGGGCTGGGGCTATTTTTTGTATTGAAATTTGTTAGTTTCGTGACAATCTGTTCCGCTATTTGCTTAGCGTCTCTAAACAGATGGCCGGGGCGTGCATTCATCATATTCAAAAACGCATTCGTTTCCGAAAGCCGCGTCGTGTCTATGACGTGAGACTAATAGCTTTTGTACAGTTTCGTTTAATACAACTAATTAAATGGAAATATGTCTAAAATGTTGCTCCATGTTGATTTTTTAAACTGACGATACATCTTTTACAGTATCTAAGTAACTAATTCTGTTAAATGTTGGCAGTTAGAGTAAACTTGGTGCTTGATGAAGTAAGCAAAATATCACAATAATACCAGTAGTTTTTTAGTTTTATTCGGTATTTGTTTTTTCATTGGGCCTTTTTCGGATAAGAATAGTGAAATAGAATACCTATAAAACTACCTATAAATTGATAGGTACTTAATTAATCAAAACTACTACTTTAACAGGCAGACGATTCATTATAAACAAGCAAAAAACGTCCTAAAGTTTAGTTACGCAGATAAAACTTACGAAAAGTACTACAGTAACATTTCATTATCTACAAGTTTTTACTAAGAAAAAGTAGTCTTGTTGCGACAAGAAAATACGTAAGTTCGATTCGACGTCGTTGCGCCTCCCTAACATGTCTGCAATGCTATTAGACGCTGACATTTGCTCTCTCGCCGCGCACCCATTCGAAGTATCTCAAAATTACTCATTGGGCATTTCAGTCACGAGCCCGCAGCAACGATCCTACGGTGATTTTTACTTCTTTCCATTCCAATTGCAGTATTTTACCTGGCAATTTATCTTCATATATCGCCAAATGAACGTAGAATCTATAAAAATCAGCAGTCGGCGCAATCAAATGGCATTATGTTTTTTTATTCCTCACTTACAAAAATCTTGCGGCCACGACTTATATTTTGGAACTCATTTAATTATCGGTCGAATTAGACCAGGTCGTAGACAAAATTTAATTCAAATCTCATATAATACTAGTCTAATAATAAAAATAATAAATCGTCCTTTTTTAGAATGTTCCCCACTGCAGGGACCTAGACCACTGGAGGCCTCCTCTTCGAGAAAAGGAGTACTAGTCTACCATATCTGTTTCTATTGTTGTCAGAATTAAACGCGAAAGTCAGCCGCTGTCCTTATTCTCAAGTTAAGTATGTTTCATATATTGCAATATAAAAAAACTAAATTGGCGGATCCGGGTTAGTGGCGACATTGGGCCATCGGAGCTAAGGGACTTAACGTTTTGGACTACGCACAAAACTTAGTCGTTACAAAATTTTTAAATATACATTTAATAAAATGATATAACTAGAAAAAAGGTATTCTTACAATTAAAACTCCTGTTTGTCTCACCAAAGCATGCTTATTTTCTTTTTAAATATTTGCTTCGCGCCGCTGTCAACTTTGCACCTTCACGCACATTAGCGCTGTAACAAGTATAACGAATGCTAGGTCTAGCGTGAAGCTGGCGTAGAAAATCACCGCTTTCAGCTTAATTTAATTATAATTTATAAATATTTGGAATATTAAATGTTTTTTCCATTTATTCTTTCAACAATATTTATAAAGTAAAAATTGTTTAACACATTAGCGTTCCATGTAAAAGTTATAAAATCAGGATTGTAGAAGGTCTGTACTACTAAAAAACTTAACAAGAACTTTAAGCTTATAACAAAAAATATGTAAGCGATTTTAAATGTAAAATGTCCGGTGTGCACCGAATCCATCGTCTATCGTATGCACCAATATTCTGCGGCGATTCCACTATAAACTTCAACGTCAAACTTTTAATAGTTTCCTTTATTCAATCAACACATTTTTGCTCTCGGTCACATCCTCGCTTGCCAACAATTTGTTTCGAGACTTTTTTCTGTCACTAGACATTCGCGAATTCGGAAAGCCCCTAAATTCGGTCTCTCGGGTACTTTAAAAAAGTTTTCGCTTTCTCACTCTGATCCAGTCTAGACGGAATATTTTATCATTGACGTCTGAAGATCTACATTTTATACGAGAAATATTAAAAAGTTTCTAATGTGTTTAACATTAAACTGTTTGAGAATTTATCGTTTTCGTTCAGTTGTTTTTACATGAAAAGATAAATGTTTTGTGTATTATGTATGAAGTTTTGCAAATTAAATAAAACAAATACTTACAAAGGAGAATGAAGAACGTGGAATAGTTATTTTACGTTTAAATGGAGGAGTAATCATCACTGCGATTAGTAACAAAAACTAACCAGAGAGAGATTCAAGCTCAAATAAAAAGAATCAACCATGCAATTTATAAATTAATGTTTTGTTTTATATCAAATAACATATTTAAGGAATTATTAGTGTAAATATAGTAAGAAAGTAAACACGTGGAACTTATCATTGCCCTTAAAGTTTTTGTGAAAGTAATATTCGGAGGCAAGTTAGTTTCCTCTGCGCTTAAGAATCGTATAACTTTCTTAATACCGTCCCGAGATTAGGTTCAGTCGTCCGTGCGTCTGACTGCGAGACATACACGAATAATAATAAAAATGACAATCTACTTTTATTTGTTATACGCTATAACTTTGTAGAAATACGCCCAGTTATTAATTCTGCCCGATAAAGTCGCCTTATTGTATCGGTTTACGAGTGATATGTTCTTAAGTCGCTCTCTAGTGGTCCCTTTTAGTTTCGTTTTACCGTCTGATGTTCGCTTTTGAATGACCAATCTCTTTTATTTGTTGTATGTTATGTTCCGGGATTCGAATCTGATATGAACTGGATTTCTGAAGCTACTTCTACATAAAATAGCTTATAATCGCAATAAATATATCGTATAAATTGAATAGGATACAACCTTTTACCTCTGATTATTTCAATCCACCTCAGCGTTATATGGGTCGACATGAGAAAAGGTTATCAGCCCTTGGATCTACTTTTACCGTCTCAACTTTCTTTTTTTCTATTGACCAGTATAGTGTGCTATACTGGTAAATAAATAAGAAATTGTGTGTAAAAACAATTATAATTTACTACAACCACTATCCACGATAGCTAATTAAGTCCAAAATGACAGGTGGACTCGCCCGACTTTAGTGGTCAAGGAGACGATCTATTACACATTATATGAAGTTATTTTAATGCGCCTTTTCTGGGCTGATCCCCGCCTTTATATTTATTAGTGTAACTACTTTGTATTTTTAGTTTTTGGGAAAATGACAGGAACTTCTGCTCTACCCAGGGGAGGCGGAAACTCCACCAGGCCATGGCATATCGCCGTCCCCCCGCGTTTTTCTAGTCGATCCCGGCGCCCACCGTAACCGCCCACGAACCCGAATGGAGTAGGCTTAGTTGCACCTCATCCATGGGACGAAACTTAAAGTGCAAGTAATTATACTTCATGGTGGTATTCTGTGAAGTCGCGGTACTCCCGTTCGTGCATTCAAGCATCACCTACTGTTGCTTAGATCTATTCTAAATGCCGACATATTTTTTATTGTGAATGGCTATGTTGTGAAAAGCATTAAACATATATTTTTATAGTTGTTAGTTGACTGACCCAGATGAAGGTAATGTTTTTCGTGTCAATGTATGTGTATGTATGTATGTTCGTTATATTGTAAACTCCTGTAGCTTAAACGGCTTGACCGATTTTGTTGAGTGTCAGCTATTATTATGTGACTGATCATAATCACATCCAGTCGGCTTGTCCTGTTTACTTAACTGTTACTTTTTGGAACACCATGATGATATGTTGAAGGAGGTTTATTTTTACAATGAACGAGTCTTAAAAAAGACCTTTAAGTTTAGGCATACCGTCACGGAACCAAGTCCAAATATTTCCCATTCCAGTAGCAGCTTTCGAATAATTTATTCAGAAAAGGTTCTTTTTAATGGCACCCTGACGTCAATTAAAATAACGCCGTTTACTTTTTTTCTTCGGTTCCTTTAAAAAGTGTCGAGCGGCGCGGCTTTTGAATCTTTCTGTGCGATAGACGAATTTTACAGGTGCTATGTCCGCCGGTGGTCAAACGTGTCAAGCGAACTGAACATTCGTTTCGTAAAATGACTTCACACCAATTTTAAACCTTATAACCACGGCGTTAGAGCTACAATTAAATTTTTCGACCGATAACGAAACTTTTAAGGTGTTTTAAAAAAGTGAAAATCAACGATGAGGTATTTCTTTCATCTTATTTCCTAAAGTGACCCCGAATATTTCACGTGTAAATATTTCGGTGATTTTTTTTCGAAATTCAGATTAATTATTCACTAAGTTTCGCTCTGCATTGGACATTATGCCATTAAAATTATTAGGAGATAATATCGCTTGGTTGTTTAAAAATGACAAAAAGCGGATCTTTAGCGGAATGCTTGTAAACACATTAGTTTAAAATCAACTAACAAAGAAAGTTAAAAGTTTCTAGAGCAGAAAACTAACTAGCTGTTTTCTTTTTAATATTTCATTACGAAACTTTTTAAGTGACACATCGTTATTCCAGACGTATCGTGTTTCACGGGGGTTCGACCAGATTTACATACTTGTATCGGGAAACCTATATTTGGACAATATATTATTAATCTTTAATTTACTTTATTAGCGTTCGCTCCCCTACTCGAAGCAGCCGCCCTCGCCCCAGGGATTTGTTCGAGAGAGCGAAAATTTAAATTTGAATGACCCCTCAGAATACCTATGGCTTAAATTTTAGAACATGCAAATCTACCTATTTGAATGTGATATTGTAACACAATCACATTCCTGAATAATGATCGAATACATTTTTACATTCAATATATTTATTAAACCAAATGCGTGAATTATAATATAATACTATTGACGCCCAGTTGTCATAAACTTAATTTTGTAGACAAGTAATTAATGTATGTTTTATTCAATTTAATTTATGTGTAAAATGTATTATGAGTGCGCGAAGTACTTGTTCCAAATTTTGTGTCATTTAAATTATTAAAGTTATAGAGAATATAAATAAAATCAAATAATTTAATTTTAAAATATGACTAATTAGTTTTGTCATCAAATTGATTAGTAAATATCGGCATACATATTTCATTTCGACATATTTCAGGGAGTTCTATTCTGATATGTATTGCAACACAATAAATGTCTACGAAATCTATGCGACCGTTACATTACACGACTCGACTAATCTTACCAAATTTACATTTATTCAAATTCCAATTGGCCAACAAAGAAAGCCGCAACAGCAAGGAGCACGCTATCACTGTTGTTTTCGAATGCAAATATAGCACGAGTAATGAGTAGCTAAATGCATGCAATTTAAAGGAGGCAAGCCGTAAACCCGGCTTCAGATTAGGCTCCGCTGCCAAAAAGATAGCAAAGAGGATGTAGAATCCGGATTAAGAATGAATACTCAAACATGCACTTAGCACAAACTACCAGTAGAATGCAGATTGCTTTGTATTTTTCCTCCACACGTTCCAGAATTGCACTTGCACTGTTAATAGCATCCTAAAATTTTAATTTCCATGTAATTGTTTTGGTTTTGGTTTATCTGATTTACTGAACAAAAAACATTAAATTAATAATTGATGAATCACCTTAATCTAGAAGAGTAAGCAGATATTATGTAAAAACCATGTGTCGAAATTGTTTGAAATAAAAAATATTACAACGCACTTTTTAGTTAATTTTATTTCCATATGTAGGACATAGAATTCTGAAGATGTGGTAGGCCCTTACTTAATAAATTACATCAAAATATATGTTTTTGTTTGTTCCATTTATTCCTATTCACTTTTACGCATAGCTTAAAGCACTGTTACGATTACATAATTGATCAGTCTAGTCTTCTATATATAATGATTCGGTGAAAAGATTTTTCGTTCGTAGTGTTCCCGTTGCACAAGATACGACACATCTAAAATTAAAATAACACACAGCACCTCCCATTTGATCACAAATAGCCTAAGAGTATTTTTTTTCAAACAAAGACTCTTGAGCCATGAGAAGAACCTACTAAATTGTAATCAGTCTAATTTAACCAGGTTATTATTATATAAAACTTGAAATACAACAAAAAGCAACTCATTTAGTGACGGCTAAAGAAAATGCTCGGCTTGTAATCAGCTAGCTGGCGGCGATTAAGACGTGGAAACTTGACTTGGCCCTGGGACAACGGACAACATTGAGTGTAGAAGAAATTTTACGCTTGGATAGGGTATCGAAACAATGTTTACTTGCTTATTATGGTAGATGAAATAAAACTAGTTAGCAATTCACTTTATTGTAATGGTCCCCGCCACCCATTACCTTCCACAACAATTATTGGGTGCGTTACTAGCCTATGTAACCACTGTAAGAGTAGGAGGAGGATACTGGTATTGTCACTGTACTGTCACAGAAAAAAAATCTATGCATTAATTTAAAAAAACTGAACATAAAATGATGGTACAATTTTTTATCCTAAGCAGATCGAGTAAACCTTGCAAAGCAACCATTTGACCTAGCCATCAGACATGAAATACTATTATAAATCAAGAAAATACTATGAGTATGAGTCGTGAGTCAATTCTTATATCATTTGTGTCTAACATTATATCGAATATTTGAAATATTAATTCTCCTGGTACATTCAATCAGAAGTGTTAAATCAGTATCAAGCTACAAATAAACTATTAAACTTCGTCTACAAACCCATTAGCTACTACTATTACTATACAACTGAAATTATAATAAAAAAATCTATTTTATTTGTATTCGTAGACTACCACATCAAAAATTCCAAAACAATTTCCCCATTCATTGCATCCGACCCCTCTTATTTACTGAAAACTTTTGCGTCGCAGCTAATTTATTTCCTAACTAAATCTTATAAATTCGGTCTCGCGAGCCGTCCGCACGCAATCCCAGTCAAACGTCGACTTTTGATAAGAGAATTATTATAAATATAACAAACTACTCACGACCGAATTATAATCGGGTGGACAGGGGCAGAGTCAGGTGTAAAAATATATAACAGATTTGCAAAAGGTGAATGCAGCAGTTTGTAAATTTATATCATTGTTACTTCCAGTTAAGGCTGTTACTATGTCAAAAGACTTCACTAGAAATTTGTACAAATATCCTTTTATGGTGTTACTAGTTCAGCGATTTCTCATATGGGATTGTATGGGTTAAAAAGAATGAGAAAGTATTTTAAGTTAACTAACCTGTGTGTACATATAACACAAACCATTCAACAGAATTTACTCGTTCCGAGCGTCAAGCTAGCGTATTAATAAATTTTACCATTTTAATTGATAACAAATTGATATCACACACGGGTTGTAGCCTAATATTTCCACTGTACACACTATATACGACTTCTTATAACAATCAGTCAAGGTTACAAAATTAACTACAAAAATTTTCGCTTTTACCTAAAAAAATCAATTGAAAATTTCCAAAAAAAATACATTCAATGTTCGTTTCACGTAATTTTTATCCCAAAGAGTGCAGTGAAAATTGCCGTCGGAGCAAACCATTTAAATTAGGTACGGTTATTACTTGAAAACCAAATGGAAGGGGTTTTTCCAGGAGTGCTCCAATTAGTTTCGCTGTTATTTTTCCATTTCCGACGCCATGGAAATTGGGTCGATTGAAATTCCAACAAAATACACACTATGAAGGAATAATTTTTATATTGGTTATTAATTTTAATTAATTTTCGGAAAATTGAAGTTAAAAATATACCTTTGAAATATATGGATTTAGATTCATGAAACGAAATAATTTAGACTTTTTATATCTAATGCTTGAGTTTCATTGAATTTTAAATCCTTGCAAAATAAGGTTTTCAACCGATATAATCCGAATGTTATGATGAACTTTCCAACTGATCTTAGTAGGAATGATTAATAAGAATTTTAGCGATTATTGTTTACACTTATAATTACTATATTTTAAAAGAAAAAGGGGGTACCAAGTTTTTGTGACACATTTTATAGTTTTGTTAGGTCAATTTATCTTGACAGAAACAAAGTATGTATACATACTTTTCAATATTAGCAAAAAGGTCCCTTACTCCATTTTCGCGGAGGAGCGAGCAAAGATGATTGATTAACTCTTTGTTAATTACGCAAATATTTTGTCGATCGTTAAACAAACTAAAAGACAATAGCCTATATAGCCTTTGTAAGGCAACCAATTTGTATTACTACAATGGGACGTTTTAATTTGAAACTGAGCCAATACATTCAAGTGTATTCCTTTCATTAGTTTTATTATTACATCAAAAACGTTGGCCAAAAACGTTGAATTTATGAACCCTTTGAAGATTTAAGGACGCAGTAGGGTAAGGACCTTGATTGACTTGTAAAAAATTAGTTGGTTTCATGAAGCATTATAATCCATTATATATCGGAACGCATCTTCAAATAATGCTTCAAAAAGCTTTAGGGTCAGATATGTTTTGCCGATTCTAAAGTTTTTTAAATATGATTTAGGCAATAAATTTAAAAGTTTAAAAAAATAAAAGCACTAACGGCTACCTTTAATTCATTTGTTTTATAAAAATCCTTAAATATATTATAAATAATACAGATCCTCATCCAGGTCATCGCGACACTGCTCGTGAAATATGAGACATTAAATGAAAATAAATGACATTACATTTAATAGCCGAATTTTTTTGGGTTATCAAAATCGTGTGACGTTAATACCCCACGCAATGCTACAGGACTGAAGTGATTATCATGAGTAATTAAGCCACCCTTTATGAATTATTCACGCCTTTTATCGTAATTGGACATGCGAAATGCAAAAATATAATTGCCGAATACTATTTATTCCTTTGCTCTCAATTTTATATACTAGAGTGATATGCTTGAGCGCGATACCGTATTACACAATTAATATAACCATTCACAATTTCATTCGCAAACTCTTATAGATTGCCATACATAGACTTTCAACTTCAATTCCCGAAGAGGGTCAGTCATCAAGCAGGCGGCCGGCCGTAAAAAGTGTAGCTAAAACTATACGGTATGGACTATGTTCATACTGTCCTACTTCACACGAGTGGGAAAAGGGCAGGGCGATGATAATGACGAAACAGACGTTCAATTTCCGTGATAAAAAGTAGCCCTTTCCCATTAACTTAGGATCAGATCTAACTAAAGATGTTTGAATTCTCCTTTCAAGAAGAAACATTAACATGTTAGAATCTCAATATTGAAACTTATAAGAATCAATAAGGATATTGAAAATTGTAGAGATGAACGAAATTATATTTGTATTAGATTTCTATTTCCGTAAATTTAATTAAGTTTGTATTACTTAGTTCCTAATGCGTAGTGATTTTGCGAAAAAAGATGCAACTATCGAGTTGCAGTCTAACTATTTGATTTTACAAGAGTAGGTGACAAACAAGTAAACGATTCAGCCAATATTAAGTGACCACTATCCATAAGCAAATGCTAAGAGCAAATGAGTTGCAGATGCGTCGCCTCCGTTACTTGACGTATGAGGGAAAAAAGAAAAAAAGGATATTTACTATTCCTGTCCTTCACATCCCCGTCGAATCCACTTCCGATAGTTTCCTTATAAGTGACTATAAATGAAACTAGTATAATTCATAATATACCTGTATATTTTTTATAGAATGTGTTATTTTTTCTTACGGTCGGGGGGACAATAAAGTAATGAGCTAGGTGACCGAGCGTCGGCGACTCTTATGACGCGCGTTATCTGCCGCCGCACGCTATGTGTGTTTGTTCAGACGTAACCGTTCCAACTCCACTGCCGCCATGTTGGTTCGATACGGGCTTCACGCCAATGTAAACGCTACAAATAATATCTAAACGATCGTGACTTAAACTATTTAATTATGTTAACTTTTTGTGATAGCTTAATGGATTAACTGATATTATCATTTTGATAATCATTACGTTAAAAATGAGCTTTTGTCAAAAAGCTTTTGAGAAAAAGATAACTAAAGTTGAATCAATCGACTTTTCACCGCAACTTTTCATCTTATAACACATTTTAAATGTAGTAAGTAAATCGTTAAATCTCGCTAACGCTATTGCATTTCTGCGCCTAAGTTACAAATCAATTTTATAATATATAATAGAGGCGCGACAAACAGAATCAACACAACAACTTATTATTCTTATATTATTATTATTGTTGATAATTAGAATTTAAACAATTAAACGTCACCTGATTTTCATGAGTGATATCGCACACTGGTTGTAGCTCAATATTTCCATTACACAATATACTGTACACACTATATACGACTACTTATAACAATCAGTCAAGGCTCGGGCCTCAAGAGGATTTGTCACGACCGTTGACAGGAGTACAAACTGAGTCTCCTTCCTTTGACAAGTGCTTATAAAGACTGGCTGTCTAAAGTCAGCTACGCAACTTTACGTTTCACTACCGTAATCATACATTTCTGGCAAACCGGAAATGTGAGCGACAACATGGGGAATTTATATTCAACACAACAATAATTACTAAAGTCACGTTGCCATTATGATTTCAAGATTAAAAAAAAATGACTGAAGACGGTATACAATAAGGAATAATCATTTTTGTATCCATAGCTTGTATTAACAAAAGATTATCTTAAAAAGGGCTTTCGTTTCTTCTCAAATCGGCTTCTTGTAGTTATTCCACAGACGAGGTGGCCGACATCACCCTATTTTGATTTGACCTATGACACTGTTTTAGTGGTAAAATAATTAATAATGGGAAAAAGGGTAGCTTATTTAATTTATAATTTTATGACGTTTATTTTATTACTAGCTAGCCCTGCAAACATCGCTCCGCACTATAAATAATAGATGGTTCACTATTTTGGCGATAATGGCTTACACTTATAGGAGAGATAGATGCCATCGCGGGATTTTTTTGTTTACGATAATCATTTTCATTATACATTGTATACTCTGACGGTTCTTGCATCGCACACGGGAATAGTTCGCGTACGGCGGAATTTTTTCCTCCTTATTTGACAGTTATCGTTACAATTTGGTCCAATCACACAAGATCTTTATAAATTATAACCTATATTTCATTCTGTTGTCTAATCTATAATATTCTAAAGTTTCATTAATATCCACACATACTTTCGCATTTATAATATCAGTAGGATGTAGCATATTTTACGAAATTTAATTTTTTTTGCGTTCCTCCTTATGGCTGGCTCAATTCCATCACGGTGCTCACTTATCTGTTCGCTTTATAGTTGCCGTGCCCCGGGCTAATAATAATAAACTCCAACGCAGCAATATTAAAGGACGGAATCGCCATGTTTCGAGGCTGTAAATCTATTTTTATATAGTGCCACATATCTTAATTGCCTTCCCTTTTGCGAAAAGGGAGATTAAGGGAATAATTTCGGCTATTTGTTCAAATAAATAAATATAATATATCTTCAAAAACATTAGTGATACCAGCTGATATTGGCGAATTGGTGGAACGATAGTACGCACTATTTTAGCTTTAGCATATTCTATTCTTCTTACATACAAATATATAAAGCTGTATACGTCTTAAGAAGACAAAATAGCTAAGCCGGCAACTAACGCTATTGTTTTGCTGAAGATTTGAATGACATCCTCTAATTCAAAAAATAAATACTGCCAGTCATAAGGTCTTAGTCCAGCCTGCAATTTTATATGGAGCTCGAGATTAACTTACGATAAGAAATGAATATGTTTTGTACCGTAAAACTTTCGGTAAAATCAAGTATTTATAACAGAACACCGATTGTTACCATAATAAGAACCAAATAGCGTTCCTACTGGAATAGAATTAATGTACATTACATTAATTCGTCTAGTGGCCACCCTATTCGGTAACACAAATAAAACAGCGATAGTAGCATTATTTTGCAAACTTGAGCGATAGGAGTTGTAACGTTTAATTATGTTAACGCGAGTAAACAATGCGATATACATTTAGCACGAATGGATGAATTTGTATTGTAGTATAAGGAGCAGTAGAAGTATAAGAGTATAAGGAGATATAAAGAAAGGATAGAAGAAAGATGTAAACTCTGTAAATATACCACTAAGGTTGTATAACATTTCGGGACAGTTAAAATTGATTTAATGAATTAACTGGGAAGTGTTAAAATTGATCTATTCATACATACGGAAGCTTAAGTTTTATAACTTCAATGTTTTATGCTACCTTATTACGTGATTATTGCAAAAAAAATAAATGTTTATAAAAAGTATAAAAATATTGACCTTCAGAATAGAGATATGCAAATAACGGTCTTATTACGGAGCCAATGCTGAGTTTGTATTGCTCGAAGTTTATTTCTCAACTTGTTGAAATACATTTGCGGGACAATCAGAGCGATCGGTTATTAATAGCTAATTAATATTGGAGTGCTATTTGCGGTCTTCTTTGATTTTCCCGTGTTGTAATTTAAACGGCTTCGGGACGTGAAACGATTGCTATAACTTTCCACGTGTTAACTTCTGCGCCACGTGATCTTATCGATATTTATTAATAACGATTGATAATAATCAAATTTGTGTTTTTTTTAAATAAATGTACATATTTGTTAAATTTTTGCCCGACTGACAGAAGGGTTCTGTTTTTTGTGGGCATGTATGTCCGTTTCAATGCGCCTTTAGCCTAAACGGCTTGATCGATTTGGAGGTGTCAGTCGATTTGTGCACTATGGAGTGTCATAGCAGTCTGTTTTCGAACTGAAAACTTCTTTAGCCGTGTTAGATATTTGGTAGGGGGGAAATCTTACAGGGTCCCGTAATCATCACGCGCAATATGCAACACGTGTCAGAAACATACTTATTTTGGTAGGTAGGATTTGGTGGAAAAGTGGGAAACCTAATATTACGTAATGAGGAGACTCAGGGGTGCGTTACTAGCGTTATTGTTCGAAAAGGAAAGAAGGAGAGAATGGGAAGGAGACAGTGCTGGCTGCATCTCACCTGTCAGGCAAATAGCAGAAACGTTCATACATTTCTTTGGGCTCGTATTTTCCAGCTTCTTCTTTCCATCTTCTACCTTAGTTTTCGTAGACCGGACATTTTTTTATTTGATTATGAATATTTAGTTAAATTGTAATAGTTCTACATTATTTGAGGTGAATGATAGTCAAGAATTGTTATTTACACGGAATCCATCATGTCATCCTTACCCTCTCTGAACTGTGGAATGCTGTGCTGGATATTAAGGGATTTTCGGTAAATATTGGAGTTTCTTACAACCCTTTGCAGTTATATGTGGTGAAATTACATTTACGTACTATGTCAAGACTCGCCAAGAAAATTACGTTTTTTACTCGTACGGATGAACAAACAAAAACTTATCGGCATTTTTACAAGAATACAAAGAAGAATATGGATAGTTAGTTTTTTCCAATACTTCAGTAATCGGTATTAACTTAGAAGTCAAAATGGTGTATTTAATTCCGGCGAATATGAAGATCACAAGACGGTGCTTAAGAGGAAAATCTATAAATGAAGTATATGTGCATGGAAGAATTAAGAACTTTTTAGCTTTACTATACAAAGCCTACTACTACCTACTCTGACCCGATATTGTATGATTCATATTACATATGCATTACCACTGATTCCTTCAGTTAAATTAACAATTACTATATTTCTCTAACAAAGAATTTTTAAAGTATTACTGCATTATGTCAACACATAGCGCAGGTAGGGCCGTGCAAGTTGCGGTTATCAACATCGCGTCGGTCACTTAGCATATCGCTGCTTGCAGTCGCTTTTTGTGACCTATGCGACGATATGCCGCCCCGATAAAGCCGGACATACACGCTACGATTGGAAGTACAACCTTTATTATTATTTTTTTATCCTATGAAACAACTGCTGTCATTGCCACTGTTAAGACTACCGCAGTTATGGATGATACGATGATCCAGTTAACTCTAAACTATGCATTTAATTTCATTCATTTTATTCATACATCGAATTCGTCTTTGTGGCCAAAGATGATTTGACGAAGGAGGGAATGGATAGGAAAAAGAAAAACATTTTTTTCTGTTTATCCCCCCCTTCTTTGTCCATTGAAGGCTACGTATTTGCAAGTCATCAGCTTGTTGCAGATACCAATCCAGTTATAATAATAAAGTAACGGCCCGAGCCGAGGCTACCTCTACGGAGGGAGCCCTCGAGTTAAGTTACTCTTAAAGAGGCTTAGGCTAGGCCTTCTGCGCCTTCTACGCCCTGCCGCTTCGAGCCCGGTGTAGTTGTAAATTCGTCCTAGGCAAACAGTGACATTCCAGTAACAAAAAAATGTTACAGATGCCTATGGGGTAGCGATAAAACGTTCGTTCATAATTAATCAGCCACGAATAAAACTATATTATTTTGAGATATAATCTTAAAGTTTTTATAATGTCAAATGTATATCATAAATGAAAATTTAAATAGCTTTTGTTAAGACCTTTTTGGAAAGGCCACAATAATATTTTAACTGTTACTTAGCTTTTTTATAGAAGAAGTGGCAAACAAGCAAGTGGTTCACCTGATAACAAGTGACTAGTCATATTCATCTGCGACAAGCTAATAAGTTGCAGATGCGATGCCTACCTTTAATGGATAGAGGAGGACAAACATCCTCGCCATCTTGGTGGTTGGCATTCCACTATCGTGCGGTTTTCGCGTAATTTCCTGCTTCGCACAGCAGTCTGGAATGATGAGTCGCCAGCGCTATTTCCAAACAAATAGAACTTAAAGGCATCTGCAGTTCCTCTGGTATTGCGGATGCTCATGGGCATCGGTGATCACTAAAAAATGATATTTCCTTTTTTTACTTATCTCCCCTCAAATACTCCTCCTCACATTCTTTCCGAATAAATAATGGTTGGAAAGGGGAAGAGGAGTAGAATTACGCCTCCGGCACCGCTACAAGTCACAAGTCGATACCCCGCATATTTCTATTTCTCGCGGGTCTTCTGTGAGGTCTTGGTATTTAACGGGTCTAGCCGACTCATTCTTTCATATATTGTTGTAGTACACTGTACTGCGGTTAACTTCTTCGATAGTAATAATAATTCTATAAATAATCAAAGAAATCCATTCCAATTGTTTTGGTGGCCGCTTCACTCTACTGAGCACACCAAGCTTTTTGGAGGCCAACTTGACATCGACTTCTAAGTGACAGCGACATCGAACATCATTCGATATGTCAACGCCGAAAATACCGGTACTGGCTGAGGTGACTAGGGGTGTGTTCTCGACGTTAAGAGATACGACAAAGGGTTTTTTAACCGCTAAAAACGTGCAAATTGTGTCTTTCTGGGGTTGAAGTGGACAAGATTTTGTCTATCCCAGTCCGAAAGTGTCTCAAGTTCAGACACAAGCTTATTCCGGTTCTCATTGGCCATGGTCAGCTCATCACTGGTGCTATCGTCCGCATAGAAATGGATGTTGCTTATTTGCAGCATATATAGTAATCCATTCCAATAACTTCTCTGGCAGTCCGTAGGAAGGCAGCTTCCAAAGAAGAGTTTTTCAAATATTCTTTTAAAATTTCATTAGCATAAGTAGTACACGCAATCTCTATAGAGTAATATGAGGAATGTACTTATTATAAATATTTTCGTGATGAATTAAATAAGTCAATGTCTTTTTTTTATTCTGAAAGTTAAAAATGGAGTTCTGTCGTACTCTTAACAGCAGCCTTATCTGTAACGTTCGTGACTACAAGCTTTGTTAGGCTCTGCGTGGTTTTGTTTGAATTATTTTCGGTATTCTTGCAAAATATTGTTTAATTCTAATATTCCTCGAATAATGGTTCCGGTGAAATGCAAGAGTCATCGTAGTAATTTATGTTTTATATCGTGTATGATCTGCGTATTATGCACATTAAGTGTTACTTCACTGTTACATTTAAAACGTAAATAGAATAAATTTATTTATTCATACGTTCATGAAAAATACCTTATACATTATTGCAATAAAATAACCAAGGCAAGTTAAAGTTAGGGTAAATACCCTAAAGAAGGATATATGTACATGTACACAATTTATTAAATGTACTAATCTAACACGATGTATACTTCCATAGGTTGATGTTTAAAAAACTATCTGATCCCATAAATTACTTTTCGCTTATGATATTCACAATTCATGTGAAAAAAAATTGTTAAACTACATTTCCATGTATCTATATGTATATATTTCTACATTTTAATGTTTTTTACATACACATTGTATTTACTCCTCGTCGATATTAAGCTGATAACGTAAGGGCACTTGTAGACGTTCATTTTTTTTCACCAGACGATGGAATAATAGGCGGACGGTGCATTGCGAGTAATTTCGTCGCCGGACCGGTATCCGGTGCATGTACACACATAAACTACCGCAAACCCGACAATCCGACGTCCGGCAAAAAAAACGGACTTCTACAAGCGCTCTATCAGTTATGCCTATTTTTTTAAGGTTTTAAGCAACTAAAAAACTAAGTATATGTATAATCTAAATGTAAAGACATGCAAAGTTGGAATGTAAAATGATCATGCAGTATGAGAATGCATAGTCCCATAGAAGTTATTTATGGCCTCAGTTATATAAACGAATATTTAGATTAGATTTCTAATAGTAGAACCATTTATTTATATTGTTGTCTAATTATTTTAATAATGTCTGTTATTAATGATGCTGGAGTGAAAACAAAATTGAATGGGGTAAATTTATGATAGGCTTTCCCCGTAAGACATTAAGCTTAAAAGCAAATTAACTATTATATTATAAAATATTGATATTGCTTAGTCTAAAGGGTTGCTTTTCTACCAATGTCTTAATTTACATGATTTAAATATGATATGTCATAAATTTTAATACATCTTAATTAATAAGTAAGCTTTGTAAATTATTGGATTAATTGTAAAAAATACCATCAAACTAAAGTTATGATTACCTTAGGTCGTTATTGTGAAGTGTCTGTATCCAAATGTTAGACTGGGAAGCAAATAAATTCGGTGGACAAATATGTAAGATTAATAAATACTCGCTATCAGCAACATGTTAACAGTCATTGTCATTCATATTTTGTTAAAATAGTACTAAATTTATTTATAAAAGGATAATTCTATGTTACAATTTATTTGCCTTCAAACATACTGTCCCACATAAGGTGTTGACACATGATACGGCTTGTTAAATATGCGTTCATTTTCACGCAATGCCGTGAGGCGAGGCCGGGCGCCTACACTACACCATAAATCATCGCCTTCTAAAACAAACAAAAATATTTATTGCTTTACTTAAAAGTCCTTACGAATGATTAGCTTTGCTCAATTAAAACGAATTAGGTTAATGTGTGGCTTTTCAATGTTGGTACACTTTTCTTCGCTTCGTGCTGGGCGGCAGCATTTCACTTATCTGATGGCATTAATCACAATTCCCACCCCCAATTAAAAGTGGTGTGCGAGCTTTGAATGCTTGATTTTATTTGAGAGTTTATTACGTAGTGCACTTTGCTTTGTTATTTCGCTTGTTCAACAATCGTTTTACGACTGCTGCACGAATAAGAGTCGAAACGTTGCTTGGAATTTACGGCGATGTTAGGATATTATTATAGTTGGAATATGCAACGGAAGTATACTAACAAACGTAAACACTGAAAGATACAGCAGATATTTCGTATTTAAGCATATATTATGTTCTTTCGCTTAGAGAAGTAAATATGATGTCATTGATATATTTAAATCTTCAAAGGGCTTCACTAAATGAAAAGTTTGGCTCAAATAACTCCTTTAGCAGAGTAAATTCCCATATCCCATATTCTCATTCGAATTGAAAAGCACTTAATAAAGTACCCAGGCTCTTTCGATGTGTTTTAAATTTATTTTTACTATTCACTTCATCGTCCTTATCAGTCAGATTAAAGACATCTACCTCTGGACAGGACGCAGGTCTACTCAAAAGATCGCCAAAAAGACGGCTGCCACCGGCCATCCGTTTTATGATCTCAACTGAAACATTATCACACTAAAATATATATCATAAGATACTGAGTAGAAAATAAATAAATCGTGTAGCGACATATCAACCGCAGTCACCCAGCATGACGTTTGTCGGGCATCAGAGGCGAGCGCGGGCGAACGGTCACAAATCATTCTAACACCTGACCGCGCCATGTTATCGCGGCTGCGACGTGAAAAATTACCGTTTTCCGAACGATGGCAGGCAGTTTTTCCACGGTCAACGTCAGGGGGCGTCGTGAGTCATTAGAATTGTCGACGAATGGTGCGTTTACCCAAGTGGGGTGACACGTATCTAAATTTTGATCTAAGTCTTTTCAAATCAGTATCAAATTATGCAATTAACTAACTAACTAACGACAGGTTAGCTAATTGTACAATTTAAAAGTTTTTCATTTAACTTTGATAAACCTTTTGTGATTCTATTATTTATTTTAATGTTAATTAGAGGGTTTACATTTAAGAAATGCCACATTTTATGTTATATCTTAAAATATAATATAATAGATGTTTTATTTATTTATATCACGTGGTACTTTTAACTTTACTTAAAAAAGATGTATAAAATATAACCACCCCAATACCAACATTTATTTTTGATATTAAATTCTGAGAGCACGAGTGCGAATAGTAGTAGTACGAATGAAATAAATTTCAAAAATATGCCTTTACGTCCATTTGGTTGGGTGGCAAACAGGGATAGGAATCTCTCTCGAATTTTCTTGAAACAAGTAGTTAAAAAGGGTTAGAAATGAGAAACGAGTGCATTTAAGTTCTAAGAAATAATACGACTATATTCCTTAAATGAATTTTAACAGATATGAAATCTTTTAAGAACCGAATAAATAGTTCTTCCTTGTTATTCAATGCTCAGTCATGAACTAAGATATGTTAAACTGTCTGTTGACTAACATTGCAAATGAATTTTTCCATTCCCAACCACATACAAAGTAATTTGAATTTTAAACGTCAATCAATACGGTTGTGAATCACATAAGTGAACGGAGTATAAAGTTTTTCATATCGGTGAAGCGGAAAACATTGGAAGAGCGCTTCACCCGTCATAAAGGGGGAAACTTTACAAATCTCTGGATTTCTTACGCTTTTAGGGACACATAATATATTTATCAGCCCCTCGACACATGAACAATGGCCCGAACTCCGCACGTGAAGATTGAGTCTCGATGTCTCTTTTG
The DNA here is from genome assembly GCA_029849275.1 of Papilio elwesi. Classification (NCBI taxonomy): domain Eukaryota; kingdom Metazoa; phylum Arthropoda; class Insecta; order Lepidoptera; family Papilionidae; genus Papilio; species Papilio elwesi. The sequence continues at coordinate 7,944,557 of CM056697.1, forward strand.
TGCGTAATTACTAAAACAGATAAAAGAGCTATTTGATTTATTCCCTAGGTCTTAAACTTGTTTACTTCTCCTTTTGAAAGGACCTTTATTATAGAACTATGCAGGACTTTTAGGTTTTATATCAATATACCAATTTTAATAGTTGATGCGTACTGTATATTCTTTGAAAGGCCGTCTGTTATTTAAATTGGCAGTAAGGTAGTTCCTAAGTTCTAAGCGAACGCTCAGTTCACTAGTGCCTTTTTAATACTTATTTGCGCTCATTTCGAAGCAATCGTAGGTATACTTTATTGTAAAAATACATTAGGGTTTTCTAAGATTTTAACAACAATGAAACAAACACGAAACGCCTATTTATTGTATAGCACCGATTGTTAACATAATCGTTACGAAGCAATATAGTTATGGGAAAAGGAAATGCAGGAGTGAAATTCATAGCGTTTCTCTCAGCAATGTCGATAACAAATTTTACTGCAACCGCCATAGCAAGGGTTCGTACGGCGCCGCGGCAGTCTGAAAATGAACTCATAACAGTTTTATGAGGCAACCGCCGTGCCCACACTAGCTCCTCTCACCCGAAGATATGATGGCCATTAAAGCGCTCGCCAACCGTGCAATCAGACGTTTTATATCGTCACTGTCATCTTAATTAAAATCTACTATTTGTTGTTGAATTCCACCAGTAAAGTTTTAAATGATCACATCTTATTTGATAATATTTTTTTATTAGCCGTAATATTTATTATTAGTTTTGTGATGTGGTTAGATTAACATTCTAATTTTAAATGGAATTAAAATCTATATGTTTCGTGCTTTAACTTTTTTGTGTTAGCGATGTAACTTATATAGTATAATCAACTATACAAAAAATTACACAATTATTAAGATAAAATAATATTAAAAGATGCAGATGTAAAACTAAGAGAGAAGAGAAGTAGAATGTTCTAGAGTGAAAATGTTACATGGGTAGAAATTTAAGTAAATTCAAAATACACACATTGTGGGAGGTAACTTGTTTTTTAGAATTGCGTATAAAGTAACGTACTTGTGAGAACTCATTTATCAGAGTCTGAGTTGAAAAGAGTTTTTTAAAAAATTTTACTTCAACATAATACAAAATGCATACGCCAAAATTATGCTCTACTCGGTGCCATTAAGCAATGATCCTTTGTATTGGCACTGCACAGTTCACTAAATACTTAAATTGTGAATGTACAAATTTAAATTAACATAAAAATTACAAGTACGTATAAAAGAGTATTCGACAAAGTAATACGCAATTAAAATAGATTTAACAATAACATACAAATGACGTTTCCCTTTTCAATAGAAAGATGAAATAGAAAGAAACTGAAATAACGCAGACAATAATGTCAAGTTTTCTGCTAATTTTGTAACACTCCGTACAAATGACTATTCTCGAAATCAAAAAGCCCTTTCAAAGGGTCCATGTCAAACAAATCTCTGTCAAAATACTCGTAAACATTTGAAGAAAACTTAAAACAACGACGCGCCCTGACAGTAAAGTCATTCGTATTTATCCACCCCTCAAATGTTAGGGCCAGATACAACTTTCTTCAATCAAGGGGTTTGTCTTACACTTGACTTTGACAATGTTCTTACGTTACAAGCCGAAAGGTTAAGAAATTCGACACGATAAGATTGTATTGACGCCCGTCAGGGCCTTCAAAGTTATGAAACGTAATATTAGGAAATATTATGTTACTGTCAAAGCGAAACTCAGAGGGATCAGATATGTCTCTCAAAAATTGTTGAAAGGATACATTAGGATGATTTTTAAAGTCTGACTGGCATTCAAAGATATAATTTTAATATTTTGTATGTATTTTTTAAGCTATATTCTAATATTTTCTAAATGTAAGCAATACTACATACTGTTTAGTCGGAATACTAAGCTGTCTAATAAAGTAATATAGTGTTTCTACTCTTACAGTTAACAATCTAGTGTCAATTCATTTTAACTGTGGCAGAGCCCGCAACAACAACATCTGTTGCACGAATTGGCCGGCTCGACTGGTGAAATACCACGACCTCACAGAACATAGGCGTGAAGTATTCTATGTTTCGCCTGATTGAGGTGAGGAGGACTTTTTCCTGTCTATTCTCCCCCTCATTGAATGGTTGCAGATGTCTCTGTGTGGCCGTCACTTAATCCACGTGAACTGCTTATAGGATCTTTACCAAATTTTAGTTAGCGGTCTGATAAAATAATGAATTAAGTACACAGATAGTCCTGAATCCAAGTGACATTACGGTCCAAACAATTCATCGTTTATCAAATAGGGTTTGATCCACCGATTGTGTACTATAGCCATCGTTTTGTGTAGTTAATTATACAAAGTCGTGCTAGCTTAATCCGGCAGGTCACGTGACGCGCACGTGCTCGCTTCGAGGGGGCTTATTGTTGAGCCACACGATAGTCTATCGCATGGTCGTTGACTCGATTACGCAATCGCCATACAATTAATATATTACCTTCCCAGCAATTAGCTCCACAGTTTGTTAATAATCTCCATCACTTCCATGGTGAAGTAGACGTTATTCACCGCAGATCCAATTAGTGACCTCGTGCTTATATGATTCAATTTGAAAATGTTTTTACTGCATGGAAGTCATAAAAAGGTCTACGGCGGCATAATATACTAATTATTAACTTTAATATATTAACTAAATTAGAAAATCAATTGTCAAAATAAAAGATCACTGTGCATATACATGGTATAAAGGATGGAATATCTAAAACATTTAATACCATTTGTTGACGTGAGCCTCAGCAGATTTAATGCAATTGGCCTTAAACAAAGTTTGGACTGTAAAGTGTCCGGGTCAAAGATTACATAAAGACACCCTCGAGGCCGCGCTTTCGTATCTCCCCGACATCACGAAGGCATAATTTAAAATATAAGCAAGTTAGCAGGGGCGAGGAGCGCCACGGGCGAAGCGGTAACGACTATGATCTTTCTAATACGCCGTTCTGCTTGTATCCTAATTACAAGGCAAACATCAACCTTAAGGATCTATGTTGAATGTTTACCTTCATCTCTGCGTTTACGTTGGACAAGAGACAATTGCAAGATCGACCAAAATTTCTTTCATTATTTTGATAATTATACCATTTTCATGAGCCCCTACCAGTACAATCGCAACGGGAACGCAAAAGAAAAAATAATTTGAACAGCGAACACATCAATTCTCAACTTAAGTATATGGCTATACATTAAGCATAATTTAACTTTTACGTTTTTGCCATATAAATGTGTTTTAACATTTTGGAATAATTTATTGAGCTTTGTTATATAATACAAATTAAATAAAACATACTTTTCTAGTATGAGTTTAGGCATATATGTCTGGGCTATTAGGTTTTGGTGGACATTGCTAAATTAGTACAAACATAAGGGCTAAACCATCTAATCGTAAATATAGATATTGTTATATGCAACAAAATATCTTATTGAAATTTGTACGACTCAACTAGGTAATACGTATGTACCGGTACAAATCACGGGACTTCTTAACGGATTTCATTTTGTATAACACCTCTTTTTGAACTTTGAAAATTGTAGCGTGAACTTTGAAGAAAACTGATATGATTAAATTAAATATCATAAAAAGTAACGCTCAAACTCTTAATAACTTTATTGAAAGTTTAAGTGAGCGCCATCTCGCGGCAAATTTCCGTACCCCGTACGGCAGATATTACTTTAATGCTTTACTTGGAACAAATTTCAACGGAATGGTTATAGTTGCAGTTATAGTTGAACTTGTGGTCCGGCAATTACTTCAAGTGTAACCACGATACTTTCTTGATCTGGTTTGTTCTCTACTGTTACTTCGAATTGTCGAAGCTCTTACCTTATTCTAGATAATGAAGTTTAATCTATAAAGTCTGGGAAACATTTCTATGCCTTCTACCGGCATGTGTTTTATCTTCTGTACCTACCCTATACAACTTCGTATCCGACACACATACTTGGTATTTAGTTACTGCTTATCTAAATATAATATCTTAATATATACTACTATCAAGGCATCCTTGACTGTGAAGTTAAATTAATTGAAAATAGTACACCAAAGATTTGTGGTGTACTAGAAGATAGATATCTTAACTACTAAAGACACTGTCAATCTCAATAATTAGAGAGGACGGTCATGTTTACGTCACAATTTCTCCACATATACCAGTTAACGTTCGTATTGCGAAATCTCATCTAGTAAATGCAACGCATGGGCGCTGGAGGGCGGCACGTTCATATAAGTATTGTTGATATTCCAAAGCACCCCAGTACAACGAGCTTACCCTGTGTGGCAACCGCACTGTGTCGCGTGGACTCGCCTGATTGCATGCAGTTGTAAAATACGGCCTTGTTACGTAGAATTGCTAATCACACATACAAATGCATACAAGCAATATAGCCGATATAATTTCCAATGAAAATTTAAATATGAACTCATATTTTGTTTTAATAATAGTAAAATAAACATGTATTAAAGATAATATTTTTAAGATGAGTATAATAATAATATTAATAAACAACTGAGAAAAGGGTTTGATGCGTAAAGTTTGGAGACAGAATTGTGGGGAGATTCCTCTCTCAGTGACCATGACCACTGCTTGAGTTATGGGCACTTCACAACCGATGAAAAATCTTTGTATAATTTTTATTTTAGAATGTCTGTTTTTATTTTTAGTGTTATTCGATATAATGTAGGTGGTACATAAATAAGTTAGAAGAAATAAATACACAACGAAATTGACACGCGCTTGTACTATGAGATAGAGAAAATGTAAAAATTTAGACATAGCAGCACCTGATTCTCCTAGTCACTCTACATATGGATACATTGGAATATCTATTATACTGCTCAAGGTACATAATAATACAAAATACAAGGTGTATTGGTCCTCCTGATATATTTTGTCAAGTCACCAATACAAACCAAATAAAGAGTACGATTAACAAACCTATACTCGGGTTAAGTTTAAGGACGACTTAGATCTTCAAATAACTAGTGCAAATCTAGCAAAGTGCACTATTTTTGAGCCGGGTTATTACACCATTGATTCTTCAGCCGCGTTAGACATCGATCGACAAGGTCGACACGCCGGCTGTCCCATGCAACTTGCTTGTTTGAATTTGGAAAAGTTGCAACGAACTTTTTCTCATTTATTTTTCTTGTATTCAATTTTATTGTTAAGATATAATGATTTTTTATTTAGCTGTTGTCGCGCCTGTCTTGATTTTTCACTTCTGTCGGCAGTCCTTATGTTGCCTGTGTTTTTTTTATAAGTATCGCAATTTATTAACCGAATATTATCATAGGATTTTTTCAAGTTTACGAAACATACACTATTATAAACTAATAAAAATACAAGTATTTAAATTCGACGTTATGAGGACGCAACGTAATAGAAGTCATTCCCAGTTGGCGAAGCGTTAAATGCAACATTTTCCATAGCCATTTGCAATTCGATATCCAACTAAGCTGCCCAGGATTGAAGTGTACGGATTGCGTGTCTCCTCCTCACTGATATCCTTTCCTCGTCCCTTTTTGATAAAGAGCTAATTTTGAAAGTTATGCTATACATTTAAATTAGGGACAATATATATATATATATATATATATATATATATATATATTCTTTAAATATGTACGCATTCAGTACAAAAACTAAAAACCAAGAAAATGCCCGCGCAGGAAATCCTTTGCTTCTTAGTACTACGACTTTTTCGTAATTTTAGGTATAATGATTATGTATCGGGAGATAAGTTTCAGTCAGTTATATATATATATATATATATATATATATATATATACATATATATATATATATATATATATATATATATATTTTATAATTTGAATCCTTTTGTAGTCCGTGATTTTAATTGGCAAAAGAGAAAATTATTGCAAATTGATAACGAATTAGGACCGTAATCACTCTTAGTCTGTAAACGTAGCGAAGTGACAATGAATGGTAAACTATACTGCATAGGTACCTGTCAGGAGAGATGAGGAAAGAGGTCTCTACAAGTTTATTTAAGTCATCTACAATAATATATAATAAGAGCGAGCGTGGGAGCTGCGCTGTGGCAGCTTTTGTTGGTTAGGGACTTATTGCCACTGCGTCTACTGACACACAGGAATCGTATTATGCTCGTACAATACTTGTCCTAAGCCTTCTATAGCAATAACAAATTGGTCATTCTTAACAGTGTTAAACGGCCACCCTCCTTAAGCATGGTCTGGATATATTTAAATGCCTTTAATGGTTGAGTCGCACTCCACGCGGGGGATTATTTCGGATGCAGCCAGGCATTTCCAGGCAAGATAAACAGTGGAGGCGTTTACGGAGATTAGTGTCAAGAACGGAGGCTGTTTTGAACATTTGAGATTCACATTCGTATATGGCCTAAGTGGATCAACTTATGCGGTACATTTGAGAGCGCAATGTTAGTTTTATTTCGTACTTGAATTCCAACTATCTTTCTTATCTAAGATATGTGTTTGCGGAAACGGGGCGTCTCCGAAGCCTACCTAGGAAAATTATTAATAAGGAAAAACACGTGTCGAAACATATAGATCGTTTAGAATATATTTTTTATTTCAAATACTTTCTGACCTAAACTTACGCTATAACAAACATAGTTGTATGTAGTACCTACTATGTTATTAATTGAGGCTAGTGGTGCTGAATATAGCAACACAGCATATTCATGACAATACCCCTTTTTTCTTTCTTATACGATAAAATGTATCAAATTAAGTTGTACACAATACAGTGAGAAATAACAACGAAAGCATTTCCTTTATTAAAATTTACAGTTTAAAATTGAAAATATTTGTGCAAGGAAACATTTTAATCAAGATAAAGTATACTCACTTTACGTTTCTCTAGAGTAAAATTTCCGCCCTGTTTTAATTCTTTAAACTATGCACCAGCGATTTACGAAGAAAAGATCTTACTGTAACTAAGAACTAAGAATGCTTCTTGAGTCTTAATCTGGCCCCAGAGCTCTCGCTACTGTCCTAATGATATCTCAAGATGAACTTAAGTACCCATACATAACACTCTATGAGACGTTTTTAAAATTTAAAGCAACATTAATGCATTTCACCCGGTTTATTGTGTATGCTTATTCAAATGTGTAGGCAGGCCCGCAACAAGGTCGCAACGTCTTTATCAGACTGCGATAATAGCATAACAGGAGTATTCCAATGAACAAAGTGGTCGGTGCAAAATATTTTTTACGAAGCTTATATTGAAAAATAAATACCATGTTATGGTATAGTCAATCAGCTCCGCGTTCTGTGGTCCAATATCAAGTTAACAAGTACTCTTTGATGGCTATTTAATCATGGTTTTAATTGTTGTAAAAGTTCTTTATATTTAGTTTTATTTTAATTAAAGAAGAATAGGAATTCAATAAGCTGTCCATTTCAATTCTAACTTCCTTCTCTCGGAGAGGAGGCCCTGCAATGAGGTACATTCTATATTTTTATTATTATTATCCATTTAAATGCATAAATTGTTAATTAATTCTATGAATAAAAAAAATACCCCAAATAACATTTCAAAATAAATTTTATGGATTGGCATGAAACTTGATGAATGCTCAATGATGTAAAAACAACCATAACTTACCAATTTCGTCGTCACGTAATTTACCTTGTACTTCCGTTTACATCTATCAACTCGTATGTACTTATAAAGTAAGCTCGTCGGTTATGACGCTTCTGGGTTTTCGCAATCGGTACCTAACCTACTAAGATATTTGAGTCACCACATTACATGCATTTTAAAAAATTTAAGGTAAGAGAAATCAAATTAAATTTAAAAATTATAGTCGCTACATCAACTTCTGCTTTTCTTATGGAAGAAGGTGGCAAACGAACAAGTGGATAACCTGATGTTTAGTGAAAGCTACCTATAGACATTCGCAACAATATGTATTGCAGATGCGTCGCCTAACTTTAATGGACAGAGAAGGGGACAAACAGAATAAAAGATATTACCATTTCCCTGTTAATCCCTCCCCCCCCCCATCCAATCCTTCTCCCTTTTCTACCTCATCCTTGTGAGGAAAGGGTGGAAACGAGAAGAGGACTGAAATTAGGACTCCGGCACCTCACTCATCAGGCGAAGCGCATAGTACTCTACTTCACGTCTGTTTTCTGTGAGGTCGTGGTATTTCCGGTGAAATTCGACCGGTGTCGAGCCGGCCCAGGCCGGCAACAGATGTTGTTGCTGGCTCTACCACTGTTAAAACCTTATGAAGCTTCGTAATCGAAACATGCTTTTACGATTGAAACATGCTTTATATTGAATTTACTTCCAAAATTGCAGTTTTTTTCCCAAAACTAAAATGTATTAAACAATTTACTTTGTTACTCGTAAATTACGTTTTGTGAAAGTAAAAATAGCGCTGTACTGTACAGAGCCGCAAAAATTAATAATCAGTTCTCGAAGTCTGAGTAACGATAAATTTTACAATAAATTGCGCTTTGCTCCACTCCAAATACTTTATTTTTTCCACACTTCCCGCGGGCATTTCTGTTCCAATATTAAAATAAATTGTTTTCTAAAGTTTTAATATTAAAAGGCTTTCCTTTTTGGACGTCGTTCGAACTTATCAGTTTTTATCGATTATGGAATAATCTGTTTTTGAGCCTTATTAAGGAAACAGAACTACCAAAAGGGATGATTGGAACTATGAAAATCTGGAAACGAGAATTATATTTACCACAATTGTTTCGATAGATAACAAAAGTTTTTATTTATTTCATGCCAAATACAATATTTATAGTCTTGAAGCATAAACGACTAAACTAAAACGACTTACAAATAGGGAAATGTATATGAGGTTGTACTGCAATTATTCTCTTAAGAACGACAATAAAAAATAATTCAATCTCTATTAGTAAGAACTTACTACATTTTTTTGTTATGAGGTTATTATAAAAATACTATATACAGATGATAAACAGCTTGAAACTAAATTAACAATCATAATTCAGTACGATATTGTATTTACTATTAAGAAACAATCTTTTCTTTTTCCGAAATAGTACGTAGTCGAACATAACCAACGTATTGCTGCAATTAGTGATGGCGGGAAATATTCTCGGAAGTAGCAACGGTTCGTTTGGAATTACAAACAGGGTCTAGAAAGAGTATTCGGAGAAGTTCGATTGGAAAAATATTTTCCACGTCCTTCTCTTGGTGAAGTTTTTAACGCATTTGTATTGCATTTTAATTGAGGAACATTCTCATAATTTTCTATTCATTGTTTCTACTTCATTATTTAAAAGCAATTTTAAGCATAAAGCAGCATGATTGTATTTTGTTTCGATACTTCTCTTAAATTGACTTCGTTAAATGTTCTGTGATTTTAGAATGGAATATTTAGAAGACGGTTCGACCAACATTTGTTTATTCGTAAATTAGTTGTAGTGCGCTTGAAATCGTTTATAAGCACTACTTTGTCTAAAGTGCTGTTCTTTTAGCGCACTAAAATTAAACGTCACTCGATACGTCAGCTGCACTGCTTTGTAGTTTGTTAGTTCAATTATCGCCAAGTCCTCGTTAGACATTTTCTAAAACACACGTCTTTTGTTGGAATTTTTAATTTAGCTGCGCGTGGCTGGTCAGGCACAGTCGCTTTGTTTGCTTTTCGGAAACTCTGTCACAAAGCTTCTCACAAACTTTTTCAGAAAATTACTGGTCACGTATTTGCTTATAAGTTTATAGATTAATAAATCAAAGTAATTATGTATTACAATACACGTACTGAAAAACACCCAATTAAGCAAAACTACATGCTTAAATCATAGACATTTATTGCATAAGAAGTAGGCAAAGTAAAATTAAAATGATCATTATTTGTACGTGTTTAGTTATACTGGTAGTTTACCCAATTATCGTAATAGACAATACCAATTATTTCCATTTCAAACTCTAGGGCAAATTCCAAAAAATCTTTAAATGTATAAGTGTAAGTAAAAGAAGGAACGAATATCGATAAACAAATAAGCCTTATGAAAAACCTATCTTTAAAAGGTAGCTTGCATATTAATACTTATATCTATGTAGATAAGTTATTTTTTGGCACATATTTAACTCAAAATTAACAAAGCCATTAAGAACCTTTTTTGTTTTTAAAACCTTTGAATTAGTATCTCCTATATACTTGTATTCTATGTACTTGAATGTAAGAGAAATGTAACAGCACAACCTGTAACGTCTTCTATGTCGACTTTTCTTTCTTTAATCAAACCGAAATTCAAAAATGTCTCTATGTGAGCATCAGTGCATTTCAGTACCATGTTTTTGTATGTTGTCAAATTAGCGCTTTCAGTTTGTTTTCACTCTCAGTGTTCCCCCGAATTGTGGTGGATCCATGGTATCTCTAGGTACCATAACTTTACTTGAAGTTTGTTTACTGTTATAATGTGTATTTTATTCATTATATAAGTAAGTGATATGTCTTATAATTAAAAATCTAAGTTTGTTTGTTTTAACGCCATAAACTCAACCGATCATTACGAAATTTTGCACACATATCGCCAGGAGTACAAAAAATTACATAGGGCAACTTTAATCTCGAAAATAAGCTTACCGAAGGATGGGAATATAGATGAAACCTTCATTTCTAATATCCGTTGCCATGGCAATGTAATATATTTTGAAAATAACAAATTTTTGACAGATATAACCCATACATACACAAAATAACATTCCAAATGTTATACACTAAATAAAATTACAAGAATTACAAATTCCGATACTAACACAAAGCCTGGTAAGAATCCTTAACTCTCACTTATTGATTCGGATGTGTATGAGTAACTATTGCCTCCTACAATTCAACGCCTTTTATCAAAAAAGTAAACTTCTTAAACTCATAGTTATGAAAATAATAAAAAATTACTACATTTTAATGACGTTTTGTTATAATCCGAATTAATTATGTGATTATTTTTAATTTTGTTTTACAATTATTAAATAAGCTTTTGTTGAAAATTTCGGTAATAGAATAATTAATGTAGATTCAGCAGGAATACGGCAACGACGAAAGTTTATTCCGTAGTCAGGCAGCGGGCAGTCTCATTCCGAACTCCCGATACGTTTTGACAATGCATATGCAAATTATCCGCCTGCAAAGAGCATTTCTGAACGGAAAGTTTAATGGGACGGAGTCGCTTCGACTTCCTCGATCCTTGCAACAATTATTTCGGAGTCCTACTTGCTACTTTTCCACGTACGAACGTAGTCAATTTCCATCTTTAACTGCAAGTATTGAATTTAATGTAATGGTGTAAACAGAGTTTTAAATTACATTCAATTTGTACCATTAAAAAGCATATTGTACGTTTATACTGATTCAATGACCAGATGATGCAACAGTGTGGTGCCCATCCCCTTCCTTACATAAGGCGATGCAGCAGTCACTTTTCTGGTTTGTGCGACCGCTAATTCGAAACGTTGATATTTGTGCCTTCGGTGGATATATGTAAAGATATTTTCATTATGTGTTTAAAAAAATGCAGATGACAGATGCTAGATCTGTCATATGACTATAAGTCTTAAGTGTACAACTAATTAATTATCACTGGCCTTTCTATCCTTCTACCTTAATACACAGAAAAGATTTATATAATTCAAAGCATTACATTATCTTGTATAATCCTCTTACTCCATAAGATTTCCAATATAAATAGCATCATAACTTTTCCGAACATAATTATATTCCTAAGCCAATATCTTGAAAACAACTTTATAATTAATTTTCTTTCTAATAGGTCTCCGTCAGATTGGTTTCATTCGCGCCGCGGGCAACCGATGCGACTCAATTTCGAGTATCGCAACGTTTATTCAATTCGATCGTTGTCTTGGGCGTCTAGCTATGTGATTAAATTTGTAATTTTTAAAATTTGTTTTCATAAAATTAACAAGCTACGACGCTTTGCCTTGACAGTGTTTGTCTGAATATTACATTACTACATGCTCCGGCGAACTTCGTACCACCTGAATAAATTAATTTGATTTTAACTGTTCCATAGTCCGATCCGATTATCAACCCTATTCATCCTTCCAACAATTACGCATTGCGATCAATAACATTGGCTGAATTGTGTACAATATAAGTTAAGTTTATGAACAAATCATTTAAATGAGTTTTATAATTTAATTAAAATGTGGTTCACATTCAATGCTATGCGTTCTCGCAAACTAAAAAAAAACATTGCTTTTCGGCTGGTAAATAAGCAACGTTGAGAGAGACGAACATGTGACTGTCTCTTTGACGTTGTTAATAAGCTTATTGTGTCAGTGAAGTAATGTCTATCACTCGGAGTGATTTCGACCCACTGTAACCTTTACAGATGAATGTAAGAATAAGTCCTGGTGACTATATTGTCATACATACGACATCGCATTTTACGCTTCCCGGGCATACGGCGCGGTCTTCTCACGTTAAGTGATGACCAAAGTTGTCAATTTTCCACGTTGTTCCTATCGCTGTCGACAGTTATCGCACAACAGCGATAAAAGTGTTGTACAGATTGGATTTGCTTTTGTTGCAAACGTGTAATGGTATAATAAATGTAAGTACTTCTAGAAACTATGAGTTGTAGTGGTGGGACCGGTTGCAGTAATTCCGTATTTCCAACCGTAAGGGATTGATCGCTGAATCTCAACCACTCGCGATACTGAAAACAACTGTGAGTCTCCAAGCCTTATTGATTTATACCCCATAATCCATTTCGCGATGTCAATGTCCTTCTCTGGACTGAGGGAATGAATACAAAACAATTATTATCCCAATCGGCCGTGTTTGGGAATAAGCTTAATACATTTTTATATATTTAGATTTCGGCTTATCCGCTGTCCATGTATGCCGCAATCAAATGAAAAGTTATTATCAAAAAGAGTGTCCAGTCCGCAACAACATCTGTTGCACGAATTGGCCGGCTCGACCGGTGAAATACCACGACCTCATAGAAAACAGGCGTGAAGTAAAAGTTCTCTGCGTTTCGTCTAGGTTAGGTTCATCTAGGTAGGTGCCGGAAGCCTAATTTCAGTCCTCGTCTCCTTCCCACCTTCACCTTTTAAGGATAGGATAGGAACGGGAAGAGGATTGGATGGGGAGGAGGTTGACGGGGAAAAGGAAATATCCTTTTTCATGTCTATCCCTCCTCTGTCCATTAAAGGTAGGCAACGCATCTGCAACACATTTGCAACACATTTGCTTACTGCGGATGTCTATGGGTAGCGCAAACTTAAAATAGGTGATCCACTCGCTCGTTTGCCACCTTCTACCATAAAAAAGTAATAACACAGTAGTGATATTACGAATGTTCTCGAGTGCTTGACTTAGAGTAGAATTTTTGGTTCTTCATCCAGGGATATGGTTTAATTATTAATTTATTTACTTATTTTGCAACATGTATTACCGCCATTATGACCATTACTACCATTCTTTACTAGTTAAAGCAGGGCGCAGTCGAGATTTTTTTAAATTTACTATTGCTTGTTAGATGACTTTAAATTTTAGGTTTTATTTATAATACTTCCTTTTATTTATATTATACGATGGCAAATGAGCAAACGGTTCAACTGCTTAAGTGGTCGAAACCCAAAGCCAATATGCAACGGGGTAATCAGTTGCAGATAAGTTGTCTATCTTGTGTGGTCAGAGGAAGGGACAAACAGAATAAAGTATATTAAGTGATGGGATGGGGAAGAGGACGAAACACGAAGTAAAAAATACTTCTACTTCACCTCATCATTCTGGGATGTGGTGGTATTTCACTGGTCGAGCCGGTCCATTCGTACAACAGATTTTGTTATGCGTGCTCTCCCACTCTTATAATCACTTTATTGGATCGGATATGCCATTGTCTATAAGCTATCTACTAGTTGGCTTCAATGAAAACCTGCCATCCATGAATTTGTTCAACATTCGTTAGCGAGGAAATGCGCTAAATGACATATCCGTATATTGTAATAAAAAGCGGGTGCGGTCTGCGCCCGTTAACTGAAGCGAGAAATTGCTTAATCAGTGAGCTGTGTGCATGTGCGTGATTAGGCCGATATCGGAATGAAATTGACGGGAACAATTTTTACCCCATATGCAAAATTGATGGTGAAACAATCGGCAGCCGAGCCATTAGCTGTAAGTACGCGGGGAAGCGAGCAGTCGGGGCGCAGCGAACCGCGAAATGATAGTAATTGCTCATAATGTCTACAGTAGACATTTCAACGAATTCGCACATTACTTATGTGATAAATGGAGTGATGGACTCTCACTGTCTGCAGTATTTTCAAATCATGTTTCCATTCATGTATAAGTAGAATGGGTAATATGGTTAGATTGTTCACATTTTTGGAAATCTCCTTCTTTATCGGAATATTTAGTTTTTTAAGCGTTGAAGTTCGTAGTATTTAACTCATAAAGTAATAATGGAGTTCTAAAATATTGGTACACAATTAAAAGTTACTAAATATAATAAATGCAATGCTCTACATTTTATTCGATCGAAGGCATCTGTTTAGTTCTAGCAAACTATTGCTCCAAGTTTTAAAGGTCAATATGAAAGTCTGACTACTTTTGTATGCACAACTTGACAAAATCTTACAAAATAAGGTTAAAAGCCTCGACTAGTGAAAGCTACTAGATTATATCGGTCACTAATCACAACCCTTCACACATACGAAATTTATGAGCCGTGAATCTGCCAAATGACCCTTGACAGGCTTTTGTGGCATAAAGAAAAACAAAGAACGCCATTAAGGGTTGAGCCCCCATCAAGTTATATCATAAATTCCAAATATATTTTTTTATTAAGTATAAACTAGCGCTTTGACAACAATCCCACCTAGTGTTAAGTGGTGATGTGGTCTAAGCACGTAAATTTAAATAGCATCCACTTTTTTCTAATGTTTCTCTAAGTATTTATGTTTTACGTATTTTCTTAGTAAAATTTTTAGTCGTCTAATTAGATCAAGTGCCTTAAAGTGGGTTAATGAGGATTATACATAGACGCGAGTGAAAAATGAATACCAAAACCTACCTTCAGCACCAATGCAGTCATGAGAGCATATTTAATTGAAACAAATATTACCATTTTCTTTTCTTCTATTATTTTGTTTCTAATTTACAAATTTTGGAGTTCGATCACATTAATTTTAAGTTATATTATCACCTTACATAAAATAAAGTGATCATAATTTACAGAGAAAATTTACATTTGAAGTTTGAAATTATTTACATTAGCATTCCTTTAACTGTTAATAAGTTATAAATTAAGTTTTACACCGATTCGATTTTAAGTACAGGTAAAATAGTCGAAGCAAAGTCTCTCGGTTCCTCTCACGTAACTGCGGCATACAAACTGTTCACATATTATGAGCCCGAGAAAAAATCTATCGCAAATTGAATTCTAGTTGGCAATCTACTTGAAAGCTGTTTGCAATCACGCGAGAAAACACCGATCGTTTTCTGCTGAATAAAAAGGCAACCATTACCTACTTCTGTGCGCAATGGCATGAAAGCTTTTCTATAATTTAACTTAATGTTATCTTCTTATTTAAAATACTGTACAATTTCTTGTATGCAATATATAGAATAACTAGCTCCCCACCCCGGCTTTGCACTGGACAATTAATTAAAAAAATATGATTATAAACTTTTATTCTGTGAAGTGATTAATATTTTCTTTATTTCACGCGTACGTGTTGCGTATCACATACACGCCTGCAAATCAGAGCGCAATAGGGTGGTATTATTTGCCTGGAAAGTTAAATAGCTTTTCCTGGCTCTTTACGGAAAAAAGAGGAAGAGTTTTATCCCGTACGGGATCTAGGAACCATGCCGTGCTTTGATATCAAGTAGAAAGAGATACGAATAGATTTCATTAAAATGTCGAGTACCTTTTATAATTGTATAAGCTTAGTACTAAGTTACGGTGCTTCAAGCTGATGACTTGAGGTGTATGTTGCCAGGCGACGATGCGAGGCACACGGCGTTGGCCCTCTCTTGTATCCAAGTCCCCCTGCAAGTAACTGCGATAGCGGAGTAGATAACTATATAAATGTATTCACTTAAATTTTTTCGTTTGTTAGTATGTGAGTAAGGTCCAACTGTCAGAACTAAATCTAAATATTATGTCCGAGATTACAAGGCCTTGGAATACTAATGACCCTAACTCATGAATAGCCTAGGTATTTTTTACGCTATATCGACTATAAGGCGATAATAAATTTTGCCTAAGCGGAGGAATAAAGAAACACAGAGGATACTAAAGTATGAATAATTCAGTACTACTATATATGATTAATTCATACGTACTCCACACTTATTACAGTGATATTTTTATCTGTAATAACATCTAAAACCTTTCAGCAAACTAGGCTACAACAAATCTAGGACGCTTTCATAAATGTGATGACATCACAACGCACATAAATCTTGCCGTGTCGTGACGGATCTGATAATGGAATTAGGCCAACGCTGCATGTACAACGTCTGCCTGTACTGAATAATTGTTATCATGAATAACGTCTTCGCGCTGTGAATGGCTTAATTGTTATTTATTACAGTTATTAGTCGGTGGCTCAGTGTCGGGGCACTCGCTGTAAATTTCAATACAACGACGACCTAAGTTCGACTCCAACTGACGTCATCCATGAAACTCTTAACTGCTATCTTTATGCGCTGATTTACCACGCATAAACACATTTTTCTTTTTACCAATAAAAAATGCTATATTGAGAAACCCTGCATCCACATATTTTGTAGTATAGTGTATATTGAATAATTACCTTTTATTGAAAAAGATGTAGGAAACGGTGAAAGGAAAGGGGAGAAAAGACGAAACGCTAAGGTATATGTACCTCTCACATCAGTATTCTGGAGGTTGGAACTACTGGTGCTTTTATT
The DNA here is from genome assembly GCA_029849275.1 of Papilio elwesi. Lineage (NCBI taxonomy): Eukaryota > Metazoa > Arthropoda > Insecta > Lepidoptera > Papilionidae > Papilio > Papilio elwesi. Next base: position 7,961,524 of record CM056697.1, read on the forward strand.
AGTTCTACCACTATTAGTAAGTGGATATAAAGTGAAGATAATTATATATTGATGAGTGATATCATATATATATTTATTAACTAAAAGCACACGATATAATATGAAACATTTACATTACATTATTTTAATGAAAATCTCCGTTGCAACGTGTGAAGGCTTCTAATAATACTATTAGTTAAATGTGCAAGTAACTGCAGTGGATGTTCATGAGCGTAGTCGGCTGTAATGTGAAGCTACGGCGCCTATATTACCCCGCAGGGTTGGCATTAACTTTGTCAGCTAAGTATGGAAACGATTTTCAGATAATTGTCCGATATTACACGAAAACCAAAAAGGTACGTTGTTATTTATGTATGTTCAAAAATAGTCTGAATTAATTCCGAGCAGATTATATTAATATCTTATCTTTATTTCCTTGCATTTTGTTTTTATTTCCTTCGCTTGAATTTAAGAGACAACACGATATGCATATGCATATTTAAGTGACATTTTGCTCTTTTTTGTCTTGCATTTGAACCTTACACTGCATAAAACACAACAGTACAGTGTACAGTGGTAGAGCCCGCAACAACCACATATTTTGGAGGAATGATCCGGCTCGACCGGTGAAATACCACGACGTCACAGAAGAAAGGCGTAAAGTAGAACTATTCTGAATTTCCTCTGATGAATGACGTGCCGGAGGACTAGTCGACTACCCCTTCCCACCCTTTTCAAATAAGGAACGGATCGGAAGGGGTAGAAGATTTGACGGATGAGGAGGGGATGGATAGGGAATGGACATATCCTTTTTTTCTGTTTGTCCATAAAGGAAGGCAACGCATCTGCAACTCATTAGCTTTTTGCAGATATCTATGGGTAGCGGTACTTAATGTCAGGTGCCGCTTGCTCGCTTGCCACTTTATTCGATAAAAAAAACAACGTTATTCAACTGTATGTAACCAATTCGCCTTCCTTTACGTGCCTTTCGCAGAATTCTGAAATCTTTCGTCAACAATCATTGTATCATTGTTACTTACTACGCAAAATCTTTTTTATTTGAGAATTTCACAATACGTACTTAGGTAGGCGATACTGTACACGTGGTGTTATTTTATTACTAATTTAATGTAAATTTGGATGCATGAATGTGAAGCTCTCATGAAAGAATTAAGATTTTATTTTTTATTTAAAAGTATATTCCGTATTAACTTATCCTTTCTTGTGCACGGTAGCATCTTCGTAGTAAATAACGCACACTGGCTCGGTTTGTGACAATATTATGAACCTAATAAATAATGGTTTTTAAACAAAATGAAAACTGTAAGCTAGCAAACAAACATCTTAAACTTTTACAGTGGTAGAGCCCGAAACAACAACATCTGTTGCCGAATTGGCCGGCTCGACCGGGGAAATACCACGACCTCACAGAAAACAGGCGTGAAGTACTCTGCGTTTCGTCTGATGAGTGAGGTGCCGGAGGCCTAATTTCAGTCCTCTTCCCCTTCCCACCCTTTCCTCATAAGGATAGAACGGGAAAGTGAAGAGGATTGGACGAGGAGGGGGTTAGCGGGGAAAGGGAAATGTCCTTTTTCCTGTCTGTGCCCTCCTTTGTCCATTAAAGGTAGGCAACGCATCTGCAATACATTTGCCTTTTGCGGATGTCTATGGGCTGCGCTCACTTAACATCAGGTGATCCGTTTGCTCGTTTGCCACCTTATCATTTATAAAAATATATATATATATATATATATATATATATAAGCAAACCAAACTTGGAAATCTTTTTTTGTCAACTTTATACACGACAGGTTACCGAAAACTTATACAAAGGACGTTTCTAGATGATAATGTTCTGTGTCAGCCAAGTCGGAGGAAGAAGAAACATTAACTAAAATCCTCTTTTCTAAGAGATGTCATCTACATATGTTCCATCAAAGTACATCTATTTATTCATGCCTCAAATGTTAGAAAACTGATAAAATAATTTACTATTTTAATCACTCCATTTAAGCGTATACTTGTGCCAGGGCATTGAGGCAGGGCTGTCTACGAGTATATGAATCTTAGTACATTACATATTACTTATTAAATTTAAATCTTATTCGGATAAATAGGAATTTATATTGGATAAAATATGAATTCTAATTCACGACAATGGTAGATTTGAAACCCAGTCCAATTGGGCCGTTGGCGCTGCAAACCATATATATACTATTTAGTATATGCCATAGATAAACAATACAACAACTTACAATAAACTTATTCTAAATATAAAAATAATAATATCATACAAGGCACAAAAATTTAAATTAACATTGTGATTCACCGGATTGATTATAACACGTATTATATATATATTATTTCCTTCAATTCTCCTTAGTCCTTTGTCGATTACAATTATTACAATTATGTTTCAAAAATTTATTGATGTAGACAATATCCGTGAATATTTTGACACGTAATTAATAGTAGCTTTGATCGATTTCCTACCCGACCAAAAATCGAATAAAAACTGTTTGGATGTAAACAAGTGGTCTCTAGAATTATTATTTCGTTACGAACCTTTACGTCCTTTTGTATGAGACTGTCTTGGCATGAGAATTGATGACATTGCTTTTTTGTTTAAAATCGTATTATTGATTCTCAGAAGCAATGAGGAACATTCCTTGCATCTTCAAGGAAAATATCTCGAATCTATTAGATTAAACAGAGATAATAATTGTTTTCCAGTGTTTGTAGGGCTTATTAACAAATATATCTATTTTAAATATAATTAAGCTGGAGAATTTTTGTTTGTTTGAGCCTACGCTAACTATTTATATCAATGAATAAGAGTCATTGGTACAACGCGACCGAAATAAAATCAGATATTCAGATACCATATATATAGCATACCTATAACAAGGAATATAGGAACCTATGAAAAGGAGCAACATTATGGAAAAATTAAATACGATATATACTTTAAGAAATAAGTAAATTAAAATTAATATATTAGGCAAAACAGAAAAAAAATTGGCCAGTGAAGCTAAGACAGGGAGTCCTTTGCAATCGATGTCACTTTTCTTAACAGATCCTGAAGAAATACGACTCATTATCAAAAATCTAAGACTTCATACATCTCCAGGTTGGGACAAAATATCATCTGGCTTTCTAAAGAGATACGATCGCTTTTTATGCAGACCGATCTCACATCTGATTAATATCAGTTTAGAAACGGGACAATTCCCAGAAATATTTAAGGAATCAATCATTGTAATATACCACAACCACAAATCAGGGGACAGGTTTTGTCCCAACAATTACCGGCCAATATCATTGTTATCCACGCTATCGAAAATAATCGAGAAGGTGGTGAACAAAAGACTGATAACCTATTTAGAAAAGAAGAACCTTTTAGCCAAAAACCAATACGGATTCAGGGAAAACCGCTCAGCAAATGACGCTGTACTTTCACTAACAGAAAAAATAACGGACCTGTGGGAAAAGGGAGAAAAATGTTTAGGAGTCTTCCTGGACCTCCAAAAAGCGTTCGATACCGTATCTGTAAAGGTCCTCTTATCGAAATTAGAGAACTGTGGAATTAGAGGTACAGCCTTTTCATGGTTCAATGATTATTTATCGAACAGAAAACAGAGAGTCCGAGTCGGATCTGTCGTCAGCGACCCTGCCAGCTCTGCCTACGGTATCCCCCAAGGAAGTACGCTTGGTCCAACCCTGTTTCTAATTTACATAAACGATCTATGCGAAATAAGGCTCCAAAATGCGGATCTGTTAATTTTTGCGGACGACACAGTCATATTATTCCACGAGAGTTCGTGGGCAAAGGTAAAAAAAGAAGCAGAAAACGGACTAACTGCTGTTACGAGGTGGCTGGAGGACAACCTTCTTACCATTAACACCGACAAAACGAAGTACGTAGCGTTCTACAAAACAGCTCGATCTAAACCGCCAAACGACCTGGCAATTACGATACATCAAGCACCTTGTAACAGGAAGACAATTCTCAAACTTGAGTGCAACTGCTCTGGAATAGAACGAACAAATACATTCAAATATCTTGGCGTCACACTTGACGAAAACCTTAATTGCAAAAACCATGTCAGCTCCGTAACTAAGCGTATCAGAAGGCTTATTGCTATCTTTAGAAAACTACGAGCGGTTGCTAATTATGATCTACTGACAAGAACATACAATGCGCTTTGCCAGTGCTTGATAAACTATTGTGTATGTTCTTGGGGAGGAGCGTCCAAAAGCTGTTTACTTGAAGCAGAACGTTCTCAAAGAGCCGTACTAAAGGTCATGTATAAATTACCTTATAAATACCCAACTGACGAGCTCTATAAAAAAAACTAAGATTTTGAGTATACGCAAAACTTTTATATTCGAGTGCATCAAGACTCTCCATAAAAATCAAATGAGTACAGCAACTCTGCAAAGCAAAAAAAAAATTTTAATTTGCCAGCTGTCAAGAGTTCGCGTGCGGCAAAACATTTTAAATTCCTCGCTCCACACTTGTTCAACATTATAGATAAACACCTCAATATAAGAAAGCTCAAAACATTTAATATGCGGAAAATAGTAAAGAAATGGCTAGAAGATATAGACTACAACACCTGTGAAAAGCTTTTCCAATCCTAGATATTAATTAATATACATGAATAAGCGCACTGACTCATACACACGCGCACACACACACACACAGACACACACACACATACACAAAAAGCTATTGAGATTTTGTACTAAAAAAACGAATTTAGGTTAAACTTTTTTTTTCTCTTGTATTTTGCACAAAACTTGGAAATAGCATGTAAGGGAAGTCATTGACTCCTTAAATACAGGTTTACCTAGCTAAGGGGTCAAGGCAATATTGAACTGGATTTGTAGTGTGCAATAAAGATTTATTATTATTATGTCATTTATTTATATTTCATACATATTTTTTTTATAATATACCACCACCGACCACATACACGACCACCGGAATAATGGTAGTCGATTTCATACCACACATGGCGGTATTCTCGTGAGCCAAGTCTAAGTACTTCATCAACTTTTCTTTCTCAGCTTTCACGAGATTTTCGTCATACGGGATAGTGATATCGACCAACATTACATGACTCTCAGATCGGTCTATTATCACAATATCAGGTCTATTGGCAACAATATTCCTGTCTGTGATAATAGATCGATCCCAGTAGAGCGTGATATAACTATTTTCCAAAACTGGCGATGGCTGGTATTGGTAAAACGGTACCTCAGTATCCACAAGAGCATATTTAAGGGCAAGTTGCTGATGGATGATCTTGGCTACTTGGTTATGTCTATGCAAGTATGCACCGTCCGCAAGACGAGAACAGCCGGAGACAATATGTCTAACAGATTCACCGGGACGACGACATGCCCGACAAATGTCAATCGTCCCGTCCTTTAGAATATGCCTCCGGTAGTTGTTCGTTATGATGACTTCGTCCATAATTGCAAAGACAAAACCTTCAGTTTCCCCAAAGAGGTTACTGAAGCGTAGCCAAGCCACGGAGGATAATTGGTCCACATCAGGCCCTGTCAGGACGCGATAGAACGTACCGTGTAGCTCCTTACCCTTCCATACACTGATGCGGTCTGAGACACTTAGTACCTGCAGCCTACGCCAATTCGTGGTAGCCAAGGAAAGCGGCGTGAGTCCTTTGTCCACTGCTACAACATCCCGATACATCTCCACGTTCACCTTAAGGCAGTATTCCCTGAGATTACACACCTCACGGTTATGTAGGTTTTTGACATTTAAAAAGCCACGACCCCCACATTTCCGTGGGATGTACAATCTCATTACAGACGAACGTGGATGATGCATGCGATATGCTGTTAGCAATCGACGAACTTTTCTGTCCAAGGCATCCAGTTCTGTTTGAGACCACCTCAGTACGCCAAAAGAGTAGGTTAAGATATGCACGACCAAGCTATTAAATGCACGGCTCTTGTTTCCACCTGATAAAAGACTTTTCAGAACTTTTTTCAGGCGTCCGAAGAACCGCTCACTTACCAGCTGTTTCATGCACTTATCATTAATGCCTACTGCTTCTGACATACCAAGATATTTGTAGCTTTCAGCCTCCGACAGAGAAATGAAGGATACATCCTGAGAGAGCTACAAATTCTCAGAAGTTGCAACCCTCCCCTTCTGTATATTTATGACCGCACACTTGTCAACACCAAATGTCATGCCAATGGCCTTGCTAAAATTGTCGGTTATTTTAAGCAACGCCATTAAGTCAGACTTTTTAGATGCGTACAACTTGAGGTCATCCATATACAGGAGGTGTGATATGATCTCTCCTCCTCTGCGGAGTCGATAACCTAGCTCTGAACTCTTTAATAGTGTGCTTAAAGGGTTCAGAGCCAGGCAAAACCACAATGGACTCAGACTGTCACCTTGGAAGATTCCACGCCGAATTCCAATTCGATCAGAGGAAGCAGAAAGGATACCCCGTCCTGGATGAAGAAAGCATGTGGTCCACTGACCCATGCATGAGTCAAGGAAAGTGCGGAGTGTTGGATGTACTTTGTACACTTCCAAAACTTTGCTTAACCTTCCATGGGGCACCGAATCATAAGCCTTCTTGTAATCAATCCAGGTCATAGAAATATTCTTTCTACTTCGTCTAACCTGTTGGCAAATAGCCATATCGATGAGGAGGCAATCTTTGGTACCACGAGACCCAGCCTTACATCCATTCTGACTTGCGGACAAAATATTATTTGCACTTATGTGCGCTTCAATTTTTATTTTCAGAACAGATGTAAGGAGCCTATAGATGGTAGGCAAGCAAGTTATTGGTCTATAATTTTTAGGGTCCGTAGCACAGCCAGATTTATAAATCAGATGTGTGACATCGGAGGTCATAAAAACTGGGAGCGTGCCCAATTCAAGGGCTTCTTGAAATTGGGTTGCTAGACGCTCATGTGAACTGTGGAACCACTTCAGCCAGAAGTTTTGCAGTCCGTCCGGACCCGGACTTTTCCAGTTTGGGACCGATCGAACTGCACCACTCACATCGGAACCTGTGATTATCACAGGTTCCATTTCAGTGATTGTTTCACATGCGCGTCCAACAACATTAAACCACTCTCCCTCAACATGATTGACAGGCACCGACCAGATACCATTCCAATGCAACAGTCGAAGCAGAATCTGGCCGATGCATATCTTTCAGTTGGTTTTGTGGTTGCTCCCAATTGCGATACACACATCTTTAATCCCTTTGGAACATGCGATTTTGAAGATATCTCTCAGATCTTTCTCTGTACCTTCTTATGCGATTAGCCCAAGCGAAGACTTTTTGTTTCCAAAAGTCTATGCGTTCCGTGATACCAGACATATATTCACTGGGTCTTATATCAGTCCCAGCAAACGCCTGATTCACGAAACGCATAATCTTTGGGCGCTTGTTACCCGCTCGGAAACAAAACAGTTTCGCTATGAGTCTTCTAGCTATATTTATGCGACGCTCAATCCTATATTGCCAGGCGGGGTGAGCATCCCCACGTCGAGTAACTGAATTGGGACATAAAATCCCTAATCCAGACACTCGACATGTAGCCATGGCCCCACAGTAGAGGATTGAGTTGGTATCGCCTAAATCTAGACTAGAATCCACATATGGTGATAACAGGCGGTCTACAGCATTTACTAGATACATATTCCGCCTGTTAACGGGCAATCGCGGTAAGTGAGGTCTGTCATTGATTGATAAGGATCTATACTTCAAAATCGTATCCTCCAAAGTACTCCTCAAACGCTCAATATCCTGATCACTAACACATACCTCTTCACGTGGATGTTCCGTTAACCCTGCGGCGTCCTCAGAGACCACAGGGGTATCGATGCATACTTCAGCATCATTGTGAAGGGGTCGCGCTTCGTGACGGAGTCGCTCAAGAACAGAGTCATCCAACAGGTGACATCGTTGTATGGCTCGCACTTGATCCGATAATCGTTGGGCAGTCACAGACACTGTTGGATGAAGGGTCTGAAACAAAGCAAGCATTTTAGGCCTGTACGCCGTAAGGTTAGTTCCCCCCTCTATCGCCCCAAAGTAGGCACGCATGACACTTTCATTTAAAGTATCCCATCTCATGCGGCGCACTACACCACTGGATGCGGGAGCCATGGACAGAGAATTATTCTCCGAAGATTCCAAGCGAACCGGTGGTGGGCGACGTCTCCTTGCTGGTGTTGGTCGCGAGGAGGCCGGCGAGGGCGGCCCGGCGTTGTCCGTAACTCGAGTTCTCGTCGGTGATGGTGTCGGAGATGTGGCTGTTGCCTCGTCCGTCGTGGTACAGGACAATACGGGTCGCGGTGGTGTTGGGCGTGCGTAAATTGTATCGGCAACCCGCTGACGGCACGTTCGTTTTGGATTGCGTCTCATTTTTGTTTGTTTTTCATTCCATTTTATTGCTTATATATTTATTTCTATTGTAGTCAGTGTTTTCTTCATTTTTATTGGTTTTTTTCCGAGTTATAATGATAAATATTGTATAATGTTTTGCTGGATAAAATTTTGTTCGCTGTCAACGGTTGCCATGGTTTTTTTATTATTTTTATTATTATAATCAGTTTTTAGTACGGTGATACTGTAGTGACACGCGCCATCTCTCCGAGAGAAGGAAACGTCGTAATTCACCATGCTGGCCCCGTGCGGTTTGGTGGATGTCACTTGTGTTGGAATTTGGCGGTTCTTCGATATGCCTTTTTCCTCCTGCTTTTCTTTACCATTTTTGGAGCAGTTGTGATGAAAAAATTACACAAAGTAAAGCCTTGTCTGGGTTTAAACCCGTGATTTACAGTCGGAGTCTATACCACTGAGCCACTACTGCTCTAATTATCAGTGTTGATATAGTTCCTGCTTTACCAACTCTTATTTAAAAAATATGTGGCACATTTTTTAACTCATCGTCACACAGTTGTCTGGCGACAAAGAAATTGTTGTTAAATTCTCTCACGTCCTAATTATCTGGGATGACAAAGTACAGACGGCTCCAAACAACGCCGAAACAAGTGATGTACGATTTCTGTGTACGCGACACTCATTATGGGCAACACAAAAAGTTGCTTTGTGCGATAAGAATATATCACGTAATTGTCAAATACGAAACTATGGTATGCGTGATTTTTAATTTTTAAGGTTTACGTGTTCAACGCAAGCATTTGATATGGGGTACAATGTGTTTCTATTTAAAACGAATAGATCCTGTGAAAATGGGTTAAGGTTTGCCTTTTTCGTCTAGCCTAAGTACGACAAAAAGAAAAATTCTTGATCAGTTCTATTACTGCATATTGATAAATTTGTTAATTTTATAGGAAAAAAAACAAGTGAATATTCAGTGCATTTGTTTCGTTTTTTTAAATGAAATTCGAAATTGGAATAAATAATTAAAATATTAATATTGAAAGTAAGAAAATGTACAAAGAAAAATCTTAATCTGCTGATGACAATAGCTTTAAATAAAATGGAATACGATCTGCCTCGTCCCAGTCAACGAAAATCTTCTTACAATTAATCCTGAACATTGTAAACCGCAGACAATGGTTGAAATCCGATTTTGTGAATACCGAAAGTGGAGGAGCGCGTACAACGAACTAATTAGGAGATACAAATTAATTTTAAATTTCGGCTTGCGGCTTTGAAATATTTTGCTAAGTTTACCTTCATAAACGCGATCTATTCAAGTTAAATGTTTCGATATTTTACCTCAAAACAGCTTGCAGTGGCGGGGTCCCTCAGTGGTGACCATTAGCCAAAAAGAAAAATAATAGGAACTGCTAAATCACTTCCTTCCTTGCAATTATTGGATGAAACATTACATCCCAAAAACAGTAATGCTAGTTAAACTATTAACATGTCTCATTCTGTCACTTCTTAATAACTTGTGAAGTGCCGGAAGTTTTCATTCTTGCGTCAATAAATTATCTTTTATTATTTTCTGCTGAGATCAAGAAAGAAAACAAAATTGATATTCCCGTCCTCGGTAATGACGCACTCATACTAAAATAAATTCCCGAAACAAAATCTATTTTTCAAAATGCGACTGTCCTAATTACGGCGTCATAATTTATGTAAAAAAAACAACAAGCTAATTTCATGAAAGTAACAAAGTATTATAACTTCCGGGAATCGCCTTGTTAGTGATCAAAATGGCCGCCAACACCCCACGGAATGTTTGACATTGCTTTTCTCTCTACATAACAGTGATCGTTTTATCACATCAAAGTGTTCCCTTTACGAAATCAAGTCGATGAATTTTGTTTCTTCAGTTCCAAATGTGGACAAAGAGTAATAGATTTCCTTTTAAGTAGTAAAAAGTAAACTAAAAAGGCCGGGAACGACACAATGCTTACATAAATCTAGAAATCCCCTCGCGAGCCGCCCATCGCATTGATTTAGCTAACCCTACGTCCGCACCCCAATGATGTGATATGCAGTTGCTCCAGTACAAACAAAATGACCCCAGCCTAAACAAATAACGTAAAAGAGGAAGTCGAACTAATTCATTATCTTGTACCAGAAACAATAAAACCAAAGATAAATGAGATTATGTGCGGACCAAAAGGGAATTTTTATACAAGCTTATCAGCTTTACGTTTTGGGAATAAGCACGAAGCCTCTACAGCAACGCGGCTCTGCTCAACTTAAGTTTATTATTGTCTGTTAGGATACAAAAAGGTATTCGATGATAAGTAAAAAATCGTTTTTCCGTTGTAATCTCCTTATTTGCTATCAAATCCTTTATTGACCTAACTGTTTGTGTTGATCTTATGCTTATATTGATTCATTTTGTCTTTGAATAGGTACAGTGATAAATATATGTGACACATAGTGAGAGTGGGTGGTCCACTTACAAATCTGGAGAAACTGAATCAAATCATAACACAACGTCGTTCTGTTCTGAGGCTCTAATGAAAAATGTATGTCATTTATAATTTTTAGACCACGAGTATGTATCTTTATATTTTGGAATTAAAAGGCAAAGAAGGCAATCGATTTAGACGTCCTGAGAGATGAAATCTCAGAATAGAGGTACCAATGCGTTTCATTTTTCCAAAATGAACTATGACTATCATCACTCAGTCGGCGGCAGCTTATATAAGCCGTAAGATAATTCAAATCGTCTCTTCAATTGCTCACACTACTAGGATTATATTGCCGTTAGAGGTTCTTTTCTTATAAAACTAATTTCTGAAGGGTTCACAAGTCAAATCAGTAAATTGAAGAAATGTGTCAACTAAGCAGACATCAAAAGAAACAGTACCGAAAAGGGAATAAGAGGAGACAAGGCCAAAACAAATAAAGACACCGGTTCGTAAACAGTTTGTCATTATGACAGGCGGTGTGGTGATATCTACAAAACGATTTGAAAATGTGCCACCGCGGCGCCCGGGTATTAACTTACAATCCCGTAAAGGGAACAAATCGAATCGACACGCTCAGAAATGTTGCTCGGAGAGCGAGAGATTATTTTATTCATCGACTTAAATGTTTTCAAACAGTGTTATCGTGGATGACAAATTGTTTTATTGGAGCCGCTTTTGTGCGACGCTTCTGCCGTTATTTTGCTATATTTGGAAGTAGATAACGGATTAGGAGTGATTTATTTATTGCTTTCAATGTAACAATTTACATTGATAACAAATTGATGTTCGCTTAAATAAACAATTAAGGATAAATAAATAAAATGAATTACAAATATTGGACGTTATAAATATTAATTAACAAAGTGTGTAACACGTTATAGGCTCCACGTCCGTGCTAAATGTCAAATATATCATCAAATCAGTTATAGTTTGAAGATTTAAAAATCCTGAACCTGATAATATTTTTATCTTTTTCATTTACGGTTAACGGTATTTAAAATTAGACGCTTAGTTTAAAAAAATGTAATTCCCTAATACTTTGTTCAATATATTATGTTATTCCCAATAGACTTATTTTGTTTTATTATGTGCTATTTGGATTATTTGTAGAGTAGGAATTATTAACAATTTATAACATGGAACTTCTTTCATTTTAACTACGAAAAATAATTGTCAGTAAATCGATATTTAGTACGTGTGTACCACTTAAGTAATTTCTTAATTCAAGTTTTTTCAATGGCGAAACAATAGAAAACCATTTGTGATCCTCAATAATAAGTGGTCTCGGAAATGCGGTTATAAGTTATATGAATAATTAATACAACGCAATTTTCTTCGCGAACGTAAAAAATATAAAGTTCATGAATCAAGAACCGCAGACCAACGGCATTCATTACAGCTTTAAATTGATTCCAGTGAAATGTGACTTGAATTCTAATAATGCAAGTTAATGGAATACAAGCAAATTTTCTAAGCAATAGAAATGTACTTAGTAAGTTGTGTTTCATATGTAGATCATCACGTCATCTAATGTTGTCTATTATCAGGTAGTTAATAAGAAATATTTTGAATTGATATGCATCAAATAACTAAGATTATTGTCATGCTTATAACTGCGCATTGGCGCACCACTATGACCATATATAGCGATTACAAGTAATTAAACACAAATTATTTTTCATTCAATTATTTATTGGATTAAAAGTGAGTAGTGATTATTTGATGATGCATATGTGGTTAGCAGCATTCAATAAATATCACTTGAAAGTGTAAAACAAACAAAAGTTCTGGTGTGTGTGTATGGTCTATTTAAAAAAAAAATCAAAATAGAAGTTCTCTTTTAGAGCTATAGCTGTGGGATATAATATAATTTTATGTGATAATTTGTTCATTTTTGTAAAGCTGCGTTGAATTCGATATTATTTTACTTTATGAATGGAACTAGCTGTCTGGAGAGAACGCCTAACATCCATTCGTATATTGAATTTAATCGTCTAAAGCGCCAGTGCGAATAATAGCCGCGACAAATTTTCCGTTCCATGAAGCATTTTCCTATGAATGCACCTACACAATCGATGCTATCGCCGACAAAATTGTACGCCATTAAGTGACGGTCTAAATTTAGGTATCCATACGACGAAATTGTGCTAGTCAGTTGAGTAGAACCCTTTGCACATTCCGACTGATATAGACATTATCTCGTTCATTTCAACTTCATTGACATTAAAATCAATTTATTGTGATTCAGGCGCTTATGGTTTTGAAATAGGGATGTTACCAATGTAGAATAACTGTTACACATCTGTCTTTCAATGATTGATTCGTAATAATGATTTCCGTGTGCTGTTTGAAGACATGTCCGCGAAAACCGATGCCGTGTTGATGTTAATAATACGGTAACCGTAGCGAGCCGAGACCCCAGATATATCATTGACAACATAATATTAAGTATTAACGGATCAGCAAAAAATGAAACCTGTAGTTATCATTGCGGTTTAAGAAGAAAGAAATGCGAAACGGTTTTAAAATTCAAAATTGTTCAAATTTGTTTTTCATGTGGCGTAACCAATGTATATTATTTCATTGTTGTCAAGGTTTAACTACTGTTAGTTCCTAATCGGCAGCAGTCAAATAAAACTTTCACCAAAACGTAAGTACTTATTCTCAAGAAAAAAGATTTTTGAATTCATTATCTGTGTCTTAACGGTTACAGTCTTTGTTTGTTACTTGCAGCTTACAGTACAACTCCTGTTTGTATATTTCTGTTGTATATGAGTCACGATGGTTATCTATGGACCTTGTCCTTTCTTAAACATAATGTTAATAGAGTAGTTAAAATTACAGTTAAACGTTTACTTGGCTATGGCACTTAGGTCAGTCCAAGCCCTACCTATTTGATCTTGTACTACAAAAATTATGTCGCGTTATACCGTTTATGATCCATAAACTATTGTATATACTACAAGTATTTTCGTCCGCTGCGGTCTAGCGGCACCGTATCCTCCTCGCATTATAAAATTTCTCTTTAATTAAAAGCAGACTCGTTAAACGCGCGGATGATTCTCCAAACGTGGTTCCAATCAGGCCCCAAAGCGAGTTTTACGACTGTCTCTGTCCGCTCGTCACATAAAGCGCCGTGCTCTAAACTACCGTGGAACGCTACTGATTCATAACACGTGTAAACCTCGGCAGGTATTACGTTGCATATTCATACTTTATTTTATGAACACAAGGACTGTTCTTTGAATATGTTTGTTGTACTTTCGAAAATCCCGTCGAACCAATTATCGTGTTCACATATTTATATCATAATAAAATACCTATATGTTTTAAGTAGGATGGGGCCGCCCCCTACCGACAATCTAGTTGGAGTCCAATGGAGATATGTTCCACACATTCGATCGAGATTTTATTCTATATAAAATGTAACCTATCATGTCTATTTGGCCCAAAAAAGATGACTAAGTGGCAATGATTTTCCCCCTTTGTCGCTCTTTGAGTCTGATTCTGATGTGATAAAGGCGAGCACCGTAATATTCTAGATTTAATTTTGAAAAGTGAATTAAGGGCCAAGTATCTTAAGTGTTGTTTTATAAATCCTTTAAAATTATTATGAGCAAGTAATTTTGGGTTGGTTAATTTATATATTAAATTTATAATCTTTACATCATAACATTATTCGATAAAATAATACACGTGTAAGTATTAAACTAACCGAGTATTATTTATGTATGGGGTAATAATAATAACTAAATGTAGTGTACCTAAATTGTACAGCATTATTGTTAATTATTAAATTTTAATAACAGACAAGATTTCAACAAATATTTTTATTAAAATTAACACTCTCAAGTTTATTTCCTGTAGAAATACCATTTTTCATCAGAATTTCAGAACAACACGGAAGCTACTATTTAAATAAAAAATAAAACTAAAATAGCTTTTAGCATTTTCAACTAGCACAGTTGCTATTGTATTAACTGAAAATAGGTTAAATTCCAGAAACTTTCTATCGCAAAGCAAATAACATTAAAGTTCCAAGTAGCGACGGCCAGGTGAAATGCGCCTAACATAGGTCCTTAGAAAGGCTTACCAAATATTTACAAGAGCCTCGAGTGGCTCCGAACAAATTCCGTCCATAATCTTGCCCGATTTTGTGCTATTATTTGTACTGTATTCGCTACTGCCTCCACTTCGCTTACGTTTTTATGGTACGCCACTCAATTCATGTTTGATTTCGCTAAACACAAAGCGTTTGTAAATATTTAGGTCCCGTATCGAGTTTCTAGATTCTCTTTGTGTGAGGCACTTTCGAAAAATGGATTCGGCGCTTACTTGACGAGCTCGAACATATTTAAGATCGTATACTATGAAGATAAAGAAAATAGATGTGCCCTTTTGTATGCTGTTTTTTGTGTGTATGTTTTCTGATGGTTTTCGGTTGATTTATAAAGTCTCAACTTCAATCGATCATAGCGTATAAAAACTATACTCAATATACAATAGTATGTCCCCATATCCCATTTGCTTGTAATTTGCTTCACATTCTTGGTACTTGTTTTATATTATTTTGTTACGTATCGTTTCTTATGAAAGAGTTTTTTCTGTTATTCGTTCAAAATTAGGTGTAAAGAACCGCTACAAATCAACTTGTTTGTAAGCTTCTCTTCACACATTTAATAGTACACATATATTGGAAATCATAAGTAGCGAGGACGCTATAAAAACAAAATGCCTACACTTGAAATCGTCCAATCATCGCGCTAGTAACAATTCATTACCGTCAAGAAATGTAAACAGAAATACACGCAGAACCTCTATTGCTTTTTTTAAGACGGACCCTCGTGATGATTTTGACAGCGTATACCGTCGAATGTTTACATCGTCGCCGAACTGTCATTAGTCGTCGGGTCGAGCGAAGTCGCATCTGGCAAACGCACACACACACATAAGAAAAATTTCGTTAATGATTCTGAAAATGTACTCTAAGTCTTAACCAGTTTACAATAAAGTTTAAAATCAGTAAAAAAGTATCTTAACATTTGTTAACATTATGTCACTTTTGTATTGAAAATAATTTAATTTCGAAACAGTGACAAAAAGCGTCTACGTAATATTTGTTTTGAGGCAATGTGACAGACTTGTGTATTAATTGTAGTGAAATTTAAGTCCAAATGCTAAGAACCAATCTTATTCATATAATGCCATACATTTCGCTCACTAACACGAACTATGGTTACACTACAGTGCCGTTGTCCTATTTTCGGCCACAATCCATCTTTAATTCACAGAAATTAAGTTATCCGAATCGTATTTGAACCTAACTTTATAATCTGGTAAAAATGAAACCGCGTTCAGTAACAATTTCAACTACATGTATACAAAATAAACAAAGAAATTAATGCTTTGGCAAACTAAAACAATTATCATTAATTAAATGTTGCATGTATTACTCGGAAATGTCAAATGAATTTGAACAATACGAACCAAAATAAAGCCTAGGGATGGATTTATCAACCGGCAGCAAAACAATATATTCCCTTTAAATAAAGTAATAAACTTTGCGAGAGGCGATATTAAAATCACAGCAGCGCTCCGGCAGACAAAGCGAGGGCCGAGGCGAGAAGTATCAAACGTAATAAATAATTCTTCCACCTCGCGACAAATGAGGTCATGTGTTTCTGCTTTAGGTTTTTTCTTCGACTTCCCGCGGGATCATCTGTCTTCTATTTCCGTTTCTATGGTATCGAGCGATTTGCTCTTTTAAAATTAGAACATGTTCGCTGTTTAGCATGTCGCGCCTTGGGAATCATTAGGTTGGAACATCGAAAGCACATGTGAACTTTCGTCCTGCCATTTGGAAGTATTTCACGTAGCTTTATGATATATTTTTTACGTAAATTTGCTTCGACACGATTTAATATCAATTCTTATCTGAATAACATCTCTACATACAAGCGTAACTCTTTGTACACATTATTGACTTTTGGCTTGTTCATTTTTAGAATTCCATTCCCTTTACCCTTTTACTCTAATGGTTCCAGTTTCTTTGAAACAAATTTTTGTACTCCTCAATATTAAATTAAGAAGAAGAATATTTCCTTTCATAAGCAAAATTTTCTTTATTTCTTCGGTGACTATAATGGATAACATTGTAATCGATTTCATTTCTTGGTATATTTTAGTTACTTAGAAATAATATTATACTAAGTTAATATTAAAGCTATCCAATTATAAATTATCGTAAATATTAAATACATTTTATTAGCATCAATAATGGATTATTGCTTAGAAATTTATATAAAAGTCTATTATTTTGTACATAGAACTAAAATTTGATTGAGTTTACGGACTTTTAACGTTTGGTATTTTGGAAAGGTCCTTAGAAGATCAAAGTTTTTCAAAAATACGATCATTATTACCCAGTCAAAGAAGCACATCGTGGGCAGACCCTAATTTTCATAGATATGGTAAGCGTTGCAACAACAGCTGTTGCACGGCTGGGCCATAACCTTACAGAAAACTGGCGTGAATTAGAAGTATACTTCTGCGTCTGAGTGAGGTGGCGGAGGCCTTATCCTATTCCTCCTTCCATTCCTAGCCTGTTCTAATAAGGAATGGATGGGAAGGGAAGAGGTTTTGATGAGGAAGAGGATGGGTAGGAATAGGAAATGTAGGGGATATTATCTCTGTCCAATAAAGGGAAGCAATGCATCAACTCGTTAGCTTGTATAAATATATATTAAATATCTATGGGAAGTGGTAACTTAATATTGCGTGAACCGATTGCTAGTTTGCCACCTTATTCTCTAAAAAAGTAAGCTACTTGAATTGCGGTCCTGTTTCGTTTAAAGAAGAATCTTTATATAGGATAAGTCGACGTGTAATGTTAATTGAGCGCCCATGAAGACGCACATAGTCGCATTGTCGTATCGCTGCTAAATGAATTTTCTAGATGAACTGAAATCCCAACGATATGACATATGTAGGCAGACATGTATAGGCAGTAAGCATAAAACAGTATTTTTACGAACTGAGATTTTTGATTTACTTGTGAAGTGGCATCTTATATTACAGGGATGGATAACGTTGTGAAATGATGTATATAGTTAGAAATCAAATGGTTGTGCGTTCAGCGTAACAATCAAACTTCACCTTCTGAGCATTTTACGAGTCTCGGTTCGCTTCGGGGTAATAAACACGTCGGCAACAAGTGTTACTTTAGAAGGCTCGCGGTCCACGCACGTGGTTAGAAGTGTTCGTTCACATTCCGCCGAAACAAAATAGAAATTGTAAATGACATATAGAACCATTTCGGGATTGTTTGTATTACAGCTTAGTTAATTATTTTCTCAATTGGACACAATGTTTTTTTTTTAATTTCGTACGATGCATTTTAAATCTAACTAAACAATTGATATTTAATGAGCTTATGAAGCCGCGAATGCGAAGGGATCTACGTTTTCTGTTCACTAAAATATTACTGTCGATTTTGTACAAAATGTTATGAAAAATTTAGATAAAATCTGGTCTAACGTAATAAATATTCGCTTAAATAAAATACAGCAATGCTTTTAATTGCTATTGTATAAATAAAAATAGACATATTGAAGTAGTCTAAGTGCGTACGAACACAGTTGTTTTACAAAGTAGTTAGAACACCTAGTAAACCCATATGGAGGACGCCATAAAGAACCTCTCTCACAGAGACATCAATGTGTTCGCATAGAAATAAAGCCAATCGACATCAATGCTAGTCATCGCTTCGGAAATATTAATGGCGGTCTGTAATAAGGAACTTATGCATAAATAATATTTATTTTAAGTTTCTATTAACTAGTGGTTAGTTTCTAGAAACTTAAAATAAAAATAAAAAACTAAAATAAAAATAACTATTTTATATATATATTTATTCCATAATATATTTCACATTTTTTGTGCTGTGGTTTCTTTAGCATATAATGGAAAGACATTAGCATTTTTTTTACAAATTGCTTTGAACCTTATTCTGTATTTACTTATTTATTTAGGGACTTATATATTTTTTTTTATGGAATAAGGTGGCAAACGAGCAAGCGGATCACATAAGTGTACGCTACCCATAGACATCCGCAACAAGAAATTATGTTGCAGATGCGTTGCCTACCTTTAATGAACCGAGGAGGGTATAGACAGGAAAAAGGATATTTCCCTTTTCCCGTCAACCCCTCCCCGTCCAATCCTCTTCCCGTTCCCTTCCCATCCTTACAAGAAAAGGGTGGGAAAGGGAGGAGGACTCAAATTAGGCCTCCGGCACCTCACTCATCTGACGAAACGCAGAGTATTTCTACTTCACGCCGGTTTTCTGTGAGGTCGTGGTATTCCACCGGTCGAGCCGGCCCATTCGGCAACAGATGTTGTTGTTGCGGGCTCTACCACTGTTAAAGGACATGTCTGTCCCATTGTTCTTTATATACTACTAACTTACGCACTAAGATTTTATACTGACAAAATTGATATTACGTATAATACAAGTTCTTTATAAATGAATAATTAATCCACAGCTACTACTATTATTATAATAATAAGTATATATTTACAATATTTATGTATTTATAGTAAAGTTCTAAACTTGACCTACAGTAATTATGAAAAAATCCTAAACTTTTATAAACGTAACTTATATATTTAGGTCCCTTATCACCTATACCGCTTAACAATCATATTGCGTACTGCTTTGAAATAGAGCTTTTTATTTATAACAATAATAAATAATTCGGAAAAATTATTTTTCGGGAGCGACGGTTTTTAAACGAACGAACGAACTTTAAATAAGCAGTTACTCGGTTGCAACTTAAGACTAAATTATACTTTTCCACAAATTCTTTCAACATATATCTAAATATTTTTGAATAGAATTTAGCAATGGCAACTGACATGCAAAACGTTTTGTACAGACCTATCGATATTAATGTGTGTTTTCATGCACTAAATCTCACAATATCTATCATCTTTTACGATTAGGCACTTTGTTATGACGTCCACTGGAACGGTACGGTGTGATGTTTTGATGGCATAACCGATACCAGCGAATAAATTTATTGAATTGCTGGGCGCGATCTCTCCGTGCTATATTATCCTAACTGCCACAGAAATGTTCTTTTGATGTTGATTGATGGATGTATCGCGATATTAATATGTGATGTTATATCGTACGATGTACTCGAGCTATGGTAGGGGAATTTAGTTTATGTCAATTGCAACAGCAATATCTGTACACAATGGTACTTTAAAGTATTTCATATTCTTAAGAAGTAGTATCTAAATCTTACATATTTTACAAAAAAACATTGTAATCAAACAAGAAAACCTTGTAATGAATTTCGTTTCTTAGGATAAAACAAAACTTTTTAATGTTTTATTACTCAGGCATGATGATAGATTTGTTGTGACTACCACAAGTAGCCACTTCGACCCGTTGCATAATATGCTCAATACCATAGGTGCCGAAATAAATTTGCACACTAGAAATAGCTGTTGTATAATATAAAAAAAATGTAACCTACGAGTCTTACTACTGGGGCAACTTCGCATTCTTGATTTCGTCGAAACGCGCCTGCTTTATGGCCATTTTATGTAGCACGGAAGATGTTATGCAAGAAGGAATTTGTATGTTTTCAAATATTTGTTGGCACGTGTCGGATGGTTGGAAGCATTTACGATCCTACATCCAGTGCCATGTCCGTAACTTTACTGCCAGATAAAATTTTGTCTTTACCATAAACTTTAGTGAAAAATACTAATTTAACGACCACGACAAGAGGTATTATTACCGTTTTGCATATGATTTCTTTCTATACATTCGGACCCTTGATCACTAAATGTATAACTTGAAGAAGAGGAGGATGCGATTAGATGGGTCCTGCTGCACTGCACTAGTAAGAGGAAACGTATAACTAATTATATTTTTACTGTACACCTTTTTACTTTGAGGTCTTAGCCGCAATAGCTGCTACTACTGCGGGATCTGTTTCACCTGAATTCGTAATTTTAATGATTAACAGTTATAATAAATTATTATTCCATCTTTTTTCAGGCTGGCCCACCTACGCTGCATCAATCTGTACGTAACTTCTTTCCCTGTCTGACCCAATTGGCCGTTTGTTCTCCGAGCAATGTATCTGACTTATTGCCATTACTTATATACAAAGGCGTGGAGGCAAAGGTTATCGTAATGATTCGTTACATTTTTTTTAAATATCTGAATTTCAAATTAAAAAGACAATGTAGCTAAATGTAACACAAACATACTAGTTTTGTTTCCGTAATTTCTTTTCAAGTGTTTGTTATAATAAATAAAAATGAGTAAAAGAAGGAAGAGCGCCATAGTTTTATGAGTACTTCGCTCTGGCAACAATCGAGGCGGGAATAAATAAAAAGAAACGTAAAAAGCGAGCATGCACCGTTTAAAGTTGCTGAAGCCAAAGGAATGATGAATATTAGAACTGGCTTTTTCTCGTCCAAATAGTTAAGGAGTTGTAACAGTAAGAAATGTAAAGTATAAGTTACCTTCGTTTCACTATACTTTTAACTGACGCTATTAAATACCAAATGTAGCTCGGAATAAATCATTCGTTATACACGGGGAAACGACCTAAAAACAATATCTGTGAATTTTGTTTGTTTCTGTTTTTTTATGTGAGTTTGTGGCAAACGAGCAAGCGGATCACCTGATGTAAAGTAAGACCCATAGACATCCGCAACAAGCAAATGTGTTGCAGATGCGTTGCCTACCTTTAATGGACAGCGGAGGGCATAGACAGGAAAAAGGATATTTCCTTTTCCCGATTAACCCTTCCCTGTCCAATCCTCTTCCCTTTCCCATCCTATCCCCCTTATTAACGGGTGGGAAGGGGAAGAGGACTGAAATTAGGCCACCGGCACGTCACTCATCAGACGAAACGCAGAGTATTCGAAACCTGATCTCACTACATATTAGCCTAGGTGAATAGTACATTTAGACACTTACCATAATTGACTTGCTTGTTTTTGGTACCCAGGGAACATAGCTACTGGGGTAAATAATTTTTAAGTGTTTCCTTTATTGATACAGTGTTTACAATTTAAAAAATACAATAAAAAATTCTATCAATTAAAGTACAATAAAATGCAGATAAAATTTTGACACTATTTAAAATATTAAATACTGTTTAAAAATACAAATAGAGATTACAATTACAAAACAGCTTTAAAAAATATCCTATCTACTATCACAGTCTATGTCTTATTTCTAAATCTTCACCACCTCACCTTTCACCTTTTGGGCTAAGGACTTGCAAAATGTAACAAAATACTCTCTACTTTCTTTGTTACTCATTAGTACATTCAAATTTTCCTTTTCTATTTTAAATTTTAATTTAATCTCTATTTCTGTTGTTTTACTTTCGTAGACTGGGCATTCCGTCAAAACATGCAGCACAGTTTCGTCCCGTGCTGGGTCACAGATGCACGAGGGGTTCTCCTTGCATTTAAAACGATCCAAATACTGTGAGAACCCCCCATGCCCCGTCAAAACTTGCACTAGCACAGGAACCAGGTCCAGTTTACGAAGTGTGGAGGGGGCGCCGTCACGTTGGGGAAGAAGAGCTTGGTTGTCGAGGCCATGTCTCCTTCCACATACCGCCCATTTCATTTGAAAGAAAATTATTTTTAGGTTATATGTGCACGAAATGACAAAAAAAAATCAAGAACAACAAAGGAGATCTTTGATCTCTGCCTTAGGGTCGTCAATATGAGTATTTTAATATATATTACCTAATTACGGTATGGATCACCTTCTAACGACTATATTGACTAATTATTTCGATCCACTTCATAAATTAATTTTGAATATTTAAGTGCATACTTAAGATACAAACATACTATGAATCACAGTGATAACTCAACCGGTTTCGAATAAAGTGATAAATCGAGTAACAGTTATATTAATATTTCACTTTAGTGGATTAGCTGTGAGACGTAAATAAGATGTTTATACATATCGTCGGTGATGATGTTGAAATATGTGTCGCCGAGTGAAATTTAAATGGGCTCGGGTTCCGTACTGCAAGGTGTTAGAAACTTTGTAGTAATGACATTATTATGTTGTCATAACATTGGAACTGTGTATTACTAAATTATTACATACACTAGCTTAAATTAAATTCTGATTTTTTTATGGAAGACGGTGCAACGAGCAAGCGGATCACCTAATGTTAAGTGACCGTTACCCAAAGACATTCGCAACTAGCAATGTGTTGTCTACCTTTAATAATAAAGGAAGGCAAAGACAGGAAAAAAGATATTTTCTTTTCCTCTTTACTCCCCTCCCCGTCCAATCCTCTCCCATTCCCATCCTATCCTTACGAAACAAGGGAGGGAAGAGGAAGAGGACTGAAATTAGACAGAGTACTTCTAGTGACTAGTGAATCTGTGTAAGCGCATCCAATTATGCACTATAATATGTCACGTGCATCTGAATGCTTCTACTCGAATATAATTAAAGCAGTTTTTTTTTATATTACAAAGTGGCAAACGAGCAAGCGGCCCCTGGAAATAAGTACCGCTACCCATAGGCATCCGCAACAAGCTAATGAGTTGCAGATGCGTTGCCTACCTTCATGGACGAAGGAGGGGACAAACAGAAAAAAGGATAATTCCATTCCCTGTCCATCCCCTCCTCATCCGTCAAATCCTCTTCCTCTTCCCATCCTTTCCTTAGCAGTTGTCGTAGCCGTAGTTGGCATGAATGAATAAATATTATTATTCCACGTAAGAGTGTAAAAATATTACTGTAAACGTAGAGGCAGCCATCGACATCCTCTATTCCGGACTTCTATTACGTCTTGAGAGATGAGAGAGGGATGACCCTATTGCCACACGCTGTGCTTAAATCAGTATCGATAACAAACGTTATAAATACTCGTTGAAATTTTTCTAATTTTCTTATTACGACCGGTAATCGTATCGATCCGTGAAAATATGGTGAGGTACGAAAACTTCTAGAGTGATCATCGTTTCTTTACGTATAGCACATTATGTAAGTATTCTAAAAGAACTTTTCATCAGACCTTTTTTTATTAACAACCCAAATTAATTTACCTCATATAACCGAATAAGCTATTGGTATGCGAGTTTTTGATCCGAAGTCTATATGTGGAGTGGGCTGATACGATATGATACGGCGGACTGCTACATAACATGGTTACTAATGCTTTTACATACCTTTACTACATTGTAAGAGCGAATTTCAATTACGAAAACCTTCTGATTCAAAGGATAAATAATGTATATTTACGTATTTGTCACATTGTATTGCAAATATCTTATATACTATGAAAACTTGATTTTAAGTGTATAAACACAATTTAAAAATTGTTAAAATTTCTAAATAACCTAATATGTAAAGAAATAAACAAAGTGTCCCATCTCAATAATCTCTAATGATGTAATGCCATGGTGGAATGATATATTCTAATTTCATAATACAAGTATTGTAGCAAATCCGTTAAAGTAACTTTTTATAAATCTTCTGTCTGCTCCTTTGAAGGAAAAATACTGTAATCTATTGAGATAAATTAAGATAAGTAACAATTAATTTAAAAAACCAAAACCCGACTGACTATAAAATATACAGTATGTGTTTCCACTGCAGGGATACAGGCCTCGTCTCGAGAGAGGGAAGGAGGCCGTATTGCACACCACGCTGGCCCAGATAGGCTTGGTGAAAGGCATATGTGGTCGAATTTGGTGGTTCTAAGATATGGTGGATTTCTCACGATGTATTCCTTCACAGTTTTTGGAGCGGCGGTGATGACATAAAGTACAAAAAACGTACCGCCTGCCTGGGCTTGAACCAGCGACCTTACAGTACGTAAGTCAGGGCTTATACCAATGGGCCAAGACTGCTCCTCATCTGATGACTATACGTAGGTGCCATATACATAGACGTAGCATATGGGTTTCTGGTGACAAAAAAACGAACTTGAAACGAAACATATCTTACGTTTCTATTTCCTGTACAATAATAAAAGTCACTTCTAAATACCAAATAATCTTCAGAGTAAGAAGCATCTGACAGACTGTAAAGCCAAGTGTAAAGAACATTAAGTCCGAATTAATATTGAGTAGGATTAAATAAACCAAAACATGTAGTCTCGAACGGTCCACGATTCCAGACATGCCCGACTACCGAAAATTCCGTCGAAACGTCCATAAAAGCGACAAATTCGTATGCGAGAGTCCATAAATTAAAGTTCATTAAAACTTAGCAGGCGAGACCAAACGAAAATTTTATTCACACAAAAATGAACCCTAAATCTTTAGTCTAACGGTCGTGCGTTTTTATAATTTATTTTTCACGTGAATTCTGCCAGCTGGGATTTCTTTTATATGCCGCTTGGTCATTTTTAACTGTAGGGTATTAATAAAATTATTCCTTTTTCTCGGAGATATAGAGTGGGTGTATATTTTTATTATTGCGCGTTTCTTGTCGATTCAACGACAGCACTCACTTGACGCGAAGTCCTTGTTTTATCTTTGACACAGCAACACATGTGCCTGTCAACAAGTAGCGGACCGCGTCGTTTACTCGGAACTTCATACATGTTATGTGTTTAAAAAGTAATAATCCAGATTAGTCGTTGGTACGGTTTTAAATCTGACTGATAATTAATTTGTGTTTTACGGCATACAAAGACTAAGTTGATATTATTACACTGATGATATCTCTTAATGTCTACTCTTAGGAAATAATGTGATCGACAACCAATATGCGTAGATGTCTGGTTGTAGAACAAGCAAGGTCGAGTGAAGCCCGTGTGGAAAGTGGACAAAAAAAAGCTCTGTTATCCCTTCCATTCTACCCCTTTGGGTTATGATATTTAAAACAAGTTTCATTATACAAAGAAACAAATTAAAAGGAAGTAGTGATAATTCCGTTAGTAAAAAGTTATTATGAAAGAACCTAACCCCATAACTAATGTTGAGGTAGTGTAATTATTAGTCCACGGAGTCGCTACTGTTCTACAGCAAGAATTGACTACAAAGACTAAGACCTAGAATATTTGTATAGCATATGATTGTTAGCATCGAACATAAAGAAATAATAAGGAATTTCGACTCCATTCAAATTACAGTTCTAATATCTTTAATAGAGCTAAGAAACCTGGTTTCGTTAGATTTACACGAGTGGACAGCTGCGGGTTTTTGTCGAGCCGTTAATGAAGATTTGTAACTGTCTGTTAGTATTAGTGTGGTCCGGGAATCCGCTAAAGAGATTTCTTTTTTTTTATTCCGCAGCCGAATGGAGAGTGCGCTCTGAATAATTTATCTGCCGCTTTGAACTGATTTCGCGATGACTTTCGAAGGTTGTGTACACAAACGTGTTTTGTAACGTCAGACGTTTTTAGAACAAAGGTTACGATTTACTGACGTGCGCAAACTTATATCGTCCCTACAACGTCTGACAAAATATACTTGAATATATTGAATGATCGGAAGATTGACTTAGATATTTTGAAACATAAATTATATTAGTAGCTACCTAACAAACTAAGCCTTCTAACAGACTTGTTAGATGCCTTGTATAAAGATCTAATTTATTTTGTTTTAATAATAAGCAAACGTCAGAAAAATTCAATCGTTATCTTAAAATTAGTAGATAAAAGACTATAAGTTTATTGGACCAAAATAAATTAATAGAAAACTTTTATCTTCCCTTAAGATGTTTAAGAACTTTGTTAACAACTTTTTTGTTTGTCTTCTTACAGCGCGGGAGCTGACGACGTTTTTGAAGATTAGACGAAAAAATGATAAAAAAGGTTATATAACATTTTTATTTTTAGCGGCGGGGAAAAGGTGCAAAAAGTTATTTACGATTTTTTTATTCCGACTGTTGAAATCGTCAGATTATCTTATCAAGTTATCCTTGAAAATAAAATTGACCGTGCTCAGGTGACGGTTTTAATGACAAGTTTGCAATCCATGCACTCCTGTGCATCGCGCTCAAATCGTCCGCATACTTAAAACATGTAACCAACCCCTCACCCCACGCTGTCTTAATCTGCTGTCGATATGTCCGATGTGTCGATTTTTTTGACCCGACATAGGTGTCTGATGTGTGGTGTAGGGTACTTGACAGGGTTCAAGGTACCCCCGATTTGAATCGCTGACTCGCTCGAGGATATACAGAAATCCCCCCTTGGGCTCCCGTACCGTTACTTCAATCTGTAAATTTCGTTAAGTTTTCAAAGTTAAAACGTCTATTTTGTTCTGGCAACTTCGCCATCTTGTGTGCTCTTGACGTATGTTTCGTAATTTTTCGAGCGTAAAAAAAATTTGAGACGGCCATCACTGCGTAATTGAAGTGTCAAAAGTTATCTGATTTTACTTGCAAAACGCCTGGCTATATGAAATTTTTCGCGCGAGCGAGATCGTTCTGCGGAAAAAAGAGAATTCGATATGAGGAGAGTGTCTATGCAATCAGCATCCGACCTACATTCCGTTCGCTGTTATTATGCATGTGAACATCGTGCTGGGCGTTAATTCGCATTTTCCCTCCGCACTCAACCGTTATTTTATTTTGTGGACACGTTTAAGAAATATCGTTCCCATTTTTATTAATTTAATAACTTAAATTATGAGATAGAAAAAATATTACTTTATTTCTAATGGATTAACTGCATAAAGCAATAATAGCCTATGGTTTTGGATAAAAATATACCAAAGGAAAGCCTTATTATTTTAAATGACAGAACACAGAGACAGTGTGTTGTTTCAGAAGTCAGAAGCATTATACCAATTAAAAATATTGAAAAATTATGTTCAAACATAAAGCAACACCGACAACTTTGAGAGTTATTCCTAACATTTATAATTAAAAACACTTAGCAAACGAGATTCAGTCGAAGTCGGCTAATTAAAAGCAAAAAAGCCGCCAACGATAAATGCTCAAATCGACGTAACGATGTCATTATCAACGCCCTAACAAGGCGAAGTTGCACGGATTCGACGCGTACTGGTTAACTATAGAGCAAACATCTCTGAAACAAGGCCTTTATAGTTGCCGTGTGAATGTCCAAATGGCAGATGGATTGGTAACTTATCGAAACATTTTAAATGAAACTATTAAGTTATTCTATTCGAAGTTCTTGATATCTAAGAAATAAAACAAGGAAATTCGTTTGGCCTACAAACTCTCTTCTTTTTACATCCCTTTCCTTCACCTTTGCTTATCCCCTCCCCTTCTCTATCCAATATAAATCTGATCTCATGAGGTTAATTGTCTGCTCGACTGTCACCTTCTTTCATAACACAACACAAAAGTTTTTTCTCGATTATCGCTGTAACAGGTTAGAT
Source organism: Papilio elwesi (assembly GCA_029849275.1). Taxonomy (NCBI): domain Eukaryota; kingdom Metazoa; phylum Arthropoda; class Insecta; order Lepidoptera; family Papilionidae; genus Papilio; species Papilio elwesi. The sequence continues at coordinate 7,989,797 of CM056697.1, forward strand.
TAATTTAAGGAAAATATTATAAATTCAACGACCTTTCCTGATTTACTTCATCATGTGGGACGTGACAAATATATAACACTGCCACATTGTCATCATAATAACAAATCTTTAACTGATAAAGTGTCAGTAAATAACTGACAATAATGTAAATATTGAGATAAACAAAAGAATACAAATATCCCTTGAACATGTAACTGACAAAGCTGATGTCTAAATCTATGAGGATGGTCTTAACAAAAATGTATAATAAAAACGTTTGTTAAGATGATAAGTTAATACATTACTCCATACTATTCTGTCACCAAACCATTTCTCGTAATAATTATCACTGACTCACAACTTTATTTCAGAAGATCGACCGTCGAAAAAATATGTTACATAATAAATTTGACATAACGTTTTCTACTTAATAGCAAAATATTGACACTTACCCATTAAAAGGTTTCTACTATATATCATTTGAAGCCGTCTATAAATTCTTATCAACATGTTGGTAAATAATTTATTATATGCTTTAATGGAGAAGGTGGCATCTCTATGTTAACACGGGGCTTTCGCATAGTAATTAATGTTACGCCGATAACGATTTGTGCTCCCGCAAAATGTTTCAAAATATAACTGGGAAAACTTTAAAAATGCTAAATAATCACCGATAACGGTTGATTAACGGTATTTATATGTATTTGTCCCTACCGATTTCTTTTATCAAATTTCCAGTTTTAGCGTATTTAAAGAAATGGTCTCCACTAGCGTAAAATCGTGTCGCGTTACAATCTTTCTCGATATTTTTGATGTGAATGTAGTCGGCAGTGTAAGCCTGCGGTAAGTGACTTAATTGCTTTCAGTTTGCGGTTAATCTTCGATATTTTTTTTATAAAAAAATATGCTTTAAAAAAAGTACGTACATAAAAGACAAAAGATTTATATTTTTGTAATATTTAATTTGGCATTGCTTGTTGATCTCCACTACACACACATAAGTGTGTACAATAAATATTTTCAATACATTTATGTCATTATATCTTGTAATATAAAGATAAAATAGTGTACAGAATAATCATAAATCGTTATACTATTTATTTTTATGATTGTAATATATTTTATTTCATAAACATTTTTCCTTATTTGTTCACCAAAATAAAATTTGATTCAATCCGGCCGGCTTACCAACTGTACATCGCGAGCGCCAAGGCAAAGGGCAAGACAAAATGCAAAACATCCTGGCGAAGTGTCGCCTTCAGCGAAGGGAGAAGTCGAAGAGAAAGCATCCCATCAAGAATGCATGCAACTCGGCATCAAGTTATGAGATGTCTGTTGACTCAACTCGCTTCTGTAAAGGCGAAACTGTGAGTACAGTACTGTTTTTTCGTTTTTATGTCTTTTAATAAACACGAAAGGGAGAAAAATAATTGTCGTTATGCTTTTACCCAGACGTTGCTTACTATCAAATGAAAATTTCTTTACAGGAATTTAATTTTAGCGTTGGTCAAGCGTCTTCAACACTTTTTTCTTTTCTTGTAGCAATTTACTACATTTGTATGCCTACCGGTTTGTAATAATGACTTTTTTCTATTGTAGAACCAAAGTCATCTATTAATCTAAATCATATCCTGGCATATAACATTTTATCTTTTCTGTTTTCTTAATTGTAATTGAGGTAATAAGATATATATAAAGATTTGGATACGAGCTTATAATCTTTAAAACTTTGATAAAAATCTTCTTGTATGGACTTATAAGTATTAAGCGCTCATGATTATTTAATTAGTTATATAGGTACAGTACAGGGACTAATAAAAGATTACTAAAATGGGTCCGGAATAAAGTAAATTTAAAATTATCGAGACTATTCGACAGTCATTGCACATTATTTCGGTAGTTCAATAGATAGTGAACATAACCCAGTATGTCTTTTTATTTCACGGCGCAAATCTTAAAGAATATACTGTTCTTATGGGGGAATCTCAGAGTATGTGAGATTTTACTCCCTAAAACTTGGTGGCCATCCTCGAAGGTTTCCGGATCTCTGATGAAACGCAACCAGTGCACTGAGCTTTGGCGCCAGGGGAGCAGGCGTTCCCCTTGCACTTTTCCATTGCTACGGCCGCCACGCCGTGCTACAGTCTTCCCGGGATCGCTTTGCAGGAAGATCAGGGCCCCAACACTAACTGTCGACGAAATTATGGCACTCCATTAATGCCTGGGCCACCGACCTGATGGGCCGATGCGTCAACTATTTACACACCGACGTTTTCGCCTCCGAGCGTGTTAACTTATTATTAATAAACGCATACTCATTACTATAACCTTACTCCGATTATAAACTACTGAAGCTTACAATATTATATAATATATACACATTTTTTTCTTATCTTTTATGAAATTTTCTTACGACTGCAAATTGCAAGCTGAAAGAATTATTCTAATGTCAACGTGTCATTTGTTGAAACCGTCAATATTGTGAATATCGATATTTTGCATGCATAATAACGTTAAAGTTTTAGTTCTAGTAAAAATGGAAACTTGATAGTTATTTATGAAAATAATGTTGAAAAGATTAACTTATATTTTCATGAAGAAAAATAAATTTATGGCGTTTAAAATGAAACGTCAAATCGTTTGGTTCAGAATTAATATCCTAGGACACATTTACACACGGCCATCTGATCCCAAACTAAGCAGAGAATGTGCTATGGCAACCAGATAACTGATATACTACATATACTACTTTTCTTTTGTAAATACTTAAATAGATAATCACACCCAGACTCAGGACAAACAGACATGTTCATGCACACAAATGTTTGTCCTGGGTGGGAATCGAACCCATGACCTGCGGCGTAAAAACAAGTATCTTACAAACCACGCCAACCGGCCCGTCTTCAGAATTAGCTGGCAGTTTATAATTTGCTTAGTTCTATTATTAACTGACGAAGTAATGAGATATATGTGTAGATATTCGTGACATTTTCCATCATTCAATAGAGGAATCAGAACAAGTCCCAAGGGCGGATAATTCCCGGTCCATTGTAAAGGGGATCCGTGCAGTAATAATGCTCGGAGGCAAATATTAACACAGCGCCAGACGGAAGGACGAAAAAGCACTAGAAAGTAAGTTTGTGCGTTTTAAATGAACTTTTTATTCAACTTGCCAGTTCGAATTTTTTAATTTAAATCCTTTGGTCGTGGGGAAGTTGAGTTCAAAGCTCAAGGATAAAGAATATAATTAAAACCAATTTGTTAGCACGAACATACGACTTTTAAATTTATACTCAAATTCTTTATTCATTCATCGCAATATCTAGTTTCCAAAATTAGGCTTAAAAGTAATTCAATGCTTGTTGGGTTGTGGTTATGATGATTGTCAATATTTGATAGTAAAGCAAGCTACCAAGTGATTCGGGCTCAGGCGAGACAATTTATTTATTTATTAGTATGGTCCGCAATGGTAAATGGTTCATGACAATTATGACTAGAAAGTTTTTTCTTCGAAAATTTGTTGACTCGACTTGTACTTTTCCAGATAAGTACTCTAAATAATTATTTTCAGTTAAAACTTCTAATTAATAGAATTTTATATAAATGAAATGAAAACGTTTCTCTCTTCTTACATTCCTTAATATAAAAAAAACTTATCTGGTGGCTTATCATTTATATAAACCAGAGCTTTAAGCGCATCCAGACCTGTCATCCGATCACGATTAATAGCTACTTGCAAATCGTCGTCTCCCTACGCCGACCGATGTCTATAAAATACATAATACATTAAATTTTAGATTCTATTGAACCAGCATTACCAAGTGGGACCGTTAGCCGTAGGATTGCGATTGTCCGTCTAAGAAATGCACTCCACATCCGTCCATATCACCTGTTGGCAGTGCTTCGATATCTATAAAAGACATCATTTCCTCCTAGAGCAGCATAAAAGTTTTTATGAAACTTTTTGTTCAACAAATATATTATGATTAATGACGTTGATTTAAGAAGATATTCAACACTTCAATTTAAATATAATTTTATAATGTTAACCTATCCGTAGTAGTAGTAAGCACTATACTACTGTACGACAGTTTGAGCTAGCTTAACCAGACTTGTACTTTCTTATATTTCTAAACGCGATACTTGAAAAAAAAAGTAGTGTATGTCTTACCGTATTTCCCTGAGTGCTATATATATAATAAAAGGGTATATTTAGAATAAAGGGGTAAACGTGTACATGTCGAAGACAGAGAGCTTTTTATGAGCGTTTATCATTGTATCTCGATAACGCTATCCTTAAAAAAATATTTGATATTAAAACAATGCTCTAGGCGCCTTATCGGGTATCTTTAATGCTTGTTTAAGCGTAATATAGTTACGCAAACTCTTTAACAGGAGTTATTGACCTGTATTATATCAACCTTTCATTATATTATTAACAAAGGGCACCTGAAGATAATATTCGAAAATTTAAAAGCGGAAGTATATCAAGAAACTTTACCGATAATGTTAAAATATTTACAATGAACTTCGAGTTTCGATTTAATAAATGCCCCGCCCCGAGTGATTCTTTAGAACAATATTCATCACAAGCATTCAAAGAATTGTCTTTGTATTAGGATAATTCTCATCTTTGAATTATAAAATAATTAACACACAGACTTCCAAGTTGCCATTTGATTCCTACATTTATTTTCACGTTATTAGGATGTGACTCACTTAGCTTTATATACGTTTTCTTTTTTTATCTTATGCTACGTGATAGGCAGAAAATGTGTCAAAACCTTCATAGTAGCAGTACGAACCAAGCCAAATTCTGCATAATAAGAATCTATGCGAATACTATCGCTCGTCGTCTATATACATCAAATATTTAACAGTAGGATGTGATTTTCGTGAACAAATGCTTTTCGTTAGAATTCGTCTTTTGCAAAATATTTTCGAAAAGCAACATTTTCTCACATTATCCTATAAAATTAGCTATCAATATTAAATAATTTCACTTCACTTCATATCACGATTTCCACAAAGTTACAACGACGTCGATTAAATTATAAAAAGTGTAATGGCAGCCATAAGTAAATGCCGTTTGTTGGTTCACAATAATCATATCTTGCTATGGAACAAGGTATAGTGGTATCGGGAAAGAAATATTTAACATCTGTGAAGAAATCGCCGATGATTGAATACTTTTAATGATTTAACACAATTTTGTAAATATATACTTATAAGTGCCCTTTTACGTCCGGTTTCTAAAAGGAGTGTTACTCGAATAAAAATGCAACAAAATTTGACAAACCTTTTTGAAACCGGACGTTATGTGTTCAAATGTCAGTAATCAAAGTAATTTCAGGTAATCTGTCAACGACTTCCCATAGACTTATATTAGACCTAAGCATTGAACTAGAGAGCCAGTATATAAATATAATGGAGACAACTGTCAAACTCAAATCAAGAGAGACGTTTGTAAGTTAACATACCAAAATAAATTCTACTTTCGAATTAATTGTGTATGATCGTGGTTCGTATAGCATCGCTTCCGCATATTTATAGCGCGGTATGTGGTGTGTACAAGGCCTAACTTAAACAAACTACTCTATCTTTAATGAGAGGCGGAAAAACGCTCGCAATGTTTAATCTGATGTCATCTCGGTTGCTACAATCTCGGCTGTATTGTTTAGACAGTACGCTTTTCAGCTGATATCAACGAAATAGAGTGCGGTCGGATTTCTTTTTTATTAACCAACGTTTGGTCCTGTTTCATTATTCATTCGCTGACAGAACTCGCTCAACCTACGCGTAGCTACGAAACATAGTGGGTACATTTTATATTTCTTAATTTTACTTTTAGAGTTAATTGAATCAATCTATCTGTATTTATACTTATAACAAAACGTTTATTCTATGTATTGTAAGTAGAGTAATTCAAAGTAATTTACATGAAAATAGACTTACGACTTTATCTATTGTATTACACAATTACAAAACAACCATCACAAAGTAAGCTACGCTGGAAAAAATGTAAATATCGCCATAGTTAAATTTTTAATTTCCTATTTGTACATTAGGAGCGGACTTAGGACGACAAGAAACCCACCTTTACCGCGTTCCTTAGGAAGGCCTAAGCAGTAAGCGTCTTTTCGGTCTCCGTGTGAAAGGATGCTACCTATTTTGTAATTAATATTATGTAGCAAGGTATGGTGGGTTCGGACCCTAAGGTCTATGTACGTTGACATCTTGCTTACGAAAGATCTAAAGAATTAAAGGGGGTATGACTGACCTAATTTAGGACTACGATCATAACCGGCTGGGTGCCCTGCTTGCCGCAGTTGGCGGACTTCCGACGGACGTGCAGCTCGTAGCCGGAAGAAGTGAGTAGTAGCCCGTAGATTGTAGTAGTTGATTAAAGTTGCTAAGCCGGTAGCTTGGTCCTGGAATACCGGTTCGGGAAGCATTAGGGACGCCATAACAAAGATGGTCAGGCCCACGTCAGGCACAGTACCCTCTTACATATACATAATTGAATAGTATGCAGCTATTAACCAAAAGAGCAATTACAGAATATAATATGTCTACATCAATCATTAAGCAAATAGAATAAATAGAAAGTCACTGCAGCGGGATCTCAGCACTAAATTTATTTACGGTTTTAGGGCAGCAAATAGATTAATACCGCCACTTACGGCCGTTCTCAATATGCAATCCCGATCCATTTTTATCAATCAGCGATTGTATCCGCGATCCAATTTATCTTAATACTGTTGCAATAAGCGATCTTTCGATCTCAAAATCGATCCAAAAACGTGACAAATCCATTGGAGGGACGAATCCGGTTTCTAACGAATTTCGGATCGCCCTCTGAAAGTAATAGTTGTTGGGTTAACGTATAAGCGATTTTGGATTTTGACAAATCTCTCGAGCTGTATCCTTGATCTTATTTTACAATCCATGGAAATACGCAGATACGATTTTGGATTATTAGATTAAGAATATTTAAATTACATTCATATTACGCCTTTCATAATTCGAAAGAAAAGACCCAGGTCTACGTTAGAGTAGAGTAGAGTAGAGAGAGCAAGAAGGCACTGGGAGTCGTCTATGGGGTCAGCAGGCATCACCAGTACTTGTTTGGCCGGAAATTCATCCTTCGGAGCAAGCACAAGGCACATTTTAACAATACATTACAAAATTATAACGTTGAGACTTTGCAAACATTGTTACTTAACGTAACGTTAACTTTTAAATTACAAAGGCACCGTCTGTAAAATGTTGCCGGTGCGAACCCGGCAGACTAATATGGACTCAATAACAAAATAGCCAGAATAAATTAGTTTTGTTGTTATTGCTGGTAACTAGTTTTAATACATTTATTAATAGAAAAATACAATCCTTAATACTAATGCTTCGTCGCGATAAATTCAAAATAAGATAAGTAAATAAGTAAAATAAAAGGAAAATAAGGTATTAAAAGGAAGTTAAACATTATTACCTCATAAACAAATTTTGAGGTTGACTTATGGTGTTTTATGGTGGTCGTGGCCGTAAGTTACATGTCTGGATTACGTGTTGGAGTGGGGATCGAGGACTTATTATCTTATTGTCATCGGTTGTCACCGCTGTCTCTTTGGGTGTCGAATTTGTAATTTCGAGTGCCGATGATCCCCTTGCTTCCGTCGTGTCCTCAGCTTCTGCGATTTTTCACATTCTAGATTTTCGTTCGTTTTTGATTCGGTGTGTGCCAAGAGTGCCGTATATTTTTTGTCGATATAATTTGGTCAATATACCTGGCGTTTACCATCGAAGATTCGGTATTGGGCTTGCCTCGCTTGTTAATCAATATGCGTTATTTCAATTTTCTCGTCGCGGATTGGCTAGACGATGTATAGATTAAGTCTTTTTCATTGCAACGTTACGATTATAAATTAAATATGTATGTGTTTTCATATAACATTTTGCTATGTATTTCTTCTTCAAATTTTATTAAATGTGGCTACCAATAAAAATCCTTGGATTTACTGTACAACTGGCAAATAAACGCACTTATTTATTTACGTATAAATCGACAATGTATGGTTGTTTAAAAGAACGCGGAGAAAACTGGGAGACACCTATTGCTCCATATATTCCCTATTTAAAGAAGTGCGATAACATGAAGTAAGAGATTTTATGTGCAAAGTTCCTACGGTAATGTCGGCGACCGCCTCACGTTTATTAAGGCTCCTTAATTAGATACCGACTTTCCAGGGACAGTTACAGGTTTACTGTCAGCAATTTGAATAAGCGATAAGATTCTTATGGCCACAGTGAAATAAAATACGTAGATTTTTCTTTGATGTCAGTGTTTTTTGGGTTCCGTACCTAAAGGGTAAAAAAGGGACCGTTTTACTATAGTTCGCCCGCCCGTCTGTCTGTTCTCCTGTCACCAGGCAGGTATCTCATAACCAGAATCAGTGAATGTTGGACAGATAAATTTTCAAAGATCATGTATTTCTGTTTCCGCTATAACGAAAAATACTGAAAAAAACAGAATAATTGAGGGGGCTCCCATACAAAAAATAGTGTATAGATAATGGAACGGAACCCTGCGAGCGCGAGTTCGACTCGCACTTTGGCGTTTTTTTTATTTTTATTCCTAACCTATTAGAGTTTTCCAATTTCAATTAGTGTTTACTTTCTTCGTAAAAGTTATACATATTTGTGGTTAGTTTTTAGTAAGCTTTTGCTATAAACTCATATGATACAAGTAATAATGTATCGTTCACTGATTAATCATTAAAACTTTGATCGGCTTGATCGTTCGTAACATGATCACATCGCGATGATATCTAAACAAAACTATGGCAACATAAGTATCGCATGTTTTTCTAATCTTAACGTCACTTATATCTTTATCCCTATTTATATTAAAATGTGAATGTAAGTTTGTTTGTTACGCTTACGTTACAACCGATCATCATGAAACTTGTACACATATTATTGGAGGTACTAGAACTAACATAGGATACTTTTTATGAAAAAAATTGTATATAAAAAGCAGTATGGTCAAAAGTATGTATGGTCCCTATAGACATATAGACATCGAAACAGCTGGACCGATTTCGATGAAATTTACAGGGATTGTCCAGATTAGCACATTCCTGTGTTTGGTAGTGATCGGATCAATGTAATTAGTAGTAGCCGGGTGAAGCCCGGGCGGCTCACTAGTCGATAAGTTTAATTAAAATTATACGACTTTATCTCGATTTCCTCAGCTATTTCTTTTTATTGCTATGTAGTGTACAAACATTCATATGCATGTTCTGACGGCAATATGAAAATTATTTCATTTAATGTGCGTCTGCATATCGAGTATTCTTGACAAACATATTACTTTTATTCGATTTCATAGAGAATATATCTCTATACACAGATTGTTTTCTCGGATAGAAACGGATGTTTTAAATTTAATATAGTTGAAACTATCTACTGTACTATAATTCAATAACAAAATACTACTCAAACCTAATAATTCAATAACAAAAGTCAGAGAGCGCTTATAAAATATTTAAAGTTTCATCCGGCTCTCGATGGCAGTTGTGCAACGTTTTTTAATATTTATTAACGTAGGACTACTTAAACGCCGTCTCATCAACAATTTAACGAGACCATCTTTATAACAGTTTTGGCCTGTGTCCAGCCGACGTATAACGAAGTGCGTCCCTATTCGTTTGGATGATTGATAGTGGTGGCTTAACACCTCGGCGGATTGGTCTTGATTGAGTATGGGCTTTTTGTTGTGTTTGATCAGTTAACCGATGATCAGCTTGATTGGCCTCCTTCAACGTTAATTCTTAAACAACACTCCATTGTGTTCCGTAAGATGGAGCTGTCTGACACATGCCTCTAAAGGCTTACCGACGATAAACATAGATTTTAATATATCATGTATGTATATTACTAAAGATATATTACTAAAGACATCATGTATATTACCTTCAGTTTATGTTTTGTTGTACATACGGAACAAAAATGTTTTGTGTTAATCTAAATAAATATTAAAGTAGTATGTATATAAGTGGACGTAAAACACAGATTCAAAATCAGAAAGGTGTATTAATTTATAGTTATGAATAAAGTTAGGTAAGTTAAATAAAGTTGATAAATCTTTCCTTGAGTTATGAACTGTGTCGCAGCTTAGTACGTACTCGCTTATTATAGAGAAAAAAATGTATGCAAATACTGCGTTACAACCTTTGGTTGCAGATTGCGCATATGTGGTGAAGCCATACAGTATTTAAACAGTAAAGTGATTTGTCAAAAATATTTATAATAGGATTATATAAGTTCTTTAATATTTTACGAAATTTTGTCCCACCTCCATTTAGTGATGGATCACATATTTTCATAAAGTTATGTTTAATATCATATCTGGATTGATAACAAAATACTGAAGTTCGGAATAGTTAGTAATAAAAACTAAAACTAAACTCTGTTAATTTTTTTATATAGTAGAAGGTGGCAAACGAGCAAGCGGTTCACCCAATATGAAGTGTTCGCAACCTGCATATGTATATCTGCAATAAGCTAATGAGTTGCAGATGCGTTGCCTAATTTTATAGACAGAGGATAAACAGAAAATGGTTATTTCCCATACCTTTTCCTTTCCTCTATTATCAAGTTCTTTTCCCCTTCCCATTATTTCCTTATTAGCAAATGATAGGAAGGGGAAGAGGACTACGCACCCGGCATCTCACTCATCACATGAAACGCAGAATACTAAGAGTATTGTATATGTATACACGTCTGTCTTCTGGGAGATCTAGGTATTCAACCGCCCATTTTTTGCAGCAGATGTTGTTCCGGGCTGTAATTCTGATAGAATTATGTAAATGTCCTTTTTACACTTGAGAGGATCAGTCAAAAGACATTGAAAATGCTGGATGTCAATCTCCTTTGCCCCCATTATTCATGACTAGTGAATAATTGTTTAGCGATATAAAAATGTCATTGTAAAAATTGGTAAACCTTGGAGCTTGTCACTCACACCGGCACTGTGTCACGTAAATATAAATGTAGTAGTTAAATCACGACTATTAATCATACTTTTTATTAACGAGCGCACCGACAGCGTAAAAACTGTTCAATTGCAAATTATTCTTTTCACAAGTTGAGTTTGTCCGACACGGGACTTGAACCATGACTTCTTGTATTTTCATTAAATACGTTAACATGACGAAATGTGAGCCTATTGGCTGTCAGAGCTCATGAGGCTATTTAAATTTTAATATTGTTGCTTCTATTTATTTTGAACGCGGTGATAACTTTAAGATTTAATTGGTACGCCTCTCTATAAAATACACACTCACATATATTACGTAATAGGGGTAATAGGGTAGAGAGAATTCAAAGAATCCCAATTCACGTATCTTTCTCTCTATGTATATAAGAGATAAAATATTTATACTAACCTCACAAGTCAAACCACATAACTCACTATTGTAAAGACATGTTTGTACAGAAAAAGTAATTTGTTCGAATTATAGTTCCGTTCGCACACGGCCCGTGTCCCGCGTTAATGTCAAATGCAGATCACATTTCAAAAGGAGAGAATTTAATAAAATGAAATACTACGGACTACAAATAAAAAATACATTCCACTGTGAAAATTGAAACCTGGGGTCCTTTTATTTCGCGTATATTTTGTTTTCAGTTGATATTCTTTTTTTTTCAGTTTGTAGAGAGCCTTTAAGAACACAACTATTTATTCATATGCTATACAACCTAAATATCCTCAAATCAATATTTTAAAAGTGCTTTTAACAAGAACTTATATTAAAATAAATCTAATAATGTAAGAGAAATCGTAAAGACTTAACAACGTATGCCATCGAGATTAGACACCACGTTAAGCGTTGCGCATCATAACTATCTGATAAAATTATGACACTCCCGTTTTGTCCAAGAGTGGCGATCAGCCAAAAACATTCTAAGACACATTTTTTTATAAAATAAATACATTCTTCGTCGCTCTTCAAATTTTATTAACGTCTTATTTTTCTACAAAAATCATTAAAAAACTTGTAATTAAAATGAATTGTATATCATCACGCAATAAAACTCTTAAAACGCCCGAAAATATATCGTCTAAATCACACGACTTTTAAAATGCCGTTACGTATTCCTAATCTTAGTTTGTTTACAAACGGGACACCGAAATTAGCGATCATTAGCGTAATAGCCGCTCCAGATAGAGTCGTAGTAATAAATTTCTTAATTGCCCTACCGCCGACGAATAGGCGAGATTCTTGGACGGTGATGCAAAACTGATCTTGTGGAGCTTTAATGCAATAATTTACGCAACGACGATGGGAGATTAGATGTTGAGTCACGATCAAGTGACGCCTTGCAATTATCAAGATGCTTATCACGGTTTATTAACTGGAGCAATGTGTCGGTAATCAAAGTATGTAGATTGAGTCTGGATTAACATTAAACGTTAATCATCACTTGGTGATACAAGAATTGAGATACTGACATTCAATACATAGAAAAATAGATCGAAATAAATGAATGGGTTCTATATGTAATATTAGTTTATATCTATTATAGGCAAGGTACGAATTATTGCATTTACTTCTGTTTTTAAACAGAAATCATAACAATGTCATATCAACATTTTATCTTAGGTAGATAGACCTTTGTGATAATTAATGGGATATGCGATTCGATAATAATAATTTACAAAAATAAAAACGTTACATTAATAATGCTATTATGATAATATGATGGTTACTCTGAATTTTAATATTACGGTGCGATATGAGGTTTCCCTCATTTCATTAGACCTCTATACCTTTTCAACCAGCACTCTAATGTATAAAATTTTCTGCTTAGAAATAAAAACTGGTACCTCTATAGGATTTACCTCATTTTGTAATAAATGATTAGAAAATAATAATAATTAAATATAGATTAAATTTAATATAGGGGAAATTCTTCTGATGCTTCTTCTTCTTCTTTCTAATTCACGATTAATACTGCACCGATGAAAAACTATTTGATTGCCATCTACAGGTGCGACGTGAGAGTACCGGAATCTTTTACGACATTGCTTACTTATATGATACTAGTACACTGCGCTCGCCTGTAAGTTTATCCTCTAGTTAAGTGTACTCTACCAACAGTACATCTCAAAGTTTATGTTTTAAATCAGTAGTAGTTGTATTGTTTTGTTAGATGCAGCTTACATGGAACATACACACAATGGATTTAAATTGGGTGAGTTGTTCATTGTAAAATGCTTGCACGAAATAAATATTCTAAATAAAGAGATTTAATTTTCAGTACACGTATGAGAATTCCTTGTGATTAGCCAAAAACATTGTCTACGAATTATGTATGTATATTAAGTAGTTTGAATAAAACCGACACGCAAATGGCTATCAGCCAAGGTTGTAATGGACGTCCTAAACAGAAGGAACATACTTACATCCTTTGCATTACATGAATTAAATAAACTGTCGCGTCCTTCATTCGTATCGTATTCGTATGAGTAGACAGAAATAAGAATCTATAACAATCCGTTGTATGTATGTATGTACTAACATTATTGTATGGTTTAAATATATATGTCGACGCTTCACTTATGTCATCAAGTAGTAAAATATTAAAATGACCAAGCTTTAAGAGTGCGATAACTAACATTGCTATCCGATGTAATTAAAAGAAACTATCGGACAACATCAGATTTATGATCGTAAAGTATCATGCTCCTTTAAAAGCGGTGTTTGTTATCCAGATTGTAAAACGAATCGATTTATTTTAAATCTAAGAAATTTCAGTAGTTGGTGCAAAAAAGACCCGAGATATTGACATTATTGAAATGTATTCAGCGGCTCTCATCGAGTAAGCATTGGGATAAAGATGATTTGTATAAAATACCGCAACAACAGGTTCCATGATGAATATCGCGTCCGTATATTCGAATAATGATCCCGCCTTGCACTGCATTCAATGGCATTTTGCATACAATATGGTAGATGGATTTATATTAAAATATGGCGAACGTCAGTGCCGGTTGCTAACAATAAATTATTCATTGCGCGCAGTCAATTTTCGTTCAAGATAAACAGTGCCGGTATAAGTGTATCAAATTCACAGATGCAAGGACGCTCATAAATATTCAAATTACATGTTATTGTTCTCGGTTTGTCTGTAATTAGATCGCCCACGAAAGGAAGCTCTGCCTTAACGAGTTAGTAGCGACGAACTTAAATAAATTACCCGTGCGAGTGAGATGATACAATTACACTTCGTTCTTATCACCGTTTTGTTTACACGAAGCTTCTGATGTATTAAATATGAAGCGGTTGTTCATTATAGGCTATCACTACATATTATAAAACAGGCCTCTTGCCCCGTCTGTGTATCTTATAACTAACGCGATAACTACTGAACAAACTACTGGAGAATTTCATATGTTGTGATGGGCAATGAGCCTTGAGGAAGATTTCGGTGTATAATTCATTAAGAATCTGTGTGAATTCGCTGATAATATCTAATGGTTGTATAATACTCAATATGACAGTCGTAATAGCAGCGTTAAAACCAAATCCAGATACCACAAGATGTATTTGGCTGATGACTTAAAAAGTACTAATAATAAAATATGGAAAGATAAACTTTTTAAATGATGTTAGAGTCTTCCATGTCTGGACAGTGACATCACGTAAGAAACAACGCTTGTTGTATTCCAAACAGTAGAGTGATTCATATGTTTCTAAATAGAAATTGTGTGTATGTACATTGTAACTCAAGTACAGAACATTTACAGTAGTTGAGGCGGCGAATTTACATGGGATCGTGAAATCTTGTTTTACACTAACTTTGCTTCATATTATATATACTGTAATAATTTAAGATTTTAGTAGCCAATATGTCCCAGCAGATTGTGTTGCTTGCCTATCCCGTTTTTTTCTTTTTTTGATCAACACCCATCGTCGACAAGCAACAAGTGAAAAGGTTAATATATATTGCCAATTAAATATCAGGTTACAAAAGCATAAATTATTTAAAATATCCGGCTAAGTTATTAGTTATTCAGTGTAAACACTGACGAGTGTTTAAAATTTGTTTCTGTCAATGGGTAATGGTAAATTTGAATGGACGGATGACTTATAGCTAGTTTTACTCGTTCCCCGTATGACGAATGGGCAACATGACCTTACAATTTATATCACGGACTCATAAATCAAGTTCAAACGCTGTATCGGAATAGACATTCGGATCGTATTCTGTGTAACCTCGTCCGTAACGCGCGCGGCCTCTTACCGTGGCGTAAGTGTTTGCCGTGGATGAATAGCGATAAAAAGTTTATTATTATAGCTCTCATCGAAATAAAACTGTGTGATCAGAGTGAAGGAGTGCGATAGAGTTATAGCGGCGCACGTATCGAATTATATCAATAACGTTGGAAACACTTTCGTTTATTTCTTTGGCTATTCATTTGCTTTTAGTCGAATGGGATACTCGTTACATTTTGTTCATCATATACACGAGTATATCTAATACATTTATAACTTATTATTCGATGCTACCTAAGACTTTAAATTCTGAATTGTTCTTGACGCTGCGTCTTTGCTCTTCAACTTGAAATACTACTCCAATAATTTTACTACATAATTAATGAATTTCAGAATTATTTCAAATATACAACAATTTATTATATAAAAGCGGCCACTAAAATATTTTAGAAGCGAAAGGCGTTCTTGTTTTTTTACTTCTGAATTAACCTAGTTTGTTAAATCGCTTGAAAATTTGGAACTAAAAATAGCCAACTGAATTACATTAATCGTTAGTTACCTAAAATTATAATAATATTAATACATCTTTTGTTTAGTGGTATTATTACACACGTAATAATATAACATTTATACACATAGATGTACGCTTATTAACAATAACCAGAGCTCAAATTATCTTAAAAGTCAGAACAATACCAATACGACAGTCGTGTTATCGGTCTACAAATTAAAATTTAATTCAATAATAACTGATTGTTACAAATGCGTTCACGAATTACTGTCGACATCGAGAAGATTGACAAATGAATCGATTAAAAGGTTTCGACTATTTCGCATAACAACGTGAGCCTTGTATGGAAATCAGCGACGTCAACATTCCATACTCGACATGAGCGCACGAAAATAAATTGTGAACTAACAAATTGGCACGGGGCGCCAGCAGTGATAGATTGGCCAGCGACGTGTACTCGAAACAAGGGCCAAAGTGTAACTCGCAATTACATCGCCTATTCAGTGATGTTTAAATCTATAGCTGTGAGCGTGTTATCGACAGATTGATTTAGGAAATATCGATAAGATTTTTTGTTATTGAAGAGAAAAGTCTTGTAATGATATTCCGTGCTCTGTGACGACAGGATAATGTGGGATTATGCCCAAAGGAGCCCGCTCGGTGGCCATCTATGAGTTCAAGATCTGCGGAAAAAGCTCCGGGGTCTCATAAAAATCACACAATTTCACAGTGGTAGAACCCGCAACAACAACATCTGTTGCCGAATGGGCCGGCTCGACCGGTGGAATACCACGACCTCACAGAAAACAGGCGTAAAGTAGAAATATTCTGCGTTTCGTCTGATGAGTGAGGTGCCGGAGGCCTAATTTGAGTCCTCCTCCCTTTCCCACCCTTTTCTTGTAAGGATGGGAAGGGAACGGGAAGAGGATTGGACGGGGAGGGGGTTGACGGGAAAAGGGAAATATCCTTTTTCCTGTCTATACCCTCCTCGGTCCATTAAAGGTAGGCAACGCATCTGCAACATAATCTCTTGTTGCGGATGTCTATGGGTAGCGTACACTTATGTGATCCGCTTGCTCGTTTGCCACCTTATTCCATAAAAAAAAAACACCTGTACTGTGATCTAAGAATAACTATAAACTGTATTATATCTACATATAGCATTGAAACGGTTGATCAATATCCGAGGTGTAGAACTTAACACTTTGTGTAGTAAAATATAGGCACTCATCTTTATCTCTATATATGACATATGATTTATGAAGCCTGCGTCATTAAACTGTTTTCAAACTTAACACGGAAAACCTAAATCAGAACCTAGATGGGTCAAGGGCAGAATATTCTCTGTACATTTAAAATAGTATTCTGGCTGTGCTACAGTATAATAATAAAGTATGGATAAACACATTTAAGAAAATTTGTACATAAAAATTACTGAGGTCTTAAAGCCCGATGGGAACTTCTTTCTCAGTCCTTAAAAGTAACTTTGTATCTAGATTTTGACGATGGCCAATGTCTTTGTCACGTTTAGGACCTGACTAGCACAATGTAGAACGATTAGAAACATTTTTAATTGAAATCAAGAAATATTATTGAAGTCTCTTCAGAATCTTTGGTGTATCAGGGAACTCTTTCCTTTCTTCGCAAAGTTAATCTTAAAAAGTTGTAAAAACTATTTTTCTTAAGGGTCGTAAGAATTTTAAACTTGATGGATAATTTTTTGGTTCCTACGAGAATATAGACAATAATAGTTTAAAAACCATACTAACATACTAAACTTACGTGGCGTGCGTGCACTCTTTAACGTTTGAAAATATCAAAACCACCTTATAAATGTTACGTTACAAAAAATGAGGACACAGTCTAACTAAACAAGCGCTCGACAAATACCCTTACAGCATATCTATTACAATTAATAACTGCTTGTTTATAACTAGCACGCGTTTAGAATTCATTCAGACAATTGGGTACAAGTGGTGTTGCAAGCGATCATCACAGGTCCAATTGCCGTTCGAACCGTTCGATTCTATTGGATAGGAATCGAGGCCGTTGACTCATTCAACATCAGCCTATTTACTAAACTAGATCTGTGATTACTGTTCAGGCTCATTGTGTTTGTGCGGTTACGCAGTCCACTAACCAACCATGAAAATACGATCGGAAATTCATTCATTTGACAATTACGACAATACATATAAACTTCCATGTAGAGTTCGGTATCTTTTATTAAAGAATAGAGTATAATTATCGGGATACAATTATTGGAATATACGCGAATGCCGCGTTCAATAACAAGCTCATTGTTCGGCAAAA
This sequence comes from Papilio elwesi, assembly GCA_029849275.1. NCBI lineage: Eukaryota > Metazoa > Arthropoda > Insecta > Lepidoptera > Papilionidae > Papilio > Papilio elwesi. Next base: position 8,007,881 of record CM056697.1, read on the forward strand.
CATTGAAGGAACACTGGGAAAATATAACAATCCATCATGTTGCCATGTTTTATTGTGCTCAGTGGATACCGGGAGAATATTTACATAAAATTGATGAGCCCCCGAGAGGCCGACACTGCTTGACCTTGGCACCGGCGTCTTGTGAAAGCGAACGCTGTTTCTGTTTAATAAGCGAAAAATTGACTATCTATAATCGTTCCTAATGCTTTTTCTAACCATTTATATTTATTATAATAATAATTGGTAAGACGTTGTGAATAATTACGTGAGCTTTGAACATTCGCAAATTTCAAAAAGACTTTAGTAGGTGTTGCTATTTTCGTTATAATATAAAAGACATGATAAAGTTATGGAAAGGTTAATTGTATTTCTCTCTGCTAGCTAGTATACTGTACTTAGTTCTCCAACAAATATATGTATACATCCATACTACAGCCATTGAAGAAGACAGTAGTTCAACGCGTTGACGTTTGGGTAAAACTAGGAATCCGCCAGATCTTCTGATTATAAATTGAATATCGGTTATATTAGTAAATATAGATTATAATTGTATATTATATCGTCATTCTTCTTGTTTAAGGAGTAAAAAATGCTTAAATATCTTCTTTAAATCTGAAAATTAAAATGTTGAGGACCGATATACCATAAATACATTCGTCGGTTTTGTTTATAATATTGAAATCAATTAGTTTAATGAGTCTTTACAATAAAAGCATTTACTGTTCCGATCTCCAGTCAAAGGGTTCTTGTATGATAACTTTATCTCCGCCGTTCATAAATCTTCCCGGAGGAAACATTACAGATTAACAAACTCCTGTTTCATATCATTGCAAGTAATGAACGGAATAGATAAGATATTTGCGTCGAAACATATTAATGAATGTCGCGACAACTTGTAATCAATTTATATCAATATCGCCAATGGCCCGCTCTGTACTTGTTAACGGGTATTAATATGAATTTTAGCGACAGGGCTGTCAAAACACATCAATTATATTTTTAACATTTCATATTAAAGGTGAAGAATAATTCTATAAGACTATTTTTTTCTAATAACGCTTCCATCTAATTGAGAATATGAATTTTTTAAACAGCCCATTGCTTTATTATTAAAAAGATCTAAGTATCATCATGTTTGACTTTAATATCAACAACCAATATGTAACTGAGGAGATGTATGGATGTAGAAGAAGCGACAGAGGTGTGCCAGGATCGCGCCAAATGTAAATCCATAATCTCTTTCTACTTCTTTGGGTTATGGGTGTGAGAGTGTAAATTTATATATTTTATTGGATATCGTAGATTCCCTTGCTTGTTTTGTTCAATCAAAAATTACGTGACGAATTAGAAAGTCAATGCCGTAGCGTAGCGACTATTGTTGATCATATCAAAAATTGCCTTGAAATTTAACTTCGTCCTTTGTTCACTTTTATCGCAATTAATTCTAAATATTTGTTACTGTTACTGTATAACATTAAAATTATAATAAAACTTGTTTATCCTCTCAATTAATTTCGCACGTAGTTTCATTGTTATATTTATTTGTTTTGAAGTATTTTGCGTATTTTATGAAATGTTTTAAGGTCGATCCGGTCAGAACTAATAATATTTTATCATTAAAATGGATGGTGTCAAAAGACTAAATAGAACAAAAAATATTTGAAATAATAGTTATTCCCTGACCGAATAGCAGCAACCCTAAGTGTCATCTATTCGAATTAAAGCAGAACATGTGTGGCATCTGCGTATATGCGGCGGTCGCTTCGCTCGTAAATACTCGTATCTGCTTTAACAGGAACATGTAATACACACCGGACCATACAGGACAATGTCGACGACCACGTTGTATAGGTCAGCTTAATTTTGTAGTATAAAAATATCCCAAAATTTCACAAGAGTATATAGTATAGTAACATACGATTTACTTTCACAATGGATAAGCAGAAGAAAAGACAGCACGCAGCCTTAAAACTCAGCGTTTTTTTATGTGAGAATGTGGCTAACGAGCGGATCACCTGATGTTAGGAGGAAACGGTGGGAAGGGGAAGAGGACTGAAATTAGGCCTTGGACACCTTTCTCATCAGACGAAACGCAGAGTACTTCTACTTCACGTCTGTTTTCTGTGAGGTCGTATTTCACCGGTCGAGCCGGCCAATACGTGCAACAGATGTTGTTACGGGCTCTACCACTGTTTTGAGTGATTAGTGAGTACTTTTCCTCTTCCGATATTGAACTCCTTTTCTTTCCCACACAAGGGCTAACACTAAGGAGCAGTAATTATTTTTTACCTTTACTTTCCCAGGCTTTGAGCATGAAATAGAGATGGAAGGCGAAGAAATGGGGTGAATAGAGCTCGTTAGATGAAGCACAACTATGTTCTAGCACGCATTTTGTAGAATTTTTGTTACTTTCCCTGACGAGTCATCGGTTCATATAATAGCCGCTTCTAACAATTCTTCAATTGGTATATCCAAAATAAAATAACCCATCACATCCAAACACGGCACAAAACTAAGTAAGAATTGCTCACTTTCCAAAGCCAAAATGAAAATCTTATTTCTTGAACAACCTGTAAATATTTTGCACACTCATACTCTTTCTACCCACCTTTATTTGTATATTGCTGTGCGGGTAAATTAAAAATTGTACTATATTTTTAAAGTTATTATGTAGGCACTTGCATGTTACTGCTCAGCAATTTATTATAATTATTATTATCAAGTAACATTGTCGACAAAACTCAATGGTTTTCTGAATGTTATCTCTGTAAATAAAATGTTATGAATTGTTATAATAACAAAACAACCTCTACCACTGCCACATACATTTTAGAAAATGATAATCTTTGTTGAATAGAATGGTAAGAAGACATGATTACAATTTTAATCTAGTAAATTAGAGCAGCTAGTTTGTAATTTTTTATTAAAAATAGCCTTAAAGCAACAATAGTCAGTTTATAATTCACTTGAAAGAGTCGTGTGTAACTCGTTACGAGTTCGGCGAGCGGAGTGAAATAGTTTTAATTATTTTCGACTTTGCTCGGTTACGAGTTTACGTAAACGTTGCTCTATCGAGCAAATTGGAATTGATCAAGTTAAGTAAACCGCATTGAATTAATGGCGCAGTGACCAGATACATTATCTGGAGCTCCGACCCGGCTATCTGATACTCATTAATCTATTGCTTGCGTTTAAGTCAGAGAAACGGTCATTAATAACGAAGGGACATGGATGGACTGAGTGGGTCAAAGTCTATATTAATAACTATTAATATAATAGCTAAGCGGCTCAGCAGACTGATAACCTACGACGTGTAGGAAATAAGTGAAATGATAAGATTTATCTGTTACTTGTGCTAATATAATTAGTCAATATTAAAACTTAACGCAATCAATTGATATACATTAAACTCTATCACAAATTAAACCAAAATATAATTATAAATAGAAGTTATTCATTTATAACCTTTTGCAATTATATAAGGATCATTTTAACCGCTAGAAAGGTTGGAGCACATTGAAGATAACTGGTAACTTGGAGTATTTTCAAAAAAATATCTATTGTTTGAAAGTTTAAAACCCACTTTTCCTATATTTGTTCAACTTTTTTTAACCAAAAGAACTACAATAATATCACCTACAGATTGAGTTTAGGACTTCATGAAATGTCTATTTATAATACTCTTTACTGTCCTATTAAACTATGCTTTTGTCTTGAATATTGATAATACAAGGCCCAATAGGCAGAGCATTAGGTTTATGATCTTCCCACTATATACGAGTTTTACCAGTCGATTAATTTTAAATCGGACCAAAGCGGTATCTTGCGTTTAGCACAAGATGACCAATATGAGAAATCAAATTTTCAATAGGCCAAATTCAACGTATTTTCTATTATGACAGAAGGTGGTAAGCGAGCAAGCATTTTAATGTTAAGGCATACCCATAGGCACGTGCAACAAGTTAATGAGTTGCACATAGACACATGCTTTGCTTAGTTTTAACGGACAGACTCCCTTACTTTCTACATAAGACAAGGATACGAAGCGGAATATAACTATTGTTAGGCCTCCGGCACCTCATCCGTTAGACGACATGCAGAATACTTCCACTTCACTCCTATCTTCTGTGGGGCCATGTGGGTATTTAACTGATCGAGCAAGCTTTACAACGTGTACCGAAACAAGAAATATTTGTGAGTCGTTCAATATTTGTCAATAGCTGTATACTTACAACTGTAAATTCTATGCCGTGGCTAAAACTTCAACTTGTTATTTTATTTATCGCTTTCCTTATCTTTGAAAATAACCGGTCCATTTAAACATATACTATTAACTAAACATGTAAGTCTGTACGCCTACTATATCTGTCGCTAACTAAGAAAAATTTGAGTGTTGCAGCTAATTGGCTCGGCGTACGTGACATATTTCTCTAAGAAACGAAAGCTAACTGGCTGTTTTCTTGGAACTTTCTAAAGTAAAAATATACCCACGATCTCTATCAGACCACAATATAGATATATTTGTATCTGTTCTTTTTGAATTATAACGTTTCTGCATTAATTTACGCTTTCGTGTACTTTGACTTCTTTAGTAGTACCTTAGATTAAAGCGGATATAGTTTCTAATAATTTCGGTTCATAAACCTTTACAGATCATTCCATCGATACATTTTAAAAGAGCCAGCGCATGTTTTTTTTTATGGAATAAGGTAGCAAACGAGCAAGCGGGTCACATAAGTGTACGCTACCCATAGACATCCGCAACAATAAATTATGTTGCAGATGCGTTGCCTACCTTTAATGGACCGAAGAGGGTATAGACAGGAAAAAGGATATTTCTCTTATCCCGTCAACCCCCTCCCCGTCCAATCCTCTTCCCGTTCCCATCCTATCCTTACAAGAAAAGGGTGGGAAAGGGCGGATGACTCAAATTAGGCCTCCAGGCAGAGTACTTCTACTTCACGCCTGTTTTCTGTGAGGTCGTGGTATTTCACCGGTCTAGCCGGCCCATTCGGCAACAGATGTTGTTGTTGCGGGCTCTACCACTGTCAATGCCAATGTTCAATGATAGAGAATAGAGATGACGATGACGATGGTAACGATTCTAGGATGTCATTTGTTATTTTATTGTTTCACCGCTATGTTGTTATTTGTGTTGGATGTTTATTCGCTTTCCGGGAACGATTTTTTTAGATTTTAAATAATCCGGACGCGAATAAATTTACAATCAATTATAATATTAATGTGGTGAGCTGTTGTAAGTCCGAAGACTAATTCTTAAAATTTGTTTTTTTTTGCAAAATTGAATACATGTTAAACGTTTTTGCACTGACCTTAATTAGTTACTTCCTTACTGTAAGACAATGACAAACAAAACGTTCTTACGCGAAAAGGAACAAATAATCTTATTCAAACAAATGTTATTTACTTAGGAGAATTTCGTACACGACTTCGGCGCTGCTTTCCTTTAACTTAAGTTCATATATTTAACTTATTTATGTTAAACACTCTTATTTTGTCGTTCCGATACTTTAGTCATAGCTGAAGTTGAAAACTCATATAATTTCTTTTTAATTAAAAATTATTTTTTATACAAATAGAAAATACAGTTCAAATACATTAAGCTGTAGTTTCAAGAATATTATGACATGGTTGATGTTGTATAAGAGTCGTCCTTAAGTCCTATGACATAAAACACTAAATGCAATGGCGATTTTCAAAAGATCATCGCATAAGCTCGAACGCCGGTAAGTCAAGTAACACAGCTTTTGATTGATCACTGACAGTGAATCTTTATGTCGAATATTAATCGACGATGACTAAACGTAAATAAATGAGATACATTACAAAAAATCCTTTTCAACCATGACATTGAGCGATGTTTATTTTATTAGCTTAGTATATACTACTTTTTATTGCAAAAATATTCCATCAGTATTCAAAAAAAAGAGACATCCATTAGGACTGCCGATAGAAGTAAGAACTCAAAACAAGTAGTAAAGTAATTTTAAAAAATAAACCCTTGTACGTGTAAGAAGTATTCACTTCACACTTCACTTCAAAAATACGTTAATTACAAGTAACCATTTCGAAAATGTATAGTAGGCCTCATATCAGTTGTACTGACTACACGAAAACAGATTGCGATGATGTTAGAATGTTAAACATATTTTAACTTTGATATATATTAATAGAATATTTATGTACTACGTACTAATATGAAAGCTTTTATTTTTGATTGAATTGATTGAAGATTGGAAGCTTATTAGATATACTTTATATTAATTTTATAGTCTAAGATCATATCCTTACTAAAATATAGCGTTTAATTTGTTTGTACATTCATTATATGTCTTGGTAAGCTAAAACAAGATCTAAATAAAAGTTAATTTAGGTCTTGATTTAGCTTACCAAAACATATTATTATTCTACAAACAAATAAAATAATATTATGTCACACCAGCAGGGCAAGAACCTCTGGAAGTTATGGACTGCCCTTCTGGAACTAGCACTTTAGCTGCCCAAGACTTAACGTTGGTTGTTTGTTGGTTAGTTTGGTCAGTTAGTCGGTTCAATTAGCCATTTTGTTCCACAAATTCCAGGCTGAATTAATGCAGCTCAAATAAAAATATTTGATACTTAAGGTCCCTCGGAAAAGGTTCAATAACTTCATTTGAAGTAATCACAAAGTGAAACCAATGTTCTAAAAAGATGACATCCGACCCTAATACACTCGATGTCACCTGAACTAAATTTGTTTCTTAATGCGGTATACTTAATCCGACTGGGTTAGGTGTAATGTAATAAAGAACCTTTTACTTTCGACATTGAATTAATGTGTTCTATCCGTTACTACATAGTCATTAGGCAACATATAAAGCACGTGTATAAACAAAATGCGTTATCTTTTCTTCCTGCTTTTTTCCCCACCTATGTGGGGTCGCTACAGTAGGTACTAGGCTCTTCCATATCCCTCCATCAACAGTCATATCTGAATTCAAACCCGTCGTCCACATGTCATCCTTCACACTTTTTTTTAAATTTACAGAGTTTAAAAAACATTATTATCTTTTATCATCTGTCAACCTTCTTCATGGGTCTTCTTCATAAAGATGTGCGTTTGTGATCCTCCGCGTTTGAACTATCGTAACCTCAAACAGGCCTAGTCGAACCTTGTTGAACTTTCAGGGTCATACTTTTCCTGATTGCCATTTAAAAAGCTTATTAGCCCCAAAATAGCTGTGCCTCACGATCTCATTCACCTGCAGCACACATCGGTCGCCTCTTCTCGCTTAATGTTATTCTCCTTCCTAAGATCTTATCGTCTATTTTAAGCAGTATATGGTTTTCAAATGCAAAAAATATATTTCAAATCCTTGATACTTCTTAAGACTAGCGCGTTCAAACACCGAACTATTTACATTATAACATGTACACATTTTCATAAAGGTTTTATATGTATGTTTGTCTGTACAAAAGAACATACAATGCTAAAGACATACGGGTAGGTATATATGGTGTAGTATTTTAAATAAATCGTTTATTTTACGATAAAGAGTCAACGCGCTTAAAGGTACGTAATATTTTTTAATTGATGCAAATACTTTTCTTAATGACACCGCTTAATCATCAAATAAAACGTACAGCAACTAAAATCATCGTCATCTTCTTGCCGTTTCCTCATCTATCTGGGGTCGGCACAGTATCTTCTCGTCTTCCATACCCCTCTATCATCGGTCATACCAGAATTCACACCCTTCTTACACATACCATCTTTCATACAATCCATCCATACTTTCGGACTTCCTATGCGATTGTAACAATCCATAAGTACAAACACTAAGGATATAATGTCAAAAAAGCTTAATAATTTTGGTCATTCATTCGTCGTATACTTTTTATTTAAATCTATAATCTCGTTTTGTACTAATTTATTACTCGTCGTGAGAGGGTCTCGGCATTACTCACATCCTTTGTGTTGCTGAGTCGTAGGTATGCATAAGATTTTTCCAGGCCATCCAGTCGCACCCACACGCTCGTGTTCCGAGATATCAGACGGGATCTCTTCATGTTTGTCTAACAAGCGACGTGTCCGAATACAGCGTACTGTTTTATCTGTGCTCGGTAAGACCGATGGAATTATGGGGATACGTCCTTCTGACATATTCATCTACAGGGTACGGTAGAAGATATAAATTTTGAGGCAAAAGGCTTGCCTTGGCACACCGCTTGCCTAATATGAGGTATCGATACTTATCATATAAATACAATTTTAAACATGAAGTAAACCGACTTATAAAAATATATATTCAATAGCAACAAATGCACTAAAAGGTAATAAATAATTTTACGCAATTAAAATAACAATAAATTCTTAATCATATTTATTTTTGGAGTCGGCGTCAGCTGAGGAGATACCAATGTGCCTCCAGAAAACTTATTAACTTACCAATTATTTGGATAAAGATAAATACTGAATGCGGAAAATTTTATTAATTTTTCCATCGCTGACTTTCGTTTAGCATGTTTAAAGATGTACAATTCCTTCATACTTCAATTTTATGTACGTCCTATAGCTTAGCCTACGTAAGCCGAGAGAGTAAAACTCAACTTTGTTATATTAGTCATTATTAAGAATACCTCAAAAACTACTGGTCAGAACTTGAATAAGAAAACTGGACCACAACAAAAGGATTAGCAGTCGATCAAAAAAAACATCATCGAAATCGGTGCACCAGTAGCGGAGTTCTGATAAACTTATATTTATTATTAATTAAGAAATTAAAACAACTCAAAATTTATAGCGTAAATAACATTAAAAAATTGTGCATCATTTATCTTTTGATTTTATTAGATCCACGTTACTATATCGTCCACAAAAACATGATTTTAATAAGATTAAAATAATTGTATACGTCCCAGGAGATGGACGAGTCTCGGTCAGGTGCCAGGAACAAAAACTATTAGCTCGCTTCTTAATATTATCCTTTCCATCTGAAACACGGATGATGCGTCAGCGATAAAATCCTAAACAAACTCAACGCCGAATCCTTTTGGAGGAAACCGCTGGTCAATAAGCATTATCTTTTATTTCAACAAATTATGATTATGTCCCTTGAATTTATATTTCAATTGGCATGTCCATTTATATTTAACCGTGTATTCGCACTACTAAAACATTACATAAAAACATGTGATCTCAATTTTTGTCAAAAAACTTTTTTTACATTTACGACAACGCCGAATGCCAAACAATGTTTATTAATAGCCATAACAGGCAACGTTTTTTTGAATACGTCCAACGTTTATTTCTGTGATAAGAATAATAATAAAATGTTTTACATAAATCATCCAAAAGGTAAAGAAGATAGACTAGACTCGTTTCCGACTCCCGAGGCAAATAGATGCTATGTTCTGTAAACTTAAACAATATTTTCTTTTTTTTTATTTTAATATATCGATCATGATATTTTAGTATACGTATACGGCCGCGTATACATCACACGTATAAAAAGTTGGTTAAGTATATCCACCGTTGGCTCCTTTTATCCTGATTTTATCATGATTCAACAAAGGTACATGACGCTGGTTTTTTATTCGTACAGATTGTCATCGTACCTCATTAACCTTAAGGGTGATTAAGACTATGTAAAATACCAATATCTGTTTCGATATCCTTAAACGTAAGGGGTTATTATGCGTTCAACAGTCAAAAAGAAATTAACATTCGGCTAAAATTTCAATTAGCAGTTAAACGCTAGGTAACATTTTTCTTTTTCTACGAAAAGTTCTATTTTTCACGCAGATAATATAGAAAAAGATTTTACAGTGACACTTTACACCTAGCCTATCAGAATTAAACTATTACAAGCGATAAACTTACACCGTGAATTAGCAAAAATATCTAAGTGAATTTTTGTACATTAGCAACCAAAACCAAAATAGTGATATTTATTGGTACGTATTATTCCATTTGATTATTCGATTGCTTAAGATAATTGGCAATTTTCATTAAATTCATTGAAATAAAATTATTCACAGTGTAGAGAGCATTAAATACAACATGTACACGAACTTTTGTAGCCCAATGTTCATGTTCACGATCATTACACGGCTTGACCATGTCGACGTCGATCAATAAATATATGATAAGATCTTTACAACCATTAACCTTACAAGTGTATGTAAAGTACAGTATTATGTAAGAAAAAATAAGGATTAAGAAAAAATAACTACTTAGCTTAGGCAGTTGAAATATATTAACGTAATGAGAAACATGGAAGAATAATTTATTGAAGACATTGTCAGAATCGGTTCTGTAATTATGGAGTCTACCTAAAAATATATAAATCATTCATCTTTATCTTTTAAAGTCATATATTTAGATAAAGGTTCGATGAAGAGGGGAGTAAACGTTTTGTAGACTTAATAGTTCGAGAGAATGAGTACAAGCGTCCTTCTTTAACATGCTGGAAAACTATTAAACGACGACGTCAAAAGATTTCGGCGAGGACACACATTGGGAATGGGATTGGTATTAGCTAGACGTCGCTAATTATGTAAATGTTTGTAAGCTGGACTCACAACGCAGATAACAGGGCTAGCACAGATTCGATGTCATGCATAATGCAACCCACTAATGCACCTGTTAATTACATGTCCATAGGGCCATTATTGATTGGCAATTTGTGCCGCCATTTCGCCTATATTGGATTGTTTAATTGTGTTACTAGCCTTGCGATTATTTTGTTTGTTTGAGTATAAAAGTTGTAAAGTAAAAATACATTGCTAAAAATTTACTTTAGGAATAAACTATCTAATTAGTTCGCATATAATTAATTATTCGTAGTGTGGCCACCATGCTTAACGTTACAGCTATAACTTGTAGGTTGACTTTACACTGACATTCTACATTATGTTAAGTTTTTTTACAATATCATAATATCTCGCGCCGGATAATAAAAAATTGAAATTAAATAAATCAAGAAACACGGTATTGTGTCAACCAAGTGTCTATGTATATTAATTACCATACGGTTAAATAGTTCAACTAAAAGAATAACTAAAATCCGATGGAACATCGGCCATTGATGTACTTTCAATGGAAATTATCCATAATTTTATACTCAACTTGTTGATGTCATATCGTTTGGGTTACAGAAAAGTGACTTGTGCCTTTCCATAAATTAGTAACTCTGTCACAGTATTAACAACATTTATACCAGGATGTATAAAAAATATAATAAATTTAAAGTGATAAGCATAATAGAATATTAAATATTGCATTATTAAATCATAATATTTCTTAACGCTAAAGCTGAGCGCAAACACAATGCATTAAGGCATTTATCTAAAGTGTACTTGGAACGTAAGACAATAAAATAAGCAGCGAGGGCGAGGTTGGACATTTTCCCGAGATACATTTTGTGCCCGCTCACACCGGATAACGTTTTTATTGTTAACAAGCGGAGAGCCGTGGCCACGACGAGCGACGATGATATCTCCTCTTATGAATGATGACTTCGTGCTGGGCCTCTGCAGCCAGGATCCACCGATAGACATAAACACGCGAGAGAGGCCACGAATATGGAAATTCGCTTAATACCATATTTAGTTATCGCTAAAGCGTTTGACCACCAGGACTTAAAGCTTAAAGGAACAAACCTTACGGAACTTAAATATTAAAAGATATGGTTCGGTAAATGGTGCCCCAATTACCGAACATGCCTGTTGATAGGAGAAATCAAGAAAGAGTGACGAGAAAAAATAACTAGCAGTGTTGGTACCGAATATACAATATTTCTACATTAATGATAATATGTAAAATACAAGAGATGAGAAGATTCATTTATCTACTTTACTGGCAAACTTGTATAGATGCTAACTATAGAAAAGCCTGACTGAACAAACCTAGGATCTACCCCTCTTGCTAACAACTGTGAGTGTTTTTTTTTATGTTTCACCACAATTTTTTTACATATCAATACTCCGTGGCTTTTCATATCTATAGATAGAATAAATTTATAAAATACGTATTATGCCATTCAAATATTTGATTTCTCTGTTTAAACTATAATATCGATAAATAAACGGATTGAGTCCATCCATACCTCGGATATAGCCATCAATCTGCATTTTCCTACCGGTTATTTTACTTCTTTTTAAAAAACCGATGTTCGTCTATGATGACATGTTTATTGCTACAATGACACGATGCGTGATTTTTACATTACTATTGAGCAATTTATTAGATGTGTGTATTATTTTAGTAATTTAGTTTATTAAAGTAAACAATGTGATAATTCACACTTATAACAAACACATCGTGCTTATTGCAATATGTAAAGATTCGTGGTGCGATGTGGCCCAGAAACGAAAGCCAAAGTTCACAAAAGAAAAGAAATTGCTTAATATTTATAACTATAAACTTAAACTCTTTTGTATTGTACATAGTCTATGGTAGAGACCGATAGTGGTGAGATAAGGGGTCGACGTTTTTAGCGTAAAGTATTTTCTGTTTGGGGCCCTTGCTTACAGATTATTTCACTGGAAACGTGCCTTACTTGTAGTAGCCTATGAATTGTACCTTTATCAAGTTGCGGGCAATATTTTACAACGATTATCTATAAAATGCTCCTAATGCAGGTTCCCTAACAGACGCCATTACTCAGATTTACAAATAACAACACCTTTATCTTTCAATACTTATTTATGGTTGGAAGTTTATTTTTTTATTTCATTAATTTTTTCATACTTTTTTTACTATAAAGATAGACACACTAGTAAAGACATGGTTAAAAGATTGGCTGTCTTAGTGTTCAAAAGCAATCTCTTTTGTATTTTACTGGTGTGTTCAGTTGTATTGTTTAAACGTATTTTTGGTTCATAAATATCATATAACAATGAGACAAAGTATCGCAAAATTTCTTGGACTTCCTAATATTTCTTTCTTATCGTATCAATTAAGTGTGATAATTATGCTATCTAGTAGTTTTGGTTATTCTAACATGAGTACTAAATAAGGCTTATCTTTTGTTTCCTGTATAACCATCAAAAAAGAACCACGTTCTTAAAATTTGAAAAATATAACATTTAGACTAGGAATGACAATAATTATACAGATACTCTCGTAAACAACTATCTTAAGATTGTAACTAAGAAAGATTTATAACAATAGGAACAAATGTGAGAGATATAAGCGATTATTTGCGGTGTTGACAGCCATGAACTGGCCGAGGACATTTTACGAGTGAAATCTTTTGTCTCTTCGGATTTATGGAGGCAATAATATAATTGCGGTGGAATTCCTTTGTTTTATATGGCGACGGAAACCGCTTCTATTGCAGAGGTAACATCTAAAAACATTTTTATTATTTTAAGTTGTAAACCATACATTGTTAAACGTTCCTCTTCGGGGCCTTTTTTAATTGTGTCTGGTTGCTTTCGTGTACCCAATATCACAATAGATAAACCTAGCCGAGAGTAGTTTGAATGGATCATAAATCTACGGTTCCCCACCAACCAGCCCAGACACAAACTGTTTGTTTCAAATCTGGCTTATATTTGTGTCAATATGCATACAATCTTTAACAAGAAGCGGTTCTTCAATTTCCAATGCTTCCGTCTACTACGGTGCATTTGTTTTGGTGACAATAGTTTCTAAGGAAAGTTTAATTACACGAAATATTCAATAAACAATTACGTTACACCGCACATTTGTTTCCTCGAACGCAGACTTCACATGTTTTGTTAAAATTCCCAGGTTTGGGCTCGTAATTAATATTCAACATTTATTTATATTGGGCAGAAATAAAACTCTGCATAGGGATTTTCTACGACATTCGTTTAACGACACCTTAAAACCAAGCTTAGGAGAGAAATGTTACAGGGCAAAGTTACGGACTCGAGTAACTTGTTCCCCATGTGCCCCATGTAAAAAACATCCTGTAATCTTTACAGCATTTTGAGACAAAGTCGTTCTATAATGAAGGTACTTGAACTTGTTTTATTTCGGGCAATGTCAATATTATAAAATAACGTTCCTGAGTATCGTTATTAAGATGTTTTCGGAGTTGGATGTTACAAGATAAGTGGTAATATTGTGTTTGATTTCGGCTAGTAAATATTGAGTCGTCACATAGGCACGTGATATATTGACTCTCCTATATTGACTGAGAATATCAATAGAATGGACCGCTCTTGTGTGACGACCTTGGAGAGATAGGACTCGGTTCCCAGAAATTCACAATGAAACTTAACATCCGTATTTTATATCCATTAACGAAAATATAATATTAAAATTGTAAGATGTACCTTAAGTAAGTCTAATTCAAGCCAGTAAATCTTAACTGCTTACAGATTTTAGTATACATATTTAGTTTTTCGTCATCCTTAATCTTAAGGAGAATCTTTTGAGTTTTTCTAGTTTTCACTTGTTATTTCCGATAAAATATTGAATATGATTTGATTAAAGGTTCAACTGTAATGTGAGTCCACACAAATTATGATTAAAAGTTGCTTCAAGGAAAAAAATCTATTCAATTTGTAGTTTTTCGCGCATCACGGCAACCTGTACTGTGTGTATAAATAATATCTTTATATATGGGTGTAGTAACAGCCTCTTTTTATTCTTCTACTTTATCAACTGGAACCTGGACATTAGGTCCCTTTTATAGAATCGTAGACACTCTTCACGCTCGGCAATATGGATTATATATAGATTCCTTCGCATTTGTATATTAAGTTTCATGGTCAAAAGCTTAAAGGCCGTAATATTGAATACATGTATCGCGAAATGGCTCAGGCATGTCATATTGACCTAACTTTACTCGTTATACTTTATTCTTGGCCATTAGGATGACAAGCCATTTTTTATATTAAATATCATTATTGACAGGAGTCTATCATATGAAAATATTTTAAGCTTATTTTCAAGTTGATTGTATTTTCGAACGATAGAACGAACCATCTGTTCTCGTGTCAAATAAGTCGAGACTTACAAAGGAGATTTTCGTTCCGCTATGTCTTTTGTTACAGCGTCAACGGAAATTCTTTCAATTCACTCATATCTGTCAATCATTTTATTTCGCATTATAATCTTATGTCCGCCCACACGTCAAAATAAGACGGTCTTGTGATTTCTATATGTACATGCAAAAGATATAAAACTTTAAACTTTCGCGGTTTTCACTGATATAAGGTTTATAAGAAACGGGATTCTTATTGACTTCCCGATATTTCGGCACAGTTGCATGCGTCATGGACACGGGCACAATATTTACAGACTTACACAGATTACACAGACAGACAGATTAATATGCTAAGAACGAGAAAGCGAACTTCTTATAGCTCTGATCGGAAGTCTTTGCAATAGTTATTATCGTTCAGTTTTGTCCATGGTATATCGTTTTATACTTACTGGTAGCGACAAATGATAGCATTAAATATACATATTTCAGGGTTGTTGCTAATATTATGAATAAATATAAAATATGTAATAATAAACAGAATATTCGGATAGTGACAGCAATATATTACATGCATAATAAAATTGAAAATACCTAGTGTCTTTACTCGTATTTAGTTTAATAAGATCTGCAAGGTTAATATTAATAGTTCACTTAAAAATGAAATAAGTTTACAAAGTAAGACGTTGGCATTCACGTGCTGTAAAATACGCAAGATACCAGAGCGACCTCCTTTGAGTGGTAACTTGAGGAGCTGTATTCAATGAATCACGCAGGCCTAAGTCTTCTACACTGCATAACCAATATTTTTGATTATTTAAAAACACGCATGCCATCTGTTGTAAGCCGATGCAGTGCGGGTCCCACCCGTCGTCTCTACAACCCTCCACGCCCCGCGCCCCCTCCTACTCCGACACCCATGCGGCTTTCGTTCGTTCAAACTTACGTAGGTCAGTTACCGCCCGACCGCAGGGGAGTATGGCTGCGCCAGAAGTTTTTCCACGATCGCGATATCTGTGTTTACATTCGCTCTAAATCGTAAAGTTAACATCGATATAAACAATCACAAACTGACTTCAAAGTGAAATAAAGTTTTTATCAGTATATTAGGTGTGACAAATGAACTGTGTTACTGTGCTAATATGACCAAGAACTTTTATGGAATGATTTCGTTAAAAGTTTGGATGTGTTTGGCCGTGGTGGCCGGTGCGCGCGCACGCTCCGCGCCGCCCGCCCCCGCCGGCTGTCAGTGGGATTATTCGGACGCAAAGTTGAGTGAATCTAACTTTCTCACGTGTAACATCAAGACCATTGGCGCTGCTGACTTCTTGTTTAAAAACATTACCACGGCGCAGGCGTACAATATCAACAAGTTGAAGTTGACATGTACCGATTTACTTTTCTTCGAAAGCTCGTTGCATATGAATACCGGCAGCTTTTTGGGACAGCTGAGGAAACTTGAAGATCTGCGCATGGAATACTGTAAAATACGCTACGTGCCGGCCACTGTTCTGTCCCCGCTACGTGATTTAACAAGCCTGACCCTTCGATCATTCAATACCGATTGGCCTGCAATGACAATGGAATTTCACGCCGAAAGTTTTCGGGGTTTGATGGAGCTGCGTTCCTTAGACTTAGGTGATAATAATATTTATATGTTGCCATCTGAAGTGTTTTGTCCACTTTTTAGCTTAGAATCATTAAATCTTACAAATAATAGAATACAAGACATTTCCGACATCGGTTTCTCCGATTGGGGAAAGGGGCCTATAGCACCCGGTAAATCGTGTAATACAGGACTAAAGATGCTCGATTTATCTCAAAATAATGTGTTAAGACTTCCTGACAATGGACTGTCTAGTCTAAGATCATTAGAATTGTTGAATATTCAAAATAATTTAATTAATGAGATCGGCGATAGAGCGTTTGTAGGACTGAATTCGTTAAAGGTTTTAAACTTATCGGGCAATAAATTAGTCGCCGTCCCTCCTGAACTATTTCAATCTTCACGTGTTATCAAAGAAATCTCATTAGCGAATAATTCGCTTTCTGTTTTAGCTCCGGGTCTTTTAGAGGGGCTTGATCAGTTGCAGAAATTAGATTTATCAAGAAACCGGCTAACTAACGATTGGGTGAATAGAGATACATTTGCTGGCCTAATTAGACTGGTGATATTGAATTTGTCTTATAACTCGCTCGCACGTTTAGATCCAAAGTCTTTTCAAGACCTTAATAATTTACAAATCTTAAATTTAGACAATAACGACATTGAGACAGTGAGTAATGGCGCTTTTGCTGAATTGAAAAATCTACACCAGCTATCGATTTCGGACAACAAAATAAAAATGTTAAACGAGCATATTTTTTCGAATTTGTTTGTTCTAAGTCAATTGTACTTAGATAATAATCTCATTTCTACTATACACGAACGTTGCTTTGAAAATATAACATATCTTCAAGACTTAGGCTTGAATGGTAACAATTTAAATAAGATACCTGATGGAATTAGGCGGCTACGGTTCTTGAAATCTCTGGATATAGGTAAAAATAATATAACAAAAGTTTTTAATACGTCGTTCGAAGGTTTAGAAGAACTTTACGGCTTACGTCTAGTTGACAATCAAATAACAAGCATACCAAAAGATACATTCAGCTCATTACCCTCTTTACAAGTTTTGAATTTGGCTTCTAATAAAATAGGTAGCATAGAACAAGATGCATTTACGTCTAACCCTACTCTGAAAGCAATTCGTTTAGATGGAAACAAGTTGAGTGACATCCGAGGCGTTTTTAATAAACTAAATACTCTCGGTTGGCTAAATATATCCGATAATAAACTTATATACTTCGACTACAGTTATATGCCGACAAGTCTTGAATGGCTCGATATCCATAGTAACAATATAACAAAACTAGATAATGAGAAAAACGTGCAGCAAAACATTCGAATGCTCGACGTTAGTTACAATGCTTTGGAAAATATAGACGAAAGGTCTGTACCGGACTCTATTGAAGTCCTTTTCATAAATAATAACAAAATTCACACGATTCAGCCAGGTACCTTTATACAAAAAAGAAGCTTAGAAAAGGTTGTCGTGACGGATAATAAATTGAGAATCGTCGAACTATCAGCGTTCACTTTGCCCCACATACCGAAGCATAGATTATTGCCAAAGTTCTTTATTGGAAACAATCCATTTGTTTGCAACTGCCATATGATTTGGTTACAAAAGATTAATCTTTGGAACCACATGAGGCAATATCCGAGGTTTGTAGATTTAGATACTGTAACATGCGAAGTTGTTAGCAATAAATATGGGGGCAAGTCTAATTTAATGGATGTCCCTGAATCACAATTCCTTTGTTCTTATGAAACTCACTGCTCATCAAGTTGTTTTTGTTGTGAATTTGAAGCCTGTGATTGTAAAATGACTTGTCCCGAGGGATGTTCATGTTTCCACGATAGTAATTGGAACTCTAATGTCATTGATTGCTCCAATGCTGGGTACACTGAAATACCCGAGAAAATACCAATGGATGCAACTGAACTTTATCTTGATGGTAATGACTTTGGATCTTTAAGCAGTCACTTATTTATTGGCAAGAAAAAGTTGCACAAATTATATTTAAATAACAGCAACATTGTGACTATAGATAACGACACTTTAAATGGCCTTCATTCGTTAAACATACTGCATCTTGAAAATAACCGTGTAACCGAGTTGTCAGGTGGAGAATTTTCTCAGACAAAACACTTAAGAGAGTTATATTTAAGCGATAACCTCTTGACAAGTGTCGCAAACTCCACTTTCAATTACTTGCCATCTCTTCGAGTTGTACATTTAGAAGGAAATAAAATTCTCGACCTGGATAAGAAATTGATCACTAACAATAATTTAGAAAGTGCTGTTGTGCAAGGAAATATTTTCACGTGTACTTGTAATAACGTAATGTCGCTTCAGAATTGGTTTAAAAAGTACTACGAAGATCCCGTTGATATGTTTTGTGCTGATGAACACGGGGTTGTTACAAATTTAACGGTTTTCGATGTGATTGATAAGTGCCGTGATTCGAGTATAACCGATAACACGATTCCTACCGAAAATCAGCCATACCAATACGATGAGATTAGTGCTATAAAGCTCAATTTTGTTCCACTACTAGCGGTGGTTCTAATTAGTGTAATCCTTATTTTGCTGTTCGGTGCCTTAGCTTTTTCTTTTAGGCAAAATGTTCGCCTTTGGGCACATTCTAAATATGGAGTAAGATTATTCAAAAGCGCATCAATTCAAGAAAGTGAACTAGACAGGGACAGATTATACGATGGTTATGCTGTATATAGTTTATTAGATGATGACTTCGTATCTAAAGTAGTAGCGCCAGAAATGGAACACTCCGGTTACACGATGTGTTTTCACTATAGAGATTTACAACACGCGCCCGAGAATTATCTCGCGGAACAGATAACGAACGCAGCAGAATCCTCAAAGAGAATATTAGTCTTTGTATCTTTCAATTTTTTGCAAAATGAGTGGTCCAAAGTATCTTTCAAAGCGGCTATAAAGAATGTCATCACTTCTATTCACCCTTCCATTAGACGTCACAGAGTGGTGTTCATTTTAACCACAGATGTAAGCGCACTAAATTTAGATGTCGACTTTCAAAACTATTTAAAAACTTGCAACGTCCTACTTTGGGGCGAAAAGAAATTTTGGGAAAAAATAAGGTTTGTTATGCCAGATATATCTAATTTACAATGGAACAAAGATAATTTAAATTACAATCATGGTATATGTCCGAATGCGAGACGGAATCCGTCCAGGTATACGGCCTCTCCCACTGCGCCGGAATTGTGGTATAAATACGACGCGATCCCAGCGCAAACTCCGAATAACGTCAACATAGGTGTCAATATTGAAGATGATACATCAATGTTGACTAACACAACATTGACAAGTCAGGTACAAGATGGCGATAACCCGCACCACAGTTATATTTCGATAGACACTCAAAATTATGAGCAGCCGTATGGCGGCCGGCCTAGGCCTCCGAATTCATTGCGTAAACATCCCGGTCACAACTCCCCGTCCATGCTCGACGAACAGGGTTACTTACAGCCGCGCTCGTCGATGCACGAGTGCTTACCACAAACCCATTCGGCCGCACACAGATGATGATAACACGCCCCTAAAAGTACGTTATCTCTTAAAGATATTTCTTTATGGAACACCACATTCCAAACACATGTGTAAACTAATATGCTTTTAAGTTGGCCATGCCTTAAATAACGTGATAAAACTTGTCATGGGTTATATATTTCGGCCGAATAAGCAACTACACTATGCCGTGTCCATAGCTCATAAAATTATATAATATTTATTAAGACTGTTGTTAAATAATATAACTTTGTAAATAAACGCCTTAACTGTACATTTTATTAGTTAGATTTAGATGTAAGTATGTATGCATTGTAACAATTTCCTAATAATTTAATAATGTATAATTGTTATTCGTTAAGACTGATACGAAAATATTGTATAGATTTACGATTTATAATTGCCAGTATGAAAATGAGTAGTGTAGTGTATTTTGATATAGCATATTATATCATTGTTACCAAATACTATGTAGAAAGATAATGTAAAAATGTATAATATCACTAGTCATTAGTTAAGATTACATTCATTTTGAAATGTGTAAATAAACATGTACTTCGTAAGCTATAAAAATTATAATACCAACCTGTAAACATTCATTCTGCCTTATAGGATTTAAATGTTAATGAAAATACCGCAAAGTATTGTCAAGCTTGTGAAGAAGTACCAATTATTATTTTGTCACATGTAAATCGTGCTATTAAATTATAATTAAAATAATTTATATGAATGCCTTGTTTCAATTGATGCCTGGTGACAAACGAGTAATAGTTAAGTTTAAAAATTCGACTGATTGTACATTATCATTATTTATATCATCTTATTCAACTCCTGGAAAAATTACGTATCTCATGATACCTCACTCTTTAAAATTGATAAAGCCGTTTAGGCTACAAGTCACAAGTGATATGACATATGTATATGAACAAACACATACATGCAAACATGCAGGCGCGCCAAGAAAACATTAACTTGCGTCTGGGTCGGTCGGGTGTCAATTAATTAAATTGCAATTTATTTATTATTATCTTCCCTTCGTTAATCATCCATAAAAAATTTATTATACTTCATAAAATAAATTAAAACTTGTAATAAAATTAGAAACGCAGAATATGCGGGGTTTATTCCTTAAATAATTCACTTTTACTTTTTTCTTTGATTTACTTTTATTAATCATAACAATAAAAAAAATTAAATAATTCAATTAATTATCTAAATCAAAAAATGTAAGCAATGTTTCATACTAATGATCTGTCTAATGAATAATTTTTTTAATAAAAATTCGTTGTTTTACCGACAAAGTGGCGAAGAAGAAAAAGAAAATAGCAGTAAAATATAACAGTTACGATCCGTGGTAAAATTGAAAAAAGCGAGATGGTTGGTTCCTCAACAAAAAGTCCTAAATGATTCCGGCTCGCCGACAATCATCGCAAGCCATAATGATGGTCCCTTTTCAGGTAGAAAACGCACCCAAGTCATATTTCAACAGACAGGGGTATTCTCTATGGCGGATATAAAAGTGATTTACAATACACTATATACGAAGCTAGTTACGGTCTGTATTAATGTGACCTTCTATTGGACACGGTCCGAAGAGTGGTTATTGATTTTTTTATAATAGTTCTCGAAGTGCCGGGACGGTCGCTAGCACCATATGGTGTGACATACTTTGAATGACCGCCGACCGGCCGGTTTTATTTTTTCTCTTGATGAGCTTCACAATGCATACCGTCGCTTATGCAACTGACACTGTTTATTTTTCATTAAAACTAAACGGCTTTATTCTCTTGCCACAAAATTTCATATTCTTGAGGTACGGAGCGCATTTATAATTTTGATTTGCAGAATATGAAAAGTTAGAGTAGAGAATAAAATTTATCTACTAAATCCCGAGAAGCACAAAAATAATATAAAAATAAACTCGTGCTTGTAAGCCTCATACTGTACAGCCTATCATAAGATAATCGTTGCACAAGAAGCTTTATTACGATAATTATTTCAGAGACGTACTTATTTTGCGAACAATTTTAACATTGCATACGCTTATAAACATAGAGACTCATAAGTCGAACAACGTATGCATATTTGTAATAGTTTATCGTCGTAACTCTTAACTTTATTTCGCTTACGTAAAAATATCAAGTTTTTAGCTTTATTTAAAACTAAAAACATTTACATCGGATTTCGTAACAAACGTGTAATAATATAAACTATATAATATATAGTCAACAATGCTTACACAAAGAATTTGGAATCTACGCACAATATCTTATCTAATTGCGGGGACATATTGAAAATGATCGACGAAGCCATCGGTGCGTTTAGCCGTGAAATCCTTAGATAGGTCCGGTATCTCTAGATATTGAATAAATCCAACCAGAAAAGATTAGGGATTAAAGATAAACTTTGAGCAAGGATGAAGTTTTATATCTTTTTAATTTGTTTGGAATAAGGATCGGACTTCTGCCTACGACAAGTCAATTTTTCACTTTTGATGAAAATATAAGCGATTAGAAATTATATTTAAAAACTTTTTTAAATTGAATTGCACTAAAAGTCTCTTCTTTACGCCTTGAAGTTCACCCACGATATAGTATTTGAACTCTGTAACCCGAACGAATGGGTCAAGAATTATAAATCTATCAATTTTACGCGAACTAAAACGTGATTAATTCGTGCCACTACCTGCTCGACTTCTGTAAAGTATCTTAAGCAGCAATAGTAAATATAACCGAGATGAAACACGTAAAATATTAGAGTTTATTAATGTGGTGATTACGAGGTTCTGGAATGACTCTACATTGACATATTCTGATTGTTACCGGATGATGTCATCTGCACATGTTACGAGTATTGTTGTGACGTTACCGCCTATCGTAATCTGATAGAGCAAGTACGCGATAAGATCGGCGGAAGGTCCGGATGTAGTAGGTAGCAGGGGATTACAATAAACTTACAATTTGAGTTAACAATACATACATATAGCACTCGGCTTTTCAACGACATTCGACATGAAGGTACAACATACAATGTAAGAGTACTCTGTAAAGGTAAGAATTCGTAAAGGCGCAAATTGACTTGAGAAGTAGAACCCTATCATCATCCTTACGTTTAGGGTTGGACGTACAGCTACTGACTAAACTTGGCTATCAAACTACAAGAACGTTTCATATGAGCAAATTTCTGTCGAATCACAAATTATAATAATTAATTTTTGTTTAAACCACCACAAAACTAACAAAAGAATGGCTAATCCGACGCTATATCAGATAGTGTTTCTACCGTACAGTTTGATCGACGTCTCGTATCCAAGGTTTTTTTTATCCATTTCATAAATTCAATCGAAAACGCTCTTGGTTGGTCAACTCACGCCACCCGCTGTTCTAACATGACGTTTCACACTTCGAATGGTTAGAGCCGACGGCAAAGGTCACGTCCACTCAGATTTCGACCGGGAGCGTTTCGGCCGGAATCGGTTCGTGACAAACAAGAGATACTTATCGTGATTTTCTGGCCAATTCCAATGCATCGGTCCGTTGTAAGGACGAATAATGGGAGCATGGGAACACGGCCCAACTTGGAACTAAGCGAATTATTGTAAGTCAAATATGGAGAACTGTTTGTTGAGCGATGATTGAGGTTACGTCCCGGGTCTTTGTTTGTCTATTATAATTTTATCGCATGATTGACGTCGAATCTTAATGGAATCCCAACTCTATTTATATGTAAAGGCGGACGTGTTTATGTTCAAGTATAATTGTTAAACATTTACTGACGACAATGTTTTGTGAAGTAAACCGAAGTCGATATTTTTGTATAACTTTAATCTTATTTTTAACTTGTGTAGCAATATCCTTTCTTTTTTTTATATAAACGATAAAATGAGGTATTCCTGTACTTGCCATGACATAACTGTTAAGATCGCCACTACACCGCACAAGGTACTTTAATTAATAAGATTCTGACCAATTTAAAGGTGTGTACTATCTGCACATATGTATGTCGCCTCGACCAAGAAACGGCTCGACCGATATGGATGAAATTTTTAAGGAAATGTTCTGATTGGCTTAGCGGGTGTTTCTATGAAGTATGGAGTATCGATCGGATCAACATAATTAGAGCTACCTGTGCGAAGTTGGATAAATGGTTGATTATAAACAAATCGATGAAATAAAGGACCAATTAATTAATATCAGTGCTTAATATGTAAATATTTTCTTCGAAGCGTAGTACAAAAACATGTCGTAATTATTTGTCTATTCAAGATAACTTATAATTAAGATAATATAATTACTTAAGCTTTTGTTTTTTTATAATAAAATAAATAAATAATCATACTTGTCTATTATATTCAAGACTAACAACGATCTCATTTGTTGACAAATGTTAAACATGATTATATACAAATGATAAACATATGCGGCGCGCATGTGGAAACGATATGTTAAAGTGGAGGGCAATTAAAAATATCAGTTAAAATTACTAATTACTGTATGTTAGCTCTTTTTTATCAGAGCTCGTTATACAATGCTCATGTTGTACTGAGAAGATAGACACTCAGTTATATCAATGTATATGTAATGTCGTATTTACTAAGAATTGATAAGTTGATTACTCATTACAACGAATTAATTTATAGTTACGCGGTATCATACTGGATAGATAAATATTAGGATTTGGCTTGACATAAAGGGTATTTTGTATGTGGAAAAATATTTTTTAAAGTTTCATCTTCGAAATGTTAGCCGCACAAGTTGTTATCCGCAACACGATATGATAGTTTTTGCACTGTCAAGCATTTAGTTATATGCTCCTAAGATCATTCATTATTATGACTATATGTTTGGTTTCTAATACTCAGATTAAGCGTCTGTTAATAGGAAGCATGATCTGTTACCACGATATTATACGTAATATACAAACTTGGTACTAGGTACTCTTTTTAACCAAAACTGATATATACCCTCACGCCTGTAACCCAGAAGGGTAGGCAGAGATCATGGATTTCCATTTAGCGTGATCCTGGCACACCTCTCGCGCTTCTTCTACATTCATCTACGCATACATGGTAAGCATTAGCCAAAACTGGTAATGGTTTTACAGAGCAATTGTGATTATGGGTGCTTGTAGCCTCGACGTCCATATGTGTCACTATGGTGGTTGCATCTGGATGATTGTAGGGATGTAAAAGATAAGGAGGCCTAATATAGGAGGATAAATATATTTATCAATCATATTGTATCAATAATTTAAGGAAAAAAGCCAATGAGGTGGTTTTTAATAGGTTGTATAGTATAAATTATAATGATTGTTAATTTGCTCGTAATGTTAAAGGACATAGTCATAGTTAATGTGGCTCAGAAATAAATTACGGATAATTATTAAATTATACTAATTAAAGAACATTATACTGCCATATTTCGATTAACAATATAAATAAATTAGTAGCTTGGTAAATGATACTTATAACCTTAATTAGAAACTGAATCCCTAATAATTCGCTTGCTATTTTCATAGCGGGAGTCCTTGTCTCTTTTTGTATATTGCACCCCACAACTACCTTCACGGTGGCCATTCTCGCCAATAGGCTCCCAGACGGCTTCGGAATCTGAAACGAAAATAAGTAACAGGAAGCCAACCGTGTAAAATTTGTTACGTCTGCAATGTCATCAGTGATTGTTGCAAAAAAATGAGATAGTCCTAAAATTTATAATAATAAATGTATTAACAGTGGTAGAGTCCGAAACAACATCTGTTGCAAGAATGGGTCGGCTCGACTGGTGAAATACCACGACCTCACAGAAAACAGGCGTGAAGTAGAAGTACTTTGCGTTTCGTCTGATGAGTGAGGTGCCGGAGGCCTAATTTCAGTCCTCTTCTTCTTCCCATCCTTTCCTCATAAGGATAGGACGGAAAGGGGAAGAGGATAGGACGGGGAGGGGGTTAACGGGGAAATGAAATATCCTTTTTCCTGTCTATCTGTGTCTCCTTTGTCCTATAAAGGTAGGCAACGCATCTGCAACACATTTGCCTGTTGCGGATGTCTATGAGCAGCGTTCACTTCATCAGGTGTTCCGCTTACTCGTTTGCCACCTTCTCACATAAAAACATTAAAAAAAATTGTAACCAAGGTTAACAGAATTCTGTTACCCCTGCCCAACACTGTTGGTTACGGGCGTAATTAGTATATGTAAAAGCGGATGGGTCTACGTTCAAGTATAATTGTTAAACATTTATTGACGACAACGTTTTGCGTATTTTATCGGCGTAATTTTATCTTCTTCATTCGTAATTCTCAGGATTCGTTCCTCTTAAGCACTTGTTGACATAATTATGAGATGTGACATTAATATTTTAAATTTTAATACAATATTCATAATAAATTTAATAATAAATGTGGGAGTTTCTTATTTATGAGAGTCGTCTCTATAACGGGTTCAATAAAATGTCTCAATAGAGTAAAATAAATTGGGTTATGGGAACCAAAGCTCGGATAAATCACAATAAAAATGCTGTCACGATAACTCGGAAAAAATTGTGAGAGTGGGAAACTACGCGGCGATTTCATTATTCCAATATCCCGGCCGCTGAGCATGACTTATACGTTATGCTTGAAAGTTTTTAGGTCTATTGATGCATTTATACACTATTATGAAACTGTATCTATAGTCAAGCGTATTGTTTTACAATTACTAACAGAAAAATGATTCTTTTTTTGCTCGTTACCTAACACATTCTAACAAAAAAGTAGACTTACACCCTGTTTTTGGAACGTTCATTTTATTATTTACTAACACAAGTCGAATGACATAAGACATTTGACAGAAGCTGCGATCGTGCTATTTAGCCTTTCAGAAAGTGGGCGATAAAGTGCTTTCATCGTAGTATTTTACAGTTATCTGAACATCGTTAATGATTAGCATTATAAATGGCGGAACATCTATTTCGATGAACCTTAATAAACCAGAAAGTATTATAGATGTATATCCGTCTATTTATTGGGATAAAATATGTTAGCTTGCAAGCTTACTAGCGCAAACTGGGGTATTTTAGTAACCAATAGTCTTTTAGAATAGCAATCCTTCCCTGCTCCCGGAATTGGGCCAAATGAGATTGACTTAACATTATAAATCTGCGAAATCCCGCTTTCATCATTACATCCGTTTGAGTTATAGAGAAACATAAATTTAGAGCCATAGCAGATCTAAGATTACAGATTTTGTGTAAACATTTTATTGGTTCTCGTTGATTGAAGATGAATGTAATTTTGAAGATTTGTTGATATCTTTTGACTTTGATTTCAAACAGAAGTATTTATAATTGATATTTAAACTGTTTTATCACGCTCAAATATTTAATTACGTCCCATCAAAGACATTTCAGGATCTTCAATTCGATACCAATATCTCAATAACATGGAAATATTTTTGTAAGTTATCATAAGAAGGCAAGTGGAATGGCAACATGATGTTTTGGAACCTGTGATACCTTTTTTAATGTAAGGAAATGGGCACGCATAACCGCCTAGTAGAAGGGGATTATGTCGGAAACGTTCCGACTAAGTCCTCACAATGTTCACTGTCCTCTTGAAGCTATTCACTAGCAATAAGGTCTTCGCCACATGAACAACTAAATATACATCAATCATTTGGATTTGACAGTTGAACTTGTAGCATAATCGTATATTACCTTTAATAGTATGTTTAAACCATATTTTTATTTTATGCTTTGATTATATAAAAGAACACAGTATTATTTTCGGTGTCCCTAAGAATTCCACGGATAAATCAGTGAAAGGTTTTACTATCACATAAAAAGTCAGGAAATGCGACTGTCAGAATGACAGAAACGTCATTACGCAAGTTGTAAAAACTTAGTTGACGACATGCAAAGTGATAAGGCCTAAGCTACTAAAGCTATGAATATAAATTTTTAACGAGTCGTGAGTTTGAACTCGGGGCGAGTATTGTGCCGTCCGTCATGCAGTCAACCGGGTCTGTTCCACTTGTAACTTTGCATTTCTTCTTTTTATACTTTTATTTCATTCCAAAATTTGTGGTAAAAGCGCATTCCATCGCTGTAGTTGGAGACTAGGTTCAAATAACTATAAACTTGATGTTGCTTATCACTTCTGTAAAAACGATACGAACAAAATATGAAATAAATTAATACCGCTCCAAATTTATAAGTTTTCAAGTTATTATTACTGTTAATACTGAAATATAAAACATTATCATTATTTCAGTTAACTGTCAGATTGTCTACAGTGTATAATAAATTTGCGTAAAAATCATACATTTTTTGTTTACATTTATAATGAGTTGATGTGAGTTTTTTGAACTTATGCGAGCTATTATATACTAGGTAGGAGATTTCAGTTAATGTATTAATTCTTATCAAGTAAAATTAAACCTATTTTCTGCTGAACAAACATCTACTGTTTTTATTTATTGGCAGAAAATATGGGTATTTTGTATTTTGTAATATGGGGAGTTGTCCTTAAAATTCTATCAAAACACTACTAAGAAATGATAAAAAATGTATAATAATTAATAATGGCACCAATAATGCATACAGTAAAGAAAAATATACATATCTCTGGACATAGAATAAATAACTCTAAAATCTAAATTGGTTTCGGTAAAAAAAGAATTATTATTTTGCTTCACGACAGATTCATAGAGAACAAATCTATAACAGTAAAGTTCCCTTTTTAGTTCCGCTCTAGTCAGGACCGCGCGCTACATACCAGTGCCGACTCCCCAACATTCGAATGTAAGGTAAACACGTTACACCATAAAAAAGTAGTAAAAATAAAGTTTTTTACATTTACCAAGGAATGACTATCATAAATAGATATATGTTGAATGAATGAATAAATGAGTTATGAGTCATTAATTCTTTTGGTCATGAAATAAGGGTATTTAATATAACTATAGTACGATTTAATTGCTAGTAATTCTAGACGTACATGAGTTCTCTGATTAAAATAAGATGAAGCTGCATCAACATCATTGACAACTAGAAAATTTGTCGTTGTTCGAAGTTTCTTCATGATGTACTTGCCGAGAAATTTCTTGGTTGGATCACCAGTTGTGTAGTATAGGTAAATTTAAATGTGTGCTTTTTATAACAAAACACGCAATTACCATTTAACTAACTAACCGCCCCACGGCGGTGACCGAAATTTGGCCTTGGAAATCCGACAAGTCTCTATTCTCTCCGATACCGCGCCATCTCCTGCCAGCTTCGAATGTGAAGGTGAACCTGGGACGGCCGACTGGGCGTCGACAATAACCATCTTATACATAAAAAATAACTGAAACTTATTTACATTTCTAATAAATTAACATACCGTACAACATTTTGTTATAAACGCTATGATTTATATTTGTATATTTAACTTACTCACACACACGAAAGACCGTGAGACTGGGTCAGTCAGTACTTTCAGTGAAAAATTTACAACAAGTGCTTAATTGCGCGAGTGCTAAGAGCAACTTGAAGCCGGCGTGTTTGTATTTTGAAATATTTTCAGTTGTACGTTAAGTAAGAAATTTCATCCCATTTTGATACTTAAAATTTGTTTTGCATCCAACGTGCACTTATATTAGTCTGATACTATTAAACTTGAATTTTTTGTCCTCGCACTGACCGGTTACTTAATCATATTCAATTACTCACCTGAGTACCTATATCGATAAAGGAATGTACAAACGGAAAACACCTGTGAGTGAAATTCCCGTCTTTATGAATGCGCTTTCGAATCTTTTTCTTCGTGTATATAATTAGTATTGACAGGGGTTTTAAATCTTAGTGTTACACCCCCTGTAACACGGAGCGGTAAAATCGTTTGCAAATTACGTATTCGTCATCATTCCGGAGAAGACGCGGTACCGTTTGTGGATTCCGATGAATCAATGCGAATTGAAAAAAGCAATAACATGATTTCACTGACTCACACGCGCCCTTGAATAATTTTTCCAACTGTTCAATATCTTGAAGCGGAACGGAGACCAATTTGATAGTGTATAATTTTAACTTAAATTATACATTATCAAATTCATTTTAACTAATCAAAATTAATTTTATCACGTACGCAACGAATTATACACTGGTATGGGTTTACTTAATTCTATGTTTTTTGAATAACGCTATTCAAATATTAGCCATCTGTCTTAAAGTTACGGGAGGTGCCTAACGCATACTTAATCCCACCAACCCACGGTGGTCGCCCACAGCGTTGACGAGGGATCTCCATTTGGAACCCAAGCGCAACTCCTCAAATGTTTCGCTAAAAATATAGCCCATCTCGATGATCATTCTACTCAGGGTCACTCTGTTGGTGCTAAGGGCTCCAAGCCTATACACCTGTGAGCCCAAAAGCTCCGTTTATAGCGGGGAAAACTATTTTGACCCTACAGAGGCGGATATATTATTACTATTTATTATATTACTATCTTGAAAAGGTAAACGCTAAAGTCAGAAAAAATATTGTTCATACTTTATAATTAAAGTCTTACATCAGATCCATTAAGACTTCAGTAACCCAAGTTAATGGACCCATCGAATAATTATTTTTAAAAATCCTGCAGTTTTTTGTTAGCATTGTAACACGCCGGCCAAGGTGTCATGATTAGGTACTTACTTTTAGAGGCTAACTAAATTATTAGTTATCATGATAAGTTAACCGAAGTTAAGTGAATATTTAATTTAAAGACGTTAAAATGTTGAGAAAAGTTGCCAACTAATTTTACGTATTATAGGAATATCAGAAGCTCAAAAAGTCTAATCGTGGTAAGAATCCCGTCTCTTAAGAACCTTATAGCATTTAGTTGAATTTGTATTCCCGACGTTTCGAGTACTAAGTTTTATTCCAATTTAGCTATGCCATTAACATATAGAACACTGATGAAGTTATTTCTCAAACTAAAACGCCCATGTCAAACCTTTTGATTGGAATCCACCTTTAGGCTATTTAAGGATTCGTTTTGAACAAAAGACGCACAAAGAAAAGAAAAACGTTATTTTATCATAATTTTAATAACACCTTAATTAACTTTTGATGGATGTTCAACTGACGTAAAGGGTTATTAATAACCTAGTACTGCATTAAAAATTATAAGGTCAGGTTAACTACTCATCCTCCGACCGAATTCCTAGCGTGCCTTGCCGGGTGAAGAGGTTTAGTACTTATGTTTTGCCGCTTGCCATCGCATCAATGCCACATAAAGAAAAGCTGCATATAAATAACCACCAACACAAGTAGCGCTGCGTGTCAAATGAGTTGAACTACGAGTAGTTATATATGCTTGCTTATGCTCCTTATGATCTGCGGATTTGATGCGGCTCCACCACTGTTAAATATTAAATTTAGGTTAAAACGTCATTAGAACTTTCTATTTCCAGTTCATAAAACAGGTCCATTAAGGAATAAAAATATTTGAAAAAGTTGTACATAACAGTAAATACTGTGAATAACATTTGAAAAGTTTGTTATCGCACACAACGATGCTAATTGCGCAATTCTCAACACTAACACAAAACAATGCGCAAAGTGTTTAAAATCACGTAATTAGGTAGGTATGGCAGTTAAACTGCAATACAGCGGCGACGTAAAAGAAACTGTTATTGCGCAGGTGTTACCGCTCCTTTGTTAACTTTCAATAATAAACTGTAACTCGAGGCGCTAAAAGAAACCCACCGCCTTTATTGCAACTTGCCAATTTAAAATCTCAATGTGTACTTTAACCATATTTAAACCTGTAGTAAAAGTCGAGAGCTAAACATTAGGGCGGTAACGTTTTAATGATTATTTATATTGTATTTTAATAGCCTACAAGCTAAGATGCAAAATATTTGTTTCACATATTGTGGAGGATATGAGTATAGAGTTACCTACTATGACTTTCTGCGGTCTAGTAAGGTTGGGGATTATGGGCTCTAGGTTATAGATAGACCATATTACTTAAAGGTACGGTTAAGAAGTGCAACAGGTAGAAGAGTTCGTATATTTGGGGTGTATGTTTAGTAAAGATGTGGGAGATAAAATTAATGAGTTTGTAGATACATTAGTGAGGTGCCAGAATGTGTTAATATAGGCTTGTCTGGCAATACGCAACGCTGCACCAGTCCCCACAATAATGTATAGGAAGTAAGAGCTGGGTTTGGCAGGAAAAGCATTTTAGAAGAGTTAATGACGTCGAGATTAAAGGAGAACTTATAGGATCAGATTAGTGGCTTAAAACGAATAAATGGAAATCCATGATCTCTGCCAATCCCTCTCGTTAACGGGCGTGAGCGTATATTTATTTATTTTATATTACTTATAATATTCAGTAAATAGTACATTTTCATATAAAACAACTTCATGGTGGTTAAGTGTATGTATATAGTACGTTTCAGTCAAATCCCAGTTTTGATATACATGGCTTTTATAATTTAAAATTCAGGTTCAAATAACTGAAAAATGCAGTTACCTATATCATTTACACTCTTTATCTCCTCATATGATTTCAAATATAAGCTTTCGTTTTTACAAATGCAGGCGACACTATCGCCATAATGGCAGAAGGAGACTAACTCTTACCATCAATTAGTCATAATTAATTTAATTAGTCCTAGAATCGAAGCCAGGTCACTCGTAGAAAGCTAATTTTATTATGTAATTGACTTATTTTTTAGCGTGATGTATGACATGAGTAAGAAGTCACCTCACTATATTGAACACTTCTAAACGATTCATTACAAAATAAGAGCAGCTTAACCAAACCTCACAAAACTAACATCATAAAATATCCATTTAATGGACTTAGGGCAATAAATTGACCTTAATCACAGAAATATTTAAGGAAAAATAACTCCCACAAAAAGCGTTCGCTATTCAATTTTAACGACATGAGTATTTCGTTTTATTATAAAAAAAAGTGTTGGTGCCCTTTTGATCGGTGAGATCCGATCTAAGGTTTGTGCCAGAAAAAGGATAAAGCTGCCATCGGCGTAGCGGGAGCTCGCTCGATTCTTTATTGTGTGATCTATCTGTTATTTCTATTTTTTATTCTTTAATAATTCTGAAATGACAGATGAAGATGGTCGGCCGAGGCATCCAAAGAGATGCGTCATAGTCATAGCGAAGATGACGAATTGAAAATTCTTGAGGTCAAATCAAAGTGCTTTAAACGTCAATTTGATTCTTTCGGGCGTGAAGAGCTCACTGCGCGATATATTTGTGGAGCTGTTAATAGATTTTTATATTTATTCTTCATTTATTAGTGCTTTTGTATAAATACATCCAGATCGTTCATTTAATTAAATATTAACGTAGAATTCTTTTCAGTAAAATAAATATAGAATTGTGAGCGGTGCTTCAACCTTTTCATGCATTAATTAAAATTATAAAGATTTTCTCTAATTGCCACGATATATGTGTGTACATGGCTAGTTTTCTCTCAACTTTTAAGAACTACAGCTAATACCATATTCAGGGATTACCAATCTTTATTTAAAAAGTTAGTAGTAAAATATAAGTAGTGTTTTGAAAGAACGTACTATTTATTCATTTTTTTCTAACTAAATTTAAGCTAATTCAGAACAATAGTCGCATGGCGGATTCCAACTCATGTGCGATCGTCCGCAATATAAACCATTAGGCTATTGGCTTTTGAAATTAATTAATTTTTGAAATTAATTAAAATTATTTATTAAATTAACGCGAATACTAAGCATTGGAATAAAACTAATTTTATCGATAAAATAAGTCTATTCATCTTCTATTGATTTAGTCTATTTAATTTGCCTCTTCCAGTGCGAGATTGTTATATTCAATGTGTTAGATTAGGCCTGTTTGTCTTTATTCTATAGACTCAGTAACGTTTAATAGATGTATCTTTACTACAAATCGTGACAATATAATTAAAACGATTAATAGTGCTCAGTTTACTTAGAGTAGCCATAAAGCTTCATCCTTATGGAATGTGTCTTCATCAAGAAGAAAGGAGGAACGAGGTCATCAATGACGTGAGTATACATAATGTAACCTTAAAAAAAACTAAATTGCAATAGAAATTTATATATATTATTCAGTCTTGGTAAATTTGAGACAGACATTTCTTTTCCGAGCAACGATTCGACCTTACATACTGTAGTACTTTCTCGTTGAATCTACCTTTTGCCAGGTAAAGTATTCATTTAGCTTTTGTTTCATGACTTGGTTTGACCTCTTGTTTGTGTGGGGGTCGGCCGCGCACGCTATCTGATCAAAGCCCGATCTACTGTACTGATGTTAGAATAAATAAAATGGAGCAACGAATGGATGTTTGTACTTTCCATTCGATAATCTTAACACCTTTTATAGGTATCGATCATGGCCGTCAATTCGAATAAAGATTACATTATCACTTGTTTTTTAACGCTTTCGGTCACGACGGCCGACTGTTGGGTGGTTCATCTCCTAATCTAGAGAAACCGGAATTAATTCCGAACAGACAAAAAATGAATTATCGTAGCTATTTAATACGCACCATCCTGAATATCAGGATACTGATGGCTGGTATCTAAGTATATTCTTTTGTTGTAAGCAAATTGTTATATGTACATGTATAAAAAGTAGAAGATAATAATGCGTAAATGTAAAAGAAGCAAGAGACGTGTGCCAGGATCGTGCCAAATGGAAATCCATGATCTTTGGCTTCCCCTCTAGGTTACGGGCGTGAGCGCATATTCATTTATTTATTTAAAAGATAATAACTATAATAATAAAAGACATAAATGAGCCTTATATCAAATTAAACAACAAATAACTTTATTGGTAATAACTAATGAAAAAAAAACAATGATTATATTCTGTGAGTCTTTGTTACCGCCAAGATAGATTTAGTGCAGTCGCATGCATCAAGAGCTGATGTATATCCTCTTGAAAAGATATTTTTAAATCTTGTTTTTTCTGACGAAGCTATCAATCAAGTTCGTTATATAATTTTATGTATAATACAATTCATGATATCACCGTAACGTTTCTCAAGAACAGATGTCTCTTAAACTTTAAATATTAGTGATAAAAAAATCCATACAGAGCTGTTTAATAAACAAACAAGGTGTTGGTAAATAACGATAAGGATCTCGGACATCTCGCCCCCCTTTTAAAATATTGATATTTAATAGTCACATCACAGGCTGTGTAATGCAGGCAGCGCCAACGGTATAAGCTTTGGCATACCAGATTACCGCATCAAATATTCCTTTTAACCAGGAAACAATATTTGACAATGTACTTTGTAAGCTACGGATTTAGGTTCAAAATGAACTGCAAGAGAATTTTTGGTAAAGAAGTGCAGGTGGCATTGGATCGTATCGAATCAACTTTATCTTAACGATCGCATCTTCAAATACAGTAACTTTTACTTTTATGGTTATTTAGGATGCAACTATAGATAATGACATTCTATTAAGTTAAATTAAGAGATAATTAAATTTGGTTTCGTAGAAACGTTTATATACTCTAATTTCCCTTTTAAAATCGTAATCCAGCTACCCAAATACATAGCGTAATCCTAGACTTGAAGTTTTATATGCTGTTTCAAAAAGCCAATTTTTGTTTCTTAATCAATAGTTTTTATATAATTTTTTTTCATTATGTATTAGTTAATCAGCTTTTATTTATTTAAGTTGTAATATAATGTGAGATTTTAAAAACGGTCACTCATCGAAACCTATAGCTTCAACTTGTCTGTTTTTTGCCGTGTAGTAATAAAACGTGTAGAGTGGTAAAGACAAGTGGGCGGCCGTATCAGTAGGCAGCACACGAAGCAATCGTGTATGCGAGCTGCAGGAATCGATTTCCAAGATCCGCAAAGCCGGTTTACAAGGAACCCAGAAACGACTTCGCAGTGAAATATTACAGATAAAATAGGGAGCACTATTTAATTTTGAACGTACAGAGAATAATTCGAGTTGTGAAGTAGGAGAGTCATAAAATTAATATATTTTTCGTTTAAAAAATTCACGTACGATATAATCATTGTTCGAAAAAGGTGTCGAAGAAGTAAGCGGGAAACTATACGCTGCGTGACCCACCACACTCATAATCACAAGACTTACAGTGGCGTTGCCAGTTTCAGCAAAGTGGATATTGATGATAGATGAATATTTGCAAATCAGGCGCAATAACATTCGCGGAAGTTCTAAGGCTACAACACAAAGTACATACCCAGGATCGAAGAAGTCGTTACTAGTGCGCTCTATTTTTATTATTGCTATCACTCCTTTCTTAGGATATTGAGAGCGTCCATAATGATTCGATGCGTATCATTTCGTTTGGCCGATTAGAGTAATTAAAAAAATGAGGATAGTAAGAAGGCCATGAGGGAAGACTGCTCTAAAGCTATTTGTAAACTCTATCACCAAACAATCACATTAATGTATCCGACGTGCTACTTAATCACAAAGCTGTAGAAAGTACAGGCAGGTTAGATGTAACGGTTTCAAAAATTACTGCTTTGTATTTAACTGATAACATTGAACGAAAGCCGGCGGCTAAATGTGTCCATGCGCATAATGAACTCATTGCATGATCCATTCAGACGCCAACTTCGCTCGTCGTACGCCAAACATTGCTTTACAATGGGGCGAATGTGTTTTAAATAAAGGTCGAACAAAGCCGACTTTATCACACGGCCGTCTAGACACATAATTGTGTGGTCTAAGTTAATCTGTTTTTAAACACTCGCAATAACAATTTGTGGAACAAAGGAAACTGTAGAATGTTTGATGATATCATACTGTTTATTCATAAATTCAGACCAGGCGCGTTTACACACTCAGGTGCTCGGCCACCTCCAAACCTAGTAAAGTAACTCCTTGCAAAGCGGTCATAGTTTCACTGGATTCTAAAAAAAGTACACTAAAATACACTGATAAAAAGTACCCACATGCTTAATAGAACGGACATTATGTCCGATATTACTTCGTTATAATGAATTCAGGCAGTTTCATTAGCTCTTGCCTGAATGGATGCCTCGACCAGGGTATTATTATGAAGATCTCACAGAATACCAGACATATATAGTCACAATTATGAGTTTATTCTGACTTATAAAGTTGTTGTAATTGTAAACTTCCAATCCTCTTCTACCGTTTTCTTACGTACTTCCTTTTCTATGAAGTCTGATAAGGCATTTGCAACTCTTTTGCTGGCGTTATTCTAGGTAGCGTTGGGAAAATTATTTAGGTCACTTCACTATTCATATCTTCGGTTAAAAATCTTACGTCGCAATATAAAATAATCCAGATATGTGTTTTTAAAGAAAATAATGAGTAATATTATTCAGCCTTATACTTCTCGTATAAATTATATATATTTAAATGGTCGTAAATTCAGCGATGAGAATTTATACTTTTAAATAATAAACGTTTGAAAAGAACAGAGATCAGTTTGAATTTCAACTTTAGAATTATAGTCGGTATTAATTTATTTATTCGACGATCAAAATAAAATTAAGAGATTGAAAATGAAGCAATAAATGATATTTTATTCTTTCAACGAATGAAGGCATGACGGGTAAAATAAAAACTTTTTATAGTGGAGCGGCCACCTACAACGATGTGGGTGGACTTCACGTGTCAATCAAAATGGCCTCGCAGGTTGCAATCTTCGTAGTAGGCGATGCATGATGCACTTGTTTTTTTTTAATCTATATTGAAAATCATAGCTTTTTATAGAGCTGTAATTGAAAAGACTGGCCAGTTTTGCGCGATGTTGACAGGAAGTCGTAATAGACTGTGGACGGAAATGACTCTTTTACATTTTTTATAAAAATAGTTTATATTGTTCTTATCTCTCCATACATTATAATTTTCGCATTTACTTAATTAAGCTACAATTACATTGTATATCCTAAATTCAATTAGAAACCTGTAAGAAGGTAATAAAAAAACAGTAAAAAATAGGTTATTTTAATAAGTACTATTATAACAGTTTAAATTAACATCTTCTATGCAGTCTATTAATAAAATTAAGAGTATACAGTACAAGAAATCATTTTACATCTATTCGGCAAATTTAAAAGTTTGTTGGACAAATTTCCTGAGTTGAGAACTGTTTATCATGTTCATAAAATATTAAAATACACAACTGCGTATGTATTCTGGCAGCTGCAATCGCTAATATCATTGTATTTGATCTCTCACAAGGATACCTATTCGTGTTTTTGTTATTAATTATGTACACAGTAAGGTCAGAGAAATATCAAAATGCAAAAATGATCCGATTGCTACCAAACTCAGGAACACCCCCTGTGCCAATCTGGACAATCCCTGTAAATTTAGGTCTATAGGGATCATACATACATCCCCTTTTGTACACTATAAATATAGAAAAATCCCAAACAGTTGAAACTATAGTCAATTGCATTGGATATTGACGTGACCATCGATAATACAGTGCGACGGTATTACAGTACTCAGGGTTGGACCTTTATTACTGGCGTTGATGCTAGCTAGATTTTTTGATGTTTTGAAATTTTTTCCTATAAAAAAATGTATCCTATGTTACTTCTAATACCTCCTAGAATATGTGTACAAAGCTTCATGATGATCGGTTGAGTAGTTTTCGCGTGAAAGCCTACAAACTTACATTCACATTTATAATATTAGTAGGGATTTATTGATACTTATATTAACTTTGTATGAGGAATTTTTTATATAATATTATATTATATAATATTTTATTAGGATAATTAGAACGTCACTTGCACGAGCAATGATTAATATGCTATCATTTTAAAATAATTGCATTCAATACATGAAACAAATGTGTTACTTAAACTTAAAACCGTTTAAGTTGCGTATAAGCACATCCCGTGAATTACATATAATAAATACAAAAATGTTGGAAAAGAGTAAAGCACGCTCACTGGGTCGAACATAAAATAGAAGTCCAAGTAAAGAATGTCCAACTTTAACCCCCTCGGAAAGAGCTTATGGTATAAGCAGGGTCGTGGCCTGATATCGAGATAGTTAAAAGGTTGGTAGAACAATCGAGCGTTCGTGAGAACAGCGCGCGGCCACTCAAGCTAATGCACCTAACTCCGGGACGTCTTCAACAAATAGTAAGTAAAGAGAGCATCGGCGAGTCGCGTCACGAATCGATGTCGTTGTTTGGAAGTTTACGGGCTCGGTTAATTTGATTTTGTTCAGAGGTCGACGACCTCACGAGCGCCGCGCTAAGTGCGTTGATAAGCAGCTGGAGCGTCCGAGGGTACGTACAAAGAACAGACAAATTAACCTATTCGTAAGGGACGTCTACACAAATAAATTGTTTATTTTTAAAACGCTCATTGCATTGGACTAATTATTGACTTAAACCAATGATAACATAGAGGACAAGTATAGTCAGGAAATAATTGTAGTTTCTGACTTACAAGTTTTTACCAACACATTACCCAGATACTATTAGTAGTATTAAATATATTTAAGTAGATAAAAAATAGTTGAAAAATATTAATTAGCACGTTTACACCTTGATATTTTCGTGAAGTAGATTCCGTTAAACCTAAGAGTTTCGTTGAAATGTGATTAGGATTCCTGCAAAATTACATTAATTAATTCATTGATCGTGTAGACTGTTAAATTATTCCTCAGCTAGGAAAGTGTGGGAACAAAATGTGGTTCCATAAAATTAAGTGACGTGTTACGTTGACTAAGCATTTAAAAGTTTAGAAAAAAAGGTGTATTTATTACGAAGAATACACTCCGTACAATGGTCTCAAGTTAAATTTATAGGCGTCATAGAATTCTACCTTGGAGTTGCCCTGTTGGTCTTGGTTTAAATGCGCCAACCTGTATTACCAATAAATACAAGTTGTATTTATGTACCTTAAATAAAAATATAAAAACAATAAACTATTCACGAACCGATTAATCTGTCACATGTATATGACCATTCGTTACGCGTTTCCAATTGAAAAATTGTATGTTTCTACCTTCTCTAATATAGTATAAATGAAAGAGTCGAACTTATGCAATATGGAATGAAACGTTCAAATAACCCCAGTGAGGTCGTGGGTGCCGTGATATCGTTTGAACTTGAATACAAGTCACAAGCGCGTCAGTGTGATTTGACACGACGCGTCACGTATGACGGCCCGCTTCCTTTGTATTGACTGTTATTAAATTATGTAACAACAGCTGACTTGTGTAGCATTACCGTGTTCGTAACGAAACGTATCCGTAAATCTTATTATAACCCTACCAGATTGACGTGATGAGCTTTAAATTTAAACGGATTGAAAAACGACGAGGACATATAATACATGGAGATTATTGTGTAATTGTAAACGCCTTTTTTGTCGAAAACTTTCTACCAGAAAGCATTTATTTTTAATATTTACAGAGTCTATTAATAGTATTTTTTTTCAATATAACCTGAGTAAAAAAGGTCATTAAGACCCGATATGAAAATGGCTACCAATTCATCAAAAGGCGGATCTTAGATCTTATCGCTATAGGTACCTAATATAGCTAAATACAACAATGCGAATATCCTACTTATAATATTAAAAATGCGATTTTTTTTAGTATGGATGTTTCTTAGTCTTTAACGCAAAAACTAGTGAATGGATTTTAATGAAACTTTACCATAATATAGCTATAGCATAATATAGCATCAAAATAACATAAAGGCTATAATTTATAAAGATATTGTGTGAATTGTCCAAAATATAAATGCATGAAGAAAAACTACCGCCATATACGAGCTATTCTGTTGTGCGCTGCAAAAACTGTTAGTTACACGTATATAACGTACAGTGGAAATGTTGACCTTAAATAGTCGTACAAAAAGCCAGCGACAGCATTTATCTATATTTTGTGTAACCCATTATCGCCAAAATAGTGAAACATCTATGAATTATAGGGCGAAACGATTAGTTAGATTAGTTTGTCGGGCCAGCTAGTATTCCATAAAAACGGTTATAGTCTGTGGTGGCTTCTTTAAAAAGTCAGTAGAAATATTAAATGCGTGCGTAGAAACAAAATCCTGACACACAACTGCCAAAAAAATATTGATGGGTTTTGCGAAAAGAAACAAAGGAATCCATCTGCAAGGCACAATGCAATAAACCTGCAATAAAAATTATTAATACCCATTCAAACAGAATGCGGCGCCGCGACTTCGAGTCACCGACTATCATCGCCGAATGAAGCTCACCCCTTGCGGCAATACAAGTCAAAGTCGTTGGCTTTCTCGATGGGAATAAGGGCTACGAATGACTGGAATTTAATATTCGTATACGGACCACGAGTGGGAGTGGCTCAGTTGTTCGTGGCGAACCGGAAAGATTTATATTACAAGAGTATACGAATGCCAGTGATCTGAACTCGTCCAGGTCTCCAACAATGACCCTCGGTTTGACTATGCGATTTCGGATTCCACGAAAACCGTATAAAATGTTTATGTGGTTAATCATCGCGGTGTATGTACACGTGAAATATGTAGATAAATAAGTTAGCGCGTAATGTGTGCATCTGGACTCAATTTTTACCTGCCGGTTAGTAGTAGAGCTAAGCATTGTGACCAACGGCCATAGGTTTAAATGCTATTCAAATTCTCTTGAATATACGATTGCTTTTTGATATCATAATTCCAGCGGACAACGTTCAAGATTTGCCTGTAGTGTAAAAAATTGTAAAGTGATCCTCATGCGGTGTTGTTTGAAGGGATAATTACGTCTTACGAGATTTGGGAACAATTTTTTTATGAGGCATGAAATAAAAAGCGCATTGTAATTAAGTAAATTTTCTATTTATATTGTTTTAAATTAGTTTTAAAAATGTATACAATTGCACATCGGAGTTCTGATCCAAACCCGCACTTTATAAAAATATCTTCCGTCCCTCACCTGATATTAAAT
Organism: Papilio elwesi; assembly: GCA_029849275.1. Taxonomy (NCBI): domain Eukaryota; kingdom Metazoa; phylum Arthropoda; class Insecta; order Lepidoptera; family Papilionidae; genus Papilio; species Papilio elwesi. The sequence goes on from CM056697.1 coordinate 8,049,908, forward strand.
GGATGGTGATTGCTAAGTAATCGTATCTTATCAGACCTAAAATTATTAATTAAAAAGACATTTACCTTCATTAGACCTATTAAACCGATTTTGGTAATTCCTCCTACGTAGTTAATTTAATCAAGTTTCAAATCGCTCTGATATCTACTAGTCTTAAAAAAACCATCCCACCACGAGATCTATAAAAAGATAACATAGGTAAACAAAATTTGAATAAATAGATGGAACGATAGTAGATATTTTTTTGGGAGTAATCTCAAAAATCAAGCCAACCCTTTCGATGTCCGACAGTCATACACTTGGCAGGGAACAAAAAGGCATGTGGCAAGATCCCATTGTGTAAATTGGAGTGAGCACAAAACTCGGAAGTTTCCACTCGAACAATAACGCATTCTAATATATTTCATTAAGATTGACAACGTTGATTACAATTTATCCCTTCCTTTTCACTTAAAAAAAGAGATCTAATTTAAAATTGTTAAATCAGAGAAAATTTAAATCTTATCCTTTCGTCCTATCGTATGTATAAGGATCTATTACACCACCAAGATATCGGAAGAACTTATAAAACTCGGTACATACATGCCAATATTTTGTAGTGAAATAGTTTCGCGATACCAGAAACAATTGCCAAAGTTTTTTGTTCTCTGAAGCGCTTATAAGACTCCATAGGGGTGTATATAAGCGCGGTGTTATAAAATAAAGCTGAATTCTATTGATGTTCTACAAGTGACACAATATCTTTATTAATATTAACACCAATAAGAATAAACACTTTTATTTATCTACGACTAATACTACTACTACTACTACTACCACCACTACTACTACCACTACCACTACTACTACTACTACTACTAATAGAGGTAAACTTTATTCAATGAAATTTGATTTATTTACACAAACCATGTTTTTTACAAATTCATTTTGTGGTGGTCCTCCTAAATTAAAGATTTTGTTAATTTCCATCCGTCATTGAGATGATATCTCGCGGACTCGCAGATCTTAGACTCTCTAAATACTTTATAGTGTTTCGATGCTCTTTATTACTCAAGCTTTTAATACTTTGAAAGTGAATATTACACAATATTGAAATAAACAATGGATGATTCACAAATTCAAATAATCGACTTTTTTATGCACACGAACAAATCCTTCAAACAACAAACGCTAAATTCTACAAAGCGGGAAACGAGAATTTAAATTAAAAACAGAAGCCGCTATTCTTTCACTTTAAACAAATTAGGCGTGCCCTTAACAATACTCGCATGGAAACAAATTTGTTCGCCGTCGATTGTTTTTGAAAGTCCGAGGGGGAGATTACTCCCAACTCGCTGAATAACAAAAGAGTTGCGGCATTATAAGAGAAGATTAAACAAGGAGGTAGCCGTATCATATCCTAAGAGCTTATTTAACTTTATGGAAAGTGTATCGTCTTTAAGACGTCTCTAAACCACGAGTTCCCTTTAAAAGGGTTGCGCTTTTTGTTAAATCACGCCTAAGCCTTAAGAAACGATCGCAAACCGAACCGATATACCGCGACTAAAGTTTTTTCTGTTACTTTGTCTATCACGATGTGGGTGTTCTTGTTTGTTTATGAAGGTCAGGCTTTGTTTTATCTTTCTTCAAAACATTAATTAGTAACTTCGGCCCATATTTGCCGGACAGTGTTAAACAGTCCCGATAAATCCGAACAAAAATATAATACACCATTAAGAATCGCTGGCTTCGATTTTAATAGCGATCGGAAAAGAATTCAGAGTTGTATCTGTTAAATTTACTATGGGATGCCTTTCCCAATAGGGGCATTTATCATTTTTGCTGTTAAAATGGAACAATATAACGAACCCCGAAGGAGTCCGTGGGCCTATCACAATAGCAAATGATACCTCGGGGTCCGTGCGGACTCAATGTACCTTAATTAACCGTCTGCTACTTGTGTACGAATAATGATCTTCATACTAAGGTTTATATGCATACAAGTAACACGTGGTCGTAACAATCAGAATTATTATAGCTAGCTCTAGGGCCCTAATTAATTTACTATGAAAGAGATAATTACCTTATGCCTTTATTTACTAAAGTTATTATGTTCGCCGTGGCAATAATTGCAAGCACAAGATCTAGAGTAATTAAAAGATATTTATTTAAAGTATATATGTATGTATTTTAAGGGATAGGTAATAAGTTTATACAGTGGTAAAGCCAGCAATAGCATCCGTTGTACGAATGACCCGGCTCGACCGGTGTAATACCTCACAGAAGACAGGCGTAAAGTATGACTGAGTTTCATTTTATGAGTGAGGTGCCACACACACACAGGCTTAATTGTACTCCTGTTCACTATCTTATTCTTTTCTAATAAGGGAAAGAGTAGTTAACGGGGAAGGGAGTGGTTAGGAAAATGAAATATTCTTTTTACATACTATATTCCCAGAAAAAGCACAATGATAACACACATTATATTTTAATAAAATCTATTATATGGCATATAATGTGATTGAATTAAATTGTTATTGATAAATATCAATATCAAGCCAATAATAGGCATTGTTAAATAACAATGCCTATTATTGGCTAGGACAATGTACAGACCTATAGTTAGGTATATATTTTACAACTCTCAAGTTGAAGGTGTTAAAAGTATGTTTAAAATAATTTAGACGAATTCGAGGTAAGATAAAACCAGATATCAAAGTGCTATATTTATTTAATACTACTTCTATTAAGTTATCCAACACACTTAATATATACATATCTAAAGTATATGACACATTATTCACATCATATCACTTGGAAATGTTATAATGTATGAAATGTAACTTAACAAACTAACACTTTGGTCTGTACAACTATTGGCCACTAAGCTATCACTGATCATCTTTGAAGTTTGTATCAAGATTATGATGCAATAAGTTAAAAGAACGAAAGGAAGGAAAATGAGATGTAAGTTAGTATTATCTTTATCTTTTACCATTATTGTAGTACGTGCCTGATAGCTTAATGTTGTAAAACTAAGAAAGTTCTACCATAAACTTTATATAACACCAAAAAGGGACCGACGTCATAAATACGCTTAATTTACCTTGAAAATCGCCCTTATTCCTTCAGTTGGGCAGGTGCTGCCGTCAACAGGTGTTTTAATGCATTTTTTAGTAAATACGCCCCATCATTATCGGTTATTCTGTGTGTCGGAGTTTGTTTTGAGTCCGTCACGGTTTTATTGTTCACATAAAATAACTCAAAACCCCGCAGCGTTTTCGCTAACAATAATTTTAGCTGACGTCATTAAATCGTCTGATTTTTAGATTAGTTTTTATTTTTTGTTGACCGGAGTCTCGTGAAACTCTTCCTAAATATCATGTTTGCCTCGGGCTCTTCATAATGGATGCCCACAAAGGTTCGGCGCGGATGAAAGCGATAATTATTTTATCGCGAGGGAGTTCCTTGTTTGTTTCTCTAATAGCTACTTTAATGGAAGTCGGAGAGGTCGCGTCGGAATAACAATGTGGCGGCTAAAACGCATAAATTAAGCGTGGACTATCTGTTTTAAGATCGTTCCTCTTTGAAGCGCCCTAATTTTCCTTACGATATCTTTTTCTTGAGTGTACTTGAGTAACAAAGGATTTGTTGCGTTGTTCGAAACTTGGATAAATTTTGTCTCATGTAATGTAAATGTAATTAATGTTGCGTTTTCCTTCCCGGTTTCTGTTCAGTTCGTTGAAATGGGAGAAATGATCTATTTTATATACTTTTTTGTGCATATAACTCATTTTACGTGACGGTAGACGCATAATAAAATTATAAACATAATTGATTATAAATAAGAGATTAAGATTTGAACTGAATTTGTAAAAAGAATAGAAAAAGTTCGATCACGTACATTGAAGATCTATTCCTTCAGTACCCTTTATAAATACTAAATTATTATATTTCTTTGCAAGTAAAAGCCTTTTTGTTTAAAACGTGAACGCGCAAATTTAACATGATCGCTGCGGCTTGTTTTCGCCAATTTTAGTTGAAGTTTTAAATGCGCATAATTTACAAAAATCTTGTACAATCGTTTATTTTAAGCACGAATTGTGGAAATATTTCTTCCGTAAATAAAATTTCCATCCAAAAATGTTAACATAAAAATAAGTTAAATTTATTCTGTATTTTGTTGTTGGTTGGTTGGTTGTATCCTTCGTTGTTTCACGTATTAAGGTCTGAGTTTTTTTGGTCGGTCCCACTCTTTATATAGCACAGTCATCCTTATAACTAATTCACACAATCCAACGACTTCCATGTGTAATAAAATAATAGTATGTATGTGATCACGATAATGAATTTCTTCAAAATCATTTCTTTATGTCACTAGCGCACATAGTTGTATCCGTAGATTTGAGCACATTACCTTTGCAGGCGTCGGGTCGGAACCGCTTGCTCGCCAATCGGGTCAACGAAAAAGTTTAATTATTAATCCTATCCCAGTCTTTCCTATCTCAAGGGTATGAAGAAGTACTGATAGGCAATAAGGCAGTAAAGTTTTAATTGTAAATATTGTACAGAGTAGTCATCAGATGTAAGAAGAAACATAATAAGTGGTGGGCTTGACACGTTCATTTTAACAAACGAACCTGAAATAAAATACTCTATGTCTCTCAAAACATCAAATCAATCAATAATAATATTTAAAGTTCACATTATACAAAGAGCAGTTGTAGGTAGCCGTTAACTATATGTCAGCAAGTTTCCTATCGTAGTTAACTGTCCGTTGCGTGCTGCATTTATTAACTTCGCATAGGTTATTCCGATCGATAAATGAAGCGGACGGTAATTTGTTTTTGCGGGCGTTGCAAAAACTAAGTGGATTGACCTAATGCCTTGCTACGGTGTGCGATCGCGTGTGAGGTTACGGTACAAGGATGGCATTTGAAGCGACTGAATAGGAACGAAGAGATATAGTAAGCCCCTATACTGAGGTAGACAGAACTGTTTAGCTTTTTCATATCTTACATTACAACTTGACAACGTTATATTCAGCTTGCACTATTGCATTGAGTTGGTTTGTATATGAGTTTGTTGATTAGGTCAGTAAAAACAGCGTAAAGAAGTGCAGCTGCGGTAGCCGTTACCAGAATGGGCAATTTACAGGTGCGTATCTACGTGCATAAAAGGCGAGGTTTGGGCTTAAAATAAGGTAAGAAGTAAATAAATATATAAATCTAATGAACTAAAAAATAAAGATAATACGTAAAGTTAGTTTAAGTTGTTTGAATTTAATTTTAATTCTCTCATTTAACAGTCGCAGCAGATGTTTTGTAAATAGGCAAGATTAAGCGTGAAAGTACCATGACCTCAAGAAATATATATTTTTTATATGTTGACATAGCTTGTTTGCTTTGAAGATATCCATAGTTTCACCGGTCGAAAAATCGATCGCAGCTGGCGCTTAACCTATCTCTTTTTATGATTAACCAAGCCAAACTACAACCTCTCTTTCTAGAGCCTCAGCTTCAACCGTTATTTCTTCATTAATTTTACCAGATTGACAGACATCATAGCTTTAAGAATGCTCGCTTGGGAAAAAGTCATTACATTTGCCAGTATGTCAATATGAGAAAGAAGCATTATTAAAAATTATTGACATAAAGTTAAATTATGAAACTTGTCATATTAAACCACCAATGTTAATGATAAACATCGAGCTAAATCGTGCTGACGTTAAATAAATTAGGCGTGTACATTGCTTCGTGTTCATTAATGGGAGATCGAAACATGAATGTTTTAAAACACTAATTAAACCACTCACTGAGTAAACACAACGCGTACCTATTTTATAATGAGACAATTTATTACTTGATATTTAGGTGGTGATGTCTTATCACATTAACTAATGCACCTTATGATATTAACTTAAAATACCGGATATTACCATCGTGCAAACTGTGCAAAATGAAATATTATACAAATATAAAGTGATGATTAGCATAAATACTGACGCTTCAAGTAACTACTTTAAGATTATAATTGCATAAGTAATTTAAATAATGCTTATACGGACAACATATACGTATGTGACTCATACGATTACATGCCGGTATAATTTATTTACTCGTTTATGCTCGAAGCCTACGGATACTATATAAGGCTCGATTTTCATTTAAATATACTTTTTTACAGCAAGTTATTCGAATAAAATCCTTCATAACAGGATTTCTGTTGAAAAGTGGATTCATTCTATTCAAGTTGTTTTACTACTGTTCGCAGTTTTTACGAGTTTAAAATGTAGTGCTTACATTTCACTCACTTACATGATGGATTTTACTGAGAGGAAAATATATTGTACAAAGTGAACTTATAACGTATATCCATACAACGCGTGCATAATAACATAAGATTGGTGCCCTTTACAGCGAATAACCACTACACTGTGTTTACTAGTCTTGTTAGATTATTTCACGACCTAAACATTTTTCTGCACAGCACAAGAAAACCGTGACGTCATCAGACTTGAATCTCAAGTTATTGTGCAATAGTAATATAAATAAATGATAATTTACTCGCTTAATTGGTTTTATTATTTCAAGAAAATAAATTTGATTCGCACTTGTTTTGGTTTTACCTTATCTAGAGGAATCCATTTTGGAATGCCAATGTTAAATTCATAACACATAGACATGGCGTTCGTAATTTACTCGGCGCTTGGACGTGACAAGACATTTAAAAACAAAATTAGTCGTGTAAGCGCGAAAATATGAACGCGCGTTGAATTTAAATATAACGAACGAGGTACCATATTTAGCCGTTACACTCGACTAAGGTAAACCAATTAGTTGTCACCGAGTTCCAGGCCGAGAGAGAACTCTTTGATCGCAACGAAATCAAAGCTTTCACTAACAAGGATTACGACAGATTTATTGCGTTTTACGAGAAACTCCTTGGTGTTGGATTGCTTTTTTAAGATAATCTGTCAAATTAGTGTCTATATTCTGATTTTGGTTACGATAATTGTTACACAAAATACTAGACGAGTAGGTAGTAGTAGTACATATGTATGTATATTACCAAATTATTAAATACCATTTCGGCAGATTTACGTAGCTTTGCGTTTCTTATATTGAAGCTTCTTCATTTACGTGGAAAATAAAAATAGTGAATCAATAGTAAGAATGAAAATCAAAGAGTCATTTTTGTTAAAAACCCAAAATAGGACTTAAGAGCTAGAGGTTTTTACTTTTTCGGAAGGCCGATCCTCATACATCATTTGTGTCGTTGTATTTTTGTGTATCCTCTTTCATTTATTAGGCACGGAAATGAATCGTTAGTCTTCCAGGTGAAGTCTTTTTTTTTCTTAGGAGCGACATAATAAAGAAGGGCGATATAAGGAGTACCCGTAACCGAGGAGCATGTATACGTAGATGTATGGATGTAGAAGAAGCGAGAGAGGTATGCCAGGATCGCGCCAAATGGAAATCCATTATCTCTGCCTACCTCTCTGGGTTACGGGCGTGAGTGCATATTTATTTATTTATTCTTCCAGGTGTCGCAGAAGCTTAAGACTAGCCTTGATTTCTAAATAAAGTGTAGAAGCTAATTGCTCGTTTGCCTGCCTCTTTTGTAAAAAAAAAGATTCGACAAGTTTTTACGTATACCAATAAAACAAAACGTTATGAACTTAGATATAGGGTGAATCTATCGTTATCTTATTTCGAAAAAAAATTGGTACATAGGTATTCTGTAGCAAAATGTACATATCTCTGCAGAGATAGATCATTCAGACATTCGGTAACTAATGTGTAATTCATATAAAAATTCACAGTACAGTGGTTCACCGCGATTTGACAGTTGCGGTCAATGTACCCAATACTCAGTGCCGACTGATTGAGACAATGCGAGACTCGGTCACGGTCTGTAGTGGAATCCATGATTCCATTTCCTAAGCACCGTCAACCATAACTTAAATGGCTGAAGCCATCCGTGAAAAAGACTACCCCGATCGAGCATAAAACAGTAACAGTTTCGCAATTGTTTTTACGCCTGTTTAATTCCGATTCCTTTGAATTTGTTACGTCGTTTGTTTTAAGCGTAGAGAATTATCGGCGATAAATGAACTTAGTTTAGTTTTGTCTTTGTCATTAAATAAAGTTAGTCCCAAGAAACAGAAAAAATAATTTTTGTCTACACAACGTAATAATATAGCTAAAGAGTTTGTTTTAACACGCTAATCTTGAAAAATTCGACTCAAATTTGAGTGATCAATTATTAATCTGTTAAATTTCAGACTCCAGACGGAATTTGAAACATTACGCAACCGCCTTTAGGAGCCGAGAAAAAAACGCAATGCATCTAATAGTGCAGAAGAGCAATGGGACGAAATAAAATTTGAAATGCGATGGATTTTTTTTAATAAATAAACTAGCACTTGACCTGATATTAAGTGGCGATGTGGTCGACAGACGGTACGTGCTAGTTTAGAGTACCAGTCTATTCTTATACCCACTGATGCTGGAGACTTTTGCCGTGCGCACAATAAACGAAGGTTCGAATCGTTTCATACCAACGTTTGGTATATCCGCCGTAAAAGGAAGACCAGGCGTGTGCTTAAGTGTCCGATGGTAAAACAGAGAAGCGGGAATCGACTCTGATAATTTCTGTGTACACTCCCCAAAAGCATTCTGCAAGACACCGAGAGGTAGATTCTAGCTAGCTAGCCACAATACGTCTGTACCCAAGACTGACTAAATTAAAGTAATGATCACCGATCAACCTCCTGGCCCGCCCCACCGCTTGCAATGCCGCCAGTTGATATTTGGCTGCGCCTGGAGTATACATCCTTGGATCTGTGCTTTATACAACGTCAGTTAAAGCTGTCCCGGTGTGAAGAAGTATCTTCGTACCTTTGAAAGGACTCAGAGCTTCCACTTTGACAAAATTTGGAATTTTGTCTCTCTGATTCAAATTATATTATCCTAAATTGTAAAATTAAAGGTTTAATTTAAGTTTAAATTCAGGTAAATTAAATGAGTAATAACTCTTCGCTGGAATAAAACCTGACATGATGGAACAGAAACTTAAGCAAAGAGCGTAGTTTAAAAGTTTTAAAATGAAGGTTTTTGAAAACTTTTTGTATGTTAATTTAAAATGAAACAAGAAAAAAGTATAAACTTTATCTTGTGAAATAAGTAATTATTAAATTAATTAAAAGAGATAAATAAAACGGTTCGTCTACAGCAACGTCTTTATATAGGTCGAATAATAATATTCGGAAATGTAATCTTAGTTATCTTTTTGTTGCAACCAAGAGAATATTTCGTTTAGAAAAATGACAAACATAGAAGTGTCAAGATCCGTACGATTGAACACAATGTTACAGAATGGACCATAGAAAATATTGCGATTGAATGCTTTTTAATGCGCGAGCGATACGGCCAACACTATTGTGTCTACGGACACAATGCAGCTAGGATTTTTTCTTGAGGCTTAATTTCTTGAGAATTCATTCGGTTTTGAAGAGCTTCACATAAACTGCATTTATATGAAGTCGTATCCATACGGACAAAGGCGGACTGTCGTGGTCGAAATTGACAGCTGCAACGTTTTATTACCCGCGATGATAACCTACCGTGAAAATCACAGACACACCGACAGAAATACGTTGGATATTTAACAATTGGAAGTTCATTACATTAACATTTAGGGTCAAGACACACCTCCTTCGTTCGCCGCTAAGTCCATTGGCGCCATATTATTCGCAGTGATTTTTCCGTTGTCGGATCAATTACTGTGTTTCAAAGCGAGAGCTTTTGGCGTGCTACGATTTATGCGGTTACGCCACATCAATCACTCCCACGTGTCCGTAAAATTTTTCTTTGTGCGTTACTTTTCGACTTGTAAATTCTAAATTATTTTTGTGTTTTCTAACAAAAAAATAAAATTTAGTCCAAACGGCTGTTGCGCTGATTATATTATACATTTCACAGAAACTATAGACATCGACCTTGTTTCATTTTTATATAATATGATAATATATCATTACTTTAGAATGAATAGTATGAAGTATTAAATGTCAAATAATATAAGCATAATTTGCCTTTAATTAAACGTGTAAGCTTATATTTCTAACGATGCCATTCTATGTCAATATTACTTTAACAAGGAGGCTCGTTTGGATCAAATTTTAGGTCATAAGTAAAACTGAAAAATGACCACACATTGCTCATTAAAAAAAAATATCAAAAGGACTTTAATATTAGAATAGCATATAGCAACAGTTGTTCGTTTACTTTGTACGTTTGTTAGTGGGATCGAAGCGACGCGGATTGTATTAGAATTCTATTTTAAAATATCCCTTTTTATAACGCATGTTAAAGTATTTTCTTAGGATGGCGAGTATTTTTATAGTAACTGAAGAAGCTTTATTGTCTGCTGTTGCCATCTGCTTTCAATCTAACAACGTCATGTATTTTGTTAAAAAAAAATATATTTCAATGTAGTTTTGTAAAAATACAAGGTTCTATGACGTTAATATCAAGAAGCTTGGTATATAATTTACTAACGATTTCTAAAAGCTTGTCGAAGCTAAGTTACTAACTAACTTTTATCGAATACTAGCTGCCATACATTTCTGCAATGTTTTAAAACAATGTCGTCAACCATTCCCAAACTACACTTATGAACCTTTCACCGTAGAGATCTTGGAAGACCTTAAAAATATTTTTCTATATTGTTAATTGTTTCTATGTCATATAATATATTAGAAGAATTGCTATCCTAGTATTTGTACATAATATTTTTTCAAAAAGTATCTTAGCTTAAGACAATTTTTCCTTAATATTAAAAAAAATACTGCTTTTATTTTATCAAACTGCAATAATCCAAAATTTATTCATTCATATTCCCGTATCTTTCACAAAAGAGACGCCAGTTAACAGAGATATAACAGTTCAATAAAAATTAACGTTCAGAACATTACCTACGGTTAAGTTTTGTTGTTTCACTATCTCGGCCAAATTATTGGTAATTGAGAGGAAAAATAGGCAGCTGAGTGCTCAACATCGATCGGTCCCTATGTGACATAGATAAGCTTGTACCGAATTCCGATAATGATCTGTATTCAAGTTACGGAGGCAATTGTCCGGAATTTTTTTGTCCGGCGACGCGACGTGCGATTGAAACGAAAACATTTGATTGCGCTTTAGTTACAATACATTTGTAGTTTTGCTGTCACTGTAACGGATACTAAGCGTTCGGTGCCCACAAAAGATAAATTGCGCATTGGTATCCGATATACCTGCTGTTATTCTTTACGTTTTATTATTTTGCTAAAGCCGTGTGCTTAAGGTTTAATATTTCTGATGAGTTTACTGTTAATGTTAATATCATTACTGCTCGGTTTTGAAATTTAAATTTACTCTGTAAACTCCAGCGATCTTTTAACCCAAGTAAGGTAAGAGTAGTAAGAATAGATAGTGGGATCCCAATTTCATTGATCATGTAAAATATCTGCATTGATATTTTATCATGATTAACTTAAGAAAATAATACCGTAACAACCAAAAGGTTACGCCGTGACGAAACTTTTGAAAGTAGTTACCGGGCAATACATATATATATATATATATATATATATATATATATATATATATATATATATATATATATATATATATATATATATATATATAGATAGATATAATAAATGACATTATTCATGTTATTTTTATTTTCTAAATGCATACCAAAATTCGACAGCAGCGCTATCGAAAAAACAATCGAAGAAGTCCCTTAATGCAGTTCCACGAACTCCAAATCTCGATGGACAACCGAATTTAGCAAAGAGCCCACGCTGGTCTACACAACAATGCACTACAGTAGTCCTTTGTACTAATGTCCTTAAACGGAAGCAAGACTGTCCGAAATTCATTGCGTTGCAGTGTTTAAATTTAAGTTCATTTGTTTTCCTTTGAACCAATATAATGGGGTTAGAGAATACACGATTCCTTTTGTTAAATTCTTTTGCCTACCTCCAATTATATAGGAACGGTAGCAAATATTGTTTATTTTCTTTTTCAAAGGGCTCTTAAGAAGTGACATGTGGACTGTTTCTGTTAGAGTGCAGTTTAATTTATAGCTCCGTGACCGCTCGGGGAATTGGGTTATTGCTTAAATTTAGAAAAGACGAGGCTTGTAGTAGAGTTGTAATGTTCTTGCTATACGACCACATACCGTTGCTAATTTACATTATAAATAAAAAATTAAAAATAGGGGAGTTTACATTCTTCTATTGTTATGTAGAAAAAAGTACCAACTCAACTCAAAGAATAAGGATGCATCAATCTTACCAACTTAATCAGTAATTTAGTATAAAACCACTACAATAAGAACAACATGATTAGTAGACTCATTAGGTTATACTTGATATATTCCACTAAATTGAAGTAAACCGCGCATCACTCAACTATAAATAGATCCTCGTCAGTATGTAAACTACGACATGTAGGGTGTTGAACGTAACGTTTCCACAGTTACTAGTAGTATCACGTTTCGTCAGTTCAACGAATGGCTGTGGCCTACAAATGGCATCAAATAACACAAACAGATGTGATTATTTATTATTTGATTCTATTTAATATACTTACCGTCATAGCGGATTTATTAGCTTAGATATAAGCAAATAATTAGCTCAAAGAACAGCTTGAGTTCTTTTCGCTTTATTACTTTCAGATTAGTGACATGCTACTACTAATGAATGGTGATGAACCGACGACACGTACGACGACGACGTACATAAATATACGGATGTAGAAGAAGCGAGGGAGGTGTGCCATGACCAAGCTGAATGAAAATCCGTAATCTCTGCCTACCCGTCTGGTTAAAGGGCGTCAGCGCATATTTATTTACATTAATAAATATACGCTCAACATAAATATTTGTCTAAAACTAAACAATTCACTTCACGATTTATAATACAACTAGCGCCACCTATAAGAAAAAAGTTTACTTTGTCCATTTTTTTTAAAATTTACAACTAAGATTTTAGGTTCACAAGAGTCACCTAATGTATCAACGTAAGTTTTAACTAACACGAAAGTGCATTGCTATTTAACTGGTCCTACGACTTGAAAGTAATCGATTTACTACACCACACATATTTATAAGCACCGACATCGAGCTATTAGAGTTTAAATTTATGTAACATAGATAAATTGAATTTAAGAAATGTAACAAATTTAAATATATAATGTCCCGTTAAGCGATTGTTGAGTTGAACTTTGATGAGATATAAATATTTAAACATTATCTTTATTGGACACATTAGAATAGACAAGCTTTCAACGAGAAAGTCAGCTTCCAATGAAGCAATTATATAAATGACTGCAATTAAAATCAATGGAGAGCCGCGTGAAATGTGGCTGAGCACGGATCCGGTTTTATTGCTGTGAGAAACAATAAATGTAGTGATTATAAGCCGTCGATTAATAAAACCGATGATAATGGAGCACTCGACATGAGAGACGAGAGTCCGCGGGACACTTGCTGCTTGTCATTCGGCTAGTACAATGCCATTGGAAGAAATCATATACAAATAAGCCCTTACGTTTTATAAGCCTACTGGGTTGAAGACATATAGCAGTCGTTTTAAGTTTAATACTGAGCTATACGTCACGAAATTTAATGTGTCAATTCTAGACGAAATACATATAACAGTAAGTACCACAACTTATTGTGGTTCCTCTCATGTAGAGAGAGCAACTCAAATGTGTAACTTCGCAAGGTTTATGTTTTTTACTGCAAATAAACGTATTTTTAATTTATAATAAGACTATTACTTTGCTGCTTCAAATTGAGGCATACCTGATATTTACCAAGACTGTATAGTACATTGAGAATATCCGCTTTAGTATCCCGATGTAAATAAAAATACGATACAGTTGAACTTTGTATATAGATTTGACGTTCTACTATAACCAGGTACGGATTAGTAGATATAATTGTTTTAAAGCAAACATTCGTATCACATTTCATGGGTAAAGCATGGCCACGTAGTTAGATGCAGTAAATTCTAATTTCAATGTACGGACACGCATTTCAAGCTCAAATATAACAATGTTTGTTTTATTTGAACAAATTACACAGCGAGACACCGCTCATGCTGCTGATTGCGGTGGTCTGCGAAGTTACTTTTACGACTTGTAATAGAGCAATAAGTTTAATAAACACACACATTGGTCACGATCGAGTTTTATCATCTATTAAAGATGTAATGTGGACATTTTACAACGCACTAAATGCTATCGTAATGATAGCAGCATAGCTTACGATAGTTATAACGATTTGCATGTGTGGTCTAGCTTTACAATATCAAAAAATACTAAATTAATAATTATTTTCATGTGTAATTTAAATTATTTTTTGCAACATAAGAGGTAGTCAATTTATTCTAAGAATACATGTAACTATAGGTATTCGGAATTCATGAGCACTACACTTGATTTGTGCAAGTAATAGAAGGGTCGAGAAATTGATTTCTTATCCAACAAGTATTAGGGGTGACTGGAAAGTACATTACATGCACCGTTTATCCCCAAATTTGAACAAATCAAATACCAATTACGGTTTCTTTTTCGCTGGTATTTCACTGCCCGTTCCACACGCCTCCCTTATTCCATTGCTTACTTTTAGATGAGTCATTACAAGATACCCTTCCTTCTATTGACCATCAAAATTCATACAATTATGTAACGACAGAAAAATAACAAAATCTGTTTCGTAATTTTCTTTTCTGTCTTCTTACTTAAATTTTCTTTTCACACATCCGCCTCTCTACTTCAAGTTAACTTCGTGCTTTAAATCAAATCCTACTAAATGTGTCGAACACCCAATACCGCATCAAAATATAAGAGAAACGCTCCCGATTCCGCTCGAGTCTTGAATTGCTTCGCTTTTACTTTTGAATGAACTTTTTTAATTTTCTCATTGGAAGAAACAGAACTCGATTATTTCAAGGAGCTCTTTATATAGAATTATAATACGAAATCAAAATAATGTCACGTGTTAAGTTTCTGTAAAACAAATTCTACTATCCACCACATTTGAAGCCCAAGTTAGTTCTAGATATGTTATACTATTTTCGTCGTTCCTGCACTGTTATCTCTGACTAAATATTTATTTTAATCCACAAATGCTTGTTTATGTGTCTAAGTGCCTTATGGACAGTATATCCTCGATGCTGCATTCTTACACTCATTAATAAGAAGCCTTCGCCCCTAATCTTATGTTATGCATACATACGATTAGCGGAGGCTTAAACAAGTAAGCGCATCATCGTTGTCAGTTACTGCACCATGATATATGTATACGGTACATTTGATACTGGCAACAACTAGAATATACCTTATCTTAATACCGCAGTAGAAATCCACCTCAAGCGTAATATAATATAATATAGTCCCGCTATCAAGTTTATGTAAAAAGTAGCAATCTGCTTTTGATCGATTTTCAGTTTGTTGGTAATAAAAATTGGACCCTCGCATTTCGCATTCATATTTTATGTATGTAATGAAACCGCTTTGCTTAGATTCATTTTTCAGTTTTTTAAAGTATATTGTTTGTTTTCTAATTTAAAATAAACCATTCCGTTAAATTAAGAATTGTGAATCGGGACTTTGACATATTTTTTTTAAGTAAAAGGACATTTAATACCGTTTCTTCATACCGTAACAGTTATGTAGATATTTAGTTTTAATATAAGTTTTTAAATCATGTAAATATTTTAAACAATGATATTATAATAGAGAAAAGTGAAGACTCGAACGCGTACCGATTGGCACGCTTTTTCTATAGATTACGTCATATGTTTACATTATTACGTTTAATTGAGAAACACTATCTATTCCCTTATTTCATAGTATTTTAATTACTTAATCCTTTTTACACCATTTGATATGTGTGAATACTGCTGTCACTGTGTTTTGAACACTTTTGACCGGTTATTTTGTATGAGGTTAACATATTTTCTATAGTATCATATATAATTAATTGTCAATGATCTAAAAATGTCTCCTTGCAATTAATTAAAACAACCATTGTTTCTACGTAATGTTTTGTTTTATTAGGGTTTACTAATACTTTGTAGTGAAGTCAAGTCAAATTAAGATCATCTCTTAATTTGACTCTTTTACATTACACTTCCTCACAGTTGCAACAAGTCAAAGGTTAAAGAAAAATTTTTGGGTTCCTTAGTATAATTATTTCATACCAATTCTTGAATCGAATAACCTCTCCGAAAATATATAATGACCATTCACATTCATTCGGATTAGAAGCTAACTAGTGACAACCCTATAATAATCATTACGTAAAAAGAAGTTTGAACGGATTACCAGACGTCGGTTAATGATTACAACATAGAAAGGGACAGCGCACGTGAATGCTCATATTGGAATATGTTAAATGTAACATTTATGTGGCTATAACTTGTAATTAACAACTTGGGCGGTAAGCCTTTAAACAATTATAGATACGAAAATCAACGGAAACGGTGGAAGAAATGAATGGATGCGATTAGGCTGGTGATTGCTTTGTAATTAGTGTTGATTTTAAAATGCTCCGCTTTTTGGATACAAGAACTAAACTTACAAGAAAAATGTATTCGATTACAAATACATTTGTTTTAGTTCGATATGAATACGTCACACGTGGTTTTACATTTTTTTAATGGTATATAATCGATTAGAAAATAATATTACGATAAAGATATCATTTCCCGTTCGTTCGTCTACCAATTCTTATAAAAGAAATATCTCAGGTTACTTACTGAGAGGGGTATGACATCACTATCATTTAGTAACTGTAACTTAGCTTGGGTACCGAACATATTGCGTTCGATTCTGAGGCAAATTTCATTGGCTTCACTGGTCTCTTTATATGTATATATATAGTGTATAAGGGTACATATGCATAGTGTATAGAAATCAGCTAATAAGGCCTTTTCGTGTCTCTTACTATCTTACTAAAACTCAACACGATAAAAGACGTGAAGCTACCATTTTGTATTCGTCTTTCCAAACCTCGACGGGATATATACCTGGGATGTTGACACATATAACAATTGTAACAAAACTAATAGCTAGAAATATGAATAGCTGAAATAATCATGGTGGTAAGCTCATTAAATAACGGGTTACGTCTCGTTATAATGCCATTAAGAAGGCCCAGTCGAGTGTATCCTCACTAATAACTTTGGTGTCTTAATAACTAACAGTTAATCTCAATATGCGGTATCCTCGCTCCGCATTGTGGGAGTTTTAATTAAGTAAATTGCTTTATCTATAGCAAGAGACAATGGAGGCAATGATGGGGGAGAAAATTTTATTAACACGTATCCCGATCGCTATCTGCCCATACGGGTGGCCGGTTATTTACTTAACAAATAGAATTGATTTGTTTGATTTTAATCTATCTCTTTTGTTCTAGTTGCCGTAAATGGTACCAGTTTATTTTCAATTTTTCAAAACTTATTAAATGGATGGCTTAAATTTTTGTTAATTGTTGATGACTATTGTCCATTAACAAGAAATGTATCTCGTACATATTTAAACTTTAGCATTGACCATCTCAAGTCGGAATCTAGTCTCCAGATTGAAACTTTAACTAAAAAACTACTAAGAGGCAGTTGCTATTAAAGAACTTAGACCAAAACATATTTTGAATGTCTCTGTATTTATTAGTTATGCTTGATTAAATAACATGGGTATTTCTTGGTATGACGTCATGAGTAATTCCGTAAATTGCAGTTCTATGTAACGATTTTGAAATATTAATTTATTGATAAAGCAATTGCGAGAAATGCACGTGTTCCTTTACGTGACTGTATCCCGCGTATATTTGGTATTGTATTTACATTATTAGCTACGATATCGCCTCTTAGTGACGTCCTGTCACAAATAGATTATAAACTTTGATATGATAGAGGTGACTAGCAATAAGTTAACAGTGGCGCACGCCAACAACATCTGTTGCACGAATGGGCTGGAAATACCACGACCTCACAGAAGACAGGCGTGACGTAGAAGTATTCCGCGTTTCATTTGATGAGTGAGGTGGACGTCTAATCCTAGTCCTCTTCCCCTTCCATCTTTTTCTAATATGGATGGCATCCCATTCAAATCCCCAGTCAAATCCTTTTCTTCCTCCTAGCGGAGGATTTAACGGAGGAGCGGATGGATAAGAAAAGGAAATATCCTTTTTCCTGCTTATCCCCTCTTCTGTAAATTAAAATACGCAACGAATTTGCAACACAACAGGTTTTTGCTGATGTGATGGGCATAGATATGGTTATTATATGGGTAATTGCTTGCTTGTTTTCCACCTTGTTCCATAAAAAAAATATTTTGTTCTCTTAACAATAAAAGTCATGGTTGTGACAATTTCATTCCAATTGGAAATATGAATGGAAGCTGCTCAAAAACGTAAAAACGAAGGTCGATAGCTACGCTACGTAGAACATGCCAATAAAACTCGAAAACAAACATTTGTGATTTGATTGAAATACTTTTTTGTCAATTGAAAATCGAAGTATTGATAGAGCTGTTAGGTTAGTAAGTAAGTTACCATACTTTAGTAAGTAAAGTACTGATATTTTGAGAATTTTAATAATTATTTTTGCTTCGATCTATGCAGAATCAGGTCACAGTATCTTCAGGTCTTACATTTATCTGCTTGGTTTTGGATTTAATTAAATAAAGCACATATATGCTGGTAAATACTAGCTTCAAGCAAGCAATTAAAAGCGAGTTTACCCAAATTCTTTTACCAAATAAAATAAAGTATTACGGAACACGACGGTTGACGTAATCTCATCAAATCCCACATTACATATGACAGACAACGAAATAAGAAATGTAAGGTCACGACATTTCTCTCTTAGGGCCATATTTTGACCTTCAACTTGAAACTTATTAAGAAATACCACGATAGGGATTTGAAATGATACAAGATTTACGGCAATACTCGAACAGACCTTACGGTGTAAATAAGCTTCTCAGTATTCAAACGAAGTTTACTACTCTTGAGCGTTTTGTCCGAATGTGTCAATACATTTACTGGTAATATTGTCAGTAATACGTGTTAGCTTAAATGCAGAATAGCTTTTGTGTTTCTTATATCGAGACATACTGCTTTACCTCTCTCTGTTTGTCTCCTGATGACGACGTCGTAATCAAGTGAACAAACGTGTAGTACTTGCCATACTATAATTTTACAAGTCTAAAATGCATCGGGATGTTTATCAAATTTGTAACATCCTTGACTAATTTTCCTTAAGAAAGTAGTTAGTAACGATCTTATCAATGGACAAATATTTTAATTTAACTTGTATGTCTGACAGATAATGTATATTAAATTGTCCAGATCATTAATAAGTTTGTCGAGGTTATCTGTGGAGACATTATTTACGTTCCAAAGTGATAAGTGACTCACTGCACGACATCTGAGTCATACTAGATATTCGATTAAATGAACATTGCATTAACCTTATTCAAATTTTAATGGTTTATACTGTTCCTACAGAATGTAGGTAATAAAAACAGTTGTTATAAATATTTGTCTGCGTCATTTAGAGCATTCATTAATTTGATTTAAATTTTATCTCGTTAATTCCTGAAAGCTTTTTGCGGCACTGCCGTATCTCTCTCAATTATTCATTAAAATTAGTGATATGGATATAAATTTTGCGTAAAGTAGCACATCTAAGATGAGGCTGCTCAATATGAAATTCTAGTGGATATTTATCTCGGCGTCAAAATTATGGGAAAAATGTTACGTATTACTTTCATCTCCACATGTAAATAATTATTAAAAGCATAGTTAAGTTACACGTTCTATAATTTTATATAATATAATAAATTTTGAAGCATTAAAAATGTACCGGCCACTTATATTCAAAAAGCCATATCTAAATTAGTGACGGTGCCGTTTAAAAATTGATATTACAACGGTATGAAATATTGTGACAAATATCCATTTCTATTTCAAGTTGAAAACGTTGGAGCGGCCGACCATTAATTCCGTCATGTTACACAACTCTCTAAAATTTTACAGAGCAACAAAGGCAGGTCTATTCATTCGTAAACACGTAAACATGGCTCCGTATGCGGCATTCATATTTATGTAGCAGTAAATTGCTATCAGGCGTAATGTAATAAAGCTCATTTACATAAATTTTCTATAACATTTACATTAGGAATAAATGAATTGCGGCTAAATGGAGTTTCCAACGCTGGAGAGGCGTTTGCTGGAGCCATGGTTTTCGGCCTTTCACCACGGCCCTTGAGATACTACAATAAAATAATATTAAGAGAAATTATTTACCTACAAGATACAACTTTATTGTTAAATGTTCATGTATCTACAACATACTAATTTATATATTGAAAAAATTGTACAACACAACGACGTTGACCAAAGTGATTGAAGCTAACATCAAGCTCTTAATTTGAAAAAAAGAAGAACTGTTTCCCTGAACTGACACATCACTTAAAATTGTGAAAGAAACGACGACAGCCCTACGTGCAACGGTCGTCGTCTATCAGAAACGCAATGCAAGTTAGATTCTTATTGATTTTCTCAAGAGTACAAAAGGGCCTTTTTATTCGTCCATTGCTGTCTGGCATGAGACAAACAGTTTAACTCTTATTTTGTTTTTACCACTTTTCTTAAGTACATATCCGCACACATAATATATGTTGTCTTATTGCCACTCGCTTTATAAAGCAGTTATTCACGTTTTTCTCAATTTAGTATAAATAAATAAAGTAATAATCCGCCTTTTAGTACGTTTTCCCACTGCAGGGACACAGGCCTCCATTCCGAGAGAGGACGGGCATAATCCACCACGCTGGCCTAGTGCGGGTTCGTTGATGTTACATGTGAGCTAAGACATGCCGGTTTCCGCACCATGTTTTCCTTCACCGTATTTGGAGCAGTGGTGATTACATAAATTATTACACAAAGTAAAGCGCCGGCCTGGGTTCGAACCCGCGACCTACAGTACATAAGTCGGTGGGTTTTCTATAGAATAATATTAATTGAGGAGTAATTTATAATAAGAAGCTTAAAATAAAATAACATGTTCCATTAAGTTGTATTTAGATGTAATTCCCTTACAATTGACTACTAAAATACCAGACATAAAGATACACAAATGTTTAATATTTAAATTGGTCAAAAAATTACAGACCGTCGTATAGAAAACTGTGTCAAGCTGTAAACTACACACAACTTCTTTCTTTTTTTTTATTAAATTAAATTAAATGAAATAGATTAGTTTTACCAATTATAATTGTTATGTAAAAATAATCTTAAATCATTAATTATAAAAGCTTTTTATGAAACTATATTTAGATTAAATTCATTAAAGATATCTGGAGATTGACACATTAGGTGTTATTTATTAAGCGTAATAAAATTTAATATTAATGGAACGAACAGAAATGTTGCGTTAGAAAACCTCATAAAGGAAGTCTACACCTTGAATCGCTTAATTTTAAAGGATGCTTGCAGTCATATACCATATTAGCAAGAACAACATTCATAATACGCTGTTTGTTAATTTGCAGACAAGACCCACTCGCCGACTTGCTCTATTTTAATAGCGTATAACTGTAACGAGCGTTTAGGTCTCTTACTGATGATACGTATTCTATTAGACTCATCTCTGTCACATTTTCAACATTATAATCGTGTTAAATAGCATATTGATTGTTTTATTTGTATATTAATATAGAACCTCAGCCTTTTTTAGAATGTTCTCCACTGCTGGGTCACAGGGGTCCTCTCCGAGAAACGGAATGAGCCGTAATCCAGCACGCTGGCCCAGTGCGGGTTGGTGAAAGTCACATGTCTTCGAATTTGGTGGTTCTAAGAACAGGCCGGTTTTATCACGATGTTTCCTTGACCGTTATCTTTGTATATCTGGATCAAAGACGCAAGAATTTAATACAAATATTCAATTACGTAACGGACAATTACAAAATGTACTTTTATTATGCAAGTTCTGTGAACGAGTCTCTAAAGCCGTAAATTTTTCTTGACGGGCTGGATGGCAGGGTTAGTAAGATACTTGCTACCCAGGACAGACATATGTGTGCATGAACATATCTGTTTGTCCTGAGATAGAAATTGAAATATCAAAGTAAATGATATCTAAATACAAATATTTGATAACAAATAAAAAAGCTACAACTACTTCAAAAATTAATAGCTGTACGAGTCTAACTAATTAAACGAATCGAATTCCCAGTGAAGCCTAGCGACATCGGTTACGTAAGCTTGTAGGTAGACGCGCTGTGTTCCGATGCGTTCGGCTTCTTGTTAAACCGACTGAAATAAGAATCGTGTAGAGAGAATGAAGCTGTCATTGACATTAATCGTAACTATCTTCGACGACTTCGGACTGCACCTTGGGCCCTATGAAATTGACAAGTTGGACGCGTTTCCATTGTTCCTTGTACAATTTAATAGACAAATCTTAATGATGACCTTTTAAATATTCATAATACTCAAAACACTCGATTAGGATGACTTAATAGTACATTAAACAATATTTGTGTTCTTTTCATGAAATATAAAATTCAAATTTCGAGCTAGTATCTAAACAATTACGCTAAAGCAATATCTCACAATTAAGTCTCAAATAATGATTGTGTAGTGTGGCCCATTATGACAACATTATAGAACCATATATCAGAGTTAATGTCCTTATCAATATAATAATTCAAATATCATGCATACACAACGTGTCATCATTAAGAATATCGTATGTACAATGGAAATGTATATTAAACCAGTATCCGAGGAACGACAGCGGCAAGCTTGTCCCGATACGATATCCCAACATAAATACTACGTGTGTAATTTAGCGATTAATTAAAACTTACACAACCGTGACCGGAGTAATTACTGTGAGATTTGTGTTACGTTTAGTGCATTCAGTTTTATTGCACCCGTTCCATTGGCCTAGTGCATACGCTGGAAGTAGGTGAATTACCCCGACATGAGTTTATAGCTGTAAACGTTTTATAGGCTCCATGAGTCGTAATGGAAATTAAAACTCAAACTGAATGCCTACAAAATGAGCTTCATATGAATGGTAAGAAAATTCCGGATAGGGCGTAATTGGCTTCAATTTAACGTTGTTCGTATCGTATCAAGCATTCTTATCCGAGCTATATAATTTGCAACGTCGTCTAAACAAATTACTTAACAAGCCGTTCATTCGTAACTCTTACCACTTACCACTTTGAGATACGCAGAGATCAATACAACAGATTTTCATCTAGTAGGTCCTGGTAGACCCTTCACTTCTTCTACATCTATACGTCTACACAGATGCACACTAGTACTATTAATACTTTTCTCTAGTACGTTACCAACCTGCTCAATACCAATTTCATCTAGGAATTCCCCTACTAACACCTATTTCGCAACATAAATTTACCTTGTCATCTTGTCTGTCTTAAATCCTATCTACATGCTCGAAAATATCTGCGTCTTCAAAGGGATGTATAAAATTGACACCAGTTTTAGAAGTTGAAAGAGTAAGTTAAAAAATACTACTACTACAATTTTTACTAATAAAGTACTTGAAATGCAAACCATTTTCTTCACAGATCGACACGACTTAGATAAATAAGTTTAATGACACATATATGAATGTGTTAAAGTTGAAAACATTTTAATCAGGTAACATTCGAATGTTACTGGAAATTTGATACTCTACGGTTCAATTCGAACATCCGGTGTGTCGAGAAAGATAAATGCTTTGATAATGCATACAAATCTCGGTGGTCTTTGTTGTTTAGTTAACACCTCGGTAAGGAACACGTCGACACTTGATAAATGTTTTTATTGCTCGCCACCGCGAGAAACAATCCAGAAGACCAGAGAAAATTACTAGGCGTGCATAACGAAGTGGCAAACAATAGTTAATAGTGGGCATTCCCACTGTGACGAATCGAGTCGGCCGGTAGTCGACTTCAGAAGTTTAAGAGTCGTAAAAGAAAAAGGATCTCGTCACAATGCACGAAATGCAAAAGTTGTCGAGGCAAATATGTCGACCATTCGCAACGCATCGCCATAAATTAAGGAGATAAATGGTGCTTCAACAATGGTTAAATAAACCAGGGTTCCTTATGACGCGCGAAAATAAGCTTTGTTAGGAGATCATGGTAAAAAGTTGAAATATCCATTCGCGTCCTGACACAATGGGTCCGAGATATTAAGGGGAGTTTAATACACGCGTGGGCACCTCGATTGTAGCAAAAAATCTGAAGTGTTCGTTACTTGATCTTACGGTCACATTTGTGACATAAATGTTTATATTTGATTTGATTGACTAGAACAACTCACACAAATAACTTATATCAGCAGCAGATGTGAATATCACGTTGATACATACAATGTCATTAATGTATGTATACTGAAAGTATTACCGGAGTAGTCATTTTCATTCGTTCACTTAATAAACAAGGCTCTCGCGACCATAATAGTTCAAATACTTAGATTTTTTTATTGGACCACAATTACAATATCCTTTAAATTGATTTGTGACCATCGTAAGATCCAGTATTAACAAAATCCATCCAACATTAACTTAAAACCCACTAGGGGTCTAGTTCAAATAGTATGACCCAAGAATTGTAAAATAACTTAAAATAGTTCATCAGTCATATATGTAGACGTATGGATGTGGAAGGAAGCAAGAGAGGTATTCCAGGATCGTGCCAAATGGAAGTCAGTTTCTCTCTCCCTAATCTCTGACTACCCTCTGTGCTGCGGACATGAGCGCGTATTTATTTTACTTCAAACAAAAGAATATAGAAACGAGTATCTTATTCATTTCTGTATTTATTGTTTGTTAACTTTTATAGGCTTGCTCTGGACAAAATAATACACGGGGAAAAAAGGTCTGACGTACAGCTTCGCCGTTAAATAATTACGCAAAGCACCGGAAGATCTGTAACGCAACCGGCTGAAAGTAATTTCAATGAAGATCACAAAGTGGTGTTCTCGTAAAACACCGTGATGTATAAATAAGTGTTTACTTTGTCGGTAAGTTCGTTGCGGCCGCTTTGAAGTGGTTTTCGTTTCTGTTCTTCTCAACCCTTCCACCCGCATCTATAAAGATAGTTTGAAGTGTTACAATTAACTGGCTTCGTGAACCGCGACATTAAATACCAAACAGCCAAACACTAAATCTCAACTTACCATTTTTTAACAAAAATGCTATTAATATCTTATCCAAAATATTAACAACAATAAAGGCTGAAAGTGAAAGCGGCTTAGGCCCAGACTTATGTAATGTAGGCTAAATTCTAAAACATGAGACATCCACCAACCCGGACCGGGCCAAAGAAATTGGTAACAAAACTGACGAAAAACGCAATATATTTAACCTGCACTTAAATAATCCATGCTTAATTGAATGGTAAATTATAGTTTCGAGCAGGCCCACGTACTGACAGTTAAAGATAGATGGGTTCACCCCCTTTCCCGCCGAATAACATGAAGCAATTTTAGCTGAAATCTTAGCAATGACATTACTGCGGAGGAATCTCACCCCGATACACTAACTTTGACCTATGCGCGTTACCATAAGCTACGAAAGTAGTAAGTATATAAATGTGGATATATTTAAGTTTAATTTTATAATTGAATATACAATCTATATATACTACACTTACATAGTCCACAGGATTTATTTTATATGTTTATATCAATAGAATATATGTATCTAGGTAATATTTATATTCTAGTCTAGATAGTAGTGATAGAAAACACAAATAATAATAATGATATTTTGAAGTATAGATATTGCTACACGCATACAAAAATATGAATGGAGTAGAAAGTATAATGTAATTAAAATAATGATAAGAAAAAGAGAACAACCGGTGTTTGTTGTCACTTAAGCGTAAATATAAACACATGACGTTAGCTAAAGAAAAAACGTCCAAATTTGACCGCTAATGACATATCTCTCAAATTTTTGTATTATATTATCATTGACTAATACTACTAATACTATATTTTAGTGGTTGAAGGGATTAAATGTCATGACGCGTTTATCCCTACTAATATTATAAATGTGAATGTAAGTTTGTTTGTTACGCTTTCACGCGAAAACTACTCAACCTACCGTCGTGAAACTTTGTACACATATTCTTGGAGGTACTAGAAGTAACATATGAAACTTATTATGAATAAAAAATATTATATAAAAAGCGACGTATGTATGTTCCCTATAGACTAGACTTATAGACTCCGAAACGGCTGGACCGATTTCGATTAAATTTACAGGGATTGTCCAGATTAGCACATTCCTGCTTGGTAGCGATCGGATCAACATAATTAGTGGTACCCGGTACTAACGAACACTTTTAAGATTTTAAAGTGGTTCTGTTATTAGTGATAACGCAATTTACGAAAGTATTGTTTGAATGTTTTTTTAAATCATTACTTTTAATATTAAAACGTAAAAATATATACATGTCATATCCAATTTTTAGACACTCATAACATATACAACTCCGATTCAATCCCTAAAAGAATTTTGTCCACGCTTCGCGTCCTACCCCACGTATTGCATCCCCTTGAAATTTTAGGGGAATGTAATCATTCTCTTTGATTCCTCTTCCGTCCTGTTCAATTAGAAGGCGTCTCTTGCAACTGCCTGAGCTATAAAATGCTTACAAGTTGCTTCGGACGCGTGTTGTTCTTAATTAATTTCTAGATTTCTTTTAATGTTTGTAATTGGATTGTCTCGCTTGAAATATAAAAGATAATAAGAAGATATAAAATAAAATAAGAATTAAGGTACACTAAAGAAGTTATTAAAAAAAAGTGAAACTGAAATGAACGCAAGTAAAAAACTTGCTGAGCGGCTTATTTAAGTGTATGTATGAATTCTATTAGCAAAATAGCCTAAAAAGTTAAAAATGCCGCCCAAAGTCACTATTTACACGCGGACAGAGTTGCGGGCAAAGCTAGTATATTATATTTCTGCAAAAGGTAGGGTAAAAGACGAAAGGCCTCCTAATGATTGATCGGTAGCTGTTTAAATTGGTCTGTATGTAATTTTGACGCCTTTCGATTGTAACGTTTATTTATTATTAATTAATAAGAATTATTAAGTTCATTTTATAGTAAAATATTGTATGATTAAAAGGATATCGGATTATCTAAATCACATATAATTGAATTAAAATTACCTCTAAAAATAATGAATATTTTAACAAAACATTTTAGAATTCTTAGAAAGAGGATCGTTTGTGAATTCTCTTCAATGATATGTTGAGCGTGAAATTATTACAGACATAAATTATAAGCACAGATCCCTTCTTCCCCTTCGTTTCTGTAAGTTCTGTTTAAGTGGTAGGGCTCAGTTGCAATTCACGTGTACTTCGCATTTTAAGTGCAACTTTATTATTTACTACGTATATTTTCCTAATTATACATTTCAAATATTCTTTTAAAAGAGCCCAGACTTTTGAGCAGAGTCTGAAATTAACGAAACATTATTCTATCAATGAATGCCTACAGCGTGTTTCATAATATTACGTTAATGCTCTTTGTCTATAATATCAAGTTTTTGATCATCGTCAAAACATCAGAATCAGATTTGAACGCTGACCTCGCAGTAGACAGGCGTGGAGCAGAAGCATTTCTGCGTTTCATCTGCTGAGTGAGGTGCTAGAGGCCGAATCCTAATTATATTTCCCTTATCGTTTTACCTGGTTACCTCCTTTATATAAAATAAAGGAAGGCAACTCATCTGCAACAAATTTATTAATTGCGGAAGCTTATAGTTAGCGGTATTCGCTTACACATCACATTAACCGCATGCTTGTTTGCCATAACAACTTATTCTATGACAAAAACAAAAGAAATACGTTTTTTTGCTTTATTATTAATCACATTTAGAAACTGTTATAATAGTTTGAAGAAAAGTGGTACAAGAGTCAAGTGCGCTTAGCGTTAGCCTGTGGACGGCTAGCTTAAGGCTAGTGTTAG
The DNA here is from genome assembly GCA_029849275.1 of Papilio elwesi. Taxonomy (NCBI): domain Eukaryota; kingdom Metazoa; phylum Arthropoda; class Insecta; order Lepidoptera; family Papilionidae; genus Papilio; species Papilio elwesi. The sequence continues at coordinate 8,077,964 of CM056697.1, forward strand.
TGTGTGTTAAATATTATTATTTAGATTGCGCCAATTACTTCAAATATTTAAATTTTGAGTCGATGCGTGTATCTACATTTGCATTGCTTCATTGAATGACTTTCAATATAAGAAATATTGTCCTATTGTCCCTAACATTAGTCAAACACGTTTATTTACACATGATTTTTTTGTGCCTAGCAATAAAGTGCACATTACACGCTGTCAACAATTGAACTATTATAGTAAGTGAATCCTTTTACAATTTGTATCCCAGCGTACTACACTTCCTGCTTTCTATGAACTGTATTTTATCTCGCGAGCATAACAAATTGGGTCAACGCTGTGTGTATTACGACAACTAAAACTTTGGAGTACAGCGAACTTGTGTTTTAAGTTGAAAGCAATTTAGTAAAGCTGATTATTTTTTAAGGAAATAAATTCATGAGATCTTTGTACTCAATATCTCAAAATATGGAAGGAATATCTAGCTATACTGTTATAAAGTTTAGTAATATACCTGTATTTGCTTTTAAATTGCGTGATAAAAAGTCAATAGCTTTTCCACTATCCAATACATACAAAGTACAGGAAACATTCATTAATGAAAATAAAATAAATAAGACTGCACCCTAGATCAGTAGGCAGAGATTAGTTAGTATCATTTGATCGCATTGTGAAAGTATAATAAAAAAAAATTATTGCGTCTATGACGCACACAAATGACTATCCGTGACGTGCACTGTAAAACACAAAATAAATATGTAATTTCTTACGTTATTAACCTATAGTGGTACTTTGTGAAACTGAACAATTGAAAAACAAATTAAACAAAAATAATATCAAGTTCATAACTTGAACGAACAAAGTTACCTACACTCAACTTTGTTCCGGCCTAATGAGGCGGCGTCATTCGTTGCGCAAGCGCATGCTCGCGAGCGCCAACGACGTCGGCGAGCATTCGCCACGCTCTACGGAACGAATCGCACCCGAATACGGGATTATGTTCTGCATGACTCTGTGAGATTTTGTTAATCATTATCATAGCTACACACGTCGCATACAATGCCTTTATTGATACAGTAGTTGGTATCGGGAGCAACAGTAAATTCACATAAAACTAAACACCACAGAAAAAAATCTAAATGGTTTTTTCTTCCGTGTCTATTTCAGGAAACATTTATGTGTAGAATTAGACGAATAACCTTTTGAAAACCCTGATTTTAGAACTCGTTATAGTATTTATAGATATAACAGTTATTAGTACAGCTTTCTTTCATTAATACGTATTATTTTTTGCTCTTCAAAAATTTTAATTCCCGACGACGGTTGGCTGGCTGTAAATATTGTAGTCAAAACCTTTACAGTATGGACATGTCATGCTGTGCTAACTCCACATAACTCGGGAAAAGGGCAGGGTGATGATGAAAAACTGGAATTTGATATGTAATGCTGAATTTAATTTGTAAGAGCCCTAATCTGAAATCTTAGATTCGTTTCCCCAGGTAAAAATGCAATATTTAAAAGGTCATACAGATCTTGTAGATTTTAAGCTAACAACTATATTTCCATAGTGGATATTTGCTCTTATTCGTACTATAGCGAAATTGTTTAATTAGAGAGAAAAAGGGCTCACTATCTGAAACCTAAACAGCTCCGTATCATTAATGCCGTTGGCATTAAGTTACTCAACTTAAGCTTAATTACAACATGGTGTGGGTGAATCGAGATATCCCGAACTACGCCAATCCAAACCGAGATGACAGAATTACGACTTGTTTAAGCAAAAACCGGTATTAATTAATTTGATTGTGAGATAAGTGGAAAACGAAGTTACTTGTCTAATGGCTACCAGTTAGCCGATGGTCATTCGGCGTGAAGAATCCTTTCGTTTTAATTATATTCAACAACAACAAGTAAATTAAAGCTTACCAGAAACCCACGCAGATTTTAACTGGCCTCAGGAGTTTTATCATTTTCAAATCAAATTAAAATATTAGTTAAAAGATGTGTGGTGCTTCATTATTTTGGACACATTAAGATGAAGGAAGGCAGAGAAGTTAAAGTAGAGATTACACACATTGAAAAGTTAATAGCGTACTTATGCAGTTATTATGACTATGCTAGGCCTCTTTGAATGAATCAGTTAAGAAAATACTTGAAAAGGAAAAGTGCATACTGAAGAAAAGTTGTATAAAAGGCCTTAGGATAAATGGAAGAAGGAATTCGTTAACACGGAAGAAGCAAAGAAGTCGGCAGTGTGTACTAGACAAAACAGAAACGCCGAAATCAAGTAGTGTACTCTACGTAGACATAATGTTATCTATTATGCAGACCCATTCCGTGCTTAAGCCATTTCAGTTTTAAATAACACGTAAATAGGAAACATTTTTATATTATGTGGGTACTTCATTTCAATCAATGTTGATCGTCGATAAAATTTACAATGAAATTTAAAAGGGTCTTTCAATCTTCAATTTACATTGTCATCGATTTGATACGATTCGTTTTTTACTTAAAAATATGTGAGAAAATTACGGAAAAGCAGCTACCACATATGTAAACTTACTTGAAAATTAAGTGATGATGTGAAAGTATAATTACACTTTACTAGCAACCCGCCTCAGTTTCGCTTGGGTAGACAAATAAAGAAACAAAATATAGTGCTCGCCGGTGGAATAAATTTCTATTTGTGAAAGAGTTTTTTAAAATCGGTTTAGTAGTTTTTGAGTTTATCCGCAAATAAAATCATAAGAAAAAATCACAACCTTTTTATAGTATTAGAATAGATAAGTATATAGTTATTATATAATCCATTCATTTTGCCCGCACACAACAAATGCGTTACTATTTAACCAAAAAAATAAGCAAGATGTTCTTTGATTGACATACAATAAAAACAAGAAAAAATAAAGAACATAGTAGCTATTAGTATAGTCTCAGGAAGCTGAATTGGAATTGCGTCACGAAAAGGGTTTCTGAAAATTTCACGATATGATCGGTCACTTTTATATTATTTTATGTAGAAAAAATAATTTGGTGATGATGAATAGCGTTGACTGCTCTTATCCGTTTGTTTTCATTCTATACTTACGTTAAAAAATTAGGTATTTGTAGTTAGTAACCTTAACCGAATTACAGACAAGGCGAATGTTATTTACTCTAACTTAAAGTAAGCGGTGGGGTTTGCTAAAAGCTTAGTAAATAGAGCGGCTAAGTAACGTGTCAACTCAGACAAAGACGACTGTTTCCCGTCGTGTGTGACTCACGCATCTATCGATTTCGAAACCCGAGGGCCCTTGGTGGCTTGCTAACTGGAACTTATAAAGATGTTAACTTTACGATGTTTCCTTGAAACGACTTACAGTTTATGAGATTTATTTCGGTCTAAAAGGAATGGTACCGTTGACATTGAAATTTTTAGAATCGTGTTCGAACGAACGAAAAAAAGAAGCTTGATTTTCTAGTTTAGTTGTGCAAACCTATTTATATATAGATAATACATTATTTATTTGTGAAAGGTGACGTCCGTTCACTTTTATTTCCCCGAGGCACAAAATTTTACAGCAAACCTTAATATTTAAATCCAAACACGGAGAATTTAATTTTTACAGTGAAAAACGCCTCACTGCAAGATTTTACAAAGTCGCCAATTGGCACTGCTCTCGTCGCTTTTGAAATTCCAATCATATAAATATCTGAAGATATGTAACATAATGCATGTAAAATGACGACATTCAATCATATTAGAAGATTACCAGATGCTTACAGCACTTGGGTAGGAAAATGTAGATCATTATATGATTTGGCTTTCTTTGAGGTCGAGTTGCGTAGGTGGAGTATTTATTTCTCAATCCATTTATTTTATTGAGTGATTACTAAACTGCTTTAATTACTAGCGAAAGAATGTAGGGAACAGTTAAAGATATTAATCCCTCAGCTTGTCACGTGTCAAGCGAATAAATTAATAAAACCTGCCCTAAAACGGATAGATTTGTAAGCAAACAATTTATTGACGAGGCTGTGGCGCCGGCTGTACGAACCAGAGCATCCTGATTTATATACAATCTTACTAAAGTCGAATTTAGGGAAATTAAATTTATAGGGTATCTAAAAAAATGATAGAATAAGAAACGTATAGAAACAACCTTAGCAAAGTAAAATGAAAACAATCAGTTTAACAAACGAGCAAGCGGTTCACACGCTATTAAGTGACTGTTACTCATAGGCATCTGCAACGAGCTAATGAGAGAGAGACAGAGTAGGATAGAGGACAGGAAAAAAATATTTTCTTTTCCTATCCATCCCCTCGCCCGTCAATTCCTTTTCCTATTCCCATACTTATTGGAAAACGAGGGGAAGGGGAGGCATCTTCTTGCCACTGAAATCACTGTTTTCTAGCGATCAGGTTGAGGACATTTTGTCATACATATTAAAAGCACTTAGGTAGTTAAAATCAAATGCGCTGTTAATTTCGCATTTAAGAAATATGTTGATTTTTAACGAGGCCGTTTACTAAAGTATCTTCACTTATATGAGGAATAATGAGTAAAATACTGGCTAAAGTAAACATTTAAAAAGTTAGATATAACAACGAATTAAGCTTGGAAACATTTTCACTTTTAATTACAGGTAGGCAGGTACCATTAATTGCTATATTGAAATCGTATTGGGATCACTTGACCTTCTTGATACTTGACATATTAAACTACAGAGTGACATCGATGTAGTAGTTCTGTGTTTTTTTATTGATCGCCTTCCGGGTGAAGGTTAGTTCATAGTCAACACACACATATGCTACATTGTAGCTTACGATGTCTATCATTTGAGGTAAAAATATTTTAGATCGAGAATAAAGATAAACACATAGTATTAGCAGACTTGTTCGACGAAAATGACTCGCTCTAAAATATTTAACATTTAAACTTCAAAATTTAAATGTATGTATGTAGCTATATCTTAAATACTTCAAAGATAAAAGAATCAATACATTTCTCCGTGTCGTCAGTAGCCATTAAACATTGGTCGGTCTTACATGGTCATTCGGTTCAAGTTGCTTTGATCTTCTAACATTGGTCCAATGTCACCGATCGTATATTGTCGCCCGAGATTACTATGATACCGTATTATAATGTAGGGTCATGCTATGTTCATTGAAGGAGCGGAACGAGGAAAATAATCCTACATTTAAAAAATAAAGTGCTTACGCCAATACGTTAACTGTACTCTTAAAATCGAGGCGTGAGTGCATAAAATATGAATAAATGCGAATTCAATTTTATTTGTTACGTTTTAACTCCTTAACGACTCAGCCACATTTTGCACGCACATTGTCAGAGGAACAGAAAATAATATAAGCACCTATTATTAAAAAAAAACTTATCAACTGACAGGAAAATATAATTTAATACAGGTTTTGCGTGGTAATGTACGGTACAGAAGTAGCATATTTGTGACATTTTATTATTTTATGACCATTAAAAACCAGCACCTAACTTTTGCAGTAACAACAGTTTTTAATATCTGCTTACATTTTTTTAATTCCAAATTATCAGCACAGAGGGTACTCGTAAAAAAAGAATTCGTGCGAAGCCGCGGGCAACAACTAGTAAATTTATATTGTTTAATTCTAATCTTCAAAACTGCTTAGAGCAAGATTTCTATAGGCACTTGGATTTGGATTAGTAGCAACCTCGATGGAATTATTTCATACGGCGTTATCCAATGAAAGTAATAGACAGGTAAGTCCAAAGCAATGAAATTTTAAAGATAAATGCTTATATCAAAATGTATTTATTGTTATTTAAACTTCCTATTTAATTATTTATTATTTTTATCTGCAGTGCCTATGCTTATATTAGTGTAGGCCAAGGGCCAAATTTAAGTCAGATGATAAAAATTAGTTTATTAATATGTACCTGGCCTTATCTGATATCATTTATGGGCCTACGTCTAGATGAGACAGACATAGAGTGGATACGTGGTGGGGCGCCAAAAAACTGTGCAAGAGAAATCGTTCAATGAATTTTCAGCTTTGTTTCTATGTTAATTAGTGGGAACCAGTCTGGCGGGTCTCTGTTCAAACTTCCGTTCTTTGGTTGGACGATGCATCGCATTAAGAAGGTTTTATGAGCGCTTTGAGTAATTGAACGTGCAGATGATTTTGACAAACAAATACACCACTCTATCGTGGATTCGTTACTTTGTTACCTTATTGGTGATAAATAGATTCTCATAAGTGCTTACCTCGTTCAATGCTTTAATTAATTACCCTTTGTTAAACAGTGATTACGTGTACCATTTAAAGATTGTGTGATACATTATTTTCATTTATTATTATATATATCATTTTTATTATATGTATATCATTTCAGAGTATATTGTTCACGGATTTTATACGGTTTCGGATTCTAGTTCAGATTAAACGATGGAATGAACAGATTAATAAATAAATATACACCCACGCCCATAACAGTGACAGTGTAAGTGTCATTGTTATCGTCGTATTCTAGCTGACGCAAATAGGAATCACTGTACCAGACTCGTGATCCAATCACCTTCAAGTTATTAAAAAGATGCCCGTTAGATGACACCACTGGTCATTTAAGCATATGGAAGTCATTATACTGAATTAAGCACACAAACTCTGTTTCCAAAGGTTATCTGATATTAAGTGACCATTATCAGCCAAACTAAAAACTAGATGAATTGCCAGTACTTTGTCAGGCGATGTTTCGTATCGAGGAGGGTAAATAAAAGCAAAAGATAGGACAAAGGTTTGGAGAGACGAAGGGAATTTGGCATTCGGTACCTCACTTATCAGAAAAACAAAAAATACAGATATGAGAAAAACTCATGGCTGTTATTGACAGCAATTGATTAAGTACAAATCTGGAATAAATTAGATTGAAATGTAATTTATTACCCTTATATTTTTCAATGGTAACTAGAGAAGCTCGTGTCAAGGTTTAACGACCTAACAAATCATTACCGAGCTCATTTCAAACGGACGAGCAGTTCCGTTGTAACCACAAAACAGATCACCAACGACGCCGAACTAAAACCGATACCTCTATGATTGTTTTGATGACGTGCCTGCCGACCGTTTAATGCTTTTTGTCGATAAAACGACCGCAAAACTACGGCGCGGAAACGAGCCACGCTCTCCGTAAAAACTTTTAGATGTTTCGATATAATAACATCCTGCACATAAAATGATGACAGATTGATAACAGCACATTTTCCATTCCCATATATACTAAGTGTGACACGCGGCTTCGCTTTCGTTTCATTTCCTCGCTCAAAATTCTTGTTACTTAATTTAGCTTAAAATTACTTGATGAAATATAATTGATAAATATGTCAAGATATATAACATTGTGATAGATAATATTGTTATCGTCAAAACAAAATCACATCGAATAACATTACCACGGCAACCGATATCAGGTCACATTCTTCTCATTTAGAAGTTTTTTTCGGAATAAAATGTAAGGTAGGTGTTTTTCTGTGCCCCCGACAAAATTTCATAATAATCAGTTGAGTCGTTCAGGCGTAACAAACAGTCTTACGTACGAAAAGCGGAAGGCGGCGGAAACGGAATTGACGTTTCATTTTATTTTCTCTATAACGTGCGAAACCAGTGCAATGCAACTACTACATGTCACAATAATTATATCAAAGAATGAAGCGTACTAATATATAATAATATCGATCGAACTTAACTTTGTAAGTTCGTTTGATCATCTAATATTAAGGATACGATACATGACTACAATAATTATGTTATTGTTTACAGATACACATGTGCAAGCTCGTCCGCTCCCTGGTTATTCTTAGTATGTGATTTGGTACATGAATAATTTATTTAGTATTTCATCAGACCCATTTTAAAATACAATCTGAAACCATTTGTCATAAACATCGAATGCATCCTATAGAAAAATCACAATGCTTAGTTGAACAGGTCTTCTAGTTTAAAATAAATACATAGAGGCAGTGCATCCGGCGGCGGGGCCGCAGAGGCGCGTGTCATCTGACTGCGGTTAGGCTTTTGTTCTTTTACACCCTCGTTAATGCGGTTTGCAACGGCTGTAACTCATTCGGGCAGCCATAATCAATTTTGTGACAATTTCATTATTGTATTGTTTCACAATAATTAATATAGATATTTCTATATTTTACAACAAAGGGTTAAAAATTTTAAATACACAAAATATTATTTTGGTAATTAAATAATTGCACAACACAAAAATCAACTATGCAACTGGCCGTCCTTCATTATTCAAGGGTCAAACGTCAAAATTAGTATATATTTATCGGTTATTCTACAAATAAGAGACGGAAATTAAAAAAAATATGTTGTACTCATTGAAACAAAAATAATATGCAACAATAACATGTTATTAGAACAACATTAATTAACGTCTAGGACGGAAATGTGTAATAATAACTCGTTTCCGCCCTACTAGACGATTTCTGAGAACTTACAAAAGTACAATGTGTTATTTAAAAAATGGCGATTTCATAGAACTCTACTTACTAAGGATAAGGAAGCAAAATATTTGCGACGTAAAATAGATATTCAATTATAAAATGAGACGAATGCAAATGTTAGTATTGGGTGACGGTTGATAATCTTAAAACTATATGCGAATAGATACTACGCTAGAAAATAAGGAGTTTTTACATTTTAGGTGATAGATCTAAAGAGGTTCTACGTGCAGGCCGCTTACAATATAAAGCTTGTATATTTAAGAAGAAAATAATTGTTATGGTTTTGTTATACAGTTATTATTCATTTTTAAGTGTAACAACATGGTCTTTTTTACAACATTTCGCAATATATATATATATATATATATATATATATATATATATATATATATATATATATATATATATATAATTAAAACCTATGGAATGAACAGTATTTTTTCAATACAAACCTTTCAAGTATGTAAATATTCTAAACTAATGACCTACATGTAATTACTATATCTGATGTAATATAGCATTCTAACGTGTTTATATCTTTGCATACTCTTTAGCTGATTACATTTTAAATGACATCATTTACCGTGTTTCAGAGGCATCATTGAGCGTGTGAAAGTCGCGTACATCGCTCACGCACGCAGTTCCCTGTAAGTACAAATTATCATACGATAGACCCCAACTCTGTGGTTTGATTTCGATTTTATCGCTTGCTATTCAAGTGACACGAGAATGCCGTCATGTCGATTCCTCATTATGACTCATTGCAGCCGTCATTCTTTTACAACCGGATAGGCCTAACTCTATACGACTTACCTTTGGATTTTTCTAGGGATAGGATGGGAACGCGAAAAGGATTGGATGGGGAAAGGGATATATCGCTTTTCCTGTATATGGCTTCCTCTGTCCATTAAAAGTGTGCAACGCATCTGACACACATTTTCTTGTCATGTCCTTGGGGCAGCGTTCACTTACCATCAGGTGATCCGCTTGCTCGTTTGCCACCTTTTCACATAAAAAAACGGAAAAATAATTTTGTTGACAATTGTTTTTTTATTTTATTCATTACATAAATTTCATAAAGCTTCGAATGAATGTTTGATAGTTATTGATATTTCAAGTCCTAGTCAAGATTATTTCGATTTTAGCGCTTTTAAAAAGAAATTAGTTACATTACACTAATATTAGTTTCGATCAATATTGTATAACATCAATATAACCTGTACCTTGTTGCTAACTGTTGGTAAGCAAGAAAATGTTATTGTGGTCAAAATCTACGTCCGGGAACACACGCCGCTTTTTAACGGCCCTAGGTGTGGATATTGAGAACTTAATTTTATATTGTGTTATTAAAGTGTAAAAAATACCGGAACATGAATGAAGACAACTTTATATAAAAAATTAAATTATGACTTGAGCTAAGTGCGGTTAACAAACCTACATACGTCATTCAATTTGTGAAAACGCAAAGCATCGAGGCAATCATGACCAGATACAATCTTATATGGTTTAACCATCATCTGGCTTCACTGAAGCAAGTCACCTGACTTATGAAACAAAGCGCACGTGACTCACAGTGTATGATTTGCAAAACTTTGCAAGACTTGAATATCAAATAAGCTGGATTGTCCATGTGAAATTGATTCATAGGAAGATTTAAGAAAATTCAAGCTTAGTCATTTTACTTCCGAATTCATCGTAATGTTTAAATCAGACAAATAATACTAAAATGATTTCGACATTTTATTTTGTGCACTTTTTTTGATATAAAAGCCAAATAAATAAGTAGCTCACACGATGTATTGTGATAGCTACCCAATAACAACGATCAAAAGATATGAGTTGCCTAGATTGAGAGCCTATTCGTCGGAGTAAGAGGGTGGGGATCTCTACCTAAAGTAGTCCATCTCCACTATTTTTGCTCTTTAAAAGACTTACTATAATACTTAATATGATTACCAGAAATTATCATAGCTTCTAATTTAAATCTCTACTTTTAAATAATACGAAAATTATTTTTTGAAACAAAAATATATTTAGAAAATAATCTAAATAATTTAATATCATGTTTTCTGTTGTACGAAGTTGTTTTATGTCGAAGATGTTATTGCCTCTTATAACATGAATTTACTCGATTGTTTCATTCTAAAAGTTTACCAAGGGGACTGTCACGTTTCGCCCGGGGTCGGTTCTGTTCATGAAGATGTAATGAGAGACTGACGGACTTTATTTCGGTCGCAGCTGCACTCTTGTTACGTTGGTCGAATACATTTGCATATAAAACTGTAATCCCCGGTTTAATTTGGCCGATTCAATTTTTATTTAGTACTCGCAGGCACCATGTGTTTTCGTTTCCATCACGTTTATCTGCATTAGTGATGAATGCGTAGTGTATTTTTAAATAATACTAAGCAACGGTATTCTGTTTAATTCGATTTTGAAACGATAACAAGTTATTCTTTGTGTATTATTATATTATATTCAGTGAGCAAAAAGAAGCTTGTTCTATAACGTAGACCTTTTTATGGAAGAAGGTGGCAAACAAGCAAGGCTTACGTGATGTTAAGTGACCCATAGGCAACAACAAACAAATGAAGTTCAGAGTGGAGTGGATAGACAGAAAAAAGGATATTTTCTTCTCCTATTAATCCCCTCCCTCGTCCGATCCTCTTCCCCTTCTCCTATACTTTGTAGGAAACGATGGAAACTTATCAATAATATTAATAAAAATCAGTTGATGGTTTTTGTATTTGCTCATTTGGTATTTTTAGATCACATCTTTTTGAATCATTATTTCTTTTTTTCTTCTACACAGGTTGAATCTGTGGCCATTCTATCTGGAACTGATGGTGTCGGTGGTCAATTCAATCAATGGTGGTCAAACATCAAACATGTCTCTCTCTTGCTTGTAGACTTTTAATATATAAACAATATTATCTACAGAAATGTTGTATTTAGTTCAGTTTATCCTATTTTAAAAAATTTATGCGAAATGTACAAGGTAACACAAAACATAACATTAAATATATAATGCGTTGTAAACTCCCAAATCTGCTGAAAAAGAAGTATCCTCTTTCTCTCGTGTGAAGCGCCTTGGCAGCTAAATTATCTTAAGAGAATAAGCATCGAAACCCTTAGAAAGGGTGCGGGCAAGTCAATATTTGCAAATATAATACGCTATTCAGATGCGAGACACGATCTTCTGTCCCGAGACTTGGCCGCAATGCCTTCTTATGCAAATCTTGTCATATCTCTAACTATTCACTAAGAGGTTTATTTGACAATCTCCTTTGAAAGACCATGAAGTGGGCGTATAAAATTTTTCACAACTCACCACTTACCGTAAATTGCATTCGATGTGAAGTGTACGTCGTGGGCTTATTCTGATTCTTGAAACTAAAATGATATAAACATATTACAGAGTACTAATATAGGAAAGATTTTCCATTTTTATAGATTTTGTAAAAAGGAATATGTGGTTACATCACTTTTTCAAATTGGCCGAGTTACTGAAAAAACACGCGCGCTTTTAGGTTATCGCCGTATCTTGTCAGCAACGTTCAATTAACGTCTTTGCAAGCATTTTTAAAAAGAATATTAGAATACCGTACGATTATAAATGGAAAAAAATGTCGAGATTTCATTTGTATTTTCAGATATTTTTGATTGATTTGTTTTTAAAATAGATTTATAGAACAGTTTTCATTCGTTTCATCATATCTTCTATTATACTTGTACTAATGGAGATAGCAGTGGCCGATCAGAATAGAAAAAGCGAGCGAAACGTGCCATAAACGTAGCATTACCCTTTTGGGTTAAGTTTGCGAGTGTTTGTTCATTTATGTGCTCGCAGTACTCGAGCAATCCGATAAACATTATAGAAAAGGTTTATGTAAAACAAGAGGACAATATTAGCCGATGTAATAATGTTCTATGCCAGAATAGTGCTAAGCGCTTATAAATGCTTGATTCTTAATTATCATCAGCGTGCCAGTATCCTGCTAGACAGGCCTTCTTCAATGCCTCTATCTTGTGCTATCTCTCCTTTCAGTATCCAGCCATTTCCCGTCATCCGAACTTCACCTCTGCCACCGCCATCCAGCGGGCTATAGCAACTAGATCACAGGTCCAACTTGTGGGCGGTCTAGTAGCGCTGCGTTCACCTGTACGTGGTAATGTTACTAATTTACGTAACTAATAAAAACATTATGGTTTCAAATGTATAAAAAAGCATAAGTTAATTATTTACTAAAATAATTGTTACCTTTATCTATTTTTATATAAAATGTACATAACGGTACGTTGACAGAAAAAAATTAGCTGCCCACGTAGATCTCAGCTTGTTGTTAAGATAAAATCCTAGTCACGATTTAACGAGACAGACGTTACTAAATCACATGATACCCTTGTATAAAGCATCAACTCTTGACCCGGCACCCCACCTGTTGTCTCTGGAATTGAATTAAAACGTTGCATGTCAAATGGCAGTAAAACTACGAAAAGCTTTTGGTCACGAATAACGCTATCGAATATTTCAACAGCCATTGTTATTGTCAAGGGTGAGAAGGTAAGTTAATAATATAATGATACATTATTGTGCTCTGATAGTTGTTCTAACATTTCACGCGGATATTATAATGTATACAAACGAATTCTATTAACATCCGTGGGGTGAATCTTAACACCAGTATTTTAGGACTAAAATTGTTTGTCTCGTCATCTTTTTGTTATTCAATAGTGATATTATGTTTATTGTATAATGTCCCTTTTCTTCAGTACTTTGGGTTATTGGAATTTTATTCACATTCGAGTTAAAAATGAAATACTGTAGGATCTGTTGGATTGAGCATAATGAAAAGGTTCAGGTCATTATCATTAATATAGAGGTATAAGTGGTATGATATGAATACATTTTTAAACAAGTTACCCATAATTTTGTAGAGGTTACTCTTCGGATCCGCTTCTCCCACAGGTTACATTTTTTTGTCTTACTTTAATGATTTATATTAACTTTATTAATTTTAACAGTGTTAAAGTTATAAGTAGGCATTAGTATTGCACGAATGGGGCAATTCGACCGAGCACGTATCTCACAGAATCTAAAGATGAAGTGAGTGTATGCATATGTTTCGTCTGTTGACTGTCTGAGACTAATTCCTTATCTACACTCTTTCAACTTCAACATAAAAGCTGGCATCGCATCCAAAACTCTACTGCGAACTATGGTCATCACGGCGGCAATATCAGGTTCGTATGTTACAAGTATAGAAAACTCGGGCAGTCATTGAGGACTGACGTTAGAATTGAAAACAACAACAACCACGACGAGGACTCCCCCACTCCAATGATTATTTAATAATCAAAATTTGCACCATTATAAGATTCCTAAAAACGTGTATAATAGTTGCTTCGAGGTTTTTATATCTCAGGCGACCCGTATGCTCATGTGGGTGTCGTGAAAGGCGGGAGAGATATTTATAAACTTCTTATATAATGGACGAATTTATGAATCCTTATTGTGACGATGGTGGTCCACATTTTTATTTATGCTTTACTAAAGACGGTCTCAATCGGAAACTTGAATAAACAATTTTTCCTGTCTTTAGATCAAAAAAGAATAACGGCGGTGGGAAGAACGCTGGATACAAAAGAAGCTATTTTAATCGTTAAAATAACGTTTTATATTTACACGTTTTATACATCTACATCAAACTACTCAAGGAATCAGTAATTTCAAGTTATAGATTATAAAACAATAACAAAAATAAAAACCTAAAACATCTCTCTGAGCTAAAGATTCAACGCAATTCCATAATTCATAACGCCTCACCTCAGAAACCAGCAAACAAGACATCGGTATGTTGCTTCATTGATATGTAGAGGCGATCACGGATGTCCTCATATACCCGAGACCTCTGATATTTCGCACCAAGCAAAGAATAGAGCGTACTGATTATACGTGCAGGTCGCGATTGCTGTACAATTAGAGATGCAAGGCGACACGTTACAATAGCAAAAGTAATATGTATGAACTGGCAATTATGACCAAAGCGCTAACGTTCCATGCCAAGTGAATGAATGGGTTTAAGTCTTGGCAAACGCCTCGAGGCGTATGGATTATACTCACTGGAACACTTTCCTCGAAAACATAGTCCCCGATGCCAAGTTTTCGACTGATTAATGATTTCATTGAGTAAAATATGTGTCAGTGGTAATGCTTCCTAATGCCACTGTTGAATAGTTTCCCACCGCGTGATCAACATTACAACATCTTAACATTTATGCGGCAAAATTTAAGGTAAAATTGTATAGAAGACGGTCGTAGAAGAGGGGATAGTACGTACAAGAAATAATTGTAAATAATTGCAACTCAGGATTTAAATTTAATATTTTTTTGCTCTTAGAGAGTCATATTATACTCTAGTAAGGTAGGATGTAAATTATATTATTGCACTCCAATAGTAAAAGTAAATAATTCAATAAAATACTTACACAAAAATTACAATTCGGTAAATGATTATGATATCGCTTACTTTTTGTGTAACAAAAAAATACTTATGGCTAACGATTAAAACTAAAATTTGAGGGGTTAATCCTTGTTGTGCAATTTGTATTAATAAACGGAAAATTACTAATAACTTGCTAAGATTAACGCTTGATAATTACAGAGCAGTCTCATCCTTGTTTCATTCAGGGCATGACTTAGCCATAGCCAATTGGATACTTGTACAACTCTTCAAATGCGCATCCATTTCTAATAAGGAAAGGATGGGAAGGGGAGGAGGATTTGAAGAGGGGAGTATAAATTAGGACAAAGAAACATTATTTTCTTCTGTTTGAGGTAGGCAACGCGTCATATTATTTAGTAACCTGGATACTTCAAAGCACAAGTATGATGATCAGAATTATCTGTCCCTCATTTCTAACTATGCGACGTAACTTGCCTAAGCGGATTTGTGTTTAATAACATTTTAATGGAAAAAATGAACCGAAACGTAATATTATAATAGCAATATAAGCGATTTTGACTTGCTTAGTTTTTTATAGCTAAAAAAACTTAAAGCTCTTCTATCTTACAATGTGACAATCTCTAAAGCTAATGTATTTAATAGCTCCATAAATCGAGTGCGCTCTAGGTGGCGCACGCCGTCTCACTCGGCTAAGAGTGTATTGATGTTGTTTGCCGTTGTACTTAGCACGTCCTAGAACCGTTATGCAGTCTTGACTTACGTACACATCGCGCATCGAGACATATTACTTCGCTTAGTGTGTGTTTAGGTTCGACGGTTTCGACTATGGGTATACCATGTACTCGTTTGTATACTTTTTTTATAACAGAAGGGGCAAAGCAGTAGGTCGCATAATACAAGTAATCACCGAAGCCCATTAACGTCTGCAATACCAGAAGAACTGCAGATGCGTTACCGACCTTGGAAGAATTACGCTCGCTTCCTCTAATACATAAGTGATTTTGAATACCAATTTTTGCTTTATTCTTTTTGAATTTCGAAGTTCTCTTTAAGGGGAAATCCCTTAACCTTTGACATTAAAAGATTGCGAGATAGTCGACTAAAACTGTGAAGTCTAATTTTTTATTAGCTTTTATGGCGGATCCAAACTTTATTCCCCTCTCTCGGAGAGAAGGCCTGAGTCACTGCAGTGGGAAACATTCTAAAATAGGCTGATGTATTATATTATAACTAATATCTTTATAGAAGAAACGAGGGCAATAGATAAAGAATATGAGATGAAGAAGGGACCATTAAATAAAACGCAGAAATATGCCGTATATAGGTACATAACTTCTAAAACAATTAAAAATCAAATTATAACGTTTCCATGTTCATTTTATATTTTAAATAGCTGGGTATGATGTGTAAAAGTCCGTAAAATTGGTCTATAAAGTCGTGGTGACACCTCGGTTAAGTCGGGTTATTTATGCAACAGCAGCTGGCTGGCGCTTTTCAAAACAGTTCATTATAATGAACTCATGTCAATAGACATGATTTCACAAAAAGTAAACATTAGTGTCATAGTGACAAGAACTTATCTCGAGTCGCCATATCGGAAACATAAATGTCCCATAACAAATTTACCAGACAACCTATCGGTCCAGTAAAAAACCTTTTCATAAATATCCTACAACACTTCGGAAGGATACCATCCTTCAAGATAGGACAGTAATAAAATGACCCTCGTACATATTATAGTTTCATAATAAAGGAGACAGGGCAGTCTCGAGGGAACCATTGATTCTGTTTACGCATAAATAGTAAATATTATGCGCCCTTCTCCATACATATATTGAATTATTCTGCAACTATCTTCCGCAGGATACCCGTACGTGTTTTTTAAACATAAACATTGCTAGACGTAAGTTTATTAACAATTCTCTGCGTAGATATTACAAAATAAACATTATTAGAAATGTTATAAGGAATCTTTTAAGTCTTGTTTTACCTCTTAACGTCGGGATGAAATCTTTTTACGCTTTGCATCTTAGAATAATTTTAGCATAGCTCTATCAGATTAAGTTAAGTACCGCCTTTGGGTTCACTTTGATATCGCGAGCATCCGTAAATCAAACGGAGCTTGTGTAAGAAGTTTTTATAATAGCAAAGAGGAAAATAATCAGTCTGGGCAACTGAAAAATAAGTTAACAATTTGTGTAAGCAGTATTACAAAAAGCGTTCCCATTCGATTTCTGGAAGTAATTTTGCTTGCTTTGCTTCAGTCACAGTGTCTTCAACAATTACGTAGATTACAATCACTGCTACTGTTCTTCAACTGCTTTCTTTATAGGTAGTTGAGTTGACGATGATCTACTTCCCAGTATCAAAACAAAATTGATCCACTATTACTGTCGCATTAACAGTGTGTATGGCAAAAAAATTAAAAGCGGGTAGGAGATATCACTGTCATCGACTTAAGTTGAGATAATTAGATTTAAAAGCTTTTTTTAAGTTTAAGACGATCAATATTAATATAATTCAGTATTATACTTGTTATAACAGATTTAATAACAAATTCGTAGATACTTATAGATATTTGTATAAGGCAAACTTCTCTACTTTTTTTTTAACAAATTATCGCCACGTCATCGTTCCTAAGAGCATTGTTTAACGCGTCGGCCTCACGCCTCCTGCGATCGCATAGGGAGGGCCTCGTTCGAGCAATTTCAATGACTGCACTCTTATCTAAAAGGAATTTTAATTGACTAAGCGTTTCAATAAATACCAATCAGAACTATTTG
Source organism: Papilio elwesi (assembly GCA_029849275.1). Classification (NCBI taxonomy): domain Eukaryota; kingdom Metazoa; phylum Arthropoda; class Insecta; order Lepidoptera; family Papilionidae; genus Papilio; species Papilio elwesi. The sequence goes on from CM056697.1 coordinate 8,095,689, forward strand.
TTTTTAATAATATAATTGATAGAGAATCAAATAGATTTTATCCTGAAGGACTTTTAAATTAAATAATCTTGTGTAACCTACATTCAGTATTTAAGTGTCACTAAACTATATGTCGTTACTACGTGAGCACGGACAAGACGCAAGTTTTGTTTGACCGAACATACATGTTTCATCCACTCCAGTAATGATCGGAGGTGCTCTCAAAGTTTTTGACGAGTATGTCTGTCTAGGACTAGTACATCTAGTATGTCTATCCGGGTTAGGTAGGTCCAACTTCGAGAAGGATGTCAATCATCGCATCCAACTCGTGTTGGGCAGCGTACGGGAAATTGCGATATATCCTCTCGTTCTAACACCTACAGCAGTGTCTCAAGACAAAAGTCTATGCCAGCGAATACTTATAAAACTGAGACGCCACGTCTCTTTCGTCTAGGAGCACCATTAGACGGCTCGAGGCAACTCAAAGACCAATGGAGAGGGGAATTCTCGAAGTCTCCAGATGGTATCAAAAATTTGTGATCAGCAGCAGAATGCGACTTTGCCCACGTAATTGCTAAACTTAAGTTGCAATGGGCCTGGCACACGGCTCGCAGAACAGATGGACAATGGGGTAATGAGTTTCTGAAATGGCCACCACAGTCATGACGGTCGACGCAGCGTCTGTGGCAGTGGTTCGATCTTTGCAGTCATTAATGGTGGAGGCCTACGTCATAAGTGGTCGTCTATTGGTAAAAACAATAAACTGCAAGCAATAAAATATTTTTTTTACATTTTAATTTATTTACTTTGAAGTACACTCCTCATAGTATAAATTATTGTACAGCAAGATTCGGTATCTTTTATCTATACTTTGCTAATTCAGTGACCAACTTCGATTCCCTGGTTGTTGAACATATCTATAATTTTCAGTACTTATTTAAACTTACCGGTAAAAAAAACTACTAAAACTACAACAGACTAATCGTAAGTCCAAGTCTCAATATAAGATAGAATTTTATTTGCAGCACATTCACATTTTAATCTAAAACTTATGATTTCATTGCATTATTTAGAGTTATCAATGTTAATTTATGACACAATTTGGAATGGTGAAATTCTGTTTTGTTTCTGTTCTTGAAAATAACAAAGTACTACAAAACACGCGTAAACACTCTATCCTCTATAAAGTATAGTCTTATGCTCAGTGTGCAGTTTTAAAACGTCACTTAAATTAATACTAAGCTTATGATATTCTCAGGCAATTCATATCAACTATTTGTATCCGGGCATAATTAACTTCAAAAAACTAATTTCGATGTGAAATATAAAATGTATAAAAACAAAAACTATTCGTTTCTAACAGCAGCTGCTTAAGGGACTTGGGATCGCTTGGATTTGGTAATGACTTTTTTTCTCTTTGTTTGAGAGAATGACCGTAAAATGGATGTGAATGATCATTAATTATTAGGAGCAGAGCAGTTTGTTTTAGCTCGGTCACGGCGCACAAAATTTATGTATGAGCAAAACCATTAAGGGATTGTCGCTCGGGGCTGTTTTGCCTATAACGTACTATTTTTACATAAAATATTAGTTAGTCTTTATACGCTATTAATTACACTACTACTACACTCGTGTTTGGATAGTACAGTCGGGGTCGTTCGTGGTATTCCACTTACAGAATTTTTTTTTTCCAAATATCCGATTAAGTAGCAGTGAGTTGTGCAAACGACGGGATAATAGTAAAAAGCAATCAGCCGCGTGTTTTCGTACAGACATTTAAAAGCCGCATATTGTTTCCGCGTCATCGTTGCAAGGCGTACGAAATGTTCAAACAATTACCGATAGTACATATTTATCGCCGATGGGTCAAAGAAATCAAACAAGAACTTATAGTGGGCACAAGAACGATCTGATGACTGCTAGCGACCGTTTTTCCCAACTACCTCCAAATTACTTATTTTTAATTAAGAAAATTTAGAAATGTAGACAACTACTGACTATTTACACAGATTATAAATATTATAGTAATAATACACAGAAATACGATGGAAGGGTAAAATCTTTTCTTACGATAAGCCATAAGATTCGTTTGCTCAATAATTTTGTAGACTTGATATTATACATAGTTCAATACAATAATGATTGCAAGGTATACTTTTGTGGTTAGTAGAAACAAGCGGATAGGTCTTCAAACGCCTAGGACAGACATAACTTTATTTACTAACAGTCATTTGTAACGTTCTTTTCTTATACATAGATAAAATTAATAAAACATGAAACCTCAACACCTAAACGGCGGCCATATGCGACGTCGACACAGAACGTAAGTAACGGGCAGGTGTGGCTATTTTTTGCCACTCCTATCATCTGGCCATCGATGTTTTTAAATCCAAACAGTCACCTGTTCAGGGACATATTGCTTGTCAGATTACACCTGACTTATAAAGCTGACCCTAGTTTTTGTCACTTCTCAATTTCATAACAAATACTATAGATAGAAATCATTGTTCATTAAAAAAAACAAGTATATGAATAACTACGAGCCAGATCCACCAGAGGACGCTGCTGCACGTCTGGACGCAGTTAAACGATTACCGACTAGTAGGCACGATTAATACACAAGTCCTACAATACACACTCTTGTGTATAATATTGATATTCTCTACACCGTGAAATATTAGAGAAATAAGTATGATTTCCTATAAATGTACACTAAAATATTTAAAATTAGACATATACTTTTGCAACTAAAATATAAAAATGTTTATATTTTTGTTCTACTTTTGATGAATTGAAGTCGCAATCATCATTCATACGGCTTTACTTTCACCAACAAGGCTTTATCTGCGTATGAATCCACAATCATACTTGCTGCTCTTTTGCGAATTTAATTCTCAATGTATAATTCCCACGCCCGCACGTGTGTGATTCTTATGCAATTGAATATAAAAGAAACAGTATTTCAATGTTCACGTGTCTCATACAATTACTGTGTGTCACAAGGACGGCAATGACCTTGTTTTGCACAATCCCATCTCAGGTAACCACGCGACAGATGTTGCGAAGCCTGGGAGCTGGATGCAAAATAAAGCGAACGTGACTTTGTGAGACTTTCTCCTGCGATAACGCTTCGGCTACACTCAACTTGTCATACGTGGGAACCAACATTATAGGACATATAGTATCCGACGCAATTGTCATCAAAATAGGTAGCTGGAGAAAGTTTGGTTTCCTATTTGGTGTTGCAAATACAAGAAAAGGTTTCATATTAACTTATTTTAAACGATTAATTATTAAAGTAATTTAACCAAAAAGGTAGAGACAGCAGCAGCCTTCGTTATGTCGGGAAGAATGGGCCGGGCCGACCGCCACCACCACTATCACTCACGACTCATACTTCGCACACGACCTCCTCTTTCGACTCATACTTTTCTCTTATACCGCTATTTTTAATCGAAAGGTGATTAAAGATAGCGATATATGTAGGTAATCAAATGTCTAATTGACTAATTTCTACGCTTTATAACTTTTTCTAACAGTTTAATTATTTATAACAAAGTATTATATTATTATATTATAGTTCTAATTTGAAATTCGAGTTTCAAAATGGTCCCAATTTAATTTGTTCGAATTTGGTAGGCGCGTCATTCGACTGGTGATTAACTAAGCACTTAACCCATCTTCAAACCCTAATCTGCGCTCGTCCCTATTAATTCGAAATTGAACGTGCGCCGGACAATTGAAACAGTACATAATGGACGAAGTACGATTTAACACGTTTTGCGGGTAATTATGGTCGTCCAATTGCAGGAACACGCAGCTTTCGTGTACAATTCCGATTGTCTCTATGTGTGGAAATTCTAAATTTTCGACGTGGTAATTTTAAATGGTCTGCGCGAGTTGCAGGCACATTTTTGAAATCATTGCCCGATACTGAACAGTTGCGCTCTTTATTTTAAATGCTGGCATAAATCGGCATTTTGCGTTTTCACAATAAAACACTTCATAAAATTAAATATAAGTCTAGCTTCCATTTGAAAATAAAATGTGTTAGAACATAGACCAATGGCAGAATCTAGCAGTAGCCTTTGTTTAGATTTTTTTTAACATTAAAAGCATGTATCATTAATAAAATTAAATTCTACCATGTCAAAGACAGATCGAATTAAAATAAAATTTTATATATATAATATGTATTTCACACACATAAGATAATGGTGTGGAAATGGCGAAATAAAAACCAAGTGTTGCTCTGAAAAGAGAATCTTTTATTATTTACTATTTAAAAACATATTTAATCAAGATTTATAAAACTAACAAATAAAATAACCAACCTGAAAAGAGTAACAACATTAATGATTCTATTTCACTATTCTAAACTTTAATAATTATAACATGAAATGTTAACAAAATTTCATATTGTTGAGATTATTTACATCTGACACAACTTATGTCATCAACTGAAGTGGTCAGTAAAAAAGAAACATAATAAAACTACATAAAGTTTACTTCATTTACATATATATAAAGACATATGTCTTTAACATCGTGTCAAAGACAAGCAATAATAATATTCTTCTAGACAATAAACGCAATAGCAGATTTAACTGAGACTCCTTCAAGTACTAAAGTTAATTTCAAGGGGTAATCAAGGCTCACGGCATGCTCGACCGTTTAAAATCAAGGAAACTTGTAGTCACTTTAAACAAACAGTACATCTCAGTCACTAAAAATCGAAATGAAGAATAAACAAACATTGCATATAAAATATTTGACACAGCGAGCCTTGTTCAATTTAAATGAACAAATTTAACTTCAATTACTTTCAAGTGAGCCGGGTCGGAGCGTATCCCTGTCGCGTCACCCTTCCCCTCATTACAATCCACAATCATACGCTTCTACATCTAGATAAGGAACACCCATCTTTATATTTGTCGAACTCCCTTCTGTATTTTGGTTGCTCGAGCCCCTGTTCATTTCATTTCGATTCAATTGCCAGCAAATGAATTCATTTTTTCCTCTAGTTGAAGATGAATTTCGCTGATAAAGCCAAAACCTATTATTTTGTACCCCGGGTGCACCCTTTCATAGTTTTACTACATTTTGTATTTGTAAAAAAAATATATTGATTATGTAGATGATATACATAGATGGTAAACGTATTATTATATAGTATTATTAGTATTATTATATAGGACTCATTTTACAAATTTAGGGACCATAGATTGAAATCTGAACTCAGTTTCAGTATACAGAAGATGTGTAATAAGTAACAGTGGCCTGACAATTTGGATTTTATAAATTCGTTAGCAATTCAAGTCCAGGGTCTCATCCCAACATCACGCGCCCTTGGGGTTGTACTTCTTGCGTAACTATTAACTTGAAGGAACCTACAAGTTCCGACCACATCATTAGAGTGACTTACTCTTTAAGAATAAATTTTAGCATTTGCTAGCAAGTTATATTTGAACAGCGATTAAAAATCTTATATAAAATATGTGCACATGGAACAAAAAGGATTGTTTTAGTTCAAAGAAAGTCTAATAATTTTTGTAGAGAAATTGTTTCTCTTTTCGACAAATCTAAGCAAACAATGTCGTGTCGCAGAATCGTGACGGGCACTCGGCAATCCGTAGTGCCATCTCACGACAATGCAATTGTCAAAATCGGGAACAGTGAGTGTGCCCATGCCCATGTGCAGCACTAACAACTTGTAGACATCACAAATTGGCCCCATTAGCCTCCTTCCTCGCCGTGTCTATTAAATTGTAGACGACCAATTACATTCGATTGTCTTTACTTTCTTTTTTTCGTTTTTGTTTTGTTTTCGAAATTGTCGATAGCTTGTAGAAGGTCCGTGTGCGTGTGAAAAATTTACCAATTATATCTCGACGTATTAAAATGCTTAATGTTCGTGGTTTGGGGTAAATATTAGCTTCGTAAATGTTACGAAGCGTACCTAATCCTTGTAATAACACAAAAACTTTTGTGAGATTTGTGTGAGAATGTTTCATGACAACGGTCAATATGTACTATAATTCGGCATAAATACAAATAACATCACTATTTTTATATATTCAGTGATAATATAGAAGACAATTATCCTTTGCCTTAAATATGTAGGTTACACGTGGAAAAATTTAGATCTTGAACCACGGTTCTGGTTTCTTAGCTTCGACAAAATTTATGTGATGTTCACGAAAATTGTTGTCTATGATGGTAGGTTCACTTCTTATCTCATTAGAATCTAATAAGATCTGAAATTAAATAATGACTGCTATCCCTAACTATCGCGATTAAGTTAAAAAAACATTTAATTTTATTTCGTGTTCAACTTAGTCAAAGATTAATTGCTTAAGATTATATTTATATTATTATTTATTATTCTTTTGTTACTTCAAAGTTAAAACTTAGCTTAATTAAAGGAGCTTTTATGTTACTCCATAATGTAAACACTTACCAAAATGACGGCATAACGAAGTACCATAAAATAAATATATGAAATGGCGCCCTAATATATAGCAATTTCATATTTGTGAAATGGCAAACGCACCCGCGCTCCAGAGCTCTCGTCACCGATCTATTTTGCGAGTGTCGTGTATGAAATGGAATGATGTAAAAAAACTAAGTGTGTCCAAAACAAAGATGCACTCTAATTTCGATCTTCAGACATTTGTAACAAAGACCGTTATTGACGTGAGCAAACGCTCAATTATCTTGGCCTTGTCAGTTCCCGTTGCACCGTCAGCTTCTCCCTTGTATTGCACCCTAATCGAATTGCTATACGCTTGGTGTCTCCCGTCTTGTGGGTCGGACCCCTGTTCCGGACATCAGAGGTCTTATTGCTGAAAATAAATAAGCGACAAAATCAAAAGACAGCTCCTTAATTGGACTCTTGTAGTCATTCTATGAAATCATTTAATTACTTAAAAAAATTAGGTTATGTTTAGCGGAGTTCGTCAGATCCCTATCTCAACTGAAGAAGAATGCATTGCAATAAAAATTTCATCCAGTCACAGCCACAGTTTTCTCTATTAAAAAAATGACAAAATAAGTCTACTGTAACCAAAGTTAATGTATGTTTGAAATCTGTGTTTTCAAATCAATTCATCTGGTCATAATAAAAATTACTTGTATTTTTTCTGCAGCCTAGCAGAGTTATACAACTATAAATACGTTACTATAGAAGGCGGTGTTTACAATAGGTACTGTTAGAAAGGGATATTCTATGTATGTAATCCAGGATACATCCAGGAATGCATGGACGTTTGAAACGTAGACATTTAAAACTAAATTTACACTCACAATCGACGTTCTTGTACGTGTTTCAAATACAAAATCTTTGCCTTTGTTTGTAATGACATAGAAATTAAGCATAGATCGCGCGACCCGGTCTTGACATGGGGGTTCTGTCGTCATGCTTGGCTGAAACAAATTGTCTAGACGTGGCGAGACTAGGACATGTATGTTAAACCAGAAATATCACATGTTGTTTTCATCATATTGTAATAAATGGAATATAGGTGTCTTAAGGTAATGTTATTCATCCCGGCTAATAGCGAATTAATACTGGCCTTTTATTTTTTATCGTGGACTACACAGCTAATTAACTATCGTGAATTCATATATTAATACTAAAAATTCAATTATCGTTTTACAAGATACAGGCGTATCAACTGAGAGAACCTTAAAGTTACTATTGAGTGTGTTTATTACTTAAATCCATTATAAAATGTAATCTAAATCTATTTTTTCCCCAAAATAATGGTACAAAAAAAGTTTGTTGAATTTCCATATTAGACATATTTTTTAAATTTATATGAACTATATTTCTATTCAGAGGCACTGCCGACAAAGCGCACACATGTCGCAAATCATGACAAATGCAGTATCCTGAATAAGTTTTGTGCTTTGTAAATATATCTTTACATTAAATTTCAAACATTTTCTATCCCTTTCCATTACTCTGCCCTCTATAAGGGCTTTAGCATTTACGATTATTTAGCTGGCTGGATGTCAATAGATAATAATGACTACTATCAAGTGAAGCGCTTGCTCGTTTGCATCTTCTATTAAAATATGTTTGCTAATCCAATCCGAATTGGATAAAACCTAAACAATGAATCCTATTAAAAGTTATTCAAAGTGTCAACGAAAGCTGTACCAATAAAAATCACCGTAAGCTCATTTCGTTTTAATTTATTACGTATATTTTAATTCTTTGAAGGCTTATGCTTATAGATTCGAATTCTGTTTCCCTGTTGCTGTTCAATATGCTATAAATACTGATCAGTGTCTCCTCGTGGCTGCGAGCCCAAGTACTTTTCCATTTTTTATGTTTTTAGCTTTAACTTCTTATTTGTGTCATAATGTCAACGGATTATTAAATTAAAAGAAGTCTGAGCGACTTTCACTGGAAACATTAGGAATACTTTCACTATGTATCCTTGTGTAATAAAATGAGATTGTTTTAAAATAAAACTAAATACACTAATATAATAGATTTCCATTTGGTGCGGTTGTGGTACACCCCTCTCGCTTCCTGTATAGTATTTTCAATTATGATGTGTGATGAATCTAAGATGCCTTATGACTTATGACTCGTAAAAAAATATATTTCTCGATTTTAATGTTGGTAGTTTTAATGGAAAATTCTATCCAGATTAGGTAATAGACTTAAATAATTAAAATCCTATTTTCAAACATACATTTTGTTTGAATAATATGAAAATAGATACGATATTATTTGTTTGGGAATATCGTGGATTACATAATTTTATTCCATAGAACCCGCGACATAGCTCGAACAATTGCAAAACTCTAGTGGTAATTAGCTGGACATATTGCTCGTAGAATGGATTGATAATGGAGCCGAAAAATCCTATAATAGCGTCCACATACAGGTCGACATAATGTAATTAGGTCCCCCTCAAGATAGACCGATGATCTAATAAAGATTGAGGGAATCCACTGGATGAAGGCGGCAGGGATTCCACGTTACATTAAATACTTAATAGTTACATACTTCATATTTCTAAGCAACATAAATACCACTATCTTTTTATTACTTTTAGATAAGTAACTATTGTAAGAAGGATTCAATAGAAAAAAGGAACTAAAAACAGGGTTTATTTTACTTGTCTTATAACTGTTTTACTGGACACAAAGTTGAAGTGTTATTTTCCTATGACACCTCGCCGCGGTTTTCGTAAGAAATGAGCGGACAATTGTAATTTTCCACGTCAGAGCGCGTTGCTAGGAGAATAACGTTCAGTTTTTCTGTCTGACGAGGGATCTAAGCGGTGGGTTTTATTTTTTATGACGTCATTAACTGGAGGAAGCGAAGGCAAACAGTTCCTGCGGTCGGCCTCTATTATAAACTGTTGATAACCAAGATTACAACTTGGTGGCTTTTACTTGTGTTCCGGACTACGTTTTACTTCTTGTTAATCCCCGGGGAATAACTGTGCTTGCCCCCTAAAAGGATTTTTACTGCCTACGTTGTATGGCTACTAAATAAATGTTTTATGTGTGAGTATCGTTCATGTAACTCATTAACAGAGATAATAAAACTAATAAGAACTCTGAGGTTTATTTTAATAATCATGCATTTGTTAATTTATTTGATAAAGCTATACCAATAGTTTACGTAGCCGCGACGCATTAATACTGCCGCAGGCGACATTCATTCATTCATTAAAGACGCCTTGCAGTGTCGGCTGGCTTCTATTATTCCTGTAACATCGTACTACAATCCTGACATCGGTATCCTTCCGATGCTGCCTGACATAACTGCTCGAAGTAAGACATCGTCATGTCAGGAATGCTAGAATCCAACCGAAAAGCGATAAAAATTTCATCATTAGATTTATGACGATTTTATCTCTATTATAAATTTCAAGATTATACTAACATTATTAGTTTTTTTCCAATGGATTTTAGTGACGAACTTAAGTTGTTTAACTTCAAGTTTAAAATCCAACTGGCACCATATACTCGTATAATATATATAAAAATATAAATATTTTCTTATAAGAAATAAATCTTTCATATATGTATTTTCTATTTAGTTTATCCCCTTACAGGGATATTTTTTGTACTCATGCTGCCTTTTAAAACAAACCTGCACTATTTTTTTGTTTATTGAGCATTTCCAAAATTGGAAATCTCTTTTGAAGTCTGCATTTTTTGTTATCTTTTGTTGTGCATTCCAAATAACAGTATAAAGGTAAATTTTATAATGCAATAACTCGATGGGATGAACTTTTAAAATGCAATATGGTTACACCTCGGCGGGGGGCGCCACCTTCACCTGATACCATCTGCTACCGTTCGGATCATTCGATCTCAGGCTATCATATTTCATACGCGATAGACTGAACGTGTTAACTCGAGGGACTTGACACATGTCTTGTGTCAAGAGGTAAAACTCTATTATTGCTCTAAACGCCTTCGGGATTTGGGATTTGTTTTCAAAGTTACGGTTATAAAAGTATACAACGTTATTGTTTGTTAGAGTAAAAGTAAGAAAGACGATATAATATCTTGAAAAAGATTTGTGCTTGTAGTCGGTTTTAATATGTAGAAGAAGTTCCAAAGGAGCAATTTAAAAATTGAAATGATGAATTCTAAAAACGTAATTTAGAGTAGTCTACCTTTAGCATTTTTTCCGTTATTTTTTCCCCATAATGGATAAATAACGGAGTATAATGTGGAGCCAGCGGTGGCCGTTCAAACAAAAACAAATTGTAGTCACCCGCTAACAGCAATTCGTTGGTAATCATTTACAAAGAAATCTTACAAAGCTGAATGCGAAACTCATTTGCGGTGTCAGTTTTTGATCTCTGCAGTTTTATTACGCATATTGGATATATTAACCAAATTGTTTTATAAACCTGGAAAGTCTGCCTTAAGATTTTTTTTAGTCCTTATTATTTTATTTTTATTATTCAACCTTCTTCCTATCGTTACGAATACTTACGCCAAAAACTACTCCTATAAAACACATATATTAATGTATCCATAATTTGTTATGTTTGCATATATATTTACTTTAATCGTTTCGATTTTCTGAAAAAATATCAACGAAACTGAAACTAGAATCATATTTTAGTATACGCAAATAGATAAGTGCTCCTGTCCGTAACTCAGAAAGGTAAGCAGATATTACGGATTTCTATTTAGCGCTGCCCTGGTACACACTTCTCATTCTTCTACATCTATGCGTACATGCTCGTCGGTTACAGATACTCTTTATATCTATTAAGCCTTTCTTTGTTTTCACTAATCTGGTCTATATAAGTCCGTTTACAATGTTTCGTTTCGTCCTCTACTAACACTGCCTTCACTTTTGCTACATAAATTTGTCTTACCACTCTCTCTTCGTTCACCCTACAATGGTGCAGGATTTTATAAACATTACTCTATGATTCGGGCTTGTGCCTTTGCATAGTGTAGTGTGCATTATTTTTTTTATGAAAGTGGTTCGGGTGAATTTGTTGAAGGATCCTGAGCGTTTCCAGTAATTTCTCAGGACAGTCTCCTTAGTGCCCAGATGTGTGGTACAACCCAATGATATGCGCCCGAGCGAATAATTCTGTGGCGGCTGCGAGCGTCGCGGGCCGCGGTTTGCAGCCACGCGCTGCGGGCCTTGCCTTTGACGCTTCTGAATAAGCTTTGTACACTCTCGGTATACAGTGGCTAAGTTTATTTGCTGTTTTCATAATACATAGTGCTTTATTTGGTTTTATTATTTTTATATTTTAAAGTAGCTGTTGTAAAAGTATAAAGTAAGTATAGATGTTGAAACAGAAATGATTATAGACCTGTATGTAAAGTTAATTAGAGAAAGTAAGTTAGTCTACGCATTCTGATGATTAATTCATGATCTCCACATTTTGAACTATTTGCCATCTTTATAGCCTTGTAAATAATCTAAACAAAATATTATGTACTTAATCTATGTCAAAATAATCCAAGAAGAAACAAACATATACGTAAAATATCAATGTTGAAAGTAACCGGAATACTTTAAATCATAAAACCACTATTCACCAAAAGAACAACTTAATCAAGAGCATAGGTAATTGTTAAACATTGAAATACGCCTTGATTTTAGTATCGATTTGACTAATTCGCCACGGCGCGGTCGAAGTCCGGGACCCAATTGCATTTGCTCTGTGCTTCCATTGAATCAAATCCGTGCGTGAGATACCGCATTGAAATTTTATAGTTGGTTTTATTACTTATAAATGAGACCATTAGATTTATAGCCGCCATGATTATTTTTATGATATATCAGTTCCGTATAGATAACTACTTTAATGTTCCTTTTCTCTACATATCCGATTCTATCAATCTTTATTAATTAAGCTGTAAAATACGAACATAAAAAACTAAAATGTCTGTAATTTGTATATTTAAAAAGGAATGAGATAAACAATTAATTAGTATCCTCTATAAAATTACCGATGGTTAAAGTTTTGTATTTCATAAGCGCGAGTAATGTAAGAAATTGTAATGTCAACAGCATGTAAATGTAACCTTGTTCTAAATGTGATAATATCTTAAAAACATTTATATTCTATGACTACAGAATAAAAGAACATAAAATTAGAAGAGAGATGAAACTTGTGGAAAATAATGTAATAAATAAAAAAAATAACTGAGAAGTAACCTGTTGTGAAGAAGTTCTCGACATTTTTTCTACAAGATCCTAATATTATTAGTGTCTCTGCCACTGAGATGGAGGTTGAGTATTATACAATACTAGCGGCCCGCCGCGGCTTCGCACTTCGGGTATTTAACAATCATTTCAAACATTATAAATAAAAAATTCTATCGCCTATGTTCATCAAGGATAATGGAGGATCTAATGGTAAAAGAATTTTTCAAACTGGAGCCTATTGAATAGACTCTGAAACTAATGGTCCACAATCAATAATCTAATGGTAAACAATCAAAATATAAATTTAAATAAGATTTAAAACAATATGGTCCCAAGCTTACTTTTATTATAAACTAATTTTAACAACCATCTCATCTTTTTGTGACTATGTTTCTTCAGTCATATGTCCGAAACAAAAGTAGTTAAACTTTACCTTTTGATACATAGTTTCGTTTATTCTATTTTAACAAAAGAAACCAACGATTTTATTGTATCTTCATTAGCTCTAATATGTGTCAAGGTTTTTTTTTTTGTTGTGTAAATCACAGCAAATCAACTGCCTACTAAAATAGTTTCAATACGAGTACGATACTAAACCAAATGTTTAAAAACGAGATGACCCATCGAACATTGGATAGTGACGTGGGTAAATATGCGTAACAGTATAATGTGAGAGCTGCCAAAATGTCGAATATAAGCTCTGTTTATACAATATCAGCGCCTAAGACTAACGTAAATAAATAGGATTGAGAAAATCCGACGTGCGATGTGTTTTGCTACATGTTTCCAATCGGGCCAAGGCTATACAACAATAGTAATTGTTAAAATAACAGCTGGAAATTTAAATAGGGCAGAACTACAGAAGTTTGGCTGAGATAAAACTATAAAACATAAGTTTGCGTCAAAAGACTATAATTTATTTCTTGTTAAACAAAATAATCTTCTGCCGATCATAAATCAGGCTTAGAAGATCCAGATGATAGACATGAATGTAAAAAACAACTGCTTTAAATTTTTTTTCATGATCACCATGAGGAGCCCATACTAGATAGTCGGACACATGCTACAAAATGCACGCCACAACGCCAATCCTCTGCTATTTTAATTTATTTATTCTCTGCCTTTTTTAACTTCGAAGTGACCGCTAGCCATGGGCATCTGCAACTGCGTTGCCTGATTTTAATGGATAGAAGAGGAAAAGAAAGTACCCTTTTTCCTTTTATGCAGTAGTATCGAGTAACATATAATACTACGATTTTTACCTAAGTAGTCAGGCAATTTACATATTGTATTATACCATTTATTCGAAGTACTTCAAAATTAGTGTTGGCCTACTATTACCATATCCTATCATACCAAATGATTATACGTGAAATTAAATTACAAGAATTATTATTACATTACGCTTTGTTTTATATTCATAGCAACTACGTTTCCAAGAATAACTGTTAATAAATCATGTATGGGCGCTTCCAATCTGCGATACTAAATTATATTTGAATATCATTGAACAGAGATCTGAGAGTTGAATAAAGCATTTGAACAGTGTAAACGAAGAGGAGTCATATCAATTGACCCGCGGGATTCTTGACCACAATCAGCGTGCGAAGTTTATTGGTCGTAATGAAGACGACACATGATGTGCTCCCGATCTCGAATGATTGCATCATGGATGACGCTAAGGTTATATTCATTGTCAAATAATGACTTCACTACATTTAAGAAAAGCACTAAACGAATTTACGGTTTTCTATAGACGGGCTAATTCAAGAAGTCTAAATAAATTATAAAGATTTTTTTTGTAAGCTTAATCTCGTACTCAATAATCTTATTCGAGCGTTTTGCTTTGTATACATTTCTGTACTCGGACTTTTGCTGATCATTTAACTGAAAGAAGGCAATATATCACACGTAATATTAATCGAATTCTTGTAATTTTTGTCATCGTACTTATTTACAAAATACTCTTAAAGTTAAAATTAGAAGCGACAGCGACAAAATTCTACCTTCCACTACCAAAAGTGTTTTAATTAAGTTCTTCTAAACACGTCATCAAGTGACCTGTCAAAAAAGTAAAAGTGTCATTTATACTCGGGACAGGACTAATTATTTGAAGCTGTCTGTTGAGCGCACCGCATCACCGACACATTCAAATCTCCGGGATATTTTAAAACTTAATAATTCATTTTTATTTATTTTTATAATAGTGAAAGATCTTTTTAAGTTTCTGGTTTTTTTTACGAAAAATATTAAACAATTGTTGAGGTGATTTTGAAATAATTTTAAAGTATAAAACATTATAGTAAACTATACATAGCTATTTATAATAATATCAAAAAATATGTGCGTCGCAGTCGAAATGTAGATTTGGGCGTAATAAAAAACGACTAGCTGCGTTAAAAACTACCTTAAGTTCTAAAACTTTTTACACCAATTAGGTACACTAGTTGAAACACAAACTGTTAAGTTAAGTTAACTTAAGTTAGTAATGTAATAGACTTTAATATTTAATTAAATTTATTTTATATTTGCTTCTACAAAGCGAAATAGGTCTTGTGTGTTGTCGGCAGACATGTATCCTATTTCCTCTGCCACCGAGCCAACTTGTCACGCGCTGAATAAACACAAATAGAGCTAACGAAGTGTTGATGGAAAGTTAAAAGCATCTAGTTCCCTTATAGAAATATTAATGTGACTGAGAAATGACTCCGCCATTTGTCAACTTTGAAATTCACCTATAATTTATTTATATGATTCATTTCATCAACTATAATGTCATGTCAAATCGATTTCAGTTTCTAAAATCAAAAAGAAGTTGATTATGCTCCCAGTAAGTTCATGAAATTTTATTGACAGCTAGTTAGCTAATTTTTTCATTGATTACCTTGTCAAAAACCAGGCGTGAGTATGTCATTAATATTTACGTCAGATTTAATATTAAAATTAATAAGATATTTCCATTCTTATGATCTGCATGATAAAGTTATAGGAATTAAAGGCTTTACGCAAACGAGGATTAAGCTGAAAGCTAATAAGATATGTATCTGGAATACCAAAATCTCGTTCCGATCACTCAATTCGAAAATTGAATTTGTGATTCAACGTGCATACTGACTGCCGATAATCCGAAGGAAAGAGATGACAGCGCGTGGAACAGGGGATTGCGGCGCTTCGAAACTGCCTCACTATATTCTTAGAAATCATACATAAAATATCAAAGTTATCCATCTACTCGTATATACATAACATAAGACGTTTGTATGTATGTATGATTCCTTTGGAATAATTTAGACCGATGAAATTTTCAGATTGGCAGAGAGCTCGCACTTTTTTCCTTTTTTTCGTTATATTTTAGACAATTTACATAATATCTTTATATTATTGTACAGTTTCACTAAAATTCTATGAGTAGTTTCTGCGTTCAAAGACTAACAAACATCCAAACATCCTTAAATCCACACATCCATACTTACAAACTTTCGCATTTATAATATTAGTAAGATGTAAACACCTCCAGAAAAAATAATGTGTTTGCGTGAAAATCGTCAGACAATCTTTTTTCATCCCTCTCCTTCCTTTCTTGCTTTTTTCTATTTACTATCTCTTTCACTCTCTTCCTCAAACAACGGAATCGTGACTCAATCCTTTCGATATCCTCATTCGTACAGTCTGATTGCCTGGCTTTAGCTGCCAGTAAATCGAGCCATGCTTTCTTCTTCGCATTCACTTCTATTCTAACTTCATTATCCCACCACACTGTGTTGGCTTTCCTTGCTTCCTTCCTCTTGCTTATTCCACATACTTCGGTGGCAGCTTCGACTATTCCATTCTTTATCCTTCCCCAAACATTCTCAACGTTCATTTCTTTCAAATTCCTTTCATTCAACTCACTAAATTTTTCTTCCAAGCACCGTAAATATTTTTCTTTCACACAATCATCTTGCAACAGTTCTACTTTAATACGTTCTACCGGGGTAGTAGATGCAGGTGTTCGGTGGCGCCAACGCTTGAACAAACCCTTTACCCGGCATATCACCAGATAATGGTCAGTTCCAACGTTGGAACCCCGATAAGCCCTCGTATTTACTACCGCACTTTTCAGTCTTTCATCCACAATTACAAAATCAATTATGCTTCTGTCTTGCCCTCTTTCCCATGTATACATATGAATCTTCTTGTGGCAAAACAAAGTATTTGCCACAACAAGATTCTTTTCCAGGCACACTGCGAGAAGACTTTCGCCATTCTCATTGACACATTCATCACCATACGCTCCCAGTGCACTTTCATATCCTGCCCTTTTTACACCAACCCTTCCATTAAAATCTCCTAACATAATTATCCTTTCATTTGTCCTACTATTCTCTAACGTTTCTCTTACATTCTCCCAAAACTCCTCTCGGATATTAATTATGAACTACTGAAAACATGCCACTGACCACACTTTAATGTTATTATTTATGCTCAATATATTATTTTAAAAACAGATACTATTTTGAAAAAAAAATACCAATTGTATTTACTAAGATCTCCCATCGCCTTTCAATGCGCCCTCGACAAGAAGCTTAATGCTCTAATTTAATCTACACATTGAATCCGAGAGAGAGCGAGACTCCCCAGCGTCCACTTGATCATTCTCAGATTCGTCAGGATCCCGTTTCAAAGGCTAAGATTCTCTTAAAGCAGTCACCCGATACTTTGGGACAGAATATAATTTTCGTCCAGATTAATGACTTATCGCTTTGATTGCGTATAGTTTTACGTTATTGTTTGCAGTATTACTAATTTATCTAAACTTCTTCCTCCTAAGCAAGATCTTTTGTCTTATATTACATACGGAAAATATCTTAATAACAATTACCGTTGAAAAATATAAGTCCACGTCCACGTCCATTTCAGTGTCATGCTTGTGATGTAAGCATTTTACCACTACTTCCATTCTTTTATCAAAGTGGAATCTCAAAGGCAAAAGAACCCGAGGGAGATCCCCGATGGACAGATCGTGTGAAGGCTGCAACAGCAATGTACCCGATTAACGGCAGGTAGAGGTGGCGGGAAGTCGTGCGGTAGGTACTGTCTACCTCTCATCTCAAGAAGAAGAAGATGCATTTTACCATTTTCTTAAGTACAAAATGTAAGAAATATTTTATATAACATTATTAGATCTTCAATAAAACAACATTTTATTACTACATGTATATCTATTACGGTTGGTCACAAAAAAGGTTTTTCGCTCTGACGCACGACCTCAAGATGATTGAGGCGAGCGCTATCACGTATTTCAGGCGAAGGTCAATATGACGCTAAAACGTTTACCCTAGTGAATAACAAACATCCCTTTGTTTACTACTAGTAAAAGCTGCCGATGTCGGGATATTGAACTATCCTTTCAATATTCTCCTCAATGTGACTCGTATAACTTTACATATCGCGGTCGATCCAACACGTTAGAGATGCTTGAATTTTAATAGAACAGGTAACAATAACTTTTTTGTTGCCCTTTTTACCTCGTTCTCCACACATTCCTTTACAGATCTGTCTAGATTTATGTGGCTTTTGCATGTTTTATTTCAATTGCGTGGCAGGTTTTAATACATAACGTATAGTTTTGTATAGCCAAAAGGGCTGTTTTAATTTAAATAATGATTACATGCAGAGTTTTTATGGAGGCAGTGAGTAAACATATCTATGCACTTTATAGTTTGGATTACCAACCGTGAAAAATATTTTAATCTACAAATGTTCGTCCTGACTCGTTCTTTTTTCTAAGTTTCGCACCCTATAAGGATTTTTGAGTAGGATCTCTTTTGATAAATAACTTGGGCAAGATCATAACTTATATCGTCGAGAACTAGTATACTAATTTTTAAGTTAAGTAACGAAGCAGGGAAATTTTTTATCAAATGTTTTTCTTAATTTCTCAGCTAAGTACGAACCTGACGAGAAGGGATGTGCCCGATCAACAACAGTCCTCGCAATATTTGAATATCTCGGCAAAAGAATTGCGGACTAACAAAACAAGACTCAAGTACAAACAAAGCAATAAATTATTCCCGAGAAGGCTTGGCGACAGACAAACGGCCTGCCGTAAGAACTGTAGCCAAAACCTATAGGTTTTAATGCCCATACTGTATACGGATTATTTTCTCAATATTATATTATAGCCTAGTTATGACGAGGTATTGAAAAGACATCAAACAAAGCAGCGTATACAATTAGAAAGATAGCATGTTTGGCACGCGATCGTTATAAGGGTAAAGCTGTAGTACTATGTAATTACAACAGTGTCCGTCAAATGTGTCACCGGTACAAACAGCGCTTAGACCTCAATCATGGGACGACTAATCACTTTAACGAATGCCTAACGTTGCCCAGAGCCACATTACTTTCGTGACAGCGAGCCGTAGCTGAGCACTTCACTTGAATAAATATCTATGTAAAAGAAAAATTGGCTGACGTATGTATTTATTAACGCACAACCACAGCCTAAACTACTGAACCTAGATACTTGAAATGTTGCAGAGACTTCTTTAGCCGCATTCCGGTTCTTATGAAAACATGCAATATGCCTCAGCAACACCCGTTAGCAACATGCATATTTGATAAAAATTATTTTTGAAGGTTTGAGGATTTTTCATTTATTTTTCTTGTATTCAATATTGAATTGTTAACATACAAGGGCTTATTTTTGTTGATTATTTATTTATTTGGAACTTTTTTCGCGCCTGTTTTGAGGTTTGACTCCTGTCGGCAGTCCTTATGACTGCATGTGTTTGTTTTAAGTAGAAGGTGTTATACGAAGAAGCGGATGGGCTACCCATCATCGTATGATTAACTTTACTACCAAAGTTTATATTAAAATTATTATGTATATTACTATTTAAAACAAATCGTTACAAAATATCATGCTGTCAATATTGCCAAGGCTAATAATCTAAACAATAAAGTTGTCGATATGTTTGACTTTCATGATTTATTATTTTTTATCTATATTTAAACAGCGTGATTAGTTTACACGACGACTACAAATATTTCGACGTTAACAGTTTTACGAAAGCAAACAGTTCAGCACGGGTTTAATGACAATGCGGCGGCGCGAATGAATTTTATATTCGTGTCCGAGTTACAATAAATACGAGCCCAATATTTACATACGGATTGTTATTTGCATTGGGACAAAAGGATATTTGAGTACATTATTTCGCTTAAAGGGTTTACGAGGTCTCCGGGAAATAAATATAATTTAATTCTGTTGTAGCGCAAGAATCGGTTTACGTCCAAAGAAAGCGTAACTCTTTGAAATTACACTTTTGATGTGTTTGCAACGAAATGCTTCTTTATTTACTACACACAAGTCGCGTTTAGCAAAAGGTGTTTATTTTTTGACAAAAGTTAAATTTATTATAAATATCACTATATTAATAATTACTACGCAACATATATACATTTTTTGTTTAGATATATATATATATATATATATATATATTTATATATATATATATATATATATATATATATATATATCTATATTGTTTGCTTTCGTAAAACTGTTAACGTCGAAATATTTGTAGTCGTCGTGTAAACTAATCACGCTGTTTAAATATAGATAAAAAATAATAAATCATGAAAGTCAAACATATCGACAACTTTATTGTTTAGATTATTAGCCTTGGCAATATTGACAGCATGATATTTTGTAACGATTTGTTTTAAATAGTAATATACATAATAATTTTAATATAAACTTTGGTAGTAAAGTTAATCATACGATGATGGGTAGCCCATCCGCTTCTTCGTATAACACCTTCTACTTAAAACAAACACATGCAGTCATAAGGACTGCCGACAGGAGTCAAACCTCAAAACAGGCGCGAAAAAAGTTCCAAATAAATAAATAATCAACAAAAATAAGCCCTTGTATGTTAACAATTCAATATTGAATACAAGAAAAATAAATGAAAAATCCTCAAACCTTCAAAAATAATTTTTATCAAATATGCATGTTGCTAACGGGTGTTGCTGAGGCATATTGCATGTTTTCATAAGAACCGGAATGCGGCTAAAGAAGTCTCTGCAACATTTCAAGTATCTAGGTTCAGTAGTTTAGGCTGTGGTTGTGCGTTAATAAATACATACGTCAGCCAATTTTTCTTTTACATAGATATTTATTCAAGTGAAGTGCTCAGCTACGGCTCGCTGTCACGAAAGTAATGTGGCTCTGGGCAACGTTAGGCATTCGTTAAAGTGATTAGTCGTCCCATGATTGAGGTCTAAGCGCTGTTTGTACCGGTGACACATTTGACGGACACTGTTGTAATTACATAGTACTACAGCTTTACCCTTATAACGATCGCGTGCCAAACATGCTATCTTTCTAATTGTATACGCTGCTTTGTTTGATGTCTTTTCAATACCTCGTCATAACTAGGCTATAATATAATATTGAGAAAATAATCCGTATACAGTATGGGCATTAAAACCTATAGGTTTTGGCTACAGTTCTTACGGCAGGCCGTTTGTCTGTCGCCAAGCCTTCTCGGGAATAATTTATTGCTTTGTTTGTACTTGAGTCTTGTTTTGTTAGTCCGCAATTCTTTTGCCGAGATATTCAAATATTGCGAGGACTGTTGTTGATCGGGCACATCCCTTCTCGTCAGGTTCGTACTTAGCTGAGAAATTAAGAAAAACATTTGATAAAAATTTTCCCTGCTTCGTTACTTAACTTAAAAATTAGTATACTAGTTCTCGACGATATAAGTTATGATCTTGCCCAAGTTATTTATCAAAAGAGATCCTACTCAAAAATCCTTATAGGGTGCGAAACTTAGAAAAAAGAACGAGTCAGGACGAACATTTGTAGATTAAAATATTTTTCACGGTTGGTAATCCAAACTATAAAGTGCATAGATATGTTTACTCACTGCCTCCATAAAAACTCTGCATGTAATCATTATTTAAATTAAAACAGCCCTTTTGGCTATACAAAACTATACGTTATGTATTAAAACCTGCCACGCAATTGAAATAAAACATGCAAAAGCCACATAAATCTAGACAGATCTGTAAAGGAATGTGTGGAGAACGAGGTAAAAAGGGCAACAAAAAAGTTATTGTTACCTGTTCTATTAAAATTCAAGCATCTCTAACGTGTTGGATCGACCGCGATATGTAAAGTTATACGAGTCACATTGAGGAGAATATTGAAAGGATAGTTCAATATCCCGACATCGGCAGCTTTTACTAGTAGTAAACAAAGGGATGTTTGTTATTCACTAGGGTAAACGTTTTAGCGTCATATTGACCTTCGCCTGAAATACGTGATAGCGCTCGCCTCAATCATCTTGAGGTCGTGCGTCAGAGCGAAAAACCTTTTTTGTGACCAACCGTAATAGATATACATGTAGTAATAAAATGTTGTTTTATTGAAGATCTAATAATGTTATATAAAATATTTCTTACATTTTGTACTTAAGAAAATGGTAAAATGCATCTTCTTCTTCTTGAGATGAGAGGTAGACAGTACCTACCGCACTACTTCCCGCCACCTCTACCTGCCGTTAATCGGGTACATTGCTGTTGCAGCCTTCACACGATCTGTCCATCGGGGATCTCCCTCGGGTTCTTTTGCCTTTGAGATTCCACTTTGATAAAAGAATGGAAGTAGTGGTAAAATGCTTACATCACAAGCATGACACTGAAATGGACGTGGACGTGGACTTATATTTTTCAACGGTAATTGTTATTAAGATATTTTCCGTATGTAATATAAGACAAAAGATCTTGCGTAGGAGGAAGAAGTTTAGATAAATTAGCAATACTGCAAACAATAACGTAAAACTATACGCAATCAAAGCGATAAGTCATTAATCTGGACGAAAATTATATTCTGTCCCAAAGTATCGGGTGACTGCTTTAAGAGAATCTTAGCCTTTGAAACGGGATCCTGACGAATCTGAGAATGATCAAGTGGACGCTGGGGAGTCTCGCTCTCTCTCGGATTCAATGTGTAGATTAAATTAGAGCATTAAGCTTCTTGTCGAGGGCGCATTGAAAGGCGATGGGAGATCTTAGTAAATACAATTGGTATTTTTTTTTCAAAATAGTATCTGTTTTTAAAATAATATATTGAGCATAAATAATAACATTAAAGTGTGGTCAGTGGCATGTTTTCAGTAGTTCATAATTAATATCCGAGAGGAGTTTTGGGAGAATGTAAGAGAAACGTTAGAGAATAGTAGGACAAATGAAAGGATAATTATGTTAGGAGATTTTAATGGAAGGGTTGGTGTAAAAAGGGCAGGATATGAAAGTGCACTGGGAGCGTATGGTGATGAATGTGTCAATGAGAATGGCGAAAGTCTTCTCGCAGTGTGCCTGGAAAAGAATCTTGTTGTGGCAAATACTTTGTTTTGCCACAAGAAGATTCATATGTATACATGGGAAAGAGGGCAAGACAGAAGCATAATTGATTTTGTAATTGTGGATGAAAGACTGAAAAGTGCGGTAGTAAATACGAGGGCTTATCGGGGTTCCAACGTTGGAACTGACCATTATCTGGTGATATGCCGGGTAAAGGGTTTGTTCAAGCGTTGGCGCCACCGAACACCTGCATCTACTACCCCGGTAGAACGTATTAAAGTAGAACTGTTGCAAGATGATTGTGTGAAAGAAAAATATTTACGGTGCTTGGAAGAAAAATTTAGTGAGTTGAATGAAAGGAATTTGAAAGAAATGAACGTTGAGAATGTTTGGGGAAGGATAAAGAATGGAATAGTCGAAGCTGCCACCGAAGTATGTGGAATAAGCAAGAGGAAGGAAGCAAGGAAAGCCAACACAGTGTGGTGGGATAATGAAGTTAGAATAGAAGTGAATGCGAAGAAGAAAGCATGGCTCGATTTACTGGCAGCTAAAGCCAGGCAATCAGACTGTACGAATGAGGATATCGAAAGGATTGAGTCACGATTCCGTTGTTTGAGGAAGAGAGTGAAAGAGATAGTAAATAGAAAAAAGCAAGAAAGGAAGGAGAGGGATGAAAAAAGATTGTCTGACGATTTTCACGCAAACGTGAAAATGTTTTGGAAATACGTCAAAAATGCCAGAGGCAGGTCAGTACAATCGAGAATGAATGTTGTTCGTGATGCGAATGGGGACCTTCTGAATGATGAAGTAGCAATTCTGAAGAGATGGAAGGGATATTTTGTAAGTTTGTTTGAATGTGAGGAGGCATCAGCATCAAACTCGGCATATACTCATGAAGAAAAGGAGTTGGAAAGTGAGATAAGTTTGAATGAGATTGTGATTGCGATAAAAAGAATGAAATTGGGTAAAGCACCCGGGTATGACAGGATTTCTCTCGAAATGCTGAGAGCTGGTGAAGGTTTAGTTGCAAGCCTGCTGTGGGTCTTTTTCAATATATGTTGGAGACATGGCCTAGTACCGGAAGATTGGTGTAAAGCCGTTATCGTCCCTTTGTATAAAGGGAAAGGTTCACAGCATGACTGTAAGAATTACCGAGGAATCAGCCTTCTCAGCATTGTGGGAAAACTGTATGCTAAAGTACTGATTGAAAGAGTCATGAAAGAAACAGAAGAAAGAATGTGGGATGTGCAAGCTGGCTTTAGGAAAGGAATGGGTTGCATGGATCAGATCTTTTCTTTACGTATGATCATAGAAAAGTTTTTGGCTCTAAACCAAAAAGTTTTCTGCGCCTTCGTAGATCTAGAAAAGGCCTATGATAAAGTTAAAAGAGATGATCTGTGGTCAACCTTGGTTGAGTTTGGATTGAACAGTGATCTAATACAAGCGATAAAGTCTCTTTATAAAGATTCTACTGCTTGCGTTAGGATAAACGGGGCCTACTCAGACTGGTTTAGCATCAATAAAGGTGTAAGACAGGGCTGTGTAGCATCCCCGTGGCTGTTTAATCTCTTTATGGATGATTGTTTGAAATCTTTGAAAGACGAAGATTGTGGATTAAGAATGGGTGAGTTAGTTGTAAAATGTCTCTTGTACGCTGATGACCAGGTTGTGTTTGCGTCATCAGCGGAGGACTTACAACTTATGCTGAATGTAGTGAATGATTCACTAGATGGTAAAGGTATGAAGATGAATGTGGATAAGACGAAAGTAATGGTGTTTGAAAGAGAACAAAGTAAGACAGTAATTGAAATAAAGGTTAACGGAAATGTAGTGGAACAGGTGGAAGAGTTCGTGTATTTGGGGTGTATGTTTAGTAGAGATGGTAGGCATGTTAAAGATTTTGAACGACGAGTGAGTGCGGGAAATAAAATGAATGGGGCTATAGGTACAGTAGTGAGGAGTCAGAATGTGTCTATGAAGGCTCGTCTGGCAATACACAATGCTGTACTAGTCCCCACTTTAATGTATGGAAGTGAGAGCTGGGTTTGGCAGGAAAAGCATGCTAGTAGAGTTAATGCCGTTGAGATGCGATCCTTAAGAAGTATGTTAGGCGTGACTTTGAATGATAGGGTTAAAAATAGCGTTATAAGGGAAAAGTGTGGCTTAAAAGTGGATGTTGTGACTAGAATTGAGAAAGGTATGCTTCGGTGGTTCGGGCATGTTCAAAGGATGAATGAAGAGAGAATAACAAAACAAATTTATGTTGCAAAAGTGAGTGGCAGTGTTGGTAGAGGACGCCCTAGGAGAACTTATATCGATCAGATTAATGACTTACTAAAAAAGGGCGATATAAGGAGCACCCATAACCGACGAGCATGCATGCGTAGATGTATGAATGTGGAAGAAGCGAGAGAGGTGTGCCAGGATCGCGCCAAATGGAAATCCATGATCTCTGCCTACCCCTCTGGGTTACGGGCGTGAGCGGATATTTATTTTTATTTTTATTTACATATTAAAAAATCTAAATATCTCTTCCATCCACGCCGAAATAAAATAAAAGAAATACATAACGGTATATTTATTGAAAACTTTATCTTGACCAGACAGACACGTGCACTGTCAAAAGGTTGTTTTCTGGTCACGATTTACTGTATTTTCTATTTGTTTATCACAAATTAAGTTGAGCAAGTAAATAATAAACATCAAATTTGGTATTTAATCTTAGGTACTACTCGGTGAATTCCATTGACATCACAATTACTCAAGACGGCGTTAGTTTTACGCAGAAATCTAAATAAGACTGTATTCCCGCGTAGAACGTGAGAGAATGCATTGTTTTACTTTGATATGCTAACAAGTTAGCGATTTATTTTTACAAAAACAGTACCACAGGTTTTGCTAACTTAGCACAGGCAAGTTCAACTAAATCAGAGGTTTGTAATCTTGTATCCTAAAAAAATCTAGTTTAAATTGCATAAGTACTTCATCTATCACGAGTAAACCTTAGAATTTATTAAATAAGAGAAAACTCATCATTTTCAGGGGATAATGTGTTCATGAATATTGACTAATCAATTAATTAATCCTATTTAATATTGCAAATGCGAATGTAAGTTTGTTTCTGGCGCTTTAATAAACTTTACGACTCAACCGAATATCACGAAATTTCACACACATTGTCAGGTGGACAGAAAGTCACATGGCCACAACTTTTATTCCTAAAAGTGAAACTGTTCCAGAGGGGTAGGATAATATCGGTTGCCATAGTAACGTTCCATGTTTCACTACTTTTTTATGTGAGTTGGTGGCAAACGAGCAAGCGGATCACCTGATGTTAAGTAAACGCTGCCCATAGATATCCGCAACAGGCATATGTGTTGCAGATGCGTTGCCTATCTTTAATGTTGGGCATAGACAGGAAAAAGGATATCTCCTTTTCCCATAAACCCCCTCCCCGTGCAATCCTCTTCCTTTTCCCATCCTATCCTTATGTGGAAAGGGTGGAAAGGGGAAGAGGACTGAAATTAGGCCTCCAGGACCTCACTCATCAGACGAAACGCAGAGTACTTCTACTTTACGCCTGTTTTCTGTGAGGTCGTGGTATTACACCGGTCGAGCCGGCCAATTCGTGCAACAGATGTTGTTGTTGCGGGCTCTACCACTGTAAAAACTTCTACTACTGTTCATTCGAAATTATTTTACGCGGTTATCTTAAAAATTTCGTTGCTGGAAAATATGGAACAAAGCCGCGGGAAACTAGTGAGAATAGTAAAAATAACACGGGCAACTAGTTAAAACTGGTAAAAACAGACGTATGATACACCATAAAAATGTCAGGATGGATAAATGAAAGGATCGGTCCCAAAATTAACATTACTAAAATTTGTATATGTATTCTGCATTAGGTAGATACGCAGTATGTAAATGTAGTATATACATATGTATATAAACATTGGAATGTAATCGATTCACGACGCAGATATCGATGTATCATCAGACTGCGATTAATAAACAATTCATCAACATGTCAATAATTCTCATTCAGCTCGCAAGATTAATCCATATAATTACCACGTCTCACACGCATCGGAAGCTTTGAACTTCACCTTTATCATCGACATGAAAAACTACGATTGTAATAAAAGAGACCGCAATAATTTAGTTAAAATTCTAATTATTTTGTATCGGTATAGATAACATTGATTTATTAATAGAGACGGAAACGTCGCCTAAAATAGAGATAGCGCACGAAATTTACGATGTTTGTTTTGATAACCGATTTAAATCGTTTGTTGGGGCAGTTTAATCGAGCAAGAAATGCTTGGAAACATTGTAACAATGCGCCAATCTGTCCGTAAACCAATATAAGATTATTGCAAAAACTTTTTGCATTGTTTTTGCTCATAGACAAAGTATACTTAGGCGATATAAATATTGTTTGTATAATTATTAAACATTAGTACTGAAATATATAAAAATAAAAATACTTGAAAATATTTTTCATAAGCTAGACTGGAAAAACAGGGGAGTGTATCTGAACGGACAATATTTAAACCATCTGAGGTTCGCTGATGATATTGTTATACTAGCTGAAACTGCCAAAGATCTGGAGGAAATGATGAGATCACTTGACTGTGAAAGCTCAAAAAACCGGCCTAGAAATGAATGTAAACAAAACTAAGATATTAACAAACAACCGTGAACGCCCGATAGTGATTAAAGGTAACAATATAGAATATGTCAGTGACTACATCTACTTAGGAAAGCAAATTTCATTCAAAACGTCAAGCAATGAAGAAGAAGTAACAAGAAGGATCAATGCAACTTGGAGAAAATTTTGGGCATTAAGAGAAATCCTAAAAGGGAACTACAGCTCGCACATGAAAAGGACAGTCTTTGATACATGCCTATTACCTTGCTTGTTGTATGGTTGTAAAACTTGGGTATTTACAAACAAAATAAAAAAAAATCAAATGCAATCAAACGGCAATGGAAAGGAGCATGCTGAAAATTAGAAGAATACATAAAATTAGGAGCGAAAACATTCGTCAAAAAACTAAACTTACCGATGCTCTCAGGCATGCACTCTCACTAAAGTGGAGATGGACAGGACACATCTCACGATACCCAGATGGAAGATGGACCATTGAAGCCACACGATGGAAAGGACCAAAGGGGAAAAGGAATGTTAGTCGACAAATAAGACGGTGGGCTGATGACATAACAAACGTCGCAGGAAACGAATGGATACAGTTAGGAAAGGATAGGGAGTCATGGAAAAGGATGGAGGAGGCCTTTACCCAAGCAGGGGTCCATATCTCATAAATAATTTAAACATTATAAATAGTTTTTCTTAATTATTTTAGCTATAATTAAAAAAACAATACAAAACCTTTTAATGTAAAACGTAAGTGAAGATTTGGAATAAATGGCTTTATTATTATTATGACATTTATTTATATTTAAATCATATTTTTTTATAATATACCTTAAAAAATCTACCAAAACAACAGACATTCTAAAATATATTATATAAAAATAGTGTTCCACCGGCTGCGGAGTCCTTTTATTTCAAGCAAACAGTGGTCAGGGTTACAGAGAGAGGAACTTTCTCACAATGCGGGCAGACTCTAAAATTCCCGCTTTTTGTATCAAACCCTTAACCCAACCGTCTAGCGAGAGCTTCTTAAGATGTTGGTCGAAGTTCTTCGCTAAAAGTCCGTTCACTGATACGACCACCGGAATAATGGTAGTCGATTTCATACCCCACATGGCGGTAATCTCGTGAGCCAAGTCTAGGTACTTCATCAACTTTTCTTTCTCAGCTTTCACGAGATTTTCGTCATGCGGGATAGTGATATCGACCAACATTACACGACTCTCAGATCGGTCTATTATCACAATATCAGGTCTATTGGCGACAATATTCCTGTCTGTGATAATAGATCGATCCCAGTAGAGCGTGATATGACTATTTACCAGGACTGGCGATGGCTGGTATTGGTAGTACGGTACCTCAGTAACCACAAGGGCATATTTAAGGGCAAGTTGCTGATGGATGATATTGGCTACTTGGTTATGTCTATGCAAGTATGCACCGTCCGCAAAAAATAATGCTGAGCTAACTTATTAAAGTGTAATATGTAAAGCATAGCATTATAGGGGAAGAAAATAAGAGGTAGTCCAAGAAGATCACTTATGAAACAAAAAAGAGTAAATAGCTATCATATTCTATCAGGGAAGCACAGACAGACAGAATAGCTGCTCCACAGACAAGAGCAAAAGAGCTCGTAAATTGGTGATGATGATGAAGCTGGTCTACATACTACATAGTTGTTAATTCTGTATTACCGTTTCTGGTTACTGAAGAATTATCCTAAAGAAATACTTCCATAAAAAAAAGAAATAAAAAAGTTTCATATCGCAAATATTAGTTTGTTTGTAAATGTTTCGAGAACTGAGGAAGTTTCCGAGTCCTGTGAGCTCAACTCAACGTTGTAATATCTTAATGGTATAAGTTCAGTGCAAACAGCTGCCTTGAGGACACTACTCTTCATTAGCTGAGGAGAACCCTCGCTAAATTATTCTTTGGGTCACTTCGGTGCTATTTAAGCTAATTTAATCTCAACTTCGCTAGCTTCTCATGTATTTGTTTTGTCGTCTGGGCTCACGCAAGCTTGCTTTGAAGTCTTTTTGTTTCACTTTAATTGTTGAATATAATTTAAAAACTTTTGGACGTGACAAAAAGTAACGGCCTATATCCATTCCACTTACTAACCTTAATGGACTGAAAATGGCTCACATTTTACTTGAAAACGTCCTGCAGAGGCAGAGAGAAGTATTTGATGATTGTTCTACTAGAGTACTTTAATTTGCATTTCAACGTTAATTACCAGTGGTCGGAGCGAGCGAGCACATTTCGGAATTACCTATGGATTGTGACGTTTGCAAAGAGACATCCTGTTATACACACAAATGTTTATGTTATACGAAAATTTATAACTTCAAGATTTAAAAAAATACTTTTTTATTTTATCTGCCTGGGACTAGGCTATGACTGAACAGAAGATTGGTATTTATGTATTTCTTATAACGTTGCCGTACGAATTATTGAATCAAATTTCAAGCATGTTTATTAGTAAACTACCAAATCTGCATGATAATAAGTTTCCAACATTGTTGTCTGGTAATTCCAATAAGAACATTTTGTGCGATCCGAGGGGAGCGTGCTCAAGTAGTTTCACAGTGTACTCATAGGTGGCAGCAGGAGTATTATTTAATGTATTCATATTTGTCATCTAAATAAATCTCGATTATAAACGCATACTTCTAAATTAAGAGAAGAATTCTCAAGAGCGTAAACTATGGTAGAATTTCATTTTTGGGTGCGACACACCTTCGCTCAGAGTGCGTACGTGACTCTATGTGACTATTACATTCTACCTTTTGTTTTTGATTACCTAACTTTTTTTGTTCATTAATGATGGGCATGTCTAAGTCATAATAATTAGTTACACTAAATATTGTTTATATCAATTTAACGGGTGTTTTAATATTTAAAATGTAATTTTGATACAAGTCAAAATCACATTTACCATAACCATGCCCATCGAGCAGTGGTAGCCCAGTGGTGTGGGCCCCGACTTACATACGTACTTGTAGGTCGCGGATTCGAACCTGGGCAGGGCTTTCCGTTGTGTAGTTTATTTCATCACCACTGCTCCAAAAACGGTGAAGGAAAACATCGTGAGGAAACCGGCATGTCGTAGAACCACCAAATTCGAACACATGTGACATCCACCTATCTGACCTGGGCCAGCGTGGTGGAATACGGTCTCTCCCTCTCTCGGAAAGGAGGCCTGTGTCCTTGCAGTGGAAACGTAATAAAAAGTACAAAGTGATTAAAAAAGATCATGACCTTTAACTTGGTGCAGCTGATGCTACCCTGATGGGTGTATTAAGTTAAGTTTTTAAAATAAATTCACAAACTTTGAACACCGCGCGTTCCCAGCGGTTGAAAATTTTCATTCCATATAATTGTTTATGTAGCTCCCTGGATAGTCCGAAAGGCTAACAGACCTCGATAACATCTTATTACGGATACATTTAATTTATATGGCAACAAATAAGTTCCTAAAACAAAGATAAAACTGTAAAACTTTGCATATTAATATTAATTCTACGTAATTGTAATATATTATAACAAATTACGATGGAACGGAAAAGCTCTGGAAAGTAGACTTCGTACAGGCCGATGCAGCATAGGTAGGCCTCCCGCAAGATGTATCGATGTTCTGGTCAAGTCCGCTAGATAGGACAGCAGGAGACCGATATTTATGAAGATCAATGCGGAAGCAACGTCCGTCATGCAGTGCATGACTTGAGATAGAAGCAAAGTAGCAATTTCCTTACAATAATAGAAGAATATTAGCGTATGAATAGAAAACATTAAAATATTTCAGCTGAGATAGCTAAGCCTACGGATAAAGAATACAACGATGTTATAATAATAATAGTTACGAACAGACCGCGACGTTGGCGCTGCGCTTATCTCTTGTAAGAAAGCTTCTGGCTACAGATTTTGCTTTTTGTTTATTCGTTTATTACGCATTCAGTAAGGGATTTCAAAAAAAATACTTTTAGATTCCATTAGGTTTACTTTGTTATAACGTATGAGCTAAGAAATCTACGGCGCGAATAAAATAAAGAGTACATTTTAGTAGTATGTTAGATCAAATCAGGATTTAAATTTCAAATCCATTGGCTTTGAGTCCCTCATTTCCAAATAATTTACAGTGAAAAGTAATCTGAGACAACTGCACAAATTGATATTATACGATTGCGTTACAATAATATTTTAATACCCTATTCGATTAAAGGCTTCACAATACGTTTATATATATACGGAAGCAACCGGTTAGCTGCCCCATCGCAATGGTTCATATTACCATTTTAATGTATCACATGCCACAATCGGCAGACATCATAGACAGAAACAAAACAAATCTATTCAAATATTTGTACCCAGAGCCACGTAACATAAATTAGCACCCCGTGAAAACGCAAAACGAGTTTAACAAACATAATAGGTCATAGGTATTGTAAAGGTCCGCAGTCCACAGAGCATTGAAGACAGTACTACAATATTTATAAAAAGTTCAGGTTCATCATTAGCTATTCGTTTAAATGTATTCATTTGGTTGTGTTTCGACAAATTAAATTTCACCTTTCATATCCTCCATCATAACAAGAAAACCAAAAAATGTACTTGTGTAAAAATAACTCAATTTATCAGATTTTCTTTGAGTGGTTTTGCGGCGTAGACTGTGTCTGTTTTGTCTCACCACAACACAATTCAGACATTGAATTAGCAAGAAGCGTGACTAAGGAGGCGTGATATACACATTTTTGTGGTTAAGCTATCTGCGGGCCAATCTCTTTACCGCGACGCCTCTCCAAAGATAGTCACATTTTGAGCGATTCGGAGAATTAGATGTGTTTCATCTAAAAGGTACGAGTCATCGTAATGTAGGTTGATTTACGATTTAATCTAAGCTGTTTTGTTATAACGTGCTTGCAATTCAATATTAACGGTCCATTCTTGACATTTGTCTGTATTATATTTTTGGTAGTCTTCATATGCACATTGTTACTACAAGCATATTTATTTTTATTATTCCATATTAACCCAGCACATCTGTTGTATGTAATCAACTATCACTAACCGCGTTTCTGAACCGATATGATTACACATTACACGTCATGGTTACCTTTGTAACCATGACGTGTAATTATTTAATTACCAATAAATCTGTATATCTGTATATCTGTATATCTGTATTTCTATTTCTGAATAGTATTACTTCTTTATGAACTAGAGAAGAGTACCTATCACGCACTGTTTTCATGTTTTGAATTTTTTTGAACGGAAATTATTATTTAACATCATGCTTAGCGGTGTTGATTTGTGCCGTAAATCGCAAAACTGTTAATATTCTTAAAAATCATGCGCTTGGTACGGAAACGAACAACGAGTAGTGGAGAGAGTTTAGAGACCCCTGGTCTTTTACATCAACTTGATCAGCTTAGAACACTACCTATTCTAACTTATGACTAAATTAATATTTTGATGTACAAATATCACCTTGACATTGATGCGGTAAAGTGTGTAAAACTAAAAGTCAAATAGAAATCCGCGTTGTTACATATCAATCGTTACTTAATAGACTGGATTTTGTGAAGGTGATTCACTGAGAAAATTATCTTAACGGCGATTGAGGCACCGAAGTGACAAGTTTTACGAGCCCTTGCGGTCACTTTACTCTGCCGCGTAGCCGTAAAAATGTTTTATTACATACATACAAATGCTAAAATATTTCGCAAATGTTATGGTCGACTTGGTCTTTCCCAACAATAAATTAAAATATTCAAAAAAAATTAAGTGCTTAAAATTACTTAATTTGACATCTTTATGAATAACTGAGGTCAAGTATGACTGCTCATATTTCGCTGGTACGACATGTGAACGGGTCCTTAGGTAATTTGTCCTGATTAAAATATCCCTAGCTTGTTCCTCAGAGGCCATTTAACATTCCTAGACGTCTTCAGTAGAGTTGAGGTACACTTATTCAATATCGCAGTTGACATTCGCAATAATTTGTAAGCCGTCGGACTGGGAGGACATGTTAAATTTTAGTTTCTGTTTGAGGAAATGAACTTAGGCTTAATTTTATTTTTCGATTTAATATTTGATCATTTGCTATTCCATGAAAAAAGTAGTAAAATACATTAAATCCAATGCTTATAATCAATACATATAAGAAGATATTGCGAAGTTTAATTCAAACATCAGTTAGGTTGTAAACAATTATGCGAACCGTTGCTGCTTCTATTTCGTCCTAAATCTATCAACAATAATAGAATAGGACGTAAGCTATCACGACGTTTATTATTACCATCAATCATAAAATTACACAAAGAAAATCTTGGATTACCAAGTAGGTAACAAAAATGTTTGCCAAATACATATAGACAAAGCTTAACAACAACTCTTGGCCTATCTCGAAGAATCTTACTGCAACAAGCTTCAACATAACAATTACAATTAATGACCCCCAGAAACATAATGCGGCTATAAAAACGGTGAGTTAGTCAAAAAAGCGTAAAAAGGAGTGTTCCGTCGACGATAAAGATATTATATAATCCACCATAAGATTGTCAGGCGTATTACGACGTCATTAAGATATGTGCTATCAAGGCGCTTTGTAAAGACACGGAATATTTACTAAACGGGCAAGAGACAGAAAGGTATCTGCGATGAGATAAAATGAGATTACTGCTAATTCACCCACATTCGGTAGTGCTTATGAATACGGCGCCGCGGCTTCGTGCTCAGTCCCAAATGGTTATCTTAATGACGTTGTGCTCTTGATTTATAACGAAATTGTAGTAGTGTACGCTAATGATGGGATTGTTATTATCACAGTTGGTAGTAGTTTAGCTTTACATTCACACGGTCAAAAATACTTCTTCCTTACAGCCCAGCTCTGTTGTTGCGGAAGTTTCCTTCCCTCGTTTATCCCTTATGCTATAAGAAGTTGAAAAACTCCTAAATAAATTAATAGGTATAGCTTGAGTTATTTCTGTTTAAAATCACTCACACACTATCTTTGTTTCAAATGAAATATTTATATTATTACACTAGTGATCCGCCCCGGCTTCGCCCGAGTAGCCGTTTCGGAATCTACAGGGAACATACATTACAATTATACACAGCGCCTTTTATATACGTAGATATGTACCTGTTAAAAATTTATCTCACGGGAACAGAATAGTTTTCCAAGATAAAAAGCAGCCTTTGTGCTATTCTAGACTAAAATCTATATCTGTGCCGAATTTAATCTTGATACTTTCAGCTGTTTTTGCGTGATAGAGTAACAAACATCCATACACACAAGCTTTTCGTTTTCAAGTCAGGTGCTTTTGCAAAAATGGCTAAAGGTCGTTGTGCTCGAAAATTTATAACAGTATCGATACCTATAAGAAGTTTGTTTCTTTGTTCGGTCGTTATAACCACAAATCGTTTATAAGCCTCAGATATAATATCAAAGAGTGAAAGATTCACGAAGATAACGCTCTATTCAGCGGCAATATCAATCATAGTTTAGCGGGAGTTTTATATCAATATCGCAAACTTGCCGTCTCATCCGTCTTTTATAACAGTTTCAAGAAGCGTTGAAGAGGGTTACGCCAATCATGTTCCCGAGGAGATAATACCGGTATTCCTCCAAATCCGCATCTATGCCATAAAAATGTTAATACTAATACAGAGTGACAAGTCGAAGCTTTTGTAGGCATTTCTATAAACTTGAAAGAATTTTTTTAAGTTAAAGCAAATGTTTTATTTTAACGTATGTTAAAATTTTACTAATTTATTGGTCCTTAATCAAAGTTATTAATAATATTAAAAGAAGCCGTGGAAATGGTGGGTGTCATGTCATATATGTTTGTAGTTATAATGTTGTAGGTATAGTCCTTTTGTTGAAAGTAAACATATGTAAGAATCCAGTTTTGGATACTATGTTTACCGTTTTACTTATGCATTAAAGTGATAATAAATACACAAAAGGTTTTTACATGTGTTCTGTTGTTCCAGTTTGAAATGGAATGTAGTTTTTGCATACCACCGTTCATTACAAATGGGTATTTAAGCATATTACAAGGCAAACATTTATCAAGCTGTTACCTATGTTTACAATCACACTCGACTGCGGGACACGTGCCGTTATTTAAGTTGTATTTGTTTAGCGACTTGACTAGAAATCAATATTCGTTTGTTTAAGCAATTAGTATTACGGACGAGTGCGACGAAATGGAAAAAAATCTAATTGTGAAAAACTTGTGAAAAACAAAACCAAAATTTATATTCTATTTTACTCTTAGAATCAGACCAATGAGGAACATATAAGAGGTTCTATTTTTGTACTTGTATTTATATGTAAGGCAATTAATAATAAGACTAGATTAAGCGTTGAAAATTTCTAGGACAAAGGAATGTTTACCCTCCTTGTTTGACCATTGCAACTGTACTGAAGGACCGGTTTGACCATTTTAAAAAGTAATACAAAATTAAAAATTTTTAAGATTAAAGTATCAAATCATTGTTAATAATATTTTTGTTTCACGTATCGCAGCGTGAAGTCAAAATTAGAACTTGAACTTTCTTCAACAATTATAACCATTTTAAACGCGACCCATTAAAAAGATAAAGCACTCAGACCTCCGACCGAACTTTTGAAATGACGACGATTCAGCAAAATGCAGTTTAATTAAGCCGCACAATCAGCCACCGTTTCTAAAGCAACGCCCCAAACGTGGAATAAATTCTTGAGGGGTCGGGATCTATCCTACATTGTCTGCGGTGATAGCTCACCGCATTGATTGTGAATTGCATCAATGCAATTTAATATTTATTCTTGTGGTAATAAGAGTGATGCGTGTCTGTGTGTATCGCAAATCGTTGGTCTGACATCAGTCTGAGGCGTTTAATTTTCTTTTAATCCCAGGCGCTTTTATCTAATCAGTGGGGGGTTGCTGCGTAACGAATTAAACGGATTGCATCGGTGTCGCAAATGAGGCTATTCTATTCCTCCAGAGACATAACGTATTGACAGAAAGTTGAGGGAGACGAGATTGCTGTTTGATTGTGTTCAGTTATGCTCTATTGGCTTAATGGAATTTGTTAACCGTATATCCTTATACCATCTAATTGTTTCTTATTAGATTACTACTAACTACTACTTAGCATAGCTTTTAATTGTTTTAAGAAAGCCTTGAACTTTATAATAATATTAATCAGTAGCAATGCAAAAGGTTTCATATTAAATAATGTGAGAGATGTATCACCTTAGAACAAGTTCTATTGCTACACAAAAGTCTATATGCAATACAATGCATTTCAGTAAGTAAGAGCCGGTCTCAAAGAACTTTTAAAGATAGTCCTAAGAGCGCTTTGCGTTTCGCGAACAAAAGCCAAACAATCCATTGTCTATCGACTGTAGCCCCGAGTGCATTTTGTCGTCAAAGGCCGTATGACGCCGGTCCGAAGTCTACTTTGAGTTCTCGTTAAAACTAAGGTTAAGTTTCACATGTATACAAAGTTCACAACATTAAAATATAAAATAAAAATGTATGCTTGTTGTGTGTCAAGTGATCACCGCCGCCCATGAACATCCGCAACACCAGAGGAACTGGAGATGCACTGCTTTTAAGGAAGTAACATTCTATTCTTGCCTAAATCGTATTGCTGTTATCCTCTTATACAAGCTTAAGCTTAGAACGACTATCTAGAATTTTAGTCAAATTTGCCCATAAATTTTGAAATTTTGAATTTTGCTAGTGAGATAGTTATATTAAAATTGGATATAATTAATGTTTCACTTACATATTTCGGAGTAAACTCAAACGGTAAAGTGTAACAGGACGCAGATGGAGAAAGTGTCTCGTTAGCGCTCATTGTACGCACGTCACAATAGATGTGAAAAATTAGTACGTCACATACTACAATATATTTTAATTCATAAATTCGCGCTTGTCTCTTGTTATGGACTTAGAAAAGGTGCCACAGAATCATATTATTGTATCTTGAATACTCAGAAGATTACAGAATAAACTCCGTAACTAACTGTAATCATTCTAATGCTTTTATTTGGACGTATACATTCTAAGTTTATATGTGAGTTTAAATTTTATCGAACATGAGGCCCTGGGTTCGAATCCACCATTCGTCTGTTGTCGTGAACCTTATCGTAGCACCAAGCTTAAGCTTAATTGAAATGGTTTAAAGAAATATTAGTAAATTATATTGAAAATCTACTTACATTAAAAATAGAAAGAAAACAGATTAATGCAGTGGACATAGTTACACGCCATGGTCAAATTAAATATTAATTATAAATTTTAAATACATGTATCTCCTTGAACGAAAACGGTGTTATTGTAATAGCTAGCTTGTCGGTATTGTCAACTTCTGTACACATTTAGTTAACTCACATTGCATCATTACATCTACTATTTTTGCACACACCACAAATACACCTTAATTCGTAAAGGCCCCGAGGCCCTTACACTTTTATTGAAGATAAGAAGTACACAATTTTACCAAACAAATATACAAATAAAAAAATGTGTATACAATGAATTTGCTATTGACGTTGTAAGAGTCTATTTCTAGTTCGTCGTAGTTCTAGTCTCATTATAATAAAAATGTATCTGAGTTTATCTGAATAAGTTGAAACATCTCATGTAGTTACAAAGACCAACCGTTTAAAGCATATCACACAAATTGTATAAGAATGGAGTACATAAGAAAAGACATTCAATCTTCCATACGAAGCAAATACGACCCTTGTACAATTATTCGGGACATATCCAGAGAAGTCGTTATCTTTTTGTACGTAGGTTTATTCGTAATATTATCGTGTCTATAACTTTGCCGCATGGCATCGGGAGCGGGTTGCTCCGCCTCTTTATTACTAAGACACAATTTTGGGAAGAATCTATATATTATTATAGCTCTATTGCAGTGAGTGTTTGTTTCTTCCTAGCATTTTGGAATATGATTTTTTTTCAAGTTATCTAGGGTCGTTACTACGTCGCATTCAGAGACAATATTTAAAATGTGATAAGCCTATTCGAGCAAACTTCAACTGAGTTAACGCATATTATTCGGTTTAAGTCACGGCATTACCGTGGGTTTCCACTGGCGTAAAATCGTGTCGCGATACAAGCTTTCTCTCTGTCTTTCTTTTTGAAAAATAGGTTTATGTGAATGGTTTCAGGAATGTAAGACCGGTAATAAACCGACGAATAATGCGTCGTCATATATCTTTTGTGAAATGAATAGAGCGATTTTGTTTAACACTATTACTTATTTTTTAATTAACTATATTCTCTTAACTTTTATGCAGGATGTTTGAATGGTACAACCCAGCGAACGCTTACGATGTTATTGTCCCTCGTGAAATTTTACGACACAGTTCACCCCCAACCGTTTGCAACGACATTTGATATCTAGTGCCTGTTTGAATCGCGTTTCCCTAGCCACCTTATACACTATTAAAATTTCAGCCACAGATATTTTAAATAAATATTTTTCTGTAGCTAAAATTTGAAGTCATGGTAAGGCAGAGATTTCGTGTTGTACACATACACACATACTTCTTACATATGTTTATATGAAATATACTTCATCACACCACCACAGAACCATTAAAATCACTCTCTTTTTGCAAAATAAATTTGCAAACATCTGAAAACAAGATAGAAACAATGTTTATTCTGATACGTAAGAAAGCCGATCGAAATCTGTAATACGTACTAGGGTAACATAAATTCTTCTATATAGCATAACAAATTCCAGCTCCATTAAGCCTGGCGTTACGACCTTCTGATTTATGACACTCGGTTTCATTTTGATCCATTCGTTCCATCCAAACAGTTCATTCCGTCGAAGCAATCATACCTAACTCATATCACGCTCTATCTAACAGAATGATTCCTGCGTTACTTTGGTACGTGTCTAATATACGGAAGATCTTCGTTTAAAAGGTACATGTAGGTATAATTTTGATGTATTAAGAATTCTAGTACAAAGACGAATATGCGGAATGCTACGTATTACCAGAAATTCTTGACAGGAAGTGACAACACTAATTATTTGTGAGTGCTAACGGGCAAGGCAAGGGCAAATTCTCAACGCCTTTTTTTAATTAATGCACTTACAATTTTTATCGTAAATATACTTAATTTTTTTAAGGAAATACATAGATAAATAAAAACTAGTAGTATTGTCAAGATTGACCGCAAAATTGTGAACATCACGCTAGTGGCGTACTAGTGTGTACTCGTTATAATGTACCGTTGTTCCTTATGCATGAAATCACTCATATATCATACAGGATGGCAGTTTCCTTTAGTGCGGAAGTTTATTTTTTCAAGCGATGCGTTGGAATATACTAACACTTAATTAATAAATGTGTCATACAGATTTTCATCTCGTATCCTCAGACATATGGGAATGTTGATTGCGGCCCCGTCGTCGCGGTCCATTTGCGATACAACGCTTTGCCCTAAGCGTTATACGTACTTTACATGGCCAAATTAACAAAATATTCATTTCAATATGAGCTCTACTCCAATTTATTAAGGTCGAATGTACAAGGAAATTGTTATTGCGAATTTACATTAATTAAACGATATTTCAGCTCATGACGTCTGGCGCCGTCTGCTCACGCCTTGATGAAATAATCATTAGAGTTTTCTCCGAAACCTATTTAAGACTTTCAACGACATAAATATTTTATTTCACTCAGAGAATTGATATATCAAAGTTTTAGAGTTTATTTTTACATTTCAAGTGTATGGTTAACTAGAATATATATCATTGTACCTTTTAACTCCTACCTCCTAACTGAAAAATGAGAGATGAGAGATTAAAAATCTATGCTGCAAGTGACATCTTACAGTGTACAGAAATACAAGTTAATAATAACACAAAAACAGACAAACAACTCATAGATTCGTTTCTAAATTCACCCGAAGAAATTCACATTGACGATTATGTGTACAAACAGGTCTCCATTATTGAAGGACTAACGCGGAATCCTTTATGTTGTCCATTATCAGATCAGGAGCTGTCAACACGGTAAGCGATTTCGCGTCAATCTCCCCCGAGTGTGAACACGCCTCATTTATCACGCGCTGTGCGTGGGCCGCGATCTGATTTTGCTCTTTAAAACAAGAAAGATCGATGTTACTACACTAGAAGGGGTAGGCAGAGATCATAATCATGTGCCTTACCAAGTTTATCAATTGTTGTGATAAAGGATAGCAATGGTTAAAATACACTTTCATAATTTTGTATTGAATGTGAAAAACTCGGCAGTGAGAATAAAAGTAGTTGTTTTTATGTAACTCTTGTGACTTCAACATTCAATAAAATGAAAAGTATCTACTGTATTACAGTGTATGAACTGGTTCACGACGCAAAAGAATCCAACGATACTAACACTTAAACAATAACATTTTAACAGTGGTCGATCCCGTAACAACAACATCTGTTGGACGGATAGATGACCGGTTGCCTCAAGAGTCAACCGGTCAAATACCACAACCTCACAGAATGCAGACGTGAAATAGAAGTATCCTTCAGCATTTCATCTCATGAGTGAGATTCCGGAGGCGCAATACAGTATTCTTCCCTTTGCCTTCTTTTCCTAATCAGTATAGGATGTGAGGGGGATTAGACGAGGATAAGATGGGGTGAGGATGAGTAGGAAAAGGAAATATCCTTGTTCCATATGCGATTCATTTGCTCTTTCTTTTACCAATCGGTTCCATAAAAAATATTTAGTATAGTTTCTTCGCTCTCTATAGAAACCAGAAGCAGTAAGTACTTCATACGCGTACGATATCTTATTGCGCACTTGTAATAAATTTAATGTAACTGTACACGACATTACAAATCAAAGCGTCGTCTCGTTTGTGTCTGTACTCCTCACCAGTTCTCTAGACAGTTCTGTAAATAAAACATTAATCCTTGTTTAATTAAAACAGCGGTCGTCTGTTTAGCGGTGCGTCGGAACATTCATCGGTACGTACTACGTACGGGCGGCGACGTGAGCGTCGCGCGACGATTTACAGCCGCAATTAGTTATGTACCGGCCAGTGCGCGACAAACGATCTGCCCTGACAAATGGCCCGGGCCACGGCTCACCCGACAGCCATATGCCGCAGACAATGAACGGCCAGCTCTCGCCCTTTCAATCATTCGCGCGCGCGAATTAGGGAACGATACTAATGTCAGTAATGACCACTTCGAACTGATTCGAACGGTTTACATGCTCGGAACGATGACTCAGAATCACCACAGGTCGAGCGAGATGTAATAATATTTTTTTAATGTTGTCGTAAAGATAAGACCCCGAGCCTAGCTTTGTGTTTTCTATTAGTTATACAATTATTGATAACATATTATAGTAAAATGTATTTTGACCCCCGCATTCGTTACACCCATACAACCATCCAAATGCAACCAGCACAGTTACAAATAGGAATGTTAAGGCCACGACCACCCACATTCACAATAGCTCTGTGATGTGTAGTTTTGCGTAAAAAGTGAAATAGAGGGATGCACACGTCAATTGTTTCATATACATATATAATGAAAGATATCATAACTTAGAAAATTAACTAAGAATTTATGTGCAATGGTTAATTTAAGTGTATGTATTTAATTAACATAGTTGGAACTTCTAACAAGTTGATATAATTAATGAAAGTTTGTTAATATCCTCAGGCAGTATTATAATCCTACTTAGTTTCGTTCCATGTCCGTGCTTCGTACATTACCCGCACAACTCCTATTGGATACTAAACAGTACGGTGGCTATATGACACGTCGGGCTAATCCCGGCTTACAGGCCAGACCGTGTTAAACAGTCTCCGAATCCACCACAATGCACTGCATTCGTGCCTTTGAAGTCTATGACGGGATCAAAAGGCACTGCTAGGCTGGGATTAAACAACAAGGGTTCATAGTTACAGTGACCAGTGATCTGTGATCCATGGATCATATATGATGCAACTATGTATTAAATCACTTTTTGGCTTTTGTTCTCCTTTTTCAGTGAAAATTGCATCCGTTATAAAGTTAATTTGTTTATCCGCATAGTTCATTTAATTTTGATATGCAGGTTGGTTTCATCATCATCTCCCGCCCTTTTTCCACGTTATGTGGGGTCGGCACAGTATGACAGTAGTCTATATTGTATATATAGGTTTGGGCTAAAGTTTTTACGCGCCGCCGCATGCCTGACGCCAACCTTCCTTGGTAATTATATACAGTTAATTTTATTGAATTGAATTATCGTGTATATATTTTATTTTACACAATCGTAATATAGTTATCGTAAATTAGTTTATGTATAAAAAATATAGACGGATGACTTTATTAGTATCGGTTCTGTCGATTTTTGAGGACCCAGAGATTACTAGAGACAACAAATATACCATACCAATAAGCCATACACTAATACCAGTTAGTTACAACGAAAAAAAAACGACCAACCTTAATAATATCTATGCTTAAGAACTTAAGAGAATATTGTAAATTATTTTGAAATAAATATTCTAATCACGACCCCAAGCAATAGAGAAATCAAAGATCAGCGTTGACATCTTAAACTATTCCGCGTAAGTTGACATTAAAGATGGTTTTAAAACAGTCATTATATGCAAATTACTAAAACGTGATGATGTCTGGCCGATACAGGGGACGTGACGGTACAATGTTATTTACTGCGACACAGATCCATAGACTTGCGAGCTTACAAAACGTTTACTTTTGTTATTTACTACTTTCATACTTTTGTTCCTTTCTTGTCAGTGCTCAGTTGGAACTTTTTCAGTGTCTAAATTATAATTTTGTTATACAGCCCTTTTTTTCGTAAAATTATACTCCCACTTAAAAATTAAATTCTCTCGTATTATTTAATATGTCTGCTTTACTTCGTTAGTAGTATCAATTGGTGAATAGAATACAAACTGAACGATTCCCAAGAAAGTAGTGGAAAAGAAATTCTTTTCAAAATTTTTGTAGTAGAACTTTTAGTGACCAAATACGATAAAATCATACAGGCTGTAAAGCCTATGCCTATTCTGGCTAGACGAAGCTATCTTGTTAATCATAGTGACCAAAAGATTCCATTATCGTTATTAAATATTCATAATATTGCGGTGTTACGTATATCTAAACAAATAAGCATTTTACTCTTGTCGTTACAATAAGAAGGCGACATCACAAGTTACTGCCATAAGGAAGATATAAATTCTTTCGCCATTATGAATGAACAATAAAACTATAAAAACAACTATAGTAATAAATATGCGGGCGTCTTTAATAAAAGAGTTCGCTGAATAAAACGGCTGTATATCACAAACAAAGGACTTGAAGCGTAATTGTTTTGAAAGTAACTGTCAGTTAGGAGGCGTGTGGGAGACTCTATGGCCTAACCAACTTGCACAATTCAGTAAAATATTTGCACGAAACTATACCACGCGAAACACGCAAAAAATTCCTTTAAGAATGCCTCTTTATGTATAATACCGGAGGCAGAACATTAAATATTGATCTATGGTTAACAAAGTCACGGAATATGACAGTTTCTAACTTCAAAGTGCTTTTCGTCATTGTAATAATACTTCAAACTCAAAACCAAGTCTTAAAATTAAAAAAAAATAATAACTTAAGACTAAAACTATTCTAACTACTGTCTAATATGTATTATTTTTTGTTACAATGTAATTTTATTAAATGTAGTCTACATTAATTACAATTACTCTATACAATGTAATACAACATTAAAATACAACAAGAACAATCGTTGTCATAAAATGCTAAATAATATAACAAAATTTGTTTGTTCAGAACGTTTGTTAAAGCGAAAACTTTTGATAAATT
The DNA here is from genome assembly GCA_029849275.1 of Papilio elwesi. Lineage (NCBI taxonomy): Eukaryota > Metazoa > Arthropoda > Insecta > Lepidoptera > Papilionidae > Papilio > Papilio elwesi. The sequence goes on from CM056697.1 coordinate 8,140,214, forward strand.
TGTGGGCAACATAGTTATATCTTTGCGATCACTGATAGGGCTTCTAATGTTTGGGGTGACTTTTGATTTACAACAACAATGCCACCGAGGGTTCTGTACCGGAAATATAAATTGATTTCTTATCTAGATTTGATTTTACTAACAAACATTTATGATTAATAGTTTTGATAGAGGAAAATATTCCTTAAGACCTTAACATAACTTGTCATTACTCTCATCTCATCTTACTATAAAATATTAAAAGACGAAAGATTATCTAGTGTCTAAGTTTTCTCATGCACAAATGAAATCGAATCGTAATTTTAAATAAATGATTATAGCTTCGCTCACAAACCCGATGGACAAAAAATATACATACGACTATAGCGGACATCAAAGCGAAATTTATAAGGCCTGCTATACACATTGTACGTGAGCAAACGACAGAAGTCTTAAGGAACGAAAGAGGTCCTTTGCCGCTGTGAGTAAAAGAGTCAATATTAGCGTAATATAAAAAGCAATTCGCATGCCCGGCGCGGCGCGAGGCTTTCATCCTTGCCCATTCAAACTTTTTATGCAGATTACATAATGTTCTTTACGACATGAGATGGCGAACTTTACTTAAGAAGCAAATATTTACGTATCCATGTCTCGTGTGCTCGTAATGACGTCTTATTTCTGTTTTGTGTATCATTTCACTTAATCATTTTTTTCAATTGCTCAATTTAATGCTGTTTTCGTTAAATTATAATTATTAAACTAGAGACACCTCACTTGATCACCCCATATTAATAATACTATTAGGTTCGGGTATTCTTATGTAATTCGACTTCTTTACAGCGTACATGGGTAAACATTTAGAACATGAGGCATATGTTTTCTTTACCCAAATTTTCACAATACTCACATAACCTCAAATAATGCTTTAATCGCTTATTTATTTTTCAAAACTATATTTAACCGTATTGCTACGAATTAAATTACCAAAATAGAATTTTATTCTGTCTTTTATAACGAGTTAAGCTGTTATATATGAGCATTGGACTAAAATTAACTATTATTGTGACCGTGTGTTTGGAGAGATATGAAATTCTAAATTCGCTAGAGATTAGCTGTATCAAAGGTTATCGGGTGCCTGATCTGAAATGGCGTCGAGAGTGCGATAATAACAAACAGAATGTTGTAACGTTATGTATATTAAAATAAAATTGGATCACGTACTAGCTAGTTTAATGTGGGTGGGCAGTCGAGTATCTCTATTAGTACTAACGATTTGGAATAGACTTTCTGAAATATTTTAGAAATCCAGGAATCAACTGCGAACATTTGTGTCAAACCAAAGGTATCATGTTTCATTTTCAATTTTGGCTACAAATCTGTATATTATATATTGGTTTCGTAATGATGTTTCGGGTATTCATTTTAAAATGTGTGAATGATAGAAAATGATAAGAGTACATATGCACGTACAGAGTAAATGTATAAAAAATAGTATAATATGCAAAAGTTTCGAGTTCGTATAAGTTTTATTTAGACACGCCACATGCAACATCCGTTACAAAGTGGATTTCCATCTTGTCACGTAAAATTTCATATACATTTCGTCATTTGCCAAATATTTGGCTTCGATCTACAAAAGTTTTCAGGTAGGCATGTTCGCGTGCATTTATGTGCATGACAGCTGGTACCGTTCGATAACTTGCCAATTTCGATGGAGAGTCGCTTGGATCCAGCCCAACTTGGCTGCAATGGCACATGACCCGTATTAATAAACCACTGTTGCTTAGAACTTACATTCCACTCTCATGATTTAGAACCGGCTACTCAAACTTATGTTTGAGTTCATAGAGTTAGTTTCTTGCTTTAAGCAATTCTGGCTTTGGTTTATACAAAATAAATTAAAAACGCATCATATTTTTTGAATATTTCAACAAAAGACGTTGGATTAAATATGTAATTTTTATCAGCTCTACTGCAGCGTAAGGTTTATATTGATACAAATGGCATTCAGTTATATTATCTTTAAAATCTATTGTATACTCAGTCCTCAGAGTGTCTTGCCTAAAATTCGACTGACTTGAGGAGACATGTCCAGAATAGTTCGAATTCAATGTTGAGTGTTAATACTTTAATAACCTTTGTCATAATTTGAGTATTGAAATGTATGGCTTAAGTCCCTTTGATTTTAAGCATTATGTCAATATATATGTTACATTTTATTATCATTATGTTACTGAGAAGGAAAAGAGGAAGGCTTAGAAGATATTTTTTATTCAACAAATAAAACAAAAAACAGACGTCCTGTCTTATCAGGAAGCCAAGAGGAAAATACAATGCAGGGAGGACTGAAGATTGCTCTACCAATAGAAGATGATGAAAGAAGATGGAAGATGCTCCTCAATTAATGATGTCATTTTATGACTAATTAATGAAGTGGATATTATTGTTAAGGCTAGAGTTCGCCGTCCATGACTCAGAAAAGTAAAAAAAGATTAGAAGGAGAGCATAAGGTGTACCAAGAAAACATTAGGTAGCTTAAAATGCACTTTAGAGAATACACCATAACTTCTACAAAAGCACCTGTTAACGTTGAATATACGAGATAAGTTTCAATAAAATTCTTTTCTCGGTACACTGTATGCTTTTATAGTCAAAACTCCCGCTGCAACGCCGTAACTTTAAGACATAAACTCCGCTGGTTCGTTTAGTCTGTGCTCGTGAGTAAATTCGCCATTATGCCGCGAAAGCGTTTCAAATCGCGTTCCACGTCTCGATAAACGTTTACGAGACAACACTATGAGCTGCCGCAGTGTTCATTCGAACGTTAGAACATGACTGTTTCACTATGGAACGACTTTACCAGTTAATACATTTCATATGTCGATATTCAATAAACGTTAACAGTATCCATGGAAGGAAACTGAACATTTTTACTTCAAGAAATTTATATGACCATAGATAAATAAAAAAGTTTGCTTTAGCTATAAATATATCACATCAATTATGTAAGCACCAAATCCAATTAGATTTAACCACTATCCACAAAACATTTTGGCTGACATAGTTACAAAGCGGCCTGAGCTAAACAAGTCAAATGATTAATTGATCCCTAATCACATATTTAGGGTCACTCACTAGGTTTTTTGTGACTAAGATATGATGATTTTTATATTAAATATAAATTTGTTAGACCTCATTCGAAGTTGGACATGTCAGGTAAACAGTTCTTAATGTAGGCAGCACATATAGTAGCATACATCAGGGAAGGCATACATTGTAGATGATGCAATTAGTGCTCAAGATACGAACTAAAAAAATAGTAATCTCTTCAAATTATTGCTTGTTAATAATTTAATTTTCGAGACAACAAAGATCAATTTAATGGCAACACCACCATTTTGAGATGTAATAGCGTAGGTGGGATAACGTCATAAAGAAGCCGTATCTATAAACCTTACCGGCAATACAACGTAAATCACAGTAGCAGCTACAAACTTAATGCCAAGAGATAATACTGTCACGAAGCGGTCGTAAGATTTGTGTACAGAAATTGCTAGGTTAGCGAGTTAATGCAGTTGTAATTCGAGCTATTCGAATAATTACTCCGTGTAGTGTCCCCATTTGAATAGTCCGACACTTTTCTCATTGTGCACTTTAAGCGCGAGATGGGAGCTTAGCCGCGTTGTAATAGGGCCTGTAATGCCGATTTGCATAATAATTCTTCACGGTCTGTTTTTCTTTAATGTTAGAAGACGTGGATTCTTGGATCGGGACTGTGTTATTCTTCTTGTTTATAGGCGTGCAGACAACATTTATGAATTGGCGTGGACTCTTGATTTATACTGTTTTTGACTAACTGAATTTTTGAAATTATTGAAACAATCTTGAATTTCTAAATTGCAGAATTAGTAGTACTATTTTATTTATTTATTCACTACAAATTACTATACATTTTTGTTAAACATAAATATTGACTTCAGTTCACTTCTTTGAATTTAAAGACGCTACGAAATAACTTAGTTAAAATATATATTCTCTTATCTATAGCTTGAAACCATCTTCCCCGGGATGTCATAGGGGTGCCCCTATGACGTCAGTCAGTTTATTGTTTTTTTTTTAAATTAAATATTGCTTGTTATGCTATCGACTGTTTTCGAAGTAAAATATATAAACATACATATGCATTCGGTTCAGTAATATATCTATATTATACAGCCAGCGCTCACATTTACTGCCAAATTGATGTTTGATAGTTAACGTGGAGTTGCGGTGGAGCACTCTATTAATTTGTCACTTCGAATTTTGGCACTTAGCGCCTATTAACCGTCGAAGATTTATAGTAATTGTTAGCTTAGTGGTCTTTTCGTATAAAATTATTATAATTTAATCGATAGCAAAGTTTATAGATTATTGCATAACTATTTACTAACTTATTATTACTTCGGTGGTTCGGGCATGTTGAAAGGATGAACGAAGAGATAGTAACGAAACAAGTTTATGTTACAAAAGTGAGTTGCAGCGTTGGCAGGGGACGCCCAAGGAGAACTTATATCGACCAGATTAGTGACATACTAAAGAAGGGCGATATAAGGAGTGGTCATAACTGGCGAGCATGTACATGTACATGGATAGGATGGGAATGGGAAGAGGACTGGACGAGGACGGGGTTAACGGGAAGAAGGGAATATCCTTTTTCTATATCTATGCCTTCCTCTGTGCATTTAAGGTAGGCAACGCATCTGCAACAAATTTGCTTTTTGCGGAACGCGGATGAGTAGCGTTCACTTAACATCAGGTGATCCGCTCGTTTGCCACCTTCATCCATATAAAAATATGGAAATCCGTCTATCCTGTGCATATTTTATTTTATTGATTATATAGCTAGCTGATTATGTATATCAATTGTTTTTGTATAATTTAATATCAAAATACATATATACGCCACATTATAACTACAACCTTTTGAATGTGTAAGTCTTAATTCTAAATAATTATTATTAAATATTATTTTTTAGATTTTTAGATTAGATTATATGCTTTGATTAGATTTGTAATTATTTTTATTACTATTCTACATAGGGTGTAAGCTTACATTTAACTAAATGATTATCAGAAGCAGTAATGCATTATATCTATTTACTTTTGAATAAATAAAAATGCGCTCAGGGTCGTTATCTAGAGGGGTAGGCAGAGATCATGGATTTCCATTTGGCGTGATCCTGAACCATTTATTTGCTTTAGAATTAAATGAATTTAGTGAAAGGAACAAAATCGCAGCAATAAACAAAATTTAATCAACATAAGCTTATGTTATTTTTAATGATACAATTTCTAGATCAAACATATGCAATTAAATATATATGTATCGCTTTATGTACTAAACTTAAATAATGACGTACAGAATGAAATCATTCTAGTCTGTTGTGTACGTATAATTATTTGTCTGATAACAGTCGATGCATGTCGGGTCACTAATTAGGAAAGCGTACGAAGCAAATTAAGCAAAAGTCTTGCATAAAACAGTGGCCCTAGGTGCTGAATTCGTATGCACTCAGTCCTCTTTGATTTGCAGCTCCAGTTAGTTCGTAGATACATGCATTTGAAATATCTAGCACCATTGTGGTTGTATTTTATGAGACGAAATTTCACACGCGCCATTTGTTTTCACAGCAATTAACCTAATAAGCTGTTTTGTAACTCTGAAGTATTTTGACACATATGTATGCCCAAGCAAAAACAAATGATAATAACAGAAATTCCTTCTAAAACACTAATGAGCTTTTAAAAATCTAGTTCATGTTTAAGCGTGCCGAATTAGATTTTTTATTAACTGATACAATAAACAACTAATGAAAAAGAACTGATTAAGGAAACTGAGAGAACAATCTTGTTAAAATGTATCACGTTAACAGTTTCTTCACTCCGCTGCGATCAAACATTGTGAGAAGAATAAAACAAATCTTGCAGCAGACAGCTTTGAAACAAAGACATAACAATGAAACAAGAATTTTATTTTGAAAGCAAGGAAGCGCCGCCGTATATCTTGCGGAGCGTGCGGGGGACAAATAAAGGTGTGATATATTTTATGGCCTCGAATTTATTTGTAACGGATACTATCTGTCGGCATAACGTGAACCGCCCGATTCACGTTGGTCGTTTCATTAAAATTTCGTACGTCATTACTCTCGTTAATGTTTACAGAGTGAAATATGTTAAGTAATTCCGAAATTAAACCTTTTAATGGATTAAAAAATTGTACGCACAACTTATTATCTGGAGTTGTCATTGGATTTTGTTGTTTTATTACTGTTTAACAAAGTTCGCATTATTAATCATTTCAATAGCGAATTGATTGAGCTCGAAATGATGAGATTTCTAATCGACAGTAACATTTTGTTATTTTTAAGCTTAGTCTAGCTAAATTCCTGTTTAAAGATTTTAAAAAAATGTTATCAGCTTAAAGGACAGAAGAACCCATTGTAAAAATAAATAATCTCAGACTTCATGCCACCAGGGAGTTACTTCGTCGAGGATAATTAATTCAAATGACATCGAGGCTGCCTCTACTTTAAAAACACTCCTTAGGCACTCTTTTAAAGTTCGCTTTCAAAGCATATAATTTAAAGCACGAGGAAACGGGACATAAGTCCACGTTGGTGTGTTAAAAAAAACGTTAATTGCTCGATTTATAATGACTGCTGACTAAGCTTATTATTCAAGGGTTATTTTTGATGACAGTCGTGGCGTCTTAAGTGATGCACCCTATTAAAAATACAAAATCAAGTTAAAATTCTACCGTCGCTCTTGTTAAGCTGTGATCTTTTTTTGCATGCAGCTCTCATCTATATTTGGCATACATTAAAATATAAGTTTTGTATAAACTACATAACGTACCTACGATCGACAACCATATTGTATGTAAAATTTTAAAAGAAGTTTCCTCGGTGGTCCTGGCCAAAATAAAAAATAAAAATATTTTGGTATAAACAAGCTTTATAACACGCCAAGTCTTTATATAAAGTAGTTACATTTCTTTTATCGTTCATTCAGAATGTAAATTCTGTTACCTTGATCCTATTTTGGTAGTCAGTTTTGTCTAATATTTGTACTAGTTAGTGTAAAGCCCCGCAATTGCTGCAGTTGCAAGAATAATAATGTTTTATACATCACCACTCGATACCAATCTTTATCCAGATATAACCATACTTAACTATTAGGTGCCAAGTGTCAGCGGGAATGAACCTTTTGCTACAAAGTTTACTTGGATTGAACCAAGTCGGCAGTCTTACAACTACGCAATAAGTTATATGTCCCCTTAACCAGATACATTTCTAAAGACATTGCATGAAGTTGTAAATAAATGGCAGAGTTGATTTACTAACCGTTATGAGCGTTCCTCTCAGCAATTTGTGGCTTTCAAAGTTATTTTATAACTCAACATTAAACTATAAAGTACGGCGCGTGCGAGTATATCCCGACAGTCGTTATCATGTGGCTTTAACTAACATTATCCCCTCATTCTAGTAACATATATGTCACCGACCGATTGTATACTTAGTTATTTTATAATCCGACTAGGCATTATAAATTGCCAGTAAATTGTGAACCGATCCAATCATCAACAATTTGAAGTATGACATCAAACGCAAGAAACCATTTTTTTATTAGCATCTTTTTATGTTTGTATAATATCTTCCATTCTAAATTACTTTAACGTAATAGCGCAAGTATATAAGTTCACAATTTAATGATTTCACCTTTGACAGTTTATAAACTGTCGAGAAATGGCATACCAACGCGTGACGAAGTTCTTGACTGAAGATAAGTTCCGTGGTATTGAAAGAGAGTGGCGCTGGTTTATTTTCTACCATTATATATACCAATATACCTATATGTTAGAGTTCAACACTGATTGATTTGATATGATTATGCGTTCAGAATCCCTCCGTAACTCCTGATTGTTGCGGATATTGAAGGGTAGGTAGCGGTTGTCAGATATGTCCGATGATCACCCTTGCCCGCCTCCTAATTACCCAACTAACCCAGAAAAAGGGATTTTTTTTCGCGGGTATGTACTCTAAACGGCTTGATCGATTTTGAAGAGTGAGGTGTCGGTAGAATATCCCCGGAGTGACTGTGCTGGAGCGCATAGTGTGCTATTGTAAAATATATAGTTGAAGTAAATCACGAAAATGTCAATTCTCATACAGTCAGATGAGTATTTCTGTTTTTCAAACAATCATTTACCAAAAACTTGTTAACGGGTGACTAGTTAAAGGTGACCACTTTAACAGTGGTAGAGCCCGCAACAACAACACCTGTTGCACGAATGGGCCGGCTCGACCGGTGAAATACCACGACCTCACAGAAAACAGGCGTAAAGTAGAGTATTCTGCGTTTCGTCTGATGAGTGAGGGGCTGGAGGCCTAATTCTAGTTCTCTTCCCCTTCCCACCCTTTTCTTATAAGGAAAGGATGGGCAGAGGATGAAAACTTGACGTATAAACGATACATCCCCTCGTATAGGATTTGGAAATAACCATTTTCTGTTTGTCCCCTCCTCTGCCCATTAAACGTGGGCAACGCATCTGCAACTCATTAGATAGTTGCAGATGTTTATGGGTAGCGGTCACTTAATATTGGGTGAACCGCTTGCTCGTTTGCCTACTAGTACTATAAAAAAAAGTTAAATTGAAGAAAAGTAACCTAAGACCTAGATTACTCCTAAATAGGTTCAGGTTTGGTATTAAACTATATAAAACATTTTTGCCTCAATAATCACATCCAAATTAAACTCTAAATTTGGCGAAACTTTTATCCTAAAAATAATATAATATCTATTTCTAAACATTTTATTAGATATCAATAATTTTAATGAAAGTAACTCATTTTTAATGCAATGGTACAGTCCCCTTTTTGATATATTACAGGGATACAATTCCAAGTGGATAATGTCCACGAAGCGTTGATAATTTGAGAAGACAAGTTGCCAGACAGCTCCCAAATTCATCTCTGATGGCTTCCAGTGACATTTAATGTCAATATAATACGTGCCATAATTTTGATTAGATGTTGTTAGATTACGTTTAACGGTAATCTACGTGATTTTAATTAAAATGTTATCTAAGTGGTCGATTGTTCCTGCACTATAAATCAACTGCAGAACACTTGGTTTATTTAGCGGCATTGAGATTCGAATGCCAATCAGCTTGTTTTATGTTAGGTTTTCGTTTATCAGTCAATTTGGTTAATTGTCTATGACAGAGTGTACAGTTTTTCGTTTATCAGTAAATCTTATAATTGTCTGCGACTTATAGGTTACCGATTATATCAGAATTCGTATTTTAAACCTTAAAAACATGGGCTTTCAACATCACCTATACTTTATGACTATATTATTTTTTAATGTTAACAAGATCTTTTTCATGTACAAGGCACATTTTTTTGTTTTTCAATTGTATTTTTTATGAAATAATTATATACTTGCAAAAGATTCAAAGACAAGCTTTTGAGCAGTGCGCGACATCTATCACGGACTATGGAAATTAAAGTTAGATTCCTTTTAGTATATATAGATGGCACCACTTAGACTCAAATTTACTTTTGTCTACTTACTTTTTCACTTACTTCACGTTATTTCATTTTATACTTTATCCGCAAGTTAACAATTTTAATGGTTTCAGAAAATACTTTTATAATAAAATTAAAAATTGTAAAGAATTAAAAAAATACAAATAGGAAATACCTTATTTGGATTTCTTAAATTCTGTCTTATAATATTAAAATAATTTCTGAATTAATGACAAAAAGTTTAAATGAAGAAGATAAATGAGAATTTAAAAAAATCCGTCTTAACTCTTTCACCATTAATATTACAAATCATCTGCGTGCTGTACAACCGTTGGATGCCTTCGAGACCAAAATATGTAATCTCGGAAGTATTTTCGTTTACTTAAAGTAGCGTATTACTTTTATTTAACAAAAGGAAAAGGGCTTTGTCGCTGTGCGACTACATCGCCCCCATAAGTCCTAAAATTACTTAAAAAACTATCCTATAAAACTAAAATTAACATTAATTTGTAGTCGTAATGAGATATTTTTCAGGTATATTTTCTATGTTTCTCTCAAACTAAGGATATTTGGTCCATACGTAACTTAAAAAGACCCGAGTGTACCTGCTACGACGTGGGTTCTCTAAGAAATCTCAAAGTAGTAAACAAATCAAATTCAAAATCTTGTAACTTAATACGTAACGTCTTCATTAGCCAAATGATGGTTATCTTCTTTATACATTCTCATTCCTTTAAACGACGGTTTATTAGATTAGATCAAATTTTAATAAATAATATAAGCTTTGATATATAACTTGTGTTTTAAGGATTGTCTGTGGAATGTCTAATTAGCAGAACAGTGATACCTCCGTGGTTTGTTGTTGTTGTTTTGTTGTTGTTGTAGTTGTTTTTCACAAAAATGTTTGAAATCACATTTTAAACATTTTCCAGATTACACCGTTTATCATTCTTTGAGAGTATGCCCGTAACAGGTTTCAAAAATAGTTTTGTTACAAAAATTAATAAAAAAAATTAAATGTAATACAAAAACCTATCATTGTTTATGCATACTTAAATAATTTGGGCTTCTATGCGATAAATATTTCTGTATTATACAACCTATCAGTGACAATATCTTAGGCAAGCATTGAATCGCTTGAAGACACATAATATTTTATAATTATTATTAATTAAAGCAAAATATGTTAAATTTAAAATTGAAATGAGAATTACCAACACGAGTGATGCCAATTGAAATTAACAGCAACTGGACTTTGATAGAGCACATAAGAGCCAGTAATCGGATTCTATACGACTATGTATGTGTGATAATTATACTACTGGTGGGTCTAAAATAACTAAAGAAAAAATAATGTTAATGAACAAATAAATACTGAACTAAAAGTCTACATTAGTAAAATTCTACATCGTTATTAGGTGCTTTGATATTATCAGGTGTCTTCGAGATACCGAGCAAGTGATCATTATTCGGACCACTTTTTTCGCGCAATTTCAACATACATCTGTACAAGAACTGGTCCCGTCGGCATTAATATGTATTATCGATTCAATCGCATTAACGAATGTCGTGTTTTGTTGCGATACTGGCCGACAACTACAAGGGTAGAGAACGCAATATATTTTGGCACTAATTGAAGACTGCTTTCTTGAAAAACTACATTCAGATGCATCGTTATCGTTGATGTTTTCATTTATTAAATATTTTATTTTACTTGAGAAGTGTTTTATATCGTACGCTGCAAATCTTTCTGTTACTTCAATTTTAAAATCATTATATAATTGACAGAATTTATAATTCCTTGGAAAATTCGTTAAATATTTTAAAATAACTTTTTAACGGTGATAGAGCCAGCCCGCAACATCAATCTGTTGTACGAATGAGCCGACTGGACCTGTAAAATGACCTCATAGACAGGCGTGAAGTAGATGTATTCTACGTTTCTCTATTAGAAAAGGAGGGGGAAGAGGATTTGAAGGCGAGGGGATGGGTTTGATGAAATTTGTCCCCCCTGACCTTTAAAGTAAGACAACAACGTAACAAGAGCTTGTTGCAGATGACTACGGTAGGTTCCTCTCCATATTGGAACCGATAGCTCGTTTGGTGTTATTTGTGTACCATTACGACGACTGCCTCGTATTAAAGTAAGAATAAAAATGACGAAAAACACAATGTAATTTTTTAAACTTAAGCTTTGATTTGAAGGGTGCAAAGAAAATAAATATAAATTGTGTCTGAAAGTGGAATAATTGGCAAATAAAAAAAAATACTATATTTTTTGTTTCTTTTGAGTAATATCCTAATATTCAATTAATTTCCTTTACTTACATCTATTTAGTTCACATACGAGTTGTCTAGGAGACACTAGCAACATGCATTTTTTTTATATTTTGTTGCATTTCGTTTTTAACCGTGTAGAGCAAAATATCAATTTCAAAAATGAAGATATGCTTTCATTTCTCTCATTATATGAGTCATAAGCTTGAAAACATAAATTGTATTATATAAATAGCTTTATATTATTATAGTATGTAACCTGAATGCCATAGAATCAGTTCATTCTCTACACCTCAATATTTAATCCGCACTAGTCGGCTTTCAGCATTTCCAGAAATTTGCTCTACAGATTCGCGCCCCTTCATATCACGCCTTTCGACGAACAGAGCTCACACAGCACTTAGAATTGAGGTTAAACGTGTATACCTGGTACATGCGGGAAGGAAAGCTCGGTTCTTTTTAGTATGAAATATGGAGATCTTATTGAACTTTCTTTAAGCAAACAGATAAAACAACTAAGTACAAGAAATTGGCGTCAGGCAGGTGGAAGGCCGTTAAAACTGTAGCCGAAATCTATTCAGTGTGGATTACCGTGTGCCGGCAACCACATGAGTGGGAAAAGGGCTGGGAGATGATGATCTTTTTGGACATGCTTGCAGTGAACAATGCAGGTACAAAATATTTCGTCAGTTTTCAAATTCATCTATCAAGTCGTCGACACTAATTTATGTAAAGCACTGTGCATATTATGCTTAATTTATTTGACAACAAGGATCAATATAGTATACACCTATATATATATATATATATATATATATATATATATATATATATATATATATATATAATCTAGTTTCATGTCAACTTCCAACCTTATAAACCAATACATATATGTATGTTCCATTTAATTGTTTAGGAACACTGACAAGTGCAAGGAAATGCGGACGAACACTTTTTTAACTCGACTGTACTTTATGGACACGTTACCGAATACGTTATAGGGCGCATCATCAGTTTGTTGCTACATATATTTGCTATTAAAATGCTATTGCTTTTAAAATTGTGATCTAGACAACATCTATAAAAGTTATATAATAAAGATAATGTATAGAATATTGAATTAAAAAAAAACCTCTGATTAGAACAGCTGCAAGGAACAATCATAAGAAACATCAGGCCAGTAGTATTAACGTATTATTTCCTTTATACTTAAACGTCACGTAGTCTTACTTATTTTTTAAATTCTATAACTAGTTCAGTAACTCCTCAGTTACAATACTTCAAACAAACGAGTAATTGAACTGTTCCCAACGCAATCATACATCTTCACTAATTTACTCTGTGTTCTCTGTGCGGGAGACAAAGCAGATTCATTATATATTACAGCGGTAACGAGACCCGGCTTTGTATCTCGGCATAAGATACCGTCGCTTTCCAGGTGGGGCCGCAGTCTAGACTACCTATAGCGTATAATTAACTGGGATTAGCTCTCAATCTTGCAGCGCTATGCAATAAGCGTGTTTTGTCCATTTCAGCCAACTCAACCTTTAAACAATTGCTTTTAAACCGTCAGTATAAGGTCCTTATTCCCTTGGAGTGCAACGACTTCTGTTGGAATTACAAAGCTGTTGATACACAGAGTCATATCAAAGACAATAAAGGGAATGAAACGTTACTACCAAGGTACAGCAAAGTAATATCTAATATACATAAATACTCTCACGCTTATTGCTCGGAGGGTGGACAGGATGGCTACGGATAAAGATTTAACATTCACATTGCAGAATAAAATGAGATATTCTTGAATCTATGACGGAATTTTCTACGTCTCTCGTCTTTTAAATTTCGACTAGGCAACAAGCCTTAGTGGCTTCTATTATAACAATGTCAGGCTTTGTTTTATTTAAGCACCGAAATTCCCTTTTTTTATGCATTGTAGACAATTTGGAAATTAAATTGAAAAATATTTTAAAAACATAATATTAATTTACCTTTCCACTTCAAACTAAATAACGAAAGCTGAAAGAAAGATGAAAGCACTCCGTGTCAATTAACTAAAATATATACGAACCTTCAATTAAGGACATGCATTATTATCCCCCATGTAATGGCTGAGCCAATCTCAAACAGCGGCTCTTCACCTTCTTTTGTTCTTTTATAATAAGCTCCCTACTCAATTATTATAAAGAATTAACATAAAGTGGAAACGCGTATCACTACGGAGGCGGAATGGAATAAGTCCCTTGACGCACCGTGATTAGCCTGTCATAGGGTTGCAGGGACGTGGCATTGTAATCAGTCGGTCGGCGGCTGCACGCCTCAGAGTACTGGCGAGCTCTACTCGCCCTTGATTTTAGTACAGCAAATAAAGTTTATTCACATTTTTAATGCCGCATTAATGCATTTAAGTTAAAGAAAAAAATAATTCTTCTAAAATCATCTAAAGTCTAATATATACAGTAAGAGTTAATAAATTCATACATTCTACATTATAGTAGATACTAAAATGAAGAAAAAAGGGATGGCAAGAGAATGAGACTTTGTATGGAAAGTAAGAAAAATACGAGCTGTGGTCTGTTTGCTCTGTATTGTCATCTCAGTTATAGTAAGATCGTGTTTTTTTAAATACTTAGTATTCCAATATACCATATACCGAAATCTCATAGAATTCCATGGTACAAAGTTATCTATTGAAAACGCCGACATATCAAATGCTTGTGGCATGATGGCGTTCTAAACATTAGTTTCAAACCGACGTACACGTTACATAAATTCAATTATCAAGTATCCCTTAACTTACCTTCCCACAGCCCTGAACGAACAATGATCTTTTTTGTAATAGCAATGCATCTCGGGAACAGCCCAAGTGCTTCATTTACATAACTACCTTACATAAATAGTGGACCCGATCCCACTTCGTGACAATACAACTTGTTAGGTACAAGTTATCAAGCCTAACCCTTAGCAATACCTCATTTGCTTTTAGTACTCTTCCATCCACTATCTTTAATATTTATCATCCGTTCAATCGTGCAGGTGAGTAATACATTTCAATGCACATCTTTGCAACAATAATGACTAAAGCTAAGGTAATTATACCAAACTTGTGTTTGTTTTCACAACGAGAATTTTATGACCTTGCTCACAATTACCGCATGGTTTTTATTGAGCCATTACGAGGTCTGCTGTAATCATAATATCTTTGGCTTTAATTAATTTCTTTCACGTGTCTTCACAGAAATAGCAAGTAACATGTAATTAAATAAACAAAAAAATATCACAATACAATATAAAAAACAACATGTAAACCTATATACATATATTGATGCACACAATAATAATTATTATATATTTATTTATTTATTTTTATAGGTTCTCCCCTTCTGGGGGTACACGAGCGGCGGGAACACCGGGGTGACAAAAGCGACCATGGATACCCGTAACACCAGAAGAACTGTAGATGTGCTGCCGACCTTTAAGAAAATTCTTGAAGGACCCTAAGTCATACTGGCTTGGAAATACCGCCGAGGACAGACCATTCCACAACGAGGCTGTGCGTGGCAGGAAATTTCGCGAGAACCCCACACTCGAGGAATGCCAGCCATTTATGTATATAAAAGTATGTATCTATGCATATGTTTTTTGATAATTTAAAACACATTATTTTGCCCTCAATTAATCCAAGTGTGTCGTATAGAATACAAAAACTTAAAAGTCTACTGTTAATAAACTAATATTTAGCTGAGAAGCAACATGGAAAGTTAGAGCACTGTAGAAAGTAATTACTGATTTCCTGCAGTTTTCTCTGAGCTGCTTACGAAATGAGGTGTCGGTTAAAGAAGTGATGGTATACTGACCTGTGGCCCCATGCAGGCCACAAGCACAGACATGTAAATAATAAAATGTATTAAATTCGAGACCTTCATTTAACAATAGATACGTAAGAAGGCTTGGAAAACTAAAACAAATTTGCAGTTGCGTTGTGGTTTTATTAGAAAAGCTTCGTCCAACCAACTTCCAAAGATCAACAAATTTATAGAGCTTCCAAACAGATGTGTCTCCCTTCAATTCCTCTTTTTATTCAGATTTACTCCAGCAATTGGAAGAACTGGATGAGTAGAAGACGATCGTGTCATGATCATAACCCGAGCGCGTATGTCGTATCACCTCGAGCCGTGGTTCGTCGCGTCATTTGTAGCAGATGAAATGTAAATGTGAATTCGTTATGTGGCGCCGGCGTACGCTCCGTATTCATGAGATTGTCGGATGGTTGTTAAATTATAAGCGGCGGCGATTCTGGATTCTGTAATTATTAAAGCGGTTTTTGTATACGCCATTTTCATATTGCTTTTGTGATTGTGATAGATCATTGAATGGCAACCTTAGCGGCACATCTTGGCTGACGAGGCAAATGTCTCACAACCAGAAAAATTATGTCCAGCTGGAATCAGATAGATTCCGCGAACATAAATAAATTAAATTAATGATAGTGTAGAATAGTGATCCTAATCTTCTGCAGCTTAAACTTTCGACTAATTCACATGAAAATATGGACGAGATATTAAGTTATATAGTATCGAAACATAATTAAGCATTTGACATGTTAGAGTGTTAATGTATGTATATAATTCCCCCCTCTACTGACTACTGAACGGTAACTTTTATCATACTTTTTAAGAATAGAAAAGTAGTAATCTTAAAAAAACACAAGTACATTTAGACACATGTAAATAAGAATACTGGTTTGTTTACCATATTGTATATAATATGTAATTAACCTAACCCTTTTTATTTATTTCCATTCCAAAATAAATTTTTATATTTTTTTCTTCGCCTTCGCAAATATTTAGACCACACTGTGGCAAACAAACATGCGCACATTATCTTCAAATGTGTCAACGGCTCGCTCTGTACACTCGGCTACCATCGGTCTATTGTGGGTTTTTTAGTTTATTTGTATGTCAATCAACAACTTGTGCTTTGCATTGTTCGACTCGAGAAAAGCTTGAATAAATTCGTTTTGAAATTTAAAGAGGTAATTTAGAATAACAAGTTTGTGTCGATTCTGATTGTTTATATGAAAATATAAAAATAACTTAAACACTTACAACCACCTTGTAGTAATAAATTAGATAAAAACTTATTTACAATATTTTACTTTTAATTTTTAAACCAATCATTCAATCGTCATCGTCTAAAGTATCGTTACTTTTATTATAAGTTTTCGTATATCATTATAAAGCAATATAGTTTAAAAGTGAATGTAGATAAATTATAGTACATTGAGGGGATAATGACGTAAATGTAAAGTGTTATGAAGTTAAATGCCTTTATAACAAAATATGGCACGACATTCAATTCTAGACTCAAAATTTATGCGTTCTATAGAGTCGAACGATGCATCTCCTTTCCGTGTCACCCGGCTGGGGTCCAATTAAGTTCGACTCACGACCTCCCAGTGGGGCTATGAAATGAACCTGTATGATGGCATGGCAGCGGGTCACCTGATGTTACGTGATCTTTTGAACGCGACGGCCAGCAACGCGTAGACGCGTTGCTGGCCTTAAAAGAATATGGACGTTCTTTTTTACAGGAGCTTAAGTCCTATCGGTTTCAATATCTACGACAGATCATTCCAAATAGAAGCAGTGCAAAACAGAGAGCGTTGCGTTGGGAGATTATAACCATCAAGAAGGTACAGATGGTACATGTAGCTCTGTCAAACGACGTTTCAAACGACGGTGACACTCAGCCTTAGGAATCGCTATAAGCAGTGCTTCGAAACACTACTTTTAGTATATTTATACTTTAATTTATATTATTTTATTACTACATACTAGAAATAATTTATTTTACTTGCATTGCATACATCGCACCGATGTTATCAACATGGTTGTCCACTTTAGAGGGAGCTCGTCACTGTTCATTGCCATACACTACACACAATTTACAATTATTTCGTGGCCCTACACAGCATTTAAGGAGTCGACTTCGTGCGGGTGAAAGCGGAAAGCGGGTCGCGGCTAGATCTCCGCTATTAGATTGTCATGCATGTTGGATGTGGTAATTAATTGTGACAGACAATTTTGTTGGGGCGCTGCGCCCGGAATTCTTGTAACTCGAGAAATGTTTAATATAAACTATATACATATGTTACTGGGACCCTTTCTGCAAGAAAGATATACATATGTTAACACATGAATTCTAATTAATATAATAAGTACTCAGAAAAATTGACCATTTGCCGCACCAATTCACAATCATTATTTTTTTATTATATTTTGTTTCTTGTTAAATCTTTAACTCTGCCTTGTTAAATCAGTCAAGATATAGGAAGCATATTTCAACTATCGAACAACGAATTCGATATTTCAATGTCTTGAAAAAATGTGATGAAATACGTATATAGTCCGATTGATATATTTGGAGTATCCGTCGATCATGGGATCATTCGTACACAGATCATAGCGAATGGGGTACTCATAAAAGTGAAAGAAATATGATACGTACATGATAATGAAACTAATTTTGTTTCCAACAAGTTATATATAATAATATTTACAATGTTTATGACACCATCTAAAATACATAAACTGATCTTAATAAAGATGAAGTTATACTCTTGGCAAATATTCCTTTTTCGTGCTTTACAGAAAATGCATATAAAATGAGTGAAATGAGTACAAGGTGGAAGTTCAACGTCTTTTGTTCAGAAGACCGGGAGCATTGTAGCGAATCCTTTGTGAATCCGAACAAAAACCCATTCAACAATGCTCGCTTCTGATTGATTGATTAATTAACTTAACTGGAGGGTCTTTCATGTTCATAATTAAGATTTAACTGTTGAATATTTAGGTCAAAAACCTAGGTTTTGGGAAGTGTAATACAAACCAGAGATTCGAGGTAATTATTTTAACTTCTAGATATTTTAACTAACGAGTACTAAATATTGTTAGTAGATTCCTCAGGACAATTTACAGAAAAAAATAGGTTAGGTTAGGTTAGTTAGTGCTTACACTATATTATGATTCTTTGTATCATTTAGGTAAACAGGTAATTTGGAACATACTTATTTTACTCTTTCTCTTATTAACAATCATTCTAGCATATAAACAGACTATTAAAGTAGATGATTTTGTTGACACACTTGAGCATTTAAGTATTTAACATGTAGTAAGCGATGGCATAAAACAAATCGATAAATGTAATTACATCACACAAATTTT
Source organism: Papilio elwesi (assembly GCA_029849275.1). NCBI lineage: Eukaryota > Metazoa > Arthropoda > Insecta > Lepidoptera > Papilionidae > Papilio > Papilio elwesi. Next base: position 8,159,265 of record CM056697.1, read on the forward strand.
ACAACGTTGGGAGTACAAAGACCCGCTTAAAATAAATGATACGGGAATGTGGCATTTGAAAGCCGACTCTACGCAACATTACTTGACTTCAATAACAATTGGAATACCATTCTAGGTGTTAATTATCATTGAATTAAATTTAGCAATATTATTTGGGATAAGTCAACTTCGTGCAGAAACTTTCATATGTTGTGAAATACATTAAGGGACAGCTGAGTGGGAAAATAAGTTTGAGATAGCCGATCAAATAACAAACGTTTAATCTTAGTTTACATACATCAGGTTTTCTGAAGTGTATAGAGACAACTAAATCATATCACGGCTGTCGAAGAAGAAACTTCTGTCGATTTTAGTGATTTTAGTTAACAATAACAAAACAATAAATAAGACCATCGTACATAACTAAAAATATTTTAATCTGCACCAAAAAAACCCAACCACGCTCTCAATAGATTTTCCTTACACGATTAGACATATCAAGATACATGTTAGGATTACAAATCTCCCCATTGCTGTCGGCGGAACAATGAGATATCTCGGTCTCGTCCTCGACAGCCGATGGGGGTTCGGTGAGCATTTTCGGATGCTGGCACCAAAGCTGGTGAAATATGCGGGAATGCTCACCAGGCTGCTCCCCAACTGCGGGGGGGCAAGCGGTGCGTGCCGCCGCCTGTACGACGGTGTGGTGCGCTCTAAGGCGCTCTACGGAGCGCCCATATGGGCGACGAGGCCCCTGAGCAGGGAGAACATGGTCCTGCTGCGACGTGCGCAGCGGACCATGGCTCAGAGGGCCTCCAGGGCATACCGCACCGTGTCGTACGAGGCGGCGTGCCTTATCTCCGGAAGCCTCCCCTGGGACCTCGAAGCCGGGGTTCTAGCGGAAGTTTACCGGAGAAGAGCCCTGATGCGGCAGAGAGGCGATGAACCCCTCCCTGAAGAGATCGTACGCTGGAGGAAAGAAGGTCGCGACGATCTCTTCCGGCGATGGGAGGAAAGATTGGCGGACGCCTCGGTAAGCAAACGGCTTGTCGAGGCTGTCCGCCCCGTCCTGCGCCAGTGGGTGGAGGCTAGGCACCGGGAGCCGACTTACTTCCTGACGCAGCTTCTCACAGGGCACGGTTGTTTCGGCCGTTACCTGTGCGTGGTTGTGGGAATTGAGTCGGAACCCGGATGCCACCATTGTGCGACCGGCGACGTGGACACGGCCGAGCACACGCTCGCCGTGTGCACGGGCTGGGACGCCCAACGTACCACGCTCACTGGCGCGATTGGGCGAGATTTGTCGCTGCCGGCCGTCATACGATCGATGGTCGGCAGCGAACGGAGCTGGGCCGCCGTTGCCTCGTTTGCACACGAGGTGATGGCGGCCAAAAGAGAGGCCCTGCGGGAACGCGAACGCGCAAGCGAAACCTTGCCTCCCGGCAGGGCCCCAACGAGGGGGCGCAGGCGTGCGAGATACGCCGCGGCCCTACAGCCGTAGCGTGACAGGTCGGGTGATCTGTCGCGCTGAACGTGGCGGATGGCCCCCTTCGTGTGTTCCGAGGGGGGCAGCATCATAGGGTGATGGGAGGGGCTTAACATCTGACCCCTCCCTACACGAGTCGAGCCCCTACCAAGGGGCCCCCCCTAGCCGGGTCGTGGATAAACTTACGTAGATGCCACGGCCCGGTCGGGCGAAGGAGAACACCGCGGGGTTTAGTGGGTAGTCTGGCCCAAATTTAAGGCCGGGAGTCCCACACGAAGCCGTCCTTGTTGCCCCCGCAGCACGGACGGCGAAGTGCGTAAATGCATTCCCCGCGTAAACAAAAAAAAAAAAAAAAAAAAGGATTACAAATCTAAGACACCGTTAAATTCACGGTCGATTTCTCCAGAACATTTGAAACAATAGACATCGCGGCTTGGATCGATAAGACCATTTGTTCTGCGACATACCAATACTTTGCTTTAATTCGCTCCATCGAACGTTACATTCGCACGTTATAAATAAACCGTCGGACGTACTGTCGGGGCGATTCCAGTGGCAATATTTCAGAGTCAGGGAACGTATCGGGAGCTCTTTGATGACGCTGCTTATGAATATTGCTTGTACGGGTATGTGACAGCGGCACGGGAATACGAAGCCCGCCGAACAGAATATTAGGAATGTATTCACATCGCATGTAATAACGCTCCAGAAGTTATGATATACTCGGTGCATTTATTTACAGAAACTTTTAATCATGCTTTATATATCCCTGTGGCTATTGTTTCTTAGCAACATTGAATTTACGAAGATTAAAATTTAATTAAGTTGAATTTCTCGCAACCGTGGAAGATGTAGTACATAAAGATATCCGGCTCGAAGTTTTTTTTATTGGTTGCCAATAGATGAAACACGAAAATATTTGTATATATTTTAATATTACCACTGTAGTATTTGTATTAAAAGAAATATTAATTGAGTTGAACAACTTGTGGCTAACAAATAAAACGTTGACGCAGCGCCCCCCGTAAAGAACCGGTGATAAAACACACACGCGTGTCATTAAAAGGATGTGTATGTTACAAAATAATATGTAGTGTAATAAAGTAAGACACTATTTAAATCATTCGCATATTAATGCACGCAAATGTATAGTTATATTGTAAAATTTGAATCAATATTATAAATAGTTCCCAATATCATATTTCAGTTCAGTAACATGTTTTGGGGGTGCTTAGCACAGTTGGTGGTTCGCATTTAAATTCTAGTTGAGTAACATATTACTTAATTGTGAGAAACTGAATTATAATTTATATTTTTTTTTAATTAAATTTCATTAATAATAATAGAAAATATATTTTTAAACCCACAGATTAGAAGGAAAGAACAATCGCTATCTACTATTTTATTACGTACATACATGGGTTACGGGCGTCAGCGCAACAACATTTTAGAAAAATATTTATGCGTACAGGAACTCTTCGTTTATTTTTTAGTTGACTATCGTCGTACGTGAACATTCACACCAAGGAAACTGCAGATGCGCTGCCGGGCTTTAAGGAAGGTGTGCGCTCTTTTCTTGAAGGACGCTCGTTATTTATTTCTTAATACCGTTTGAGACGTTCTACGTAGATAATTGCACTATTTTTTTATTGGTAGATGAAATAGTTTTCTAAATATATGCTCTCATGTCTGTAACCTGGAGGTGTGGGCAGAGACTAGGCATTTCCTTTTGGCACGCTCCTGGCACACCATTCTTACTTCCTGTACATTCATCTTGGATACATGCCCATCTATCACGGGCGTTCTTAATTTACTTCTCTCTTATTTAGTTTCTTTAGCCAATCTGATCGGAATAAGTTTGCCTAGAACTTAGAGATATAGGACGACCCATACCAACATTGCCACTCACTTTCATAACATAAATTTCTTAGCTTCATTTATAACAAAGTATAATTATAGTTATCCCATGCATGTATAAGTGTAATTTTATTTATAAATAAATCGGACGTATTTGAAATTCCACGTTAAAGATTAGAATAAATGTTTATAAACTGGTAATAAACCCGTTAGTCTAAAGGATATTCAAATCATAACAATATATTATCACGACCTCTCATTCTGTTGATAATTGTAATTCAAGACGAACTAAATGTCCATATTTAATCAACAAATCTGAACCACTTCGTACTCGTGATGAGCGATAAAATCGGCAAACTGTGGCATCATCATCGATTGTAATGTAGACTTTGTTTTTTGAATATCAAAGATCAAATTCCTTCAACTATCATACGGATTAAACCACAAATGCGCAAGTTAATTCTATTCCATTGAAAACGAGTTATGTCATACCGATTTGAATCCGTTGAAATATCTATAACAATCAGAATAACGATCTTTTGTGTTATATCTATAGCTTGTCCACATTGGACAATAGTTGATTCCTGTTTATAGCAGACAAGTGGTCAACGAATACAGTTCAGATAGAGTGTGCGGTTGTAATCATTCACATTTACTATTGCGGTATACGGAAACCAGCACTAAATAATATAATGCGATTGCATATTATATATTTAAAATAATTCATGGAGACTTTAATATAAACATATTACTTTCGAATAATCGTATTAATTTTAAAAGGACACTAAACTATACAGAATGGCAACACGATTTTTTTGTTAAAAATTAAAAAAATAATTGTTCTAAAATAAAATACACATATTTTTTGTATCTAGCTGTGTATTTACATAGATTACAGAGCTTTCTGAATCCCTTAAAACTGTTTGTACTTTCTGAAAATAGAAAATGTAAAAGAGAATATTTGACATTAAATAATGACAGCAACTTACAAACTTTTCTTCGGCCAAGGTATTAGTAAAGTGGGCAAAAAAGTTTCAAACAAAAAGCTTGGATATAAATACACGAGACAAATTGTCCCCACTAACAAGATGTCAGAGCGATCGTGTGGTGTGCCGAGATAATGTTCAGTGACCGCAAGATGACGGGTCCACTAAACAAGAAACACCGCAGATGACTGTACGTATGTCAACACAAAGTTATTTCGTCTATTGCAGTGGTCAAGCAATTTTTGACCCTATTCCTTGTACAGAAGAACAATAACTCAATGAAATTTGGGTAAACTATGCCGTGTGAGCTATGCGGGAGATATAAAATTAATCCGAAATAAAAACTAAGGAACGAAATAAGTAATAAGGTAATTTTAAGTACGAAATGTAAGTTTATTTATAATTAATTTATTATTAAATTAACGCAAAGAAATTGTAAAATATGCACTGTGAGATTTTAAAAATGTTCTGTAGGTTTCTGTTTAATGTTATTTCCCATATAAATTGTAAGGAACAGCTTTCACTGAATCAACGCAGGCAGGTGCAATTGGTCGTAATTTGTGTCTGAGCGACGGACGTCCTTGCAATTATTGTGTCTCAGGAGAGAAAAATTGATTTCCCGATGTGTGTTTAAGGGCGTTCTTCCACGTCAGTGATGCATAACCTTTTTATTTTTTATTTAAAATTGCAATAAGAAAGCAAGTTTATTGAGACATTCATCTTTATCACAATTTTACATTATTCATTAGATGTTTAGCGCGACAAGACAGAAATAAGATCTCAAAAGAAATACAACAGTGTTGTGTTTTCATGTAACATTTCACACAGACACACTGGACGGTGATGTTCATACATACATAGACTCTGACGCCTACATCTACTATATCATAACTTTGTATCGTGTACGTAGGTCACTCTCTTCTGCCCTATCTCGTATTTGTATCTTTCTTCTCTCTCATGTAACGAAATGTATCGGAGTGCGACGCGGTCTTTAAAATTACATTTTAACTATGGAATCGCTATCTAAGAAGTTTCACCACATAATATGTGAGTATTGAATATTTTCTCACATTTTTTGGAATCAGTTATCAGAAATTGGGGCGTATAACAAGTTCTAGACCGCCGAACGACCGACTACGAAGCCTACAAACTACGTTGACGATGTAACATAAACAGTAGAGTTGAGATTGAGTTTAAATGTATAAGAGTTTAAGCCATATTATATTGTAGAAAAGAGTCTGCGTATTTTATGTATGTACTATGTGTAAACATTTATGATATTTTATGAGATTAGATGTCGTGTACGACATAATACAAAACAAATAAATATAAGAATGGTAACGACTTAGCTTTAGACTTAACTTAGCCAATAATATATTTAAAAAGAATTCTACATGTCTGAGAATAACTGCATACGCACACTTTACGACGTCGAATAGATTTTGCTCGTACAAGCAATTGAATAGCCTCTTCCAGACAGCTGTTGCCGACAGATGGCATGTTTAAATTAAATTAACAGGAGTATGCCAAGCCAGGCTTCGAACCCAATAACAACGTACTGTCTTGACCTCCCAACGTTTAAATTACTATATTGATGAATGAGGTGCACACAACCTCCTATTGTCGCAACCTCCTATGGTTTCGCGTTGAAATGTTTTTTTAAAGAATTATCTATACACAATAGGCATATGCAGATGTTCACAATATGTCTATATATAGCTTTTCGCCTTTTACTGTGTATGTATCTACGTATATGGGGCTTTAAAGCAGGTGTATTTACGTAAAACATTGCGTATTAGAGTTGTCAAGTTAAATAAACTGTAACGATTCTAATGGCACATAATTATTTTAGGCTCCAATGATTTCAAGGGGATCAAAATCGATAAATAATTTGTATAATGCTTATTTACTTTTGTATCCCCTGATGATTTTATTCCGGACATCATTAAAATTATTGGCCATATTAGAGTTGTCATTAAGCTTATTATCTTGAAGTTGAAGGGTGTGCTGTATAAAAAGACGAAAAGGAATATTAACCAATTTATTTTTAATCCATTGATATTAAGTACTTGGACTTTTTTTAAACATAAAATTTTATATTTATTAATAGAGCTTTGATAAATTTTCTAGATTATTTAATATTTATCATATGCTAACATATAGTGTTACTAGACAAATTTATGTTGCAAAAATGAGTGGCAGCGTTGGCAGGCGTCGTCCCAGGAGAACTTATATCGATCAGGTAAGTAACATACTAAAGAATGGCGATATAAGAAGGAACCGTTATCGAAGAGCTTATACATATGTGTGCTTGTATATGTACGGATAAAGAAAAAGGTCCAGTCCAGGTGCCAGGATATCGCCAAATACATCCGTAATGTCTGCCCACCCCTCTGGGTTACAGCGATGCATATTTATTTATTAATGCCAAGATACCGGGCTATTCTATAAAAATTATCATTAATTATTGACATAAGGTTACATACGTTAAATAAATAAATATTATCGAAAAAGTATATCATTATCTACGTTTATTTTTAAAGAATTCCAAAATCAAACCAGTTAATAAATCATTGAACTTCATGCAGCCCATTATATACAACAAAGTATTTGCTTACGATGGGGATACAATGTATTGGATAATTAGCAGCATGTGGAAAACCGGTAGGTCAATTTTGTACCATAAACGACGTAATGGCGGCTTTAAAACTTCAAGTCTAAATCTTTGTTAAAGTAAAGACAGAAGAGAAATCACAATTGCGTCTTATTTGTGAGTTAGTTAATAGTTATGTAAAGTAAAATTATGCTAAAAAATACTTTAATTTTGTTTCTCACTTACGTAATTTTTACGCAGACTACCTAAGCCGGCGTGTGTGCTCAGTGCTCAGCGTATGGCCCATCAATAAGAATCAATGCGTCAATAACAAAAACATGGTAACATGCTGAAATTGATATAAATTGTCTTCCTTTGTTAAACATAATTCTCACCTCCAGTATTTTCAACAACATGCACAAAAAGGGTAACAATACTATTCAACAAGAAGATATAACTAGCGGAGATCATGAATTATCGGCGTTATCATGTCAACTAACCGATCCGCTGAGGATTTAAGGCATCGGTATCTCATTTGCACGATTTGCTCGTAAATTCTCGTTTGCAGCATCCCTGTGACACTTTTATGATAGTATTCGATATAAAGAGGATGGTACCACTGTGTACGGGACCGCACACCGCATCGCCAACTATTCAATTTAACGACTTACGACAGCTCTCTTTCTGCTAACGAATAAAAATATTTCAACGAAATCTTGATACATATGATGAAAATATGTTTTCGTTGGCTGAGTTCGTCGAGATTAAGCCACAGCAATAAGCTCTACGACTACGCTCTCTTGCATTCACCACAGGTATTTTACTTGCAACAAGGTGTAAAGCCCTTATTATCCAAAGTTCTAATATAAGCTACTGAGAAAATTTAAAATTTGTTGTGTAAAATAAAACATAATTTTAAAATGAAAATACAAATATTTACCTATTAGCACGTGCAAGAACTACAGATCGACCAGAACTGTTAAACATGGAAATTTATAATGGTAGCTGTGAATCATTCTTTAACTAAAACTGCAACAGATAACTAACTGAATAAACCTTCGTTCAAAGCTTAAAAAGTGTCTATACGCCATAAAATACAATTTATTTCATAGGAGTGAACTCAGCTACGTGGCCGTGGAGATAAATCACAGACGGCATTCCTGCCAGTCATTGAAGTCAACATTGGAAGCGCGGAGTGCGACCATCTTCAACCGTTATTTGTCTAACAAAAACATAATTGACTTGCAATTTCACCGGTAGCTACTGCAGTGACGCGTCGCTGAACTATCATGACGCGGCACGCCAATCATCAGCGTCAATAGCAACTTAACGAATTGGTTAAATCGACACTTACGCCTCTTGTTAGTTGTTTCTTCACAAATTTCTTTATAAGTTTATATCGCTTGAAGGTATGTTGCTTGAAGCCAATTAAATTTAGTCGCAACAAAATGAAATACATAAGACGTGTCTTGTGCAGTTTTAGTTATGACGCAAGAGATTACGTTTTGTAATCTCTTGCGTACAACAGCACATTTCAGAAGTCTTACAAATCTAAGTGAGGTTTATGAGTGCCGGTTACGTGGCTTTATATTTTGTGGTATTTGCCGCTAAAATTAAAAAAGTATAATAGGTTACGAGCCCAACTAAACATTTATATATTAAGCTTTTAGAACATTAACCGTTGTACCTTACTCTCGTCTACCGCAACAAGGTGAGTCCTGATCATTCAAGGTTTGATCCAGACATATCGAGAAACAATTTATACCAGTAGGGTTCGCAGTGTAAGCCATTTTTTTCTACGTGCCGCACCAGATGTTAACATACTTAAAACCTTATCACTTTGCTATCACAAGACGAAAACTTGCTACTTTTTTCTTTCTTATCTAAAGCAATCAATTTATTAGAAACCTATAAAAATAAGAAACACGTGAAACGCAATAGAAGGGTAAATTACAATTGCATCAGTATTAGCTCAATTCCTTGGTTCATCAAGGCGAAGTAAAGGCTGGGTAGTTGCATGTCTTCGAGTGCTCTGACCTCGACATCTGCCCGCGCTGCCTCGCTTTCCGCTTAATCACCGCTTTCCGAAGCATTGGCGCAAAACAAACACACGGACAGTAATTGTCCACGCGGGCCCGCTCATTACGGTAACAAGTTATCCGCCCAGAGGGTGCGGCGTACTTCTTTGAGCTGGCGTTTTTAAATTCCACGCTTATTGTTAATATTTAGCATTTAAAAACCTGTTAGGGACGGGAAGCGGCCCGGCTCAAACCACTTTATTGCTTTCGATCAATTTATTTAAAGACGATGATGTTTTTTCGACTAGTTCTTATTCGTTAGGAAAATATTAGGAATTAATATTCAATCTCCCGTACGTTTAATTTATGCATATGTTACTGATTATAAATATTTATTTTTATTTCTTGGAGACTAAGAAAGAGACTTTCAAAAACAAGGAAGGACCCAATATAAGGATCTTTGGTCCTGGTCCCATCACATGCCTCTTATAGCAATAGTAATTATGTCACGTCACAGCTAGATACATTTAAAATAATTTCTATGTAAATCAATAAGCTTTCTTGTCTTTAAGTCAATATAAGCTTACAAAGAAATCAATCGCTATGCGCTTTCCAAATGACCAAGACAAATGTGAAAGCTTTATCGATAACTTTGTTGTTGAGTCTACTTCCAGCGCGCATTGGAAGTCTGGCCTAGGACTAGTTAGTGTGTTAGGTTGTGCTTAATGTTAATTTCAGACCTTTATTTTTATTTCTTTCGTTTACTTGGTCGTCGTTGTCAGTTCATGTGATGGTCGGCGAAGTCTTCCCCGGTCGATCGCCACAAAGATCGGACCCCAGCCCAATGGCAGGACGCATCTGCCTTGATCATCGGTCGTTGACTTATAATTTTTTAAATATAAATAAATCTATATTTCTGTAAACACCATATAATTAACAATAAATACTGATTTCAAACAACCAATAGCTAACTGTGTTGCATTCTATATTCGTGTATTTTACGTATTAGTGTGTGTCTTACAAGAACCGTCTTAATAACAAGAGGATAGATAGCATCCCATAGAATTATCACATAAATCAACCGAGTCAATGATTAATACTGGAGACGATGAACCACAGTGTGTTGTCGTTATAACGGTTGACTATAATTAAATTGAACTTCCTTATACCGTGCCGTGATGTTCTGTGACCGGTCCGGCATCACTTTGCAATATCTACAAGCAAATTGTAGGGAAAATCAAGATTTAGACATAAAATGAAGTTTTAGATATTACATATAGCTTAATGAATGTCTTTAAAGTTACATTACACGTCGAAGTTGTAAAGGATGTAGAGTTTTCTAGCATTATGCAAACTAAGTTATTTTATGTTGATGGCTGTAATCATTTATTCTGAGTTCATATTTTATTGAAATATAAACCCTATTTGTGACCTTTCCGTTATAATTTTGTCCTGTTAGCCAAAATATGGTCAACAGTATTTATTTATTTACTGTATTAACTACTATTTAAATTAATATATATAAAAAGCAATCAAGATTACTAGTTTTATATTTTATACATAAAAAAAATATTAAATGCTACATTTAATCTACTATCTTGCAAACGTTACGTTACTGCATATTTACTAGACTTAGTTTCTTCTTTCAGCGATAACGCAAAAAACCTGTTAACTTTATAGGAAGAGCTGTAAGTGCAATCGAATCAAAACTAATAGCTTAATAATCTCTGCCAGCCCTGCTAGGAAATAAAGGCATGCACGTAATCTCGAATAACAAATAACTCATGTGAATAAAGCACGCATACTCCGCCGGCATTACCGTCTCAACTACGGTGGTCCGAGAACCGGGCACGTTTGTTGTATTTCACGAAGCTAATTTTAAAATTAGCATCTGTAAACAAATTGCTTTAAATCACTCTTTCTCCTTCTTTGACAAAAGACCTGCTAATAAACGTGCTCGTGTAAACAAAATAAGAGAAACTTTATAGAACGATATCAAGTTTATCGTCTGTACTTCTCGTAGCAGATGAAGGGCTAATGTAAGCAATATTATACCAATAATATAGCAATATTACGAATATTATGAATATATATTGTTGTAAGAATGTTAATAAAATAAAACGTTTACGTTTTTTCCAAGAAATTATGGATTTGGAGAACTTGGTTGTTGCTAGTTTAGCGTCCACAAGACGAACAAACGAGAATTGTACTAGCTTAACAATTTTATTATGTTAACACTGTATTCTAACAGATATCTAATAATGAAACATATTGACCAACTTTCCCACAACCTACTGCACAGCCACATCACGACAGCGCTCAATCTAGCCATGTAATTAAAACTGTGGCAAATTTTTTCATAGCGTAGAGGAGTTTTAAATTTACAACATTAAATAAATGCGTAATGTTCATCATTGCTTTTTATGTTTCTTAAGTGTCCATATACATTTGCAGCATTTATTTTATTTCACAGATCACACCAGATCGATGAGCAGCCGATTTCATCTTATTTTGCATACGTCAAGCCGTACCTCAACAAGTATTCCGTCAATATTGTCTCTACGAGTCATTGACTATAGAGAACTGAGTGGAGAGAATTTAAGCACACGGTTATATGTCACATTATGAAATGAAATGAAATTGTATGAGTTTATTCATTTATGCCGTTGATTGTTTTCTTTTAGTTAAAAATAACTTTGATGATTATGTATATGTACTTAAAATTTTAAGCCAGGTATAATGTGATATATTTTGTTATTTGCATATTTGAAAGGGTATATTGATAAGGAAATGGAGAGGCTTAGGACAGAAAGTGTATTCGGGAATAAGAATTGTAATAACGAAAATATAATGGCTCAAATTGCTAAGATACTTTCAATGAGTTTTTAATCTTTTAATATGAACACATTAAATCTTTGCTCCTTGAGTATATGTACTCGTACGTTTAATATTACGTAACATGCTAAGCCCTATGACATGGGTTAAGAATTCGCGGAGATGGCCTGAATCTTTCAGTCCAATTTCCTGCAAGAGTTCCGTAAGAATACAGAGACACATCAGCGTAATCACAAAAGCTTTCGCGTACGGCCCAAGATTGTCCGAGCTTCGCTCACAACAAAGCTTTTTAATATCAGAGCGGCCCGCGGCAGGAAGGGACATTTACATAAAGCTACGAAGTTATTTAAGAACAATCCGGTGTACATTCGTGTGGCAACACACGACCGAGACACGAATATTGTTATGCTAACTGACTTCGTTAGCTTGTTCTCGGTAAATGGCTTTTGTTAAAAGAGTCGCCGGTAAGTTCAGATTGGCTTTGCGATCTACAGAACTCTCTCGATTCCAAAGCAATTTGTTGAAATTGGACTCAGATACACATCTTGTAATTATTATAAGAAACAGGCATTACTTTGCATTCATCACCAACAACTGGAAGCGCAGTAAGATCTCCGTTTCGCAAGAGTATGAAGACTAGACATGGAACTAGAATCAGGGATCAGGGGAAACCGCCAGAAGTTATTAATTGATTCAAAGACATTTATACTTATAGTTACTTATGCTACAAGACCGTCACTTTAACTTTACTGTATGGCTGCATGTAATTATGAGTGGGTCCGCTTGTGCGAAGTTCAATTGATCAAAATAATTTCTTATTAAAGTATCCGAATGTTTTCTGCTACAGTCTGTGGACCTTAACCTCGAATATTCGTATGGTAATGTATGATTCATCCTTGCTTGGCTTGCTTGGCTTGGCCGAGGACTCAAAGTTAATACTATAATTAATGAGACATGGCTTGAAAGAAAAGTTTACTTTCTACAGATTTTATAGTACTAACCGTATAAAAAGTCTCGAATTCAGAGCAGGAAAATAATTCATATAACAATGCAATACAACTTTGTTGCACTTATAAACTCGAATTTGCTACTAACATGAAGGTTCTCGAACGTTCATTTACTCTGTAATGAGGCATTCCTTCCTTTTCGTTACACGCTCCTATAATTTGTCTTTTCATTACGACAATTATGTTACTATGTCTTCCCCATTCAACTCACAATGTAGCCTAAATATTGGTGAATGTAACTGCAAATAAAAAAAAATTTTTGTAAGAACAATGTTATATTTTCTTTCGACCCATTTAAAAGTAATGGAATTACGTATACTCAATATCTTAAAGGTTCTGCTTTTTATCGATTTAACCAGCTGAGAGTTCTCAAGAAGTAATGCCACTAATAGACCACTAGCGTATTCATGATTAGAAGGCTTTGGCTTCGGACATCGGAAAATTACTCTTTAAGTCTATGTTATTTAATGAGCTTAGACGCAAACTTAGACGGAAATTGAAAATGATGCAACTGGAAATAACGCGGAACTAACGTATTAACTTTTTTTATTAGAAATTAGAAAGTCACAAATTAACAAGCGTTTAGGCTGATATTAAGTACTTATAGGCAAGGTACAACAAGGTAATGAGTTGCAGATGCGCTGCCTACCTTTAACGGATAGAGGAAGGGATAAACGGAACAAAACAACGAAACGCAGGATACTTCTACTTCACGTATGTCTTTTATTGTGGTCGTGGTATTTCAACGGTCTAGCCAGCCCATTCGTGTCACAGATGTTATTGTTGCGGGCACTACCACTCTTTTCTTAGTATGTTACAAATTTTTTCGATACCAATACCTACGCATATGGCTGAGTAGATACTTATGTAGGGCTGTATTTAACTACGGGTTTCTGTTTTACCAAGGGTATTTTTATAAATACACCCTGAGACTTCTCGACTGTTCTATTATGATTAACTAATTAAGTTGTTGATTACGCGATTTGGTACATTGCACTTGGGATTTTAACCAAAGCTCTAGTTCGAAACTTGATGTATTTTATAATAATATGTATATTATTGATGAAATTGATACGTTGTAACGTATCAATTTAATATCTCAAAAAGTTCCAATATAATAATTAAACTAAAAAAATCAATTTCACTAACAAACTTTCGCTAAGTTTACCTAATGACATGCCTTTATAATCTTATCATTTAACTAAACAACGCTTCCACGTACCTTCATAAACGAATTCAATGTAAATTCTTCTTCACACATATTTCATTTAAATGATTTGGAATTCAATCAGTCTTTATGTGGTGCCAGTTAATTGTATTTAATCTTGGCCTTTATCTCGGCTTATGTCTACTAAGGTGCTCGTAATTTTTATTTAGTAAATATTTTCTATCCGATGACTGACCCGGACAAAGATAAGCATTTAAAAATGTAGGCGCGTGAGTTCAATGTTTCCAACTTCTGTGACTCGTGGATGACGTGTGAAGGGATTAGCTCTTATCATCTTAAAGCGACCTCTGCTTTAATGAACAAATCGTTGTGTAGACTTTTTGAAAATGATAATTCTATGTAATTTGAATAATTCTATGGTTTGTTGGTCACGATCACACGAAGCTTATACCGAATATAAACGAATCGAAATGTTTTGCGTCTATGTCTTAATCTTTATCGTGGGTACTTAAGCTTTTTAATTGTAAGCTTTCAACTATCGCAGCGAGTTTCGAGCTTTTGATAAGATAGGGAGTGTATTAAAATGTGATTAAGTGGTATTTTTATAAAACTTAACAAGTCATTATCTTGTGAAGTTTTTGGAATGGTTCTGAACGCTCAATCTTATTGTTAATTACAATGAAGGAAACACTTTGGTTTTCAATCTGCTGGATGTCGACTATACACATCGATGGATGCCTGGAACAAAAACGTATTTGATATATCTTTAATTTTCAAAATGACACTTAAAAGTTACGTCGAGATTTATATTAATAGAAGCATTCAAACCCTCAATTAGGTATTTTGATTACACTACATTACTTTTTTCTTACACATCCATATTTGTTAGTATCTAATAATAAATCTTATCAAAATTAAATCGTGTCATACAGTGTAATATCGTAACAATTTTCAGTAATATGTGACATATTGTATATTCATAACTATTATCTGAAAGCCGTATTGCGAACATTCCAATTAAACGGGTGGAGCGATCTCACAGGCCTAAATTAGGAAATCAACGTCTAATTGGATTATTCATGCTACACTGACGTCAGAGAATACGTCAGCCTTTGCATTCCTTAAATTATTCAATAATATTTTTGCTATTTCACTTAAATCTCTGACTCTAACTCAACCTGATAGATACATTTGAACATTCTAATTTTAATTCGAAATATTTTTTTATTTTCTAAATACCATTACATATTTTTTATTAATTGTTTTAATCAACTTTGTTTGCAAGCATCATATACAGTTTTTCCGGTCACAGATGTAAGTCTGTGCACTATAAGGTAACCAAATCTATTCCTTATACCGATTAAAATCATATTTACGGTATTACAGAATTCTAGTTCTTATAATTTTAAAATGAAGTCATCGTTTTGTATACAATAATACTTACTCCGGATTTCGTTATTTCGCAGTTGAATTTTGTTTGGCTGAGTACCGAGTATATATTAATTCCCAATTAGGCCCGTATTCTGCGGCGTGGCTGCTCTTTGTCGATTTGCCTGTTATATAATTAAACATTTTTAAAAACCAATTTGCAAAATCCGCGCTAATTAATGTCAATTTAATGTGTTTGCATTTTGATCGTGACCACTTACAGCATTAACAAATATAAATTAAATGAGACTGATCGACAAATCACGCACGGATGTTATTAGCACAGATGATAACACAATTTAATAATTACTTTGAATAAAGTTCGCGAATTTCGTAAAAAAAAATCGATGCGGTTCGCCTTATCTTTTTTGTAACAGCAAAATCCCCTCTAGCGGTTCTTCTGAAGCTATAGGTTAAGTTACGAACCTATTCGCTGCCACTACATTCTGAAAATTGTATGTTTCGTTTTATTTGCATTTTTGTAGCTCGAAGCATATATATGTTGTATATGGCAAGAATAAAGTTGAGTATTTCTTTATTTCTTTTGTAATAATTCCAGTTAAGATCATTCCTGAGTTTATTTGTAGGGATACAACCGAGCGTAGGCAGCCGATAATGCAGAAGTCGGCGGTCGCGTACTTGATATATAAATGTGTGACAAGGAGACAGGCATACTATGCTTCATGGAACCCCATAATGTGTACTACTAGGAATGCATATGAAAATTAATCTGTATGTAACCTAGTGTTTGTTGGTAAATCCACACAAATTATTTGACGTGTTACGAATTTTTGATCACTATACCTGAACACTGTTGTAATCTTCGGAACTAATTTGAGCGCACTACGCGCTACACATAGCATATTAATGAACAACAGATACTAATTTCACGTGCCTTTGTAGGCGGCGCCATCTATCGCCGTGTGCTAGACTCAGTGTCGAAATTAATCCGTTCCAGCGAGGTCTTCGTCTAGACTAGGTATTGAATTCCTGAATCCGATATGTAAATAACTGTGTACATTGTTGAATATAATTATGGCATTTGTACTTATATATTTGTTTAGTATATAAGCAAACGAGCTCTCATTTGCTTTCAACTTAGTACAAAAATATGTATTTTTTAATATGTATTTGTCATTATATCGAATAATTTCATTGCATCGAAAATTTTATTGCATTAAGCTTGTGTCGATTTATAACATCAATTACTCCGGACGCGTGCCGGTGGACGGTGACAACTGACAAATAGTCCGTGACTGCCGACTGTTGCTTGTGGGTGGTGCTATTGCAGTTCTTTATTAAGCTTTTACCGTAACAAAGAAAATTAACCTTTATTATTATACCCGTAGCGTAGAAATCCCCTCATAAAGTTTCATATGTCATATGACTTTCAATTATTCGGAATGAATTGCATTGCTTTATTGCCGGAATCTAAATTTGTACTCTGATACGTCACTATAGCCGCTATTATTTGTCGACATGTAGCGCCAGTTCGTTTTAATCTAATGCTCTGAGCGCGTAAACCGTTTGTACTGTGAAACTGTGATCGTTCGAAATTATCTAACTGGATAAAAACGTAATAAATAAATAAATATTTTGTTGTTAATCAAAATACGAAGCGTTCTTTAGGACTGTCTTGGTTCTTTTGTTTTTTTTGGACTCCTGCAACTTTGATCAGATCGCCGATCTATCTTGTGGAGGGCCTACCTACGCTGTATCTACCAGTAACTGGCCGCCATCCAAGGACCTTTCGGCCAGAATATATAAATTAAATGGACGTTCAAATCAGTGGAAATGTGTGAAATTGGTTCTACGCGCAATCACAGTTCTAATTTGCATAATTACCGAGTATAATCACACTGTGATTGGATTCCTATCGTTGTTGATTTGTTATTGCAATTTAATAACTACGCTGTTCACCTCGACGCATTTATAAAGCCTTGAGTGTAAATTGCAATTGTCTGTATCATTTTCGCTTATCAAACCAAAACCTAAAATAATTTGATTTATTATATTTACGCGAATATAAGAAATAATTATTTGTGTGAAATAAATTAAAACGCTAAGTTTCAGAAGTAAGCGCTTGTAATCGAGAAGTTGATGTCTCTGTTCGTATGTACCAGTATCATTTGGAACATGTTGTGCACTTAATACCAATCAATCAAAATGCGATCCTTAGGAAATATCTTTGATGTGATTGAATGATAGAATGACATAGCTCTGTCGGGATCGCTCCTATTTGAAAAGCCGCAAACTTTGCCTACCTCTCTGGGCATTAGCGCATACTCAATTTATTTTATTTTGTAAGAAACAGTAACAGTCAATCTGACATGAGACGAGCATAGCCTTTTATTTTCTCCCTCTACTTCCATTCAAGTCCATGAGACCCCTTCCTATCCTTTGCTAATAACGAAAGAATGGGAAGTGGAAGAGGACTTAAAAAATGGTGAACATGAGTAGGAGAGAGAAATACCCATTTTCTGTTTATCCCTTCCTCTGTCCATTAAACCCTTTAAATATTACATATATGTAATAACAGCAACGCATCTGCAACTCATTAGCTTGTTGTAAATGCCTATGGGCAGCGATAACTTGATATCGAGTGAACCGTTTGTTTGCTAACAAAAATAAGAATTGCTGGTTAACAACAATTTAAAATAATATTATTCGATCTTCTTTGAATTTTTGTAATTCCCTCTAGCACACGCCATTTCTGTTTAATATGTAAGCTTTTTAAAGTTGATGAATTTATTTATTTTTAATAAGATACAGGGTTCCTAGCCTGAAGCACACCACGACGCGATGAGCTGCCGCGGCCTGTGTGGCCGCAACTTATGTAATCGCTATTTACTGCTTCTTATGTTCATGCAGCAAATAAGAACTTACACCGTATTTGTTAATATAACTTAAAGAAAAATGAATTACTATATTACATTCACATTGATTGATAAAAAAAAATACTATAATGTTTAAATGAATACTTTCTTTCTGTTTCTGTGATTTTGTGGGAACTTTCCATTTTATAATTTCTATGACAACGTTTATTTCTTTTAGATATTTCAATTTTAACGACCGCAATATGACTCTCGTTTAATATACGTAGGTAATGTATGAATGTGGTGTTGTCCAAATTTACATGTCACCATATCGTTACGAGATTTGACATTTTGAATTTCTTTGACATTTTGTTTTTGATATTACAATTAAAGCAATAGCAAATGTTTATTTCCAGTATCCTTACAATCAAAAGCTCGCACTATTTAAGAGACTTTCACTACCTGAAAGGGATTTAAGACGCAAATATCTGATTATATAGTATACATGATAATGAACCGCTAACAATTTTCAAGAAAATAATAAATAATTTACTTTCCTCTTTATTCAAGCCTTGTTTACAGGCAGGTGCAACGAATTGCATCACACCGCAATCGACTGAGTAAAGTATTAAATGCAACGTGAATTTTATTGCTCACAGTTGATGTGTCATTATATTTAAGGGGTATTAAATTGAAGAAACGTTAATCCCGCCTTAAATTGCTACGGTTTTAATAGAGTCGATAGTGGTGCCACCGCACGTGTCTTTGGGTTGTGGCAGTCTCTAAATTTAGTAACCGCTAGTTCGTTTGTCTTCTTCCATAAAAATATGACTTATCTAAGCTTCTCTTCTCCTACCACTTTTTCTTCTTAAGGAGCCTGTCCAACTACCGAAGGTTGGTAGTCAGTTTCACATATATTCCCTGTCTTTGCAGTGTGGATTAGTTGGACGGTATTCGCAATTTCAGTCCACTCTGTGATATTACGCAGCAATGATTTTCTTTTACTGCCACTGCTATTACGAGCGAATTTTCCCATCAAGATGAGTTGAAGGAGTTCATGTCTATTGAATTTATATATTTATTTATAATATAAACAAATAAATATAATAAGGAACTTTCAAATTTCGAAACTAGAAGTCATACAAACACATGCATTAATTTCGCCAGGTATTGATAATTGAAGAAAAAGGATGATCCCGAGCAGTTCGTTCGAATATAAGTTTCAACTTAAAGTAACAAAGTAAATTTGTATCTGAATCCAGAGGAGACCTATCTTATCTGTAAAAGCACCGAAAGGAAAAGTTTGTTCCCACTTAGATAATCCGGTAAAGTAGTTTGTTTAACTTAACTTGAAAGCGCCGAGCTTATACCGAGTAAGAACAAACATTCGTTTACTTTGACACTTTGTTTATAAAGAGATGTGACATCTCTCTACATGTGTATAACCGATAATGTCTAAAGCTTCACAATGTAGACTTGCGTAGAAGCTAAACTAGGAAACTATTCATTATAAATTCTGAAAGCTGTTGTTTCCTTTTCCTATTTAACCGCTCATCATTCAATCCTCTCCATCTTTCTATCCTATTATTATTATGAATGTATGGGAAGGGGGAAAATACTGAAATAGGACCTTCGCCATGGACAGGACTCGCACATGAATTGTTGTATGGGAGCCCCCTTAAATATTTATTTTTTTCTGTTTTTAGTACATCATATTAAATACATCATCTGTGAAAATTTCGGCTGTCTAACCATCGCGGTTAATGAAATACAACCTGGCACCAGACGGACTGACATCGATGTCTTAGTAACAGTAGGGTCCCGTTGTACCTTTTGGGTACGGAACCAAAAAAAACAAACTACTAAATTAAATTATTAAAATAATTATTTAAATTGAATTAAAAATTCACCTTAGATATTTAATGATTTAAAATGGTAAATTTGGGAGCGTGTAGAATCACGTCATCTGGTCATTACCCACGTACACCCGATTAACTTAAAGAAGATAGATAGAGTCCGGGCGATTTATATCAATTCTCTGTGAACGCTTCGACGCTGTCCTTTTTCATTTGATCTAAAAACCATTACACTGTAGATACGTATTTATTAATGCCTAGCTTTATATTACTATCAATGTATTATAAAGTGGACTGTCTTCAATGATATATATTTATAAAAGTGAAAACTTAAAAATACGAAATAAGAGTAAATTATTTAATTTGATATTTACATTAATTTTAGTATCAAAATATTACTTTTAAGGCTTTATTTTTAAAGAGATTGAAGAAAATAAACTTAATACCCGATCTCATTCTAAATCATTTTCTTTTTATTAATCGAAACGAATGGTGAATTGCGAAGCTTAAAGTATCTCGAACTAAAATTGGCTTAGTTAAATAGTATATGTTGAAATTCGTCCAGGCGACCTTGTTTGCTTAAGGCATAGTACTCATTACAAAAAAAACTTCCGATAGTGGACTGTATTTAAAAAGGGCCAATTTATGTTGACTCAAAATAGATCAAGACACTTTAACGATTTTTTTGTATTATTACTTCGACCAGAGAGTGGCCAGATCACGAAGTGCAAAATGCTGTTTTGTGACGGACAAAATGACGCGACTGTAGGGAGCCGAGCGCGGCGCTGTAGCACTTTGCCAAATGCGCCCAGCATCCGGATTTGGTGGTGTGGCCCACAAAAAGCAAGCACGCTACGCTTAAGTTTAATTAAAGTAACAACATCGTAAGATTGCTTTATCAATGTAGAAATTACATTTTATCATAGTATTTGAAATCTGATATAGTATCATCTTAAACTCTTCGTTTTAAAATAAATTTACATATGAAGAGTAATACTACCTCCCTCCCTACCCTCTGAGTACTCTTACTAGTAGTAGGTATCAAAAGATCAGAGTGTTATGGGAACCTAAGATTTTAGCTACAACTCGAAATTTAAATCGCAATAAAAAGAATACCTGAAACAGAGTAAAACCTGAAAAATTCCTTAATAATTTATTCATGTAAATCTTATTTATAAATTTTATGAGCTATTTTCCTTGTTTTAGGAGATAACATTATTTAAAAAAAATCCCAGTTTCTGGCTATTCAAGACTGTAAGATTGTGAGTTTCTTATTCGTTCAATTATTTATGTATCGGGTGAACCGTTTGCTACTTTGCCACTTTCTACCATAAAATAAATAATAATAACCTGAGTTCTGAATGTAACAAAGCTGTAGCTCATAATTCTCTCTATATCTTGCAAAAGTTGTCCGCTGATAATGAAGTAGGCCTCTCCAATTGATCGCCAGAAATATCGGTTCCCTGCTGCCCTCATCTAATGGACATCCGCAACTTTGGCCTGATTCTAGCAAATGATATAAGCTTCGGTGGATAGTATTTTAAGACTTTTATTAACTGAAGGTTTTTTCGTTTGTCTTTAAGATAAATTTGACCGTAGGGAAATAATTAGGTAAGCGTACTGAATAACTGGTATCGTTACCCCTTGAAATGGACAGCGCAATCCTGCGCAGGTAAGTGAAGTTGCGTGTAGCGCTGTCAATTGCGCTATTTTATTGCCGTTTTTGTACGTACGAGAATTTAAATAAAACAACAATTATAATTCTTTACTTAACTTGTTAAGTATCATGGGCTTGTAATTAACGACCGTGTTTTTAAAGCCTGCATTTTTCGTGAGCGTGAATGCAACAATGAGTAATGGATGTTAATATTCGGTAAGAACTGAGTATTCCATTCCATTCGAATTTTAGTATTATCACAATAAATTACAGTATCCGCAAATAAAAATAAATCATCGATATCGGAATCAGTATGACGGTGACGAATTAGCCGCTCATAATATTTTTACAAATAAAATGGGTCTTAAACATGATATGAAACATGTAAACATATTTCATACCATTGATATTTTAGTTAGACCCGTATAAAAAAATGTTTCAATTAGCAAAACAAAATTTATTTCAAAAATATTTTCGCTTCTTTTCACCAAGTGTACACGAGACGAAGTATAAACTGTCTGTGTCGGCTTGGCATTTGAAACGAAGTCGTATCACTTACTAGAAGCTTTGAGACACTGGATGAAGTTTCAAAACTCTTAGCGTGAGACAACAATAACGTACAATCGATAATACGTTTAAGTTACAAATGCACTAAAACTCTCATTTAGATGCCAACACGATGCGTTCTAATTTATTACGGAATGTGCGAGTACAAGATCAAAACAACGACTTAACCTTTCGATATCCATAGACGATCTCTTCTTAGACAAAGAAAAGTATTTCTCATACAAAGTAGCTGGATGATTCCATTTTATGGAAGAAAATACCATCCAAGCTAAAAGTGGAAGTATGCTCAAACTTATTTATACATTGGTCGTTTGACGATTCACGACATTCGGCCTATCGACGCAACAACAAACAGAAACAATGGTCTCGCACGTGTTTAAGTGATCATTAAACTTCGAGAAAAACTTAATGGTTATCTAACTGGGCCACCCAAGTAGTTGCGCTTAAGGAACGTGAATTTGACATATCGTGACGTATCGGGCACACTTGGCATCGCGTGAGGAACTCTTCCGAAATCTTCCGAGAAGATGCAAGCGCATGCCGTTCAAAGACGGATTTTTTTTCGTAACGTGTATTGAAAAGAACCAATTGAAATTTTTCCACGAAACTGCAGAATTAAAATACCTTGCACACATTATTTAAGCGCGTGTGGTCTACAATTAAATTATTTATGTGCAATTCATAATTACAATAAATAATATATAATATGTGTATGTATCTTCTATTCTTTTATCTATGATATATATTCATGAATATTTGTAGTTTCTTTTTTATCTGTTCTTTTATAAGATTTTATTTTCATGCCTCTTTATATTTTGTCATTCCACAATACGTGCTCGACTGGTAGGTAGATACATGCCATGCATTTATTTTCTGCAAAGAATTGCTTAAGTAAATAATAACTATATTTAGATCAGACTATATACATATAAAGTATTTTACTTTTACAGTTTTCATTGCAATCGAATGTTATTCTAGTAACCTTACTGGTTATAACTGGAACAAAACTGTTTAGTTATACAGAACTAGACGTGCGTTGCATTAAACTTATAGATTGGATAATGAATGTTGTCTATTAAAGGGTCCGCATAGCATTTGCAATTAACAAGAGTAGTGGCCCGCTTTCCCCCTGACAATTCCCCCCTAGTAAGACAGACCGGGCCATTAATAGTATCTGGCATGCAAATATCCACACTCAAGGTTGCAAAGGTGAGTTAAGCCCGACATTTGCATCGCAATTAATTGCGCATTTACCGTGGGGTCCGATGCTTTTAATACGACTCCGATCTACGTCGCAATATGTTTTGAAGCTAGTATTCCTATCAACGTTCATTGTTTTTTTAACTTGTATGTGAGAAATCATGATTTTTTTTCTTCTCTACGAAGATCATCGGTCCTTTAGTTGATTGCTTATTTGTGTCTTTATTGTATCAGAACATAGCCGTGAAGAATTATTTCTGTTTCTTTTTTGAAAGCAATTTGCAATATGTGTCTTCGTTTGTTAGAACGCCACAGCAAGTGGAATGAAACAAGATGTGCGTGGCAATATGTTTCTTCTCACTGCTATTACTTTTACTATTCCCTGCCTGACATAATCACTAATGTCATCATGAGTATCTACTTTAAATGTTTATAATATTAGTTTAAGTATGATGTAATACAAAATCACTAACGATCATAAATAACTTTACGAAAACTCGTCATATAATCCTGAATTTTCAAAACTATGAGAGTATAAAGAAGCTACAATTACAAAATAACGAACAGCAATAAGTATCCGCGTACTTGCAAACATATTATGGAAAAATAATTCCAAACATTTACACAATTATAGATCACCGTTTTGCAGGCAGCCGTAACACGGGTAGTGGAGCACAGGATGGCAGCCGCACGCTCCCTTGAGTGCAAACTGTTGTAACGGCAGACACAATGGTGACAGGATTTAGCGGAACTGAATTCTAGCTAAGGTTATACAATCTTTCGTCGCCTGCTCTTATGACGTAAACTTTAATATTTGTCCTCATCTTGGTTTTTGTAGCTCTAAAATAAAAACTAATTAAAGTTTTAGCAAACATTGATGTCCAATTTTTATCCGAACATAAAAATTAGATGTAATTTTAAGATTGAGCTTAAATACAAATTAGATAATAACTTCTTATAGTTTTGAACAAGCTAAGATAGCCTCGTTTCTCATTATTATTACGTGTCTCATTTATGTTCATTAATTAATTAAATTACTGAAAAATAACAGCAAGATGATTTATTTTAAAATTAATAATTAATTTTAAAATAAATAATTCTGCTGTTATTCTTTATCGGCCACTACATTCAGTTATAAACAAACTTTATGAAAACAAGTCAATAGCTTAACGCCTTTGCGGACTTGTTATACCAAGACTAATATGTTGCTCCTTGCAAGAGAAGCCATTTGAACAAAAAACCTATCGATATAAATAATTGAGATAAAAATTAATGGACTATTTAACACTCAATTAATGATTAATTTGCATTTTAAATTTAATGTGAATGACACTTTATGTATTGCCTACCCTTGAATAGTAAGATGATAATTTAAGAAGAAATCGTGTGGATGGAGGCAGAGCTTCATATGATCAGCTTCATTAGTGGCACTATCTAAAAATTATCATCAATGCCAATAAAGATAAAGTTTTGAATTGGTTTAAGATAGTCGCATTCGACGAATTGTTTTGGATTTAATTTGAAGGATATTCTTTTAAGGCAGTAATTTATCGACAGACTTAAAGATTTATCGGTATGTACCTTTTTATCTACATACACATATTTTATTGGACAATGACCGTTTTATACACATGTACTTGTAGACAATATAAACAGTCCAATTTGGCGAAAATTCTACAGGTATTTTTGTAGAGATGAAAAAAAGGCATTAATTTTTTATATACGAAGCATTATCCTACAAACATATAGATTAACCCCAAATCATAGCTTAATGTCTTACAAATAAATACAGATCCTCGACAATTGTCATTTACGTTTTATTTCTTTTTTACACTATAAATCTTTTCGCCTGCACTAACTGTCATTTATAAACTTTTGTTTTCGATTTTAGCAAAGGGAACGTTACTCAATGGTAATGTTTTAATGCAGTGGTAAGTGTAATATTGAGTGAGAACAATGCACCATAAACAAGCTTTCGTATCAAACCATAATGCAATACCTCGATGAAATGAACCTTTTAAAATTCAATAAAATGCGTCTTGCTGGCCGCGGTGTAAAATTACATGAAACATTTTTATGTTCGACTTAATATCATTATAACGGATAACTTTATTACGAACAATGGAATTTAGTTTTGTGGACTGTATAGAAATGCACTGTCAAGGCCAGATGAAAGATTATGCGGCTTGGTTGCATCAAAATTATTTAAAGCCTGATTCTGGTGATTTCACCAAACAAAATAAGTCTTCTCAAGTCATAAAACTTTTGGAGGTAGAGGAGGTTAGAAGGGCTAGCCTAGGAGCTTTGAGCTCTCACATAAGCCGACACAGTTTTTGTACATCTAAAACTATATTACACACAGAAAATAATTTAAGAATCGATGCATAAAGTGTTCAACCGTTAATAGGATCCATTAATATCGTTTTTTTTTATTTTACTTAATATGATTAAAATTTATTATTAATTTTATGTAATAATATTATGAAGGTCACTGAGCCTTTGGTATGACTGTGCGGTAAAAGGGTAGTAATTTTTATAGCTCAGTCATGAGACAGAGGTAGAGCAATAACAGCATGGTTGGCTATTTCTTATGACGCAGTACCACGTCATGCGTGATGGGGGAGGTGCGCTTGCAGAAGGATTCTTCTTAAGAATTATAAGCCTGAATTTTTCTTTATATAATATAATGAGCTCTAAGTACCAATAGCTGTAAAATTTAAGTGTATTCTGAAAAGTAAATTATTAATTTCCTTGATGTTTAGTATTTTCACCGCTCTCACGTCGAGAATACACAACAAAGCTCGTAAAACTGAAACATAACTTATAAAGAAGGAACAACTTGAACAACTTTACCGACATTTTGTTCGCGAGTGTGTAAAAAGCGTAAAAAGTATCCTTGTAAATTATATATCATCTCATTGTAGACTGCATTCATAGCTTGTCGCGGAAGTCTTCAATTATTAATATTACGCGAGGTGCGCAAAAGACTGTTATTGCATGAATAATAAAATAGTTGAATACGCCGTGAAACACTAAAGAAACAGCCGAGGGTGCAGTACAATGGTGTTATAAAAGTTACAGTGTATCTTTATATGCGTTGACAATGTGCATTGTACTAGGAAGCCGCGGCGTTCGCTTACGCGGAGAATTTTAATACACCCTAGGCCTGGCACACATCTCACTTCACAGCCAGTTTGTTCTGGACGAAATATTTTAAGCATTAAAGTAGATCCTTATTTCCGGGTCAGTTTTTATTCTTTTCTAATATACAGTTTTTTACATTTAGTTGGTTGTAAGAAGTTGTAGAGATTGCTGTCGCTGAGTTGTTAGCAAGAACTATATTGTCATATACATAATGTGTGATGAAGTTTTTATCAAGAAAGCAATATTGCTTCAAAGAAATTGAACGATGGTGTTGATATTTAGAGACAGTCTAACGATTTCTGAGGTTATCGTAAGGGCAAAGTCATTGAATAAAATAGAAAAGATATATCGGCACAACGCTTTCTTATTAATCATTTAAATAAAGGTTCATCATCATCATCATCATCAACCTATATCAGTCCACTGCTGGACATAGGCCTTCCCCACTGCCTTCCACCGTATGCGGTCCTCCGCGCTCCGCATCCAGTGACTTCCTGCCGTCCTTATGAGGTCATCGGTCCATCTGGAAGGACACACACTTCTGGTCCCCATCCATGGCCTCCATTCCAGGACTTTCCTCCCCCATCTGACTTCGCTCGTCGCTTAATAAAGGTTGCTAAAGAGAAATTGCTATATAGATATTGTTATTTTCCTATAAGTTGTTTTTTATTCAGAGTAAAATTTTAAATAAGAGTTAGAATCGACGCGACCGCGTTGTACATTATTATTAAAAAGTTAATTAATTATAGTTGGAAAGTGATTTCTCAAATAATTCAGTAAACGAACAATTGTTTTTGTAAGCCTTGTTGAGAGTACAAATTAACACCCATTTTCTTGTAAGTCTTGTTGAATCATTTGTGAATAGAAGCTCACCTGTGGCACAAAGGCGGTCTTGCTCGAACCGCTTGGGCGTACGGACCTCTTGAGACATCGTTCCGCTGTTGGTCGAATGTAAGAAGATCCTTCAAAAAAAAGTGTTTTATTGCATGACGCGTAGTCTCCAAAATGATGTAAGTGATGTCAGGAACGCTGACCTCTTACTTTCAAAATACCTCAAGAGCTTCCTTATCTAATATATATAACCAAATTTATTGATGTTTTCAGTGGATGCGGTCATTAAAGTCTGTCAACTTGCGACTAAATTTTACGAACATTTTACTGCTAGTAAAGGTTATATGCAATGTTTTTATTAAATAATTAAAAGAGAATATTAACTGGTCCGTATGGTGACGTGCGACGACAGCAGAGTGACGTGCCGTGACGTGCCCGCTCATTACCGGCCCGAGTTCGAAGTGCGATGACCCAACCAGTGGGAATGTTTTTCGATAGCAACACACGGAATGTCTGTGAAGGACTTTTCTTGGAGAAAATAATTTTAAGTATCTAGTAATTACTTTTTAATTATGTATTTGAAATTATTGAACGTAAATTGAATTAGGTCCTTACCTTCACCCCATTATGACGCGGGTAGGTACCGTCAAGAGAAAAGTGAAAAGGCTAACGCTAAAAAAATGTCTACCAACTTTTGAACCCAGATAGGTTGCACCGGTACTTATCAGTGTAGTAGAATTTAGCAGTTGCTTTATCCACTTTGAACTAGTTCGTGACTTTCCACCGGTGAAACCGTGAAAGTTTACACCTAACAGGAACTTATAAAATGATGGAACGATGGTTATCTTATCTCGCACTGCTTCCACACACGTCCAAGAAATCATATAATTCCTGGCACACCTCTCTCGCTTCTTCTCCATCCAAACATCTACGTATAGACATCTCGTCGGTTAAATAATAAAATATAAAAAATCGTTATTGACACGTTTCGTATTACCATATCAATTTCCTATACATTCGGAATTTTGTGTGCGTGCAACATTTCATGATAACCTGTTGAGGAGTTCAGCAGTTAAAGCGTAACAAACAAACAAATTCACATTGGTGTTTATAATATTAGTTATTTATTTATATTGTGAAAATATTAAAAGTAAGGCTTCCCCCATATATCGCCAGAAAGATCGGTCCCCTGCAGGGCCCAACCAATGGACTCCCGTAACTTTGACCAGATCGTCTATCCATGTGATGGAAAGATTTTCTACATTTAGAATTTTCACAAATATTAACGATAAAGTAATTTCAATTATTCAACCGTACCATCATTACAGCTGCCATACATAAGGTACCTTTGCTTAATGCCAGTGGTCGACACGACTAAGCCGCTTGAATTCTAAACGTAATGGTTAATTTAATTCTTAATGATTATATAACTTAGCTTATATTGCAACAATGTATTCTTTTTTGAATATTTTGTAGATTAATTTTATTTAATTATTATTTTGAAAGTAGAACCAAGATAACTGACATTGCCCGAAGAATCGCAAGCTTTAAGTGGCAATGGGCTGGCAACAATTCAAGCAGAACAGATATCCGATGGGCCCAAAGGTACTAGAATGGTGGTGGTGGTGGTCGACGCAACGTAGTTAGGCAATGATCTGGTCGATGTTAGGGGAGCCCACTGGATGAGAACGGCAGTGGGTGAATTTGTCTGAAATGACGATAAAACTTTACCTACTCTGTGATATCTTTCCAAACCGACTCTATAGTTTTCTCTATTCCAATTTCAACATAGAAGTTTAATAAAAGGGCATGCGCCCGTATGTCGGATAGACAGGCCGCAGATAAGATCATAGACGTAAACACGAATAAAAGCGCGCTCGGAACCAATTGGCTGATACCCTTTCATAAAATTCTCCTTTATTGAACGCACCCGAAACCGCTCGGCTAGCCTCTAATATATATATGAGCAGGTTTAATTGAATTAAGCGTACACGCAGACAAAGGGGTATGTGTGGAATTTTAATGAAAATTCTATTAGGATAATCGCGCTTACAAAATATTTGAAACGTGGTTATTAAGGTGTTATTTCTAATTGAGTTATCATAACTTTGTAGGTGTATTTTATTTTATTGCCTACGTGTCAGTCCTCATGTGTTTATATTGTAGGTTGCACAATTAACAAAAAATAACTTTACTCCTTATTTTGATGAGTTTTTTAATTTAAAAACATTTATTTAATCAAAAGCAATAACTTAAAATACGATATATTTTTTAAAAAAATTGCTTAAATGTCCTCTTCAATATTACACTGGGAAGCTTTTATTGTCTTTTGCCAGATGATTCAACTAGTTAGTACGCATAAATCATTCGTTGGTTCAATATTGTTTTATGCTTTGTAATGTAAACGTTAAAGGAACAACTTTATTTATTTGCTGTGCAAATTACACACTTGGAATGAAGTCGTTCAATTATTTATTAATATCTGCTATTAAGACGGTGAAATACAGATTCATATCTCTGAAGTCGCGCAGGAAAGTGACAAACATCTAGAGCGACATAATTTGTCTCCACTAGCACTATAAATTGATAGTATTCTCAGCAGGTCGTCGGGCTTCTGACTGAGTTAATGTTAATGCGAGATAATTTAATTCCACATAACGTGCCTCGGCTATTACAACGTCGTTTGTGCCTTGTACTCATTATTATTTAAGTGGCGATTATAATTTTCAGGTATAGAAACTTCGATGATTATCAATAAACATTAAATATTGATTTGCATATGGAATAAAAAATAGCGCGACAGGAACAACTGTTAAACGAAATTTATTGAGTTAAATAATCTCACAGCTTTTTATTTATTTTTTGTTTTTATAGGAGAAGGGGGCAAACTGACACCCGCAACACCAGAGGAACTTCAAATGCGTTGCCGGCCTTTAAGAAAAAGATAAGCCATTCCACCTCGCGGCTGTGCGTGGCAGGAAATTTCGCGATAACCGCACTGTTGAGGAATGCCAGCCATCCAGGTGGAGGGCATGCTACCTGGCAGTCTGTCGAACTTGAATATTTTAAGGCTTATACAATATAAAGAGAAAAATTGTAGAAGTAAGCCTTTAGGAATAACTTCGAAGTACATTAAAAAATTGTTCTGTATCTACACTGCAATCTAAAAAGGAAAACTTCCAAATTTAAATAAGCATGCTGCTGACGCATGATGAGCATGTTGTTCACGGGAGACGATAAGACTTTCCCCTGCCAAATATAGTCTTACGCTTCACCTTTTCACTACAAATGTATATTCTAGACTTGCAATGTTTGTTACAATTCCAAGCGTTTGTTGTACAACATGCGTCATGTGTGTAACGTAGAATAATGCATGCCTCTCGCGGCACGAGATCCACTGACGCCGACGTCGCATGAATGACTTGTGACCGGTCGCGTCACGTCAGCTGTGACTGACATCTGGACGTTACACGCGAGCTACGGCCACGGATGCCTGTACAGATTATGATGACTCGAACAATTTTTCTTTTCACTGAACCCTGTTTACCCTTCATTTTAGGAATTGCAAATTTTTCATGTCATCTTAATCGGTACCTAGTGTTTATTTTTGTGTATTTGTAGGTATTAAATGAACCAAAAGTAACAAGCGGCTCGTGAGTGGGAAACATTGGATAAATAACAAATTCTTATGTTTTACGCGTATAGAAATATAAAACAAAAATAAATAAATATGGGCTCCACTCGTAACCCAAAGCGATAGGCAGAGATTATGGATTTCCATTTGGCGCGATCCATCATTTGTCACGTGTCCATCCATTATATATCACGATACATCTACGCATACACACTCGTCGGTTACGGGTACTCCTTATATCGTATTATAGTATCCTTATTTGTCCTTATGTCACTAATCTGATCGATAGAAGAAAATAAAATATAATAAATAGAAAACAAATTTATACATAAGTCATTATATAATAGGAGATGAAATATGTCTAATGATTCTTATTAGAAAAACCTATTTAATGTGATATACGAGTATTTAAATCCTAAATATTTGAAAGGAAATAGTACTTTCTTATTTGATAACAAGGTTACAACTACTGCCATCTCGTAGCAAATCCAAAATTTATAATAGATTTTTTTTGCACTTTAATTTAGTAATTTCATGTAAATAACAAAATAATGTCCCTAGTAAATCTGTTATATATTACTTCATCTGCTGGCTTAATGGACTTTATCATCATTTGATGTCATTACATTTACACAGATACGATATCTACGTATACTTATATTTATAAAAATTATTATAACTTCCCTTGAATATCTTAATTTAATGCAGAATTTTATTACAATACTAACAAAGCTCTCGAAATTCTTATATAATGCTCAAAAATCTAAACTGTATAATGGATGAACAGTTTTTTTTAACTACTTAAATTGTATTGGTTAAATTGTATTATTTTTTTATTTCAAAAGAACATTGTATGTTTTTTAAATTACAATTCATTATTTATTTTTTAAGAAATATGTATTCAAGGATTTGATGAAAACATCCAGGTGCATTACGAAATTGTTCATTTGATAAAATCGGTCCCTCGAAGAAGCTTGTTATTGTATAATCGTCTTTTCCATAAATGCTGCATCAATCAGACTTAAGCAAATAAACAACTCGTTTCCTTATTCGGACATCTGCGGGGAGGCCGATCTTTTGACCGGAACCTTCACAAAGGAAACACCGGCTATGAGTGCAACTAGAATATAATTTAATCGATATTAAACTTAACACTATTGTAATAGGAAACATATTCCAGTGAACTGACTCGAGTGCGAAGAAGTGCGACATGTTTATTTTGCGAAATCCAATTTTCTGCTGACGCCTCATCTGTCAAATGTGAACGTAGGGTGTTATGATAAGCATCTAAAGGCAACATTTGAATCTCGACATTCACTTATAATTGCATTGCGATCTGCAAGAATTTCATACCTTTTAAATAAATAGGCAATTTATTTTAATAATATCGTAACAGTGCTTACTTCATTTAAAGTAGTATTTATCAACGTACATATAAAAAGACGGTTGTAGAAGTACCCATAACCGGTGAGCTAGCATACGCTAGGTGTATGAATGTAGAGCATTCTCAAAACAAAACTACCCATCTTATACTGGAAAAAAAGTAACGTCAGCACAACGGTAGTTTGGTATTGGCTACACAGTAATATTGTTAGTTTTAATATTGTAATACGAAAAGTGAACTGTGCAGTGCCAAGATAAACAGCCAATGTTTGATGTAAAAAAATATGAAAATTGTAAGCTTGTTTGACAAAAAAAATGAAGAGGCGTGACATGACTGCCCAGCCTTCTGAATGAAGAGCGAGAGTTATAGTTTATATTCTAGTTTACAAAGTATGAGCAGGAATGCGAATTATTTTCTTGATTAGCCTTAAGTTGACCTTCATTTGTTTATTATTATTATATCATTTGTAACACGCTGTGACAAGTGACCAAGACAGTCACCGTTAAATGGCACAAAATAATATTAAGTTTTATAAATAAAACTTGTAAGTATTACAAATAATAATGTATAAGAGTCGTCGTTTTTGGCTTGTATACATGAATGGAGCAATGTTACGGAATTTACCTGGGGCGTTTTATTTTGAATGAGGAAATTAAGTTTTTTACATTTTATATTCCTATAATCGAAATCACTCGATTTTTCAATGTCATAAGACGATAATATCTGCCATTATATTTTATTGAAATTTTACAAATTGCATTTTTAATACGAATAAATGCATAATTTTAATAAAAATTAAATTATAGGTTATGGGTGGTAAAGGATTCGGAATGTGCAAGATTTTTGGTATTGAAAACGGTGTGGCTTAAACGACTGTTTAACAAAATTTGTTTCAGTTTGAAAAGAAACTGATCTTTATTCGAGAAAGTAGGCCGTATTTTTAGCGTAATAAACAAATCCCTTGCAAATTCAAATCGCCCATAAAGATGCAAAAAGAGCAAATTTTCGTTAACATAAGCGTGTTCGGTGTAATAATTGTTTTGCGTTTTAATAACATGACAACAATAGCTCAGCAGCAGCTTCAGTCATTATTTCAGTTACTTAGCTTTTTTGAGTTAGTTAATATTGCATTGCTATAAGCTTTTCTCATGCAAATTTTTACCATTGAATTGATTCCAGTTCGTAGTGTCGCATAATCGCACTAAGTGTCTAGAAAATAATAAGAAATAAGTGAAAAAGTAAATCATACTTGTATGTTCTCTACTAAAAATATGGAAAGTGTGTCGTGTCCAAAACCTATTTTTCTTATTTTACACTTCCAGCGTTCGTAAACTTTTGTCAGGAATAAAGAAACATTCAATATACGCACAATATTTCGCTTCCACGGCCAACCATTTCTATAAATAATAAATCGTTAATAACCTTGTTAATTTCCATCATTAAGTTGTAAAGGATCCCGCGACTCATCCATTCACTCTTATCTCGGCGTAATAGAACCGAGTCCCATCCTGAACGGCCACGCTCATCGGTCAAACTGTGTCACATTAGCTCCCGAACATGGCTTACCACTTGCCTTGCTTATCTCTTCAACCTGCAAAACCATCTGCTTCTTGAATTTCTTAACTAAAGCAAGCAGAAATAGATATTACCTAGCGACGCTATCAATAGTCGACTTAGTGATTTTGATCATTTTATTTCGTGTCGTCTTTAACTTAGAAGATATTTAATAATTACAATTATTATATATTTAGTGTAGAATAAATATTAATTATTTTGGTAGAATAATTTGGTTGTAGGTACTTTGTAAGTGTTACATAATATGGTTACGAGTAAAAGATGAGAAAGAAAGAGAAAAATATCTACATAGGACGGAGAGGAGAGAAGGGAAAGGTGAAAGATACTGATAATAGTGAAAAGAGAAGAAACGACAATAAGAGTAGTGAGAAAATTACGGGTATTTTACTGTTTATGTATGCGGGTTCTTTTTAGGTTTTTAAAGTATTTATGTGTATTACCGCAGTAATTCACCAGGCCTTCCCCCCTCTCCATTTGAATATCAGACGCTTAGACACACGGCTGGACTCCATCCTTTTATAGTGAGTACATCGCACGTTCGTACGAAACAATTCGAATCTTCGTTCATCATACGTACGGCATAAGATTGGCGCAAGTTGCCAGCGTCAGTGTTTCCGTAGAACTTTGATCTAGGAGCCTGTAAGAGAAGAGTGAATAGGCTGTTACTAAACTAGTGCGTATCGTCTTTTAACCACATCGACACTTAACATTAGATCGTGGTCAAGTGCTAGTTTGTTCAATATAAAAAAGACCACATGCATGTTCAGTGTGCAGTTAACAACATATTTATCGTAAAAAAAATTGGTAGAGTTATAGATTGACAAAGTTAGCATACATTTGTCAAAACAAAATCATCTACTTACAACCGTAAACTTATTGTATACGACAAATCTTCTTTCGTCTCCGGGGAAATCACGCATTATTTGTGCGTTCACGATCACCACAAAACATATGTCATAAAATTTTTTATCTGCCGCTCCCCCAAAATATCAACTTAACAGATTTGCTTATAACTGTTTCGATATGATTAAAAAACTTAGTTTTTGTTGTAAACTATTTATTTTAGCTGTGGACAAAAATATTAGCAGTAATATATGATATAATTAGTATAATTTTTGTCAATAGATTCATTAATTACTCAGTTCTACCACGTAGTATACCATAGACATGGATGAACCAAGAGAGGTTTACCCACATCCTACATATTTCAGAACTTGAGATTTTTTTTATCGAGATAGGGTTTGTTCACACAACAATTTTTTTTGTAAACAACCAAAAAATTCTATACAGAAAAAAGAACTTGGAGAAATGTCACCAAAGTCAATGGTTTTAAGTACATAATAATAGCATTACATTTATACTTCCAAAAACAATCGGTATCGCGAAAATGTTAATAACTTTCCGCCTGCTTAACTTACCTAAAGATTCGCGTTCGCCGATCCAAAATATCCACAAAGCATTCGTCGAGCGCTCTAAAATTAAACGGGTAATTATAGTGCTTATCCAATTTGGCGGGACAGAAAAACGCGACCCCCTTGCGAAGGAAATTTGTTTTAAATTTCGACAACAATGGGGAGATCGCAGCTCGGATAATTGCGTACGAGAACGGGCCGTGACGACGTCGAAATAAATCCGCCGACAACGAACGGCTAATGATAGTTTGCCGGAGCAAACAAGACTCAATGGGACCTCATGCAGGAGTAATCTGCGAAATCTGCAATTGAGTATCGCGTGTCTTGCACCACTTCGACCGCATTGACTTACATTTCTAAATGAAGATATTCAGGATTGTGGCTAGCGTGAAAAGAGATTGACTACTTGTTCCTTTATTGCCAACTTCAAGAAAATGAAAGAAAATATTGATATACTCATTGCCGGACAAATATATCAAGAGACACATTGACATCGCCATCTTTGTACATAAACATATAAGTTACCACCCTGATTGTAAAAAGTTTTACCGCGTCAATAAATCAAGAGTATAAATCGACTTTAGAGTCCGTAGGTGATCACTGAAACGATTGTAAATCATGTGCGAAATAGGGGTAGTTGATACACAACACCCTTGACACTCGGTCAACACTATAGCAGCTCGCCGAAAAAGCTCGGTTTGTTTGTCTGTCTGAACTCAAATACATAAAAATGTGTTTTTTTCACAGCTTACTACCGCTACCACTTGGCGCCGTGTAAAGGTGTTATTGAAACAAATAGTTGTTGTAAGAATTTCGATAAATTATAAATAATTTAGAGAGGACTCAAACAAGCGACCAGTTCCACTCTTACTCAAGTTATTATGATCGTTCAGTCAAAATTAGCTCCATTTCATAGCTCCACGTCCAATCGTGTGCGGCATCGACAAATTGCCGAATAATTCAAAATGTTTGGTCTCGGTGGAAGTATGTAAATATTAATTAAAATATTATAGAGTCACATTTCTACGATTCTCACTCACATTAACTGTACACATAATGGATAGTTAGTTAATACTTATGTTATTCAACTTTAATTGTTTATAGTTATAATGCAAGTATGTGGGAACAGTATGTCTTTTTAAATAACTCTCTTATTGTTTAATGCATAATAATTAAAGAGTGTGATACATTTTGAGGTAAAGCTATTTACCTTAAAATGACAAACAAACAATTAATAAGTACATAAATTCTTACCAACGTCCATTTATTCATTTTAAAATTAAAAGTGAGATATTTTACTTTCATTTTTCATTCCATTTCAAAAGCCGTAAGTTTAAAGCGATAAAAACGCATAGAGTTGCTTAAACATATTCTTCGTAAACTTTGAACTTCACTTTTATTATTTAATTAAAAGCTTCAACGTACTTAATAGACGTGCTAATTCGTAAAACGACTTAACTTACCGCGACAAATAAAAGTTAAACTTTATTATGTGCCAACAACATAAAGCGTAGCGCGAAACTTAACTCTTAAGAAATATTTAAGTACAAATAAGGTGTTCACTTCACTTTCGCACCGGAGTAAATTCACATGTTTTGCTGTACGTGACGCGACACTGATTTGCTCCGAGACATGCAAACTGCCGAACTTGCTGTTTTACTTACAAGCACAGCGAAGTGGAAATCTTAATTAATGTGGAAAGTTTCCTACGAAGCGGGAGACCACTAGTCGCGATTATTACATTTTCTTACCAACATTAGATGTCATACGAATAAATCATCCGAGACGCCTCCTGTCCCATGCGAGACATTAATAACTGGTAGTACAATAAGTATTACAATAACAATTGGGACGGGACCGTAAACCGATTACGTTGATCGCTCGTCAGTCAAGCCGACGTGAACACAATCGATTGCAACGGATTCATGAGCAAGATATCGTCGTACAGATTTTTATCATACGGCACTTAGGTACTTGTGACCGTCGCATTAATGGAATCAAAATAGTTTCTTACAATCCAGGTGGTAGACTGGAACTAATGTTCTACCGTATTTGGTGTCAATATTATCGTGCGTTAATAATATTGAATATGATTTTATGGCGTAACAAAAAAAAGAAAGAATTTTAAGTAAAAATAATAACATTAGGTATTAGACATTTTATTAACAACTAGGTGTTACCTGTGGGTTCGCACGCGTTCGTTTCTTATCTGCCTATCTGGAAATTTGTGTAACTTGATCCCGCGCATAATAACTTGCAATTAGGTAAATGTCAAATCGGTTGACTCATTAAGGATTTAAAGCGTAACAAAGAAACAAACTCACATTCGCATTTATAATATAGAATGTCAGCAGTGAATGAGGAATGGAACTGGAAAGATATAAAATTAAAACGCATCAGATTAAAACAGACTGTTCATTAACATCAGAAGTATAAAACGCTGAAATAACAACCATACTTCAATATCCTGATGATATAAGACAACTAAATAGAAAATGGACCTAGAGAGCAGAGTAAATTGCAGACAACGGCGCGGTCGAAGCGATCGAGTGTTGCTGATAAAACGCGAAGCGTCGCCGACAATAACTGATCAACTCCGTTTGACAATAGGCCAGGATAATTGTGAAGTTATTTATACTGGAGATCGCAGCGATAAACTTAAATCGATCAATAATACCTCGATAAGGGAATTCAATTGTCTAATTGAAACATCTACGTCATATTATCAAGACCGATTGATATTTTACGCTGACAGTGGACAAATCAAGGTAGTTTAAATGCATTCAAGTATAACGAGTTAGCGGTAATTATTGTGTTAGAGTCGACTGCGTTGGTGGTCCGGCGTGCGTTTTACTTTCTGTATCTTCTAGCATATAATTATACTATTAAGATATTGATATAATACCTAATTATAGGAGCTATGAATAATCAACACACTTATCTTTTAACTGAAATGGCGAAAAATTGCTACATCAGGTATAGTCTTTAAAACAAAGTAGGTAACACGATGCAAAATATTAAAAAGAATG
Organism: Papilio elwesi; assembly: GCA_029849275.1. Classification (NCBI taxonomy): domain Eukaryota; kingdom Metazoa; phylum Arthropoda; class Insecta; order Lepidoptera; family Papilionidae; genus Papilio; species Papilio elwesi. Next base: position 8,197,727 of record CM056697.1, read on the forward strand.
AATTAGTGACAATTACTATTAGGAAAAAAATAACCGATTGGGCTTTACTCCTATAACAATCCGGCAAAGAATACAAAGTTAATGTTACTTCACAATCACTTACACCAAAATTGGACAAGCCTAAACGGCTTGTCCTTTGTCGGCTATATAATGGAACGGACATACATACATAATCATACATTCCCGAGGAAACATTACTCTCATGTCAGTCAAGGAAAAAATAGAGCTCGATTTTGAAAGACAGCCCCCAATCCTCTACAAACGAGGCTGACAACTCAGCATTCCGCCGCGCCCAGAATTAAAAGTTACATTAGCAATCTACCACATTTCACTTGTTTCACATTTTCCACTTAAAAATTTATATAATTTATTATTTGCGAATTAATTTGCTGGAAACATTGTTGATATACTCGTAAAATTGTAAACAAGTTACAGAAAAGTATCGAGTAGAAAAAATTCCGTTCGCCTCACTATTTTTTCCAATTTAACTAATTAATATTACAAATTATTGTAAAACAAGCCGCGACGCATGCTCCGTTTGTTTTGGGCGACAAACACAAATATTAGAGGCGAACAAGCACCGGTACGGAATAGCAAATCGCGTTTTATTTGTTTAAGAAGCGTACTCCGAGGCGGGTTTATATTTTGTAAACAGAGCAGTCGAACGTTCGATACGTTCGTACAGTTACCTGTCAATGACGGAGGAATGTCGATAACAGATTTAACTGTATTTTTTCGTGTGTACACACATACGTACGATTCCTCGTTTCGTTTGTGACAACATATTCAAGCCGTAAGTGGTTTCAAGGTGGAACCGACTTAATATGATTTAAATTCAAATATAAAATTGTAAGGCAGTGTTCTTTTTATCCTACATTGCATATTTTTGACGTCAATGTAAATGTGGCGGGGTCAGCGGACGGACTGATTTATTATAAAACTCATAAAATATAATTCTATACCCGGCAATATTAATACTTTTTTTTATTATTTTAAAGCAATTTTCACACAATAATGCTTAAATCCTCAATGCATGCGCCTATTATATTACTAATTGCAATTTAATATAATGATGCATGTACCCCGGGGGTAAGGGATCATTGAACGAAGGTGGTAAGACCGAGTGCTGTTCTGCATATTTAATAGATAACCCAAACCCAAAGACCCCATTACCTTTTGAATAATCGTGTAAGGTAAAAACTATTTTAAATTTGACCTGTCTAATGATTAAACCTCCCACACGTGTTACTGCATATTCAAAATGAATGTTTTAGCAGCATTACTAGAACTAGACTCTTATTTGAAATTTCAATGGCTTCACCAATTAGCCTTTGTCTTGTCAAATCTGATTGTTTTGACTTGTATCAGCGATAATGGTCTAAGATTATTATAAACGTCTTCATTTCTTAGATCAAAGATGACTTACGTTAGTTCATTGTGTCCGATTACATTTGGGTTTGTTATTATTTCTCTATAAAATACAAATAGCGCTGAGAGAAATTACGGAAGCTCGTAGTTTCGAATCGAATCTGTCTGTCATCGAGTGACCATAATCTGACTGGTTATATAAATAGAAACTGTAAGCAAATTGTAATATATAACCGCAGTGTACACTAATATTATAAAACGGAATTATTTGATTGTTTGTTTGTTTCCATTGAATAGGCTCCGAAACTATTGAACCGATTTGAAAAATTATTTCACTCTTGGGAAGCTACACCATCTTCGAGTGACATAGGCTACATTATATTTTCAAAAAAATAGGGATCCTTACTAAAACTCTATATTCTCTCAATATTGTAACCCAGTGTGTAAAAAAATTACCTAAAATATGATTTACTTTGAACTTTGGCCATTATGTGCAATTTCGTCTAACTTAAAAGGTAGGATAGTTGCCTTTAATTTTATTTTTAACTTTTTTTTAGTGCTACCCATGCAAAGCCGGGGTGGATCGCTAGTTCACTTATAAACTGACGTAATTCACAAGCGGTCGGTAACATATCTATTGATTACAGTGGGCCATTATCTAATAACAAATCAATAAATAAATATGCGCTCACGCCCGTAACCAAGAGCGGTAGGCAGAGATCATTTGGCGCGGTCCTGGCACACCTCTCTCGACTCTTCTACATTTATGCATCTACGCATACGTGTTCGTTTTTTAGTGAGCCACTAATCTGATGGATATAAGGTCTCCTAGCTTTTTTAGCCAAACCAAGGTCTCACTTCCTTATATTGAAGTGGGACTAGTACAGCATTGGGTATTGCCAGACGAGCCTTCATAGACACATTCTGACTCCTCACTACTGTACCTATAGCCCCATTCATTTTATTTCCACTCACTCACTCATTCGCACTCACTCGTCGTTCGAAATCTTTAACATGCCTACCATCTATACTAAGCATACACCCCAAATACACGAACTCTTATAACAAAATTATGAAAATTTGGTTATAAAAAAAATTAAGACTTTAAGAAAAATCAAATACATAATTATTTACAGATAATTTGTAATCTAAGCATAATTATGCACAACATATATTGCAGTTGTAACTTTAGTGAGCAATCATAAAACCTGCGAGAGTAAAGTTGAATTATGTGAGGCGCGCAATTTATTACCGGCGGTACATGGGAGAAATTATTATTACCATAATGATAATTAAAGTACAATGTTGGCTCTAATTACAACACTAAATTAATGACGGAGGCTTGAATTGAGTAATTAAAGCTTTATGGAGGACGGGATATATCTCCCATTATGTCTATTAATAATATATTTACTGTGGAACACCTCATAACTCGACATGACTCATCTAATAACGACGAAGAAAATTCTGCACGAAACGTTTTTACTGCATACGTACATGCTTCTTTGCCCATTATTATATTATTACGATCAAAGCGGCCCGTTGTAAAGTTTTACAATACAAAAAGCGGTCTGAGTTCCTACAGGCTACAGCGCCTCGTCTGTCGGCTAAAAAATTGTATTTTATTCATGGCGCAAACCTTAACATCGGGATTATGTTAAATATCGTAGTGTAATGGAAACAATGAATAATGCATCGGGCCCGTCCGACACAATGACATATGAAACAAGTTTTGTTTGATGTTAGTAACGTACACGGATATAGAAATATCAAATTCATTGCATCAGTCACCGTTGCGCGAATAGTGAAACGATCTCTCCGGTGATCATTTTCGTTGTAAGGTTCAAACTAAGTTTTATTGAATTGGATAAGAGCTTTGTTTTGTCACCAAATATTCGTGCGAACGAAGACAATAGGTTTTTACAATTTTCGAATCGCTCCTCTGTTAATGTTTTTTTCTCTTAATTATTTTCCATCAGCTTTATTTTAAAAGGTAAAAGGATAACAGAAAAAGTTACTTTTAAGAAGCCGCTGCGTTTGCGCATAATCGACATCGTTCTTGTACAAGACTTGAATATGAAGACGCCAAAACAATGACTCCGGGTTTCGGAGTTGTTTGGGTCATTTTAATACGTAAGGCCGGTCCACTTAAAAGTAATACTTTACATAAATATGTTCCGATCTGATTTCGATTTATTCATGAATATATCTGTGAAACAATAGGAGGGTTAACTAGTTTCTCGCGTTTTTTTTTTCATTTTTCAAATTTTCATTCAAAATTTCAACTTATTACGGGCGGAAAACGGAGTCTTCGTAACAGGGCCTCGTTACCCTTTGGGTACGGAACCCAAGAAACATAGACACCTCTCCCGCTTCATCATAAGTATGTTAATATAAATATTCTTCTAACAATATATCAGCAATCAAACTCCCTGTTACAAAGCTCCTAAAAGAAAATAAAGCGAGAAGAACCGTTACAATTTGTACATATAAACTTACTTAAACACTTGAAAGAGCACAGTTGAAAATCAATGTCAAAAGTTTTTACAAGTCGATTGAGATCTACTAAAGCATTCTCCGAATCCTGATGCCGAGATAGTGGCACACCGAGCGCACAATATGTGCGGTTGTTGGGCGGAGTCAATGCGTGGGCATCGACGCGTTGGACATTGTTTCACAGACTGTGCCGATACTTCAGCCCAAATATTGTTATTGAGATCTTATCTCAAATTATAATGTTCCTTTATTGATATTTACACTAGTATACTTATTTGTGTGGCGATATCTGCTCGCATCTATAACGGCCTCTTGTGTTTTTTTCTAATAATGGGGCAGTTTGATAGTTTGGGAAGTAATTGCGGGCATTACTTACGCGGGATGGGTTATGTTTAGAGCACATACAACGACTATAAAATGTCTGTTATTACGATGTGCCTAGTTAAAATTCGAACTGGATTAAATTACAACTTGTGTTTACTAGTGTACATATTGCTGAGTTTATTGTACTGTGAGAAAATGTAGCTGTTACGCTTATCTATGATTTGTCTGGACTAGTTTTATATTTACTACTATTTTGTTTGCACTTATAATTCAGTTCTTTCTTACCTCACACTTGTATTCATACTAGCTGTGCTATGCTTTAAATTCGAATAATGAGATAGCCGTATACAACTCTAATTACAAGAATAACTCGCTTTATGTATAACTTTGGTAATAAGAGACATTACGACGACGAAAAATTAGCGAGACCTTACTTACTGTTAAATGCTTAATATAGACAGGTTTCTCATCTAGATGGGTTTTCGATCGCTTTTTAAAGTTTTATGCAGTGTAGACACAGTAGCAGCCTTAGTTATTTTGAAAACAAGTGAATCCGTAATAAAGTACTGGGGAAAAAATACTCTATTGATATCTTCTAAACTATTGGTCAAAATAATATAGTTCAAAAGGCAATTATAATCTACATTAAATTCACTTGATAATAAACACATTTAAATGGATAACGGATTCATACCAAACATGTAATACACACAAATAATAGCGTAGTTAGTGGCGTATGCGTTTTAATGAATGTTTCTTAGAAGATACTATGTCATCTTGGGCTTTTATTTAGTATATTTAAAGAGCTGGTACGTATTGTTGAGAATAAGTCAAATACTACTTGTCAGTTTTTGATTTAATAATGAATGGAAATACCTGGCGAGAAAGTCATCATAATCGGTAAATAAAAAGCAGAGCTACGAATGAACAACCATAAAAAACAAAACGCGGCGGTTAATTTTAATTGGATTAGTAACATACTTGTATGCGTTGACGTATGAATGTAGAAGAAGCGAGAGAGGTGTTCCAGGATCGCGCCAAATGGATATCAAAAATCTCTGTCTATCTCTCTGGGTTACGGGCGTGAGCTTATATTTATTTATTTATTTGAATAAAAAATATTCACATTAAATGAAAGTGATAAAATTTAACAGGATGCATATGTGTACTTGCCGCCTAGAAACACATGTAATGAAGCATAAATTACTAACCTTAACATTGTCGTAAATTTATTCCATGTTCTCAACAAGAGTGTCACGATGTGGTGTGAACTTAGAGCTAATTAAGGGCAACACGACACGAGATCAGCGCGTCATGTCGCAGCCGTGACGTCATGACTGCCACGGGGAAGCAAATGGGCCCTATTAGTACTTGCCACTCGGGGAATCCGCGCGAGCGCCCATCTTGTTACTGCCCGTGGCGAATTGGGTGTGCCCATTAATTTATTGTTTTGTATTGTTTGTTCCGTCAGAAGATTTGTTTCTGTACAGCGTTGAATGTAAGCGAGCCGTTAATCAATGTGACCGATCTTGGTAGAGCAACAAAGAACTTTAAATATACTTATGTGATGTCATTAAAGTACGGGCTTGTAAGGAAAGAGGGTCATGCGGAATCAAACTACATAATACGCTAAACTCTAGCACAACCACATGTTTATACTTTCAAAATTAAACTTTATATTATTTTCTATAAATTAGTTATTAATATAATTGAACATTATTAACAAGAACTTGACACATATATATATATATATATATATATATATATATATATATATATATATATATATATATATATATATATACCTTGATAGGTTAATCTTTATTCCACACATATTACATGGCTTGGTCGAGGTTGCGGGACTTTACTCTTAGGAATGATCCTATACTTCTGGTTTTATAGCATTTATGTGGTGAAATATGTATTTGAAAAAATCCTTACAGTTATTAAGGATACCATAAAAATATATATGTATACAAATAGACATGGATATTGGAGATCATTTTAAAGAAAGAAAAAAGGGACATACAAAATATAATTGAAATTGTCCAAAACATAAGTTGCATTATACATTGTTCGTTTCGCCTGTCGAATGCGATTTTTATAACAATTTTTAAACGAAGTTCCATAAAGCAAAAAGAAGCCAGATCATAATTTGGTGACGGTATGCTTCCTTTACATTGCGGCAAGCGTAGCTCGTATATCAAAATATGAGTAGGCATTTAATGTTTTACTGCTTCGGTGTTACATGTTACACAAAAGCAAACTTAATACTGTCAACCATTATTGTTACGACATACACACACTAATCTGATGTGATAATTTATTTCCTCTTGCGGAGCATGGAGACATATAGGTTGGTCAGTATTCGTTTTCCTGCGGGAGTTCAAAAAGCGATTATGTTAAAAGGCATTAACAGAATAATCGCTAATACACCTCAGAAAAACTTGTGACATCGGCTAAGCCGACATCTGCTGGTTCATACTCCAAATATCTTTCAGCTTTAAAATTTTTATAATATCCCACAATGTTGGTTATTATTCTAATCTTAAGTCATTGTGCCACAAATTTAATTACTTATGTTGAAGCATTACATTATTTGAACTTCATAAGCTTTTATTATAAATAACTGAAGATGTCCGTATTTACTATACAGTGAACTGTTCATATATTAACCTCATAATTTAATAAATATTAAAAAAAATATAAAGGATGTTTTATAAAATATGAATGTGTTATACATACAATCCATTCGTTAAGTCCATCAACTCCTTCAATAAAATATTAATTCGTTCATTTAAAATTCCAGCACCTATTAAATCGCCCGAGTTAGCTAATAACGTATTCTGTAATTTGCTCATACGTCTTGTTATGGTCGTTCGGCCAGATTAAAATCCCGGCCACCCTTCCTCTGTCGCACCCTAAACCTCACTTAATATATTATTCATTCTCTGTAAAACACGGTAAAACGAATCCGACCCGCACATCGTCAATACTTGAGCCAAACGAATGAGTGTCGTCTACTTGTATGTACGTTCCACCAATGAGGAAGTTACTAGGATACAAAAAATATGGCTGTACCCTACATGCACCTGTATTTTTCTTTTTAATATGGATATCTTTTGATTAGTAACTTTTTATCCCTCCATTAGCACCTAGAAGTGTACTACTTTTCTTCATTATCTGGCACAACACGTTTTCTTCTTTTTGTCAACCGTCCGTGTGAGTGCGCTTTTAAATAACAAAAATATTTTGAAAAAGTCACACAAAAATTAGTTTCTAGCTATTTAAGATTGTAACATAAAAGCTAATAAAGATTATGTAATTTATTAAATTGGTCATGGTCCTCGTCAAGTTTAAAATAAAACCAAGTCCTAAATTAAAATAGCGTTTAAGATCCTAAGCTCGGCTTACTTTAATCGCCAGTTCCCACTATCTTGACATGGTTGGTAGACATCAAAACAAGTAAGTCATTCTTTTGTTTAATGATATATCAAATGAGATGCACAGACTCTATTCATACACCGCCATCATAATGTAAATGAAAATAAAACTGAGGCTTTAGGAAATTTTCTTTTGTCCCTTTAAGAATACTTTCCCTGTTCAAATTGTTACTCGTAGATGGTTACCCAGGTAAGAGTTGCTTTGGCACTTTAACGGTGGTGTAAAACGGTCCCCATGCATATTATAGTATCATCATACAGTTTGGATGGAAGTTTATACCGTACAAGGGTTAAATTTATAGCGTCTCTTTTATAGGCGAGGAGTCAATAGTAAAAGTCGGACGGTCATTTCGGTTCGCTAGGCCACAAATTCCAGCTGTAAGCACGTAAATAAAACGCTGTACTCAGGTGTCTCTGAATTAGGAAAACATTAAGCGAGGATCGGATTCACGATTTGGTATTCATGTTCTTTACCCTTGTACCTTTTTATGGTAAGTTAGAACGGAAATAATTTATTGGAACATAAACATTTCATTGCGTTCTTTCTTTGAATCATGTTACGTTTTTAGTGTTTAAAAAGTGTGAATATTGATTATTTATAAATTTATGTTTGTTTTATTTTAAATTTTAAGAATATAATTAAGAAATAAAAAGCAGTAATAAACTTACTGCAGCATAAACGCTAGTAGCTTCAGATAATATCTAATGGAGTCTTTTAATTTCATTTTACAGGATGAAATTGCTCTTATCACACTGGTAGAATAAGACTTAAGGACAGCCAATTATTTCCAAGGAGGGTTGGCGTCAGGCAGGCTACGGTCATACAAATGCAAACGAGCAAATAAATGTTTAGCCTACCTTTAATGGACAGAGGAGGGGACATAGACAGGAAAAAGGACATTTCCTTTTCCTATTCAAACTCTCCCCGTCGAATCCTCTTCCTCGAAAAGGGGAAGATGACTAGATTTGGGTCTCTAGCACCCCACACACTAGACGAAACGCAGTCCACTTCTACTTAACGCCTATCTTCTCTGAGGTCGTAGGTGTGTGAGTATGTGAGTCTTTCCACTGTTAGCATGGAATTGAATAGGTTTTGTAATTCATACTCTCAGTTATCGTAACTATTGTGGCGATATGCACATATAACCTAACCTAACGATATCTAAGTACATAATTATTTTAGATAAATTAACGATATAAATAAATTATTACTAAAACATTTTATTAATGTAAATGCGAATTCGATCATTATATTTCTTATAACAATATAGAACTTGAATCTACTATGATTATTATATTTAAAGAACAACTCGATAAATCAATTTCTTATGAATTATTTTAGTTGCCGTCTCATTATGCAAATTAAACATTTGGTTATATCAATCTTCCAATTTATTGATTATTTAGTGTTCGATGATGTAAATTTAAGTTAATTAATAATGGATATTTCTAAATATAGCTTATGTTATTTTTTCATCAACACAAAATACTCTGTGAAAACCACCTCTTCAATTTTTTAAAGATTATTAAATGAAATTAGAGAATTCTTATAAGGTTTGTAACGGATAGGATTCTTACCAAGATTAGCCTTTTTGAGCACTCGATAGTTCGGCACAGTTGCCAGCGCCATGGTCACGGACTGACTGGAGTTAGTAGAGTTAGTAGTAGAGCAGAGTAGCCGTATCGATCTACCTTCTTTCTAATTCTGCGACCACTACTACTGTTTGATTTCTCACTGCACGCTAAGTCCACACTCGATATTATATTTTGTTGGCGACAAGCACACTCACTGTGTCTACTACACTTGTTCGCGTACCCGAAGTCGGCTGGAAAAAATGGAACAGCATTTTATTGTATTGCTGTATCACTGGGCACGAGGTACTCGACTATTTAAGCCCACGATTGAAATTTTTGCATTTAGTAATTGCAATCGCTTCTCTTACCAATCTTGGTATGTAATGTAATGTAGTCAAGGAGGCTAGTCGTGGCAAGTATCCCGTCTCATACAAACCTTATATTAGAAAACTACAGGAAAGCTTAAAGTTATAGAAAGTCCTGATAAATCGTTACAGTTACAGTTACGCTACGCGTTGCAGGATTCTTCCATATCCATACATATGTTATATAAGCTTAGATATTCTTCTATTGATAGATAGACTGATCTAAGGCATACTTTTAATGTATTTTATTGGTATATTAATTTTTCATTAACCTCAGACTCTGACGTTGACAGAGACTTGAGACATTACGTCATAGCATCGCCCTTATTTAGTTTGTCCCACTGACTTCCGTATCATAAATTTTCCCGTGTCCCTGTAAGAAGTACAGTATAAAAAAACATAAAAAATTGAACGCGTCCAAACACAGCATCGAGTTAAGCTAAATTGAGGCTCGTAAGTCGATTGCATCATAAATATCTCGTACGGAACACAACAAGTGAGCCCAAAGTACACAATAAAATTCAATCATGTTCGCAGGCGGCTGCTCCGCGCCACACAGTAATGTTTTATGGTGACGTTGCTCCCACGCCGGCGACGAATCAAATGCTCCGATTGCGGTGATACTAGCGGTCTACTGGTCAAGATTTTGATTTATAAATTGAATACCTGATAAATTCTAGAACATTTCAGTAATTCTGCTCGGTGTTTGATCGTAGCTGCTGACAAACGGTATCACCAACATTTCTTTAATTGTTTTGAAACAATCACAACTGTTCATATTCATTCTAAATTTCAATTTTAAAGTTATAAAGCCGCGTTCGACCATATTTGGTAGGGAAAATCTTATAGGTTCGCGTTGACGACATGTTGAACATGCGTCAGAGACTTACTTATTTTAATTTGGTCTGCACTATTTTTTTTAATATTCTTAAACATTCAATTTTGAATTGTATTGTTACAGGGGTTTATTTTGGTTCATTTGATTTGAAGGGGATTATTTATTTTAAACTGTGGTAGCGCCTTGCACACATGCTTTGAGTTTTCACTTCTATCGGCAGTCCTTATGACTGCCTGTTTTTTTTTTGATAAAATTGCACCAGGATCTTGAAACTTAAATATGTATATGTAGTATTATGCGTTTATTTCTCTTATATTTTCAAATACTTTAATTTTTACATAATTTTTAGTTATTATATTGATATGAGCAGTGGTGGCTCAGCGGTTTAGGCCCCGACTTACGTACTGTCATCCGAAAACATCGTGATGAAACCGGCATGTCTTAGAACCACCAACATTTTTAACAAATAAAATATCCGCCAATTCATCTAAGATGCATATTATACACATAAATGAAAGAATAAAATGTATTTGAAAAGATTTTTTAGACAAATTCTTCGTGAAATGTGAAACGTAGCGCAAAGTTTCAGCTAATGTCCGTAATAATTTACTTTTCTTCCAGCTCAAATAAAATAGTAATTTTGAAACAGATGTTATTTACACCTGCATAAGCCAGAGAGTTGTTATTTTGTTCCGTCGCTACTTGACGGCTCTATGCGTCGGCTAATTATTAATTCACGAGCTTGAGCCTTATCTCTGGGGCTCAAGAAAACCGGATTTTTAAAGGCACATTCACACTTTCTATTTATTTATATAGAATATAAAATGTAAGTATATTTAAATGGTCAATTATATAACATAATAAATTCAACATTTTGCTTCAAATCACCTATTGAATGTTAGCTTATCCTGGCTTTATATTCTAAGACAAATAATAAACTATAAGTAGTAATTTTTTAACTAAAAGTAGTAATATATTACATTTCAAAAGTTTATCAGTTATTCTATTAAATTTCTTAATTCTAATAATTAATAGTGAAGAACATACAAATTCAATTATTAAATACGAAGTTTTAGACTTATTTGTTATCATAAATTCACAAAAAATAACACTTAAACAAAGTTATAAGATAAAGATCGTATACTTGAACATTTGAAGCTATCTAAATCGCATGTATATTGAAAGATGTGCACATTTATGTAAATAATGGAAGCCCGGACGGCGACAGGCGATCGTCTGTGAAGCTCTTAAGTTAGTAATCGATGGCATCGATCAAACAGCCCCTAATGAATTGTCCGTTTGCTTAAGGGTTAAGTCTAGAGATACCCATAATCACACGCGTGATAGAGTTACACAATGGGTGGTTTTAACATCCATTTTTTATCGCAGATCCGTTCGTTGGGCGGAATTTTGTGATGAGTTAAGGGTGAGTTCTCTTTTTTATTTGTTAACGCAAATTTATCTTTGATAGAAAAGTTTCATCAGTTAATGTATGCGGCGCAATTGATAGATTACTATACATATCACCAAAATTATTACTAGTCTTTTAGAAGATTTGTGCGAGTGATATACGAGGTAGATAGAACAAGCTCTCTCGAATTCTAGCTTTCGATTCTCGATTCGACTTCGAGCATTACTACTAGTATTCATTAGTGACCTCAGAAGAAAAACGATAAGGATTACCATTTAAATTTTTAACTGCAAAAACGAGTCTTTCTCGGCAGTTAAACATTAATAACGAATAATATTCGATAATATGTAAAGTTACAGTTTCCAAAAACCTTCATTATTCTATAACGAATTTAGTTATAGAATAATGAAGGTTAACATAACAAATAAATGTAACTTTGTCCTCCGCCCACTCCAGGGTAATATAACAAAGCAAGAAAAAACTGTATCCTTAATTTAATTTTCAATCGATAAAATGTAATAATAAATTAAATGTATATTAATATTAGTATATTATATTATTTTGTTAAAAAAAAAAACAAATTATGAAATAAAATAAATGTACTCTTAGAATGAATTGATGACGACAAAAAACAAACGACGAATCTATGATCCTAAGTTTGTCATATCTATATTTTATCATTGTATGATCCGAGACATATCAATCCATATATTAAAATCATAGGATTGTCAATTAGTCTCCATTTATTTTACACCAACGTGACAGCCCTTTAGAAACAACACGCTACCAAGCAAACTCTGTAATGATTGAACAAAAGCGATCGTTATCAAGAGCCATGTCCGTTACCGTCTCATCTACTTTATTGTTAATGTACCATTGTCGTATTATATTTGTAATAGATTCATATCTCCCATGTGAAAGATGTTCTCTGTCATGTTTCAATGAACCGTTTCGATGGCGTGGAATTAAAAATATCCCCTTTCTAATATCGTTTAAAATGTCAATTTGCCGAACCCGATGTGAGTTATTACTACGTCTCAGTTGGTTGACAAATATGCTTTGAAGAGTACCGTAGTAATTCGTTTTGGTCAAGTTAGTGTTGTGAGGCATTCCATAGTAACATTTGGAGCGACTAAATCATTGGTCACGAATGATGTTAATAAAATAACAATGACTGTTAGTCACACTTAGCGGCATTACAAATACACTCCTTAGATATCTCATGCATGGGATGTATTTTATGGAATAAAATAATCCACACTTTAAGTTCAAAACGTTACAACGCGATTACTTTACGAACTAGTTCTCTATGAATACAAAATCGATTATTCAATTACGTCATTATGAAGTGCAGTATATAACGTCCATTGTACTCCTTATAGCACACTTACCTTAATATGTAAATAATTGTCATTCGCTTATGTAATCACTAAATTATTTCAGTGCTTTGAGTATATTTAATCCATGAATAAAAAAACAACATAAATTTGACTTTTCACTCGAGCCACATGTAAATGTACCACAACATAAGGTGCACAATTCCGCAAAGATTGCCTAAAACATGGGTAGGGTAAGGATATATCGTTTATATAAAATACAAGGAATGTTACAATAACCTTCAAAATGATAATCACACCGATCAGATTGCGACATACTAAAGAAAGGCGTTAATAATAGTATCCTAAACCGACAAGCAAGCGTACATGTAGAGATAGAAAAGAAGATGGAGGTGTGCCAGGACCGTGCCAAATTGTAATCCGTAATCTATACTTTCCTTTCCGGATTATACATGTAAGATTTCGTTTCATATTTTGTATTAGATATTTAAAGGTATTTTTCATTAATGTTGTTTATTGTAGCTTAAAGTAGATTTTGTTAACTTTTATAAATTTATAATACTAATACTAATACCTTTGTCATTATTTAATTACCAATAAATCTGTACTTCTGTATTTTATTTTATTTTCGTGCAAACTTGTCGCCCTTAATAGAAATAGCTAGTAATTCGTTGCTGGCCGCGCGTTTCGGGGCTCGCGGCGCTTCAATTTTCGGTAATTGTTTTCGATTGCGTCCATCAAACACTCGCGACCGATAATGGAATTGATTGTTATTTAAGTACTTCGCACACAAGTGATGTCGTTAAATTGGAATCGATACCTTTTAACGCCCAAAAAGTGTTAAATTCACATACAAAATATTGAAATGTACTTGTCTATGTTTATTATTATGTTTGCTGTTAAAAATAAGACAATGTTAAATCATATATTGTTTGTCAAAGCTGTCAAACATACATAACTTAAAACATATTTAGAAAACAATACAAATGTAGTATACAATTAGTGTTTTCAATAGTCTTGGCGCTATCCTACGACACTAAAGCGTTTAGCATCAAGCTACTCTGGATTGTTCCAAAATCGAAAATCAAATAAGAAAAGTGAACGCATTCACAGCCCACGCGCTACATTTGTAGGGTCAATAAGTGATTATTGCGACACACGGTTTAAGTTTTTATCGTAAACAAAAATCGTAAGAGCCCGTCAAATATCATTATCATTAAATGATGGATGGCTAATTCTTGCTTCTATCAGATTGTGGCCCGTATAAAGATGCGTGGGACAACGCGTACAATGCATCATTTAAAGCCGAGTGGCTGTATCCAAAGCGAATCAATCCTTGAAATAAGCACGCCAGCGGTGGGGGTGCTATTAAACAAAATGATTAAACGGTCTCAATATTCAATTCTAAGCTATTATTTTACTACATCGTTTGTCAGTTTATTCAACGCGGTTCGTATTCATTTTCTATTCAACAAGTATAGAATTAATTTTCATCTGAAATATGTTTTAATTCATTTGTAGTTGATAAATCAGAAAATCTATTGCATTTGAGTAAACTGTAAAGTAATTGAAATTAAGTATCCAGATTCATCCTACTAAAAAGACAAATTGAGTTAACGACGGTTAAAAATGTACGTAGAGTAATAGTTTATTGAGTAGCGCAGTTGTATTTGTTGAATTGTATAATATAGTTAAAAAAACTGATTCACTCACTTGCCTACTCTATTATTGATTCTACTTTCTAATACACCTGCCCAATTTTTTAACTGTACTTTTACTAATAAATTAATAAGAAAAATAATCAAACCATAATAGGAAATGCAGTTAGTTTGATTATTTTTTATGTCGCATGACATTAAAGTTATAACAATTTTAAATGGATACGACGAACCCATAAAATCTTTGAACATCTAAGCAATTATGAAATAAATAAAATTATAAAGACCCCAATAAATTCGCAAATCCACAACATAAATACAACTACTTATAACATAAGTCAATCTGACATGTAAATTTGAACGCGCTTGTATCGAACTCATATTGACAGAAAGTAATATTATTTAATATGATGTCCATAATTCTGATGGAGCTAATACACGAACAGAACCCGAAGCGAACAAACAAATTTACCGAAATCGTTGGCCGGTCAGCGGGAAAAATTATATGGAGGATACGTGCCCGCGGCCTGCGCCCGCGCCTCGCTCTGACACGGTTACATTGCTAGGGGCACCATCAATTAAAAATACTTTGGTTTCGTTTTATTATTTTTTTTCTACAAAAAATAAATAAATAGATGTCTAATGATATAATATAAGAAAGAGAAAAATCCAAGGACCCTAAAATTATTTTACATAGCATCAAATTTTAGATAAAACGATGTATTTATTTAGTACGTTTGTCTCAACATAGCATCTGCAGCTACACTAGGCTTCGGGGTGTTATTCATTTATTTACACCTATCAAATATCTTTGTTTTTTTATAGAAGTTGTTAAACGAGTGGTTCATATGATATTAAGTAGCGGCTACCATCAGCAACAAGCTAATGAGTTGCAGATGCGTTCTTTAGTTTTAATGGACAGAGGACAGCGGAGAGGGAAACAGCGAAAAGGATTATTTTTTTAATATTAGGAATAGACGGGAAGAGGAAGGTGACTAGAAATAGGCCTCCGACACCTTACTCGCACATCGTCTTGTCAGAATGAAGTCATTCAATTTATTTCAAGTGGAATACGACCCTTAGGTGGGAAGCCGTTGAAGTTTTTTAGCCTAAACCTCTTTCTTATCAAACTAACGTTGTGTAATTGCAAATTAATTTTCGGTCCTTCGATCGATACTAATATGGCTACCCTACCGGAGAAAATTTATGCCCTCATAAAATATGAACACGCTCTTTATACCCACAATATAAAACAACCTGGTGTTTGTATCCTTCGATCAAGGAGAATTGAAAAATAAAATGTTTATCTCCTTTATTTATTCTTTAATTATTTTAACAGACCTGCTCTAGTCGGTGGACACCTTATCGCTTTTAAATGTTGCCGCATTACATGTTATATGATAATTAGCTTTGTAAAAATATTATTAAACTCCGGTCCTAAAAAGATAGAAAAAGTTAGTCCAAATCCAAATAAATTATTTGACGGTAACGTGTTAAATTAGTTTGAACCAAAGTGAGTTAAATATTTTAATTTGTACAAAGAAAACGCATTATTGGCTTGCATGTGAAATCAATTTCTTAACTGAGATTATTATAATATTTTACCTGAAAATTATTAATTAAATATACAGGCACTGATAGGGACCGGTGACAAAAGTGAAAACTCAAAACAAGTGGGAAGCAGTAGTTCAAGATAAATAAATGATCTCTGATTATCACCAAAAAGCCCTTGCGTCTTAACAAAACAAATAAAAACTGAAAACAAGAAAAATAAGTAAATAAAAAGTTTTTTAAACTATTCCAAAATTAAAATAAGCATGGCTATAAGATTGTCCCCAGCCAAATATCGTCTAACGCGGCCAGAGAAATATTCACTTCACTAAATGTCAAAATGATAATTACCTTAAAGCGACAGTGACAAGAACCCAGAGGAAAGTAAAAAAACTGATATGGTTAGAACACAGATGTGCCAAAAATATATCGGTTATATAACAAAGTAAGAAAAGGCTTAAATTTAATTAAAAGAAACAAAAATATCATTCGGTCAAAATTCTTCTTAAATATATTTTATAAAGTTTATCCGGTGTTTGACAACTTAATAGTAATCCAGAGGTCGATTGCTTTTAATTACACATCAGCTAATGCCCCGCAGCTAACCAAATAGTTTTATTTCGTTGTCGGGCGCGCCACCCACCTTCGTGGCTGGTTTTTTGCAAAAGATGAGTATAGTAAATGATATTCGTATAGTTACATTTTTAAGGCTTTAATAACTGTTACACCTGTTCCTACTGTGGTTTTAGCCATCATAAATTGACTCATTTATTTTTCATTGTAATGTCCAACATTTAGTCCATGCGTCATAATAATTGCATAATGTAATACTTGGATGGTAGAATATTCATCTTACTTTTATAAGTAACACAATTCAAGAGATACGATGGTAATTTCTGCCTTCTTCAAATACTTGCGTGCTTTATCAGTCACGTGCCTTTAGTATAGCTTTGTCGCCATAGACTTTATTATTGTTTAAGCAAGATTTAAAGAACTAACACAAGCCCTCAATTAAATGAATTCGAGAACAGAACCCAAACGCCGGCAGCGAACAATCCGGATCGTAACATCTTCCTGAGAGCGCGCGGATTGTACTCGGTGACAGCCTGACAGACGTCAAGTCGCAGCGTAAAATAAAACGCAGCGCCGACAGATTATCCGTCCACTTGCTACCGATGTCCCCCCGAGATAACGTCTTGGCCGGATGACGAGTTAATTCGATAGTCACCGCGCCTCGCCTCCTACCTCATACAAATTCGATGTGACATCTCACGAAAGAATCATCTTCTAACTATACGATTCTTCGAAATGTTTAAGAATTTAATTTAACACTGAACAGGTTGTTTTTGATTGACACCCTCACAATTAGACGAAGCCGAGTATCTGGTTATTAAAAATATTTTAATATGATATGATATTAGATTCGCTCTTTACCGCGTCGTGGTCGTCATAAGTGGTCTGTAAGACTCGCATTACGACTCAATATAAGTATAAGTCTCAATACTATACATATGTATATAATTAAAGCCTGTGATACAAAAGATTGCAGAAAATATTGACTCCGTGTAAAATCATCCGGGCTGACCAATAAGCTGGGAACTTTTGCGCCGTATGTTATACGGGCGAGCGGAACTGTTTGCCCTATATGAGAACACAAAATTTGTCCTTACGTGTCCCTCCACGACCCTTGGTATTTATTCCAACTCAAAGTCCATCCTAGATATTATCAAAAGTTTCAATTCCCTACATCACGTTGTACAGAGGATTATAAATAATATATGAGTGAAGAAAAGTAAAGAAAAAGAGGCTGAGCTATTTTGGGTGAAGGCTCACGCGGAGATAGTTGGGAATTAAAGGGAAGGATGAACTGGCGAATCAAGCGACTGTCCGGTAAAGGACTGACCTCACTATGAGAAACGCCCCCTCATTCTTCAGCGACAATTTCAGTAAAACTTGCTTGACGAATACAACCGCCGTAACAAGGAGGGACAAACGGCGTCGACAATAAAGATCTTCTTCCCGGACGATGTGTGCGCATACTCAGTACTCCAGAATCGAACCCTGTGCTGGTACAGGAACTGACGGTGCACCAAGGATTATCGCCTATTGGAGAAACTGCATAAGAGTGTCTCCAGCCTAAACTTGCCGGAGGTATAACAATAAAAAAATCTTTACATTGAATCTTTTATGTGTCGTAACAATATGAATTCATTTGCGGATTAATAAACCGAATTAAAGGTGTTCATCAGCGAATAAATAAATTTCATACGCGAGCGAAACATGCACGGCGCATACAATTTAAATTTAAATTGATTGTAAGCCGCATAAGAATCGTCATTAAATTGCACCGAGACAATCGCGCCGATTTAAATGGCGGCCGAGCGCTAGCGGGGGGCGCAAAATTACCATGTCCCTCATCACAGCGTGTTCCCTTCGAATTAATGATAAAATACCTGCTTGTTACAGCAATTTATTGTGAAATTTTCGGAACAACACGTGAAATATCCTCTGTGTGCTTACAGCACATCTCTTTTCTTAAAAAAAGTTAATAATAATGTCAGGTGTATTTATTGTTAAACATTAAATATTACAAATACGCATTACTACACCATTACCATTTAATAATTATATTCGATCGACTTGAGTATTCTGACATAATATGATTGGAATAGTCCTCTTGGTGTTGCTATAAAAACAATAACTAACCAAGGCTTTATAAAAAAAACCTTGCTTTCCTGCTTTAAAAGACGAATGAAAGAATCCAATGCAATTTGGAATCCCTTTTCTATATCTCATTTTTACTTTTTTTCCTTATAGGCAAGTTTCCTTAGAAACGCTAACGAAAATACCATTGGTTATTAAAGTTGCAGAGCAATGGAACAAAATCATTCGCGTTTCCGAGATGGGTAAACGCAAACTTTGCTAGCATTTGAATAATATTTCCACTATGTAGATGTTATCTCAATATTTCCCTTAATTGCAGTCAACTCCGTTAATTTCCATCTGTATAAGATTTTGATTAAATTGAATATTATAATAATTCAATTATTTCTTATATTTACGCGAATACTACACAATGGAACAAAACTAAAACAAAATATAAGTAAATAAAAAGTGAAACCTTACCAAATATAAATCCCAAGCCAAGCAGATAGATTATCTGAGCATATTCTGAATAGATCGAAGAATCGGATAGACGAGGGACAATAATATTAAAAACTACACCTATTTTCATTCCATTTCATTACAAGCAAAAAATATTAATAGAAAAAAACATTCATTTTATTAAGTACTTAGAAATAATTAAGTGGGATTCTACTTTTGGGCCCTAATCAGCATATTCTAGAAGTGGGCGAATGTAAAAATGCCTTCATAAAATATGTATTCGTAAAAATGTCAGTGTAAAATGCGCGAGTTGACTGGTAACACTAACAAATGGAACATATTTACATGTACACCCTCCACTGGAGAATGTCAAGGCCCAATGACCGAATAATCGCAAACAAAATTTTTATTCACGATTATCCTCCCCGGCTTCGCCCGGGTCGCCGTTTCGGAATCTATAGGGAACATACATACATCGCCTTTTATATACGTTGATATGCACCTGTAGAAAACCAAAAATATGAATTCAACGGGAATCGTAGATTTTTCCGAGATAAAGTAGCCTATGAGGTTTTTTGTGACGAAGGTCACTGTTTGCCTAGAGGAGGCATTTACAGCCTTTTCAAAATTCTAATAATCAATGTCTTGGGTTTTATTGCGCTTATAAAGGCCCCTAATAATAGTTTTATTTTATTTTTAAATATCTTTCATGTACAGACAGGGATCAGTTACAGTTTTATTAGATGTATAGATGTTCGTTAAATAATGTTGCTCCTTTTATTATTTCTGATCGTTATAGTGTGTTAAGAAACGCTAAATTTAGCATGGACGTTGTACCGTTTCCAAAAGCTAACATGATTTATATAACTGTTTATTTTTTCTTCAATTAAATGTGTAAATTAATCAGGACTATATACTAGGCCTATGTTCCATCCTATGTGCCCGTACGACCGTCGAGTGTGTTAGTTTTAATAGTTTCACTGTGTATGAACTGGCACTGGCACTAAATTACTACTTTTAAGTATCACAAACGAAAAATAATCCAAGTGCTAACCCTATACACGGTACAGGAGGTGCAGTGATAGCGGTAAAGCAATTAGCTGTCAAGTTGTAAACGGTAGCCGTCGCGTTCACCGTCCACACTTCTTTCCACCCCGTTTGGTAGGCAACAGCTTGTAGCGTGAGCCCTCCACGCTTTCTCTATTAGGATACTTATTCAATAACATTACCTGAGATTTTTTGAAAAACTCTTTGAAATGGGTCCTTGTCTTTTACATTAAGATTAATTACAGTGGTAAACTTGATACATTACCTCTCTGCTTATATATTGGTAATTTCCTTCAAGCCTTATCTATTTCGGGTAATAGGTGGTCTAGTTACTGACTGATGTAATAGGGATATCCTTATATATAGTCTTTCAAATTTCTTTTCTTAGTTAAAAGGCTTGTATTCTTATACAATTGCATTAATATCGAATGTTTCTTTAAAATCGAAAATACTATAATTGTCTCCTTGACTGACAGTATAAAGGCACCTTTACACATGAATAATTTTCATTACCTTCACAATCTCACGTTTCTCTCGTCTTGTAGAATCTATGAAGTATCTTTTAACATGGTTTAAATAATTGTTTTAAAAGTTCTCGCTGTAAACTAAAATCGATTGGGCATATGATTAAAAATTTAAACATGGTTAATTTTTTATCACGGTGTATATAGCATTCATTGCCGTTATAACCGAAATTCTCTTTATATTAGAAGTAAAATCGAAATAAGATATTTTCCAAAAATTCAATGAAGCCGAACCATAGTGTTTAAATTAACACCGTAGTCTAATTAAAGACACAGACTAATTTCGCAATAAGTTTTTTATTACAAATGTATTTCTACTAGTCATCGATTCTTTTGTTCACAGGGATCTGGCATCCAATTTACGTTTTTCATTAGATCATGTTTGCAAAAAAATTGAACAAAGAGAGTGACATAATAGTATATCAAATAGATTTAAATTAATTGCGATTTGATTTCTTAATCTACGTTAAAATTTCTTAGGTACGTATAGGAGCGGCTTAAAAAATCAGCTTATAATTAATTAATTTAAATTAAAAAATTGGTATTGGCTGTCGTCGCGATTCCATGTTTAATAACGTATGTCACTCTATTCACTATACTAAATTCAAGACTCGCAAAGAGTATCGGCCATCGCCAACCCCTGACGTCTCACCTCCCCGCGTGCGCTTTCATTTGTACAGCGAGTGCCGAAGCCCTACTGTGACTCCGTCTTATTTAGAGCACTAATAGTTGTTACTTGTGGCTTGAGAATCGAATTACAGACTTCGGCAAATAGTCGCATTATTATCCTATCTCATTTTCAATAAAGAATGAGCTAGAAAATGTATTGTTCTATACGCAATATTTTTCCAGTCCAGATTTGTTCGCTGAACTCGCAAGACGGAACTCGATACGGCGCTGACGCCATCGACCGTGGCCGTTGTTTTTTTTAATGAACTATGGAGGCAAGAAGCGTAACCCGGTGGACGTCGCACGACCGCTTCCCGCGGGATGCCATCTCGTACCGCTGAACGCTCGGCCGCTCCTACGTTTTAATTGATCTCAATGCTCGAGACGAATCGACTCGTTGCGCCGGTGACTTTTTACGCGCTTGACTCACCATCATGACATTCGTCGTACCTACATTTGAATGTTCGGACAAATTGTTATGGACAAAAATAGATATAATAAATAATTGATTCAGAATCAAAAATAACCTGTCTATAATACATTTTGATAGTTTTATACCAGAAGCCTTTTTTTATTTACTCGGATATATAATATTCTTTACAAGAAAATTTATTTGAATTGCTTCAGATTGCGAGCTGCGGTTTTCAACTAAATATACATACTTAACTTGGGTTAACATAAAACGCTTACAGTTTGAAACACTTCTAAAATGGATGTGTGATTTCCGTTGAAACCTTTAATTTAAGCTTTCCTTAAAAAACTTCAATCTAAGCGTACTTAACGCTTAACAGCCCACATCGCCACGCAGTGTCTCTGTCCACAGACAAAGGCCTTTACTAGATGAAAGTGGTCGTAAGTCGCTGTGGTTATAACTATAGCAACTTTAAAATTCAAACAAAGCTGCTAAATGGTCTTTAATCGAATAGCATTTTATGTCTGAAAGAAGCACGACGAAGAAAAACACTTTGAGTGACGTCGTTGTTAAAATTTGCAAGCGAATTTTGTTTTTGTGCCACTTGTCTTATGGTATTGTTTTGATAATCAACATCTCAGGTTTACTGTTTTATAACGCAACGACGCGATAAATTGGCGGCAAGATCGTAACTTCCACTACAAAGTGCGCTGTGAAGGATTCATCGAATAATTGTACAGCCAATAGCTTTACGCGTTCAGCCTTTATTTTTGCCGAAGCGCTGCGAAGTAGCCGGTGGTATTTTAATGTGGCGACGGTACATATAATCGCACTTAATTTTGTCCTAATGTGAACCCGCGTAAGAATCTCAGCCTTTAGTCCACTAAGTTTTTCTCCCGGGAATATGTGAGTACGGTACGCCGATGAGCCAGATAAGGCAAGTGCTGTTTTAAATATGCAAACCACAAAGTTTGCGGTGCGGCCTTCCGACAGGGCACTGAATAATTTTACACGCTCTCGAGGCGTGCGTGTCGCCCTAATTTGAGCATTTTACACGATACAATTTGAGTTCAAATTTTAATTATATGTCAATTTGTACCAACTTAGATCATTTATAAAGTTACAAATGGAGAAGATGCGTTTGGTTGCACTAGAGAAACATTGGACCTACTAAACCAATTTAAATAATTCCTTCATAATTAAAAAAAATACTATTCAGATGTAAATCAGGCCAATTTTAAATTTACCAGAGTGATGCAAGGCACGACCAGTTAGTCAAAGGTAACGAATATTATTTTCATAATATATGTAGACACATAATGTTTCTATCAGATAGACTACAATATCCAATGAAACCAACAACGTTTAAGTTAGGAGTTAATAGAAGAGTGGCAAATACATTGCGTAATTAATCGAGAACAGATGCCTCTTTACTATTTCTAAGCTGTGGGTGGATACGGTTTCTAAAACATACGAGATACAAACCTGAAGCACATCGGTATTTCAAGTTCGTATTCCGAAATGGAGTGGATCTAATGAAATCATTTTCAAGCTTACAATACCGACCAATGGTACGATATCTGGTATTATTTACAATATTTAACTCCTCTCCTCTGTCTGGCTTCTTATTCGCCTTTGGTTTTAAAATAAATTAGATTAAAACCTTAAAAGCATAACCTTCTTCGATTATCGAGATATTCCTATCTAATAGATTGTGTTTAGGATATTTTGCGAGGATGGTTCTTACGTATAAAGCAGAACTTTCTGCATCATCAAAATTCCCGAATCGCACCTTTCATTAAGTTAAAAGTACATCCATCCTTCCCTTCATGTTACACTGACGATTTAAAATTCCATCAGCAGTGTACTCCCAGAATTGATAGTTTGATAATAACAGTATTGAAGTATAATATTCTAATTTAGATTTAACGAAGCAGCGGCAAAAATTTAACAACCTCGTTATTTTTACTCCGGTCTAACGTGAGATAATCTATCCATTGTCTTAGTGGGATGCAATAAAATCTATGGAATCATTTGATAATGAGGGAGGATAAACGGGCTTCTCGATTGGACCTGTCTCTATCGCTGTGTTGCGGACATCGCTAGTCGTTATTTAGCACCCACCGCCAAACACTAAGGCATTTTTTAAGGACAATACAAGCCTCCCAACCGATGGAATATTCAGAGTGCCTGAAGAATTCTCATTCTCGCACCCGCTAATGAATAGCTATTCATTGAACATTTTAACTATGTCGATCGGAATGGCATTCGAGTGTACGGGTTCTTAAAAGGTCCACCGACTTGCGTCGGACCTTTCCGCCCCGCTTAATTTATGGACTCATATATTTTGGTTCATTTGTATTAATTACATCACTCGCATTAACATTTTGCTCGCCAACGGTTTTTTAAAGTAAAAACTTAGTTTGTCACGATAGACGATGTGTGTTAGAAGAAATCTTATATGTTTGCGTGAACAACATGCTTAACAACTACTAACTATTGTTAAGAGACATGTATATATCATTGTTGATTATTTATATATTTTTGAACTATTGTTTTGAGTTTTTACTTTTGTCGGTATTCATTATGACTATGTTTTTTTTCCGTCTACCTTCATTTCTTTGTGTATACGAAATAGGAGTGATTACTCATGTGCCAGTTTTTATTACACATTTGATTTTATTGTTCCGTGATAGAAAACAATTGTAATAAGGTAATAAATTTTAGCATTAGACACGCTTGTCCATCCGACTGCATTTTTTAATCTCGGAACACAACCAACCTGACTTTCCAGTTCGGTTCTCTAACTCGGTTACTAATTTACATTCAAAATACTACGTAGACCCACTGTTGTGTCGGGGAGGTTCAAAATATTTTTTTATACATTTCTTTTGTGAAGAAGTTTGGTTGAGGCGTCGGTGTCCCAGCGCTTAGAATATATTAATATTAAATAACTTTTTGTTTACATCTAATTATTTTAAGTGTCAGTTTTTGTGTGTCGATAACTTTGGGCGTTAGTGTGAAAGGGAACTTTGACATCGTCCAACTGAGATTTCCTGTTACATTCAAAATTATCGTATTCAGATGTTTATGACCTAATTTGTATGTTTTAACATAGATTTAAGTCGTTCAGTTTAAATTTATTTTAGGAATTTCCATGGGAACTTCTAGTTTGTATACTTTTTTAACTATATCCGTTTAATTCGACCCTGACATTTCTACACATAACGTAGAAAAATAATCAAGTTTTTAAAGAAATATGTATTATCTCACTCTCGGAATATTCATCTTGGTAATAAATAACGTTCGTGACTTTAATTTCCTCTCTTACTTTGAAATGTAAAATCTGCCAAAACGTCAAAAAAGTATTTCATAAAACAATACGCCGTAATTTCTCGGCCGCCATACAAACATAATGCAATCTCATCCTCAAAATACTGAAGCATAATTTATGGTAGAAATTAATGGAGACGGCTGCGGTCATCTTGAACTTAAATAAATATACGCTCACGCCCGGAACCCAGACGGGTAGGCAGAGGTCATGGATTTCCAGATTGGATTGGCAGATGATTATGCTGAATATAATGAATGATTAATTGGAAGGTGTGGCTTAAAAGTGGATGTTGGTGCCTAGAATTGAGAAAGGTATCATTAAGTGGTTCAGCCATGTTGAAAGCTTAAGCAAAGTTGATGAGCGCATATTTTATATTAATTAATATTAATGTGAATAAAATTAAAAACGTACCGCCATCTTTTTGGGCTATTTGAGCAAGTATTTCCTTATTAAATATATGTGCACACCATCCTATAAATGTGTAACTACAACTCAATTGAATTTTACTCACACGACCCACAGCGGACGAAACTAAATTCTTACACAACTTTAAAATCAATCGATTGATTGTCATATGTTTCTCACGTACAAATTCATTTCGTATTCCAAGTAAGAGAACGGACGTCGAACGTTTTGTCTTATTCAGGTATGCGACGTGAGTATACAAATGTCATAAACAGCGTCGTTTACCAGAATATAACAGATATTAACATTTTTATGGCGAATTATAAAATAAAAAGGTCACATTTATAAATGTATAATTATCACTTTAAATAATTACTAGTGACCGCCTCGGCTCCACCCGAGTATCACTAATTATGTTGATCCGATCATAAAAAGTATCCTATGTTACTTCTAATACCTCCAAGAATATACAAACAAGCATTTCAAAATGAAGTCTCTGAAGATATACATACGTCAAAGGAAGACGACACAGATAAGTTATTACTTACCGTTATAGCTGTATCAATACATTAGTGACAGGCGGAGAAATATTTATTACTCACTTTACGTCTCGTTTTGCGACAGGATACAACCTTCATAAAACAAGAACAAAACAGTACCTTCATTAGGCTACAATCTATTTAAAATGTCGTTCTCCTACTACTCGCATTAAAGGACGTAATAATAGGTTAAAAAACGTATATAAAAACTTGCAACGCGGTTTTGTAAACGTTCCGATAAGTTGACCGCTGTCGAGAGACTTATTCAAATAAAGTTTTACGCGCATTACACAGCCCGATGGTTGACGTATTTGATAATTTATACGAGTAATGGAGTGGAATTCTGTATCATTCACTCGCTAATGTCTTCACCCTATAGTAACGCGGCGCCTGACAGACGTCGAACGTAGTCGTGCTTCTGTCGAAGATTTTTTTTGTTTTGTTTCAACGTTGTACATTTTTGTTTCTTTCATACCTCGCCCCTCTTACTTTCTTAACGTTTTTCACTAGGCAGACATTTTACTTTCATTCATACTCTATTAAAATCTTCAACTAAAACAGAGCCTTCATCTTTAAAAAATGCCAATTAAATGCTGTATTATTTATTAATTAAATTAAGTTAAATTAAAAGTTTAAAAGAGCAATAGGTATCCACGACAAATATTTTACGTAATGTAGACTTTTCCTGCTAGCGAATGTCGGTAACAAGATTGTAATGCACATCCAGAGGGTATTAGTGTTGCTCGTTAATTGTTCCCGAGCGAGGCACGCTACGCCCGGGATTACGATCTCTGGCTTCGTTAACACGGGATTTGGCCCTTTGACAACGTCCATACAGGTGACGTAGTTGCTTAATCGTACAACTTTATTACGTTCTTGAGCTTCATAATAAAATACAATCCAAACTGAAATGTCGTGTTATTGGCTGGTTGATTTAAGTATGGGTAGATCTTGAACTGTATAAACTTTAGTTGTAGTATCACTAGAATGAACACTGCGCTTACGAGATGACATTCCCTCAAATCTCTTTCCGTATCCCACACAGTCCCCTAGCCCACACAGTCGTCTGCTACTCGTCCAGTTGTTGCAAATGTTTATGGATAGCTTATTGATAATCTATGGATGGTCTATGGGAAGCGCAGATCACTTAACATTACCAGTCGTTGCGCTTGTACGATTCTACTATTAAGACTAAATAGTATACACATACTTCAATATTATACGATCTTGTCTTCAGACTTCCTTAACCTGTAATTAACTATCAGTGTAAGAGTTGACCAACAGAACCTTTTAATTTAATAGACATTCTGAAAGCAAATGCATAAAGTTAAAAGCGCACGATTAGCCGCCACATAATCGTGCATTTAATTTGCACATCACTACCGACCGACCACAAAAATCGACGACTTATCTCAGCCGACTGGCGTTGTTTGCGCTCTCTAATTGGCTAATTGGTATACGAGAGAGATAGATCGAGCAACGCGATCTCTTCCTTGTTCGAAGATAATCGAAGCGGCCGCCACTGTCGCCCTGATGAAATGCCGTCGATTAGTATCAACATAGCCATTGAAATAAGGTCCTTGTTTATTATTGTCGTAATCTAGTATGTCCGCTAACAGAACACACAATCGCATAGACAGGCCCACGAGACTGCGAACGAGTCAACTGCGAGTCGTGGGAGCTCTAAACTTGGAGATTAGAGACTTAACACACTTTCAATTCAATTTAATTAGCGATGTAACTTGAATCTCTATACAGAACGAGACAAACGAGGAAGCAGTTCATGTCATGAACACAGAGGGGAAAACTCTTTTTAGTTTCCATAAAAGAAAATATACGTAATATAAAAGAAAATAAAAACGGACGCTTAAGTTGTTACGTACGTCGGTGTACCGTTAATCCTTAGTAATTTTACAGCTTAATGCATTATGATAAAATTACAAATTTTCTGATTCAAGTAAAATTTAATTTTACCTACGATAGTATATCTTAAAAATACCTCAGCAAATTTTATCGCTGCATATCGTGCCTACAGAAATAACCACCCTTCTCTTCTCAATACATATTTAAAGCGGCGAGCACATGAAAGGGAATACGGGAGTGTTATTCGAAAGTGCGGAAATGCGTCCCATATATCAAGTGAGAAAAATAGAAAAAACAGGGACAAGATAAAATGTGAGTACATCGCCGTGATATGTTGCTACAATTTCGAAAAAGACAAATAGCCCTTTGACGTCAGGGGCGCATTTTATATGCATGCACTTGTTATTTGCTCTTTATTCGTAGCCCGGTCCGGCAGAGGCGAGCGACGGCGGGCTCTGTCAAGGCAAAACGTAATTTCACTGGGGCACTGTCAGACGGCAAAATGTAAATTCCTGTTCTTATTCCCATTGTAGGTAATATGCAATTTGTTCGCGAGCGTATAACATTTAAAGGTCATTTTATCTCTATCTAATATTGTATTAATGTTTTATTTAACAGCTTTAAATGTTACTGTTGTTACACAACATCATTTTCATTTGTTCCGTTCGTAACATGCATCGTTAATGAAATACATAAGCATAACAATTCTAGTACAAAAGCCGCTAGAAAATTTGAATTTAATATTAACACAAAACTATTGTGGTTAGAAAATGGCTCCCACCTCGTATTAGTAAACCGATGTTTTCTAATTGAAATATAATACGCAAATACATTTAATTCAACTACGTATATTCAAGTTCAGGGAAAGAAATAATCTAAAAAGATTTATAAGTTAATAATTGTTAAAAACATTGTTTAAAATTTATTAACCTTTTTGGTCTAAAATTAAAAAAAACTCGGATCTACTTTGTGTTAAAAACTACGTTTCAACACTTTTGGTGTCGCTTGGTTACATTTTAATCACATCAGGCAAATTTGTTAGGATAGGTCATCCGAACACCGATACGTTTTGATCTTGTAATTGTGTCGATTTCGGTTAGCGTCACCAGTGATGTATCGAAGTGGGGAATTTAATTTGTTTGTGCACGAACCCTAATGTTTTAATGGAAAGGGAGAGTTGCACGCTCATTAATTCCTGCTGCTCAATGACAGGTGCAATAAAACTACAAACTTAACAGTCGCTTTGGTATGCTTTATGAACCGTAATATTTGTGCAAATAAGAACGCCAGTTGTTTTAATAAATAAAACAAATTAGATATGTGTCTTACTGGCAGTTATCAGCTAGATTTTTGAAAAAAAAAATACTATAATTACGTAGCATTTTAGTGACTTGTATGTACATTACTCGAATGGTTTTTTTAATCAATCTCCGAAATATCTTTTAGATATAAAAACCACAAATTAAGATAGTGTACGAGTGTAAAGAATACACATACATATCTTGTGTCACGTCACCATTTCATAACAGACATAACATAATAAATAGAACAGCTTAGAAAACAAACATAATTATACAAAAAAAGTGAATTAGTGCCTAGTTTATTATGCACAATATAAAATCCTAAAGAGAGAACTTTGATAAGAGACATTCTTTTGAACCACAAGCCAGATAAATTGAAAGAAATATGGAAAGAGGCAAGGTGACTGAACTATACCCAGGAAATAAGTAAATGTGATGTAAGATGTTAAAAGAATTCTCCCTTACTTCCCCAGTATACTTTGAGCTGAAGATTGTCTGATGCTACTCCAACGGTTCTAGACATTCCTTATATGGACAAAAACAAAAGGGACGTAAATACTTTCTTAGAAAATAGAATTTTTATTGTCTACATTGAAAAGTGATATAAATAACTATATTCTGTAAGCACATCGTGTAAAGGTCAACTTAGTTAAGCACGACCTTGATTCGTAATTCAATGTATGTAAGCGATCAAATCTGTGTAAATTATTCATACAATCAAACTGACTTAATTTTACGATTTACGAATGTATTTATGTACAAGACGCTCATAAGGCAGTGCATAAAGCTTTTGAACAATCAATACTAAACGTTTAGGCGTGTTACTGAGATGAACGAAGAAACTGCTAATGTTGAAGTAGGTACCACAAGGAGACAATAGAGCATTCTGTCTTAGACTGTCCCCGATTCTACCTGCCACGTTATGAATGCGAAAATTAAATGAATATTGCCCTAAGCAATAACAATAATCGTAAGCATCGTGAACGCGCAAAGGGAAGTTTTCTTAGACCTCTGTATGATGGTGGTCCGAGTGGCATGCAAAGCCCACGTCACAACTTAGTCAAGTATAAAAGTAATAAAAAAACCTAGTACGAATAACTAAAAAAAGAGATTCAAATAATAAAACACTCTGACACAGCTGCATTAATAATAGCAGGTTGTGTCATCAGGACACATACACGGGGTCAAAAATAGGAAGTGGATACCGTAAGTGGGTAACACGCGGTGGACCTTTTCTAGTTGTTGACCTTTTTTATTTTATTAACCAGGAAAGATTAGCTTCTAACGTTAACCATAGTGCCACAAAAGCGGTAGTACATGTTAAGAAGCATTCTCGGACGAAACAAAAATTTTATAGTCTAGACTGGTCTATTGATTTTTGTTGGACATTTGGCCGTGTGAAAATGAGAACACGCAGACATCCTTTCGCGGTATACGCGTATCCACTTCCTTCCGCCTCACCGCAAAGTTCCGGCCCAGTTTAACACCATATGACGCCACCTGATTTATATCTAACGTGGAATCGCTTACTCCATATTAATAGCCAGCGCAATGATGCTCCTTCCTCCATTATTAATATATCTTATTATTATTACCTCTTTTTGTTCTATAGATGGCATTAGTTCGTACACCAATATTTATGATAAATTAACAGACTAAGAGTGAATTAAAGAATTCTTAAGACTGGTGTATATTTTATGGCGCAGAATAGTTGACCCTGTAATCGGCCGGTTTTAAGGTACCTTCCTTCTATTCCTCAAATAAAAGAATGCTAATCCGACTTATTATAGGATAAAAAAAAATTTGTGTAACCTTAAAAGTGGAGTTAAAAACCAATGGAAAATGTAAGTCTTATTAATTGAATGGATACTTGTGTTTGCGTGTCCAAAGTAACTTTATCATTACTGATAAAGAAATTGTTGACTTAAAAAGCCAATTCGCTTTAATTCCTTGCGTATACATATCGCATTTAATTGGTTGCATATAATTTTGCAAGAAATTCCTCTTCCGGTATTTGCCGGTCCCAAAGAAAGGCACGCCATCGTATTACGATACTTGATAATTAAAATGCAATAACAACTAATGTGCAAACGTTATGTCGATAAAAATCGACAAGACGGGAAGGCGATTAGCGTAAGAAAGACAAATATTAATGTCTTACATAAAAAGTATAAAACATATAATATACTTCAGTTGAACAGGGATCAGCAATCAGTTCTAAGTGAGAGTCGGATATATATAGTTCAAAAAAAAATAACCGAGGTTCGGATTTTTTTATCGATCATATCGTAACTATAACTTTTCTTCGGGTAGGATCGAACCCAAGACACTCGGCATTACAGTAAAACACTATAACTGCTAGGCTACAGGGGTGTGAGCAGAAAAATAAAAGGACAAGTTTGAGATGTAGGCGAGTACAATGTTTGTTTTATGGGTTTTTAAAACATGGCTTCGGAAAGGATGGGACGCGTTCGCCTTGTCCGACATGTTGAACTTGTCAAATAAATCTCCAAGTTAATAACACTAAAAGTGTCCTTAAAGTGTACATAAAATCCAATAACAAATATAATTACAGTCTTATTTGTATTGCGACAACTTTATGGTGTTTTTGTTGGCTCACCCCTCTCATATTTGGACGACATTCGGCTCATTAGCAATAGGAAGTGGACAATGCTACTCATATTTCAAGAAATTTATATTTGATATTCAACAGTAATATGACTTTTTTTTAATTTTGAATATGAAATAACTTACAGTTTTTGAAGTGAAAACTTCTTTAGCCGCGTTAAACGATATTTGGTAAGGAAAAATCTTATAGGTTTGCGTGAACAAGATGTCCTTCATGCATCAGCAACATGCTTATGTGTATTTGGAACAGTTTCAACGCGTTAGACGATATTTTCTTGTATTTAAATTTTATTTTTAAGATACAAGGGTTCATTTTTGTTGATTATTTATTTATTTTGGACCTATTGTCGCGCCTGCCTGTGTTTTCACTTCTGTTGGCAGTTCTTATAGCTGCCTGTGTGTTTTTGATTACTTTGAGATTACAGATAGCAAGTCTCAGTTGACACACTACTGCATAACTTAGCTAATGTATTGCCATACTAATGAACAATCTGGTATATTCTGTTCCTTTGCATATATTCCTTTATAATAGCTGTAAAATAATTTCAATAAACATTCTGAACAGATTTTGAGGGTCAAAAGACCGTGAGATTTCTTTTTATTCATCTTCATGTGACAGTATACCAGTAGCTCTGAGTGGTTATAAAAGAATAAAATAGTGTCAGAGTAATGTGAGAAAAGGCCTGACTTCACATCACTCAATCATCTTATTATCGACTTGACAAGTTCGAAACATTATAAAATATTCAATGCGAAGCTGACACAAATTCAGATCGCGGTGTTAGCGTTTTAGTGCGGCGTGGGCGAGCGTCGTTTTCATATTAGAGCCCCTCTGAGTTCGGTAAGAGGTGCTCAGCCGAGTTTATTGCTACGCTTGCATTCTTCATCACTTAGCGGATAGCTACAAAACTTGATTATGGACTGTAAAACCTTTCGAAATCCAATCATCAAAGTCGTGCGAAATCGGGACCACACCTAGCGTGTTGCACCCATGTCGGTTCACGTTTATGTTCATTAGACTCATTGCGCCGATACAGACCGTCCTGAACTGGTTTCTGTCGGTATATCAAACCAATTTGCGTTAACATTCGAAATTTGCGGATTCTTAATTGCCATTTAATGTTACGACTGCCTTAATTGCAATTTGTGACTCGAATACAAACAAATATTATGTGTCTTACAAAAGACAAACTTTACCTGCAGATAAATTAAGCAGAGATTTTTTTTTGAAACGGTTACGATATTTCCATCTCTTGTTGATGAGTAAAAGCATACATCACCGGGAGTGCGCACGGTCTGTCTTAAGGTTATAATTTACCTAATCAATACAATCGTATTAGATACAATGTGACTCCCCACAATAAAGTGTAAAAGATCTTTTAGTTCTACATGAACTAAAATGTAGATTATTTGTAAGTAATTATTCTAGCATATTAAGTGTAAGCATTAATTTATTTGACCACTTCACCTTTCACTGTATTTATTTTACCGTCTAACTTTTTTACATTCATTCATAAAATTCGCTTTACTCACATTCATTTTTATTCATTTACCATTTAGTGACTCGATCATCGGTTAATCATCATTATGTAATTCACCTGATTATGTAACGACCTGATGATCAGAAATAAATTCAGATGTCTCCCCACTCATCGTTAAAGTTTTCCTCAGTTTTTGAGAGTTGAGATTATTTTTGTTATTTCTTTATGGAAACCGAAAATCAATATTTGTAACGATACCCGAATGACGTTAAAAGGTACAGATTAAAATTAACTATGAAATGACACGTGAATGCATAAGAACCAAAAAGCCGAAATTTGTACAAAGCATAACGAAGGGATTTAAATACGTTCCCTTTAAGGGGATCCACAATGGGAATTAATCCGGACCGTGAAAATGTCACTCGTTTAACTAACAAGGTAAGACAGTTACCTGAATATGACGTGAAATTTATCCCCGTCTTTAAATAAAGAAAAGAATAAACACTTTTTGCAAAAAAGCAAACGAAAAGTCGTCTAAGAGCCATAGCGGACAAAAATTGAATCTTTTGTATGCTTTTAAGACGCACTTTACATTTAACATTTCATCAAATCTTATATTACCCACATTAAAATGCACCTTATTTAATACCAAGGATAAGGTGTATATTGCGTATTCGTTGTTAATTCGCAGTTAAAACGACATATTTATATTACAAAATCCAATTTTCTGCTGACATCTCATCTGTCGACTTTAAGCTTTGCGGACTGGGCCGCTGTCGACTTGGTTTTACGGTCATTCTTCACACATCGTCGTTTATTAAAATGGTACATTAAAATAAATGATTTTCTTCTGGTAAATAAATTAAATAACAACAATCAGAACGGCTGCCGTATCTAAGCGCAAAGGAGCACTTCTATACTTCTCCTGATAGTGAAGTAATTATTCTATAATAAAACCCATTATCCTCACCCCTGTTAATATGTTGACCTCATAGACCTCTGTCCAAAGCAAACTAATAGATGGCAGAGATACTTGATATAATAGACTGCTCAGATTAATAAATAATTAGTTAATTTAAGAGTTCGTACACACAAACTATGTGCAGCAGAAATATGAGGAAGCCTCTGACTCTCTGAACTAAACTCTGAGTTTTCTACTATTTGACCTCAGCGACAGCGAGAGCTTAGTATACAAGAACGCAGTAAAAAAAAAGTAAATAAACAATATTCATATAAACAATTACTTAAATTTTAATTCATATGTATAAAATTACACAATCTATCTACCGTGTAAACAAAACCAAGTAATAAGGTCTCGGTTGAGGGACGGCAGCATAATTAAAACGATACCATTACCTTATAAAGTGTTCGTAGACAAAAGATCTGGTAATCGATTAAAGCGGTCCCGTTATATTTCTCTACACCCATTGACGTATGTTGGCTTCCCAACGGTACATTTATTTATTACGCCATAACTCACATAAAACTAAGCTCCCAGTGAGGCGATAGCATCTCGAATTCCTAGTGACCGCTCGCTGACGGCTGCCGCGAGCGCGCTTTTAGGAATGCGTCAAAGCCGCTTAACTTAAAGGTTAACGAGACTGTTTTTCTTTGCTACAGAAAAATATCTCAAATTTATGTCGATGTTTTATTCCATTTTATTTCACTTTTGTAGGCAGCTTAAAGACTAACATTTGAGAAATGTTCTTGCTAGCGAGGCAGAGGTAGTAGGAGCATTTTATAAAAAAACTTTTATGTTTAGTTTGAAATTGTTTAATAGCGTAATCGTAACGTAACTAGATGACCTTCTTCCAAGATCATGTATCATTTATAGTTATAGGCTGTATTGTAATATATAAATAACTAGTATATTACCCCAGGCTTGCTTCGCTCGGGTACATAGAATAAAAATATAGCCTAGGTTACTTGCAAATAATGGAGCTCTCGATTGATATAAGAATATTTTTAATCGATCTTATTTAGGTTTACTCACTCCAGGCTTATCATCCATTTACACACATTATTTTCTGTGTGTCCCTCTTCTGTTCATTAAAGGAAAGCAACGCATTATTTTTAATGATTCGATAAAGGTCTCATTCTAAGTCTAGTAGGTAGACATAATAGAAAACCTGTTAAAACTTATAATCTCATATCCAACGTAAGTTTAGTTTCATAGTGCTGATTACATAATAAAAACTTGATCGACTAAGTAACTAAAGATTATTTAATGTACAGCAAGTAAATCCTTAAATAAAAGGCAATATCGTATAAAAGTCTAGAAGGCCTCTGCTCTTAGACACATAATTTACAGTTTACGGTATCTTAAAAGTCTATTATGAAGTTCGCATGGTGGCTATAAAGTGATAATTCTAGCTAAATATATTGCGAACTATGGCAACCGCGCCGGATACTTTATGGTCCTCGGCGGGGCCGTTCATAGTGTAACATTATATCAGTTCTGTAAAACAAAACATGTAAACTAAGCGGCGAAGATTTTTTGCAAGTCGTTTATCTTACAGAAATATCGTTTCATTTTTATTCATAAATACTGAGACTGAGCTAAGAGAGAAGACGGCGAAATAGGAAGAGATGTAAGCGGTGTTGCCTCTAAGTAACTCACTACTAATGACTTAATTTAAGTACGTAACTTGGACATAAATATCGCTTAAAACATTACCATTGGCCAGAAACATTAGTCGTCGATGCAAGAGCAAGAGAAATCCATATTTCTTTTTCGGACATATTCACACACGGCCATCTGATCCAAAACCACGCCAACCGGCCCGTCAATTAAACAATACATTTCACAATGAATACGACTTTAATAGTAAGCCTCAAAAAACGTTTAACGAACTAAAAATATTTTCTGCTCTACCAATGGTTCGTTCAGCGAAGGTGGCCTTATGAACAACACGGTACTCTTAATTTTCTTTAATTTACCAAATATTGAATAAAATTATAGTCACTATTAAAAATCACGCGGACGAATTAACGGGAAAATATTATTCTAATAATCCCCGTCATGCTTCCGAAATTTGTGACAATTAAGCTGAGGCACAGCGTAACTGAATGATTTGTACACACGTCATGTATTAATATATCATAGGTATTTGAGAGTGTCTCATTCCTGTCCGGTCGCATCGTCGCCTAATCCCCACGGCCGGCCCCTTTGACGTTCAATTACAATCTTCTTATTACTATATAGCCTTGTACGTTCGGATTAAGCTAAAAGGCTGTTATGTAGACACGGCCCAACTTGATTCGGGTGTCACTGTTGATCGAGGAAAGCTTAGGAGTGCATCTTCAGACGGAATATATAGTTTTTTTTTAAAAATTTCGATTAACAAGAGATACCATTTTAAATTTCCTTACGTCAATAATGGAATGGTATTAAATAGTTAGCTTAGTATTAAGAAAATACACTTGCGTGTTTTTTTTTATTTTTGTAATTATTTTTTTATATAATATAAATAAATCAGTCTTCATTAGTATGTTTCCCCACTGCGGGGATGCAGGCCTCCTCACCGAGAAAATAAATTATGTTTTTCATTCCTTAAAAACATAAAAAAACAGTCTGACCATAAAAACAATGTTGATGATGGTGTGGGTTCGAGTCTCCGTACATGCTTTTGGCTAAAGCATGCATTTAACTACTTTCGTACTTTCTTAAATACACATTTATCCTTCTCTTGTCGAATGATCTTTTATTAATAACTTTATATTTTAACTTATTTTTTCATTTTCAATTTACGGTTAGCCTTTGGAAAACGAAGTATTAATTGTTGTAATTTAATCTCCATCTCATCACCATTTGACGTTAGGTGGGATAGTGGTAAAGAACTATTTCTTTTCACTATAATAAGTAAAAAAAACCTAAGTTATAAGTTTAGTCTGTTAGCTGTTAGGGAAATCTACATTGTACATTGGACCTATTTTAGCTTCTGTAATATAATTACACATGTTTTACATTTTATCTTAAAAAATAATACTTGAAACAATCGGAATTCAAAAAAGCGACTGTACGTTTGAAACCGATTCCATCAAATCCGGCAGTCAAAAAACAAGCGTCCCCTCTCAATTTAAAAAGCTCCCGATAAACATATGCCGCAAGGATACACTCAGCATACAAATACGGTATAAGAATACAATAACGCATGTTGGCAAGCGTAAATACAGTTATGGGTTCGGCGCGGATGCTCCCGGCTCCTGTAGCGCGTCGCTATCAGTAATACATCCCGTAGGAGTACGTGATGGGAATGGCGACTCGCCGGGATTCAGCGAAATAAGGCGCGACGACGGGGATGCGTCTCGCATAATCTCTCTGTTTCCCTCTGTCTACCATTCTGTACATTTTTTACGTATACAATAGATAAAAAGAAAATTTTTCAACGAATACCGCGTACAAAACTCCCAAACCACTTCTAACACTTGGAATCTTAGTGTTGACCACAACTGTTATTAAAAATACGTAAGATCTTATACGATCACATAGTACTAAGACCTATAGTTTGTGCCGCATCAAGATGTAAGTTTTATGGTAAAATTTGTAAATTTTAAAGTATTTTATTTTATCTCACGATTTGCACAAAATTACGACATTTCCGATGAAAGTATAAAAAGTGTAATGGCCGTCATGACGTTTGTTTGTTTA
The DNA here is from genome assembly GCA_029849275.1 of Papilio elwesi. Taxonomy (NCBI): domain Eukaryota; kingdom Metazoa; phylum Arthropoda; class Insecta; order Lepidoptera; family Papilionidae; genus Papilio; species Papilio elwesi. The sequence goes on from CM056697.1 coordinate 8,236,052, forward strand.
CAAAAACTTTATCTTTATCTGGAACAAACTATACGTGTTGTGTACACGGGTAGAAAGTGAAGCTGGCACCTTACTCCGGACATAGATCTTTCAAACCTTCGTTAGTGAGAAATTGATGTGAATCTAGTATAATTTTTTTATGCAGTTGTCTGCTTAGTGCTTTATGAATTTAAATAAGGAACTAAGCAGACAACTGCATAAAAAATTATACCAGATTCACATCAACTTCTCACGAATACGGTTTAAAATATTAATCAATATTAGTCAATATGAAGTTATGATAATATGAAGTTCAATATGTTATTTTCTGTTAAAAATGTTCTGTTTAATTGTCAAGGTATGTCAGTCTACTTGGTAGAAGCAAATGTAGATGAACCTTTACCCGGAGTATATAAATCTGTAAATTAAAACACGTTGGTATGAATTGGTTAGAAATCGATAATCAATCTTGTTAGATATCGGAGCTTAGCTTAACTTCTCACTTATCATATTATAAAACGATGGGAATGAATAAATTCCAATTTAAAACAATTAACAACTGCAGGATTCACATTACAATCTTTCAATACGAGCAATAAATTCAATTAAAAAATTATTTACCCCGTCACCACGCGATATCCTCTTACTAGTCCTTAGAATGCCATAAATAAAGCCACCACGCGTCTACCAACGAATAATTATGCGAATATTACCAATGAAAAGTGCAACGGACCTCACGTACCGCCGGCGTCTTCCCGGATTATTTATTGCCGTTTTATCTTACAGCAACCGTTCGAGATAAAAGAAAAGAAATGTCAGGAGGCTTTGATCGCGATTATCACGATGCAATCATTGCAGCACCCTCTGAAATATGCCTCGTTTGTATCTCAACAACGACATCCATTGCTGCTTTCTTGGAAAGTCAGAGTTTTATAATATAATGAATATGGTCTTATAAGCAGCAATGTAGTGTAAAAGTGCAAAGGCCGCATACAAAAAGAGTTGAAGGAACGAGGTTTGCGGTGAAACAAATACGCATTGAAAACTTAGCCTACCTTTAGAACATGCTATTGGTAGTCAGTCATTGACAGCAAAGAAAGGCTTGTGCTCTCATGTTGAGAGGAGGACAGCCGCGATCATTGTATAGAATAATGTACCCTTAATTAGCACATGCAGAGCAAGATTGCAAACTGGCCATGTCAAGACTACGGGACATATAAATAGTGCTGGCAAATATTGGTACATCATTTCACAAGTAATTAATTACTCTATAATAAAACATCATTATACGTCTTTATACAACAAAATTCATATAAACTATGTAACTAGCTGAAGAATTGTAATTTGAAACAAGTAAATCTCAATCTAGGCATAATAATAAGACTTGAGATGGTAAGTGTGCTTTGATGCACGCACTGGTGGAAGTATTAAGTATTATTATTAAGAAAACGTAGGAAAAACGATGTCACATATAATTCTAGAATAACCTTCCGTGGATTAGATTGTTTCTGGATAATCTATTCCCTATTCTAACCAATGTCTACCTTGGTTAGCTATTAGTTACTTAGAGAAAGAAATATTGCAGACAGCAAAGTGGAGGGAATTAGAGGAAAACACGCATTCTAACAAATCATTTAATTTAAAAAGAAGTGCCAAATGACTGTACATGGCTGCCAAATACACTCGAGCACCTGGGACGTTATCAAAACCAGGCCAACTGGTGCCGGCGCCGCGCGGGCCAACGTAATCCAACTTTTAAATTAACTGCCCTGCCTAATGATGTCAAAGAGCATTAAACTAGCATAAAAGTTGGAATTCATAGCGTGCACTAAAGATCACGTTTATGAAATATTAAGTCTGGGGTCTATCTGAAGGGGGAATCTCGGCTCGAGGAGTACAGGTGCGGCAGAGAGCGCCCACACGACTCACTGTGGGCCTTCGAAACAATTATCATTCCGGGCGCTTGCGAAACATGACTCGTCACTATCTGTCCGTCCATCATCACGACTCCTCGATTTACATATAATGACTATTCAACAATAAACAACGAAAACGCAACGCCCGCCTCAATCTTCACTTACAACATTATTTCGTTTTGCTCTTATCAGCCTTACATTCAATGTTGGATATTCTTACTGTAGCTATGTATATATCTCATCAATCTTCCATATAAGCATATGCTATGCCAGTCAACTATAGGGGTAGTTAAAGACTTTAAATTCTAATTAAATGCTATATTAGCAGGGTTCCCATATATAAAATAATAATAAATCCAACCCAATTAAAACATTCACCCATTCAAACAGTGGTAGAGCCCGTAACATCAACATCTGTTGCACGAATAGGCTGGCTCAACCGGTGAAATACCGCGACCTCTCAGAAGACAGGCGTGAAGTAGAGTATTCTGCGTTTCGTCTGATGAATGAGGTGCCGGAGGCCCAATTCTCGTTTAGAAAATTAGAATCCGTTCATATTCCCGACAATGAGTGCCATAATAAGGCCCATTACACGAATAATTTCTCTATCTGCGTCCGCAATTTAGAAATTCATTGGTGATTGCAAGCTTTTTTATGGAACAGGGTGGCAAACGAGCAAGCGGGTCACCTGATATTATGAGACCGCTACCCATAGGCATCAGCAACAAACAAAAGAGTCAAAGATGCTTCCTACAGTTAAAAACACAGAGGTCCATAAATATTGTGACAAGCTACCTAAATCATTTAGCTTACCACGTTTAATTTGCAAGGTATTACAACAGACGCCATGAGTACCAACAAGTCAGACATTTTACGTTCTTACCTCAACCTACCACCGTCCGCATAAGCGTCCGTGAGTGACAATCCAACGAAACGAAATAAAACACTCGAGTGACGGCTAAGTGTCGAACCATCTTCTTAAGGAAGGCTTAAGCCTTAGAAATAAATTAACTTCGACCCCACAATGAACGCAGTAAACTTGAAAACCAAAATTTACGACACCTCACTACTTACATTGTTTCAAAACAAATGCTTGAATATTTGTACTTTCGTTTTGTACAAACTATTTAAAACCGACATAACTCAAAAGCATAGTTTAAATATTTCAAGAGTCTTATGAACGTCAAAAATCTACCGCCGCCGCGGAAAATATCTTCCCTGTTAAGAAACGAAAAACATTCACTATGGCATTTTTATTTTGCTTTTTACTTTTCTCTTTTTAAAACTCTATACTATGTTTTTAAATTAAATTATCTTCATTATATTTGATGAATTGGAATATAAATATATTATGGGCCAGCGATGTTGTTATAATGAAATAATGTGGAACCTGTTTAATAAAAATTCAACAGAAAAACTTTTCTTTGTCCTCACTAATTCACAATCTTCGCAAACAAGAAAGGTATGAAACGAGATTATTTCTTAATTACGAGAATTAGTTAGCATTTTCTCGTTATAAAAAGCATATTACGTTTTTATTAAAAACATAATCAAATTAGGAGAGCGGCTAAAACAAAGACGACGTATTTACGCTCGGATCCGAAGTGATAATTATCATGTTAATTTTATTTAATAAAAACGGACTCCGCTGCTACATTTCTTGGAAAGCGAACGCCTGTAAACATAAAAAAGCCGTAATGTAATGATTTGGTTCCACAAAAGGTGTTAAAAAATCCCGGGGCTTTTTCACCTAACGAAAGTCATAATGCGTTAATAAGAGCTACAACTTTAATTAAAACACTAGTGATCCACTACACAATGCAATAATTACGTTCATCCGATCGCTACCAAACTCACTCATAGGAACACCGGCTAGGCTAACATGAACGTTTCCTGAAAATTGCATCGAATTCGGTACAGCCATTTCGGAGTCTATGGGGAACATACATACCCACAAATACACACACATATATAAAACCCATTGTATTATAACACAGAGATATTATTTCTTTTTTCTTTCTAAATTATTTTCATTTAAATTATATAAAACCATTTAGATTTGAAATAGCAAAAAATTGGAAGCAAATGTATTCTTGTTAAGGCAATAATTTTGTGTTAATCGTTTTTTATGTAACTTCTGTTGCCATTATTGAAAAAAGAAATGTTTTTAAGAATCGATATTCAAAAGCTCGGCCATGCAAATAAATGTCTATAAATAACATAACTTATTATAAAATCGATTTACTCAAATAGTTAAGTTTAAGTAATTTCTATGCTCGATCGCTGTGCCCTCTGTGAACGGTGCGCCTACGGGGATATTCTCAACACGAGCTAGTGTGAATTGATCAATAAAATACATTTGTGTTTGAATATAAATTATTTATTAAAATAATTTACAAAACATTCAACAATCTATTAGATCTAACATTTTATTTACATTCCTTTTCGTTGTATTATTGTAAAAATGAGAAAATTTTAGTGTTATTTTTTATGCTTGATTTACATAAATCTACTACTACACTACAAGCTTGTAACTACTATACACTTACTACTATTATTAAGAATATGTGAAATATAAGATATTATGTATATACATAAGAAAATTAACAGTAGTCATACTATTTTCTAGTCATCTTAATGTATGGGTTGCAGTAATAACAAAAATAAACAAGAAAAGGAGAAGCAAAAAAGCTATTCTCCAACACACGAACCTTTCGTCATAACAAGGAACAAATTACCCTAAGTAATGTTTATATCATTCTTACTCCAACATATGGTTAATTGGAGTCCCCGTCATCAAGGAATAACGTAAATACCGGCCGATGGCACATTGTTATAACAAGATATAAAAAAGTTAATAGGCCTGAAATATGTTTCGGTCTAATTTATTCCTTATGATCTACGGAATAGCTGCAGTTTTGCTATTTTATTGATATATCGTAGTTTTACCTGCCACTTAATTGATGAGAGGTTCATTATATTATTTGTTTTCTACACAGCAACAGGTAGTTTGTCATTTGTTACATATAATTTTGCCTTATTATTGAGAACAATCCGACCGATATTAAGCAGGAAGTAAAAATATGTTGGTTAATCCGTCACATCTTATTACTAGCTAATATATACATCTTCTTGTTTGTTACACTTTGTTTTTTATCCGCTCTCTATTTTGCTAGGCCACATCATTCGAAGAGCCAATCACTACATGAGAAAACAGTTCCTCAAATGGCGAAACAAAAAATAATGGAGAGAATGGATATCATCCTGAAGCCTGGAGAGCAGATGCACTTATCAAAACAGCAGCAGCATCGCTTCTAACAGAGTGACCAAATTTCATTAAAAACTAATTTAATTGGTGCCTAGAAGAACATTTTCTGTTTGTTTCTACGAACGAAATTTTATTTTTCATATAGACATGATCACGCAGAGCTTAAGATCCCAACAGTTATCTCTAACTTGAGATGGACTATTTATTTATATAGCACTTTAAAATGTTCACTGATTGCTGACCGAAATTACATGAAGCAAAGTTTAAAGCAAACGAACTAGTGATCGGATATCAAATACGACTACGCACTGGGAGGTAACAGTCGTGCGTGAATTACGGCACACAACGAGCGTGATTGGGATTAAGCAATTCGCTATCGGAGAGGGGCCAATAACGTGATCGACGTTGATAAATAATTTCTAGATGAGCGTGTATATTTAACGCATCGTAAATGTGTGTTTTAAAGAAGTGTCCCTTAAAGATAACTGGCGATGACTAGATAACACACTAGAACTAGCTTATTAACTATAAAATTTAACAATGGTAAGCCCTCAACAACTATATTCGTTGCACGACTCGAACGGTGAAATACCACGACCTCACAGAAGACAGGCGTGAAGCGTGCTTCTACGTTTTGTGCTGGAGGTCCAATTTTAGTCCTCTTCCCTTCCTCCTTTCCATCCTTTCCTAAAAAGAATGGGATGGAAAGAGGAAAAACATGGGGGAGGACGAATAGGAAAAGGCAATATCCTTTTCCCTATCTATCCTCTCCTCTGTCAAGTTAGGCAAACGAAACTCATTAGCTTGTTGCTGATGCCTATTGGTAGCAGTTACTTGATATCAGATGAACCGCTAGCTAGTTTGCTACCTTCTTCCATTCCACAAAGAAAAATTACTTATAATATGTAGCATTGTTTTTTTATGTTCAACACGTCGTTAAATTTATAATTTTAATATGATTTTATAACTCTTTTTGTAGCTTTCTGTCTGTAAATTTCAATGTCAATATCTTGTTAACTTTTATATGAATTACTTCTAAGTTACAAATTTACAAAGGTGCTTGGAATAAAGCGGGCGTGGGATGATGAGGTTATTGTCAAGCAATAACTCGCTTGGCGCGGTGTAGCTCTACGGGGTCCTTGTCAGAGATCCCTCGCGCTCACTGAAACAAAGATTTTCTCACGCCGACTAAATATGATTGATGGTAGTACTTAACTACCATCCGTTACAGCTACATTGTTAGTTACTTCAAAACTACATAATGATTAAGTGTGCTGTGAAGTGCTAGAAATTGATACAATTATAAAAGAAGATAAAAGCTCTTATGCCAAGACCCACAAACTACGGATTTTCATTTCCAACTGTCGAGCATATTTCTCTTTCTCTCTCTTTGTTCTCTCATTCTCTCGTTGTTAATACGGTGCCAACTTAATAAACAAGAGTTTTGAATTTGCAAAATTAAATTTGGACTTTTTCACGTAAGAAGAATGCCAAACGAGCAAGTGGTTCACTTAATGTAAATTGACCGCTGCCCATGGTCATCCAGCTAATGAGTCACAGATGCGTTGCCTACATTTAATGGGCAGAGAAGGGATTGGACAGGAGAAAATGATATTGCAATTTCGTATTTATTTCGTCATTCCACGTCTAGTCCTCTTCCCGGGAAGAAGGTTGAAATTGGGCCTTCGGTGTCTCACTCAAGACGAAACGAAGTATCATACTTCTACTTCACGCCTGTCTTCTGTTGGCCGTGGTATTTCACCGTTTGAGCCAGCCATTTCGTGCATCGGATATTGTTGTTACTGGCTCTACCATTGTAAAGGCCCTTGCAAGATTTCATCAGGAATCTATTTCATTCAGTATTAAATGATCACATTTTTGGAGAATGTTACTGTAATTAATGTACCCTATTATAGCAGTTTTACATACAAGCCGGAGGCCTATTTACGTACAATGAGGCTTTTAGTTTGAACCACTTAATAAAAGAGTTTATGAGCCGTAAAAATATAATATCCATAGAAAGCCTTGACGCTCCTCTTTATTTCTTCAGATATATTTCTAATACAATAATATTTGCATAATGTACGACATCTCAATTCTCCTGGTGGACGTGAAGTGATGTAGTACTATATATATATAAAATTCAGTCTTATAGCGTGCTTCAATTTAATGTTTGCATTTAGATTTGGCTTTTATTTATTAAGTAGAAGTATAAAGATTAAATATTAATACGTTGAAACTACGAAACGCAGCGTGGGTCTTGATATCTGTGTTGGATGGATTTAGAGAGTTCGGTCGCCTGACGGATTAGCGACGGCGTGTTATCGCGTCCCTGCAGTTAGCCCAAACCGCACCGTTTATTGTTTAGCCAATTTTAAATAGATCCAAAGCGACGTCAAACACACAGCATACAACTTTTCCAACATTATTAATACAATTTTTAAATGAATTCTTACGATCTATTCGTAATGGTAATTTTTATCTGATTTATACTATTCAGTTCATGTGTGTGTTTTCACGAAAAGAAAAAAACTGAAGGGAACCTACTAACAAGTTCACAATGAATCGTACCAATATGATTTCAGAGATATCAGTCGTGAAGTAGTATTCTGTGTTACGTCACACGTAACATCATCACAAAGAATGAAGTGCCTTAGGTCTAATTCTGGTCTTTTTTATCTTATCAGATGGGCGGGGGAAGAGGATTTAACCGGAGGTTGGGGATGGAAAGGAATAGGAAATATTCTTATGCTTAACCTCTGTCCGTTAAAGGAGGACAACGTATCTGCAAATCATTAGCTCCTTGCATCTGCAAGAAGCTAATGAGTGCAGCCATTTGGCTATGGGTACTTGTCACTTAATATCAGATGAAACGGGTAATCGTTTTTCACGTTATTCTATCAAAAAAGGTTACTTCGTTAAAGTTATATATTGTGTCTTCCTTAGACCATCCCTAAAACGTGATAACGTTATAAATGACAAAAATTCTTAACATTTTTTATGACAAATCTTTCACATTGTTTTTTTTTATTTGTTAGGAAGTTATTTAAACTCACAATCGTATTATATTAGTGGGTGGCTAGGAAAAATATTGAACGCTAGGATATCTACAATATAGTAGATACTGAATTTTTAATTATTTAATTACTAAAACACCTACAATGCCCCCTACTCTTGGGAGAACAGTCTCCCAAGAGTCACTGTAACTGTAAGCATTACGTAGCGTATAGTAGCAAGTACCAAGTACATTGACATCGTACTCTAGTTGCGTCGGAAGCAGCACGCTCCCACTTGCACCGATCCGCGGCAAGTCACGATAAGACCTGACTATTGTTTCTCAACCATTCACTCAAAGTTACGCCACATTTAAGTGTCGTCCGGATAATCGATTAGAGCTGTATTAAAACGCTTAAGTGCAACTGTTTTGTCATAGAAGACGAATTATTTTAGATTGATAAGTCGTTGTTGAAGACATTGAACACAATTCAGATTCAGTCGATGCACCCTGACATATTTTAGTCGCCATCAATTTTAAGTCAACCAACCTAAAATGAATGGTGCTACGACCGAAGAAAACTATGGAAACAACCAGTCCTAATCAATTAGGCGAAGTCAGTTGTATATATTTTTATAGTTACCTATATTTATTCCCTTTAGACCTTAAAACGTTCAGATTAGTCTGGTGGGTTGTCCTGTGAAGTTTGGTAGCGATTGGATCTACAAAATTAGTGCTTCGGGCAAAGGGCGGGTCGGGTCGCTGATTTATTATAAAGGACAATATCGTATGAATGAGAAAAGCTTGTATTCTAAATTAGTTAAATATATCTGTGCATCAAATCATCATTGTCTATATAAGTTGCCCGTAAAGATCCTTATTTAGCATGATCCTTTCATGACTCAATCGATTCTTCCATATCAATTTGTAACAGTGGTAGAGCCCGCAACAACAACATCTGTTGCTTGAATGGGCCGGCTCGACCGGTTAAATACCGCAACCTCACAGAAAACTGGCGTGAAGTAGAAGTACTTTGCGTTTCGTCTGGTGAGTGAGGTGCCGGAGGCCTTATGTCAGTCCTCTTCCCTTTCCCACCCTACCGTTTTAAAGATAGGATGGGAACGGGAACAGGACTGGACAGGGAGAGGGTTGACGGGGAAAACGAAATATCCTTTTTCATGTCTATCCCTCCTCTGTCCAATAAAGGTAGGAAACGCATCTGCAACACTTGTGGCAGATGTCTATGGGTTGCGGTCATTTAACATTAGGTGATAGGCTCGCTCGATTGCCAACTTTTTCCATAAAAAAAAACAATCAAAGCAATTGAAATGACATGACTGCAATAAGTACCATTAATAAATACTACTATCCCACAAAAGTGAATACCAACACAAAGTTGGGAGTGCCAATTAGATTTATTTGTAAATAGATAATAAAAACTTATACTTAAGTAAAAGACGATCTAAATTTTAATTTAATTCGGTAATTAAAACTCAAACTGCAACTTGGCAAAAAAAATATAAATAACAAGTTAAACAAAATAAGACCATAACCGACAATATGTAAAACTAAAGGATTGAATAAGAAATTTTAAACTAAGAAATTTACAACAAAGCTCAGCAGTTGTTTAAGAGACACCAAGTACCAAGAATTTCTATGAATAATTTACACTAACGTTGAATATTTAATGTGATACAAGGCGACATTGTGAAAATTTTCCTTTTATGGCGATCTTTAATGGACTCTGAATTCATTAATTGTGAATACTGCTTTTAATAAATAAAATAATTTTATAATTATAAATAGAAGGATTGTATATGTAAGCAACCATTAGGAATCTTGTAATATAAAGGATATAAGACAGAACTAAAATAAACCATATGAGAGCAATAAGCACTTTAAATAAAATCAATTTGCACAATTACACTTACAAAAACAATAACCACAAAACAATCAACTCTTAACTTCAAGTTGCTCTTGACACGTCCCACAAAAAAACTCACATTAACCGCTCTAAATATCAAACAAAATTACACACAACAAACCAAACGACGTCAATCAGAGCTGCTAATGGCATACAAAGAGATCTTATCGGCAGCGGCTATAAACGCAGTTGTCAGCGATACGGAGCCATTGAAAAATTATGAATTCGTAGCGGTAGCGGACCGGTCGGCAGACAAATCACGGTCCAACAGATAGGTGCGGACATCCGTGCCCGGCCGCTCTAGAATCAGTCGTGCCTAAACCAGCCGCTCCTCCTCTCCAGATATTAATCATAATTTTCACTGACGTGGCCCGCTTCAATGTTTTTGAACACTGCCATTATCTTAAGGCGACGAATCCAATTCGATAGACAGTAGCTAATCTTACAGTAGCTGTAATAACTACAGGAAAACTAATGAACATACAATTTATGCAACGGAATGTTGATAACTAGAACCTAGTTAAGTAATCCACAGGCTAGGTGCGAATATAGCGAATATATAACCTATTGGTTATTACAAAAATTCCTGTTTAAACAAAGATCACAGGCACGCAAAATATACGCTAAACGGCGAGTTGCGCAAAATAACCCGCTTCTACTAACTAATATGATGAAACTCATTTTAGATTTAATTGAATGAGATGATTTTATTTATCATTCTATCAGGATGTAAGAGAAAACTATAAATTCTAAGCCCTTGCTTTAAACGCAAGACAACAACGATGACGCTTAAAATTGCACACAATGTTTGCAATTCCTCAGCCGATATTCTCCAAAAGACGCAATAACCGTAACTCATGTATAAACAGGATAATTGGACGGCCAGTGTTCTCGCATTATACTAACGCGTGGTTAGAGACGAGCCATTCAATTTTCAATCAAAACGTATTGAAGTAATTTAATCATTAATCAAGTGAAAGGCGCGAGCGGATAAAGAATATTGTTTGATTACAGATTCATCGTTGTATGTCAAAGGTCACACCGGACACGACACTTATTAAATCAACGGCTTACGAAAAAAACCGTGTTGATAATTAATAATTCCTTTGTTGAAAAATCAAAACATTTGTATGTAAAGAAAATCACAGGCACTCAATACCTCGATCATCGAAAAGGAAGGCTTTATGATAAAATATAATCCTTTTCCTCGCACAACGCTTGTGTGAAATATTAACAATACCAAGCAACATTGGGCTGTATTATAAAAACAATTAGTCAGCATTGAGGCACACTCAGATTGACAGTTTGATCGAGGCCAATCACGTCAATTTGTACTGGATGCTTAACTTTTGTACGAACGATGACCAATAAAACATCTCGGCGATTCTGCACGATGACTGTACAACGGTTCGTTTCGTAGTCGTAGCATTCTGCTCCACGATATATCTACAATAATTTTATATTAGCTCGGTTGCAAATAATATTCACCGTTCCTTAACTATAAGATAAGTATTGTATTTTAAATCTATGTATGTGTTTATTTTGTTATTTTCCATTTGACACTTGGAGAACTCTTGACTTCCTTACGTCTAAATAGTATTGTTACCACAAAATACACAAAAATGAGTAAGCAGGTTCATTCTAGACGGACTTTTTCGACCAAATTCGTGCAAAACTAAAGAAAGGTGATAGTAAGAGTTCACTTAATCGACGAGCGTTTTTGCTTATATGTATGGATATAGAAAAGCGAAAGAGGTATGCCCGGCCCGAGCCTGGGTTTCGAGCGACAGTTTAAAATAATCTATTTTATTTACATCTGTTAAGGAATACGTGCAACAAGCTCCAACTACTTTTATTATAATCTGTAAAATATTTTTTTTCTTCCCATATATTCCTCAGATCTTATAAGTAATAAATCGTACTGGTACTAATTCCTGTATCTTTATGAGTAGATACGGTCATTCAAACAGACGGCCACTCTTAGCTTATCGGCCGAACTGTTCACGAAACTTGGGTGAAATAGCTAAATGAATCATTACTGTAATGTGTTCACAATAGTGTTGGAAAGAGGAAGTGATAAGATTTCGGTGCAGTACACCGAACCCCAAACGAAACTTTGTTTTGTACTGATACCACATTTGTTATCGTGTTCTTGCAGGAATAGTACAAAACAGGGCTCCCTTTCGTTACCATCTCACCCTATGTTGTGATATAGTTTATATCTACTTTGATGATAAAACCGAACTACTCTATTATAACGTTCATGTCTGAGGAATATTTATTTAACACAAATTAACAGTTTATAACGTAAATGAAAGTGGGATTTAACAATGTCAAAAAGCTAAATCCGAAGCGTCTCTGGAGGAGCAGAAGAACTGTTACAGTGACTATTGCTACTAATAATACATATACTATTAATAGTATAATATGTCTACCTAGTACTCGTAATTAAATTATTTTTAATTTTAAATGCAATTAAATTAAAGTAATTGGAGTAAGTGTGCTATGCTTTATGAAGAAAATTAACGACAAATGTTTTGAGTAAACGTCTACGTCGATTCACAAGCATATTAATAACAATGGCATTTCCATTGTTATTAATTAAAACAACATTTTTAATAGACGATTGTTGAGCTTTATAAAGTATTTATGCTTACCAGTAAGGACAATTAAATTTTGTTAAAAATTACTCTTAAGAAACAAAAAGTCCACACCAAATGTTACTTAGAAATCATTAAACATAATTTCCGAAGCCAATCAAAACACAGAACTGCCATACTACATTTTATCTATGGTATTTTTATTGCGGCGATGGACCATGTCGTTGTTTGTTTTACTTATTTTTTTGTTTAAGATGCATCTGACACATTAAGTGCGCTAAAAGGTTCGGAATGCAGTAAACTTGGTTCACTTGTGAATTGCAGGTGGTCAGTCTTACTCATACGTCCGTCGGAATTTTTTTCAACCTTAAAAGCTTTATCTCTATGTAATAAAACTTGCAAATGCGACTTATGTATAGGGTCAACATTGATATATCTTAAATCAAAATGATATATCTTAAATCAAAACCGGGCGGGCGGGTGAAAATCCCTGCTAATATTATATACACTTCTTCCACTTGACCGCGTACAACGAAGAGCGACTCGAATCATCAACGACCGAGCTCTTAATGTTCGGCTTGACTCACTGGCATTGTGAAGGGACATCAGGGAACTGAGGAAAAGAATTGCTTGAAACAATTCCTGCCGCTGAGTTTCGTCATCGCTTAACTCGACAGAGTTCCAATTACCATCCTCACCATCTTGATGGTTGGCATTCCACTACGGTGCAGTTTTCGCGTAATTTCTTGCCTCGACTGCCGCGTTGTGGAATGATCTGTCGCCAGTGGTATTTCCAAACCAATACGGCTTAGGGTCCTTCAAGAAGCGAGCGTAATCCTTTCTTAAAGGCCGGCAACGCTTCCGCAGTTCCCCCGGTGTTGTGAATGTTCATGGGTGGCGGTGATCACTTAGTTTTTAGGCGACCCGTTGCTCGTTTGCCCCCTTATGCTATAAAAAAATGTGAATGTAAGTTTGTTTGTTACGCTTTCACGTGAAAACTCCTCAACCGATCATCATGAAACCTTGTACACATATTCTTGGAGGTATTAGAAGTAACATAGGATAACATACTTTTTATGAAAAAAATTGTATATAAAAAGCGAAGTATGTATTTTCCTTATGGTCCTATAGACTCCGAAACCCTGGACCGATTTCGATGAAATTTATAGGGATTGTCCGGATTGGCACATTCCTGTGTTTGGTAGCGATCGGATCAACATTATTAGTAGTACCCGGGCGAAGCCGGGGCGGGTCACTAGTACGTCATAGATCTGTCTTACAAATGTCACGTCATATCATGCATCTGAACGGACCGTTTCATTTCCTCACTTTGGTATTTTTTATTTGGCAGTTTATATATCTGTTGCTGATTTTCGAAGTAATAAATTGTTTTGTATTGTGAAGTATTAGAGTAAAAGTTCGTATCATCACAAATCTGAAGGAATTCTATTTGCTTAGGACAAGCACTGTTTTCCAGTTATATATGTACATATTTTATAAATAAACATACCATTTAAATAAAGCCCAAACGAAATTTTACGATATTATATAGATAAGATCCGTAAGAATTTACATTTCATAACTTTGGGCAACATCATATTTTCACTGATAGGCGAGTATAGCGAGTCACATATAGCTAAGAATACGAGTACTAAGGTATCAAAAAAACATAACATAGGCTATATGTACATTGCACGTGAGTACTTTAAAAATGGTAGAGCCGGCAACAACAACATCTGTTGCACGAATGGGCCGGCTCGACCGGTGAAATAACACGACCTCACAAAAGACAGGCGTGAAGTAGAAACATTTATGCTTCTACGTTTTTTCTGGGGAGTGAGGGCCCGGAGGCTCAGTATTCTGTAGTCCTCTTACCCTTCCTAAAGCTTCTTACAAAGGATCGGATGGAAAGTGAAAGAGGATTGGACGAAAGAGGAGATGAATAGGAGAAGGAAATTTTCTGTCTATCCCCTGCTCTATCCAATAAATGGTAAGCAACATATCTACAACTCATTTGCTTGTTGTGGATGCCTACGGACAGCGGTCACTTAACATCAGGCGAACCGCTTGCTCGTTTACCACCTTCTTCTATTTAAAAAAAATGTCAATAAACTTAAAAAAGCAAACACGTCCTACACAAGACATGTCAGGCTATGTTGTTATAGTTTCTATTGACATACTCAGATACTAAAACTGCTGTAACTGAGACGATTTAAAAAGGGAATACTTTTCGCAAGAAACGCAATCGTTTTGATTCAACGAAGGACATCTGTAGAGACAAGCCCGAGGCGGTGGCTTGGCTGCGTTATATCGCATGTACAAAAAGGCTCGGAACACGCGGGGCGGTTCATATTTAATGACGTCATTAACAGCAAGACACAGGAGCCTCGCTTCTGCCGCTGGCGAGTATACTGCTACTTTGTCAGTGAGACAGCCTGCGCATTACCGCGGCCTACTCGGCTTGTCTTTCAGTCATATTGTCTCTACAATATTGATAAGTCGTGTAGGTGTGCGCGTGGGCTCTTTATAGCCTGCTCAATAATTAATTAGAGGAAGGAAAGACAAGTAAACGTAGTTAGGAAGAACGTTGAAAATTATCGTTTGTGTTATTTTTATTGTAACAGAAGGAAAGGTCTTAAGTAGTAATAAACGATAGCGTTGTGCTCATTGTTGAATTTAACTCACTATTATTAATTTGATGGTATAAAAGCTACAGATTTTGATATTACTGTTAGTTGGTTTATAAGATATTTCATATTATTTATTTATTGGATTAAGTATTTACAAGTAGATTGGTAACAACAAGCAACATATTGTAAATTGGTGTTTTTTTACCAGTATAAGAACATTATATGCAATAATTTATGTAATACACTCGTTGGCATTAGTACGATTGCGTTTCTACAAACTTTGACCTATTTCTATTACACAATCGTACACCATAAACTGCATTTCGTGTTTATCGAAGCTTTTGTATTCAATTAGCCTTGCATTTAGATTGCTGATGCCTTTCACGATGACAGTGGCAACGAGCGTGGTCAGCTGTCAAAATGTCAAAACAATCAACCGAAGGCACTCTTACCAAACTTATACAAAGATTTTTTATTTAACCGACGATAACTGACAAACCATACTTTCCAGTATCCATTGCTGCTTTTGTTTTAACCAGAAAAAAATCTTGCTTAATAAAAGCATCAATAAAACTTATATTTAGTCTTTGTCGTCAAATGATAAAATAAAATTCAGGTTTGGGTAAATGTCGGTCTACATTGTTCAGTCTATTAAACTCTTTTAGTGTGGGGTCAATTTGGGCAAGACGTGATCATATTATGCAATGAGCATTCAGATTCACAACTACGGTGTGAATATATTGATAATAAGATCCCTCTTTCGGAGATTTCAATATTTGACAGCGTCACATTAGCAGTTACGACACAATGTCTTCAGAATAGGCTGAATTCTTTGCGTATTGCCGTATAATTTACTTCGTTAATACTGCAATTAAACTACATTAAAATCCTATTTATAGTCTAATACGTGACCTGCTAAGAATTAGGTACATCTGACGACTCCATATTGAAATATTGGTAGTTTTCTTTAACGGCATCATGAGATGTACAAAATACTTACTTACGTATCGAACGTAATGACATCGGTATATAAAACAATGAGAAGAAAAATCAACAAGGAATATACCGGGGGATAGCGTACATCGTCGCTTATTTAGCCAGACATGTTTTATCAATTGCCCAACATGAATACGTAATGCATTACAGACGAATGATCGTCTGATTCGACAGCCTATCCGACAAAGATAGGTATCGGACATTACCACGGACCAGAACAAGGTTTGCGGCATCCGAGACCGTACTTATACGAGCTCGATTGAATCGAATAATCAAAGCGCCATGTCTATATCGATTCAACAACATTGCTAGTACTATCTTGTGAACGATCGATATTTCTTACTTTCGTATCTACTATTGTGTTAATCGTTTGTTGAATAAACACTACGATTGTGTTCATTTGATTTTAAACTTTATTTTTAAGAGCAATAAAGCTATAAAATGTTATTTCATTGCTTTCATATCTGTAAATTTAATCTTGTCTCTTAGTTTTCTTTCAAATTGATTCACTGTCATAATCGACACGGTCAATTCAGTGTCAAGCTTCGCGATCTTAAACGAATCCTATTTTCATTTTATGAGAATAAATGGAATTTCATTTGTTTTCTATTTTTTGAATATTTGTTACAATCTGCTCAAGTATAATTTATCTGATTCCTTGAGACAAGTATTGTGCATTAAATAATAATATCATTATTGAAAACGAAGCTTAATTATTTAACAGGTTTTAAGTAGTTGATGAGAGTACGACTGGACCATTATGATGCCAGTTCATGTTCTGGTTGTGTAAAACCGTTAGCTAAATAAAATAGTAATGTAATAATAGAGCCGAAAAATCTTACATAAATTTAATAATGAATTGCAACATGCTGATGTGCTGAGTGTTAAACAGCCTTTTACCGCTCAACACGACTGAGCTCTAACTACCCATCCACACCATCATGAAGGTAGACACTACCGTGCGGTTTTCGCACGATTTTCTTCCTCGTAGGGCCACGTTGTGAAATGATCTGTCGTCAGCGGTCCAAACTAATACGACTTAGGGCCCTTCTCGAAGCGAGCGTCCTCCCACCTTAAAGCGACAAGTCTGCAGTTCCTCTGGTGTTGCGGGTGTTCATGGCCATCGGTGATCATTTATGTATCAGGTGACCCGCTGCTCGTTACCCCTTTGTGCTATAAAAAACCGTTTTGATAATAAAACATATCAATATCTTGGTTTAATCACTTAACAAATAAATTGGCAAAAGAAAATGGCCCTGCAAAAAAAATTTCTTATGCTATCTTTACAGCGTATGTTGGGCGTACTTTTCTCAAATTTAGATATTTTAGAAAACCAGTCTTAAAAGGGAAAACGTCGATATTCTGTGAAATACTTCGAAGAGTTGTTGAGTAGCTGTCCCTATTGGTACACAACCGTTCAAAAGCCAAAAAAGTAACAAAGTATCTTACTAAACTATCTTAGGGTAGGTGTTAACAATAGCTTAACAAATAAGCACAGCACTGAATCCGTTGCGCTCCAATTACGTAACACGAAGCCTGATTAATTATTCTATCAGAGTAGAGTGTAGCACGGATTTTGGAACGCTGTGACAAAATTTAATCTAACGCACGCGGCTTAATTTTAGAATTTCCAACAAATTCCTGTACGGGAGCTGGATGCGTCGTTTTTCTAGCGGAATTGATAACCGACAAAGTTGATTAAATTTGGATTTTATTAAAGTTTTCGACGTTTGAACCCAAAAAATGTGTCTATAACATTTATATAGGTGGGCTTAGCCGAATAATATGATGTGATAGTACTACACAATACTCCAGTACACATATGCAACAATACTATAAAAACTTAACTGTCTCGATTCACTCGTTTTAATAAGTCAAAATTTACCATTTTTTTTAATCAATATCATTCGCTGTAATGAGAACGGGTACGTTCCTGAAAGAGAAGAGAATTGGTATAGTGTGACGCTTTCTAAAACTAAAGCCCTTACCCCCCTCCCCCTCACCGTTACCGATATTAGGTAGTCTGGTGGCAAAGATTAAGTACCTTCAAAACTATTCGTAATAACTTTATTAAGTTAATATTATACAGACAATTTCTAATTAGAACTGATCTAATAGGATAAAGTAAATTTTAAACAAAAGCATTACCTACTGCTATATAAGGTACCTTTATACAACATTTCAGGGTATGACTATGCTTACTAAGATCCTTCATATGATACATGGGTCAAGCAACTAACCACGTACCCAATATGCAAGACGTTTTGACTACACTGACATTTAAGATTAGTTCTGTCACCCTGCGTAGTCTCTCTCATAAGATATATCACAATGCTGTCTACGAAAACGCAGCACAAGTATTACGTTGGAAAAGCTACTGTGTAAATTGTACCTCATAAGTACGCCAATTCAAAAACAATTTTCAATGTATATCAAATTTGACAACTTTATTTATAAGGTAAGAGGAGATATAATATTTTCGACCACGGGACTGTTATAGTGCATGTTATTCCCCACTGTACTTATGTATATACCCTTTATTGTCCAGTCCCCCTTTACCCATGCATGTAACCTATGTTGACTACTAATTATTCTAATTGCATCATAGTCTCAATACATTGCACAAATCATCCTGTTATAGACTATAAATTTAACAGTGGTAGAGCCCGCAACAACAATGTCCGTTTCACGAATTGGCCGTCTCGACCGGTGAAATACCACGACCTCACAGAAAACAGACGTGAACTAGAAATACTCTGCGTCTCGTCAGACGAGTGAGGTGCCGGAGGCCTAATTTCAGTCCTCTTCCCCTTCCCACCCCTCATAAGGATAGGATGGGAACGGGAAGAGGATTGGACGGGGAGAGGGTTAACGGGGAAAAGGAAATATCCTTTTTCCTGTCTATGCCCTCCCGTATCCATTAAAGGTAGGCAACACATCTGCAACACATTTGCTTGATGCGGAGGTCTGTTGGCAGCGCTTATTTTGACATCAGGTGATCGTGATCGCTTGCTCGTTTGCCACGTTCTCCCATCAAACAAAAAAAAAGATAATTATTTACAACGCACAATTAAGGCAAAGCTTGTTGGACGTGAATGATCTAATACAAATTGTGTCCAATGCTGCGTAAAGAGATCTACTCTGACACATTATCTGTACCACAGACTATATTAGACTTCCTATTGACTTTGACTGGATTAAATAACAAAAAAAATATGTAGTGAATTACGTGAGTAGTGTACACCGTTGACATTTTAACATGACTACACTTTTATCATATTATTTTAACTTATTATTTAAGAAAAATACAGGGAAAAAAGTGTTCAGAAAAAAGAACATATTGGCTGAATATCTACGCCAATGGTTCAACAAAAGCACCCGCTCCTTATTCAAAGCCGCGCTGTCTATAGTTCAAGTTACCATGATGGTCGCCAACTTTCGTAAGGAGAAGGTACCCAAAGAAGAAGAAAAAACATTTTTTATTTTGTGCATTTTTTGCTTTGTTTGCTCACATTTCTAAATAAGTTAAGCAGAATCTATATCCGAGGACTTGTTATCGGTTGTGTAACAACGATATTAGTGCTACTCTTGGTGAATTTAAACTGTAAGTCTTCCCTGTCTAAATAAATTAATTGGTCTTCGTTCCTTGCTACTTTAGTAATCGAGGTAGCCTTAGACTACCAACCTGTACTTATAAACCCGTACTATAATATATTTTAATAACTATAGAAAATGATGGATTGTTTTACCTTGTGAGCTTGTAAATGAACATTTTTTTTATTTAATACATAATTAATGATCTACATAATAAACATGGACAAATTGCTGCAAATTTGTAGTGTATATTGCCTATGCCTTGTTTTGGAACGTAGATATGTATAAGTTTATGGTATCATTGAAATTTTAAAGAACGCTTCAGGATTTGGGACAAGATATGAATAAAGAAAGTGTGACGAGAAAATTTAAGTTGAAAACTAAGTAGGAGTGTCAATGAGAGACTCCTTAGAAAGTTATAATATATATATAACATATTGACCAAACAGATGAAAAACTACAACATATACTATATGATAGCATGAAGTATACGCCAGATTTTAAGATTACAGGGACAGGAGAGATTAAAATAAGTCTGATGAATACATATAGTGATTCTCTAAATAGATGTGACATTATTAAAATTTGATACGAATTATAATTAATTTTGTATAATATTATATGTAATATTTTATTGTTACAATAGAAAATATATAAATCACTGTTAAAAAACTCCAACGTCAAAATGTTAGGGTAGGATATTATGGAATCTTGTTGTAGACGAAACCCAACTAAAGAACTTTTTTAGAATAATTGTCTTCTTAAAGTTTATTCAAAAGCAAGCAAGGGATGTTGACGTGTGCCAACCACATCCCAGTGCTATCCAGGAGCAAAATAAAATCCGAAATAAGGTCACGTACAAGAAACATGTAAATCTACTTAGGGCCGTGACTCGCCTGACAATTGAATTTACTATAAGTTCCCCGGTATCGTTAAAACGTCACTCACTTAGGCAAACTTATTCGCATCTTGGTTCCGTTTTAATTTGTCCAACATTATCCATATCACTACAACACTTACCGTTTTTATTTCATAATGGTAATCGTTTCTACATGTTACATTTTCATGGCAAAATTGTTGAACTAGTTCTCTTTATTTTACTACAGAGATAGATTGCATCTTAGGCTTCAATTGCAATGAGCGGATGCGGCCAGCCGCTTAGCGCAGTTGCATCAGCTACTTGTCAATAGCAATCCGCACAGTATGTACAACAGTCATGCGGCCAGCCGCACTGAAGTCTGTTCTTCATATGTACATATTTTGACAGCAGCTGACCGCGTCGCTGTTGTTGTTGACTAGCCACTAGACATAATGTGTGTAAGCTCATAGGATAGGATTTTTATTTTAATGAAAAATAATAATAAATATATTTTTCACTCAAATAAAAAATTAAGCAGCAATAAAATAATAATATACTAATTATTATTACTTCAGTTCCATTTTCAATAAAGTGTGACGTATCAATAAGAAACACAAATTTAAAACATGTGCACTTACCAAATTACACACAATTTGCAGTTCTGTTAACGCATCTGCAGTTCCCTTAGTGTTGCGGATGTTCATGGGCGGCGGTGATCATTTAGTTTTTGGCGACCCATTGCTCGTTTGCCCCCTTATGCTATAAAAAAATTATATACTAAGACACTATGAAAGCTTTCCCATCATTCTTTTATTATTATTATTTAAAGAGATCACTTTTTTTATCAAATATACTTATTTAATTATTAGTGCACAATCTCAACAAAATCTGTAAGTAGCTTAATGATTAAGAAGCGGACCGCGACTCTGCGCAGGCAGCGGTGATTAATGGCTTGATTTGTTAGCGAGTAAGTTGTTTCCAAAGAAAAAGATAAACATTTCCTCCTCGGGTTCGCCCTACGTATATACGGCCTGATTAAAATTCACTGGTTTATTTTATTAGTAAGCATTCGATGGTTTTTGTGTTAATATAAATCTCATGTTACTTAGATTATATTACTTTATAAAAGTTCTTAATTTATAAAACAAATATAAAAGATATATTATCGAACTTTCACTGATAGTTTTTAATATACCTAGTGAGATTATATACTGATGAAATTCATAATAAATCGGTGAAAATGTATTAAATCATGACCTTCGAAAGTCAACCACAGGCCATAAGCACACCCTCGTATCGTCGGAATCGAAAAATGTATGAGAATAGGCATTTCCTTCATATATGTAGGTACATCTCCGTAAATTTATCATATTATTTACTAGTTACCATAGTAACATATGGCGATGTTGAGGCTATAACCACCCACAATCACAATTGCTCTGTGATGTGTAGCTTAAGCTAAAAGTGTAAAAAAAATATAGGCACGGATTTATAATAGATTCTTTAAAATCGATTAATGGTGTTTGAAAGAAAACAAAGTAAAACAGGAATTGATATAAATGTTAACGCCAAAGAAGTGGAACAGATGGAGGAGCTTGAGTATGTTGTATTTAAATACTATATATATTAAGGTAAAAATTTAATAAATAACAAACGTTTAAGATAATAAATGTAGATATCAGTCCTATAAAATACGTATCGATATTCGGATTAGATATTGATGGTGGTGATAAGGTGGGAAGATGGCCGACACCGTGGGCCGCAGCGTGGGCGTAAGATTAGTCTTACGTTAAATAAAATTCTATGCTCATTTGCCTCCAAATACTTGGAGTATCGGCAAACCAAACTCTAAACTATTATGTATACTATACTATTTACCTCTTAATACAAAATCTGACTATTTTCGATAATTTAAACCTACATATATTATGCAATATGCAAAAATGAACCATTTTTGAGTTATCACCCTCTTTTGTTTTTTTTTCAAAATAAGTCAAAAATGCAACATAAAAATATTATATACCATACATAACCGTTTTCATCCCTTAACGCCTCTCTCGCTTCGTCTACATTCATACATGCTCATCGGTAACGGGTAATAAGATATAAATGGTTATCAAAAATTAATTATCGTTCGTCGTCGTCGTCCTTAAACAAAACGTTCTTTAAAGGCCAGCAGATATTCTGCAGCCTGTCAAGTGTCCATAGTCTGTTGTTCGTAAGCGCCGCTGAAACGCTGTTTTGCTTCTTTTTTATATAAAAACTAGAGATTAAAGTACAATGTTATTATATAAAAAACAACTTATATAGAGTTGTTAATATTAATCAATATTATATTATATATATGACAATTGTACTACCACATTTTTCATTATTAGCGACAAGTGTAGCTCCTCCTTAAGATCTCTCGCGAGTAAACATGTTCCCGGCGTGGCCCATCTAATATGTTATAGTGGCATGTATTAATATTCATAGACAGCCATTTATTAATACACATATAGCTGACAGGTCAATTTCACTCGCAATATAACATAATGAAGTCGCTACTCTCGGATTCCCGCCATGCGATCTCTTTCGATAGAAGCGAGGTGTTTACGATGGGGTTCCTGCCTCCGTCGAGCATGTTATTGTGGGATACATAATTAAATGCATTGCTTTTTGTTATTTCATTCAAGCCTTATACAGAATGTTTCGGCAATATTAATGAATCTTGACATCAATTGCATAATAAAAAAAAATATCATCAACGCAAATATCTCTCGGTAATTTGGAGGTGGATGATGGATTTTTAAATGAAAGTCCTATGTATTGCCATTTCTATATAAACACTCTGTTCGTTCACAAACAAATTCATTATGTTCATGAATTCTCCAAGTAGCTGTTTCTTAAGGTATCATAAGTCGTAATAGATAAGATTCATTAATTTTACATTACACAATTGATTTCTGGGTCGTAGTCGTTTGATACCTAGTAAATTAACGACGAAGACGCCGACTATTACTACTAATAGAATATTTCCCTGATAATTCGCGATAATTGTGGCCTATATAAAGACTCTTCTTACGTGAGGAACAAAATAAGCTGAATGACATATATTGTCGGCCGGCACTGGTTGCTATACAACTGTATGTGTTCGTCTCTTTCCCTGATAAAATTTTGGTGTTCATGTTCTTAAAAACATTCTCTTTTAAGAAATT
This sequence comes from Papilio elwesi, assembly GCA_029849275.1. Lineage (NCBI taxonomy): Eukaryota > Metazoa > Arthropoda > Insecta > Lepidoptera > Papilionidae > Papilio > Papilio elwesi. The sequence continues at coordinate 8,260,010 of CM056697.1, forward strand.
CCATGATCTTTCACTGCTCTGAAAGTTATTAATAAGACGGTAATACAAAGCACAGGTAATAAAAAGGTAAGTTGACCACAACTGACATCTAAATAAGTTCGGTACACTTCGGTAATAAATCTGTTGACGAGATAAAAAGATTTTTTTTGGCGTAACACACGTTTCTTTCACCGTCAATCAACATAACAAATTTATAAAGAAATAAAGAAATGCCCATCAGATGTTGCTTATCAGGGCACCAAAAAGAGTAGAGCGTTCCAGCACAATCCGAACCAATCTCTCTTTCAATTTTAATTGCTTTTTTGGACAGTACAATCGCGGACAGCGGGTGGCCGCCGGCTCCTCTTGACTGCCTTATAATTACAATTATTCCATTAACTTCTTACCGCTGCAATTATCTGTGAAATATTTACCATTTTCGGATTGTTGTAGTTCAATTCGTTATTCTCGTGCCTCCGCGCTTATATTCCTTGCCTAAATGCAATAGACCAGAGGTCGGCAACATCTATGACCCGCGGGACCTACTTGATTATTCCTAAAAACCCGCTTTAGTTCCGAAACAAACATCAAATCAAAAATAAAACAATACTAGGAACAACATTTTAGTTTAATATTTCTCTGACCCACACTTCTCTATTGGTCTGCACAATATTCCACTCTTTCCCTTATTTGGTGAGGTTTCCTAAGTTAGTGAACAGGCAATTGACTCGGCTAACCGACCGTTCGTTAATAAGATGGTGTTATTTTTTCAACTATCTTCTACAACGACAAAGAGTAAAAATATATATTAATACTACAAAACTAGTAAATTTAATTGTTATAATGACAAACTGAGATAAAGATGGAGCAAGAAAAAAACATAAATTACGGGCCAAAGTTATAGCATTTCAACAATTCGCCGGTCCTTGATTAAAAATCTAATTAAAAACAAATAAAAAATTGGTACAAGTGTTCATTAAAACAATTTATTAGCATTATACGGACTGGCAAAAAACAACACATTTTTTTAATAATAACAAGAACAGAGAAAAATTCGTAACAATCGCCATATGACGTCAGTTCTTTCTTTCCCGCCCTCTTCAAAGATTTATATCTACTATTTTTGCCTTATGCAGTATCCATTGCTCGCTTCTTACTTTTAGTTAATGTTAGTTGGGTCTACACCGTTAATGTAAATCTTCTCGAAGATTAATGGATGTGTTACAAGACCGCACCATACAGAGAAGATCCGCAACATTAAAATTTTATTATTTTTGTAGTTCCCTGTGGCGCTGAGTCAGGCATTGAAAACATTTTTATTTTCATTTAAACCAATGCCAATTTTTTAGTTACACTTTAGATTAAATGCCTTTGTTTGAATATTATTTAATTGCGCAAGATAAATATTTATATTCTGTGGTCAGTTATACAAAGACAATAAATATTTTTCTAAACAAAGTTTACTTCAATATTTACTGTTGCGATTTCCGAGTTATTTAGATAACGCCTTAAATAAATGTCAGAGCTTTCAGGGAAAGATAAAAGGAAAGAGAGTCTTGTTAGTTTAATAAAATAAAAAAAACACCAGTCATTCAATATTGAATATAACATCTTAGTACTTATATATCAAAATGTTTCATTAATCAGTAGCCGAATAAATATCTAAAAATGTTTAAGATTGACGATCCCTGTCCAATAAGGTATCGTCAGTCGTAATGCTGTACAAAAACAATGTTTGCGGTGAGCATCAAATTTTTTACCAAAACCAAAATTCCGAAAATCCGCACTCGAGCCCAGGTAGCAGTCGGGCCTTTAGATTTATTTGTGTTTCCGAAAAAAACTCTCACAATAGGGAACATGCGTTTACCTGACACAGATTATAATAAGCAACAAGAAATATGACGACATCAATGTTGTTTTACATTGTCTACGACAAAAAATGTCCATGATATAAAATACACTTTGATGTTGCCATGCCGATTTTCTAAGTTTATTTTAAAAACAATTTGGTTTAACCCACTTATTTTTACTGTTCTTACTTACTGACTGATATTTTCAATTTGTTCCTTAACCTTTTTTTTAAATAGACTTATAATTATTATGTAATATGTCAATGATTTATGTGTTTTTGTTTTTAAGTACATATTTATTTATATCCTATACATCTAAAGATTTCACCATAATCGTGATAACATTAATTGAATAGCTTTTGGCATTATATTAATTACCCAATTGGTTCATAATCATCCCGCGATGGCACATAATATTGTCACGAATGTGTAAAAAATAAGATTTGAAAAAGACGATCATATTATTTGATTAAAAATAAAAATTTATTACAATGAATTTAATTTGTATTCATGCAAGATATTACTAGCGATGTAAGAAGTACTCGTATCAGACGAATTTGTATGCGTATTAATATAGAAGAAGCGAGAGGTGTTAAGAGGCGATGCTTTATTATATGTGGGACCTAATAAGTAAGTTAAAAACAAGATAACGAGATATAGTTCCGTGCAAAGTGTAATTTTATGGAAAGTCGTACAAGTTTGATAGCTTATTTATGTTAAATTTGTTATTATTATATCAATACCTAATTTATCTGCAAGTTCCTTTCCAGTTTCATGAAAAAGAATTAACGTATTAGAATTAATAAAGATGAGTACGTACTTTTTTCCTTGACATATTTCACCACACCAAGAGAATTCGTTAACAGCTTTGTGGATATTAAGTTTTTGTAAATCATTCCAGCGTAAAGTTATTCTGCGTCGTTTGGCTACTTGAATCGGATTTACTACAATTAGGCGCTTAACGTTAGACAAGATGTTTTTGAATGCATCGAACTAGAAGATGGGGGCCCATATTACAAGCAACTGTTGTAAAATCCGCAACCAACGTCGGGGATTCACGCTTCATATTCTCAAACGGTCATAGAATATATTATTTGTATTTATACATTTGCGGTTAAAGTATTTTTATTTTTTTAGAACACATTATTCAATAGTTTCATACTTTTTACTCTGATATGTTAATTTCATAGCTACATGCAGCTCGCATTAGCCTACTGAAGTCACATCATTACAAGAATTATTACTTATAGAAAGGGACAGACCCTGTTCTGATAACAACAATACCCTAAGCCCTTAATATGAGAAACAAACTACTGAATAAAATAGTAGAAATACATTAAATTACATTGATTGATTTTCTTAGGTTGATAAAGGCAATCTAACATGGCGTAAACTAAACGTACAGAGTTTAGTTATAGAAGCGTGAATAGTGTACATCTATGCTCCGCTCTAGCTGAGGCGTGAGTACCTACTAATTTATTTTTTTCACATCCTGGAAGACATCCCTCTCTTTTTGCGTGTCGTCCTTCATCAATGTAGGCGTCGTCCGATTCAAATGTACATACATGTAATATAATCAAAAACAAGATTCTCATTAAACAGTCCGGTCGGACCTCGCCTTGTCCCTCTAACATAACGAGCTATCATTATTGCTCCTACTCCTATGTAATTATTAACTTTTTTCCAAGCGTTTCCGTCAAAATTACAAGCGCGTAATGCCGGAGTCGGGTGCGGCAGTGTACGTCGCTAGTGTAATTTTCGAATAAAAATGTTTATTAACATTTAAGGGAACGGGAATTTAAATTAATCAAGAAGAAATAACTTTATTTCATTCGCTACCTCGTTACTTTTATGAATGCAACCTATTATTATATTTTGTATCCGAGCCTGTCCGCATTGCGCAGGTGAATGTAAATAAGATACAAATAAAAATGTTTAATACCTCTGCAAATGTATAATATAGTTTACGAATCATAAACATTCTCATAGTTTTTTAGAGTGTACATAACGCCTTCGCATTAATTTATGTATGTTTACACTTTGTTATAACATCTAAAATAGAAGTACCATATTTATCGAAAAACTAAAGAGAGTGGATGGAACCTAATTGATGCAGGATGTAATCCTGTCATGAAATAGACTATCCGTTATAACGTCCCAAAAACTTAATAATAATAATAAATCAGCCTTTTCTAGAATGTTTCCTACTGCAGGGAACAGGCGTCCTCTTCGAGAGAGGGAATGAGCCGTAATCCATCACGCTGGTCTAGTGCGGGTTGGTGGATGTCACATATCTTCGAATTTGATGGTTCTAATGACACGCCGGCTTCCTCACGATGTTTTCCTTCACCGTTTTTGGAGCAGTGGTGATGAAATAAATTACACAAAGTAAAGCGCCTGCCTGGGTTCAAACCCGCAATCTATAGTACGTAAGTCGGGGCCTAAGCCGATGAGCCACCACTGCTCAGCTCAACGTCTCAAAAACTTATTGTATTCTATTTATATTTTCTCGACGTCAGTCTCACTACTCTACCGTCTCATACTATACTGGAGCCTGTTCTACACAGATTAAATACATTAAAACAAATATTCTACATTAAAATCACATTTCGGTTTACAAATTCGTTTTAACATTATGAGTGTAATCACTTTTACAGAATCAAAAAAAATAATAAATCATAAACCAACAAAACATAACGAAAACCTGATCCAAGCCTGGTGGGAATGTAATTTAATGATACCTTTGTTTAACTGTTGTCCATCGACTTCTATACAGTTGCAATTTTTTTTTCAATCACCGCACACCGTCACGAGCATACATCATTAGAACCGGCCAGTGTGTGGCAATGATTAATTGCTTATCGTTCTGGCTAATCAAAACATTATCTAACCCGAAGCCCGCATTGTTACAGACTGCGTCACGGCTCCTAAGCTCAGGTGGGTCACCACCCATCGATTGTATTTCATTTATAATGTAGCTGTTATATGTTTTTTAAACTATTTAAATAATCCAAAACAGTGAAGCTGTATGCCATCAAAATCATTAAATTCAAAATTAGTTCTCAAAACCCTTTTATACAACTTAGATCGTTAAAAAAAATCTGTAGTAGGACCAAGCTCCTAGCTGAACCAAGTTTGTAGAGCGCACCATACTCCACGTGGCCAGGCCCAAGTCCAAGATTCTATTCAAAACATAACTAAAATTTAAACCAATAGGGAACGAATTACACGAGTGGCGTGAGCACCAAGGTGATCAGCGACGCCCATGGACACCCGCAACACCAGAGGAACTGCAGATGCGTTGCCGGCCCTTGAGAAATAGGTAAGCTCGCTTCTTGAAGGACCATTCCACAACGCGGCTGTGCGTGGCAGGAAATTTAGAACCGCACTTTATACTATACTTTATCTATAGATTACACTACAAACTAAAACTTAATCAATAGTAAGGCTTGGCTTTTTTATATTATAACGGAGCAATGGTGCGGTTGGCCTAATATATAAGTGATCACCGACGCCCATGAACATCAACACCTGAGGAACTGCAGACGCGTTGCCGACCTTTAAAAAGGCTGAATACTAACCAACCTAGTATTATCTTAAGAAGCTAATTAGTTAAACTTCCTTATATATAAATAACATTTAGCCGGCATGACATTTGAACAATGCAGTGATTTACTTTCAATTCTAATAAAAGTCATTTCTAAATATTCCAAACTCCTCAATACAATATGATATAAATCAGGATTCCATTGAAATTGTTATACTGTCTGTAGTTTATGCTATGCCGTAATATCTTAGACCCAATCATCATTGCCACATATTTATCTAAACGTAAGTACATCGATTTAAATTGCAATAATACAAGTACATTCTTACAATGTTACGATACAAAAGGCCGTGCGGGCCACGTTTGATTTGATTACACGACCGTGGTCAGCTTTCACGTGCCACTCATGGGATAAAGCGTGAATTTTTATGCATTGTGTAATCGTTTCTGTTGCTGTTGCAATATAAAGATGTTTCTCGGATTTGCACTGGCATAAAATCGTGTATCAAAACAAGCTTTCTCTCTATCTCTCTCTTTGAAAAATCTGAGATGACAACATGTTTTCTGTGAATGTTTCCAGCAGTGTAAACCCGCTGTAAGCTTTATGTGCATCATATTAGTATGATGTCTGCCTGTCACTTACTTATATAACTGAAGGCTTAATAGATTTGGTTGTTGTGGGTTGTGTATATTTTTCATTGATTATGTGTGCCATTATCGTCAAACTCAAATAGGAGACATTTTTTAAAACACTTAACAAAACATTATTAAAAAACTGGCGGCAAATTATTCGTTTTCTCTTGAATGTAAGTATATAGAATTTTACTATGTTTCTTATTATACGCAATAGTTTTATATGTTATCGCAAAAGATACATTTACATGTTAAAACAATCTATTTGAGTCCCCAACCGCACCGTCTTCGCTCGTACTGTCCTGTTGCGTCGACTTCAACAAATATCGTCATAATCTAGCTGGAGGAAAATAGCTATTTTACACAATACCTTGATGAAATATAGACCAAAACCTGTAAAACTGACTGAAACTGAATCCGTCCCGAATGGCCGAAGGGGCCGTCATAAACCACGCTGGCCCTGCGCGTTTTGGTGGATGTCACATGTTTTCGAATTTGGTGGTCCTAAGACATGCTGTTTTCATTGCGATGTATTCCTTCACCGTTTTTTGAGCAGTGGTGATGAAATTTACACAAAGGAAAAGAAAAGTTACAAAAAGTAAAGCGCCTCCCTGGGTACGAACCTACGACCTACGTACGTACGTAAATCGGGGCCTAAACCACTGGGCCACCACTGCTCCCTTATTATGTGTCATGTAATTATTAAGATACCTATATAAAATAATTTATTTATAGGGCATCAAACATTATTAAATTAAATATTTTATACACATTTAAAGAATTGAAAACACCTGAGAGGTACCAAACTAGCAATTAGCGTGCAATTCGAACTTTAGCCACGCCATCGGAACAACTCGCACCAAATGAATGTTGCAAACTCGCGAGTCCATGTCGAATGGACAGTAATGCTATCGATAATTACCATCGTATTGTTTAAATTTGATTGACAATGTTAGTATTATCGTGTGTCGGTGTGTCCAATTATTTGTTACGCAACTGTTTATGTTGCTTAATTCCTTTTTAATATTACATTTGAATAACAAACAAGTAAATGGCATGCAAATAGACTCCTATAACGCTAATGCATAATGCGTTTAACTATTCAACATTAAATTCCGATGGATTAGCATTCGAGAGAAATAAATGCAATGTACTAACTCTTCTTAAATTATTGAAATCAGAGAAAATAATGTTATTCCGATAATAATATACTCACCACAATAAATGCAGTGCTCCCCTTACGGGACCCAGAAACATTTTTATAGTCTTCGCGAGGACATTAGAGAAATTGTAATTGACAATCACTAGGGCACTTTCGTTGTGTATTGTTTAAAAAAAACATGATAACGATTATTATTATTTATAGATGAAATGAAATGTTTTAGAATTAAGAGCGTATCGAAACTACGAAGAAAGGCCTCTCCTCTTTCTTGTTAGATAATCTTTGTACTTCTTTTGTAACCAGAATAGAAAACTTACATATTTCCGATCATTTATTTAGACGATTGCGGATAAAGCATAAAACCTTTATTATCTAAGTTTCTATTAAATCTCTTTTTTTGTGAATCGCTTCATCCACTTAACGTCCAACAAGCTGGCAATAAATACTGTAGAGACTTCGTAAGCCAGTATCGTTGCTTAGTGTGTTAATAGATAACAACACCAAAAAGACATATGACTTAGATTAGGTGGGCAGGAATGACTCCGCAAAGCGTCTTAATCAAGTCACGACCGTATGTTGCAACCAAGCCCTTAATGATCTTAATGTAAAACCGTCTTCGTTGTACTTTCACTTTTTTCTCTCTTCGTCCTTCAGATTCTTTGATTTTAATCATATTATCATTTGGAGATCAATTGCATATTATTTTAACTTGAACCGTAAGTCACTTGGTAATTTCATTATGTAAGTCACATCATCATTCGTTATAAATTTAGGTTAGGAGCTTGAGACATTTTTGTTAAGAGTTTATGAAAATGTGACCATTTATATGTTTACTACTTGTGCAAAAAAAACGTGATACTTGAATCCGATGATATTATCTATTGCTTGAAGGGCTAAGTTAATTAAAACCTTTGATATAGCGAAGTACGTAAAATACGAACAGTTTCAAGAAACGATTGACATTTTTCAATGCGCCACTGTTGTTAAATAGAAGATATCGTTATTTAAATATCGTAATAAAACGTATTATAAGAGTCTGTTTGTTAACATTCTCTAATACTCATATATTAAGCACCCTTCAAGTAGAATCAAAATAAATACGTAGAGCACTTAAATTGTTTGACAAATGTGGTTTGGTGTGGGCGGGCTAACGAGAATCGATGCGCCAACTAGGATTTAGGCCCGCCGATAGAGAATATACTTATTTATAGAAGATTTAGACATTAAATTATTATTAATTTTCAATCTGACAGCAATCATTTGTATATTTTACTGCCTACTCTTCGAATATGGAGCATGAGTTTTGTTATCGGTTTCATCACGAAAACAAAAATAACGTACGTAAGTAACGTTTACTAAATTATTTTATTTCACTTTTTGATCTTTAATCAATTCAAAATAGACCCCTCATGGCTTATGGAAGTTGTTGTCCAGTTGATGACTTTACTTACATAAAATGTCTGTAAGTTTTAGTCACAGTCATGTTTAAGTCAATTAATTATTTGATATTTATTTAAAAGTTAGAGGTCCCAGTTGGAGCTTTTAGGGAAAGGCCATGGTCGCTTGCTCGTCAGTCTCTGGCATAATACATTCGGGTACGGATCCTTTAAATAGCCCTCTCAAATTAGTTACTATAAACCGGTCATAATAAAGGTAAATTTTTTATCAAACATAAAATTAACGATAGAGTTCAATTAAAACTTGGCAAACAAAAAATTCTTTGTTAGACGATATTAAATATTTGAATTCCAAATAAATATAAAGACTTATAGATTTTATAATGGAAAGATTGCCCTTAACGAAAAGCGCAGGCAAAACTATACGTCATAAATTCTAATCAAGAACTCCCAAGCATTTAAATGGTAAAAAAACCTTTTTTAACTTCGATGCCGTTCCCCGTGGCCACCGACCGTTAAAAAAACAACAATTAATATATAACTAAAAAACGTCCCACCAGTGTTTCAATTCATTCCAGGGGCGGAGTCGTTTTATATTCAAGGGGAGGATATATCCCGAAATCATTAGTCCAAAATGCCTTCGGAAAGTGCGCTTGGCCCGTAATTTCGTTGACCCTCCAGTCCGTCTGTCCGTGGGCGGATGTAGCCTTTGTCTTTAGACATGATACGAAAAAAACCTATGCCCAATGTCAGTTCGGATATTTATAATGGCCGATCGCGCATTACCGCTTGTAATTTCGTCGGAATTGTCCACGTTACGTGTTATTGTACGTGAATGATGTATTAATGACGGCCGGCGCTTTATACTGAATTAAATTGTTGTTGTTCGAATATAAATACTGTTGCGTTGTTTATTGCACGACCCTTTTAATACTTTATTACCAATGCTATTCGATATACCGTTGCATCTCGCTATAGAGACAAAAAAAAATCTGATTGTCTGGGTACAAACCGCTACAACTCTTTCTTCAACTACAAAGAAGTACTGTGCTAATGTAACTTCAATCCAGTTTAGAGAATGTCGTAGGCTAGAATTGCAGAACTGACGAAACGTTCTATATAAGTTTCTAAGTGACATGGTTGGCATGATAAGGCGTACCACTAACATCAGTGATCCTCTCGCCGCGAACCTGTGAATGGACAAAGTGTCACATTATCATGTTATCACGGACGAGCAGTAGGTAGTATTTACATGCTATTTCCCACATTATGGTCCACGATGTAACTCGTACGTGGATCTACAGCAGAGTGTATGTTATCTATGCTAATTGATGAAAGTTTTGATTGTTTTGTTTCGCATAAACTGAAAAATTACTCTGTTAATAATTAAACTTTAAAAATTCTCTCTTCGCTCTTCTATTAGAGAGTAGGCTTGTGGCGAAGGAGTGTTTATACATTTGTACTTTTTTATATTAAATTCAAAATTAGTTTTAAAAAATGACGATTCGTTTTTACATCACTAGATGATCACGGAATTGATATTATTTTATGTAAGTGTTATTTAATAATATAAGATTTATTATTTGTTTGTCTACAAGTATTACAATAAACACCTACAGGCTATATTTTGTAAACGAAGCTGGGGCGGGTTGCTAGTTTTTTTTTGTATAAAAAGATGAATTGCATTGTTTATAAAATTATTGAGGAGCCAAATCATCAAATCATTGACTAAAAAGATTTATTCTCTTATATATTGTATAATTCTAACAGATCTCGGATTACGTCGAAACATTTCACAAGCGACCACTAATTTATCGAACGAATCTTATCAAACGATAGTTAAATTTCTTATTAAGTCTAGTTTACGACCGCAATGGGTTTGTTTCATTAAAACACCGCCAATTACATCGTATCTTGTGATACCTTCCGCTCATTTAACTTACGTCGAAATCTCTTGTTTGCTCCATAACGTCATAACGTCATTAGAGGTTTATAGCCCCTGTATTCATAGACTGCCATGCTCGCCTCCACTTAATGCGTCATTATATATGTAGCTTTTGTTTTCTGATAAGATAAGAACTACACTCGTATCATTATTTTAAAAGTCCAAAAGCCTTGTTCCTTAATTGACTGTAAGTACTTTAAAGCTATTTAACGTCCCTTAACTGTCCAGTAATACCGATATCCGAGTCGTAAAGAGGGCAAAGCTAAAAGCTAAACTGAGGATAAAGCGGCACTAATGTGAAGCCAGCTTTAACTAAAACACACTAAAAAAACGAATTTGAATTGTTCAAGCATACCTTTAACTACGTAGCTGCACAGTTAATAAAAAAGTATTCACTCAAAAGTATAATATTTATATCTTATTATAAAAGCGAACAATTATTGTTATATTTCAGCTTTAAAAACTGCTCTAACGATTTAGATCTACTTTTGTATTAAAATATTGTTTTTATTTGTACGTCAAGCCCGTCAAAATACAGACATTCCCAAAAAAAAATCATTTTTCGCAATGTCAATGAATATTAAATTCATTAAATAATATTACTGCATACTAAATAATTTCCGACAAAACACGATCTTATCTGGCAGAGATGTTAACGCAGAGCGATGATTGTTGGCGTATCCAGACCGTTTAGACTGTTGAATGGCATTTGACATGAATACCTTCCTTCTTCAGGTGGTTTTATTTCGTCCAACAAAGTAATATCGTTTGAAAGCTCGTTTGTATAATACGGTTACCCCGTAAATGTAAGTGTAACACGATTAAAAAATATCTTCTATCATCACCAATATGAAAATATGTATAAACAGTAATCTATTTATGTATTGGATAAGTGTAACCTGTTTTTCCATAATAAAATATTTTGCATTTCTTATCTTTTCATTTCATTAGGGATAACGCATCCCATACTATATTGAAATAGCACCAATTTACAAGCTAATGTACTCTATTCCACAACTTAAAAAAAATTCTACTCGCCGCTCTTTGGAACCTAATTCAACATATATAGGGGGTCATACAATTCACGTAAAGATTTTCAACGTATCGATTTATGCAATTTTTATGGATAAATTTAATAAAATACGAAACGTTATATATTGCTAAATTGTTCCCATAAATTCATCCAACAATACTTCAAGAATCATAACTATAAGAAACCCGTTAAGTGCACCAATAGCACTACGGAGATTTGATTTCAAGGTATCCATATTTGGAGTCGCACAAACCAACCTTTGTACTATCATAATGTTTTATTGTTGAGAGTTATGATAGTAAACGGCAACTTTGTTGTAAAGAAACCGTGTAAAATGTTTATAAAAAAGAAACATATTAACATAACAACGTTATGAACACAAAAGTGAATGTAAACTTTTGCCGTAATAAATTTAAATTTACGATGTATTTATAATCTAAAAAATATTCGCTTCAATCATTTATAAACATAACATATCTATTTAATTAATTTACATAACCGTTGCCGAAACTTGAGGAAGGTTGTAAAACCAAGTATTTATTCCAAAGGAGTTATTTCTGTCGTTCAATCCGGCGCCACCGACTAACTAAAATACAACCAAGTGGCTAATGAATTAAATTTACATGAATACACAATTACAGTATGAGTGATGTCGTCTTTATGGTAACTCCCGTCTTAGTGTTCGAATGCACGCTGTAATATTTATTGTATATTAGTGAACCAGCCTTGTTGTGTCTGACATTCCACCCACTTGTTAAATTAATGAATTAATGGACTGGTAGCCGCAGCTCCTAGATGACGGTGTTTAGATGCCATCAAGCTTACATAAATTATTAGGGTATCATTTTATAAGTAAACAAGCTGAGCCCCGCGGTTTCACCCGCCGTGCAATTTAATTTGTCCAGCCTAACCTGAACACAATTCAATTTGATTGATCCTAGGATCAAATCTGTAGAGATTTGTGTTTAACTTTGAATTTAAATAATTTCTCCCTTAATTTTTTTTATCTCCTACTTGAGCCCATTAGGGGATGAATTTAGACAGTCAGGTTCTTATTTTTACATATAACTTGCCATTTATTGAGTAAACATATATTTGCTAACATTGTCGAACGAATCATAACTGTCAGTAAACAAAACTAAGAGGCACAGTGTGACAGGTACTTTCAGGAATAAGCTCTGGAGTAAAAACACATCAATATTATAGTCATATAAATATTATTATATGACCTAATATATAATGGCTGAGATAAGATATATGCGTTTAGAAAATATGATTAATCAATATGACGCCAAGTCAATAGTCATGTGTTAACAACTATAGTTAAGAAAGAGTCAAATGTCCAAGAATAAACAAAAACCTGTGTAATATCTTCTCAAGGACGGCAACTTTGTATGGTTTACCATAAAACCAAAAGAAACCTACGATGAAAGTCTGCTGTGGAGTCCACTGTATGAAGGCTGAAACTGCTCCAAAACCGGTGAAGGAAAAAATCGTGAGGAAACCGTCATGTCCTAGAACCACTAAATTCGAAGACATGTGACATCCACCAACCAGCACCGTGGATTACAGCCCATTTCCTCTCTCGGAGAGGAGGCCTGTGTCCCTGCAGTGAGGAACATTCTAATATAGGCCGATTTATTATTATTATTATCATCCCTAACACGGTGAAGTAAAAGAAGTTTGACTTTTCCACTTCTCTTTTCAACAGAATTACATAAGTCAGGAAAAAAATACGTCAAATAATAAAATAGAAAATGAGGCAAATTTTCTTTGGTAGAAGATAATTCCAAAACAAATTAACTGTCGGTTTCGATTTATTTTAAGCGTATGATACCTGACGCCAGATGTAATCTGTTCCTCCGTATGAGAGACGACAGCTGACACCAAGTGAGTATCTTATTAACATTAACATTTACATTATACATAACTTATTGATCTGTTTACACATCTAAAATATCTCTTTTATAAATTAACCGTTTCATTAGCGATCACAACTCTTAACTTTGCAGAATGTCTTCAAGAAAAATCTACGTGTCATCTAAATATTACTAAGTAAAAATGAAATCTAGAAAATCGGGCAAATTTAAATAATTATAAATGCTGAGGCCTCAGTTGGTAACGCGTACAAACAAGAGTGTCTTCCATAATAAATTCCGTCTTTAACGAATGTTTAACAAATAACAACTTCGAGAAGTAATGGTTAATTTAAAAACACCAATACGAGTATGACACTCCGAAGACGAATAGGAATCCAATGACACCCCACTCTTCAAAATCGTTTTTTGTTTGTGATAAAATTATAATATAGACAAGTTTAAATGTACATACAAAAGTATTTTGTATGTCATCAAATTAGATAATAAGATATTCGCATTCGATAAGATTATTTACTTCGCAAGTAAACAATCGTAACTAGGGCTTTATTCCGGCACTCGTATGGTAACAAATAGATTTAACGAACAGAATCAAAAACTTTAACAAAATGTATCACCCACTTCTGCTTAGTTTATGTCCATTGCGAAAACAATTTCGTGTTTTTGTTGAATATCTGACAATTTGGTCTTGATGAACAATGGTTCAAATACAATATAAACACACCTACTCGCGAGCGAAAACAAGGGTCAATTTTCACCTACATTTCAAATCGCGGTATTTGACCCAACGTATTTTGCTATAAAATATTCGGTCAAAAATAGCGCGTTAGCAAAAAAATTATTAAACTGAATTATAATGCTATATGTGTAATTAAAAGTTTTTTTTATTCTAGTACTCATATGGTCATAATATACTAGAGTGTCTAGTACCTACATAAACTTCAAACTATGTCCAAGTTGCAACCGTCGTAATGTAAATGGCCCGGCTTGACATGGGAAACCCCTGGGCTACAACCGCACAGAATACCGACTTATAGATTGCTAAGGCTAAGTTGTACTTCGAGTCCTACATAATATTAGGATCTCCGTCCAGTAGGTAATAGGAATTGGTCTTTTGGCTCCTCACTCATTAAGCCTGTTCATTAAGATATTAAAGGACCAATTGACCTTGCGCCTACTGTCGCAAAATTTCTCTTTTCCCTACATCTATACCGGTTCTTATAGATAGCACGACGCATTGCTCGTTTTTCTTTTTCTTCCATAAAAGAAAACTAGTATTATCCCTCTTCTAGTCAGAAAAGAATGCTGTGGTAAGGAGCATTTCCCTCCTGCATTGACCTTTTCTAAATAACAATAGGCCCCAAATACTCAAAAGCCTTTGGATAACTGTATCATTTCAGCTTCTTTAAGGAGACTGCATACAACAGAAGTAGAGAACGTCTGTAGCACGAATGGGCCGGATCGACCGGTGAAATACCTCGACCTCACAGAAAATAGGCGTCAAGTAAAAGTATTCTGCGTTTCGTTTTTCTCCTTCCTCTTCTTCCCCTTCCCATTCCCATCCTTTCTTTATTAGTTAAGGATGGATGGGGAAAATGATTTGACGGGCGAGGGTATGGGCATGGTAAGTAATCCTTTTTCCTGTCTGTTCCCACTTTTGTCCATTAAAGCTAGGCAACGCATCTGAGACCTTTATATCAGGTGACCCGCTTGCTCGTTTTCTACCGTCTTCCTTTAAAAAATTACAAATCTAGATTTAACTAGTTTACATCTTATAAAACTCAACGCTAAGACAAATCAAAACGCCAAAAGTAAAAAAAAACTCTAAATTATACCGTACATAAATGCAGATGACGGGTTCACACAATATTAATTAAGATATAAAATTAAATTCACACATCAATCATAATAACGGAAAAAGATAGAGCAAAAATGCCGCACCATTGTTTGACGTATCGTGTAAACGGAATAAAGTTTCGCACGGCCGGCGCGGACAGGCACGACAGATCGCGTGGTACTTTATGCCCTCATAAAGCCTGCAAGCGACTCGCGCGCCTGATCATACAGACAGACAAGCGATGTTGTTGCAGACAAAGTGACAATACTGAGAAGATAGACGCCACTCGGAGCAGTGTTGTCTCAAATTGGCTGCCCGTCTATTTTCGATTTACTGTATCAAAGTGCGACACTTTGCAACGAATACATTGGATCGTCTGAAAGCAATTCTTTTAGAACATGTTCTTACCATTGTTTAAATTAATCTATACTAATAAATTTAATTGAAGTGTCTGCATGTAATATCAAAATAACATTTCCATACTCAATACACATAATGTATATACGCTACTTATAACGAAAGTACAATTTTTAAAATTTTTGTCTGTCTGTTTATTCCGGGTAATCTCCGAAACGACTGAACCGATTCGGATGGGACTTTTACAAGAAGATAGCTAATATGGTCGCGATTTAAATAGGCCAATTTAATTTAAGCAAAATAATTAGAGTTCCGCGCAAAAAATGAAAAACCCTCGAAATTGTTTTCTCGAATTTATTTCCACGCGGACGAAGTCGCAGGAAACAGCTAGTTTAAAATCAGATTTAACACGTATCCAAATTCCGAGGTACAAAACTGCACCAACACGATCGTTTTATTTATATTAAATGATTGAATTATGTTAGTATAACAATATGTCATATTAAAAATGTAACAAATGTAAAACACACAGTTATCATTTGTACAACAACATAAAAAACACAACGTAAAGAACAAACATATTATGGTTATCATTTGATACAAGTCAATTCAAAAAGACGTTGAACATCTACATATATTATTCACTAATACATTTGAAAGTGTAAGTGTACATTATGTTATCAAAGAATGGAACGTAAAAGAAGTTTTGAACCAAGAATAGCATGATATCGTTTACCATTACAAGCTAGAGGAAAACCTTCATAATGTGACGTAAGGCATGCACTCCCGCTATAAAGCGCAACGTTCATACGTCAGCAACATTTTAAATAAACGTTGCACTAACTGGAAAAGCGTACCTCAAACGTATCTGTATATTACGTAGAAACGAAATGTTAATAATGTTCCAACGAGTTTTATAACCAGAATGTTTACGACCTCTGTTAATATTTCAGAGATGAACAAAATTAACAAATACAGCACTGAACAACGAACGCTGGCAAACAATTTTAGCTCCGCTGACTGAAATATCGCAGCGGCCATTTTGGTTACCGTCATAAATCAAAATTAAAACATTTTAATGATCACTCGTAAAATATTAAGCGAGTAAATCACGAGCGTTCACAAATGCAATGCTTCCTGACACAGAATTCGACGTGTTCGTAAACATAGGACATCCGGTATTCACAATTATTAATTATTATATTTATGACTTTGTGGTGGTTCTCTGTATCCTTCTATTCGATCCGATCCGACCGATCAGGATCGACCGTAGTGTGTTCAAATCTCGACGGAATCGCATCGCGAAAATCTGTCTCACGCTTGAGTTTGGTATATCTCTTTATATGGATGTCATAGGTATTTTTATGTGAGGTTTGGGCTTCGATTACTACTTTGGAAAGCTACAGCTATATATGGCGTATTGTCTATTAAAATCTGCACAGTACTTTACCCATTCACTACACACAAAGAAATATATTATAATTATTATAATTTGTTCTTAAAATGCAAACAGCTAAATCAAATCTGTACGACTTAGATGTAATCTGAAGTCTATAAATGAACTATTAATGTTATCGTTCAACATAATCTTCATAATGTAGTATATACATCATCATTTGCTTGTATCGACATATATCAAACAAACATAGATAAAATATTAACAATCTTGCATTTAATCAGACGATAATCATATGCTTATTATCATAAATAAACATTGGTTGAAATATTTTGCGTTGAACAAGTCACGGCTCACGTCATCTTTATTTAGGTACACACAAACTGATTAATACTCGCGACTTTTTCCGTGTATAATAATTATTTCTTTTAAGACATGGATGGACAAACGAGAAGACCAAAGAAAGTATGGATGAATTGCGTAAAAGATGATATGAGTAAGATGGCTATGAAAAAAGATATGATGGCTGATAGACGGATATTGAAAGAGATTTATGCACATCTCCTTCAATATCCGTGACCCAACATAGGCTAGAACAGGGCAGCGAGGTGAAAATATCTATTTTTCAAGGTTTTTTTTCTATTGAACAAGGAGGCAAACGAGCAAGCGTTTCACCTGATAATAAGTGACCTCTGCCCATGGACATCTGCAACAAGGCAATGAGATGCAGATGGGTTGCCTACTTTTAATGGATAGAGGAATCAAAATGAAAAAGGATATTTCCTTTTCCTATCCACACCGTCCTCCATCAATTCCTCTTCTCCTGTCTCTTCCATCTCATTCTTTCTTAAAGGCCGGCAACGCATCTGCAGACCCTCTGGCCGTTTCCAGATCCTCGTTTGCTTCTTATTAATAAAACAAATTCCGCCCCGTAATAGAAAATAAATTGGAAGGAGACAAGACTAGAATTAGGGTTGTATCTTATTCCATTCATAAAGGAATATATAAGTTCTTCTGTTAATATAGATGTTCTGGTAAACTAGATATGGATTAGAAGTGGTAAAGTAATAATACCATGGAAGAAGAGTTGATGCAAAGACAATGACAAGAAAATAGAAGAGGAATTGTCTAGATTACCTTATTGGTGGTGATCAGTAAAGATAATAAATAAGTAGACTTTTCCATTTTGTATGATTATTATAGCAGAGCAAAGGTTGGTGCGCAGCGCCACCATCATTAAAAAGATTAAGATTCGAATCTAACGCTTGCCGCCGAATCTTTCATAACGAATTTTATAAAATATTGATTCGGTAAAAAGAATATAAAAACGATTATATCCAAAAACTTATCATAAAATAAACATAATCCGACATGTTTCAGAATCGGCTCGACAGAGAATTTTACAACGTTTCGACAAGTTTTTTCCTTAATTATTTCGAATGGTCGTCGTAAAATTGTAATATCAAATCATCGCTATTAATGGGGAATAAAACGTACAATTGTATTTCAATCAGTATTAACTTAATGCGCAACTCAATATATTTACTATATATATATAACTCAAGTATTGGAGAATGAAACGAATTTGCAATCTTTGCTAAAAAGAAAATGTAAAAAAAAAGCTTAAATATTCATCCGAAACTCAAATCGCAGTAATTTTATAGACAACATAGAAAAAATAAATTACATTTAAAGTTTTTTTTACAATATATCCGACCTTAATATTATTATATATAATTATAATAAGATAAAAGAACACCAAAAACGATAAAAACGGTTTAATATACGCAAAATATAAATAATTTTAATTTCATATCTCCACAGTATAAAACGTTAATAACATTTTTTCCAAACAACATTTTTTCTAAAAGAAAATTTTGCAAGTAATACACAAAAATAGACGTTGCATAGTGAAGCAGTTTCAATAAACAAGAAACCTCCCACGCCGCTCCTCCACCGGCCCGACGTAATAACCGACCGCGTCAATAAAAAACTATCAACTCCCTCCGCCAGCATGCAAAGAATTAATATTTGTATAGAGCCCGCAAAGGTCGCATTAAGGTCCGTCTCCTTATGAAAAAATTGATCGTCAACTCTTTTTTGCTCCGTACAAGAGAGCCACAATAAAAATGCCAGTGTGTTCATACAAACTAGAATTTACGATCAACGTATGTAAATGAGGAGCGGTCGCACACGGCGTCGGATTCGCCTTCGACAAACTACAACGATATGCCACGCACTGCGTGTCCAATAACAGTCGCTCCATAGACCCTAACAAAAAATACGTAATCATTCTCGATTTATATACAAGTACATCACGTTTACGGCCACGTTGTCCCATTGTGAATATCTAGCTATACTACGTGGGACTTAATACATATATATCTTCATTTTACCACAGGTGTTATGGATGTCTCTTGACATCATCTCTAACTTTCTACTGTAGTACTTTTTTGAGAAAGAAACTATCCCAACCATTTTTAGACGATAAACGATAAGGAGCGGCAGGCAGATCGCTAAAAGTTAAGTGATCACTGACGCCTGTAGATGTCCACATTGCAAGAGGAACTGGAAATGTGTTGGGTGTACTGTTTGATAACACCGATGGAGACAAGCCATTCCACAGGGCGGTTGTATGAGGCAGGTTACGAAAAATCCCTTTACGTGGACCTCAAATACCGTTCATCAGCGCCTAGAAATAGATATTTCTTTTGCTTCGATTTGCTTTTCTTCCCCCAGTGTTAACAATACTCAAATTTAGACAGTGGCCTCTCTCCACAGCGTATTATGATTTATCGTCTAGTAATTAAGGCATCCATTTTACTACCACGATTGAATAGTTAAATAACAAAAAATATTTTACTTCACGCAATATCTCTTAATTCGTGAATATACTCAAAAAATTTCTTAAAAAAGTTACGTACTTGGGTAATATAGTTTTTTTGTTCTAATAAGCCATAAACAATTGAGCATCGCAAAAATGTAACGTCACAAGAAACATACAATGTATGTACATACGACGGGCGGGCGCTCGCTTCCCATAAAACTTCCGCAACAATCGGCTGGATAGCGTGAACATTTACACGCCTCATCCGTGGAAACGCGTTAAGGAATGTAAACGGCCGTCTCCCGACATGATTCACCTACCGTGTGTTCAAACAATGACTTATAAATCTATGCTCATTGACTTGTCCGAATAAAATCAACGATCTGACGAGATTCATGCTATAAGTAAAGAGTAAGAAGTAAATATTGGCTTGTGAGATCAAATACGTTAAATATTTCACTGAACATATTACGCGTCATTTAAGTTTGTAGCATAACGTCTTCTTCCGTAATTCGGTTGGTAAAATTTTATCTCCATATTTATTATGACACAGACTTAAATATGAAATTACTTATCTGTATTTCTCTAAAAGAGTTAACGTAAATTATGAAATAAATGAACTCCAATCCACAAGAGATATTTCACTTTTCGTTCGAACAATCATTATACATGGATATAAGTTCACTCGCGCAATAAAAATCATGTGACATGTCCTTTATCAGAAACCACTCCGAACATAAAGCTCTCATTTATAACGTTTATTACGAAGATACTAAGGTCACCGGTCTTGGCAATAAAATAACAATTAAAATTAATGGTATCTGATTATTATTTATGTAATGTAGGGCTGCCAGAAATAATAGTGATTGGGTGGTTATTTTTACCTTAAGTAACCATTATTGAAAGGCTGCAAATTTAACGAATCTTTATATGCCTATGTATAAAATGGTGGTCAGACCGATTCTAATGTATGACTAAGAAGCATAGATATTGACCTCGAAGGAAGGGAATCTTTTATTGACAGAACGTAAGATATTGAGAAAAATGCTAGGACCACTTGAGGCATAAAAAAAAACTTAGATATTGAGGAACTGGTGGGCGAGCCGAACATCATTGGAGAGATACAACCCCCAGACTCCATTACCTCGAACTGCTGAAAAGGAAGGAACGGCTGAGTGGCCGTTGCCCAGTCGCCGGTCCCGGGTATCGCTGGAAGACACTGGCTTGAGCTTCAGGTTCAAGACTGGCGGGAGATGGCACAGGATCGAGGGAAGTGGAGGCTCTTATTGTCGGAGGCCAAGGCCAAGGTCACTGCGCCGCTCTAGTAAGTTAGGTAGTCTTAACTTCTTGACATTAGAGGAACTTTGCATGTTTATTTTCATTTACCTTCTTTTCATTATGTTATAAATAAAATAAAGCTACTGCTCAAGCAAAACGTTTGGTTTCCAAAATATTTGTAGTTTTGATTTACCAGAAAAAGATATTTGTTTTTAATCGTTTGATTGTCTGACTTTATCTTAAAATGTTTTAATTACTCTTGTACCATTAAACGGAGCACATTTATTTTAAAAGAGCTTCGGTTGAATGTTTTACTGGTCATAATTTGTTATCTAGTTACAAGTTCAGTGGCCAGTATGATTGCGGGGCGTAATTTTCGTTTACCAAATTTAACAACATTTTTATTAGTAAACGTTACCATTTTTATTGGTCTCAACGTCTGCTGATCTGATTACATTTGATACGAAATTTACGACGTATTAAAAGTTTCATTTCTAAAATTTCATCTACAATAAGGAAATAAATGTGGAAACACCTTAAGGAATAAATACGACGCTATAATGTTACAAGCCATTGATGAAATAAACACTTCTGTTACTGTTTATTAACATTCCACTGCTGGCCGTGTATTGATGATATTCACCTTACGTTTACGATGTGTTTAGAATAATATTTATCTCATTAATAAAGTCAAGTCTAACAAATACCCCATTTAATCTACACCCTAAAACATAAATAAGGTCAATATCAATTGTCTACGCTTTACATACATAGCTATATTCTATTGCTGAAATTAGCAACGCTGGATGTAAGCTTCCCATGAAATCCCCGACGTTCACTATATCGTCGTTCCGTCTTATGGCAGTTAATTATTAATTAAATAAATAACTTCAGACTTCAGTTATCAATACAGATAATGTATTTCAAGACGCTCCCATGCCTACGCTTTCAATATATTCTTTCTTTCAATGGAATTTTACTATAATTGGTAGCATAAGAGAATAACTCATTTGCAATTTCAAGTACTCTCCATTGGAGTCGAGTTATTTGTTTTCCCACGGCACAAGCGAAAAATTGTACACCAATCGAACTTAACTCAATAGGAAACAAAACAAACAGATCTCGATTGAACGTTGCGAGATCTGAGACGGAAGGTATTATAATGTCTTCGTACTTTTTATGTAATTTCAATAGAGATAATAAATATTGTAAATCTTCATTATACATAGTTATATATACAAGAACTGACTTTTTATTCTAAAAATGTCGCAAAATATATGATATAGAACAGACTAAAAATATATATCTCATCTGTGAGCACATTTTGCGTTGTATCTTAATCATATACCTAAAACACTCTGTTTCAAATTATCCTCAGGGCTTCATATGTTATTTGAACTTTTTTTGGCGAAATGGCGAAACTATGGTGTAGCCATTATAAGATGATCAGATTAGTGACATACTCGTACTAAAAAAAACGATATAAAGAATATGTCTCCTGTACAGTCTGCTTTTTGTAATAAAGCAGTGAACCTTAAATTATAACAGTATAAAATGTGTGTACGAAAAATGCACCATAATGTACAATTTCCTACCTACCAATTATCTTATTTGGGATAATTCCAAAGATCTGTACCAAAAAGACAAAAGGTAAAAACATTGAGGCTGGAATTCCGTATCACTCGGAATGACGAAGCAGTTTAAAAAGATACACTAGTCATTACGTTGAACAGTGGCACGGCTGCAGATTTTTAACTTCAGCACATTCGTATAAATTTTATAATGAAACAATCATTTATATAATTTGATTCCTTCACATGTTATACAGAACATAAAATGAAGACTAGGCAAATTTTATTCAATATTGATTAATTAGTTAGTCAATACTAAATTATAGAGAAAAGATTTTTAACCTTCTTCCGCCAACAGAAAGCTATTCTAGCAATAAGCAACTTAGGCTCTATTTATAAGTCTATCGATCGTTCCGAGGAAGCTGGGTCGGATTATTAGTTAAAGTCTTATCAAAAGATCTAAAGGCAAATTCTTTCACTTCTTACACTATTGTAGAAGATCTTAGTTGGGCAAGGGAGAAATCAATAGTTACCTGCCGCTGCTGTTACGGATATTCAAAAAAAATAACAGCAAAGGCTAGAACGGGATAACAACAAATACAAGAAAACTGAAAAAAATATATTTATGGGGCTTGCATACAGCAAACGTGAGTTTTTTCATGATAATTTAGTACGGAAACCTTCATGCGCGAGTCCGTCTCGCACTTGGCCAGTTTTTTTAATAATAAGAAGCGACCAAAGGAAGGGGGAGATGGAAAAGGTAATTAAATGAGGCCTAGTCATGTCATCCAACACTTGAATGTCAATTATCATTCCAGGGCTCATTTGGTATTATTCTGAGGATTTCTTCATCTAACGAAGGTTCTACCATAGAACTTTGCAGTTAATTATGTTGATTTCCATTGATTGTATTTATAATTCACATGTAGTCTGCTAAGTTGCGGTAATGATAGAGAATTGGTTCGTTTATCGCCGACGAGGGATCGCAATTTAGTACCTGCAAATTGACTGGATGTAATTCAAAAATACATTCTAGCGATGTCGTTTTACTTGTTGTTCAATCACTAAAAGAAGCTTGTTTAATGGATTTCCACCATTACTGAGCAAATAATCGTAGTGGACTCCTAAAGGTGCGGTTACGTTGTAACATTTTTAATTGTAACATAACTAAAAGTTAATTTTAACTTTACTTAACGATGCCCTCATAAAAAAGCTCTTTGAAAAATTTGTTTCTTTGATTGAATTGGTATTTAACAAACCACATTTAACAAAACCTATATTTTTGACAACTCTCGCCATTAGATTGGTAATAGACAATGCTGGTAGATTGAGGACCGGAGATGCAGATGGTTGCCTTTTCTAACGGATTATACTCAATACGCTTGGCCAAAGTGAATTGGTGATGACAGTAAGTAGTAGGTCTTTGTACGCAAAAGAACGCCGCTGACCTTCTTTAATCTGTTGTACATTAACTTATATTCAGGGCTAATAGCTCACGAAGCTTATGCTGCTCTTAAAAAAGCGGATCAAATAGTACGGGTTATATAAAATATTAATTATCAAAGATATCATATTAATAAAGTCGATAAGCATAATTTACACGCTCCGCTAGTGGCATAGCTTAAGCAATGTAAACGCAGCCGTTGCCCGCGGCGCGGCGGCTCGGTCACGACGTGCGCGCCGCGCCGCACCGCCAATTTGTGGCCGCTCCGTGTTGGTTTTGTTGAAGCCAGCGTCTTCATACCTACACGAGACTTTTTACACTCTTTGCCACCTGAGTATGCGCAGCAAACAACTGAAAAAATGCTATAGGTGAATATCACGATACGAGACTCCTACTCAATAATAGAATTAGTCGCAGTTGAAATGTTGAGTTTTATCAAGACAAATTGAAGATTTTTTTTATATTTTGACCACTTTACATATGTATGTATGGGATGCTTAAACAAATTAAGAAATAAGCTACGTCTTATCGGATTCTGCACAACATAAAGATAAATAATAATAATATTATAATATCCTAGGGACATATTCACGGCCACCTGATCCCAAACTAAGCAGAGCTGTGGCAACCAGATAACTGATATACTACATATACTACTTTTTCTTTTGTAAATACATACTTAAATAGATAATTACACCCAGACTCAGGACTAACAGACATGTTCATGCACACAAATATCTGTCCTGGGTGGGAATCGAACCCACGACCTGCGGCGTGAAAAGCAAGTATCTTACAAACCACGCCAACCGGCGTAACGTAAATATACCTACTACGTAATAAAATTAGAAGTTTATTAGTGCATACATCGACGGATATGATTTATCATATGAAATATGTTTTAGTTGCCTTAATCGTTTTTATAATTCCGAGACAGGCTGATGCCACTCATTATGACATCTGATTATGATTTTAAAATTTTCTATGCTCGCGTTTATCCATGTCGCTTTGTCTTATGTCACAAGCATGCGTCGTCGTTGGGATCGAAACACATTACCTACATCTTTTGTGTCCTGTTTGCGATGAAAATACTCTAGTAAATGTATACCAGTAACACTGACAACCAGCGCTATTGACGCTATAAAGACAAATGCGAAGTAAAACAATTAATTTCACTTATAAAACGATACGTGACCTTTCGATGAAACTGTATAATTGATTTTGTAAATGGTTAGTATAAAAACTCAATTTCTCAGATATGAGCAAAAAACGTAAATAATACTCGGGGAACCGTCTTAGTACATTACGCGGTTAATGCCCGTCCCCCTGCAATTTGCGCTAATATCATATCGTCTTAATAATCGTGGATATCAAAAGGACCGTAATTTAAATCAATATGTACTTGTATATTGTAACGAGAATAAGGTTTCTTTGAGAAAAATGTTATTACGTATCGTTGGCAAGCTTGCTTCATTATTGTTAAAAAATTCTTAGTAATTTTTAGTTAATTATGAAAGCAATGATTAATAATTAGGTAA
Organism: Papilio elwesi; assembly: GCA_029849275.1. Taxonomy (NCBI): domain Eukaryota; kingdom Metazoa; phylum Arthropoda; class Insecta; order Lepidoptera; family Papilionidae; genus Papilio; species Papilio elwesi. The sequence goes on from CM056697.1 coordinate 8,285,678, forward strand.
TAAGCATTTATTACATGCGCCATCAAAACTTCTTAAATGTTTTTCGATACCAGTATTGGCTGAACTTCGATTTTGTTTGGGAAAAATTATTGCTTCCATTAATTCCTTGCGAGTGTAAGAGATTTTACTTGAAATCTAGTGAGAAGTTTTGTAATATAGATAGAAAGCCAGGAGGGTTCTTTTCTACGCCTTTCTGTACCGTCTACGCAAATTAATTAATAATTTATAATGGAGAATAAAGGGCGACGGGTTTAGCTGTAGAGCAGAAATCCAGTTTGTGCGATGAGATGAAGGCCAAGTTACATTGGTCGAGCGCTATAATGACGGGCCGTCAGTCCGGCCGTCAGTCAGCGACTCCAAAGAATGAGTTCATTTCCTTCGAACACGCGAGATACGATTTTTAATTAAGTTTTTGTTAAAATTCCATTAAAGAAAAGTGACTATAACCCGGTTGGCTATTTGAGTTGGTCTCTACATGCATAAATGACTTCATAATTAATGAGCTTTGGACGTAGGCTTTTCTAATTTTTTAGAAGCTCAGTGAACAATTTGGACGTCGCCGGTGTGTCAAATTAAAATTCCTCGTTGTAAATAACCGCATCTTTCTATTATCTATCCCAGGCGTTAAATGCGCTATAAAAATGAACTATTCTGTATTAAAATATGAAATATGTTAATTTTTACACGAAGGCGCTTCTATAGATAAATTTTAATTATATACTCTGGATGTAACACATTTTTGTTGATAAGTTATGTATAATTTATTCTTATAATTAAGTCTCTCATGCAAAAATATTTCATTGTAGAGTTAATCTTATATCATAATAACAAAGATTTAATTTCAGATAATTTAATTGGCTGATTCCTTTTGACAGATATATTTTGTAATTTATAAAAAATAAAATGATCACTTAGATTTGCTTCTTAATGGGTACAAAAATTCGTAAAACCTATTTTTAAGCTTCATTAAAATTATTTAAAATTACGTTTATTATAAGATTTGTTTAGAATCTTATTCTCTACCTAGACCCCTAGGTTACGGGTGTGAGTGCTTATTTATTTATTTTAATAATAAATTGCAAATAATCTTTCGTATCATTTCTTACTTAATACTCTTATTAATTGGTAAATGCAATGTAATTCAACATTTTATTTATACATGTCATCGAAAAAATAATAATAAATAAAGAAAGGATTTACTAAATATAGAAAAACCATTTATTGTCTTCTCTTTCTTGACAGAAGCAGTACTTGAATATAATCAAATCTGAGCTTTATAAAATTATAAGAGGCCACCGTTTGATTGTTAGGACATTTAAAATCCCAAAAAGGAAACTAAATAAGAGGACATGAAATTTAAATTCCTACTCATTATCCTAGCCGCTCCCGACTGTCAACTCGACAGCCAACTAACTTTTTATTCATGAGAATTATAGTCAAATGTGTCAGCAACTCTACGCGGAGACTTCGCGTTGCTGCCTTTGTATTTAATACCACCTTCATGACTTTCATGCGTACTAGTGATTGAATAAATGAAACATTTATAACACGATTGCCCTGTGAACATAAATCGAAGTGACAGCGAGTGTTCATTCATTTTTATAATGTGATGGATGATGGATTTGTAACCTAACACTGTAAAGGTACTAGTAAAACTATTTCAAATACTTTATAAAGTTATATCTATGAATCTTATTGAATAGCCTCTAGTTGACCAGCATCGTGAACTTTTTAGATTTTCTAGTTTACCGCCCCTCGTTAGTTTGCTATCATTCTGACTTATGATATATTTAACAAATAAAATTTTCCATATGGGTAGGTATATAGAAAAAAATACTTTGAGCCTTTTGTTTGCACCTCTTAAACACAAATTATATCGTTCGATATTAACTTCATCCTGCTCTGAGTTCTATAACCGGCTGACGGAATTTGTGCCAAACGCTTAGGAAATATTCTAAAGCTACGACTTATCACAGCCGCACATTTTTTATAAACTTGATGTCCAGCTCTTTATTTATTTAGCACAGTTTGTGGTTGCATCTTGCCCACCAATGACTTATTAACGAGAACAAATCCATAAATTTGTAAGTGTAGTGTAGTAAGTGATCCCGGCCATTTTCACTTAAAATCCAAGCGATAATCTGTCTCTTGATAATTAATTCCATTCAAATATTCATAGTCTTCCATATCGTCATTGCGTGTTCCAACATTTCTTTTCCATTTCTATCATTGTTGCCGCGAAACAAAATGACAAGTTTCAATGAATGTTGTATTATTTTTATTTCTATATAATTCTAAATCTTCAGTTTCCACAGCATCCATGATATCAGTTTGATTATTAAAGTTTTCACTAACGTTTTGACATTTTCATCATCTGATACTAACAACATGTAGCTATATTATAGATTATTAATATTTCTCAGGCTTATTTTAAATTTATTCGGAATCTTATATCATTACATGGAGTATATTCGGTTGAGCCGTGTCATCGCATTTAAAAAGCTAGTCAGTGCCCAATGTCATACTGTGCGGGGTCCTTTTCTCGCAGCCTGCGCGTAAGCAAACGCAGCCGGGATAAATAAGGAAGCAACTATTAATTCTGTATGTGTCGCATACACAACTCCGATATGACTTTCAGAAATTTATGCAAATTTAACGGGAACTTGAATTCTGACGAGCAAGGGCATATTAACGTTGAATTATCTGTAATCAATGCTTATAATATGCCTCTATATCGGACTCAAAGAAGTAACGTAAGCGTTAATTTTATAATATATTAAAAGATTTATAAGTCATAATTGACATGAGATGACTGACGGGCTATGGCCAGGTCAAAATGTCATTAAGGATTTAATATGTACCGTTTATAGTGAATAATCAGAATCCAAGGATCCAAAATGGCGTAACACTAGAGCAGTATACATGTTGGAGACACTTGGTTAATATTAATTATTGATTAAGTTCATGAAGAAATTTAGAGTTGGACAATATTTTTTATCGTGCAATTCCTTAAAGATTAGTAATTATTCACAATGTATGTACACCACTAATATCATCGACTAAGGACATAGTAGGATTAGTAATTATTCACAATGTATGTACACCACTAATATCATCGACTAAGGACATAGTAGGATTAGTAATTATTCACAATGTATGTACACCACTAATATCATCGACTAAGGACATAGTAGGATTAGTAATTATTCACAATGTATGTACACCACTAATATCATCGACTAAGGACATAGTAGGATTAGTAATTATTCACAATGTATGTACACCACTAATATCATCGACTAAGGACATAGTAGGATTAGTAATTATTCACAATGTATGTACACCACTAATATCATCGACTAAGGACATAGTAGGTCTTCCGACTGAAATTTAAAATTTTCTTGGTTTGTTCTTTTGGGTTCTGTATATTTTTCAGTGGGCTGTCAATCTTCTGGTTACATATTTAAATTTCTTTGTTCTCTCGAGTGTTCTAACATGTTCTCGTTATAGTTTTTAATCGTCTCTTTCATCCTAAAATAACTATTTAACATTAAATACTACTTTGTGATTCTTCGTATTTCTAAACTTTTGTTATATCTTTATATTTAGACGTATCCAGCTGCGACAATGCGTCTGCCGTCTGGGCTGAACACGGCCGCTGTCGTCGCGTAGTGATGAGGCCATTTGTAAAACTGATCTTCAAAGTGTCTTACTACCCTAACACATCGCCGCTTAGATTCGAGCGAACGCAGAATCTTCTATTTTTGTTTAAAGCAGCGTCTTTTAAGTGTGTTTGCATCTGGTATTTGTAAGATGATTCTTTAAAAATCTTTAAAACGTTCCGTAAACGGTTTGATTAGTTTAAATTTAAAATGAAGTTAGTTACGAAATAACGTGGTGTTACGGAACTCCAGTTGGTCAAAAACGGTATCTTGATTCCCTTAAAGTATATACCTTAAATATTTTATCAAAAATGTTACTCTCTTGGCTGGTATGAAAATCAAAAATCGCAAGCGATATAAATACAACAAATTCCGCTCGCTCGCAGTCATATGTATTGATACAAGCTATTTTACCTATTAAATATGCCTAAAAAGGAGAGGTGCTTAACAAAAACCAAATGATCTTAAAGTCAGTCAAAAAAATTGATCACAAAAATCTAATTGCAAATACTAATACCATCACGTACATATGTTCATAAACTCGGGGAGGAGCTTAACAACACAAATAAAGCTCATAAATTTAATTTTATTCTGTCCATTGTTTATTTCTTAATATTTATTCGCTAGGTATCTCGCTCAACTACTCAACATGTATCGCTTCCAAGGGCAACATTTTGCAAATAACAGAACTCTACTAATGGAGATCTTTTTTACCGCTGCTGCCAATTCCGCATACAATAATAAATTTACTGCAAATCACATATAAGCTACTGGGAAAATATTCTGAAAGCACTTTAAAAAATCACATAACACTTGAAACTTAAACGGTCCCTAAAATTTGGTAAAAATGTTCCTTCTCGATACCGCCGTATTTAGAATGCGACTGGGCTTTCCTGGAATGTCATTGCTGAAACAATCACTAGAAAACTATTATGAGTATTAAAATATGTAAATATTTCTTAGTTTAGCTCTTTCTTGAAATGCCGGGCATTAAAAGAATAAAAATTACAAGTTGTTTCTCAAAGTGCCTATATTCGAAGTTGTAGAACATGCAGTTTTCTTAAGTTGGCATGTCCCTGTCACACCTCTTTTACTTCTTGTATCATCCATATTCTTAGAACAACGAATTTAAATGACTGTAAGTATCGCTTTCTATTCTCTTCTCTCTTTAACATCTCTCTACATCTCAACATGGCCACACACTCAACATAGATTTACCTCTTTATTTTACATCTTTATTCATCTTCCACTAGATTCACGAATTAGAACTATTTAAAATTAAAGAGTTACCGTCCCAAATTTACTGCAAAAAGTTAACCGTTTTAGCGACACGTAAACATGACACATTGGCGTGCACTAATCTCCAGTTATAATGTTATTGCAGAAACCAGCCCACTTTCCTCGTGGTATGCTTGCGAGTGTTCACTACGTATATTAGAAGTATTTAATTGCTCACGCTCGGCGATTTCATAAATCAACTGTCAAGGTTCACTCTGTAACTTTGGCCATTACAAAAATAATTTATAACTTATCAACAGCTATCGGTCAAATAAGATCTTTGTAGGACGTCGTGATACGCGGCCCACACCGCGCGTGGAGTATCACATAACAGCATAAAACCCTTCACGATCTTACCAAGCTTATACCTCACTAGTTGTACAGGATGGTGTAATGACAATGGAGTCTCTATTGGCATAAACATCAAGATCTCTCTTCCCTGCATCGTGTGCTTGTTCGTAGTTATATCCTGGAAATAAACCAGTAACTCTGCCGATGTTTCTTGTGTTTAGTAAAATTTATTATATGTTACCTGTATTAGATTCCGTGACAAATATGTAGATACATAAAATAGAGCAAAGAAAAAAAATAAAACTAGGCAAGCGTTGATACAAAAAGTTTTTTTACAAAAACAATATATGGCGTATACGGCTGCGAAGCTACATTTACATTAGATAAAATTTATGCTCAAGGAAATAACCGAAATTTATAACGACATATTCTCATTTTAATGAGCGAACGTTTAAAGGCGTTACACTTTAAAATTTATTGACCTAATCATATGACTTTATAACAGCACATATATAAAACAGTAATATAAAACCTATTTCTAATTCACCGGCTGTAAGATTAAGGTATTTGATAAGCTATACGAATACACAAAAATGGATATTATCTTAAATTAACTTTTATACGCGAAACCTTCAAAGTCTGAGGACATTTAACATAACCCGTTGGTAGATCTGAATCGCCGATAGGCGAAAACTTACGAATATTTGTGTTAATTAAGAATACATATATGTCATACCATTCATTAAATAATTTTTGGAATATTTAATTCCATGGAAGTCCTAGGTGGGCCTATTAAAGGTGTTAAAAATATAATAGTTATCTCCCCAAGCACTTAATTTATAGTTCGTCCCTCCAATCATGTGTTAATATATTTTAATAAGACATCAACGTTTAGCAAAGTGTTACTTGCATTCTACCCATTTCTTAATAGAAAAAGAATGCCTAAAAGTGAAACAAAAATACTCAAGTATGTCCATTTTGGTGATTTGAGATTAACAAATGTTTTAACCTTTCACTTTACGCCTTATTTATTTTATTGCCGCAGTTGCACTTTATATATTAAGGTTGCGACGTGATCGAAGTAGTACGTACTAAGTATTACCTATGAGTGTTGTATTAGCGTATTTACTCCTCTTTTTTGGTAGTTTGCCCTACGCCCACGAAAAGAAGATTCATTTGGCTTCCTTCCGCTGTAAACTATAGCTTCAAGAATGGAGATTACAAGTTCATCTTAGCGACGGATGACAGAATAAGTAGTTTTGTCCCAGTTTCAGTGAGTTGTAAATATTATCACGAAAGAAACTGCTTCCGCTCAGTCCGACATTCAGCCCCTTTGCGTAATGCCACGCGAGATATGTCTAACAAATAAATAAATTGGATTTTATTCCTAATTTTATATATTACACCGAAGGGAAAACGTTTACAAAAGTTCTATCCTTACTCATCTACAAATGAAAAGGTTTGAAGCACAACGTGACATAACAAATTGTGACACAATGAACGCAACATAACATGTACGAAAAATACATCCATGGAGGGACTTCAATTATTTTAAATTTATTTGAGCACCAGTCGTATATTTCAGTAGCAAAATGCCAGTGTTCCGAACACAATGCTGCCAAGTAAAGCTATAGAGAGAACGTATAGGGGATAAATATTTTAGTAGGCAAGTGTGAATGGAGGTAGCGTCGTTTTATTCCCTCGCAGTGAGGCTGACCAGCTTTATGACCGCGATATTGCTTCTGCCCCGGACCCTTTGTGTATATTGTCCATAATTTTAAGATGTCCTGTCCTTCCAGGTCCTTTGATTTCACGGACGTTTGATAAAAATCTCAATATTTTTTTAAAGAAAAAACAATCCTTTCCTGCTTCTCAAAGAATTATGAATATCATTAGCCCTTATGCGACGTATTATAGCGTAATTTACACGGGGTTAACGACCGCTTCATTGATATTATACTCGACAAATAAAAACATTTTTTTTTATAAAAGGAAAGTACAATCTGCAATGCTGATTAAAAGCATAATTTATTTTGCATTATAAGGCCTGCATCATATGTGAAGAATATTTTAATTTGGTAATTAGTAATTCTTCATACTAAATATTAGACATAATATGTAGATCACAGTTACATGGAGTTCGCGTACGGTTTTTGTATCTAAGCTAATCTTTTTAATATTCTATTTAAAATATTCAATTATATCACATTATTTTCGTTACAACTTTACATAAACAAGTTTACTAGCTATAAGTTGAGTATTAAGTTTACTAACTATATATTTACATTTTGGGGTCTTATGTGACCATAAGTGTATATGTTTACGAGTGCTCGAAAAATCACAGTATAATATTTTGTGAGATTCTAAAGAATTGTAACTGTACCAGTATTTGATTACAGAATTCTGAACAATAGTACACGTAAGCTTCCAACTACTGACCTACGTATTCTCCTCAAATAAAGTCCATCAAAAATCCTAACGATGGTAATCCTAGGCTAAAGAAAAAAAATACCAACCATTTAACATGTTTATGTAAGAGACGTAACCGCTGTGTCAAAAGGGGTCTCAGGAGTTGAAATGATAACGTCGTCTCTGGAAGCTTAGAATGCATACTATGTTTGCATTTTTTATTTCAGCACTCTAATTATTTGTTTGAATTCAACATTCCGTCCAAAATATTCCAAAGAATAATTTGTCATTAGTCGTCAATGGTTCTTAATGGAAATTCAATCCTTTAAAGGAAAATTTATCTTATTATTATCTGTTATTCATGTGTGCTAAATATTATCTTAACCTCTCATCGTATTATATTCATAAGAAAGATACAAGATGCTGTGTACTGATGTGCCATTAACACACGCGAGTGCAATGTATCCGTTAGACTACATCCGCGTCTCATATGTCAATGTATTTCTAAATAAATCGAAATCAGTATCGATGCGATGCGATATCGATTCCTCGCAGTAGGTATTATATCACAGAGACAGGATCGCCACAATGTACGCCCTGTTACACATCATGTGTTCTCCGTTCCCATAGAAAGAACGCACTTCTTCATCCATTTAAACCGGACCCGTCGTGCCGACTCGATACCGCAAACTTTAACCATTCCACAATTTTTATAGTCGTATAGTCGACGTAGGAATTGCACCTCTTTTTAAGACTTTTGACATAAACACCTACAATTTTTATTTTAAAAAAAAATAATGCAATACTTATTTTAGTTGACAGTAATGCTTAAGTAATTAAAACGCATTTATATTTATTTCAGTCGAAATTTAATCGCAATAACTATTTACACAAATTTAACAAGATTAAATTAAATAATAAAATAGTTAATAAGTGGCAAAGTGCTGCAGTATTCTTCCAAAATAGACGTCACACGTCTTTTCGCTGTTAAAGCAGAGGTAGATAATTAAATCGATGTTGTCCAAATATATTGTAAAGTTGGCATTAAGTTTGTCTATAAATGTACATAATATACGTAAAGTACTTTGAATAAATAAATTAAAATTTCACGTAAGACGAAATTATAAGCAACATATTTTCCCGTGTGTTAGGAAATTCACCGAGTATAGAAAAATATAAAAAGTTGCCCTTTCACAATACTGCATAAAGTACCAGCAAAAATCGATTAGGGGGATATGAAATTCCGTAACCGCCACGCACGAAACTACCCTGGCCGCTGTAAAGGGGCTTATCTCAATACTCGTGTAAAATGAACACATCGGAAGTAGCACCTATTTCCAAACTTCTTTCTAAAAGCTATGTTTGGAACACATTTTCGCTCCAACCTTCTATATATAAACACGTTTTCAAATGTTTTCCTAATTGGTGCAAATGTTATGCTTTTCTATATAAATACATGTTGATAATAGCTATTCCCGTGGGCAGCATTTTTTATTCTTAGATCAACCCTTTTCTCGCATTAAAAAGTGGCCTAGCCCATAAATGTCCTTCCTTAGGATCCACTATGTCTGTACCAAATTTAATTTAAATCGGTTTAGTAGTTTAGTCGTGAAATAACTTATCATAAACCATTTTCTGGAACGAAATGTAGCTCACTTGGAAAGATTATAAGTCTATTAAGGACAAATGTATCCTAAATTTAGGAGTAAAATAAGCCTAAAATAATCCTATATGGCAGAATGAGAAAAACAAGCAAGTGAGTTGAAGCTTCATACAGCCTCAAGGGATACGTTTTTTATACAAGTGTGGATTCGAAAACATGATGCCACTATCGCTAGGTTACTAGTATCTATTTTATATCCATAAATTAATATATTATTCAACTACAATTATTTCAAAATATAAATAAATATGTAACATAAATGTATGGTTATTTAATTAGAAACACACTCGGCGTCCGACCAGTTTGCACAATTAATTATTCATGACAATCGAGAGATTTATGACGTGAAATTAATAATTGTTTCGATGAAAACGCAGCACCGATTACTCATTAAAATCATTTATCAAAGTATCATAAATCGATATTCAATAACTTTTTGCAAACATACAAAAATCAACGTGTACAATATGTTATTTTACTTTTGAAGTGCAAACTTCTTTAGCCGCGTTAGACGACACTTGGTAGGGGAAATCTTATAGGTTCGCGTGAACAACATGGTCAACGTGCATCATCAAGCATACTTATTTGAATCCGGAACAGTTTCGACGATTTTTTTTTCATTTAGAGAAGTAAAAACCTCTTAAGACTGTATTTGGTAGGGGTAAATCTTATAGTTCAAGTGCACAAGTGCAATATTCGTCAGCATCATGCTTTTTTTCATTTATTTTTCTTACATTCAATTTTGAATTCTACAACAAGTTTTTTGTTGATTATTTATTTTTGAAATATTTTTTCGCTTTACCTTCTGTTTTGAGTTTTGAATTCTGTCGGCAGTCCCTGGACTGTCCTTATGACCGCCTGTGTTTTTTTTAAGCAAGCTATAGCATGTTGATGTGTGGTAAAGAAGAATTAAGAAGCTAAGAAATTGCATAATTAGCAAGTCTATAGGCAATATCAGTAGAAAGAACAATTAATTAAAGTGATGGAATCACGAACCAAATTAATTGTATAATTTGTTAACAATATCTTAATATAATTAGGAATGTCCATCTTCAACTAGAAGTGCGAGTAAATCAACGTCACAGAATATCGGCTTATAAGTAATGGCTTGTGCGTTTTACTTTAGTGAGGGATGTTTCCCTGTTGTTAACCTTTATATCTTCAAGCGAGCAACACGTCAGCACCTGTTCAAGTTGTTACGCTTATTATAATTTCAGTTGACAGCATGTGTAACGTTTGGTCGATTGATATATGTGCCAATAATATTTATAAATATTGTTATGATATTAGTAATATTATGTAACCTAACAATATTGTTACATCTGAATTATTTGGGCAGTATGTTACGGTGGTACTCGTAAACATTCTGAATTTTAAATACCAACTATAACTGTAGACTTTATATACCATTAGTTATATCACACTTTCAATTGTAGATAATAGATTTATAAAATAAACAAAAACTAACCGAGATGGTACTGCATTGAAAATTAATATGCAATCAATTTTCTAAGAGACTCCACCTTCGGGATGGACAGATTGAATTGCTGGACAAATTTAAACAACAAGTTATTACAGGCGGCAACAAAAGACCTGACCATTCATAGCCGACCATCTTAATACCAATAACCGGAACAGTACACATCGGCCAGCTTGTTTCCTAAACGCATTTTTCTACGAACTTTAAGTGTAATATTTACCCTTTCCATGAGCAGCACAAAGCCTAATGTTTGTCCCTGCTTGCACTTCGGGTCCTGTGTAAACTCCGTCTAACAAATTGAATATAGTCCTTTATTTAAAATAAAATACATTTTCAATTTTAGCGTATTCAGATTTGGGTTCAAAATTGGTTGGATTTTCACACATGGCGATGGCACATGGAAAGCATTATGCCTTACGTCCGTAGTAGCATTTAGGAACCTGGGGCGATTTGCGGTAACTTTGTAAAGATGTATAAGAGAACGCGAAATTGCCTCCAGATTTTGCGGAATAACTTGCACCGCTTAAGCATCAACATATATAATCACATTGACTTAAGCAAGACCCGACGGGCGAGACGTCTTTATGAATTAAAGATATTTGTCTAGGGGCGATATGTTGGATGAATTAATAATTTATAAAAAAACATACTAAACGTATTTCCTAAAAGCAGATTTTATACAAAAATGTATTTGAACTTAATCAAGACTGGAATGTTTTTCTTTTATAGCTATTCAGTTGGGTTTTTTTTTCAATTTATAAGCAACGAACATCCAAAGAAGATTAAAATGAGTAATAAGAGTAGTGAGGTTGGGAAGGGAACAGGGCGTGCAGCTTCATCCTGATCAGACAAACTCAGGAGTTTCTTCTTCTTGCCCATGTTCTGTGAGGTGTTGTTACTACCTAAGTTGAACCAGCCTGTTCGTCCACCAGCTTCTGATGCTGTTGCCTCTATTCATGACATCAAATAAGTAATGGTTCAAAGTAATGCTTTAACGTATGTAGTAATGGTTTAACTCTTAAAGATCGAACAACTCGCACTCCGATGAATGCTTGCATCATACAAATTGCTTAACACTGGTTTAATACGTTTGTTGCATTTTAATCTTTAAATCCATATTATTATATCAAACACAAAAATGTTATATAAGTCGTTTAACTCCCACCGGCGGGACCGCAAACAAAAAAGCCGTTTTTAAACCTTGCAAATAAAAAAAACAAAAGAAAGAGTTTCATAATTGCGCAAAATATTTGTAAAAGTTTAACCTCTTCTTAAAGACAATAATGGAAGTTACTGTTATTGCATTTTAGAAAAATTGTGTAAAACAGAACAATAAAATAACAATTACACTTAAAACGTTTCAACCTTTACGTTCGCGAAGTGAAATCGCAAAACATCTCAATTTGCAGCAACATTGCGAAAGCAATAAACACATTCCCGTTAAAATTTCAATAGCATGGAGTTCGCCTTAACGGGGAACTGATTATACGATCCTCGTGGTTTATGGCTAGGCTAGTAGGTAAGCGTCGCATATGCTTTTGTCCTCTCGTATTTTGTATTACACTTTTAAAAATTATTCAATAGCGTACTACTCGATAATAAAAACCCTTCAACTTACATAGAAAGGGCCATTGCCTAACAGACTACTCTTATAATTATATTAAAATAAAGTTATGTAGGAAAACGCTAGACATTTCTTTTATTTATTTTTCTTGTATTTACTTTTGAATTTCATTGTTTAGATACAAGGGTCGCGCCTTCCCGCCTGTAGTGAGTTTTCACTTTTCGGAAGTCCTTATGACTGCTTGTGTTTTTTTAACGAATAAAAATACACACTTTTGATAATTTGGTACCTTGTAGCTTTAGTATCCATACAGGGAGATCTATTCCCCTGTTAAAAGTAGAAGGTTATTATATAAATCTAAGATACTTTTGTCATTAAAATTTAATCCAAGGCGGATTTAAGCAAAATTTCAATTCACCCTTTGCACAACAACCGGTCTTGTTCACTAAACAAAGCTGCGCTATCATCGCCGGGCAGCTGCACTTACATAAACAATCTTCGACAACTGCGATATAATTTCTGCACAACTCACTAAAGTAGAATTGTGGCACTGGAATGCATTTCATATCTATACCAATATTATATAACGAGGAATTATTTGTTTGTTCGTAACTCTGAAACTACATGACCGATTTCAGTCATTCTTACGACTACTTGTGAAATAACAAGCTACTTTTATGTTTTATTATTATGAACTCCATCCGCTTTGCAAGAATAGTCTTAAATTTTGATATTGTGAGGTGGTTCTAACTCTATTTTTTCTACAAAATAAATATGAAAATAATTATTTCAAGTAGTTCTAACACTTACATTTAATAAAATCCATCGTACAGTCTTTTTATTTATTGTTTACATATACAATTTTTCTACGGTCGGTGACAAAGTACCAAGTGTATATTTGTGCGCAGTAGCAAATAAACTGGGTTCAAGTTATGCTTTTGCTAATGAAGCGCCAACGAAGAACACATATTTGTTGAGAGAATTAGACATCGTGCAGTGCTTGTTCTTTCCTCTTCAATTCTTTACGGGAAATTTCTTTAACATGTATTTTATAACATTGCAAGTTTGGTTTCTTTATGTTACGCTTTTTGAGTCGTTTACCCTTCTTGTTTCGTACCTTGAGGTTTCTAAATGTTTGCCTATTTGATTGTTTAAGTTTGTATTCAAACTACGGCGAAATTATTTTACGCAATATCTTTTTCTTAGTTAATACTTGTTACTATATATAGTATAAGAATTAAGTCTGTCAGTAAAATTCTACACTATACTAAAAGAAGGTTGAAGGTGAGGGCGTAGCGATAGTTTACTCAGAACCTAAATCGCCAGCAAACGATACGATCTGGAATCGACGCGCTTTCAATTTACGATCGAGGCGCTCTCAAAGCATTCCCCGTCCACAAGAAGGAATGGCATTTTTGTGAAGCACAATAATATTATGAGTCTCTAAACATGACCATTCCATTTAAATCCGGGCTTCGGATGTGAATACATTTGAAGTTTTATTGCGCTATTATTCTTTATAGGCGATGATATTTAGATAAATTCAAATACAAGCAGTGTGTGTCGTTTGCACGATTATTTTTATCTAAGGGCCAAATTAGACATGTTTTATGATAAAAAGTGAATTAGGTCATTAGGACTCTGCTAAATGTAAAAACGTAATCTCTGCTTAATGAACGGGCTCGAGCGCTTGTTTATTCATTTTTTTTGGTGTTGGCGTAGCTCTTCATAAGCTTGAACTGAGAACAAAATTACTGAATCGTTTATTTTATAGCATAAAAGGCAAACAAGCAGCTGGTCGCCTAATATAAGTGATCACCAACGCCCATGGACAGCATTTAAGGGAGGAGTACGCTCGCTTCTAGAAGCACACGGCCACGCGGCTGTGGGAGTCAGAAAATTACGCGAAAATCGCACGGCAGTGGAATGCCAATCATTAAGATGATGGTAGTACATAAACTTTCTATGAAACGGCTTTACTCACGTTCACGCACTGAGTGCGAGGCGGGCCGCGACCGCGAATTAATACCGCTCACCCTGAAGAAGGACCTCCGACAGGTCCGAAACTTGTCGGTACAAAATACACCGAGAAAAACGCGAACGTGAGTAAAGCCGTTTCATAGAAAGTTTATTGATAATGTCTCACGATAGTTTTAATAATTTTATGGTAGTACATGTAAAAACAAACACAAACGTGATTAATTTTTAACGATTAAGTTAACGTTATATTTTTCTGTAAAAGCATATTAAAACATTATTTTTTAAAGCAATGTCTCGTATGTCACAATGTTTACACCACATCGGTTCGTTTATTCGTTGCACGAGCATTCCGGGGCTTATAATTATGAATCCGCTATGATCCAGCGGCAGTCGTAATGCGAGGCGACCGCCGCTAATGAAAACTCAAACGCACCGACTGTAAGCGCATTAGCCGAATCGGCTCAGCGCCGCGAGCCACAACACTGTGACGATATATCGAAGCTTTAACTTCTTTGCCTTTAAACGCTAGCCGGAGTACCATAAATAAAAAGTTAACTAAACTGAACATACTTTCCGAAGTCTAAACGATAGATGTGCAATAAAAATATAAAGGTTACCTAGACCTAGAGTTCGATTCATATGTAGGATAAGACAATAAAATTTGTTCCTCGAATATTAAAAATGTTTTATAAAACCATCATCTCATTCTCTCATCTCTGCCCTTTTCCCGCCCTTGTGGGGTTGGCACAATATGACCGTATTAAGAGTTTGTCACCCTTCATCATACGCGAATAAACTAGCGCTTTACCGCAATACCACCTGATGTCACAGTGATTAGAATGTTATGAGGTCGAACGATGATACGCACTAGTTTAGTACCCGCCTATTCACTCTTCCCTTGAATGTACTACCCTAATATCTGTCACAATATACTCCGTTCCACATCGAACGTTTTTTCCACCAACTTTACTACGATCTCGTCATCCAAGGCGCCCTACACTTGACTGATAGCGGTCGCTTCTTGTGCCTACCTGCTTAAGTAAAAAGATTTGAGAGTGTGTCCAGTGACATAAAATAAAAATATTATTCTATTGATCGTAAATATAGGCCATTATCGAGGGCCTTTCAAAATTCCGTGCGGTGTTTTTGACGATGCGAGAGAATGACGCGTCAACGCGGGCCGTTGAAGAAAAATATTGAGACAACGAGCACTCAGAGAAGCCCTCCGCTGCGACATAATAGCTTTCCATCGAATACTTCTTGCTCTCTTTTGTTTATATCCAATAATGTTTCGATTGGAGGACGGTACGGGGCGGCCGTGATTACTTTGATAACAATGGCTATCGGCACAAAGCACGAGAGCACTAAAATTATGTGCGGGGTCGCTCCGTATGGTTCTCATGCCCCTCACGTATCGTGCCACGAATGGGCACGTAGTTAAACGTACGATTTGTCAAAATCCGTGACGCATTATAAGCCTAAAGTGCATTTGCATAAGAAAGGAAATAGCATGCATAATTACGTCTGTTGTCTACAAATTGTGTCGTCGGGCGTCGCACACCGAGGCACGCGGGATGCGTGACGTTTACCTGTAAAATGTGACGTTTAAATATATCAAATTAAAAATAACGAGCTATTCATAGAAACATTTATGACATGATGCACCTGAGATATGTAATGAACTTCTCCGAGACGTTTTTTAAAACTCACCGTCGTATTTATATCACGAACGAACATTTGTGTATCATTAAAAGACGATTTGTTGTTTTACTACTTACTTACTACAAGTGTATTCTGGGTGTTACATAATTCATTCTATAAATTTTAATAACACGTAAGGTTTTCCTACTGTAAGTTCGCGCGTGGGAAGTGATAATCAAATTCTTCTGTTAAAGGCAATCTAAATGGATACCGTTTAAGATACATGTCACGGCAACTTTAAAGAAAAAACCTAAATATAGACCTAATAAAATATGTATTTTTCATTGAACAACATATATAAATATTTTATAGAGTTTTTTATACAAAACTATCGTTCCGGTAAAATTAGTAAGCGTAATAGTAAGTACCTCTCGTAGTCCAAATTTCACCAAAGTCTAAATTTTTCATAATCATGTGGTTGTTGTACGTACGTCCGTTTATTTATGTTGCAAGAGTGAGTGGCAGCGTTGGCAGAGGACTTCCAAGGAGAACTTATATCGACCAGATTAGTGATATACTATACAAGGGCGGGTACTCCACCCGTAACCGACGAGCATCTATGGATGTCCAGGATCGCGCCAAGTGGAAATCCATTATCTCTGCCTACCCCTCTGGGTTACGGGCGTGAGCGCATTTTTATTTATTTATTTACGCCAGTTTGGTAAAAAATGGATTACGTCGTTTTATCATATATCGCGATGATTCATCCCGTCACATTTCAAACATAAGTAAATTATTAAACGTATCAAACGATACAGATGCCAGTATAGTTTAAATTATTTTGCATAAATGTATATTTCATCAATATTCTATTGTCCAATTACATAATAACAAAAGATAATACATTTATTCAAACCGACTAATGCGCTACTAACAAAACGTCTCCCTAATATGGTTTATTCTCAAGGATCAGTCATACCTGTCTGTCGCCGACGGGTCCTATTTGTGAATGCGTCCTGTATCCCGGAGAGTGGCCGCCGTGAATTTGGTATGGAAGGCTCGCGCCGACGGAAACAAAACGCATTTCTTCACTTATACTTATACACAACAGAAGCGAGGCATCTCGGCGAGGCTATATGTATGCAGCGCGGCAAAGGGTCACGCCGTTTTGATATGGTTATAACGTCCTTTGTGAAAAATAGAGGAGCCGTAGCGGGTGAGAGTTGGGATCCGTCGAGATTTGTCTCCGTGATACGCTTAAATTTATAAAAAAAAACCTCGACTACTGAGTTTGCTTAGAAATGGTAATGTAGATTACAAAATTATGGAACAATACCTTACTTAAGGTTATATAATTATCGGGTATAAGTATTAGGCTATAAATAATTATATAGGGTTATATAATTTAACACATAAAATTATATATTATATAATTAATCATACTTATCTTACAGTAGAAGGCGGCAAATGAAGCGAGTCACTAAATGTTAGTTAGAGTACTTAGTGAACTCGTGCGAATGGCACAAAAATAAAAAGAGTTATTTTAAGTAACAACACTGTTTGCATTGAGGAGACATAGACAGGTTCACAGTACTTGAGGTGGCCAAGCCACGGTGCGTCAAACCCAAACCTTTTGTTATAAATATTTAAATACACCGATTAATATTTTAATGTTGGGAATATATATTATATATCTCTATATATTTTATAAAGTTTTATACTAAAAGTACTTCTTATGATGGGTCGAGATACTGGCAATCTTCAACGACCAATCACAAGCTAGTATTTTGGCGCGGCGAGGTAAAAACGGCGGGCATTCAGGTGTATGCCCGGCCATTCGTTATTTGGGATTGAGTACAAATATGTGATATATATCGCTGTAAGCTAGGTAATTAAAGTGTACTACTTAAAAACTATAATAAATCTTATAGTTAATACTACATCAAGTGTTTTTACATTCAAAAGTCCCTGCTTTGGTATATTAAATAATATGCTTCACACTTTTAAAAGTAAGTTTAATGCGTAAAAATAAATATTAATGCTTTACTGATATAGATCTATTTATCAGCTGTCACATGTATAAAATGGCATTATCATCATTAATTTATCTAAGCCCAACTTTAATAAATTTACTTTGAAATAACACATGTTAATTCTATCATATCTTATTGGTCAAGTAAATAATGTCATAACTTACATAAAAAAAATACTTTCCAACCGATCCATAGTCTCTAGTCGTTCTAGATTTGCAGATAGAATTTCTAAGCACTCTGTAATCGAGACTTAATTAATATCATATGATTGAATCTCATTAATAAATGTTTAAGGTCTAAAAATACATGCTCGCAGTAAAACTTTAACATCGGAAACGCTTAAAGAAACTGATGAAAACAAAATATCTTATGTCAATTACTTGTCGACATTTGTATCAATTAACCTTTGGCACATACACACAGAATGATAAATAGGCCTTTTAAAACATTTTTGACGCCGATGGTCCAAAAACAAAACCAGTTATTAGAGAAGACTCCACAAAAATTAATTTGGTACGACTGACTGATGGTTTAGGTGACGTGCCGATTCGTTGTAACATTTCGAACGCAATAATTAACATAGAAATGGCCTTTTAGATATCTTTATGGATATGACAGCGAACGTAACTCTAAATCAGAGTTCAACTGAGAGATGCTATTGGAGAATTAAATTAAATATATGTACGTAATGAAATTTTAACATACGACACGTTTGAATTACACAAGGGTCGCCCAATGACTATATACTTGAATATTGCACAACAAAAACATTATGCAAGATGTACCATTTTATAAAGCATACGCTAATCTCAAATTAAAGGAGGCATCAGCACGCAGGCAGCAGCATAATGCATATATCTTATTAATATTTTTATGATATAATAAATATTCTTCCTTTTCTATATCCCTGACAATATGTGTGCAAAATGTCATAATGATTGGTTGTTTAGTTTACTCATGAAGCCGTAACAAAGTCACATTCACATGTATTATAATAATTAAGGATTACTGCAAAATATCTTAAAGGCGCACTCACCTTCTTCATCACCCGGATAGTAATTCCTGCTCCCATTTGAATAGCACATACTAGTCTTTCTTATTATACAAAACACAGCTACTGTATCAATATCACAAGCAAACAACCACTCCCAACGATTACGAAACAATTTTTTCAAATACACAACAGCAAAATGTCTAGGAATGAGATAATAATATAACTCATACCAACAATGGCCAACTTTATGCAAAACAACACTGTTAATACAGCTTTAACAACGCAATGGATTCTTTTGTTGAGTTATTTAACACGGTATTGTCTACAGTAGGTATTTTTATAGTTTGATTTGTCAACATAATACTACGCAGTTACTAATATTTGAGAAACATCAGCGCTCGTATCACTTTGTTTAAATTATTTTTATTACCACAGAAGCTTAATTTAGTGGCCAGTACAAAAAAAAGTACTAAAAAGGTTACATAATAATGTTAAAATAGGTAGTGTGTTTGCTAAAGCTTGTTGACTAGCGCTTATTTAGCCTCTTTCGGAGCATGAAAAAATGTAAGAGTAGACCAATCTGGATACCTGACATCAGCTCAGAAGTGTGTAAACCAAGTAGAAGTTTGTATTTGGGATTTGTTCTGATAGTTTACCCGATACCCATATACATTAGCCTGGGCTATCGGGTTAAGTTACATTTAGTGAGAGAGTTCATTTGAATAGACATTTCAAATTAACACGAATGTATACACTTTCTAACTAAATAACATTTCATAATCTATCTTATCATTATTACTGTTTGGTACTTCGAAAATAGCCTTTAGCATGTTCAACCAATTACCAAATATTATATTTAATGGTAACCTGTCCAAAACCTTTGCCCTACGTACCCTTTAAACCCCTATAAACTCAACAAGCTGGACGTAGCAATACAACAACCTTTCAAATTATATACTCTTTGGAAAATGAGAAAATAGAACACGCTTTATCTCCATCATTATAACTGACAGGTATTTTCTACTACTAGACTAAATAATGACCTGCAAAATAGACTTAAGCATTATATACAGAAAAAATCTAAATACATCAAAGAGCACTCACCTCCTTAGTCTCCCCCCTTCCCTCCTTTGGAATCTGAAGGAGAGCTTACGGACCTGCATTTGGCGCGATCCTGGCACACCTCTATGGCTTCTTCTAAATCCATACACCTGCGCATACATTGTATGTCACTAATCTAATGACGAAAACCGAATATTTTCGACGCCGTATTATAAGTCAGGGGATATAACGTTTTAAAATATACCAGGTTAATATTATCTACCGGGAATTCTTCTTGAAGATTTATTACTTGGAGATGAATCGATTACAAAAGCTGACTGTGACTCTATTAATGCACATGAAATCATGGTAAAAGGATTAAATATCGTTAATTGTAAAAAGAAATATTTATTTAGTACGCAGTGGGTCCACAAATGCAATTAAAGAATCAAGACTGATTCTTTATCCTTGTATCGCGCGGTAAAACGTCGATAAATCACTTGGACATCCAACCCGGCTGTCGCCGCCATTATTGTTTGTGTAATTGTTCAATACGGACAGTTTAAGAGTCCGTCGGTTAAGCTAATGCACGCGAAATGGCGAAAATTAATCATTCCGATAAGAATTTAACACGTTAAAGGTGTGAGGTGAGATACGGAAGTTAATACAAGGACAATAATTTTTATTCTTATCTTCTTTTTATATGTTTCGATTATTTTTATGTATTTATTCCTTTTAACGTTTAATGTAAGCTAAACCTTACGAATGTTCGCTTCTAAGCCGATGTCTCTTGATAAGGTACCGTTCACATTAGACACACTTACTATTTCATGTGAGATTATGGAAAATTGGAATTTTGCATTTAAACTCTTCGTATCTCCGATCCACACGATGAATTTAAAATTGTTGTATATATTTAAAGTTTCAAAACGAATGGAGAAGTTTAAGGAAAAATACATTATATTTTTTTCAAGTATAAGATAAAAAAGTTTTTAAGGGTATTTTGCAAACTTTGACTTCGTATCACTTCAAACAAGCAACAATGATTAATGTACACTTTTAATCACGCAGTACCGATATTTTTTTTATATTCTATTTCTTCTTGTCCCACTTTGATATCTTCAAAACATATCTTTAGATTTAGATACTGCTAGATACTGATAGATCAATCGAACACTGGTGAAGCGATATATAAAAAGTGCTTTCTATAAATGTTAAAGTATACACCATCGAAATAAGCCCCCTCTGTTTACGTAGGTTACCAACATAAGTCAATGTACATTTCAATCGATGTTCTCAAACAAAGCAACGGTACAAATGTAATGAACCGTCACAAGTCAACCGGAGGGACAAAGTACTTGTGATGAAATATTTATAGAATAAAAAGTATATAGATAAACCTTCAGCGAATATGTTTACCTTAAACTGTGTTAGCTTATGTAGGAATGTGAATAAAACATTGGGTTTCCTAATTTGTATTATATTACTTTCGAAAACACAGAAAACATTACCTAAATCTTATACGCCCTTTTACGAATATTCTACAGTTTGAGTAGGTATTAAGCACAGGAATAAAATAAATTACTATGATATTTTTAATGCACCAACAAGTACACGATACTCTTTCAAAGAATAGCACTTTGAAGCAAAGTAAAGCCAACATTCACCGCATCACACGGGCATAATAACGCAACACCTCGACTATAGCTTTAACAAAACCAAAACGTCGTCGGCCACGGAGAAATATAACTTTGACACCGGGCTCTATCACCATAAACCAGTTCCGAAACGAGAAATATCGTTGTCGATCTAATCTTAACATCTCGTCGTATTACGTTAAGGCGTAGGCCAGGGCGAGCGCTGGGCGATACGTGGCGAGTTTCGGTCAATTCGCGATGAATGTCCCCGTGCGGCGTGCACCATTGCTCTTTATCAGTTCAATCTGAAATAGCACACTCTTTATCGGCCCCGGCGAAGCGACTTCAAGTAGCAACAATAGCTGTGAACCTACGATTTACACGAGGTCCTTCGCCATAAACAATGGCGCATACAGCCGTCTGTGAATTCCAATGCACGCGATGATACCTCAATGTCCTTTGAATGGCTTACTACAATGCTAGACTAATATATTACTCTAATCTAAAAGATTAATAAATACCAAGGCAAAGACAGATACTTTAAGAAACTTTGCTGGAATTATTTTTTTACTATATAGCCGCAAAGTAGTCTTCGGAATCTGAAAATGCCACAAGAGATATATTATATTGATATACGTGCTCATATTAAGACTTGGGACAACTAAAGTTTGCACCATTTGTAACAATTTATGACTGGTCGTTGTTAATGTACCTATAGGAATTAGAAAGTACCTGTCGGGAAAAAATTGCTGTTAGGCAATTTCGATAAAACAATGACATTTTTTAAAAATTCTTTGAACAGTCGCTAAAATGTAACATAACAAAATTAAAAAGGTCCACCCTAAAGCTATCAACTAAAAACACTAACGGCAAACAATTTAACAGTCCACCGTTATGTGACATAAACAACTAAACAAGTAATAGACTTGAATATTTGCAAAAGAGTTGCGAAATAAAAACAAAAGCCCTTCAACAAACCGCTGCCCGTTACAAAGGCTTGCAAAACACTTTATGCTGTGATTGTAAAAACCGTTAGCATCCCTTAAAGGGTGAGCGAGACGTTTTATTGCACCGCATCGTCAAACAGTAAAGTTTTTCCACTAAATCTCCATCAACAACAAAAATTCGCACTAACGGTACAAGAGAATAAGACAAAACATTTGCACCAACCCATTCTGTTCTAGGGGGAAAATTAACAAGATTTGGGAATTAAAACATAATAGGACAGTTAACTTCGAAGTTGCTGTGTTTGTAATCTCAGTCATTACTACTGCTGGGGGATTACGACCAACACTAAGCCTATTTGTAATGAATAGAATGTGGTTGGGAGTATATATGTATATAGTATAGTAATAGTGTAGAGTAAATCAATTCGGTTTAAAGATTTGGCTATACGTCATTTTAAATAAATTCGATAAATAATAGATATAAATAAAGTTTTCACCAAAAAGTTGATATTAAAACAATTTTAATCACACCTAAGTGAAATCAACAATGTGCGTAAGATCTTAAAAATAACATCTGTAGAAAACCCTGTGAAATATTTAATACATCTTTAAATCCCGAAGAGGGTAACCAGTAAAAAGACCCTAAAAAAACTATATTTAATAAACAGCAAAAATTGCACAAAAAAACAAATAAACGATAGGAAATTATACGTCAATGTGTTCATTTCATAATTGTCAGCGAGTCGCCGGGGCGAGCGCGGGCACGCCATCTTTTACGACATCCGTTTTACTACCGCCCGTCCGTCGGGTCCAATCAACGCAAGTTATTATAACGTATTAAATACCTTTTATTAATTTAGTCGGCTCACGAAATAAGCACGGCCAACGCAAACTATTAGTAGCATTAAATGAATTAATAATTGACTACCTTTTATTTCAGTCTAATTGAAACTGTTGAAATTATTTGAGCCTACGAAACAAACTTTCTATTGAAAACAAATCGAATGCATCATCGTGCAGTTGTTAGAGGCATTTAGAGGAATTTGATTTTATTTTTAAGTTCAGAAATAAATTACAATGGTTTCAGTTTAATGTCAAGAGAGTTCATTCGTGTTTTGTGACCGACGACTCTCAACGAAGCGGAGTTGTGTTTAAGTCCGCTTTCGTAAGATCATTACTAATTAAAGTACAAAACAATATTAAATAACTTCGAATAATACAGGCGGAAGAGTGTTTATTTATTAGAAAAAAGGAAAACTTTATCGTTATTAAGGTACGCTAAAATAATGCTATCGCTGTTATTTGATACAATAACTTAAATCATTTTCTATCTGTCGAAAGATCACCTTAAAGCACGTCTATTGACTCACAAATCCGCACTTACTAACTCCATCTACCTCCGGGTCGTGTCACAGTGCGCCGGCCAGTACGTGATTGGTACTTGCTAACCTTCCTTCTTTATTTTTTATAAATACTATTTATAATACTAACTCTTTGCTACTTCAGGTTATAAATATAAACTAAATAATACTTAAGGCTTTTATACTTACAAAGAGTCCGTTCAAGCGTATAATAACTTACCCGAACTAATTATTTGCCGCGTCTCTAGACGTCAACGAAAACAAACGTGCAATAAAAAGCATAAAGTTAATTATTCTATATTCAGACAACGAAGGCTTATTGCAATAACAATAAAACGCCATGACCGCGCTCCATATAAACACAGGGCTTTATGCATGACAACGAAATTTACTTTTGCCGGGGACGCTAAAGCTTTTACAAAGCGTTACATTGTCGAGCCTTTAACGTACAAGTCCGAGGCGTTTTGAGTGACAGGCAAATAAAAGTAGATAAAAGGACTTCGCGCGCCGACGCCTCTCTATAGGCTAGAAATCTGCAACAGATAATTCTCACACTTTCCCTAATCAAACAAAGTCGACAAGACAAAGGCGCGGTGGCTGTACGGCTCTAGGCCGCACATAGTTTTGGAGTTCATTGACCTATGTATGTCTGAGAGGTT
Organism: Papilio elwesi; assembly: GCA_029849275.1. Lineage (NCBI taxonomy): Eukaryota > Metazoa > Arthropoda > Insecta > Lepidoptera > Papilionidae > Papilio > Papilio elwesi. The sequence goes on from CM056697.1 coordinate 8,310,318, forward strand.
ATCTATATTTTTTTGTATAATATTAGAAATTTTCGCCATTTTCTTTTAATTTATGTAATCTTATATATAGTATTTTTCTGTAATAAATTCATTTGTACATAATAACTAAAAGCTGAGTTTGTATATCTGAATATAATTCTCGAGACCCCAATTCGAACCTTACACAGCAATCCGAATGAATTTTATCAAAAATAAAATAATGGCTGTATATTTGTGCAGACCATTTTTTTAATTAATAAGGTACCTCAAAGATACTGCTTTACCCACCCAATAGAATTTCTTTTTTTCTGAACTAAGAGAACACGGTCGAATGTCTTGTATCTTGTAAAAGATTTCACTTGCTTTATTTTATACGTCGCATTAAACTTCTTGTGTCTTTGGGAAGTTTAAAAAGAGCACAGAAAATACGAATTCTCCCTCGATCGCCGTAAAAGGCGACTAAGAATTTTAGGCTTGTTTGTGTAATGTGAACGATTATACAAAAACAAATGTATACATGGCAACACTGGTTATTATATGTTTTTATTTCAAACAGTGATCCACCTCAATACTTGGATACTTCGCCTCCGCTTGCCTATATATGGTCAAAATAAAAGAGTACACGATTTTATTGTTTTTGTTGATTAATAAACATACAATTTTAACATTTCCGATATAAGAACTCGTTATTCTGCGAAACTTTATTCAATAAATCCAAGAAAAGACAGAATTCAATAATGCATTAACCAGTACTTGCCACGTGTAGCAATGGCTATGTTACTAAAATGTTATATCTCAATATTCTTATTGCCCCCTATTTAGAAGATTCTTTAAAATTATGAGAGTGTTTATAACATTATGTTCAGTATAGTTTTCTAACCTGAAACACGTCATTGCTACTCGCAAACCTAGTCCAAATTCATATAAATTATTGGTTAAAAAATTGATATAAAATGATGATGTGTGATAATGATTGATAAAAAAATGTATTTCCTACTGAAAAATTAAATTACGTATAGTTAACGGAAATATTGATGTATTTGTTGTAATCGATAAGAAACACTAATAGCATTCCCAGTCGGGCCGTGGCTCCCACAGGCATGGGGGGACTACCAGCGGGGAAGGGGGGAGGGAACGGACCACCAACGCCGCTCGCCTCTAGCCAGCGCATAATTATTACCAATCGCAGACACACATACGCACGTATATTCACGCTTACATTTATTTATAGGGTGTATAGAATAATTTTATTTATTTATTTCTTCATAGAAACACCAATAGTGACTGTATCTGCTACCAACACATTTATCCGTATGGCTACAACATTTTTGTTAAAATCTCATATATTCTTTACAGTTTCAGAATAATATAAATTGAAAGTAAAAAAGAAAAGCAAAAACCAATTTTCTTACAAAATTATATTTTTAATTAATGAAACATTGATTTTAAGCCTTCTACAAAGATAGAAAAAGTGTTTTAAACATCAAGTATTGCTCGCAATAGAATCCATTAATGTTCTTTTATATTAATCATAAAATTGTATTTATCTTTTAAATTCAACAGCTCTACCCGACAGTTTCTACTACTCGACTGCCGCGGTGATTGCGATGCGTACGCCGGTAGCCGTGTTTGTTCTGACGCGGTCGATTTAACAATCGATTCTCAATTGCTTATTTTAGTTGAGGCTCGTAAGATTAAGCTATTCAGAAAGTAAGTATGCCTGAAAACAGATATAGATACGAATATAGATTTCCTTAATAGACGAAATTACACTTTAGTAATAAATTATTAGGAGCTCATACTGTCGAAGGCACTGGGGAAGGCCATGTCCAGCAGTGGACTGTTGGCTGGATATGATAATAAAATAATAGAAATAATAGAGGATTTTATATGTTTGTCTTTTAAAAAATCAGTAAAAGCTCAGTTGCCTTAAAAACTTCACTGTTCTTCCCTGATGACGTAGACGTCTACTCAGTACTCCACAAGCTAAACCTGAACACCGTACTGGTTAAAGTATTAGATTTGAAGGAACAGTGGACTTCCATCAAAAAGTCAAAATAAACTAATGTGCGTCGTCATCACCAGCCACAAGATGTAAACTGAAGGAAAGATCAACTCCTTGCCAATTAGGATCATGGACAAATATTTATTTTATTTCATAATGTATATCCATTTTTTACTTTTTTGCTCGTAAATAAAGCAGAAGTACAAACTCATTTGTAGCAACAGCATCGTCCGCAAACGAAGCGATTTCCATAACGCCGCGAGCGATAAACGCATTCCGAGCCGCGTTCAACAATGAAAAATGGCTTTTATATTTGCTCGGTGAAATGTCAAATTGTGCGGTGCATGGAGTAGGGATGGACCGGCAGCGCGGGCGCATCGTGTACGACCGGTCACGCAAGCGCCTCGCACTTGTGCCGGGCCCCAGTGCTGTTTGCACTAAGAATTTTTGCCCCGGGAACGATGGGACGCTTTGTTCCGGCTGTTATTATTTATCCAGGGCTGTGCATGGTGCATGCATCAAAATTTTATATTTCTAGAGTTGTTACATTCGCAACAGATTTGGAATACTAAATAACAATATTTTATATATGATACTAAATTTCTTGAAACATCTGTAACACTATTTCTTTTTCAGGATGTTTTCCCCAGGCTAATACTAATACTAAAAAGGAGAGAAGAATGAGGGAATATATAATAATATAATAGAATATTTCATAAAAATAGACAGCCGTACAGAATCAGATAAACACTCGGATCGAATTCTCGTAAACTAAAATAAAAAAATGAAACCACAATAAAGTTTTGATTATTCGTCGAACAATACAAACGTTTATATGAATTGGTAATAACTTAACAAAAACTGGTGTCAGAATGAAGCTGATCAATTTTGTATGAGATTGACAGTTTTCCTTTAAAATTCAATGATGTCTCGATCGGGACATCGAAGGGTTTGAGAAAAATCTTTGAAATCTGTCGTTAACATAATGTTGTTTTTGTTTAACAAATCGTTTAAACGAAGAGCTACAATACAATACGGTTTACATAAAATCTATTCACATTACAATTTCAAACCAAGTTCTTTCATTCCAATCGCGGCGTGAAGACACCTAGTAGGACGTGACTTGCACATTCACTTTAGTTTTTTTGGTTGTTCAAAGCACATACAACCTGATGGTTTTAGTAACTCGGAAAGAAATCTGCAGAAATAATTAAAACTTTCACGTGCACTAATATTTCAATAATATGAACCTACCTACCTTCCAAAACTACTAATCTTACTAACTACTAAACTACCAGACCAGTGGCAGAAATAGTTATTGAACCAATTAACAAACATTAATTATAATTAATACAACAAAGACGTTTGATTGTTTGTTTGATTCGCACACATGTTTCAGTCACAAATATCTTTTAATTAAAATATCAATAAAGAAGTAATCAATGTTCCAATGTTGTATTAGACTCGATACCACTTGAGACTCTAAAGTATTTTTGAAAATATATTCAGCCCTTTGAGACAGACTGCGAACACAAGTGCAGTACAGCTGTCCACTAAATAATAAACTACGGACCCTATTGTCTCCGCAAATCGAACCCCACATAAAATAACTACTTCAAATTGTCGACGTTGTTATTAATGTTATTCCTACAGAATACATTCACAATAAAGTGTTCAAGCGATACCTACTATAACTATTTTTTAATTAATAGTAATCCCACCCTGACTTGGGTCAGCCAGAGTCGTTGATACGTTTGCTACAATATTTAAATATCTTATATATGTATAACACTAACAGCTGATATCGATCATATTGGTGATCTACTAAAGAAGGAGTACCCGTAATCGAAGACCATTTAAACTTACTTAGATGTTCCATACATAAATTTTTTTAAATTTGCCAGGATCGCGCCGAATGGAAATCCTTGTTCACAACCTACCTCTCTGGGGTACGAGCGTCAGCGTATTAAAATTTAAAAGCTAATATTCGATGTATATATACATTTTTACTAGTTTTTAGACCTTTCAATTTATCACATTGTAAAAATATTTAGTGTAGAAATTGTATAATAATCTAAAAGGGACTTTGATTAGTCGAATTTTAACAAATCAGTCTATTAATCAACTGGTGTCCGGGTGTGTTCTGTTAATTTAAGCACTATGCGTACGTTATATAACGTACGCATAGTGCTTAAATTAACAGTATTTGTGTTTGTGTTAACTTAAACTAAAATTATTTAAGATGTCATAGAGATGCGTTATTAGTTAGAAACCAATAATTTTAGTTTTAGTTAGGTAATAAATTTTAAAGATTTATTGTTTCTAAACAATAAGGCAGTAGGTCAACAAACTCTACGTGGAAGCAGAGAATGATGATAGAGCAGGGACTCATAACTCTCCGCTCGGTCGGTAATCGATGATTCATAATTGAGACTTCGTAGAGTTCTAAATCAATAGATAAATGTGATCTCATAATTACTATAATGCCATCGCGATCACAGCAACAAAACCAACAGAACATGGATGACGGAAGAGCGTAATTCAACGCCATCTGTGGAGACGAACCGCACAACAATCTAAATCATTCCCGTAATCGCTATAGCGATTTCGAGCAAAGGTCACGAAACACTCCAATTGCTCGATATTTATAGATGCAAAAAACATGAATCGAACCACGTTATCGATACCTCTAAAGTTTTTGTCGATTATATTGTCACGTCACTCGCAAATATTGACCGAGCAATTTCTTCGATTGTTTTCGAATCGAGTCGCAGTCAAATGAATATAATTTATATTCAAAGATCGAAACAATGGACGGACAAAAAATGATTGCACTACATGCACCCACGGCTTCTTATCCTCCCGACGTGTCCCCTACATATTAAGGAGATAATGCAGGTTGTTTAAAAATAAATCGTCTATCTCCCCCGTGAGGATCACGATGCTACTACAAATGACCGCGTATCCTTATCGAGCAGCCGAGGACCGCTGTGAAATATTTTTATCGCTTTTTAAGTCGGCTTCCGCCTCTTTCGTAGTGTTCCATCGTATCCACTTACATTTTTCTACAACGAAACCACGATATCGCATCTTTTGAAACGAAAGACTTTAATAGACCTAATTTCTAACCTTATAGTAACTCAGTAAAATATTGATATTTATCCTAAATAGTACCCAATAGTTGTATTAAATTGTACTTCCTTTCTATTTTCTAATCATAAATTCTAATACGGTTTTTATTTTTAATTAGACCGTACTTAAATTACGTGCAAGACGGCCTTTCACATTATTTACATGTCCGATTCTTATAGCTTTGGTATATTTTGTCTATAGAGTAAAATTTTAGGCGGCATTCCTAGGCCGTAATAAATCGATGTTAATTATCAAAATCACCGTTGAACGCCTAAGCGATTGAACATCGATGAGAGCGGGCAGAGCGTCGTGTGAGCGGTGAACAGGTAGTGTTGTGTGTAAACAAATAACAAAATCGAGTTGTCTTACGGAGAGGCCCAAGGTCGACGCGTGGCCGTAGCCTGCGCCGACGGACCCACTCTACGTTGTTTTTTTTTTCTACAAAAGCCCTTATTTAATGTGATGGCCGAGTATTTGGGCGCACAGTTTGTATAAGCAATCAATTTTATTCATTTAGACCGAACGAGTTCCCTTGTACAAATAAATGACCGAATATAAAATATTGTGTTAGAAGACCCTCTTGAGCCTACGTACCGTTGTTATGGTTAATAATGTTATGCTTTCCATGGGCAAAAAGAAAAGAGGTGAAAGCAGGCACTACCTAGCACTGTGTTATACCATTGAAATAAAAACTATGATATTTGAATTTAATAAAAACTATGAGTTAGGTTTTTTATTCATCTGAATGATTTAATGCAGTAATTCTTATACCCTAGAAAACTTACTATTTCCAGTAGTGGGTTATTAAAAAAAACATAACACCACAAAGTCTGTGTTATGTTTATTCAATAACCTCAATAACCTATAAAAATGCGTTGTATCTACACGATGTATTTTTAAGATACAAAATCTGATCCTTTACTTTACTACTAAGATATTACTAACAAATCTCCATCTTATAGTAACACAAGCATTCATATTATATTTGCTTAAAATTAGAAGCTTAACAAAGAAAATATGGAGGCCAAGGCTAAACAATTCAAGGTACGCCATACAACAGACAAAGCAATAATCGAAAGCGGGCCGTGTAATCGATACCTCGCGCATTCGATCCAGGATCGATTTCGTGATGAATGGAGAGCGGAAGTTCCGATGTTCCCGCGACCGAGCAATGCTACAAAAACGTAAAGCGTTTGATCTACTGTACGGTAAAACGTTTAACCGCAAACATAAATAAGTTTTGATATTGAAGCGCAATTTATCACCGATATACGCAAAGGTTCATTCATTTTACGGTTAGGTTTGGATATGCCGTGTTACCAGTTAAGTGTTCATATTGATTTTTTCCTTATATATAGGTATACAAAACAATAAACATAAGTGCGCATTGAGTTCTTTTTCGGTTAAACAGTAATCAGTTCCAGAGTTCCTATCTCGTACTTTTATTGAGCTAATCGAAGCTTATCTCAATAAAAAATGAAGACCAAAAGAGCACATGCTTATGGTGAATATTAAAAAAATCGTTTGAACGGTGTGGTTTCAAAACTTGAACAAGTCCACGACGACTTTACTCGTCAATCTGTCAACCTATTTTCTCTGTGACAAATTGCTGCGTGCCGTCCGTCGTTCTGCTTTACTGTGACAATGATCTTGAATTTATCTAATTAACGCTCCGTTGAACCACGTCGTTGTGAGAATTTATTTTAAAGTAGTTCACGATAACTCAGTGCCTGAGAACACATTCCTCGATGCAATTTATTAATAAATAAGTTGCTATATTAACAAATTACCGCTGGTCTTCTTCATACATAGGTACATGCCATTTTCTGATTCAGAGACTAAGACAACAAAATTAACTGTGCACTAAGTAACAATGCATTAGCTACTATACCAAACTACTTTTTTATATTTAAATTGAATGAATTAGGACATACCTGATAATTGTATGATTATTTATAGACAATCAAATCAAATTATTGTGTATCAAAACATTGTAATAATAGGCTACGTCTTGTATTTAATACAGCAAATGTGTTTTCTTACTAAAATGCTTTAGGGATTCTATAAAAAAGTTATTCATTGAGTACAAATTATTTGCAAGAACTTGAATGAATTTCTACACGCAGACTCTACGGTTTAATCATACTATACGCACCCAACGTATCGAAATACGACGAAAAAATACGCATTCTAAAATCGTACGGCTTTTACAGACCGTAACATCTTGAAGGTCCCCTACGCGGGGATTCACATTGTCACCACATAATAGTCGTATATTAGGACAAATGTCGTGGTCACTAAGATGCAGTGACCAAACCGTTATTAATTGATAAGCATTAAAGTAAACAGCCCGAACCTCAGAATTACAAAGAGGTTAAAAGCTCTTCCACTTCAAGGTCCTTTTTCCACCTCTAGATGTCGCTTCTAAGGAAAGACTGTAAAATATACCTTCAAAAATTAAAAAAAAGATATACTGGCCAAAAGAAGTAATCGACTAATTCTTCGTCTGGAGATAATACTATTATCTCAATCGGTGACCTTTTTAAGCCTGATGTATGTATGTTATAATATTTTGAGTACCTAAAATACCTTATCACATTAATAATTTAGTTTACCCAAAATAAAAGTCCTCCTAACACATTTTATTTGCTTGGTGCTTATGAATTTTAGCATACATATTAAAACAAAATTCAATTTCATTATCGACATGTGTCGACTTTACAACATGGGCAAATCCACCATAGCACTGAGCTTATTGCAACTCTACGCTCATGTGACCGGACACAAGGAGATAGTGTTACTCAAGTGCCGCCGTTCCCAGCACTCACTGATAAGCGAAACCATTATTCCCGTGGAAACTGTTTAGTCTTAATTTCTAAGTATTGTTTGAAATACTAGGTTCTAGGAAATATAACGTATGTTTTTTCATATCATGCGTTCGAAGAAACTTGAACTAATGTGTAATATGTTTATAAACTCAGTACCAAGGTTCGAAATCTAAAATGCAAATATTTATTTAGTCCAAATCATAATGAATGAGCATTCTTTCTTTAATTGAAAACTTCATTAAGTCTTCGATACCCCAGAAGATATCCTCATCAGTTATTTGATCAGGACCTAGGGTTCAACCTAATTTGGATTTTACGATACGGTTTAACAGTGTTGGCCCCAGATTTACCAGCAACCCACTTGTGATTTATCAATATACATATTATCTAATATAATCTTGGCCCTGATCAAATAACAGATAAATGTATAAAGTTCGTAAATTTTATAAAATTCCGAATGGCACTAAACAATGATTTACTAAGAGTGTAACATCAACTTATGCAAGTTTTGAATGTGTTGAATGGCCCTTGCTCTTATATAAAATCTGATAAACCACAAGTCCTTGCAAAAGAACACCGCTTGCTACCCAGCATGATACGCGAGGCTATTGAAATTTGAAAAAATGTCCGGGTACTACCACCGCCTTGCGATCCCTAATAAAATTAAATCTCAAATCAATATTGTGAGATCATTCTGCATAGATCGGAGCAAAAATAATAATTTAAAATAAGAAGGTTCTTCGCCAACAACTTTGACATTGGGACGTCTAACACCTTAGTCCCTCCCGTGACAATGAGCGCTGTCAACTATTCGAAACGTCGGGAACAAAAACTTAAAATAAACGCAATAAAATCTGTATAATTAGTTCTATTCCAATGTGTGGCATTTGCGTAAATATAAGAAATCATTATCATGAGGTAATTCGGTACGGTATTGCGTGTATTTGCCCGATCGAGTCAGCCCATTCATGCATCATCTGCATATACTTCGTGACTCCATTGCTAATTAAGGTAAAGAGTAAAACAAAGTTTACATTCAAGAAATTCTTTCGCTTAGAATCGAATGTAATATGGACAAAAAAAACAGTAGCCCTAACAAGACAGTAGCCGGCCAGTATTAGAATATGTCAAAATCGATGTAAATCGATCCGTGGCACGCAACGCGAGTGAACGAGGTGAAACGGACTCGAGTTTTTTTACACTCATGGCTTCCGAGAACGGGGAAGTTTACACTTCATTTGCGTTTTACACTCTCAAACACCCATGTAAGATCACGTCAGATTGTTACACGTTTGTGCGCAGCAACTTTACTGATGTACGATTTCAAATGATAATATTAAAAAGTCCTACTTTGTTCGCCAGTCAATCGTATAAGTTTATAATTACAATAAAGTGGTGTTATTTCAGGTAATCAATATTTTATTAAATTAAGATTAAAGTATAAATTAAATAAAATAAACAAACTGGTTAATAAATATATTTTCCTCCTTATAAAAAATAAATTAAGATAAAATAATATTGCTAACGAGCAAACAAAGACAATTTATGACATTTTATAAAATATAAGATCGAAATCAAAAGTAAGATATTTTGATATATAATAAAAGCAAAATATCTCGTTAATGTGCCTTAACACCACAAAAGGTTTTTTAACATAACTTAATCAAAGGTATTTGAATTGTCTACTTAAATCAAAAATTCTATAATGAATTTTAAGGAATGTATATTTCGTCCGTGAATTTCAAAATGTAAATAGCTTCTAGAAAAAAAAGTCACTTGTTTTGAAGTGTGTGGGTGTTAATTTTTTTCAAATACTTGGGTGGTTTCGAGTCGTTCAAAATATTTGGGTAATGCGATCTTGTAACACGCAAAGGCGTGATTACATCAAAACATTTCGAGTGGCGGCAGTGAGGAGGGTCGCACGATCTTATATTTATTTAATTAAAATATTTAAACTGAAACTAAATATTGGCTCTAGTTTATATTCTCAATAATTTCTTACATTTAGTACACTTTGTTAACGTCAACGGTGGTTTTATAAATGATAATATATAGATTTCTTTTGGTAAATAGAACCTGTAACGAATATTAATATCATAAAACAGCAATTACAACAGCTTGTGGGTAATTAGAGGTAGAAACAAGAAAACGATATAGTTAATTTGCAAAACGAATAAGCCCGAATGACTGTATCCCTATGAAACTCTACTATGAAAGAATACTACTCTAGTGAAACCTCACCCTTAAAAATCAGTAAAGCCGTTTAGGATACATGAGGTCACAACGGAACGAACATGCACACGTAAATATACATATACACATAAATTATTAGCTAAGAAGAAGAAAATATTAGAGTACTAAACAAACAATTCAAATACAAGCAAATAACCAGTCCTCGAAAAAGATTGTTATCGCCCCACCTCTCAATAGCTCTTAGACACAAACTGGCCATCCGATATTTCCATAATCACAACCCATTGACACATAAATCTTCGTGAAGCGACGAGCAAAAACGTAACTGAATATTCAATGGCCGATGAAAACATAGCGAACGTCAATTATACCACATTACCCCGGTATCGCTGACTCAATCGTAATCGAACAACAGCATACTTATGAGTACACAATTACAAACCATTATAATCGCCGGTAACCTTTTACGGTTGGACACTAACAAACTAACCGCAAGCTGCTAGCGGTCGACCGATGCTGAGTGCGTTTGGGTACCAGCCACGGTATCCCGTCCCAGATAGCTTATTGTTTGTCACTCAAAAGGATTTCCCGACGACAAATGGCCTCCGATCCTGGATAAACACGGCGCAAACCCGCGGGAATAAAATTAAAACGATCCCGCCCCGGTTATTACGTAATGATCGTGTATGCAACGCCGTTGGTATACTGCAAATGGCCACTATTAATTATGTCCTCCATTGTATCCGTTTATTTAGAATAGCATACACGCTAACGATCCCTACTATTGAATTTCTGCATCTAACTGCCGACACAAAGAAACCTCCTGACATCATACGCCGTAACTTACAACTCTAAAATGTCAATGTTCTAGCAAAGCGAATATTTCTCGTAATACACTCGGATACTAGAATTTAATTTGTTATTATTTGTTCCTCCTGTATGTGAACCGGAAGTTCCTGTATTATTTTATCTAAATAACATCAAGAAAGTACGATGATAGTGTAGCTCACAATCTGTAGGCTATGTCTGTAGTATATTTTGCCATGTCTATGTTCTACTAAAACCTTTTTGTTTATTACTTATTTTTTATTAGAAATATGATTTTAAATTTTGTATACATATTATTGTCCATAGCGGGGAGAATACGTTTTAAAATTATGTTCCGATCGTTAATTTTCATATAAAAGGAAGTGTTTGTCTCTATACGCTCATTGAAAAACAGCTAGCAACGCTGTCTAGAGGCCCTTGGCATATTCTATAATAAATATGACATACAAATGAAATCCTAACTAATATAATTAATGCGAATGTAAGTTTGTTTTTTAACTCCTTAACGACTCAACTAATCATTATGAAATTTTGCACATACATTGGTACAGAAAATAACACGTGGACTTACTTTATATCCCGAAAATAAAACTGGTCCCGAGTGGCATAAAACTTTCATTAACCATATCGGTTGCCATGGTAATGTTTCATGTTTTGACAATATTGACAACTACAACTTTTTAACACATGTTCCTATAATTCGAAATCACTATACGTGGAATCAATTTAATAGTGGTAGAGCCCGATTTCTTGCACGAATGGGCTGGCTCGACCGGTGAAATACCACGACGTCACAGAAGTCAGGCGTGAAGTAGAAGTATTATGCGTTTCGTCTTATGAGTGACGTACCGGAGGCCTAATTGTAGTCCTCTCCCCCCCTACCTTTTTCTAATAAGGAAAGGATGGGGAGGGGAAGAGGATTTGACGGATGCGGAGGGGATGTACAGGGAATGGAAATAACCGTTTTCTGTTTGTCCCCTCCTCTGCCCATTTAAGGTGGACAACGCATCTGCAACTCATTAGTTAGTTGCAGATGCCTATGGGTAGCGATCACTTGACATCGGGTGAACCGCTTGCTCGTTTGCCACCTAGAACTATAAAAAAAACGATACGTGAAATTAATTTAACAATGGTAGAGCCCGCAATAACAACATTTTTTGCACAAATGGGCTGGCTCGACCGGTGAAATACCACAACGTCACAGAAGACAGGCGTGAAGTAGAAGTATTCTGAGTTCCGTCTGATAAGTGACGTGCCGGAGGCGTAATTGTAGTCCTCTTCCCCTTCCTACCCTTTTCTCATAAGGAAAGGATGGGAAGGGGAAGAGGATTTGACGGATGAGGAGGGGATGGACAGGGAATGGAAATATCCTTTTTTCTGTCTATGCAACGGCAACGCATCTGCAACTCGTTAGCTTTTTGCGGATGTCTGGGTAGCGGTATTTATTTCCAAGTGCCGCTTGCTCGTTTGCCACTTTATAATATAATATAAAAAACATGTTAACAAAATTTTTGAGCATTAAATTAATAATGAATGTGTAGAAAGAGGCGGGCGACAACTAGTACAGTATAAAATCAAATTCAGAAATTGTCACGGACTCAACCGTGAACATGAAAGTGTATCGAATTTCAAAGACTTCATCATTATAAGGAAATATTTTGATGCACGTTATTTATTACTGCACTGCCCGTTGCTAGACTCGCTCTCTTCAATGAATGCCAATTCTCGAAGATCGTGATAATTGTAAAATGTTCAATGCTTCGTGTCATGAGCCCACCGGAATGATGAAGATCTGATATATTTTATTTTCACAATAAACTATGTATCAAAATAACTTTCTTCGTACATATGTTCCAAGATAAATTACCTTAATTTTTATTTAATTCGTTATCAATTTTATAAAACCACTATTATTTTCTACATTTAGTAAACGTACTTTTCAAAACGAATAGTATTAAAGTTTAACTTGAAATGTGGAATTTTATATAATGACAACTAAATCTCTTCCTAAGCAGAGCATATGAAATGCGTTCCGGACAAGATTTTGCAACAAACTCCGAATACGAGATAGCATCTTTTTAATCTTATTCACAATTCCAAAAATGATATGCGCTGTCTACTGTAGTAGAAGAATTTAAGGAATATTACTTACTAGATTCAGTTCATAATAAAAACAAGTTCATAATATTAACGAAATATTTTGTCACGTCGTATTTTCTTACAAAAGCTGTTTTAACAAAAGTTGCAGTTTATGAGCTACTAAATTCAATAATATTGTAATATAAATAATAAAAAATCAACCTTTTCTAGCATGTTTCCCCACTGCAGGGACACAGGCCTCCTCTCCGATAAAGGGAGAGGCCGTAATCCACCACGGTGGCCCAGTGCGGGTTGGTGGATGCCAAATATGTTGGTGGATGCCAAATATGTGGTTCTAAGACATATCGGTTTCCTCACTATATTTTCCTTCACCGTTTTTGGAGCAGTGTTAATGAAATAAATTACACAGAGCAATAAGCCAGCCTGGCTTCGAACCCACGTAAGTCAGGGTGTAACCCAAAGTGCCACCACTGCTCTGCAGTAGTATTATCGTGTCTATTATATTTTGATGACCACAGGATCGTAATTACGACTGCCTAATGAGCAGCATCTATATTTGTTTCGGATTTTTTTAAATGAGATTGGGTTTTACGCAAAGACACTTTTAGTATTGCACGAGTCAATCTAAATAATGTTCATATATTTATACTAATGTCGTATGTAGGTTAATGCATGCCATTACTTAAAACTATTTCGTATAGTTTGATGTATGGGGCTTAACGACAGAAGTCATAATACCGTAAGGTAATCATGTTTTTATTACTATATATGTACCTACGTAACTTATCGACTAACATACTTACGTAAATGAATGATTACCTACATAGTATACCATGTAATCAAGTGGTTAGTGTGTGGCGCCTATGTATATATATACGAGTTCGAATTTATATTACAAGATGTGAAAGAAACTCGCGAAACTTGAGATTTTTCGGCCTGGATGTACCGTGTAATGTATTGTATCTGCAAGCGACTTCCAAATCTTCTACTGATCTTATTTTCCATGTTTATAAACCATTGAGGACAAGTTCATCATTTACATAGTTATTTTTTAAACTATTACAACCGGTTAATAAATATTTATTCTCATGCGAGCAATAATTTACGAATATATAAACGTCTATCTGTGGGAATTTTGCTAGAAGCCGCAGACTGTTTGTGATTAATGAATGACACGGTCGTTATTAGCAGCTCCTTTGACACGGTAACCCATTTAATTCACAATACGTGCAACGTTTGACACGAACCATTAATATGTGCGACCATCTATCTCTTAGCTAGTTAGGGCCATTCAAAATGGCCTATAAAGCATCCTAACACACATTGAGCAACAAACCGCAATCGCCGCCTAAAGGGCGAGCCAGTGCGTACGAAATTACGTCCAATTTCCCCCACACACAATTGTAGGATTAGTGCGGAATTTATACGTCTGGCTTTTTCAAATTAAGCTCCGTTCCTAGGCTTAATTCTGTCTGAGTGCCGTTCCATTTGTCGCCTAACCCGTTGCCAACAATGGGACACTCTTTTAAAGCCGTACCCGGCCAAGACGTTTAATGTCTCTAAAGTTTTATTATGCAAAAAATATTACTCTGGCGTTAACTTGTTTTATTTTTAACTCCGTATTCGGGTTAATGATGGCGACATTATTTTGACTTGTTACTACATAGCGAAAAAGAATAATATTATAATTCACATTTATTTAACTTGCAGTGAAAATATACTTAGTTCTTTATTTCAATTATTACATTTATAAAAAAAATAACATTTAAATTTCAAAAATTATTATATTTATATTAAAGACGTCCGTTCCTTCCGCCGGACGTCGGACCATGTTTATTTGTCGGATTTGCGGTTGTGTATAGTTTACAATGAATGTGTGCACATGCACCGGATACCGGCCCGGGGACAAATTTACACCGAATGCAAAACCTGTTATTGACGGTCCGTCGTCCGGTGAAAACAACGGACAACTAAAAGCTCTCAAGAGTGAAAAGCTTTCTCGTCGAAACTTCAACGTCCTATTTCTTATTTTTCGAGGCGCTCAATGTTCAATGAAGTTCTCTATGATGTTTAAGGCATGTAATATTGGTGTACGTTTTATACTGTTTTAGAAAGCGGCTGCAAAAATGCAACTTTGTCCAAATGAGTAAAAAATACTAGCTTTTTTTACAGTAAAAAGTATTTGGTGAGGTCATTACGTGCTCTGGCGTCATCTATATTGATGTTCACAACATATGCAATACATATGAACCATAACTATATCACTCTTAAATAAATAGATCCTAAACCTTTTTGCTAAACAATGCTTTGAGAAAATAAAGGGAAGCTTATTCCTTACAAATCTGTAGACCACCACCACGCCTTCATTATAACTCCCTCATCTTAACGAAGTACCAAAATAGTGCAGATCGTCAGATAAATAACGTATAACATGGATTAAAATGCTGATAACCTCTGTCCGAAGTATGTAATTATTGGAAATACTATTTACCGAGGCCGCTAGCGTATGCTTAACAGCAATACTTACGTCTTCAATCTAAAAAGGTTCTTATCTCTTGGCAACAAAGCCCGAGACATAACAGAACCGATTCGAGACGATCACGTCAACCGTGCCTCGCTTGAAGCCCTCTGTATAAAGCGACGGGGCTATGAATCGGTCTATAATTAAGAAATAAGTTAACTTACAGTTTTTAGCTGGCTTTTTACAAGCACGATGCGGCCGAGGCAATTAAGCCGCCTTGTAAATTGAATGTTTGCTTATAGTGATTAGTAATTAACTTGAAGTTTTTATTCAAACGCGCACGACCCACTTGATCGTGTTGATAGTTGTTTGTTGATGCGAGTAACTTAATGCGCCATAGTAAATATTAATTAAACTTCAGCCGCTTTTATTGTCCGTCTGCAGCACTGAAACGTTGTTTTCGATGCGTTCCGTTTGTGAATGTCGGACATTTTGTGGCAAAAATTTATTTCGAAAATGAACCGCTTCCATTATAAAGAAAATAATTATTTATAATGTAAGCTGTTTTATGAAATACTAAGAATTCATCGCGAATATAATTCAAGTGACAAAACACCACGAACTCACAAAAGACAGGTGGGAAGAAGAATTATGCGTCTGCGACACATCTAAAGAGCTGGAAAACCTGTGAGGTTTTTTTTGAACTAATCTCCTTAGACGTTCCGTCTTAGGTTCGTAAAACATATCACTGATACACGTTTATTATTTTGAGACATTTTGATATATTGTATTACTCTCCCATAGCTTTAATTATAACGTATTAAACTCCTCGTTCAACAATTGTTTATGTGTCGGTTTAGGTTTTGGCTACAGATTTAACAATTTCCATCATAACAATAAATTCTATTTCTGATTGATTTTTTAACAGCAGGCATTTTACATTGGCAATACGTATTCTCTATTAAAGTTAATCCGTCATATCGTGGCTTATGGTGGCTCGGATATTCGATCAATTAGCAATAAACCGTGACTTCAGAGCGGTCACAATCTCCCATAAATTAAATTAGCGGACTACGGGGTATGTGCTGCCACTGAGACAACTATATGGAATAATTGATGGAGAATAACCCTTTAGGAATTAACGGTTACCCGAAGAAGCATACCAACCGCAACATGTCCGATAACAGACATATTATCGTTCAAGCTTTCGTATGGTAGTTATGGCCATGACGTTTATTTACGTTTTTTTTAATTAAATCGTCAATTTACAGCTTAAGCTGAACACTATTTATATGATTTATCATACAGATTTAAGGTCAACTTACATCGGATTATAATTATTTCTCGATACAAACTTTCATTATGCTTTCTTAGTGCTCGGCGACGTAATAACAGAAATCTTTGTCCAAAATTCCAAGTTTCTATGCCCAGTCATTTTGGCTGCGCGTTGATGTATCGGTCACTCAGTTTCTTCTTTCATATCAAAGCAATAATAAGTAATCTCACCCACCTTATACAACCTATTTGGAATAGAGACAGCAAATACTATCGCTAAGAACTTACATACGTAATTCTTGTAGTAATATTTTTATATGGAGATATAATACCGAATATACAAATAATACAGTAGTATATAATAGACTTTCATTACTTCTACGAGGACAGACGAAGCACATTCAACTGTTTTCATCGTAGGATTGATGTACGCGAGTGAACCGCTTGGGCCGTCCGCATTATTGGAACTAGAAAGACGTAACTTGGTTACCGTGTATTGTCATCCAAACTATATGTATATGCAAGATTTGATCTTAATCGGTTGAGGTTAACTGATTTAAACTTCAGTTGCATGATTCGACATGAATGTACTGGTACACACAAACGTTACAAGCTAAAAGACACTCTTCGATATGCAATTGATTTGATACCTTCACCTAAATCTCCGTAAGCTTTCAATTCACATTCGATTTAATATAAAAGAAAGTAGCGCCGGCATTGTGGCTTCAATTTGGAACACGTTGTGATTGAAAAGAAAATTAACTCCAGTCGATTATTATTTATTTTTAAAACTCCAATTCGGATTGGACGCATGGTTCCATTTCTCAAGTCTTAAAAATAAAAGATATGCATGAATACTAGAAAGAGGACAAATTTGACATGCCGTTATCTGTTTTCAATTTAGAGTAGATAAATTTAAGAAAAATAATTTTAAAAAATACAATATACTCTTTCTCTCTCTCTCTCTCTCTCTCTGGCTCACTCACATGGAAACTAATGTTAAATGTGTTAAAGATGTTAAAATGTGAAATGTGAATAAATACTGACTGTTATGATATTGTATAATAATAAATCAGCCTTTTTTAGAATGTTCTCCACTGCTGGGACACAGGGCTTCTCTCCAAGAGAGGGAATGGGCCGTAACCCACCACGCTGGCCCAGTGTGGGTTGGTGGACGTCACATGTCTTCGACTTTGGTGGTGCTAAGAACATGCCATTCCCTCAAAATGTTTTTCTTCACCATTTTAGGAGCAGTGGTGATGAAATAAATTACAGCAAGCAAAGCGCCTGCCTGGGTTCAAACCCTTAACCTGCAGTACGTAAGTCGGGGCCTAGACCGCTGAGCCACCACTGCTCCAATGATATTGTATACTGGTGGCAATATCTCAATTCAACGCTATCTCGCGACTAGGTCTCTAGTCCATCTAGTGGTATACCCACGTTGCATTCTTTAACAACTGTCCGTAAACTTGTCGGGTTACCAATTTCTGCGGCAGGTAACAAAATGTACAATGATCATAAAAAGAAATGGCGTTGCAAAACGTGTATAAAAACCAGAGATGTCCATAGAGACACGACCAATATTACAACAAGAAGAAAACATAACCTAGAACAACAGCAACAACGCACATTAAAAAGCAAGACCTGTAATCGGAAAGAAACAGGTAGTCTTGAATCCTCACAGAATATTTCTCTCTCGTCAGATTCACACGTACTCACCGACCATAATACAACAGATGATTTAAGTTCCGCCACCAGTAAATTATCAATGACTGTGGAGGACACATTATCCGAATTAACATCAATTCCAGAAATGAAAAACGTGATACTTGAGTTGACTCGTAAACTTAATAGAACCCAAAACGAAAACACCGATCTTCACAGCATCATTAACAAGTTGGAGGCAGAAAATAAATTATTAAAATCGCCATGCCAGTCGACAACAATAGAATGTATTCCTGGAGCCAGTAGTGAACCAAAGGAGGAACAGTTCCTGCTGCCACATAATGTGTGCTCCGTATCCTCTTCGCCCATGACAAACTCAATGACCAACCGGAATATCAATTTAACAATACCAAACCTACAAAAAAAAATCATAGTCATACAAGAACAACTTCGAGTAACGGAAAAACAGATTACTGCAATCAATGAAAGGATATCGGTCCTGTCGCAAAACGTACATCATAGACATAACCGTTGCCCCGCGTTGGTCCAACAAAAACGTGACCCTGGGAAGCAAATTCATATCTTCGGTTCTCAGCAATGCGTCGGCCTGGCTGCAGCAGTATCGCACGTAAGATGTAACACACAATACGAAAAATACACAGTTTCTAGTGAAACTAAACCATACGCACCGTGTAATGAAATAATAAAAAGCTGCCAAAATGTAAAACTAAAATCGGACGATAAACTAATTATATGTATAGGTGAAAATGATAACAATATTAAGTTTGTCTTATCACAACTGCAACGCACCTTGGACACTTTTAGTAATAATAATATCATTGTTTTAAGTGTAAAGAAAAACAGGCATTTAGATGTTACTAAATTAAACAATGCTATCAAAAATACATGCAAAAGATATAAAAACTCCTATTATGTAGACTGCAAGTACTCAAAACGATCAGCACTTATTGAAGAAATAAACTATTCAATTGACAGCAGTGATTATGCTAAAAAATATCTAAGCCCTAGAGAAATAAAGAAGCATATTGCTAACGTTAAGCCTAGTACAAAAACAAATAATAACAATGATAAACCAAAAAAAGGAACTATTCTTTATTACTTTAAAAAGCAAATAGAAAATCACACAAAACCTGTTTTAATGGCGAACAAGGGAACCATACCTTACTATTTTCCCGCAATAAAAAATAAAAGCGGGTTTTTTCGAGCATAATGAATCATATTTAACTGAATATAACTTTAGAGTCTTGCACCAAAACATCGCTAGTGTATTGTCAAAGCAAGATTTAATTGAAATTACCATGCAAGAATTACGAGAAACAGACAATGAACCCGATATAATATGTCTTTCTGAAACTTTCATAGAATATACGGTTATAATATGGCCGCAAGTTTCTCTAGAGAAAAACAAAGAGGCGGAACATGCATTCTTGTCAAAAAAGGGTTAGACTTTAAGGAAATATATTGTGTGAAAAGCTATGCTGCGCAGAATACGTTTGAAGTTTGCGCCATAGAAATTATAAAAATGAAATTAATAATAGTTTGCCTTTACAGAACACCTCAATCTGACCCAACACAATTTTTAACGAAATTGAACAAACTTCTGCATGATTTTTCCATTAAATACAAGTCAAAAACAAATATAGTTATAGCAGGCGACTTCAACATCAATACGCTAAAAGAGAGCAATATTACGAATGAGTTAAAAGACTTATACCACAGTTATAATTTAAAAGTACACATCAATGTACCTACACGTAAGTCTTCTTGTATTGATCATATCTTAAGCAATATTCCAGACGCAACTGCAAAAGTTCTACCACTCTTTCTATCTGATCATGACACAGCCCAATTATTAAACTTTCCATTAAAGCATGTTCCTGAAAAAAATATGACATATTACTATGTTTATAAAAAGGATTACAATCTAGATAATATTAAGAAGTTTAGAGAATGCCTACAAAGGCTATCCTGGTCAGAAGCATACGCTGAAAACGATGCTAACATAGCATTTAGTAGGTTTCATGAACTATTTTGCCTGTTTTATAATCTCTGCTTTCCAAAACTACGTATAAAGATAGATGTTAATAATAAAAAGAAACAAAATTGGATAAGTAAAGGTCTTAGGTTAAGTTGTAAAAGGAAAAGAATGTTGCGATATCAATATTATAAAAATAAAGATACGATTAGCAAAGCAAAATAAAACAAAGTCTACTCCGGTCTCTTAAGCAAATGTATTTTCTGGTCAAAAAAGAATGCTAATATAAAGTTTATATCCAAAAACGATAACAAGAATAAGGCCACTTGGGCTGTTATTAAAAATGAAATTCATAATGCAAATCCCAAGAGTATTATAGAAAAAATCATGATAAACAACACAATTACGACGAACCCTCTAGAAATAGCGTCTGCTTTTAATAATCACTACATTGACTCGACACATGAAACATCGTACCAGACAACGGATGCAGGTTTTGGTAACGGTTACAATCACAATTCGATGTTTCTTAAACCTATGACTGGAAACGAAGTTAGAAGGGAGATAATGTTATTAAAAAACACAAGTTCCGAAGGCTACGATGAAATAAACACAAATATTATAAAGAAATGCGTGGACGAAATAACTGAAATTATGACATATTTAATTAACTTATCATTCTCCTGTGGAACTTTCCCAGATGCATTAAAACTATCGATTATTAAACCTATATTTAAAAAAGGAGAAAAGCATGACGTTAACAATTATCGACCAATAACTCTGATACCCATTATTTCCAAAATATACGAAAAATGCATGCATAAACGACTTATGGATTTCTTTAACAAATATAACATTATAAATAATGAACAACATGGTTTTCAAAAAGATAAATCGACGACTCTGGCCATCTTTTCTCTCATAAAAACAATAGTAACAAATGTTAATAATCACTATCTGACTACAGGTCTATTTTTTGACCTGTCTAAAGCGTTTGATTTAGTTTCACATGATTTGTTGCTACAAAAATTAGAAAAATCTGGAATTAGGGGACCTACTCTACAGTGGATATCCTCATACCTTAATAATAGACAACAACAAGTTACTATCACGAAAATAGATAAATATAGGAATGTGGTACAGTACGCATCTACCTATAGATATAATAAATATGGTGTTCCACAGGGAAGTGTACTTGGCCCTATTTTATTCCTACTGTACATAAATGATATTACTAACATTACTAATCATAAATGTATACTATTTGCTGATGATATTTCAATTATTGTGACGTCGAATAAAAAATATTACACAATCAATGACCATGAGACTAATATAAACAATACGATAGATCATTTAATACAATGGCTAGATATCCATCATTTGAAAATTAATTTAAGTAAATCTGAATACATACAATTCAATAAATGCAATAATAGTAAATATAATTTTAAGCTAAATATACCAAAAATCAAAGCAGTAACCCATACCAAATTTTTGGGAATAACTATAGATGAAGACATAAACTGGAAATTACATATAAATGATATATCTATCAGAATAAACAAGTTTGTGTTCGCCCTTAGACAAATCAAAAATATAACAAACATTGAAACAAGTCTTATGTGTTACCATGCATATGTTGCGTCAATATTGCGCTATGGACTAGTAATGTGGGGAAATAGCTGTGACCAGAAAAGAGCGTTTGTAGCACAAAAAAAATGTATTAGAGCAATATACGGTCTCCAACCACAGGATTCGTGCCAGCCGGTGTTTAAAGAACTTGGGTTGCTGCCACTGCCAGCTCTTTATATATATGAAACATGTATGTTTGTTTGGAAGCATAAAAAATTATTTAAGACATCAAATGATATCAGTACTCGTAACCGGCGAGACCCCTGTAGATTAATACTGGAAGACAACCCTAGACTGAGTAAATATACTAAAAGCTGTCTGTTTATGTGTATTAAAATTGATAACAAGTTACCTAATAAATTAAAACTATTAAATAATAGAATGTTTAAAATAAGGCTACATGAATGGTTAATTGTTAGAAATGTTTATAGCTCTAAGGACTTCTTTAATTAATTTTGATAAAATTTTTGCATGCTATTGATATTATGGCGAAACATGTTGACCAGTGTTATATTTGTAAGAACTTATAATACCATGTTTTTATGCAAATAAACATATTATTATTATTATTAGAAATTCCAAGCATAATTTAAATTCTCAAATTAGTAAGACCTTTAAAATTGACCTTTAATAAACGTAACTGCCTACCCACTTCAAAACCTAACCTAACCTCTCTATTAAGAAAAACGTGGGTGGTCTGGTCTATATGAGTTTTATGATGTGTTAATTATAATGGGTTTGTTTTGGATCTGTCTTTGATAATATAGTTAAGATAATTATTACATTGAACTGAGAAATTGTACTTAACATTTTGTCCTCTAAATTTTCATAATTGAAATTTCTCAGTTGCTATTTAATACAATTTTAGAGGCAGTTATGGCTTATTATTGCAGTTGCAAATACGTATATTGACAGTTATAAACATTTCAAGGCTAAATAACTGGCATTTGGCCATCATCTTTGTTACGATTAAATGCTTCATCAAGCTTCTGTTCTAGTGATGGCAAAAGTAGTAACCCAGTTGTGGTTGTTAGTAGATAACCTTAAATGTTTTTTGAGACGGGTTAAAAACTTTAGATTTCGGTTTTACATTGTCATTTCTGATACGCGCGATGTTTTAGTATTCAAATGACAATGAGGGCAAGAAGAGAGAACGGGTAGCTAGAGGTAAGCGATTATATCACTATTTGAGAGGTGTCTCGTGCATTTTGTAATCCGTTACGGCGGTGTGTCGCACGGCAATTTTCCATTGGCTGCCTCCCATCGCCCACACGCAGTTTACAATCAAAGAGTTAATAACTATTATTAAAAAATAGTCGAGTTGAATGCGACAGTGGAAATTATGATTAATATCTGTTTAGCTAACGGTGCTGATGGGTGCGACGGCCGTGGCTCTAACGTATCGTAACGAATCATGTGTACGTTGGAACGTTTTAATACGTCAGAATCGTGAGCAGAGAGTTGCTAAATGAGATCAATAGCTGAGTATGAATTATAACAAAGTGCTTTGTGCTATAATGAACTAAATGTTGACGTCGTCCTTACAAATGTTAAATTAATTCTGCTATAACAAAAGGGTTACCTTGAATTGACAAATTTAAGGTAACCCTTT
This sequence comes from Papilio elwesi, assembly GCA_029849275.1. Classification (NCBI taxonomy): domain Eukaryota; kingdom Metazoa; phylum Arthropoda; class Insecta; order Lepidoptera; family Papilionidae; genus Papilio; species Papilio elwesi. Next base: position 8,334,027 of record CM056697.1, read on the forward strand.
TGCTATAGCACAACAAGGTTGAAGTTTTAAAGGAAATGTTAAGTGTCAAGAAGGGTGTGAGTGTGTGTGTGTGTGTGTGTGTTTGTAAGGTTATAGTAATTAATTACAAATTGCTTCATTCTAAAAGATCCTACTTACAGTCACACTAAATGGTTCCAAATATTAGAAATAATATCACGTAATAGATATGTAATGGATAGCTATGTAATGGATAGCATGCTTTTACCGGCGACCGCCTTTATGCGCGGAAGAACCAATTCTGTCGCAATTGCACGGACTGGGAATGTTTGATGACAGGAATACCAAAACATTCCAGATTTGGCTCTTTGTATAGTATTCTGTGAAGACCCTACATCGACCAGAAACTTACTACGTTAACTAGAAATCTAAAATTACAAATTCAACTTTGACTATCCAAGAACTTAAATGAACTAACAGTACAATAACAGGCTTAAATAACAGTAGTAAATGGCTTAGCACGAATGGCTTACAATGAGACGGAAGACGCGATAACAATCAAGCGGTCTCTTAGCTGCGTTGATCGTTGTTACAAAATAAACATAGCACAAACCTCTTAATCAGAAGCGAAGCAGAAAGCGGCTTTAAACCTGTAAGTATAAGTCGAGGAAGAGTCGGTCGGATAGAAAGCGTTCGACAAGACAACGTCGCGCCGCCCAGCGCGCTACCATTCATTTATTTATGGAGATTATTATCGTGCGTAATAATTCACTAAGTTTCAATTGCATAATGACGGCGGACAGGGCTACTGGCCCGCTCGGGCGGACGCGTTGCAGATAATCTGTGGAGGGTGGACTATTATTAAATAGAGGTCTGTCAGTCGACTCCGCGCCGCCTTCTAACGTTCCAAAGCCGACGTTCGCTTCGATATAGATTGCAGTTGATGCTGTGTACAGATCCGATGCTGTATCGCGAAAACTGCCGCGAGGTTTTGCACTAAGATATGCACTGATTGATAATATTATGATGCAATTTACCCATTGTATCCATTCTTTACTATTTCCATTTTAGATCTATCAATTGACTGCTTTACAACTGAACTAAGTTGTTATTATTTCAAGCATCAGCTCTAGAACGGAGTCTTAGTTTTAATTCCAGGCCAAGGCATAAATTGTGTGACGATTTACCTGTGTGTGGGAAAAGGGTTACATTTTGAAAGTTGTGGATTTAAAAGGCTCAGTTAACAGAGAAATGGCATTGCTTTAGCTATTCTTTTTTCTTTATCCTGTTAATGAAAGTATTACGGTGACACAGACAATTCCTAGTATTTCTAATTTACTCAGTGAATTGGTACATTTGCTATATTTCCTATGCACTAATGCCGATGTAAATAAAAATATTAAGAGAGCTTTTATTAAGTAGTTTCTTTGTATGCACATTCACGTTCCTCGTCTAACGTTATGAGCATTTAAATTTATTCAAAATGCTTCAAACGGAAATGAATGTCGTACGTACGATGGTACACACAAACGGCACACTTCCGATGAAATATGACAAATGAAATACACCGAGCCAGCGCGTATTTTATTATTTATGTATCTACAGAGAGATTAGGCTGTCGCTTGTCACAGCTCTGACAAATGTAGTTTATGCGAGTGTAATCCGTCATAACACCTCTTTCGATCGAAACCACAATCCAAAATTTGTCTGTGACTTTTGTTGCATAACATCTGTATTTATTGGAGTTTAATTTTAACAGTGGTAGAGTCTGCAACAACATCTGTTGCACGAATGGGCTGGCTCGACCGGTGAAATACCACGACCTCACAGAAGACAGGCGTGAAGTGGAAGTTCTCTGTGTTTCGTCTGATTCCTACCTTTAATGAAAAGAGGAGGGCATAGACAGGAAAAGGATATTTCCTTTTCCCCGTTAACCCCTCCAATCCTCTTCCCTTTCCCATCCTATCCCCTTATGAGGAGCGGGTGCGAAGGGGAAGAGGACTAAAATTGGGCCTCCGGCACCTCACTCAGCAGACGAAGCGCAAAGGTCTTTATCTATTAAATATAAATATATTTATTAAATATCGATCTTTCGGCATAGAGGCTTTAGCTTTAGCTTTTAAGGCTGAGCTTCTTAAGAGCTCGGCCACCTATACATCCGGAAAAATTGTTAAAATCTACAGACTGACGACAGAAGTCATCAGTTATAAATATTTTCGTACATATTAAAATATTTTTTTTAGTAGATAAGACCATTTATTGTTTGTTCAATATAATACATACAGAACACATCAAGATTATGTTGCTTTACACAATCAGCAGGAATCGATTTCTGTATCAAGTATAATAATGTCGTAATGTCGTAGCCCCTCTACTTGTCCCACATGCGTGTGTAGCTATTAGCTAATACACTGCCTTACAGATATTCTAAGAAAGAATTGCCTCGTCTCGTAGTCTGTAAAAAAAGTGACCGGATATAAGAGTATTTAACCACACAACCACAATTTTACCAGCAATGTGAACCTGTATGGCAAAAATGGAAGACTCTAAACTCTGCCTATACCTCTGACTCATTACTTATCACTGATCGTTCCCCAAATTGTAAATTAATAATTGTTACTTAAATGAATTCGCGGTCATTGCTTGTAAAACGAACGATCGATGGATCCAAAGGCTTGGGAATGGTCAGTAGGTAGGCACTGTGTCCTACAAAGTGTACTACCGATATGGACAAGGTAGCAGGAGTTCACAGGATGAGGACTGTACGGATGGAGGGGGACAGATGTTCGACCATGAGGTAGACTTAAGACCGTCAGTGAAAATGTATAAGGTAATACCACAATGCACATCATTAAACTTTTAACTATAGTGAACTGCATCGAATATTAATATATCTATATTGTAGATCTGTTATCTATATTATAAATGAGTATCCGTTTGTCCCGTTGTGAACGACATCTCAATACATTCGCAGTGATTTAGCGGCCAACTAACAAACCGCGATTGGTTCAATTAAATCAAGACCGCCGCCGCCGGTCCGCTCTATTAGCCGTTCAGTGGCGATGGACAATACTTATGAGCGATGACAACTACCGTTCCCCAGGGAACTTGCAACGGTCAGCTGATCGCAACTCTAATACATATACTAAATTGTTTATCCGTGTTCTTTGATTATTAATAAATACAAGAAAAAAACGTACAATTGACTGTAAGAACACCATTGGTGCAGTGCATCCCCATCATTTACTTTCGAAAGGGATGGGAAGACGATGAAATATCCTACATATAACTAATATATTACTAATATATAGAGGCTAGTAGTATTACAAAAACTTTTAAGCCTCTCTGTAATTGTTTAAAAAGTATGTCAGTTGAAATAAGGAAGAAAAACTTGAAAAGAATTATTGTACAAGCCACAACACGCGCTCACCGCCAACGAATGTTCAGTTTTAAATGAACACGCTCGCGTGGAGGTTTAATAATATAATTATCGCTGCAAAGAAAGCTCGGAATTGTCAGCATTATTATGCATGTAATTTTTACGTCAACCAAAACTGCAAGTCAATTTTAAATTACTATTATTACAGCGGATCGAGTTTTACACCGCACTTGCCAGGTGCTCGCTATTTAAAGCGATAAATCCGAACATGCAGCCAGAAAAACTCATACATGTCATCAAGAGTGTTTGGACTAATAAAACTTCCCATTTTGTACGATTCTGATAAATATCTAATTTGTCATACCGACGTTACCATATAGACTTATTCCCACATATATTTACGAAAACGCTTTACAGACGGCCCAAGTGATCCATCCAAAGCATTAGGGAATCTCTTCATATATTTTCAATCAGGTTTCCTTATATTTAGTCTTTAAGCACTGATATTAAATAAGATCATGTATAAGATCACTGGTGGCCCAGTGACTCAGGCCCCGATTTACGTATTATAGGTCGTGGGTTCGAGCCCAGGTAGGCACTTTACTTTGTGTAATTCATTTCATCACCACTGCTCCAAAAACGGTGAAGGAAACCGGCATGTCTTAGAACCACTTAATTCCAACACATGTGACATCCACCAATCCGCACTGGGCCTGCGTGGTGGATTACGGCCCTTTCCCTCTCTCGGAGAGGAGGCCTGTGTCCTTGCAGTGACATACTAAAAAAGGCCTATTTATTATTATTTATTTATAATTACAACTGAATATACGTGAGTGCTGGTGTTGGTGATAGAACTGGAATTTCTTGAGTAGTTTAAAAGTAAAATCATGCGTCTAGGTACCAACTTACCTCGGATACAAAGCAATAAAATACCAAACAATCCTCTGAGTTATGTTAAGAGACTTATATAGCATGTGCCTACCATACTTCTTACTACCTGTCGCATAAAACTAAGTGATAAAACATGAATTAACGATGTTTATTGTAGTCGTTCGATAATCGTTTCGTTAAGTTTTTAAAGCGGACAAATAAAATAACAAAAAATACGGCGACGGATTAAAACGTCAGCGTAAATTGTCGAGTGCGTATTGAAAACGTTAAAAGAACGACTAGAATCCTAACACATATCCCGGGCAAATCGTTTCGTTCGGAGCTTAAACGCGCCCGATAAAAACATTACAGGACGCTCTCAATAAATACACATTAATGTCCCGGAGCATTCTGGTTTACATTCCGTGCGGTTTCCGACGAGTTTTATAAAGCCGGCGTTCGCCCGCACACGCAATTACAAACGCCCGTTTGAACAACAATCAGTATTTATTCACGAGCGATGCGTTGAGAAATACACAATTACATTACGGCATCGGCTCTCGATACTATCGTTGTGATGTTCACCAGACCAGCGATAAGTAGTGTCCAAAATCTGATTATCGTGTTTGTAGAATTTAAATAAAGAGTGTAAGAGCACCGGCAGTCAGTTGTATTCGTGTTCATACAGACATAAATAACTTACCATGCGATCTCTTAACTTAATGACATACTACATTTTTAACCATTAAAAATGTATTGTTCTTTATACGATAAATGAGAATGAATTTTAAAATATTGAATATGTTTGTATTTAAATTAAGGGCTTAAAATAAATTGTACTGCTTGTTTTCATGAACTACCTTTTAAATGTAGCATAATAAATAATCTTGCACTGTAAGTAGGCCATAAGTTTGACCTTTGACCTGTGTTCAGCAGAGATTAGTCGCGCTAAGAATTTGGGAATATTTTAAAATATGAATTCTCATACAATATATTAAAATAATTCTTAAAAGTCTTAGTACAGCCGATATCCGTCCACTGCCGGATATATTTTTCTGCTGCCCTCATCCAGTAGGCTTCCGCAACTTTATACAGATGTGACTTAGTAAATAAATATAAAATCAAAATATAAGCATATCTGTAGGTACTTTGGAAAACATATAATTAATATATAACAATAGCGGATTTTATTACCCAATTAAAGTTATAATGATAACCTTATGAAACATATAGCATTTTATTGGAGCACAATACATTCGATGCGAACAACCAGAATGGCCGGCGCATCAGGCTGAGCTGTCGAAACGAAGCGAGCATATGCGCTGAAACAAGAAAAAGCCTCTTGAGCCAACCAGTTATTACACTAATCGCCGCGATATAATTCCCCGGTCAACTTAAACACAGGTTCTTTGCGGATCGAAATGCAAACATGGCGGCCGCTTTGAACACGATAGCGCGGGAAAAGGAACGGTGCCGTTTTACTTGTACGATCTTTAATTTATTTAATAATTATTCATAATCAACCTCATCAAACAAAAACAACTCAGATTATGGCTTATTGATAGGAATCATTTTGTGTTTGAAGTAATTTATACATTTTTTTTAGCGTCATTCTTTGTACATTTCTTTAAGAGAATCTATTAAAATTTATCAACTGGATCAGCATTTTTTTTAATTTAACTTTCATTAGAAGAAATTGTTGGTAATCGAACTGTGAAATTCCATGCAAAGTACCTAATAGCTTTGCTATTTTACCTCTGTTAGGCTAATACAAACATTGATTTTTACGATAAATACTCCTAACAATTAATATGATATGTTAATAGACGTAGTAAAAGTGACATTATTTAAAACATTTTATCACACACTATAGACCGGCAGCTCGTGGGTCAAGTATGCAATGCTATGCGCGTTCAATATAATAAGGACGCTATTAAGATTACCACGATTTTGTAGTGGCTTCAAATCTATCGTACGCAGCATCATCCCTGATGCGCCATCTGTGAACTTTCACACTAATATACTCTAATGGTCTCCTGAGCGCCGTGGCGTGCAGATGGAGCTCACCATTCTGACAGCACAAAAAAATATGAAAAAAAAATGTATTTATTTTTCATGCAGAGCTAGAATAAATACATTTTTTATTTATATTTTTTTTGAAGGAACATCAAATTTGTATAAAATTTAGAGTTAATGTATTTTAATATTTATTAGGTGATTTAAAATAGACATATTCTACGAGCGAATTCGTCGTAAGGCGTCCCGTGGCGTTTCGGTCCATCAAAAAGCGGTGCGAATGTTGCAGGGTTCATTTTACCGCACGCCAAAGTTATCTCCGGACGTGCGGCCGCGTCTCCGATGCGAAATGTCGACTATCAACGCCTATTTATGTCCTTTTAATCGATTTAAATAATTTTATCACTGCAACAGATCGAACTTAAGGTTCACAATTGTAGCTACTGTATGTAAGTAGCCGCTACTTGAAAGTAAATCTGCAAAGTTGAATCTACGTTCGGAATCATAGGTTATCTTAACGTATTAAAACTTTTTAGGCCTCCCACACGATGGACCGATGATCTGGTCAAAGTTGCGGGAGCCCACTGGATGAGGATGGCAGAGAATCGATCTTTGTGGCGATCAATGGGGGAGGCCTACGTCCAGCAGTGGAAAAATATCGGCTGAGACGACGACGACGACGACGATTAAAACTTTTACCTGACTGAACCAATACTTTTATGATTTAGTGTCTGGTTCGCGAAACACAGTGTACTTAGAATAAAATTAATCATTCCACTGTCAAACAAAATAAGTGTTTATGATGAAAACATGCATGTTAATTAAATAACACTACAACACTGTACTAGTATGTTATCAGATCCATTAAACGACACATTGGATATAAATTCCATGAATAAATCGTTGTAGTTTTCCTTCACCTTCTTTAAGAAAACATTTTATATAACTGTAATGACAATAAAAAATAAACAAAAACGTGGGCGGCGCCGCGGGGCGGACGCGTTATGAGAAATTCAATACAGTTTTAAGAAACCGACGCAGCGCAGAATCCGTTGATTTTATTATTTATGACGTTAAATCTTCATAAAAAATAAACGCATTTATAACACGTAAGCTGTTAAGATGACATTTATAGATAACTCCATATCAAAATATTTATTAGCTTAAAACAAATTAAGTATTCAAATGAAAGAATATTTTACGCGCTAATAGTTCTGTGGTCTTTATCTCCGACTGACAAAAGTTACCCCGAGAGTTTATGGTCATAGTAAATATAACATTATTATTAAGAAATAACAATCAGTTTTTAAGGTAAATAGTATAAGCAGTAACGCCTTTACACAGATAGCTTTAGGGCAATTTTACATTCGACTGCCACAAAAGCCGAAATAGCTGTGAATGTAACCCAAAAACAATGATTTATTGCAATTACTTTGCTAATTTGATAAAAATAAGCATTTTGCCAAATTTCCATATCCTTGTCTTCAATGAGTCATGACTTCTCGTTTAACATTAATTTTATCTTAATTTATAGGTGGAACTTTCTTCAGCGTTATATTTTACGACGGGCTCACGACAACAAATCGACATTCTAACCGCGTCCCGTCCGACCGAGCAATCACGGTAAAACGAAATTATCTAATTTATAACATACGATCTTACAGACCTCCTAGGCAAGAAACTACGAAAGGCAATTAAAAATCTCGGCTCTTTTAAGGGTTGGCTATTAAAATCTAATATACGAGCCGAAGAACAATTCGCTTAACCCCCCGCGAGCTACACTCGATGCGCCAAAGAACATGGCACCTTTAAATTTATCACTTGTATATTAAATGTCGTTCTATATATAAATTAAGGGCATAATACGTCAGTCGATTGGCACGATCGCTGCGGTGCTTCATCGGTTTTGTCGGTGCGGTAATTGAAATTATTAATTCACAATTACCAAGTTAAGAGCCGAGCTTGGACGGACTCGATATATTGTTATTGCCGTGGCCGTGGTGGCTTGACTCACGCTCGACTGTTTTGTACTAACACGAGCGCTTTACTGCGCGATGAATCTCTAGGATTAGTCGTATACGTTATTGTCTGTAGTTATATTGTTTAAACTAATTAATATCTCCAATAAAAATGGTCTCGGTTACTTTTTAAGGATACCAAAACAGTGTTAGAGTGAACAATACCAGCAGTTGTTTCCCAAATTAAACGAGTCCACTCGGGTAAGTACCACGACTCCCACAGAATACAGATAAAATACCATAAACAAATCGATATATTCTTCAACTAATAATATAATTTAAAAAAGTTATTATATGACAGCGGCGAAATGAAAGAAAATTGTGTACTATGCAGAACTTAGTACAGCGCCCTCTTGCTTCAGACTGTAACACAATCTCGTAGGCTGAAACTAAAAGCTCCAGCAAACATACATTTGCATGTATTAGAAGCGACTCGAACGACCCGAGGGCAGCTACAAAATTCAACTTCAAAGGGAATTGAAAAGACACAGCAAATAGATTTGACTGACTTCGATATAGAAATAAAACTACGTAATTCAATGTATTCGTTTTTCGCTTAAGGCAATACACAAGTACAGCGATCATGAATAATATAAAAGTATTGTCATTACCATAACATGACAGTCATAATGCACATATTGATTTTCATATTTAATTTAGGAATTTTGTCAATGAATATACTAACGTAACGAAATTTTACACTATTGAAAATTTTTACATATTAATAACACTTTTTTTTCAAATAAAGTATTGGTAGATATTTTTCAGTTTTACATCTTACTTCCTCTCTATATAGAAAAACTAGAAAATGGAATAGTACGTCATCTGGCGTATTTATTAAATGATTGAAGATATTAATTACATTTTTAGTTAAACGCAATGGCTGGTAAAATCGTTTGAATTTATAAAATATTCCTTATTAAATAATCCCCTTTGAATTTCGAACATATTCTTTGTGGTAAAACGGTTTGCCAACTCAAAATTTTACAAGAGAGCAAAAATATCGTACGGTTCTAGAACCTATAGAAAAAGACTCGATTGCCTGTACAATTGAACCAAAATGGTATTGTGAAACAAAAGTATGTATTTTGAAAGTCTGACTCTGAACTCTTCCTGCCACCACAGAAGCATTCGTACTGGCCCAATACTTCTATGTATTCAATTAATTAATTAAATTCAAGAAATAAGAAAAGGATTAAGAATGGGTGAGTTAGTTGTACAATGTCTCTTGTACGCTGATGACCAGGTTGTGTTTGCGTCATCAGCGGAGGACTTACAACTTATGCTGAATGTAGTGAATGATTCACTAGATGGTAAAGGTATGAAGATGAATGTGGATAAGACGAAAGTAATGGTGTTTGAAAGAGAACAAAGTAAGACAGTAATTGAAATAAAGGTTAACGGAAATGTAGTGGAACAGGTGGAAGAGTTCGTGTATTTGGGGTGTCTGTTTAGTAGAGATGGTAGGCATGTTAAAGATTTTGAACGACGAGTGAGTGCGGGAAATAAAATGAATGGGGCTACAGGTACAGTAGTGAGGAGTGAGAATGTGTCTATGAAGGCTTGTCTGGCAATACACAATGCTGTACTAGTCCCCACTTTAATGTATGGAAGTGAGAGCTGGGTTTGGCAGGAAAATCATGCTAGTAGAGGTAATGCCGTTGAGATGCGATCCTTAAGAAGTATGTTAGGCGTGACTTTGAATGATAGGGTTAAAAATAGCGTTATAAGGGAAACGTGTGGCTTGAAAGTGGACGTTGTGACTAGAATTGAGAAAGGTATGCTTCGGTGGTTCGGGCATGTTGAAAGGATGAATGAAGACAGAATAACAAAACAAATTTATGATGCAAAAGTGAGTGGCAGTGTTGGTACGCCCTAGGAGAACTTATATCGATCTGATTAATGACTTACTAAAAAAGGGCAATATAAGGAGCACCCATAACCGACGAGCATTCATGCGTAGATGTATGAATGTGGAAGCGAGAGAGGTGTGCCAGGATCGCGCCAAATGGAAATCCATGATCTCTGCCTACCCCTCTGGGTTACGGGCGTGAGCGCATATTTATTTATTTATTTATATAAGAAAACACGTACCATTTCACAACATAATTATAGTAAAGCACGAGCAATTTGCATCGATTGTTGTCGAGGGTTTGTGCTGATATGAACAGGTGGGCTTCTCCTCACACGATATCAAGTTGCGTTCGATTGTACTCGATCGAACTTTTCCGGTCGGAACTCGCCTGTACGCCCATCGTACCCGCCATTGTGTAATGCATTAATTGCCCACGGTAGTCATTCAATAACTCGTAATGCGGTCGCAAAAAACATAAAAAGGCACCCGAAATCTCCCAAACGTCGAACATCCGCGACACAAAGAGATCCGTGTACGAAACGTAATACGATATTTTTATAGAACGATTTGTTTGCAATAGCAGATGGGTGTGGACAGGAAGCTTCCAACTTGTTGCCAGCAATGATTATTTCCTTGGAACGTTATATTGCATGAATTTTTTGCTAGTTCGTATACCTAGTTATTAAAATTGCAGGTGTTTATTCTACGGCTGTGTATTATCTTTCATTCGTAGTCATGAGCCGGTACATTTGCAAGTTTGCATTCTGAAAATGTACGTGTCGAGAACTAAGACGGAGCGACTACAGACGTATCGTTTATAGTGAACTCGTGTCAAACCGTCCTTGCGAATCACAATCACACGGTCGTAGTTTGGAATACTAGCACGATTGTACATAAATGTTCTTTGTTTATCAGAAACTTACGGACAAGAAGTCATTGAATAAAATAACATTAGATAGCGACACATATTCGTTTAGCTATATATGAAATGTTAAAGTTTATTTATAAAAAAATATTCATGATAACGAGAACTTTATTGTGAGCATTGAACTTACAAATATGGTCCAAACTCCATATCCCAGCTGGCCTGTATCTACAATTTTCAATTTTTTAACCATAAATATACCACATTTATTTTTATAGCCGACATATAGCGAAGAAAGTAATGAGAATGAACGGTTACAATCGTAGAGAAAAACCGAAAAAATATGTATGGGTTGCGTGTAAGATATATATAAGAAGGGTGTGAATTCAGATATAACGGATGATAGAGGGATATGGAATATGATAGGGATACAATCTTACGGTGGCGTACCAACAGAAGAACAACAGACCCTACCACTATAATGAACATAGCATTCACAATTCTGAAATAACTTACCGCTAGCCCTTCACTGTTCAAGAGGCATAAAAAGCACACCTTACTTACGCTTATGTATTAATCCTAGTCATAAATCTTATCAAGTCTACATTTAACGTTTCAAGAGTTGAAACACCATAACTTACAGCGCCTTAAAGAACAATTAGTAAACAGGCAGTTACCAACTCATCTATTTATTTAGGGGATCAAATCCCTCCTGTTCAGGTAAAGAAATGTTTTTTCTTCCTGTTTTTTTTCTGTTTAATTTAACATCGGTAGTCGTGAGGGTATGCTGTGTTGTAGGATTATTATTGTTGTAACATCTGCGAGTGTAACTCTAACTAGATACTAATAGATAACCGCGGATGTTTTTTATGCGCATGCGTTCTTTTTTAATCTATTGTATTACAGACGGTGCACCAAATGCGCTTTTTATTTATTGGGGTGCGTTTGAAAGGAGAGAGCGGGGTGCGCAATGTTGCTTTGATGCTACCATAATAACGTATGAATGATGGAGGTCACATGTGACCACTTGCTAACTAATAACTTTTTATTTATTTCGATAACAAGTGCTGTGCATCAATAAAATTGCCAGATCATTGACATTTCCATTTTATATTTACCATATTTTAAATGAGAACAGAAGTCATAGAAGTAGGATAAACTAATGAACCCTTAAAGTCTAAAGGCCATGATTGAATTGATTTCTTAAAAAGGTTTTTGCTATTGAAAAATATTGGCTTTGTCATTAAGGCGAGATCATAAGTTCTTATATTCATAAATGTACGTTTGATAATCGTGTGAAGAGAAGTGAGAGTGAATCGGACATATATATTAGTTAATATCAAAAAGTTAATGTATCGGACACTTCTTTTGTCAGAATCCATTTTTTATTATTAGAACAATAAAAATAGAACACTTAAATGATACACTTTTGTATGGACATCGGTAAACAGACGGACAATCGCAACTTCTTAGCACAAGGAACCTAAATCTTCAAACCGCAAACCGCAAGCAGCCATTATCTGTAACCTGATACTTCCCGTACTAACCGGTGCAAAGAAATAAATGAGCCACCAGTCTATCTAAGCAACGCTTATAAAGCACGCATGGGAAGGAACTCATAGAATATTACTTTGTTATATGAAAGGAAGAATGCAATCCTCTAGAATAAGATAAATCTATGATTAGTCCTTCGGCACCTCCTCACCGGACGAAACGCATAATACTTTAATTTCTTGCCTGTCTTCTGTGAGGTCGTGTTATTTCACCGGTCCAGCCGGCGATGTTGTTGAGGCCCTACCACTGTCAAACTACGTAACGTTCTACTACCAGATAATTTTATCCTATAAATATACATAAATGATAATACTGATGATGGTCAGACCTTAGTTCTGAAAACTGTATTGTCATCGGTCATTGATGATGTAAAGTATCAATTCAATCTGACGTTTGGAAGGGGGGGAAAATCAAGCTTAAAGGAGTCCGTTACATACATACAATGAATCATATATACGCGTGTTAAAAACATGGTGAGATTACAACTAACGGGAGCATCACTTCTCGTAAAATTGGCAAGCTTAAGTGCCAATAAGATGCGCACATTACAAGCAAAATCCAGGAATGGCCGATTGGGCTACAAGGTTCCAGAATAGTCATGGTTGCCGGGCTCTTTGAGCGGTTCAATGAGCTACTTTTACTCATTGACTTAGCAAGAGACGATTTGTAGTAACGTTTAAAAAAGTATTACTTAGATAATACTGAAATATTTTCATGTTATAAATACAATTCATTATTACAGATCATTTAATTGCACGAAGAAATAAATGATTGTTTCTTTATGGTAAAATACTACTAGAAAGATTACGTGATTTATTATACAAGGTGCACCTAATGCAATTCTTAACTCATGCGGGTAGGACATTTTTAGGGTTACGAGATAGACAAAAAATATACGGCCCTGTGGCCATCTCACGGGACACCATATTCAAGACTAATAACAATTCGTTGACTGTGTCATAACTAGCTATGAATATAATTTTAACTTAAAACCAATACGCGGAAACTATGATTACCGCAGTACTCAATTGAATAGTGATTACTAGTTTTAACTTAAAGTAAACCTTGGCCCAATACGGGAACGGGTGTTCGCGATTAGTTTCTAGTATACAAAGAACCTCGACAGTTGAATTCGATACACTACAGCCGGCACCAATAAATTTGTTCATTACATCTGAGTTGCTGGTAGACTCGTTAAGCATGCTTAATGTAAAAGAAAATATCGTTTAATAAACTTAAACTCTAATATTATAAAGACAGAGAGAACATAGATATGGATTATTTTGCAATAATCCTATGGTTGCAGAATGCTTGCTATGCTCCCTTTCTAAATTACCTGAATACAAAAACATTGTCATTCCGCACAGCACTTAATCACGTTTGAAAGCAATAGGACGCCCCTGAACTTCCAATAAGTTACCGCTAATTACGTAATTCAAGGACCGTGACCGAAATAAAAAGACTAGAACAAGTTGCAGGAGCGTTGTGGCGGCGAAATATAAAGGGAACGAGTCGCTCGGGGTCGCCGCAGTTCCCAGACTGACTCGCACAGAAGTGCCATAGAGTCGGTATTTATGCACAAAGCTAGCAAAACCAATAAGATAGCAGAAGAATACACATCATTATTTGTAAATAATAAAAATATACAAGGATTGCATATTGTTTAGCCATGTTAAAAAGCAAAAGAGATTTCCAATTATATTCCAAGGGGCACTTGCTATGAAAACGATCGTATCACACTGAATCGTCTGGCTTTCGCAGATTTCCTATCAATTAGATTTGAAATGTATTTTCATTACTATTGGGAGAAACTAAACCTTCTGAGATTCTTGTTGTAGTTTCAAAGAATAAAAAAAACAATGCAAACTCCTTATTTACAAATAATAAACGTGATTTTAAAAACAAGGGTTATTACTAGTGTTTTAATCTCAAAGTAATAAAGGTATTGCTAAACTTTTTATACCGAAGCAATAAATTATAATTTTAAACAAATCTTTAAGTGGTATATTTCTAAAAAAAAAGTAAAAAAACACGACTCCACTCCCTCTCCTTTCTTTCCTTTGGGGGTAAATTTTAATGAACTAAGTATTGTGAACGAGAGCTCCGCGCCCGGCCCAAGTTGCATCCTAATCATCATATTCAATTCAATCCACTTAATATTATTTTTGTGACAAGTGCGACCCCTGTTTAGTCTCCGCATATGTCAGATTTTTAGCCAAGCTCGTTATTGCTTGTTGGTCCATCGAGTGAAATGGTATTATGTTTGTGGCCAGATGTCTCATATTCACATAGTTTAATTTTTCTTTAAATACAAAGTTACTTGCTTCGTAGATTTTAAACTTACATACAATAAATTTAGCTTCTGTTTATTTTATTGAGCATAAAGCTAGTCCTACACAAAATTTAACAATTAAATTACCCACCTCAGTATTCTTTGGAAGCATACTTATTTTCTAATTAATTCTAAACTGAGGTGCAATGAACACGTTTACAAGTCTTTATTATTTTATAATTTTCTAGTTATCGTCCTGCTTCGCCCGGGTAGCACTAAATATGTTGATCCAATGGCTAGTAGGCTTCGTAGGTCCACCCGCTTCAGAGTCTATAACATACATATCGCCTTTATATGTATTTAGATCATTAGCTCTATCAATATAATAATGTACAATTATTACACATTCTTCCTGAGTTTATAGTAATAAAATGTAAAGGAATCTTGTTATTTCCTTGAAAGTGCTCATACTAGCAGTGTTATGTCAACGGTATTATATTACAATTTCAGACTACGTCATTCGCGGTTTATATATCAAATGAAATCGGAGCCTTGTTGCTTTATATCTATTACGCGATAAACATTGATTTATGTCATAAGTATTTAACAGTTACAATAGCACCTAATAGCAGAATAGCTTATTAAAACAGAGATAAGGTACGCTGTTACTCAAATCAAAATGGATGGATATACCTCTATATTCTAGAGGTTCTACGATTGAAAAGTCTAATAAACATAATATTACATCGAGGCCCATTTTTAAAACAAACATCTATCTTGAACTCGATCTTAATATCCACCGTACCACTTGGTTATGATAAGCTATCTCAAAGTCTTGTCTTCGTTTCAAACAAGCCAACGTATCACGTCCACAACATCGCATTCATGATCTGATAATGATTCATTAAGTCAACACGTATCAAGCATACGTTGTACGTCGTTGTAAATAAATCATCTAACTTACTTATAGAGTTTACTTCGCGGTGGCACGTGACCCCAATTAGCTTGGACTCAATCAAAACTCCCAGACCCTAAACGTGCAGTTCACATCAGATCTGTCTCGGTAATTGCTATATCTTGACTTAACCTTTGTCTACATTATTTGCTTGATGTTAAGACATCAAAAACTTACAACTCCTCTGTCAAAAAGTAATATAACATTTTGACGACACATTTAATTCGTAGAGGTTTTCTTAAGAGATGAAATAAAAATATACAACTCGTGTATAATTACAAGAGCCGTAGGTACGATTATATCAAAGCGTCGTGTAGTGTACAATATATTTAAAATGTTGATGTATGGAAATGAGAGCTGGGTTTGGCAGGAAAAGCATGCTAGTAAAGTTAATGCCGTTGAGATGCGATCCTTAAGAAGTATGTTAGGCGTGACTTTGAACGATAAGGTTAAAAATAGCGTTATGAGAGAGGAGTATGGCTTAAAAGTGGAAGTTGTGACTAGAATTGAGAAAGGTATGCTTCGGTGGTTCGGGCATATTGAAAGTATGAATAAAGGAAGAATAAAGAAACAAATAACAACACTTAATACAGCGATTACAAAACGCTTGTGCACGCTATTGCTATCAAATTCCTAAGAGAAGCCACATTAGCCCAGTTTTAAATAGTAATAATGTCCTTAAGATGGCAGCAAGAAGAAAATTACACCTATCTTGTTTATTGTTTGGAGTTATTGCCACACGAAAACCTAAATATCTATATGACAAGTTAGAATGGAGACAAACTAGATCACAGCAAAATATTTGTCGGTCTTCCGCCAGGCCCTTGTTGACAGCTAAGCACAGAACAACCGCATTTAGGGGCTGTTTCAAATATGCTGCTACCTTGTGCTGGAACAATATACCGCCACCCCTCAGAGACTTGAAATCAGTAACATCATTTAGATATCGGTATAAAAAGATTCTACTGGAACAGCAAAAGAATGATATCCCTAGCTAAGGGTACACACATTTAAACATTTAAACTGTAACTTTACTATTATTTTTATTTGTTCCTATTTTTGGTGACTTATTATTTTTGTATATATATTTTTTTTATAATATTATTCGTTCCTTTATCTGTATAAAATATTTTAAGAAAGATAAATTACCTCAAGGGTGGTAAGTGCAAAGTGGGATTTTGAAATGTGGAAACGGCTGCTTAGCCCTCTGGGTTACGGGCGTGAGCACATATTTATTTAGAATTTAACGAGACAATCGAACGCGGTATTATTTTGTTGCTGACTGTATCGGCGCATGCGGGGAGTATGAGATGAGCGGCCAACTCATTCTACACTGGTCTAATTTTATTGTGCACGCGTTTTAGCTAATTTTATCTATATTCCAAATGTATACCATCTGTCATGTTTGTATTTTAAAAATGGGCACAAATTCACATCTACCTTTTTTATTTTATGTATACTGACTGATCGCAACTATTCCTACATTTCTACTTATAATTTATCTCGTATGTTTTAGACAAGCGAAGCAACAGATGTTAATTTATTTTTAACTCCTACAGGGAACTATGACAAAAAATGAGTATGCATGCAGCACGTAGCACGTTCGGGGAATTATCGCGAAACTTCCTCGCTCAGAAATCACGCGTCGCTTCCTTCCCACTTACAGATAAAACCACTGCCTAATACCGTGGATTTGTTTGACTAATGACCTGCAGATGTTAAGGATGTATCTCATAGATATTAAAATAGAAATGAAGGGTTGCGCTCGCCCTTATCAAAGATAATAATTAAAAATATATACGTTTTATCGGACGGCGATCTCGAGCCACCCAGGTAACGACGCGGTGGTAACATCCTTAATTAAATCCTTTAGTAGTGGCCCGGTCATTTATCTATTTCTTAATTTCGTTTGAAATAGCTATTTGTACTTTTGCCGCCCTCAATCGGGGAATATAATAAGGGTAAGAAAATGAGTATGATTAAATATTAAGGGCCTTTTTAAATTGCCATTCGTCGTTTCGTTCTAATTAGGTATTTTATCGCAGCAAATTAAACAAGGAAAACCTCAACTTCGACGCATATGAATTATAGAATGTCGTATTAGATTTATATTCACCAAAACTATAATATACTAGCCATTCCCGGTATGACAGATCATTTTACAAGGTTGTCGTGAGAGGCTGGAGCATACGCAATGCAAACCTATTATTTTTCTCACACAGAAGTGCATAATATAATTTATATAATTATAGTAATGATCTAAGATATGGCATAAGTAATTTATACCCTCGTCTGTTATTTGATCACATCTAGATTACATTTATATTGATAAACAAATGGATTGCCAAGCTATATCTGATCCCAAAGATATTAAATGGTAAAAACCAAGTTAGGTAGAATCCTTGCGTAACTCCGTTGGCGCAATTACAATTCTTATGTCGTATCTTATACTTTGAGGAAGCTCATCAAAACTAAAAGACATACATAAACATTATTTATGTCAACAAGATATGGTGTTAAAAAAAAACTTGAAAAACAAACTCATTATTGCTACAAAACATATGCGCGATACATTCTTGGCCATTCAAAGTATTCCCCCAGCGAATTTAAATTTGTAATTTCAAGACAGTTCTTTTTCCTTCAACCAATAACGGTGCAGCGGTTTTTTTATAAAAAAAAATAACTCCACCCATAGAACGGAAACAGCTGCCTGCAGTAGTAATAATTACAAATTGAACTCTGAGCATTGGGCAACATTTAAACACTAGTTAGACGTGGCCTTCTGCGGCGAAAATAACAAGTTGTCAATTTAAATATACGTATAATAAAAATATAATTCACAATTAGTTGTAATTTTTTATTATGCGAATACATTAAAATAATAGTAAAGTAGGCAACGCATCTGCAACTCATAGACTTAAATTAAACACGTATGTGTAACTGTCACACAATATCAGGTGAACCGATTGCTCCTTAGCCACACAGCATAGAAAAATAGGCTTTACAATTAAGATAACTTACTTTATTATTCTATTAGCCTTTGTAGTAATACCAGTACCAAGCGCCTTGTATCTCCTCTTATACAGCACATAACATATTGTAACGAAACTTTGGAGTTGTATAAAACCTTTAAATTTGATAGAATTTGTGTACGTTTGAATAAATTTGATGAATGTGTTTAGTTTATTTATAATAAAAGTGGACTATCTCGTTAGTCTATCTATATCTATCTAAACGGATGTACAGTGACCACCGGCACCAATCAACATTTGCTACTACCATGGCATTGAATATCCACCTAATCTTACAGCTCCGGATACCTTTAGTCAGTTTTAAAACTACTCATATTAAAGTACCTTACAAACATACACACTTGTACCGATATAAAACAGTGAGTAAATTAAAATTATCCTCGTATACTTTGCATGATTAATTAGCAACCGAGGAATTAACGTTTCCATGGCTGTTAATTAAGTAATTGCTTTATTATGCTATCTGTACGTCCGTACAAACGCAGCGGGCAATCGTTATTTCAAACTACGTGATTAACTTAAAAGCTTTTAATTGTTCTTCATAAGATCTGGGTCAGCTCGATTGTATGACTTAAGCAAATCAAACGACAATCAACACTCAGCGTAAAAACCTTTGAAGAATATAGCGAATTGCCCAAGCTTTTCAGAGTGCACAACGCCTTAGACATAAAATTTACACACATATATTACACTTCACATGACATAAATAAAACTTCTGGTATATATTTTACACCGTCAGATTGGGAACTTCGTCAGTTTATAATCTCGGTAGATATATTATGACTGAACTTAATAAATCATTAATTTTTTTAGGCATGTCATTTCTCAAAAGAATATCGAAAGAAGTCAAATCGTCAATATATCGTGAAACTTTAACGTAACGTAACGTAAACTTTAACGTTTAAGTTGGAATGGAAGATAGGTTAAATTGGACATGATAGTTATATGTTAAAAAGATATATGAAACTAATTATCGTAAAAAGATATTGTTCGTCAATTTTCCTTGAGCTTTATAATGACTTTTTTAATTTTAAGGTCTATACTTTCTAATTACTGTATTAATATTACCAAACTATAAATAAATAAAGATACATCCGTAAAAGGTATGACTTGATCTTTAATACAATCGTATATTCAAAGAGGTTGAACTTTCTTATTCTAGACACCAATAAAAACCACAAACAATATCTCAGGCCAATTCTTGTTACATTTTTCTAACACTCAATTATATTACATATTCGTATCGAATAATATTAAATCTATAAAAATGATATGTGTCATTTGTTTATAAAATAATAACAGAATTATTTTATTATACGACATTCTGGCGTCCTACGCACTGCTCTCAAAATAATACGTTACACGTTTCAATGTTCCTTCATTTCTACACACAAAAATATTCTCAAATGACATTGGTTTTCACAATTGAACAATTACCATGACTTGTGACAGTGACGATATGTTCCGAGTGATAATATTATATTATTTGAAAACAACAGACACCACGAGTAATCCTCATTTTTCCCTTATCAAATGTATTTTAACGAATGTGTTAACCTTAAACTAGGCGTTTACAAATTGAATGGAAAACACTTGAGTAAGAAGTCAAGTTTTTTATTATTGTGAAGACGGCGATCGCAATCGTTATTATATTTTTCAATTAGCTATCAGATCCAACTCATTAAAGATAACTAACTCGTCAATAAATGTATTAAACTATCAAGATAGACATACGGACGTTTTTATAGCTTATACCAGCTGTGAGAACTTGGGCACTCAAACTTAACCGCTTACGTAAATAAGCGTAAGAATGGGCTGCTATTCCTGATGCAATAGTGACTCCTAGACCCTCGAGTACCCCATGACATATCCATGTCGCAAGAACCTTCAGATTTAAATAATTTCACCTAACATTGTTGACTACTGTGGACAAAGTGCAAGAGAGCGCCGGACAAATCTCTAACAAACCTTCTTGATAGTACGTATTTATGATTAAGTTGGGGAGTAACGCAACTGAATCTAATATTTCCAAATGTCGGAAGTAGTTAGAAAAATAAGAATTTTCATGTCTTAGAATAAATCACCCAACGTATGCGCTTGTTACCCTCATCTATTAAAAAACACAATGTTCCGAACAAAAATGTTTCCCTCTTGTTACGGCATCGTTTAGAAACGATAAAAGGTATAGCGAGGTTGTAAAGTTTTAATAATTATAATAACGAAGCTCTATTCGAGTCAATTTCAGATACAAAATGTTTTAATTACAACCGGCAGTCAAAAGACACCGGCGCCGTATGCTATTATAATAAACTTTGTTTTCATTGCACCGAACAATTTAGAACGTTCCGTTCCTGAATTTTGTTGATCAACTTCAAGCGTGTGTTTATAATTTATTCAATTAAAAAAATATGTGCAGTTTGGCACCCGGAATTAAAATACATATTTAATTTAATGATTACCTAGTTGTTATTTCAAGGCCCATGCGTTTAATTCAAAACAAATGATCTTAAAAAAACAATAATTACACAAATATGAATTATTGTTCACAATGACATACAAGGCGTGTGTTAACAATAATATAAGGTTTGTAAGAGACGGGATTCTTATCACGATTAGCCTTTTTGAGCTCCCGATACTTCGGCACACTTGCATGCGCCATGTTCACGGGCTGACTGGAGTGATGCGGTAGTGCGAAAAAATATTATACGTAACCGTATCGATCTACCTTTTTTCTAATCTCCGACCACTACTACTGTCCGATTTCTCACTGCACGCAATTCCGCTCTACATATTATTTCCTGTTTACGACAAAATGCATTAATTTACCCTCATCCACTGATCTATTTATTTCATAATCATTCGTAAGGAGTAAACTTTTTTATCATTGGGTTAAGCCAAAAGCAGTAGTTACAGTACGAATGGGCCGGCTCGTACGGGGAATACCCTTAGTACTGGGGATGTGTGGAACCTCAGGCAACAGATACTGGAGTACAGTAGTTGTTTTTTTTATTTCGTTTTGTAAATGCGGCGCCGCAGAATGAATGTTGTCCTCGTTGGTAACTCGTCTTTGACGGAAGACGTGAGTTATTTAAGACACTTACCAGCGGATCAACTATGCGCATCACTTTTATGTAATAAAAAGACTAATATCTCACAATAAATAAACAATTATAATATAAAGTAAACATTTGCTTCTCGATATCAATAAAATTATCAGCTATTATTTTAAATTTATAAACACGTAACGTCTTTTTTGATATTTGAAATTGTGAATACAAACTAAAGTTTGTTTCCAATTTACATGCTATAATCTTTATGTGTGGAATTTAGCGCTATTAAAGCTTCAGAAACCCTCATTTATTTAATTATTATTCTAGCAAAGTTTATTAGCTAAAGAACATGCAAAACAGTACGTTCATTTTTATTGTATTGTTTTCGCACATAGCTACCATCGACACTTACATAATAAACCTGTCTTTAGTCTGATAACATCACAATCTTGGCTTCACGAAAAGCTAAAAGGCCATTTATAGGGACATAAATGTTTATAGAATCATAAAGCACGAGCAATCTATTGTCTCCGGACGGCCTACGCCCGCCGGCGACATAACTAATCGAGCTATTCCGCTTTTTGTCTCCACCGGACGTATAATCAATTGTCACCTCGCCTTTGAATATTTTCCAAGCTGAGCTCGCGATGTCCCTCATCCATTTGGAACGGGTTTGGGGACAGCACGCAGTCCATAAACGATCGAGTATCGTATTGCAAGAGAAAAAAGGTGATGAGTGGACGAGTTAGAACATGGCAGGCGCGAATAGATCGTACGCCCGCCCGATTCGATAGACTTCATTTATAAATCCCAAAGAGAATTCAAATAGCGGATAGCTGAATGTATACGGTGTTATGTTACGGCGTGCTTGAGATATTTGCCGTTTCAAGTCAATAAACACGCGGAGAGAGAAAGTGGGCTACGTTAAATCAATACGAATCAAATAAATCTATATTATCGCTCTATCTGAAGACAATGTCTAAATGTGTCTCGAATTCTTTTTATGCGAAAAAAAAATAGATTATTTTACAAATATCTGAATCCGTGTAAAATTAAGATATTTAAAATTGTTTTGAATACAAGAAAAAAAAATGAAAAAAAAATCGAAACTGCCATAAAATAAACAGACACTATTATAATAACACTAATTGCCCTTAATAAAGTAATTTTAACTGTACTTACAATCAAATCAAAACATTCTTCATTATAAGTACGATTAATACTTGAATACATGCACACACGTCGCATATTAATTTGTTCTTCTTCTAATCGAACGCTGATAGTTGTAAGATCGCTTTAAAAAAATTATTAATTTAGATTTAAAAAAAACAAATTGAAGGAGGTATGTTGTTACCACGTCAAGCCACGCAAGCAAGAAAAATAATATGTACTTACTTTCTGCAAAGCATAAAAAAGATAGAACAATGTTAAGATAATGCAGGAATGACAAATGATTTTACATAGTATCAGAGAAATGGAATTGGTTAAAATGATATATCAACAGTTTCCTTCTATATGAGACAACAGCAACTACATTCAAAACAAAGTAGAAAAATAAATGACATCCACAGACGACCGCCCATCTCTATTTTATTTACAACTCGTCTGATATTTCATTATAACAAACATCCATTCTTAGAAAGATTTAGATACAATGACAAACAAAGACGTCAATTTATGTAAATATGGAACTTCCAAGGATAAGTATAATGACGCATCTTGACAAATATTATTTTGATTAAGGAATTATATATATAGTAGGATTTAACTCTAGACATAGTTTTACAGTTATGTTGTAAGCCTAAAAATGTAACCGCAGTCTAGCCAATACTAATTTTCTGACCACTGTAAGGCAGCGGGTGTAAGGTTCGATTTGCACAGAATACGAAATACGTATGAAGTTTTTTTCCATTTTATTTAAACCACTGTCTGATTTCATGTCTAGTCCCTTTTCCTTCCCTTTGTCACTGGTTGTCAAACTTGAGACCTAATAAGATCCATACAACACTAACCGTCGGTTTCCACGGGCATAAAATCGTAATCGTATCGATACTTGTATCTTTTTCTTGCTTGCTTTCTCTTTATCGTAAATAAAAAAAAACTAAGATATCAATATGTTTTTTGTGAATATATTCGGCAGTGTAGGCCCACGATTAAAATTATTATTGCTGGGTCCTAGTAGGGCTTGTGTGTGATGTTTTTTTACGTTATATAATTTAAAACATTTAACCAATTAAACACTACAAGCTTTTGTCACTTCTGTTACAAAAACAAAAAAAACACTACAAGTTCCTTAAGGGTATTAAAAAGCCAAGAATATGTAACTAGTGACACCCTACAATCCGATATCGTGGAATCAGTAACAACTGGAATGCTAACGGTATTTAATAAATGCGTTGTGAGACCTGGCTCTAGAAGTTACAATGCTTTAACCTTTGTATCTACCGGCCTAGGTGGTCGCACTACCTTACCTAGTACTGATTGTTCAGTCTATCAAATGCGTAAGTTGGAGCCAAGTTGCGTTTCACGAAATTCACTGAAGGTGGTGGTCATCAACACTAACTGCGCGTCATTCACGGATGCCAAAGAACTGAACGAAGAACTTTGTTTCGTTTATTGCAAACAATATAGAATTAATAATCAGATAAAAACATTTATGGACAAATTCCATGCTATTGCTATTTAAATAATGTTAATTGGATTTTAAACAGAGAAACGGGAAAACAAAGAGCTCTTCCAAAACTTATGAAAGTTGAAGATTATAGCATAATGCAGGCTTTTACCAATTGTAATTTAGTACACGATGTACGCATGAATATTTTTCAGCTACTTATTTAATAAGGTAATCGGATCGGAGATGAATTACCTCTTATCAGTCATTTGTTCCAGATACCTCAATAACAACACTATACTCAGAAATAGCCGTCTTTAGCTCTCATTTACTACAGCGTTACAGTATACTCGTATTTATCTATGCTTCAACTAGTTTACGAAATTAAAGACACTTTAAAAAGACAACAGATAAATGAGTCCTTGACCGTAAACATGACGGTTTAATCCAACTTACTTATATCCAAAGTTGCTTGGTTTGGGCGCTAGAGGGATAGCTAAAAATATGGATATAGAATAGGGAGCTAGAATGACGATTTTTTTAAATAACCTGAAAAGGCAACTTTGGATATAGATAAGTTGGGTCAAGTCATCATATTTTCGGCCAAGGAACCATTTCTGGATATCCTTATCTATGATGTTTTAGAAAAAGTCTATTCTCTATACCAGCGGCTTAACAATGGCCAAAACTCATATCACATTTCGGATATAGAAGGCCGTCTGAGAAGATTTAAAAGAAACGAAGTCTTAATAAATAAAAATCAACCAATAATGTTTTTTAATATCTCTCATTTAAGTCGTCTATTTATTCAATAAAACACTAAGAATAAAACTTTAATAATAAACCGCTCGCAAGTATTTTAATTGCTACAAAAGAAGACAAAACAGAGGTGGTTTAATAGAAATGCATTCTTGACTCCTGAATTGTGTCGAAACGTGTTACGGGACCTTTATCTGAAATCACAATCTCGATTATAAAGTTCGTTAAATATAAATATTTGAACTTTTTATCGAGTCCTCAGAGCCTCGATTGACGTTCCGCGAAAGATACGAACCTTTGGACGTGGGCCACTTAATTCTACATGTCTGTTCACAACACATTCGTGTAGTTGTGAAAGAATAATTTTATTCTTTGTATAGTGAATGCGACACCGCTTTGCAAGAAAGAACGTGGTAGCGGCAATGTGTTTTTAAAATAATAACAAAAATTGAAATAATGACCATTAAAATTCCAATCAAGTAGGCTTTAATGGCAATAGTTACGACCAATTTACGACCATACCAGAAAGTATTACAAATTATAATTGAATTTTATATTAAAACTAAAATACGATGTATTTTAAAGAAGCGATTTTATTAGCACCTTGTAAATAAAATAATATATTACATATATTTTAAAAATATTACATAAACCAAGGTGAATATATTTTGTAATTTAAAATTATTATTTTTTATAACATCTTATGTAGTAATTAGTCATGAGTACGTATGCTTTTTGACTAAGATTAATAGTCGCGGGCGTAGATATCAAAATCAATTGATCTACATGCGCAAGAGACTTCTTAAATACTATGAGACAGTGAGGTGCAATCAAAAGTCAATTAAAGTGGTGTTTATTCATCCTCGCCGGGCCGGACAATGATTTATAGTATCACAGCGGGCACTGGGCGGCCAGTGTCGCGGTCACTTTTTAAATTAAAATCGTACAGAGAGCGCCGTGATCTTATCCCGATCGATCAATTTAGATAAAATAAATATTTATACGTCTGAATGTGGATGGGCGAATAACGCGTTCCGATGAATTGATTATCTCCTCTATATTTCTTTAATGCTAAAAACTACAGCCATCATGATTCCATTATGTATCTACACTTTAATATTGTAATGAACATATTGTGTGATGAATTTACTAATTGTTTCTTTGTGTTTTCCTTATTTAACAAAATTTATAACTGTTGCTTGATAGCTTTATAAAGTGTATCCTAATTTTGATGTGACATGTGTATAAATATTGTTTATGTACTTTAATGAGTTAGCAAACTGGCAGTCATTGGGGATTCGAATCCACGATTGTGAGTTAAATGTCATGGCACAGAACTACCAGTTCTATTTAATCTCATTTCTTTTGATTCGAAAATAATAATAATGAAAGAAGTAAAAGATCATAGATTTTATACTGACAAATAAAATGTCAATTCAGAGAGTTTTCACTGACAGATGTTTCGTGTGTCAATTGTAATATTAAGATAAGGAATGAGTGCAAATAAAAGCAAAATTAGTTGATAAAAATATTGATTTATTTATACTCTCGTTTGGAAGCGTAATAAATACGATTTGTTCATGTTCTAGCTAAAAATTACATCACAAATTATAAACTTACATTTAGAAACCGCTATTTACAATTGACTAGGGTACATTTCAGTTCAACAGCTTTATCTTATTTATATTTACATGTCTTACAACACGAAGTACCTTACACACTGTTTAGTTTAAACATTTTACAGTACTCTAAGTAAGTACCTATCATTATCACAAGTTAATCATAAAATCCTGTGTGTAAACAGGATTATGTATCAGGAACCTTCCTATGTCAGTAACAATACATAAATGTTAACTTATACTTGGAATGCATTAAACTTATTAAAATATTTGTGCAAATAGAGTCTAAGAGAGTCTGTTGTCATTCAACAGGTACCATTATTTTTAAATGCATCCGATTACATAATCATTAGTACTTAAAGTACAACTTTGAAAACAAATATTATCTTTAAAGTCATTGTAACGTATGAGCACCAACATAGAATATTTCGATTCGACATAGTTTTTACATATACAAGAAAAAGTAACGAATATTACATACAATTTACACAATGATACAAAAATAAATCACATTTGATAATAGTTTTTAAACGAAATAAGTCTTTCTTACATTAGTGGGCCGCGTGTTGGACATGGGGATCTGTTGCGCAGGCCTGAGCGGGCGCTCCTCACACTGGTGGTTGTCTATGGATACGTAGCTGTGGTGGTGTGGCAGCCGGTCGTCCGGCCGGCCCTCGCTGCTCGCTACCGAGCACGTCTCGTCCTCCGTGCTGCGCGCCGACACCTCCGCACTCGCACTCGTCGAGTGCATGGGGCTCGACATCATCAGGATCGGCGGCGCCATCCCATACTTGTACCAAGGGTCCTGAGACGTCGGAGGCGCCGTGTACCTCAAGTTACCATGACGACCGAATGCCTCTCTATTACTAGTTTTCATATTATTTGCGTTATGAAGCGTCCGATTGGGTAACGTCACGTCCACGTCAGGCAACCGAAAATTTAGCTTTTCCCAACAATTTTTCTCCCCCCACACGATCACTGTACACGTTTTGAGCAACACTTTTAAATCTGGATCGATGTTTATGGCACTCAAGTCCGTGGTTACGAGGAAAATTATCTTTTGACGTCTATGCCTAACGTTCACTGAATTGATAGCACTTTGTACGGCCGCCTTTGATTCTGGCGCGTACCATTCTTGTTCTAAAAAGTTTATAGACAACACAATAACAAGTCTTTTAGAACTCTCCGAGGCACCGACTAAACTATCGCCGGATCGTCTTTCGATCAGTTGCAAGTCCCTGTGCTGAAGGCACAAAGAATGACCCAAATTCTCTAATTCCGAACTCACTGCACGTGTCACAAAGTCCTCGTCTCGTGGATTATACACAAAGAAAGCGTCGAAGCGTTTATTTTTGTTATCGTTAATATCCTTGGAAGAAGAACTGAATACTCTAATGCCGTATTTAGAATGCATCCATAATTTAAAATCTTCCCGGAACATGAACAGAAAGGCGCACATCACTAGGAGTACGATTACTATTATCACCACGACTGCGATATATGGAATGTAATTTTCGACGCCATCGTTCGATTCGATGAATAATCGTTTTAGAGTCTCGGTCCCGGTTTCTTCCGTGGTAGTCTCCGTTTTACATTCCTTGGCTACCGTCGCGATGGTTTTATTCATTGACTGGCCGTGAGCAAAGTAACACATCATGGTTTCGGTGTCTTTGGATTTCTTTACTAGCCATTGATTCAACTGCGCCACATCTTTGCAATCACATATCCAGTTGTTCCCGTCGACGGAAACCCGCGTGCGAGGGCTGTTATCAGTAATGACTCTCCACGGCATGTAGTCGACGTAACCGTTGCTGTCTAGGTTAAGATACTCCAACGACGGCAAGTAATTGAATGTGTCATTCTCTATCACTTTTATTTTATTCTCGTTCAAGTAAAGTTCGTTCAGATTCGGAAGTCGAGTAAACTGTGTATTTCTAAGTACTTCGAGTTTATTGTTTTCTAAGTGGAGTACTCTCAATGATTCGATGCCGTTAAACGTTCTATTTTGTATTGTGTTTATATTACTGTTATTGAGATAA
Source organism: Papilio elwesi (assembly GCA_029849275.1). Classification (NCBI taxonomy): domain Eukaryota; kingdom Metazoa; phylum Arthropoda; class Insecta; order Lepidoptera; family Papilionidae; genus Papilio; species Papilio elwesi. The sequence goes on from CM056697.1 coordinate 8,362,879, forward strand.
AGAACTTGTAGTCGTTTTTTACCGATAAATACGTGATTTCCTAATTCTTTCAAGTCGTTCCCGTCCAAATAGATTTCGGTCGCGTCCATCGGCATTCTGTCCGGTACGTGATCGTAGCCGGCGTTCGAACAATACACGACGTTGGAGTTCCAGGTGAGATCATGATAACACGTACAATTATCTGGACAAGTCATCTTACAATCACAGGCATCAAAGTCACAACAATGGCACAGGGTGAAGCAGTGTGAATCGTACTTGCACAAAAATTCCGACGACTTCACTTCGAGCAAGAACACGCCCAACTTATTTCGTGAGTGTGTCAAAGAGCACCTAACGCTTTCTAAATCCATTACTCTCGGCCGCTGTCTGAGGTCGCTTAATTGGTTAATTCTCTGCAGCCATTCCATTGTGCAGTCGCAATCGAACGGATTCTCACTGATATAAAATTCGGGTAGATCTTTGTCTTCCGATACTGCCGATATAGCAAACGCTCCTACTTCTAACGTTCTTATCTTGTTTGAATAGAGAATCACTTTGTTTAGGTTATACTTTTGTAAAAATGTACCCGGACTTATATCTTCAATGTGATTGTTATTTAAGACAATGGTCTCTACGCTGCTCGGGAAAGAGAATTCATCAAGACTTCTTATTTTATTGTAACTTACATCGAGCATCTTTATATTGCAAGATTCTTTGAGCCCGTACGTATCTTCGAGTTTTTCAATTTTGTTCTCGTGCATGTCCAACCATTCGACATTCGTTGGTATGTAACTGTAGTCGAACCAAAGTAACTCATTATTTGACACATTTAACCAAACAAGAGGTTGCGTGTTGGTAAATATGCCTTTTAAGTCGACTAATTTGTTTCCATCCAAACCTATTGCTTTTAATTGCTGATTAGAGGAAAAAGCTCCGTCGTCTATTTGATCAATATTATTCGAAGCCAAATTTAATATTTGAAGTGACGGCAAGGCTACAAAAGTATCCTTCGATATTTTCTCAATCTTATTCCCGACTAGCCGCAGCCCATACAAATCATCTAACCCTTCAAAGTGCGAAGTCGTGACTTTGGTAATTCTGTTCATGCCTAAGTCTAGAGATGTTAAAAATCTAAGCGTCTTAATGGCTTCCGGTACCTCTGTCAACTGGTTTCCACTGAGGCCCAAATCATGTAGCTTTGTTATATTTTCAAAAGACCGTAAGTCTATTTTCGTTATTCTGTTACTGTCGAGAAATAACTGGTTTAATACGTATAAGTTTGAGAAATGACCGCTGTCCACTTCTATAATGTTGTTATGAGCCAGAGACAGCGAGTGGAGGTTCTTCAAATTAGAAAATGCGCCGTCTGCTATTCGAGCGATGTTGTTGAATTCCAGACTTAAGAACTGCAGATTGTTTAAATCTTGAAATAATAATGCGTCTATTTTGCTTATTTTGTTGTGTGACAAATTCAAAACAATGAGACGCACCAATCCCGAGAAGGTGTCGCGATTAACCCACTCGCTTGTCAACTCATTGACGGACAGGTCTAATATTTGCAGCTGGTCGAGTCCTTCCAGCAATCCAGGTGCGAGCACGCTGAGTGAGTTGTTGTTTAAGTATATTTGTTTAATATCGCGCGACGATTGAAACATTTCCGGCGGCAGCGCCGTCAGAGCATTCGTTGATAAATTAAGAATCTGCAGATCACTCAATCCGACGAACGCGCGATCTGCCACTGTTGATATTCTGTTATCTTGTAAAAATAGTTTTTGAAGAGCGCGTAAACTCGAAAGGCCGTTATCAGGCAGAGCACTTATTTCATTGTGTGACATATCTAAAGTCTCCAACACAGTATTACAAGATTTACCTGGCGCCGTAGGCCCGTTGCCCCAATCCGAGAATCCTAAGTTCGATATATCCTGTAATCTATTTTGCGTAACATTAAGCTCCTTTAAATTGTATAGGGGGCAAAATATCTCTGACGGGAGTACCCATATATTGTTATCACCCAAATCCAAACTTCTTAGATCGGTGAGTCCTCTGAATGTGTCCCTGTGGAATTCCATGGACATAGCGGACCAATCCGTGTTGTGAGTACGTATGCTCAAGGTACGTAGACCGCTCAGCGGAGACAACACCGCCGACGGGACATATCTAATTTTACACGATTCTATCCTCAGTTCTTTTAAGTTGTGAAAACGTGACAACAGTTCAGTTCCTTCTTCTTTTCTTCTTCCCACGTCGAGGGAACTCTCGAAGAACAATACATCGGTGCAATGCAAGTCGAGCGCAGTGATGCGCTGCGCCTGCGAGGCGCTGAGACCGGCCAGCAGGTCGGTGGCGCCGGCGGCCGTGCGCAGTGAGCACGCCAGCTGCACGCGCGTGGGCTCACCGGGCCCACCCGACACGCGCTGCCACTCGCACTCCTGCGGCGCCTCCGCAACGCGACTCGTCAGCGCCGCGCCGCCCGCTCCCGACCACAGCCGGCACACCACAGAGCACCACAACAATAATAAAGCCGGTTGCATTTTGTTTAATTCACTTTTAACCGTCACTTAAGTCAAATGATCGTCACTAGATGGGCAGGTGTCGTCGCGACATCGCACCGCTAGTCCAGATGCGCTCGGAAAACTTTACGAATTTCCCGTCAAACTTGTTCCGAAGTACGTCCCATAACGGACGCGGCGCGTTAACTAAGACAGTACACCAATTTCGGCAACGCGCGAGAAGCGACTGAATGTCGGCGCGCGTGGAGTTGAGCGACCGTCGGCTCCCCGCGCGGTCGCTCCTCCCCCAACAGAGAGGTCCGATGCGGCGACTCTCTCTTCTCAAAAGTTCACAGCGGCAACAAGTTGCTCGCCGCGAGATTGGCATGGACAGGAGCGAGCATAGCGAGCTTTTATAAACATAGCGCTGTTTACTTTGTTTGTTTTGCTTAATCGCTAAATGTCAATCGAATTTTAGAGAAAAGTAAAAAAACATACTTTCTTTTTAACAAAAAGTAAAGTGTTTAATATAATAAAAGCGATTTTACACAAATAGAAAAGACAGAAATAGTAATCGCCGTATGTTTTTTGGCAAGCTCATGTTCTATAAGTTATACGAAAAGATGCAACCGCCATACAGTTTTTATTATTTTAATAAATCATTTTTGACAGAGGTACAACCCGCAACAACAACATATGTTGTACGTACCAATGGGCCGTTTCGACCGGTGAAACACTACCACCTCACAGAAGACAAGCGTGAAGTAGAAGTATTCAGTGTTTAGTTATGAAGTGCTTCGTCTGATGAGTGAAGTGCCGCAGGCAAACATCAGCCTCAGCCAGCCAAGGGGCTGGGTAAGAGGCAGGGTAAGAACGCTTCCCATCCCTTTCTTAAAAGGGTAGGATGGAAGAGGGGATAATATTTGACGGGCGAGCGTATAGATAGGAAAAGAAAATATCCTTTTTCCAGGTCCTCTTCTGGCATTAAAGGTAGGCAAATTAACTGCAACTCATTAGATTTTTGCAAATGCCTGTAGGTAGAGGTCACTTAATATCAGGTGACCCATTTGCCACTTACTTTCATTAAAAATATCTGTCAAACAAAAATTTATAGGTACAAGCATAGCATTAGAAAAGTCGACTCCGTGGGAGTTATAATCACTTTGTAGTCACGACTAGGCTACCTTCATAGAATGTGAAAGTTTATTTGTTAGTGAGCTACCCATATTACTAATAAACTTTAGCGCCTCCTAGACTAATTATGGTATATAGAGTAAGTAAATTACCTAATTTTCACGAACCTCGTTAACACAAGGCAAAATTAAATACAAACAAACAAACGTCATTTACCATACATGACGGCCACTTACACTTTTTATAATTTCATCGGGAAATTTGTAACTTCGTGAGATAAGGTAAAGTGAAATTGTATAATATGCATATGCAAATGATTTTTTTAAAGTTTTTTAATGTAAAAACCTTTGTTTACAAAAATTCCATATTGCTGTGAAACAAGGAATATACATTGGAATTAAAGCAATTTTACGAATTTTATCGCGTTTATTTTACGTTTTTTGAAACCCGACGGTTCGATTACTTCACAGCGATCATTCTGCATAGATCGAAGCAGAAGTAATTAATTCAAAATAAGTGAGTACTGCGCCAGCAACTTTTGACATTGGGACATCTGACAAATCAGTCATCGCCGCGTCACCATGAGCGCTGTAAAATACTATGTAAAATGTATGTATGTACATCTTATTTAGGAATTGAATTCTTCAAACAGATTTTTAGTTGACCATCTCTTATCTATAGCCGGATGACCCCGAAAAGAATATTTACACAGTCCTCTAGTCGAGTTTTTCACTTCCCGCAAAATTCTTTTGTTTTTTTAATCTATATCTACCTACCTGTGACCGTGACGCATTTGTGTTGCGATAACTCGTAGCTTATCTGTGCACTTGTCAAATTACTCACATAATGACATCATCAGCTAAAGTGGTCCCGTCCTGTCCATGTTCTATCACGACCATTTACAATATCTAGTTAGTCGGAGTGTCAACATCACTGATTACTTCGGAACTGTACAAATCACTTAATAATTAGTCACTAAATAGTTACTTTTTTCTATAAAAGTATCTTTCTTTCTGGAAATTTTTCGCGTATCAATATTGAAGGTGCCAAAGCATCTTTTTTCAAATTTTTCACTAAACTTAATATAACATCCTGCTTACTGTTGTTGGAATGAGGCAGGAATAGATTAGCAAAGGACCAGAAGATGATAATGGAAAGAGATTGGAAATAAGATTGCATTTACACAGACTATAGTCAAAGTATACATTTTTATTTGATAAATATATTCACATTTTCTATTCTAGACTATAGGTAATCAAACATTCAAGTTGCAACAGACTCCGTCAATGAGACATTTGACACCACGACGCTTTCGTTCGGTGTTGTATTTCAGCATCAGACCGGTTTAATTTTGTACGTTAATTAAGGAGTTACGAACATAGTTAGTCTAGTTGTAACACGCTCGCGAAATATTAAGTTGTCTCGTCAGCCGAGCTAGGGAACCTCGTCTTGAACGCCAACTAAATACTAAAACCTTCGACTTCATTATAGAGAAAGAGAAAACAAGCATAAATATAGATGTTACATAAGCTGTAATAAATAATAAATGGATTCGAGTTTTTTTATAGCATTAGAAGTCAAACGAGTAGCGGGTCGCCTAATATAAGTGATCCCAACGCCCATGAACATCCGTTTGTTTTTTTTTAAGTTTCTACACTTTGCGGAAAAAAATATCTATATGTCGATGGTATCTCCTCCACTTAGCACCATTAATAGGTGCATTTCACTGGATTCACGGTTGACAATAACTTCCTAGTAACAGACGGTGGCCATAACATTAGTCAGGTTCCATCCCTTCGTTGTAAACACATGTATACTGGCCTTCGTATGTACCGATTTTAATCCTTATTGACTGTACGTATCCAGCGTAGGTTTGTCGTAATCCCGTGTCAATACTTCCATTCTATTTTTACATGGGTAATTATAGTTAGGAATAGCAACACCAACTTTTATATCTTATATTACAACCTTCTTAGATAATTATACGGCAAATTAATTCCTCAAATTGCAATTGTCAATTTGAATGATAACATCAACTCAGATTGTTTCAAGTTGTTCACAGACTATGAAATTATGTGCGGAATAATTATCCTATCAGTTTAGGATACGCTTCGCGGAACATAATAAGTTCGTTGATTCAAGTAAAGCTTTATACTTTACTAATGTATTTAAGTTAATAGAAATGTTTAGGACCTGTAAACGATTGCTTTAGATATATTAAAAATAATTACACTTCGAAACCATTGAAGAAGGGATTCGAGAGCATCGGAATCATCAATCGGATTCGATTGTGGCGTGCAATAATAGGGAGCTCTTCTATTTGTCGATAAATTTCTTATCGTTACCATCACTTTAGGAAGTTGGCACTCGAGCGCAGTGCCGCAAAGCGCATTGATTAGCGTTCTCTCGGCCCTCGGCGGCGCAACGCAAAAATCCATCAAAGTTAACTGATCAAAAGGAATGCTGCTTCATTGGAGTATTTGTTTGTAAACTTAACGGAAACTCGAGAATGTAAACGTCTTCCTTTTTTAACTTTTGAAGCTTCGTTATTGTTAAAACTACACTCGAAATTCTTTTCTTCAATGCAGGTGCCGCAACACATTAGAAGATTTTAATTAATTATATATTTTTTCGAGAAATAAGCTGTCGAAAATTTACATGTTTTTACAAAACGATTGAAATTTATTTTAATTTTTTATTGAACACTTGAATATATTTAAAGTTAAAAAAATAATTCAGATCATTTGACCGACGTAGAAGTGTTGGTCGCTATAACTTGCGACACTGACAACTACCGCCATCTAGTGGTCAGTGGTATATACTTGATGGCGCTATAAAATGCAACGCAGCGCAGGCGATACTAGTTCATAGCAATAGTTCGTAGTTAATAGTTCACTTTGTTTATTAATCTCTCGGATTATTCGTTCGACATTTAGTGTGGCACGTTGGTACGGACGAAAACAGCGAGGAAGGCCTGTCGCGGTTGCCGGTCGGCAGTACTAAGCAAAGCCAGCCGACGCCGCCCGAGAATACGTATTTTTTGTCTTCAGGAATCTTTGTGTTAAGACTACAAAGATATCAAACTTGAGACGTAACAGGATCCAATACTGCCAAAGATGTAAAAAATGTAATTAAAATGGTCATAACAATAAACTTTGTTTGATCTCTCCGACTCACCATCTTAACTTGCGAATACCAGCGTATGCAGCACACCTCTCTACAAAACGTAACACAGTAACGTTTGCACATTATTCTCTAGACACGATAGTGTTTTTTTATTTTATACTGATGATACGTAATAAAGAAGACTAACTAATTATTTGGATTTCCTTTTTGTATTATCATTGCACGTCCCATGATTTTCTAATATAGGTTTCCATAGGTTACTAATGTGCAACTCGACAGAAATATAAATATATTCATTCAAATAACTACAGACAAAATAGGAAATATACTCAAGGTTTGTTACATACTCAATAAATAAATATTAAAGCAAATAAAGCTCAGTAGGAAACTAACTCTGTAGAAATGGCGTAAACACACAAACGGCTACTACGCAAACTTTACGGCATCGTTAGTGCTTGCAAGTCTCTTCAGGTACCGCGCCAGTACCGCCCCTACGCTCAGGAAGCTATAAATCACTAGCTCTGCCGCCTTGTCATTCGATTCTTACAACTTTGCCAGCGTTCAATGACATCCCCTTCCGCTCCCTCGTGTAAACACAGACGGGGGTATTAGTGAGAGTTACAATAAGGACAGGGCTCATTTAACACTGGTTGATATTAAGACGAAACGCTGAAAGTGTTTAATCTACTTTTTATTATACACACATCCTGTACGAATACGTTGTTCGGGTGACTGAAGCGAAAATATAAATTTTTTGTACCGCGACCTCTGCTTTTTGATGTCACTAATGAATCAAAAGCCGCGCGTCCAGCGCCGAGATTAATAGAAATGATTACTCATAAAACTTTTTTAACGCACGCGAGGCACTTATAAAATATTTGACTTGTCTCGACGCCGTTAACGAACATCTTAATTATATTTTATAAATCTATATATAAGTGATAGAAATCTAGTGCTCACTACAATTCCATCGGTTGCTAAGTAGCGATGTGATCAAAAGACGATATGCACTAGGATAGGTATACATTAATCTGGTATTATAAAAGAGGCTTTTTGTCTACTCTCAGATAGGTCTCTGTAAGTGGACAAAAACCTATTAACCAACACTTATCTATGACGACTATCGACTATCCTGCTCGCTATTATTATTTTTCTTTATGCTCTGCTCCTAATATCGCAGCGTGGTGTTAAATAGTAATCTTCCTTAAATTATGTTGTCAAACGCTAAAATAATTTTCGAAATCCAATTGGTAGTTCCTTAATCAGCGTTTCCGAACAAATAAACACTACAGATTTATTATATAATAGTATAGATTCTGGCTTAAAAACTAGCTAACTAACTGCTGTACTTAAAGTAGCAATCCAGCTTGTACGTGGCCGATCAGAGTCAACTTTGATTCGCTCAGTAGACACAGACGTATAATGCTACAGACAGAAGAACATTCTCTCCACAAACTTCTTTTGAAAATATACTGAACTTAGTATTTATAACTTTTTAAATTGACTAATGGTACATTATACTCATTAGAATATAACATGTGCAAGATGAGGGTCGTGATTCAATGACAAATGGAAACAACATGTGATTCCGATCACCATAACTAACCACATTATTGAATCGATTCTAACCAACTGTTAGCCGTGTGTTCGATTCTATTATCTGTCGATAAATAGGGTCTATTGTGTTACTGCCAAAAAACGCATAAATCGAATCGATCTTCCTTGCTGTCTGCCATTGACTGTCCCGTCCCTAGCGTTCGAATTCCCCAAAGAGTCGTACATTTTTGGCGGCATAAAACGTCAAAATATTTGGCATCAGTTGTGCTAATGGTGGTACTTTGTAACGGTGACATTAAAGTTATATTGTTGTCTGAGCCGGCAATATTGTGACCAAATGCGTTCATCGCTTTGTGGTTTACTTGTTTCCTTCATGTTGAATTTATTTGTAGAATTGAAAATGCTCAATATGGTGTAATTTTAATGTTATTTAAAGTAAAATTATTAAAATTATCGTGAGACATTATTAATAAACTTTTTATGAAACGGCTTTACTCACGTTCGCGTTTTCTCGGTGCTTTCTACCGACTAGTTTCGGACCTGTCGGAGGTCCTTCTTCAGGGTATTAATTCGCGGTCGCGGCCCGCCTCGCACTGACAGTGCCACAATTAATACCACTCACCCTGAAGAAGGACCTCCGACAGGTCCGAAAATTGTCGGTACAAAACACCGAGAAAAAAGCCGTTTCATAAAAAGTTTGTTATTTAAAGTGTTTGTACTCTTTACTTCTTAAGAATTAAAAACTGAAATACGTATATTAATTATCAATGCCATAATTCTGTACCAAAATATTGCATTTAGTGTGATTAAAACATGAGGAAAAAAGATTTAGTCTAAATCAAAAAATAAATATACAAAACCATAAAGTTCTACGCGGTCCGCGCCATGAATTATTCAATTACAAACCTAATTTTCTTTTAATTATCAAACACAATCGCGACTTGGGATTGGATTAACGTGAATAAGGAAAGCATTGCCCGAAAAAAATAGCCCGCGACGGGAATTCGGGACCGATCCCGGGATACTTGACGAATTTCGAATGAATGTAATGCCATTATGATTAGCATTATTTAGTCTGGAGGGGCTGCGGGATTCCGGTTTGCGGGATAAAGCGAATTTAGTCAATACAAAAACCTTTTTATCGGCCACGCTCTCGTATTTTTACCTCAAACATTGATGTTGAATTCGAATCCAGTCGAATAAAGGTTTTAATCGCATTTGTTACGCGTATTATAAATAGTCGGATGGTTTGTTTAAATATTTTGGTGACAGTCAAACCGCAAAAGTTTCTTTTGATATTATATTTTAATCCCTAAGGATTCCGTACAGTTTTATATTTGAAATAATTTATTGTAATTCTATAATGTAAAAAATACCTAGTATAGCATTTATGATATTTTATTAAATATACTATTAAGGCATGTTAAAACATTTATCCAGACTCTGAAATTGTAATAATTGATTCTGGTAGCTCGAGCTAACAGGCGTCCGATCGATTAAGTTTTACAAATACGATAACAATTCCACACAAAATGTTAGTGTCGTTATAATAAATCATATCAGAAGAAATAGTACCTTGAGTTGAGGAGTAAAATTTGCAATTGCAAAAGCATGAGCACAGGAGTTGCTCATTTTATAGGCTGGTGTAACGCAAATCCATCAGATTAAAAGATTTCTACCCTTGTTAGTTAACCCTAAAATATTATTTAACAATTCGAATGAATTTTGAATTATGATAAGATTTGAAATAATTAGATATGGGAAGAGAATATGTAAACAACATTCGGAAAGTTTTTATTTATATGTGATTTTATGGGCCCGGTTAATCCGGTCGCTTTGGTCACGGACGTTTTTAGTTTTACATCTCTGCACTAAATATGAAACTTTACGCTTTAACGTTGACATTAATCACAAAGGGCAACGTGATTTATGCAACAACACCGAGGATAGATATCGCGTTCAGTCTACGGCAGTGGTTCTCAACATTTTTAATAACAGTCATATTTTATGTGCATGAATGGGCCCCAACCTATCTTTTTATACAGAGATATAAAGTAAGGGGACGGGAAGAGAATTTGAAAGGAGAGGGAACGGATGGGGAAATAAAATATCCTTTTACAGTTTATCTACTCTTTTGTCCAATAAGGGTAAGCAGCACTTCTGCAACTCGTTAGCTTGGTATTCGCCTCCATTCCTCAGGGTCGCACGCAAGGTCAGTGCAAGGGGCACCGGTGCGTTCCACCGGAGATCCCGGAGCCCCCATCTATCGCACTCGAGGATGGCCACCGGGGGGCTTAGTGAGTAAAATCCTCACATAACCCTGTCTTTCCTCCAGAAGCATGGTATCTTGGATAACATTTCCCCCTCGAAAACAAAAAAAATGGTATCCGCCTCCTTAGCTTTCACATTATACATATTTTACGTTATAACGAGGTAGTACAATGCTGTCTAAAAATAAAAAATTAAATGTGTCAGTTCTTGGACTTAAGCCCCTTTGCCCTCCCCTTGCTTTCGCCGTACTTAAGGCCGTGAGAGTTCCTGTAAAGTCAAGTATCACTCATATTGTTATTGTTGTTGAATTTCTTCATAATACATTTTTATCTTTACGCATGATTGTTAATTTCTCTTAAGTTTGGAAGCGCTGGTTCGTTTTGTAATGTAACATGCTTCAAACTCCGAACTTTTAACAAAAGAGGTATTATATTGGTTTTATAACACACAGCGTGACTCGCCGGACTCTTGTTCGGGAGCATTCCAAAACAAAGCCCTCTCTCACTGAACGTGACAATTTCATAATGTTTTGGCTCTTAAGTAAGGTATAGGTCACATAATGCCTCTTTGTTTTACAATGAAATTACATCGATGTAATGGTACCGTGTTGCAACATGCTAGAACACGTTTTCAGACGATTCCAAAATAGCCATGAGTAACTAATTTGTTTTATATTTATAGAACCTTATTGTTAGTATAGTAAGTCAAAATAAAACCGAATAAGTTTCTACTAGCTTCCCAATCACTCAGAAGGCAAAGCGAAAATGTATACATTTAAGTAAGTTCGTTAAGAATTTCTACTTGGCACGGTCCTGGTTACACATATGCCGTTTCTTTCTGCATACATTTACAAATTGACTAACCGTTACGTTTATTGTTATAGAAATAGAGATAAAGATCACCGCATCATGATATGAAGAGCATGTAGGCGCATAATATTAAATAAGACCCCGCGATCGTACTCAGATGTTTTAATTAGCATTCTAGCGACTACATAAGTTTCTTATTCCTTCCCCCCCCCCTATTTTTTACCTTTTTTCAATCCTCTTACGTCTCTTCTCAAAAATAAAATTTAAAAGTAAACGAAAAATATGCATGACGGACATATCTTCACTTGTACCAGAAACTGATTGTATGAGGTTTTTTTTTCAGGGAATCGATTTGTGGGTTCTCGCTTTGTGATCGAAAATTAATGATTTTTGGTCATTGGCTGGCTGCCTCAGTAGTACAAAAGGTCCGGTGACAATGGAGTCCCGCTGTCGACGATATTAAAGGAGCTATGCTACCAACGCTGCCTCTCCCCCGCAGATCATTGTCCACCGAAAATTTTAGACACGTCATCTAACCAATGACGAAAGCATTTGCCTAAGTTATTTAATAATTAATTTTCCGCTTCTAAACTAATTTAACTCTGTAAATTTATAAAATTCGAATGCTGTTATGAATCTTTTATAGCCCTAATTGTTAGCGTAAGTACCCCTCGGAATCTGAGTTAAAAATTCTATCATAATTAATCTTCCTTTGGTACTCGAGGACAGACTTACGTCTTCTTAGACTTCTACCGACTACCTCACTATGCTGAGAAAATAAGTGAAACAAAGTATATATAACTCTATCTTGGTAATTTCTATGCCACTCTCTATGCGACGTTTCAACGCACTTTTGAGCCCAATAAAAAACGTGGCATGTTAATGTAATGTTATCTATATCCAGGATAATAGGACTTAAAAACAAACATTACAATTTTTGAAAATAATTTCGCAAATATAAAACACGTGAAAACCAAAGCCAGGAATTGTAGCGCAGCAGTTAGGATACAATTTAAATTCAATCTTAATATATTTAAAGATAATAAATTGGTAATAGTGCCAATAGATGGCGGTCATTTTAGATATAAACTTGTATTCAACGAACCACGGGTTGTCAAACATTAAGGGTGGTCACTTTTGTGGCCGCGCGCCAGTTAACCCAATTGCCCATTGTAAATAGCCATAATTGTGGCCGAGGTGGCTGTCGCCTTTGTCATTGCGTTATTTATGACCATTCAATATAATTTCATTAGCCTCTAACTTTATAAATATGTTTGACCACAATATCAATTCGATTGATGACAGTGTCGGTTGTCTATGGTCCATAAATTAGAGGATTATCTTGTCCGTGGGTCGTGATTAGGTACTGGCGGTTGTTGTCGATATATTTTGGGGGGAAAGTCGAAAATTAAATCGCTTAATCCCAGTTTATGGCGGACGTGTTTTAGGATTCCCCTGGAAATAGTCAACGTATGTGCTTTTTTATATCCCTCTAATACCTAATGGCTTACGTGTAACTTTAAAAATTCCTTGTTGCCATTTTTGTTATTGTTTTATTTCAACTGCACGTCATAGATAAGTGAGCTATATTAGATATGTCTATATCTGTATAGCATATTATTTAATTTTTCATTTTATCGTAATGCTCGAAGCTAGAACTTTTGTTCTAAGTAACTTACGAGTAAGTTTCTTGAAACTTTTACAATAGTTGATCTATTTTATACTTCGAACTTATAAACAGAGCTGTAACTGCCGGAGAACTTATATATATGCCAAATGTAAGGAAGCACTAAATCAAATAATAATAGTCAATATTGATTGATCTGCCAATCCTTCTAAATTCATTTGTGGACCCTGCAAGCCAGCCTGCAGCGTCTCCGAACTCATCTATATAGGTGCTCTATAATTTTCTACTTTAGTAGTGTAATAATGGCACCACTCACAAATCATCAGATAGTCGGTTAGTAAATTACCTAAGCAACAATTATAAAATCATTGAGCGACCAATGTGTCACGTCAAGTAAAATTGCGTGGTAGTAGAACAGTTTTCAACCTGCATCATGTGTCCCTACTTCCATAAAAATATAATAAATTAGAACGGAAAATTTTCACCACTTGAGAAAAAATCTCGCTGAATAATTAATCAAATTGGCGACATTCGCGTTTCCCGACTGCATTGGAAATGGTGAAATAGGCCATTTAAACGTGGAAAAGATAGCATTAATTCGATACTTTTTTATCGGCGATACATACCCAATCCACGGGTTATAAACAATTCACGTAATTCATTTGGGATTCGAGTTGCGTCTAACAGAGATATACTGAAATGACCAATCATGGACGTGTACGGTTTGCGAATTTCGCCCGTTATGGATTTGGACATCGATGCCACTATCGCACGGAGTATTTTCGTCACAGTTATATTGTATATCAAAAGTGATATTTAATCGTACCATAAAATTTTACAGTATTATTAAATCAGAGTACTCCCTTACGAATATTTGTTAAATTTTTATGTTATAAATAAATAATATATAATAAAAAGCTGTTTTATTATCTCAAGATAAACTCATAAATAAACTTAATGTAGTATTCCAAACGCGATGTTACCCACCTAGACTGGACTCGATCTTCTACCTAAGAACTTATATTTTTCTTCTTTTTCATACCTACTTATCTCTCGTTTCCCACACTTGTAACGCATTCATAATTTTTACATTTCTTGTGTTCTGGGTGGGAAAAATTCTGCCGCTCGCTTACTTCCCGTAGTCACAAAGTCCAAAATGTGTCAAGAGTTAAGGCACGGATTTGTCAAAATATAATATTGTAATAGAGTAATAGTGTTAGTAGGAATAGTAAATACATAAAAACATTAATAGATAATACAAGCCGCTGAGTGTTACAACATTATAAACACATCTTGCTTAAAATTACTAAATTCAACATTTCAACTCAGCTTATGCTTGTACTAGGACATGACAATAGTCGAATGGTGGATTCGATACTATGACCACATGGTTCCAGTCCTGCGCACTATTGGATTCCAAATACATACAGTTTGGATTTAGAATACTTTATTACCAATCCTGCAGTTTTCATGGGCATGCGTATGGATGGCTTCAAAACTATCGTATGTAGAAGAGCAGAATCCAGGATGCACCACCCGAGAACTTGTGGTGAACCTAATGACCACCGTGGTGAACAGATGGAGCTCATCACTCCGACGGCAATGGGTAGTTCGGCATTTAAAATAAATATAATTTTATTTTTTAATCTAAAATAAAAGTGGAAATGGGTGGAACTCGTTTCATGAATAGTAGATTAGAGCTTGACTGCTAGAACGACATTATGGAAAATACCACACGAAAAATAGGGTGTTGGAAGACCACTTACACGATGGGAAGATGAGATTAAGCGGAAAGTCGGCGCGAGTTGGACACAAGTGGCGCAAGACAGAGAGAACTGGGTGTCTTTGGAGGAGGCCCCCACCCGCTCAGGGGTTCCTGTAGACTGAGTTGAGTGAGAGTGTAGCTTTAATTACTATTACCATATCTTGTAAATTTATTCAGAATTAACATATTTATTGCATTTTTAGTTTAGATTTTTATCTGTAGAAAATAAATGGCTTATTTATTATTATGCATATTTACTAATTTTACATATTTAAATTCCTATTTGAACATTTTTTATGTATATATGGTATTATTTCTCTTGGCACTAAATCGATCCGAAGGCTCATGATTAAGCTAAATGTATACTTATATTAGCGATTACTTTACACTTACATTAGCAATATCCATATTAATGAGTTATTAAAAGAGGCTCGATAGCATGGCGGATCGTACCTCGTAATGAAACGAGACATTTGCCCTCCAGTGCTGCGCATAATAACCGATCATTATTATAATTATAACACAGGATTATATTTTTTTCTGGAAGATCGAACATTAAATAATTTAACAGCATGTTCATGCAGGTGTTGTGTTCATCTTTCTCGAAGATTTTACTGGTTACTGGTTGTCTTGACCAAAAAGATGAGATGTGCAACATTACACTCATATGTACTACTTCTATTTTAATCTCCATGCGTGCGGCTTTATTGGGAGTAGGATGGTATGGTGTTTCTTAATCTCTTAACACTATTGTGCAGTGAATAATGCCAACTGCGCTACTATCTTCAAAATGTTAAGACTTCCTGACTGACCAGGTAGCCTGTATGTCAACTACCTATAGTAAATATCTCGAGTCCTAGGATGTAAGTGTGTAGTTTTAGCCTGTTTTAACTTTTAATGACATAAGCTATTACGTGCTAAAGAAACATGCACTTACCTTAAGAACTCTAACAGTTTACGATCCTGGATGTCATAAAATATAGCCCTCGTTAGTACGAACAACGAATCTAATACTCCTGGTACCTTAATATCGTAATTATGTGACTCAAGCGGTTTTATTCTATTTAATGCGCCATTAAATTTAACAACAATTGCTTTTAGTGACGCTCGGAGTGGACATCTTTATGTTTATATATCGTTAAGATAAGAGTAGTTCCACGTTTTCGAATGCACAATGTCCCGAACGGGCCGAAGTATCACCCGGTGCATTACCATAACTCAGCAGCGTTGGTCTGCTATCAATGAGTGGTACATTTGTAAGTGGCGACGCGTGAGATTACAGCACCCGCGACGCCATGCCGAGGGTGCTACGTCACGACCTCACCAACGATCACAGCTCTAATGGCCGCACGAGATTTATATTGCTCTAAATAAACTGTACACAAACAATATATCATTCGATTGTATTAATACAAATAATCCATTTTTTATAATTTTTTGCTTAGATATCAATCTTTGTAATAAATCCAACAGCAACCTTTGTATGACATGTAGAGCAAAATTATTTATATAGAAGGCCTCTCATCCCAGTCCATTGTGTACAACTGCATGAAGCGCTGAGATGTTCTAAGAAGTACTGGTACTGTTGCAAATGAAAGCCTGAATAATTTTATCATAGTGTGTACTCATCACCTTTTACGCTAAAATCCGTAAATTCTAATATGTTCGATTTTTTTAAATTTATTAACTAACTCACATTACCTTATAAGATGATTATGATAATAATTTATGAGGAAGTGTAATGGCCGCCATTTACGGCGAGTGACGTTTGCTTATAAAATTTAGGTCTTCACTTGAATCAGGGTATAGTAATACTTCTATTTAGCCGTATACAAAATCTATACGGACAATAAAACCAAAACGCAAATATGTATATATATGTTTAAAACAAAGTATCTGATCAAAGAGGGTTTCTTAATTGGAATGAATATGACCGCTTGAATCCTGATTCGCTCTGGCTGTGTCTGTGCTGCTTGAACTGCGACTGAACAGTCCGTTTCATCTTTAATCTTTCATAATTACGAAACTTTCGAGGCCTCTAAGCCTTATCTACGCTTACTTCGCTATTTGTAAAGTTATAAAACTTCGCCGACTCAAAAATTCATTAATTGCCTTGAATATTTTCAAAGGTTTATTTTTCCGAACGAAGAGATTTAAAACTTTTCAACAAAAAAGAATTTTTCAATCGACTGCTCTACAACGCTTCTGACTTCATTTCTTTGTAAATTATTATCTCAGATAAAATTCTCTGACAAAAATCTTGTAAAATTGTTTTGAACTTTAGTAATGGATTGCGAAAATAATTTGAAGACAAAATACTGGAGTAGTATGAAAACAATGAAACAAGTAAATCTGAATTAAATATGGCTATAGCGTTAAAAATATTGGTCATAACTTTTTTCTAAAATTACTTGCTAAAGTTGGTTACAGTTCCATTCTAAAACTAAATTGGAATGTTCATACCCAATACTTTGGACAATGTCTACTGACTTCTGAGTTTTATCAGTTATATAGAGTTAAAACTTTATTTTTTTTATTATGACGCATGACATATGTACCAGTATGTGTATTAGGTAACTTTCCAATGACCGCATTGTACGTGACCATTTTTTTGGACGTTAGAATGAGGAAGCTTACCTTAAAAGATATATATATATATATATATATATCGTAGATCTTTTTAAGATATTTAATTCCATAGTACATTGTTTTGATCTATCTAGTGCAAAAAATATGTATTTTTCTACATCACATTACAATTCTTTGAAGTTCTCTGTTCTTGTCTACTATAATTTTCATTATATAACACATATCAACGTTCGTCTCTAATCACTTTGCCTATTTATGTATGAATATATGATGAAAACCGCATTATAATCTGTTGTGTGTAGTTTAAAAAATCTAGATAACAGACAGCGGAAGCGACTTTGTTTTATAGTATGTAAAGATTTGCATCCATTTATGTATCTATTTCTAAAGTACAAAATTTGTCTTTGTACAAGTATACCAGCACAAATAGTAGGTCACCCATTCAGGTAAGGCAGATGCACAGCCCAACAAAAGATATTGCAGTATACGTGGTTACAGTAAACAAGTATTATTCGGCCCCCGATTAAAGACGTTGTGAATGGCGCGAGTGTGGCCAAATCTTTAATAAGATTTATTGTAACCGATCTTGTTTTGACAATCACAATGGCGCTGGTTTTGACAGTAAATGGTTCTCATTGTGCTGTGTGGTCTCTATTGTTGGCCGCCTTAGGCGGACTCAAAATTGTGCTTAGGGCAACACCTGGTTGCAGAAAAAATAACAGAAAAACAACGTCTTCACTAACTTGACTTTTGAGTAAATATTCAACTTCTTTTGTAAGTGCTAAAATTGAAGAAAATAATATCGTTGGCTATTTTAAATATCAGTGCTACGTGACAAGCGCTCTCAATTATGTAATAACAGCAATCTGATCATCTATATAAATAAAAGGCCATGTGTGTATTTAAATTCCTATATAGACTCCTAAACGGCTGTAAAAATTTCAGTGAAATTTTCAGGAAATGTTCAGATTGGACTAGCGGATGATGGTGTGAAGTTAATTTGTGTTGTTGGTGTTAGTTTCTTTAGGATTAATCGAAAAATAAAGTTGTGTATAATCAGCGTACAAAGATGTTACAATATTTAATTGGATTTTTTAGGTCTGCTGTGTAAATGGCAAATAATATAGCACAAATCAAAATAGATCCCTGAAGAGTTCCTCGGACCACATTTTGCAATACCGAACGAACTGGCCTTCCTTCTTCACTTAAACTGTCCACAAATTGTTCACTATTTGAAAGGAAGGACGACAAACATTGGCGAGCTTCTGTAGTAAAACCATAGTATAGTTTGGCTAGTAGCAGCTTTTTGGTAATACAGTCAAATGCCCTGGAGAAGTCAAGCAAGAGACTTCTCTTACCACCATAGCAACTAGAAGCAGCTCTAGCAGTCAGAAGATCGTTGGTTACATGCGACAAGGCTGAGGCTGTACTAAATCCTTGTCGAAATAATAATAGTTCGAATAATCAGTGCTGCCCGCACGAAATAGAGTCTCTAGTTAATACATAATTCATATGTAAAATACCAAATTCACAATTATACTAATATTTATATGTCATTGTGATCACGATTGCGTTTGTATACCAAACAGTTTTTAGCAAACTTATTAATTAAATCAAACACAACAGGAGTGTGAACTATATTGATATTCTATCTATATTCGACTAACGCAAAAACAAAAAAAATGATTCATATATCGTATTATGCAATTGTCATTTGTAGGCATAATGTTTAATAATAATTTAAACTCCAAGTTTTGGTAAAATGCTGACAGGAATATTTTCTGAACACGTGCACCCTCACAACAATTGCACTAACACTTATTAATTTCATTCAGGTGATTGTTTGAACCATCACGATTTGCAACGGCTACGGCTAATACTTAGATCATGGGTTAGGTAAATTAATATTTTTATTGTCAACGCTACAAGTTTTTTTAATATAACTTTTACAAAACATAAGATCAGTGGCACGCGTCTTTGTAAATAATATATTCTACCAGTTTACCACTACAAACATTAGGTCACTTGGATCAGTTATCAAAAATGTAAATAACAAAATAATTTTATCCATTCTTTGTGCTTAACTGATTAGTACAAAATTGAAGAACTTGCCTAGAACTCCTCATATAGGTAAGCCCAAAGCGCCTGTCACTTAATGCTGCGCAATACATCGGTAATGAGTTTTTTTAGGCGTTTATGATTTTTTTTAACTAACCTAACCTAACCTTCTTTTACTTTTTTTGGTACAATATTATGTAGTTGAAATAGGAAATAAGGCGAAATAAAAATATCATTACTATGCTTAAAAAAACACCTAATCGTGTATCTATGGTTTGATTCCGTAACTACTGAACCATATAAGTAACTCACTTGTAACTCGATAGTTACCATTTTACACACGAATCCTTAGTAACTTATCGTTCAAGTTTCGAGTTCAAACTTGTGCGAGTTCATAGAGTAAACGTCAACGTCAACCAATGAAAATGAAAGGATTGTTTTAAATTTTAATTTGAACCAATCAAGTTCGTTACTTTGACAACAAATGATTGCTGCACTTCTAATGCATCAAAATGCATCAAACAAACAATCTAGTATTTTGTCATTGTAATGAAAGAGCAGATGTGTAGTGCGTGCTATTTTCTTTAGTTATTAGTGATAAAATAAATGTGTGTCCCTTGACTGTTAAGAAACAATAAAACAAACAACCGAAATACCACGGATTCCATGACTATTATCAAATTTTATTAGTTCGTGAAAGGGGTAAGTTAGCTTAGTAAGTTAACAATGCTGAATGGATTTTGCTTATATTTCTTACTAATCTAAATACTAATTCTCTAATTCTAAATGAAAACCTATGTTTTATGTAAGAAACTTACAATATTAGTGGCTTATTCTATAAATAAATGTTCAAATCAATTACATTAATATCTTAGCCAGTAATTTAAATCTCGGTTCATGTCATGACACGAGATACAAAAGACTTGTAGGCCATCCAGAAAAGAAATTAGCAATGCTATTTAATACTGCAATATCTATCACAGACGTTAAATGTTGTATACTTTTGGTGGTATAAGAGTTTTCGTGTTTCCTATTTTAAGGGAATTTTAAGAAACATTCATACAAACACATGATGTAATTTAGATTTACTGTATGCAAAAATATAATGAAATGAAAAAGTTTCAGAAAACAACTGAATTTATTTCACTGTGTCATACTTTTTACTGACTCAAAATGTTGATGCAAATGCAAAGAGCAAATGTATAAGAACATTCAGTCTATCCACATTAACATTATATAATGGTGTTTCCCCCATTCTTGAAGGGTAGATGAGACCTAAGAAAGTTGAATGGCTTGTGTGAAAGAAGGAATGATAAGAAGAAGTGTAAATTACAGATATGATAGCTGATAGAGGGATATGGGAAGGAATAATCTTATCTTAATTAAACTGTCAAATATAATGTGATTAAAATAGTTTATTTCCGGCCTAAGTTAACTGCCATAAAAGTTAGACTAAGCCATCATCAATCCTTGTTGAATAATACTATGTGTGTAAACTATCTTTGATATCCTTTGTACACATTTTGCATAAAATTTATAAATGACGAGATAAAAGTTCTTTGTTGATCCATGTGTAAATGTCACTTAGATGTATAAATAAGTATTAAGTATTATTTTTAAATAGAAAATAAATAATTATATTAAATTTTAAGAATTCATGTGACTATGATTAGAACAAAAGTAATGTTACACCAGGAGTAGAAAATTTGTTTCTGAATACCTACACTGTCAAAAAATTTGATGCAGTATAGGCCTCCCAGAAGGAGGTGGTCCAAAGATGTGACTATATTTAACAAAATAATCAACCAAAAACGACTTCTACAAACTAGTTTCGGACATGTTGGAGGACTTTGATCAAAGTTAGTGGGATTTGTCAGTACCTACATCAAACTGCCTGGAAGTAAAATCCATTTTTAATTATTTATTTATTAAAATATTAAGAAGCATGTAGTAATGCAAGCAACCAGGGAAAACAGGCAGACC
This sequence comes from Papilio elwesi, assembly GCA_029849275.1. Lineage (NCBI taxonomy): Eukaryota > Metazoa > Arthropoda > Insecta > Lepidoptera > Papilionidae > Papilio > Papilio elwesi. The sequence goes on from CM056697.1 coordinate 8,384,266, forward strand.
CAACTAATAACTGCGAATGTGAGCTTGTTTGTTTGTTACACTTGCATGACAATAAAAACATGCCATACATTACCACGGTCAACTTTTACCTGTCATACCAAGTTACTATATACAAAACCAAGTTACAAAAACTTACAATGTGCAAAATAAGAACCAAATGCATGCAGTGCTACAGACAAGTGCTAGTAAAAGAAAAATCTGGGTGAATAGACAATTACTGTCAAGAATTCAATTGTTGTATTTTGCTCTACATATTTTATAAGTATTTATTATCAGCGTTATCTCTCTGACCGCAACTACCACTAGATGGCCTCAATTGCTGGACATTAGTAGGTGAGGTGACCTTGACATAATGACTAAAACAACTCATTAGGATCAAGATCAAATATATCATTAGAAACTTCCCTATTTATTACAATACAACTATACAGTAGTATAGTATTGTGAAAATGTTATGATGTTGTAAGCATACCATTTTTGTATTTTAAAACTTGTCATATAAAGTTTTGTTCTTTTGATTTCTGGTTTATTTTAACAATGTTATTATGTTAACTTACACTGATGACACATTTTTAATTATGGTTTGGTGATGGTGCCCAATGGGGGCGGTACCGTCCCCTAATGGGTACTGGAGCTCTTCGTGGGGTTGATAGTGGTTCAAAGGTAAATAAGGAGCACTATGACAGTCAAGCCAGTACAATCATTAAATGATCATGACTCTCTGCCACAACCACAGGGAGCATGATTAGAGACAGAGAGAATTAATTTTTAATTTGTTATTATTAATAGATTTTAGACAGACATAAAATTTTGTATAATTAACTATCATGTAATAGGCGGTGTTGGAATTTTATTTTGGACTGATAGACTATTTTTTTATTTGTAAACAATAATACCTGAGTAAACAGAGGCAGTACTTCATTGTTACTTATTTGAAATAGAAGAGCTTGCTGTCATTTCGTTTGATTGTAGTTTTTACTTATGGTTTTAATGGGATATATATGACTTAATTTTATTTATGTATCTTAAAATACAGAAGCATGTTTTTATCATCTACAATAGCAGGCCTTGAACAGTGGAGGAGCATGTAACAAACCATCTGTTGAATGAATGGGCCAGCTCAACCGATGATATATCACAACCTCACAAAAGAATGGCGTGAAATAGAATATTCTGCGTTTCATTTGATGAGAGAAGTGAGGAGATTTTCTAATTCTATTTCTCTTCCCCTTCCCATCATTTTCTAATAAGGAAAGGATGGGATGGGGAGAGGACTTACGGTGGAAGGGATGAATGAGAAATAGAAATAACCATTTTCTGTTTATCCTCCCCCTCTGTCTGCTAAAGGTAGGCAATGCCTCCTTCTACTACAAAACATGTATTTAAATTAACCAACTCTTACAACTGCCGACACCAGAAATGTAGTGACAAATTGGTCCACACACTGTTATGTAAAACTGAGTTAGTATTCTACTTATTGTTAAATATAAGTCATTATGGCCTTGGCAATCATAGAGCGGTCATTGGCATACAATTTATCCTCTTATTTTTGGTTGTTTGCGTATCAGTTTGTCGTGTAGGTGGTGCTCTGATCGGCAAGGTCGTATGCTAAGTGATCGCTATGTATAGGTTTTTATGAAGTCTTCATTAGTATTTTGTACTTCAATAGTTTCGGTCGCGTAAATTATTACCGGTTCTCAGATACTAGTTCTTCTTTACATAGTTTGTGATTTTAATTTCGTTGCAAGAGATATTAAGAAAATAGTGGTTGAAATAAAACTTTAAGGTGGGGTTTAGTTTTTGTAAACTATATAACTATTATTTAAACTATGTAAATATATTATTTACAATAGGATGCCTAATAACAGATAGGAACTGAACTTATAAAACTGATATGTTGACAGACAACGTGATATCAAATGCACGGCGGTCAATTTAAACAGACGAAAAGTGTTGTGTTATAAGTCTTGAACGTATGTCATAACAAGGTTTTTATTTGTGGTATTAGAGGCGCTGGGTGATATATGTTTGCGTGCATAGTCTATGGCAACGTGATAATATAATACAATACATTCTTACAATTAATATGAATATCCCAGTGCAGCATATACTATGTCAAAGGCCGGTTGTGATTGATTCGTCACAATAAACTTTATATCAATTTCAGTAAAAATAATAGCGTCTTACCTCTGTCAGGTTTTCAGACTAATAAAATGTGGATAACACTTACTACCCCTACCACTGCTTGTTTTGTTTGTCCTGGATTAGACGACGTCACTATTTACTTGCAATATTTAACTTTGACGATACTTCTTTATTATCTTGTTCACTTCGTCATCGAGTATTTTTTTCACATATTGATAGCCAATAGTTATTCATTTCATCTATTTTATTGACAGTTTACATGTTTATATACATGAAAGAAAAACTGACTAATAAATCAACGCCCAAACTACTGGGCCTGGAAACTTGAATTTTTGTACAAATTTCTATTATTGCGTAAGCGAGTACAAAAAATGAACTTATCTTAATTCATCCCCTAAAGGTGTAAAGTAGGGGATGATAGTTTATATGGAGAAACTAACCGTGTAAAGTCGGGGCGGGTCGTTAGATTTTAACGTTAGATTTTAAACTTCAAAAGGTTATTATAAATAAGGACTGGGTAGTGTACTTTCGGTTCTTTAATTGGATCGACTCCTAATATTGTCACGTTTAATTGAATTATTCAAAATTTTGTTTGCAGATGAAAGAAAACCAGTCGGAATGGACAACAAGTACCGGGTGCTGCTGCAGCACCACCAGCAGGACGTGGTGAGGGACCTGGACGTGACCTACATCCTCGACGAGCTGTTCACCAAGAACGCGATCTCCAACGAGGACTTTGACAACATTTACAAGTTGGTAAGCGCACTACGAGAACATTAACTTAGAGAGTGCATTATGTATCTTCACCTTTGCTAATATGTTACTCATAAATTCGCAGATCATCTCTTCTGTATTAGCTAATACACACTAATCAAAATGAATTAATTCGAACTGAATCAACAGTCTGTCCTTACTTAAAAGTGACTTTCGAAGTTCATAACACCTATTATTTTAAGATGAAGCTAATGAACCTTTAAAATGATTCTTGTTTAATAGAGATTGTTTATTCATACTTTTATATACACTAAAAGAAAGATGGCTATGTCGTCAAAAAGTTTACTGTATCCTATACAGATTTCTCTCAAACTGGAAACATTACAGAGATTGTGGCGAACCTGAGGAATACATGTTTCAGTGATTTAGGATTCAATACCAATCGAAATAGAAATATAATAATGCAATGATCAAATTATTATTCATTTCTATCGTGCGAATCTTGAGTTAAATACCTCATTGGAAAAGCACATTCAGATTTTCCATAATAAAATCCATATCTCAGTAAACTTTTAACAATTATCTTTCTCTAATAGGTCTATTTAAAATTTTGCCAATGTTTTCGAGCGACTTACTCAACGTACAGCACGTAGAGTATTTTTTTGATTAATCAATATTAACACGTAAATAAATAAATAAATATGCGCTCACGCCCGTAACCCAGAGGGGTAGGCAGAGATCATGGATTTCCATTTGGCGCGATCCTGGCACACCTCTCTCGTTTCTTCCACATTCATACATCTACGCATGCATGCTTGTCGGTTATGGGTGCTCCTTATACCGCCCTTTTTAGTGAGTCATTAATCTGATCGATATAAGTTCTCCTAGGGCGTCCCCTACCAACACTGCCACCCACTTTTGCAACATAAATTTGTTTTGTTATTCTCTCTTCATTCATCCTTTCAACATGCCCGAACCACCGAAGCATACCTTTCTCAATTCTAGTCACAACGTCTACTTTTAAGCCACACTCTTCCCTTATACCGCTATTTTTAACCCTATCATTCAAAGTCACGCCTAACATACTTCTTAAGGACCGCATCTCAACGCCATTAACTTTACTAACCTGCTTTTCCTGCCAAACCCAGCTCTCACTTCCATACATTAAAGTGGGGACTAGTACAGCATTGTGTATTGCCAGACGAGCCTTCATAGACACATTCTGACTCCTCACTACTGTACCTATAGCCCCATTCATTTTATTTTCCGCACTCACTCGCCGTTCAAAATCTTTGACATGCCTGCCTACCATCTCTACTAAATATACACCCGAAATACACGAACTCTTCCACCTGTTCCACTACATTTCCGTTTACCTTTATTTCAATTACTGTCTTACTTTGTTCTCTTTCAAACACCATTACTTTCGTCTTATCCACATTATCTTCATACCTTTACCATCTAGTGAATCATTCACTACATTCAGCATAAGTTGTAAGTCCTCCGCTGATGACGCAAACACAACCTGGTCATCAGCGTACAAGAGACATTTTACAAATAACTCACCCATTCTTAATCCATTATAATATTCCATATTAACACGTATAACACTAATTACGTATTTATTAAACTTAATAAAAACAATAATTAACTAACTGTTTCTATGTCGTATGGTCCCACGCGGCAAGCATATCTCATATCATACAGTATGATAAAACGCTTACATCCCTTTTAAATGATCGTTGTAAATTTATGACAACAAAGTGCAGCGAAGCTAAACAATGTTTTAAAATAAATCAAAAAAGTATGCACTAAAATAATATGACCTTGCCTTATTATTTAACTTCAAATTCGGACTTTTATAAATCATTTTCAGCATTTTGCAAATCAAATTCGGACAGTTCCATGTTTACAATTTGATTCATTGATTTGATCGAATTTGATTTAAAGTTAAAAACCTTTCTTTTTAAAATATAAGTAGATTGTTGAAATAATTTACAAATAATTCTTTTAACCATTCCAACTAAGCTTAAAAGTCTGTGGTACGGCTAATGTAGGCTAGGTAATGATTCACAATAGTCGAATGGCGAAATCCAACCCATGACCTAGTAATCGGCAGTCTGTACCCTAAACCATTAGGCTTAATTATTTTGACTTTATATTATTTTACATGTTTTAACCCTTGTGGGTCTTTATATGTGAAATATATAAGAAAACTACAGAAAGATGAACATGACTAGGTATTAAGGCACCTCATTCGCCAGACGAAACGCAGGAGTATTTTTAAATGATTCTACTATATGTTGATATTCTGTATTATATATAAGTACTTCTTAATACATCAGGTGCTGACGTCTTGTTTGAGTCTATCTCCTTAAATAAGTACAGATGTATGAAGTATATATATTACAAAAGTTTTCTTTAGTATATTTACATTACATTCCAGTCGAGTCGCATCGATCGAACCAGGTACTTGATCGACACACTTCTTCAGAATGGTACTAACAGCAGCTACGAGGCGTTCGTAGACAGCCTGGCGAAAGACTGGCAGTGGCTGTACAAGAAGTTCACAGAAGAGAGCAATGAGACCATGCTGAACGACAGCTTCGAAGACGGACTCAGTAGGGGAGACGTGCCCAGGCTGCCCGATCACTACGTCAGGAGAAATGCAGTAGTGAGTGTCTCTTATACATAGGTACCTAGGTAGACGTTGAAGATAGCTATCACCCTACTTTGGATATTAAGTTAATCAAATAAAAACAACTCAGTAGATGACTCTAATCTTGTGCCAATAGGAAAGAACTGTGCTTCCCAACCTTTTTTCGTTCTCGTACCCCTCAATCAAACTTTTCATTTATGAGTACCCCTCCCCTGATACCATTTCTACTCCGTGCGTGCGTATCTACGTGTCGTCGGTAGAGACACCAGATGTCAGAGGTCTCAGATGAGTACAAAATGTTTGGCAGAACCACGGCCAAGTACATTCTGATTTTAGTGCTAAGTTTGATGTTGTGCGAGGGGAATACCCTGTAGTTTACCGTGAGCCGATGCAGCACCGATTCTACAGTTGATCTCCGTGTCATTGGTTGTTACTGTACTCCCCAAAGATTTAAACTTTTCCACTTGCTTCAAAACTTGCCCGTCAGGTTGGATATTGAGGGGTACAGCATTCGAGTGACCTGCTTTCATAAACTCTGTTGTGGTTATGCTTATTTTTAGCCTGAATCGGCAGCAAGTCGCGTCAATTTTTTCGACGAATGTCCGAAGTCATTCGGTAGTGTCGAGAGCTGGCGTATGGCATGCGTCCAGCCGGTTAAGCCTGTACCGTTCCAATAAGTGGGATAAGGGCAGGAAGATGATGCATTATCGATGCTTAAAAATTGAACTAAACTCGTTCGACCTGCTTCTAATTTATATTGAGTCGAGACTTCCTCTAGAGGGGCAAACGGAGGATTGAAAGTCCCCTTTATCAATTGTTACTTCTATTTTTAAACACAAATGAATGCACCGATTGACCGCGTTTTAACGTAATATGTATGACATCGATTTATCGATCAATTGCTCGCAGAAGACCAGAGATTTGTTATTTTTAACTACATAAGGTAAGGTAGAAAGAGGGTAATTGGTATCTGTATTTAGTTTATTATATCATCGGACAACCAAAATCTTCTCAAGGGCCTGCGAATTAATTTGGTTCAAAAAAATCCATAAGGCTAAACATTTTTAACTGAAATACCGTAAAAGGCAACCATTATTGAAATGCGTCATATCATTAATACGCTTTATGACCCAATATAATATATACCTATACTTATAGGTCGAGATCAGAAGCTGATGTAAAGATGGCTTGATTTATATTATAGGAGCAAGAGGTAGCTGCTAAATTGAAGCTGCTGACTCGGCACAGAATACTAGCGCTGCACGGAATGCCGGGCTGCGGGAAGACAACCGTAGCTGTCAGCGTGCTTCGCAACAACCCCGACCTCATCACCAACAACTTCAGCGGCGTCGTCTTCTGGCTCAACTTCGGCAATTGCAAGACTGAGGATGACATCACCGCCCTGCAGAACAAGTAATTGTTTTATCATTTTATTCTTACTTTTTGTTGCATGGGACTTAATATGCATATTGCATTAAATATGTGGTAATCATATTTTTTGTATCATTACAAAATGCATTATTAAGTTTCTCTTTTTTAATTGTCGACTAAAGCAAAACTTATCATCATCTATACTATTATACTAACATAATAATATTGACGAGCTTGTTTCAATGTCTGTTACTTTATTAATCGGATTCAAAAAAATGTATTGACGGACAAAATATTGAGAAAGGTTAGGTTATTTAAAAGAAAAAAATGCTAAGGATAGATATATGATTTAATAAATGGTGCGGCGAGAGAAACCACGGGACACAGCTAGTTATAAAAATTAAAACTTACATTTTTATGGTCTTCTATCTTTAGCACTCGTATCTTTTACTACAATTTAATATACAATAATAATATAATGTTAACTCGCTGTATAGCGTATAGCATGTCTATGTTTTTGTACGTTAGCGAGTCGTGTTCAATTACTTATGAAACTGCTGGAAATTGAACCCATAACTCATCGCAACATAACATACTGATCACTAGACTACGTAGTTCTTAACTTCTGTTTTCTTTTAATTTCCAGATTATACCGCAAGGCGACTTCAATGTCGACTCACAATTCGTACATGACGTCATCAATATCAATGTCTAGCACCGGCTCGAACGCCGACAGCCACTCATTCTACGACTGGTCTTGGGAAGATATGAAAGACCGGCTCATATCGCAATTCCAGAGCCAGGCATTGAAAGAATGCCTACTGGTGCTGGACGAGGTTAACGAGAAGAAATGCTTGAGGGCGTTCGATATCGGCTGCAAGATATTGATCACGACACCCGATACGGATGTAGTTTTAAATTTCCAAGCTCAAATCATCAAGGTAAGGGTATTCGATCTGTTAAAAGACATAGCACTCCTACGTATTATCTGAGCTATTGTTATCATAGTTCTGCATTTCTGCAGTACATCAGTACTAGACGGGAAGGGTACTCATCAGCCCTCCCATCCCATACTGCTGTGCTATAATACATAAAAGTGGGTCATACGGGATGGGAAGAGATTATCTCTTTTATTATTATTTTTTTATTATTCACTCGTTACCAATCGCCCCCCTCCCACATAAGCCTCCTGATTCCCTCCTGAAGTCCCGCATATTCCTAAATCTTCTGATGGTTGCGGGTGTTGATGGGTAGCTAGAGCTTTTTTCTTTACCACTATAATACATTGATTTACCTATTTTTATATTATTTTATGTATAATTCTTTATATGTTACTTACAGGTGGAAAATAACTTTACTGAACAAGAAACTCTGGAGCTATTCTCCTTATGTCTCGACCAATCAGTACCACAGTTACCTAGAGAGGCGAAGAAGTTATACGAGATCTGCGCGGGGAGCCCCTTCCACATCGCGCTCATAGGGGCCCAGCTCTCTGAGAATAGGGAACGGTTCAAGCACGACCACAAGTACAGGAGCTCATATCTTAACAAACTAGAGAAGAGGGCTTTCTTTTTGTGAGTACACAATGTTATTTTCAAATATATGGATTTTTACAGTAAAAGGAATGAGTAATCCTTTCACCTAATAATATTAAGTAACCGCTACCCATAGGCATTTTCAACAAGATAATGAGTTGAAGATGCATTTCCTACCTTTCGGGCCAGTTGCATAAACTCTGAATAAAGTGCCTAATAACTAATTGCCAAATAAGTTAACTGAGACAAAAACTTTCCGTTTAAATAATTAGCGTTTCACAAACGAATTTATGTATCAATATGTTAATTCTAAGGTCGAGATGGAAACGTCGCATTCTGACGTTGCAAGTTACGGAACATGTGCGAGCATAAATCATTTTTTAATTAAATCACTCTCAAAAGCATTTAAAATTCCTCTTTTATTAGTTGCAGGTTTTTGTTGCGAGCTGTACCACTGTTAAAATAAATAAACCTGTGATTTTCTGCAATTCAAATTTAGGAATTGTGGGCAATGATAACTTGTATAGTTGGTACTGTAGTATATGAATAAAATGGATGGATAAGATTAAGAATGAGAATATTAGAGGAAGTCTGGAAGTGGCGCCAGTGACAGGGAAATTGTGGAGCAAGAGGTTAGCGTGGTATGGGCAAGCTATGCCGTGAGGTGAAGGACATAAAGTGAATGTGCTGAGAATGAACGTGGATGGTTACCAGAGTAAAGGAAGACAGAGGAAAGTATGGATGGGTTGTGTGAAAGATGAATGTGTAAGAAGGGTGTGAATTCAGATGAGACGGCCGATCGAGGGATATGGCAGACGGAAACATACCGTGCCGAACACAAATAAATGGGAGAGAGTGATGGATGTAGTACTGGCAAGAGCACTAAGACATTGTTGTTCAGTGCAAGGTGAATAGCGATGTTTTATTATTTATTTAGTTATAAATTAAAGAGTTACAGATCGTATTTTTCTTGTATTTTTGTTTATCTTTACCATACAGTTTGTCGAGGCATCACGAAAATCCACAAAGGACCGTTGAAGTTTGCATAAATCTGCTACAACCTGATATATTGAGTCTCTTTAAGAAGCTAACGGTGCTTCCGGACAATGCTAAAATATCTGCCAAAGTCCTTGCGAAATTATGGAACAGAGAACTGACCGAAGTTGAGTCGATCATAAAACAACTTCGCAGCAAGTCGCTTCTAATAGAATTCTACGATCGTGAACAACAGAACTACATCTACGAGGTGCACGTGTTCATCATGGACTATCTGAGGACTTGTTGGGATGACGACGATGTGAAGAAATTACACGAGAACTTCCTCAAGAGTTATCATTATGAGAACACAAATAACCCTCCTTTGAATATCGAGGATGATGGCTACATTGCGTTTTACATCGGGCATCATATACTTAAAACGAAAAATTTAGGCAACAAATGGAACTTATTCAATAAATTATTTCTAGATCTCAAATTTTTAGGCAATAAAGTCAGGTTGACCGGACCCGCTGATGTTATTCTAGATTTGCAGAAATATGAAACCTATATCGCCGAAGATGTAAGTAAACTTATATACATTAATCATTGTTATTCATAGCCTATATTGTATTTGAACAATTCGTAAATCATTTCAAAATATGTTTGTAATACTGTAAAATATAATTACTGTCTAATAAGCTAACCATTAAATAAAAATTGGTCATCCTCATCGATTCTAACATTTGTAAATCCCTTACTTAAATCCATCTTCACTCATTCCAGACATTAGACAAAGACCTTCTATATAGCATCAAAGCCTATTTAAGCACGCACGGCACTGACCTCTACCGCTACCCCTACACGGACATAGTGCAGAGCATCCTGCAGCAAGAGAACAAAGGCATACTGTACACTAAAGCGTCCGCCATCGCTCAGGAGAGGTGCGCTAAAAATGAACTTTACTTTGAGTTCCTGTAAGTACTCGCTTTTTAATCGCTTATCTCCCATTGCTTTCGTGCATGACTCACATTTATTGTTCGTTTATTATAAGTGTGTAAGCCCTGAATGTTTCATTGATTTGGAGCTCGGAATGCTGCATTCTATAAATTCATCAGTTACTTATAATTATTCATTTTGATTAAAAATGTTCATACTATCAATTATATTTTATTTAAACCTGAAAGTCTAGCCTGAGATGCTAAGATGTATGCCACCAGATGTTTTTTAAATAACTGATCATTTACAGACACGAACAGAACGTAGAGGAAATAAAACATACAACGATCGACGTAACGGAGACCATCACGGCGGTCTGCTTCCTCGGAGACCACGTGCTCATTGGAACCGATTCCGGTCTCATTAAGGTACGATATAACTATAAAATTGAGAAGCAATACAAAGAAGACCGATAACGTTGATAAGGTACTGATATGTTACGAGTAGGCACGCCAAAGAACCAATGATATAGACCCTTCACTCTCGATTGACAGTACAGTAACATAGTAACGTCTATGGAATAATGAGTGTTGTGCCGAATTCTCAATCGCAATCCTCTTCCCCTTCCCATCTTGTCCATATAAAGATAGGATGAGAAGACGTAGAGGATCTGACGGGGTAGGGGATAGATAAGAAAAATAAATATCCTTTTATCCCCTCCTTTGTCCATTAAAGGTTTAGGAAACTCATCTGCAACTCATTTACTTGTTGCGGATGTCTATGCGTGCGTACCAGTCGCTTAATATCAGGTGAACCGCTTACTCGTTTCGTACCTTCTTCCATAAAAAAATTAGTTAAATTACAGAAATAAAATGTGCATCAATTTTTTTATAAAACTTTTCAGTTTTTTAACATTTCTACGAATATAATGGAAAAGGAGCTGCCGGGGAAGGGATTTGCTATAAATTGGATAGGAGCGTGCCCCATGAACCCGCCAGTCGTGGCCGCGCTCGACCACAGCGGGTACATCACGATATTCTACATCGATGACATAGGCCGCGATGAAACAGACGACATTATCGAGGAAGGTATATATTGTTATAATGACGTCGCTAAGCAATTCCTCCGCTTTTTACCAGTAATGTTATCTCAAACTCATGAATTCTGAGATTTTTTCTTCATTCTTTATTGTTGTATTAATTTTGAATTATCAGCTGTATGGATTAAAATCCCGCTCGATCCCTTTATTGAAAACGCATTGGATTTGGACACAGTGGGCGATAGCAAGGTGCACGACGCGAGGGTGGTCGCATCAAGCGAACAGTCCCGACATCGGCATCAAAATAAATCTTTAAAATAATTTGTCACTGTCTATTGATGAAAACAGCATTAAAAATCGCTGCGTAGTTTGAAAGATCTAAGGGAACAGACAGCTGAAGTTTTATACTATTTCAAGATTCAGTCAACTTTATTATCGATGCATTTATAGAATCTATGTGTACAATAACAATAGGCATCAACCTTAGGGTCCGATTTCACAGCTGCGCTCTAATAAAAAGTATAAACGTAAAAAGTTTCAAAAAAAAATACTAAGATTAACGAACAGGGTATAGCTTCGTCAGTCGCTGTTCGCAAAGGGATAAGATATCAGTGAGACATTACGTCACATTTCACTCGAGACTTGTCATCGTACCAGGCGGTCACCACGATGTTAAACTTAGGGGAGTCCTAAGTGTCATAAAACGGGTCCTCACTTTATTGTTTACAGAAACAGAAGAATCGTACAACAATAACTACGCAAACATAGTGACCATTCCACCCAAACTTGGGCCCTTCCTCAATTGCCGATGGGCCAACAACGAGGAGACATTGATCACCCACACTTCCAGAATGATCATCCTGTACGAGCCCAGTGGCAAGGTGCTAAAGGTGTTGGATAACTTTGACCGAGACCGCGAGATAACGTGTTGCGTGCCGTGTAATAATGATAAACAAGTCATCGTTGCTACAAATGGAATTAATTGCTTGGAAGTTATCGATTTGACCAGTAAAGAAAAAGTTATGTCATTCGAGGAGTCCGAGCCTGTGTTAAATATTTTAACTATTCCTGGTTAGTATGATTTTATTCTTACAAACAACAAAACTTTGTATTTCCTAAATATAACTATCAATATACTTAGGCATAAGACATCTTCAAGGAATTCAGCCGATAGTGTCTGTACTGCACATGAACACATGAAAATACATGACCCATTCTCTACTCACATATTACTTTCTATACAGACATCTTTAATTCCAAGTATGCTGTTTTAGAAGTCATGAATATATTAAGTTAACTCCTGTCTTTTTCACTTTTTCCTGTTTTCTTCTCCTTTTTTGACACAAATTCAGTTCACGTTAGTTACCATGTTAGCTACAATAGATAGGTAACGCAGATGCACTTTAATCTCATTGTATGTACACACATATTATCAAGCTGTGTACACACACTCTGGTTTATGATCTAGTTTTTAAATATTGTGCCCTAATTAGATATATGTTAATGATTGTAAACGGTTATGTGTACTTAAATAAAAATAAATATACTTCTTTGTTATATATATTATCCAAATGGATGTGTGGATGTATGGATGTTTGTTACTCATTCACGCAAAATCGGCTCAACGGATCTGGATGAAATTTGGCACAGAGATAGATTATAGTCTGCAATAGCGCGTAGACTTTTAGAAAACTTTTTATCACGGAAAAATGTACGGTTCCCGTGGGATATATATTATTTGTTGTTTTTTACAGGTGTTATCTACGTATATAAAAGGTGATGTGTGTATGTATATATGCTCCCTATAAATTCCCAAATCAATAAACTTTGACGTTTTATATGTATGTCGGTTCCATTGTGACCTCCTGTAGTATATCTATATGTATATAAATGTATCCGGACCGATTGAGACTGAGGTGTCATTCGATTCTTGTTGATGTAGTGTCATGTGCATTCACACGATTTTTTCTAATACAAATCGCTCGTTCAAATCCCTACTAATATTATTAATGTGAATGTAAGTTTGTTTGTTACGCTTTTACGCGAAAACTACTCAACCGATTATCATGAAACTTTGTAGACATATTCTTGGAGGTATTAAAAGTAACATTTATGAAAAAAATGTATAAAAAGCGAAGTATGTATGTTCGCTATAGACTCCAAAACGGTTGGACCGATTTCGATTAAATTTACAATGATTGTCCAGATTGGCACATTTCTGTGTTTGGTACAATCGGATGAACATAATTAGTTGTACCCTAGCGAAGTCGGGGCGGGTCACTAGTATTATATAACCTCTTAATAAACAAAACCATTATATCATAAATGAAATAGATTCAATTAACTCTAAACATGAAACTCTGAACATTATCTAGAAATGAAATATTTTTGATACTATCAAATTGCGTCAATAGTTCACAAACTTTTTTTAGTTTACAACTAAACTTGACTCACGGCAATATATATTTCACAATTATACCCTGAATAACATTTCAGGTTGTAACAGAATAATAACTCTATCCGAGAGGGATATAATAGAGCACGAGTACAAAGTGAACACGGGGTCCTACCAAAACGTGTGCAATGTATACATCTGTAGGCGAGTCCTAACTGCTGACGAGGTCAAAGGGAATGTATCCTTTGTGGTCGCTGAGGTCAACAAATCGGGCACCTTGCTGTTCGTCGCGACTGACGATAGTCGCGTCATTTGCGTTGACCTTAAGACCAATACTAGAGTATTTGACCTGGATAATAGGAGAGGGTAAGTATGTATAGTTTGTTACAGATCAAGGTAAAGCTACCTTATGAGCTATTTTACAATACACCATTCCCGAAGAAAGTATAAAAGTGTAATGGTCGCCAAGTATGGAAAGTGACCTTTTTTTCTTGTTCCATCATGATTTGGAACAGTATATATATATGTATGTAGCGAAAACTTATGGTTTATTTTAAAAAAAAATGTGTGCGTTAGAGAATCGGAAAAAGATTAAATTGGTGTAACAAAAACAATGAATTAAAGTACGAAATTAATGTAATGCATTACTATCGCATTTTAACCATTGTACGATAACTAGTCGATTATTAATTAAAGATATAAGCAATTAATTAAAATACAATATAAGCTTTGGTAGTGCGTGAAATGTTGTCGGTCAAATTTTTGGGTAGTTATTGTTATTAGTCTTTTGTGCTTTTAATTAAACAATTTCAATAATATTCCGCTCCATGAAGGTTTTGGACATCGTGGTTGAAACTATGAAATTTGTAATGACGATAAAATTATAACCGTCTTCATTTGTTTAATCGTAACTTCCAGTAACGTAACTTGTATGGCGGTGAGTGAGGTGATGATGTGGGATGACTTTATGCCGGGCTCAGACGTGCTACTGACCGGCACAGGAAGCGTGGAGAACACTGCCAAGGTCTGGTTCCTGGACGCCTCTTTTGTTTCGCAAAACACTCATAAGAATAGGTGAGTTTTTACAAACAACAATACTTAGACAACGTGCTAGTGCATTTTTTTATATAAAAATATGTCATATAATGCCGAGAGTCACTCTTTTTTCCGCATTAGTAACTTTGTGTATTCGATATATTTTTCTGGAAGTGTGTTTATTAAGAATTTTTCCAATAAAAAAATTGGATGTTACTGTCTATGTTATGCTTGTGCTTCAAAATATAAACCCGTTTACATATTCGCATTGCAGCAAAGTCCGTCTGACGACAACATTCGACGTGAGTTTCGTTGGTGCTTTATCACCACAAACTCCCAACACAACGCCCAATAGTGGCTCCCAAAGCCACGACACGACGCCCAGACGACACAAGTCCTTCGTCACCCACAAGGAGATCGAGAAGAAGTTAGCCAAGAAAACTATGAGCTTGGACCGACATAACCTAAAACCGCTGAATCTTAAAGGCATTTGCAATGGGAATAATGAGAGTACCATCCAGCCCTTACTAGCCGTTGTGGATGACAAAAATAATATACAGGTATGAAGACATTAACCTATATTCAAAAAGTGCACTCGCCGCTCGCTCGCAGAGGCTTGTAGCTTGTATTTTGAGTAATGATTTCTCAACTGTCTGACAATGACGCACTTGGGGCTGTAAAATAATAATATAATATGACAAGTACAGAAAAAATATTTATAAATGTAAAAATAATTCGTCGTCGTCATCGTCGTTTCAGCCGATATCTGTCCACTGCTGAACGTAGGCCTCCCCCATTGATCGCCACAAAGATCGGTCCTCTGCCACCCTCATCCAGTGGGCTCCCGCAACTTTGACCAGATCATCGGTCCATCGTGAGGGAGGCCTACCTACGCTGCGTCGACCTGTACGTGGTCGCCACTCTAGGACCTTTCGGCCCCATCGGCCATCCGTTCTGCGAGCAATGTGTCCGGCCCATTGCCACTTAAGGCTTGCAATTCTTCGGGCAATGTCGGTTTCATTGGTTCTACTGCGGGTCACGTCATTTCTGTTGCGATCACGCAGACTCCGAGCATTGCCGTCTCCATTGCCCTTTGGGTGACCTTGAGCCGTCTACTCGCATTGAGGGGCCACGTCTCAGTGCCATATGTAATCGCTGGCAACACACACTGGTCATAGACTTTCGTCTTGAGACACTGCGGTAGACGTTGGGACGTGAGGATTTCTCGCAACTTCCCGAACGCTGCCCATCCGAGTCGGATTAGTTTAATATTTTAACTTTCATACGTGAGTGTGTGTGTGTGTGTATATAGACGCAGATTTTATATGTATAGGCTTAGTGCCAGCATCTAGTACTGTCGGCAAGCATTATTGCGTTTCCATTTATAACGCGTTAGTACTTCGTTTTCTTATGGCTGATGATCAATTAAGATTTCACGACTTAAGTTGGGACATATTAATGTCAACGTTAGTGTTTTATTTTCTTTTCTATTTGCAGATAATGCGTGGTAGAAAACTTTTAACCGAAATATCGCCTAGAACTGACGATCTAATAACTGCAGTTAAGATATCACCTTGCAATCAGTACGTTATCTATGGCCTGAGCACAGGTATAGTGACCAAATACGCACTCAGGAGTAAGGAAACTAAGGACATTATAGACGTGTACAGCCACGTACTGTACATGAGTTTCGTCAACCCGGATCTGTTGATTGTAGCGGGTAAGAACAGATGTCTAATGGCGTACCGTTTAACCGCCGACGGACACTGGAAGTCTGAAATGTTACAACGAGGAAATTGCCATCTGGGATCACAGGAAATACTGAATGATATTCAAGGTATGCATTGTTTCGGGCTTATGTTTTGAGTTGACTTCACTTGGTAGTGTAGTCCTCGAAGCAAACGCTACTCTCCTGAGAATTCTTATTAAAGTAAAACATTTGCGGTATTCTCTAAAATCATTATATATCTCTAATATCATTATTTACGGCATGAACTTATCTAACAAAACTATAATACATTGTTTAAGACGTCGTATTCACGGAGAATTTCTAAATTCTAATTCTCTGTGTTTGAACTTGACTCGAAGTCGCGAGCAGTGAACTTTGAGAACCAGATTAAATATTAGAAGATGTATTAATCAGGCATTCGTCGTATATTTTAGGTTTTAAGGTCCGTAAAATCAGCCCCGAGAAAATATCGGCATCGAGTAGCGACGCTAGTATCAGTTCAAGAGATCGGTTGTTTCCAAACGGCGACACTAGAGGTCGCTTATGTAAATCGAGCAGTCTCGTCTCTTGCTTCTGGGTGGCCGACGTGGGTCTGATCACCGTGGAAACCAACGCCACCGTTAAACTATGGGATCGCAACCTACAAGTGGCGAGTATCTTGAATGGTAGACAAACCGACGTCTATGTCAACTGTGCAGCTTTCCAGAAAAACGTACTGGCGATTTGCGATGACTATCACAGATTTCAGGTTAGTTTGATATTAAATATGTCTATGGATCTCTACTTTATAGTAATAAATCTGTCTTGTTGTATGTTCTTCATTTATATATTAAATATGTCTATGGATCTCTACTTTATAGTAATAAATCTGTCTTGTTGTATGTTCTTCATTTATATATGACGGACGCAATATTTTTTTAAATACAATGAATAGATTAGCTCAACTATGACTGTATAACTAAATATTATTTCGTCTAGTCTATATTCAACGAATGTGCTACTAACTACTTTTTAATCCTTATTATCATGTTATGCTTTTTTTGTCTGTCTGTCGACATATTTCTCACTACCATTTATGTTGATATTTATGCGGGGATTATTTTATATATTGTCTACAATACACATTGAATACTTGTAAAGTAGAATTGTTTTATTTTCAGACTTATGAACTTAAAACCAGTGAGAAGATTGAACTGCAGCCAATACAGACATATAAGCTGAACAACCGCATCGTGTGCTGCGACCTCACCGCCGACGGCAGCCTGCTGGCCATGGGGCTCGACACCGGCAACGTCATTGTATGTACTCAGCTTTATTATATACGAACATTGAATTAACTAATATCATAATGATATAATAATAAATCGGCCTTTTTTAAGAATGTTCCCCTCCCACACAGGCCTCCTCTTCGAAAGAGGGAATTTATTTATTTATTATAATACTATTTAGAAATTTATGTGACTATGGTATAAGCAGCGGCATCGGCTGATAAATAACAAAAATGACAACAGAATGTGTCTAGAATACTGAAAGAATCTTCCAGAATACTGGAAATATATATTTAGGGGTATGTGTTATCATAGAAATTAGTATGTGTCCGTTATTTATTTAGTACTATATGTTATTTACTTTTGAGATGCAATCGAAGTATGTTAGGCGTGACATTGAATAATCGGATTAAATAGCTTTATAGCGGAAAAGTGTGGCTCAAAAGTGGATGTTGTGACTAGAATCGAGAAAGGTATGCTTCCATGGTTCGGGCATGTTGAAAGCATGGATGAAGGAGGAGTAACGTCAGAAATGTTCTCGTTGCCCATTATCTGCCACATAATATTCATTAAAATGTTCCAGGTGTGGCATGTAAGTAATCAGCGTCAGCTTAGGTTCCTCAAGCACCACAAGACTAAGGTCCAATGGTGCCGGTTCTCCCCAATGCCGGAACGGCTCTCCCGCACTAGCATGCACTCTCCGTCCCCTCTCTCCCCGTCGCAGTCAGCCCCGCCCCTAGAGGACGACGCCCCGCCCCTCGTGCTCGTTACCATGGCCGCAGAGATCGTCTGGTGGAACGTCACGTATGTCATCAAGACTAGAGCCAATAAAAACTTCTGGAGGTATGTTTTATTTGCACTATAGTCTCTAAATTGTTTATACAAAATTAGTAATTTAAAACATGTTTTTCTAGGATTATTATCCTTCACCATATATTTCATTATTATTATTAATAATAAATGCTTCAGGAATCGCTGGAATGCGGTGACGCCTATCGCGAGTCCGGTCGACACCGTGAACCTGACTACAACAATGGACAACTTGCACATCGACACTGCAACCAACAATTTCTTCTTCGGTAGCGGGCTGTTGAATGCGCAGGAGTGCTGGAAATGCTTCTGGAAGGGGAAAACGTTAGTATTCTTTATCAATAATTGTTAAATTATTGGAACTAGATGTACCCGTAACCGACGAGCATGTATTGTAATGGTTTCGTCACGGCGGACTACTATTAAATCTGCAAGACACGATTTGTTAGTATCATCAAATAGCTATAAAACCGTTGCGACATGATTATGAGGCATAATCTAATTCTATCAGCAAGTAACCAGTATGTCTTGTATGTTAATCCGACTTATCTTCGCTTGGGTAAAGCTCTGACGGATTCTGGTTCCTTAATTACATATGAATAAATATTATTATTCGTAATCTTTTAAGTTTAAAAACATATTTGCATATGTACTTAGATAAATTATTGTAAATTAATTATTTAGTTTTACAATCTATCGGCCTGTTTACAATACATCATAAAACCAATTTGTTTCAGTTGCAAAGAAGGTTCAAAGAAAAAGGAGATTTTGGCTTGCATTAAATTGTCTGGGGTCAACGCGAAGAAACTTTGCTGTGACGAAAAGTTCTCGTGTTTTGTGACTGTTGACCATCCCGGTCATATCCATATCATGAACTTAATGCACGCCAACACGTAGCGTCTCGCAACCGTCTGTGTTGTGTGTGGTGGATGGACTTCATTGAAGTATTAGAGAAATCATCTTAGAAGGAAACGTTGGCAAAAGGGTAATAGTGTTACGATGTTAATGATGCTGTATCTTTAATTTTGCCATTTTTTATTATTATTATTATAGATATACCATACCAGCTTCAAATATGATCGTGTCCAAGAAGAGAAGTCGTCCAATACTAATATTATTTACCCGACTGACACAGGAGGGTAACGTTCTTGGGTATGTATCTATGTGTGTCCGTTCCATTGTGAGGCGTTATTAGATTCTAATTCCACCCCTGAGTGTCATAGCTCATGCGATCAGTGACGATAGTTACAGTCGATCGGGTTTCTTTGGTTATTTAAATTAATGATTTCTTGTTAATATGAGAAATTAAAATGCAATCCAGTACATACAATACAAATGTTTTTATTAAATTCTTTGATATGATTAAGTAATCAGACATTCTTTACATTGTATGAATACATAATTTTAGAGAAAAACAGTGCTGATACAGCAGTGTATAATCTGCGAAATTCATTTTTTGTCTATGGCTTGATAATTGTTTTAATTTTAGAATATTAGGAATATTTTTAGTTAAGTTTTTAGAAAAAGTTGAATGAAAACATTCTTAGGTCTATTTTAAAATTAATTTCATATGATGATAAAGATTTCGTGTAACTCAACGCGGTATGTTTAATATAAATAAAGCGGTTCGCTTCTGTGGTTTGAGCAAGTTTCTCAAAAAGTTTTAGAACAGTACCAGAGGCAGGAGGCAGTACCTTCAATCCAATGGTACTTTTTAAAAATGCCACTAGGGATTATCGTAAGGGATTATCATGATGGAAAGGCAATATAAGCAACAAATGATATAAGTCAGTAATCTGCTTTTTTGGTTATCTTTTTCCAGAAATAATATGCTTGTAATAAAAAAGATATTACAATTTTTTTTAAATAATTTTGAAGTAAAAAATTCTAAATTGTCGTTTTATGTAATAATCTTTTTTTTAAATTAAGAATTTTTTGTAATAATAACTTTAATACGTAAATAATTGCTCCATTTAAATGCTTTAATGTATTTGAATATTGATTTAATTTATATTAATGTAATGCTCAATTTTTTTGATTATTTGTTTTAATTACTCAATTACTGGTCACTGGTAGACGACATAATTATATACGTAAAGCAATAATGATACAACGAAAAACGTATTGTAAGTGTCAATACTTGTTTATATATTTAATAATATTATATTTTAAATTAGACCAATTTAATTGTAATAATGAATGTATTGCGATATGTCGTCTTTATCTTTCGTAATACATTTTCAAGGCGCCGTCTACCGAGTGTTAAAAATGTATTAGTCTTAATCTAAAATTGGTGGGTGACCTTAGAGTGCCATTAGAGACCAATTGATGCTTTTTGTGACGCCTCTATACAATATTAACTTGCTTCGAATTACCATGCAATATACAACGCACAATTTTTGTAAAAATTATATTACAAAGTTAGTATTAATTTAATAATAATTGTAATTCCAATCCCACCACACATGTGTACGTATGAATTCAAAGTAACACATTTCACAATGTGCTTGATTGTAAGTATCGTATTTTAGTATTTTCACTCGAATCATTCTTAAAAAGATTAACAATTTTAAAAATCGTATTTATTTTTTACAAATCAACGTATGATGATAGTTATTAGTAGAAACTAACTAAACTAATTAAGCCAGTGAACAATTTGATATTAACCAATCAAAACATTTTAGTCTACTGAACAAATTATATAATAAGTTAATTAACATAAATACGGGCGCACAAGCAAGCTCATTCAAAGTGCTTATTACAGTTTTTTTTATATTTAATGCATTTATATTTAATAATAGCTGTATTTTTATATTAATTTTTTATCAAAATATATTTCTTCATTGTATATTAGGTGACAATCGGTTGCCCAAGACTCTTGTAACGGTTTCAAGTTATGGACTATACTCATGTTACGTTACGATAGTGCAATAGTCCAAACGAGCTCCGATAAAAAAACAGTCAATAAAAGCAATCAGAGACTTCAAACTTTATTTGTCTTTGATAAATTGTTATTGTAATAACGTCTCGAAAGTTTAGTTTTTTTGTGATGTGTTAGAGATTAGATACAAGATAATTATTATAAACTATTGAGGCAATGTTTGATAATCAGTGAAGGAATTAAACATAGAAGAGTGAAGTCAAACAATGTTCTCTTCAAAAAATGGCTAGTTTGTTCTCTATTACCGTCGTGACGTAACGATTGGCTTTGTTGTCAACGCTCGTCGCCAATTCGGGAAGCAGCACATAGTTAAGACGGCATTATTGATGCGTGAATTGATAACGTGTGGCTATCTACTGGGCTGCAACAGTTGTCAAAGAAGACTCCGCTCAACGTCCACACTTAGTTGTCATGAAAGAACTCAATTCGCGTAATAAAAAATAGTTTATAAGCCCCGGCCATGACGGTACGGTTTTCGTTATAGGATTTTGAAGCGATAAGAATGCTTCCATGTTTTATTTGCGTTCACTGTTGATAATAGATTCAAATGTAAGGTAAATTCTTGTTATCGACTTTAGTTTTGTATTCTAAATCTTGACATTTTATCTTTATTAATTGTTGATTGCATTCCTCTGCCTTCCCCTCTGGGTTTCGGGCATTATGCCATTTTTTATGATTAAGCTTGGCACAATCGTTTTAATATTAATTTCAATCATTTTCTCAGGATTTGGCGTAAATTACTTTGACATTTAATGTATTTAATTCAAAACCGGGTGTTTACGTAGCGAATGATAAGGAGCGTCAACAAAGTTTCATTTGATCATACTGTTCAATCTGTATGTAATTCTAATGGAATGGAAAAGATCTCGTATTAGTTGTAGATAAGATTTTGTATCTTTTTATAAAATATGGTGCTATAATATTATAGGTTTATTTTATAAATAGGTGTTAAATTTTGGGCAGATATTATGAAGATTTTTTACATGTCTGTTCTGCCTAATCAATATTAACTAATTAAGATGTTATATGTAAACTATAATGCTCAATTCAGCATTTCTACAATTCTGTTCCTAAATTAAGTCCAGTTTTACCTATGTGTTCCATTGAAATGTTGCGGATTCAACCATGCATTTACATTTATCATGTTTTATGATCATGAATTAACTTGTATCAACAATGCTATAAAAATGAAACTATATTTTTAGAACTTTTAGTATGTTAGTTTTATTATAATGAGCTATACATGAAATAAACAATTTTTCTTACAAATTGTAATTATTAAACCATTCCTTTTGTCATATATTTTGTTCCTTTCCAAATGCGGCAAACAATGACGAATGGGAACATATTTGCTTGAGTCGCTTGCTTACATTTTTCGTCGCAACATGAATAGTGTCGGGCCTGCTCCACCGAATATCTACGAACAACCGCAGGATATCAGCGTGATGCTGCCTGTCCAAATCTAAGCTCTGATTCAACGGACATGGGTTTGTTAGGTATATTAACAGTTAATATTTTTCGCGGAAGCGGAGGCGAGAAACTAAAGTGTCCGCTCGCTTCGAATGAGTCATTACATACTCTGAGCCTAAACCCGCACAGTCTGCAACTCCCCTCCCTACTCAGGAGAATAGTGCGTAGAACAGGAGCTCCGCGTCATGGAACACGGATCCTTTGTTTCGTACTACTGTTTTGCCTTATACATTTCCACTAATTTCCTGTTCCTTATCTACTCTTTTTCCCTTATAACTATATATCTATTACTATCAGTGGGCGAGAGGAATTGCAGAACGTATGTGAGCAAGTCCCTCTGCTCTGTGAGAGGAATCTTTCCATAGAAATTTACGGAACGTAATCGATTCAACCACTCCCGCTCGGATCCTTCATTCACTCTCTCTCGCGCTAAACAACTCACGCAATTTTTTGTCAAGTCTTATTTTATTTTTTTTACTGTAAAAATGATAAAAAAGCATTGCAGAGTATATCTTTAGGTATTTTTTCATTTTCAAATTAATATAATGTCAGTGTTGCCCTATAGAAACGTGGTTTAGGAAAAAGTTTAGCGGAAAAATTATATGATATATCGCCAAAAGAATAAAATCGTCTACCAGGATCAAAATTATCTTTTACTGTAGGCGTATTCTAACCACACTTACAAAAAGTAATTGTAATCTTTATAAACATAGTTGAATACAGTGGTGGTTTCTGGTTTCTTTATAATAAATATATCCATAGAGATTTGTGTTGTCGCTCGCTATGTTATCTATGCCACAAAACTCAAATCATAAATCATGTGCGCTATGGTGCGCTATGCCACTTTCAAATTTCAAATCTCAACGGTTGTTTGTGTTTGCTGGTTGAACTTGTTCTACGTTCTTATGAACTTAATGTTGTGAAATTATTATACTGGTGTAGCTGACCGATAAAATTTATCTCAATTTATGAAATCATATTACCAGATTCTAAAAACTTTGAACTGTGTCGTTACTTATAACGAGGAATGGCCCAGTTTAATTATTTGAACGAAATAAATAGTTTAGCCACCATGGATGGGCCTATAACAAGAGGTCCTTTGCAACGTTGGATTAAAAAGTCAAACAACGAAAACATTAATCCTTCGTTGAGCTCTTCATTAAAAAACATTTCTAATGCTAACATAAGTTCTTGCAATCAATCGATGCAAAAATTGTCCATAACTGCAAATCAAAGCTGTAATAACAGTGCGTTATCTAATAGCAAGACACCCACAAGAAATGAAAATAAGAAAGGAAAGAAAACTCCTTGTAAAACGAAGTCTCCAGGTGAGTAAACCCTAGAAAACAAATTGGAGATTTCTATGTGTAACATTTTTTAATAATTTGATGAAAATTAAATTTTATAAACAAAATATAACTGGTTGGATTCTTTCGAAATGAATACAGTATGTGAAAATACTGAAATGTTTTTTTACTTCAATTTGCAAATTCACTTCTTACAGACTATTTAATATCTCAACACAGTTTATTTAACACTGTCGATACATTGCAGGTCGCTCGACAACACCAACTCCCAATAAAGCATCCAAGACGCCTAATAAAGCTGACAGATTTATACCGTCAAGAAGCAATTCAAACTATGACCTGTGCCATTATATGGTAAGATTCAGGTTATGCAAGTTTATTTATACAAATAATTTCATAGTGGTCTGTGTAAATGGAATCTTTGGCTTTTAAAAGTCCATTCATATCAGAACATTCCATATGTATGTATTGTATTTGTCTCTATATTGGATTTATCTTTCAACTTTTTTTTCATTTCTATGTATGTTACATTAAGAT
The DNA here is from genome assembly GCA_029849275.1 of Papilio elwesi. Classification (NCBI taxonomy): domain Eukaryota; kingdom Metazoa; phylum Arthropoda; class Insecta; order Lepidoptera; family Papilionidae; genus Papilio; species Papilio elwesi. The sequence goes on from CM056697.1 coordinate 8,409,135, forward strand.
GAGCCGCGATGAAGAGAAAAATGAAGAGGCTGTATCACAAATAGTTGCCAGTGAGGCAATCGGAAGAGCACTTACAGACACAGAGCCAGGACGACTGCTGCAGTACACATGTAAAGCCCCCGCTGCACCTGAGGGCTACCAGAATAGATTGCGAGTTGTATATTCACAGGTATGCTGTCAATTTACCCCTTCAATTTCCTTCTTCACATCTTCTTCTCTTCCTTTACTCCATTTTTATTGCCCAACTGACAGGAGGGTAATATTTCTTGCAGGTAAGTATGCGTATATATATATATATATGTATTTTGTCTGTAAGTAGTGACCTCCTGTAGCATAATTGCTTTGAGCAATTTTGAAAAGTGATGTGGCAATAGATTGTATTCCTTGGAGTGCCATATCGTGTCAGAAGTTTGCTAGCTGTTTATTGGCATATAAATTTCAATAATAATACCGTTAGTCAGGTTTTTTTGCCTTTTACTTGTTCAACAAATCAAAATCTTTTGAAAAATAATTGAATGTGTTTTTATACATAGATACTTAGATTTGTCAGTGCTCTGAATAGCAAAACTTGATTCATAAAAATATGAAAAATGTCCTATGTCTCAAGGTCCTTCAATGAAGCGATTCTAGCCAAGTGTGACCTGACCAATAAAAGAAGAAATTATAAAAGTATCTTCTCTGTACTAGGTTGTACTTAGTACCCAATCAAGTACACTAGATAAGATTTATTCATAAATGATAATTATTACAGGCCAAAGTACCTTCAACAGTGAAAAACAACACAAGATACATTCCACAAGCTCCCGAAAGAATACTTGATGCTCCTGATATTTTGGATGACTACTGTAAGTTATGAACATTGAGTTTTGCTCATTGTGCGCTAAACTGAATTGAGTTGCTACTAAAAGCAGTGAACCCATCTTTGTTGTAAAAAAATATTCCATTGTACAAGAAGAAGTTGGTTCCTGATGTTTGATTCAACCATCACTGAAAAAACCCCACGAAAAAGTTATAATGTACAAGGAAATATATCAATAAAACTCGCAAGGACAATATCGTAATTATAGAAAAAATATAGATGACTATTTCCTGTTTTTGATAACTTAAACAACTTTTCACTAGTACTTACTAACAATGACTTAGACACATTACTTAAATTCCTCAAAAATCCACCACCATAAACAACCAAATTGCTCCCTTTGGTATGTTGGCAATTCAATACTCATATGATATATAAAATATTCAAAAAGTGACGTTTTATTTTGAGATTTGTATCAAAAAATAAAAAAATCACATTACCCACTTTTAAGTTAGAAATTTATACCAATTTTTATATTTCATTTCAGATCTTAATTTAGTTGACTGGAGCACATCAAATGTGGTGGCAGTTGCTTTAGGTAACGCTGTATACTTGTGGAATGCCGGCACCGGACAAATAGACCAGCTCCTGACCCTGGAGGGTTCGGAGACAGTTAGCTCTGTCTCCTGGGTACAAGGTGGCTCACCACACTTAGCAGTTGGCACATCATCTGCAACTGTTGAGCTATGGGACTGTTCAAAAATTAAAAGGCTAAGGGTGAGTCTATGCTTTTATGTCAAATATGCACGATAAGTTGTTTCTTGTATTATTCATATTTTTTAAACAAAAAAATCAACAAATCCCACTTGGCTACTTGCCGACCTCCTGCATTATAGCATCCCATAATCATAGCCCCAGTTAACTTTACTTGCAAAATTACGTATAGATTTTATAATGTCAATAATGCCTTGTCGAGTGTCGTTCGATATTCCACTCTAATTACCTCCAAACATAGAGAGTTGGGAAACATCTCGCGCAAGTACGCAGGGCTCTAGAAGATCGCTAGTAACATAAAATCTCTAAAAAAATTCTGTGATTCGGAAACGTGAGCTGGAATTATATTCTGCCCATACAGAAAGTTGGGCTGAAATTATTTCATACATTGATGCGAAAATAGCCTGATGGTTATGGGCGAGGATGAATGTGAGATCGTGGGTTCGAATCTGCTATTCGGCTACCATACACTTTTGCTTAATTATATTTAAAATATATTAAAAAAAAATACTCGGAGAAGTACCCTCCTATTTACTTAACTATAGTTATATCTCGAAAACATCTCTTATATTTCAGTTAATGGATGGTCACTCCGGTCGCGTGGGCGCTCTGGCGTGGAACATGTACATGCTGTCGAGCGGCGGCCGCGACGGCAACATCGTACACCACGACGTGCGCCAGCGAGACCACGCGCTCGCAACCGTGTGCGCCCACACTAGAGAGGTAGCCACTCTCTTTAATTAAATTACAGTATACATGGTGTACATTGGGTCCTTGTACTCTATGTGGTCATAACAGGAGTAGAAATAGATACCTCGCTCATCTAATGAATAATAAAGAAGCAAATTATACACTTCCACAGCAGCAATGCGCAGCTTACTATATTTACAGCAGAATACTCCGCCCATTATACACGTTTATCAACCGAGGAAGGAGAAATAAAATTACCATAGCCCTATTACAATGCATATGATGATTTTTTGGTTCCTCTGTGTATTTTTCGTTATATTCATTGTCTTGTGCAATATAAAAACTTTCAGGTGTGTGGTTTAAAATGGTCGCTGGATGGTAAATACCTGGCGTCGGGCGGCAACGACAACCTGCTCAACATCTGGCCGCTGGCCGAGGGACAGCACTACTCACAGCCGCAGTACCTTTATTCCTTTAAGTAAGAATTCATCCTTAATTGTAAAATTAATGTGTACGAGAGCCTTGCTTAATTCATAGATGAATCTTATTCGACCGATGAAATATAGAAATACTCTCCAGTGTACTTTCTCGGTCGGACCGGCTTTAGCAACAAATACTTCTTCCTCTATCTGTACTACTGTTCAACTTATATCTTTGTTCAATTGTATTGCAGTCAACATCTTGCAGCAGTAAAGGGTCTGGCGTGGTGTCCGTGGAGCGCGGGCATCCTCGCGTCGGGCGGCGGCACCGCGGACCGCACCATACGCATCTGGAACGTCAGCACCGGCACCAACCTCAACACCGTCGATACCAAGTCGCAGGTATAACACCCCCACACTCTAAGCCCTTATCTTCTTTTTGAAAAAAAAAATTAAAGCTTGATTAATATATACAAGCTTTTCTTCTTATTAAATTAAAGTTCTTAATAATTTAAATCCATTAAAGCAACAATGACTTGAGTCGTTGTTGCTTTAATAAAATGAAGGCATGTCAAAATTCTCAAAAGAAAAGCCTTAAGAGCCTTTTTGCAATGCACAACAGCGTTGTGAAACAGTCTGTCGGTCGGTCCTTCGAAAAGCGAGCCGATCTTTTTCTCAAAGGCCTACAACGCATCTGCGGTTCCTCTTGTGTTGCGGGTCTCCATGAGCGTCGTTGATCACCTCGGTGTTCCCGCAGCACGTTTGCCCTCCTCTTATAAAAAAAAAATTGGACAATATTACATATTTTTCTAATGATTTTTCCATCTGGCTATTAAGATTCATTCTCTCACCTCGTTTTCTCATATCCTAGAAGTCTATTCTGAAAAAATAGCTGACAATGAACATTAAAGTCTAATTAATAATAAATCTTCTCTTACAGGTGTGCTCAATCCTCTGGAGCACGCACTACAAGGAGCTGATATCTGGCCACGGGTACGCTAACAACCAGCTGATCATCTGGAAGTACCCAGTTATGTCGCGGGTAGCTGAACTGAACGGGCACGTGGCGCGCGTACTGCACCTCGCGCTGTCCCCCGACGGCACCTCCGTACTGTCTGCCGGCGCCGATGAGACCCTCAGGTACTTAACATTTACCGTGACCACCAGCCACACATCGCCTACTTCATAACACCTGCCACAAATCCCCCATCTCATACCATCTGCCGCCTGGTACATACCGCATTCCTTATATCACCTGCCCCATACCGCCTACTACCGCATATCACTTTACCACATACCACCTACCATATACCGCTAACATCATAACGCCTACCTCACATTCCTTATATAACCTAACCTAACACAAACCGCGTATTACAACTCATATAGCTCTCGAAGTTATTGCCATTGAGTACTCCTCTAGATTAATATTAAATAATATTACGAGGTGAGCTAATGTTATTATTACATCACAACACCACGGCGCTCATGTAATCATCACTGTTACCTCTCAAAACAATAGCAATGTGACCTCACTAACAGTAAAAGTGATTTATTTTTGCCCGCTCTTAGATAATAAATACTTCTAACGATTTCTTTTCATTTTTTTCAGACTTTGGAAGTGTTTCATGCTGGACCCGTCTAAGAAGAAAGGTCCCACCGACTCCAAGGCTGCAAAATCCCTTCTGAACATGAACTCCTTAATTAGATAATATAATTGACTTTAGACAACGCATGTTGAGTGAACGTTGGACTGATTATTGTGATGTACACATTAGTGAATTATTTTACTGTTGTAATCAATTGTGTTTGTTTTATGTATTAGGATCTGAGTACATTAGACACCGATATTATAAAGTATTCTGTAATGTCGCATTTAATCAACTTTATAAAGTTGGTTAGAAATTTAATGTAATTTAACAAACTATTTTTGATTATTGTTTTTATACAAACTTTTAATTATGTAGACAGATCCTTGACGTGTTACTGACTCGGCGCCGCATTGAGTATCAAACATGTATCTTAAACTGCAAGAAATTAGAATTTAAAGTCGTCTTATCTTCACGACCATTATTTGCAACGTTTAAAAGTTATTACGAACTTCTCGAAAAATAAACAAGCCACAAATTAGACATAAGATTTGTTATAAATGACGTATAAAATATAAATAAAGAAATGTATGGTTAAAGGAATTAACAAAATGTACAGGCAGTCATACGTCATAAGGACTGCCGGCAGAAGTGAAAACACAAAACAGACGCGACAATAGGTCAAAAATAAATAATTAATCAAGAAAAATATATGAAAAAAATTGTCGAAACTGTTCCAAATTCATATTGCTGACGCATGTTGTCACACGAACTTCCCCTACCAAATATCGTTGAACGCGGCCAAAGCAGTTTTCACTTGTGTGAATTTTATTATTAAATAATAAATTATTACATATTAAATCGTTGACGCGGCCATGATTGTGTCAAAGCAATGAAAACTCTGGTTATCGCACATATTTTCAGATACTTCTAAGTCTGAATGAGTGTTACAAAACCTATCTCTCCATAATATCGGAAAAATGTTTCAAGATATTTTCAAAATTATAGGATGCGTTTAGATGACGTTATTGTGAGGACTTGTCTGTTGTTTTAATATACATGTTTTTCAACAAGTGAAGTTGAGGTCGTAAAATGTTCTGTTTAAATACTAATTTTCTTCCTGGTTAATTCTGTTTTCGTTTTATTATAAACTAATTTCTTTTATTTAACTGAGAGAACATTTCTCTACCTCGGCGTCCTTGTTACACTGACTTTATATAAGTATTTTGCGGCTGACAAATGACAATGTATGTTCTATTTTACCATAATCGTTTTGTTCAAGACGATATTAATTAATAACTGTGTTATTTTATGAAACTTTAATAAAAATGATGAACTCTGACGGGTCTTGCATGATTGATGAACATGATTTTTAACCAGTATAAGTTTAATTAACAATTTTCGCAAACAAACAAATTTCCAACTCGGGTACATAATATACGCGAAGAAAAATAAAAATTCTTGACCCTCCCACATCGCAACACAGACATCGACTACAACTACATTCCAACATAGTTATTAAATTACTTCATAATGAATATGTAACACCTCATTTTTTAAATGTAAATGCTATTGTATTTGTATGTAATGTTTTCCGACGAACAGTATTTTGCGCGCATTTTGATCTTATTTATTGTAATGAAAGCGTTAAGGCAGGGAAAACTTTATATTACGCTCTTCGCAATTCCTTCTTGATATCAATGTTGAATGTCTTTGTTAAGACAGGTGGTTATTTTTGGAGTTAGTGGGCAAGTGTTGGGTGAAGTAAAGGGGCAGTTGGGAGTGGGTAAGTCAAATTGAATCTTAGTTTGAAAAGGTTGGATTGATGCAGTGTTTTCGAGGTTTTTAGATGATATTGAGTGCAAAAGTTATACATTTTCTTATTTCTAACTGAAATACAAGCTTCACAAGAAACTACAAGCCTTTGATAACAGAAGTATGTACTGAAACACCGTTAAGCATAACCAATATGACGGGTCGCTTGACATGGTCTGGAAGATACTTGCTTTTCACGCCGCCGGTCGTGGGTTCGATTCCCACCCAGGACAGTTGTTGATAAACTTTATGTTATCGTAATTGATATCACAACCTCTTCCAATTTAAAAGAATTGGGGTACGAGTAATATAAAAAGGTGTAAAAAAAGTTTTATTACTTACAATAGTTAATACAATTGGAATGTAAAAATTAAAATGATATAGTTGAACAGAATTATATAAATAAAAAAAGGTAAACGCCAAAACATGTAATAATGTGCAAATAAAATGTGCGCAGTCCGATATATATATAATTCATCTAAGTGTGATGTCGCAGTTGTGATTGATTATGAAGAACATACGCTAATGGAAGCCGCAAGGGTGACTAGACGCTGAACAATTTTAAAGCACAATCTTAAAGCGCCTGATAAATGCAAACAAAGGAACTAATTAATAACAGTCGAGTTAACGTTGGCCGAAGCAACATAAACATAACAGACACGCGACTTTGTGGTTGGGGTTAAAGTATAAAATTTGTTTCAATAAGTGTAAATAATGATAAAAAACTGCTAGATTTACTTCAAGTTAAATAAGACACAATGTTATAAAAATGACCTGTAAATTAATTTATGGAAAATATTATGATGTAATAAAAATGTAATTTTCGTAATTTTGTTATAATTTGGAGAGATTTAACGAGTGCTAACGATTGTGTAAACATAAAGACGACATTGATATCACTTTTCACAAACCAAAATTAGAATAAAATGTTATGAAAACGGTAAAAATTAAATTAGTTAAAACATAAAATTTCAATGCGATAATTTCATACTTTAACCACCTAATATTAGAATATGACAACGTGTAATTTACATATTAACAAATGGTTAAAATTTTACGTTAAAAATTTAAAAACATAGTTCTAACAAACAGAATACCAGCTGAACCACATGTAAGTTACAATTGCAACTGGCAAATTTATGGCAAAATTAATACTTCGACAAATTCAACAATTTAATTATTTGAATTAACGCCGTTTCACTATAGGTTAGCCCGGGTTAGATTTGTTCGGGTATCGAAAGCAAATCTCATGCACAAAAAAAATACTTTTTCGGATTTTTAATTAAAAAAAACACATCATTGTTTTTATCTTCACACTTGTTGATACACTAAAATTGCAATCTTTTAAGGGTAAAAAGCTTTTACTTGTTAAAATATATGCAAAATGAGACAGAGCAGAAAGAAGTGTTGGGAAGGGGATGTGAGAACTTCCATTTTGTACAAACCAGATACAAAAGTTTACTAAAGTTTTGCCATATATATGAATTTTGGATATATTTAATGGATATAAGCTATGTTTTTAAATGTTTAAAGATATAGATAAAACAAAACTATGTCCGACTATGTAGCTTGATTATGCTCCAACGACAAGTCAATTATGCTTATTATTCTAACTTCATTGTACTTATCGTATAACATTCATACTTCGTATTTTATTTTCACAAAATCCACTCATAGAATCACCGCTAATGATGCTTCTTCGCAATTAAAATGTGATAATACATGTATATATTTCAAGTCTTGTTTAACAATGCACTTATTATACTTTTATATATGTATATATGTATACAGTGGGTCAATTGTAATTCAACAAGCCGCTAGCCGCAGGTTTATATACCCGGTACGTACAAAAAAGAAACTCGGTTTTAACTTCAGTTGGCATCGACTTTTACATGGCTTTAATTACAGCATGCCTATTACGTATCGAAAAGAATGTAACATCTTTATTTCGGCAAATCTTTGTTAACGCGTAACTTTACCTAGAAATGTGTTAAGTATAAATAACTTTAATTCTCTTATAAACCTTATGTTTTTCGTATACCAAATTCCATATCGTATGTTTTGTAGTGAATATAGAATTTTGATAGATTACAACATTGGCGTGTCCTGAAGGGAGCTCTATTCGTTCCGAACTGCAAGAGGTCTGTGTCTTATAATCCAACATCTTTCAAAACGTTTGTCGAATTACCGCAGGCCATAGATACATACACATATATTTTTCTTATAAAACATTATTGCCATTTTCGATTAAAATTAAAACATTACATATTTGATTAATTTCACAATTTAGAAAAATTCTCTCAAGTCTGACTAAATCTAACAAGAACACATTTTATATTAAATCAATACGTTGTTTAAAAAAATTATCACTAATTTTGTTAGTCATTACTAAACTATGATTCCCTAAACAGTGGAATTACTATAACTGGGTTTAAGTATATTAAGATTATTGTTTTTGGACACATGTTAAACTTATTGCATCCAGATAATATTTGAGCAGTACAATGTTATAAAGATTAAAAAAATAATATTCATGCATCAATTTATTCGATAAAATAATCTGTTGGCCTAAATTTATAATGAATATTTGACAGAAAATATAACCACAGTAATGATATACCTACACAATTATTATTACTTATATTATGCAATTTACCTCTCGTAGTCTCTTGATGGTTTAACTTAAAAAATAAAAAAAATTGCCAACATAAGTGCGTTAGTGAGATTCACTCTAATTCGCGTATTGTTAGCATTCATAAAACAATAAATGTAAATTAAAAAAAAATTGTAAATTTCGTTAATTAAAAAAAAGGTAATCTTAATTTAATAATATAAAGGTACAATCTCTGTTGAAATGTGATTTGATAATTTTATCTAATTTTACAATTAGACAGACATTCTTTTTATTATTCTAGTAATTAAAAAAACAATTAAAAGTATTTGTTGAAGATATACAACTTTTTTTAAATCGATAATCTCCTTAGTTCAGCGATTATTAAAGGACTTAATGAAAAAATAAAGATTCAGTGAGGTCATCGAACTTTGGTGTCGCAATAATTGTGAACTAGTACATATTGTGTTCTCCGTGGATATACCTGTCCATTAAGGCGAGGCGTATGCATGTAAACATGAAACATTTACAAATCACACTCCAACAAAGCTTTCCATGCTGTAACATTGTCGAATTCTTACACAAACAAAAACATAAGTACTCAATAAGTACATTTCGCATCTTTTTCAAAAAAAAATAGTTCATATAACTGAGCCTAGGCTGCGGGTGTGGGGGGGTGATCCCTCCCCCAACATGGCCGACATGGCAACCGTATTCGATATAGGTTCTGCGTCACCTACCAATTGTTCATGACTCGTAGTCAGACTGACACCATACTTGAAGCTTCTACGTAGACTGGAACGTATAGACTTTGTCGAGTCGGTCTTTCGAACAAAAGACCGCCTAAGATAGTCCCTTGTGAGAGTTAGTGAACTCCTGGATGTCCTGCGGTCGGTTTCGTCGGTGACGGTGATGGACGGGGCGGGGGGAGGGTAGCTAGGCGGCTGCGGGGAGGGGGGGCGTCTGTCTACGCTCTCGCTAACTGTGATCGGCATCTGAGCTGCATCATCGGTCGGCACTTCTGTACGGCCTGATGTTATTCTGTAATAGACATTCGAGTACAGTTGAAAATATGTTTTTCAATCAAAGGGGATCAGAAAGGCAGCGCCAGGTTTGTAAGAAGGGCGGTGGCAAAGAAGTTTGTTTAGATACATGTGATCGAGTGATGTATTACTTTACGTTAGGTTTGACAGGCCGGTTGACGTGGTTTGTAAGATACTTGCTTTTCACACCGCAGGTCGTGGGTTCGATTCCCACCCAGGGCAGACATTTGTGTGCATGAACATATCTGTTTGTCCTGAGTCTGTGTGTAATTATCTATCTAAGTACGTATTTACAAAAGAAAAGTAGTATATCAATTATCTGGTAGATCATAGCACAAGCTCTGGTTGGTTTGGGATCAGATGGCCGTGTGTGAATATGTCCTAGGATATATGGATATAGGATATATTACTTTAGTTATTGTATCTAGAGGGATTGATTCCAGGAATTAATGGAAATAAAGTGGTGCTGTAGGAATACACAACAAATGTTACGAATATGGCATTGATCACAGTACCTCCTCAATGTGCGGAAGCTCCGCCGTAGTGTGTTGATAAGTCTGGCGCCGGTAGCGGTTGAGTAGGAGGGCGGGGGCGTGTACTTGGGCGGGGGATCGGGCGGCGCGCGCGGGGGCGTGACCGCCGCGGTGGGGGGCGGCGACTCGCTCGCCCCACCCATACGTGGACGGTAAAGGTTTTGTATGCGCTGCGGATGGAAACGTTCATTGACGTAAAGACTTACTGTCAATGTTTATTGTATTGTATTCCATTTAAAACTACGCTAGTTAATGTAATCAGTAGTAACTATTAATCAGAACGTTGTTGTTGCTATTAGTAATTACACTAAAATGAAATTACAAATTCGTTGAATGTATAGATGAAGTAGGAAACTTAAGTGTTTAATGCGTATGGACGAAAGCAACTAAGATCGTTGTCATAATTTATTTGCATTGCATTAAACAAACTTAAATAAAAAATGCGATCGGAGAACAAACGTCTAGAAATAATAAATATTTGCTTGGTTAAAAGCAAATTATAAATTGTGAAGGGAGTTCGACAAAAATACCTACAAATGTGAATTATTGTTATGATTTCAGCGGTATATTAAATTAATTAAATAAATAATTATTCTTACATAAAATATTACGATGAGTACAAAATGGACCAAAATTAATAATCACTGTACAGGACACATTAAGCAAACACTGCATTTATATCTTCGCAATCAAAGCTATAAATAATAAGTTTGTTATCTTTACAGAAGTGCACTTATATTAATAGACACTAGAAACAATCTACAAATACAATTATAACACGAAATTGGATAACGCTATCTATTATGGACAAATTTGTTTGCACACAATCTTTACGGGTAATAGTTTTCACTTGACTGAACTGAAGTGTGTTCGAGGAATGTCGGTGTATGTACATTCACGTACAAAATAAAATTTTATGAGCGAATAAATATACGGGGACGTTTATAGATCACACCGATTAAGATTTCTAGAGCAAGCAGATTGCTATAGGTTATACAGGCTTTTAGATCTTCATAGCGTTCTTCTAATGGATGACAGGCCACCCAATCAGCAAGCAAAGCATAGATCTAAATCTATTTACGACCTTTCTACATACGTTCGTTATCTGAGAAATTGTGGCGCTTCTTGTTCAACCACAGTTGAAGATCACGCGACATTACACGTATTTACTAACAAATTGCTGATTTAAGACTACAATCGGACTTAGTATATATAAACAGTCAGCAAATTGAGAACGAATCATTCATAATCATTTCTCAGTTTATAAACTATCGAAGTCAGGTCGTCAAATAGTGAACTGATACTTTCCTTGCGTTATTACGTCAAAGTTTAAGTTAGTAATGGAACATAGTAATAGGTTAGGTTCGTTAGGTTGGACACGATATATAAAAATAATATCTTAAAAACATGTTTGACAGTGAAGAACTAAGTTTTGTTGCGTTCACAGTTTGCTGACAGTTTATAGTCTGTAAAATTTATAGTTTTAGTTTGATTGTAAACTGGCGAATCTCACAACCGACCGGTGACATACGCATGTATTTTATCTCTTCTCATATGTACACATATCTTACCAAGTCTTCTAAAAATTCACTAGAAGCAAAATCCTGGCAGCGTGAAAGTTTTGGTACATGACATACACAAGTTTATGAACATTTTTATTTATTTCGTAAGAATTAGAGATTTTCTATAGTATTTATGTTACCTCAAGAATATCCGGAGGTCCTTTGTTCATGTATCTCCATGTCTGTATGAAGGCGACCAAAGGTACCGTTAGCAAGGCACCCTGTTGCATCATAACTGCCGTTTGCCGCGCCCATATCGGCCAGTAACTGAAAACAATAGGTATCTATACACATAAAAAGCGATGTGTGCATGTTCCCTATAAACTGCGAAACTCCACTAATTTGGCTATATAGCAGTTGTTTATTTAGAACTGTTTAAAAAACAATTCGCCAAACATTACCTTCGTGTCATTAGATAAATATTTAATTTAACACTCCACCATGTCGTTGTATGTATATAAGACAATTTATGCAATGTTGGGTTGAATAATTTATTTACTAGCTATAGATGACTAGTAGAGAAAACATGTTTAGGTGCTATCCTCAAAGAGGACCATCTATACCTCGTTTCATTACAAGATATGATTGTGGTAAACAAACAGACGTCATTTGCCGTACATGGCGGCCATTACACTTATTATATTTCCATCGGACATGTTGTAATTTTATGATAATCGTGAGATAAGGTGAAGTGATATTTTGTACAATATGGATAGGTTAGGTGAGAAAAAGTTGTTTTTCAAACATATTTTGAAATTTATAAATTTAAACGTAAAGACTTTTGTTTACAAAAAAAATCAGATCTTGCTGTGAAACTAATACCATGTCTGGTCAGTTTCATTCATTGGAAAATGAAGTACATGCTCAGTACGTAAAGATGTCGCTACGAGTAAGCATTGTGAACCATGGAAAAGTAAACCATATTAAAAGCACAATTGAACCGCCACGTCACTTGTTTTGTTTTACGTCAGTGATTTATTTACTTTTATTCTTCAAATATTTCAATGATTACTGAATAAAATATGACTTTTTAACAATATTTAATTCATACAAAGCCCTCTTTTTAAAAGCTTGAATTGATAAAGTACATCGGCACTACGTGAACGTAGTAAATATTCACCACTGACCCAATGAATATCAAACCATGGTGAGAGCTTAAAATAAGTATAATGAAATGACTCACCCAATAGGTTTTCTCCAAGAATACAACTGGCGTTGCTGTCCAATCCGAAAATCCATAATGCAGATTGCCTATAAGCATAGATTAAGTCATAATTACAATTATATAATATGTGCTCAAGCCCGGAAGTCAGAGGGGTAGCCAGAGATCAGCGATTTCCATTTAGCGAGATCCTGGCACTCCTATTTCGCTGTATCTACATCTATATCTACTCATACATATACCCTCCTCTGTACAATAAAGGTAGGCAACGCATATGCAACACATTTGCTTGTTGCGGATGTCTATGGGTAGCGCTCACTTAAGATCAGATGATACGGTTGCTAGTTTGCCAAATCCAATAATCAAAAATCTACTATTTGCACCTCCTCCGCACAATGTGCTCGTAGGTTCCAATCCTCCATTCGACTATTGTCGTGAACCAATATTTACCTAATTGTAAGCTTGTTTGGGAATAGTGAAAAAGAAACATTAGTTTTAGTTAGATTTCGATAACCTACTAATTCGTTTCATTTAATGCTACTCCTCCGATATATATATATATATATACCGGAGGAGGATTGGCGTCAGGCAAGCGCCGGACAACGAATGGACTGGAGTCGTACTGCGCCGAGCCCGCATGATGAAAGAATTGTAAAAGGGCATGGAGAAAAAGAAATTATTTGTTTCACAAAAATGTTGCAGACATTGAGGTATCACAGAGTAGCTACATGGAACTTGCACAGAGTATCTGCATAAAGTCACACAGACTAGCTAAATTAAACTTGCATAGCACAGCTACTTTGAACTTGCACAGAGAATCTATAGTTTGTTCCAAATCAAGATGGAGCTAACACACACAACATTAGCTATCCATTTTTACTGCACTTTACACAACACGACTTCCACAAAATTACAACATTTCTGATGAAAGCATGACAAGTGTAATGGCCGCCATGTATGGTAAGTGAAGTTTGTTTTCGTTGTTCGATCTAGATTTGGAACATATCGTATCCATTGAACTTGCATAGAGCAGGCATTATGTACCTACTCTATGCAACCACACAGAACAGCGACATTGTACTTACACAGAGCAGCACGGGCAATAGCACGCTCCACGTGAAGGCGAGCATGGCGGCGAGGGGCGCGGCGAGGGGCGAGCCGGGGCGGGCGTAGAGCGCGGCGGCGACCGCATCCGCGGAGTACGGGCGGCCGCGCACCGCGAACACAGCCGCCGACAGCGCCACCTGCACCGCGCACTGCCACCACGACCCCACCCACACATAGTCTATGAAGTGAACAACTTTTATGCCTGCCTGTAAACAAATATTTAAATAAAAAATCACATAAATACTAGCATACTATCACTTGTCACAAGATGGATCGACGATTTAGTCTAGGTTGCGGGAGCGCACTAGAAGCCAAGAAAGCAAGGAACCGATTTTTGTGGCTGACCGATAGTTCCGCATCCAACAGTGACGATTATGGGTATAATGATGATGTCGACGTTCTTTATACTGAACTATGCCAAATATCAAACGCCTTCTTTTTCTTATTATTCTTAAAAGCCTGTATAACAATATTAATGTTTTGATGACGTCTTTTTAATAAGTCAAAGCATCGTGTAAAAAGTTTCATTGAAATCGAAAAACATTTCATTTATTTTTAGCGATTTTTTGGCTGCCAACCTCGGACCATCCTACCAAATCACAATCTGATAAGTGGTTTAAGTATTTATAGAGGACAAACAAATATTGATCTTAATTTACATAGATAAACCAGCAGTGGACCCGATCCCGATTAATGATGTTGAGTCACTTGAGGCGTTTCCAAGTTACATTTTCGTAAATTTAAAGAGTTTTATAGATATAATAGATTACAAATTAAAAGCAGCGTGCATTTTAGACATTCGAATTATACCTTTGCTGTGACAATCTAGGCAAAAGTTATTGTGCTTACAGTATTCATTTATAGCTAATTAACAAGAACTATACATTCTATAAACAAATATAAAACTGTAACAAGTCATGGCACACTTACATCAGTTGACAGCAGCAAGCCCATCGCGAATCCAAAGACACAGCTGAAGAACGTGATGGTCGTCTCCCAGAGGCGCAGCGCGTCCGCATTGATCGCCATCACGCCGGTGATCACGCAGTGCCAGATCGCCAGCTGCTGCGCTATCCCGAACATTATCAAGATGAAAAAAAATATGACCGCCCACGCCGGCGACACCTGGAACAAATACAAACAACATTTAACTTCTAAACAAGAAATCAAGGAGACATACCTGAGAAACAGAACATAACCATAGATACTAATGCATAGAGATTGGAAATTGAAAAAATATAGAGTATTATGAAAATTTTACATATTAACGAAATATAAATAACGATCGAATTTAAACCAATCGACTCACTAGTAACGAATAATACACACTCACAACATTTGCGGGCAGCACTGCCAACGTGGCGGGCACTATTTGCGTGGCGAGCTGCAGCGGCTGCCACCCGCTGTACACTCTACCAGCGTTGCCACTCCGCCACACGGTGAGCCCGACCAGGCTGCCATAGTGCCCCATGTATCTCACCGGTGTGGATAGTGCGCTCCCCGGTAGAGGTTCAGATGTGGGCCACAAGAATTGTGATGATTTCATTGTTTCTGAAATTATTAAAACAAAACATGTTGATCTAATGTTAATCTGAAGAAAAAGATTACCACCATAATGCATTTTTTTTTTCAAATTCATACTAATATTATATATGCAAAAGTAACTCTGTGTAACTATCATCTTTTTAACACGGATTGTGATAAAAAGATGATAGATTTAAACAATTTTGTTGAAATAGGATACCAAATGTGTGAAAAGTAATACTTGATTGGGGTAAAATAGCCAAGGAAAATATGTGTGGGTGGATCTCGTAAAGTGATGAGTTTTTATATTTATGCTTCTGGTAGGAATAACACTTAAAAAAAACATGCCAAGTTATATAGTACACTGTATGATTTCCATTTCTTCAGTCCATTGCAAAAAAATGTATTATATGATGAATGAATCTATATTCCGAAATCTCTGCCTACCTCTCTTGAGCACGGGCGTATTTATTACCAGGACCATTGAATATAGTGTTCTATTTATTAATGACGACCTTACCAAAGCTGCTTGGCAGGTACACGTATCCATTGTTCTTGAGTATCCGCACGCAGGTGTTGGCGAGGCAGGAAGCCAGCAACAGTACAGAGAAAGTGCAGGCGACCACGCACGCGCTCTGTCGCAGCGCCGCGCTAGGGCTTCGCCCCCGTGATTTGTGCGAGGTCAGCTGCATCACGCACGCGCCAAGCATACCCCAAGTAAGGAATGTCTCCTGCGCAGCTGCAGCCCAACTCTAAGAAAATATTATTAGATAATTTATGTTTACTCTTTAAGAATGTAAAAATGTAGATTTGCCATTTCGGTTTACAATTCATATAAAATGCAGTTTTTTTATAATTCAGAACTCTTTGAAATCTTACCGTGAGTTTGCACTACCAAAAACGTTGATATAATAATATATTGTTATCTCTTTCTTTCTCTACAAGAACTAAGTTTTTTATTTAATAAGGTAGCAGACGAACAAATGGGACATCTAATGTTAAGTGATCGCTACCCATAGGCATACGCAACAAGCAAATGAGTTCCATTCCATTGCCTACCTTTAATGGATAGAGGAGGACAGACAGGAAAAAGGATATTTTCTTTTTCCCCTTCGTTCCGTCCCTATCCCATCCCCTTCCCTTTCCCATCCGCTCCTTATTAGGAAAGGATGGAAAAGGGAAGAATTGAAATTGGGCCTCTGGCACCTAACTCATCAGACGAAACGCTACTACTCCTACTTCACGCTTGTCTTCTACGATCGTCGTGGTATTTCACCGGTAGAGCCCGCCCATTCGTGCAACAGAAGTTGATTTGGCGGGCTCTACCACTGTAGTCCATATTTATTTAGTAGTCAATATTTTCTAATGTCAAAAAAACGAATTTTGTCTATTCCGAATGTCCTAAAGGAAAGAAAAAGAGAATAGAGAGCATTTTTTTTATGTTAGTTACTTCTGTTGAAGAATTTAATACTTAAATTAAATATACTAACAAATTGTCAGAATTCGTCTTCATCAATTATAAAAGCAATAGCTCATTCGGATAAAATAGTTCAACTTACATTTTTTTTAGATAGATAAGACTTGACTTAAAACAATCATTCCAAAAGACACAATAAAAGAGTTCATTACACCAACTACAAGTAAACCGTGAAGATATTTTAACTGTAATGGTTTACAATTTCTGTAACATTAATATTATGTCTTATTTTTTATTAAAACTCTACTCGTAGTTTAGATTTTAAGTTTCTGTCGTTATCAGTTGAAGGTGAACCTACATTTTTATTGTTGCGTGTGTTCTGTTACAATGTATCTATTTCTGTTACAATAGACGCAAGATGTAACGTATCTACGATCAGCACGAGTCACATTAACATACATTACTATTGACGAAGAATTCACTCCATTCAGTCTCCGAGAAGATGTTGGTGACGGTGTCGTACGGGATCAGGGTCAGCAGCTTCGTGCACAACACTAACGTGCCGCATATCGGCAGGAACATCAGCACATACACAGCCTGCAACAAGACAATCGTTTATATAAATAGATTGTTTCATAAACTATCTAATTCAGTGGTTCGCCCCTAAAAATATAAATATACCATGAAATGGAATAAATGCAAGTTATGACTTAATAGTCTTTTTTTTAATAAGAGCCACCCTGTACAGGCAATATAATGAACAACAACAGACCAGTCTTCAATAAAATTTTACATATTGTTTTCGTATTTCATATAATTGTATTATTTTTAGAAGAGCAAAAAAATATTTGAAAAATATTTTTAAATGGAATGCGGAAGCCCTTTTCCTGCTTCAAAGGGGTACTGTTCACTTGAAAGTTTAAGAAACACTGGAATCTAATTGATTAGGATGTCTATGGTCGGCGGTGGTCTGTTAGTTTCAGTTTTCCCATTCAAGTGTACAAAAAATTTTGCGCAAAACTTTTAATTAGATAAAATACGCGTTAACCTCGAGTCAATAGTCGTTAGACCGTAAATCCGACTTCCTAGTGCAACAGTTGCTCATTACGGCTGACAGTTAAACTGAACAATAGTAGAGCAACAATGAAACATTTTAACTCTTAACAGATAGAACTTAAACATAACATAACTTTAATTTAATAATCTATAACATTATACTATTCTTTTGTCGCCTTAGACTACATTTTTGTACTAGATTATTTTAATTTACAACGTTTCTCTTAGGAATTTCCCGACCGACTTCAAAAATGGAGTAGGAGGCTCACGCACCACGAAATGTGGTATTTTTTTTATATTTTTAGAACTTCCACATTTTTGAAGCGATATTGAATTACTTTTGTAACCGTTTCCAGATCAGTTCCATGTAAATGTGTACCCCGATTCGATATTCGATATTACAGGGTTATTCAGGATTTTCGCGAATTGAAGTCGGTTGTTTGTAGTTCTACTGCTTTTAAACCCATATTCGGTTACTTAGCACAATGTGCAAAAATTGTGAAGTATATATAACCTAAATAAATATTATGTAGAAGTAATTATGCCACAAATTCACAAAATCGCTTGGCCCTGCACACCCCAAATCTAAAAGCACTAACGAGTAACTGGTTAATAATTTAAATATGATTTAGAGACACTCTAAGCAACATAATTTGCAATAATAATAATAAATCTAAAATATATTCAAAGACGAACATCACTCACACATTGCTACCTAAACATCCTTTGTCACCTCATTTACGAACAGAAATTATTTCAATTGATATCATATAAAGTAATATTCAATAGCTGTGCCCCGCGGTTTCACCCGTCCTGCAATATTACTTTAACGAAATGATATTACCTACTTAATAGTACTACTATTTGACATGGTTCTTTAAATTGATATAACTGTTTTATTTTTAAGCCGATTGAGATAAAACAAACACTAAATGTTAAATGAAGCTTACCACAATACATTTGTGGAAATCGCACCCAAATTGGTTAAGCCGTTTCTGAGATTAGAGCACACAAACGCCCAGACAAACAGACAAAAATTCTAATAATCATTGCTTTGGTTTTTATTGCGTTAATGAAGGCCTTCAATAATTGTTTTTCTCAAATATTTTCTCACTCTATCTCATGTACAGACAGCAATCAGTTACATTTTTAAGATTAGATTATATATATAGATAGATTACCTTGCCGTACGACCGCAGGCCTTTGCTAAGCGCTACGAAAACTATCATCCACACGACGGCCAGGTATAACGCGACTTGATACTTTATGGTGCCGAAGTGATTGTTGGCGCCTAGGCCCCTTTGCAGCACCTCGCCGTGGAAGTACTGAGGAAGAGTCTCTTGGATCTTAAACGTGCCATTCTTGAGACTTACATCTGGAATCAAATTTAATACACATTTTAAATTAACAATTGTTTTTAATTTAAAAGTAGAGTATATAATAATATTAACGCGCGTAATAACTTTGTTATATAAGCGGAATTATAAATAAAATATTACATAAGGTTGTTACTGTTGAAAAAATTATTTTTGCTTAACGCAGTAGCAAACCATATATATAATATAACATGATTGCGGCAACTGCCCCCTACTGAATAGTCTCACTCACTCCTTTTTATAAATAAATGGACATATTTTAAACCAACATTTTCACTGTTTTGATTTTATATTGAAAGTTAGCCAAAAACTGAAGTAATTTTGAAGCGAAAACATTTATGTGTCAACATGCATTTGGAAAATTATTTTTATTTTAAAAATTTATTCATCTAACAATAAAACTATCCATTTGTCAACCTTAAGAATTGACTGCAATACATATGTATGTATCTGTGTGTATGTAAACATAGGTGTCCCAAAATGTATTTGTTCAAGGCGATGTACTTCAGGCGATTTCGTCGATCGGTTGGTAGTAATCGTATAACAATAATTGCTGCTATCTTTATCATTTTTAAATTCTTTATTGAGATCCTAAAGGAGGTTCTTATTAGACGTCCGAATTTTACTGACTAACGACGACGACAAACGTGATTCTGACGACGTTAAATGAACGATTTACGTCATCAGATTAACTTTAGTTTAGTTTATTAAATACAAAGTAAATAGGTCAACGAAAAAAATTAATTATTATAATAACATGACATCTGTTTACTAAAAAGTTCTCTTCCCTTTATCTAATTAAGAGAAACATGATGGTTTAATCGTTTTTACAATCAAGGGTAATAACTTTGCATTATTAGTTGTTATTGCAAGTATGTTAGTTATGCTGACGACAGAAACCTTTTATAAATAAATAGAACTTTCATCAGCCGTCGTACTGTAGCTGTCATTGACAATGAACACATTAAATTCATTGGATTGCGCGTGCGCATTTCGATGTCATAACTTTGTCTTTAGATAATGGAATCTTTGTTCATTGTTATCTGAGATAAATATGCTTTCTATCATAAAAATCTTAAAGGAATTACAACATCGACTTTCATGTGACAGATAAAGACAAAAATAAATCAAATGCTTCTATAACAAAGCATATGTAGAGATTACGAGAAATGTGAACTGACAGCCTTTTCACTTCAGTTCAAATCTAATGTATAATGTACTGCGATACGAGGGTCATGCCAAAAGGAATAAGATATGCTAAAAAGTTAGAGTTTATTAATTATTACAGTTATCTATTGTTTCTAAGTATCCACAGTGAACACATATATCCGTCTATACCACTAGGAAAATACTAATGACCACTCTTCTTTAGACAACTCAGAAATTACATAGTTATAAACTTCCAGGGTATCTTCTTAGTTTTCAAGTAGCTCGGCTTTTAATTATTCTTTAAAATTCGGCAAGAGTTAATTGTGCGGCACCCATCTTCATTAACGCTTATAGTGACAGTTGATCATGAATGATGATTAGCAAGGCTGCTGGTAATAGTTCACGCTTAAGCTCTAAGTATGTAATTCGTTGGTTCTCGCGAATATTTTGTTTCACAGCTTGCACATTTGAAAACCAAATAAAAACAATTGCACGTGCACACCGACTTGGCCGACTTACCTAAAGTCGTGAATAAAAGTTCAAAAAAATGGAGCATCTATTTTCATTTGGTATGACCCTCTTATAATATGTAGATAATAAATAAAATAAAAACAATACTAAAGTTTTGAATTATATACTTAACAAGCGACCCGCCCCGACTTCGCTCGGGTAATTTCTCCACACAGAAACTATCATCCTTTACTTTAAACCTGTAGAAGATGTATCTAAAAATATTTTTAGTGGTCTGTTACGTAATAACAGAAATCTCTAGGCAAAATTTCAAGTCTCTAATCAATGTACTCATATCGCGTCGTAATATTAACAGCAATAGCAACAGGACAGGAATAGACTCCGCAATGATTCTAAAGGAAACTGTCCAGGTTTTTAGATCCATACAAGTTTTTAAATTGCGTATATATAGAAAAAATCTATTGCGTTATAACTAAAGATTGCTCGTGATGTTTTTTTTTCAATATTTTTTTATTTATTTTATCTGATTAAATAAGTTGGTAAAAACATGTGTTAAGTATATTTTTTCTTCGATACAAAATTATTCATAGAGGAAGAATTCGAACCCATGAACTTGTGCTATTGGGCTATTGAGACTTTAAATGTGCGTATTTTGTTTTCATCTATTGAATAAAAAACTATGTATGCAACGATTGGTATTGAGAACAGAAAAAGTCTTGGTTCAAAAGAAAAATATTGGAAATCCAATATAGACAATTTTATAGGTGTACTTGGTTTGCGTGACTTCATATTCACTATCATTCATCGAAGGTCTGTCATTACGTGATGCATTACCACAACTATGTGACTACAAATTAAAACCGCGGCCATTAGACAGGAAATCATAAAAATTATATTACATGGACATTAACAAAAATATATTTGATCATTAGTTTAAATAGTATAGCTAATTAAATTATACACTTCAAATTAATTATAATTTTAAGTATGATACCTCACAACTCTAGTTTAACGACGAACTCACGACAAAGTTAAGTAAAACTATTCATGCACAAAAACATGGTATCCAAGTCGGATTACGTAATAACCTAACACATAGCCTCGTCGACATGTTTACAAACAATGATGCTTAGGAGTTACCTGAGCGATGCTATAGAATGCAACGCGAGTTATTATTGTAACGTAGGTTACAATTTAATTAAGAGCCTTCATATTTAGTGACGGACAACTCAAGTTCTCGGTTGTAGTGAATAAAAACTCTCTAAAATATACACTTAATGAGCCATAAATTCTGCACATAACATGTACTTTTCATCAACAATATTTTTGAATCCACAAACCAGCATTATTTGTTGTCAAAAAATGGTACGCAGTAGCTTAGAGTTAATCTATTCTCTTCCTACGTCATAATTTAACGGAAATAGTTTTGTATAGTTTATTCCAAATAAAGATGTAAAGTTAGTAAACAAACAAATGTCGCTCACTATACATGGCGGCCATTACGATTATTATACGAAATGTGATTTTTTGAATATTGCGAGATAAAGTGAAGGTAAGTTCTATAATATGGATAGCTAATGTTTTGAGATAAAATAAGAAAAAGTTGGTTATCTCAGGTACTACGACAAAAGACAGGAGACCAACTATGTGGCTAAGCTGATGATAAAACGAAGATCAGTTAATTGAATTATGTAATTCATGTTACAGAACCCAAATAGTCAGTCGTCTTTGAAACATGTAGACATAAAAAAAAATAAACTAAAACTTCTTACTGATGGCGCAATGTATGCAACCTTGGCGCTTCCTCGTGTTGAAATTTAAATGTACATCGCTGTTTCACTTACAGACGCCCCGCGATAGGAACGTACTGGCACATTCAAACAATAGACAAGGGCATATTTAAAAAAAAGATTTGACCTTCTAAAACATTTCCTGTAATTTACACTTGACTAACTGCAGACGATTCTTGTCACTAAGAACAATAAATTACTTACGAAATATAAGAGTAAAAGCAAGACTTTCGTAGGCTGGGATGTTAACTGTTGATAATGATGTCATTCTACATCGAGCTAAGATTTACATCATCTCCCTGCCGCTTTCCCACGTTATGTAGGGTTGGCACCGTATATCCATAGAGTTATTGCGGCCGACCGCCTGGCTGACACAAAATCCCTCCTCGGGGATAATTGGTTGCGTTCAGGTTTTGTTCCATCAGTAATATCAAAGATACTTCCGCTGTCGATATAGTTAAAGTCGCGAGCTGAGATTTACTTAAATGAATTTCTGTATTTCAAATTTTACGCACAGATAAATCTTGTACCGGGTTGTAGTCATAAACTGATTTCACTAATGAAAAAACCATCACTTTGTCCTACGTATTGAAGGCATTTCAGCGTAAGATACTGCGACGCATTTATGAAGGTATTTTCGTGAATAATCAATGACGGACACAATACAACCACGAGCTGTACCAAATGTATAACGAAGCAGACATCATTAAGGCCACAAAGATTACGATGGCTACAGTAAATATCAGCAGAGTTCCAAAATGTTTGTTAGAGAGTCAGCCAGATGGTCTTCAAGCCCGGGGTAAGCCGAAGTTTAGATGGCTGGATGACGTCGAACGAGACCTGAAAATACCAGCATCAATGGCCGGCAACAAAAAGCCCAAAGTAGACCGATATTAATATATTTAAAGGCCACTCGCGGCTGCAGAGCGTCTAATGAAAGAATGAACGAATCGAGACAGACTTGTCACCCATTTCAAATGATTTAACGGATCGGCGTATTGTTTAATTTTTAGTAAATTTCATTAATTAGTCATGCATTCAAAACGATTTACCGTGACCGCTTTCGTTTTCATCGGTCCATAATCCGGCGGCGAGTACTTTCCATTTACATCAAACATTTATTAACCGTCTATTAAGTTTTTAGTGCGTTGTAATGTAACGTAAATAAACGATTAGTGTCTATTTAAAATAATTATAATTAAAAATAATTATAATTTTAAGACCGTAAGTTAATCAGATTGTTATATACCTAACCATGATAATAACTATAGCGCCGGACAGATTTTAAAGGACAATATACAATACACAGCACGTTCATACAAACAAGACATAATACGATGATTCGTCTAGATCGCTCTGACATTATGGCGATGGCGCCTTTCAGACATAAACATGGTGATATTTTCCCGAGCGCTGTTAAAAGTATTGTAATGGATTTAATCGACATAGTCCCCCATAGTTTTTGTACACCAACAAGGTCAATTATTTATCAGTCTTTGTTGTTCTAAGATTGGGTCAAGTCATCCCCTTGGTCGATGTAAAATATTTATGGAACTAAAGTTTTTGGTATCTGGAAAAAAGGGCTGCGAATATCTCACCCGTGTGACGCTGACACTTCAACGTCGCTTCAGTCTTATGGATAAGAAAAGCAAAGACCAGCTAGTGTTCACAATATAAATCTTTACTTTCTTTTTATACAGGCCAAAACTCTTATCTCAGTAGTCTCAGTACTCAACAACTATTAACAAAATGCTAAAATCGAGTACAATTTATGCTCATTTGTATTTGTCATAAGTAAGAATATAAGCGATAGCACTCACCATCTAAACTGAATCCTTGCGGCAAAGCCCATTTGTACTTGTCGTCGGAGGTTATAAACGAGTCTCGGAAATAGACAAATATCCATGACAGACCTATTATGCTGTACATTCCGATCACCGCCTGTGTGAGGAGCAATGAAACGCCGACGCCCTTAAATATCGGTGATATGCGCCACATGTCGATAGGGCCCGATTGCAGTACTTGGCCCAAGCATAAGTGCAATGTAAACAAGGGTATTCCAGTGAACAGAGATAGTATGAAAAATTGTAGTATGAAGCACGCTAAAAATAAAAAATAAACAGTTAAAATTAAAGCTAAAAAGAAGAAACTGTGAACTTAGTCAAAAATTAGATTGAAAGTAAGGCGAAATCAATAGCGGTATTTAAATAAATACAAACTGTCAAAGAATACGTCAATTAAAGTACGTAGTGAAGTGTCAGTTTCAGGCTAGACGCGGTAGTTGGTTAATTCGATTCAGATAGTCGTTAGAACTCTATGTTTATTATCATTTCAACCTTTCAAAAGACTATTTTCGAAGATGAACCATCTTCCGAGAATTACAAAATGTAGAAAGGTGTGGGGCGGGGCTTAGCATGCCACACACACCTTCAAACACCCGCGATTCATATAGGAAAGTTAGATATTTCTATTAGACTCACCTCCGTAATGCACGCTGAATACGGAAAATCTTGATATATTGAATATTCCAACGGTACAACTAAGACATGCTAGCATTGAGCTCATGCGATGCGGCCAAACGCCAAAAGGCGGTTCGTCAGTCTCCTCGTTTCTGTAACAAAATTTATTACAGATTATAAAATTTTATGCCTGAAAATTATAATTAGGACAATTATTGTGGCGGCTCTCACAGTCTATTTTAATAACAAATTGTTTAATTTGAGAACTACCGACACCCCTCTGCTGAGCGGCTAGGAAGGGAGAAACATTGGCGGCAGTATCTGTAAACAGAGTTAAATATTTCGGCTCGCCGGGATTGTTCCGAAAGATCACCAGTAAAATCAAGGTGTTGCTTTGGTGGGTCGAGGAGCTGGGATTGCTGGCTTGTTCAACCATAATCCATCCAATACCCATATTGTGTATAATGGTCATGGCGGAACATACAGAGTGCGATTAGTTTGTAGGTGCGGCACCTACAACTAACAACACTGGCGGACTTGACCGACGACGGAGTCGAAATAGCGGCGCGACGACATCTTCAGGTGTTGGGCTATGTTAGGCAGCTCTAAGTTCGTGCACATCGATGTTGTGCACGATATACGCCCCTGTGATCCTGCACAAAAACCTGTTCTGAATCACCTGAAGTCGGTGTATTTCTTTGAGGGAAATGTGCGCGAATACCGGACTAGCATACATCATAACGGAACGTTGTAGTACGCTTTATAGTGTCACCTAGTTCCGGAGGGACATTTTGCTCTTTTTATTAAAGGGAATAGGCGGCCTAGTACGACGGCCAATCCGTTCCTGACCCGGGTAACGTGAGCAACGAAGTTAAGTTTATGGTCAAGGATGACACCTAAATATTTGACCTAGCTCTACACCGCGTACGCGCGGTACATCATTGGTGTAGAGGGTGAAGAGGACTGGGCCTAACACCGAATCTTGAGAACACACTCCCTCGAGGCGGTACGTTCGATATTATCATTCAACTTGTAGATGAGCCCGTTATACCAGACTTTATCGAACGCCTTCGCCATGTCGAGAAAGGGGGCTCCAGAGTTATAGCCGCGTTGGCGTTTGGAGAGGATGTGCTCCGTGATGTGCCAGTGCTCTCCCAGTAGCCTACCGGTCTAGTGCTTCGAGGATGTTAGCCAGACATACGGCTTTCTCTTCATCCAGCATGGCTGGCGTCATGTTTGGACGTGACAGTGGCGGCATCATGGAATACGTTACGCTTTTAAGTGATTTAGGAAGCGGCCAGAAAGCTAGATGGGATGGCTTTAAACTATTGAGGGTTAACCTGATGATCATCAGTTAAAAACGCCTTTCGTTCCTGAGGGCGGCTATGCGTGCATTCGACTCACGCTGCACTTTACGTAGCCGCTTGCGATGCGATTCGGTGGGATAAGGTCGGGTGGCCGCTTTCTTACGTCTCAACAAGTCTCTGGCGTCCGGAAGCACCTCCTAGCGATGGTTATCCATCTCTTCCTGCCTCGAGCACTCATCGATGGTAGTTTGGATAAGACTTGTAAGTTCGACACTGAATCTAGCGCTCGACCTCGATCGTTTAAGTGTGAGAACATTAAAAAGAGTAAGTTTTGCCAATTTTATGGAGAGCTTACAGAAATTATTGATTCAAGTAAAGTTTGATTTTTATTTTTATTATTGACTAAATCAATAAGTTTGATGGCGCTTAATAGCGAGTAGGTCCTCCTCTGTTCCGTATACACTCTCTGAATCTATCTGGGACACTTTCAATCAAGTGGGTGATTTTTTCCTCGGGTACCCGGTACCCACATACAGCGCGAACAACCCACAGAGCTCTCTCTGAAGCCAATATTACGGCTTTACCGTGGCCGTCAATGCGTCCCAACCCTATTGAACATTTATGGGACCAATTGAAAAGAAGCCTCAAATTGAACTTCAGTTATGTGACTAATCGACAAGAGCTCATAAACGCCCTAAAATTCGCTCCCCACAAATACATACAAAATATATATGATTGAATTTTAGTGCATAGTAAATGTAAATTTGTTTGTTATGATGAACATGTTGCACACACATTGTCAGCGGTACAGAAAATGACACAATATTCTTTTATCCCAAAAAAACCCTTCCTGTGATACGTAAAACCTTAATTAACAATATTTGTTGCCATAGTGATGTTTCATGTTTTGACAATAACAACTTATTGACCCATATTACTTATAATTCGAAGTTATTAGACGCGGAATCATCTTACAAAAATAGTGAAAACTGAGAAGAGAATGCGTGCGAAACCGCGCGCGAAAAAACCTAATTGAGAAATAATAATTACAAATTTACCTGTCATCAGATGTCCCCACACCATTCTGATTCATAGCAGTGATACCTGCCAATGATTCACCAGAAGAACTTGATGTGCTGCTTGTACTTCTTGCTATCCGACTGGTGTTAGGTCCATTCCAACCTGCCGTCGTAATATCACTGTCACCGGGAGATGGCAACGATAATGTACGATTCATAAGCAAAGCTCTACGTCCCACTATTATAGGCCCTGATGATCCACTACTATTGCTTAAATTTGTAGCTGTAACTTGTAATTGTAGTGGAGCACTGGTAGGCCTCATATTAACATGATGTTCCAGGAATAGAATAACGGGCAATGTTAAAGGTTCACAAGCTGATTCCTCAGTATTAATAGCAGGCATTTCTATTGGATCCAGTCTTCGCATTGAATTTCTCAAATTATCATTCATAGTGTTAGCTCTTTCCAGTTGCTGTGTATCTGTATGGTTATGAGGTAATTCTGAAAAACTTTTAGACCTTCTGAGACTTGTACATTGAGGTTGTTCAAAGAGATTTTGTACTAATTCTATATCTTCCATAGCCGGTTCTAGGCTTTGTGTTGACTGTCCTATAACAACTTGTGTATTATCATCCATAGAACTTACACTTGGAGAATCTTCCAAGTGGTCTTTATGGTCAGCTATACATTCCTTTAATTTACATATAATGTCCTCTTCGTCACTATCAAAATTTTGAGTATCATCAAGACAAGCTAATAATGATTTGTCTAAAACTTCATCTAAGTCATTCAAGATATCCATAAATTGACATAGAGCTGTGGCTTGAAATTCTTCATCATTTGTGATATTTTTAAAACTTTGTGATGCTAAATTCGAATCTGATTTGTAACATTCTGGAATGGTTTTCTGTAAATCTTCTCGTAAATCTTCTTCATCATCAGATGGTTTGTCACTTCTTTGTTCAGTAGCATCATTGCTGCTTAAAATACTACTAGATGCATCACTGTCAACACTGCTTCCAGGTAAACTCTCCCTTAGTTCGTACCGGCCAGCATCCATATCAACAGCTTCCATTTTTATTGCATGGCCTAGGTTGTACCTGGCCTTTCGCAGCTTGAACCCTAAAAACAAATCAATTTTAATAAATTCACTGATGCTTAAGGTCAGGGAAAAAGTAGAAGGTACAAACGGTATTGATATGCAAGAATTTTCCACCACTTGAACATGGTTAACTGTGGACAACTCAAAATATATTTGTGTGCAACTATGCTAATGACTTTAATTCTCATCTACCACTTATAGAACACAAGGCAAACTTAGCACTACTATGTTACAATTTGTTACATTGACACATCTTAAGCAAAAGATCTTATTTAATACACTATCTATTTCCCATTTCTAATAATAGTTTAAATGAAAAAATTAATGTTAAATAAAAGTTGATGTCAAATACATACAACTATACATGATGAAATCTATTGAGTAATTAAAAAAGCTTTGGGCACAGACATCTCTTTATTAAAACAATAATTAACAATAGTAATCTCAATCAAAACTAAACATACCTCATTATGCTATTGTCAGTAGGTAAGCTATTATCTTTAAAAGTAATTATGTCATCTCTCTTACTACGCTCAACTCAATATCTAAAATACCTATAATAGTCCTAGAACAAAATCTATTTCATGCGTCTAACTGTTAACAGTCAGATTACATTACATTATTATTTTTATTTATAACAATACACTTTATGAAACTACTAATTTATTTATATTCAACATTGAAGTATTTGGAGTTCATACTAAAATTATAGTGCAGTTTTGAACAAAGTTTGGCAGAAAAACTTAGTAGAATTTTAGTTCATAGTCAAACACTGAATTTTTTTTATGGATTGCTAGGATATGATTTTATAGACAATGCTGCGTTTCATAATTGTCTTATTTTTAAAAAGACCTTTGTTGTTACGAAATGTAAGCGCCACGGCTCCGCAAAATACTAAGAAATTTAAAAGCAATAGCGAACACGATTTATACAAATACTATTACTCAAATTTACATGTTTATATTATTGCTAAAATAATTATTAAAATCACTAACCCAATACCTAAATTCTTCTCTATAGACGTGAACCATCATACATGGTTTTATAAAAAAAACTACGAAATCCACTTTAAAAGACAACATCAATTAATTTGATATAAATACAATGCTTTGAAACCTTTTGATACTTGTAAACACGGAAAAGCTGTGTAAGCTATTTTCGACTATTACTAATTACTACCTTACTACAATAATTAGTTGTCTGACCGACTAACTATTTGACAATAAAAATGACATTTGACTGTTAAGTGTTGTCTGTCTTTTAGGATACGAAAAAGATAATATTAAAAGTGATTGACATGCATTACCAAATATTGGTAAACCACAAACTGAGAATACATTTAAATTGTGTATTACAAAAAGTTATTTTTTCATCGCTATGATTTATTTGAGAGATAAAGTAAAATGTTGTTTTCGATAAGAAACTAAGGTCCAGTTTTAAACGTTCTTATTTAATAATAATATATAAACTATTATACAATTATACACAACTTAGAGTTATGCAGTTTCTCAGAAATATCTCATATTCATTTTATATTTCAATTTGTTTTTATAAAATTACCACAAACAACTTTCCTACAAGTGTGATATGTAATTATACAAAAATGCATAACTGATCAAAGTTTGTTTTACATTTTCAATTCGTTTATAAATTTATGAAATTGAACTTTAAAGCAAAGTAATAAGGCTCAATTCAGTATTTACGCTATAACTGATAACTTTAATTAAATACGCTACATCTAGAGTGATAAAGTATCTCAATGTAATTATTATTCAGTAAGTTTTAATCACAGATTTTGTGTCACGTCTTGTGAATAGGAGTGAGACAACTTTTTTAACATAAAAAACAACAATGCTTTTCTTCAAAGGAACAAAAATGATTACCATTAAAATATGCATCGGGGGCACGGTACGTACTTTATTTTATCTAAACTTACATTTTCACTCTGTCATTTTTTTTCTCAGTTGTATTTCAGTCTCCGTAGCAATAGGTTGATTATCTTGGTAGTAACTACCATACAGTATTATTTTTAAAACATATTTTAAACTAAACCATTTCCTTATTAGATTTTGAAAACGATGTCCAGATCCTTGTCAAACGTTACCCTCAATGAGGTTGTTATAGCATCAGCAGTCAGGACCCCTATAGGATCTTTTAGAGGAAGTTTAGCGAGTTTGTCTGCGAGTGAACTGGGTGCTGTTGCTGTTAAGGCTGCGATAGAGAGAGCCGGTATTCCTAAAGAAGAAGTAAAAGAGGTTAGTGAAATTCACCTACTTTCTACAATCTACAGTTAGTTCTTAATTATATGAATAATGTGAGCCATGCACAACACAAACATAACGGTAATGCTTAGAGATACGTTACATTATTACAGTTATAAAATTCGGTAAAGAGTAACTTGATAACCTAGACGTAGTTTTAAGAAAAGTGGTGAAAGATTATTTCTAAGAAAAAATTAATTCTTGTTAGTTAAGTGTGTTTGATTTTGTTTTAGGTATACATTGGAAATGTGTGCTCTGCTAGTCTTGGACAAGCTCCTGCAAGGCAAGCTGTCATTTTTGCTGGACTTCCTAAAAGCACTGTATGTACTACAGTAAACAAAGTTTGTGCTTCTGGAATGAAGTCAATAATGCTAGCTGCCCAAGGCCTGCAGACTGGTGCTCAAGATGTAATTTTGGCTGGCGGAATGGAGTCAATGTCAAATGTGCCCTTTTATTTGAAACGTGGGGAAACCACTTATGGTGGTCTTCAATTAGTTGATGGAATAGTTTTTGATGGACTAACTGATGTTTATAATAAATTCCATATGGGTAATTGTGCAGAAAATACTGCCAAAAAATTAGAAATCTCAAGACAAGAACAGGATGACTATGCTATTTCCAGTTATAAGAGAAGTGCTGCTGCTTATGAAAAAAAGGTGTTCGCCGATGAATTAGTTCCTGTTCCCGTACCTCAAAAACGAGGCGCTCCTCCAGTTATTTTTGAGGCAGATGAAGAATACAAAAGGGTAAATTTTGAGAAATTTACAAAACTGGCGACTGTATTTCAAAAGGAGAATGGAACAGTAACAGCTGGAAATGCTTCAACTTTAAATGATGGTGCTGCAGCACTGGTGTTAATGACTGCCGAAACAGCAAAAAGATTAAATGTCACTCCTCTTGCTAAAGTTGTTGGGTTTGCTGATGGGGAATGTGACCCGATTGACTTCCCAATAGCCCCAGCTGTTGCTATTCCCAAACTTTTAGAAAAAACTGGTGTAAATAAAGATGAGGTTGCTTTATGGGAGATCAATGAAGCTTTTAGTGTTGTTGCAGTAGCAAATCAGAAGCTGTTGGGCTTGGACCCTGCAAAAATCAATGTCCATGGTGGTGCAGTTAGCTTAGGACATCCAATCGGTATGTCTGGCGCTCGCATTGTTGTCCACTTATGCCATGCATTAAAGAAAGGTGAAAAGGGTGTAGCATCCATCTGCAATGGAGGTGGTGGAGCATCATCTATTATGATTGAAAAATTGTAAGTTTTAACATTGAAAACTCTATTGTAGTTTTTGAATCTGTATATTGTAAAATGGTGCTTAATAATGTTATAATATCACTACTATCATGACCTCAGAATTATTAAAACCTAGACAAGTTGTCATAAAAAAATTATGCTTATGTGACCTTGACTGTTTGACCTGTGTTCATTTAACATGCAAAAGTTTAGTTCCAAACGTTAATTTTGTACAGTAATATTATTTCATTATATATTGAGAGTTTTATATACAGACATCATGGATTTCTATTTGGTGAGATCCAGGCACACCTCTCTCGCTTCTACATTCATACATCTATGCATACATGCTTGATACAGAGTAGAGTCCAGCATGCTAAATTAATATAATGTGTTCTTAATTCTGCACTTTTCTCAAATATTAACTGTTTTTTCAATTGCATAGCTTTTATAATTTCCCAAAAGTGGTATTAATTTATATTTGACAATGTGACAAATGACACATTACTAAACAGGCAAAGTTGTTCAGGTATATAGCTTTTTGTGACACTTTGTGTATATTTTAATTGGACAGAATTTATTGTTATTTTATTCTGGTATTGCATACAATAACTGATATTTTTTGTGCCTTAATGTTATTTTGTTTTATTATGAATGGTTAAGAATAGTTGTAAGGAAAGGTATTGTATTGTATCACAATGTCAGATTTTTCTGCTGTTTAGAAATTTATAATCAAATTTTATTATATATTATAATTAAATAAAATAATTTATATCATCACTTGTTTCTTTATAAAAAAAGTCAATCTCCTTTTTCAGACCTGAAGCAACAAAAAGACCACCCACCCTAACATTCTATACTAAAAATCCATGCCAATTATGTGATATAGCACTGGATGACCTTGAACCCTTTAAAAACAGATTGACAGTGGAAAAAGTTTATATTACAGAGAAAGAAAATCTCAGATGGTTGCGTTTATACAGAAATGATATACCTGTTGTATTCCTTAATGGAAAGTTCCTATGTAAGCATAAATTAAATAAAGATTTATTACAAAGAAGGTTACAATTAATTGAAAGCGAATGTGACATAAAGTAGAATTTCTAAGTCAAATTAATAACTCATCTAGTCAATATAATATTAACAACACATGGTATTTTTAATTTTTCCCATTTAAGTCAATAAATAGCATAATAAACATCTATTGTTTCAAACGCTGTGCTGGAGACAGGTGGCAGAGTCCTAATAATATTTTTATAATGTTATAATTACTTTGCTTTTGTTGCGTACCGGTCAATAATTAGGATTATTCATCTCCCGAAAACACGTGTTCCTGACTTTTATTACCCGACTTTAATTGGGTTTGTTCACAAACAACCTTGATTAGTCTAAACTTGTGGTTTCTACAGTGAAGACGTCTTAAATGGGAAAAGCTCGAGAAATTTGCTGTGAAGTGCGTTCTGCAATCCTTGTTTTACATGATAAAGGCAAATCCGAATGTGAGATTGCTTCACAAGTGAGTATCTAATTATATCGAAGACCTTGTGTCCATGGCACAATAACTTGATACAGGGAGACAGGCAGTTTAGAAGATCGTCCACGCTCGGGAAGACCAAGAGCTACCACCTCTAGTAAAAATAATTTCATTGTTGTTACCAGCGAAATAGACGCTAAACAGCACCAGAAATCCGCGTTGAAGCAAACAAAACCCTAGTTAAACCTTTATTATTGCCTACACCTGCTAAGGCAGTAAAACAAAAAAAAAACAGTGCAGTGGGTTCTTGCCCATCGAGATTGGACTGAAGAAAATTTTAAAACAGTGTTTTAGATCAATTAACCAATCCAAGTTTGAACTATTCTGTTCAAAACGTAGAATTTACGTTCGACGCAGTGCCCAAGAAAAGATGATGCCAGTATGTGTAGTCCCAACAAGCAAGCATGATGGTGGCTCAATTATGGTCTGGGGATGCTTTTCTAGCCAAGGAACTGGCGATTTGATTAAAGGAATTTTGAAAAAATAACTACAAAAACATTTTAGAATAAAATGCCGTTTTTCCGGGTTGAGCGATTCACGCCCTTGGAGAGACTTCCCTTTCCATTCTATCCTTTTTAGGAGAGGATGCGAAAGGGAAGCGAAGGCCTTACATATTGCTGCAGATGTTGGTGTATCGTGGTTGGATCCAACTACCCTTATTTTTCTGAAAGCAAAAGTCTAGCGTATTCATATTAGTTTCGGTATAGAGTTATGTAGCGAGAATCGCTATACAACTATCAATCCTTAAGAAAAAGAGAGAATGAATGCAATAGTTACACTCAGCATCGTGTACCTACGTCTACCCGTCTTACATTTTGATTTAAACAAGCAATAGGTAGTTAATTTAAAAACCATTAACCAAACTGTTTGTTGTTGTATGACACAAGAAATGAGAAATAATACGAAATCTCACTCGTTACGTTAACTGCTCACGCACGGATAGTACATAGTAAATACCTGCGAAAAACATTACCCTCCTGTCAGTCGGGCAAGAAATATAATATAAAAACAATTTAATAAGTAAAGTTATATTTATTGCAAGTTAAGAACACTCGAGTTTGATGAATAGTACTGCATCTTCCGTTTCCATCAAAGAAACAATATTCTTATGTATAATTCTTTCAAAAGTCATCATTATTATAAAGAATTAAGTTCATACTTATATCATTGCAAATGAATTGTATACATTTAAAAACTTTTCGCAATCGACCGTTTTCCCACCTCTTAGAGGCAGAATGAAAAATTGTTTTCAGTGCCGTCATATGGTGGAATGACTATATAAATCATTGATTGATACAAGGCTTATGTGAAAAAATACAATCCCTTGAAAGACAATATAAATAAAATCACTAGTAAATACTTTTTGTAGGCCGTGAGTTAAACATTTTTTATAGACAACTCATAATTACAATATAACGTAACTTATAAATAAATTATAACTTAACAATTAATTAAAACATTTTACATAAGATATTCTTATCTTAACATAAAAACAATTGTAAGTATAATTATAACAGCAACATTCATGTTATCATAAGTTGTATAAATAATGCAAACTGTTGTTAAATTGGCCCTTTAAAAATCTATATAATTTCAAGCCTGTTATTTAGAGCGGCCTAGGAAGTCTAGGAATTCACAAGTGTCGGTGTCGAATGAATGTACTAAACTTTACTGCTACTTTGGAAAACTGCAACATCGTTTCTTTTTACATTTGTATTATTATCTACATTATCTTTAACCAGCAGAACGAACTTGTTAACAGTGTGGCGGCATGACGAACAGGTTTCACATTCCCACCGGCGAGTGAAATAATTTATCTATCTAACGGTACTTCATTCTTACTCATGACGTTCATAGATTCGATTCTAACGACGGTACATTACTTAAGTGTTTTTTTTTTAAATACCAACGGTTTATTTTCGAGCATAGTATTTCATATTAGTTAATAGCAATTCAGTTACTGAATAGAAAATCAGTTAATTAATAGTACTTCGACTAGTTAATAGTAGTTTTGTCGCTGGGCAGGCTGGCTTAACCATCTGCAGATCGAAAGTTTAATTCGAAACAGTCAATTAACAGATTCGTATGTAATAAATATTGTTATAATAAATATGATGATGGTGATGATGATTTATTAGCGTCGTTGACGTTCTGACGTCCCAGAATACAGGTGTAGAATAGATGTCCTGCGTTTCGTCTGATGAATGAGTGAGGTCCTGCAGCCCTATCCCTATATCTGTATCTGTATCCAAAAAAGGCTGGCAACTCTTCCGTAGTATCCAATATTATCGTATATCAAGATGACTAAATGTCACGAAAGTATGCAAATGATTTTTGCTCAAGCCCGTGCAATAAAAATAATAATAGGCAAATCTTTCACGTGCCATGCATAAAAAATAAAACATTTCTTATAGCTACGTTTCATAATGTGTAAATTATAATATTAGACTCGGTATGTTGCGGCAAATGGAATTTAACATTTTACACTTGATATTGTAACCACAACATTGACATATGTAACCATAGTAATGTAACAAGTCATTGTCTTGAAGATTTACGATAAAGGTATATTACTATTTACGGTGTTTATTTTTGTTTCGGCAAGTACTTTAAAACATCGCCTCTTTCAGAACAACCAATCAGCATTCGCGACACGATCATACCATCGAAATGTATATGTCTACACGTGATCTCGTGATGTGGACTGACTGGTACATGTACATATTAAAGGTACGGTGCATAATTTAGCAGTTGTTCAATCTGTCCGTTGACATTTATTTAAAAGTTCGAAGGAGGCCGTAAGTCACGAACATCTCTGTGTACTTTATTTTATCAGCTTACGTTCTTGCATCATTGGCATATTAAGATGAACGTAAAAAAGTACATGTAAGGTAAATGATAAATCTGATTTTAGATAATAGCTCAGTTACGTAAACTGCTCCAGCTGTTCCCGTATTTTGGGCCTATGTGTGACCGGGATAGAAAAAGATTCCCAATTTTTTCAGTCAACTGGCGTCGATGTGTGTCGAGGCTGTTGGATGTAACCTACGCATAGATACTCGTCGGTTACGCCTAATGGTTTTGTTGCGTGAGGGAAGTGTAACATTAATTTCTCCACATATATACCATTTTTTTTCTTCTATTGTGATTTGCACACTCCTAGCAGACACTGTATTTAAAAAAAGCGATTTGTATCTGTGGGACACCTGATGTATCACGTGATAGGAGAACACCTATCACGGTCTGTAGGAGCGTGATCAAAAGCCTAACAAGGATCAAGTTTTATTTTGATTTACCCCATGCAACTGGAGATAACTGGCGACGTACAAACTCAGCTAAGAATAAAAAAGATAACGAATATTTTTTGTCTTTGTAAGAATTTCTCACTTTTTGTTGATTTTAATTCGTGAATTAAAATCGTGACCAATGATATTTTATACTATAGATATGTTATACTCATACAAAATCAGCCGTCAAAAGTGGTCCAAAGCTGGCAGCAACATTCATATATGTCTAATCGTATAAAAAGTATAGCGTGATAGCGTAGATACGATAATATGAAAGAACATGACGTAAGCCAAAGAATAAAACATAATGACGTAAACGTATAAATTAGAAATTGCGGAGCGACAGGTGATGGCGTTAGCCCTTAGTCTGTATGTCACCGACGCCTTTAACTCTACCTTGGGACGCAATAAATGTAGGACTAATACATCATAATGTCCCGATGTACCTGCAAGCAACTATCGGCGACTACTGACGCAACAGATACATTGGGCATCTCTGGGCGGGAGCACCCCTATACCAGCTTCTTCCATTTGACCGCATACAACGAAGAGCGACTCGAATCGTCAACGACCGAGCTCTTACCGATCGGCTTGATACTCTGGCCTTGCGGAGGGACGTCAGCTCCCTCTGCATTTTTTACCGTATGTACCACGGGGAGTGTTCCGAAGAACTGTTTGGAACGATTCCTGCCGCCGAGTTTCGTCATCGTACGACACGACAGACCGCTAGGTACCATCCACACCATCTGGATGGCTGGCATTCCTTAACAGTGCGGTTGCTCGACATTTCCTGCCACGCACAGCCGCGATGTGGAATGGTCTGTCCTCGGCGGTATTTCCAAACCAGTACGACTTGGGGTCCTTCAAGAAGCGAGCCTATCTTTTTCTAAAAGGCCGGCAACGCATCTGCAGTTCCTCTGGTGTTGCGGGTGTCCATGGGCGTCGTTGATCACCTGGGTGTTCCCGCCGCTCGTTTGCCCCCTTCTCTTATAAAAAAAAATTCTATACATGAATAAGGATAGCAGGGAAATTCGGAGAAAGATCCAGTGTGGAATTCCGCAAGGCTCAGTGTTGCGCCCGCTGCTTTAGACCTCAAGTATGATGCTGTGTTGCGTATTGATCCCGCCGATGGCGTAAAAGTCGTCTGTTACGCAGACTACACATTGCTGTTGGCTAGCAGAGACACGTTCGGGAGCACGAAACAGCTTGCGAAGCTTGGGCCTGAACTGGTTGTAGCTAAAATTCTTGGATTGGATATGAGAATAGCGGCTTATAAGACTGAGACACTTTGGTTTCATAGGTATCCCAGAACTAAAGAGCCGCCTTGAGTACCTGGAACTGCGGCTAAAGTAGGATACATGAAATACATGGAATTTAATTGAGATACTCGCTAGGGCTTAGAAAAGCAATTTGATCGCCTAGTCTCTGGATCGTAAGGGTAGCAGGTGCCCTATATAAACTGTTACCCAATCTTGGAGAACCTACAAAGGAAGGTGGTCGCTTCTATGTCTATGTTGTGCGATCCGTTGCCTTATTTGGGGCACCCGTTCGGGCAGAGAGGCTGGCTTACGGTCGCTGTAGAGCTAAGATTTACAGCAATCAGCCAAGGACGGCTTTACGGGTCAGGGGTGCATATCGCACAATGGTAGAGCAGTTTTAACAGTGGTAGAGCCCGCAGCAACAACAACATTTGCTGCACGAATAGGCCGGTTCGACCGGTGAAATACCACGACCTCAAAGAAAACAGGCGTAAAGTAGAAGTTCTCCGCGTTTCGTCTGATGAGTGCCGAGATGAGGTGCCGGAGGCCTTATTTCAGTCCTCTTCCCCTTCCTACCCTTTTCTCATAGATGGGAAAGGGAAGAGGATTGGACGGGGCTGGGGTAACGGAGAAAAACAAATATCTTTGTCCTTGTGTATGCCTTCCTCTGTCCATTAAAGGCAGGCAACGCTTCTGCAACACATTTGCTTGTTGCGGATGTCTATGGGCAGCGCTCACTTAACATCAGGTGATCCGTTTGCTCGCTTGCCACCTTCTTATATAAAAAAATATTTTGAGGCGGTGCCTCGGATACCAGGCTATATAACCGTATATAAACTAGACTATATAGGATACGAATACGTATCCTTCGCGAAGAAAGTATGGGCGAACAAGACAAGGTGTTTGAGGCCGTCAAGCGGCACGAACGATAGATCGCTTTGGCGACGTGGCGCAATAGTATTAGTAGTGAACGATATTGGCATAAACGCGGGTCTTCGAATCCTGGATGGCAGCAACGCGAAGGCATCCTAACATACCGTATCACACAGATAGTCACCGGGCACGGCTGGAAACTGACGAACTATGCTCGGACCTCCATGCTCTGGAATGAGCGATAAAATCGCTCAGGAGAAGCATAAGACGGGGGTGAAATGGATTTCGTTTTCTGTAAAAGCCTGTGCATGTGTAAAAGAATGACACCAATATGGATGTATAGTATAGCATTAAAATATCATGAACCATGAAGGTTATTACTGAAAATCAGTGCTGTGTTGGGGGTTTTGACTTCCAGCATAGCATAGTGCTGAACTGCAAACCTAAATTTACCAAATAAGAAAGACTACACAATTATGTTGACACGTTGTATGAGGAGAGCAGGGGAGCGGAATCGGGGTTAAAACACAGCCCTGTAAGGGGGAATGACAGAACCCGCACGTTGTTTTTAAATTTCGGAACGTTGTCAATCCAAAATGAAATTTTAAAAAAACGGAGTTTCCGTAATTCCTTTATCCTATATACATTCTTACCTAAAATTCAGTCAAATGTTATTTCGTTATTCATTCCTTATAACCCTAATTAAGTTTTTTTTGTATGAAACTTTACGCAGCGCTGTACTCGCGTGACATATAACCTTTTTTATTTACCTATATTTAATATATTTTGTTATGTAAAAAGTATATTTTTATTTACTTTTATAAGCGGTGTTCTACTTACATACATGGAAACGATGAGAAAATAAGGTAAAGAAAAGCATTACAATTTTAGTTCGAAAAATCACCGTGGGACTTCTTTCATGAAAAGGAGTATAGTTAAAAATTTACAGTTTATTATAATCTAATCACATTGCACTGGCACTACGTCCTCATTGTCACATTTTGACTTTTTTGACATTGAACTGTCATGTCATGTCCTACAAAAAACTTACTATCAAAAATACGCAATATTAATAAATCTAATCTAAGTTAAAAAAAAAATAAAACTGGTAACACAAAACAATGTCTTGACTATTTTTTGGCCTATATATTACTCTTTGGACTATTTTGTTGAATTTTGTCTATACTCTGTAGTTATAGGTATTTCAATTATTGCACCCCAGCACCCCACTTCACCCCTTTATTTTCATTTCGGAAATGTCGTAAATTGTAATTTTGCGATGTCCGAATATAAAAATGTTTTGATTTACGAAGTGATTTGGTGTAAGTGACTGTATTATTTAATTAATTGATATCCTTGTTTTCAAAAAAGATTAATTATTAAACAAAATGAGTGACCCTGCCATTCAAACCTTGGAGGCATCTGCACAAATATTGATGGTAAGATATATTTATATAAAATAAATGGTGTCCAGGTTAGAAAATACTTTAATTTACATATTAAATTCTTCCGCATGTAATCACATCTCTCTTTTATTTTGGAATATGAGCCTGAAGGAGAAACAAGTTGAGGTTAACTTGGTAATGTAAACTTCTGCTATAATATTGAATAGTCAAGTAGTATGACTTGAATACAACCAAATTCGTGAAAGCTAAAACATTTAAAAGCATGCTAACACTCAAATATTGTTTTTGTTGTAATAAATAGTGATAAATCCAAGTGTTTTTTTTTCGAACACTGTGTACAAGCAAACGCTTTAAACGGAATTGTAAAGGAATTTTATATGTGATGTATATTTTTAAAGTATCTACATACCAGCTAGACATATCAGCTAAATACATTTTTAACGTAACCGATTTATTTTTTACGAAATCCAAATATTTCATTCATATTCCATCACCAGAGTCCATTCACATTGAAATAGTTATTTCTGACAATTCAACCAGAGTACAGAATAAAAACATGGCCCACATCAAAATGTAACAAATCTTGGAGATAAACATCTTCGAGAATTGCCATAGAACACAGATTAAGTTTTTGAATTAAATATGGTGCATCTTGCTTACAACTATCAATTTAGTGATAAGAAATTCGTAAGAAAAATGCACCACATGTCCTCTATAGATCACATTGCCAAATAAAGTTGGATGTTGGTTAAGTATGTACTGAATAATATAAAATAAAGTTAAACTTATGTTCAGGTGATAAGGTGTTGGTACCAATTACTTTCAGACCTATTGTAGGTTATTCATCAAAATAAGTGGGATTAATTTGCAATTGCCTGTCTCGCATTGACATTTGTAATAGTTTGCTTTATAATCTCTAATTTAATTTAATCTATGATGTCTGCCTACCCCTCTGGGATACAGGTGCCAGAGCCTTAACAATTAAGCTAAGTTTGAATAATTTTAGTATTTACTTATTGAGGTTAGTACACTCTTGTTACATGTTGTTGAACCACTCTATTTGCACAATGGAAAGAAAAATTTGTAAATCTCCTAGATGGTTATTTATAGCAATGAGAGATTAATTGGTGTTGTTGTTTTAGGCACCACCAAATCTGGTGACACCGGAACAACGACATCAAGCAGAAAGTGTGTTCCTAGAGTTTCGTACAACAAAAAATCCTTATCAATTGTGCCGAGACATTCTAGAGAAGTCTACATCAGAATATGTGTTATTTGAAGCTGCAGGTCTTATAAAAGCAGGTCTGATAAGAGAATGGAGTTTATTATCCAAAGAAGATACTTCATCAATAAGAGAGTATCTATTAAATTATTTGCTGAGAAAAGAGAATCCACCGTTTGTGAAGGAGAGATTATTACAGGTATGCTGTTAAATCTTTTTATGAAATATCTACAAAGATGGTTTTTAATACTTTTATTAATAAG
The DNA here is from genome assembly GCA_029849275.1 of Papilio elwesi. Classification (NCBI taxonomy): domain Eukaryota; kingdom Metazoa; phylum Arthropoda; class Insecta; order Lepidoptera; family Papilionidae; genus Papilio; species Papilio elwesi. Next base: position 8,451,246 of record CM056697.1, read on the forward strand.
GTACTGTAGTTGCCTGTTATAACATTGCCTGTCATTATAATTGCTTTGGGTGATATTTGTTGAATAATTGACAATTCAAAAAGATGAATGAAAGCATGCAAGTATGCAAGGAATACAAACTTTCATATTAAAGCTAACCACCTGATTTGCGATAACGGCCACACAATCTGTTTATACTAAGGCCACAAAGCCACTGGCGTTTTACGGGCATTAGCGTTTCTGCAGCATTGTCGCTGTGCAGAAGATGAATTTGACGTCGTTATGGGACTCACAAGTAGCAAGTGTTGAAACTTTGCATCATTAATGTCGCGTTGATGAGACTTGTATGATGCAATTGATGGAGTTATAGGTAGAATGATGCTATTATGTAGGAGATAGATTTTGCTTCCAAATATTTTACTGTCCGTAATTTTGTATTTCAAATTACATATTCAGAAAACAAAAGAACAACATGCTGAAGGGTAGTGAAATAATCAATATACTACTTTTATACATACTATTATAATTATCTTGCAGACAATTGCTATAATCATCAAAAGGGGCAGTGTGGATGATGGAGGTAGAGAAAGGAAAGCTTTATTGGCTGAATTAGAGAAAATAATTGTAAGCCCGCCTATCAGCCAACAGAAACTGGCATGCGCCTTGATATTGGCTATAATGCAAGAGTTTGCGATCACAGTCAAAACTGCAGACGTTGGATTAATATGGGAGGTACACTTTCGTTTGAAGAAATCTTTTGAAACATTGAATCTGAAGCGAATATTTCGATTCGCGAGTGGAGTGCTGGAACAAATCATACGCTCAGGACATCCACCTGCAGGGGACCAAGCAATGCTAACTAAACAGCTGATTACTATTATCGAAACAATTCTTTGCTGGAGTCATGTATCTCCTTTACTATCTAAACGATTGATCGGTGCATTTGAAGCTATCTATGAAAGTGAAACGGCACCAGCTTTAAGATTAAACGTGAATTGGCGTGATACCATTATGAAACCAGAACTCATAGCATTGTTTTTTGAACTGCATATGTATGTTCGGTCCAATCCAGAACTAGCTAATCCATCGCTGACATGTTTAGTGCAATTGGCGAGCTTAAGTGGCGTAGTAGTGTCGGCTAGTAACTTGAAACAGCAGTACTTGGAGCACTATGTGAACAATTTTCTCCGAATGTTGTCATTCATTCAACCAAATCACAGGGAAATGCTTGGTATATCGGAGATATATCGAAGGTTGATTCAGTTCTTTACGCCTACTTTGATAGCTGGGACACCTCCAGCCTTTCTACAGTACCTGACGACGTACACATGCCATTGTATAAGAGGATCAATCATAGAAGAAGGAGTAAGTATACATCATGTATCCCTACTAATATTATAAATGTGAATGTAAGTTTGTTTGTTATGCTTTCACACGAAAACTACTCAACCGATCATCATGAAACTTTGTACACATATTCTTGGGGGTATAAGAAGTAACATAGGATACTTTTAATGAAAAATAAAAAAAAACTGTCAAAAAATCTTGCCACTTCAACGCCAGTAATGAAGTTCCAACCCTGAGTACTGTAATACCGTTGCACTGTATTATCAACTGTTGCACTTCACTTCTGGGATTTATTTACTGATTTAGATAAGACTATTTTGAAAAATAGGAAATGTTTTTCGGGTAGAGGTAACACTTTAAAATTTTAGATTTTGTAATTTGATTGAAAAACTGATAATGATTGTTACTTCTATGTGTACCATAGGGCTTAAAAATGTGAGCTAAATTATATAAATATTGTTTTAAATTAATAAGCATGGAGTCTACTCAACTATTAGAAAAATGGCTACCAGTGGCACTGACTGGCAGTATAGAGTAACACCTACACAGTGTTGTAAATATTTATGCTTGTGTTTGTGTTTGTTATCAGTCGGCAAAGGTATTTCTGTAAGGTATAGGTGATGAGACATAAGTTTTCTATTTTTATGTATATATATAATATCATATATACCTTGTTTTATAGCAAGAAATCATTTTTGTAAACAAACATACATTCCCTTCGGAAATGTTTTAATTTTGTGGAAATCGTAAGGTGATGTGAGAAAAAGTTGTTTTTATAAAATATTTTGTAATTTACCTATTTTAATGTACAAACCTTTGTTTACAAAAATCCAACTTTGCTGTAAAAATAGCGTCTTTTCAAAATTTGTCTGAAAAATTAAAGTTTTGATTATTTATGCATTCAAAAACATATATTTTTCAATTTTGGCTTAGATAAACGAAGACACAGTGCTGAGAGAAGCATTAAACAAATTCTTGCACACCTGGAGTTCTTTGGTACATGATATTGATGGGTTCTCTACTGAAACATTACAAAATCCATGCATAGAAGTATTCAATACATATTTGCAATGCAGATTAGCTCCTCCCGATGGTACCAGGTAAGGTATTTATATGTTGTCTAAATCCATATATTATTCAGTGTCACGCCACTACTTTATGGACATTCTGGCTCCTCATTACAGTGCCTATAGCCCTATTCATTTTATTTCCCGTATTCATTCTTCGTTTTATATCTTTAATGCACCTACCATCCCTGCTGAACATGCACCCTAAATATACAAACTCATCTACCTGTTCCACTTTTTACCGTTTATGTTTATGAAAATATGTGGAAAGATATGTAAGTAAAAATGTAGGGTTTTGGGCCTTGTAACTCTACCACAGTTAAAGTAAAAAGAACCAGGAAGATATTAAAGAGAAGGAGGGCAGAACTAGACCAGTAGAGTATTGCACTTTTTTACACCTCTGTAGTCAAAATGCAGAAGTCTTACTAAATACTTTCACTACATCAATAGAGTATATCTGTCTCCCTAAGGACCAAGTTTAGCGATATACTTTGTATAGGCCTGATTAGGTAACAAAGCATTTTGTGGTATGAAAAACACACCTTAAACCCTGAATCCGCAAGCTGTATGTTGATTTCAGAGCTGAGTTAAGAAAGCCAATATAAAAAGTTGACACTTATTGATTGTTGTAGAGGACTAGAAGCAAAGGACGGCTGCGACGAAGATATAAAGGACGATATTGTGGAGGACGAGAGGCATCTGCACAACGAGGTGCTGATGACGATAGGCGCGATGGCTCGCAAGGCACCTGCCCACTGCAGCCATCTTCTATTCACACTGCTGCAGGACAGGAGCAAGAGGTGACGGTACAGGACTGCCACAAACCGACTGTCAGCACGACCAAAATGGCAAAGTAGTCGTCACAATCGTTCAGAGTTACACAACCGAACAGCTTTTACCAGTGCGCATTAAGTATGCCTACTTTAAGTGAGTACGCTGTTCTACTATGTCAAGTTGATATCATAACATAAACCAGCCTATTCACTCAAATCCCAACTCGCGGCACTAGATTCGGTGGAGAGGCGGGCCAGGAGGCTGATCGGTGACCAAAACCTTAACTTGACGAGTATTGAGCACAGACGCAATGTAGCTAGCGTCTCAGTGTTTTACAGATTGCATTTTGGGGATAGTGCGCAGGAATTACACGATTTAATTCTCTCCATTCTACCATCGGATATTTAGACATACTGCAGCTCTCCATCCTTTCATAGTAGAGATACCGCGCGAACGGCAAAGGATTGGAATAAGCTGCCAGCGTCAGTATTTCCGTCCGATTTCGGCGTGAGTTCCTTCAAGAGAAGAGTGAATAGGCTGTTTCTAAACTAGTGCGTACCATCTTTGGACCACATCACCACTTAACATATTTTTTTATGGAAGAAGGCAAACGAGCAAGTGGATCACCCAATGTTAAGTGAGCACTACCCATAGACATCCGCAACAAGCAAATGTGTTGTACAAACATTGCCTACCTTTAATAGACACAGGAGGGGTAGGCATGAAAAAGGATATGTCCTATTTCCCCGTTTAACCCTTCCCCATCTAATCCTCTTCTCGTTCCCATCCTATCCTTAAAAGGGTAGTGAGTGAAGGAAAAAAGGACTGAAATAAGGGCCTCTGGCACCTCACTCGTCAGGCGGAATGCAGTGTACATCTACTTCACGCCTGTTTTCTGTGAGGTCGTGGTATTTCACTGGTCGAGCCGCCCCATTCGTGCAACACATTCTTCCGGGCTTTACCACTGTTAAAAGAAATTAGTGAGTTTTATATCTATTATATTTTTTGATATTTATTATACCATGTTACCACCCCATTATACCATTTTTTGAGACTATATTAAACCATTTGAAAACCATAAAAACAATAAGTTCCATCAGCCAACAAGTTCTGAGCATCCGTTATTGTTGCTACTTCATGACCCGGCTTCATGATGGAAGTTGTTGGTAAAATGGTCACAATGATTTGGTAGTGAATACGCGATATTGTTTTTGGTATGGTATCGGCTGGACGGACTCGAACCGCGTAGTAAATTAGGCATACTTAATGCAAACTGGCAAAATGTGCATAATATACATAATGTATAAACGGTGAGATGTTTGGTTGTGTACGCTTGCAGTCGTCACGTAATAATAGGCCTGTTCTGACAACTGTCACTGCAATATTTATTATAATAATTTAATTGGAGACCATAGCTCCGTTCCGGTACAAGACATCCACAGCTGGACGACGGCGATAAGATAAGCTCAAGTTTCGGTTATTTGAACCAATAAACTTGACTTTGTATCTGCAAATATGTTAAGAAACCCTATAGTTAAGTCATTGTCCATGTTATACTTATTTTGTCTGTTGAATTTTAAACTGTTACATCTCAATGGAATTGATTACTGTGTCAATCTAAATTGTAATTGTCTTTCTATTTTTGTAACATTGGTTAATACCTAATTAAGGGATTGGTTTAATTTTTTTATGTATTTTGAATACAGATTAGAAAGTCACCTGCAACAAATGCACACGGGCAAGGTACCGGTGTCCAATTCCGATCAACTGTCGATGCTGTTTGAGGATCTGCATTGGATTTTAATGATTATCGGTAATAAGAACCATTGTAATTTTTGTACATTATTTATGTTTGTCTCAATATCACAGTCCTTTATTGACAGCTTTTAGCCCCTAATCCTTTGTATGCCTTCTGATTTTATCGTTACGAATTCCATCCGATTGGCTAAATTAAAGTCGCTAGCGTGTTTGCTCTTTAGGAGTGCTTATTTTAAAAAAAATAAGATAATGTATTTTTATAGGACACTTCTTATCAACGGACGGATCGGGAGAGGCGAGGTCTGAAGCGAATGTACCGGCTGAATTAATGCAATATAGTATTAGAGAAAACGCTAACGTAGACGCCTCACTGCGGTATTTGGTCGGCGAGACAACCACGCAGGACAATATTGATCCTATCCTGAAGTATGTATACACACATGTCCCTTTGCTGCAACATATATATTTATACACACATACGTAAGTCTTAAGACTACGTACCGTGTAATGGTCAATTAACATTGGGTGACACGAAAGCTACTTTGTCCACTTCCAGAACAACAAAAAAGTTTTATTCACCAGCTAATAAACTAATGTAGTTGCATGTTTTTTTTTATTTACATTGATAAACTTGGCTTAATAACTAGAAGATAATGACAAACCATTTTAATATTATAAATAAAAAATCTATGGCCTATATGGGTTCTAATGGTGAAAGAATTATTCAAATCGGTCCAGTACTTTCAGAGCTTAGTCAATGTAAACAATAAATATAATAATAACTATAACAATGAAATATTTCTTCTCTTTAATATTAATTTAGGGCATGTTTAAAGGATGAATGAAGAGAGAATAACGAAACTTTAAACGAAATTATGTAGCGAAAGTGAGTGGCAGTGTTTGTAGGTTAGGCCTAGGAGAACTTATATCAATCAGATTAGTGGTTTACTAAAAAAGGCGATATAAGCAGCACCCATAACCGACGAGCGTGTATGAGTAGATGTATGAATGTAGCAGAAGCGAGAGAGTTGTGCCAGGATCGTGCCAAATGGAAATCCATGATCTCTGCCTACCCCTATGGGTTACGGGCGCGAGCGCATATTTTATTTTATATTAATTTAAACTAGGTGTTGCTGGCAGCATCACACATATTCGCCTTTTTTTTTCTTTTTTGTATTTTGAATACGCGTATATGATAACCGCGAATAACTTCGAATTATAGGTAACATGCGTCAAAAAGTTTGTTTAATCAACACATTGTAACTTATCATAACATTACCATGGCAAAAAAATGTTTTTGTATTTTATTTTCTTATACAGACTGTCCCATAATTTAACGTCCAGCCGAAAACGGTGACGGTTATCGGAAAATTAAAAAAAAATTCATGTACTTTTTAAATTTCTTTTCCTTTGAGTCGAGAGCTACTGTTGGCTAGAGAAAGGGAGATCCGAGGGTCGCTCACATTTTGCTTTATTATTCCAATATACATTAAATTATCAATTTGCAATTATGCACTTATACCTTATTTTGCTAATTATGTTAAGTGCATACAATTTTCCTGATATCCCTATGTTTACTTGTTCAAATTTACATTTCTGCGCGGACTGACCCCGCGCGCGCCCTACTTGTTCTTTGGCGCTTATGCTTGAATAGCTGATTTTAGATTAATTCTACATTATTTACTACTTTATGGGCACATAATTATAAGTTACTGATTACGTTACATTTCTCTAAATTAACAAGTTACTCTACTTCGATTCTTGTTAGAAATTATAGAAATCACTTACATATAACATATTTTAAATTAATTTATGTTAAAATCTACGCGACTTTCTACGATTTCGATGAAAGCTAAAACTGTATATTTCGATTTTTGAAAAATCAATATTCCTAACCAGGACTCGAACCCGTTGCTTTAAAAAACACATACACTATTCGATAGTGTCGCTAATAAGCAAATGCTGTAGCATATACTCGCTGTGCCATTATGCCTGAAATTATTTCTTACCGTGAGTTCACACTGCCGAAATTAACACACATATATCACAAAAAACATATGGTCATCTCAGTTTTTTCCGAGAAAAAAAAGAAATAGCATTTGCTATATGTGAATGTTTTCGGCAATGTGAACACGGCGTTAGAGTACATGGTTGAGCAACGAGTTTAACCTCTAACATGTTATTTTTTTTGCATATAGAATATCGTGCTTGTGTACGTCCATTGTTCTCCGCATTTTGTATGCTCATCGTTACTCGAAGGTCGGTTTATGTTAAAAAAAAAAATTAATGAGAGGCAGATGGACAAAAAATACATTCATATGTTAACGATTGCTTGCACATTTGTGTGTGTGGTTGTATTTTACTTAGTTGTATGTGGTTTGTATCTTAAATTAACAATGTTACGTCGACGTGTAAGGTTAATGCGATTCACATTTATTGCCAGCAAGGGAAGTATAAGTATAGTTCTGTAGTCCAACTACCGTTTGCAATGAATTGAATGTGATTCAATATATCCATCCATATATATATATATATATATATATATATATATATATATATATATATATATATATATATATATATGTGTGTGTGTGTGTGTCTGTGTGTAATGTTATTAATCATAGCAATATAAACTTGTAAGTTTAATTTACGAATACCAACATTATATTTTTATTTTTTGTTACATTGTTAAAATGTTGTGCTGCAAAATTTGTTTATATTTTAATGTAATAGTTTTTAAGTTTCCTTAAGTATGCCAATAATTCTATTCTTATTAAGGAAATAAAGATTTCAAACCTATTTGTTGATCAAATAATTTTTATCGTGTTAATATAAGACTTGGTATTCAATTTTTTCCTTACTTACCATAACTATCTCTGCTAATCCAGTAGGATTTAAAGGTCAATTAGCCTTTGCGATAGGTTAATGTTCGTCAATTATTAAAAAAAAATTAGAACAGTCAATCGTTCGACAATTCTACCCAGTCTGTAAATCGTAACATAATTTAAAAACGAATGTGTTTTTTTTTCGGTTATGCCGAAAGGAGGAATGAAAAGGGAGTTATAAAAAGACAAATTTATGTTGGCAGAGGAGGACAGACACTAAACAAGGGCGATATGAGGAGTACCCACCACCGCCGAGCATGTATACTTAGATGTATGGATGTAGAAGAAGCTAGAGAGGTGTCCTATGATTGCGCCAAATATAAATCTGTTACGGGCGTGAGCGTATATATTTTGTGTTCTTTATTAAAATGTTTAATTATTTCAAGTTGTAATTTGCAGATTAGTTGGTTTGATCCTACGCATCAACGAATGGGAGTGCGCAGCGCTAGAAGCTGGCTTCGGCGGTATTCTGAGTCCCGAACTCTCTGCTACAGTTTCTTGGTTGCTGAAAGTTTGGGCGAACTCCTACTTAATGCTGGACCCCGCGGAGTACTCAGAAGTGCGTAAGAGTATAAGCATGACATTAACTCTACAGTTAATTTAGATAGCTATTGTTATAAGGGTAATGTGAGAAAAAGTGGTTTTTGAGAATATGTTGGAATTTACGAATTTTAACATAAAAGGTAAGGCGTACCTTTGTTTACAAAAATTCCATCTGGATGCGGAACAAGCGGCTATACAAATATAGCTCATCGTTATGTGCTTTTTACCAAGCTGCGTGACAGGATTTTAACCTATCGCTATACCTAGGCAACTGATATAACCGGAAAACAAGCGGTAATGAATAGATTCGGGTTCGTCAAATATACATATTGGACGCTTGCACATCAAATTTAACGTTTCAATAATCAAATTCGGACGTTTCCCTATCAATTTGATAAATGTCGTTTAAAGTTGAAAACCTATGCATCCAAAGTCATTGTAACTGAATTATTCCTTTGATAGTATATATTCAAGTCTTTATAAGTGCAATCCACTGTATTTTATTATTGTTGTTCGTTTGGTGAGAATGGTGCCGCAAGCAATACCCTTTAACTTCCTATTCATCTCTTCTGCACTCTTCATATAAAGGCTTTGAAAGAGGCAAAATCGGATGCACCGCTTGCTCGTTTGCCGTCTTTTTCCATAAAAAAAGGCTAATAAAATATCGGCGACATTTATGGACACCGCCGATGTGCTTGTGTTGGTCACAGGATCGTATGTTTCAATAAAATTTATTATAAACTTCAGATGTCGACAGTGATGGAGTGCGCGTTCAGACAACACTCCAACGGCGCGGCGTGGCTGGTGCAGCGACTGTCTAAAAGGACCGGCATCGTGCTGAAGCACCTCTCCGCTCAGCCGGTGGCTGCCAAACATGGACTGCAGTTGTTAGCACATCTAGCGTATGCCTATCCCAAGTTAGTACCTACAAGTTTTATTTATCCAAGAAAGTGGCAAACGAGCAAGCTATTCATTTGACATTAAGTGACCCGTATCCATAGGCATCTGCAACCAGCTGCAGATGGGTTGCCTACATTAAATGGACCGATAGAATCGAAATGTATTCTGGTACACATAGAACATAGAACACGAAAAATATTTATAGTTTGAACGCTTAATTATCCTTTTATATTTTATAATTACTTAACACAACACAAAAAGATAGCAAAAGAAATTCCCTTACAATCGAGTGTTTATAAGAACCCTTTCTCTTTTTATACATTTTTTGTTGTTTTTGCAGTAGAAATCAGCTGGCTAACTGCGAGGAGTTCGTGGCTCTAGTGGCGTGGGAGGTGTCCGGCAATAACCTGCCGGGGGACCTGAGGAGGGAGCTGCACAAGGTGTTTGCCCGACTCGCTTCCTATACGGAAGGTATTATTTTTTATTATCTATCACAGATATAAAAATGAACACATCTCTATATTTCACTTTTTGCAAAAACTACTCATCACAGAAAGATTTCGATTGCGGGTGGTTGTGCCTCGACATTCCCACGTGTCTCAATAGACAGGTATGAGTGTTGAAATGTATATTTTGATATGTTAATTTGTCTACATTATTCTCGATTATTCTAGACATTGCTAGAACAATCTATAATGTTCTTGATCGATATAAACTTTGAGAATAATTGGGAATATAAAAATTTCAATTTATTTAAATTTCAATTTAAATAAATTGAAATTTTTAGATTGAGTCTAGAATATTCTTTTCAATTCATCCGAAAATAATTAATAATCTAACTGCCTTAAATACAGATAGTGAACAAAAAAAACATAGAAGAGTAACGTCAAACAAAATTCTCTTCAATAAACGGCTGACGTCGTTTGTATTCTCTAAGCGGCTAGTTTTTTCTCTATTACGGTCGCGAAGTAATGATTGTTCACGCTCTGTTAGCGCTCGTCGCTAATTGGCTAAGCAGATAGTAATAACGGCATTATTGGTGCGTGAATGTATCACGTGTGACAATCTGTGGGGTAGCAAGTTGTCAAACGAAACCCCGCTCAACGTCCACACGTATCAGCTGTCAAACTAAAATCGTAGTTTATAAGACCCGCCCATCACGGCAAGTTTTCGTTATAGCATTTTGCGGCTATAAGAATGCCTCCATGTTTTATTTGCGTTCACTGTTTCTGGAGCAGTGACGATAAATAAATAAATAAAATAAATTATACAACGGTTCGAGTCCACGACCGTACATAGACCGACCGTACGTAGATCGGGTCTTAAACAATGGGCCACCACTGCTCTTGACGGCAATTGTTTACATTTTAATGCATGCATTACAAAAACTTACTATTAATTCCATATAGCATAGTATAATAGCCGTCTCAATGATCGATGGTATAATGTGCAGGTGAAGCAAAGAGCCGTCTGGTGGCGGGCACGGCCGCGCTGCAGCAGAAGCTGATGACACTGCTCAGCGTGCAGGAGGACACCGAGCCCGTGCGCAACGCGCTTGCGGACACGCTTGACTGCTTCTGCGGTATCTCGGAGGGAATGCCCGAGGTAACCTTTTTCTGAAGTAACATCATATTTCTGGTGACGTAATATTTGTATTTGTAAGGTAACGTCGTCGTATGTTTGTGAGGTAACGTAGATGTTTGTGAGGTGTCGTGTTATATTTGTGACGTAATCTCCTATGTCTCAACTTCAGCATACATTGATGAAATGTCGAATGACTGAATGCCATTAGAAAAACGAGATAGAAATACCATGACCGTTAAGAAATTATGTTTATAATGCTATTCTACTGTTACGGGGTACTTTCGTGAGTATTTTTATATGACATCAACATTTTCACCCTTGATGCAAAAATAGATATTTTTGAATTATATAAAATGCATGCTAAAATGTTCTTACGAATTTAGATCGCAGCTATGGACGAGCAAGTGACGATGCTGTTCAATGCGCTGGACAAGGTGCCCGGCATCATATACAAGTACCACAACTACCCGGGCGTGGTGCTGCCGGCGCTCAACCTCCTGTCCAAGTCCGCCAAGAACGCGATGCACTGCCAGAACCAGGACACCGTTAATAAGTAACTCTTATGTATATTGTAATGTCTCTTTAACTTTCTGACATAGATTCATGTGGCCCTTAAGCGTGTTTGTGCATGTGTAAAGGGACTGAGACAGCGAAAGAAATGCGTGCGCGCCATTTTTTTATAAGAGAAGGTGGCAAACAAGCAAACGGTTCACCTGATGTTAAGCGAGCGCTACCCATAGACATCAATACAAATATAAAATATATAGATATCGGTAATTTTGAATAAATATATACGTGTACTAAACGATCAATTTCTTGCAGGTTCGTAGATATCTGTCACACGACGTTCGAAGTTTATGCAAGGTGGAACTCTGGCAAGATCTCGACCATACCACAAGATGTTGAAGAAGAAGCTTACGATGTAAGTCCATGATGACGTATTTGTCATTTATTTCACCTGTTTTATAAAGGTCTTGTACCGGGACTCTTTGGTCGATCAGCAGCAGCAACAAAACAAGCCACTATGAATAAAGTTACACTTTAACATTTTTAAACGGTTTAGCAGAAAGGCAACCCTCGATCCGCCAACCAACCCCTACGAATCACTACTGTGCTGACTCTGACAAAGCCTTATGGCTCTTCCGAAGTTAGCTTCCTCTTTCCACATTGGTCATCACAAATCTATTTTCGTCCTATTGACATCCTCTTTGTGTTATTGACATCTCCGATATATATATTTATCATATTTTTGTTGTGTCAAAGTATTGTGCGTTGTCAGGATATATTAGCGCTGATGAATTTGGTGCGGTGTCTGTCGTGCGGCGAGCGCGGTCGCGGGCGCGGTGGCTGCGCGCGCGGGCTGCGGCTCCTGCTGCCGTTGGTGACGCCGGCGCTACTCGCGCTGCCCACACTCGCGCACTCAGCCTTCCGACTGCTCAGGGACCTGGAGCAGGCTGATGAGGTAATTCAATTATAATGCTTCGTCAGTCAATATCCACTGATAAACGTTAACTGTGATTTTCCACGATTCTCATCCAGAGGACGAACATAACCCTGATTAGAAGTCGATAAATCTTACAGGAGTCTTTAATAGTTGGCACTTGCACAATATCACCTGATATTAAGCGATACGCAACTTACCGGATGGCAAGCAACAAGCAGCTCACCTGTTATCAAGCGACAAGCAGCTCACCTGGTATTAAGCGACAAGCAGCTCACCTGGTATCAAACGACAAGCAGCTCACCTGGTATCGGGCGAAAAGTAGCTCACCTGGTATCAAGCGACAAGCAGCTCACCTGGTATTAAGCGACAAGAAGCTCTGAAACAACCAGAAAAACAACAGGTGCTTTGCTTTGGTGTAAAAAATGGAAGTAAGGAAAAAAGAGTTAGGACCCGCGGTCCATCACTCCTTACAGGCATAAAATCTAGGAACAGCAGCTTAAGAACATACATTTTTTCAGCTCACAACGTTACCTATACAAGATTTCAACATGGTGATCGCAGCATTGCGAATCGGTCTAACAGCCGTCTCTAGTGACGTGTCGACACTCTGCTGCGAGACTATAGTCGGACTCTCGAACAAGGCCCAAACTATGGGCGAAGACAATAGATACTCAATGGCATTACTGAGCTTAGCCCAGTTGCTGCTAATGCTGATACTAAAGATGGAAATACCCCCTGATTCCATACCGGCAGCGGGAGCCGCTATTTATTCGTTAACTTGCGTCAGACCATCACTTCTTGAAAGCTTAGCTAGACAAGTGATCGAAGCATTCGCAGCCAGCGACCCAGCTAATGTACCGAGACTAGAAGATGCCTTCAGGCTACTCACCAATGGAGTACTCTTTGACGGGTACAGACCTCACAAGATACGATTCCAGGACAACTTTGATAAGTTCCTGTCGAGCGTGCATGGATTCCTTATCGTGAAATAATGACGCCGGGAATACCGCGTTACAATGCGGTTGTAGAAATCTATACCCAGCCCAAAATCGATATGTTTGTGGAATCAATTTTTATTATTTGGGTTTGGTGCGTATATTTTAAATTTGACTTTCTGCGATCTTAGAATATGTCTAATAACATTACGTATATTTTTCCAGATTAAGGACAGTAAGATGTCTTTGTGAGTGCAAACTTTTATTCTATATGATGGTGTAGAAAGTTATTAATACCCAGATTGCTGCGGTGGTTTCAAAAGAGTTGTCATTGACTTATGATAAATATTTAGTCAAAAATAATCCTCTCTTTTTCTGTAATTACCACAAGAATGTGGTTTGCTTTTGCAATTTTTAACTATTTAAAATTTGATTTTTATCTCATGTTAAGTACGAAGGCAGAAAATGTTTTAAGCTAAATACGTCCCTCGTATGGGCTGTGCGCCGTTCCACTGACGGAAAAGTTGTATTTTGTAAGGAGTTAACTTTATAATATTGTCTTAAATAGATTCTCAATATTGATACTATTTTGGCCTAAACTTGACAAATGCTCTGAGGCATCTATGTTAATTAGACAATGTCTTTATATTTTTAAATTGTATCGGTAGTAAAGACATAAAGTTAATGTAAGTATACAATTTAAACTTGAAAGAATGACTCGAAATTACTTATTACTGAATAAAAGATATAATATAAAGGTATAACTAACAACTACCTTTATTTATTTTGTTTCTCAAAGTCTAAATGGTTGGTAACATCGATTGGTCTCCGTTACCTCGACCATGTTTTTATATTGAAATAGACGCCTAATATGCGCAGATTGTACAAAACAATAAGATATTTGAATACCAATAGTACTTCGACTTTCTAAAACCTAAGGCGCGATCATTTCGCGACCAAGTTTTAGCAATCAAAAGGTCATGTTCATCCCCCTGCCCTATTCTATTCAATTCTTATGTGATAATAATCCTGTGCTAATGTCCATTCGTGTAGAACCAGTGCCCTCCTGATCGCTGGAGCCCCCTGACAATATTAAAAATAGTAACAATGTCAAAAATACATCCTACGAAATAAATAACTTCAAAATAACGGATACAAGATCCAAAACAACATAAGAGGCAATGTATATGATGTCATAAAATCTATAATTGTATATATTCTATATCGTTCTTTCAAGTGTGAATAGTATGTTAGATGTATTTATTACAAAGAATAGGCCCCTCAATATATTTGATATGGTTTTCAAATGAATTTACGTATATTTGTAACTCTTGTTTACAATCCTGTATAAGCGTTCGAATACCATGCAAACGAACTTTTAATGATCTAAGAATTCAATTCTTTTGTCTAAATGAAAAGCATAATAAAATACCCCCTTTCCTGTAGCTTAGATTTTCTTTCAACTTTTATTAAGTCATGACATAGAAATGCATTTTGAAAAGCCTAAATAACTGTAAAATATGTTAGTTCTCAATTTAATTATTGCTAATACTAGAAATTAAAAGAAGTTACTAAAGTAATTAACAAAAAAATATTGTAGTACCATTTGATGTTTCTGTCAGCTAAACAAAGAATAAAATTATGTCCATCCCTTACCGTGGGTTTACACTGCCGAAAACATTCACATGTTGTCATTTCAGATTTTTCATAGAGAAAGATAGAGAGGAAGTCTGTATCGATACTCGATTAAACGCTAGTGGAACCCCACGGTTAGGCTAACATGATACTTGGTAATGGTACAAATGAGGAAGAGCCATTTTACGTGAAGTACACTCGAGTAACCAGGATAAGTTACTATTTTCTCATATATAATTGTTCTATAATAAAGATAGGATTTGGTTGTTCCCGATAAAGTCAAAATCTACTAAAACTATTTTTAAAATTCTTTTACAAATAAATGTTATTTAATGGCAGAGTAGCTTAGGTTATATTTTATTTGTGTATCTATATAGATACATAGCAGGTATATACCTGAGGACCGCTGGGGCGGATTACTAGTGAATTATAAGAAACATTTTTTTTGTTTATCTTCAAATAGGTAATGCATTTAATTGATGCAGATCTCGTGTTCCACATAATGAGTTTTCGAAAGAACAATAGAATTTATGATTGTACTTAGACAGATTCTCTTCATGGAATTTTACAATGTAATTAGCACTTATTCATATTTATTCCGTCTCTAGTTATAGAAAATTTTAAATTCTTGTATTGTAATTTTGACTAGAGTAATTTTCTTATGCGTAATATCTCACCTTCATCATCATCTGACTACATCAGTTCATAACTGGACATAGACCTTCCTCAATGCTTTCCACAGTGGGTGCTCCTCTGCGCACCGCATCCAGCGACTTCCTGCCGTTCTTACGAGGTCATCGACTCCACATTTCTGGTCCCCACCCTTGGCTTTAACTCCAAGGTTTTCTTTCCCCCGTCTAACGTCGCTAGCTTGCCAGATCTGACCGGTTCATTGCCACTTCAGCCTATGTTATGTGCAAAAGATCATAATTCCATAACAGCGGTGTAGGCTAATGAAATATTTTCTTTAAAATAATGGATGCAAAGTGTACAACAATAAGTTATATTGATGTGTCATTTATTAATGTTTTTATTTTTATTTTATATGAATAGTTGCACTTTTAAATCTTTAGTCTAAATATGTATACTATTTTATAATGTTGGATGCCCGTCCAAGTACTATCTGTATATTCTCAATATTTTCCTTTAGATTTTAAGTTTTATTATGACTGTTAAAATTTAAATGACTTCAATCAAAATTAAGTATTAATCGTTCTTAGTAAATAGTAACCCAAGATGCAGCGGCGGGGTTCTACACCTTACAAAAAAGTTTACCTTGTGAAATAATGTAACAAGATTTACAAATTGTAGTATAGCTTTGTCGCTCGCTGTAATAAAGTGAGTTATGCGGATGGATGCATTGTTTTTTTGTTTTGGTGCATATGTAGTCTGTGAAATTATTGGTTAAAAATTGTTAGTTATCACATGAAATTAATGTAATTTTTATATTTTACTTCCTGACGCCATTTTTTGTTAACAATCTTACTCTGGCTTTGACCTATTTTTACCCATTTAATCATCTCGTTACTCTAATAATAATTCTTTCAATTTTTTTCAATTATAAAATAATAATTGTTTCGAACATAATATAGGCAAACGCATGGTTTTATCTAATGATTTATTGAGAGTTGAGGTTATTTTAACCTACAATAATAATATATACAAAGATGTTATATATGTATCTCTGGATAGATAATCCGGGATCCAAAAGTGAAGCCACCTAAAGTCGCCGAATAGCGACTTCGTAAAATCCAGCTGTCATAAGTTTCCCGCTACACGAATACAAATTCTCAGTATCTATAATTTAATAAATTACGGTTTGTGCTATGAAATCATGTAAAAAGTATATATTATATATGATAAGTGTATGAATATCACATTTCACAATCAATTAGTTAATTGTGTGATGTGTCTTGAATATTTTTTTATATACAGTTATATTTTGAAAATAACAATGCGCCGCAATAACATGTTACGTTCTTACTACATTACAAAATTTAGTATTAGCTCTAAAAATACAACGAAATATAAACGACAATATATTAAAAAAAGTGTTGTTAAAATATATTTCCGAATGTCATATAATTTTGATTAACAGTTGTTTTTTAGTTTATCTTTAAGCAGCTGTCTGTTATTTCGAATTTAAAAAAATATATTTTATTTCTTATTATTTGCTTTGTCATTATTTTTAAACACCGCTTAAATAGTCCACAGGTAAAGTTTATTTTTACTAATCTAAAGTATTTTTTTAAATGTTAAGCATATCCCCATTTTGGGGTACCATCGATACGCTGGTAAACATTCGGCAAACATCGAGCTTCACTTTTGAATTTGTATGAAACGCGTTATCTGAAGGTATATAAGTCTATACATAAAAAAGAAGTTTGTGAATACTAAGATCATATTACCACCTCTATAGTGGGTTATTACATTTCTCTGTATAATTTAAACTTAATAAATTGTACAAATTTTACATACAAATATAGATGTTTTATTTTTACCTTAATGTATTACGATTTTTTCTTGCCATGAAATGGCAAAAATTATATTGTGTTTGTATACATAGATAAACGTACAATGAATTTAAATTTGGAGGTTCTTTTCATAAAAATGACTAGTAATAAACGTATTTGTTAGACTAGTAGGATGAGGTAGACGCATAATGTGTTAGATTTATTAAAATAATGGGTTCCATATGATCTAGATCCGTGTACAACTAAAATGACATCACGAGCGCCACCCTGTTAATGATGTGTCGACAACACGTCAAAACAATTGCTTCATAATTTTACAAGAGAGCGAAAATGTTTTAAATTATCCAGGGAAAAACATTTACTCAAATTATACAGTGGTTACAAAAATAAAAGTGCATAACTTTTTCATTTTGGAGCATCTGTTAATTCCTGTTCCCTATATAAGAAATAATATTTTGATATTAATGATGATGCATATAATATTTATGATGATATTTATTAAGCTGATTCAGTTACATTTTTCAACTATTTATAGAAGTTGCAAGTAAGGGCGATATAAGGAGTACCCATAACCGACGAGCTTGTATGTGTCAATGAAGAAGCGAGAGAGGTGTGCCAGAATCGCGCCAAATGAAGTCCAGTGATCGTGCCAGTGGAGTACGGGCGTCAGTGTATATTTATTGAAAAGAAAGATTGATTGAGCTACCGACTGTGAAAGCAAAATGTCTACCTAGCAACATCGCTATTTTGTCAATGTCAGCAATGACATTATTTCATGACATGTCATAATAAATAATAATTCATTACATTTTTTACATAGCTTGTGGAGGTGTTTCATATTTAAAATAAGTTAATTAACACATTTAAAATGATGGACGAAGGGCGAAGTCTGTTTAATACATCAGCCACATCCTCAAAAATTGGTAGTGATGAGGATGCAGATGTTTTAGCTGTAAAAAAATATGTAAAAGATTTACTGAAATCTCGTATTTTTCTCGGTCGCTATTTAGAAAGGAGATTAAATAGTAAACTTAGCTGCTACCGCGATATTGTAATCTTGAGTCCTGCAGAAACCGAACTTAAACGAGATTTACTAGAAGCTGAAACAAAGTTGCGAAGCATATTTTCTAATGAACTTTGGATTGGCGTTACAAGTGCAGAAAAAATTGGCAACTCTAGCGGCATTTGTATATGGACAGAGATCGACGATCAACCACTTGGTGCATTTTGGTTTCAAATCAAGAGTGTTAAGTTCAGGGTAAATGAAGTTATGCTAGTTTTAAAATGTATAAGGCATATTTCAGATGCTTATCTAGAATTGGAACCGATTCTCACTGGATCTGCCACGAAAAATGTTGAATATTCAGAAAATATACTTGATAATAGTGTAGTATCATTAAAGGAGTCTTACAATGGTGTAATTTCCAGCGTTAAAAGTGCTATGTCAATAACAAATGTGAAAGAGTTGTTGACATTTTTATTTGCATTCGTCATTGCAGTTGTAACAGGTAGTACGAGCTTTGTTAATTTCCTTGGCAACTTCATATTGGCATTGATAAGGGAAATGTCGATTTTTGTTAAAAATTCAACACCTATGTTCTTAGGTATTCTGGACTTTTTTAGCAAAATTGTTGGTGGCTTTTATATACTTTTAGCTATGCTATTCAAGCCAAATGCACCGGTGAGAGTCAGCCGACGGGCTCTGCCAAATAATAATCAGGTAAATTATTATGATCAATTTAGTGGCAAAGACTTTGATTAAATTTTTGGGTATGCTTTATAATTCTGGGACAAGAATTAAAGTCACAATTTGTTTTAACTTTCTTTACTGGTTTGACTATGCAAATCCGACAAGCAATATGGATGTCATTTTTATGAAATTTATTTTAAATTTTCTCAGAAACTGCATTTCCTTTGAAAGTGGTGGTGGGAAAAAGAGGGAATTCCATCCCCACCTTCTAAATCCAGCCCCAAGTTTCAAATATTTATGAAATTTATTGAAATTTAAATGATTAGTTATATTAATCTTCTGTTACATTAGATAACTATCATAATAGTACTATGCATTTTTGAACATTATGGATAACTTTGCTTTGGGCTGTGTTAGTAGTTAATTAAGAGCCAACTTCATAAAAATGGAGATTAATTTTGTATTAATTTAACATAGTTTTATTTTTTTTAAATGTATTATCCAGGATTTTTAACATCATACAAATTACAGCATTTCTTAAATCAACATTCCCATTTCCTGCATTTTATCTAGAAGGTACATTTCTTTTATCAGAATTATATAACAATTTTCAGTTAGTGTTAATCTGTTTATCAACCATGAAAATAATGTTTTGTACTTACTACACCAGTAAGAATAAAATAATGTTTTGTACTTACTACACCAGTAAGAATAAAATAATGTTTTGTACTTACTACACCAGTAAGAATAAAATAATGCTGGAGTTTTTAAAAATTGCTGTAGTACAGTGTAATCAAAAGCATGATTTGTTATCTTGTATTTCATATTAATAATGATATCTAGTGCAACTATTTCAACATAAAAATTATGGTTTTTATCAGGAAGCTGAGTCCACTGCTTACAACAGACCGACTTTGTCAAAGCTAGAATCTTGCATAGGTCTAACAGAGGAAGATGATAAATTTACATGTAATTTTCAACTCATGTTATTATCCTTAGAACATTAATGGTATAACTTATTTATTTGCCAAAATTGTGTGTATGAAAAAAGTACTTTAAACCGAGATAATGCTTATTACTGGCTATGTATACAAAAGTTCTAATCAGTAATAATTTTTGAGTGTTTTCTTTATTTTATTCATATGAAAATCCCAAGTAAATATTGGATATTGTGGCTTGTACTTATTTAATTTTGAAACGATTGGAAATTTACAGTAGTTGTGTTGTAAATAAACATGAGTGTTTGTGACTAGAGGCCAATCACACAGTTTATACAGTACAGCCATGAACATAAGTTGTAGGTGTGTTAAAAAGTTAATAAATAAAAAAAGCCTTCATGAGCTAATTTTATCAAGCAATATTCAAAATGTTTGCTGAATACTTGTGTATAATAGCATGATACTTAAGTCCAATGGTGTGTCATAGGTCATTCTTGTACAGCATACAAGAAAGTTCACCTTGTGAAATAATGTAAGGATATGAATATAGTTGGATATAGACAAAGCTGCTTGTTGTAGTTCACACAGAGAAGGGTAAGATGAGATTAGGCAGGTCCATCATATTCAATGCAAGCCTTGTATTTTGTTCATACAAAGTCAATGTAAAAATTTTGTACACCTCAATATTAATATTATGTTACAATATACAATTCCATACTAGATCTGATTTTAATTTCTGTATTAAACTTTTTATACATTATTTAGATTAATTTTACCAGGCTATTATATTCTAGTTATTCTGTGGCCTTAATAGAAGGAAGCTAGATATATAACAGGGTTATGTATTATATGGATACCTCAGAAAACAAGTATTTGCTATTATAAAGTGCAAACTATTCATTGATCACAGACAGTAGAGCTTGTGATAGCAAATGTGCATTGAATACAGGCTCAACTGGAAAAATATAAAGTATCTATGTGAGAGAGATGTGTAGAGGTCTCATTGGTCTTTCCACCTCTTTCTACATTTCATGTTCACAAAGCTACTAACACCCTAACAGGTTTTTAGTTTTCTATTTTTCTTCCATAATGAAATAATTTTACCACAATTATAAATGAAAAAGTAATAATTTAAGTTTCTTACTGAGTGAAAGATATGCTTCAGATTCGATTTTATTTATTAATTATTTTTATAACTATGAAATTTTATTTTTTTACGTGATATTTTTATGTACGAAATCTGAGTACATTATTTTACAAAATATTATGAATTTGTGTTTCAAAGTTGGTTTGAAAACCAGTAACTTTATTGTTATCAATAAAAAGTACTATTAAACTTTTTCTTGTCTTGTAGCTTTACAATATATTGATAATTTATATCTTTTTTGTATAGAAAATACTACAGTATATTATGTAATACTTGATAATAAAAATTAAGTTCACTTTATAAAACTTGTTTTTGATTCCATTCGTACATATATTATTTGTTTTCTAGTTTCTGGAAGGAAACGGTTTCATAATTTTATTACATAAATGTTGATAATAAATAATTAATAAATGTTATACTCCTTACTCTCACAATTTTTTTTTAATGTATCCATTATCTGCGATTCATATCCAACATCTGAAATTAAATAAATGGTATTAGTGTCCTCCTTGTATGGAAATGAGAGCAAGACAGAGTTAAAATTAATACGGTGTTTAAGAATACACGTTAAATATGTAATCGCCATCTGAAATATGACGTGTTGATTCAAAAATCAATCTGTAATCATATGTAAAGAAAAGGTCTGATCCATGCAACCCATTACTTTCTTAAAACCTGTTTGCACATCCCACATTCTTTCATGACTCTTTCAATCAGTACTTTAGCATAAAGTTTTCCCACAATGCCCAGGAAGGCTGATTCCTCGGTAATTTGTACAATCATACTGCGAATTTTTTCCTTTATATAGAGCGACGAGGACGGCTATATCAATCTTCTGGTACTAGGCTACGTCTCTAATTGTTTCTATCTCCTTTTCTTCCTAAGTCTGCCGTGTTCGATACCGCTGCCTCTTCACATTTTTACTTTCAACTTTTAAAATAACCCTTCCATCTCAATTTTTTTCAATCATTATTCATCCCTCTCTTTTCTTTCTCGCTTCTTTCTATTCACTACCTTTCTCATTCAACGGAATCGTAATTCAATCCTTTCGATATCTTTATTCGTACAGTCTTATTGTCTGGCTTTTGCTGCCAGTAAATCAAGCCATGATTTCTTCTTCGCATTCACTTCCATTCGACCTTCCCCTATCCCACCACACGTGTTAGCTTTCAATGCTAAATAAAATACAGAACCACATATTAATTAGTTTGGGTATTTATGTACATCGTTATAAGACGTTGGTTGAATATAATAACACTAACCATAAATATTAAATAATTTTAATATAACCTCATACACAGTCTGTAATTTTTTTATTAAAAATGAGAAACATTACCCAATCTGGTGTTTTACTTATTTAGTCGAAATAGGGACGCGTCCATTTTATATAAATAATAGATATAAGAAGATAAACGTATGAGTACGTCTTTGATTATATACCTGTACAGGTAAATAATCAAAAGAGTGAATCGTGGATTTATCGCAAGAGGTGTGCCAGGACTGTTGTATGAATATGAATGCATGAATGGTTAACTGTTTACCTCGTTGTTTAGACATGAACAATCGTTTTCCTGGATGCACACTCGATTTTGGTTTTTTTATTTTTTTCTTATTTATTTGGACACGTTGACTTTTCATTTCAATGGGCTAAAAATTAACTTTTTTAAATGTCTTCTTAAATTTAAAATAGCCTAGTGGTTCGAATGTCTGTAGCGCTACAGATTCTTTTGAAAAAAAATTTTTTTTTATTATTTAAGTTTGTTTTCGACTCTAAGAAGTCTTACAACAATACCTCTTCCCGATTTTCACATAAAAATCCAAGCGGAAAGTGAATAGTGCTCGCTCGAGTAGTGCGATCAGAACAATTACGGATTCAGCGGCAACAGCATCTGATATACTATTGGACTTGATCCGGGTAGCATCTTGACCTCACAGAATACCGGTGTGAAGTAAAGGTATTAAACTCTATCGAGTTCCTAAATGTTTGATGGTCAGTCAGAATGATTGCCGTAGAACCCGTCGAACTAGATCTAAAAAATATCGGCATCAAGAGCTGGAAACAAAAAGCCTAAAGTAGACCTGGACATTCACTGGACCAGGCGCACTCGCCGCTGTAGAGACTTAGCTGATGATGTTAAATTGTTTATCTAGGTATTACGCTAAAAAAACGTGTTCAATTACCTCGGTTGCAGTGCTCGTTACCACGACTATGTTAGTAACGCCAAAGTTATTCCCCTTAATCATACTTTTAGAAACAACGTTATTCAGAAGTGTAGTAGCAAATATGTTAATTTGACTATCGTCATAAATTCGTAGTATAGTCTTCAAAACTAGAAGCAATTCCGGTCTGTAAGACTTGAGTTCAAGTTTACCATGGTCTTGTTTAGACCAGTTGCTAAGTAATTCGAGATTTAATAATGCTTCCTCCAACGGCATCTGAGAGTCGCGTTTGATTAGATTCAGAAGAGTTTTTATTACGACACCTACAAAAATAAAAATGTATGTAGATTTCATTAATTGCCACAATACAATAAAGCCCGTTATGAAAGGAAGAAAAAAAGGAATCGGCATTAAACTAAAGACACCACCATCAGTACGCCAAAAAAATAGCCTAAGCTAATGTCAAATTCTTGAAAAAATTTGAAAAGTGTCTGGTGTTCGATTACGATATCGCACTTACAGTTACCAAATCGGGCCTATTATATTATGACGGCGATAAGTAGATGAAATATGCATTTTTAATTGCTTGAAATTTTACGTACTTAAGTGTACTCCACGTATATTACACATACATCATTATTTAAGGCGTATACTCTGGCAAAATTTTTGATCGTTTTTTAATATAAGACTGACTTTCTTCGATCGATTTATATTTAGAACCGTTTGGTCGTGAAGAAATCATATTTTGGTATCTTTCATTTAATTTCTTTTCATTACCTTTGTCGTTTGTCTGGCGGTAATAAGACACACTGAGGTTTCGTGCAAAATTTGGTTCCAGACGATCTAAGATGGCGTCCAGCGTCTCAACAGTCTCCGGGTTCAAGTTGTTACCGCACTTCTTAAACGTTTGCTTGATATCGTGTGCTATTCTAGAATTAAAGTTTAAATAACGCTTTCCTTCATCTGATCTCGCAATTTTATTAACCAACAACGCCGTCAATACCTGTTGGGTGCAAAATAATAATATGATCAAATCAATCCCACCATGGCTGATGCAGCTAATTACGGAACACTGACTAAAACAATTAATAAGTAAAAAACTGTTATCGGCCTCTCTGAAGAAAGAAGAGAATATCAATAGAATCAATAGATATAGCAAAGAAAATAATTACATTTATCAAAAAGATATACAAGAAATAAAAAAACCACAGTTAAGTTATTTTAAGTCATATATTATTACTATAAAGTTTCGGTATCGTAACCTACCACCGTTATTTGGTCCCCACGATTTGTATATCTACATGGCCAAGTTATTAAAGTGGTTACGATCGAATTCTCTTCGAACACATTGCAGATGTCAGCGAAGATGCAACCTTGTATTATATCGGCTTTTTCCAATAGCGAACTGTTTGATAGACCCTGCCAACAATTTTTATTTTAGTTCAACCGTTTACTTCGGCACAGTCCATTTATGTTATTGAAAACAAAGCTTCCGCGTATTTTAAGTCACTACTAGTAGTAATTTAAAATACGGATCAAAATCCCATCATCCTATTTCGGACGAACCAGACCAGACTTTACCCATATAGAATTGCTAACTTAAGTAAAATTAGAAATGAGCAACCATCATTGCTCTTGAAATGGACAGCTGATAGGGCTATGAGATACTAGAATAACAGGCAACTACTTGGCGACACAGCGTAGGTGGACCTCCCTCAAGATTCTTCAAAGATCTGGTCAAGGTTGTGGAAGTCTGATGTGAGTGATAATTGGCAATGTTGATAAATCCGCATTAAAAATTGGTTCCATAATTATCAAGGGGCCTGGTTGCGACAACTATTTTTTTTATACGTACATCTTTCAAAAACGTCAGCGCACGTCTCGTATATTCATCCCCAATGTATAGGAACTTCTTCAGAATGCGCATGTTCTTTATGATCTCCCCGACATTACATGTCATATGCTTGACATTCTCGTTGAACAGGAGTATGAAATCGTTATAGGCATCACTGTTCAGACATTGGCACTTTCTTGTTAGCCTATTGTAGACAGAGCATTCTCCTGCCTATTGTTTAAAAAAGGTCAATCTAAGATAATGAAGGTAAACAAAAATTGTAGCACATTTGTTGTTCTGGTTTTTTTTTAATCGACTAAGAGAATATTGCACTGGTAGAAGCAGTATCAGCATCGACTTGTAGATCTACTCAACTACTCATATGTTCAACAACATAGGTGGCTCTAGCGAAAGCGCTGGACCGATTTCGATGAATTTACAGGGATTGTCCAGATTGGCACAGCGGGTGTTTCTGTGTTTGGTAGCGATCGGATCGACATAACTAGTGGTGCCCGGGCGAATCCGGGGCAGGTCACTAGTAGGTATATATCGTACTGTATAGATTATTTATAATAATTTTAAAGCGCCATCTATTTGGCTGAAAGAATTTTCAATACATTGACAGTTTAGAAATTTTTACGTATTTCTGTGAGTTAATGCTAGATGTCATTGCAACGTCAACAACAATCTAAGACAAAACGGTCGACCTACAGCTAGCTACGAATAGTACACGCAAATTCTCGGTGTACGGTTATCACAAGTGCTTTCCCGCCTACTTAAAAATTAATGGAATACAATAACGTAAATAAAATCATATACTATTGATTCCGTACTTACGTGCGGTTGTATCGGTTTAAATCGGTTGTATTTGTTTTTCGGTGTTTCATTCAGTGCATGTCCTTCAACGATTTGGGGTTCGAACATTAATATTTTATCTAATAAGCATAACAATTTTCTAGTGCTGTCTTTCAGGTCATATAGTTTACCCTTAAACGTTAAAATTTTAGTCAAATAGCAGCCAAACTCATAACTCTCTCTAAAATAAAGATAAAGAATAGGTAGGCAGCACGTCTTCTCGCCTTCTGACGCATTTGGACCCTAACCGGTTCGCAATGCGACCTAATAAATAGCTTTCATCGGTAGTACGTTATCATTCCATGTCCTTTACATCGAAAAAGACGTCCATGTTGGCCTTCTCAGTCTCGTTTAACCCTTTCTCAACAATCGCGACAGATATCGGTACTTTGTCACTATAGTACTAAAATTGGTGGTAATCACCTAACATCTATACCATACCTAACTTGCCTGACATTTCATGACATCATTGGATAACTAAGGACGTGGTTCTGTCTACCCTTGTTTAACTCTTTATTTGTATTTATATTTATATATATATATATATATATATATATATATAGATTTTTAGCACCAATAGTCTAATGGCGAAGAGTACGGACTGTGAAACATTCACAAGATGGTTGTAGGTTTAAATACGCCAGTCGACCGATGTCCTGGCACAAGTTGGGAATGGTTGAAAAAAACATTAGATGATTATTTCAATAACCTAATAATATTTTCATATAATATATGCACGATGAGGGTTGGCGTCAGGCAGGCGGCTGGTCGTAAAACACAGTACTTAAAACCTATGACATACCTACACCTAGGACAACGATCGTATTGTGGCAACCCTCTATAGGAGGGAGAAGGGCAACGAGAAAAAAATTGCATAGACTTCCTTCACCTGATAAGATTTAGATGTAGGCTCAAGTGGATGTTGGTTTACAATGGTTCTTTCGCTGTACAATTTGACGTCTATATCCTCATAATAATCATCATTACTGAGATCGTCTGTCACAGTCTTCGCTTCACAAGTATCATTCTCGTCACACAAGAGACTAAGAAAGGAAGAAGATTTTGGATATATATCTTTATATATACTGGATTTTTTCATTTCGCTTAATGGACTCGGCATCTTTTATGTTAAAAATATACGAAGCAGAGTATTATCATTGTAGCATTCAGCTTTAAGACTTGTTGAACTAGAAAATTGTTATGCACATATATTTTTTTACGTATACTATTGCATTTGTTCTTTGTTTAATAAGCGAGTACTTGTTAGCGTTCAAGTATGATTATTACAATTCAATTTTTCATGTTTTTATATAAGCGAAACTCGAGTGACATTTAGTAAAAGTCACAACAATTCATAGAATAGAATGAGAAACGAGACACTGCCGTAGCATTATTTCTGGTTCTGTTTCTGAATTTTTCTGAAACAGGATATTTGGTTTCTGACTTGGAATGGAATAAGCGAACTTATTGTTTAGTGATCTCTTTTCTTTCTTACCCCGTATGCTGTACAATAAAAAATAGTAGAGTCGTATCGGGTGTATCGTTGATGAATTTCAAATCACTTAAGGAGTGAACGCGGTAACGTAAACACGAACAACGATTTAACATTGTCATATTAAATTCACCGCTCAAAAAACTAACAAGTGAAATAACGACATACTCCCTCGTTTATAATTTGTATTCTCTTTATATTCTCTATGGTTTGTGGATCGGTTTGTAATTTGTGATTGTGACAGTTCAGTATTTTTTTTTAAATAGGTGTCTTATCCATACTCGGTATACTTTTCATTCCTTGTTATATCTAACAGTTACAATATAAATAATTATGAATAAGTTTAAAAATAAAGTGCACTACGAATCCCCTTGTGATTCTGACAATGATTGGACCGATTCGACCGGAGACTCAAAATATTCCGATTCGGAAAGGTAAATGTTCACTTTAGTGATAACTTTTATTATTACTTCACAGCTTCGATAAATTATATAGTATAATTTATCGAAGCTTCACAGTTCCATTTTAGTTCTGTTCCAGAATGGGATTCTGACATAGGTGAAGATGGAGAGTTAGTTTACATTAGAATAAAAAATAATGCAAACGATGCTGTTAACACCCCACTGTTAGAAAACTGCGAAACTTTTAAGTTAAGAAGTGACTTTAAGAGAGCTTCAACGAGAAGATCTACTAAAGGTATTATCCATTTCTTGAAACTGATTTATATTATTTATCGATTAATAATTAAATTTGATTCATAAAGAAACCTCATTCTCCTCGAGTTATATTGTCGCAAAGTCGGCTCCTTACTAGAAAACACCTTCCTAAAATACCAGTGACACACTTGCACTTGTAGCTCCCCTAGTTATGGTCATATATGGTTGCGCAATATCAGGTCCGGTGCTTGCTTACCCACTTTTGCTGTAAAAAAACATATACATATATATATATATATATATATATATATATATATATATATATAGATTATTTTATTTTTGTCTATACTTTGCAGGTAGAATTTTCAAAGCTCTAAAAAATCGCAAGACCAAACATGACAATATAGGTGGCAAAGCTAATGAATATGAAAATTGTGCTATGGTTAGCAAAAACTCATTGGAAGATAATAATAAATATGTTATCATCCAGGTAAAAATGAAAAAATGCTTTACAATTTTTTTTTTATGTAATAAGGTGGCATAGAGCAAGCAGAACACCTGATTTTAAGTGACCGCTACCCATAGACATTGGCAACAAACAAATGTGATGCAGATGCATCGCCTACTTTCATGGAAAGAAAAGGACATAGATAGGAAAAACAATATTTCCTTGTCCCTCCCAACCCCCTCCCTGTCCAATCCTCTTCCTATCCATATGAGGAAAGGGCGAGAAGGGGAAGATGATTGAAAATAGACTCCTTAATAATCTCAGGAATTGGTATAAAACTAAGCTATGAAACACATGTAACAAAGTTACATTATATAAGTACTTTTTCACATAAATTTGTTTATTTGAATGTGGCAAAGGTGCGGCTTAAGATGTAATTTTTGACATAAGGTTTGCTTTTGATAAAGATCATGAATAATTTTTTATGTAATTCCTGAATTAAATTACAGGTTAGCAAGAACATGATATTTAACAGTGAAAAGAACTGTCAGATAGAAAAATTATTTGGAATAAGTTTAGAAACTCATATGGATGGGAAGACATTAGTTGTTGCTAATTTCTTAACAGAAGCTAAAGCCATATACATTCCAAGAGTAAATGTTGGATATTACCTGCTCAAAATTAACGGAATTGAAGTAAACTCCTACAACATCAATAGTATACTTCAGAGAGTAATTGAGGACATTGAAAGTCCAAAGTTGACATTTCAAGTAGTAACTGGAGGGTTTAATGTTGATCTTGTTAAACTATTGTCTTTAAAAAATGCACCCGAGAATTCTCTTACTCATCTTTTGAAAGACTCAATGTGTTCCGTTCTCTACATATGTTGTAATGATGTAGAATATCAGAGTAATGATGACAAAGGGGTTCTCTATTGCTACCCTCGACCGTACAATCAAAATTTCCTTTATAACACAAGAGGTGCATATGTGACACTCAATCACTTGGCACCTAAATCACTGGGTACCAGTGAACCAGTAGTGTCAAGTGTCCTATACAACAATACTTTGATTAATGTCACTTATGCATCACATTTTAGTGATTTACTTTTACTGGCTGTCCCTAACAAGAATTTAGACTTATTTTGTGCAAAAAAACTTATTGGGTATGTTGTAAAAATTCTGGAATTTCTCTATGGCTCATTGAAATCTTGCTTTACAAAGCCTAATAATGTTGACAAGTTGGATGGTTTATTTTCTCGAATTTTCGTTCATATATTGTTTGATAATTATAAAAATGCATCTAAAGGAGAAGAAGGGAAAGTTCGTACAATGGTTTTCGAAGAGTTTGTAGCATGTCATGCAGTTGCATTACCTTTGGAGGTAAAAATACAAGTGGATGATGCAATAACAGAATTAGAAGCAGCTGATTATCGAGAATGGGTTTGTATTTTATAAATAATAGACAAACGCCATACAAATAACCCCACATGTTCTACATTCATCTTTACTCATGGCCCATGCTTAGGCTTAAAGTCTAGTCAATATATATTTTTCTATGTCACTCTGTCATACATTGCTCTATTGAAATGAAGACAGTCACCCTCGAAACATATTTAGTTTCACATTCTCTATTATGTTATACACCCAGCAAGATGTATACTTCTGTGTTATGTCTGATGAGAGGCTCTGCAGGCCTTGTCCCCTTTTTCTTTTCTCTTTGTCCTCCTTTGTTCCATTTTGTTTGTGGCTCACAGATATCTGATGTGCAACTTGCTTGTTAGCCACTTTTGCTATGAAATAAACCCTTTTGTACATGTAAACGAATGAAAAATATTTGGCTCCTTAATTTTTTTATTATGGAAGAAGGTGGCAAATGAGTGGTTGACCCGATAGCATTGACTGCTACCCATTGCCGCGTTTGCATTGCGTTACCTATCTTTATTAGACAGAGGTGGGGATAAGCAGGTGGTAGGATATTTCCCTTTTCTCTCCATTCCTTTCCCTGTTAAATCGTTATCCCTTTCTAATAAGGAAACAAAAATTCCTTACAAGAAAGGGATGGGATAGGGAATAAGAGAATAATTAGGGCTTCGTCGGCACACTTGCTGGCTCTACCACTTCTAATTAAAATTTCTCAATTTCAGACTGACGATGTTGAAAATTTTCAAAGGCTGTACACTGTGGTTGGGGCGTGCTTATATTATTCAGGACACTTGCTAAGTTCACATTTACGTGATGAAGATTTGATAGAAATCAATGCATATTTAAAACTTAATAGCATTTTGAGGCTCACTGCTGAAAAGGAATTAGATAAACTTGTTATGTGGAAGGAAGTGTTTATCAAGGAACACAGAACTGAGAATAAAAATGAAAGAAATGAAAATAGGTAATATAATATTGAAGTTTTATTTCACTTTTGTGTGTTGCGTTGTCCAATGTTGTTTTAATTTGTTTTGTATAGAATACCGGATGGGCGTTGGTTTCTTTTAATAGTAGGTAAGGGACATTTCATCCTAGCAACCCTCATGGAAGCTGGTGGATGTACAGAAGATGTAAGTAATTTTAACTTGTTTATTACTGTGTAATTCATAGATTTATCCTTTCTTTTTAACACACTTTTATTAGTTTGGCTGATTTGCATTTAAGTGTTTGTCAGTACAATGGAAACCATCCACATTATTGACATTTCGCCGAACCGAACACCGTGCCCGTGACAAAGTCGAGTACTGTACCGATAGTGTGGAAGGGATTTCTGACGTATGCAAATGTTACGACCATCCATCTCATACTCCCATACAAGATATTTCAAGCCTGAACATTGTACGTACTGCCAATCACAAATGTGGACAGTGTTTTAGTTTTGTCACGGTCAAATGACACGCGTCTCGGGCCAGTCCATCCAAAGTGGGTTTTTTGAAAGGACTGTCGTCGGAAAGGACGTCCGGTACTATCTGCGTGTGTGGGAGACGTCCACACTGACATTTTTTGTCACGCGTACAATCCCGCATGTCATCGCTACCTACATGGGATTGATGGATCTCAGGCAATTGTATATCGTGACAAGAAAACACCCGCTCCTCCGCCACCCGCACCTCTGCGAGAATTAAATGCAAATGCAGTTCAACCGTGTTACAAGCCAGCACCGTAGTCCGATCCGGTACAAACCTCCATCCGTCCACACTATCCGAACAAGTCCGTGGCGATGTTACGGTGTTCAGTTCGACGTAAAGGTGGATGCACATTATGTCACTAATGTGGATCACCTTAATGTTTACTAACTTCGAGATTTTGTAGTGTCATTGGCCCAATATACAAATTTTTAAATTAATAAATTATCCAGAAGTCTGTTAAAAATTCTATCGAAAAGGGTAGAAAGAACATTTTTACTAGTGTCTACGTCATCATGTAGTTTTTATAGTTCTTGGATCATATTATATTTCTAAATTGGTCCTTATATTAGTAATTTAAATGTTGTGTGTTTGCAGGCAATTGGTGTAACATCTCCGTCTCCATTTTACGTAGAGGAGTGCGAGAGCTGCTTGGAACTGCTCTACGAAGTGGGATTACATAAGTATCTAGCTTCGTGGTTCTCATCTAACACTTTACCACAAGTTGAAACATCTCCGGAATACTTGACGAAGTACGGTCGAAAAATGCGGGATAATAACTGTAAGTTTTATAGCAAAATTAATGTTACAGCTTTTAGCTGTATTTTTATTATTTTAAAGACTTTATTTCACAAAATTAATACGTTTTTAACTTTTATTAAGTATTTTAGAACAAAGAAAGTTTTTTTCTGTAATTCAAAGATATTATCAAAAAAATATAATTTCAGTTTTTCTAAGTCAAGGCAAACTTTTTTGATGTTTGTACGGTCCTCTCTCTCTCTTTTGCCCTACCTGAGTTATATATATATCTATCTTCTCTTTTACCATAACTCATCTTCCTTAAAAATTTGCTTTGAACATTAGTTACATTTATAGATAGTATAAAACAAAGTCGCTTCCACAGTCTGTTTCCTAAGATGTTTCAAACTACGCTACGAATTTTAATACGGTCTTCATTAATAGACAGAGTGATCCAGGAGGAAAGGAGAAAAGGTATACAAAAAAAGTCCACGATGGCATATATTTATCTTTTAAGGGTTACTTACTATAATCATTCTGACTTTGAATAAAATAATCCTGTATAATACGCTAATTGTAAAGCTATTTAGTCGGATACACTATTAATATTTATGAACGTAAATATGTTAGTAACCTTAAGCATTTCATGCACATTATGATAATCCGTTACACTATGTAATTTAAATGATCATCTTAAGATTTATCGTAAAATAAAAAGTTGCAGTACGAAGTTTGCTGGGTGCGCTAGTTTAGAATAAGACAATAAAATAAGTTCGGTGGGTGATGAGCGGGTAGCAATGACTGTTTAAATTATTTATTATATTTGTTTTAGCTCTTAAATCAGAGAACCTCAGGACCACAACATTGAAGCTATCTAAATCTCAGCCTGACTTAAAACGACGGCATAACTCGTCAGATCAAATTAGCTCGGGCGCTGGCTTGACTGACAACCCTATCAACAACTATCACAGCATGAGCCATCATAGCTTGTACAATCAATGGTACAATGGCTCGCAGAAGACCTATAGGCATTCTAGTAATTTAGATATCAGTTATTCGGAAGACTCGAACAGTTTGAAGAGCAATAGGTATTGTATATATTGACTATTTCCAATTTGTTTCACATTAAGGTAGGAAATTTATTTTTTTCCCGACTGACAGGGTAATATTTTCGTGGGTATCATACCGTCATAGAGTCAGTCGTTATTTATTGGTTTTTTGTTTTAACTATTGCTTCTCATGGAAGAAGTAGGCAAAAGAGTAAGTGGTGTTCGTGGTGTTAGGTGACCACTGCTATCTTCAGATATCTGCTGCATTCGGTTGCAGATGAGTTGCCAGCCTAAAGTAGCCTAATGTAGATAAAGAACAAAACTATGCGACGAAGCATACGAGTATTACTGTTAATTGAAAAACCAAAACACTCTGTATGATTATCATTACTCACG
This sequence comes from Papilio elwesi, assembly GCA_029849275.1. NCBI lineage: Eukaryota > Metazoa > Arthropoda > Insecta > Lepidoptera > Papilionidae > Papilio > Papilio elwesi. The sequence goes on from CM056697.1 coordinate 8,484,864, forward strand.
TAATTATATTACCTGTGACACTTCGGGAAAGAATCCGAATATTTAAAAAAACCCTCCTTCGTTCAGTGAGATAAAAATACCTACGGTACATTTTCAAATAAATTAATGATTCATAAGTATTTTTGTAGTGAAATAAGTGAGGAGCGAGTGACTGGCAGACGAGAGAGAGAGCAGAGAGGTAGACGCGACTCCTCCGGCTCTGACTCCGACTGGGATAGACAGGTGGGCCGTTGACTTTGTTGTTGGTAGGAGAAGGCGACAGTGGTAACTGAATATCTAGCAATGACCAAAAATCTCTAATGAACGATGATGACATTTGCCATCATCAAAAACTAAAACCAAAAAGCTCTACTTACGTATTGTTTCTCGTTACGCATTTTAATTTGTAACTAGATGGCGCTGTCTTGAACTAAATAATGAAAAATGTATTGTTATTGGTATTTGATGGCTATTCAAACTTCAATTTCAAAGCTAAAAGGAGTCTGTTACATACCACTGACACTAAATCTAAGCAAGTTAAAAATAGCGTCATCTAGTGAAAAATTGAGACGCTTTAATTTTTTGTAACTAAATGACAAATTTAATTTTTTTCAGGACGGGAGTAGGGCCAGCGGCAACATCGACATGACGGATATCAGAAAGAGTTTGTTAAACGAACTCAATCATGTAGCCGTGCACAGGTAAATAAAGAAATTAGTTTTTATAAACATGAAGAAAATATTGATTTAAATCGCTAAGTATGTCTAACACTTCATGCAGTTACTATTACGTAGTAGTAATATAACTCTTTTGGAGGTCCCGTTGTAATATCTGAGATTTTAGATACGATACTTTTACGATTTTATTTTCAGAATAACAGCCGGCGAAGAGAATGTCCTCTTTCATTTCGTTCAACTGGAATCCGAGAAAGGAGTTTTAATAGCGCCAATGAAAAGTATTGAAATGCAAGCCAATAACGTTGTGTATTCGTACATAGTGGCAACCTTTAGGAAGGCGTGTAAGAAGATACATGATTTGCTACAGTACAGCATAAAGTGAGACATGCTTATTTATACTTTATTGAAGATATTCCTAAACTGTGTGTTGAAACATTCATCATTGAGTCGCGACGGAATATTGATAAAATGTCGGACGCGACCGACCTAGTCAACGGCCGGACGGTCTCTGACTGACGGCCCGACGGCAGCGTTGCCGTGAGAACAGTTTGAAGACACATTTATCCATTTTTCTAAGACAGTAAGGACCGAACTCTTTACTGTCATAGAAAAATTGATAGATGTATGTATCCTTTTTTTTAGCATTAAATAAGTGCGGACGTTTTGAAAATACAAATCTGTCCGCTTTTTAGTTTGGCTGGTAGATTCTAATGTGACTGATAATGAGTCTATATGTCTCAGACCAACAAGGTTGTCATCAAATATCTGACTTTAACGCCACCTAAATCCAAAATAATCAACATTTTGGCATTGGAATAAAATTTACGCTAATGTTAGTGTAGTGTATCTAACAATAACTATAATTAAACTTATTTTTATTGATGTTTCAAGATTAGAAGCAATGAAGTGTTTTACAATAACCTTGGGTTTACACTGCCGAAAACATTCACATGAAAAATATTGTCATCTCAGTTTTTTCAAAGAGAAAGATAGGGAGAAAGCTTGTATCGCGAGACGATTACGCCAATGGAAATCCACGGTTACTCTGAATATTGAAAACTCACGCGTAAATCAAATGAAATTTAATGTGAAATAACAAATAATTTTGAATATCTTTTCCTTTTCACAGATTTAAGAAGAATCACGCTCCTTCGAATCCCCTAAATAAAATCTTAATTGCTGTCAGAGAGTACGGCACGTTGTTTGAGGTGCCTCAGGACGTTCTGAGCCAGTGCGGCGTCGGTAAAAAGAATTGCGAACCGTTTCTGTTCTGGGTTGTCGGGTACGAATTGTCTTTTATTACATTGTTTTGAACTTGTTTGATTATATTTTTTTTTGTCGTAGTTACCTTCTTTGTAATAAGCTCAATTTTTTAATTATTTTAAGAATTAGTATCTATCTCGGCTTTTTATTACGTCCCTCGGCATAGTGGCTCGATGCCATTACAATCAAATATTTCTATCATTACTAAAACTGCCTTAAACTTATTAATTACTTAACCTGTTATTCTTGTTGAACATGTTCAATGCTATACCACTTTTCTTGCACCAGTTCCTATTTCTCTAAATCTTATATTTTGCGGAGTAAGCATTTCGGGAAACATGAGTCGTCGTTTAGGCCGCGTTCCCCTGTAGGAATTCTCGTTTGAAGAGTGAAACAGAACACTGTTCATAATTGGGCTTGGATTTCGAAAGATATCAGCCCGTCCTCTCTCATTTCCCTCCGCGTGCGCCTTCACCTAACTGAAATTTACTACTTTCCCCTTCTTATTTCCTCGCGATGGGGTGGAGAAAATCAATGCTAGTGACGGTTGCGAGGGAAAATCTGGAATCGGAATGAATCCCGAAGTTTAATCTTGGGTTGGTGCATTGGTGGTCTCATACAGGACCAACAGTTCCGTCTGATATACGATGCAGAAGACGCCCTGTTTAAATTTCCGCCCGGCATCTGATCGCCGCCAATTTTGCTGCCGCCGGTGTAAATATTTACTCGCTCGCAGCTCGCCGAGGCATTTCGTCACCTCACGCCACAGAGTCAAACTGCAGACCCTCCAGGTGGCCGAGATGCATTGTATCTGATCGATCTATCCAATAAGTTTCACAGAACACGCATTGTGTAAGGGTCACGTAGGGAAGCAGCCCAGATATAAGGCCTACTTTATTTTTTTATACATAAACCAGATACGAAAAAACAAATATTAAGAACAAACGACGAACTAGCGATATGTACGAATAAAAATTAGGAAATTAGAAAAAAAAAATTCGGAGCTAATCTATCTGACCCCTCCGGGTTTGGTGTCCCGTACCTCGACGACTCCATTGGCCGTCCAAAATAGTAACATCTATTTAGTTCCTTGCTCTTTACATTCATCGCACTCTAGACCCATTGCTTTAATAACTTTTCGCTTTATTTTTTCCTTAAATCGGAGCTTACTTGAACTTAGTGTTTCGTTTCCGAGGGTTTTCTTAATGTGATCAAGTTTAATAAATTTGTATATTATATTTTGTGGTATTAATTTTGATTCTAATACTTTTTATTTTAGGCGAGTGTTTAGTGAACCAGAACCGAGAGAGCTATACATATGCTACCATGAATCTGTACCCCAAGATTTGACAGAAGTGGCCCATTTGTTGTCTTACTTAGAGTAACATAGCATAAACAAGATGTTTGTAATGTTTGAATGATACACTGATAAGGCAAAATATGCTCTTGCGCGGATTAAAAAGACGCCATGCGTTAACTCTGTGAATATAGTACAAATAAAGGTTATTAAGTTTGATTTGAAGGCCTTACATTGTTCATTGTAATACTACCGAGGTGAACAATGTAAAAGGTTGATTGGGTTCTCAAATAAAAAAATGAACGTTTGGATGTGAGCAACAATTGACGTACTACACACTCAAAGTCCGTTTAAGAATGCTTGAAGGAAAATAGCGTATGATAACGATTTTTTATAAATGGGTTCTTTTTTATAATTTTAAAAACTTCAAATGATTCGATAGTTCATTTTAAAATATGTAATATTTTTCTGTCGAATAGTATATTTATAAGTAACGTACGTAGATGTAATGATTTGTAAAAAAGTATCAGTTTTGTATTTTCCAATAAATAAAACTATGTATTTGTTCCGTCCTGAGTTTTATTAACGCCCAGAAAAACAATATATTCCTTATAAAATAACGTTGTGTAGGCCAAAAGACGCCGTTTATAGTTGTCTGGTAATTGAACCTATAGAAGAATTACTAAGTACTAGCTGGCCCGGTAAACTTCGTTCCACCCTATAATTAATACACGGTTCACTATTTCGGCGATAAGGGCTAACACATAAAAGATAGATATATGCTGTCGCGGGCTTCATGTAGGACTATTTAAGGTGAACATTTCCATTATACATTAAATACTGCGTGTTTTTTCCTCCTTACACATCAGATTATATTTTGGACAATTCACACAATATCTATAAATTATAGCCTATATCAGAATCTGAATAACTGATGCTATATTGTAAAGTTTAATTAAAATCCACATAGTAGTTTTTGCGTGTAATAATGACTTAAGTCCATAAATCCAAAAATTGAAAATCATGAAAATGAAATATTTTTAAAAGTCAAACTTTATCAAATATTTTTTATAATCTGTGTACCATGATGAAAATGTTCTTCAAGGAAACGGAAGTAAAAAAATCTCGATATAGTTTTTTGATTATGATTCTATTAATCTTACAATGATACGATACCTATGACTATTATTTGTCATTGTTATATTTTTTGTCATAATATGTCGTTTCTTTTCTAATATTAGAATTAATTAGGTTAATATCGTAAAAAAACAGTACGAAATTGTATTTGAACCACAGACAATTATGCATCCGTACTCTTAATTTCCGTGTGTGTGTGTGTGTATCGTCGCACGCAATTGCTATCGAAGGTTCGTTTGGACGTAGACGACTTGCGTTCCTTTGTCATGGAAAATTACTGACAATATTTTTTTGCCGTTTTCATGGGTTTTTCGACTTTGGTTTAATTTAGTGAAGAATAAAGTGAATTAAAATATGATAACAAAAATGCAACCTCAAGCTAATGTGGCAGTGCCACAATCTGTCACGACGCAACCTCAGCAAATAGTCGGTGTTCCAGCAAATGCTGTGATCTTAAAAATGTCGGACATACAACAAATATCTACAGTGGGTGCGTATTTCAGTATGTTCTCTAGTCTAATCATTACTTTTATTTATTTGACTTTGTAATTCAGTGTCTTACATTTTGAAAGTATTTAATTTTGTTGAATGTTACGTATTCTGAAAGCAAGGTTTAACTTCGACTTTGTTTTATGTTAGGACTACTAGAATTAGCTCATCGAGAATACCAGGCAGGAGATTATGATAGCGCGGAGTTGCATTGCATGCAGCTATGGCGTCAAGATGGCACCAACACGGGGGTCTTGTTGCTGCTTTCATCAATCCATTTTCAATGTCGCCGATTGGATAAATCGGCTCACTTTTCAACCCTCGCCATAAAACAGAATCCCTTGTTGGCTGAGGCATACAGGTAATTTAGTACATTATTCCTAAAATAAGTTGCTCTTGTAATTTTCATAATTTTGTAAATAATTCCCTTAATTATTTATTTTACAAAAACAGATTCTAGTTAATTCTAATATCAATCATTATATAATTTTTATTATAAAATTTGTTTTAAAATGAAAAAACTATATCTTGGCAATAGTAAAAAGCATATTACCTATAAGGCATTAGCATGTTAACTATTAGGTTCAATGAAAAGAATTATCAAAAAATCGCTTAGCAATTATAATTAGAAAACTCCAGGTGGGCAGCAATACTCTCAGAGCTTGCAGGCATTTTCTATTTTGTGCCACATTGTAGACCTGAGTGTACTCATTATAATTATAGATTTAAACCAAAAATGTGTTAAATAGTTCAGAGGACAACAACAATGTTTTCATAATATTTGTATTTGTGTAGTGGTACCCCTAAAAACTAGAAATATAAAAATAGGGCTAGCAACATGTGACACTTAAGTCAGGGTTGCAAAGGAATGTACCACCTTGGTCTACCCAAGCAAGTGGTGCAGGTAATCGCCTGCTGTTCTTGCACACTTGCTCATAGTCTAGCAACTAAACTTTTACCCACTGCTGTCCTCTTGCTACTATTTGCTAGTTAATTTGGTTATAAGTGCTATCTGTCTCTTGTTCATCAACCATGTTGGGACAAGAGCCACTTTAAACCTTAAACCATATGTTGGAAATTCCTAAGCATAAAACAATTATTGAAAACAATAATAAGCTCAGATCTATGCTGTGGTATTTGTTATCATGCTTAGTCAGTTGAACTTAAACACAATGATCTGTATTGTCATAATTCAGATTTTATGAGATGATCACTATTTTGAGTATTGGTCACTGAACAATAAATCAATTTGCATTCCCTCTTAAGGCAATTAAGTTATTGTATTAGATATTCCATACGAAATGAATGCATTGGTATGTTTGATTAGCACTAATTCTATTCAGAATGGAATGCAAATGCAGTTATTGTTGCAATATCACAAAGTAACGTAATTTTTTAAAATAGTACACATTAAATATGATGAAGGAAATGCAAGGTTTAAATTTTTCAACTTGTTTTAAACTTAAAGTAACTAAGGCTATATTTGAAGCTGGGGTGAAGTGCTAGTGATTAATAAAAGTCATTCATACGTAAAGGAATCTTTCATATGAAATTAATTAATAAGAAGATTTTGTGCAACTTTTAGCAAAGTAAATAATGCATTCTATAAGCACCATGGCCTAATGATTAACAATAGGGACTGCCGAACATGTGCTTGGGGGTTTAAATCTGCCATTTAGCTATTGTTGAGAACCATATCCTAGCTCAGTGCTTCCCAAAGTAAACCAGGCTCTGATTAAAAAAAAAACTTGGCAGCCACCTCTTGGCTGTCTCAGAAAAATAGATAGATATAGCCACTAACTACAATATCCCAATGTCGACACAGCCATCCAACTGACAGTCAGTGGCTATTTATTGGATTGGTCAGTCAGCCACTTGACTCATAGTTTAGGAATTTCTGTCTTGTGTCTGCTTGTGCTACAAGCTATCTATCTAGCTGTAAAATTTTAAATAAATATTAGTAAATTATTTCAACAATACAAAAATTCATGTTTGTGCATGTATTGGCTGATAAAAATATAGTTTGCATTGTAAAACAATATTAATCAATATATTTTTTCACAGTAACTTGGGCAATGTATATAAGGAGCGTGGCCAGTTACAAGAGGCATTGGAAAACTACAGGCATGCCGTGAGATTGAAGCCTGACTTCATTGATGGATACATTAACTTGGCAGCTGCTCTTGTGGCAGCTGGAGACATGGAGCAGGCCGTTCAAGCATATGTCACAGCTCTACAGTATAATCCTGTAAGTTAAATATCATATTTTTTGTTTGGCCATACTACAATGTTTTGGTTCTCTGCATAATTATTGCATAATACTACAAGAGCAAAACAGCGACTGTTGTAAAATTTTAGTATTACTCCATAATAAATTGGCACTCACTTTTGCAACATTTGTCTTATCTACAGTTTTGTCTGATTACTCTCCCTTTTTTTAGCCTTTTAAAATACCCAAATTATTGAGGCATATCTTCCATAATTCACTCACCTCACATCACCTGAGTTCCCATTACTGTAGAAAAAGCGAGAGATTTTTGTGCCAAGATCACGCCAAAAAATAAGAAAACCTATATATATTACTAACAGGATATTACTCAATGTATTTATGTTAAATGCATGTGCACTAACTCCTTTTTTCTTCTGGACTTTCTTAAACGAGCAACAATACAAGTAAAAGCAGACTTTCAAGACCACCCCTGTGAATTAATACCTGGCATTGGTTTCAAGGTGGTTTAATGAAGTGTGGATGTATGTATGCATGTATATCACAATGGTATATACATACATGCATATATCTCAAAAACATTACCTTCATGCGTCAGTCGGGTTAGAATAACAATACAACTCGATTTTATATTTCAAAACCTTGGGTAGCCACTGTTTGTCAAATAGTTGTAGTGACTATCATATCATTATGTTGAAGCCCTACAAAGAGACACATAGTCTTTTTTATGTTGCACATTCTTTTAAAACTTAGCCAAAACCAGTACAGTATGGACTACAATCATACTGTGGTGACCCCACATCAGTGGGGAAAGGGTAGTTTTTTTAAAATTCCTATTATGTTATTTCTTTGTTTTGATATTGTTAAGTAGTTACCGCCAGGAGAACATTTTTCTAGTATTATTTCAATACACAAGAACAACAAAAAGAAAGTTGATACTAGGTGTGTGAGTGGATATTTATAGACTGACGTAAAATGATGTGAAGCTCCTTCTCTCCCGCTTTATCTTATCTATCTCTCTGAAAAAACTAAGATGACATTATGTTTTATTTCAATGTGTTTGGCATTGTAATTCCAAGGTAACTTAGATGGGTGGCATTTCCTGCAAAGTCGGAACTATGACAAATTATACATATGTCAGTACAATTTTTTACTTTGCTAAAATCTATAGAATGGTCTTTTACATTCTTGTACATGCAGATTTATAGATAAAAAGTACACATGTATATATTGGCTTATACAGTATGTATAAGTCATTCATTGGTTTTATACATAATGTCTAGGCAATATGAATTATGACTACTATGAGGGTGAAAAAACTAATAAAATAACATTAGATAATCAACAGAATCAGTATATTATAGTAAGAAGCAAATATAAAAGGAAACAAAGTAACTTTCTAATAGCCTGAACAATGAACTTGAATATTTAAAATATACCTTCCTATTTGTTGACACAAAAATCCCATTTATAATGACGGTATGGCACGCCATACAAAACTAAGGCGACGGTAACAATAATTCATCTCAGAGTTACATATTTATATAACACTAATAACCTTGAGCGTTGTTCGCTCGCGGAATTAATTTCCTCCTTCGGCAATTACCTATTGTCTTGTGTGTCATCTCTTGCTTCTTGATGTCTGATCTCTACACAGATCAAGGTCTCTTTGTACTTTTATACTGAAGTTGAATGATTTTAATAATACTAATATTCTATATACAATATAAGTTTTATCTTTAAATTACGGACTTTTTCAAATAAAATTCAGGCTTTTACAAAAAAATATATAAATAATATAATTTAGTCAGAACATTAGGATGGGTAAATATAGTAGGTGAAGAACCCACTGGTATTCTCTTTCATGTAACATAACATTTAGCCATGTGTTTTTTTTAAATAAAATATTAAATTCCCTTTTAAATGTTGTCGCAGGAACTTTACTGCGTCAGAAGCGATCTGGGCAATTTGCTCAAGGCTCTCGGCCGTCTCGACGAAGCAAAGGTAAATAAGATCTCGTTGTCCGCCGAATGGTTTGCCCTGAAGCTAACAGGACTCTAGGACTCGTTTCTTTTGTGTGCCATTAAATTAGCGTACTCTCTGTTACGTCAGCGTACAGTGTTATTGCGTAGCTGTTACCCACGGTAAGGCTTTGCGTCAATTTATAATGGTTTCAATATTTGTTTCAATACATGTTTTCGTTTAGAGTAAATCCGTCGTCAGTTGAAACCATTATAACCAGTGTGTGATCAAATCTGTGAATGACGCATGACAATTCATTCGCACATTGATTTTTTTGTTCACTGATTTGTTCCATACAAGCACAAAAAGAAGCGTCAATTTGGTATTTTATTAAATATTTTGTGACGGCGTCATGCGTAATTAAATTCAATAGAATCTTCCACACTACGTGAATTATTAGTTGTTTTTTATTTCTTTCTTTTTAAAGTTTACATTGTTCTATAGATTTGTATCTTTGAAACGTCGTGTGGAAGATTGAAGTCCTAATAGAGAGTACTCTGATAGTAGTGTTTGAATATGGGAGTTGTTGATTTTATTAATGTCCTGCTTCCTTCAACAACGGATTCATTTAGATACTCCAATCCTTGTGCTTGTAGTGATTTCTTACGATACATTGCAATGGAGGATCAGTGAAGTGAAGTATTATATATGTTCTTTAGCGACGTGTACATCTTTCAATACAGTACGATTTAGTCGTTCACCTGTCGGCCGAGTCACCTCTGTCCGTGACTGTACCAGCCTGACGATGATCCTTTTGATATTAATGAATATTTGATTTTGCAATGAATCGGGTTCGAAACAGTTTGACTCAAAATCAACTAATTCTGTTATATTTTCACAAGGTGTTGTCTGGTAAGACAGTAGGTGTGAGCGGTGCGGTATGTAGCTGGTAACGGTTGGTACAACACTCTCTCCCGCAGCGACGACACCATACTATGCCACGAAGGTAAAGTGTTCAAGGTTTGCAAGAAATTGTTTTGGACAGGATATCGGATACATCTCGTGCACATTGTTCTCTCATTGTCGTTACCATCCTCTTTCATCGGTTGGGAAGTGGAAGCTCTAATCGGTTAAAGATCTTTTCAATTGATATATATTTATTTTTGTATTGTAATGTGTCGATCTGTGTTTGCGTTAACTGTGACTTGTTTGCATTTCCTACTGATGTTGACTGCTATCGGCGTAGCGTACAGTAAGTAGGGCGCAATTGGCGTATTATAATAAGCAAATGTTGAATGGTGCTCGGTCGCCTTGGATTGGAATTCGGCCACCGGTCGCCATTCACATCGCCTTGGTGTAAATTTTTTTCTGGCGTAACATACATCTCAATACTTCATTAATGCAAAATGTTTGCTCGATACCCCATAATAATATACAGTTTTGTCCGTGTGTGTAGGCTTGTTACTTGAAGGCCATCGAAACGAGGCCCGACTTTGCAGTGGCCTGGAGTAATTTGGGTTGCGTTTTCAACGCCCAAAGTGAAATCTGGTTGGCAATTCACCATTTCGAAAAAGCCGTTGCCTTGGACCCGAATTTTTTGGACGCCTATATCAATCTGGGCAACGTACTTAAAGAAGCTAGAATCTTTGATAGGTAAGAGTGTAACATTTAGAATGTCATATTGTCACATAGAAGATAATATTCGATTAATTAACGTTCTTTTACTGATCAGGGCCGTGGCTGCGTATTTACGAGCTCTAAATCTGTCGCCAAATAACGCTGTCGTCCACGGAAACTTGGCGTGCGTGTATTACGAACAAGGCTTGATTGACTTGGCGGTCGACACGTATCGAAGAGCCATAGAACTGCAACCCAATTTCCCAGATGCGTACTGTAACTTAGCTAATGCTTTGAAAGAAAAGGGTCAAGTCGCCGATGCCGAGGATTGCTACAACACAGCGCTGCGCTTGTGTCCCACTCATGCAGATTCTTTAAATAATTTAGCCAACATCAAACGTGAACAGGGCTATATTGAAGAAGCTACTAGATTATATTTAAAGGCTTTGGAGGTATTCCCGGAATTCGCTGCCGCTCATAGCAATTTGGCCTCAGTCCTGCAACAACAAGGTAAACTAAATGAAGCACTCATGCATTATAAGGAAGCGATTAGAATTCAGCCGACCTTCGCTGATGCCTACAGTAATATGGGCAACACGCTTAAAGAAATGCAAGATGTGGCCGGGGCTTTACAATGTTATACCCGAGCTATTCAGATTAATCCAGCTTTCGCCGATGCGCACAGCAATCTCGCCAGCATACACAAAGACTCCGGGAACATTCCAGAAGCCATACAATCTTATAGGACAGCATTGAAACTGAAGCCAGATTTCCCCGATGCGTACTGTAATTTGGCACATTGTTTACAAATCGTCTGCGACTGGACCGACTACGAAGCGCGCATGAAGAAGCTCGTCAGTATCGTGGCAGAGCAAATCGATAAGAACAGATTGCCATCAGTGCATCCGCATCACTCCATGCTGTATCCCTTGACGCACGAGTTCAGGAAGGCGATCGCCGCCCGCCACGCCAATTTGTGTCTTGAGAAAGTTCAGATACTCCATAAGGCTCCGTACAAGTTCGGTCGCGAACTACAAGGTCGTTTGCGTATCGGTTACGTGAGCAGCGACTTCGGCAACCATCCCACGTCGCACCTGATGCAGTCGGTGCCCGGGCTGCACGACCGCAGCAAAGTCGAGATCTTCTGCTACGCTCTCAGTCCGGACGACGGCACCACCTTCCGGTCGAAGGTCGCACGAGAGTCTGAGCATTTCGTCGATTTATCTCAAGTGCCTTGCAACGGTAAAGCCGCCGATAAAATATATGCGGACGGAATTCATATTTTGGTGAATATGAACGGTTATACGAAGGGCGCGCGGAATGAAATTTTCGCCTTACGACCCTCGCCGATACAAGTAATGTGGCTCGGCTACCCCGGGACCAGCGGCGCTAACTATATGGACTATATCATAACAGACGGCGTCACCTCGCCTTTGGAGTTGGCCAGTCAATATAGCGAAAAACTAGCTTACATGCCTCACACGTTCTTCGTAGGCGACCACAAGCAAATGTTCCCACATTTACAAGAGAGACTTATTCTTAGCGACAAAATCAAGTCCCATAACAGTCTCGGTATCTTAGCCGACAACGTCGCCGTTATCAACGCGACAGATCTGTCGCCATTAGTTGAGAATACCGACATCAAGGAGATAAAAGAAGTGGTGCGAGCTGCAAGACCTTTGGAGATTTCACTGAAAGTAGCAGAATTACCCACAACCACGCCTATTGAAACAATGATTGCATCAGGACAAATACAGGTCAGATATAATATTATTTTAATTGAATTTTGTTTTACTAGTTCTTGGTCACGATTATACCGTGTTATTGATGGGAATTCCCATTTATTTTGTTGTACGCGCAATGAACGAATATTCATTGAGACATCTGCATTGGTTGTCTTAACGATTTGTCTGCATCTGTATTTAGAAACCAATATGACATGGTGTTTTAAGAACTCATTAATAACTTAATGTACTACTTTACAGACGTCAGTAAACGGAGTTATATTACAAAACGGGCTAGCGACGACACAAACAAACAACAAGGCGGCGACGGGCGAAGAAGTGCCCCAATCTATTGTTATCACGACGCGGCAACAGTATGGCCTGCCAGACGATGCGGTGGTCTACTGTAACTTTAATCAGCTCTACAAAATCGACCCCCTGACCCTACACATGTGGGTGTATATTCTGAAACACGTGCCCAACAGTGTGCTGTGGCTATTGAGGTTCCCAGCGGTGGGCGAACCCAACTTGCAGTCCACTGCACAACAGTTAGGTAAGTTGTAATTATAAGAAGAGTAATAAAAGTACAATATCCATGTCAGGCTGGGCTGCTCTGCACATTAGTCTATTGTTTCTTAAATCATTGACATCATGCATATATGGCATGATCATCTATGGGAATACAATTTTGTCATAAGTGACCTAGTAAATATGACTAAAAGCGGTTAGTTGCTTGTTTATTTGTCACCAGCAACTCGCTCCAGCTTCGTTAGATTATATATTATAGATTGTAATAATGAGGATGCGTAGAATACAAACTCAAATAATATAATAAAATACAAAATCTGATTTTTATCCATATACATATGTCTAAGTTTGTATAGATCTCGATGCGTCCTCATTATTATTACAATCTATAATAATTAATTGGTAAACTTGCTTGCAACAATGAGAATCCGATTTTCGAATAAGGCACTCGCTAAAATTTGTACCCGCCATACCAACGCTATACTTGGTTAGTATAGTCGCACGTCATATTTAGAATTTGTTAAAGCATTTAAGCGTATAGCAACTAGTCTCTTCCAATTATCCTAAACGTGACGTCATTGCATTTTTTAAATAAAAAGAAACTAATTGCAATATTTCGATGACACCAGGTCTTCCTCTTGGTCGTATAATATTCTCCAACGTGGCGGCGAAAGAAGAGCACGTGCGGCGTGGGCAGCTGGCCGACGTGTGCCTCGACACGCCGCTCTGCAACGGCCACACCACCAGTATGGACATCCTGTGGACCGGCACGCCCGTCGTCACTCTGCCCGGAGAGACCTTGGCCTCCAGGTAATAATAACATGAGCATGTATGGGCCAACTCGAATCGGAATCACACACACACAATCCTCTTAATACAGGCGTGATGCAGGTTTAAGGGACGATACTTCATGATAAACAACATAAAATGAACATTAGGAATTATGTCTTAACATCTTTAATTTATCTTGTTATGTTGATAACATATAAATTTATCTTTATAGAGTTGCAGCTTCACAACTAAATACCCTGGGGTGCCCTGAGCTTATCGCAAGAACTAGGCAGGAGTATCAAGACATAGCTGTAAGACTAGGCACTGATAGAGAATAGTAAGTATTACTTGTGATACTATTTTTCCCAATTTACAGGATGATAAGGCTTGTCGGGAGTATGTAGTATATATTTTCGTTCCATTTTGGACCTAAACAGATTGATGGTTTTTGAACAGTGAGGAGTCATTCAATTTGTATTCTTCCCCAAAGTGTCATAAAAGTCAGTACAGCGAGCTCGGCTTATTGTTGTTTTAAATTTGGATTGCTTGTTGATTCAGATTATTCTATTTTTAAAACGTTTGGTGAGTTCCCAAATCATAGAATCATCAATCTTTACATAAGTATTGTTTGTGACAAAGTTTACAAACTTCCAACAATTGGCTCCATTCCTTTTGCTTTCTATTGTCTATACAATATTTAATATATTTACTTTTCACGCAGTTTGAAAGGGATCCGCGCGAAAGTGTGGACGGCCAGAACGGAAAGTCCGCTCTTCGATTGCAAAGCGTACGCGACGGGTCTCGAAATGCTGTACGCCAGGATGTGGGCGAAGTACGCGCGCGGCGAGCGACCCGATCACGTACAGGCCATCGACAAATAGACAATTTTGTACCTGGCTGTCCATAGTCCCATCCCCAGGAAGCGCTGTCGGTGTTGACGCAGCTGTTGTCAGTAGTGTATAGTTCAACTAGTGACATGGATCATAAAAAAGTTAAAAGACGTTAACAGCAAGTTCTTGCGATATAAGCTAGCAGTTTTGTGTTCCGCCCTTAAGACTATAGTGTTTAGTGTTTTAATTTCTAGTTACGTTATTGTATGTTTTGTTGGTCGGACTTAAGAACATTCAAGGCAAACCAACAATGGATAATGTGATAAACTGAATTCAGTATTGGAAGTGAAGTTAGTTTTGTGTTGCGGTGAACAATAATGGGCTTACTGTTCTCTAGTCAAATGTCGCGCTTGATCCGAGGCCGTATCCTCGGATTGTATCGCGGGTAAGCCTATTTATTCTACTTACAAACATCAACATGGTGTAAAAGTAACCAGTGGCCTTTTATTCTGCAAGATTTGCAATAACTAGATTACTATTTAGAGGTTTTCAAGTGATCTTTTTGTTAAAATTACTATTAGGCTTTTGTCCATTTGACAAATTTATTAGTTTAGTATACTAGGTCATTGTATGTCTTTAGTATATTAGGTGATTATATGGCCATGTCATCATATTTTGATAAAATCTGTTTATGGGAACATGTTTATAAATTTGGCCATCTGTTGTTGATGAAGTATATGGATAACAATAGCTAGATCATTGTTATAACTTAGTAGCCGTCATTGTTAGAACTGGCATAGCATGGATTGAATAATGTTACAAATGACAAATAACAATTTTACGGAGACATTTTAGTTTATTAACATGAATAGACATTAAGTTTTGGATTTGTAAATATCGGAAGCACAGTTTAAATTAAAACATACCAAAAATATTTATTACTTTTCCTTTTTTTGATCAATGTGAAACAAGACTGAACTCTGTGCAACAGAAAGGTACTCAAATTGGTACGATATCCATGGTGTGAGGAATTTCATATTTTTGGTATGGGCAATACTTTGCTTTTTAAATGCATAAATTTTGAATTTAAAAGATAAAATGATATAAATTTGCTCTAGTTGCTTTCAATTGGGACTAATGTTTTTTTGGATTAAAATGTTCATCTTTCAGTTGTCACCATCTTACAGGTACCATAAAATTTATAACATTTTTCTGTTACATAATATTGACTTTCATTTAATATATAAAATTTTTTTGTTTTCAATTGTTACATGCTTATGCCATTTTTGAATTGCTTTTATGTGAACATTTTGTGTTGTGGACTACATTTTATGCTGAATATCTAACTTTTAATCACATAACTTGTTATCTAAAAGTTTTTCTTTTAAAATATTGTGAATGTGTTCTAATTTGCTTAATACTTTGATTACATGAAGAAACTATAAAACCAGGAACTGTATATTGAGCAATGAATTTATTAAGCAAAGTTATTGAGAGAGAGTAATTAATTTGGTTAAGCAAAGATGTAAGAAAGAAGAATATAATGTGAAGGGACTGAACTATCTCGTGTAGTAATTCAGCCACTGGTAACATAATAGTGTGATATTATTTTCAATGTATGTATGTTGCGACCGACGTTTTACTATTGTGGTGTTAACGTTGTATACATTGTTGACTTCTTATGACTCTTATCTTTTGAGATAGGTAGCTCCATTGATTTGTATTTGCTACGGATTGATTTTTCTGTGGCATGATTTTAAAACTTAAAAGTAATAAATAACTGCATAAACATAATGACGTTTTATTGGGCAATGATAATTAAACAAAGGTACTACTTAGCTCAATGTTGTTTGATTAACAATAAGCTTACGTAGATAAGTTTTTGAAAACAAGGAAAAACAAATCACCTTACAACATAAAAAAATCTTGTATATGATAAAAGCAAAAAAGGAAGCAGTACGCCTGATGTGAGCAACCCCATCGACATTAATGTACCACTGGACCATAGTAGTTACCCATCGACTTTGCAACAATCGCAAGAGTTGTTAGTCCTTGGATAATTTTAGTCAAATGAGCAGCTGTTCTTTCTAAGCCTCTGCGCATTATATAATAGATGTCTAAAGAGGGCAGTGTCCTAGCACTTTAGAAGCAGGATCACATAATTCCGATACACAAAAAGTCTAAAAAATAACACCGAAAACTGTACACCACACTCTATATTAAATATATTTAGTAGTGCTGGAGAAAATTGTATGCACTGTAGTATGTATTTTAACATTTCAATGTTTAAATTATTTTCAATTAATCTTGGAAAAATCAAAAAATCAATTCTTACAATTAATAATTAGAAATTTTCTTAAAAAGAAAATGTAATCATAGGCGGTTTATATTTTGACGATGTTAACATCTCTTCAGGAGTTCCATAAGGGTATTTGTTGGACCCTCTCCTGTATCTATACGCTATATCCATGACATTGAACTTGTTTTACTGAACTTGTGCGGTTATGTCTACTACCCTGGTCCAATCAGAACATTCGCTGTAGCTGCCGACGCTACATGGTATTTATTATTATTATAAGACCCCTGCCTGAAATCGAGGTTGGGATATCAGTCAAATGTTACTTATTGTCCTATATATTAAATGTAAGCTTGCCCGTGGATTTATGAATCGCTGGAATATAATTAGTAAGCCGATCCGCTTTTCAGAGTGCTGCACTGTTCCAAATAATTATGATTGAATACCGTGAAGTTTGACCGCCGGCACACGCCAGCTCGGATGGTGATATTTGCATGACGAAAATAATCCATAAAAATAATTTACACATACTTTACAGTGTTGCATTTCTTAATCCGCAGAATTATACAGTAACATTTAAATAACAACAACGATGGTAAGACGGAACAAACATATCGAGAGACGCAAACACGTGATTTGTTTTAAAGGTCCAACAATAAAGCGCTTAGTACCTTTTTTTTGTATTAGTCAGACAATACCCACCGATCGGGCACCGTCGAATCGGAATGCTAAACGCGTATTGAGTGACAGCCCAAGCCGAGATTCCCTGTCGGTGTCCCTTGAGTCCAACTCCGTGGAGATTCCGCTAAGCGACCTGAGAACTCGACGAAAAGTATGGATGAAGTGGTGTCATTGGCAGCAGTTTCATTGAAGCTATGTAAGAATTTGCATTGTTACTTTTAAAAAATCACCAATATGGTTGGCATTTCACTTCTGATGTGGGCCTGTTCGGCTAATTTTTCTCATAAGCCGACGGTGAACCTACCAGGACAAGTGGTTTGTGGAGCAAGTTTCTTTTAAATGATATTTTATTATGATTTTGGCGCCCTTGAAACTGCCGTCGGGGCGGTAGTCAATCAGTAGTTGTAACTACATTCCTTCGAATTTTTAAACTCATTGGATTGTAATTATCTAAGTAACGTATTACGAAAATATTGCTTAATTTTCACAATGAATTTTTAATCGCATTTTAAACTTTTAGCAGGACAGATTAATTTCGGGTTAACTTTCATTACAGCTACATAAGTAGAGTTTTCAAACATGTGCCTTTATGACGTCAAATAGTTCGGCTCGCTGGCCGCGGAAACCGTAGCAAGTATGCGGCAGTTTGTAAAAGCTTATCGTAAAGTTTTGCGGGTGGGCTTTTTAGGTTAACGTGTCCTTTTTATTAGTATGCTAGCGCCTGACGACCACTCTGATTCTGAATGGTGATCTGATCTAAGGACTATTTTACACTTTGACAGTGGTAGAGCCCGCAACAACATCTGTTGCACAAATAGGCCTCCGACCGGTGAAATACCACGGTCTCACAGAAGACAGGCGTGAAGTAGAAGTATTCTGCATCTGATGATTGAGATGCCGGAGGCCTAATTTCAGTCCTCTTTCCCTTCCCACCCTTTTCTAATAAGGATACGATGGGAACGGGAAGAGGACTGGACGGGGAGAGGGTTGACGGGGAGAGGGTTGACGGAGAAAAAGACATGTCCGTTTTCCTGTCAATGCCCCCTCTTCTGTGCATTAACGGTAGGCAACGCATCTGCAACACATTTGCTTGTTGCCGATGTCTATGGGTAGTGCTTACTTAACATCAGGTGATGCACTTGCTCGTTTGCCACCTTCTCACATAAAAAAAACCGATCCCGGATTACGACGAGCAGTAAGGATGTGATAAAGTCGTTTGGCTTCGGGAATGTTTGCTGGTGGTCCCGGGGTTACTCAAGCTGAACAATCTGCGGTTCGAGAATCAGGTAAAACATTGTCCTCTATTGATACAGGTCCCGTTGCAAACGGCGCCCATGAGATTTCATTAAAGTGTTTAGTTTTTAGCAGATATTAGTTATAATTCATAATCGTAATTTTTAAATAATCTAAAATGTAAAATTAGTTTTATACTGTAAGTAGGTATGTAGTAACTAAGAGCTGGGGTGTGATACATAAAGTATCGTACATACAAATGAGGTATTCAGAAATTACTATTTGTAATGATGGCGTCAACGGCGCGCAACCGCCATCACAGTGCGGCATGTCTACAATGTACATCTCAGCAACCATTCGATCGTTGCACTGACAGCTGCCAATAACGGGCTGTTATTTTGTGCCGGGCTCTAGTCTAACATATTAATGGTAAACCAGTATAATGTAACTTTAAAATAAAAACGCGAGCAGACGTTTTAACCGATATTATTCTTGTTGTTGTTTGTGTGTGGCACTTGTAATTGGATTACAACCAGTTTTTATGTAGGTGAGTTCAAACGATTATCTTTTTATTGATTTCGTTGTAAACAACAATGCGAGCAAGCAACAAACCAGCTTTGCTCGGGTAGATAGACACATCAAAAAAGTATTGGTTAATGTCTGGAGAAGGTTCTTATGAAAAAAAACAGAGTTGCGCGGGAAATTAGAAAAATTATGAAAAGTTAACGACCATATTTATATTAACTTTTCTAATGTAGGTAACCTTAGCGCTTTTGGCATAACTGTCAGTCGTTTGACATTTGGCGCGATTACCTTAAGTACGATGTACGTTTATATGGAGAAGTTACCAATGCGAAGCCGGGGCGGTCGCTAGTCTATGATAAAATTCTATTTTTGTAATATTCACGTGTAACTAAATATTAGCGATAAAAGTGTATTTTCCCGGAAACCGTAAGCGTCAGGAGAAAAATTGCTAAGCCTGCGTTCATTCGCCGTACATTATGTAGCCTTCAGTTATAATGATACGTCGTTGTGGCTTAAACTGACCGGGTACGTTCACCTTGTACTTTGTAATTACGTATTGCTATAAAGCAAATTCAGTGGTTCACCGTTTGATTTGCAATCTAACGTCCGCCGTTCGATTCCCACCCAAATAATAACTAATGTATTCACATTTTTTTCATCTTTTATGAGGGTAATAATTTTACTTTAAAGGCCTAATGAGCCAGATAAAAAAGCTGATCGTTATTAGTGCACTTTATAGACTGTAAATTACGTTATTATTGGTGTCAAGAATTAGGTTGCTGACCAATTTATTAATTATATTGTTTACGCCACAGCCTCAAACTACCAATAAAAATAATATAAAACACCAATGGCTTAATAATCTCTGAACTAATTGTCGTGAATCTTCTCATAGTACAAGATCGAGTTTAAAAGATTGTTATAATACCTACTTCACTTCTTCCGTTTTTTTGTATAAATTTTCTATTTAATAAATCCCACTCCAGTATCTATTTATTATCTTAAAATATTATATTATCGTCATTATATTGGTTTCGAATATACTTCTAATTACTACTTCTTAGTAGTAGTAGTTAGTAGTACTTCAGCTAATTCCTTTTTTGGAGTTGGCATTAAGACAATCCTAAATAATTTCTGTGCAGATTTGCTGTGTTATTTTTTTTTGGTGGGCAGCCGCTATAAGCAGTCACAATGAAGGGTTAAGCCGGTAATCCCGGATGTTGTTTTAGGACACAAGAGGCTGACGGGGCCACCGACGTGCCCCAGAGTTTCCGACGCACCGTAGTTACGTCCACGTGTGTGTAAGTTTATACTTATATTTTGTGTGTACTTTAAGGAATTGGCGCAAATGTAAAGTAAAAAAGCATAGGACGTGTAGTGTATTGCAATGTATACAATGTATATGTACATATATCTTTGACTACCCATGTTGAACATTGAGCTCTGCGCAGGTATGACGCGGAGGAAGGAATAATTTTCTGTGAAGTGGCGTAATCTGATGATATCTACCAATTGAGCCGAGGTTAGGCCCTCTCGGGTACCCTCGAATCGGAATGCTAAAGGCGTTATGAGTGACAGCCCAAGCCGTGGTCCTCTCTCGAGGGCCCTTGAGCCGTGTCACTGCATGGAACGTCCGCCGAAGCGACCTAAGAGCTCCAAATCCGGTAATAATAATAAAGTAATGGCCTGGGCCGAGGTTCCCTCTACGTAGCTACGTTAGGCGCCCTCTGCGCCCTGCCGCTTCGAGCCCGGTGTACCCTCCTATAGGCAAACAGTGTCATTTCAATCACAAAAACATAGTGTGGAGTGGTGAATCGTGTTCGGCCAGTCCGAGAGTGCGGACGCAGTGCGAAGTGAGCGAACCGATATAAATTCAGTAGTATGGGAGACTACGAGAGTAAGCGAGCCGATATTCAGTCTATAGTATAATAATGAATATCGGCTCGCTTCCCTCTTTACGCTTACGTGCTCAGTCCTGTAGTGTTCCGCATTATAACGCGTTTTGAATTAGAGACGTTAGTAGAGATTTTTGCATGAATCCTCTTCCTTTTTCTTACTATCATTCTCTACGGACACATTTTTCATCGATTTTAAACGCTCCGTAGTTGTGTTTTTTTTTCATTTATTGGGTAATGATATACGACTAACTTACAATATTTTAGCTACCTAGGTTTCACTTCCACCATTTTGTATGTACTAAGAACACATTTCTCGACTAGTTAAATAATATTCAAAACAATGGACCTACATTGTTAAGAATTATAACTCACGCTGAGTGATACGAATACGTGCCTAGTCTCTTGCTGACTCTCTAACCTGTGTGGCCTATGACGCATGCACGGAACTCGCATTGCTTCACTTCACTTGAGATAGAAAAAGATGAGAATAAGAATTGGAATTTAAATGTTCATAGGTCACAATTCTTCACAAGGTGACGTCATTGTAATAAATAGCGAACCAAAAGTATAAACGCGTGTCCGATAACTTGACTAAACATCAGACACAGAATCAAGAATAGTCTACAAATCAAGTACTACTGTCTAGACATATTTAATTTGTGTTCATCGCTGTCAAATATAATTTATGTTTTTTTTAACAATAACTATTCATAACCAATCAGAATTGTCAATATATTAATCATGAAAGATTTAGTCCAACATCATCGCATAAACAAATAAATAAATACAAACAAATAAATAAAAAAGCTTTGTCTATTGCCAACCTCATTTATAGCGCAGCTCTAGTATTTATACGGAATGCAACAGCTGCTGGTCTCGCTCGCATGTCGTTACCTCGAAGGAGGCTTTTTTACGTCACAACTGATGGGTAACCAACCTGTTTTGACGAACGACAAACGAAACATTTTGAGCTATGAATGTTGATACATTGTCATATACTCATTACAAGGCTCAGCAAACATTCTTTTTTTCCAAACACCCCTAAACCAGCGGTGTAAGCAGAGATTACGGACTTACATTTTTTAAGGTTAAATATAATTTCGTAATCTTGGCAACACTTAATATGTCATGGGATCGCTCAGAGCCGTAAAATATCGCGTCGCACTGTTATTTTCTAATTTTTTTGTTTAGTTCTGTATAATTATTCAGGACACATCATTTCATCATTTTTTCAATTACTAACATGGTGATTTTGTATTCTTGATATGTTCCGCACGAATGACTTAGCTAGCTGACTGGATTATACGAAGTTGCCAACTGGCGACTTAAGGTGGCTTTACTTTTGGGTCCCTGATGCTCCATCTGGAGGTATTATTATATTTTTTTGATCTACGCATAAATGCTCGTCGGTTACTCTTAATACCGCCTTTCTTTACTAAAACTAAAATAACTAAATAATTTACCCTTAAAATATATTTGATTTCAATATCTATAAATGCAGAAGTACTCACGCTTGTGAACTCAAGTAGTAAAGCACAGATTACGAATTTCATATCATACACATTATTCTATAATTAATATTCAGAGGATAAATCAGTGACAGTCCAGGACTTTGTGATTTGAAATACCGTTAAGCATTATGAATCTGATAAACTTGAAATGGGACTACTGTCAATGAAGAAAAAGGACCTTTACATAGAGCCTCGGGGGCTTGAATCCAGCAGTCGATATGTCGTCTTGTCTGTCTTGAAAATAATTAAAATGCACGCTATGTGTAAAACGACTGTGGGTATTGTTGTCATAGAATCTGGCGTTGCGATTAGAGTATCATAAACCTGTTACATCGCGAGTCCTGGACTTAATGTCTAGACGAGAATATCATCTTTGTATTCTTTATTCAAATTATTGTGTTGCTAAAATTCCAGTGCTTATTTTTGGGTCTCGGTAAGCTTGAAGTAGATTGATTAAAAATGAGAATCAATTGCAATCTTTGCACCTCGATTGGGATAAAAGAGTGAATTTTTTAAATTGAAGAAACGAAAGTAGATCGCTCGATGGCATGAAATAAAGCAAGCGACCGGATTACAGAAGTTATCGCAGCCTATTGTTGTTTGAAAAGATGAACTCACTGTCATGGGGCTGGCAATAATTGTTTACTTGTATCATATACAAACTATTAAGGTTAGCATATAGTCATTAGATTTCACGTTTTACTTTGCTTAATATTGTCATAATTTATAATGTTTCTTAAATTTTAAGCATTGTTTACTCTTTTGTATTGTATAATTAATGAATTATTGAGCAAAAATTTCACGGTTGTAAGTCGTCGTCGCCGGTGCACTAATGACGCCCTCGTCGCTTACAATCCTGATGCAAGCAACATTTAATAACATTATTGGACGCGGAGTCACGTAACGGTTTCCGTTTCCTACAAAAGTCTAAAGCTACGAGGGTTACATAGTTAGTATGCGGCAATAGGAACGCGATGGTGTGGCCCGTGCCCTGAGAGTGTGCTCATGGCGTTTCACTGAGCCGCGCGGCAGTCGCCTACCGGCCGTCGCGAGAGTAGCCCGTGTCCCAGATAAACCATTACACCTCGCTCTATTTACCACGCTCATGAACGAAATCGTATAGTGAATCGTATTCCCCGCCCGGTTCGGTAATATGACCGTTTTCGAATTGCGAACTATATTATCCTACTACGAAATAAGTTGACGAGTGAAAATGTTATGGTCACAGTGCGGATTAAAATGATAAACGTGTTGTTGTTTTGTTTGGTGATGGGCGGTGTGGTGACTGATGAGGCCACCGCAGACGGCTGTGTCCGCTCGCCCGGTGCGCTCGGTGAGCCTGGCGCACCCGGCGCGGTGGAGTGCAACGTACGCGCGCTCTCGGACAGAGACGTCGCCGGTTCGATGCACTCGGAGGGCGCGCGCCGTCTGGCCGTGCGCTGCGGCCCGCTACTCGCCGAAAGCACGCTCAGGGATCACCACTTCGGAAGGATGCAAGGTTTGGCCGAGGTCTCTATATATAACTGTAAACTCCTCCGTCTCCCCGGTAACGCTTTCGAGGGTCTGCGCGGCCTGAAGACTTTGAAAATACGCTCCATGAACTACGAGTGGGGCCAAAATAAGGAGATGGAACTATCGCTCGGCGCGTTCAATGGCTTGAGGGAGCTACACACGTTGGATTTGGCGTATAACAATATCAGAAAGATACCATCGGACCTGTTTTGTTCGCTGGAAAACATAATTTCTCTAAATTTAACACGCAACAAGATAAAGTTTGTTGACGAATTAGGGTTCGGCCACAAATGCGGATCGACGCTGCAAACAATAGATTTGAGCTACAACGACATCATGTCCCTACCAGCGGACTCGGAAATATTACATCTACGGAGGCTGACACAACTGTTTCTACAAAATAACAAGATAAATGAGTTACCGGCCGAGGTGTTCGGCGACTTGCTGTCGTTAAAAGTTGTGAATCTTTCGGAGAACGCTATAAATTATTTGCCGGAGGGTTTATTTCAGAATACTAGAGAAATTCGCGAGATTTATTTGAAAAACAATGAACTGGAAATACTGCCTAAGAGAATATTTAATAGGTTGGAACAATTACTCGTTTTAGATCTCTCGGGGAATAAATTGAGGAGCGAGCACATAGAAGATGAAACGTTCGGGGGCTTAATAAGATTAATCGTGCTCGACCTGTCGCACAACACGCTCGCGCGCGTCGCGCAGGACATGTTCCAGGATTTGTTTTTTTTACAAATACTTAATTTGAGTAATAACTCCATAGGGTATATCGAAGACAATGCTTTTTCTCCTCTTTTCAATTTGCATACTCTACATTTGGGTCGAAATAAATTAATGGCGATAGAAGATCACGTTTTCAACGGGCTTTTCATTCTGAGTAAATTGAATTTGAATAATAATTTGCTGTCGTACATTAGCGAACACTCGTTTCGAAACTGTTCGGACTTGAAGGATTTGGATTTGAGTTCTAATAAGTTGGCGAAAGTCCCCGAAGCGATTTCGCAATTATCGTACTTGAAGTCATTAGACTTGGGCGAGAATTTGTTGTCAGAAATAGGTAATAATGCCTTTCAAAACTTATCGCAGTTGACCGGCTTACGTTTGATCGACAATCAAATCGGAAACCTCACGGCCGGCATGTTCTGGGGCCTGCCGAGCCTACAAGTACTTAATATGGCGAAAAATAAAATACAGTCGATTGAGACGGAAACCTTTCAAAGGAACGCTCAATTGGAAGCCGTGCGTTTGGATGGAAACTTTATTTCCGACATTAACGGCGTATTTGTCTCGCTGACGAAGTTATTGTGGTTGAATCTATCTGAAAATCATTTAGTTTGGTTTGATTACGCTTTCATCCCGGGAAATTTGAAATGGTTGGATATTCACGCCAACTACATAGAGATACTCGGGAACTACTACAAAATTCAGAAGGAATTACACGTGAAGACGTTAGACGCGAGCCACAACCGTGTTGTAGCATTATCAGCCATCTCGATACCCAATAGCATCGAGCTTCTGTTTATAAACAATAATTATATTTCTAACATAGAAACGGATACGTTTCGGGACAAAAATAATTTGACCCGGGTCGATATGTATTCGAACGCAATCGACAGTTTAGACATAAATAGTTTGCGTATTTCGAGAACGCCTGACGATCGGCCGCTGCCTGAGTTTTATATTAGCGGTAACCCGTTCCGATGTGATTGCACAATGAAGTGGTTACTCTTGATTAACTCGATGACTTCAAGGGAATATCCGCGCGTTATGGATTTAGATAATGCGATTTGTAAAGAGTCATATGTCCGTGGCGCCAAATACGTTCCCGTCAGTTCGCTCCATTCAAAAGATTTCTTGTGCAAATACGATAACCATTGCCCCGACGACTGCGGCTGTTGCGATTTCAATTTCTGCAATTGTAAATCGGTTTGTCCCAGAAATTGTTCGTGTTATCACGACTACACGAAAACCACGAATGTTGTCGATTGTTCTGTCAAACAAACCGATGTCATTCCAAGCGAATTTCCGATCAGCGCGACCCATATTTATTTAGATGGAAATGTTTATTACGAACTCAACGATACCGTTTTCATTTCTATGCGTAGAGCCGTTGTAATGTATTTAAATTCCAGCAACATTGCGAGCCTCCATAACAACACATTCGATACACTTGTCGATCTTCGGATACTACATTTAGATAACAATAAGTTGCAACGGTTACGAGGCCTCGAGTTTTCAAAGTTGAGCAACTTGAAGGAATTGTATCTCCAAAGTAACGCTATTGAATTTATTTCAAACGTAACTTTTTCCTTTTTAGACGCTCTCGAAGTTTTACGCTTGGATGGGAACAGACTTGTTAATTATGGCTTGTGGCATTTGGACAATAATAAAAAGTTACTAACGCTCTTCGTCGCCGGCAACCGCTGGTCGTGCGATTGTAAATACTTACAAGGTTTCCTGACGTACGTATCTCAGAATGTCGAAAAAGTTATAGACGTTCACAATTTATGGTGTTCGAATGAGAAAATGAGTCCGTCGACAAAACATTTGAATTTGAATGTAACGGTTTGCAGTGAAATAAGCGATTCGTCGATGATAAGCGCTCTGTTCGTCTCCAACAACATACCATTACTGGCATCGGTTCTCACCGGCTTCATGCTTATTTTATTGATTTTTGTTTTAGTATTCACATTTAGATACACTTGCAGAATGTGGTTGTATTCGAATTGCGGCATTAAGCTCTGGCCTTTAGCGGGCGCCTTTAATGACGCCGATAAGCTTTACGACGCTTATATCTGTTACAGTCCCAAAGATGAAGAGTTTGTAATAGAGTCTTTAGCGCAGGAGCTAGAAAACGGGTACCCGTCTTATCATCTCTGTTTACATTACAGAGATGTACCTCGATTCGACACTACTTACGCTCAGTTCCCCGATTTAGTAGTCGAAGCGACCGAAGCGTCGCGGCGCATAATCGTTGTGCTGACAAAGAATTTCATTTTAACCGAATGGTCGCAAATAGAGTTCCGACAAGCATTACAGAGAGCGCTCCGAAAGAACCCACATAAATTGATAATAGTCGCCGTAGGGCTCGTTCCACGAGATCCGGAATTGAAATCCTATTTCAAAACGGGTTTGGAGATAACTTGGAAAGAGAAACGGTTTTGGGAACGATTACGTTACGCCATGCCGTCGTCCAAGCGACGCGGGCAAAAGTTGAAGAGGCTAAATTACGGTAGGAATTCGAACACGTACACGATGGACGCGTCTGTATTGAACACCACCTGTCAGACGTTATGTGGCAAGTCCGCCAATTCCGCGGAACGGTCGCCTTGCGATCGACCCCTGTCCGAGCATATTTATTCCACTATTGATTCAGATTATTCGTCTAACGATTTCCATGGCCGCCACAATCAACCACAATCCGTGGTCCTCCAGCACACTGTACAAACTTACCTGGTGTAGGGCGGGATTTATAAATTAAGGATCTCAGTTTGTATACATTCAATCTTAACATAAAAATGTCCCCGACGTAAACGAAATCGTCTGGTGTTGTACATACCTTGTAATATTTGTTAGATATAGCTTGTACAATAACGATACCAAATTATCGCATTTCTGTGAGATTTGCTTGTTTGTAATTTATTTCTTTGTTCTATTAAAAAAAGTATTAATACGAAAGACTGTAAAATATTTTGTAGTTTTTATCTGATTGATGCTGACGTTTGTATAGTTACATGATTAAAGAACTTTATAAGCGAATACATTGTTTTATTCTCGCTCCATCCTTATTTTAATGTAAATATGTAAGCGAAAATATGCACATATCGGAAATTCATGTTTTATTCCGTGTCAAATTTTGTTTTTCGATGCCGAGCAGATAGTACAGCTTGGTTTTGTAAACAGAAGTCGAGATGATTTAAAACACGTCCGCCATTAAAATTTCAGTGAATATACATACGAGTACAGTCCGTTCGAAGTTTTTTGTTTGCATATGCTTTGTCCGATCTATTTCAGAGGTTATTTTTCTTATAGTTTTAGGAATGAGCATTCGACATTTTTAACAGAACCGAACTGTTTCTTATTGACCAAGAGTGGCCGGGTCGTGCGCCTATTATTTATTCGAAACTGTTTTATATTCAGTGTGGAACAGAAACGTAACACGACATGTCACTTTGCTGTACATTTGGAATCGGTATCGAGTAAATCGATATCGCCGTAATTCGATTATGACTTGAATATTTTATTTTGTTGAACGTTATGTTACTTTTTTGTCGTTTATTTATTCTACAGGAGTTAAGGTAGGTTATGTTAATATGAGATTGGTTAATTATTTCGTATTTTTTGTCCAACTTATTTATCTACAATATACTTAAAAAAATCACAAAAACAACAGATATTCTAAAATATATATTGTATAAAAATGGTTTTCCACCGGCTGCGGAGTCCTATGATTCATGCAACCAACAGTCAGGGTTAGAGATAGTTGAACTTTCTCACAATCCGGTAAGCGGTAGTAGAGAGTAAAATTACCGCTTTTTGTACAAAACCGCTTATCCAACTGTTTAGCGAGAGCTTTTTAAGATGTTGGTCGAAGCTCTACCCTTAAAGTTCGTTCATACGACAATCGGATTAATGGTAGTCAATTTCCTACCCCCACATGGCGGTAATCTTGAAGGGTAAGTTTAAGTATATAATTTATATATTTTATTTATTATTATATTATTAGAGTAACTGTGCCCTGTAATTTTACTTAAATGAAATGTATGTAATGAAATATTACCTACTCAATACTACCCTAACCATCATCTTTCTGCCCTTTTCCCGCGAATGTGGGTTGATATTTTAGTTAACTGTATTATGATCTTTAAAATAATGATGATTGAACGTTTATATAAAGTTCCAAACAGGACAGTTTTGGAGATTTTGCAAGCTTCAGCTAGACACACTGTGCATTGAGATATTCTTAGCGCACGCACGTATTTCAGAGACGCACGACAGTCCCTAATAATGGTAACAGCTATATTTGGTAACGCAGTATTTACACGTATGAAGACGATTTAAGAAATTATGTTTGTATTCTGTTTTAATATATTTTGTTAGGTTCATAGCTCATTATTCCCGAAGAGGGTTGGCGACAGACAGGCGGCCGGCCGTAAAAACTGCAACCAGAACCTATATAGTATGGACAGTCACAGTTTAAACAATCATATGTGATTGTTAAGCTTTGCTACCGTCATGTCGATGTCTTCACATAAGCGGGAAAAGGGTAGGGAGATGATGATGAGGTTAGGGTGGTATTTAATTAGATAATATCATTTCGTTTAAGTAAAAATTCAGGGCGGGTGAAACTGCCGGGCACAGCTACTAGTCAATAAATTATAAGTTATATGACTTTTTTTTATTCTATTTTAGTAATATCATTTTTAGAGTTGTTTTTTATGCACTCTTCATCGGACTACGTCAGGGCCGATGTAAAAGATGGTAAGTTGATATTCATATAATTGCAACAATATTAAATTAACTGACCATAAATATAAACCCTGAATGAGTTACGGTTACAGCGGAGTTAAGGCTAGATGTTTTTGCTTTTCATAAGTATAAATAACACTTGATACTAAAAATAGTTTTGGCAATAAAACCACTCCCTAATATTGTCTTGTAGCTACGAATAAAAAAAATGCATTACAAGAAGGCATTGTATAATATCTTTTTGTTTGACGAACATAAAAGTAATATCGATAAGGTACAAGTTACGAGCGGCACGCTGCTAAACGATTTATTAGATAAAGTTATTATCTGTAAAAGTGAGTGGTCTGTTTAAATAACGGACCGCGAGTAGGTGAGCTCCACCCACTGGAATATACAACGAACTGTGCCTCGATCTGAGATAGGAGGTAGGCGTAAAGACTTGAGTAATAATGTGGAACGATTCCGGCACGTATTACTCACATTTACTTACGCGCACCAAAGTGCCATTTGTTTGATACCTTATACATTATCTTATTTTCAACTGTATTCCACGTTATTAAGTGTTATTTTTCAATACAACATGCATTAAGTGGATTATTTCGCAGCTCCAGCTTTCTCTGTAACTGCACTTCAGAGCTGATATTTTAATAATATTGTTTATCCGCTTGTAACTGATTATGCGAATAAGCTCTCATATTTTTCACATACAATATACTACCCAGATTAGATAGATATAAAAGAATATCTATTCAGGTTTGATTTGCTTTAATATATATTTTATAGTTAGAAGACTGAAAGCGGCTAGCCATCGACATCCGCAACCAACAGAAGAGCTAGGGACGCGCCGTCACCTTTTTTTTATTAATGAAGGAGACGAGATTAAATAAAGAAAAAGTGATCGTAGGAAAAAACATTTTATGTAAAATTGGTTGCCAATACTCTCAAGATCCTAATGTTTTATGTTAACCTCACAAGGTCATAATGCATTTATTGTTAAAAAGTTTTGTGATCTCTTTATATTGTGCTTATGTGTATCCGATTTGCGCTAAAAAGTATGGATTGGTCGTTTCGTAATTGTCGAATTCCTCGTGGATTTATATCTTATATCAATAACCAGAAACATAAACAGCTAAGACAAACTTATAACAACACATCAGAGCTCAGCTAGGAACGGCCTCGGCTTTACATTTATCCTGAAATTTCAGCTTTCTGGCATTACCCACACCGTAGCTATTTCGGTTCGAAAATACTACGATACGTTTGGAGAAAAGGGAGGTTGTGTTTCTTGCCTTTGGTTCGTCTTGGCAGTAGCACTTCCTCTAGATGAGGAGGCAATGAGAAGGTGATGGGGTCTGCGCTTCACAAGATGTAACTCAGAAGTAGTAGTGGTGCAGGTCGAGCTCGTGCTATCGCCGGATGTTCACTGTTCCTGTCGCGATATGATGACGTGCTCGAGTTAGTGATACATAATCCTATTCAAAGGATGTGTAAGCAATATGTCTGCGAATGGAAGCATTTATCATAAAATTATGTATAATCATCAATTTATGTTTTGAAGACAAAAATATTTAATTGCTGAACGGTCTACTACGTTTCCGCCCTCATCCAGTGATTGTTGTCCCGCAAAATTTGCGGGAGGATTCCCGCAACCTTGACAAAATTATCGGTACATCTTGTGGGAGGCCTAACTATGCCATGCGCCCATCGTGGCCGCCATGGCATCCTATTATTTATTTCTTTAAAATTTTCTCTAATCTTATAATTATCTACATGTGTCGTTTATTCATTGTATAAACATATATTTATGTACTAATCGTGAACTTGATCAGTTTATAATTTCACCAGGCATATTATAAAATGACAGCAATTTGTGAACTGAACGAATGATTCACTATTTGACGTGTCATTTCAAAGAGGTGAATTTTGCTGGCGTTATAATGTTAAAATTTAGGTTAGAATGGAATGCATATTATAAAATTACAAATTACTTATATTTTACAAGATGTTTATCAAAGAAAAAAAAATCGCTTTCGACATGATACGTCAAGTTGTCAATAATTCGCTTAGTTCACAATCTTTCGTCATTTTATAATGTGCCTAGAGAAATTATAAGCTAACGAAACTTCGCATTCGATCGTTGATTATTCGGAATATTCTACAAACAAAAACGAATAATTATGAATTCCTTATCGAGTCAATGGATATTCCAATCATAAACTGAACACACGGCGTCGATGAAGGATTAAAATATTGCTATTGTATTATAGAAATCTTCTAGAAAAAATTAATAGTCATAAATTTACACTTTGGACACACCAAATGTACCATGACTTGCATCAATCTCCATCTATATGTTAATTCTATGAATTAACTACAAATGGGTCGTGTGATGGTAATGTCGCAGGCGGGCTACGCACCGTGTTATTTAATATCGTAAAACCGTATTCTTAGCATTCGCTTTTATTTATACAAGTTTACTTACTGTAAAGTAAGTAATGACAGGTCTCATCACTTACTTTAATGACATGTATAATTATGTACATATTATGTTGTGGTAATGTAGTCATCGCTCGTTATGTATATTTGTACGTATATAATCATAAAGTGATCTTGACATCAAATGTCACTTATTAGGCTTTCGTAATACAATTAATAACAGAACCGAAAACAAATATAGTTAGTTTTTATTTCAATCATTCTAAAGAAAGGCGGTATCGTGTAACCGAGTCATTAGTACCCGTACCAATGCGTTGATGTATGATATTGCTAGGATCTTTCCGAATGCAAACCGGTATTCTCTATCTGCCCATCGGCTTATAGGCTTGATTAATTATATAATTTGTTTAGTAGTCAAACATCACATAGATGTTTCCAGGAACAATGATTCGGAAACTCTGACGTCCACACAATCAGCTGATTAGGTCACGCCGTCCGAGAAAGTAGTGTTGTTAAGTGATGCCTCCATGTTTTTACCTCCTTATGAATAAACAAATGAAACACGCGTCCACACTCCCATGCACCTGTTGCACAACTGATTTATTTCTGTGTTCCGTCCCTAAGTTAGTTGTAAGATGAATCCGCGTATAATAACTTCGAATTATAGTTAGCCTCGTTATTTTCGGTACCCCTGACAATATGTGTGCTCATTTTATGACGATCGGCTTAGTCTAACGGCCGTTTTCAATAACCTATCTAAGATTACGGATAGATCGCTATTGACCAGTAACAGTAAGGGCTTACCTATCTTAAGTTTGCGTTCAATGCCACAAATTGCCACAATTAAGGATAAGTTTCATTTATCCATCTATCCATTACCTATAAATTATTATTAACAATTATGTTTAACAAAGTCAAGAATTAAACGCAACTTTTTGACTGTTGAATTTGAAGTTTGTTTGAAATAACGCGTTATATATTATTGTTCAGGTTTGCATTCTATAAGTGATATAAAATGAACCCCGTAAGTATCAAAAAGTACATTGTTAATAATTTATTTTACACGGTATGCACATTTTGATAGACCTCGGATAGACCTATTTCTAAAGATGAAATAAAGATATAGCATTGGTTTAATGTTATTACAATATTCTATAATTAATAGAAAATGTAGTGATTTTATTCCCCAAACGCAACGTTACCGACCGATTTTAAGAGATAAGCGAATGACGTTACTAGAGATAGCTTCGTCTATCCGAGAGTAACTTGAATTGAAACGCAGGTAAGCAGGATTTGTATGAGCGTGTCTTTCAGTCCTCCGAATGACAGATTGCTAGCTCCGATAGGAAGTGCTAACCGTCGACAGGTTATTAAAATGACAGTAAGGGCAAAACGATAGATTTGTCTATCTTTAGTTACTGAAACGACGGATAGAAAGGTTATTGAAAACGGCCGCCAATACGTACACGTAACAAATAAACAATCGCATTTATAATACTAATTAGGATAATTTTTCCTAATCATACTTCTACGGTACCATTCAGTTGATTTATATCTAGGTATATCCATTAAGATGATACTTCTAATGCCTGTGTCCTACGGCCCTAGAGTTGTTTACCCAGCAGGATATTTCCTTGTATATAAAACAAACATTGCACCGGCTATTCCTCTAACGATCTCTGCTAGAGTAGATATACGTGTATCTTACTAATAACCTGTTTACATTTGCTAAAACTTGTTCCGAGTTAGTTTGTAGCTATGTTCATGTATTTTCTGTACCAATACACCAATGGATTGTTTTAAGTTTCATAGCTTTATAACGGAAATTTGCTTGAATAATATTGATACTCTGGATTTCTCTATGGCAGATCGTCATCATTAGGATGTTAACTGACCACCGACAACTCCAATATGTTAAAAAGTCGCAGGTATAAATTGTTTCCTAACTTCAAATTCGGATTTTAAAATTCAAATTCAGATGTTTTCTGGTCAATTTTCAAAATCACAATCAATCAAAAAAAACCTATCAAGGTAAACGTATATTTTTGAATGGCTGAATTTTAACATTTTTTTAACAGTGGTAGAGCCCGCAATAACAACATCTTTTGCAAGAATGGGCCGGCTCGACCGGTGAAATACCACGACGTCACAGAAGACAGGCGTGAAGTAGAAGTATTCTGCGTTTCGTCTGATGAGTGACGTGCCGGAGGCCTAATTGTAGTCCTCTTCACCCTCCTACCCTTTTCTAATAAGGAAAGGATGGGAAGAGGAAGAGGATTTGACGGATGAGGAGGGGATGGACAGGGAATGGAATTATCCTTTTTTCTGTTTGTCCCCTCCTTCGTCCATGAAGGTAGGCAACGCATCTGCAACTCATTAGCTTGTTGCGGATGCCTATGGGTAGCGGTAATTATTTCCAGGGGCCGCTTGCTCGTTTGCCACTTTGTAATATAAAAAAAAAACAAATTTGAGGTGGAAGAAATGGCACAAAAAGGGTAAGCCTTACCAAATAGTGACCAATTTTTTTCCCCACATCCATACACCATCATGCGAGCAAGCATGCGAGTTACATTTATTTATAATGTAATGCTAGATATAATTTTTTTCCAAAATTTTATCGAAGCAATTTCATAGCTCTTACAAAAAAGTAGCAATGTGCTGAATTTTAGATATTTGGGCCGCAGCCAAAACCAGCAAAAAGTAATATTTAGAGAATATTGAGATTATTGAAGTCGTCGAACGATTCTGCTGAAATTGGCAGATGAGTATCAATACTGGACGCATCGAGAGTAGCTCTTTCATGTTGTTTTTTCATATATATAAATCATAAATCGCTACTATTTGTAGTTTTATTGGCAAATATGGACAACTTCATCTTCAAGCGTTTTAATTAGTAGCTTTTAATAAGTTATCTTTTGTATTATACCGTGAAGGAGGATATGGAATCACATTATAGAAGGTTTTAGATGAAGTACTAACTTATGAAAATTATTTATTTTATATATCTTATTTGTGCTAAGCTTTTGCTATATAGTCATTTACTTCTACATGGCAATATTTAAATGTATAATTTTAAAATGCCTTATAACTTTTGTTTATGAATGTAATACAAAGGAATGTTTGTTGCGACGTGATGTCTAAACGTGTATTGTTCGCATGGGAAGCCTGCTGATGTTTAATTTAAAGTCATTGGGTCAATTAAGATCGGAAGATAGTTGAAGGCAGACTTTAAAAAGTAGAATAACGAGTAATCTAGCGAGTTATTTTGGATAGTTAATTTACAAACGACGATAACGGAGGTTAAGACCCGCGTAATGTTTTGTAACACTAATAAGTTACAAATTGTACCAGCAACATTGTTAGTCGTGACTTTTATATTAAAAATACAAAAGACACACTATCTACTATGTGTAATCTGTGAGAAATTGCAGTCAATAACCTCGACAGTATGCAAACCTGCAAACTAGGTAACTAACAAACTGGGAAGTAACATAATTTTATACTGACAATTATTAATAATAGCATCATAAAAGTGTATTTATTATTTTTTATGTGATAAAATAAGATTAAAATAGCCAAAACGTGTATACAGTATGTAATACGTCCATACTGTGCCGACTCCACGTAAGCGGGAAAAGGGCAGATATTGATATTATTATGTAGGCAACGGAAGATTTTCTCTATTAACTTTCATTCATCATCATCAGGGAGATGTTTCATCGTCTTTACTAACGTGGAGTGATCCATTGATAAACGCAAGCCTCTCAAACATAACGGTGGATGGAAGCATGCCCTGATATTTAAATTAAGCATCCGTTCATATACTTCGATATGGAGAAGACAGATAACTGTATCTTGATCGTTTCAAATGGAAATTCGTTGTCTGGGTTACGGCCGTGGGGCGTGTTCATCAAGTGCATCTTTAACTACTTCTACCTTAATTTAATTGAACTGGAATCTGGTCCTTGTTGATGCAGTAAATAAAAATGAAAAATCGACTGCTAACAGAATGATCAAGTATCATTCTGTTAGCAGTCGATTTTTCATTTTCTTATAGAAGATGGCAAACTAGAAAGCTGTTCACCTGAAATTACGTGACCTGGCGGCTGCAATAAGCTAAGGAGCTGTAGATGCGTTGCCAACTGTTAATAGCATAAATAGTATGTTTCTATCAATCCCTTTCCCCCATCAAATCCTCGTTCCCATCCCACCATTTTCATATTAAAAAATTAACTATCAAATTTCTCATTAGGAGGGGAATGGAGGAAGAATAGTATTAGGCCTCCGGCAGCTCACTCATCAGACGAATCGCAGAATACTTCTACTTCACGCCTGTGTCTGTGAGGTCGTGGTATTTCACCACTCGAGACGGCACATTCGTGCAACAGGTGTTATTGTTACGGGTTTTACCACTGTTAAAACTCCTTTTATCTGTTAAGTATCTATGCACCAAGAAATATAACCGACTGTTGACTCATCGAGCCGTTGCCACTTAAATTCACTTGCCAATTAAATTAAAATCACGGCAATCGGAGACGTAAGTATCAAGTTATTGTAATCCGTAAACATTATGTTCTCTTTCTTAAAACACCATTGAGCTAGTATTTCCATTCCAATCACACATAATTACTATAAACATTTTATTAGTAAGATAAGTAACAAGGCGGTGATTTTATTACCATAACAAGTTTCTAGTACAAAGGATATCATACTTTTGTATTTATTGCCTACGACAATTTTTAAGGGACTTGGTTCTTTAAATTGATATAACTTTTTTATTTTTAAGCCGATTGAGATAAAACAAACACTACATGTTAAGTGAAGCTTATCACAATACATTAGTAAAAACCTCACCAAAACCGGTTAAGCCGTTTCTGAGATTAGCGCGCACATATGCGCGGACAAACAGACAGACAAAAATTCTAAAAATCATTGTTTTGGGTTTTATTGCTGTACGGGCTGTCGCTGTTAAATTAGTTTTAGTAGATATTCAATCGCTGGGGTATTATCTGAAGAAACCTCAAATATATCTATAATTCTGAACGACGTCATAATTTTAGATAACGGTAGGTAAGATAGTGATTTTATAAAGGCCACATCATGTTTCAAATGTCCGTATCTACAGTGGTCTCTTTTACATCCTTCCGGGATATAAATTTGATCCCGTTAATGTTCCAACGACCAATTGTAGAAGTTATGTGATAAATGGTATACTCGTCTTATTGTTACATTCGAATTCATGTCTGTCTGTCTGGTTACATTGAAGTAACAGACAGTATGAAGTTTGTTAAAGTATTATATAAAGTATTTGTTATATTTATTATTTTATTAATACGCCTCTTTCAAATATAGAAAACTCAAACAAGCACCCTCTAAACTGAAAATTGGACGCTTTGCCAGTCAATGACGAATAAAAAATATAAGAAAAAGGCGCCTTTGAAAATGTTAATATTTCTTAATTTCACACTCGTATAAAATATTGCTTGCAAAAGCGAGATTCATTCCCTTTTAATCTTACATACGAGAGAAGCGGTAATGATTAATTTCTTAAGGTAAAAAGAAATTCTTTGATATGGAAAAAGATATTTCTTCTACACGTTTTAAGTTAAAGCTGCTTCGGTAACAAAGTTTTTGAGAACAAAAGCCAGACGCTGGCTTATACATGTACTCGTACCTATATATATACCTATGAATATAGTTAAACATGTACATACATTATATTCCTTAAAATGTTAAACTTTTATACGATTTAAAAGGAAATAAAAAAACGTGACTACGAAACGTACGTTACGTAATACGAAGATGTGTATTTTGTGAAGACGATAGTGTGGAGTTTTTCGTTTTGGTATTTTTTAAATTCAGCAAACGAACAAGTTAATTTTCAATACATTGAGTGATGTCCACTTCCCATCAACAAGTATTGAAACAACATAACACTTAATAGTTAGTTTAAAAAGAATAACTAAGATACCCGACTGACGCTATGATTATTGACTTTTGTAGTTTATCACTATGTGGGTTTATGCAAACGTCACATGCGCCATGGCACTCCGGGGAGGAATATTACCTGATGACACCGCTTCCAATTCGATCAAACCGTTTAGGTTACAGGTGGTCACAATAGAACGGTAACCACAAAGAAAACATTATCTTCCGTCGGTCAGTCGAAGTGGCAAACGAGCGAGCAGATCACCTGATATTAATCAGCCACCCATAGGTATCTCCACAATCGAATAGTAAACCTTCAATGGACAGAGGAGGGAATAGACAGGATAAAAGTACATTTCCTTTTCTTATCCGCACGCAGGAATTGAAATCCTCTTTCGTTTCCATCCTTCCCTTACTAGAAATGATAAAAAGTGGAGGGGACTATATTTGCGCTTCCGCCACCTCACTCATCAGACGAAACGAAGAATACTTCTCCTTCACGTCTGTCTTCTGTGAGGTCGTGGTATTTCACCGGTGGAGCCGGCCCATTTGTGTAACAAATGTCGATGAGGGCGCTACCACTGTTAACTTCACACTGGCATTTTACTTCGTGGTACTTCCCCAGAGGCTACAGCTGCTTCTAATACTGACTAAAATGTACTTGAAACGTTTTACGTATGCGTTTTCTGTGTGCGGTCTTTGTAGCTTGTTTGAGTTAAGTTGAAAGTTATTGAGTTATCTTTTGATGTTCCCATGGTGATTATTCTTTACGCCAACGTTTAAGGTTAGACATATTTTGTAATATTATGTTCGTATGAGTGGGCGTTATACGGGTATAACGTATTATCGCTAATGCCTGCAATAATGTAGCTACATATTTACTGTAGGCCTTTTAAGCCAGATATGAGTTTGAGAGCTCTTAGGGCGCTTGTACACACTAAGAAATTTCATCAGATCTGCGGTAGACAGGACAAATCCATCATGTTTACGTCAAGAATTTTGTTGGATCTAGGCACGAAAATTCACCGTGTCTGCAGCAGACAAGACGAATAGGTACTCGCTACACTATTATATACTATTACTATTGTTGTCATTTCATCGAAGACGTTCTTCAGGATTATTTTAATTTCAATATTAATTTTCGTTAGTTTGTGAAGAAAAGAATTGTACTACGAGGCAGAGGAAAATCATCCAATTATACATCAAAAATGCGCGGTACCCGTTATCAAGTAATTCAACAACATGAGCATAAATATTGTAGACTATGTTCGTATGAAAATCTCCACGTTTGACAAGTTGTGAGTACTATAGAAAATAAGATACGATTTAAAAATACTAAATGGCGAGAAAGTTTTTTATAATTTATTGATAATATCCTAAACCGAAGCTTAATTAATAAAGTACAAAAACTACCTGAACCACCTCATCTACCTCGCCACCACCACTGCACCGCCACCGCACCGCAGCAACGTCGCCCGTCTTGTCTGGCACAGGCTAGATTTTTTTCTTGGTAATCGCCGAAGCGGTGTACACAGTTTGGTGCGGACATGTACAAACGACACGAATTCTTGTAAAGGCCCTGCGACTTTTATTAGCGTGTGTAATGCCCCTTAAGCAATTCAACGGATGTAATCATTGGGATTTATGAGATTATGCGATCGTTTTGTTTGTATGATTTTATTAGGACATTGAAGTACCCAGATATTGTATTTATTTTTGTTATAAGGATTTAAGCCTCTTTGGTCTTTTTTGGATGTATTTTATTCAGATATCTTAAATGTCATTGCAATACAGGCCCACGCTCATGGCAATAATTCTAAAACAGAAGTTTTATACGTGATTGTGTTTGGGGGATATTTGGCGATTTATTATAATGCATAGATTATACTAAAACGGTAGACACTCCATAGAATACTAACGAGCCTGTAACTGGAGTTAAGCTACTCGTATTGAATTACGAATTAAAAAAATATTTTCTACAAAAGTTTATGTACTGTAATTTTTACTGCTTTCATAATTTTTGTCTTTTAAAACTTTACTCACCCTTAGTTTCAATGAAAAGAATAACTCCATAATAATACACAATTAAATCTGTTGCTTAGGATTCGATCTAGGGGTCTAGAATGGTCCTCCCTACCACTGAGTTATAGTACAGTTCACTTAAATCACGTTTTTCTTATCTTAATATCGGTTTAACTGTTTAACTTAGTACCTACAGTGACTAACTATTATGGCGACCCACGGGAGCGTGTCCCAATAATGCAAGTTATGTATTCACGCTCGCTTGAGTATCCATTATCGTGCATTTACGAAGTTTTATTCATATATTCTAATAGAATTGTCCGGAAGTTGCGGCGGCTTCTCGAAATTACATCACCATTATGTGAATCTCGCAACTCACCGTCAAGTTTTTGAGGTGTACGTGTAACGGATATCTGGATAAATGTTAAATAAATATTGTGTTTATAAGTTTAGTAACTGTACTGTGGAGACGGACCTCTAATGGTAGATCTACAGTCATCCATGATAAATAAAATATAGCATTACAAAAAATATTATAATTTTAAATTAAAATATTATATAATTAAGCACAGCGCACGGAATAATTAAATTAATTAATTGCCTGTACCGGGATCAGTTCCGAAAAGCTTCTTTTTTGTGGCGACATCTGCGTGTAACCGCAAATAGCGGGTGTATTTGTGGTAATTTGCGGCAGCGCATGATATTCCATTGCAAAGTACCGCTCGTAATTTTGTGCTTAAATAATTTGTACGATTTTTATTGAGTAACAGACAAGCGTATAGCTCGTGGTAACTTTTTCATTTTTTTTTACATGGTGGACGAAACGCGCAGGATCGTAGCCTAATAAAAAGAGACCCATGACAATATTGGTAAGACAGCTGCGGTTTTCAAAATATAAAAAGATATGTATTTATTTACATGTACGAAAAAGTTTCTTAATTCATGATTGACAATATCCTAAACATTTGCGACGTACTAAATTTTTATACGGTTGGTTTAAGAGCAGAGAAACTTTGTGATCACTGCCTACCACTCCGAGTTATTTTTTTTTATATTACAAAGTGGCAAACGAGCAAGCGCCCCTGGAAATAAGTACTGCTACCCATAGGCATCCGCAACAAGCTAATGAGTTGCAGATGCGTTGCCTTCATGGACGAAGGAGGGGACAAACAGAAAAAAGGATAATTCCATTCCCTGTCCATCCCCTGCTCATCCGTCAAATCCTCTTCCTCTTCCCATCCTTTCCTTATTAGAAAAGGTTAGGAGGGGGAAGAGGACTGCAATTAGGCCTCCGGCACGTCACTCATCAGACGAAACGCAGACCTGTCTTCTGTGACGTCGTGGTATTTCACCGGTCGAGCCGGCCCATTCGTGCAACAGATGTTGTTATTGCGGGCTCTACCACTGTTTTATAATTTAAGTTGATATAATCCGCCGCTATGGAGCGGAAGGTGTTTCGGGGACAAACAAATCTTCGGTAATGGATAGCGCGTGAGAAAATTACTTTCCAAATTCAATTACATCGCGCGCGCGTTATCTGCGGATTGATGAGTTTATTTTGCGCTGATATTATTTTTAGCTTGAAACATTATTTCACAATATTGTTTATATTATAGTAACGATAATTAACTGCCGACGTATTTATGTAGAGTTCTAGAGTTAAATTGTAGATTTACAAATGGTTGTTGTTGCAATTAGTTATTCGAATAAGATTTCAATTTAGAGGATTAAAGTTACAGTTTCAGCAGCGCCATTAAATACTGCCACTAATGATATGTATGTATATATATACATTACTTCCTCTGTCCATTAAAACTATGCAAGGCATCTACAACTCATGAGCTTGTTGCAGATACCTAGGAGCATCGGTCATTTAATGTTAGGTGAACCGTTTGCTCGTTTGTTCTATAAATATGCACTATACTTATAAGGCACAGTGTAGATAAAAAAATGCAGTGAGTTCTACATTTACTTATTTGTGTTGGGTTTATAGTCGTCTGTGCCCTGAGCTCGATTATGGCAATAGTACCAGTACCTACGCTTCTGTCGGAGCTTTAAATCTAAAAGGAATTAGCCTTAGTCAGATACTAAATTCTGTGAATATATAAGAAGAATACTGTTCCTGGTTTCGTTCTACGTAAAAAGTAAAGTTGCATTTCTTGCTTCATTCTTGTACTTGTATTTCTTTGTTTCCTTATACTGCTCGATATTATGTATCCTCTAAGTTTAATAATCTAGTTCTTACTGCGATAATGCTTTTTCGTAACAGCAGTAGATATGTGTTATAAAATATACAAATTAAAGAGTTAGAGTAAATAATTTTGTTTCAAAATAAATCACTTTCATTGTGTACAAATAATGGTTCGTTACACATAAAAAGTAAGGAGTAGACTCATACGTTTTGGGTCCCTCCTCAGTAAATAATAACGCTAAAAAGTTGATTACCCGAATTGATTTCTAACACACGCAGCGCGACACTCTAACCGAATTGTCGCTGAGTTAAATTTTGGAGCGTTACCAAGGACCCCCCGTGCGAGGGCCTATTAAATTTATTGCTTGTAAAACGAGGAGCTAATTTAGAGTTACATTTTATTGTGTTAACTTAACTACTTTATGTGTACGAGTGACGGTTGGGGGACAAACCTTGCGAAACAGCTAAAAAGCAACCCTGTTATAACGTTCTAAGGTCTGTTGAACTACTAAAAAACAATGGGCGATATATCCATCAGTAAATATCAAAGTAATTTTATTTGACACACTTTTAAAGTGAAATACGGTTTTTTTTGCCTTAACTCGTTAACTAGTCTATTGTCAGTGTATCTTAATAATAATACTGAAGTTTGTGAGGATGGATGAATGATTTGACGTTTGTTACTCTTTCACGCAAAAATTATAAACGGATTTGATAAATCATTACACTTAGTATAGCTTACCCAACAGAAGTTAGAAACGTATGCTCAAAACAAAACTGTCATATTTATTTGATTCTTGATTTATTTTAGAAGACGGGGCAAAATTAAACGCTAGAGTACCGTTGGTTAGGTTAGGTTTGTTGGTGGTCTATTCATAATGATAAAAGTGCGATAAATCTATTACAATTATTTACATAGCATTAACAACAATGTAACCGCGTCCTGTATTACGTCATAGCTTTTTGTAATTTCACGCAGCGGGAACAATGGTGTGGACTCATTGGAAACAAAGCACGCAGTAGCCACGCGCCGAACGTTGCATAAATTTATTGGTAAATTTATTGCCTACTAGGGTTTCGGGGAATGATAGAACTGACGCCTTCTGGAATATAAAACAATAATACTCTGTTTATATCTGGCGTTGACGTAACAAGCTACTCTCGCCGCATGTTAAGTACAACATTCGATGTGGCTGTCACTCGGATTGACAAAATAAAAGAGAAATCCCGGCGACAAATGTACGCCGAATGGAGATTTTGGAAAGCGCGGGTTTATTTGTTGTGCTCGTAGATGTTTTGTTATTGTTTGCTTACTTTGAAATTCATTCGTTCGTTTGTCAAACCTGTCAAGCTATTTCTTGTGTAAATAATATATAACGGCTAAACTACGTAACGTTGTAATAAATGATACTTAATTAATCTATGCATCGCGTAGCCAATCCGCAACGAAAAAATTGAATCAACGAATATTTAAGATTAAGTGGGGGTGACCGTTTCGCGGGGGAGAGGTCGAGTCAACCGTCATACCGGGTAAAGTGTCGTGAAGGATCGACTGCTATCCTAAGACTAAACTAATTCTATTTGCTATCCTAAAACGTAAAGGACTAAGTGCTGAGATCCCGCTGGGGTTCAAACTACCGAGTTACCAACTTTCAATCAACGTGCTATCTGCTCCTACTGACTACGACACGTCTATCAGAAGTCCGCCAGCTGCGGCGAGCAAGAGACCCAGCCGATCTTGGTCGCAGTTCTAGATCAGGCCAGTCATATCCTCTTTAATTCTGAAACTCATTCGTAAACAAGATTACAACGTACATAGATCTGAACCCATTCCATGCTACAAGTATTCATTGTACCACTAACTTTCATGCATACGCGACTAAGGTAGGCGAGTACTAGCACTTAATGAAAACAGTACACGGCCTTTGGATTGAGGACTCTGCTAATGATTAAGATATGAGGTATAGCTTAGTGAAGGACTGTGTCAATTTGTTATATAACCTGTATGTACATTTCAATAACAGCAATAGTTGATGGTTTCGAGAGATGCGACTTTTCATGCGTCTTTCTTTTCTCACTTTCTAGATCTTCTTGATCTTCTCTTCTTCTTCATCTTTTGTGTCGGAATGTTTTTGTTATCGTGTGGTTGGTAGGATTGAAGGTGCCCATATTGTCCTGGTTCACCTTTG
The DNA here is from genome assembly GCA_029849275.1 of Papilio elwesi. Classification (NCBI taxonomy): domain Eukaryota; kingdom Metazoa; phylum Arthropoda; class Insecta; order Lepidoptera; family Papilionidae; genus Papilio; species Papilio elwesi. The sequence continues at coordinate 8,529,271 of CM056697.1, forward strand.
TATATACATTCATATCTGTCCCAATTGAAAATCGGAGTCAGCTACGATTGCTTAAAATTTAACAAATAGGTAGGTATTCGCGGGACGTTCCGCGCTCTCACGACCTCCGTTAATTAGCAAATTGTGAAGGGCCTATCTATACACGTGAGCTATTCGATGCGTAATCAGCGAATACGAACTGATCTAATAGAATATAGGTAATTAAATGAGATATTGCAGTTTATAACTATTTTCTACTTACACGTTGAATTTTGAACACGTTTTTTGCTGCGTACGTATTTTATTATTGTTATTAGTGATACGCCCGGCTTAGCCGTAGCCGGGTAACCGTTTCGGAATCCAAAGGGAACACGGATTTTATATACGTAGACAAAGAACCAAAAAACATATCCCTCGGGAACCTACATTTTTTCCGGATAAAATTCCGGCCTATATGTATTTCCAAACTGTAATCTATCTCTGTGCCAAATTTCATCCAGATCCGTTCATCCGTTTTTGCGTGAAAGAATAACAAACATCCACACATCCATACATCCATACTTACAAACTTTCGCATTTATAACGTTAGTAGGCTTTGTGTTGCCCAATCCTATGTTTGTGTCTTACTGTTACATGTATAAAATTTATTTATTCAATTAGTGAAGTATACAAAAAATAGAAGAAAATAATGTTTAGTGTATTTTATGCTCTGAGAGACGCGAACACCAATCGGTGCACCGATAAATATGTTCCTTGAAAATGTTCAATTGTGTCCACGTGAATGAATTCTACTGCACGATGTTTCAACAAAAGTGACCAGCTAACAGGTAAGCTCATTCCGCTGTAGGTGAGGCAGAGGCCTTCAATATTTCCTGCTCCTTCTTTCAGTCTTCGTTATAGACTACCAATAATTATTATTTTTATTTTTAGTACTAATCGCTTTGGTTGCTATACGGCTGAAAGTGGCTTAAAAATTCCAAATGCAATAATGAACCTATTGAAAGCTCTCGGAGGCAGACTTAGTTTCTCTCTTTTTTTTACCAAATAATTTAGAAAGCGCCGGCCATCTAGGACAACTCCTGACTTCTTTTTATCAATACAGAATCATCTTCCTGCCTGAATTTCCCCATTTTTTGTGACGCGAACCCTCCTCGGGAATCTGAAGGGATTAATGATTTATCAATCCAGATAGAAAAACAGAATGCTTTCAATTTCTTTAGTCATATGATGCTAAAATTATTTATTCTATTACTAAGCCGACTTATTGAGAGGCAAAATCTATTTCTCAATTTTGTTCACTAAAGCATTTGTTCATTCAATTTGTTGACGCGGTCTGCGCGCGGCGTAGGGGAGTTAGAGGTCATTTGGTTTGGAGTGTCATATCTGTATACTTAACGAACTATTCTGAATATGTATATACGTAACTAAATTAGTTTATTTTACTTTTGGAATGGTGTTATTTATATATTTCTGAGCAGAAAGAACCCTGTAATGTCTCGACATTTCATACATTTTTGAAGTCAAATTGTGAACTGATATTTCGCTTACGATATTTCGTTAACGCTTAAGTTAGAGTGGAAGATAATTATAGGTCAAATGCGTTAAGTTGGACATCATTGTTATGTATAAAAGTAATATGTAAAAAACATGTTTATATAAGAAAATATATGTTTTTCCTATCTATATGTTACGTCAAATTGTCCATGATCTGTTCAGTTGACAATTAGCTGACAGCTATATGACTAGTCCGATTATAAATCAACAAAACTCACAGTCGATCGGTAAAATATTGTAACCAAATTAAAAAAAACAACAATTTAATAAATCCGTAGACTCACACGTGACTCGTACTTGTAAGACCTGAGTCCTTAACACGAATTATTTAATGTCAGACTCTATTAGCTAAATTTTCCTTTACAAGTGTTGTTTATCTGTAAAATGGGCGGATAATTGAGTATGTTGTGAGTTTAAAATAAATAGGCGTATGCAAATATCACTAACGATATACATGAATATAAAACGAACGGCAGTTTTTCTTCCACTGACGTACGTGCAAGAAACATTTTAATAAATGTTGGTGTGAGTTTTTAAAGAATATTCTCGCAGTCATAGAGGGCGGGGCGGTGCTTGCAGTTGGAGATTTATGACCGTTTCCTCGACTTTGCGTATTTATTTTAGGTTATAAATGTTTTCCGTATCGATTTATTCTAATGGATTTCGAGGGTTATTTTCTCTATGCCTGTATTGATAACTATTGTTTATATTTGAAAAAGCTTTCGTGTACATAAATTTCAAGAATGACGTTATCCGAATTCCTGGGCTGTCCGAATGTGGACACAGGATCGAAGGCCGAATCGATAGTTTTGTTATAAAGCAATTTACAATCAAATGTTCCCATCTTGACGGTTAGAATTTACAATTTCACGCGGACCTGTAAGTTTTCACTTCAAAAATTAACTGAGACTGTTAAAAAAAAGGCTAATAAGACCACAAATTGTTAGAGAGCTGTTTTTTTGGTTCAACTAGGTACTTATAAAATTTTAGCAAATTTCGCATAATTATATTATTACTATATTGTTACTTTAAGTTGACACATGTTTCTGTTTGTTGTAAAACTAACTATAGATTGATAAACACAACACGAACTTTCGAAATTTGTAATACACGCATTGGACTTTTATTTCATTGTGTGTAGGCACAGGTGGTCTCTGTCTGCGTTTCATCTGATTTTATTACGTTTCGAAAGCGATGCAGTTTATCGTACATGGTACAAATATAGCTGAATGTGTTTTCTTTGTAAAATGTGTCTTTCTTGAAATTTATTTTTAAAAGTTTAACTGAAGCGTTGTATTGTGTTAGATTGTGTGCCGTGTAGATTTAGAATTAAACTGATGATCAATAGTGTAAGTACAACAAGACATTTCTAGAATTAATTAAGGGAAACTTTTTATAGAAGAAGGTTGAAAACGGTTCACCCGATATTAAGTCACATCTACCCACAGGCATCTGCAACACGCTCAAGAGTCGCAGATGCGTTGCCCACCTTTAATGGACAGAGGAGGAGATAAACAGAAAATAGGACATTACCTTTTTCTATCTACGAGTTCTATTCTCTTCCGCTTTCCATCCTTTCCTTATAAGATATTAAGGTTAGGTCAGATGAAACTTTATGCCTGTCTTCTGTGAGGTCCTGGTATTTCACCATGGTCATTTCACCGGTCGATCCGGCCCATGCGGGCAACATATGTGATTACGGGCTCTACCACTACCTTTGACTTGATCTGATCCTGATTGCTTTCAGCATCTTTGTTTACCTAATCAATCGATCGGTTACAAGTTATACTGTTACTAAAAATATCTCTGGTTGAACAAAAGTGATTTGAACAATAATCCTCCTGATTAAGTGCTTTATTCTTCCTGTCTTTATTTTAGGGTACCCACGTCACGATTGGACAGGAAAACTAACTTCTTCACTGTTAGCATCATAAACTGCGCCATTGGTACAACAAATTCACTTATATATTTTATTAAACGGCTTTCCTTAAGGTTGTAATATTGCGAATTATTGATGGCGTGACCACTAATACGGTAATAGGCTTACTATCGGTCCTTGTGACAGTAATTTTCTGACGACGCAAGTTTGTTTACATTACTATGAGCGCTGTCATGCTTGGTAATTTCTTCTTTATTTTTTATTTCTAGTTATTTACGAATCTTCAAAAACTGACAATGAAAATACACCGAAAACCGTCATTTTTTAATCAATACTGTAGACAAAGAAAGGCAACGCTGGCTCGGGAAGTGTGGGAGAAAGTAGGTTACGCCCGCTAAAAGTGGAGGAGCGATACTCTAAGACACACTGTTATTTGTTTGTACACGAAGAAAGATGTTACTCATCGATTTGCAATCAGAAAGAAATACAGATATAAGGAAGCTACGTTTTAAATAATTAAGGTTTTACTCGTGCACGATAATATGACACTAGAATCCAATGTGTGAGTGTGTTTTGTTCAGTATAACATTTTATTTTAGAATTATACGAATTCATTCCCCCATCTTCATTCTACCATCTAACATTCAGACATACAGTAGGTTTTTATCCTTTCATGGTAGACATACCGAGCGTGCCAACGAAATGATTCGAATCGTCGATTGTCAGCGAACGGCAAAGGATTGGAATAAGTTGCCAATTATGACGTGGTACCTTGAAGAGAATAGTTCGTACCATCTTTCGATCACCACTTAATATCAAGTGGGATTGTGGTCAAGTTCTGGTTTATTTCTTATAAAAAAAGCTTATGTAATGTAACAAAAGCAAATATTTTCGCTGCTCGCTTGTACAGCAACAAATGGATGGGCGGGTGCATCGTACTCCACGGGAATTTTATGTTATTCTATATGGTAAGTATTGTTTCAGTATACGGCGTAGGCGTTTAGGTTAGGTAATTTAGGTCTTTGATCTGTATGAGACGGTTTCGGAATGCCGCAGCAACATTAGGCGACATTTTTCATAATTTTTTCTTGTATTTAATTTGTAATTTTATTGTTTATATATTTTTTCAAGTAAAACCAACAGCATACATATTTAAATACATAATATAAAAAAAATTACAGTACTTGTTCAAAAATGTTATGATGCAAGGTTTTAATATGTTTTATTTTTGTTGATATTTATTCTGTCGCGCCTGTTTTGAGTTTTTCCTTTTGTTTTTTTTAGTAAATTATCTACGTGATGGTTATCAACGCTGCTACTCGTTTTTGAAACATATACTTGCCTTTTCGCTGTTTCTATATAAATCCTTTCAACATGTCCTTATTACAGAAGGACCCTTTCTCAATTTTAAAGCACACTTTCCCTTACAACGCTACGCCCAGTTTTACTTTACTGCTGAACGTGGATTGTTCTCATAAATCACATTAGTTTAAATTTTGAACCTAACAAATATTAAATCAAACACTTTTGTTCCACAATACTGTTGGTATTTAAACATACAAAAATTAAGTACAAAGCCAAATTACCGTCAATGAATAAAACGGCCGCAGGCATTCCACCGGCTGAAGAAGCGGGCGCTACAATCGGCGTATTGCGAAACGCCAATGGAATATTGAGCAGGCGCTTGCTAGACCGTTAGGCGTTGTGTGCAATTTGGAATTTTGATGGCACGTTCTATCTTGGCCGTTGAATGAGCATTGAATGGATTATTCGATGTTAGGTATTTGTAGTACATTAATATAACTGTTGGGATTGTATCGGAATTGTAATTGCTGTATTGTGTGATCGGAATTCATCGTATTCATTTACCGCGTCGTGTGTGGTGTGCTGGGGAAAGCATTACCTATAACTGTGAAATACACCGCGGTGACTAATTTCATGCCAATTACATTGATTAATATTGCGCTATTCGATATAGAGGCCCGAGATTAGAAATTAATAATTAGTTATGCTACGTACAACTTAAATTCATTCGATTTAAAAACATTTCACACACTCTCGCGGTCCATATTCTGTCGTGTCGAGGCTTGAGTTGAATTAATTAAAAAAAAACACAAGCAGTCTAAGGACTGCCAACAGAAATGAAAGCTCAAACCAGTAGGGAAGGTGCGACAATCTTTCAAAAATTAATAAATAAACAACAAAAATTAACCTTGCAGAATAAAATAAAATTCATTTATTAATTAAATTGAATACAAGAAAAAATACATGAAAAAAGTTGTCTAAACTGTTCCAAATTCAAACAAGCACGTTGCTGTAGCGTGCTTCTGACGCGTGTTGCACGTTGCGCACGTTGTTCACGCGAACCTAGGTTACATTATTCTCTATAAAATAGCGCTTAACGCGGCCAAAGAAGGTTCCATTTCAAAAACTCAATTTAAACAATCACAAATTATTGAAAAAAAGATACAAAATACAAAAAATAAAAAGTTAATAAGCAAACCGGCTTATTAACTTTTTTATTTTTTATATTTTTTTAATATTTTTTATTATAATACGTCAATATTTTTTTTTTTGGACGTAATGCACTATTAAATATTGTTTAGTTTGTCACTAAAACAGGGAGAGGTTTACTCGATATTTTGCTCCTGATGTTTCCCTGACTTTATTTGTATGAGGGTCTTACACCTTAGCACAACAGTAACAGTAGTAACAGTTTGGCTGTTACTGCATAGTAAGTAGTAATAATGTAAACTTGAACGGAGCAATAGATCATGATTTGTAAGACTACCAGCGCCATCTTTTATAATCAAAATAACACATTATTCAGACTTTCTTATCGTGTCTATGAATTATAGCCTTAACTCAAAATTTATCCATACAATTAAAATTTATCCATAAAAGTGGGCCTAAAGTGCCTGTAAACTTTTCAGTTTTAAAATGTTCAAAATGTGAATGATTCGTTCGGCTTACAATTTCCTCACAGTTTACAATATGCCTGGTACGATTATAAACTGGCCGGTGACATATACATTGGACTAGACAGACGTTGTGATCGCTATCTACTCTGACAGAGGTAATTAATTTCCAGATGTGGTAGACTGAGAGCCTACTACGTTACTTCAGACACAATTTGTACAAGTCAGTTTTTATAATAAGAGAGCCAAGGCTATGGGCAATTGACCTTTGTAAACGTCGGGACATACTACAGCTGGTTAAAGTAATTACTTGTACGTTAGTTGTTACTATGCTACAAAACAATAAATAAGGAAATAAACTATTAAAAATATCTCAATTAAATTGTTCTAACTACCAATGAAAAGGTCATTGGTAGCTTATTGAAGTATTCTTAACAACTGAGAAAGGGATGAATTCAAAGAAAACAAGAAGTAAGTCATATTGATATTTTCAATAAAAACATTTCATTTTATGAAATATCGGTCCAGAAGATATTCCAAATATTAAATTTTGCGTCAATGTATCGGTCCAGAAGATATTCCAAATATTAAATTTTGCGTCAATGTATCGGTCCAGAAGATATGCCAAATATTAAATTTTGCGTCAATGTAACGTTTTTCTTTTCATACGGGAGCTTTAAATAGAAATGGCTACACTTATATTGGCATTTAGAATCGTACTTAAGTATACATTGCATGACGGACGTGTGAAATAACTTGTGTGACTTTGACTGTACCATTAGCGAGAAGTTTGTTTGAAGAAGCTGCTTTTTCTATCCTTGCTTAATGTGTACAGCATAATATAATAATAGAATCACCAAATTCGAACACTTTGTGACATCCAACAACCCGTACTGGGCCAGCGTGGTAGATTACGGCCTCTCTAAGTGTTCTATGTGTCTGATAGTTACTATTTGCCTCGTTCGGCACCCATGAGAGCGTCGGTTCGAGTTGCTACATCATTACTATTGATTCGTGTGAAAAGTATTATTATCTATTCGCCCTACTTTGGTGTAAATCGTTAGAACCTGACCTAGGTATGCAGCGAGCGTTCCAACTACCACGTGCATAAATGAACCGACTTCTAACTTACGGCACGTATCCGAAAGATAACTTCACGGTAGCGAGCTGGCTAAATCAATACAAAGAAAACAACGCCTGTACGCATACGGTCTTTGTTTTTCCAAACATGTAAACTGTATAAAGGTAATATCCGGGCCACAGGATCGTTTTTCCGGGGGACAGGTGCGGGAATATCCGTTATTTATGAGGGTCTCACAATACTACCAATGTACGGAGACGACTGTTTCATTTTCATTGGATTTATGTCTTTACGATGTACGATAAAAAGATTCCATTTATTTGTATTTACTTTTTTTTCTATCTGTCGACATCGATCTGTTATGGGCATGTTAACGGAGAATATTTACAACCTTTAATTTTATGTACAAGTGCTGTTCTGTAATATAAAAAATGTTATTGTGAAACATTTATAAGCTAGTGTAGTGACAGGTTCGTTAAGTAAATAAGATAATCAAAATGATTTCCTAATTTTCGAGGTTTATCTTATTTTCTTAATAAATCACGCTGACAATGACAAAAACTTATAGAAGATAGGTTTCGAAGTTGGTGAATAAAAGAAGTAAGAACAATAAATTGTTGCACAGAATAATAGAAAAAAGTTTTAAAATTCATACCTTTAATTATATATTAGTATATATGTACAAGAGAGCTAAATATATTAATTATTATCTGCGAAAAGAAATCCGCTGCTTGATGTAGGCCTTCCTCATGAATCGCCACGAGAGAGAAAGGTGATGTGGGTATGTATGTTCAGTATAAATTCCGAAACGCCTGGATCGATCTTGATAAAATGTTCAGATCGGCCTAGCTGGTGTTTCTAAGCTTTATATGCAACACGTTATCGGTGTCTACTTGCGTGACAGATATATAGTTTACGCGGACCCCGACGGCAGGACGACCCGAAGGCAGATCGCGTTGCGGGATTCCCCAGGGCTTAGTGCTGGAATTGTTGAGTTGAGACTAAAAATAGCGCCAGTCAAGAACGAGGCACTGTGGTTCCACGAGTTCCACCGATCTAGGGAACCTCCCGAATCTTGTGTCCGGGTGCCGAAATTAGGGTAGGCCGGTACATGAAATACCTCGGTCTGACTCTAGACTGTCTGAAGATTGAAAATGGTGCATCCGTACTTAATTGGGCTCTTTAGGGTTGCGGGCACTCAGGGTGGGGGCCCAAAGTGTCTACCAAGCAGCCCCGAGTAGTAGGTTTAAGGCCCACGGTTACCACAAGAAGAGCAAGCCATTACGCGAGCAAAGCTATTGAGGGGTCAAGGTTGTGTTCCAAATGGCGATTCTGTGACCCCTTGCTAGCGCTGTTGGTTGGAAAAAGTGATGGGTAGTAAATGGAATGGGTTAACACGAACGGATAAGGTATGAGTATATTAGGAGAAGAGTACTAATACTGATACACAAATTACGAAGAAACGAAAGGTTAGCATTGTATGGGCCTGTTATGAGGAGGAAACAATGGGACAAAGAGTGGAGTCTGGGGGGTATGTGTATATATATGTCGGTGGCGCATGCCTAAGAAGTGATAGACGGATTCGTGGAAAGTGACACGATTGAGAAGGGGGGATTTAAAGCGGAAGAAGTCGTGGGAACAACTAGTATTATATAAAACATAACTTTTAGTTGCAGTTTCACCTGCTGTGCAATTCAATTTAATCTAGGATGGTGCAGCTGCATAAAAAATTTCATCCCCAACTATAGGCCTTCAGGGAATGAATTTAGAAAAATCTTATTCTCTCACCTGCGTAATAACAGCAATTTCTAGTCTCTAGGCCCTAGAAGTTTGGGCTGTGCTTTGATACATGAGACACACAGTTTCTTTTTTTATATCTGTCATGGCCGTATCGTAGAATTGATAATTTCATGATGTGGCCGAGCATTTCATGAAGTGGCTATCTAAAACTTACCAAATCGTTCAAACATCAACGTTTGATGATATGTAAACGATCTTTAATGTAGGGTTTCCATGACGTCAAGGGTTTAATAAAATTCCAAAATAAGAAGGAGGAACTTTATATATATTTCTCATTGTGGTTTCTTTCGGAAATGACTGTTCCTCTAAAAATTTAAATGAAATTTCGTAAAAATAACGCCCTAATTAAGAACGTCTTAGAATCGCTTTTGCCAGTCGCCGCAGCCGCCGCTGCAGCGGCATGCGGACTTCACTTGATCGGCTATGGTCAAACTACGTCTACGTTCGAACGAAAAACCACGCAATGTTAGCAAGGAGCGACCGAAGAGAGCTCCCTTTGGTCGCTTCTTGATGGACTTATTTCAGCACGTCGGTTTTGCTTAACCAAAACAGTAAAGAAATTTAAAAAAGCGCAACTTTTAAGTCCCGCTTCCGAATTGTAAATTTCCTCAACAAGTTTTTGCAGCCTTCTATGTTTGTCTGTGTGTGTTGCTTGTTCTCTATCATTAACAATAGATTGTTCATTTTGATATATTATAACCTCAAATAAATAAATAAATAGGTGCTCACGCCCTTAACCAAAAGCGGTAGGCAGAGATCATAGATTTCCATTTGGCGCCATCTAGGCACAACTCTTTCGCTTCTTGTTCATTCATACATCTACGCATAAATGCTCATCGGTTATGAGTGCTCCGTATATCGCCCTTTTTTAATAAGCCACTAATTTGAACGATATAAGTTCTCCTAGGGCGTCCCCTATCAACACTGCCACTCACTTTTGCGACATAAATTTGTGTTCATAACCTTCTACTAATATTTAACCAATACTAAACTACAACTTAAACTTAACTAAAATCAATGAACGGCCACTGATTTCCGTTGCGTGGTCTTGCTCTTTTGTCAGGTAAGAGGTAAGTAGAAATAAAGATGCTTTTAAAACGGCTTTTCACATCATTTTTTTGTTCAATTGGCACATTATTATTAGCTTTTTACAGAATAATTGTCCGTCCATGATGAATCGCACAAACAAAACAGTAACAGCGTCTCTAACGGTGGACAATGTACCTATGTTTTATTTGATCACTAATGTTTGACCGTATCATGATGTAGCCATTGTCGATGTAACGTTTAGCTGCTCGTATCGTCAGACGCTGATTATTCACTGATCTGGCCAGACCGCATAATATATGTCGTGGCCATTTCGTAAACTTTGAAAAATAATTAATTTTGAAAATGAAATAAAAAGCCCACTTACCCATAATTGGAGTGGTTGTCCTTTGAAGTTTTCCGCAGTAAATCATTAATTATTAACAAAGATCAATTGCTGTCCTTTGGCTCTTTGTGTTGTTGTTTTTAATAGTGATAATGATGGTGGCAGAAGAACAATATCGAGCAAACAGGTCACTTGAGATTTCTGATTCCCGTACCATGAACGTCCAAACGTTATCAAATCCTTGCGATTTTCAGAAGATTTACGAAATGATTTCCGATAATTTGTGCAAAAAGAATAACAATGACGTGGATAAAGTACAGAACGCTACCAAATGAGTAGTCGCTAAGTAACAAGTCCTCATCAATCTGGGGCAGTAGTGCTCAAACGGTAGATCTTGTATTAAAGTTGACCTACGCCATATCTTAACCAAAATAATGCATGTTGCAGAAACTGATCCCTTCCATATCTACTAATTCTACATGGATCATGGCGATGAAAATCAGCAACCTCCCCATGAATATACTTATACCTGCGCCATGATACACCCAACTTACCAAGACGACAATCCTGCATATATTTCCAGCCCGAGAACGTCGATCGATCAGAGGAGGAGGAGACAATACTGTGGTGCAAGATTGAGCACCCCTGGTCAAGGACATTGATCAGATAAAATTAAAAATACAAATAAAATCGTGGCCCGCGTGAAATTTTTGTCAACATTGAAACGCTCACTTCATTATCTACATTTTTTATCAGGTTACGATACGCTCCATTGTATTTTTATCAGATCAATGCCCTAGAGGAGGCCTAGGAGAGAGAGAGACCTTGTTGACTGGTATCTACCGAATTATTTGTAAGCGATTAGTACCTTATCCACCTCTTTATCATTTTTCAATAAAATTGTTTAACTTAAAAATAATACTAATATAATTTTCTAGTTTTTAGTTCTATTTATATATTTCTCATTATTCCTTAACATTTCTCATTGTATTTAGTTAGATTTTATTTTTTTAATTTAGTGTACGTTATTCTACGAGTGATGCCGTTACATTTGACACCTTTAATTAAAACATTTTATGGCGGCGGCGATCTTAGGCTTACAATGATGTTGAATGTATTAAATTGTAGAACTAAATATGTATCAAATATCAGATCTGTTAACAAGAAGAGGGTAAAATTACAATTAGTAACATTATATAATTATATAATATATAAGTACGTTTAATTATTTCTTATATTAACGTGGATACCACACATTGGAATAAAAGTAATTTTACGGATTTTATCGAGTTTATTTTAAGTTTTGGTTCCTGACGTTTTTGTCCCGTGTCCATGAGCGCTGTAAAGTACTAAACGTCGGGAACAAAAACTTAAAACAAACGCGGTAAAATCTTTAAAATTAGTTTTATTCCAATAAGTACGCTACTAGGTAAATGTCGTTTAAAGTTTCGCAATAAATTATATTGCAAAATTTGCGTCACAATAACTTGTTTAATAAACTAGACCGCAAAATTTTAAAAAAAGGGTAATAATGCTTAAAGAACTGATTTAAGCATTATTACCTGGTTGAGCCATGACTTTCAAGGAGAAGTCGTTGTTCTTTTATAAATAAATTTTAAAGGGACCATCACTGGTAGGAAGAGCAACGAGCAAAGCATTGCCCAGTGTATAACCATCGCGTAAAGTAACAGCGATAATATTTGAAATTTAAAAAACGATTCGAATTACCATTTATTTAATTCAATTAGTAGAAAGCTAAGCCCCCTTTTTGTGTCTGTTTTTAGACAAAATAGTCTTACCTTAATATAATAAGGTATTGTAAAATCTAGAGTTATAGATGTGGGGTATAATGATGATTCAGTGATGATGGTGAGGTAATTAACTCTCCCACTAACCTACTGCTGATATGATGTGTACACGTTCGAGATTTGACATTGAAGAAGATGGCACAGAATAAAACAGGTCACGTGACTTAAAATAACCGATACCTACAGCCACAAGCTAATGAGTCGCAGATGCTTTGCTATATTTAATGGACATGGTAGAGGAAAAATAATATTTTTCAATAGTTATCCCCGCCCTATCCGATGCTCTTCGCCTTCCCATCCTGTCCCTAATAAGGAGCGAATGGGAAACGGAAGAGGACTGAAATTAGGCTGGCCTCACGCATCAGACGAAATGCGGAAGCATACACCTAATTCACGCCTGTCTTCTGTGAGATCATGGCATTTCACTGATCATGCAAGGGATTTGTTGTTGCGGCCTCTACCACTGTTATTACATTTCAAAAATACCTACTATTTATTGGCTTTATTCGAAAATTATGGTGACATGTTCATTCAGACTTTATTTCGACCATACGTTTTTGATTTCGAGTTCCGTTTTCGATGCTTTGTCGCATTTGTAATATGAGGTGGGGTATATAATGGATAAGGTAATGGAGACGGGGAAAGGATGGAAAAGAAATGGTCTGAGGCACCTCACTCATCCGAATAATATCAGGATGTTCAGGCCTATGAAGAGGGGTCTGACCGGCTAATTCACCCAGCTGCTAAAGGACCTGAGTCCAAGTTAACCCCGTTGTCTAAATTAGATAAAGAGTAAAAGTAAATTATCATCAACGTGATATTTTGTAAAGCTCGATATCTTATATACTACTCAAAACAAAATAGGTCCCACCTCGATTTATTCACAAAAATCTGCACAGAATTTTCAACTTATTTATGCACAGCTTTAAGTGCTCTATCATAAACTTGAGATGCTTATGAGCTCTTGTCATTCTTTTGAACAAGATTTTCTAATCTTTAGTCTTAAGTGGGTAGACAAAAACAAAAAATGTCAAATGCACCTTGAAAATCTACTTGGCGCGAGTAACACAGTAAAACCTATTTGATTGAGAGTGTTCCGAACAGGCTCCGAGAGTGCGTAAGCAGCAGCGGAGGACCCACCCGTTACTAAGGATACTGCCATTTTACTACCCCTAATTGCTTAAGTGAGAAAAATGTAAATTATTTGATTACGTTTTTAAGGTTAAGTTTCAAGTTTTGTATTTTGGGTAATCTTAGAAAAATTAATGAAGCCTTACTTTAAACATAACCATGCTCAAAAATACTTAAAATTATCCATATTAATTTTATAGAAAAAAAAACAATTTTATACCCCATTTTGTTTAGAGATTATACAATGAATAACTAATTATAAAGTGTTGTGTAATTATAATTGAAGGTATTATGTTGTTTATTTCATTACTTCAAAAACATTTTTTTATTTTGCTTTATGTTTACTTCTTTACAGTTCTAGTAACTACCGACGATATTATTTTTTTTTGGTTTATCTTTTTTGATTTTATATATATAATTAAATTGTGCATACAATCACTTATTTTGCGTAACTGCATTCACCACAGCAAATGCGCCTAAATGTCAACAAGCTATTTAAAAAAAATGCTATTAATAAGGTATTTGGTAGCAATATTTGTAAGTTAGTGTTGTTAAGGAACGCATTAGTAAGTACGCGCATGTTTAATATACTCGTGAGTTGAAATGACTCTGGTTTTTTATTAACATACAAGCTGAGCCCTGCCGTTTCACTCGCCGTGCAATTTATTTTAACCTACAGATTCCAGTCTAAGCTGAAACCTATTTAATTGATTTAAAATTTAATTAGTAATTTTTTTCGAATTTGTTTTTTGGGAACTACACCTCTATCTAAATACAAAATTTGATAAAAGTCGTCAGAGCTGTTTTCGAGTTAAAAACAAAGGTTATAGAGCAAAAGGTTGGCATGGTGCGGGTATGTCATGAGGAAGGAAGAATGGTATGTGACAGGAAGAGTTTTAGACATGAATGTGTATGTTACGGACATATGTCCGTCCCATGTTGGGGTGGAGGTAAGAAATGATGAATGGATTGGCTGAAATATAACATGAACAAGAAAGGGGTGGCTACTACTACTACACGGTGGATACAGAATACAGGGTGGCGTGGGAGAAGAAAATGTTTTGTGATGACCTCACTTAAAGTGGGAACACTTAACAGGTTTATGAATGGATGATATTTGTTTAATATTATACAATTAGTCAAATGTTCTTTTTTGTCTACTTGAATACAAATATGTATACACAATTAAAATAAACATAACCTAATACTAAAATATCTTTCTCGACGACTAAATACACCATTATCTGCACACTCAAAACACATAATCCTTATCCAATACCATGAAACAATCTTCTATACAGTAATATTCGTCCCTATTCAAGGTTTATTAAAGCAATCGAGAGATTTCTGGCTGAAATACAATAGATTCGTTTATACAAACAAATAAACGAGTTACCTTTACCTATATGACGCACGATTCGCGTTGTCCTGTTCCTGCTCTATAAACTCGCAGTTGTATGGCACTTTTCCTGCATCAAATGTGCATTTAAATCACCATACTATCAAAAGTGTTATGCTTTCGATTAGTAGAATGCTGATCAAGATACTGCGTTTAAATTTAGTGCTCTGCCGTTGTGTATGGTAGCGAAACTCAGCGGCAGAATTGAAGTAGGAAAATATTGTTTGTAAATACTTAAAAATCTACAAAAAACATAGTTAAAACATATTATATAGAAACGTGTTCCATCGGTTATGGAGGATCCAGAAGGAATGATTTAAACAACCAGTGATCTGGGCAATAGAGAAACGAACCTCCTTACAATTAGGGCAGTCTATAAAATTACTGTTTTTTGTGTTGATCCCTAAATTACTTAGCGAGAATTGCTTGAGACATGTTGGTCAAAGCTGTGTGGTAAAATACGTTTACCGATACGACTATTGGAATAATGGTACTCGATTTCGTTTCCTACATAACGATAATCTGAAATATTCATCACTTTTTATGTATTTTTTAACCTTTACGAGTTAGGTTATAATTATTATTATTAATTAAAGATTTTTTTTAAATATGTAAATAGGGAAGAAAGGTTTTTTTTATAAGATAAGGGCAAACGAGCGGCGGGAACACCGAGGTGATCAACGACGCCCATGGACATCCGCAACACCAGAGGAACTGCAGATGCGTTGCCGGCCTTTAGGAAAAGGATAGGCTCGCTTCTTGAAGGACCCTAAGTCGTACTGGCTTGGAAAAACCGCCGAAGACAGACCATTCCACAACGCGGCTGTGCGTGGTAGGAAATTTCGCGAAAACCACACTGTTGAGGAATGCCAGGATTGCGGATACTTCGCCCACATTCATCCGACGAACAAGGTAAAATGTTTTACATCTAGTTCATTATTTTATTGACTTATTGCCTTAGACGATACAAATTAAAACTGGATGTATGTAACTAGGAAGAAGGTGGCAAACGAGCAAGCGCATTAGCTGATACTAAGTTAGCTCTACCCATAGACATCCGCAACAAGCAAATGTGTAGCAGATGCGTTCCCTACTTTTAATGGACAGAGTATAGACAAGAAAATAATATTTCCATTTCTCCGTTAACCCCCTTCCCGTCTAATCATCTTCCCGTTCCGATCCTATCCTTATCAGGAAAGGGTGGGAAGGGAAAGAGGACTGAAATAAGGCCTCAGGCACCTCACTTGTTAGACGAATCGCAGATTGCTTTTAATTCACGCCTGTTTTCTGTGAGGTCGTCGTATTTCACCGGTCGAGCCGGCCCATTCGTGCAACAGATGTGGTTGTTGCGGGCTATACCACTGTTATTTGTGGTAAATAAAATTACAAAGCAAGAGTGGTGAAATAAAATACATTTAATAAAAAACAGAAGATTTATTAAATCCAGAAGGAACGGTAAAACTTCCTTAAATTTAATTTCTGAAATGTTGTATTAGACAGACTATATAATGACACTAAAATAAAAGGAAATTTTAAACTGTACTATTTATTTAGAGAGTTCTTCTAGAGGAATGCGCAGGAAGAATGACTTTAGAACGTTATGGAATTGTCCGACTGCAGCGGTCATTGTGGGCTCAGACAACTTAGCCACCGCCGGCCACCATTTGTTGCTTGCTACGGTAAAGAAAGGAGATTCTGAAAGAAAAAAACAAAGGTAACTTGACGGTATTAATAGTAGTAGAGCCAGTAAGAACAAT
Source organism: Papilio elwesi (assembly GCA_029849275.1). Classification (NCBI taxonomy): domain Eukaryota; kingdom Metazoa; phylum Arthropoda; class Insecta; order Lepidoptera; family Papilionidae; genus Papilio; species Papilio elwesi. Next base: position 8,545,949 of record CM056697.1, read on the forward strand.
GGCTGTTGGGTCGGGGAAGTTCCACCACCTCACGAAATACAGGAATGTAGGATTCATCATTCAGGATCATTTGCATATTCTCGTCTTATCCCTTTATATTTTTCTTTCCTTACCAACTAGCTCTAGTATTTGCTGCAAATGTTGATACCAATTCGCTACGTGGCGTTCATCAACCATCACATAATGATTTCTTATATTTACGCAAATACTACACATCGAAATTAAATTAATTTTACAGATTTTATCGCGTTTATTTCATGTTTTGGCTCGCGGAGTTTCGAGTACTCTACAGCACGGTCACGGAGACTAAGGTGTTTGATATCGCAATATTACAGGCTGCTAGCGAAGTATCGTCTTATTCAATTATTATTTATGCTCCAATCCGTGCAGAATGAGCACCCCGCAATATCTTGATGTCATGCATTTGTATGCTCGGCTGCATAATTTTGGGATCACATTTTACAAAAAATGTAACTATTAACTTGTAGTAGTATTACTTGTAACTATTGATTACATGGTCTTAAGCCATTGCCGTTGGCGTTGTAACATGTAAAGTCTCAATATGATAATCTTACCTTTGCTTACGTCGCCAACGAAGAACCTTCCGAGATTGATGTGGAGCGATTCCATGGGTTCGAAGAAATAGTCAGAAGCTACTAAGTTCCAATACCTATTGCCGTCCGCTCCGTAAATAGTATCGATCTTTGATACTATTGTAGTTCTGAAGCGATCTGGAACATTGTACTAACATTATCGGACTGAAATATCAAAAACATATCTTTTTATTGCATTGAATGAATGTGGAAGAAGCCAGAGAGTTGTGTAAGAATCGCGTAAAATAGAACATGTATTATCTCTGCCTACCCCTCTGGATTACGTAAGAGCATATTATCAATTATTACATCATATCGTGTATATTTAACCAATTCTCAAGCGTGATTCTACCGTTTGCATTCGAAAACAAGTTTAACAAAAGTACGTATTGCTTAATCGCGTTTTAATTCGATTCTAATCTTGATTTTCACCGACTATCATTTGATCGCGTTTACGAAAACGAAGTTTAGTGACGTAAGCGCAGATGTTCTGTTATACAGTTTGTCAACGTCAAAACTGTCTCATATGTAGCTGTCAAGTTAAAAGCAAAGCTAAACGTACCCGATTTAACCACATAATCTCCTGAATGGTTGATGGCGAAGAAGAACAATCTTCCATTAAATTTGTACTTCCCGGTGGCTTCAAACGGACAGTCATATGTTACCGACAACGTAGATTGGGCAAAACTTAACCTGTAAAATAAATAAAAAAAAGAGCTAGGCCCATGCGAAATAGAAATAAGCAAACTCTGTCTGTGTCTACCGCTCAGGATTACAGAAGTGATTAATTATTAATATTTACTTACATCTCTGTTGCTATGTTATAGATGCTAAAAACAATTATAGTTATAGCACCTTAAACGACGTAGTAAAATTAATTAAGGGGCGATTTCACCGTTTGCATTCGAAAACAAGTTTAAAAAACCTAGTGTTGTTTAATTGAGCTTATAGTTCGAATCTAATCTTGGTTTTCGTTAAACAGATTTCACTAGCTACAATTTCATCGCGTTTACGAAAACGAAGCTTAGTGACGTAAATCGTAAACCGCGCCTTCAATCTAAGCGCAGATGTCATGTTATACAGTTTATCAACGTCAAAACTGTCACATATGTCTGTCTGCTGTCAAATTGAAAATGCGTTTACAGAGCTAAACGCTAAAAATCGGCAGTTCAATTTAAACGTGGTTAGAGCATAACTGCGTTAAGTTTATATTGGTGAAATGCAATAATTAGAGCTATAAACTCCGTTAAACGTCTAAAACGAGTTTAGGTCGAACTAATCGCTAACTAAAAGATGTGACGCTATATCAATTCATCCTTGGTACAAGGTGATAAGTTGCAGCCCGATGCATTTTAGCCGAAACTTCGAGAAATGTTGAAGGTAGTCAGTTTTATGATTAATTACAATTGCATATTAATATTGTACAACTACTCGATTGGCTCTAAATAATTTTATAAAATAAAAATCATTTCACTTACTGAATATCTTCGATCTTGCAGTTTTTGGCGCCAACTAACTTCATATCTGGGAAGACTAAATCAAAGTTTCCTCCATCCATAGTAATATTTTTTAAATACATTGGTTCTAAGGAATCAATACCAAGTTCGGGGATACCATCGCCTAAGTAGGAGAGCGCTTGCCGCGTCTTCGCTTTAATGAAGCAAGCGGAGTCACCCGGTATACAAAGGAATGGCGCTAAAAGAATAAAGAATACTAAAAACTTACGACTAATTAATTATAATATTAATTTTATATAGTAGAAGGTGACAACGAGCAAACGGCTCTCCTTATGTTGAGTTTCCACTACCCATAAGCATCTACAAGCTAATGAGTTGCAGAAGTGTTGCCTATCTTAATGGACAGAGGAGGTTGATAAACAGAGAAAAGGATATTTCCCTATTCCTATCCATCTCCACGCTCGTGAAACCCTCTTCCTCTACCCATCCTTTTCTTAATAGAAACGGTTGTAACGTAACGCAGATATCTGCGTTACGTTACAACAGGACAAACTCCTACTGAAGTAGGAGTATATCTGCGTTACGTTGAAAGACGTGAACGTCTGTCCTCTGTGAGGTTGTGGTATTTCTTCAGCCGGGCCGGCCCATTCGTGCAACAGATGTCGTTGCTCGCTCTACCACTGTTGGATATCAGGATTCTTTGTGTTCGTTTATTTAAAGTAGAATTGTTGATATTCTAATAGTTCAGAGTTTCGCATTTAATATAATAACACGAGGATCGATTCATGAACAACCCTTAGTTGGTATAGTTCTTCATTTATTTTGCGTAGCTATGATACTACTATTCATAGAATAAAAGATAAACATGCACATACATATATTTGGTATTGATGTAGAAAATAAATAAAATGTACCATATATATATATATATATATATATATATATATATATATATATATAATCACAACACATTGATCAAATAAGGACTCTTATTTTATATATAATTAGTATATTTCGTTATAATTAAATGACCAGCATAGGTCAGTTGAAATGGAAATTTGGTGTTAACATCTAAAAGTGTACTTTACCTATGGAAGCATATCCTTCAGGCACCAAACAACTGACCATCAGCAATAGTATGGTTGTCTTAAACATTCTTCTAATTTATTAATTTTGCGAATTACACACTGAAAGAAATCTCTTAGTCCAGTTGTTATACGACTGATGGACAATGTACAGAGGTTTACAATATATAGTCGACGATTTGTTTTTTACATTGTCACAGCTTGTAATACAAAACCAGATTTAATAACAGAACTAAAAAAATACGAATGGCAATGACTGAAATAACTACACTACGAAAGGTCTTACATTGCTGTGACGTCATAGCATGTGACGACTTGTCTACATTCCACTCTTTCTGAGAAGGGATGAAACATTAGTACGTGATCTCATGTCATATGATATTACTAGTGACCCGCCCCGGCTTCGCCCGGGTTGAGATAACTTAATGGTTCTATCGCTGCCAAACTTCACAGGAACACCTGCTGAGCCGATCTGAACATTTCGTGAAAGTTTCATCGAAATCGGTTGACCCTTGTCGGAGTCTATAGAGAACATACATATGTACACAAATGAAAAAAGACTTTTATATGCATAACAAAATAATGTTAGCTGAACCCGCCAAGAGCAGACAAGACAATGTTCATCCAAGACCCAGTCTCCCAGTTCCGCTGTTTCCTTATACCTTTATATATATCTGTACATCTGCTGTGAACAAGCCACCTAATTTCTGGCCTGCGTATAGGGCCAGTTGCGACAAATATGTAAAGAAGTGGATTGGCGTGTGGCAGTCTCATATAACATAAAAAAGCAGAAGCTATTACAACCAACCTTACGCGGCATTTTACGCGCAAGCAATGACGCTCCGGTCTAACCGGCCCCTTCATGCGACAGCAGAAGTCGTTATACATATATACTCTATCCAAGATTTGTACCGGTGGGGGCGTTTGTACGCTACTTGCGGGTGTAGATTTACATGCGGCGCTATGGGCTGCACCCCGTCCTGCATGTTCCAGTGGATATGACGCCCTGGTTAAATGTATAGTTTCACGTTGGGTTAGATCTACATACACGGCTTTGGGCCCTCTGAGCAAAAAAAGACGTTAGACAACATTGTGAATAAAAAACATTATAAAGTTCAGATGTTGTAGTAGTAGGAAATTAGTGCATTCAGTTAAAATCTTAATTAGTACAATCTAGTCCAAATACAATCCCTTCAGTGAAATGTCTTTGCTTATTTGTGAAAAGAAACAGCCCTTGACCATGGCGCATGCAACTGTGACGTAATATTTAACTTCAAATTCGGCTCATTACAAACATTTTGCGTAGAGAGAAGTAGCACTTTAAATAAAAACCCTAGTGATTGTTTTGTGGGTGGCAGTGAGCTCAACACTTCGACGACATCAAAATGAGCTATATTTTCTGTAAAGAAAGTATCTGGAATATCAGTTTTCAAGTAAATATGTTCCATGATTTCCAAAAGTCTAAATTAAAAGTAAATTTGAACAAAAACTTCAGGACAACCTAGTAGTAGTAGTAAGCATAGAAATGTAATTTAACCAACTACCATGTGATGAGCTAATGAAAGAATTTAGGGCACATAAATGCAGAACGGTTGCTTTATAATCCATGTAACATAACCGCACGAAGTCTGTTGATTTCCTTTGCAATTTGTCTGACAGTGCTTTTTATGTCTAACGCTCTGTTTCTGAAAGGTTTGTCAAATTTTCATTCAATCAACACTCCTGTCATGTTAAACCAATTTTAGTGTTTTATAGAAAAAAGGACTTTCCGTAAATAAGTTTAAGACTAATATAATGGTGTTCGAGCGAGTGGGACTTCTTTAACGAACAGGGAAACTCTCAGACCTAGTGACCCTAAGCGAGTTCGCAATCAGGGAGGCAGTGAAGGGGAAATTCGAAGACGTACACGGATGGCCAAAGCAGAGCAAATTAACCAGAGTCTGGCAAAAGGTACGGTGTCGAATTTTAGCAAGACTCGTGCCTGCTTTGGTATTCTCAGTATATGTGTAAGATCAGAATTAAGGTCAAGCAGCCGACCGAAACAAAATCGAGGCTCTTGAAATGTGGTGCTTAGGGAGAAGGTTGCGCATGGACAGCAAAAATAACCAACAAGCCGACTCTATATATCTCTATCTATGTGTGTCGTCAATGTGCCGCCCGTGTATAATTGGAACTCGACATGGCGCCACACTATTAGACATGATGCGACCGATACTTAATGAGGGATTGATTATAGGATATAGGATTATAGGATGGGAACGGGAAGAGGTTGGGACGGGGAGAGGGTTAACGAGAAGAAGGAAATATCCCTTTTCCTGTCTATGCTCTCCTCTGTCCATTAAAGGTAGGCAATACATTTGCAGCACATTAGCTTGTTGCGGATGCCTATGTAACCTTATACGCTTACTCGACATCAGTTGATCCGCTTGCTCGTTTGCCACCTACTTCCTTTAAAAAAAAACACTGAGACTAAGAACACACAGACCGATTTTCAACTGCGACCGTTTCGATTGCGGGCCTGCGGCTTCTATAAAATGCAGATATGAATGAAAAATATAGTTCATGTTATTGTTTACGTCTCCCGTCACACCCGCGGGCAAATAATATAATGGCGCGGTGGAAAAAACACCTTTTTGTTAAAAAGTAGCTTTATTATTGTCACATAGCATTATATGGCTTATAGTAAAATTATATTGGACCACAGCAAATCTGTAAGTCTACTAAAATCAAAACAATGTATGTTGGGAATCGATTCCTAATATCTGATTAGAAAGCTGTTCAAGGGGTACCCTCTGGAAGAATGTTTCGAGAAAACCGCGGAAGCTGTCGATGCATGCGCTGATCGCGGGCTCGGCGGTCGTCGCCACTGTCGGCCACCAGTCGCTGGTTGAGGGCTTAAAGAATGGTGATTCTGAAAGAAATAATAAGCGAAATCGTCAGTTATTCAATAAATCTAACGTACAAACAATTAATATTTTTTAATCACACTCGATTTATGCGATTATCTAGCTTATTGATGTTAGGGAAATAAGTAAAGTATTTGCCTTTTCTTGTTTTCCTGTCCTTGCCCCAGTTATGTGGTCAGCGCACTACGATCCTAGTCCGTAGTGTATTTTTTTATACGACCAGCTGGCTGCCTGAAGGCACATCCTCGGCCGCATTATATATGAAATATCAGTAGATTTTTGAAATAATGTACTGATATTTTTTATAACCATTCCAACTAAGCTTGAAATTGCGCTAGGTGAGGGTTTACGACAGTAGTCCTATGGCGAATTCGAACCCACGACCATATTGTGAACGTTTCGAAGCGCTTAACTATTAGGCTATTAGCCCTAACTTACTAATTGTTAACAACAAAAATATAGCATTAAGCAAATGTATTACGACAATAAAATATTGATTCGGTTTTTACCTTTGGTTATTTCGCCCGTGAACAGGTTGTCAAGTTTTATGCAGAGTGCTTCTTGGGGCTCATATATGTATTCTAAGACATTCAATTTCCAATATCGATTGCCATCGGCGCCATAGATTGTATCGATCGCAAAATGAATAGTAGTTCTGATGGAATCTAGATAATGAAAAAATGTCAAGATCATTTAAGAGCTGGAATAAAACTAAACATAACGAACTAAAACCTTAAAATTAAGTAAATTTGTCCAGCTTCTTTTTTTGGCATCAGCTCAATGTCTTCTAAATATGCTTCGTTAGTAAAAACGGTTCCATTGCATTAGACAAACACCCGCTATAACAGTTTGATAGGAACTATAATAATAAATTTAGCCCGTCTGCCAACTCAACAGAATATCTGCTGATATTCAAATTTTTGGCCAAATTTCTGCAACCGAAATTACGTGATTGACAAATCAAAATTGTTCTCACGATGTCACGGGCATGCATATGAAAAGGTTAGTACTAGAAATGTAAAAGTACCTGATTTGACAACATAATTTCCATCGTGATCGGCTTCGTAGAAATATAAATTACCATTAAATTGGTATTTACCAGTTATTTCAATTGGACAGTCTAATGTTATTGACAATATCGATTGCGTAACGCTCAACCTGTAAAAAAATAAATAAACGTGCACACAGTCCTTTTGATGGTAACAATTGGTAGAAGCCAGTATATGAATACGTGAATTGGGCTTATAAATAGAAAATCTATTTATAAATAAGTTTTATCTTTATCATTGAATAAAATCCTTTAATGGTCCTACTTACGTTCTCTTCGATATAATAATTAAATATTTTATTAATTTAACCGCCATTTTCCTTCTAGAGGCGATAAAAAATGATTATCATTTAAATATTTTGCAAAATAAATTATAATATACTTACTGTATATCTTCAACTTTACATCCTCTTGCACCGGCTACCGTTGTATCGTGGAATACCAGCTTAAAGAATCCTTGGTCCATAGTAATATTTTTGAATAACATGGGTTCTAAAGAATTAATTCCTAACTTGTGTATTCCAATACCGAGTTGGGAGAGTGCAACCCGAGTGTTTGCTACGATGAAGCACTCAGAGTTGCCCGGTGCACATGTGTGAGCGAATGGTGCTGAAATGTATAATGCTTGAATTTACTGCGTAAATATGGACACATGTAAGGTTAAATGAAACTAATAATTTAATCAAATATACGTAAGATATAGGAACATCATCATAACCACGAGAGCTTTTGATCTTTTAAGAAAAAATATGGGTTTTTCTTTAAGAAATCTAATCGGTTTTGGATATAGAAAAATCGGGCACAGTTGTTTACACAAGTCAGTACCGTGAAACAGGAAGTTACGCGAGATTTCTGCGGTAGCGAAATGTCAAGGTTCTGTGGCTACAATCTGGATATCTGATCATGATGAGGAACTATAAATGTGAAGTTGTTCCTAATCAGTCATCAGTATGGTGAAAAGATAAAATGAATAGATCAGTTTTACGGTTATTTGCCTGGTGCACTTGGCTCAAAATATCAACGTTCAAAATAGCTTGATACAGTGACGCTAATAAGGAAGGTGTCATTAAAATTGAGAAAGGTCTTCTGTTATTGTGAATAGATTTTGGTGTGAACTGATGTGAATAGCGGTGAATTGTGCATTACATAGAAAATAAAGGTAAGAGTAGTGCTAAAGAAATAGAAAGAAGACAGATATCATAATGACTTACATTTACGCGATTTTTTTTAACGGAAATTTTCTTAAGCCGCGTTCGGCGATGGTACGGGAAAATCTTATAGGCTTGAACAACGTGCGCCAGTAACATGCTTAATTTAATTTGGAACAGTCACGACGTACGTTTTTCATTTATTTTTCTTGTATTCAATTTTGAATTTTATGGTTAAGATACAAGGATTTACTTTTGTTTAATTTTTATTTTTGAACCAATGTCGCGCTTTCCCACCTGTTTTGAGCTTTCACTTCTGTCGGCAGTATTTATGACTGCTTGTGATTTTTAATTGCGTTTACGTTAAATAATTTTATAGCATTTTAACAATTTAAATATATTATGTGCATTAAAGCGGTGTCGGTGGCCACGAGTGACCGATATTTAACGTAGTGACCTTATAGTTGTCGATTATCATTAGAAGTAGATTTTGTTTACCAAATGTATCTATGAAACTATATCTACACAAACAACTCGATCTTGAACAGCGACCTCTTGCAAGGGCGCTAGCAGCAAGGATTAGTGTATGTGCAATGAAATAATGAAAATGGCGATTTGACTAAATCCTTAAGGAAGATGATCGACTTATGAGAAACGTCAAAATGTTATTTCATTATTTGACTAAAACAATTAACATGTGCGTAATGTGAGACTCGATCGACTTTTGGTGCTAATTAAATTGTTAAGGAATTTTTAGATCAACTATAAAGGAAAATACTGCTATAAAACTATTTATGAAAAAACAGCGAGCCTGGCAGTCTCCGTCAGTCTTATTGGCTCGTTAAATTTTAAATATTACCATTCTGACTGCACAGAAGTTCCATACAATGGTGTTGGTATAGCAATGGGACTCATTATGTAGCTGTTCAACCTGCTTTATAAACTATTTCACCATCCCAATATTATTTTAATTTATAACCATTTTGAAGAAGAAGCATTGATTATCAATTTAATGTGAATATATTATTTCTCGAACCTGGTTAAAGGATGAATGCAAGAAGATTGACAAGAAGAATGTATGTTAAGAAAGTGAGTGTCGGTAGTGTTGATAAGGGCGAAGTTATGATGACCAGATTGGTACCATACTAAAGAAAGGCGGTATTAATGACTGCTTACACTTCTGGCTTAAGGGTGGCAATAAATATTTTTTTTTTGTTATGCAGCAAGTTGCAAACGAGCAAGAGGCCCACCCGAAATTGACACTACCCAGAGGCATCCACAAAAAGCAAAGAATCGCAGGTGCGTTGCCAACCTTTAATGAACAGAGGGGACGATAGAAGGGAAAAATATTTCTCCCTATTTATCCCCCCCCCCTCTTCATTAGACGAAGAAGTTAAGGATTACCTTTACTTCTTCTTATTCAATCCTTATTAGAAGAGGATGTGAAAGGGAAAAGGACTATAATTGGGCCTCGGGCCTCTCACTCGTCTGAAGAAGCGCAGAAACATACTTGTACTTTACGCCTGTCTAGCTTAGAGTACAGCCTCCACTCTTCTGTAAAAGGTACCCACTTCATATTTGGACGGAAACACTAACGCTGTTTGAACTTGTTCCAATCTTTTGCCATGCGTACGATGAACGAAGATTCGAATCGCTTCGTACGAACGTGCAGTATTATCCACCATAAAAGGATGGAGGCCAGTTGTGTGTCTAAACGTCCGATAATAAATAGAGATGGGGAAATCAACTTGTGTATTTCCTGGGCACACTTCCCAAAATGCATTCTTTAAAACAACGAGCGGCTAGCCACTTTGCATCTATGCTCAAGACTGACTAAATTAAGGTTTTGACCACCGATCAACCTTTTGGCCCGCCTCTCTACCGAATATAACGCCGTGAGTATTACAGATGTGAAATCTAAGTTAAGTATTTGTATTATACACTTTTCTATTCTGATCAATATTTGCAATACTTTGTTGAATACCACTTTTAAGTTAGTTAAGTTGCAGGAAAAATTACAATGGATAATAATCCGAATTGGATAATACTATCTTGGACACATAGATGGCATATGAGGTTTTTTCAAGACATATTAATCAAAGCGTCATACCTAAAGACGTGTATCCTTCGCGCACCAAACAAATCGCAACCAATAGAAATGAGAAAAATCTAAACATCTTAAAAAATGCTAACACTTTAGCTTGAGACCGAAATGTTCTGTTGATTGCGGTCGTTGTTCGACTGACAAACATTCTGCAAGGACTTAGATTATATAGTCGATAATTTGGATTATTACAACTAATTTGACGAAACCAGATTTTAATACAAGCGTTTTAATTTGCTAAAATCTGTATTTAAACGTAGGACTGAAAACAAAGCCGAAGGTCGTTCACTAAAATATCCAGATGTCGTGAGGTCGACTTACAGATACCGTTAAACAACAAGGACTACATCCGTGTCGGAAGTGATATTTTGTACGCTACGGTTTGTATGCATTTCTAAAACTTTATGAAATATTACGTCATTGTAGTATAATCAGAGATCCGAATTTATTTAAGTCCCTAAGTTTGTTGGTTTTTACAATCTCACGCTATATCCTACTAATCCTATTGCCTACTAATATTAATGCGAAAATTCGTAAGTATGGATGTATGGATGTTTGTTATTCTTTCACTCAAAAAACACTGAACGGATCTGGATGAAATTTAGCACAGAGATAGATTACAGTTTGGAAATACATATAGGCAACTTTTTAGGCCGGAAAAATGAACGGTTCCAGTGGGATATTTTTTTTGACTATTTATATAAAAGGTGATGCTCCCTATGGTATCTGAAACGGTTACCCGTCGGATCGCTAGTGTTCTATGTTTAGGAGTGAACAAGCTTGATTGTGAGTGTGGACTCTCTTATATAGGACAAACAACGAGACCCATCAAAGGTGAAGGAACACATGGCTAACCTAACCAACGCTCCAGGATGTCTGTGGACATTGACCACGTTTGAACGGTCTTTGCCATTAAATAAGATTTGCTAAACAGTTTGATAACCAGTCCTCGCAAAAGAACACCGCTTCCTACCCGAATGTTCCTATTTGTTCTTTTTATAAAATTCCTTTCGTCTTGTTTCCAACATTGTAAATTCTTACTATACGCTGATGACTTAAAACTATTTTCTGTAATTACTGACTCGAATTTAATATTATTGATTAGTTGATTACGGTATAACCGATAAATTATTTTTAGCATTATAATAAAGACAATCATATGACATTAACTAGGAACCAAAGTCACGGCGGTTGCAGGCTGGATTCTATCACCTGTATACGAGATTTAGGGGCAATTATACCTATATAAAATTAATCATATCGTATGTTGGGTTTTTTTAGACGCATAAGATCGTTCAAACGGAAAGACACTGTTATTGTCCTTTGTCAATGCCTGGTAAGATCTTATTTAGATTATGCGTCCGATATGGAATCCATTCTACGCTGTAAATGCAGACAGAATAGAAATTATTCAAAAAAATCTAACGATCGAACGCATTTCACCCGAAAACCTGACAAAAATCTTCTATCTTAATAGCGGCTGCTCTCATTAAGTGACCGGCGCATACTTTATGCCATCACTTTTAGAAACATATGTCTTGGGGAATTTAACTGTTCCGGGTTATTATCTGTATTGCACTCTAGAATGCCACCCAAAACAATAAGATCAAAATGTATATACCATGTATAGGTATCCAGAACCAACATTGGTAAACGCGATACCCATGAATTTGAACATAGATTTATTCTCAAACTCCTGCTCCACCTATAAAGCTAATTTAATTGAATGGTTTTGTTCAAGAGGAACGTATGTATATTGATCAGCTAAGTAACATACTAAATAATATAAGGAGTACTCATTACCGACGCACATGTAAGACAGTGCAAAACGAAACATAAGGTATAGCTAACAACTTGCATGAAAGTACTTTTTTATAAGAGAAGGGGGCAAACGAGCGGCGGGAACACCCAGGTGATCAACGACGCCCATGTACATTCGCAACACCAGAGGAACTGCAGATGCGAAAATTTATAAATCAGCTTACTACTGCTATAAATGCGAAAGTTTCGATGGATGTTAGTAACTCAAACACGGCAGTACGGTTGAACGGACCTGAATGCAATTTAGCACAGAGATAGGTATAGGCTGAGATACCACATATGCTTTCTATGCTGTACCGAATTGCAGTGCCCAAAACACCTTATTATCATATCGGATCCATGTCATTTTTCACATGAAAATCATCAGATCCACTGCACCTTTTTAGTCGGTCCTATCAGGCAATGTGGCCTTAGTTGACCGAAAATCTTAAGTTATAGCTTAAACTCAGTTACGCTGTGTCCAAACCCGTATAACAAATATGATAGCCGACCTCTTGTAATGATATAACACTACTAGTCTGCCGACAGAAGTGAAACCTTAAAACAGGCTCTACAATAGTTTGATAATAAACAAAAAACCCTTGTATCTTAACAATCAAATTCTAAATTGAATACAAGAAAAATAAATGGAAAAAAGTTCGCAGAAACTATTCCAAATTCAACTTTCGAACGCCTCGCCCGATCACACTTTTTGTAACGCTGCGCATTCACCAGCTTACTCCCCAAGTCAAGCGTGCCTAAAGAAGTTTCTAAGCTAATGTGTTTTTGATATAGGACGATGTATTGCAGAGCTCAAGTGGAGGTCGGCGGGACGCTTCCTCAGATGGGCCGATGGCAGGTAGCCTAACCTGGCATTTATTAGGACAAGTCCGCAGACCACAAATCAGAAGAGTCGTGAGCATTGTTAGATGCAGGCCAGGACGTGAAATCGATTGGCGCAAAAATGTTGTGACAGGAACGAGACCTACTATGTCCACCAACTGGTCAGCCAGCACCGATGTACAGTAGCCATAACATGGATGTTATTAGTCAACACAAAACTATAGTACAGATAGTTTTATTTATTGTTTGTACAGGTCTCCGTCTATATACACATACACATTACATAATATACATTTTTAAATTCGGTATTATTTTTACAATAAATAAATATTTCCTTGTTTATTTTAATAAAACAAACTAACCAACAACTAAAACAAAAAACGATTTATTTATCAAGACAATAATATAATTAATGTTGTAATTACTGCCCTTTGCAATACAGGCTAAATAAATAGCCTGTATTCTCTTCATGATAAGGCTGCTTTTTCTTTTCTTCTCAAAAAATAATAATGTTAAAACTGTGATTCATATTTTTGTTATAAACGACAACGCAGCCGTTTTGAATTTATGGGCAATTATACATTAGGAATTGATTTTTATTTATTTTTAAGATATACAAAAAGTTTTATATACATATAGATGACTTATGGCTAATCTGATTTAGATTTCATATGTACTTCTATCGGCTTATTTTTATTTACACACAATTTTATTTATATTGATCAACTTAAATAGTAGTTCTTGTCTGTCTATTGCGGGAAATCAATACTTTTTGTTATTTTAACATTGGATTATAGTAGAAAAAAATATTAAAAATATATTAAAACAAATATGATGGATAATGATAAAACAAACAAAATCTTCATCCAAGGTTATCTCCATAAATGTTAAGATATTCAATTATTTGCAAAGTTGTTCAAGCGGTACGCGCAAGAAGAAAGTTTTGAGTACATCATGGAAGCGGCCGACGGCGGCGCTGACCGCAGGCTCGGCGACCCGTGACACCAAAGGCCACCAATTATTCACGGCGGTCGCGACTTTATACAAAGGAGACGCTGAAAAAAAAACTAGGTATGAAAGCTGTGCTTTTAAATAATCACTACTGATCTTTTACGTAATCCAATACTGATATTTTGACTAACTGGTCTAGCCCATAGCTAAATGATAAGAATAGATTTCTTATTGCTGTTATCTTTGGAAGAGCTTTGTATCAAAAAGGAGTAATGAAAGTTATGTTTGTATCCTGATTTTGAAAGTTGTCATTAAAAATTTGTTCTCGAAAACATATTAACCATTACAATATGCAGCTATGAATAGTAATTTTAAGCAGGATTCATTACACATCATCGAAATCAACGGACGTAGAATATTACAACAATGTTGAAAAAAATTGGAGTATTAATAAAAATAAAAGATATAACAAGCAATGTACCTCTGATCACCTCGCCTTCGAAAAGCTTTCCTAGGCCTATGTGAAGGTTTTCAAGAGGCTCATACAAATATTCTATTGCCGTCAATTTCCAATAGCTATTGCCATCGCCTCCATATATCGTCTCGATCCTCGAATTAATCGTAGTCCTCATGGAATCTATGAAAATGTTAAATGTGCAAGATAAGATATAATGAGATTAAATATTTTGTAGCAAATCGTTTCAAAATTAAATAATGTATGCCCTTAAACCGTGATTGAGTGACGGTAGCCCATTCCTTACTTTTATTTTAATTATATAAATTCATATTAGGGAACGATTCAACTTTTTAAGAGGGCCTAGAACTGTTTTAACTTTAACCTGTTTTAACTTTATAATCTCCTTGGTGGTTAACATCCATGTAACAAATGCTCCCAGACATTTTAAACGACCCTGTTGCTTCGACCGGACAGTTTAAAGTTACGGACATAGTAGAGTATAGAAGACTTAATCTGAAAAGTAAATGATTTTTTAAAAAATAAAAAATATGATATGATATTATTATTTATGTGTCGTCGGGTTGTTCCTTTTTGACATGAAGAGGTCATGTGAAAAAAGAAGGCAGTTAAGTGGTATACCCGTACCCCGTACCTGGGTAATGACCGTCAAAAACCAAGGACATCACATAACAACTTTACAGTAGAAATAAACCTAGAATTTATTTAAATCTGTATAATACTTTTAAATTAAAATATTACTTTTGGTTTCAGCATTTCCTGGTGTACGATTCTTGCGATTACGTCACCCATCTTTTATTTTGGACCAAGCAATTTGAGAGGTAATAAGCTTACTAAGACTTAGTCACTGCTCTTTCCGTTTATTCTATTATGTACGGGTATTCCCTATATTCCCTGCCTAGATGCGCAGAAGAGATGTGACGCATTCGAAGAGATTCATCTTATTGTGTAACTGTGATTAGTACGAACGATACTTACTGTATATCTTCAATACTACATTTCTTAGAACCAACTACTTTCATATCTTGAAATATTAATTGAAAGCTATCTGCACCCATCGTTATATTACTTAAATTGATTGGTTCTAAAGAATCTATTCCCAACTCGGGTATTCCGTCGCCGAATTTGGAGAGTGCGATCCTTGTGTTTCTTTTGATGAAGCATTCCGAGTCACCTGGCTCACACAGCTGAGTGGATGGCGCTAGTAATTGTTATTGATTTATATCATTAATTTATTATTGATTAAAAGATAAGACAATCATAAAGGGATTCTTAGCGAGGATTCGATAATAAGACGTGTGACAATTGTGAAATTTCATGGACGAGAGAAGAAAGATAGAGCATAGAACGCTGGATAAAGAGATCCTAAGCACTAAAAGATCTAGAATTTTTACTAGATCCTAGTAGAATAAAAACTAACTCTAGACTTGACCATATTCAGAAGAAATATTAGACAACTTTGATTGTTTAAATTATTCTCTGTAGACAGTGTTTCTAATCGTGTCATACAGAGTCAAGGTTTGAATTTTTATCAATGAAAGAGAGAAGGAAGAGGAAAGTGATTGTTTTGTTACTGTATAGTAAAGTACACCATACCTATAGAAGCATATCCCTCAAACACAGCACAGCACATAATTAATAAAAGAAGATACATTTTCGGCGACACTTTTGATTTATAATTATTGGTTATTTAACTTTAATGTTAGTACAAATGTTAAGCGAGTTGTGAATTTCCTTCAACTGATACCTACTTTGTAAAGTTTCACATTATATAGACGACAATTTTCGTCATTCTTACAGTTTAATAAAACCTGATTATTTTATTTTTTAAAAAAAGTACTAAAACTTATTGGTTTTTATAGTGAGAAGGAAGTTGAAGGTCTCTCCGTCTACAAAATCAATGTCTACAACACTGTATTTGTGTATTTTAAACTATCGAGAAGTGTGCTACCCAGCTGATGAGGATTGTCCTTAATAGTGAATGTACTCGTTTGCACGTGAAAAGTACTGCACATGGCTGGATATTTTCTTAAATTATTTTGAACCTCTAAGCATTTTATGCTGCTATTTCGCATTATTTCGCTGTAATAAAAAGGACAAGATAGTTGATGACGTTATTACGAAAAATGCCTTTACGAACTTGAGGTGGCAATAGAAGTCCTAGGCCCGATGCTATTTATATTGGTAGCATATTGAAGAAAAGCCGTATTAAATGTTTTAATTGATAGTTTTAATTGAAGTTTAACAGCGGTAGAGCCCGCAACAACAACATCTGTTGCACGAATGGTCCGGCTTGACCGGTGAAATACCACGACCTCACAGAAGACAGGCGTGAAGTAGAAGTATTCTGCTTTTCGTCTGATGAGTGAGGTGCCGGAGGCCTAATTTCAGTCCTATTCCCCTTCCCACCCTTTCCGCATAAGGATAGGACGGGAAGGGGAAGAGGATAGGATGGGGAGGGGGTTAACGGGGAAACGGAAATATCCTTTTTCCTGTCTATTACCCCCCTTTGTCCTTTAAAGATAGGCAACGCATCTGCAACTCATTTGCCTGTTGCGGATGTCTATGGGCAGCGCTCACTTAACATGAGGTGATCCGCTTGCTCGTTTGCCACCTTCTGAAATAAAAAAAAATAAAAAAGCTTTAATCAACGAGCGTATGGAAATATGAAAGCTTTTCCTATCTCTTTTTATTAGCATTTTGATTACCAGCAATGACGTAAGTAAACAAAATACGAAGTAAACCGGCTTACAGTATACGAATGGTATGACTTGAGTACGTTTACCCTTTAATTTGAATGGTTGACATTTCACGTACATTCAAGAAGGGAACTACTTTTTAAATATACGTTAGTTAACACACGTTCAACATTAATTCATACAAGGAACGCACAATTTAAATACAAAAAAAATTCTTTAACATAAAATTTTTGAATACATAAATCTCACAATTTGAATGTATTTTTTCCTATACAATTTCTTTAGTCTAAAATACCAAACCTGAGCAACAAACAGAGATAAATACTATCAGTACGGCATTCGCTTCGCATCGTTGACTTCCAATGACAACAAGGAGCTATAATTAGAGCCTACGCTATTTTTAAAGCGCTGGAGATCGCCCAGTGATCGGATTCCACAAATATTCTTCAGTTTTAATCTTTTATTTATGTATAAAATATTAGTAGATTTTGTAGTAATTTACTTATATATCTTTTAACCTTCCTAACTTAGCTGAAAAAGCTTGCACTACGATATGGTTCACGTTTATGGAATTTCGGATTCGAATCCACGACCTACCACTACTGGCTACTGGCGTTTTAAAATGTAACTATGTTTTATGTTATTTCATTTCATTAAGTCTATTCGTTGCAAATGCTAAAGAAGAGACTTAGCTTTCTCCACGAAAACTGTGTTAAGTGTCTCTCGGTTCCGTGGTTCCGATTGTGTGAATGTTTATTACTTTATTATATATCAGTCAAATACAAATTAAAAACGATATCAAAACCTTATCAACCGTTTTGGCCGTCAACTTTCAAAGTTTAAATCAAACATAGCTTTGGCTGATCTGATGCCCTCTGCATTGTCAAACAACTTAGTAAATGCTTAATGGCAAAGACTGTTGTCGATAAGTACTATTTGTTGTTTTTATAGTAGGTCAGACGAGCAACGGGCCCTGGTAAAACATGATCATGTGGGTTGCCGGCCTTTAAAGAAAAACTACACGCTTAACGTAACCTAAGTCACATTGATTTATAAACTTGACAACTAATTTTTAAAGTGTTATCACTTGAGCCATGGATGATAAGTCCAAAATAACAATGCAAAATATTAATCGAACCTAAAATATCTATGACATTACGTAAGTAGCTGCCAGTAATATAATAAATAATGGCAAAATAATAGTACTTCAAGTATGAATATACGTTTTAATATTTTTAACAGGTTCCTAAATAAAAGAAAAAGAAGTTGCTGTGAAGGTAGGGTGCTGTACTGACTATTGAAGTAAACGCATCATAGAATGTATTGAATATAATATATCAAGGTTATAAAAAAATAAACATATGTATTTACACAGAAAACATTAAAGGAGAATCAATAATTACGCCTCGTTTTTTTATTGTTCATTTTATGTTTTAACGTAACGAAGGTCACATAAATGTTGTTGTTTAATAAAGGCCCATGTAGTAACATCTATGTTTTTTATAGATAAATATAATTTTGTTAACTTTGATCGAGTGTGATTTTGAAATTAAAAGTAATAAAATCGGATTATCGGTACATAGCGTTATGTACCGATACGGCACACACGGCTAGCGCATATCTTACGTACACGTAAGTTATGCGCTAGCCGTGGACTTGCGAAAAAGGAAAGCCCTCAACTACTTTTTTGGGATATTGTTTCATAGTAATTAATCCTGTTTTATTTTGACATTGGGACTCGAACGTCATCGGATCTGTTTCTTTTTTTGTCGCTTACGTTGTGTTTATTTATTAGTCGTTTTATTGTTCCTTTGATTATATATAATGGCACCTATTATAAGTTCGATATAGCTAAAAAATATTTTTTTACTATTCCAGAAATATATAATTGTTACGATATTTATAAATAATATTTTATTAGAACCCTAGTTGCTTAGTACTAGTAACTACTAGTAGTAGTGTATTCTTTATCCCAATTCCAATTCAATAAATGCTATTAAAATTTCAGACAAACACCAAAGATATAAATGAATGATTAAATTTATTGGTAACTAATTAATAAAATTTAAATAACTTTTGGTGTATTTAACGTTAAGACATTTTTTTTATCGCACTGCTCAAATATACCAGTGCATATTATTTTTTTTTAATAATATGTTTCGTTAATATTTTTTTAATAAATGATTCAGTTCTGTTGTTCTCGTTGTCATAGTTTTAAAGTATTTTATGGTAAATTCAAACATTCAACAACACAACAAAGGTTATTGGTGATATTTAATTAGTATCAACTGTGACCTGTCCCTGTAATATGGTCAGTTTGATCACCTACTTATGTCGTCAAAAACAATCTTAAATATTTCTTTATCTATAAAATATGATATAAAAGTATATTACACATTGATAACTTCTGCCAGATGCAGGTGAAAAGGAACAAGCATGTTAGTTAGCCGTGACAAGGCAATAATTGTCCTGTGAAAACCGTTGAGTGGTTAAGTCAATTCTAGCAACTTATATGGTTTTTTAATAGTTTTTTCTTATTAGAGAAGGAGGTAAACGAGTGGTGGCAACACCGTATTGATCAACGACACCAGAGGAACTAAAGTTATTCCAAACGCTTAATTCTTAAGGTATCATAGGAATTCTTGGTATGAAATCAGTTTAAAGAGTTTCGTTGCCACTTAATATGGCTCATTAGATATAATAAATCTGAATTATTTGAATCTTTCGTCGATCGTTATAGATCGGATTATACAGCAACAGTGAGAGACAGCGAGGGGCGTCGGTGTGGAAGACCCGCGCTTGAAATTATTTTTGCGCGCATTAGTTTTTATATTATGATAACTCCTAAGATATTTATTTAAATTATATGGGACCTTTATAAATTTCTAAAAATATACTATTATTATTTCATAAAACGTATTTTATTTATTTTAAATCCTCTTGCCAAATTACCTATATTCGATTTTTGCTTTTATGAATGTTTTCGGTACGTGTATGCAATAATTTATATAATAACATTCAGTTATTTCCTAAACACTTTAGAAATCAAAAGAACATCAAACGAGATAATTATTTCCAACTTCACTATACCTGCGCAAACGGACACTCGTGTCTAACCTCCGCCCTAAGTTTACATCGGGTTATATACATATCGCTGCATTACTGGAAAAGTAATTAAATATTTAAGTCTTTAATTTATTTAGTTCATTTTTAATATAATACAAGTTATTTTAAGTATAATGAGAAGTAAAAAAATACACAAGCGAAAGCTACTTGTTGTTCTTTTTCAGGTAGCAGCAGAGTCCATTAATTTATTGAACAATTTGAAGATGATGTAATTTATATAATTAAATATATTGATATTAATTCGCGCACCAAACTATTTTAAGAATCACAACCAGTATTGTTTCTATTTTTATATCGATACAAGTGAATGCTTTAAATTCAAGTTTCGAAAGGTTCGTAATATAAAAATAGATATACTATTTACGACTGATAATTTGTTTCTTTTTATATGCTTACATTCTTATAACCTTCTGGTACTTGTTTACTTGTACTTTTTCAAACCAACATGCGAAAGTATACCACGCTAATTGCATTTTTATTTCATAAAGAGAGCTTCGATAAGATTAAATCAAAACAAAATTTATCTGAAACCATTAATTAATGTATTTATTTTATTAGGACATATATTTTGTATATTAGAGGAATTAAGAAAGTGGCGCCAGTAACAGAGAAATTGAGGAGGAAGATGTTAGCGTGGTATGGGTACGTTATCCCGAGAGATTAAGGACATATAGCGAATAATGTGGTGAAAATGAACGTGGACCAGTTACCAGAGTAAAGGAAGACAGAGGAAAGTATGGATGGGTTGTGTGAAAGATGAATGTGTAAGAAGGGTGTGAAGTTAGTCTAGACAGCTAGAGCCCGCTTGCTTGTTTGCCACCTTGATCCATACAAAAAAGTTGTAATAAGACATCGTAACTATATTGCACAATAATATCCAAAAATTGTATGTTATTTTACCTTGTGACAGTGTTGCCTATCTAATGCGGAAGGAATTAAAAACAATTAGTTTTTTTAACAAGTTTAGATA
Source organism: Papilio elwesi (assembly GCA_029849275.1). Lineage (NCBI taxonomy): Eukaryota > Metazoa > Arthropoda > Insecta > Lepidoptera > Papilionidae > Papilio > Papilio elwesi. Next base: position 8,567,154 of record CM056697.1, read on the forward strand.
ATAAGTAGTAATGTATATCAACTGAGCGACCAGCAGTGATATAAAAACCATGCAGGCTTGCGGATGCAATTGTTAATATTTTTTTTGTGATATAAATAAAGAGTACGCATCATTCTCTTAATAACTTATTTTTCTCTCTGTTTATTATAATATTTGTAGGAGAGTTAACATGTACCGGCCATACTTTTTCCACTATATTTTATGTTTCATGTACTTTTTTATATTTACTTTTCATCTTAAATCTTACCTCAAAGGAAAATGTTTTAAAACCAAAGAAACCTTGAGTTTCTGAATAACCTCTTTGTGAAATGTCGACGGACTGACTTTAGCGAGAGCCTTGTACAAACATAAATTGAATAAAGTAATTTCGACTTTGACTTGAAATATCTTTGTCGGTAACTGAGATGAAATTAGTGTTATCTGTATGGAATACGACGACTTTCTGTGTGGCGAATATTGTGAAAGCCCAGTATTCTCTGAGGGGATGCCTTTCGCTCGTTACGATGTGAATGTGGGAACCGTAAATAAGGCGTCGTGAATGATATTGTTACCTTTGATAAACTGGTAATTTATACACCGAATTATTTTCGTGTTACATTACTTGCCGTATAATAAAAATAAATATTCATTCGCATACTAGCTGTTACATGACTTCGTCCGCTTTTAACGATTAATAGCCTTCAATTTTCCAGAATTTCTATACTTTCTCAGTGCTCACCTACATAGTAGACGGAAGCTGGTGGTACTGCTTTACGAAAATATTATTTGATATTTTAAATTTTAATTTGCGGTTTGGTTTACGATACAATCAAGGTGCGTTAGGAAACCTATTGGAATAATGGTATAGTAGTCATTACTATAATTTTTAATCAGACATTGTTGAAACAACTGATATAGCAATGTAAAAATCAACATTTTTCGATTGTATCTTCATATTTTTTTAGAATAACTAGTGCTTAATCACAATACCACATGTTCAGTTCAGTGTGGCGATGGTATGAATAAATGGTACGTACTAGTTTAGCGTTAACCTATTCATTGATCTTTTAAATCAACGCAATTTATAATTGGAAAGGAAAACTGACGCTGGCAACTTGTTCCAATCTTTTGTGGTATGCAATCTAGGATCAAGTATTATCTGGATTTGCCATGCAATTGACGTCACGCGAAAGAACGAGATCGCAATTCCGTGCGCGTAATTATTATAAAATGTTTTTAATTTGTTTTATGATGGTATTAATATTAACGACAATTTTTCCAACGATCAACTATTCTTTTCATTAAAGCTATCCGTAGTAAATATTTGAGTGTAAGAATACATTATAAAAAAACCGTGCTTTAAGATTTTTCGGGGTTTTGGGTAGAATTCTTTATCTTAGTATGCAATATTCCTTTATAGTTATTAAAATAGATTACATTGTCGATTGGCTTAGCTTAGTTAATTTTATCATAACTTGACCTTTTTATTGTAACCTTGTTATGTTAGACGAATATAAAACTTAACGAATGGATATTGTAAAGTTTTTAAGATCGGTAATCGTATGCCACTGCAGTAACCGGTCTTACTGCTTACTTAACCTTTATTTGAGTGTCGCTGATTATCTTGTTAGTAAAGGTGAATTATGATACTGCCAAAAAGATTCTTCGATTTAATTGTATCAAAAATATTGACAATTTAAGGCTTCGCAGTAAATTTTTGGTATATGTTATTTTACTTATCCGTGGAGTTGAAATCTTTACATATACGTGTACTATGAGTACCTGCACTTCCAAATCATATATTTTTAATGATGGTACTCCCGAACATGTCAGCCAATTCGTACGCATCAACTAAATCCGTAGATGAATTTGTACTGAAAATATTAATTTTGGAGTGAATAGCTTCTGAAGCATCGTATGTCTAATTAATTATATTAAAATGTCAATCTTTGCTGGTCGCAGCAAATCTAATCAACAAAAGATAAAAATTATGCCGATATGTAACGATTTCTAAAATAAATTTCGTTAACGTTAGCGTATTTTGTAAATATACTTTAAAATACACAAGTGACGGTATATTATTACGTTTACCGTGTTAATAGTGGTAGAGCCCGCAATAACATCTTTTGCACGAATGGGCCGGCTCGACCGGTGAAATACCACGACGTCACAGAAGACAGGCGTGAAGTAGAAGTATTCTGCGTTTCGTCTGATGAGTGACGTGCCGGAGGCCTAATTGTAGTCCTCTTCCCCCTCCTACCCTTTTCTAATAAGAAAAGGATGGGAAGAGGAAGAGGATTTGACGGATGAGGAGGGGTTGGACAGGGAATGGAATTATCCTTTTTTCTGTTTGTCCCCTCCTTCGTCCATGAAGGTAGGCAACGCATCTGCAACTCATTAGCTTGTTGCGGATGCCTATGGATAGCGGTACTTATTTCCAGGGGCCGCTTGCTCGTTTGCCACTTTGCAATATAAAAAAATATATATATTTTACATTTCTATCGATGCGTTTTTCTAAATGATAATTGTTAAATCACTAAACGTTGACTAGAGATTAAATAGGAAGTATTCAAACATCAAAAGTTATATTTTCTATGTTATTTGGAAGCAACTTCCGCGAGGATAATTTTGTTGAAAGACTCGCCGCTTTTAATTTGTGGTTCGACTACGATATTTTTTTAGTGACACGACAATGTTTACTTTAAGCACTAGCTTGAGTTGACACGTGACTTGAGCTGGCGGAGAGCAGAGTGCGTTTAAGCCTCTTTAAAATTTACTAAGGTCCAAAGGTCCCTTTGGAAGCCTCGGCTCGTACCGTTAATTGGGTTGAGGGCCAAATACAAGTATTGCGGGGGACGAGGACAGTCGCGATGGGCGGCCGATGTTCACACGCACTATTTTGTGATATATCAATAGATTTCACGTATTATTTCGATAAGAATAAGTGATAATGGCAGAATATACTTATTAATAGCATGGGTTCGCACGCATTTAACCGCACACATGCATAAAAGGGGTGTAACGCCATTAGAGCGTCAGGCCGTTTGCTATCACGGCATTTTAGTAGATTAGATAATGCTACTGTAGCATTAATGAAGTTTTTCCCTATATAAAGAAATCAATTTATAAAAATCTGTTAGAAGGCTAAGTGTATTTTGTGTAATACAGTAATCGGTTACAAGGATAGTCGGTGCAAGTTTGAGATAATCTGCATCAGTGATCTGCATATGCGAAGGTATTTCCTCAAAAAATTATCAATCTAGGATGTGAAATATACATAAGAATGTAAATATCCATTACATATATTTAGATAAAGTTGTCACATTCATTAAAATTAATATCATAATGTCAAATCAGCTTGATAAAAACACATACAAATGTGAATTAACATGCATTGATAATCATTCAGATTAGAACCTGTTCACTTAAGCAATTATAATGTTTGTTTGCACAGATGACGATATAGTGGGTTCCAATCTTTGTTAGTGTACATAACAAGAACGATTAGCATGTACGCATATTTTATACATTTAGAAATACCTTTATGGTGCCTTTCCCATATCAGTTGTATCTAGCTCTGACGTGTCCTGTTTTACATTTATATCATTCATACATATACAAGCAAAGGTGGTATAATATAATCTATTAACAAAAAAAATATGACTTTCAATAGTGTAACCTAGATTGTAATCTTTTAAATGGTTATATACTCCGAAGCGTCCCTGCAATAAAGTCTGTGTGTAGATCCAACCCAAAAAAGACTCAGAAGTCCTGAGAAGTAAGTGTCCGGGAAAGCAAATGTCTGTCTGCTCATTTAACTTTACGATAAAGTTTTTATTTTATATGGTTTCTTTATTTCGCCGAAAGGACTATGAATATTTCAAAGCTTTATTAAATTTTGTCCTTATAAAATATTTATGGTAATATGATGCTCAGTATGTATTAAGGTTCGAAGTATCATCTTTATTCTGTCATGGGCGTTGTAATTTGGTAAGCAGACAAGATGCGCCGTGTTCAATTTAAAAATAAAGGACCTGGCCAATTTTTCCAGAGGCACTTGTAGTAACACAGTAAAGAGGGTAACCATTTTAAAAAAGGAGCAAAACAAATTTATTATTTTTCTTTGATCACGTCAAAGGATTAAAAATGAGTAAACTTCAAAGTCCTTTCACTTTTTATACTGATATAAGTATAGATTGAATTGTCTTCAATTGAATAAATTTCTAGAATTTGCTTTTGAGTCTCCCGGCCCAATCTATACATATAAATAAATATCAATAAAAAAAATCAGTTTTTATGTTTGCTTATTTGTCCTCCTTGGATCCTAAGCCGTTAATCATATTGTGATGAAACTTTGGTAGGGTTTTCCGAAGATGCCTGCAAATGTTTGTTGCCCAGAATATCCATATAAATAATAAAAAAACATTTACCGTTTTTAATAAAACTTTATGCACTGTACACATAATAATAAGGGAAATTACTAAATTAATTTTTATCTATACTATAGAAGCCATATATGGATGTCACTGAATAGAAGAGATATCTCTATTAATTGGACAAAGCTTAAAAATATAAGATTATTTCTTACCGTATAAACGCATTGTCGCACTCGTAAAAAAAGGTTAACCTTTAATAAAATGGTATAAATATCCGTCTAAAATCGGCCACCTGGAAACCCTGAGCCGAGTGCTATCGTTCCCCGCGAGTGCCACAGTTTCCCTGCAGTCGGTACTTGAACGAGCCAGAAGAGCACCAATTAGACGAAGCAAACTTGTATTTATTATTCAGCATCGGCGCATCGCGATTGGTTCATTCACAGCATTGCGATCACTCGATCGGTCACAATTCCTTGTTATCTTGTGCATCCCGGTCTATTGATCTAATAAAGCTAATAGCCCATTCTTTCAATTCGCCCAACCAATTTTACAGGCCAATGTAGTCGTTTTTATTGAAGCCGTGTAAGTCAATTGGCTTGTGCTCTAAATTTAATTCAACGACCGATTCGTATTGCTTTCCTAAAGTTTTTGTTTGTATTTTTATCATTAATTAATCTACGCTCAACAAATTTAGTGATAGTACCACTGGAGCACTCTCAAAATAGGCTCTCTGTTATTCGAGAACATGCAGAAGTGATGATATTCTGCAAAGGTATACCTACATCCGGTTACGTGGCACCAAATTCGAAGTAATTCGCAATTTAAACCCTCAAAGTCATGTCATAACATCAAATGAAATAGGTTTAATTTTAAAGTAATCAGTGGTGCATGTTTTTTAATTCGCTTGTGATTTTATATGGTATCGTTAAACAAAAGAAAGAGGAAGAGTGTATAAATTACCCAGCAGAAAGGATTGATTTCATTCCCTTTATCTTATTGTACACTAAATCCTAATATAATACTTCGAACACATTAAATAAGAGTTGAAATTAAGCAACCAAGTTGAAAACTAATCTAGATAATCTTTACGTAGTTTAAAACAAAGTCGCTTCCGCTGTCTGTTCCCTTTGATCTTTCAAACTATACAACCGATTTTAATGGGGTTTTATCAATAGACAGAGTGGTTAAAGACGAAGGAATAATTGTTAATATGTATAACACATGCATATTATAGTAGGGACCAGCAGAGAATTTCAAAGATTTGTGATGTTATGTCGTAAGAACATACGTAATAATATACATTATTGTGAGCTTACATTGTTAGATTTTTTTATATGTTAAAAATATTTACAAAAAAGTCCTCAATAGCTTATATTATGTTCTAAAGATAGCTTGCTATACCCATTACCCTTAAAACCATCGAAACTGCAATATTTGGATCTAATTCATTGATATTTTGTTGTGTTATGGCATTTGTTTGATTTTTTATCCGTCTTAGACATGGCCTACAAAAATTCAATTTCTAATAAAAACGGATATTAACTTTTACATTTGTAACAATTTTAAAGCTATAATTTGGAATCATTTAGGAATGACGCGGACCTTATGTCAAACTACCTCGTGCCTCTGCCGTGTTGCTTTTTCAATACAGTAGTGTCTTAGACGATTAAAAAAAATGCATTCGTAACTTTAGCTGCGACTGCTGATTAGTAGCAGTGGTCTTCGGTGACTCGCTTACCTCTGTACCTTTTTCAACAGTAGAAATCCTTTAACAGAATTATATCACTAATTTTCCTTGCATCGATATACATTAAGACTAATCGATTCAGAGTTTATATTCATGAACAGTCACCTAGATCAATAATTAGATATGCCGAGAATTATCCAAGCCGGCTATCACACATTCGTTCCACTTTATAGCATAATTGATGTAATCTTATACAGTTGATGCATAACAAGTTACTGTTACGTCAATTTCTCGTAGAATTGATAACTACCTAGTAGCTTGATCAGGATCGTATATTGAAACTTGTTTTTATTTTGTGTCTAATTCTTTCTGGTAGTAAAGGACTATAGATTTTGTTACTATTGTTAATGATAAAGCCAATCGCATGTAATCCAGTCCATTCCCTCTTCCTGAACGGCTAGACCGATTTTGATAAAATTAACTTATACAGTAGTATTCTGCTTGATAATAGTAAAGGTATATATATATATATATATATATATATATATATATATATATATATGCTGGTACTTCTTTCACTAGGATAGACAGACATGTAAAATTCAATTTAATCCGAAAAGGAAGACTTGCCAGTCGGAAACTTTATAAAAACAAATAACATAACATCTGCATTACGCAAGCTCGTTTATTTTGTGTTACATTAAAAAATCTGTATTAACTACGAATAAAATGGATAATTGGTTCGTGTAGATGCGCAAAGCTTGGTAATTGGACGTGTCGATATCTCAGAACATGTTATTGGACTCGCTGACTAAGCGGAATGTGTAGGAGCGATGCCCTTTGTGGATTTAGAGCCCCGATGATGACTATACCGCTATATAGTGAAGACTTTTGTAGTCACAGATAATGTAACCAGCGGAAGACAAGCTTGTGTTGTTTGCTGCTTGAATATATAATAAGCAAATAATATTATTATATAATGTTAGCGATTGATGTATATTTCCACTATCTCAGAAACGTCTTGGATAAAATTTTGTACACGGTTTTTTTATATTTATCTACGCAGGTGTCTTATCGGTAAAAACGCCAATTCTTACAAATAAAACATTTATATTCATAATAAATTATTAATGTTTGTTTTACTTTTCCTTATATATACGTTGGTATTCTCTCATTATAAAACTGTGGTCATCATATTTATGGTTTAAACAACTTATATTGTTTAAAAAGTTATATAGGCAATACGCTCAATTGAAGCTGAAATTGTTCACATGATAAAAAAGACAGGTTACGTAATATTACACGTCGAGTAAGCAGCAAAAAGAACTCTAAAAACTGATAGGTATCTTAGTCGTACGCCACTTTTCGATTTGTCTTGCATTCCTCTAGAATACGCTATGAAATGCTCGGAGACACGATATTGTTTTTTAATTACTTTCTTGTCCGATTATAAACACAGAGTAAGTTTTTATTCTGTCTTTTTAATCGTGTAGTAATGGATTATGATAGAAAAAAATCTTGTTGTCTGTACTAATAATATAAAGCCAAGATTTGATTGTTTGTTTGTTCCGGACAAACCTCAAGGACTACTAAATCGATTTTAAAATATGTATATCTGAATTATTACAATCAGATTTAAATCAGCTTAGGTAATAGTGTTGCGATAATAAGATGTATTTAAATCTATCAAAATGCAACCACATTAAATTCACTTTAAAACTAAAGGTAATTAACACTAGGAACAATATTACTCGTAGTACATTAAAATAAGTACCGTGAGTTCGCGACTTGGACGTTTAAATGGATACAAAATTTAAATTTACCACTCATATTGATGACATGCTGCTTATAAGTCACTTGGATTTGTGCTTCGGAGTAGTAAAGAATTTAAACAGGTAGCAACTACATTCTTACTTTACAATTGCTTGGTAATAAGTAAATTAGAGTATTGTTACCCAGTTATAAAATACACATAAACAGAATCGAAAGACTCCAAAAGAAATATTAGTAGATTTTTATTGTCTCTGATTTAGTGCATGTTGTGGTCCTGTAGTAAAAATTGCAATACGTCCAATATTTTTGTATTTCATTGTATGTGTGTTATTGTTAATTTTGTCGGCAACCCTTGCAAAAAAAATAAAAATTCCCTCACCAGGTCTTCTATCAGCGAGTAAGCCTATGTTATATTTATCTACCACAGCGAAGCGGGGCCCGATTGCTAGTTCAATACAAAATTAATATTACTAACAGAAGTACTGCCGAATTGTTTAATACCATATTATTATCACGCCGAAACAAACGCAGGGAACATCACTATAGTTAGATTATACAAATAAATCATTAAAATAAAATTATCTGTCGTTTTGTTCAATACAACCGCAAACGATGAAGACAGAACGTCTACATTATTAGTTTAAGCTCATTAAATTGGTTCGGCCATGTTGAGGGTTATTTAATATTAGAAGTTAAATAACCCTCAACATGGCCGATGAAGTTGGTGTGGTGTGTTGGTGTAAAGTGGAAGCGGATGCCATAGACACGACCAGATTAGTGACATACTCAAGGAAGTCGGTATTAAAAGTACATTTAACCTACGACCACGTACGCTGAGATGTATGTGATCGTGGGCCCAAATGGAAAGCAATCATCTCTACCCACCCCTCTTGGTTATGGATATGATGCTCATTTATTTAGTTATAAGCTTATATAATTTAATATACGTCTTTTTATTGAGTCAAAAAGCTATCTAGCGTTATATAAGTACCTTAAGAAAATTAAATATTTTCTCACGAGGTCAAAACTATGATACGAGTCAACGTGTATTAAGTTCTTGAGCGCTTTGACTCATGTGACACACTCATATCGCTGTTGGATTATTTATAATTCATTTCCTTATTTTCGTGAGTGCTGTTATGAATAAGTTCTATATACAGGCTGTTTGCTACATAATACGGTGTCAGAATTTCAGGATCTTAAAGGAAAACTATTTTTTATCATCAAAAGGCAATAACTAAGTCGCCACTAAAACCGGTCCCTTGGGTAGGTAGGCTTCCTCAAACATCTTCGGTTTCATGGACGGTTAGGTTGAGGGCTCTGCTGGTCCTGCAAAGAAATTCCGGAAAGACAGCTTTTTATAATATTATTATATAAATTAGTGCTGATAACTTGAAAGAGCTCGGAGGGCTCCCAATGCGGGCCGAGGTTCCCTTTTCAATGGGAATCCTCGAGCAAAGTTACTCTTAAAGAGGCTTAGGTTGGGCGCCTTCTGCGCCCCGCCGTTTTAAGCCCGGTGAGTTAGTAAATGCTTCTTTCATGCAAGCAGTGACAAGTCAGTCATAAAAATTCCTAATAACGCTGAACCCAAAGCTCATCGATTAAAGGTCTAAACGAACTGGAAAGCTCAAGTCATTCCATTCTCAACTTCAACGACGCGACACACGTTGAAATGGCTGTTAATTTTTTTTCGCGCTCGATTCTATTACGTACAACCGTTACCAATTAGTTATCTACGATGTTACATCGAATTGCGTCTGAACGCGAGACTCGGTCCCGTTAAATTGTATCACAATGGTATCGAGAGCAAAAAGCTGCCCATCATCGCTTCCCATCGGCTCAATCCCGAGCCTCGTAACGATAGAATGATTGTGGCCGGAGGAATGTACGAACGCTGACGCTTTTTATATCGACGCTAACAAAATTACATTAACACGTGTGTGATGATTGAACACTTGATGACTGTACAACGTTCATGAGATATATAATGCCGTTATATATTTATTTCTTTACATTTTCACAGAACCCAAATACAAAACCCATGTAGCGGCAATAGCCTAACGGTTAAGGGTAAGGGCCATACTTACACCGTAGTATAAGTATGGCCTATAAATATTTTGATAATTACGAAAGTTCCTTAAGAATTGTCTTACGTAAAAAAATCGCGTGAGCGAAATCAGGCCCATTAAGTAAGGCATAAAGGAATAAGAAACAAGAATACATGACTAAAAGAGAACAAGGAATGTTCCGATTAACTAAGCAGTATTTACAATACAAATCACAAGTGGAGGGGTTAGAACCAATCTATGATGTTTAAGAGGACACATACGATGTATCGATCGGAACTTGCTCATGTTGTTTCTGGTTACGAACTTGGAACTGAATTTTGGATCCTTCGTTACTCTAACATTATTTGTCACTTAACTTCGTTGAGGATTAGGGTTGAAAGAGTTAAAATGCTGTTACTTCGTGTGACTCCTTTCTTGTTAAAAAGAAAATGTAAATAATATCACAATATCTGAATCATTTTTTTATTAAAAACTGATCTGTTCGGAAACATTTGTCAGGATCCGACAAATGACAAACACTTCCCAAGGTCAAGTAAATTTGTCGTCGAAATTAAGATTTTTGGTTCATTATAGCTTTAATTCGGTCGTATCATCAGTTTACATTATGCCGACAACGTTCTGAAATAATTTACATTTCAATTAATTTATTTTTCGTCATGCTTAATTAAGATATTATTATTTACGGTAGTTAATTATTATGTTTAAATAGTATATTGGATGTCAGTCTTTTAATTAAAATGAATCATTTTACCCGTATCATATCACACACATTATCTATATTTTATGTAACAACAAGTGACATCGTATTAGAAAAGACAACTGCTAAAATTTGTAAAGCTTGAACTTTTATTATTGAAGTGTTATCCCTTAAACTTTATACAACACGAGTTATTTTGTCTTATAACTGGAAAACTTCTGCTGTGTTTTGTCTCTTTAACCTGTTTAATAAACAAGAGAAAAAAACTAAAGGAAAAAATATAGCATTTCTTCAAATCATTCTGCAGTTTGGATTCTTTCAAGACCATTATTTTTGTTATTATGATTTTATTTAATTTATCATAAAATCTTTTGTTATTGATTGAGTATTAGACGAGAACCGTTCGCAAGTAGCAGGTCCATTACGTTGTTATTAGTAGAATGAGTGTCAGTTGCTGTTTCTCACGAACGGCCTGATTGTATAATGACCTAATTGTTAATAATCATTTGATTTGACGTCATATTCGTAAGGGTTATTTATTAATGGTATACGTAAAATAATTAAGTAGTACAAATACATTACGACCTCAGTAATGTTACAGTACAAGTAGATACTAATAAGATACCATGTCTTTTTACCGCTATAGGGATAGGCAGAAATTAGTCTATCCGCGTATTACAGACCCTACTTAAGATTGCTTCGTCTTATTTTCAGTAGATAGTTGCGTACGGTTGGATGAAAGCTTCCCCCATTGATTGTCAAAAAGATCGAACCCAAGTTGGTTTTCTTATTGCGAATGGATTCGTTGTCTGCAAATTTGGGAATAATAATCTTTGCCGATAGTTCTGCGAAATTAAAATTTAGTCCCATATTTATTCTGAACCTAAGTATACAGATACTTAGGTTCAGTGTATAATTGACAGCAATAATTATAATTATTTACAAATTTTACACTTTTAACTTTTGAATCCCTTAATTAGACTCGTATTTGAATGGCAGAGTTACCAAAATATGTCGTGTTAATTATATAAACGTTAAAAATGTTTTAATTGCTTCCAACTGTTAACTCTCGCGTTAAGGGCGGTGAAAAATAAAAAATATAGTAATGATACGTTATTATACGGCCCGTGGTCGAACTGTTATGGATAAAGGCCGAATGTACCTGAATTTTAATGACCGGTCGGGAATTACAGACGATCAAAAATTCTTATTGAGTTCAACTGAACGTAAAATTTGGATTTACGCCAATTATCCGATTGTGGCAATATTGTTGTTTTTTGATGCTGATAAATTATTATGAGAGGTTGTCTCTTCCTGAATTAATTGATTAGGTATATAGTAGGAAGTATCCTGTATCAACTTATTGGTTGGTGGTATAACTCCTAACAAGCTGCGTGTACTAAAAGTAAAGTGAAGTGAGGTGACTAATATTCTGGAAAACTAATTTAAAGCAACTACTTTCCACAGAATTATTCAAATTTATGATAACCACATACAGAAACATTTTTTTTATTTATAAACACATCACTATTTTTTATTAACTGCAGAATCGAATCCGGAACTCTCAAAGTGTTAGACAGCTTCATAACCGCAAAATCACATGGTTGTCATCTCGTATTTACTAAAATATACTCAAAATGTATCTATAAGTAGTTCTTCAAGTTCCATTACTACAGTGGGTTTCATTATATTTTATTACGTCACGCCTCTTTGACCACAGGGCTGCAATAATCCGGAGTGTATGAGATAGGATCGGGGACCCTGCTGTCCTTTAATAACCGTGATTGGTCCTCAGGAGCCCGCACTAACCCTCATTTCATTGCGAGTACTTGACGCCGGCTCATTTGTGTTCAAGCCGTATGAAACAGATAAAAGTATCTCATGATATAATTATACTAATGAAACGTGCCGTTTGACTTGTTAATTTAATTTGTTTTAAGTCTTATAAATGTTAATCGCTAAAGATTAATTAACGCCGCATTTTGTATAAATATACGATTAGGAATATTCGGCGTTCATTTAATACTGATTTGAAATATAATTTTGGAAAAGGCAAATTAGAAATAGTTCACCTGATGTTAACGTTACCACAAACCTGAAGAGTAATACGGAATTTGTGATAACCCAAATACTTCGATCAAATTATATGCTTGTTCCTTTTTCCTTTAATGAACATTCCGAGTGATGGATAGACGAGGTGAGGGATTTATTTTTTATACGGTTCATTAAGTTTAGATTACCTACATTCATATGTTGAGTGTACACGTACTAACTAAAAAGCTTTGCCAAGTACATCGGTCAAGTCGGTCGCTAGATTCGCTAGTTTAAGTGAATTCTAACCGCTCTTTGTCAGCATGAATTGTGAGCCAGGACCAGTTCGATCGACCTGAGTTAGTTAAATCTTCGCCTAAAGCGGGGCTTTGTTTGACCCGACAAGCGATGTGTTTGTAAGTTGTTAAGTGTTGCGACGGAAAGCTTTCAATGGATTGAATCGAGCTTATGGATGAATGTGTACATACTCTGAATTATAAAAGCTATTAATAAAGTGTTATAGTGCTTTATAAATCCTCAATAAGAACGCCGCTCTTTATAATGTTTGTTCGTGGGCTGAGGAGTTAGTGCAGTGATTTCTCCAGCGCTTCCAGATCACTTAGAAAACTAATCGATTAAATGATTCAGCTTTTCGTCAATTTTAGCTTTTTTACTTTATATTGTGTTAACAAACACCAAAGGTTAAAAACCACCGATATAGCTTGGTCACATCCGATGGAACTCAAACAAGATCTAGGATCGAGGTCGAGCGCTCGACTCAGTGTCGGACTTACTTGACTTCGAAATCGTAGCGCCCACGCTCTACCTCACATAGTAGGTCACACACCGGATGTGCTTGGTATTGCTATCGTTAAAAATATCAACCTCACCCAACGTGACACCGAGGTGATTCACGAGCTTCACTCGGATCCCCGACCAATTGAGCCACGGTTAGGGCCTTCTGCACCAACCTCGCGACAACTCAAGACTTTTGTGGACTAGCAAAAAGTTAGTGCCTCCAAAATATTAACTCGCCGCAATTAGATTCCATTCCCGATCAAATAATTAGTGAACAAGATATGGGCGTCGCTCGAAAGTCATATCCAAACTACCATCGAGGACTTCTCGAGGCAGATGTATAACCATCGCTCGGAGCTGCCTCCGGACGCCAGAGACTTGCGAAGACGTAAGAACTAGGCCCGAGCTTACGATAGGTATCGAACCGAATCGCAAGCGGCTATACGTAAACTGTAGCGTAAATCGAAAGCACGCATAGGAACGAAAAGTGCGACTCAACACTCAATTCTACGATGCCGCGATTCTCACTTCCAAACATGACGCTAGCCATGCTGGATGAAGAGTAAGCCGAATGTCTGGCTGGCAGCCTCGAAGCCCAGTGCTCTCCCAGTAGCCTAACGGTCGACCCTGTCCACCTCCGAATGGTGTACAGCGAGGTCGACCGGAGAAAACTAGAACCACTTCGCGACTCCGTTCCCCCGGCAACATGCGACAAAGTTGAGAAGCTAATTAAAAATTTACTCACAGTTTCCCTCCTCAGACGGTATCACCATTAGGGTGACCAAACTCCTTCCTGCTGCTATTATACAGCTACTCATCTTCATTTACAACGCGGCAATGACCAATGGCGTCTTTCCGAGCGAATGGAAAGATGCTGAAGTTATAGGGCTTGGGAAGATCTATGACCGTTTGATTTTAGCCCGCCTTCACGCTTTTATGGACCCAAAAAGGCTCCCGATTTCCGTCTTCATAAATTCTACCTCCATCATTAGACTATTCCCTGAATTAAATGGGTTAGTAAAATAACAAAATTTGTCAATCCCAAAAATGTGGAATATTATCGTCAACTACATGGTAATATATTTTTTAAACCGAGTACATAAATAACATTTTGCTTAGTAAAGAAAAATTGTAAGGTCATAAGTTTTTTTTAATACATATTACTTAGACAATACTTTATAATACTGACCTTTTAAAAAGCAATAAACACAAATATACCAATCATTGTACGTGACTCCAAGCGGCCAGTATCATTAGTGCTTTTAAAAATGGAACCTTGTAACAATTAGCAATGACAAAACAATTAGTGTTGTCATCAAGAATACTAATTCGCCCACTTAAAAACTCCGGCGACGGGGTACGTGCAAACTGAATAAAGTGGAACATCGGAGATAAAGAAGACGTTAATTGACTCCTCTATGTGTGGGATACGACGAGTATTGTTACTTAAACCGTTTAGCACGTATTTCAGCTGCTCTCGACTCCCACAGTGATGCAATTGACAGCCGTCGGAGTTAGTAGTCGAACATAATGTTGCCATGCATGAGAATAAATTATGCAGATTAGATTATTGTAAGGGACATTTATGGTCTTGTTCAGAGCGTAATTAATAGTCAGTGAAATGTTTTATCCTACCTTTACTTCGTAGTAGAAAGTATAGACTGTTATAGATTACTTCATTCGAAAGAAATGTGATATTACATTCGTCGAATGTTTTTGGACAGACATGATCGCCTTACGAAAAAAAACCTAAAACCAACATTTTATGCAGTCGTTATCCCTCTAATATGCTTTTTGTACAGAGTATTAATTATGGTGATCTAAGATGGAAGGATTTATCAAATTTATATTATACTGAGAAAGTTTGATTAATACAGAGAAGTGATTAAGGAATAATCGTATCTAGTTTGCAATACCGTTTGCAATATTGCCTTAGTACTTATGTAACACGGTGCGTTTGCGTGCGTGGGTGTACCGGGTGTGCTAATTAAAGATCTTGCGTCTTCGTTTTTGCGGCTCGGAGCTGCATCGCGACACAATTTGCAACACAATTATATGCCACTGAATGACGAGGGGCTTCAACTAGTTGTAGTTGCGCTTTCACATTGGATAAGTAGTAATGTGATTGAAGATAGGGAAAGTATTGCAGACTGTTTGTCAACTCTTTCGGCGGCGCCTGTATAAACCATGTATACTGTATAACTATCTATCTATAACATAAAGCTATCTTCATGATACTATTGTATTATCTATTTAACTATGTATTTACGAAAGAAAAATTAGTATGTGTATATCAGTTATCTGGTTTCCATAGCTCAAGCTCTGCTTAGGTATCAGATGTCCGTGTGTGAATAATGTCCCAAGATATTATTATATTGTGTATTAAACTGGATGAGATTAGATTAAGCGTGAATTATCAAGGACGCATCTAGTTTAGGCATATTTCGTTACAATAGGAATTAAAAAAATATAATTATATATTTTAATGTTAATGGCTTGTTGTGATAAGTATAGTTGATTCAGCATACATATCGTAAAGATTTTTATTACAATAAGGACAAATTCAAGTTAAGTCCAGCAAAATACTCGTGTGTTTTGTACGTAAGGGTATATATGGAAGCTTGTTTTTCGACCCACAGCGACTTTTATGTTATAAATATAGATTTCTTTATCTCAATAGATTTCAATGTAAATATAGCCACAAGCTTCCTGTATAATATAAAATAAACCTCTCACGGTTCTCCCTGATAAAACGTTTTACTCGATAGTTGCTTTTTATCGAGATTTTTAATCCTTGAATATTGTAAAACATATTATATTATATTAACATTAAATTACTTTATTTTTTTTAACAACGTATGGACAGCTTTCAAATTCTCCTTTCTCGTTTTGTAGTTAGCCCAGCGAAATATTTTCACTTGCAAACCATCTTCATGCACCTTTTGCAAGTTACCTATTGAATCCATACAAGTTATTGCTCGATGCTAGAAATTGATGATCTTTGGCAACCTACATATTTAATATATATATAAAATTTTGAGTTATAAATTGCCAGTAGGTTTAATGAACCCTAAATAAATACTACGTTACAGTACAGAAAACTACCTTTGAAGTTACATTTTACAAATTTGGTTAGATAAAATTGTAATAATGTGACCTTATTTTTTGCCCGATTGGGTTATTTGATAACAATACGGACATACAAATATAAAGAACAAATAAAATACTATATTAATATAATGAATTAAGTAAGGCTGTTTAAATGAGTACCACAAGTAATAGGCCTCGCGAGCCCAATAATAATTGCAAACAATTTTTCGCAACAAAGAAGTGAGGAGTGATCTGGCCGCCTGCCAGGCTCGCGAGATGTTATTTATCTGGACCTAATGGTTCGGAACGCCAAGTTATGGCACTCCGTGTACAGTGATAATTTCTAAACGTTTGCACGAGTCCCCGGTGAAAAACAGATTGTTGATCAAACAAATGTCGCTGTTTTTTTTTATTCTGCAAAAAGGGTGTTGTAAGTTTTGCTTCATCTATCGATGTTTATTTTGTATTTGCTCATGCTTTGTATGGCGATGGATGATAGCTTGGCGGCCACAACATCGTTTTGATAGGCACAAGATGAATCGAAGCTTTGTTCAAGGCTGTAATGGTTCGCTGGGCGACTGTAAATAAATAAATAAAAATAAATAAATGAATAACCAACTAAAATAAAGCTTAAAAATGTAATACAAGATAAATAAAGGAAAAAAAGTTCGTTGAAACACTACCAAATTCAAATAAGCACGTTGCTGACGCCCGCTGAGCATGTTGTTCACGTGAACTTGTAAGATTTTCCCCTACCAAATATCGTCAAACGCAGCTAAAAAAGTCACTTTGATAAATTACGGCATTATTGTAAATATATTTTAATGGATATTTTTTTTTGCGATGGAATAAAATTGAATATATATTTATTTTTATTTATAAAAAAATGAAATGGTATTACTTTATAAATGGTAGATATTAATTAAATGTCAACTTTGTTTACTCTTGTAACCTGTCAAATGGCCACTGTTTATAGTTTTAAGGCCGGCCAATATCTCAAACTACATCTTATAATGTGTATAGCATGAATGTATCGGTGGTGAATGATACTTTTATTCAATGTTGTCGTTAGTTTAAACATATATATATATATATATATATATATATATATATATATATATATATCGTCGGGTCATAAGTTCTGTCAAAACGTTTATTTTTAAATTGGCGAATACTGGCCTATTTGGCCTATTCATCGAGTGGTCGAAGAAAGAACATAGTCGCGCTTATCGCGTTGCACCGCCGTGGTTACGCGCCAACAGACATTTTCAATATTTTGCAAATTTGAAAATAACAGTACGGTTTGTTTGCACTAACACATGATACACTGAAGATTCAAACTTCAAAGATCGTAAGAGGACCGGCCGACCTCGCAGAGTTAGGACACCAGCGTTTTAAAGCAGTGAAGGCGGGAATCCAACGAAATCCTGTTCGTAAACAAAAAATCTTAGCTCTTCAAATGGGGATAACCAGAACCACGGTAAAAATAGCTTTAAAAAGGCCGGGCATTTTTTCGGCGATGGTTTAAAAAAGTATTTATATTTATTTATTTAAAGTAACGAAAGCAACTGGTGAATTGAAAATGTGATTCTTAAATATAAATAAATATGCGCTCACGCCCATAACCTTAAGGGGTAGACAGAGATCATGAATTTCTTTTTGGCGCGATCCCAGCACACCTTTTTGCTGGCAGTAAATCAAGCCAAGGTTTCTTCGCTTCTATTCAAACTACCCTATCCCACCACACCAGGTTGGCTTTCTTTGCGTACTTCTTTTGGCTTATTCCACATTATATACATATAATAAAGGAACAGGCTCACCGCATGATTGTAAAAATTTCCGAGGAATCAGCCTTCTCAGGCAGGTTCTCGGCGGAGAACTTACAACTTATGCTGAATGTAGTGAATTGTTGGTGAACTTATTTTGAGCAAATATTCCTTTATAAAATTTTAAATAACCATTTAAATAACTAATGGGAGTCCCCTTACATCTTAGGACAGATTAAGTTAAAAATAACCAAGCACAGCTCTCGCAATAAAGAAATTATTCGTGGTTTCTTTGTATACAACAGTATTTAGTTCTAATAACTTTTTTTGACGTAATGTTGTTGTATAATAATCGTTTTGTAAATATTGATAAAGACTCATATAGGAATAAAATCAAACGAAAAATTGGAAAGTATTATAATTAATTATAATTGTCGATTTAGTTTTAGTTTCTTTTTTGTTCTTGTTTTAGGCTCATTTATTTTTTTAACATATTGAACTCAAAGTGTACGTGTGTAATTTTATTTATTTTTTACTACTGTTATACTGTGTAATGACTGTTTGTGTCCTGAATATATTACACACGAAACTATACGAAAAATTAAGCAATGTTTTCTTAAGTGCCTATATCTTCGTAGCATCTTTCGTTTAAAAATAGCCAAAGACATAATACCAATACCGGGGCCCAAAAGTGAATTGACGGCTACGTAAAATGCTACGTAGTCCCACAGTTGATAGTTTCCCGTAGAATTCAAAATATCCGTGATTGTAATTTAAAAAATATGTTTTGCGGTTTCATTTTTCCATAAGACCTTTTTTCAACTTAAGTTTTTTAAATAACGGGTTCTGATACGCGTGACCAGTACAACTTTCTTGGAACCTCTTTTATACCAAAGAGTTTAAATATCGATTTAGCATTTAACATAAATTTATGTTGACTTCAACAGTAGGTGAACTTTAGTTACATCTGATGAATTTTCCGTTAAGTAATGGTATTGTACCAAATAGTATAAAGTAGGATTTTGGTCATCATAACTTTATTCTATATTCCCTGCACAGATGTACATTCTCTAGCTAGAAAGTCACAATTATTATTTAAACTAAATAAGCCTTGTTAGATTCTATTATTATATTTTATATATTTAAATAGATTTTAAACACACAAATTTACTCATATTACATAAGTAATGAATACGCCTGGAATCATTTCCTTTCGCTTCCATTAAACGTGGGTGTGTTCTTAAAGGTTAATTTAATTCTACGGTAGAATTCACAGAGATTATGAATCATATCAATAAACACGCTGGCAGGCGCGGACGCACGTGACAAGGACTTGATTACCTTTTTACAACAAGCCTGCATTCAATAATGGCTATTTAAATATAGTGGACTAATTCAACCTATTATATTTCGTAATATATAATTATGATGCATGTGTCTTATTTATTGGATAAATTATAAATAACGTAACTGAAATTCCACTGTTTTAAAACAACAAATTTAACCCACGACCTGCGGCGTCGATGCCTATATTTGTGTGCATGAAACGTCTGTTTATCCTGAATCTGTGTGTAATTATCTATTTAGGTATGTATTTACAAAAATAAAAGTAGTATATCAGTTATCTGGTTTCCATAGCACAAGATCTGCTTAGTTTGGACTTAGATGGCCGTGTGTGAATCGAGTGCCTTGCAGCTAAGGATAAGGCGACCCGGCGTAGGAGTCTGAGGTTATTAGAGCGGATCTAATAATTCTTTGACCTAGTAGCTCAAGTTCTCAAAAACAATTATTTAGAATATTGAAATGAAACATTTCCAATACGTTTTACTATTATGAGCTGCGATCAGTCCACAAATAGATGTACAGCTTCCCCAATATCTTATGATTAATAGTTTTAAAATTTCCGTCCCTACAAATTCAATAAAGGTATAATATATCCGCAAGACAGCCAAATTGATTAAATTTTAAGTCTGTTGCAAAACTTTCTTCTGATCTTCCAAGTTTGTACAATATGTACGACGAAGCAGTCTGGAATTTCACCGCAAACTCTACCCCTAGATATGTGTACGTAATCAGATTATGTCATCCATATTGTTCACATCGGAATCCATAAAAAATATTACAGCTGTTGTCATATTGATATGTATTCCTATCCTTGTTTCTTACATAGAGTAGGAAGGAGATAGGACTTTTGATGGGGGGTGAATTTCATCTGTTTAACATAAGGGACAGGTAAAACAGGGCATGGCGCCACCGCTTGCGTGACGTCCTGTTACAATACGATATATCCCTACAGTCCGATCGTATAACGAAATTAATATAACCATACGAATAATTCTTTATTGCTATTACAATAAGGTTTATTAAGATGTTTATGTAAAATTGCTCGTTGTTGGAAAATCATTAACAAAGTAATGCGTCATTGTCCAAATTGCAGCTCTTATTTAAATGACTCATAAACTTTGGTGGTAACAAAATTGAAGCAGCCGCGCAAATTCAAGCTACGCAATAAATATTGAAGACAATGGCCGTAACAGAACAACTATAACTTTTATATGCATTTTTTATTCCTGCATTTTATAGTTTGACATATTCCGCGACCGCCAGTTCAGTTTTATTTGTTCCATAGTTATAAAAGTTATACAGAAGGAAAACGATAAATTATTAACGCGTTGTGGGTTAGGCTCCTTATTTTTATTTAGCATTTTCCATAGGTCGCGTGGATGAAGTCATTTTTCAACATTCCGGCAGGGAGATGTATTGAGGTGATTAATGGTTCTGTTTCAAAATATTCGTGGAAAAAACTATAGGGATATTTTCGGTTGAGATCTAAAAACGGCCGAAATCAATTTCGATTTAGACTATATTCTAGTTTTTATGGTTTTCGATTTTGTCAGTCTGTGAACGAGTGAACAAATCGGATGATTTATTGCTAGCTCGTGCCAATATCACGAGGACTTTCATCGAAAATTTATAACGTTTGTTTATAAAGAATTTTATGAATTTTATGTAACTACATATATTGTATATAGTAATAAATACAGACTATAGAAATAAACAATAACTCTAACGGTTTATATAGGCTTGGAATGTTTGAGCGAACCAGTACAGTAAAGTCGAGTTGCATCTTTTGGAGTTCTCCAAGGATTGTTACTTACTTCAGACTCTTTTATGACCCAATTTGGGTGTTTTTTCAATTTGAAGCAACTGTCTAATAATCAGGTGACCCGCTAGCTCGTTTGCCACCTTGTTCCGTAAAAAGAAATCGCGTCAGAAATCTGATGATTACGACAAGTCAAAAATGGTAAATAAAGACTGTTGACCGCATGATGCTCGAGTAAGTACAGGTTTAGCATCGCTAGCTACAACTGCAGGGACTTCTAGGTGTAACAGTCATTACAGTAGAAGCGATTTCGACCGCTCGCCAATAGCTGCAGTTGCAATGACGACTAGCAACGCCATCTACTGACATTTTTTCGAACAATTAAATTAATACATTGCATATGTGAGAGTTACTGAGAAAAAAAAACAGATTGTATTATTTACTACTAGCTTTTACCCGCGGCTTCGCTCGCATTGAAGCCATTAAATAAGTATCAGAGATCGTTATCATAGAAATGAATCAATATGATGACTCTATTTTATTGCTCAGCTGGGGTCATCAGTTTTTAAAATTACTACGTGCAATGAACTTTAAAAATCTTACAATATACTTTATTGAAATGCAACAACAAATGTTAAAATAAATATATGTCTCTGTAACAAAAATAAATAATTTTAAATTTTATCAATTTGAAAATATATAAATGCAGAGTATTAATGCAGGATATTTTTGTAGACTATATTATAAGTTTTTCCGTTGGATGCAAATATATGTAAATTCCGGGCATTAGACACACGCGAACAGGGTACATATGACCATGAGAGAAGCACGGCTTTTCTCGATGCACTCCCGCTACCTGTAATGTCTGCCCTTGTGCCTTGTTTTATACTGCATATATAAAGACAAAAAATGTGTGTGTACTTATGTACGCGCGTAAGAAGTTACACTTTTATAGCATAAAAAATAAATATATTTAATAATACATAAAAATATGACTAAGTTTATTCATTGTTTTAATATTTATCATTTTCGTAATTTGCTCATTTGTTTTTATAAATATTTATTATTTATACAACTTAATAATAAATATCAAAAATTAATATTTTAATTTGATGTTCGATTTTTATTTTTATCATATTTATTTTATTAATTGTTTTACCAAATTTATTTCTTTACTTTGTAAATATTAAATAACCAATAATAAATATTTAACATATTTAGCTTCAACCTGTTACTTTTGTACTGACACTGCTGCGCGCATCTTACAGTTTCACTATTTAGCTTCAACCCATTACTTTTGTGTCATACTGCTGCGCGCGCATCTTAAAATTTCACTCATCATTTCATTCATAACGCGGCTAAAGAAGTATAACTTTTACAATAAATACAGAAAAATCCCAAAAAAGTACCCTATGTTACTTCTAGTAGCTCCAAGAATATATGTACCAAGTTTCTTGATGATCGGTTGCGTAGTTTTCGCGTGAAAGCGTAACAAACAAACTTACATTCGCATATATAATATTAGTAGGGATAGGGATTCCACAAATGTGCTCGTAAATATTGTACATACATTATTTACGAAACCTACATACATTGTAAAAATCATAATGCTATTTTATGAGATAAAAGATACGTATTAATTATGTTTACTAAATAAATATTAATACGTCATTGCTACAACATAAAACTTTGATGAGATAGTTTTAAATTATGATATGCGCTCACGCCCGTAACTCAGAGAGGTAGGCAGAGATCATGGATTTCCATTTGGCGCGATCCTGGCACACCTCTCTCGCTTCTTCCACATTCATACATCTACGCATGCATGCTCATCGGTTATGGGTGCTCCTTATATCGCCCTTTTTTAGTAAGTCATTAATCTGATCGATATAAGTTCTCCTAGGGCGTCCCCTACCAACACTGCCACTCACTTTTGCAACATAAATTTGTTTTGTTATTCTCTCTTCATTCATCCTTTCAACATGCCCGAACCCCCGAAGCATACCTTTCTCAATTTTCCAATGTCCACTTTTAAGCCACACTTTTCCCTTATAACGCTATTTTTAACCCTATCATTAACAGTGGTAGAGCCCGCAATAACAACATCTTTTGCAAGAATGGGCCGGCTCGATCGGCGAAATACCACGACGTCACAGAAGACAGGCGTGAAGTAGAAGTATTCTGCGTTTCGTCTGATGAGTGACGTGCCGGAGGCCTAATTGTAGTCCTCTTCCCCCTCCTACCCTTTTCTAATAAGGAAAGAATGGGAAGAGGAAGAGGATTTGACGGATGAGGAGGGGATGGACAGGGAATGGAATTATCCTTTTTTCTGTTTGTCTCCTCCTCCGTCCATGAAGGTAGGCAACGCATCTGCAACTCATTAGCTTGTTGCGGATGGCTATGGGTAGCGGTACTTATTTCCAGGGGCCGCTTGCTCGTTTGCCACTTTGTAATATATAAAAAAAAAAAAACATTCAAAGTCACGCCTAACATACTTCTTAAGGATCGCATCTCAACGGCATTAACTCTACATTTCTAAAAACTACATAAATATCGAATAACATGATTACCAATTTGTTGATGAAGTTTAAATTAACAATCTTGTGGATTAGGTTAAGTTAACAGTTCTCGCTAAACGTATTAGTTGATTGAAGATTACACCAGTATTGTTAAATCACCTTCGCAGAAATAACTGTGGCCACTCAGACGGGTAGAATGTCTCGTTTTAACATAAGATTCGCATATATTCGCAGGTGATTCCACTCGAATATTACGAACACAGACATAAAGAACTCTTTGACCCGCGCCACTGTTAGCTCTGTTCGCAACTCAAAAAATAACATTCCTTACATCGTTGTAGGGAGTCTAAGTTTTGTTTTTAATGTAATTTACTCGCCTTTGTTCTCCACGATGTTATGATGAAACGCGAAACGGAATGGGTCCTTTAGCCCTTTATATTTTAAGAGGAAAAATGTATTTTTTTTAAGTCCTTACCGTTTGTTTTGTTTGTTGAAAATTATTTACTCCTATGAATATAGAAAGGAAACGAGTTTAGCATCTTAAGAGGCGCTAATTATTAGTCTAAAACAGATTCATTATCATTTCTTTTCTTCCCAGTCTACTTCTCACACTTTTAATTGTTTTGTCTATATCCTACAGTTAGTACAACCTTCGCCGAGAAATTAACGTATAAAATTTTAAATGAATTGTAGTAAGAAGAAGAAATATTATAATTGTACTGCCTCTACTGTCGAAGTTACTTGTTTAATATTACATGTTCGTGCCTCGGTGGTCTGATTGAATGAAAATATAGTTTATGCATTTTTTCGAAGATTTTCTGATAATATCTTATACTACTACATCTAATGTTGGTTATGTGTGCAATGTTATGTTATTTGTAGTAATTTTCAAATGGAAATCAATATAACATTCGAATTTATATTTTCTGAATTATAGCTCAACAAACAAATATTTCCTATTTGTAATAATAATACAGATGTATTAAAGGAAAAATCAAAATGCGAATAACAGTAAAAGTTGTACAAACAATGCAGTCGGTGTATTGACTTTGGTCAAGTCTGAGTGAGCGTGGGCGGGCGCGGCGCGGGTCTATGGCCCCGGAAATATATCTTTTATAGGCACAATGTTGTAATGAGCTACAAACTATAAAATACATTACCTGCTATCGTGCTTTATGGTTTGAGTGTACGCTGTTCTGTTGCTATGAAAAGCTAACCTCGTATATTTGTGAACAGGACTTGAATTTATCGTTTGACTTTACATTATAATATGTTTTATGTTTATTTTTCTTTCATAAAACATTTTTATTGAATTTGGTCATACGTCATGTGGCTTGGCTTATACCTAGATATATGGACATGTTGGTTTTATATTGGAATTAAAGTAACCAAGACGAATCGTCGTAGATATCGCTAAAGACTAAACTTCCAACTATAACAGTAAATCACTGTTTCATACAGCAGATTTACGGAAACAATGTTTAAAATGTTTTCGGGGAGTTAGAAGCTAAAACACAGCAATTCCTGACTATCCCTAATCGACAAAGTCGTCTTACTTATGACTACGTAAACACTTAGTTTTTTTTACAGTAAACTGATGACGTACTCTTGCATTTGTTGATGTCCTTTTTAAGTCTCCACCAGACGCATGTTGTTTCTAATACGACTTCCTATTTCAAAGTCAGCGAGTAAGCCATATGCTTTTGCGAGTGCTCTTCAATAAATCTTAATGCGTTGGAATAAAGGTTAATATCGTCTACCGACTGACCGCTGGTTTTGTACCGAGTTCGTGTAATGTCGGACGCCACATCCCGTCTACTAATTAATTAGGATTACCGTTAAGGCGCGTTCACTGTGCTCGCGTCAGATAAAACTTTGTGGGTTGCGACGCCTAACCGCGCCCTTAAATCATTACGGCCCTTAAATTTCTCGTAATCCTAGTCGCGACTCGACTCACTGATTGTGGCTCCTTTGAGTTAAATGATAAGTCTTTTTCGAGTATATATTTCACAGGTTCAAAGAAAGGAAATGGGCTTAATTCCTTTATCTCAGGTTAGAATAATTAATGTTCCCAGTACTTTTCTAACTCTATAAATGGGGGTTACTTAAATTGAATCATCGAATAGATTTCCTTTAACAGCGTCGTTGCAAGAACGGGTCAGCTCGACTTAGCTAGTACCACGATATTCAGAGTATTGGCTTAAGTAATAAGTTACTTACATCTACTTCTGGCCCGGCTAATGATTTACTTTTGACAGACTTGACAATTGTTTACCTCGAGGAGGCGTCTACAGCTACACAGGTCTTTATGCATCTACAGGACTCATCTCATCTGTACACTACAACGAGGTGACGCCTTGCCGCCTTATTTAGAACTAAGCTCGAGGGTCCTTTAGGATCCTCGGCTCTCGATGTCACTATTACTAAATTATAAATACGCCGGGCTTTGAGGTCACGTCCGTATAAATAGGGCAAGCTTTTAATATGTATTCAAAGTGTGTTATTTACCCGCTTACTAGCAAACGTAAAGGAAATATCTCTATAGTATAATGCTTGAAAAAGGATGCTTGTACTTACCGTCTTGTAAGTTAATGGTAAATTAACCATATTTATCTTTCAGCTTGCCGTCACCCACTTATGTGTGGCACAGTACGACCGGAGTCCATACTGTTAGCTACAGCGATTATAGGTTTTAGCTACAATTATAACGCCAACCCTCCTCTAAATAATTTATAATAATTCTTTAATTGTGATAGGACATAGTTAACGACAAAAGTTAAATGGTGGATTTGAACCCACGGTCATGTTGCGCATGTTTTGGAATCCGTAACCTAAGCTTACATTGGCGCTATGTTTAATTTTTTTTAACTTAATTTGATCAAGAAAATCGATTAGATTTTATCAGATGAAGAAATTCGAACTCATGCTCAAGTTTTAAATCATTAGAAAAATGTAAGGAACATCTAATAATCCTAGCACAGGTATTATTATACTATAAAAGAATACCTCCGTCCTAATATAAAATTGTAAACCGTATGTTAACGGATAAAACATTTTTATTTTTATTATTTATTTATTTAAAGCCAAGTAATGCACCAGGAACTGCACCTAAGATTTGTTGACCCATGTATCTTTCATCATTTTTATATCAATGTTAGAAAAAAAAGCAAGTTCATGGCTACAAAATTCACAAAGATAAATTTATTTACAATCACAGTTTAAAAAAACAACCATTTTAAAACTATCTAATATAGTTAATAGTTTACCCTTAACTTGATTTATTAAAAAGTTAAACTAAGAAAATATGTACTACTAATATAATATTTAATTATAATTATAGTTTGTAAGTATGGATGTTTGTTATTATTTCACGCATAAACGGCTGAACGAATCTGGATGAAATTTACCACGGAGATAGATTACAGTCTGGAATAGCTTTTGGGTTTTTGTTTACGTATATAAAAGGCGACGTTCCCTATGGATTCCGAAACGGCTACCCGGGCGAAGCCGGGCGCATCGCTAGTTTAGTATAAAAATCGAATAAGCTGTGGCGTAGAGCCGACCAAAATTCAATTTGTAAATGGTTCATGTTATCAAGAAAAATGAACTGTGCATACTAAAATGAGTCGACGTCGTAAAATTTAACGTTGGCCTGACTCTCGGTGCTAGATAGTGACGATGGAGAAGAAAGTGGCTGTAAAGCGAATTGATGAAGCCATCGCTCCGTCGTTCATAATGTTCTTCTGATGTCTATTGTATATTTGTATAAGGCTTTCAATACACGACTAGCAAATAATATAAAGCTGCAGACGCACATTGTACTAAAATATGAGTGTCGAAACTAATAAATTGAATTTATTGGCCCTCAGCATTGTTATATTAAATTGGAGTAAATTGAAGTAATCATACATATAAAGTATCGGGAACCAATTCGAATAGGAACTTTGTCGAAATTGATTTACTTCTCGCTCAAGTGCGATTAAATGCAAGACGATAGAACTAGACTAGAGCGTAGAGATGAGAACATTCCATATAAAACTGAATCTGCTCCTTGTGTAGTAAACGATTGGACGATATGACACACTATCCCCATATATTAAAAACACTGCTGTTCCTATATGTTTGCTTTACAGAAGACTTAATAAACGCTGATAAAAATATTGTAAAGCCATTAATGACACATATGACATGACTCCTACTCGAATTTTGGTACTGATATTTTTCTAATTTTTATTAAATATAAAACCTTGCTATGTATCTTTTGAAGGGACAAAAAATATTTTTATTCTTTGACATATTTTGTAACAGGTTATTTATATAAGGTTTATAAGAGACGGGATTCTTCGTTCGTCGTTCAGAGCGTTACGGCTACCTATAACATTTTTTCGCACTACCGCATAACTCCAGTCAGCTAGTGACCACGGCGCATGCAACTGTGCCGAAATATCGGAAGCTCAAAAAGGCTAATCGGGGTAAGAATCCCGTCTCTTACAAACCTTATTTATTAAAAACCATTAGAGTTATGTAATGAAGAAAGATCTTGTTATTTTTTATTTTTATAAAATTTTGAAGGGGATTAGCGATTTACACCTAAAGTTTTTAATTTTAACATATAGTGCTTCTAAAAGTAGTCATATATATATATAAATACCATGCTTATGTATAAAAAAAACTAGTATCCTCAAAAATCCGCAAATGTTAGCTCAAGATTTTTTGTGTGCGCGATTCCGTAAAGTGTTCATTAGTACTACATAAAATTGGATTTGAACTCAAAAATGCGCAATCGTATTTTCTATGTTTGCATCGTCTTTTATTCTTTCTTCGTTGTATTTCTTACTAGCGGATCTTGTGGCTCTTTTATATTACATCTCTTAGCGTATTCATTTAAGTATTTGTTATTAAATCAAGGATTCCATTGTAATTTATATTTTTCACGTAAAATTTTGCAGCTTAACATTGTTTCCTATCAAAATAATCAAATAAATATGCGCTCACGCCCGTAACGCAGAGGGGTAGGCAGAGATCATGGATTTCCATTTGGCGCGATCCTGGCACACCTCTCTCGCTTCTTCCACATTCATACATCTACGCATGCATGCTCGTCGGTTATGGGTGTTCCTTATATCGCCCTTTTCTAGTAAGTCATTAATCTGATCGATATAAGTTCTCCTAGGGCATCCCCTAACAACACTGCCACTCACTTTTGCAACATTAATTTATTTTGTTATTCTCTCTTCATTCATCCTTTCAACATGCTCGAACCACCGAAGCATACCTTTCTCAATTCTAGTCACAACGTCCACATTTAAGCTATTTTTAACCCTATCATTCAAAGTCACGCCTAACATACTTCTTAAGGATCGCATCTCAACGGCATGAACTCTACTAGCATGCTTTTCCTGCTAAACCCAGCTCTCGCTTCCATAAATTAAAGTGGGGACTAATACAGCATTGTGTATTGCAAGACGAGCCTTCATAGACACATTCTGACTCCTCACTACTGTACCTATAGCCCCATTCATTTTATTTCCTATCTGTACTTATATTATAAACAATGTCATCCTAGCTTGCACAATTGCTTTGTGGAACGAACGAG
This sequence comes from Papilio elwesi, assembly GCA_029849275.1. Classification (NCBI taxonomy): domain Eukaryota; kingdom Metazoa; phylum Arthropoda; class Insecta; order Lepidoptera; family Papilionidae; genus Papilio; species Papilio elwesi. The sequence goes on from CM056697.1 coordinate 8,596,638, forward strand.
TTGCAGCAACATAAACTCGTGACGTTGAATAAGATTAAAGACGGCGGATTGGTGATCAAGACCTCAATTAAGTCAGCCTGAGTCTAGTTGGGACGTACCAGTCTCTCAGTGTCTCCATGTCAAAGTTATTGAATCATTGACAGATTTATCGAATATATTTTTTTAATGTACACAGGTCAATGTTGTTACGAGTATCAACCAGAGTTTATTTGATTACATGAGCGCTGTTGTTGGAAAATCAAATGTAACAAATTCAGGTGAATGTAGTACACTGTAACGTTTTACGTAGCATGGCTTTATTTGCAATTTTTTGTTCTAAACTTTGTTATATATTAGATGCTTTTTTTTATTCAAACCTTAGAACATTATAAAATATTGTAATTGTAAATACAATATGAAATGCAGATTGAAACTAAACACTTTCTTCTACTGTAATAGCACCACTGACCCAGAAGAAGGGTACGTACGTGCACGCATGTCCGTTTCATTGTGACCTAACCTAATAGTTTGACCGATTTTGAATAGTAAGATGTTCATTATATTCGTACCGATGTTATTTTATACTATAGATATGTTATAGCCATACAAAATCATCTGTCACAAGTACAGTGACACCAGTGACAGCAACATTACACATGTTAAATGATGTAAAAAGGATAGCGATAGACACTTCAACGTAAAGGTAAACACTTAACGTAAGCTATAGAAAAGGCAACCTAATTATTCTTCCCTGGAGTTCCTTAACGCATTTGATATTAGCATATAACCTACACACAGGAGTCAATCTTTAAATAAAAAGAAAAAAAAGTGGAACGTGCATCTCTATTAACATTTGGTCGGACATTTAATAGCAAGCTAAAATTCTTTTCCGTTGATCAGCCTTTCAGAAACCGGGCGTGAATTTTAATTGTCTCAGTTCGCTTTTCATTATAACTTATTTGGATTAATGGAAAAGGAGGTAAGCCTTATAGTCCAAGCGTGAATATTTTATCACAGACAATTTTAGATACCCCAATAAAGTGACTCGAAACAGACAGAACAGTCGATATTTTTATGTACCTATATTGTTCTACGCTACAACCATTGCGAGCGGCACCAGTAGCGGAACCGAACACATTCTATGCCGGCTTTCACATCAATGTTGAAACAACATGACTCAGGACCTGCTCCGGAAATTCCATGCAGACGGATGAAGAGATAATTTTTAATTAGTGCAGTGCGCACCGAGCTATTAATGGCCGTAGCCTAGCGCTTTATTACAGATATTTTTAGTTTTTATGAGCACTAAATGTTTTAAATAACTAAATAATTTATGGGATCGGCCGCGTATGGATGCACACTGTTTTAAAGTAAACAGATAAGAAAGTTTTTGTGTGTGGCTATAATTTTTTTAATTCCTCCTTTTTTAATAAATTAGTAATGAACAGAAGAAAATCGCTAAGTGGACCATTAAAGATAACGCAGATTACTTAGGATTGTATAATGTAAACTGTATTATCTGAGTAATGCAATAAGTCAAGAAAGTTGAACAATTCCAGATTATAGTTTAGTCACTTACAATGATCACGTCTAAAATTTAGACGTAAACTTTGCGGGGAGTCCATAAGTTGAGAACTACGTGAACGTGAGGCAAGTTTGTGAACGCTGTACCAGAACATACCTTGGAATATGCACGAGATATTTGAATCTCACAGAGTTGTGTTTCAACACGCACCGACGCCGTGTGTTACCATGTTCGCTTATTATACTTTCCCGTAGTATGAAATTACAACTTCACTAAATTATAATTTATAATTATAATTTATAGCTATCATGGCTGAAGTAATTACACATGTTTAGTAGAAAAAAAATCCTACTAATATTATAAATGCGAAGTTTGTAAGTATGTGTGGATGTATGGATGTTTGTTATTCTTTCACGCGAAAATTACTAAATGGATTTGAATGAAATTTTACAATATTATAGCTTATACATCAGAATAACATAAAAGCTATAATTTATAAATATATTGTGTGAATTTTCCAAAAGATAACGATAAGTGTCAAATAAGGAGGAAAATAATCCGCCATATGCGAGCTATTCTGGTGTGCGCTGCAAAAACCGTTAGAATTATACGTATAAGATGTATAATGGAAATGTTTACCTTAAATATTTCTACAAAAAAGCCCATGTAAGCATATATCTATCTTTTATGTGTAAGCCATTATCGCCAAAATAGTGAACCATCTATTAATTATAGGGCGGTGTGAAGTTTGCCGGGCCACCTAGTTTTGTAATAAGTATATGTTTAATTAGAGGTATGGTCGTTCGCGTTCGTCCAAGAAGACCCAGAGGTCACCATCCCAGGTAAAACTGCAATGCGTAATGTTATCCACCTCGAATCGCACAGATTGGATAAGGACCGTAACAGAACGTCACGAAGAAAGGTCATGACACTCAGGAATGAGGAAATGACGCACGTAAACATACATACATGCTCATTTTCTTCTGTTTCCTTCAAAAATAGACATGTTGAAGTCTAGTAAAAGGTGAATGAGGCTTTGGGTGTAGAGAAAAAAAAGTATCATATAGCAGCGCCAGAACTTCTACCATTCGAAATTATATGTGATCAGCGATTGCTGATCGGAATCATTAAATTAATTGGTTGAATAATCATTCTGTTGTTTTATCTAATTTAAAGTCTGTTTATTCATACATTGGATGTTAGATAGTAAGAACTCATACAGTTATATTTTAAATATACGTTTTAACAAACACAAAGAACAGCTTAACCCTGCAGAAAGCGCAGATCGACTTTGCCATAGATTATGTTGTCAGTGGGGCTTCAGAGGAGCCTCAAGCGAGTTACTTATTCTCTGTATAACGTTGCTTAGGTGTCCATCAGTTTATTTTATGTGCAAATAACTGAGATTTCAAACCGGTTTGCTGAAACAGTGTCTGTTAATACTATTTAAACACTGCAAATGGCTAGTACGGAGTGCTTGCTTTTAGCAAATGGCTGCTACAAAATTTGTGAGTGTATTTCACACCCACATATAATTTAAGTTATACAAATAGAGTAGACACAAAAGAAAGTGATTGCAAGATTTTGATACAGGGTCGGTGAACATGTATTAAAAAGTGTAATTTTCAAATGACTGTTTTGATATTAGCTGCAGCTACTGGGTAAAATTAAGAATTTGAACACTCCTGGACTCAATCAAACATACACAAAAATCATTAGTCCAGTCCATGTTAAGTGAGCACTACCCAAAGACATCCATAACAAGCAAATATGTTGCAGATTGCCTACATTTATTTGACAGAGGAGGGCCTAGACAGGAAAAAAGATATCTCCTTTTCCCCGCTAACCCCCTCCCTGACTAATCCTTTTCCCGTTCTCGTTCCCATCCTATCCTTATGAGGAAAGGGTGCAAAGGGGATGAGGACTGAAATTAGGCACCGGCACCTCACTCATCAGACGAAACGCAGAGTACTTCTACTTCACGCCTGTCTTCTGCAAGGTCGTGGTATTTCATCGGTCTAGCCGGCCCATTCGTGCAACAGATATTGTTGTTGCGGGCTCTACCACTGTTATCCAGGTCCGATTTGGAGGAGTAGCCGCGTTCGGGATTACACACGTGCAGAAGAGAAATGTATATTTGAAGATAAGAAATGGTGACGTACAATACGGTGAATGAAAACCCATTTAAACAGATACTCTATTAATCATTAGCAAATATAAATATTTTAGTTACCTTAAGCACTTCATGTACATTATATTAATCCTTTCCACCATTTAAGATAAATTACTATCTTGTATCTAAATCTAACGCCGGTTTCACGCCGGTTTCGGGACTGTTCGCTTGATGCGACTACCCTCGCGCTGCGCCCTTCACTGTCACCTACTGTGCTTAATTTCAATATGATCCAATAAAGGGATCGAACCAGGTATCAACCATCAAGCAATTAATACAAAACTAATATAGCTTTGGACTCACTCACTTGCGGCTCAGTGAACGGACGTGTTGAGTGTTGCGTACAACTATCTCGGCTTAATGCGACACCCAACGCGTCATACACATAGTACAGTTAAATAATCAGAGTAAACGATGTGCTGCGATCACCAAGTGGAGAAAAATATTCATCGCAGCCGAATCTTACGGAATCAAGTCTTAGTGTAACAACAAGAAAGCGTAAACTAACTGATAATTACACGGAATTACGCAATGATTTAACTGAAATGTTCAAATTGTGGTCCGAGCAGCAAGATATAAAGCACAGGGAACTGATTACAACAATTTTGGAGGCGAAGAAACAAAATGAAATTATCAAAATAATTTTACAACAAAAGAATCAAGAGAACACTGAACTCAAAACTAAACAAGAAAATTTAATTGTTGATCACGCTAATGCTTTGAGCAGATTGATGTCCTGGAGAAAGAAGTAGAGGAATTTAAAAGAAATCAACGTTTGAACTTAATTGAAATTAGCAATGTTCCTAAACTATGTAACGAAAACTTAAATCAAGTTGTCAAAAATCTACACACAGCAGTTAAACTACCTTTTGATCAAGATTCGATAAAAAAAATATACAAAGCAAAATTTGGACTAAATAAACTGGTTGTCGAATACAAAGATTTAGAAGTAAAACGAAAAGTACTGAAGTTTGTTAAAGAATTTAATAAAAATGCATTAGAAAAGATTAATAGTGAAACCCTAGGACTGGGAACTGAAAAAACAGCAATATATGTCTCAGATTCAATGACAAATTCTGCTAGAAGATTGTATTTTTCTGCACGTCAATTGGTCAAATCTGGCAAATATAAATACTGTTGGGTTTCCGAAGAAAAAGAAAAAGAAAATGCGAGAAAAACAAGGAGTAGCAGCTGTTCATGTTCATACTAATTTTCAACTGGAGCAATTGATAGCGAAGTATACCGAGGCATAACAATACTGTTTAATATTATTTTCTTTATCTTGTATTTGCATGTTAGATTTACTTTTATGAATAATTAAAGAAATTTTACATACTCTTGTGGCTGACGTTGACGATAGTATTAACGTCGGCACATCATCCCTGATTGACAATCCCGATGATTGTGATAAATTCTTAAGCAATTCTTCATTGGGAATTAAAATAGTGGTCCAGAATATACGTAGCATTAAAAAAAATTCGACCAATTCATAATTATTTTAACTAGATTAAAATTGGATTTTGACTTGATCATTTTAAGCGAATGCTGGTTATCTCACGTCTTACATCTTCCTGTTTTGTCGGGATACACGAGTTATCATACACAAAATCATATTAAAAAAAATGGTGGTATAGTTGTCTATGTCAAAAATTCTTAAAATGTTTCTGTTTATGAACCTGAAATGATGGAGTCTGATTGTCTCGTTGTAAATGTTAACAAAAAACTCTCATTAATTTGCATATATCGATCACCTTCTTTTTCATCGATAGATAACTTTGCTACATCTCTCGACAAATTACTTACAAATCTTCGAAGAATTAAAAATATTAGTTAAACAGGTGATATCAATATTGATATAAAATTAAATAATAGTGACTCAAAAGCGGATGCTTATTTAAACCTCTTGGTAAAAACGATCCTAATTCAGCAACAAACAATTTTTTAGCTATTCTAATGAAAACAATTAATAAACATACCAAGGTCAAAGAAGTATCCAATCGAAAACAAATATTAAACCATGGATTACCCCAGGCTTGTTACGGTGTATTAAATTTAGGGATATATTGCATCTAAGGACGCGAAAAAATCCTGATAATCAAGTATTAAAGATTTCTTACCTAAGATATCGTAATTTCTGTAATAAATTATTAAAAAAATTAAAAATATTTATGAACAGAATCAGATAAGTGAAAACAAAAATGATATTAAAAAACATGGAATATTGTTAAAAAAATATGTATAAATATGTCACTTAGAACCTACTCCTAAGGAACCAATAGAGCTATTACTCATAAAACATAATAAAACAGAATCTATTAATTATGTAAACAATTACTTTGTCAATATAGGTGTAAAACTGGCTAATAACATAATTAATAAAAAAGATATTTCGTGTAATGTAAAAGAAAATACCAATATTATGGAATTGCCCCATTCTCTAATCGAACATCCAAATATAATTAATGTGCCCCAAAAATCTCTCTTGCTCTTACCGACGTCGGATCAAGAAATACGTAAAATTGTAATTTCCTTAAAAAATCCAGTTCGACAGGATGGGATCTCATCAATTTTTATTTAATATGCTATCCACATTCTAGCTAATCCCATTCCTCACATATGTAACATATGTCTAGATAATGGAGTTTTCCCAAATGCATTAAAAAGGGCACTTGTAATTCCAGTGCACAAATCAGGAGACAGAGAAAATATCTCTAATTACAGACCTATAGCGCTGTTACCATGCTTAGCGAAAATACTTGAGAAAGTTATCAACATTCGTTTACTTAATTATTTAAACTGGCAAAAAAATTTATCGCCTTACCAATATGGCTTTAGAGAAAATAAATCAACAAGTGACGCTACTGAACATCTAGTGAGTTACATAAGTGAGAAATTGGACAAAAAATACAAATGCTTAGGAGTGTTCTTAGATATGGCTAAGGCCTTTGATACCGTGTTTATTCCGAATTTATTAATGAAACTTGAAAAAATTGGAGTTCGAGGACTACCACTTTAGTTATTTACAGATTACTTAAACAATAGAAGTCAAGCTTTGAAAGTCGGTGACATTATTAGCAGTAATACTGCTATAAATTTCGGTGTACCGCAAGGATCTGTATTGGGGCCTACGCTTTTTCTTATTCACATTAATGAATTATGTAATCAGAAGTTAAAAAATGCTGAAATTATAAGTTACGCTGACGACACTGTAATTATTTTTCATGGTACTACGTGGAATGATGTTAAAAATATCGCTGAAGAAGGCCTGAGAACTATTATTAAATGTCTTGAAAGAAATATTCTTACCCTTAATTTAACTAAAACTAAATTTGTTACATTTTCCATAAAAAGCAATGACCAACCCCTTGACGGTAATTTTTGTTTGAAGGCCCATACATATAAGCCTAATATGACCAACTGTAATTGCTATGTGGTATCCTCGACCTCCACGATTAGGTATCTTGGAATTTTAATAGATCAAAATCTTAATTGGAAGCCCCACATTAATAACCTATCAACACGATTGAGTAAACTTATAAGTGTGTTTAAAAACATTAGACACATAAACGATCCTACTACAGTAAAAGCTGTACATTTCGCGTTGTGCCAATCCATTACTTCATATGGTATAATAGCATGGGGTGGCGCGTCTAAAACTGAGCTAATTAAAATTGAAAGAGCTCAACGAGCAATAATTAAAATAATACATTTTTATAATTTCAGATATCCGACCACTTTATTGTATGAAGAATTTTCTGTACTTACTGTCAGACAATTATTCATCAAAGCCGCAGTTATTAAACAACATACAATACGGACACAAGTTTCCAATAAAAGAAGGCATTTTATAGTTTATAATATCCCATTCTGTAGAACAACTTTTGCGCAAAAATTTTTTCCTTTTCTGGGACCTCTTCTCTATAACCATATAAATAAATCAATACCTATAACTAAATGTAGCAAATTTAAATTAAAACAAATAATTGATAAATATCTCTTAAACATGAATTATGAATCTATAGAAAAATTATTAGTTATTACATAACTAATAGTATATTTTCTAGTTTTGTGTTTTAAATGTAAATAATCCTATATTGTATTAATACAACAAATGAAAAAGTAAATTAATTTGTACTAATTGTTTCATGTGTATTTTCAGCTTATACTATACATTTCTTGCAGCAAACAATAAACTGGCCGCACTACCCTGCCGTAATACAGTTCTTTACTAGTACGGAGGGTAGCTGAACAAATTGCACTGTGGCAAATTAGCACAAAGTTTAAAGTTTAATTTTTGTTACGATACAAAGACTTTCGCCTATATATTTGTGTAATAACTTTAATCTACTCTAGAAATACCTAATTTGCATATAGATTTTATTATAATTGAATTTGTATCTTTTGTAATTTAATCAGAAATAAATGATTATTATTATTATTATTTTTATATTTAATACATATTTTTTTATAATATACCTTAAAAAATCTACCAAAACAACAGACATTCTAAAATATATTATATAAAAATAGTGATCCACCGGCTGCGGAGTCCTTTTATTTCAAGCAACCAGTGGTCAGGGTTACAGAGAGAGGAACTTTCTCACAATGGGGGCAGACTCTAAAATTACCTTAATTATTATTTTTATTATTATTATTATAGCTAACACAATATTAATTAATTCTAAGGTGAAACGAAGTTTGCCGGCTCAGCTAGTGTAGTATAAATTAAATATCTTCCTAAAAATCTGTATTAAGCAAATCAATATTTTATTTCATTACTCCGTGCCTATTGCTAGGGCGTTTGTATCTCAGATACTTTATATGCCGGCCGTAATTAGTTCCGTGTTTTGCGTCTTTGGCAACATTTGGCGCTGCGTCGACTACTTTCCTCAACATATAAATTACATCGAGAATGTTTTATACTACCTAAACAGTTTGCACGTAAGTTAAGTAGTTGAATGTCTTGTAATTTTTTTTGCTAAGATGATATTTACTTAAAAGCGATAAAATAATAAGCAAAAATTTTGTAGTTAATCGACGCTTTATATTTTGACCCTGAATCAACTAGTTGCAAGTTGCAAGCAAAATATGGTGATTCATGATATTATCATCCAAATAATTATAGGTGGGTAAAGGAGAAGAAGACCTTTTCAAGATTATGTGTCCCAGAAACAGAACTGAGGGAGCTGAATAGCTCCTTAAATCAACCCAACTAAGGGTCTACATCGCTTCTCTTCTGGAGTCGGGTTCGATTACTAAGTTCAACTGAACAAAAAAATATATTTATTACTTAATAGATGCTTTGCTTACCGTTATTGGACAGAGGTACGGCGGTACTTCAAACCAGGACAGCTTTTCACTTTATATAAAGCACAGATCCGACCGTGTATGGAGTACTGCTGCCATATCTGGGCAGGTGCAGCCAAATATCAACTCGCGGCACTAGATTCGGTGGAGAGGCGGGCCAAGAGGCTGATCGGTGACCAAGACCTTAACTTGACCAGTCTTGAGCACAGACGTAAAGTGGCTAGCCTCTCGGTGTTTTACAGATTGCATTTTGGGGAGTGTGCGCAGGAATTACACGATTTAATTCCCCCATCTCCATTCTACCATCGGACATTTAGACACACGGCAGGTTTCCATCCTTTCATAGTAGACATACTGCGCGTTCGAACGAAGCGATTCGAATCATCGTTCATTGTGCGTACGGCAAAGGATTGGAATAATTTGCCAGCGTCAGTATTTCCGTCCGATTACGATGTGGGTACCTTCAAGAGAAGAGTGAATAGGCTGTTTCTAAACTAGTGCGTTCCATCTTTAGACCACATCACCACTTAACACTAGGTGGGATTGTTGTCAAGCGCTAGTTTATACTTAATAAAAAACAAGAGGAGGGCGTAGACAGTAAAAGGAGATTTCCTTATCCCCGTCCTATCCTCCTCTCATTCCCATCCTATCGTTGTGAGGAAGGAGGAGGAGGTCCGCTCGTCTGACGAAACACAGAGTACTACTATTTCTACTTCACGCCTGTTTTCTGTGAGGTTGTGGTTTATTATTGCAATTTTTCTATTATTAGCCGGCCCATTTGTGCAACAGATGTTGTTGCTATACTACTGTTGTGCCCACAACAAAAGCGGGATTGTGTTTTGTGTACGGGATCTCGTTCGTTCCTGTTGTATTCCTATTTGCTAACTTATTAAGAAGCGAAAACCGAAAAATTGCTATCTCCGTCCATCACATTATTGTCAAAGGACGCAAGAGTTCATGTTTATGTATTTCTTAGTTTTTTAAACCTTAATTCTTATTGTACTCGCATCTCTAATAGAGTATGTTCGCAAGGATTGCTACCTTGAATAAAGTTACAAATGTATGCGTCAATTAACAAAATTTCAGCTAATTTTGAATTTGGAAACAGTCGCGTCGGTTGTCAACGTAATTAATTTAATGTAGCTCAAAGTTGTTTCCCTCATAATTTATGACGACCTCTGTTTAATATTGAGAAATTAAAGAACATTTGTTTTGACATGGAGAGTATTATGAGAAAAGTTAAAAAACTAAACTAATCGAGTAAAAAAAGAACTAGACTAAGACTAATTGAAACCTCGATGAGTACACATTGATTCTCCGCCTCGTATTTTTCTTAAGGAACTGTTAACAATTTTGCTGTATATCTCAGAGCAAGGATATGGCCCTATGATGTATGTTGGGAAATACTACTGGCAATACTATATTCACAGGATATGAAACGTACCCATATCCGTTTTTAGTAAGTGACCCGTTTTTACATCCTCCATTTACTATATGCTTGCCTCCCTCTCATCTAGTTTTGACGTAGTAATTCATACATATGTTTTAAATCATCGTTCGTCCTAGTATGTTTTGTTACTTTATTGCTTAATGTTTTCCATCCTTTTTTGAATCGCCATTTTTCTATAATACTTATAAGACCAACTACTTATAGCACTAGAAAAAAATTGCACGCCTTAAGATATTGAAACGTTTGGTGCAGTACACATTTTTTATAAATAAAATTTTTATCACTACTTACAAACTGAATAAAGTAAAATAAATTCGCCAATAAACGCTTAAAACAACTCATTATTAAGATGTTTGCTCATGAACCTGAGATGCGGTTAAATGCTAATTTCTGGGGTTATTTGGTGAACACTGTATTCATAGTTGGTAAGTAGTAACTTGGATTTACAGCTTAAAGTCGCAATAGTAGATTAAGGCCCCGGCAATATCTGCTGTTTCTTAACAGATGACAAAGTGCTCGAGATAAATGAATAATGGAAGAAGTTCACTTTAGCCGCCTTCTACCTTCTTCAATTAAATATTAAACTTAACTGAATCTTAATTATAATAAACTGTTAGTTATAACTATAAAAGTAAGGATTCTTAGCACACACAGTTTATACATACATATATATATTTATATCTGCGTTTCACAAACGGCTTGTTTGTACGTTATGTCTGAAGTGGAGATAATGATTTATCTTGAAATAGGTCACTTCAATTTTTCTACGCGTTGAATTATAACTGCACTGAATAATACTGTGCCATATTTATACTGTGCTCAGGGGTAGTTTTATCCCTACTAATATTATAAATGTGAATGTAAGTTTGTTTGTTACGCTTTCACGCGAAAACTACTGAACCGATCATCATGAACATTTAGCAACAACATTTAACAGTGGTAGAGCCCGCAACAACAACATCTGTTGCACGAATGGGCCCGCTCGACCGGTGAAATACCACGACCTCACAGAAGACAGACTTGAAATAGTATTCTGCGTTTCGTCTGATGAGTAAGGTGCCGTAGACCCAATTCTGGTTCTCTCCCCCTTCCCCCTCCCATCCTTTCCATATACGGACAGGATGGGAGGGGGAAGAGAACTTGACGGTGGAGTGGATGTATTGCAATTGGAAATAATCATTTTCTGTTTGTCCACTCCTCTGTCCATTACAGGTGGGTAACGCATCTGCAACTCATTAGTCAGTTGCAGATGCTTACGGGTAGCGATCACTTGACATCGAGTGAACCGCTTGCTCGTTTGCCACCTAGTACTATAAAAATGAAACTTTGTACACATATTCTTAGAGGTATTAGAAGTAACGTAGGATACTTTTTATGAAAAAAAATGTATAAAGCGAATGATTTATGTTCCCTATAGATCCATAGACTCCGAAACGGTTGGGCCGATTTCGATGAAATTTACAGGGATTGTCCAGATTGTAACATTCCTGTATTTGGTAGCGATCGGATCAACATAATTAGTGATACCCGGGCGTAGGCAGGGCGGATCACTAGTCATCTATATATATATATATATGAATCTGACTGAATGGTACATCAACGCACAGCCCAAACTACTGAGCCTTGTACGTATGCCCATTTCGTTATTATATAGGCCTGAATTAAAATATTTTTTCTAAAATCACATCCTAAATCTGTAAAGTAGAGGATGAAGGTTTGTATGGCGAGACAGGTACGAAGCCGCGGCGGAATGCTAGTCATTTTTTTGTTGTTTGTTTTAGTCACAAATTTTGCCTCGGTGAACTTAAACGCCAGCATGTACTGCTGGTATGGTATTTAGGGTATTTTAGTCGAAATCAACTTATTATGGTTTAATTTTATTAATATGTTAAACCTTATTCAGAAGTCAACCCTTAATAATAATCAATAATTACTTAGGCTTACTTAATTTTTTTTTTAATACATATGTATATAATAATAATAATATCCTAGGACGTATTCACACACGGCCATCTGATCCCAAGCTAAGCAGAGCTTGTTCTACGGAAACCAGGTAACTGATATGCTTATGTCTTCTACTATCTTTTTGTAAATACATACTTAAATAGATAATAACACCCAGACAAAGGACAAACAGACAAATGTTTGTCCTGGGTGGGAATCGAACCCACGACCGGCGGCGTGAAAAGCAAGTATGTTACAAACCACGCCAACGGGCCGGCGTATATTTATCACATAATTTCGTTGGAAATTCGAAATAACGAGGCTCACTGGAAATTACAAGTTAAATAGTCTTGTTTATTCAAGTTACGTTTCACAGTTCCACATTAAATATAATTGCGGCAATTCATAATGCTTAGTTCTTATTAATGACTTAAATTTCTTATGAACTGCTTTGTTAAAATTCGAATGATTTAAAATTTGAACTTGTTATTTTTATGCTGATAATGTTTTTCGTAAAATGATTAACAGTATGCATTCGATTAAGTGAGCAGATGGACTAAGAATGAACGTATATTACTTAAATGTTAATATAAAATAAAGTCCAGTTACTTCAGTCGAATGTAGCTTGTAAATAATGTTTGATCCATTAAGCTAGTTTAAGAGTTTATAAATTATTATTATAACATAGAATTCTTTCCCTTAATAATCTTAATTATATCGTAAATTTATGATAAAGTATGTACTCGTGAGTTACATTTTTTATCTTGAAGAGTGTTTGTATGTATAGAACTAATATTTATTTTGGAGTTTCAGACACGAGCAATTATGTTGGAACGCTCATTCCTAAGCTATTATTACAGAAAATTTGTAACACTTTTAATTGCTGTTCGACTAAGTATTCTATAATCGTTACGCTTTCAAAATATAGGCTCATTTGTGTTATCAGGAAAACAAGTTTGATTTTTCAGCACTATTATACTAACATTAGTGTTATCTGTGTAGAGCAGTGTGTAATTTTGTGTTTATGATAACATTTTCCCTGCATACAATATTAATTATACAAATAAAATATATAAGATAGGTTTAGGTTTCTTAATTACTTTTCTTCTCATCTTATATATATGCTATTTTTAATTTGATTTCTTTGTTTATTTACTCATTTTCTTAATACCTAACAATGAAGTTACAAGAGGCGGCCTTATTGCCTAAGGCATTCCCTGTCGGTCAACTACGACTGCGGTGTAAAGTAGTAAAATAAACAATAGATTTTTTAATATGTTAATAAATATATTATATGTGCCTTTTTTATGAAAAAGTGGCAAACGAGGAATCGTTTCACCCTATAGTGATCGCCATCCATAGGTATCCGCAACAAGCTAGTGAGTTGCATATGCATTGCTTAAACAGAAAAAAGAATAATTTTCCTTTACCAATTCATGTCCTCCCTGATCAAATCCTCTTCTCATTCCCAACCTTTCCTTATTTCGAAAGGATAGAAGGAGAAAAGGTCTAAAATTAGGCTTCTTTATTAAGTTTATATATTTTTTATATTATAATTATTTATATTTTACAACAATACGATTTGATCTATTAAAATGTTAGATTTGACATTATCAATGTAGTAGATTTATTTAATAAAACTGTACATTAGATATTATTATATACAAGTTAATCGTGGGACTTACTTCACCTGGTTCAAATTTTTAACCAATTAAAACAGAAGTATTAATATTAAATTTACTAAACCTGGCTACACATAAATTAACGAGGAAGCAAGATTGTTCCAAGCACGAATGCAGTAAACAAGCCAGTAGTCGTACGCAGTGGTGGCCCGATTTAAGCTATTTGCATACAAATTAACCGGACGACTACCTAGCCGACATTTCACATAGAATAAGTAACTCCGTCCGCACTGTCCGGGACACAGACGCAGCGTAATCTGCTCTAAAGTCAACCCACCTCTTACTTGATAGTGGTGGAGCCCGGAACATCAACATCTTTGAGTGTGGTGCCGGCCTAATTTTACTCCATTTTCGGAGGTCTTGTAAATTATTTTAACATTTTCAATTGATTATTTTGATGGTAAAACTACCATAAGAGTACCATCAAGAGCAAAGGATAGGTCTTTCTCTTACCGGCAATCAAAATACTAAATTATGTCAAGTTTTAATTATGTGTCGGCAAAACATAAATTATAAATTCCAAAACCTTGTATTGATTTACGCCTCTTTATTAAGGTGTTTCATATTGCTAATTTTGAATAAATTAATTGCCTTGAGATGACAGTGAAAGTGACAGCAAGCTCTCGTCTCGCGTCGCGGGGCGGCGAAATTCACTCGGGGCAAATTTAGAAATCATAGCACTTATTTTGGGGATTAAAATATAAAATTCGTCAGATTTATAATGAACAAAATACGTATTTAATATTTTATACGTTAATTATAACAAAATGATTGGTAATTTTTATTTAAATTTCGTCAGAATTATCAACATATTTGGGTTGTCTATTACTCCCGCTATCGGGAGTAAAATTCTAACAACTATAATTTAAATGTTAGTGTAAGATTCATACCCTCATCTGTTATTTGATCAGGATGTTTCAACGTTTATGTCCTCCGATTGGATTTGTGATCGATAAAACTCGATTCCTGGAATCGCCAACAGCGAATTAAGGGTTCAACCTAGGATCAAGTGGTATCTGGATTTGACATGCAAACGACGTTATGCGAATGAACGCCCTCGCAATATACAAACACTGCCAGGAATAAAGAGTGAGAGTGAGCGGAAATCCGAAAATATAACCTTTCATTTGTAAGTACGATTTCCAGTTAAATTAATCCTTTATTTGTAAAAAACGATAAGTAATTAATGGTGCCACAAATGACGACAACAATAGGAATAATTATAAATGTGTTATTACGTGATTATAATAAATAATAATAATAATAAATCGGCCTTTTCTAGAATGTTTCCCACTGCAGGGACACAGGCTTCCTCACCGCGAGAGGGAATGAGCCGTAATCCACCACGCTGGCCCAGTGCTGGTTGGTGGATGTCACATGTCTTCGAATTTGGTGGTTCCAAGAACATGCCGGTTTCCTCACGATGTTTTCCTTCACCGTTCTTGAAGCAGTGGTGAGGAAATAAATTACACAAAGTAAAGCACCTGCCTGGGTTCGAACCCGCAACCTACAGTACGCGAGTCGGGGCCTAAACCGCTGAGCCACCACTGCTGCATTACGTGATTAGTAGTATTAATCAACTAAATTAGATAGTAGCCTTAAATTCCTATTCTCTAAACTTGTCAGTCTATCTTTATTTGATCGGGATATATTTTCTCAGACTGTACTCGTATGTCTGTCACTTATGAGTGAGTACGCTCATGTCATAATCTATACAATTATTTTTCTAAGGGTTATATTTCTTTAATCCTTATTCTGGAATTGAATACAAGAAAAATAAATGAAAAGAAGTCCATGGAAACTGTTCCGAATTCAAATAAGCTGACGCGTGTTGAGCATATTGTTCACGCGATTATATAAGATTTTCCCACACCAAATATCGTCCAAAGCAGCTAAAGAATGTGAAAAATCCTTTAAAGAGATGAGTATTGCGAAGTGTATTCACAATAGAACACATAAGTAATTATGCCTTTATGGGGACAACAATGAAACGAGAACGCGGTCACACGGCCGTGTACGTTACCTCACAATTAGAACATGAATTAATATCAAATGGCCATGCGAACAGTGCCGCATGTAATCTGTGTTGATGCTCAAAACTAATGTCCCGATGAATAGATTGAATTGTTGACGCGTTCTACACGTGTTGAAAATTGTTTTATCTTTGATGAATTGTAAGCTTCAACATGTAATTTCTTGTTTCACTTTGTGATTCTTTGCTCTACTTTAAAAACCGATATTAGTTGAACTGTAGCCTCCTAATTTCACTTTTTTTATGTCAAATTTTAATATCTTCTCCTAATATATAAAATGCCATGTATGTGTTTCTATATATACGTGTTTCAAAATAGCTAGACCAATTTCTATCAATTTAAAAAAAACCCTAGCGATTTCCTATATTGGCATAGCGGGTGATCTTGTGAAGTTTGGTAGCGATCGGATCAACATAATTCGTGCTACCCATGCGAAGCTCGGATCACAAGCAAAACATTAAATATGTAATACACAATTATATCTACCAAGTTAAAGCGATTCTCCATTACTACAACTACGAAAACGATATGTACATTTCAATTTGTTTTAAAACATAAGACTCAACGCATGGAGATCAGATTTACAGTTAACCCAATATAAATGTTCGAGACATGAAGCTAAAATTAATAAAATTAGGTCACGTAAATGTTTGAAAAAAGCAAAACTAAAACTGTTTGCATAATCTGAAAGCTTCTTAATTGCTTTTGAATTCCCTGGCCGTCTTTAGTGGCGAGCGTTGTACGAAAATATAACTTTTAACAAAATTATATTTTTATTTATTAAATTTTTTACACTGAGGTACACTTTCACTGTTTTCGGAATGAAAATGGGAATTTCAATCTGTTTGAAATATAAAAGTCAACGCAACGTGGATGTAACAATGATGATGACGGCACTAGATTTTATAAATACACAGATAGTGCTTGCTGTCCTCATGATGCTACCTTTCTCGTTGATTATCGTCTATGCTTCCGTTGAAACTTTAATAGACCATCCATCCGTCCTTTGAGCCATCATCTGCCATAAAAGATTAATAAAAGCGCCATCTATGTTAAATTTAATTGACATAAACTTTAGTTGACTTAACTAGACCTTTGAGTGTTTGTCTTGGTTTCTTAAAACTACTTTCTCTTTATTTTGCATCTAAGCGGGTCGGCCCATGTTAACAACTACAACATGTAGATAAAAAATAAAGGCTGTATTTTCTGCCTGTGATTAAATAACGAGCAAATTATGTGTAACGTAGTTTTGCAATTCTGAATATTTTTCAATTCATTTTCAACAGTTAACGTTGTCGCTTTTTAATAGTCAGGTTAGTTAGCGATACCAAATTTATTTCGACTCTCTCAGCTTTTCGCCGACGACAGTTCGGAAAAGTTAAATTAAATAAGAGCTTGTAAAAAGTGTAAGGCGAAATGGGCGCTGTAACGAAGCTTAAAATAATGGCTCGTTATTTTCAGAGCGGAGCGGAATAAAAATGAGAAAACACACGTCGCGCGATTATGATTTTACATTACTTTGACACTATTGGAAAATCGTTAAATATTCACTCAGCGTCGTTTGCGTTTTTAAAGCTAGGTAATTAGAGACCAAAATATTAAGGGATGAGTTCTTAGTTCGCGTCCCAGCCGAATACTATTCTGTGTAATTAAGTAATAATTGATCCAGTAATATCTAATATTTAAGGATTTAGTTACTATAAATTCGGTGTATATTACGAAATTGTAGGTATTGTAGTTTTAATGTGTACACCTCTGTGCGTAAATAAAGAAAAGCAGTTACAAAATAAACTAAACTAGGTTCAGGAGTGCTGCAAATAGCCAAGCATTTGAATTCTCTGATGCATTACTGAAATACCGAATGCCACGTGGAATGGTCGCGGTCATTGCACTTGTCGGTATATTTAAATCGGCGTTCGCGCAATTAACGTCCGCAGAGTTCATTACATGTTCGACATCCCTATCTTCTAATTATAATACAATTGTCCAATTGCTCCTGGTAATTGTTTTGTCATGCCTTTACTAGTTAGTTGGTAATCAGTAATTTGTTCACTTCGTTAGTTAAATTTAGATGTTACCCGTTGTCCCAGATGTACGATAAACGCGGTATTGCGAAACGACGCGAAAATATCAAGTTGTATAATTTGTGGTCTAAATTAACTTCTTAATTAATCGTATCGGTTTGGTCGAACCATGTCACACGGTATCAGAGCTTGGAGACGCTCATTTATTTCGAAAACTATTTGATGTTATCACTATGTTGCTTCTTTGGTATATTTAAGAACAGTCATAGTGAACAAATAATAACGATTTTTCCTGTGCTGTTCGTAAATATATGGTAAAATATAGTCTGCATACAGACTTCCTATTATATTCCCTAAGGCAGGGGTCTTATGTTGGACATATGATCATAATGATGATATAAATAAATTTAAAGATGTGGACGTAGATTGGCTATTATAAAAGTTGTAATTGAAATGACTATTTAAAGTTACGTGAAGTAGCTCCAAGTGAAAAATGACAACGTCAATAATTGTCTAAAATTGATTATGTCTTCAAGGGAATATTACGTAATAAGTACAAACAAATAATAGAACAGCTTAATACGTATGCGTTTGCATGCAAAATTCCGGTCGGCGGCGAACAGTAAATTGGTTTTAGTGAGAACCGACGTGCGGTTTGTTACAAAGGTTTCGGGCAGCGTAACGTTTATTTGCATTTCGTTAAAAGCTTTAGCTGTAAAAGAATTTATAGTATTTTATTAGTTGTATTTATTTGTGTTTGCTACAAACCACGTCATATATCACGTTTACAAAGGGAAAAATTGTTCAGTGCATTCAGATTGGTGTAGTCTTTCTGGTTACAAACTTTGGTTTGACTGTAGTAACATAAGATATAGAGAATCAGCTCTATATCTTATGTTACTACAGTCAAATTTATGGTACTGGATAAGGATACCTTGGAGGACTTTATATCGCAGATGTGCAAGCTTCTCCATCAATGTCTTCATTTCTTCACAGTACACATCTGCAGTAATGCTCTGCCGTGCATTTGGTAACTGCGATGAATCCACACCGGCGCTAGACCACCAAACTGTGATGATCAACTTTCTAGAGGTCTTTCTAGAGAGCATTGCTTTGGTGCTGAAACAGGATCTAACCAACTTGCCGAGCGCTTCCGATTGTCAAATAGAATCGATTTTTCGCCGCATGTAACAATTCGGTTTAAAATTCTTTCATTTCTGTGCTTGTTGAGCAGCGCGAGGCTGGTCTCGACGCGTAGGTTGCGCTGGCCATCATTAAGTTCGTGGGGCGCACCCATCTATCAATCTTTTTAACCTTGCCAATTTGTCGCAAACGGACCGATAAACGGATTATTTTTTTGATGTTAACATTAAAAGCTGTAGCTAGCTTTAGATTGACTATAATCAGCTTCCACAATCGCCTTTAATTCATCATTGTTAACCAAAGTGTCCGGACGACCACGAGGTTCATTCTTCAAATCAAAATTTCCAGAACGAACCCAATAACGGGTTGTGCGGTCGCTTGTAAAGTTCTCTCCGTAAACGTTGTTGATGTTACGTGTCGCTTGTGCCGCCTTGACGCCACGACGGAACTCATATTCCATAATTACACGATTTAAAGTATCCATTATGACGAAAAATATTCAAACGTAATGAAAATATAAAGCTAATCAATAAAGAAAAGGCTGAAATTTTACTTTAAAAATCCTTTGCGATATATTAAAATTATGGTCGTCATAAATCACTAAAGATGGGGAAGATCTCTTTATTGACGAGGTGTACGTGAATATCCCTTTTGTTTTCTGTGCAGTGTAAACAGTACGAGTTGAGTTCCGTGCCGTACTTGCACAGCTCACCCAAGAAATGCGTTTCAAATAAATATAAAATTATGCCAATAAATTAAAACAATGTTATATTCGTAAGGCTACAGATATTGATAATCGTATTGACTAAATGTTGTAAAATATTATATATGTACCTTACAAACCGTTTGTAATTATACATAAGTGTATTAGCAACCCGCCCCGGCTCCGCATGGGTAGTTTCTCTACACAAACGTTCATCTCCTACTTAAGGTAAAACAAGTGACAGTCATGCCAAAAGATTACCTACATTAGAACAGTTAATATGATCGTTAAATTTTATTAAATCTTTTCATTTTCCGCACAACTTTCTTATTATTTTCTTTTATAAAAAAAAGTAAAAAACCCAAAAAAAATGTTTACCGAAGTCGGTCCTGCCGTTCGCACGTGATGCCGTGACCAAGGAAAATATGGATTTATTTTTATTGTATAAATTAACTCAATTGTTATAATAGAACCAAATATAGCATTGAACAATTTGAAGCACACCAATTCTTCTCCGCGGTTAACTTTGAAGTAGGAAGCTAAGTTTAAAATGAATATCAAATGACCGCAGACATCGGTACATCACTTACTATAGGAGATCCTCCTGGAGTCAAGTTAGAAATCACAAATCATCGAAAGTGAAAACAGTTTTGAAATTAATAATATATTATTAATACATATTATGGAATAAAAAGATCGTATAATATCATAGTAAATATATTATATGGCCCATATTTTATTGGTTAATAACTACAAAATTAAACAAATATCGATAAAAGCAATATTAATCGCATAATTCACTAATTAGTTATCAAAACTAATAAGATTTACGCTAAAAATCAATTAACTGAAGCGATATCTTGAGCTTGTTATCGAAAAAAATAAGAATTTTATGAGGATATTACTTACGTATGTGATTTTATTTTGCAATGAAATTTTTATTATTTTGTAATGAAGGTGAACAAGTGTACTAATATTTATGTACTAACCTTTGTTGTCTTAGTTGCATCTCTTATTATGAAACTATTAAATATGTGTCAGCCGTGCAGCTTCACAAAGGCTACACGATCTAAAATACAACATATGAAATTCATACCCTCAGCTGTTATTTGATTACATGTTAGGTAATATTTACAATAAAATAAGTGGGTCGCCGAGCTAAACCTAGCCAACACTGTTGAATAGTATACACCAAATTAGGTTGAAGCTTTGCGTAACTCGCTGTCGTCGATTCTAGGGGTCAAGTTTATATTGATGGACAACAAAATATTAGACTTGAGTTCGATGTGATAACAGATGAGGGTATAAATTTTTCTTTTCTTCCTTATACAAGAATTAGTTTAAAAGACGCAAAAGCTTATTATAAAAAACAAAATAAAATTAATATAAAAATGTTGTGTCGTAAAATGTGTGTGATAAAGATGTTTTCAAACTTTTCTTGTTACAATGTGTTACTTTATGAACAAATTTTATTAGACGTTAAAAATATAGAACAATAAAAAATATACTTCCGAGAGCAAAAGCAAACATTTCAAACGTGAACGCATTATCAAAACAAATCGAACAAGTCAAATATGTCACATAAATCAAAGCAGTTGAATGGCGGTATCGGTTTATTCACATAGCGTGATGTCAGATGAAGTTTTATGTTTATATCACTTGTACTGATAACCCTACATTAACATATTTTGTGTTCTTATATCAAAATTACAAGCAACCGTGTAGTACGTTACAAACACAGCAGTATTCAAAAACATACGAGATTGTACAGAAAAAGACATAATTAAAATGCTTTACTACTCCCTTTTCCAATCTGTTATAAGTTATTGCATATCATCTTGGGGTGGTAAAACAAATTATATCTCCTGCCACTAGAGAGAGCCCAAAGAGGGATACTAAAATGACGTACTAATCGCCCTTATAGATACCCGTCAGCTGACCTGTACAGGGAATGCAAGGTTCTCACAGTAAGAGAACTGTATATACAAACCCTTATCCTGCATCAACACTGATTAATTAAATATACTATATATTTGTTATCGAAAAGTGATCTATCACTTTTAGTACAGCGTATTGCCAGACGAGCTGACACATGCTTACTCCTCACTACTGTACCTCGAGCCCCATTCATTTTATTTCCCGCATTCACACGTCTTTCAAAATCTTTAACGTGTCTATCATCTCTACTAAACATACATCCCAAAATACACAAGCTCTTCCACCTGTTCCCCTTCTTTGCCGTTAACATTTATATTAATTACTGTCTTACTTTTTTCTCTTTCAAACACCATTACTTTCGTTTGTATACATCTTCATACCTCTACCTTCCAATGTATCATTCGTTAAAAATTTCATTATGTTCAACATAAATTGTAAATTAAAAAAAAATGTACTTCTTCTTGGTCGCTATATTATGCTCTGGTAGATTGGGCAGCAGACAGTACCCGCCGCACGACGTAGGATTGTACGACATCGCAGCTTGTTCCTTTGTTTATGTTCTCCAAGTTATTGTTAGCTCTGTCGGCAATCATCAGCTCTATTCTTTAAACAAAATTATAGGCTGGTACGTTCCATTTTCGTCTGTTCTTTCATACGGGTACTGGTAGCAGTAAGTATTAGTAAAAAAAGTAGTGTCATCTGCGTAGATTGACAATTATATATCCACTTATGTTTACAGCGTCCGACGTCGGCAAGAGTTATACGCAAAATTATCTCGGCGTACGTATTGAACAGGAGAGAGGAAATTATGCATCCTTGTCTGACTCCAGCGCTGGGGTGAAAGCTATCCGAAAAGACTTCATCTGTTTTCACTGATGCAGTTCCGTCTTCATAAAGACGTCTAATCAAGTGCACTAGATGTTTTGGTGTACCCATTTGTATGTAATAAGATGTACTACATCTTAGGCCATTTCACCGAATCAAATGCTTTCGAAAAGTCAACAAAGCTGTAAAATTTCACACAACTATTAAAATTAAGAATGCAATTATGTATGAAATAACAATAGTCTGATTAATTGCGAACGCTTCCGAATCCCCATTGAATAGGAGAGTCTTAGCTCGTACAACTAAGCCAAGTTGTACTTTAGTAGTAACGCTTTTGACTAATGCTATTTATCTCGGCCGGAGAGAAAATCTTATTGTAATCTTGTTATTCATTTAATCGGTCAGTAAGATTTTTTAATTATAAGTATCTAATTAAGCAATTCTCAAGTGTTTTATTATATATCTTAAACATGACATGAATAAAGTAAACTCGAAGGTAAGGTGAAGTTAGAATATGTCGTGATGTATAATCGATTGAAGGAATAATAAATTTAATACAACTAAAAATGTTCAGGAAATTGTTTATTGAGTAAGAAAATATTGCAAAACTCGATGTTTAAGATTGCATAAATTCATCAATTGACACTCTCATAAGGAATGTTTTGAGAGCACTGACGACGTTCTTGACTATTCCCCTGTCAATGTTCTCGCCGACTTGCCAGATGGTAGTCCAATCCTTATTTAACGCACTCATTAAAGGTTGAACTGAAAAGAATGAATACAAAAATAAAGCAATAGTAACTAGTAAGAGTTCTACTTCATCATTATCTTAAGCCAAAGAACGCTTATTGGACATGGCATTCTCCAAGGATCTCCAAAACATCGTTCCTATGCCACCTTCATCCATTGAACAGCTGCAACCTTGACCAGATCGTGGTCAATCTTGTAGGAGTAATGAAAGATAATCAAATAGGTACACCTCATCGAAACTTCAAAATGAGTTCCGTTAATTTGACATGTATAACTAACTAACTATCCTTTTATGTGGAAGAAAAAGTGGCTATTATGGACGGCCAATTTATTAACAGTACACGCAAAGTCACCATCGGCGAGTACAAATATACCGTATAGTTGTAATCTTAAATTGAATAGTCTGTAATTAGAGTGAACCTTGTTCGACGTCGCCAGAAAAGAGACCACCCAAGTCGACGAACATTGGTTCCGTAGGCTCACTGAAAAATTCGTAGGTCAAAATTTTCCAATAGTTCTTTCCATTTATAATAGTGTTATCGATTTTGGCAATAATCGTAGTCCTCAAAGAATCTGCAATTATATTTTAGAATTATCAAATTAATATGTTCTGTATTGTTACATTAATTTAATTGTTAAATCTGTTGCAGTATAGCATAAGAGTAATGTGAATGAAAGAAAAACATACTTGTTTCCATTTTAAAGTCACCTTCCTTGTCGATATTGAATATATACATTTTCCCGTTAAATTTGTATGTACCAGTCCCTACCATTGGACAATCGACTGTAAATTTCATAGATGATTTTTCACGGAGTTGTCTGTGAATAGAATCAAAAACAACTCGTTATTATATTTTTAAATAGATCAATAAGAACATACGGAGCACTATTTTTCCTATCCCTCATAAAATTTCCATAAACATTTTTAGTCACGTGTAAGACTTACCTAAATTCAACCACTCGGCACTTTCTTCCTCCGCGTATTTGCAAATTCGGCAATACAAATTTAAAATTTTGCTCCCCTCCCCACATTGTAATGTTCTCGAAATTCATCGGGTCTGTTGGAGGGACTCCGATTTCCGGAATTCCATTAGCAATGTACGGGTAAGCGATCTGCATATTGGCGGTCAGCAGACAATCCTCTTCGTTCAAGTTGCAAGCTTTGATAAAAGGTACTTGAAAAAGAAATCAATTGTTTAAGAACAATATAACCAAATCAAAAAGTCTTTAAATTTCCTATTTACCGTTTTTTTTTAAAATAAAAACCTTCTTTAGCCGTGTCTATTTTTCGAAATTAGAATAGCTTCGATGATACATTTTTTTATTTTTTTTCTTGTTTTTCAATTTTGAATTTATTGTTAAGATTCAATGGTTTATTCTTGTTTTAATCTTTTTTAAAGTATTGTAGCGCCTGTCCACCTGTTTTCACATCTGTCGGCAGTCCTTATGATTGCATGTGTTTTTTTTATTGTACCGTTACGAGAATAAAATAACATTTCATAATTTTGACATAAAATCACGTATTAAAGGCTGCAGAATTTAAAAAAATACCTAACACTCTTTCTTTCAATTATTATAAATGCGAAAATTAACTGTATTTTTTTTATTTCATGTAGTTTCGTATCTACTTATATACATCTATTTTATTATATATCTATACTATATTTTAAATTAATATACAACAGACAGACATTTCAATAATGCTACAAGAAAATACAATACCAATTGAAGTGCAGGAACAGTGTACCGCGAAACTCAAAACAAAAATGAGGATATACATATTTGTAAACGTTTCTATCCTCTGATGATACTTTAACGGACACCTGTAAGATACTGATACTAAGTTATCGAAAACTCTCAATATATATATACATACGATTATGTTCTATGTCATTGGCTCAAGTGAGAAAAATCGAGATTTGGAGATTAATAAATTAATAAATAATGTCAAATATAATTTTTGATTACTCAAGCTTAACATACAGTTCGTTATTTATTTAGGTATGTTTCCGCCGGATGTTATTTAACATTCTTTATTTTAAATAAAGTAAAATAAAATATACATAAAGAATGAAAAGGTAATTTTGATTGATCGCTAAAAATGCTAACGGCTGGTTTTAAGCCTATAACTATTTCTGTTACAAATTAAATCAATTGTTAAATAATACCCTTCACGAGAAGTATCATCTTTAGCATAATTGTTCTACAATCTTTGATTTGTTGGGCTTGTCTCTGCCCCGAACATCAGAACAACTTATTAAAAAAGATGAAAATTTTACGTTAAAGTAATCGAGAAAATGCGTTTTTAAAACATTTTTCGTGGCCGACATTTGCGACGAAATGATAGAAACAGCAATGAGTATGTAATCAAATGCAATAAAATAAAAAATCGTATATCTCTTAGGGATGCAACGAAGGGAATGGCCCGAGGGCAACTTAAAATTTATATATAAATTAATTCTAAAGAGGAACGAAGTTTACCGGCCCAGTTTGGTGCAATGAAGGGCTTTTGCTTTCAATGCTTAAATTAATATCATGATTGTATAATTTAATGAGGTAACCAGAGAAATTTTTCAAGCTGACTTGTATTTAGATGATTAGTTGAAATAATAATATCTCGACAATTAAAGACACTAATTTCCATTTTTGACGAATAACGGTGCGGTATTTCGTAATAATCTGCAATTTTGAATAAACAGCCATCCTTATCTGTTGTCTTAATCTTATTAATATTTTTTATGTCTCCTGTGACTTTTACAGTGATTATTTATGTACGTTGTAACTAAATCTGTATATTAATATAATCTAAGTAATCTTGTTAATGATTACTTAGATTATAAGGACTACGGGCGTGTTATTAGTATTTTTTGATTATGTTTTGTATGGTCGTAAAAAGTTTCATATGATATTTATTTCATTATTTTTAACCTAATTACTGCACAAATTAGCTCGATTTTTTTAAATATTTTTTTATGATAATATTGAAGAAATACGATAGGGTAGTAGGTTCTTCCTTAAGCTAATTAAATTAATTATACTTTCTAAATCTACCTTAACGGATTTCTATTTAAAATTATTCTAGTAAAGTTTTCTGCTGGACGTATCATTTTTCTTATACATACTACATCGAATTATTAATCGCTTTGGCATTCGATTGCCGCTTTTAATTAATTAGGCATTTACAGATAATTTTGAAGAGCGCGCGATAACAATTTGTAATTCGCCTTTCCAAGATGTATTCGAATTAAAATTTAAGACTACAAGTACCATCTACTGTCCACATCGTACACTCGGTGATACGAGCCTATAAGTTATAAATCATGACGAATCATTAATGTAGAACACTCAAGTCGCTCACTCAATTCCATGTTTCAATCTCGCCCTGGATCTAATCGTAAATTGCTCAGTACTCTTAAATATTTTTTTAACAGTGGTAAAGGCCGCAACAATAACACCTGTTGCACGAATGGTCCGGCTCAACCCGTGAAATACCACGCCTCCTCACAGAAAACAGGAGTGACGTAGAAGTAAGTACTCTGCGTTTCGCCTGATGAGTGAGGTGTCGGAGGAATAATTTCAGTTCTCTTCCCCTTTTTAACCTTTCCTCATACTGATAGGACGGGGACTGGAAGAGGATTGAATGCGGAGAAGGTAATCGGGGAAAAGGAAATATCATTTCTCTTTTTTATGCCCTCCCTCCTCTGTCCTTTAAAGGAATGCAACGCATCTGCAACATATTTGCACGATATAGATATCTATGGGTAGCGCACAATTTACATCAGCTGACGCTTGCTCATTTGCCACCTTATTCCATAAAAATATATGTAAATTTTCCCGCTGCCTTAGGCAGGCAAATAAACTGTTATGAAGTAAATTTTAAATGTTTGATCCAGATCCCTAGTTATCCAGTCATAGATTTTAGTGATACTAATATCACATACATTTGCATATAGTTATTATCATTACTTCTTTTTTTATAAGAGAAGGGGGCAAACGAGCGGCGGGAACACCCAGGTGATCAACGACGCCAGTGGACACCCGCAACACCAGAGGAACTGCATTTTTACACAAAGTAAAGCGTCTGCCTGGGTTCGAATCCGCAACCTTACAGTACGTAGTTCGGAGCCTAAGCCGCTGAGCAACCACTGCTTGAAATGGATTAATCATGATTATTTAGAAAAAGTGGATATTGTGACTAGATTTCGGAAAAATATATGAGAACTTATTACGATCAGAGTGCCTAGTGCGAGTTTATCGCAAATACAACGCGACTTAATCGAGTTAAAGTAAAACGCGGTGAGATGCGAGAGCAAGTGAGTGCGAGTGTAATTGTTTGTTCTCCTAGAATTGAGCTAATTCAATATTGACATTGAACATATGACTGCGTAACTAATATAATATTGACAGCGTTAGCATCGTTGGCATGCGGTTCCGGCAGATCGTAGTGTGTACGGTCTGTCGCAACGACACGTATTCCGGCTAAACGTATCGTCGCGGTTCTATTGCGATCAGCTGCGCCGCTACGGTAAGTGCCTTTATAAGAATTGGGTATGATGGATGTCGAAGAAGTTGCCGCGGTTATTTATTTATGTTACCGTGAATAACGTCGTCGAAAATATCCGTGACATATGCGCTTTGGAACAGCATACAGTGTCTAAAGAAACTGGCTTGGGCCGCATCCAGTGCATGAAAGGAATGCAGCGCGCCGATATATCCAAACGGTGCGGCCCGCGGCAGCTTTAAGAATACCGGAGCGGTTGATGGCTGGGTGCAAGTCAGTGAATCGAATTCAGGCCTTAGATCAACCAAAACTAAATTAAGAAAGAAATATAATACGACGTGTGACAAATGCCATTTTATTTGACTTACGTCGCATATATGTCTAGCCAACTAACAAAATTTTAGTAGACACATGTTTGTTTTGATTGTGGGAGACAATAATTATTATATATCAGTTTAAACGATAAAACTATGGAAGAGAATTAAATAATGTCAAAAATTATATAGTTGTCATTGTAAAAGTTTACGTGCGAACTCGTCGATCATGTTGACGTAAAGTTGTCACTTCTGTCGAGCGTTGGTAACCATCGTCGATGTGTGATAGCGAAGACGTCAAAAAACTTGCACATACAGTTTTTAATTCAATCTATTCAACCCTAGATGGCGCCGTCAAAATTTCATACAAATGACGGTTTACGCTAACGTGATTGAGTTGGTTAACGAAGTAAGAGAAAACTCGCACTAGACGCACTGTTGTTCTATGTATCTAAGCTTTGAAAGAATAAAATTGCGGATTTAAAATGAGTGAGCCAGCTGTAAAATGTCTCTTGTATGCCGATGACCAGGTCGTGTTAGCGTCATCGGTCTGATTAAAGGAGTAGGGTACATGTGGAGAAAAGTTTGCCACCTTCATCACATAAAAAAATTAAAATCTAAAAAATAGATCATTTGTGCGTATAGACCAGATAAGTTTACCTAAAACATTGCATAAATAACAAGTTTTGATGTAAAGAATATGAACTATCATGCTGTACTGTTCGAGGAATATGCTATAATATCGTCAATAAATTGAGAAAGTAAAGTTATAAAGCATAATAAACATAGCATTACCGTAGTCATTTTTCATCTAGTGCTCTTTATTTTTTCCTTTTTTAATGTGTGATCATCTTGTAGAGAATGCTTGTAGGCATTAAATCAGCCAATTTTACGTTTTGTGCAATAAAGTTAAAAGAAATTCATAATAAATATATAACCGCTTGTTCTTGCACTAAATAAAGCGCCTTTTGTGAAGTGTCAGCAATGTACAAATTGAGTTATTTCTTGTATTCATATTGAAACCAACAATATATTATTAGCGTAATTTAAAAAGTATATTGCAAGTAAACTTTTATATATATATATATATATACAGGGTGTCCCAAAAGGTTACGTACATAGGAAGGGGGATGATAGGGGTAGTCACAAGGGTCACCAGAAAAATAAAATAAAAATTCCCCTCTGGGTATTAAAAAAAATAAAGGGCATTTATTAAAAACTTAAAAATTTTACACCTTCTGGGGCAATTTTGTAACCAATGACCTACAAATATATATATATATATATATAAAAAAAGCTATTATGTTATCGTCAATAACCCTTTATCAATATGAAATAAAAAAAACAATACAACTAACAAAGATCTTAAAGAAAATTAAGTTCTTGTCCAGTCAAGAACTAAGTAATTACGATTTCAATCAACTTCCTCAAAGTGTACTGAAAAAAAAGTACTATGCAACTCCGGCGAGTAACTTAAAAAGATAGGTAATCTTATTACAATTCCAAAATGGTATAATACTTGCTTAAAAAAATCATACTAGGACATTTAAAAATATTTATTTTTGCGAACAATACCCCTTCAAAACAAAACATACCAATAAAACAACAGTCTCAAATTCGTACGCAAAAAAGTTTGGTGGTGAGTGAGAGAGACAGGGCGATACACTAAGAAAGAGACAAAAGTAGGTGTGCTATCTTTGGTTAGTCAAATAGTTGGTCAGTACATTAAGCTCTCTCGTTTACCGCGCATCCTTTGTATTCGTTTGTGTTCATTTTGTACTAACAAAATTTGCATCGCTTTCTGGACTTGATTATTATCTTTGTTTGTAATTTCTTCCAACGACCCGGCTTTTTAAGGACTAAAGTGTATGACACAGTACCACCATGCCACCTACGTACACTCCACAAGAATATGCGAACATGCATCTCATTTACGGCGAATGTAGATGTAATGCCCGTGCTGCAGCAAGACTCTACCGAGAACGATATCCGAACGCCGCTCGTCACCCGGATAGCCGTGTTTTCGTCAATGTCCACCGACTATTGTCTGAGGGTCGATTTCCTCACCAAGCGGTTAATGAAGGCAGACCTCGGTTCGATGTCGAAGATGAAGTGCTTCAAGCCGTCGCAGATGATCCGAGTACATCAGTTCGGGCAATTGAAGCAGGAACAGGTGTACCGAAAAGTACTGCTCATCGCATATTACAAGCTGAGAAGTTTCACCCGTACCACGTGCAACGCGTACAGGCTCTGTTACCACGCGATTATCCTGCGAGACTTGCATTTAGTCGTAGGATGTTGCGCATGCATAGGGAGGACCCTCAATTTTTCAATAAAATATTGTGGTCTGACGAGTCCACTTTTAAAAAGGACGGATACACGAACCTACACAATTTACACGAGTGGCACGTAGAAAATCCTCACCTACGTAGAAAAGATCGGTCCCAATATCGTTTTAAAGTGAACATGTGGACCGGAATACTGAATGGTATAATAATTGGACCCTTTGAGCTACCTGAGGCACTGTCTGGCGAAGCGTTCTTACACTTCTTACGAAACGAACTACCAAATCTGTTGGAAGATGTGCCGCTAGAAACAGTCAGGAATATGTGATTCCAGCATGATGGGTGCCAAGCACATTATGCACGGCCTGTAAGGGATTTCCTAGACGAAGAATACCCTGGTAGGTGGATGGGAAGGGCCGGTGCTATAGCGTGGCCAGATCGTTCACCCGATTTAAACCCGTTAGACTTCTTTTACTGGGGTGCTATAAAAGAAAAAAAATATGGAAAACCCATCAGGGACTTGGCTGACTTGAGGGCGAGGACCACAGAGGCAGCGGACTCAATTAATAATAGAAGATTTGCTCGCCATATCTCCCGTTCATTTTTGAAACGATGCAGGGCGTGTATTTATGTTGGTGGTAGACATTTCGAACATTTTATTTGAATAAATAATTGCAATATTGTTTATTTTTTTAGTTACATTTAAAACGATTGCAATACAATTACCTGTCTTATTAAGTTTTAAGGAAGAGAATAGACATTTAAAAATGTATTTGCGTACGAATTTGAGACTATTGTTTTATTAGTATGTTTTGTTTTGAAGGGGTATTGTTCGCAAAAAATATTTTTAAATGTCCTAGTATGATTTTTTTAAAGCAAGTATTATACCATTTCGGAATTGTAATAAAATTACCTATCTTTTTAAGTTACTCGCCGGAGTTGCATAGTACTTTTTTTTTCAGTACACTTGGAGGAAGTTGATTAAAATCGTAATTAATTAACTTAGTTCTTGACTGGACAAGCACTTAATTTTCTTTAAAATCTTTGTTAGTTGTATTGTTTTTTTTATTTCATATTGATAAAGGGTTATTGACGATAACATAATAGCTTTTTTTTAAATGTAGCAATATTTGTAGGTCATTGGTTACAAAATTGCCCCAGAAGGTGTAAAATTTTTAAGTTTTTAAAAAATTCCCTTTAAAAAAAAAAATAAATAAAAATACCCAGAGGGGAATTTTTATTTTATTTTTATGGTGACCTTTGTGACCACCCCTATCATCCCCCTTCCTATGTACGTAACCTTTTGGGACACCCTGTATATATAATATCTTTTAGCATTAGTGGTCCAGTGGTATAGTGGTCGCGGTTCGCACACAGGCAGGTGCTTTACTTTGTTGTAGTTTTCACCACTGATACAAAAACGGTGAAGGAAATCATTGTGAGGAATCCGGTATGACTTCGAACCATCAAATTCGAATACATGTGACATCCATCAACCTTTACTGGGCCAGCGTGTTGGATTACGGCCCCCTCCACTCTCACAGTGAGTGTGAACCCACCCCTGTCCACCACACTGCAGTGGCGGGGACACTGGTCTCACTGGGCCTGGCTGGCTGATTATTATTA
Source organism: Papilio elwesi (assembly GCA_029849275.1). Lineage (NCBI taxonomy): Eukaryota > Metazoa > Arthropoda > Insecta > Lepidoptera > Papilionidae > Papilio > Papilio elwesi. The sequence goes on from CM056697.1 coordinate 8,628,840, forward strand.
TTTTATATTGTTATCTTTTACACTTAGTTCTTAAGTTAGACTTTGATGGTAATGATTCTGCGCATATTAAATTTGGAATTATAGGTAAATATGTCATAACGTTTTTACTATTACACTAATACTGTAGAAACATAATACGTAGCATAGCTACCATATAACATTACCCCACGGCATGGTTGCCACCAACCGATAGTATAAATTACTGTGAGATTTTTGTTTGGAGATTTTTCACTTCTGCGTACGATTTAACAAACCTTTTTTCATAATACAAACCTTATCCTGACAACAAAAGGTGCATCCGTTCTGAAGTTAAAGAAGACATATGGACCTCCCAATTCTGTAGTCAAAATTAATAATCGATTAAGTTGCGTTGAAAGAACACGAGAAGTTCACGTTTTTCGGACTTAAAGTAAGTGCTAGTCAAAATTCTGCGTTTCATCTGGTGGTGTCTCATCCCGCTTCCAATTTCAACACTCTCGTAATTGACATTGCATTCGCCTATTTACAAACTTACCTTAATATGAATAAATAGTGATTGTTTCAACGTAAAAACTAAAATTATGTTTTTATTTTTGGTTTTTTTGTTGCGAGATGTTTTTTTTTTGTATAATAAACGTATTGACCTTATTAAATATACAAACGAGATTAGCGTTGACATTTTTGCCAGATTTTCAAATCATAATAGCATTAAAATAATACCGTTTAAAAAAGATGTATCACGAATTAGCGAATCAACAACAAGGTATAAAAAATTCTTAAAACATTTCAAAGTTGGGGCCATTATATATATACCGTAGTTGTATGCTGAAAATACTCATTCTTTACTCATTACTCACATGATTTTTGAAACAAAAACTTAAGAACGTTACGGGATTTTTATTGAGTTAAAATGGCTTATGAGTTCATGTCATCAAAATACTGACGTTGAAAATATATTTTGTCTCTATGTCTTTAAGAATCGTGCTGAATCGCAACAGTTTCACAACTAAACCATACAACTTTATAAAAACATTTTTGAAATTATTAAAAATAACATTTAATTCAGTAGACTTATTATTCATTTCTGTGTCACTTCGCTTGTTTTCGTCACACCTTCACCTCATAATGTGTGTCACGATCCTTTGGTAGTAGATATACCTCACAAAAGATACAAGTGATGCTTCTCAGTTCATAAATTTGACTGCAAAGAACTGAACAGAGTTGCTGATATATTCCCATCTGATTATAGCGCAGATTTCTTTAAGTAAATAAGGAATAAGCTAACGCTTAGTTAGTGTATAGAGCTGTGGGAGGGATGTGGAGAAGGACTACTATATTCCATTTAAAAAAAGGATATGAGTATCAGTAGAGTGATTGACTATAAAAGTTATATAGGTATGCACTTCACGCCCGTAAGCTGGCAGAGATAACGGATCTCTATTGAGAGCGATCCTGGCACACCTCTCTCGCTTCTTCCACATTCATACATCTACGCATACATGCACGTCGATTCGGGTACTTCTTTTTTTATTATCACCTTTTTTAGTTTGTCAGTAATATAATTATTCCAATTTATATATGCTCCTGGCTCTCTGGTCTTCACTATACATTGAGGGTGTTTTTTGTTGGGCATCTTGATGTCATAAATAAGGTATGATTCACTTTCATTAATTTAATATTCGAAATTATTTATTTCTTATATATCTTGTTCTAAGTTACATAAATTAAGCATAAACAAGATCATCAATTGGCACACTATGGAAAAATGTTTTAAGTCCTTCAAAGTAGTTTTTTACTATTGCGTTAGAAATAGGTGCACCGACCTGTAGCGTGCTTTCCCAATCCTTGTTAACAGCGCTCAGGAAAGATCGTGCTGAAAATAGCGATTCTAATATACGAAGAACATTTAAAATAAAATAATTATATAGATTCGAGCGTGACGTTCACGGTGTGTCGTCGTCGTAATGTCTTCCATGATTCCATGTCAACAGATTTTAAATAAATGGACTGTACAAGAAGAGCACCACGACCTCACAGAAAGTAAATAAAGTAGAAGTATTTTTTCTTTTGTGTATCGTCCGATGAGTGAGGTGTTGTTTGTTTCATACTTTTCTCCTCTCCTTTCTCTTATTTCTACACAAACACATCTTTAATTCTGATCATCTCTAATCTGTAACTGTAACGGTTGGTAACGCATCTCTAACTCTGAACATCTAGAATCTGTATTTTTGACGGCTGGCAACGTGTCTGTAACTCTAATTTGCATCTGTAACGGGTGGTAAAGTATCTGTAACTCTGATCATCCCTAATCTGCATCTAAAACAGTTAGTAACGTATGAGCATGCCAAGAAAACACCATTGATTTTGACGACACTATCATGTTTTTCCTGCCAAACCCAGGTCTTACTTTGGGGAAAAGGTATTTCCATATTATAAAATGACTTGAGGGATTTGGTATGGAAGTAGAAGACAAGCAGTTCAACAGGTTAATTAGCCCTGCAGCAGTGGACATCTGCTTGTCGACGGTTATGATTTTATGTTGACAATTCGATGTCAATCAGTCAATAAAAATAAGTTTACACATACCTCGATTTAATTCACCTGAGAAGAGACCGTCCATTTCTATATGCATAGATTCTGTCGGCTCGCTAGAATACTCGTAACTCAAAAGGTTCCAGTACTTCTTTCCGTTATTGGCAGCTTTCTCCATCTTGATGGTCATGGTCGTCCTCATTGCATCTGTTCATTATTTGTTTTAATGCATTGCTTTCATGATAAAAAGTCAACCGTAAAAGTGTTTTAAAAAATTAAAAATAAGGAATCAGAGACTTTTACTATTTTGAATTGGACAGTATGGTAAGAAAACATAAGAACTGGACTGACTGTATGATTATCATCACTTGTAACTTATTTCCCAAGAAGAATCTTTCCAGATTATGAATCTAATGACGCCTGATTCTTTAAAATCGGTCGAGCCTTTTAGACTGGAGGTCACAATGGATTCGACATATATTACGTACGCGCTAAAAACATTACCAAACATTCCTGGGTCAATCGGGTATGAATGTATATGCATCTCATAATTTAAAAAAATCAGTTTTATGAACAGAAGAGATGGCCCTTTTTCTTTGAATTGTCTCATATGATGGTAAAACTCGTTTTAAAACATTTCAGCTACGGGTGACGATTTCATAGCGATTGCTTGAATCAATTCCCGAGGAAATTTGGGTGGTATTCAAAAATTATTTGTTTTATTATTTACAGCTACATGTATGACATATAATATTATAGTCACATTTCAAGTTAAGAAACATTTACAGGTATATTTGTTATTGCTACCATAATGGTTTGAATTCTTACTATTTCGATATGTAAATTTACCTGTATGAATTTTGATATCTCCTTCCTTTTCAATATTAAATATACTCATTTGGCCAGTAAATTTGTAAGAGCCTGTTGCTAAGAATGGGCACTCAATTGTCAATTTCATTGTAAATTCCTGATGGTTTTGTCTGTTCGAAAAATAAAATCAATTCATAATTCTTCAGTGCTTATAAGAAATGTTGATTCATTTTAAGAAGTTGATTGCATATTATTTGTTATTAGAACTTACTTAAAATCAACCACCCTGCACTTCCTACCACCTTGCACCTTCAAACTTGGCAAAACAAATTTGAATATGCTTTCATCCGTGCCCATAACAATATTTTCCAAAATCTGCGGGTCTGTTACAGGTACACCAATTTCTTGAATTCCTTCCGCGATGTATGGAAGTGAAATCTGAAGGTTGGATGACAGCACACACTCATTGTCATTAGATTTGCATTTCTTCACAAAAGGGGCTTAAATTAAAATAAAATTAAAATAATTAGTTTCTGATAAATTGAAGATTCAAGAAAACGAAAAATTAATTTTAATACAATATTTTCACTATAAAATCATAAACGTATATTATTTTATAAAAACAAAACATACCGAGATAAGTAAAGGAGTCGTTGATCACACAACTAAAGAGAAGAATAAATATACAAATGTTTCGCAACATTTCGATTAATTTCACTAAACAGATCTGATAATTCTTTAAGCGCTCTCAACCAGCGTTTGAATCGAAATTATTGAACACCACGCAATATATAGAACATTATGTATTCATTATTTCCTTTATTATTCGTATATTATGTGATAGATGTACAGGGTGTCATTTTTTTACCGCACGTAAAGAAAAAGAACCTCTAAATATTGGATATAGCAAATTTAACAAGGATACACAAAGGAAACATTTATTTAATTTTAAAATAAAGGCAAAATATACATTAATAAAACAAGAAAATACGCTTTCCATAAATAATCACCGAACTAACTGAAATTCGACAAAATTACATTGAACGCTAATTTTTAATAGCAAGTTGTGGAAATACACAAATATTATTGTCAACCTCAGTTATTTAATCATCTATTATACATAACATTTGGTAATTTTTCTATTTAACATATTCCCATATCCCTCGGGAAGAGCTAAAAAATACTATAACTGTAGTGTTCCTCAACAGATACGCCACTGCCTACGTTAATAAGGATTTTAATTGGTAGATCGTAATAGATGGCAAGATCAAATGACCTGCGAGTTCACCAGACCTCACTCCTTTAAACTTTTTGTGGGGTCAACAAAATGGAACGTATGTCATGCAAAATGAGTCCTATTTTGTTGATTATATTAAGTTGACTGGTTTCAATTCTTTTAAATCCAATAAGCTTGTATTTAATGCTTTCAATTTACCATATTTGTTAGAGAGACTTGCTCCTCATGATTGACATTGTTAATTGACACCATAAAAGTACAGAATGTTATTTTTTAGGATTTTGGCCAATGAAACTCTTAAGTTTTGCATCCTTGTTGACCGCACTTTTATTCTATTCCACTTTATAGATAAAATATTGTTAACTTTGAGTAAAATTGTCTATTTCCAGTGTTTAATGTAATGTAAACTTTTCCATCTGCAATTAAAAGTTCCACCTGTATATGATTGTTTAAATATTGATAATGTTAAGTGTTTTGTTTAGAACTTTAGAAGATTATTAATACATTTTGCTATTCATATATCAGCTCAGTTTTACATGATATTATATTTTACGACGCTTTTATTAAGCTTCCTCTTTCAGAACTCATTTCTTTATAATTAACGTCTAAACGGCCGATTGACTTGAAAGCTAACAGTCATATAAAGGACCAATGACAAAACATTTTTTTTACTTTCCTTTAGTCCTAATATTTATTTTATTAAGTAGAATTAGGATAAAAAATGACAATACAGGCACTTAGTAGTAGTAAAAGAAAAAAATCGCAATAGGCGCTTAACAACAACTGTGCTGTTTTTTATACGCAGCTTAAAATAAAATAAAGAAAACTTAGTGTAAATAAAAATGAATAAAAAAAACAATTGAAATCGCTACATCATATAAAAAACACAAAACTTGAATTTTTTGGCGTTTATTGTTGAGCTTATGGTTACGATAGATCCACTAGCAGGGATCTGATACTGGGAACTGATCTAGAAATGGGTCGTTTATTTGTTACGTAATGTTTTCAGCTGTTGTGAAACATTGCACCAACTCTAAATAATTGGTTTGAAATTAATTAATCATGATTATTTAGTAAAATTGAATGTTGTGACTAGAATTGAGAAACGTACTCTTAAGTGGTTCCTGTCCACATACGGGTGATTGAAGACAGAGTAACGAAACAAATTTATATAGCAAAAGTGAGTGGCAGCGATGGGGGACGTCCGAGAAGAAGTTATAGCGTCCAGATTAGTGACATACTAAAGAAGGACTATATAAGAAGTACCAGTAACCAACGAGCTTGTATGCGGTAGATGTATGGATGTAGAAGAAGCGAGAGAGGTGTGCCAGGATTGCGCCAAATAGAAATCCATGATCTCTGCCCGTCCCTTTGGGCTAGGGGCGTGGCCGCATATGTATTTATTTATTTTTATATTTACATATAAATTTATTTTAATGAAAATAATAAATGATAATATTAAAATTTCGCAACAAAAAATTCTTGTATATAGAAATATCGTATCAGACACCTGCTACAAGTTTTGTGATATAATAGACTAACCACACGGCTCTTAATTTTTTTTTGTATTTATCTTAAAAATTTAATGCGTAGTTTATCTGATTTGGAGAGATTATAGTATAATAAAATTGTTTATTCAGATTCGTGAAAAGGTTAAAATATTTAAAATGTGTATTATACGTAAAAAAATGTGCCTAAAATAAATTCACACAGTATATAAATACGATTAGGAGTATTTCTTGAATACGACATTTTGCTTGTCCCGTGCTCATATGTTAGTGAACGCACGTTGTACAGTCGTGATGTCGAAAATAATATGCCCATACAATTACGGATATTTAATTTCAACTTCTTTCAAATTCTTCTTCTATAAAAAAAACTTGTTTCACAGCACGATAGAATTTGTGGAAACAAGCAAACGGAATTTACCATACATAGCGGCCATATCAGTTTTTATATTTTCATTGGAAATGTTGTAATTTTGTGGAAATTGTTTCGTTTGTTATGTTGATAATGTCAAATTACACATGATAAAATGTATGTTATTGTAAACATATATCAAAAGCCATTGTTTTGATAAGGAACTCGAAAGTTTAATAGAGTTACTTCGAACCAATTAAAAAAATTAATATTTCGTTACGGTAAGAATTTTGTAAGTTATTTGTAGAACTATGCTATGTTTACAAATAAAATTTGATTACAACTTACATAAGTGTATTTTATGTAAATACTTGCTGTTGCCTACGGCTTGGCACGCATCTACTTTACACATTGTAATGAATGTCATGAAATTAACAAAATGAATTAAAGCGTAACAAACAAACCAACCCACGTTCGCATTTATATTATAAGTTAGGACGTTTGCAATTGTAAAACATACTTTATGAATTTAGCGACTGCTTAGAGCAATGTTCGTTACCTCTATTGATCATTTCGTTTCTGATACGATCTTGCAGAGAGACTCAGAAATGAGCATTGCACTCTCTATTGTTCTTATGGTGATCATAATGAGGGTCCACGTCTCTGTACCACAGATCATCACAGGCAACACGCAATGGACTAGACGGACCTGCGGAATTTCATAGTGCCTGTTAGATATACTCGTGAACGGCTTCGGAATTTTTGTCTGATGTACCGACGATCTGATAAAGGTTGCATAAGTTTAATAGATGAGAACGGCACGGCAAGAATGGTTCCTTTACGGTGAATCAAGAGAGGCCAACGTCCAGCAGCGGAATTCTGGGTAAAATAAACATTACGACGCTTTATTTCGCAACTGCTTAAATAGCAATAAATTACATTCAGACTAAATGACATTTTAGATTTAAGGTCGATGTTAAAAGCTAATGAAAGCCCCAACTTATAGCAACAAATAAAAACAATATATCGAGTTCAAGGCTAAAAGGGAGGCGCTACACAATGAATCATCATTTAACGATCAATTAGTATTTGATATTTACGTTCTGCGTGAGACAATGGCGTTTGACATTAAGCATTATTGTCTACGGATGTTACGATGTCAAATGTTGTTTATATCCATTTGCTTGTTGCCTGAAGGCTTTACACATACCTACAACTTGGAAAGGTAATTGATTCGTTTTATTCTGATGGATTTGAATCAGAAATAAATCGTTCTTTTTTTATTAATAATCAAACTTCTTATTTAATATTTAATTATCAAAGAGACGTTAGTCACGTTGATGTAGACATATCTGTTGTGTGGTGTTGACGTCGATATATCAACGAAATGGGTTCAAAAATAAAGAATAGTTCTATATTGTTTCAATAGCTGAATGGCTCATAGGTCTCTGATATATGGTCACTGCGGCCAAAGCTTACAAACTTGTTTTTATTAACTGTGTGTGTAATTGATTTGTACATGTTGGCAATAGTTTTATTAATGGCAAAGTTAGTAGCGCCTGTTGCATGACAGGGCCAACGAGTAAGATCTGTGCAGTAGTCTTTTTACTTCTGCGTTTTAACTAATTCCCTGTGTTTTCCCCCAAGAAATTGTGGTTTATTTTGGAATACATTTTGCTAGTATTTTTTATAAGAACAATGTAATCATTGAAAAGAACACATCGAAATGTCGCACGTCGGAAATAATGATAATACATCCAAACACGTTTGAATTTCAAATCCTAATTTTATTCGGATTTCTTCAAAAAATAAATATTATTATTTTTTCTTAGCTATATATGGTTAATTTATCGTTATCTTTTTAAACATAGCTCTTTAAGTCCCAAATGAGACTGGAAGTGCATATGTCTCAATACTCCAGCAACTTACCATGAAAAATAGTTTCAAGTTAGATAGTGATTCCGAAAATCTAGGGACGTCAAAACTACGAATGGGCGTTAGAAGTGCATTTTTTTTTCGAAGGAATCGACATTAAGATAAACAAGATGGCGGTGCAGCAGCTAAAATTGACTATTGACCTATTGTGCATATAACGTGCAAGTGGATAGATAGTTCACGATGCATATATGAAACTAAAATCATCAATTACAATCTCTTTATTTGACAATGCAGGATTTATTCGCAGGATTGCCTGTACATTATAAGCGTGTACATTATAAGGTACCAACTTCGATATTCATTAAGTTTAGGATATTATTGTTTGTAGGTTTACCTATCAATCATGGCGATTGAATATGTATGTATGAGTGTGCAACGAATTATGCATTGCATTTATATCATTCAATGGAGAAAATTCAGTAAAGCTCAAGATTAATGAAACTTCCATACGCTCCCAATCTGTTTAAGTTACCTACAGTTTAAACAAAGCGATTTTTCTTTTTATCCCTGTAAGTTCAAACAAAACAGTGAGATTAACAGCTTCTAAGTATGAAGGAATTTCGCATTCAATATATAGGTGACATTTCATATGATAATTAGGTGTTTCTTTTTTTGTTAAAATATGTATGTATCAGGAACCCCACTCAAATCCATAAATCGTTCGCTATAAATTAATAATCCGAAAAAAAACTGAATTTTCAATATGCCAATAAAATTTAAATAATAAGCTAATTACGAATATAGCCGTGTTTATTATTTAAAAGCGTTAAGCCATTAGAATACGAAATTAGCAAGCTTCAAGCTGATTACATTTATCCATAATATGCAATCTTGGTATTCTCGACAGTTGCTTTCTAAAACAGACAAAGGCGAGACCCACGAGGTATTCTTAAAAACACTTAAGAATACGTCGTGGACAGGGTTAACAAACCCTTGACCTTGATGATTGAGAGGCCTTGACGTACGACCACTGCGATCGCCTAGGCGAATAGCAGGCGCGGCGATTACAGCACTAAACACCGACCAACGAATTTTTATATAATTGTGGTAGAGCTCGCAACAACATCTGTTGCACGAATGGGCCGGCTCGACCGACGAAATACCATCCCACAGAAAACAGGCGTGAAGTAGAAGTACTCTGCGTTCCGTCTGACGAGTGAGGTGCCGGAGGCATAATTTCAGTCCTCTTCCCCTTTCGTCGTCCTCTTTTAAGTTACAATTTACGATTACAGCGCTATTTCTGATTCTATCATCCATTGTACTACCATAATTCTAAGAGACTGTATTTCAATTGCATTAATTTTACGTGAACTTTACGTGGAAGCTTGAATGTGTGATATTTTGGAAATATTATTCATAGTCTCAAATTTGTCGCCTAACCTTTAGGAGAAGCGATCTATTTATGCTAAGCATCGTTTTAATTTAGTTGCATCCTATTTAAATTTAAGCGTATCACTTTGAATGCTCTTTCCTTATCTAAAAAGCTATTTCATATGTACAACGTATTGGATCCAATTATTGATTTAACCAAAACGATCCTATAGGACTGTAAGCTAAATAAATAAAAATAATCTGTGGCTATGCACTATTTCCTTGTCTTCCTCCTATAGTGAGAAAAGAAGTATGTGCGGGTGTATGTATGAAAGGTTATTTAAACTTTTTACTTTTATTAGTTTTTAATTTCTTTTTGTTGTCTTATTCAACACGGAACATGTTTCTGCGATATATATATATATATATATATATATATATATATATATATATATATATATATAGTGATTGTTTGTAATTGGTTTATTTTCCAAAATGTTTGTTTTAGAAATGTAATGAAATAGTAATTAATGAGTTAATTTCGTACATTGAGTGAGAACTACTCCTAATATGGCGTACATTAGTGTACTACGTTATGAACAGTACTAACGAATTTTAATAAAGAACTGGCTTACGTATAGGTTTGCTTAGATACCAAAGACAATAAAATAATACGTCTTCTATATAAATATATACAATAATATATAAAATGTTCGTTAGTCACGCTCTTTCTCAAGCAAGTCAACCGATTCGGATATTTCTTTTTTCTTCTTCACGAGCACACCGTACAGATGACCGATTGACAGATGACTAATGAGCTGGGTCCTCGCGATACAGGCTGAATATTGCTGTTTAAACTAAGCTGCTGTGTCCACGGAAATGTTTTATACCATAGCTATAAAATTAAGTCTATTGTCTGGACTCAAATCAATTATGTACGTCATCATACGTTTGTATCAAAAATAAATCCAATCTGAACGATACATTTATTTTTATGGTGTTATTAATGTCGATAACGATGGAAATAACATCGCGCGACGCCCGCGCTGTATATCCGAGTACCCGTAAAATGTGTTACATAATATAGACAAATCACTTCAATTGATTGACAGGGCTTCACTACCAGAGTTGAGAAAAATTACAATCTCACAGCACCATATGAGTGGGCAAGTATGTTGAATTATGTATATAGACTATTATTTATTTATTTACAACAATATGACACCATTACAGTAATAGCCCCAGTTCGATGTTATATGTCTTTTATTTTATTATTATCGAGAGAGATAAAACTCTGGGTCGCATGTTGTCTTGTCTTCTATGTTTATTTGCCTACCGAAAACAAATGTAAAACTGAGTTTGCGAGAAAGCTTTGTATTTTATTTTATGTGTGTCATTTGTTCAGAACAAAACCTTAGCCGATGCAGCCAATATTATCGATCTAAGTAAATAATACGTAAGTAAATATAGTATGAATAGGATTGATAATAGCTTACGGAAGAGTTGTAATCAAATCAATGTATTAGGTGGTACGAAAGTCGCCGGGTCTTCTAGTTTTAAAAGTCGCCTGAAATAAAATACGTAGGTCATTTTTACAATAGTGTTGAGGGTTCCGTACCCAAAGGGTACAAAGAGACCTAAGTACTCAGACTCCGCTGTTCGTCCGTCCGTCTGTCTGTCACCAGGCTGATGATCTCATGAACCGTGATAGACAGTTGAAATTTTTACAGTTTATGTATTTCTAAAAAAAGATTAAAATAAATATCTAAGGAGGATCCCAAACAACAAACGTGATTTTTTGCTGTTTTATTGATAATGTTACGGGCGTGCGCGAGTCCGGCTCAGTCCGGTTTTTTTATTTTATTTTAACGATACATATAAAGTGTCACGTCACAAAATAGTGATACAAAAATTAAATAAATATGAACCTGATGATGTTCTCGCTTAGTGGCCAATTGTTTAAAATTTGTATTATTTACATAGATATACTTTTTTTGCCTTTTGATATAGTTCAGCATTCCTAACAACAACCGTATTAATCTTAAAAATAATTTGTTACAAAGTCATAAAGATCATCAAATTAAAAACAGTTTATTCACTATTACGATTTAGATTTATCTATTCAGATTAAATCTTCTTTCGAATTTTATATAATGAAGTGTGCTCAAGTGTCATTAGGCATCAAATTTAATAATGTAAGCTATTTATACATATTTATTTTCATATTGGTCCGATATTCATCAACATACTATAAAATATAATATTATAAATATGTTAATATAGCTGGTTTGTTCATTTAGCGACAGGCTAACTTTGTCTGGACTGAAACAAGTATTTCTATATTTAGCAAGGCTTGTTACAATATTATTAACTTAATTTAAAGAATATAAAGCATTTTTTCTCCTGATAAAACCTTGTTCTGCTTTGCTTTTATTACGTGATGTTTTATTTTACAAGAACCAACATTGTATTGTCTTTTCAAGTTGAAGATGCAGCAGACTTAAGTTGTCTTGTAAATTTTTATTACAAATTAGAGCGCCAACATTTTGAGATCTTTTTTTATAATAATATAGTTACTTATAACGATTTCACTGTGAAGTGGTACACTAGTGTCTTTAATACATAAAAATTAACAATTGACTATGAACACATTCAGAGCATTCGTAGCTTTCTTTGGGAATTAAAAAGGGCTAAGACTACTACAGAGAACAAAGATTGCCGGGGATTGCGCGCTTTTTATTTATTTAATGGCTCGTCAACAATTGTACTTAGAGCAAAATACAATAACACAGGATACATGGTCGACAATGCACAATTACTTATAGACGAACACAACATGCCTTAAACATAGTACAATTTAGTAATTAATTTAGTAAGCATAGTCTATATGCACCTACTTATAGAAACTAGTTGCAAATATCGGCAGATCCATACGACTTGGCGGTCTGACGAAACTTATTTATTTAAAACGGAACGAGGTAAGTGTTTGGTCTATTTTTTTATTTAATTGAAATGTAGCTTGTACGTGACGTTACATTAAAAGCTATGTTATAAAAAATCGATTGCATATCAATATAGTAACAAATGGATCTTGAATTCAAGTAAAACATTGCTTTTTATTGTTGTTTTAGACAAGACACGAAAGTCTGATGAGCGTGAAGAAAGAAATATGGTCCCTGATTTATTGCGCACTGCGTCGCGCACGGTTTCTTAATATTTTATTGTCCTACGCTTACCTTCACGACGGAAAACGAATAGCAATCCCGTGCACAGTTTGAATAATTTTGTGAACTTTCTGAATAACAATGTGTTTATTGACGTTAGTCATGATGACAACTACTTGATCCAATGTGTGATTTTTGGGCCTATAAGACGTGCCGCGCCATCTTATGTCGTAAGGTTTCTTTGTTGTTTTCATTCTTAAATACCTTCAAGATGATAAATCATAACACAATTTATTTGCATGTAACACAATTCACACTGTACTGTACAATTAGTTTACAGAGCTTTAAATTTCTACCAATATTTTAGTTAAAAAAATTACAGACGCTACGTCGAAGCTTGTGCTAAGAAATTAATGTTTTCCCGTTTGCTTGTGTGTGCTAAAGTACGTGTGTTAATATTACAGAATGGTACAAATATACATGATTTCTTAGTTTAATTTCAACAAATTTATGTCAATGTAAGAGTTTAAATGCATGTGTGTTTTATTATGACAATCATTAAGACACTGATGTGAGCCAAGCTATTTGTTTATTTTCTTTTCTGTATTACCATATTAAAGTGACATATCTACGAACCGGGAACGCCTCTAAGATGCGTCCAAATCTGGCGAATGGGACCTACATATTCGCCACATCTGGACGCGCCCTAATAATTGAATAAGAAACTAACATAATATCATAGATACCGACTCACCGACAGACATGGATCACTCCAGCCAGCCTAGTTAACCGAAGAAGAACTTGATAGTTACGAAAGCGTTGCAGGCTATTTTGACGGAGGGATAAATTGGTCCTATAATAAAGTTACACAGACCTGTAGATACGGATGAAAATTTCTTGAGCGAAACACCCAAAATACTATAGTATTCACAAAGTTCATACAGGTTGTTTCACGGCAATATCACATCCAGGCGAACTACCTTAAATATTGTAGATATGAAGTTTCACTTAAGGAAACTTCAATTAATTTTGTTAAAATAATTTCAACTGTATTCAAAGATTATAAGCAACGCCTGCCTAAGTGAAGAATAAAACCGCAAAAGTGCGAAGAAACAAAACATTAAAGTCATTTATAACACTGATAGAAAGAGTTACTTAGAAGGATTGTTTCTTTCTAAGTAACATAGCAGTCAGAAAGGAAGACCATCGAATGGTTCACAGAGTTATAAACTTGTATACTGCAGTACGGATTACTTTCTGAGAATTCGATAAATTAATTAAATTTTTAATGTAATTTAATAATAGTAATTAAAATTGTCAGTAATAATTATTAACGCAATGGACCAACATTTTGGGAAAGCAACAACTACGATATGGTTCAGTTCCTTCTCTTCTTTTTATCGAACATGCTACGTTATATGGAGAAAGCAATAGTCTTGAGGAAGCCTTTTGACTTTCTTTCGTGTTAAAACAAAAAATTGCTTTAAAATCTTTGAATCCAGTACAAATTATTTTCAGTTTATTCATTTTAAGTCTCCTTTAGTATATTCCTATTTACAATATTAAAATAACTTCGCCTGAATGTGAGACATGTACAATATATTGTCGGATTTTTCGTAAAATATGCATCCTAGTAATACGTTTTTTTAAATGCATGTATTTTAAATTTTATATTTTAATATAGGCAGCATATTGTACCATCTCAAACCTCGAAATTATTTTAACTCTTATCTTGAGGATAAACTAGTGGCTTGTTAACGTTGTTACAATGCAGAAATTGTACTTGTTCTTGAAGTTATTTCATCTTATTTAAAATGTAGTTTGTCTCTCTGTTTTATAGTATTCTTTTGGTATTGTTTATTCTTTTCTTGTCTAAGCCGTGCATATATTTTTAAAGAGAATAATTTTTTCCCTAATTAAAGTATTTTTCTTATTTATAAGACTATTTTTTAATTATATATCAAATTTAAGAGTGAACGGAAATGAATTGTCTTGGGCAAATAGATAGGAAATCATATAAGAAACCAAAAGTGGCCTGTCCTCATGACCATGTCATAAAAAATTATAGTCGCTTTAAAAAGATACCGAGTCTTAGGCTATTTGGTAGAAAATAAATAGATTCAGAAGATCGACATGCTCGACATGTAACATGCTTCTCCGAATTTGGAGTTTTTTTCATTTATTTTTATTGTATTCAATTTTATATTTTATTGTTAAATCACAAGGGTATATTTTTGTTCCTTATTTATTTCTAAAATACAGTAGCGCGTGTTTTGAATTTTTTTATTGTATTCAATCTTATATTTTATTGTCAATATAAATAAAAAAATACACACTTACGCCGAACCACCGAAGCATACCTTTCTCAATCCTAGTCACAACATCCACTTTAAAGCCACATTCATGTCTTATAGCGCAATTTTAATCCTGTCATTAAATGTCACGCCTAACATACTTCTTAAGGATCGCATCACAACGGAATTATCTCTACTAGCATGCTTTTCCTGCCAAACCCAGCACTCACTTCGATACATTAATGAGGGGACTAGTACATCATTATGTTTTGCCAGGCGAGCCTTCGTAGACACATTCTGACTCCTCACTACTGTACTTATAGCCCCATTCATTTAATTTCACTCGTCGTTCAACATCTTTAACGTGTCTACCATCTCTACTAAACATACATCCTAAATACACAATTTCTTCCACCTGTTCAACCTCTTTGCCGTTAACATTTATATCAATGACTGTCTTACTTTGTTCTCTTTCAAACACAATAACTTTCGTTTTGTCTATATTCATCTTCATACCTTTACCTTCGAATGGATCATTCATTACATTCAGCATAAATTGTAAGTCCTCCGCTGATGACGCAAACACGACCTGGTCATCGGCGTACAAGAGACATTTTACAACATGCTCACGCATTCTTAACCCACACTTTTCGTCTTTCAAACAAGAATCCATAAAGAGATTGAACACCCACGGGGATGCCACACATGCCTGTCTAACACCTTTATTGATGCTAAACCAGTTTGAGTAGGCTCCGTTAATCCTAACACAAGCAGTAGAATATTTATAAAGAGATTTTAACGCTTGTATTAGATCACTGTTCTATCCAAACGCAACCAAGGTTGACCATAGATCATCTCGCATCTCTCGCATCTACTACTGCGCTTTTCAATCGTTCATCCACAACTACAAAGTCTATTATACTTCTATCTTGGCCTCTTTCCCATGTATACATATGAATCTTTTTGTGGCAAAACAAGGTATTTGCAACAACAAGATTATTTTCCATTCATAACGCGAAAAGACTTTCGCCATTGTCATTGACACATTCATCACCATACGCTCCAAATACACTTTCATACCCTGCCCTTCTTACACCAACACTTCCATAACACACACTTCTCTAACATTTCTCTTACATTCTTCCAAAGCTCCTACCGGACATAAGCAGGGTTAGACATGTCCGGGGCATAAGTTCCCACGACAAAAAGTCTGTGTAACCCCACTTTTAGCCGGAGCCAGAGGAGTCTTGGATTTACGCATTCGAAATCTGTCACACATTTACCCATTCTTTCAGAAAGAATAATCCCTACATTGTTAATATACAAGGGTTTATTATTGTTTGTATTTATTTTATTGTTTCCACATTTTACTTCTGTCGGGCCGGTTGGCGTGGTTTGTAAGATACTCGCTTTCACGCCGCAGGTCGTGGGTTCGATTCCCACCCAGGACAAACATTTGTGTGCATGAACATGTCTGTTTGTCCTGAGTATGGGTGTAATTATCTATTTACGTATGTATTTACAAAATAAAAAGTAATATCTCCAGGATATCAGTTATCTGGTTGCCATAGCACAAGCTCTGCTTAGTTTGGGATCAGATGGCCGTGTGTGAATATGTCCTAGAATATTATTATATGTGGTTATGTCGGCAGTCCATAGGACTGCCTTTGTTCCTTTTTTTAATAAAAGGTTTATGATCTGTACAGTCAATCGGGGCATCTTTGACGGATCATCACTATATTTTATTAGCTATCTTTTACTATGATAATTTTGACATCAAAGACTCTACTCTCAAACTATTTAGTGTCAAAAGATCATAAACTATATCAAAAACTGGAAATTTTGTTGTGTGTCAAAGTTATAACCCCTTTATGGGTAACTTTGACACAGATGATATCATCATAGAAATCATAATTTAAAAGCATTTTAAAGCATCGAAGTAACATTAGTTTACGTGTCAAACAAATGTCAGATGCAGTGGAGTCATAGACAAGTCAATAACACCAAACAGTTCTAGTTCTATCTAAGTCTTTTATGGCATCAAACTTCAAAATGCTACTCATTGGAACTTTTACTAAATAAGATAGAGATGCCACGCAAAAACATCAAAAATGGTTTATGTATCCAAGATATATATTAAAGGTTGTATTATATTATTTACATACCTTGAGAGCAGCAAATTAGCGAGTTTCCTAAAAAGTTAATCACTGAAAAAGTTGAACAATTGCACGCGGGAACTTTTAAGACTATTTTGATTGACTGTAATGACAAGCCTTACTAAATACTACAAAGTCATATAGGAGGTAGCGACCACAAGACAACAAATTGTTAATGTTATAACGCTTTAACTGTGCACAAGCGGTGTAATGAGCCGATTCAATCATTGCCCGCTTTGTTTTGCGAACCGTCCTCGTTCCGACGCGAAATGAGAATAAAAAAATAATAAAACAAAATGCGGCCCGCCCTCTAACAGATAATCGGTGATGAGATCTCGACTGTTGGGATGATTGCATTGTTTGTAAATGAGAGCGCCTGCAAATAAAACGAAACGTTCATTCGGTATTGCTTTCTTTACTTTTGTATTGCGGTGTACAAAACCTTTTGTAATAAAGAAAGAGTCGTCTTATTAGGACAACGTACAAATATACGTAGTGAATATTTCTATTCCCAAATCATAATAAGTTTAAGACAATCATTGTAAGTTGGTTCCTGGTTAGTATATAGTTAGTATGTGTGTGTATTACGTTTCGTGTTTCAGTTGACGGTCAGAAGAAGATGAATGATGTTTAAAACTAGTTTCATGGTTTATTTAAAAAAAACTAAAGCAAGCAAATAATTACTTTAGAAACATTGATATACAAGTTAAAAGGAGAAGGAAGCACAAATAAGAAGGAGAAGTAGAAAGAATAATTTATCGGTATCTTGTTCAGTTTATTACAGTAACTAAGAAATCTTAAAATCGGAACCTCTTGTAAAATAGTTTCACTAGTATTCTTTCCGAAGAGTCATTCAAAAGACTAATTCAAAACTAGAACTGGCAAGCGACAACAGACATCCGCAACAAGCAAATGAGTCTCGCAGATGCTTTACCTATCTCTAATGGACAGAGAAGGTGAAAGACAAGAAAAAGGATGTTTCCGTCTCTCCTCTTCCCCTTTACATCCCATCCTTATAAGGAAAAGATGGAAAAGAGAGGAGGTCAGAAATTGGGCCTCCGGCACCTCATTCGTCGGACGAAACACAGAAACAACTTCTATTTCACGCCTGTCCTCTGTGAGGTGCTTTTTCGCGTCGAGAAGCCCATTCGTACAACAGATCTCGTTGTTGCTCTACCCCTGTTGGTGTTCTACCGTGTGTATGAACTGTATTAGATTAGAGAACTAGCTATACGCTGATTTCCAACTAAACTTTTATTTGGTGATGTCGTTGTTAGTTTATAAGTGGAATTCAAATAAGTGCTAGTAGTAATTAGAAGACTTCTACACACAAAATCGAGTGAATGGGTAAACGCTGATGGGACACATAATCAGCAACTGATTTAATGATGCTGTACTTCTAGAGACGACATTATATTTGTCGACTTCTTAGTTTACTGGCTTAAATACTAAGTGCGATTCGCTTTGTCTGGAAGTCAAGCTATATTTATTTGATGTATACAGGGATGTTAAACGGCAGATATTACCAGTCAAGAGGCTGCCTTGCGGCGTTAACGAGCATCTTCAAACCCCTTGGATTGCGGGGATTTGTATTTGTAATCTTTATATTTAGTTCCCCGCGTTTTCCTTCGTTCCTCTTCAATGATCGATACTTTAACTTAATGCTGAGATGTATGAGATTAAAATAATGAGGAAGACGAGACTTGCGACGATGAATAAAAATGATCATAATGGTTATTTTATTTTTACTTGTGACAAAATATTTATTTTCTTTATAAATTTTATAAAGTGCTAGTCACCTTCTTGCACGTTTAGCTGTAGGACGTTCGCACATAGCAGATATAGTGCCTAGCGGAAATTGTTGACTTAGTTTTTAGTGGTGTTATTTGTTAATCGTACATAAGTTGTGGTTTCTTTGTGTTAAAACTACTACATTTATTTAACTAGTTCTTATAGCACATCATAATTGTACTTCCTCCTAGTATTGTTATACAAAAGATACTAAGATTCCGAGGATCATTATTTCTTTGCGTAAGAGAGACATTGCTCTTTCGGTATTTGTGGCGCTCGTCAGATGCGGATATTATTTCTTCAGGCGCTGTCATAGATATAACTGCTGTCGAGAAAGCAAGTTGTATATTATTTTTTACACGATATTATTAGCTTAGTATGTATATGTATCTGAGCTTTACTTTTTGACTTAATTTTACCAAATTCAATATGTGCAATTGCTTAGAACATTTGCAACATTTTTAAGAATGTCTAAGAATACATTTTTCATGACGTTCTTTTATAAATATTTTTTTTATTCATTTTTTTCAAAGTACAAAGGACTTTGTTATAACAAGACTACGTAGAACCAGTTCAACAGCAATAATATAAAAAAACGTTCATTTTATTACACCTGTTTTTGAAGTGATTTCATACTTACTAGAGTTATTTTAGCTGAATGGCCCATAAAGCTATTGATGTATGTTTGAGGTATGTAATGGTTCAACGTTGCGGATCATTGGTACATTCGAATGCATCGTACCATGATCGTAGTCCATTTACAAGGCTAGCTGCTAATTGATTACCTTCATTATGTGATAAATGAACAGTAATACTCATATCTTATTCCATTTACAGTAGATTTGTGTGGACTTCGCAGATTACATCTGTGGAGAGGCGTTCCTGAGCTGTGCAAAATTAAGGATGGGGGAGATAATAATACTGCTGGTCGGATTATATTGACCACGATTATGTTTTATTGCACACTTAAACATGAATTAAATTTGTAACTATTTAAAATAACGAACATAAAAACTATAACGTCAAAAGTGTGTGCGTTTCATTAAATAATTTAGTTTACAGAAATACAATATTGAATTTCAAAGAATAAATTTAAGAATCAATGGAATATAGTTAGATATACATATAAAGGGATTACGTAAGACTAAAAAGAAATAAAACCTAATAAAATAACATTTTCTACTTCATTGAGTAATTAGGAGCTAAATTCAAAAATTATATTTTCCGATTTCTAAAAGGCTGGTCTAAAGAAAAATGTAATCATTCTTTCCGAACATAACACAGATAGCTAGCAAATTTTTATTGTTCAGCATTCCAAAAACCGGGCGTTAGTTTACTTCACATAATATGCTATTTAATATGAATACTCCCACTAAATGGTAATGTAGGTAATGTCCGTTTCAGCCGGACAGCAATTCACTTTGGTACTTCATAATTCATCACGTCGCCATCGCCATTATTGGAATGAAGAGCATTTCACTGCGAGCGTCCGCGCTTCGTTCCAAATTCCAGCGCCTCCCGATGTTATGTCAAAGTTTAACCTGAATTATCCATTCAGTCTAACCATCCTGCTGAGTATAAAACCATTAACTCTAATTAAACATTTTTCATTTGGGAGTTCTAAAGCCATTCTGCAAGTTGTTTGAGCAATACGATTTGTTTTAGTATTGTAACTTATAGAGCGCTTTAATGAAATTAAAGATAATCTTAATCTATATAATTAATATATATAAATTTCTTTTTCCCTTAGTCTTTACTGCGTCTGATGAGTGAGATGCCGGAGGCCTTATTGTAGTTCTCTCCCCCTTCCCACCCTTTTCTTATAAGGAAATGATGGGAAGGGGAAGAGAACTTGCCGGTGGAGGGGATGTATAGGAACTGGAAATAACCATTTTCTGTTTGTTCCCTCCTCTGTCCATTAAAGGTGGGCAACACATCCGCAACTCATTAGTTAGTTGCAGATATGTCTATAGGTATCAATCAGTAATCTGATAAAAGCTACCGGACGAACCGAGGCTCGGCCCTGTCGGGCACCCTCGAATCGGAATGCTAAACTCGTAATGAGTGACAGACCAAGCCGAGGTCCCCTCTCGGGGGCCCTTGAGCCGAGTCACTCCATGAAGCGTCCACTGAAGCGACCTAAGCGAGCTTGGCGGCCTCCCAATCCGGTAATAATAATAAAGTAACGGCCCGGGCCGAGGCTCCCTCTACGGAGGGAGCCCTCGAGCTTAGTTACTCTTAAAGAGGCTTAGGCTAGGCGCCCTCTGCGCCCTGCCGCCTCGTGCCCGGTTTAGCTGTAAATACCTCCTCAATGCAAACAGTGATCTTTCAGTCACAAAAAAAGCTATCAATCACTTGACATCGGGTAAACTACTTGCTCGTTTGCCACTTAGTACTATAAAAAGGCATCACGTGTGAATGGCTGGACCTATTTCGCAAATTCTTCTTTTTATGTGTTTAGCATTGGAGAAGGTTAGATGGCTTTTGGCACAGAAAGCTACATTAAATGCACAGTCTGAATCGCCGAGTATTTAAGAACATTGATTGCTTAAACAACTCGAATTATTATTTTTTGAGTGATATATTAGATAATATTTTCAAATCTTTAGGCTATCAAGGGCTTTAGTTTTTTTTATTATTCCTTTATAACGTCTTCTCTTGTGTTATATATTTGCAGCTGTATTTATTATGAAACATCGAAAACACAAATATTGAATAAATGGCATTGTAACATAACATTTCGAAAAGAATCAAGTATTCTTCACACGTCTCACGTAAATTGGTGGGCTTTGGTAGAAAAGAAAAAACAAAACGACCCGTTTCCATTTGTTACTGGCTACCATAATACTTAGATATTTGATTTGTTGCCCCCCTACTGAAGTTGTCACTGTTATTGATGTGTAGCGAAATTGGAAAGTTCAAACGCACTTATCTCGCAGATTTAGATAGCGGGGCAATTTATAAAGCGGGGGATTCTTCCCCTAAAGTGTCCTCTTGACAGCACGCAAGAGGCCGTCGGCACTGTCGCCATCAGACATTCTGATGCTAAATGTTTGGAGCCTTGGAAATTAAGAGATAAAATATCGATAACATAAAAAAGGGATACTTATAAAATCATTTTTTTTCATGTAACGGTTTAAAATGCTTGTGACTTTGAAAACAGAAAGGAATATATCCTGTCAGTTAGTGCCATAGTTAAAATTGATATTCTCAATTTAAGAGCATACAGATCAAAATGAATTAGTGAGCATCGAAGAAAGTGTATCAGTGCTGTATTTGATGAATTATTTTATATAGTTTTGCTTAACTAAGAATTTATTACAACGTTTTCCGCTGTGAGTAGAGTACGAAACTCAGTGTATGATACTTAATGACTTATTTTAAAAAATAATTAATAGTTGAGCCTATATAAAATGATAACCAATAAATCAATCGATATGACAGCTTTGTAAATAAATTAAATAAACAAAGAGAAGAGAGTGAAAAGTATCCCATAACTAATAATCATAACAATAGACAGAATTTTATGCCTTTATAGGTCCATATTTTCGTTGCACGTTCCATTGCACGAGGCGATACATTCTGTTATTCCAGAAATTTCAACAGAACGCAGCGCCTTTTGTATTATCTTTGGCTGCAAGGATAGACGCGATGACCATGAAGACACATGAAGACTGTATCCCAGCAGAAAGTATTAGAGACCTTCAGCTAAAAGATATTTACAGGCTGCTACACATAGGACTCCTTGCCTCGCCACAAAGATCGGTTCCTTGCCGCATGCAATGTTCCGCAACCAGGTTAACGGTGCATCCTGTGGGAGGACACATTGACCTGAACGTGGCTGCTATTCCAGAAATTTAATACCCACTGGATATACTTCTACTTAAATTAACCAATTCTTTGGGCAATGTCAATGATAGATAAAAAAAACTAATAATTTTTTGGTTTCATACCATAATCACCTTGATCAGATTATATCAATGGATTAGAAAGAGACAACGAGCCGAATCGGTTTAATTAAGATCAATTAATCGTAAAGGCGATGGATCGCGTTGCGGATTTCTAGGAATGCCTCCAATTCCGCTTCAGCCAGTCGGAAAGATGAATATTTATGTGCGAAGACCTGTCCGGGATAATTGCTGCTCCAGTGCCGACATATTGCGACTACTATTGTTGTGGGCTAACAGATTTTTCAATCGCCAATTACTTTAATAGATTCAATATTGCTTTTATCTTACCGAATATATTACACAATAACTTTCTTCTCTTCATTAATTTTTTATGAAAAATAATTTCGTAATTTTTTCTGCATTTTATTACACGATTAAAGTTTCTAGTTATTAGTATTTTATGTGATCGCTCATTTACCTTTTTTATAATACAATATATGCAATGATTGTGTAAAAAACTAGATTAAATTAAGCCCTGTTTGGGACACTATGTGTATTTTTTTGAAACCATGCACTCAGCTTATTGCAGTACAATGCCTAGTAATAAAATTAGAAACTACTCAGCGGCTTTAAATAGTTTTTATATGCTGTATTTTAAATCGACTTCAAAATGTTTGACATTCTTGAATCGATTTTTAAAATGTTTTTTTTGCCATTGATAGTATTTGTTTGCAGAAAATAGGACATTATAATTTTATCCGAGTGCGAGAAATATATAATAGAGTTCTTAAGGATTTTCGCAAATTGAAATCGGTTTTTTGTAGGTTTTCTGCGTATTGAAAATCGTCTGGGCAATATCGCCTCCTAAGCAACTAGCTTATAATATGTTGTTTATTATAAAATATAGTCTATTTAGGTCAACCTTTTGAAATAAGCACAAGTATAATGCATCCGGAAGACGCCGAACACGAACAGATAGTCTATATGACTCTACCGCCGAGCAGTTTTGTTTATCTAAGTCAAAATTAATAACTGCAGCGGGTGTTCATTATATAAACACCGCAGACAAATTAGTTCTGGCACGTGGAAGCTTTGAAACTTAATTTTCGGCGGCCAACCGCGTTTAAGAACTTAAAAATTTCCAGTCGTTTACTGCAGCTTTATGAGCTCACTCCCCCGGGTCCAACTTCGCTGCTGCAATGAAATTCAACAAGTTTATACTACCTAACCGAATAATTATGGTAACCGTCAGTAAAACGGACGCTACGTGGAACAAGTTTACAAGCTATTTATTTTCATAAAACAATATTTCCATACAAATCTCGTTTAATAGTTGTTTATTTTATATTTTTATCTTTTTTATTAATCTCGTCTTAATTATAATTTTCATTGAAACTGTGTTGTTACTTACTATTTTCCTTATTTAAATATGTATATAATTTATGTAATATTTATGTATAACGTAAGTTTATATCTTTGTTTGTATTGCTTATGTTTAGAGATTATATCTTAAATGTAAAAATCTTTCTCTTATTTATTTATTCTTGGCTTTTCTTGTTACCCTGCTACTTATCTATTTGTACCTCTCCTGCCCTACAGGGTTGCCTGGAGGAGATCGCTTATAGCGATAAGGCCGCTCTTGCCCACATTTAGGTTATAAGTTTAGTTTTAGTAAATTTGTATTTAGTTTAATGTGAGCAATAAAGTGTCTATCTATATATCTATGTTGATAGGTCATTTATGAAATCTTTACTGTAAACACCTATGAGTAGTCTTAATAACGTTTGCTATTTTTTATGTCTTGTATACGGCCCGGGGTCAGCCTATATTTATTCAGAAAAACGAGGGTTCGCTTCTACCGAATAATATTTCAACAATTGAATTTAAAACTTTAGTCATTAAAAAAATAAGCAATTCCAGGTAAAGGTTATTAATCTGTAACTAGATGGCGCAATACTCACACTCCAAATTAAATATTTTTCTAAATATTATAATAAATTCGTTTTAGTAAAATATGGTATCTTATGTTTATTTTATTGTTAATGTACAAATAAAATAAAATACCTACTACACTTTCACAATTACAATTTATTGTTAATACCATAGTACATACCCGTTGCATTGGAGGTTGCAAGGGAGACACAAAATGTCTTAGCGTCCTGTCGACTCACAGATGACAATTTATGCACCTCAACATCGTAGACCAAATCTCAAGCATTGATCAGAATCCGTGGGAAAGTAGACCTAAGTCAACGAGTAGGCGAGATCCAGTCATTATAATTATATCAATGCAAAAGTCGTTATGGTAAATAATTAGAGCACAAAAAACAAACACAAACTATAAACACAGAGAGCGCAAGAGTGAATGGAATGAGGGGAGGGATGCCTGAAGTCAATCAAGGCAACTGTCGTTTTGATTGACATAACTTCACGCGTCAATGACGTTTCGATACACGGGCAAATGCGACGGAATGACTTTAATAATACAAAAATAGTTACGTAATTTTATATTCATAACTATTAAATAAAGTCCATTATTGCTTTGTTTATTTAAATGCGTAAAACAAAATATTAATATAAATCTATAGATAATATTGCTATTAGACATTTTTTAGTAAATAACATTTTTTTATGCGTACAAATTAACGATGATTGACATTTCAATCAAGCAAATTAAAAAGTTTAAATAGATTGAATAAATAAAATAAATATCCTTTCTTATATAATTATTTTCAGTTAATTACAACAAAATAACAGTTTGTTACCCAAGGCTAATTTTCATACGAATATTTTTAAAGATTTATATTATATTTTGTATGAATTAATAAAAATAGGTGGGGCACGGTCTGGCATTCTCGCTTACATATAAACTTCAAGAGAAGAATGTATAAGCTTATAATCTAAACTAGTAGTGAACTTTCATCGGATCGTGATCAAACGCTAGCTTGTTCGATATATGTTAAAAAAACAGGTTAAACTAATAAAAGTGTATTAAAACACAGTAACTGAACAATCCAATAGGAAGCAGGTAATAATTTTTTTATTAAACATGCGGCTGAGCTCCCGCTAGGTGGTACAGAAGCTGTTAAATTTAATTGCAACGTTATTTTATGTACAATCGCGTCTCAGTTAATTTAGTAAGGCAATAAAATGTGGTTGCTTTTTTTAATATCGTTCATGTCTATTTATTCCATAACAAAAGTCGCTGCTTAATATCTGGCGTGTAGAATAAATTATCGATTAAACTGCATTAAAAAAAACACAGAAGTTCCCGTTATTTCATTTTTACTACGACACTAGATGGCGTTATTCTTAATCTTTTTTTATCCTTTTAGTGCTGACCAGTAATAAAAGTAAAAAAATGTATGGTGCTTGGACCTTTATGTGGCTGCAAACTTTCAAGTCGACCAAACGCTTATACGTTGTAATTTACCTTTCATAAAATTCCGGTACAAAGATTTTTAGAAAAAGACCAGGCTAGCATAAGTAAGTGAAAAAGAAGCTCATATAAGTATCTGTCAGCGATTGAGAGCTTCGTCAGTTCATAATCGGATTAGGCACATTATAAACAGTCAGCAAATTGTGAACGAATCATTTACAATTCGATGTGTCGTTTCTCTACGGCGTATAAGCTGTCTAATTCTAATCTTCAAATTGAAAACTGGTTCTTTGTCTTCAAATACAATCAAATACTTCCCATTTATAATATTAGTATAGATATTTTTTGTAACACTATAAATTAATAGCTACAAATTCCGCCCCTGAAACTCAAAGAAGCGGAGCTTCTGCACTCATCAAATCAACAAATATAACATTTTATTTCGCCAAAGATTAAACTAAGCAAAGAAAGACTACTACCAACACCAGAAACAGTACAACTAAAACATAAAAACAAAACAATGAACTGATCCTCAATATGGCTGGAGAGCAAAATTTGGACCTGGCACACGAGGTGATCGACATGTGGAGAGGTTTGTCGGCTGAAATAATCCCGATAATCATCTCTGCGAACGGGTTAATCCCAGTCAGCCTCTCCGGACCTGTGAGGTGACTCCGGGACGGTGTGCTCAAATGCAGAAAGCGGTGCTTCTCGACACCGACAGAATTGTTCGCCGGTTTCTTTCCGGGATGCCTCAAGGATCGTTGTTAGGCTGAGTCCTTTTTATACTCTACACTAATGTTATACCGCCCGTACGCGGTGTAGAGCTTCACCTATTTGCCAATGACACTTACATATTCACGTCAGTCCTTCATTCTAATCCTATATGTCGACGCTTCCAGACTGCAGCCAACTTAAACTTACGGACCACCAAATTCCATGGGAGGACGATGCAAAATATTTAGGTGTCATCCTCGATCGTAAATTTAACTTTGCGGCTCACCCGGGTCAGTACCCGTTAAAGTCAAGAGTAAAATGTCCCTCCGAAACAACGTGACACTCTTTAAAGCTGTCGTTCGACTTATCATGATCTATGCTACTCCGTTAGTTGCGCACATATCCCCTAAACAAATACACCGACTTCAGGTGATCCAAAATAGATTCTTGCGCAAGGCCATCGGGTCACCGTGGTTCGTGCGCAACGTGGCGTTACACGTGTACTTAGAGCTGCTTATCATAGCTCAACACCTGAAGTTGGTCGCGCCGCTATTTAAAGTCAGCCGCCGGTCACCCCAGTACGTTAGTTGTAGGTGCCGCCACCTACAAATCGATCGCGCTCGGTACGTTCCGCCACGACTACAAAAGACCTAGGCACGTCCTCGACTATCGAGACGATGCAATAACCATTGCTCAGGCGACCTAAGAGTTCGGCGGCCTTCCGATCCGGTTATAACAAACGCATCCCTCATCCGAGGGAGCCATCGAGCTAAGTTACTCTTAGAGGCTTAGGCTGGACGCCTTCAGCGCCCTGCCATCTCGAGATGCCTCTTGTAGACAAACATTGACCAGTCAGACACAAAAAGTAAAGGCCGTCTGGTTGGGATTTATTTATTTGCGTAGACATATTGTATATATAGTTATAGATATATACTGATATACCCGCGTAACTCCTTATTAAAACTGCTCCGTGAAATTTATTAAATAACCCAATCAAAAGTGATTACTGTGTACCCAAATGTGTATGGAACGAAAGTGTTTAGACTGTAGTAAACTCTGTGTGATAAATTACGTGATAATTACTAGTAATAAATGTATTGTGACCAAAATTAATCCAACTAGTAAATTCCAAAATTTTTAAATACCGACATTATCAATATAGACTCTTTGTGCGCTCAAAACGCGTAAGCGACGCAATTTGTACGGCGCTTACGACGCTATTCTCGGGCGCTTGTGCATCGATGCTTTGCGCTGTCGTGGGCATTTGTTGCCGAGTTTTTTATTACTGTGCTGCATATAATAAAAGTGGAATATCATTTGCTTTTATAGTAGTGCAGTATTTATTTTATCTAATAGAAGCATCAATAGGTATATAATAAACAATATTATACGATTATAAAAATGCCAACAGAGAGGTGTGGTAGCTGCCGTAAATTCATTTCGCCGATGAATGGCGTTAAATGTGGGAAATGCAATATTTTAAACCATGGGTCTTGTGTATCGCTACCGACTACGGGCAAAATAGCTTCTACCTGGCGGTGTCCGGAATGTCGAAGAGGTGATTCCAGAGATAACAAAGTCAATACTCCTGTAAGGAGCAGAACGAATTATGAAATTACACACGTTGACATGAGTTCAAACATCAGCCCGTCTCACAGCACTTCGCTGCCTGTTACATGAGTTCAAACATCAGCCCGTCTCACAGCACTTCGCTGCCTGTTACATGAGTTCAAACATCAGCCCGTCTCACAGCACTTCGCTGCCTGTTACATGAGTTCAAACATCAGCCCGTCTCACAGCACTTCGCTGCCTGTTACATGAGTTCAAACATCAGCCCGTCTCACAGCACTTCGCTGCCTGTTACATGAGTTCAAACATCAGCCCGTCTCACAGCACTTCGCTGCCTGTTACATGAGTTCAAACATCAGCCCGTCTCACAGCACTTCGCTGCCTGTTACATGAGTTCAAACATCAGCACGTCTCACAGCACTTCGCTGCCTGTTACATGAGTTCAAACATCAGCCCGTCTCACAGCACTTCGCTGCCTGTTACATGAGTTCAAACATCAGCCCGTCTCACAGCACTTCGCTGCCTGTTACATGAGTTCAAACATCAGCCCGTCTCACAGCACTTCGCTGCCTGTTACATGAGTTCAAACATCAGCCCGTCTCACAGCACTTCGCTGCCTGTTACACATGAAGATGATATGGATCATATATTTTTCGAACAGAGAGTTAATGGAAGAGATTCGAGCTATGCGCCGAGACTTCATGGATTTCCGCAGGGAAATACATGATATGAAGGCTGAGGTACAGCTTTGTCACTCTCGAATTGAAAGTCTGGAAGCTCGGGTGGAAGCTGCGGAGCAGCGCTCATCGATGGAAAGTGCAGCACCAATGGAGGTTACAAGGTGATAACCCAACTTAAACAGGATCTAAATTATAGAGATCAAGATCTTCTCGCAAACGACCTGGAAATAAGAAATATCCCAGAGGAGAAGGGTGAAAACCTCTTACACCTTGTCGGTTTGATTGCTGCGAAGATTGGCGTTA
Organism: Papilio elwesi; assembly: GCA_029849275.1. Classification (NCBI taxonomy): domain Eukaryota; kingdom Metazoa; phylum Arthropoda; class Insecta; order Lepidoptera; family Papilionidae; genus Papilio; species Papilio elwesi. Next base: position 8,658,450 of record CM056697.1, read on the forward strand.
ACCTGGAAAACCGAGACAGTCTACGCGGAGCGATTCGGTGGGAGCCGTCAGTTGAATGCTGTCACCTCTGACGGGGCAACGTAGCCTCGTCCCCGAGCAATCGTCGTCCGCCTGGCGCGGCGTGATCTACGCGATGCATTCCTGCATAGCGCGAGGGTGCGGCGCACAGCTAGCACCGCGGACCTTGGCCTGTCTGGAAAGCCGCATCGTTTTCATATAAATGAACGGCTAACCAAGACAAACAGGCAGTTATTTCGCTTGGCGCGTGATGCGGGGCGTCGCCACGGATGGCAATTCGTCTGGACCAGACGCGGTCGCATACTTGCTCGGCGTAAGCAAGGAGACAATGTACTCAGGATCCGTTCTGAACGTGATGTGTTTGAAAACATTGGTAGCACCTCAGATACTGATTAACAACTTTTTTCTTTTTGAGTCAGTATTGACTTATGTTTTAACTTTTGTCATGTATTGTTTAGGTTATATAATTAATGTTGTAAGATTGTTAAGAAAATACTGTTAAAATCGTAGTACATTAGAACACTTAAATGTATATAGTACATTTATTTATATGATATATAAAATAGTTTCACATAGCATGTTGCATCTAGTATCAAATATATGTAGGATACAGTATTTTAAATTAAAATTTATGGTCAATAAATCATATAATATATACACTTATAACCAACTCCATAAAGTAAAATATTTTGATTACAATTTTAATGTTAAGTCCTGCATTCATTATCGTTATATATATTTTGCATATATTTTTCACATTTCGTTTTTTATTATTTATTTTTACATACTATCATATATATAATAAATACAAATGAACAACAATAAATTCTTAAAGTTCGGCTTCACTGGTAACAAATCATGACGAATTTTTAATTGCTATGAGCAAACACTCAGTAGACGTGATGGCAATAAATGAGACCTGGCTGCGTCCTGATGAGGAATGTAAAGCACCCATTGTCCCAGGTTATAAGCTCAGACATGTGCCTCGTCCTAACACCATCCGAGGAGGCAGGGGAGGAGGGGTTGCATTCTACATTAAATCCAGTTTACATGTAAGGACTAGAACACACCCAGAACATACAGATGTTGAAGAACTTTGGATGTCTCTTAAGTTAAATGGCAAAATTCTTTTAATAGGTACTGCCTACCGACCACCTTGGCTAAATCTTGAAAGATTTCTCAATGGAATTACTGACACCATGACAGCCCTGGCATCTTATGATAACATTGTTTTATTAGGTGATTTCAATGTCAACTTATTAGACAGTAATAATTTGTATCCGAAAAAATTTAATGACTTTTTGTGCTGCATGAATTTAAGCCAAATTGTGGAGACACCTACACACTACACACAGCATAGCTGCTCACTTGTAGATGTGATATGCACTGATACAATTTGCCAAAAAATTGAAGTAGATCATATAAGTGAGCTCAACAATCATTCTTTCATCACATGTCAAACAATTATAAAAAAGGCAAAGCCTAAACCCAGACTTATAACTTATCGTCCACTGCGAGACATAATCACAGAGTATTTTGACAGTGATCTTGAAAGCTTGCCTTGGAAAGAAATATGTGAATCAGCCTATGTCAACACTATGGTAAATAAGATAACATCATATTTTATACAGTTGTTTGACTTGCATGCACCAATAAAAACTAAAGTATTTAAAACCCATCAAACACCTTGGATCACTGACACTATAAAACTGATGTTCAAAATGAGAGACAAAGCTAGGCAAAAGTATTACAAAACCAGGCTCGAGGCTCATAAACAGTATTATTTGGACCTTAAGCACCAATGTTACTCTGCCTTATTTAATGAGAAGAGGGCTTTCTTTACGCAACATATTAACAATACAACGAGCTCTAAGGTTCTATGGAAAAATTTGAAATCAAACATCCTACTGACGCTCAAAGAAAATGTTGCGAGCCCACTTATATGATCCAGAAGCAATAAATAAAGCATGTTTAGATGTACCTGGTAATGATAGTGTGAGTATCCAGCGTTTGACATATTTTGAATTCCACAGACACAGTGATGCTAAATTTAATATTCAACCAGTGACCCAGGATAAAGTGCTCAAAATAATAAATTCACTAAAATCAAATGCTCTGGGTGTGGATGGGATTAGCGTTGAGATGATAAATTTGACTTTGCCCAATTCCCTTTTTACAATAACAGAAATAGTTGAGTAGTAGAGAGTAGAGTTGTGGCGGCAGGCTGTTGTTCGACCTATACCCAAGATAAATAATCCTCTACATTATAAGGATCTTCGACCAGTGAGTGTACTGCCTTGTCTTTCTAAGGTATTAGAGCGGGTAGTGTACTTGCAGGTAACTGAATACTTGGAAGCAAACAATATATTACCTCATTTACAGTCAGGTTTTAGAAAGGGACATGGTACTGCCACAGCATTATGTGATGTGGTGGGAAATTTAACTGAGGCTCGTGATCAAGGCCAGGGGTCAATACTTGTACTATTGGATTACTCTCGGGCGTTTGATGCTATTAATATATCAATATTGTTATCCAAGCTGGCCTATAACGGTTTTACAATAGATGCCATCCAGTGGTTCAACAGCTATCTATCTAACAGAAAGCAACAGGTTCAAATAAACAAAAGTGATGGAACATCTTCGACATCGAGTCCTTCTGTCCTTGAAAGAGGAGTACCCCAAGGATCAATTTTGGGACCATTATTGTTTATTCTGTATAGTTCAGATATTGTTGACTGTATAAAGCATAGTAAATTTCACATATATGCAGATGACATACAATTGTACAGATCTTTTGGCATAAAGGACATATCAAAAGCAGTGGCAGACATTAATAGCGATCTTGAAAGAGTGGTCACTTGGTCTAAGCGCAATTCCCTTGTACTAAATCCATCTAAATCTAAATTCATGGTGCTTGGAAGTCGCCTTCAAATCAAAACAATAAAAGAAGCGAGGCCTATTATTGAAATAAAAGGACAGGCAATATAATTGGTCAACATAGGCTGCAGTCTTGGTCTTACTATTGATTCTGAAATGCGGTTTGAAACCCACATCAATAATGTATTGAAAAATTGTTTTTACAGATTAAAAATATTGTATGCAATTTGTGACTATATAAGTGTGGAAGTAAGAAAATTATTGGTAGAAAGCATAGTACTTTCTAGACTTAATTACTGTGATACAGTTTATGGCCCATGTTTACTTTCAAGGACAGAACACTTAATACAGCGATTACAAAATGCTTGTGCACGCTATTGCTATCAAATTCCTAAGAGAAGCCACATTAGCCCAGTTTTAAATAGTAATAATGTCCTTAAGATGGCAGCAAGAAGAAAATTACACCTATCTTGTTTATTGTTTGGAGTTGTTGCCACACGAAAACCTAAATATCTATATGACAAGTTAGAATGGAGACAAACTAGATCACAGCAAAATATTTGTCGGTCTTCCGCCAGGCCCCTGTTGACAGCTAAGCACAGAACAACCGCATTTAGGGGCTGTTTCAAATATGCTGCTACCCTATGCTGGAACAATATACCGCCACCCAGCAGAGACTTGAAATCAGTAACATCATTAGATATCGGTATAAAAAGATTCTACTGGAACAGCAAAAGAATGATATCCCTAGCTAAGGGTACACACATTTACACTGTAACTTTATTATTATTTTTATTTGTTCCTATTATTGGTGACTTATTATTTTTGTATATATATATTTTTTTTATAATATTATTCGTTCCTTTATCTGCATAAAATATTTTAAGAAAGATAAATTACCTCAAGGGTGGTAAGTGCAAAGTGGGATTTTGAAATGTGGAAGCGGCATAATCTGTGTCGGTACTTAGTGCCTGTCGCAATTCTGATGTTATAATAATCTCAGTGGCTTAGTGTAGACGTAATTGTAATTTAGATTTTTTCACGTCTTAATTTCTTCAAAATACTAATTTAATTGTCTCGCTGTGTCAGTATAACATAAGAGTATCATGTAGCATGAAGGTTAGCACTGAAAATCAGCGCTGTGTTGGGGGCTTGACTTCCAGCCCAGCATAATGCTGAGCTGGTAACCTTATTTACCGAAAACTAGACTATTTATAATTATGTTATTAGAATATTTTTTTTCGGTTAAATAATTATATTTTCTTTCTTTCTTTATATATTATATTTGTTTGTTATTTTTATATTATAGTATTTTTTGTATATATATATATATATATATATATATATATATATATATATATTTATTTATTTATTTATGTATACTCAAAAAGATGGGGACAACATTTTAACCACGCCATAATTATAGGTCTTATAAGTTTATTAAAAATATTGTTGCATCACAGCACAAGCTCGGAAAGAGGTATCTTTGTGAAGAAAATATCTACGATGTTGACAGCCCCCTTTATCAACTCTTTGATGATGGGTCCTCCCACTTCTGTGATCAATTCTTTCCAACTGTGGTCGAACAATTCCAGTATCGGCTTGGCTGTGGACAAGAGAATAGTGTAAGAGTAGAGATCACAGAGATATATAATATATACGTAGCGTACGTATTCAATAACATAACATGGTAAATATATTATTGGATTCAACGTAATATTTCCTAAATCTTGATACTTCCAAAGAAAACCTGATCTAGATATTTACTCCAACTACATATGAGTACCGACGGGCATATTTGCGTAGATCTTTGAATGTAGAAGCGAGAGAGGTGTGCGAGAATCGCGCCAAATGAAAATCCATGATCTCTGCCTGACCCTCTGGGTTACGGGCGTGAGCGCATATATATATATATATATGAGTAATATTGTACGGCGATCTACAATTATTATTTAAGACAAAGGTCTTATTTTAAAATTTTATTGCTTTTTTTATAGACGGATGGCATAACATGAAATGTAACAGACAACTGCATAAATTTTGTGTGTATTTATTTTAATTGGACTTGATACGAAGGCCAACAGGAATTCAGAGGAAAGCTAGTTTTTTTAATTACTCAATAATATATATTCTTTATGCCCACTATAATATGATATAATATATAATCCCTACTTCCCTACTAATATTATAAACCGATAATTATGAAATTTTGTACACATAATCTTGGAGGTATTAGAAGTAACATAGGATACTTTTTATGAAAAAAATAGTGTATAAAAGCGAAATATGTATGTTCCCTATAGACCTATAGACTCCGAAACGGCTGGACCGCTTTCGATGAAATTTACAGGGATTGTCGATCGGCACATTCCTGTGTTTGGTAGCGATCGGATTAGCATAATTAGGGGCACCCGAAGCCGGGGCGGGTCACTAGTATTTGTTATAATTATTGATACAAATTTTAATCAACTATTCGGAATATATATGCCTTTGTCAATTATACGTTATACAAATATTCATTTTTTTAATGTAGTATTGCAAGTTGCACACAATGATTATTACTTTAAGTTAAAACGCATTCAATATTGTTTTTACTGTACACAAACGCATTCAATTATGTTACTGATCTTCGTTTTCCCAATAATCTTTCTTTTATTTTACGCAATAACCTCTTTAAAGTCAATTAAATGTTTTATTTTTTACATTGAAATATAGAAAATACTATAATAACTTAACTTACCTCTAGTACTATCGCCACCGAAGAGATTATCAAGTTTGAAGAATACTTTGTTGATTAGTTCATAGGTGTAATCGAAGCCAGTTATCTTCCAATGCTTGTCGCCATTCTTGTCAGTAATCGTTTTATATTTAGCAGCGATAGACATGTCAACTTTATCTGAAAATAAATTACAATATCTGTCATTAACAAGACTTACTCAAGCATACGTAACAACTTTACAGTAGCTTAATTTAATCTTACATTAAATTCTATATAATATATTATTACATTCTTTCAAAAAGGTCTAAGAAAAATTAAGCAAGATTCCATTCCATTGTTTTTCTTCCAAACGTTGATTTCATCAATAATTTTGATCAATAAATCTGATGACTCCACCGCACCTATTTCTTGAGTGGTTGTTAAAAACTGCAAACTTTTTAAGTTGGACCTTTTCGATCATTATTTATAGTTTATGAAGTATAAATAATGATGTAATACCTTCACTAATTCCTTATAAACTTAAACCAGCCTCAGAAAAATTCCCTGCTTTGGAACCATTCTGGAGGCAGTCTTGCTATCAGTATAAAATAAAGTAATCATTTTATTTTCAAATAGGTGCAATGTTATTATTATGATATATTACCTGTTGTTATCTCAAAATCTCCTTCTCCTTCAGCTGGAATAAATAGGATTTTTCCAGCTAATTTATAAATACCAGTAGCCCGAATAGGACATTCTAAATTTACATTTATGATATTTTTCTCCTCGTCAAATCTGTACGGATACAACAAAAACATTTAATATTTTTTTATATATTGTGGTAAAGTTTATCTTCTTTTAAGCGTTTGGAGCAAAACAACGTACACAATAAAGATTCGATCTGAAAGGTTATAGTTTCTAACACTTCATTACTAGCGAAATCCAAATCTAGTCACTGGCTTCTGATAGAATGATGGTTCATCATTATCAGCCTGTATCAGTCCAGTGCTCATAGGTCTTCCCCAATGCTTTCTACAGAATGTGGTCTATTCCTTTCCGTAGCCAGCGACTTACTGTCGCTCTCACAAGCTCATCGGTCATCGGTCAATAGCTGCTGTTGATGGTACTACTAATAGAGCATACATTGAAGGTAAACTACAACCAGCAGTAAAAGTTAAAAAGAACTTACGTAATACTCTTAAATATACACTTGCTTAAACCGATTACATTTATTTCCTTAAAGGTTAGTTTCAAATCACCCTGATCAGCATTAGCCTCCTTGATAAATAAAGGATCACCAGAAGGAACACCCATTGGGGGTATACCATGCGCAATAAATGGTAATGCTGCCGAAGAACTGGATAATACACATTTACCATCATTAATCTTGCATGGCTTTATAAATGGAGCTGGAAATAAATAAAATAGGATTACATTTGTATACCTGCTTCTATATTTCATAAAATTAAGGACAGGCCACGTGATGTAGTCATAGCGCGGATTATTGATATCAGAATGAATTAAGGAATTTTTAGATAACAATTTAAACCTGAGGCATCCATTAACAAAAGGTAATTAACATTGCATTAACATAAACTGAATTTATAAATTATAGATAGACAGCAGAGAAAAGCTGTCCGTTTTTTAATTAATTGCGAGTCAAGCGTAGAACTTTTGCTTACATCGGCAGCTGGTTAAATTTGAACTTACTGTTTATTAGTTCACTTTAATCGAACAACTATTAGTAATGAGTTCAGAATTTAAAAAAAAACGTTAATTATGTATTTGTGAAAATTTTGATACAAAAAACGTAAAATACGATTAATTTTCCAAAAAATCTAAAATTTTTAATAACTCGAAATCCATGAGACTTTTCTTCAGCTATTTTTATTGTCATGTCACTGTGGCGCGCTTTTTTGGGACACCCTGTATAAATTTATATATGCTGATTCGCATCTACGACTATTTTATAGATAAAAATTAAAAAGTTAAAAAACCTGTTAATCACGATAAATGAATAACACTGCATAGATTTATTGAACAATAAATTGTTTAAGAGTTAGTGCTACCGCAATATAGATTTGCCATTTTACACGGTTTTAGAATTTAAGACTAATTTATTAATAAATTATTTTCCAATAATTAAACTGGAGATAGAAATAATAAACATTGCAGAATATAAAATTACATTAAGTTTTGAGATACATTTTAATACACTCATTCAATAACGGTTTAACTCACACGAAGTCCGGTGTATGCACCGACTAGTTTTGAGCTAGTTCGTGCGCACTTGAGTGGGAGGCGGGCTGACTGACTGGACGGTACATACACCGAAGTACACGTGAGAATTACGATTACCATATATGTAATTAGATCAGGTTATTAAAAACAATTGGAATTATTTTTTCTGTTTCAGTCGGCCCTTTTCCCACAATATAAGGTCGGCACAGTATGACCGTAGTTTATAATGTATAAGGTTTGCGCAAAAGTTTTTATGGTCTGCTTCTGGCTTGCGTGATACCTCCTTGAGCATATATATGTAATATTAGTAGATTATCGAAATAATTTTCCTTTTTTTAACTATTCCAATTAATCGGGATAATGCCATAATAAATGGACTTAAAACTACATATTACCAAAGGCTAAATATGGTACGGACTAGAAAACTACTTGTAACAATTAAATAAATACAAAAAATTGGCAAAGCTATACTCTTATTTAGTATTTCTCACTATAAGACTTTTCCAGTATTGTATTTTCTTTCTTTTTGTAAATTAAACTTACCTACTGCTGCATTTGCTTCTGATAATAAAAATGTTAGAAAAGCAAACAAAAATTTCTTCATTATTAATGATACACACTTGGTCTTTACGCCAAAACGAGTGTAGATTTACTGAAGTGACTCGTGTAAGATTCGTGCCTTATATACCGACGGTCTATCGAAGATGACTAAAATTTTGCCGTACTCCGATTTACAATAAGCTTAATAAAAACGAATATGAAATTAGGAAGGCGCAACTTAGCACGTTTTCGTTGGAAGGCACATTTTACAAATAATGCTAGAAATTATTTTACAATCATTCCTTAATTACTTATGGATTGACGACAACGTATTACATCTTGACATTATAATCTGGGTCCGATTGACTGACTAACTTATCTGTATAATCATACATCGAATACCCTGAAAAAGTGCCTCCTTATAAAAGAAGATGGAATAAATAAACAAACAGACAATTAGACAAAGAGATTAACATTTTTTAACAAGGTCTAAGGAAATGCATACGAAATATTGCGTGAAAGTTCAGGAAAATATTACTCTGATACCATGCTCAACCCAAATACCACATAAACGTCATAACATGAGCACAGGATCCTGGCGTCCGAGCCGACAATATCATTGCAATAATACTTTTTACTAGATTTTTACTAGTCATTACTATTAATTAAAATATAATTTACGACTGATGTGCCAACTTGCGACTTTGGCCCTAAGTAATGAGGTTAGGACTCGAGTTTATTTAGTCCATTTATAGAGCTTTTTCGTTCGATAACAAATCCACCAGAAAAAAACGCAATAATACAAAATGCAAACGAAGTCAACTTGCGGTTATTGTGGTCAATGTGATTTGATATTTATAAATGACATTGAGCAGTGGTGGCTCAGCGGTTTAGACCCCGACTTACGTACTGTGTAGGTTGCGGGTTCGAACCCAGGCGGGCTTACTTTGTGTAATTTATTTCATCACCACTGCTCCAAAAACGGTGAAGGAAAACATCGTAAGGAAACCGGCATATCTTAGAACCACAAATTCGAAGACATGTGACATCCACCAACCCGCACTGGGCCTGCGTGGTGGTTCGTGGTACGGCTCATTTCCTCTTCCTCGGAGAGGAGGCCTGTGTCCCTGCAGTAGGAAACATTGTGTAAAAAGGTCGATATTATTATTATTATTAAATGACATTCCTACCTAATTTCATAATGGATTCGATGTTGCCACTTAACACTTGACAAAAGTATCGACTTTCTGGAATTGTAATTTAATAAAAAAAATATTTGGGACGCTATAAGTTAAGCACGTCTTTTTAAACATAAATCCTATTATTTATATATATCTTTTTAATGTCAATATTCAGAACACAATAAGAATTGCAATTTAATTGTACAGTAGCATTTTTGTTATGATCTAACGGATGATAGTAAATCAACTAGCAATTCACTTGTTCACTTTAATTTGTCATTTCCGTACTTTTATTTATGCAAAAATCTTTTTTGGATAAATTAATAATACATTAATTATGATGTTAGTTTTTTAAATAAAAGGAAATTTTGGGGCGTTCCATGGCCAAAAATGGGCAATAATGTAGATAAGTAAAGTCGATAATTTGCTATTTGTTATACGAATTGGCCGGATCCCCCGGTGAAATACCACGACCTCACAGAAGGCAGACTTGAAGTAGAGGTCTAGAGTCTGAGGAAAGAATTGCCGGAGGCCTAATTAAGTCCTATTCCACTTTCCATCCTTTATTTGTTAGGATATGATGGAAAGATGAAGAGGATGGGACGGGGATGGGATGGACGGGGCAAAGGAAATGTTCGTTTACCACCTCGTTCCATTAAAAGAGAAAAAAGAATAAGCTGTGTCTGTCACCGGCTCTGTCCGTCATATTATTATGCCTAAATCAATGTTACAATAATAATTGGCTAATACCTCCATTAACTTTATTTCCCGCATTTATTATACGTTCCAATTATTATAAGGGTTTTATCATAAAAAGCAATTTACTTTAACATTGACAGTAATAAAAAAGGAAGGTTATTATAAGGTATAAGGTAGGTATAGGTATAAGGTTATTATTAGCAACGAAAGATAAGTTCGTTATAGAGGACAAAGGGTACTTTGATCTTTTCTAAAAAAATATATTCTAATTTGATTAAAATTGTTTTATTCGGTTACGCTAGAAATATCAAATATAAATATTTGTTAAATGTATTATCATGATTTAAATTTAAGCAAAAAATGCGCGGTGTGAAGGTCACTACACATACACAATGATAATTAAATCTGGTTAAAGCGCTTATTAATTGAATTTAATCGTAATAACCTAAAAAAACTGTATAGGTCTTCTGAACTTTACGTTTTTATTGGATTTCTCTCTATCCTGATAATCTATCTGTCCATCTAGACTATCGTGAGGACAATATTGGTAGGTAAATATAATTATATTAAATGAGCTATTCCAGAACAGAGTGATTTGAACCCAGTAATCTAGCTATCTCTAATTCAACTGTATTCTGTGAATTTGTTTACGTGCTTCAGTCGGCTCGGCTCATTCGTGCGACAATGGTATTTATTATACCTTGACGCTGTTATACTAAAAGAGATTTAAACCAATGAAAGCTGTTTTTTGATGAAAAAAATTAAAATTAATTTCGACTTTTATTGTAATTAATAATGATTATATTATATTTAATAATTGTTATGATATATCTCACTTCATGAGAATCCGAGTTTAAAGTGAGAACAGCTAGGACTACAGCAATCGATGCATTCAGCGGATGTGTGTGAATTTTACATGAAATAGCAGATGCAGTTGGTTCCAGCGAAGACAGATGATATTTCCTTCCAAACGAACATCTCCCGGCAGCATAAAATATGCACGTGGTGTTTTCACATCGATTTCGTACTTGTATTTCGATTTATAAGTACAATTTTGACGTGTCATTTTGAAATACGTGGAATATTTTATGCTGAATATTCTAATCCCTGCTAATATTATAAAAGCGAAAGTAACTCTGTCTGTCTGTTACGCTTTCACGCCTAAACAACTGAACAAATTTAAATGAAATTCGGCACAGACAAAGATTAGATCCTGAGGAAGAATATAGGCTACTTTTTAATGCGAAAAAAGAGTTGGCCTATAAATTAAAAATACTTCCCAAAGTCGCGGGCACAGCTCGTAATAAATAAAAAAATAATGCGGGATTCAGTGGAGAGGCGAGCCGAGCCAAAAGGTTCGCAGACCACAACCTCATTTTAATTCGTTTTGAGCATAGACGCAAGGCCTCTCGGTTTTTTACACGAAATATTTCCTACAACCATTGAGATTTCCATCGAGAGTTTGGACATGCGGCGGATCCTCCATTTTTTAGTCGTAGTACACCTACGGCGATTAGAATCTTCGTTCCTTGTGCGTAAGGCAAAGGATTGGAACAAGTTGCCAGCGTCTGTATTTATCTTCATTTTCACATGGATACCTTCAAGAGAAGAGTAAATAGGCTGTTACCAAATTACTGCGTAACATCTTTTAGACCACATCACTACTTAACACCAGGTAGGATTGTGGTCAAGTGCTAAATTGGCACTCATGATACAAAAAAGTATTGTCGTTTCACCTAACACTGTAGGTAATATTCTACATATCGTATTTTGCATTTTTACAACATAAGAGAGTGAAACGAAAAACATCAGTTTCATTGCCTCTTTTGTCAAGTTTTAATTCGGGTCATATCTTATGAAAATGTGTTGCGATAAATTCATCTAATAGAATTTTAACGATTTTATTTTTTCAATAGAGACTTACACTTATTAGTCAGGAGCAGGAATGTGTCTATGAAGACACGTCTGGTAATAAGTACATAATGCCCTATTAGTACCCACATTAACGTATAGACGTGAGAGTAGGGTATGGAAGGACAAGCGTGTTAGCACAATTTATGCAGTTGAGACTATTTAAGAAGTAAGCTGCACGTGACTCTGAATGAAAGGACTAGCTGCTAATGCTATTAGCATTATTAGGGAAAGAGTCGCTTAAAAGAAGACTTTGTGACAAAAATTGAGAAAAGTATGCTTCACTGGTTCAAGCACTTCGAAAAAAAAGTTTGACATGACATATTCATGTTACTAAAGTTAGTGGCAGTACATACTAAAGAAAAGCGGTAAAGCCGACGAGCGTTTTGTTTTGAATGGAATAAAAACTATAAATCTGCTAGAAAATATTTATGCGCTATCCAAAGGGTAGTTTTAAGGTTTAAATTTTTTCTTTATTACAAAAACCAACCCTTAAGGATGGGGGGAGGGGGGGGGGGGTCAATCGAGCGATACACTGATGGCGGCCGGCAGTCTTCGGCAGAGGGAACGAAGGAAAACGACAAGTGGAGTAGAAATAATTTAAGTAAAATAAAGTGACTCTGTGTGAAGTCCCCTGGCCTACAACTCTATTAGTAGATACAGATTATTTGTCGACTTTAACTTAGTTGATTATTATACTAATTGGTACAGTTATTAATTTTGTATATTTTTGTAATACATGTTAAATTATTCAATTGGGAGATTACGGGCTTAGCACATCGTAATAATAGATAATATTATTATACTTATAAAAATTGTATTGAAGAAAAAAATATCCTTGACAACATAATAATAAAGTAAAGTAACACAAATCAAAATAGCGGTAAAAAACTTTGTACGAATGTTTCCTTTGTTATTTTAATTAACATTAAAGTTGATCTATTAAAATTCGTGCAACAGATGTTGTTGTTGCGGGATTTACTATATATTCATGTATGTATTTGACTACTATTAACATTATTATTAGTAACATATTTTCCATCAAGTACCTATTGACTATTTCAAACAATTTAAAACTTGTAGTTAGTTATGGATCAAGTAAATATGTATTTATCTATTAAGGGTTTAGTCATTGCGACATAAACTTTTACTTGTTCTTTTCTTTTCTGTTTTTCTTTTCTTCTATGTATACGTAAAAATTAATTGCTGTTCTTTAGGCATGCTTTTATTCTCAAAAAACGGCGGAATCGATTTGGATGTTTTTTTTATTAATTCCCTCAGTCCAGGGAAGGTTTAAAAGTAGAGAAAATAGAAGCTAAAAGAACAAAAGACCCAAATCGGTAAGTTTGTGTGTTATTTTAGGATTACGAAACTTTTAAATAATTACGTTAGGTGGCGTGGTGGCTGCGCACGCTACATATCACATAACCATTCCGTACGTTCTTTCGACATTGTCTTTTTGTAATCGTTTTTCGTAGAGATAGATACATATTTTAAAGATTGCAAAGGGAGTTCGAAACATTCGAGTGATCGTGATAACAGTTCCGTATAATTTTATATTGTATTATATTAATTTTAACGTTATCACACTGAGGAGGGGTAATGGTTCAGGCAAAACAAAAATACATTTTACCAGAAACATTTTGAGTTTTAACATTTCATATTCAATAAATTAAATACATTGCTTACATTTGTTTTTTACTAAACTTATTTTATTAGGTAGTATTTAGGATGTTCATTGGGACATCTAGGTTTTTCGCTTCGATACTAGGTTTGTTTACGATAAATCAAAATTAAGAACATTCAGTGACCCACTTAATTGTTTGCCTCTATCCAAGTTAACAAATCTAAATATCTTTTTGTTGATAAAAATTCAATGGACGTTCAAGGAGGTGGTAAATCTTTTAAACTATTCTCAGGTTCCCCTTTGCTCAGGGCGCGTCATTACTGTGAAGTGCTCCGCGGGCCGCTACACATTATAATTATTTAGAAAGTTTTCCCTATTTATGTCGAGCAAGGCGGGACGCGAGTGTTGAGGGTACGTTATCAAAGAATTTTTTTGTGAATCATGTTTACAGCTAACTGAATCGCCCTTACTTTGTGAGAACATTTTGCACTACTACCTCAGTAATTAATGAATTCATTTAATTTAATAACGTATAAGGCTTGCACTTCCTTCCGTTTGTTCTAAACATTCTATTGATTTTATAATAAATTGAACAAAGCGTGAAACGAAGCATTAATAATATTTTATAAGTATTAGGCCCATACTATTGCGAATGCCTTTAGTCTTATTAAGTCGTCATCGAGTTGTCCCAGTGTCGCACGGGTAGCGGCGACTTAACGCAACCATTTTTTAACATTGTACCAGGCCAAACAGCCAAACTTTTCCTATGAATCACTGTGTTAATTGGCGACAACCTATGATAATACGATTAGAAGTTTTTTTTATTTATATAAATAGACGCTTAAAATACAACTAAACTAAAAGTACTGTTTTTGTTTGAATGCAGTAATAAAATGGTGCACTTTGATGTACCTGTAAGTTTCCTGTCAGATGTAAAGTGCAACACATAAGCTCCAAGAAACCAGATAACGTCTTCAAGTTTCGTATGCGCTACGGTCTCAAGGGGCTAGAATATTCCTGGTATATCGCGCCGCGAACTTGCCACATCATTTTAATTACAAGCGCGGTCGCTGTTCCTACAGAGGGAAACTTTTATCTACTCAATACAACACCTGCTCGGTGAAAATGCTTTTGCATTTCGAAATAATAACTTTGAAAGTAACGTTTGCGTTTTCGTGTTAAATTTCGACCGCAAATTAAACGCGAATGTACTGATTGCGGTATATTTAAGAACGATTTAGAAATTGTTTAGCTTTCTACTAAGTACTTTTACCGTATAAAAATATACATATATAGATATAATTTGCTAGTAAATTCCCGTAACACAGTTTTCTCTCTTCCTAGCTATGTATACACATATTATGTCATATGGAAGCTTTCCTGTCTTTTCTCCCCTACTTCGCTCTGTCCTCAACTTGGCAGTCACGCATATCTTTTAGCAAATTTTATATTTAATTTTAGGTCTAGTCTTCGACCGGGAAGAGTGAGCAATAGCGCCAAATTACCGACGTAGTAACACAGTTTAAATAATGATATTATACCTGGGTCGTACATACCCATGTAAGTGTCTTTCCAATCTAGTTGATTTAAGATTAATGTCATGGCATACATTTTGTTTCGTATATGTTACTTATTTTTAGGTACTATTTGTGATTAACGAGAACCGAGTACGTAAACGTGAGGGTATAAGACTTGTTCAAACAGATCTTTAGATATAATTCAAAGATTAATAAAAAAACGAATAAACGACTTCGAGATTCGAGTTATGGACGAATATTACATAATATTCTGTTGATATATGTAACTTATGTAAGATTACCAATTATTGGAGAGGGTTTTAAAATGGAAATATCCCGTTTGAAATCACAAAGAAAATACTTTGCGTGAATTTTTTTCTTATGAACCGTACGTTTCTAGTGAATGCCAAGTCATAGCTCTTTTATGATCATCTTTTAGAGTGGCTTTAGCGTTTGTTCGCCGAGCTGTTTTCCCAGGTGGAGTGATCGCGGCTTTTACTTGCATGTGCTGACGTTTCATATGCTCTTATGTGTTAACTGAATATTTTGTCTTCGCGTTAGCGTATTTTTAATACGCTTTTATTAGCTTGGTACGTATTACTCATGTTTGCTTGTAACGGAATCTTTGAACGTGATTTTAAAACCCTTCAAACCTCAGATTTATTTGAAACTTCGTACACTTATTAAGGATCGATGAAAATGAAATAATTTAATTGCTTTATCCCATTCGCCTTACCAGGATGTTCTGGATGCGATTATTTATGATGTCATAACGTCTGTAAATGTCCAGTTAGGTAGGCTTACTTTCGAGGAGTTCACTCGCGGTATCCGACTCGGATGGGCAGTGTCCTGGAAGTTAACAATTTTTTACTAATTGAATTACATGTTTACCATTTCATAGAAATAATACGCGTGCAAGAAATTTTGTTGAAAACAATAATAATTATGTCACACTGAACATTAAAACCTCAAAAGTATTTTTCGTTTGAGTTCTCTGGTTCGAAAGGGTTGGCTCTACGGGAGACTAACTGCGGAATTCACGACCGGCGGAATTCCAGAGAGCTCTAGTCCCTGCGTGTTAATTGTGTGTATAATTGTCACAGCGAGATTATTATGTGGCTTTAAAAAATGTAAACTTAATAAAAATGTTATTTGTATATTCCTTTCCTTTCCTTGTATTGTGACCTACTTTTTATATAGTGTACTTACCAAACAATTTACATAGTATCCAAAAGTACAAACTTAATGTTTTTAGACATTATAAATAAAACATTTTTTTACTTTACGTGACGTTTAATTGATGCTTGCCAAATATGTAATGTAAAATGTTATGATTTTATAAAAAAAACGGAAAGGATACCAACTTATATCGTAAATGCAAATACGTCAAAGTAAACTGTATTCGCCCGGTGCAAGGAAGACTTAACGAGCCAACAAAGCTGTTACGAGTAAAGACTTGCGATGTGGTGCGATTCAAAAGCGTTAGGACAATTATCTATTTTTAAAATATAACCAGTAGTTTTCCGTGGCTTCGCAAGCGTTCGTTTATTTTCCGCGTTGAAAATTTAACTAAAGCGTCACTTATTATACATACCTTGGTATTACAGGTACATATCACAAAGTTGTTATCGGTCGCTATGGTAAAGTAGTACGTTATTGTTATGTCGTATCAATTCGTTACGGCAACCGAAACATCCGCAACACCATAGGAAATGCAGACGCGTTACCGGCCTACAAGGAAGAAGTACCCTTGCTTCTTGAAGGACCCTGAGTCGTATTAGTTTCGAAATACCGCTGGCGACAGGCCCACGACGTGACTGTGCGAGGTAAGAAATTTCGTGAAAACAACACTGTAGGGAATGTCTACCATCAAGATGGTGTGGACAGCATTTGTAGGTCAGTCATAGTACGTTCAGGCAATAATTGTTCCAAATAATTTTAGTCGGTTGTTAATGAAATTTATTAACATCAGATAGCAATGTAGGATGGACGCAATACATGTTAGTCACCTCTCATCATAAAAAGACCGACCAGCTTACAACGTAAAGGAAAACATTAAATTATACAACATAAAATAAAATCCGGATAACGCTTGCGTTTATAACTTACGTCAAAACGAAGAAGCACAGAGCTATTTTCCGCCGCAAGCTGCGAGCTTGCTTCAGACGAACCGCAGCTATTCTGACTAAGCACTTTATCGTTCAGAAGCAGTATCCTACCTCAACGCAAATTTGCTGTTATGACCGCTAGCTGTAAACCAAATTAAAAATAATAACCCTACTAATTATCTTAAATATCCAAACATTTTTTAATACTTGTTATTATTCTTTAAATGTTTATCCATACTTCTTCAAAAAGTCTATTCTGCTGAGTATATATATATGTGTCCTTCGGTTTCACCCGCGCTGCAATTTAATAACGAAATCATATTATCTAATTGCCCACTTGCTTGCTTCTAACCGAACCTATATCAAAATATATTACAAAAGAATACAGGCAGAATTTTTGCAATAATCAATACAGTAAAATCATCTACGTATAAGCCATGCCTTACAGAAAGCTAGTTGTTACCAGGCAGCCCTGTGCGTCTCTGAGATACGTGCGTCCGCTGCGATTTACTGAATGCACAATGGCGCTCTTTCTCTATACACACGTGTTGGTCATGTCCCTTTGGCACTTGTCGTCCAGATTAATCTGAATCTATGATATATACGCAGTGTCTATTTGGAACCCTTTGTATGACAAATACATTGAAAATATTGAAAAGGCCCAAAAGAAATACTTACTACAAAAGTTTTCGTAAACGTCTGTCATACAGTCTTCTACTTAAGAAATCTAAAATACTCAGCTTAAAATATCGTCGAACTCAGATAGAAGCGATGCTTTTTTTGACGTTCGTAATAATAGATACGACTGCAGTGACATTGTCAATGAGTTCAGGTATAGAGTATCTATCACCTAGAGCGCAAATGCGGGCAGTGCGACCGAAACCTCTTATCGCAATACCTTTATCCCGTTCCAACGCTTGAAAACGGTCTCCATTAAATCGATTAATGGAAACATAAAATTCTAAGTTTAATAATGTAGATATCTTTGCAACTAAGGCTGGCGGATATAAGCATAAAATCATAAATATCCTTGAACAAGACCAACCACGACTCAGTTAATACCAATTCATTCAGTGACGTTTTTGTATCCCTTCTTCTTCTTTTATAGTTTTAATCAGTGAGCGTCATAGTTGTATTACTATCTTTTTATTATTTTGAAGCCAAGTGGAGTTTGAAATAACTCAAATTGCTTCTTGTAGTACATTTCTTTGTAAACTTTAATGTAAATTGCAATTTGTTTTATCAAAATTCAAATTTGTTAAAAAAATTGTTTCTGGTACAATAAATAAATTAAAAAAAATATGATTGACATGATATGATATGACACTAAATGTTAAATGAAGCTTACCACAACACATTAGTCAAAGCTACACCCAAAGCTTAATCATTTCTGAGTTTAGCGTTCACAAATTAACAAAAATACTAACAATTCTTGTTTTAGGTCCTATGGCGTTCATAAAGGTCTACAATAATAGTTTTTCTCAAGTATCTTCCATGTACAGACAATCAGTTACATTTTAATTATATGTATAGTATAACTTCCATGGCTTGGACGTTTTAACTAGTGGTTGGCTGCGACTGCGTTTTAGTCTCATTCCAAGGATGGAATCTTACCTTATACCTCCATATGGTACAAAGTGCAATTAAAAATGTAAACTACAATAGAGTCTAACTAATAGAGTCTAACTATAAAAAGGTGAAATTTGTTTAAATTAGGTATAGAACAAAAATAAAAAATCACTGAATCAATCTCTTCAGTTTTCATACACTTAACTTGTTTGATACTCATACAAACTTACACCTCTTATTTCATACCTTTTAAGTTATGTTTTTGAGAAGTTATGATATGACAGACAGCTAAACTGTGGAAATTTTATATACATATCAAAATTAAGTAGCAGAATGACGGCTCTTTGCTTAAAATATCATAGAAACCTTAATAAGCAAAGGAATGTTATATTTTACTACAAACGAAAGTCGAATATTATTTCTGTATGCGACCACATAACTCTGAAATACTCTTTGTTGTCACTGACCACATGATTTAAAACGGAATGCTGTTATGGGTTTTGCGGTCAAATGTTTTCGTGCTTACGAAATGAGTCTTTGAGAACGGATAACACAAAGGCTTTTTATATTCGCAATATAACTTTGGTTAGCTGGTCTACACCACACCTTAAAATTTGCACGTACGTTACAATTAATGATCTTAGTAACTTAGTCGTAGTAAGATTCATACGAGTAATTAAAAAAATATAGCTTAATTATCTAATATTGTCACCGAGCGTCTGTCATTCCACAAATAAACAACCAAACAGACCTTACCTTTACTTATAATTCTAAAATTATTGATAATAATATTTTCTAACTAAAACTCTTACGTATTACACGCAAAATATCAGTTCTTAATTTATTGATTTGACTTCGACACTTTATTAACAAGAGAAACGAGAAATGACACGTCAAATTGTGAATGATTCGTTTGGGTCCCCATTTACTTTCAGCTCGTCGGCGGCCCTTAAGTTATATAAACTCATCAGGAATTATATTCGCATATGTTGGAAATGAAGTACAGAATTCTAGATGTAACTTATATGCACCAGATGTACACAAACTGTACAAGAGACTGGTTGTACGTTGAGCTAAATGCTCAATTTGTTACGAAAGTAACAATCATTTTACATTGTGTACAGACCATCGCAGCGGCTGGCTACTTGAATAGCTCCACGAGATCAATTTGATGGCCCAGTTTCCGAGCCGCCTTGCATAGGTCAGTGGCTGCTTATAATGCATGAGCAACACAGTATTGGAATACAATCAAATCATCGAAAATCCATTCAGTTCGCTACGAACATGCATTATGGCGGCTTAGGCTACATAGACTATACTATAATTACATAGAGCAAAATTACTATTTTCTTATCGATTAAAAAAATTGACAGAGAAATTTTGTCCGTGACATAAAAATAAAACAAACCAGGTAGACAGAGCTGTCGTTATTAATCAAAAAATAGAACCTACGTCTGGTCGGTACACTTACGTAATGGTAAAGTTTCGCATCAAGACTTTCCACATTCCACATTTAATGATTTACCTCAGTTTCAGTGCGCTTATATGTCGTGGAAGAACACATGCTAATAACGCAGGGAATAGAAAGAAGAATAAATGGAGAAGAACGGGAAGGGGATGGAGCTATCGGCACTCATCAGAGGAAGCGAAAAGTAAAAAGAATAAATAAATGTATTATTTATGTTTTTGGATATTTTCTGAGTTCGATTCAATCCAATCGTGTAACCGCTTGCTATATGCTTAAGATTAATAATTTAAAGATAAAAACGAATTACATAAAAGTTATTTATAGCTTTAATATTATTTTAATTTTATCCAATATAAGTATTTAAATTCACTTCGTAATTTTTAATTAATACAAATTTTCAAAGTAAAATCTCTATGTAGACTAACGCAGCAACACATAAGAGAGCGACGTGTTATTGGAAGAGATAAATTTCCCAAGTGCGAGCTAGAAAATTTTCATTACATTCGAAGTGACTTGACCGAGTTTAACTACAAAGGAATCTGACTTACTTTTATCTCTTTAGTGAGGCATTTATTGCGGTCAGCAAAAAGGTCCCCGGATCAAAGGAGGTTTCTATAAATATATTGTTGAAAACTGAGAGCTTTGTTGCTTTATTTGTTCCTATGGGACGATAATATTACTTTTTATCTGGTACAAATTTCTTCGGAATTTGTTTTTGTAAATGTTATTATTGATCTTTGCTTTATCTTTTTAAAAAAATGAACAGTGCGACTTGCTGGGAGTCTTGGGACTTATTACCGACTGCCCCGGCTTCACGAGGATAATTTCTCTATGCAAACTTACATCCCCTATATTACACCTTTAGAGCATTGAATTTAGAAAAATCCTTTTTTGGTGCAATAGAATAGTAGTGTAATAGACATCTCTTTGCAAAATTTCTAATGTCGCGTAGTTTGGGCTTTGCGTTGATGTTGACATATCAGTTAGACAGTTTCCTTTTTGCAATTTTTGAGCACTCGCTGATAGGGTGGACTAGCGGCTACAGCAATGAAATAAAACGTAAATAATACTTGAAAACATTGTGTTTACTTGTACATGAGAAAATATATATTTTATAATACATAATGGATTTCTTCAAAGCGAAGAAGGTATGTTTGAGGGTATTTAGGACTACTAAATCCATTGCCTGATTGTTGTTACTGAATCGGGGCTCAAAAATACATACATATAAATAAACATAACCAACCTGCATTTACTGGCCTCGCTCGTGCCTTACCTTAATTTCTTCGTTAATATGCAGCCTCGTCGGTGCATCTAGTGTCGTAAAGTAATGATTTACAGCGAGCTCTGAAAGCAAGGGAAAACGCCGTGAGAAAATGTGCATGTGTCTGAAAATTCGCTCCTCGTATGACAAGACGTCTCTTTGTTCCATTGATTTTTTTGTTCTCCGTTTATTGTAATAAAACCTACATTTATATCCAACACTAGAACAATATTAGAAAGATTTTTTTGCACTGCAATTTAAGTAGATTTTTGTTAATGTAGCGCAAGGGGCATTTTAGCTATCAATTTAAATGGTTACACATTCTGACAAGCGTGTAGAATATTAGTAAGAGAGTTAGGTTTGATCTTACTGACAGTACGTGGACATCTCACTGAATTTAATGATATACGGAAATCAAATCTGAACTCAAGCAACTTACCTCACACATGTAAGAGACGTGTTTGAAAACTTGGGAAAATTCTAATTTGAATATAGGTATGTTATATTTAGAGAAGAAATTAGTTTGTATTTCGTAACGCGTTAAGCTGTCCATTGTCCATAGGTTAATATCAATAAATCTAAATATCATGCAGAATAGTAATTAATGTAATGAATAATTATTGCTTATTAATTTAATGTAAAACTGTAAATTACTGTAAAAGTAAATTCTAATCCAGACTATTTGTGACTGAATAAGAACTGATTTTCCTCACCTTCTTGTTTTTACATTTCTATGTTGAAGGGATGAATGAATAGAGAATAACAAAACAAATTTATGTTGCAAAATTGAGTGGCAGTGTTGGTAGGGGACGCCCTAGGAGAACTTATATCGATCAGATTTGTGGCTAACTAAAAAAGGGCGATACAAGGAGCACTCATAATGGACGAGCATATATGCGTAGATGTATGAATGTAGAAAAAGCGAGAGAGGTGTGCAAGGACGGCGCCAAATGGAAATCCATGATCTCTGCCTACCCCTCTGGGTTACGGGCGTGAGCGCATATTTATTTTTTTCCCCACCTACCTTTGCCCAACCTGTGCTCTCTTTTCTAATAACAGGAAAACTATGCACCTATGTACTCTTCGCAGTTTCGGATTCTCACGCGCAATGGCGGATCAAGGACTTTGGGGTAGTGGGTCGTTTTAACAAATTAAAAGCTGAGGTAGTTTAATACTGGCTTAAATATCGAATTAGAGCAATGATTGTTAAGTTCACTCGAAAATTTGTTACCGAAAATGTCATACAGAAACGAACGCATCAATAAATTAAAATAAGCCAGTCATTATTCAGTAACAGTAGCGGAGGACGGAGGTATGTGTATTATCCATGACGTAATGTAATTTAAGCTTGTAATGACACTTATTGTGAAATTGTGAGGCATGTCGAAGTAATCGCCGAATCCATTTGTCAAATGTGTCGCGTCTTAATGTTCGTAGATTTATCAAGCCTTTCATAGTAAGTGACATTTTATACTCGAGTCTGAGTAAATGATTAGTATATTAGCAAAGACCTCGTCAATATAACGAGATTGGGTCAGCTCTGCGTGGCGGTCAGCTCCGAACTGTAATCCTTTTAAATCAGCGCGATAGTTGTTTAGTAATTTGAATTTTAATTCTACAGTCATAAGGTTGCGAATTGTCAACACTCATTTTTGGTTAAGCTCGAGGATTGAGAGACGCAGATGCGCGTCGGGGTGTCTGTCTTGATTACACGAACGGAATACGAATTTAATTTGTGTGCATTGTCAGGAACTGTTGTGTGGAGTCTCGGATCAGCTGCATTGCTTGTCGCGAATAATTAGTACTTTGGCTCGCACGATAAATCTCAAATAACTGCTTATATTTTATTGAAGTATATAGCGTCTGAGAATATTTGCAAGTGTATGGCTTCCCTATGCATAATTTCCTTACTCACTGAGAATCCTGTTCTGTTTTCAAGTTTGTATTCTTTGCTAGGTACCTAGCACCTATTTGCAATATAGATATATCTATTTTTATATTTTTGTCTGCCCCTGAGCCATGAGAGTGATCCCTTTTATTGTTTTATCTAATACTATAATATAATAAAGCGGAACAGCTTGTTTGTTTGAACGCGCTAATCTCAGTAAGTACCAATGGGATTTCTAAAATGATTTTTGCATTTGGCAGCTCCTTTATAAGGGAGGTTATATGCTATATTGCAACACCCCAGACTAGCTAAACTTTGAATTATGTTTTTATTAAAGATCATATTATTATTACGATGATATGAAAGTTATATGTTTTTAGCTAATACATTAAATGATCATTTAATAAAGCGGTGCTTTGTAATTTAGTTAATTAAACTTTGCGAATCAACGTTATAACTTCGGCTTGTTTGAAGGAAGCCTTTTTACTTAGTAATTAATAACCCTGGGACAGGCGGTGACATATTCGATATATAGATTTATACGTATATTACAAATTCTACGCGGGCATTATGCAAAACACTAATTAACAAACGAATACAATATTTTGTTTGGCTTCAAATAATTAAAATCTATTTGAATTTATGCGTACATAAATTTATTACGGCTTATGCTCAGATGCCCGCATTCATATTCAATTATATTAAGGGAGGTTTCTCAGTAAATTAGAATTTAATTTTGTTGCTATGTTACGGTAAACACACCGCTACTTAGCCATTCGTCGTTGGAAGCTGTAAAGAAATACATGCGTAATAATACGTTATTATGTACAAATGAAGAAACTCGCTGACTTACTGATATATTAACGCACAACCACTGCGCACTGCCATAACTACTGGGACTAGAGACTTGACATTTTGCACAGAGATTTCGGTTATTGCCTAGGCGAGCACTAAAATTAAGGATTTTTCTACATTCGATGAAAGTTTGCACTGCGTAAATGACGTGACGAGTGGAACCGCGGGTGACAACTAGTTATAAAATAATAATTTTCTTGTTCATTAAATAAGTTTAATTAGATACCATTTTTGACAGTGGTTGAGCCCGCAACAACAACAACTGTTAGAACGACGACAACGAATAGGCCGACCCAACCGGTGAAATATCGCGACCTCACAGAAACAGGCCCCTTCCCACCCTATCCCCACAAGGATAAGATGGGAACGGCAAGAGGATTGGACAGGGAGGGGGTAACAAGGGAAAAGCAAATATCCTTTCTCCCGTCTAGGAGGGGTCCTCTGTCCTATAAAGGTAGGCAATGCATCTGCAACACATTTGCTTGCTGCGAATGTCTATGGGTAGCGCTCACTTTACATCAAGTGATCCGCTTGCTCGTTTGCGACCTTTTCCCACAAAAAAATACCATTCGTTTGTAGTTATTTCTGTGGTTCAAAATGAGAATGATCTAATGGTGAATCTATATTACATCTATGTGACAAAACATATGGCAAGGGGCTAATTGAAGATAAACTTGGGACACGCGGAAACTTTGTCGAATCACAAATTTTTAGATTTGAAACTTTATCATGATTTATCTATTAAATTAATTAATTTATTTTTATTGCACAGAACAAAGATTATGAGCTTATATTTTCGTATTGTAATGACTGATATTTTATGACATAAGCTTTCATTCAATTTAATAAGGTAATTTGAGACGCAATTAATTTCCCTGTCCCAGATACAATAGAAACATTTCTATTAGGATATCAGAATACAAACTACTGTTTCACGTGATTGCGTCATGATAAACGGCCTGTATAAAATTTATTTTTTCGATCCCTTATCGGATGGGGCACAAAAAAATCTTCGAGGGAAAGTTGGTGGGCCATACTTTAGTTCGGAGGTCGCGACCTCCCCAGAGGCGAGTCGAGTGACTTATGTGTTTGGGACCGACGCTGTGTGAGACAAAACTAACAGAGTCGATATTCGATAAATTTATCATACACTAAATCTCACACGTTACGTACATAGTGGGATAGCTTGTCATTTTTGTAACGTCTACATTTTTTTGCGTCTGAAATATGTTAAAATGATGTCTTCAAATTATTGTATGTCATGTAAAATTGATTTAAAAAGTGAAGTAGTAGTGTCATTTTTTTAGGGAGGAAGGTGGGAAGCAATCTATAGACATTCACAACACGCAAATGTATCGCAGATGCTTTGTCTATCTCTAATATACAGAAACAGGGAATAGACAGGAAAAAGGCCTTTTCCCTCTCTACTTCATCCCCGCTTACCCTTGTTAGGAAAGGATTGGAAGGGGAAGAGGATTGAAATTAGACTCCAGTACCTTACTCGTCGGATGAAATGCGGGAGCATATTCGACTTCACTCCTCAGTTCTATGAGGTGAGACCATGCGTTCAACGGATGTTGAGTTGCGGGCTCTACCACTGTTAAATTAAAATTATTTTGCTATTATACTTGTGATTAACTCAATGGTTAATAGTGATGAAAACCTAACAGACTATATGTTACTGCATTGTAGTAATTTTAGTTCATGTTTTCGTTTTTTTAATTTTAGTGTTACCTTTTTTTATGACTAACATGTTATATTTTTCAAAGCGTATGTACTTTTTATTTTGATATTTCTTTTAATGACTTTGGCCTTTCTCATTAATTTAGATAAAAGAGGCTGCCATTGAAGAATATGGTTCTACATTTTTTTAAATATTTTAAATACATTATGAAGTCTTTTATTAGTATGCAATTTAAATAGGAAGAATAAAAACCGAAATTATTCCGCTTAAACTAACGAAAGTGGAATCGGTGATAATCGTTCGCGAGTGGCGCTTGTGACTGCGCTGACCCGTTTAATAAGTCGTCTACATTAAGAACGAGTGCAATCGGCTGCTCGGACCGGCTCGTCCGACTCAAATCGACAGTGAAATCGCTTGTACCGCTCGACAACTTAATTTCAGAATCGATTATAGCACTCTTTGCATAAGTTTAGATATTTTCCATTGATTAGTACTTGGCTACAGTTTTTTAAATAATAGCACTTTAACACATTTCTCGTCTCCGAGACTGTTGCATTTTCATTGTTTATATTAAACGAATTGAGAAAATGAGCCCATTACAAAATTCAATCTATTTTCACTTCTTCGTATTATAACAAAAAGGAGGCAAAATCTCATATTGTATGTTAAATTGAAAAAAGGCGACTGTAGTCTTTGCCTTACGAAGTTGTATAGTCGTGAAAGTTTTTTTTTATCTTTACACTTGCTTGTCGTGTATGAATATTTGTACCTAACGATTTCCACACCCTTCAAAATGTATTTGATTGATTCGAATTACGCTCGTATCAAGAACGAATGATAATGCAACAATTGCCAGGATATTCAGGATTTGCGATTTTTTTCAAGGATAATAAGGCCTATACGATATAACGATAAATCAAGGTGAAAGTATTTTTATTTATATTTTTAATAAATAACAATAGATTCTTCATGTAAATACATTTGGCGTGTTTTTTCGTTATTAAAGCCATGAATTTTATTTAATAACAATTCTACAATAGGATAGAACAATTCAATTTATTCACATTCTTTCCATTGCTGGCCGTGTACATGCAGAGCACGTTTCCATCCTTTTAAAGCGGATATTCCTCGAAATAGTAAAGAGCTTTAAGCTTCCTCGGTTTTAGATGTAACTCAATGGATTGGATTAATTTACCTTCACTTTCCTATGTAAATACTGTCAAGGTGGCGAAATGGTTGGAAAATCTGACTTAGTTTTAAATTCTCAGTTCGATTTGTACACAGGCTAAAAGTTTAATACAGCAACATATGATATTATTATATCTTAAAAAAAAAGAATAAAATTAATATGCGCTCACGCCCGTAACTGAGAGGGGTAGGTAGGTTTTACGGATTTCCACTTGGCGTGATCCTGATACACCTCTGTCGCTTCTCCTGCATTCATACGCATACGCTCGTCGGTTATGGGTGCTCCAAAATGAATAATAAATGTTTAAAAATGAATATCCAAGTGCTTGCGAGTATGCGACAGTAATGCAAGGAGTGTAATATTCCCTTCAATAAGAAGCAAAGTGTCGGCTTAGAGGACTGTCTTTCAATTATGATCGGTTGAGTTGTTAAAGCGTAACAAAAACAAACGAACTCGCATTTGCATTTATAATATTATTTAGAATTTATTCTGCTCTAGGTATATTGTTACGTTTTCAATTAAAAGGTTAAAGGGCGATTAATTAATTAATTAGTGAATTAGTTTTACTTTAAAAAGGTTAGAGCATAATGGCTAGGTATTTTTAATGCGATTCAAAGTCTAGAATTAATTATTTAAACACTAATTTATTACTACATTTGGTACATATAAATGACATCTGGTAACTTTGCCTTTATATTAAAGTCGTATATATATTCTACTTATGAAAACAATCAAAAGTAGTTGCTATGATTTGAAGCCCTAACTCGCGACTTGCGGGCAACAGCATTGAAATTAAGTTAACAGTCAAGATAAAACATTATATAAGTACGACATTCAGGTATGTTGTGCATTCTTAGACATATTTCAAAGTAATCTTCAAAAGTTTCCGTGAAGTAAAATGGAACAAGACCTTAATTAAGAATATTTTCAGTACATTTCTTTAGCTTAATTACCTTCTTCTCTTGGCTTTGCATTTAAATGTACTTTAATTCAGAATTAAATTTGTGTGTAGCACGCCACGTGAATACGGAAAAGGCAGGTCTAGTAAAATACTTGGAGAAAGGCGTTTCGTGAAGTGTCGCCGTTATTTTAAAATGAACAATGACTTGTGTGTTTTATTAAAATAAATTATTATTATTTGTACGTAGCGTTAGAGTTACAGATACATAAACTAGTATACTTTCATTAGTGCATTCAATTCTATTCTATTAATTTGTCATTTCTTTGTTTATTGACTTTAAGTCATGGAAATTCTATATAGATTTGTAATTCTGTAGATTTATGCCTTTAATATTTGTTAATTTCATGTGTTATGGCTACATTTGTTACATCTTTATTCGCTAACTATTGCTTTACCATCGAGTGTGATGTGTGAGATGTGGACGAGGCGAACAGTTAACCCGCAAGTTTTCTGGTCCCTTGATTTCGACCGCTGATGTATTTATAATCGAAATTCGTAATTTGAATTAAGATTTCGATAGATTATGGGTCCTTTGTGTTATTTGTCTCATTTATTTCAAATCGGAACGAATAATAATAACGCCGTTGCTTAACTAATCCATTAATTATTACTATTGTTATTGTACTCTAAAATATTTAAAGAGGCATTTTGCTGAGATATTTTATTTAGTACTGCGTTAGAACTCTTTATAACTAAAAATCATTTTATCAATTTTAATAATATAAAGAGAAAAGGTTTAATTGTTTGCTCCGGATAAACTTAAAACCTACTGAACCGATTTTTTAAATTCTTTCAGAGATAGGAAAGCCCTTGTATGAGTGGGTAATTTAAGCTTTTTTTGTTTATTTATCGTAAGCTAGGATGAGGCCTGATAAATAAATGCAGTTGTGCAGAAGTCATCTTAAAATGCTTTGTTACAAAATAGTGCTACTATCTTTTTGTTTCTAATACGTAGTTGAAA
Source organism: Papilio elwesi (assembly GCA_029849275.1). NCBI lineage: Eukaryota > Metazoa > Arthropoda > Insecta > Lepidoptera > Papilionidae > Papilio > Papilio elwesi. Next base: position 8,687,706 of record CM056697.1, read on the forward strand.
ATAAACAAGAAAATCACCTTACGTTACATTGACTACAATCTCAAGTTACAAATTATCGGTGGCAGTCTTGACACCGAATCGTTGCTACGCCATTACTCGAGGCGTAGTCGCTGACTAAAACTATAGTTTTTTATATATAGAAAATAGATTATACTATTAGTGTGATATTACGTTCACGTCGGGGCTTCATCTAAATAATCTAGTAATTTTTTTTATAGGAAAAAGGGGGAGTAGTTAAGGAAAAGGAAAATATAAGGGGCAATGGAGCCTTAATTGTTTTGCTCTGCCTCTGTTAAAGTCACCGCCTACTTCTCTACCTACTCCTTTCACGTCATATAGATAAGCACGTCAAACTTCCTCAATTCTATTTAACCAGCAAGATGGAAACAGATTTGATATCACCAAAAACATAGAAGTAACAACATGCAGATTAATTAAATTTAAATAATATGACTTACCTAATTAGAATTGACTTAACCTTCATTAACATTTCAAAGTCGAGGTGGGCATTTCAATTATCATGCGATAGGTCGATGCCAAACCTGTTCCTGCTACATAACACGATGTTCTTGAGAACTGGAAGTCGCAAGATCAATGCAACTAACGTGCTCCTGCCTAATTGACTTTTGTTTTTATTTAGTTAGTTATTTTTATTCATTTACCTCACATAAAATGTAAGACCTTTTTGGATCCTGTCATGTCCTTAAAATATACAGGGTGTTTTTTTTAACTTGATAAAACGCCTTGTGAGATATCGAATAAAAAATTGAAAAATAAATCTTTATTTAGATGTTTCGAAGATCAAGGCATTTTATTTTTTATTTAACGAATTACTTATTTTCTGATTACTTTGTTTCTAGCTTGAAAACGGTGAATTATCTTCAACATAGTCTCATTTTAAAGGCTAGAAAGCTTACCTCGCTATGCATATAAAAACAATAACAATATTAGATTTTTTCTACCAAATATTTATTAACATCAAACTGATGAAAAAAGAATAAGTTAGTTCGATTCGGTTTGATTTGCTTTTGCTACACAGAGATAGGAACGCAGATTTCGTGATCCTCCGGTAATATTTGATAGGACTCAGTTCCAATTAGAGTAACCATTCAACGGACGGTGCGTTGTCCGGACTATAAAACTAGAATCTACAGCGAATAAGTCTCTACGCTTTTTGATAATAATGCTGATCTAAGATATCTCACAACAATAATAAAATTGTAAATCCTATTATTGGTGAATACATTTTTGCGGATTAATTAAATAAGGTAATCATTATACCTTTATTGTTACCCGTGACCCAGGAGGGTAATTTGTGTGTACGTTCGTACCATTGTGACCTGATCTTAGTGAATCAGCTGGTTTCCTTTTACCATCATATTATTTCATTAGGATAATGTTTTAAAACACTAAAAATACCACCAGTCATCGTCAAACCTAAGCTATCAGAGAAAATAATAAAACAGCATAATTACTGGAAGCAACTGAAGACAAATAAGTAACGATAGATAGAACAAAGTCGTAATGGTGAGATATAAAACAACAATGCATCTGACTTTACTCTAGATCGGTGTAATGTAATGAATCAATGTTAATATAAACTAAAAGTTTAAATATTAAATTATTTATACTTATATATATTGATACTTATCTTTGGACATGAAAATAAATAAATAATTTCCAATTGAGTATCATTAGTCATCTTTTATACATTTTCTGTGAATCACTATATAGAAACGTCGCACGAAGCATTTCATTTACAAAGCGCAAGCGACGAAAAATATTAAAAGAAACGAATAAATGTTAAAGAAACCAGCAGTGGATATTCTATAGATGACAATGAAATCACTTAATTGAAGCGAATTTTGATTTGAATGAGTTAGTGGCAACGGAGCTCCGCTCGTTTTTTCTTTTAAACTTTTGGGTTTGGATTTTTCTTATGGCGCCATCTAACAAAATCTTGAGGTACCTATAGATTATCATCCATTAACAAAAATGCAAGACTACCATAAAACTTGGCGTAATTGATTACCTCATCATCCTCATAATCAGTCTGTATCAGGCAACTGCTGGATACAGATCTTCCCCAATGTCTTGCACAGTTTGCAGCCCACCGCCTATCAAGGAACTAGAAGTGTGTGCCTTCCTCCTCGCGGACTTTATAAGGTTGCTGCAACGTAAAACTGCAAGTATGGGGGCATAATGCATGAAATCTGTGGACAATTGTAGCTCTGAATATGCTGCTACTATACTTTACCTCTTTTTTATCGTATCGTTAAATCCGAGACACAACCGGCCAAGTCAACATTTGTGATATATAACGCGGGCGATGAGCACCGCGGGCGACTGAAAGTAAGGGGCACAGTTAGTAGTCTTTATAAAATATAATAGTAATAAATTATCCGATGTATACCAAAACGTTTACCTACAGTCGTCCGGCGAAATATACTAGTAATAAATACTGTCTGTAATGAAAACTGTTTATGTTTTTATTAAATATATTTCTTATAGAAGCTATGATCATATTTTAAACACCAAGTATTACCCCAGCCATCAGGCTCTACTAAACTAATGACACTCATTTAGAAAATTGCTGCTTGTTTTATTCGAGAGGTTGAAAGTGTCGCGTTAAATTCATTATGAGATGAGAGTGTTTGTCACGGGTATATCATGTCAAACGAACAGTAACGTAAATTAAAATAATTGCGGGTTATAAAGGTTTCACGCTTAATTATATCAAATAGTAGAAATGTATTCGTTTTAATTATAAGTTTAATTTTAAAATAATTTATTTGTAAATACTTGTTTAAAAATACCAGATAATTATAATGCGACCCGTTATAAATAAATTATACGGTTAATATGGCTGAGGTCCGTCTCGACGTCATCGTTGCATCATTTTTATAATATAGCGGAATTAACAAAACAAAGTTTTGATCATTTAATAAATAAATTTTATGTGGCAGGCAAATTAAACCTCATTTGTATGATTCATAAATCTAGATGAAAATTTTAACAATTTATTAATAATTTCAGGTCAAAGTTACCATCTACTCGATAGTAGATGGCGCTACTAGACGTGTGATTGCATTTACGAATAGCAAATTCAATATAAACACCGAGCACACTAATTGGATTAAAGAGGGAAACAATATTGCCTATTAAGCTCTTGAATTATAAGGGAACCTGTTTGCGTATATTCCAAGGTAATACCGCAAGATCATCTTTTAATAATGGGCAAACATTTGTGGGCGCTGTGCTTCCGACACGAACATTGTTAGTTTACTTGCCTTATTATGTATAAGCCAGGCATAATACAATTTAATTATTTCACTTAGCTTAATGCTACTTTACTAAATGTAATAACATAATAGCTTTCATAACACTAATAGCATCATTCATATTTAACAGGTATTATATACTACGTACATACATATAATGTTCATATGTACACTATAATCTATAAGCATTTACTATATTTATAATTTGATGTAAGGATTAAACAACTTATAAATTGAGTCCTATTAACTGTGTTTGTAAATGTGTATGTGGGTTGAGAGAGGAAAAACAAAGACAATTAATTGACAATTATAAATATTGCTAGTACAGTAGTCGTCGTCGTTTCAGCCGATATTTGTCCATTGCTGGCTACGTCCACTGGTCGCCACAAAGATCGATCCCTTGCTTCCTTGATCGGTCCATCGTGTGGGAGGCCTACCAACGCTGCACCGACCTGTACGTGGCCGCCACTCTAGGACCTTTAGTACAGTAGTACATTCTTTGAAAGATATTACTAACGTAGTGCGTAGAACATTTTGTATTTATATCATAAACATGACAAAAATGTATCCACGAGATTCTTCATTTGGTTGTTTTAACGCAATAAGATTGTCACTTATTGTATTGTGATAATCTAATACGAAATACTTTTACACAATATTATTATCATATATTGTGACTTGACTTGACTTATATCTTGTAAGTCAATATCGTGTATTAACTTGGTATTTGTAAAAAAATAATCATGGCAAACGATATCAGGTTTTATTATACCGTCAGGTATTTTTGGTATAAAAGTTCCTATGTCCAATGATAATTTGTGCAAAGCTTCATAATGACCAATAGAGTTATTAAGGCCTGAAGGCATTCAACAAGATAATAATAATCCTTCATTCTCATTTATAACATTAATTAGGATTTTGTATGTAAAGAAAACGTATAATTACATAACTTATATATTTTTACAATTCAAAAAAGAATTTGTATTTTGACTGTCACAGACATTTCACCTATGATTATAGACATAACATTAAAAGTGTTTGATAGTGCGTAAACCTTTTTCGACTCATTCATATTTAATTACTTCATCGCTACCTGATCATAAGCTTCATCAGTAACTCAAACAGTCGTCTATCGGATTACTAAAACAGTCACGGGTCGATCGACAAAAAAGGCCGACAAAGCGGCGACAGTGAAGCGGCTGCGGCGGTGCAGTGGCGTCCATAATTTTTTTTACAAATCTTAGCATTCACGGCCAGTTGAACTAAAGTGCAGTATGCTACACATTATTTCTCTATCTCTTTTATCCTTCAATTATTTTATCAATAAAATTTAACCGTTTGTTCCAAACTATAAGACAATCGTACTAGCTATGTAAGAGCTTTAAAGCTTATTAGATTCTTACTAGTTCAAACATTCGATTAATTTTTGCTGGTATGTGTGATTTTTGTATGAATGTTGCTTTGTATGATAATGAAAATAACATTACTTTATTATAATAGATGGCGTTAGTAGTAGTAACACAGTAGTGTACTAAGAGATCTTAAAATTAGTAGGTATTGGAGATCTAAGTAGGTCACGTTAATATGCAGGATGACGATGCTACTCGTACTCGTTATTTGAAGGCGCCTTTTGCCATTTTCTAGGAAGATTGGAGATGGCGCCTTTTTACATAATTGAACTGAACGCTTTACCTTCTGTTCCATTAACTTTAAAGTTAACATGTCGTATAGAAATAACTTTTTCTGCTAAATCTGTCTGAATTTATTTAAATTTGTGATAGACGATTCAGATCGGAGGATCGTATACTAAAATATATAATATATATGAAATTGAAAGTACCTCTATGACAGATCCCCTGTTTGACAATCTTACTGTCCGTGTGTTTCATATTTAAGGGACTCTTGTTTAAAATGTACCTGCTTAGAATCTTGATATTGAATTCCCTGACTTCAAAAACCAGCTTCCGAGACCTTTCATGTAATATAGTAACTTCCAATGTGTAGTCCTAACCATCTAAAATATGTTACGGTAATCGAATTCCTGGTTATATTGAAAAACTTAGTACGGGACGGCAAAAGGCACACATTAATACGAGTGGATTCGTTCTAATGTAATACAGATGTGATGTGATTAGGGTTTAATTTATTTCTTAACAGTCTGATAGCGAATTCACATCGTCTGGCAAGTTGATGCCAATTCTCTCTCGGAACACGCATCGCCGTAGACTAGTAGCCATAAGATGTATCATGAATATTTATACGACTTCAGGTTATCTGCAACAGAATGTCATTTGTTTTAAGATTCCTCGTTCGATCGCAAGCACGCGGCGGACGCGGTGCAAGGCTTCCTAAGCAAATAATTCTAATGAGATACTCCTTGATCTTTTGCGTGGTGGGAATAATTAATTATCTTCTAAGATTTGTATGTACGTTTGTTGAGATTTTAAGCAAAGGTCCTTTCTTGCGTTTTATTTCCTATGGCAGTGACATTAGCGCCTTCACATGCTGCGAATTCTATAATAGTACAGATGGAAAAATATTTTCATTGTCATGACAGCCATCTTTGATATTAAAATGTTGTATCACCTTTTTTATAATATAACCATTGTTCAAATGTTTTCTTTTGATATAATGTGTAATTCTTGGTCCATCCCCCGCCCCATATAATGGACATAATTTGTGTCTTAGATACGGATAATTTACAAATATATTGTGATTTTGTTCATCGAGGCTGGATTATATTATTCACACGAGGTAGAAACAATGCAACAAAAAAATTGTTGTCATGAGGCTGGCTATTGAAAGGAAAGGATGTATTCAAAAGCGTTGTAAAAGTTGATTAAAATAAAAGGGGGGCGACATTCATCCATATTTTATTTCAACCAAACAAAAGAGGCAAGGTGTTTGTGAAGGGCACCGCACAAAAACAATAATAAAGATAAAGCGGTCACGGTGGACGAAATCCGGCGGCAGGTGGTGTCGGTGTCGCTGATATCGATACACTTAACGTACCGCCCACGATATTGTCACGACACTTGATTACTGGTACCTTATTTAAAACAGTTACATCAAGTACATGTGAAGTTTGGTGGTGGATTATCTGACCTGTTAATTTTGATCTTAGGTGCGATGCTTAGCTTGCGTTTCTATAAGGAGTCTTATGTAGAAAATTACCATGGATTTAGATTTGATATTAAACAACCCGTAATTTGAGATGATAATTAGGGAATTCGTACAATGATTGCATTGAAAACGCTGTATATTTTAATTAAAATAGTAACATGTTATTTATTACGGCATTCTTACAAAATTACGTGTATTAAAAGTATTTAATAGTTGCTGTTGCCTTCTGAGGATGTTCGAAGGTCCAAATACATTCCCTTCTTCTTTTTCTCTCCTTTCCCTTATATATACAAAGTGTGTTTAGTTTTGCCTAAAGTGTATACAGACATAGATAAATCTCCTGTTGTTGCAGATGCTTATTAGTAGGATAAGCGTGCATAACTGTAAATATAAGATAATAGGTGGTAGGTCCCGCAACACCATCTATTGCTCAAATGAGCGACTGGTGAAATAACTCTACCTAGCAGAAGACATGCGTAAGTAGTCTCATAAACTCTGAGTTTCTTTGTGACTCCTTAGCTTGAAGTCGGGTGGCTCGCTTACTCGTTTACCATTTTGTATTATAAAACAATACATTTATGTGGTAAAGCTTATCTGTATTTATTTAATCGATATAAATGATTTGTACACTAATAAAATACCGGCAGACAAAAACATTGAATGAACAAGTTTTAAAACAAAATGTAAGTGATCCCAGACTTCCATGCTTCCCGTTCTTTATTCTATTCCATTAAAATAATCGATCGAGCAAATTTGATCATTCTCTTGACGACAAGTCTCGTAATAAATACGAGAACGGGTTGTTAATCAATCTACCCTACGGACCGTGAATGATTATAAAATGCACCTGCAACGCGGCAAAAAAGACAAAACGCCTCTTTTGTTTTTAAGCGTTTCTTATCGGCACGGAGGTGGTAGGGAAACGAGACAAATCTTATCGACTTACAAAGATAACGTTGCACATATTTTTAAGCTCGGTGTTAATTGGGCTCCAGTATTTTTTTATAACCCTTGATCTCCGCTATAACGTAATCGCTCACTTGTTTAAAACCGTCTTCGCATCTTTCACTCTTGGCTTGAACAAATTAATTAAGGGCCTTAATACTAATTGAAAGACGCGTTTAATGATGTTGTTAAAAATAATTGAGGGTATTATTTTTATATTTAAATCAGCTTAATCGTTCATTGTATATTAACATTTTAGAAGCCTTTAAAAATTAATTAATTCTATGATTATATTTTAATTAAATCTTTTTACATTTGAATTAGGTATTTAATTAATATAAAAATATTAAAAAAATATATTTTACTTGAATTTTAAATTAAAAAGAAGAATTATGGGTTTAAACAAACAAGAAAATAATCTTCCATACAAACAAAAACATTTTTGATTTTTAAGTACAAGTTAAAATATATAAAAAAATAATATCAAGCGTAATTATGTCGGACTCTAGGTCCTATAATTTAATGAAACTAACAAAATAACTTTTGAATTATTTTTTTCTAATTTTAATGTGTAATTAAAAATCAAAAATGTGTTCGTTAATTCTGAACGATCTTTAAAAAAGTAAACGTTGGAACTGAAATTTGTTGCTTTAAACTTTTAAATAAAACTCTAGACGTTAGTCTATATTTTAATGAAACGTAAAATTGGTAATAAAAATTTTACGTTTTATTAAAATTTATTCATTCAATTCATTCCGAAGGGAACTGGAAAGTTTCGAAACAAGCTAAATTGTTAATTATTACAGTTTTCTACATAAATTATTTTTCGATTAAATATGACTAAAGACTAAAAAAAAATGATCAAAGACTAATATATATTATTTTACATTAGATTAAAAGTAAATAGAATATCTACCATTATAAAAGTGAGAGCTTATATCAGTGTTATCAAACGGATTTCGCGGTGTTTCTAGCAAAAGCTAACATTAATGCTGAGGACGCAAAAGTGCGATAACATCTACTTAAGGTAAGCTCAGGCGTTGTGATATAAGACGGCGCCATTCCACTACGAAACCATAAAGATTATCTCACCTCCGTGCTAATGGATCTTCTAATTAATTATTTAAAACTAGGTTAACTCCAGAAGAGAATTACACATTACTGTTCAAATGGCAATACATATTAAGAACCGACCATAGACATACGTGATGCGGGTTGGCAGAGATCACATATCTATATTTTGTACGACCCTCACACTTATTTCATCAATATTCGTACATCTAAGTATATGTTACGCACATTATTTTCTTTTCCTTAACATTTCATCAACCTGGTCAGTACATGACAGGCTATGACGACTATGACAATACTGCCATTCATTTTTGCAACATTAATTTAAGTTTATAGGGCCAAGTTTAGTCCTCTTCCCCTCCCATTCTTTCTTTTTGAGAAAATGATTGATTTAGAAGGGATGAGAAGGAAAAGAAAACAGTTTCTTGACATCAAAAATGCTCTTGACTTTCTGATTCATTACATTTAGTACAGTAATAGTACAGAAGTATAGTAACGTAAAATTATTATTATATAGTAACGCATTTACAACTCATATAATTGTTGGTAAGTACTTGGCTGTCACATAAGATCAAGCCTTACCTCTTTGTGACGAAGTGACTTAATGACACCCGGTTGGAAAGAAGTTTCTTTCGCAATTTCTTTTATGTGTTTGTATTTAGTAATGAGTAAATAAAAAAGAGTATTTAAACGTTAAAATTATAATTATATTTCCTTATTCTTAAAATTGACGACAAGATGAATCGATTGACAAAACTTTTCAGTTTCCTAGATCATGGGAAGTGCCTCACAACTCACTGCAAATAGGTGTCGGTTTTTGATGGCACCGGAGTCCCTTGTTACACATTTATCGGCTTAGCCCCTCAGCCTGTAAACAAACGAATAACCTGGAAAAAGAACTCTGAAGTTCTAGTACCAACCTATTTCAAGCCAAATATTTCTCTTCTCTCGTTTTATTTAACGATAAATTTCAGTTCCAGAAATAAAAACAATATACAATAGAAATAATACCAATTTCTGAAATAAAATAACACTGAGTGGTTATCAAGATAAAAGGGTTAACCAACCCTCAGCGCAGCAGTGAGTGATGGAACATGGGAATCAGAACGTCTCTCGGGGCAACATTCAACAGAGGTAATGTATGCAGTGTAGTACATACGAAATTTTAAACAAATAAAATATTTAGTTCGCTTATTAATTAAAATAACCATAATATCTTCTAAAATTATTTACGGCACCGCATCGACATTTGAGGAAGCAAAACCAATAACATCTAATTCGATTTGGACTTATCTCAGCCTAGTACACAAACCTTAAATTAATTAAAAACGTGGTTAAATAATTCTTGTAAATCACTCCCTCTGTTGGTGAGCCTAAATAAACCTTATGAACGTCTGTTTAGATGTTTTTAAGTTTATTGTTCAGAATGACAAACGTGCTCAGTGAACTTTGTCTTACAATGTGTAATGAGAAAAAAAATTGTCGGTACGTTACAGAATCTCCAAGGGAGGAAGTGCCAGGAATTGCAAGAATTCCACGCAATAAGAAGAATTCCTATCCGTCCGAGTGTGGGAGAGACATTATAACAATTACTCAACCGTTGTAAAGTTCCAGTGGAACTTAACTGCAGTGTATATTTTCATTTCTGCAGCATTTTAGGGATTTCATCGCAGGTTACTTGTAATTAAAGTTTTTGATAACATCGCTGTGCATTTATTTTTCCCACGCATTCAAAGGCAACTCAGTACAGTCTTGTTTTTTCTAGCAAGCGTTCGTATAAAAATCTTACTTTTTATTTTTAATATAATGCAGGGAAAATAAATATTTTCACAAACAGTTTTCAGGCTTAATTGGGATCGTACAGTAACAAGGTGATACAGTAATTGTACCGTAACGTAATTATATCAGAGAATATACATGCGCTTACAACTTTAGATTATTTTTGGACCAATGAGGCTAACAAGGTCTGTTCCATTATACCTATATTATATATGAAAGGTCTAGTATATAGAGTAGAGTACTCGACGGGTTCATAGAACCAATGTTAAAAGCTTCCATCATGAATGTTCCTACATTAACTAGCTAACGCTATTGATCTTAGAGCCCCTACGCACCGACGGAATGAGGAACCGCGCGTAAGAAACTAAAAAACGGCTTCTCGACACTGCGGATGACCGCGCGGACTGCTGCGACGGTGCGTTGTATATAAACGTCATATGCATCCCTAGAGTGTTTATAAAAACCGCATGGACGTTGCCGCGCAGCAAGTAACCACGGCCCGCGGCAGTCTGACTGCGTAGTGCGTATGAAAACAATTATTTCATACATATTTTTGAGTTCGCATCCGCGATCACACTTTTACAAATACTACCCTTCTGTGGATCTTTTAAACTGTATTTATTAACTCAAAACTACAAATTCCTTAGACGTATAGTACACACTGGTATGTGGTACTTACATATAAAAAATACGTACCATTTATTATCGTTTACTACATAAAACATAAACATGTTCTCAGTCTAGCCACTACACCAGCAGCGTAAATATGGTAATAATGTATACAAGCCTTTATTACGACTGAAATATATTGCCAAGATTCAAACAAAGGAATCAGCACGCGCCGTCGAATTAATCTTTTAAACATAAAAACTTCATTGTCATAATGCACGCGGGCGGAAGCTATAAAGCGAAATTGTTTCTCTTTTTCGTCGTCTTTTATCCCACCTAATATTTTTCAATTTCTACGTTGGCAAGTGCGTTCAAACCGACCGGCTAATGTAGGCTGTGTGGGTAGACAGATAATAATTTCCTATTTGGTTTTATTTAAGTCTTGCTCGCGTTGTTGTTACTTAACATTCTAATATGCCTTGTTATTGACTTTATAAGAGTGTAGCAAATTTAGTCGTACGTAAATGTAGTCGTAGAATACTTTTAAGGCAACTTTTTAGGCCAGAAATTAGTAAGTGCTTTTGTAACAGAAAAGACTAGGTAAGGAAAAGATTGTTGCGAGAGCATCCAAACGGCATGAGGAATAGTAACTGACAACCTTTTAACAGTGGTGGAGCCCGCAACAACAACATCTGTTGCACGAATGTGCCGGCTCGCCCGGTGAAATACCACGACCTCGCAGAAAATAGGCGTGAAGTAGAAGTACACCGCGTTTCGTCTGACGAGTGAGGTGCCGGAGGCCTTAGGGTCAAAGGGTGTGATTTCCTCATATGGATAGGATGGGAACGGGAAGAAGATTGGACGGGGAAAAGAAGATATCCTTTTTCCTTTCTATGCCCTCCCCTGTCCATTAAAGGTAGGCAACGCATCTGCAACACGATGTCTTTGTGTTACGGATGTGTATGAGTATCGCTCACTTAACATTAAGTGATCCGCTTGCTTGTTTGCCACCTTCTTCCATAAGAAAATAACGTTTCTCTACAGCGCCATCTTGTAAGAAGTAGCTAAAATAATGCAATAACTATAAATAATATTCTTACGTTATAACAAAAATAAATAACTAATTAAAATTGACGTATTTAAATCATTTAGTATGTCGCAATAAAGTTAAAAACAAATCGAAGGAGCATTTTTTAACTATCAACTATTTTCAATTGTTTATCTCAAAAAGGAAGGACGCTCCTGAATTCGTCCGCTCATTCGGAGACCTTGGCTAGGACAGGGGGCGGGTCATATTTCTCCGCAAACTTTAATTCCGCTGTCCGTGTCCCTCCCACCTGACTAGGGCCGGTAATATCGAGAGAGTAAATCATCCGGCACGTACGCACGCTCTTTGAGAAAAAAACGTCTTAAGCTTTCTAACAATTCAGCGTATTTCGAATTTTATGCTAAGTTCAACTATTAAATGGAAGAAGTCTTTAATAAAAATCTTATGAACAGTATAATCGCTTATTAAGGCTGTACTTAAGAAACTTAGAAGAAGTAATAACTTACTTAAGTGTGGGCCCCGTAGACCAGGGAAGAAACAAAACCTGTTTCATAGTAGTTCACTCACGCCTGTAACCCAAAGGTAAGCAGAGATCATGGATGTCCATTTGGTGCGACCGTGGCGCACCTCTCTCGCTTTTTCTACATTACGTAGATGTAAACGCATACATGCTCGTCGGTGACGACCGGTCGGCTGGACCGACTTCGATAAAATTTTCAGGAAATGTTATCGGGTGATCATGTGAAGTTTGGTAGCAATCAGATCAACATTAACAGTGCTCTCCGGGCGAAGCCTGGGAGGACCGCTAGTAGGTTATAATTTTATCGATGTATTATTTGTATATTATACTAAATTCTAGAATTTGTGTCTTTATATTATGTTAGGATAAGATAGCAGGAGTACACCAATGCATTGCAACGGAACGACGCCCCATAAGCTGAGTGCATCTTGTAATTTTGTCTCGAACATTCTACAGATAAGAATACTAGTGAGGATTGTGCAAGTACAAACATGGGAAAGGTGAGTTCTGTTTTATGTGCAATGTCAATGTTCCTTAAAAGCAAAAATTTGAGGTAAAAATGTGTATTTACAAGAAATATTTTTAATTTCAATTAATTAGTTTATGCTTATGAATTATTAAAAGGAACGTGACTAAATTATGGCACAACCGAACAATCACCACTATCACCACATAAGTGAATAAGTCACGCTGCTTGCCTTAGGGAGGCATTTCACACATCAGAGCAAGACCAGCTTGAAGTGGGACGGCACGGAAGGCTTCGTCTGAATCTGTATCTTCTTTAAGATACGCCAAGCTTACACTTTACACACACAGGTCTACAAACGAAAAGATTTAGACGAAGGGTTCCTCAGAAACCCAGATTTTTACGTTTGATTGGGATTACTGGACTCGAATTTAATTTCATTTAAGTATTATGAAAAAGTAGAAGATTAATTTAATTTTAAACTTATTGATTAAAATGGGGGTAGTACGTAGTAAATACATTTATAGTAATTTACGTGGAAATTGTTATTTCAGTTTTCTTGTGAAATATTTGCACTGAAGCTAATTTGAAACCATTCAGTAATTAAAAATGAACGACTATAGTCATTAATCAGGCTGGTGCACTCAGAAATAAGATTGATTTCAGACTGAAGTAATATAATAGCACATCCAGACACATCCGTTCTCAGAAACATATGAATGTGATATATATTCCAGACAAATATTTTAATGGTCCCTCCGCCAAGATGATGCATTGAACGAATAAATATTGCCGAGTTAACTGAAGTTATTTCGAAGGTGTCGCGAAACATTTATCATAGATAATGATTTCTAAATTTGTCCTTAGTACATTTATTTGCGCGTTATTAAACGGCCATTTTAAGTGTAACCAAAGGGGTAGGCAGAAATTATGTACTTTTATAGCTTCCTCTACATCCATACATACTCGTCGGTTACTACTGATATCTTTCTTTGGAATCCACTCTTCTTACTTGTCACTTGCGTCTTATTGATTTGTGCCAGTATGACAATAATAAATAAATACCATCATAGAGAACAGGAACACACTGTATAGTATAGTCTAAATAAGTTCAAATGATATTGTTTAAACGAAATGTGCAGTCCAACGACCCCACAAAATGCATATTGAAAAATAATGAGTTATTGTATAATGACGCGTGTGGTTGGCTTGGCATATGCATGTATGCGCAAAGCATGGCAGTTTGCAAGTTTGCGGCAATCACTTACGTCGCTTAAACTGATTGCATGCGGCACGGCACACACTTCTAATGACCGTTCATTTGTTGTTTAGAACTCGTGGGAGGTAACCAACAAATTCCCATTTCGCCATTGCACGAGCAAAAGTGCAATTGTCATCCGAGTGGAAAATTATACATTGAGAAGGTGGGTTTGCTTGCAAATTGGAAACAAACTTAATTTGCAATTTAAGCTGTGCAATTTTAGTTTAACTATATAATACATATATACTTGAAGCTTATTGACCCTGTTCATATTCGATGGGTTGTTGGTACTAAATTGCCCAATATTCTAGTTGCTAAAACACAACACATGAAAATCATAATAAATACGAATAGTATCCACCACTTCCGTTCCAGTATCCCAATCGCATCCTACTCACATCCTAGCGTTTAGCCACAATAAGTTAGTATACGAGGCCCTCTAAGTCAAAACCATAAAACGGCCTTGCAATCGAATGCCATAAAATCGTGGAAACTTACACTTTCCGCGCATTTGAAAAACATATTTCCTATTTAAGGAAGACATTCGCTGGTCGATCTGTGAAGGGCACGAAGTAATGGCGTGTTATAGTTAGTTCCAGGTTGTTAAGCGGCGTTAATGAGTCCTGTCAAAACTAATATATCAAAGATGATAGACCCGAGCTTCGTAATTACATCGCCTGCTTCATGTAAGATTACGTACGTCTCGTTAATGGCTTGTATGATGACATATGCAAGAAAAATATATAATGTTTTGTAGACTCAGAGTGATATATTGAAAGAATCTTTGAAATATCAATTTTCGATATATTCATGTTATAATTTAAAAAATTATATGAACAACTTTTATAATATTTATAAATGAACTTAAATTATCTTTGGATTAATGTAATCAAGATTTCTATCATTTTTCAGAAAAAAACCAATTTAATGGTTAACGATTTTCAAATGTTTCTGTCGTGATCTAGAGTTTAAAATTAAACACTGATTTTTAATTTTTTTTTGTTTAAAACTTTATTAATTTGTTGACATTTTCCCCGTGGTGTATTTTATAGTTCTAGGGTTCAGAATAAAGCCTTAGTATTTACATTTTGAAAGGCCGATCTTCACGGTGACTCATCACTAGGCGGCGTTCGGCACGCGACCCGTCACTGTTCGCTTATCGCGATTCGCAAAGGCAATGAAATATTAAAGACGCCAGTCTGTACTTTCACCCCACTGTCACGCTATCTACGACCGTGTAGGGCGGTGCGCGAATTGTCTGTATTTTACACCCCTCCCCCGATTTTAATTACACTTCATATTTAGCACTCGAAATATTACTACAAATAGCCTGTGCAGCCTGTGATATGATGCGAAATAGCGTTGTAAGAGAAATGTGTGGCTTAAAAGGAGAACGCTGTGACTAAAATTGAGAGTTATGTTACGGTGGTTCTGACATATTGAAAGGATGAATGAAAGAAGGTTAGCAAGAGAATTTTTTGTTGCGAAAGTGAGTGGCAGTGCTGGAAGGGATCGTCCTAGGCGATATAGCAATGTACAATGTACAAACAATGTACTTTTACAACTTACTTTAACCAGTACACATTTTAAGAGAGGTATAAAAACACATTATTAAATTAAAGGTATTGAAATTATTGGCCAATTTATTCTAGGTAAGTTTAAACGTTTGGTTTGAGGTCATCAACCTGTTTTTTATAATATTCCTTACAAAATAAATTTACCGAAAGTGAAATTAATTGATGCGTCGGACCTTTTTATTAAGTTGTTTCAGTGCCCCTGTGTGAGTTATTTCTCATATTAAAAGAGTAAAATAATTTAAATCAGATAGTTGCACCTCAGTGTGAACACGGTATTAGGGCTTGGCAATTCATCAATGTCACGAGTAACATCGGATGTTAGATTGTAAAACGTGTACCTACTCGTATATAGCATCATCTGTGCTTATATCTAACAGCAAACTAATTAATCGTACTATTAAATATGTATGTATTAAAGATGTAATTATAAAAAATCTTTAAAAAGTACAGTACAGTTTTAGTTCTGTAGACTCCCGGTTAATTAATTAGAATAAACTCATGAGAATGTATTGTCATCGGTCCTTAATAAGTATTATATATCAATATATGTACATTTTCAAATCAATCATCTATTGATGTAATTAAAAAACCAGCTTAATAATCAGTTTAATCCATACTAATATAATAAATGCGAAAGTTTGTATGTATGGATGTTTGATACTCTTTCACACAAAAACTTCTGAACGGATCTGAATGAAATTTGGCACAGATATAGACTATGGTCTGGAATACTACATTGGCAACTTTTTATGCCGGAATAATTTACGGTTCCCGTTGGATATTTTTTGTTACTAGGTTCATATAATTAGGTGTATATAATTACGTATGTTCCCTAAAGATTCCGAAACGGTTAATCGGGCGAAGCCGGGGCGGATCACTAGTTTTTTATATGTAATTATATATGTATATAGGGTACATACTATGCATAAACATAAGTAAAACTAATAGAACCGTGATAAAAAGAACTGATCCGCTAATCTCTTTAGAGATAGAATAAAGTTAGCAATCGCTGTTCACACATCGAATAACAAGGACCTCTCCATAGAATTTGAAATAAATATACCCTAAAATTACTTTCAATACTTTTTAAAGTGACACAAGCTTTGTCTTGTCTAGGTATTAAACCCAGGGCACACTTCGTAATATCCAGGTACTGTAATTTCTGGGATACATGGTAGTTTTTAAATGCACGCCTATTGGCACTTGCTTCAAAGTTTCTCTTGTGATATCACAAATTCGAATAGGAAAAAAGCAAAACTCCGATGCATCTATTGCCATCTGTAAAAGAAAATACCCAATTGTTTCGTTTCGTTCACGCTGTAGAAACAAAGGCCTAAAAGGGCCGATGTTTTTTTCATTACATTCCTATTTTACAAAGAGTTAAGTTAAGAGCCTAAAGCGATTTAATCTTGCTTCTATACTTGCGTAAAACTTTTATAAAAGGAAATGTTTACGGTAAACTTGAAAATACTGGATCGATTTCGATAATTATTTCACTTATAGAAAGCTATTTTATTCTAAATACTTGTAATTTTTTAGTATACCTGAGCGATACCCACGATATAAAGAATTTGTAATTTATATGATTGCGTATCTTTAGAAAAGTTAACCGTGTTTGATATTGAACTAACTTCGAGTGGTTCTTTGGATCACTTTTGTTACTAGAATAGTGAAAGTGATCTACATAAGTCACCACCAAGAATGCCGAAAAAGGATTACATCTGGAACAATAGCAAATAGAGTATTTTGTGATTCACCATGGTTATCAAGTATCGTTACTGAGGAGATGTGGATACCATATTATTGCTGTTTGTTATCCTATGTACATAAACATCTATGAACTTCTAAACTGTAACAAATGGTTGGATGGATAGTCAAAGTCCTTTCTTCGAATCTAGAAGATTATTATTAGATATATCCAATAGAAATTTGATTAAAGTCTGCAAAATAGCGATATTCGTCTGGGCTACTGCGCAGTTATGTATTTAAATAAGCAGTACAATAATTACATTTTTACCCGTTAATTTGGAACATTTATCTATTTTTAAAAATTATTTCTTGTAAATGTAATAAAATCGCATGTTTCTTCTAACTTAGCCATCACATATACACTACGTTCGAATACCCCTTGTTATGTTAGCTGTTTGCGGAATTACTTTTTTTTTAATTCTCCGTCAGTACACGCTAGGTGTTGTATATTCATTAGGACCGACATGAAAAAGGGTTTCCGCTTTAAAGCATTCGGTTTTACATTTACCCAATACATTATTACGGTCTATTTCGTCCTTTCCAATGTTTTATGTCTCAAATATTCAGTTTTTATTTATTTAATTTTATAATAGGGATGTTATGGAGCTCCGTAATTTCGAAATTAAAAATTATACGTGTTAGAATCGAAAACGAAAGTTTTAGAAAATTTCTTTTATGAATATTTACTTAGATAATACTTAATTATATTTTGTACGCTTCATTCTTTGATATAATTATCGTAACATTAGTAGTTGCATTGCACTGGTAACTTTGCACGTTTTAAAGAAAATAAAATGAAACGTCGATTCCGTTCCCGCAATATTGGACTGTCAGTGTCTATGGCCAAGGCCCACATTGTTTGCTTAGGACTTTATGTGACTATTAGTTGTACTACCAAATAACCTAGATATAAAATAAAATTTAAACTAATTTGTATTTTATCTATACACCTCATACTCGCATTCGATTTATATTCGTGAATTCGTATCCGTAATATCCCTATTGTGTAATACACATAGTGAGATTAGGAATTGTGTCAGTAATAAGTTAACTTCGTATATTTTTGTTTCTAGCTACAAGTCCCTGCCAAAGTGGTTGCTTACTTAGTAAAGTTACAATTATATTTTTAATATGATATCATGTGTTGCTATAATCTCCAAGGTGATCTTGAATGATATATATTGTGTTGTGCTAGTTGTTACTACGAGCCAAGTGCTTTGAGACTCATTTTCCTTAATATCCAGTTTAAGTCTCAAGGTCACCTTTACTGCGTACGTCCACGTGTAGTTTTAGTTGATCGATAGG
The DNA here is from genome assembly GCA_029849275.1 of Papilio elwesi. Classification (NCBI taxonomy): domain Eukaryota; kingdom Metazoa; phylum Arthropoda; class Insecta; order Lepidoptera; family Papilionidae; genus Papilio; species Papilio elwesi. Next base: position 8,706,440 of record CM056697.1, read on the forward strand.
TATAGTGTAAAGTATCATACAGTAACTTAGCGCAGGGGCTTCATCATCAGCTTAGCTTTAGAGTTTTTATAATTTTGTTTGTGTTCTAATATAAAGCATTAAAACGTTCATAAGTTTACATGTTTCCTTAAATTTGGTACATTAAATATTTCGCTTTGATTTTTGTCTAGTTTCTACCAAAGTTCGGACGCAGCTTCTACAGTAAAAGAAACATTAAACATGTCTTCATTAAAAAACCCATTTCATTTCTTTAGATTATGAGATATATACAAGTCATCACAAAACTGTAAGCTTTCCTAGGTAGAGAATTTAGGTGCATAAAATTGCAATAATCACGAAAAATCACGATTCGCTAATTGTTTGTCGGTTATTTGTTCTCTTAATTACAATATTCACGTATGCAAGCACGCAATGGTTATGTACTTTACCGTTCTTGCATATTTGGCTAATTATACTGAAAGGGGCACGTTTGCTAATGCGATATAAATAACTAGTGCCGTGATAACTGGACATGAAACTTGGTACGCTATAAATATTGTAATGCAAGCGCAAATACCAATTTGCCTTTGTAATAATATCCATTTCTAGACTATGATTGTATGTATATATAGTACATACCACCACCTTTACCTTATTCAAATTAATTATTTATTGTATCATATAAAAATATAATAATAAAATTAACAGGACTGGACTATAGGACGGATAAGCCACACATTGTCTATGAACGCACGTTTGACAATACACAGTACCGCATAAGTCCATACTTTAAGGTATGAAGACCGGCACTGGGTAGGGCGGGTTAAAACTTGCGTTTTCAATCTTATAATAAAGACATTTCCGGTTTCGTTGTAATTTAATTTTAATAATAAATAAGTGTATGTACACATTTGTAGCTGACCTCAACAGGTTAATATAATGAATTACTCTTAGAACTAATAAAAATAAAATATTTTAGTTATTACTTAAAGATTAAAACCCCAATAAATTAATTTAATAATGATTATGGTAGATAGAAGAATCTAGTGAAGGTCTAGTCACATATTAACAGGACAATAAGACTGGAAGTTGATACTAGATTATGCTTATAGCATATTAGAAGTTTTTCTGTTAATGCCGTGTCCTTCTCAATTATTCATTCAAATTAATGATTTAATATAATTTTGAAGAGTATCTTCTATGCTTATATAAATCAAAAGAAATTCTTTTAGAATATTTCTTGGGTGCATTTCGATGAGTATTTTTCTTTTATACCCTACCCTGAAACCCCTCGATCCAAACCGCAGCTCATTTGATACAATTCATAGTTGCTTAACAAGAGAAAATCCTACCGAACGTCACGCAAATGGCCCAGGCACGTGGCGATACCCTCGCGATAACTGCGAAACATTTGCTGGACCACTTACAAACATACCGGTTGAGTTGATGCTTGAAGGATTTTAGGGTTCTCCATAATATTTTTTTGTAGAAAATAAAATCCCTGTGTATCCTGGTGTACACTATATCTCACGTAGCTATCAAACTGTTTACTTCTATATTTTGGCTTACGTTAGTCGTCTTTGTTGTTCGGCCGCTTTTCTTCGCTTTCAAACATCGTCTAGTTGGAAACCACTATGTATAACGCTAGAAAAATACGCTAAGATTACTGCAAAATTAATAAATGCAATCTCTCTGGGTTATTGGTGAAACTGTTTTATATTTTATAGAAGTAAAAACTTCTTTAGGCATATCTGGCACTTTAAGGCTTGGGAAAAAGGACTGAAGTCTTGTCACCGTTACGTTTATATATATGTATAGCGATTTATGTTTGATTGCCTGAATTATTTTTATTTATTGATCAATTGTTATTGTTGATAAAGATATGTGAAAAACAGTCAGTAGTAGGGCTATATGTCAGAAGTGAAAAGTTCATAGCTTAACAAACTTGTAAGAATCATTTTTGGGTTGGTAAGAAATATTATCTAGGGAGTATCTTTATTAAGAAATCATTTTTTTAATATAGGGGGCGCTGTTCTGTTTAAAATGGAATGATTATTGTGTACACAATAAAAACAAATTAATAAGTGTTCTATAAAATTTTATCGCTTGTATTTTTAATATTGCTTCCATCAGTTCTCACTTCTAACGTGCAGTCTGACTAATACTTACTGCTGTTTAAAGTTTCTAGGAAATCGCATTGTGTAGTAAAATATAACAATTCACCAAATTAAAAATGTATCTTATGTATGTATGTTACAAGTTTATTAAAATTAAAATGTGTACGGGTCCCTAGTCACGAAAATAGAATGTACTTGACAATCATTATATTGTTAGTAACGCCCCTGACAGATAAATTATTCGGTTATTGATTGGCAGTTAGCAACGCCCCAAGTAATAATTTATCTTTTATAAATCCATGTCCTCGTTTGCTTAGGGTACATTAATGTCTACGATTTTCCTATTAGAACGTTTTATATATCATTGTAATATCATTTCAAAGGTTTTCTTAATTTTGGGTATGTTATAAGCCAAATCGTTGGCGCATTTTTATTTATTTATTTAACCTTTTCTCTTCTGCTTTCTATTCAAGGAGCTGTTGAGGAACAATTTTCAAAGGAAAAATAGTTAATATTGAAATCAGGAATTTATAAATATTATTTAAAAGTATATTTATCCTTATCTTTAATTTACCTTGGTAATTTATGTATCTAAATACAACATTTTTATCGTGGTGTAAGTTAAGATCTGATGAATTTTTTACCTTTAAATATTTAATATGTGTTCAATGTTTTATTTGCATATCTATTAGGTCGACATTAATTTAAAATAATACAGATTATATTTTAATCTAAGAAACAATACAACAACGATATAATAACTTATGTTGGAATGCAACATATATATATGTTTGTGAACTTAACTTTAATTTACTACTACTAACTAGGGAGTATTAAATTTACCAACAATTTGATTTGTAATTCACTCATAATTAATAACTTGTCCTCTTTTGTTATGGTTTATATATAAGTAAGTAAATCAAAAAATAAGGTTTATATATAAGTAATTAAATGTAGGTAAGTAAATCGTATATTGGTAACAGATCATAGACGACATATCAAACGACAATAATTATATCTTTAATTTTGATAAAGTTTAAATTGGTTATTTTGTATTACTTGTGACAAAAATATCTGCTTATTTCTTAATGCATCCTTCATTAATATTGTCTCAGATTAAATGTTATTTAATGTGATTAGAGAATACTGATAGATATTATATATATGCTTAATGCTTAAAATATAAATAGGGATTACATTTTGTAAGGAGAAACTATCCGAGCGAAGCCGGGGCGGCTCGCTAGTTATTATATATTTATAAGATGATCAATATCCAAAAATATAAGTGGATACAACGATTTTACCGATAATAAACAAATGTATACCACAAAGTGACTATTTTCTAAGTAACTAAGCAGACATAGTTTATTAGATTAGAAAATACTACATATAAAAGCATCATTACATTTCTTTTGCGTACTCAAGCGAGTTCCAACTCTCGTTGTTTTTTCGTCTGCATTTGACGGAATAGAAAACGTTAACGCTACCATGTGTTTCAAATATTCAGTGCAGTGTTGACGTTTTTATCCTTGACTCCTCTGTGTGAAGATTCTAAATAATTGTTCTTTTATGGTTTAATATAATACCAACGCCGAGTGTTTAGTTCTTGATGACAGTTTAATGTCGCGATAACAATTTATAGGGCGTGTTCCGAATATTAAATGTAAAACTGTGGACGTGGTAATGTCATATTTTTGGATTATACGTCTTTCTTTTATAGTTTTATGAGGAAAGTTATGTGTATAATGAAATTATACCACTCTTAATAGAGCTTTGCATGAGTTGTCGTGTCTTTTTATCGAATCCGGGTAGACAGAATTGTAATAAAGATCCTATTTCCATCGACCTGTCTAGTGGAAATAATACAAAAATCTGTATTTCTCTCACCTGATAATCGAAACTACAGTAACGAGTTCCGGAATCATTGGATAATTATAGATCGATGGATCATTCGTTCTAAGAAAACTGTGTCCGACTCATTGCCACTTATGAAATTCCGCTTCTAAATAGCTGTTAAGAAAAATAACTCAATGGACATTACTTGTAGTCTCTAATTATTGTCATTTAAAATGTGTGTGACATCGAACAAAATTCCCTTTTATTTCATTTACATACTGTGGTATTAACCCAATTCCTTTTCAAGCGTTTTCCTATTTTTTTTACTATACAAAGAATCCAATATGGTAACGTAATAAGACACGTAAGTAAAAATTTGATAATTTAATACATTGAATATTATTATAATACTTGTATTTGTTATTATTAATAATTTGTTCGCGTTTAAAATTTTGTTAAAATTAAACCATGTAATAATTTGGATAAAACTGAACCAAGTTCAAATATTTCTAAAAGTAATTGAAAGATTGCAGATCTTAAAGGAATAGATCCTGCGAGGGAACGTGGTCTATTAGTTTTTTTATATTCTTTGTTATGGCAGTCATAACAACGTCCACTATCGGCGGAGCCAATGCTGAAACTACAGCATCAGAGTTACCTTCTACCACTTCACGTGTTGCTTTTGCTGTAACAAAATGAATTATATTAAAATGATGTTACTTCGTATAAGTATCGAATTTGGTTTGAAAAGTGTTCCTTCTATATTATCATTACATTCAATATTTGGAGTTTAAAAGATGAATATTAAAAAATAAATATCTTTAAAGGGAAAATATTAGAGGGGAGAATAAAATGCATCCGACGATATCTTTTAAAATATCGTACAATTTTTCGAAAGTGGTATAGCCCACTGCAACATCTGCCACACGAATGAGACGGATCGACTGGAGAAATAACACGACCTCACAAGAGATAGGCGTTAAGTACATATAGCTACTGTGCGTTTCATGAAGTTAGTTGCCGCAAGCCTTAGGGAAAAAACCCATTTAAGTTTTTTTCCCTAAGGTTTTTCATTTAGAAATAGCCAAAAAAATACGAAAAGGAAGATATTCTTCCTTCTTCCACTGTCTATGTAGACAACACATCTGCAACTCTAGCTTTTTGCCAATGGGCAGCGGTCACTCAGTATCGAGGAATCGTTTGCTCGTTTGCTACCATTCTTCTTAGGTATCTTCTACCAAATGTTGGCGATAATTGAAGTGAACCGGAGCCTTCACACAGATACTGTAACGAATGTCCCCGACGAGCGCCAACATTCACATTTGCACCATAAGTTTGCCATGTGTTTGTGCGTCATGTTCATTCATCGCTTCAACAGGCCCTGACCTTCAAAGCTTTCTTAACTACAAAGGTACAAGGTAAAAGTAGTACTTACCTAGCACTTCCTGGTCGGGGAACAAATTGTCAAAATAAACCTTAGAATTGGGTTTATATTCGAAAGATGTCGTGCAAGACTTAATGACAGTATATACCTTTTGATCTTTGCCAATTTTACTACTCAAATCGCACTTTACTTTAGAAGTAGTAGCTGTAATTATAAAAGTATATGGTAATAAAATTTAAATAATTATTTCTTATTTCAGTAAAAGTACATAAGTTCATTCAAAAAAATATTCTTATAATTTTTGACCCCACTGACTCAGAAGGTTTTTTTTAAGGATATTTAAGTACTGTGTCCTGTGACCTCCAGGAGCCTAAGCGCATCGGTGGTCGTAGGCAATCGAGGGCAAGGCCGAGGCCCTGGCGGTTAGTTTGACGTGGTCAAAGCCTGATCTTTTGAAGTTCCTACGGACTGTACGAGAAACTATGCGCCTGGATTTCCAGCCTACCACAGCCAGTATCGATATTATCTGCGTTTTCATATCGAGTGTCGTTCAATTTCGTGGTCACTTGAAAGGCAAGGCCAAGTTGGCTTCTAAAAAGCTGGGTATACTCAATAGAGCGAAGCAGAATTTACAGTGGTGGCCCCGCCTTCAGTTATACAAGGCGCAGGTTTTGTTGCTTGTAAAACATTATATAGGTAACATTCCTACAGTTTTTTTTCTTGTGCAGAAGCGAATGATGTTACATCGTTATTATTGTTAAATAAAGCATAATAAGTTGGAACTCATTTGAATATTTTAATTGAAATTTGTTTCATAGCCATAGATTCGCGACAAACGAAAAAAAATTCTAATTTTATTACGTAATAGCTGTGCCCGCGACTTCGTCCGCGTGGAATCAAATTAAACCATAGTAACTTCGCAGAATAAAATTGCATTATCGTATTTTTTACATTAATTGTTTCTACCGTACAAGATAAGACGTAAAACATCAGTATCAAAGTTGCATTTCGACATTGCAACAAACAATATAATTTTATTTATCAGTATAGATAGGTCCGTAAGATATTGAATAAACTTACTTAAACTGCAATTAACGTGACCCTTTCCTTCAATAGGTACTATTAATACGCCTTTCATGTCGTATGCTGCGTTTAAATCCATACTGCATTCTGTTTTAATATATAACTTTCCTGGAGTAGTACTAATGTCCTGAAATCTAAGGAAGAAATAATTTAAATTTACATACAAATAAAAGTGATTAAAATGTTAATAATGTAGTGGAAAAAAATTGATTGTATCAATGGTCAGGTCTTTAGAAAATTCTTCTAAACTTACTCGACATTCTTAGGAACGCAATCCTTTAATCCTGTAATGTACATGTCCTTAAGAATTAAAAGTAGATTTCCCGCACTGATGTTGATCTTGTCAATGTACAAAGGATCTAACACCTCAACTCCAACCTCCGAAATACCAGCCGTGAAATAAGGAATCGCCTCTCTGGTTGATTGTAAAACGCAATTCGAATCATGCATTATACATTTTTTTATGAAGGGAACTGAAATAAAAAAGACCACGACAATATTCTACCAAAAATAATGATTATATGCTTAAAATATTATAAAATGACTTACTTAATAAAAAAAATATTAAATGGAGAATGAAGAAAGTACTTTCGTAAAGTTTATCATGAGGCTGGGTGTAATTATCTATTTAAGTATGTATTACTATTACATTATATACTAAACTATATTACTAAACAAAAGTAGTATATGTAGTTTATCAGCTATCTGGTTTCCACAAGCTCTGCTTAGTTTGGGATCAGATGGCCATGCGTGAATAATGTCAAGAAGAAAAAAAGAAAAACATGAATAAAATTGTAAATATTCAACAATAAATGGTATGTTACCTGATACTCCATTGGCCACACATAGCATTACTCCAAAATATGCTATGATTCTCAAAAACTGATCCTTCATTTTGTTATCGGTGTACACTTGCACCGCACAAGAATTTATGCCAATTTTGTTGCTTGTTAAACTTTATATAGGTAACATTCATACAGTCTTTTTCTTATTGTGCAAAAGCGGTTTTCATCTTTTTTTATGAAATTATGTTACATCGTTATTATTGTTAAAAAGAACAAAAGAAGTAGCAACTGATTTGAATAATTTAATTGAAATTTGCTTCATAGCTGTAGATTCGCAACGCATGAAAAAAAGCTTCTCATTTTATTTGACCTAACTATAGTAGACTTACGTCTGGTCCCGAAGGCCCGGTCGCACAAGAGTGCAAAAAGCGTCGCGTTAAAACCCGAAGTTGACTAATTTACCGTTGCCAAGATTTGTGTTCATCTCTGATACTCGCTACGTATTGGCAACAGACATTTGTGCTGCGAGAAGGCGGAAACCGAAAATAAAAGCATATTAGATAAATGCCCTTAATGATCAGCGATATTGAAAAGGACAGTTTGGGTCGCTTTATGAAGATTTGAGGCTTTATCCTGATATCTTTTTTGATTATTTTCGAATGTGACTCGAACGCACGGCCAATTTAGTGCAGCGCCGGCGTTTTTAAGTCTCGTCCCATAAGCCCAATTCAATGATGTCCAACGCTTTACGTCTAAAATCGATCAGTGCTCGATTAAATCGACCTTTGAAAAGGCACTAATGCGAATGCGGCCTAAAAGGATGATGAACGGAAAATTTAGCTAATTAGCTGTCAAATGTCACTTATGTTAGTAGAAGCCTGCATCATCAAGTTTTTTGTTTTGAACTCCATCTTGAATAGCTCTAAGTGAACTCCATCTTGAATAGCTCGGGCGTCGGGCGTTAGGGTAAGGAGAATCACACGTAGCGAAATACATTAGTATATTACAAAATATAATCTTGGATCGATAGTACAGTAAGTAAACCGGCTCCACCAAACACGTAGCGCGTATCCACGATGCAACCCGACCGCCGTTACTCTTCGTAATGTAATGAGCGCTACCAGGTTCGCCGTTACGCTAGAACATAGAGAAATACTTATATTAGGGTAAAGAGGGCAAAAAAAATGTTATTAACATATAATTTAAGAATAAATGTTAAATAATGCATAAATATGATAAATGCGATGCACTTGGATTACTATTTTCTTTAAAAACATATGCGTGTTCTTGATCGGACATTTATCGATTAATCGGTTTGGTTGCGCCATCTTGTGGGTAAAATAATAAAGTTTGATCATGCTTTATTATGGAACGACGCTACGAGATGGCGTGCTGAAAAATATAGTTCTATGGTTTATAGTAACTTTCCGCCCCCTGCGCTAGAGCTCGGGGTTGTATCAGAATGATAGCTCGATAATAAAATGAGAGCTTGTGGATGTGAGAGAACCTAATTTCTGAAGAAAATATATATTTCGCGTTAACTATCAACTGCATCGTAAGGTTTTATTTACTTTTGTTTAATTACTTTTGACTTGCACATTAATCGTACCATCTTTTTATAATTTAAATATGAAAATGGAACCAATTCAAAGATTTTCTTAATTGCTAATCTTAGATCTTATAGGATCTGAGGATGGGTAGCCTGGCCCATAAAAATCTGTATATGTAAATAAGGGGAAAAGGGGTGAAGAGTCGAGAAGAGAGGCAATGGCTACCGAGATGTGTCGCTCGTGTCGTCATCTTGGTTGTACACGAATCATATATTATTATATCCATTATTGTGAATATTATCCACTATTGTGCAACCCTTCAATGTATAATAATACGTCAAACCCTGTTCCAACCTCCATACCATAGCCATCCATCATGTTTATCCATAAACATTGGCCCTTACAGACCATCAGTAATTATGATGAAAATCTGCTGCTCTTTGCCTACGAAGCTACGGCTAACAGCCAGTTTACTGTATATTATATTATATAAAACTATTACAATAAACATAGTTTAAGGATCGGTAGCTGAGTCGACAAATGATCGCTAACATTATAAATTATTTAGTAAAATCATTACAGGTGGTTGTTTTAGATGAGCTGATATCATGCATCTCGAATCATTTATTACTTGTCAATGCTATGTCTTATTAAAAAAATGTTATTACAAGCCGATTTTACAAGTCAAAATTGCTATTTAACTATGTGAAACTAACTATCGCATACATTTGCGGTATATTGCGATTAGGTGACGGTTTAGTTAACTCATTTTGTAACTCATACACCCATAAATGTAACTTTAATCCTATCATCTCTTAATCTACCATTAGTAAAATTTTATTGATATGTTTCATCGGGTTAACGATAATTATTTTATTATGACAGCTAAATAAAAATAAAATATTTGATAGACAGGATAATTTATTAGGGTTTTTAAGTTATTTTTTTAATCAAACCGAAGCTTACATTAATAATATCGAATTGATTTTATAATGTCAATTGTTTTAATCTAAGGACAATTCGCTCGCAGGAACAGAATCAAAGAATTTTTTTATGTTGCTAACAACTGCGTCAACGACGGTTTCTATGACTACCGGTCCGACTTCCATGATGATCTCATTGCCGCTATTGGCGATCACTTCATTTGCTGCACTCGCTGTAATACACAAAAGCAATATGTTAATACGCAAGACATTGAATAAAAATATATTGTTTTTATACATAAATTAGAAAGCAAATTTTTAATATTATTATTTTATTTTGTATGTAAATATGTTTTACTTGGGCTCATAAAACTCACAATTTGAGAGTGCATTTTCTTAAATACATATATACATATACAGTACAGGTACAGAGAGGGTGAGAGCCTTCAGGAACAAACACATACTTTATCTAATTATTATGTTGTGCAGGGAAAACTTCTACGAGTGATATCACATTTTTTTATAAGAGAAGGGCAAACGAGCGGCGGGAACACCGAGGTGATCAACGACGCCCATGGACACCCGCAACACCAGAGGAACTGCGGGTGCGTTGCCGGCCTTTAAGAAAGAGATAGGCTCGTTTCTAGTTAACATATAGTTACAGAACCCATGTTACGGGAACAGTGTAATGTGGACCGATGAGGCAAAATTTACGAGCTCGGGACTCGCGTGCACGAGTGTCCATAGTATACCTATTTCGATGAGTACTGGACTGACGACGACAAATGACGTACTGACGAATTTCAATGATGGAGGATGAGCTTAAACGCCTACATCTTTTTCACTTTTGATCAAGTCAATCAAGAATAATTCAAAAAAAGGAATCATAATAAATCATAAATATTACCTAGATGTAATATGATGCACGACCTAGGTAACCATCACGATTGCAAGTTGTTTTTTTATGTTCACATCGACACTATCATTAAAAAAGATTTTAAAGCACTTGGGCTCATAATGCGTATATCCAAATGTTTGCAAAACGAAGCCAAAACCCTTAAAATCCTACATTTCACATTTCTGAGGAGCCATCTGGATTATGTTTCGCAAATTTGTAATCCGCGCACATTCATTGATCGTATGAATAATATTCAAAACCTTTTTATTCATAAGAAATTTGTTTCCATAAGAAATTTCCATATCATTGTAATAACTTGTCGTAAATATCTTCTGATACCGCTAAAACTTCACCGTGAGATAACCGATTATGTGTCTTCATATTTAACATTCTTAATAATTAAATAGATTGCCCCGAATAATTCGAAACTATATAAAATGTCCAGTGTAAACCGATTCGTTCCGCACCGCCTTTGCGACTAGCCAATGCGACATCAAATTACAAGCAAAACAGTTACATTGTGTGTGCAAGTGCAGGCTAAAATATATTATGTAATCTGTAAGCAGCATGATCTCGATCCATTCACAACGAGTGTATCCGCGGAAAGGTGCTTGCCTGTTATATATTCTGGATTGTAAAATATCAGCAGCAGTAATTAGCTGCAGTAGTAGTTTACTTATCCCTGCTGCTATAAGTGAATAATTTATTGGCTTTCAGTCAACTAGTAAATAGTTATTTAGTTTTATATAGCCCTAAGTATTCCATAACCTAAATAAACAATTTTATTTTGTTATTTTGAGTCCTCCCAGTCCTTCCAGTCTCTCCTTTTCCTTTTCCTTTCAGTCCTCCTTCAGTCGATAATCGTCTGCTGCTGGACGTTGGCAATATAAATAAAGAAATATACTAACCCAAATCCTTGTTGCCGTTGAAAAGATTTCCGAAAACAACATCAGATTTATCTTTTAAAACATAGGAATGTTTCCATTGCTTGATTTTCCAGTTTGCACCTTCATAATCTACGTCTACATCAACGGTCGCTTCAGCTTTCCCTGTAAGTAACAAATTATTTTAAAATTTAAGCAAATTAATAGACGTATCTTTTTAATTTATTAGAATGTGAACATGCACAATAACAATGCAGGACAGATAATATTTTTTTTATTTAAAAAAAATGTATTTTGCACTGAATTCTTTTTTAAATATTATTTTTGTATTCGGATGAAATGTTTATGTGCTTGTATTTTACATATAACTTATTTTTCGTGGCAAGCACCGCCCGGCAGAAATGAAGTTATTAAAAATATAGCCTGGATTATCATTAATCAGGAGTTCTGTACTCCTGTACAATGAAGCTCTCTAAAAATATATTAAAGTGAAATATCATTATTATTAAATATTAAAAATCGGTTTTGTATAAAGTTTCAGAGCTTATCCGTCACAAACCAATATTTCATTTTTATAATATTAAGAAATATATGTACATATTAATTCACTTTAAAGTATGCTACCATTTTTTACATTCTTAATTTAAAATAATACTACGAGGGTCACGCCGAAAGAAATTATACACCCCACTTTAAGAAAGGTAAGGGCTCAAGAATGTTTTGAAATTTTCGCCACGACGTATTGTGAGTCTGGGTGTTCGCGTGCACCTGTTTTTAGTTGGTTTGCTAGATTAAAAAGAGGACGGGATAGTTTTACAGATGGGGAAAAGACAGGACAGGAATACAGGAAATGTGCAAGCTGTAAAAATAGCTTTAAGCATAACTGGGACTTGGGCCAGCCTTGATGGCCTGGCTGCTTACAAGCCATCATTCATGTTCGACTGTACGTTATAAGTGTTATATACGTCAACGACTATAAGCGTTGTTCAAGGTGCTGCACAAGATCAAAGGTTTGCAGAAAGACTGCCGTGTGTATTGGTGCTAATTTATGAAAAATATTTTCGACGTTGGCGAGAAAAAAAATGATAATGATATACTGATAGGTGAAACATGCTAACTACAACCCTGCAACAAAGCGACAGTCCACAGAGTGGTTCCTTGAAGATGAAGCAACTCCAAGAAAAAGTCGCCGAGCACGAGGTACCAGATGATAGATGGCGGATAAATTTTTCTGTAAGAGTGCTACGGTGGTGTTAAAATATCAAAGGACAAAGAGGAATGAATGTTAATTAAGAATAATTTGTGCCAGAAGAGTATTGTCAACATGATGTCACAAGCGGCCGAAGTCGGGTGCCCCGCACAGTTACTCCTGAACACTTGGATTATTTCAGTTTTTACCTTTTTCCGATGATTAAAGGAAAACAATAAAAAGGAAGCGATTTGAGGACAAAGCCTTGATGCCCTGGCTGCTTATAACTACGAAATTTCTATGGGGTCTAAAGAAGAATGGACCGTGTTTTAGACGGATGGTGTATATGCGTTCGCGGGGAATACTTCGAATATATAACTGTAATAAGGAAGAAACTCTGCAACTTTTGTGTATCTTATTTCTTTTTGCATGACCCTCATGTTATAAATGCTGTTAGAGTTATCTCAGCGACGTATATGGGCTAATTTCCTTTAAATAAAAAATCGAATTTCCTTAAATTAGAAGCAAAATTATCTTTCGCCCTTATATTATTAGTTTATATTTATTTATGACCCCATTTACTTTATAAATTTTCCATTTAAATGTTTATTAATATTACTTTTAACATACAGATACCGAAATTCTGAGTTTTTTTTAAAATAATTGAACTTATTACCTTGAAATAAAGAAACTGACCTTAATTATACATTAAGGAAGCAATTAAAAATTATCACAAAGGTACTTTACTTTAAAATTTAATCTTAATTTTTACATCACAACTTCACCTAATAAACTATAAGTATTGAAGTCTATGCGTCCGAAATTTATTTGATAGTTTGAAGATTAAAACTTCACGATATTTAATTCAACTAGGGTAGACAGGCTTTAGTGGCATGTATTTATTTGTTTTACAATTTTATTAATCTTCTACAGGCCCATAATAAATGATGAAGCGCCAATAACCTAATGTTTTATGGCCGGCGCAAAATGAGGACGTGGGTTCGAATCAGCGATTCGACTGTCGGGAACCATCTACTTGGACAAGTTAAAATATATTTATTTATTAACAACAATACAAGAACAATGTTATGACGGATAATATAAAAAAGCAACCCTCAGAATAGTGTGGCTGCACGATGGACTGCTGCATTTGAGATGTCAGGTAACACAATCGATGAAATAGGATGGACATGGGAAACAAAACATCATCAACATACTTAGCTTGACGTGGATTGGTCCCTTGCCTTCAATCGGCAGGATGAGCAGCTTTCCCTTCATTTCATAGGATCCGTCCATGTCAACAGAGCACAGTAATTTTATCAACAGTTTTCCTTTAGATTTATCAAGCCTGTAATCAAATTAAATACAACAATTTAAGTATTATTTTTCCTTTACTGTTTATTCGATTACAAAATAAAGTTTTACAACTGCTTTTGCACAACTGACAGCAGGCTCGAGGCTCCCTGTAGCCTAGAGGTACAGTTATTTCCCCCCGACTGGGTTCCCGTATTATCGTGGCGGTGGGGCGATTATTATTAGCCGCGAACCAAGGAGAACCCAATGTTAGCCCGTTAATTTTATATAATAAATATTTTTTTAATACAAAAAACCAATGTTACACAAATTATTTTTTATATTGTCGGAATCGATATAAAAATAATTTTATGTCTATTATTAAATTTATGTGAGTGTGATTAATTTAATTTATTTTAATAAAATTTTAATTTATTTAAATAAAAAATGTAATTCGCGTTTTCAATAAAGATCTTAGATAATAATTTGATTACAATCAGTAAATTAACTCTATAACCAACACTTAAGTTGATTGGTTAAACAATCACAGAATAATAGAAGACGCTTGCGTAAAAAAGAAAAGTTTTTTACTTCTGCCCTGTATTTCTGAACTTTCGTTCATCCCGTTTCGTTCCCATGCCCATCTTTAACTAATACTCTTTACTTTCCTATGCAAAGAATCATTTTAGTCACTAAACATCCGGTTTGGTGCCTAGACTTCTCATACCATAAAAAAAACGTTTTATAAATATTTGATGCATATAATTGTTAAGAAATACACTTACTTGATCTTTTTGGCAAGACAGTTTTTAAGGCCTTTGAATGTGATATCTTTTAAAATCAGTTCCAAGCCAGGTGCACTGGCATCTATTTTCGGAAAGGTTATGGGATCTAAAGACTCGATACCGTATTCTGGCAGGCCGGCGGCAAATATCGGTATCGCCGGTTGAGTCGATTCCTTCACACATTTTGAGTCGTTAATTTTACATTTGTTGACAAAAGGCACTGCAGAAAGATTAGCATTAATTAAATTAATTGAACATCAGAATTCATTATCGCGAATTAAAATGTACTGAATAAATGAATATACAACATCTTAGAAAGAATTAAACATGTATTGGAGACATATTTTTGGACATATATGTGGTATTTTATTTCATTAATTTGTGTAGTAAAAAATACCCTGATCAATATTTAATATTGATGGTTAGGTCTAGATTTATTAGAAATAGTACTTCGAGGTGTTAACGGTGAAAATACATAGATACGGGAAAATCATTGTACAAGAGCAGTAAAAACCGTGGTTGATTTTTTTTAGTAATTATTAATATTTGTTTTAGACTATTTAACTTTACATTTTTTTTATTATTATTACTATTTATCGCAGCATATTAAATTATTAACAATGATTGTTAACAGAAAATAGGTTTCTTTCGGAAAAGAGAATTCTTCTTAGATTTTTTAATGCTTTAAATGTCTAAAAATGTATTTGTATTTTTATTGTTCTAAATATATTAATCTATTGTTAATTGTTATATAAATATTCTCGAATTACACAGCATAATTCAATTCAATTCTTTATTTATACTTTTCTCCCAGTTCTTTTTTAAAGTAATTAAATAATGACTATACAAAAAAAATCTTAATTATAAAAATCGTCTTGTCCCAGTTCGTCCATGCAATAATTAAAAATAACTATTGTAAAGTCAGATTTAAGTAATTAAAAACAAATTTTGCTTATTTACCTGCTCCGACAGATGTACAGAGTACTGCGAATAGGAGTGTCACAGTTAAACTTATTTCCCGCATCGTGCTAAATGAAGTATCGGACAATATCTGAAAAACAACGCACTAGCCCACTACTGATGATGTTATGGGCGCTGACATAACAATCTCAGTATTTATAGGATTATACGTGGCTATCAAAACCAGCATGACGACTTTTTTAGTTTACTTTACAGTATTTCTAGTTCCTTTAAGAAAATTTAGTGTTCTGTTAAATTATTTCGTTTAATACTTTTTAACTTTTTTTAAGCTATTTGATTAAGATTTGTAAATATGTAAATTTGGTATAGGCTCTTAAATTTAAATTCGAACTTTGACGTACCTATGAAATTGACGTGGAAAAAAATTGTAAAAGTCTGAACTAGAAGTTAAAAATTTCACCCTTTTATCTTGGCATCCGACTACTTATTGCATATTGACACCTTGCTAATTTGTTTATTTTTATTCATAGCAAAAGGTGGCAAACGAGCAAGCGGTTCACCCAATAGTAGGTGACCGCTACACATAGGCAACTGCAACAAGATAATGATACGTTGCCTGTTAATGGACTTCATTTTCTGATCCATCCCAATCCCAGTAAAATCTTTTTCCCCTCCCCTTCCTTTCCATATAAGAAAAAAATAGTAAAGGAAAAAACTAGAATAAAGACAATTCAATTCACTTATCAAATGAAACGCAGAATACCACTTCTTTACGCCTGTATTCTATGTGGTCGTGGTATTTCACCGATCGAGCCGGCCCACTCGTGCACCAGATGTCGTCGCGAGCCCTGCCATTGTCGTTTCTTTGGCTATAATAAATTGATTAGTGTCATCCTTACGTACTCTACTGCAAGCTCAGCAAATAAAAAATATAAGCTACTAGTGTCGGTACGATAAAAATAAAGGTTTGACTTGCAAAAAACGTTTTCTTTTCTGCGGGACCTCTTTTAATATTATAATATCTGCATTCATTACCTGTATTTACTTTGCTCTTCATTTTGTAATAAAGTGAATTCGAATTTTCTGAAAACAATTTTGTAATTTATTTTTATTGTTCATATTATATCACTTTGGTGTAACGTTTTCAACGTTTGGTACAGTAAAACTTTTTTGATAGTACTAGGTGGCAAACGAGCAAGCGGGTCAACCGATGTCAAGTGATCGCTACCCATAGACATCTGCAATTAACGAATGAGTTGCGGATGCGTTGCCCACCTTCAATGGACAGAGAAGGGAACAGACAGAAAATGGTCATTTCCAATTCTTATACATCCCCTCCACCGTCAAGTTTTCTTCCCATCCTTTCCTTATAAGAAAAGCGTGGGAAGAGGGAGAGAATTAGAATTAGGCCTCCGGCATCTCACTCATCAGGCGAAGCGCAGAATACTCTACTTCACGCCTGTCTTCTGTGAGGTCGTGGTATTTCATCGGTATTTCGAGACATCACATTCGTGCAACAGATGTTGTTGTTGCGGGCTCTACCACTGTTAAACTTTTTCCTTCCAAATTATTGGCACTGGTGCCAATAGAGATTTAAGTTTTTAAGGTTTATTTATCATATTTTAGTGCTATAAGAGAAAGGTTTAATTAACCACCAGTATAGATAATTTTTTGTAGGTGGGCGTCAGGCCGGCGGCCGGCCATACAACATTGTAACCAAAACCTATACAGTATGAACTACGGTCGTACTGTGCCTATAGTACAGTAAGAAGATGGCACGGACAAAAAATACAGTCAAATTTGTAACATGTATAACATTTGTAATAATAGCAGTACGCAACAAAAACAAAGAATATATAAAATATAATTAGCAAGATATTAACATTGGTTTTATTACTGGTAATGATAATTTATTAATTTTTCGAGGATTTTGAAATTTTTTTAATAAAATTTATTATTTTAGAGATACTTGTGATTTATTTTTCATATACTTATAAGACAACTGCCCGTGTTGGAAAATTTGTTGTTTTAGTCTGTTTTTATGTACGTAAAGTTTTAAGACATGATTCTTTTAGTTGGAAATAATTTTATGTATCGTTCTAAAGTCACCTCAACTTGTTCTTGTGCCTTTTTTATTGTCCACATCATCATGAACATAGATATAAACTAACGAAGCCTTAAATATATATTGAATACATGCAAATACATATTAATAAGATTTAGTTTAAGGATTGCTTATCACACAATTACTGATCACAGACATTATAAATATGCCCATCATCACTGAAAAACCATCCACTGTTACCTGTTTTCCCCAAGGTTCACCTACATCATTATTACCATCATCACTCTCATTGACGGTACCCCCCCCCTCCAGATCCTAGGTGGGGGGATCTCCATCCCGTGTGAGTGTCAGTTATGTAATAATAATCAACACACACATCACATATTTGTCCCCGATCTTGAACTACACTGAGAAGGAAGTGAATCAGCAACTTCAGAAGTCATTGAAACATAGCAAATAGTTGAAGGAATGCTTTTGAACGGTTCATGGTTGCTAGATAAATATTGTTCTGAGGTTACAAGTTGAGTGTACAAATGAATTTATTATTAAAAAAAACATTTATAGCGCAACTCTGACTTAAAATTTCGGAGTAAGGATAGCTAAAAACAATTTACTCAGTAATAAATGGATACGTTTGTCGTTAGGAATAGAAGCAGCGCTTGTATCCAATTAGATTGTATCACAGCAGGTATATTTACAATTTGATTTGGAACAATTATTTAACCAGTAAAATCACAGAGCCGGTAATACAATCGACTGTGATAACGATGCATTTATTTGCCAAATTTTTGACCAACTAAATAAGAAATAAAAGTAAGACTGTCCGATATTTGATCTTGACTTAACACAGTTGACAAGAGTATTCTCGTTTTTGTGATTTGTATCCTACGTCACAATGTGGAAAATAAACAAATACGTGATTATAAAAACCGCCTCTGGAATGGATAATATTTGTTCAATATCAAGTGATTTGTATATAAGCAAACATATGTTTAAAACTGTTTACCATTTTGTATGATGACATTCTACTACGACCTTTCGTTGAGTGTTTATTTTTATAAAATGCGTAAAAACTGTATGATTCTATTACCATACATAAATATAGGTATGATGATGATGACAAAGGGAAGAGAAAGAGAATTCAAAACAAACAATGAAGGGAAAAATTGATTACAAGAAAAATAAATTAAAAACAGTTGAACGAAACAGTTCCAACTTCAAATAACCATGTCGCTGATGCGCTGCTGTTGTTCACGGCTAAAGAAGTTTTCAGTACAAAAATAAAATGTTATTTCTAGCTATTCCTGGAGTATATTTGTAAGTACAATCATTGCAGTGTTGCGCATGAATAAACGTTTTATTATCCTTTGAAAGTTGTTATCAAGTAAAAAGACCCTAGTATGATGTTTAATTCAAGGAGTATTAAGAAGTCAAATTTTATTTGTATATATTTGTAATAATTAAAAGTGATCGAAAATATAAATTTTGTTGGTATCGATCGAAAACGCTCGAAATTTTTCACTTATTGAAAAGATGATAATGTGCTCATTGCTTTATTCTTAACCAACTTCTTCGATAAAGGAGTAAATTGTCAATTCGATATTTTTTTGTAGACGAAGGTGGCAAAGGAGCAAGCGGTTCACCCAATATCAAGTGATAGCTACCCAAAGGCATCTGCAACAAGTTAATGAGTTGCAGACGAGTTGCCTAACTTTATGGATGGAATAGTCGATAAGCAGAAAATGGCTATGTCCCTTTTCTCATCATCCCTTCCACTGTCAAGTCCTCTTCTTCCCATCCTTTTGCAGGAACAGGACTAGAAATAGGCCTCCAACAATTCACTCATCAGACGAAACGCAGAATACTCTTCACTTCACGCCAGTTTTGTGTGAGGTGGTATTTCACCGGTCGAGCCGGTTAATTCTTGAAAAATGGTATGTTTTTTGTTGCGGGCTCTACCACTGTAGAGTTTTTGTAGTTAAGCTACGTTTGCATTTTTTAATTTGTGTCTGCTGAGGGGCTTTTTATGGTTTCGTTTGTTTAAGACATAATTTTGCTTTTCCATAGACACACAATTTCTAGCTGACATCCCAAATTTATCAATTAAAAAAAACAATGATATATATAAATTTTAATATGATCCACTTTTAAATGGTCTTGAATACTTTCCAAGATATTAAAATAATAAGAAAAAACCGAACATATAAAAATACGAACGAACGAAGGAATGAATGATATATGAGAAGACTGGACCATTGGAGATTGATTAGTAAAATAAATGTAGTGAGTTGTGGCTAAGGTAGGGGTATATTTATTAGTCAAAGTATTTATGTTGTTAATTCGTATAGTATTCCTATCTTCAACGGGTTTGTAAGACTGTAATTAGGATCTAAATGAATTTTCATTCCGTTTTCGTAATTAATTATTACCGTATGAACCTTATTTTTTGTTTATATTTTAAACTACAGAATAAATAAAATACAAAAAATAATTAAAAACCAACTAAAAAAATTACATTGTCTTGAATATCTCATGCTTATATACGTTAACTGACGGAAAATGATTGAATTATTGTATAATTGCTCTATAATTCATTAATTTTAAATAATGTTAATATGCTTCTTGTGTATAATTATACTAAATTATTGTAAACACAGTAAGTCTTGTTCGGTGGATTATCGGTATTAAAGTTATTTATTATTTTTAATACATACATTATGTTATTACGAATGTGAAATGTTGAATAATATGTTGTTTTTATAGATGAAGGTAACAACTGAACAAGCGGACTCGTACAGGTGACCACCTGATGTTAAGTGACCGCAACCCATAGGCCCCGCATTAAGGAAGTGAGTTGCAGATGCACTCCCATCTTTGATGAACACAAAAGGGCCTTTCGCCCCTCATTCTTTCCCCGTACAATCCTTTTTCTTTTCCCACTCCCAAGAATCAATTATTATTAAGAACGGAATGGAAAGTGAACTGAAACAGGGCCTCCGCTCATCCGAGGAAACACAGAAGCATACTTGTACTTCACGCCTGTCTTCTAAGAGGTATTGTTTCACCGGGCGAGCCAGCCCACTTTTGTGAAGCATAGACATGTATAGGGCTGAAGGTTTGGATTATTTCTGTTATGAACATATCGCAATTATAATTTACAAATACTTGTTTATTCTCAGTTGTGTGCGAAAAATAATTACGGCCGTTGCCCTATCGTATATCTATTCGGAAAAAAATCTTTGACGTAACATTTAATTAGCAGCAATTCGTCAATTCAATAACTCAAATCTATAAAAAGTTCCCATCGGTGTCATTTTTGACGTCTGCGGCTTCTTTTAAAGTCTTTGTGAAATTAGTAAATATGTGTGGCTGTAATATATCAAAAAAATAAGACGTGTGACGACAGGTTAGAACGACGATGACACTATGATTCCTGGCTATAACGTTATTCGTTTCAAGTTGGATCCCCACCATATTTTATAATATAAGATAGTAACCAAGCAATGGGATAACGATCACGGCCGCCTTGATCATACGCATCGGCGGATGCGCTGCCATTCTATAAGAAACGGATACGTTCTTCGAATCGGCTAATCCAAGTCGTATGTATCGGATTAGGAGTCACAGGAACATTCCACAAAGTGGTGGTGCTAGACAGAATCTTACGCGTAAACTATTGTCGTGGAATTTCCACTATCAGTATGGCGTGAATGGAACTAGGTTGAAATATTTGTGTAACTTTTTACTGTAGGAGACAAACTACTTACCTAGTCTGCAAATATTACATGACCATGCTTGTTGTTGTTATATTTTACAAGTTGCCAGCCATAGAGGAGAAACTGATGGGGAGGGGATTATAGTCTGCATCCTTACCGTCTTTACCATAAGGGCACAAGGATGTCAGGCCCAGAGCCACCATTATCACCTAGCCCTCGAAAGTATAAATAATGAAAGGAAATATATCGGATATTCATTGCCGCTTCTGGCCCTACTAGTGATTTAAAAACGTCAGAAATGTTTGGCCAGTTCTAGGTGTATCAGAATATGCTGCCCTGTAAGTAAATCATGTCCGATCTAGATG
The DNA here is from genome assembly GCA_029849275.1 of Papilio elwesi. Lineage (NCBI taxonomy): Eukaryota > Metazoa > Arthropoda > Insecta > Lepidoptera > Papilionidae > Papilio > Papilio elwesi. The sequence continues at coordinate 8,728,213 of CM056697.1, forward strand.
TGTAGGCTATTGCGTGAAATAAAGCATAAAGGAGCCCGTGTTATGTAGCTACAATTAAGAACTACTCGCTTTAATCCTGTAAACATGACGAGAGCAAAGATCAGACAAACCAACCTGTCTCAATCCGGTTTTGCCGAGGCTTACTACGATCAACATGATCAACGTGTCTGACGTGAGTAGATAGATTGATATATTCATTTTTATTTTCCCGCATGACGACAATGGATCTGCAATTCTTACTTAGGAATGGTATCCATACAAATATTTATATACCTACGTCGTTACATAGCAGATGTAAATTAAATGTTCCTGTTACAAGATATGCAGATGAGATAATTCTTGTGATTCAACTGATAATATCTTTGTTGAATAATTATTACCTTTATAGTATAAATATGAAGGATAATATGATTGTTATGTTTGAATGTTCACTTGTTATGTGTCGCTGTGAAAGATAAACTTTGTTCTTGAAAAGGACACACGTTACCAATACAGAGCGATGCCACACGTTGCCTCGGGCTGCGTTGACGACGAACACAGGACAAGTACAGCAATGTAGTTTTACAATAACAAAACAGAACAACCGCCACACAGTGCGTTGAAACTGCGAGCGTTTACGGAACGCACGGGCAATGCACACGGGTTTCAGAGACGTCGCAACGCAAACGCAACTCCCGTGTCTTATTTGAAATGTTCTTAAGGTAAAATTAATTAAAAAATATATATGCAAAGACTGACACTTTCGAAGATTAATAATATTTAAGACGAAATTTGACATAATGATCCATCAGATCATATATGTATCAATGACCTTGCTTAAAACACTAATATATTCGCTTTTTCACTTATTTAAGTATCTTAAGATTTGTCAATGAATTAAGTTAATGTATGCACACAACGCGATGATATTATAATACAAAAAGTAGCAGACATGCCATTAGTGGTTGAAAACTTGAAAAGCGTCCCAATCGGGAAGATTTTTTTTAGTTTAGGTTTTTTATTTTTTATACGACAAAGTGGCAAACTAGCAAGCAAGTCAGCCATTAAGAGACCACTATCCATAGGCAAAATAGTCGCAGATGCGTTGCCTTCTTATTTTAATTACTCTATGATGCTTACAATTTGGAACACTTTTTCACGGCGATTTTGTATGAGTATAACATATCTGTAGTATAACTTATCATTGAAATAACGTGGTAATGTTTTCCATTGACTTGAGTTGATTTTTTGTTTATAATTTTTCATATATTTTGATAAAATCTTTAAATCCAAGTATTAATGTACCATGCTATAAAATTCAATTGTTTTTTAAAACATGGGCTCATTTAAAATTCTGCAGAAATATCGATAATAATACGTTAGGCGCCCAAAAAAGGTATTCTAATAAAGTAATGTCAACTTTTATCAAAAATCGCAACTGCTTATTTAATTGTCTGCCTTCCTGTCCGTGGGAATCACTTAGAACGTACGCGTTAATAAAATTATAACTGCAGGATCTGTGCATGGAAAATACTAAGGAAAAATATTGTTTAAGTTGCTGAAAATAGTTGAATGCATTTTTTGTTATGCAACATTGATAGTCCTATAATGTTTACTATTCGTTAACTGCCTTAATTTAGAAAAAATAATAAAAATTTGAATACAATCTAAAATACAACAACCAACCTAATTGCAAAACAATGTCACTTCAAGAATCTATTAAACATAATTTAATTATAGTAACATTATTACATGTTTAGAACAGGTCTCTTGTTACTCTAAACTAGATCATGGCTTTAAACAAAAAAAGTCTTGATAAATTTTACAAAAACTAAATAAACCTGTATATCAGGTCTTCAAATAAGATTCTTACGCTCCACCGTGTGATAAATTATAATATCAATACCTACTATTTTTAATTGATATTTGAGTCACCTAAAAAAACTTATAACAATAATTTATACGTGTGTATATTTTTTTAAGGTAGCTAGTACACAGTGCTAGAGCATCATGAACATACAATGTGTTTTTATACAATGCTAAGAAGTCACAGATCGAGTTTCACCGGTGCCCGCCGCGGCTACGGTTCGGAACACGAGCCTTACAATAATACATAAAAAAAATGTTGGCAGTGGCCCGCAACAACAACACCTGTTTGCACGAATGGGTCGGTTCGACCGGTGGAATACCACGAACTCGCAAGACAGACGTAAAGTAGGAGAATACTTCGGCGTTTCGTTTGATGCGACTTAATTTTAGTCCCCGTCCTAGATAGAATTAAAAGAAATATAAAGAAAAGTTATGGTCAGGCACCGGTGCCTTACAACAAAAAGAAACGTTGGTGTAATACCTTGCTACCCGTGTGAAATCGGTGCAGGTTAGTCTTTACATAGTAAAAAAAAGTCTTTTCCGCTGTCTGTTCCCTTAGATGTTTCAAACTACACAACGGATTTTTAAGTGGTATTCATAAATATGCAGCGTGCTTTAAGAGGAAGGTTAATACTTATGTATAATGCATACATGCATTAGTAGAGAAAGGTAGACCATATCAAAGACTTGTCAAAAAAAAATATTTTTTAATCACACGAAATAGATCAAAAAATGTATTAAGATACGGTATATCTTGAAAATATCTACAAAAATTCTGCGCTCCTATATATATATATATATATATATATATATTTAGAATAGCCTACTATATTAATTCTAACTTTTAAAAAAATGATTACATACATCGCCCAATTTGCTCATTGTGCTTTCAATGGGGGATCAACCCATCCAGCATCTAATACAAACAAATAAGCGAAACGAAAAAAAAACTTTGCCTGGTGTGCTAATAAAAGAGCAATTATAAATTACTTCTAACAACATATAATTGATACGTTTGTAGTTAAGGTGATTAGTATTGTATTGAAATCAGTTATTGACGATAATAATTGTAACGCAATAAGCATTGTCGTTAATAATAAGGAACGTAGCGCTAAAAGCACGATCTACGACAAAATGTTGTTTTTGCTACCCATACATATTATTGAGGAAAGTGGCAAACCATCAGTTTACCTTATGTTAAATACCTAAAAGCATCCGACAGTACTAAATGAGTTGCAGATGCGTTGTCAACCTCTATGTTAGACTTAGGGGATGGATAAGGTAAAAAGTAGAAATTTACGATGGGACGGTGAAGATGATTGCAATTGGGAAGTTGGCATCTCGCAGGTGGGACGAAACACAGAAATGAAGCATATTTGTTTTTTATGGAAGAAGGTGGTAAACTAGCAAGCGGGTCACCTAATGTTAGGTGAGCGCTACCCCTAGACATCCGCAACAAGCAAATGAGTTACAAATGCGTTTCCTACTTTTAATAGACAGAGGAGGGATAGCCTGAAAAAGGATATTTCCTTTTCCCCGTCAACCCCCTCCCCGTCAAATCTTCTTTCCATTCCCATCCTGTGCTTAAAAGGGTAGGGTGGGAAGGAGAAGAGGACTAAAATTAGGCCTCCGCTACCTTACTAATCAGCCGAAACGCAGAGTACTTCTACTTCACGTCTGTTTTCTGTAAGGTCGTGGTATTTCACCGATCGAGCCAGTCCATTCGTGCAGCAGATGTTGTTGTTGCGGGCTCTACTACTGTCGAATGTATAATATACCTTTACTTCACGCCTGTCTTCTGTTAGATCATACTTTACAAGGTGCATAATTAGGCTGTCGCCGTTGCGCAGTTCTGTCGCTATTGAACTTGTATGTGTCGTGGTGGAAGACGGATAAAAAGTTAAAATTTAAATTAGATAATTTGTAAATCTTTATTGAAAGAATTAGTCCGAATCCTTTTATTCTTCCTTTAACAAATACATTAGTGTCGTATTGTTGATTTATATGAAAGATGCGTATTAGAATTTATAGGCTATTTTTTATAGAAGAGAATGTAATAAAACGCTTTACGGCAGAATTGATCCAACGCTAATAGTGATATAAATTGAATAGGGTAAGCTTACTACCAGTCTGATAAGTGACCTGACCTTAAATAAATAAAAAACTATTTTTAGTTTAAAAAAAAAGAAAACATTTATTTCATACGGTCATCCATTCGTACCTTTTCATTTAATATTCGCCAAAACATTACATATATCATTCTTTAAACAGTTAATGTTGACATAAAGATTTATTTTACGGATCTTATCGAGGGACATCCCAATGTCAAAGTTGCTGACGAACTACCTTCTTATTTTCAATTATTATTTTTACTCCAATCTATACAGAATGAGTGAGCTCATCTCATCTCGGTATCTCTCTCAAATTTGAATGCTTGATTTGAGATTCAATTTTATTAAACAAGCGGCTTTACTTTGTGTAATTTATTTCACCACCACTGCTCCAAAAACGGTGAAGGAAAACATTGCCAGGAAGACATGTGACATCCACCAACCCGCAATGGGCCAGCGTGGTGATTCACGGCCCATTCCTTCTCTCGGAGAGGAGGCCTGTGTCCCTGCGGTGGGGAACATTTAAAAAAATATTATTATTATTCATAATCACTGGATCCCAATCAGGTGGTAGTATCCAGCCATATTCCCTATTGAAATTAGGATGGTTTTTTTTTATTTCAATAGCCTCACGTAGCATCCTGGGTAGGAAGTGATGGTCTTTTTTGAGGACTTGTATGTAGTTTAGCAAATCTTATATAATAGCGAGAGCCGTTCAATACATGATCGCAGACTGCAGACTTTGTTTTAGGTCAGCTATGTATTCTTTTTCCCGGGTTTTAATGGGTCTCTTTGTATGTCCTACATAAGAGCGTCCACACACTTAATCAAGCTTGTACACTCCTGCACATATGTAGCCAATCTTGTCTGTGACTCCTCTGGCGTATGGTAAAAGAGCAGGCACTCGTTCAACTGTGGTGGGCTTCACTCGAGCATTGCGACGTGGGCGTGGGATATGGCGATTGTTGTCAAGAAGTGCTACTTTGACATGCTGTAACTCTGCTGCCAGATGTTTGCTGTCATCCCTCGCAATTAAATCCTTAAAATTAGTTTTATTCTAACGTATAGTGTTAGGATAAATATAAGAAATCATGATGTATAACAAATTCTTTGCTCACAAAATTCTGCAAGGGATTTTTTACATTGCATTGTGGTCATGAAGAAATCATAGTGACCCGCTTTACAATTTGATACCCTCCACCCTGACTGCTGCCTTTTTCGCACAGGTTCAGGGTTTAACGCACCTGGTCGGGCCACCTCATGGCTGATCTTCCTCGTGCCTATTACTTGTCCCTGTACTACCAAGCGTTCGATGGACACATCATTATTCCGACATAGTACATACATTTTACATACTCAAATATGATATTTTTGCAATAAATTAGTTACTTTATTTTATTCCTTGTTAACTATTTGTCTTCCCCCTGTTGTGGTTCACTTGTAATACTCGATTTGAAACAGAGTATAACATAAATACCCTACTTATGCACAGGTAATACTCGAAGTATGCACTGATTTTGTTACTTATCAAAAAGTATAATTCTAAGAAGTATCAACTGAAAAAACCGGTAGATGAATTATTAGGTAAACTCCGGTGTTAATGCGAGTATTTTTGCTATAAAGGTAATAAATTTCTAGTAATATCGCTTGAAAATATATATGATACACCTCGTAGTGGTGATAATTAATCGTATTATGAACGTTGTGTATATATAATGTTTGAAGGCACTTAATACGTTTACCCTAAATTGACTGAAATTTTAACATGTTTGTTATATTCAGTTAGATTAAGACAATTAAGGTTAAATATTTTTTTTATTATTGTTATTTCTCAATCTATAAACAAGTCTCGAAACGGAACAGTTGCAAGAAATCTATTCACGTAAGTAAATAATGGTCCAAAAACTGCGGCTCGGTATGCGTCCCTGGTCAATACATTTAACTCCTTGAATTTTTCTTGATCGAAGTGAATCTGCGCGAAACCTGAAACATGTTTCATAAGTTACGTTTGTTAAAACTAAACATTATACTTACAAATCATACCAACTTAAATATGTGAATCGTGTATGATTTATTATGTCACCTTTCACCTCATGATAAGCAACGCCAACCGTAAACAGAGGTAACAACACCAAATAAAGAACTGTAATCAGAAGAATTGTGAATGCATTGCCGCCTGAACAAACTCCGTCCCAACCCTTTAAAACCCTGCATGATTTTCACCAATAAAATGTGTTTTATTTGTAATTTTGTAAATCAGAGTAAGACAATCTAATTTTAATACATTAGGTGTTTATCTAATTCGGTATTACATAATCATACTTCATTATAGTGGGATTACAACGCCATCTAGTGATTAAGAAGATAGATATAGAAGGGCTGAAGATATAAAATTGTTACATATTTCCGATCGATGGCGTTACAATCGTAAAAAGTAGATAGTGAGAACTGCGAGGATGATTGAAAATATGATGATTTCATTTCACAAAGCACACATGTAAACTATAACCTTTTGTTCGGTTGTCTATAAGGTTATGGCACTCCCTGTTTGTAGCGAACTAAAAACTGTTACTATGATTATGTACAATCGTATCAACACATAACATTTAATTTAAAAAATCCTGACTGCATTACCATCATCATTATCACATCATAATCATCACACTACGAGGTCTCGACGAATATACATACACACAAAAACATTACCCTCCTGGCCACCCATCTCTTCGGATCATTATCTAATATCGTGTGGTAAGTTAAATTTCTTTCTTTATACTCACGAGACGCAGATACAGTGGGCGAAAACCGATTAAAATTAAAATCTATTGGTTCCTTCGGCTGTCCAGCTACTACGTATTTTTTGACAGCCAAGTGATGCTCACCATCGCTTCCTAAAACCTTTTCTAACTCCGTATCAAAATTTATAAAATATAAACCTGTGAATACAAATCAATAAAACATAAGTTCATAAAGAAACACTTACGATAAATCAGGAATAATTGGATATGAGATAGATTTTCCTAGTTTAAGTAGAAATAGTAGTTGACATAATTAAAAAAAAAATTAAGTACTTAGGTATTTAATGGGTCAAGAAGATTTTTACAAACACTATTTAAAAATTCATTTCCGTATAAATTAAAATGTAAATATAATTCTAATATTAAATGCATTGCTTCCCATCTGTATTTATTTTTGTTCACTTACTAATACCTAATAATGTGTACAATGCGTATCTTACCTGTAGTAACTTTGTAAGTGCCATTGCTTTTCAATGGGAGATCAACTAGTTCCCCAGAGACTTCATATTGTCCTTGTATGATCAATGAAGGACATCTTATATCAAAATATAAAGATGATAAATCCAAATTTAATCTAAAAGAACATAATGTGAATGATATATTATTATAGAAGTTATAACATTTTAAAAAGGTGCTTTTTATCAGGAAACGAGTATATTAAATTCAATTTAAATATTAAAAAAATTGAAATGTCACACCTATCATCATCGGGACCTCATAAACGATGTTAACGGGTAACTTAGTATGCTGTAGTGAGGTTGTTATTTGTAATTTAAAAATTAAGACTTCATCCACATCAAATAATTGTTTCGATTCACTTGTAACTATTTTTTCCAATAGCTTCATTATTATCGTGTTTCTACATAAAAAAAAACAACCATAATTATATATTGCAAGGATCAACAAGTCTTCCTTAGTCCTTGCACTTTTATTTCTTCTATATATTAAGAGAATAAGTGTAACCATTAAAATTGATGTAATAAAAAACAGCGAGTCTCACATAACAATACTAATTACTTTCTAGAAATATTACTGCTAAATCTGATAAAATGCGTAGAACTGTCAAACATACTTAATATGATTGAATTCACATTTGCCAAATCCCGTTATAGAATTATTAGTGAATTTATATGTAAATTTAACACTGTTCCCTTCAACATCATTGGGTATGATTGGATCTATGCTTTTAATATCTAACGATGGCACACCGCCTGCGATGTATTTTAGTACATTGCTAGCAGATTGAATCATGCAAATCTCGTCATTCTTTGCACAGCGTCCTATAATGGATTCTGAAACAGATAAAATTAAGTAAGCATCAAAATCCATAAACAAATATCCCACTTCTCCGACTGATCTAGCTAAGCCAGGAATTCGACCTCATAACTGCCCATACAAGATCAATAGAAGGTCACTGAAGTTATGATCCTCTATGTCTAGAATTCGCTTAGGCGAGTTAACCAATTCCGTCAGATCAGATCAGTTATATTCGAAGACAAAAATGTGGTCAGCTCGGCAGAATGATCAACAAAATAGTCAAGACAAAGACATTTGCGCACGAGATGATATTTTAAAAAGTAACTTTCATTTTGTTTTGTCATCGAACAACACGACAGACCGCCAGGTACCATCCACACCATCTTGATGGCTGGCTTTCCTCGACTGTGCGGTTCTCACGAAATTTCCTGCCACGCACAATCGCGTTGTGGAATAGTCTGTCCTCGGCGGTATTTCTGTCCAGTACGGCTTAGGGTCCTTCAAGAAGCGAGCCTATCTTTTTCTTAAATGTCGGCAACGCATCTGCAGTTTCTCTGGTGTTGCGAGTGTCCACGGGCGTCGTTGAACACCTGGGTGTTCCCATCGCTCCTTTGCCCTCTTCTCTTATTAAAAAAAAACTTTTAGTTGGTTCGTCGTGATCGATGAGACGGTTTGTTTCGATGTTTGCGCCCAGAAACAAATAGCTGAAGGCACAGACACGCGGATGGCCAATGAATGGACAGCCACAAAGGGGACAGATTCATGTCTCTTAAGTTTTGCACCCCCGAGGGTACATAAGTTACAAGAACAGATAACACCTCTACTGTCTTCGTGATCTGATTAATATCCCAGCTCAAACAATTCACTTGAGATGCATTTAAAATAAAGTAATTTAATATATTTAACCGATTAGTTTTTTTAGATTCAGTTTTTATTTTTCTTTAGATGGCACTATATTAAAAAAAATATCTTACATATAAAAGACAACACAGAGCGAAGCGCCGACCCAACGTCGGTAATTACAATATTCTAAATACATTTATATAGCCATTTCGCATATTCTAATAAAATAAAAAGAATATCATAGTATTCTAATATTTTAAACAGAAATATTATAAAAAATCAATATTTTACCAGAGAAAACATTGAGTTGGAATACTTTCAACAATTTTATTTTTTATGTATTATAAGGCGTTAGACATTTATACTATTGGGTAATTTGAAAGCTATTGATAATAAGACAACTGTAATTTAACACTCACTTGAATTAGACTGTATTAGACTAAAGAGACCACAAAACGAGAGTACACAAATCTTCAATCTGCACGCCATTACGATTACTATTACACCTATATAATCTCGATTCCGAAATACAAATGAATACGTAGCATGAAATCACTGACATTATGTATTATGTCTATACATAGATTAGTTAAGAACGTATGTTAAAATGGCAACGGGTTCTGCCTATTAATTAGAGTAATAATCACATAATATTTTATAGGTAGGAGAGTAGACGAGAAAGGTAGCCTTGGTAGTCCTTGGTCGAGCAGACCGACATTTTTACATCTTCGTGGGATACGAGTAGAAATGACATACTTTAAAATCACTAAGAAGTTACAATTTCACGAGTACTCTGTACAACGAGCCTTAAGATAGGTAGCCTAAGATGAGTCGCTCGCTAAGCCGTTTAGCAGAAATGTAACCCTCGATCCGCCAACCAACTCGTACGAACCACTTCTGCCGAAACTCTGTCGAAGCGTGACCTTATAAAGATTTCATTCCATCGTTTTAATTTATAATTGTCTGCTCGATATTACCCTCCTTACTTCTGCTTCTACTTTATCCGCTTTTGTTATTGTAAATTAAAATGACATGTTATGCAGAGGGATGAACAACATAAAACGAAGGAATTAAGAATGAACGTGGATTGGATGAAGAGTAGATAGAAGACTGAAAATCTTTGTGGACGGACTCATTGAAAGATGACTTGTGTAAGGAGCGTGTAAATTCAGATATGACGGCTGATAGAGGAATATGGAGAGATTAACTGAAAAGTTGTATTATTATTTATGAACCTGTACTGTGCCTACACCGCATAGGTAGGAGAAGGGCAGGAGGATGATGATGTTATTCTATTTACAATGGTTTATTTTAAATATCGTGAATTGGTCGCTCTAAAATTTGGCTCCTCAAGCACGTGCACGGAACTTCAATAACAACTACCATCATGGTTAACTATTTTTCCTACGCCTCATCTTTTTTAAAGTAACTTACTAAGTATACAGTAGTAATGCCCCCGATATCTGTATCTGTATCCGCGGATACATTTGAGAAAAATAATATCTATTACCGCAGCCCTTACTTTTCGAGTGTTGTGGATCTATCACATAATAACATTTTGAATATATTAAATAAAAAAATATAATAAAAAACGACTTGAATGAATTAAAATTTCATCTCGGGCAAATTTATACATATTTCAAAAATTAAATAATTTCTGTAGTAAGTCAAGTGAGCGAATATGAGGTGTCCCAAAAACAACGTCAAGTCGGAAATGGGAGATAAGGTTTAGGGCGCTCCAGAATAAAAAAACCGCATCAAATATGTTTTAAGTTAATGCTGTTCGAAAAAAAAGTTTTGACACCCTGTTATTGTATCCTTTTATTGGAATGGTTACAAATCTATCTACCTATCTGTAAATAACAGTTAAAAATTCTTATTGCTATTTCCAGATTTTCAACGAATGTCATAGATCTAAATTATGAAATAAGCACAACATTAACCGACCGTGTTGTAATTAACCAAAGTACCGCATGATGTAAATCGCGGATGAAAATCCGCGGTTTACAACACATCACTAGTATATACAAAGTAAAGCCTCGTACACACTAAGCGAACACGGCCAGCTCGCCGCGGATCCAACTGCGCATGTCCGAGTAGTCGTAACGGCAGCTCACACTCTATTTCTCGCAATTCTTTCGCCGTACAAGTAAACATAATGTAATGATTTGACGATTGATACCCTCATTTGTTAAAGACCGTATATTTTGCTAGATAATTGTCCATGAAGGATTTAAAGTACCAAATCTATTTTGCACAACCCTGTTACAGGCCTCTGCTGAACAAAACAAAAAACTCGATTACTAAACTTGCTAAATAAAAAAAATAAAAGCACATGCCAAACCAGTTACGGGACTGGTTCGATAGTCGTGCATGGAGATCTGTATCTGTTTCATCGTTAATTATACTTCTATATAATTACAGAGGACAATTGTGTCATCTAGCACCATCTTTCCCATTACGCATGTTTATGAATACTGTCAAATTTTGAGTCAGATGATAACCCTGATTTTGGTCGCTCAAAAATTTGTGAAATGGCTCAACAATGATAATGCGCTCATTATTTTATTTAAAGCAAAATCTCACTAAGATGTTGCACTGTCATAATTAAAGAAAACAAAATGTGAAATTCCAAAACTGTTTAGTATATCGTTGTGCATACATAAAAGACTACTTATAACAATCAGTCAATCACAGATTTTTTTATGCTAGAAGGTGGCAAACGTTTCATTCGGACATTCTCCACAACCAGTGGTTTTGTAAAGCAAACAAAATAAAAGAGAAATCCTTAAAAGATGTCCCACATTTCTTCCACTCTAGTCCTTTCCGTCAAATTCAAAGGAACAGGTGACCACGGAACTAATGAGTTAGCCAAATATCTATACGGGTTATCATTTCTACAGATATGTTATGTCTACAATTATTCATGTTACACGAATCAGTAAGACATGCAAAAAATTGTGCGCAATATCCGTTCGTATATGGATCGTTGAATCCACGTTAAACTACTAATTAAAATCTACGTCAAAAGCAAGAATAACAGCGGGTCTTTGATTATAACCAAAATAAAAAATAGTAGAACATTATCATAGCTATTAAATTATGAGTTTCGTTTTATATATTTGCGTCAGCACCATCAATGAAATTTATCAAATTTTATTTCATGCTTGTGTAAATATTAATAATACTTCGGCCTATTTTTTCAATTTTCCCCACTGCAGGGACACAGACCTCTCTGAGAGAGGGAATGGGCCGTAATCCATCAGGCTGGTCCAGTGCGGGTTGGTTGACAAATGTCTTCGAATTTGATGGTTCTAAGACATGATGGTTTCTAAATGATGTTTTCCTTCACCGTTTTTGGAGCAGTGGTGATGAAATAAATTACACAAAGTAAAGCGCCTGCCTGGGCTTGAACCCGCAACCTACAGTACGTAAGTCGGGACCTATACATGCGATGTAATTTCGTGACGTTTAGCACTTACTACTGCATGGACAGGTTCTTATCAGTAGAAAACAAATTATTTTTTTAAAATTTGATTATAATAATTTACTGACTATCTTATTGATCTGGCAGCAGAGTTACAGCATGTAAAGGTAGCACTTCTTGACAACAATCGCCACATCCCACGCCCACGTCGCAATACCCGAGTGAAGCCCACCACAGTTGAACGAGTGCCTGCTCTTTTACCATACGTCAGAGGTGTCACAGACAAGATTGGTTACATTATTGCAGTAGTGTTCAAGCTTGATTGTGTGTGTGGACGCTCTTATTTAGGACAAACAAAGAGACCCATTAAAACCAGGGTAAAAGAATACACAGCTGACCTAAAACAAAGTCTGCAGTCTGTGATCATGTATTGAACGGCTCTCGCCATTATATAAGATTTGCAAAACTACAAGTCCTCGCAAAAGAACACCGCTTCCTACCCAGGATGATACGTGAGGCTATTTAAATAAAAAAATCAATAGGGAAGAACCGGCTTGGCATTCCATGATTAATAAAATAAAATTACAAACCAAGCATACAACTGCAAGATCTCAAGATACCGTGAGCTCATTCTGCATAGATGAGCGCTGTAAAGTACTCGAAAAGTCGAGAAGCAAAAGTCGTAAAATAAACGCGATAAAAAATCGTAAAATTAGTTTCCTTCCAAAGTAAAATGTTAATATTATACTCCATTGTCAATATAATTATTAATAAGAATTCGCCTCCACTGTTCCCTTGGATCTTTCAAACTTAGCAACGAATTACAAAGAAGTTAGCAATACTAGTTAGCATATCTCTATCTTCTACGGTTACTCACAAAAACCAATTTTCTCTTTAGAACTATCAATTAAATATAATACGCTATTTATGACTCTATTTTTACGTATGCAATGCTAATTCAAGTACATATGTTTGTAAGCTACAGCGCGCAATTGCGGAGGGGCCGAGCGATGTTATGTGCTAACCATTATCAACGTAAATACGTTAGTTACTTTACGAATCTAATGCACAGTATGATAGAAGTAGATATTTAAAAGTGGTAGAGCCTGCAACAACATCTGTTGCACGAATGGGCCGGCGTGAAGTAGGAGTATTTTATACATCTGCGTTTCGTTTGAGTAGTGAGGTGCCGCAGGCCCCGTGTCAGTCCTCTTTTCATTCTTATCGTTTCCTAGAAAGCATAGGGAAGAGGAAGAGTATAGGGAAGGGGAAGAGGATTTGGCGGGGGAGAGGATTAATACGAGAAGGAAATATCCTTTTTCCTGTCTATCTACTCATGTGTCCATTAAAGGTAGCAAAAACATCTGCAACTCATGTGCTTGTGGCGTATGTCTATGGATAGGGTTCACTTAAATTCTATATCAGTAAGTGTTGTGTTTGCCTGTAAAAGAAATATGTTATTACTTCCTAAAATTAAGTGTGTGTTATAAGATAAGTATCATTTCATATTTTGTTGGCAAGCCAAATTAAATAAATAAATAAATATCAGAATTATTATCTTACCTATACTTTTCTGTAACAAATGACATCACGTGGATGTAATTTTGACAAGGTTTCAGAGCATTATCAACTTGCGGGGGTTCTATACAAATATCCAGCATATAAAAGTTCTATATACTAGACATTTTAATATTTTTTGACTATGACGTTCTACGGACACGATGGAACATGTTCCAAACGGCGCTATGTTTTCGAAACATAATACGTAGTGGCTTAGCAGCCATATGACAAGGTTAAGGCTATCCGGTTGCTAAGCTAATCAGTGTAGTGCAACTAACAAAAAAGTTTTTTTATCCAAATTGCATGGCAATTAATGGCGGATTACGCCATTAAACTCCATGTCTTTTTCTGTCACTACTGATAAAAGAGTGTTACTAAGTATGTGAGTTGTTTTATCGAACTTGCCATAAATTTTATTTTGTGCTAGTGATGTATGTATGGCACATATAAACTACGGATAAATTTTGATCGACAGATTTAATTTGAATTGATAGCATTGAAATTTTTATTACGTATTTTAATAATTTACTAGTATTGTGTGAGGTGCGCTCGCGCTGAAAGATGTTCCTAAAAGAGTCCACTCTATAGCCACAGTCTTCATACCCACCGCTTTATCCCGCGTGGCTAGCACTTTCCAAACTAGCATTCGCATATGAGTGTAAAATTTCATGTTGATCGGTTGTGTCGTCAAGGTGTCGTTACTGCGTAGCAAATGAACGACAAAACTTCCATTTTGAATTTGTAATTTCTATTACAGTTAAGATGTTGGAAATTAATTTAAAAATAAAATGAAATCATATTTTTTATTCCCAATGTAATTTTAATTAACTTCTTCTTTTTGAACAACTAATTAACAAATAATTTATCAATAGGTGTAGTTTTAAGCAATTTGTTAACATTGGTCGAAAAAAGCTTAAAGTTTGCTTGGATTAATGGATCTTGAAATAGTTTCATTACTTCTTTATACTGTTTATGTGCAAGGGCGTGAGCTGCGTCCGCTAGAAAACAAGAACATTGAACAAAACATGTAAATTATGAATTCCTGTGAGTGAAGTAGCTCACTAATTATACTTCTGGTTATATACAAAAAGCTATATTCAATCGACCACAACGTCCTTTTCTAGATTTTACTTTATCTATTTTACTACTTTATCACAAGTTCTGTTCTTAAATGTCACTATTAGTCTAGGTTAATTTAAAACTGTTCACGTTGTGTTTATACTTACATAATTCTTTTTGTCCATTAAATAAATTGTCAAACTGAAATTTAGTTTGTTCTATTGGATCTGCAACCTGCGTTGATTTCTTTATAGCCAAATACGTTTTTCCATCCTCGCCAGTGACGCGTTTCATATCAGCATCTACACTTATTAAATACGTACCTAAAAAAATATTAGATCGGCTTGTGATTTTTCTAACACATTAACTTAATTATCATTCAAACTGGATTATTTTATTTTACCTGTAACAGTTTTGCTTGTTCCTTGCCCTTCTAACGGAAGAGATAACAAAGTACCAGAAATAACATAATTTCCTGTCATTTCAATTGAAGGACATTTTAGATCAAACTTTAAGCTTAAAGAATCCATATTTAATCTGAAAACGGCAATGTCATAATTAAGATTTGTATGTATGAAATTATAACATTTAAAGGCTTTATAATAAATATCCATTTAACATCAAATTTCGATGTTCAGATTGAAATCTACTCATGACGATGAGGTGCTATGTGAAACTTCAAAGAATAATCTCCGATGTTCCAAGCATACAGTCGCAAAACAAGTTAAATTTATTTAAATCATCGAATTTGAATATTGATTACGGCTACCTCGGAAACGGCTTTAACAATTTTGATGAAATGTTGTATGTAGCTCGTATGCCACCGGTATTAGCATTGTTTAATGCAGTAATGTTGTCAAGGTCAAGGATGATAACATACTGATACATATGTTTTTGTTAGATGGCACTATATTATAACAACCGCTGAATATAACAAACAAAAAAGAAAGCAAAGCGAAGTTCGGTCCACAACTAATAAAATTGTGTAATAACAGAAACGAAACATTAAAGAAAATCCTTACTTAACAGTTTTGACTTCGCATTTTGAAAATCCAGTAATAGTTGCATTTTCTAATGATAATTTTATAGTCGGAAGATTTACTTCAATAAAATCCTGTTTAATTGGATCTATAGGTTCGATACCCAAGGACGGAACTCCGGGTGATATAAGACGCACCGCTATGTTAGCAGATTTTATCATACATTCTTCATCAGTAATTTTACATGGAACGATAATGGAGTCTGAAACAAATTTTATGAAGAGTAAATATCCAAAGTTGCTTCTCTAGTGGCATAGATGAGTTATTGGTGTAAAAGTGGTGGAGCCATCGACAACAATTTGAGTTCTGCACGAATAGGCTGGATCAACCGGTAAAAATCAAATAATCAAATACCACGACCTCCCAAAAGATAGGCGCGAAGTAGCAGCTTCGGAGCGTCCTCTGCCCTTGCGGGAAAGACGATTTTTACAGCGAAGGGAATGGATATAATAACAATAAATCAGCCTTTTTTTAGAATATTTCCCACTGCAGGGACACAGGCCTCTCCTCCGAGAGAGGGAATGAGCAAATCACACGCTGGCCCAGTGCGGGTTGATGTCACATGTCTTCGAATTTGGTGGTTCTAAGAACATGCTGGTTTCCACACGATGTTTTCCTTCGCGTTTTTTGAACAGTGGTGATGGAATAAATTACACAAAGTAAGGCGCCTGCCTGGGTTCGAACCCGCAACCTACAGTTCATAAGTCGGGGCCTAAACCGATGAGCCACCACTACTCTCAGAAGAAGGGAATGGATACGAAAAGAAAATATCCTTTTTTTATCTATTCATTCCTCCATCTATTGAAGGCAGCCGGCGTGTGGATTACATGGTACTTATGTATGTAGGTAACAGAACCCTAACACCAGCTTGACTTTTAAAATGTGAACTCCACAAAACAAAAGTGATGAAATGAATACAGCTCTATTTATCATTAAGTATCAAAAATTACAACTTACTTGGATTACTTTTCACTGTGACCACGTAACAGAAAAACGACAAGAAACATAAAATTTGCTTAATTTCGTACATTTTAAGCGACTGTCTACGTTTAGTAACACTAGTTGTAATTGAGAATATTTAACGTTCAATGCTATTTATACAAATATTTAAATAGAGTTTTTAGAAAATAGCCTGTTGTCTCGTCACCTGTTTTTCCTAACATAAATATAATTAAGCATTTAATTATTTTAATCGAAAAGTACAAGACAATTATGATCCTTACAAAAACATTTATAGTGTATTTGTATTTTTTTGTTAATAACGCATAAATGCAAATACGTATAATAATGTAAATAACACATTAATTTTCGAATAATCGATTTAAAATTGACTAGAAATATGAAATCAGCAAAGTTTTGTTATGAAAGTTACAGGACAAGACAACACATAGGTGTGGTCTAAAATCAAAAAAGTTTCTGTAGCCTCTGTATTCTAAATAGTTTTCAGTTCTCCTCCCTTTCCCGTCCTTACCTAATAATGGTAGGGAAACTTAAGTTACTAACAAGGTTAACAGTTAAAAATAACTTTTTTAACAGCTGCAACGCAATTACGACTGGCTAGTTATGTACAATTGGTCACATATAAAAAGAAGAAATTTTATTTTATTTTTTTACTTTTTTTATGGAAAAAGGTGGCAAGCGAGCAAGCGGATCACCACAAGCAAATGTGTTGCAGATGTGTTGCCTACCTTTAATGGACAGCGGAGGTAGGAGGGGTAGACAGGAAAAAGGATATTCCCTTTTCCCCGTTAACTCCTTCCCTCCCCATACTATGAAGAAAAGGTGGGAAGGGGAAAAGGAATGTAATTAGGCGTCCGGCCTCATACTTCTACTTCACGCCTGTTTTCTGTGAGGTTTTAACCGGTCGAGCTGGCCCATTCGTGCAACAGATGTTGTTGTTGCGGGCTCTACCACTGTTAAGCCTGTTAAACTGTCAAACCCAAGGAAAAAATTGCCGAAGCGTGGTCGGCAATTGTTTCCATAGGTTTATCGTTCGTCCTCGACAGCCATCAAGGCAACAAATACTTTATATTTTGTATAGTGTACTTATATACAATCAGTATTAAAAGTTAAAGAATAAGCCGCAATCATATGTGACATACTACATTAAAACCAGTTTTACTACAAATTTTGTTAGTGTGGTGTCATCTGCGTATGAAATAATTTGACAACCTCCGATCTTAAGGTAAGGTAAGATACAAAAGAAACATAAAAAGAGAGTCGTCCCAATTATGCTCCTCAGTTAAATTTAAACTAGATTGTGCCAGGTACACATATACATATATAATTTAATCACGAATTGTTTCTGCAATTTGGAATTCTAAAGTCTATTTTTTGTGTACTCCTTTAACAATAACTATTCATATTTTGGATTAAGAAGAGAAGATATGAACAGGACAGTAATTATTAACACAATTTTTTTGGTAGGTGAAAATCTTAAACGCTGACGTGAAAAACTAACGCAATGGCCGACCGCAACACGCGTGGGATATCCTTTTTTTTATTTGGAACATTATTAGTGAATTTACATTTATTTTTATTAAAATTTTATTTGATATTTATTTATCTTTGTACGAAATACTTAAAACTAAATATTTACAATTTTTTGTTTAACAAAACTAGAATGAATATAAATTTAATGGTAAGCATACAATTTGATAATAAAATACTGGGAAGGTTACACGGTCATAATTAAATAAGAATGGTCAAAATTTTAATATTTTTATGCAAATAAGAATAATACTCGAGGTAAATGTAAAAAAAGTTTGTTTTGTATACACAGATATACTTAATATCTAAAGATGTAATAAATATAATACCCTTGTGAATACATTGCTTGGCTAACTACTGTAGCTAAGTTACTAAGTCTATTCTATAGTCCGTTTTGTATTTTAGTTCCGCCATGCAGTATGCTAACCAAAGAGTCTCAGGAATCCGTCTCCTGCCAGAAGTGGTACCTCCGCTGCATCGTTCTGTAAGTAGCCACTTTTCAAGAAACTTTATCACCATATGATATCATCTGAATGATATCATATAGAATTTAAGTTCCTGTAGTTTGTTAAATACTTAGAGCTATCAGATTGGCTCATCAGTAGAGCCAAAAAAGAGAAAAATAGGACAAAAACTAAATCGACAATTATAAATAATTATAAAAGTAATTTCTACTTTTTCTTTGGAATTTATTGTAACATAATTTTAAATTACTAAAACATAAGATCTACAAATTTGTTATTATATATATAAACACTACGTCTATGATTAATAAATTAAATATTGTTCCTGTGAAGTTTGGTAGCCATCGGATCAACATAATTAGCTGTTATAATTGTTTACTATTGACGGGCCGGTTTACGTGGTTTGTAAGGTACTTGCTTTTCACGCCGCAGGTCGTGGGTTCGATTCCCACCAGGACAAACATTTGTGTGCATGAACATGTCTGTTTGTCCTGTGTCTGGGTGTAATTTATCTATTTAAGGTATGTATTTACAAAAGAAAAAGTAGTATATGTAGTATATCAGTTATCTGGTTGCCATAGCACAAGCTCTGCTTAGTTCGGGATCAGGTGGCCGTGTGTGAATGTGTCCTAGGATATAGGATATAGAGGATATAATACCATTCTTAGTATACTAAGCGATAAGCTGTTATTTTCTTGTATTTGGCTCATTTGTGAATGTAACAAATTAATGGAACACCAACTCTATATGTATATGTAATATTTTTAAATTACTGCTTGATTCCTAAATAAATTTAACAAAAAAATGTCCAGGGAATAAGATCTGTGTAAAAAAAATCATTACCTATATTTTCTAACTTACCTATAATGCCTTTTATTCGATGGACGCGATTAGATTCGGAAGAATAACTGTCTTCAGTTACATCACCTTCCTTCTACAGACTGTACTTTCAATGTAATAAAAAAACTATGGGATTCGTATTTTAAATGTTATTATAACTTCATCAAGGATTATGAGACCTAAGAGAAAATGCAGTCTACATCAGGCTGTTGGTTAAATAAAATAAAATTGTAACTTGTCGGGTGATAGATCTATAATTTTCAATTGCTTTCGTAGTATTCGTTGTAAAAAAAATTGATATTCCCAGCTTACAATAATCATTCATCACAAATTAAATCAGACAATCAGGCATTACTAATATTAAAGTAAAAAACAGTAGAATTTTATAGCTCCTATACGTTTATTTAAACTGTGAAGACTTCTAAAACCACCTTTAATGTTATTATTTTTTAATTTTATGAAAAATATGATAATATCTTTTATCAGCAATGGAGCCGGCAAGAACAACATATATGCGCAATTTTGTCGGTACGATAGGTCTCATACCGCGACCGCACAGAAGAGAAGGGGAAAGTAAAAGTAGTTATTCTGTGTGTAATAAAAGTATGTGTGTATTTTATTTGATGGATCAGGATGAGGATGGAAGGGGGAAGAGCATTTGATGGGGGAAGGGATGGAAAGAAAAAAGAAATTCAATTTTTTCTGTTTGTCTCTTGCTCTGTCTATTAAAGTCCGGCAACGCATCTGCAGCTCATTAGCTTGTTCTTGATGGCTAATTGTACCTGTCACTTAATGTCATGTGAACCGCTAGCACGCTTAATCAACGTTTCAGGATCGTTCAAAATAATATAGCATTCTAGAATAAAAAAGAACAATTTTAAATTGTAATTTTTATAAGTTTTTATGAACTTCGTTTGAGCTATTTATGCAATGATTAAGTCTTCTAAAGGTACAGTTTTTAAGTATTTATTAATGTTGGAAAATATTTTCTTCACATTAGAAGCGTAAATAGGTTTCTGTACCAAATACGCCACAGCTGCGTAATTTTCATGGGCAAATTTGTGGACAGCGTCAGCTGAAAATAATATCAAATTTCAATCAACACAAATCAAATCGTTAAAAATTCAAAATCTTGGTGACATACAGATAAAAAAATCAGTTTGCTTCAACATAAGGACCATAAATGTATTCAGAAATGTAAAATTAACTAATATTGAGACCCTGTATGGGTATGTTACCCATATCCTGAAATTACGTCTAAAATATAGTCAGCAGTAGCAGTAGCCGTTATGTAAATGGCTCTGCTAGACTGATGGAGTGTTATAACCACGCAAAATACTGGTATTAAGTACGAATACTTTTATGTTTAATTTTATAATGAGGTTCCACAAATCGCCTTTTTTCCTTCTTCTTTTCGTTATTTTCTATGGCCCTTCTTAATTCACATAATGTTTGGGAGTGCTTCTGCAAGTGTTACCAACTATATATAGATATTTACCCAAAACGTAATGATTTTTTTATATTGATGCGCACTACACATTGAAATCAAACTTATTTTACGGATTTTAATGCGTTTATTTTTTTAGCCAGACTTTAAGAGTACTTTAATCAGGCTTATATGGGTTCAAGTAAACACTGACTTAAAACATCAACACTATAAAATCAGTTTAAGTCTAATCCCCTAGTTTGGAACCTTGGCATCTGTAATTTATCTCCTCATTGTGTACACGTATGCTGATGAGGAGCGGTGATCACGGAGGATCACGGATGGCAACTTGACAATACTTTGATATCTACTTCATTTATATTCGATTACTTGTAAATATAATTAATTATTTTATAAATTATTAATCAATGGTGAATTATAGGTGCTCTGTGTGGTTGCTTAACTCCTCAATTGGTTGTTTCTTTATAAAATCTCTCACTTCACTACCATATGAAAGGACTACTGATATCGTTGTTTAGAATTTTAAGAAAAATAAAACATTATCTTACACAGATCCTTTCGCCCATTAAACAAGTTGTCGAATTTGAAGAATAAAGGTTCTTTGGGAACGGCGGAAGATTGGAATTTTTTTATACTCAAATGATTCTTTCCATCTTCTCCCGCGGTGGTTGATATTTCTGCATCAATGGTAATCAGGTACGTTTCTGTAATTTTATTGGAATTTAAAATAAATGAAATAATTAATCAATGCATAAATGAACGAACAAACGATCGAATGAACGAACGAATGAATAAATGAATGGGATATCAATAACTAAGCGACGATGTACATAGTAGATAAATTAAGTAATGAACCATTCATGGTTTAAACCATAAATAATTTAATGAGTTTCAATTGTATATGTTAATTAATTAATAGCTACTTCTAGTGCTACAAGTAAACTACCTACATATATCTTATCTCACCACACTTTTGAACGCGTAGTTAAGAATTTAATTCAGTGCTATGTTGCCAGTTTCCTCGCCTTCTCTTTTCTTCGTATAGGCAATCATTTCTGTTACAACTCTTCACGTATATTTTTAGTTAGCGTTTGTAACTTAATATACAAATCGAAGACTCATTAGCTTTTTCATAGAAAAGCGAGGACAGAAATTATAGTAATTGTTGTATAATGAATTAAAAGAATCAACATACTACTAGTGATTAAATACGGTCCTTGTCCTTTGACTTGCATCGAGATCAGCTGTCCATCAATCTCATAATCTCCAACCATACCTAAAGATGGGCATATAAACTCCAATAGCAAACGAGAATCTTTAAAACTTAGGCTGTAACAAAAAAAATCATAACCTGAGTTAAAGTAAGTTTAAGTTTACAGTTATATTTAAAGTTTTTTTTAAGTGAACACTTAGATGCGTTAGACGATATTTGTTAGATGAAAATCTTAGAGGTCGCGTGAACCATATGCGTCAACAACACGCATCAGCAAAACGTTTTTTTGAATTTGGAACAGTTTCGACGTATTTTTTTAATTTATTTTTCTTGTAATCAATTTCGCATTTTATTGTTAAAAAACAAGGGTTTATTTTTGTTAATTATTAATTTATTTATTTTTGTACTATTGTCACGCCTTCCCATCTATTCTGAGTTTATCATTATTGTGTGGTTATTTTTCTGTATTACTGTTAAATATTATTTATTACATTACTTTGTGTATACAATAATAATCAAACACATCAAAGTATGTAGTGATGTGATTACATTAAATTGGAATATTTTTAAAGGTGGAGGCATAATAACAACCTACCTTAATTTTGTGATCTTGCACCTTGAAAATCCAGTTACAGTATTATTAAAAAACTTTACGTGTAAAACGTCAGGAATATTTATTTCCATAAGGTCTACTTTAAGTGGATCTGAAGTAGCAATTCCGAGCTGGTCGAGCAACGAAGAGTCGGCTAGAAGTTTGGGTACAGCAGAGTTAGCCGATCTTATCATGCATGCATTATCATCAGATTTACAAGGTGTTATAATTGCATCTGAAATAAGAAAGATGTGAGATGAGCGCAAAGAAACAATTTCGTCAACTTTATTATATTGTATACGGTAGTGTAGGGTATACACTCAGGGATAAAAAAAATTTATAACGCTGAAATAATTTTTACAATTAGATAAATAGTACCGGAGACTACCCCGAACATCCAAACTGACAAACTTTACCTATTTATAATATTAGTACAGAAGTATAGATTACGGCGGTTAATAGCTCGAGAGGGAACCTTAGACCGCTTTGGTATACGATATGTAAATGACGTTGGACCTTATTTTATCCGATATACGGAATGCAAAAGATAGAGTTACTTAAAGAATAAAATGATATTTTACAAACTATCAATCCCTCAGGTAAAAAAAATCGTTACATTATAATCCTACTAGTGACCCGCCCCGGCTTCGCCCGGGTACCACTATTATGTTGATCCGATCGCTACCAAACACAGTAATGTGCCAATCTGGACAATCCCTGTAAATTTCATCGAAATCGGTCCAGCTGTTTCGGAGTCTATAGGCAACATGCATACTTCGCTTTTTGTATACTTTTTTTCCTATCCGTATCCTAAGTTACTTCTAATACCTCCAAGAATATGTGTACAAAGTTTCATGATGATCGGTTGAGTAGTTTTCCCGTAAAAGCTTAACAAACAAACTTACATTCACATTTATAATATTAAGTAGGGATAGGGATATACACTTTAAGAAATTTATTTAAGACTAAAAATCACAAAGTGGTAGAAATCAGACCATACTTTTATATTCTATTATCTTTTATGGAGTAATGTATAAATTTTTTATTCCATTTAGTCTATTCTTATAGCTTTCTCCACAAAAAAATTGTGTTTAATCTCTCGCACGCAGCCTTGGTAGGACGTACACTTACCTTTTTTCTTAAAATATCTATGACTTAATCGATCAATGACAACAATGTCATAAATAAATAAATATGCACACCCGTAGCCCAGAGGGGTAAGCAGAGATAACGGATTTCCATTTGGCGCGATCCTGGCACAGCTCTCTCGCTTCTTCTACGTTCATTTATTACAAGTTTTTCAAATTTTTTTTTCATTTTAAAAATTACAAGGATTATCGTAATGTGTATGATATTAGTGTATCTAACCTATTTAAGTTGATAAGCATTAATACTGTACTGTATCTGTTTCAGGCGCAGGCCGATATAAGACGGATAGAAGATACATTTAGTCAAAGATGTTACATAACTCCAGACGGAGCCAACGGGACCCTAAAGTAAAGCCACCTTAAGACGCCAATCGGCGAATTAATAAAATCCGTATCAGTCATTATCACACGAACACAAAATCACCGTGTGTGTATTTAAAAAATGACGGTTTCAAGAAAGATAACTGTACGAACATCATAATTTCAGCAGTAATTAAATAATTTTATGATGCAATCAATAAACAATGCGACGCCATTACTTGTTATAAGTGTTGTCAACTACATTCCAAAATTATATTAACCCTAAAACTACATTGAAATGATACAGGTACAGATGATTGATTAAAAAAGTGTTGTTAAAGTATGTTTTGTAGTTTAATTTACTTACTTTTGATTAAAATTTTTATGTATATATGTATACGCTGGTTAACATTCGGGGCAAAATGGTGCTTCGTTTTTACGAATAATCAAATAACTTTAGATTCATTGAACATCGCTGAACATAAATTGGGCTAAACCGATAGAGAATGAGGTCGTCGACCTTCCCCCCCCCATTTGATCTAATCCTTCTGTTACAACCTGTATATAGATATTTTAACTTATTTTAACTTAATCCGAACATATTACCGGACTACAAAAATATACTTAAGAAAAGGCAACTCATAAAATAGCACTTACTTTGATCCGGCAATGCTTGACATAAAACATATAAATAAAGGAAAACTGTTAATTTTATGGACAACATTTTCTTAGACACGACTTGTTTCTTGAAAGCTCAATAAGAAATCACGGAACACAACGTAGAGGAATAAAATACGAGATCTTAGAACCGGTTGTACGTTATTCATAGGATTATTTTGTTGTAATCAAAGTTGCATGATCAACTTACTTAACAAAACAATAAAAGCTAATTACATTAATTTCAACCGGAGCTATTTTATCATAAATGTTGTACATCGGGGACTGCTGGTACATGTTGTAACTATCATTATTAAATCATTAAAATATGACATTTAATAATTTAAAAATATGCTAATAATAATTATATGCATAACATATTAGAATATCATTACAAAATATTGATATTTAATTTAAAATATAAAGTTACATTATTTGGTCTCAGAAGATATAAATCGTGATTAAAGGTACTTAAAGACCAATAAAACACTTATAAGTAATATAAATACATATTAATATTGATATCGAATCAATACATTAAGGAAAATAGGGGCATAAGAATTACAAGTGTTCTCGTATTGATTTTGCGTGAAAATCATACTAAGTCTAAAGAGTGAGTTCGTGCATTGATTTTTTTTTATTGAATTTAAATCCAAAAATAGGGTAATAGGTATTGTATACACTTATAATGAACGTTTATAATAAAAAAAAATTAAAAATACGAAAGTGAAAAATCCTACGCGAACGGACATCAAAATTGCCTGTACGTAGATACACACCCATGACCTTACATATATGTATGAGTAATGCGGCCGGCGTGAAGCGTTGGACGTCGAACTGTTGAAATAATTTATTTATTTTGATGGTAGATATATTTGAGGGGAAATATATAAAATGAATTATGCCGATTACCATGTGGTAGTTGTTTTGGAATACGGATCGTATACAAGCGGTATACAGGGTTCAATATCCGTAAAATGTTGCGTTGTGAAATTATAAAGGAAATATACCGGCTAGGGTGTAGTTGGTGAGTTATTCACTAATTATGCTTTGGTTTGGGAAGAGTGTGTTTTTGCACTTCGGTGTTATTAAACTTACTCAGAACCATGTCTTAGAGCTTCGGCTTTTTGATAATGGGTACTTGGCGTCTTAGAGGCTTGCTTCTATGATACGTCGAGTTTATATGAATTGCCAACTAACTTTTGTGCCGAAATTGATTCTGTTTATACGGATGAAAATAGAGGTAGCGGATACTTGTTGCCTAAGCTTGATTTCTTGTTGGTTCGCAAGGATGTCTCGCAAGCGCGATTATACATGCTCGCTACAATAACATTACACGGGTGTTTATTGTGTTCATAATGCGTCATTGATGGTTGCGGGGTGTTGATTGCAAATTTCTGTTCTGAAGCGGCTACGCCTAGAGTATTATCTCTATCGCCTGTCGTGGAGTGTATAGAGTTGCAATTCGATATTACTGCACCTGATATGCTGCTTATCTTTGGTCTTTGGTACATCTTTTGATGGATCATTGATGGGATCAACGAGTCTTCCTGTGACGGGTATATAAGTGGTTCGTGGCTAATATGCTCATTTGTATTATTCGGATAGATTGAGGATAAGATATTGTCGTTTGCTATGGTATTCTGTATTGTAGTATGACGCTTGTCTTAATTAGATTTGCCCAAGTCGGGTCCCCCTATACGGGATTGCAGACTGTTTGTCCTCCATGATTTACAAATCAATTAAGTGGCCTGTAAAATACCCATGTTTATAAACGAAGGCAAATTATTGGTGGGTGATGCAAATTTGATCGAGACTCACATTATGCGAAAAGTTGGTGTATAACACAATTATATGATGTTCGAGAATTATACTAAAAGTTATTAATGTGGCCGAAACTGCCCTGGCATTAGTTGGTGGAGCCTGTGCATTTGTCTCTTGCGAAGATGGTAGCTGGAGGGAGCTATGCTCTCAAGGCTAGCGCTGACTCCGCACAACGAGGGAAAATTAGCCATCCCCTGAGGCGAGTTTTATACTCCTAATGCGCTCCGTAGGTCGATACCTATGCTGACAATGTCTTGGTGGCCACGCCTTATTATACACTTGACGCATTGATATGCGAGAAACGACTGAATGGTGTTTATTCACCAATAATAAGCTAAAAACTCTCTTACTGGTTTACCAGTATTTTTCTGCGATATACGGTGGCCGATCTGTTGTCCCTTGTTCGGGGGGAGTGCAACCGGTGGACGGCACTCACCGTACACAGCGGGGATTTCCGCTGGAGCTGTGTACCTCCATATATTTTTAAAGACAAAAATATATGTTGCGATAGTAGGGTTGTATCGGGTATTTGAGATTAAAGCATGTAAACCCTTTACAAGTAAAATTTTAATGAAATATTTTGGAAATTGCAATTGATCGATAAATTTAAAATATTATTTTGGCAAATTTATATAGACTTAAGGACTTTAATAATAAGCATCCTACGGCTTCAATAAGCTTGGCGAATCTTTCTTCTTCTATAATTCCTAGAAGAACTAGTTATTACAACTCACAAAGTAGAACATAGTTCTACAACTAGACGATCACTTATAAATATATCATTGGCCTAATATAATATAAAAGAGACGATCTTAATACTACGACTACGACGAATATACTCCTAATAATCCCTAGAGGAAAAAAGGATGGTTACAATGCGTAAAGGATCACCCTGGTGTGCAAAGTACGTGGCAGCACCAAAATCATCCTTGATCGCGAGTCGGCTGGACTGCGGTTACATAAATCACTGCTGGACCATTTCATGAGGGATGAATTTGTTTTCTTTTATTTTTTTAATTCATTTCTTTATGAAGTCGTTAGTACAAGAACATTGCTATTTACAAAATGGACACCATAGTCTGCAATAAAGTCTACATTATATTTATAAATATAAATGAAAGAAAAAAATTATCATCTACAAATAAACCAATCATTTCAAGAAGACCTCTCAGCCTCGCAGTACGAATATCAGTCTGTCAACATGTATTAGGTATATATCAGGTTTACACTGGCATATAAACTTGTCGCGATACAAGATTTCTCTCCATCTTTCCCTCTGAAAATAACTGAAATGACAATGTGTTTTGTGTGAATGTCTTCGACAGTGCAAACCCACCCTCACCCAAACTATGCAACACTTATTAGCATTACACTGCTCCTTTTTTTATTTATTACCTGATCGATATAAGTTCTCCTAGGAGATCCCCTATTGTTCCATTATTCTCTCTTCATTCATTCATATTATTATAAATTATTACGCGATCATATAAAACATTGGGAATTTTGATGAACACTGAAATTAACATCGTTATAGCTTGGTCTTTACGTTAAGTCTAACTACAAATTTCATTGCAGACACTGGTAATGTTAGGAAATCTTTCTATCAAGAGGACATCATAAGGGTCATTATTGATATAAGTCTGCGATTGTTATTCCCTGTAATTCATAAATTTACGAACATTGTTAGTTCCAGCATTTATGGACCGGCTTAACCACTATACCTGAATTACCTGCCTGATGTTGTGTGTGTGTGTAGTGGTGACGTGGTCTAAAGCGTATATAAATACGGAAATACTGACGCTGGTGACTTGTGTCAATCATTTGCCGAACGTACAATAAAGGAAGATTTTATTCTCTTTCTTTATCCGTTCTTTCTCTTTCTAGCACTTGTGCTGATAAATCTGTGACTCTTGATGGTTGATGTTTCAGGTCAGAGTTTGTCACTATTTAATATTAAGTGTACCGCTTTCTTATTTGGATCTTCCTACCACAGCAAGATGCTTTTTGCAAGAAGTGCGTTTTGCCCGTAGCTATGGCGTATATAAAAACGTTAAGTAAAAACTTTTTTACTCAACTTTTGTTCAACACTTCATTAGAATCTCTTGTAAGGATTTTAAGAAAAAGCTCGTCAATTCTTATTGATGAGTCTTCAGTGACTAGAAAAATATTGAATATAAATAGGAATTCGGCGAAGTTTTCAGTCAACGATAAACGTATACAAATTTAGGCTTTACGTCCGATCCCCGCGCGCCGGCGAGATAAAAGGAAAGTTTGTACAAAATGGATCGGCGCAGAGTTTTATCAGATTTTGGCTGAATTTGTTCGTAGGAATACACATTTACGAGTCTTATCTCGAAAACTTTATATTTTACGCTCGCTTTTTAATTAAAACCTTTTGTTTATAGTACATCGTTCATAGAACCTTTCATTTAATTGAAAAATGTTTACAGAGATTTTTTCAGAACTTGTGGCCTTTGCAAGTTGTAACACTTTTTGATTCAAATCTTTATAGATTATGCCATTTATAAATCTCAGGGCATTTGCTTATATTGTTCTTGCTTCGCTAATAAGTATATAATAACAAGATAATAATTTTATACATGCTTAATGCCTTGACGGAGCCATCATTTTTCTATCAATAAGTAATATCTTGTAATGTTTATGTTGTGCTTTTCCCCTAATTAAAAATTTATATTTAATATATATATATATATATATATATATATATATTAAATATTCAAGGACGTATCTAAATCAAGGTACGAAAATTATTATATTTCTTAATAAAATCTGCGGTAGAGCCCGCAACACGTGTTGCATGTGGTCATGGAGGCCTAATTTCAGTCCTCTTCCCCTTCGTGGTGCAGGAGACCCAATTCTATTCCTCAGCCCCTTCTCATACTTACTTCATTTATTTTTATATCTAGCAGCTCAGGCTAAAATAGAGGTAGGAAACGCATCCCCAACTTGTTTGTTGCCTACGGGTAGACGCAATGACTGAAGAACTGGTGTACCACTGGCCACCTTTCATAAAAAAGGACCATAAGAAGTCGTGGAAGAATCACTACACTTCAATTTGATTGATCTACGAAATGATAATGATGAGACAAATTCAACATTCAAAAAAGACTTGCTTCGTCGGTTGCTTCAACGAAAACATAATATTAAGTAGCAAAAAGTATATCAAGGAAAATAATTATGATAATTGTAACATTATGTTAATTTACCTTCTCAGTTTGTGTTTTTATAGAGAAGCACAATAAACTTGTTTGTTTTAAAGGACAAGACACCGGAAGCACGATTACAATTAATTAAAGGAGTAGCTAAGTTGTAATTTGAAGTAAGACTATTTAAACAGTTTTGGTTGTGTGTGTTTTATTTAAAATTAAAATAAATTGAAGAGAAATATTTAAGACTGCAGACTAACCTAATCGTATGCCAACAAATCCTTCAAACCATTTTCACTTACAAAGTTACAACAATCAGCATATCCGCCATTCCTGATATTTTACGATAATTATGTCTAAATTTATTTTATTCATAATTTTACTCATTCTTAATTTCATTAAGATTTTACTGCCTTCAATTAAAACGTTTAAATATGCAACATTTATTAACGATGTGTACAAAAAACTAATTATTAATTTAAATGTCAGGTCGTTATTTTAAACAATTTCAAAATTAACGCAACGCTAATTTTGAACAATAAAATATTATAATGAGTACTGAGACAGTGTTTTTTATTTATATTATTTTATTAAACACGATTTATGTAAAATTGGAATTTTATTTTGATTATATGATACCTAGATAACAGTTATATAATATTTGAAAAAAAAACACATATTATAATAACTCATTAAAAATTATTCATCTTCTGGAACTTGCAATAAACGGGTTTAATATAAGTGCCATCTAGGCGCGATGAACGGAACTAGTACGAAAGCCTTTAACGCTGTAGAAGTGTTTCGGTAGTTTTGGCACAACAAAAACAATATTTTTTGTGACTCCTTCTACATTTAGTAAACTCTAATATGTGATACATTTTTGTCTTATATCATTGCTTAAGCATTTATTTTGGTCCATAAATGCATCACTAATTCATCATAGTTATGATGTTCTATAATGTTTGTATATGTATGTGTTTTATAAAACATATGTATTTTATGTAGTCGGAAATCATTATAGAACAAAAATGCAAGCATGGTGTTTTTTTCAAGGTACGCCGCAACGTTAACCATGAGAATAACGTATTACTGCAAAACAATGCCTGTTGGGTCCGCTAGTAGATCTATAAACTTAAGCCCACACAACCGATAACATTAGATCCACCAACTCGATAGCTTAACTCCTATAAAATAAACTTTACATGTAATACTGTAAACTATTTATAACATTATAGTACATTTGACTCCATACACCGTTAGACTTTGACTGAGATATACAGAACACTGACTTCTTTTTTATTTCGTATACTAAAGATTATTTAAAGCCATCCAAGGGTAAGAAAAGATTTCGGACAAACACATGAACGTGGTATTCATAATTATCAAGAATGCCTTTGAGTCCAGGTAGGCTTAGGTTAATAGTACCAAACTATTTTTATAACATCGCATTCGGACTAAATGAAACAATTAAAGCATTAGTTTAGCGTTAAAACAATAAATCCTGAATTCGCACAAAGACTTTACTATCTTTATAAATATTTTTACAGGGAAATAAAAGCAATTTTCAATATATTTATTGTTAATAATTTTTTTTCTTCAAATAAATATTTATATAAACTTTGTAAGCATTCAAAATAGAAAAACGCTAAAATTTTATGTTCGTTGTGTTTCTGTCAATACCTACTTTCAACCGCTGGCTGATAAAATGGAACCGTTTCATTTCTGAAAGCATTCCATAATAAATTGCGGAATCCCATTAAATACGTCTGCAAAAAACTGTTTTTGCTCGTTGCAAGATGATGTGCGGCCTGCGTCTACGCACGTCATTGTTTGGTAATCCCTGTCGGTTGCGTGCCAGCAAAAAATGTGGGAACTATGGCGTTGTTTTATAGTGATGTACTTTGGTTTAGTTGGTGGGTACATTCATATCGATAAATAATACAGTTTCCATGTAAAGAATAAATACTTTATAATATTGTCAACTATTAGTAAATATCAATTATAAAAAATAAAATAATTATTATTCGTGGAGTTCTTAAGAAATTGTAATAATAAGTAAATGCCGTTATTATATACGGTACTGTTCATATACACCAGTTAATGATTTGGCAGTTTTCCACTGTTTTAGATAATAACTACTCACATTTTCATTGATATATTTTAATGACTGCATAGTGTGTCAGTGGTAGAGTCCGCAACAACAACATCTGTTGCACGAATGGGCCGGCTCGACCGGTGAAATACCACGACCTCACAGAAGACAGACGTAAAGTAGAGTATTCTGCGTTTCGTCTGATGAGTGAGGTGCCGAAGGCCTAATTCTAGTTCTCTTTTCTCATCCTTATAAGGAAAGGATGGGAAGGGGAAGAAAACATGACGGTGGAGGGGATGGATAGAATTTGGAAATAACCATTTTCTGTTTGTCCCCTCCTCTGTCCATTAAGGTGGGCAACGCATCTGCAACTCATTAGTTAGTTGCAGATGTCTATGGGTAGCGATCACTTGACATCGGGTGAACCGCTTGCTCGTTTGCCACCTAGTACTATATAAAAAAAATAGTGTATGGCGACATCCCTCGTAATACTGATGAACTGTACGGCTGCATCCTGCAATAAATAAATATTTGTATTTGAAAATACAATGAGTTAAATATTGCATTGACTATACGTGTAGTAGTCGTAATCGTATTACTTGTTTCGTTTAGCGAAATTTTTGAATTAAATCAATTTAAATCATTATTACAAAATTCTATGCAGAGTCTTTGAATTCATAAATACCACTTACTTGCCATAAGTTTAAGTTGTTATCCCTTTAACTGCAAGTATGAAGACGTGTTTTCGAAATCGTTATTATTTTTATAGTGGTCCATCACATAACAAAAACTTAAGATTTTTGACATTTTAATTCCAACAACTACATATGTTGTTGAGTACATATGGTTTTATGTTGACGTCAGATGATACTCCAGAGAAGATTACAAATTTCTCTTCAAAATCGTTCAGCCTGTTTAAGCTACAAGAGTTCACAAAGGAACGGACATACATACATATACATACCCTTGAAAAACATTCTGTTCCTGCAAGCCATTCAAAAATAAAAAAATAAATTGTTGTCGATTGAATTAACGCCATTGTACATCACTAAAGTTTGTCCCAAACTTAACGCATCGATTGAACAGACAGAATAATGAC
Source organism: Papilio elwesi (assembly GCA_029849275.1). Taxonomy (NCBI): domain Eukaryota; kingdom Metazoa; phylum Arthropoda; class Insecta; order Lepidoptera; family Papilionidae; genus Papilio; species Papilio elwesi. The sequence goes on from CM056697.1 coordinate 8,761,489, forward strand.
GCGCCCACCTCCGCCTGCCATTCAGGGCCCACATTGACAAAGGAACAGCAAATAGCCATTATAACAGATGCCGCGAGCCGTTTCTATTAATATGATAGGGCAGGACCAGACGATTATTGTTGTAAAACTTTGCAATGAGACTTCACGTTTGTTACAGTGTTTGAACGGAATCGCATTCTCCCTGTCTCAACCCGTTAATTATATATGATTGGTTCAATTTTCATTTCATTTAATTCAATTGTTGGATGACAATAACCTAAGAGTTTCTAACCTAAGAATTGGTTAGTAGTGTAGAGTGATCATGAATTGAAATAGAATTCCTATGAGGAAGTATAAGGTACAACAGAGAGAGATGTTATCTTATCCGTTTGTATTTGTTAGGAAATCCGTTTGTAGGAGTGTTACACTTAAAAGAATAGAGAATAGATGACAATACGACCAATAATTGTCATGTAGAGCAAGTACTACAATTTCAACTCGGATAAGCTCAGACAAAACTTATCCTGTTAATGTAAAACGGTGTCCGCTTTGGACACCAATTGGAAGTGCCAATAGCCTAAATAAAATAAAAATGGTTAAGAGTACGGATTGTGAAACATACGCAACACGGCCGTGAGTTCGAACCCGCCATTCGACTATTGTCGTAAACCATTCACCAAGTTTAAGCTTGGAAATAGTTAAAAGAAATATTAGTACATTATTTCAATAATCTATTAATATTTCATATAATGCCCGAGGAGGCTTAGCGTCAGGCTAAAAATTTAAAGCCAAGCCCTATTATAACAGTATGGACTACGGTCATACTGTACCAACCCAACTAAAAATGGGATAGGTGTAGGTAGAAGAAGTGCACGCCAATTAAATAAAAATAGAAGATATTTTTGTAAAATATGTAAGTGCGAAGTGCAAGTATTAAAATCATTCTTGCGCATAAATCACCGTGTTTTTCTTTCAATTGTCCAATAATCACAACAGGCAATAAATAAAACCCGCCTACTTTACAACCTTTTGTTATAATTGTTGGTGCGTACTTCCATGAGCTTCTTTAGAACCCTATGGAATACTGTGAATACTTCGTATCATGTGACAAATTAAATGTAAAAAAAATTAAGGCTGCTTAGAGATTGAGTTAGCTTAAAAACGTGAATGCGACCTCAAATATTGAGGTCAACAAATGATTTGATACAGAAAATCACAAAGAGGCGTTTTCATGTGTTAGATTAAAGCAGGAAACAGATTACCTCATTTTGTGTAACTGCCGTTACACATGATGTATTAAGTAAAACCAGTTGCAAATGCGAGGAAAACAGAGAGATGAGAGAGTAGGAGAAGAAAGATGAAAAGGAAATTTCGAATACGTCAATTGCGGCTTAATCTAATGTTTCCAGCTTAGTAATGCGGACCCCAGCTGACGTTGTCTTGCATGAACGTTCTCTTATCTACTATTATCGGACTCAGCTAACAGCAGTGCCCCAACTTTCGGGTCCAATTGTAAATCTAAGCCCCCCCGCGACACATTCATTTACACGCACATAATTTTTACAGAATTACTTCAGCCGTTTCGGAGGAGTTCAGTTACATACAGAAGGTAGAAATATGTAGAAGTATGAAGAATTATATATAACGATTTAGAAATAAAATGTTTGTACTTTAAATTCAATAAATAACTTACATAACTTTCTTTAAAAGTGTAGTTGAAAAAGTCGTAATCGGGTCCCAAAGCTTTTCTTGCAGCGATTAATCCTCGCGATAAGGGCCACAAAGACGTACAAATGTGTGCCGAACAGATTCCAGATCGAAAGCCGATAAACTTACTTTTAAAGTAGAAAATGGTTTTTGTTGTGTTACCTATCGGAAATCTCTGGAGCATTGTTTGTTGTAGCACGTGTTTTGACGGCGGATTATATTCTGCGGGCGTATTGCGGTGATCCTCAATACGTCGCGTTGAGATAGAATCAAATATAAAAACGAGAAATTCATCCATAAAACTGAATTCTATTTCAATTAACATGTACTGTACTAACACACCGTCGTGGTTTAGCTGGGGTAGATAGACAAATTAAAAATATAGCCTAGGTTACTTCCCAATGGAAGAGCTTTCTATTGATGAAAAAAATAATGAATATCGGCTCTTAGTTTTTGAGTTCATCAGGAATATACAAGGAATTAAATATTTCCTCTTTATAGTATTATTAGTTAAGATTTGAAGGGTTTTTATGTTAAAAGTTCATTGCTGAATATGAACGTCGTAAAGACCAAAGGAGCCGAGCAGAGGATTAAATAGATAAAAAACAAAATTAATATATATTAGTACTGCTGGCTCTGTATGTTTTCATTGAAAAAATTGAGAAATAGGAAAGAAACATAAATTTATTACTAGTTTTAAAAACTAAAATACACGCTTAGTTTTACTACCTATATTATCCGATGTTATTTAAATTTTAACACCTAGATGGCACTATTCTTAAAATTAAAAAAGCAAACACTTAAGTTAATGGTAAGAATAATGAGATAAGTTATTGAAATTATTACATTATCATCTGTCCAACATACATACATACACACATACAAATCAAGATAATTAAAGAGTGTTAAGTACGAGTATAGCACATCCATCGTCTCTCTCCTATAATTTTCTTTATTTTCTCTTACTCTTTTCTCTACGTAGGCTGGTAACGCATTCGTATCTGCTGTCTTAACACCGTATTCACACTGCCGAAAACATTCACTATAAACATGTTATTCTCTCAGAAAAAACTGAGATGACACTATTTCTGTGAAGGTCTTGGGCATTGAGAACTCACGGTATTAGTGTATCTTGCAAGCGATAGTCACGAAAAATCAATTGCCTTGTATCATAATATTATTTCAATTATACTATTTATACCAGATATACTAAGTACTAAGACATAAAGCGAAAAAAATACAACTTTAAAGCAGCATTGTATATATTTTACAATGCTGTTGAATATTAAGTCAAATGAAGTGACCAATGAACATAGATCAACTTTAATGTGGTAGCTTTGAACAAAAAAATCGATGTTTAATGGGCATGACAGAGCGGAGACGGTCCTCCATGCATTAATTGCTTGAGGACGCGTCGTCGTGTGTGGTTATATTTGATGCATCACTGATCGGAATCACGATAATGGCTCGAAAACCTAGTGAATGTGCCTTATAAAATTCCCCCGAGGTTACGTCACGATGTCATTAAATGTCGTCTCTCAGCAGTCCTACGCTTACCGTGCTTGATTATCTAAATGCCTTTGATACAATTCAGGATTAGAGTCGAGACCGCCGTTGCCTTAATTGTTCATAATGACCGTTTTAAGATTACAACGGATATAAGCATACATCCCTTTCGGGGTTACGAAACTAACTTTCTCCAGCACAATAGAGACATTAGGTTTGAATAGACTTAGCTAGATGTTGAGCTTAAAGCTCAGCTCTTTGATGAAAATTCTAAGACATGATAAAGTCTTTAGCATGAAATACCTTTTTCCCCATCTTACTGTAATGCTTTTTTCAGTTTTGAAGTGAAACTTCTATATAGACGTTATTACGATTTTTTAGTTACAAAGAACCGTTACGTTAGCACGGAGGGAGTTTTTTTCTATGGTTGTTATTTAATAGCTCCGCTCCTCATTTACCGGTTTTTTTTTATTCGACAGATATTTCTCTACATGTAGTCCAATTTTTTTAAATTAAAAACTGAAAAGTAATTTTTGAGTCATTCTTAATAATGCAATAAAAAGTCAGTTGAAATAGGAAAACTTTGCTTTCTTAGCTTACGTAGGCTAAACTATAGGGCTTATATTAAAATGATGCATGAAAAAATTGTTGCTCTTAAAATATGCTACATAAAAGTCCCTGACGACATATATCTATCTTATATGGTTGTTCCACAATAACCATTTTTTCTTACGAAACATTTATTGAAACGCATACGCCACTTACCATACCACGCTATTATTCGTGTTCGGTATGAATTTAATTTTTTTCCTAGAATCATATTTAAAATTACAGGATAGACGTACTGCGATATTAGCTATGTTAAAATCGGTGTAAGTTACAATACTTTACGGCATCTACTTCAAAACAAATGGCTTATATATGACTTTAATTATTTTATCTTTCATATAGGACCATTTCTTAAGGATAAAATAAACAACGCAATGTTTTCGGAACGAAGAAGGACCGCATCTGCGAAGACAGATTTCCGATATTGCTCATTTCACGTGCCGCTTAAGATATTATTGTTATGCTGTAAATACATTTTTGGTTAAAAAGAGTCCCCGGGAAGTTCATTGTGCGAATATCCTTGCGGCTGACGGAGAGTATAAACACTGTCTTGGGGCCCATTGTAGTGAGCATTAGAGGAAAGGTCCTTTAATCTCCTGAAGACAATTTCGCAAGAATTGTTATATCACATTGTAAACATTGTTTGCACTTCGCTAAACCGACTGTTCAATGGAACGTGGAAGATTCGTTTATTGTCTAGAAGATTATTTTAGCAAGTGTCCAAAATAAACATTCGTCTTGTATATTGAACTCTACGTGGATTAGTTTAAGCTTATATCGATCTGAACATTAAAGTTTTTTATTATTTATGTACATTTTTTGTGTACAAAATATGTGTACAGTAATAGTGATTGTGCAACCTTACAGAATACTGTCGTGAATTAAACGTCTGATACTAGTATTGTATTACTATAATATGCGAGGTGAACACAAACATGAACGGATCAATTGATCTCTTAACAATAAAATAGTTATTAATAATTTTATCGTTTATATGTTTTTCGTTTTGAAAGTTAATCTAATAATCTAATTTGAGTATGATGGAAACCAATAAGGGGCGTAGTGTGTATGTAAGTATGTTCCCTATAGACCCCGAAACAGCTGGACCGATATCGATGATATTTTCGGGGAATCTTCAGATTTTTCTAGCGGATCCTGTGAAGTTTGACCCGGCCGAAGCCGTGATGTAAAGACTCAATCTCTTTGAGAAAACTACTAATAATAGCCATCGTTACCATGATAATATTGGTCATATTCAGTTATATGGTGTATATATTAGAAATATCAAAAGATTTATAAATAGTTTTCTAACCAATATATGTCTACAAATACCTACCTACGAATCGAAAGGATAACGATAAAATGGACTTACCCGACCTCTGCGGTCGGGCCTGGGATTGGGTAAGCGAATTATTCCCGAAGCCGGGCTCAAAGTATTCAGGGCGCTAAAGATCTCTGTTTACCAGAAGGTAACTATGAAAATAAATACGAAACCCCATTATTTAGGACCGTATGAGTGCATCATCTACTTTTTACCTCTACGTATTTGATTCCGCTTATTGTTCCATTCTTATTTATTAACAAACTGGGGACCTTTACATGGCTTATTCCACTTTGGTCACCTGGGTAATAATCAATTTATTTTAAAATCTGGGTAATATACAGTCATAAGTTAACAACTGAAAATAAAAGGCACCCCAAAGGCATCAAAGTGGAATAAGCCCGGAGAGAATAAAACCGGGAGAATAAGCGGAGTGTAAGAATTTACACATTACAATTTACAAATAAATTTAAAAAATGTCAATTATTAATACAAAAATGTAAGAGATGTACAAAAAATTAACAATTAGAGCAAAGCTCTTGAACATGAAACGACAAAAATATTTGTTAACTTTCATTGCTGTGCTCATTGAATATTTTTAATGGGAACATAATAAAAACTTTAGTTTTACGACGTTTTATGTTCAAGAGCACAATCTGACCCAGTTTGTAACGACGAGCTTCGCTTCGTGCCAGAGTTGCTACGTGACGCTGAAATGGTTACGAGCGATTTTTAAAAGAACTCGTACAAAGAAGTGGTTTTACTTGCATGTCCAGTAGCTATTAAAAATGTTATAAATTTAATTGAGCTAAATATTTGCGATATTTTAATGTTTAAAAATTTTGTTATTCTCATAAAATGATGGGTATAAAGTTTTTCGAACATTGAAATGAATTAATATGAAAAATTTACTTCAGAGGAATGAAAAATTTCTATCTTTTTTGCGAATCGACACTGTTACATTTTATCCTTTTGCTATTGGAAAATGGATTAAAATATAGGTTCACGTTGACGAGAATTTTAAATAGTTTCGAAGACCTTTTTTGCATTATGTTGTTAAGATACAAGGATTTATTTTTGATGCCTTTTTATTTATTTTTGAACTATTGTCGCGCCCTCCAATTTATATTGAGTTTTCACTTTTCACGGCAGTCCTAAGGACATCCTAACAAGTTTAGCAATTTATTGGAATTCCGCTAAAAACTCTAGTAATTGGTGGTAAATAGCCACGTAATTTTTCACTTTCGTACATGAGGCTAAGGTTTGCGGAGTTTGAGGGTGTCGTATTAAAGTGGTCGCTCCGGTACTCCGAGCACGTTTGACAATTAATTCGAGTCGAGATCGGCCCGTTCATTAGAGCACAATTGCTGTGTACCGCCATTCAGTGAGTTAATTAATTGAACATGCATATTTCGTATCGGCTACAACATACTTTGCACGTTAACAAGCCTCGGTTCCCGACTTGTTTGCAGAATGAATCTCTTGTATTAACAATGCCGTTCACTTACGCCTCTAATATTGTTGTATAATGTATAGGAATGGTATTAATGACCTGCTTTTATTATTTTAATTATAACATACCTACGTTGGTTTAGTTTAGCAAGATAAGTATTTACTTTTCATTAAAGGTATATTTGCTGATATATATTTTTATTTCATTAGAACAAGCGAAGTATTGCTGGAAATATATCAATATTTATTTACGACTTAATAATTATTACGTACGTAAATGTGTAACGTTCAAAGTTTGTTGTTGATCTACTAGTCCAAAGCTGCTCTCGGTGGCGAGGATCATCGCCCACCATCACCAATTCTACAAGTTTCGCATGTCATAAAATATTGTACAGTCAAAAGAACATATTACTGAAATCCATAATAGATTTATACATGTTAATTAACCGTCAATTCACAAAATAATACATGTTCATTACAACTACCTTATTATTAATACTAACGTCGCGTTCAATTAAGTTTATTAAGTACATTTCAATATGCAATAGTAAATGATTGCTCAGCTTCACTGTTTGTTAAACAAAGCCTATATATGAACCCAGAATATTGTGTACTAATTTAAGGTAATATTGTTGCATAAATTTCAACATTTGTACCGTGAATTGTACGGTGAAATTATATTCGTTCTACTATGAGAGTTTATAGGCATTGTGCGGTAGGTCCAGGTCGGTCGCAAGCCAGAACAAATATTGTGCCGCATATGATTATTGCATTGCGACACATAACAAACTCATTATAACTTCAATAATTGACAGGAATTGTACGCAGTAATTTTAAGATCACCTCCACGAATTAATGTCAGTAAATAATAATAGGTCTTCAGTAGTACGTAAAATAAATCGCGAAATGTTTACGTAAGTGATATATCTGCGGTACTTCAACAATTGTGCAATAATTTATTTCTCCAGTGCGCCACGTTTGTTTAAATTAAAATTCTGGTAAATACCTGCAATATAATTCATACCATATACTTTAAAAAAAAGAGAAGCCTGCAATACAGAAAAGGCCTCTTCAAGCAGAGTTTTATTTGATAAGTCGTCCCAATAAGTCTTACAGGACTCGGCTACATAGACGCCCTAGTCCGGTAATAGAAATTAGTTTTATTTTTCGTTACCTCAAAAAGCGAGCGAATGGAGGTATGAGGTACTACTATGAACCCAGACACACAGGTTGAAGTAATATTAGAGATTTACACAAAATAAGTTTGATGATTTAGTTTTGAATTTGCACTTAAACAAAAGAGTATTTGAACTTGATAGTACAGCGGAGATAAAACATAAAATTTACAATCCCTCGACAGTTAAACTAGTAAAGTCAAGCTCTATGGCTCTTGACTCTCTGATCTTGCTCTGAGGTTATGACCTCAAGGGCATTTTCAATCTTTATTTGATACGACGACATACAATTTCCAATGATACTGATTGTGGTGCAACATAGTAGGAAGATTATAATTTTCTATCTATATTTATAAGATAAGAAACTGACTGACTGATGACTGATGATATAGACTAAACTACTGAGCCTAGAGACTTGAAATGTGCACAGATATTTCTGTTATTATCTAGACGATCACTAAAAAGGATTGTTCTAAATTCATTCCCTAAAGGTCTAAAGTAGGGGATGAAAGTTTGTATGGAGAAATAATTGCAATCCAGTATAAATTGAACGAGGATCTATATTATCAATCATATTAAATGGGGTGGAGCTTAGGCTGGATGATTGCAGGATAAATTAAATTGCACGGTGGATGAAACGCTTTCAGGGACATGCATTGATATAATGGGTTTTAATTTTTATAATGTAATGGTGGTTGTATGTATTTATAATATAGTTTAATAAAGTAAAATGAACGAAGGTGTTTCATCCTATCTGGCTGAGAAATTACGAACTGTCACAAGTTCTTCAAGCGTGCCTGCAACGTTTCCCATCGTCTAAATGATCCGTCTATGTTGAAGCTTATTGTTCCGAGCGAGTTTGAGAGGCCGTCCCGAATATTGTCACAATGGGCTCCGCCGCCTCAGGACAATGAGTTTCGTTTAATTAATGGCTGAGACCACGAAATGTCGCCGTCGCGCGACGTCGATCTAGCATAGAAACGGCAGTGGAGAGGGTATTCCAGTTTAAGTATTAGATTCGAGGTTTCTTCAAAATCCCAATTTTAAAGTCCTTATGAATAAAACGATTGTCAATACAATATTAACACTAGAAACCGTTTCGAAATTTTATGACTTTTGATTGTTTTCAACTTTCCCTTCTAAAAGTGATTATGGTAAATGGTTTTGTTGTCTCTCTTATTAGTTAAAACTGGCTTCCTATATTGTGACTTGTATGAAATGACATGCAAATGAAATAAAGGAATATTAATAAAATTATTTTATTTCTATTTAAGTCCATAAGACACTCTTCTATTCCATTTATTATGTTCTTTAACATTATTGGTATTGTGTAAAACGTAAGCTAGTATACCAAGGTGTTAAGACTCTTTGACGTACATTGAAATAAATTGACTCCAAGATATAATGATTGCTTTTAAATATCCTGTATTCTCTATAAGGATACTTATTCATCAATCAAAATCAAGAGTTCTATCACTTGCGGCATCCTGCTCGCCAGTATATTCTAATAAAAATTTTAAATCGTATTATTCCATATTACTGTTCAAAAAATTACTGTTGCTTAAAAGTATAATATACATTCCAAATAACATAGTCTAATTATTTATTACTATGTTACTAATATTTACGACTAGATTTAAATTATAAAAACATGCCTCCATGTACTCTTTGCTCCGCACTCAACCGGTTCAACGCTTATATCGTTAGATTAAGATAAAACAAAAACAATAATCCTTTTCATTGCGTCTACAGTCCTTTATTTTATGGTATATTTTATGGTACTGTTATAGGACGGTCAGTGTCTACATCTTCTTATAAAAAATTGCATTTACTTGCAACTTTTACTTCCATCTTTCTCTTTATTGTGCATAGTTTGTCTTGGTACATATTGTTAATGTATATTTTCCTCATAACAAGTCATAAAATACACATACACATCTGTTATCTAGGCGGCTTATGCAGGAACTACTGCTGTGACAATTTTGTACGAAGAGTTCTACGTCAGGGTGCTAACGGGGTGTAAACGGTGCTTCTTTACCATAAACGTGGACTTCAGGCACGGGAGGACGGGTAGGCTTGGGATTTTTTCGTCCTCACTCTCTTGTCATCAAATGTAGAGCACAAAACATATTACAAGCATGTTCGATAATGAACAATAAAATGTTACTGCTCAATGCTATATTTAATAAGATCATAAAAAAACCTAAAACAGTAATATTGACTACAAAATTTTTGAATGAGAACCTAAGTAATGATTTATGTTACTTATAAATTGTGAATATTGTTATAAAGAGTTCATGCAATCAAGAGACAGCAGACATTGCAGTAGAAATCCAAAGCATTTGAAATTGCAATGAAACCTTTTGATTCTGTATTTACGGGGCCTCACTGCGGCTTCTTAATAAAGCAAAGGTGTTTAATTGGCTGACAAACTGCTCGCGAAGTAATTACGTCTGCGCTGGCAACGGTTCAAACAACGCGTCAATCTAGTCGGTAATAGGGATTGCATACGATAAATATTACACACGATATTATTACAAGATTTTACCCTTTCACTTAGAACATTCACAAATCTTATGGTTACTGATTAAAGAGACACATTTCGAACAATTAGTGGAATAAATAATAGTTATTTAAGAACTACAAGATACTGACCATGTAAAATTCCTTCAAAATCCACTAGTTAAGTCCTCACAGAATACTGGTTTAAAGCAAGAGCCATAACTAGCTTAAACAGGTGTGTAAATATTTCTATGTTTAAAGTGATAAGAGGACACAATCACGTTACTCATCTAAGAATTGATTCCCATTTCCTAGATAACAATGGAAAGCAATGAATCCCATCCTCTTCTCCCTTTCTGTTAATTATCTTCCTTCTCGCTTGGCCTATCCACCTGCTCTTCTCTAAGGGTGGCAAAGTAGCATTAACATTATCAACAATTTTTATTGTTGCAAAAGGTAAGGATTTGCAAATCGTATATGTATGTATAAATTATGCGGTTGCGTTTATAGACAATTTATTAGGTAAAGTTCTTTTTTTGTTCTTTAAAAAGATGTGTTATATTTTTACTCGGTATATTCCTAAATTTGTATGTCAAAATCAATAAATATTTAGTACGTGAATGTCTTAATTTATTAATCTCCAGTGATTTTTTTCAGTAAGTGTTAAACTAAATATTTTGTTTGATGGCACATCACTAGCACTATAATATTCGCGTACCATCAAGTGTCAAAGAACAGCTTCATAGAGCGGCTGTCGCGTGCGGTTAGCTATCGCGCGGTGCTGTAAGCAATTGCCTTCATTGTTCGTGCTACGGCGCGTGATGAGCTCGCCTTCTACTTCGATTAGTTCTACACCGAACCGGAATCTTTACTTGATTGCATTTTTAAATTGCTACTTAATTATACAACTCTGTTTTTCTTTTCTTTTTTAAGGTATCTTTGTTACTTTATATCTAGATAATAGGTTGGGGAAAAGTTTCTTCGCATTTAATTGGATTGAAATTTTAGTTAGGACTTTCGAGATCTATCAATCGGTAATAAAAGTCATGTGATTTCATTATGATTTTATTTTTAATCGACTATTTGGCTAGACTAGATATGCTGATTTACTGACCATTTTCCGAGTCTATTGCACGAAGGCGGCATCTTATCCTATAAGTTCAAAATTATCTGGGTTATACCTTTCCATCAAACAATCATAATGCTTTTATTTTGATTCAAAGTTTTAATACACGCTAATTAGGTAAAGAATATAGACTAAGTATAAGCTATGCGAATATTTCAAGTCGTCATAAACCAGCAGCAGCAGTCGTGGTATGCGCAGACATTATCGGGTCGAATTAACACTTTAATTAAACTTTAAAGTTACCCTGCTTCGGGCGTCTCTAGAGCGATTAGAACTGTTGAATATTGATCGCAAACTAAATATTTAACATAAAGTTTGATAAAACTTGAGCCGAGAGGTCTTCATCACAATAGATTTGTTCGTAATCATTGATGTAGATGAATTATGTCTGATATTGACCGTCATAGCATGAGAATGTCTTATCATTTTAATTGTTCTTCTAATAGTCGTATGATCCATCTCTGAATCAAATGCTAGTAGACCACAGCAGCCAAGAACACATTAATTAAAATCATATTACCAAAACATAAAATAACTGATTAAATCAAAATAAGATAGACAACGGGCGTTTATGTATTTATAAAGCTTTTTAAAATTGTGTTGTTAAATCGGTAGAATCCTGTATACCACAAGATAAATTTGTGATTTAATAGCACATTTTTCAATAATTAAGAACAATACAATTTCTTATCAAACACAAACTATGGTAAGAATAAAGAATCCGTTGTGTTGTGCTAACAAGCTAATATAGACAAGATTAGTGGGCAGGCGTGGTCGTAAAGACGAGGGATAGCGGCGGCGGATCCCTATAGCGTCATATATCATGAAATGTGACTTATTGTTATGATGCCCGCTTGCTACAAAGGTGTGTTTTGTTTCTTTTTACATGTTAGCAAGGACAAGTGTGATATGATTGGTGTCGCCAGTGGTAATATTGTATGTTCGAACATTTTTTGGCTATGTATGAATAGTAGATAAAAACATTTTTACTTATCTAATTTTTATACACGAAAGAGAAGAAAGAGTAAGCGGTTCACGTGATATTGAGTGACATTTTACATATATCCTCAGAAACAAAGTCAGCTGGAGATGTTTTTTTTTTTATATAAGAGAAGGGGGCAAACGAGCGGCGGGAACACCCAGGTGATCAACGACGCCCATGGACACCCGCAACACCAGAGGAACTGCAGATGCGTTGCCGGCCTTTTAGAAAAAGAAAGGCTCGCTTCTTGAAGGACCCCAAGTCGTACTGGTTTGGAAATACCGCCGAGGATAGATCATTCCACAACGCGGCTGTGCGTGGCAGGAAATGTCGAGAGAACCGCACTGTTGAGGAATGCCAGCCATCCAGATAGTGTGGATGGTACCTGGCGGTCTGTCGTGTCGTACGATGACGAAACTCGGCGGCAGGAATCGTTCCAAACAGTTCTTCGGAACACTCCCCGTGGTATATACGGTAAAAAATGCAGAGGGAGCTGACGTCCCTCCGCAAGGCCAGAGTATCAAGCTGATCGGTAAGAGCTAGGTCGTTGACGATTCGAGTCGCTCTCCGTTATATGCGGTCAAATGGAAGAAGCTGGTATTGGGGTGCTCCCGCCCAAAGATGCGAGCAGTATTCCATGTGGGGCCGAACTTGCGCCTTGTATAGCTGAAGGCGGTGGCCCGGCTGGAAATACTGCTTCGCTCTACTTTTTAGAGACTACCCAGCTTTTTAGAGGCCAATTTGGCCTTGTCTTCCAAGTGACCATGAAACTGAACGTCACTCGATATGTCAACGCCGAGAATACCGATGCTGGCTGTGGCAACCAGAGGAGTGCCCTCAAAACATACATTCGCGACAAAAGGTTCTTTTTTAGCGGTAATGGCGCAGACTTGTGTCTTTTTGGGATTGAAATCAACAAGATTTTGTCGACCCCAATCCGAGACTTCACCTAATAGGATCTCCATTTCAGACACAAGTTTGGTCCGGTTCTCAGCGGCAGTAGCCCGAGAAACGTTAGCGCGGGCCGTGTACAGTGCATCACACGTGCTATCATCTGCATAACAATGGATGTTGCTAATTTGCAGCATGTCATTGATATGCAGAAGAAACAGGGTGGGCGACAGTACGCAGCCCTGTGGGACACCAGCATTAATTGGTTTCAGGTCTAAGCATGCAGCGTCGACAACGACCTTGATGCTCCGACCCTCCAAAAAGCTGGAAATCCAGGCGCATAGTTTCTCGGGCAGCCCGTAGGAAGGCAACTTCGAAAGAAGTGCTTTGTGCCACACCCGATCAAAGGCCTTGGCCACGTCCAAACTAACCGCCAGGGCCTCCCCCTTGCCCTCGATTGCCACCGACCATCGATGCGTGAGGTATGCAAGAAGGTCACCAGCTGAGCGACGCTGACGAAAGCCGTACTGACGATCGCTAATCAGCTGGTGCTCCTCAAGATACCTCATGAGCTGGCAATTGATGATCGTTTCCATGACTTTCGAGAACAAGGTGGTAATGGCAATCGGCCTGTAGTTGGACGGATCCGAGCTATCACCTTTCTTTGGGATCGGGTGGATTGTGGCAGTCTTCCATGACTTCGGCACAATGCCTAAGGAGTAGGAGAACCGGAACAAGCGCGTTACAACCGGTGCTAACTCAGGAGCGCATGTCCTAAGCACGATGGGAGGAATACCGTCAGGCCCACTCGACTTGTGAACGTCCAGAGATTGCAGCACTTTACGCACTGATCTCTGGCGAAACTGGATCTCGGACATGAAGGCGTCACCGCACTGGATATTCGGCGGTGAACTACCATTATCCTCCAGAGTCGAGTTGGCCGCAAAAAGAGAGCCTAGAAGATCGGCCTTCTCATTTGCGGTGTGGGCTAACGTGTCATCTCCCCTGCGCAAAGATGGTAAAGACGGCTTACAGAAATTCCCCTGGACAGCCTTGGCGAGAGACCAGAACGCACGAGTTCCCGAAGGAAGGTGAACCAGTCTCTCACCAATGCTGGCCACGTGTTCCGACTTTGCCTTAGCAATAATTCTTTTGAAGGACCTGGAGGCAGAGTTGTACTTCTTTTTGAGCAGGCTGGTATTTACATCCCTAGCCGCTGACGCCTCAGCCCAAGCTCGGTAACAATCCTGCTTGTAGCGCGCTGCTAATTTGCAGGATTGACCAAACCAGGGCCGAGAACTGCCTCCGATGGGCACGACAGAGGATGGAATAAATAGTTCCATCCCCTGAATCACCACATCGGCGATAGAATCGGCAACGGCATCGGGATCGTCCAGCTTGAAGCAAACTTGCTCCCATGGGTAGGATGCAAAAAAGGACCGCATCTCATCCCAGTCTGCCAACCTGTAGTGCCACACTCGGCGGTGGCCATTCGGTTTGAACAGGGCGACGCGAGATAGGCACTTTTGTCCAGATCAAGCAGTGGTCCGACGAGCCCAGGGGGGCGTCGACGGAAACCAAGTAGCTGTCCGGATGTGAGGTCAGCAGAAGGTCCAACACGGAAGGTGTATGATCTTCCACATCTGGAATTCGCGTGGGCGATGTAACCAGTTGCGTCAGATCATAGGACAAGGCAAAGTCATGGACAGATCTCCCCGCGTGATCGGTGGTACGTGATCCAAGCCAATCGGCGTGGTGGGCGTTGAAATCGCCAAGTACCACGATCTCGGCGGATGTAATCTGTTCCAGAACGGAATCTGTAGCCGTTTGGACTTGCTCCATGAGTCGGTCTGTTTCGGCATTACCGCTATGGGACCTATAGAGGCACGCGTAGACTCGCGGATGGTCGTCGCTATCTACGCGCAGCCACAAAGTAGATAGGTCCCTACCTTCAAGAAGGCTGAGGCGACGAGAGCAGACATCCTCCCAGACGTACACGCACACCCCGGCCCGGGGCAAAAAGGAATGCTCCAATTTGTAACCCGGGCAGGATAGATACGATGTGTCTGCCGGGGAGGATATCTGCGTCTCAGTGAGGAAAAGCAGGGCCGGCTTAGCCGTCCGTAGGTGGAAGTGGACGGCCTCCAAGTTAGAGTGGAGTCCCCTGATGTTACATAAATCCACGGCGAACATGGTAGGGGATGCCGCGAGGTGCTGCCTGCGTTTGCCCCGAGCTCCAGCACCGAGTGGGATGGTGCCCCCCCCCCCAGAATACGCGGGGTAGCCCGCGCGCCCACGCCCAGACTCCAAGCGGGAGTTCAGGCGTAAACGCGCGGAGGGGGATTCTCCAATACCAGTGGTATCGGTACCCCCCTGGGGTAGTTTGTTTTTAGATCCCACTTCCATGCTGTTAAGGGGGTGGGGGGTTGGCCTCCGGCACACACACTTATCAGACGAAACGCGGAATTGCTTCCACTTCACGCCTGTCTTTCGTGTGGTTGTGGTATTTCACCGGGCGAGCGGGCCATTCGTGCTCCAGCAAAAGCTAGATGCGGACTCTACCACTCTAAATTTTTACTAGCCCTAAGGCTTAAAGGCTAAAGGAAGAGGGGAAAGCTGGTAATGATTTAAGGGAAAGGGGAGAATGGAAGCGAGACAGACTTAGGCCTGAGCTACACGTCACTCATTAATCGAAACGTAGAAGTATAAAATACATTCACTTATACTTTAAGTAGTTGGTAACAGTTGAACTAATGAATTGTCGGATGTTTGAATTATCGACCATATAAAGTTGCTTATGACTTGTCGCTGGCTTAACAATAAAAGGAAAGGTAGGTAATCATGGTAACATTTCAAATTTATAATTGATTTCTTATGACTGCTTAGAAATACTTAGAAATATTAGGAAAATTAAATGAATTTTCAAGAAATCAGTGAAACGGAAAACAATAAAAATGATTGGAGCATGTGCTTTCTATTGGATTGTTTGTCTCGATTTTATTGTATATTAATAGAAGTCGCAGACGTTTGGAGGGTGAAGTTATTAGTTTACAAGTGTATCAAACGCCCCCATTGTTTATTGACTCGATACTCGCGGGAGTACGATATTACTTTCCAACTCTTTCGGAAGTTTGCCCTCTTTGTTGACATCTGCCGTTCGATTATTGGAATTTCTGAAATGATGGCGTTTCATAAACTTCCGTAATAATATTAATTTAACAATATTCCCAGACGACTCTTAATAATCTTCAAATATTTCCCGGTAATTGATTTTATATAGAATGAGATAGATTTTATATGAATTGCAACACTTTTTTAAATAATGGAGGTATTTATAGTATTCGGGAATAGTTCCAAAATGAACAGCTGTTTCTTTTCTTTCTTAGCCTTTGCTATTTATCTATTTTATTTATTTAATTTTAACAGTGGTAGAGTCAGCAATAATCTGTTGCACGAATGGGCCGGTTCAACCGGTAAAATACCACGACCTCGCAGAAGACTGGCGTGAAATAGAAGTACTCGGCGTTTCGTCTGGTGAGTGAGGTGCTGGGAGCCCAATTTCAGTGCGCTTCCCTTTCCCATTCTTTCCTAATAAGGATAGGATGGGAAGAAGAAGAGCATTAGACGAGGATGGGATACATGGGAAAAAGGATATTTTCTTTTAACTTTCGTTGTTTTTACTCATATAAGGTATGTAAGAAACGGGATTCTTACCACGATTAGTCTTTATGTGCTTCAGATATTTCGGCACAGTTACATGCAAATGTTGTGCAAATGCAAATGCAACGTCATGGTCACTGGCTGAGTCAGTCCATGACCATGGTGCATTCAACACTATATAAGGATATTCCCGTCTATCCCCTCCTCTGTCCATTAAAGGTAGGCAACACATCTGCGGCTCATTTGCCTGTTGCGGATGCCTATGGGTAGCGGTCTTTTAAAATCACATGACCAGCTTGCTCGTTTGCCACCTTGTTCCATAAAAAAGGCAATACTAGAAAAGGGCTAATTACATCCTCAAGTTAATATTTGGTTAGAATCGAACTTTATATTTTAATGTTTTCGCTTAATATGGTTTGGTCGTCAGCTTGCAATCAGTCTAAATCCAAACATAAACCTGCCGAGTTAGTATGAGTTATTCCTGTAAAGCTTGAAATTGAAACTGTTTGAAGTTACAGAGTCCTAAGGTTTCGCTTTACTTTATTTTTCCATTTATTTTTTGCAGTATATGTGTACTCATAAAAGAAATGCGCATTCACTTCACATTACTAGGAATTATATGAGAGTAATTCTTAAACCTAAAAAAAGTGTAGTCAGTATTACTTTATTTCAGCATAACATATATTTACACGGAACATCTAATTCCATCTCAATTGAATTGCAGAGTTCCTACCATCGTGATCTAACTACTATACTGAACGGTGTGCAGGGAAGCGCATACTGTGAAAGACATTGGATGGGCCTTTTTCCATGAGTGACACAGGCTGAATGACTTATATCCTAAAACTTCCTTTCATAAGTACATGCATTGCTCCTCCAACTTGTCCGGTCTTCTGATCAATTCTAATGAACCAACAACTACATTGAAATTGGTCGTGATGTTCATTGACACCAGTTTATCCCTAATCTGATACAATCGTGTCACAATGGTTTCATACTTATTGTCTTGGCGTTTATTAAACGCTTTTTTCATAGTGATTTGTCATTAGTGCGCTATTATAACACCTTAAAATAGGGTCTTATCTTTAAATTGTGCTTCCTGCTTGTATTTAAACAAGTACCGTTAGATTTTTTATTTTATTTAATATAAAAAGTTGGATAAATAAGAATACAAGAGACGATGTGTACAATGCGTAATTAAAAAGAAACGTAGGCGACAGTCGTGAGGTGCATGGTGTCTTATCGGCACGGTTTTAATTTGAGGCCGGCACGAGACACGCGAGCCGATCACGCAAACAAACGCATCGCCATCGCCCTATGTTCAAAAGTTCCTTTATTTTTAAATATAATTCTTTTTTTTAATATCATGATCGGAAAACCTTTCGTCGCCAGCCAGCTACATTGCCACCGATAAAATCATACTTTAATGTTATCTTGGAATTTACTTTTTATGTTTTCTAACTTAAATTATTTACGCAAGATGTTCAAAGGCTTAGCGGCGAATCACAGGGGGTCATTTGTTTACTTTTTTTAATTGCAGGGACAAAGGCGAAGTTAGGAAATGAGATTTCACGTCACAGTTTTGTTTTTTTTAAAAGCCGGTCCTGGTCGCGTGACGGATTGTAAATAATTAGCTCGTTGAGCCGTTACCTCCAGGGACGCTATCACGCTATTGTTTGTTTAGACGTGAGTAGTTAAAATAATGTCTTCCCCTATTAAGCACACTAACTACACTTTTGAAATTTAAATAAAACAAAAACATAAGTTATGATGCCTATTTTAAGTTATTTCAAAGAAAATAAAGTGCTAAGCTGTATCCTAATTTAAGTACATAATTTTTGTCAGAAAGATGACTACCGGTGAGAAGGTTATGGAAACACACTTTCTTATAGAAAGAGTTGAGGAGTTGCTTTTCTTTTGTAAATACATACTTACATACTTACATGCTTACATACTTACATACTTAAGTAGATAATTACACCCAGAATCAGAACAAATAGACAGGTTCATGCGCACAAATTTCTGTCCTCGGTGGTAATCGAAACCAGGACCTGTAGCGTGAAAAGCAAGTATCTTAAAGCCACGCCAACCGGCCTGTGAATTTATATAAGCTATCTGGAACTAAAAAGGTAAAATTGATGAATATATTTATTACGATTATATCGGAGACCTCGAGGTTTTTATGAAAAATATGATTAAATTATGTGAATTATTAACTGAAATTATTTTTACCTATTTCAGCTAAGCCTAACGTCCTAGAATATGGTTCGCTACAATAGTCAAATGGGAATTTTTATCCAATGCATTTTGTAGATACCGTTTTCGGTCTTGTTTAGATATTAAAAGTTTATCATATCCTCAAAAAATATATACAATCTATGCTATGTTATGTGACTGGTGATATATGAGACACCTACAGATAAATGGCTTGCCTCGAAATCTCATTCAACCATTATCATAAGAAAAATATTAATAATGGAAGTATGCACTGTCAGATTCAATTCCAAATAAGTAACAATGACATTACAACTTGGAAGTGATCACTGAAACATCAGAGAGTCTTTACATTTCGATTCCCTTAAACTATGCGACTTCAAAGCTAATCAGAGACCTCGAGAAGGAGTAGCCGAGGGACAATTTATTGGTTCATTGGAACTTGGCAATTTCTAAGTCCGTCATTAATTTGAGCTTCGCCACAAGCGCTCCTGATACCCGAGTCCAAGTTTCTCAATATTTGAGCCCCTTATTTGTCGCTCCATTGATTTACAATAACTTAATAACGGCAACTTTGTTAAGTGCCATTAAGAATTTTCAATGGATATCAACTTTTAAGATAAGAAATATTTGACTCCGCTAAGTTAAACTAGAGAGATCCCTTAAGTTCAAAACAAATACTATTAAACACTTAACTTTTCAGAAACTATATTATTTACGTGGTTGGTCTATAAAGTGCCATATGGAAACTGGTGCCTATTGTATGGAGTAAAATCAAGAACTATTTTATGGGTATCTATGTATACTGAGAGATGAAATTTTAGTATTAAGGCATTACGCTGATTGTTTACAACCAGACAAATTCCAGTCTAGTTAGTCGAATACCTTTTCATCGCCTTCTGTGGATTAGAAGTCGCCTGATCGCCTGGCAATGTAAGCTATACGAGTCACGACAGTGGCGGCGGACATAAATGCCTCCGGGTTGACATGGACCGAAAATAAATACGTAGTACGTAATACTGTCCTGAGGACAGAGCAAAATGGCAGCGCACTGTGGACCCCCTCTGCCCGACAGCGGTGAATTTTTAGGACTTAACTATACAACACGCTGAGAATACTTTACCCTATAAAATGAGCAAAGGATTACAAGAAAGTTAAATACCTAAATGTATATTTGTCCATTCCATTAATATCAACAATAAGATAAATTAAATGAATAACTACGAGATACAATTATTTCTTTATTACATTCCGAGCATCAACATTTTAAACTTATATTTAGTGAGAAGGATTGGTTTTCAATCACCCATAACTATACCTTGTTTCATCGCAAGATATCACTTTTGTCAACAAACAAACTTCATTTTTAATTAATTGCCGGTCATTACATATTTAATACTTTCGTCGGATATGTTGTTACTGTGAAAATCGTGAGATAAACTGAAGTTATATTGTGTGAGATGTGTAGCTAATCTGAAAAGATAATGTTATAAAAAGTTGTTTTTAGAAAATACTTTGAAATTCGCGAATTTCAACGTAAAACCTTTGTGTACAAAAATCCCATTTAGTTGTGAAACAAGGTATTCAACAATCGATACAGTAATTGTAAGAATTTGAAATAAAGACGCTCAGAAATATTCCTGTAAAAAATCGGACAAGACAAAATGAATAGTATCGATTGTGGCGTCTGAAAAGATCGCGTGCGAGTGATGCCGCGCCGACACCTTGTGGGAGCGGTCGGTGTCAACTTTAATTGGACCAATGCTTTTGCTCTTATTCCGATGCGGAGTGCGATTGGCCCCTCTTTATTTATGTGGGGTCACGAAATTTAATAATGTTAAGCTCTAACTATACTTGTAGAGTCAGACGCCTCAAGCGTTATTTCGACAGCTTAACTGTCGGGTTAAGTTTACTGTACTACTTATTTGTGGACGATTAAATACAATGATTGTTTCTGCAGTGCTTATTCACCAAACAAACGACACTCTCATGACGAAGTCCGTCTAGTGTAAATGTGTGTTTGAATCTCCGCCATTATGTTTTATAGGTTGTATCGTACACCATTAGACTATCGAGGCGTCATGTTTATATCTTTTAATGGATTGTTTTTTTATATCATCAGGGGACAAACCTATATAGGTGATAATCGACATCCATGAGCGTCTGCAACGCCAGAGGAGCTGCAGATGTGTTTTCGGCCTTTACAGTAGGAGTACGTTTGCTTATTGAAGGACCCTAAGGCGTATTGGTTTTGGAAATACCGCTGGAGACGGATCATTCTACAAGGCGGCCGTGCGGGGTAGGAAATTCCGCGAAAACCTAACTATAATAAAATGCCAACCATCAAGATGGTGAGCTTGGTACTTGGAACTCTGTTGAGTTGAGCGACGACGAAACTTAGTTTAGTTAATTGTTAAGAAAAGGTCTCCGATTAATTTATTAAAGTAACTTATCTATGGTATTCATTTGAGCTTGTAATTATTAAACAATAAGCATGTAAAAGGAAAAAGTACCATACAAATTTTTTTAAACCGAAATTCTGTGCGAACGGTAACAAGGTTTTATAAATTTTGCAGTAATTATTTATATTATTTTTATGAAAAAATTATAATTACATTATTGGTATTATGAAATATTTCATTGTTTGTTTGTTCTCTATTAAGTCTACTGAACCGATTCTAATTTTTTTTTCACCAATTGAAATCTGTTTTATCAGTGAGTAACCTGGGATAGGGTATATTATTATTATTACGAACCCTTTTGTATATAATATATTTATCTATGAACCCTTTTTGTAATTCTTTCGGTCGAGCTTTGGGGCGCATTAGCGATTATTTGCTTTTTAGCATTTAATTCATTAGTCAGTACATATTTTTTTGCTATTAGGAAACAGTTAATTGTCTTGTAGAGGTGGAACCGTACGCGAAAACAAATATAATTCAATTTTCGTCAACTGACAACCCAGTCGATAGTAGAGCGAACTCAGTTTTCTGTGAGATGTAGATGTGTTCAAATTCCTGGACTGCCAGCCTCATATGTCACAAGTATTTACATAAGAGATTAGAGTATTTGTAGCTCTTATAAAAATGTCTAGAGGTCAACAGGGTTATGGCTGATAATTCGATATTTTCTTTGAAATTCAACATTAATAATAAAATTTGATATTCCAGGGCCGCCTTTAGAATAAACCTGTATCAAAGTTTAACATTAATTATTAAAATAATCTTGCGCCACGAAAATGTTGTTCATTTTTCTTTTATTTTAATCGATCAAAATAAAAATAATGAGGACAATATAATCTCTAAAAACAGACAACCACAACATGAATATAAATAACTAGTTGTACCCTGCAGTTTGACTCACTGCGTCATTTAATTTAAAAAAAATTTAGATTAACTATTTCTAGAGTACAGTACTTGAAATGGACGAAATTTTCGTCCCTTGACGTGCATCGCTCGCCTGCTTTATCACATCCTTTTCGTTTTATTTTTCTTTTTTGCTCGGCTCCTAAGGGTAAGCTTGATGTAAAATCAACTATAACCTGCCTTAATAATTCCAATCAAAAACCCAAAAATAGGGAAAGAATTTATCGTATCTGACTGCCTAATACTGTTGGGGAAGGAGTTCAAAGTAACGAACAACCGATTTATTATATGAGTATAGACAAAATTATAAATTATTTACAAAAATTATATATTTTTAGTAATATAACGAATAATGTGTGTTAGCATAAAGTATTACAAGAATGGTCACAGATCTTCATATTTTTTCTCTCTGACCTTAAATTGAATACATTGTTAATCTCAGTCAATGACTGCCCGTACATCTATTACATTTATATGTATTTAACTAAAGCAAGCAGTGTGTGAGAAAAAATAAGCTCTTGTATCTTTTTAGAATTCCGTTTTTCCACATTTGAGAGAAGAACTTTCGTATTATGTCTAGCACCAGCCGTTGAATATCGATGTAATTTTTGAAAAACATCAATGACATGTTGTATCTCTTGCCAATCAAAGCCAGGCGGCATATGGTATCTAGGGTCAGTCTGGCACGGATCTTAAAGTATTTAAGAGCCGTCAACAATATCAACTCATTCTGTCAGCTTCACGAGTGACATTTTATTTTTAGTTACAAAAACATGAAATTATTTCCATTAACAAGACATAATATCGTTAATTGACGGTATACGTTGACAGCGTTGTTAAATGATGTATATTTTTATTGACGCAGTTAAGGCTTTGCGTAAATGATAGAGGGCGATAAAATTAATGTGACGCGCCCCATTTTATTACCACCGCTGTTCCGATGACATTTAAAAAAACAATGTTAACGATTCTATGTTACTTGTTAATATTATGTATTTACGAAGACAAGCCATTAAATTAATATGACGCAAGTACATGTGTGTACATGTACAATTACATTACAACTACATTCTACCTGTCAGAGTTAGCCAGATGGCAGGGTTCTACCCGGGGTAGGCCGAGGTTAAGATATCTGGATGACGTCTAACGAGATCCGAGAAATATAGATCTGATCCGCATGGAGAAATTTACTGGACTAGGTCTAGGCCCTGCCGCGGGCTTAGTGCCACAGATGAATGAATGAACTCTGCATTTGAACATTAAGGAAATGAGTTATATGCTTGCTGTCCCTGACAACCCCAGTAGGCTTAAAGAGGTAAATATTTAAAAAAAGAAAAGAGATAGAAGATTATGAAGAAGGATTTATATACCGTGGCATTAACCCGGGTAACATTCGATTAGATAAACAAAATAGCTAAATCGATTAAATTCATACACTCGAGCGCTTCCTTTGAAGCTGTTTGTTAAGCCTGTTGGAACATTATTATGATGGAAAAATGAATAAAGCGAATATTTTTTTAACGCAATCAATCGGTATTAAGTGATTAAAAGTAGTGAAATGAAACATATACCAGTTGCTATCATTATTTTTACTTCACTCAGCATATAATAACTTGAACTTTTATGTGATTGAACTGTGTTATAAAGTATTTATTGTCCTAATAAACAAACAATTCTTATCAACCAAACGGCTATCAATACATGCAACAAAACACCTATAAACTTTAAATGCAACACATTATATTATAACTTATTATCACATTACCATGGCAACCGATATCGTAAATAAAGCTCTTATATTTTTTCCTTTACCTCGGGAACACTTTAGTTTGGAAATAAAAAGAATACATGAAATCCTACGCGTATCAGAATGCAACGTTGTGTAAAAACTTCAAAACGAGCTAAAGAACTTTTCTAAGGAGACATTTATTATATAACGAAAGTTCATTTTTTATACTATACAATAGATAATTCATGGATACAATAAATATGGTAAAAATAAGTTAAAAAATTTCAAATTTGAATTAGCAATTGCCACTATAACTCTAACTTATTGCCATTTACATCCAATATGGCGCTGGAACGATCTAATTTCATGGCGCCTGGTCCATTCTACGCTCGATTAAGGAAGAGCAAATTGGGCCATCAATTTCTGGATCCAAAGTCTTTAGCATTTCTAAAGAAGCTTAAAGCTCGCGGGTATTATTTAGTTTGAAAAGCTCACGCAGCGATCGATATCCAATATAACATAAAGAACATTATCTTTAGTTTTTTAAAGACGAAGTTTATCTCGAGCATTAATTAAGATTCGTTTTTGTAAGTCAAATAAAACAAGTTATCATTATTTTGGTTACTTATAGGAAGATAGACAGAATACCTATTTCTTATTTTTACGATTATGTCGAAATAGGCTTCGGCAGAAACTATATTCTAACGACATAATTGTCTCTAACTTCCCGGTTTTTTCAAATTCCTTCTTTGTCATAATCGATGTCATGAATTGTCTGTCAGAATCATTGTAATCTACACGCAAGTATGAAACCCATATCATTGTCACACGAACCGCAAAAGGATTACCACAAATGTTCTGTGTAATTACAGAAATTTGTTTTGATTGCGTCGTTAAATTCATTGTTATAATCTGTTTCCACACTTTCAACGGCCGCTTTTAGGCACTCATACGTTTATTATCTCTGGTAATTTGACTACATGCTGTTTAAAACGTTATTATTGAAAATTGATACCATGAGTGCTACTCTTAAAATCGATTGAATTTAATTGACCGGATATCCGATGCATATATAATATTTAGTGATAAAGAGGATGGCTCGGGTTATACAGACACAACATTTGTATTTCTCTTTTGTATTTCTTTGATTAAAAAGCTGTGAAAAAACTGTACCAGCAGTAATACATTTTGCGCGGTACTAAATGAGATTAATTGTTTTTGTTGTGTTATGGCGAGAAATAAGGTGTATGGAATGCCATGCATGTTACTTGCAAAAATATAGAGATTTAGTTACCACCCTAAGCCTCATCAGTTGAACAGGCGCGATGAAAAAGCGGATTGGATTAGGTGCACCTCATTTAACCGTCAATGACTAAAATTGACTGCAATTTCCTGACATCGAAACAACAACGCAACGTCAATGCAATCCAATAGACTCAAATATAAAATAAAAATTATAAGTTCCAATAATATGTAATTAAGGTATTAAGCTGATGATATGGATGCATTGGTCAGTCTGAAGTTCAAGGACGATGTTATAAGAAGAGAAGCGGCTTAGAAATTCTTACAAAAAGAGAAAAAAAATACATCACCTCGTATACTAAATAATAGAAACAGTGAAGCAGTCTTAAAATACATTGTAGCTTAGATAATAGTAACCGCTACATTTTAATAAGTAATGGACATAAATTGAATGTTATCCAAAAGAAAATCCGGACAAAAAGTTTGACAAATGTTAACCTGCCGTATGCCGTATGTGCGTAATTTAACATCATCAATATAAAAGAAAAAGGGGAAATACCTTTTCGTTTACTTATTATTATTATAATTATGGATTTTGTTTCGAGATTTATTAACAATTTATTTGTTATACTCCAACTGTTAGCTTGGAAATTTTTAATTTTACTTCAAATACCACTTGCGTAAAAATTGTATTAAACAAACCGACTTAGCATAACCGTCGTTAGCATTACCTGCCAGGTCTATTGCCGGACATAGGTAGGTCTATATTATTGTTTTTTTTTCACTTATCACACAAAGTCATGAAGAACACACAAAATAAATATTTTTTCAGATATCTACACGAATAGAACTTAAAATTATATTTGTATTGCAAGTGAAGACCTACAGATGTCGAGTTCCACATTGTATTATTAAAGTTGTTTGTTTCTGTTTTCTTAACAACTATTTTTACTCATAACTTTGTTGCCAAATTCGTAGCATAGCAAACAATTTCAAGAATTGTCTTTATCAACAACTGCTACGAATTGTTTGTCCAAAGTAATCTAAAATAGTTCAGTATTTTTAGTTTTACCACCATATCTTAAATTGAGTTGGTAATTACATTTTTTAAAGAAGGAAATTGGCAAATGAGGAAGCGGTTCACCTGATCTTATGTGCTACCCATAGGCATCTGCAAGCAACAAGGAGAAAGTCACAGAAAAGGGAAGTTGCCTTTGCGTTGTTCCCTCCTCGTCCAATACTCTTCCCCTGCCTATCCTATTCTTATTAGGAAGTGTGGGAAGTAATTACTTAAATACTTCTACTTCACGCCTGTCTTCTGTTAGGTCGTATTTCAAGGGTCACGGATTTTGTTGTTGCGGGCTCTACCACTTTTATTTTTGTAATCAGTTGTCGTCTTATATAATGTCGTCTAATATCACGAGAAAACTTGTAGTCATAAAGAGTGAGCCGCTTGGTCTTTTGTCGCTTATAAGAAACAACTTATTTAACAAAATCAGATCATTCGGACTTGAAGTATACAACGAACTATTCCTGGCGCTGAGTTTCGTCATCGCTCAACTCGACAGAGCTCCAATTACCATCCTCACAATCTTGATGGTTTGCATTCCAATACCGTGCGGTTCACAGCCGCGTTGTGGATGATCTGTCGCCAGCTGTAACGCCAGCAACGGATCTGCAATTCCTCTGGTGTTACGGATGTTCATGAGCGGCGGTGATCACTAAGTTTTAGGCAACCCGTTGCTCGCTTGCTCCCTTATCCTAATTAAAAAAATGGAGACGAGTATTTCGTATTTCTTAAATGTTTCGATGTGTATGAAGACGGTGTGGATACACCTTGTATTAAATAAGTGATATTTTAAATAAGTAATGACACACCGAATTCCGGCCGGCATTTCTATTTTTTATTAATTCGGAACATGTCAACAGCGCGTCTTATTTGCTTACTCGTCATGACCTCCTTGTATCCAATTCAGAACTGATGCGATAAGATCGGGGAGAAAGGTCAGATCCACCTGAATGCTCTCTGACCTATATTTCTAAATCTAAAACCTTTACTCATGTCATTCACTATCCCTGTATATCGTCTGACCTTAGTGGAAGAAATTGTAAAGGCTTTATTATTTTTTCATCTTTAAGATATGCCTTCTAAACTTTTTACGATACTTTTAGAACTAAAGGGGGGTGATAATAGACTAGATATGTGAGCCTATCGCTGTCCCGTTGAGTCTCGATATTGCTTATAAATATTAAAAGATGTAATCATACTTTTGTATAATGCTTTCTTATCGTTAACCGTTTATGTACTTTGACCGAAGAGAGACAGGAAATAATAGTTTTGTAATGCGTTGGCTGATTATATTTGATCTCAACGAATTTTACTGATTCTTTCTAGAATCAACAGCGGCCATCTTATTATTAACGCGCAATATTAATATAAATAAAAAAGACAGGTATTCAGATGATTAAAATAACGCATTTATTCAAATAAACTCTATTTAGTACAAATAAAATATTGAAATAACTAAAGCAAAAATGTTATATAACTCCAGATGGAGCGGAGCATCAGGGACCCAAAAGTTAAGCCTCCTTAAGTAGATAATCGGCGACTACGTAAAATCCAGCTCAGCCATTCATTTCTGATATCAACACGTTATTAATTAGTTTTATGATTTTATAAACAACTAAATATATTTTTTTTAATTATAACAATGCGACGCCATATCATGTTATAAGTGTTGTCAACTACATTACAAAATTATATTAACCCTAAAAATACAAAGAAATGTAAAAGATGATAGATTAAAAGTGTTTTTATAGTATGTTTTTTAATGAAATTAACAATTGGTACATGGACTTCACTGTGTGTCTTTAAAATATTAAAAAAACAGCATTAAAAATCTTATTGTATGTCATAGGTTGAATGATTAAAGGTTTTCAATTTAATGGAATGGCAAATGAAATTTAAAATTGGAAACTTTATAAAACGGAAAATAAATTGAGCAAAGAGTCAAATATGTTATGTAAATTTTAGTTTCGTTACATTTTTGTATACTCTGGTAATAATTCGCGCCCAAAAATCGAGCTTCACTTTCGAATGTTGAATTTGTAAGGAACGCGGATATCTATAAATCTATGGTCTACAGATTTTTCTAATTAAATCAATGAAAATACAAATTCAAAAGTCATATCATTGTCCACTAAGTAGAGTGTATGAAGTAGTGTTAAATGACGAAATACAGATTGCATTAGATTGCACACCAGTCGCGGAAACTGGGAGACAATGTTACGCGAACACATTCTCACACTGCTTGCGTACACGAGTGCGATGAATATCATTGGGAACCAGGCCGCTTATGTATTCGTAATACTATTGTTAATATAAGATACTGCTTTAATTATTTAATCACATTTACGCTACATAGAATAAACATGTAATTTATTTATACACTAATCTATATTAATTCACCCAAAGAAAGAGTCCATTTTCATTCTTACTTCATCCAGTAGGAACTGAAGCTTTATTTGCTACCAATCTAACACTTGAGTGACATAACAGGCTCCGACGTAAGTGCGTGTCGACTGCTATCTCTTTATGGCCACCCATAGTAAGTTGTGAGTATTTTTTATGATAGACAGTGGCAAACGAGCAAGTGGTTCACCTGATATCAAATGACAACTACCTATACGCATCTGCAACAACCCAATGAGCTGCAGATTACTTGCTTACCGTTAATGGACTGAAAAAGGGATACACAGAAAATTGATATTTAGTTTTTCTTTTCACCCTCTTCCCAGCATTAGGAATCTCATTTATCAGACGAAACACACTTCTCACCTGTCTTCTTTGAGGTCGTGCTATTTTGCCGGTCGAGTCGGCTCCTTCGTGCAACGTATGTTGTTGCAGGATGTGCCACTGTTAATTATAATAAATTGGTATTACAGGGAAAAATATTACTTGGTACATTGTATGGATAAAGTGATTGAACTAATATATATTTCTTCATATACGCTATTAATTACCGTAAATGTGCAAACGATGTTGTGTCGTTGAGCAGTGAACGGAAGGCATTAATTATACGAGAGGAAGCTCAGGGTGGTGCATCAACTTGCGGCACTCGTCAGGAATCGTGTCGGGAACGAGTCATTAGCTAACTCCCCCCACCTTACCTACCGCGGTGACTGTCACTCAAAACTGTCTTTCATCGGCGGTTGTGAGAGATAAAAATAATATTAAAGATCATTAGCGTTACATCAACGCTTTAAGCGAGGGGAGTACGGTGAGTTATTTCAGTTGAGACGATTCGTTGTTTTACTAGAACACGAGTATTCTCTTACATTGTATATCGAAGTATCGGAGGTTAGATCGTAAAAAAGGGACGAACTTTTTGATACAATAATTAGTTGTGTTGTCGCTCACATTTCCGGTTTGCCAGAAATGTATGAGTACGGTAGTGAAACGTAAAGTTGTGTAGCTGACTTTAGACATAAAGAGTCTTATAAGCTTAACCTGTCAAAGGAAGGAGACTCAGTTTGTACTCCTGTCAACGGTCGTGACGACACCTCTTGAGGCCCGAGCCTTGACTGATTGTTATAAGTAGTCGTATATAGTGTGTACAGTATATCGTGTAATGGAAATATTAAGCTACAACCAGTGTGCTATATCATCAGAAGTGTGATTCGAAGCCTGCAGACGGACCGGACAGTTTCAATTACTATTTTCTATTCTGACTTCTATTGGCGGGATTGTGTCATACATATATTGTCCTTAAATGTGAACATAATGTTGCCTTGAAAGGTTACCGCCTATCGGGTGCCACGGTAAAAATAAGACCGCGGTTCAATTTAGTATTTCTAAGGTTTACGATGTTAAGCTGCTGAGATTTACAGATACCCTTAATTTTGATAACTTAACTTGAGAGTATAGTTCGGTCCTAAAATGGTCATCATTTTGTGATATACAGTTTTACCGTTATCGATCCTTACGTGGTTTAGTTTTCAGTACTGTTGTTTCAATTGAGAATTTGTATTCGATCAATTTTATAAACGTTTTCTAGCAGATTAGCGTAAAACATTTAGGAACCTTTAATTAAATTTAAAAAACCTAGTTTACAGCATTTGGTGCGGAAAAATGAACTCGTGGAAAAACGAGTGTACAGTCGTTACTGAATGGTATAGAATTATTGGCCAAAACACTTTTGCAAGTAATACGTTTTGCGTACAGAATACCACGAATTCATTAACATTACCCTACCAACGCGGCAATGAAGATAGTAAAAGGGTTCCGTGGGTTAGATCGACTACGTTTTCGTCAACCAGCTAAGAAATGTTCAATTGTAAGTCAAAATAGTTTTATCGTTCATGAATTCAATCCACTCGGTAGACAATGTGGGCATGTCGATTAATGTTGGAGAGGCTAATGCTCGTTTCAATGGTAAAATGTTTAAATGCGCTTCACAAATTTCGTAATACGGCTAAAAACACTTACATACTTCCCGCCAATATTGAAATATTTATATTGAAATAAAACTATTGAAGAAAATTTACTCTGTTGTTGTTGTTGTACATTGAAAAGAAAATTGAAATAAATTATTTTATATATTTTACACGAGGATATATTCTGTATGTGGATTATATTTCGGAAGCACCCTGTACCTCCGGTGCAACAACGACTACTGATATATCTAGATACCGACACCGGTCTGAGTACAGTTGAAATATTTTTAGTAAGTGATGTAACGAAAGTTTGGAATCATTAGAGTTTTAGTTGTTGTGTCGATGTAATAAAGGAATCGCTATTTTTTTTATAGTACTAGGTGGCAAACGAGCAAGGGGTTCACCCGATGTCAAGTGAGCGCTACCCATAGACATATAATTTATCTACAAATTTTGTATCTACAAATGGACAGGTCTAGCGAATAAAGCGCGTTACAACGACGAAACATTTTCATTGAAATTATAAAAAAATTGCTTAACATTTTGACGATCATATTTATCGAGCAACTGAAATAGTTCGTGCTTTACAAAAAAATTGTCATTATATATAGGCATTGTCAAAAATATATACCTATCTAATATTTTAAGCCACCCAAAGACAAACATTAGCATGTCAATGACATTAATAAATTTTAAGCTATTGTCGACAAATTAAGCGGGTTACAAAGTTGCGTGACAAAACAGACGTGATTATGTCACGTGGCGCGGACGTGCTTCCGATATCCGTGACATGCGTACCACGCCCTTGGTCTGGCATCAGATAGAAGTAAATACGGCACATTACGATTCCGATGACTAACTTTCTTTTGAAATATAAATAACTAAAAAATAATTTTAAAGTCCCCAAGTCCTCTGATACGGCCTGGACTTCTGAGCAGGTATCAATTTAGTTGCCGCGTAAGCCTTTCACTCATTCATATTTATCAAGGCTTTTTACTTCTCCTTGTTAGATCGTACTAAGATTTTTATCTTTCAGCTTGTTATTGTTAAAGGAGTTGGTAAAATATATTTAAATCGTTTATATCCCTATACTGAAAAAGAAGAAAAATGTAGTTTTTCATGTGCCAATAAAACATATATATATATATATATATATATATATATATATATATATATATATATCGTAATGTGACATGACACCGTTGTTTGCAACTTATCTGAAGAATAAATTCATCGTTGGCGTTTCACAATCTGCAAATAGCGTAAATGATTAATAAAGTGCTAAGTAAATTATAGGTTGGATCATCCGTCAGCTAAGGATGATTGGGTGATTATAGTTTTTTGACTGATTTTTTCGTACTTTGATATTTGCCTTCCGTTTCGTTTCAAATAAAATTAATCGATTTCTAAAATGCGTTTTTTGTATCATTTTATTTTTTTTTAAATATGGATTTAAAGTATATAAATACGTAACACAAAATTATGCATACAAGATGCATTTATATTTTATGCTCTCGCATGTTCCATAACTCGAAACGTCAACATACGACCATTTTGACCTTACAAGTAACAAATTGACTCATAAACTTCGTTTTTGAAACGCAAGCTAAAACAATTTGCGTGAAGTTTTATGTATTAGCTAATTTATTTGTCAATTAGTTATTAGGCACTTTACTCAGACTGTGAAACAGGCTCTAAAACTAAATGGCTAATCGCCTAGAATGTCCGCAGCGTTAATTTAAAATAGATCAATTATGCATTCCGATCGATTTCTAAACCACCCCCTAAGCATCTTTATTTCAAAATTATCTTATTATCTTTAAAAAAACACACACAAAAGGCGCGACAATATTTCAAACATAAATAAATAATCAACAAAAGTAAATTAACCCAATTAACTTAAAAATAAAATTCAAAATTGAATCCAAGGAAAATAAATAGAAAAGAATCTGTGGCAACTGTTCCAAATTAAAAAAAGCATATTAATGACGCATTTTGTTCACCCGAACCTACAAGAATTACGTGGCTATAGAAGTTTTCACTTCAAAAATATACGTACAGTTTAATACGACAGTGATCATTTCCTTAGTCATTTTGTTCGTTAGAGGACAGAACACGTTCTTAATAACATGAAATGTATTATATTAAAGAATTTACTTGAAGAAAATCGCTATTATAACATAGCGAACTCATTCTGACAACACCACGTAGTAGTTAATTGGGCAAAAAAGAGTACGTGGTATACAACCGATCTGGCGTCGTGATACAGTGATAGTGCGATACGCGTGCCCAAGACGTGACTTCGCTCTTGTCACGAGGCAAATTGCTTACTGATGCCAGCACAACTTAAAGCTATTATAACTTAACGTTTATTATACAGGAAGATTAAGTCTTACAATTGGAATAAAACTAATTTTACGAATTTTATCGCGTTTATATTATGTATAAGGAATCTCGACCGGTGAAATACTACGTCGTGGTATTTCACCGGTCGAGCCGGCCAACTCGTGCAACAGATATTGTTGTTGCGGACTCTGCCACTGTTAAAACTATGCATGGATCGGTAAGTACTAACTCTTATTCTACCTTATTTAATTATACAGACCACTAACATCTAAGAGGTAAAGTTAAATCATAATCTAAAATAACTCGACATCGATGAATTACGATGAATGGATCACCATTAAACTAGCATGGAGTATTTTTTATTCTCGTACCGGGTTAAGACCATTCCATTTAGACAATACCCATGAAAATTTCCTTTAACATTATCCCAGTTAGAACTTTATCGTTTTATTCACTTCGCCTTTATCAGCTAAAAGAAGCCTTTTGTCATTTTAATGGCGAAATTACGTCAGTTGTAACAATAAAATTGACAAATACCTCTTCCGCGCCGACGAGGGATAATATTAAAATGATTAAATGAATCAAACAGTCTCAGCGTGACTTTGAGGTTCGAGCCAATACGAACTGACGGCATTATTAGTCTTGCAGCGTAACAACTCATCGAAGGGCGTATTTCAATTACGCCTAATGCAAATTTAATACGCTCCCTACGGCCTGGGAAGGGTTCCAAATCGAGTTTCTTTGTTTTCCTCTTCGAATTTCGCCCTTCCTTGGGGCGGTTTCGAGTAAAAAATTCACGCACGATGTGATTGTACAATTGTTAAGCTAATTATTCCAGGGTGGAGTTAAACTGTGACACATTAATCTATATTAATTAAACTTTGTTTACCTTCTCTTTACTGCTCGTGTTTGTTGCGAAGCGATAACTAAAAGGCGGACGAGAATTTATGTTTATGTTTAGAACATATTTTAAACATATTTAATTATTTTTATTAATTGATTTGATTAATATTAATTTAATTGAAATAATGAAAGTATTACTAATCATTATGAATTAAAATTTTAAATTCTTCCTTCTTGCAGCAACAACTTTAGAGCGATTGCATATATTCGGCTAATTCTTTTTTTTTGTATTGTATTAATATTTTAATATTATTAAAACATTTGTATTTGCAAACAAGAAACACTTTTCTAGGTAAGACGGTATGAATCATAATAACCCATATTTCAACGTGACTTCGCTTTGACTGCGGGAAACATTCATTTAGATTCCGTCTAAAAGTTTGTAAAAGCTGTTGAAATCTCAACACGAAACGATTGAAGGAAAATTTTGAATTTGCAGAGGAAAAAATATTCTTATAAAATCTAGTAAAATGCCATATAGTATTATACCAATAATAAAGTGCACATAATAACATTTTTAAGCATCAAAATTAAGTAATATTTACCTAATGAACAAAAATCCGCCTTAAGAAATGTTTTAACAAATTTTTATTTTGTAATCCAGATGTATACTGCTCTTATAATATGTACTACTATTATAAATTACTTTCTTGTAATGATTTTTATTTGTAGTATACTTAACAGGGTAATGTTAACTTGGAATATTCCCATTGTGGGGCAGGCTATGTATTGTTAGAGAATGGCGGGAAGTAAGACCGGAAATCTTCTGCCTAAAGATACGGATGTCGAATCGTTGGTAGATAGCAAAGTATAGAGGAGGCTTAGCTTATTTCCAAATAGGTTCTCATAAATAATACATAATTTATACTATAGATATGTTATACACATACAAAATAATCGGCTAAGAGTGTTCCAAAGGCAATTAAAATTAAAATTCTTATATATATATGTATATGGTATATAGAAAAAACTGGCTGACTGATTTATCAACGCACAGCCCAAGCTATTCGGCCTAGAGACTTGAAATTTGCACATATATTTCTGTTATTACGTAGGCGAGCACTAAGAAAGGATTTTTCGAAATTCATCCCCTAAATATCTGAATTGAATGTTTGTAGTTCAAATAATTCAAATACAATATTAGTTGACCTCAAACATACAAGATCAATCATAAATATGATTACAGCTTAAGCTTAAATAGGGTTAACCTAACATGTTAGAAATGCTCATTTTCTTGAAATTGCTTTTAAAAATAATTAGTAATTAATTATAGCAACAACAGCAACAGGTTGCAGATGATCCTTGTAACAATAAAATTTATGCTTATAAATAAAACTTTAAATCATTCCACATAATATACCTTCGCAAGTTAACTCCTAACGTTACCAAACAGGGATCTTATCTGCATTGTGAAGCTCTTATTGAGGTTATATAATGATGTCAACACATTACGAATGGGACCGAGACGAGTGTAGTTCAGGAGACTCGAAGTCGAGTACGAAATCTGTTTATTCGAGACCTTTCTGTTATAGGTACGGTATTTGTTAGACAATATTTTTTATTTATATGACATAAAGCGAAATAATTTTTTCTTACGTGACAATTTCTAAGTAATTAGGAGCATTTAAAGTTAATACCTTGACTTCATGATTTCGATTTAATATATGATTTTTAATAATACCTTTTGTTCTAGACCGAACAAAATATATACAAAATAATCTAGAAGATATTTGAATTTATTGGTAAATTTTAATAGAGTTACTACTGTTAATATTACCAATAAATAAATAGAATTAATTTAAGGATTAAAAAACTGTGATGTTTATTTATTTAGTAAAACTTTTGAATTTCGTGAATTAAGACCCAAAACGAAATAAACATAAGTACAAAATACGATTTTTGTCGCAACAAAAAAAAATCGGGTTTAAGCTGAGAATGTATTGTTTCAGCGTAACATATTTTCGTCAGGATGAACATGGGTACGTCCGGTATTACGCCTACCCCTTCAGGTAAATACGGCTTACCTTCACAAACAGTTCTCAGAAGTACAATTACTATGGCGTCAAATCTACCACAACTTGGATAACATTTTGATGAATCAGATAGCGCAAAGAATTTATATCCCTGAAACAAAAAACGGTCTATCCAACACTTCTTTGTATTTGACGAGGCTTGGCTATTGTTTACAAATTTTTACTAAGAATGTGTAATCAAACTTCCAAGGAAAGTAAGCATATTTTCTCATACGATTTTTAAGCATTCTAACAAAATACATGTGTAATATTTATCAACCACACATGTTTTCGAGTTTGGTCAGATTCCTACGTAAACGTATGCTGGTTTAGCCCTTTTCGTTTTTCAGACCAAATACTCAATACAAATAGCTCACAGCGATAATTACTTCAAAATAATTAATTAAGAAATAGCTCGTTAAACTTATTTGTTCAAAATCAATAAAAGTAACGTCTTATGCATTTATTCTAACCTCGAAAATAATTTGATTCTTCTTTCCTTAAACCAAGACTTTAATAATTTTAAAGATAAATAAAAGTTGTATTTCTAAAAGGAAAGAATTATCGTCGACGTATTATATAGATTGCTGTAGCAACGGAAGCCTACATCTGCGCGACTCAGACATGGCTTTTCCATTCTTCCCCCGCCGAGTATCGTCACAGATTTCGTCTGCTGGTGTTAAGGCAATTTCACATTGACTGTAAACATTGTGTATAAAAAAACCAAAGAATTAGTCTTACAGGCATAGAACCTTTGAAAAATCTTGCGCCAAATAAGTAAATACATTTACTGTTGCAATTTAAACTTAATTTTAATTTATTATATATATATATATATATATATATATATATATATATATATATATATATATATATATATATATATATATATATATAATAGATAGTTAACTCGTTCTTTCACTTCTTAAAGCTAATCATTGTCCCCCCATGTGGGTGTATATCATGTTTTTGACTTCCACATCGATCTATCATCCGCCATTTCATTCGTCATTCCCTTCTTAATCATGTCACCTTTCACGCAATCCATCCATCTTTTCATAGGCCTACCCCTACCGACATATCCCTCTTAATTGATATATAAAACTCTCTTTGACACATTCTTCCCTCCTCATAACAAGCCCCTACCATGATAACCTTTTGTTTCTTAACTTATCCACTTGCGGTGCTACTTTCAGGCGCTTATAACAGATTATAACAATATTGTTTCTAAATTTTGATTAAGTATTTTTAGATATTCAGTCAGGCAAAAATATTAATAAAATATAATAATAACCGAATTCTCTGTATTATCTAAATTGGTTTTCTTAATATTGCTTAGGCAACTTTTAAAACGAAAGCTTCATAAATAGTAAGTAAAAACAAGCCTTTATATTACGATGAAGAATTTTAGCTATATTTGAAATTTTATTTCGCAGGAAAGTTATACATTAAGCACTGTGTCAGTTAAATTCGAGAGTGCTTTTATGGGCGTATAGAAGTGATTTATGTAAATGGGTCGTTCGCTCTGAAGGAATCTGTGGAAATCCTCTAATATAAGTATTCTACGTACCTACACTGCTCAGCAATAAAGTAACGCCTATCGTCTTACGATGGGAGGAACAGACGCCGTAAACGTCTAATTAAATATTAAGGACGAAGGTTCCTTTACTTTGTTTTTAGAAGGTATAGAATATATTGTTTACTTATTTTATTATGTAAATATTGTATTTTTTTCACTTTAATAGTTTCGTACATACTACTAATGTTTATTATGATCAATTTTGTAATAAAAAATGTCGTTAACATCTGAAACAGCGACATCTATGGTGGAGTAGCCAAGACTGAAGAGAAATAAAACTAGTTTTTACCCAAACAAAAGTTTTAAGAAAAATAAACTCGTTATTAATTGTAATTTACATATTTTTGGTTGTTCTATATTTAAAAAATTAACTCAAGAATAAGATAAGAGAATGTAGTTAATCTAATTTATGAAAAAAAAAATTAAAAGCAAGCACCATGCATATTACTTAAACCAATATATATATACCAAAATAAATTTAAGCCGGGGATATAATCTTTCAGTTTTTAAAAATAAGTTGTATTGAGAATCTATCAATCTTTCTCTTTATATGTATTTTTAACGATTAAAAATAATAAGTACAAATATTATTTTTTCCATTCAGTCATTTATTTTATTTTCATTTTTATACGCCAGAAAAAATAACTAGATCTACGTAAGCTTTACCAATAGCTTCCATTCCTCACTAGATGGACCTGCACGCTTAGAGGCGATACACATCGCAGAGCTTATGCGGGGAGCGGGTAAAAGGGGGACTAAGTTGCGCGTCCTATTGCCACTTCCACGAGTTAAGCGCTCCGCTTGACAGTCGCAACGCAACCGTGCCGCGGTAAGGTCGTGTCACGTTCCGCGCCGGTACTTATCACACGCAGTGAATATTTAATAGACACAAAAGTTGTATAAAGTGTTTTTGTCAGAGCAGGGATGATAAAATTTAAATTTGCGATTATTTTAGAACTCTAATTGTGCTGCTAACAATGGACTTGAAGTGAAGTGAAATGTTACGAAGTTTTTCTTCAACAGTTAAACATGGAATGTACTTTGTTTCGGTAATGGTGATATCGACCCACAGGGAGTGTTTATGAGACGTTTGTTAGTGAAATGAAAAATCTGTGATAATGTACGCTATAGCTACTGTAATCTGTGCTCTCCTGCACGCTGGATGGACTGTCCAGCACAGCTCGGACAAGTGTGCCCGAGTCTCCGGCAACAATGTTTTGTGCAAAGTACGGACTCTCGACGGCGATGGCAGCAGCATCACTTCAGTGAACTCTGATACTAGTATTTTATCAGTAGAATGTAATCACCTGCTTCTTTTTGAAAGTTCGCTCAGAGCTCACTACTTTAGTTCAGTTGAGTTTCTTAGCGAAT
The DNA here is from genome assembly GCA_029849275.1 of Papilio elwesi. Classification (NCBI taxonomy): domain Eukaryota; kingdom Metazoa; phylum Arthropoda; class Insecta; order Lepidoptera; family Papilionidae; genus Papilio; species Papilio elwesi. The sequence goes on from CM056697.1 coordinate 8,800,596, forward strand.
TATCGATTACTAATTGCAAGTTATTACACATACCAGACTATACTTTTCAAGATGTAAGCAAACTAAAAAGGCTAAAAATTCGTTCGAAGAATTTGGAGTGGAGCCCGACCAAGAACATGGAAATATCTCTGAACGCGTTCAATGGATTGTCGGAACTGCATTCGTTGGATCTTGCTCAAAATAACATAAAGTTCGTTCCTTCCGGCGTATTTTGTTCACTGGGAAATCTGAATATATTAAATTTAACGAACAATAGAATTAGAACAGTCGGCCAAATTGGTTTTGGCCAGGGTTGTGGTTCGGGTGTGAATACTTTAGACTTGAGTTACAATGAAATTAAGACATTACCCGAAGAGTCGGAGTTAGTTAAATTAAGAAGTCTTCAGCATTTATATCTACAACATAATAACATTAGCGACATATCGAGTGAGGCGTTTAATGGATTAACCTCTTTAAGAGTTTTGAACATATCACACAACCGTCTACATACGTTACCTGAAGGACTATTTTCCAATGCAAAAGAATTGCGAGAAATATATCTTAATGAAAATTCGATATTTGAGTTAGCAAGAGGATTGTTCCACCATTTAGAACAATTAGTGGTCCTCGACTTATCAAGTAATCAACTAACAAGCAACCATATAGACGACGGCACTTTCAAGGGACTGATCAGATTAATAGTTTTAAATTTATCAAATAACGCCCTAACGAGAATAGATGGCAAGACTTTTAAAGATTTATTCTTCCTACAAATATTAAATTTGAAAAATAATTCCATTGGATATATTGAAGACAATGCGTTTTTGCCTTTGTATAATCTTCACACGCTTAACTTGGCGGAAAATAGACTTCACACTATTGATGAAAATTTATTTAACGGCTTATTTGTGCTAAGCAAGTTGACGCTCAATAACAATCTACTTGTCAATATTGATCGAAAAGCTTTCAAAAACTGCTCCGACTTGAAAGAACTGGATCTGAGCTCTAATCAACTAATGGAGATACCCGACGCGTTATGGGAACTTCCTTTCTTAAAAACACTCGATCTCGGCGAAAATCAGATATCTGACTTTAGAAATGGCTCATTTAAAAACTTAAATCAACTAACCGGATTACGCTTGATTGATAACCAAATTGGAAATTTGAGCGTAGGCATGTTTTGGGATTTGCCGAGCCTGCAAGTTTTGAACATTGCGAAAAATAAAATTCAATCTATCGAAAGAGGCACGTTTAGCCGAAACGGACAACTAGAGGCTATACGATTGGACGGCAACTTCCTGTCGGACATCAACGGAGTATTCTCAACGCTCGCTAGCCTTCTTTGGCTCAACCTATCGGAAAATCATCTAGTGTGGTTTGATTATGCGTTTGTGCCCAGTAATTTAAAGTGGTTGGACGTCCACGGTAACTTTATTGAACACTTGGGTAACTATTACAAGTTGCAAGATGAAATACATATAAAGACTTTAGATGTTAGTCATAATCGTATCGTAGATATAGGGCCTATGGCCATTCCTAATAGTGTAGAATTATTGTTTATAAATAATAACTATTTAAACAATATTCATGTCAATACGTTTTTCGATAAAAAGAATTTAACTCGTGTAGATATGTATGCAAATGAAATTGTTAATTTAGAGTTAAATAGTTTACGTTTGTCTTCAGTGCCAGGTAACAAAACATTGCCAGAATTCTATATCGGCGGCAACCCCTTTCAGTGTGATTGTACAATGGAGTGGTTACCGATAATTAACAACATGACTGCCATGCGACAATATCCTCGTGTAATGGACTTGGAAAATGTTTTATGCAAAATGACAAATACTCGTAGCGGAACCCACGTGCCCTTAACTAATCTTAAGACAACGGATTTTCTATGTGAGTATGAGACTCATTGTTTTGCCATTTGTCATTGCTGCGACTATGACGCGTGTGACTGTGAAATGACTTGCCCTCACAACTGTACATGTTATCATGATCCATTATGGAACACTAACGTTGTTGATTGTTCCGGACAATCATCTGTAGAAATACCAAGTAAAATACCGATGGACGCAACTGAAGTATTTTTAGATGGTAATAACATAAAAGAATTGCAAAATCATGTTTTTATTGGTCGACAGAAAATGAGATCTTTGTATGTAAATAATAGTAACGTAGATAACATTCAAAATAGAACATTTTCAGGTCTCAATGCTTTAGAAATTCTTCATCTAGGCAATAATAAATTAAAAGAATTAAAAGGCTATGAATTCCATCAGCTCAGTAATTTAAAAGAGCTGTTTTTACAGAATAATCTAATTAGTCATATCGCAAACATATCCTTTATTTCGTTAAAATCTTTAGAAATTTTACGTCTCGAGGGAAATCGACTTGTTGATTTTGGTGTATGGACTTTTAATAACAATCCAAATTTAAAGGCATTATCGCTTGGAAACAATCTGTGGTCTTGTAAATGTCGCTATTTACAAGAACTTACAGCCTATCTGGCTGGAAATGCACAGAGAATCGTTGACATAACCGACGTATGGTGTTGGAATGGAGATGCAAAGCCGCCACAGAAAAAGGAACTTAATTTAAACGGCACAGCCTGCAGCGATTATTATGCCGATAATTCAGTTATCGGAAACATGTTAGTGTCGAACTACGTTCCCATGATGGTGTCAACTCTCACAGGCTTTATGTTAATTTTGTTGGCGCTTGTAGTATTATTTCTTTTTAGAGATTCTCTTAGAGTTTGGCTTTACACTAATTGCGGCATACGGGTATTCTCATTTGCTGGCACGTTTGAAGAGAATGAAAAGTTATATGATGCCTACGTTTGTTACAGTCCTAAAGATGAGGAATTTGTAGTGCAGTCATTAGCGACTGAATTAGAAAATGGCCACCCATCGTACCATCTTTGTTTACATTATAGAGATATTATAAAAACCCATAGTGATCGTGATATACTACAACACCATGCCGAAGGGAACCAACAGTATATTCAATGTGCCCCGCCAGTTGTGGAAGCTGCGGAGGCATCGAAGAGAATAATACTCGTTTTAACAAGAAATTTTATGCAAACAGAGTGGTCCCGGTATGAGTTCCGACAAGGGTTACACGAAGCGCTCAAAGGGTGCATTTATAAGTTGGTGCTAATAGAAGAATGTTCGGTAGTGGCGGACGCACTGCGCGACCCGGATTTACGACCCTACCTTAAAACGGGATCGCGCTTACAATGGGGTCAAAAAAGGTTCTGGGAAAGGCTGAGATACATGATGCCGGATGTATCACATCAAGATCACAAGACGCGAAGTCAAAGTTATAGGAAAAATATAAATACTTATACGTTAGATTCTTCAGTACCTAATGGGAATCGCACATTGTCTTATCCTGACAAATCACCAGTATTAGGGATTGCAGGTCAGGGAGCGAGCGCGCCACCCGAATATAGTACGGAGGTTCGGCAATCTCCTTCCGCTATAAGGCAAACGCAGGCTGTGGCGTACGGTCCCGATGGGAGACCAATATCAGATCATATCTATTCCTCAATTGACTCAGACTATTCCTCGCTCGAGCACGGCATGACGCCCGGCAGACGGCGCGACCTCCGCCAATGGCCGCCGCCACCTCCTCTTGTCGACACGGGCAGCGCCGTGCAAGCTTACCTAGTCTAGACGGGCCTGTGCCCAACTTCCAGTCACAACTATGTAAATATGTAGATGTTTATATTAGCTCGCTGTAAATATTGTAATTATTATTTTTAAGTGCTATACCAAAATTTTAATTAAGAGAAATTATTATTGCCTGTTCGTTATCCTGTGTAAAGATTTCATATTAAAATTTTAAAGACTGCTGTAGCATATGAATATTGTAAATAGCAAGGATAAGTGATCATACTAAATTAATATCTGTAATATGCCGTTATTTATACACTATGAAAATAAAATGATGAAGATTTTTAAACAAGTATTTTATTCGTATTAGTTTACCCCTTATAGCTAAGAAGACATCACAAAATTAATAAAAAATCTGATTACAAAATTAAATAAGCAACATTGAGATATCTTTCTTGTTTTACAATATAATATATTATGACTAGAAACCATATGTACGAGTATGTACTTTATTCCATGTCATGTATGTCCACATACATATGCTTAATTTTAACGTTACAAATTCAATTTTAACATATTACATATTAAATAGTTGATATTTTGCTTGGAACTTTCATATCTCTAAACACAATTACGCCATTGACATAAAAGTTAATAAGTAGAATTTCTTCAAAATCGCAAATATTGGCAAGCTTATTTTGCATAACCTGAAAATTGTATAGTTTTGAATTTACTTACATATTTCGTAACTTTCACGTAAATAGAGTCAAAGCTGCAACTTATTCTGAATGAAACTCTTCAAGTTACATATAAAATCGTAAAAGCAATGCTATGTAAGGTGAGCATCACTTACATCATACGGCACGATCTCGGTAAGTGCGCCCTCATTACGTAAACATTTTTGTAAATATGAATTGCATATGCTGTGACCCTTTCACGTGATGGCATAGCGTTAAAAGTTTCTAGTTTAAAGTCTCTGACATCTACCCCAATTTAATATTTTTTCCTAACAACTTATTCAGTTAGTTACAAAGAGCAAACTATACTTAACTTAGATTAAAGTAAACTTTATTATTTAAAGATTTATGAAAAGTACAAAAAAAATCATTCATTGAAATTTTTGTCAAAAACACAATATCGATTTATTGGTACTTTACTTTTTAAATAATTACAGGTCAAAACAAGCACATTCTTAATTTAGATTAATAACAAATAAACGCTTAATCTTTGGAGTACAATTGTTTCTCAATTAACAATAAATCAACGCACAAAATGTGACATTTACTTATATACTAAAAAAAAATTAATGGCCTGATGCTATGATGTGGCCCGGAAGTCGGTTGTATAGGTTTTTACATACTCCTTGTAACAAGAGAGAGCGAGAGAGAAGCTATAAGACACAGTACGCGATACCCGTTTTTTACCTTGACAGCCAGGCAACGTGACTTTGTTTTGTCAAGAGGTAGTAGAAACTAGTAGCAGTTATTGCATGATAGAGCCAGTTATGAAACATGACCCCACAAGCTTGAAGTAGTTTTAAAATTTAGCGTTTCTTGCGCGTCGGGGACCTACAGAACTCTTTGAAAATCGAAGAAAACGACTTTTTCCCTATACTCCAGATTAAGATGTGAGAAAGTGTCTTTAAAACCAAAGTTACCACTAAAACTCACTTTAAGCGTTAGATTAGTTGGAAAATAATAACAACTATTTATAGATATGCATAAATGTTATGTATAAAATATATATAACATTATTTCAGTTGAAATGAAATGAGAATCCATTGAGAATATAGTCCCTGCACGGCTCACGATATATGAATAGATTCTCTATTGTTTTGAAAACAACAACAAAAGAACTACGGTTGTGTTGTGGAATGCTAGCAATAGCGAGCAATTTAATTAAAACTAGAAACTTGACCTAATTTACAATTATAGTGGTAAACGGTACACATTAATAACTTACAGTTGAGTGGCTTAGGATTTGACTTATAATTTTATGTTTGTGGTTCGATTTTAATGCGGTCACACCTTTTTAATTCAGTTGACTTATTACTAGCAGATGCCAGCGACTTGATCCACAATATATATTTATACATCGATGAATTTCTATTAAGGAGCTAAAATATCCATTTTACTTCGTAAATAGCTGAAAGTTCGCATTTCTAGATGAATGATTCAAGACTTGTTTCATCCCCTTATAGACAAAGTTTTAATAAAAAGGCTGAATCGATATTTCTCATTAGCTTATACACAAATTGACATCAAAACCTTTAGCTGCTTTAACATTACACATCCTTTTCACCCCTCTGTAGATGTGTTCGCTTTCATAACAACGGGAAGCTCGTGTTACGAAACCAACGTTCCTAGGTCCAGAATTTTTTTCTATGCGGTAATAATCACTGTTCCTATGTAGACGTATTATTCGTATGAGGAATCCTTACTTTAAGCGTTATGCTTGTTGCGAGTAAAGTTTTCGATCATTCAAGAAATGACGTGACAATTTTTACTATGTTAAAATATTTGTCCTTTATGTTCACAACCAATATTGAATTTCTGTATAGATAAATTCATTGAAATTGGTGAAGCCAAATTGACATTATTTTCCATAATCGGAAATTTACTTTGGCTCCTATCCAACTCGTGGGACCTCTTCCTGTTTTATAGAGAAGCTGTTCGGTATTCGTCCGTAGTACAAATGAGTCATCGCGGCAATTATTATGTGGACAAGGCGGTTAAGAAGGTCTTCCTGGATGTATCTTAAGTACTAAACTTTAATTTGAACTTTATTTTCATTGGGCTACAGTATGTTTTTCTATGATCAATTTCTTTGAACACTTAGATTAATTTCCTACAAGTGTTTTGAAACGGTAGGCTATATTTAGTGTTGGCAATATCCTAAAAAAAATTGAAAGCGCTTACAAAGAGTAGACAGTGACTACTGTTGTACATTTTGCACGGTCTTGTTGACAAAAAAGTTTTTGTGGATAAAACTAGTTTTTATTATTTGTAGTTTGATTTACTATTTTTTGCAACTTTGTAAGTAAATAAAAAATACAATCTAAATTATCATTGAGAATACAAAGAAAATCTTTTTTTTTCGCTATCATCTTTTGCATTGAAATGGCATCTTTAGTTCAATAATTAGTAGGTCGAGTTTCAAGTATGCTTACCTTATCCCCTTAATTACAACTTAGGTCGAATGTTACCGATTTCATTTGTGGTATATTTGGTTGGCAAAAGGACTTCTATACCTATATGTACATATTTTATATGTAGATCTTCTCGGGATTCAACTGTCGACAAAAATAAAGACAGAGCATCGAATCTATCCTTCCACTATCTTATAATAATAATAATAAATCTGCCTTTTCTAGAATGTTTCCCACTGCGGGGACACAGGCCTCCTCTCTGAGAGAGGGAATGAGCCGTAATCCACCACGCTGGCCCAGTGCGGGTTGGTGGATGTCACATGTCTTCGATTGGTGGTTCTAAGAACATGCCGGTTTTCTCACGATGTTTTCCTTCACCGCTTTTGGAGCAGTGCTGACAAAATAAATTACACAAATAAAAGCGCCTGCCTGGGTTCGAACCCGCATCCTACAAGTACTTAAGTCGGGGCCTAAACCGCTGAGCCATCACTGCTCCGCTGCTATCTTACGCCAATATAATTAATGGTTTAGAATTTAGAATACGGTTGGTAAGCACATGGTCGTGAGTGGTGCGAAAAGCAGACTTAATAACCTGCTCTTTTTTATTATTTGATAGTCAATTGTTTAATTTAAAACTAATTAATTTAATTTAATAATTAATTTTAGTACATACTTAGTAGACTAAAATCATATTTCAATTACAAACTCATGGCGCCTGTTAGCATACAAGGTTCACGTGAAGGATAAACATAAAAAAATAATAGTACAGGCGAGCTTTTTCCACTTCGGTCACCGGACGCGATATCCGCCGCCGGGCGTGATCAGAGTAACCTCTAGCAGTCCCGCGGCTTTGTACAAACTCGCTGCCACATCTGAATACTTAATTCACCATTAGCTCATAAAATGCGCGCCTCGACTGACAATGACCGCTCATAATCTCGAGTTATAAAGCGAAACGTGTGTATGAACTTTCGTTTGACAGTTTAAACGGCTTCTGTGTTTAAAAATATTATTGCCATATTTTATAAATATTTTATGAAATTCGTATAAAATATGAAGTCTGCTGAATTTAAAGGGGTTCGTTAGATATATAAGAAAATAAGAATTGAAGAAAGAGAGATGGTTTTGCGGAATTATGTGTAATTTACAATATGTTGTTAGAAATACCATACATACATACATATACTTATTAAGTATTTATTGGTATTTATATTTGTATAATATTCATGAAAAGGGGAATCAATTCAAGGAACGTAATCGTGAACTTAATACTTATTGAAAGTTGTATGTTGAGCCGAATTTAAAGGAGAGAACACAAAAATCAGAATTATCACTGAATGTTATATCGATAAGGTAAATTTGGTATTTTACAACCTGTAAAAAGTCTAAATATGAATATCACAGTAACAATTAACGGCGCAGGTCGTGGGTTCGATTCCCACCCAGGACAGACATTTGTGTGCATGAACATGTCTGTTTGTCCTGAGTCTGGATGTAATTATCTATTTAAGTATGTATTTACAAAAGAAAAGTAGTATATGTAGTATATCAGTTATCTGGTTGCCATAGTACAAGCTCTGCTTAGTTTTAGATCAGACGGCCGTGTGTGAATATGTCCTAGGATATTATTATATTATTATTATGACATTTATTTATATTTAAAACATATTTTTTTATAATATACCTTAAAAAATCTACCAAAACAACAGACATTCTAAAATATATTATATAAAAATAGTGTTCCACCGGCTGCGGAGTCCTTTTATTTCAAGCAACCAGTGGTCAGGGTTACAGAGAGAGGAACTTTCTCACAATGCGGGCAGACTCTAAAATTACCGCTTTTTGTATCAAGCCCTTAACCCAGCCGTCTAGCGAGAGCTTCTTAAGATGTTGGTCGAAGCTCTTCGCTAAAAGTCCGTTCACTGATACGACCACCGGAATAATGGTAGTCGATTTTATACCCCACATGGCGGTAATCTCGTGAGCCAAGTCTAGGTACTTCATCAACTTTCTTTCTCAGCTTTCACGAGATTTTCGCCATGCGGGATAGTGATATCGACCAACATTACACGACTCTCAGATCGGTCTATTATCACAATATCGGGTCTATTGGCGACAATATATCTGTCTGTGATAATAGATCGATCCCAGTAGAGCGTGATATGACTATTTTCCAGGACTGGCGATGGCTGGTATTGGTAGTACGGTACCTCAGTATCCACAAGGGCATATTTAAGGGCAAGTTGCTGATGGATGATCTTGGCTACTTGGTAATGTCTATGCAAGTATGCACCGTCCGCAAGACGAGAACAGCCGGAGACAATATGTCTAATAGATTCCCCGGGACGACGACATGCCCGACAAATGTCAATCGTCCCGTCCTTTAGAATATGCCTCCGGTAGTTGTTCGTTATGATGACTTCGTCCATAATTGCAAAGACAAAACCTTCAGTTTCCCCAAAAAGGTTACTGAAGCGTAGCCAAGCCACGGAGGATAATTGGTCCACATCAGGCCCTGTCAGGGCGCGATAGAACCTACCGTGTAGCTCTTTACCCTTCCATACACTAATGCGGTCTGAGACACTAAGTACCTGCAGCCTAAGCCAATTCGTGGTAGCCAAGGAAAGCGGCGTGAGTCCTTTGTCTACTGCTACAACATCCCGATACATCTCCACGTTCATCTTAAGGAAGTAGTCCCTGAGATTACACACCTCACGGTGATGTAGGTTTTTGACATTTAAAAAGCCACGACCCCCACATTTCCGTGGGATGTACAATCTCATTACAGATGAACGCGGATGATGCATGCGATATGCTGTTAGCAATCGACGAACTTTTCTGTCCAAGGCATCCAGTTCTGTTTGAGACCACCTCAGTACGCCAAAAGAGTAGGTTAAGATAAGCACGACCCAGCTATTAAATGCACGGCTCTTGTTTCCACCTGATAAAAGACTTTTCAGAACTTTTTTCAGGCGTCCGAAGAACCGCTCACTTACCAGCTGTTTCATGCACTTATCATTAATGCCTACTGCTTCTGACATACCAAGATATTTGTAGCTTTCAGCCTCCGACAGAGAAATGAGGGATACATCCTGAGATCAGAACTGCAAATTCTCAGAAGTTGCAAGTTGTTATTATTATTATTATTAATTTTGATAAAACAATTTGATGCAGTTCGAACAAAACATTCAAAAGCAACATTCGAATAGATTTGTTTCGTAATGATCCGTTTCCAGGAAGATAAATCAATTTTCATTATTATCAAATAGTCGTCATTACCAGCCGCTTAATATTCTGAAGTTATAGCGGTTTGAATTACATACGATTGGTATAGTCGTTTATACCTATTTTCGTGTAGTAACGTTTGAACTAGTTCTGAGTTTAGAATTAAGTTCTTGAGTATAATGCTTTATAGTTTTATAATAAATATTTCTAATTTATAGGAACAATACCAAAGATTTTAAAGGGTTTAATAAAAATATTTTTTAATAATTATACTAAAATCTTTAACGGGAAAAAATTGTTGCAACTAAGCGTGGGAATGACGGCATCTATTTGTCGAATGAAAATTATACACTCATGCTTGTGGTTGACAATTAACATGAATTGTGTGACATTTTACGAATCAAAATGTTTGCATACGGCGTTGACACCTGCGTCAAATGTTGGCTTTACCATTTCGGCTGCGTCCACAAGGCTGTAAATTCTTTTAAAGGATTATATGACACGTCTTCAGATGATGCCTCAATCTTTTGACATTACGTAAATGTTAAATATCGCACATGATGTTTATCATTTCATTCATTGTCAACAATTTATGTTGGTCTTATATAAGGTACACCTCGACCAAGGTAGAACCATATCAAGAAACCACCATATTTTCACTGATAAATAAAAATGATATTTTACAATGTACAACCTCACGGCTTACCACAAGCTCAGCTGATGATGTGAGGCGATGTGGTCGAAATGATGTTAAGCTAGCCAATTCACTATTCTTCAGAAGGTATTCTTCATACGCGGACGTTCGATCATGGACTTATGTACTTAGCAACTTACTGCATTTAGCGAAACAGCAAAGCATAGATAACGATTGTATTCTAACGTAACTCAGTAGCTCATAACGGTTTTTTCGGAAATTGTTATCAGACGTTGAACTTAATGAGTTTAGGACTAAATTTGTGTAAAGGCTATGTATTTTATCACCTTATTCTTTTCCTACTGCCTTTAATAAAATGACGACCTGAATGTTACAGTTATAAACCGCATATATTTGGAGAATTCGTTTATGATATGACATCCGACAATAAAATTCGTTTCTCTGAATCATTAAGGTTGTGCTTTCACCTCGCGGTTTCGGATATTTAAAACCATGCATTATAATGCCATTGCTAATCTGTCACAGTCTAATAGTTTGTGGTTTCAATTGGTTGCTTTCACTTTGAAAGAAATTACTCCAGATTTACACTTTCCCCAAACAAACGTTTTCGTAACCACAAAACACTACGTTACAATAGTCTAGTAGTTAACATCAAAATGTTTCGTAGAAAGTATTATAATAATATTTACCTTTTTTCTTTGGTCTGTCCGTATACCCCAGCTGTTATATTGAACAATATATTTATAATACTTACATCATAATATTTAGGCGCATTGATAATGGCATTTTCAGAAAATACTTGTAATGATGGAACAAAGGCATTCATAAGGACTGCCGACAGAAGTGAAAACTTAGAACAGGCTCGACAATAGCTTAATAATAAATTATCAACAAAAAACCCCTAATATCTTATGAGTAAAATAAAAAATTGAATACTGTTCCGAATTCATACAACTTCCGATCGCCTCGTCCGATCACTCTTTTCGTAACACTTTCGTCGTGCATTCACCAGCTGAAAGTCAAGCGCGCCTTAAGAAGTTTTAACTTCAAAAAGTGCAAAGCTTTTCAGAACAGCACAATATAAACAACGACCGTATAGGTATAAGTATTAGCCTACGGAAGTAATGTTTGGCCGATTAAATTGAAGCCCTAAAACCGTGGTCTAGTGAATTATTTTGTTAATTGTTTACTCGGAGTTTACATTTCTGAGTATTCCAAAATGTCTAGTTGAAATGTATTTGATGCTTATACAACCGAAATTGATTTATACTACAATACATTCGTTAAAATACAAAGTTAGTTATTTTTTTAGTCCCTACGATACTAAATCAACGCGGCAAGCGACTCAGGCATATTTTCGCCACGTCAACAACTAAGTAAAACAATTGACCATAAAATCCATCGTACGTGTCCCTCACAAAAAGAGAAAGCTCCGGGGTCCATTCTAATGTCCCGTTTCTTAGAACATTATGTCTTATTTAAGACACGACAAAATAAAATCGCTCGCGCCGAAAGAATAAAGCGAAATGGGCCATAAATGCCCGATGGAGCTAAAGACAAAAGTCGTGGAGCTACCGGCGCAGAAATATTTGGGACGTTGTAAAATGCGCCTCTAACTTTACTGCGATATTGTACTGCGTCTCTAATTGTTTTTTTTCTTCATTACTGTTTTGACAAGAGCTTCTGTATCATTAAAAGGCCACCGATAGATATTTAAGTCCGGTAGTGTTTCACTTGGCATTGTTTCACTTGCTACCTGTTTTGCGCTATTGTGAATTTGTGAAAGGCAGGCAAATGCAGTTTAACTTCTGTTTGTAATGTTATCCTTGACAAAGTCATCTCGGTAATTAGTTTTGTCTCTTAAATATTCATGTATTGTACTTAAAAAAAATTTTTGCTTGGAATAATATAAATAAAATATTGGCTCGAACATTTATAACAATATTGGGACGGACATAGAGCCAACATTTGACATTTTATTAAATCTTCAGTAAAATATTAATCTGAGATTGAACTATAAGCAGGTATATATTTCATGAATACATGTTTCAGTCGCCACTGACACTCACTTTAATATCTTATGTACTATTTATACTTTAATATAATATATAATAACATACTATATACATGATATTAACATTTCACACCCAATATGTTCCAATTCCAGAATCAACATTCACCGATATTAGATAAATAGGCGTCAGTAGTTGCAGATTTCTCGAACTGATTTCTCACAGAAAATTATAATTAATTAATTTCTTTATCATTGAGTAACTCTATAATTAACAATTTATTTATGGTTTACTGGATGTCGAGAATTACATACTTAATTCCTTTATGCACGCACTTGTGATAGCGCCGGCAATTATACGACAAAAAGTTCTAAAAGGGGTATGTTTTTTATTTTTAGTTTTTTTTGTATCATGCTGTCGGCATATTACAAATGCAGAATCGCCAGACCAGAACCAATGCTCGGCTCGAACGTACAAACGCCGAGTTTTATAGCGCAGTAGCGAGCTTCGTGACGTCCTGTTTACAACCCCTGCCTACCAACGTTCGGTAGCATTCGGTCGACATGAAATAAAATTTAATTTGCCCATTGTTTGTTTTTTTCCCCATTGTCTCTTCCACTTATGCGTCCCTTATTAAAGGCGTTAGGGAATATTCTCCAACACATGTTTTTGTCTATTCATAGAGTTGGTTTATTTGAAAAGTTGGGCAACGATTGTGTCCCATTGCGTCATAAATCATTGAAGCACTCCTGTTGCTCCCTGCCGAAGCTGAAGTTTGGCCGTTCGTTTTATTATTCTTTTGTTTAAAACTTTTATTGGCGCGGCCATTCCGAAAACTAATTTATTCAGGGCTCTGAATGGTCGTAGCCTTGGAACTTATGCCTACTTTTCAAACAGGCTCCAATTTCCTTCTTGTTTTACGTTCTATCTCGATTCTATTCTTTAACCTAAAAAGGTAAATGCTTTGTCAATGAATATTTGAAGTAAATCAATCGAATAATAATATGTTTGGAATTTTTGTTTTTTTTTTACTATATACAAACTTAAATACTTTAAATGCTTTTTATACATTTATGTACGTTTTATATTTACTTAAAGATTAGTCGTCGTATTTTAATACAAAAGTGCTTATTGTATCCAGAACTAACCCATTATAATGCCTCTTATTAATATTCGAAGAAATTCGTTTTATCAAAGTCAAATAACAGGCACATCATTCACGACACTGTTACGGCAGCAGTATTAGGCCCGAAAAAATCCACATTAAAATCTTATCGATGCTCGTTTAAGCACCGTCTCGCTCGAAATGGTTATTTAATGTGAAAAAATTATAGAACTCTTTCTACTCCGAGGTTCTGGTTATGACTGTCTTAATTACCGGTTTTACAATGATTTATTATATAACGCGGGAATAATTTTTAAAGTCGGGCCCAATGACGTATGACTGCTCTCCTAGGGAACTGGTTGGGTCGCCGCCGGCTAGGAGGCAACTAATAAGTCGCTTAATAACTTTGCAGTGTGTAGCTCCTTTTTCATGTTTTGATTCTACCTTTTTTTTAATATCCGTCCCCTTTTTAAAGCCGTCAGTGACGAGGATTGGAAAACATAAAAGAAACAATTACTCGTGCTTATAATACGAATAATAAACAACTCGCGAATATACTTAGTAATACAGTAATGTTTATATTTATGAAAAAATATCAGTTAGAAGAAGAATAGAATAGAAAGAATTAGAATACATTTTAATTTGCCTTTTTTTATGGAAACAACAGTCTCGCTTGATGTCAGTCCCAAATTAGGTTTGTTACCAGCTTACAGCCAGCTTACATAAAGGGTAAGTGATAAAGTGGAAAGATAGAACGAGTGAGAAACAGAAAGTAAACATAAAAGTGGAGGTCTTCTGCGACGTCGTGGTATTGCTTCGGTCTATTCAAGCAATTGATCCGGTTCAACGTTTTTACTTATTTTTGTGATCAAGCGATAGATAAATAATGGCTTGTCAATTAGATTCGATTTTCGATTCCGCCACTAACAAATAAATCTCGACCTACGCTTTGTCACCTGTCAAATGAAAAAATTTAATTTGTCTCACTCAACGTTGGTACTCCTCAGAATTCGCTAATTTCGATGGTTATTTTATAAAATATCGACCGATATGTTCGAAATAGTTTCCAATACGACAAATAGTATTATAAATTATATTTATACGTACATAATTGCATGAATAACATCATTGTTAATCGTAACGAACCTCATTACCTTCCAAAACGGATTCCATTTTCATTCTAATATCAGAGGGTGATACAAACGTGAGTCATGCATGTCAACTCAATAGTGTCACGAGTCTTATTAACTTTGTGGAACACTCGTTCCTCGCGTCGCGTGCAACGCTCGCCTTCAATGCGCCTGCGCCGACTCCGGTTTATAAATAATAGTCTAATGACAAGGAATTACCGTGTTCCACCGCCGCGGTACAACGCTGACCCGCTGTTTGATACTGGTTCATTACAACCAAGGCCTTGGAATGCAATCCTTTGGTAGGCCCGATCGTACTATGTATTTTCTTTTCTACTCAAACATATTTGTAAAATATCGTTTGAAATTATTATAATGTATGAATAAACGAATAAGTAAGTTGCATAATTCTACACAAATGTTACATCTCAAATTAGGAATTAAAATGTTCAAAGGCAAAACTTATTAAAAATTCTACGTGTATTCTTTCAAATACGATTTGAGAGATAAAACAAAAACAGTTCTGAATTAAATGTTAAAAGACAATAACGAGAGAGACAATATATTGCTGATTTAAATTCGTGGAAGAGACGTGCTGCAATGACAAAGGTATTTTAATTAGTGCTGTCATTTCAAGTAGAGTACTTAGCGCCAACTTAAGATCTGATTTGAATGGGTAAGTTATATATCAAAAGCTATAACCCATTCGGCATTGGCGACAGCTTTAACTGTCCAAATTATTTTAACAAGAGTTATTAAAAAGAAGAACAGCTCAGTGAATTATTTTGTTTCTATTTGTGCTTGATTGTATTATTAGAGTTAAGATGCAAGACAGATTTAAATGCTCAAAGCAACACCGAACTTCTTTCTCAATAAATAGAAATAAAAAAGATATACACATTATATATGCATACATTCTTAATATTTATCCTGTACTATTAATTTCTCTTACGCACAAGAGCATATGATAAAAACATTCCAAGCACCCATTTAAGATAAAGCAAAACATCGACGATCAAACAATTAACGATTGTTCTGTTCTCAAAGCTCCTTGCCTTACAAGACTGTGACGTCAAGGGATCGCATTACCACACAAGTGGAAGATTATTTATTGAATCAGTACGCAACGTTCAATGTTAAAACAATGTTCTTATAGGAGTACGCGTCGTTAATTACAAACAAACACGGCGAGCTGGGTTATGACGATAGTAGTCGGGGAGCTCGTAACGAAATCGTGAAATGTAATTTGTATGCAAGTTTGTAAAGTCCGAAAGCCTAATAAAAATCAATGGACTGAAACACGAGGCTCTAATTCGTTAACAAAATTTGAA
Organism: Papilio elwesi; assembly: GCA_029849275.1. Classification (NCBI taxonomy): domain Eukaryota; kingdom Metazoa; phylum Arthropoda; class Insecta; order Lepidoptera; family Papilionidae; genus Papilio; species Papilio elwesi. The sequence goes on from CM056697.1 coordinate 8,816,801, forward strand.
TATCGCCCATTGACTCCTGTTATTCAACATTTATGCGAACAGCTGTAATAAAAATGAATTGTACATGTTTTACGTGTCATAATATAAAATTATATTTGTTTTAAACAGGCCAGTTAATACACGTTATTGGTTTATGTTGTGCTACCGAGTTAATTATTTTTGCTATACTATAGCACGAAAGTTTTAAATCTTGTATCATATCGTAATTTACAATACAATAGAATACAATATTATAAAATATAATATAGACGTAGTAATAGAATAATTCTTAAACGAAATCGCAGAAACATTGGTTAATCGTAATCTTTTGTTGGTAAGATACCTTAAACCAGATTTTCTTAAAAATTGGTATACAATAAGTTAAAGCTGTAAATAACTCTTAACAACATAATACTATGCGCTTTCTATATTTTTTCAGCTATTCTATATTTAGTTCAGCTCAAAATGGTACAAGTTTTAACGTGTTGCTGACAGAGATACTTAATAAATATGACTTAGTTGTCGTGACTGGCTCCGGGCCTATCTCTGCCATTGTCGGTGCTTCTGTTTTACTCTGAAAGGACTATTGTCCGTCGAGAATATCTCTCGCATACTCGCTATACGCTTAACATACTTTAATGAAAGTAAATTTATGCAGCGAATCTAGCACAATGTATTAAGGACTTCTAGTTTATTATTATTTTGGGCGCACAGCCATTGCAATTCATACTTTTAAGAATCCTTGAATTTAAGACTACCGTAACTTATAACTAAAAAAACAATCTTTATTTGCAATATATATTTGTAACAACTTAAAATTATAATGTATTTCAAAATTTTTGAATACAATACGGAATACAGAAAGGTATATTTGCCCTGAACACAAACAAACTTGCTTCAGCATGTTCAAGAAAAGAATGAATAGGGATATGCTTAACTACAGTATCATCTTTCGACCACATCGTAACTTAACATCATATGGGATTGTTATGAGCCACCAATTTATAGTTATGGTAGAAGAACTTATAGGGATCAGATTAGTGACATACTAAAGAAGGGATAAGGAGTACAAGTAACAGACCAGCTTGTATGGGTAGACGTATGGGTATAGATGAAGCGAGAGAGATGTGCCAGGATCGCGCAAAATGAAAATCCATAATGTCTGCCTACACTTCTGCGTTACGGGCGTGAGCGCATATATATTTATTAAGCTATAAATTTTAATGCGAAGCTTTATATCACGAGGTGAGGGTATCAATGCAATATGATTTTTATTATTTATAAATGTTTTGTTTCATTTAATTTCCTAATTTTCCTTACCTCTTTCTCGGCATTGAATATGATAGTCTACTTTCTTATATAAATATAAAGCAGCTCTGTAATAAAAAAAGAGAGTTCAAGTGGTATTTATTTAGGGGAGAAGAGATGCGGGCTAAAAATAAAGTATCAAAATTGTTAATCTAATTGCTTATTATTTTGTGTCTATTTAATTATGTTTAGCCTGGTTTCAATATAAGTGGTTATAATGTATTTCAAACGTACTTTGCGTTTCTTCGGCCTTTAATGAATAGACACCATATTAAGCGATTAAAAAACAAAATGGAGCACCCGGTATCAGTACTGCTTTTTTATTTGTACATCTCTGATGTCTAGTTTTGGTTTTAATTTTTAGTCTCTCAGTAGTTATTTTAGTTTCTATGACGCATTGAAATCATGAGATAGTCATTCAGTCCTTGTAAATGGGTGTTCAGGTTTATTGCTATCCAGTCGTTAAACCTTTTACAGGGCGTCTGCACCTATTACATTTCAGATTACATTACTTTTATAGTCCAAGATGTTGTAAATATGTAAAGCCTCCTTCTGTTGAGTTGTTGTCTGACGTCTTTAAATTGTTAGGATTACGAATGATGACATGATATCTGTACAAATTGTGTATAACACTTTTAGGGTGTTTCAATATAAAACTTGTACAAATTCTGTTGTATCTACTCCATCTTTTTTATCACCACAACGAGTGGTAACGTATACGCAACTCTACCGATCGTTGCAAATATTCCACTATGCGATTTTAATGTCTTAAGTAACCATTACTACCCAGTAATGGTAACTTGAGACACGATTATGATTATGGTTAAATAATACGAATGTCACCTCTCGCTTCAATATCGGTCAAGCCATTTAGGCTACAAGAGGTTAAAATAGAACGGACATACATACATACATACCCGCGAAAAACATTACCCATTTGTGACAATCGGGTATAAACGTAGATTTGAATGGATTTTTATGTGTACATTCTAAATCTAAATCGAACAATCAAAATGAAAATACGAACCGTCTTATTACCGGGTGATTTTAAAGCATAATTAATTTAGAAGTTGCTTTAGATAAATAATTCGTGAATTCTCGACAAATAAATAAGTTGCTAATAGAATGCTCCATAAAGATATTTTATAATCTTAGCACTGAAAGAATTTTCCATCGTAATCTTATCTAAATCTACCCCTATGGGGTATTCCGTTCATGTGAACTACCGACACAGCGTTTACTGCACATAGAGAACATATAAGGCATGAATTTCGCTCAGCGCCCGTGGCAACTGCCCTTTTATGGCGAAAGGAGAATGCCGCGTTAAACATTTTTGTGATTGAATTGAGATAAAACTATCTAGGAAGCTATTTGTGCAGTTGATTTTTTCCGATACATACGAGGCTTTGACTCGCATTTGTGCTGTCATAATATTTTTTCAATCCACAATAACGTAACTATAATTTAATTGGCCATTTAATTTTTTGCAGTTAAAGTAATCTAATATTTGAGAGGACTATAAAACAATTGACTATAAGTCAACTACAAAATGTATTATAAAATGACGCTAATCGTTCCGTGAGATGGTAATTTTAAAATGATCGCTGATCCCACACTCGATCTGTTTGTTACATAACAGGAAGAGTCGGCATACAAGTTGGTATAACAAAGAATTGTTATGTAGCATTTTTAATCTTTTCTCTCAGTCACACGGTAAAAATTAAAAACTGTTTTTTATAATCATATTTTACTAGCTATTTGGTTCTCATTATCCTTGCTGGATATTTTTAGAATGTGTCAAAAAGTACAAAAAATTACCATTGCAACCGATATTTTTAATGGATGAAAGGTACGCCATGTAATTTTCTGTACCCTGACAGTAAGTTTATCGGTATTCGATGTCTACCGTTACTCCTTAAACATTATATAAAGGCGACGCATCTGCAGTTCCTCTGGTGTTGCGGGTGTACATGGGCGTCGTTGATCACCTCGTTTGCCCCTTCTCTTATTATATATATATATATATATATATATATATATATATATATATATATATATATATATATATATATATATCATCATGTAGATATGCGGTCGATATATACGAGCGTAGAGCATGTCTGCTTAGCGTTTTTCAACGTACAAGTACAGTACCTTTGTAGCGTTTATACACTAACTCTCAGCTGTGATAAGGTGAACCTATGAAGGGAACATGTTAGACGGGAACAGTTTGTGTAAATTATCTTATAATAATATAGTAAAAATTATGCAAGTATTATACGAGGCTATCATCGTTGTGTGTGCGGCATAGCTATGCAATTTGCACGAACGCTTTAGCGTGCCGGTCCACTCTGTATAACGGGTCTCTTACTGTACGCCGTAGAGATACCGTTTATAAGGAAATTAACGTTTGTTTTATGAATATGAATTTGCAAAATGAACCATTTCGGATACGGTAAGTTGTTGCACTGGATTCGGGCGAGGTGAAATCTTATACAATAACATGAGCATTCGTGTCTCGTAGATCTATCTATCTACTACTAAAAGAGAGCGATTTAAGTGCTAAATGTTTTCAACCCATTTTACATTCATTCCGTTAAACATGATATTAAAAATATAAATATTTGTGATATCTTCATACCCTATGAATTAAAATCATTGTTATATTCCAAGAACTAACCACAGTTAACGTTAACTTAACGGTTATCAATCTAAGTCAAATCTTTTAGAGAGTAGTTTATACTTTAATAAATGCTTAAACATAGCGCCTGACCTAATTTGCGACAACAGCAGAAACTCACATCGGTTTCAAATCGGTACACAGTGACAAAGCGCAACGGACGCTACAGATCTAAGTTGACCATCGACCGCCATAGAAACAGTTTCGAATTTCCAGAACTTTATGTAAGAGTGAAACAGGGATGGTAATGGAATAGAGGCGTGAATACGCAGAAATATAATTTTAGACGATAGTATTTAGTCAGTCATATCTTTCCCGATGTTTGGGGGTTGAGATGATTACTTATCATCATTAACTCAAAACCTTGTAGCAGATGCCTATGGTCTATCACCACTACGTTCACTTGATATCGAGCGAACCGCATGCTGGTTTGCCACCTTCTTCTTTTAAAAAAAACGCATACTAATTTTTAATTAAAAAAAAACAATAATTTTTCATGTACATTTATGAACGAGCATGTTTTAATAAAATAGCATTCAAATTATATTTTATCATCCCGATATTTAAATTCTGATAAAATATTATTGTCTTCATCAAGTATACAGAAATATAAATAAATTCTTGAAATAAAATCATGGACGTCCCTTATCGTTTATTCATGACCCTGCATCACCATACAAAACTCTTTCATTATTGCAGAAATCTTATTTACATTGTAAATCCTCGCTTGGTTTATTTAAATGGCAACATATCCTTGCGAAATATAAGAATAACTCTTGTTTAATATTTACTTTGATAGTCGTCTGATATCGAATATCTCCCGAGGGCTTCCACTCGTTACATAAACGTTTTTATGACACACATATTCTGTACAAATAAAACAAAATTATGTGTAGCTGTTTTGGTTACGCATATAATTTTATTACAGTAGAATTTCTATGGAAACTTTTTGTTCGAGATATATAACGTTATTTTATGATAATTAAAAAATATAAATTGTTTATTTCTGTAAGTTATGGGTACGATGTTCTTACAAATATTTGGAACTTCAATTTAATAGCTCTTACTAAATGGTTTACCTCTTAGCAAATTGTCCAGGTTCATTGAAAGATAATTGTCCGTTGGCTTTAGATTGCGTGCCGCTTCGGCGGTTGTTCGAAGAAATCTGACTTGTTACTATGATATATTCGTCGGGGTCTCGCGTTTAAGCGCGTGATAATATCGCGACATGCCACGAAGCTAGTGTCGAGGTTCCTTACTCTGCAAATAAATAATGCTAAACGATTTCTATTCCCCGTCAAGATTTATCATTTTCCTTTGTCGTCTCTCTGTTTGTACACAAGCCTATCACGACAGTGTACATTCTGTGTTCACTCCTTAAGTCTAAATGTGACTTCGGTATGTTTCCACCTTCAAAGAAATGAATAAATATTATTATTTCTTGTAACGTCAACCATTTTAACAAAAATACTACCTTTTCAGTCACGACATTTAAACAGTGGTAGAGCCCGCAACAGCATCTGCTGCACGAATGTGAATGAGGTGTCAGAGCCCTAGTTCTGGTCCTCTTCCCCTTCCCATTATTTTCTAATAAGGACCCCTCTTGGGTTTAACGGAGGAAGGATCGATTGGTAAAGGATATATTCTTTCTCTGTTTATTCCAGTTCATTAGGTACACAGTACAGTAATCATCAACTCATTAAGGATATTGCAGATGTCTATGGGTAGCAGGCGCTTAATATCAGTTGAACTTCTTGCTCGTTAAGCACCTTCTAGAAAAAACAATTTTAATTCAGAAATAGGTTGGTGGGAAGAATAAATAATCTACGACATCTGATTATGTCACGGATCAATGTGAACACAGCACGTCTAAGCTTTATACAGTACAGTACAATATCACTCACGGTAAGACTTCGACCAAACAAGTATCAGACTATGTGGCGTGAACGTCTCGTCTGTCGTGCGCTAAAAAGTCCACAAATTAACAAAATATCATGAAGAACTAACTTGTTTAACATTACTCATTTTGGGTAAAATTTATCACATCTTAAAAATATAGTACAACAAATATTGTTTTCAATGTAACAAACTCACCGAAAACGTGGTACGTTCTCGTACCACAAATATAAATTCTTCTCGGAAGTGAGCTGATTCAGATATCTCAGAATCATACACGTAACTAGTGAGCCGCCCGGCTTCGTACGGGTAGGATTATTTATGTTGATCCGATCGCTACCAAACTTCACAGGATGACCAGCTAGGCCAATCTGAATGTTTCCTGAAAATTCAATCATCAACCTGTTAATTTTTTTTTTATCGGTACTTATTAGATTGGAATCTATATATACCCGCATGGAATTATGAACTATAGGTACTGTAACGAAAATAGACACGTGACTTTCTTGAAATTAATCTATCAAAGCTCTAGGTGGTCGCATTTGTTAGATTGTATCGATGGAAATTGTAAGGTGACACCAACTTCTCGGTTGCCAAATGCGTTGGAATGTCGAACGTATCAGTCATCGAAAAATATTATTAAACATTGCCAGGGGTGCTAGAAGCCAATGTTACTTCCAATGAAGTGTTGTCCACTTTAATATACGAATTAACTGATGGTAAGTGATTCTTGGTACATAAGTATATTATACAAACTGCAACTTTATTGAGAGGTCAGAGTTTAATTTGTTATGTCGCTTATGGACGTATGTATGTATTTCGATCGCATTAGTGACGTCATGTGAGGTGGGAGCATTCTAAAAATATCGCTAAAATATTTACTCTCATAAAAATAAATTTAATATCACCTTCACTGACATGGAAAGTAAAGGGGGGTCTTATGTTATTAGAAATACAACGTACCTAATTTATTTTTATTAATTAAGAAATGTGACAAATAAATGTACCTATTTTAATTTGATAATTTAGTGATGGGAATTGACATACATGAATTTTAAAATTCGTTCCGACTAGTGGCAACATTAAGGCGATTTAAAAAAATCTCTAAGTACCAGTTACGGTAACTAAGTTATTTAATTAAATCATAATCATGTTGCTGTGTTGTAAAAGGCGAATATTAAGAACCTTTGGTTACATCGGATTGTCATATTCAGACGTGTCCTTCACTATCTAGTTACCAATTGTCCTCATTGGCATTTGCTAACTTTATGTATACCCGTTATAATCGACAGTTATACTTGTCCATGGTATAGTATAATTACAATGTATCCTTCCTGACAAACCACTGGGTATTATATAGTTTCTAATCAATAGAACCTCGGGGTAAAACGACTCCAGCTGATCGCAAACATAGACTAGGCGTGCAATTTCGCTCTAATCATAATGGCCGATTCAGTTTAATGCCTTCATCGCACACCTGAGCCTGGAAGGTGGTCTCGAACGAGGCTTAAGATATATCTAAGATGCACTATCGAAATGTGCCCGTAAATATAGTAGCATGAAAAATTGTAGCTGTAAACTTGTAAAATACTAGAATGTAAGAGAAATAAATCTGCTGTTAAATATTCTTGGAAGTGCATTATTATGTCTTCCACGGCGCTGCTCGTATTTAGTACAATTTAAATGTTATTTATTAAAGTTTTCGTTATATGTATACTACATATGAAAGTTACACTGAGTGGTTCGATATCTGTAGCCAAATATTGCCGGATTGGATAGCGTTTTATTTATTTTAAGTATCGTTTAGATATTTCAATATCTATATTTTTTGTAACGAAATTTACATTTAAATAAATAATCTTAATAAATGCCTGTTTTTTTTTCATTTATTAATCGAGAGACAACAACGAGATTCATTAGAAGATCCTACACTTTTTGTTTTTTTTTATTACGTAAATCTATTTAAATTAAATGAATCGTATATAAACTTAATTGCGTCATTATATTCAATCATCAATCAACCATATTATAATGTTAAGAACGTGTAACGTAGGCAAGGAATAGTAAAGTATTTAATAAAAAAAAGAAATATAACATTGATGTATGTGTGTCGAGATGCAAGCAATTCGGATTAAAAACAATTTTTAAATGTGTTGGTTTTATTGTGTTATGTCAATATGCTGATTAATGAAATAATAAAGATGTGAGTACAAAAACCGAGACAGTCATTCGCAGAAAAATAACTGTCTCGGTAGCAGCTCTTGTGTGGCGCGCGCGTCGGCACGCGAGCGATGTGCACGCTCGTCTCGGTGCCGCCTCTTACCGGACAGTGGCCATAGACTTACGTTGAATAACAGATAGGTAACATTTTCGTCAAATATAATAGTAATTTTGATTAACATGAGCTATAATTTGATGGAAATTTCATTTCATTGTTCGTCTTTGATCAATATTAATTTCACGTAATGTTATAAAATGATTACCGTTATAATTTTTATATTATATCATCTTATTGGATTGTTTAATTTGTTATATCTAATCTATTAAGACATAAAACCTCTTATCTATTATGCCTTACGGTTTAGTTTGCCTTCTTATCTATTTTATAAACTCAAACGTAAATAGCTGTTGATGACTGCCCTAATATCTTGTTTACATATTTACTTTCTTAAATTAATAATCGTATATAGTATGTTAATTTCTACATATAATAAATTAAAAAAAATAAACATATTATATTTAATTATTATTGCCTTACTACCAGTATAATGTATGACATATAAAACAGTATTTGTTATTTGACGGCAAAGGGGATGGATAGGGAAAGAAAATATCCTTTTACCGGCTTGTCCTTCCGGTAGACGACACGTCTGTAACTCATTAGCTTGTTGCACATGCCTATAGAAAGTGGTCACTTTATATCAGGGCAATGGCTTGCTCGTTTGCCACATTCTTGTATATTTTTTTTTTAAATTTCCTTAGTTTAATACCTAATTCACCATCTATGACGAGATTTTATGATTGACCTTGTACATCTCTGGCCATAAGGCTCCCCACCATTGCGCTAGCGCACAGCGGTTCATCTACATAATTACTCCAAGCTCATTGGTGACTATTAACCTCATGATAAGTCATGAGTCCGGCGGCGTGTTTAATTATTACCGTATCATGTGGGCCGTCAGAAAAGACATAATGAAAGTTTTAGGTTATTTCTCTTACAAGCCCTCTCTTAAAAAGGGTCATATTCGCGCTTAGTTTTAATAGAATGTCATGCTATTAATTCCTATGGCCTATGGCGATCAAGAGGCGAAGACACCCACCTCCTGGTATAATGATTTATAAAATCCAAGATGCTCATACACACGTAAATGTATATTATAAATTATTAAAGATGTCTGGCTGTGTGACTGTCATCTCTCATCGGATCATCATATTACCTAAGACACTCCGGGGAAGATTACCATTCTGGTTATACTTCATTCTTCAAAATCTTTCAAGCCGCTTGCTACAGGGGGTAACAAGCATAAATACATATACCTTGTGACATTGCAACATATGATTGTTGAATTTGTAAATTAATAGCTTAAAAAATTAATGAACTTGCAAATGCCGTCAACTGAATTTGCTTAATAAACACAACTGAAGTTACGTCACCTACATTTTGTATCAACAATATTATCTGTATTCAAATAATAGAGCTTTGTTCCCACTGTCTGTTTTCAATTTGCTCTGACAGAAATACTGTTGGTGAAAATGTACAATGTTTATTTTAACTCTATATTTTTCCGATGCAGCTGATGCAAACAAAAAGCTATTACTATTTCCTCGTAAATCTCAATACAATATCCATTTCTTTTTGTTTCAGGAGACAATTTTGTTAGAACGAATTTCGTTTGTCTGGCTGAAGTCTAGGTTGCCCCTTTACGTATTCTGTCCTCGGACAAAGAGCCTTTTCAATACTAATCAACTGCGACGCGGCTGCAATAGCAATGAGCACAATGCACAAGATTCATCTGCCAATACGATTTCAAATCCCGGCAACGTACAACTACAATTATGTTTTGTGCATTACTGCAATGAGGCTTGTCGACAACGTAGGCTATAGGAAGCATTGGTTATAGTAAGTACTGGATTTGATTATCAGTGAGAACATTTGTAAACTACACAAATATTGGTCTCTTGAGATTTTGTGACAAGTATGCTAGGTATAAATCTTAAGTATAGAATTTTTTTATGTAGGAAAATCGCAACCTGATGTCAAGTACTACCCATAATCATCTGCAACAAGAAAATGAGTTGCAGATGTGTTACCTACCTTTAATGGACAGAGGACATTCAATAAACCGGAAAAAGGATATTCCCTTCTCCTATTGCCCCCTTTCTCGTCCAATCTTCTTCCCCTTTCCCATCCTATCCTTTGTAGGAAACGATGGGAAGGGGTAGAGGACTGACACCGGGCCTCCGGCACCTTACTCATCAGGTGAAACACGGAAGTAGAAAACCAGAAGAAGTAGTAGATAAAATTACTCCTGTATATTTCTCGCCCGTCTTCTGTGAGAAGAAATAGCATTGTATAGGAAAAGTTTGGTTTAAAACGGATTGTTCTTAAAAGTAGTTTTAGAATGTTATTACGATTCACCTTTAAATTAACATCGTATTAAGCCTCTCCTAGTGGAATAGCGAACATTCAATTCTTAAATGATGTTTATATAAAAAATGTATATTGTTTCGCTTGAGTTTGAAAGTGTACGCCGATAATGCAAAGCCAAAAATTACAATTTGACGGACCGGTTGGCGTGGTTAGTAAGATACTTGCTATTCACGCCGCAGGTCGTGGGTTCGATTCATTCGAAGGAGGACAGACATTTTATGTGTATGAAAATGTCTGTTATTCCTGAGTGTGGATGTAATTATCTACATAAGAATGTATTTACAAAACAAAAACAGTATATTATGCAGTTACCAGTTATCTGGTACCAATTTTATTAAGTGGCCGCGTGTGAATAATGTCCTAGGATATTTATTTATACAAGTAAATAACGTGTATCAATAATTAATCTAGCTTCAAGAGCTTTTAAAAGTGACGCTTTATTTATTCATTGCACATTGATGAACTGGTAGTGGTTCATCATTTCTGAATATCGGCGTACAGCCTTTGTATAAATTTGTTTTCCATTCGATGTATTTATACGAATGTTCTATTTCGTATGTTCGTTTAAAATCGTAATTTCATTTTTATAGTGAAATGTATACTATTGACGTTTAATGTTCTTTAACTCGTATATAAAGTCTTTGTGACATATGTACATACATACATACGTACATTTGCAGTATATTTAGTTCTATATTTAATACTTTAATGGAAAGATGAATAAGGTGATATTAACGAAACAAATTTATGATGCAAAAGTGAGTGACAATTATGACGGGGGACGTCCGAGGAGAATTTATATCAATTAGTGAAATACTAAAAGGCGATATAAGGAGTACCCATAGATGTATAATAATCAAAATCTCTGTCTACCCCTCTGGATTACAGGTTATGCGTATTTAATTTTATTTATATTTAATACTATAATATTAAAAGTTTTTCAATGATGGCTTCTTCAAAATTTTAGTATTCGAACAATTTGATTTTACATTTAATATTTTACAAATTACTTTGACACTTACGAATGAGAAATACAAAAAGGGTTCGTTATTCCAGACACTTACAGAATTTTTCTCAAATATCTCAATTTATGTATATTCTTATACATTATTCACATTATTTTCATGGCTAAATGCTATATAAAGTAAATAAAATTTACCTACCTACGTACCTTTATCCTAAATTTATCTCCGCGTACACCTTTTAAATTAAAAGATCTTATAACATTAAGCTTGGGACATAGTGCGGCTCGTGTTTAACACTTGTTAGAACAAAAGAAACAACGCCGATTGTTCAATTTGACGTAATGTCCCAGTCGAAGTCGAATTGTCTCTGAGTAAAGTCGGCCTAAAGAATATCGGTGCCTTTGTCGGCGTACAAAACGGCACAGGTTGTAATTTGATAAAGTCAGCCCGCCTACAACACGGATCTTTCTTTAAAGCCGAACCCACGCAACGCTCGGTGCCACATCAGATAATAGAAAGCTCACCTTTATTTAAATGGACACGGCGTAAATATTTAACTTCGCCTTTCAAGCATGTTTTTACCAAAAGTATCAAAAACTAACAGCCCCAAACCCGATAATCATCACATCCGTACGTTCAGTTGCTTGTTATTAACAAATTCACAAACCTTTATTTTGATATGTTATTATCTGTTAAAATAAACTGTAGTCAGTTCTGATATGCGGAAAATCTTAAAAAGATGACATTAATTTTGTTTAAAGTTGATCCAGCCGGTGGTACATTGTGAAATCCTTTGTGGTTAAAGTCCTCAGTTATAAACACACGTACAGACTTTATTATAAATAAATATGCGCTCACGCCCGTAACCCAGAGAGGTAGGCAGAGATCATGGATTTCCATTTGGCGCGATCCTGGCACACCTCTCTCGCTTTTTCCACATTCATACATCTACGCATGCATGCTCGTCGGTTATGGGTGCTCCTTATATCGCCCTTTTTTAGTAAGTCATTAATCTGATCGATATAGTTCTCCTAGGGCGCCCCCTACCAACACTGCCACTCACTTTTGCAACATAAATTTGTTTTGTTATTCTCTCTTCATTCATCCTTGCAACATGCCCGAACCACTGAAGCATACCTTTCTCAATTCTAGTCACAACGTCCACTTTTAACCCACACTTTTCCCTTATAACGCTATTTTTAACCCTATCACATACAGAGTCACGCCTAACATACTTTTTAAGGATCGCATTATTATATTATATATTACATTAAATATAAATGTAGCCTTTCTTTGAACAAAAATGTCAATATTAAGCTTGGTAACTTGGTATTTGAAGATTCAGGCAGGAAATGAAACCCCAGCCTTTTAATTTAGTCCGATTCATTTGGTAAATTAATTTCATCTCGCCCCTAGACTCGAATCAAAATTATACGGGTTTAATTAAATCGACATTAATCCAGGAGTGCTCGGGATAGAAGTCGCGTTTAACGGACATCGGTCCGCTGTCATTATGTTGTTACCATAAGTTTTTAGACGGACCCACTGAGAATTGGGTCGGAATTCGAGGGATTAGCGTCGAGGTTGTCAAGTTTAGTCATTTTTAAACATTCCAAGCGAACAAAAAAGACATGGAATATGAAATTGTAACAACTCATCTTAGAAGTAAAAATTAATGTATTTGACCTTTATTCGTTTCTAAACTATGAATCCTATTACAATAAAACTTTCGTACAGTGTTCTCTGATCTCCCGCGTGGGTTTTAGAAACGAACTATTTTCTTTAAAAATAAAACGAAAATATTTTGTGTCCGATAGTATATCAATAGACATATTAATTAAATGAAGGTGTGTTCGTGAGCAAGATAAATGTATATTAATCCATACATTGTTGAATGGATAAAAAATATTGAAACTGCGATCAGAATTTTGTAAGCCCCTTCACTATTCTGTCTCATTTGTAGATAGGATTTTTTTATTTAAGAGTTCCGCGCAGATTGCCCTCTCCAATCGTCCAATCACTATTTTCCTCCTTTCGCAAGTTCGTTTTACGACAGTTTAGTTATTTTTACGACAGGACATCCGATATTTCCTTAATGACACAACTAGAATAGTTTACTTACCTGCACATACATACTTACCTGCACATACTTATATACCTTCATTGTTTTCAGTCTACAAATTATTCTTTACTGTGATTGATTTCTCTTGATAATGAATCGTATTATTTGTATAGTAATCAGCTTAAGATGCGATTAAAAAACTTATCAGGTTCCCTGTTAAAGTTTGACACGTACCGAGTAACCGGCAAGACAGTGCTCTCGGGGAGCGCTTGACCTACGAAGGCATCGAGACAGCAGCTTGGTCCCCGTTCTACTTCCTAGGCCGAGTACTGTCTCGCCACTTTGGTCGGTATCGAGCCGTAATGTTGTTGATTTGAGAAATATAGGATTTCAATCGTTCATTAGGTTATAGTATGGTATTAATTAAGTATGTCGGAATTTCCTTTGTTAAGGTTTGTACAGTACAGTACAGTACAGCGAGAACATTAATAGAACCCGTCTGATTTCTCACTTCTCTCTCTCTTTCGGACCCAATGTATTCCGTAGGAGATCCTGGAACTCTTGGTATTCGAAAGTGATCTAGGTAAGAAATCAAATTGAAAATTAAAATTACAATCTTACAAAGAACCTCCACGAAAAATGCAGGCCCCTAAAGTAACTACTTCCCTGTAAACGTACATTTGTGATTGTTGAAAAGATCTTACAACAATTTTGCTACCGAACGAGTCAGTTAAATATAATAGCTCTTTAGGCTTCTGAATACACTATTTGGTTGTTGAATAGACATCGACGAAAAGCTTTTTTTTTTTATAAGAGAAGGGGGCAAACGAGCTGCGGGAACACCCAGGTGATCAACGACGCCCATGGACACCCGCAACACCAGAGGAACTGCAGATACGTTGCCGGCCTTTTAGAAAAAGAAAGGCTCGCTTCTTGAAGGACCCCAAGTCGTACTGGTTTGGAAATACCGCCGAGGATAGACCATTCCACAACGCGGCTGTGCGTGGCAGGAAATGTCGAGAGAACCGCACTGTTGAGGAATGCCAGCCATCCAGATGGTGTTGATGGTACCTGGCGGTCTGTATTTTAGTTTTAATTTTTAAGTTCTACCACAAATTTTGTGTTATTATTGATATTGCAATTAATCATAACAATTTGTTGTGTTTGCGATGATACATTTTTGTGTTTAAATAAAGGCCGCGTTGGGGTGAAAAAAAGGTGACTAAGGTAATTTTATTTGCTCTTGGAGAAAAAAAATTAAACATTGGTTTAAGAGCTCGAAGTCATTAGCAAATAACGTTGGATCAGGTAAAGGAGGGGCTATATCGGAAAGAGATAGAAAATTAAGGTCATTATAATAATTACAGAGCAAGCATACGTCAAAGTCTATTTGGGAATTAGGGTGATCTTTTTGTCTAGTGGTTTTTTTATATTCCTTGAAACTTGCACTAATTTAATTTCAGTTAATTGTATACAAGAAAACACTTAAGATTATCTAATTTTACTCGAATTTTTGTTTATCAGTTCCAAACATTTCGAGTCCGAACCTTTTACCTGTTTGCTAATTAAACTGACTATCACAGCGCCGCCCGGACTAATATTACTGAATACAATAATATTGGATCTGTTTCCGCCCTTTAAATTACTGAGGTAGAACGCAAGAAATTAATTTATTGTGTGTTCAAACACACAAAATATATTGCAATGTAGTACTACACACATATCTTTATATAGTACAAGTACGGTACAAAATTGAACTTCGTAAGCGTTGCGTTCTCCAATTTCCTTTGTTCTTCTTTTAAGACAAGCGATCTATGGATGTGCTACGTCGGCATTAAAATCCACTATATAAAATAATTTATTGTAACACCTAATGTTTCTTCTACATCTGTTAACAGTGGTAGAGCCCGCAACAACATCTGTTGCACGAATTGGTCGGCTCAACCGGTGAAATACCATGACCTCACAGAAAACAGGCCTTAAGTAGAAATACTCTCCGTTTCGTCTGATGAGTGAGGTGCCGGAGGCATAATTTCAGTCCTCTTCCCCTTTCCACCAGTTCCTCCTAAAGATAGGATAGGATAGGGAATGGGATTGGACCCGAAGGGGGTTTATGGGAAAAAGAAATATACCTGTCTATGTCTCCTCTGTCCATTTAAGGTAGGCAACGCATCTGCGACACATTTGAATGTTGCGGATGTCTATGGGCAGCGCTCACTTAAAATCAGGTGATCCGCTTACTCGTTTGCCACCTTCTCACAAAAAAAATTTGTTCGTAAAATTTACCACACTGTGGTTAAAATGTTGAGCAAATTTTGAAGTTGATAACGCGTTGGATAGGTAACAGTTGCGGGATTTAATCTTTGTTTTTTTTATCCGTTCCCAGGCATCCCTTACTCATCATAGCTGCCCTTCAGTATGAGGATTAGTGAGTCATTTATGTGGAAATTGATACAGAATAAATAAACACATATTTTCCTCTTGCGTTAGGGTCAATAAAGCTTCAGGATTATTTCGTCTTAATCGCAGAGATTAATTATTAATTGGTTTATTTTGTAGCGATAAATATTTTCTTAATAAACGTCTATTATAAAATTAAATGTCTTAATTTAAATTGAATACAAGAAATTACATTAATTTATATAATGATATGCTTTAATAAATAATAATAATAAATCAGTATGTTTTAAGAATTTTCACCAGAGTAGTGACACAGGCCACCTCTCCGAGTGAGGGAATGAGCCGTCCACCACGCTGTCCCAGTGCGGGTTGGTGGATATCACATGTCTACCAGTTTAGTGGTTCTAAGAACATGCCAGTTTCCTCACGATGTTTTCATTCACCGTTTTTGGAGCAGCGGTGATGAAATAAATTACACAAAGTAAAGCGCCTGCCTGGGTTCGAACCCGCAACCTACAGGAAATAAGTCTGGGCCTAAACCGCTGAGCCACCACTGCTCCTTCATTGTTATACCCCATGTATATATTTCAGCTATAGAAAATATAAATTATTAATTAATATTAATAATGTTTAATAATGTACCTAACAACATACGCTGTTATCGTTTGAAAGAGTCCATTCCATTAAAAGAATTAAGTAAAAAAATGTTACAAATGATAATTGAAAACTGATATCATTTCATTGAATTCATAACGACAAAGATTTATAGGTATTGCATGAAAATGAATCATGCAGACCTGTCCTTATCTTAGCCGGCAGAAGTATGAAGTGAAAACATGAAAGCCTTATTTAGTTCTATCGGAAGCAAACCAGTTGCAAGTGGCCTGAGAAACGTGGCCGGCTGCGAGCGTCTAAACTAAATCATAGACATTCTGAACATAGCTTAAGAACATAACTAATAGCTGAACGAGAGATCGGACCGGCTCGAGAATTATGTGACAAAGACGATTATGTTCCCGACGCAATTTACTGCAGAAGTTTTTTGTGGCGAACCATCCAGTTCCCGCTTATATTAATACTACCTCTGCACCGCGGTTTCACGCACCATGCAATTTAATTTAAGCGTAATCATATAATGTTTATTATGTGACAATTTTGATGTGTATAGATTCACCTTCTTTGCTTATCGGACTTTTACATTTACGCGTCTCCTAAGAGTCATAGCGTGATGTTAAATAGCTTAAAGGTTTCGTAAAAACTGTATATTCATCTACTAATAATGGAGCGTGTATTGAAACAATTAAAAGTAAATTGGTGAGTCCATTGTTAATTTACTCTTTACGTTACTACATTATATTAAATAGTTAATTGCATCTTAAAGCTATTCGTTCATTAATAACTAAAGAACAATGCCCATTTTTAACTGATTATGTATTGAAATGAAATAAATATTAAAATTCAACTAATTTAATTGTATATTAATAACGCCTATCGCAATATTAAAAGAAACGAATGTTTTTTCTTGATATATTTTCATGCTTATTATAAGTCAAGGGTATACGTATTACCGTGTTTTGAACACATCTCAACTTCCCTTTTTTACGACGTTCCATTTGACGCACTTCTACTTGACTTTATACAACTCTATTTTCTGAGTTTTGCGTTTTATAGAATAAACGCCAGCTGCTAATTATTAAACTTTGTGTAAAACTTATTGGTCTTTTTATAATACAGAGTAATAAAATATAGCATAATAATTAAATAAATAATTCATGCAGTGTGTAACAGAGTTCGTACAACTGAAACGGATTTTTGTTTGACATTTCTTCGCTTCGAGCTTCAGCACAGCGCAGCAATCCTTCCTTCGCTATTGTTGTACTGTGCGATTAGTGTGTGTTAGACAGCTTAGACTATAGCTAAGTAAGTATTACTATTTTAGACTAAACTTCGAACCATTTTTTTATGTTTATTTATATTTTCTAACGGGAAATCCTAACAAGTAATAGTATTTTTTTACATAGTAGAAATGACTACATGACATTATTTCCATAACTTATTCCTTCTACTATACTTTACGAAATACTAAATTTTCTATATCGGGTTTTCAAATGTATGAGAAGGGAGCATTGTCCTTAATAGACAGACTGCCCAGTGTCTAAACTTTACTAAGATAAATATACTTAAATATTGGGTCAAACACAAGCAATATAAAAAACAGTAACTACGCATATTTTTGCAAGGGTTAAAAAATACATTTGTAAGTAGCAAACAGAAAAAAAAAACTGTTTTTACGTATATAAAAATTCTAAGTATTGTAGTGACATAAGAATCTACGAGAGTGGACCATTTTAAAATGAAATGTGAAATTAATTCCAAGTTACCGGGAGGCGTCTGCTTTTTGCTCCGGAGCAGGTAACAGGAAACGGGTTGTCTGCGTTAATCCCGTACCACATGTGTGCGTCGCTGAGTAATCACGCCTTCGTACCTTTATTACGTAGCATTCATGTTACATTTTTTATAGAATACCAGTTAAAATGACACACCAAAACACAATACTTTTCATAAAAGCAGTTTCATCAACCCAATTCTTCATCAATCTTGTCGCAATGGTCTTTTAATCGTATTGCAAATGTTGATTTCGAATTTAAACTAAATATAATACAATAACTAACATATTGATAAAAAAATTCACAGAAATTCGTTTATTCATTATTAATATTATTAAGTAGTAATTTAAAATGTAATGCTTCTGAAATCACGGCGAGTTATTAAAATACAGCGGACCCCAAACGCGTTTGTTTTGAAATCAATTTCTATTAGACGTAAGAACCCTCCATTATCTTATTTTTAAATAAGCAAGTACATATAGAAATTGATTAGTGCGTACAGCTTAATGCAAACTAAATAGCTTTAGTTTAAGTTATACGCTTAATATCACCATTGAAGACTCAATTCTCTAAAATAGAAAAATATCCGTAACTAATCGCACGCGGCGAGCGCAATCTACGGATTGTAAAACAAACAATTACTTTAGTTTATTTTGTGAAGGCGAGCAAAAAACCCGGTTCAATCAAATCGGTGCAGCTACCGTGCGGCAAAAAAGCTCCGAGTGAACTCTCGGCTAACGGCCGACTCGGATGCCGAGGCGGTAGCATGGAAGCTTTGGCTACTAAACTTGTTAAATCTCCATGTAGTCTTTTAAGTCACTTATTTTGGTATTAAAATTAAAAATCTATATTTGTTTATATATAAATATTAAGTTCCTAGTACAATTCGCTACAAACATTTTACGCATATGTAAACCTTTCAAATACACACTTTATGTTAAATTGTACTAATGTTGTGATAATTAAATTGTCGTTGGTTTTGTTGTAATGAAATATATAGTTTGGAAATAGATTACAATTTCAAAGTTGGATGTTTATTTTTATAAGGAAATTGTTGTTGTGTAATTGGCATATCCAACTCTACGAAATGATACATACGTAACGACTACAATCATATCTTTAGAATAAAAATTTGTAGAAGTTGCGTTTCACGGCAAGATGTGATTTTTGTAAACAAAGGTTTTGTCAACAAAAACTTTTTCTCATACCTCATAACATCGGCTGTCCCTATTACAATATATTGTAATTTTCTCAAAATTACCAAAATTCTAATAAAAGTATAAAAAGCCTAATGGCCGTCATGTATGGTAAATAACGCTTGCTTGTTTACAACAATCATATGTTGCAATTATCTAGAAAAAAAACAATGAGAATCCGTAATTATAACCTGTGCCTAATCCTCTTGCTCACGGGCGTGAACATATCCGTACTCAAGAAAAAGCCTTATCGCAAATAATGTTTCCAACAAGCAATTTCAGTATATTGTGGTCGAAGATCAGTTTGCAGTCCGTAACGAATTACACACAAGCTGACATATATTCAGAAAAGGCGTTTTTTTTTCGACGGCATATGACTCAAAAATTTTCATAAATAACGCGTCCCGTAAGATCGCTCGAACAATGAACGGAATGATTCGTCTCACTCCAGCCAGCTGCGCTAAGGAGCGCGCTGAATCGTACGATTTGATACGCGCCTCCATCATCCTGGCCTTTATCAAAAGACCAACTAATAAAGTTTAGCAGATGTGATTTTCTAAACAAGATAGTAACAAATGGTAGTTGGATTTTCTGTCCATCAATCGTAAAAGATTTTCTTTATGGATTTCTGTATTAATGTTTTATTATAGAAGTATTTTATAGCTTAAAGTTATAAAGTTTAACTGTTATTTTTATAGTGGAAGATTACCAGCTTCAATGGAATATATGACTTCTATGCCCTTGCGAATGTTCCGAGTAGGTAGCAACGTCTAAACCAGTTTACCTATACTCGATTGCTTCCTGAATAGACGGTGATTACTGAACCTACTGTGGAAGGAAGGGACCTACTAAAGCTTCAATACTTTCGTTTGGAAGTCCTCGATGTAATATAAGAAGTTTCCAATGTCAAGATGAAGGTCGTCGTATTTTATTTACTTCTCTTCTGCTATCTCTAGCGGAGGTTATAGACCATAATGTCTAACTGAATTATCTTTAACTTCTAATTTTTTCTCTTATCTTCTTTTATTTTATATCTCTCTCTCTTTTTTCTAATCACCTTAATCATTCAATGTTGCTGCAGGTGGATTGGCGACATGTACCAAAAGAATTAATTTTAAAACACAACAAACTTGTATATTGATATTTAAATAGCTTAATTTATCTCAGAGATACCAAGATAACAAATCTTAATTAAAGTATTTAATCTAACAACAGATTAAACTGACTTCGTTGACTTTTTTAAATAAATAAATTTGAAATTCCAATTCGAAGCAGCCACAACGGTATGTCAATTATTTAGCTACAACGAAATGGCAAGAACGATTCGACCATATTATTTATTTTATCACAACACGATCACTATCAGTCTGATTAAAAAAGCAAAAGTTGCGTATTAAAGGACATGGCTCGAATTCCCTATGTCCTGCTATATTCCGTTGGGGACAAAGAAACGCTCGCGCATCATTATGGCCTATTGTAACGAATTTAAAATTTTCAAAAAGCGAATTCGTCAAACGTAAAACAATTCGATACGCGTTTGAATTTGTTGTTCGGGTTGACTTCAATTCAATTTCTTCGTCGTCCGAATCGTTCGCGTGAATTGGGTCGCGTAAACGGGTCCGCCCTTTTGGGACCGGGACGTTTTTTTTCGCACAGATTGCGCGCTCTTTGATCTTCAGAATGTGTGCGTTAAGCGTTTCCTACACTTTGTGCAGGATTTGTGCGCGTCTCGAAGACGTCTGTGCTCCTTTGGCACTGACGCCCAGCGGGATGTGAAATTGAAGTAAGAACGATTCGATGTGCTTTTTATGGTAACTATTTAATGGAATGTACTTGCATGGAATGCATGCAACTGTAAAAGAAATATAAAATAAAAAGTTTATTTTTAAAACGGCGATGACGTTGCCTACTTGATGGCCTTCTACTAGATAGGATAGGATATCGTCTGGTCAAGGTCGTAGGAGTCCACAAGATGAGAGCAGCAAGAGATCGATATTTGCAGTGATTTTTAGAGGAAACCTACATACATCCCACAGTCGACGAGTTGGTGGTAAATATCACTATAAAGTTGCGAGGTGGTCTGCCACTTAAACTGGATCCCTTCCTGTTTAAGTGGCAGACCACCGATCGATCCTTTTCTCAAATCTGCTATCACGACTATATTTTTATATCGTTTATTTTTTCTAAAATGGTATGCTATAAAATTAAGTTGATTAACATTCAAATATTAATCATTTACATGACGGATATATGTACCTCTCCTTCCTCATCCACTTATGAGTCATCGTTCAGGTTGAACATAAAATTAACATGGATTATCTACATTATTGAACCACTATTAAAATGTTAATTTTCTTATAGAAGAAGGTGCAAGCGAGCAAGCGGTTCATCTACAATATTGTTTGTTTTGTTTGCATTGAATAGGCTTCAAAACTATTGAAATGATTTGAAAAAGTCTTTCAGTGCTGGGAAGCTACACTGTCGCCGAGTGGCATATATTTATTATATGTTATATTTTAAAAAGAAAAGTGGAATCCTTACTAAAACTTCAATAATGTAACCCAAGGTGTAAAAAATTACTAAAATATTCTTTACTTTAAAATTTGGTCATTATGTATAATTTCGTCCAACTTAAAAGGTATGATGATTTTTTTTCTTTTTTTCGTGCTACCCGCGCTAAGCCGGCGGATCGCTAGTCTGATATAAAGTGACCACTACCCATGGACATCTGCAACAAGCTAATTTACTTATTAGTCTAAATGTCACTATATACGATGGGATTAATTTAATGGATAAAACATATTTGTGTGGAAAACAAGAAAACAACACTTAGCATCATGTGGGATTGTGATCAAGCGCTAGTTTATTAATTATTTAAAAAGTTGTCCATGTCTACATGCAGGCCATGTATACCGCAGGGAAACTAAAACTTTATTTATCAGGAATTATCCTAATTATTTACAAGTCTATGTTTTCGTTTACATTAAACGTTACAACGATTGAAACCGGGAGACGGTTAGTAGTACATAAAGCGTATTCGCAATAAAAACGAGTAAATGTGATGATTGTAATACTTAAACACAAAGAAACATTATACAGAATACGGCTAAGAAAATAACGGTAATACCTAATCAACGGTGTAAACACCGCTTCCTGACAAAACAACAAGGCATCAGGTATCTAATCCGATGCGAGAGCGCAAACATGTCTAGAGACGGGAATTCATTCGGGTTCTTGACACAGTTGAGTGTTATGAACATAACTTTATCCACCTATAGAGTTTAGCACGTCGTAAACTCTAGCATCCATTACGACCAGCACTCTGGATCATTCGGAGCTCGCTTTATGTGCCCACAGAACTGTTACTGTTTGTTACGCAATCGATCACTGCAAATTTCTATGTTCATCCTGTATCTAAATAACCTGCCCTGGATTTAGTGGTTGGCACAACATCGAATATAAAAATAGATTAAAATAACTCACCATATAACATCTCCTATACATAATGTATGTGAGATGTTACACCGTGAGTGAGAGGGACTCTTAACGTGCATACATATATAATATATGCACATAATTTATAATCCAATACAATCCAAATTTGACAAGAAATATAAAAACATTTTTGTTGCTCATGTTTGCTAACAGATTTAGAATGAGATCAATACAACGAGAGGTTTGCAAGATAATTGGGCTTTGGACTTTACAGTCTATACTAGCGATTATTTGTGGAATAATACCATGTGTGCCCTTTATAGGCACTGGCACATTTAAAACGATGGATGGAAAAATTTATGGATATGGATGTGTAAAAAATAAAAGTAAAGAGAAATGGATATCTATGCTCTGGAGGCTATAACATATTTGTTTCTTCGTTTGCTGCCATCTGATGACGAATAAAATATTACATTGTAACCAAAAATATATTACCTGTATAATAAAATGCTAATATTATTTGAATGAAATAATTTACCTGCAATGAAATTATTTGCTCTAAGAACCACGTAGAATTAATAGGATAACTTTTACGTAAAGCACCAAAGTTTTGTATTCCGCAATAATACGGGAAACTAACTTACTGGTTTCAAAACAGTAAATAGAGGAAAGCCAAGATAATTATTTACACTTCTGTGTATTTTTAAAGTTGTTAAGAATAAACAATAAGCTTAAGAAATCCATTACCACAGTCAGTGCTTGGCTATAAAAAAAATATTACGGTCAAGAAGATTTAAGAAACTGTGTGAGTTTATGTATGAAAATTGAATGTAATACTAATAAAAGTATTGTTCATTAACATGAAAGAAATAAAAAGGTTACTCGTTTCAACACATCATACATTTTTTTTAATCTGTGGTCAGTGCGATTGATGTTTACGTTTCACTTCGCAACTCCCGCAAACTTGTATCTATTACAAATCTTTCAAATCTATACGTATTCCGTTGACTTACAAATTCTATGCTACGGTGGAAGCGCCAGATGCAGCTGAAAAATCAGCTTTTATTACTATTAAAATTCTGCTGCCACATCCACTTTTATATCCATAAAATTGCTATCATATAGTCGTTTGCTCTCATGAAACGTTGTAAATCTCTGAAAATAAAAGAAAGACTACGCGCATACGAGTAAATGACGCGACGGATCATCGTATATTATAATAATTAGTTATTCTTTTTATAAAAGAAGGTGACGAACGATTAAGCGGTTCACCTAATATTAAGTGACCGCTACCCATAGGCATCTGCTAGTCAGTTGCAGATACGTTAACTTGCCTTTAATGTGCAAAGGAAGTAAAATGGCGAAAAGAGTATATTTCCTTTTCTTATCCGTCCCCACCCTCCATCTTTTCCTCTTCTCTTCCTTTTCTTAATGAAGGCGAAGAGGAAACGCACACAAGTCTAAATAACTCTACATCTCGCCGGTACGACTACGTGTTTGTGGTACTTTCCCGGCGAAGCTCACCTATCCATGCGATGCTGGCAGCTGCTAATGCCAACTTTACCATTATTCTGTTCGTGTTTTCGAAACAGAATAGTTAAACTGAAAAATATTGAATATTTATAATTGGCTGAGATAAATTGCAATTCAAATCTTAGACCAACAGATTGGATACAGGCTTTTATTCGTGATTCAGTTATAGTTAAACGAAATCAATTGAATACTCCTTAGTAGGGTTAACGTCATTAAAATCTTTTATACAGATGTGACTGTGAACGGCATCAATCAATATTAAGTCACATCATTCAACTTCATTGTCATAGTTACTTTAATAATGTGTTTTTACTTGTGATTATTTATTAAATGTACATATTTAGTAAATAAATTGCTTTAGAAAAAATAAACAAAATTAGTTTATTTACCAAGGAAAAAAACTTAATATTCCTTAAATTGTAAGCCTCCTATAAATTTAACCAGACACATATTAAAATACAAACGAGCAAGAAAATAATTCTACTACCGCAATTATATTAATTTTACATATATCACAAGCGTTAAGAAGTCATAAATAATTACACTAAGATCGTATATCCCAATTTTAAGGTGAGGTATGAACATAAAAAGGGTACCTTGGTGGGTCCCACACGTTTCCCGTGGGGTCGAATAATATTTCATTATGCCTTGAATGGTCACCGTTCGGTACCAAAATATGCATCTTTGTGCCGTGTGCGGTCTCCCTTTCGGCTCAAGTGACACTGCTGCGTGACTAATTTGAGAATTGAATAGTTTTGTTACAAAAACGTATCGTAATATATATATATATATATATATATATATATATATATAGGTATAATTAATACACATAGTTTATTTGTGACATCCTATATGTTTTATGTTCTTTTTAGTGTAAGTAATAATTTTAATCTTTTGTTTTGAAAAGGAGATCGCTATATTCCGTTGTCTAAGGCTTACAGCAATATGTAAGTCTGTTTTGCGGATTCTTAAGTATGTAAATTGAAAAAAATGCTAAATTACAAAATCTCTACATATGTACTAAATATACTAAAAGTATTTCTTTTATAATGTATAAGCTAGCGCTTGGCAACAATCCCACCTGATTATAAGTGGTGATGTTGTCTAAAGATGGTACGCACTAGTTTAGAAACAGCCTATTCACTTTTCTCTTGAAGGTACCCACGTCGAAATCGGACGAAAATACTGACGCTGGCAACTTATCTTATATTTTTACGCCAAGTCTATTTAAAATAGTAATTATATTACGTATGCTATATATGAATGCTCGTTTCCTTGTGACCATCTGTAGCCTAAACAAAAGTTTAAAAAGTGAGGTTAATTAAGTTCGTTGTTCTTCAAGGAGCGTCATATTATTATTATAATAATGATACTATTTGAGTTGCAAATATCAATATTTTTTAATCCAAGTACCGTACGAAGCAACTCCCCTCAGCGCGTCTTTAGATTACGATTATTTTTCGGTGATTATTATCAACTTCGTAGTTAAACGGTATCTGATTGAACGAAAATTGAGAAGCAAAACAATGATGTTATTGTATACAAGAATATACATAAATGTTGTGCGTCAGTTTCATTACTATTTTTAACAAAGTTAAAATGTCTTCAATTTCCCGCTTCTCTGCCGACAGGGGGCACGCTGTGCGATAATTTCGCCTTCACGCCTTAAAGCGTTCACGTCAAACACAAAAGCGTACACAGTTACAAATGTCAGAGATCTAGAAATTAATGACAACTTTTACGCTATTCGGCACTATTGTCTCGGACAAAAACGCTTTGTCTATTATAGAAGAAATAATGGCCGTGTTTAACGTCAACGCTTTTGTTACGTTTCTCAAAAAAACCTTTGAGCTTTAAATGGACGCGTGTCGTACGCAGCGAGACATTGAAGCGTGATTCTTCTTGCATGATCGCCGAATAATCGAGGAAAAAAGAATTTTAAACAAGACATTGTTACTAGCTAATTACGTTTTGAAGTTCTGCTAACGGTGATGGAAGGGCTTGTCGTACTATTTCAACAGAATTTAATATAGCTTACGATATCACATATTTCGTAATCGAATTAATAAAAATATTTTAAAAAATACAGCATATATAGGTTGGCTAGATAAATAAATAAATATACGCTCACACACACACACACACTCGTAACCGAGGGGTAGGCAAACATCATAGATTTCCATTTGGCGCGATCCTGGCACACCTCTCTCGCTTCTTCTACATTCATACATTTACATGACGTAGGTTATATAATTATGTAGTTTGCCAGTGCGTAGAGATTTCAATATTCGAGGAATATTTAATGCATATATAAAAATCTGAATTACCGTTTAACCATTAAAAATATAAAATAGATTATATTTTAAGATCCTCGTAGTTAAGAATTTTGTGTTTTGTTAAGTAAATCATTAATTAAATTAATTATTATTTTCAATTAATTGAACTAAAAATTCTTCGCGCTGTATAAATTTTATAACTAAAAGTAACTAAGACTTAACACCGTACACGAAAGTAAAAGATAAAGATAAATATGAACCACGGAATCACGATGGGCTGTGACGTAATAGGCCCTAAAAATATTTTATGGGAACCTGACGATCAGTTTATCAGTAGGATTGTAAATTAAATGAATTATAAACGTTCCAAGTATAATGTTTTGGCATAACAAAGATTAGTAATCAAAAACCTATTAATGACTAATGAATGATTAAAGGAAATGGCTCGGCCGCCGCCGAAGATTTGAATATTTAATGTCTCTAAATCATCCATCAGACATTTTGTTAGATGTTCTAAGAACTCCAACGGAATCGTTTTAATGTCTCCATAAAATAAGGACAGCTTTAAATTATATTTTAGAAATGACAACGAAATACGTTTTGTCTTTAGACCCACAGCAATAAATATTCCATGCAAATTTCTTGCTATTATTCCTAGAGGTCGAGATATGTCCGGAATCTCATCGAATAAATAAAAAACGGAATAACAATAGTCATCGTCACGCAAAGTATTCGCCATGTCCGAGCTTCTCTAAACGTTAACAGGAAATCATGGCATTAACATAATGCATTCGGGCGTCTAACGAAATTTACAGCAGACGCCCTTTGAATATTTTATGGTTGGAATTGATGCGGCGCCGAGGCGTACGATAAAAACTATGCACCTTGTCTGAAGTGCCGCGTCTAAAGCCGCTTATGCGCTAAATAACCATCTGGACAATCGACGACATAAACATTTCCTGCTGAGATTATTCCTTTCGACCTCTGCTATCTACGGATTAAAATGAGAAATGGTTAAAGGAAGTGTTTTTATTCTTTTTTATTGATATACGAACTTTTATTGTCTCGTAATGCGTTTCACAAGGAAGGGTTTCGCAAAAAAGTCGTTCTAATCCACTCTTATCTGTGAACGCAGCATTGTTAGCGTTCACTTCTTTGGTTTTCATACATATGTTTAAGAGATAAGAATTTTGTACGTCTGCAATAATACAAAAGAACAAGGAAGTGTGAAATAAAGTTCATGTTGAAGAGAGATAACGTGTAACAAAAAGAAAATTGGGTGCAGAGAAACCCCGAGCTATCTGGAATAGAGCCAGGTAACTTGACTCCTCTACTGTTTATTTCTAAGTCGGAAAAAGTAATATTATCCCACTGCATTGGAGAAAAATATTAATTGACCAATATTAATATTCTATTGAGTATGTCGACGAATACTTACTTCCATGTACTGATTATAGTCACGGTCGTATTTTAATAGGGTCGTCAGTAAAACGGGAAATATAAAACTAATGTACTTATTTAATTTTCAGATTAATTATTGAATCCGATGTTATAGTATACACGAATTTCGTTCCTAGCTCGTATATAGAATTGACATCAAAAGATGGTCACGTACATAAGTCAAGATAATCTCTGGATTTATTACTTGTGCGTACCGTACCGCGTTAGTAATAATACACAGGTTTTTTTTAAAATTTAATTTACAATATTCGTATAGAAAGTTTTTTTTCATACGAACAATTAACACAATAACAGGACAATAAATACTTTAGTTAAGCCCTGGTTTATATTTAATATACTTTTATAAATTACTAGGGTGACGATTAATTTGAAGTTTTTGTAGGATAAATTAGCTTTAAATAATATTGTAATAATTGTTCTACGGGCGCCATAAGATGGTTCAAAGTTGCCAAGGAAAAAGCTGAGTACCTTCACGAGTTATGAATGCAGGATCTGGATTGAATACAAAAAACGCTATAATTTATAGCTTTTCTGCAAAAGTGAACACTAGTGTAGCGTAATGTAGACGTACAGCTAACTACAAGATTGATTAAATTTTTATTATTTAACCCGATGACACTGATTATCGCTGCCAAAATACACAGGAACATTCGGACATTCCCTGTAAATTTCATCGAAATCGATCTAGTCCTTTCGAAGGCTATAGGGAACATAAATACATACATCGCATTTTATGTATACAGATAGATTAAATAATTAATATTTACAATTAATAAAAAATAAACAATTAATGGAACATAACCGTATAAACCTAATCACAGAATAGAAAAGTATAAATAATAATCCCGTTACTCACGTTTATGGTCACCTCAGGGGCTGGATAAGGAGTGTTATCGTTACGGGCATGAGTGTTCCGTTGTGCAAGGTGCAGTGAGACCACCCACAATGTATTATGGACTTGTAAGAGCTATTGTACAATCGTTGACTTTAATGCAACACGCTGTGAGCGAGGCTCAGGAGTCGACCAATGATTAGATTGTTACCAATGATATTAGACATCGTTAGATGAACAATAATTAACTTATTATAGTAGAGTACGTATACATAATAGCTGTAGTAAGATAAAAGTAAAATAAAATAAAATGAAATACAGGCACACATGCTTGTGACCCTAAAAAAGAAAAATAATAACATGATTAATTCTGTCCAAACTCAAACCAACAATCATTGAATTTTGCGCGCTGCTTAGTTAGTACAGATGCCGACTTAAAACCAAAAAGTCTTTTTCTAGAAGCATAGCAAACTTTTCAGGTAAAATGTAACAGATTTGCTTAGAGTAAAGCCAGCAAGAAGTGTTAGAATAACTGTTTGAGTTTCATTCCGTTTGTTTGCTGTTATTTTGTTAAGTTTTTCTTGTACACTTTATAATTCCTATTGGAATACTGTTATCTTGTTTATTCTGTTAGGTCATTTGTTGTCACGCTTTAGTGAGTATAAAATAGCTTCCAAAAAGAAACAGAAAATGAACACAGAAATTTGCTTTTGAAGTATTAAAATCACTATAACCTGCTGCTATTTATTTGCCCACGTTATGTGGGCTCGGCACATTATGACCGTAGTATATACTGTACAGGTTTTAGGTACAGTTTTTACTTCCGATAGCCTGCCTGACGCCAACCCTCCTCGGGAATTACTTAAATATACAACTTTAACATAATATATCAATTTATTTGTAACATAATAGCGTAGTTTAGTTAGTGACTCTATGGATTTTAATTAAAATTAATTACGTCGAGATGCGGTTCTTGAGTATGCTAGGCAAGACTCTGAATCATAGGATAATAAATTGAACTGAAAACTATGGAGAGGATGTTTTGACAATTTTTTAGAAAGGGGTGCTATAGTCATCTCTCTCTCATTTCATCTCTCATTGAAGGTAGAAAAATCATCATCTTGCGAAAGCAAGTGTAAGGTGACGTCAATATGTATGCGACGACATGTTTGCCTAGTTGTATGAATGTACCTAATGGAAATTCGTAACTCCTCTGTGTACCTTGTATTCAATTATTGTTTTTATTTTAATTGTTGCATGTCCTCCGTGATATTCTCTTAGGTTGTTTTTAAAGGTTGCTTATTTATTAAGTAAAAATGAAAGAGAGATTGCAGTTATAAATGCATTAAGATTATTGTGGATGTTAATGCTTCCATTAGGTCAAATGGTATAGTTATAGTTCGCGAGCAAAACAGATGTCGATGCTCGAAGCCAAGGAGCCAGCCGGCGCGTCAATCAATTGAAGATCCCTCATAACATTAAACATATGCCGTAGGCGTGAATAACCGCATTATGTACAATTACCCTTACTACGATAATGTATCGCCATTGACACAAAGTGAGAAGATGGTACGAAAAGCTTTCAAGTAAATCTATTTCATTATAAATATCAACACCGAGAGTTATCTTTCTTCATCCCGTGGGATGTTACAAAACATTTCAATTTTGTTGTGTGACATATTCACACAATATTGTGTGCGAGTATAAAAGAACAAACAAAAACATTAAGGAGACAGTATAATGAAACAGGTTCTTTGTATTAACCACAAACAATTTAAATTAAAATTATTTCGAAATGCTTTTTTTTAATTTGGAGATATTGATGTATTATGTAAAATTGTTCAAAATGTTTCTTTTAAACATCAACCTATGGATATTAATGCGGAACTTTAAGACTTAACCAGTATATATTCAGAAATATAATAATACATTTTGTTACATTACGTAAAGTTTTTGACGAAGTTATAATTTTAAACATGTTAACATAGTAATTAAAAAGCGTCGGTTAGTTATTAACACCATATGTAATAGCGGCTTATGTAATCTGTAATGCTTCAACCTATTTATCAAAGTTGAATTAGTAGGTGACACTGAAGCGGAAAACATATGGCATTTCGGTTCACGGCCCACCGAGACTACAGACGTGTCATTAAATCGAAATTAGGTGCTAAGTAAATTATAGGAATCAGTGAATGACATTTACTTTTTGTGCTGCTACTCGACGCCTTGGAATATGTTGCATAAGACGTAAGTTATAGATGAAGTGTGAAAATGCATTTATAGTAATACTCAATGAGTTCTTCATGTGCATATTATGTGAACTGAAAATATCCATCCATTCATCCTTTCAGAAAGGCGGTAGTATTAAGTAACCATAAACCACGAGCATTTATGTAGAAGTATAAAAGTGTCAGGAATATATATATTTATTAATTTTAATCCTAACTAATATTATTAATGGAATTGAGGATTTGTTTGTTTGTTACGATTTAACTCCTAACTCAACTGATCATCATGAAATATTGCACAAACATTGGGGGTATGTATTTTATTCCGAAAAAAAAACTCGACCCGACGAATTGAAAAATACATAAAACCTTAATTCACAACATCAGATGCCATGGTAATGTTACACATTTTGACATACAAGCTTCTTGACATGTTACTTATAACTCCAAGTTGTAAAAATTGGACGAGGAGGGGGTTAACGGGGAAAAGGAAATATCCTTTTTTCTGTCTATGCCCTCCTCTGTCCAATAAAGGTAGGCAACGCATCTTCAACACATTTGCCTGTTGCCTGCCTGATCCGCTTGCTCGTTTGCCACCTTCACAAATAAAAAAAACTCAAATAAGGTATTGTCAGCCTCACCTGAATTAGATATTATTATGCCAATAGATCAGCTTATTCCGACATTTCCTTGCAGGAGTCATAATAGTGAGTTTAGGCTCCAGATACACGTGCAATTTCAGATGCAAATACAAATACAGCGACATGTCAATTGTTTCTCTACATTTTTAGAATAACATATTCTGAATAAGTATCAGAGTTAACGTTGTTGCGGTGCACAGTGAGTATAGACATCATGATGCTTCGCATTCTAACGTTAAGGTTGAGCTCGTTCTGTCGGCAAATTACACAAGCGGTTCGAGTTTAATTAAGAAATAAATCCACCTTTAATTAAGAAATAAATTCTCTTTTGTATGTGATCCTGTCTAATCGAAACAAGGTTAGGGTGCGGTTGGAATAAACTTATGTATGTACGTAGAAATGGTAAGCGGACGTTGGGTAATTTGTTTTTTGTTTGTACGTAATACAAACGTTACTAACAAGAGAGCTGGAACATTCGACTGACGTTACATTACTCTAATACCTAAGTGGTATTGTCTGGTTTCAATCAGAAATGCTCCGCTTCTCGGGAAATTGAAATAAGGCTGGCAAATTGCTTTTTAGGTCAAATTTAATACATACAATTTTATTAATATTTTTCTCAATAATAAAATAAGAAAAGTATGAATGTCAACTTAAAGAGTGATGTTGTACTCATACAAAATAAACACTCAAAAGTGTTTCAAAGCAGTGACACGTGTCAAATGGTGTAAAAAGGATAGCGTAATTAAAATAATAAGAAAAACGATGACAGCTAGTGTTTGTTAGTAGCGCTAATGAAAGTCAGTTGAAACCAATTGTCCCCTATTCCTGATAAACCAATTTACATTTATCGAAAGGAATAATAAGTCTAATAGTTTAAGACCTTTACAAAAACAAGTTCTTGTAATAAATGATTTACTAAAAAGCGTATATAATCAAATTTATATCTCTAAGGGAACGTTCTTAGGGTGGTGTCCATTACACGATATCCTTGTTGATTTATTAATGCAGTATCTCGGTACAAATAATACAAAATAATAACGTGTGGTCCGATCGCAGGGTACGAAAACACCGTACAAATTCTTCAGATTTACTTGTATTTTTAAACATAAAGGCTAGTGAACGTGTATGAGTGAGCCTTTACTTGCATGCAATTTGGCTACGCAAAAGGAGTTAAAGGTAATGAACTCATCCTTCTCTTTTTTTAAGTTCCAAATACTACACGTGTACGACAATTGAACGAATTACGCAAATATGCATAATCCTGGTCGGAATCGCAAAACTTTGTAAGTCTCTCTCTGTTCGTCGCCGAAGGTCGTCCACTGCTGGACGTAAGCCTCGAACGCCACAAATATAGGTTCCCTGCTGCCCTCATTGGACTCACGCAATGTTGACCAGATCATCGGTCCTCCTTATTGTAGGCCAAGCTGCACTGCGTCGACCTGTACGTGACTGCCATTCCAGAACTTTTCGGCCACATCCGTTCTGAGAGAAATGTGTCCGTCCCATTGCCCCTTAAGGTTTGCAACTTTTTGGTTAATGTCGGTTGCTTTAGTTCTCCTCCAGATTACATCAATTCTGACACGATTGCCCTCTCCATTGACTTTTGATTGACTTTCAGCCATCTAATGGCGCCTATGGTGATAGGCCACGCCTCAGTACTGTAAGTCATCACTGGCAACACACACTAGTCGAAGACTTTCGCCTTAAGACAGTGTGATTGGTGTTGGGGCCTCGGAAGTCTAGTTGCGGTAAAATTTGTGCATGGTCTTTGGCAATATGTTAACTTGCCAAAGTCAAAGTGATGATTGACATTGGTTAAAACGACTGTTCTTCTCCTGTCCAATAAGATTTCAAAATAAGTTAAAATATCTACCTGATATAGAACTTAAACTATGAATTAAACAGTATCAAATGTTGATTATCTTTGGTAAGTGCATCTACTAGTTACGACTAAGCTGTGCTAGTAAAGAAATGTTCTTGCCGAGTTTGCTTTAGGGCGTTTCTGCTAACTATATATTTTCAATATGCATGCAGGACTCCTGACTGGGAGTACCTTTACTAAATATGGAACGTAGATTAAGTTACAGGTTCAAGATTTATTACTCAACCGACCGTTTTTGTGCTGAGTACTTACATTAGGAATTCACAAATATCGGTCCTTGCCGCCATCCTGCATGGAATTCGTCCAATCAAATAAATAACTCATTCGATTTTCATTCAGCACTATTACTATTACCTCGTGAGTGGTTGAATTTCCGATAGTCATTTTTTTGTATTCCCCTACGTACAAAAACTATTCGACCTATATAAGTTGATACTTTTTGTTCGATGTTAGATCATGTAGTTTTAGTCAGGTTATTTTCCTATAAATATGGTCGACCTATGATTACTAAGTTTATTTACATTTCGACATGATTAATTAGTTTAGTTGCGTATTTAATAGAAATTTCTCAAAGATGACCGGAGTTTTAAGACGTGACATCGATTGTAGGGCTAGCTAGCGTGCTCGAGCGGGCATTAGCTTGATGACTGGCATAGCGCAGTATCGTCCACACTCTGTCGCTAAGCCCTCGAACAGAAGTCTTTGTTTTGAAACAATAAACACGCTTTGTTGTTAGAGAGGAATCTTGGTGTCGAGTGCCGGCGCTCCGTTTTGCATGGCGCAGACGTCGAGTGCCGTTAATGCGCCCCGAACTGGGTTAAATTTTACTTTGACAATTTCTTTTGTACTAACGAACGAGCGTTTTACTTACGTTTCACCTAACATGGTCTTTATATAGTGTGTATTATCTTTTTGCTCGAATAGAGTAGACATAAATAACAATTTTACATTAATATCAACATCATCACCGTATAGTAGCAGGTATGCCATGATCATCATCAGCTAGAATGATATTTTCTTTCCTTGCCGATCTCATCCAGTAGTCCCTCCACAGATCCCCACAAATCTTGATCAGATTGTAGATCAATCTTATAGGAGACGTACCTACGTTACGTCGTCCAAGTTCATCGTTGTGAAAGTCTTGAGTTTTCTCGAAGCATCCTTTCTGTGAGCGATGTGTTCAGTATATTACCAATTATTTTGATATGTAATACAACCAATTGTACATCGTTCCTTCTATATAGATAAAAAATATTTTACTCAAAGTTGACAAAGCCAACAATTTGTTAACAAACTATTTCTAATATTTTACAAGATAAGATTTTGTTAAAGATAAAAAGTAGGTAAAAACCTATTACATCGGAAACCCTGTACGTATCGCTCCGGCCACAAATTGGAGTTTTTAATGTCTTTATAAGTGCTATCTAACACAAAGCTAATGAAACATCCAGTTTTATTGATCTACCTGCGGGGTGACACGAATCCTGTCGCTCCTAACCCTGCATTATGTTTTTCTTTAAATTATTTTCTATCTTTCTCTATCACCGTAAACTTATGAAGATAGAGCGAAACGGGTTGTGTCTAAAACCAAGCATTAGGATAGAACATTTCATTTGGAAAGGACGACCCCCATCATTTGATAAGCCGTTGAGGAATTTTAGCGTTAATCCATTAGGACGCGGGAAATATTTTGATTATTTTGCATATTTATAACGTAATTTTGAAATAAAATAAAATTATTAATACCTATATAATAAATTAAGCGTAAATATATTGATAAAATTTGTAATACAACACATAAACTGTGACAAGTCTCGTTAAAGAAGGCCATATCACTACACGAGTATTATTTATAATAAGTAATATGCCATCCTACAAACTACTTCTTCGCGAGCGCTAGAGCTACATCAATCATAGATATCACTAAATATACATACATATGTCTTAGACCGACGAGATCAAAATGTTTAGTGTGTATTTTTATATTATGAAATTCTGATAAACTGTTTAGTTTTACCGACTGAATCTCGGGCCATAATCGCGAAAACAATCGCTTTTCTCGTAGATTAGTCGAATAAAAAAATAAATAAATTTACCATCAATATAAATTTATTAGTGTGAACATTATGACGACTCCTTTATACAGATATTTTTTTACGATAATGCCCTGTTATTTATTTGGAAACCAACAAGCCGTCGTCACCCGCATTCCGGACAATTGACGCAATCATCGACAATGAGATTTCGGGGGTGTGTAAAACGGAATAATAATTGCATTGGCCACAGCCAAATTATTGTTACAGTCACTATTCAATGATAATTCCATTTCGAAGAGAGGCCCCGGGCAAAGGTCGTCGCGCTCGTAAATTACCGTTTCGGTGATAATAAATTACCAACCTAAAGTTTATAATGAAATGTTCAAATGGTATGGACATTGTTATTCAGATCTTTCTTTATATAACGTGGTACGACTTAAATTATTAACTCAGAAAATAATTCAGGACATAAAACAAACGAACCTAGAGTTATCGAGGTTCTAGCCCAGTGATAAGAGTACCTTGCCGTTAGGTTCGGTTCCCGGCTGTGGCAACTGTGTTATATTCTTATAAAACATGCACCAATGTCAGATTTAGGGCCTGGTTGCTCTTTAAGTAAATAAGGGATGTGGAATAAGAAGGCGGCAAGCCAGTAGGCGGGACCTGATATTAATATCAGAGCTCGCTACACATAGCCATCTGCAAATAGCTAGTGAGTTGCAGATGCATTGCCTACCTTAAATAGACGGAGGGGGATAAACAGAAGAAAGGATATTTCTTTTTCCCATACCCTGGCCCATTTAATCCTCTTCATCTTCTCTTCCATACTTTATTTATTACAAAAGAAAGATAAGGGGAAGATTACTGGATTTGTGCCGCCGGGACTCATTGAATTAGATGCAAAATACTTCTACTTGCGATGCCTGTCTTCTGTGAGGTCGTGGTACAATAGATGGTGTGTTGGGCTATACCACTGTTAAATTCTTCTTCTTACTTAAATCTTCGATAATTAGGTCAATGAATAGGGGTGAAAAACATTATATTTGTTTACCCCTGAAGAGTTCAAATACGTTTGATCTATTTATCCAAAAATATCATACTTCATAATGTAAATAATTTACAAAAATCATTTGATTAGTCCTAAGTGGTAGTTGCTTTTGTCTATTATTACTATATCTCTGTATCTAATATTACAAATTTCTACATGTATATTGTGATAAGCAGTGTTACTATTTAAATTTACTTTTCAACATATTTTATCAAAGTTTTCCCCGTCTCCGTTGTTTTATAAATAAATTCAACGGGCTTCATGTAATTAACTTAATAAATCAAAGTATTCTTTAATATAAGGCAGTTTAATTGTAGCTATAAATCAATGCTACACGTGTTTACATGCGATAAGTAATCTTTATAGGGTGACATACATAAATCAAAAAGCTGTGAAGAACTAGAGTTTGTCTCGTTACATAAAAAATGATATAACGTGTTTGTAATCGTAACCAATATTAAAAATGCGAATGTGATTTGTTTCTTACAATTTTATGCGTAAACCACTTAACCGATGATCATATTGTACACATATTTTCAACAATGTAGAAAATAAGAGCGTACATTTTGATATGAAAAACAAAACAGGCAGCTATAAAGACTATCGACAAGAGTGAAAACTCAAAACGAAAGCTCGACAATAGTTAAAAAATAACTAAATTGTCAACCTAAACAAACTGTTATGTCTTAGTAAAAGTCGAAATTGATTAAAAGGAAAATAAATGGTGAAAAAAAATCGTATGAGCTGTTCAAAATTCAAATAAGTATGTTCATGTCACTTCAATAACATTCCCGAGGGTAGAAAAAATCCCAGGTGTCTGTGCGCAAGGCGCTCCGACGTTAAATTCGTGACAACGTGTCGAGCTCTCGCTCACACACATTCAGACACGCGGCACATCGATCGTGCATGTTCGGTTACTCTCGGCTCAAGCGCAGCGGGACCCGACCGTAACGCTACATTTCTAGCGAATACCACCTACTATCCATCAATTTATAAGACGTTGTCACGTCAAAATATAACCTACTATCAGTTGCCGTGCACAGTAAGTCAGTATGAAATGACAATAACAAAATGTCAAGAGTTTCTTACATTACTAAGACGACCGATATCACCTTTTACCTGTTAAACCATACGCAACATCAATTTATAAAGAATTCCAAAGAAGAAAATAAAAATCTTGCGAAACCGCCTGCAACTGCTAGAACAGTGATACTTGCGAAAAGGCCGAACATGTTGTTTGATGTGAGATTCATGTCGGGCTTAGGTTTAGTGAAGGAAAATTTCTATTTTATATAAATTAAAATTGAAACAAAGGAAGGTCATCCCAATATTCGGCCAACAAATTGCTTACGCAAATAGGTTTTTTTTAGATAAAAAACTTTGTAGCTTTTAATATATTTGGACATGGATAACACGAATGGTATGGTATGGTCGGTTTAATTTAGGACCACGTTTATATATATTCTAGCTAAGAGAATTTTTGACGATAGGGGAGATGCAGTTCGAAAAGGAAGGGCATTTATTTGTAGCTAACCTCAAAGTATACGCTATTGTCTGTAAAGATTTATGCTCCAACACGCCGTAATCTTGTCATTTGTGGGCGTCGACGCATTTGTTCGAAACGAAGCCGAAGCGTGACGCTCACCCTTGTTGTGTATTTACGGTTAAAATATCTTTGATAAACTTGGGTCGGGCTATATTCCACGATAAGGGAAAATATGTTAATTTAGCCGCTACGAGAGATCCGATATGACCTACTAAGTGATTGGGTTCCTGATGCGTCCGTGTGTTTTGAATTTAAACTCGAACCCGAGCGCTTTATATTGACTCAATGTTTACAAATAACAGAATGAAGCTCGCAAAAATTGTACGTATCGCGTACTTATTCCAAACCTACCCGTGCAAAAAAAATATTTCATTTCAAAACAAATGCTACAACTTTTCGAATGCTTTCTTTTATTAAAACTGTAAAAGTGTAATGAACGCGTAAGAAAAAATAATGCTATATTAGAATATAAAAAGTGGAAAGGAGGTCAAATTATTCCGTCATGAAAACCACTCTTAAGATGCAAAATATTGCCGAAATGGGTGCCTTTCCTCACAATATGGCGCCACTAAAATTTCCATCTTTTATGAAATTTTATGGATCACAGCGACCATTTCGCAAAACCTGTAATTTAATTAAAAAGTAAACGATAATTGATCTTTGTAACTTTTGGTTATGAGACATTTAATTCTTCCATAATTTTAATAAGAGTGAATTAATTTTTTGAGTTTCACTTCTTTCTTAAATCATTCTTAAACTTTAAAATCGTCTTTAAGTTATTTAGTTATGAAAAGAAATATACGAACATTTGCACCAAAAATCCAATTGTATGAATACTTGGATAGAAGACTTACTTGATTCCAACTCATTACTAACTTAGCCATTCTACTACTACTCAGCCTTTGTCAGAAACTTATTAACAGCAATAAGCACCGGCTGTCGTCATCTAAAAACTAATATCGGCTTTAACAAAATTCCAATGGCTCAATTTTCGAACGTTCGGAGTCCTGTTGTTTTATTAGTCGGCATATCGTTCTAAAATAATTACGATGAAAATTTATAGATGTCATCGGACGCTGTGATTTAGGACAGCGCTCGCGGCGGCGAGTATCCGCATTATTTAGATAGAATTCGATTGGATTTGTGTCGTTTCTCGTTTATATTTTTACGGAAAAAGGTTCTAAGAATTGATGGCAAATATTTAAATGGTTAAAATGCAAATTTATTTCTAAATCATCCATCTGTTTTCGACACGATGTTCACATATATTTTTTTAATTTATGATCGGTTCATAACAAACTGGAAGTTCTGCCTAGAATCGAGGAATGTATGGCTCAATGGTTCTGACATCTTAAAAGGGTTAATGAAGAGAGAGTAACAAGACAAATTAATGTTGCAAAAATGAGTGGCAGTGTTGGGAGGGGATGTCTCAAGAGAACTTCTATCGATCATATTAGTGACATTTTATAAAGGCGATGAAATGAGTACCTGTTACCGACGAGCATGTGTGTGCAGATGTATGAATGTAGAAGGAGCAAGAGAGCTGAGAAACGTCCAAGCCAATTGAAAATCCCTACCCCACTGGGGTACGGGGGTGAACTTGTGTTGTGGTAATAAACTCATCTTCTCACACATGTGTAGCAGCATCATAATATATTTAATCCACTGAGATCATAATATATTCTCACCACAATTAATATAAAGATATTATCTGCCGATAAGGTTGCCTTGAGCATTTAATAACTGCTGCCTTGGCATTGATAGGTAGCTCAAGATGCAGACGTTGAGGTTCCTTTATTCCTGCCTTTTGCGGGTTATGAATTATGACTAAAATTCATCAGTAAAGTTCGATCTAATCCGTAATTATTTTAACAAGAGTGGAGTCATTCCGTCGCGTTAAAAGTCTATCCATAGATATTTAGTTATCAGTATTTATTGATGTCTATTAACCAGTATCTAACAAATAAGTAACTAAATTTATATACGTATTGTAACTATCATTATTAAATCATTAAAAGATGATTTTTAATAATATAAAAATATGCTAATAATAGTTATATGCATAACATATTAGAATATCATTACAAAATATTGATATTTAAATTAAAATATAAAGTTACATTATTTGGTCTAATGAAGATATAAATCGTGATTAAAGGTACTTAAAGACCTATAAAACACTTATAAGTAATATAAATACATATTACTATTGATATCGAATCAATACATTGAGGAAAATAGGGGCATAAGAATTACGTGTGTTCTCGTATTGATTTTTCGTGAAAATCATACTAAGTCTAAGGAGTGAGTTCGTGCATTGATTTTTTTTATTGAATTTAAATCCAAAAATAGGGTAATAGGTATTGTATACACTTATAATGAACGTTTATGATAAAATAATTTAAAAATACGAAAGTGAAAAATCCTACGCGAACGGACAGCAAAATGGCCTGTACGTAGATGCACACCCATGACCTTACATATATGAGTAATGCGGCCGGCGTGAAGCGTTGGACGTCGAACTATTGAAATAATTTATTTATTTTGATGAAAAATATATTTGAGGGGAAATATATAAAATGAATAATGCCGATTACTATGTGGTGGTTGTTTTGGAATACGGATCGTATACAAGCGGTATACAGGGTCCAATTTCCGTAAAATGTTGCGTTGTGAAATTATGCTGGAAATCGCATAGACATGTTCTGACGATGAATAAACGTCTATAAACCTATACCGGCTAGGGTGTAGTTGGTGAGTTATTCACTAATTATGCTTTGGTTTGGGAAGAGTGTGTTTTTGCACTTCGGTGTATTAAATGTGCTCAGAACCATGTCTTAGAGCTTCGGCTTTTTGATAATGGGTACTTGGCGTCTTAGAGGCTTGCTTCTATGATACGTCGAGTTTATATGATTTGCCAACTAGCTTTTGTACCGAAATTGAATCTGTCTATACGGATGAAAATAGAGGTAGCGGATACTTGTTGCCTAAGCTTGATTTCTTGTTGGTTCGCAAGCATGTCTCGCAAGCGCGATTATACATGCTCGCTACAATAACATTACACGGGTGTTTATTGTGTTCATAATGCGTCATTGATGGTTGCGGGGTGTTGATTGCAAATTTCTGCTCTGAAGCGGCTTCGCCTAGAGTAATATCTCTATCACCTGTCGTGGAGTGTGTAGAGTTGCAATTCGACATTACTGCACCTGATATGCTGCTTATGTTTGGTCTTTGGTACATCTTTTGATGGATCATTGATGGGATCAACGAGTCTTCCTGTGACGGGTATATAAGTGGTTCGTGGCTAATATGCTCATTTGTATTATTCGGATAGATTGAGGATAAGATATTGTCGTTTGCTATGGTATTCTGTATTGTAGTATGACGCTTGTCTTAATTAGATTTGCCCAAGTCGGGTCCCTCTATACGGGATTGCAGACTGTTTGCCCTCCATGATTTACAAATCAATTAAGTGGCCTGTAAAATACCCATGTTTATAAACGAAGGCAAATTATTGGTGGGTGAGGCAAATTTGATCGAGACTCGCATTTTGCGAAAAGTTGGTGTATAACACAATTATATGATGTTCGAGAATTATACTAAAAGTTATTAATGTGGCCGAAACTGCCCTGGCATTAGTTGGTGGAGCCTGTGCATTTGTCTCTTGCGAAGATGGTAGCTGGAGGGAGCTATGCTCTCAAGGCTCGCGCTGACACCGCACAACGAGGGAATTAGCCATCCCCTGAGGCGAGTTTAATACTCCTAATGCGCTCCGTAGGTCGATACCTATGCTGACAATGTCTTGGTGGTGACGCCTTATTATACACTTGACGGTGTAACGCATTGATATGCGAGAAACGACTGAATGGTGTTTATTCACCAATAATGAGCTAAAAACTCTTACTGGTTTACCAGTATTTTTCTGCGATATACGGTGGCCGATCTGTTGTCCCTTGAAGTCGGGGGGAGTGCAACCGGTGGACGGCACTCACCGTACACAGCGGGGATTTCCGCTGGAGCTGTGTACCTCCATATATTTTTAAAGACAAAAATATATGTTGCGATAGTAGGGTTGTATCGGGTATTTGAGATTAAAGCATGTAAACCCTTTACAAGTAAAAATTTTAATGAAATATTTTGGAAATTGCAATTGATCGATAAATTTAAATTATTATTTTGGCAAATTTTATATAGAGTTTAAGGACTTTAATAATAAGCATCCTATGGCTTCAATAAGCTTGGCGAATCTTTCTTCCTCTATAATTCCTAGAAGAACTAGTTATTACAACTCACAAAGTAGAACAAAGTTCTACAACTAGACGATCACATATAAATATATCATTGGCCTAATATAATATAAAAGAGATGATCTTGGTGGTGTTTCGACTTGGAGACATTTTATGTTTCCGAGTCGATTTCATTAATATACTCCTAATAATCCCTAGAGGAAAAAAGGATGGTTACAATTTGGTGCCGTAGTGACCAGGATATATTAAAATTATATTATATTATAAAAAGTGGGCTTGTAGCCTACAATTTGTTGCTTGTGAAATGGAAAGGATGATTAGAGGAGAGAGTTTGCTTGGGTATTGAAGTCTGGGGGTGGCACAATTTAATGGCAAACATTAATTTCAGATATTCGATGCGAACAAAATATTTGGACCGATTCTATAAATAGTGTTATAAAACAGTGCAATTTATTAATTGTGTTAAGTGAAACAACTATTCAAAAATGAGTAAAGTTCAGAAAAGGAGAAATACCAAGGCAGGATATGTTAATAAGGACTTTAAACTTTTACACAAGCTTCTTAAGAAGACTGTGGAGACCTTTGAAGTAAGGTTTAAAAAATTAGAAGACATAATTAAAAAAGAGAATTCGAGCAAAGAAAGTAGTGTTCTTGAGGAAAACATTGCTTCAATGGATCAAACAATGGATCCAAGACAAAACGTTGTCTATAATATCAATAATATAACCATAGAAAAGCCAAAGTTTGGAGGAACAGAAAATGTTCATCCAGTTACATTTATAGATGATCTCGCAAACTATTTCAAAAAGGTGCCTTCGAAAAATATAGAAATTGATATAGCAAGAGAGTGTTTAAGAGGAGAGGCTAAACACTGGGCACGCATTAATAGTGTAAAATGGAGAACATTCGATGATTTTAAGAATGACTTCCTCAGAATCTTTTGGGGCGAAGATGAACAGAACAAAGTGAGGAGATTCTTAGTCCAGAATAAATGGAATAAAAATACTTATCCAACAATGGTTGGATATTTTCTGTTCGTCATTGAGAAGGTGCAAATGTTATCATATAAGATACCAGAAAAACAAATTTTAGCTGATGTACTAAGACATTATCCAAAGAATGTACAACAGTTGTGGCGTATTGCGAAAATAGATACAATCATTGAAACTACAGATTTCTTGAGAAATTTAGATGATATTGAAAAGCAAGACGATAGTCAACAAGAATCTTATATAAAAGAGAGGAAGAGGCGATTTAATCACAACTACGAAAATAAACTTAAAGAAAATCAACAGTCTTTTAAGAGAT
Organism: Papilio elwesi; assembly: GCA_029849275.1. NCBI lineage: Eukaryota > Metazoa > Arthropoda > Insecta > Lepidoptera > Papilionidae > Papilio > Papilio elwesi. The sequence goes on from CM056697.1 coordinate 8,860,801, forward strand.
GGCGCAGACCAGATGAAGCAAAGGAGGTGGTTCAACAATTGAACGAAGTACAAGTTGTACAAAATACAAGTGGAAGCACTAATTCAAATTTAGAGGAGCAGAGGTTGAATTAGTTTCCGATTCAATCTCTGATAATTTTAAAAGGAATAAAGCGTTGAATATTCTAATGAAAATGGGGTGGCAACCTGGGCAATCTTTGGGAAAGAATAATAAAGGTTTGCGAAAACCAATATCTGTCTTAGGTCAGTTTGATAGACATGGTGTTGGTTATAAAAATAATATTAACAGTATTATTAAACTTTTAAAAGCCAAGTCAAACTTGCTTATAAAAGAGTTGTTCGTGCAAACTGTGTTTAAGAGTGATGATGACTATACAAAGGAATTTGTAGGGAGCATGCGTTCTGAAATAGATGTATCATTGTTTAATGAAAATGTTGTAGCATTATTAGATACAGGGAGCGATGTTACATGCATTTCAGAAAATTTATTTTTACAACTTAAAAGTGGAAATAATAAATTATCAGTGCTACCTGTTAAAGCGTTACAGATAAGAGGAGTAATAGGGCAACGCAGTACAAAGATACAGCAGATGATTATATTGCCTATTAAGGTTGGTGAAGTAATTTTTGAAACTCAGACTTTGATCATTAGTAATTTGATAAGACCAATGATTTTGGGATTTGATTGGATGAAGGCAAACAAAGTTTTAATTAATTTGAGAGATGAAAATATTGGTTTGAAATTTAGAGTTGGAGGCAAAGACCATTTCATTTCATTTAAAAATAATTTACAAAATTGTATATGTGTTAATGAATTCGAAAAAGTAGATATTATTGAGAATATAAAAATTGGGTTAGGGCGAATGACTCAATCACATTTGTTGAGAGATGGAGGCAATCATAATTGAGATACAACTAAATATAAATTTTTGAAAGAAACAATTAAATTATCAAGTGAATTACATCAGCATATGAGTAAGCGAATGTAATGGAAATTGACAACATCCTGAGAGATGTGATTGAAGGGGAGTTGGGGCGGTCATTCCCGGGGGTAGGGAATAATTATTATATTGAGTTGTTGTTTTATGTGCTCAAAGGTTTGTTTTATTATATAGAGTTGTAGTTTATATGTGCTCAAAAAGGGGAAGTTCAAATTTATACATTAACTACCTGACTTTGTCAGTCATTAATATAAAATTTGGGGGTGGATTGTAACTATCATTATTAAATCATTAAAAGATGATTTTTAATAATATAAAAATATGCTAATAATAGTTATATGCATAACATATTAGAATATCATTACAAAATATTGATATTTAAATTAAAATATAAAGTTACATTATTTGGTCTAATGAAGATATAAATCGTGATTAAAGGTACTTAAAGACCTATAAAACACTTATAAGTAATATAAATACATATTACTATTGATATCGAATCAATACATTAAGGAAAATAAGGGCATAAGAATTACGTGTGTTCTCGTATTGATTTTTCGTGAAAATCATACTAAGTCTAAGGAGTGAGTTCGTGCATTGATTTTTTTTATTGAATTTAAATCCAAAAATAGGGTAATAGGTATTGTATACACTTATAATGAACGTTTATGATAAAATAATTTAAAAATACGAAAGTGAAAAATCCTACGCGAACGGACAGCAAAATGGCCTGTACGTAGATGCACACCCATGACCTTACATATATGAGTAATGCGGCCGGCGTGAAGCGTTGGACGTCGAACTATTGAAATAATTTATTTATTTTGATGAAAAATATATTTGAGGGGAAATATATAAAATGAATAATGCCGATTACTATGTGGTGGTTGTTTTGGAATACGGATCGTATACAAGCGGTATACAGGGTCCAATTTCCGTAAAATGTTGCGTTGTGAAATTATGCTGGAAATCGCATAGACATGTTCTGACGATGAATAAACGTCTATAAACCTATACCGGCTAGGGTGTAGTTGGTGAGTTATTCACTAATTATGCTTTGGTTTGGGAAGAGTGTGTTTTTGCACTTCGGTGTATTAAATGTGCTCAGAACCATGTCTTAGAGCTTCGGCTTTTTGATAATGGGTACTTGGCGTCTTAGAGGCTTGCTTCTATGATACGTCGAGTTTATATGATTTGCCAACTAGCTTTTGTACCGAAATTGAATCTGTCTATACGGATGAAAATAGAGGTAGCGGATACTTGTTGCCTAAGCTTGATTTCTTGTTGGTTCGCAAGCATGTCTCGCAAGCGCGATTATACATGCTCGCTACAATAACATTACACGGGTGTTTATTGTGTTCATAATGCGTCATTGATGGTTGCGGGGTGTTGATTGCAAATTTCTGCTCTGAAGCGGCTTCGCCTAGAGTAATATCTCTATCACCTGTCGTGGAGTGTGTAGAGTTGCAATTCGACATTACTGCACCTGATATGCTGCTTATGTTTGGTCTTTGGTACATCTTTTGATGGATCATTGATGGGATCAACGAGTCTTCCTGTGACGGGTATATAAGTGGTTCGTGGCTAATATGCTCATTTGTATTATACGGATAGATTGAGGATAAGATATTGTCGTTTGCTATGGTATTCTGTATTGTAGTATGACGCTTGTCTTAATTAGATTTGCCCAAGTCGGGTCCCTCTATACGGGATTGCAGACTGTTTGCCCTCCATGATTTACAAATCAATTAAGTGGCCTGTAAAATACCCATGTTTATAAACGAAGGCAAATTATTGGTGGGTGATGCAAATTTGATCGAGACTCGCATTTTGCGAAAAGTTGGTGTATAACACAATTATATGATGTTCGAGAATTATACTAAAAGTTATTAATGTGGCCGAAACTGCCCTGGCATTAGTTGGTGGAGCCTGTGCATTTGTCTCTTGCGAAGATGGTAGCTGGAGGGAGCTATGCTCTCAAGGCTCGCGCTGACACCGCACAACGAGGGAATTAGCCATCCCCTGAGGCGAGTTTAATACTCCTAATGCGCTCCGTAGGTCGATACCTATGCTGACAATGTCTTGGTGGTGACGCCTTATTATACACTTGACGGTGTAACGCATTGATATGCGAGAAACGACTGAATGGTGTTTATTCACCAATAATGAGCTAAAAACTCTTACTGGTTTACCAGTATTTTTCTGCGATATACGGTGGCCGATCTGTTGTCCCTTGAAGTCGGGGGGAGTGCAACCGGTGGACGGCACTCACCGTACACAGCGGGGATTTCCGCTGGAGCTGTGTACCTCCATATATTTTTAAAGACAAAAATATATGTTGCGATAGTAGGGTTGTATCGGGTATTTGAGATTAAAGCATGTAAACCCTTTACAAGTAAAAATTTTAATGAAATATTTTGGAAATTGCAATTGATCGATAAATTTAAATTATTATTTTGGCAAATTTTATATAGAGTTTAAGGACTTTAATAATAAGCATCCTATGGCTTCAATAAGCTTGGCGAATCTTTCTTCCTCTATAATTCCTAGAAGAACTAGTTATTACAACTCACAAAGTAGAACAAAGTTCTACAACTAGACGATCACATATAAATATATCATTGGCCTAATATAATATAAAAGAGATGATCTTGGTGGTGTTTCGACTTGGAGACATTTTATGTTTCCGAGTCGATTTCATTAATATACTCCTAATAATCCCTAGAGGAAAAAAGGATGGTTACAGTATCATTAAATAAAACCTTAATTGAACCGTAAAAGGCTAGAAATGATAAACAAACACTACCCACATCCTCTAATCGACGTTTTCCGAATCGACTTGTGAATATTTTATGGAATCAATATCACGAAGCGAGCCATCAAGTAAATTGAGGCAAGAGAAATAAAACGATTATTTGAATTAATACCGAGTGCTATTTTTACAATCGCAGCGAAAATGAACTTGTATTTTTTATTGTTGATGCTCAAATTTTTTTACGATTATTAAGTACCCACTTCGAATGTCTTTTTCTGTCTGTAATTTAAACATCGTTATTTCGAAATTTTAATTAACTTTTTCGCAAATTACGGCCCTGACTCTGAAATTCATTCTTTATTATTACTATTCTGATACTGAATTGTGTCAAAGGTTTATTGATAAGTTAATAAGGATGGTATTTGTAAATTTTGAAAGGTTGGACTGAAGGTATATTAAGTATCACCACACTTGTAATTTCTCCACATAATTGTGGTTTGTGAGTTTCTTGTATATCATCATAAGCTCTCACTTCTTGTAATCCCATTTGGGTAGACAGAGAGACAACACAGAACAGACGGAAGAATCTACTTTTTCATTAACTTAACAGTTCTCACAACATAATTACTACAACCAGACACCCACCGATAAGACGCTAAAACATTTCCTTTTTTTGTGAATTCACAAAATGTCTTTCTGTGCTTACTATCGAACCTGAATCCTTTGAGTAATACTTACCCATATTAACTTTATACTACAAAATCGTAAGTAAAGTCGCCATTTTCTTAATAAATATAAGTAGTCTTAAAAGTAACGACTTTTCCATTCATGATTATTCAAGTTTATTTTGAACAATAATCTTAGTCCGTGTACTCCGGAACTACTGAATCAGATCGCAATCTTTCAAAATGACAAATGTAGCGAACAGTCCTTTATTTATCGTCCGCGTTCCCGGTAAAATTAACTCGATTGGAATAACGCAAGACGCCGTATTAATCACTGCCTTCTCTAACAAATTGTACGCGTCGTCCCCACGATTTCGATTCCCAAAAAACTTACTGCCGTGTCCTTTGAAGATGCGTTTTGTTGACGAGTCACTGAAATTTTTAGTTTGATGTAATGTTTATTTTAAAATATATTTAGTTCTGACTTGAAAGTTTATCTACAAGTACTAGTTAATATCTTCGTCAATCAGTTTTAAAGAGGTCTCTGTTTGATATAATGCAGTCCTGGTTGTCACCATTGCTTCAATCAGGTGATTAGCCGTAATGATCTTGTAATCCTTTAATCACTTTATATTCAAAGATTCTTGTTCCCTCAAACAACTTAGGTTACCTCTACCCTCACCTACTTGTACCTCACCTCAGAGAAGAGCACACGCTCGACCGTTGGGTCGCCCCGACCCATTCCGTACCACTGTTCTTTCATTGTTAATAATCTGATGTCATAAATCTCTAGGCACTTGATAATGTACTTTAACAATATGCAATGTGGGAATCTCACTAAATCTCTATATTACATAAGGCGCAATGGTAAAAATCATTTCTTATTTGTTTACTGGAATTTAGTATATTGATTAATGGAATTGACATTTTCATTACATACATGTACATAAAAAGTAAATGAATCCCGAAAAATGTTCTAAGTCATGTATCACTCGCGGTTTTTAAACATAAAAATAAGATTTTTATATTTATCTTTTTAGCTTATTAGAGTGAACATAAATATTTTGTTTGAATATTTAGAGAGCTCCATGATTTTATTAGCTGCGTACGTCTCCTAACTTTGCTTTAACTTGATAAGTATGGAGATAATAACAAAATTAAAAATGAGTTTGTTTGAATATTAATTAGTCTACATATTTAAGTAGCAATTGGTTTTTTGTCGAATGAAACTTAAGCTTCAGGCATTATTTTAAGAGTTAAACCCGGTTTCGGTACCAGTTTGTTAAAGTCTGACCAAGAAACTAAACACTCTCATATCCGTGGTAAGGTAAGAGCAAATGAGGGATATTTAACTCATACAAATAATGAAAATGTCTTCATATTACTTTGATTAGTTAAAATTAAACTCAAATGGCATATCCACTGATCCGACGCAATAAATACAAAGTTACATCTTGCAGGAGCCTTAACCCTTCGCTTTAGGCTCACCACAAGCGGATTACCGTCATTAGTCATTCCTACCGTCCAGAACGCCCCGGGCTCGAATCGAAGAACTTGCGACGTAAATGTATACATTTTTTCCTAGGTGCTTATTTATGTTGGCTAGCCTCAACATGCAAGATTAGGGCTACTGATAACTTGAAATGTTGGTAATAAAAATTCATTTTCGAGATTTACCCGGATTTGTATCGATTTAACGTAACTTACTAGAGAATGACTATCTAATGACCTTGTTTTTTTCATTTCTACATTTCTTCTTTTTCCAGTCGATAGTCAGCCAATGCTGGACATACCCCTCCCTCATTGATCGCCGCAAAGATCGATCCCATACGTGTCCCGTCCAGTAAACTCCCGGAAATTCGACCAAATCATCTGTCCAACCTGTAGGACTTGCCTACCTACGCCACATTGACCTGTAACTTTATAAATGACTCAACCAATTACAATGAAATTTAGCAGTAATAGTACTTAACTCGTCAGAAAGAAACGCACAAAAAAGTTTACACTGCTTTTCTTCAAATTCGTCTTTTTGTACCTGGATTATACTTTATAAACAAAAAGTATTACGTAAAATTGCATTCGTTACTCAGAGATAAAAGGTGTAAACCTACAGACCATATTCATTTAAATGTTATGTTTTAGACCAGATTTAGGCATACAATACAATTTCTAACTTAACAATAGATATATGGAAATACTATTATTGGGCTTAAACATATAGCGGAAATAAATAATGAATTACAACATAAAGTTGTTTTCTATTCATTCAGTTATCTCAAGAAGTTTTATTCCTTTTGCTCGTGTATTAAATCAGTAAACATTTATAATTCAAAATACAGATCTATCACGTTAATAAATCAACTCACAGTTTTTTTTTTATAAAAGCTATACCTAAAACATCGACGCGGTTAAAGTCTATTTTGTTTATTATCGTCTTAAATTGTATCGACGAACTAATATAACGAGTTCGGATCGCGGTTAACATGTGTTTGGATTAGTGTTATATTTGTGTAAATGATTGTTCCGGTCGGAGCTCTCGCGGCTCGTGTTCGTACACTTTGTATTGTTATTTATTAATGTTTCAATATAAAGCTAAACGTGCTCGTAATCAAATAGCGTTCAATCAAACAACAATGTGGATAAAAATTTTAATCGGCTTTTTTTAAAGTATTCTATTTTGTGGTAGTAGTTGAACTGATACTGTGGAAATCAGTTTTGTATCTCGCGACTGTTTCGAAACGTTTAGACGTTTTACACTGCCGATAACATTCAAATAAAATTGTCACATCTGTTTTTTAAGAGGAAAAGATGAGAAAGCTTGTATCGGTACACGACGGAAAACCACGCTTAAGGTGCAAATAAGATGCTACTTTTTATATTAAATATTTTACTCGGGCTATAGATAGGTAATGTTTTAACATTTTTCTGACCAGTCAAGTGAAAGTACATCTCGTTACATGAGAGAGAAAATGTTGTAACGTAGAGAAGTTACTTGTCTCTAACAGAAGAAGGGGAATTATATCTACATTGTAAATATTGAGCAAACGCAATGTATTTTATGCAATATTTTATTTTTAAATTATTTTATTATTTATTTGTGTTCTGGGCGATGTTTTTTCTATTTTTTTAAAGTTTCGAGTCAATCAAGCGTACGAATCGGCACGAGCAAAGTTTTATACGTTTAGTGTAGAAAAAAGTATCTTACTCAATACAATGTATTTTAACAATAACCAATCTTATTCACGTGACATTACAATAAACAAAAGTATGACAAACGAAAATTTATGATGTTTATTTTGTACAAAGACGAACACAAAAGCATGTCATTTACGGTCTCTTTATTCGGGAAAGAGCTGTAAACAATTGGCAACTTTGACAAGCATTTCTAACTGACAAAAAGGATTAGGTACTTTGTACGCAACAATAAAACTCTAGCGGTGCTTCGCATGGTTAAACCATGTTTACGAATTTAAGCCGTATAAGAACGCGGCAACGCGAGAATAAACTTTTCAACGTACCTACTTTGCTTTTTCTATAACAAGGAAGACTTGTTTTTGTAGCTGAACGTTCCCGCCACTTCTGAATAAACAGTCGTAGTCTTTGTGTTTTAAACTGCCAGCGGAATTTTAGGATTCAGTACGTTATTCTATGAAACGTTTATTTATTTAGAAAATTGATAAATAGCTATATTTAATCGAAACTCGGTTTACATTGCATTGGAAGAAAAGAGTTAAATAAATATCGATTAAAAAAAGTTATAGCCATGGAACAAATGTAGGCAATGGTAATTTAATTACTGTAATATTAAAGAACTAGTTTGTAACATATTGTAGAAGGAAGAATATTCCCACAGCTACTAAATAATTATTAATAAGAATTTTTCTATTAATCGAATTATATTTGTTTAAATTAGTCATAGTGAAAGCTATATATGTAAAATTTCCGGTAAATTAGCTACGCGTCTACGGAACCCGGCGACTAAATAATTATTTCTGCTCCGAACACTTTTTCAACAACAATTCGTCAAAGATTTTGCACGTACTTGCCTTAAGTAAATATTGCAACCCATTGCGAATTGGTTTTGATATAACAAAAGCATAAGTCATTTCCTTCTAATATCTTAAAATAACTTTACTTTGTGACAATGTAAACAGACTTTCGAGCGGATGTGATTTAGTGTAACTTTGAGAATTATCATAGTCATACTGTACGTATATAGAACGTTCCTTAAGGGAGTTAACAAAGGTGTTTATTTAATCTAGATTAACTTTTTATTAAAACTATATTCTCTGAATACAGAAACAGTAATTCAAAATTACTTTAAATAAAAATATTTCGTGAAATGTTTATTATACCCGAGGTTACTTTCATCGGTTTAGAAATTAAACAATTTAATTAAATTTCAACTGATTTAAAGTATATTTACAGAGTCCTTTTAAATTTATTTAAATTAAGACATTATTTTTATTCAATTTCAAAACGGTTTTGTTGAAAACGACTAGGATAAATAAAACGAAGCGTTCAAAATTCGATCGTCATGCTCTAAAGCACTGTTGACTTGTACTCTTTCATATATCTCTGTGGACTGCAAAAACGTCTTTATTGCAATGGATTAGGGTTGAAATTATCAAATGGAAATATTTAATGTAAGCAATCGGATCTGGTACGGAATCATAACTATGTTTTTCTTGTATTTGTCATTGAATAAGATTTTAAACAGAGCTTGCACATGGCGCGCATAGGCCCTTGATTCGATAGCCGGCTCGCGAAGTGAGTTCACAGCTATTTGTCTTAGAAATAACTTGGCGACTTTCCCCGGCGAGTTTGTTGAGATGTGAGTTATTGCGACATCCCCCGGTATCTCCGGATACAACGTTCATGTATCACGTGTACCGAACAAACTCTATATTAAAACTTTATATCATATCGTAGAAAGTTATTACTTGACAAACATCGAAATATTAACTGCATTACATTGCCTAAATTACGTAAACAAAAACTAATTCATAGCAGAAACTAATGTGAACTGGTTTGTCAAGCAAGTCAAGTAATCGTTGATTGAACATCTGTCTGTTTATACAATCTGTATGAGGGCTTTGTTTCTTGTAAAATTCAAAAAACTATAAATGCAGAATTGATCGAAGACCAAGATAGCAAGATTCTTATATAACAACCCGCATTGTAACAAACGCAGTATTAAAATGTTTCTACTGACAAATGCGTTCATCGTCACAAGCCTTACATTTGCATGCGCTTCCACCAATTTCAATTGCTTAGCACAGCCAATTTAAATCACCAATGTTTTCGTCTTAACAATGTCATAGGCATTTTAGTATATATTATTGATAACATTACATCCTTGACTCTATGCAATTTTTACTTGAACACTTTTCTTCGCTATCTACAAACATCCGGACGGTCCTTTACCAGCCTGCTGGTATTGAAATATATGTGGAATTACATTCTTTCACTATCGACATCATCCGTTAACTGAATTTTATCCTGGGAAAATCAAACCTCTCTTGATCGGTCAAGGGACGAGTTTTAGTTTTATCTGAATAAAATTTCATACGTGTGTTTAAAACACTTTATACAGAGATATTTTAAGACACCAGCAAAAAACATAGTGTAATGAGTGATTGCCACAATTTTTTTGTTATAATACGTTTGATCATCACCGTTGGGCTCTTAATAAAATGCAATTCGAAATAAATCGTCGGTCTCTCGCCTCGGGCCAGGCGGGCGAACGTTAAACGTAAGCTGGGGACGGGTTATTAAAACGGCTTCACTATGTCATTATTCTCGAAACAGTAAAAAAAGGAGTGAATCGTAACAGCCGCGCTACATATCATCGCGGGAACTGGCACTTATGCGCGTAGTTTCTATCGTAAATCAAAGATATTAAACGCGACGCTGGAACCTCTTTCGAGTTCACATTATAAATCAACGGTGCGCAAGGAGACCTATGCCACCAATACCACCTTTGCATACGCGCCGTCCACATAAATCTGAGGCAACAAAAAATATCATAGCGTTCTACGTGATCCCATTGGCTTTACCGGTTATCGCCAAAACTTTTGTAACACCTCTGTCTAAAAACGTTACAAAATAATGTAAAATAGTAATTACAAACTTACGATTTCACACTTAGATCATCTAGCTGCGCCCGCGATTCCGTCCGTGTGGAATAGTAACATTGGGCAGCATTTTTAATTCTTATACCAACCCTTTTTTTCGCATTAAAAATAGCCCGAGTCCTTCCTCAGGATCTAAACTAAGTCTGTAGCAGAATTTTGGTACAGACTTAGTTACTACTAAACTTAGTAGTTTAGGCGTGAAAGCGTAGCAGACAGACAGACAGACAGAGTAACTTTCGCGTTTATAATAACTAGGGATTACGACAACCAAAAATCATGGGAGTCATTTGATAATTTTTTTTGTCAAGTGAAGCAAAATACTTTCACTTTACACGCGCCAGTGTAAACGTGATCACTCACTCAATCAGCTCCAATTCCGAAGGTGGCGTATCGATACTCGTGGTTCAGCTGTATGGACTTTCGGTTTTCGATATCAAAGAGTTTGACTCAAAATTGCTTTCTTTGTGTACACTGAATCCGGAGATCGAAATAAAGATAATTCTCTATCGTAAATTCACTTTCGGCGGCACGCTTCCTAACAAAAGAACGGTTTTAGCGAGGGTCAGATAGTTGGGATCAGTTTGAGGTTACATTCTTATAGAAAAGATAAGTCATTTGTTTCATTATCGCACAAAGCTTTAATGAAATACAACTTTACAAATCTATGTTAAATTGTAATAAATAAAAAAAATACATATTACAAGCGATTAATTCATTATACGTGCGTGTAACGTTCAATCAATTATTTTGTTGCATTTTTTGAGAAAAACTTTATCAATATCATCCGACTTAGGACTTAATAGTATTATAACCCGTAGCGTTAAGATTCTATAACAGAAAAGCGTAGGTTTATTATTTAATACATTATTAATTTAACGTGAATATTTTGTAACGTGCATTACTCGTTGTTTTACAGAAAAACACCATGCAATTTATTTTTTCGATCATAAATGGAATTTAGTTATAAAGTAGATTTATTTATAAATAAACATCGAATTTTAAATACATTTAAGAGGTTGAACATCATAAGCTATTCCATGTATGATGTAAGAAAAACGATGCGGGTAGAACAGATGTAGGTTCACTGTGGAAAGCTGCACATTCCTCGGCTGTTCTTGTTTTTAAGTCGCTCAAGTTGTGTGTTCGGTCTGTGGTAACCAGCATTATCTCGACTGGTATCACCATCAAAACGTCCAGTCACCTCTGTATTATTGCATCGTTACTGTTCCGTGAAGGTGTCTTGTTTGAATCGTGACAAGATTCCAACAGATAAGTCTTACAATTATTTCTAAATTTTATTTTATCCATATTTATTTGTAAAACAAAAACAAACTATTGTTATTATACAATGATATTTTTGTTCTATCCGATTTAAAGATAGATAATACTGGGGCATTAGTAACCGGATACGTAATTGGAAAGTAAATTAACATAGCAAAGCAATTACGTGAATCAAATAATCATTACAGAACATAAGGCTATAGCCTAGCGGTTCATAGGACCTAAGTTTACGCATTGGGTCCTTACTAACTGACTCTGACTACTCTACTTACTAACTCTGCTATATCTCTACTATTGCCAATTGCCTAATGTGTTAGTGTAAGGACTTCGAAACATTAGGTCGTGAGTTGGAATATATGTTTTGTTGCTGTTGAATAAAAAGTATTTGAAGAGAAATCTTTCCATTATTGTAAAAGCTAATAAATGTTTAAAGATAAGGATTAATTGGTGGTTGTATAATAAAATTGGTGTCATAAAGACTGGAGCGATATTTATAACGTTGCGTGGTTACATCGCATGTACAATTTGCCTACAATACATTTGTACCATAAAGCCAACATACGGCTTAAATGAAGGAAGTGACCATGAAGGTATTAACCTAATTATTTACATTTAGTCACGAAATAATCATGAACTATATAAGTTTACAATAAAATAATGTTGCTTACATATTCATTTTTTATTTTTATTTTTAAGGTTACAAAAAGCTTACAAATTTTTGTTTTGCAATAGCAGACTGATTACCTCAGCACGTTTGGATAGGTCAAGTAATTTTAGCCGTTATTATTATAGTAACGTAAAGTAGATGAATGGTAATGAATTTAATACGTTATTATTACCAAGAATTTCTTAATCGGTATCAGAGGAAATCTATTAAAGATTCTCTGATCTATTAAAATCTATCAGTGACAATCTTTTAGTGCAGCAGTTCCCTCGTATACCAGGCGGACTGTAGAAGGCCAAAACTAAGACTACAAAATATTTTTAAGTGCACGTTCAACTTAAATTATATTTTCATATAACTAGCCATATTTTCATACCTTTAAAAGCTTTTTTTTTCAGGGTCTCGATAAAAATCATAATAATGATAACTTAACTTACACTTAAGACGACCTCTGCTCTATACAAAGTTCAATTCGATAGCAACATACGATATTGTGTTATACGTCATTATTTGACATGAGAACTGTTAACATCTAAGTTTTTAGCGTAGCCGTTTTTTGATTTGAATCACCGTGACACATTTACTATGTAAAGTCTTCAATCCTTTGTGTGTACACTGGATGACGTTCTAACAAAGCAATCTTAGCGCCAGAACATAAGTCGTTAAGGAAAGCAATATAGCGGGGAGCGATTTATCCATGTAAGGCGTCACCTCGCGCCATCTATCGCATGTTAAAAATGACAGCATCGTGTTTTTCCATGCGACACATTGAATATCTTCCTCGTTTACATATTTTTCAATTTACGAACGTGATCGAATGGCTTCTGAGCTTATAAATAAGGCTTTGTGGGAGAGATTTGCGTGACTCGAACGCTACGCTCTGTAAGCTTTTGTGATAGTTGTTTCTCTTGGAATAATATTCTTATATAAATATTATATATTGATTTATATTTTGTTGGGATACGGTAAAAGCTTCATTTCTTATCTGAACATATAGTTTTGATTTTGTCTCCAATAGCCTAATGGTAAAGGGTACGTACGGTACGGTCTGCCAAACATGAATTCGTGGGTTCGAATCAAAACATACAAAATAATTCGATTATGATGATTCGTTCAGTTCAGAATTTGTTGACTGTTTATAATATCCATAGTCAAATTATAAACTCACGAAGTTCGTAACTGATCAGTGACATACATGTTGACGGTTGTCATATAACATTAGGTGACCGTTGCTTATTATTCTCCTTCCACTATCAAAATAGAAAAGTTAATTACAAAATCAAAAAGCTTTCCAATGGTAAATAAATAGAATATACTAATAAAGTGTATTTTAACTTTTTGGATGGTTGTACAATGTATTACTCGATTAAATAATCTATAAAACTATTGAAATAAAGCTATAAAGATATCATATTATATATTACAAGACAATGGAAAGATACGTTGGTGTTTACACTTGTATATGTCCCGTTACCCAGATTAATGTGCGCGCCGCACCGAATGTGAAGAAAGATCTTTGTGGGAACCGCTTTTAGAAATGGAGTAAAATGCGAGACACACGGTCCACTTGTTTCGCATGATGTACATTTGAATTAGGAGCATCTGTAGAAATAGTAATTTTTGTGTTTACTGTTTCGTGTAAAAAAAATGACAATTCCATTCTTCCACTTAAGTATTTCAAATGTAAATAGCTGTAAGGTCACAGAAGATAGGCGTGAAATATAAATATTCTGCGGGAGGATACGAAGTAGAACAGAATTTAAAGGGAAAAGGTATAGATAGGAAATATCTTTGTTCTTATCTGCCCCCTCATCTGTCCATTAAAGGTAGGCAACGCATTTACAATTCGCATCGCATCGGAGTCGTCTACAACTGCCGTTTATATAAACGACATTGCAGCTGCGAGCCTCGAGGAATTCTTCTCGGTACCCCGATCAGGAGTACCGCTTCTGCGGATTTGAAGGATGTTTTGACGTTTGCGTCAACTATATCTTATGGAATCCATATCCAGCATCCCTTCCTAAGTTCTGATTGATTATGTTGCTAAGGGAGAGGACCGCCCGTCAAAAGGGCGAGCATGCAAGGAGCCGACAAGGTGAACATTACCAACTCGTATGTCTACGGGTTGCTGTCACTTACTATCAGATGAATATCTTGCTCATTTGCCACCTAATTCTATATAAAATAAATAATTTAAGTAATTATACGATCTTTGTGGCGATCAACGGGGAGGCTCACGTACAGCAGTGGATGCCTGTGGGCTGAAAAGCAGAAGAATACGTGAGTTAATTCGCTGACTTTTTCTGTTTGTTTACCTAACTTATTAATGTTTTTGCAGTTAATTCCTAACAAAAGTAACATATTTTGCAATATTGGTCATCACAATATAGAATAAGACGGTGGAACAGTTCTATTATATGTTGTTTTAGTTTAAAGGACTCTAATTGACTGCTAATTTAGGAGACCATGGTCTGTGAATTGTTTTTCGTTTAAGTTATTGCATTATTTTATAAGAATCATTAGAACTTATTTTGTGGTTGTATTGTTTTGCAATAATTACACACATTTTTTAATACTGTAAAATTTTACTCATTTGTTCAGATTTAAATTTAAGTACCCGTATGTATCACACGCACCACGCTATATACTATAGTCCTTTTGTCACTGACACTCCCTCACTATTTGATTTATAGATTTGTCCGTTGACTGCTTGTCTCTAGTGAAGCTTATTAATGAATTTATTTAAGCGCTAATGAACAAGTTACGTTCGGAACAAGTGGAACCAATTTATCTGCTCTTCGAATAAAAACTTATTTTAAGATCATAATCAACTTAGTTATCAAGATTGGTTGATTTATGTTTTCATGATTGATTCGTGTCTTCATGCGTTTACTTGCTTATTCTACCTTTGTAAATGGCTTATCATGTTCATTTATTTTGAATTTATTTTACAAATAGCGTTATAAGGGAAAAGTATGTTAAGTGTAGATGTTGTGACTAGAATTGAGAATGGTATTCTTCGGTACTTCGGCAAGGTCGAAAGGGTGAATGAAGAGAGAATAACGAAACAATTTTATTTTACAAAAGTAAGTGTCTATATAAGCTTGCTAAAAAGGGACGATATAAGGAGCACCCTTAATTAACGATCATGTAAGCGTAAATGTATGAATGTAGAAAAAGCGAGAGAGGTGTGCCAGAATCGCGCCAACTTGAAATCTATGACCTCTGCCTACCCGTCTGAGTTACTGGCGTGAGTGCATATTTATTTATTTATTTTGAATATAATTTACTTATATATCTTAACTTCTAACTCTAATAAAGTTTGTAACCCTGTTTCCAAAACTCTCAGATCGCACATAATTCGTTGAATTGTGGAGCAAAACGTGAGGTCATTTAAAAAACCTCACCTCACAAAAAAATCCACCAAAATAAGTTGGAGATGACATTAAGTTTTAGGCACCATGGTAGCTGTCTCGTACTAGCGTTGTTTTTTGTTGTGGAAAATGATGAAAAATGTACTCAGTACAACCAGAAAGTCAAATATAAGTAGACTTTAAAGTACCTGATATTTGTTTCAAGCGCGCTTCATCAGTTATACAGACACACACACAGAGCGAACTCTCCGCCCGCATAGAGGCACATTCAAAAGGCTGCAGCTTTTTACTAATGCTTTCAGAGGCTTAATTAACATCCTCTCTAGTGAATAGGCTGAGTACTTAATTCGAGTTGCGAGATACTCTAGCCAGTATGAGTCCATGTAATAAGTCGTATTGAAACGGCTGCTTCACTGATTTTATGGACTCGAGATACTTGTTGATTAAATAAATACTTTTTTTCTATTCTCTGCTTAGAACTTTTAATCTGTATTAAGGTATAAAAGGCGATGTGTGTATGTATGTTCCTAGACTCCGAAACGGCTGAATTTTCAGAAAATCTTCAGATTGACTGAGCAGGTGATCCTGTGAAGTTTGATAGCGATCGGATTTTGTTACCCGTGTGAAGCTGAACAGGCTACTGGTGTGTTTATAATGATGTTTAACATACTGCGGTAGAAGTAAACCGTCTATCTTAACTGAGGAGTAGGTAACGTTACCTTGGTCCATATTCCACATGATTTGAATATATCTCTCCAGTAATACCAACCTCTTGCGCTGGCTCTACTCAGCTAAATGATCATGAATGCCTTAAGAATACGTTTTCTCGAAAATAATTGAGAAAGCTCAACTGAACCAAATCTAAGGTCAACTTATATTGGATTTAATTTAAAACCTTTAAGTGATTAATTTCAAGTCTCTAGACTCAGTAGTTTGGACTGTGCGTTAATGTTTCAGTCAGTCAGTTTCTTAATTTGTGTGTATAGATTAATAGTAAGAGAGTGTCTTATAATAAAATAATTCCCTTGTTGTAAATTCCAGTTAGGAATCGTGTTCAAACGGTAAAAGATCTAAAATAATTTCATTCTCCTGGAAACCGTTTGAAACCGAATTTACGTCAGAGCATAGTTCTACATGGAGGGGAATGCTAAGCAAATTCAATTCTTAGCTGGTGTAGTATACGGCCGCCGAAGATTTAGGGTTCATTTTACTCCGCCTAAGTTATACGCTCATGAACATCTGGAGAGACTGATTTGAAATTGAAATGTTACCTTATGCGTTCAAATTTAGAATTTCATTACCTTCTTGTACTAGTTGCTAGGCTCGTTTTATTTTGTTTACTCTTCCTGTTTACACAATGTTAGTCCTTTAAAAACATGATACTTTTATACTTCTAAAATATCAGAAAGACTGTATCTGCTGTCTTATTATTGTTATATAATCCTTAAAATGTATCAACATTGCTTAGGTTCATTATTTTCACCGTTTTCTTCGTTTTCGTTATTTCGTAGTTGTTGCAAGATGGTTTGTATTATTTTGTATTTATAAATTGTAATTTTGCGTGTGTGTTTAAATTGACACATTGACATTACATATAAAATTTCAGCTTCATAATTTTGGATATAAAGTTGACAAAAAATCGCCATCAATCATGAAACCATTTATGTTACAACACCCCATATTTAATTTTCCGAAGAAACCCTCTGCAAGTATTCTCAAATAATTCATTCGTATTTACACGAAAGTGTTAACGCGATAAATTTCATATCACAACTGACGTCTTCCTTGCATTATATGCAAAGTGTACAGCCAAAGTTTTATGGTATCTTATCTCCGTTTTGATGTCATTTATTTTACGTTAATACCCCTTTCATTTTAACTCGCATATAAATTATTAATAAACGAGACATAAATTGCTCGCAATTCTTGTAATAAAGTGCAACATCAAAGAGTTAGTTCAGTGAAACCACATACACACTTGCCCGGCTATACGGTGCGAATAGTCTTTTTATTTCCGTTGCACCAGTGCTTCCTTCCCAGTAGAGCATCTCTTGATTAATTAAAAATTGAATAGAGCACTAATAGTCATATTGTGAACATTTGAATAGCTCTTAATGAATTGCTATTCTGCAAGTAGGTCGTAGGCGGGAAGTCGCGTAATTGCTTGAACTCTAGATCGGTAACCGCAGTAGTGTTATTCGCTGCACCAATTTTAGGTTTATTGTTTCGATAATTGCTCCAGGGAAATCTACGATGAGTTCGGTCGACTTCACTTAAAACTTTACCAACCGCGGCGTCTCAACGATATTGGCTTCGGCTGTTCAGTGTTATCTTAAATTTTTGCCAACACGACCCAGTTTGCATTTATCTTTATTTTTCTTGAGAGAATGAACAATTGTATTATCGCTTTCCCCTTGAAGAGGTTTTTCGTCTGCACGAATATTATGTTAATATGAGCGAAACAGGTTTGAAGGAAAGACGATTTAACTTGGCGTAATATTTTTCCTTCTATCTTTGAAGATTGCGTTTTGGATTCTGGTTTATACCGATAAACATGTTTCTTTTCTATCGTTTTCACAACTAAATCTGTGGAGGAGAATATGCGTTGACGATAAATGTAGGAATGCCGTTTTGTTAGATAAAAATAATCAAACAATCAAAGTTATTATCAAGATAAACATTACCACCTTAACGATTCCTCGGTTCCATTAAATTCAACATAAAATTTCTAACAAGACAAATGGACAACGATGACCCTTGATTTATTTACAATCAAAATTAAAATTACGTTTCGCTTTCAAACAACCGCTGGCTAATCTAAGAAAAACCAGTATCATTATATTGAATAATGTGTCCATACGATGTAACTCAGTAAATTACTGTTACACCATTTAACTGAGTAGGTGCGCTATCACAAACTTCCACATCGAGACGAAAAGACTATAAATCGTGTCCGTTTAATATCTACCCTCGATCGTTCATTATAACCTTACCTTTATTCGTTTCATTTGATGAGACGTCGCAGTAGATTTTACTCGGCGTATAGATTAGGAACACCCACGTATTTTATCAATAATCCATTATGTATATGGCAAACAATGAGACGCGTTATCAGAAGCGTTGGTATCGGAATTCGTCATGATGAATGATGGAGAAGCTGTGTTAGATGTCAATAAATAAAAAGCTGAAATATCGTTGATGCTCATCTCTCCGTCTACCAGAGAACGGGAACTTGAGATGAAGCTATCGTAGTCTTGTACAATACAGTACAGTTCGCTATAGATGTCTACTATTGTTTTTTTGCCTCGTTTCTATGAAACGCTTTCCAACTACATTCATATACTACAACTTTTGGATTTTAAATTGCAATTAGTGCAGCAGCCGGAATTATATTTCTCGCTGCTGTAATTAAGGTTTCTTGCTCTATGAATTCTTTTAGAATATTTTAAACATTTACATTTGACTGTGTATATAAAAAGTAATGACTTATGTAAAATAAGAAATTAATGTACGAGTTATCTTCATGTCACGGAAAGTCTTTCATAAAATGCGTCTTATGCGTTAATTTCAGAGAACGGTCATGTCTAATTGGCTGAATATTTATGAAAATTTAATACAGATACTAAATGTACACGGGATTTTAACAATTCTTTCATGCGATACTTACTAACACACACGCTAGGGACGCCGGTAAATAGCGGTTACATAAAATTCGTTATCGAGTTTTTTGTGTACACTTGTTTCTACTATTTCAAAATGTATTCTATTTGTGATAGTACGAAGTCTGAGCAGAATCATTGTGATCATTAAAATATAATGATAATTAAAAAAAAATCTGTCCAACATAATGGAACTGGATGCGCTTTTCTATAGAACCGGTAGCTTCTATTGCAAGATAAGTGAAGTTATGCGTTTAATACTAGTTCAATATACGCCGGCTCCTACGCGTTTAATTTGCTCCCACTAGTCTACCGCGCGGTTATCGCTTTTGCTTACCATTGTGGTGTCCATTGGATAGATAGCTTAAATTAGCCGTAAACTATGTTCCCTTGCGCAACGAACGTTTTGTTTTAAAATTGTCTATTACAAGCGAACAATTGAATCAATTTGTTTCAACAATATTATATACTTATATTTGTACATTTAATATTTCTTGTGCATGTTTAACAATTTTATGAAACGATTTAAAAAGTGTTATATATAGATAGGCGTAGTCAGTTTTATATAATGTCACGTTTGGAAATGTAAATACATACAATATTAATTATTTAAACATTTGACAAAGAATGAACCTTTAATGATGGTATTCTGATGTATAATTCTCGTAACACAACCAAAAAATAATATTTAGAAAATTCCGCTATTTTATTTGCTTAATAATGATAGTTTAAATTTGAAAACTTTAAAATAACCAGAAAATAATTTTTTTATATTACGTAATAGAAGAAGCTATTAAGAATCTGAAAGCGGCACTTGTTCAGAATCACACCTCAAGACTTATTAGAGAAAAAAATACAGAAAAACGATTCTTAGTACAATTCCTTACAACAATACAATTACTTACCTTACCTCTTCTTGATTTTAAAATGTATACCAATTAATTAAAATATCAAGCTTCTCTATACAACGACTAACAATGAACGCTCCGATCCGGTTCGCCGGACAGAATGGGGACACAAAATGAACAAGAATATTTTTACTTCATTTTAAACGACCAACTAATTAAGCGCGGCGTCCAAAGTAAACATGAAGAAAAAGCGATCCGATAGAAGATCCAGGGGATAATCAGAACTTCCGTTTGTAGATGATGTTATAATATTACCGATTGACACCAAGACAAGTCGTGTGATTGGCATATATGTAACAAATCAAAGGGAACTTTCTTGTGTTGACCAATTTAGTAGGGCATGTTTATTAAATTACAACACAACATAGATAGGGCTTGTTTAATGTTTATTTTTATACAAGCTGAACCCCGCGGTTTCCGTTCAGCCTAAGAACTCTATTTAATATGTTAATCACATAGATCTGATGTCAACGCATATTGATTCAACATTATTTCTCCATACCAACTTTCGTCTACGTCGACCTTTAGGGGATAAATTAAAAAAAAATCCTAGGATCAGTTTCCTCTTGTATATAGACTAATAGTTGATTACATTTTACAAGAAACTCTTTGTATTCGCAATAGACTAATATGGTTCGTTATAGATGTCGTAAAAACGGATGTACTAATTGAATAATATAAAAGGCAAGAAAAGAGTTAATCAACAATTTCATGAGAAACAATTGATGGAGTGGTGATATACTGTCAGCTTACCTGGAGAAGATCGGTTCCATTAGACGAGTTTGTAGTGCTATCAGACTTAGATAACGGACAAACGAGGGATTCCAGGGAGGGGGAATATAAATGATTCTCAAAGTCTTTCAACTTACAATAACTTTTTGGTTCAACAATACCTATACCTATATTCGCAGTTATATTTTCCAAAATGGCAAAACTCTTAAGACTGATCGGTAGACATAAGGCTCACTTCCTGTTAAATTTGGGAGCTTAAAACTAGTCGCTTTTTGCGCAATTGATTGCTTCCGTATTAAATGGGATTTCAATTTTATAAGTGTGAAAAGTAGTAGTGTAACAAATCTAAGCCAAAAATATAATCTTTTAAGGGAATGTCTTAGCTATTATGTAACAAAAATATTTGAATAAAAATTTTTAGAGTGACGTTACTTGGCTGATATAAACTTACCCTCTTACGTGACATCGTTAAGATGTTATCCCTTTACTGAGTGGGGACTAATCTGTGGTCGGGACGAGCCTCGACTCAAACTACAATAGAGAAACGAATAATGGGGCATTTTTTATTTTATTACTTTCAAGTCCCTACGCAACGTCCCCTTTGACAGATCGGCGTTATATTTGTCTGTGCGAGCTCATTTAATCATTTTCTTTATTATCTGTCTTTTATTTAATTTATTTTCTATGTCATGGAATCATTTTTATCAAAGGAAACAACATTTAATTTTTACAATGTAATAAAAAATGTTGCAATCATGGCGGCAGCAGAGTATCAATACGTAAATCATTTTTGTTTTATTTTATAACATTATTTGCAAGCCATGAGTGGTCCAATAGAGCCATGAATATGTAGACCAAATACGATACATCCGAAATTGACAATGACGAAATGGACGGAACTTATATACGGCTTGAAAATGTTTGTCATGAAAATATTTTTTTAAACAAAGGAGCCCTTCAAACGTTGATTGTATCAAATCTAGTGCTTTTTGAAGTAGCAATGGTCGTGGGTGTGTGTTAAATGTGCAGACCCACTTTTCCTTATAAAAAGTCTTCCAGCAAGAGATCTTACTCACAGTAAAATCACGAGACACGCTTTTATTAATTCAACTTAGCTTAGTTTATTAATTCAACATTAATAGTTAATAATCATATCGTTGTCAATATAACAAGAGAGAGCACCATATAGTAGAATATACATTCACAACAAAATGACTAGCACCTTGTTTGAACACGAATACCACACACGGTCGCTGTGAAGAGCCGACTTCTTAACCTCAAAACTTCTCGGGATGCGGCCGTGGCTAATTTAAGTAGCATTGTGCACCTCACAAGAGGTGCGTCTGAATAAGATTATCACGAGGTTAAAACCCGTTGGGAGTCATTGGTCATAAATCATAGCCCATAAAACTCGCCTGACAATAACCTCTTTCTTTCACTATGCTTCCTAGACGAAATTAAACTATAGCACAAATTGTACTCTATTCTTGAAGTGTTAAAGTCTAAAATGTATTCTAATGTGGTGTCTAGAATCGTGTGATGGTACAGAGAAGCATCGTTAAAGTGACAGGCGAACTTAATATTCCGTTTGATCGTACCAATTGTTAGTGTTGTATTTACTGTCGATTTTTTAGAAAGCGAAAAAAGAACGACTGGACTAAAATAGCGTGAAGTGTATACGGGAATGTGGGTTTCGGGAGAGGCATCAATCAATTGATGTCGAGTCACATTCGGCTAATGTTAAACAGTAGATAAGCGTGGATGATCTATAGGAAACGATTTTAATGAGAGCTACTCGTATAATATATCTACTACTCGTTTTTGTGATAAACTTCATCTATTGTTATGTTAGAGTTTCTCTAAGGCAGCATAGATAATTCAGTGTCACATTGAGGTAGGTCCTTGTCTTCCATCGTTCCCGAGCAATGCCCAGTGTCAGCACTAATGAACATAGATTTGCTATGTGCTCGATGATGAAGGAAATATTATGGTCTTTGCACTTATATGAAAAACTTAGCCGTTGTGCAACCATGTACTGACGATAATGATTCTGAGGTCAACGACATACTTGTATGAGGTATTTAATAATTACTAATACATATTTGTATTTCGAGTCAGTTAGGTTCCGGCTTGTAGCCTTAGTTGTCACTTGATAAGTCTGGAGAGAAGAGATATATACCTATCCTCGTACATTTAGTTTTAGTTATATGATCATGTATTAGGCAAAAAGAGAAGGTATGTCCCTATTTCTGAAAGTGTCGAGGTGATATTAAACTGCGTAAAGTTATTTTTGTATATAATAGAAGGTGGCAAACTAGTGGTTCATTCGATATCAAGTGACCGTTACCCATTGGCATCTGCAACTAGCTAATGAGTTGTAGATGAGTTGCCTACCTTTAATGGATGAAGGTGGGGTTAAGCAGCAAATGGTTATTATCTTTTCTTAGTTATCCCCTCCACCGTCAAGTCTATGGTCAAGGGCTAAAATTAGGCACCTCACTCATCTGATGAAACGCAGAACACGTCTACTTCACGCGTGTCTTTTGTAAGGTAAGGTATTTCACCGGCCGAGCCGTGTTATTCGTGCAACAAATGTTGTGGCTCTACTATTGTTAAAGTTGTGAATGAATTATTCGTACAGAAGAATTCCCTAATTTCCGAATGTTCCTCTGAGAACAAATTAAAATCGCTATAAAAACCCTGCTTCGAAATAAATATACGTATGTGTCTTTAGACTAGTAGAAGTGTTTTATATTGTTTGCAGCATATAAGTTATCGTGTCATACAATGTAACATGAAACGCGACTCTCAGCGCGGGCGCATATCAAGGCGATGCTTGATAACGCATCCTGGAGCGTTTCGATCCTTTTTATTGCTGCGCATTTAATGTCCCGACGAAATTGGAATTCGTGTGGGTTATTGTGGCCAAGGGAATTAGATCCGACGCATTCATAACCGACTATCCTATTGAGACCTCTCGGAAGGGAACTGGATCTGATAAGGTAGATCGTCGATAGGGCCCCTTTTTCTTTGCGCGACACCTTTTGTCATGACAAAGGGCCTGTTTGGCCTCAACTATGGCATCTGAATGGGCTCGCAATATCCCGAAAGCTCGCATCCCGCGAGATCGGCCGCAGATATACTTCTCTCTCTTAAGATTTATTAATCTTTCTCGTTTGCTGGAACAATGAAAGCTTTTGGTAGACACCTGGCGTTTTTTTCTCATCGCTCGGTACACATCTCGCATTTTAGTTTTTGCACTACGTTTAAGTGTTTGAAGTGGGGTCGATGAGTGAGTCGGGCTACTGCACGTACTCGTTTCCTTTTTAAATATTATTTAAAATGTTTCTTTTTGTTTAAAATTAAGACAAGGTTCTTTGAATCTTTTCATCCATCGCGATATATTGAACCTTACTATTTTTGTGCTTCTATTATTATATTAAATCCAATTATTTTTTATTTCTTTTATTATTTGCTTCAAATTTAGAAAGAAAAGCTTAAAAATAATTTGGTAAAATAACTTCTGTTAGTTTAAACTGTACTAAATATGTGGTTGGTACTCAGTTACAAAATAATCTTTCATAGATTGCAATAAGAATAAAAATATAATTAAAATATCTGCCGCATATCAAGTTACGTATTTTATTTGTGCAGATCGCGTGAGATGGGGCGTACGGAATAAATATTATTTGTTATCTTGACATCATAGCGACCCTCGGTAGAAATTCCTCCACGTCCTTCCACTGAAACTTAACGCTATCAGTCTTAACTTTAACACGTACGATATAAGTTTATACAATTAATGCTCAAAGTGATCTGAACGTGTGAGATCGACTTTGTAGTTTTTATCTTGAATCCTTGTACAGCATTACCATATTATTATAATACGAAGAGGAACTTTTTCTAGTGGTTGAGTGAACTGTCGCCAAATTAGCAGAACTCAGATCAAATTCAGAAGGGAACGAAATTATGACTTTTCGTATATTTATGTATTCTGAAAAAACTTCCTATATCTAATACGAAAAGATTATATATTATCCTTTACTACAGTCATTATTAGAGGAAGATCGGATTTTTTTAATAGTGATTGAAGTCTTCAAAGTGAACATTTACACATTTAAAACATGTCAACAATCACATTATAAATACAACAAATACGAAAATTGATTTAATATAAATTAAATAGATTATATTTTAAATAGTTTTTGCAGCCAAATGTCACAGAAAAAGTATAATGGATATTTTATTTAGTCGACAATGAAGTCAGCTGCATTGCCGGTTGATGCAGGATCGCGATAAAACACCCGCATTTTGGCAAATAAACCGCAGCGGGACGCCGTCACAATATTTTAGGGTCTACGACTGTATCTATGCGGTTAAATGACACTATTGTAGTGAAGTTAAAATTATTGAGCAGTTCTCAGCCCCCCTTAGAGTCTGTCTACAAAATACAATATGATTTTGATAAGACTATGCAGACTGAAATAAGGCGATTCAGAACTAGATTCAAAACACAATTCAACAGAATACGTATGTTTAGGTCAGTCTCTCTCAATGTAGTGTGAAGATATTATAAGAAATGTTTTTAATTGTAAGCTTCCTAGGTTCGATTATTACTTGTTTTTTTCCTTCTTCTTTCTGAGTCCTTCATCAGTTATCTCTTTTTTCATGGATTAGTAACCTTTTTAATAATATATGTAGATTATAAATAAATAAAATGATTTGAGCATTTCTAAACACAAATATTGTGTTAGCTAATCGATCTAGAACATATGCAATTTTAGGTCTACTATTTTAGGTAGCCGTCTAAGCGGGTATCACCGCAATATCAAACGTTATACCAGAAATAGAGCTCAAGAGCAAATCGTGAAAGAATTGGTATACACACTCAATCAAGTGTAACAGTAAATAACGCTTCACATTTTTTCCCACTTAAAAAATTGATATTTAAATAATGTATAACCGATAAACCAATAAGGCATGTATCTTTATGCTAAGTCATAAGAATTACTTTTGCCTAAAATAAATTTTAACAAACAAAATACGTATATCGATGTTTAAAAAAAACAATAAATTATTGGTAACTACAATGGCAGGGATATAAAGTCTGGACTTTAATATTCTTTGAAACCGTAAACTGCGCGCCCTAAGCCGTATATTTTGATCACTCCCTCTTGTTTTCAGAACACTGCACAAAGGTAACATAGAACACACAGTTAACGTGAAAAAATCTTCGACCGAGCCCCCGACCTCAATCTTTTGTGTATGCTTAAACCGCCCTTCTGTAAATTTATTGTCGTGGAATGATATGATGTCTTTATGTTATGCTTCCATTGTGAACCACTTATCTGATCGTTTCTCGTGTCATTTTAATGGTGGACCCAACCATACAACATATTTTTGTAGGAATATATTTGTGGTCTCTGTTTTTAATAGGTTCAGTACGTGGTAGTCAGATGTTTTGAAGCTTTCGTAGTTAAAATTACTGTGGCTGTCAGTACAAAAAGATAAAATGAATATAAACTATTCGACTATACCTATCAGAGATAAAAAAGAAGAAATGGTAAAAAATTAGTGAAAAAGAAAAGAAAATATCATCAGTAATAATATTAACAAAATCATTACACAACAACAAAAATAGAACTGTATTATACAACCAACCAACCAACCATAATATAAAAAATACTTTCACTCTTTTTTCATACATAAATTTTATTGTAAATAATATCAAATTCATGGCTAAGGAAGAAATAAACTAAGAAGTAACAGAACCTTGATTGAAGTGGTTGGAAATGTTTTCTTTGCACTGTCCATGTAAGTTTTTAAGTATAAGAATCTGGTATTTTGGTATGTGAACTACCACATCACAGAATATCGCTCCAAAGCAAAAGTGTTTCGGCAGATGAGTGGGATCGAAAGCCCAATAACCACCTTATTTTTCCCCTCCGTTGTATCTTCTACCATTCTACCTTTTCACTATTCAAAGGCTGGCAACACATTTGTATCTTTGTTGTGTATTTCTGTATGTATCTCCGTATCCTTTATGAACTTTGTTGAGTTGGGTAGCAGTGGCTCACCTTCTTACTTAGTAATTATTATCCTTTTCCATAAAATTTTATTCTATGCAATAAATATCTACAATTTTCGGCGATCTCATAAAATGTGAACATATAATAGAATTATAAAACGTTTCCTTTTATCAATATAAACCATTTTACCCGCGACTAGACACGGACTTCATTCTAAATCTGTTATAAATATAGATAACTCTTTCAGCACACAAAAGCTGAATAGCGAACAGTGATTTCGCTTTTTGCCCGTGAAAAATTGAAAACGCTTTGTAACTGTATTTTAGTGAAAGCAATTTAACGACAGGTTTCATGCGGTTCGTTTAGTTCCCTGTATGTTTTAGAATTCCACGTCGCTTCGCTTCAGTGTAAAAATGTCAGTTTTAGAATTTTATTATGCTTCATTTGCTGAAATAAATTTGACGTATGATGAAATATAAGGTTTGTTTCTGAAACGATATCGTTTTTTTAACGATTTATGATCGAATTGAGTTAGAATTAATGTGATTCGCGCAGTTCGCTACCCATAGAAATCAGCAACAAGCTAATGAGTTGCATATGCGTTGCCTTCTTTTAATGGACATAGAAGGGGAATAAAAAGAATATGGTTATGTCCCCTTCCTATTCACCCCCCCCCCTGCAAAGTCCTCTTCCCCGTTCCTATTTTTTGTTCGTGTTGTTGCGGGCTCTACCACTGTTAAACACGTTGTGATTGCTGCTTGTTTATGCTTATCGGTACCCATGGTTATTTAAGATCAAGTGAGCTGCTTATTCGTCTGCCAGCTTTCTTCCTTAGAAAAAAACTTATGACTGATAAAGCCAAATGGTTCTAGAATGGCGACCATGACTCAGCGTAGCTATCTTCCATAAGATTGACCCACTATCTCGTAGTCTATTGGCCACGGGCTGCAAAGACCTGATGTTTGTGGTGGTCCGCGAGGGCGGCCCATCTAGTGCAATATTTTGGATCTCGACAATGATAAAGATTTGTTTTGTCTACATACTTAATTGTAAAAAATATGAAATGTGTTAAACATTTATTATTTGATTAATTGTCTATTTTGTAAATGCAAGCAAGTTAACGGATCATCTAAAATAGCAACCTCAGAATGGTGAATAGGCTTTTCGGCTTGCGGTAACTGGCACATCTCTCGATTAGTATTCTGCGGTCGTGCGCGCCATAGGATTAAACGCTAGCGGTCAATAAAAACAATATTTTGAAATAACCGTGTATTTCATGCTGTATGGGTAAACATGGTTGTTGTGGTGGATCGACGTAGGGTAACGCCCACTATTTCAAAATCACCAGTTGGGCCTGTCGAACATGGTCTGTGTAGGGTCAAACCCGCTATTCGACTATTGTCGTGAACCATAGCACAAACACACTAGCCTTGTAAAAGCTTTTAAGTTTAGTTGGAAAAGCAAAATATTTCCATAATCTACTAATATTTTTAGCAAAAACATATTTTTAAGGGATTCAATTTGCGTATACTAATGTGTATTCTATACACGGTAAAGTATAAATGACGCATAATAAAATGGAAACAAGTTCAACGGCACATTCTAAACCAATGGAGTAATTAAGACTGGAGGCTTTTAAGCCCTGAATGGAAATTATTAGAAACCGGCTCGGATTTCGTTACTTCACTATCTTCCTATTGAATAGTTAATCTAGAATTTAAATGCTCTATTTAAAACGCGTTTATGTATTTTATGTTTGAGCAGGCATTTCGTTAAGAAATATTTGAATTCGGTAGCATAACCTAACGGTGTATACGTAATCAAGGAATTTGGGACAGCGTTCTTCGAAGCGTTCGTACATCGATATGTTTGAATGACTATAAATTAAAGTAATTTTAAGTGATTTATTATTTTATAAGCGTTAAGAAATGATTTCATAGAAATTTTGTTATACCTATTTGTAAATTGTGTATTATAAATCGAATTGCTTCTGTTATGTATATGAAGCTCAGCTGCAGAGAGTCGATATATTTTTCAATATAAGTTCCATCTCATTTTAATGTATTTTATAAAATAAAATAAAATTATTCTACATTATATACTACTTGTTATATAGTACATATTCTATACTATTTATTTTATACATAAGTATCTTCAGATGTGACTGAATTTTATTTATAATTTTTTTATACTTTTATTTGGTGGTCGGCGTCTTTACTATTCTTTTTTCATTACTTTTATTTGTTTTATTTGTTTGTTTGTTCCTGAAAAACTCTAAAACTTCTGAACGACTCAACTATTTAAAAATATATAAGATAAGCTTAGGTAATTTTTATTTTATTTTATTCATCCTGAGCAAAGCTTAAAAAATAAACACATACATGAGTGAATATGCCTGATAAATAAACTTACTCCTCCACAGTTGTGCGTTACTTTTCCAGGTAAAAGTATACCACTTCAAGTATTATTGATATCGCTTATCATTATTAATGTGGGACCATTTTCCGCTCTTGTCGGTAGAGCAATCACCAGTCCTCCCTGGATTGTGCCTTCCTCTTTACTTCCTGATACAACGTCTACTTTCTGTTTTATTAATATCTGTTTTTGTTATGTAATCACAATTTTTTATTACATTGATATTGAAATACCAGGACATATGAATAGAGATGCTGCTAAGTATAACCCAAATGGGCTGGAGCATAAAAAAATTCCTACATCTAACAGTGGTAGAGCCATCTGTTGCACAAAGGGGCCGGCTCGTCGGTGAAATACCACGACCTCACAGAAAAAAGACGTGAAGTCGAAGTTCTCTGCGTTTCGTCTGCTGAGTGAGGTGCCCTGGGCCTAATTTGAGCCCTCTTTCACTTTCCACCCTTTCCTTTTACGGATAGGATAGGAACGGAAAGAGGATTGGATGGCGAGGGGGTTGGTGGGGAAAGGAAATATCCCTTTTCCTGTCTATGCCCTCCTCTGTCCATTAAAGGTAGGCAACACATCTGCTTCTTGCGGTATGTCTATGGGTAGCGCTCACTTAACATCAGGTGACCCGCTTGCTCGCTTGCCACCTTCTACTACTAATAAAAAAAATTACTCTACTCACTATTACAAAAGTTATTTGGTTATAGCATTTCAGTACTTACGTCCTTTTAAATCTATCGTTGAAGTTTCGCATTCAAAGACCAGTAAATGCAGAGTTATCTTTTAACATGGCTCTAAGTATAAATAGGCTATACTATGTATAAATATCCTAAAAAAATCTATGAAACGAAAGTTATTGTCTTGCTAATGTCCAATGTTTTAACATGACCACGCTTTGTTATGAATACTCGTTACAACCGTATGCTCCAACAACTATATTTCAGTTACGCAAATGTAGTGTTGAAGGATTTTGAACTTTACATCTCGGTAATAAGAAGTCATGCAACGCATGTTTTTGCTGCTGGAATAGTAGGGGTCTAAATATATGCATTTGAATAATGTAACTGTCTTGACGGACGCTCAGGAGATGACTTGACATAATGCTGCGTCGGAAATCTTGTACGATATGGATAGTGACCGCTTCAAAGCGATGGCATAGTATGGACCTCGGTGTCTATTTCTTTAGTTAATTCATAATTTATATATATATATATATATATATATATATATATATATATATATATATATATATATATATATATATATATAGGTGTAAGCTGGTATCTGGGATGTCTATAGTAATCAAAGCAATGTTTTGCTAGGCCTCACTTTAGTATATGAAAGTGAGGTTTGGCAGAAAAAGTAGATTAGTAGATTTAATTCCAATGAGATGCAATCCTCTTAAAGGATGATGTTTGGGCATGTTGAGAGAACGAATGAAGAGAGACTAACAAGGAAAACATATGTTGCAAAATTTAGTGGCAGGGGATATCCCAGGGGAACTTTTACGATCAAATTAGTGATATACTAAAAAGGCGATATAAAGAGTAGCCGTAATCGACGTGAATGTGTGCGTAGATGTATGAATACAGAAGTAGCGAGAGAAATGTTTGTGTGTGATTGTAACAGCTGCGTCTAGGCTCATAACGACTGTAAATGATCAAAATAAGTGTAATGCAGTTTATTGTACGAAAAATATATATTCAAAAGAAATAATATTTGTAAGCATTTCATACACTAAATAAAATCTGCCATTTTGTAAATAATAAATAAATTTAATGTGAGGTCCTTAATATCATTGTGGTCAATGAAATGAAAGCTCTCCACATCTCAGAAGCACAAGAGTACAAATTATTCCTCCCACATACTTATGTAAGTGCATCTGAATCAATCACAACACAACATTTGTTCCGCCTTTTATGCGGCACCTAAATGCATTTTGCTTACTGATTTACGCGTTATGAGCTGTGAAATGGAAATTGATGTCATTCGTTACGTAGTCCCATACCAACTGTTGCTTACTAAGTTATCTTTTATAACCTAATTTGTTACAAAATACATTGAAAATGACTTCAATGATCAAAAAAAATGCCTTCAACACTACTTTGAGAGAGTGTTGTTAAACCACGCGGTAGTTGATTGCCAACCGTCAAGGTGGTGTGAAAATAATTTGGTGATGTGAGCCTTAAACTATTCCACATGATCAGGTTAAAGGAAAGTCCTTTAAAAAAATCATGGACAGAGGAGTAAATAAGCATGGGCATAGACAGGAAAAATAATATATCATTTTCCCCTTTCACACCCTCCCCATACAATCCTTATGAGGAAAGGATGAGAACGGGAAGTGGACTGAAATTAGGTATATGTCTACTGCACGCCTTTTTTCTGTGAGGTCGTGGTATTTCACCAGTCGAGCCGGCTCATTCGCGGAACAGATGTGGTTCCGGGCGCAACCACTGTAAAATTTTAATTTATTATCATTTCATAATAACTTTATTTGTTAACATTGTTTCAAATATGTACGAGTATGCATCATTAAACCGGAATAACGTCGTAACCCAAGTTTAGTTCAATTACCTTGTAATTAAAACAAATGTATGCTTAAATTAAGCCCCTTGCTTTCAGCTTTTAACTCGGTTCACGGTTTACTTCAACAATAATAGAGACTACAACAAGAGCCCACAAATAAAGCGTACAATAGCAATTTAATTTAAATATTAAATGCGAACAGAGCCAACTTCAACGGTTTATTTATGTCCATACTCCTAGCGTATTTTTGTTTTTTGGTGGCAAATTAATTTGATTGTTTACACACGGAGTAACAGAAGAAATTTGTTTTGATTAATTATATTTACCATTTGATGTATTTTCTACTAGTTGTATGTACTATTTTACATTGATAGCAATTGGTATTGTAGATTGCGCTAACTGAAAAACTTTAATAAATAAAGAAAGACTATAAGAAGGAAAAGCAAGTATAATACGTATAGTATGAATGTATATAGACGTTAATTTTGGTTGGAATATAAATTATTTATGACGTAGCGTATCACATTGCTCTTAGAAGAAACACATAGCTGATGAGGCCGAAAGGTACTAGCTGCCAAGTACAGTTCGTATACGTGGCATAGTCTATAGTAGGCCTCTCCCAAGATGTTCAATTGGTCTGATCGTGGTTGCTGGTGGTCTGATCGTGGTTGCTGGAGCCCACTGGACAAGGCTGGTGAAGGACCGGTCTTTGTGTCGATCAATGGGGGAGGCCTACACACAGTAGTGGAGGAATGTCGGCAGAAACGACGACAATATCTTATGACCACACACAAACATAATGTGTTCATAATTTTTTCAATATTTAAATCGACAATTTTTTAGTCTTTCTATTTAATACTGATACACTATTACAGTTTATCTTTTTTTGTCAGCTTCATGACAAATAATTTTAAGAGAGAGCATAGTTTGACATTCAAATTTCGAATTAAATTAAAATTAATATAGTTTAAAAGAATGATACGTGCTCATACAATATGATAATGGCATATTATAAAGAGATACATACAACTATTATAATATTTACACGGTTGTCGCGCATAGAGTTCTGTTGCTTTGCATATTCGGACCATAACTTACTCAGATTACCGAGATTATTTCAGTAAAATAAATTTTCCAAAAACACTTCTTGACAGCCGATGCTTTGCCGTCCCGTGCGGCGACCGTTCGAGTTGCTTAATATTTTTTTTCTATGCATAAGCTAGGTACTTGATCAGATGGGACCACGTCGTGTTAAAATATCATGTCATATTGATAAAACTGACATATTCGTAACCATTTCAGAAGAAGGTAGCAAACGAGCAAATGGTTCACTTGATGTTAAGTGACCTTTACTAGACTAGATTCCTCCCCTCCCCAATACAATCGTATTCCCCTTCCCAAACTGTCCTCCTTAAGAAAGGATGGAATTGGGAAGAGGTCTGAAATTGGGCTCTGTCACCTCGCTTATCAGTTGAAACTGAAACTGAATACAGCCTTCTGACAGTATTCAGTAGATAGTACAGTAAGAAGTGGTTTCACGGGCTCTACCACTGTTAACTTACTTAATCCACACCATAATCATCACTCAGAGCACATTTATCGAAATAACAACAAAAAGAAAGCTGCTTAAAAACAGTATTAACTAAATCCTTACTATCCTTACTTATACTCGTATTATAAATGCGAAAGTAACTTTGTCTGTCTGTCTATCTGTTACGCTTTTACTAAACTACTAAACCGATTTAAATGAAATTTGATACAGACATAGTTTAGACCCTGAGAAAGTCGTGGGCACAGCTAATACAAAATAATTTAAAGGAACAAATCCTACTTGATATTCAAAATATTAGCAAAACGTAGTACTACTAATATATTGTTAGTAACATATAAGAATATTTATAACACATTTTGAATTCAAGGAAAGATAAGATGAAACTCAAAGAATTAACAATGAGATATAGACACACAAGCGACATGCAACTGGACACAATCTAGTTGCACATCCTTACCAGCTGTGCACGTGGTTATTGTTCTCGGTGGATTGGATTGTATTGTCTCATCGATTGAGCCTATTTATAGACGAACAACGTTGTCCTACCACTTGGCTGTGTGCCACAGACATGAGTCCGAATAAAGAAATATAAAAATTGTAAAATAGATACATAATTTAAGATTATTACTCTTACCGATCAGGGATAATAGTTCCAGTCTGGTAATCTTAATAAAGTAACGGCCTGAGCCCAAGTTCCGCTTAAGCTTATTTACTCTTAAATGAAGTAGTTTAGCTAAGCACCTTCTGCACTTTGCCACGTCAAGCCCGATGTACATAGTTGTTGGTATCACCACAAGGCAAAGTGACATAGTCCCAAAAAATATTGAATACAAAGTATGTTGTGGTCATTGACGTACGTAAAATAAAAAAAACAGTTTTGGTTTCGATTACTTAATTTTAAAAAACATTTTTAATAATAATATAGGTAAGTTATTTGATTTGATACCAATAACAATATATGGTAAATAAATCTTAAGTATTTTAAGTTTACAAATGTGTACACGTACACGTACACGTGTCAATATATTTAACCTTCAGTTAAAACAGTTATAAAGATGTGTCATAAAACGCGCTCGCTGTAAGTTTATGAATTAAATAATTCAAGAAAGTACATAATTGTGTGTTTGACTGCGTAACATGTGAGTGTTCGACACATGGCAGACATGGGTGGGTCCACGAAGATTTGTAGTTGACAAGTGAAATAAAGTGTGCCACTTATTGCCTTTGTTGTTCTTCCGAAACATTGTTATGGAGTCACATAAGTCGGTATATCCAGTAATAATTTTGTATGTGTTATATGTACCTACTTTTGTTGTTATTATAATGTTCTCTTGAGACTCTTATTACATAAGCAACTACAGCTCTTCTCGCTGTCTAATATTTTACAAATTTGTAGTTAACAACTGGCTCCTCACTGTGGGCTCCATTAAACGGCTCAAGGTCACTCAAAGAGCAATAGAAAGGGCAATGCTCGGAGTTTTTCTGGGAGATCGTAAGAGAAATGATGTGACGCGCAGTAGAATCAGAACAACCGACATTGCCTCAAGAGTTACAAGCCTTAAGTGGCAATGGGCGGACACATTGACCTCAGAATGGAATGGCCGATGGGGCCGAAAAATCCTGGAATGGCGGCCACGTAAAGGTAGACGCAGGGTTAGTAGGCATCCCACAATATGGACCGATGCTCTGGTGAAGGTTGTGGGAACCCACTGGATGACAGGAGACCCATATTTGTTGCGATCAATAGAGGCCTACGTCCAGCAGAGGACGACTCAGGGCTGAAAAGAGAGAGACAGTTAACAAATACAAATACATTATTTTGTTTATACCTACTAATAGCGTCAGAACGTGATTTTAAAACCATTTGTCTTCTTGGACCACGTTAAAATATTTAAAATCGAGTTTAGGACGCCGAGTAATCGCTACCGATAGGCATCCACAAGAAGCAAACGTATTTATTTACACTACAATTTCTGTTTCATTCTTCTATTGAAAAAGCTTGCCATAATAATAAAAAAAATAGAAAGAGCACTCAACTCAGAGAACAATGTCTTTTAAATTAGGCACTCATGGATTCATGCTTCATTACGACCTAGTACTTGTCTACTTGATTGTACACTTTTTATAATTACATGTTATGTGCAACGGATTAATGCGGTGGAAATATGTCTTGGGCGTCTGCTACAGGCACTGTGGAAATAAATAAATACTCCAAAATAGATTTATAAAAATTAAAAGTTGTAACATAAAATTTTGTTGCGGCTGTGCAAGAGACTGCATCACAATAATAAAATTTAGTTTACTATAACTGGTTGCTACAGCCTCACATAACTATCAAAGAAAGCGGCTTACCCGACTTGAGGCAATTTCGCTGTCCACTGGCTTCACGTAAAGGAAACAGTAAGCCCTCTGAAAGTCTTTGTACAGCCTTTGCGATTGTTATATTGCCTCAAAAACTGACAGCACCGTAGACATCCAATAAACACACATATTATATCATTTACTTGCCTTAATGTGACATTGAATTTCAATTTATCTTATTGTACCTTATCTATTTATATTACTACTAGCTATCGCCTGCCACTTTGTCCGCATGGAGATTTGGATGTCTATATGTCTATATGAGAACTGAGAGACTGATGAAAATATAAATAATGCGGGCTATGTCTATAAAAGGCATTTAGGCGCAGTTCTAGATGGAATAAAAAGCTGCTAATGTGTTAATTCCCGACTGTAATCTATTTCTGTTCCGTATTTCATCTAGATCGTTCAGCCGTTCTGGCTTGATTTAGTAACAAACGACCATCTATCTAAACTTTCGCATTTATAATATTAGGAACATTAATGCAAAAGTAAGTTACTACATTAACGTTCATGACTACACATTAATCCTCTTGAATCATCTGCCTATTTTAACGCGATATAATGACAAATTACTAATCGACCATTACGATAATTCAGATGTAAAATTAATGAAGGTTTTGTGTAAATCAACTGGATAATGTCGATTGTTGAAAAAGTTATAGGCAGATATGAAATTATTACAGACTAAAAATGGTTAAGCTCTACTGTCCATACGAAGCCAGTGCGGGTTGCTTGTAAAGTATTATTAAAATAAAAAATAC
This sequence comes from Papilio elwesi, assembly GCA_029849275.1. Classification (NCBI taxonomy): domain Eukaryota; kingdom Metazoa; phylum Arthropoda; class Insecta; order Lepidoptera; family Papilionidae; genus Papilio; species Papilio elwesi. The sequence goes on from CM056697.1 coordinate 8,897,569, forward strand.
TCTATGTTGCAAAAGTGAATGGCATCACCATCGTTCACTCGGATTTCCTTTATTTTTTTTATTTTTTTATTTAAATATAAAAAAGTACACAATTTGAAATTACAGTATCTTAAAAACCTAATACAGGTTTGTCTAGATACGTGAGTACTACGCTAATTAATGATAGTATAAATGTGTAGGTATTTATAGTTTTGCAAGAATTGTTATTATATAATAATTAGTGAGCGTGCACATACCGTCATATACAGGGTGCTCCATCGCTGTTGTATTGTATCGTTATAATTTGAGGTAATGATTTTTTAATATATTTTTTATGTTTTTGTGGTTTATACTGTTTCTTATATCTGCAGGTAAGTTGTTTATTAAAATTGGAATTATATATTTTGATGTGCGTTTACCGTATAAATTAATTAATTATTAGGAATAGTCAATTTTTTATTGGTATCGCTCCTAGTTGTAACAGGATTACTTATTGGTATCTGAATTTCAGTCCGCAAATATTGTTCTACTAATAAATTAAAGTCGACTTTTTTATGTAGTGGAATAATTTTGCAATGTTTAAATAATTTTTGGGGCTCCTTTGAATATTTTTGTTTTATTTTGTCTGGTGTAATTAATTTCAGTATTCTGTATTGTATGTTATATATTTGATTGAAATATGTTTTATAGGTACGTCCATAGCTACTTAATCCATATGATATAATATTTTCTACTAACGCCTTGTACATGGTAAGTAGCACATCGTAAGGGACTCTGTCTTTAATTACGTACAATTTAGCCATGATTGCCCTTAGCTTATCGCATGTTTTATTTATGTGCCGTGACCAGCTGAACCTGTCGTCGATGATTAAGCCAAGATATTTTTGTTCGCGGACCTGCTCGAGCGGCACACAATTGGATGTACATTGTCCGCTATGAAGACATATGTGACTGTGAGCTAAAATTTTGATGCTTTCACTCAGATAGCATCGGTTGTGGCAAGAACGCACGTGGATAAATTTAGTTTTGTCAGCATTGAGTACTAGACCTGCATCATGAGACCACTTACAAAGTGCAACAAAATCTAGTTGAATATGACGTTGAGCCACGGAGATGTCTCTGTCGGCAGCCATTAGACATGTATCATCCGCGAACTGATATACTGCGCAATGTTTTATAACATTGTTTATAATTTTAATGAAACTTTACAATACCATAGCTTATATATCAGAATAACATATAGGCTATAATTTACAAAATTATTGTGTGAATTGTGCAAAATATAACATAAGTCAAGCAAAGAGGAAAAAATTCCGCCATATGCAAGCTATTCTGGTGTGCGCTGCAAAAACCGTTAGAGTTACACGTATACAATGTATAATGGAAATATTTATCTTAAATAGTCCTACAAAAAAGCCCGTGACAGCATATATCTATATTATGTGTAAGCCATTATGGCAAAATGGTGAATAATCTATTAATTATAGGCAGGAACGAAGTTTGCCGGAACAGCTAGTAAAATAAGAACATTAATTGATAAGTGAATGCTCTTTCTCAAACCTTCTACTCGCCCTTAATTAAGTATTCTTAAAATAAAAAGAAAATAATTCGTTGGTGTTAAGTTGACTATAACAATCATAAGTAATTTTAATTACAGTTTGATAAGAATCGCAATAGAAGCCAGATGCTCCGAGAGGACGATACTCCCCCACGACAACAATACGTAATGACTCTACGATTCTCTTCGTCTATTAAAACAATTTAGTCGGGTATATTGTTGAAAGGTAACAGACAAACCGAAGTTTGGCATCCCGTGGTGAAACATAATGAGAAAAAAACCGTATAAAGGAGTGTTATAACAAATGATGAAGCTATCACATTACAACCAACATATGGTACTCGAAAAAAAGTGTTTTGTTATGAGAAAGCAATATGCGTTTTTTGCTAATCAAGTTTTTACTGGATTTTTTTAACATCTGTATTACTTTGTATACACCATTACCCATTTAATTACTGTGAAATATCTGCATCATGCTACTTTTATACTAACAGAAACAAATAAATAACATAGACATTTTTTTGTCGGGAATAAAAGGGAAAAGGTAAATTTATATTCAGATTTTAAGATCCCAAATTTGTCAGAAGAAACTATCTTCAGAACCCGATAAACAAAGTCATAAATAAACATTTATCATATTAAAAAGGTTGAAGTAATTAAATATTACTTATATTTTTGTGAAGGTTCCTTTTGCCTTTCTTGATAGGAAACTATCTGTCTCTCCTTTTTATCTTCTCCTGTCCTTTTCTCTCCATAATCCTTTGATTTTGGTGAATATTGAAAGATAGCGGTCGTTTCCCATCAGATGACCCGCTGACTCGCTCGCCGCCCTCTACCATAAAAAACAGCTCAACCTACGCATTAATTTTACAACTTGGATAAACACTGATTTGGAGTGGCTTAAAGTAAGGTGGCTATAATAATAAAGTTCCAAAGAAAACAATGGACTTAAGCATGATTGGTATTAAAAATAACCATGGCTTTTAAGTTGGTACTTAAAATGTGACTGCTCACGGTGCGTGCGGTAGGCGATGTATGAGGCGTTTGTAAAATAGGTTATTATGTTTAAACTCGCCCACACACAAGTTTAGTGCGTGCTCGAACACGACGAAAAACAAGACCAAAATCGAACAAATATAAAGATTCCAGAGATCCCTCCCGTGTTGGATACCTTGATATCTTTTGAAAGTAAATTTCGTTGTGTAATTTCTACAAATGTTCCTTCACAACATAGTACTAAGAGCTATATTAGCCTTAGAATGACACCAAAAAATATATAAATAGCCGTGTGTTTAACTCCCCTATAGACATTCCGAAAAGTAATCTATTTCGATAAGCCAACAAGGAGGCTGCTCATTTTTATTTTGTCCATTCCCTAAGGCTTAGAGTATTTACGAATGTTGTTCAAGGCATAAGCGGAAAACGATTAAATAGACGAATAACGAGTTCTGTGCTTCCTTAATAGAAAATAAAAAAATAAAACACTCATTACTGTCTAGAGTAGTACACTGAGATTATAGTTTTCTAGTTATTGGGGACTTTGAAGAGGAAATTTGAAATCGTTAGATAGCCCCAAGTCTCTTTCTTTGTTTTGTTTTCTGGGTTTCGCTGTGCAAAGGACTTACCTAACTTATTACGGTCAAAAAAAGTCATCCACCAGAAGGCGCAACTTACAGTAGGTATAACCCAACTTATATCCCTATCATCTCCACCCTTGGTAAGAATTCCAGTACATATTGGTTTATGGCTTAATCAGCTAGAAGTACATCATCAATATCAAGGAGGTTCTAATCATGTCTATCAATAACTCGGCCATCGTAGTTATAATAACTAAGGCATACAATTTATTTCTTGCATTTTGTACCCCACAGTAAGAGGCATGACGATGCACTCACCTCCTGCCCCAGACTTAATCTCAGTACGATGCGGACGCGATAACGTTTCTGTGCGGACTCTACGAATAACGTTAAAAAATACGTATCATTTTTACTTTTCTACGTCGAAATTTATTTTATAATGGATCTTTTATATTTTCTTATTAATGGTAGCCCAACACAGAAAATTAATTTTATACTCGTGCAGTAATTCTTTAGTCATTGGCTACACTAAGAATATTCGTTCGATTACCGTTAAGATTTTATATTCACATAACTATTATTTTTGTACTTTATTGCAAGCACTTGTCGATTAAATGTTAATGTTAGTTTTGTAACAACAAATAGACAAGATTTATTAGTCCCATTGCTGTATATGCAGCAATTTGTTTCGAATGCGTCTTAAAGTATTGTAACATAAACGACGTTAGTAATGGAATAAATATTTATTTTTCTCACATATAACTGATCTTCATCTTCATAATCGTCAGCAAATGGAAGTTGGACGTCAGCACTCCTCGTCCTAACGATCGATCCTTTGCCAGTTTCAATTTTATGGTGTTGTATACAACGCGAGCTGTCAAATAATGTTACGCTGGTTATCGACACGGGGTAGAGCTCGTGACGTCATTTTAGTTGTACATGTGTGTCATAGATTACCCTTCAATTTAATGCGTCAAAGTCCGTTCCACAACAATTGTAAAGTTAGACAATAGCCCCCCAGATATTCGGTCCATCTTCTAGGAATTCTTCCTACGTTTTGTCATCCTGTACGTGGCCGCCATACGTACCATTTAAAGCCTTTCATGTAGAATTGTAATATAGAATGTAATCAATCCTTTTCGTCACTGGTGTATTACAAAACATTCCTTTTGCTTAAATACAAACAGTTCAAAGCATTAAATGGAATAAACCTTTCTAAATTATTCCTTTTTAAGGCAAATTTCTCGAGAAACCGTTGAACCGGAAACATGTCATCCTCTGTTAAATATTTAAAATGTTTCTAATGACTGAATTTAAAATTCATTGCTTTCTAAGGGTTGCCCTCTGCGAGCATCAAATAAGGGTATAATGACCTATTTATTAACAAATTAGATCCCGCCGCATTATTGGAACAAATCAAAAGCCTTTGGCCCCCGTCATCAAAAGCGACGCGGCTTCAATTGAAATTCCTTTGTTTAAATTACGTTTTGATCAATTTGTTAAAATTGTCATCTATTTTACGAAACTTTGTACCAGAATCTTTTAAATGTCTTTAAAGATATTCATTAATTTATTGTTTATTTTGTACTAAAATACATTTATTTTGTTCGTTTTATCATCCGCTAAATACAAATTGTATTACGTTGTTGTCTTGACGATGCATCTCCAGCTACACCAGGCTTGAGGAGGACCTTCAGCCTAAACCTTTCTTAAGTAACTGATCTCGATGAATTTTTATTACTGAATGGGAGGTCAAGTTTAGGCGGATGCTACATGGAGTACCTAGGTTCAAGGGCGAGAGGACTTCGGCTTGGGCTGTCACTTATTAAGCGTTTTGCATACCGTTTTGCAGGTGGTCAAGAGAGCCGAGCCTCGTTTAAATAGCCACCGTTGGCTGTCCACAGCATACGTTTAGAAGACAGGCATGAAGTAGAAGTATTTTCGCCTGATGAGTGAGGTTTCAGTTTCCAATTTCAGTTCTCTTCCCTTTGCCATTTATTCCTTATAAGTATAGGATTGGAACGGGAAGAGGATTGGACGGGGAGGAGGTGAATGAGAAAAAGAGAAAATATCCTTTTACCCGTCAATCTTCCTCCTCTATCCATTAGTTCTGGGCAGTTCGTCTACAACTCGTTTGCGTGTTGCAAATGTCTACGGGTAGAGGAAACTTAACGTCAGGTGGTTCGCTGGCTCGTTTGCTACTTTCTTCCATAAGAAAAGAATGTCGCTACGGTAAGCTATTGTACATTGGTAACCATCAAGTAAGTCAGTAATTAATTATGAAAACTTAGCAAGTAACTGCTGCCTGTTGTGACCTCAGGAACAGCGGAGTGCTAAATTTCTGCCTTAAGTTTATAACGTCAAAATTGCCATTTAAGGACATATATTTATATTGCTGATGAACAAAACAGAAAATTTAAGAAGTATTGAAACTCATGCAATAAAGAATAACCCTTTTAACGTCCACTGTTTCATATCTCAAGGCATAGTTCGCTGTTCGCTGTATCGGGGCTTTTAATTATTGGCCTTGTCGTATCTTACTGTCGATCTAGGCGGCGGCTGCGACGCCCACTTCCTTCGCGGTTGCATTTTCAAACGCTTATCAACACCCTTTGTTAATTTTAGCATATACGTTCGCTACTACAGCAACCATTCGTAGTTTCTTAATTATGAGCGTATTGCATGTCATGACTTAAGATTCCAGTAAAGATAATAATTAGGTATTTAAAATTGTCTTTGTTTTCATAATATCGTGACGGCGACCATTGCCTAGCACTTACCTCGTTGTAATTCCGTACGTTTTGGGTTCGATTCCATCCGAAGCAAGCAATATTTATATATAAACGTCTTACTGTTATCAATATAATTAATTTGTAATATGTCTTTGAATCATTAAGCCAGCGTCAGTTTTTTCGTCCGATTATGACGTTGGTACCTTTAAGAGAAGAGCAAATAGGCTTATGTTAATTTAATCCATTTTTCGATCACATGTCCACCTAACATCGCATGTGATTATGGTACTGTTAGTTGATCATGATAACAAAATTAAAATGATTCCTTAACCTTAGTTAAAACAGAATAGCATAACATTTATTGATGTTGAAATCACACTAACAAAAGTATAATAGGTAGAAACACGGACTGGTAACTTCAAATATGCGAAATACAACTTGTAACTAAACGTCTACCTTTTCTTCCGAAAAGAACGTGACAAATCCATAATCTCTGCCTACACCATTGGGTTAGAGACATATATAAAAAATCCTGTTAATTTTTTGTCCGAGAAATTCCCATATTCGAATACAATAGTTTTAATTCGGTGAAATGTAGATTAACACGACTTTCTCACGTCTTTGTTTATCTAAATGTGAATGACAAAAAAAAACAGCCGAGTTGTTCACATTGCATAAAATATTCTTAGAAGCGAGTCACTAGGCTTAAAAGTGGGAGTCTTATCGTGCGCGTTTATCGCCGCACATTAGTTTTAAGGCTTTAGAGACGGCGGTTCCCAAATGTATTATAATCTCAACGTGGTCGGATACCGCGAATTCATAAACAAAACAAAACTTTATAATTTACGCGCCCTTCGATAGTATCGCTGCACATCTCGTATGAGGCTTCTTTTTTCATATTTGACACATGGCACTTTGTTTGTAAACACGTACGGTACGTGAGCGGTTTATTAATTCGTCTATATATTTGAAAGAGCAAATATTAACAACTATAATTTAAACAAAATGTAGAACCATGATATAAAGTGGCTGGAGGATTACATGTAATCGAGGGTTCGATTCTATACAAGTTTACCCTCAATTAACTTAACTTGAATCTACAGAGCTTTAAATTCTACTTCTATTTCTTATCATTAAATAGGAAATGTGAGAAATAAAGAAGAAAAATAGACGATTTCTGTGTTAAATATGCAATTAACTTCTTCACACAACAAAACGTATAAGAATACTGTACTGTACTTCACAATTCGCTTAATTATGGAAACAGTAGTGTATTGAGCACGGAATAAAAGGAGATATGCTTATAATAACCTTTTTTATTTATGAAAAGTATTTGCCGTTCCAGTATCTATATGTAATGTCTCAATGTACATATTATTTCATCAGGCGACCCGTTGTTCGTTTTTATCCTTTAAAAAATGAAAAAAACAAGTAATGAAACAGCCGAACTAGAACTATGATTCAAAGTGCGGACATAGTTGCTGTCTGTTACCGGATTTCAATGAAAGAGCTGCGAATAACCTTTGTTCCATTTTGAAAGACTTTTATAACTGACAGATAGTATCCGGTTTGTAAAAAACCACAAAGATATAAACGTTCAATTTTTCAATTCGCTTTTGCAAATTCTTTAGTAAGCCAAGTGTTAAAAATTTAATAAAATACTCGCTCATTAAACGCAATGTGTTGTAGAGTGGGAACACAAACCCTATTCGAATTTCATCAAGAGATCCGAAATATGGTTCGGTCCACTGACTACCTCGGACATCCTACATTTCATTCACGTCCCATGTATGTTTTCCTCTTGTACTTGCACTTCCGAGTGAAGTCGCGGAGGTAAATGAGATGTGGCCTACTTCCTGACGCCTCTCTACTCCGTCTGACTAGATTAGCTACCAGATTAGCAACTGTTGTCTGGGAGGTCTCGGGTAGCTCACTTTTCTACTTCTGACCTCCAGGTGGCCTATTCTGAACCGTATATTTTTTATAGTAGAAGAAGGCGAACCAGAAAGCCGTTTACCTGATATTAACACCACAGGTACTCATCAACATCTCCAAGAGTCAGAAAGTAAAAAGAAGCAACTTAATGATGTGAAGCCTACCTTAATGTAATAAATAAGAGATATTTAATAAAGATAACGAGAGGAAATGGAAAAAAGACCCGGTACCTCACTTACCAGACAGTCTACAAATATTGGCGTAAAACAGAAGTATTCCACTTCTGCTTGATTCTTTATTTTTTACCACGTACACATGATATGCGAATAACTACACATACAAAATCATAGCTACAGATCACAGTTTTCTGAACACTCCGTATCACGTATAGAAGGTTACTGATCGAATCACTCTGATAACACAATGTTTGCAACCGACATTCGTTTCGTTGACAGAATATTAATTTTAAGTAACATCAGAGCCCCCTGCCGGGTTATGCGAGAACGCAACAAATGTTTTCAACAATAAAATTGTACAATTTTGATCAATAAATTAAGATATAAGGAATATAAATTTACACCTCAGCGATTCACCGCAGCTTTATTGGGTGATTACATTCGTCACGGTATTTAAACAATCTTTTTGTGACTACTCTTGAATGAGAACGTTTCGTTACGATCAAATGTGGACAATAAGCTATAAATTTATTATACTTGATAGTAAAATGACCACCTGCTTGACCCCTACACAACAGATATGTCTAAAACCGGAATCGGACCGAATTCTTTACTACTAGGAAATAGGCATTTCAGATTTACTGGTCTAACAAATCTGGTTTAACAAATTTAATTTGAGTGCTGTGTATATCTTCTTTCTCACTTTTATAAAGTTTGGTAATTTATATCAATGCGGAATTTGTTCGATGAGGGCTTATTTAATACTTAACAAAACTCTCTGTTTTTGGTTGATATTTTCCTAATATGTATGTTTTTATACATAATACGCCTTGTAATCAAAATATTTTTTAATATCTAAAATGAAGCATCGTTATTAATCGTTGAAAATCTTACAATAGAAATTCTTTTCAAACAGTAAACATCTGACCACAGCCACAACTGTGCCAACGCAACTGGAGCGAGTTGGTTTTTGCATAAGTGCTACACAAAAATGCGAGGCGACTTTGTGTAGAACAATGCAGCCAAGTGGGTCAGCTTTGTCGAGATGATGCATCTATTTTTTTCAATAGACAGGAAAAACAAGAGAAGAAACATTTTTAATCTTAGGTTATTTTATAATAAGTATTAAGTAATGATTGACCACAAACTATATCTCTTGTTAAATTACGATGCATTGGAAAGATGGAACGTAATAGTTAGTACGCAATATTAACATATTCATTGTTCTATTGGAGTCCACGACGTAATAATAGACGAAATACCAGACGTCTAGCAATTTGTTAAAATCCTGCTGCTGTACGCACAATTAATAAAGATTCAAATCGCTTTGGTCAAACACGTGGTATATCTGACGAATAGATGGTTGGTTCAAGCTTTCGATGATAATATGGGGTTGGGTAAATTAAATTGTGTAATTTCTGCGCACAGTTTTCAAACTGTATCTCTTAAAACACCAAAAGGGCTTGCAACACTTAAGGGAATGTGGTGATTATCGATTTTACATTTAATTATTAATAACGCTTCTATCTAAGCATCTTAAATATCATCCTAATTATATTTTTTTTGTTAACTTCTTAAAATGAAATTGTCTTACGTCAACAGATTACTCCTAATTACAATTTGTTTTTGAAGGTTCACGCTCGAACTGGCCCTTAGAAATGGTAATGTTTTCGTTGAGCCGGATTTCTTTGGTCGTTCTTTGACGCGAAGCAAAACAAAGGGACGGAAAAGATATTAACATCTTAAAAAAATATGGCCAGTAATTTGTTTGCTTTAGAGAAACAACAAATTAATTTTTAATTATTTTTTTCTTGTAGAACTTGTGGACACTTACCTATGTACAAACTTCAATGTATCAGATCTCTAATCAACGGTTCTAGTTCTTTCTTCTTCAGTTTGGGCTCGAATTTCACACTTGGTGCTGATGGTAAAACGGGATTGTATAACCCACGCGAGTTGATAATGTGCCTTGCGTCGATTTTGATGACGTAATTTCGTGACATTGATCAATCAATACCGTTAGCAACGCTATCTTCTTTGCGGCCATCTTTGTTTTATAATAAGTATGAAAATACTTTACAGACGTACTCGTGAAAGTAAATTTAATTTAATTACTTAAATATGAATTTCGATGTCACAATTGATAACATATTCGAAAATTTGGGAATGAAATTAAAATTATCTTAACCAAAACATTGACGATATCAAATGGTGATATCAAAAATATTAACGTACTTACCAAGTCAGTATAAATTGTTCACTATAGCGGAGCATTAACATCGGATGATAAAAAGACACTTACCAATTTAACAAACAGAATTTTATCACAAGAAAACAGATTATTAATTTTTAATATTTGGGTTTGTTTCTAAATAAAATCTATACAATTTCTATATACCTATGTTATTCACAATAATATTTCCATAATTAATACATTAAATTAACTACGTATTAGATTTATTTTGTTAACTATACTTTTTAGTTACGGCTGACGTCACGTGGATGTAAATTCGACAAGGTCCCAGCCTATAATCAAATTTCTCTAACATATAACTCATTAGAATGAAACCTTAACTTGTCCTAAGTGCTAAGAACGAATCTCACTTCAAATATATAACAAAGTAACATTACCCGCACATAATACTTTATTTTGTTGCAAGCATTCACGCAAATAAAGAGGCACAGACGCATGATCCCCCTCAGTTAATCCATGTTGCTAATGTATGGGCAATAAAATCGGAGGAAGGTTCGGAGGTAGCGTAAGAGATAAACGGCGCATACAAGTCATTCAAATCCAAAACCATCATTTTTTTTACAGATATTTTAGATTAGCATCGTATTGAAATCCCCCGCTGTCCTGATAGCCCTAGAAGGGAAATCAAGAGATTGGTAAAACAAAAAACTACTTCCAATGGTAACTAAGCTAATCACTGTGTTGGAAATGCAGCTCTTAATAAATGTTTTGTGCTATAGTAAATAACATTTTTATTTCAAATTTTCGATAATAAGCGTTAAATATTTACTACAATCAAATTTGAGATTAATTTAGAATATTGAATATGTGGCGATGATTCATTTTCAACTTTCGTCACTTTTGAATACCTTTTTTTCAATAAAACGTAATTTATTGGGTTCTATTCGGGTAATCGTAATTCACAGATTTGACCGTTCTGGAATAGTAGTCATGCAGTGTAGGTAGATCTTCCACTACATGGACCAATGCTCTGGTAAAAGATGCAGGTGTCCACTTAGTAAGGATATCAGGCGTCATATCTTTGTGGTGATTGGTGCGAACGATTCCAAACTAGCTATCATATTTTATTTAGATATATCAATAATGCCACTGGAGATGAAGGGACAAGTTTGTTATTTCTTTACGCCACGTATATGTATCTGTATTTCTTATGTATCGACATGTCTACATTGTACGTATTCTTTGTTCGACTATCAGAGGCGACAGGGATGTACAAAGCGTGGCGCGCAATGGCGCGTCCTAATGACGCTGCAAGTCCATTGATACTGCGCGTTTCGACGCACGATTTACCACTACGGACTATTTGCCGCCCGCCGGGATATTGCGTGATATATGTGCGGATGTTCGATGACTTTTGTTTCGGAACTACTTCGGTCGCCCTCAAGGTTGATATATTGTGGCCCACGGCTCAATGCGTTCACTGTTCACGGCATACGTGCTAATGCAATGAAACGTGCTAGAACTTCCGTGGTTAATTCTCTGTATTAGACATTTCATAGTGCAGTGAACATTACACAGTAGTATTCAATCGTTAATGCTAATATGATCATTTCTTGTGTCTTGTTTTGTTTATTGTTGATCCATTTACCATTCGCCAAAATTAAAAAAAGTTAACAATGATGTGTTATAAAATAATACTAATCACATTAAATTTCGGTTTATCTGACTTTTTCCTATGGAGTTATACACAAGTGAATAGAAATGTCCAATCTATCTTCACAATACAGGACCGTCTCACCGATAAACGTGATTTATTGTCTATTTTTATACTTAAATAGCAAGTTCTGGCATCTATCGTAAATAGCGATACCCTTGGGTCAAATAACTTACAATTAGACGAAGAAAAAAACCTCAGCGCGGTAAGCGCTTTTTGATGCGATCGCCGGCTTGTTTGCTACGACAAGATTTCATTAGAAGGAAACAAGATGTAGGAAGAGATAGGAGTCGGGTTTTTTGTTTTTATTTCACCGGGACAACTGTTTTGTTACAATGAATACAAATTGTCAAATTTTAATGTTTTTTCTAAGGATTTTTAATATCTCAGGTAAAATTACCTAGTTTGGGTGACATTTTTTACGCACTTTTTATGAATTCGATCAAGTTCACATGAACCAAGCCATTTTTATAAAATTACTATGATGCCTAACTTGAATTAGACGCACGTACGTAGACATCCCACGGCCAATTTATCGAATTCTTTTGTATAATAGAACACAGCAAAGGAGCAATTGACTCACCAGATATTGAAAACAAAACACAGACTTACATCGATATAAAAAAATATCGAGTATTGTTTCAAAATACATTGTGACTGCGGGGTTATTGAAGTAATCGCATTAATTTTTATTTTGTCAATCAAACATTTTCCGAGGCCGCTCCGCCAGTAGATGCCGCATCCATAAAAGGGTTGTTTTCTTTTGTATGCCACGATCCCGCGCTGGAGTATCGACAGTTTTTGTCGCGGTCGGCCGTCGAGTTGTCCGAGGAGTTTTTATTCGTAGCGGCAACGACGGTGGAATTTTTTGCGGATCACCCAAACTCATCTCGCCATGTCAAGTAACCGGCCATATATTTCTGAAGGCTCCCATCGTTTGCTGGGATAATTGATCGAAATCTTATACACTTTTCATTGTTTATATAAAATAAATGGTATTTATTTTATGTATCAAGTGTATCCGAACCGTTTTTGCTTTATAAATTACAAAATTAGCATTTGACAGCCCGCAACAACAACATCTGTTGGACGAATGGGCCTACACGACCGGTGAAATACCACGAACTCACAAAAGACAAGCGCAAAGTTTTCTGCGTATTCTTTGATGAGTGAGGTGGTGGAGGTCTAATTCTAGTTCTTATCCTTTTCTCATACGAAAGAACAGGATAAGGGCTACAATAGGGCTACTACAGGGAAAGGAAATATATAGGAAAAGGAAATAGCCCTTACTTTGTTTTCCTCTGTCAAACACAATTCTTATATTTATGAAAACCCTACATATCGATTTTTTTTCATGGAAGAATGTGGCAAACGAGCAAGCGGTTCATCTGACGTTAAGCAACTACCCATAGATATCCGCAACACGAAAATGTGTCGCAGGTTACGCTGCCTACCTTTGTTTTTTTAAAAAGCTGGGGATAGACAGCTAAATGGAAGCCTTTTTCTTCTTCTTCTCATCATATCCTCATTCGGTCAATAAATTAAACTGATTTTACAGATTTTATCGTGTATATTTGATGTTCTATATTGTCCTAGGATCTTTGCATCATTTTGAACAAACAAAAATACATGAGATCATTTTATAACAATATAACTCAGAAACCGTTTCGAGATAGCATCATATAATCATATATGTCGATGAGATGTGTGTTACGTTGCATTTAAAAATATTGCATATGATCGACTGGCGCGATAGTAATATCGAAATGCAAGAAATGTATCGAATTTATCGCGAGTCGATGTATCGATAAGCCCTGCAATCATCATATAGAGGGAAGGCGTGAACCAAGCTCGCAACTTACGATACCAATAAATCCAACAAAGTCTACATATTAAATAATCGGCTTGTGTTCCTACGGATTGGCTGCGTTATTCAATTAAAAGGACTAGTGGAGGTTTTACATTGTACAATTACAAAAAGATATATTTTTTTGCCTCATATTAACTTAAAAGTGGTATTGAGATTACCCGTAACCGACAAGCCTGTATACGTAGATGTATGATTGTAGAAGAAGCAAGCGAAGTGTTCCAGGACCTTGGCATATGTAAATCCGTAATCTCTGCCTACACCACAAAAAATAAATAAACGTTGACGCGTGTCTCTAAGAATAAGCGAATTTATTAAATTTAAAAGTTGCATACAAGGCTCTAAACGGTTGCCATTCCATTTGAAGTTGATAAAACGTGAAAGATTCTTATGTTTTCGCGTGGACTATCTGTAAACTATTAGTCGTACTTTCTCCGATAAAAAAGAGCAGTATTCATCAATGTAGTGTCCACTAGACTGGAATAGACTCGTCTAGAGAACGTTCCATTTTCGCATTGAAAGGATAGCAGATCAAAGACCTTTATTGAACGTTTCACTGTTTGCCAGCCCCGAGTGTCCATCCGTATTACAGCCGAATCAATAGTCAAGGCTTGCTCATATCCTCTGAACCTAGTCATTGAGGTCAAACGTATATTATGTTTTCCCTACATATGCACAAGGATAATAGTCGAATTGAAATTCTACCAAAATAATTTGTGTCAGTAAAATAAATTATAAAGCATTTGCAAGTAATAAAATACAGTTAACTATATTTAAGGAATTTCTTTTCTCTACAGCAACATGTATTATAACTTGATGTACTCGTATCTAATAATTTCCTCTGTTACTAGTCGACAGCCGCGCGATTGTTCCATTTGTAAACGAACAGACAGAGAAAACGTGTGTCTATATACATAAAACTATAAACTGCTTGACCGATTTTATTAAAATGTTATAATGTATATGTTTCAGGATGGTTTAGATTCATGATTGGCCCGTGTAGGTGACTCTGTCTTCGAGTTCAAGGATATATTTTTCTTTTTTTTCGACGAATAACGAACACTAATAGCAGCCATGCCAATGTGCAACTGCAATGTTGGAGCTCGAGAAAAGTTAACAGTGGTAACCCGCTACAACAACATCTGTTCCACGAACGTGCAAGCTTGAGCGGTGAAATATCACGACTTCACAAAAGACAGACGTGAAGTAGAAGTCTTCTGCATTTCATCTGATGAGTGAGGTGCCGGAGTCCTAAATCTAGGCTTCATCCCCTTTCCGTCCGATTAGAATGGACAGAGGATTTGACGGGCGAGGGTATAGATAGGAAAAGGAATTATCCTTTTTCCTGTATGTGTTCCCTCCTATGTCTATTAATGGCAGGCAACGCATCTGAAAGCCATTGTTTTAGATGCCTGTGGGTACTGGTTGCATAATATCAGATAACCTGCTTGCTTGCTTGCCACCTTCTTCCATAAGAAAAAGCAACATAATTTGCAGCGTACTCTAGTTTGCTGTAAGTGTCCTTGATTATTAAGAAGTAATTCTATTTATAACATATCTATTTCATATATACATACATTTCTATTTATAACATATATAACATATATCACACTATTTTATTACACCCTTCATTGCACGAACCAACCATTTAATATAATTTAGCGCAGTGTGAAATACCCACAAGTCGCGCCGTCGAACAAACGGCCGATTGAGATCTATATCGCAGTTTTAATAAAACAGATGGGAAACGGCTCCCATATCCGGAGCGCTTGTTCTTTTTTCGCCCGCGCCAAAAAAAAATCGAGCCCCTCGACAAAAGCAAGCAATGATAATAGAAACAACGGTCGAGCCTTTTCAAAGGGGTTATCGTGTTTTTATTTGTCCCTTTTCTGGTACTTATGAAATGCATTAAGAGACCCGAATCTACTAAGGATTCGCGAAAGTGACATTCTCTTACAAATTATAAGTAAATTTGCCCGTATACAGTTAAAAAAAATTCTCGGCTTTTTAATAGAATAAGGGGGAACCGAGATAATCGTTACTTGCTTTTTACCAAGGTTGCGGGAGTTCACTGGATGAGGGCAGCAGGGGACCGCTCTTTGTGGAGATAAATGTCAAGTCTAGCAGGAACTTCTAGCTGAAAAGAGACGAGAGAGATAAGAAAGTACTCGAAATGTTGATGAATCTTCTTTATAGAGTCTACTACAAGCGATACCACGTTTTAATCGCGGTATTGTGGTATAATGTAACATCCTAAAGTGTACAATACCTCATACGATGATATTCTACTATAAAAATAACAAAAGCTCATAGTTGCTTCTTTCTAGATATTAAAGAAACGGTTAAGCGCTCTAATATAGATTTAAGTATAATTTTGTTTCCCATATACGAGCTTTTTACCAGAAAGGGGTGCGAGTGTAAAAAAAACACATAAAAATTTGGGGCCTTCGCCCAGTTGACGCGTTCAACGAATTTTATTACGAACGACACGTTGACGAATAGAGCTTAAAATACTTTTGTGTATGGCAAAGAATATTTAAAGACCGGTTTCAGATTATTAAAATTGTCCAATAAATTTTGTTCACTGCGACTAATTTGTAACCTATTAGATTGTAATTAATTTGCATAAACACAAATTCACAAGTGAGTAAGGTATGATACATATCAAATTAAACAGGTATATTTTTCACCAATTCGTTATCCATAACTTTCTTGTAAAATCATATGACAGATTATATATCAGTATTACAGTTGTAGCTTTTAAGTCTTGTACAATCCATTTTACTCATTTAGGTTTCAGTAGACGTAAAGGAGCTTACAATTTCTAACAGGATTATGGCATGAAAACTTATCACTTTAAAATATCTTACTATATTAAATTTTCCCATGTGGGAAACGGCGAAACCAGTTATTTGATAGCATAAGTGATCTAAGAGATCAACCGAATTCCAATTCGATTAATTAAACTTAACTTAAAAAAAAGTAACAGTGGTAGACCTCCGCAGTGCTAGACCTCAACAGGCGTAAAGAACAAGATTTTATGCTTTTGCGTTTTGCCTCATGGGTGTGATGCCGGAGACCTAGTCGCCGTCCCCTTTCAAACTGTTCCTCATATAATTCCTTATGTACATTCTTTTACTACCTACCCTACATAGAGGCTGGAAAAATCTAATTGTCACTGAATTTCTATGGGTGCTTAATATCATATGAACCGCTTGCTTCTTTGCCTATTTTCTTCTTTTTTGCCTCGATTTATTATCAGAAAAAATATATAAATTAGTACAAATACGTTCTTATGAATACGAAATTTACTTAGTCTGTCTAAATCAATGCAATTTTTTTTTCAGTATAATCTATGACTATTTGGGCTCGGCGTGGACGCGGCGTTGCGTGACACAGCCCTACAGCACGCACGCTGTCAAATGATAACTCCACGTCTATCAATTTCCAGAAGAATGGAACACTGCGGAGTGCTTAAAGTTTATTATGGCCTTCGTAGATAAGCATACCCAATAAAATTAGTCACAACAGCGTTAAACAATAAATAGTACGACCGTTCTTCGAAAAAAATAACTACAAAGTATAATCGTAAATTGTAGAACAAAAGTATCATGTTTTGTTTCACAATTTATTTGATAAGTACACTATAAAATGTTATAATATTTAAGATTGTAATAACGTTTTTTACTAGTAATATTTGTCTGTCTTTGTGGAAGTGTAACAATGCATATTTACTATTGTAGATATAAGATTGTATCCCATCAAATTTCCACTGACTAAAGTCGTAGACTTCCGATGTACTTCGCAAAATGATCGTTTGTAGTTCACGGATTGTCCAAAATAAACGTAAAAGTCATAAGTGCAAAAATCGCAAGCCATTTCACATGTAGTGTAAAAAATTCGGGGGCAACAATGTTTTTTAAAGTATGTGTTTTACTAATGTTTTCTGTCCCCAACTAACCCACGACAAGCGTTGCGTTAATTGGCATTAATCTGCGAGTCGACGTCACTATGCTGTTGTAGATTAGAAGAATGCAAGAGTAGAAAAAGACAGAGCCTGCGCTTTTATCTTCCAAGACCCATTAGCATATATTCTTAGTATATTCAGTTTGACCCTCCTCACGTTCGTCTCTCTTTACATTCGGCTATCCATTCGAGACATACCGAGAGACGAACGAGTAATATCACTGTTATTAAGACTGTATACGTGCTCATTAATTTATTTAAAAAGAATGAGAATTGCTCTATGGTTTTGTCTCTGGTAGTATCAAACCCGTAATTGATATTGAACATTGATACTATATATAATGATCTATTAATAGTCTTTAGTCAACGAACTGCGTCTATATTTATTTTTATACTGCGTCAAATAAATGTGGCTGATTAGTATGCGAGGCCAAATATAAAATACGTACAAGACGATACGTCCACTTCATCTATATTAATGACGACAAATTAAGCCTTGTTTAAACCGGGAGCCGTCCAATTTTTCTCATTCAGTTCGCAAATTAAATACAACGAATGCTACTTAAGCCGCATGGTGAAGGATTAAAGAATTTCAAATTAAAAGATTTTTTTACTTTCTTTTTGTACTTACTTAATATTTATTAATAACTTTTTTCGTTATACAGACAGATAACTATTTTTATTTATAAATATCTGTATATATTTAAATCAATGTTAGGTCATATGTCTCTTTTGTAGTGTAAATATATGCTATTCCAGACTGTAATC
Organism: Papilio elwesi; assembly: GCA_029849275.1. Taxonomy (NCBI): domain Eukaryota; kingdom Metazoa; phylum Arthropoda; class Insecta; order Lepidoptera; family Papilionidae; genus Papilio; species Papilio elwesi. Next base: position 8,916,035 of record CM056697.1, read on the forward strand.
TATCTCTTTCCAAATTTCATCCAGATCCGTTAAACCGTTATTGCATGAAAAAAAAAACATCCATACATCCATCAAACATTTATAAATATATAAAAAACTCTTTTTCTCTCCTGCCGCGTACATCGTTACCTTAAAGCTGACCCTAGCCATGATCTCTCTTCACGACCTTCTTCTATGCTATTATGTTTTTCTTCTTTTAAGATATTTTGAAACGGACTACGATACCTAATCCTCGTTTCTTTTATCTTGCTGGTGGTGGAAAGTTTTCCATATTATCGGAAGAATCGTTTAACGTTTCATCCATCCATCTGTCTTTCGATCCACTGCTGGATGAATTGCCACATTGGGAAAAACGTGTTGGTATAAATGCGAGTATGCTATGCATTTTAAGAGTTTCACTGAGTTATTAAAAAGACTGACTGATGAATATCCGTTTGCAGTTGTGTACAAACCAGCTTTTTGTGACTATATAATAATTAGTTTGGCGCGAAACAAGAGTGTCGCCGTTGCAGTTGACAGGTGGCGCACGGTGTAATTGCAGCTGGGGGCGAAGCGGTGCAGAGCCAGGCACATATACAGAATGTCTGGTTATGACGCTTGCAACGGAAGGCCACAAGTTCCTCGGACTAACATGACGAATAATGTCAACTACCAAACATACAAATTGTTTTGACACTGGAGGACTTTAAGTTATCATAAGTTGTTCTTCTATTTAGATGTTGTACACATCCTTATAAAATTCATATAATATTAATATTAGGTCATTTGCGCTAAATATTCTTGGCCTTGGATCTTTTGACACTATATGTTTAGAAGAAATATACATAGATGATGTATCTCATAGGATACGGAGATTTGAATCGTTAAGTTATATAAGTAAATATTAACTATTACTCCGTACAGTCACTGCGCCAAGGAAACCTTACAAAAAATAAAAAAAAACAGTTAATTTATTGTCTTTAAAATATGATATTTAACAAAATTTTCGATTTTTTTTATCTGTACTGATATTATAAAGAGAAGAAAAGCAAGATTTGACTGTTTGTTTGTTTGTTTATATGCATTGAATAGGTTTCGAAATTTCTCAACCGATTAGAAAAATTTTTTCACTGTTGTGAAGCTACACTATCCCCGGATGACATAGGCTATATTATATTTTCAAAAACATTAGGAATCTTTACTAAAACTTCAATAAAGTAACTCAAGATGTAAAAAAAATACCTTAAATGTTCCATGCTTTGAAATTTGGTCACTCTGTGTAATTTCGTACAACTTGAAAGATATAGTTTAGTTTTTTTAGTGGTACCCGTGCGAAGAGTTCCTAGTATACATTTGCAAAGTTATACACATTTGTATTAAATATAAACAAATGCATATCATAATTCGCTTTTTTTTAATAACTGTAATCTTCAAACCACACGTACTCCACAATACATGTATAAATTAAATGAAGGATTTTTTTTAAAGATTTTTAATATTAAAAAAGCTTACTTATTTATTTCATATGTCCCCTTGAGGCGGCTTTTACATCGGAATTCGTTTAAGGATGAAGTTTTAAGCTTCTACGTTAATGAAAAAGTGTTTCTGTTTTAATGAAAAAGCAACAATGTCTAAAAGGAAATTTTATATTATATAGAGAAATGGCATTTTTGTATTCTTTTTCTTAATTTACTTAAATCTATTTCTGAAATAAAAATTATGAGATATTTTAATTTTAAGAACAATCTTTAAAGTTTTGATTGTTGACGTAATGACGACCCTTGTATATAATGTATTGTATGTAAATGTGTTATAGAATTTTGAGGTACATAATCCCGAAAAGAGTAATCTTAAAAGGCTACAAAGAACACAAAATATTCAGACATTTTCCCACGAATTAAATGTAATCATTCCAATTTTATGTGAAGTTTAATATTATCATATAAACATCTAAATGCGTAAGGTTTATTTTTATTTCCAAAGAAGCTTATAAAAATAGGTTTCATCGTCGTTTCATTTAGAACCTTTGGTACATAATATTAAACGAAAATTACAAGAGGAACGGAAGAGCAAACATTATGAATTCATTATTTGTAAAGGTATATAGTAGAAGGAAAGATTTTAAATAAATAATGTTCACTTATATTTTTAACATTTTCCTAAGTTAGAAGGCGGCGGCATACGTGCAAGCGGCTTTGATCGAGGGAAACTTTGAGGTCCATCAACATTCACAACAGTATGAAAGATTGTAAATATATTACCAGCTAATGAGGAGAACGTGGGGAATAAGATGGGAACGCAATGAGGTCTGTAGCGCCTATTCCTCACTACTCCGCACTAATACCTCACTTAATAGATGAATACCTCCTTCATCAGATGAATATCAAAAGTTTTAATATTATTTCTTACATTGCATGTCTATATATCCTAAAACTATTATGCCTGAATTTCTATGAAGTCGTGATACTTTTCTGGTCAAATTAGCCCAAACTATCAATAGCTGTAGAGCTATTGATAGTTTGGGCTAATTTAGTAGTTACTACTGGCTTTACAACTGAAATAATATAACTAAGGTGAGTCAGGAATTAAATGGCCATAGGCTCTCTTAATTTTAGAAGGTTGTTATGTTGGTATTGAATTAGTAAGAACAAGATAATATCGCTCAGTACTATAGAATAACAGCCACTAATATTTGTGCTCCTAAAACTGTATTGTAGCGCTGAAACTCGCTTTACGTGACTTGTCCCCACTATTTTGAAGTCAATTATTCAATTGGAACTTGACCTTTATGTTTATCAGTATGATAAACGCGATCGCTTCGCTTTCTAATGTGCTGGCGGTAGGGTTACCAACCCTCTCGGTATTAGGGGAATCATATCAAATTAAATGCCATTCAAATAAATCTTTGTATAATTATATAAGCACTAACGATCCTCACCCAAATGGGTAAGTAAAGATTTTCTTTCTATTCGAAAGTGTTCAGGCACACCTCTCTAGATTTACGTCAATTCCTGCGTAAAACTCGTTTTTACAATATAAATTCGCGTCTTGTTTAATTCGTAACATATTTGAACCACCAATACGTATCTATCTCTATTTAAACCACATCGAGAGAAAGAATATTATACCGAGAACTGTCAACCCATGATTTACTATTACAACCTTTCTATGTATTTATTTATTTAACATCAAGCTTTCAATTAAGGCACTTCCTGTGTATTTCATTGCCTTTGGGAAATGAATATAGGGTATGCAAACTTAGAAGCAATGTTTCTACATTCAATAACCTGTACACATTTATGCAAATGCAATATACATATAACTAATAACTAACTAAGTTATCGTTAAAAGTGGATGCTGTGACTTGAATTGAGAAAGGTATGCTTCGGTGATTGGGGCATGTTGAAAAGATGAATAAACAGAGTAACGCATCAAATTTATATTGCAAAAGTGAGTGGATTGTTGGCTTACTATTAAAAGGCGATAAGGAGCACCCATAACCGACGAGCATGCATGCGTAGATGTATGAACGTAGAATAAGCGAGAGAGCTGTACCAGGATCGTGCCAAATGGAAATCCATGATCTCTGCCTACTCTTCTGGGCTACGGGCGTGAGCACATATTTATTTATATAAGTAATCGCGCTTGGGAAGTGCATCTTTAGTTAATGCACCAATATATGATGAACATTATTCGACTCTTCCTAAATTATGAATTGCGCAATTGATATTACTGTCTGCAAACATGAAAAACATACATACTTGCGTTTACTAGCGACTGCCTCAACTTACCTCGGGTATATAAATATCCAAATAAAAAAATAACCTACTCGTTGATGGATGAGCTTTCTATGGATGAAATCGCTCCAGTATGTAGTTTTGAAGATATCCGGAACAAACAGACAATTAAAAGTTCATATGAGAATCATAAGACTCATATGAGTTGGCCACCCGAGTTGTCGTGGTTATAAAAATGTTTTGTTCCTGTTGTTGGGCCTTATTTTATCAAGTAATGTGAGATAAAGAGATACGTCAAGTGTTTTGAATGAAAGTGTCGTGTTGATAAATATCGTTCTCCGATTCAGATAAAACACAAAAGCTTTTCGGTAACACAACGTCGCTCATCTGATTTATCTTGATTAATAACTCATTCATTTGTTTTATAGCGAGGTATCAATTTCAAAATTCATAGATGTGAGACCTAATTTATTCAATCGTTATTTTAAAGAGTAGAGTTGTTTACAATAAAATACGTTCACTTATGAAATGATATACTAATGTTATGTGTTTTTCTTGGTAGAAGGGACCAACGGGCATGTTTGTTCTCTCAATTTTTCAATCGGATATTTACTAAGGTTACAGAACAACTTACACAATCGCATTAAATATAATAGAGATTACAGTACTGTTAAAACATGAAAATGTCAACGATATTGAAAATTTAAGTACAATAATTACCCTTGATCGTTACAATACGACGTGCGTGTCAAGAGAATCGCATTGCTGATGCAGACACCATGTTTAGATATTAATTTTACTAGAATAATACTAGTAAAGGGCTATATAACATAACATATAAGCGCTTTCAGGATTGGGTTTTGTGTGTGGCTATAACCATAAGCTTTATAAGTGACAATTTTTGTGATTAATGTAAATTAAATCATTACAGACTAAGAAGTAAAAAGTCATGTCAGCAGTCTATAAAAACACTTGTTTGTCACATAACAGAATAGGAAAGCCTTCAAGTTAACCCTGGGACTTTTGAGGTTTGTACCAAAATAATGTAGCAAAGAATGAAGTGTGTGTACACATGGCGACAGGTAGTGCGCTTGTTGGGTTTCCTCGCGTGCAGGATATTCCTCAATGAATCTGATGTGCTCATACGAAACTTTTTTGCATTCCCACGAAGAACGCTATGCGAAGTGTTCGAAGTTGGTGGCGCTCTTTCGTCGTTTTTTATTCTATATGAATATAGTATACGAGCTAAGATTGCTTAATGTAATAAGGTATCAAGTAACTTAAGGCGGATAGATAAAGTTGCGGAATCTTTGCAAATTTTTTACACCAGTTCAGATTGAAGGATATTTCAGAAGACAGGTGTGAAGCAGAAGTGTTCTGCGTTGCGCCTGACGAGTGAGGTGCCGGAGACCTAATTCTACTCCTCTTGCTCTTTCCATCCACTTATAATAAGGAAAGGATAGGATAGGAATGGGAGGAGGAAGGGTGGCGGTCGCTTGAAGTAAGGGGGCCTTTTGCTCGATTGCCACCTTCTGTTATAAAAAAAAATTATATACAAGAAAGAAAATCGTCGTTGGCCGCTGATACACTTAGTGAAGTATATGAAGTTTAATTATATTCGCTCTTCAGCGTCCAGCGTTACAGTCTTCGAGCGACGAGTAAAGGACCTTCAGAGGATGAATGGGAGGTTCAGTTTAAGCATTTTATCGCTCGGATCTCCAAGGGCAAAATTTCCTTATGTTTAAATGAATATTAAAGCAAATCTATCCAAAAAAGATATTGGTTTTTATGATTTAAATGTATTATGAGCTTAAAAAATAAAATACACAATCGAGTATTCGTGACTTTTTACAAAAATCTTAAATTGTTTCTAGGTATTCGATACTTCACTTAATCTGTGTACAAATTCGAACTAAAAACAAATGATAAACATATTTCCGTGACTATGTAAAAAACCTCACATAAATTGATTCTTTTACAAAAAATAATAAAAAACATATTAATAATAGAATTCTACTAAACAAGTTTTATCAGCTTGTAAAATTTAAACTGCCATCATCTTACGATATCCTAATGCTTGTTATCATCAATTTCTCTTCACACCGTGACCCTACAGACTCATTTTTTTATCTTCATATCTTAAACCGGGAAAAGAGCAAAGATTCCGTGACTTAGTAATAACTAACTCACTATTTCTATTATACTCAATTAATTTGATGGCCACTTAAAATTTACTACATGTAAATTAACAATATTTATATAATTAAAGGACTTGCCAATCCATATCGTTAATATCAGTATCTTCCATACTTTACTTTTCATTATTTCATACAGTCCAGTTTTAACAGAAATAGAAAGCAGCCAAATCTATTGCATAAGTTGAAATACCACGACCTCGCAGAAGACAGGCTTGAAGTCAAAAATTTCTGCGTTTCGTTTGATGAGTGATTAATTTCTATCCTATTCCCTTATTCTACTAAGAGAGGGATGGGGCTCTCCCTTCCCCGATTAGACGGGGGAATAGATAGGAAAAGGAAATATATAGGTTTTGACTTCATATTCCGACTTTTGCAACTAAAATTCGGCTGTTTGCCATTTGAATTTTAAGTAAAAACCTCTATATTTTTCTTAACTAGGGGCTGGTTCAAAATAAAGGCAGATAGTCGCACCTGCAGCTCATTTGCTTGTTGCGGATGTCTATGGCATTACCCACCCCATTACCATTAGGTAATATTATACGTTTTTAATGAAATGTAACTTTTAACGAATTTCTTTGTTGATATATCTAAAGTTCAACGAAGCGACTGGCATTTTCGTTTATCGTGAGTATAACAAAGGATTCGAACAAGTTGCCAGTATCAGTTTGTCTGACCGAATACGTCATAGGTATCTTAAAGACAAATGTGGTTAGCCTATTGCTAAATAAGTGCGTACCATCCTTCGATGATATCCTCACTGCACATCAGGGATTGTTCGAGTACTATTAAAAATAAAATATAACTTGAAAATTTTACAAATGCAAATTACTGAAACTTAAAACGTTAATTTTATTTATGCGCTTTGATGGAATTGCCGCTACAGTGATCGGTGGTTTGAGTGTGAGCCTATTGAACTGTAAATACGGGGGTTTAAATTCCGACCGGAGTTGTGTACGAGATATCAAGTGATTGAGATTTTCGACCGATATTTCGATGTTGCAATGTAAATAATATGCGTATTACGCTCTACTTTCGTAAACGTTCGTTGAAATATACCTACGTGAATCAAGTTATATTTAAAACAGCTATCGCACATTGGAACCGCTTAGCTAAGTTTTAATACCATTTTGTATGGTGAAAATACCACATGAAAATTTAATGGATATTTTAGATGTTTGATTCATAGTGTTGTATTAATTCATAGATGGGAATGAGGACGCTGAGCTGACGCCCAACCTCCAATAGAGGGGAGGCACTGAAAGATAAATTGAAATCAATTTTCTCAATTCTTTCTCTCTTTTACGATCTAAGCGGTATGCTTGGTTAATGACCAATATAACAATACCTTAATATATATTATAATGATTTTTTTTGTTTATAATATATTAACTATGATACTATACTGAACGGATTTTAATACTTCCTTCACCATTAGAAATCTGCATCATCCAGAAGATATTGTCTTCATTTTTTATTACTTACATAGAATATTGAAAATCACTGATCCCTGTGCGAAGAGCTAGTAATTATAATTAGCTTAATAAAGCATCTAAGTAATATCACAAATGGATACACCAGCGGCTCAAGTTTAATTTCATTAAAGAAATTTGCGATAAAAAAACTGCAAATTAAATATCAAAGTGCTCACGGACGTAAACAGATGGCAGAGCTCCTTAATAACGGGAGTGATTTATTACACGTGAATAATCGCGTTTCATCTTACACTGAAATCCGGTTGCTCCTGGAGACAGCATGTTATTTAATTTACACGCAAACATGAATTATGGAGACACCTGTGTAGTTGGAACACTATTTCTGTTTATAAGTTTAATTCCTTTGTCGATCAACAAATAGAGTTGTCAAGGGATGACAAAATTATGTGAAACAAATCATATAATTAATTAATTGTGATTGTCTACCTGAATTCTGTTATCGGACGCTTAGACATATGACTATAGTCAGTCCCATCGTTTATTTAATTTTTGATAAAATATATAGTAATGTTCTTATTGTGTTATTTTATTTATGAAGAAATTTTAATCGATTTAACATCTTCATATTCCCATTTTCCCTCCGTTTTTTATTGTTTTATAGAAAGTGTTTTTTTAATTTCTATTAAGTAATTTAAAAATACACCAATAAAATAAATCCTAGTTCAGTCGCTGATATTTTAAAAATCGGTTCATTACTTTTTAATCTACCCCAAAACAAACAAACAAATACTTTCTATTTTATAAAAAAATATATTTATAAAGTGATATATGAATTTCGGAAAGACGTAATAACGTGCTCGTACCTAGTTGTAGGTAGATATAATGCATACTCAAAAAACTTTATCATGTAAATGTAACGAGTTCCGCAACAACGGCCACTGCGCACAAACAATTTTTAACGCCACTAAATACCTTGATGGATTACAATAAAAAGATCGTATCAAAAAAAGCGTCACGCATTACCAATAAAAGTCTAGCATAAACACCGCTTTTATTGGTAAGCGGTAAAATACACAAATCGTCAAAATATCTATGCATTGCTACAACAATAAAATATAAGGACAGAAAGCTAATAAAGAAATCTCTATATTAGGTTCTGAAAATAAGGGCTGCTCCACAAATGTAGTACGTTCCGGCTGACTTTTATAGGTCATAAAATGGGATAATGTGTCGGAGTAAGCGTATTTCGGAATGGTACAAATTTAGACCGAAGGCGCCGCACGGGACGGAATTACGTATATGGAGCACCGGACGATTATTGGTATTATTTGAGGTACATTAGTGGAAACCAACCGAAGGCTATGTAAATAAATAAATAACGAATGATTGGAATTATATGATTTGCATTTTTGTTTACCATTCCGAAGGTAACGCTTGTCAGGCCCACAATACTAGTCAAATGCTGAGTCCTAGATTAGGGCTCTACGACTTGCAAAACTTAAACATTGGTGAGTTGTCCATCAATGCTTCCCTTAATTTTTTTTATAAGAAATTGCGGAAAACAGTCAGGTGGTTGACCTGATGTTCAATGAACGCTGCTCATAGGCATCCGCAACAAGCAAATGAGTTGCAGATGTTTTTCCTACCTTTACTGAACAGAGATGGGGATAGACAGGAAAAAGGGTGTGTGATAAAGATTGTTCCTCTTCCCCTTCCTATCCTATTCTTATTAGGAAAGGTTGGAAAAAGGAAGAGAACTGATATTTGTCCTGTGGCACCTCACTTATCGGGCGAAACGCTGTAATACATTTGGACGCCTGTCGAGCCGGTCGATTCGTCCAACAGATGTTGATGTTGCGAGCTCCAGCACTGTTCAATAATAATAATATCAACCTTCTTAGTATGTTTCCCCGCTGAATGGACACAGAGCTTCGCGCGGACTTTTGGCTAATTTGTGCTTATTCCAATTACTCCGAGAGAGCAGGGGCCGTAATCCACCCCGCTGGCCCATTGCGGATTGGTGAATGTCACATGTCTTCGAATTTGGTGGTTCTAGACATGCTAGTTTCCCCACGATGTTTTCCTATGCCGTTTTAGGTGCAGTGGTGATGAAATTACATAAAGTAAAGCGCCTCCTTAGGCTTGAGCCCGCGACCCACATACGTAAGTCGGGGCGTATACTACCGTGGGCCACCACTGCCGCCTTACCTATATGAGCAGTATTCAAATAACATTATATCCCATATAATTGACCCCTTTGTTGTACTCACACACGGACTTTAAATCCATAAGGAAAATTATAGCCTAAGGCTTACATATCTTACTTTAATTTGGTTGAACATTTTTTTCGCAGCAGTTTGTTAAAAATAATCCAAAATCAAACGCGGTGAGTTAAAACTAAAATAAAGTAGCACTATTTTAAATTGTATCATGCCGTGTGCATGCTAACAAAACAATTTACACGACCATACACGTTCCGACAAATAGATGGTGATGTGTGAAGCAAGCTTGACATCGCAAGTACTCACGAATTGAAAGACAAATTTATGACCCTGTCAAAAGCTGTCGGGAAGAAGGAATCGATTGTGGCAATTAAATTTATTGCTATCGTTGTACAATCTCGGAACGGACACGATAATTTTAGGCAAAGACAATTTTATTTATATTGCGGGTCCGATTCTTACTATGGTTTAGAATATTTACGTTGGCAGGAACTAATTGGGAAGTAAATTTGATTAGAATAGTCTACATATACAGACTGTTCACAATTTAATGTTTCAATGGGATGGCATATTAAAGTTTCATCATGGCTAACAACGAGTGTCGGCCATTACTATTTATAAAGAGAGAAAATCAATTTACGTAGTGCTATAAAAATAGTATAAGTACCTCAACTGAAAGAGAAATAGAAAATTTAACAGTGGTAGAGCCCGCAATAACGTCTGTTGCACGAATAGGCCGGCACGAGCGGTGAAATACTCCGATCTTACAGAAGCGTGATTTAGAAGTATTCTGCGCTTCATCTGATGTGTTAGGACTCAGAAATACTAATGGGTGAGGACAATTAATTGATATCATAAGCTGTCGCTGTGGAGTTTAACTATAAAGGTAAATAGGAATCCATATATTTATAATTTATCATCTAATATATTTTAATCAAGACCTAATGTAGCGTCATAACTTAAGAAACCAGTTTATCGTGCTATTTTCTAACTAAATAACAGTATAATGTCTTAGTTCACTTATTAGATACTAAAGTTATTACCCTTTTAATGACTTAATACCAGCGATTGTGTTTACAATATGCGACTGTCGTTAAAAGTGAATCAATGTTGTGACTTGAAATGTTAAAGCTCATGAAATAAAGCTACGCTAGCAGGACATGAAATTACTTGGAAGTCATTAACCATCCCCATGTTATATCGACTAAATGGGTCTGCGTTGTTTGAGTAGTTACGGTTTATTGTTGTTTCAGCTACAACTTTCAAACGATGAGAGATAAAATGTTCGACGCGACTAAAACACAAAAACTATCGATATAATACGTTACAACTCATATTGGTCACGTAACAAATGGTATTCTCACTATGTTGTCTTAATTATTAAAAAACTGTATATTTGATTTAATGGCATAGTTTTGAAATACGTCTATCATTTTGATAACATCGAGGTTATCGATTGGAAGAAAAGTATGCAGAAGTGATTGCCAATTTATTTGACCGAAGCTGAACTTCGAGTAAACGTATGAAAGAAGCATATGCTGTGATATAGGTATACATATAAATATATGTCGGAGAGTCGTTCTCATCACGATCGCTCATTGTGGGCCTCAGCAGGGATCCGCGGAGAAATAAAGTCTTCGATGTCCAAAACGCAGAGTAGGTAAATAACAGTAAAGATTTCCTCCTATCACTTCAGTATACACAGTACAGTTCCTAGGCTAGTGTGCTGTCGGGCCGTTGGTACTATAATGATGATTGAATACAGAGTGCAAGTTCTTTTATTAACGTTTCCCTCCAATCTAGGCTCTGCAAACGTCACTTTAACGTTTGTGTATCGTTGATATTCCGTACTATAAACCCAGATTCGACATATACATGTATTTGTGCGCGCATGTATGATCCTTACATACTACATAGGTTCCACCACATTTCAATTATCCACTATCAATGTGCTGACGATTATTAACTCGCCTTCAGTGTTATGATCGGTAATTCCTGCGTAAAAATACATTTTTGACGTCTTATGAAACTGATTGTTATCTGTGCCCATCGAGTTACAATAAGATTTTGTATCAATTAATTTTTAGGGTAAAAAGGGACGAAAATGTGTTCCCAAAGTTTGTTATGCTTAGTTTTAACACATTTTTAGCAGACAATGATAATATCGGCAATAATTCTCTAGCTGTATAATATTACTACATTTTTACGTGGGCAAACGTGCTGCAGGTCGTCTATCATCGACGTCCATGACCATATGTAACACAAGAGTAACTGCAAATGTGTTGCCGGCCTTTACGGACGGAGTATATAAATATATGTAATAATACATATAAGACGATGCATGCCAGCGCTACTACAGAACTTCGTACTAAGATTAGACGAGCGCAAGTGTCGCTTGAATATGAGCAAAGTTCAAAACTACATCGGAGCTTGTATCTCACGTATGACTTTTACGTCTTCCTTTGCACCTACTTGTAGGTAGTTTTCGAGATAAGCGTGCTATATTCGGACAGCGGGTGCGAGTGAAAAGTTGTAGGACATACGTGAACATTGCCTTGAATCGTATATAAGAATATTTTTCCGTTCAACTTTTTCTATTTCCGACTCTAAGAATAATCTTAATGAAATATCACTGTAAATTCTAAAAAACTTATACCTGGATTTCGAGATATAACAGAATTATTGCTAATGCCCATTTCTATATTTATATTTACTGTTGTTACGATTTCTAAATATTATTCATGCAGTCGTCATAAAATAAAAAAAAAACATACAATATTTTCATGACGAGGAAATTATGAAGCGAAATTTGAAAATACAATAGAAAAGATCGAACTGTTTGATCACGTCTCAAAACAACAACGTGGACGGACCGATACACGTCGTGTTATCTGAGACAATGGCCGCCTGATTGGTTTAGTTATACGAAACTGACTCCCGATCGCCGCGCGTTGGAGGCGAACGTGATCCTACTACCTTATCAATTTGACACTTTTTTGTTACTTACCCTCGCAACTTTGCACATATACAACCGCAAAAATAATTTTAATTTATTAGTAACTCTATTTCTATTACGATAAGGTTCTTATTTGTGTCTTTGAACAGAAAATAGAAGCTTGTAATACTTCGGCAAAGATGGAAATTTCTATCGAGTAAGGAAATTGCTCAATGGACACTTTTCAGAAGTTTTCTGCTTACTGTTTTTGTTTGGTAAGTTATATGTCCTACGTTAATGGTGCCACTTAAAATGTGAAACTTAGTCTTTGTTCATTCGAAGTTACTGTAACTACTAAAAAAGTTTAAGTAGCAAATAATTGGCCACAAGGATAGAAAACGACTCGGTAGACTAGCAATTTGTATAGATATCATAGATGTTACAAGTTACATTGGACAGAGAACCTTTTCCTAATTATTCCCTTCCCGTCCTACCTTTATTAGGAGGGAAGGGAAGAGGACTGAAATTAGGCTCTACTCTACCACTGCCGTCAAGCAGTGAAGTCGAGCCCGTTCAATCATATAACAACTGCAGCAGCTGGCTCTAGTAACGTTCTGGTTTTAACGTACCCGGCCCTAACTTACTATTTATCACATTGATTCTGTTGATTATTACAAATATTTATCTTTCTAAGACCATTACGTTCAGAATTCGTGCATGTAGGAGCTTGATTGCTTGCAACCATAAAATAACGAACGTATTTCTCCTTTTTTTATGGAAAAAACATTAAAAAGCTGTTAAACGTTGTTAAATGGAATGTGATAAACATTTTTTTACATTCCATTTAAGGCTTTCTTAATGGTCATTCTTTGTTTTCACACAGACTGTCATCTCGTAACTCAAAGATAGTAACTTGAGTTCCTTAATACATTAATCATTAGTCTGCATTTATCATAACAACGAACGGAGATGGAGCACGATGAAGATAAAGTTTGAATAATAGAATTGGTTCAATGAACCTTAATGTTTAATTAGCATAGCACTACTTTTATTACAACTAATTCGCGGCTCCTGAAATGCTTGTCAAATTTTTATTCAACTAATACTTCTATCAAGTGTATTGTCATGGCAATTCGATTTCGTTTTCTATAAGAAAAACTAAGTTGATAATCATGCTTATAGTAACTCAAATGACATTAGATCAGGCGTTTGACAACTAGCTGTCAGATTGATATTGGTTAAAGTCATTTCATGATGACTTACAAGAATCACAAGAGCTTTTAAGAGTTGTTATTTATTACTGATATTACCATCTAATATGACTGTAGGCGGCTACTATGTTGGTTCAAATTATATGTGAATCATATTCTGTACTTTTTATACCCTTCTTCTTCTTCTTCTTTTCAGCCTAAAGTCGTCCACTGCTGGACGTAGGCCTCCCCCATTGATCGCCACAAAGATCGGTCGCTTGCCGCCCTCATCCAGTTGACTCCCGCAATTTTGACCAGATCATCGGTCCATCTTGTGGGAGGCCTACCCACGCTGCGTCGACCTGTACGTGGCCGCCATAACATTTTATACCCTAAAAGGAGTTAATTTTAGGGTCTATAATATACATTTTCGTTAAGACAAAAATGTGTATTTCTTTAAATTAATGAATGCAGGTTAAACAAGGACCATCGATCGATCGAAAAGCAAGTCGTACAACTTATCCATCTACTATTTAGAAGAAAATGGATACGATTTCTTTATTTTTATGATATTATATCAAAATCTTTTAATGTTACCGCGTAAGACAGATTTGTGGGTTCTTTACGTGTACAAATGTAATGGACATCGATGAGTTTCGTTCGTTGGTTCTTGTCATGTTATGCGTGCGTAAAGCTCAAACTGAGGCTTATTCATGTACGGCTTATAAACGTCTTTTCACTTGGCTCTCCTCATAACCTGGTGTAATAAAGATCACCAGGCTAGTTTAAGAGTTCAATTAGATGTTTTAATCGCAAAAATAAATAACTGTAAGTCTAAGTCAGTAAATTTTATAGGAAATAAATTTAATTGAAGCAAGTTGATTTTTATAAGACTCGTTACGACTTAATCGACCCAGGACTGCCGGTTAATGAGCGGAAAGGTTGTAAATGTAAAACATCGTGGGTAGTCTGGACCGTACGTCGGCTTGAACCGTTACTATATTAAGAAGGTCGGCCGTTTCGGAGTCAATTAATGTAATTAATAAAGTCTTCAATCATTTATTTCTTTTTAAAATGGGTGTAGCATTCGGAAGTCGGTTCACGGGTTTGTTAATGTGGCTTTAAATTTATAGTTAGAAATATAAAACAATTTTGTCTTGTATGTGTATATGCATAATAATTTATGTTATTGTGTTCGGTAGTATCTAAAGCATTTTTTTCCTATTTATTAGTTAATAAAACTGGAACTATGCATTCTATAAAGATTCTAAAACTACCTACAGTCGAACCTCTACACTCGTCCAGAGCACACTTGGAATTTGAATAAAAAAAATTTTGATTAAATGAAACGGCAAAATATTTATTTTTTCCAAAACATTAATCTCGTAGCTGTTTGCATAAATTCTAAGAGCTCAATAGCAATATCTCTACTTATATTGCTCTACTTGTACCAAAGATTTAACTTAAGTCAAGATTAAGATATTAAAACTTATATTTTGTGGATTGAGATACATGATATTATTGTACCTTTACACAATTCCATAAATAGAACGACAATCATTTAAATAACATTCTCAGTACATTTTGTGTTCTTAGAAACATCAACTAAAAACAATATTGAGAATTGTAATTATTCTTTTACCGACTAAAATATATAAACGTACTATAAAAAAAGAACAAAGCACGCCGATGATTCGAGTAGAATAAATTTACGTATAGGCAACAATAATGAACGCGAGAGGTAGAGCTGACTTGGGCGTTTATAGAAACTTAATCGAATAATTGATTACAAGAGTGAAACAATAAAGTGATTAGTTAGACAAAAAGTAAGACAATGAGTTATTATCCAATGGATAGGTTGCTATTGTCGAACGTTAGATGTTACGCCAACGATTATCTGACAAAAGGGTTCAATGATCGAGCTTTGGTTATATCGTTTGCTTAAGCGATCGCCGTTTGATATCAATCTTCACGAAACATTCTTCAAACAGATAACTATCAGATTCATAATTGTAACGACAATCTGTTTGATATTAAATATAAATGAATATATATGTAATATGAATGAAGAGAGAATAACGAAACAAATTTATTTAACGAAAGTGAGTGGCAGTGTTGGTAGGGGACGCCCTACGAGAATTTATATCGATCAGATCAGTGGTTTACTAAAAAAGGGCGATATAAGGAGCACCCATAATCATGAGCATGTCATACGTAGATGTATGAATGTAGAAAAAGCGACAGAGGTGTATCAGGTTCGTGCCAAATGGAAATCCATGATCTCTGCCTACCCCTCTGGTTTACGGGCGTGAGCGCATATTTATTTATAATATTTATTAAATATTTATTAAATATATATACAATCAAATGCTTTTTCATACTTATACATTGATTTTGAACATTACCGCACAGTTTCTGAAAGGCTGATCAACAAAAAAAAATAGCTTACTTAAAAATGTTATTTGAATTGCTAGAGAAATGATTAACTTTTTTTTACTTTAAGGAACTGTAATTGATTTGACATGGCTGTTAACGTGACAGGAGTGTTAGTTGAATAAAAAATTGATGAAACTTTCAGAAACCGTGCGCAAATTAATAAAATAAATCTGAAAGCATTTACGGTTTTAATTTTCCTTGTAAAAATGAATCACCCGTACCTATCTCTTAAAGAATGTTAAATTTACCTAAATTAATAATTTTAAGATTGTCAGTAAAGCAAACAGGCTATAATAATGAATTTTGGAATTTAAACCCTAAATATCTCTTATTCCTTATTAGGTCTGCAAAGTGACATTATGTTGTTACATTATATTTTAAACGACGCATGAAATTGTAGGAGTGAGGTTGGGAATTTTTAAGCGTCCCAAAAGTGACTGTTAATTTACTCAGACTTTCACTTTCTGGGATTCAAATCCATGCCAAATCCAACCAAAAACAGAAAGCTTTCACAATAAAATAACGTTAAAACCTTCATGTATACATAGTCATCGACCTCTGAAACCTGATATATGTAATTTATATCTTTAGTTCAACGACTTGTTTTAGGTTAATATACGTGAATTACGCTTTCCTTCGAATTATTAATTATAACATCTAAATGATATCAGTCTCTCAGGTTTCATATTACATTTCGTTGTACTCACATAAAATATTTAAATTAAAGAAATAATTTAAAAGAAAAAGAAAACAAAAATTCGAAAGTTTCGAATGGTTTCAGTTCAGCCGAGGTGGCGTTGTTTAGAGATATATTTTTTTGTTTTGTTTATCACGCTACTCGTATATGGTCATTGATCTAGGCATAAAACTGCACCGAGGCTATATTGGTTCTCCGACATACTGGTAAGATTTGCTAAACCGACCGTTTTTGAAGCTATCGATAGATTTTTTGAATTTCGTACATATTCTGTATAGAGGAAACATGCAAACAGCTACGAGTACAGCATTTTAAATTACCTTTTATTTTATAACGTTACTGCATATATTAATAATACGACGTATCAATTTCATTAATCACTTAAACACATTAATTGATTTACAATAAAATTCACTTTCAGAGCTAAGCTTTTAGAGGTGAACACTAAATGCAATATTTTTACAATAGAAAACAGACCAAACGCACTAACGTTTTATATTAAGTTTTAAGATTACAAATGGAGTTGGGTTTAAAGAAGTATTGCCATGAAAATATAATATAATACACGGCTGCTCCTTAATCTATAGGCAAATTCAAATTGAATGTATAAATCAAAAAGCTTATTGGTATTCTATTAAATACATTTTAATTAAGTGTTTGTGTGGGCGGGATACATTATAATCTTACTGTTTTCATTAGTTGTACACCGATATCTAATAATTTAATTACGTATAGATATTATAACAACTATTTCAACTATTAATCGTACAATGTTCTCAGTAATTTGTAGCGGCTTGGTAATGGTGGTGGCTTGGTAAATATGAGTATATCTAAAGACCTACAACGCACAAGGTTGTCGGTGCGTGACATAAACGAAGTAAACGGAAAAATATATCAGTATTGAGTCCCACACTCGATAATTTGTAGGACGCTAAGCGGATTACCGCGCACGGTTGCTGGGAGGTAATAAATTCTTGATTCTTTATCATTTTTAAACGCCCGCCGATTTCTTATCGTCATAAATTGAATATCGTTAAATATCCGACGTCTCTAAATGTGTGCTTAAGTACGCATTATTCCGTAAGATAAAGTCGTTAAGGTAGCCTCTCTGGGTTTCGTTTTATTTAAGTACGTGGCCGATGGTTATGTCGTATAACTTTAGTAGTTACTGACTAATCCCCAATGCACGTATAGCGAAGCGTAGAGTGAGATTTTATTGGTCGATAATTTAGGATTCCCCTCTGAGTGGAAATTCCTAACCATAAACTGACATACATTTTAAATTTGAAAGACAAGTAAAAGGCGTTGGGTGTATTTTGATTTAAGTTGTGTAAACACAAATGAAAGTTTCTCCAATATTTAAACATTCCCGTTGATCTCACAAATCGTGTATTTTTTTTGCTTATCGAGATTCGATAAAGCTTCTAAGTATTAAAATTTATTCTATAAAATACATAATATACATACGCATATCAATCGATCTCATGTTTCGTATTCCTTACCCTAGAGTAAGACTAAGGCTTAAAACTGATACCATTGCCTAACAAAAATAATAATAACAACTTCCGATGTGCATTTTGTTCAAAGTGTTTCTATTTGTTTACTCTGGGCTTAAATAACTCATAAGTAGTTTGCGTGATGTGCGCTTGTTAGTATCAAGACTATAAACTTGCATGCCTTCTCTAATAGTTGTAAAACGTATAACGCTCTGGAGCACGCCCCGAAGCGCCCCGCAGAGCCCGGCATCGCGCCATACCACCACTATCCCAACTTTATGGCTTAATCCCTTTCAAGCTATATCAATAAATATACCAATCGAAAACAAAGTAAAAAGATCCTATAAGATCCCTGCTTCAAATGCGCTGTATTTTTAATACAATAAAAACTATAGGATAATGTGTTTTTTTGTATTTTAACTGTATTAAATAAATAACCAAACGACTGTAATCCAAAGGGTGGGCACATTATTGATTCTAATGTTGTTCTGTCACATATTTCTTGTTTACTTATTTACATACATTCATCTACACGTCATTACAAACAGACGAATTTGCTTAATAAATTATATATGTCGATTGTGACCATGTGTTATCCCTCACTGCCACCAAAGGAAGTCCATATGAATATCCATGGGAAGCATTCTCAATTTCTTATTGTTTTAATTCGTTGTTTTTGCATATCTAATAGCCCTACGACAATGTCAAATTTCTCTTATCATATGACATTTAAATAGGTATGTATGGGTGTCGATGGAGTGATGAAAGATGATTGAACAGAATACGTAATGTCTACTGACTGTTAGTCAGGCTCTCGGATGATTAATTAAAATTTTAACAGTGGTAGAGCCCGCAACAACAACATCTGTTGCCGAATTGGCCGGCTCGACCGGTGAAATACCACGACCTTACAGAAAACAGGCGTGAAGTAGAAGTACTCTGCGTTTCGTCTGATGAGTGAGGTGCCGAAGGCCTAATTTCAGTCCTCTTCCCCTTTCCATCCTTTCTTCATAAGGATAGGACGGGAAAGTGAAGAGGATTGGACGATGAGGGGTTTAGCGGGGAAAGGGAAATGTCCTTTTTCCTGTCTGTGTCCTCCTTTGTCCATTAAAGGTGCGCAACGCATCTGCAATACATTTGCCTGTTGCGGATGTCTATGGGCAGCGCTCACTTAACATCAGGTGATCCGTTTGCTCGTTTACCACCTTATCATATATATAAAAAAAATCATCTTCACTGGATTACTTATTTATGTTTATCACTAGCTCTTCATTCCTAATTGGTAAATCTCTTAGAAATAATAAAATAATTCAAAATCCAAAATCCTGCCTATTTGTTGAAATGCACCGAATTCGAGTGACGACCCAAAAAGTTCTCTTTGACAGCTCAGTCGACAACTTACAAGGACAATTTAAATTTTTCCTTTAAAATACATTAGATATTGGATATAAAGTCTTTGGTTATTAAATAATAAAGTCTTGTATACGTTACACCGGTTTGGAGCCATACTTAATATAAGATGGTTACTTTAAAGATGTCACTCATTCAAAGTTTAACGATCGACCTAATAGCGTTTTTAACTGTCCCCGAAATCCTTGAAACGTGACTGGGGCGACAACATCTTTAAAAATGAGTCTGTCCGCTTACTTATTAATACCATTGACGCTTCCCTTTTGAACTTCACCAATGATATCTTCGAATGTTCTCCCAATTTGTCCGTTTGTTTCGATTATAACTTTGATTTATAACGACCTTAGTTCATTAAATTTAATATTGGTAGCTGAAAGTTTAATCTATTAAATTGTTTATTACAAAACTTTGTTGTTCAGTGTCACTATTATTATTTTGGTAAAATTGTATAACCAAAATTACCTGAAGTTTTGAATTTGAAAGGTTAGAAATTAGCAATTTAAATATTAGTTTTTTTCTGTTTATCTTCTAAGAAAAGAGAAACAGAAAAAGACCTAATATTAATTATTAGAAGATAAAACACTCACGCAAGTCCTTCAAAGCAGTAGACAGATTAATTTTCTATGAACGGTTAACTATTGTGTGTTATCTATTGTAACCAACTACTAATCTAATTGTCCTTCCTTCCTTTCATTGCTAATTTAAAGTGTTTGAAACATGATTAGTGTATATGACTTCATGACGCGAATAAAGTAAAAATTATTCGTTCAATCATACTGCGTACTCTTTGTAAAAAGAAAACATCGATTGCTAGCAGATCAACACAATACGGAGTATTGTGCCCTGTCTTTGATAAGGAAATATTATTATTCCAAATAAATAAAAAATGATGTCAAATATCATTAAGGAACGAAAAAGGGGAAAAGTTGGAGCATTTTGCAGGAATTGATAGTCAGAAATGAAAGTAATTTATAAAAGAAACTGTAAAGTCTAATAATGTAAACTTAGTCTTGTGGTAATAAAATAAAGTATTCTAATAACCCTTGCCCACTCACGCTAAGGGAAATAGTAAAAGAAACACGGATAATGTAACCTGATAAAAATATAAGTTTACCTCTTTGTCAGTCATTTAGATTTGAATAAAACAGTAAAATATAATTATTTTCCAATCGAAACTAATAATAAACGTACAGTAATAAACACCAGTAACTTCATAGTGTCGTAGTAATTCCTTCCGCGCAGTTCTCTCCGTTCATGAGTGTACAGAAAATTTATAGTCGAGATAAAGTAGCGAGGATATTTGCAAGCGCAAAACATAACTTTATAAAGGAACGCCGTCTCAGTTCCAAACTTAAAAAGCTGCTAACATTTTGTTTTAAAATAAGTCACCGAGGAAAAATAAAAAAAAACGAAGTTAGCTCGATGTGAGCTCACGCCCCACTTGAGACTGAAAATGCCAGGTCGCCGGCTCGGAAACTTTTTAATAAGTGAAGCATTCTCTGTTATTGCGTCATCCATAATCCGGGACGACGTTTGACATTCTGCAATCCGGACTAATAAGTCGATTATTAAAATTCTTTTACGATTCGACCGGGTCTTATTAAATATTTTTTTTATCAGCCATTTAACGATTAACCAATTAACAGATTTAAAAAGTTAATTTTAACTTTGCGGATATTGATAAGGGGTTATATTTAAGTTTTATACATCTCTAAGTTATTGGGCACCTTTAAGGCATCGATTGTTTTTGGTGGCTTAAAATGATGTGGTCAAATATGTTTATTTGTGAAAGGTAGACTGATCAATGTATATAGGTCACATGGTGTATGTCACTAAAGTTGGGCGATAGAACGCACCAACGAGCATGTATTCTAGGAGCGCTAGGATCGCGCAAATAGAAATCTGTAAACAATAGCCACTCTTCGTCAAATGCATAGATTATATGCGTGTTACGAAGTTAAACTTTTACAACGATAATAAATTGAAACGTAGAAACGTTTGCTTGTCCAAACAGTGCGCTAGTAATGAAAGTCCCGCACTTGATTCCTTTAGAAACAGTTTCAAATCCAACTAGAGAGATCTCCTGGGAAAATGTCCCATTTGTCGTGATCAAAGCACGCGGTGCTGAGCAAATAAAGTTTTTCATTATGCCCGCAGTTGTTTCGCGTCTTTTTTACACTGAATCTCCCTTAGGAGTGGCAGCGGTACTCAGTGAAAACTGCCACGAGGTTTATTTTTACTACTTTTGTACATTAAATATATCTTTTTATATAGCGTGAATAATTTAAACGAAGGTTTTGAAGAGTTTATGAATGAATGTTTTTGGAAATGACCCTGGAGAAATTAACACTGTAGTATAATAAATTAATACAAAATTAGTTTTTGCGATACACTAAATTTATATATCAATCGATTCGCTACTGTTTTAGAAACATTATTTTTACTTAAAATAAATCACCCAAATGGTTCTACAGTGAAGGTCATTGTACACATGTGCACATGTTAAGAAATAGGTAAATTTATAGCTTTTTGGATGTAATGAAACTTTTAAAAGTGAAGTCTTATAAAGTAAAAAGAGCACATAAAACTAGCCACGGAGGATAGGGAAAAGCTTCGGCCGGCCGCTTGGGGCTCCGCTGCGGAAGGTAATCCTTTCAATTCGATAGTTGGATGTGAACTTTACTGGCGGCCAAATGAAGTAAAATTGTATTTGATATACGACTTCGGCTACCGTTTTCACGTTCTACAGTCACGACTCATTTATTCCGGCATTCAATTGATATCCTGCACGAATAAATACAGTTCTACACAAGTATATTTGTCTCCACATTGCGTGTATAGTGAAATCACTAGTAAAGAAACGGTAAGCAACTGGTAGACAGAGACAGAATGATGAAATATTAAAGACTTACTGGCCATAATACTAAGCCATATGTATATCGAAGAAGGAGTTAATAAAAAAAGCTAGATAGATATTAAATATGATAGAAACTACTATTTCGCTAAACAATCGTAATAATGTCACTGTGTACCATCGCCGTCGCTGACGGACCAACCCAACAATCACAACCGTCCATCATACGCACTGCACAAATACAATCACGTGGTGCGCAAACAAAAATGAATCCGATGTATTAACCTGGTTACGTGTCGATAATGCGATTTCGTTCGTTAATCGGCGCGAGTTTTAATTAAGGTACGGTCTCGTTTGCAGGACAAACATTGCGATGCGAATCGTCAGCGGCGCGGATTCACTGCTCGAGTGCTCACGATCGGTTTTATCGTGACGGACGCATCAACGCACCCATTCACTTGTTCAACATTCGTCTAAAAATTTAAACTGTTCTTAGGTAGACAAAGATAAATTTCGCCCGACACGCAGTCGTATTAGTTCATTTACCTGGGGGTCTTATCTACAGTTAACCACGATGTTGAATTAAAACGTACAAAAATATACTTCACTTAACAGACGATTCGAATGTTCATAGTGATTGTTTACTATTTCTGTTTACACTGTATATTCTTTATGATAAATACGAATCTCTTCCTCTAGGCTAGGGTCAGCACTTCTCTTACGACCGTGTTGAATTAGGAGTATGACAGCTAGTTTTGCACTTGTTCAGTCCATCGTATTGGTGAGCGGCAGCGATTCCCAACCCCAATTAGTTTTTCCAGTTTTCGCCCCATCCGAGCAATGCGTTGCCGAATTATAAAAGAATATGTTGTTGGCATAGCGGAGTGGCGCGTTTTTATTCGGGGCTAAGTCCTTGAGTTTGTTCAAAGGGATCGTAGAATCTTACGCCATTCCGGTTCACCATTTTAGTATAAAACCCAAAATTTCTGAGACTTCAAAACCTCGACCTTTGATTCGTAATACGAATCAGATCATTGTAAAGGTGATTTAGAATACTAATTGTAAAGATAATTTTTAATTTTAGTTAACTTTTTATCTTTCCAACATCCTGAGTCCAAATGCATATCCTAAATGCAGTTAGGCTTTTGAGTCACGTTGCTCGAGCAATTAAAACGTCATTTCCTGACCTTTAATTTAGCTATCACAGGTTCTTAGCTAAATATATTGCTGAGACTAGTAATTAAGAAGCGGACCTAGACGCCCGCGGTAGATAACTGGAAGGTTACAAATTCGACCTCCGTTTTTTAGAAACTAAAGTTGCTTATATAAATAAAACTTCCAGTATAGTATTATAATAGATGCATACTCACATACGTTTGTATACATGGAATTTCTCCCTATTTCTTATCCCACATACACCAACCATCATCCAATCCAAATCCAAACCAATCATCATCACCAATAATTATTGTTTTCATATCGTAGTAGTTATTCCGGCGTGCGCGCATTGCAATATTCTGCAAAGTGTTGTTAATATTTATTTTATCAATAATAATGGTTATGCTTCTCCATTCCAGCTCAACAATCAATCCAAAAATATCAGCAAGCTTCCAATTTTTACCCACAGAACAAATTTTATTTCTTCTGTAACAACTTTTCAAATATGTCAAATCTTGTGTATAAAGTTTCATTAAAATTAAATAAAAACGCTTTTTTATACGAGTATTTTAGACAACAAACCTTTGCATGCGTCTTCGGAATAACCTACCAAAGTTTCATCACAATCTGGTCAAAAGCTTAGGAACATAGAGGACAGACAAACATACAAACATTGGTTTTTATGTATATAGACTAGGGATATCCGGATCTATCAATTTGTTTTATTGTTTATTTATATTTTAAAGTTAACTATAAAGGAAGTCATTGAAAACATTCTAAAGCCAAAGTTAAGTCTTATTAAGTTTTCGTGGATCCTAGGTATTTTCTTGTATTGCTGTGGGGGAGATCTTTAATTAATTAGAGGCTGTTCGCCAGACTGTGAAATCTTGTCGGAGGTATTCAGTTGGCAGTCAGAAAGCATTGTAATGGATAATGGGATTGGACAGCAACATTACACGAGGCCTATTGTAAAACATAACTGAATCCTTAATAAGGCGTTCAATTAGTGTGGTTAAATGTTTTCATGGTAATTATAAATTCACGCCATGTTATTTGACGCGACAGTTTCTTCAAAAACAATACAAATATGTTTATTTACCTATCTATTCGTGTCGGCAATAACTCAATCAATACTTAATCACTGTAGCATATTAACTTATATAATTATATCGTGAAATAAAATTATCCAAAGAAAATTATACCGTTATACGCTTGAAGAGGACGGCATGATATCGAGAGACATCAAGTTTTTAGTAGAAACCTCAATGGTGACATAGTTATATTATGAACTAGCTGTTGTCCGCGACTTGTCCACGTGATATCAAATAAAACATATTGGTCTTACTTCGCAGACTAAAAGCTTATAATCATATTTTTTACACAATTTTATTTCTTTCACAATTTCGAGGGTTTTTAACTTTTTGCGCGGAACCCTAATTATTTTGCTAAAATTAATTTATTGATTTAATTAGCCTATTTGAATCCTTACTATATTACCTATCTTCCAGTATGTCCAATCCAAATCGGTTCATTCGTTTCGGAGATTACCAAGAATAACCGGACAGACACACACAATATGTCCATTTAATGTATCAACGATTAATTCAAACTGATTTGAACTCTAAATAAAAGTCGACAATATTATTTATTTATGAGAGAAACATATTTCACGGCCTGAAAATTATTTTAATTCATTATAATTTCTTAAATTCTAATTATATTAAAGCTTTTTTGTCAATCAAATATTTAACAAGTTGTTATACTAAGTCACGTCGTCTGATATTAAATAATGTAAGGCGCATTAGATATAGTTACTAACACGTTAAGACATCGATTCTAGTGATTGGTGCCAACACTTATCCCATGTCAAATTTATTTCAGGTGATTAAACAAGACGCTCTATTTGCCGGCCGGCTTGTTTAATGGTGTCAAAACATTTTAACCGTTCTTGTTAAACCAATATAGAAACTGCTAGTGATATTTTGTTTAAAATCAGCAAATAAATATAGACTTCTATTTAATTATAAATTTAAGTAAATAAGGGTCATTTTTCTTTATCCAATGTTTGTACGTATTGCTTATTTATGGAAAACGACAACGCACATATCTGAAGCTATAGGCTAGGTTATACCTATCCGTCGCCGCTATAGTCTCAAAAATAACTTGTTTTATTTAAATTACGTTATGTAGCTAATATGCTTACATTTACTTAAAGTGGCTAATATAGTGTAGTCGAGTGTAGTGGCAACAATTAAACTATTTGTCTTTCATAATTTCTATAAGTTTTTATTCCTTAAATACGTCTCTGTATTACGTTCCTTACAAATAAAGTACAATGTAACAAATTTTCTTCCACGGACTCACATTCTTATCGACGTGTTAAGTTTATATTTTGAAATTGTCCTGAATACTGTCATTGTGCCATATCTCAAATGATCTTCACTTTTTCCCTAAGAATATAAAGCGGAGATAGACTACGTAATTTTCCATCATTACGCTACAATGTATGCGCAGTAAAAATCATAGTAAAATTGCTTTTACATAGTAACATAAGTAGCATACAACAGTAGCCATTATTGTGATTGGATATATAAATGATGTATCTACAAATATCACAAAAGTATCAAGATTTTTCATATTAATTACACAAAGGTTGCCGATATTTGTTTATTGTCAGGTTTATTTTCGAACGATAAACTTTAGGCGCTCAGTGAACATAAAACTAAACCACCATCGCCACCAAAGTTATATGCCATTAAAGTTAACTAAACAGTATAAGAAGTGTAATCCAGGAAAATAGACCGAATATGTGTTTGAACTACAAGAGGTAAAGAAGAACCAATAACAAGAACAGGTTCAACAGAGCTATCAAAACCTCACAAAATATCAGCTTGAACTAGTAGTACTTGCCAACCAACATGTACGTTTCGTCTTCTGGGCCTCAGACAAAGTCTCATCCTTCGATTGTTATTGATTCTCCTCATTTCGGCAAATCTGTTACACTTGTGGCGGCTTCTAAAATAGTGAATGCTGTTTCTTATTTTTCTCAATAAATTATAATACCTTCACATATAAACCGAATACGTCTCAACTCTTAACCATGTGAGCGATTTATAAATATCTTAACAAACTACGTCTCTCACAGTTATAAATATTTAATCAAGTGCTCAATAAATTCTCACTGACCTAAAAATGATTCCAGTTGAATTTGATTTGATTATTTTAATAGATTTCGATGTAACCGCAGATATGATAGTTTCATGCCTCGAGACCAACAGCGCGACGCCTCCAGCGCGTTGAATGGTATCCGTTACCACATACCAATAGAAACACGATATTACATGTCAACCAAACTACAGTTATCTAGTTTCAACTAGTTCGGTAGGAAGGTGTCTTTCGACATCTTATAAGTTTTAGTAGCTTGAAGTGATGTTAAAAGTTTTATTTACATTCTCAACCCTTTGTTTATTAGTAATTTTATTGAACTTTATCGGATTTCAAAATCCATTAAAACGAAATATGGATACCATTTTGATTATCTTGTTTTGCTTCGAAATCTTTTTCATTACATATTTGTTTACGACCACTACTCAAGCACTGTATAGTTTATATATACCTTAGATATATTTCGCTTAATGTATACTTAAGTAAATAACTTTTTACGTTTTGTCAAGTCGGATACTGTGAATTGAGTTTTATGCATACTTGTATACATAAATAACCCTATGGATCATAAGATCCATAGGGTTATTTATGTATGAATAAGATTTTTCATCACCTACCTAGATGCATAGTGTAGTCAAATGGCTACATACATTTTTTTTACAAAAATAATGAATTTTTATTGAAACCAAGATTTTTTAAAGTATTATTCCCTTTATCTGTGACTCAAAACCTATACTGAAATATTTATTTCATAATTAAATAAAAAAATCATGCATTAAAAAGTATTTTCCTTTTAGGATATTTTTGAAGATACATAGCAATATTCGATTTCTTGGCTTACATATTTCTGCGACTTAACAAAATCGTATAGCGTGACGATAATTGAAATTAGTTTGTACTTTTTGGTCATGACAACTTACATCTGTAGCATAGAGTCGTTCCGGCGATACCGTTACACATTTTCCATTTAGCCACTAATCGGATTATACGTAGTAAGTACCGACCGGTGGATTTCTTGATTTCGTTTATCGTTGCGCAAGTACGAGGCAGTTGTCTGCTCAAGTCACTGTCCGCCGGCGGATTTGTGAAGTACAAACTTAATGACATACGTAAGCCGATTTTAGGATGACTGTTATTTGTAGCGGTTAGGCTTTCACTGATAGTGGCCACTCCGATTTAATTCACTTATCAATTGAAATCTCATATTCTGAATATCCAATTACGTTTTTAACTATTGACAAATGCATAAGTGTATATTATATACTCTATTGACAAATAATACATAGGGAAATGTTGATCAACTAAAGAATGACGCAGCATGAGACAGAACATAGGTTAAGTAGAAATTATTGAGACCGAACAAGTAAATTCTTTGTTTGTATTACATTGTGCTATAAGAATGTAGGACAAATGAGAATAAAGAAAAGCTAAGTCTATCCGTTGATATTATTATAACCTAAGATAAAATGGTTGAGTCTGTGTTTTATTGTAAATGTAATTGCACATCACATTGTAAATATACACATTGAGTGTAAAACTTTACTTAAGTATTATTTTCATATCTACATATATCGATATACAATAAGGAATAAACGTCAAATACTGAAAATTTAACACGTGCATAAGTGTCTCAAAAGATAAGCCGACGATTAAGTGTGCGGATTTTATAACAACAAGGAACCGTTATATCGATACTTTGAGAAGAAAACTTAAACATGTTTATTCACCAATAGGAGCCAGTTCAACTTAGCTACGACTTTTCAGAATGTATCCCTGGACTTCTCACTGTCTGCAGTTACTGGAGGCCGAGATCTCGGCGAATCTTAACTTTGGGTAGTTCATCGAATCGGAGGCGAAGGTAGCTGCTAGGAAACTTGGAGTCCTTTCAGAGGTATAGCGATACTTCACACCGGGACAGCTTTTGACTTCATATAAAGCACAGATTAAGCCGTGTATGGAGTACTGTTGGCATACCTGGGTAGACGCAACCAAATATCAACTTGCGGCATTAGATTCGGTGAAGAGGTGGGAAGAGGTTGATCGGTGATCAATTAATACTTTCATTTATTCCCCCATCTTCAATTTACCATCGGATGCTTAGGCACACGGCTGGTGTCCATCCTTTTATAGTGGATTATACCAAGCGTTCGTACGAAGCGGTTCGAATCTTCGTTGATCGTGCGCACGGCAAAAGTTTAGAACAAGTTGACAGCGGCAGTGCTTCCGTCCAAATTTGAAGTGGGTGGGTACCTACAAGAGAAGAGGGAATGGGCTGTTACTGTAAACTAGTTCGAAGCATCTTTCGACCACACTTTTAAATCCTGATGAAAATACGTGAGAGGATGAATAGGACGAGAGGATCTATGATGTCTAAATGTAAATATTCGTACGGTTTTTTTAAATTAACACTAGACATTTGTTACGTGAAAGTAAATGATAAAGCTTCTACAAGCTTTAGCGCAAGGAAGAATTTTAAAATACAAACCTTTCCGGCGTCGAGTTCGGTGGGTTCGGTATGACTTGTTTGCGCGGTGAATTCAGTAGACTATAAATTCTTCAACGTAACATAGTTAGTTTTGCTCTCTAATGTATGGCCATATAAGGTAGGATGTCAGAGCGACAGCAAGTATTAAAATTATGAAGAATAGATCTCTTGAGGTACTACTTTTATACTTAAATAAAAACTATGGAAAGACAATTCGATCTATTTCTGATATTAATAATTAACAATCCTGTTTGGTTAAGTATTTTGACTTTTATTATATTACTTTTTATTTTTTAATAATTCATTGCATTAACTTAAGAAAACTGGTTCAATAATTGACCTGACAATCACATCACAGCACTGGAATATAAGCGAGCTGAGAAACTCTTATAAAAGGTTAAAATAATAATTTCATAAAATCTGGCGTCATTTTAAAAATACAAGTTATCAACGCTATAAAGCGTACACTTAATTTCATGTGAAGTCTGACATGCTCCGGAATGGCACATAAAATTCAGATCGTGAATTTTAAACTTTAATATCATAAATTATTAATTAAATTAAACGTCAACTGGTGCAACATCGAATAAAAGGCAATGAAAATTATTGAAAAAGTTGGTTTAAGCCAAAAAATATGTGTATAAATATTTTATTCATTTATAAATTGATTTTATTAATTGTATTGTTGAATTAGGATCCAAAGTGCTCTTGTTCAAACATTAATTACCTGAAAAAATAGTAATATAATATAAATAATTTAACAAAAATAGTAGAAGGTTAATGAAGAATAACGAGAAGAAAATTGTGGAGTGAAAAATCTACAAAATAAATAAATAAAACGAAAGCAGAATTACACAAGTATCCGCTCTGATAAAGTATATTTCGGATTAGACGTAGCATAAGTCTGAATTAGATTGTGAAGATATAAGACTAGATATAATGATAGAAATATCTTAGACTGTAAGCTTCTACCGGTCCCAAAGACAGACGAAGAATGATTTTATACGAAGTTTGACATAAACATTTGTATTCAGAAGGTTTCAATTTTGTATGCGCAGCTCTACTAAACTCTTCTAAACAAACTCAGTTTTGTCATTGAAACTCTGAAGCTACTGAATGACAATAATTTATTTATCATAGGAAAATTATTCACTAGTGGTGCAGTGAATTCTAAAATCGTCAGGTTAAAGTTATGATTGTACACACTCTATTAAATATGAAAATGTTATTATGACATTTATTTTTTCACATTAAAAGATTAACAATTAGCAAGTGAATCCCTGATGTTAAGTGATGACCATCTCCAACAACGGTGGTTAGGGTAGGCCCTGCCAATGCCTTAGGTCACAATACTGTAGAAAAAATAGTATTGTGAGGGTCCAGATTAAAAGTCAATGTTATGATTAGAATTGAGAAAGATATGCTCGGTGGTTCGGGTATGTTGATGGATGAAGAGAAAGTAAACAACAAATGTATGTTGCAAAAGTGGCCGGGGACGTTCCAGGAGATCTTACATCGATCAGATAATAGAGCGATATAAGGAGTACCCGTAACCGAAGAGCTTACATGCGTAGTTGGATGGCTGATGAAGAAGCGATACAGGTGTGTCAAGATGCAAATTTGTAAGCCGTGCCTACTCCTTTGGGTTACGGACGTGAGCGATTATTGTTATTGTTTTAGGAAAATTCTTGTATGCACTTTTGTGCATCAAGTTATCATCGAATCTTGCCTTTCGATTTCTTATATGATCCTGTTCAAGAACTTTAAAATTTATTATATCATCTTAGTATCCAACTAGCCATAATCCCGGAGCAATATCTGAAGCAGTCAATTTGGCGCAATGTCGGGGAAATCGAATGGCCAATAAGCGAATGCCGACACACGTACTGTGGAATAATGTAAAATATCGTTCGCATAACTAGCAATAGTCGGTGATTCCAGGGACAATATGCGTACGTGTACATCTCCTTTGTGGAATGGAATTACCTTATTGGAAATTACTTGGAGAAATATTAAAGGAGTAATTTGTTACGCGGATTAGACATTATACCATTTTGTGTAGTCGCCTCCTCAAGTTTTATTATTTAGCACATCTTGTTGAAATGTTTCTTGCAAAAATAAGATGAAAAGCTTACTTTTGAACTAAAATATTTACATTATTACAAATAATAAATAAAATCAGTGTATCAAAATGTAATGTGTATTTTTAATGGGTGCAATTTAATAAAGGTTCGCAAAATATTTCAAAATTTCAGTTTATAACAATTTTATTCGTATTTGCAATAAAATAATGCAGTTATTAGTGAAAGGTATAAATATAGGTATCGAGTATGACTCATGCGGCCCGCTTTTATAAAACATCGTTTAGTTAATTGAGTGTTGTGGTCCGAGTCACTCAAGAAAATCCCTTAACGGTATCAGCATCAGAATCTGCATCTCCGATACTTGGCCGCGCGCGTGACAGCCTCCAACGGGCTATTACTTGCCGCCTCGCATCTAATTGACAGCGTAAATTCGATTTATTTTATTTTTTAAGAACTCCAGCGCGGGAAATACTTTGAATAACCGCAACGGTGCAAGGTGCCGAGATAAAGGAGGAGTTTAAAGAGGAAGATAAATTTCGCAGTTTAAATAAATGCTTGGCGAAATGACGAAATATTTTCGCGCACTTTGTGTAAGTTTTTAAGTACAGATGCCGTAATGAAATAATTTATTGAAGATTTAGTTTTAATTCCACGATTTTATATCAACATGTAATGAATACCTGGATGCAAGCAGCAACAGACAGGAATAAGGGGAGATAGATGGACGAGACGTATACCTAGCAGATACCATGACATTTTAATGTTAAATGCTTAAATATTTTTAAAATTTGAAACTTATTGTAAGAAAAATATCATGGCTATAAATGCTTATTAATATTATTATGTAAGGCAAAAGTAACAGTTACTTGTCGAAAATATACAAATCTAATTGGGTACCTAGAGTAGCAGGAATTGAGTAGAATAAATTGTAGATTTAAAATAGAATCCGCCTATTAATCACTATCATATTTATTTTTACATCTTTTTTAAACTATATATTTTGAATCGTTGAAGAATATTTTAAACTTTATTCCATTTCCTTATTTATAAATCTAAATTGATTAGTAGCAATAAAATCAATTATTCCCTAACCATTATTAAAATTCCGAGTACCAGCTAATAACTATAATAATAAAAGCCATTCGGTCCTGTGATATTGCAACCCTTCAAATGAGATTGCGTTTTTAGCACAAGAACTAATTCGCGCGTTTCTTCACACATCGCCATTGCCGACGTGTAATTACTGTGTTCTGTGCTTCTTTCACCGCCACCTTATCGCTCAATTTATCTTGTGTATCTGACTCGGTAGTACTGTTTGTATGCTAATGGCAGTTGTACAGTCTGCTTCATTTTACGTGTAACATTACACTTATAGCTATTTTAACATACATTACCATTAAATTAATTAAATTTTACTATTATTGTGTCAAAGCAATTTGATAATTAGAATTAAAAGGGTGCTGGGCAGAGATTACGGATTTCAATTTGGCACGGTCCTGGCACACCTCCCGTTGCTTCTGTTGTAACGGGTACTATCATTACAGAATTTCTTTAGTATGTTCACTAATTTGATTGATATTAAGTATAAATAAAAACGTGCCTGTACATATATGAAAGACGAAACTGACTGACTTATATCATCATCATCATCCTGCCCTTTTCCCGCTTTATGTGGGGTCGGCATTAGTTTTCGACTTCCATGTCAATCTATCATCCGTCATTTTAGTCGTCCCTCCCTTCTTGATCATGCCATCTTTCACGCAATCCATCCATCTTTTCTTAGGCCTACCCCTACCGACATATCCCTCTACATTCATTTCTAAAACTTTCTTTGTCACATGCCATTCTTCCCTCCTCATAACATGCCCGTACCGTGCTAACCTTTTGCTCCTTAACTTTTCCACTATAGGTGCTACTTTCAGGCTTCCTCTAATATACTCGTTTCGTACCTTATCCATTCGTGTTACGCCACACATCCATCTCAACATTCGCATTTCTGCCGCATGCACTCTCTTTTCATCTGTTCCTTTAATAGCCCAACATTCCGATCCATACATTATGACAGGTCTTATGGTGGTCTTGTAAATTTTCCCCTTTATCTTAAGGGGAACTCGTGGGTCGCATGTCAAGCCCGTGACCTGTCGCCATTTCATCCATCCCGCATTTATTCTATTTTTCACGTCACGATCAATATCACCATCGTTTTGGATCAATGACCCGAGGTACCGGTAGTCGGAGCAGACTTGAAGAGATACATTGTCTAAGGCAACGGGGACATACCTGGATGGACCACCGAAGTCGCAGAACAGGTTTTTTGACTGACTTATATATCTACTAAAATAAAAAAATCTTAATTCATCCCCTAAAGGTCTGGAGTAGGTAATGAAAGTTAGTACGGAAAAACTACCCTTGTTTTAACTATAACCAAAATAGTATTGCCAGCTTGTTTTTTTTTAAATCGTAAATGTAAAGTTTATAGTTTCCGACTGTACTCATTTTTATAATTGCTGGAGTCTAAATTGGACACTTATTATGTACGTACACTTTATTCGCTATGGACAGGCGGAATGATTGATACGAAATTGTGGGTTAGATGCAATCAACTGGTTGCAGAGGTCTACTGTAAGTAAATCTAGAAACACGGCTTTTTTTTGTTTTCATTATTTTTTGTCTATAATCATATTTTGGATTTTCGAGGACATCAAATTTGAGTTTAAATAATTTATATTTGAAATATTTTGCTTTCTTTTCCTTTCTGTAAATGTTGTATTTGCCTGTAAAAGAAATATATTATTACTTCCTAAGATTAAGTGTACGTTATGTTACATACTCTTCATTCCATATTTTGTGGCAAGCCAAAATAAATGAATTTACCAGCGATGACTTCGCACAGCAAGCGAAGCATATACGACTTTGTAATAACGTATTATTATTTGGCAACCTTGTCTTATTTCTGCATAATTTCACAAAACTTTAACAAATTATATAGACCTTAGTCGTACACTATTCCCTGTACTGTTTAAAATCTTATAAAAACCCGTTTGGTAGTTTATGAATTTATCGCGTCCAGACAGACTAAAAAATGTGTATAATGTAGCATAAATATGAAATTTCATTGAAATGTAGGCCTCGGTTTAGTAATACTTATGTCATTAACTTTTAAAATTAATAGTAAATTAGTTTGTTATCTATATTTATAAAAGGCAGCGTATGTATGTAGTACGTATATATGATATGACCCCTATAGATAACGAAACGGCTGTCCGACCGATTTCGAAGTAATTTACAGGAAACCTTCAGATTGGCCTAGGGCCTAGCGGAAGTTTGCTAGCAATCGGAAGAACACTAGTTATAGTGCTACCCGAGCAAAGCGGGGCCGAATCACTAGTATTTAATTAATTATTGTGCTTTTATTCAGAATGAATAGCTAAATTTGTATATCACTTATGTCATTGGGAATATTTCCATCAAATTAATGTAACAAGTATGGGCTTGTTCCATAATTGAGTCATCATATAAATCTAATGATTGTTAATAATCCTAAGCCCCGGCTAATAATTAAGTAATTGTATTAGTTATGCATTCGATAATTGTGAATTCATATTTAAAAAAAATGTTAGTATTTCAATACAAGACAAACTTTCTATGCGAATATCAGCTATGGCAATGTGAGGTCAGTAACAAGACAGAAGCGAGGCGATGCACTCTCACTTCGCGCCATTACGCCGTAACATTACTGGCGAGAGCGGCCTATAATTTGACAAATAGAGAATGAGATGCATTAGTGCGCATTTCCTACGTAATGAGGTAGTATGGGGCACGACTCTATAATTTGGCGGGCCGGTCGCGAAGATGAGTCTGCAACGCTTCCGCGTTCACAAAAACTATTACTTTCGTGTTTCATAAAACTAAATCTATAAAATAAATGACTGATAAATGATAGTAACATAATAAAATTCAAGTTACATTTAAACATGTATTTATATAGAAGAAGACGGCAAACCAACAAGCGGTACACGCATATATAGGTATCCTTAACTGGTTGTAAGAGTTGCAGGTTCGTTGAAGACAGCGTGAAGGGGGGATAACAGAAAATAGGATATTTCCTTTTCCTATCCATCAGCTCCTCTACCAAATCCTCTTTTACAATGAATAGAATTAGGCACAGACGAAACGCAGAATACTTCTTCTTTGTGTCTTCTTCGAGTTTGTGGTATTTCACCGGTAGAGCCCACCCATTTGTGCTGCAGATGTTGTTGTTGCGGGTTCTACCACAATAGAAATAATACCATTGAAGATGAGAATCCACTAATAACTAGTGCTTAGATAGTAAATTAGCAGTAGCTTTGCACGAATGGGTCGCTTAAATACCGAGATAATATACGGCTTCTATAAGAACAGTCAAAGTATATACAGCATATATTAAAACACATTTATGTTGATCGCCATTTATCGATAATAATCCGTTGACAGAAAAAATAATACTATATAAAACTTTGTATATTTATATCCTTTCGTCGCATACGCCTCGTAAACGTTTCATGTCCTAATAAAACGCAATTTGTGGAACGCGTTGCTGATCTTAAGACTACAACGCAACTTTATAGGGCATCGTAAACATCAGTGAGGCGATAGTTAGTGACGAACTTTGATATCACTTTAAATATTTTCTTATTGGCTTCACGTTACTCTATATCGTATTTAAGTATGCTATCGCAATTTGTTATTGCACATTATATCGAGTATTGTGTCATATACTTTACAGCAACAGCTCATAAGTCCAGTTCTGGGTTCGGGAACTGGACAACTTACAGTCTTTTATGTTTTTAGAACTTCATTGTTTTGTGACGGTCATATTTATAGTATGTAGAATAAAGTAAGCATAGATTATACGTTCTGACTTCGTAGGTTCGACTTTTTACTGCTTTGTGACATACCTTTAAAACTTTCAATTAATTTCCTTATCTTAGGCGTGTAAAAAGACGTTACTAATATTTTATTATTAATAAGTAATTTTATGTAGTAAGTAGTAGAATCTAGCAGCAAAACTGGCTTTATTGAATTTGTTCAAACATTGACGTGTATGAATCAGTACGTAGGTAAGGTGATTTCCACGTTTAGTATCATTCTCTCTCATGTCCGCCGGTGACAGTCGTCCACAGCTGAACGTAGGCCTACCTCGCCTACGATCACCACAAAAACACCGATTTTCAGACCGAGGACCGCCTCCACCGCCCTAATCCAGTGGACTACCGCAACCTTAAGATCATCGGTACATCTTGTTGGCGGCATACGTACATACAGCGTAGGTAGGCCTAATTTCAATCCCCTTCCCCTTCCCACCCTTTCCTCATAAGTATAAGATGGGAACGGGAAGAGACTTGGATGCGGAGGGGGATAACGGGAAGAAGGAAATATTGTTTTTGCTGTCTATCACCTCCTCTGTCCATTAAAGGTAGGCGACGCATCTGCAACGCATTTGCTTGTTGCGGATGTTTATGGTTAGCGCTCACTTCACATCAGGTGATCCGCTTGCTCGTTTGCCACCATCTCAAATAAAAAAGGTACGCTGGGTCGACTTCTAAGTGGCCGCCTATTTAGGACCTTTGGGTCCCAACGGCCATCCTTTATGCAAGGAATGTCTTCAGCCCATTGCTGCTTAAGTTTTGCAATTCTTAGGGCAATGTCGCCTACAACGTTCTCTACTGCTATAGCATTTTAAATTATATTTAAGTAAGCGGAGATGTCTGGTAAATATATACCAATATGTTATATATTAAATTCGTGAATCTATGATATTGGGTTATTATTAAAATTCAAATAAAATCAAAGAAACTAACACTTCACGTCTTTGTATCTAATAAAAGCATTGTTTTAAATGTTTTTACTTATGATTTTATTTAATTGGTGCACTGAAAGCGATTTTTTCAAATCAAAAAACCTTAACCGGAGACAGCTTATATTGTCTATGACATTATAAGTTCACATGTTAAATAACGCTAAAGTATAATCAACTTTATAATACTGGAAATAAAAACACATTTATAACATTCTTCAATAATAATAGATAGAGTGTTAGTGCAGTATGTGGTCTCAATTATCGTAAAACAAACGTTAGGTGGTGCAATCAAAATAAAATTATATTTATACGAGACGTTAGTCGTGGATTTAGTTCCGCCACTAATGGCCGCCCGGCAGGTGGCGTGTGCGAGGGAGACACAAAATAATATAGACTTAAAGGTATTAGCATAGTATCAGGCAAAAAGGGTTCGTTGTAATATATTTGATGATGAAAATCATCTTTGGTTTGGGTATTTTAAGGAACAAGGAATACATAATCGTATAAATAAAAATATGTATATCCCATCAGAGACTGGACGCCCATTGCTAGATAAATATCGGCCTCTTACTGTCGGTGTACCCCAACCGTCCCAAACGCCGTATATAAATTATAAAGAAAAATAACATAATATAAAGCTTACCAATGATAAAAAAATAACATATAAATATGCGTGGTCCATATGTATATTGCACAGATGGTTCCTGCAAAATGTTCAGTCTGTCTAAGAACGAATATGCCGTTAGTGAATTGTATGGTTTTGATATATTAAGAATACCCTAAATATAGATTGGAATCTAATAGATTTTACAATTCATACTAATAGTTTATATATCAATTTATGATAACACGAAGAGAATTGTTGCCTGATGACATAACAATAAAATATAAAACCCTGCAACGTGTACGTGCTCCTCGAGCGGACCAAACGCGTACCCACTACTCTTTAGTCCAATAGATTCCATTGTCTCTCCCTATCAAGTCTTCACGTTTCATCAATGTTGAATGTTGGCAGAAATATCCATCGGCTAGAGTATACTAAATTAATTCGTTTCATCTTTGTAACGTAGAACATGTGTTATTTTTTACAATGTTATATCGTATAATTGTCATGATTTCATTTTAAGTGGCATGTTTAAAATGTGGAAGTTGATTTGACTTCGCAGTACCCTAATAAAACGAATCCCGTCGCGGCAGAGTGTCTAATTTGACTTCGCAGTGGCGACACCTGCGGGTTGTGTTTATTTTGTTTGTGCCGACGTTTTCTGATGAAACAAGATAACGCGGGTTAAAAACTTTAAACATTCTAATACTGTACTTTACCGAACTTTGGAACTACATAAATAAACGGATGGTCAGGAGGAAAGAACTTCAATTTATATTGAAACCTATACCTGTTTTTTTACAGGTAATTAAAATTAAGTCAGGGAATATTGCCCTTAGATTGTAGTTTTGTTAGGTTTTGCATTTCGCAGTCTATTGGCCGTGGTAAAACAATTTATATCTGGTTGGTGTGTTAATCAACTGTTAATACCAGTAATTATTACAGTCTGCTGTGTAGCGTCCCCGTGGCTGTTTAATCTCTTTATGGATGATTGTTTGAAATCTTTGAAAGACGAAGATTGTGGATTAAGAATGGGTGAGTTAGTTGTAAAATGTCTCTTGTACGCTGATGACCAGGTTGTGCTTGCGTCATCAGCGGAGGACTTACAACTTATGCTGAATGTAGTGAATGATTCACTAGATGGTAAAGGTATGAAGATGAATGTGGATAAGACGAAAGTAATGGTGTTGGAAAGAGAACAAAGTAAGACAGTAATTGAAATAAAGGTTAACGGAATTGTAGTGGAACAGGTGGAAGAGTTCGTGTATTTGGGATGTATGTTTAGTAGAGATGGTAGGCATGTTAAAGATTTTGAACGACGAGTGAGTGCGGGAAATAAAATGAATGGGGCTATAGGTACAGTAGTGAGGAGTCAGAAAGTGTCTATGAAGGCTCGTCTGGCAATACACAATGCTGTACTAGTCCTTACTTTAATGTATGGAAGTGAGAGCTGGGTTTGGCAGGAAAAGCATGCTAGTAGAGTTAATGCCGTTGAGATGCGATCCTTAAGAAGTATGTTAGGCGTGACTCTGTATGATAGGGTTAAAAATAGCGTTATAAGGGAAAAGTGTTGCTTAAAAGTGGAGGTTGTGACTAGAAATGAGAAAGGTATGCTTCGGTGGTTCGGGCATGTTGAAAGGATGAATGAAGAGAGAATAACAAAACAAATTTATGTTGCAAAGGTGAGTGGCAGTGTTGGTAGGGGACGCCCTAGGAAAACTTATATCGATCAGATTAATGACTTACTAAAAAAGGGCGATATAAGGATCACCCATAACCGACGAGCATGCATGTGTAGATGTATGAATGTGGAAGAAGCGAGAGAGGTGTGCCAGGATCGCGCCAAATGGAAATCCATGATCTCTGCCTACCTCTCTGGGTTACGGGCGTGAG
Source organism: Papilio elwesi (assembly GCA_029849275.1). NCBI lineage: Eukaryota > Metazoa > Arthropoda > Insecta > Lepidoptera > Papilionidae > Papilio > Papilio elwesi. Next base: position 8,955,850 of record CM056697.1, read on the forward strand.
CGCATATTTACTTATTACAGTCTCTACTCAGCAGTATACAATTGTTGAAAATTATTTGTTGATGTATTACAAACCCCTCTGCCCTATTGGGGCTGACCCGACTGCCCAAAAAATACTTATCACCGGAGATATTTCAGATATGTTGTTTATACAAAATATAAGCAGTATATACTAACGTTTTTTGCTCTTTTAATGTTAAACTTGAAATTGGCTGTTCGTTTAAATCTTTTGGCGATAAGTTACGGAAAATATGTTCAATTGCAATGCGCCCTCCCCATAGCTATATACATAAGCGCCCTCTTTTGAATTCCACGAAAATTATTATCAGTTAAGGCTCAGGCTACATTGTATTCTAGAGCGATTTAGTGTTGAAAAATATAGTTTTAATTATAGATAAAATTATTCATCCCTCATTCTACCACGGTATTGACAAGGGACGACGAAGTGCCTTCTCTTTTTTAAACAAATATTAGCTCCACAGCTTCAAATAAATTATATATTTAAACTTTTTAAATTATACAAAAATATCTTTAGTTTTACCGTAGCTTGGACAAGTAAAGTTTAAGGAGGCTATTCTGTGTAATTGTTAATAGATTTTTTAATTTGTAATATTTAAATTTATTTCATAATAATTTATATAATACACACAACTCTGTTTACTTCCACTTTATTTGTCTGAAGTTCATTAATCTTAGTCGTTGTAGTTTAACATGAAACTTACCGTAGTGAATCATAACTAGTCGTTTTAAGACCGCGAGTTGATCACGCCCTGAAGTAAACAGTTCTCGTCAATTGTTGTTAATCAGATATAGTACTATATAGTAAATGTCTGTTCTTTCTCCGCTCTGCTAAAGATATTGAATGCACCATTATTACGGTTGACGCGTTAAGCTCCCGGGAGACCACTGCAAAACGCTAACAAGCTATTCATAGAGTTTTTCATAAACAAGTTAAAGGTCCAAAGAAACAGCCCTCTAACGACCTGCAATTACATATAATTGAAGCTGATATTGTTCTTAATATTCGCATTTCCTGGTGTAAAATACTGAATAGAAATAATTTATTCTATAAATCTGTTTAAATTGCAAATTGTTTCCAGTGAAAACGTAGCAATCAATGCTCCGAGAAATATAAATGAAAGGATTTGGTGTACGTTTTAAAAATTTAGACGTTTTGTTTTTATTTATTGTATGTTTTTTGTAGGCAAACTTCGTTCTGCCTTAGAATAAATTTATGTCCTGTTACCTTAATTAGCTGAATTAAATTAATTAAATAAATAAATAAATAAATAAATAAAAATAATGGATGGGTTATACATAGGTCGATACCTTTATTGAAAGCACAGTGGCAGCAAGGAGCGTGGCGCAACGGTGTGAGACTCGCGCTTGATTTTGTTTTCGTTCGTATAGGTTTTTTTGAGATTACTCCTGAGATAGTTATTTAAATGATATTCTGTAAAGAATTATTAAAATATTGTGTATTAAATGCTTAAAGTAACTTATGTATTTACTATCATAAGGATTAATACTGTATCCGTTTAAATGGCTTTTTAATTACCGCATTATACGTGACCATTTTTTATAGTAGGCTATCCTTAATTGATAAATATATGCCATCGCAGAGTTCTTTGTAAATCTTTTTAAGATTTACGATTCCTTAGTACATTATTATAAACATAAATATTTTGATTCTTATATCAATTAAGAATAATTACGCAAAATACAACTCTATATTTGTAATATTACTGAAATCAAGGTGTACCAAATGAGGAAATTACTAAACGAAAGATAAATTGATACAGCAATAGTAGTGGCAAAATTGTATCTAACATTGATTTATTAGTAATAATGTTCCGTATTAATATGTCTGGCCCGGCGCTAATGGTCCATATCTTGATCATCTTTCCCTATCGTCTATCGTCTTGGATGAATAAACACGATCGGTTTGTGTCGAATTTACAAGCTTTATATTATTTAAAATAAAGTGTATCAAGTCTAAGTACACATTGGGAAGACAGGGGTAGCATTCAAATGGTTTTATATTGTTTGTGTACGTGTTACCTTCCATAAGTGTCAGAGAGCACATTTCTTAGCCATTTATGCTAAAATCATATACTGCGATATTATTATTTTGATATTTTTTGTTAAAATCAATACAGTGGTAGAGTCCGCAACAACAACATCTGTTGCACGAATGGACCGGCTAGACCGGTGAAATACCACGACCTCACAGAAGACAGGCGTGAAGTGGAAGTACTCTACGTTCCGTCTGATGAGTGTGGTGCCGGAGGCCTAATTTGAGTCCTCTTCCCCTTCGCACCCTTTCCTTATAAGAATGGGAGGGAGGGGGTTAAAGGGGAAGAGGAAATATCCTTATTCCTGCCTAAGCCATCCTCTGCCCATTAAAGGTAGGCAATGCATCTGCAACACATTTGTTTGTTGTGGATATCTATGGATAGCGTTCACTTGATATCAAGTGATCCGCTTGCTCGTTTGCCACCGTATTCCATAAAAAATACATTACCATATTTAAGTTGCGTTGACTATAGCAATTATCAATAAACAATTGAAGACGACATTATCTTTGTTTAGGATACATTACATTAAGGTTTTCACACAAAGTTAATCTTTGTCAATACAATAAATTTTGTGTAGAAGCAGTTTAGATAACAAACGTGAACAATTACGTGGGCTGGCAGCAGGCCTGATTGCCGATTACTTTTTACATACGCACTTTCGTAAGCTATAGTGAACATTCTGACACTGTTTCGGTTTAATTACAATATTTCTGAGAGCCAAATAAGCAATGTATAATTTAAATAGTTCATAATCAAAAGCGTGTTGAATCAAAAACAAATTTATATACCAGATACAGACAGTAAACAATAAACATAAGTACGCAACTTATATGTAATTACATTAACATATCTAACTTAAAGTGAAAATGAAACTGTACCCTTGCGATCAGACCCAGAACGCAGTACAACATTAGTACAATTGATATCCACTATTATTGCTTCAATTTAATCCTGATTGACAATTCACCCTTACGTAACAAACTTCATTTCCCTTGAGTTTTCGAATCATTTTCTCTCTTATGTAATATCCCTCCTACCCTAAAGGCAATATGTCCATGATATATCAATATCCGCTGTCCTTTTCTGTCACTCACAAGTAAAGACAGAGATAAACATATAAATCGTCACATAAAAATCGTAAGTTAAAACAAAGTGTAAACTGGACTGAGCAAACATGTCCCCCGTGTGTACCAACATATACGGTAAACACAACCCCAAAGTTCTTAGTTCCCCTAATAAGCCATCGTATCTCACCTTAGGGCGCAATGACGCTGCTGTTATCATAGAATACCTTAAGACAGACACGACAAGAAATCAAAAATATTATAAAAATTTTCGACTTCGTTGTTGTGGCAGTGAAAAAACTGCTATTTTTTCATAATACAAAGGCAACTGACATATTGCATATTTGATAGAACTTAGAACATAAAAGTAGTTCTGTTTAGATAAACGACATCTTATGTGAACGATCGAATATGTTAAATATTAATAAAGACTTATTTAATATACCCTGTTATGTCTTTCATTTGTCGGGATTATAAAAACATACTGTTAGTATGTATACGTTTACGTTTTACCTAATAGATGGCGGTGTAGAATTGACATAACATTTCAACATCTTTTGTCTTCTACATTACAGTCACACGTTACGCTTGTTTTCATGGCTGTAGATAATTAATGCTACCCAAAGCAGGGGCAGGCGGTAACTCCCATATATTTATGAATCAGTACATACGAATCTTCTTAAAGTATTATTTATTGATATAAAAATATGGAAATTAAATTATTCCAAAAATATAATTATAATAGTTCAGCGATCTATGAAGATTATGGATCTGCCCTGTCTTCCAGCGGCAGCTCTTTGTTGGGGAAAGGTGAGGTCACGTGATTAATGTGTGGGGACGGGCGAGGAGCGCGATAAACAGAGTCGTGCGATCGTCAACAAGTTGCAAATTAATATTACGCTCAGGACGGACCCCTTGCTGTTTATACGATACCTTTGCGCTAAAACTTAATGGTGACGCTTTGCTTCCAACTTACATACAGCATTCATATCTTATAAAAATAATGTAACAAATAATTGAATCACCATATTTCCATTAAAATAAAAACCGATAGTATAAGTTTGACTTACCTTCTTTAGTATACAATATGCTAAGTGATCAGATCTATGATTATCGCTATCTATACTTGATCGATTAAAAGACTGAAGAAAGCTTGGCACGAAGTCGACTTATATACATATATGTAGAATATTAATATAATAGTGCTAGACATTGTTTGGTACAGTTTTGGTAAAGTCAATTAAAATATATTTAGAGCACTGTAAATACGAGGCTGTCGAAAAATAAACATAATTATGAAATATATATGTATTAGACCATCGCATAGATCTAATCTTATGTTAATTATTTAACAATTATACGTGGAGTACCAACACGTTGCCGCTTATCTGAACCAATCTAACCTATTCACGTCCTTATATTTTCTCATATGTCAAAATATCCAACATTATCTTTGTAGATCAATGCGAGGTGTCAGTAACTTATTTTGAAATACAATGCAACAAGTTGAAACATGGAACGCGATAACATCTAGAGCGACCGTGAAGCAAAAACAAAACAGTGGAAACGAAAATGCACCGCCTTTTGTCTTTTTGTAATATTAAACGAGAAAAATATAGCTCTCTGCATACGGCATACTATCAGAATAATATAGGCAATATTATTCTGGTAGTACGCAATTTTTTTTTATGACAGACTGAAGCGAATGATCAATCGATTTACGTAATATTAATTGACCACATACCCAGAACAATCAAACGAGTTGTAGTTTATGTGAGCTCGTGATATTTGCCCGATCGACTCCTAAGTTCTACATAACAAATTCCACTTACTATCTCAATCAAAGACATCATTTAAAATATATCATTTCACCACGATATCCTGTCCTATAAAACATTCACTTGCGCAATTGACAGTAATTTATTCAGACAGGAAAGTATCTATCTTCGACTTACTGGGAGTAGTAATAGACCACACGTAAACTGGGGGATCCTCTTGTTAAAACGGTAACGGAGAATTTGTTTCGTTACAGTTCAAAACAATGATAATATTCTATTAGAAAGACTATATCTAACATGTTTAGTACAAACTCGATGTCACTACACTCAGTGACTAGCAATCTAAATTATTTCCAGAGAACGTGTTGGCATATTTGTATTTCATTATCGTCGTGCAACCGGAACTCCTATTTATGAACCAGTTACTGTACTATAGGTATACCAAACATTAATCTAATCATATTTTAATTAACATGCACGTTCTAGCTTATTACAAATTTAAAATAATAGTAGAGTAATACTTATCACAAACAAAACTTACTTTTAATATTACCTTCAGCCCGTGTCCGCGCGATGCAGGATTAATCTTGTGGAATTGTAAATGATTTTTCAATCGGTATAACAAAAAAGGCGGTACGTTACAAATGATTTTCTTCTACATCATAGTTTATAAAAACCACTACGTAAATATATGAATTAAAATTCCGACATTTCTCACGTAGTCGTAAATACTCAGTGTACATAACTTGGTATTAAAAACGGTCACAACCGTTCCTATGGAAGTGTAGAAAATTCCTCTTCAGCTTATAACGGCGATATTGGATTTAGATTCGAAGTTATCGGAATCGCTTCGGCGGTGTCAAAGCGCTTTTCTGACGATATCAAAAAATTATATCAGAACTCTATCGACAATGTAAAGCCGGGTTAGCGCGGGGAGAGCGTTCCCATTGTGCAACGGGATACGGGACGATATATTTTAAAATCATCCCGAATTATGTTTAAGCATATACTAAATGCATATTCAGTCAAATATCAATGCAATTAAACCTTATTCATGTAAGTAATCATTATTAAAGTGAAAATACAAGTCATCAGCCTGCATTAGTACTTTGCTGGCCTACCCCATTTCCTCGCGAGGTTATTAGAAAATACTAGTATGCTTATGTTAATAAACAACAACTATAGAGCTTTATAAATTAAATTAACGTACGTACTGATCTATGTAATTGGTACATTATTTTGTTTTCAGTCACTTTGTTTGAAATACCTCATATTACATTTATAATCACATCTTTAATCATCTACTACTGATACCAAAATTAATTGGTATCGAAATAATAGTGTCTAGTACACTCGTATCATTTCATTCTTACTTCCAAGTGTGCTAAGACGTATTTTAAATTATATACATTTATGTATACTTCATCATGCTCTCGTGTGAGTGATTTGGTGGTTATGCTATGATAAAAAAATAAATGAAGAAAGAAGTTGCAAGGTATTGTTTTTGCGGTAAAATCGATAATGGTAAAAGAGACATACATAACAAACATCAATAAGACAACTAGCAAATTAACTGTTATACCATAAGCGGTGAGCATGTAGGATGCAAAAAGAATGCATGTAGAAAAAGTCAGAGTGGTGTGCCAGGTGCAAGTGGAATTAGAAGAAGTAAATCCAGTTCAGCCCAAATATATGGTGATGGGCGTATGTGGTGCAGACGTGAAACAGCTAGTTTATTCATATAAATCAGTTCTTATATTTTACCTCAGCTGTAGACCAATATATACATAATATTGCTTTGTTGTTTTCGTAATTACGCATACTTCTTACTATCTTTTTAAATTAAAATTTTTAAAAACAATCAAAATAAGTCGTGTCGTGTCTAACAGTGCACACAAACACCGACCACAACTGCGAGGGGCTGGTGCAAAATCAACGTCATAGCACGGCCTAACATTATTTCATGCCTTGTATGTCACGCATACATATTTCATTGTATTGTACAACAGTAGGATCTCGCCGTGGGAAATCAGCCGTGTTGTTTCGAGGGAGACATATGGATGGCGGCGTGCAACATGTTTGATACAAAATAATATGGCGAAAATTTCATATTTATACTGGAACAAGGGATGTGTATAATTACTGCGTGTATCTCACTGACCTGTATAATTAAAAAAAATTAAATATAATTTGTTTAAAAATATTTTATTTTTTCGTTTCGCGCTGTGGAAAATTGGACATCGCCTGTGAGTATAATAAAAATAATTTGAATTATTTATTATTACATTATTTAGAATAATGTTTCGGTTATCAAGCTGTAGGTTTTTGAAAGAAATAAATCTTACGTCTATCTATCCATCTAAATATAATGCAAAATTAATGAAATCTCGGTTTCACAAAATGCATTACAATACTTTTGTAGTTAGTAGTAGTACCTACAGTATATTGGTAATAAAACATCGAAAGAAGTTTGTTGGTAAGCTCGTCTCGTGTTCATTTGAACTGCACAAGAAGACGTCACGAGGATTACTTCGTAAAAATCCAATATTACTAAGGGCTTGATATTACTTAATTATTTGAATAGCGATTCAAAATTTTACGGTATTCAACATACCGCCAATTTCTAATGCTTTGAAAAACCTCGCCTTATAGTTGCTATGGCTCTTATATGAATCTATCGGAAATTGCATACAATAACTATTTCTTACGAATCGATTAGTCAAATAGCCGGCGCATCGACGCTGCCTTTAAGATTAATTACCATCTGATTGCGCGTGTAGAGGCAGGCGACTGTTTATCAAACGGTTCGAGATTAATGTACGAACATTGTTCCGCTACGTTCAGAACTAACTAATATCTGCGACCAAGCAGCATATTAGATGTAATCAAGCACCTAATCTTGAATTACACCTCATAGTAAAATATTCACTCACAACTGTAACCCAGAGAGTTAGGCATTGATAAAGGATTTCCATTAGGCGCGATCCTGGCATGCTGATCACTCGCTTCTTCTAAATCCATACATCTACGAATACATGCTCTAAGTGGTTTTTTCGGCTTTCTTAGGGGTGAGAGGTCATGTCGATGCGCATGTTTCTGTGTGCCTTTTCCATTGTCTTGTAACATTTTGCTGTCTCTAGTGGTTTGGCAAGATCTTCCGTAAGATTGACTGAGAATCTGGTTAAGATAGCAGTCCAAGATATTGGACGAGGGTGGCGAAGGATCAATGACTGTGACGATTCTTATGAGACACCTAAATCGGGGAGCAGACGTTTTTGGCTAGTGATAACGATAAAGTTACTACAAAAATAATTTATACCACACCACCATCCTAGAATTATTAACGCAAGTAATGTAATCCATGATTCCATTTTACCATTCAGCAATACCACGTAAAAGTATTTGATCCGCAATGTATTTCTATATATAGAAAATCGGTTCGTAACTTGTTGGTAGGTAAACAAATACATATGTATTCAAATAGACATAATAAAATCGAATGTTATTCGAAACGTGATAAAAATCGGGTTGCCCTCGCCGAAAGCGGGTAACTTTCATTTAATATAACTTTATTCGGCTACAGATCCTCGGGCTCGGATAGGTAAAGAGGCTTATTGGAGTAAGCCCCCGTTTCGTCGAAACTTCCAAATTATTATTGCTTTGCAACTTTTTCATCTGTCGTCAAAATTGAGATCGATAAAACCAATATTTGGTTTGAATTGCACATAATAATAGAAATGCATTTATCTTTCAGCAGTGTTTTAGTGCATTGGAAAACTGTATACTAAATACTCAAGCTATTTCATTCAAATGAAAGTTTATATAGTTAAAGCAATTGTAATAAATAAGATTATAACATTTTTAATTTTACAAAAAATAAATAATACATACAAAAATTGCAGCAAGCGAGAGCTGCGAGCGAGAGCAAGCAGTGTGAAATAGTTTATGGATTGATTTTGTGTTTAGGTGAATAAATTGAATAATATTTTATACAATAGATATATCATACTCTAGACTCAACCAAGATCATCCATTTAAAGCTTTAAAGTGTTCCAAAGACAATGACACCACACCAGTGACAACAATATTCCCACAAGTCAAATTGTGTAAAAAGGACAACGTATTTAAAATAATAAGAAAAAAGATGACAGCTAGTGTTTGCCACTTAAGTAAAAGTAAACACATTACACATAAGCTAAAGAAAAAGCGTCCTAATTAGGACGCTTTCGAGTCTTCACTTTTCAACTGCTGCTGCTAAGCTGCTCAGAGCTTCAAGTGTATAACTATTTTGAATTGATTATAAAAAGGTTTATTTGCCTTATATTCAATAATAAATTAAAAAAAATACTGTGTATATGTACTACTTGTAATCGTAGCCAAAGGAGTCTTTAATCCTCCTGACCAGTACGAGATAAGGAGATATGTGTGGAAATATATGTTGCCTTCCTTTTCGTCTCACTTTCACACAAGTCCCCTGGCATTCATTATCTCATACACATCATCGATTTTCAATCATTCATCCATAAAAATTCAGGGTGGCTGAACGAGCGAAGTGTGTCAGAATCACCCCAATTGAAAATTTGTGATCTCTGCCTACACCTTGGGATTACGGGCATGTACATATTAGAATAATAAAAACGTTGCCTCGCATTAAACTGTCAATATTTTTATTAATTTATGTTTAACAAAATCCTCATTTGATTTGCAAATTAATTCCCGAATGCACTTACAGTTTGTGAAATGGTTGTGAACACAATCGAAGCGCAGCTGACGATTCTCTCATAGGATTTATGCATAATGCTTAAACCAATTGTTTTAATTTACCTTATAGGAACATTGTATTATATATTGTGCAATTTTTTCTCATTTATTGAGAAATGATTTAATCTCAAAAAGTGCAAAGCTAAGGCGATAATCAGAAAATCATCATTGTATATAGTAATTAAAAAAAGATTGCTGATTGCTGCTATAATCGGACTGATATATAGGTATGTACCTTAATAAAATTCCTTAAGATGATAGAACAAAACATAAATATATTGATTGAAGTTATAACAGCTACAAGCAAACAAATTCAAAATTCTAATGTGAAGATTGTTGCCGCGAATATTATATACACATATAAATACAGATGTTAATCAAAATTAAATTAAATTGTGAAACATAATTCAACAATACTTTTTTAATGTATCGTCTTTTATATTTCGTTGTAATTTTAAGTTTAATATAATTTTGTAATGTAGGTCAAAACACTTGGAACATATGGCGTTGCATTGTTATTGTTAAAATTTGATATTTAGTTGGTGTATAAAATATTCAGGATACACATACGTCATAAAATTAAATTATAAATTAAAATGTGACGTTCATACACTAATCTTTCTCTGTGGTATAGTTTTTTAAATATATTAGCACTAAGCGTCATTTTTTAAATTACATAGCAATATACAATCACGGAGATTTTGTATTCGTGTGGCAGAAAACGAATCGCCAGTTGGCGACTTAAGGTAAGCCACCACTGATGATTTATTTAGAGGTACGTAATATCTATGGCTACAACACTCAATGTCTAAATGCAATTATACTGTAGAATGATAGGTAATATAGTAAAATCCTTATTAATAAATAAAATAGTATTCTTTATCCTGTTTATTCTATAAATAAATGTTAATTGGTGCTGTAAAATTTCTATCACTTCAAAAATAAACCACTCCAATATTTCCCACGAGATCTCATTGAATTGTCGAGTAATAAAGCTGCATAGTCAATATCGATGTAGCATTACAAGTGGCAAATGCGCGACAGATCCGTTAAATACACGGATAATGGGATCTCGGATGCATCGCATTTATAGCGATCTCAGTTGGTTCATGGATAAATGTCGCTAATAGATGTAACGAGCTAGCGACGCGATTTTCGCTTACGCAGAGAGTTTCGCGCAAATTATCTGTTTATTTGGCACTGGCTTTTGCACGTGCACGGTCCACTAAGCTTTGTGGAGAAATTAATGACCGATAGATACCTGATATATGTTTTTACCGTCGTTTTAGTTACGTGCTTCGCTATTAACTGGAACAACGGAAACTACATTTAACCAAATAACTAGTCGGGTCATAAGTTCTGTCAAAACCTTTTTTTTTAAATTGGCGAATATGAAGATTTCAAAGACGCAACGTATTCCATTTTCCATTATTCATTTACATAACTCTGCACCAGCACGCAAAACTGGTTGACCGCCCATGTAATTAATTTTATCGGCTATGAAGACATGTCCACTTCTTTTCCAGATTTAAACCCACTGGACTAGAAGATATGGCAACATTTAAAGGAGAATGTCTGCGCTAAGCCACGTCAGAATTTGGAGTCTCTTCGAGCGTCTGTGTTAAAGCAGCAGTAGATAGATATGAATGGGGCGCGTGCTGCCATCGATGACTGGCTACCTCGATTAAGGGAATGTATTCAAAATGGGGGACGGCATTACGAATAATGTAAGTAGAGTTGTACTGTACATTTAATTCCCTTTCATTAAATATGTAATTTCTGTATAATTAACAAAAAGTGTAGCATTAATTATATTAAACGTTTGTGATAGAACTTATGACCTGTCTAAGTAGTTTAAGAATAATTCAAATCTAATTATTAGCATAATGTTTAATTAGGATTTTCAAAAACTTATTAATAATAATAAATTCTCTAGTTGACTAAGTCGAACACCCTAAGCAGCAAACTTGAATACCCTTTTAAGAATACACGAAAATGGTCTAGTGTGCGTAAGGATGGGACAGAAGCGGGAAATCCGTACGCCGCATCCGTAATATAAATATGGCTACAGCTTTGCATCACGAATTTGAATGCACTGATCCAATAAAATGACAGTGTCCTACCGTCTTCATTATAAAATTTAAGAAACATATAAAATGACTAATCTTTCATATGGGTATCCATAATGTGCTTGTAACTATTCTTTTCTTTTAAATTATTAAAGGAAAAATATCAGTGTAATTTGTATTAATATTACGCTCATCAATCTTTATCCCATAATTAATTTAACAAGTGTTTTATTATTTTGTGCAGGTATATAAATTACAGTTCGATATAAAGTGAACAATGCCCTCTGATTATTGCCACAGTGAACTGTCACACAAATTCTATTCTACTATAGAAATGACAGACGGTAGGGTAACTATACTACAGAGTGTCGAGCTCGTCCATACATTTATGTTAGAAGCGATTTAAAAAATATATAAATTTCGAATTTTTCTTTAATTCATATTTAATCGAAAAAAAAAACAATTTCTAATGATTAGAATGTGTGATTACATCGTAAGTCACACATCTGAAAATAGTGGGTACGTTATTGTTGTTGTCGAAGTACATTCCATACTTGTTCGAAGAAGGGAATCATGACAAGAAGGAAGTGAACTATTTTATTAATGTGACATGTCCTTAGCTTACATTTTTGTCATTTATACAATCTTCATTCATGTCGTTCCTTTTAAATTGTCAGTTAATATGTTTGAATAAAACATCACTTCGTAAAACGCTTATTTCCTCGAACTTGGACCAGCCGCAAAGGAATTAGTCCCGACGACCTACGTAACTTGAGCGGACGTACATATGGTCTTTATTTCATTTCACACAACCAACAGGGGTTGACATTAAATTTATGTCATATTCATCTCGAAAGGCCCCCGCGATACATCCAAGTTCAATGTTGACATTCGTATTAAGATATACAGGGGGATATTTAATGCGAACCAGTGACTATGTCGAAATGAACCTACATTACCTAAGTGTCTTTGTTTTCATTCTACGCTGCATGATTATATACGCATATAATTATGAAGCGTGGAAGGAACGAAGGTATTTTCAGATATATTATTCGCGTTAGATTTGCTTATAGTTTTTCTTTTATAAAATTATCCTTTCAGTAAATAATTTGATGTCAATATAAATTGCAAGTTGTCATATAATTATTTCGAAAATATAATTTGCAACACACTGTAAAAGGATTATTCTCAAGAATTATTTTTGATCAGCCTGTATAAATCCCGATCGCGAAGAGTAACAAAACTCCGGTCAGCCGTACGCGGCGCGTAGGTTAATCATTTCATTCAACGGTATACAGTTACCCGGAATTATTATTGACACACCAACTGTCGGGGGCACGTAGCTAAATTGAATATGTGATTGGAAAATCAATACGAGATGTAACCTTACGATGTAGCAATAACAATAATAGAGGCATACGAATGTACATATTTTGAATGTTTGGTTACATGTAAATGTAGCTTACTGTTATTTTTATACATGTTTAACATATTTGTAAAATTTTAATTAAATAAAATTTTTTATATTAGTTAATTAAAATTGAATATAATAAATTTATGTTAAGAATTGGCGGCCACGTACAGGTCGACGTAAGGTATAGGTAGGCCTCCTACAAGATAGACCGACGATCTGATCAAGGTTGCGGGAGGCCACTGAATGAGGGCGACAGTGGACCGATATTTTTAGCAATCAATAGGGAGGCCTACGTCTAGCAGTGGATGACTGTAAGCTGACAAGAAGGAAGAAAGATTAAATAAAACTGAGTAACATCTCTGGAGATTTAATCCTTTGGGCCTTTAAAGTCGCGAATCAGTAATATTTGCCTACAGGTAGTAGGTAGCTCTCGTGGGTACTGGCCTCCTAAGGCCCGGTACCTAAATAATCCATTTATAAGAACGGTGCATAATTTTTGTTCTATTATAATGATCCCTTCAGCTTCTTTTCTAATTAAAATCCGGTAACAAACACGGCTTATTTGATAATTGGACCTGTTTCATTTCTACATACAACGTGGCCATGTGATTTGCGTAGTTATACTTGTTTTTATTAAAATGACGTAAAAAGTTAAGAATGAAAAATGAACACATAGCCTGCGATATTACAGAGTTGAGTTGATTATTGAATGTGTACAGCGGCAATCACAGTGTTAGGTTATGCTAGTGATGCCCACACTAGGCAATGCCTGTATCGTGGGCACCGAGTTCAGTACAAAAAATTACAAAAACCCACAATCTAGAAGTTTCACAATATTGATATATATGACATATACATAGAAAGATATATAAATAGAAATAAGTAAAATATTTAAATAAAAATAATATATCCATACATATACACATATACACACACACATACATATATATACACACATATATATAAATAAGGGAGGGAATGGTTAATATCTACAGAAATGAAAGCAATTTTAAGCGTATTAATAAATAGTGCACTGAGTGGTGTAGTGTAGAAATGTTACGATTTTATTTTCAGGAGGTTTTCTGTTTCATTGTAGTTCAGTGTGATCAACAATTTTAGTAATGTGGCTCTGGCTTGAGTTAAAGTTTTTTCTTTTATATCACAGAATTTTACCACAGTATTATAAATATGTATCCGATTGAATGAGCCAGTGCGTTGGGCAAAGTATGTGTTAACTAGTGGCATGGGTAAACAGTAAACTCTACGAGCTAACATAGCTTTGTAATCAGCAGTTTCCAGCACAGACTTGTGAACAGATAAGAATGTTTTAAATATATACAATTGCCTTATACTAAGAATTCCCGTTTCGTTATGTAAGTTCACAGTAGGGTATCGGAACGGCTTTTTCATCATAACTTTTAAGACGGAACGTTGCGCTCTTTCAACTTGAATCATAGTAGTACTGTTAGCAGCACCCCAACAAGAAATGCAATATGTCAAAAGGGGCTGACACAATGCAAAGTATACGCTTTTTAGGACATCAAAACTGGTCACATCTCGCAGTTTCCTCATGATACCTATAATTCTGCGCACCCTCAATAAAAGCGAAGCAATATGGTTTCTGAGGGACAATTTTTCATCTATGAAAATTCCTAAATATTTAACCACACTTGCTCTGATCAGTGTTTCGCAGTCGCAAAAATCAGTATCACAAGAAGAGTTATGTAATTTTATAACAAAATTTGTGTCTGGTGCTGAAGCTGCTGTTTTGTGAAAGCATATGTAGAAGCTCTTCTTAATATTAAGGGTCAAAAGGTTACTTTGGAGCCAGACAAGAACCTGAGACATACCCAGCTCACGCCACGTATATCAAATATTATAACAGTATCATCTGCATAACATATGATATCAGAATTTCCAATTTGAGTATCATGGATGTCGTTAATATAGACTGTGAACAGGGTGGGCCCCAAGATTTGATTTCCAAGATTCCAAGATTTGACAAGATTCCCTGCGGAACCCCAAAATTAACATTTTGTGAACTACTCAAACATTGGCCGATCCTAACACAGTGCTTCCTGTCTGAGAGATAGCTCATGAACCAATCAAAATCAACGCCCCTTATACCAATATTAAATAATTTTTGTAAGAGGATTGGCGCTGAGACAGTGTCGATAGCTTTAGCTACATCCAAAAACACAGCCACACAGATTTTTTTAATATCTAGTTTTGAAGATACGATGGATGTCAAAAGAGATACTGCGTCTTCAGTACTTTTTCCTCTTTGGAAGCCAAATTGTCTTGTTGCAATTACATTTTGCATGCGCAAGAAATTAGTAAGTCTATTGTTAACAAGCTTTTCGAGATTTTGAAAAGGTGCTTAGTAATGAGATTGGCCTGTAATTTTCAATTTGAGTTTTGTCTCCATTTTTGTAAACGGGAATAACGGCTGCACATTTCCAGATGGATGGGAAGATTCCGCTGGACATACTTTGATTAAAGATGTAAGTTAGAGGCACGAGAATAGCATCCTTAACATGTTTAACCAGAGAATTAGACCAACCATCAATGCCAGAAGAATTGCCATTTCGAAAGGACATAATTAATCTATCCACTTCTTAGTTATCTGTAGGTGACATAAAGAATCAATTTGATGGTGTACTTTTATTCTGAACTTTTTTGACAAGATCAGCTTCTGTTAAATTCATATCCGTGAGAATTTTATTTGCTTGACATTTCCCCAGAGTTGAGAAGTAGATATTGTATAAGTCAAGAGGCATCCGAGTGTTATCACTTTCCTTATTTAATAACAGTTCGGCGGGCTCGTGTTTTTTGTCATCTATGTTGCACATGGTTTTAATTGAACGCCACAACTTCTTGGGATTACTCTTGATTTTGCTAATTTCATCCCGTTCATATTCTATACGTAGTTTACGCAAGAGACCAACTAGGAAGTTATGATATCTTTTATAAGAAACTTGCAGTATTTTATTATTAGTTTCTAGTTTTGCACGGTGATGAAGACGATCTCGATGTCTCATACAACGCATAAGCCCGGGCGTTATCCATGGCTTAAGGTTGTATTTAGTTCTACTAAGTCGGACTTCACGCGCATGTCTTTTTAAACTATCATTCAATACATCAGTAAACATTTTAGCTGCCTCATTTACATTAGTGTTAGAAGTAACAATACTCCAGTCTTTTTCTAGAAGATCTTTTTTGATTCCATTTAAGTCTCTCTTAAGTATCGTCCGGGTTTTTCGAATTTGTATTGTTTTATTTAAACTTAGACCAATAATAACAGGAAAATGATCAGTAATGTCGGACTGGCAAACAATACCGACTGGGGCCGGGCTACGTTGCGAGATGGTAAGATATATGTGGTCAAGACACGAAGCTCCTCTCGTTGGTTTTGTAATGGCCGGTTCGAGCCCGTGCTCTGCCTAAAGCATTGATATTCTAGAAATCTAGAATTGGATGAATCCAGTTTATTAACATTTATGTCACCGGCCAATATCAGAGGTGATCCACAAGTATTTTTGACAATATTTCCTATAGATGATAAAAAATTATCTACGCTACTGCATGACGGTGACCGGTAGATAGCAATTATATTGACTACTTTTTGGATGTTAATAGCCAAACAGTTTGCGTCGTCAATGATAGGCTCTGAAACTGACGGTTTCGAGGCATCTTTTACGTGGACCACAACTCCACTGTTCTGATTTGTATTTCTCTCGGTTTTGAACGAATCGTAGCCTGGAATTTGTGGGATAATTACTGTCTCATTAAACCAACATTCCGTCAAGATGAGCACATCGTAAGTTACCTCCATACGTGTGAATGCTATAAGAAATGCGTCAAAGTTTTTTTGTATACTTCTTATGTTCAGGGTGAGTAGTCTAAAATTATGATATGATGTAAAGTATTCCTTGCAGGATTCGATTTCATTCACAACACAACAGTTGATTCTTATTGAATCTAAATTATTCTCCAATTCCTCTAAAACTGTATTGATTTCAACAATAAATTTATCCAAAACCTATAAAATGACACAATGCGCGGCTGTTTTTGTTGTCTGCCTTCTTGTTTTGATACTGATGTAAGAGATTGACTTGTACAGCGCTTAAAAGAGAAATATATATAAGTTTGATAATGATATATAATACTTGAAATTTCTATTATTTTCGAACAGTTACCTGTAATGAATGGCAGATGCTTTGTTGATCTGTTGTTTGTACCAAAAGGGATATGTTGATATTCATAACAAATTATAATAAAGAACACAAAAACCCAGCAATTATTACATAATCTATGATTAGAGAATATTACAATTCGAAAACTTTGTTTGTTAATACAGTGAGCACGAGTTAGATATGTTTTCATGCATGTAAGTATACAAAAATTAGCACAGTTAAAAGTTTTAATATTTTTACTTATAATTAAAGTATAAAATATAATAATAACGAGTAAAAAAATAATACTAACAGTTGCTGTTTGATTGATAAAAATATATGACAAACATAGAGATAAATAAAAATTAAATACATGAACATTAATAGGCAGAAATACATTTGACAGTAAGTTGCCCAAGACATATACATATACAATACTTTTATTCCAGTGTCTCAGACGAAGAAGGAAAAATACGATCCAGGTCCTTGTAACTACGTATGCACACCGCAGGCTTCTTTTCCTTTTCTCTAACATAAATTGCGCTGTTTTTACACCAACAGAAGGCATAGCCCCCCTTCTTAGACCTGATCCTTGCTTCACGAAATAATAGCCGATTTTCCTTTGTAAGTCTTTCATTTAGATAAATTTTTCGGGCAGTACCGGGTATTTGAAGGTCGGCAGTGCTGAGGTTACGGCGCGACTTCGAGGCCTGCACTAGTTCATCTCGTTTAGATCGTCGAAGCAGTCGCACAACCACGGGGCGCGACATTCCTTGAATATCGTCTGGCCGACCCGCGATAGATGTGCGACGAGGCCCTGTGCGGGTGATGTAGTCTATGTCATCTTCCTTCAGGTTTACGCCCAGTTTTTGCGCTACAATGTTTACAGCGTGATATAATGTTACGTTCTGAGCTTCAGGAATCCCAATAAGTTCAATTTCGTTTTTCATGGAGCTCTGTCTCTGTGTGTGTAATTCTTCCTCGAGTCGAGCGACGGTGGCTTGGAGGCTGATTACCTTGCTATCCCGCTTTTTCAATGATTTTAGCCTATTGTCAGAGGCTTTAACTGAGGCGACAATTTCGTCTAAGCGGACATGGCAGTAAGAAATAGACTTGGTCACATCCTCTAATTGTTGCTTAAGAGAGGATATCTCTTTCGTCAAATTTCTAAGCTCCTTTGTGAACCCTGCCAAATCAGTTCCGCTTTTTGGTAGTGCACAACATTTCCATTTTTTCTTTTCGGCTGAGCTAGCCAGCGGAACACACAGAGTGCAGAAGCATTTGTCACATGAACTCAATGTACATTTCGTAGCATTTGTTTCTTTGAAACTTTTTAAACATCCCGCACCTTTCATTGTGATAATTTAATTTAAGTGTGGCTTGTTACAACTTGGATTAAAATAAATCTCTCACATTGAGAACCATATGGTTTTTTATATTTTCACAATTTGTATGCTAACAGACGGTAGTTGTTAAAACACTATGCGCTTTTCTGTTCACGACACACATTTTGTTTTACAAAATTCATTCCGCTAATTCCGTATCCATATCCATAAATATTGCGAAGAACATTTTCCAACTACGTACAATGATGTTGCTTGTGTATGTGCACAGACCAGTGATGTTTATAAAAATAGTTGGTTTTTAACTTTCCACTAACACTTATCATTGATTTATTCCAATACTGTTAATCTGTTTTTACAGATAACAATGACATCTTAGACACACATATTTTTGAGCACCTCTGTATTATCTTTTTAGATATAGGACGTCGATTTACTATTTAAACCGAATTAATTACACACAGCGCAGTCGTGCCGACGGTACTTTGTTGTTGAATGGTAAGCGATAATGTGTTAACTATCCTTCAAACTAGATTATGTTTCCTGCAACCGATATACACATATTGGGAACATTTTCAGCTCTAACCCACATCTGAATTGTACGCTGCTAAGTCTTTAGCTTGTTCCCGATCCAATTGTATATCATTCCGTTTTAAATTTTGCAAGAAAAACTGAGACGTGCATTATGAGACATTAAAATAAATTGCCAAATATTAATTACAAATTTGATATTTGTAAGAAATAAATTTGAATTGCAAAGAGGATTTGAAATCGATGTTACGTTTAGTATTCGCAGTTGATCGACAGACTTGGGCCCGTTCTTCATTAGCATGATTTTATCAAGACATTTTAATTAGAAGTGAACCTCCTCTTCGGATTTTTGCAGAGGCTATCAAGATTGTTCTGAGCTTCGGAAGATCGCCGCTTTGTCTTATCGTGATTACTTATCTGAAGACATTAATCTTAAGTATCTGTAATATTCGGGCAAGTATTATGATTTACATCAGTTTCACTGCCTTATTAAAATATTTGTAACATTAACGTTTTTCATATTCGTAAGGGTGAAACGAGTAAATAGTAATCCCAAGTTATGAGGAGTCTTTAGTTAAAAACGTTCTTGGCGAAAAAAAGGACAAAATCTTAGGGCTTCTTGATCAGTCACACTTAAATGACCAATGTTAGTTCGGGCTTCGAAAGAAAAACTCATGGATCCGCTAATAAGCCACAGCTACTAACTACATCCTACTTTGCCTTTGGGATATTCTGTCTCTAACTATAACCATTCCTAACAAGCTTGAGCTTGTGCTAAGAACGGTTCACGACAATAGTCGAAACGTACCATTAAACATTAGACTATTGATGGTTCAAGCACTGCTCTCGCTGCATCTGTGTGATCACTGCTCCATAAAAATCTAGGAAGACAAGGTTATTTCCACTTTCTTATTGGAATTATCTTTTACAGTTTAATAATGTGTCCTGGCCTAGGTATTTACAACACTGTAGGTGACCATGTCACCGTTTGCATAATGCCGGAGCGGGCCGTGTTTCCCTGCGCCATCCCATCGCTTTCAATATCTACTCCCAATCTGATTCACACTAACAATCGCGGTTATTTGAACGGCTGTGCATTTTATTGTTTTAAAATCAGCTTAGGCGATACTGGAGCTAGCAGTTTGATTTTATCTCGGGTTAAATGTTTCATGAATAAGATTGGTCGCGCTTGTTTGGACCGAGGCGCAGATCGAGAGAGCGATGGACCGATCATACGATAGCCGATACTATCGGCAGGCGTTGGTTCGTAATTATAGAGTAGTTTTGCGATCGTTCATTCGGTGGGACTTTGAATATGCATAATTAAGATGTTTTCTTTTTTTTCCAAGTCTCTTTTCTGCCAGGCTTTATTATCATTTAGTTATGGGAACTGTTTTAGTTGTATCTATTATTCTTGCATAAATGACTAGGAATGCTAAAAGCAACGTGATTTCATGACCCGGAAGGGTAAGTAGAGATTAAGATCCCGATTTGACACTTTTTCTACATTCATACAAAATTAAAAAAAAATAATTAAAAAACGTTTATTAATACTAAAAAAAATCAAATAAAATACAAGGTGAGTTCCCTGGCTCATAAACTAGCGTTATCCGTATCTCATGAGCCAGTGTTCACCCCAAAAGGTACAGAGAATTGGTGCACTAAAACAAAGTACTAAAGTAACAAATAAACTATACATAAACAGATACTATACAAAGAAATACTATACAAGTAACAGAAGAGTAACAGAAACACACAAGTATATTATTTAATTAAATAACAATTTTTCCAAATTCTCGTAGCTATATTGCTTAAGCAAATTGAATAAGAACTCTTAAAACCTAAAATTAGTGTATGTAAAAAAATCATATACATATGCTTGTTGCAAACCCAATATACAAGCCCTCACAAATTTCTTGCTTTTGTTATTTGTTAACTGAAATATACTCACTCCTAACGAAAGTTTAATTAATAAGTAGGCATCAGCAAATATTTTATTTTCTCTTTTAAATACATTACTTTCATTACTAACTAAATGACTGTAAAATATCCATTAAAAGCTATGTATGGTGTAATTTAGCGGAAGCTTTCAAATAACGGTGATTAAAAGGACATCAACGCGAGAGGGAATTAGATGCCTCTTAATTTCCACAGCGTCGGTTATTCATCAGGTTGGTTGTGTGCTAATTTTCCGACAACACGTGAACGCTCGCACGGATATTATATTGAATACAGCTAACGTGTTTAATAAATTTTCCCTCAACTTAATTCTCAGACAATTTCGCTGTAATTACCTTGCTTTAAAATTACTATAAACTTATATTAAAGGAAGCTAAGAAGCAGCCTGTATAGAAAATTATAAATAGTTAAAATATAATGAAACCTGGCATGGAGGCAGACGTGGGCGCTATATGCTTTTATTCGAATTCTTACATAAGATTTGTATCTAAATAATTTCCTGACACCTAATAATATTAGGAACTTTTGTAACATTAATATATTAAATAAAACACAGGTCATAAGGACTGGCGACAGAAGTGAAACCTTAAAGCATGTGAGAAGGCGCGACTATAGTTCAAAAATAAATAAATAATTAACAAAAATAAGCACTTGTGTGTTAACAATAAAAGTCAAAATTGAATACAAGAAAAATAAATAAAACAGCTTTTCGAAAATGTTCCAAATTGCAAGTTGCGCATGTTGTTCACGCGAACCTATGAGATTATCCCTTACCAATGATCGTCTTACGCGGCTAAAGAAGTTTTCACTTCGAAAAGACATTGCTTACTGGCCCTTAATTAATACGCTTTGAAACAACGAGAAAACTAACTTAGTATTAGTTTTGATATCAGCAATGTTAGCTTTTATTGATTGAATAATATCTAATTATTCGGTTCATAATTCGATCAATCGAAATGGTCGATTCGTTCGACTATGTATGTTCGACAATCTTAACTGCTGCTGTATATAAATAAATGTATTCCAAATATTGAAGCAACGAGGTTTGTCTGTGATTACTATGACTTCAATGTGATACGGCAAAACCAATTTAAATAAGCCAATTTTGGCTCACCTTTTATTATTATTATTATATATGTTATTGTAGGAACTAAATTAGGTTGAACCCGCCGTTGGCGATTGTAGGGATCAAGTTAATGTTACACGCACTTGCAACGAAATGTTAGACTCGAATTCGGCTTAACGTCCAATTTCACTTGTAAAATATGTCCAACATCATTAATGAGCCTTTCGAAATATATATATATATATATATACATATATATATATATATATATATAGTACATTAAGCTAAGCATCGCAATAACCACACAATAATAATGTTTGAGACATAAACGTTCTGAAAAGAAGCATCATATTCACAGATGTTCTGGTAGTATATTTTACATTCCACATGCACAAACTCCAATAATAATAATCAATTTCAGTAGCAGGGGTTACATTATTATTATTTTTAATTAATTATTAAAAAAACCTGCAGGAGTTCTGCTGACACTGCTGCTATTATTAATGAAGCAACCTTGAGTACTTTATTATTTTAATCTCTTTTTTTTAATTATTGATAGTAGAATTTTTTTGACTTTATTCATTTTTATTCAACTTTATATTTACATTAAGACAATGTAGCTACCTTTCTATGTCAGTATTAAATTATACTTGATATAATTTTATTTGTGTTTAATTACTCGACAAGTGTGGTAAAGGCCTCACTCAGGAGTGTCGCATAAGGGTTGAAAGCGAGGAATGGGAAATGACGTGCTTCGCATACGAAACGTTCCCATTAACTCGCATCTCTTTTGACATGCAAATGAGATTTTTTTCTTCATAAAATCTCTTCATTGAATATTTCGAGTCGCGCTTGCGGCTGAATTTATTCCTTTTCTCTCTTTGAATGCTAAAGCGAATATCAAAAATATACCAAATCTATATTTTAATGGAAAGTGTATACGTAAACAAATGTCAATAGGCGATAAACAAATTTTGAATAAATAAATGAAATAAATATACACTCACGCCCGTAATCCAGAGAGGCAGGCAGTGAGTGGGTTTCCATTTGGCGCGATCCTGGCACACCTCTCTCGCTTCTTCTACATCCATACATGTACGCATACAAGGTCGTCGGTTATGGGTACTCCTTATATCGCCCTTCTTGAGTATGTTACTAAACTGATCGATATAAGTTCTCTTTGGACGTCCCCTACTAATATATTCTCAGATTTAGAGCTAATAAATGTAATGCTATGTATTCTGTATAATCCAGTGTAATAGTTAGACATCTGATTTCAAATTAAGAATAGAAAGAATGCTTAGGCTTTAACCGAAACCATGTGCAAAAAGATTAAAGCTCTGAAATCCTGGAGAGATAAATAATGCAATGAAGCTGTAGTGCAAAGAATGGGAAATAAAAGGAAACTCTAAATACTACTAGAAAGAGAAAATAAGAATACCTTGACCATTTAATACGTAGTCGAAATATAAAGTATTCAGGGCAAGATACAAAAATACTTTTAGGGTTTTACGAGATGTGACCCGAAGAAGGATTAAAAATACCGTTGATATTGTTATAAATAGTAGTTACGTAACGTTCACAGTTTTTTATTAAAGTACTAGGTGGCAAACGAGCAAGCGGCATCACCCGATGTCAAGTGATCGCTGCCCATAGACATCTGCAACTAACTAATGAGTTGCAGATGCGTTGCCAACCTTTAATGGACATAGGAGGGGACAAACAGAAAATGGTTATTTCCAATTCCTATACATCCCCTCCACCGTCAGGTTTTCTTGCCCTTCCCATCCTTTCGTTATATGAAAAGGTTGGGAAGGAGGAGAGAACTAGGATTAGGCCTCCGGCACTTGACTCATCAGACGAAACGCAGAATACTCTACTTCACGCCTCTCTTCGGTGACGTCGTGGTATTTCACCGGTCGAGCCAGCCTATTCGTGCAACAGATGTTGTTGTTACGGACTCTACCACTATTAATGTTAATGATACAAACCATTAGTTATTTTATTCCAAAAGTCCCATAATTATTTTTAATTGAAATTCCTTTACTATTGTTCTCTTATGATGTTCACTCACTTTTTAATATCTATTATCTTACTTTACTCTTATTATATTCCAAGACAAGGTTTTGTGATAGTCTTGTCACGTATATTATTAAAATGAGATTATTTTTTTAGTTTCATTATATCATTCTAAAGAGCTATGTAAAATAAAAGAAAATAAATTGTTTTCTCTCACAGGCGTTTTCTCTAAATTAAAAAACAAAGTTTGCAAGATGAAAGACCTTCAAACAATGTCGCAGTTCTGTAAAACGGTTGCCGTTTTTACAGCTTTTTTCTATTAACTTTTCAAAGAAATGGAAACAAAAGAGTGACTGTAGAAATGCCTTAAAGAAACAATTTCATTAAAACTACATAATTTCGATTTTGATACTAATTATTATTTAGCAATTTAAATATATATTTTGCGTATTTTATAACTTTTCGTAACTTTAAAAATCAATCTGAAATAGGTTAGCTGTGTAATATTGTAATCCACCATCCCACGTGTTACTGTGGGCGATGTAGAGAAAATTATGGCCGAAAAAAAAACGTTAGATTTCGACTCACTGATAGTATCGGATAGCAATGTTATATACACATCATACTAGAAATTATTTTAATATTTAATATTGAAATACATGTAAATGACTGCACTATCTTGGTTGGAAGCTTGTATAACTAACTCCTATAATTCGGAAGTATAAGGAATAATCTACTAACAAACTTTCAGATCTCAAGATTATATTTTTGTTAAGAAGAAATTAAAGTATTAACACTAAACTTAAGTAGATCTTGTATTTTTAAATGAGAAAGTAAACAGTATTTACTCAATGAAAAAATCAAAGGAAGAAAAACTAATGAAGGCAATATACTTAAAAAATCACATTCTAGAGGGATAGGTAGAGATTGCGTACTTACGCGATCTCACCTTGTTTCTTCTACATCCATACTATATGCATACTCATTCATCGGTTATGAGTACTCCTTAAGTATGTGACTACTCTGATCCTATAAGTTGTTCCTGACATGCAATTCCAATGCCACTCACTTTTGCAACATAAATTTGTCTTACCACTTCATTAATTCTTCCAACATGCCCGAACCACCGTAGCAAACCTCTTCAATTTTAATCGAATCTCTTTCAAGCCACACTTTCCTAAAGCGAATTCATACAGAACAGATTCCTGATTTATAATGAATTAATGTAGGATATATCATACCTAGATGTGGCTTGAGTATAAAGAATTACTCTGACCAATTCGTCCTATCAAGTTGTTGTATGCAGGTCTCTGAATTATTGAACACTTCAATTGTTTTTCCTTAATTATATAGAATATACGAGGCCGTTAACGGCACCACAAAATTATTACCGTATTTTGTATTCAACGATAAGTGTTACGAACATTAAGGGCGATCAGCGATCGAGTATTATGCTCGCACGCCCCTTGCACCGTGCTGTCACATAATGTTAGCACCGTAGGGCTCGGGGTGTCACCCCTGTCGTATGAGTGCACTTGCCACACGTTATCCAGATATGTCGCGAATTTACTACACTACTTTGAATGACGACTAATTCCATTGTTGCCGCTTCGGCATATGGGTGACACGACAGGGGTGGTTTAGCATAGATTGCGAGCATTTAAGATCTTCATTGTGTCGCGAAACGAATGCGCTGTTGTGTGGTCAACCCAAATTGAATCTGTTTGACAATAGCACTTTTAAATACTACTCTATGACAACAAATTGTTTAGACAAACAAACTTCAATGGATTGAACTTTGTTCATATGTTATTTTTATTCTACAATAATGTAAATCACTTAGATCAAATTGGTATTTATGTGGTACAAAATCTACAATTTAAACATAAGTTGAACTTGAAAGTTTTATTTATTTAACACACCTTAATCTGAAATATTTTCCGCAATTATATTAAAGTTATATTAATAAAGTTAAACATACGTACTTGACATAGCATCGTCTTACATTTACACATATAAAATTAATAACTCTGTAGCAAGCTGCAAACGATTTGCCAACATCGAGATCCGCTAAGCCGGCTCCTGGGAAAACAATATTAATCTCGATGCTATTCATCTTTTATCGCTCCAACTCCATATATGTGTCCACTTGGACATCATAAATCAAGGAACAGAATATAGTAGTGCGTCCTGCACACTATTGTGTAAACAAAATCTGTTTTAACTAATAAAAAAGCGATAGGTATCCATAAACCCCGATTCGAACGGAATTCCTTTCGCTTTCAATTTCGTGTTTTTTAACGTTACACGTTAAAATTATATTTACATATTGTAAAAATTGGCGGAGAGCTGATTGACTTAAAAGGTTTTAGTTTCCTAAGTGATTGGGAACTGCCTCAAATATCACTGCAAGGTTTTTGGTAGCGTTTCTTATTATTACACTTTTATTGGTCTAGCTCCTCGACCGTAAACAAACGAAAAACGTGCGATAAAGAACCCCGTTCATTAGTTTACCCGTATATCTACCAGTCTGTAGACAAAACATGAGCTTGTATATTTAAAACTATGCTTGATACGTAAAAGTTGGTAATAAGAGGATATAAAGACGCAAGTATACCGCAGTCCGGTTAAGATATAAGAGAATGGTTGTGGGCCATAATATTTTTAAGGCAACATTCGACTAGTTCTGTAATTTGCGTGGTTTTGTTTTCTGTTTAGCATTTTCCAACTTCGTATTTTAATTCTACTGCGAGATCTAGACGGTATTTATACAAAGAAACATGAGGGATATTGGTATACAGGGTATTTATATGCGGTCCTAATAAGTTATTACTTTATATACCTTAAAATAACATTTAAAATTGCAATTTTATTGTTGCAAGGGTGAATTCAGAATTCTTTGACCATACCTATCTAATGTAGAATGAAAGTATTAGGCTGACAAAATCGAAGCATTTCATCATTATTAGAATGTTAACTTGTATGTTGTAGATACAAAAGCATAATACAGAAAATACTCTGTGTAAAACTTCAAATACAACTTTCATTGCTGTGGGAAATATTAAATTGCATTAATTTTTAAGTAATATTTTAAAATACAACAAACGATACCTCGAGTGGCTCGCTAAGGACACGCCTTAAGGCTACTTATAACACGATAAAGGAGAATCAATAGTCCTCTCATACCGTGCCAAGATGCAATAAACGCATGAAAAGTGGTACAACGCCGATCCATTTGTTTAGAACTTTTGCTTGTTTCAAAACAAATAGAACTCTATTTTCAAGTATAGAAGATATAAATTCACTAGCGAGGTAACCGACGCGGTGCTGCACTAGTACAGTATTAATGATGTCAGTTCAGAAAATCATTTGTTGCGCTTTGAAAATGCGTAGCGAGTTAGCGGAAATTCTCTCTAATAACTCGTAGAAAGGTCGTTACTATTTATCAAAATGTTTACAATGTTCCTTACAAATTGCATTGAAACTTTAACAATGTATTTTGCTTGAAGCCTTCTATTAGCCTTTGGCAATTTACTACAGTGTCGAATATGCGGATGTATCGGCAAAAGTCACGCTTGTCTCGAGCATATTGTTGACCTTAGTAGGCCTCATTAGGCATGATATAGTTCTCTAGATTCTCCTATCATCCATCATGTGTGCACGAATTTTGGAATTCCCAAAGATGAAGCCTGGCATTTCGCGGTAGACTTCGGAAACCGTATACACAGATTTTTCGTATTCTGTTTACCTTCAATGCTACGCGGTCGATCACTAACTGTGATTGTTTGATGATTTCTTTAATAATGACGTAGGTAGAAATATGTAGGTTACGGCTTCTAACGAAAGCGGTTTCCTTTCATTAGTCTCTTGTATCATTATCTGATTAGGAAATTGGAGCTACTAAAAAAAATTTCACCAAAATGAACCCATCAACTTTTTTATTTAAATTACACAATGTTACCTGTATCAACCCTTAAAATAACTTCCTAATAATCTCAAAACGGCTGACATTTAACTATCGATAAACAAAGGGAAGAGGCATTTGTAACTTCATTCGGTGTATTATTATCGCCATTTCAAAAATTTATTGCCCCTAAATAACATATCGGGGTGTAAATCACGATGCCCTCTCAATTTGCCGGGGCTGGTGCTAAGTAAACACGATAAGGCGGAACAATACCTGGACCGCTGTCAGACCGTGATAGGAGCCGAGGCCGTCCGGCGATTTGTCGTCCAGTATCGTGGCTGTAAATTGTAATAGTACTGAATATGCAACGCGTTTTATTACGATTCCGCGAAGTTGGCGGAAAACATTTTGCAGAATAAAATACTTTATTTGAATATTATATTTATAACAATTTTAAATATCAATAACCACGGTTTTAACTTTAGGGGTAGGTAGAGCTAACGGATTTCCATTTGGTACAAATACCGTTCTCAAATTTCGTAATAACGTACTTTATTAAACCACACTATGTCCTTACCAATGAATCTTTTTCTTTTTGTATTTTGTTTTATTTAAATCGACCATTAACCATTTATTTTGATCACAAAGTGTATAGATTAGTTTCACTTTCGATCACATTAAATATATTTTGCTGTTAGGTGACATATTTTACTTTTTAAAGAAAATTTGACGGTTTTTGGGAATCAGTAATGCAGGCCCTAAATCAGAGGCAGGTCAGCGCTCATTTGCATTTGAGTGGGGCGACAAAGAACAAAGGGATATGTCTTTTTTGTTATTTAGCTCTTCTGATATGCAAGTTCCACGTACATATATCGTTTTTTCGTATTCGTTATCGGAAGGTTGCGGTGTACCGCCTATCTGTGGCGTATAAATCAATATGTATTTATGCAAAGAGTTTATCTTTCGTAAAATACCGTCACGCTTTATTTATTGTTTCGAGTTACATTTTGGTTAAATGTTGGGAACCAAATCTAATTCTAGTATGCATTGCAAGATAATATTTTAATCCATTCATCCTTTTTTAAAAGATTTTGCCAATTATAACATCTCATTTTCTTCAGTACATTTTTTTATTTAAAAGGGCATTTGTAAGCGTTTGCATTATCATTTAAACTAAATTTTAAATAATTGGGAAATTATGGGGATTTAATGGATCGAAAAAGGAAATATACCACTTTTGTCTCGCCTGGCATCTGTCCATTAGGCTTGCTTGTTGCAGATGGATTGGACCACCTTACAACCGTTTGCTTGTTTGCAACCTTCTTTTAAAAATACCAAGAAAAGAAGCAATGGACAACGCTTGCTGAACCTGCAAGCAAATGGCAACCCAATGTTCAAACAAACGTTGCTGCGGTCCACTAAAAAAGATCAAAGGCGACCGATAAATGTACTTATAGATGTATTTCATGTTAAGAAACTATGGAAAGAAGAAAATATTGTCAATTGATATCGACGATCAATCAATAACGTTTAACAAGATACGCGACATCATTGCGAGCCTTTATTTATAATTAGTATAAAAAAACTACACTAAAGAACTTATTTAAATGTAGCTCGCCGCATGTATTGTCACCGGGTCTTGACGGATCGCTTCCTTCGTTACATTTAACAAATACATCTTTGCTTTCCTACTAAAGGAAATTAAACCTTAACACAGTGCATTAAGATTTACACATGTGCTTACTAAAATACGTTGAATATGTAAGTATTGTTTTGATAGCACCAATAGCTGTCACTTATGTTAATGCGATTCCTTCCTCGTCACAACTTTGAGGATACGAACACGTGCGTGATGAAGATTAAGTAAACAAAATACACCATGAAGGAAATCATAAGTACTGAATAAAGAACGATATGACGAAAGACGTTCAGAACAATAGTTAGTTAACACAAAGCGCTAGATTTTATTTATGGGGAAGTCTATTGTTTGGTCTTTTTAGTAGACGCGATTAAGGGTCCTGCCGTAAATCTTCTAATTTGATCACGTGGTACCATGACGTGTCATCGCCGCCAGCAATTGAACCTAATTAGCATCTTGCTTTGCTTAAGCGTGCCTTTTGAAAAAAAAACATAAACTATGAAGTAATTATCTAGTCATCTAACGCTCTAGATTAATGCCCGGGACTAGTAGTATTTGGATAGTATTTCTTATTAAAATATTGTAGAAGGTAATATTGAATTGGAAATTGTAAGTACTTTATGGATACTAAAGGATAATAAAGACACTTTTATTACTGTGACATATTGTTATAGTACGCATAATGGCGAGCCGTACTTTAAAATTCAACATACCATAGAGCGGAGAGAATAGTGTATACGAGATATATTTTGTTTTTAGCTAATTATTTCATATATTACAATTTTTCATTGAGATACCCAATTACTTACAAAATAATAATTAAAAAAAATGTGGAGGCATGCAACATAATTTAAAACAATTATAATGTAATTGATAACAATCAAATTTTGTAGTTATTAATATTTTTAATAATAATTTAGAATTATATAATATAAGAATAAAATTCAAAGCTAAATTGGAAATCTTGTATGATTAATTACAATTGTCGATTTACCTTTAGTAGTTTTTGTTAAAAGTATACTGAGCCTATCCGGGCGGAATTTTGGTCTAAAATATACATCAATACCGTAGTATGAGTTGTTTGACACAATCGGTCTTCCACAATCCTTGTCTAATACTATTCTACACAACGGAATAATTATCTGTTATCCCTCTCACCCAATATGTCTATACTAACATTATAAAGGAAAGATTTGATTGTTTGTTTGTTTGCATTGAATAGGCTTCGAAACTACTGAACCGATTTCAAAAATTCTGTTATTGTTGGGAAGCTACACTATCCCCGGGTGACAGGATAGTGTTCTTTTCTTCTTTTTTTTTAGTGCTACCCGTGCAAAGCCGGGGGAACGCTAGTCTCAAATATCGGACGGAATATTGACGGGCCGGTGGGCGTGGTTTGTAAGATACTTGCTTTTCACGACGCAGGTCGTGGATCCGATTCCCACCCAGGGCAGACATTTGTGTACATGAATGTCTGTTTGTCCTCAGTGGGTATTAGTATTTATTTAAGTATGTATTTACAACAGAAAAGTAGTATATCAGTTATCTGGTTTTCGTAGGACAAGCTCTGCTTAGTTTGTGATCAGATGGCCGTGTTTGAATATGTCCTAGGCTATCTCATCAATATTTTAATGGCATTGACGGCTTATGAAATGTTAATTTAAAGTCAAAATTATTCGAGACAATGCGATAAGTTACAAAGACATTATCAGCCGCCCAGCGGACCATCGCTTTAAATCGCAGAATTGATTCCGATATTGAGAGTAAGTAATTAAAATGCAAATGAAGGTATTGTCCTGGTCGACGGTTTAAAAAAAAGATACCCATGTATTGTCTCATTACAATGAAATGCGCTTTAACCCTCCCATTGCCGTCCGGACTTTGAAGTTGAGAAATACTTATTTTATTCAACAAAACGAAATGCTCGACCGTACACAATGTTTTTTGGTGCGGAAAAATCTTTTTTATGCATATCTTTTTGATTCAGAATTTGGAAAGCTAAGATGTGATCACGTGTTTATAAAAGTATAATAAGGCTAAGACCAGAAATTAATACGACAGTGTACAACATTGGTGTTCATCTGAAATTTTTCCTGGTATACATTGCTTGACTAAATAGTTACTTGTCACGTGACCTTCTCGGTTAAAACTCTATTGCTTTTTTCGTCTCTTCATACTAACGCATTTTCAAATTTCTTGTAGCTGAGGTTACGCTATATTTGTTCCCACAGTTTGGTCACGTTGTAGAATGTACCTTAGATGTAATGATCATCAGAAGTTATTTGTTCTGAAATACTTTTTCCAAAAGTAATAAATTTAAAGAGCCCGCCCCGCAACAACATCTGTTGAAAATACCGGTTGAATGACCGGTGAAATACCACGAACACACAGAAGTCAGGCGTGAAGTACAATCATGCTTCTGCGTTTCGTCTGAATAGTGAGGTACCAGAGCACCAATTTCAGTCCTCGTCCCTTTCTCATCCTTTTCTAATAAGTATATGGTGGGAAGGGGAAGAGGATTGAACGGAGAGGGAATGGATAGGAAAAAGAAACCATATTTTTCTTGCTTATCCCCCTCCTCTGTCCATAAAAGGCAAAGCATCTGTGACTTATTTGCTTGTTGCGGATGTCTATGGGTAGCGGTCACAACATCAGGTGACGCGTTTTCTCGTTTACCACCTTCAACCATAAAAGAACAATTCAAGATTTGCCTGTGTAAAAGTCATACAATAAAAGTATGAAATGTTAATTATATTTCTTGAGATACTTAAATTTGTATCAACTTGCTTTGTTTTAAAAACGTATTACGTAGAAAAATACATTTTTATTTATTACTTGTAGTTCTGTAAACATACAGATATAATAATTCAATAATTTGATACAAAGAGACAGGCACACACAAAACAGGGACTATAATAGAGCCGTCGTGCATTAGTTATGAGCGATCCCGGGCCGACATATACTTTCTTATCAGCTCCGCCCTTCCATTGAAATGGTCGCACAATATGTCATAATTATTTAATTAATGCAGACCAACCCCGGGTTATCTACAGCCTACATTATTCAAGCCTACACGGATTGAATATTTGAACGACACAGCCGTTGTGAAAGGGACCTGAACCGACTGATGTGGTATTAATTTTACGATATTGTGCGTAGTCGAATCATCACGGGTAGTTGAAATTGTATTTAATAATTGGTTGTGTTCAAACAGTGTTCAAATTGCTCGTAAGGAAGCTCAGAATACTGCTGTATATTACTGACTGCTGTTACAACACATAAATATATATTTATATCTCAAGACACAAATCTCAGTTAAGCTTATAAGTGGGGGAAAATTTCTAGAGTATCTGGATTTAATACAAGTAAGTAGGTCTTAAGTAAAGAGGTGAGTATTGTCAACGTAGGAAAGGTTGAAAATACTTCAAGTTGAATGAAATTCTGTGTTAAATTTTGAAATATTTTCTAAAAAAAATTAAAAATAAATAAATCCAAAAGAGGCAGGCGGAGATTATGGATTTCCATTTGGCGCGATCCAGGCACACCTCTCTCGCTTCTTCTACATCCATATCGGTGGTCGGTTACGATTACTCCATGTATGATCTTTCTTTAGTATGTCTCTAATCTGATCGATATAAGTTCTCCTTCGACGTCCCCTGCCAACACTACCAATCAATTCGGATGTATACAATGTATAGTCAGAGTTAGGTTTGGCAGGAAAACCATGTTAAAAGAGTTAATGCTGGTGAAATACGATCCTTAAGAAGTATTTTAAACATGACATTGTGTTATAGGATTAAAAATAGCGTCATAACAAAAAAATAGATGTTGTAACTAAAATTGAGAAAGGTGAGCTCCGGTGGTCCGGGCATCTTGAAGGGATG
The DNA here is from genome assembly GCA_029849275.1 of Papilio elwesi. Lineage (NCBI taxonomy): Eukaryota > Metazoa > Arthropoda > Insecta > Lepidoptera > Papilionidae > Papilio > Papilio elwesi. The sequence continues at coordinate 8,989,536 of CM056697.1, forward strand.
AATGAAGTGAGAGTAAAAAAAATATTGGAAATTACAAATTCAGATTTATCTGAATATTATTTGTATGAATTTACATTAGATGAGAAAGTAACTTGGTCACAACGACTTAGTATGCGGTGCAATAGACAATTCGTGTCATTGGTTGGTGGACTCGCTCGGTGTTACATCGAATCAAGTCGACCTTCGCCGTTCCTAATTATTCGATTGTGTGCCTACACGCGTTTTAATTAATTGCCCTGATGTATATGCAATTTGCTTTTAAAACGTGTGGTCCCTTATTTACATTACCGCTATCGGGGTCTCATTGTACGAAAAATGTGCGTCATTTCTCATTGCGTATCTTAAAATCAGTAAAGCTTATAACTTCTAAATTATACCGCAATATGTATGCATAGAGCAGTAGTGGCTCAGTGGTTAAGGCCCCGTTTCGCGTAATGTAGGTCGCGGTTTCGAACGCAGGCAGGCGCTTTACTTTGCTTAACTTATTTCGTCACCATTGTCACCGATGAAGGAAAAAAGTTTTTCCTAACATCTAATTTGAATTATGTGTCATTGTAATAAGTTGTGGGAGTCCACTGGAATAGGGCGGCAGGGGACTGTTCTTTGAGCCGATCAATGGCGAAGGCCAACGTCCAACAGTGGACGATTGTAAGCTGAAATGAATGAAGGAATAAAATAATTAGTCAACTCGATTCTCGATTATATATATACATATATATATATATATATATATATATATATATATATATATTTCAATTTCTGTGTCATTTTTACTCTCTGGTATACCAAACGTAACATGTAAATACCAATCCATCTTATCAACAAATCTAAACAGTTTTCCTTCACAATTTTCGTAAACATATTGAATTCTAATCATACTTCGCTTTAAACGAAAGTAACCTTTTACATTGGCAGGTGGATAGCGGTCACGGATAGCTAACAAAGGTCAATCGCACGTCCAGAAGTACAAAGAGTGAGCCGTAATGACACAACACAGAAACAGGCAAAGGGCACCATTCAAATTCGATCACGACCTTTCTAAAACAAAACGTGACGAAATGTCAAGAGCATAAAGAATCCTCGGCCGGCACAAACGCGGCGGTCGAAAGGAATTCGTGACTTTTGTAACAAAAACCTTTCTGATCAGGCCTTAAATATATCGACACCGAAATTTCATTCGCTTTGAAGTCAAGCCCGTACTTTTATTGCATGATACACAACTTCAGTATAAATTTGCGGTATAAGGAATTTTATATACGTACATCTCTACAGCCTTGTACATTTATATGACTTATTAACGTTTCACGCTTTATTGTTTTCGTCCAGATGTTTACTATAAATTTCGTTTTTACAACTAGAGGTAATCAGTATCAATGTGGCTTTTTTATAACTGCAAGGTTAAATTTTTATATCCTCTGATAACACTATAAGGTTATACGATTGTAAAATTTTATTGTACCATCGTTATTTTCTATCCGTTTTATTGGTAGAATCCAGATAAATTGAATATTGTACGTCAAATTCGTTTAGACGTGTATTGAAAAAGCCAAATTATTTTTCTAATAAAAATGGAAATAAAGAAAAAAACTAAAAAGAGTTTATTTTGACAATTCCATCGGATGAACTTATTTCAGGCAAGAAAATATTGGGGCTTATGTTCTTAGTGTTTTATCTGTCTGCTCATTGGTTTCGGACGATGATTTTTTTTTACAATTATAAATAATAAAGCTTTACATCGTCCCGACAGATTATTTTTATTGCATTCAGAGAACTTTGCAAAGCAATGTTATGTAGATAGAAATTTCATATTTCTTCAAAATTATAAATCAATCATCTTTTCGAAAAATTTCGCCAAGTATAATGGCCATTACTTTATTACTAGACACAATCTTGTATTATATTTAATGGCCATGTAATTGAAAGACGTGTAGTAAGTATTATTCACGATTCAAGTCCCTTTATTCAAACGCGACTTATATTAACAATAGTAGAGACTGGTAGTGTGTCTAAACTTCCTATTCCAAAATGATGATGGAATTAAAAGATTTAATTAGCGTAGATACTAGAAATATAATACACCCTGTAGAAATAGTTTCATTTAAAACTATTCTTAAAATTTTATTTCCATAATACGAAGTTATCTTTCAGAACAGTATGTTATGTATTGCAACTTCACCCAAAGTAGGGGTAGATGGCCTGTAATGCCTATCCGTCTCGCATAGAACAGCATAGAGTGAAAGAAGACAATAGCGGAAAAGGACACGACGTGAGCTCGCAACCCCCAGAAATGAGAAAACGCCGCACAGAGAGATTGCAAATTCACAATTCAAGGAAAATAAATAACTCGTTTGACTTAAAATCCAACTGTGAATTCAACTTATCTGTGTGGGTTCCAATAAGCATTATTGCTTTTTATTCCATTCATCAAAAGCTTATAAAGAAAAACGTTATCGAGCCATTTTCGTATAACTAAGGTTGGGAAGTCTCCGCTAATAACAGTGTTGCTGCACGCGCTATAAAATCGAAACGTAAGGTTCGCGAGTAATTGTTAAAAGCGATCTTGAGGAAGGGCATTGGAAATAATGGTTCGGCTTCTTGCAAGATAAAATCTTCGTGTCGCTTCGCACTGGCAGAAGCGCTGTGCCAATCGCGTCTTCAATGTATACAGGCGGTTCAACTTTACCAAAGCTAAATTTTATTATATATTTTAAGGTTTTATTATTTTTTATTATAAAATTGCAACCGATTACATATACTTAGAAAATTGATTCAAGTAAGACCAATCATATTCACATGAACAACACCATTACGCTCATGTCGAATGGACACAAATAGTGCCATAAATATTTTCCTTGCTCCCAAATGTTTTTGTTAGGCGTATGTGCTGATTTATTGACCTACCACAGATTCGGCTTAATAAGTTATTGCTAAAATTAATATACTAGTGAATATTTATACCAAGTTATTATATTATCACAGATAATACAAATGGACGAAGGTAAAAAATATCATAAATAATTTTTTTCGTGATTTTTGTATCACGCTATGTAAGCCGTAATACCGTCCTTGCATATTTGCGAGCCAGGAGTCCATTTTTATCCTGCCGATGCAGCACTTCTGCGTTCCCAGTAATTGGTTGAAGTTATCTACGTCATTACATCTCGACTCTTCCCGCTTTTATCGTTTTATTTTACTTTTTCTTGTTCTATTTGCGTTTGTTTTTAATCAATTACACCTAATCATGTACCTCTAAAATTATACGAACAAATACTAATATAGCAATCATTGTATGACATTACATATACAAAATCGTACCCTAGCAAATACATTGAGAGCTTAGGTACAGTAACATTAAATAATTGAATTTATTTCTTTTACATTAAATAGCCATTATCGTTACTATAGTAACGGTATCGATCTATAGATCAAAAATCTTTCGATCATCGTTGCCCATATTTTAGGCGGGAGAAAAAACACTAAACGAATTGTAACATTGTTTCACAAACATTATCCCGTCTTAACGTGATATTTTAAGGACTTTATATAATTCATTCGGTATCGTGCTACCATCGGTATTTCACTAAATGAAAGCGGCCGTTCCATATTTATAGCGATGCTGGACATAATTTAATAAACAAAGCGGGGCCAAGCCGACATTTTAATGCCACCATGCTCATAGGATCCGATAATGGATCGTAACTGGTTTCTGCGCCTAAAGAGATAGTATTGTAAGGAACTAGTTCCAGTTACGTGATACTACAGCACATGTATTGACTCCCATAGTTACCAGAGAATTGTATCTAATGTATGATCATTAATAATTTTATTCAGCAATATCTGATAAGACAACAAATAAATTTAAATAGAATAAGTTGTCTAAAAAATTACAGTTGCAACGCAACATACAGGTTTAAAATAATTAATCGCTAGTATTCTATAAGCAATAAATAGTCCGTTTGATAGTGACAAATACGTCAAGATTGTATTCAAAGAAATCTGAAATGGAATATATATGCGACAAGGAATGATATTGGTCGAGACGAGTAGCACTCACATTTATTGCTTATACCATATCGTTTTCTCACTTATCTAATTTCTTAATAGGTCAGATGTAGTATATATATAAGTATTTGTTGCATGCTTAAAATACCTTATTCATCGGATGACAAATGACTGGCGCGGCTCAAACGACGAGGATCGGGCGAGGCGGACGGCGCAGTATAAACATTTACATTGGACGTGTGGCCAACGAGATCGTGCTTCAATTTGAGACTTATCTCACCGTCTTTGTTTCCTTGACAGGTGCATTAGTGTGCTATCATGCAACAATTAAACGAATCCATTCCTGCTACGTCACCGTGAGTGGATGTAAGACAATACCGTGGATACCCTCTAGCGCTTCGGCTATCGGTTCATCTATCGTCAGACTCGATCCGACATCGATTTGTTAGAAAAAAATCTCAAGTTAAAGTATTTAATGATTTGATTCGATTGTCTAGTTTTGTGTTATGTATACAAAATGAATACGCTATACTGTACTGTGCTTAAAGCGCTGATAATAGATTTGGTCACCGAAAAGATACAAATAGTCACATCGAAATGGACATGAATATTGTATAGCCCATGTTTTTAGACCAAGCTCAATTTGTTAGATTTAAGTATGTCATAGCCTAAAATAATTATGGTAGCAAATTATTTTAATATCTTTATGCAATCATAGCTATTGTATACCACAAACTAAATTTCGAGCTATTTCTTTTTCTCGTGACATTACTGAGACACAACTTGAAGCTATCTAGTATATAGTAAAACTCTTTCGTAATTGTATAAATATGCGGTAATGCCGGTAAACACAGAGACGGTAAGACAGAAGACAAATAATAACAATTTACAAGTTACTTAATAAATCAACGAATACAAAATTCAAGAATCAAACACAGACACTATAAAATAAACCTTAAATGTCCACCGCTCAATATTACTATTTTATAGAAGGTGGTAAACGAGGAAACAGCTACCCATAGGCCCCTGCAACAAGATAATGAGTTGCAGTTGCGTTGCCTACCTTTAATATACAGGAGGGGAGGGGGGACAAAAAAAAGAATATTTATGTTTCCTATCTATCCTCTCCCCTATTAAATCCTCTCCTCTTTCTTCCCATCCTTTTGTTATTAGAAAAGGATGGGAAAGGGAAGATGACCAAAATTAGCTCCTCCTACGGCCCCTTACTTATCGGACGACTTCACGCCTGTCTTCTATGAGGTCGTGGTATTTCACCGGTCGAGCCGATGCAATATATGTTGTTGTTACGGGTTCAGTCATAGGCTTAACCCAATGCCTTCCATAGAATGCATGTAAATACCAGTGGTAAATTCTTAATACGTTTATGTATATAGTAGTAAACATTATGTATAATATTAAACTTACAAGTACGATGTAAGACTTACACTGCTATCTAGTACAGGATATTTTGCAAATAACTTACGTGTAGCATTATTATGCTATGGATTAGAACAGCGCGATGAACTATGCTCTAGGATAAATAGCAGCTATACTCGTACACCTCGAGACTTTGAAGTTAAGTCATAACATAATATTTATTAATGTAGCTTTAAGCTAAACATTTCAACATTTAGTTAATAAAAAGCAACGTAGTAACAATGCATTAGTCTCGGTATTAAGAGGTAATATTTTCCTGTATTTGTTAATTTAGAGACACATTGATTTTACAAAATGTTTTACAATACAACATCGGGAGCCAATCAACGATGACATATTATGCAATTTTACATACAATGAGATAATCTCTACGAAATGATCTAAGGAGTATACACCCAGAACGCATCTGCGACGATACATAAAGCGTCAAAAAAGCAAATTTAACTAACTGTCCTTTTTAACTAACTAAGTTTAGGAAGTGCTTTATGACAATAGCCGAACATTAAGTTTCGCTGTCGGCATCCTTCCTTTCAGCCTCTCCTTTAGAATTATGACATATAAATAATATACATTTTGTACAACATATTTATGCGCAGCTACAGCTATTTCTTAGTCTAGCATAACTTCTTCAGAGTTATTTATAAAAGGTTATGTCTACTCAAATTTTCATTCCACATTTTAAAAATCGTTTACGAATTACTCAAACATATTTTAAAGATCAAAAGTTATGACAACAATGCTTGCTTCGGTGCAGATGAAGAAAACGTGTGAAATTATGAAATTGTCGATTGGAATTTTGTATTTAAATACAGTGTCATTTTAAAGCTTGAACTTAAAGACCTTTAGATACAAAATCATTTCATTACAATATTTTATATTTCTACCATTCTACTGATATGTATATACATTTTGATTGGTTCTATTCAAGAACGCCATAAAACTTTAATAGTTATTTTAAATATATCTCCGTGAGAGACTGCAACTCAAACAACGTATAACAGTTGAATAGTAACGATCTATCGCCTGGGTTGTTAACGTACTAGAGAATGGTGGTATCAAGAACACTCGTCACCGACTAGCATTTCTTCGTATATTTATTGATAAGAAAGAAACTAGATAAATTTGTTGGACCAGCGTAATCTCTGTCAGTTTATTAATTCTAATTCTAAAAAATAAATGAAACAATTGTCGTGATATTAGCTTGATAATATAATGAATGTATCGAACACGCGATTTTCATTAAAGGTCCAATAATGTACAATATGATGACCAGTCTTAAACTTTTTCCAGTGTGCACATGCATACACTAAGTGATATCTTAAAATAAGTTCGTTTAGACTCTTTAAAAATATTCTGAAAGCTAAAGCGGTACCAAGTAATTCACAAAATAAAGTAAAACACAAGTGCTGTTCTAAGATAACACTGAAGAAGATTTAGAATAACAAAACCCGAAACGACCTCGACGCTAGAAATCTAAATGTTTTAACAATTTTTGTGCTTATGAGTTTCAAAGAAAAGTTACAGAAAAGAAAAAAAGTAAGAGTATTTCTTTATAATGTTCCTTTTGTACTCGACGTTCTTTCATCACAAGACGATAAATTTCAAAGACAAGATTGCTTTTGTACTGTTTTTATCGAAATCTTTGTTAATTCTCTGTACAATGATGGCGGTAAATGATATCAGCCTTGAGAGAAGAAATTGTATTTTAGAACAAGAAATTTCAATTAGCTTATACCTTTTAGGAAAAGGGAGGAACTACTATCTCTTAACAGCAAATTACAGATTTGCTACAAATGAGAATGGGCAGTTTAATTATTGTACTCGTACTCTAACTAACCGAAGAATTGGAATTATGGAGTACTAAAGCTGTTTATGGTATTTCTTAATTCACGAGTAAATTGTTATCAGAACTACAAATTTCCTAAAAATTCGTGGATCTATGGTCTATAGTTAACGGAGTTCTAGCCTTTTGTATTTTCTTTTCCAACTCGATAGCCATCTCATTCAGTACCTTACCGGTTACTTACTTGAAGCTGGGGAAGACTGAACATCACAACGCACCATCCAAGAGTCAACATGGTGGACTTCAATGACTCCTTCTTCTCCTCCTCCTTCCTGTAATAAATTAAAGTCTGTAAATATTGATGTCATTTGTTAAGCCGAGAACTATATAAAGATTTTGTTCAGTGAGCAGTCAATTAATAATTTTGTACTTTGAGTATTAAGATCCGGATGTAATATTCATCTTTGTTGCAAGATTCCTTATCAAAATATTGATTTGACTGTTAATATTTATAACCATAATACCGCTTTAGCTCTTATTCATTGTAAATATACGTGCATAATTATGTCTATATGGCATAACTTCTACGGACGTTGTGTTCAACGTAGCTTCCGTTACACGAATAGTTCGAGCAAACAAAATATCTAACATTGTATGAGCTGTGAACCGAACATATTTAGACCTAAGTTTGCGCTCTGTGTATAAAACGTTATAGCTTTTTTTTCATATTTTTTCTTTCTTTTTCATAGTCTTTTCATCTTCAGATGTACTTTTGTTAAAATTAATATAGAGTGATTTTAATGCGAACTTAAAGGGCTCGTGATACGTGGGATAACAATGATTGTTATTTCTTCATGTAACTTTCTATCGAAGCCTTTGCCTTTTTTTAGAATCAGTGATGTGAGCACCGTAAACTTGGCCGGTGACATTAAAAAAATAATTAAGCCCGTACTCGCTAAGTTACTCCTAAAGACTTTTTAATTGATTGCTGATTTTTATCTAAGCGGGTCATACATGGTTCCGCGCATACATGCCTGATCCTATTCAGCACAAGTGTTGATCATTTTTCACCACTTCATGACCTAAACGCGCAATTGTCTGATATAACTTCATCTAGGACGTCCCCACTAACACGTTATAAATCCAGGGAAAGTATTTTATATACCTATGAATCTGTAGGAGACGATTATGTACCAAGGAAAAATTCTTTTATAAGATATGGCGCGTCTAACAATTATTATAACAATTTATCTAATTTAGATTGTTTTTAGTTTTAAAAAAAAACATTTTTTTATTAAAGTATTTTATAGCATAAATAAAGAATGAAGCGGATATTCAAACAATCTTATCGGAGTACGAGTACCTTTTGCTAGGGAAACGTACTAAAGGATAATCTAAGCGATCTATGAATAAGGTATTTAGTCGGATGTGTGTGTGCCAGCCCTGGTACTGCTATAGTAAAGAGGTCGTTTGATACAATACTTTGTGCTTATACGCCCTGTACACTTCAAAGATACCTCTCGTTACTAAGCTCCTCTCATAGATTATTAATTCAATGGCCATTGAGCTTAGTTATTGAACTAAGCTTCTTATTTAAGGATTGGGTATTGGGATTATAAAACGAATTTCTTAGTTTTTGAGTTTTATAGGGAAAAGCATAAATTGATGAATTCCGTGAGTTGTGAATAAGTTGAACGTCTGAGTTACTACATTGCTAAAGGAGTTTATTTAAATTAATATTTTTTATTGTAAACAATAAATATAAACAAACAAAAATATGATACTAGATTACAGTAATGTAAGAACGTGGAGCGCATTCGAGCGTGGGTCGACGTAAATGGTAGTGAAGTGAACACGCTGTACATGAGACACTGAATCATTTGCAATTACACGTTATTGTGCCTTTGTACTATTAAATGTCCGATGCTCTTACTCTTAAGAATGTAGTATTGTAAGCAAAGTAGCAGGCCGTGTGTTCTGCGATGTTTGAAGGCGGTACGTTGAATTTGGATCGCTGGCGCACATTTTGTCAGCCTTCTAGCACTAATGGCGTCGTTTCTCGAATTGATGACACCGGCCGCCCGGTTACTTATAATGACAATTTGTTATATGGCCTATTACTGCTCGATATCCGATTACAATGTTAGTGGCTACGGTCAGGCCAAGATGTTTATGCTCGCACCGCAGTAGTGCCACTAAAGATATACGATAACGATTATCCACAAAGTGCATTTTCTGTTTCGAAAGTATCACTTGAACTGATATCGATATTTTAAATCGATTACTTCTATTACTATATTTTTAAATCTATAAAGCGAATTGTATGTTTTCTGTAAACTACTTCTGTTATCCTTCAAAAAGACAGTTCTCTATGTGTACGATCGTCAATATCCAAGTGCGCTTTGCCTTAAACTCTTCTCACAAGATGTCTAACAAGGACTAGATTGTATTGTCTTCCACATTAGAAGTTTATCTAGATCAGGCATCTATGCAATGACCTATAAATCAAAATGGCTACCGTGCATTTAACGTTAATTTCCATAAACTTCATACAGCTTGAGAAGCCTGAGGCATGATTTATTCTAGATTCGATTTTTTGTTTGAATATGCAAGTGTATATACTTAACGCTGACCGCAACAATGGACCCCACTATACCTCGAAAAACATTAATGTATGGAGTGGGGTACAACATAAGTTAAGAGTAAACATCGCCTGTCGTTAATCCTTTGCATAAGCAAACGAACAGTATTAAACGAATCCTTCAAATAATCCACTACGAAAAGCCGACAAGTCGCTGGCAACACTCGACGAACGCGATTTCCTTGGCAAGCGGTGAAGTTCTCAATGTATTTACATTTTCACACATAAAGTAAATTCCTCATATCCAGAAGTTAGAGTGCGGGGAAACGAAAATAGCGATTCATCACAAGTTTTAATCTGTTATAGAGTTTGGCCCACTTGTGGTTTTGTGGTTTACACACGGGCGTTCGAAACGCTTATCCGCTGATACACGTTGTGTGAATTCCGTATTTAAACTTTATTGCGTCACGACAATGTTATAATCAGTGGCAGAATGTTATTCACAAACTTTTACCCTTTTACGTTAAAAAATGTAATTCAAATGTTTTTTATTAAAGCTATTAAGAAAACATCTCAAAACATTGCACTGATGGTGCAGTGCAGATTTATCCTGAGGCATAAGTCTAAGGTTTGCTTTCCCTAAAGAGTCAGTTATATTTGCACATTCGTCTTTATCAGTAGATCAGATGTACATCCTTTCATATAGACATACCGAGTATTCGAACGAAACGATTCGAATCTTCGGTCATCGGAGCAAGCCTGCGTCAGAGTTTCCTTCTTACAAAATTACCATCTTTCGACCACGTTACTACTTAACATCAGGTGGGATTGTGTTCGAGCGCTGGTTAATTCGTAATACGAACAAAACTATCACCATCGATAGAACTCGGCACAGGTAGGGTTATACGATCTTTTTAAAATCGCATTTGAATTGTAATCATCATGAGCCGAAGGATGTCTGGAGGGGAGGCCTTACCTTAGGGGCTCTACAAAGATCGCTCTTTCGCACAATGAATCTCGTAAACTTTCACAACCATAGTATAGGAAGTACCGTACGACCTAGTGTTGTTGGTACTTCGTATCCAAGGCTTTTATAGCTTTTGGCGGATCTATGTTTTTTTTTTGAGAAATAGTCTTTCCCTTTCAATTCCTCTTTTTTGGTGCGGTAGTTACAATGTCAGTTATCTTGGTTCTGCTGGGGATCACGTCATTTCTGAATTTCATATTTAAAGTATAAATAAAATAGTTAATGTGTATTAAATTGCATAGCAAAATATATAAAAGACCATATTTATAAAGTCATAAAGGATTTACAACGCTCGTTTGAATCGATATGGTACGCAATATTTGGACGCGCCGGCCGTGGTTTACCTCAGCTGCTAAAAGTACCCACAAATTTTACCTAAATTCCTCAGCAACAAAATTAAATATTTTTACATTCATTGCGTGAGGATACACTGCACGCAACGCACGATTTTATTTTACTTTATTGTATAGTCTTTGCTTATATTGTTTTGGAAAAGTTTAAAGCCAAAGTAGCCGCGTGCCTTTTTTGGTGGACAAACTTACCATCATTCCTTTCGACTTAACACATCGTCTTATAGCACCGAGGCTTAAAAGTATAGTACTACAATATTTCTTTCTTGGACAGAATCGTCTTCCTCGTTATTGCAAAACTTACTATGATAATGCTGTTGACCATCATCACCTTCAATATCATTACTATGATTACCAAAGGCTAAGATCGAAGGTGGTCCATTTACCTGACATTCGAGAGGTATTACTAATAGGATATCTCTTTAAACAAAGTTTAATAGTGGTAGAGGCCGCAACAACAACATCTGATCCACGAATGGACGGGCTCAATCGGTGAAATAACTCACAGAAAACAGGCGTGAGTAGAAGTACTCTGCGTTTCGTATAAGTGAGGTGCCGGTGGGTTAACGGGGAAAAAGAAATATCCTTTTTTCTGTCTATGCCCCTCCGTCCAATAAACGTAGGCAACATCTTTGGTTGTTGCGGATGTCTATGGGTAGCGCTTAGTTAACATCAGGTGATCCGCTAGCTCGTTTGACACGGTCTTCCATAAAAAAAGTTAAGTGAGTGGAGTTCTGATGAGCTAATTCTATCTTAGCTAAAGCTTAGAAATCATACAAGACAATAATTGAATATCGGTTCTAATGCAATTGTTGCTGGAACATAAAACTAACTGGGGCTGTATTTCATTGTTTTATATTATACTAATATTGAATATGTTTGTTTCCGCTTAACACTCAAGTTGTAGGTGAACATTAAAAGCCGCTTATGAACACGTTTCACCCGGTAGTTGGGCACTTTAATGAAGCTGTTTAGGGACCACTCACTCATTACGTCGTGAAATACTTTCGCTGATTCGTGAGTGTATTTCAAAAGTCTGAGAGGTGAATTAATTTGTCTGGATGGGTCTGGATGGTTTGGGAAATTGTTCAATTTATTTATTGTAGTTTCGCATTTTAAGCGACATTCACTGCTTCCGAATCTTAAAGCTTTATTTTGACATAACTTTTGTGTCTATACGGAATAGTTAATTATATTTTTAACTTCAATACATGATGGACGAGGATACATCATAATATTTACCATTGTAAGTACTTGTACCCTTACCTTTGTTGTGGGTTGGTAGAAATTTCTCATCTTTGCCTTTTCCTATTGGTAACGATGAGTTATTATGTTTAATTGTTAAGACAAAGAATTTTGAGTCAGAATCAACATTATAAACTCTTAATCTAAGGTTTACAAATTCAATTTCCTGTCCAGTGTGAAATGTGTGAATGCGGCATTCACACATTTCATTCACATTATGTGGTTGCATTATTTCACCAAACCGACAGATAACGGATTGTAAGCAATAAAAGCTCGCTGATTTACTGCAAACAGCTGAGCCGACGCTAATGCCCGTAAATACTTTAATAAATTTAATACACTTTTATTTTCGACATCACCACAAAACGTAGTCTTATTGTTATGACCTCGGAACAAATTCCTAATTGATTGTACAACATACCATTATTACATTGACCAATAAAAAGTATATATTGAGTAAGTCTGGATAATTCTTTGGTTAAGTTTAGATGTTTTCAATCTAACCGAGGTGATTGTTTCACTTCTTTGGAGGCGGTCTTCTCTCAGATAGTAGTTTAGGCGGCGATTCGATGACGACCTCTTGTACTATTAAAATATATACTATATTAAAAGTTATATATTGTAAAAATTGAAAAATTCAATATTTTGTACGTGTAGTTGAATTCTTTTTGAACTGAAATAAATAGGCGCATGTATAGAAGCATAAGTATTTTATTTATTTAAGATGGGAAAACTGAATTATAAAACGTGCCATTTCTCTCTTTTTATGCAATATAATGTATCAAAAGTGATTAAATATTAAAGGGCCTAATTAAAAATTATTAGTAATCTCAAAAACTCGTTGGGTCCCTTTTGTAATGAAACACCGCCACGTCGCCTGCTAATTGATGTTGTCAGTCAAAATAAAATGGATTCCAACAACAGTCGCTAGCGGGTATCAAATGAAATCATCCCCTGGGAACGGCGCATGTTTATTTAATCCCATAGTTTCAATATCGATGCAATCCCTCCCCTCTTTCAATTATCACAAACTGCTACATGACCTCTCGCTTAATTTCTGTTGTATCTGAGCCACTACGTCCAAGCATACATTGTTGCCGAAACTTTGTTATTAGTGAATTCTTTATGGCCAAAAGCGATTTCTTCTTGAGCGAATAATTAATTAATTATAACGCCAATAAAAGTTATAAAGCGTTGGTTGTACATTCTGCACAGTATTTATGTTAAGATTATTTACAATAATGGCTACTACTTTAAATCCTCCATTCCGTTTGTCTCCTTGACTTTTGGCATTTCGCCAATAACTATAGACCTAATTTGATTTCTTCCTCGATCTTTTTCTTCTCTTCTTTTTAAATCTCTTCAAATACATACATGAATTATGTCTAAACGCTGAGCTAAGGGGTTGATTACAATATTTTTTTTTTTTATTTACATTATTATATTATATATTTTTTAACCACGAACCTTTGCGGACATCCTCTTAACACTTCCAAAGTTTCATCACAATATTATCAATGGTTAAGGACCGCACATCACATATAAACTAACACACAAAAATTGATTTATATTTATATAGATAAGAAATAACTATGCATTATAAAAATGGACCACCTTGAGAAATAAGTTATAAGTACAATTAGTATTATTAATTGTTTTCTACTCTTATGTTTGTCTTAATGTAAATTATGTTAATTTTTTAATCAACCAAGAATAATTAAATTAAAAGTAAATAAATATGGAATAATGCTAGAAGCCTAATGGTTTACGGTCCATGGACTGATGTATATTACGATGAGAGATAATGTAATGGGATCGAATATTCTAATTAGTATTAAAATGCAATATTTAAAAATAAATTAGAATTAATTTAATTTAGGCTTTTGAATATTCAAACATATTTACTAAAACTACTATAAACATGATACAATATGGTCATATAACCGGCTGCTACGCGTATTACGAAAGATAATATATAATCCAATAAAACATTAGTTCAGCTTTATGGCTATTGGAAGGAAGCTTTTCTTCGATTTGTGTTAAATCACAAGTTTAATTGTCCGAGAAATAAAGGGATTAAGCAGCTGATCCCTGTGATAGTTGCGTCCTGTTTGAGTTTCGCAACTTGAAGATTGATTCGGTTACAACTATAATTGAAGTGTGTAATTGAATAAAGTTCAATTGTTACTTGCAGAAATGTTTCTAATTCTATTCCCTTAAATTGCACATTTATCTTATACTAGTGACTTGCCCCTGCTTCGCATGGCTTGCAGACCATGTATTAAAGGGTATTTTCTACACATTACTAATTTCTCTGCATTATAAATTTTCTGTGTAATTTTTATTTCTATAAAATACTGTATACAAAATCTTACACATTCTGTGCCACAAAAAATATCTTACATCAACAATCAAGGTGGCTATGGCTACCATACAACACAAACCAATAGCAATTATTTTTATAGTCATTTGTTATCGATCTTCTAGTATAACAGCAACTGAATAGATCTTCCCTGAAGGAGATTATCTTGATTGCGTATTGTTAACACAATGTTTGCAAACTGCGTAGCAAAAAATATTAGCCGTTTTATGATAGCAATAAAGCATTTACGTGTTCGGAAATTTAAGGCTAATAAGGCCATTAAAATTATATTGATATTGCTCAACCGGGCGTCCGCACAAAGGCTTAAGGTTCATGTTTATAAAACACGACAGATCGTATAAAACTGAGCTTTTACAATTCGATATTCTACTACCATTAAATTATTCTATTCGGATCCTGGTTTCTATTATTTGAACTTTATAACAATTATATGTAGGACTGCCATTTTGTTTTGTATTTTTGTTACGTAAAATAAAATACCGGTATTATTTGGGTATAGAGAAAATGGAACAGAATTTTATATACAAATCCTTGCAATTACAAAAGTAACACGTCAACTTGAACGGTACATTGGAACTAAGTAATATTTCATCAGCTTTACTTTTAACGTGAACGATTAAAACGATTTTTTCTATATATCCATTTGTGATTTATTTTATATTACCGTACATACGTTATTCGTGCATTGCTTATTTTATTTTAATTTACAAGGTTCCTGTTTTAATGTTGATATTAGAAGTGTCAATTTAACATAACAACTTTTTCACCACTCCCATTAACATAACTTATATATATATATATATATATATATATATATATATATATATATGTTTTTTTGGGCGGCGCTGTGCCGCCCTCTTGTTTCCCTTAACATGGTTAAGGTCAGGGAGCTGGGGTGGTGGTACATAATTTTTTCAGGTGGATTTTATTTCTTAATACTAAAAACTTTACGAATGTTTAATCTTAATATCTCAAAATCTAATTCTACTTTAAAAAATATACAGATATACATGAAAACAATTACATCTAAAACATGAATTATAATTTAAAAACATATTTAAAATAAATGATACAGTTTACTTTACATATTATGACGAGTTACTACTTCACATAGTTTATTTTTCTTCTTAACAGTGGTAGAGCCCCAGATCTGCTGCACGAATAGGCCGGCTCGACTCGGGAAATACTACAGATGAAATGCGTGAATTATAAATATTCTGCGATTCACTTGATGATTAGCGGTCACTTAACATCAGGCAACAACTGTACTCGTTTGCCAACTTCTACCATAAAATAGTTATAGCATAGGTCTAACGGAAGCGTAATTTTACCAAGTATGGACCTAGGACTTAAATGTATTAGGAATACGCAAACGAATAGCGGTTCATCAGCCCATGAACATATTTAAGGACCGGTCCTTTAAGAAAGAGTATACTCATTCTTCAAGGGCCCTAAGTAGCTTTCACTTAAAAATACCACAAACGGAAAACTACTTATATAATAACTTAACTCTTATAAAATATAAAATGTTGATAAGTATAATTAAATGCTGTAAAAGTGTTAACTTTATACATTATATCTGCAGCATTTATGATAATACATTCGTGTCGTGTCATGTCGTAAAAAGTACAATTACATCTGTGTACTCGTATGAACATTGTAAATTGTATTAAGGTCTGTCTGTTATAATAATTACAATAAATTCTGTGATTATCTTCGTACAAAACTTGAGATTCATTTATGGTGTCGGAATTTCACGTCGTAAAATTTTATGAACGGATTAAATTTGTAATTTTTACGAGTGTTTGTTTTAATCTTTTATTAACGCGTCGAAGTGGAAATTTTTCATTTAATCTAATACAGTAAAATAAGCAGTAGAAAGAAATTGTAAAAGGAAGTAACATACAAAAAGAAACAACTTATAAGCTGACCTGTCCGGTCCTGTACTCAATTGAAAGCTTGTTCTTTTAAGGAAAAGACGTAATAAACCAAAATCTTAGGCCACTGCCGCTACTGAAAAAATGTTGGCACCAAATTAAATACAGAAAGGTGGCGTAGCAAACCTTAAGTAGAAGGAATGATGTCATGAAAAATTGTTTTAAATATTCAATTTTTAGGATCAAAATATAATTATTATATTATAAATGCAAATTTGAGTTTGTTACGCTTTCACGAGTTACTACTTAACCGAGCGTCATGAAATTTTGTACGCATATACATATGTATCATATGCCTTACCGAGAGAAAGACAAATATACCGGTTGCCATAAAGAATCAGTACGACTTGAAATAACAACTTCTTGATATTATGTTATTGTCATAATATCATACATTACAATAGCGGTTGCCATGGTAACAACTTTCTGACATTTATTTGTAATTTACGGAAATGTCCTACTAGTAGGAAAATAAGAAACGATATAATTATATGATTAATTAACGAATAATTATATCAATTAAAACTAAAGAAACTTCAAGTACAGTCAAATACACAGCGTTTCGCATTATCAGTCTACTGGCGCCATCTATAAGATAAAAGCACTGTTAAAATGTCGGTAACGCGAACTCATAACATTTCTATTATACAAAAATGTGGTTATTTTTGTTGACTATGAAAGTGTTAATACACGCATACACGTACTTATTATTGCAATTAAGAAGTTCACATTCATCAAAACAAAATAATTGTATGAAATTAACGTAATCAATTCGAAATAAACAAATATTTTATTGCTAAGGTATGTATACACGTGTGAAACGAAGCGTGTCGCACGCGCAACAAATTCTTAATCACCTCAGCCAACGCGCAGAGCTCGGGCCCGCTCAGGAATTTAGTGCGTCTAATTGCGTTTCTGTGTTGTCGGAACATCTCAATTAGTCAGGCTCAATACTCTTGCATGAGCATTCAAAGCCGAACTTTACGACTGTGTGCACGCTCCTTATCTGAATTACATAACAACATGGTGGTTACACATAATTTTTTAGGGCGGTAATTATAAAAATAAAACAAAATTACCAATTATAAACACAGAGTTATTCATTGATATATAAAATAAATAAATAAATACGCGCTCACGCCCTTAACCCAGAGGGTAGGTATGATAGATAAGAAGATACATAATGAAGCCTACGTTTACCTCTGACTAAAAAAAATATTTTCGCCAAATGTAAGATTAAATATTACCCCTCTGGGTTACGGGCGTGAGTGCATATTTATTTATTTATTTATTAGATTAAATTATTTTCTGGACATAAGAATATTTTAGACGTTTCTTATACATTTTTGAAGTGAAAACTTCTTTAGCCGCCTTAAACGATATTTGACATGTAAAATCTTGTAGGTTCCCATCAACAACATGCTAAACATGTATCAGCAATATGTTTATTTGAATTTGCAACAGTTATGATAAAATATATTAAAACAATATTTTTCTTGTATCCAATTTTTCAATTTTGGAAGGAATGTGCAAGAAAAGCTCAATATCGTAGCGATGAATATAATATAGTCGAAACTATAAAATAAAAGTGTACTTTAAAAAGATAGAAATAGCTTTAAAGATATTTTGTGTGTTGAAGTGATTAGCGTGTCAAAAGCAACACGCAAAGATTATAAAACAAAAAGCTTTACCGTGTTTTGATTAAACCTAAACGAAGTTTCAACGTGTCCAAAGAACAAAGTCGTTTCGTCATGAGAAATGTAAATTTACTTAGTAAGTCTTTATCATATTTTTTTAATAAAATTCAATGTTGTAAAAATATTCTACTTAAAAAGTTAAGGTAACCGATTGGTTAGTAAGGCAATAAAGATCAATCCGATATAGGAGCTTTTGTGACGTAATCGCTGTCGAACGCCAAAAATCAATGACTTATGCATATCGATTGACAACAACATTAATATGCGTAACTCAGTTCTAATACATCTATAAAGAAAATATTTTTGACGTTAAAATTTTAAAATGTAACGCCTTTTAAATCAAATTGAAAAAAAAGACTCAAGCATTAAACAAATAATAATTGAAATCACCTACAACCGACGAGCATGTATGCGTAAATGTATGAAAGTAGAAGAAGCGAGAGAGGTGTGTCAGGATCCCACCAAATGGAAATCCATGATCTCTGCCTAGCCCTCTAGGTTACGGGCATGACGCATTTTATTTAAAATAATCAATCAACATTGTTTGTGGAAACTATTACGTATCAACTGTAACCATTCGACTTGTAATGATTATATCAAGCAACACGTTACGTCCAACAAAAACCATTCAAAGGATTTCGCACCATCAAAAAAACGTTATTTAATAAAGTCAAATATCAATCTCATCAGGAACGTAACTATACTGATTGTTACTATGAAGTTTTTGTATCACTACAGACACAATCAACTTCATTACTAGTTCAATCTAAGAAAAAAATCCAATTGATGTACATAAACAGTTAATTTTAAACTATTTTACTTTAATTACCATAGCAAAAAGTGCGCGGACGAACGTTGTTACGATGCTTATAAAATTTGTTTTGTTATATTTTGCTCTTGAGATGAGGGCTATCGTTCAGTCACGGAGAGTCATGGTCAGTGTTACGCAGCATTCTTCATTCCTTATCTTAAGGTGTACATTTAAGTTTCTAGTAGTAGTACTAAGTACTAATGTAAACACTGTTTAAAGCTGTTAGTAACGTTAATAAAGTGAACTAACTTTATTAATTAAAACAATTGTATGATTAAATATCAATTACGTTTTATATAAAGTTTTATTTTATCACCACAATGAAGAAATTCGATGAAGAACTAAAATGGACGACAAAGTTCTTAAAGTTAGTATGCTGAATTGGCGATGGGTCGGTCACATCTGTCGAGCAAACGACGTCAGATGGGGGAGGAAAATCCTGGAATCGAGGGTTGGGGACCACAAGTATGCGACGCCCTCCTTCTTGATGGACCGATGACCTCGTAAAGACGGCAGGAAGTCGCAGGATACGGTGCGTGGATTACCGCAAACTTCGGAAGGCATTGGGGAATGCCTATGTCTAGCAGTGGACTGACAAAAGCTGATGATGAAAACGTATTTTTAAGGTTTTGAGGAGAATAAAACCTCGTTAGTTATTATTTTTGTAAAAATTGAAGATTCTGTATTAAAAAGAAGAGAAAAAATAAAGTAATTTACAATTGTGTTTAGTAATAAATTAAAAACGGCACTAATTCTTTAAATAAATGTAATGTAAAAAAGAAGCAGCGATAGGGCTCTCGCTTCATCGGTCAATTACAAAAAGGTAATCCCGAGGAGGCACTTAATGAATCATTATGGCCGGCGGCGCGGCCAGGCCGATGGGTGACGCGTACGGAATTTATAGCCCAAGTTGCCTTTATATTATAAATTTATTAATACAATTATATTATCTAAGTAAGTAAATGAATACTAAAAGTTTAGTAAGAATGCGATAAGCAAAGGACTGGAATAAATTCTTTGTTTCGTGGTGGGTAGAAAATACATAAGTTCCTAGGGATGCCGTATACTCAGTGCTTTATTATGGCACTACAAACAAATGAAATATTTTCATAGAATGTGTTTTAAACGTATATTTTGAACATACCATGATATATAAGTCCATATATTTGTTACTTCGCGTTAGAATTTTCTAAACAAAAATCGTTTGAAATTCTCAAAACTAACTTAAAAACGGAGACAGTGTTTTAATTTCGGGTGTGTAATGTCATATTTCGAAGCTCAAAGACTGCACTATGAATGCTAACGAGCCTGCAGCTAGACGGACGTTTGAGCGACTCGGAGTCAAAGGCGAAGCGCGTCGACATCAGTCATAGAGACCCGGTGTGACCTTGCCTTTATAGCGCGGAGCAGAGGCGTGGTGTGAAAGTGCATTCACAGTAACTGATCACTATATAGATATACTGCGTGCTTTAAAATTAGCCTTTATTTTATATGGTCACACTTTTTTAATACTAAGATTTGAGGTCTTCTTAGAGCAAATAAATTAACTAGCTGTTAGCCTCCGTCCTTTGTTCGACTTTTAAAATTTACAAAAATATTAATTAAGAAAATTCAAAGGTATACTGCGATTTATACAATTTGTCTCGTTGTTTTGCAGCTTATCACTTGTAATATTAAGTCTATTAGGACTTAACGTTTTGGAAACGGTGAGCAATTTCTTCTGTTATTCTCTGTCTATCACGATTGAGGCATGCCTTAAGTGAATCAAGAATGAACGGAAGTCGTGTTATTAATGATTGTCAAACATCAATTTCTTTTGGACTAACAAACAAGTAAACTGATATAATTCCCTTTTAAACTACTTATACTTAAGTAAAGAGTTCTAAAATCGCAGGCAAATTAATAATTTATGAGGCTCTTAAGGAAACATAGGACAGAGGTAATGAACATTTAAAAAAAAAGATCGAGCGCGCGACGCTACCGTGCATACAGAAGTAGGCTTAAGAGCCCGTGTAATTCTAAATAATCGTTCCGAGAAGTCGTTTTGTAAAAAAATATTTACGGCAATACAATTTGATCTTTT
This sequence comes from Papilio elwesi, assembly GCA_029849275.1. Lineage (NCBI taxonomy): Eukaryota > Metazoa > Arthropoda > Insecta > Lepidoptera > Papilionidae > Papilio > Papilio elwesi. The sequence goes on from CM056697.1 coordinate 9,010,872, forward strand.
CCTTAGATGTGCCAAGCAATTTTATGTTTTATGACAAAAGTAATACGTACAACACGAATTTACTTATGATACTAATGCAGCATATAACTTGTTCCATCGAATGTTACATTGTAGATTCTTATTGGATTTCGAATATGTTAATAGATTTTTTTATATTATTAAAATTTTATGAATAGGACGGTACTCTAATGGTGAATTATAATATGAATTTAATGTATGTTTTTAGAAATAAAACACCTTGTAACACCATGTTTGCATCGCCTTACTTAATAAATGGTATGCATATTTTAATAGGAGACGATGTTTAACAAGCAAACAGATCATCTAATGCAAATAATCCTAGCAAAATAATAAACTACTTGTAAACCTCAAAGCAAAACATGCAAATACGAATATTGTTCAAAGTTAAAGTCTATACTAAGGCATTAACTTATAGTGTAATTTATTCTAAGCAAACATATGGTACATTCCTAGCATTAAAGCACGTGTGCATCAATAAAAATAAATGTAACAGTATAAAACATTTCCCTGAAATTTCATCCGAAATGTACTTGTGTAACATCACGGGATTCTGCCTTAAGCTAAGAAATATAAATGATCCAAATTCCCATTTTATTCTGACCTACGTGCTCTAATTTGAATGCTCTGTGTAAGTTCAAGCTGACGTTCAAGTTAAACTGGATAGCTGCATTGCAGCCAAACATGATCGCGTTACTAACAAAAATCATGTCTTTATTAGAACGATTAAGTTTAATACGATATTTTAAATTGAGTTTGATTAACGTCGTAAGCCATTTATAGCCTAAAATTGTAAATGTTGCTGCAGTAAGAAAGATTTCATTTATGTATTAAGTCCATATACTTTTATTGTACGCATACTCTCTTGTTCCAAGTTGCTTATATTTGTAATGTTGACTTTGATCGCAATACACTCATCAATAATTTAAAAGCTTAGCTTTACGTATGCTTTGAGAGTTTTCCTTACTTTTTCTTCGGACGAATGACCAGTTACGGAAAGCCTCACATATCTATTGAGACTTTTAACAGGAACTGCTCCAAGAGATCTGTCACAAACTAATACGTTTCAGTGATTCTATGTTTTGGAAATTCGATTAATCGTATTAACACCTATGCACACATGTCTATTTATCTCGATATGTAGGTTTTAATATTTCATCGCGTATTCATGCTTTGTTCCGTGATATTAAACATGCGTATAAATGAAAACAAGAATGTCAAAAAAGCTTTTGTCCTTTTATCACAAAGAGCCTAAGCCCATGGCAATGTAACAGACTTCATTTCGTTCGAATCTCCTTTCGGTCTGTGATTACGGTCTGTGTGGGTCGGTCTAAAAATAAAACGCCGGGGCTTCCAAACACATGTCATTTGTCAGCGTTTCGCTTACACGACGAGAAGTAATTTACGATGTCCTTCGGAGCACCTCGTGGCGTTGTTCATATTATTTAATATTACAAAAGTTTCATTGTAATTTCATTTAGATTTCTAAGAATTATTCTCAAAATACGATCAAGAATCTCATAATATTTAACCAATTATAACTTTGTACTACGTAACAAAAACATTTTGTTGGCTAACAAAATAATATTTATATTGGCAACAATTACTAAAAAAATAAAAAAAACTTGTGTTATTTTAAATTCCTATTTAAGTAATACTTCTGCAAAGCGAGGTATGACATTAAAAACCTACTATGCAAACTAAATATCGGTATTTTATTCGTCCAAAGCTTGTTAACCAAATAGAGTTAAAATTTCAAGCGCCCTCCGGTCGTAATTCACATGACGTATGGCGTTCAAAATTAGGTTGGATTAGTGATTTCATGGGGTTTTTACTCGATCCTGTCGCGTAGTGGCGCGTATTCGGTTACGTGCCACCGCGTAGCGAACGGAACTCAAAAAATTGAAGCCATGAATCAAGCTAATTTGGACATAAAATATGTTGGACGTTTTATTTTTATACATTTTAAGTTAATTATGTTCTTCTTTTAGATTATTGTTTATAAAATAGCTTTAGTAATAAATATTCTTTCAATCTACTCTCCTTTTCTTCCACTCTCTCTTATCTTCTTTCAATCTTACTGGATGAGAGGTACGCTCAAACAATTTGTATCAAGTGATTCTGTGCCTGAGAATTAGAATATTTCACAGTTGCAGTTTAGGACTGTTATTATATTGTGTAAGCTGTAAACAACTGTTAAGAAACAAATATAAAAAGTTCCCGTAATATTATCATAGTGTTTGAAAGAGTCGTAACACTTAAGTCAGTATCGTGCCTCGATAAGGCCGATAACTTGTAATCTTTGTGCCATAGTTAACAATCACACCCAATTGAGGGAGCGGCATAAATTGTCGCCTTAAGCTATGCATCGGGAACGCACATAAAAAAAACTTGTAATTTTGTAAACAGGGATTATGAAATTGTATGAAACCTTGCTACGTACGAGTTTTATAAGCATGTTTCACAGAAAGTAAGTGGAGATCTATCACCTACCACCAACATACTGTATTTGTCTAGAACATTTACTTATCAATTTTAAAAAAGAAACCATTAAATAAACAATTCCTGTCTCTGAACCTCGCTAACTAAACACGACAGAGCTCCGAATTCTACCAACACCACTTGATGATTGGCATTCTACAACTGTACGGATTTCGCACAACTGCAGGTAGGAGCTCGCGCAACTGATTTGTAGAATGATCTGTCCACAGCGGTATTTCCAAGCCGATACGATCTAATGTCCTTCCTTAAAGGTCGGCAACGCAGCCACAGTTTTTCGGTGTTGCGGATGTTTATAGCAGTTGATGAACATTTAGCATAAATATTAATCTTACTGGTGGTTTAAAAACATTTGGTAGGATGAGGTTTTAATAGCTTACTACCGCTTGTCACTGTCTAGTCACGTAACTTTGGCTCCAAGAAATACTTTGATATCAAATTATAAAAATAAGACTATTAGTTACAAAAACAACTAAATCCTGTTTAGCAGCATCACATACAAACTTTTTTTAAAGGTAACTTCGTAAACTTGGACAAACTATCATTAACAGTCAATGATAAATAATTATTTATTCAATGTCATTCAAATATATCATTAGATAAAAAAGTAATAGTCAGATAAATATCTAACAGATCATTATATCATCATATAGGTATACAAATATGGCTCCAAGTAACAACACCATTAAAAGCAATTACAGCCGAGTATTATTAAAAATATTGTAAAGCGGTAAGAAGGTATTGTAAAGACATAATTGCCCGTTCTCTTAAACAATGGTCGGGGGCTGCCGCCCGCGGCTATAAGTAAACGAAGCATGCTCTCACGTACGATAAAACCAGTTTCTTAAGATCTGTGTAGCTTAAACCAAACACGACTATTATTTCGATTTTTAATACAGAAAAAAGCAAAGTATGGGTCACCTGCGGCTGGTGCTTAACAGTTGTTGACTAGAAAATATGACATTGGTAATTTATTTTTCAAGGGAGTCCAAATACAATTTATATCTCTTTCTGCGACTAGTATTACTTTTTTTGGAGTAGTGGTAAAGTATGTCTTCTATTACGTTGTAAAACTAAAAAGGTTTTACAGTAAGCTAACTATAGTATTGTCGCATTGCTCTCACGAGAGCTCTAGATGTAAGTTACAATTACTATGGATTAGTTTAAGCGGAGATATGTTACTTTTCAGCCCGTCGTAATTGTGAATGCATATACTAACTTCTCTGTTGCAAGTGGTGAAAACAAATAGAATGATTTCTATTTTTTATTTCTACATTTATTGCCATATTCTTGTAAATTTAACATGTACTTTAATACAATTATATTCATACGTGCAACAATATTCAATAAGCAATACCATACCGAACGATCATTAATATGAGAAGTTTGGTATGTAGACCTCATTAAGTGTTGATTTTAGAAATAAAATAATATTGTTAACTTCACTAAGGCTTTTTTTCCAAAAATTAAGCAAAAACGAAATTATATTTTAATCTTATTTTTCTGAAGGCTTTAGTTGGACCTCTACAAATATTTTTATCTTATATTAAAAGGACTATAACATCTGTCAACTGTGTATAATCTTTGGTAGAGTTCCGTTCTATGCCTCCCGGAGGTCTCATAGAGGGCACCTATTTAATCTAGCCGTGCAAAATATCGCGCATCATGTATATTAATGTAAACTGCTTTTATAGCTTACACTGTCGGCAATTTATTCCCTGCAGTGCAAAAGCCTTATGTTTACGCGGAAAATAAAACGTAGGTATCCGCATCAATAATTAACTCTGTATAATTTTTTAATAATATGTGTAATGTAAAAGTACCCAGTAAAATATTGAATAATAAAAAAGTATTATGTGTGTATATATATAAGGCGTCTAGGTATGTTTTTTCGAACATCTTCTGAAAATTTTGGTTTGAAAACGGAAACGGGTCATCCAGGGAAGTTTCGTACGATCGGATCAACATGCTACCCATACATAATAAAATATACTATCCTGAGCTTATAGTTGCAGCAGTAGCCGTAGTTGTAAAAATGGATCGACTCGACTGGGTACATACAACGACCTCACAGAAGACCGACGTGAATATGAATTTATACTTATCTGATTAGTGATTTCTATTCTGCGTTATGAACGGTAGCGAAAGATATAGACAGCAGTAAATGCAAAAGTCCGTTCACAAGTATCAAGCCGCTTTGTTAAGAAATCGCCTGTGAAAAGGAATGACAGTTTAATATTTACAAATAAGAGGGAATTAATTAACAGAGCTCTGTCGCGTTAGCTTGTTATATTTCGAGAAAACAGAGAGGATGTTGCACAACATTTGCTCTCAGTGGTTGAACTTTCGTTATCAACGTGAGTTCGATCCCCATTCTAATGAGATGGCTTAATTTGAGTCACACTCACACTAGCATAAGTACCAACGGCATTCATTTATTTAACCTTTACTTCGCCTCTTTATCGCTAGAAACGACCTTTCCCTCACATCCAGTTTACGGTAACGAAATTTACTTATATCTGACTAACGACTCCACTTCATCTTATAGCTTTCGAGCTATTGTTCACCTGACAAGGCGCACGATAATATTGAAATGCCGCAAGTGAATAGACCGCTCTATTCATCTATCTTTCCATCCTCGTTACTCACCGCGACACACAGACGGACGCGTTTAGAATACAAATGACGTCGCAATTTTACTGAAAAATATTCGCTCATATTTAAGGTTAAGGCTGGAGAAAATTGAAAGAGAAATTCGGTTAGAATCAATAATTGACTAGCCCATATAAAAAAACACCTATAAATATGTCGTTTATGTATGAGTTATTTTTAACGTTTTATTATCTTTTAAAATGGTAAAAAAAAATCAACTGGACCTCGATATTAAATATTATTGGTCGACCTTTCTATCCTCAGACTAATGTTTGAACGCGCTCTAGATCGTAGTGGACTTCCATTTGGAAAAGCTTACGGCCAAAAGGAGTACCTACATGCCCTTCCCATCCTTTTACTCATCCATTTATATCTTTTTTCCCACAAAAAGACTAGTAAAGCATCTAAAAATTATTCTACGCGGTATCGACCTTTATTGCTTGCATTGACAATTTAACAAGCCCCTTGCTTTTTAGTTTCCCATATGATATTCGAAACATCGAAATTTATTCAGATATCTTGAACATCCTGTGCACATTAATTGATTTTGAACTGTTAATAAATATTTGTGTGCAAATACGCTAGTAATCGAAATAAATAGCCGCAATTAAGAAGTCAAATAATGTTGCCGAAGCTAGACCGCAACAATACTTTTCATTTATCAAAGCTGTATATCACAAGTAGCTATTGACGCAACGCTGTGATTAGCTCATTGTATGAGAGCTACCGTTTTGTACATTTGACAAGGTTACGTTAATGAGTAACTTGAGGCGTAATGAAGTGCCGCTCCACTGGTACACCGCATTATGAACGTTACACGAGTTGATTGTATGACAGCCAAAATGATATTGATTAACACATTCAATTATTAATCGCCCTTTAGCTATACGGTTAGATTTCCGAGGTGTTGCGATGCGGGCCTTGTGTTCAAATCACAGGTGATAAGCATAGCCAGTTGGAATCATGAGCAAACATAATACTTTTCTAATTGTTTGAGAAGTAGGTAGGTCGCGATGGTCACTTATCATTAGGCCAGCCGTTGTTACCAAAAAAAGTTAAACGTCTGCTAGTTATTATTATATCAGGATCCTATATAAGATAATATATGAAGCCCTGCCTGGGCTTGAACCCGCGACCTGCAGTACGTAAGTCGAAGCCTATAACACAAGGCTATCACTACTCGCCAACTGGGCCACCACCTTCGGAGAGCAGGCTAGTTTCTGTGCAGTGAAAACGGTCTTAAAGGCTGATTATTATTTATTTATTATAAATATACGGGAATGCAACTCGAGCACGATTTGAAGTCCACATAAACTAATCTCCTAAAAGCTTAACCAGCTAGCTAGGCAGCCCAATTGTCATTTAACAATGTACTTAAACTTAACATATTATAATTTGCATCCTCATCAAATAACAAATGATGGTATAAATTCCTTATGCCGTATTTTGTACTATACGTAAAGGCAAAGTAAAAAAAAATCTATGAAGTATATTTTTCAATATCTTCACACTTCTTTCGATTTGAGATTGAATTATTGTCCCTCAAATAAAATAACGGTTAATCTGATATACATTAGTATAAATCTACGAATCAATGTATTGTACTCTCTAATAAACTATTTTGATTTTAACTGCGCATGCTTATTGTCGGTGGCGTGTAATTATGTTGGTGGTAGTAGCGTCCGTTATTGACGGACAGATGTCGATCCACTGACCGTCATTTGTGATCCGGAATAAGCAAATTACGTAAATAACTGCGGCTAGCGGCCAATTACTTGGATGTTTTCGAATCGTACAATTGTACACTGTGGTCATAAGAAACGATTATGTCGTCGAAGTAAAGATTTTGAAATAACAGATGTTTACTTATAAATGATATAAGTTTTCTGTTCCTTTAATTATTTTGATATAAAGGAGGATCAATCGTTTTCGCAACTTTCTACCTCACACAACTGTTGTTGAAGGCGAAGGCCCCTAAGTCATACTACTTCAGTCAGTATGACTTAGGGGCCTTCAAGTAAATATCTAATTACTTATTTAAAAGGTAAAGCATTAAAATTTTCTCTGATGTTATGTTATTTCAATTTTAATAATTGAAATCGCGTTAGTAATTGTTTTTTCAACTAAAAATATTAGGAACCTGGGACTCCATACAAATTATAATGTATCTTCCTCTACTTATCGAAACGTATATATAAACTACCAAATAATTCAAAGAGTGTACACACGTGTTCTTTTATACACATTACAGTTACACGCTCTTAATTTTAAGACTGAGATGTACGACAACATAAAGAATCTTCGTAATTAAGTAAATCTTTGGTTTCTTGTACGGCAATTCATAATTTTCTAGAATCGAACTAGAAGTATGTCGAATATATTCTGCTCTCGTGTTTTAAACATACGGCGCTATAGAAATATTAACCATTGGAATATTTTACCAATTATTTAAATTGAATTACGTAAACAACGTCACTTAAAACCAATGTAGTTTATTCAGCAATAACTATATATGACATTAAAGGTTTGTTCTGATATAATAAATTATACATTAATATTGTTAATTACTTAAGGATATCCAAACAGCACTAAATGTAAATTAGCTTTGCAATAAAAAAAAATCCTATTTCCTTTTGAACTTGTCAGAATTTACATTCAGATATCCTGCTCAATGCATTTAATTATCCAGTTGTCTAATGTATCCTTTACTTTTATTAAAAATGTAGTCATATACAAATATCTAACTGAAAAATAATTACTTTATTGGTGAGATAAATTGACTATGTCTTCTGCTTCATTCTTCACTAACCAGTGTTTTCTTTCACATTAATGCATTTACACGGGAGATGGTAATCATATCGAGCGACAGGGTAGGCGACTCCAGTTGTTGATAAAAAAAAATGTATAAGGTTTGTAAGAGACGGAATTCTTACCACACAATTCGGCACAGTTGCATGCCCCATGTTCACGGGCTGACTGGAGTTATGCGGTAGTGCGAAAGAAGGTAGATTAATCCGTTGTGTGAACTGTGCTGAAATATCGGGAGCTCAAAAAGTCTAATCGTGGTAAGAATTCTATCTCTTACAAGCCTTATTTTAGCACAAACTACGAAAGTTTAAAGTTATATGTAAAAATAATGTAATTTAATTTCTACGTTCATTTATTATAAGCAAAGTATTTCTAAAATAAAGTTAGGTAGGTAAAATTAGGGTACAGTGGTTGATAATAAGGCAGGGGGTGACAGTAGATAATAGAGTTTAGTTAGTTTAGTAGATTTATGGTGTGTAATTAAAGTATCACTTTTAAATCAAGTATTGCTCTTTATGTCATTACCAATTATTAAATTAAAATCAAACCTCGAATATTATTTAATTAATGTTAATTATTTTAAAGTACGGTACTAAAATTTTATAACTGTTCCTATCTACCGTAAAAGGCAAGTTAGCTTCGAAAAATGAAAGATTATACACAAGCTATTGGAGTAAAAAAAACAACTTCAGAATTTAATTGCAATCAAAAATGCTGATGGCGGGCCATAGTATACATTAGCGAGTAAAAATGAAGCATGCATTGCGCGAATGTGACCGCTCTGTCAGTTTGTTTAGCGGCCACAATGCGCTGCACTAACGAGTCTCTCGTCTGAATAAAACATTGACAATACATCAGCAGATTCCATAAGCGATCAGCGAGCACGCATTCATAACATCCTAAAAAATTAGACTCACGTTAATAAACTTAAGCTCAACAATATTTTATGCTATAGATATGTTGGTGTAAAAAGGATAGCTAATTAAAATAATAAGAAAAAAGAGGACAGCTAGTGATTAAAGCGTCCCAATTGGGACGCGTTTCGAGTCTTCACTTTTCAACCGCTAATTGCATATCTGCTACTTTTTGTACTATAATATTGGTCGGGATATCTTACGAAAGAGAATGTTCGTCGCGGTACGGAAACAAATCTTTTCTCTTTACGGGAAAAGCTCGCACGGTTCCGACACACTACGTGTAGACTCAGAAAAGCACAGTAGAACTCGAACCCATAACAATGTACTAGTATACATAACATTTTAACACATACCTATCAACACATAATCGGTTATAGGTGGGATATCGTTTCCCACGCGAAGTAAATCGCTTGTAACTTAAGCCTTAAAATTAAGCTGGAACGTTTCACTTTGCACAATAGACTTGGTTTGGTTGTAACCTAAATATCGGATTGTAGCACCACAAGCATTCTGCGGAAATGTTTATTCGATTGAATAAAATATTTTACTTTGTGGTACGCGAATGAATGGAGTTCATGATTAAATTTTCACATTTCAATCAATAAGACATTAAAATACGTGTTTAAATATTTTCAACATTAATTATTTATTGATGTTCCCCATCAATCCTAACTAATATTACGAGTATAAATTCCAATGTGAATTCTTTTGTTTGTTACACTTTAACTCCTAAACGATAATTTTGAAATTAAGCATACACATTGTCACCGCTACAGAAAATGACACGACACTGAGCGAGGGAAGGGCAAATACCTAAAACCTCATTTACATTATCGGTTGCCATGGTAGTGATATGTTTTGACAATTTGAAAAACAACATTTTGACTCATGTTACCTATTATTCGAAGTTATACGCAGAATCAAATTACCAAAATTCTCAGCGAGGAAATTGAGAAACCAATGCGTCCGAAGCCGGGGGCTGCAGATAGTAAATTTTAATTTACGGTATCTGTGTACAATTAGTGAACTTATGCACAGTGATTATAATCATTTGTGTTTTTGTGATTTAAAATAGATTGACTGCGGGAAATTATAGCATACATTAAAAATGAAATAAGAACTCACGCCAGTATGACAAATACGTAGACATAGATTTTAGTAAACAAGTGACCGTATTTAGGAAGTATGGTTGCCGGTTTAGAACCGTTTTGCGAGCAAGGTTGCCTGCCCATGAGTTCATAAGTTTATCATTTTTAGTACTAACATGGCTACTTAAATTTAACATTTTCACTAATTCTAATGCCTCTTTAGATTACCTTTCCCACTAATAAAACGAATCATGATTTTTTTAATTAAGGTCCACACGGAAAATACGCGTCATTCGTGGAGTTAACTAAAAAGTAAGGTTGCATTAGGAGTGTACTGTTTTCCCAATGCAACCTACGATTTGTAATTTGAGTGAAAGGAAATTATACAATTATTGTAAAACCCAGAGGTGTGTGAATTTTAGCGAGTTAACTATAATATCTAAAGAACCCGAGGACTATGTCCTATTTCCCATTGTTTCTTTTGTCAGTAATACTTTGCTTCATTTTTAATGATAGACATTAAGCTGTAAATTCTACGGTGGACAATAACTTTCTGCAATGTTAAGCAAGCAAACATCTTATTTACTTTTATTACAGATAATGACTGAGTCATCGGCATGTCATTATTACCAAAGGAAATTAAAGCGCACTGGCTGTTACTAATTACGTGTATGCCTCACATTTATAATCTATTTTTATGCGGCACCTGTATCTCGTCTTGACAACTCGTTTGTCTGGTATGATGACCGTCAAGCGATACCGACTGAGTGACATTGCTGTAATCATGAATTGAGTTTCACGAGACGACAACGTGACGACTATGTGACGAATAAAACTGAACTTGAAACCAGCAGCTAAATGTCATCGCGGGAACCTCGATGTTGGTTCTTTCCTGGAATAACTGGAAATATATTTTATTATACATATATAAAATATTATATTATTCTCTTTCAAATATTAGTATATATCTTAAACTGTTCTTTAATTATATTTATCGGTATGTATACATAGCTTTATGGTATAGATACTGTAAAATAAGACAGTAAATACAACAAGAGGGGCAACATGTTAGTGCAATCTTCTTTATACATAGATGCTTGAACTAACATGCTGGTATTATTTAATATTTATCTGAGTTTGTAAATTATACCATTAAACTCAATGCTGAAAGTGATATTTTTCTATAACGTTGGATAAATTAATTAAAAATTTGTGAATAACATATATTATAAGCTGATTTGTCGTGTCGTGGTGTATAAATGATACTTAGTTTAAAACTATATAGAACAAAACTTTACTATTAAAATGACGAAACAAAAAATGTAATGCAATTTTAATTAAGTACATTATTGTTTGTCCGTTGTAATCGACGGCAGCTGGTGACTGGGGCAGATTTCTGAACTTAATTACTAGATGGTACGTACCAATTGTAATTATGTTTTTACTTGAATTTTGTAAAGTGTTACAGTCAGAATATTTTTATAATAAATGGACGAAATAACTAAACAGTCCAACTTATGTATCAAACACATTTAATAGTCTATCTTGCTATATAACAAATGTTATATTAAATCACTATAATATTAATAACGTGTAGTACACAGTATGTAAGGAATAATTAATATATAGTACAATTTGCGTATTAACAACTTATATTAAAAGAATGAATGAAGAGAGAATAACAAAACAAATTTATGTTGCAAAAGTGAGTGGCAGCGTTGGCAGGGGACGCACAAAGAGAACTTATATCGACTAAATTAGTGACATACTAAAAAAGGCCGAAGGAGTACCCGTAACCGACGAGCATGTATGCGTAGATGTCTGGATGTAAAAGAAGCGAGAGAGGTATGCCAGGATCGTGCCAAATGGAATCCATTATCTCTGCCTACCACTCTGGGTTACGGGCGTGAGTGCATACAATTTGCGTTTGTTCGGAAACCGGTATATATTAAGAATGTTTTGGGAAGACGTATATATATAAATTAGATCTTCTAAAGCAATATGATAATTCTAAAACAATGCATAGAGACAGAAGTGAATATCGATATATGTTCTCGTTTCCCTTTGCATTGCGTGAGTGCTTTTTTATACCATTAAGATAAAATCAATTTTAAATCAATAAAATTTCATTAAATTATACTCAAGTTGTTATCACATCTGTGGCCATCAGCTCTTGCTATCAACAAGTTTTATTTCGATACGAGTAACGTTATTTTGTATTATTTTTACTGGCTTCTGCCGCGCGACCTACCGAACAATTACTGTGTACTACTGCACTAACTAGTATTTCAAAGTCGTTCATAATTAACAGGTTGTATACTGCAACTTTTCATTGATACGACATAAGTTTGTTATTTTAGAATAATACTCTCTGCTTTAATATGTAAGCACCAAGGTTGAAATTATCTTGAACGTTTGCACGAACTGCCTACTTTGTGGTGTTTTTTCCGTTTTTGGTGATTAACAACTGTCTTCCATCATTTGAAGCTTTTAACGTTCTTAAAGCGCCGCGAGCGCAGCGCAGTGCCATTTTGTTAATAACATTTTGTTATTTTAAAAATAAATTATCGGTGGCTCGGTGCTTACTAAACGTGAAAAGTGTGTTCATAAACTAAGTATGTTAAATTGCCGTGAGACTTGAAATTATCTTTTTCCTAACTATTTTTCGTTTCAGTTGAGTTTATTTTGGTTATTTGTAAATACATGTGCCTATGAAAATGTCAATGCAAATAAGTTGATAAATTGCTAGCCTTAAAATTTAAATTAAATCACATTTTTTTAATTGAGTTCATTTTTTAAATTAAATTAAATACACTTTAACAGTGGCAGAGCCCGCAATAACCACATCTATTGCACGAATGGGTCGGCTCTACCGCTGAAGTATCATGACCTCACAAAAGACGTTTTATCTGATGAGTAAGAGGTTTCGGAGGCTCAATTTCAGACCATGACCCTTTCCCATCCTACCCTAAATAGGAAGGGGAAGAGGATGGATAAGAAAAGGAAATATCCTTTTTCCTGTCTATCACCTCGTCTGTTCATTAAAGGTGGCCAACGCATCTGTGACTCATTTGCTTGTTGCTGATGTCTATGGGTCACCCTCTTGGTCGTTTGCCATCGTCTACTTTCAAAAAAAAAATTCGGTTTCCTCACACACAATCGAACACAGACGCATAAATTCTGACTATATAATGGTCGCACTCTTAATAATTTCATTTTGTGGTTTATTCGTTTCCGGAGTGTCGATTTCACTTAAATCAATTGGATGCTAAAATAGTGGCAGCAAATCATCGCTTCGGCCAACACTAGCAAAAACAAGCTCGGTAAACGGCCATTAAGTCCAACGAAATGCCGCGGACGTCATAAAATATATTTTTCGATAGTCAAATTGCAGCATCGGCGTCCGCCACAAATCTTTTTTCGATAAATTTCACTCGTAGCCACTACCATTTATAGCAAGTCGCTTGCTTATCACCGCTCGAACTTGCTCCCCGTCTTAAATTTATATACTGCAAATATACTGGATTAATTTTGCTTTAGATTATACCAGAGTACCTTTTATTGTGATATTAATTAACGAATAATTATTGAATTTTTAGTAAGAAATCATATGTACATTACATTTTAGTCGCAGAAGTAAAAGAATAAAATTTATTAATTAGTATGAGTCTGGAGTCTAAACTACATAGGAAAAAAATATTTACTCCCAAGGCGATAAACTGAGATATGGTAACTGGTTATAATTGTTATCCCTACTTATCCTTACTAATATTATAAATCTGAATGTAAGTTTGTTTGTTACGCTTTCACGCGAAAACTAATCAACTAATCATCATGAAACTTTGTACACATATCCTTGGAGGTACTAGAAGTAACATAGGATACGTTTAATAATAAAAATAGTATATAAAAGCGAAGTATGTATGTTTCCTATAGACGTATAGACTCCGAAACGGCTGGACCGATTTTTTTTTGTATTACAAAGTGGCAAACGAGCAAGCGGTGATGAAATTTACATGTTACGTTTTTACAGATTTATGCCTTTTATCTTATTTTTATTTAATACTAGCTAACCCAGCAAACTTAGTTCTGCTTTAGAATTAATTTATATTGTTACCTTATTAACTGTATTAATTTAGAATTAATTGCTGGATGGGTAAGGCCCAGGCCGACCATTTTGTTGAAAGCACATTGTACTTTAGGACGACAGCAAGGGGCGCGGCACGGGGGTTGTTGCATCAAGTGAACAGTCCTGGCATCGGTGTGAGACCCGCGCTTGATTTTATTTTCGCGCACACTAGTTTTTATGTTGCGATAATTCGTAAAATAATGATTTAAATTATATGTTGTAAAAGATTGCCTCAATGTACTTGAAATGCTTAATATAACTAATGTATTTATTTACCTTGATAAAGATTAATACTGTATCCGTCTAAGCTTTTACTTTAGAGAACAGTGAATACGAATCAAATGAGCGATGCAAATCCAATTAAATGAGATAGCTAGTGAGATACAGTTTTCATTTTTATTAATACATACATTTGTAGTAGGGGACGTGAGTGTGGAGCTTTTTGGTGGTCGATCTGAGCCGCTCCTAATGCATTTCGTGAGTTATATATGTTGACGAAATATTATTGTAGTTCATAATATCACCTTTTATAATACGGCTAGGCATATCATAAGCTGTCAGAAAATTGTAATCTGTACGTATTATTATTATTCATAATTTGACGTGCCGTGTCAAAATTACCTATAACGCAATAAACCTAATTTCTCATTGATTACGAACTTTAAATTTAGAAAACATATTGAGAAAATAATTTATAATTTTTAGGTATAACTATCATATTCAATCTAACGAAACTAACCTACAACTATTTTACATTCTAACATAAGCTTTAATGATCAGTTTACAACTTATATATTTATATTTTTTTATGAAAGAAGGAGGCAAACGAACAAGCAGATCACTTGATGGTAAGCTACCCATTGACATCTGCAAGAAGCAAATGTGTTGCAGATGCGTTGCCTACTTTAATGGACAGAGGAGGGCATAGACAGGAAAAAGGACGTCCAATCCTCTTCCCATCCTATCCGTATGAGAAAGGGGTTGTAAGAGGAAGAGGACTGAATTTAAGTCTCCGGCACCTCACTCATCTGACGAAACTCTGCGTTTCTGAAACGCAGAGTACTTATAATTCAGGCATGTTTTGTGTGAGGTCGTGGTATTTCACCGGTCGAGCCGGCCCATTCGTGCAGCAGATGTTGTTGTTGCGGGCTCTACCACTATCATGGTGTATATGATTTCGACAGTTTATAAAGCTAACAATTTGGTAACAATTTATAACATGCCTACTGCGATTATAAATTGACAAAGTTCAAAATCGGTCGGTTACATACACATGGTAGCCAACACTTTCGCACACACACGTTTCCGGAGACTTGTCAGTTCGAGTAAAGCTTCACGACCAACTTTAAGCCAACAACTAGTTAGTTCCTAATATAATATTTCGTAATAATTATATCAAAAGGAATTATTATTTACAAATTAATTATACCTGATAAATTTAATGAGATAATTAAAATTAAATGAGGTCGCTTTTTCATACCTACCTATTGCCATCTAGCGCCAAATAGAAGAGTTAAGTGTTAGAAAAGCGAGCTTTGTCGCGGTTGCTTCAGACCTTAGGCAACCAGAAAATCGGGTGAAATTTAACTGATATAACAGTACAAACCCAAGGTTTAATTTTTAAAACTTCAATTTGCAATAGAAAACTATGTATAAAATAATATGTTTGTTATTGTTGTAAAATGTTGCCAATTAATAAAGTAATATAATATGATATGGAATTATGTAGATAAGATAAGTTAAGTGAAGTTTGAACTTCATTTTACTTTTTTTTTAATATATTACACAAATAATGAAATAATTGTTTTATAAGCTACATCCGGTTGATAACAAGCCGCTTTAACTACTTGCTTTTCAAGCTGTTTTAAGTATAATCGTAATTATTCCCGAGGAGAGTTGCCGTTAGGCAGGCGACTGGCCTTAAAAAGTGTAGCCATAAGCTATACAGGATGGACTACGGTCATACTGTGCCGACCCCCTAAAAGTGGGAAAAGTGCAGGGATATGATTACATAATTATGACAACTTAATTTAGGTTAAATCAAATTTAGCAAACAAGTGCGTCTCCATAAAACAACATAAATTGTTCAACAATTGAATCAATTATTTCTTGAGACAGAACACGTGCACCGTTAATAAATGAACGCCCAGCAAAGTGCTTACTGGACACGAAAAGGTCTTTCCAATCAAGAAAATTATTACTTAAAGGTTACCGTACTGGAAAATTCTTTTGAGTCAGTATTAAATCAATCTATGCCTTGTTTTACGTTCCTTGTTATTTCAATTGAATTTATGAAAGGATCATTTTTTCATAAATTGATACGAAGTAGCTTAACTTCGTTTGTGAGAAATATTTTTAGATCAAAGTCGCTGTGGGAAAACTGATAGCCACTTAAACCTGTAATATATTTAAATTATTTTTACTACTAAAATAATTTTGTCGTCAAGTAAACTAAACTAAATCAATTGATATACATCCTTTAATAAGAGAAAATAAGAATTAATTACTAATGCTAAGCTACTGCGTATTTTGGTTTCATTAGCACTACTTCAGGTTGGGTGGGATTTTAGACAAGCGCTAGTTTCATCAATATAAAAGTGCGATCATCAACAAGCTTATAGTAAAGTAAACACACACCAGTCAGCCGGATTCACTCTGCAAATTTATATTTAATCATCATAAACTTTATAAAGGCGTGCATGAATTCATGCAGACTCATAAAATTGCACTTTATTGTTTTCGATACTGCATGAGTTGGATTCAGCTGATAATACATTTTGCAAAGTCTGTGCGACGCGCCTGGCGCAAGTGTAGACAATATATGGGCCGTATTTCTTAAGTTTAAAAGCAATATCAGGACATGCCTTAAGCCCCACGAGACACGCGCCAAACTTTATAGAATAGAGATATATCGTTGAGTTTATCATAAGCGCTTTATACACTTTGGAACTGTAAGGTCTTTGCGAAATCGGCAACTATAAATAGTTCATATTTGAACGATTAATTTGTGTAATAAAAGTTTTTCATTGTCATAACTATATTTATATTTCCTATTTAAAAAGGTTTTCGGCTGACAACCAGTAGTTTGGAAACTATTAGACCAGTTTAAACTATTTTTTAATAATTAAAAATAAATATCATTCAGAAAAAATATTTTTGAATATTAAAGTAAAATCCAATGTCAGGCGCGAACATTTAGTTAGCCGTAATTGAACAGAACTATTTAACAAAAATTACTTTCTTACATGCACCATTACGAGGATATACCACGCATTCACACTCTGGGCGTAATGGTTAGAGATTTGTATCTCTGTTAATCCCAATTAGGTTGGGGAGACGTGAGAATGTAGTACATTTTTTATCAAAGTCTCAGGCCATGTAAATACGTTAAATAATCTTACACCTTTAAATTGTGAAAAGTGACATATTATCTGTCGTGATTCGCTGCCGCTTAATTGATAATGCTTAGAAATCACACAATGAATTTAGGTTATGACAAAATAGGCGTAGATAAAATCGTAATATGTGACCTTTATCGAAGACATTGTAAACAAAACAACGTTGGCTCCAAACGATTCCCAGATGGAACAATTTTGATATTATTTATCACAGTTGCAAACAATATTGATACGGTCCGTCGACGTCCCGGAGCGTCGAAGTTCCAGCTGCATTGTAAGGAAAGCTGATAAACTTGCCTCTATTCGGATAACTTGGTGAATTTTGGCGGAAAGGTGCACCCATAAACAAACTGTGGGGAAGTTTTAATTGCATCGGATTGCGGCCGCGCCATACATTTGTAAACCAGTGTCTGTATAAGTGTATATTTACTTAACTGTTCAAGTTTTCCAGTTATTGGAGTACTCCGTTATGCGCCAAGGTCCGCAATCGTGCATTTCAGATAAAACTCATTTGAAACGACATGTAACATTACCAAAGATTAAAATGATTAATATAGCATGCTTAGTTCAACGGTATTCGTCAAGATTTTATAGATCGACTTCTAAATACACATAAGCCTCTCAAAACTTTATCTCCTAATAACTGTTTAAGAAACATAATCGCCGCACGACTGTATCACCTAGCTTAGTACTGTCAGACGGTACAGAAGGTAAGGTACCTAACCACTCTAAGTTTTGTAACCATTGTAAATGCTCTGGGGTTTCTAACAGTTGCCTCATTATTTGTAAGCTGATCCCTATCATCGGTTATTACATACAATATGTATTCTAATAATTGACGAACTCGTGGGGAGGAATAAGCAACTCGTCCCCCCTATTTGGGATGAATTCAATCATATGGGATGAAATACATACTCACATAAGACAGGCGTGAATTAGAAGTATTCTGCGTGAGTAAGGTGCCGTATGCCTAATACTAATCTTCTTCCCTTTCCCAGTCTCAGTTCAGTTGAGAGGAAAAGAAAATATATTTTTCTCTGTTTATCCTCTCTTTTTGTGTGACCATTGAAGGTAGGCAACTGTACTGCCGTTGCGGTCACTTGATACCGAGTGAACCGCTCGCCTTGCCACCTTTTTTATATAAAAAAAAAAAGTTATCTTAAACAATCGGAAAACAGTTGATAAAATGTTGAAGTGTTACCCATTAGACTGATACGGTCGTAAGAATAACAAAAAAAGTATTTTAAGTTTAACGTGAAATTGTTTTGAATAACTTAATAGTTATCAGAAGAACATTTAAGCTATGCCGGTGTCAGAAGCGGTACCGGTTACCGCTCCAGTTCTCAGCCGTTTGTCGCCGGAGCCCTCTTTGTGTGTTGCGTCTATCTGTATCACACACCGCTACCACGGAGCCTGTGGTGCAAGATTAAGGTATCGCGTTCAACTAACATGAATCATTATTTCTCATTCCGTGAGTAATTTTCTTAAACAGAATATAAAATTAATTTAGTTTTTATTTAGCTCAATCATTAGTTCCAATTAAATCAAGATGACAATAGACTGGTGTTGACATTTTTTCGGTACTACCATATGTACCAATATGAATAAATAGAATAAATAAATATGCGCTCACGCCCGTCATCTAGAGGGCTGGGCAGAGATTATGGATGTCTATTTGGCGCGATACTGGCAAAATATAGACTTTCCAATATAGATTTTTGTATTATATTATTTTGTATTACTACTATATTATTAGTAGTATTAGTAAGGGAAATACGAGCGATATAATAATAAATATTTAAGAAAAAAAAGTAAGAATCGTACAGTATAGAATGGTGGGCAAGTAGAAACGAGACAGAACAAATAACCTTGTATACCTTTTAGAAATAGCCAACAAGAGAGATTTAGTATGTGAGAAAAGAACTTATGCACGCACGTAAGAAACTTGTTATCGGTTGCCGTAGTAACGCCATGAACCTAATTATGTTTGAGGTGTCGCGCATCGTAAGAATTCACTCTTATCATTTTCTCCAAATTCGCCAAAAGAAGTATAACTTCTAAAAACTACAAATTTACATAAATGCTGTTTGAATATTTTCAATATAGTATGTCACTCTGTATTTCCTTATATCTGAGGTAACGTAAATATATAATCATTTTTCTTTTCTCTCATGTAACAATGAGAGCCTAAACGGCAAGCTTCCTTGAAGTTTTCCCCTAGATTCGTGTCCACCAAATCGCCGTCCTTGAAGTTTCACTTTAATAATTAAACGCTTAAACTTAGTTACT
Source organism: Papilio elwesi (assembly GCA_029849275.1). Taxonomy (NCBI): domain Eukaryota; kingdom Metazoa; phylum Arthropoda; class Insecta; order Lepidoptera; family Papilionidae; genus Papilio; species Papilio elwesi. The sequence goes on from CM056697.1 coordinate 9,030,670, forward strand.
TACACCGCATGAATAAATCAAAGCTCCACTTGTACTGAGCGGCGTTCGTTGCGACCTTGCTTTCTAACAGAACTATTGTACCATAGAGCATGTTTCGATATTATTTTAATGAGTTATAAACAAGTCAAGGTTTTTGTTTATTTGATCTGTGATAAAGAAATCGAAGTTCCACTCTTAATTACACTTGGGCTACTTACAGTTGACAGATGTTATCTTGAAGTTATAATATATCTTTCGGTTTGCTTGTTCTTGATATCAAGATTGTCTTGCTTAACAATTGTAACGCTTTTGTTCTTTGTTACACAATTCTTTTAACTAGCTAGAAACAAGATTGTGATCTCAGAAAGAACCTGTGTTGTTATAAGAATACAAATTGCAATCTCTTTATTCCTTAATTAAAGTATTTCAAGATATCGCGAAAGTAAAACCAAAGAAGCCCAATAATTTTACAAAAATTGTTTTTATTTAAAATAATAGTAGATTTGCTTTTGAACATTCCAACTTAGCTAAGTATATGGTTGACGATAATAGTCAAATGGCACATTCAAACCTACGATCTCATGTTCGGTTGTTAGTACCCGTAATTATTAGGCTATTGGAGCTAGTAATAATTAACTTTAAAGAAAACAAAATGGTCGACTAACTGTATGCTTATTATTATACATTTTAATGATTTACTTCTAATATATAGGTATTCAAAATCAGTCAAGGCGTTTAGGCTATAGGAGGTGACAATGGAACGCAGATGCACACCATAATATATATACACAGCAGTGAAAAACCCGTTTGTTCTACGGGAAAACTTGTATCACTTCTTCACATTACATCTGTAATTCATGTAGTAATATTTAAAAGATATACTGAAAGGACCCTAAACATTTACCATAAAACTAAATTAAGTTGTTAATAGGTGTGGCAGCTTCTATCACGAAATTATATACATCAGATGAAATGATAACATATGGTAGGGACGTACCATGTAATTAACAATCATTGTAATTTCTGTCAGCGGCGATGGTACAATGAAAACAATTATAATAACGGACACTTTACGTGGAAATGGAAACAATCAAAGACCGTAATACGTAATTAATAGTATTTTAAAAATACCCGTTGGCATTTCCGGCACGTTATCTTTGAAATATATCTCTTTATTAGTCAGAATACTTTGTGGTTTTAATATCGTTGCGTATTTCTTGGAAGAAGTCAACGTTAAGCTTATTACACGGTGGTGGTTCCGAGTGAGACGTCGGCGGTCTAGTTGTGTATGATTCATATTTAAATCAAATGTCATGGCGTGTCGTTTCTTAAGGTCGGTGATGTTATTTTCGCAATACTTTTTGCTTCATGACAGCTCAGCGGCTGACTTTCTTTATGGAAGAAGGTTACAAACGACTAAACGGTTCCCCTGATGTTAAGTGACTATCTTAGACACCCGCAACATGCAAATGTGTTGCAGATACGTTGCTTTAATGGACAAAGGTTAAACAGGGAAAAGGATATTGTCATTTCCTATTCATCCCTTCCCTGTCTAATCCTCTTGTCCTTAACATCATATCGTTATTAGGAAGGGATGGGACAATGGTCCGAAATTTAGCCTCCAATATCTCACTCATCAGGTGAAATGTAGAATATTTCTAATTCACGTCTGTCTTATGTGAAGTTGCGTTACAGATATTGTTGCAGGGTCTACCACTATTAAACGTTGTCTACATGAAGATAATGGTTCGAGTGAACGTTTACTACTAAACGATGTCACAGTCTGTGGTTATCACATCAATCCAGCACCACCAATCATAACATTTTATTTAATTTACATAAAGCAAAATAATGGTTACTAGACTTAAATTAGATTAGAATAGCTTTTCACTAAGCGCCAAAGAAGTTATATTAAGATTGTATTGCAATTTTTTAAATCTGTAAAACTTTTTTTAAATATAGTAAGAAAATACGTTACTTTTTACATATATATTTTGTTTTAATTAGGATTACTCATCGCTGAAAAGTTTTTCAAAATAATGTCACACAATAAGCGAGAGGAAGAAGTTTAAATAATTCTTAGTAAGCTATAGATCATTCTAGACATTCTAGAGTATCATACACAAGATTATTTTTCTGATTTATGACATTAGTTTTGACATGAACAGTAAATCTTGTCTGGTGACTATGTTAAGACGCATCGCAAATATTTAAATATATAAATCCAGAAACATAAATTATATCGGAATGTACTTGCGATACTAATGCATAGCTCGCATTGCAGAACGATAACTGTCGAACAAGCTCTTATTGCGGCTCCAGCGGCCAGTGCTATAAATCCTTACTATCACTACAGGAAGACATTTTAGATTTCTAAATATCTAACCCAATGCTGTTCTCAGGCTCCTTTGCATATAGCTTGTTATATCTGTTAATAAGTGAAATGTTTTATAATAAACACGTTACAATATGCGACGTAAAACCGTAGTTACAAAATGCACAAACTTGTTTTTTTCATGTATGTAATAAATTGTTTACTTCATGTATTTAATAGCATTTAATTTAACATTATTTCATGTATTTAATTTCAATACTTTTAGTATTATTGGTATTGTCGCATAGAACGCGGCTTCAAATACTTTTGTGTGCCCATGTGCCCATTGCTATTTAACCTTAACAATTTAAGTAATACTTGTTATAATGTTTTTGGTGTGGATTACGTGGACAATGTAAAGCAAACAATTTATAACACAAGACAACTCAATACTGGCAAATCATCCATTACAAACAGGCGCTATCTTCAATTGAATATCAATACATTACGGAGGGCCTACAAGCGGAACTAATCTATAAATTGCAGGACAACACGTTTGTGAGATAAAGGGCACAATTGATTCCAAAAAGAAAGCCGATGTGCCTATACGTAGTATATAGTACATTTTAAATTAAAATAAGTTTTACAGATTTATTTATGTAATCGACATTTTTGTGTCCAAAAATTTTATTATTTCATTTTGAGAAGGTATAATATTTTGTTTTATAAACAAAAGAAACAACGAATCCGATATTGTGTCATGTAGAAGAGGTCAGAGGAGATAGCAAAAAAATATGCAGAAGTCTACAAGATAAGGATAAGGGACCGACTTTTGAAGTGATCCTTCCATCCACGACGTTTTTGGGTGATCAACGCCAAGATAGTAAAAATGTGTCTTTCAACATAAATTATATTATTTTTTTTTACAAAAATAGTTTAGCAAAACTTGAAGTGAATAAACAAAACATTGCAGGAATCGAATTAAAAACAAGTTCTTTAAAAGAACCGTCATTCAAAATGCTATTTCATTTGATTAATGGAACGAGATTATTAATGAACGAACAATATCATGTGCGCGCTGCGTCAGCTCGTGCCATAACGCGATATTCGAGTGTAAACAACGGGATTGCAGATTGAATGGGAAATAATGTTGCAGTAGTGTTGGGAGATAAGTGAAACATAAATCTCATAAATACAGCTTAGAAGCAGCTAATTTATATCTGAAACAATGTTTAGAACAACCTTACTTCAGTTTCGAAGACACTTGCTTCGAAGAATGCACTGAAGCGATGACATCTATTTTTCCAGGGTCAAAATCACTAATGAAAGCTTATAATAAGCAATAGAATGTTATCTCAACTTGGGTCTAGTTATTTCGTACCTGATTTAATGTAGCTTAGTCGAGGTTTCTGTAACAAATCGACGATAAATAATTGATACCGCTGCCAGTTGCGACAGGAATGTTATCAATCCCCTTTATCATAATCTGGGATCCGTTATCGAGGACATTGGTGGCGGCTCCGAGCTTGTGATTGCGAAACATGATTTCGCTCTGAGACAAATTTTATAGAGCAATATTGCAACACCTATAACAATTCACCTCGTGCGTTCAAGCAATAAGTGTTACCAGTATTTCGGGTATAGTATTACGTATCAATCGACTCCATTTTGACACGCTGCTTAGTGTATTAGCATAAATGGGAGGCGTGGTACACTGACACTCGAAATTGATCCGCACCTAAATTTGGGTCGAGCGAAAGCATAGGTTATGAGAGCAGGTATTTTACATATTTATACCGGAGTAGAAACTGGTATTATTTAAATTTCAGATCGTCCATTGTTCACCAATTTCAACGAAAAAGCTCGTTCTATTTGTATGCACACATTTTTTTATATGGAGTTAACAGGGAACGAGAAAAGTGTACTTGAAGTGATGTGATTGCAGCAATATGTCCAAATTCGCTACAATCAAGAGTGTTAGAAAGAAGATAAGGAAAGAAGATTGATAAAAGACAGTAAATTGCGGACACAGTACTCTTAAGTTTTGCCTGCCTGGCAATCTTAAGCTAATGAAATTATTTTCTTATTAATATTTGAAAGTATAGTCAGATAGACATACTTACTTATTAGAGTACAGTACGCTCTTGATCTATACTGCTAATTTTAATATGAATCTAGAACTAAACGAAATAAAATTATGAGTAGCTAAAAGGGTAATTTTAAGTTTTTATGAAAGCGATAAAAACAATAAAATTCGTATCATATGACTGAATAATAAACCGAAAACTAAAGTAGTCACATAAAACTTGTTTAGTGCTCGTATTTGTAAAACAAGCCAAGTTAACAAAATAGACGCTATAGCGAAACAATAGTCCGCACAGAGAGGCAATAAAAGCGAATGTTATGCAAATCGGTCGCAAGTTTAAGGTCCATTACGTAGAAGTTTTCTTTGATTGCTTAAGCAAGTTGAATTCTTGCTTGGAACTGAGTTGTATAATTTTATCAACTGTATGAGTTACGACCGACAATGACTAGACCTAGACTTTAATGCTATTTTGTATGCGGCGAATCCGATATTATAAAATTAAGTGTAGTCAAAGGTCCGTAGCTAACATGTGAAATTGATATTAAAATTTTTAATGCATGTTTTTTTAATGGAAGAAGGTATATCGATCAAATCACATGATGTTGAATGAATATTCGGTATAAACCACCGCCTTCATTCCCGAAGATCGAGTCGGCCTGTTCATAAAACGGCTGTCGCTGCCGTATGCCTCTTCGTAGCTCTAATCGTATTTTTTGCATGTATTTCGAAAATCATTACGAACTAAGCTATTCATGTTAGTATGGTGCATTGTTTTAGATAGAACAACCGAAACCGAAACCTAATTTGATTTTATAATTCTTAATGATCTCATGGTGTACCTATTAAAAATATTTCGTATAGATTGAATTATCTTCGCTAAGACCGAATTAAAAAAGAAAAACGCGTAACTAAAACTAAAGATAATCTTAAACATTTAAAGACAATGTCGTTTGACACTTAATTTACATTTATTTCTAAGCCTTTCCAAATAAATTTACCAAAATAGCTGTTGATGAATTTCAAAATCGCTGTTAGCTTATTTAAATAGCCCAACAAACTTGAGTAACGGGCCATCGGATCAGGAAATTCTTTTAAGTATAAAAAGTACGGTACATGTTTTTTCCCCCACGTAATGTTGAATTTAACTAGTTAAAACCTCATTTAGAGTAACATACATGGTGCTCTTATCTGGAACCTTTATGCTCCACTATCCAAACCTGTTTCAATGCCGAGATCGACAATAGCTGCGGCCAGTCCGCGTCTTTACGAGTGTCCACAGTATGGTACAAGTTACAGAAGAATTGGAACTTTTTAATGTTTTAAATATTTTTTTCTATGTAATTGAAATTGTTTTAATGTAGAATTAATATTACAGAGAACAAATAATTTACGTTTTAAAAAAATACAGGTGCTTGTTTGAGACCTAAGAAAATTCCTCCTTCAATCCTACTATTATAACTGTGGAAGTTTGTAAGTATGGATGTATGGATGGTTGTGATTCTTTCACGCAAAAACGGCACCACAGATCTGGATGAAATTTGGCACAGAGATAGATTACAGTCTGGAATAGCATACAGGGTACTGTTTATCCCAGAAAAATGTTCGGTTCCCGTGGGATACATCTTTTGTTTTTTTTTGTTTACATATATAATCCGAAACGGCTACCCGGGCGAAGCCGCTTTACTTGTCTCTTATGTATGTGTATCTTTCGGATACTACGCTAAGCGCAAAATAAACAAACAGATATGCAAATTACTTTTTTTCAATGCACAAACACAGAACAAGCGTTTCACATCGTAATTTTTATAGAAGAGGGTGACAAACAAGAGTGCGATGAGAGTGAAAAAGAGTGTCTTAAAAAAATACAGTGTAAACTTTACAAAAAAATCATCCTATAGTGTTGCGAAGATATTTTAGTTTTATATCCGTAATAATGTCTTGAAGCTTTCAACTTGGGCTCCGTATCAAGCACTCTCCAGAAACATTTGGTAGTGCCTTTATGTCTTCACAAATGTTTTAAGCTTTGTATGATTGCGGCATGTCACAACGGTCTGGGATAACTCGTGGGATCAACTGTCATGTAATACGGGTCATTATGTAAAATATCTACACATACAGCCTTGCTGCCTCAAACATTTTATTATTTTACCTACGAATACTTTTCACGTGCTCTAACAACCTTTGCACTATAACTCGGTTCTAGGATTGTATACAGTTCCTATTTGTATTCGTAGAATTGTTGGATTTATATTGTAGAATATTTGAAAATATTTTTGATATTCTACTTGTAATTGTACTTAACTTAACAAACAAATTTTACAAACGAGCTTGTTGCGTAATGCGCTGAGTACCCAGCTATCATTTCTCGTGCAAAGAATATGAAATTACCGAATGGCATATGCGACTTAGGATCAAACCCGTCAAAATCCCCAACAATCAGAAGCGTCACCAATGAATTGCTAGCTTTTTAGAAGGAAAGTGGAAGTTAAAGTAATAAGTTGATAAAGAAAGCAGTGGAAAACAGGATTTGCGACACCATTATTAAACAAAACTAAGAAGTATAGGAACTAATTAACATTTATTTTCTGTGAAGTTTTGGTACTTACTTTCTGTGATCCTTTCTCACCTATAATCATTTACCAATGATTTCATTCCGTTCATCATTTATTGACACTAAAAAAATTGAGCAATTGTTCTCTAAGTTTCTATACGATGATAAAGTTTCACTTTTCGAGAGTTCGTCGTTACAGTATAATGTTACGGATAGATTATAATACAAGTTACATTTTGCACGTAATTTTCGTTTCATAACTTGTCTGTCGCGACTTTAAAATATATAAAATGATTATTGTCCGCTTTGTTCGAGCGTCACTTGGATACAGTTATTACGCTTTCGCTTTCACAACTCGTAACAATTGAATGTTGCGTAGCTACTGGCACACAAAGGGTACGCTTGGTTTTAATTACATATCTACAATGTATCTTTTACACTTTGACGACTTAATATTGCCTAGAAGCTAATTTCGCAAGTGAATTAAAAATGCCTATTAAATAAACCTACCGTTATTTTCTTATAAATAAATTATTAGCAAGGCGTCGATTACCAACTAATGATTTAGATTCCCAAGTGCAATACGCTTGCAACAATATCCTGTTTTATTTACAATGGTGACGAATAAAAGGAATGACAAGCGAGCAAGTTGCACCTAATATTAATGAACGCTACCCACAGACCTTACCGATACATCCGCAAAGAGCAAATTGATGCAGACGCCTTTAATAGGTAGAGGAGAGGTTAGTCAAGAAAATATTTAATTTTCCTATCGATCCCCTCCGCCATGTAGTCCTCTTCCGTCTGCCGAAGAGTACTAGAATTATTCCTCTGGAACCTCACTTATTAAATGATTCGCAGAATACATTACGACTGTCTTCTGTATTTCACCTGTCGAGTAGACGCGTTCGTACAACAGACGTTGCGGGCCTTACGACTGTCAGAATATATGACGAATTAAGGATGTGAACAGAATTAGAATAATCGTAGGATATGTGTGTATTACTATCAAATTATTTTTAAATCTTTGAATAATTTTATTATTGTCCGATTTTTTAATTTTCGTACAACAAAGGTTTCTGTATGTTGTATTACAGAAATAATAATTTAAGTTTGAGTTTTGAAAAGAACTGACGGCATCTGCTGTGCGGCCCACAGCGTAGCCACACTGTAATCTACCGACATTTTGAGCCACGTAATTTGCCGGCTAATGAGTAACCGCTTCGGGCATAGCTCCAGTTTACGCAATAACGAAAAACGACAGTGTCACTTATTATTTGACCGAGACTTCAAAGTTAATGTTGGCAAATGCCATGTCTCGATAAAATCACCGAGCGCGCCCACTTGGGAAAATTTCATTACGTCGTTAGTATATTTACAATTAGAGGTTCGTACTGGTTTATTGCATTTTATCAAGCCAAGACATGGAACAAAAATGATCAGTTGTTTTAAACAGAATTAATCTATGAACATTATAAAACAGATTGCATTGCCTGAATATCCCTACTATCTCTACTAATATTATGAATGTGAATGTAAGTTTGTTTGTTACGCTTTCACGCGAAAACTACTCAACCGATCATCATGCAACTTTGTACACATATTCTTGGAGGTAATAGAAGTAACATAGGATACTTTTTATGAAAAAAAATAGTATATAAAAAGCGAAGTATGTATGTTTCCTGTAGACCTATAGACTACGAAACAGCTGGACCGATTTTTTTTTTGTATTACGAAGTGGCAAACGAGCAAGCGGCCCCTGGAAATAAGTGCCGCTACCCGTAGGCATCCGCAACAAGCTAATGAGTTGCAGATGCGTTGCCTACCTTCATGGACGAAGGAGGGGACAAACAGAAAAAAGGATAACTCCATTCCCTGTCCCATCCCCTCCTCATCCGTCAAATCCTCTTCCTCTTCCCATCCTTTCCTTATTAGAAAAGGGTAGGAGGGGGAAGAGGACTACAATTAGGCCTCCGGCACGTCACTCATCAGACGAAACGCAGAATACTTCTACTTCACGCCTGTCTTCTGTGACGTCGTGGTATTTCACCGGTCGAGCCGGCCCATTCGTGCAAAAGATGTTGTTATTGCGGGCTCTACCACTGTTAGATTTCGATTAAATTTACAGGAATTGTCCAGATTGGCACATTCCTGTATTTGGTAGCGATCGGATAAACATAATTAGTGATATTCGAGCGAAGCCGGGGTCGGTCACTAGTGTTATATAATTCACAACATACACCTAGCATACTTCTCAGCGATAAATTATATTTATTAATATCGCAATAATTTAATGTATGGTGAGTTGGTGGGCGACATATAAAATAAAACGTTAAAGAGTAGAGATAAGAATCAGTGATTTACATGACATTTGACATGCGCTTACTGGAATTATCATTTCCAAAGTTATCTTAAGGACAGATAGGCCTCTTCAAACACGACTTATAAAAAGTTGAATGCGATAACAATAGTAACACTCTGAGCGCGACTTCTGTACACCCTTTGGAGCGTAAAAAACTTATCTACTAACATGTGTACAACGTAAACAATTGTTATAGAGTGCTATGCTGGAGATATTTGTCTTGCGCCCGAGGGTTGCCGATAGCATTTGACTTTCTTCGCTATGTTATTTTTGGTAATGCTATGACAACATTGCCTTTTAAATTCAACAGTGCTTGTAATATAATTTCTGCTTTGTTGTTAAGCAAACAAGTTGGTAGTAGATTTCACAATTTCCAGACAGATCTCAAATGGACTAATACATTATAACGATAATTTTTTAAATGCGTCAGACGTTCAAATTCATAGCAAATTTGGCTTAATTTTTTCTCCGTAATATTACATAAAAGCTTTTATATTAGTACGACTTTTACCTAATTTGGCAATTTTATATGGGACTTCACTGAAACCAGAAAGATCCAGTGAAGTCCCTAGTGTGACAAACATTAAAAAAAACATTACTAAAGTTTTGGCTCCTCGAATTCAAGACCTGCACTATATATATGGCGGATAATTATATATACTTTTAGGATTTGCTCGTCTGGTTTTGACTTGGTGTTTTATGTATTGAAATAAACATTTCATATAATGTATATCGTCGTCGTCGTCGTTTCGAGGTGAGATTACATTACTATCGTAGAACCCAGAACTTGAATTAAGAAATATTTACGAGCAATAATCACCCGTAATAACAATTTGTAGTTTATGAATCTCAGCCGGATAGAAATTGAAATTGCATAACCGATGGAATTTAATATTATCACAATAAACTGAACCACTAAGACTTGAATAGATAGCAAATACTATTTTCCCGAGAGATTGTGACTTGGAAAAGAATATAGCAAAATGAAATAAATAATCTTGGAGCAAGATATAGTTCACTATAAACTTGTTATAAGACATTGCATAATATGTTCCATCATTAAATAATTGCCTCAATATTAATAGAAGTACAATCATCATCTATCTGCTCTTTTCCTACGGTATGTGGGTTAGGGTACACTGAATAAGTTTCGCAGGCATTCACCTTTGGGAAAAGTAATAAAAAAGCTAACTAAAACCTTTGCTTCATAAGATACCTACCACTTTTATGAAAAATCATCTCTTATCAGTGAAAGCCTTTATTATGTACTGCACGTCTAAGATTTGATTTCCAGACGCAAATATTAAAGTGATGTTTGAAGAAAATCAATGATGCATATTTTAGAAACTGATCGTTTCTCAATGTACATATAACGGTGTAAATATTAAAATTATTAAAGTCAGCTCAGTACTTTCAAAGTTATCCGTTACTAACGATCTAATATTTCTACTTTATAACTAGGATAGAATTAAGTATGTTGATCCGATCGCTGCCAAACTTCAGAGGGACACCCGCTGGACCAATCTCAACCTTTTTTGAAATTTTTATCGAAATCTGTTTCGTAGTTTCGAAGTCTATAGGGAACATAAGTACACACATCGCCTTTGATTCATAAATATAGATGTATAAAACACCCTGATCTCGATTCTTCGTTATTATCTACTAACTATTGTATTGTACTTTATGACAACGCTAGCTTGATATTATAACATACATTAGTATCAATCAATGTTGAATTAATTAGATCAGATACACCCACCAATATGCCAAAGCCGGAGTGTCTGTCCGTGCATTCGAGTTGTATGGCACGTCCGATTAATGCAAATATAAACATACGTACGTGTAGATGTAATACGTTAGTTCTATTGACTAATGTTTGAATCAGAATAGAGAATGATTGGCATGTGTAATTAATATTTAGAATTCAACTAATCACTAGTTTTACCACTATGTAGAACTTATTTTATATTACACTTTTAGTAGCCATTGCATATATATGGTACGAACCTCGCAGATGGCCGTGGGAATTAATTTGGTAGACGCTTTGTGCACTACGTACAGTTGATTTATAAAGATTTAACGGATTGTTTATGCATTGATTTAAGAAAGAGTATTACAAATAAAATGCGTAATGCTATGCCTTAACGGTCAAAAATAATACAGTGCGACGCAATATTCAATAACAGGCCTTCTCAAGCGTGTCTTTGCTCTTACCCATGCTTTATGGTCAACACGAAAGCTTAATGTGGACATTATCAATTGAAAAGTTTCATTTCATATTTGTTCTGGATATTTTATTACGTAAAATTACTTGTACTCAATTTAATATTAGTGTATTCATACTTTAATTTATTAGTGTAAGAACTTTATAGTTCGAAATAAAATTTAGAAAAGAGGTTACGTTGGATATATTATTTAGTTAATTACATTAGAAATACTAAAGGGGTAATACTACTAACTATAATCGTACTTCTTTTAGCGTCAGTCAGTAGTTTGTTCTCATATATAAATGCGTTTTGTGTGTATGTTTTATTAGACTTAACTTCATCATTTAATTTGTATAACTATGACCTTTATTTGTTAGTTTTATAGCAGCTTTTTAAATTTTAAGAGGTTATTTTAGATAAAGCGCAGTTTAATAAAATTTTATTCCTAAAACGTTAATGGAAATACGGTAATTAATGAAATGAAAGTTTTATCGTTGGAAAATGTATCGTCGTTAGATCAGCGAACATGAATTTTAGAAATGATTGTGTATTTTATTTCTTATGCGTATTTTAAGATTTTAGTTATGGCGGTTTTGCACCCCAGTGAGTCCATACAAAACTTGCGTAAAGGTAATGCGATTTTTACCGTGCAAAGAACAATAGCAGTGTTTTGAGGAATTAACCCGTGGATTAATTAACATATTCACGGAGCGTATCTAATTACCCGTTCCTTTAATTAAAACTTTAAGCCTCTGTACTCAATACGCTTTATTTGCTTCCGCTGAATGGAAAGGGGACCGGTATTTACGGACGTTTGGAATTCAGAATATGATGCTCCATTTAATGGCATCGGCTTTTCTTTTGAATCTTTTATTAACGTTAATTCGGAACAAACTATTGTACCAGTCACAAGATGAGCAGAAACAAAAAGATTCTCACACAATTTTCACCGGTAATCCCAGCTAAGTTACATTTACTCTGACGTCGAAACATCCGTTTAGGGAATCTATATCTCCGTACATAATGTATATAGGGCGTGTCTACATTACAATATAATCTGCTTTATTACACCTTGTTTATTATACATTATATATAATACTTTTTAAATGTACTAATCTATCTATTTAATTAGCTCTCATGCTTAAATTTTCTATTTCAGTTGGATGAGTCTTAATGACAGATGATTTAAAGAACTAAGATAGCTTAGAACAGATACGGAAGTAATAGTATAACACATAAGTTCCCAGCAATTTAAAGCAGGAAATATTGCATATATAGAATAGTGTGATGACCAAATTTCAACGTAATGCAACAGTAATTCGGCCACACGTTTCCGCTCCGGATAGTCGCAGCTCGTTTGTTTGTCACCAGAGCTTGATCAAAGATTTTTATTACATCCACTGTTCGTTAAGAAATTCTGGGAATTAAATGTCACTTCTCAAGTCCGATCTCACTTATGACTATAGCAGAGCGGTAGCTTTTAAGCTCCTTTTACCTCCTTGTGTCGTATGCAATCTATTCATTTGTGACAATGAATGTTTCTTCACATTAAAAAAGGAAAGAAGCCCAATCAAAGCAAAATAGCTTTTTTACTTGTTGTATTAGAAGCTTAAATTTTCATATTTTACGGTTTCATTATTTAAAAGTAAAACAATTGACATAAAATTTGGTAAATCAACATTGAACAAATAAGCCCAACGTTGCTAATGTGATATTCATAATTGTGAAGTATAGTATATCCTTGACTTTTTTATGGGTGCAGAAACCAAACAAGTCGCTTGCTTTACTGAGTAATTACAATTGAATTAAGGAGTCGTTTTTGGAAAGAAAGCGGTAAAGAGTAAATGAGGAAAAGGATAACATAAAGGAATGTATGTAAGCCTATCGCCATCCATCCATTTTATTAAATTTCAATTGATATATAAGTAAAATGCTTGCACAAAAATTCTGAAGTAACAATATACCTTATTAATTTTAATAAACCGTGGGAAGGTGGAAATATATAGAAAAAATAACTCAGCGCTGTTCGGAACTGATCACCGTTGCCCAAAATAGGTATCCGTTCATTGCGTCACAAGTTATTTTATTGATAGCTAGTTTCTCATTATAATATCGGGGGCATTAGTTAGGTAGCTGATAGACAAAGATACTGGCGTATCGGGTATCAGATGTAAACGACGGTGGACAGGTTAACAACCTACAGCATGCCGCTGTGCTCGGTTTAATGACGAGTAACTACACAGGGCTGATTACTGTGACAAAATTTATTCCAGTGTGTTTTATTATTTTGTGTTTATATGTTCTAATATGATATAACGATACATATTTAGATATATTTAATTTTTTATTAATTGTACCATACATTTATTTTATAGTTACAATTTTGTACATATTAATTTGTTACTTAATTTTCATTTACACTAAGCAAATACAGAACATATGTACTTTTTACATGTCGTTCGTCACTTTACAAAGGCAGATTTTCTTTTTTTATTCGATCGATCGATTTGAGTACAATTGTCTTATCTAACAATCCCATTAACCTGCAAATAATTTTAAACGTAGAAAAGTCTACTTACAAATGTATTTAAAAAAATGTGAGGTGAAGTTTTATTGAAAGTAAAATAGTCCCAATCTGTACAGTCTCCACTAATCAATAGCACCAGTTAAACTTGTCGAAATGGTCAAATTCTTATACACCTTAAAAGCTGTTCAAAGCTAACCAATTAAAATTTTTTCGATACATTCGGTCGTAGTTGAATTTGTCTCATGTGCTCTTTTAGAATGGAGTTACTGAAGTCCGAACTCGACACATTGTCTAGGCAACATAAATGATAGAAAAATGGAAAGCCTCAATTTTACAAAGCATACGATGGTAAAGTGAAATTATAAGTTTTAAGTATTCATTATTGTATTAAAACTTGTTTAAGTGTTGCGAATGCTAAAAATAACTTAGACACTGAAGTTACTCTACGGAATAAACATCTCAAAAAATAATGTCAGTTGTAGCATCTCTATGAAGTTCAATCATTTCTAAAGGTCTCATACAGATAATATAGAAATGGAGCGCTGTTTACTGGCTATTAAATGTGAATGCGATTCAATTCCACTGTCGTGTTGGGCCGGGAACGAAGTGTGTGCGACTCCGCCGCGGCGATAATGAAGTAGTGGTGACTTGCCGATAATGAGATGCGTTCGCTTATCAATCTGTATATAAAGCGCTCGCCCCGTCCGTTATGCCATCGCACGATAGTATTTCAAATACCTGTTTAGACCACGTTTATAAAAAATAACGGTTGACTGCTTCGTTTTCTTCCGATTTATCTACTGCGAATTGTAAATTAGAAAACCAAATTAAGAGAGAGATTCAGAAATTATGATGATTAAAAAGTAATTGAGATTAATAGATTAAGAAGAGATTAAAAGACAATAATATGTATGTAGATACAGAGTAAGAAGTGAGTCAGGTGAACAAAAGTGCCATAAATAGCCTAAGTGAACATATAAAGCTAGGTTTTGATCAAATAAACTAACCGGAATGTAATAAAGTATGAAAAAGTCAACATTAAATCATCCAGAACGATCAGCCGTTCATTTAAAGATATATTAATGTGGAAGAAGTAGGTAACTTTACTTGTCTGGATATTGGTTGTAAGGGTTTTATTGTTTTTCGTAGTACATAGTAGTAGTATTTACAATATGGAGTGTTCTCAGTTAGTATAAATTGTTTGAGCTGCATCGAGTTTAAAATCGTCGTTCAAATTCCCTGCGATTGTTCAAGTCAGTTGGAAATTAGCTCGAAACAACACCGTGACACTTCCCGACCCAAGTTTAGATTGTCCGGCCGCCTCAGGTGTCCCAGTTGCAAAATGCCCTGTCCTTTCTATTTGGCGAGGCGAATGCAGCTGTTATGAAACCGGTACTTTAATAACAACTCGCTGAATATAAACCGTTGTAAACGTTTCCGTTTCAAAATGCACAACCGCTTCGAACTTTTGTTCAAGGAAATGTAACGATTTGTTTTAAGTCGATCGTAAAGAAATCTAATTGCATTGGATACTTACGTGGAATTTCTTGGCTTCAATTGAGCTTCTTTAAGTTGATAATTAACGACACAAGTCGGCAACACATCTGTAGCAGAGTTGCAGATGCGTTGCCGACCTTTAATAGACAGGAAGGAGATAGACAGGAAAAATGATTTTGTCCAATCCTATTTATCCCTTCCCCTACCCAATCCTCTTGCTATTTCCATCATATCCTTATTAGGAATGGATAGGAAGGTGAAAAGGGCTAGGATTAGGCCTCCGGCACCTAACATATCAGGCAAAACGCAGGACGTCCACTTCATCATACACACATTACATAAGAAATAAAGTAAAATCAAAATAGCGAAACTGGATTAATTTTAAGCATTACCTTCAATCCCTTTCTAATAAAAAACTCCACTCTTGAGCTTTATTGAATTTAGTAGCTGGAAGTGAAAATGAAACAATTATGCAAATGGACGACAAAATAAAACTCATTTTATTAATAATCAAATGAAAGGTCTCCGCGTTTGTGGACGAAATAAAATTTTCGTAAATTATGGCATTAATTGTTCAGAGCAGAGGCAAGTGGAGGCAAGTGGGCTAGAACGGTGGGGGGGGACTATTCTTCTGGTTTCTATCAAACAGAAGTTATTCGAAAGGGGGCGAAGTTTTAATAAAATTCCAACTGCCTACGGCGTTGAGATGTAAACGTATTTGAATATAATATGCGCATCTACAAGTCATAAGAGTGGCAACTAAGCTTAAAGAGTATTTCGCTTGAATGGTTTGCTTTGAATAAGTTCGACTTGCATCTTTTGAATGTACATTCGCGCTTTTGTTTGCACAAGCGGGGTCCTATCTCATAAAGATGATCTCGAGACATTTTCTCATCAAAGGATTGATTAAGTTGTTTTATGTATTGAGCGTTAAACTTTATTTACAGTTTCAAGTTAAATAATTACTTTAATATCAAACACGGCGTTCTTATAGAATGAATAGTCTTCACAAACATCTTTAGAATTTAGTACAACCTAAGATCTTGTGTTTAAAAGGATTTTCTTTAGAAGTTCAATGAGAATTTCTACATTGAGAGATCCCGTAATTACGTTAATTTTGTAATAACTTATTACGGGATGCTTATGAAAACGTTAAACTTGATTCTTTGTATTTATCTATACTAATATCATATTATAAAGAGAAAAGATTTGATTGTTTGTTTGCTCCAGATGCACTTAAAATCTTTTGAACCGATTTTTTTTGATCAGCGTCAACACAAGCTTTATTTTTCTTTTACTCGACCGAAGCTGGGGTGGATTTCAAGTTACTTAAACATAAATTTATTTATTGACATTACAGTATATATTATTAACACACACATTAAATACAATTGTTACAAATAAAAGATAATTTTAAATCTGATGGTCAAACTACTTTGTTTCTGAACACACAAAACAAAACTGGCTCCGAATCACAAACCATATATGACACAAATATTTATACAAACTGGTAAGCAATAGGACCGTCATACATGAATTCTTGTATTTACATCATGCGACCGAAGAGGAACATATACTGAGTACTAACAAAAATATAATTAAAGGCTCCAGTGTGAGGGGAAAAGTGAGCTACTACCGTTCCGAACAAACAAGCAAGTTCTATTGTTCTTGAGTAATATTCCGTAGGTAATAACTAATTTCAGTAGTTAGCTCCTAAGGATTGATGCACGAATTAAGTGTTGTGATTTCTTTCTTTATCATTCATAAACCGAATAAATATGGATATAGACAAATATTATATAAATATTATAATAATATTAATGAAAGAAAAGAATAATTACTAATGTAAGCGATAAACAAATTAATTTACTGCTCAAGTCCAATTAAGAAAACTAAACTGATCATATTATATCATAAATAAGGTATTCAGGGCCGTGTTTATCACGATACTCTAAGTTCAAAGCGACCATAAGAAATTTCGTCGACTCAATTAAAACGCTCGCGGACTAAGTAAATATTTCTGCGTTACTTTGGAAGCTGTTTATGACCCTCCTAAGGCTTAATTAACGCTTCTTTGATGTTCAATCTGTTACAGGAAACCTGGTAATTGCGGGAGTCGTGCTGTGTTTTACTCATTTTGCTCTTGAATGAACACGAGAATTATTCGAAGTGTAAGTTGCGCTTGGAAACCTAAACTTGTATTCAAAATCATCAATTTAAAACAGACTTCTTAACTAAAAATCGATATTGATACGTCAAAGTTACGGTAATATAGAATATTATAAATGTAGCTTAAATCCTTATCTAAGGTTACCTCGCGAAAACTTAATTAACCAAAATATACCGGATAATGTATAAACAAACAACCACAAAGTCGCTCCCTCCTCCCTAGAGACTTCGTATGGTGATACTATTTCGTGTAATGATTCCAAAATGAGGATATACTCCCCGCAATATACGGTACGAATACACAGATATAGACTGCACTAGATATGCCATGGACGTAGATCGGTATTTGATTTTTATTATTTATATCTTTTGTTTGTTACATTAAATTCTCGTATTTTCAGTGTTACGGAGTTTCCTTTCTATTACGTATTCAGTTAAGTGCGCATGTGCCTTTTATCCAAATATATAAACATCTAATAATAGAGGCTGCAGACGAACTTCTCCGTTTTATAGAGATTAGTTATAATATCATTTATTAAAAATGACACATCCATTTATACTGAAATTCTGGTACGCACGGCAGCTCCTTAATTCATACACGTCACGTATCCAGGAGGCGTGAGGCTGTTCGCGGATCGAATGCCGCAAATGCGAAGTGTACCACCATTAAAGTGTCGCTTTCATTGTTAAATTTTAAATATAAGTAGCAACGAATAGAATTGAAGTTATGAAGAGGTCCGGTAAGTTCTCCGATTCCTTTGCAACTTCACACTGAAAGATACTCTGATGAATAAACATTATAATGTTTTCATTAGTACTTTTTTAAGGAGAAGGGGGCAAACGAACATCGAGTCACCTAAAGCGAAGTGATCACCGCCGCCCATGAGTATCCACAATTTCAGTGGAACTGTAGGTGAGACTTGCTGCCGTCCTGCCTCAACTGCGTTATTATTTTAAAATTGATTAATGTCACAACAAATTTAAGCGGTTTCTAAATCAATAAATAATACACAGTATTGAATTCGATTATTAACTGTCCGTTTCGAACTATAACCCTAAAATTTCCAGCGAAATAACCGGAACCGTTGATTGACTGCATGACAACAACGCGAAATAAGCTAATCACTAAGCTTTCGTGAAATCCATATAAGTTTTTTTGTAATTATGTCTGTATGTGAAGCATAAATCAAAAATATCGGTTAATTTTGTCTCTATCCAGACCCGCGTAATTCTTTAACTGGTAATTGAATTAGATATATATTTTCACTAGCTCGGTGCTGCCCTCTGTCGAGGCGTGCACACGCCTCTAATATCCCTCTTAATATGAATATTTGTCTCAATGAAAATGGAATTATGACTGGGACTCCCCTCTCGGGTCGCGGCTCACATAATTTATGTGCGGAATGCATTCACGGAATTTTTCATATAAGAATGAAATTGTTACATTCTTCTCGTATATATGGTGGAGTTCTTTTATAATATTGTGTTTTAGAATGCTCTCTATTGGTCATATTATCCAAGTAATTTCGACTGATTCCTTATTTTTCACTGACGGTTCGGCTGAAGTGAAGTGAAACACAATTTATATGTATCCGTTGCGTTAAGTAAAGCCCTTTATATATATATTTTTTAGGACTTATGATGTTTTTACATTGCTATTAAAATAAATAATATAATTTGACATAATGGCAAAAGAGTTATCTTTTCGACTCTTAATAAAGTTTATGTCCATGTGACGTCAAATAGCCTCAGAGAGCACACGTAGGATAATTAATCGTACGCGTTGTTAAAGCGAGGATGCTGCGTCCCCTCCATTAATAAATGGGTCTAATTAATCTAGACTGTCGTCTGTCATGCTAAAGAATAGTCAGAACGCCCCCGGGCACGGGCCGCGCCGGCGACACAACTCACTGACGCCCTAGTAATTGCGTTTGTTAAATCAACAATGTCTGGGATCGTTCCTTAGTCGGACACGTTATTGATCTGTAAACTTCTGTAGCAATATTATTTTCGTAAATTACATCTTCGAGTAAGACGTGTTGTATCGCGGCGCTTGTATCTACAAAATTTCGAGAAGTAATATTAATATAACGTAATATAACCATTAGTTGAGGAAATATAAAAAAAATGTGATTAACATTATAGACAAAATAAAACTTCCTTCTCAAAAGGCTTTAGGCAAGAATGTTCACAAACCTAAAAAACAAATGCGCTTTAAAGATTTACTTAGGAATAACAGTGTAAAATAAGCTCATACATGAATCGAATACTAAATTATTTCACTACGCAGACATCTAATATTTAAAATATAAGAGATACAATTTAACAGTGGTAGAGCCCGCAACAACAACATCTGTTGCCGAATGGGCCGGCTCGACCGGTGAAATACCACGACCTCACAGAAAACAGGCGTGAAGTAGAAATACTCTGCGTTTCGTCTGATGAGTGAGGTCCCGGCGGCCTAATTTGAGTCCTCCTCCCTTTCCTACCCTTTTCTTGTAAGGATGGGATAGGAACAGGAAGAGGATTGGACGGGGAGGGGGTTGACGGGAAATATCCTTTTTTCTGTCTATACCCTCCTCGGTCCATTAAAGGTAGGCAACGCATCTGCAACATAATTTCTTGTTGCGGATGTCTATGGGTAGCGTACACTTATGTGATCCGCTTGGTCGTTTGCCACCTTATTCCATAAAAAAAGTTAACTTTAATACAAAATATGGATTATATTGCACACAAAATCTACAAGGGCAACCTGCAACACCGCAGTGCATGCGCTGAATTATTGTCTCTAACGCTGGGATCTAAACAGTAAAGCGGTTCTAAATACGTAACATATTAAATAGAGCTCACTAGCGCCACTTTATTTCACGTGTTTGTTTCACGAGCATAATGTGAATATGACGTAAGAAATAAGAACAAAAACATAAGGACAATAGTTTAATAACAAATAATCAAAAAAAACCCTTGTTTCTTAAAAATAAAATTCAAAATACAAGAGAAATAAATGAAAAACAGTTAGTCGAAACTGTTACAAATTCAAACAATTTCCGATCGCCTCGCCCGATCACACTTTTCGTAACGGTCTTGCGTATTCACTTACAGCTTACTCCACGAATCAAGCGTGCCTAAAGAAGTTTTGACTTTTGAAATTCATCTGTGTCCTGCGCATATTATATGATATCAAATTTAGTTCATAGTTCTGTGGTTTTGTCTCTGCCTTGAGAGGTCAGATATACAGATAACATGTTTGCGGGTTTGCATGCACAAATACCCTTCTATTTTATAATGAATGAAGACATATCAGTGTAGAATAAATAGTATATTTTTAGATAGATAAAAAGAATATAAACAAAATAAAGGTTAGTTAGTTTGTTACAATGTGCAATAATGTATTAAATAATAAACGAGTCCGTCCGCTTAGCCCGACTTTCATTGGCGTGTTTCCGCAGTTATTACAGACATACTAATTTTAAATAACGTAAAATTTAATCTGATTCAATTAACATGTGGTTAAATTTTGCATTCGAAATGTAAGTTTTACTACACGTTAGCGAATTCACACAAAGGATAAAGGTGCGATATGCACGTACGTGGTTCTATTGAGCCACAACAGTGCCAGGTACGGAATGGTTCTTCGCCGTAACGTGACCACTTATCTTATACAATCCACCCTTACGTTTGAATGCAGACGACAGTAATGAATAGTAGTCAATTTCTTGACGTGTCCAAAGCACTAAAGAATTTTTTATTTGTGTTCATTGTAAATAGAATACTTAGTAGTATTTAGTTTGAAAATATTCGTTAGTAATGAAAATATTTACTTCTTAACATAGCGGTTCCAACAATTGGAGCCATTTTATAAACACGCTTGTCTCAAGAGATATCGAGACCCAGCAAAGTCTCTGGCACGTATCAAGCATTGTTCGATTGCATCTATAGATCACTTCTTTGATTGTAAATAGAAAAATTAATGGCCCATGGAGAGACCATTTATTTGTATGGTACATTTAGAATGCCATCCTTCATTGACAACGATACATAACATCAGTTGGAATTGTTGACTAATTTATAAAAATGAGTATATTTATAACTCATATGTTAAGTTGTATATACTTATAAAGTGATAAGATAGGACTTTTTATTACCATATATAAATAAGGGGTCGTATTCAACAAAAAACCTCTCAATTAGTTATAACTGCATAGCATAAATTTAAACCAGATGCTTTAATCGATTTACTTGATATGATAATCTAAAATCATATAACATTGTCTATGTTGTTTACTCGAATATTTTTTTTCAAGTTTACTTGACACAAAAAAGATATATATGTGGCACAGTAGTTCTTATATTTCGTGAACTGGTAACCCTCGGCACAGTCATTTTGTCTATCTTTAATGTCACATGTCAGATTGGTGCAGACTGTTTAAAATATACGGATTGTGTAAAGTTCATCAATAAATGATATTCATTAAAACGACTTGCCTATCCCACACACACACACACACACACACACACACACACACATATATATATATATATATATATATATATATATATATATGCTTAGAGATTCAAAGAATTATATTGTAAGAATCATAGAAACATAGGGAGCAACCCTATTGATATATTAGAAACCGAAACAACCATTACCTAAACTTTTGTTCTATGTACAAAGCATTTGTTTAGTTTTCTATTAGCCACTGCACCGGCACCCCCGACCACTTACACTGTCATGTCGCGTAGTACGGATGCACGCGCGCACGAACCTCTCTCCCCTGTCTTGAAATACAGCACCAATTAAATTTGAAATTCTAACGTTTGATTCCCACTTTGCACGAAAACAAAACAATCCGACATTAGCCTTTCTTCAACTACCTAATGCACTTAACACTGATTGTTAACTACATAGACCAGTTAAATACATATGCATTAGTTACATACTTATCACAGTACCCTCGTTGCGTGTCTGTCAGAACGTGACAAACTTAGACACTAAGGGACTGATTTCGATACTGTTTTGCCACAAAACGTAGCCAGGCGCAGTAAAAGTTGATTAAAATATTGTCTATTCTAAAGTACTCTAATTCTTTAGTAATAGGTAATCTGATTTCGGCCAAATTGAACGGCGCGGCGCGTGTACCGCAGGACACAGATGTTTTCTTATAAAAACTCACTTGAATTTCATTATTCGTTTCCTGATTAAAAGCGGTATTAGTTCTTGTTAAGCCATTTCACATAATGTAACAGTTGTTAACCGAAAAGGTTAAGGTAACAA
Source organism: Papilio elwesi (assembly GCA_029849275.1). Classification (NCBI taxonomy): domain Eukaryota; kingdom Metazoa; phylum Arthropoda; class Insecta; order Lepidoptera; family Papilionidae; genus Papilio; species Papilio elwesi. The sequence goes on from CM056697.1 coordinate 9,053,640, forward strand.
TACAGTCAATGTTATATCGTTCGAGATTGATTGTATAATGAAATTTCAATAAGAACATAAATCTAAGTAACACGAAAGTGGAAGCAAATACTAATTATATTAGTTATTATGTATTCATATTATAATATTTGTTTCTTGAGAAACACACAATACAAAGCAAATGGTACCTTTTTAAGTAGAGGTATGTAATAAAAAAAATGATTGCATCTTTAGTAAGTGTATTCATATTTGTATCTGTAAGCCGTTAGTGGCTCGTAATACACCCCTAGCGTGGGGTGGTAGGGGGAGTCTGAAAGACTTCTCGTGCAAAATGGATTTATGAGAGTTTTCAAACGAAATATTATTTGAATTATGTACGCAAGACGAATGTTCTCTGGCTTTGAGCAACCATGCAAAGTAAAACTGACGTACCTTTTGAAACGGTTTATGAGTTTTTTCATTTATTTATTTAACATCCAACACGCAAAGAACATGTTAAACAGTTTGTCATGTCAGTTTGTCTTATTTTAATTTCCATAAACCAAAGTACTTAAGGTAAATCACGATAAGCATTTGTGTTTCGGTGTACCATCAAAACAATAAATAGTTGATCAAATCTATGACGTATATTCTAAATTTCATCAATAACTTTGCCCAAAACAAGGGGAATTAAATGAAAGTATGATTGATCGCCAACAAACCAATCACATTTTTAATTTAATTCATTGAAACAAATAATTGATAAGTAGGTTTAGACGACGCCGCCATTTTGGTGACGTAATTTCATGACACTGAACACAACATATTTGTTTGCTGATGTTGTCAGTTTTGTCATATTTGTTTTAAAATACTTCACAGTTGTGCTCGTGAAATTATTGTTTAAATATGAAAAATCTGTTAAAATTTTGAAAATGAAATTAAATAATCTTAACCAGAACTTTGATGATATCAAAAGTGTTAACGAAGCCAGTATACATTCCTCATCGCAGAGTAGGAATTAACATTGGATTATTAAAATGACACTTACCAATTTTACTAACAGACTAGATAGAAGGAAACATTTTACTTATTTTTGTATTATATTTTTTATCATACCGTTAATCCCGTATTTTATTGACAGGTATAATTTCATAATAATGGAGGGCTCTGGACTTAACCCAATAGACGTATATCAACTGAAACGACGACGAAGTATTCCATATATATTAATCAATAAGTTAAATTAATTATTTTGTTTTGAGTTATTTTGTTTGCTATACTTTTTAGTTAGAAGTGATATCACAGTGATGTTAATTTGACAAGGTCCCGTATTATCAACTTGGGGGTATACTTAATGTGCAGTTTATTTATGAGAGGCGGTCATTGTTTAAATAGGTTCTAATTTCAAAAGGACAATGTGGGAAAAAGAAAAAAGATCAAATTGCTGTCCATAATTTAAAAATATATTTATTTAATCAGAACACTGAAATAAATCCTAAAAATTAAACACTATTATGTCACGTATTTCTTTAAAAGATATCTTCAAAGCTGTCAGAACAAATCGCGTGGAAGGAAAAACGTTCTCTTGGCCGGGTTCAACGACCGCTACATACGGTTCACCCTTCTTGCACCCATTTCCCTAATGTACGCGACCTATGATAAAATGTTGCGTATTACATTTTATGTCACCCAGCTCGCCATTTTTATCACAGGTTCATGAGTTATATGTGAGTGTATACATTTTAGATACGCTTAAGAAAATATGTTGTTCATGTCATGTTTTGTCGGAATCGATATACCGGTGTCTGTTGTTGTCTACATGTACAGCTACACCTGACTGGGTGGCAGAGCGCACAAGGCGCCTAGCTTAAACCTCTTTAAGAGTATCTAAGCTTGACGGTTCCCTCGGGAGCCTCGGCTCTGGCAGCTACTTTATTATTATCGCTGAATTGGGAAGCCACCTAGCTCTTAGATCGCTGCGCCGGACGCTCCAAGCATTGACTTGCCTAAGCACCCGTTCTGACCCGCAAGAGGGGACCTCGGCTTGGACTATCACTTAATACGCGTTTAGCATTTATATTTGAGGGTGGCCGAGGGAGCCGAGCCTTGGCTCGATCGGTAGCTGTTATCTGATTACAAGTATTACTACGGCTAACATCGATATACCTTAAGGGGCCACATTTTCTTATTCTATTATTATATAAAAGCATCTCTGTTACAAAGAGTGATTAAACAGTAGATCTATAGTTAATTATTTAATATTTCTTTGTACATTAATATAATAGGCGAAGCCATAGTTTGGGATCATTTGTAACAATATCATATCTGGTTTTAAATAATATACAAAACACTCGAAAACTTTTTGCAGTTTTCTCGTAGAAGCAGTTCTTTTTCTGTATTTTTTTTGTGTAATATACACAAAGCAAAACATTTAAATAGCGACACTTAACACGTACATATATTACATATAATTTAAAGATAATAAATGTGTTTTGTTTCCATTTAGATGAAATAGCTTAATTGGTTGATACTAAATTATCCGATTAGATTATATTGTGCATATGCATCATTTACGCACATCAAATCATAAAATCATGAACTAGAAATATAATGTGTTCTTATCGGGGCTTTATTCAGAAACAATAATAAAAACGTAACATCTCCGTCGTATTGTCGATCGCGACGCGCGTACATTGTACCTACCGACAAGGATTCATAGCTTACGAGCACTTTTAACGACACATATAATATGTTTTATTCATCTTGGCAGTATCAGTTTTCTTATTGCCATATTTTTGTTATGTTCTCCCATTTCGAAAGTATTAAAACTTATTATGTTTCTCTTATCTGTCACATTGTTTGGGGACCTAGACGAAATAGTCGTAACGGTACGAAATATATTTTAGTTAAAAGCCAGACTCTTACAAGTTTTTTGCAGACTTATTGCTGTTTTATTGCGGTTCTAGATCGATAAGATAGCAGTTTATAAATTATGACTATTGGTTTTGTATCGCATTTGTCATGAAATGTCTGTGAATCTTTCCTTTTATGATTTATGAGTGTTAGACTAGAATATATCTGTTTTATAAAGTAAAAGAAATAAAGATAAGACTATACTCACATTACTATTATGGATTTAACACCAATGATAATTTTGATTTAAGTATCAGATAGGAATATATGTGTTGTGTATTCAAAATTCCCTAAAACTTGCTGTTCTTTCGATTCAGAAAAAAGGCTAATACAAAGGTTCTTAATACTAATTTGTACCCTAAAACTTACTAACTGTATACTAAACCGTTTTAATAAGATTCCTCTCTGAGCCTAGTTGGTATTAGATCACTTACCGTTTCAATATTTAAATGGTATACCAATTAAACAAGCAGATAACAATAAAGCCAAAAAAAATGTTAAAGTCGTGGTAAGGTCACCTAGGACATATTGTAACGGGCATATTGAAAATTACTAAATATTTTGTGATTATAAATAATAATTCGAACTAGCAACACGAATCTAACGCGATAACTTCAAGTTCTTAAAGTTAAGTAAATTAAATTAAAAAACATATATAACATAGTCGCTAGATCTGACAAGATACAATCGTATGATACCGCAGTACGTGACATTGGTTATCTATGTTCCAGTTTAATTGAACACGGACGGGGCAGTTGACCGCCATTGCAACGCTGTCGGAACGAGCGGATAGTCAGTCCGTGTTGCGAACCTGTAAACTAAACTGTCCACTATAGCAACGGATTTGTTGGAATTATCAACCTCTTGGTAATATTCATAAAAGCACTCGAATCTTATTTGTAATCGTCAAGATAAATGTGGCACACAGATTGTGAAATTGTTGGTATTCTCAAACTTGAATGAAAAAAACAATATTAAATATACATACTAATATATTGATATGCATATTTCGATTTGAAATGATCCTGGTACAGCTCTCGCTTCTTATACAGCCATACATCTTCGCATCCATGCTCGTCGGTTACGGGTACTCCTTATATCGCTCTTTTTTAATATGACACTAATGTGAGAGATATAAGTTCTTCTTGCAACTCAACTCAACTTCAACCTTGCAATAGAAATTTGTTTCGTTACACTCTCTTCATTGATCCTTTCACCATGTTCTGTATATAAATAAGTAAATACATTTCGAACGCTGAGACGTGGGTCAGTTCGACTAGTAACATCCGACGTTTAGTCAGTTTTCCAATACTAATTTGTTGAAGTACCGTTTCCAATTCCATTTGACCTTACATCCATCTAACGAGGGACTCGATAAAATAAATAACCTGTCACAACAAAACGGCACAGATGACTAACGTGTCGTTCGTTCTACACGTTATAATGAAAAAAAAAGATTATGCTACACGTGAACCACTTTAAAAAGACCTCCGTCTACTTTTAATTTATATATAACAATAAATGGATTGCATACCAAGTAATTGTGGTTGTTAAGCATGTCAGAAGTTCGATACTTATAAGAATTCGATAGGTAAGCGGACTTTTTAATTACACTACGTCTATTGGTACGGGTGAACATCAATCAATAAATCATAAAGATTGATGGTTGAACCTGTAGATGTGATTCGGCGATAATGGTCCCTTAGTGTTTAATTTGACGCTTAATACCGTAATGATAGTTAATGACAGGATTATTAATTTGTAATGCTTTAATATATTTTACAATTAAAATAATACAATCGATACAAATCGAATGAAATTCAAATGGGGCATATTTTTTTATGTAAAATGAATCACTGTCTAAAAACCCAGGTGCCTGGGCGCAAGGCGCTCGGACGTTAAATTCGTGACAACGATTCGCGCTCTCGCTCACACACATTCAGACACGCGGCACATCGACCGTGCAAGATCGGTTACTCTCGGCTTAAGCGCAACGGGACCCGACCGTAACGCTACATTTCTAGCGGACGCCACCTACCACCAATTTATATGACGTTTTCAGGTCAAAATCTCTGCTCCGTTTATTAAATCCATCATTTTTTTTATGAATGACAAATGAGGAAGCGAAACAATTCATCGAGTGTCCATATCCACCCATAGATATTCGTAGAGCAGAGGCTGAGTTGATGGATAATAATAAACAAAAGGCTTGGGAAAAGGAAGAAGGAATGTCCTCCGGCTCCTCTTTCTTGGAACGAAATGCATAATTATAAAATACATGAAACTTAAACTCGTTTATGCCCCATAAAAATGATTTATCTATACCTCAGAGAATACAATAGAAAAATATTCAGTCCGCCCAACGAAACTTTAAGCTGCGACAGTAACATTTGAATTCCGTTATCCAACTATCTAAAGACATTATTCAATTTTAAAAATAGTAGTTTATCATCAAGGTGTGACATATCATCGGGTTGAAACAATCGGGCTTATCTCGACGGTCGAATCGCGATGGTCAGTGGCACAATGAGGTCCTAAATAACGTCGGCGAACGTCGGCGCGGCGCCTCAGACGACGTCCGAGGGTACGCAGGGCAGGCTGCGTGGACTGACGGACAATACGGCCCGCCTGACTTCGCCGCCGCCATTCAAATCGCTCGGTGGCTATACGCCTTGCATCCGGATTTGCTGATCGTACGAGTGTTAAAATGATAAATAGTTTTTTTGGTATCGGTACTGCGAAATTAATATGTTTATATTTGCGAATTAAAATTTTGAGTATTTAATTTTATTGTTGATTAGAAATTAGTTCTCTTGTTGTTTTCTGGGCTATGGGTGCTGAAATAATTCTTTTCCTTTTTTTAGGACAGTTTTACATCTTGCAATCGATTGATAATTCAAGGTCGCAAAATGGCAATCAATCAATTATTCTTTGTGTCTATTTGTAATATCGAATCCATCACAGAAGTTTCAAATATTCCAAAATCTATGGCTGCTGATGTTGACGGGAAAACAGTCGCAAAAATCGGAAAAAACCTCTTACTTAAACCATTAAACTTAATGTAACAACGCAGCACATGTGATATCAACTTCTTCAAATGCTTGCATGTTGACGACAATAGCGCTGTTGTGCACAGGTTGCATCCTGGCTTTAATAACGTGGCGTAACAAAATATGAACAATAGTATTGTCAAATGGAAGGCGCAGTAAGTAAAGCGCGCTGTTAACAAGAAAACGTCAAGCAACAATGCGACGCGGTGATTGCGCCCGCTGTCTCGCCGCACTGAGATATTAGATCCGCCGTGTCTCGCGGCTTGTGTGAAATAAAATATTCAGATACGACTTTACGGTGGAGTAATCGTACACTCAACTTAACTAATTGTGTAGTGAATCTTAAGAGACTAAATTAAATAACATATTTTACTAAGTGCCACTCCTACATCATTAAAAACACGGTAAGAATAAAAACTATGTTATTAAAATTTTAAATCGCGTCTCATCTAATATTAAGTGTCTACCCTTAGTTAAACTACACTAATCAAATGCTTACAGATTTTTAAAAAGGGTAGACAGAAGGATTAGACCAAGTACTTCAGACCGGTATTCAATAAGAATTCGGTTCTTTGTTCGAGGTGTCACTAACCTGTAATAGTTGTAGCTACTGTTGCTACTTGTGATTATGACGATGTTTAAGACATAGACATATACAAAAAAATTATTTATCGTTGATGAGTATATAAAAAAAATGTTTTTAGGACCCAAAATTACAGTTGTTCCAAAACATCATATCTGCGTTATTAGGTTACGTCATCACTCCCTTCTTAATTATATCACCCTTCACGCTATCCATCCCAGGCCTACCCGTAACGATATATCCCTCCATATCTAAACTCTCCTGATAACATGCCCATACCATGCTAACCTTTTGCACCTTAATATTTCCATTACTGGTGCTACTTTCATGCTTCCCTTAACACAATCCTTTCGTTCCTTATTCATTCGTGTTACTCCTCAATATTTCCTGATTGATGGATGAGATATTGATAACTCCTCAATGAATATCACCTCCGTCTAAACATTTGCATTTCAAAACAGTAGGAAAAATAGATTCAGGGAATTAAATCAGAGAAATATAACTATACTGTTACGTTCTTATATATTATGAAAAAATGCAATATAAAATAAATACCAGGTCGTACAAAATGGACAACTATTCTTGCACGAATAATTTTCAGTCGGCGGCGGCATCAAGTTTTGAATTCAGATGTCCGCCTTGCTCACTTTAGCAGGTTATTAATGTAGTTTTAAAATGTGCACTCGAAAAGACTTTATCTGCAGTTAAGCCGCGGTTCTTGTTTGTCTTTGTGCTTTTGACGTGGACATTTAACTTGGATTTGTAGGGAATAGAAGATGAGGAGAATAAATTACTTGTATTAGCGGTCTTTCTGAAGTCAAAGTCACATGCAATCAAGTTGCTGAATTTGTTCTTATCAATAGTCAAAATTTAATTTTAAAAATACAACTAAGATTGCACTGTGAAGCGATAGCGCTATTTTCAGGGCAGAATTTAAGGCCCAGGTGTGAAATTTCCCGCAAAAAGTGCTTGGAATGACCTAACACAAAGCCTGATAAGTTAATCGATATTTACGACCAATATAGACAGTGTCACATTTACTGACTCAACTTTAACATTGGTAGATGCATATGCAATGGCAGCTGCCATTATATATACTGTGTTTTTGACATATAACGGACCCACTTTACTGCATAGATGTTAAAGAAATAAATTACTTAACACAATACGAACAATTGTTGGTAAATACAATTATTTTTACGCCTTTTTCCTTTTTTTAATAAGAAATTATTATAACCTAAACGGTTTTAAGTAACAGCTTTAAAGACACGGGTTTAAGCCCAGGACAAGGTCTTCAATAGGCGAATACAATAACGCAGACAAGGGACCTTCTCGAGAGTCTCTTTCACTGAAGTGCTGAAAGTTTTTGAAAGATACATAGAAAAAATATTTAAAGACTTACATATATATACACTGTAAAAGAAATACATTTTATTTATAATGTTAGTACATTTTTAATGTAATAAAGTGAATTAAATTATTCTGAGATTCCTCAGTTTTTATAGCAAAATAATGACCGTAGAAGTCATCTATTTTCCTTCCGACATTTACCGCCCAACTTTTTTCCCTTAAGCAAAATTTATGTGCAAATATTTTGAAAGTCTATACATTAGTTAATGAATGCAGCTCTTGCCAATGTATACGTAACGTCTTAGGATCCTCATTCTGATAAGATTATTTGTACGCGCAGAGAATATGAGAATAATAGCAGTGATAGATCAGTCGTTGGAGTCGAAATTCCACTCTAATTGGAGGAACAACGGTTATCGTTTCCTTATTAATAAATTTATGACTGATGTATAATATAAAAATATAGCTTTCATTACTGACAGGCATAAAAAATATTTTCCAACCTCTGTTCACCCGATTTAGGATTCAATGATTGTAAAGTGCTGTTTCATATATTAGCATTTCTCAATTAATATATTTTAATTATTTCTGTCTATATATTTAAATAATATAATTATCTTAAATATAACCTTTGAATGCGAAGCGAAATATTGAGATATTTATGAAAAATGAATACATTCAATTTATTTATATCCAATAAGAACTGAAACGTTACATCGTTATGGAATCGTATTTCGATCAAAGTTCCAATTGTCTGCCTTTTCAGAATAAAGACGCAGTTATAATGGATGACAATAAGGCTGTCATTTGACGCACCCTTGCAATACCATTACAGAACCTTCTGATTATCGCCCCCCAGTTCCAAACGACAATTGTTTGGCTTTGTTTTTGTATAACAAACAACTGGATATACAAACTATTGGAGCAAACATTAACGTACAATACCGTCACAGTATTGACAGTTTAAGCTAAATATACGTTACAGAAAGATAGCGAGAGGCTGTTGTGAGCATAGTATAAGCATTACAACAAAAGCTTATTGTTCAGTTGACAGAACGAATGAGGGATTGATTATTAATCATCGCGAAGAAACTACACTATTTAATTACCTCTAGTTTTTTTATATATTAGAAAGTGGCAAATGCGCAAGTGATCGCAACGCATAAACATCTGTAACTAACTAATGAGTTGCAGATCGTTGCCCAACTTTAATGGACTATGGAGGGAATAAACAGAAAATGGTTATTTCTTCCCCTTCCTATTCTTTCCTTGCAAGCAACTACAGACAACAAGAGAACTAGACTTACGACTCCGGGATCTCACGCATCAGACGAAATGCTAAATAGTCTTCTTCACGCCTGTTTTCTGTGAGGTGGCGGTATTTCATTCGAGCAACAGATGTTGTTGTTGCAGGCTCTACCATTCTGAAAAGCCTAGTTAGCTTTAGGTGACATTTCGTCAATAAATTATAGTCAATCCTGGATGAAGTTAATAAATACTAAAAAGTAAATTGTTGAATAATTTTTGTTCTTATAATTCCTCCTTGATTATAATTGCTTTATGGAAATAACAAAAGCGGCCTCAAGAGTCAACCTAACATAATTCTCCACTAACAAGGAAAATATGACGCGCCATACATCAGTGAACAACGCACCCTCCTCCATTAAACCGAGGTTCGCTTACAAGGCTAAGCCAGGCTTACTTTTCAACGTCATTAGTCGCGTCAAAACGTGAAAGGATAATGCATTTAATGCAATAACGTGCGATAATGTACGGGGAAATAGGTGAAAAGATACGTCGGGCGGGGAAACTCTGCGGGGACTGGAATATTTGTCTTCTCAACTTTAGACATAGGTGTTGAAAGTTAAAATTTCACGTAAAAAGTTCCTTTGTGTTGATTTCCTTAAATACTCGTCTAAGACTATTGACTGTATATACAAATAAAATTTCATGACTTTGTTAAGTCCCGATCAGCATCATTAGAATAACAGTGACCTTTTGGTATGTTGTTTTTTGTCCTGTACCGTGACAATGTGCGAAAGACTTCATGATGAACAACACACACTTTACATTGGCATTTATGATATTAGTTCCGGATAATACAAATTTAGTTGAGCTACATTTACGCCGAATTTCGATTTTGGTCTCAGATTACTGTAAGTTTGGACTACGGCAATTTTACATTAGGTGTTATTACTCATAAATTCACAAAAGTACAAATACTAGTATGCCGTTGAAATATTTTGTAGTAATTCTGCGTTTTCTTTGATATGTGGATGGCAGTTCAATTATTCCCTTTGCCTCTCTTTCTCACTTTCACTTGCCTCCGCTTTTCGCTTTATGTAAAGTGAAATTAACAATAACTTTCGACTGCGTATAAATCTAAATAAAATGCTAGGTTAAGCAAACATAGTCATGCAAAGGTCGTTGATACCAACAACGGCGGACCATTAAAGCGGCGAGGTATCTCTATTAACACGGAAAGCATTCTTTTTCATTAAGGCCGCTCACCCCCCGGCGTCGCGTGTCCCTATCTACAAAGGGACCGTGTGCAAGTACGTGGATAGTTCACTAATTCTCCGCAAGGAATAATGTCGGCTTAGCATGCTACTGTGAAGTTAAGATCAATAAAAGGTGCCAAATATGTACTTAGTTACAAAAAAAATGCAGACTAATTACTCTTTACATCTTTATTTGGTAACCCAGTACTAATAGCTCCCCGTATGATGTTAAAAGGAGATGCAGTCTCGGGCACTTATAGCGAAAGTGACTGAGTCTTGTATTTGCCTATCATACCAGTTTTCTAAGAAAGCAAGCATAAGTTAAGGTAGCTGGTCTCTTTGTGGCACGTGATCACTGACGCCCATGAACATGCACGACACCAGAAGTACAATGCATCCGTTGCCGGCCTTTAAGTAAGGAAAACGTTCCGTTCTTGAAGGACCCTCAGTTGGAAGTAGCGCTGAGGACAAATCATTCCACAACGCGGCAGTTCAAGGCAGGAAGTTGAGTGAAAACAACAAGAACTTACTATCCCTACTTATATTATAAATGTGAATGTAATTTTGTTTGTTACGCTTTCACGCGAAAACTACTCATCCGATCATTATGACGCTTTGTACTCATATTCTTGGAGGTACTAGAAGTAACATAGGATAGTTTTTATGCAAAAAAATAGTATATAAAAAGCGAAGTATGTATGGTCCCTATAGACCTATAGACTCGGAAACGACTTGATCGATTTCGATGCAATTTACTGGGATTGTCCAGATTGGTACATTCCTGTGTTTGGTAGCGATCGGATCAGCATAATTAGTGGTATCCGGGCGAAGCCAGGGCGGGTCACTAGTTGTATAATAAATACTTTATACATACAGACTGACTTACGGAATATGAACTTGCTGTTTAGAATCTTAAGATGAGTTAAAATACAATTTTATACAAGTTAAACGGTTTTACATAAGCACTTTGAAAGAAAATAAGAACATTCGACAATTGAAAAGTATTATTTAAAACATACAATTTAACAAGGGTCATACTTTAATTGATTTCTAAAAAAAGGAGGAATTAAAGTAAATATTTGATGATAGATTTATACCAGACCATTGTTGTTTGTTATTCGATATCCGTCTATATTCACAGATGTTTATTTATTTTAAGCTCACTCGCACGTCGAAACTCACGCTCGGTATGATTCTAGTTTTGCTTGCCTATATTTCAAATACGTGGCCAATTTTTTCATTTGTGCACGTATATTTTTTTGAAAATAGGGTTACTGGAATTTTTTTTTAATAAAATAATTATATACTATTGGTCCAAGTACCGATCGAGAATTTCCATCTCATTTAATAAAAGTACGAGTTTTATTAGCTTGACCTATATCTAAATAATTTATGGATTAATCTATGACACGCGTTAATCGTTTCAAAATTTACACGCTTGGTAAAGTCTCATGAAGTTTTTAAGAAGCGTGTGAATTACCGTACAATTTTTTCCTAAGAAAAATAATTGTATTCCATGATTAAGCATAATGCCATCTAGGTAAAATTTGAGAAACTCTAGCTTACTAAACTAGAGCTCTGCGTTTGTTTTTTTTTTCAAGATTCAATTATTATTTATTTTTTTGTTTATTTTTAAATTATATAATAATAATAGGTAATCGGCCTTTTTCATAATGTTTCCCAGGGACACAGGCCTCCTCTCCGAGAGCGGGAATGGGCCGTAATCCACCACGCTCGGGCGAGTTAGTGTCATGGAATATAGTGGCTCTAAGATTTCGGTTTCCTCACGATATTTCACTTCACCGCTTTTGGAGCAGTGGTAGTGAAGTTAATTACACAAGGTAGAGCACCTGCCTGGGTTCGAACCCGCAACCTACAGTAACGTAAGTCGGGGCCTAAACCTTTCAGCCACCACTGCTACCATTAAAGCTTCAATTATATACTTGCAATTATATATATGCATAAAAGTTATAAATTTTCAATATATAGTTGAACAAACTCCTCAAAACGGAGAAAAATAAATATAGTTCTACTAAGTAGAATTGTACAATAAAATCTGAACTATTTGAAACTGGAATTGAAACTTTGAAAAGAAAACAAAGTGCACTTACAAGTTGGTCGCATTATCAGCGCTTATTCCCACAGTTGCAGTCAGGAAGCGGCACAAGAAAATTTTCGCTGGAATCGTCGTCTTACGAACAAGATCTCGATATTGGAGTCTTGTTGTATTTTACCTTTTTACTCCAAACATATTGTATTATAGTTATTTTACTTTTAACTTATGTTAGCGCTTTATCTACCACTTTCATTCATCCAATAGCTTATTTCGCTTGATTTTTCGATAGTAGACGCGGAGAGTTGGACTTAGTCGGGTTCATAAAATTTTAAACGTTAAATTTCAGTCAAAGTTAGTATAGAATAAACTAAACGATTAAACTGGAATACAATTACGAATATCTCAACGCAATTTAAGTTTCAGAATAAGCCCCGGGGCGAGTTCTGGACGATTTAGCGAATTTTCTTGCTTGTCGTATTAGAGGACTTTTTGAAAATTGAAGCGATATCAATATTCCTATTAAGAAAAGTGGATTTACTGTTTTATTTCTTTATACTTTATGTTTTATATCTCTTCTAGTTATTATATTTCATCGATATTTTAGTAAGATTAATGAAATTAACAGGACCCTCTATTTCATTGTGGCATTGAAATGTAAAATAACATACTAAGATATTCGCGTATAAGGGAGATGATGAACACAATAGTGTGGACTGCATTCTATGTATAGTTGCAGATGGACATTAATTGATTATATCACATTTATATATTTTTGGCATCAATTAAACGAAAGACTTCAATTCCCGAGGAGAGTTGGCGTCAGGCTGGCTGTAAAATTGTAGCCAAAACCTATACAGTATGAAATACGTTTAGGCACAGACCCCATATGACTGGGAAAAGGACAGGGAGATGATGAATTCATGGAAGAACTTATAGTCAAGATTCAGTGATCCAAACCAATATGACTTAGGGTGTAAAAAAACATACCTATTCTTTAGAGGCCGGCCGGAAGAGGCCGCTACCGGCAGCGCATCCTCAGTTCCTCCTCCTCCATCCTAGTGCTCATAGGAGGTGATGTGATAATAACTTAACAGATCGATCGTTACCCTTATGCTAAAAAAATAATTTTACAAATATATCTCATTTTAACGAACTTCGAAGCTTTTTAATAGCTTTATGAAGGTACAAAACAAATTTTGAAGAGCACCTCGAACTTGGCAAGCGGAATTCTTCATATATTTACTTTTTATTAACAATAGTAAATTTACAAAGGACTTAGCGCTTTTAGGTATTCTCTACGACTTAAACCAGACTCAACTATTTCCATTGTTCTCTGTACACCCTTACACAATGTGACATTTAAGTGACAGTAGACTTCTTAAGAGACCGTGGAAGCTGTTTCGGACGCGACGAAAGCGTAGAAATTAATGACGCTAATAAAATAAATGTGCGACATTCGTTTACACGTCTCTGTGTTTATGTCTCATTTAAGACGACATATACTTTTACAGCCAAGTCGTAAACGGGCCCATGTGGCGCGTTTTATCATCGAATACTTCAAAAGTTTCAAGAATCGAGTGTTAATAGAAAACTTAACGCCATTTCTGTGGCTCTATTACGTTTTACTTTAGTAGGGTAAGCAGAATCGGATACGACTATTTTTTATGTCTGTGTTACATTTAATTGGTTTACGTCGCAGTTGTTAAGTCATGATGACCACACGCTGCTCGCATTGTCACGATGAGTGTAGGCGAGCGTCCTAATAACCAGTATTTTTTTCAAATATTAAGCGGGTGATGACATTATTGAATTAAACAGACGTATAATTAATATAAAGGATTTTTTATCTACCACAAAAATGTTGTGTACCTTTCAACTTTAAAGTAAACACATCTAAATTGTTTATAATGAATCTTCTATGAAATCATACTTAAACAAATCTAATATTCAACCCTTTTTAATAATGAACTGTCATAACAAACAATCCGTCATGCAGGAGAAAAGTAAGCCAGTTCACTCTTATAATGATTTATAGAACACAATTAGCGCGATTTAAGACTATCACGTTCGTATTAACGTGCGGAATCATCCATTACTGGAGCCGTAAATATTTCGTCGGGCGTAGCGCGCGGCGACGCCGAATGTCGTAACAGAAAGAACAAAACGATTTCCCTACTAATATGCTTCTTTATATTATTGTAACAAATAAACACATATTTTTACCGTTTTATTTTTGAAGTGAAAACTTCTTCAGCTGCGTTAGACGATTTGGTAGAGGACAATCTTATAGGTCCGCGTGAACAACATGCTTATTTAAATTTGCATTTTTTTAATGTTTTCTTAAGTGAATTAATCTTCTGTCCCACTTGGGATTGAATAACTTCAACATAATGGATCCGATCTCTCTTTGTTAATAGGTCTAGAAATACACCAGATTACTTGGTTTAATATTAATTGTTAAATCTGTAATATCAATTATAACTAATAAAAATGAAGGCTTATTTCCTTATTTTGATTCTAATGAATGATTCATGAGAAGGGAAAGAGATAATGTAGTGTTGTTTGAAAGAGAGGTAAGATAAGAACGTTAAAACAAATCAAAAAATATCTGTGCATCCGTTCTTGAGTTATAAAATGGGTAACTAACACGGCTTTTTATTATATACATGCTGAGCCCCGTGGCTTTACCCGCCGTGCAATTTAATTTAACCGACTTATGTCCAACCCTACCTAAACCCTATATAATATAATTGATCATATAGATTTGAGTCTACTTACATTGGATTATAATTATTCCTCATTAACTTACGAAGATGAATTTTATATACATAGATCTAGATATAGATTGCCTGATTATTTATGGCAATAGAATTGACATTGCTCGGTGCTAAGTCGGTCTTGCATGGCGTGGACTTTAGTTCGCACGCGATTGTATTATAATGTTAACAATATGCGAAGTTCTTTGCAGTAACTTTTATGTCTCCGACTGTATTGTCGTGGAACTACCATATTGTTGTTTCCTGTTGTTGTTAGTACAGCCTTATAGTAACGAGTAGCAGTACACTTTAGTAATAAGTATTGTGTTAAAGTAGTTGTTTATATTGTATGCTACAAATTTTGTACAAATAGTTTAAGTTTTATTTGTTGCCTAAATATAAATATATATATATATATATATATATATATATATATATATATATATATAATACTTTAAATATGACCTTACACAACTACTCATAAAATATGCTACACGAAATATTAAAATCTAATTTATGAACATGTATAGTTTTCTAACCTCCACTCCTTTAAAATTATTAAAACTATCGTGAGACATTATCAATAAACTTTCTATGAAACGGCTTTACTCACGTTCGCGTTTTTCTCGGTGTATTTTGTACCGACAAGTTTCGGACCTGTCGGAGGTCCTTCTTCAGAGTGACCGGTATTAATTCGCGGTCGCGGCCCGCCTCGCCTGCGCGTCTTTTTCCTCCTCCGTTGTAAAGCGTATCTTTGGATGTATTTTGTTCAAGTGGCCCAACAGTTGCTTTACGCCTTGCCTGGGAACTATGGCAAACACATCGTCTACATATCTCAACCAGTGACTTGGTTTTAACGGCGCACTCTTTAACGGCACAATTTTCCGGCCCATGACTCAAGTAAGACAACTTTTACGCTCGCCGAAGGATCGGGACCCTCTCAACAGCCCTGGTGTCTATGAAATTCCTTGCGATTGCGGCAAAAGCTACATCGGAGAAACGGGGCGCAATATCAGTACGAGACTCTCTGAGCACATCCGCAGTATGCGCAAATTAGACAGTAACACCTCGGCGGTAGCAGAGCATGCCCTTAACTCCGACGCCTCACATTATATTAGGTTTGACAAGGTGAAAGTATTGGCCCGCGAAAAGAACTTTGTGTCTCGCAAGTTTCTTGAAGCGATAGAAATCGGCCGTCGTCCTAATTTTAATAGAGATAAGGGATGGTCCCTGCCGCCTACATGGGAACCCGTACTGTCGAACGCGAAGCGGGAAAACAGCGATAATGCCGAGGATTACGTGGTCGACGTTGTTAGTGCATTTTGTGCCCCGAACAACATCACATCCTATAACCCATCAGTGTCGAGCTCGTCGTCATCGTTGGCGCCCCCCGCACCCCCCGCCCTGTCAAGTCGCGCGTTGCGAGCACAGGCGCGCAGTGCGAGGCGGGCCGCGACCGCGAATTAATACCGCTCACCCTGAAGAAGGACCTCCGACAGGTCCGAAACTTGTCGGTACAAAATACACCGAGAAAAACGCGAACGTGAGTAAAGCCGTTTCATAGAAAGTTTATTCTCCACTCCTTTGTTAACATTTTCTGCTACCTCTGTAACAGTAGGTTTTTGTGAACATTTTTTTCGTTTTATATACAATTACATCAGTTCTGTAGTTATATGAACCTAATGGTTAAGGGTACGGACTGCCGATCGCGAGGTCACAGGTTCAAATCCGCCATTCGACTATTGTCGTGAACCGTATCCCACCCAGCACAAGCTCTTAAGCTTAGGAATGGTTTAAGTAAATACAAATTACTTTAACAATCCAGTAATGTATAAAATATATTAATAGCAATGCAATAATAAATGCTGTTTTACGTACTATCTACTCGTACTTTGGGTAAACATTTTAAGAAATAAGGCTTAGTAAAAATGGATAATCGCACCTACATATTTATAGGAGAACGAGAAAGAACGGAATTTTATATATTAAGTTTATGTACGTTCCATTGTGACCTGTAGACCCATCGGCTTGACTGATTTTAAAGACTAAGTTGTCATTTTAAGAGTAGTATTCTTTCGTCATTGCATCTACAGGTTTATTGTTTTTGTATCAATTAACTAGTCCTTGCTTAAAATGCATTTAGACCAGTTATTGCTTTTATTAATAGTGTAACATTAAGTACTATTATTTTACGAGTAGGACTGCTGCGTTCTCTCCTGATCTCCTTTAAGCTCTGTCTATGAGCACAAACAGACAAGCTGTTAATTTTAAGCATTTACTAGAGTCTACCATTCTAATTTAAGCTACTGAGTCTAAATTACCAGCACCCGAGGAGAACGGCAAAGTTTATTAATGTGTGAGAATTCTAATTGGTTACTAGCCCCGCCTGTCGCGTTTGCATAAGCTCTGCCGACGACGCGCGCCTTATTTTTGCACGTACTCAATTTCCCGCCTCACTGGCAGTCTTGGAGAATAGATATTAATTTACATGAATAAATAAAATTTGCATTAAGAGCGTCCGAGGCGTCGTCGGAGGAGGCGTAAAGAAAACTGCTACTTGAGTGCACTGCGCTTTTCGGAGTTACGTCATTGTAGCACACGTCAAATGTAATTTGGTTGATACAGGCTGTGTTTTTGTGGCAATAAAAAATAAACTATCTTATATTGTGCTTTGGTAACATTATAACTATTTAGGTGAAAATTAGTATATCGTACAGACATACAAACATATCAAGATGAGACGCCACTGTAAACTACTGTAAAGATTAAGTAATACATTTTTGTAAATTTGTAATATTTTTTAATAAAGGGTAAGAAACTATAACGGTAATAAACAAATATTTATCAAGCGATTTTTCTTAGAATACTTTATATAAGGCCAACAAGAAAGCGGTTCATCTGATACTAAGTGAGAGTAAGACTCTTTATAGTCATAACAAAGAAACCACAGTTGCTTTGTAACCTTTCCTTTCCTATCTGTAAACCTGTATTGATTTTAATTATTAATTTACCATTTGAAAGCTTCAAAATCCGAAAATGGCATAGCACTATAGTTTTGTTATCATTAAATTGACACGGGTAATTCATGGCACGAGGAACTAGTATTTATTATATATTTTGGAATTATATAGGTACATTCTTAACATTTCCAAACATACTGTATACGCCAGCGGCTCCTATGCCGGTATTCCCCAGCGACATCTACCTAATGCATTCTGTTCATGATAATTTTGTTTTGTATTTTTACCGTTTAGGGGACGATACAAGAAATACATATTTTAAAATGAAATTGAAATTTTATCTTATGAGATAAAGTAAGATGATTTTTGTTAACGTTTTTTTTGTTTTTCAAATATGTAAAAAGTCTTATTATATTTAAGGCTGTTAATTTATTACACATAATAAAATAATTTATATATTTACACTACACTAAATTTAAAGTCATATATTATTTGCTGTAACAATAACATTATGTACCTCCTAATTCTGCAATTAAAATTATATAACCAGTTTAAAACGGTTATTAAATAATTCTATCCTAAGTGACAATTATATACATTGAATGTCTATCAAAATACTTAGCTCGACATTTAAAATTGCGTCTAGTAATGTTGGCTACACTTACTCCAGTGACATTTTTTAGACACTAAGGTATTCAAATAATGCACTATATAAACTATATTCATAGCAAGATATAATTTTTGTTAAAATTTCTTCAAGATGATGTGAGAAAAAGTTGTTTTTTGGAAACGTATTGGCACTTACGAATTTTAACTTAAATCACTTGGTTTACAAGAATCCCATCTTTGATGTGAAACAAGGCATAATAAATTTTAAAAAAAGTATTAATGAGAATGGTGTCTATTTCATAAAACTGGGAGATCGGTTTTAATAAAGGACCTGTAACCGTATAAGTAATACGCGTCGGAAATTTTTTCGCAGGTTTTCTTAACAAGCATCAGGGCTTTGTGTTTATATGATAGATCGTTCCCTCTAAAGTCGGATGCTCAATAAGCCTGAATAATTTGTGTGAAAAAACACTCAAATAATGCCTCGAAAGCTTTGAGGAACACAGAAACCGTACCCAATTTCATTCAACGATTTTTAATTAAAAAGTATTCTGTGCATAATCACAGGAGGCTGAGGTTTATTCAGGTACAACAAATAACTACCTACTTAAGCTAGACTGCGTAGCTTTATTGTTCTTAACAACGATTTCTTAAAAACATAATTTTGTTAAGATGGTTTATCATGTTCAAATTTATTGAAGAACAAAATTTTGCAATGTTTTGCTTTTTGAAAACCCTAAATGCGGTTGTCTCCAAACAGCTATTATAGTAATAACCAGATTTTCCACCTCGTATTTTTCGTATTAAGTATTTTGTTGAAAGCCCTTTTCCCCGCCAACCCCTGTTCATTGCGTATCTGATATCATCCCCTTGAAATTATGAAAGTGTATAAACATTTTCACACCCCCGGCTCGGCTCGCCCCCTCATTTCCACATTTCCGGCTGTAACTTATTATTATCAAATCAAGCTATAGATACCTGGTTAGATACCCGTTGCATGTCGATTCCGTTACTCCCCCACCATAATGGAAAAATAAGATCTTATTTGTGTTTCCAAATCATGTTTTACGATACCATAATTTTGTTTCGGAGGGTGGAAACTTTGAAGTATTTTGTTTTCACTCAAATTATACAAAAATTTCTTTACAAAAAAGCAAGACCTAGGAACACTGCATTTTCATATTACAACAATCTAACTATGGCATTCAATTTTATACCTGGGCAAGTATGACACGCGATTATTGTCAGTCCAATCAACTATTCAAATGATTTACTATTTTCAATCAATTGGATATAAGCAAGGCTTACAAATTTTGAATCAATTTGAATTGAAGCGTTGTAAAACAAAATAAGTGAAGTTTCCATAGCATGTCTAATGATAGCTATGTATACAGTTGCTACGTGCTGTTTTGCTGGTCCTTCCTCCTCTTTCTACCCTTTTTTAAATCAACTCCTTTCCCTTCCTACTCATTCCTATAGAACTTGACATTTTTTGCATGTTAATGTTAAGCTTCAAATTTACAAAACATCTTTTTCTGCGCTAAGCTTTGTTCTACGTTGTGAATCGTCAGCTGCGCTATTAAAACTCATTTAGTGTACGTGATAGCAAAGAACGGAGGCGGATATGCGTCTATTTGCATAATCTATGCATCAAATTCCGTTAAGTTTCTTTTGATGCACGACCGTTTACAGCGAGGAAATGACGACAGTCGCCAAACAGTAACGTTATTTAAGTTTATCCGTACAGAATAAGTGTGATAAAAACGAGATTTTTATACTGATTTAAGATTTTTCTATTGATTAGTGATACTCGAGCCTGATATAAATCTATACCCACTAATTTTATGTAAGCCAGGATAAAGGGCGATTAAATCGTGCTTAACACGTTGCTATGCGTCATCCAAGACTTCCTATAGCATTTCTCTAGCTTCACTGCCATTCAACCACTAACTTAGTAAATATTTCACATTACACCTTGTCGTCAAGGATCTGTGGCCTTCCGAAGTACACATCATTTCCGGACGCCCTGTACAAAAATTGTTAAGCTTAATCTGTTGTATAATTTTTATTAATTTATTTATTAACCCGTACAAAAAAAAACAATTTATTTAACAGAATAATTTGGAAGTAATAAAAGATGTCTCAGTAATTTTCGTTGCGATACGTTTGGTCTGATGATATAGTTAGGAATAAACCGGTTGAATTTGATAAGGTACGTATACTAGAGCTTTGGTCCCCTGCAGGATGTTAATATTCATTACGGCTCGCCTCCGGGGAACGAGCTCAGACAAATCGACGGCGCTGTCGCAAACTCGTCAGCCTCCCGCACACGCATTGCTTCACCTAGCTCCCTGTACACTAAGCCGGGACTAATTTAATGTATTAACTGTACGTTTTTTTTTCTATATTTTGTTAAAAAATCTTGACCCGTATATTTTGGTTAGGATTAAAAACGAGAGTATCAACATATGTAGACCATCCCCTATTCTGTCGCTTACCTATAATACGTAGTTAGCTTGCAGAGTTTATACGCGAACATTTTTTCCGGTCTTAATGCCGTACCAGCCTTTGTCTTCTTCAATAATCATTAGCATACTTCAGGTGATTAACGCATAGCCTTAATGAATATATACCTGAATCTTACTTACGATTCACTTCGTCTAGGTATGTAAACCTAAAGATATTCACTCCGCCTAGGCGTGAAAATCGTACGATAACAGTTTTATTATATGCAGTGATTATGCCAATTTTGTTGGTTCTTACGCTATTACTATTTAGTTTTAGTTTTTGTCCGTCAATCACGTGAATACTGAACGTATCGGTATGAGATTAATCGACTCGGAATTGTCCGTAGATGCTTATATGGTATTATTTTGCTTAATTCCGGTGATCCTTTTCCATTTTAACCGACTTCAAGATGAAGGAGGTCCTAAATTCTTCGAACTTCGAGCTTAGTAAGCCGATTTCGATAATTTTTTTTATTCGACAGCTTGTCGTATTGGACTCCAAAATTAAATATGATTAAGAGTTTAGTTTAGTTTTATATATAATTGCGTAAATTAATTTCAACTTTTTAGTGTATGTCTTTGTTTTTAAACGTATATTTTTTTAAGTCGGTTTTTTTTTGTTCAATATTTTTTTATATAGTGTTGTGTTTTTTTTCAAATCCCAGCAAAGAACGTTGGATAGTGTTATAACAAATTCAATAAATAATTTTCGTCTCTACGAGATAATTAATGCTATGTGTCAATCAAAAATAAATTTTATTTACTTTGTCCATACCTGAATAGGGACAATTCACGGTGGAAACATTAGTCAGATAGAATAGTCCACGTAATTAACAATAACATAAATAATTCGTATTGCACTCAGTGAGTAGACAGTATCGTAATAAAGTTTATTGGACAATTTCTATTAACGGTATAAAACGACGCCCAAAGCCTTGTTGGTGAATTAGGATACAGCTATGAAATGATATAATGGACTTCTATTGACCGGACTACCATTATTGATATAAATTGATTAAATGTAATAATACGTTACGGGAATATTTATAGATATTAGAATAAAAGTAGTCGTCCGAATAACAAACGTTTCCTTTAAATTTTTGCAAAGATTATATTAGTAAAACAGATCAGACTACCCATTTAATAAAAAAAATATATTTTGTTGTATGTTTTAATCATTAACATTTCCAAAAATTAAAAAATCACGCTAAGCTCTCTTTAAGTATGTCATTAAAATTTTGAAATAGATGGCGTTATTCCCAATGTTAGAGAATAAAGTTATATCTTTATACTGACGACCCTGGTCAGGATACACTCTTCATAATACTAGTACAAAAAAAAGTCAATCGGATATATACGAAGTGTAGAAATAAAATTTACATTTCGTTTCATAGACACGCGAAGCTAATTAAAGCGCTTTGAAATATTTATCTGTCGTAGATAGTGACTAGACTGATATATCCATATTACCCAAGACTTAAGTTCGTATCTGAAAGCAAGAAGATAGTTGGAAAGTGTTAAATTATTTGTGGATAAGATTGTATGTTTCTATCAACCAAAGTTTCAGTTCCGTGTGGTACAGATAATTCACTAGAATACGCTAGTTTAGGTGCTTTAGTATTAATATTCATGCTTGGAAGTCTTGGATAAACCTTTAGTGTATGGATGAAGTAGAGACGAACTACGTCTCAACAGCTACTTTCTTAAATGTATAACCTGGTAAATGATTTTTCATAATTTAAGTTACAAAATTAATAACCTTTTAATTTTTTTAATAAACTTTTTGACATAAATGTAAAATATGACACATTTTAAATTACTTTAAACTTACATAAACAAGAAGACTCTTCACCTGAAAAGGAACAAGCGCCGTAGAATATTATATAAGCCGTATTTTTTTAAAATACTTCTTGGAAATCGCAGATCATTTACCGCGTTCTACTCCAACGCAACTGGAACCAACGCTCAACAGTTGCAATAACACGATATGGGGGACGTACAATTTGCAATCTCTTTTTGCTTCGGCTTATATCCGCGAGTCGTTTGAAGGCGAGGATCAGCGGCGGTGATTATTATTTCAACTTGAAAATATACTCGTGTAGAATAAAGCTTATATACTTGGTAGTTATGGTTTGGTTTTGAGATATTATGGTTTTTAATACGCAAACTGGTAAAAGTTTTTGATACGTCATAGCCCTAAAAATTATTCAATAAATATCTCACTGTAACATCCGTCAACTGCTGGATTATATATAGGTCCATTGATCGCGATAGATATCGGTCCCTCTGCCGTCCACATCTAGTGGATTCCCACAACCTTGACCAGATCAATGGTCCATCTTGTGGTAGGCCTACTGTACGTGGCCACCATTCTAGGATTATTCCATCCTATAGGCTATCCATTCTGAGAACAATTGCAATTTTGGTATCACAAACATGGAAAATGAAAGTTAAGACTGTTAAAAATTAAATGCAGATTTTTTTAAAAACCAAATCTAACCAAAGCAAACTAAATCTATTTATACTCGATTTCAAATTCACAGTAATACGTTTTTAGAATCGGAGTTGGAGTAGCAAGCAGCGCGTGACGTCACGAGCCACTGCAGCAAACCTAATAGGAAACGCGATCGTTGTCTTTAATCGAATCTGACCGGACTGAGCTTTCATGAAGCTTAGAAAATAGCGTGTGGAGCCTTTCATGTTATTCTCTTTAGAACTACAAATATATTAACTAGAAGGCAAGCAGATTTTAATTCTATAGTACTTAAAAAATTATAAAACAACTATAGTATTAACAAATAAAGCTTATACAAAAATATTTCAAGCTTTTTCTTATAAGCTAAAGCTGTAACAACCCTGTTGTTTTTCTGGATGATGGTGTAGTATTGATAGTACTTTCCCGGCCGACACTATCATGGGGCATTAAAAACTTTTTTGACTTTCTACAATTTGTGTCTTACAAATGTGTTACGGTGTTAGCATGGCCTGTATGGGCAACACATTTGTGAACCAGCAAGCTTCGTGAAAAGTGAACATTTAGAAATGCAAATGCAAAAATTAAACTAATTATGTTTACTTTACCTTTATTATTTACTTTGATCACACTGATAAAACAAGACTAAGTACAACTATTTATTTCACAGGAGGGTTAGGGTCAGGCAGGCGCCCGGCCGTAAAAAATTACTTAAAACCTATAGAGTATAGACTAAAATAGTATAGACTACTATGACGACCGCACATGAGTGAGAAAAGGGCAGGGAGATGGCTGGATACACAGAAAAAAGGATTAAAAATAGTTTTGTTGTAATATTCAATTAGTTACTCTTGAAAAAAAATGAAAATGTATTAACTTTTCCTAGAAAAGTACGAATGAGTTCGCTTTCATAGCTCCGTGTTGAATGGGAGAGAAGCTCGCTGGTAACGGTATTGCAGGATTTAAATTTAATCACTAGCGCGCTTACAATGTTAGTTTCATGGACTGTTAGTTTATATCACACACTACATACATATATACAGCTATTTTATCATCAACTTTATTTACTAAGTAGTAAACCGTTTACGGCAAATTAAAGTTGCTTTATCCATTATTATTTAAAAAATGTATACATAATATCTTATATCACATTAATACAACGTTACCTTATGAACACATACCTAGTTATTAATTACGCGAACATGGAATATTAATGCAAGTGTTTAAGCATACCCAGAGAGAAAAAGGTAATCAATACTATTACATAAATCTGCACAGTCTGTACACTCACTCAATGATATCAGTTCTACCATTTTTTGAACGTCTAGTTACTAGTTGTTACTAGTTGTCCCGTTTTAACTTGTAACAGACTGAACTAAACTAGAACATGAGTGATCATAATGAAAGTTGATAAATATCAAGAAAACGTTATAACACTTGATAGGCCGTATAAAATATCTGGTTGTACTTAAGCGACAACATTTTTTAGCGAGTAAAATACGAAACAAACACATGCAAAGCCCCGGGCAACGTCTAGTTTTTTATGTTACGCTGAAGCTCCATTCAGGGAAACACATCTATCTTCCAATAACTACATCCGAAAGTGCCAAGATTTCCCACATTAATAATATATCCTAGATCGAATTAACTCAATTGTATTCCAGATTATTAGAGCTTGATATCTCTTGAATTAAATAAAATAATTCACTTAATTTAGTATAAAAAAAATTGTAAGCCGTATTTTCAATTAGTAAATTTGTAATAACAATTTATTTACAATTTCAATATATATTTTTTACTTTCGACTTCTGGAATCAGCTCGTCACACACGTAATAAACCAAATCTGTAATGAGATTTCCCGTCTCCACCACTGTCATCCCTGTTTGATATATCTCTATGCAGCTATAAAAGTGTAATAACGCTAATGGCATTCGCATGTCTTTATTTATTTAGTGCCTCGTAAAGGTAGCTTAATTTATTGAGGCGTGGTTTTGTTTTAATTTCACTCATGTTGACAATGGAAATCTGTTAATCCTGTGTTTCGTGAAAGTGAATTTCAAAATTATTTTGTTCAGATTACTAATTAGAATACTTTTATTCGATTACAAGGACAAAAACTGTTATTACAGAATGTATCAAAAGTCATTGAAAATTCACAACAAAATGGAGAAATAGAATTTATTGGTACAGATAAAACGACGAAGAGAATGTTTGTATGTTGTGTGTAGCGATTTCAGTATTAAGTGGTGACATAAATGTAAACAAACATACACCCATGAGCCTTAGCCATAGCATATAGAATCCATTGTGTGTAAAGATGTACGAACGTAGAAGAATAACGAGAGTGTCGAATTGAAATTAAACTAGTTCCTATCTGTACACATTGGTCCAATGAAACCATACCACTGCGGTAAGAATATTTAAGTGACTATTTTTAACTGCTAGGCGTTTAATCTAAGAAAATATCGTTATTTTTACCTGACTTCCTAATAGGAGGAAGAGGTTTGTATTTTTCCCAATTTGTCCCATTTCAATTATATGAAATGGATATCATAAAATCTATGAGTCATGTGTAAAAATTGTTTTTTTTAGTTCTTTTCAAAGGGTTGTCAATTTCTGTACCAGGAATTCATAAATCATTAACAATGGTCAATATAAAATATTATATATAAAGATTTTAATAATTGCGTATAAGGTATTTTATTTTTCGTTTACTCTCATTATCCACATGAAGCCGGTCCGGTCATTGTGATCGGAAAAAAGTCTCACAATCGACTTCAATGATGTCCTGCAGCAAAAAAATGTGAAGTTTCCAACTCAGCGTATTGTCATCTTAGTTTTATACTTTATACCGTGCTGCGTTTTTTATATGGAGCCAGGAGATCAAGTAAAAAACCTCAACATTGTTCGTTTAAAAACAAAGATGCGAAAAAATATTGGCCGCCCCGAAAAACGAAACCGATATAAAATCGCGTCATAATATATCTCGCTTACGGAGCCTCGGAATAAAGTGTGAAATATACGGTCCTGTAATATTTATACGATTTTTATTTGTGTTATTTATTCAAGAGGCACGTTTTGTCGTTCAAGACAAAAGGTACGGTGGACCACGGCACCTTCTTTCTCGTTGATATCTGCATTCATTTTGGTCGTCTTAGGGGGTATAAATAATGCATTATCACGCATGGGCTACGGGTCAAAGAGAATGTTATTCACATTTATGATACCATCGAAGTTCATATGAAAAGCAAACCCGAGGCCGTGTCAATATTTAAATAAAGATTTCCTGTCACGATGTTGCGCGAATCATAGCCCGTTAATCGATTTAATTTTTTCATAAAAAAAGTGTTTATGATCGATGACGATGTTACCGTGAGTGATGTGAACAGACAAACAGAATAGCAAACATATAGTAATTAAATATTGCAGCATGTATGCGTA
Source organism: Papilio elwesi (assembly GCA_029849275.1). Classification (NCBI taxonomy): domain Eukaryota; kingdom Metazoa; phylum Arthropoda; class Insecta; order Lepidoptera; family Papilionidae; genus Papilio; species Papilio elwesi. The sequence goes on from CM056697.1 coordinate 9,080,798, forward strand.
GAAGTACGGATGTAGAAGCGATAGAGGTATGCCAGGATCGCAAGAAATGGAAATCCATAATCTCTGCCTACCCGTCTGGGTTATGGGCGTGAGCGTATATTTATTTATAATTTTGATAAGTGTAGTGTCACAAGTGCAATATGGATTTCTTACTTCCGTGGATTATTTAGTTCTTCCTCTCCCTGCCCTTTCCTACTTCTTGTTTATGTGACAGTATGACCGTAGACCATACTGTAATATGCTTAGGCTATAGTTTTTCAACGGCTGGACGCCTACCAACGCCAAGAATTCTCGGACATGTATATGAAAAAGTAGAGAATTATCGAAACTATAAGTTACCAATATTTATTCATGAACTTAATTGGAAATAGTTCACGACATTAGTCGAATAGTTGATTCGAACCCACGACCATGTTGTGAATGTTTCGCAGTCCGTACTCTTAACCATTAAGCTACTGGAGCTTTCCGTGACTTACTTAATTATTAATAAAATTGTGTTATATTTGATTTAGTACTAAACATTTTCGTAACTAGATTGAATCTTGCTTAAAACGGAATAAACAACAAAATGTAAAGGTAAAAGCGAGCGATGAATAAGCCAACGACGCGTCTTGCTTAATTAGAATGCAAATTTAATAGCTGAGGGATTTACATGTCAATAGGTTCCTAAATAACGCAATCTGAGGCACAAAGGATTCGGTATTCTAGTGGCTGCTTACTAGCTTTGGCGTATTGATCTCTCCGCGACGCTACTAGAGCTTTACTATGAATACGAGAAACGAGTACATAATTAATCAATGTAATTACATTATTTAAGCACTGAAGGGAAACAAACAAGGCATATAAAAACCAGCCGCAGTCAATTTGGTCTGAAATAACATAAAGAGATAAAAAAAGCTTCGAAGTATTTGGGAATTTAGCTAACACTTTTCATCATAACTTATTCATCATAGTTTAGGAATTTTAATGTTAAATTATACTGAGAATTTGATAGTTGACGCACAGTGTTACGTCCCACTTCAGAGTTGTTAGTTTGTACGTTTAACGTGAGACCCATGACCGCGATTTGTAGCGTTAACGACGTCAGGATAGGATTCAACCCTGTGTTGTGAATTAGACACTACATAATCCGCGCCGGATTGCCCATTATCTGCTGGGCCAGAGCCGGCACAATTAGAGTTTTTGATCCTCCACCCCTCGACCGTACCGGAGGCTGCGAGTATGTTCGAAATGTTAATTAAAGCCTTAGAACAGTACCTTACCTTCGTTACTTGTATTGATAACATTCGACGTAGGAGTTTCGCCTTTGTTTTCGTTTGGCAAATTTTAGTTTTAGAACTGTGGCAGCAGAATATTTTGTAATGAACCAGACAAAACTGTATCTAATAATATATATTAAGAATTTATTTCGTTTAGGATTTTTGTTTTTTATATAATAAAGTGGCAAGAGAGCAATCGGCACCTGGAAATAAGTACCGCTACCCACAAGGGAGGGGCCAACAGAAAAAGGGATATTTCCATTCCCTGTCCATCCCCTCATTATCCGTCCTCTTCCCTCTCGCCCTTCCCCTTCCCATTCTTTCCTTATTAGAAAAGGGTGGGAGTGGGAAGAGGACTAGAATTAGGCCTCCGGCACGTCACTCACCGGACGAAACGCAGAATACTTCTACTTCACGTCCGTCTTCTGTGACGTCGTGGTATTTCACCGGTCGAGCCGGCCCATTCGTGCAAAAAATGTTATTGCGCGCTCTACCACTGTTAAATAAGTAGGTAATCAATATTTAGAAAAATTAACACTTGTTGGATAATCCTGTGATTGCCGTCATAGTCATGATGTCATAAGTTACAGTGTTTGTAAAAAATATTAGAACATACAGCTCGCATTTCAAGTCGAAATCACTCTATATTAGAAGAAGGGATTATTCAACTACTCGGTTACCAGTTTTCAGTTACATCTAAAATAATTTAATACGTAACAAAGAAGAACATACCGAGCAAGCAAACCTGAGAGTTGATAGAGACGGCGCCGGGTGGAGTTGTTTATACTGCAATCCATTACCATAATTAACTGCAAACATTACCTTGCAGCGGTGACAAGTTCAAACATCGCGGTATCGGTGAAAATTGCCTGCAAATAATATCTATTTGAATGCAGTGTTTGTGTTCGTTGTACTTCTGAACGAGTTTAAATCGGGAGTAGACAATAAAATGATGCTTCTTGAAAAAATGTAGATGGTATTTTATATTTTAAATCTACTATGAATGACGATGGTGTTGGGTAGGCACAAACGATCCCACAAGATTAAGCGGTGATTTATGGTCTTAACTGATCGCGATTAATTTTGGAGATCTATGTACAGCACTGAAGGATCATCGGCTGATGTAAAGAAGAAAGTAGCAAATGACGCACTATACATTACGTGAGCGCTACGTATGAAACACCACAACAAACAAGAGATGATTCTGAATGCGTCAAAGCTGGTGGAAAAGAAAATTGGATAGGGCCTGTAGAAGTATAAAACCTAGCGCGTACGCGAGTCGTACCATTGGTACAACAGTAGTTATTACCTAAATTCGACCACTGCTTTGAAATAACGAGGATTAATTGTAAGTACTTGATTTGATAATACTTTATACAAAAAAACAACGAAAATTGCTTAAGGCTAATTTAATATTTTTTTGTATATTCCTAGTAAAAGTAAATAACATTACGTAAGCAGCATTTTATTGGCCTCAGTTTATTTTAATGTATCAATAAATATCTGTAGAAAATACAGCAGTGATACCGAATACGGTGCTATTAAAGCTTTGGTGAAGTTTTAATGAACGTTTAATCGGTATAGGTTAAATAAATTTTATGTAAACACCGGGTTCAATCGGGAAAACTCATATCAGAGTTAGAATAACGGAAAGCGATGCTTCGAGAAAATTTTGCTATGTTATTAATTTTGTTTCAATAAATTTTATCAATGAACTTGATAAAGTAAGACTAACACTTTAATTTTTTTAGGAAAATTTGGTTACTATAACATTCAAACAGATTTTTATTATAAATAACCACTTTTCCATATCGCTAACTAAGCGCCTAAACGCTAAATCTTTAGTGGTTGTGCTATGTTGTGGTTTACGATAACGGTCTAATGGCCATAGGAACACTACATGCATTAAGGCAGTTTACCTTTAGTCCGAGACCGCGGCTCGAGGGCTGCACAAGTCTACACTGGGCTATGGTCTAGCCACTCCTGTACACTGTCCATCACGCGTTCATGCCACCGATTCGGATTCGGCTCGAAGACCAAACACTCAGTGACTGTGTCCGCATCTACCGCCAAATTCCTTTAATTTTAATAATCCTGTGAAATAGAATAATAGCATTTAGTAACACATATTAAAGTGTTGTCGCTCACATTTCCGGTTTGCCGAATTTATGAGTACGGTACTGAAACCTAAAGTTGCGTAGATGAATTTAGACAGCAAGAGTCTTTATAAGCACTTGTCAAAGGAAGGAGACTCAGTTTTGTACTCCTGTCAAAGGTCGTGACAATAGCTCTTGAGGCCCGAGCCTTGACCGATTGTTATAAGTCATGCATAGTGTGTACAGTAAATTATGTAGTTAGAATATTAGGCTACAACCTGTGCAGAGATATCAAAAGGAAAAACGTGCTAAGTCGTGTATAATTATCTAAAACATGAATGGATGAGCAAATACACTTTATCAATTTATAATATGGAACAGACGTAGGTAAGATTGAATCGATTGGAATACATCGACGTCACGAGTGTCCCACTGAACCGATTCTGCTTAATCAACGCCCCGGCTGAATCTATTGGAACTATTTGAGGTGATTGAAGCGAGAACTCGAGTTGACGAGCAATCTTCCAGTAATATCCTTCGCGAGAACTCAATTACAACATGCGAGCGCCTTTAATTTCCTCGTGCAGTGCAAGTTTGTGCCTTCCTGTGTCACAGTGGCTCTTTGTTACACTGCTTTGTGACATTTTCAATCACTTTAACGAGTATTTTAATTATTAGAAATTTCGATCCGTATTTATAAGCACGACTTACTCGATCGTATCGATGAATGAAATTAAGAAATCACCTCCATTATACTTTCTTGCACTTTTAAATTTCTTAAAAGTTATAAATTTTATTTTATTAATTATAAATTTCCTATAAAACCGAAGCGCCAGTAGCCTATTGGTTAGGGGTACGGACTGCCGATTATAAGGTCGTGGGTTCGAATCCTCTATTAGACTATTGCCGAGAACCATATCTTAGCACAAGCTTTTTTTAGGTCAGTTAGAATAGTTAAAAGTAATATTAGTAAATAAATACAAAAGTATACTGATATTTTATAACAAAAAATCTTATAAAATACTTGACTTGCATTTAAGTTATATTTACTATAATCACAGCACAGTTTATATAAAAACGACAAGGACACGACATCTCACTGCTTGCTCGCTACCCCAATTGCAATGAAGCGAATTGTGATCGGGGAGAGAATCTCATTTGATATTTGATAAGGCCAGTTAAAAGAAATAAAGATTACCATCTATGTCCACCCCAATTTACCTCATATAATAAATTATAATCAAATTCGATAATAAGCTTCTTAGTGCAGTAAAATAATGTTTTTTTTATTAAGCTCATCATGACATAATGTATCTACATTCTGTTGTCGTACCAAACGGTACACGAAAACACGAAATCTTCATTCGTTGTATAGAAAATGTATACAGAAAACTATAGAACTAAAGAACTATAGAATATATTATAACAAATAATTGAGCTTTAGCCATTTTTTAAAAAGTAAATGCAAAATTAAATATGTATTTAAATTAATAATTAATTGAAAATTGAAAACGGCCGTCGTATACATTTAAAACTTCACTGAAAAAAATTACTCAACACAATTCCTTTCTGGCACTTCGGGCGCCTCACGAACACCCCCGTAGTTATTAGCAATAAAATATTAACGTTATCAGAATCTACTATCTTCCATTCGAATAGATTCGATTCTAATACGGGCGCGCGTTGTCCGCGGCGCTGCCGATTCCTGATATCTATTCGTTATTATACATTGCCTCTGGGGCATTAATCATGCTATTTATAATACAAGTACAATGAGAATATGGAAAAGTTAAAATATTTTTATCACATTCACCAATTACTGTATTACGATCAATATAAAATAATATGCTCTTCCAACAAAGAAAATATTATCTTCTGCCACCTCGCATGTGATTTAAACCAATTTGACCTTATAAATAAAAAAATAAAGCGTTTGTTACTTTTCTCTGTGTTTACATGCATGGCATACAGAGAGACTGGCCACTCAGAAGTCGGGCCATCTTTTTTAACACTTTGGTATTTTTTAAACCAGAAATAAAAACTTCGTTTCAAAAACCGCCACGCTTACCATCCATCTTTGTACGTGTATTTGAAAACAAAATATAATCCTTTGATAAAAATTTTAAACCGGCTAGGATTAAATTTTTAGTATTATTATATATTTTAGGTAAGTCGAAAGCTAGACTCGACTCTTAAATTCACCATTGATTGTATCACTATTTTTTTTTAGGTTAAGGAGGCTAACCAGCAACGGGTCGCTTAAAAGTGATCACCGCCACCCATGAACATCCGCAACACCAGAGGAACTGCAGATCCGTTGCCGGCCTTTAAGGAAGGAGTACGCTCGCTTCTTAAAAACCCTAAGTCGTATTGGTTTGAAAATACCGCTGGCGACAGATCATTCCACAACGCGGCTGTTCTAAGCAAGAAATTACTCGAACTGCACCGTAGTGGAATGCCAACCATCATGATGGTGAGGATGTTAATTGGAGTTCTGTCGAGTTGAGTGATGACGAAACTCAGCGGCAGGAATTGATTTAAATAATTTTTCGGAACACTCGCCATGGTAAAGACGATAAAAAATTCAAAGGGAACTGACGTCTCCTTCGCAAATAAACTGTTATGTCTAGAGGCAATGAAAATATGTATTCATTCGAAGAAAACACTATCTCCGACACACTACGATGGTGTCTTAAATCTGTAAATGCATAAAATGCGCTAACAACAAAAAACAGTATATCCCCCAATAGCTAAGCAGTTGAGCCTAATAGCTCTTAATTCTGATCTTCAAATTAAAAATCTAACACCAAGCCATTGGTCTGTTTATTATTTTAGTGTATATAAGCATAACTGATTCCTTGATTCGTATAGAAACTAGAAATTCTATGGAAGGCGAGCAAGTTGTAACTGTTGTACCAAATCTTAGGAACTACATTCCTAAGGTAGTATACAATTTGAATAGAACACGCAACCGGCCGTTGTCGCAGACTTGCATTGGCGCTGTACAGGGAACAAGCCGCAGGTGCCGATTAGTGCAGATTTGTACGCTCGATAGAAGTACGTGCAATTCTCAATCTTATCATTCCTCATTAAAGATTAAACAGTCATAGAATTCAGATAAATAAAAGAGCAACAACTATAGTTAACAGACCCGACCTTGTACGCTCCGATCGTATTCGATCAACCTGAAATGAAATGGCTATTGGAGTTAACAAATTCACAAATATATTTCCAATGAGCATAAGACAAATCTTTAAGATGTCAATGTACTCGTGAATACTTTAACGTAAATTTATGTTGAATTATATACGGTCTCACTTTGAAGTCGATTCGAGGAAAATTAATTTCAACTTTAAAATTATCGTTTTTAAAGAGTAATTAAGTTGCCCGTAAATTTAGCAAATTCCCAAGCGTACGTAATTATTATTTTTACCTTGATCTGTTTACTTTTTTCATATTTAAAGTAATGATGGGGTTACCATTAATTTAATAAAATGGTTTTTTACAAGTTGATCTTTAATTTTACTTATTTCAATTGATGAACCTGGACACAGTTTACACACATCAATTTTTTGCAATCACCTTTAGGTACCGCAACAGTGATCATATTTTGGAGTGAGATACAGGACTTCTTTCAACTACGTAAAGTTCAATGAATTTTATGTTATGTAGTAAATAGACGAATCATTACTATTGCAGATAAAATTTAAAAAAAATTATGTCTTTTTTTTAAAGTGCAAACATTGTGTGTATTAAGACACATCAAAATGATTATATTATTGTTTAAAGGTGGGTTGAGTCGTTCTTATAAAGCAAAATGAATATATGTATTTAAACGTATCAATCTATATCTACCATCGCATGCGTGCACGCTATTCCTGATAAGCGGTGGCGATGCGTAAATATCCGCACAGATAAACGCAACAGAACAGGATTTTCTCACCCGGCATATATCTATATCTATATATAAATGTAGTTTGATTCTATGTATATACCATTAAAATTCAAGGCTGGGCAAAATACTTTGTATTTTTATTGAAGATTTATATTATAAGCTGACCAGAGATCCCCGAAGGCTGGAGGGGGGCGGGGGATTTGATAGGTTTTAACAAAGTAAGAACTAAAAAAGCACAAGCTCTACACTCATAACACGAAACTCAAAAGCTTAAAATAAAATAACTCTACATCGCGCCTGTCTTCTGTGACACCGTGATCATGCTGACCTGGTGTTGCTGCTGTGGATCTCAACCACTGCTTACCCAGTAGTTAAAAGATATATTCGGTTCAAAAGTAAGTATAAATACTAAAATAAAATTGATCTACTTTAAGTTACAATAAAATAAAATATTAAACTATAAATTGAACCTAAGAATGGGTCTCCAAAGTGGAAAGGGATGCTAATATCTGAAGGGATGTTACGAGATCGTTTTAGTGGAATATTATCAGTAGTCGAGGCACGTCCTGGCCAGGCTGTCGCACGGCAGCTAGACATAGGGAAAAAATACGGGGGTAAGTTTCCCGAAAGTGAGGGAAGTCATTTATCAAGCTAGCGCTAAGAACTCTCGACATCGAGAACTTTTGATACAGGATGCTCTGCGAAAAGACATTAATAACAAGGATATCATGATGCTTCAAATGTTTTTCGCTTGTAGGCGTCGTGTTTTATCACTTAAGTAAGGAAACTTATCTCTTAGGCATGCCTGAGCTTTTTGCTTAATCATTGTTGACGAAAAGTCTTGTCGTCTATTCTCAATAAAGGAAAATATAATCACAGAATGTGTCACCTACTACGATTTTTGTTTTTGAGGTCTGTAATAGAAGATTACACTTTACAATTATAATGTATCTACTTTGTATGTAGATGTGCACTAAGACCTATTTGTCTATCGTTTTATTATATTAAAAAACACTAATATACTATACTACATACTAACTTTACAATTAGATATTCAAATGTAAAATATCTTATTCAAGTCTTATAGGTACGTGTTTCTAAACTTCAACGGAAGTAGCAAAGTTCTAGTTAGACTATAAACGATTTTACGTGTCGAACAAGGAAATCAAATTATCAACTTTCGCCGGAATACCTCATCCCTACCAGTTCGCACGGGGTACAAGAATCTATTTGGAAACTGGTGCAATGTGTTTTTAGAATTCCACACATAGTTTCTAAACTAACGTCATGGTTCCCATTACACCCAACAAGTTACATTACGTACGTTCTACAAAAAATGTGAGGTGGGAATGACACAAAAATAATTTGAGTACCAGATATCCGATTCCAGTGCACTTGATTCGTACTAAAGTCCAATGGTTGGAATTGATAATGGACGCAACAAGCAAGTAAAATAACGTTAATGATTCTGTATTGAATTGCCAACGCGTCATTCTGAGTTGTAAAATAATATAACCTTCGGTTTGGAATGCCAATTACTTGTAAGTACCGGAAAACAAAACTTAGGGGATTTGTATATGTTCAAACGCCAAGTTGAATCTCAAGAAAAGTATTTTTCGAAAGAAAAATTCACTCGTGCAAATAGACTAAAATAGTCGACAACTGTGTTCATTCCAAAATAGGAAGCATGCGGGTCACCACCGGGTGAGGACTGATCACCGATAACAATATAGAATTTGAAGTTGCTTTGTCAATATTAAGGTACCAAAATCCATTTAAGTAGATTAGAATAGTGGGCAAGGTTAGCAATTATATATGGTTATCTCAGCCATCGGACGAAATACAGAAATATAAATACTACTTAGCCATAGTTTGCTACTTAGCTTCAAAGTAACTACACTTTGAAGCTAAGTAGCAAACTATGGCTCCGACCTCCGGAAATTCTATCACAATCCTAACAACTTAAGACCTAGCCGAAGCTTCTTTTAGGGAAACTGTGTGCCAGGTGCATAGCGACCATTTACGAGACTTTAAAATATAGTAAAAACTTCAATTATGTTATTTTTTTTTCTAGATCTTTGGCTTTCATCATTGCTCACTTTATAAATATAATAGCATAATTGACCTATAAATACGTAGAGTAAGTACATTGGTGTCCTACGTATAGATCGAATTTCTAAAAATGAATCATGGGCTCATTTATTAGTCATCACAAAGCTTGTTCACATTCATATTTCTTAAAGAACTCGTTTCTTTTTCTAAGCCGATACGCGTTGGCTCGATTAAGAAAACATTACATAATTGTGAGAGAGCGACCGAGCGCGCAAGTGGCGCCTTGCGAGCGAACGTGTAACTATGTAGGGGCGATAGGGTGCGGGGGGCGTGTAACCGAGTGGGGCGGCTAGAGGCGCACCACTCTCACTAAAAAGCTGAGCCGGGCGGCTTCGACAGTCGCGCATTAACCATGATGCGTGAGGCACGTGACAGTCTTGTCTCTAAAGCCGATCGCACTCGTTCGCGGAACGCGACGTAAACATTGACCACTAGGGTAAAGGACTAGTGTATCTTCGTTCCATAGTGTGCAAAGTGACTTAAAGTTTAATCGCATAACAAGTAAAAATACAAATGTGTTTCAAAAATGTATCATTTGCTAACTTTTTTGTTGATGACATTAAGTGTTAAGACCACATTAACGTCGCGAGGCGCGGACAATTGTTTTCCCGCGAGAAGTGATCAAGCAGTCACGCTGTGCCATGTACGAACTCTCGATTTCGGTGGATCCAGCTTAGATTCAGCTTCGGAGCAAACAAAGCGCCTTACAATAGAATGTAACCAGCTGCTGTTTTTTGAAAGTTCACTCGAAGCAAACTATTTTCAAAGATTTTCAACACTCGCCGAACTATCTCTTCAGAATTGCAAACTTCTCAAAATACCAGGGAACGCGTTCGAAGGATTACGTGAGTTGAAAAAGTTGTCGATTCGATCGAAAAACTACGATTGGAGCCCGAATAAAAATTTAGAACTCTCTCTGGGAACCTTCAATGGGTTAAAAGAAGTTCAGATTCTGGATTTGGGTAGAAATAATTTAAAATCTGTACCCTCTGATGTTTTTTGTCCTCTAGGAAACTTGCAAGTATTGAATATAACTTCTAATAGGATAAAAAGTATTGATCGAATTGGCTTCGGTAAAAATTGCGGTTCGGGATTAAGAAGTTTGGATTTAAGTTATAATGAGCTCAAATCATTAAGCGAAGAGAGTGAATTTGCAGGACTACGACGACTCCAGGAGTTGAGACTTCAGCATAATAATATAACAGATATCTCAGGGGAAATATTTAACGGGTTTCCTATACTAAGAATATTGAATATTTCCTTCAATTATCTACAATTTATACCGGAAGGAACTTTTACGAACACAAAAGAGTTAAGAGAAATCTATTTGAACAATAACCTGCTGTATGAATTAGGCAGAGGCGTTTTTCATCGCTTAGACCAACTGCTTGTTTTAGATTTATCCAATAATCAGCTTTCAAGTGCTCATATCGATGGCGGCACATTTGTTGGTCTTATACGTTTAATTATTTTGAATTTATCCAATAACGCCTTGACGAGGATAGATGGTAAAACATTTAAAGACTTATTCTTTTTGCAAATTTTAGATTTAAGAAATAATTCTATTGGTTATATCGAAGAGAATACGTTTCTCCCCCTGTACAATTTGCATACTTTAAATTTAGCGGAAAATCGCTTGCATACTATTGACGAGTTCCTTTTTAATGGGTTGTTTGTTTTAAGTAAATTAAATTTAAATAATAATTTATTAATTAACATACATCCAAAATCATTCAAGAATTGCTCGGATTTAAAAGAATTGGACTTAAGTTCTAATCAATTTACCAAAGTCCCAACTGCAGTCTGGGAGTTATCAATGTTGAAAACACTGGACGTGGGAGAGAACCTGATAAGCGAAATTAAAAACGGTACTTTTAAGAATTTGGATCAATTAACTGGATTGAGAGCTATCGACAATCAAATCGGAAACATAAGCGTCGGGATGTTCTGGGACTTACCTAGTTTACAAGTTTTAAATTTAGCTAAAAATAAAATTCAAGCCGTTGAAAGAGGAACGTTTGAACGCAATAAGCAATTAGAGGCGATCAGATTAGACGGTAACTTTATAACTGATATAAATGGAGTGTTTTCAGCATTGATGACCTTACTTTGGCTTAATTTGTCAGAAAATCATTTAATTTGGTTTGATTATGCATTTATACCAGCTAACTTGAAATGGCTAGACGTACATGGAAATTTTATAGAACATTTAGGTAACTATTACAAACTGCAAGATCAAATTCGCATAAAGACATTGGATGTCAGCCATAACCGCATTGTAGAGATATCACCGTTAGCAATTCCAAATAGTGTCGAACTGTTGTTCATTAACAATAATCATATAAGCAATATTCATGTGAACACTTTCATTGCTAAACGTAATCTTACAAGAGTTGACATTTACGCAAATGAAATATCTCATTTAGATATTAACAGTCTTCGCATATACCCAGTCCCTTTAAATAAGTCGTTACCTGAGTTCTACATAGGAGGAAATCCGTTTGATTGTGATTGCTCAATGGAATGGTTGCCCATGATAAACAACATGACAGCCATGAGGCAACATCCTAGAATAATGGACCTCGAAAATGTTTTATGCAAAATGACACATACCAGAGGAGTTTCCCATATACCTTTAAGTAATCTAAAGTCGACCGATTTCTTATGCACTTATGAAACGCATTGCTTTACTTTATGTCATTGTTGCGATTACGTGGCCTGCGACTGTCAAATGACCTGTCCGTACAATTGCTCCTGTTATCATGACCCTACTTGGCATACGAATGTTGTTGACTGTTCGAGCCAACACGCAAATGAAATACCGGAAAAAATACCAATGGACGCAACTGAAGTCTACTTGGATGGAAACGACTTTAAGGAATTGCAAAATTATGCATTCATCGGAAGGAAAAATATGAGGTCGCTTTATGTTAATTCAAGCAATGTCGAGAACTTACATAACAGAACGTTTGCTGGGTTATCCTCGCTTATTATATTACATCTCGGAAATAACAAACTGAAATACTTAAATGGGAATGAGTTTGAACATCTTACACAGCTCAAAGAATTATATTTACAGGACAACTTTATAAGTTACGTAGAAAATAAAACTTTTATAATATTACACTTATTAGAAATTTTAAGACTAGATGGCAATAGATTAATTGAATTTTCTGTTTGGAGCCTAAGCAGCAATCAAAATTTGCAATCAGTTGCATTAGGTAATAATATGTGGTCTTGTAAGTGTCGATACTTACAAAAATTTACAGCGTTTTTGTCTGAAAATGCCGCTGTAATCAAAGACGTAAAAGATTTATGGTGTTGGAATTTAAACAATGGAGCACCACAGAAAAGAGAACTGAATCCGAACGGCACAATTTGCAGTGATTATTACGCCGGAGATTCTGTTATAGATAAAATGTTAGTTTCTAATTACATGCCAATGTTAGTAACGACTTTCACTGGATTTATGCTTATTATGTTAGTAACTTTATCAATTTTCTTATTCAGAGATTCAATTCGCATATGGATTTATGCCACTTGCGGAATAAGAATATTACCTCTTACTGGAGCGTACGATGACAATGATAAATTATACGATGCGTATGTATGCTACAGCCCAAAAGACGACGATTTTGTCATACAAACGTTGGCTGCCGAACTAGAAAACGGAAATAAATCGTATCACCTATGCTTACATTACAGAGATATACCGAGGCAAGGGACTGCTTACATACAATATGCATTACCACTGCCGGAAGCAGCCGAAGCTTCGAAGCGAATAATACTTGTTTTGACAAGAAATTTTATAGAAACAGAATGGTCACGTTTCGAATTTCGTCAAGCATTACATGATTTATTAAAGCAAAGAATATACTCTTTAATAATAATAGAGGATGCTGCAATTCTACCGGACGCTCTTTGCGATTCTGATTTAAGGCAGTATTTGAAAACAGCTTCAAGAATAAGATTAGGTCAGAACAAATTTTGGGCAAGCCTTCGGTTGGCTATGCCAGTAAGGAACCGAAAATCTAAATCTTCAAGTTACAAAAATAACTTGAATTCTTATTCAATGAGAAATGGTGTACATAATGGAACCATGAGGTCTTTTTCGTTCACAGAAAAAACTAGAGACCATGTAAATGGCACAACCTCCAATCCTGAATTTGTAGAAGGTCATTTACAACAATCACAAAGAATGTATGGCGTAAACGGTAGGCCACCATCGGATCATATTTATACGTCTATTGATTCCGATTACTCTTCCCTAGAGTTAGGTGGTAACAATCCAAGTCGGAGACGTGATTTAAGACTTTGGCCTCCGCCTCCTCCCCTAGTTGACTCGCAGCGCACGGGTCAAGCTTATTTAGTCTAGTCTGCAAATACAAGCTTTTCATGTAACTTTCATTTTATGAATAATTGTTTAGTCAATGCTTCTTGTGTAAATTATATTTACTGCAATATGCGCTTACCAAATAACTAAGATTATGGTCTATTTTTGTATTTTCTAGCCATTTCAAACGGCATTTATTTCATAACATTGTTGTAAATACATTCTATAAGACTGCTGTAGAATATGTGAACTTGTATATAATTTGTAAATAAATGTCCATAGGAGTCACAAGTATACCTATTTATATATTTTAATAAAGCCATTGTGATAATTTTTGCATAAACCTTTTTTTTATTTATCTCAATATAATTTACCTTAGCCCTAAACTACTTTATCTGTTATAAAGAAAATAAAAGGAATCCGTATCAAAAATTGTTTTTGAAACATAACTCAATTTCATATCTAAAAAAACTTGCTAAAAAGTAAAAATCACTAGATTCTTGGGTCTCTAAGTAATTTAAAACTCAGAAAACACCAATTTTTTATAATATAATCCAAAACATTATGCGGAGAAATGGATTTTAAGTTTTTGAAGGTAGTGATGTAAAAAGGAAGAAAGGTAGAGGATTATCAGATATGTTTAAGCATATTGAAATAATTTGCTTCAATTATTTATGAAAATGTACAGCTCAGTTAGTGAAGTAACTTGTAATATGATAGTCGGGGTTCGATTCTCCGCTTGCACCGATAAGTGCTCGCTTATCTCACTCTTAGTATAAAACAAGTAGCTTAGTAAATGTTGTGCCCGCTCTATAGAGAAGAATCCAGATGGACTGTGGATAATGATTACGCAAAGGAAATGGGAGAAATATTCTTTAAAACACAGTGAAAAGTCAAAGGTAAGTTATTTAAGCTCATATTTCTTCGAGGATTTAATACATTTTATTCAATATTATACCTACTTTTAACAAAACGACATGTCTTCTAATTTGCTTAACGTCCTAAATTTCGAAAATTGAATTACAAAAATATACAAAATGTGTAAAATTTTTGAATTTATTATATTTTACAAATTATAACATTTAAAAAGTCAGTAGAGTTGAATATTAAAATACTTTATAAAATAAAATTTAAAGAATAATGAAAAATACCTAGTCACAAAAAGTACCAAGTAAAGTATAGTATCAAGACAGGGTCCATTTTTATTAACACGTTGTACGATTTACCTAAAGAGATGACAATATTCAAGTCTTTCGGGGACGTGTCATAATGTACTATTCAAACTTTTTTCATTTAAGAATAAGAACACTACGATCTTAGAGGCAATTTACAAAAAGCTCGCTCGGTAATAAAAAGTCTACATATTAGGCAGCGATAACGAGCTTTATGGCCGAGAGATGGAAGATGGGAATAATTTTATGGCGTAAAAATGGGTCATATCGGGGAAGTGGAGCTTTTTATTTGCTCTTCGTCATCCGCCTTTGTTTGAGTGGTGATACTTTCTCTGTACGGCTTTACTTGGAATTATGAATTATGTTTAATAAGGACATCTTACTTACATTTACATTACTTTAATACTTTAGCTGTATACACTACCAAGAATAATGCGCTAGCGATGTCAAACGCCTACGTCAGTCAATTTATCTTTAGCATAACAATATTCAAATAACCTAATATGATAACAATCCCTATTAATATTATAAATGTGAATGTAAGTTTGTTTGTTAAGCTTTCACGCGAAAACTACTCAACCGATCATCATGAAACTTTGTACACATATTCTTGTAGGTATTAGAAGTAACATAGGATACTTTTTATGAAAAAAAATATGCATAATAAGCGAGGCATGTTTGTTTTCATAGACTGCGAAACGGCTGGACCGATTTCGATGAAATTTACAGGGATTGGCACATTCCTGTGTTTGGTAGCGATCGGATCTATCGCACTATAAAATTATTTGGTCTGTCTTTTTTTCTCTGGCAATAGTGCTCTTGACCGTACAAATTATGACTGCTAAAGCAATTTTAAACGTAATTTTTACTTATTACATGTTTTCTTATAAGAAAGGATTAGCTTTATTAGGATAAGATTTTATTATTTTTAATTAAAACAGATCGCAACAAACTTGTTCGCCACATTTGTTTGGCTTACTTTCGATTCAAAAGTCTGTACCCGCCAGAATCCGAAATGATCAAAGTTGATACGCTGCGTGTACAGACCGCGAGCACATAAATAATAAATTTAATGAACGTCAAGTTTGTTCGAAAGCAGAACTTTACAAGAAGTCGAGCATAAGCGATTTTGAAAATACGTACGTAATTAACAAAGTAGCAATATATGTACGATCACAATTGCTATTCTATGAAGCGATTTTGATATCTAATGGTCGTTATATTAGAGAAAAAAACTTGACGGTTCGTACTGTTGTCTTTTTATAAACTTAAAAGACATTTATGTGATTGTAACTGAATATTACCTATTGGGGAGTATGTATGATAGAATTGCAAGTTCCCGAAATCCTTTAGGTCATTCTAATACAAACTATATCATGTAAACTGGAAACTATAATTTCCATATCTACCACCGCTTTTCGTAGTTGAGGTCAGGACGTTTGAAAACAATCCGCTATAATGTGAGTATGGTAATTCTTTTTTTTTTTTTAATAAATTGGTATTTGGTCACACCTATGTGAAATGTTTTATTATGCACAATGTTCATATTATAGGAAAGCCTTACTCCGGAACAAAATATCTGATTAATTAAACAGGAAAACAACCTCCAAACTTCATATATTCACAGTAACGATGCGAAGATTTTCTGCGCACTCTAAACAAGTCTAAGAAAACAAAATGGCTATATAACCTTTTAGTTAAGATATTACTTAGATTATATGAAAGTATGATAAAGTAACCACAATTATTTTAGCCATCGCTGTCTTTAATGTCTGCAATGTTAATGATTTTACAAAAATATTGTAGTACAAGGAAATTTTCTGGTACTTTGCTTTCAATTACTATTATGTTATTCTGGTTCTCTTTTTGCTGCAAGCACCTATTGTTTTCGTTCACGGTTTGTTGAGCACCTTAAATGGCAAGATGTTACCATCCAATTTTCATTCTGCAATGCAATGCAATTCTATTTGGCTCCGTACACAATTTCCCTACCGGCAAGTGTGTCTTTATTAAATTAGCTTAAGTCAATAGTTTTTGAACTCGTGCCGATAGTAAAGATTATTATTCTTTTTTTCATTAATTTTCAAGAGTTGTATAAGAATAGTAAGTACTGCACCTAGCTTTATCTTATCGAAGGGTCTATCATCTGCAATCGACATTTTGTTTTTTACTTATATGATTTGTTTACGAGAGAAGGTGGCAAACTAGCAAGCGGACCTGATGTTAAGTGACCGCTACCTATGTGTCATCACACAAAACGCAGAAGCATAGTCCTACTTCACGCCAGTCTTGTGCGGTCGTGCTATTTCACCGGCAGAGCCGGCCCACTCATGCAACACATGCTGTCGCGGGCTCTACCAATGTTAAGAAAATATTAGGTACATAAAATACAACATTAAATTCGTTTAAACTTCGTATGGGCAAGACTTCACTATAATTGTGTTCTTAACTATTTAAGAAAAAGTTAAATATTTAAATAAAATTCAGTTGTTAGGGCGTAGTATCATAATTATTATTGCTATTTATCTAAAATGAAAATCTTTTAGTAAATAAATGAAGTATATATCGAATAAACATTCAAATTAAGAATATTGACTTGTACATAAGGTTATTGTGAAAAAAGACTATTAAAGATTTCAATAAATCAAAAGTTCTCGCCGCCGCGAGTCCCGGTCCTTTGATTCCGTCACAGCTCGTGTCAAAAGAAAACCGTACCGTACAAAGGATTGTTATTGCAAGTGCGCTCGGATTTGTTTATACAACTTTGATAAATTAGGCGTATGTCGGTAGTGGCAGGATGAAAATATTTTTAATTTTATTTCTCGTGACTGAAGTGGAACGGGTGATGATGGCGGAGGGATTTTTATTCAATCTGATATAGTATTATGATTATTTTATCAGTAATTAATCGCAAGAACGTATCGAGAAATATTTGAAAAAAATTACATAACTTTCTCTAAATAAATCTTTATTAAAGAAACTTACCGTAGTTTGTCCTTATTTTATAGTTCTTTAAATGAAATTACAAATTTATGTTTCAAAATTGAGTGGCAGTGTTGGCGGGGTACGTCCCAGGAGAACGTATCAGGTTAGTGACATACTAAAAAAAAGGCGATAGTGGAAATCCATAATCTCTGCCTACCACTCCGGGTTACAGGTGTGAGAGCTTGAGTGTGATTTATTTTACTTATGTTTATTTCAAGTACAATACAATAACAACACTTGTTCCTAAGGTGCATGCACCAGCATGGAAAAAAGAACAAATCTTACTTAAAAATTATGAAATTAGGTTTGGTATTTTTTTTCTAATACTAAAATCATCTCATACTCTTGAGTGACTCCTTTTCCTCGTTACCACCATGCGGCAACACAATTTTCTTAAATCTAAACTTTTATATTACAAAATAGGCTGTGGTATTTTATTTTAATTAAATAAAGATAACAATAGGGCAAACTAAGTAAGTGGATATCTTGCATCTGCCGTAAACCTATCTCCGATAAGGAATCGAAACATAAAAAACTACAAAATCATAGTTGATTACCTGGCTTCTAAATGAATACCATAAACACACGTTGCAAAAAAATATTCTTAATGCGTTTTATTATTATATAGCCAATAGACTTACATATACTTATGTATGGAAGAGGCATAAATGATTGATGATTTTAAATATTTAATAAACCGAAGGCCAAAATGTCTCTCCAGTAGTAAATGTTTTAATACACATTTTGCTTGGAATTCTAACCGGCCCTCCCAAAGTATGGTACAAAACTTTGAATACATTTTAAAATGATAATAAATTCGTTTGTTAATTGTACCTTTCAACGTTAATTCAATACAGAACAAAGTAGTATTTTTAGTAACTTTTTAATTACTTTCCTTCCTATTGTTTTCAAACAATGTCCAAAATGAACAAAACATAATCTGGGTAAAGACAAAAAAGTTATCGTGTGAAAATCGCCTACGCTACTCTAGCGATGTAGGGCGGATCCGAACCATGTAATTTGATACTTTCTCCTGAGTACGTACATTACATTCATATAAATAATTATACGGTCGCCGCTCGTCTGACATTTTACTTTGACAGCTCAATATTCGTTTGGCAAAAACATTTCGAGCGCCGAGTGCGCGAGTGAATCTAACGCGGGAACATCTTAATTCCTTTGTTTATTGTTCTCTAAATCACGCTGCATTGACAGCCTTAGGGCGTCATTAAATAATTTAAACAAGATTATAAAAGGGTTCCGTATAGAGATTCATTAATTTTATCATTAACTGAGAACACGTAGACATGGATATACATATGATGCATATATTGACTAATCTTACAATGGTAGAGCCCGCAACAACATCTGTTGCAAGAATTGGAAATTGAAAATGTCGACCTCACAGAAAACAGGCGTAAGTAGAAGTACTCAGTGTTTCGCCTGGTGAGTGAGATGCCGGAGGCCTACTTTTAGTCCTCTTCCCCTTCCCACCCTTTCCTCATAAGGATAGGATGGGAAAGGGAAGAGGATTGGATGGGGAGGGGATAGACGGGGAAAAGGAAATATCAGTTTTCCTGTCTATGTCCTCCTCTGTCCATTAACAGTAGGGAAAGTATCTGCAATACGAAAAAAAAACGACTGACTCTAATATACTCGTGCATAATAACATACTTCATTGACATCACAGGAAGGAAGCTCATCCTATGTTTAGTGACCACCTCTAACCAAAATTTACTAGAATAGAGCTCAAAAAAGTATAGGTCTTGAAAAAAATCTATCTAGAAGGAACGTACAATACCTTCGTCCCCCGCTGTATAAGCAATGGATATAGCAAAAGGTGAGACTCAAGCGCACGATAATAGACGAATGGCCAATTTGAACTTGTGACTTGAGGATCGGTAGTCCGTACCCTTAACCATTAGCCAATTGGCGCCTTATGGTACTCTACCAGCTGAGTGAGTCGCAATAGTACGTGTCTATTTGAGGACGTAGCAAGCTTATTTTTGTTCAATTTATAACATCAATAATTTAAGATCTATAACTGTTGGTCAGACTATATTTTTTATCTGTACGCTGCTGTAAAGATGAATGTTGACGTTATTTTCGTTAAGCTCTCGATAAACAATCACGTTAGTTAGAAATATAAATTACAGAGTGACTTTGAGGAGCGTAAGTTTGGACGTATCGATCCATTAGCCCCGGAGCCGATATCCATCACGGAGCGCAAACATCGGACCATTATATTGGACAAACACACCGGCCCGTTTGGCTTCTGGGCTTTAAGTTGAAATACTTACGA
The DNA here is from genome assembly GCA_029849275.1 of Papilio elwesi. Lineage (NCBI taxonomy): Eukaryota > Metazoa > Arthropoda > Insecta > Lepidoptera > Papilionidae > Papilio > Papilio elwesi. Next base: position 9,100,952 of record CM056697.1, read on the forward strand.
ACTTGTCGATCTTAGATTACATTGTTTCGTTTATTTAACACAATAGATAATTTATAACTTATGGTTCTTTATTCCCGTTACTAGTACAATGACGATTTCGTAGACGAGCGACTGCTAAATTGTTGCTCCGTCGCTCATGAATTCGAATTCAACCAACAAATAAATTTAATCATAATTGTTCTCAGTAAGACAAACATTAGGAAACATTAGAACTTATTTTTACAATTAACGTACCCCTATCTACATTTTTTATCTTTTGTTTCTCTGTGTCTCCTCAAATAAATAAATAAATAAACAACAACGTTTTTTTATTTTTTCGTATATGTTTTTCAAACATAATAAATGTACGATATTGTATCTGATTTCTGTCGGAAAAATTACCTTCACATATCATCATTTTAATTCATAATTCATTAGATCATGTTAATTTAGGAATATTCTGTCTACAAGGGTCAACCGACATTATAATAAAATATAAAATCAAAGTCTTAGTTTACTTAGCACGGGTGGTTTCTCCGTACAAACTTTCATCCTCTACTTTAGACCTTTAGGGGATGAGTTTAGAAAAAAAAATCTTTTTTAGGGCTCGCCGCTCGTTAAAACGGAAATCTCTGTGCATAATTCCAAGTATCTAGACCAAGTCTTCTATCTAGCAGAAACTGAATGACAGATATATAAACATATATCAGTCAGTAATTTTAAAGTAATATAAACATATCAGATAGGTGAAATACTATAGAAATTTATTAAAGAGGCAAGAGAAGTGTGCCAGGACAATGCCAAATGGAAATCCATCTTCTCTGCATACACCAGCGGCAACTGAGTTCCAAGTATTGAAAGCATCGGTGCAGCACTTACCTATAAAAATAATAACTTTATATTGAAGAGACCATGATATCGAAAAAGTTCTGTATAAATATTTCCGTGTTATCGTGTAATGGTACATAATGCCTACGCATGCTGGGAGGCAATGGAGACGTCTATAGTAATGATGGCAGCAGTGTTATCTCACATCGGTGGCCGTTTATTATTCCGTACACGGTCTGAGCTCCGGAACGTCGTTAAAAGTAAGCCGTGAGTACTCCACGTGGTCCAGTGAATTTTCAATGATACCCTAGCATTCATAACATTTTATATCCTATATTTTTAGTTGTATAGACAAGAGGCCAATTTAAATTTGTATTTATTACTCAAATTATCTATGTTTTTAAAATTACTGTTATTGTAAGTTAAAGGAATCGATTAGTTTGTTTGATGAACAATGCGCACGGTCACGGACTACTCTGCATTAACGATGTCTACTGCAGGTAAATAACAGAAGAGAAGATATTCTTGTTGTGTCTTTAGAGAGGAGGTGGTTTTCACGATCCGGTTGGGCAGCAGACATTACCAGCCGCTCGACTTTCCGCCACCTATAATATAAGATGCAATTAATAAATTGATAAGCACCCACAATCTTAATCCAAAAAGACACGTATTTCCGGTTTCCGGGTATCAGTACATCTACGTGAAGTCTTAACGCGCCCTTATGTTGTATTTTTTTAATATAAGTAAATTCTAAAAATAATATAATAATATTTCTTATAACTATACCAACTTAGTTAAACAAACTAAGCTAAACTTCGTAACAGTGGTAAAGCCATCAACAGCAACATCTGTTGTGCACATGGGCCGGCTGGACCGGTGAAATGCCATGACCTCGCAGAAGACAGTCGTGATGTAGAACTAAGTATGCTTCTGCGTTTAGTCTTTCCTAATAAGGATAGTAGGGGAAGAGGTAGACGAATGGACGAGAGAGGCTTGAGTAGTTAGTTGCGGATTCCTATGGGTTGCGGTCACTTATCCGCTTTCTCGTTTGTTAAAAAGCTTGTGATTGCGGTTCACGTCAATATTCGAATACCGGATTCGAACTCACGACCTCATGTTCGGCATCCGAACCTGTCCAACTTTAAGTAATCACTTTACTTCTTGCAATATAGGTTCATTTGCTCGTCACTTCTTCTATTTTTCCTTAAACATGACTATACTATCAGATGTTACTTTTAGTCAGTTTTCTTTCAGGCCTTACGTTATAGAGTCGAATGCCCAAATAAATTTTAAAATGACCACAGGCAATCATTATATTATTACATTGCAAAGACAATATTAAGTTCGTGTTAAATGTAAAGCATTCATTATTTATTGAAGCATTATGAAGTTCTTTGTTACGAACAAAGGTTTAATTATCTCGAACAGATCTCACCGCAATTAAAACTTTACAAAGAACGGGTGAAATGCGAAGAACAGGAAATAGATTTTCCACATGACAAATTATTTTCACACTTTGTAGTCGTATTTATTTTCTCTTTTTATATTTCTGCATATAAGCTCTTACTTCACTTTAATTCAATTGAGGAAGAGTTAATTTAACTTTGAAATATCCTTCGGAAGAACTCCGTGCACTGACAACACGTAATTACAAGTGCATAACGCTTATTATCACTTTTTTATAAAAGAAGGTGGATAACGAACAAGCGGTATACCTGATATTTAATAACCGCTACTCATAGGAATCTGCAACATGCAAATCACTCGCAGCGTTGCTTAACTTTAATGGACAGGGAAGGGATAAACATAAAAAATATATTTCCTTCCTACGAAAAGGATGAGAAGGGGAAAGGCAGCAGACACAAGCCTTCGGCACCTTTAATGCGTTTTACAGTGGTAAAGCCCGCAACAGCGACATCTGTTGTACAGATGGGCCGGCTAGACCGGTGAAATGCCATGACCTCGCAGAAGACAGGCGTGATGTAGAAGTAAGTATGCTTCTGAGTTTCGTCTTTCCTAATAACTAAGGATAGTAGGGAAAGAGGTAGACGATTGGACGAGAGAGGCTTGAGTTAGTTGCGGATTCCTATGGGTAAAGGTCTCCTAATATCGGATGACCCACTTGCTCGTTTGCTACCTCGTTCCATAAGAAAAACCGATTGAGGTTTTTATTCATCAGACGGAACGCAGAATACTTGTGTGGTGGTATTTCAACTGTCGAGTCGGCCTATTTGTGCAACAGATAACCACTTAGTAGTAAATGTATGCACTGGTTCAAATAATAATAATAAAAGCGACAAATGGGCACGATTACAAAAAATTGATTTCATTTTGAATTAAAAATATGAATAGAGTGAATAAATGATGTAATATAAAAACTTAAAAAAAACCAAAATGGAATCGCAGGAGGAAATTGCTTAGGAGCACGTTTGCCTTTATCCGTACTCAGTCAAAGTGAAATCGAAATTCCAACAGAAATGGAAATGCTTTGATGTGTAAAAAGTAAAACCGACAGGAAATATAGCAATTTTACGTATGTGGGGACAAATGCTAAATAGTCGTTATATTTACTGAATCTATTGTGGCATAACGGAGAATGACACTAGGGTATATCTACATTAGTAATTTATTTTCTTTCGTCAAATTGCAGTACATATATATAAATATTGTTAATCCGAACTTATTTGATCTGTAAAAGTTAAATAACTTAATAGCTAAATAACTATTTGGAACAATTCTTGCCGCCGAGTTCCGTCATCGATCAACACAACAGAGCTCTAACTACCATCCATCTTGATGTTTTGGAATGATCTGTCGCCAGAGGTACTTCTAAGCCAATACGACTTCGGGCCATTCAAGAAGCGAGCGTACTGTTTCCTTAAAGGCCGGCAACGCGTTTACAGTTCCTCTGGTGTTGCGGATGTTCATGTGTCAGTGATCACTTTATAATAGGCGACTCACTGCTCGTTTGCCCCCTTTTGATATAAAAAAGATTTCTAAGCTAACACTAAAATATCTAATAACTAGTAAGAAGTAGAATTAACAACCAGAGAAGTGCCTTTAGTCTCTGCCTTTCGTCAGAGGAGGGAATGACCGAAGATGACATCGCCTGCCCCCGTCTTTAGTTTCCCTTATTTAAATCTGGCTAGCAGCAGTGGCAGCTAAACAACATCGTGCACGTTTACCTCTTTCTTCGGCTTATTTCATTTTATTTTTAGTTCAGTACATGCATCATAATTATGGAGCAGTGGTGGCTCAGCGGTGTAGACTCCGACTTGCATACTGTAGGTCGCGAGTTCGAACTCAAGCAGGCACTTTACTTTGTGTAATTTATTTCGTCACTACCATCCTTCATCACAAAAACGGTGAAGAAAAACCTTGAGGAAACCGGCATGTCTTCTTAGAAACACTAAATTCGAAGACACGTGACATGCAGCACCGGGCCAGCGTGGTGGATAACTGCCCATGCTCTCTTTCGGAGAGGACGCCTGTGTCCCTGAACTGGGGAACATTCTAAAAAAGTCTGATTTCTTATTATTATTATCATAATTAGGAAAATTAATAACAAAAAAATAAACACCAACATATCATTTACTAGGATGTCACATAGTAATAAACGTAGCAATCGATAAGTAAGTTTACTAGTCCTGCCAAGAAAAATTGCAAATTAAGGTAGAAAAAATATTACTTTTGAAGGAGCTCAACTATATAACAAACTTCCATCTCATATAAGAAATGTGAACTCACTTAATACATTCATGCTAAAGTTGTCTGATAATTAAGAGATTTAAATTGACAGGAAAGTAACAAGCAGTAAGAATTTGGTGGGAACCCACGTATTTACGGCGACTGTTTTGGACTTACAATTGTATCTGAGTGATTTTCTCATGTACGTGAGGTAAGTCTCTGTGAGAATAAATTCTTTTAACTTAAACCTAGATTTTGACAACCTAGATGAAATTAGATGTTGATGCGCTGTCTGTGTAAATAAACTAACTACACCGCCATCTAGTAAAAACTTTGGAACTTTTAATAAATAAAAATATAAAATATGTGCTCACGCCCGTAACCCAGAGGGGTAGGCAGAGATCATGGATTTCCATTTGGCGCGATCCTGGCACACCTCTCGCTTCTTCCACATTCATACATCTACGCATGCATGCTCGTCGGTTATGGGTGCTCCTTATATCGCCCTTTTTTAATAAGTCATTAATCTGATCGATATAAGTTCTCCTAGGGCGTCCCCTACCAACACTGCCACTCACTTTTGCAACATAAATTTGTTTTGTTATTCTCTCATCATTCACCCTTTCAACGTGCCCGAACCACCGAAGCATACCTTTCTCAATTCTAGTCACAACGTCCACTTTTAAGTCACACTTTTCCACTTTAATAATCTAATTATTCAGTTTTCGATACATAATATTGAGGACATTGAAGATTAAAACTATCGTAACTCTCAAGTTGGCCGGAATTACACACACAGTATAAAAATGCAATAATATCGGTTTAGTAGTTTCGGAGTTCATTGCTAAACAACTTATCAATTTATAATTAACATTGATAATTCGATATATAATGTTATTACATAAAAAAACTAAAATAACTGTTACGGTGTATTTTATAAAAACGCTATACATGTATTGGCACAGATTTTATTATAATTTTATAGGAATTTAAAGCGGTGTGGGATTTAAGTGTTCACAGTATTTAGTAGTAGGAATGGAAATATACAAGATTATTGTTTTATAAATAAAAACTTAAACCATAAGACAACTCTTAGACCGCTGCTTATGCAACGTTTTTTTCTCGCAGTCAATTAAATAATATTTAAGGGACTGCACACACCTGGACGCGATAACATCGCAACTATTGTGAAACTCGAGATTTTCGAACCTCAATTTTGACAACAAAAAGACCATAATCGATTTTAGGGGCACAAAGGACGCATTATATTTGACAAGTCGACTGTACAAACGCTGTTTGCGGTAGAGATTATTTCGGTTGAAATGAATGAAAGCATAACATGATCCCGTGAATATGTCGGTCATAATTGAAATCCGAACGAGAGTTGCTTCAAGGACCGTTTTTTAATATCTTCCTTGGCTTTGTGTAATTGTAAGATCTCTGTATCAACAACGTCCTCAGAATAAAATATTGTCGTATACATATTTATTTACACCTAAAAAAAGGTTTTTTTTCGTGAAAAATGAATAACAAAAATAATGCTACACCAAACACCACTATTGCAATTAAAATCAATATAATCTGTAACCTAAACGACACGTATAGGTCCAAAGCTAGCTAAACCTGTCTACAACTAAAAAGTTCAAAGTACTCATTTCTCGTAGCTGAAGGCGATCTCTTTAATAAATCAATCAATAACGGAACAAAACTCAACATCATGCCTTGTGGGTCTTCAATTAACAGACCTAATGGTACAGATAGAAACAGGAAACGTATGGTTAGAACACAAATGTTTTTATATTGTCTATAGAATTTGATTTAATGGGTGCAGTAATGATTAATGATATAATTTATTACACGTCATCAGACTAAATTACGGCCTCCGGTACAAATACCAGGTGTGAATTTATCAGATCGCATAGTGAAAGGGTTTCGATACGTTATATTTAATAATCAAATATTGTATTGCAAATGTGGGGAAATGGATTAGGATGAGTTAATGTAGATTAACAAAGTAAGTAAATTGAGACTAATGTTATTAGTCATCAGAAAAAATTCACAAATATTCAACTGTCTCTTTCTTTCTAAGGAAGTAATCAAGCAAAAGGTTGGTGTGGGTTTAAATGACCATCGTTACACATAGATATCAACCTGTATGATCGACAGAAGAAAGGACAGACAGGAAAAAAGTGTGGAGGAAGAGAGGCAGAGGAGGTTAGGACTCCGGCACCTCATTCATTTGACGAAACTTTGAAGCTTAAGATGACTCTTACTTTATGCCAGTCATTTATGAGGTCATGGAACTTTCCCGAGTGAGTCAGCTCTTCAAGCAAGGTCCACCTTATGGATGAATAGGGAAAAAAGTATATCATTTCATTATTTATTTCTTCAGTTGTTCCTTAATACTCCAAATAATTCGTCTAAGTGACAAGTTTAGTCAAACCAAGTTGACAAAGGCAAGATTTTTTATCGTCATGTGAAATTTAACACGAGGAATATACTTTTGAATAAACTTTTTATAGTAGCATAGCGTCCTGCGAATTTGAGATCGTGTGATTTCCAGATTTGTACTACCCATTGCCTTTTTCTTCTTCTTAATAAATTTCTTTATAAGTTATGGCTCAAAATTACTCAAAGGGCATTGCTCTCCGAGTTTCTCTTCAAGATTTTATCAGAAATGATGTGGTCTGCAGAAAAAAAACCAACATTGCCCGAAGAGTTGCAAACCTTAAGTGACAATGGGCCGGATACATTGATCGCAGAACGGATGGCCGACAAATCCTAAAATGGCGCAGCGTTGGTAGGCCTTTCACAACATGGACCGATGATCTGATGAAGGTTGCGGAGGCCTACTGGACGGGAGCGACAGGGGACTGATCTTTGTGGAGATCAATGTGGAGGCCTACGTCTAGCAGTTGACAACTTTTGGCTGAAAAGAAGAAGAAGAAGATTTTGTACCACTCTCACTATCTATCACAAGGGATCTTAAAAAGGACACATCACATAGGATTATGCGCTTGTGAATTTTCGATCTGTCAATCAGTCATGAGTCTACCTGCTATCACTTGTTACTTCTGTTTACAAAAAAAAAACTTATTAAGTAATATATTGTTCATAACCGTAGAATACATGGAGCGGTGGCGAAAAAAAACCAATGCAATCTCAACCCACCGTCGTACAATGGGCAGGGATCGTGTACAAAGTACAGACATACATCAAACAACAAAAACAGAGCCCCGACGAGCGCACGAACGAACGAACACTATCATTTACGCGACGATTTGTCATCGAGATTCGGCCGCGAGGACATTTTGAATCGGGCCTACCAAGGGATGCATATATTTTGTATTCGTTTCATTTTACAAAAAAGAATTTCTATGTGGCCATTGTTTGTTAGGAATAAAACAGATAACAAATATTTTTCTAATTATTTCAACAGAGTTTATAATTAATCAGTAAGCTACCTTTATGCGCCTCTTTTCTTGTCTTTAAATACGTAAACAATTAGTATAAATAAATATATATTAGTGAATTGCATATTTATTCACTCATATTCGTTACATTCGACTTTTTTTTATTACACATTTTTAATTATACATTCGACATCGCTTTGTTTCATGTTGTTTCGCTAAATCGGATCCCACCTTCTATTCATTCTTATACTACAATTCAAATAAACATTAAAATAACTCGAAATTATTTTTAATTTTCGAGCTTTTCGAAAACTCATGGTAGTGAGTCCGGATACTGGATTAACGCTTGTCAACTTGATGAACGATGTGCGTAAGCTACACGACAATGGAATGTGGGCATCCGTCCCATTTGCCCCCACAGCTCTGCAACCGATCCGCTTGATGGCCATTCATTAATTATGAATTGCTTTTCGGCACATTTTAAAGGTAATTGTTAGTAATATACATGACGTTACTTATTATTTCCTTTACAAACCTTTGGCTCAATGATCTTCACACCTGTCAGCTTTTTTATTAACTTCCAAGGTTACTTAATAATATAATACAAAAAGTAGTAGATAAAGGGTCGAATAGTGAAGACTCGTAGACGTCCTAATTGTAAAGCTTTTTAGCTTTTTAGCTAAAGAATTCAAAAAACAGAGGGGTACTGTTTATACAACAGGAATCAAGGGAATTTTTTAGGCATAGTATTTAAAAGTGGCATAGTATAGAACTAGCATAGAAGTAAATTTTTATTATGAATATACAGGATATTTTATAATTTAAAAGGGTCGGTTTGATAAATAGTTTGACATAGCTCCTATACATTTTTTTTTCAAACAAGCATAATACTATACATAATACCCCACTCGGTGTAATAAGGCCTAGCTAAGTATAAATTTCTGAAAATGAAGGAGGTACTTACTGACGAAATTAGCTCGCCAGCACAAAGGAGTTTTGTTTATTCCACAAGAACAAACGTCGCTTTACGCAGTTTATTGGAATGGTACTCTAGTTATTCGTCCGGAACAATTCACGGCTGACCCCGAGCCAACATATGCCGAGCCATTCTTAAGGCAGGAGGAGCCGTGTTCACGGAGACGATTTATTGTTTAATCACAAGCACTCAGCCACCGTAGTATTGCGTCGGTAAATTGTGGCAAGGGAATGTCACAGATCAAAAGTTACTAGATGTGCTACTATTATTTATTTTATTTTATTTGTATTTAGAATAATATTATATATAAGAGAGATAAAGTAGACGATATAAATTTCAGGCCCTTTGTTCGATCTTCATTGAATATTTTAGTATAACGCACAAAATCATAGATTCTAACAGCGGCAAAATCCACGTTTTTGACGACATTTTCTATGAATAAATTAATATTACTTATTCTTTGAATATTAGTAATGTGTAATCTTATCTATTTCAGAAATTTCTTCAACATTAAGAACTGTTTATAATAATTTGGCGGCTCCTTCTATTCTGAACTCGACGACGAAAAAAAAATGGATAATAAAGATTGGTTACCACTGTTTTCGTAAATTTAACTGAGTTTATACATTTGTGTGTTTAAACGCGGCCTAAACGAACATTGTACTTGTACCAGTTATGGTTTCTAAATAAATATCTTTTTAATTCTGAAAAATATACAAATTAAAAAGCTAGCTATGGCTATTACACTGTGGCAATTCTAGAAAATCTTATTCTTTGTCTGTACACACGTTGTGCACCATTGTTGTCGTTGTGACGTAATAAATATGGCCTCTCCACTTTTTTCCTACGAAAGGTAAAATGCAAATGCGCACTTAATAACAATCCCTTAACCCTAATTAAAAGAACAATCGCTTAATAAAACGAGTAATTAATTTTACGTGTCGCACAACTAACTTTAATTTAATAGGATTTAAATTTAACTACTCAATTGCGTTTGAAGGTAAAATAAATCAGAGCTACAGTTAGTCACAAAAGTGGTTAATTAAATGTTATAAATTACAATAGTTCTTGTTGTAGCTTATGTTACAAAAGCGAAAGAATGAAATGAAAAATCACAGTAGCGAGGTATATTATAGGTATCCCATGTCCATTGATTGCCGCATCGACCAATGCCTCGTTGGTTCATAACCTAAGCGATTTGCATTCATTAAAAAACACTTGTAGATGCTATGGAAGACAAGCTGTTCTGTTTGCGCCATCGTCTCTATAGAGTTAGTGGAACAAAATAGTTTATTTTGTTATGTATTTTTTTATTTCAAAATTATATCTTTATTTCAGCGGGTATTCGGCAACTACTGGACGTAGATCTCCACAAAGGTCCCGCCTGCAGTCAATCATTGGACTCCCGCAAACTTGACTAGATCGTCGGTCCATCTTGGAGGCCTACCTACGCTGAGTCGACCTGTACGTGACCGCTATTCCAGGACCTTTCGGCCCCATAGTCACCAGTTCTGCGAGCAATATGCTTGGCCCATTGCCACTTAAGATTTGCAATTCTTCGGACAATGTCGGCCACTGTAGTTCTGCTACGGATCATATCGTTTCCGTTTCCGATGCGATGCGACTTCGAGAAAACAAAATTTTACTCAACTTGTGTGTGTAAGCAGTGAATAAAGGCGACGATAAATATGCAACAAAAATACAATCTAATAAATAATAATTCAAGGAATAACAAATACGATTCATCTAAGTCTAAGCATGTAACGCTGTGTGGTCTCATAGATTCATTTGATAAGATCGTCATAGCGATATAATATAAAAACGCTAAGGGACAACGCGAGATTCCTTCCAGTCAAAACAATTTAAAAAAAACGAAAGGTGTGGCTGCATATGACGTTCGAAATTTGAAATTCTGTCAAGTTAATCCTATTAGGATAACGTATTCGAAGTAGTAAGAAGATAAAAAAGACGGATAAACTTTTATTAACAGCCTTATCCATTTTTATACGTCGTCTTACTTTATTAAAGAAACAAATTCCTTTACGAGTACTAAGTGTATTTTACTAAATACATTCGTATACATTATAATCGTCCTAAATGTGGTATGTAGTACATTAATAATCAAAAGTAAAAAAAGCTAAAATAGTAGGACATTTTATGGACTAAACGTATTTTAATAAAATAACACGATTTTTTCTGAATACTCATTCACTCTTTTTTCTTTAGAAACTTGGCACATATTCAGTATAGATGTTAACTAACAAAACTAAAATTCTCAAAGCTCATTAGCTTTTCGAAAAACTAAACACAATGAAAATCGAACCCATGAACTTAGAGATAGACACAAATGGGCCGGCTGGACCGTTGAAATACCATAACAAGAAGACAGACGTGAACTAGAATATATTCTGTCAATCTTCTGGTGGGTAAGGTACCGGTGGACTAATTTTACTCTTTCATTAGCTTGTTGTGTGCTTATAGGTAGCGGTCTCTTGCAATCGGGTAAACGGCTCGTCTGCAAGTTTATTCTAAAAAAAAACAATGAAGCATTTATTTTTTAATTCTAAGAACATAATAAGTATTTTAACATAACATTAAGTATTGATTTTCTAAGATTACTTAGATTTAAGTATAAAAACTATCAAATACGATACACGCTTTGTCTATGCATACAATAATTCTACTCGAATAAAATTATGTTATAAAATCTAACGATTTCTATGTAGGATGAAGTTGTTATCGTACATAATTTCACTTTCTTACGTTGAAAAGAAAAGTTAAATATTAAACAGGCTTCGTATATAAGGAAAATAACCCTTCTTGAACAGAATATGCTATATTAAAATATAATGATTTGGATGTAGCATTAAGTTCTTCTGTTACATAATTTCACTTCCTTACGTGGGTGTATGAGGGTCGCTTCCCCAACAATTAATAGCAACGAACTAAAAGCTTTGAAACTCGATAGACAAGGGAATGAAAGAGTCTTGCGCAGTCTTTGTTCACACTGAATAAAATTATACTTGTTATTAGTGCTGTTAAAAATGAATATAGTATTTTAATGGAGTTATTACGTTGTAACAACGTCAAATATATAACTTAGTGAAACACAAATTAGATGCATTTTATTTTAAAGCGGTAAAAAAACATAACTCTTTTACAGGCGAGTAGAGTCGCCTAACTTTCACCGATTACAGCTACCCATTAACAGCTATATCAGAAGTTTTTGAATACTGCATATATGGAACGAGTCCGAATCTAAGAGACCCTAATTTGTAATTAATTTTTAACAGGTTGGAAATACCGGGGAAATTGAATTCCACACAATTGTGTGAGGTAGGAAGTTGCGTAAAAAAAGTAACGTATTGTGTTATTCCAAGAAACAAGATGGCGTCGATGACATTAGCAGTTCAGTCATGTTGAGCAACAGGGAAGCTAGCTTATTGCAGTTCAGTTTGTTTTGGTATACGTCTAATGTTGACAATATATGTAATAGGTTTATCATCTTATGTTAAAATTAGTGTAGGCGAGGTAAACGCCTACTATCTCCTAGGAGTGGAGTGATTTTATTTTACTAAAATATACCCAGCACCATGCGGGCATTACCTTTTCACCATATTTAAATATTACAATATGTCCAAAATAAACGACAGTGTAACAGCACGCGTTCATAAAATCTCATTTTAAATTTCATTGCATTATAAGGCATTCAGCATTCACAATGAACACAGCACAGCTGTACACAAACGACTCATTTCACGCAGAAAATAGTTTCAATTTAAATGAAAACGTACTTATAGTTGCGTCACAGTGATCATAAAAACTTATTATGTAAGAGGAAGCTATCGCATGCATTTTTACTTCTTAGAACAATCCAATGAGATCCCACTGGGTAAAACAATGCCGGTTGTTGTTTCGCTCTGTAATGCTGCCTTGGAGAGCTTTGGAAATGTGCCACGGTTATACTGTATGCTCTTGTTGAATACAGTAGCAACTTTGTTAAGGAACAAACAGACATTGTTTTTTTTACCTGACGCAATGACGTCCTTATTTTTTATGCCCTTACAGTGTAAAAAAATCTAACAACAGTTTATTGCTATATTTATGACTATTGTTTCTATACTCCTATTGCTGATTTTAGTGACTACCCGTTGAGTGTACCTGATTAAAGAATAAGCGATGTGAACAAACTAGAGTATGAAGCTGTTTGGTATGAATTTATATACTATAAAAATCAAGACGATGACATGTTCATCGCACGCGAGGTATAAATATCAAAGAATATTTAAAATTTGAAAACCTATTACTATTTTATAAAACGTAACCGAGGAAGTTTATCTTTCTTATCGGAACAACCATCGAACTGAAATATTCGAAATTAATTAGCAATAAAACGATGCTAATAAAACAATTAAGAGACAATTACTTCTCACAGCACGTACGAGGTACACGCGGCGAGTCCACATAAAGAGGTCCAACATCTTAATAGAAAGAATTGGAGCCCGTGAATTAACATAAACATCGTTTCGATCGCTGTCCCCGACTATCTCCAGTCACAGTTGGAATAAATTACGCGCTAGTTGTTTTTTTATTACGTCAATAAGATTTTGAATTAAATTGTACACAAGCAGCTTTCAGATCTTTTATCCAGTAAGTTTCTAAGATGACGATAGCCGGACTTCAATTAAAGATTTATCTATTGCTGAATTGGATTATCTTACCAAATATCTAATCTAATATAACTTCTAGTATCTTTAATAATAGATTCGAATACCATACCACAACTATAGTAACCCCTTGTGTTACAATTGGATATTAAGATGTGAAGCCTTGTGGTCTTGGATTCCTGTCCTCTATGGAAGAGGCTCTGCCATCAGATGAGATTGCTACACAGAGCTATAAGGAGCCAATTGATTGTTTTCCTTACACCCGTCATCTTTATATTGTTAATTTCAAATTAAAGCACGAATCTAACTTCAGCTGTAACAAAATTGTATTAGCATTGATATAACAAATTTGTAATTCGATTTGAATTTCGAAGAATCGTAAGCTGAAAGTTACAATATAAAGTGTTTTTTTTAGTGTTATCTTAATTAATCTTACTTAAAAGTGGACCATTGTCTTTGTTCACGGTCACGTAAATACGACAGTCTTTAATGAGCCATTAGCGATGTGTTCCACAACCACCATTAATACTCGAAACCGCTTGAATACAGTAAGAAAGGAAACACCGGCCCTAATTTTAATGCCACTTAAAATTACAAGTTAAATGCATTGAAACATTTGATAAGAACATTTAATCTGTAAAAATGTATAAAAGTCACATTAACTGAAGAAATAGTAGTAATCAAATAAATAGTTTTTATCTGTTAATATTACTCCCTGACACAGATCAGAAGACTTTACGAATAGTTGGAAATATTTTATACTTATATTCACGAATAAATTTTTATTACGTATTTTGTATTAAACCCTAATTTAACAAAACCAACCATGCAATAAAACAACAAATATTTATTGTTGTATGATTCTTGTTCAACTCTTCATATGTAACATAAGTCCTGAGTTATGTGTATATATCGGAAATGTCAATAGTACGAAGTGTAGAGGACGCCGATGTCACGGATTTGACTAACCACATGGATAGCGAATAACTTCAATAGACTACGGGATGGAAGCATTACAAGGTCACGTTTCGACTGAGTCCGCGCAGTATTTGTTCATATGGGTTGGTCGGCGTATCGAGGGTCACCTCTCTGCTTAATCGCTTCGCGCGAAATATTCTACGGCTCGAAGTACAGAGTACTTGTGAAAGTGTGTGAAAACTTCATAGTGGTTTAAAAAATGTTTCGTTCGCTCGTTTCGATGTAATCCAGCGAAGAATATCGGTCCCCGACATATATAACTCAAAATTTATTTATTTTAAGTAAGTGCTCCACTCCACAATACATTTTGGTAGTCTATGTTTCGCATAGTTGTCAAATTCAGAACAAATATTTTCATGACTGGATCTGTAATACAAGTACCCACGTATATTGTGTAACTTAAGGCGAGTGCGTTAACTATGTGGTACGTATCTAACTTCTGTCAACGGAAGCATTGACAATTTATAGACGGCCTTAATATCTTAATTCCGATTCGGTTCCATCGATATTTATCAGCCGATCTAATAGTCGGTCAGTTTATAATAGCCGGTGAGTGTCAAACTAATGAGAATATATACGTGAGCGGTACACAATAAATTAGACAAGCTTCCAATGAAACGGCATATTAATTGGACATTAGCGTGCCTCGACACCTCAGAAGTGCGGCCGAAAAACGAACTTTAAAGAATGTATGTGATGTGGTAAATTAGTTGGGTTTAAATTTTTCTTACAATCAAGAGACCGATGTGCGACCAGAAGTAAGGAATATTTCAAGATCGTTTTGTCGCTTTCTTGGGCTCATTAAAACGGAAACATCGGGGTTAATTGCACCACAGTTCACCTGTCCCATTTATTAATTACTGTTTCTTTATATGAATAGACGCATTTGTAGTTAAAATAAGTTAACTAAAGAGGTGCTAAACTCACCTGATATCATCACCTTAGTTGAACCACTGATGTTGAGTGTCCACTGTGGGTGTCAATCAGGAGAGACAGAGGATATACAGAGGACAGATAGACAGGAAAAAGGATACTTCCATTTCCCCGCCAACCCCTTCCCCATCCAATCCTATTTTCGTTCCCATCCTTTCCGTTTGAGGAAAGGGTGGGAAGGGGAAAAAGACTGAAATTAGGCCTTTGGCACCTCACTCATTAGGCGAAACGCAGAGTACATCGATTTCACGCCTCTTTCTGTGAGGTAGTGGTATTTTATCGGTCGAGCCGCCCCATTCGTGCAGCAGATGTTGTTGTTGCGGGATCTACCACTGTGTGTGATTCTGATCATCATTTTACTATACTGGTCGGTTGATCGGTCACCATTTGCAAATATGTTTTTTTTATAGCATAAGGGGGCAAACGAGCAACGGGGCGCCTAAAAACTAAGTGATCACCGCCGCCCATGAACATCCGCAGCACCGGGGGAACTGCGGATGCGTTGCCGGCATTTTAGAAAGTGTGGTCAGTGATTGGAATAGTTAGGCTTTGACTATTATATATTTTATGTCAATAAACCAATCTTAAAAATGAAAAGATTTGAATGAGGTAATTATTTTACGCTTGTTTACTAACTATGCAAGATTGTTCTTCGTTTCATACAAGAGAAATAAAAAGTTCAATGGTTTTGAGTTCATTTGGACGCCAAATATGTCGTCATCTTTATACATACGCCAAGTAATATGAGGACTCGATCGAATGTTGAAAGGTTTCGTTTCCAAGCAATATTATCGGCGGCAGATTTAGGGAAAGACATTACTTTTGTCTTAGCAAATTGAATTCCGCAAAATCTCTGCAAGACTGACTGACCACAAATTGGGGATTCGTTGTCAAGCGAGATAACATCGAAGGAATCTCATTACAGTGGAACATTCGTCCGGGACTTCGGGCTGCCTTTATATGTTCCGTTTAACTTTGACTTTGGAATCTTAAGGGATTCCGAATTACTTCAAGTTTTAGTCTGACTCGTGGCCAACTTGCGTCCATTGTTTGTCATGAAAATAAACATTGTTATTTGGATTTGGCTTAATTTGAAAAGAGACCTTCTGTATCTTAAGACGTTCCCAAAAGTTGTTTCATTAGTGTATAATTGGAAGTTATTAAGGAGCTTTTTCTATTCCATTGTAAATGTTTTATTTAATGTGATAAACACAAGGTATACAACGATTTATTCCTGTTTAATCAATACTTAAAGTAAGGACCAGTATTTATAAATTTATCCCTACTTATATTGTAAAAGCGAATGTAAGTTTGTTTGTTACGCTTTCACGCGAAAATTAATCAACCGATCATCATGAAACTTTGTACACATATCTTGGAGCTACTAGAAGTAACATAGGATACTTATTATGAAAAAATAGTATATAAAAATCGAAGTATGTATGTTCCCTATAGACCTATAAATTCCGAAACGGCTGGACCGATTTCGATGAAATTTACAGGGATTGTTTCGTAGGGATCGGTTCAACATAATTAATGTTGCACAGGCGAAGCCGGAGCGGGTCACTAGTAGTTATAATAAATGATCTAAATACTATGCATAAAAGAAAAAAGTGACTGTCTGATATGTCAGTCTGACTGAAATTTACAGGGTTTGTTTCGTAGCGATCAGTTCAACATAATTAGTGTTGCACAGACGAAGCCGGAGCGGGTCACTAGTAGTTATAATAAATGATCTAAATACTATACATAAAAGAAAAAAGTGACTGTCTGATATGTCAGTCTGACTGAAATTTCTGTTAATTATGTGGGCAAGCACTAAGAAGGGATTTTCTAAATTAATTCTCTAGTTCTATGAAAGTTCGTTTAGAGTAATAATCATAATCCAATTTAAGTTTACCTCAGATCTATATGATCAATGATATTAAATAGGATTCATCTTAGGCTGGACAAACGTTGGTTAAATTAAATGCTCGGCGGATGAAACCGCGGGACGCAGCTTGTAAATTTTAATTACTCATTAACATGTTTAGAAAAATATATCTTTTCAATTAATAAATAAGTTTACCTAAGAAAATTAATAAATTAAATATAGAGATAGGAACTATGTATGGTTTTTTTACGTTACTGAATAAAATTACTCGATCTGGTAATTGCAACCAAAACGCATGTTATATTTTACCATCTCCTAGTAACACAGTCATCATAGTGCATAATTTTAATTATTAACTTTATACAATAGAATGTAAATTAAAGTGTGAAAAGATTTTTTAATGATTAAAGCCACGTAGAAAATCAGGTGTTTTAAATATACGCGAGTTCGCAGACTCTAAAGACGCCAGCCGGCGGCGAACGGAAAATTAAAAAGCAAAACGGGGGACCATTTCCCGGCTATTCTTTTTAATTTTTCCACAGCGCGATGGACGTTGAGGATTCGTTAAAAATTTCTACCGAACTGCTGTCCTTACAGATTTATTTGATGGAACGATTAAGTTAGACGACTTTTGTACAATTCGGAATCGGATTGTGTTAATTTGATTTGGAGTAGTTACTTATTAATAGTATTATTGTATAAAATAGAAGAAACAAAATAATAATAAAAAGGCTAAATTCTAGTCCATTTCCCCTTAATATCCTTCTCTTATCCTACTAATATTATAAATGCGAAAGTTTGTAAGTATTGATGTTTGTTATTCTTTAACGCAAGAACGGCTGAACGGATCTGGATGAAATTTGGCACAGAGATAGCTTACAATCTGGAATAGCATATAGGCTACTTTTTATTCCGTGGTTATGGTTTCCGTTAGATATTTTTTTTGTCTACGCATATATACCGTATGGCTACTCGAGCGAAGCTGAAGCTAAAGATCATTTGAAGGGGGTTCGCTCCTTTGTGAGAAAAAATAACTTCCCACATATTTTTTCTAACTGCTCTCAATTGCAATCGCTTTCCGCTTTCGGATTCGCACTACGTTTGCAATTCCTCTTTATTTCACGGATGTTAATGGATGTTTGGTGGTCACTTAACATCAAGAGAAACGCTAGCTTTGCTTCTTCAGTAAGATAAAATAGTTTTTTAACTTCACCTAGTACCAGGTATCAGTCTTCGCACTCCTCTCCTCATCAATCTAAGGTATTGGTCACATTTAAAAATATAATCGTAAAAGTTTCTATCAAACCTTGCTTGTAATCATTAGTCTAGCCTGACTTGAATGGTGCAAATGAGTAAAACTACTGCTTAATGCTGCGCTGGTACGTTGCGTAGGTAGCATGCCACGTCACAAAGACCGTTTTGTCTTTATATAGACTGTCATGTCTTAAATGTTTTCCTCCTTCCAAAAAAACCTTGAAGCGTATACATAATATTTAAAGCGCTTAGCTACTACATATAAACAACATTTCACCTTTGTGGAGTTCATAGCTGCCCACATTTTCGCAGAGTTCGGATTATTCGTCTAAAAATAAATTATAAAATTGAGGTTATGTTCGGTATGCAAATGGCCGCAATTTACTTTCATTATAAGTATCATCACGCGTTTAATTTGCTCCACGCCCAAAATCCTATTTACCTTAGCTTTATGTTAAGAGGATTACAGAATATTTATGGACTATTGGGGCGTCTTCTTAATTATTTTGTTACATTTATATTTCCGGAGGTCGGTATATAGAATTGTAACAAAAATAATTTACAATGCCAAAAACGTTTTTATATATTTGTTCATAACGGCAGTAGTCCTTTTTCTGGAGGTAGGTATCTTCATAAGATAAGATGGCAAACGAAATACGACGTCACGATTATAGCAAAGTGAGTAAATAACGTAGTAATCTGACTAAAATGACATATGTGGATAAAACTCTGTCCCAATTGTGAAGTAATTTAGAGGAGTTCTACTCCACAACCATAAACTTGGTCACAATGTTAGTGTAAATAAATAAGTAAGGTGTTTCAGATTTACAATCTTGCTTATAAGAAGAGAACAGGTTGTTTTCGTAATCATAGTTTTGGGACCTTCAAACCGTATTTCTTATGCTATTAGCTAACTAACCATTTTCTATTCAATAACAACTATTAGACTTATTTTTATCACAAGAAGAGGTCGTGGTATAAGTTGATTTAGATGTGTAAAGTATGATTTTTAGCTTTCTATTACGAGGCCGGGAGCAATAAATAGCTTTTAGTCAGTTTTAAATTTATATTTATTTTTATTTAAATTTGTACTAATTGTGTCTCTGAACTTAGATCGGACTGCTCTAGTACTTTATAGATTTATATAATAAAATGAATTCGTTTTTACATTCATAACCCATAGGCTCAGAAACCTATGTCACCACTGTATTCTCAAAAATGTTTTGTTTTATTTACTTCAGGTAGGTCTAAGCATAGCTAAGCTATAATGTAGTGAAGTGGCAAGAATTAAGCATTTTCTATCTTTCTTTCTAATCCCCCACTGGATTACGAATTACTTGGCTGATGTTACGAAATTCCGTTTGTCTTGACGCAAATATCTCACTTCTACATCCAAGGTCCTCGTTTTCGGTTACATCGTTTGGTGTTATTAATTAAATTAAATTTAACTATTATTATAAAAGTCAAATAACATATTTAACGTTTTAAAAGCCTACCAATTGTACAATTGAACAAGCACCACGTACGTTTATTATTGGCGATATGAATTTAGAACTACAAGTCTCATATCGGTACATCTGTTTGACAGATGGGGAATATTAACCTAATTTCAAAGCGATAACACGTGTTATTAGTGTATAGTGATGAGAAAATAGTATAAAAGTGTTTTGGTACGTCGACCTACTTTTTAATGCTCTACCGACTGTTTGTATGATTCTGTGTAACAATCGATTCCACAGCGTATTTGTTATTGAAGCGTTGATCAGTCAGACGTCGAATTTACGTGTTTAATTATTTTACGTAAAACGAAATCAAACGCGTAAGCAGTTTGATTGATGTTATACCACCACTATAAACAATCCAAAGAACAAGAAGAGTATCTAGCATTCGTGTAGAAAGAAAATTAACGTTCCCTTAATAAAATAGATGAAAAAGCAGTCATATATCTTACAAGTGCCTGTTCAACGTATGTACGAATCTCGAGCGTTAATAGTCGCACTTAAAGTCAATATATCTCCTGGCTGATCTTACAAATGACATATTAAAGCAATAATTTATGCTGATATTCGCCGACTAAAGTTTGCTACAATAAAACACTGCGCAGGAACGTTAATTATGAGTTATTGTGAAATATTACAAGTGCTTCACCCCCTAAGACTTCTTTTAATACATTGAAACATTGTTTCTCTTTCATGTTATTAATTAAAATTTTGCCAATTGTGTATTTCTTCATTTATTTTTCCTCTTAAAAAGAAATCGTAAATATTAAGTATGTAATAAGCTCATTGAAAAAATAACTTATAAACTTAAGCTTCATATAAAAAATTAGGTCACAAAAAATATAATTGGGTAAAAAAATATGCATATACGCCCACGCCCGTAACCCAGAGGGGTAGACAGAGATTATGGATTTCCATTTAGCGCGATCTTGGTACCTCTCGCATCTTCTACATCCATACAACTACGCATACAAGCTCGTTGGTTACGGGTACTCCTTATATCGCCCATCTTTAGTAAGTTACTAATCTGATAGATATAAGTTCTCCTTGGACGTCCCATACCAATGCCCCAAATTAGCAACATAAATTTGTTTCGTTACTCTCCCTTCATTCATCCTTTAATCAAACAATAACAAAACTTTTTAAGCAATATTTAAATAAAGATTTAGTTTAACGATAATATATGGGGGGGGGGGGTAACAATGGTTATTACAATTTTCCAATAACAAATTTAGAATTCACAAGTATTCTAATAATATTATAGTTTATTTTGAACTGCACAATTAAAGGCAAATTAACTAGTTTTATTACATTATAATATTTGTAATTGTAGTATGTGTGTGGGTGTGTTTGTATTTGCATTGAAGGCTCGTCTGACAATAGGATATTTTTTATCTACTCGTTTTATAAACCTTGTCGATATCAGTCGGCCAAGGGCCGTACTTTGTCCTGATATTGGTCTTAATATTCGTACTTGGTTAGTTTAAAGCTTCCGGGAACTAGGCTAACTAGTTGTAGTAAAGTAAATTTTGTAAACTAAATTGGTTAAGCAAGAGCAGAAGGCGGAGTAAAGCCGGTCTTTTCTATCTTTTACATGATGGACGATTAACTAAACTTCATGGTTACCATAGTCGTTATATGATCGAGTTGTATTTCGACTTTGTAATTACTTAATTATTTTCAGGTAACTTTTTGGAATTAATGGAGTTATTCGTGTTGAGCATATTTCTAACATGTCTAAGCTGTTTAAACGAAGCTATTAAGTTTACAATTTAGAATCTTTGTATTTTTAATGTTCTTACACTGCATTAAAGTAATTGCGTGTAATGTGAAAAGTTTAAAAATAATCGCTCTGAACGCGTCTCGCACTCGCTAATAAATTAATTGACGGGACTTTTGCATGGTTGGTAGCACAAAGAAGTTGATGTCCATAATAATTATGAATAGTCACGAGGCACGATACGTCGACTGATTTATACGCCCATAGTCCGCAATAAATTAGTTCGCTGTACGTTTTATTTTATAAGCTAGCAGCGATTAAAGCGCTCGAATCTAAATGTCGCTCGAACTTGATCAATCGCTGTCGTTAATCCTACATTATATAAGAATGAAATTTTCTATACCTGTTGGATTATTAGCCCCGTGAATTTACATACTGCCTGTCAAGCACTCAATATACTATTTTAAGATGAAACTGAATTGTCATATGCAACATTATTTTGTATTTTACAAATCGACATCATGAATATCAGGCAAGATCCTCTGCGGGACAACAACCTCCACTGAATCGTCACAAAGATCCCTTGCGTCTTATATCCAAAGGAGTATTTTGGCAATAATTACCAGATCGTCAATCCATCAAAAACCCAATGGGTTCCAAATTGGCTGGACCGATTTTGATAAAAGGTTTAGGTTATCTTAAGTTTAGCCCAGTGATTGATCTTGTGAAGTTTGGTACCGATCGGATAAATAACAATATTATAATATATTAATTAGTACAACCCGTGCGATCCCGGGACATGTTGCTAATAATAATACTTAAACAAAACACAAAATCTTCCTAAATAACAACAGTAATGCGTTTTAGGAGAATATTCACACTGTTATGATACAACGTTAAAAAACTTCCCTCTCTACTCTCTTAGAACTAATACTAACTCACCCTTTATAGCGCACCTTCAGCGTTAACAAGTACTATCCTACTCAATATGCTAAGATCGTAAAAACAATAAGAGCAGTGTCAACAACATTAATTCTCGTTGCATTCTTACTTTGAATTGGATCGTATTCATTGCTCCTAAAGTGTCCGGCCGTTTGCAACAATTAACTGTGGTTAGGCTTTTAAATGGATCAATTATCGTTTTGAATGTACTTAAATAAATTTAAATTAGGATTAACTTCTTCAATCATAAAAGGTCAATGTACGCATTAGTTAGTAGTTTTGCAAGTAAAAAGCCAAAATGCATGTTACATGTGTGATCCGTTGTCCTAGGTGAGCGACAGAACGCGACGCGACACGGTGCGATTATAGAACCAACGTAGACCACTAATACATACGACTTCTTGATATTGTCGCGTGTCGCCTCGTGTCACGCTACTGCGTTTGTTACCAAGTAGCCAGCTTCAAAATTTTCTGCTTACCCAAAACTTCTGATAGATCTTTAGACGTAAAGAATAAAGTAAGAAATTGGACGAAAGAAAATTAGTAATAGAAACATCTCATGCAGGAGACATGCTCTCTACGTCTGTGTCATCGCGCTGTCAAGCTTTATTGTGCAATTTTATTTTTGAAATTACGTAACGTTCTTTTCGTGCGTTTGTTTGAAAATCAAATCTACAAATTTCCAATTAGTCTTATAATCTTCAGTGGGTCTATGAACGATTTGACTGCCGGAACCTTACTTGTTTTCATAGTAAGCGACGAAGAATTCCACACAGTTAGATCTAAAGGACTGAATCGGCATAAATTGGCAAAGTACTTAGCAAAATATATGTCAAATGAACATTGTCATATCTATTTATAACACGGTTTGCATGTGCGATAGCGCCGCACGCTGTGTTCACATCGCGGTGTTAATTAAAACCTATTGATCGTTAACCCATTTCGGGAGCGGAGAAGGAACAGTCACTTTGTGATGTTCTTAGTTAACGATGCTACTAAAATTAGAACAATCTAGTGTGCGTGTTATACAATATTTTACCTTGAGCGAAATTGATTTTAAGCAAAGCTTATTGATTTTTTCTTACTTTATAAAGCAATATAGCCGATTGAAGACATGAAACGTCGATAAATTTATCACCACGACAAAGATTTCGGAAAAAAAAGCTGGTACCGATTAGTATTTTCGTATACCCGCATTGAATTATCGCTGAAAGCACCAAAATTTACTACATCTTGCCATTTTTATAGAAAAAAATACTAGCTTGGTAAATTTATTATAAATACAACAGAATCCATTTACCAGAATTATTTTACATAAGCAAAGAATGGTTCGAAATTTGTTTGAACACTTTGTCAGATGAACGATCTCCCTTCGTTCTTTCGTTTACTTTGACTTTATTAAGAACAACTGGCTCCGATAAGTTTTCACTTTAAGAAATTTCTTCTTTCTTTCAAATTTATAATAAACATTGTTTTTTCCCGGTTGTTTTAATTGATTTTAATGTTAAAGTTTATACGTTGTGTTGGATTTGAATCTTACAAATCTACCATAATGATATCTATTATCAGAAATGGTAAGGTAACTGTGTCGCAATGAGACCAATTTTAATGAAATTTATAACCTTTCTGTTTCCTTCATAATTTCTGAGGCTCAATCGCAGTTAGGCCTGGGCCTATTCCAGTACATTTATCCGTGTAGGTCTATTTTGGGCTATTTGTTTCTAGCTTATATTTTTGGGATCTCGTTCGGCGTAGTTCTCAAAAGTGAATCAATAGACCAACCGCTAACAAAACATAACCATCTTGAAGAATAACCCTAACTCCAACGTCCAAGAAAAACAGGAGAATCCAGCGGTTCTTTCTACAGCAGTCTATAGTCATATGACCAGATTTATAAAAACCTAGACTGCTGCTTTTGCATATGCACCAGAACGAAAAGTATGGACCAATCCTCAGTTTGAAGAGACAAGGTTTAATAAAGAACTTAAAGAATGAGAGTATGACAGTAGAAACTTTTATATAGTTTAATAATTTCGTAAGAAACTAAAGAGTTATTTCCTTTACATTAGAAGCATGGCGTTTAGCAAAGAAAACATTTTAATGGAAAATACTGCGGTGGTGGACGAGTCACTTAAGCGTAACCCGAGAGTTAAGTTGATGTTGGACGTGTTTGCAAAGTAACTGAATACTTCTCCTCAGAAGCGACATAATGCCAGTTGCTCTATTTATCGTCTGACTTCGAGGACCAGTTTGCTTTGCCGGACAAGACGTTTTCATTTAGTTGTATGTTTTTCTTGTGCAAATATCTTGAACAAATGTAAAATTTTGAACGTAACATCGCAATAGAATACTACGAATAATATTTTATAAACTATTGCCAATGCAGTTTAGGTAGGCCTCCCACAAGATGGATCGACGATCTGGTCAAAGTTACGGGAGTCCACTAGATGAGGGCGGCAGGAGAGCAAGCTTTGTGGAGATTAATCTGGGAGGACAACGTCTAGCAGTGGACGGCTATCGGCTGAAAGGAAGAATAAATAAGCTTTGAAGTATAAAACTTAAAATGTTTTAATTAAAAAATAACAAACGGTTGTTTACACTTAAAATATCCTTCGTATAAATTTAGGATCATAATTAAATATTAAAATTCAGTATAAATTATGATACGCTTCTAGTATTAAGAAAGAACATTAATCAGCAATAGATGCATTAAAGTACCGGCCCCTCATTTCTAGTTTTGTTTATTTTACGACTTAAGAAGCATTAAATTGAATATAACGTTAATATGCAGTAATCAAATTCGAATAGTTATATTAAATGAACGGTCACGCGCTTAGCAGCGTGCCAGATAAGCAACCGCATATAAATTTCGTCTATTAGATCTCCTAGCCGCTAATCTCCAAAGTACAGACTTATCTATGGGAACATAAATTATTTAGATTTAAATAAAGCTGTCCCATGAGAGTCGTGGAGAAATAATTTTATGCCCATTCGGATTATATTCTCTTTATCGCGACCCCACGCGGCACGGGTCAGGAATCGCGGCATTATTGAATTATCATTTGAATATGATATACGACGCGATAGTAAAAATGTTGGGGGCCGATGATTGCCGTTAAATTTTTGAGGGGTCTTAGCCACGTTTGCATAGCTGCTTAATGTGTTTATATTTTATTGCATTACTTACAATACTTTATTATGTAAAACAAAGTGTTAGTCAATACTAAAACACCTCTTGATCCGGACCACCATTTAACAGATAAATATCATTTTTCTTATTATCGGGAGACACTTTTATTATTGTTTATTTTGACGTAAGCGTTGTTGCGTTTCACGAGTAGGCGCTTCCTTTGTGTTGTTCAACTCGTATTTGTAACGAATGTGTGCGGTTGTCTACTCAGGAGCTGTCAGCTCCATCGGAAAACACGCTCATGCGATGTGCATACACTCGAATACTACATGTAAAGGCTCACGAGCGCCTGGTGAGTGCAACAACTGTACAGAAAGTTACAGAATATAAAACAAACATACGTATAGACGCAAACAGGGACAGAAAATAAAAAATGTGGAATAAAATAGTAAATTCAAAATCTGATACACCGCACAGGTATCAAGCAATAAATATTACCTCCTTTACAGTCAAAAACATGCGTTACCCATATAATTTATTCGTATATGGTATCATACATTTTTATAGGAATTACATCTATATAGTAAACTTTAGTTACAAAATTACATGTTAAATTTAGTTATACTACAACGCTATTAATAGCGATTTGAGTTTTGGAATATTGAGAAAACGGCCATCCGTTCGAAAGCAATTTGTCTTTAAATAGAGCACCGCGGTAGGCGCGACCAGCTGCAAACTTTCAAAAGGGACGTCTACAGACAATTAAAATATCTGGCTAATGGAGTAAGTGGAATTCGAACCACGTTGATGAACATATCGCCGTCATGCCCTTTATTTGTTAACGGCCTCTTGGCCGAAATTTCCGACATTTTCACAAAAAATCATTCTTCATTAATTTTGATCCGTCACTTCCTCGTTATAAGTTCGCTTCTTTTCTAACATTTTTACAGCCTCACTAAAAATGTTCTGTCCCATCTGGAAGATTGACAATTCAAGGACGATGAGAAGCTGGATATTAAACTAGGACATCTCTCTATTAACGTATAATTAATAGAGAGATGTATTAATTAAACGTTAACTAGATTGTTTTTTCAATTTTACCTATTGAAATAATCTTTCACCATTAGAATACTACATTATCCCTGATGAACATAGGCGATAGGATTTTTTTATGTATAATTTTTGTAATTCTTGTTAAGTGCGACCGCCGGGGCGGACCACTAGCAGTCATATGAATAAGATTTACTACAAAAAAATTCAAATGTTCATACATGTAATAACATCCCTACAAATATTATAAATGTAAATGTAAGTTTGTTTGTTATCTTTTCACGCGAAAACTACTCAACCGACCATCATGAAACTTTGTACACATATTCTTGGAGGTACTAGAAGTAACGTAGGATACTTTTTATGAAAAAAGGTATATTAAAAGCGAATTATGTATGTTCCCTATAGACCTATAGACTCCGAAACGGCTGGACCGATTTCGATGAAATTAACAGGGATTGTCCAGATTGGCAAATTCCTGTGTTTGGTAGCGATCGGATCAACATAATTAGTGGTACCCGGGCGAAGCCGGGGCGGGTCACTAGTAAGCTTATAAAATACACAGCTTGTGATTCTCCAACAGTATTAAAATTTCAAATGACTTATACCAGTAGCTTTTATACAACATTCAAATTAATATGTGTGTAAAATAATATTAGTTTTTTAAAGTATGTTGATATTCGTTGATTTTAAAGAAATATTTTATGTAAAATCGAGCTTTAATGAAGCTTATTTTTTCTCTTTTGATAAACAGACTCAAACATCTGTCATTCGTCACTTCCTCGTTATAAGTTCCTTTCTTTTCTAATATTTTAACATCGCAAAGTTACGCCAATTATTGAGTTGCCAGTTTCAACGCTCCCAAACAATAGGTTACTTTCGGGGAAATTTTAAAAAGTACCGAGCGAAACAAGCGATCTGCAAAATAAAGTTTTGATGAATGGGAGCAAATATTAATTGGTGCGCTATTTTTGCGTTTGCTGCGGAAGAGGTTCAACGGTTTTTTCCATTCGAAGAGTTCCGAAATTCACATTCAAAATAAACCTAATATTTTTTATATCATATTATATTATATTGTTCTCAAAAATTAAAACACATAATAAACTTAATTACTAGCTTTTTATTTATTTGTCAAGCCCGATTGCAATTGCGTTGAATTTGTAAACTTAAATATTATTCTGCAATGTCCAATAAACGTAAAATAAGTATGAGTTGACACCCGTAACCCAGAGGGGTATGCAGAGATTATGAATTTCCATTTGGTGCGATCCTGTCTGTCTGGTCACCTCTCTCGCTTCTTCTGCACCCATACATCTCCGCATACATGCTGCCGCTCACTTTTACCACATAAATCTGTTTCGTCACTCTTCATTCATCCTTTCAAAATGCCCGAACCACAGAAGCATATCTTTTTCAATAAAATAAGTAGTAACAAGTAAAGATAATTATTTTGTTTAAACAATGTCTTTATTAACAAGCTCGTACGATCGTTCTCTGCGATCAGATGGAAACAAATATGTATGTTTGTTCTTCATAATTATCGTTCGTACCAATCATTGTATAATTAAATGTACACAATCTGGTCGCAATTAACTTAAGCTTAAAATAAGGTATATTAATTAAACATGTATTTCATTATTTAATTTTGTTCGAGGATAGTGAGTAAAATGCAAGGGGCATTCTTTTGTTTATGTTTATGAGTGGAGTTACTGTTACTTTTTTGCACCTCACTTATGTTACTTACCGTTTTGCACCTCACTGAAAAATCTTCTCAATGGATTATCTCAAGCATGACCGATTTCAAGGATTTAGGTGTCATTAGTTTTGGATTCTTCCGCGGAGAGTTTTAGGTCTTAGCTAATATTTACAATATTAAAAAAGCAAAATTTAGTAAATTTTTTTTAACTTCATTTAACCTAATAGTGATTACCTGTAATTTGTTAACTCAGAAAAGGTAGGTTAACTTTATTTCGAATGTACTATTACTATCTGACAAAATTATTTAAAATCATATTTTATTCATAAAAATAAAATTCATAAAAACTTGAAAGCATCGAAAAAATAAACACAAATGTTATTTATTCAAAATTTATAACATGCTGACTTCGTGGCTGTACAGATACATGGCCAGAACAAATACGTACATACAAACAACGTCAGTGCGTCCTCATACGGGCTTTAACGCAAAATGTATCCGTAAGCCGTTCCTACGGCGGAATCTCTTAATTTACGCCCCAAAGGGATTTGTTAAAGCTAAACATTGTTCGCTAATTATAACAGGACGCATATGCTGGGCGTCCCACGGGGATCCGGACAACTTAACGAGTAACGCTCTCGCTTGGGACGGCTGGAAATGTTGGGCCAGGCTTAAATTTTAAATTCATGTCGCTCGCTAATCTCTAAATATCTAATCTTCATCTCAAGTGGACTACTTTGTTGAGGCATCACTTAATTAACATGTTAAGGGCATAGTGGTGTTAAAACTTATAATTTTCAAACAGTGCTCCATTTAACATAAACAAATTTCTAGAATTCTAAAATAGCAGTTCAACAATTTGTTTGTTTGTATAACGCTTAATATTAATGTGATGAATCGACATGAAATGTGAAATACTAATTATTTCTGGCTAGTGGATTTTCTACCGTAATTGTAACCTTATACAGAAGTTCTCTGTCATTCTTAAAGTAAAGGATGCAACAGTAATCAAGTAATAGTTGATTTAAGAAATACACTGATAAAATGATTATTGCCGCTGGGCATGACACCAAATGAATATTGTGCTGACGTCATATGAGCTATGACACTCCGGCTAAGAATACGATCGTAATGACACCGAACTCTTCAAAATAGGTCAAGCCGTTTAGACTACGGGAGATCACAATGGAACGGACATACATATACGAGCGAAACCATTCAGCATTTGGGTCAGTCGGTGAAAAGGGCAGGCAATGCTCTCAAATGGTATACACTAGGACTTTTGGAATTGATTATGCGTTAGGTTATACAAACCAACTAGTATTTAAAGAGGTAAATGGTTCGATACAAATCCAGCTTGCGATTTAACAGGGCAACGGACGTTTATTTATGCTGCGTTTATGGGCTTATGTGCTTTCACTCATGTAACAATGTATCTCAGATATTTGCGGGTTACGCGGTTGGATATCTCAATTTAACCATCTATGTTCTCTCCTTCTTAAAATAATACAGTATGACTTGAATATGTAGTTAGTGAATGTTTTTGACACATATAAAATACTGTAAAATATATATAATGTAGTAGAATAACTGCGAATCGTTCACGGCGCCTTCCAATGTACTTTTGACAGTATCTCCTTGCTGTTAAAAGTTGACAAAGGATATGTTATAAAAACTGTTTTAAAGTAGCTAATCAACCACCTCAATATGGGCATTACAACTCTTTTATAGGCACTGGAGCTCAACAAAGTTGATACAAAACTTATCTTCAAACACACTGATATAAAGTAGTTTTATTTTTGTTTAAGCGAACGTATAAATTTGTTGAATCAGTGGCCTAATCTGGCAGCTGAACCGCCGGAGATCGGCCAAAAGCCCTGTCCCCTTCGTGTTATTGTTTACTTAGGATGGCCATTCGCGGTGGAGCGATGCTTTTTGAAGCGTGTGCTAATGCGATTGTCTATAGGCAAGTGACGTATAAAACTGGGCGACATATTTAACATGTGATTTTCACGTTACAGATTAACGATCCCCAACTGAATGGATCGTTATAAGCAGTACTGCTAAATATACATATTATTTTTCAAATTGAATGATTGTACTAGTGATCCGCCCTGGCTTCGCACGGGTGCCACAAATTAGGTAGGAACTTAACACAGGATCACTCGTTAGACCAATCCGAACATTTCCTGAAAATTTTAAGTGATGTAAGTACAGACGTTTCGCGTTTTACAGGGAACACATATGCATACACACATCGCTTTTTATATAATGTTTTATAAAAATTAAATTTACAGCTAATTTATTTTAAAAGTACAAAAAAGGTCTAAGAGCAGAAGGATACAGGAGTTCGCAATAGGCCTAGGGAATATTTTTTATAATAATACTTGATATGAAGTCCATATGTATACCTACACTGTTAAAATAGGCATTAACGCTCTGGCAATTTTTTATCTGTTATAAAACTGATTTTTCATTTGACACTTTTTAATTTAGTAAATTAAATAATTTAACAACGTAAATTGCTACTTA
Source organism: Papilio elwesi (assembly GCA_029849275.1). Lineage (NCBI taxonomy): Eukaryota > Metazoa > Arthropoda > Insecta > Lepidoptera > Papilionidae > Papilio > Papilio elwesi. The sequence goes on from CM056697.1 coordinate 9,132,109, forward strand.
TATGCATAACACATCAAGCGGACCAATATGATTCAGCCTTTGTCATCAACAAGTAATCTAGAGTTGTCATTATCATATCTTGATTAAGATATTTAAGGAGAAATTTTAGATATAGGCATACATTGCTTTCCCCTATTATGTCCAATCGCAGAGCAATACACGTCCGACGGACAAAAGCACAATTAAATACAGCAGGGTCGGTTAACAAAAGAGACGGGGAACAATTTGTTGCAGCCACCTTTATCGGGCCCACTACTGACCCCTTTACCCTAATCTAGCTATTGAAACCGACGTAGGAAAAAGGGAAGCACAAGAGTGAGTATACTGATATGTTATGGTAGAGTTTATTCCAGAGTACATTACTCTGTGGTAACAGCAAACCTATGGACGATGATTATAATTCCATGATGGGAAGAAAACATGTGGTCGTATTATACACGCCTTGGTGACATTATGAGAGTGATTCGCAATTCACCGTTGCGCTTACCCCTCGATAATGATGTAGCTGATATCAAATCATCGCATTAAAAGTGCACGTGTTTTTGAATAGGTTATAGCCCATTATTATTCAATATTGCTGATGTTTTTTTGCAACTGGATTATTTAGCAAGTCACCCAATTTTTTTTTAATAATAGTACGTGACAAATCTATCATTATGTTTAAATATACGAAATTGGAAGATACAAGATTATTTTTGAATTTATTGAAGGCATTGATTATAACATTTTTCAATGCATAAGAACTGTTGAGGTTGAGACAAAATTTAAATATAGATATATGTCTTTACAAGCACAAATTCTAATGAGTAATGTAGTATTTATCATTAACAAGACGACACAACAGACATACACTACACGTTCATATACAAACAACTTACTATTAAAATAAAAAATAAATCGGCCTTTTTTAGAATCTTCCCCACTGCAGGGACACAAGCCTCCTCTCCGAAATAGGGATTGAGCCGTAATCCACCACGCTGGCCCAGTGCGGGTTGGCGAATGTCACATGTCTTCGAATTTGATGGTTCTAAGAACATGCCGGTTTCCTCACGATGTTTTCCATTGCCGTTTTTGGAGCAGTGGTGATGAAATAAATTACACAAAGTATAGCCCTGCCTGGGTTCGAACACGCAACCTGTAATACGAAATGCGGGGCAGCTGAGACACCACTGCTCTCCAACAACTTAAACACGAATTAATATTAAGTTTGTAAAATGTCCAAATGTGTGATTTTATTTTTTATACACTGGCCGCATACTGTAAAAACTATGTATTAATTTTTATAGTTATGCCCTATAAAAATTACTGTAGCAGTTTGATACTAATAAACTACTACTACTATTACCATTGTCTGTCTGACACTTCGATGCTGTCTCCGGTAACACACAGACGACGTCATCGTCTATGAAGTCGAAATAACAAGCACAAGTCTATTGCGTACGCTGGATGTGGCAGTCACAAATTTCAATTTCCGGCATCGTGCTTAACTTATGCGTTATGTCTTAAGGACCTCCGGATATTTTTCTCAATACTTCATTGAGATTAAATTCATTCGTTAACTAGGTCTGGAAAATTCAGTAGATAATTTTACACATGCAACGTAAAAGAAGCTTGAATCGGTTAAATAAGACAAATAATAATATTGCCTAGGAGTAATCTAGGCAATATTCTGATAGAATTACATACAGACGTCATATAGACATAGAGCCCGCAACATCGACATCTGTTGCACGAATCGGCCGGCTCGATCGTTAAAATCACGATCCACAGAAGACAGGCGTAAAGTAAAACTTATCTGTTTTTCGTTTGTTGAGTGAGGGACCGGAGGCCTAATTTAATTCCTCTTCCCCTTCCCATCCTTGTCAAACTTATTTGAAACAGGCGGACAGGAAAAAATATTTTTCTGTTCCTACCCTTAGGTAGGAACAGAAAAATATTTTTTCCTGTCTTTCCCATCATACGTCAATAGGCAACGCATCTGCGACACATTAGCGTATTGAGTTTGTCTATGGGTTGCGGTTTCTTAACATCAGGTAAACCGTTTGTTCGTTTGCAACTTCTTCCATAAATAATCAGTTCAAGTAGTGATTTTTTGTAATGTGTTTATTTGAATTTACCCGGAATGGACAAACAATCAATTTTCTCTTTATCTTATTAGTTGAGGCTGACTAGAATAATTAGGTATGGTTATGATAGAATTATATGATACTATTATACAATAATGTGATAAAATTTTCTATTAAGTAATACCAGGAAGTTGTCCTTTCCATTCAAAAGTATAGCGAGAAGCCATTATAAAACTATAATTGGTAGGAGAGAAAAACTAAAACCTCCAGACACGGGCGAGGTGAGGGAACAATTAAACTGTCCTCTTGTGATCGCCGAGACCGCCCGGCAAACTTTCTATTGCACTCAGCAAATAAGTCGGGGGCAGGGACACTAATTAGTACATTCGGCGACGCGTTCCGAACCGAACCGTCGCCGACAAAAGGGCGAAGTTTGCGATTGCGACATTACTGTACGAGCTTTTGTCGGTACAATTCGGTAGGGGACTAGGAGCTTTCGATCGTTCATTACTCTTTTGAATCTACGATAACGAGTGGAGGAAAGTCTCTACACAAATCGATAACTTCTCGTATATATAACTTTAAACTTTCATGGTTTTTACTAATATAAGGTGTATAAGAGGCTGGATTATTATCACGATTAGCCTTTTTGAGCTCCCGGTAGTTCGGCACAGTTACATACGCTATAGTCACGGGCTGGTTGGAGTTATACGGTAGTGTGAAAAAATGTTATAGGTAGTCGTATCGGTCTATTTTTGTGATCTCAAGTTCTGAAGCTCTCAAGGGAGTTCAAACAGGATAATCGTGGTAAGAATCCCATCTCTTACAAACTTCTCGTATACTGAAAAGGCAGATATGAGAAGTCATTCACATTCTTAGCTTGAATAACTACAGTGTGTTTCGGTGTCTGTTAATGGGTACCAGTATTTTCTTTTCTCGTTAACGGCAAATTAAAAACACCACGTAACCAATTTTACAGCTGGCTTATTTTCTCTTTGCTTTAAGTTTCCTAAAGAGCTGGAGACGTGTGACGTCGGGTGTCGACTAATTAGTGTAGGCGTTGACGCGGAATGAGCGACGACGGAACAAACGCAAAGGTGCAGACTGAAACGCCGTAGTGATATTTCGTTTTGGTCAAGTTAACTGTGACAAATTACAAATGTGCACACTTGCGAACTAGAAATGTTTCTATTTTTTTCGTGTCAATCTTTTTTTATAATTGTAGGTGATCACCTGATATTAAGTTATGACCCATAGGTATCTATAATTATAAAATTATATATGTATATTATGCAATGTAGTGGAACAGGTGGAAGAGTTCGTGTATTTGGGGTGTATGTTTAGTAGAGATGTTAGGGCATGTTAAAGATTTTGAACGACGAGTGAGTGCGGGAAATAAAATGAATGGGGCTATAGGTACAGTAGTGAGGAGTCAGAATGTGTCTATAAAGGCTTGTCTGGCAACACACAATGCTGTATTAATCCCCACATTAATGTATGGAAGTGAGAGCTGGTTTTGGAATGAAAGCATGTTAGTAGAGTTAATGCCGTTGAGAGGTGATCCTTAAGAAGTATGTTAGGCGTGACTTTGAATGATAGGGCGTTGACGTTGAAAGGATGAATGAAGAGAGAATAACAAAACAAATTTATGTTGCAAAAGTGAGTGGCAGTGTTGGTAGGGGACGCCCTATGAAAACATATATCGATCAGATTAATGACTTACTAAAAAGGATGATATAAAGAGCAGCCATAACTGACGAGCATGCATCATAGATGTATGTTTTCTAGTTTTAGTGAGTAAAAACCTCACATAACCCTGTCTTTGCCCCAGAAGCAGGGTATCTTGATTAAGATTTCCCACTCGAAAAGAAAGATCACTGCCTACCCCTCTGGGTTACGGACGTGAGCGCATATTTATTTATAAAATTATATAGAATTCCACTTCCGTCTTTTAATGTAGTCATGGTACTTCCATGGTCGGACTATTCTTGCAACAGGTCCTCTAACTGTTGCTTATACCACTGCTCCGGTAACACTTTTAAGACGTCCGGATTTATCTGTATTAATATTATAAAGACAAAAGATTTGATTGTATGTTTGTTCCGAATAAACTCACAAAACCACTTAATTGATTTTAAAATTCTATGACCAATAGAAATCTCTTCTATAAACGAGTAATCTAGGCTATATTTTTATTTGCCTGCCTACCCAAGCGAAGCTGGGGTGGGTTGCTAGTTATATTATATACTCGTATAATATATTCAGTAAAGAATTAAATGCGTATTAAAGAGCAAACTTTGTGAATAATTAAACTTTCTCGGTTTTTGCAATAACTTTGTGTTAACACGTCTTTTAGCTACGGCAACGCGAATAGGATTTAGGTCAGAGTTTTAATGTACTTCCTAATTGGTGGCTGTCCACAGCACCTGCTTAGTTCGAAATACTGTAACGAAATCAGATATTTCATTACAAATGGCTTTACTCTACATTGTAATATAAAATGCGAATAAGCATAGAATAACCAAACTTAGTTTTGTGTATACTTGAATCTTATAACAAACTCTTCCAAGGGTTTTATAAATTCTGGGTAACTAACCCAGTCGCTGATAGCCTGGTAACATTCCCAAGCACAGTAAGATCGGCACTGTCCATATAATTACAATATCTTTAAAGTTGCACGAATGTTCTGGCTCGACCGGTGAAATACCACGACTACACAGAAGACAGGCGTGAAGTAGAAGTATTCTTCCTTCCGCCTGATAAGTGAGATGCCGGAGGCCTAAGTTGAATCCTCTTTCCTTTTACACCTTTACAACTTTAAACTTTCGTGTTTTTTTACTAATAAAAGGTTTGTAAGAGACGGGATTCTTACCACGATTAGTCTTTTTGAGCTCCCGATATTTCGGCACAGTTGAATGTGCCATGGTAGCCGTATCGGTGTACATTCTTTCTAATTCTGCGACCACTACTACTGTTCGATTTCTCACTGCCCGCACTCGACTTTATTTTTTTTTGTCGATAAAACACACTCACTGTGTCCACACTTGAGCGCGTACTCGTAGTCGGCCGCTGTTATATTTTATTGTATTTTTGTAACACTGTCAGTAGTGAGTGTGTTTTGTCGACAAAAAAAAAATAAATTTCGACTACTAAAACCTAGTAATTTCTGATTATTTGTTGTGAAACTTCTTTCTTCTTTAACTTAATGTTGTATCTGCTGTTTTAATTACAACGAATTAAACAATTAACTGAATGTGCGTTAAGAATTGATGACTGTTTAATTCAGCCATTCAGGCGAGGCTGGTCTAAAGTAGTTTTTAATTGGTGACTTAATACACGCCGTAACGCGCTTACTAAATAGGTCAACCGTCTCTTATGTCTTATGAATAATATTTTTTATTCGAATGTATCAAAAACGTTCACGTTACTATAAAATAAAAGCTGAGATAAAAAAAAATTAAATGACATACAATACCTGTTTCAAATTATATTAGGTGTAAATACTGTCCAGTTTGTTCATTTAATTGAACTTTAAATTAAATTAAATTTAATTTGCTTTTATATGCTCCGCTTCCGGGAACAGATTTGTTTTTTATGACTTTTACGCCTTTACGTGCATGAAAATGTCTGTTTGTCCTGAGACTGTAATTATCTATTTATGTATTTACGAAAGAAAATAATTATATGATAGTATATCAGTTATCTGGTTTTCATAGTACAAGCTCTACTTAGTTTATCAGATGGCCGTGTGTGAAAAGTGTCCAATGATATTATTATCATTACCATTAAATGAGAATAACATTTAGTTAATGACTGATAGACTGATAATTATATCGTTGACAAAACGAATATCGCTTAGTTAAAAAGGTAAACGAACATCGTTTATTTTTTTAAGCAATTATTATTTTTCATTAAACTGAATTAATGAGAGAACTATATATTAAAAAGCACTTCGGTAACTTAAATTTTACTTGGATGAATCTATTAGAGACATTTTCAAATGCACCTGAAAGTTCATATTGACTGAAATCATTTCAATTCAATCACTTCATCATTGACGTGAATGGCGACTAGCCTCCAATATGCTCCAACTTAAAGCTCCATGTAAACTTACATATAGAGTAAAAGTAAGTACACAGCCATAAAGATGTAATAAAATTTATAAACACATGCTTTTGTACATTCTAAGCTGTATTTAATTGTAGTTAACCGCAGTGGTTTTCGATTTATAATTTCTTCCTACCCTTTCAATTATCATCGATTTAGCACATCGCATCGCGAAAATTACTTCTTTCTTAGATCGATGTAAATACAACCTATTTTGAACTATAAACAGTGACAACAAGGTTGCTTTTGAAACTATGCATACATAATGGTGTTACAATAACATACAATTTTGATTCCCAGCTCCTTCACACATCGCTGACTGATAAAGAAGGTAGTGGGGTTTTTCTTTTGTTGACAGGTTGTAATAATATGGTCACATACTAAAGAATTGTGCTTCGGAATTCATGATTGAGTAATAGCAAGTTTCGTAGTTTCACAAGGACCTCGTTATTGCGGTGTAACGAATCGCAATGAATTCGAACAAAGCAGGTGGCAATCTGTATACGTAACAGTATTTAACTTGGCTGTGTAATTTGAAAACATAATGCCATTGTCCGTTCCCCAAGTCGACAATTTTGTACAAAAATGCGCACACAATTAACCTGAGTGCAGTCATACCTAGTAATGAATTTAAATTATAACAAAAGTTGAATTCCAGAAGGAAAATTGCGTATGGTAGAATGAGCGTGCGAGTAAAAATTATCGCAAAGACACATCTAGACTAGGGATTTTTAGTCCGATGTCAAAGTTACAGAGAAGTGAAACTTGTAAAACGGTACCTCTATGAAAAAGACATATGTTTATTGATTAGTCATTATATATAACCTTATCTAAACCGCTTTTAGTATATTTTTTACAAAAAATGTATATATATATATATATATATATATATATATAAGTACGTATATGTATTCTAACATATATCAAATTCAGCCAACATAATTATGCTTACATTGTATTGCATTCTTGAATAAAATAATATTGAATTATGATCTATTGTAGTGAAACTGCCGTTCCAAATTTAATAATCCTTTAGCTATTTAAAGAGTACATCAAGCAGAAGTAATTTAGGCTTTATTTCACATTACTATAGCGACGCCTAATAAAACAAAGTGGTAACAAAATATATGCATCGATAGTGTATAATATAATATTGGTGAAAAACGTGGAGCGATTGCTCTTCTGTCTTCCCTTGTAGGATTAAAAGGCGAGAAAAGATATAACTATAAAGTCTTATTTGCTTCAGTCTCAGTTTTGATTCAAGTGACATACAAACGCTAAGCTTACGTTACCTCGTCAGTATTATAATAGTCGAGTGCTTATATTGTTTGTAGTAACTGCGATTTGCTTGTCTGACAGCTTCAATTGTACAGGAATACTGTTACATTTGTCCGGTGTAATTTATTTATGTCAAAGATTTGAACAAAAAATCGTATATTTACTATTTTACCTTACTATATTTTTTAATTCCGCGAATCTCGAAAAAAGACGTGGTACACATACAAATAATATAAGTCATTAAACGTTTATGATAAATAATAATGGCAAAGTATGTCGAAATATCGTTTTGTATGTTATTACTCGGCAATTTAATGAACACAAGGAATGCTTTATAATATTATGTCTCAATCTACTCACAATATAAATAATAAATAAATATCCTAGGACATTCACACACGGCCATCTGATCCCAAACTAAGCAGAGCTTGTGCTATGGCAACCAGATAACTGATATACTACATATACTAATTTTCTTTTGTAAATACATACTTAAATAGATAATTACACCTAGACTCAGTATAGGAGTACTATATGAGACTTTAAAAGACACATCCAAGTATCAATGTGTTTGCCCTTGTACCCGCAGATACTAGGCAATGCAGTATTATAAACAATGTGCTACGATAATTAAAGTATACATGCTTGAATTATCGTGTAGCAAGCACCCTTTAATTTAGTTCAGTATCTTCTCTACATAACATAGCTTGGCAATAGAATTAGTTAATTTAATAAATACTAGCTGTGGACCGCGCTTAGCTGTGTTATCGTAAGATCCAGGTTAGACAATATTTTGAATTCGAATAATGACATCTAGTGGTATCTCACAGAAATACCAATAAGATTTTGCATTGTTGTCAATCGAATTATCATCTCATGATAGCGTTGGCTAAGAGATGGCGCTCTAAGCTATTTTTTACGACTGTAATAGTAAATCAGGAAATTTATTAGGACACAAATACTTAAAGCTTTAAGTTTGCAAGCTTCAGTTGTAAAAGCTTATACTGGTAGTTGATGGAACAAATGCAGCGAGCATCCTTACTCGCTTTTGTCTAGACTTCACAGCCAATCGTCTGGTAAGCCGCAAGCTTCACAACTTAGATGCTCAGCAGTCTGTCCCGAGACATAACGTTCGTTTTATTGGCTTAATTTTATTTCGAGATGCACTTGACTAAAATTTGGTTCAAAGAACGTTATTTAACTGTAAAACTTCGAAAATCGAATTATAAATAAACAAATAAATATCCGCTCACGCCCGTAACCCAGAGGGGTAGGCAGAGATCATGGATTTCCATTTGGCGCGATCCTGGCACACCTCTCTCGCTTCTTCCACATCCATACATCTACGCATGCATGCTCGTCGGTTATGGGTGCTCCTTATATCGCCCTTTTTTAGTAAGTCATTAATCTGATCGATATAAGTTCTCCTAGGGCGTCCCCTACCAACACTGCCACTCACTTTTGCAACATAAATTTGTTTATAATTTTTTTTATAATTTCGAATTAGACACTATTATATTTAAAAGTGCAACCACAACAGTAGAAAGATTACAATAATGTGTTTTTGTAATCCTTCTACTGTTGTTAAGACTCAGAGCTATGACCGCTATGCTTGTGGAACTGCTGGAACTGTGATTTATATTACCTTTTTACAAACACAAGCATTATATCCTGTCTATCTCAATGAAAAAGATCGGTACTGACCAAATGATAGAATGGTGTTTATAATACCTTCCCTTTGTTCTTGATGTCCGCCCCAATATGACTAAAAGACTCGACAGGTTGCTTTTATAAAAATGGACTTGGCTCGATATTATTTTTAATCAAAAAGTTATGCTCATCGTATAAATTCCTTTTCCCCATTCTAGAGTACATTTACATGAAAAAATGTCCGGGATTTGATAAGCTCGATTTGAAATTCCATAGTTTATGATCCGCGGGCCACGGACTGCCGGCTCGTGGGTCACCGGGCGCAGGCATACTACGACTCTTTCATATACAGAATGAATTGCAATCATAACTTGTTCCCACTACGCGTCCATCTCATTACGACCCGACTATCCACCCCGTAATAAATCTGACTTATTTGCAATTTTTACGACACGGGATCCTTTATTGAACGAAATGAGATATGAAACCCTTTTGTGTGATAAAGGGCAATCCTTCAATTTTATAGTTCATAGTTCACACACTGGGCCTGAGATGTAAAAAGGGGCTAAGTATAGGATGATTTAGTGTGGTCATATAATCCAGATAATCGGAGGTTGGCACTTAAGCTTCGCAATGTTGAACGAGTTTTGACACTACACGATATATTATATTTAAATTGGGCCGCTATAAATTTATGTTATTTGCATAAATTAACGTTTAATTTTTATAAATAATAATCCATAGTTAATACCAAGACCACATAATAGTTATGGTCAGTCGAATATAGAAAATAATGTGTTTCATATACTTCATAAATAATAATTTTAACCAACGCCGTTTGTAAGATATTTGCCTTTTTTTTCGGAATACTCTCATTTAAACGAAAAGTACGAAACAGACTGACCTGATTTTTGTAAACCTCAACCTTATTTGACAGGAAAAGATTTCATTATGTCTAGCGATTTAAAACAAAGCATGCGTATTAAATTTTAGTGAAAGACAAATACGTTTTTATAAACTTACATTAACGTTAACTTAAGTAACCTATGAGTCAGAATCGCCATTAAATATTTTAAGATAATTTTGTTTTTACTTGTACTGCTTCAGGCTAGCTTTTAAAACGGCAAATGAGTAAACAGAAAAAGGTATGAATCATTTAAAGCTACATAAAGATTGATACACAGGGGAGCGAAATACATTTAATATTTAATGTAGGTATTCGGGATGTAGGTGGCTGGGCAAATTATTAAGCCTAGAATATTCTCGGAAGTGGTGTGATAACAACCCTCAAATCTAGAATACATGACGCCCTCGATATTAAAGTACAGGGAACAATGAATAGAACGTACGAGGAGGTAGGTACATAAAGTAAAAAGGCTTGATGAGCTGCGTTGTAAATTGCTATTGCATTCGTCAGAGGGGCTGGCGTTTGTTTAATATTTGCCTCACAGGAATTTAATGCAGCATGCCGTGGCGCTGGAGGTTGATTTAAAAATGATAAAACCCCCTTTTATCATTTGTTCAAGTTTGTTGTAGTTTGGGCGCTTTTGGGCGCTTAGCGTTTCAAAGTAATTGTTTTTAAATGACCTCGTCGACTGTAGTACATCTTTTAGAACCTAGTTGTTCTGAAAACCATGCAAAATTAAATTATACTGTCCATATAAAGTAGCAACAATAGATTTTCGATTCTTTTTTTCGGAAATATTTCATATTGGCTTTTAGTAATAATACAGCTAGTATTTTTTTGTAAATATGTGCGTAATCAACTCTAAGCTTATATACGAAGGTTGGGCTAAGTTCGTTGCCTTCGTCATATCCAGCAATTAAGCCTTACATATTATTATTCTTCACCAAAGATAACAAAATAGGTCAAAGCTCTACTTAAATAAATATCTTCTCTAATCCTTTATACGACTATAATAAAGCAAAGGTCTATTTAGATGTCGGCTAACGCACCTCAATTAGTCATAGCTACGAGCGATTTTATTTCCACTCCTCCCTCATTATAATGTTGTTACGGACTCACAAAACAGAATATAATTATTTGTATTAGCATTTAATTTTCCGGCCCAACAATCAGGTCTGGCGATGGTAGTGTGGATCGTTCCCACAATGTTCATTTTATAAATTGTGTCTAATTTTTTAAGAAAGTCTTAAATCAGATAGTATGTGATGCATGAATAAAATGTAAGAAAATTAATTCATTCGCAAAAATTTACACAATAAAATGTACGCACAGATAGACATCTTTCTCTTTTTTACGAAAAAGAAGAATTTAATAGGAGAAGGGATAGATAAGAAAAGGAAATATCTTTGTTTTTTGTGTCTTGGACAGACAGACTTAAAGGTAAGCAACGTATCTGCAACCCATAAGCTTGTTGCGGGTGCCTAAGGGCTACCCTTAATATCAGGTGAACTGTTTGCTCGCTTACCATCTTCTTCTATATAAAGACAGTATGCTGGCGCATCTCTCTATCTTCTTCTGCCTTTCTATACACTCTAGTTAGTTGCAAGTTAATCTTCCCGCTTAGCTGAGCTTGTCCTACATTGTGCTATTTATATTTTCTAAATGCCTAAACAACTAAGAGCCTTTCTCAATCCTAGTCACACCATCACCTGTTCATTGAAAAAAAGGTTTTTACTGTGACTAACTTAAACCCATAGTAATTTGTATATAGACCCTAAGTTTAATTTTATAAGTGCATTATCTTTTAATATTTCCTTGTAACAACGTAATGGATTTTCAAATGAAATTCCAAAGAGCCCAAACTTATTTTGTGCATATGCATTAAATTTAAATATAATGAAATAAGCCGGTAGTTTAAAGATGGTTAAACGCTTATTATAGTTAATCGAGTCGATGTAAGCAACCATGACGTCGGGCCATTATAAAAAGGTACTTAATTCATATGATAAAGAATTTAGTTTTATAAAAGTCTTGAGGACATAATGGCATAAATAATTTTAGGGGCTGGTGCAAAACTTCGATCGTGTTCACTTCGAGTCATGAATAAATGATATAGAATTACAATTCGGATCGTCATTATGTAATTATCTCGCAGTTGCCATTATAATATTTACGGAATAGCTTTTAATTTTTTATTAGATCAAATGAACTCGAAGGCATGGAGGAGGTGAGATCCGATGCCAACAAACGGTAGGCTATTAAATATCAATCAGGCACATCGCGTGCAATCTTTTGATGATAAAAAGATTAAGCTAACAGCGCCCTATCATCGCTTCTAATTATTTATTTTTATGTCTAAAAATATAATAACAACATTAAAAGTTTAGTGGTTAGACGTCAAAGTTGCGATCTCCAGTGCGGACCCGATTCCAGTTAGCAAACTCTAATGAACAAAAAATTTGTTCCTCAATACTAGCACATGGCTATTGATAACAACAGGTTTGCGCCTTTCGTGTTTATATTGAGATAAAATAATATTATAATAACTAAGTAACGTAACGTAAACACATATGTTTGAAATTTAAAAAGTTCAAAGCACTATATGCTTGAGCTTAGAAGAAATGGTTAAACCTAATATTATTTTATATATATTAAATTTCCAAATATTCGACTTAACTGTTAATAAATATTTTAATAATTATTAATACAAAACTCCCGCTTTCATCGCAATTAATACGTTAAGAGGTAGTGTTAGTGTAGTGTCCAATCACTGTTACTTACAATCACTACGTCGGTTTCAATTAACATATTAGAATCTGAATTGCACATCAATCACTGAAGCAACTCAATTATCAATAAGATTTAGTAAAAACACTCGACTGACAGCCAAGCCATCGGCGTGCAGGATAAAATTGTAAGCCTTTTAAGTAATGAGTAGATGCAGAACATAGACCTAAAAATGTTTAAGACATGCTTAAGAAATTATTTAAAATAAAAATGTCGTACAAAATCCGTTATTGCCCGTTGAGTTACTAAATTTCGGGCCAAAAGGTTCTAGAATGGTAGCCATAGCCATACACACTGTCAGGGGTACAGAAAATGTAATGTGCTACTACCGTTTACGCCAAAACCGTTCCCGAGATACATAAAACCTCAATTTCAAATTGAAATTGCTATGGTAATATTTCATGTTCTATCAATAGTATATCTATCGTTGACACGTATACTTAAGATTGTAATCCTTATTGTTTTCTTAGTAACGAATCTATATCAAGTCTATTTTACAAAAGGAAGTTGTTATAATGCCGTATCTACACATTAATTAGGTCTACGCCCATCCAAGGGTACGCTTATCAATCAAAATCGTGATCCTTCATCATTACGAGCGATGCGTCGGGCGGCCGGTCGATCCGAGTGCAGATTTGTCTGAGGTTTAGGTATTAACGATGTATACCGAGGGTCCGATGGATAGGGGAGATCGGTAGGTGAGAATTTTGTTTGCTGTAGTAATACATCTAATCGATCCTGTTAACGGTAGCGGCCTGAATAAACATCAAGCAAATCAATATTATCCAACGGTTAAAATAACTTAATTTATGTATGATTTGTGAAAAAAATAGTATGCTTTTAAAGCGTAATAATCTTAAATGATAGCTCAGACTAGAGGTGCCCAATAGTTACGGTCGGTCAAGGTTAAATCCGGTTTTAAGTCTATCCCTAGTACGGAACTTTACCACTGTAGATATATTTTTATTTATATTTTGACCAAAAAATGCAGGCACGGACAAGACAACAACACTGCGTGCATAGACCTTCCTGACGAAATGACTAAGATAGCGAGAGTCAACTGGATTAGGGACAAAGAACTCAGGGGCAGAGTTCTGAGGCACTAAGGGTCAGAGGACTGTTGGATAGAGGTTTAAGGGACAGAGGACTGATGTCAATAGACGTCTGTGGGCTGATGGTAACGGTGATGTTACTTTCCTCACGCAATCTCAATTAGTACCAGTTCTTATAACCTAACCGAACAGATTTTTATTTTATTATCGTGTATAGTAAGTATATTTTATAAAAGGTTTGTAAGAGACGGGATTCTTACCACGATTAGCCTTTTTTGAGCTCCCGATATTTCGGCACAGTTACATGCGCCATGGTAGCCGTATAGGTCTACCTTCTTTCTAATTCTGCGACCACTACTACTGTTCGATTTCTCACTGCACGCTTTGTCCGCACTCGATATTATTTTGTGATGTCGACAAAACACACTTACTGTGTCCACACTTGTGCGCGTACTCGAAGTCGGCTGCTGTTCCATTGTATTACTGGATTCGGAAATATCTGGAGCTCAAAAAGGTTAATCGTGGTAAGAACCCCGACTATTACAAACCTTATGTCAGTAAAAACAGCGAAAGCTTAAAGTTAATATAATTTATATTCAATACCTTGTTATATTATTACATCAGAACAAGGTTCAGTAGTTGAATTAATTAAAAATGCAGTATTTTCTACTTAAAATTACAGGGTATTTTAAACGAAACTGAGTTGGAACATAATTAACTTTTATGTTGCAATCTACACGACAATGTTTTACTTAGCGACGCTGGAACTGTAAGCTTAATAAAGAAACTTAAAATAAATATAAATCTACACACATTTTCACGTCACATTGAAGACTGGGATTAAATGAGATATTACAACAGACAGAGAATTAGAAGCGTCATTAAGAATGTCATTTTCTTTTTAAATGTACAATTTAAATTTGCATTACCTTTATTGAAAATGACAAAAAAACACCTGGATCTTACTATTCATACGGCAAATAAATACCAAGTTTTTTTTACATCAACATTATGGCGTATGTAACCTAAAGAAAAAGTGAATGCTAAACTAGTGTATACCATCTTTCCATTTCTTTTGCTTTCGTTTAAATTTACTTAACAATAGGGATTCTGGTCAAGCGTCACTTTATTCGTTATTAAAAATAAATGTTATTAAGAGGTTTTAAATTGGCGTCTGTATGAAACAAATTAAAGATAAATAAGTGTAACTGTATTGTGATAAAATTATCTTGCACCGTCTGTAACTGTGTCATAATCCTAGAGAATATTTTCAAATAAAATTTATCTCAAAATTACTATAACGTCTCATCTCATTAGATTTAAATCTCGGACTCGTTTTTTCTTAACCAGAATTCTTGAGTTGATTTAAAGTTTTATATCAATTAGCGATAAACTACAAGCGTATAGAGACGCATATAAAGAATGAGACACAAATGTCGTTGACAAATAAAATTAACATGGATTATAAATCATAATATGTATGTCAACTTAAGCCGTTAACGTTTTGGAATTACTGCGTTTCTTGAAGCGTAGAACTCACGAGTACGGCTAAAAGGATAGAAGCTGCTATTACAGACACAAAAATCTATTAATAAATACGGCTACAGTATACATAAGATCAAGAAACTGTAACTCATAAATCGGCAGTATGAAAAACTTTTGTAAGAATTTAATTTTTACTATGTCATGCGGGTGGCCATATTTCGTAGACGGAGTTACGAATGGCTCTCGAGCACTGAAGGACTTCTTTTGCTTGGGGCTGAGACCCCTCAGGCCCCTTAACCGTGGAGCGGGGTCCCTAATGAGTCGCCGGAGCACTAGAGTTGTAGGTCGTCTCGTGTTAAAACTTACCAGTCTCCCCTGCACTACAGGGTTACTTCGCGCGGAAACTGCGCAGGGGTGGGGGGATTTTTCTTCGCTTTGTTTCCAACGGGGGTATTAAAACGGGAATGTGGGACGACTTACTGCCGAGCTTACGCTGATTTTTGTATAAAGTTATATATTTTTAATACGCGTTGTCGTAATATTTTTATGATTAAATTTAACGTGAAAAAAATTTATGTACTCTTATGAAATTGTACCAATCTCAGTAACAAGGATATAATTAAAGCCATTGTGATTTTTTTTCGCTTTAATATTATTTTCTTAAGATCGAAATAAGTGGTATTAATATTATAATCTCACGGGGCTAGGCAGATTCGCACTGGGCTTATTAAAGCTAAATAAATCCACCATATTTACTACCTACAGAACTATGCTCGCAATTGTTATTAGTGTTTACGAACAAACACATGTAAGTACATTAAATAAATGCTATAAACGGAAACTAGGACCAGCTACATTCCATGGACTCTAACCGATAGTCTATCGGATAATATACGTCCTAACTAAAGGAAGGGCTGCCTCGATAACAAGGACTTTTGGTTGAGTAACAACTCTAACATAGAAATAACATAACATACGAGCTATTTTTTATCCTCACGATTAAAATCGATTCGATCAACACACTATAGGCTAATAATAACAAATTTGAGAATGGAAATCACTCGGTCATCCTAAATTGAGTTTTTGTATGGGAACCTTTCATCATTGGGCAACACAATGTCCTCGTAGGCGTCGTATACATTGCATGCGGGGGCGATGTAATCAAATACTTAAGATGTATCTTAGTGAATCAAAAAAATTGGTAATTTTATCTATCGCCTCGACCGGCTTAACAAATCGCCTTGCTTTAAATTAAGGAATGTTCACTTAATAATCATTTTTGATATTTACATAATAGATATCCTTGTTGAATCATTCATTAAAACTGAACTTGCTATCTCTGTCTACCCGGGTTCAGATAAAATGGAAACTGAGTTAATAAAGTACGCTACAAAACTTTAATTTTGCACTTAAAAATTTCCATTTTTTTAAATATTGATCTGACTTTACGATAACAAGATTCCTGTTGTTTTAGTCAGCACTAATCAAATTCATTATGTATTTTTAGGTGAAAAAGTTTTTTTTAATGGGGGCGTATTTATCATTCTTATTAGTATCACCGAACAGTATTCGCTAGATAGTGACACTTGAAATAAATTAAATACATTTCATTATATAATTATATTTAATAAAATACATTTTATTACATATAAACACAACAAAAGGTGATAATTCAGTCATCACATCGACATTTGTTCACAATCAAATCCGTTCTTAGGTTCTAAAGTTGTTAAACTCAAGCGTGTCCACACCCCACCGGACCTAATTGAGACATTTAAAACGAAAGGATGTGATTACGAGCGAACATAAAACTCTGTATTATTTCGGAGACCAGAGAACTTAAAAATAGAGATATGTGAGGGTGGGTGGGAGCGATTTCGCGTTCAGTTATGTCCGCACACGTCCCGATATAATGACGGGATACAAACGGATTTCACGCTCTTGAATAGCAGTCAATGAGCTGAGAAGATTATGTTGTAGAAAAATAATCGTACAAATGGTATTGATTGTATTGAATGCAGTCGATTATATAACACATGCCTTATATAAATCGCTATGAATTTTAACTGTAAAAATAAATACACATAGTATAGTAATTGGGAATGGAAGGACGAAATACGAAGCTGTTTTGGTCTTCCACTTTAAGCAGCAGGACTAAGCCTTTTTCTATTTGCCATTTATGATTTTTATTGCTGTGTTTAAGGTTAATAAATTTAATTACAATTTAAGGGAATGACATGGCAGAGTTATAATAAAAAAAATGCCGAATACATATCTTATAAAATAATTTAATAATAAATCGTTTTTTCTAGAATGTTTCCCACTGCAGGGACACAGGCCTCCTCTCCGAAAGAGGGAATGAGCCGTAATCCACCACGCTGGCCCAGTGCGGGTTGTTGGATGTCACATGTCTTCGAATTTGATGGTTCTAAGAACATGCCGGTTTCTTCACGATGTTTTCCTTCACCGTTTTTAGAGCTGTCGTGATGAAATAAATTACATAAAGTAAAGCGCCTGCCTAGGTTCGAACCCGCGACCTACAGTACGTAAGTCGGGGCCTAAACGGCTGAGCCACCACTGCTCCATATACAATACATATCTTACTTAGGTTAAATATTTCCACGTACAGATAAATAGAATGCTACCAACTAACTGTGGTACTACCATCAGATAGTAAATCTGGCTCTTGCTGACTATTTTAAAAAAGTTAGTCAACTGTTCCGTCAATCTCGCCATCAACTTGATATAAAGCTCTACGAAATATAGTTTCAATTCTCGTGGAATTGGCGTATTACTTTGAAATATGAACCGAGCGGAATACGGTAACGTGAAACTATCTGCGGCGGCCATTTTTTTACTTTTAATTAAACGATAATTGCCAGCTCGAGCAACGTCTCTTGATTTATGACTGTGTAAAAGCGACTTTCATTTGTGACAGTTTTTGACATATATTCCGAGGTTTTTGCATGAAAATCTTTTTGGCTTTTTTAATCAAATCAATTATTCGTTTACTATTTTTAACCAAAATTAATAATTTATTAGACGGCTTGCATGTTTAGGAACATCTTGCGTAACTTAACTTTCAGTATATTTGCAGTGCGCTGCTACAGAGATTTTTGTCATAGTAACTTTGACACCATTTGCCCAAATCACTTAATGTAAAAGACAAAGAAAAGTAATTATAAAAATAGTTATTTTTAGTAGGTATTATAGTTTGAGAGTAACTGTAATATCGTCATATCTCATTATCGTTGTACTCTAACAAGATCTCAAACTTTCAAAGATTATATTTCAATTAGTGAGAGCTTTTTATGTAAAAAACCTTTAGAGTACTGACATTAATTACATTCTTTGGCATATTGATATCAAAAGATAAATTTAACATAAAAACATATATTATTAAATCTGATTAAAATCCCTTCAATATTTAATAATTTATGTGGCCGATGTAATACGAAATGGCCATTGAGTGGAAGCGAAATCAAAATGGCCGGCCCTCTGGTGGAAACTCGCAATGCGTAAACTTGGTGCCAGTATTTAAAAGTTGAAATTGCATTTTCGACAGCGAGCGCAACGCTGAACAATATCATGCCCACTTCCATTGATTGGAGAGCTCTGGTTGAGCACACAGTGGCCCTTTCACAGAACTGAAAATATTTTTCGAACGTTTTTCAACACATTAACTTGGCAATGGGGTGCTATCTTTAGAATTATTTTAAAAGACGCCGCGCATTTAGTTTAATTTATGAATTTTGTTACACCGTAACGTAATGCCTAATAATTTTTAAGCGCAAAATCTAACACAAGTACAATATGCCACAAATTATATTATAAGTGAGGTTCTCCAGGGCTCATCTATCATCTCATCCTCATTAGTATTGAAATAAAGCAGCGCATCCGTCATGTAATTATTGCATAGGTGACATAACATTAGGTCGCGCAAACCACTTGATTGTTTGACATTTTATACTAAAACTTTTCAATACTAATAAGCAAGAAGAATGAAAATGTAAACAGAAACGTATAATAAGCACAAATTATTATTAATTACGAAATTAGTGTGTTACTATGAATAGTCACCGAATAAATGTACGAAACGGTGTGTGTATAGGACTGTACTAATGTGTCAACTGTTTTTGCCTGCTGTCTGTTTGGCAGCGCGTCGGACACGCGCTTGCCACGTGCGCCACCCAGACCTCTATCCCGACAAGGAATGCACATTCACAACTCGTCGCATTTTGATGGACTTGATTGGATTACGTACAGACAGAAAGGGACCGCGCCCACTCGTGCTAAGCCATTTGTCTTTCCTAATTGTCTTTTAGGAGACAAATCTACTGTTGTACCGACTTCTAAATCTTTTTACACTCTTGAATAATTTACGTAAATTTTATTTAGAACGCTACAAAGCCTCCCACAAGGTGGACGGCAGGGGACCGATCTTTGTGGCGATCATTGGGGGCGGCCTACGTCCAGTAGTGGAAACTGTAGGCTGAAAAGAAGAAGAAAGAAGAACACTACCGAATACTGATGTAAAAATAGATGTACAATACATATCGTATAGAATCGGCTAGAAAGAAATACTAGCAGTAGTAGGAGGATAATTTTCTGCAACAACACGACTACCGTTTATTTTGCTTGTGAGGATCACTCCGGTCAGCTCATCTCTCTGAATAGAATCGGCTAAATACCATATCTAATTCTACAATTGCTCAAAAAATCCACATAAGAAAATGCTTATCACGTAGACATCGTTAATTTTCCTATAATAAATTGTTAATAAATTTGTCAGATTCTTTGTTTTCACGCGATTACGATTCACGCTCTTAATCATACATACTTACGTATGTTGTTTCCGTGGCCTTTCCTCGTAGGTGTATAACTTGAAATAGGTTTGGTGGAATAAAATTTACGTTTATTTTATTTGATTTGTAGCATCTATGTATTTTATTTGTCAACCGAATTCCTAACATATTAACATTAACTCCTTAACATCTCAGCTCAACGCATAATACTACTTCACGCCTCTCTTCTATTTTACCGGTTTGCAATCGTTGAAACAGTCTACGGCGAAAATACATAGACATCCATTTAATACGGACAAATTGGCAGACTTTATCCATTTATAGGTATTTAAATAATAATATTTTAAAGATATCGCTTTGTCTAATTAGAGACGGCATCTCGATTCACTTCATTAATTCCTAATAACGCTTTCATCTGACGTTTTTATTTAAATACGCATAACGAATGGTTCTATTATTCATATAAAAGCCACGAAGAGGACAATAAAAACGGGACCGAAGCGACATGCTTATTATAATTTGACGCTATGTCCGGTTTACATAATTAAGTGCTATTATACGCACATTATTAATAAGTTTTTTGTCTTGTTTCTTGATATTTATGCGAAAAAGTTTCATTATTATGGAAGAACCAATGACTTTTGTTTAAGATTTATTCTGTGCTTGAACCTTGAGCCATTGTTATTTCCAATTATAAAGATATTTTATAATTGTATTATCTAAATAAATCAATATCTCTAAATGTGTTAGATTTTAATTTATTATTTGCGTTTTATGTTTTTCACATAACAACTTGTTTGAAATCTACAGAGATGGCCTGAACTAATCTGCCAACACTGCCACTAACTTTTGCAACATACATTTATTTAGTTACTTACGATTTATTTTCTACATTAAAATTCCCTTGTTAATCATTTTTAAAGTGAAGTTAAATATTAGACATACATAATTTATTGCGATACGTAGGGTAATTTTGAAGTTACAAGATCATGATTTTCACTTAAGTACATAGCGAGTGAGTCGGTCGTGTTGTACCAAAGGTTAAGTAGTCGCCAGTTACATGAAGCAAATTGAGTAACCGTAACGATACTTTGTACATGATAATGCACACTTTGATCAAAGTTAACTTGCCGAACGTGACGATAATCAATTATGCATTTTTTATGAGAAAATCGTAATGAAAAGTGTGGAGGTATTATCAGATTTCAATTTATAGAGGAGTTGGCAAAGAACCTTAGCCAGTTACGGCAATAATTAGGTGTAACCTATGTCTGTCAAGCGCCTTTAAAAATAGAATGGAACAGTGGTAGAGCCCGCAATAACATCTCTTGCAATGGGATGGCTCGAACGGTGAAATACCACGACCTCGCAGAAGGCGTAGCGTGAAGTAGTAGCATTTTACAGTGGTAGATCCCGCAACAACAACATTTGTTGCACGAAGGGGCTGGGTCGACCGGTGAAATCTCCTCACCTCACAGAAAACAGGCGTGAAGTAGAAGTACTCCGCGTTTCGTCAGATGAGTGATCTGCCGGAGGCCTAGTTTCAGTTCTCTTCCGCTCTTTCCTCTTTTGCGCTTTTTTTATATATACTTTTGTATTCGCAATTATTGAAACTTGTCTACTGTCATGTGGTAACTCTTTAAAAAAATCCTTATTAGTGTAGCCTACGTATAATTGTGAACAAGTCAGAAGTCCCCAGCGAAACGGAAGCTTTAGTTCAAGAGTTGTTTGGGGGCAAACGATAATATTCGCGAGATAGTTAATACAATGGGCAGCTTTGCACGCCGTCTCTTGAATCCAGCATATATTGATGTATATTTGCTGCATCTATAGGCCGGACATATAGACATTCCTTCTATTTAGTTTGTAATTTAACCTTTTGAAATCGATAAAAATAAATTTGCGGTAAATGATTAACTTACATTGTCCGGAACCAATTTTGTGTTGGAGGTTTTAAGTTTCCTTTCTGGATTATGATTTTATATATATGATACATGATAGTTTTAAAAGCTCTGCTGTCTATTTATTAATATTTTGTATTTATCCTCCGCCACTGCCTTTCTATTCAGTGAGTATATACGGGACCATGTTCTGGATTGCTCTCTTTTCTTCTCTTTATTTTGCGCTTTCGCCTCGTCGACTCTATGCCACGTTGTGCGTGTGTGCAGCTTCCCGGTATCCGATTTAAAGTGAAAATTTTAGCATCACCTTGGGGTGAGTGATAGTGTTATAATTTAATTTATTCTAAAATATATATTGTGCGGCTTTTGGCCAGCACGAAGTGAACGAAGCGAGCTCGGCTAGTTACACTGTCACTCCCAACCACGCGACCTCATCTAAAATTAAACATGCGTTACTATTGGACGTCTGATATATAATTTGAAACAATATAAATTCAAAACGATGGCGAAAAAAGGCTCTAGATGTTTTCAAGAAATCTATAAAACAATATTAAATTTAAAGACAAGACAAACCATTTATAATAATACTTCACCTGTAAGAATATTTTAGGATGAATTTTACCTAATTTTTAGGTATACAAATTGATAATAATTTAATGGAAATTAGATTTTGGATTAATTTATGACTTTTCTTTGAGCATTTTCCAGAAAAGTACCACACCCGTCCTTCCTAAGCGGCAGAAAAAAACTAACAGAAATTGCGTTTATCGTGCAGTGAAAAAATGAATGGTAATGATTAGAAAATATAAGACCAGCACTATAAATAACAACTGCCCACCGCTGTCAGTACATCTGATCGCACGACGCCGAGTCATAGGCTACGTACGTCACATCACTCATCGCGCCCTTTGCCGCTCACGTGCGCGTACCCTTCGCGATATTTTAGACCGTATACAGCCCATTCAAAATACACTCTTAACATGTTAACATTATGACTTACTTTCGTACACAGAACAGCTACAAACCAGGTAAGGGATTCGTTCCAAAATTGATCTTAAGATATTCTACTAAGATTTATTTTTGATCAGATAAATACACTACACTAATGACCGCTATAGGAGTGAGAACGGGTCGACGCGGTAACGTGTCGGTCTGTAATTCAATAAGGACTACCTAAATTGACTCGGATGCGCTCCGAGTTTGTGGGCCGGCTAATTTGTTAGCAAACATACTGTTTGATAGACCGCTGGATCTTGCCGATTACGATATAGTATGTTAACACGAATATCACTGCATTGATATTCTAAATTTATATTTTTGTTCATATAAGTTGATACAACGTTATTATTTAAGTAAGAAGATACGTCTAATAACGATATGTTAGTAAAGTAAAGTAGTAAAGTAGTTTAAATTTAACGGGGTTTACAACCCTTACGTATGATAGATAAATATGTTCAACTTCAACTTTAACTTATTAATAACGCATGAACAAACACATCTACAAGCTAGTCAAGGTAACGAAAATTCTCCAGAACATCCACAAGTTCTGATTATTGTGTTAATTTTTTAACCAAATCTAAGGACAGACTTCATCCATCCTTGTGATAATCAAATTGTATAAATGTTGTATGTGTGTTTACCCTAGCTAACTTAAGTAAGATATTATGAAATGTATTGAAATTCGAATGAAATACGATATGCAGAAAAACAACCGATGAAATGAAATATGAAAGCGTAATTAAGACTTTTTCAGCATCGGTTCACTGTAATGAAAACACTATTTTCCCTTTGTTTTCTTTGTATAAGCCGAACGCTGTGTGAAATGCACACAATATTATCAATATTAATTTAAATTCAATTACCTCACTGCTCTTTAGGAGTGTTGGGGGAGGGGGGGGGGGGTGTCATATTTGTGAACTTAAGCATTATCACCAAAAATAGGTCCCTTAGAAGATGAAGATAATGTTTATTAGATGACATGCAATATTTACAAAAGTATCTGTTGCTTCTGACACAGACCATCGCTTTCATTGTTACACAAATGTTAATAAATTATATTCCACGTTTCTTAAGTCTAAGCTTTCTGTGAATAGCTTCGTAAATCACGTTTAATTTTTGACAATTTACGAGCTTTGAATATTAACGTTTACGTAAATTTCCTTCAACATAATTACTAGTCGCACTATTAATGATTTATAAATTATAATTTTATCTGAGCTTAAGTCGCCTGATTTATGTACGTTTTTCTTCAGCATCGATGCCGCTTCAGTTTCGTACAGCTGACAGACTGTAGGCTATCAATCAACCTATTCAATTAAGGAAGCAAAATATATAACGTATTATTTTTATTAAATTTAAAAGTTAAGACATCGGTTATTTTTTTAATTACTAGATCAAGAGAAATTGAACAGTTTTTCATGATAATATCACATTTATCCCCCAAAGATTGTCAAATCCTACTACGACTAGATTCTGGCAGCGCTATATTCTCCTTGTACTGTATTTGCTTAAAGGATTTTGAGCTAAAGATAATTTTACGAGCTCTCAGAGAACAAATCGTGACGTTCACAATCGAATACACGAAGTGTTACGACCATATTTTAAAGATACACAAAAAGCATCGGACGTCACATAAAAATTAAACCCGTCGAGATTTACGACTAAAAACTTTGAAATATAATAACATGGAAGTTCAAATTACAGGCCGTACGCAATAAATTTATTTTTATATGCCTTTAAAAGGAGATTCTTATTTTAATCTAATTTGACTTCGTCCGCTTTGTGTTATCGACACCTTTCAACAATTTATTGCGTCTAGTAAAACTCAAGAGAATAATAAAATATTATTAAACAGTACTATCAAAATTAAATAAATATGCGCTCACGCCCGTCACCCAGAGGGTTAAGCAGAGATAATGGATTACCATTTGGCGCGATCCTGGCACACCTCTCTCGCTTCTTCTACATTCATAGATCCATTCATACATGTTCGTCAGTTATGGTTGCATCTTAAACTGCCCTTTTTTAGTAAGTACTCTGATCGATATAAGTTCTCCTAGGGCGTAAAATCAAGTCACTTTTGTATATAATTTATCTTAAAACTAAGTAGTAATGATATTGTTAAAAATAATCGGTTATTTAGTTAAAGGCACCCATTTATCCGTTTTCATAGTGGTTCAGGCGAATAACTTTAACGAATAACGAATTATGAACAATTTGACGTTTCTTGACATTTCTTTTCAGACTTCCACCGCCTTCAGACATACCCAGGTGTACTGAAAGCTTGCACTGGAGATTTTAAGTTATAAGTCATTTTTAAGCAATGTGGTGATAGTTAAGACTGTTATTTACATAAATTTGGGACGTAATATAAGTTAAAGTGGTTGTAATTTTACCTTATAGTGAATAAAAATAAAATTAGACAAATAGGTGTTCTTCGGTTTCTCAAATTTATCGATGTGAATACGTTTTTGTTTATTCATTTGATGTTTTTGTACACAAACATTGTCTGCGTACGCCTATGGGTCAAATTTTCGAGCGAGGACGAAACTCAATTCCGTCGCGAAATGAACGAAACGACAAAAAATGCGCCCGAAAACCGAACCGGTGATTTGTGGAGTACATTCATTGTAGTGACAAGCGAGCTGCGGCCACACGGGCCGATATCCGTACGGGTATCCGTACGTCACTTTACACGGACATCGTATACGTAAATACGAAACTGGTTAACATGGGCACGACTTGTTAAATCCGCGTCGGATACGACTCGATTGACGTTGATTGAGTTATCCATTTTGCTAGCCGCGTTTTAAATTTAAAACGACTCTCGCAATATCTTTTGCACGTAAACTAGTAAAAAAATGTATCATTTACTCGCATAGAAATTTGGAAGTTTATATAAAATGAGAATTAAATTTAATAATAATAAACAAAAAGTAAGGTAGAGCTAAAAAAATCGGCCGAGTGAGAGTCGGACTCGCGTACGAAGGGTTCCGTACTTTTATCTATACAAAAATCACGTTTTTTGTATGTGAGCCCCCTTAAATATTTATTTCAATCTGTATTTTAGTATTTGTTTTTATAGTAGAAGGTGGCAAACGAGCACGCGGTTCACTACCCATAAGCATCCGCAACAAGAGTTGCAGTTGCGTTGCCTACCTTTAATGGTCAGAGGAAGGGATGAACAGAAAATAGATATATCCCTTTTCTATTCACCCCCTCTACCGTCAAGTCCTCTTCCCCTTCCCATCCTTTCCTTATTATCAAAAGGTGGGAAGTGGAAGAGGCCCAGATTTAGGCCTCCGGCACCTCACTCATCAGACGAAACGCAGAATAATCTACTTCACGCCTGTCTTCTGTGAGGTCGTGGTATTTCACCGGTCGAGCCGGCCCATTCGTGCAACAGATGTTGTTGTTGCGGGCTCTACCATTATTAGTTAATTTTTTTTGTTATATCGGCAGCAGAAATACATCATCTGAGAAAATTTTAACTGGTTCATGAGCTACAGCCTGGCCCGTCTAGACAGACAGACGGACAGTGGAGTCTTATTAATAGGGTCCCGTTTTACCCTTTGGTACCAGAGCGCAGTTTTTTTTTTCTTAGGACATATTCACACACGGCCACCTGATCCCAAACTAAGCAGAGCTTGTGCTATGGCAACCAGATAACTGATATACTACATATACTACTTTTCTTTTGTAAATACATACTTAAATAGATAAATTACACCCAGACTCAGGACAAACAGACATGTTCATGCACACAAATGTTTGTCCTGGGTTGGAATCGATCCCACGACCTGCGGCGTGAAAAGCAAATATCTTACAAACCACGCCAAACGGCCCGTCAAGTTATAACGTATTTCTGTATCTGGAAAAGGAGCTACGTGTTATATTAAATGATCACACGCCCGGAGTACGCTCTCTTCTTGAAAGACCCTAAGTGGTATTAGCTTGTAAACACCGCTGTCAGATCATACCACAGCGCGGTTGTGCGAGGCAGGAAATTATACGAAAACTGCACGGTAGTAGAATGTCAAAATCTTCAATCTAATATAGTGCATAAGTGGTCGTACATCTTCACGGAAGATAATTCTAGGTTTCGGAAACAATCACTGTAATTCTCATGCATCACACTCAGGAACAAGTCTTATTACGTCATATTTACATAAAAATTCCACTTCATACAAAATATTATTCATTTTATATGAGTCGACAGGAAATCGAAATTGCGAAATTTTAATACGTTTTTAAACAAAATTTTAATTAAATAATACAAACATTGTGTATCTGAAGGCACACAAATAAAAATTCCAACGAAACTAATTAAAACGGGCTTCGAAAAAACAAGCGCTAGGTCTCATCCGAACTCGATAAAGTAAACGTAATTAACGTCTGTTATAATCTTTTTCACGTTACAATAAATTTCGCAATCCATTTCTCGTGCTTATGCGATATACGTAGTAAGGCGAAAATGCTTCTGCTACTAATTGCTCGCGGTTAGTTAGTAGCGACCATTGTTTTAGTTGAATGCGTCGTCAAAACTATTTTACTCCTCGCACTTGCAAATGTTGGTAGTTACATATCTAAAAAGCCATGAAGCGGGCTAATTGAGCGGGTTTTCAATTATCTATATTACATAAAAAATATGACACAATGCGATAAAATGTTGTTAAACTAACAATAAGACGGTAGTCAGCTTTAATAAAAAGAAGGGATATAAATTAAGTTTTGCAAAAATCCGCACCTTGCTGAGATCATAAGCATTCAAATTTCATTCTGAATTTGGTCAAATTTTATTATTTGTAAAACAAAACATTGCTACAAGCTATGAATGGGATCGGGGAAAAGGCAGCAATGTGAAGCGGGACCGTCATTTATTTTAGTCCTTTGCCCCGTCGAACCGACTTAAAAGTATAATTGGTTTCGAGGGCGGCGTTAAAGAAGTTCATGAATCGTGTACTTTATGACACACTCTGTCTTCAGACAATAGGGGGCGCGCTGAACAAGAGAAAGCTGTGTCGAACAATTTAAGAAATTGGTATTAAAGTTAATTAGAACTAAATCAATCACATCGGGTTCAAAATGAAATAAAAACACGCAAAATGTAGTTGTGTATTCAAACAGGACGCCTCGCAGCTAAAATCTTCCATTAACACTTAAAAGTTGTTTTTGTCAGTATATTTCAAATATCTTTTGTAGGCGGTACTTTTTATCGCTAAAACATTGACACGTTTTTATAAAAGCGACCGACACCGGGTGCGAGTGGCGTTATTGATGCACTGTTTGGGTTTTACGAAAAAAACAATACTTAAAAACATATGGGAACAAAGGTTCTGAGTATACATTCTATAGGCGGCTCTGACTGTGTATTACGGATAATTTTTACTTATATTACTTATATATAATCCTAGAATACGTGAGTTTTAAGGATGTACAGACATACTGATATATTGGTATTTAAACAATTACAGGTATATTACAAACGCATTACAAATAGCTAAGGCTCCTTCCTTTCTTCGACATAAATTCTTCAATAAACTTCTTTACATAAATTAAACAATATCTTTAAAATGTCTAACAAACATAATAATTTTAAATATGAGAGCCTTCTGGATCTGCCAATAATCCAATTTAATTTAAAAGGACATAAGACTGGAAGCTGCTGTGACGCGATCCGAGAGTCGGTCGGCGGGCATCATGACGTGTGTAATCTTCTCACTTTTCGCAAGTCTGTGCGCCACCAGAGCAGTTTTGTCTGCGCCGCGAGTTACGTTGCTTCTGCCGCCGGTTAGCTACACCATACAACTCTACCAGTGGACTATCGTGATTTATTAAATACTGGGTGTTGATTGAGACATTTACCGATTAATAACGCTTGCGATTACAATTTTTAGAATTGGATTTACAAAATCATTCCTTGTGCACATCTACTTTATATAAGGAAGCTTTTTGTGAAATTTCATGCTCTTAGTTCCAGAAGATTTGGCTCTTCTTGTTTTGGTGGTTCTTTTTTACCCTATATTACATCTCTCGGTCCTTTTTCAACTTATGTGTCGGCACATAATGACCGTAGTCCAAACTATATAGGTTTTGGCAACAGTTTTTACGGCCGGCCGCTTGCCTGACACAATCTTTTCTCGGGACATCCTCATCCTTCAATCTTACACTCGAACATATTTATTTCCAACGTTCAATACCGCTCATTATAATTTTAGTTCCGTTTTTAATGTTGGCAGTAAAAAGCCCTGCTCGTTTAGGGTAGTTAAAAGGAAGCAGGGGAGATTAGATAACGCTCATGTGAGCGCCCATTTCTTTACAGTTATTAAATTTAATTATTACTTTTTTGCGATCGTTTCCTGTAAGTTAAAAGAGAAATTAAACTGAATACAACGATTTCAGAAATTGAAATACGCTCCTGGTAAATGGAGAAACAATCACAACTCAAAGGATATTCTGTTAAACTTACACGGCCTTGAGTAGTTATTGGATTCATCTGCCGGACGTAGGCTTTCCCGTGAATTGGTATAAATATCGGACACTTATTGCACTTACCCTATACCCAGTACATCTGTCACTGAACCCATGTATGTACTGTTAATTTAATGACAAAAAACCAAGTGAAATATTTCAAACTACTCTTTTGGAGTGAACACTTAAGCCACGCTAGACGATATTTGGTATGGGAAAATCTTAAAGGTTCGCGTGAACAACATGCACCATGCGACAGCAATATGCTTATTTGAATTTAAAACAGTTTCTTTGAACGTTTTTCATTTATTTTCTTATATTTAATTTTGAATTTCATTGCACAAGATACAAGAATTTATTTTTATTTATTTCCGAACGATTGTCGAGCCTGTTTTGAGTTTCCACTTCCATCGGCAGGCCTTATGACTGCCCGCATTTTATTTAACACTACATAAGGTCACAATAATAATAGTTAAATATTTTAACTAACAAATACATATAAGCTAAAGGTTGAACTCACATGCTACTTATGTTTCACAGGCTTTAATCCATATTAACATTATCGGATTATTTAGTAATAAAATAAAAATCCAGAATCTTTTTAGTGATCCCATTAATTTGATCCTAGTTAGGTATGAACTTCCAAATTGTAAGGGACTCAGACAATAACATATAACTACCCAAGGTTCTAATGTTATGGGTTTACAATCCGCCCGCCTGCGAACTATAATAGAAATAAATGTATCCGCCTCGAAAAGGGGCACGTTTAAGACATAGAAATCGACTCAAAAACAGGTGGTCGTATTTAAGATAATCCTTGGTAATGCGCACATGTCTGTCTGATGTATCGCTTTTAAAATGTTCGCAGCAGTGCTGCACCATAAAATATGGTACGAACGCGGCCTGACACATGTTCAAATCCCCGCAAATATATGCCAGCCTGTGACCCGGTACATTTTTTTTCAAACCATCCATTTCTTGTATTTATCTTGTCCCTGTCTGTAAATGTATTCGTTTTTGTTGTAATCTTTACATCTACCTAAAATTTAAATTCTATAAAATTTTGTAATCTGAAATAGTGTCTTTTTATAGCCTAATGATACCTTTATATGTATAGATTACTGAGGTTAGGGGTTCGAAACCGGCATTCGACTCTTGTCGTGTACCATGCGCTAGCACAAGGTTAAACTTTGAATGGAATGGTTAAAAGGAACTTACGAATAAAAAGTAAAGGAAAAACTCAAGAATCTACTTATATTTCAATTAAGAAAATGTTTAAGCTTAAAAGCGTTACGACCAGCGAAACGAAAACATTATCCGCAACAAAACTAATTTGATTTAGTAATAGTTAAAAGAAGGCGACTTCTTAATGTGAGTAATGACATTAGAACTTGTCTCTACTGAAATGTGTTCTTTAATGTCTTGTGAGACTATAGAACACAGTTTAGTTTCATCGCTGGCCGTACAAATAAAAGCGTAGGCAGGGTGGTAAGAAGTGAATGGGCGGACGCGCCGCATTACATGCGAGTATTGTTGTGCACGCATACTACAACATAATTCATTTAACGCAGGACTCACGCCCGACTTATGAAATTCTGATCAAGGCACAAATTAGCTAGCTGACAAATGCCAAGTATGAGCAAACTTTTTCTTATAGAATCATTTTCTGAAAAAGACAATACAATTTGAATTATCATTTAGAAACTGGGCTTTAAACCGACATTAATATTGTTATGTGTATTAGATAAATTTACTTCATATTTTCCCGCAACAAAGGGCATTTTAATTTACGGTAAATGCGTACGAAAATAAACTCAGAATGTCAATCAATTTTGCGAATCCTTCTTGTGGCAACATATTTTCTTGCGCCTCCTACGTGGAGCCTAAAATATTAATTCTAATACATCACGTTTAATCCTCGCTTTCACGTCTATTTATACACAGCGAGACAACCAGCTGTGTGAATTATTTTGTGAAGATTGTCCTATATATTTGACACATAAGAACTTTATAGTTCATTTCAACTAAGATTTTACGAATTTATTACACATGTTTAGCACAAATTGAACTGGGCGGACAGAGCATTACTCTATTTTCAAGGTATCAGTAACTTATTACGCCGCAAGAGATGGCGCTCTAAAACTTGCTTTGCTTTTGCTTGCTCTTTTACCGGAAAGACCTAATGTGAAAGGAATGTGTCCGGTTTTATTGAGATATTACCATGAACCTCAAAGAATAGGGCGTGACGTAGTTATTTATACTTCTGTGGTTAGTATAATGTTTAGTTTCCGCAAAACCTATCCTTAATTCCTCTCTTTTTTCCTATCCACTGCCTAGCATTGCATATCTAATTCTTATTATTGTCGCTCCCTAGCTTGTGTACTACTATAAAAATTGTTTATTTTGCGATAACGTTGAGTAAAAATAATAGTAACACAAGGCCTCAGCATCTCCACTAACACCGTCGTTACGGAGTGACATATGGCTGTCAGAATTAGTCGGATTAGTGATTTCACGGAGCACCGACCGGCTCGTATCCAATTACACGGACCGGAACTCGAGAATTAAACACAAGAAAAAAACAAATATAAGACACTCGCTCACAAAAATTCAACGGAATTCTGAATTATATTTAATTCAGAACACGTTAATGTGAACGACGGTTTATTAAAAGCATATGACAGAAAGAAGATTATTCAAAGCGATAATGAATGCAGGAATCCTTGTCATCTGTTGTACAAATGGTATACAAATAACGCCCTTAATACAATCGCTCTTGACATTAAAATGGCATGCAGTTTAGTATTGGTTGCCATATCATTAACTGAATCTGAATTTTCTACGGCCCACTTGCCACTTTTTGCGGGAATTATATGCATTTTAACCGTCAAGTTAGCTCCCGCTTTTTTACTTTTTCCAACTTGATTCAACATCAACGGACGGACTATTTGTTTTTCATTTCATATTTTAGATTAATTAGAGATAATGTTGTTTATTCTTTGTAAATACTAACAATTTTTGGAAATTAGCTTTATCATCTACACTAGAACATAGCTTTTATAGTCCTTCAGTGATTCTAGGAAAAGGTGAATAAATCCACGTGTTTCACTATTTACTTGCATTTTGTTCATAACCGTTGATTACCTTGAATGGTAAAATATAGCATACCGTTCTTAATTTTGGTGAAAACATTGTTTTAAAAGTACCGTTTCTTTGTACTATGGTATTCGCTTCTATTTCTACGATAATTTTATTACTTTCATGATTAATCTTTTGATATTCATCTTGAAAGGTGGCGTGGGCACAAACACATTTTGTGCAGATAAGATAGTTGTAGCAAGCCAGTGCAAAATTAACATCACTAATTTCTTGTCACTGTGTGCTAATTAATAACTGTATGGATGCCGATTTTAAGTTAACCTTACTGAAATTATTGAAGAATGTGTAGTAATTATAATTGTAACCAGTATTACAGTTGACCTCGGTTGATAATAGACAGATTTACAGGAAGAAATATCTTTTAATAGGAGATGGGGGCAAACAAACAACGGGTCGCCTTAGCGCTCACCGCCAACCATGAACATCGACAATATCAGAGGAACTACAGATGTGCTGCCGGTATTGATGAATATGTAGTATAGAGTAGAAATTAAATAAATCAGATTTATATAATAATATTACTACAAGGATATATTTATTTATTTTAACAAGCAGTAACGCTTTTGTGTGCAAAAGGCTTAACTAATCTTTGAAGTGACAATTTAGATCTCAATAAATTTAGGTCGTATGATTTATTTTATACTATATTGTTTAAAAAATAAAAGTATATTTTAAAACGTTTAACAAATAAATAAATATGCGCTCACACTCATAACCCAGAGATGCCTACCAGGGAGAGATTATGGATTTCCATTTGGCGTGATTCATCCATACATCTACGCATACATGAAATTTAAAACATTAATGTAGTGTTATGAGAAAATATCATGTAATATGACATTACTTGCTAGCTTAGCAGATGTCTATGTCCTTTTTTAAAAACTAGATTTTGTTCTATAATAAAAAGACTACGTGACAAACCAGAAACATGAAATTAATTAAACCTGGCCTTGTAATCCGTAACACTAGACTAGAGGATATATTTGCGTACGCGCATGATACGCCATCTGTTTTTATAAATCGATTTTCTAAAATCGTCATGCTATCCACCGCAAGATGGCGTTAATTTGTCTTTCAATTCTAAGACAAGATACGATAAAACAGAGATTAAAGAATTATATCTCACAACGAAGGTTCTACTTAAAACTGTATAAAGTATTATATTCACCCTCCAAAATTAAAATTTTAATTAAAACGTGACTTAAATTATAACGCGAAAATATTCCATAAAATTATTTTGAGTTGTAAGCTGGCTGTCAACTCAACAATTTCTTACAGTCCATCAGAATTAATCTAATCTAATTCGGAGGCTGTCTCAAGTTTAAACAAAGATATTGCAAAGTATCAACTGCTAGGGATGTAAAACATGCGGCTAGAAATTCTTTCACATTCTTTTATTTTTCCTACCGCAAAATATATCTTACTTTTAAATAATAGAAAGGATAAAAGATAAATTGAAAAAAGACAGTAAGATTTTATTAAATGGCGCATTTAGGTAGTCATATAAAATTCATGGTTCTTGTGAATTATTATGAATGCTATAAAGCAATCCCGAACAAAATATATACCAAAAAAAATGGGACCAATTTATTTTCCATTTCTCTAGTATAATTATTGTGATTGAACTTTGTATACATTTCAATAATTTTTTAGCACATTACATGTATTTTTAACAATTATACAAACAGTAATAGACTCAAGGACGGTGCTCGAAATGGAAGCATTTTGTATATATAGAATATTTATTCGGACTCCATCTAATTAACCTTCGTACGCTAACTAATATTAATATTCTAAAAGGCAACAATATCTTTAAAGACAAATATTTTTTTCTTTTAAAGAAAGAACAGAATAAGGGTACGTGTGTTCTCCCATCACGAGCAACCGGTTTCTGATGTTGCCTGCACCCCGCTTTTAATCGTCGCTTGTTATTGAACTTGCGCCCTTCTTGGATAATTTATAGTAATAACGATAAAGTTACGTCGTATCACTTAACAATCTATCCCCTGGTGAATCGGAGAACGCAATAGATATTATACGTATAGGAATTGCAATAAGTAATAACTGTACCTTATAAATAATTTATGTCCGTTATTTTCGCCGGACGATGAATCGTTTTTTGAGGGAATTGCCTGACGGTGTCTGTTTTATAATAAATGTGATGTGTGTTGAAGGTCCGTCGTCCGGTAAAAAATCGGACGTCTACAATTTTACATCGACAATTTTTAACGGAGTAGATGCAACTAATAAAATGGAGAACATACAGTTACGTTTAGAGACTAATACAATTTACCGGAACAGTAGCGTGCTAGCTTGTTAGGGTGAACTCTTTAAAACACGTGGTGAAAATTGTACCTAAATCATTATCAGAATTTTCAGGGCAACACGCCATGGTAAAAACAACCCCTGCTGTGTGCTTCCATTTTATGGATCGACCATTATTTCACAATAACCAATCAGTGCCATGCATGTCACTTGCCTGACGTCCCCTGGCAAACTGACACAGTACACAGACGGTGCTCTTGTTAATGTTACTGTATATAACCTCATGCTATTTTAAAAAAATGTCACTAGCCAAATAAAAAATCAACCGTGACAAAAGATATTACAAAATAAGGAAGAAAGAAATAAATAACAACACGTAGACATACATTAAAAAACCCAGCCAATAAGAGGAAAAAAGATAGGGATTACAAACACTGATTGAGTTTGTATTATTTAATTATTAGTCGGAATGAAGTGGAAGAAGTTCGCAGTCTATATAATTACTTGTTTTGTCTAATTGGTGTTTTTTCAGTTGGACTTTCATTACATTCTAATATCTAAAGCTCAATAAATATGTTATTGTCTTGCTTAAATTATTATTTGACATTAGAGTACAGGCAGATAATTATTACATTTACTACCTCCTTGAAAATTTAACTTTTCATCAGTCTTAAGTCGGATTAAGCATGTCTGTCAGCAAATTGTGAATTGAACGAATCATTGATAATTTGACATAGCATTTCATAAGAAACAAGCCTTTTTTTCTTTGGTACACATATTTTTAAAATATTATTTTCTGATATAATTATTATGCTCAGTAATATATATTAAATTTTATGAAAAATCATGAACTTGCTTAACCAAAATTAACCTTAAAGTAACCAAACTTGCTGGTACAAAAAAACTATCAAGTTCTACGTAAACTTCTATTCTGAGTTCAACTTTTCCTTCCTTAGTTCCTTCATAATAATGTAAATAAATATCAGTGTACAAGTTGACCCAGACAAATTAAAAACTGTATGACACGTTATGTTAATCCACAAGTCGCTGACAGCGTATGATAAAAACTGACAATGCTCACAATCAGCCGGTGTCATATATTTGGAACAAAATGTCATAATGTGACACGTCATGTATCTTGAGGTTACATTATGTCTTAATGTACTATGATCATAACTTCAATTTAAAATGCCAATGCTTACTGAGAGCTTAATAAACCGTTCTCGTGTTCTATTAATGTATCAACCTTGTAAGCTAGGTACATTGAGACAGATATTTCATTATCATTTATTAGGAGAACTTATATGCATGTTTGCGTAGATGTAAAATGTCACACTTAAAATCAATTATAAATTAATTTTAATTGTTTTTTATTTACAGTTTTACTTTTAAAATATATTAAATATGCGAATGCACTGCACATAGCAAGAGTTCACAAACAGGATTGGCGTGCGTTAAATAAAAATATGATTCTCGCAATTTTTGGGGCGAAAACAGTTTTTAACTGTACACATGTATGGAATATTGAAAATAAATAAATAGAACCATTTAGGTGAAACAGGTTCCGTTAACGATTTGCCAATCATAACGTTGTAACAAACAAATTTGTCATTCACTTTGTTTACTTTTTTAGTGCTATGTAGTTATTGGAATTGCGAAACAAATCTGAAATATTAGAAGGATAAAGATATGAACACATGACGTATTAAAGTAAGAAACGGTGGAAAAGAGATTTCTTGATAATTGGATTTTTTTTAAATTGATTTACAAATTGAAAACAAGCAGACACAAGCGACAGAGCTCTTTGGCGATTAATGGGGAGGGCTAGATCCAGTAGTGGACGGACCTCATTACATCCCATTCCCATCCTCATATAGCACGATAATAATAAAGGTATAGCGTATGCCACTTCTAAATACCGTAGTTGCTTATTATTTTAAAAAAGCATTCGGTTTAAAGGATGCATCCTAACTAATATTATAAATGTGAATGTAGGTTTGTTTGTTTGTTACGCTTAAACTACTCAAGGACTAAACCGATCATCATGAAAATTTGCAAACACAGTGTCAGGGGTACAGAAAATAATACAGGGTACCTTTAAATCAGAAAAAAATTAACTTTCCTAGGCATTGGAAAATCAAACCTAAAATAGGTTATCATGGTACGACAATACAATTTTTCTTAATTTACCTATAATGCCCAGTTATTAAAAGCGAAATAAGGTTACGAAAATTTTCAGCTAGGAAGATTTTAGCGTAAAAATATTAGTATTTATAGAGAATCGATGCCTATAAATGTGTAAATACGTGTCTATAAATGTGTAAAGTTATACAGCGCTGAAAGACAAGGTGCTCCGGCCTCTAAAAGAGCCATGTCACTAGTTTTAATGTAATGAAATTCGCCGAGGCGACATTCAATTCATTTAATTGCACGGAACTGAGCGAACTGAGCGACGCAGACGGGCGGACATTTTATTGCGCCGCCTGCGCTGAGCTTAAACGGTATCTGAAGCTCTCCGTCATCCTAGCTTAGTTTCGAACTTAGTACATACTACTTACTTAGTAAATTAAATTTAGTAGTTACAGTAATTATTTGCTTTAAAACACTTTTAAAGAATTGCGACATTCTTACACTTTAGATAAAATTATTTATGAAGTGCAAACTTGTATAGTTGCGTAGATTCCTGTGAACAACATGCAACATTTTTATTTGAATTCGGAACAGTTACGACAAACTTTTTTTCATTTATGTTTCTTGAATACTATTTTGAAACTTATTGTTAAGATATTTTTATTGATTATTTATTTTTGTGCTATCGTTATACTGTCGGCAGTCCTCATTACTCATTTTTTATCTCTTTCATTCGGATACGGATATTTTTTATGTCGGATATATATAATAATTTGATCATTTGGGTTTCGGATATGGCGCTCAATGACATCCCGGATTCAAAGAACTATTTGCAGTTGATTCTGCAAATAACCATCATATTTATCTTGTTAGTTCATTCGCTGATTCCAATGGAAACGTTTGAACTGATCGCAGTTGCAAAGTTACTAGTATTGATAGTAAAACTTTGGAAACTCGCTTACTTTGAAAAAGTATTTTATTGCAGTTTGCAAAAATATATGTTTTTTGTTGTAGAAGCATAAAACATAAAATGGAAGGAGGTAATGTGTTACAAGATAACCTAACTACGCGTTGTTATACAGTTTACAAATATAACTGTATAACAGTATTATGATTGTCACTTAAGAAAGTTCGCAAACGAAACACGAATATTTAAAGTTTAAAGTAAATGAATTAAATGAAATCTTTGAAGTCACTTACAGATTTTCATTTAGCTTGTCATAACTTATATTTACCATAATCATATTAAGTAACCGCTGTAACGCATTTGCAACAAGCTAATCAGTTGCAGATGCGTTGCCTACCTCTAATGTACAGAGGAGGGAATAAACAGAAAAGTTGATATTTCCCTTCCTCCATCTAGTTCTCTTTCTCTTTTCATCCTTCCTATTAGAGATGGGTGGAAAGGGGAAGAGGACCAGATTTAGGCCTCCAGTACCGCACTCAACAGATAAGACGCAGAAATAATTAAATTTCAGGTGTGTCTTCTGTAAGGTGATGTTAATTCGTCGGTCGAGCTACACTATGTTTGAATTTACTACACAAATATCGGAACAAATGCAATATGCGTATTAATATACAGATTACTAAGGATTTAACTCTGACTGCGATTTTGATAGTCAATCTCTGATGTTTTAGTTTCACGATACAAAACTTATATTTAAAGTACCTAAATATACAAGAGGATAAATGACAATCCAATACCGCAGAATGGAAGCAAAAGAGGGAAAAAATCGTCCGAATATCAGGTAATGGATTCCAAAGATGGCGTGCAAATTGTGTGAAAATGCGGAAGATCATTCGTGTAAAGGATGATAAACCACACATAAATATTGTCGATTTTAATTTGATCGTAGAAAATGATTAAATAACGTCAATAAGTTGATTTGAAAGTTCATAAGTTATTGAGCGATAATGTGCTTCCACAACCCGGGCAGATGGGACCGTATCGCCACAAAAATATGAAAATATACAAGATGAGATAGCTATACGAAGAAACTAAAATATTCGCAACCACATTTCCGGAAGATATTTCTTAATATTTATTGCATTACTTACTCCGTTGATATAAATCAGGAAATTTGCAAAGCTCTCCTAAGTAATATGATATCCTGAAACTGATATTCTATTACTTGCGGTGTGCAAATTTTGCAAGAAATATCGCGTCGCCGGTATTGTGTGACCAAATCCAATCTTTGATGACATACTATAATAATTTTTTTCGTGCAATAGCTGCGCTAACAATTTTACATTTAAATATAATAATTTCTTCTAGTCTAGTGTGTATATATAACATAATTTTTTTTCACCAATCAATTCTTTCGATGGCCTATGTTCAATAATTTCTGATCATTAACAGCTACCATTTTAGTCCCCTTCCGGGCAGAGTGCTGAGAAGAGCTGATAAAGTTATTATTGATTCTTAACAATAATATAAAATAAAACGATGAAGTGATTATAAAAAAACAAATACCTGGTTATTTCTAGTTAAATCATTTGCAGGAGTCACTGATTTCACAAGATATATCCTTTGTCTTATAGGTTTAATAAATTATGGGATTTTTTTTTCAAGTCAAGTCTTGTTTATCAAGTAAGATTAAAAGGTGGAAGACGTGGATTGATCCAGATTCCAAATGTGTCGGCGATGCCGAGATCTGAAAACATGCACTTTTAATTTTGTAAATTCTTTACCGATTTTTTTTTTGATTTCTCTAACCGCTACGCCCCACAACTTCTACATTTTAAACTGTCAAATAAACTTTGTTCGTCAAATCAACTGCTCCTTTCTGAACAGAAATAAAATGAAAAAGGTCGGCTTGCCGCAAACCGCAAGTTGTAATTGCATTTCATTCCAAACCAAAAGATTGGAGCGAAATAAAAAGTGGGCACAAGGGGAGAGCTGTATGAAAATTTTAATTGTTTCGCGGTTGGTGACTAATAGTAAACTGTGGTCTCATTTATATGCCGAGGAATTTCTTCTTTTTAATTACGTGTAAATATATTAAATGAGATTGAATGAGAGCGGTGGTTATTCATCACTACTGCTTCAATGACGGTGAAGAAAATCATTGCGAAGAAACGGGCATGACTTAGAACGACCAAATTCGAAGACATGTGACATCCACCAATCTGCACTGGGCCAGCGCCCGTCAGGCCCGATCCTTCTCTCGGAGAGGAGGCCTGTGTTCCTGTGATGGAAACATGCTAAAAAGGTTGATTTTTATTTATTATTATGATTTTTGCTTACGATCAAAATAATTAAAGAGTGTGCCAAATTATTTAAGCAATATAAAATTTTTTCCTACACTTATGGTAGAAGAATTCGAACACATTTATTACTGCTTTCTTTTGTTGTTCAATCTGCTGATATTGAAAAATTGCAATGAGAGATTGCAGATGGCGCTTGGATTCGCTTGGGGACAGAGTCGAGACTGCCTTCTGGATTGCTTTGTCGTCTCTACAAAATTGCTATTGGCGTTGAAAAATTAACTTAAGGCTTTATGTGTACTTACTACATATTTTATACCGCTAGTACAATAAGACTATCTATTCTTTTTTTTACAACGTATATAACGTAACTACGTATATAATGTTTCCTCATTATATATGTCGGAATACTATTTATCGGCTTACTAAAAAAGGAAGATATAAGGAGCACCCTTAACCGACGAGCATGTATGCCTACGCATATAATTATATGCCATGTATGAAAGTAGAAGAAGCAAGAGATGATCTCTGCCTACCCCTCTGGATTACGGGTGTGAGCTCATATTTATTTATTTTATATAAAGTTTAGTAAATGATACTTCTTATACGCCTCCTTTAACTCGTCGACATCCAAACTTATTAACAAACTAGTATCTACGAGTATTCGTGACTTTTTTAAAGTTATTTATTTTATGTATTGCTCAATAGCTTATTGTTTTACGGACTGCAAAACATTAAGGTCTTAGGTTCGATTATGACATTCGTCTAACATCGTGAACAATTTCGAAGCATAACCTTGAAATGGTTAAAAAAGAAAAGAACAATATTTAAGCAATTTGATCCCTTTATATAAAAAAATATATTAACACACCTATCTACATTTTTTGTGCAATTCGTTGGACGGTACATGAAATTCTTTTAAATCCATCCGTCAATCTTTATTTACGACGCGGCTTTAACCGACGCCGAGAACTTATTGAACGTATCCCGAAAGGTGATTCAATTTAATGGGATGCGTGATTCAGCACACAAATGAGAAAACGCATCCGCGGATCAGGGTCTTACTACGGCATTATATATAGATTAACTCGCTTATTTTCGCTTCGAGCATGGATTAAATATTTATTTTGCAGCCTCAGACATTGATTTTGTTAAGTAAAATAAATTGTTACTTCAACAAAATTAAGTAGATAAACGATTTAAGTTTTTCACAGAAAAAATATTGAGTTTCTCCCAGAGATAGTTTCAGGGCCATTTTCCTTCATTTTTTATTTTTAACATATAATTTTAATCGTTTATTTAGGACGTGATAACTAACCATCGAAGAGTACCTTTTGTTAAGTCTCTACGAAACACATCTTTATGATGCCATTATTTTTTATCTATATTTTTACAAGCTTATATATGTTGCATTGTTCGGATATATGTTTTTCAAATCTTGTTAGTTATATTTATATGATATATTTTCATGAAATTTAATATGCAGATGGTTTCGGGGGCTAAAATCGATCTAGCAAGAAATCATTTTAAGAAAATGTCGTTTTATTCTTGTTTTCTGGCAATGTTTCGAGGCCAGATGTCTCCAGTTCAAATATTATCTTACCATTTTTTTTAGTTTCTTCTTTTATAAGACATTAGGATCTAAATGTAATTTTCAAAAATAAAACGATTTACCAAAAAAACCGGAAATTCGTGCACTTATGAATTTATTAAGAGTAGATATTATTTTTTATAAAATAATACTTAATTAAAAAGAAATAAATATTTTATTTTATTAAATTAGCGTTCACTAAGTTTATTTAGTCTAAAGTTTGTGACGAGCGCGCTAGACAAAGCAACCAACGCCAACGCGCGCAGGCTCACTATGTTTGAACTTACTTTCATTAGCTAATGCAAAACCAAAGACACTCGCCGGCCGGTCTCGTATATTGTTTTACCTACGCTACACATGACCGTATTTTATCGAAAATACACTAGCAAATTAACTCCTGTGTAATGAGCCAGTTCGCTCTTTAATTTAAGGCATAGAGGTTAAATTGCCTTTGCAATCGCACGTGCCTTTTTATTTTTTTTAGCAGAAGGTGGCATACGAGCAAGCGGTTCACCTGATTTTAAGTGACCGCTACCCATAGACATCCGCAACAAGCAAATGTGTTACACGTTGCCTGCCTTAATGGACAGATGAGCATAGATAAGAAAAATTGTATTTCATTTTCCCCGTCAACCCCCGTCCGAACCTCTTCCCGATCCCTTCCTATCTTTATGAAGTGTGGGAAGGGTGGGAAGGGGAAGAGAACTAAAAGTAGGCCTCTTGCACCTCACTCATCGGACAAAACTCCGAAGCATACTTCCACTTCACTTCTGTTGTTGCAACAACCTTAAAATTTATTTTAATGTTGTCTATGTCCTATTATACTTACACGTAAAAGTATTTTTGTCTAAAATTCCTTCTAATTTATTTTGTCTATGTTTGAATATGAGGACATCTTTAACTAACTGTTGAGATTTTCAATGATACCTC
Source organism: Papilio elwesi (assembly GCA_029849275.1). Taxonomy (NCBI): domain Eukaryota; kingdom Metazoa; phylum Arthropoda; class Insecta; order Lepidoptera; family Papilionidae; genus Papilio; species Papilio elwesi. The sequence continues at coordinate 9,174,899 of CM056697.1, forward strand.
ACTATGCTGATTGACGTTTCGCTCGTTCTATTAATTGATTTGACAAACACTTGAATAGTGTTACCTTAACCCTTATAAGCATACATATATTTATTTCTAAACTATTTTATAATTTAAAAAATATTACTCTATTCGCTTAGGTGAATACAGACATAATGTACAATTTCTTATTGTACGCGTATTTTCTTCAAGCATACGTCAATATCAGCGTCTAACCTTCATCATTTTGTGGCAATTTGTAAGTAAAAGATATATCAAACCTACAATAATGTTATTATCCTTTGTACTCTACAAATGCTGATGTAATAGTTCTTTATTCTGTCTGTTAATAATCTGAATTCCGAAAGATCCTTTTGTACGAATTTTTTCATTTCAAATTTAGAACAAAAATATATTATAGCTTCAAAGTTACATTTTTATGCTAAGGATTGTATGTATGGTGTATTATTTTTATAAAAATACCTTTTGTTTATTCTGCGTGGATGTTGTAAAAGTTGGTCTTACTGGTTGGGAACATCAAGTTATTGCAGTGACCGCTTTCCCTTCACAAGCCACCTCCATTCCTTAACTGCAGTCTTTTTCGCTTATTTGTGCAGAGGGACGTACACTGCCGATCTGACTTGGTCGGTTCACTTCATGGGTCTAAATCACCTCAATCTATATGAGTGCCTTTTTCGTATAGTGACTAATGATATACATATTTTTTATTATTTACAAAATAATAATATCCTGGGACATTATTCACACACGGCCATCTGATCCCAAACTAAGCAGAGCTTGTACTATGGAAACCAGATAACTGATATACTACATATAATAATATTCTTTCGTAAATACATACTGAAACAGATACAAATCAAACAGCTTATTTAAATAACTGATGTACATATATGTAGATAAGAATTGGAGCAGTGGTAGCTCAGCGATTTAGGCCCCAACTTACGTACGGTTGCGAATTCGAACCCAGGCAGGCGCTTTTACTTTGTTATTATATTATGTATTTCATCACCACTGCCCCTAAAACGGTGAACGAAAACATCGTGAGGAAACCGGCATGTTCTTAGAACCACCGAATTCGAAGACATGTGACATCCACCAACCCGCACCAGGCCAGCGTGGCGGTTCGTTCCCTCTTTCGAAGATGAGGCCTGTACCCCTGCAGTTGAGAACATTCTTAAATAAGGCTGATTTATTATTATTATTATTTATAGATAAAAATTATATAAGTAATTAGCCTTTTTAAAATTTATTTTATACTCTATTCTTGCTACTGCAGCGCGCATGTGTTGTGTGTATATGTATGTATATCTGTGTGTGCGTTTATTATTATATTATATGACTGATAACAAAATATATTTCTTTATGTTACTTACAATGTTATTATAATAATGATATTTAAATTGTTTTCACATAATACTAAGAAATGGATATTTAACAAGCGATCATCCGATGTTACGTGCTCACTGCTATGATTCTACATATGATAAACATGGACTCCATCGAGACGATTTTATAAAACCTTAATATTAATCTTATTGTACAATATTTAAAATGACTAACCAACAACAAAATCTCAAAGCGTAATCGCAATAATACGCTCAACAGCCAGCTTTCGATTTATTTTCATCTGAGTGTACGTAAATAGCTATACAAAAAGTTAATTAAAGGCTAAAAGAAGAGGGACGTTGAATGACAAGCCGCCCGCCCCTGCGGTATCGCCATTTATTTGGTTCATCTCGATACCAACCTTTTGCATGCTCGGCTGAAACGAAGATCTATTATACTTGCATTCGCTTTGGAATTTGTGCCTTGTACCTTTTGGATATACATAGATTAGTCTTATAATTAATTTGATGTGCATTATTACTTTAATTATAATTATCCTGCAAGAACTATCAATGTGATTTGCGACGTAAAGTAATGAAAGTGGTCAATCCAAATAACGGGTTTTAAATAAAACTAGAGCTGCTTATTTTATTTATTAGGTTTTATCAATTTAATTACATGAAATTGGGGACGCAAACCTACCAATTCTCAGATAAAGTATGTGAAAATGTATATCCATACTTTTGAGACGAAATTAAGAATGATTTCGCATTTTTTTTTTAAGCGAAAAAATAATATTATTGTTTAAAGTTTACCAAAGTCTAGAATGAGAAATTATGGTTGCGAGATATAACCAGTAATAAATATCAACTAACCCTAGAACGGGATTTGTGTGAACTTTCATTAATAGAAAAGAGAGTAGACTATGCGTAAGTTTGGTTTAGTGGGCGTATTTTCTTTAAATATAACGCCATTTAACAAAAATATGTATGAGATATCAGTAAGATAGCCGTTGACAACGCTCCAACTTGGAGGGACTTATTTTAATATGTTGAGTTCATAAGAAATGTCTATAAAACCATCTTCTACTGTTTTTTTACATACCAACATGAAAGCCAATTGCAGTAATATAGCAGTTGTAGCTTTGTAACCAAGAATTATACAGAACTTAAGATGGATTGCGCGTTGTACTATTTTTATTTCGAACGCTCTTCGCATTGGCACCAAACCAAAGCTTCTTTTTAATTCATCAATCAAAGAGCTTGAGTAATTTGCCAAGAAGCTTTCGAAATAATGCTAGACTTATTTTTGATGGAGAACATTATTTAATTCAGGGTTGGTAATAGGTAAGTGTTGGTAAAAGGTAAGGGTTAGTAAAAGGTAAGGGTTGGTAATAGGAAAGGTTTGGTGATAAGGTAAGGGATGGTAATAGTTAAACGTTATAGGTATGGGTTGGTAATGGAGTAGGGTGGGTAATAGGTTAAGGTTATAGGTAAGGGTTTGTAATAGGTAAGGGTTGGAAAAAGGTAAGGGTTGGTAATAGCTAGCGGTTGTTAATGAAATAGGGTACCAACCCTACCCTACCTATTACCAAGGTAAAGATAAGGGTTGGTAATAGGTAGACTCCCCCCGGGTTCTCGCCTTGTCGTGGCGGTGGGGCTCAGTAACCGTGGATATAAGCCACCCACGGTGAAGCTAAGAGGAACCCAAGGCCGGTCCGTGAGGTAGGACCGGCCAGAGAGGGCCGCTCGGGGTTGGCTCATTGGAGCCCACTTTCGAGAGTGTTGGAGGGCTACGGGGACTCGTCCCCGCAGTGAGGGTGAGTCGCGGAGGGAGAGAAGTGTTGGTATTGCGGTGTGCCACTCACCCTGCCCTCCGCAACTCAGCGGGGTCGCACCGCTGATGCGGCGGCATGGGGCTGCGAGGGGGAGGTTAGGTTAGGACTACCTTTCCCTTTCAGCTGCATTTCGCGTAATCGCGGTGGCGACGCTGGGACCTCGGGCCTCTGTCTTTTTCGAGACAGGGGCCACAAGGAGTGAACCTCTATAAAACACTCAAGGCGGCGCCAGCGAGGGAGGGCGGGGACCCGCGAACCTGCATTGCACGGTGCCGCCTGCTAGGAGCGCTATGTTATTTTTATGTTCAAACTAAGTATCAATACAAAAATATGTTTTAAATATGTATATATCTAGTAAGCTATACGTCCTCCCGATGACGGATAGCTAGTTCCGACAGAAACTGCTAACTGTCGATAGGTCAATGAAGTAAGAGTAAGGAGAAAACGATAGATTTTTCTTTCTTTAGTTACTGACACGGCGGATAAGTAGGTTATTTGATACGGCCGCTAAAGATGTTTAATGATCTAGACATTTAAATACTTTTATTACTTCATAGTCTTCGGATTTTCGAAAAGATATTGCGTCGTACGCAGAATTTTTAATCAAGCTTCGTAATACGTACCGTTTTTCAAACTGTAGTATCTCTGCAGGCAAAAGTTTGGGACCGTTGTGTTTTTAATATGCACAAATTGCAATCACAAACAATAGAGGCGAGGTTCTCTTTGTCGGCTCAACGCGATATCAAAGAAGCTATGGGGGTACAGACCATCTCATAACCCGATTGCGCTTCAAGTGGAAAAAGAAAAAAAATCACGACACAAGCTTTGTGCCTCTACCACTATTTCAAAGCAGAATCCATTCGTTGTACTGTGGACTTTACAATTGGAATTGCTATCCGAACCCAATAGTGGTTTGTAGAGTGTGGAGAGTGAATAGACAGAAAAAAGTATATCTCCTTTTCCTCTTCATCCCCTCCCTGTCCAATCCTCTTCCCTGTACCATCATATCTTATCCTTATTAGGAAAAGGTGGGAAGGGAAAGAAGACTGGCCTACGGCACCTCACTCATCATCACGAAAAGCAGAGTACTTGTACTTCACGCCTGCCTTATGAGAGGTCGTGGTACGTCAGTGGTCGAGCCGGCACATTTGAGCAACAGAGGTTGTTGTTGCGGGCTCTACCACTATAATTGCTGTAATTCAAGGATTGGTTGAGTACAGCCACAGGTAAAGTTGTTTACTTATCTAAGGTACACAATAAAAATATAACTGATCGCACTGTGCACATGGAGGATATACGAAGAAATCTATTATTTTATAAATAGGCCTTAAATATTTGATTTGGCAATAGAATCCAAAACAATGATTCTTAGAATTTTTGTCCGTCTGTTTGTCTGCGCACTTCGCACAATGCACGCCGAATAAAACCGGCAAAGCTAATATAACAACAAGATTTTTAAATGATACCGTACATGCAATCTTAAAAGTGATAGAGCCAATAGCAGCAGCTGTAGCTCAAGTGAGTCGGCTTCAAAGAAGAACTCAGACCTCACAGAATACGAGCATGGAAAAGAGCTATACTTAGTACGCGGTCCCATCCCTTCCACTCAAATCATTAATCCTATATACTCCCATACGTCCTTCCTAGAGAAAGGCTTGCAACGCATCCATAAGTCGTCAAATTGTTCCATATTTGACGAATATTACTGGTCACTTCTACCATGAATAGAAGCAAATTAGAATAGTTACAATAGAATAAGACTACTAAGAATACTAGCGCCACCTATTGACGCGAACGCATAAGTTTTACCTAAAGTCGCTGAGCGTGGCTAAATATGTATTGACTAATGTTATATACTTATAACAAAATAAAATGAATACCTTAAAATGCGAATCGTTATATTTCCCCGCCCAAGTCGATATTTTTGTTATTCATTAACTCAAATGCTTAATTTATAAACGCTTTTTGAGATACAAACTCGGACGCATAAATAAAACTGGGTCAACTATCAATCACTTCAGTTGAATGTTTTTTCCGTACAAATCTACAACGCGGGTCAATTTACTAAATTGTAATTCAGTCCAGTCGTTAAAGCCAATGAAATGTTCAAAATGACATTATTTACTTTGAAAATATTGTTAGTAAAGTTTGATAGTAAATACATGTAAAAATTTGCTCGACCGAACTAAGTTTAATATATTACGATCTTTGGAAATACAGAATAACTATTTTTACATGAGTTTTTTCACTCATTAATATTTTTATTAAGGATTGCTGATTTTCTAACATTAGTATCGCCAGTAAAAGGGTCCCGGCAACTTTTAAATATTTAAACAAACACATGAAAGGCCTGCCTCTACTCTTCTATTCCAGTTATGAACTACAATTTTGGTTACCGTTTATCAATGAAGGGAATATCAACTCAGCTACGTTCCAAGATCCTATCTAAAGGGGGATCATGTGCCAAATACATTCTTAAGCCCTCAAAAGGCAACGACATTGCGTATAATTACTAAAATAATGAAGCGAAATCATTCATCTTATAGTAATGAATAAAATAACAATGGGCCTTCACAACTGGTAATGATTAAAAATTAATCATTTACTTTAAATAAACCGTATCATTATGTATAATCAAATCTTATGTAAGGCTAAATGTAGCACTAAAGTAGATTTTCAAATCATTTTTATTTTCGGTTTCCGTTTCTTCGCCCAGAAGCAAATCATTTCCTCATACGAAAGCGAACCATTTCGTATAATGATGGCAATAAGAAACTGTGGAGCCTGAAATGAGGGACATTTAAGGCTCAAATTTACTTCTAGTATTACTTTTAAAAGTCGTTTCACGTCACATTCAACTAATTCGAGGTTATTAAGAGGCAGTTTTTACAATAAAGAAATTTCAGTAGTAGAGGAGCACCACATCAGCAGTCATAATTTACTAATCGCTTGTTCTAATAAAAAACGTACACTGTTTTATTGAAGGTGAAGTCCTCTTGTTTTGGAAATACCGCTGGATACTTATGGATAGATCATCCAAGAATACAATTGTGCGAGGTAGGAAATTACGCTAAAACTGTATATTAGTAGAGTGTCAATCCTCAATTTGGTGTGGCGAATTTGGAGCTATGTCGTGTTGAGCGATGACTCAATAGCAGTATTTTTTGCAAACTATTCTTCAAAGGGCTCCGATGTTCCTTCCCAAGGCCAGCGGTTCAAGCCCATCAGTAAATGCTCGTTATTCGAGTCGCTCTTCGATGTATGAGGTCAAATGGGGAAAGCGCGTATTTGGGAGCTTCAGCACAAAGGTGCAGTATTCCAAGTGAGGTCGCATGCTGTGAGCGATGGACCGCCAAGAAATGCTGCTTTGCTCTACCGAGCACAATCAGGCTTTTTGGAGATCAATTTAGCCTTACCTCTCACTAGATAAGAACTAATCCAAGCTGAAGCTACCAGGGGAGTGTTATCAAAGATAAGATAAGAAAAAGCTTTTGCTTTTAACGGTAAGTGTGCTAAGTTATATATTTTTGCGGTTGATTTTGACAAAATTTTGCGTCAAGAATGTCAAGCTCAGACACAATTTTCTTTCCGGTTCGCTTTAACGCTATCCATAGAAATATTAGCGCGTCACCGTTGCTACCGTCTGTATTTGTATCGTTGCATCTATACTGATGAATAAAATTGAAATGTCTGTATGTAATATCAAAATTAAATTTCCATACTCAATACTCAAGATGTGTATACGGTACTTATAACATTTTTTTTTAAATGTTGTCTGTCTGTTTGTTCCGGGTAATCTCCGAAACGACTTAACGTATTTGGATGGGACTTTTACTGGAAGATAGCTAATATTGTTATTGTTTGTTGTAATGTCAATATACAATTTTGATACTGATATTTTGTTTTATTTTGTACGGTAGAAACAATTAATGTAAAAAATACGATTATACACTTTTATTCTGCAAAGTGATTAATATGTCTTAATTTGATTCCGAAGGGACGACGTCGCGGGCAACAGCTAGTTGATAAAATATTAATATATCAATTCTAAATGGAAAGAAAATTATTGAAAGGATGAAGATAAATAAAATTTTGTAAAATATGTAGGTATAGAACTTACATACAGTTTCTTGTAAAAAATACAGTAAAAATAAACAAGAAAAGGAAATTTACCAAAAGAAACAATACGATTTCTACAAGGACTAAACGAATTAGGCTTTTACGGCGTAAGGAATAATGTGTTCTGAAGTTACATGTAATTTAGGAAACTTAATTATTGTTCGTAACATTTAGCTGTTCCCTAAAGTATATTTCTCTTTTACTTTTTGTAGCTCTAATCTATACATATAATAAAACTGTAACTGATCGCTGTCTGTACATGGAAGATATTTATAAAAAACCTATTATTGGGGGCCTTTATAAACGCAATACAACCCGAAAAAGTGATTATTAGAATTTTTATCTGTTTGTCGGTTTATCTGTATGTCTGTTTGTCTATGCGTTTGTTACCACTTATCTCAGAAGCGGCTTAACCGATTTGGATGCGGTTTTCACTATTGTATTGTGGTAAGCTTCACTTAACATATGCATGTTTTATCTCAATGGGCTTAAAAATAAAAAAAGTTACATATATCAATTTAAAGAACCATGTCAAACATTTGTTCGATAAAAATGCTATAAAATAGCTGTTTGGTTGAATAGCTTGAATTTTTAGTTATATTTGTTATTAGTTATATTATGATCTTTAAAATGACGATGACTAAAGGGGTATCACAGGGTCCCATCCCATAGTAAAGAAAAATAGTTTAGTTTTCAAGACTAGATAGCATTATAAGTAGGTATGTACATATTAAGAAACGAAATGCAGCAATATACAATTCGAATACCAAAAGTTAATAAAAGTAACTTTTTTTTATAGTACTAGGTGGCAAACGAGCAAGCGATTCACCCGATGTCAAGTGATCGCTACCCATAGACATCTGCAACTAACTAATGAGTTGCAGATGCGTTGCCCACCTTAATGGACAGAGGAGGGGACAAACAGAAAATGGTTATTTCCAATTCCTATATATCCCCTCCACCGTCATGTTCTCTTCCCCTTCCCATCCTTTCCTTACAATACAATGGTGGGAAGGGGGAGAAAACTACAATTGGGCCTCCAGCACCTCACTCTTCAGACGAAACGCAGAATACTCTACTTCACGCCTGTCTTCTGTGAGGTCATAGTATTTCACCGGTTGAGCCGGTCCATTCGTGCAACAGATGTTGTTGTTGCGGGCTCTACCACTGTTAAAACTACACTAAAACTACATTTAGTATTGCTTTTAATATCAAATAACACATTAAATACAAATTTGTTATTTTTCATTATTAATTCTAAAACCCTAGCGGAAAAATGCAAACCAGTACGATAAACAATTCTCCGTTACTTAGAAATCATCCAATAGATGGCGCTTATAAATCAATAATAACTTTCTCAATACTATTGGCCTAATAAAAAAATGTAAGGACCTTTTAAAAATTACATTAAAGTTTTCAAAGAAAATCTACACATATAATAAAAAAGTAACTGATCGCTGTCTGTACATGGAAGATATTTGAGAAAAACTATTGGGGGCTTTAATAAACGCAATAAAAACTAGAACAATGATTATTATAATTTTTGTCTGTTTGTCTATATGTTCTCCCTGGTTATGGTAACAGCTATATTTCGTAAATACGTGTATTTACACGTATGTAGACGATTTTAGATGATGATGTAAGCATTATTTTGTAATATGTTTTGTTAGGTTAGTAGCTTATTATTTCTGAGGAGGGTTGGTGTCAGGCAGGCAGCACAGTTTAACAATCATATATGATTGTTAAACTGTGCTACAGCCATACTGTGTCGACTCAACTCTGTTAACTAACAGATGTGAAACACAAAAGAAGAACGCGTTGTAGTGACATCTCATTAGGAAATTGGGGAGAGTTACGCTGGAACCGGTCGTAAATTTCGCGAAATATTCGGTCAAAATGTCTATAAAGCTGAAGAAACTCGGTCAATTATGGATCTATGGTTCTTTGCGTCGACGTACCGGTGGGCTTTTGAACATAATGTCGCTGAAATAAAAAAAAAATTGCACCTTAAATTTCACGAAACGTTACGAATTTTACGAATGTTTGTTGTATTCTTTTCGTCCATCCGTAGCTCAAGTATTTAACGTAAAGTCTGAAAAACAACGCTGCTTGGAGCCTTAAAACAACAGTAGCCTAGACTTTTACCATTGCATTATTTATTACTAATCTCTCGATTAAACGTTCGTCCGATCGCTCGACTGATTGCTCAACTAATCGCACGACTGATCGCTCGATAATATCTAATTAAATATATAATATCAAAATAGCATTTCAATACTCAATACACATGATGTATATACGGTACTTATATAACTAAAATACAATTTTTAAATTTTTTGTCTGTCTATCTGTTTATTCTGGATAATCTCCGAAACGACTGAACCGATTCGGATGGGACTTCTACAGGAAGATAGCTAATGTTGTAAGGATTCAAATAAGCTAATTTAATTAAGGCAAAAATATTTAGGGTTCCGCGCAAAAAGTGAAAAACCCTCGAAATTGTGTAAGAAATTACGCGGCGCCACATCGAAAGCGCCGGCCGCTACCTGCAATGTCACGAAGGTTGCCTTAAGTAGTAAAATAATATAAATATTTTACTATTTTAAGTGTAATTATCTTTAGCCACGTTAAACGACATTAGGTAGAAAACATTTTTAACCGCGTTGGTGGTGGTGGTGGTGGTTATAGTGGTGATATGTGGTGGTGGTGGTTAAAGTGGTGATATGTGGTGGTGGTGGTTATAGTGGTAATGAGTGGTGGTGTTGGTGATAGTGGTGATATGTCGTAGTGTTGGTGGGGGTTGGTGGTAGTGATGATGATGGCAATTGTGTGTTTGTGATGATGGTAGTGATGGTGATGATAGTGGTGATCATGGTAGCGTTGTGGTGATGTTGTGGTGGTGGTGATGGTCGCGGTAAAGTTGGTGTTGATGTGGTGGTAGTGGAGAAAGTGGTGATGGTGACAGCGGGGGTGATGCTGGTATTCGTAATGATGGTGGCAGCGTTGGTAGTAGTAGTGGTGACGGCGGTGGCGTTGGTGATGATGTGATGGTGGTGGTGATCGATATGGTGATTGTGCGGTGATGTTGGCGGTGTCGGTGTCGGTATCGGTTTCGATGTCGGTGTCGTTCTTGATTAAATATGCGCATTATAAAAAATAATTACAAAACATAAACAGCTTGTACATTGTATAATATAATAAATATTGTAACAATCAAAATATCAGTTGGAAAAAGTCTTCATACTTTCTTTTGATGCCGCAGCTTACGAGGTCGCAAACTGCCGTCTTTTTTTGTTATTGTTCATTGCTCTGCACACGTGCGTTATTACTTTACCATTTTTTTAACTTTAATATTGAATAGCAAAAAAACGTAGCTAAAATGTAGCTCTATACAGATAAACAAAATTGCATTGTAATATCAAAATATATTTTTGATACTGATTGTACGTAAAAACAATTAAATAAATATACGCTTACGCCCGTAACCCCGAGGGGAGGCATAGATCATGGTTTTCCATTTGGCGCGATCCTGGCACACCTCTCTCGCTTCTTCTACATTCATACATCGCGTGCATGCTCGTCGGTTATATCGCCCTTTTTTAGTAAGTCGCTAAAAACAATTAATGTAAAAAATACGATTATGAACTTTTATTCTTCGAAGTGATTAATGTGTTTCATTTGATTCCACGCGGACTTCGTCGCGGGCAACAAAATGATAGCTGCTTACGCATTACTTAAAATAGCAACAAAGATGGAAATTATTCAAGATTGTATTGACTACCCCGCTTACTCGTAAAAATTATTTCGATACTTGAAGGTCATAGATGAAATATAATTGTAACGATATTTTATACTGCCGTTAAACTCGGTATCGAGCCATCTTTTTTCATTTGTTAAAATCATTAAACAAAAAAGCAGTAAAGTTTTTCCATCGTTTTGTATACGTATTTTTTTACCAACGCCACGTCGTTTATCACTCAAGACAGAGAGAGGCGTTAATTTGACAAGGGATCTCCTGCTTCAGTAGCTTTAGCGTTCGGACGTTGATAATGTAACATTATCTGGGCGATACTGTGTCACAATTATAAAAGAAGAGTAATGGCGATTACAAATACAAACTTGCATAATGTTTCATGCAAAACGATTTAACTTTATTATTAAATTGCCCAATTACAATATTACGTCATGCAAGCAAAAATATGAACTTACATCGGACCAGATTTTTTTTATGTGTTTTTTTATGTATGTGACAGTTTTTTTTTATGTGAGAAGGTGGAAAACCGAGCATGCGGATCACCTGATGTTAAGTGAACGCTGCCCATGGACATCTGCAACAGGAAAATGTGTTGCAGATGCGTTGCCTACCTTTACTGGACAGAGGATGGCATAGGCACGAAAAAGGATATTTCCTTTTCCCCGTTAATCCCCTCCCCGTCCAATGCTTTCCCTTTTCCTATTCTATCCATATTAGGAGAGGCTGGGAAGGGTAAGGGGACTGAAATTAGGCCTTCGGCTCGTCAGACGAAACGTGCTTCTACTTCACACCTGTTTTCTGGGAGGTCTTGGTATTTCACCGGTCGAGCCGGCCCATTCGTGCAACAAATGTTGTTGCGGGCTCTACCACTGTTGCACATGGTGACCGATGACATTTCTGCCCCTCCGCAACATTCGGGAATGGGGCCTGCTTTACTTGACATGAAAAGAAGGTGGTATGAGGAGTATCCGTAACAGATGAGCGTGTATATTGATAATGAAGACCGAGACCACCCAGACATCCAATAACCAAAGTCTTCTATACACCTTTACACAAAACTAATTTAGGCTTAAACTCTCCAATCTCCAGAATGTGTAGGACATACAATGAGCTCTGCAAAGACAAAAACAACATCGACATCTTCAACATGCCCCTAACTACATACAGGGCACATACCCTTACGGCTTCAGAGGCACAGACCTGGACCTACCTATAGGAATATCTTGTTTGTTGCTATATAATTTATATTTTATAATCACTAAAACTTAACTTGTAATATGTTGAATGCTGTGTATACCTCTCATTGGCTAAGTTATCAGCATTGTTTTAATTTTAACATATAATTGTGAATGTTATGATAACTAAGCTGTTGCTAAACCTATAATAAATAAATAAATGAAGTAGCGAAATATTTTATTTTATTTAATCTTAAACTTTCTATGAAACGGCTTTACTCACGTTCGCGTTTTTCTCGGTGTATTTTGTACCGACAAGTTTCGGACCTGTCGGAGGTCCTTCTTCAGGGTGAGCGGTATTAATTCGCGGTCGCGGCCCGCCTCGCACTGCGCGCCTGTGCTCGCAACGCGCGACTTGACAGGGCGGGGGGTGCGGGGGGCGCCAACGATGACGACGAGCTCGACACTGATGGGTTATAGGATGTGATGTTGTAAAATACACCGAGAAAAACGCGAACGTGAGTAAAGCCGTTTCATAGAAAGTTTATTGATAATGTCTCACGATAGTTTTAATAATTTTATTATTTAATCTTCTTCGACGATCTGTTGTTATGCAAGTAGTCGCAAGTCGTCAAGGTATCGAAACGCCTCTTCAATATCCTGGATGTTAAGTCTTCGTGGTAATGCAGCTTTCTGGATTCCTGCTTGTCGAAGAAAAATATCGACTTACTACACAATTTGTGTGTAATGTGTAAATAATATCGTTCTTCAGGATATACTACTTAACCCACTTTTAATTGTTGCATATTTATGTCTAATAATCAAACGATAACTGAATAAAACATTCAACTGTCTTCCGAAATATTTTATTTTGTTACTTGAGCGAAGGTAAAATTAAGGTTTATATAAAATCCAAGTGTTCCTCAACCTTTTTACTCATTCCCTCCACATTTCCGTGAGCAGTAATCAACAAGAAAAAGCTTTCGCCTTTGATCTCATCGGAACATATAAGAAAAGTTTATCTTAGCCCTGAAGATTAATCTTTTTATACCCTTTGTTGTCTTCCGGATTTGTATTTTAAACATATTTCTAAACCCAGCAATAGTTCACGATGGTCTTATAAAAATGTATTGTGTGTTACGATACATTTTTTACTTTAGTAAGATTATCTCAAACAAAAGCAATATTACATCTTTATTATTACCTAGCTATTTGGCTCAACTGATAATCGATGAGGCCAACGTCTCCCAGTGGCATTAAAGGCGTGTACAGACAAAACGTATTGTCAGCCGCTGAATGTGAGTTTGTGTTTTTTTTATTTGTATTGAATTTTAGTTTTACCGAGCCTATGCATAGTACCGTAATAGAGTATTATTACGCTACTGTCCAAAACTAAGGTGTGATTTCACGTTCACACTGGGACTCACATTGGGTGTGAACGAAGCCTATTTGTAAAGAGATTTCTATGTCCAGAACTGCATTTGGAAAAAGGCACATAGACAGACTTTGCTATGATTAGTTAATAGACTTTTTATACAAATGGACATTATTTATAACATGGTGACCACCCAACCCAACCCACATCTATTCGTATATCTCATGAAATATGTTATTGGCAATTTTGCAGCCATTTACCATTGTTATCATATGACAATACCAACTCAAGGATACCAGTAGAATCAAATATATTTCACGTATGTCCAGACAGTTACAGGCAATAAGTGTAGCCAGCCAATGTTTACGTTCATTGCATTGGACAATTCACAACAATACGCGTGTCTTTATTAGATCGAGCACCCTTGCCAACTCGAAGTGCATGAAGCTATGACGGGGTCTGGAACAATGCCATATTTGTATTACATATAACACTGAATTGAATGATTCAATAAAGAGTAATACTCTGGTTCTCTTTAAGTTTAGCCTTACCACTTTCACAACGTAGGTGCTTCCAATCTTCTTTGACAAGTTTTTATTTTTTAACTTACAGCGAAAAAAAAAGTTTATTGAAAAAAATTTTATATGAAATTTAAACGGCAATTTACATAGTGATCGATATTGGCATTGGTGGATTGGAAGATTGCCTGTTTCCAACAGTCAATTGAGCAAGGCAGATTATGATATTTATTTTTTATTATGCTTACTTCTTTATGGATTTACAATTTTAACGCGAATACTAAACATTAGAATATTAACTAAATTTAATTATATAAGATTTGATAAACCACAATTCCTCGCACAAAACCACCACTTCCTACCCGTGATGATACGGGAGGCTAATTAAAGAAAAAAGAACATCCTAATTTCAATAGGGAAGAACCGGCTTGGGATTCCATGATTAATAAAATGAAATTACAAACCAAGCTTACAACTACAAGATCTCAAGATACCGTGAGCTCATTCTACGTAGATCGGAGCAGAAATAATAATTGAATACGGTACTTCGTCAGCAACTTTGACATGGAGACGTCTGACATCTCAGTTCTCCCCCAGCGGTCGTGAGACCATGAGTGCTGAAAGTTCCCGAAACGTCGGTAACCAAAAACCATGAAATACGCTATAAAATCCGTGAAATTTTTTTTATTCCAATGTTTCTTACTACTTCATTAGTATGTGGCGACGGCAATTTTCAAACTCTTGTTATTTTTTCAGCTAGGGTAAGTACCTATTGACCCGACCCCCTTACATAACCAAGCCTAGCCCCTTTACATATTTTTAAACTCAAATAACTTACAAAGTCAAGACAGACGACGAAATAATTGTTTTCAGCGTCATTTTTAAACACTATCATTGTTATTACTCCGTTTCCAACCTTTATAAAGTGAAAATTAAAATGTTTGTTCCAGAAATCCAGAGCTCGAGTTTAACCATAACATTTTTTAAACAAAGCTCCGCAATTCAAAAACGTTACTCACTTCTGGTTCTCGTTGCTAAAAGAACTAGTGCGCTGCATTTCGCCAAGTGTGTCACCTATTTTTATTGTTCCCAGCGCACTGCTACGTGTAACACACCAACGAATTGAAAGCCTTCGAAGGATTATGCAAAGAAATATTCTCTTCGGTACTGAAATAAAAAAATAAGGCACAGTAAATGTTTTCTTAGATGGCCTTAATATAAAAAAAAATGATATGCCAAGGCATAGCTCAAACTACTGGGCGAAAAAGGAAGATTTCCTTTAAAGATCTGAAATACACATACGTCACTTGTGTTTTGTTGGCTAAAGATAATTAATGCAATCCGTACGAAGCCGGGGCGGGTTGCTAGTCTTCCAATAAAATTGTCTTCTTATTTATTTAAACGAAATTGGCATATGAGCAAAGTGCAAATCCATTCTCTACTCTCGGACCTGAGAGCTTACATTTTGAAAAGGCGATAAAGATAGAGCCTGGATAACATTTTTCACACCATTTGCATGATAGTGAGAGGAAAATAAATGCAGTCATTAATTAATGACTAATAGGCCATTAAGTACAAGTTTGGTGCTTTTTATCGAACCAAAAATTACTCAAAGTAAGAGAAAAAAAAATATTTCGCTTTAAAAATGGTATACTTCGCATACCTAACGATCAACGAGGTTTTCTTAAGTTTTAACCTTCTCTACTTAAAAAAATATTTTTATTACCGATTTACTAACACCGTTAAAACAAACGCCGTCGTTAATCGTTTTACGTTGTTGCATAAATACTGTTATTTTGCGACGAAATCAGTCTGCACGTAAGTAAAATAGCGTGCGACGTTGCTATAAATAACGACTTCCCACCACAGGCGTGCTTATTGTTTTAAATTGCAAACTGCCATGTAATACTAGCCAGTACTATAATCATAATTATAGTATATCCTTACTGTTTTTCGTTTAGTGAATGTTGAAGACCACATTTCCAAACATTGAGTCCCCCCTATCATCTCAATACTTGCGTGATGCATTTTAAAGTGAACTATATATTCTAATGAAGTTTTACACAGTTCTGATTTAAGGCATATAAATTGTTATGTACTTTTTACCTTGTTAAAAGCTACCTTCCGGAGGTCAAAGCCGCTAATTAATAGAACTCTTTCGTAACACATTTTAAAGCGAACTTAATATTGGATCAAAAAAAATTCCCAGTTCTCATGAGAGTTATATAAGAGTAGCTGTAAAATAATATGGTAGTATTATTGATGCCAATTTATGAACTATGAATGTAGCAAAACATTTAAGTCTCTTATCATTTAGAAACAGAGTTTAACATTGTAAAGGATGGCCGGGTTCACAGTAAATATAAATGTATTTTGCCCTATTTATTTAGTAGAACATACATTAGTGCAATATCATTTAAATTGTGTTTTATTACATTTTAAAATGTATGGATTTTTCTTTACAAACGTAATCTGATAAGAGCTTTAAAGAATGATTTACTTAATACAAGAATTATATTCAGTATTTACAATTACAAGAAAGGAGACATTGGATTTTGAATAAGCAAATCAAATCTTATAAAACCCCTTTCTTTGTCTGCTTAGAAGTTGTCGATTTTATAGACATTCTGTGTACGTGAAATATGTTTTTTCGTTACTTTCCTTGAGTCCTACCCTTGAAATGAATGAGACTTGCAGTGACTGGCTGTCGGCCAACTTCGTGTTAGATTTTTTCGCCTCCACTTCTATGTTACAAGCTTGATAGTTTAAAGGATTGCGGTTACAATTTATTCGAAGTAATTTAAGTTTTGAAAGTGAAATATTGATCGAACTTTCAATTTATTTATTAAAGCTTCGAGTAAATTTTAAACCGGGTATTAGTATATCCTTAAGTGGCAATGATATACTATTTCAAAAAGATAAGTATGACTACATACTTCAAGACAAGGAAGTCAATTAGGAAGATTAATCGTGCTTCAACAGCTCTTAGTTTCATGTCCAAATTAGATATATATGTCTAGGAGAGCGCCTATATGTAGATATATTGACACACAGTGACATCTTGTCTTCGTGTACAGTCTATACTATTTGTTACGTTCATCTACCTTCCTGACCATCTCCTTCTAGTAATAGTGTTACTAGAATTTTTATATTTGAATTAAATACCAGAGAAATATTTAACCCGGCCTATCCACGTCGAGCGCAATGCAAATAAAGCCGTCCGTACTCTAGTGTTGTCATTGTTCTCTAAATGATAGCACAGCTTGAAAGTACTAAAAAATATACATTTAAATTCAAAACCATACATTTTTACTTATCCAATATATATTTTCACAAGAATTGATCACATGTTTTATAGTAGACTTAAAACAATGTGTCCTAATATTCTTAAAGGTAAGTAAGTAGAGTCTAAGTTCGAAAACCTTCATCAGTTATCAAATTCATTATTTTCTCAAGTCAGGGACACCTAGTATATTTTTAAACTAAAGCACTAACCAGAGAACTGCATATAACTGCATTATATATCTTACCTAGGGTAAACATCTTTTTAGTGACTTACTCATTACGAAGTTGGAGTTAAATATGTTTTATATTAAAAAAAAACTTATTTGTGTGTCACTGGTGGAAGCTAAAAGTCAACCTTTTTACCCCCATTTGGCATAAAATAATTATTAAAATATAAACTGTTGTAAAATCTTTTTAAATATTGTCGTTGCAGCCCGCATAATCACATTCTTTTCAATAATGACGTTAAACCAAAAAAGAATACTTCTTCGAGCGCCTTTGTACATTTTCCTCCGAGCTCCGAAGCGAAGAAGTGCTGAATCCTTTGAAAAAAATTAAGTGTTATTTCTTTACCCCTATACTGCAACATAATGAAAAGAGACAGGCTCAAAGGAATAAAAATAAATTGGACCTAATTTAGATATAACTATATAAATATAATTTGCCAATTGAAGTTTGGCAATATCTATGTACTTATTACCTAATAGATTATTACAACTTATCGTCGACATCCCTAATAGTAAGTATAATTTTTACATTTATATTATATTTGAATACATCATAATGTTGTGTCAATGTTTCTCTTGCTTATTCCAATTCCTACATCTTCTTATTTTCAGCATGGTGCTACAAGAGTAACACAAGCTCTCTTACTATGAGCTGATGTGATACTTTAAACAACTCTGTCCACACTTTCTACTCGGTACTTAATCAATTATACAGAAGTTATTCACGTTTTTACCTTAATATCTGTATATTACTCATGCGAGCCACCTGATCCTTCTGTTAATTGAGCATGTTATAGTTATGAAGTAACTAGAAATATACAAAATGTAAATGCTAATAGCATTTATTACTACGACAATAATAGGAACTGAGGTAATCATCATTTGGTGCTATCCCACTTCTCACCAAGTTCTCGAGCCGCAAGTAATTGGCGAAGCATCGTCACCTGTCGTGCTTCATTCTCAGCCAATGCGATTAGCAATCACGCTGCCTTTGCATTACCGGCTACATCTCTCACTAAATGAATACATAAAAATGCAGTCCCGATGCGGCTACTTCAATCTAGTGTTCTGTATACAATGGATATCATTGAGAAGTATAGTAGTTAGTAGGAGTATTTAAATTCTCAAATTTACTATCAATATTTTTATTAGCATTAGCACACGAGCCATTTAGGTCCATTATATGTATGTCCAGTGCGGGTTGGTGGATGTCACATGTCTTCAATTTTGTTGGCTTAAGCCGGTTTCCTCACGATGTGATTAGTGGTGATGAAATAAGTTTTACAAAGTAAATTGCCTGTCTGGGATCGAATCCGCGACCTACAGTACGCAAGTCGTAACCACACCACTAGACTGCTCGCATCCTAGCTCGCAGTCCCTACCAAATAATAAGGCGATTGTTCCAATGGTTTTTTTATGTGTTAGGTACATTGGCAATAATTGACTATCATTTTAACTTTCGGATTCGAACCCACGACCTTATGATCAGCAGTAAGTACCCTTACCCATTAGGCTATTAACACTTCAATACCAAAATGAATGTTTTAAATGAAAAACTGCCAATCGACTTACGTTTCGCCAAATGAAATATAAATATTGAAATATGTTTTTTGAACATTTCACAGGTACATTACAAGCTTGACTTGCGTGCTTATGGCGGCATGGAATCGCGTGTGACGTCGCTTGGGGAACCTCGCCCACATAACGGGGTCAACCAGACCCCCGCATTCCGGCGCCGGGTGGAATAACATGTTTGACCCTGTTCCGTAATAAAATGACAGTGTTATTCCATTTACGTCACACGATATGATCAAATTTTCACATTCTAACAACGACGCCGAAGTGAGTTTTAAATTTAATAAACGTTCAATATTACTTATGCCTGTGCATTGTGATAGAGTCGTGTTCTGTTTTGGTAAGCGTTTATTGACAACTAGTTAACCGCCCCGACTTCGCCCGGGTTTAATTATGTTGATCCGATCGCTACCAAACGGAGGAATGTGCCAATCTGGACAATCCCTGTAAATTTCATCGAAATCGGTCTAGTTGGTTCGGAGTCTAGGTCTATAGTGAACATAAATATTTCGCTTTTTACATACTTTTTTTCATAAGAAGTATCCTATGTTATTTCTAATACCTCCAGGAGTATGTGAACAAAGTTTCATGATGATCGGTTAAGTAGTTTTCGAGTAAAAGCGTAACAAACAAACTTGCATTCACATTTATAATATTATTAGGGATTTTTGTATCCTATTTGAAACCTTAGTAAGATTTATAAGATGCGGACCTTACTAGTTAACTGTACACCACGGTGAATGAAAAATGTAACGCGTGAAAACCATATAGACATATTTTCCCTCAAGTGAAAAATAAGTCATAAACAAAAATATTTATGTTGCATTTTGGGGTCGTAAGTTTTATAGTCGTTATACAAAGAAAGTTGCAATAATCGAAAGGAATATTATTCCCTTCGATTACAACTTGCTTTGGTAACGTTAATTTAAATTATCAATTAACTTTTCAGCATACCTGAACCACGAAACATTTCACAATTGTAGTTACTAAACCAGCTTTTAAAGCAAACCTTTCACTTATACCACCTCGTCCGAACTATTAATATCATAAATGGGATTGTGAGTTTGTTTTTTACGATTAAACTCCTTAACGACCTAACAAATCAACATGAAATTTTTCACACACATTGTCAGGGGTAGTGAAAATCACATGGGGTACTTTATTCCGAAAATAAAAAAAATCGAAGTTATACTTGGAATGTCTACAAACATTTCCAACGCAGAAAATGAAGAAGGAATGCGTGCGAAGCCCAGGTAAACAGCTTGTATAATATACACTACAAAAAGGTAAGAAAACTTACCCGCCATAAAAGTTTAATCTCGGGCAACTTATGTAACATTTTCATCCACTCGAAGTCAAGTTTTCTTCATTGGACTTATTAAGTTTTAGACATCATGAGGGAAGCGGTATTTGGCACGGAGCCAATTTTCATGTAGCACTTTTAATGCGCTTAAGTTTGACGTGGTGCTACACTTAACAGCGTTGCCCAGATTTAAAATGTTTATAAAATTTAAGAGGGTTAGCTCGAACCTGTTTTGAAGAAATATACTCGTACACCTAATGGTTAAGGGTACGGACTGCCGGTCGTGGGTTCAAATCCGCCATTCTATTTCTAGTCATTCTAGACTATTGTCATGAACCATATCCTAGCACAAGCCATATAAAATCTACTCTTTCCTTAATTTAACCAAGGTTTTTGTTTGACTGGTAATCTTTGTTATAAAAAATCCAAACGAATACAAAATGCTAACTTAGAGGCATCTTTAATGTGGTATAAATTACGTCAAAATTACCTTACTTATGCAAGATATGTCAAAAAGTGTAATGTAAATTTGTTAGAAAAGATAATTTTAAATTTCTCTTTTTATATTAACTCATAACGCATCAGTTAGCTGTCGTTTATAGTGCAAGGGTACACGGGTAGTTTCTTTTTCCCCTGGGTTCGGTTCAGCTGATTGCAGAGGGTTCCAGTGGGTTCCTTTGGAGATCTCAGAACCGGCTGCCGCCGCACTGGAAGATGACCACCGACGGAGTTTTAGAAGATGCGAAATTAAGTAAATGTAAATGCACTAGGTAGTATCGTAAAAGATTGAGAACGCTTACTACTAGGTCAGTTATTCACATCTAAAAGGCACTGTTCAGGAATTGATGTTCAAAAAAGAGGCCACTGAAAACGAGTAGTTCAGTGTATTTAATATTGAAAATGACAATGCTGTTTTTCATGTGTTTTATCCATTTTATCAAGATCCTTTCAAATAACGCGACTCCATAGATTAATGGCTACAAAAGAGGAAGTAGAGGTGTGCATGGAGGTCAAAGTAAATCAGCGCGAGTGTTCAGGGACCGTACACGATTTTATGATCCGTGAATATCGCACAGACATTTCTAGATGTTTGAATCGCATTTTTATTGTTATGTAAATGCGAGTTTCCTGTTAGTTGGGATTTCAAAAGGGGCGATTAGGACGTCTGGTTTCGAAGGTTATGCACAATACGGAGTTTTCCCCTTATTTGTGAGGTATGGTATCGATCGGACACTACCACTGCGGGCTTCTGAATTTGTAGATTCCACGATTTATGTTCGATTTCTAAATAAATTCGAAAATGGCTGAACTTGAGTTATGGTCCACCCGGTCGTTTAACTATGCGTGAATAACTTTCATGTGAATAACTTTCATGATGCTATCTGAATAGATTTAATCATTTGGAAGAGCAAACTCCATTTTAGCAAAATCATATTTCTCGTCATATTACTTTTCGTTTTTAATTCACATTCATTTGTGGTAAACTTTGAGACGAGGTTTTATTAAATTTAAATATTTAAAGAAGATAAACTTTGCAGTCGAATTATCTTCGGCAACGTAGTTTCTAAAAGTATATTTTTTTTCTAAGTATTTGTGCCTTTTGTAGGAGGACAAGTTGTCCCTTTGCTTAATAAGTTTGATGAAAAGTGGTTCTTAGTAGCTCTAAATACTTCAAAACTCTAAATAGGTTATAAAAAAAGAATCACTGATTTCGACCGACATTATTATTATTATTTTCGTCATGATTGGTCAAATCTAAGAATGTCTAGGCTAAAAATAAACATAAATTAGGAAAAACATCGCACAAAAAAATTAATTGTAAGCAAATAAAATGTTGCAGGCGGAAAAAAAACCCGATTTCGTAACAAATGAAGCCGGCGGCCGAGACATATCACAGAGGAAACTATGAAATCGTTTGATAAAATTTTATTGAATTTTCCGTTCGGTATGAAGGACGGGGGTTATTGATAGCGGGACCGTGACGAACTGGGAGCGCTAAAATGATGTTACTTAGTAGAATTTTTAGTATCTCTTAATAATAAGTAAGTCTTGTACGAGCTAATTGTATCATCTATTTACTTGTCTTCTTGCAATGTTTTCTTTGATTTGAGGGTGATATTTCGTATTTACGTCTTACTCTTCAAATCTTATGCTGTAACAGTACACTTAAATTTGATAAGTAACAGTTTAGTGGCCCAATTTTTGAACGAATATGAAACAATGTTTGAAATATATTTTAGGATTTTTTTTATCTTCCAAAGATTACAGAACAGGCGCGCAGAAAATTACTGTTTATAATATTTTAATACATTAAGCAGTTGGCATAGAAAATAATTGAATCACTTAGTTATATTTAAGCTAAGGAGAAGCGAATACAACTTAGTTAAGAAAAAACAAAACAAAGGTGCCTTTCTTACTTTACTGACAGGTTATGCTAATATTATAAAAATGAAAGATCAAAGAATAGCTATGTGGTAGAGAAAGTAAGTCACTTTCTATTGTAATACAAAATTTACATTAATAACTTACACTTATTTTACAACTGCAACACCAGAGGGACTGCAAAGGAGTTGGCAGCATTTAAGAAAGGAAGGAAGAAGAAAGGAAGGGCGTACCCTCATCTTGAAAACCTAAATCGTATTTGTTTGATTACACTGATGTTATCTTTAAACTTAGTGGTAGCATTAAGTGTCATGTCAATAAACCCGCATTAACAAGGTTACACACATTCATAACACCCTATTTGTATGCAAATCGCATGGTACAAAATTAATCTTAGAATGTTAATTTTCACACTTCCTTAGATGTTTACACTTGTAGGTCAGTATTTACATCTGTTTTTGTGGCCTGTTTACCATTAAAATCCTTTAAGCCTGTAGTATACGAAGCTTTACATTATATACAAATAAATATGGAACCCAGATTAGTCAGATTGATTGATTGATTGATTTGGCATGATCCTGTCAACTTGTTTATTGGTTACAGACACTTAAATTCTTCACCAATTACTATACAAAGCTACATTATCCAGAAGTAACGTTGGTCATTTCTTTTATATTCTGTAGTATTTAAATTCCAACGAGTGAAGTCAGGCTTTATCAGTTAGTTATATTATATAAAGTGACATTGGTCACGTCGCTCAGTGATAATAGCAAAACAAGTTTCTGTCTATTAAAAACAAAAAAAATGTTATGAATGTTTTATAAGCAAGCACTCATATTTAAACAAGTCTTAACACCTCATCAATCATCGGACAGATTGATGAATGGCCGAGCGTGGACGCTAATGAATTTTTAGGCCCGCATCGCTTGCATCCAGCTCGCTTATTACATTTCTGAATGAACTGGGACCACACCGATTGTTGTTGGTTTTATTTGGAGATCTTAACTACACTGTATCGGTACAGTTGCATTGACTATTATGGATTAATAACAATACATCATTTATTTTTTAAACACAAGTTATTAAAGTAAATATTGCCTGCAATATAAGATTTTTGTTAAATATGAATTAATTAACAAAATATTTAGCATATAATGCGTACCGCACCTATCCTAAATCCATCGCACTTCATTCTAATACAAAGATTAGGAATGAGATATTTATGGGTAGGGGTAGTTGTCGCTTAATATCAGTAATGGCGCGAATTCTTAGTCCACTATCTTTTTTTTTAGTTGGGATACCTAAAAATGAGACGAAATGACCAAGAACCGAGTAGCAGAGTTTTGTTGCGTATTTGATAATCGGCCAAATCTCCTTTAAACATGCGTGTTACACACGTTACTTGGTAGTATAGATACTGATTAAAGAAAGAGAAATAAAAAAATGTATCAAATTAGAATGTATATCCACCAAGTTTGATTGCCTTAGAATATTCAACAATTCTATTTTGGATACAGTTTGATTACAGTTTGTTATCTAATTGTACACTATTCCTTTCAGTTGACGTAATTATTCAGGGCGTTGTAAGCGAAGCAACCAAACCTACAATTAACCTTTCAATAATAGACAACTTTACAGTTACATGTGACGTATTGACTATGACATTCGCATTTAAAATAAAGAGATTTATATGTAATAACAAAATAAAGGTCTTAATATAAACTAATAAAATATATTAGAAACCAGGTATGAGAACGTGTGTAGTGGAAGAGTCCGGAACAACAACAGCTTGACCGGTGAAATACCACGATTTAATAGAGGACATGCGTAAAGTAGAAGTATGCTTCTGCGTTTCGTACGAACAGTGAGTTTTCTTCTCTTTGCCATCCTTTTCTAATAAGAATTGAATGGGGGCAGGGAGGGAATACACGGGGATTAGCAATAAAATAATTGTTATTAAAGTGATATTCGAAAATAAAAAGAATGCCGTTTTTTTTAAATCATCAAATCTTTACTTAACTTTGAAAATAAGTCATTCGTTATTTTGTTTATAAATTTTCCTACTACTTTCAAAAATATATAGAAGCAAAAAGTTTGAACGTGATTTAATAAAAAAAAATTGAAGGAACTTAAAAAACCTTAAACTTTATAAGTCGTCGAAAGCGTGAGGAGTACAGATCTTAAATCGATTATTCGGTGTCGAGACCTTTTGCTTCCAAAGATGGTACGTAACGTACTAGGGGCGCGACAGAGGTCCAGTCTACAAAGGCGGGCACAAAATATATGCGATCACGACAAAAGTCACACCAAAATCGGACAATCCCTTACGGTCGGTCATAGGACCGTTACAAGATTGTAATGGTAGATCTATATCTACCTATGTATCAAATAAACAAAATTGTAAACAGAAAATTTGCATTGTGGCAGTAGAAGACTCCGTAGATCTAAATTTTATAAATTTGAACGGACTTGGGCCTCATTCGAGTAACTTCCCATATCACTGTACGATCAATTGAACAAAGGGCGCGTTTTTTCGGGCGTGGAGAAGGTAATTTTAATCAAATATCACCTCTTTATAGTTACTCTGCATAGTAATGAACTTTTACAATATTGCAATTACAAATCGAACAATACAATACAACTAAAATTAAAAAGATTAATTAAATAATTTCTGAAGGAATAACGTCCGCCGAGCAAGTGGGTGCGTGCGCGCTCACTGCCGATCGACAATCGAATCCTGTCTAGACCCAAGAAGGCCGCCTCTCCAGTGTTCGGCGTTACGTCAGAGTGGCAACCTTGTTACGTTCAGAAATTACAATCCAATTAAATCCGATTTTTATCTACACAATTTCAATTTAAATACATCTTTTACGTTTTATCTATCTCATAAAACTAATTATTTTGAGTACATACAAAATTTCTTTTGTGTGTGCATAATGTTCTTTACTGCAAATTTGGATTTTTACTAATCAAATTAGGCATTTTATAAATCAAATTCGGATTTTTGCGTATCAAATTAAATATTCAAGTTTTTCAAGGATCTACCCTGATTAAATTCGAACTGATGAATGAACTGAACAATGGAAATTTGATTTTTAAAAGTCTGAATTTAGTATATGGTATACAAGCCCGAATTTCATTTGCGAATTGCAAAATGTATGCTCCGAATTGTAGGTTAAAAATCTATGTACAATTTATTGACTCTTCGTTTTTTTACTAACGTGACTCTTCTAGTTTAGACTAATTTTTCAAAAATATGTTGGACATAAATATGGTCTCAGAATTTCAAAGAGTTCAACAGATAAACAATTAAAATTATGTGTATCTAATTTTGACATTAGGGTAAAAATAAGGCTGAGAAATGGGTGGAGAGGAGTCATTCATTATGGTATGAAATTTTGGATAAGTTTTTGTTTTGGATATAGAAATAATATTAAATCATTCATTTTTAAGGGTTACCAAAGTAAAAATCCAAATAATACCCGAAATTGTCCGAAACTTTTATTTTGGATTCGGATACGGAAACGAATGAAGGAATGTAAATATTTTCATCTAAGTATAGATAATTGTAGTTACTCTTGTGTAAAATAGATGCAATCAGCTACCTAATGAGATCGTCATGATCGCATACAAAAATGAAATAGCATGCATTTCAATGTATGCTAACACAATACCATAAAAGACGCAAACGGTTGCGAAAATCGAATATTATTTTCTTTTCAAGTATATTTAAAAGCTTTCTCCAATTCAGTGGTTGTCGACTAAGCGTGCGCGGCGCTGCGGGATACAGACCATATTTATGCATAGAATAAAGATCGACTATATGGTATGGTCGTCTTCTTACTTACTCACTACGTGTTTCTATTATTTGCAAGAATATCAAAAATATTTTCATTGACATATTTATATTGATACACCACACGTACGTTCACGATTGAAAGTAAAGCTTTTTCTAAGCTTTATTTTCGGGCCCAGTTTATATGCAAACTTCTGTCACAAATATCGCCTGTGGCCTTGTGAATATTTGACTAAATTGTAACATTTCTCGGCGGGAAAAAAATCCAATTTCACATCCGTCTACAACACGTGACGCGGAGAAAAAGCTTTGGGCCTGACAAAGCCGTCATAAAGTTCCCAAGTAATTCATAAACTTGGAAAGTGCCATTCCGCCGGAAGGAGCCACTACGATTCGCCCTCGCGACAGAGACCTATTAATTTTTACGATCCATTTAATTCTTTAACCTGGTGGAATCGATTTATAACAGTTTTATGGTGAGTCGCGATTTAACTGACTGTAAAGCTTCCGTCGTTGTCTCGACTGCATTTGGATTCCGCCGCCCTCCGCACGCCATTGAAAACTACCGGTGAGGTTGCTAATTGGATTTCCTACTTCATTAGTATCGCTTTGGGGCGAGTTTACGATGACAGAAAAGGGGAAAAGAAATGAATAATCGATCGAATGTAGCAGACATGGGACTGAATGGGCAGGCTAGCTAGGTCTTAACTAATTAACGGGTAGATAAAATCAAATGGATCGTGCTTTCCCTACTTTAGTAAAGACATCAGATATTACGCGCATTATGCCGTATATATGGTATATTGAGTATGTAAATAAGTTATTAATAGCTTATTATGTTAATATATCGTAATGTTTAAATATTATATACGCGCCTCTTTCTTTATGCTAAACGAGAATGACTATTCAATATAAAATCAAATGAAATCAATAGAAGTACACTCAAACAAGATTAAAAGTGCTTTAATTATTTTGTACATCAAGATGTAAAAATAATAGAAAATTATAAGTTTTTGTGCATAAATATTACAGTCTGAAGTAAATTAAAACAAATAAAAATGAATTAAATTTTTGAATTCTTAACAATTTTTCAAGAACAGAAGTTGACCTAAGCCAAAAATGACATTTATTTTACTGGTGTTGCTAACTTTTTGCGTAAAAATTACATCAAGCTATAAAAATCAGGTCCACATACGACGTAAAGTATAGTACGTACTAAATTAAAAATGCCTTTTAATAACGTCGCGATTACGATATAAAAAAGATTCTGTGCTCCCTGTGAGCCGTCAGTATAAGCAAATTATTTTTCTCACTTCATTTTTTTGTACGTAATGAAGTAATACTTAAAAAAACATTTCATTTTTCTTTGCAACAAAAGAAACAAAATTTCTAAATGCACGTTAATATTTTATTTATGTTATTTTTTAAACAATTCGTTTCATAAATGAATAAGTTTCCATTTTTGGGATCCTCAAGCCCATTCAAATAATTCGAAATTATTATTACTTACTTTATTATTATGTAGTTAACGTAATATTGACTAAAGCACTGTATTTTCTTATCGCGGGTTCTAAATAAGACAGTCTCATTTCAATGGTGGTTTCATTAATATCGTGTGTTTTCATATAAAACAGTTAGCAACTATTAAACAACCCCAGCGTATTTTTGTGGATCAAAAACGAAAGCCAGAAGTGAGAAGCCAGTGGAGTGACTATCAATCAACTACAAGAATTCAAATCTTAATGTCGGTCGGTGGCCTATGTACGTCAGCAGGTTACGAGCATGGTTCGCAATAAATTACATCAAACCGGTGGAGTATTCGAAATACTTAGTGGCAATAGTGGACACTATACCACTAGATCTTATGATTGATGCTTCGCGATAAACCCGAAAGTACGGACACGTCAGTCAGGTTAGTGGAAACCGAGTGGTTCAACGATTTGTTGTCACATAGATTAGGTAAAGTTAACCAATTCAATTACACCTAGCTGAAGCAGTTTCTAGGTAGCTAGACAAAATATAAAACATAAAATGTGGTTTAAATGATGTAACCTAGGCTTAATTTAATATAGTTAAGTCATGTTTACATTATTTACAAAGATACTACGTACTACCGCAACCTTCCAAGCAATTTAGGTAGTATTATTTTAAAACGTTACGTTTTGATTAATTTGACTAAATACAAACAACAAGTTTTGTCTTGAATTTTTTTTTCTCATCTCAATTTATATTTTATCTTTTGATTGTAAGAGTTCTTTGAAAAGGACTTTTTGCAACACAAACACAATACAATAAAATTTTCTACAAAGGCCTCCATTGTGAACGCATACAAGTTATGACTGATGGCGGAAAATCAATTCGCATCGACCCCTGACGTTTCACTTATGACCCTCCATATACCCCCTTCTCCCTTCAAGCCACCCGTCTGATCTAGCTGTTTTTCGCCTTCATTAGACACGTCAAAATAACGAAAAGCCGCGGGAAGCCGAGATTTTCTTGAACAGTTAAGGGTGCCGTAGTCAAAAATAACGACTTACGTATACTTGTTTATCTTAGGCGACTTTTAAGAATAGAAATTAACGATTTAAAATAAAGAGAATCGTTTAAATGCTAGAAGCTAGACCTAATTCTGTGGATCATACAGCTTCCGACTGGTGATATAATGAAGGAGATTATACCAAATCGGTATCTAGACGTATCTGTCCTTTTTCTCTATCAATAAATTATATACTACTAACTTCAGATAGATTATTACGAGGACTTATTAATTACTTGATAGTCGTCCAGTCGTCGCGTGCTTCTTCAACTATCTTTCAATGATGAGGCCAATATTTTTATTTGATAATATTTAAATACTTCTTAAGTGTATCAGAAATTTATACACGGAACCCAAAACATGATAAATGAATTCTATGAAAGATCACTTACAGGGAAATGGCGTAATGTGCATTTAAATATGATTCCATGGGGTATGCGTGACTCAAGGTTCAGTCGATGTAATCGCAGAGAAATTTATTCCAAGCAACCGGTTGCGGGTAGAGAGGGGGTAAGTCACACAGCTTGCTTAATAACCCGAAAATATGAACTTCAAAGTTTTAATTGGCCTACGTTTATCGACGTCGAGGGTGAGCTCGTGAAACGTTTTGATTCTATGACGTGATAACACTCGTATTAAATTAACGTTCTATTTATGTGGCTGCGAATAATTAAATCCGGTGAGAAAACAAAGTAATTTAAATTTAATTATGACTCTTAGGAATACTAAAAAATGTGCTTAAATACACTTTTTATTCTCACAAAGAATTACGTCGTTTTATTTTAAGAATAGATTACTAAAATATTAATCTCTAAGTAATAAATTATCTCTAATTAAAATTTAGTGGCAATAATACTATTGGATATTATAATACCCAGTATCGATATTTTCTAAAACAATGGAACTTTATTCCAACATCTGACGTATAATGGAAAGACGTATAAGCTCGCGGACTTAGCTGTCCTTCTGTTTCACACCAAACTTTTTTGTTGTAAGTTGTAAGGAAAAATAAATATTTCACAGCACCCTCAGTCGCACCCTTGTTGGTGGAATCACGCGTCGCTTGCGCGTGTTTTCACGAAGATGGATCAGCCGTACGCGCGACGTTGGTGTCACAGACGGGCGTTTTAAACGCGACTTTTAAAACCGAAGAACGCTGTAACTTATTTTATCAAAAAGGAGGCAAACGACCAGCGGATCGCCTAATATCAGTGATCACCGACGCCCATGAACATCCGCAACACTAGAGGAACTGATTATGCGGTGACAGCCTTTTAAGAAAGCGTACGATCGCTTCTCGAAGTAGTCTATGTCGTATTGGTTTGGAAATCCCGCTGGCGATAGATCATTCCACAACGCGACTGTGTGTGCAGGAAATTATGCGTAAAACAGACGCTAGTACAACGCCAACCATCAAGATGATGATGATGGTAGTTAGAACTTGGTCTATTAAGCGATGACGAAACGAAACGTTGGAAAATTTGCTTTTCATTAAATTTCAAGTTCTTTTTTGAAGCAACTTTCTGTCTGTTACTATATTTGCTGCATGAATGCAATGGTGACCAATGATTACTACTACTCTCTGATATGAAAGGCACCGTAATCATGAGAAACTTTTTGGACAACGACACGTACCTTTCACGTTATTGTGAATTTCAATATCCTGGTACGCACCGTATTGTCACTGGTACTTATTCGACTGTCATGACAGTTGAAACGCATTAATGAGAATATTTCTTACAATTTTTGCGCGAACTTTCTTGTATTTATATGTTTAAGATGGTGATAAAAAAATAATTCTATCTCAATTTTGAGCATCATCTCTGCCTTTGGGGGATTCGCAGTCAAACACAGAGTTTATTGATTTACATCAGGTATTATTTGATTCATGGTTTATATTCGTTTCCCAGGTTGTAAATAACTTTAAAAGTTACTAACAGATATAATTTTAACTTACCACTTAAGCATTGTTATTTCCTATTATTAATATATTTAGCCGCTCGTTTGTTTTGCTCCCCCCTTCGAAGATGGATCACGGAGCGCGCCGGGGGGCGCTGATCGCTCGATAAACGCGCGCGATATGGAAAACTGTGGAATGCGAGCCACCGCATGCGACATACCAACACAAGCTTCAGTTAACACAACTTGCTCAGTATTTTTTTTTAATTTAACAACGTTGATGTTTAAAATTTGTATTTAAACAAAGAACATTTTGTTCACCGAGCGAGTCAGTAAATTCATTTTTGGGCGTTATTTTTACTTTAAGTATAATTCTGAATAGCATAAGACGCTTTCCACTGCCGTTGGAACACGCAGCATCTGACTCCGGAAATAATGAAAAACATGTCATTAGTTCTTGCAAAATCCAATCCCAAAAAATAACAATTAACATTACAAAAAGTAACAAAAGTAAACAAACACGTAGATTTTATCGTCCGTTTTGAAAGTGCCCGAAATCAATTTCTATGGGTTAACATACAATGGTTTTCATACATGTCTGGGTTGATTTGTTCAACTGATGCAGTAAACATTTGCATTGTACATTGGTGCGGGAAACCAACTGGCTCGGTACTTGTGTATGTTACGAACCGACTGAGAATTTTGTCAGTTTTTAATCTCTCTAGGCATATCATGAACTGAACGCCAAGATAATTTGACGTATCGTGTCAAAAGCAACAAACCAATGTTTCCTTTGATAACATACATTACAACGTAATACATTAACTTTATTTATCTATCATGCCCAATCTAACCTATTCTAATTATCTTCCTTTCTAACTTAAACTTTAACGTAATAAATATCACAAGATCAGTTGAAAGTTTTACCATTCTACTTCGACAAAACCAATGCTTCGTTCAGTTCACAGTTCGGTCTAGTAATTTTATAAGTTGACGATGTTCACAATCTCTCAGTGACATGTGTACAAATGTCACAAACATTTATCTTTCACGCGCCATTCCCTCATATCTAAAACATAATGTTTACATAAAAAATGTAATATAATAACGTCAGAGAGTCGTAGCAAAAAGTCTAAAAGTCTAGAACCGGTATTACTTATAGAAAATGCACTCAAATAAGCATTAAGTTATCATTTCTATATTAAGCTCGTACCGGGAGTTCTGGAATCGTTTTAAACTTTTCATCATTCAAAGACAGCTGTTACGTTCTTAGCCCTCCCCCTAGAAAACAAACTAGAGGTTTTTTTTACTTCTCTTGGTTCCCTGTAAAGTGTAAGCAACAAAATAATGTAATATAACGTGGGCGTAATTTTTTTAGGTTCATTATTGATAATTCGTTAAATTATAGTTTACTAGAGGTACCGAAACAAATGTTGCAAAAGTGAGTGGCAGTGTTGGTAGGGGACGTCCAACGAGAACTTATATCGATCAGATTGGCAACAAGGGCGATATAAGGAGTACCTGTAACCGACGAACATGTATGTGTAGATGTACGGATATACAAGAAGCGAAAAAGGTGTGTCAGGATTGTTTCAAATGGAAACCCATAATCTCTGCCTACCCCTTTCGGGCGTGATCGTATATTTATTTTATTTACTTTAAAGACGTACAAACTTATTTTGCATATAGAAAAATGAAAATAATAAATTACCTATGTCCCAAAGGGAATCTTGATTTACGAATTAATTATTCTTTTAAAATGAATCAATAATATGGCACAATAATATGGTACAATTTTTTTCATTATTTAATTGATGTGTATCTAAATTATTAGTGAGTTTTATGGCAATTTATTTGATAATATTCAAATAAATAGCAGCTTATCGAATTCTAATTAATATAATGTAATATAAATTCGAGCTTGTTTGTTACGCTTTTACACGTAAGCGACTTAACAAATCATCGTGAAATTTTACATACATATTTGTCACGGATATAGAAAACGGCATAGGGTAAACCGAAAAAGAACCTAATATAAGTTGCCATCGGAAGGTATGGTAGTAACTTTTTGATATTAAGGCAAAATCCAGTAACTAAAATTAAAGAGACGCGCCAGTTCAGCGAGGAAAAAAGTAAAAGAAAATCTTTTGCACTAAACAAAAATAAAATAGAATAGAGTAAAGAGAGAGATACATAAAAGTAGTTATTAAAACATCATGTGTTTGAGATGAACCAAAACGCATTATTCACACGTTTTAATCACGGTTAAATTTGCTATAGTAATAAACGCTCTATTAAATAAAAAGTGGACCTTCCCGCACTCGGCAGAGAAATTAATAAAATCTAATATGTCGGACTGTGTGTATGTCAGAGCGAGAGAGAAACACAGAGTATATGAAAAGAAATATATTACTACAAATTTCATTTTCATGTTAAATAAACAAGCGTCGAATGTCCTTGCGAACTCAAGTACTCATATATCATAAAATATATCATACATAAAATTTGTACAAAGCCAAACCAGTTATACTTACAAAATATACTTTGAAATACTTTCAAGAAGCACATTTTTTTATATCAACCTTTATATTAAATAAAAAATATACATCAATAAAACATCTTTAGAAGTCCCTTGAAGGTCCTCTTAAAATAATGTCTATCTGCAAAAGTTCATGTATAAATATTTATTTATGTATATATTTCACATGAAAGATCAAATACTCCATGTTATGTGAGTCAAGCTTCGTATCTAATATTTGAAAGTCCGTTCCAATTCGGATCTTCAATATG
This sequence comes from Papilio elwesi, assembly GCA_029849275.1. Lineage (NCBI taxonomy): Eukaryota > Metazoa > Arthropoda > Insecta > Lepidoptera > Papilionidae > Papilio > Papilio elwesi. The sequence goes on from CM056697.1 coordinate 9,208,796, forward strand.
AACGAGTATATCTATATATCTAAGTTGTTGATACAGATGTACATACTTTAGCAGATAAAGGGATCGACCCCATTTCAATTCGAACTATCCGTACACGTCGAAACCCTTTTACAATAATCGAATATAGCTTTCATCTTGCGAACATTCAAAACGGACATTTTGTATAATGATATTAGTATATCTCTTTTTTATTCTAATTCATGAATATGTTTACGAAATATTTGTTTCACATGTACTTATGTTCTTATGAAGTAATTTTTTAACATAGCTGAAATTTTATCCGTGCTTAAATAGATCTAGTACGAAGCTATGTCATCGAAATAACTGTGTAACTCTTTCGATCCTACAGCGTTAAGTAGAGTCTTGAGAGAGAGAGAGAGAGAGAGAGAATTATCTCTCAAGTATCTCAAAATTGGAAACACTCGACAACAAAAAGACAACTTCAAAAGTTATCTTTAACTGTAAAGCATCGAATTGAATGTAATTAATTACATTTACATTTTGTTATTACTGCTTTCTTAAAACTGAGATGGGAATTGAATTATTTCATCTTAGAGGACGATTTTGTAGGAAAACAATTTTACTCTCAAAACAAGTTAACGAAGTAAGCCTTAGAGAAATCTTGAAGAATACTAAATAAAGTTTTATCATGAACCGAAGCCGACAAACTATTAAAGTAACTCTCAAGAAAGCAAAAATAGCAGAAACTTGAAGAAGCCCGAGCGTAATTTATTTTTAAGCGCAACAAAAAAATAATTTTGATGCAAAACTTTCTATGGGCTCTCTTACATTACTGACATGGCACCAGACAACTTTTCTCATAATATTCTCAATTCCTCGATCGTCTAACAATGGACATGACCATCTAATTTTAAACACCTAGTATTAGTCCCATTGGTAGTATAAAAGGTAGACTCCCCATTGATCATGTCTGTGTCTTCCAAAGATATGTATACAACCGACATTATTCTTCTCGATATTGTCTCCGTAACACAAATTATGTTCAACTGATTTTCTTTATTATTTGACCTTTATAGGCTTTTATTAGCTTGGTGTGTCTGTTTGTTTGTTTGCAGGCGACGGAATATTTGACCGTGATTTTGAACTCCTTCAAAACGTCGGATTAATAATGATAATGCAACATTTTAAATAGTTTTTGCCATTATCCTGATCAGGATCTTCAGAATTTGCCATTTTTTATGAGAATAACGACATCTATGTGTTAAAACTTAAATAAAAATTATACTATATGTGATGGTACTGTTGTTTTTCAATTTATTATTAAAATGTTAATTAAAAGAGGAACGTAATTGTAGCTTGTTTATTCGGAACAACGTCATCACTGACAACGACAAGAAACCAATTGATCAAATCAAGAACATAAGATGTATAATCCAATCTATCCTATTTCTTTCGGTGGCTCGGGCTCGGTCCCTTATCAGAGTCCGCAATAAAGTTGTAGGCCGTACCTTCACGATTTATGAATAGTAGGCGCTGTTCTGATAGCGAGCGGACTTAATACCAGAGACATCGGTCACAATACCTCCCCCTCCTCAATTGAAACTTTCAAAATTAAATCTCCTTTTCTTGCTTTTCTTACTTTTATTTTCTTTGACTTCAGTATTATTACTTTGAGGTATATTATTTTCAAACTTTTTTTATCCTTTTACTTTATTTGACAACTTATAGTACTGTTGGAGTAGACGAATTTTATTTGTATACCACATGATTTATTCAACTTTGAAATTGAAGGCACAGAATTAATCAATATATAATAAAGGTTGGTTGAAGGATGATTGGAAACTTCACGATGAGACTAAAGTTAACATATTATCTGGCTTGAAGCAAGTAGTATAAGTCAGTCACCCCTAATGTAATACATTTCAGGTCGATTTGATCCTTACTTGTACATTAAGTGGAAAGCGAATGTTATCGAATAGATGTTTACCGTTCGAAAGTTTTGACCACCAAAAGAAAGATGTGTTTAAAAAGATGAAAAGAAATAAAAGCACAGTTCCTATTTTTTTTACCAGTGGTACCCGCAACAACATCTGTTGCAAGAATGGGTCGACTCGACCGGTGAAATACCACGACCTCACAGAAGACAGGCGTAGAAGTATTTTGTGTTTCGTGTGATGAGTGCCTGCCACCTCAGAATCCTGTTGTAGTCCTGTTTATCCTTCTATCCTTTTCTAATGAAGATAGGATGGAAGAGGGAAAAAGATTTAAGAATTTGCAAACATAATTTTGTTTGTCCCATAAATAATAGTCAAAGTTTGTAAAATTCGTATTTACGACATTTGTGAGAATAATATTGCCGTCGAGGAAAACAAGCAGAAATCTTTTTCGGTAAATGTAATAGTATTCGTGTTAAAGCAAGGAGATATGCTACTCCATATTTCCCGCGCAATAAATCTAGAGGTTGAGACACATCTGTCAAAAGTGTAAAATATGTATTTCTTGTAACGTTCGTCCCCTCGCGTACTTCGCCGGCCCGTCCTTTCCGTTTTAAGTGAATAAGATGTATGTTCTCTGCCGCATCGTGAAATTTTACGTTTCTTACGTACTATTGTAATTCTAACCGTGGGTTTACACTGCCGAAAACATATAGTCATCCCAGTTTTTTCAGAGAGAAAGGTATAAAGAAACCTTGTATCGTGACACGATCTGACGCCAGTGGAAGCCCACGGTAATGATGTTATGTTATGCACCTATTACAATTTCATAATTTAAGATTTAACTTAATTACAATTTTGAATGTAAAAAAAATTTAAAGAAAATTGCTCTACATGAACAGTTTCTTTTAGTTAAGCTAATTAGTTATTTTATTTCTGGACAAAGTTTCTTTTATTCTCATTTTTTTTCAATTTGTTCGAACTACGTTTTATGAAACAAGGTGGCTGTCATTGTTGTTAGACCATTGTATTGCACTGTAACTAATATTGTTCGCTGCTCGAAATAACTTCCTCCGAAGTTATTTAAAGGAGGTGACGTAAAACAAAGTCATTGCATTATTAATACAGATATTCGCATACATAAAACATTTTACGGACGCGGAAGGAGCGTGAGTTACGACACAATATTGAGAGGAACGTGACTTTGTATGCAAGTCACTGAGTCTGCCTAATACATATGTTATTCTGTTTACCAACTAGAGATAGACATAATCACCATAATGCTTTTTTATTTGACAATATAAGTAAGTAAATGTTCGGTTAAGAATACTCCTAATACAAAAATATAAGTACTAAAAACTTATCAGTACGAAGTATATTTTAACCACCGATAAACTAATATTCGTGTTACCGTTTTAAGAACTTTTATCAGGGATCGTGTCACGCCCAACCAACTCTAAATCATTATCGCCTTTTCTGTTTGACATCAAAGACTCTATTTCGATCGGCCGCGTCCCTAATTAGCAGATACACGTACGCGCACTCGCCTGGAAGTTATTGTTTATCGGCAATAGCTCCACCATACTCGAGCGAAAGCGGCTACTGGCTCGGAAAATTAAGGGAATATCGTGTTCTATGTCATGACCCGAAATCCTTCTAACTTGTATCGTTTTATTTTGTGAGCAACACTTTTGTATTATACAGCAAATGAAAACTTGTTTCATATTGCAAATAAAATCTCATCTTGCATTTTCACACTACTCCTTAGGTCTACGAACATACAACGCTACTAGCCGCAACAAGGTCAGTCGTAGTCAAAAATATGTAAAAAAAACACTTTTCAATCGCACCGTGGTTGTTCACAGCACTGCAACTCCACAGCAGCTGGCCGCATCGTTGCTATACCCACGATGCGGTTCGCGGTTACTCACCATATACAGCGGCAGCTATGCATGCGGCTAGTGTGTAGGTGCACTTAGTACTACTAAAGGGGTTTCATTTTCTCATGATCAGTATTAATGTAGTCTCGGAACTGTCTCCTAAAATGGATTTCTAGAATCTGATAGCAATGTCAATTTTTATCGTGACAGTCATTTTGGGTTACAGAATTAAATAAAAATATTACAGGACTATTTAAATTGAATAATACAAACCACAGAGATAAATAACAGCAGTATGGTAATGTAAAAAGTATATCAAATACACACATAAAAAAATTCTATTAGAGTATTTACTTTCTTTACATACACCATATAATACATTTTTCTATGTCAAGTTTATCAAGTGTAATGGATACTAGTTGATAAAAAATTATATTAAATAAATAGCAAACATAAAACTTTACCAATTTCGTCGGCGAAATGAGAAAAACATGTACATAAATTAGTAAAGCCAAAAATGTAACCATTTGGAAGATATTGCTTATTGGAAACTAATGCTGCGCCATTACAATCCAGACGGGCATCCATCCAAACGATATTGCAAAAGTCCGTCGGCAAGCGTTATTTGGGAACCGCTTATGAGGTAGACCACTAAAAATATATTAGACCTCTATCATAAATAACGATTTTATAGCGTATCGGAAATAGCTTTATGTTAATTCAAAGCTATTATTAGCTTAAATTGAATATTATTACAATAATTAGGTCACTATTTGGCTAGACTAATCCTACTAATATTGTTAAAGCCAAAGTTTGTGTGTATGGATGTTTGTTACTCTTTCACAGAAAAACGGCTGTACAAATCTAGATGAAATTTGGTACAGAGATAGATTATAGTCTGTTTGAACACATAAACTAAGCTAAGCCTTTTATCCCGGAAAAATATACGGTTCCCGTGGCATACAATTTTTTTGTTTTTTTCAGGGACACGTATATAAAAGGCGATATGTATAGTCTGTTCCCTATAAATTCCGAAACGGCTACCTGGGACGTATTAGCGCATAATAAAGTGAGATAGAGAATCTGATTTCTTCTATAGTTTTTTAGGCAAGCCAGAGTATTATTCGATTCTGGTTGGACCTTACAAATGGTATAAAGAGGAAAGATTATTTTATTTGTTGTGCAACGCAGCAGTGTACTTCTACTTGGCGTCTGCCTCCAGTGAGGTCGTGGTATTTCACCGGTCGAGCCGGTCAATTCGTGCAACAGATGTTGTTGTTGCGCACTCTACCACAGATATCATGTACCCGCAAATGCAACGAGCACCCTTTCGCCTTTCAGAGTCACGATGTCAAAGGTTAAGTTGCTGCGATGGTGGCTGACCTTCGAAAGAAGATGGAAAAAGAAGAAAGAAAGAATTTTAAAGACTTACCCAGTACGAAGATAATGTTTTTCCCAGGTATGTTTCCCGAGTATGCTGGTTCTATTGTGGCCTAAGCCAGTTGGCCGATTTTGAAGAATGAGGTGTCATTAGATTAGTACCAGGAATATCTTGATTTAGTCAGTGACAATAAGCCGACAGTCCGTTGGGTTTTTTCCGTTGCCTAAGCGTCAGTAAATTAGGAAAAGGGACTTCAATAGGGACCAAATCAAATCCTATATTTGAGGTCGCCAGAAATCATACAAATTCTTAAGGTTAGTTTTGCCGATCGATTGATTAATACTCCTCTTAGTTGAAATGATAAAATAAGATTATAATAAATAATTTAAAACTGCAATTGATAAAATCAGACTGTTTGAAATCTGTAGATCTAGTTTAAATAGAATTTATTTAGCGTTGAATGTAATAGTATATACAAGTTTAAAAGATAAGTCTGCGGGGCCGACTGGAAATTTAGTTTTACAATTTCAATATTGATATCAAAGAAGTTTTATGAACTTTATCTGAGAATATTTACATTAACGGGACTTATAAACTTTTGAGATAAGAAATAAATAAAATGTATCTTTGTAAGTCGGTGTCACGTTTATGTTTAGATATAGAAGAAACAGACCGACTGATATATCCACGCACAGTGATTTCTGTTATTACGTGGGCGAGTAAAAAAGATTTTCCATATTTATCCCCTAAAGGTCTATAGTGCACTGGACTGCGGGCGAGACCCTGGCGGTGCTGCACGCTGCTGCGGCGAAAGGACGTAGCAGGTGCAGCGGCTTGAGGTGCGCCCTGGCGGCGCTTCACGCTGATGCCGCGAAAGGACGTAGGTGCAGCAGACTGCGGGCGCGTCCCACCAAAATAATTATTTCTTGGAAATGTTAAAGTGAATTTAGTAATTAATTTTCAGCTTAAACTATATAAGATGCTTTTAAGTTTTAATCTACCGCCAAACCTATACTGATAACAATATATAGTCTTCGAGAGAACGTACATACTTGTGTTACGGCAGGCGTGGGTGATTAAAATACCATAAGTAAGGGTGAAGCGCAGAATGAAGAATGGCGGTGTAACTGAACTGAAACTAAACAACTTGCCACATATCTATACATATTTTATGTCTACTATATAGACAGAAATTTTGGACAATATCCATCGACAAGCTAGACATATTCTACTGGGAGCCGTACACAATCAATGATTCAGCTGCCTACTTCCGCAATAACACACGTTTGTTACAGCTCCCGTCCTCCGCAATTATTATTTGATCCTGCCACATAACACTAAAGCACGGATCACGATGTTATTCTCTTTTTTATTACTGCATATAAAATGAATGAATAAGACTTTGTCTCCCTTTCATGACACCAACCCTAATGTGTTGTCAGGATCAGCTTTTTGGCAGGCTCTGCCTGCAGCTTGAGAATTGTTTGTGAGATTATATTCATTTTAATAGTAAATTTTACAATATAATATCGTTAAACAGGGGGTTTCGGGGATGATCAATCTATCTAGTTAAGATACATTTTTAGTCAATGTCAAACTATCCATGTTTTTAGACAAGGAATATAATAAAAAACGACAATTTAAATATTGAGCAAAGCTCAGTCATCCAGGTGTTATGATAATATCCGAATGATAAAAATCTTTTCCGAAATAACACGACAATATAAAAAAAAACAAGCAAAGCCCAGTTACAAGTAAGAGCTGAGAAAAAGAAGAAGGGGTTGGAAAGAATGACATCTGTGACCCTGCTTCAAGCCCGTTTTCTGTAATGAGTGCATGTTTGTGTTGACCAGACTCTTCATCTTCTTCTTTCTCTTCTTCTTCTAATTCACGGTCTTCATCTTATCCACAGTCGTTTGTTATTAATTATTAATAAACAAGCTGACGTCAACCTTACCTGGATATCTGCCTCTATGACCCAAATTTATCGAGGGCGAGTCTGTTGGTATAAACCAGCCATCAATTATTAGACTTTGAACTAAATCATATCAAGGAATCGAACCCAGTTTCACCAGCCTAAATTTTTTAAACAGATTGGTTAAAACAGAGGTACAATCAACCACAAAAACCGATAGTAAAGGCTTATCATTGTTCCTAATCTATAATAGTAATGTACTCATGTACTGTACATCCAATAATGTGCTACGGAAATGTATTTAAGCCCCTAGTAATAAGTGGTATAATGGTTAATATGCCATCCCATTACCATCTGCATAATAGTAATGCTGTGCTCTAACTAATGCGTGTGCTTACGTCGTATTACAGTTGTAAACAACCTTCGGTTCGTGACGTGTTTACTGATCGTTAATTATATTAGTCGCGCAAATAACATTTAATCACATTCGTAAATTTAGTAACATTCGCTTTAAGCATTCACTGGAAATATAAACCTTATTGAATATTTATTTTGACTGACGACGTTATATATGACACAGCTAAACGATAAAATATATTATAATACATGGAAGATAGAAGTCGTCCTAATTAGAAGGTCTTTTGGAGAACGACATCATCATATCCTTGCCCTTTTCCCACTCATGTAGGGTTGGCACAGTATGATTCTAGTCCATACTGTATAAGGTTTTGGCTACAGTTTTTACGACCGGCCGCCTGCCTGACGCCAACCCTCCTCGGGAAAGAAGAACGACGTTAAGCTAATTTCATGGATTCATATTAATCGCTTTGTAAGACATTTCGGAAAACGATTGGAGCAAGGTCACCTGATGTTAAATGACCGCTACTTATAGACATCCGCAACAAGCTAATGAGTTGAAGATACGTTGCCTACCTTTAATGGACAGAAGAGGGGATATACAGGAAAAGGATGTTTCCCTTTCCTATCCCTCCCCTGTTCGATCCTCTTCCCCCTTCCTTATTATGAAAGAATGGGGAAGAGAAAGACTGGAATTAGGCCTCCGGCACTTCACTCATCAGGTGAAACACAGAAGCATACTTCAACTTCACGCCTTCTGTGAGGTGTTATTTCACCGGTCGAACCGATTCGTGCAACAGATGTTCTTGCGGGCTCGAAAATTGTTAAAAGCTGCCTAATTTACAAAATTTGCGTAATATATACTATCCATAGCAAAGCATACATTTCTATGAAGTAGCTATTGCCAGCAATATAATTGTGAATTACTTGCGACTTCAAATGAGCAACGCGGCATGAAATTTTCTAATTGCTATTAAATTGTGGCAGGCGCTTTAACAACTTTATTGCTCGAAACATTCATTACAACAATGTTACAATCCAATAATTCGAATATTTATTTAGATAAAAGCGCTTGAGGATGTTTTATAACTTTTAAAGCTTCTAATAATAGTCATACGGTCTGTCTCTCAAAAAGGATACAAGTATAATATCAGTCACCTATGTTTACATTTATTTAAAATCAAAAGGAACTTTTAATTTTTATCGACCTGTTTAGGGTTCATACTACTACAATAAACACTACAATAGATATTATAATTACTTACAAGTCATAATTCCAATATCAATAAATTAGATGATTGTTACATAACTTATCGCATGACAACCGATTTCTGAAAGGCTTGTCAAATTTTTATTTAACTAATACTCCTGTCAAGATAAATGTTATATCAAATAGATTGAGTGACAAATCATGTTTGATAAGGCGAAATGAGAATTATTAATTGGTAGAATTAGTAATCAAATTAATTACAGAGAACTTATATCTATGTATGTATTACCTATGCTTTATACGTAATATTTATTGTTAACTAGCTGCAAAATTGTATTGCCAGAAAGGAGATATTGGTGAAATTTTTATGTAATGTTTATCTTACTGATTTAAATTAAATAAATGATACAATTTTAAGTTTGTAATATAGATAAGTGAAGACTTATAATGGCCAATTGTAAATCACATAAAACAATGAAATGGCAACGTTAACTGTTATCTTTCGGAGTTACAACGTTATTAGAGGTATTCCACTGTGATGGTTGTCCAATTGCTCAAGTTTGTCAATTATGACAAGAACGCAGTTTAAACTTGAGATACGAAATGTTTTTCTTAAGGGTCAGTAGAATAAAACTTAATACCGTTAATAATTTAATACGTAATTGTTAGCTGCGAAATATTTAATCGTTATTTGTTTAGTTATTTAATAAATACGTTTTATATAATACATGGCAACTTGCTTGTTTTTTAAATGCCCTACTTGCCTCATGCCATCGCTTGTAAACAGAGGTTAAAGTATTATACAAAATTAAAGAAATCTATTAACGTATAGGGTCATTTTGTCATATATATGATTAGTGAGATGAAAAAACGTGCTAAGAGTAACTGTGAGGATAATTTGACGCAATAAAATGGTTTTATTTTTAATCATTGTATTTTAAAAGATTATCATTGGTTGTTGTTATTTAAATACAATTTTGTATCATGTTTTACTTCACAGTCAGCGATTTCACCTCCAGTTGAGGGATTATTAGCTAAAGCGACGCACAGGAGATGTCCAAGTTCACTTCTTGCTTGATTGTGTGCATCTATATCAATGACATCATTAAATGTTATATATGGAACAAAATTAATTACTTGCATAGGAACAGCTGACACCTCTTCGGCGATATTTTCAAGACCATCGCTATACGTGGAGAAACAGTTTTCAATGTCATTGACATTCAAACCAACATTTTCAGCACATTGGTAACTATTCTGTAAGAATGCTGGGTAAGGGCTGGAAAATTCACAAGTCATATAATCCAGTTGCGCCTCTTGGTTGCCTTTTAGAAGATGTAGAGCGCATCTGTGTAGACGATTTGCCCAGCAGTCGTTTACTCCAAATTGGCATATCAATGTACCGTTCTCATCACGTCTTGTTCTTCCCCAAGGAACATACTCAATTTCCAAAAACTCGCCATACAATTCGAAGGCCGGTACTAATTGTTGATTAATGAAACGCACAGTATCACTACAACCTGCAGTTGTACCGATAGTTATTTTAATGTTTCCATTAACTGTCTGAATATTCGCTAACGAGAACAATATCAATACAAATAGACACAAGAAAATACCAAATATGATCTTTTTAGATATCATGTTAACTGTAGCACATCCAGCGTTGTACTAACTAAAATATCTAATCATTTGTAACTATTCTTTCGGATAAGAAACAAAAATTTTAAATGTCATTTTAAATTATTGCGATATATTTAATCGCATTGATAAAATTTATCTATAAAGATGTCTGGCATTACTGATACGTAATAATTATTACGTATTAATAATTGCCATCAAGTCAATTATCAACGAACCTAATTATTCACTGATCCATAATTCCTTTGACCTTATGATTGCAACAAGCGAAGAGTGCCTTGATTTGAAGCACGATGTCTAAATATTTTGTGTGTCTAATTTACTTATACACTAATAAATTATGATTTATTTTAACTATAAAATATATATTTATTAAGTAAAAGATTTTTTTTGTACTCATATTTCTTTCGGCGCGTTTGGGAAGAGGGCTTATATATATATATATATATATATATATATATATATATATATATTCTTTTATTTTATTTTAGGTATTTTGAAGTATGTCTTTTTTATTTAAGCCGTTATCAATTGCATTTAATTAATTTTTTCAAAGAAAGAGACTGGCATACACACACATTTTAATTTTCTTTAATGTCTAGAATTATCTTAGATTTGGAAGCAATGTAGCACTAACTTCATTAGCGGTATAAATAAGAAAAATAAAATTCACAAATTTCTTTACATACAAAGTAAAATACAAACGTACAAATTAAGACTCGAGACATACTTATAAATCGTAAAACCAGCTGTGGCTAATAAATAATATTTTATTCACTAGACTTAGACAAATTCCAAGGGAAAAAACAAGAATTCTTTTTCTCAAACGCCCTCAGCTCCCCAAAATGTTTCAAGGTAATCTCTTAAGGCTACATAAAAAACACTCAAATACTTTGACGTTTATATTTTCTTTGTGCACTTTTACGGCGCTGTTGTACTTTAACTTCAAATGGATTAAGTTTAAAAGTTTACCAAATTGGATATTTATTAATGTTGCTTCAAGCAATTTATTATGCACCTGTTACTTGAAAATTTTAAGTCTTAATTAAAAAAAAATCCGTTTTACCTACTCTACACAAAAAACAGTCGTTTCATTATTGGACTATCTATTTTAACCGATAACGAACACCGATCCAAGGAGTTTAATATAGTTATTTTTCTTTGTTTATACACTTGCCCTCGTCGATAACAAAAACACATAAAGTGATTGGTTCACACAAAAACATACTTATGCTTCAAACCTGAAAACGCATCCGACATATTACAGTTACTGCTAGAAAGCTAAGCGTCGAACTTTAGATACCCACTTGTGAACATATGACTCAAAGCTTTTTTGTCACCGGGGTAAGAATCTCATGTGAAATTGTACTCACTAAAACCCTCAAGCAAAACTATTATTCATTATTTTAACCTGCCTTTATTAATTAAAAAAATAAATAAATAAACTGCGTATATAAGAAAGTCATAATTTTTTTATTCTTTTCAGTTTAATTAAGACATAAATAACACCAAGACAAGAGCGCACAAAATAGCGGTACATTTTAATCTGAATTTATTGCATAATACAGCAGGTATTCAATTAAGGTTAATGTACTTAAAAATGTAAGACTTCCCCTAAGTGAGACGCGTGGTATCCGACAACCGCAGTATTAATGAAATTGACTTCCCCAGAGATTGAACCCAGACCCCCGTTTCCCGTAAACTTTCCCTGCGCTAAACGATTATACTGTTCAGAGGAAACGTAATGGAGTTATCTATGTTTATACATAAACTCTTTATGTACGTACATTTTGCGGACTGATTATGAGTTACAATAATATTAATAACAATAAAATATACTTAGTACTAATGGTATAACTTTGTATGGTAATGTTAAGCGAGTATGCATAGTAATTATTATTTGTTGATTTTTTATTTAACAGAGTAATATAAAATACAAAAAATCCTTTCTTTTTTATTTTCCTAACCGATGATACGAATAATACTTTAGGGGACACATTCCCAAGCTATGGGCCGCGACCCGCCAGTGGATCTCAGGTGAATATATGTATAATGGGACCCTAGAATATAGGACACGACGACGACCAAACGGCTGTATTGCCTTTAGGAAAATCTAACTTGTGACTTTAATCTACCTATTTTTCTTAGACAGCCAAGAGGTAAGTCCCAAGATTGGAAACTATCGTTGGATGGGTCGAAGCCTAGTGAACTTTGATAACCACTGCCTTAGAGCAATAGTTAGCAGTCTCCATATCTACTAATACTGTGTTTGACACGTTTTTGGAGTAGGTACAATATCCATTTGAGCATTACATTTCCTAACAGCGGTGATGAGCTTTAAATTATTCTCTATTTAGTTAACAGTTCACTACTAACTTCGGACGAATTGCAAAACGTAAGTGGTCATGTACGGGACACATAGTTCCCAACGAAATGACGGCATCGTACAGGTCGACGCAGTGTAGGTAGGCGTCTAATGAGATAGATCGATGAGCTGATCAAGCTTGTGGGTGTCCACTGGAGGCCACCGACTAGACTGACAATACGAATAGAATACGAATGTACACACGTAAAACTCATTTAGGTCATATGCATACCTCTATAACAAGATTGACTAAGGAGTCGTAAAATTAATACCTCACTTCAATTGTTGTGTTACGTCTCTAGGTAGCAATTTGTCTATAAATATTTAAGCTTTCTGCGAACCCTCCGCCCAAAACAGGATTCAATTTCACGCCCCGAAAAGGGGTCCGTTTCTCACGACTCTCGCTTTCTTCAAACGTCAAGATATAAATGAGTGACTGATGTATCCAGACCTCTTCGTTTTCGAATCCTTGCTCATTTTAGTCATACTCAGGTAACAATACGAGAGAAGGGAAAGATCACCTTTTTTTGGATGAAATACCAAGTCGATTGGAACATTATGCGGCTGCATGCAAAAGACAAAGGGCTCGAAATCAATTTTGATTTAATGAACAATTTAACAAATTTGATTTGACGCAAGGAATTTTATCCAAGGAATTGCATATTTATTTCTTGTGGTTTTGTCAATACCTCCCAATATCTGTGAGATATTTGCAGCTATTGCAAAATTTAATTTATCAGTCATTAGATTCATTTCAGAAAATACACCTATAATTAAAGTCGATGCTATATTTTATAACGATTCGATACATTACAATGAATTAATTTGAACATTAGATAAATCTATTGAACGTGAGTTGAACTTACATAGCGTATAAATGACTTCATGAATAAGATTCGTGGTGCCATTAGCTATGTATATTTCGCAGACAGAACTTGCTTCCCATTGTGTATTTTTGTGATTCCTATTGCTAAAAGTTAGTCGTAGTCGTACATACGTTATTTTATATTATTTGTCCTGGACTGGACCCTGATGAGGATATATCGAGACAGTAATAATAATGATAAACTTGAAGTCAATAAAAAATTGTAGTGTACTTGTAGTTTCGGAGATATGATCATGGGCGAGTCAGTAAATGGTAAATAAATTTAACAGATTTCAAACGTGAAAAAAAAAGACCATATCCCTGTAAGGCCCGTTGTAATAATACGGCAGAACAGCGATAAAAGCAGTAGCTCACTTACCCACACAGCGATACGGACAATTTGAGCTTTACAATGGACCACACAAGAGCTCGATTCGGTCTCGCATGATCCCACATCTGAACTCTTAATGGCCGCTCGACTATTAGCTCCCGGGCCCCAGCCGCCGTGGGCAAACTTCCTTTAGCCGACTTAATCTAGGCTCGAGGCCGATTTCAACGGAACATATTCTTCCCGAATGTACTTAAGGATTGTTATGTCACCGTATTTCGCAAGGGATAACGTTATATAACTTGAACTACATTATTTGGAATATTGTAGATAAAACTTCGTTACTTTGTATTATCTCAGGATCTGACGAACGGAGATTCAAAACTCCGCAGATTCCTTTAAGCTGTACGAGTTTTCACGTTTAGAATTATTTCCCACCAAAATAATTTTGCAATTCTAATGATAAAATTAATTATTCGGTAGTTCGGGCATGTTAAAAGGATGGATGAAGAGAGATTAAGAAGACAAATTAATGTTTAAATGAACTTATATCTATCATGTTAGTGGCATATTTAACATATGTGGAGTAACCACAAAAAACCAAGTACTTAAGCAAGTAAAAAGCAAGTACTCGTGTACGTAGATGCATATACATATATTTCTATGTATGTATATGCATCTACCGATACCTCTGCTAGAAACGTGATGAATGGATATATGTAATCCCTGCCTACCCATATGGGTTACGGGCGTGAGCGCATATTTTTTTATGTACAAATTTTTCCTATTACTAGAAAATATTGCTGTACGCTTGGTTAAGAGCATATTCACTTTTACCTTTTTTGTAGATGGTCTGCACAAATAAACTTTTATTGTATTATAGTTCAGTTAATTAGCTTATGCTTCAACTTATGCCTTAAATATTAATTAAATTTCAATTATAATTAAAACAGTATTACATAAATTTTTATTCAGGCTCTCTGTTAATGCTACGCCATATAATATACCATATGCTCCTTTAGTCATCCTCCGGGAAATATAAAATAAAACAACGTTTTTGCGGTACTTAGCTTAACTAAGATATAATTTTTTTTATTTTATTTACAGAGTTCATAATATTCTTTATCGGAAAATATTATACTATTTTATTCATAATACATACATTAAAATAAAAATTGTTAAATGTACTCGAAAATTCAAACTACGATTGCTATTTCGATTGGGTTCATTGTTTGAACTGTTCATATTTCCGAATTGTTTTCAGTCGTTGTCGACTCACAAGGTCTGAATCCGAACTCCGAGAACGACTCAGTGAAAATCGACGGGCAGTCGTTTAATAATACTCCAAACAATAGAAAAATCTCGATTGTTCGGTCGAGAACCGAGTCATTGATGACTCGATTATAAATTTTGGATCACTATTCCTTCGATTGTTACAATGTCTCGTAATCATTCGTCGCTATGTGTCTACGATATCCATGGTATAGGTAGTTACTATATTATTCTTCGATCCATGTATGTTCAGGTTTGTATCAAATACTCTACATTTTCGTCTAAAATCTTTACATGACAATTCAATATTACTTCACAAATTTTATGTTTCCAAAATGTATGGTTAGTTAAAAGATGGTATGATTCTGTTTGGAGATATATATTTGTGATGTTTTCTACATATGGGGGGAAGTCACGTCACGAAAGTACCCCTTCCATGTCTAGCACTTCTATACCATATTTTTCTTGAAGCATACTAACTGGCTAACGACACTTTTGAAGCCCGTGTAACTTCGCTGTGGACAAAGCAAGAAGTTTGAATTATTAGTGATCAAGAGACCATACTATACAGATATTGTCTATATACCTAATAATTTTACTTTATAAATTACGAATTACCACAAGTCAAAGTTCCTTAATTTTCTCACTGATACACCGACATGCTGAACGTTGAGTTATTAACTTTAAATCTAAGTAATATAGTTTATTTTACATTAAACTCTTATGTTACTGTCAGTTGCATTTCAATTAGTACAATTTCGTTTACGCTGTCAACAACACTGAATCATTACTTCCGCGGCGCACTCGAAGGGTTGCGGTACATATGCCTTATTAATTACTTCACGAGGAAGATGTAAAGTTATTAAGGTGATCAAATGTTTGTGTAACAGTAGACTCTGTAACATTATGTAAATGAGCAGCAAAAATATCATGAAAAATGTAATAGAATGTTACTTTCAAAATGTTTCCCTCCTTATCTGTAAGTATTTACAAAGGCTCGCCTCGTTTCTGGTAAAACAAGGTTGGCGTCGTCCAATATGATACTTTGTTTGGAATATTCCCTTAACCCACTTCGTAACGTCGCATATTAAATTAAACGAAACGGTTATACGTATAAAGATAACACGGAACGAGTTAACGGAAAACAGTACAAAGCGTCGAGTAGTGACTTAAATATCTTCATTAATAATAATTCCATCAACACTTGGAACTCGTTTACAGACACATAAAATTTACTACAATTTTTTAACTTTATTTTTAATTAATGAAATAAGCAGATATAGAATAATAGTAAACGTATAAATGCTTTATAATGTTGCTGTTTAATCACAAGCTATACTTGTTTATGTATTTATATAAAAGTATAGTATTTTGTTTTTAAAATACTTCGACTCCATTCGTTTCCCTGTTCCTAAGTTTGCGCTAAGATAGTAGCGTATTGTCGGCTTTAGCAAAACGTCCCGTGGTAAATACCTTTAAGTAGCTCCTGGAAATATTGATACCAACAAAGTAAATGCAAAGAAAAATGAATATTTAAATGGAATTCCTCTCCATTCTATAGGATGACGAAAAAAATAGTAAGTTTGTGAAAATTTACCCCCGACTTACGTACTGTAGGTTGCGGGTTCGAACCCAGGCAGGCGATTTACTTTGTGTAATTTATTTCATCACCACTGCTCCAAAATCGGTGAAGGAAAATATCGCGAGGAAACCGGCATGTTTTTAGAACCACCAAATTTGAAGACAAGTGACATCCACCAACCCGCACTGGGCCCGCGTGGTGGATTACGGCTCATCAGCGGGCAACATTCTAAAAAAGGCAGATTAATTATTATAGCTCATTATTATTACAATAGATTAATTAGATTCGAAAATGTCCATTTTATTAAACAATTTTCTTGCCTGGCTTCCTTAAAGGCTGACAACGTATTTATATTCCCTATACCATTTCCATACTAATTTCTTGTACAATTTTAATTTTTATAAATTATATAAACTAAGCAAAAAATAATAGTGACTAATTAAAAATTGTACACTACAAACAAAATGATTAATGTGCGAGAACAATAAAATTGCAGATCGTTCATTCACAATACGATTTCATCCCAATGAATGCACACACCGTGACTGAGTAGCAATTAGATCGGACAAACACATATATGAGAGCACTCATCTGAAACAATATGAGAAAGGGGCGCGCGGGCAAACAAACAAAAGGCTGGCTACGGTTTGTGTTGCGGGAACCGATTCGATGTAAATTTTATGACGTAGCAAAGCGCGGATTTGTTGCATGCAGTGTTTGATAAACGCTAAACCCTGCGAATTGCTTGTATTTCTACTTCATTTTCATTGCACATTTTTTGTTTTAATAACGGCTGCTTACTAAACTTTGACGAACATTAGACCACCACATACACGCAGGTGATCTAAGTGGAATAAACCATGCGGCAGGCAGTCTTTGTCAAAGACACAGATTTAGTTTCGTATTAAATTAGGTATCATTATTGGAGTTCATTACAGATGAAATACAGTAGCCCCTTTTCTGAAATGTTTGATCAGAACTTAGATTTATTAAAGTTTATAAAAAAGTATTGTAAACTAAAAATAGAGTCAATTAAAAGATGATTCACATAATACATACAAAGCACACAAGATCGCTGCAGATGAAGCGGTAACAATAAAAGCATTTACTGAGCGCCGGCAAAAGGAAGAGAATGTGAAGACAAGCCCGGGGCTTTGTTGCGCTCGCCCGGAGTAATACATTTTATGACAAATTGGAACTTGAAGTCGGTGAGACAGCGGTGTTCCACCGGGCACTCGATAATTGCTATAAGAATGCCTCGTAAAAAAGAGGGAAGCTAAACTTGATTATTTCCTCTTGAAATTCCTCCCTTTGTTTGATGTATTTCTTATGTTAAATAAATGCCTGTTATTAATAAGTAATGATATACACGAATGATTCCTTTATAGAAACCGAGGGTACTATAAAGGTATGGCCTTGTTCCATGCCCACGCGTGTTAACCTGATCGCAAACATATTTAATTGGTATGATTTGATTCGAGAATAAATATAAGATCTATGTAATTTGAGGTACTAGAATAGCAGGATCCTTTTTCTTCATTCCACTGTACTGCTGGAAATCTGGCTGGTCTCTTTATAGAATAGATTTCTTAGTTTTATTCCAATGTCTGCAATGTTTTTTCAATTACAAGACGGCAAACCAGGTATTTGAGATCATCGCTACCATTAACCCTCGCATCAATCAGAGGCGAGAATAACTGAAGCGATTCCAGCTTTTGTGTGCGAAAAAGGAATGATGTTGATATAGGAAGGCAGATAACAAAGTAGGTATGAGACCTCGGACTTGTAGGTTTCCTAGAAGTAGAAAAATCCTAGGGCCAGTTTGCAGAGAGAATGGAACTTGGGGAATAAGAAAAAACGTTGAAAATGAGGAACAGGTGGTTGTGCCAAATCATTGAAAGGATAAAAGCCCACAGACCCCGTTGGCTCAGCCACCTGAAAAGAATAGATGAAGAGAGGAACATGAAGCGTGAGTACTTGGGACGGCCGTGTGGCCAACACCCAGTCGGTGGTTGTATCGGTATCGCTGGAAAGATGAGACTAAAAAGTAAAAGCTTAAGGTTCAAGACTGGCGAGAAATGGCGCTCCAAGGCCCACTTTGGGTTGTAGATTTCCTAACGGTAAGTATTACATTACTTAAAGTCACATGGACCGCTACGATAGTTACGATGTGCCTTTCACTGTATTTTTTATATTTATACGAGTATATTGAGTGTAGTGCGAAGCTTGCGATGAATTGGTAGGTCGGTAGCTTGGCCAGACGAGCGTAGTTCTCGCCGCCTGTCAGACGCCTCTGTTTAATCAAAATGCAAATTAAAATGCTTTCGGGACATTGCGTCGCGTGACGTAACAGAGCACTGTCCCAACTCCTTATTGTAGATTTATCTGCCTCAAACGACCTAGTCTACCAGACTGTTGTTCTAAATTTACAGAATGTTACGTGTCACACTAAACGCATCTCTCTTTCTCAGCTTTCATGTATACATAATATACGTAAATATGTATATTGGATACTGTTAGAGCAGGAAATTAAAACCTATAAATTTCTTTCAGTAAGTAAAACAAAATGTATTTTTTTAACCGTAGGATTATGTATAACTGAAACTATTTCTTACCAGAAAAGAGATTGACTCCTTTAGTAGGTAACATACAACATGGACATTACCATAAGTACATTCTTTCAAAGTGTAAATTCAAAGATGAAATAGAGGAACACAAACGTAATTGTTATATTTACCTATGAAGCAGCGTTGCAAATAACAATACATCTAGTCTAACGCCTTTGAATGTCTCCGAATTTACCTTAACTTAATTTAGTTATTTATCCTTAGATAATATTTATCCGATAATAGAAATCCGGAAATCAGTAGTGATTCTCTCAGTTAACTAACTGTAGTGCCAGGAATGACACATCTAATGACCGTTGCTGCGGATGTATACATAGTGAATGTGATTTGGTCGCTCACAATCGAGTTAAGTTACGTGATTTTGGGGTGTTAGGGTGTTTCTCACATAGAAAACAATTTCATTTTTTTTTAAATAAGCCGATCTCGTCAAGACGTTGTATTTAATATTGAATAATCTATCAAAAATGACGAGTAACTTAATTAGATATCAAAGTAAAAGTTTTTCGCTATTCTTTTATTATTTTCTGTATGCAAAGTAAAGGAAAATGGTAATAAATTATTTAGCTCATAAAAGTCCTTTGTGATGGCTTATGTTTCAGTGCCATAACGACTCAAGGAGTGGCTTATTTCGAATCTTATCGGTTTTCTCCTAGAGATGCAACTACGTTTCCATTATACGTGTATTATTTTACATTTTTAGTAGTTTAATAAATGCCTTTCCACACATGCTCAGAAACTCGTATCGAACTCGAAAAGATAATGCAAATTATAAATTAAGTAAGATCAAGAACTAACCATTCACACATTTAAAAACTTATATGAATCGTTTACGAACACACCTAGGCAATGATTAATTAATCTGTACAGACGAAACAACACATACAAAATTTAAACCATTTAAACTTTTCATTTATAACAACCTCATGCATCTACATAGTTCCAGGAACTTTAACATTCGCGTATCAGCAACGTACATGCATATACAACGCTTCTGCGAAACAACTTTGAACTACGTTAATTTTCCAAGATCTATATGCAAATTTAAAATAACAATATAAATTACATACACGTTTCTGAGTTGTTTGTTTACAAGGTTAAAGTGTTAGTGTATGCAAAACTAACTGTGCTAATTCAAAGGTTCATTATCACTCTACGGCTTACGACTGTACACTAATGTTAAGCGGAGAACATGATGTAGAGACAATTCGTTGCTTTGTATTTTTAATATGAAGTTAACCGCTTAACTAGAATAATAATAATTGTGATTTTGTATTTATTTCCTAGAATACGGAATAAATCTTTTCTTCGAGTTGTTCCCCGGATTGAAAGTTAATTGTATAGAATTACTCGCTCATGTATATCAAAAATGGCAACTAAAAGATTTTTTAATTGAGGAACGAGCAAGCGGTTCACCCTGCATTAAGTGACTGCTACCCATGGCACTGCAACAAGTTAAAGAGTCCCAGATTACCTAACTTTAATGAACAAGGAAGAAGAAAAAGAATCTCCTTTACCAAGCAATTCGCTCCTTGCAAATTGTCTTCCTCTTCCATCGTTTCTTTACTATTGAAAGCATATTACTATTTTTTATTTAGTATGTTAAGTGATTGCTACCCAGAGACATCCGCAACAAGTAAATGTGTTGCAGATGCGTCGCCACCCTTAAATGGACAAAGTAGGGCATAGACAGGAAAAAGTATATTTCCTCACCAAGGGGGTCACCCCTGTCCATCCAATCCTCGTCTCGTTCCCATACCATCCTTACAAGGAAAGGGTGGGAAGGGGAAGAGGACTGAAGCTGGGCCTCCGGCACCTTACTCATCGGATGAAACGCAGAGTACTCTTCTTCACGCCTGTTTTCTGTGAGGGTGGTATTTCACCGGTCGAGCCGGTCTATTCGTGCAACAGATGTTGTTGTTGCGGGCTCTACCACTGTTAAAGATTATTTTATTATTACAAATGCTGGTAATAATGTTAATTGGCAACGAGAAACTATTATCCAGTTTTCAGTGCGCAAGAGTTTTGTTTTCAACGGGATTTAATTCTGACAAGATCCTGGGACCGCCATATTGTTATAGCGTTCAAGCTTAATCACATCACCTATAGATGAACGTTTGTCTCATCACTTTCTGCTAATAAATATAGTCTCTTGTAATAGCAGCTTTAATAATTTAATAAACAGCGTAATGACGTGTCGTGCGCACGTCGGCCAATGGAGACCAGATCCAGAAGCATCCCGATAAGTGCAGAGGCCAGCAACGGTTTCTGTTACGCGCGCAGACGAAATCTAATTTACTTTTTAAACTTTAACACTGCGATGTCTAGACTACACTAGAAAATATCTAAAAGCTCTTGCAGTTAAACATTTTTAACAATTAGCAATGTAATAGAGATTTGTGATTTTGCTATATATTCAATATAGCTGGAATGTGCTTAAATTTATTTTATTTTAACATTACATATCGCATTTCTTATGTGGCCCCTAGATAAAAATAAAATAGTTAGCTTGAAGAAAACTGGAATTCTGTGTTATGTAAAAAATATATTGATAGTCAGTTAACTTCACAGCAATGCGATGTTAAAATGTTTTTGAATTCTTACTCAATTTCCAACGGTGAGTGAAAAAAGAGTCCTATTCCCGCTTTTTAGTCTGGTTTCCTGTAAGTTGGGAAAGTTTATCGAGCAACATCGCACCTGCGACGCTCTCAATCGATTTGCGACACATCAGTGAGTAGACGTACGCTTGTAGTCTCCTTTGCGATTTTATGGACTGTTATAGAATACATTGTAAGCATTTTATAAGGCATACATAGAAATCACCATTGTAAAACATCAATGCACTGTGTACCAAACTTTTAACTTTTCTTACAGTAAATGAACATGTTACTATGTACATTTTTTTACTTATTCGATCCTATTTACACAAATTTTAGAATCGGATAAAATCGATTAGTTGTATATTATATGTACGTTTGTACATGTATACAATAAGTGTTTATAGTTACAAACATATTACATTTTTCATTAATATTCGCCTTTTTTGTATGCCATCGTGGTTGACTGGAAGAGAATGCCACAAGTAAGCCATTTGTAAAAAAATCAGATAAAAATAGAGATAAGGATAAAATTATTGTAGGTGTTTCACTTCATATTCTCTGGATTTTACAAACTCTGCTCAAAATATCGACCACTAGAATATTCCTCGAGAGACGAAACTTTCGGCTAAGGTATCGCTCGCACAATCCGACTGTTTTGCCGACACTCCAGCAAACTGCCAGGATTTGCAAGCTATTTTTATGGATGGACTTAGAATAGAATGTATTTCGTTCAAGATACCGGAAAATCTTTATCCAAATTGTATACAAATGTTAAAAAGAGAAAGTATAAGAGATTATTTATTCTGAGAAATACCGACAGTGATGCAATTTATTAAATATATATTAACATAAATTTAAATATTTTTTCATTGTGCATTTCAAATAACAATGAGCGCGAAAACTACCTTGACCTGTCATCGATCACTAAAAAAGTACAGATAGCAACAAAAAATATTCGACACGCATTTCCGTAATTACAAGTATATACTATTATGCTTTTTAACGAATAATTACCATTCACATCGTTTTCTGGAAAATTATAGTGCCGTAACAGTGAAATCAATCATGTGAGGCGTCTCGGTGTATATATTTTAATGAGCCAAATAGTTTTTAAGCAGCAGCGAGGCTGATGACATTGGCAAAGACTACTCAAGCAGTGGGATAAGCAGAATCAGCAAATTACGACTTTGCTGATTTTGATTAAAAATAAATATGATTTTATAAGTATCTGTTTTACTGACTCTACCTATTTTCTTCGATTTATGTATGGCGACAAGATATGGTTCATACACATACATGAGTATTAATTTGTGTAAAAAAGTAAAATATTTAGTGTATTCCTGTCTATTGCTAAAATACATTTTCCAAATTTTCTAATCCATGTTTGTTAATATATTTGTATACGCAGATTAGATTACATTAGAGACTTATATTAATTTATGATTGATTCCAAGACTTCTCTAATTAGAATCTAGGCATGGAACTCCTTCAAATACGTAAGTACTAAACACAGCCTGTGCTTACACATCGCTCCGAGGCTTAATCGACCCGCATCTGTCGGTTTCCCACAAACTTGGTCATGGCTTTTGCTATGTACGTCTAACAGACGCTAGTACTTACCATAAGTACAACGTGTTTGTTAGGAACAATGTTATTTTAAATTTATGACACGAGTCCTTTTTTGATATCGGGGGAATATATCTTTATATATATAGATCCTCTTATCCCTATACTGTCATATGGGATAAAGACAGGATTATGTGGGATTGTACCCACTACAAACCCCTCGATGGGCGTCTTGTCGCAGAAGGATATTAGCGCCGTCCATTCTAATTTTCTTGCAAGCGCTGCCCCTACTGCTGTTGGCAGGGTGAGGTCCTACCCGATTCTAGGGACCCCTGCGCGGAATCCTGGTCCCATCACAATGGTGGTATTGCGTCGTCGGTTTTTGCGTGGCATTGCGTACTATCCTGTTTAAGTACTCTCTGAAGCAGTCGTTTTCTAAATGGAAGCAATATGTAAGTGATCGTTTTTTTTGAAGCTTTTTACACCCGCGAATTTTAGATTTTTAATACGATTATTTTAAAAAAATTATGCCGACTCCAAGATGTACGATTAAATTAGAAATAACACACTTATTAAGGACCATTGATTGACATATTTTTCATAACGTTGTCTTAATTGTTGACCAACGCTATACAAAATACGTTAATACTTTTCCCTTACACAGCTTGTTGAGTGTTGATGATAAGTGATATATTATGTTGGCAACACTACGTCCAACATCATTCAGGGCGCCGTAAAAGACGCAAGTTGGTACTACCGCAGCGTTTTTATCTAGGGGGTTCACTAGGGTAACATTATTGCCTCTGGTCAAACAGCACCGTAGATTAATGAATTTACAGAGCTAATATGAAGTCAAAGTGACCAGCATTGGTGCTTTACAGAAACCCGGACTGTTTTATTTGGTAATCGTATAATTAGCTATTAGGCATGGAAAACTCTTATCGTAAGCGTCCCTAGCTTTGTCAAAAACCCAATTCGAAGATATATCTGCAACAATTTATGTTAGGAGAATTATGTTTGTGTAGGAGCTATTGTGAACAAGTGCATCAGTTTGTTGGTGGTGAGTACCGTTACGGAATACCGATGACCCCTGTCGTCGCATGCATTATTTATCCACGTAAGCCGGCCCAAATGAATGCACCCGCCAAGAAAAACAACGAACACAGACAACACGTTTGTTTTGATACTGGAAGCGATATCGATCTCTTTTGTAGTTTACATGTATTTTAAAGAGGAATACTCGTAGATATCACATTAGTTTAAGTGTCTCATGTTTAATATAAATAATTATTAATGAACTATGTATAAAGAGCATTGAAGATTGTTTTTGTTTGTTTAGAACCATGAAAACACGCCAAATAAGCAATATTCTACACTCATATATTAAATCGCTTCTTTTTTACTAATTCAAAAGCATGTATCACATATTGACTTTCAAATAAGTAGGGTTCTAGAGTTTCTTTAATTTGAGTGAGAAGGTGGCGAACGAGCAAGCGGATCACCTGATGTAAAGTGAGCGCTAGCCATAGACATCCGCAACAAGTAAATATGTTGCAGATGCGTTGCCTACATTTAATGGACAAAACATAGACAGGAAAAAGGATATTTCCTTTTCACCGTTTACCCTCTCCCCGTCCAATCCTCTGCCGCATCCTATCCCCTTAATGCGGAATGGGTGGGAAGGGGAAGAGGACTGAAATTAGGCCTCCGGCACCTCACTCATCAGACGAAACGCAGAATACTCTACTTCACGCCTGTCTTCTGTGAGGTCGTGGTTTTTCACCGGTCGAACCGGCCCATTCGTGCAACAGATGTTGTTGTTGCGGGTTCTACCACTATTTATAGCTCTCGACGATATTTAATATTTCTTAGCAACACTGGCGCCATTTAAGAACGTGACTATTATCAATTTAGAGGCGTGAATTTTATTTAATTCGTAAATACTTTTTTCTATTCTCTCTTAATTTATCTTAGAATTTATTAATATTGATGGAAATACATTTTAAATATTATTGTACAATTGGTAAACATAAGTATCTTTACTTCTGATAGCAATTATAAATTTAACGTTGCAATTATATTTTGTTGTCATAATTTTAAGAATTGGTTATCCAATAAAATACTTTTTCGAAACGCCAAAAAACCTAATAAGCAGTCAAACCATTTTCACCGTGTTCCCGTGGAGGCAAAAAGCTCGGCTTACTGTAGTTTCCAATAAACTAGCGCGGCTTTAACGTTTCTAGAAAATAGTTTTATCTTGATTCCACACATTGTCCCCCACCTATGTCTGTCGGCGTGTAGCCGGAGCTAAACGACGGAAATAAAAATCCTATAAATATTGAACAACCATATTTTTCTCACTTTGTCGCACGGAGCTCCCCGCCGTGTCGTCGGCTTCTACCTCCCGTTGCTCCCGGTGAAAAGAATTAGGCTCCCTGCACACTTGCTACTGTTTACTATGAGTTTGTTTTGTAATGAACCCTACGATGAAACGGGAAATATGATCTGTAGATAATTATGGTATTTATTTTGAATGATACTTACAGTAGTTGGATTCTAGATCGACACATAAGTGCTAGGCAGAGCTATGAAGTTTCAGTAGAATAACCATCGCCTAGCGAATTTGAAACAGTTTTGATGAAGGTTTTTTCATTTATTTTTCTTGAAATACAAGGGTTGACTATTTATTTAGGAACCATTGTCGCGCCTTCCCACCTGTTTTCAGTTTTAACTTCTGTTGGCGGCCCCTATGACTACCTATATTTTTCTGAAAATACATTTTTCAGTTTAAAACATACTTCCTTAATGTCCGTATCGTTTCTGAGTACATACTAAAAAGTGTGGTATAGACAACACTAGGTAGTCGTGCGTTAGTAGAATACCCTTACGTTTCGCTCAATGCATGCCAACTAGTGAGGCTTCTATTTCGATTTTAGGGTTTACTGAAGTTTTATTTATATTTATATATACGTGTATTTTTTACGGATCAGGAGAAAATTGGTAGTCTTTTATGGGTGCATCGGATTTTATGTTCAACAAATGAAATGATATGTAACAAAACTTCAATCACAGAAGTAAAATCCTTAAGAAATAAAATGTCAAGTCTGTTTATTTTTAATATTAATTATTTTTTTATGTTTACACGTTTCGTGGGTCGCTTAACATAGTGTTTTTGTTTAAAACTTATTACTACTTATTAGGTTATAACTACAAAATTATTCTAATTAAATACTTAAAATCAAATAACTGTATAATAAATACTATTTTGCTAAGGGAATCAAATTGCTTTGGAAATTATAACGGTAATCTAAATGTATTCTAATATTTATAGATTCAGATTCTTAATTACCCTACTACACAGTATAACCTGTGTAGCTCACACAGTTTTTACTGTGTAGTAGGGTAACCAATTTTCGTAAGAAGTATAAGCGATTCGAATTTTTAAGTGCACTTGAGGTATCCAATTTTACTCAAAGGAAACATTTCTTTATGAAAATACACTTGCCATTTCTGGGAAGAGAACAGGCTAAGATTACAAAAAAATCCCAGCCTGAACTTAATAGCATTCGATCAAAAAAAAAATATTTACCTCTTTTCTTAAGATTAGTCTTTCAAGATACATTTTTATAGACGGCAAACGAGCAAGTGATTTGGCCAAAATTAAATCACTGCTATCCATAATTATCAGCAATAAGCTAATGAGTTGCAGATGCGTTAGCTAACTCAAATGAACAGAGGAATTACACAGAAAAAGGTTTTATTTTCTCCTCCTGCCCCCTGCCTACCACGTCAAATCCCCTTCCCGGAAAACGGGGTAAGGGACGCCAGCACCTCACTAAAAAAAGAATAAACTATACAGTGTCCAAATAACTAACACCACCTTATAAATCATAATTCTTTGTCAAATGTTAAATTGAGAATCTTTCTTGTCTGCTACTTACATAAAGATGAACAGGACTCAATCGAAACTGAAATATATATTTATTTTTAAAATGAAAAAATAAATGCTCAACCTACTTCAATCGACGGTGGGCGGGTAGCAACTTAATCTCGACTAAATTACCGGCCAGCAACTTGGATAATTGTAATTTGCATTTTTTTGCAGTATCTACATTGCCCTTATACAGTTTAATTATTGCTGGCACAGGTATCTCCTACTTGTTGGAAACTGATATATAAGTACATTTTATACCATCTTTGGTTGGTAATATTACTGTAGAGTTGTAAATAAATGATAATACGATAGAAGTAAAACCATTTAGTAATTATGCTTCAGGCAAAACCTATTTACGTCTTCCTGATTAGATTAGATGACTTTTAAGTGCGTTTATTAATAGAAGATTAATAAAATCAGTTTAATTCATTAATACTCTATCAAATCAGTATTTGATATGTACATATATTGATTTGATAGCTGGAGATTTAGAGTCAGTACCTTCAACATTTTTTGTGATACAATTTTATTTGCGTAGACGCTTGACAAATCTCCCAAAAGGAATAACATAAGTCACACTAATTTAAAATATTTAAAAAAAATACTTAAAAAGGGCTCCACAGAGCGAAAAGGAAGGAATGACCCAAATGATGATAAATTCATTGTACATCATCATTATGCTACTTAAAAATAATGTGAGCCTTATAATATTAAATATCTATTAAAAATTCCTTTTTTTATTTTCATAGATAAAATGCAAAACATTTATCTAAATACTCATCAGTATGACCTTTATAAGACCCTTAAAAGAACTGGTGGCCTAACCGTATTCCAATCCTTTTCTACTAAGGAAAGGATGGAAAGTAGAAGAGGATTGGATGGGGGAGGGAATGGATGTGAAAACGAAATACTTATTTTCGGTCCATACTTTCCTCTGTCCATTAAAGATAAGTAACGTATTTGTAACTCATAACCTATGGGTAGTGGTCACTTAATATCAGGTGAATCGATTGCACGTTTTGCCACCTTCTTCCATTAAGAAAACCATTATTGACTTCTGTAAAAAGCCTTTACACGTTAATGTTTATGGAAATTTAAGTAAACATACATTATTATTTCCAAACAAAAGTAATATCATCCCAAAGATTTCCAATTTTCAGTTCGTTGACACAAAAATCCATCACGTAAAGGGATGTCATTAGTTGTATAGAATTATTTTCATTAAGTGCATGGTCGCGGAAGTCGAGGCGCCGGATGATACGTGACCGGCGTACATGAGCTTGCTTCTAATCATTGTACAGTTTTTCTTTGTCAAATTCTATGTACACAGTTTATTGCAATCATTTTAACGTAATGATATGACATAATAGGAATTCATAGTATCTAGTAATAAAATCTATACGTAATGTAATCGTATTACTTCTCCGTTTTTTTTAATTCTTTAAGCGTTATTAGTTGTTTTGCGGCAGTGGGGACGGAATCTTGAGCACTGTTGTTCGAAACAACTTTGTACAGCCATCCTTTTTTTACAAAACAATTTTTTTGGAAAAATCTGTAAATATATCCACTACACCTTTTTCCATCAATCTGCCACTTCTTTATCCGCCACTCCGCCACTTCTTCTCCCCGCGTTAACGCTTTACGAAGTGGTAGTAATGTTAGCTACAATAATATTGTTTTAAAAACTACCGCTTGAGCCGAGGTCCAGGCCTCTTGCGTATAAGAAACTGACCGAAACTTCATACTGAGACTGCTATAGCCTTTTTTTCTTTTGTAGCTACTGTTTGCAGTGCAGTTTTTTAAGATACTTATTGTTCGTAAGTCTAGGATTTTTTTTAAAATTTTGCTTTGGTTCTGTTTGGACTGATATAGACTGAAAGTGAATGTATTTGTTTCATAATTGTGCAAGAATGAGGGCATCGCGCTATTGTAAGCTGGACACGTCAGATTTGTGTCACAGGCGAAATAATAACGGGACAGTGTAGCTTTGTAAAATCACTCGCTAATTGCTTGTCAGCCCCTAATGACGCCGGCGACGACTCTGACGTTTTCATCATGGAGCCTCGCGATAATAAGCCGCATGTCACACGCGAATAAGCGTGCACGGCTTTTTATTTGAATTGTTTTGTTTGCATATAATGTTTCATTTAAATTCTTCAGATTTTTACCGTACTTACTGTACAGGCGAAGTGTTCCAAGGGAAATTATTGTAACACTTCTGTCCACTTAACTTCACTTCGTTAATTTCTTTTTTTTCTAGACTACTCGGTTAATGGTTTTTAGTGGAAGTGGTGTGGTCGTCTACCACAGATATTAGCATACTACGAAAATTCAAAAGGCGCCTTCCAGCGATAACTCATGACATTATTAAAAAAAAGAAAAAATATTTGTGGTTAAACAGTCAATTGTCTGTTTTTAGCTTGAAGTTTTTCTCTTAATATGTCCGCCTTGTTCTCAACTAGTTATTTAATGAAAACGACTACAATTTAATAAGGGAATAAAGACATAACTTGTCCCTTTTAAATAAATACAACAAATTCTTTCTTAATAACTTGACGGTTTGGCAACAAAATAGAATGAACCCAAAGCTTGTCGGCGAATAAATTTAACGAGGGAAACCCTTGTCATGCCATACAATGTCGTGTCACCGGCTAGACTTTTTGCATGAAAGAAATAAATTGGAGAAATAAAATGTCTAAGAAAAGTAAACAATCTATTGATAAAACGTATGAAAGGTACCGAATCAAAGGAATAAAGAATTCAGGAAATATATAATGCATTTTTATTTATTTATTTCTGTTTTCGTGCAATTCATTTTAACCGATGATTCAGCTTAGGTTGGACCCTATTCAATGTGATTGATCATATAGATCTGAGGTCAACTAACGTCGGTTTAAGTAAATCTTCACGCCAACTTCCATCCAATGGGAAGGGAATGAATAAGAGAAAAGTTCTTTCTTAGTGTAATAACAGAAATGTAAAAAAAGTCTCTAAGCCCAGGCTATGCGTTTATATAATAATCAGTCGGTTACTTCTTTTATATATATATATATCCCTACTTCTTCTATCCCAATCCCTACTAATATTATAAATGTGAATGTAAGTTTGTCTGTTACGCTTTCACGCGAAAACTACTCATCCGATCATTATGAAACTTTGTACTCATATTCTTGGAGGTACT
This sequence comes from Papilio elwesi, assembly GCA_029849275.1. Lineage (NCBI taxonomy): Eukaryota > Metazoa > Arthropoda > Insecta > Lepidoptera > Papilionidae > Papilio > Papilio elwesi. The sequence continues at coordinate 9,239,389 of CM056697.1, forward strand.
AGAAGTAACATGGGATAGTTTTTATGAAAAAAAAAATAGTATGGTAGACCTATAGACTCCGATACGATTTGACCGATTTCGATGAAATTTATAGAGATTGTGAAGATTGGCACATTCCTGTGTTCGGTAGCGATTGGATCAGCATAATTAGTGGTACCCGGGCGAAGCCGGGGCGGGTCACTAGTATATATATAAATCGCTAAATATGTCGTTGAACATTAAGCTTATTCTTAGAAATGTGAACATATTTGATAAATTTGTACAGTTGAGAGAAAGTGAATATCATTTAACAAGAAAATAATACATTCTGTAATAAAATCGTATATTTATGGCGTGTAAAGAAACTGTTTTTAACTATGAACAAATTAGACCTCAACAACTTAAATCACATTGTCGCAAACTTCACTTTGCTGGCACGTTTGTTATGCGAAACTAAATTTCCTTTACTTGCAAAACTGTCAGCAGCAAGAAACTTTTGTCTAGATATTGCATCGTACATTTCTATATCTCATTATAAATACAACGTTACCTTACCAACTGAATAAACTAGAAAACTTTTGGAATAAACATATTTGTGAACTTATTACACTGTATGCTAACAACAAAGTGTTGCTTTGCGAGTATAGTCGCAATTAGAGTTAGGAAAATAACTAAATAAAGTTAGTTTAACAATAACGTAGATTGAATCCGTCAAGAAAATAACTACATACCGTTATGTGACTGAACTCCTCTGAAACTGTTGAGTTTTGATGAAATTTTATGTATATATTTGAACGGGTCCTTTTAACGAGATTAAATTCACAATTGTATTCGCTGCTATCGAATTTATGGTGATTTTTTTTAAAAACGAAATATTTTAATTGAATTAATTGAACTAATAACAGACTAGACAACATCTGCCGGGTCCACTTTTACGTTTAGATATTTGTGGACACTTAATATCCTCTTACGATGTAAGACGACAAGCTACGGAATTCTCAATGTTCTATTTTAAATATATATGAATGTGTTAATGAAATTTTTAGACGGTAATAATAATTAATAATCGCACGTTACCATTTGAGAGCTAGACGGAAAAAAGTCTAAGCATTACAGTAACATCATCCATTTGTAAAGTATTGGGAACTCCTTTCTTAATAGGATACCTCTCTGTTCTTTTACAAAATTTGAGAAGATTATATATTAAGAATTCTTTTCCTTTTTTACATTTCGAATTTCTTCATCAACATGGCGACAGCGTTTCGTTGTGTAGTGGCGTATGTAGTACGTGCCAAGAAATGACATGTTAGCCTTAAGGCATCGTTAGTCTTACATGATTAGCGGAGGTGCCGCGACCTATTTTCACAAACGTGCTGCTTAGCAGTAACAAGCACTTGAGCTGAAATGAAATTAAGCCTTGTTACTTTAGAAGCGACCTAGTTCAGATACCAAACCAACAACTTAAAGTCTTATCAACAAGCAAAGCGACTGAAATTTCTCTTATTAAATAAAATACAGTTATGAATACGCTATATTGTATTATTTTACCTTCGCTTATTTTATGTTCGCTACCTAAGAACTTCGACATTTATGAACCGATTTCATTTCTTATTTGCAATCGATAGTTTTTGTTTCCAGATTTGTTCCCTTTAAATTTTATCCCGACCCGATAAGTGGTTGCAGATTTATTTAGGATTTTCAGGAACTGAAAGAAATTCTTGAAGTTTAAATGCGTTTAAATTATTATTATTCTTTAGTGTTGAATAAAATTATGTCTAGTAATCTTGAACGTTTCTGAAAAACTTTAAAGACGTCACGGCATCACAATAATCTGAGTTAATATGCTTCAGGCCCCCGTCTTTCTCCCATATCGCTTCATGAGTGATAAACCACAAATGAGGCGCTTACTCGTGTCTCCAAAAAAGCGAAATGTACGATTTTTAAACTGCTTATGTAGCAACTGAATCACAATCTGATAAGGTTCAAAATATGATTTCATTCCTATGCTTTTGAACTAGTTTAAATTACAAGTTTTTAAATAAAATTACAATGTTCCCATAGTTCGTCATCACATCATCCATTACCGCCCCCCCCCCCAAAAGTGGGGTCGGCACAGAGGGTACTTCTCTTCTATATAACTCTAACAGCCATCATGTCTGAATTCACAACAGAGATGAAATTGTCTGCACTATAGGTTTCAACAGCGATATGTAGTCACCATAATGTCTGGGTTTAAGCCGGATAGTAAATAAGCAAGTTGTAGTTAGTGTAAACTGAGGCCCGTGCTGAAGCAGTCCTTTGAAAACTAACGCTTTGTGAATATCACATCTCAGCGCCATGAGCATTGCCGTCCCTGGCGGTATATGTATACATATATGGGAAGGGTAGATATAAATCGTATCCCACTTAATATTATAAATGCGAAAGTTTGTAAGTATGGATGTATGTTTGTTATTCTTTCACGCAAAAGCTACTGAAGGGATTTTAATGAAATTTTACAATATTATAACTTATAAATCTAAATAATATATGGACTATAATTTATAAGAATATTGTGTGAATTGTCCAAAATATAAGGAAAAGTTGACACTTTAGATAGATATGGTAGATTTTTCCCTCCTTATTTGACAATAAGGAGGGAAAAATCTACCATATGCGAGCAATTCTGGCGTGCGCTGCAAAAACTGCTAGAGTTACACGTATATAAAGTATAATGGTAATGTTTACCTTAAAGAATCCAACGAAAAAAGCACGCGCAAGCATATATCTATGTCTTATGTGTAAGCCATTATCGCCAAAATAGTGAACCATCTATTAATTATAGTGCGGAGCGAAGTTTGCCGGGCCTGCTAGTATATTATAGAACAAAGGCAGTCTGCATCCTAAGCTCGTTGTTTAATTTCATGTCCCTTAGTTAACATGGCGCAGCCGGTAGGACTTGGATTTAGAAATTTATTAAAAAAAGTGTTGGACAATATTGCAAGAGTCATATTCAGAAAATAATTCAGTGAAACATACAAACGATAAGTCTAATACTAATTAAACATAAAAATACAGGCATTCATGAGGACTGGCGACAGAAGTGAAACTTTAAGCAGGCTCTACAATAGTTTGATAATAAATAATAAAAAACCCTTGTATCTTAACAATAGAATTCAAGAACACAAGAAAATTAAATGAAAAAAAGATCGGCAAAACTATTCCAAAGTCAAAAAACATCCGATCGCCTCGCTTGATTACTGTTTTCGTAACGCTCTCGTCGCTCATTGGCCAAAAGAGTTTTCATTTCAAAAATGGAAGCCGTGACCCAGCCGTCATCGCCATTTTGTTGTTAGTAACATAGACAACGTAACATCAAGAAGTCTATCTGAAGAATGTAAGAAATGGAAAAATGCATTTATGATTTACTACGAAGCAAGTGAAATATCGAAGAAGAGTAAAAAGTACAAGTAAAAAAGAGACGGAGAAAAATAACGCATTTACATTAAATACAAGTAAATAAGATGATAGGAAAATTTATTGTGGAACCGAGTGTGACATCTACAACGTCGCATTGGTTGGCGAATAATTGTTGTGTGAAAAATAATACGACTTCTATAATCCAAGTTCTAAATGTATGAAATGTGGCGTAACTCACGATTATAATCAGTGTCCAGCGTACGGTGAAAGGTGTCTAAATTTGAACAACTTTTCGCGGGTATACGAGATGCAGTCAGAGTTCCCGCAGGCAGCCCAGTCTCCTGACCAGGTAATTTATTATTTTTATGAGGAAGCAAATAGTGTATAGATCTATTACTAAAAGGTGTTAAAATTGTATCCCAGCAGATATTTGGAACGAGTAGATATTAGAAGGGATAATTTAATGAAATCGTCAGTTAGATTACGCGGGTATTGCGGTGGAGACATTAAAGTTGTGGCTCGGTGTAACTTAAAGATTAAATATAAGGATGGTAATTACATTCTAGACTTTATTGTTGCTTTAGGTTGCCGGTCTTGTCAGGTTTATAAAACTTATGTTGGCCATTAGTAAACAAAATAACAAGTTGTATTCCCGGTGAATATAAGATATGAATCGGTTAGTCCGTCGTTCATGCATCACGAAAGTTACCCGTGGCGAAAAGATAAGGTGAAAGATAAATTAAAAGAAAGGGAAGAGCAAAAAATTATTAGTAAAATTGAATTCTCGAGTAGTTACGTAAGCAGCATGACGGCAGTTAGGAAACCGAACGGCGATTTACGTACATATCTTGAATCCAAAGGATCGCAATAAGGCCATAAAACGCGAACACTTTCATTTACTCACGTTAGACGAAATAACGACAAATTGAAACGGCTTATTCCACGCCAAGAACTGGTTCTGGCAATTATGGTAACATGAAAAAACCACTGATTTATTTACAATTAATACAGCTTTTAGGGGATATGAATTCATACGTGTAACAAGACTTATCTACACCGTAATAATAATTTACCATAGTTATTTTAGTTATTTGCGTGTATTCAAAAGTCCATAGTCAATCCTTGTTACACAGCAGAACAAAATTATGCTCAGATCGAAAGAGAATTATTATCTTGTGAATAATACAATTCTTGTTTTTGGAAAGTCGTAACAGTTGTAACATATCACAAGCCTTTAAACATCATAATGAAACCTATGACTGAGGCACCGCCCAGGCTTCAAAGCATACTGTTGCGTCATATGTCTGTTTATGGAGTAATTTCTATTGTTATATCATTATTTGTATTCTAGTCACCGTTGATTTTCCTATGCACTTGAGTGTTGTCACATGTCTTTATAATCTTTATTTCTTAAATCTATAGGACATTATATCGTTCAGTAGATATCGTGTACTGAATAGTCTTAGCCTAGTTCTGCGAACTATATAGTTCAGTTCAGTATAACCACATTAGTTCATCTTCTATACATTAAATAACAAAAACACGTGTATTAAGTACCTTTCCGTGCTTTTTTTAATTTGTAAATTATAATTAATTAAAGTAAAACACATTTATGATAAGACGCATCTAGATATCATTAAAGCATTGTTTTGTTATAGGGGAATGGTCCGAAAGACGATCAATTAGGCACGTAACTGTCTATGAAGAAACTGATGGTTGAACTTTATTGCTCTGGGGAAATATTGAAATACACAGAGTTATGCCAAATCTTCGATAATATTCCACGTCGGAAATCTTTAGAGTTTTCCAGTCGCAAAAATAAGGCAGAAAAATTAAACATTCGATTCATTTCGCTTTCATCGCTGCTTGAATATTTAATAAACAGGAAAATCATAAAATTCGTTATTATGAGCAATTAAAACTTATTTAAATTAAACATTAACTAAGAGAGCAGAACAGGCAAGGTTCACTAATTAACGATTGCAACATTTTATTGCAATAATTGAATTTGTCTAAGCCTACTAGGCAAATGTTCGTAGTGGAAATAAGGAGAAACCCGTTGATTTGCAAAGCATTAAGACGGTATGAACGAAATTAAAAATTCTGCCATGATATAAAGGTAAAACTGGAGATTTGTAACAAATTCGTCGAAAGAATTCCCGGGGTTTAGTTATAAACAAGTGTTTTATATACTTTTATTAACATGAATTTTTGTTGTGAAAGTGAGTGGCAGTGTTGGTAGGAGTAGCCCCAGTTGAACTTATACCAACCACATTGGTGACATATTAAAGAAAGGTATGAAGAACTTGAAAGTAACCGTAATATGTACTTGCAGCAAAGCTCTTTACGCCTTGACAGGCAAGTGGGTTGGAAATTTCTGTTTTCGCTCGCAAATATTTTGCTACCATACTGAGTTTTGTTTATAGACCGTTTACACCAGTTAGCATGTAATTTGTATATCGTTAGACTGCGTTACGGTCCGAGGTTGCACATTTTAATTGTGCTTCTCGACACTCTGAGAATTTTTCCTACATAAAAAGCTTGACAGTATTCTAGTGTAGCCTGCCCTGCCAGATATATATATTTCTAAATATATATTCTGCTGGATATTACCAAAGATTTGGTAATTATCAATTTTTTATCCATTATATACTGTAAATTAATAAAATAACATTTGAAACATTAATGTTAGGTATGAATGTTCACCGTTGTCGTTTTATTATTACTCTAGCTGAGTAGGAGCTTTGCTCGGGCTTGTTTTTTACATTGTCGTGTTGTTTCTGAATAGATATTTATTATTTAGGTAATATCATAATACCTGGATGACCGGTATTTTTATTTAAATTAAAATTTAGTTAAAATGACTTTGTCTAAAATTTAATAAGAAACTCAAGCTCGATTGATTTATCGTCCCAGACACCCCCTGCAAATTTCATGAAAATCGATCCAGCCGTTTCCGATATACACTAGTGACCCGCCCTGGCTTCGCCCGGGTACCACTAATTATGTTGATCGGATCGCTACCAAACACAGAAATGTGCCAATCTGAACAATCCCTGTAAATTTAATCAAAATCGGTCCAGACGTTTCGGAGTCTATAGATCTACAGGGAACATGCATACTTCGCTTTTTATGTGCTATTTTTTTCATAAAACATACGCCATATTATTTCTAGTACCTTCAAGAATATGTGTACAAAGTTTCATGATGATCGGTTGAGTAGTTTTCGCGTGAAAGCGTAAAAAAATTATAATATTAAGTAGTGATATTTACAAGAATTGTTCGTTTATAAAGGTATTAGATATTAATTAGTAAAAATCTTAGTAGTAAAGTTTGTCGGAAGCTTTCAGTTTTTTTCTCTCTCTTTCTCTTTACCTGTTTAGTACACAGTCAAGAAGTCGGCGGAAGTCATTCAATATGTATTCACTGAAATTCCCTCAGAGCTTCGAGTTGTTAATGATTTTACTGAGCCAGTTTCTTGTCTAATTGATCGTATTTCCAGCCATTTCCCTAAGGCAAAAGCGTCTTGCAGTGTATTTCAGACTTAATACCAACAATCTCACTAAATTTCAAAGTACATTAACGATTGATAGCTAACTAGCAAATGACTGTAATTTAAAAATTTAACCACTGTAATTTTATTTTACGTCAAATTAAAACAAACGAAAAATAAAAAAACGTTATTATATAAACGTGAACGGTGAATTACAAGAATAAAAGAAATATTGGACTGCTCTTAACGAGCCAGAGGGAACTAGATTCTTCTGTTCTGTGCTGAAACTAAATAAAATAACAGCACTCCTGAATCTATCTATCTAATCGGCAGCTCTCGGTAAAATATACGCTTCATGCCCGTAACCCAGAGTAACAATTACTTTGAATTTATGTATCTACATATAATTAAATAAAGCCTAGTTTCTTAGGTCATAGAAGAGTATACTATGGATTAAAGAATTTTTAAATTCGGTAAAGCGGTTTTTGAGTTAATCCGGTACAAACAAACAATAAAATCCGTTATATCATTACTATAGACAAAATATTTTGTACTTAAACAATAACGAGGATAATAATATGCGCTCACGCCAGTAACCCAGAGGAGTTAGCAGAGATTATGGATTTGCATTTGGCGCGATCCTGGCGCACCTCTCCCACTTGTTCTATGCTCATATACATCTATGCATACAAGCTCGTTGGTTATGGGTACTCCTTATATCGCACTTCTTTAGTATGTTAGTAATCTGGTCGATATAAGTTCTTGTTGGACGTCAACGCTGCCACTCACTTATGCAACATAAATTTGTTACGTTACTCTCTCTTAGTGAAACAAAAATAAATGAAAATGAAATTACTATTACAAAGTGTCACAAATGATGCTTAAATAGTAGCACCGTTGAAAATGTGTGCTTTTATTCTGAAGTGCAGAAACGTGAAAACAAATCAGCAAATTAATAATATAACTTTTAGTAACACAGTTTATTACTAACTAAGGCGTACGTATTTGTGCGAATGTACGACAAAAACATACAAATTGAATGAATAGTTTTGGCTGCACAAGTTACTAAACACGTTTAATGTAAACGCCGAAGCGTTTTCACAACTTAATTAACCTCTCTATTCAAATGTCGCCTGCAAACTTTTATAACAGTGTAGAACTTAAATATTGCTAAACTAAGGAATTGAAAAAGTGTAGGTATTGTGACATGTCTTCGTTCATCGCGAAAATATTTTACTAAATATTACTATCAGTTAATTTCAACGGACTTCCCTGGTCCTAATTAAAATAAGAACCAATAACTTTAATTTATATAGTTACTAAGTATTTGAAGCCCCCGATACGAAAACATGGTTACGGAAAATGGTATTGTAAGTTTAACGTGTGTATCTGTTTGTCTGACTGACGGCCGAATACTGAAACGTCATTCAAATCTCTACTCATTTGAAGGCCATTATGAATATCAAAAATTTGACGATTGAGGACCAAGTATTCGAAAGTTTCACGGAGGGCACTTAAGCAGTAATCCTAGACTTACTAAAAAAATTAAGATATGCCTATAATTGACGTTTAAGAATACGAATTCGGAGTTTAAGCGTGATTCGAACATTTAAGACGCTGTTAAATATTTAATTGACGTTTCAGTATTCGGCCATGAGGCATCGTGGCGTCCATATAAGTAGATCAATCATGTTTTTTCTATTAGGGAGCTGATGTAATCCAGCTGGTACAAAGCTGTAATAAACTTTATGTATACGTTGGGAAATCATTAATCCATATTCTATTCCCAGACTTATTGTGTATGTGGGTTTTTCAACTTTAGAACAGAACAGCCTTGTACTTAAGGAATTTTATTTATATGTAAATGCAAGTGTACATCTCAAATAAATTACGTCTAATCATATGAAAAATTTATAGTTTTAAAATCTTTAACATACGCTAATCTATTGGTATTCAATTTTGCACCTAGATGGCGTTATTCTAAATCTTAAGATAATTTTTTCTTTCTTCATGAACCAGAATAAGACTAAACATCAATCAAAAAAAAGTCTGTCATCGGTTATTGATACAAATGCAAATTAACAAGTCAAGCGGGAGTATACAAGTTAGCGAAAATTATAAGGAAAGTTTCCATTATATACAAACAAACAAACAAACGTACATACCAAGTTAATAAAAGCTTGGTTACTCCTCGGTCTACCTAGAGGAACCACGACATCGTGCTTATTGCCACATACAAGAAGTGAAACTTCAACGGACAAGGAAAACAAAATTATCCTTTTCGTTGTTACGTGCATGTATGTATTTTAAATATTTTGATATCTTCTTAACTATTGGTCAGAATGATAAAGTTAAAAGGAAATTATAAACCTACATTAAATACTCTTGATAATTAATACATTTAAATGGATAAGGATTCACCGAACACGAATAATAGCGTAGTAAGTGGCGTATGCGTAGCGTATGTTTTAATTAATCTTTCTTAAGAAAAAAATAGTTATTGTGAGACAACTAAAGAAGATATATGTCATCGCCGACTTTTATTTAGCTTATTTAAAGAGCTACAATTCTTTGATACATCATTTAAATGTAAGTCCTAAAGTTTAGCCTTAGTAAGCCAAGAAAGCAAATTTGTTACTGTGCATGTAACCGACTTTTTGGTATGCATTATTAAGATAACTCAAAAACTACTTGTCTTTGAGATGTAATTAATAAAAAAAGGGACCACATCACAACTACTATCTGTCGAATAAAAAACTCATCAAAATCGGTAAATCTGGAGCGGAGCTACGAATAAAAGACCATAAAAAAATCCCTCCACGCTGCCATAACGCTTTATCGTGTCAGAAAAATCCTAATAATACCCTCCGGGGTATTAGGATTTTTCTATATAGTAGTTTCACTTAAAAAAAATGTTTAGATTGAACATTTAAGAAAACGCATATAATAATATTATCACAGCTTGTATCATAATTTAACAATATTATTAATGAATGTAAACAAGCAACTGGGGTTATGCAAACACTATGCAAACGATTTAAATTATGTTTATACGTGCGTTGTTTACTAAAGGCATGACAAAATACGAGTGACCCTCGTTGGCGACAAAATTTAACGAGGGACTTTTGTTACCTGATAGGGTGTCGTCTCAGTGGCCAGACGGTTCTAATTTGAAATATTCCTCACAAGCGATAAGGACCAGTAAATCTGACACGACGTAATGCCGTTACTTTGTTAAGGTTGTTATTTTATTTTTAGTACATCTTGCTTTGATGATCAAGAACAGGTGTACTACAAACTGTTATACAACTTCATTTTATTTTTAAAATATGCGATTATTAGAGTAATTAATTAATCAAATAATTAAATGTGGCTTAAAAGTGGATGTTGTGACTAGAATTGATAAAGATATGCTTTGGTGGTTTGGACATGTTGAAAGGATGAATGAAGGGAGAGTAAAGAAACAAATTTATGTTGCATAAGTGAGTGGCAGTGTTGGTAGTGGCTTACTAAAAAAGGGCGATATAAGGAGCACCCATATCAGATGAGCATGTATGCGTAGTTGTATAAATGCAGAAGAAGCGAGAGCAGTGTGCCAGGATCGCGCCAAATGGAAATCCATGATCTCTGCCTACCCCTGTAGATATCGGGTGTGAGCGCTGATTTATTAATTTATTTAGAGTAATCAACTAATATTTATATTAACCATTTCATCCAAACTTAAAATCTTGTGGTTGGATATGGTTCACGACAATTCTATTAATTTTACCTACCACATTTTAGCTATACTCAAAAGATGATACTATGTCATTTTGTATACGTATTCTCAATTAATTTCAATTAAATAAAACGTAAAGAGAGGGTATAAAGTATGCGAACTTATATGAAACTTATTACCATATAAAGTGACATTCTCACTGCACTGACTTTGAAAGGAGTGTTTCAGTCTGGTTCGCTGTAATTTCTCTATATTGCAATTTTCTTTGACACTCGTGTGAAGTACACGTCTTGGTGATATGTATTAGTTCAGCTCTGTCTCTTCTCAAAGGCGCCTGACACCGCTTTACAAAACTTATTTTATAATATAAGCAAAAAGATATATAAAATACGCAGATAAGTTTCTTCGAAAATTGTACAACTATCCTAACATTTTAAAGGCGAATATAAGTTTGTTTATTCTTAGGGTGCTTTTATTCCAGAAAAAAAAACCAAGGAACTAAAAGGACAATAAAACCTAATGTAGCTTGCCATGATAATTCGCTACAATAACATTTATTTGACATTTACATATAATGCCAAGTTATATGTGAAATCAAGTTACGAAACTTTTCTGCGAGGAAGATAAAAAAAGAATGTGAACGAAGCTGCGGGCAATTAACTATAAACTCTAATGTATTGACAGACAACAAGAAATTAAACTTCTTTGAACTCAAATTTTGGCAGACTCTATGTGGATTAATTTGTCTACACATGCAGTGAATATATTGCTTTTGAAATACAACCACGACATTGGACGAGGTGGCACTTCTCTAAATAATGAAAGTTTTTAGTCTAAGACCAGTACAACACAGGACAAATATATTTCATAAAATATTAAATAGATTGCCATAGATAAAAATTATTATATGTATTTTAGATTACTAAAATGTTCTATTAAAATTACCTTTATTACTTCGTAAATTTTCGACACGGGAATCATTATGCCGTTCTAGAACTACTTAAGTTAACTTAAAACAACAATTAAATTATTCGAGTCTTTACAAGGACCTAAAGTACTTGAAAACAATGAAACTTCGGTCGAATTAATTATTCTACAAAGGTAGATAGTACGATTTAATTGAATTAAATGAGTTTAAATCACTTATAAGGTAAAACACTTTGAGAATATAAATACGTATTAAATTTATACTAAATTAGTACTAACAAGGACATGAAATAATTTTCCGATACAGTTATATTAAGTGAAGGTATACTGCGAGTTCATCAGACACAGACGGAATAGTCAAGGTGCCGAAGAATAGTCTAGTCTTTATGATCACTAGTTTTTTGAGTCAAAAGAGATAAGAGTGAATGTATACACCCATATACATGTATAGATACCAACTTCATGTTCGTAGTGTTACCATGGCAACCATTAACAATTTTTTGACATTTACCTATATTTCAAAGTGACTAATTAAACCATTATTAATTGCTTTTAATGTCTATTTTTCACACAAACAAAGATGTACTCTGGCACACGGTATAAAAAATTATATCTTTACTTATATTCAAAACGCACTAAGTGTTTTGAATGCAAAAAGACATCTACTATTGTTGGTAGACTTTCTCAAGACAATGTCAAATGTTTCCTTTGATTTGATTTCTTTGTTATAGAAGAAGAAAGAAGGAAAGCATTGTCCTAAATGTAAACGAGTACCTAAATTTATTCATAGGAATAACGAAAAGCGCTATAAACTAGTTCAGTTTTAAGCTCGTGAGTAATCATAAGTCGAACGTCTGTTTCGGATAAATCACTTTCGCGTAATAAAACTTACTCACAATTTTATAGTAATTTTCTATTATAATAAAACTTCTATGTTCATTCACATATGCACGTGCAATACACAAGCATAAACAGTATTTGAACGTAGTTAATTAAAGTACGCGGGACGTTAAAGCCGGTGGCCGAGGGCGAAATAGTAAATGGCTAATTATGAACTTCTGTAGTGGCTTTAAATTGTGACCAACAGGTGTAAATTACAAACACAAGCGGAAAATAAACTACATGGAAGCAAGAAATAAGTAACATACTTTTATCGATCGGCAAAGTTCGGTCCACCATATAATTAATAGATATTTTGCCGATAATGGCTCACATATAAAAGATTGTATATTTTATACGTGCAACTCTAGCGATTTTTGCAGTGCACACCAGAATAGCTCGCATATGGCGGAATCTTTTCCTCCTTACTAGACACTTATCGTTGTATTTTGTACAATTCATACAATATCGTTATATATAATAGGATATGTGTTATTCTGATGTATAAGTTTTATTATTGTAAAGTTTCATTAAAATTCATTCAGTAGTCTTGGCGTGAAAGAGTAACGAATATCAATACATACATACATACAAACATTCGCATTTATGATATAAATATTAGTAGGATTACATTTAATAATTAAAAACATTGCGATCATCAAACTACAATTTACAATGTTAAGAATCAGTGTTTGCAATGACACAAAATTATTTGTCAAGCGTACAACCACGCATCCCCCAATTACCGCTCCGCGGTTGTCATATGCAGGCTGACTTTCCATACCCATCATCCTAAAATCGACCTTTTAAAATGTTAATGCTCACATTTAATCTAATCATTTCACAATTAAATTTTAAAACCTTATTGATTGTTATACTACATTAATTTTAAAATATAGGTATTACTTTAAAATATTGCTGCCTATTGTTAGAACGAACTTTTTATCTGGAAGTATGGAATATCGAAACACTAATAAAAGTATTTATTCAAATATATTTATTAATTGAAGTATGAATTCGTTTTAAGACTATAATCGTTTAAATACTGACTGATCAGTTAGATGGCGATGGACTCTGTAAATGGTCACAAAATTCATCGCAGTGTCAATTTACTAACCTGATCGCAGAGACAACACGGTGAAGACTTCTACTTTAAATAAATAATTTTATCCAAAATTATATATTACAAATAGTACTTTTGTTTTGTAAATACATACGTAAAGATAATTACATTCAGACTCAGGACAAACAGACATGCTCATGCACAAAAATATTTCAAGTCAATTTAATTAAGCTTTTAAATAATCTATATATAAGATGAAAAATTAAGAAAGGTAAAATAAATATCACCATTAAAGTAGATCTTACCTAAAATTATGTAACAGAAAAATTATACACATATTTATATAAATAAAAGTTTTTAACAATTCCACGTAAGCTAATGACTTGCACCGCATCCTAAAATCTGTGACTGCAATACAGTGTGTAATTAAAATATGAGCCTATTTCATTAAACTAACTTTAAATTCTAATAAATTTTGATCATGAACCACGAACTATGAAAATACACGTCGCTTCTCGATAATTCTTATTAGTGTTGCTGTCAATAAGCTTTTATATCGGATACATAAATGGGTTGACTCTACCTGCTAATTACCAAAATAACATAGCTATAGTTGAAAGTGTAGCAGTAGAAAAGTGTAGTTAAAATATATTTTGTAATTTAATTTAATTTTGATTAACAATTCCATTTAAGTGTACCTTTTAAAGGCAGCTGCTAGTTATTTGAAATGCAACAATACTTAATATTATTTTAGTATTGATTTACAAAAACCATTTAAATAATGGTCAAAATGATTTACAAGATCAGGCCATACATTAAAGAAGAATTACGTACACTTCTTTGCGAGTCCCTCGTCCTTTCTCAGTTCAACTACTGCAGCACAATCTACGGTTCGCGAATAAATATTAAAACAGAACGAGCTATACAAAGAGTACAAAATGCAACTATTCGATTCTGCTTCAACGTGCCTAAAAGAGAGTGCATTACCCCATATTTGAACAGAAAAGGCATACTTAACATGAAAGCAAGAAGGGAGCTTCACTATGCCTGCACTGTTCAGAGGGTAATTTGGAGTAGGAATCCAGAGTACTTGTTCGAAAAACTTGTATGGAAAAAAGATTTTCCGCACACAAGCCGCAAAGCTATGTGGAATCTGTTGAAGATACCAAAGCACAAGTCAGCACGGTATGGAGGATGTTTCAAGTTTGCTGCAGCGAGGATATGGAATGACCTTCCTCCCCCTCTCAAGGAGAAAGTGAGCACTTACTATTTCAAATGCAAATATAAATCAGCATTGCAGAGGCGGCAACTTGCTGCAGGAAGCGTGAAACATGCATACTGGCGATATGTAAACCTAAAAGATTTTTTCAATTGATAACAATAGTTTATTAGTTTATCAAATACTACCAACCTACCAACATAAATGTGACACCCGTAATTCCACACAATAATAAATATAAGGTACAATTTGCACAACACGCACACAACAAACGCACATACATATACACACACACACACACACTCACCCACACATGCATACACACACACACACAAACGCGCGCGCACACAAACGCGCGCGCACACAGTCAAACGCGCGCGCACACACACAAACGCGCGCGCACACACTCAAACGCGCGCGCACACACACAAACGCCTGCAAGAGCCTATTGTCTAATGTTATTACCAAAATCTTCTTATTTTTGCTATATATATATCTGTTGTAATTCTAATCTTTAAGTTTTTTTGTTGTTAACAAGAACTTTATGTGATTTCAAGTTTAACACTAATGGTGACTATGGCGACCCCTCGGACTTCTTGATTCCCGCAACATCTAAGGGAAGGGGGTGGCTGAAAACCAGCGTGACACGGGATCGTCATTCCGTGTGGACAAAGCTGAATCACCCCCTATTGCCATAATTTGTAACAGTGTAATTTTACTTTTTTCGATGTAAATCTGTTTTCGATGGCAATAAATCACTTATTTATTTATTTAAATAGTCCTACATTATTTTAACCACATTCCCCATTTTATGGTATCGTCGGTACGCTGGGAAACGTTTGTGTCAAAAACGGATCTTCACTTTTGAATTTTAAATTTGCATGGAACGCGGTATAATAAATCTATGCCTATAGTAATGTAAAAGTTCAAATGCTTCGTATTCGATGTGTGATGTACAACTCCGCCATTTCTTTTCGGTTTTCATTTACGTCATAAGGGCCAGTCCTTAAATTAATAAGCTTCTTAAAATTTAGAATTTGAGTTATTGTCCGACTAAACTGACGGCGCGTCTCTCACATTGTTATTTCTATTGATTAGTCATAGTCGGTGCTCAAGACTGACTAAATCAAGACCTAGCGCAAAAAGGTGCATAGGTAGGTTTGGTGGAGTACCACCGAGCCTACCTAATGCTGAATGAATTCTAAGAGTTAGTTTTTGGCTTGTTATTAGCATTCCTACTTAGAAAACACTAATTTACTTTTTATGACTGTTTGCACTAAATGATAACCAAGAAATAAAGTCAAATTGTTATTTGTATATTACCTCGTAGGTTCATTAATGATTTCATATAGGTATCCGAATCTGAATCCTATATAATATTATTTCTATCTCCGTGTCCGAATCCCAAATCATATCTATAACATCCCTACATCTAACTAATCTAAGTTGGAAAAACAATAGACATTCTTGTTATTATGTTTTCACAAGAGAAACAGGAAGCGCAACGAATTATTTCGGAGCGCGGTAAAAACAGAAATAGACGTAAGTGATATTGTCTCGTAAGAGCGTTCTATTCGGCGGGGTTAGCAGGCCGTGAAATTGCTGAAGCAAACCAACAGCTATTGTTCCCGATTGGAAAGTAACTTGAAACGATTCGCGTCCCAGCCTTTGATGTCATCTGATCGTTTTCCCTTGGCCTTTTTGTTTTTTTTTTGTGAACATTTTCGTGATAATTCTTTTCGATACCCAATCAAAATAATAGTAATGGTTAATTTTTCAAACTAAGCTTATATATATATATTCTAGGAATTACAGGGAACTTACATTATTTATTATAATAATGTTACAATTTACAAAATAAAGTTACAATAAATTTACATTATTAATATAGATGTTGAACCTCATCATTGTGTCAACTAGTGCTCAAAAAGGAACGAATCTCGAGCTATTACATTACAAGCACAGCAATTAATGAACCAATAAACCTTCATCTGAACTAATATTATAAAGAGGAAAGTTTTGATTGTTTGTTTGCAATAAATAGGCATAAATTAAATAGAATCCTACATTATCCCTGATGGCCATAGACGATAGCGATATTTTTTGTTAAATACCTGTGTGAAGCCGGGGCGTGCTGCTAGTATGTTAAATGTTGGTAGGCCGTGCTTTTCTATTTATTACTTTAGTTAGTCACTTTTACTAATACATTTGATATTAGTTTTCCAATTTGAACTCCATACAGTGACATCGTAATTAAGCGCATTCAGTCCGCTGGAGGTGATTCGTGTTTAGCAGACCGGCGTGAACCGCGTAGCCCCTGTGCTCGTGTCAATTGCGAACTTCATTTGAGTATTGATTATTGTGAACTCTCCGACAGCTTAGTCGTTAAGCATTCAACTTAGAATATGTACGAGAATATGTATCGCTCCTCTGGGAATACACAATGCCGTACTAGTCCTAACTTTAATGACTTTGATGCATGAGAGCTGGGTTTGGCAGGAAAAGCATGTTAGTAGAGTAAAAACCGTTAAGATGCGATCCCTAAGAAGTATGATAGGCGTGACTATGAATGATAGGATTAAAAATAACGTTATAAGGGATACGTGTGGCTTAAAAGAGGATGTTGTGAGTAGAACTGAGGAAGGTATGCTTCGGTGGTTCGTGTTTGTTAAAAGGATGAATGAAGAGAGAATAACGAAACAAATTTATGTTGCAAAAGTGAGTGGAAGTGATGGTAGGAGACGTCCTAAGAGAATTTATATCGATCAGATTAGTACTAGACAAGGGCGATATAAGGGTACCCGTAACCGACGAGCATGTAAGCGTAGATGTATGGCTGTAGAAGAACCGGGAGAATTTTGCTAGGATTGCGCCAAATGGAAATCCATGATGACTCACGCCCTGTTGTTTTGGGCTCTAATAGTTTCGTTAAAACTAAATGTCCAGTGTTATTTGTGGTTAATTGATTTAAAATTAGCACTAATGAGAATAAATTACAACATAATTGTTGAAAGTTTTTGTGAAGAAAAGAGAGAATAAAGTAGACAAGAAGTTGGATAACTTTATGTGACCAATTAGAAAACATTTTTTTTCATAATTTCGATTCACGTTTATTATTAGTGGATATTAAATTGATGCGGATGGTAGTTCGGTAAGGATTGTTTTATATGACTTTACGTAATGATTATATACACTACTATTCATGCCACTGGCCTATAATCTTGATACCTTATTACTGTAAATTTCCAGGAACACAAGAAGGAAGTTTGGATTAATATTTTAAAGCACGCTATGTGAAACTTGAGCCTTTTATTTTTATTATGACACTATTTATGAATAGCCTATTTTCTTTGTTTAAATTGAATTATGCATCTGAAAATTTTTGATTCCAATAGCGGCAATAGCCTAATGGATACGGGGATGGACTGCGAAACGTGCACAACATGATCATGGGTTCAAATACGCCATTTGAGTATTGTCGTGAACCAAGCTTAAGCTTGGTTGGAGATGCTTGAAAGAGATATTAGTAAATTATTTCGATGATCTGCTAATATTTAATTTACATGGCCGAGGAGGGTTGGTGTCCGGTTGACTGCTAGCCGTTAAAAAACTATAGCCAAAACCTATTACAGTATGGACTACGGTCGTACTGTGCTGCACATAAAAAAGGGGGAAATAAGACGGATAATTTTAAACATTTTTTACTAATACAATGGTTTTAAGAAATGGGATTACCACATTTAGCTTTTTACAGCTCCCAATATTTCGGCAAAATGGTCATAGACTGACCAGTCAGTAATAATTTAGATAGCTGGTATCTACTACTACTGATTAACCACTATGAATTTTAACAATAACGTTATACTTTTTTTATAAATGAAATGTTAAGCTCCGTAAGACTAATGAAATAGATGTACCTTTCTTTTAAATACTACTTTGCTATGAAAAGGCAATCAACTATCGGTGTAACTGAATTACTAGACCAAGTTAGATAATTGACACAAGGACTTGGACAGAAGTATAATCAGAAACAGCATCGACTCTGGCAGCCTGACACTTGTGTTATTTTGATCACAGTAAAGTTTGCATACTAATTGACTATAGAAGTATTGTATAATTAATATTGTTTTGAAATAATTTTCCCAAAGAACCTATTCATCTTTCCACAGCGAAATGGTTTAACAGTATCATCCAATATCTCACAATATTTCATAAAATTGTTTCTGTAATTACGAAATGCTTTGGTTTTCATATAAAGAGTATATACTATCTTATTTTACTTTCCGATAAACATTGCCATAGAAAGTTCTAATATCGTAAAAAGTCACAGGACATTTTCATCTTAGTTATTATGAGCAAATATATTACTAAAGCCACATCCATCCCTCGGGAAATCTCTGTTGATGTCGCTACATTGAATAAAACTTTATTCTTTCCATTCGCTAATACGAATCAAACATATTTTACGACAGAATCACGCGTTACAGCTGACTCTGTGAAAATTATTTAGTTTAATACTTCAGACGATAACTGCTACGTAGTCTAGCAAGTTTTATGAGAAATCGCGAGGTTGCATAAGAATAAAACTAGAGAAATGATTGTTGATGAGATAATGAGAACTGAGAACTGAGACCTTTTAGCTATATCTATCTTACTTGTAAATTAATAAAATAAGACAATTTTAGAGCTCGTATGCGTAGATATATAGATGTATAAGAAGCGAGGGATCTGTGTCAGAATCGCGCCAAATGGAACTCCATACTCTCTGTCCTACCCGTCACCGTCCGTCTCCTACCCGTCCGGGCTACAGGCGTGAGCGTATATTTATTTAAGGATATTCATATACATATGTATGCAGTACGTCGTAATTAGATTCAAGGCATTAACATTGATTTTCACACAATTAACTCCGCATAATGCACGTCGACGTCGTCTGTCGATAGACATGGCCTAATGTAATCCAGAGATTATAAGGAATTAATTCGGAAGTCACGCAGGTAATTTGCACCGCACGGGAGCTTATGAAATTTAATATAATGTTAGCTTCTCCGTCAAAATTAAATTATTGGTAAAGTAATATTACTCGAAGATGGGCGACGATAATTTCGACTTGTAACTACGTACCAGAATGTATAAAAGTTATTTGTTAGAAAAATAAATAGACTAAAGTTAGAAGTGAAACTTAAAAAGACAAAATAACACATTTATTTAGATTTATTGGACTATGGTATGTATTGGGAATGGCCTATGTCCAGCAGTGACTGATACGTGCTGATGATGATTCGAATTAAACACAAGCAAACTTGAATAATAGCAGTAGATGATTACTAGCGCCATCTATTTAACACGCTCATTCAACAGTGGTAGAGCCCGCAACAACAATCCCTGTTTGCACGAATGGGCCGGCTCGACCGGTGAAATACCATGACCTCGCAGAAGACAGACGTGAAGTAGGAGTATACTACTGCGTTTCGTCTGATGATCACTCATTAGTTAGATAAATAAAATGTACTGTAAATACGTTGTTGTACGTACAAAAATACAACAGAAGCTTATTTAATAAGAAATATTGGCATGTTATGTTACTACATTATTGTCATTACCAAAACCCCCATGTCGCTATAATACTCCTTGAGGTAATCGCATTATTTCCCCCTTTCTTGACGTAAACGTTATTACAGGAGAGCCGCCATGATAAACTTAACTCTACAAAGTAATATGACCCTTTCAGATTGATAACTAAATAGGTTAATTAAAAAAATACTTCAAAATGCTTTTCATAATTAAACATTCTATAAATATAAAACCTTTGTTCTGTAACTATTAAAAACAACAATAAAAACATAAGCGGGTTTTGTCTAAGTTATTCTGTGAATTAAATTCCAGGAAATTTAACACACATTTTAATAACCTCTTCGATAATGTCAACAAATTTAGTTGAGTAGATTATGCACCAATTACATGAAAATCATGTTACAAGTCGAATGTCAATATATAATTAAATAAGATCACAACTGAATCTATTAACATTAAAGTTTTACCCGAATAGTTACACGGATAGACGAAGTCGATACCTCTATCCTATACGTGTCTCTATATATTTAATCACAACACAATAAGCTTCTCAATTTAAGCTTCATACGAGAGGTCGTAATGAAGCGCATTCAATCTGAAAGCAGCCACTCGTTCAAGAGCCGGCGGAATTCATAGCGTATGTGATCGTGATACGAAACTTTAGCGTTAATTATTATAAGCAATTTTATACATGAATTTGAATATAAAAAAACTGATATTGAAGCCCGCACCAGCAACATATGTTGCACAAAGGAGCCAACTCAACCTTTAAATGTCACAACATCACAGAAGACAGGCGTGAAGTAGAAGTATCCTGACAAACCTGCAGATTGCAAGAAATGGTAAACCCCAATCTCTGCGTACGTCTCTTGGTTACAGATTACGCACATTTACTTATTACACTCATCAGTACCAGTTAGATTTTACTTTAAGCAACCCGTTCGTAGAAAAATAAAATATGTCCTGTCGCCCATAACCCAGAGGGGTATGCAGAGGGATTTCCATTTGGCGCCATCCTGGCACACTTCTCCTGCTTCTTCTACATCCATACATCTACGCATACATGCTCGTTAGTTACGGGTACTCCTTATATCGCCCTTCTTCAGTATGTCACTAATCTGATCGATATAAGTTCTCCTTGGGCGTCCCCTGCCAACGCTGCCACTCACTTTTGCAATATAAATTTGTTTCGTTACTCTCACTTCATTCCTAGTTTCAACATGCCTTAACCACCGAAGCATACCTTTCTCAATTCTCACAGCATTCACTTTTAAGCCACACATTTTCTTTATAATTCTATTTTAAATCTTATTCTTCGTCACGCCTAATATATTTCTTAAGGGTCCCGACCTCTAAAAAATAAATTAATAATCTCATCTTAATAAATAATAAGCCAAAGTCTAAAATGGCTTATACTCGAAAACTTCTGTCATATATTTCGTATTGAATAAAAAATCAGCTCACACGCTTTTATATCCAATCGAGTAAGTTTAATTTGTTTTTTTCCTCATTATGCTGTATTGTACAACTGTGCGGACTAATTTGTATTTTATTCTCGAACTTTATTCGTTTTCGACGAACCTAATAATCGTTTATCCGATTGGATAAACATTTACTTGCGAAGCGATAATTGAGTTTCGTGAAAAACTTTACTTAATTTGAAAGCTTAATATTTAATTAAGTAGTATTGTTGTTGTTTTTCCTTCGGGAGTTTTAATCGAGATGCTTTTAATGTTAAGTTGGATACTTGAGCGAGAAGAGCGGACTTCTTAATTACGCTATCTCAGAGCTCTTTAAAGGTTACGGCACTATTATTGCTAATCTGTATTTTTAGTCTGTTGTTTTATTCAAGACTCGTGGCTTAGGAATTTGAGTAGCAACCTGGTGTACCAAAGGTCGATTCCCAGCTGAAGCGATACTCACTCACAATCACGTTTGCTAGCTGATAACCTTCGTGAAAAACGGGTAGTGAATCCGATTTCTCTGTTCTTCTCGATTTAATTATTAATATAATTGGAAAGTATTATTTTTGTTTGTAATTTTCTTCACAACATCCACTTTTAAGTCATAAATAAATAAATATTCGCTCACGCCCTTACGGGCGAGTAGTAGTAGCCCTGGGGAGTAGGCATAGGTCATGGATTTTTTTGCGCAATCCTGGCACACCTCTCCCATTTCGTCTATATACGTACATCTACGCATACATGCTCGTCGGTTGCGTTTTAGTTTTAAATCGCTACACTGCAGTACCCAGCCTTAGCTGAACCTTATTTTATATGATTAATCACATACATCTGACGTCACCTTACATTGCATATACATACAAACTTTCATTCCCTACTTTAGACCTTTAGGAAATAAATTTAAGTAAATCCTTTTTACTGCTCGCTTCGTAATAGCAAAAATTTCTGTGCAAAATTTCAAGTCTCTAGGGCCAGTAGTTTGGGCTATGCGTTGATATATCAGTCAGGTTTAGTTAACTTTACTTTACTTATCCTTCATTATTGCGATTAAGTAATCATTGGTTATGGTTGCATATCCATTTGGTACGTAATTAATACTTCCGTGATGTGTTGAACGTAATTTCCTGTCTCCTAATTGATCATACTCAATGCGCAATGGATTAATGCTATCTGAATGGTTCAGTTGTAAAATCGATAAAGTATCAGTCTAACGTTCTAGGATTAACATCAAAGCTAATTTTGTAGGTAAATTCAATTAATTTTTTGCTGGTACACTAATAATCGTGGTTTTTATTATTAGCCTCACAAAACACAAGACCATCATTATTTCTTTTTAATAATTTAAGAATATAATAATTCTAAGAAGCCAGAGTTCATCATACACTGGTCGTTAAATAATAAAAAAAACGAAATGTATGTATGAAAATGCAAAATATCGAGAAAAAGTTTAGTAGAATTGATTACGTATTGAATTTTGGTAATGAACTAAAAATAACTATCCAGTTTATTTCAGAAAACAAAAAAATTCTTAAGCAATTTTAACAGGCACAATTAAAATGTCTAAGCTCGGACCGTAACGAAGTCTAACGATGTATAAATTACACGCTAACCGGTGTAAACGGTCTATAAACAAAATTCAGTTTGGCAGCAAAATATTTGCCAGCGAAAACAGAAATTTCCTTCTCACTGACCTGTCAAAGCGCATAGAGTATTGCTGCAAGTAAATTTTACGGTCACTTGAAAGCTCGTCGAGATTCAAACAAAAAATAATATATAAAAGATATTTCAACTAATAATTTAATGATGTTATCTAGTAATATTTTAGGTCTGGTTTTAGACGTTTCAATATTGTTATTCTCGTCTAGATGTACATTTATTTATTTATTTTTATATTAGAATGTGGCAAACGAGCAAGCGGCCTCTGGAAATAAGTACCGCTACCCGTAGGCATCCGCAACAAGCTAATGAGTTGCAGATGCGTTGCCTACCTTCATGGACAAACAGAAAAATGATAATTCCATTCCCTGTCCATCTCCTCCTCATCCGTCAAATTCTCTTCCTCTTCCCCCCTTTTCCTTATTAGAAAAGGGTAAATTTTAGGATAAGATGTCGTCTTCAACATAACACACAAACTATGATAGATAGTTTATGGTTTAAGATCAATAGAATCTAAAATTATTCAACTACCTACTAATAAAGTAATACTCTAAATTATCATAATCGGAAATATTTAACTATACAAGTTATCGATTCTGTTAATATAATATAATAATCGGTCTGTAAGGGTGCACAAATATATTTATGGTGCAAAATAAACTGATTACGCTATTTCGGTTTATGCGGACGTTCCAAGGGGAAACAAAGTCAAATTTTGGGCTTAATTGGTCGCCGTCTGTCTGTGACTGCGTCGTTCAACTCGAGGGAGGCGGTTCAAATTATTTTGCATTTGATGTACATACAATTTGATTTTCATTACATTCAGATTTTGTGTCTCTATGCTAAATGCGTTAAATAACGGCTGAACAACCTTGCGGGCTATGATTTCATTTCTTAATTATGTCGTAATATTGTCGTACGTTGAAACAACAGACTCATCAGACTCATAACAAATTAAATGATTTAACCATAGATTTATATACCTCCAGATACCGCGTTCCATGCAAATACAACGTTAAAAAATGAAGCACGATTTTCTACTATAGTTGAGCAAAAATAACTCATTTTTTGCTTTTGAAACGCAATGTTCTTGCTTAAAAAGCATAAAACGTCTACAAACATCTCGGGGACAGAGCTAATCTGATTTGGCAACAGCAGAGAGCCATTAGACATAAGTGCTTTTCTTCTCGTCGCTTGAATGATACTTATTCAAGAGACTGCATTTGAAAACAACAACCACTTTCAAGACCATCATAAAATCGATTCCAATGAACTAATAACTGAATAGTTATACTAAATGAACAAAAAAATATTATATTGAGGAATCGACTTGAATACGTGAAAGAGTTCTTATTATAACAGAACTACATTTCCTGGGAGTCACCTTAAGTAGTAGCCAGTCGCATTCATTGTTGTTAATGGAGATAAGTACCATAGCACTCCTTGTCCCCACTGAGCTACAATGTCCTAACATTATTAGGCTTTGATTTAAAAGGGCTAGATCAAGAGTGAATCAGGTGAAACCTAACGCGGAGTTATGCAGGATTTTAACCATTTACATCAAGAATAGCATTTTAATACTTCTATAAATAAATAACTCAACCACATAGGTATAGTGGGAATTATATATTTTTTTGAAATAAAATGTGTGTGGCAGATGCGAAGCTAAAATCATGTAAAAAAGTAATGCAACTGTACTGGAAGTGTTTCGCATGACTAATCACGTGTGTCGGAATAACGGCGTCTGTTTTAAGTTTATACAGTTCACGTCAGAGTGAACCGTGTTCGGGGCGTGCGGTACACCGCGCCTCGCCAACCTCTCTTCGTCCCTCCGGCCCTCCGACTCGTATTTCTATGTTTTTTCTACCTCTAGCTGTTCGAGAATATTTTAATTTAATTTACGAACGAATGAATACATTCTAAAATATACTAAGTCATCTCAACACTCGTGACGTAACGATACCCGTTGACGTCGGGAATATTTTCGGGCGGGCTGCTGGCGTGGATACGACATACTTAGGTGTTTGAGGGAAAATGCACATTAATTAGTCTATAATATTGTCAGATTTCGAAGAGCATTAAACACGATATACGCCTATATAACACAAACCGTGTTATAAAGGCTATTGAGCGGAACAAGGGCGCCAAAGTGCTTGCCCGAGATCTGTCTATTGGGAAAAGTCAGGTGTCAAAGCTGAAGACTGAGGATGGCACAGTTGTTTCCTCCAAACCAGAGCTCTTGAGTGAGATTGAGGGGTTCTACGGACAGTTATACACAGCATCGCAGAAACCCGTCACGGATCCGGCAGAAGACCCAAGAGCCAGATTAACTCGACACTATACCGAAGATATCCCGGACGTCAGTCTCGACGAGATTGCTATGGCTCTCACACAACTGTAGAACAATAAGGCACCGGGGGCTGACCGAATCACAGCGGAATTATTGAGGGCAGCTGGAGAACCAGGCCTTAAGGTTCTCCAAAAGCTTTTTAATTCCGTTATCCTCAGGGACATATGCCACGGGCATCGAGCAGGAGTGTGGTGGTCCTTTTCTTCAAGAAGGGTGATAATAACCTACTGAGGAATTACAGGCCCATCTCACTTCTGAGCCATGTCTACAAGTTGTTTTCGAGGGTCATAACTAATCGTCTCGGTCGCAGATTTGACGTGGAAGTCGTCAAATCTGCGACCAAGACGATTAGTCGGTCCGAACAAGCCGGTTTCCGTAAAGGCTTTAGTACCGTAGATCACATACATACGCTGCGGAAAATTATACAGAAGACCGAGGAGTATAACCTGCCACTGTGCTTAGCGTTTGTGGACTACGAAAAAGCCTTTGATTCGGTCGAGACCTGGGCGGTACTGCAGTCTCTCCAGAGGTGCCCAATCGACTACAGATACATCGAAGCGCTGAGGTGTTTGTACGAAAACGCCACTATGGCAGTCCGAGTACAGTGTCAGGACACGAAGCCTATCCAACTGCAGCGCGATGTAAGACAGGGAGATGTTATTTCCCCGAAACTTTTCACCGCGGCGTTGGAAGACGTCTTCAAGGTCCTGGACTGGAAAGAACTCGGCATCAACATCAACGGCGAGTACATCACCCACCTGCGATTTGCCGATGACATTGTAGTCATGGCTGAGACCATGGAGGAACTCGGTATAATGCTCGACGGCCTCAATATAGCCTCCGAACGAGTGGGTCTCAAGATGAACATGGATAAGACGAAAGTTATGTCTAACATCCATGTTCCACCCACTCCAATAACGATCGGAGACCGTACTCTCGAAGTTGTGGACGAGTATGTCTACCTGGGACAGACTGTCCAGTTAGGTAGGTCCAACTTCGAGAAGGAGGTCAATCGCCAAATCTGACTCGGATGGGCAGCGTTCGGGAAGTTGCGGGATATCCTCTCGTCCCAACATTTACCGCAGTGTCTCAAGACTAAAGTCTTTAAGCAGTGTGTTTTGCCAGCGATGACATACGGTACTGAGACGTGGCCCCTTACTGCAAG
Organism: Papilio elwesi; assembly: GCA_029849275.1. Classification (NCBI taxonomy): domain Eukaryota; kingdom Metazoa; phylum Arthropoda; class Insecta; order Lepidoptera; family Papilionidae; genus Papilio; species Papilio elwesi. Next base: position 9,266,274 of record CM056697.1, read on the forward strand.
CACTATTAGACGGCTCAAAGTCACTCAAAGGGCAATGGAGAGGGCAATGCTCGGAGTCTCTCTGCGGGATCGCATCAGAAATGATGTGATCCGCAGTAGAACCAAGGTAACCGACATTGCCCGAAGAATTGCAAACCTTAAGTGGCAATGGGCCGGACACATTGCGTGCAGAACGGACGGCCGATAGGGCCGAAAGGTCCTAGAGTGGCGGCCACGTACAGGTCGACGCAGCGTAGGTAGGCCTCCCACACGATGGACCGATGATCTGGTCAAAGTTGCGGGAGCCCACTGGATGAGGATGACAGAGGATCGATCTTTGTGGCGATCAATAGGGAGGGCCCACGTCCAGCAGTGGACAAATATCGGCTGAGACGACGACGACGACGACGACGATTGTCGGCTTCAACACCACCGTGAGTTTTCGTACAAATGCAAATTGTTGATTAATTATAGAATTTTGATATCTTTTACCTTTATATTAGATGTATTTTACTATTATTATATTTACGAATTCTTGGTGAAATAGCGACATCGTGCTTTCTTTTTTACTCGAAGCTCCACGCGCAGGATGACGCGATAATATTTTTGTTAGTTTACGATTGACTACCATCGCGAAGCGTACATATGTACGTAAGCTGCGAAGATTTGACTTATAATTAGTGGTATTATCAGTGACTTATTAAGAACACACACACACAAAAACAATATTTAGGATTTTGTCGAAGATATCGGCGGTCTTGTACAAAGTTTTGATTTTAAATCGTCTGAAAACGATTCAGTTATGTTTCGGTTGAAGACACAGCAAAAATCAAATGAACAGTACATAAACATATGCAGTAAATTTGTCGAAGCTTTTTCAAATTTTAAGTCAAGCTAACTGGATTGTGTACAAATCGTATCCATCAATAAAACGATTCTTGTACAGAATAACATACACATGTCATCGTTCCTCACAGAAGACAGCCATGAAGTAGAGTATTCTGCGTTTCGACTGATGAGTGAGGTGCCGGATGCCTAATTCTGGTCCTCTTTCCCTTCCCATCCTTTCCTTATTCACAGAGGAAGAGGACTTGATGGTGGAGGGGATGAATAGGAAAGGAATATAACCATTTTCTTTTTATCCCCTTCTTCGTCCATTAAAGGTAGGCAAAGCCTCTGCAACTCTTGTTGCGGATGCTTATGGGCAGCGATCACTTGATATCAGGTGAACCGCGTGCTCGTTTGCCACCTTATACTATAAAAAAATGTGAAGAAGATTATTAACGACACTATTCGAAATGACAAATTGCTATCAGAGGGATATAATATTTGGTATACGTTAATTTCAAATACTCTCACCGTGTTTACGTTGCAGAAGCTTTAAGTGCACTAAAATGCAGCCCGGAAAGAGAAAAAAATATTAATAATTATATCGAGTCTGGAATGACACCTGCTGCGGCTAGAAACAATGAAACAATACAATGAAGTTAAAATATTAGCGTCATTTGAAAACATGGCCATAAATGGTGTGGAAATGTTAGCGAACTCGCAAATTAATCCCCCGGAAAGACACGTATACTATTTGTACAAGTGGCAAGAACGAAGAACGAGAAAGGTTGCTACCCAGAGCACGGCAGTGCGTAGACGAAAGGAAAAAAGAAAAACTACAACTAGAATACAGGCTATTATTTGTGCTGTGATTTCTTATATGGATCAATTTTAGCTTGATTCGTTAGCTTAAAAATTACCCATGGTCTCATTTCATTTGTTCTTTTTTCATTTGTTCAATTTTGTCATCATTCTTAATAAGGCAAAATATAAAATATGTATTATTTATAAGCCTTGGCATTTACCATTTAAACAACGAAGTGGCTATAACATCATTAGGCCACCGATATGAGTCAAATCTATTCAGGCATTAACGCACATTGTATAATAATCAGTGTTGAAATAATTCATAATTTGGAGTAATGCAAGATGAGTTGTGACTCTCCAAAACATAACCGAGTTTAGTGTTGATGCTTTTTCCAATTAAAAACAGACCTCGAATCTTCAGAGCGCTGGCACGAGTTATTCTATTTTGGAAATATTCCGAATGAATATCAGCTTTAAATTGAGATATTCTTAATTATGCAATTCGCCTGATGAAGGAACAAAAGAGTCCCTAAGCCCTTTACGTCCTTTCGTTATATCTATTTTAGGTAAGCTAGGTACTCATGTATCCTGCACAAAAACTGGCAATGCTTCTGTACCCATTCTGATTTCTGCTGATGTCATTAAATGGATGGCTACAATCGTACAAACAAATTGTACAAACAAAGACCGCAGAAAGTATGGACGTATTTTGTGAAAGATGATACTTTTAAGAAGAGTGTGAATACAGATATGACGGCTGATAGAGGCGAACATACTGTGCCAACAATAGATAGATGGGAGAAGGACACGAAGATGATGTTGGTTGGAAGTGAGAATCTCTTAACATTAGGCAAGCTTCTTACTTGTTCGTTTTCTAACATAAAAAGGTTGACACATTTTTTAATATAAATCATAGAATGCCGAACGTATCACGAACCGTCTAATCTACTCAAAAAAACTTATATAATTTAAAGCGGTACGGGAATGCTGTATCCGTGTTCCCCTACAAAACAACGCGCCATGAATATTTTGTTGTTCGCAAAAATTTCGAAGTAAAAATTCGTCACGACCCCTGTCGTGCAGCGGCCAACAAATGCATTTACTATCTCTCCCTTGTGAATACAAATCGCCTTCTTCAGTGGAAAATAGGCGCGGAGGGGACGCATATATTACTGGAACACATTTAATATCTTAAAATGTCTCGACATATTTTAGCGAAGCAAAATAAAAATAGGATTTTCGTGCGCCAAAGAATCGTTTAAGTGAAATATTCACCCTACCCAATAGACATTATTGATATTAGAATACCTGATAGCTACTAGAATGTCCCATGAGTAGAAACTGGACCAAGGACTTGGCCAAGTCCATGTGTTTGTTCATCTATTTTAAGTTTTACAATTTTTATTTTTTGATGATGTCAGACATGTCCTTAAAAATACACTTAAAACTAAAACTTTGTTCTGTGTAAAAGACCTTCTTAATACTTTAACAAGATTTTTTTCTGCCTGTCCTTTTTTCCACTTGAACATGAAAACGTCAGTCGGCACAGTACGAACGTAGTCCATACTGTAATAGGTATGTGCTATAGTTTTTCTTTCTGCGGCCGGCCGCCTGCCCAACTCTTAAGCAAAAATCACAGATAAAAATAAAATACATTAAAACAGCAGACCAAATTTAAAATAATTAGATAGAATATAATAATAGAATTAAATATAATATTCTTTTGCGAAATTATAATTATGTTGCTATTACGTTTTCTACTCTGTAACCACTACATTTGTATATAATACATACATTTCTTCAATTTCTCTATTAAGATTTTTTTCTCGACGGACTCTTTCTTCGTTCTCGATAGTCACTAGTATTTATTCCTGCCAATAATCGACGGTAAAATATTGAGAAATAAAAGTGGCTCACTATACAAATAGCAGACTGAATCACAAAATGAGACATTCGCCGATCGATAGCGCGTTAAAGGGAGATTTTCTTAGAAAGTTGGGATTTTAAAATAAATCCCTACTAATGTTATAAATGTGAATGTAAGTTTGTTTGTTACGCTTTCACTTTAAAACTACCCAACCGATCATCATGAAAAATCTTTGTACACATATTCTTGTAGGTATTAGAAGTAACATAGGATTTTTATGAAAAAAATAGTATATAAAAAGCGTAGTATGTAGACTCCGAAACGGCTGGACCAATTTCGATGAATTTTACAGGGATTGCCAGATTGGCAAATTCCTGTGTTTGGTAGCGAACGGATCAACATAATTAGTGGTACCCGATCGAAGTCGGGGCGGGGCACTAGTAATTATTAAATTACTAGTATATTAATACTTTTATGTAAATTACGAGAAAGGGAATTAAAAGCGTAATGTTGTTATACAAACTTCTTACTTGAGTACTTGTACTAATAGTGCGCACACTCGAGTTCCTTTAATCGTTAGGAATTTGGAATGTGCGTGTTTCATAGCTTCGCTGTTTAATCTTTTAATCTCCTATCCCTCAAAGCTTTGACTCCTTATAACGCGCTCGGGGGAGCGTTGTCGATTTAACTTGTACGCAAACCGCATTTGTTTAAACATTAAGCCGAGTTACTTTGATATTATACAGGATGGCGAAAAAAATAGCTCTATTCTCACAAAACAATTATTTGAAGATGTAAAATTGAGGACATAAGTTGAAAGAATTATATCTGAATTGGTGCACTTATGTACTAGTTTTAAGACATTTGGAATTGTGATGTGGTAAAAACGATATTTAAAAAATTCCTATAAGTAAAAGTCTAGCGTCGTTAGATTAGGCGATCTCGATGGCGGCCACTGCTAGTCTCCAAAACGAGACATCACTCGGCCCCAAAATTTGTATCTCGATCTGAAAAATCTCTATTTTGTTACCAGAGCAGCGTGAGCGGTTACTTCGTCCTACTGAAACCAATAACAGAATCTTGCGTGAATAAAACTCATGTGCATATCGGCCTGTATCACTATATCACATTTATTTGTGCCTATCACACTTATCAGTAACCGTTAGGTTAGATTTTTTTTATTTTCTCTTTTTTTTGGGCGGCTCTATACCGCCCTCTTGGCCAGAGCCTTTATTAATCTTTATTCTTTATTTAATCTAGACAATCATTACATATAATACAGTACAATTTTTTTAATACTTAATAGTCCTGACAATTTTTTTTAAACAATTTGTTCTAATGTTATAACATTAAAATGACTAGTTGATGCAAAATTTACATACTACTTACTAATACTTATAATTAAAAAACGAAAAAAAGGATAAAACTAAATAAAAAATCAAAATTTAAATAACTAGTGACTAATTTTGTGGCGACTTATTTCTACTAATAACTTTACTAACTACATATATACAATATTAAGAAAAATCTCTTATTTCTGACTAGATTAATTATATTTCGGATTACAACTTTTCTCCCATATCTATCTCAAATGCTGACCTGTGCGCTTCAAAAACAGGCCAGTCTGCTATTGCGTGCAGCACGGATTCTCCCCGTGCCGGGTCACAGATGCACGAGGGGCTCTCCTTGCACTTGAACTTGTGGAAGTATTCTGCGAAACCTCCATGCCCTGTCAAGACTTGCACCAGCACCGGGTCCAGTTCTATTTTGCGGAGTACGGGGTAGGTGCCTACGACGTCAGGGAAGAAGACCCTAGTTGTCGAGGCCGTTTCTCCCTCTTTGTAGCGCCTGTTCCATTCGTCAAACGAGTCCAAACGGAGTTGTCGCTTGCCGAATAAAACAGGGCATTTGTCGTAATGAGGTTTGGATTTTACCCCGACTGCGGCTTGCCTTGCCAGCGGTGTTAGGTTAGATTTGTCACAATGTCCAGGAAAACAACGACAAAATTCCAGGTTCTCCTCTGCTTCTTATTGTCCATACGACATTGATTTCAAAGCACGTTGATATTGTACCCCACTTGAAAAAAAGAAGTCTTAAATTATTAAAAAAAAATTACAAAATTAATATTAAATATTCAGTCTTCTTCTGTTATACTTTACGTAAGGGAAAGTGATTCGTATGCATTCGTTTAAAATATTACCCTGAGCAAGAAGATGTTAAAAAACTTTCATTTGAAAACATTTACGCAATAAAACAATATTTTTTTCGAATCAAACAGTTGGAAAAAGATCAAAAACATTGGGAATCTATGTTAATAAAGGCGCTCCGTGGCGAGTACTCGAGCATTTAAACAAAACGAAAAATGAAGAAATTACCCCGCTCTTGCTTTACGCAGCACTCGAGCGTGCACAGATGCTAAAAATATTACGACTCCAGCCACTCCACTCTACGCCAATATCTAAATTGCATGTCAAATGAACTCCGTCGTTTGTGTTTAACTTACGTTTTCGTTTGAAATTTTCTTTGTTTTTGAAGTGAAAACTTCTACGAGAACGTTACACGATTTATTATAGTGTATTCTCCAAAGCTCACGAGTTCACATTATCGATATGCCTATATTAATAGTATATTTTATTGTAATAGATGGCGCTAGCAGTCAGTTGCTGCAAGCGCCATCTATTACATCTATAACTGCTAAAATTTCACTACAAAATTAGTTGTATATTAATTTGAATTAATACTTCGTCAATTCAATTCTTATCAACTAACATTACAAGTAAAGGTATGATTAATTATACAGGTTTTATTGCGATTGCATTAAATAGTATATGTACCTTCCAAATGCTTCGCGTACCCGATAAATCTAACAGAGTTAATATTTTTGATAAAATATTTAACAAATAATTAAATTAAATCAATGTTTTCTCTTATTTTTAATTTCATTCGAAACTAATCGAAGGAACCTGAGAGCTCACAAATGAAGTACTTCAACTGCCGCCCCTTACAGGTAAAGCGAACCCTCACTAATTGCACTTCACTGATTAGTGGTTAAGGTCTTTTTAAATAAAGGATAAACAAGCTCTCAGGCAACATGCATTAAACTAAGTGTGCATTATACTCAACACGGAACTTTTTTAGAATGTTCATAGTCCTTTGAAAGCTAACTATTATTTTTATTAATAGATTTTTGCATGAAAAACTATCAACAACCAGCGATAGTCGAGTGTCTAGACTTCATAGCAGACTCGTGTGTTCGTTCTAGCACTCAATAGTTTTATTCAGGCATTTTTTATTCCATAGCACAAGTGCACATTTGAGATCTGTTAAAACTATAAAAAAGCAGGCAGAGCTTTTATTAATGACTTTATTTGTATAGATAGTTAAACTAAACTTGGGGCGCGGCGCCGTGTGTGTGAGTCTGTCAGTATAGAACTGTGACTTCTGGTAACGGTAACGTAACGTAACATGGCAGCAGTCTCATTGTATGTATGTATAAATCCAGCTAGAAGTTAAAAATAAAAACATATCAAGTAAGCTTTACGTACAAAGCACCCGCCCTCGCCCAGGGTTAGCTTTAATACCTATAATTTATTATTATAAATAAATAAATATACCCTCACGGCCGATACCCAGAGAGTTAGGTAGTGATTATGGATTTCTATTTGGCGCGATTCATCGCTTCTTCTACATCCATACATCTGTATACAAGCTCGTTGGTTAGAGGTAGTCCTTACATCGCCCTTATTTAGTGTTCTCCTTGGACCTACCCGGCCAATACAACCCACACTCTTTTTTGCAAAATAAATTTATTTCGTTCCTATACCTTCACTCATCCTTGCACCGTGCCCGAATTAGAATAGAATTTATTAGCAAAGATGAAAGCGCAACCCAGTGCATGTGAAGCAAATTCTTATCTTCTTAAGGTTTAGCCAATATGGTCGTTAATTTGAATAAAATTGGATGGGGCGCCAGGCAGCAGCCACTCTTTAACCCCTTCGCAAATAAAACAGGAGAGCAAGAAGTTGGTATATTTTGTATGTTGTTGCTTTTAAAGTAGCCTTAATTTAAGTGGCATGATTACCGATTAAATTGAGGCTGTTTTACTCGTATTTAAAGGATTCTTGAAACCCTACTACTTACTTGTCGATGCATACGAGTACATTTTTTCATTATCAATTCTAATATTATAAATGCTAATGTCAGATTATTTGTATACTTTATTTGTTACGCCTTCACACATTAATGCCTAAACCGATAGCCCTAATAATATCCACATAACAATGACAATTTTCTAACAAGTAATTTACCTAATATTTTAGTTAATTTATGTATTGTAAGTTACAATAATGGTAAAAATTGGGAAAATCGATTGAAGCAACTTAAAACTTCATAGAAGCTTTTTTCCTCTTAAAAACCTATTTGGCAAACTTCATCATTGGTAAAAACTGCTCAACCTGAGGCCATCCCGTCTCCTCAAACAAGGCGCAGGGTACTTGTGATTTCCCCCGGGGTGAGCTACGTTAATAATTCAAATCGTCCCATGTCCAAAGCTTACCTACCTTAGTAACAAGGACGAATAATTAATTTACAAGTACTACACCAAGTTTAGAGAAAAGTGTATTTTATATCTTTTGATTTTTAATATATATAAATAAATAGCTGACTAATTTATGTTGTGTTATCTTAGCTGTATTAATTGCTAGGTTATACCTGGAAGCACAGTGAGCGACAGCAAGTGGCGCGGGGGTGATTGCATTAATCGAACAGTCCCGATACCAATGTAAGACCCGCGCTTGATTTTTTTTCGCGCTCATTAGTTTTTATTTTAATTAAATGGTGTTAAGGATTATAAATGTCGAAACGTGCGTTTATACGTTAATAAAGGTATCTTTGCACTTGTATCTGTAGAAATGGATTTGCAATTACCTCATTTTACGGGACCATTTTCTTATAAGTGAGAACGGGTATAATATAGCCATTTGTAGAAAATATATATTTCCGTAGTACGTTTTGCCACCGGCAGCGTATGTAAAAACTATGTTATTTACGACATCACTATACAAATCTTTGATATTCTCGGCTTTCCTTTATTATAATATGCATATATTATTATATATTCCCCTTGAATCACTCTGTCTGTTAATGAAAACCGTATTAAGATCCGATGCTTACTTTGAAAGATCTAAGGGAACAAACAGCGGAAGCGACTTTGCTTTATACTATCTGAATATAAATTGCTGGCTTGTCTTCTTAACACCATGTAAGGCTTCTAAAAGATTATTAATTATTAATTGTTACGATTTTACGGAAAATTTATGCTATAATTTAAGCCATTAGGGTTCAAGTTGTATGTAATATGTTTGTCGGTTTGACTACCTTTAATGTTTACTAAGTCTATCTATCTAGTAGATTTACAGTAGTAAAAGCTATTTAATTAACAATCCATAACTGGTTGTATATATGAATATATATATTCAAAAGTGCAATTATAAGAACGCGTTACGATAATGCAATTTCGTTACATGAAAGAGATGGAGGATATTAGGTAATGAAAAGGTGAAAGGGGGATAGATAAAGATGTACATATGCGGCAAACGCTATCCATGAAAAAGGCCCCACCTTACCAGTAGTGTAAATTATAATGATTATTGTGGTTCTATGTGTACTAACGAGGTTCAATTTTTCAAATTTATGAGTTTAAAAAAGATTACTGATAAGTTTAAAAGTTTTCACTTTTGAGATAAACTTACTTTGTACATAATGTTTGCAGAAGTTTCTAAAACATGTTACCTCGCATGACATGCCCGGTGGAAACGTACAACATTATGAATTCTGTACAATTTTTCGTACGGAAAATAGTAAATAAAGCAAACTACGCTTATTTTTCACGTAAACGGCACATTGCGGCGCGGCGTTGCGGGACCAGCTCAGGTGCTATATTGCACTCGCGCTCGCCGCGTGCCTCTCTGAATGCACTATTCAACTATTTAATACATATAAAAAAGTTTTTTAAAAGCCCACTTTAGAGCAAAAGGAATAATGTCACTAGAAAATTTTCATTCTTTGACATGTATAGCACTTAAAGGGAGATAATAACTAAGCTAATAATTAAAACATGGATCGGTTGTGATATTACTGATATTAACCGGTGTTTTTTCATAAATTTATTATAATTGTTTCTCAATAAAAGTAAAATTAAGGCAAAGAATGCTTTTTAAAGCAGGTCCTTCAAGGCAAGAAAATACTTCCTAGCAGTAACCGAGCGTGGTGAAGCTACTTAAACTTTGTTTATGAAGAACCGTGCCGTGCAGTGGGCTCTAGAGGATATAAATAGTATTTATATGATATGTATAATAGTACTTAGACTGAGTTTTTTATGACTGTGTGTTTTTATGATTTGTGTGACTGTGTTGACTCTATTGGCCAGTTATATAAAAAAGCGGAATATGCTAAACAAAGAATTTCATTCAAACTACAACACTTAAGCAAAATATAAAAAATAGGCGTTCCTCAATTCCATTCGTCCTGCGGAAATGTTTAAAAGAAGAAAAGAAAATTGTTGACATAATACAAAACCAAGAAATATTAAAAACAGTGTTACCATTCTTATATGTTGTTGGTTCCTCTATGTCTATATGTGAATACACTAGCAACTCGTCCCAGTTTTGCCTGAGTAGATGGACAAATGAAAACTAAAACCTAGCTGACTCACAGACAAAATAATTTTCTTTTGGTGAATGAATTTTTAAAATCGGTTCGGTAGCTTTTGAGTTTTTCCAGAACAAACCAAAAATAATAATCTTTTATAATATTAGTAAAATAATAACAGTCCTCGCGACATTTGACGATCTTGGTAACGGAATTGTCTTCGATAAAACGTGACTTGAGAACAACCAATTATTCTCGAGGAGGGTTGGCGTCAGTCAGGCCAGCCGTAAAAACTGTACCCCAAACCTATATATTATAGACTACAATCATATTCTGCCGACCCCACAAGAGCAGGAAAAGGGCAATGAGATGACGAATATTAGTTTAGATAGAGTCTACAGCACGCGGCCTTCATTTTCATTGATTTAAATAATGATTAAATGTTACTTCTAATCCTATTCGTTGGTAGAAATATATTCATTACGTTAGGGAACATTGACGGGCAATTTATGATGCTGCAGGGGGCAGAGGTCATTGTAATTGTTACACAAGTACCCCATTAGAGGCCATTAACCTCGTCTGTTACAAAAAACAAGTAATAAATTATTGGACCGCAACCATGTATCTTCCAACCCCTAGTAAATTCATGGCGAACGAGTACCCGTGGCAACAACTGCCCACGATAGACTAATAAAAGTCTCAAATACAATTCCATGCATAACTATTTTAGGCAGTTCGCGTATTATTTTTTATGGTATATTAATGAAATGATGTGATAAGAATAATTATTCTAACGGACAAATTGTATCAATACGAGTCCTTACGCTCTAAGGGAATGCGTACAGCGCGCCATCGCGAATAGGCATTATAGGTATAGAATATAGTAAAATGATATAGCTGTTTTTTATAATAGAAGGAGGCTAAGAAACAAGTGGGTTGAATGTTATGTGACCACCGCTAGCCGTCAACATCCACAACTATGAGTAGATGAGACTGGAGATGGATGTCTCTTGAGGTAGATGCAGATAAAGATGCCGAGGTGATGGGACCTACTTCTACTTTAAGACTATTTTTATAAGGTACTTCCTCGGTTTCAAGCTGTTGCCGCTGGCTCTACCACTGTTGTCAGCTGGAAATAAACGATTTATCCTACTTATTACAATTTAATGTAGGCTAAACCTTCCTAGTTACGAACAAACACAACTTAATCCAATTTATTATATTACACAAGGCTATTGTTTGTTAGTCAAATAAAATATTTAACTTTTTCCGTCATATATTGACCAAAGAACTATCGATACACTCACAGAGTAGGAAAATTAATTAAATAAACAATGGCGATAAAGCAGTATCTACAGCATGCCTAGTCTATGCTACATACATCCCGCGCGCAGAGATATTATTCACTTCGATACATTAATGGGCAATACGTACCAAGTTTCAGTAACAAGTCGTTCAATTAGGTTGCTTTGCTATCAGAGAGGTACGTACGGTACTTATAATAATAATATACTCTATATTTTCTTAATAGTACTGTCCTAATTTAAATACTACTACTTTTATAATTAACTAGAGACCCGCCCCGGCCCCGCCCGGGTTAAACTTCATAGAATCACCCGTTAGGCCAATCTGAAGATTTCCTTAAAATTTCATCGAAATCAATTCAGCCGTTTCGGAGTCTGTAGGTCTGTACATACGTCGACTTTTCTATGTATAAATAGAAGATCGATATAGACATAAATATTTTTAGACGTACACTCCTTATGTTATGTTCTCAATACTTCTGTTAGATACATGTTTTATTCCCGTTTATTCACCTTGTTTCAAAGCAAAATGTGATTAGTAAACACAGGTAAAGTAAAAATGTATTAATTCCAAAATATTTTCATGATTTCGACAAAATGTTTGTCGGATGAAAGTATAAAAAGTGTAATGGCCGCCATGTATGGTAAATGACGTTTGTCTGTTAACAACAATCATATCTGGCAAGACATTTCTTTTTGTTTCCTTTTTTACAAACACCAATATTTTTCTACCGAAAAAAGTGATAAACAATCATCAACTTACATCGAAGATGACTTAGAAAACTATTTGTTCACATTTAACAGATGTCAAACTTGTCCAGCAGTATTGTAACACTAATATACTAAATATTAATATATTACGTACGTATTACGTATGTGCACTATATGTAGGAACGTATATATACATTCATAAAAACAGTTTTTATAAATTTATGAACGTCCTTGTGTAATAGAGTCGAAGTGTTGTATTGAAGTGTATATATACATACACTACAATTCCACTAATAAAACTGAATGATTCATAATAAATACGAGTAATACACAAACATTCGCTAGTGCCGGAATATTTTATTGTATGGGCGGCGCTGAATAAATGATTTTGTATCGCGCGGCCCCAGGTGTCGTATCAGGCATCCAACTTGTTCACAGATCTACTTCATGTCCAATTTATTTATCACTTTTATATACTTATAGCATTTATTGAAGATTACTTTATACGAGTTTCTTTAACCCTGTCACATTTAAAAAATACAATAGTTAATGTCAAATTTATAATTCACATCTAGAGATACGGCCGCTGCTGAATATAGGTCATATATTTCTACCTATGTAGGTCACCGACGTGACCCTTTACTCATCATCATCAAAACAACTAATTATCCACCCAAAGGGCCTTTGCATACGCAGACGACGCACGTTTTGTGTGTGTGTGAGTGAGGCATCTGTGCGTTTTTGGCAAGACAATGTCACAACTCGGTCTGACGTTCGCCAGCCGTTCTAATCGCGTTCAACGCGCTTCGTCCTCGCGCACAAAAGAACATCGTGTGTAAGGCCCTAAAAATAATGCAATCTCAGACAAAGAAATAAATTTTGTTGAAAATTTTATAAAAGTGACAAGTTGACAGTTATATCTCTACTCCGTTTAGACTTCAACATTCTCTTTTGTGGATATTCCAATCCTCCGAAATATTATTTTTTTAATGAGTTAATACAGCCATTTATGAGGACTGCCGACACAAGTGAAAACTGAGAACAGGTGGGAAGATGAAAAGTAAATACATATTCAAAAGTAAATAAAACAAAAATAAATCCTTAAGTCTTAACAATAAAATTCAAAATTGAATACAAGAAAAATAAATTCGTTGACACTGTTCCAAATTCAAATAGCATGTTGCTGACGCATGTTGAGCATGTCGTTCACGCGAAACTATAAGATCTCCCCATACCTAGCATCGTCTGACATGGCCGTAGAAGTTTTCACTTCATGAACGTATGCATGACCATTACCAAGAATTAATAGCCTAAAAAAGATAAATAAGCGCATACCATGCACTTAGTCCCATAAAAGAACCGTATTTAATTACAACTGTTTCAAAAAAATGTTATGCGCAAAATGTCATTAAAATTATACAATATCACGCATAAAATATGTACAAGATAAATAAATAATTATTTTTGTTTGGATTGATTTGCGATTGTCATTTTAAACTCGGAAATGAACTGTGTGCTCGGAATTAATGTAAAATTAAATCGTAATTACTCGGATTCCATTTTATTTTAGATCACTGTGATTACATTTAATTTATTAATTAACAAAAATGGTACATAAAATTAAAGCGACACGCACTGTATTTTTATGGAAGCAGGTGGCAAACGAGCAAGCAGATTACCTGATTAAGTGATCGCCACTTATAGACGTCCACGTCCTCGTTGGTCAGACGAAACGCACAATACTTGCAGTTCACGTCTGTGTTCTGTGAAATACAACGACCGTATGTATATATATACGGTACACGGTGCTTGTAATAAATGCAATTTAGATGGACTAACACAATTTGGATTCGCGATCAATTCCGTATCTGATTATCGCATGGCTAACGTACACGTGATTTCGGATCTCGATCACGTCGGCGTCCCCACTCGGCCCGCGATGTTTGAACGTCTCGTGTTTCCATCTCTTCCATCTCTTGTGTACTCTTAACAATGTCCATTTCTTTGATATCGAATACACAATGATTTCTAAAAGAAAAAATATATAATATACACATAAAATATATCGTCTGTCATAATAACTAAATAAGCCTTTTATCCGCGCAATGACCTCTCAATACTAGGTATTACGTATATTTTATGTAAAAAACTACCCTAAAATACATAACGCAAAAACGAGTACCCAATTTTATACACCTTTTTCTTTAAAAAATGTATAACATCATCTTATTGCAATCAATGAAAACGATTCACACGCGCGCGAGACACCGCTTCGATAGCACGTCCGTACGTATAGCGACTCGGTTTTAGCGACTACCCTTTTTTTAACTATTTTAAATGAGCGAGTGTAGTGAAGGTGATGATATCAAAAAACAAATTGACAGTGAGTGTACCAAAACAATTGGAAATCACATTCATATAATCCCGATGGAAGAAGGCCAATCCAAAAATATACTAACAGATAAGAGGAAACACAGTGATACCAGTACAGATAATAGTGGAGATGGTTTTACAACAATATCTAGAAAAAAAAATAAAAATCTAAAGAGCGATGTGGCGAACTGTAATGACATGGAAACTATGCCAATTATACAAAGGTCCGTACGTTCTGAGGAGTATTACGAGGTATGCATTTCTTCTTTACAATGTCTTCCTAAACAAATAGCTATGGCTAAACTACTTAAATCACATAACATTCAGAACATCCTACAAATCCGATACAAAAGCCCATATAAAGTTTTGATTAAATTTCGAAATAAGATTGACGCTAACTCATTAATTACATGTAAACAAATATCTGAACTGGGCGGTACTTGTCGTCTCACGAACGAATCTGATTTATCCTATGGAGTCATTAAGGGCATTGATTTAGGAATAGAGGAGAAAGAAATCTTAGAAAATCTTACCTCATCTTGTGAAGTTAACTCTGTAAAAAGACTTAAGCGACTAGATGCAAATGGAAAATGGATTGATAGTGAGACCTTTCGGCTAGTATTCAAAAGTGATAAACTACCTCTTTACGTCTATGGATATGGATGTAGATTCAAGGTTGAGCCATATCATTTCCCTGTAACACAATGCTCTGGTTGTTGGAAATTCGGACACCAGGTAAAATTCTGCCCAAATAAAAATATTATATGCCCGAAATGTGGAGACAAGCATGACAATTGTACAGCTGTGGAATATAAATGTATTAATTGCAAAGGCGCTCACATGTCTCTTGATAAAACATGCCCTATGTTCCTTAAAGAAAAGAATATTCGAAATATAATGAGTCGACAAAATGTAATGTATAGGGAAGCATTAAAAATTTATCTTAGAGAGAAGACTACTACTTGTACTACTAATACTTGTACTAATACAGAAGAAATGATAGCAGCCAAAAATATAAGCAATATTCATAAAAAATCATACAGAGATATACTTCTCTCTGATAGTAGCGTAGAACAAGATACAAGTAACGAAGGAGAAGGGCAATATACTAGTAGACACCCTAAAGCTGGGAAAAAAACGAAGAATCATAAAATGAAGAAAAGTAACGACTTCGATCAAAATGAAAAAGAAATGGCGAACACTCCAACGACAAGCAGAGTAACTAAAAATCAAATCGGATCAAAAATGGAAATCGAGATGAATGTAGAACAAGAAAGAGATAACAATAATATATCCAAAATTCGAAAAATATTTAATAGGGTTAAAGACATTATATTGTCAACAGAGAATATGCAAGAAAAAATATTAGAAATTTTGAAAGTAATAGTTGAGGAGACAAAAAAAGTGTTCATTAAATTTATTACAGAAGAGGGTATGATAAAAAAACTATTAAACGTTTACAATGGATAGTGCACCTAAAGAATTTACAATTAACCTATTACAATGGAATTCACAAAGTATTAGACCAAAGTTGATACCTTTTGAAGCTCTTTTAATGCAGGAGAGAATTCACATTGCAATTTTAAGTGAAACTTGGCTAACGAAGAACTCAAAACTGACACTTAGAGATTATAATATTTTTAGAAAAGATAGATGTGATTCATATGGTGGGGTCGCAATCATAAGTCATAAATCTATCAAAGCATGTCAATACCCGGCTACTAACACTCACACAGGTATCGAAATTGTCTGTGTCAAAATTTTTAACTGCAAAAATCTCGAAAATATTATTTCCATCTATTGTCCATCTTCAGTTAGAACCACTGCCAATGATTGGGATAGTCTTTTTGCGTCACTCCCAAATAAATGTTTTGTTGGAGGTGACTTTAATGGACACCACACAAGCTGGTCTTACAAAACTGACACTAGGGGCACTCAGCTGTTGGATAGTTCCTTGGACAATGGGTTCGTATCCATGAATAATGGGGAAAATACTAGAATTAAGCTCGTTAATGGATCTCTTCAGAAATCATCACCCGATATTACATTCGTATCAACAGATATTTCGGTATACTTTAATTGGTCTGTATCAAATGAATGTTTGGGTAGTGACCATTTAATAGTCAAGATTAGTATGAAAACCGAATACAACATACATTTAACTAAAAAAAGGAACTTTAAAAAGGCTAATTGG
Organism: Papilio elwesi; assembly: GCA_029849275.1. Classification (NCBI taxonomy): domain Eukaryota; kingdom Metazoa; phylum Arthropoda; class Insecta; order Lepidoptera; family Papilionidae; genus Papilio; species Papilio elwesi. The sequence continues at coordinate 9,282,985 of CM056697.1, forward strand.
AATTCTTATCGTGAATCTCTAATCCAACCCTTTGAAAACCAACTAACTTCAAATCTTGATGCTCAAATAGCCTACAATTATTTTGAAAGTGAAATTGATAGGGCTGCAAACAAATATATACCGTATTCAAAAATGTGTTCTGATCCAGATAATAAGTTTAAGCCGAAGATATACTGGAATGAATCATTATCAAAACTTGTAGCCCAACGTCGATTAGCTTTAAAAAACTTTAGAAGAAACCCTACCCCCACGAATTTAACTACGTTCCAAGAAAAGTTAGCTGAAACTACCAAAGCCATTAAAACTGCAAAGTATAATAGTTGGAAAAAATTTTGTAACAACATTGATGAAAATACCACCACATCTATGTTATGGAATAAGATGCGTTGGATAAAAGGCATAATTTTACATAAATTCTATCCATCTGAAGAAAAGTTGACAGACCTTCTGCGAAACCTTGCCCCTGACTCAGTACTTCCTAGTGCGCCTACATGTCGATCATCTAATGTCATATTAGAGGCAAAGTTCACTATCGACGAATTAGAAAACTGTCTAAAAAAAAAAGACTCCTCACCCGGCAATGATAACATATCTTATTCTATGATTTTTAACCTTCCTGATGAAGCCAAGCAATACTTGTTAAATCTGTATAACACTATTTTCTCGTCAGGATGTATTCCTATTCAATGGAGGGAGGTGAAAATTGTTCCAATACCAAAATCTAACAACAAGGACAAGTTAAGGCCCATATCCCTTATGTCCTGTATTTGTAAAATATTCCATTCCATGATAACGAAAAGGTTAGAATGGCATATAGAACATAATAACATTTTATCTAATCAGTCTTGCGGGTTTCGAAAATCTAAGTCTTGTATAGATTGCGTAGTCCGTTTGGTTACCCATATTCAAATTGGTTTTTCAAAAAATATTCCAACATTAGCATGCTTTATAGACATAGAAAATGCTTATAATAACGTTCCAATCGATATTTTAGTAAAAACTCTTGATGAACTTAACGTTGGGTCTCAGTTTTGCAAGTATATTTGGTCATTCTTAACACGGAGAAATCTAGTAGTAAAATGTGAAATAAATAATGTGTTTCTAAATAGATGGACTAACAGAGGACTTGCTCAAGGTGACCCAATGTCTCCTTTACTTTTCAACATTATTACTTACGGTTTATGCCCTGCAACAGAATTTTCTACCATATGTCAGTATGCAGATGATTTCGTTGTCTACTCGTCTTCTAAGAATCTTAACGATTGTAAAACATACGTTCAAGACACTTTGGATTATTTCGCGGTTTCACTTCAAGGAATAGGCCTAGATATTTCTGTAGAAAAATCAAAAAGTATGATTTTTAGCAGGGGCTTAAGACGTCAGGAAGTCGCATTAGAAGTAAATGGAAATAGAATAGCTGCCGTAGATAACTTCAAATATTTAGGCATGTGGATGGACAGAACATTGAAATGGTCAACACATATCAAAGAAATTTGTCAGAAAGCATTAAAGTTTATTAATATACTAAAAGTATTGTCTGGACGTAGTTGGGGTATCCATCCGCAACATTTACGAAAACTTTATATAGCACTCGTGAGAAGTAGAATAGATTTTGGCTGTTTTTTATATGATTCGAGTGCTAATAGTCACATATCCAAATTAGACAAAATTCAAAACCAGGCTTTGCGCATTATAGGTGGGTTTATTAAGACAACACCGATCTATGTAATGGAAAGCGAGTTATGTATTGTACCATTATACATCAGAAGAAGATTGTTAGGATACAAATATTGTTTAAAAATCAAATCGTTAACCAATAACATTACCACCGATCTACTGAAGAAATTATCTGAGGTATGTCAAGGTAATTACTGGAGAAAAAAAAAGAAACCCCTTCTGGCAGCGGTTTATGATGAAGTTAAAGGTACTTGCATATACTCTTCAGACCCGCTCCCTATGTATTGTCTAAATACCTGGGTATCTAAAATTAATAGTTCAGCCGTAATAAAGCCTTTCTTAGATTGTTTAGATAGTGCCAAAACGGGCCAGGAGGTTAATGTGTTGAAGGCAAATGTTGCTGCAGAACTTAACAGCAAATATGAGGAGTGGCAAAAAATTTATACCGACGGATCTAAAGGTAGTGATAGTTTAGGTGCCGCATATACATGTCCACTTCTAGATCACCAATATATTATCAAAATTTCTAACCCTATCACAATAATGTCAGCAGAAATGGTTGCTATTTTAGAAGCCTTAATATATGCCAATGCAAGCAACTTTTTAAAGGTAGTCATAATAACGGACAGTCGAAGTGCCCTACAACACATTGCTCGATGCACCTCTGGAGTCAGAGGAGTATCGATAGCATACTCTATTTTAGATGAAATCTTAAAATTTCATATGAGTAACCGGAGTGTAAAATTACAATGGGTACCTTCACATATCGGTTTAAAAGGCAATGAGAAGGCCGATAGTTTAGCAAAGTTCGCAGTCTTAGATGGAACAGAGTATGAAGTACTTCCTGATTACTCTGAAGTTTTGTCCTATTACAAAAGAGTATGCATAACACTTTGGCAGGAACACTTTGATCAAAGGTCGAAGGAGAAAGGTATTTGGTACAAAACAATTCAGAGTCAACTCCCTCAAGTGCCTTGGTTTGATAGGTGTGGACTAAACAGGTCATCAGTTGTATTGACTCTGCGCCTTCGTTCCGGACATATTCCGTGTGGTAGGTTTGCCTTCCTGATGAAGAAGAAGCAATCGCCTAATTGTGAGTCGTGCGACACTATCCAGGATGTGCAACACTTGCTTGCGGAGTGTGTCCTAAATAAGGATGCGAGAGAAGCACTGCTTAAAAAATTCAATATAACCAGGTACAGTGTGGGGGAGTACCAATCCATCTTATCTCAGCCTTTGACTGAAAGATCAGAAGCAGTGCGCAGTATGGTTCTCGGGCTGATTTCAATTTTATAATTGTATAATGTTAATGCATGAGTTGTGGTGTATGGGGAACGATGGGACTGACATGTCTTCTAAGACAAAAGTCCCTAAAATAAAAAAGAAAAAAAAAAAAAAAAATGAAAACGATTCCTTAAAAAGTCCTTAAAAGTTCTTGCCATTTCGATGGGTCGTGTTTAGTAGGCATAGTTTTCTACAGATTTTTCGCCCGATGGAACTTCGCGAACTTTAAAATTAATTGACGGCACTAAATCTTGTACATAACAATAAATATCTTATACATGTTCCCTTTCCAACATCGGACATCACAGCGCACAAAGATTATCCGTCCTTTTGTTGCGGACGTGCCGCGCGTTTGAACCAGCACCGAGGAAATCTTTGCTTTAACTTTCAGTGCATACAGCAAAGTATTGGACTTATACATACGTCTCCCCTCCGATTGCAATGTGAGTTTCAAGAGAAAAGTAAACAAGCATTTTCTCATTTAACATTTTGTCATTTAGCCGCACATCTGAGTAACATAAAACTGTATTGTAATAATTGAATAGGAATATTTTTTGTATATGAATAAGTATAAGGTACCATTTTATATTTCATATATTTTACATTAGAAAAAAATAGGTATAACAATGGATTAACATCAAGCTTTCATAATACTTTAAATAACCTCACTTCACTTCTAATTACGGAACATAGTTCGAAAGCTTATAGCGCGATGTTATAAAATTACAACGACATCTATGCCCAAATAATCACATGGTAATTGATGTCTTATCGCCAAATATAAAACTAACATTAAAAGTAAGAAAATAAAATTCAATACCCTGAGGTAAGTTAAGAACTGGTGCAGTTTAAATTTTGATGATGTGGACTTATGTTTTATTTCGGAATTCATTTAATTTTACCAAAGTAAATGATATTACGAATGTACCTATATTCAATAATGTGGTTTAACTTTTAAGAATTATTTACATTTAAAAAGTCATGGAGTCAAGTGAAATTAAAGGTAAACTAAAAACAAACATGTTATTTACTTGAGGGGAAAAAGGGCGGCATTAAAGACCTACGTCTTCATAAAATGTATTTAACATTTTATAGAAAACATAAGGGGGAAAGTTGAAGCACTACAAAAGTATCAGTTGCCAGAAGTAACTACGTATTGGTCGGGAAATAAAATTATAGAGTACCTTTTTACAGAAAGAGACCGTAACACACTGGGGCCGTGGTCCGCATACTAAGTGTAGACGACTATCTGTGGGAGTGGCACCTGTATCGATTTCATGAGAGTTGTGCCGCAAACCTTCTACGAGTTTACGTTATTTATACAATTGATTTATTATATATCAACATTGTTACAAAAAGGATAACAATACATATGTATTAAGACATAGTCTAATTGACACATAAGATAAAAACGACTGTCAGGTTAATACCTTGTAAGTTTCAAATTTGAACGCATTTTTAACAATTCGACTATTACCAATGTTATGTTTTTGTGTTAAAAAGCGTCGAATAAACTAGCGGTACCAAATGAAATGTATTCATACATGAATTTTAATAGTGGTAGAGCCCACAACAACATCTGCTGCTCGAATGGACCGACTCGACCGGTGAAATACCACGACCTCACAGAACAGACGTGAAGTAGATATACTCTGCGTTTCGTCTGATGAGTGGGGTGCCGTAGGCCTAATCCCCCTCTTTCCTCATATGGATAGGATGGGAAAGGGAAGAGGATTAGACGGGGAGCAGCTTTAGGGGGAAAAGGAAATATCCTTTCTCGTGTCTATCCCCCTCTGTCCCTTCTCTGGCCATTAAGGGTATGCAACGCGTCTGCAACACATTTGCTTGTTGTGGATGTCTATGCACAGCGCTCACTTAACATCAGGTGATCCGCTTGTCAATTTCCCACCTACTTCCATAAAAGATTGTGGTATTTGTCTAGCCAACACATTCATAAAATACTGATAAATTCTATAATTTGTAATCGCGTAACTTACAAATGAAGTAATAACGTGTCTTATTTACTGATGCAGAAACGTTAAGGAACGACATTAAAGTGGTTTAGATAGAAACGATCCGAACATCGAGCGTTCCGCGTTTGATTGAGTGGGATGAAGGATGAAGCGAAAAGAGCAAAGGTAAATCCCTCCTGACCAAACAGCACTTAAGGGTGTCCACTTAACGATTCGAGAGTACAAATGAAAGCGGTCTGGTACCCTGTATACACGACGACAGGAAATAAATGAATTTTCTTTTTACCCGTCCGAATTGTAGACTAAAGGTCGACGTGGTTTATACAAAAGAAATAAAAGGCTTAATAATGTCTCAAAGAAGGTAAGGCGGTTTTACTTGTACAAAATATTATATGGGTCTGATCGTTCTCCTTTCTTTAATTAATTGAAATAAAGAATTCCTTTACAAATTTTGAAGTTATAAGATGGGTGCAATTACTTCCTATTTTTATCTTCTATTATGTAATTTTTGTGACGCTTACATTTAACACTAGTAATTATTATACCAAATGGACAAGCCAATCTTCGCTTTTTTTACCGAATATACCATGGGGAGTGTTCGGAAGAATTGTTTGGGACAATTCCTGCCGCTGAGGTTTTAGTAACACTCAAAACGGCAGAGCTCCAAATTCCATCCATACCACCTTGATGGTTGGCATTCTACTACCGCGCAGATTTCGCGCTGCCTCGCACAACCACGTTGATGAATGGTTTGTCCCCAACGGTATTACCAAACCATTACTATGCTATACTTGATAAGGCTATAAAAAGTTCTAGAATCGCAACAAGATAAACCGACGATCTGGTCGAAGTTATAGGTGTCAACTGGTTGAAGGCGGTAATGCACCGATTTTTTTGTATATTGAATAACCTAGCGCTTGACCACAATCCAACTTGGTATTAAGTGGTGATATGGTCGAAAGATTGTACGCACTATGTGGCGATCATTGCTTGTGGGTCCTTGGGGAATTCATCATCATCGTAGGCTACTTCTGGGCTACGATAATGGCGTGGTTTGAGTCCCTCGACAGAGAATCCACATTATAACTGCTGCGTGTTCCAATGGCTACGATCTTTTCTAGAAGTATAATGTTATGAATTGAAAATAGTCTTCCGTAAATAGGATATAAATACATAGATCGGATATAAAGCTTGAAATGTGTCCGAGCCGGCAGCGCATCGTCGGACACGTGTCGGCTTGTGTTTAGCGCTCGACGTGTCAACCCTGACTCTAGCCAGGCCTCTATTCTTTGTGGCCATAGAATGAGAGATTAACTCCTATTCTAAAACACGACAAGAAATTTATACCCCCTTATGTTATTTGATCAGGGCCTAGATTATATGTTTGCTTGCTGACCTAAATCTGGTGCTTGCCACTGTTCAATCGTCGTATCGTATTGGCGATTCTAGGCGTCAGGTTTTTGTGGACGTTAAATCGAACTCCATTCTAACATTCCTTTTTCCTTTCCTTTCAAACTTTCGATATAAATAAAGTATAAAATGTGATAAACCATTTTTGACACTAAAATTTTAATGATACCTATCATCGGCAATAAAAGTTAACAAAATAACATTGAAAAAAAAATATATTATTTGTTTTGTTTGAAGATTAATATTTATATTTCGCTTTCGCTTCGGTAAAATTCAGTTTTCGATATTTCATGGTCGGTATAAACTGAGCAATATAATTTATATTGCCGTCTTTACAAATTCAGAAGTACTCACTGGCATTCAACGTTTCTACACCGCTGTACATTTTCAATTGGGATTTCGTGGCCCCATTTTCATTACTGACGTCGGTCGAGTACAACTTTGCTAGTGATTTACGTAATTCAAAAGCATTTGCACCTAATTCGCTTAAATTTAAAGTCAACGTCATTCTTCACTCTAGTAAACACATAGGTTTAATAAATTTTCACTTCACAACACTCGTGTGAAAAGTGAGATCTAATTTAACTCTTCTTTTTACGGGGAAAATTTTTTTACGGAAAATTCTCCCTTTAAAAGCTAAAGCCATAGGTATCCGCCTTCCATCTTGCTGCTGTGCTTTGCATGCATAGTAGTATCTTTCTATCTACTCCCATACACTACTGCCTTTGTGTAGTATTAAACCCTTCAATTATAAGCCCGGTTCAGTTCGAACGGAAAACTATTACCATTTATGCCGGCGTCACGAAGAATGAATAAAACTCAATTTACTAGCATTTTGCCAGGTCAATGAAGTAACAATAAGAATAAGGTGGCAAACAAGCAAGCGCATCACTAAACGTTAAGTGAATGCTACCCGTAGACATCCACAACAAGCAAATGTGTTGCAGATGCGTTGCCTACCTTTAATGGACGGAGGAGGGCATAGGCAGAAAGAAGGATATTTCCTTTTCCCAGTTAACTCCCTCCCCGTCCAATCCTTCTCTCATTTCCATCCTGTCCTTATAAAGAAAGGGTGCGAAGGGGAAGAAGAATCAAATTACTAAAATTATATGAAATAGCACTCCTCACAGAAAACAGGCGTGAAGTAGAAGTACTCTGCGTTTCGCCTGACGGGTGAGATGCCGTAGGCCCAATTTTTCTCCTCTTCCCCGTTCCTGATAAGGACAGGATAGGAAAGGAAAGAGGATTGGACGGGGAAGGGATTAACGGGGAAAAGGAAATATCCTTTTTACCTGTCTATGTCCTCCTCTGTCCATTAAAGGTAGGCAACGCATCTACAACACATTCGCTTGTTGCGGCTGTCTATGGGTAGCGCTCACTTTACATCAGGTGATCCGCTTGCTCGTTTGCCACCTTATCACATATAAATAAAAAAATACATGTAAATAACAGATTGATGTGTGTAAAAATTATAACTCATTTTCAAGTTAATACAGGAGAAACGGCAAAAGCGACATTTCAAAAATTGTTTTATAAACTACATCAAATACCAACAGAAAAATACAAGCATTAGCGAGCGTGTTCAATTTTATACATTAATAAAAAAAAAGTTTATTGCTCTACCGACTCAATACGCGAAAATTGATATTTTGATAGAATTGTAAATATTCCGAATTCACAAATTTGAACCAATGGATTATAATTCTATTTCCATTTTAAAATTCCACTGTTATCCCATTTTGTTTGCAAAACGAAACTGAATTTTCTTCGGATTTGTGTTAAAGGACTAGAGGAAACCATTCTTGGTTTTTGTTTAGCTATGAATAAATTGCTAATTTGATTTAGAGATTTAAAGATTTGCTAATTCTTTATGAGAACTTACACAAAGTGTATCAATAGAAATGCTCCGCTTCTCAGCAGGGACTTGGAGAATACCTAAAGAGACCAGAACTAACATCGTCTCAATAATAAGACGTAGTAGTCAGAAGTTCCTAAACTACTTCTACAAGTTTAAATGAATCGAACTATCAAAGACTTGGAAATATCATGTCGTATTCGCTGGAGTCTCTTATGAAACTAAAATTGAATTCCGAATGTTCTTTTTCATTTAATTAAATTTCACGCTTTCCTGTGCAAGTTGAATGTCGTAAGAATTTTATATCATTTCTCGTCAGAAATAACTTGAGTTAATTACAGAGCCACCTGCATATTTTAATTAAATAAATGAAACACATAAAAGTTATTACGTCAACTTAATTTTTTCTACAGATGTCTCCCAGCGACCAGACTGGTAGCATATGTTCAAAATAATTTACTTCAAATACATTTTGTAGACTCGAGCAATTTTCTAATATATCGCTGGACACCCTGTTTCTATTTACGGACTTCACCGCAGTAGTAGCATAACCAACTTTTGCAACTTGATATAATACTATTTAAATCCCAATAATTCATATTCAATGCCCTTCATTTTATCATCAAAATGCTTAAGTCAGTGTACACAAAATCCAGTGCTGATTTACAAAGATGTAGTACAATTTATAAGACAATTCCTCTTACTCATTGTTAGATAAACGAACCACCACAGTTTTACTACATTAAAATATTTCACTTTTATGAAATGATAAACAGGAATCTTTTAGAACAAAAATATTATAAGCAACTGAAATTTAATGAATTGGTTCCGCCTGTAGATGTTTTAGTTGCTTCTACCTTTACCTGAAACACGTGTAGCAAATAAAAACAAAATATTAAAATGTTTCAACAAACTCAACGTCTCACATAAAAGTACGAAACTCGTAATGACTGTGTATCCACTTAGGGTAATGGAAGAAAACACTTGGGTTCGGAAGAGGCAAGTTCCTTGCGATATTCGAAGGCAAGGCGCTCGTAAAGTGTAAACATTACAGTAAATTTAGAGACGGTCTGTGCAACATCACATTCATCGCTAATCTTGAACAAGGTTTGGCTAAAATTGAAATATGTTTGGTCACAGTTTGTAAACGTATTTTTATAATTTTCGAAAATACACATTAACAGTGGTAGAGCCCGCAACAAGAGCATCTGTTGCACGAATGGACCTGCTTGACCGGTTAAATACCACGTACTCTGTCCAATAAAGGTAAGCAACTCATTTGGAACTTATTTACTTGTTGTAGATGCATTTTGGTAATTTAACACACAATTATTTAGAAGCGATTACTAATTCTCAAAAAAAAGTATAACTGTTCCATCATCGATTCTTTGTTAACAGTCTCATAGGTTTTGTTAACATCATCCTGATTTATTAATAAAGTAAATCTACACGAAATAACTGTAAAAATTAGTATGCTGAGGACTTGTATTTTATGTTTTATTTGCAACTTTGTTTTAATTGCTTTTAATAAAATTATACCAAAAATATTTAACAAATATTTTCGTTACTGAGCTCGGGGATAGCTTAAAATATAAATGTACGAAATTAACAAATCAAACTTTGTATCGAAACAAAACTTTTAAATAATTTTAATAACATGTATCATGCGCACATATTTATGAGAATACCGAATACTAATTAGAAAATTCCCGAAGTTTTGCCGCAAAAAGTTCCTGAAATGCTTTGTGAGCCCGTCTGTAGTACGTCAACCGCCGCATTATTGTGGATACTGTGAAACAACACAGATCTGTATGATCCGACTCGCTTACGTAAGCTCAGTATGAAACATATTGAATACCATACCAATTTACTAATATATAATTGAAAAATGACAGTCAGTCAACTGAGCAAATATTAGTTCTGGGCTTACTGGTAAATAGACATTTTAGAGAACAAAGATCTGATAAAGATTATGGGAAATAAAAGAAGAAACCAACAAGTGGATCCGGCCGACCTGAAGAATTAGCATCCTTTATATATATATATATATATATATATATAGATATATTGTAAGCCCTTAAATTGAAAAGGGGAAGTAGATTTAAATCAAAAAAAGGCCAATCGCAACACAAATGTACAAAATTCGTTTTGCTAAATCTATATTAATATTGAATAACATTTTAACAGCATACCAGAAAAAGGCTTCTACAATTCAAAACTCGCACAAAGAAACGAGCGAGAATAACATTACTTACGTAACTCGCATTTCGAACACTAGCTCCTGCAGGTCGTCGACTAGCTAAGCTTGAGGCGGCGCACGTTATGGGAGGTGCTACCTACAAGTTACTCCCAGACCACATCAAGGCAGCTCCAGGTCTATTATCTTTTAAAAGACAATTAAAACTTATTCTATTCATATATTTTCCTTTCGACTTATGTCAGAAATCGCAGTTTCACCTGCTGTGCTATTAAATTTAACCGACAAATGGTCCAGCCTCAGCTAATTAATATGGCTGATCATATAGACTTCAATTAGATTGACCTATCTCAGGGCTCACCTACGTTATAACAGAAATCGTTGTGCAAGTCTCTAGGCTCAATAATTTGGGCTGTTAGTTAATACATCAGTCAGTCAGTTTCTTCTTTCGTGTATGTAGAAGATGGACATGTGTATTGATTTTACAGTAGAGATTATTCCTCTAAGTTGACTGGTGATTTAATTAATCGTTTTCATCCTGAATTCGATTCAACAAGAGTAAGCACGTGAAGTACTACGACAAAGAAGAGATACTCGCGGAATTACATGAGACAGAAGAGGGCGCTGCTTCTACAAGAATGGAAATTAGCGCGGGATTGTTATCTCAGAAGAGATGAATGCCGATCTATTGACGAACCTGACGAGAAGGGATTCGCCCGACCAATGACAAGCCTCGCAACTTTTGACTATATCACAAGGGAATTATCTTTGCACACTTATCTTTGCACTGATAAAACAAGATATAAGTATAACCATTTATTCCCGAGGAGGGTTAGTGTCATGCAGATAGCTGGCCGTAAAAACTGTAGCCAAAACTTATACATACCGTATAGGATAGGACTACAATCATACTGTGCCAACAATGTGACAATAATCTGTTGACACGTAATCACTACAAACTTACGACTAACTAGCTCCCAATAAATCTGTATCTCTTTGCTATGATCTTTATCCTCGAATCGAGTAGATTTAAAGGATTTAATAGCGTTGAATTTCAACTAATTAAATCCCCGACGTTTCGACTGTTCTACAGCATTTGTGATCACAAAAGGTAGCAAGCTTAAACGGATTAACTGTTTGAATTATGCCGGATAAATTAGTACAGCATTTAAATACTTAAGGTTGTATTTTTATTCAATAGCAAACAAAAATCCGTCATGTTCACGTCCACTATTCACTTGGCATAGACAGAAATACCCAACACTACATATATGTATATAACGGTAAGGTATTATGAAAATCGTTTCATTGATTTCATAGTTTATTTAATACAAAAGTACGTGAATCACGAAATTTTCAGTTACCCTTTTCATTCCATTCCAGCCTCTCACCGAATCTCAAAAATTGATATTTCTTTTAGTAATCGTATGCAAGCGTGCGTGTTAGCCAGCAGGCTGGAAGCAGGCAGGATCCACCGCTGCTGTCAACATCTGCAACAATACGAATTACGGATTTGTTGCCAATCTTTTTGCCTGGTTAGTATTTTTCGCGGGTATATTGTATGTATACTATCCGGTCGAAATAACGTTACCAATGACTACCCTTGTCTTGCTTCTTTTTGTAATCTGAAAAGTGAGGTTTCATGCGGCTTATTCTTCCCAGAAGTCTCATAGGCGTTGGCAGAAAACCCACGTGGTGGAAGTAAATCAGTAAAATGTCAATAATCATAGTCAGGTATTTTGTTTTTTAGTAGTTGTAATTGCATTCCTCTAGAAATATACGTTCTAACGTAACCAGGTCTGAGAGAAAGTAGAAGATTTATACTTCCATTATACTTCCCGCTTATACCTTTTCCAAGTTTCTTTCATAAAATAAACTTTAATATATTGAAAGGAAATGGAACAAGTCGGACGTTTGAGCGAACGTCAACTGTGCTCAGTTTCCGTATTGACTCTGTATAAATTTTGTTTCGAGCGACGAGTTATGTTTTCTCTGTAAACGGCGGCTCCGGCGTTCCACTGTTCTTTGTCTCGTCTGAGGAATGGGGTATGTTTATAATTCAAAGATTGCCGAATGTCGAATTGTATTCCATACTTTGATCAATATTTTATAGGAATTTGGTATTAAAGCTATTTCGGAAATTATCAGTCATACTTTCATTAATTTATCTAACTTTGACATCTTAATTTCAAGATTTAATTCTTACTTAGTTTGTACCTGATGATTTTAGTTTTACAGATTCTTGCGAATTTCCATTTGACGTGTTGCTCGCATACCTCTCTTGCTTCTTCTACATTCATACATCTACGCATACATGCTCGTCGGTTATGTACTAAATTGAGTAGCTGTTTCTAAAAATCGGATGACTTCTCACTTATTTTTCACTTGTCACTACTCACGCCACAGCTTCACAATTTGCCCCTCAATCATAACGAACATGATTTTACAAGTTGATGGCATACAAAAGAAAGGAGTACTATGCGCGAGAGTATTAGAAGCGAGAGGTGTGCCAGGACCACGCCAATTGGAAATCAGTAATATCTGCCTAACCTTCTAAATTACGGGCGTTTATGTATTTATATTACTATATAATGAACATGTAACAAAACAAATATGGCTTAAATTTTTCGTTGTTGGTAACTACATCTTGATTCTACAAATCCCCGAGCGGTTACCGCAAATCGTAAACTCGCCTGAGCTACGGGAACGCGAACTCGCCTGAACTAGCGCTGACCGCGGCATTATTTTGCATGTTGTTAACCTATCACTCGGCTTTTCTAACCAAATTAAACGGACGAATTTAACAACAATTCAAATATATGCACTTTGTTAAAGAATATTTCATTTTATAACACAGGGATGAACCTGGTGCCTTACTGCATTCTTAACGTCAACCTATTCATTATTATTGTTCATCGATTGATTGTCCATTGTTAGACATAGACCCATAAATGACCATAAAGTACGATCCAGTACCGCACTCATACAGTAGATTTGCAACCTTGACTAGATTGTCGGGCTATCTTTTGGGAGATCTACCTAATTTACGTCGTATTATAATTAAACTTTCTATATTTTGACAAAGTTAAGTCTAGTTAGATATCACCCTAAGTTGAAGTATTATAATAATATCGATAGAATATAATAACAATATAAATATATTTTAAACCACTACGTGAGCGGCATGTTACTACTTTCACACAGGGCATGTTACGTACTCGGACAGCAAAAAATTGTAAGTTTTATGAGCGAGACTGTGCTCGTACAGTCGCATTAAATAGTTTCGGATACCTACAACCAATGATAGATTTTTTTGTGTATAATCTACGAACATTTTTATTTCAAGTAAGGTGCTGCTGTATGTATGAGTGGAAAATACCACAATCTTATAGAAAACCGACGTGAAGTAGAGATATTTTATACTTCTACGTTTCGTAAGACAATTGAAATATCGGAAGCCCAGTCTATTTCCTCTCAGCGAATAGTGATACAAAACGACTGCTGTGGTAAAATAACAAAACGTGAACCGTTTCGCTCACCTACTCCTTCCAACATCATTATCATCAGCCTACATCAGTCTGCTGGACATAAATATTTCTCAAAGTCCTTCGCTTTCCGCATCCAGCCACTTCCCACCGTGCTCATGAGTTCATCGGTCCATCTGGAAGGACGCATCCCAGACTTCTGCTCTCTATCCGCGGTCCATTCCAAGATTTTCCTCTCCCATCTGACGTCGCTAGCTCGACAGATTTGACCGGCTTATTGCCGCTTCAGCACAATTGTCGTCTCCCTTACTTTTAGTTCACCATTGAATTACTTTTATATAAAATGATAATTTCTAATTGGATAATAATTTTAGATGTGCATAAAAACTAAAGGCAATGTTCATCATAGTGAACCCGGCGCATAATGTGACGTCATCCTCTTAAAGCTCCAGCCACCGGCCGGCTTTTATGCGAGATCACGTGCGTACACTCCAACTCACTGCGTACACAACTAACAATAACTTACACATTGTTCAGTGTCAGCTACCAGTTTAACAAGGAACACTTTGAAATCTACGATTAGTGTTTTCGTAGATCAAAGAAAAATTATAAATAGAGACAGAGTAGATAAAGTTATATAAATAATAATAAATAGATAAAGTTTTGAGTACATTTTACCCTTTGTCTTAGATCCCTTTTTATTTTACCCCTTCGACAGAAGGAAGCAAACCTGCAAGCAAGACCCCTAATTAAATTCTAATTAACCTTTACGTTAGTTACAAATAAGAGTGTTGATATAAATTTAATTAAATTATTTATTGAATTTTCAGAACTCTATTACACTTACGCTACTTCATTTAACGCCATTTCTTCGATTTGCTGGTTGTGCTAACGTGTCGAGTTGACCGATAAGGGGAAAAGTTGTTTTCGTTAAAAAGGGTTATCGCTTGGAACGAGGCAACAGAACGATTGAGAGGCGATCCATCTTTACAAACTAACGAAAATAAAAAATAGACTCTCAAAGTCTAGAAAATAATTAAATATAATATAATAATTAGTTTGGGAAAACGTTTGATTTATACAAATTCATGACCACGCTAAAAAAAAAAAATATGCGCTCACGCCCGTAACCCAGAGGGGTAGGCAGAGATCATGGATTTCCATTTGGCGCGATCCTGGCACAACTCTCTCGCTTCTTCCACATTCATACATCTACACAAATGCATGCTCGTCGGTTATGGGTGCTCCTTATATCGCCCATTTTTAGTAAGTCATTAATGTGATCGATATAAGTTCTCCTAGGGCGCCCCCTACCAACACTGCCACTCACTTTTGCAACATAAATTTGTTTTGTTATCTCTCTTCATTCATCCTTTCAACATGCCCGAACCACCGAAGCATATCTTTCTCAATTCTAGTCACAACGTCCACTTTTAAGCCACACTTTTCCCTTATAACGCTATTTTTAACCCTATCATTCAAAGTCACGCCTAACGTACTTCTTAAAGATCGCATCTCAACGGCATTAACTCTACTAGCATGCTTTTCCTGCCAAACCCAGCTCTCACTACCATACATTAAAGTGGGGACTAGTACAGCATTGTGTATTGCCAGACGAGCCTTCTTAGACACATTCTGACTCCTCACTACTGTACCTATAGGCCGATTCATTTTATTTCCCGCACTCACTCGTCGTTCAAAATCTTTAACATGCCTACCATCTCTACTGTTTAGTAGAGATGGTAGGCATGATTTTGTATGTTTATACACCCCAAATACACGAACTCTTCCACCTGTTCCACTACATTTCCGTTAACCTTTATTTCAATTACTGTCTTACTTTGTTCTCTTTCAAACACCATTATCCATTCGTCTTATCCACATCCATCTTCATACCTTTGCAATCTAGTGAATCATTCACTACATTCAGCATAAGTTGTAAGTCCTCCGCTGATGACGCAAACACAACCTGGTCATCAGCGCACAAGACACATTTTACAACTAACTCACCCATTCTTAACCCACAATCTTCGTCTTTCAAAGATTTCAAACAATCATCCATAAAGAGATTGAACCGCCACGGGGATGCTACACAGCCCTGTCTTACACCTTTATAGATGCTAAACCAGTCTGAGTAGGCCCCGTTTATCCTAACACAAGCAGTAGAATCTTTATAAAGAGACTTTAACGCTTGTATTAGATCACTGTTCAATCCAAACTCAACCAAGGTTGACCACAGATCATCTCTTTTAACTTTATCATAGGCCTTTTCTAGATCTACGAAGGCGCAGAAAACTTTTTGGTTTAGAGTCAAAATCTTTTCTATGATCATACGTAAAGAAAAGATCTGATCCATGCAACCCATTCCTTTCCTAAAACCAGCTTGCACATCCCACATTCTTTCTTCTGTTTCTTTCATTACTCCTTCAATCAGTACTTTAGCATACAGTTTTCCCACAATGCTGAGAAGGCTAATTCCTCGATAATTCTTACAGTCATGCTGTGAACCTTTCCCTTCATACAAAGGGACGATGACGGCTTTACACCAATCTTCCGGTACTAGGCCATGTCTCCAACATATATTGAAAAAGACCCACAGCAGGCTTGCAAGTAAACCTTCACCAGCTCTCAGCATTTCAAGAGAAATCCTGTCATACCCGGGTGGACCACGCTAACATTTGTCAAAATGTTGTTATAGTCAAAACATAACATTACCATGGCAACTGATGCACAAAATAACCTGCCCACTCACGTCTCGCCTTATCCTGGGCCCTACAGCCAGCGACGAAGCTATACTATATTTGTTAATCGCGTTAGATTAATTCACGCTTTAAAAAAAATGTAAGTTGTACATGGACGCCGCTGCGACCTCACAGGGCTTATTTATTGCGTTATTGTGTACAAGTAGACATCGGTGAAAGACCCACAACTGTTTGGAACTGTTTGTTTTGGAACTGTTAGGAGGGCACTACGTCCAGCAGTGATTATAAATTTCGAATTAAGTTGACTAAGTGTGAATCTGCACTATTCTTACTGTGGTAGCATACTTTAATATTATTTTACTTCTACCTATCTGAAATTTTGTATTAAATACAAAAATATTGGTATCGAATTGGAACGGAGCCAACCTAAATCATGTGCGGAGTCAAACTTGTTCACATTTTCAAACGGTACTTTCACTGCGCTTTGCAATATTTAATATAGGTCAACAATTTCAGGAACTAGCTTTATTAGCCTCATATTTATTCTATACTAGTGATCCGCCCCGGCTTCGCCCGGTCATTAATTAATGTTGATCCGTTCGCTAGCAAACTTCACAGGAACACCCGCTTGGCCAATACATGTACATTTTCTGAAAATTTCCTCGAAATCGGGCCAGTCGTCTCAGTCTTAAGGGAACATACATACACACATCGCCTTTTATATTTATTCTATATTCGAGCCAAATCGTATCGAAATTTAAATATATTTTATTCAATTATAGCTGCTCAGATATATCGATACATGATAGCTCCAAACTGAAGATTGGCACATTGGTCATTTCAAATATACTTTTTCTTTTGTTTTTTTTTGTAATGGAGATTTTTAAATAGTTACGACACTATATATGTATGAGCTGTTACTCGAGGATATTAAGTATGATAAAAAAACTGTTACAAATTTTACACTATTCCCACTTTTTACACAATAATACATTTACCCAAAAACATACATACAAACATACGTTAAGTATGTTAACTCAGTATATTGATTTTCTTTACTATGTCCATTTTACTGGCACAAAATATTTTTTCTTTTTTTTTAATATTAAATTTCCGACAATTTTTTAAAATCATAATTATATCTTGTTATTTAACATTTTATATATTTTTATAAAGAGCAATTTTTAACTTAGCCTTGGAACTGTGGACTGGGCGCAATTTTTTTGGTTTATATTACGAACATCGCCTTGTTTTTTACATATTTTTGTAAATAAATAAATGTTTTAAAGATTACCAAAGTATAATACCAATACCAACATTGTATTATATTATATACCAGTACAAATATTGTGTACTCAAAAGTTCTAGTTAGACGCAATTATTTTTAATAGAGGCAGGTTATTTTTATTTATCGGACAAGGCAGGGGCCGAGTACAGTCTGTCACATAAAACTGGGCACGTTATTGCAGTCCGTGGCCGTAACGAGCCCTAGATAAACTCGGTAACATCAACCGCGCCACCGTGCCCGTACCATACCTTACATTCCACTAACAAACATTTCTGTTACTTATGTTTACTTTTTGATGTGTGAATTTTTGTGTATTCTGCATAAACTCTTTCTCTCTCTCTTCCCAGCTATATATATATATATATATATTACCAGACCATTACTACCATACCCATTACTTTGTTCCTTGTTGGATTTCTTTAATATTCGATCCATCGTGCTCAGATTTGTAGGCCTACCTCTGGTCTTACTTTCGTTACTTTATTTCTTAACATTAAAGAAAAAACCGAAATAAATATTAATTCACATTAAAGTGACTAAGTGACTCAGACACGAAATATGGCGTGACAGGGCCCGTTGTTTTAGACAGTGCATTTCTTTTAATGAGACATGCAATAAATATAGGTCAACGTGACAAGTTCTACGAGAAATTCAGCGTATTTGTAATTAAAAAAAAGTTTAAATGTCGTTATTAGATCGATTCGTGAGTGCATTTATGTATTATTTTTATTTACCTTGTTGCGTTTCATTATTCATTAATCTATTTACAAACTTGACACTAAGACGTCTCCAGTTTTATAGATCCCTCGTGAACGCCTTAAAGCTATTGAAAGCCGAGAGGAGCCTCTCGCCTTGTCCCTTCCGGTACGTGACGTAATAATGCAACCGGGTCATAGACTCGTTTCCTTTTTGCTCTCTGAATAAGGAATATAGAATTAAAACATATGTGGTCGATAATCATACTTTAATGAAAAATAAAACATATATAAATTACATAAAAAAATATAAGCAATAGACAAATTGAGAAATTGAGGAGTTTGCTTTTAAACTACTACTAAACTATAAACTACTAAACTAACTACTACTAAAACTATAATAAAAGTGAAAAGTGAGTTATTGTAAGAATGTGGAGATGTGAATAAGGAAACCGACTGACCCAGTAGTGTACCTGGACTGCCCACTGGCTCTATCGCAGTAGTAGCTACTCACCGTATTAGTACGTATCCGGATCTAAACCATTCATTCCATCTAGCCCACATAAATATTGGTAAATGTATATTTCACACATTTTAAATTATCTTGTCTTCTAACTCACTGTGTTCAAGTCGAAGCAATTTGTGTAATTTACATTTAATTTAAAAAAAATAAATTAATACGTCACAATGTGTTACACGCAAATGGAATTACTCGCTAAATATTAAATGGCCACGAAATGGAAGACCTGCGCGGGGCCGTAGCATTCCGTGAGATATTGCGGGCGTGGCTCGTAACACGCGGCGGATAAACGACCAGACATCAAATTTTACCAGCACATGTTCAATCCCGCATACCAGTCCCGGGCAATTGTAACAATTTTTGTACAGTCAAACAAACAAAGTATCATATAAAAATGGTAACAAACATAACATTTATACTAAAGCTGTCATAAAGATTACGGGCTTCAATTTTTTTGATACTGGAAGACGGCAAACGAGCAAGCAGTTCACCTGATATGAAGTGACCGCTACCCATATGCAACAAGCTAATGAGTTGAAGATACGTTGACTTCCTTTAATGGACAGAGGAGGGGATAAATAGGAAAAAGAATACTTCATTTTCCTATCCATCCTCTGCCCGTCAAATCCTCTTAATAGAAATCCTTCTTTTTAGAAAAGTATTGGAGGGGGGAAAGGAAATTAACCCTCCGGGACGATAAGGATAAATCACACTTGCTTCACAAACATACAACATGTCACTCATATACAAAACTTCTGACAACTCTTAATACAGCGGCATATTTACGTCAGTACTTTTTGGGCTGCAGCCCAGGGCTCCGCGGAAATAGGAATAAAGAGTCGCCAGATGATGAGAGATTGTGGAGAAAAACAATCGACTGCATCTAAAAATGTGCTATTGCGCTTATAGATTCAGTAATCGCGTCCCTTATAGAAACGATGGAAGAAAAATTTTTTCCTAGTCCATCTGTCCATCCACCCCTGTCTTAATAACTCATTTCCTCTATTTATATGACTATGAAGTATAAGTAAAGTGCCACTACCTCTATACCTTTTATCTATTTCCACCCCTACTTATCCCTAAATAAAGAATGGACATTGTAACTATTCTGTTTATTTCAGCCGCAAGAAGAATAGCGATGGACACTTAACAAAATGTGTCTCTGTTGCTCAGTTGCCTCTTTATAAAATAAATAAATTCGTCGAATTGTTTGGGAAATACGGGAATACAGATCATTCCATAGCTTGGTTGCCAACCAGCAAGATGGTGTGAATCATTCTTGAAGCTCTGAAAAGTTGAGCAAGCCGAAACTCAGCGACAGGAATTGTTCCAAACAGTCCTTCAGAACACTTTCCACGGCTTATACTTTTACAGATTTAGACGGGCCGATCGGCGTGGTTAATAATATACCTGTTTTCACGCCACAGGTCGTGAGTTCGATTCCCACCCAGGACATTTGAGTGCATGAAAATGTCTGTTTGTCCTGAGTCTGGGTATAATTATCTATTTATCTATGTATTTACGGAAGAAAAGTAGTATAGTTGTATATAAGTTATCTACTTTCCATAGTACAAGCTCTGCTTAGTTTTGGATCAGATGACCGTGCGTGAATAATTTTTTAATCAATATTGTATATGCGGTAGAAAATTCAAAGAGACGGTACGTCTCCATTCATTTAGTATCGATGTGATATCACATTATATTCACACAATAACAACGCTCTGTAAACGCCACGGTGATATAACCGAGCAGCGGTCCGCAGTCACGTCCAGTTCACCTGAGAGCCATTGCGGTTGATTTATGAGTCGCGCCCCGCAGCGATTTTCACGTTGCATGTAATTTTGTATACAACGATGTGACAGAAAATAGTGAGTTAATTTTAAACCTACAAATAAGTGACCCTACCCATAATCATCCATAACAAGCTAATGAATAGCCTACCTTTAATGGATAGAGGAACAGATGAACAGAAACGAAATAACTTCTACATCATGCATGTCTTCTGTGAGGTATTTTATGGAACGAAGCGGATCACCTGATTTTAAGTGACCGCTACCCATAGACATTCGCAACAAGCAAATCTGTTGCAGATGCGTTGCCTACCTTAATGGACAGAGGAGGGGATAGACAGGAAAAAGGACATTTCCTTTTAGCCCCCCCCCCTGTCTAATCCTCTTCCCGTTCCCAACCTATCCGTATGAGAAAAGGAAAGGATGGAAAAGGGAAGAGGACTGAGATTAGGCCTCCGGCACCTCACTCATCAGACGAAACGCAGAGTACTTCTACTTCACGCCTGTTTTCTGTGAGGTCGTGGTATTTCACCGGTCGAGCCAGCCCATTCGTGCAACAGATGTTGTTGCGGGCTCTACCACAGTTAAATGTTTTTGTTAAAGCGTTTAGAATAAACATTTTGGATTACGATATATAGACTAGGGTATAAGTTTCTTAAGCCGTCTCTTATACTTTACTAGCTGCTCCGGCAAACTTCGTTCCGCCCTATAATTAATAAATGTTTCACTATTTTGGAGATAATGGCTTACACATAAAATATACATAATAGAGACCCTGTCGCGGGCTTTTTGTAGGACCATTTAAGGTTTACATTTCAATTATACATTATATACGTGTAACCCTAACGGTTTTTGCAGCGCACATAGCTCTCATATGGCGAAATTTTTTCCTCCTTACTTATCGTTATATTTTGGACAATTCACATAATATATTTTAAAATTATAGCCTATATTCTAATGTACAAGATATTATTGTAAAGTTTAAATAAAATCCATTCAGTAGTTTTTGCGTGAAAGAGTAATATCCATACATCCACACAACCATACTTGCAAACTTTCGCATTTATAATGTTAGTAGGACTATAGTTATTATCAATTTTGGTTATAAATATGATACCGTTCATAACTTAACTCGAACCGCTTACAGGAAAATGTAACCATTTTAAAAACACGGAAAACAGGAAAGTAATATTTTTCTCTAATTTCGTTGAACGTAACTTAAGTGACTCGAGCACGGAACTTCGCGTGTCGCGAGTTCTGAGATGTAGCTGACGGTATCAACTTAGTGTGGCCCGCTTTAAATCGAGTATATTGGAAATAACTTTAGCAGTGTCTGCAGCAATCATTTTGTACTGACAGACAAATTTTTTTTTTTTTTTTTTGTTTACGCGGGGAATGCATTTACGCACTTCGCCGTCCGTGCTGCGGGGGCAACAAGGACGGCTTCGTGTGGGACTCCCGGCCTTAAATTTGGGCCAGACTACCCACTAAACCCCGCGGTGTTCTCCTTCGCCCGACCGGGCCGTGGCATCTACGTAAGTTTATCCATATTGACCCGGCTAGGGGGGGCCCCTTGGTAGGGGCTCGACTCGTGTAGGGAGGGGTCAGATGTTAAGCCCCTCCCATCACCCTATGATGCTGCCCCCCTCGGAACACACGAAGGGGGCCATCCGCCACGTTCAGCGCGACAGATCACCCGACCTGTCACGCTACGGCTGTAGGGCCGCGGCGTATCTCGCACGCCTGCGGCCCCTCGTTGGGGCCCTGCGGGGAGGCAAGGTTTCGCTTGCGCGTTCGCGTTCCCGCAGGGCCTCTCTTTTGGCCGCCATCACCTCGTGTGCAAACGAGGCAACGGCGGCCCAGCTCCGTTCGCTGCCGACCATCGATCGTATGACGGCCGGCAGCGACAAATCTCGCCCAATCGCGCCAGTGAGCGTGGTACGTTGGGCGTCCCAGCCCGTGCACACGGCGAGCGTGTGCTCGGCCGTGTCCACGTCGCCGGTCGCACAATGGTGGCATCCGGGTTCCGACTCAATTCCCACAACCACGCACAGGTAACGGCCGAAACAACCGTGCCCTGTGAGAAGCTGCGTCAGGAAGTAAGTCGGCTCCCGGTGCCTAGCCTCCACCCCTGACAGACAAATTAACTTATATGTTTTCATGTACTTATATGTGTAAGTGATTATTCGTATAGAACCTTCCTTAAGTAATATCATGTTTATTATCCTACTATTTTTTTTCTATTTATTATGATGAATCATCTCCTGCCACAACCTTCAAGCGTAGTTGGCTTGGTTATAAAGAATAATAAATTATCTTCACAAGTTTTTAATGTTTTCGTCTATCTATATACATATATATAAGGCGGTGTGTGAATGTAGTGTGTATGTTCCCAACACATTCCGAAACGGCTGGACCAATTTCGACGAAATTTTCACAAACATTCAGATTGGCCTAGAAGGTGCCCTGTGATGGTAGCGATCAGATTTACATAATTAGTGCTACCCAAGCGAAGCCGGGGCGGATCACTAGTTTTCTATTAAATAAATTATGTAAGCAATCAACAGTATGCGAAATTTGTTTTGTTAACGAATACAAACATCAATAGGAAACTATTCTTTCGTTATAGTGAAGTAGACAACGATCCGAAAACAATTTCCCCGAGCGAATTCAGTGAATTACTTAAAGAAAGAAACGAAGCCTTGATTCCAGAACAACAGATACATCGGAGGGTAAATTTTTATTGAATCAAGAGATTCTCGATGGACTCTAACTATTTCAAGAATAAAATTTGTGTAACAGAGTAATCGAATTTGAAACCAATTAAAAAGAATTAGAAGTTAGACTACGAAACATCAGTTTAATATTAGACCTGCTGGTGTTGGATTGCTCTAATAAATTATTGACAGACTATCTGTAGTCTGCGGTGTCGCACGCATTCGCTTATATTCCTCGTTGGAAATTTTTGCGACTTAACTCCGCGTATGTGTCAAAAAGCGTAATCATTACCATGGCAACCGATGTTGTAAATAACATCGTATAACCCGTAGTGTTTAACCTTCATAATATTTTTCTTCCCAAACAGTTCTTTTCTTCAGGTTAAATATGATCCATTTCTCTACCCCTGACAATGTGTCTTTCGTGATATTCAATATTCACAAATAAACAATTTTATTGTATAAACGAACTAGTATTTCATTTGTAATTGTGGGGCCCATGGCTCATTGACTGTGATTTAATATTCACAGAAAAAGGAATAATTAAAGTCGTCAACATCTGGTATTAAAATTATTTCTGGCATTACGGCCAGAATTTTCTTTATTAGCATTGTTTCCATTAAAAAGGTCCAATGGGCAATTATAAGGGTAAACCTAAATATTTTCTTCTTCCAGCGTCCACAAATATTTGTATTTTATTTTTGCTTCAGATATAAACTTATATTCGACACCAACCTATTAAAAAGAAAACAAATTTATTCAAAACAATATTAACACAATTAAGTTCTTTTAATTCAAAAGAAGAATATTTTTCTGTATTAACCAATGATAATATTATAAATAAGAATGTGAGTTTGTTTGTTTGTTTTTGAAGACTTGGGGTTATCCTACCTAAGCCCTAAACTTCCCGAGGAGTAGGCAAGTAAACCTAATATAGGTTGCCATGGTAATATGGCACGGCAATAACATCTTTTGACGTTTTGTCACATGACATCATTACCGTAGACAACAAAATAATCTTTTTGACATTTACCTATATTACAAAAACTAAAGAAGCGAAGCCGCGGGCAGCAGTTAGTCGAGACTACAACAAGCTGCTTTGTAACAGGACAATTTTTAAGATAAAATTCGTAAGTTCCAAAATATTTTCCACTACTTTTCCTCATATTTATAGCATTAGCTATCCATATCACACAATTTCACTTCATTTTATCTCAGGATTTCCTCCAAATTACAACATTTCCGATGAAAGTATAAAAAGTGTAATGGCCATTTATTTGTTCGTTTACAAGAATCTTGCAATGAAACAAGTTATAGATATGTTGTTATACTAATACAAAATCAGCGGTCACAAGTGTTACAAGAACTGTGCTAGCAACATTTACTTTCATTCGTGCTACTTTTTGCATTTTAATATCATTAGATAAGAAATTTAAATTCAATATTAGCTTCCTTTGTCTGAACACTTTATGAAAGCTAAGCTTGCTTCTAAACCATTAAGCCAAAACCGTGAATCGTTTTTGTACCCAACTTTTATCTCCCATAGGACGACTGGAGTACAAGACGCCTTAAAAATGCCTATCTACTATACATTATTTCTAAGTCTTTTACTCGATATATGTGACAAATATTCTCTATGGAAATCTCGCCGCAGAGAAAAGTATTAAAACAACAGAAGTATTGAATACTCCATAAATCCATCGCTAAGGAACAAACAAGATCAACGAATGTAAATTTTACAGGTCATACACAGTTGTAAATAAACAATTAGGCTGTTATTTGGTAAATCAGAAATGTAAAATCTATCAGACATTAAAAGAACCTGATGGAGAAGTGATAGGACAGGACGCAACGATTAGCTCACTGGCTTCCGTTACTATCGGACCCAAGGCGTGATAAACGTTTCATTATTTTTGCTTGCACAAATGGATATTTAAGGGAAGTAGTTCAACGAATTTTTGAACGTAATGACAAGTTTTTATATAGGTCTTAGACAAGGTATATAGGTATATTTTTACAGATAAAATTTGCTTGTGAGTAAAGTTATATTTCTTTGGGTCATTAACAGGCTATAACAATACATTTTATTTAAATTGGCGATGCTTGTAGTCTTGTTAATTGTGATCTTACTTTTCTTTTGTCAACGAAAAATGAGTTTTCATATTTCCTACAATAGTTACTCTAAAATGTGTGGCCGTCATTTTCTACGTCACCAAAATATGTTCGTATTTTAAATTAAATTATAATTTACTTTTTGATGACTTTTGTCATTTACCCATTCATCTGTCACGTCAATGGATATTCGACGATTGAAAGATGTCTAATCATCGTTTGAAAACTGCCAAGTATTCGAACCCTCGACCCCAGTAATTAGATCGGACAAACAAATCACGATTAAAGCCCAGTTCACTTTCATCTCATTAATGTCGTAGACGCGTTTAATTAAAATTCACCCTCCGGAGAACAGACTTTATCTTTGTAGGGTTTGACGATCCCATTATTAGCACATTCCTCCTTACGCGGCTGCCCGGCAAATGTATCCCGAATAATAAACTTACAGGCCATTCTATGCCGTAATCTGTAACTATTAGGGACTAGTTTGTTACGTTATCATTCCTAACTTTATGCCTACATTTTGAGATGTATTGTAGATAACGTCTTTTACTCTTGGCTTTAACAGACTCGTAAATCAATAACCAACTAATTTTAATAACGTTCATGGCCTTCACTACTTGAAATTGAACACTACATTAAATAAAATAAAATAAAAAAACAGTGTGTGTGTATCAGTGTGTACACGAGGAGGAAGTGAAACTTCTTTGACTTATATGTTATAAAGTTTTATTTTAAATTAATCTTATTTACAAGTACCACATTTATTATAACCATTATTATTTTAAACTATTTTTTTTTATTTGCAAAAAAATATTATTATTGGCCCCTTTTTGTTAAGATTATGGGTGTTACAGATACATATATACTTTTGTTATCAAAGTATTGTGGTAATTAAAATAAAAAATATGATTTTTGCAGATATTATCTATGTGTTTTTAAAAACATTGTATCAATCCTCCATCTACCTTTTCAAACTAACATTCAATTTGTTTCACAGACTCACCCACTCACCCACCGACCTACTCCCCCGTTCCCCACTCACCCACTCCCTAATTCTCCCACTACCCAATCACCCAATCCTCCACTCACCCACCTCTAACCATAACATTCAAAATTTAATACAAGAAAATGTAACCGTAACGCATATCAATTTTTTTTACTCCTGTGCTGTAAAAAGTTTCACTTCATTTAATGAAACAAAAGAATTGTCGTTATTAGTAAAATCGTATTCGAAATAAAAAGTATTTTTTACAAATTTTACACTAAACTCCGTCAATTAAAATTAAATTTAACTTTAAATATTCCTGACTTCGAGAACTTCAGATGTCTTCATTATCCCTGACAACGCTTGTCGATTTTAACTGAAATGCCGGGAATTTTTAAAAGTGACCTATAGAATTATTTTTGTACTCAAATTAATTTTAATTGATCGTAATACAGTAGACCTAAGTGAAAAGATGTAGTAAGCAGAAACGGTGATAGCTTAGTGATACTTGGAACAGGTTAAAGTTAAAAAATGTTTTACAAATTTAAAAAAAATGGGAGGACGATAACTTTAAAACTAAATTAATAACTTAAGCGATAATGAAACCAATTTTTTTAACAAAAGGAGTCTCGTATATCCATAAACTTTTTATTACGTATATCCATTTAACATTTGCAAATGTTCTTGCAAGAAGCGTATTTATAAAACCTGACCTTTTTGCTTCAAATTTTAGAATATGTTCGCAGCCTTACAACGTTCCTACAAAGCTAGATCTCATTTGTCTTAAGCCCCATATAAATTATACTTTACAGGGCAAATAAGGCTTATGACACACTAGACGTGAATGTATCGCTTAAAAATGGAGGTCACGCAGTAATCCTGCGTTTCGTTCTAAGCGATTATGCGGGACTGAGTAAGATTGATGGGGACCAGGGAACGCCTGCTTCGCCCGACTTAGGCTCCAAATCCGATAGATTATGAGGAATAAATAGCTGTTCCTGTTAGACGCAACGGCAGTCACGCATTCTTTCTAGCATACATACTAGAGACATTCTATTGTACAATAAATTACTATTTTTGCCCACGATTACGCACACATTTTGTTTCTTGTTTTCACAATATCTTAATAAATTATAGCCTTTGTATTATACTGATGTATAAGCTATATTATTGTAAAGCTTCATTCAAATCCATTCATTAGTTTTTGAGTGAGAGAGTAACAAGAACCATATGTACATCCATTATCCATCCATATAGTACATATTATACATTTTGAATTATAAATACACCACATAATAATACTTTTTTAACCCTCTACCACCCGCTTAAATAAATGGCGGTATAATTAACTATATTTAATGATAAAGGGACATTATAACAAATTCCCACCATAAAGGCACGCACGTCTGCGGAGGGA
Organism: Papilio elwesi; assembly: GCA_029849275.1. Lineage (NCBI taxonomy): Eukaryota > Metazoa > Arthropoda > Insecta > Lepidoptera > Papilionidae > Papilio > Papilio elwesi. The sequence goes on from CM056697.1 coordinate 9,311,095, forward strand.
CGCGATTACTCGGGACATCTCCTAAGCCTAACAAACGTCGCTCCAAATCGATGTTATTTAGCACGCTAAAGTCACTCTAATTAAGGGACATCTCAACTTTTGGTGACATCTTACACAAGCCTTAAGTTTTATTAATGTCCCACTGGAAATATCCATAAAATACTTATATAATAAAGCTGAATAGTTTGTTTGTTTGAACGCGAAATTCGAAAGAACTGCCTATGTGATTTAAAAAAATATTTTTGCATTTGATAGTGCAATTATTTAAGAAGGTTATAAGATATTTAGCGTCAAGCTATGACCCTAAGTAGCTGAGCAGAAGTAAAAATAGCGGTAAGCCACGGGCGAGCGATGCGTACCGCGGGCGAGGCACAGCTAATATTGTTCTACAATCAATATATGCAATAATTTACCATAACTATCAAGCTTTCAATATTCAAGCTTTGGTCTAAGTTATTAGTAAACAAGTAATTTACTGTAATTGCCTTCGAGGCCGATGAAATACTTGAATAATTCGCTATACCTGATACCAAAGTTATCCCGGGGCAGCCTGCATCATCTGAAGCCGACTGCTGTCATCCTAGGATACGTTCTTCCTCTGAAAGACCCGATTCTTTACAAGAAATTAAATGTGGTCATTTAACATTGGTAAAGACCACAACAAAATCTGTTGCACGAATGGGCTGGCTCGGCCGGTGGAATATCACTGGTAAGCGTTCTGCGTTTCGCCTGATGAGTGAGGTGCCGCAGCCCTCTTTCCCTTCCTAACACCAATCTGAACTTCGAGCTTATATATTATGAAACGTTGAAAATATTTTTAAATAACCACTTTAAGTTTAACTAACGTCTTCACTCGGAAAGCAGTTCTGTATGAAACATTAATATCCACACGGAACTTTTAAAAGTATAAGCGTACTCGTGCCAACCGCTAAGATGAATATTAACCTAGTTTTGTAGTAAACTCATTTCTCATTTAGCATGCTATTAGGGTTGTCACTTTGCACTTAATGTAAGCCTTTTTACTTTTCATGCCCTATTACTGAAATATATTACCTTTTATTCAACTATAATATGACTGTGGGCCCTAAAACTGTAACCAGAACGGTAGTAGACAGTAATAACATCTGTCACGAATGTATCTTCGTCTATTGAGGTGCTGAAGGCCCAAGCACTTTCCTTGTCTCATTCTTCTCTTAAAGTCTGCTATCTATCTACTGTCCTCATTCATCATGGCATCTGTTCATTGCGATGTTATTGAGCTCAATCGACAATTAAAGAATATGAACCAAGTATTATTTATTTACGTTTGCTATTGTTTGTTCATTCCTGTTGCTGTAAAATTACTGAACCGGTTTAATAAAATCTTTTTTCAGTAGAAAGTTCTATCCGCGAATAACCTGTGCTAAATTCCATTTATTATTTATTTAGTTATCGGGTTGTTAGTTTAATATAATCGTAGAGCACTTTAAAAAACGAAATAAAAGAATGCGGCCATGTAAAGGTCACATTGACCGAGATTCCAAATTTAAAAAAAAACGTTCGCTGGTACATTGATACGAAAACCGATCCCTGAATCGTAGCCACACTCAAGGGCGCTTAACCTATTTTCGTTTCCTTCTTGTTTTTATTTCTCCGGCGCTGCGCGGGCTAGGCGAGTATGCGAAGCTTTTCAATTTACGGCTCGCGAGAGCCTTCTTTGAAAATAGTTTTCCGGCCGTGCTTCGGGCGACGATTACACTAAACTTTAACAAGCCCAACTAATGACATTCCCTTGCTCCACTTCACCTAAAAGGGTAATGTTTTCCCGGTAATTTTTGGTTTCCGTAACTGCTTCTTTCGACTTCAATTGCGTATGTTTTTACTACTTAAGTATTAACAAGCCTCGAGATATTACGTGGAAATAAAGTGAACGTTAAGCCGCTTAGACTCAAGTACCATCGGACTTAGTAGAAAACAGTTACTAGTATTCTATGAGAGTATATTTTATGATAAAAAAAAACCTTTTAAAGTTGACATTCATCGGTCCGTCTTGTTCATCCGTTCTACGGACAATGTGCTTACACTATTATTTTTAAATTAAGCGATTCTTTAGACAATGTCCGTTACTTTAGTACAGGTGTGTATCCACTATTAATAATCTTACAAGTAGCTCCTCAGCCGAGTAATTCCAACCATTTTCTGAGCCGAGGATGAGTTCATACTGCACGGATTAATTAATACAACAGTGAAACAGAAAAAACATACTTATGAATAAGATTGTGAACGCCGTATCCAAGAAAAATACAATTATGCGGATTATTTTCCAAGACTTGAGTACCTTACTAATGCTAATTGTTACTTCTACTCATTGTTAATTAAAAACAAAGATGTGTTTTAACAATGTCTATTTGAATTATGCAATACAGAAATGCTGTAGCATCGGTAGTACGGAGTGCCCTCACGCTTTCTTTTGTAGAGAGCACTAGACTCGATTAACTCGTACACTGCCAACAATACTGATAAAGTGAGCCTCGGAAAAAATGTTTTTAGTTGTACTTGTATCTGATTACTTGTATTGAAGTTGGTATACTGCTCATTAAAGAAGATTTTATCGTGAGACCAATTCAAGCTGTGGAACTCATTAGTATTTTCTTTTAATTTTTTTTTGTTCTAAAATTGATTCATCATCGGTCAAATCCATCCATCAGGAGCCCTTCAAAGAGTGCTCCGTTGCCGAAATTATCCAATGAATACCTAAGCTTGACCAAATCTTCGATACATCTCATAGGAACTTTACCAACATGCGTCGTCAGGGACTGATTGGATCTTAAATTATTAATAATACAATTACGAATACCCGGAATTAACTTTAACTCCTTCAAACACGCATACCACTGGTACGAACTTTGGAAAATATGGCCATGAAACAGTCTGATGATTTACGTGTTCCTTTCCATTACTTTTTATACTGTCGTTTTATTTTTGATGTTGACAGCTAGAGGGAGCTGCTTGCCCATTTGTCTCTTATAATATTAAAATAAATCCCGACGTGGAATTGTTCGAAGTGTTGCTATTATTAAATACAGACACGTGATTTCAAGCATTTTCCACGTCAAACGAAACCGACGAGGGCTTGATTAAGAAAATTAACTTTAAATCTGCCTTATTGGTCCAGACAGACATTCTTGAACCTTTCTGTTCACTTACTTGAAAACTCCTTGTACATTAAGAGCGTTTTAGATTCATCTTAATGAACCGGTTAATAAGTTTCACAAAACAGCTTTTACAGTGAAAATATAGGTATATATAAGATAAGTAAATATATATAATAAGCGGACATTAGTAAGGAGTTTATCAATATAATCAACGAGGTATATACTAAAAAGTGTGTGGTTCGTAATCTGTGAATCTAGCGGACGCGGCCAATTGGCGACTCTATTTATTCCTATATATTATATCCACCGATACAGACGTAATATTGAAATATGTTTTTCGACTTATAAGTAATGTGAAAACTATCTTCATTCGAACAATGCAGCGAGTATCATCTGTCTATATACATATATTAAAAGGAACTGACTGACTGATATATATGCACAGACTCCTGGGCCTAGGGACTTGAATATTCTGCGATTACGTAGATGAGAACTAAAAATATAATTTTAAACAGTCAGAACCCCGGCTGGAAAATCGATTGTTAAATTAAATTTAAATATAAAAATAGGATATCTGTTCCTATGGATCAGATAAACGAGATAATAATTAATAAAATATTTTGCCGAACTTTCTCACGTGCTATTAGATTTTTAATTAAATTCTAATCCAAGGCCCAAATCCGCAATTTAATAAAGGATTTTTATCATCGTAAAGAATTTTCCCTTCCAACTGAAAGCCATTCGGCTAACTCAATAACATCTCGGCAACGGAAAAAAAGGATTTGAGCATAAAATTCATCAATTACTTTTAACTGAGTGTCAAATCCGAGCAGATTGTGATTTAATGTTAAGAGTTTTCATAATTTAATATTTATTTTAATTAAAAAACATTTAATTAACACAATTTTCTATATTAAAAAGTACTCCATAAAGTCCCAGGGTATTGTGTTTTGAGATATAAATTTCAATTCAATGTAACAATATCTCTTACTTTGGCATTGTGTAGTCGCAGACATTTAAGTATTGTTAAACGTTTTAATAATAGTCAGTGAAATAAACACTTTTAAAGCTCGTATCGATATTAATCCCGGGCCGTTTATTCATAGAAATGGCGATTAAAATATTAAATTGTAAGCTACTACACTTCGTTATTTAAGTAAAACTCGTAGTAAATTTTCCGTCTGAATACTAGGTCGATTTTTGAAAGTCAAAATCATTGTATGTGTAGATTTATGAATGTAGAAGAAGAGAGAGAGATTTGCCAAGATCGCGCTAAGTGGAAATCCATTTTCTTTATTTGAGAAGGTCGCAAACGAGCAAGCGCATCACCTGATGTAGTTAGCGCTACCCATAGACCGCCGCCACAAGCAAAAGTGTTACAGATGCGCTTCCTACCTTTAATGGACAGAGGAGGGCATAGACAGGAAAAAGGATATTTCCTTATTCCCGTTAACCCCCTCCCCGTCCAATCTTCCCTTTGCCATCCTATCCTTATGAGGAACGGGTGGGAAGGGGACAAGGACTGAAATTAGGCCTCCGGCACCTCACTCATCACACGAAACGCCTGTTTTCTGTGAGGTCGAGGTATTTCACCGTTCGAGCCGACCAATTTGCGCAACAGATATTGTTATTACGGGCTCTACCACTGTTAAAATCCATAATCTCTGCCTACCCCTCTGAGTTACGGGCGTGAGCGCATATTTTTTATATCGTTTGATCTCAATGGTTAGACTTCTTAATCTTAATTAATTGTTTTGGTTGGTTGGTTGGTCGTTAATATGTTTTGTGAAAAGAAATGAGATCACACAAACGTGTGACGTGACAATAAGTAACCGATAGTGAATCCTGCATTGTTATAGCGTCTCATTGATATCAGGTGAGAGATTTATTATTTGTATTAAAAAAATAATTCATTCCACTCTTATATGCGTGTGTTGGAATAGAAAAATATCTCTCACTATCATTTATAACCGACAACAGGGTCAGAAATATAGTAATGTATATGCAATGTAAGTAATTTTTCATATAACGTATATCCGAAAATTTTAAGTTCATATTCCCGTTATTCCAGTAAATTCTACCATCAACAGCGTCAACGGGGTTTCTGTACCATTGGAGAGGGGGGTCACGCGCAGGGGATACTACTATATCCTCTATCCTCCTCCTTAGGTCGCATTCCTCATGTTTGAGTGTCGTGACCACCCACATCCATGACCTTCGATGTTACGCCATCTTGCTCTATCCCTGGCCACTATAGCCTCTATAGTTACTACTTAATTACCTATATATGGAGACGATACTACTATTAATAAGATTTGATCAGAAAACTAAAAAGCAATTGCTGATTAATTTTATAATACTAAATTATGTTTTAATAACTAAACATGACATATAAAATTAACGCGATTACGCATTTAAGTAAGATTTCCGTTGCAATTCGTTCACTGTCCAATCAGAGGTCAGAAATCTTGACTATGAACGCAGCCATAGATATGCAATGAATCCTCTGCCTAATATTTAATTAAGCACAGAAAAGACATAACCAAAGTATATGCAATGTAATACTTTTGTGTCTTTTCATTTACATGCGCGTGAAAAATAAATGCCGAATACCAAAATGTCAGTCGATTATAGCGCAATGCGTATGAAACCTTATCCATTTAAATTTATTAATTATCAAGAGAATTTTATGTAGATTATAATTGCCTGTTAAACTATATCATTCTGACCAACAGTTTAGAAGATATCAAGAGATTAAAAATACGTGCAACTGAAAAATGCAATAGCACGTAACAAAGAAAAGAACAATTTTACTTTTGAAGTTTCACTTCTACTACCAGCACAATTTTTTATACCTAGAAGCGAACTAATTAAGCTATCAAAAATAATTCTCCTAAATCGTTTATTAAAGACAACGACATTTTAAATATAAAATTACTCGGCAATTATTTCCAAACGGATTCGTCGCAACGGCCGTTATTTCTAACGCGCCTTAATTAAATAGGTCATTTTTATTTTCAATTAAGATCGCAACTGTAAGTGACATCGTTTCGCATTTAACAAGTATTTTAATGAGTTACGTTTAAGTAAGAGTTAAAAAAAACCCTTTGGATATTTTAATGCTTCACTTTTGACCTATTTTTTTTAATTCTACAACAGCGTTACGATTTTTATATGACGAAAAACTAACAATTGGTTCATCTGATATTAACTCACATGCCACAATGTATAAACAACCGAAACAACGCCATCTGTTTCAGATGCATCATAAACTTTAAAAAGTTTGAGGATATGGGAAAATAACTAGGCCTATGAAACATACAAGTGAATTCTTCTACGTTCTGGAGTCATAGTAGTCTGCAGTCAGTCCATGTAAGAACGGTAGCCGCCGCTAGGTTGTTCCAGTGGCGGATCCAGAGGCGGGGGCTAAGGGGCATTTGCCTCCTCCTTCCATGAAAATGGTTTAGACATTTTAATGTTTGGTTAGCTCAGGTTGTAAAATACCATCTGTTATTCAATTTTCCCAGATTTAAATGAATTTGTTATGTTCATAGTCAAATGTTTCATCGTTACAAACATTAAACAATTATCCTCAAAAGGACCAAAATCACTCACCACTCATTCAAACTTCATAATCTGTACCGGGAATTAGTGAGTTATGTTCACTCAAACCGAACTCAGTTTCTTAACAATTTCAAACAAATTTGTAAGATACGGTATGACTCAATTTTATAACTTTATAACTGCTTAAACATTAATTGATATATGATAATTAGTTAACGTAAAGCAAACTGTTCAAACAATTTTTTCCCCACCACATTCTCCTCATATGTGTTGGACAAAAGACGTAAGAATAAAAACAAGATTTTAACGTTTATCAGTTTATTTGGATAGAGTTCTGTATATTGGTAACCCTGTGTCAGCATTTCCGCTCACTTTTGCAACATGAATGTACCTTGTCAATCTACTTTCTACTTTGCTACGTTCCTACGTAGCGGAATCTTACGATGTAATTTTGACTACCTTGTAAATGTCCGATCGATTTGAAAATTTGCATTCATATAAAGGATCTATGACAATACATTATAGTCTCGATCAGTATGATATGATAAGAAAAAATAATTTCATTTTAATATTGAGAATAACGCCACTAATATTTGTGAAATAACGATAGACGTTTTAAGTAATGAAAAATGCGTTTTTTAAACGACATTTCATTCATTATTTCAAAGCGAGTATGAACAATGCATACACACAGAATATAATTACTCTAGCGAGTACTATATGTACTACACGAATATATTAAGTCATGTCCTACGTTCTGTGTAGCCAATTTATGTCAATTTATTTCAATTGAATGTATTTTTTTTAACCCTTTCTGATAACCGAAGAGCCAGAATATTTTTTTTTCTTATGCTTGATTACAACTGTCCAGATACAATATACTTACAAATATGCAGTTTATCTTTTGATGAAGTCATAGATATAACAAAACAACTCAAATACGAGGGGTGCGCTCGCCAACATTGCACAGCGCAAACATTCATTTCTTGTCGCCCTTCTTCAATCGTCTGTCCATAAGGGAGGAGAAAATTATCTCCTGAATAAATTATATTTTTCCCTTTTCATGAAGACAGTAGAAGTACATTTCTGTTTCGTTTTTTTTTCTCTTATTTGCTGTAGATCAAAGACGCGGCAACTCCGTCTGAGAGTCCACAAACATAAATGGGTGACAAATTTAATGTGATTTGATGTCCCCCAGATAATGGCTTTAACATAATTCAAGCCGACCCTCCTCTGCCAATCCTGTTTGTTTTACAATTCAATTTCTTTGTTTTTTGAAATTGGACTCGCGATTGTTTGGACTAAATTAATATAAACACCTAAATAAATTATAAAAGACGCTTGTTTTTTATATTAAAGCACACACACTCCTAGTTTTCACACGTTTTGCCATCCTGTGTACATTCTTTGGTTTATGATCTAGTTGTTAAGTACTGTCCTAATTAGATGTATACGTAAATGATTGTAAACTGTTGTGTACCTAAAAAAATAAAATAAAGAGACATGCCAGGATTACTGATATACTTTTTGTATCTTTTATACTAGAGACAAACTAATCAGATTTGAATTTGAATCAGATTTTTAATTTTTATTACGCAAATATTCTGCGCTGAGAATTATATCAAAAACCTTTTCGCTGCAGTATATTTTTAAATTATGGTGGTGATAGTAAAATCAGTAAAATGAAACAGGTTCATAGTTACATACTCAATATTTTTAATTCTACAAAATAAATTCATACTAATTTCGTAAGCAAATATTTAATTTCACTACATGCCATTATTGTTGTTACTAAAACTACATAAATCGATATCCAAAATGAATACAAAATCTTTTCCATTTTAAACATTTCACGTTGATATAGTAAATGACATAAATAACATAAATAATCTTAACAACACGGAAAGAACAACAATTTATTTAATAGCCTTTTTGTACTAAAATTGACGATTAAAAAAAATCATGTTAAAAGCACATCGTTGCCCATTATTGTAAGAATTACTAGTGTTATTTTATAATAGCTGTGTGGACCGAGCTTCTGCCTTGTTTTTATATTATCGGGTTGTTTCGAAATAGACATTTATTATTTGGATAACCTGGACCAAGGACCTCGATGACCGAGCTTTACTCGGTATTACTACCGTTATTTATTTTACGGATAAAACTATATTTCCCAAAAATGAACATTAGCTAGAACGATTTATCGCCCGAAACCCCCTGCGTACCACATTTCATGAAAATCGTTGGAGCCGTTTCCGAGATTCGAAATAGGTACGAAAAATATTTACATTCATTTAAATTTGTAGTTCTGAGTGTCCGCGAGCTACAGTCATGCTTCGACCAAATCTTTAATCAATACATCGCTTACTATACTAGTTAGTTAGTTGTTGGGGGGCTATTTTCCACAACTCCACGACTGGCGAGTATTTTGTGTGTGGGTGCGATATGAATCACTCCACCCAACCCAGCTCCTCAAAGAATTCCAGCAACCTATATTACTGGCAATCTCCGTGTGCAATCCCGGCGAACCGAGATACTTAACCCTGTATCCAGACACTGCAGTGCAGTGTAGCATGACGTGGGCCGCCGTCTCTTCAATCTCCATGCACGCTCTGCATAGAGAGCTGTCGGTGATACCTATATTATACAAGTGTTTGTTAAAATTACCACGACCTGTAAGAGCTGCAGCAACTTTCCTGATCTGTGGTTTGTTCAGATCTAGTATCCTCCTCGATGACCACTTGTCAATCCTTGGCATGGCTTCTTTTGCCTGCCTACAGTCACTCAAGTTGTTCCATAATTCGCAGTGAAGGGCATGACTTCTCTCCAACACCGACGAGTTTAAGTATTCGTGTCGTAAGGGGACGATGGGCTGGGTCCAGTCGCTCGTTTGTTAAAGCCTTTACGAGCTAACTCGTCTGCCGCATCGTTTCCTCTTGATTCACTGTGACCTTTTATCCATTGAAGGGTTTATTCTCATTTAGTTGCTGATGGCATTCATACATGAGACCCGAAGAGATGGTGTTGTTATTAAGCCTGTATCACCGCCATGCTGTCAGATAGTATTCGGATGGTTTCTTCCTTTACTTTTCTTGCTGCTATGGCTTGTGCTGCTTCAATCACACCCATACATTCCGCTTGTAAGACAGTGTTGTAGAGACCTAAAGATATGTGTTTCCTGATGTTCAGGTCTTCCGAGAAGACACCCGAGCCTGTGCCTTCGTGCGTCTTGGATCCTCGATTCGCGCTGTATGTTATCTGTTTTGTGCGTAGCTTCGTGCAGTGGTATTCTGTAGTTCTTATCAAAAACGTGTTTCTTAGGGATAAGATCATGCCTAGCGTCTATGATGGGGGCTTCTGTTTGAAGTGTCCAACGCAGATGTATGCGGGGTTTTGCTTACTATACTATAACGAGGTAGATTGACCGACAGATTTTCATTGAATAATACTAAAATAGTGATCAAGAGAATTAATAATTTAAAAATTGTCTCCTTTACATAAACATATGTAAAGTGTAAAAGTATAAACAGTGCAATTAAAAATTCCAAACAGTTATAGTATAAACGATATTATAATATGTGTACTTAAGGTCGTAGGTGATGGAAAGAAGTCATGTCCATCACTATGACTTACACTGTGGTGGCGTCGCTCAGAGGGGTTTTTTCAATGAAGACTTGTTTTATTTAGAGATTTTATGAGAGTCCTCTATGAACAGTATGTATGGAGGAGGAAACGACATAGCATGTCATACTGCACTGCTATGCAGTGTCTGTATATAGGATCAAGTATATCTGTATGCCGGGATCACTCCCGGAGATGTTTAGCAAAATTAAGAGGTTGCAGAGTTTCTTTGGAGAGATGGACTGGCTGAAGTGATCCATGTCCTGCCGACACAGGTCGTGGTTGCGGAAAAGTAGGCCTCTGTTACTAAAACTACTACAAACTCCTTCAAGGAGAGTGTACTCTTTTCTTAAAGGTCGGTTATGCATCAGCAGTTCCTCTGTCGTTGCAGATGTTGTGATAACTTGACCCGCTGCTTGTTTGACTTCTTATTCAGTAAAAAAATACAACTTTTTAAGCCATCAATAAGCACACAGGTTTTTGAAAGAATTCCGAAATATCGGAATTGCTTCTGTCAAATTTATGTAAACAGCCTCAAAATTACTCATAAAATTCACTACTAAAATAGTGTATGTAAAGACTTATCGCTACCACTAAATATAGGGAAGCATATATCATATAGATTTTTCTAGATACTCAGATTTAGAAATTAGAATTAAAATAATTGTAATATCAGAATCGAAATTGACGATAACATGATTACCGTGGGTTTCCACTGGCCTAAAATAATACGCGATACACGATGTCTCTCTATCTTTCTCTGTAAAATAACTTGGATGACAATATGTTTTTTATGAATATTTTCAGCAGTGCAAGCCCACGGTTATATCCCGGCATCGCTACTAGATAGCTTAGCTTACCTACAGGTGTCTAGCAACAAGCTACATAGATTTAATGAAACTTTATTCTATGTCTATTTATTTTATTTAGGCCATGTTCCAATTTATTAGGCCGATTCAAATACAAAATTCGTTTTCGTATAATCTATCTTAATGTAAAATCTTTATACAAAATTTAGTTTTAGTGGTTTTAATTCAAGATGGCAGACATCTTATTTGTAATTGTAATGACAATATATATAAGCACTCGCGTCTGTGTGCGTAAGAACGACAGAGCCACTAAGAGCACTCAGTCATAATACACACTACAGCATATATGGCGCGCCCGTTTTCTTGACTTTAACATGGATACATGCTTATAACTAAATTTTATTCTAAGAATTTTTTTTTTTAAATATACTTCTTATTTACTAGCCAACTGTTGGTACGTATGCCCGTGTCAGATACATAGACCCAAAACGTATAAATAATATTATTGTATAACTATAAATATTGCATATAAATATTCCTTTTTATTAACTTTAGTTTTTTTCTCCAAAATAAGGAGAATAAGAATCTTTAAGTATTGACATTTGTTGTATTAACGAATTAATAAATTACGATATACCATTTTGAGGTTAGGAAACACAAAGTCCGTCAAACTTCATTACACTATGTTTAATAACTACCAAGTACCACAATCACGCTTTTAATTTCCAACATTCACTTTGACCCACACACTCACATATCCGATAATAAGTCAGTGTGCATAGCCTTCTAACACCGAGATGGAAGATACACTGGTGGGTATAAAACTGTTTCATCCATCATAGGCCCAAGAGGCAGAAGGCCAAAAAGTTGGAGCATCAGTCCTCTGCATCTATTTCATCATCGCTCATGTCTTCCTCGCTGGTGCAGTCCGGCTGTGAACCTTGAGCTAGGCAACGCTCACACCAACAGACAAATAAGTAATTCTGTGCCAGTTCCTGAGATGGAATTACAAAATATAATTTTTAATCTATCGGAATTAGAAAAATAATTGAGTTGGAAAATTTATTATATTAGCTGTAGCTTCACTCTGTGTTGTCAAGTGTAATTAGATCTTGGTTTTTCGGAAGCTATTTTTACTATTTAAATAATGACATCTCTCGTTATGTCACCAAAATTTTATACGATCCAGTAAGATTTTGTATTGTCGAAAACCAATTAATTATCCAATGATAGCAATGGCTAAGAGATGGCCCTCTAAATATTAGTTTTTTTTTTAAACTTCGCGTTTTTACGGATAAGATACCATATACCATATATTTCAGATCAGAATTGTCAGAGCCACTCAAAACAAACAAAATAAACTTAAGAATAAATTTCAAAATTGAATACAAGAAAAATAAATAAAAACAGTTTGTCGGCACTATTCCTAATTAAAATAAGCATGTTGAGCCTGTTGTTCTCAAGAACCAAAGCAACAAAAGAGCCTTCACCTGATTGAAATTGTTAAAGCTTAAATATTTAATGGTTAGTGTCATCTGATTTTGAGATGGTTATACTCAAGAGTGTGTCAATTCCCTTCGACCAAATCAGCACTTACGATGACAAGGATTGTGGTCAAACACTAGTTTATTAATTATAAGTAAATACCTTTTACCTTTTGTCTAGAATGCCTTGACCTCTGCAATGAGCAATCATCTAAATAGCTAATAGATATCTCATCTCCCGGCATAATTACATCAACCGCTTTGAGCTGTAACCTATGATTGCCGTACGGGAACGAAGATTCGGCGTTAGGAGCACAGCTGTGATTGCATGCACTCTGCAAACGGTACAGTCCTGAGCCTTCTGTATTTAGGAAGGTACCGGATTCTGTAAAAGAATATTAACATACAGTAATGGTATGTCAATAGTCATCATAATTTCATTGCCAGTAATATATTAATATAAATAATGTTATATATATATATATACATATATATATATATATATATATATATATATATATAGATGAAAAAAGTGAATTCATATGGTTATAAGCTTTCAAAGTACAGTGAAAGGATAGAAGCAAACATACTTTTCCATTGACACAACAAAATGATAAGCTAAGTCATTGACAGTATGACAAAAGTAGTCTAACAGTCAAGTTTAAACTCACCTAGCTTGTAGCTTGATTAACTGCTAACATTGTAATTCAATATTTGTATTCGACAACACCTCAAATATTTCATTAAAGACAGTGTAGTAGCTCTCAGTGTTAAGGCTACTTCAATAAACCTTACTTTAAGTAAGTATTGAGCAATGGGATGACATATCCCTAAAACAAGTCCCTAAAAAGCCAGGATTGTCCAGTAGTCAAGAAGATATGTTAAAAACTGGCTCACCTTGTTCTACATATTGATACAGCTTGTCAATAAACAAATCAAGTTGTTGCCTTTCATCATCAGACATGGTCAGCTCCGATACAGTGTTGACCCACATAGCCAGCGGACTTGTACCTATCCCCTGCCCATTTGTGCCCACTAATGCCATTAAACTACAGAATCCTTCTGGCGACAGGAACTGAAAATTATTCAAAAAAATTCCTTTAAATTAGTTCAATACTAACTTTTTATATACATTTATCCAACTTCTAAATACATCATAACAGTTGTAGTTACCTTGGCACCTAGTGAAACTAACATAGAATCCAGCCCCTCATAGATGACATGTTCTAGAGATAGGCCCAATGTGCTGTAAACTAAATATAAGCTTTGGCCAATATTCAGTAAAAAATCTAAATTCGTCTGAAGTTCGGTTTTCAATTCCAGAACACAACTACATTATTTTCTTTTCAATAACTTATACATTACAATGAATATTTAGAGGAATATTTGTCTAATTTCATTTGCTTTTAGAAAAATAATTTTATGTGAAATAGGTCACAATTACAAACAACATATAAGTGACTATGATAATGAAGTATTTATTATTTAAATCAAAATAGTTAAATTATTTCAATATTTTTGTACCAAATATTCAGTCTTTCAAAACTGAGGATCATCTCTGCTTACCCCTCTAGGTTAATGGCATGAGCACATACTTATTTATTTTGTACCTTACCTCTTGTATATGTTCTCCATTAATAACATTTGCAGTCATATCCCGCAAAGTGTTCAACTGATCTGTAAATTGTTCCCCTAATAACTTATGAACTAGTTCTGCATCTTCATTCACTGTTCTATGACAAAACTGCTTGATGACACTGGCTGCAGCAGTGGGATCACTGCTCTGTTCTATGTAAGCTAATATTCTCACTAAAAGCATAACAGTTGTTGTTTCCGGTGGATAGTGCATTTGTCTGTAAAACAAATACCTTGCTTATACATTGAAAGTTTAACACATGCTAAGAGAAAAATTGCTTCTATAATTATTCTTATGAAACATTTTAACCTCTAGGAAGCAGTTAGTTTGTAATCTTTATTGAAATACTAGAACAAAAAAAAAACACAATTCATAGACTACAGCAGTTGTTTTTTTTTATGTGATCTAGACCTAGAACAATATTTTGGGGCAATCTATTTTCAAGATTTATATTTTAAGAAACTGGTTTGGTTTAGTTTCTTTAATTATAAAAGTTATCTATATTTCATTTAATTACAAATAAGTAATATGCTACTTACTTCCATGTTTCCAAGAGCACCATTATAGGATGTGGTGCATCAGTAGTGTTATAACATAAACTTCGGTGATAAGTATCATATGCTTGTTGCTTGCATTCCATACAACAATATAGTATTCCACATGCATCGCAAGTAGCAATATTCTCCAAATTAATTTCAAAACAATCTGCATGTGGAAGAACAATATCGGGTTTGCATGACAGCCGCCTTACATTCTGCTCTGGAGTTTCTAATGGCCTTAAAAGATTAAAGCATTTTTCAATACCAAATCAGTGTAAAATAAATTCATAGGAGGTTATTAAACAACAAAGCAGAGCCCTTACCTCATACAGTAGTCACATGCTAAATATTTGTACGCCGCATTCCAAGCAAATTGACACGAAACTAGAGGATCGTCCTCCAGTATAATATCACCTTTATCAAACTTCTTTGTGGCAAACAATCCTTTTCCCTGCAAATAACGATAACATAGTATAAGCCGATTTACTACTATCAACATTTATAAGTTATAAAAGCGCTATTACCTTCTTACTGTTGGAAGTTCTTATTTCAAATCCTGCCATATTTCTTGTAAATCTTCCTGGTGTTTATTTATGTTTCTGCTTTTAGTTATTTTTTTAGTTTTAAGAGGTTATACTTATTTACTTATACAGAAGGTACCACAACCTACAAACACAACCACACACAATGCAAAGAGTGACATTTATGACATCTGACATTGGCATCAATCAGAAAAAGTACTCCCGTGCTATTCCAGACTATTTATGATCTATCTCGTGTAATGTGTAATTAATTTTATAAATTCCTTTAACTTTTTGTTCATTTTTTTTATTAGCCAGTATGTAATTAAATACCATTTTTATTGTATTTATTTAGCGTTATTTCACCTAATCAAATAAATAACGTGACACTCCTCTATGCCGTTTCTGAGACAGACAAAAATTCTTACACTCGTTATTTGAGGTAGGTACAATACTCCACTATTTTTTTTCATATCTACAGTACAGAGAATGATCAGTTACATTTTAACACGCTTTTTAATAAAGCGTGTAAACGAGCTAATGCTCGGTCAGCCAGTGTGTGTAACGGTACATTCAATATTTTTTTTTTGTGAGAGAAGGGGGCAAACGAGCGGCGGGACCACAGAGGTGATCAACAACGCCCATGGACATCTGCAACATCAGAGGAACTGCTAATGTGGTGCTGGCCTTTAAAAAAGAGATTTTTACTTAAGCTGGGTTCCACAGCGTTATTCTGCATTGCACGTTTTTTGCAGTATACGTCTTAACGAATAAATAGTGACGTATACAATGTACGTAGCACTGTTCACACGACGTTATTACTGAAATAAAACGCACAACGGTTATACTCTTGAACGAATACTCACCGGCTTTGTCAAGCAAATCAAATGAATTTAACCTATTCGGTTGCATTGCCAAAGTAAAGTTCTGTCTACCATATCGCTACCGACTCTTGCTAACGCTTGTTGCGTATCATTATTGAACCTATAGGACTTTCCTATCAAATATTGTCTAACTCGGTGAAAGAAGTTTTCACTTCAACAACAATGTCTATCGATAAATAAATCCCTTAACTATTTTATTGTTAACCCTTACACTAAAGGTAGGAATTACTCGGCTATGTGTCTAAGTAATAAGTATGAAGAACATGCTGACCGTAAAGTAACGTCTCTTCAATAGTTAGGCCATAGATGCAGGATAATTCCTAAAACAAGGTATCACATAATTGGGTATTTCATAACATTTCTTAATGAAAACGACCATTAAGTTTTAGGTTTGATATTTTTTTACATAAATTTGCATAAATGTAAATCATTTTTACACGTTTGAATCTTTTAATGTTACTTGTTTGTTTTCTTAAAGCTACTTTACACATGGGTGATTTACTTATGTAATTTATCATTTTCATACTTATATTTATACTTAAACTATAAACTTTAATTACAGAAATACAAGTGTCGGAGTTAATGTCTTATTTTTCTCTACCAGTTACCTCGCGACAATGTCAATCAATATTACTAAATGTAGTTCATTATTTACATTTTTGTGTTACTGTATTTAACAGATTTTACAATGCAGTTATGATTTTTTCTCTGTAATTTTCCACCTGTGCTATGGTATCAAACATCGGTAGATTTTTTGTTTCTGGTGTAAACGTTAGAAGCAGAGCAGCGATGATCGCAGTCGATGCGAACAAAAGCGATGGTAGGAACGCAATCTCCACTGACTGTAAACGAAATAATAGGTATATATGTTTATATATCAACTTTTCATACCGAAATTATCGTGGTATCCACTGATTAAGCCCTTAAAATACCATTATTAATTAGGTAATGCAAGGGGACCCAGCATACGTTAAACATAAACGTTCGATTGCCGGCTATATTACCGTGTTCACCACCTACCGGATCCACTAAAACGCACACAAAATTAGGCTATGTTTAGAGAGGAGTTCTGTAACACCCACGTTCAGAAGAAATATATGCTACATAAAGATTAATTACTTGATATTTATTTAATTTGTACCCCCTTACCAATAATGGCGTGAGCGGTGCGAGCATACTTCCAACTCTAGCGGCCGTGTTGCCCCAACCCATTAGCGAGCCTCGAACGCTTGTAGGAAACAATTCTAAACTGTAAGTGTAGATGCCAGTGAAGCATACCACTACCCCCACCTTCCCGGTCAAGAATAATGTCACTTTCAACCACATTATATCTGTAAAAGATAAGAAAACCATCAATAGATATCATGACATAATAGGGCCGTTGACATCCTTAAAATAGAGTAAAAAACTGCATGATTCAATTTTAGCGCCAATAGTGAAATCAAAACAGAAATAAATTTAACTTAGTGTTTAACTTTTTTTCATTATTTGAGATAATTCGTCGTCCGATTTTTTTAACCTTCTAAATGGGCGTATTATATTGGGGCAATAATATTAAATGTTATTCCTATACTTACAATCAGGACAGAATGCTTGAGCTATCAAAAATACAGCTGAAAATACATATCCACATTGCAGCGTTATCTTCCTACCGAACTTTTTAAAGGTATAATATGCTATGATATCTCCGGGGAACGAGGATAAAGATGTGAGGACGAAATTTGTGTATTTATTTCCCGGTAAAAGTATAGAATGGACTGCCATTCCGTAATATACGAAGCTCGAAGAGAAGAAGCAGAATGCCGCAACTGTCAAACGTATCATAATCTCTTTCGAATTGACAATATCTTTTATCGTCTCTTTCTCTTTCTGTATGGCGACATTGAATCTCGCTCGTAATTCATTATCACTTATATCAGTAATCTCTTTATCCGTAAAGTTTATTTTGTTCACTTTAGCGATTACTTTTAGAGTTTCTTTAGCTTCGTCTGTTTTCCCTCGCAGCAACTGCCATCTTGTACTCTCTCTTAAAATGAACACGTAGAATATGAATAGGAACATCGGTGTGTATACGATTAATATCAAAGTCTTCCAGTATTGAAGCCCCATCGCCGTGAAAGCGAACAACATCTCCCCGATGTACACAGCATAAGAGAATATCACTCCTGCCAACACTCTCGTCGATTCGCCTCCGACTTCAATTACTGAAATAGAAACAGACCTTGTAAGAATAAAAACTATTGAATTAACATCTTAACTAATATAAATGGGAATGTGAGTTTGTTTGTTACGCTTTAGCTCATTAACGCCTTAACCGATCATGAAATTTTGCACACACATTGTCAGAGGTACAGAAAATAACAAAGGTTATCCTTTATGCCAACAGAACAGAGAGGCAGGAAAATAAAATCTCATGTAGGTTGCCATGGCAATGCCGATAACACATCGATATTATATTACGTGGTGGTACCAGGATGCTTTTAACAGCTATCTTAAATTTGTTAAAGGCAAACGTAATAAATACATTGATACATAATAATAGTACAGATTGCAAAGATTCAGAAATGGGATTTCTAAGTTGATACAATATCCGGATGCATTATTTAATCGGTTGTTTCGCTCTTAGCTAAAAAACTTAATTTAATTTAGTTAAGCCACATGTTATAAAAATCATCTGTTACGTTTAATGTAATTTGTACATGCCTCTTGTTGGCGAACATATATTAGAACAATTGTATTTTTTTTATATTGTGTATTTAAATATGTATGCTGTTGGCTTATCTTAAATAAATATATAATCATCATCATCATCATCAGCCTATATCAGTCCACTGCTGGACATAGGCCTTCCCCAATGCCTTCCACAGTATGCGGTCCTCCGCGCACCGCATCCAGCGACTTCCTGCCGTCCTTATGAGGTCATCGGTCCACCTGGAAGGAGGGCGTCCCACACTTCTGGTCCCCATCCATAATATATAATGCATTGATCAAAAATTTTCCGTGAGTTTACTGCCGAAACACTCACATTGATGTGTAATTTTGTGTCATAAAACATATTGTCATCTCGTTTTTTTTTCAAGTGAGAAATTTTGTATATAGAGCAGTGCAAACTCACGGTAAGAAGGACAGAGCAGTACTTACGTAAAACAACATTGACAGTGTAAAGCCCCGATGCGAGCATTGACTCTAAGAACTCGAGTGCTAAATATGCATAATAGTTTGTTATAAATATTTTAAAGACGCCGACTGCTGCTCCTATCGAGCATACGATAATAGTAGGCTTTCTGCCGATTCTGAAAAAAAGGAAGATGATTTTAATTTTTGATAATTAATGATCGAATAATAAATAATTGAATGCCAGATTGGTGGACCTCTAATCCACCACGCTCGGCCTCTCCCTCTTTCGGACAGGAGGTGTCCCTGCAGTGGGAACGTACTAAAAAAGTCTGATTATTATTATATATTTCCATCACTCCTCTTAAGATGTGTGACAACGTACTTGTCTGCAATCCATCCGGCGATCATTACTGAAGCAATCATACCGGCGTTGTGAACGCTTCCCACCAGTGTCGACTTCCACGATTGACATCCAAGATTTAACTGAAACAGAAAGAAAATCATAAATCACCCTCTATCTTTTTCCCCTCTTCTGTAATAAGGAAAAGGAACCTTTCCTTCTTCACTTCTTTCGAACATGAACGCAACGCATCCTCTCCTCTCATGACTTTTATAAGCGACCGATTATAAGCTTCGACAGTTTATAATTTGACGAGCCATATTATAAGTTTATTCTTTATTACAGTCATCTATTGTTTCAAAGTTTCCACCGTGAACAAGTATACACTTTTCAATCCGTCTTAACCACTTGGAGAACCATGACCACATTTGATAGACACCTCAGATTTGTCATAGTTATGACTACCCAGAGCATCTTCTTTCTCCTCAAATCGTCTAAATTTTTTTGAGTGACTTTGCAGCCTTGTCTTTGCCTCATCTGCAAAACTCTTCCGTCCTCTTTTAAATTCAGCAAACCAATTAAAACAGTTGCACGTGAACACGTAGACTCACTTTGTTGACACGGCTCGTGACTCGAACCATTCTTGAGGCTTCGTCACCTTCGTCTTTTCAGCCTACGGACGTCTACTGCTGGATGTAGGCCTCCCTCATCCAGTGGACTCTCACAACTTTGAAAAAGTACTTCTGCGGGTAATGTAGGTCACTTTGGTTCTGCTGCACTTCATTTTTGATGCGATCGCAGAGAGACTCCGAGCATTTTTCTCTTCATTGCCCTTTGAACAACCTCGAGTCGTCTAATGGCAGTGAAGGGCTACGTCTAAGTTCACATACACACACTGCTCATAGACTTTCGTCTTGAGACACTGCAATAGATATCAAGACTCTCTATAGACGAGGGGATATCTTTCAATTTCCCGACCGCTGCCCATCCGAGACGGATTTGACGAGTGACCACCTTCTCGAAGTTAGACCTATACCTAGCTGGACAGTTTGCCCTGGGATTTAATGTTCGTTAACAACTTCGACAGTTCGGATGTTGAACATCACTTTTGTTTTGTACATGTTCAATTTTAGGCCCACTCGTTCGGAGGCTTCTTTGAGGACATCGACCATTGAGAATTTAAGCCTTTTTTTAAATTCATAATAAATTATAACATGAAAATCATAGCGAATGTACACAATTGTTGCTGCAAATTCCCGCCAAATTCAACCAGAAAAAAAGATTTATAAGATTTTCCGAGTATTCCTATTTTAAATTTAGATGTAAATAACCACACAGGCACAGCTAGTTTAGCATAATGTCTCGATCCTCCCGCCTTTGTTAACCGACTTCAAAAAGGAGCAGGTTATTAAGATAAAAGTTGGTTGAACTATAAACCAAAAATAGTAATAGTAAAGTCACCAAGGTGAATCTTGCGTTTGGAATTATTTATAAGCTTATGAAAATAAACTAATTTAGATAAGCAACTGCACATCAAATCTCTAATAAGCTACCGTGTGCATAAATATTACGCGGAGGATTAGAGTGTCTTATTGCATTTTGCCGTGCGTTCACACTGCCGCAGGCATTCGCATAAACGTATTGTTTTCTCACTTTTACACAGTACCTTTTTTACACCCTGCCTACGTATCCATATCGGTTTTCTGTTGTTAATACGCCCAGGATTATATTTTCGAATAACGGATTTCCACTGCCACTTATCATCTATCTTATATACATCGGTAACAGTGGTCCACTAGCCTTCACTTACCCAAAAAAAATATAAAAGATAAAAGTCTCCTTGAAAGGCATCGGAGTGCATCTTCTTATAAAAGTTTTTTTTATAGTTGAAACTCTGTACGACGTAACTATCAGATTGCTTTAAGATAACGACCAAACGGCATTCATTTATTATATTTAGAAGACGAGACGACGGGTACGTTCACTTAACACACGTAATGAACGGTAAAAATATATTTTGCTACGTGCTGCTGCCGTACGTAAACTTAGCCTAGTACAACCAGCTTTACCAGCACCTTGCCTATTTCCCACGTTATGTTGGTACAGTATGACTGTAGTCTATATTGTATAGTTTTTACGGTTTTACGGCTGGCCTGATAGTACTGGTATAAATAGCTTATACCGCCTAAGTGAAAAATAGAAAACTTAGTACTTAATTCATAAACAGGACGTGCAATGCAGGAAGCTTGTATGCGTTAATATATCCAAAAATCATCCTTAAAGAAGCTTATTCTTTTCTAAGAATCGAATTATTGTGGTAACGAGTGAAGACGTATCCGTGTCTAATATAAACTAGGTCACGTTTCTGAATGAATGAATTATTCAAGGGACCAGTCCCGCTTATTTGTATAGTTCAAATTCACCAAGATAACGACATACCGCGGCAACTATTGAATTGTTATTCTCATAGATCCAATCGTGGCATTCCTCTAGTGTCTCTTCGAATGTCGCGTTCGAACAAGTTTCATTCGACTTGGCAAAACTGCTGGCATCCACAACCGGTCTGAAGCATTTCGGGTCCACGTTTTTAGGCCACCATGTTGGTATTTCTACGCTAGCGTTCGTACCATCGCATTCGGGTACGCGGCATCTGAAACAAGTTTTTTATTCATTATTCAAATGCGTGTAACACATTATTTAAATAAACGTATAGATCATAAAAATAAAACAATAATATAACAATGATGTTCATATTCTGATTAAAATTTGCAGCTACGGTAATTATATACGTAATTAGAGGTTTTTATTGTACATGAACATGTTGCTATTTAGAAGTATGGAGGGCTGAGGTAAGGAGCACACTCTGTGTTGCAAAAAGTGTCCCTCAAACAGCCATAATTAAATATGGCGTTGCTGTGCCAGCGGAGCGTTTTTAAAGATAAGTAACAAGACTCAGACAATCAATCAGCTTATTTCAATTGATCCTTTAGAAAATAGTAAGATTTAGTACCCTCCGCTACGCCAGCGCCTTCTTAGGTTCCTTTATTATTATTTATTATTTTTGACTCAACCGCCCATATGAGAATGTGCTCTTTACCTCTACACTCCATATTTAGCAGGCTAATGAACTGATTGAATGTACATATATGCCAAATAGATACATTTTTATGGTAGAAGGTGAATAATGAGCAAGCGGCGCCCCTGATATTAAGTGACCGATGTCCACAAGCATCTGCAACGAGCTAATAGATTGCAAATGCATAGCCAACCTTTAATGGCCTGAGGAGGGGATAGACAGAAAAAGAATATCTCCTTTTCCTATCCATTCCGTCACCCGTTAAATTCTCGTCCACTTCCCTCCTCTTCTTTCTACTTCACGCCTTTCTTATATAAAGTTATAAGGTCGTGGTATTTCACCGGTCGGCGTCACCGGCCCATTCGTGCAACAGATGTTGTTGCTGACTCTACCACTGTTAAAGTGTCTAGATTTTGCGAAGGCGTAGTTCTCTCCAGTCGTCAGGTGTCTTGGTGCGTCAGATAAATTTTAATTGTAGTTCGACTGCTTTTTGTATTCATCATGTACTACGTTCGAGGATAATGCAAATATTATATCTATTGATGGAATGCATGAAATAAAGTCTATGTTATTATATTTTTTGCATCTATTGATAAACTAGGGCTAACATTACTAAATTAATCGTTTACGTATAAAAAATATAAGCATAACGGGCGTGAAGTAGAAGTACTCTGCGTTTCGTCTGATGAGTGAGGTGCCGGAGGCCTAATTTTAGTCCTCTTCCCCTTCCCACCCTTTCCTCATAAGGATAGGACGGGAAGAGGAAAAGGATAGGATGGGGAGGGGGTTAACGGGGGAAAGGAATTATCCTTTTTCCTTTCTATGTCCTCCTTTATCCTTTAAAGGTAGGCAACGCATCTGCAACGCATTTGTCTGTTGCGGATGTTCATGGGCGGCGCTCACTTGACATCAGGTGATCCGCTAGCTCGTTTGCCACCTTCTCACATAAAAAAAATAAAAATAACCTGTGAATACATCTTATACATTGTAAAATCTACAAAATTGTAAATACATTAAGTAAATAGTATAGTACACCTACAATGTTGTCATTAAGAATTAACATATCAAAATTATAATCATTATTTTCGCATAAATAAGTTTATTTATCAGAAACAAAACAAGTTTTTTTAAATGCTACTTATACTCACTTTTGATTAATATACATAACTGTTATCGGCGAAGCGCTTACACCGGTGCTACATTTATTTAAAAAAAAAACATTATTTTTAGTCTACTAAATTTATGTATACAATACAATTGATTATTAACGTGTTACGAAGATGAGAATTGGAAACGGGACACGTTTCACCAATTAATATCAATTGTGAGCGTTTCAGATACACTAGTACAGTTGCTTCAACGGCATGATCGTCGCTTGATCGTTGTCAATCGAGTTTTTAGTCGTAAAAAAAGTAAAAATATTACTCATACTTATTTTTTTCTTTACAGAATAAGCGATTCATCAATCAATCAATTTTAAGTGACCGCTACCGATTGGCGTATCCAATCAGCTAATGAGTTGCAGATGCGTTGCCTACCTCTAACGGTCACAAGATAAACAGAAAAACGGATATTTTCTTTTCCTATTCATCTCCGCCTCCCTCAAATAGTAACCAAATATAATGTAAAATACTTCTACTTAACGGCTTTCTGTGAGTTCGCGATGAAATACGCCGGTTTAACCGGCCCATACGTGCAACAGATGTGGTTGTCGCCGGCTCTACCACTGTTACAGCAGTATTTTACAACTACGCAATTCTATTATCGTGATGCGAAATTTTATTTAGCGAACGGCGTACGATTTTGTATAAGGCGATAACTTGATGTGAATGGCAGTTGCGCAAAATGTATTGTGTTCAGAAATTCAGCTGGTATATATACGAGTATTGTAATTATAATCTTTAACTTTAAGCGAGCAATTCTTGTTTTTATGTTTCTTGTTTCTTTTTTTTCTGATTCTCGGAACACCTCCAACGATTTTCATCAAATCTACTGTGTTTCGGGGGCGATGAATCGAACTATTTTAATAATAATAATTCATTTTTAGAGGCACGAAATAAAGTAAAACACGGTAATATAAATACAGAGCTAAGCTGAGCGGAAACAACACGACAATACAAAACCAAATTAGGTTGAATGAACCCTTTCGTAACTCAGCGCTTCTAGGGGTCAAGTTTATGTGGGCGTCAAATCGAATTCGAGTCTATCATTCTGTTGTACGTGTATAATCTAGGTTCTGATCAGATAACAGACAGACAGAGGGTATAAATTTTCTACACCATTACAAGTGTTGGAACTTAGACCTTGTTGCCAGTGTCCGTTATTCCTTTCGATTATAACATAGGACGGGAGGCGTCAATTTAAGATTAATAGGCTGATAGACATGCGAACCATCTTTCGATCCCATCAGTACTTTAACGGGTGACGTTGTGGTTCCGTTTTTGTTCTTGTCAAGTCAAGTTATATTGTTTCAATAAACTTTTCTCGATAAAAAAATGTGATCAATATTTTTTTATGACATCGGTACGCGATTACAGATTGGATCTTTATTGTTGCATAATACTATTCGTTTTATCACTACTATTCACCTTTAAATGTCGCATTATATTAGCTGTTGAATAATTAACGACTACAATTCATTACGTTAATTTAATATTTTTTTAAGCTCGGTTAAGCATTTCATTCCTTGTACAAGCTCTTATATTCAATTGTTTGTAAAAACAAACAAATAGGTGTTTCATTAAATACGGAATTATTATCGCGTGGCACCGTAGAACTAACAGCCAAAATAAACATATCACACCCAAAATAAACCTCGGAATACAATACTTCACGAAAAATAATGTATTGACGGGCCGGTTGGCGTGGTTTGTAGAATACTTGCTTTTCACACCGCTGGTCGTGGGTTCGATTCCCACCCAGGACAAACATTTGTGTGCATGAACATGTCTGTCCTGAGACTGGGTGTAATTTATCTATTTAAATATGTATTAACAAAAGAAAATTAGTGTATGTAGTATATCAGTTATCTGGCTGCCATAACACAAGCTCTGCTTAGTTTGGGATCAGATGGCCGTGTGTGAATATGTCCTAGGATATTATAATTATTGTTACCAGTATCAATAAATTAAAAATACGCTTTATTGTAATTGTGTAAAAAACGATAAAAAATATTGTAATCGATATCAATGTCCAGCGATTCCCAACCTGTGGTTCGCCTAGACAGGTCGACGCAGCGTAGTTAGGCGTTACACGATGGACCGATGATCTGGTCAAAGTTGCGGGAGCCGACTGGCCAGGGGACCGATCTTGGTGTCGACCAATGTCCAGCAGCGGACGAATATCGACTGAAACAATGACCGCGACACTAACTCTGAACTTGGACTGATTTAATTTTAGTACAAGACACATTCGAAGAAACGCTCTCGGCTCTCAAATCTTGCCAAATGCGTCGGTTTACGTAAATACTAAACATTAGTGAAATATATTGTCAAAAAATTATAACTAAATATTTTTAAAATGGCCTTTGTTTTGACAATTTTTTTGTTACTTCCAACAAATTTATTAATACAATACTAGGTAAAATAAGTAGTTATTTACATTCTTATCCGGGTAACCAAACTGTCCTAAGCAATCTTGATAATATAATCTGATTGTCTAATGAATTTGCGATGATGTGTTGATTTTTGATCAAATATCAATTATATCTCATACTCATAATAATTATTAAATTAATTGTGCATTAAGCGGAAGTTTACGACAATCTGTATTTCGTCCAATTATTTATTCAAAGGACTATGATGTAATTTTCATGATGAAATTTCATAAAACAAGGCATTTCCGATATTACCGAATGTTCAAATTTTGCAGGAAACTTTATGTTCAAAATCTTTTTGAGGTTATTCTGTCTGCTGCGAGCGATAGTGAAAATTAAAATACCAATAAATAGGTCTCAAGAAAATTGCATACCTAAAATTTATTTAATTTTTACAGCTATCTAAATATTTTTTTCTATTTTTCAAAAATCATCTACAAATGTTAGATTAATATATTTGTAACTATTATGGATTTAGTATTCTAATATACATTAAAAAATAAACTCACCTGTGTGGTATATCTTCCGCAACAAATATATAATTAACATGGACCATAGATACCATTACTAGTGGTAGACTTATTAAAATATATTGGAATAATTGGTACTTGGAAAATTTTTCAAAATCTTTAAACACATCAATCCTCTCGGTATTAGAACTTAACACAGTCATTTTGATCAAAATATAAAATCGACTGACATAAATTACTTTATTATTTATTTTTTATTATTTTATTTCGTATTTTAGCTACGCCGTGGTACTCGGACGCCGCCGATCTACTGCCGTCAGTTGAATGTCGCGACAATACTACAGGATTCGTTTTGCGCCCGCGTATATGATAAGCGAGTAGTTGTTACTCGAAGATTTAATATAATTAATGACTGTCTGCAAACTGCTCTTCGAAGAATTATTTTCTATAGATTACACAAATAAAATATGACAAAACGAACATTTTTTTCCAGGGCGCTGCTTTTAAAAACAAATAATATTTATTATTTAAATTTACAGACGATAGTGACGTTTGATATCCGTTAGGTGACAGCAAAGGTTTTTTCTAATGTAAAAATATTAGTGAATTATCGAAATGATTTACTAATATTTTCATTTATATCATTAATCCATTCAAACTAATGTACACTTAAAATCTTGTCGAATGGCGGATTCGAAGCCACGACCTCATGGTCGGCAGTCGGCAGTCAGACTAATAAGGATGTACTACATAAATATGGCAATTGCTATTTTCAACTTAATCTAGAAAGGAGTTGGTCAACATGTACGTAAAGAGAACGATACCGTCTGAGGCAACCAAGGGAGTGTTTTCAAAGTTGATAGATTCGACAAAGGGTTGTTTTTCAGCGATAAACTTTTGTCTTTTTGGGGTTAAGCTGGATAAGATTTCGTCGAACCCAATTCGTGAATAACGTCTCAAGTTCAAACTCAAGTTTAATTCAGTTCTTATTGGCGGTAGACAGAACAGAGGCGTATTCTGAGTTTCGTCTGATAAGCGAGTTGCCGGGTTACTAATTCCCCTTCTCCCTCATATCCTTTCCTAATAATAGGATGGGAAAGGGAAGAGGATTAGACGGGAGGGGATGAATAGGAATAGGAAATTTATCCGTTATCCCCTCCTCTGTACATTAAACATATGCAACTCATTTGCTTGTAGCGGATGCCAATGGGGCTGAAAAGAATTCACATTAGGAAACGTATCTGCAACGTTTCAAACTTTATCGACAATGATATTGTATTGTATTGAATTAACAAATTGACACAAAAGGAGCACTTCGAATAATAATTAACACATGTTACGTCAACTCACTTGAGATCGTCGCTAAGCACTATTTTATTTATATTAGAAGGTGACAAACGAGCAAGCGGTTCACCAAATGTCAAATGACTGCTACCCATAGGCATCTGCTACAAGATAATTATTTGCCTACCTTAATGGACAAAGGAGGGCATAAATAGAAAATGGTTATTTATCTTTCATTCCCTTCCACTATCAAGTACTCTTGCCATTTCTATCATTTCCTTATTAGACAAGGGTGGCACTACAATAAGGCCTCCGGCACCTCACTCATCTAACGAAACGCACTCTACTTCACGTTTGTCTTCTATGTGGTCGTGGTATTTCACCGTCGAGCCGGCCCATTCCTGCAACAGATGTGATTTCCATTGCAGTTACAACGATTACAACAGCTGTAGAGCTAGTGCAGCAGCTGAGGTATTACTTCGATATCTCAAAGAATTGGAAAATCTATTACGTTTGTTGGTCATGGTTAGCGGTGGTCATATTACTCCCGAACCTGCATTGTCGTATTCTAGGAGCGCCCCAGACCATCTTGGGGCAGGACGCCCTTTTAAGGGCGGAGAGCTGGGTCCCATACCGAGGCAGCCAGTGGCCGTACATAAGGTCGCATTTTCCACAAGTTAGAAAAAAATAACAGTCATATTACATAAGTCGTTTGTTTGCCTCCTACCAGATATACATGTACATGGTATACATGGGCTAAAGCTCCACAAGAGGTGTTGGCTATTTTTTGGTTTGTATTCATTTATTGTTTATTAATTTTTAATCTGTTGTCGCGCCTTCCCACTTGTTTTGAGTGCCTACATCTTTCGGCAGTCTGTGCTTATGACTAAGTTTTTTTCTTACGGCAGCAAAACTTACGCACAGTCATATCGGTAAATGTGTTGTGGGTGTGTCGGTTATTTTAAGCGTGAATTAGGTATCCATTTTGTTTTTTTTGTGAGTTGATTGGTTGATGCAACTAACATTGTTATTCTCTCTGCGTTTAAAGCTGTAAGCACAGTTAAAAAAAAACACGTAAATTTTTAAATAAGGAAGTGCCAATATTTCTTACTGTTTACTCTTATATAATGTTTCTAAGTAGTGCCGTATTGTTTAAGTTCAAGGTGATTTCAGAAAATCGGGTAGATGAAGACATTTATATCATTCTTTTTTGAGACTACGCTATGATTATGGTTTATTTATGTAAGAAGGTGGCAACCTTATGTTAAGTGAACGGTACCTATAGACATCTGCAACAAGCAAATGTGTAGCAGATGATTTGCCTCCCTTTAATGGACAGAAGAGGGGGCCATTGACAGAAAAAAGGATATTTCCTTTTCCCCGTTAACCCTCTCCCCATAAAGTCCTCGTTCCGTTCCCATCCATTATGATTATGTATGATATGATTTCGGTGCCCTGGTTGTCAATTGTGTAGAAACACTACACCTGTTGTGTCTGGGATTTACTTTTAAAAGTCACGATTCCAGAAATTGTATAACACAATTTTCTTGTGCAGTAGGACCTAGTATGTGCGACCCGTAACATAAGCTCACAGAGCGATTTTTACCCACGATTTTATTTCCTAACTCACGAGACCGTAGTTCTGTGCGGTTCGCAGCTGCCGCGGTTTTCGCCCGAGAACTTGGCGGGTGATTATCGCAAGACAGGTTTAGTTATATATATGATAGTTTTTACGAGTTCGCTGCCAATCACCCGCAAAGCGCGTGGTTGAAACTTTTCTATAAGTTGCCCGCCGGTATGGAGGGAGCGCTTAAAGTAGCATACGTTGCGGGTGTAAAGCGCGTCGTGAAAATGTAGGCATTCAATTGTTTACATGAGGACTGCTATTCAAAATATATTTTTCTGTTGAAAATCGAGCTTAAATAACTTATCTTTGCCCGTTTGATCTTTTTATTTATTTACTGAAGAGTTTATAACGTCAATTAGAACCTTCGTTTAGTTCTAGTTTGAGGAAATATTTTAAACAGTTTTTTTTTAAGAAAAACAACGTCGCCCTTGATCGATACGAATAAACTTTATTTTACCAGAATTGATAAGCAAAATCTCAGTAAAAAAATTACAATCTATTTTTAAAATGCGATTAACTAAATATAAACAGGTTTACTCAAGGCCATTTAACGTTTTAAGTACCTTAGACATTGACTTGCTAAAATGTACCAATATTTGCTATTCACATAACAAGTTAGAGTACGGTCAGTAATAAAATTATAAATAAAGGGAAGTATAGAAACTGAATTATTTTGAAGATTTACAGAAGATTTTTTATACAAAAAATTAACGACCCGCCCGGGCTCCGCACGGGTAGTTTCTCCATACCAACGGTCATCCCTATTTAAGGTAATCGCGCTAACTGTAAAGCCACTGACAGTTATGCCAAAAGCGCTAAGGCGTAGATAGCCTATAAGACAAGTTAATGGTCTTTAAGTTTTCTAATTTTACGCGCAACTTTCTTATTTTTTTTTCATAAGAACCTTTACCAGATCATAAGGAACACAAAAAAAAGAATAAGCAAAATCGATCCAGCCAATCACGCGCGATGCCGTGACCAAGGAAAATCCTTACTAATATTATAATTGCGAAAGTAAAGCCTGAGAAAGGATATAGGCTACTTTTTAATGAAAAAAATGTTTCGAAGGGGTTGAAATAAGGAACGAAAGCTTGTATGGAAACTTCGTTATTTTTGAAGTTACAAGCTTGAAACTTATTTGTTAGGCTTTTGAATTAAAAAAAATGTGCCCTAACGCCATCTGCTGACAATGTTCCTCTCCAAATCAATGTCGCCTCATTTTTTACAGGTCCAAAACCAGGGACAGGAATGCGAGGTGTTGTTATCGATATTGGCAGCTTTAGTTAAAATTCGCGACCGTAACAACTGCGCTGTTATGCGAGCTTTGTTGCCGGTTGGCTGGTTGGCTGGTTGTGGCCGGTTGGCAGTCTCTAGGAGGCGACTGGCAAATCGATAATATTTAATTTACAACGAGTGCTGGGTAGTTGTCATTTATTTTATTAGGAGCTTGACCCCATATTGATAAGGATAAAAAGTAAGTCATCTTATATTCAAGACCGTTAACTCCACTATAATTTCACCCAGACGATTTGATGCCGCTAACCGCCGGAAACTTGTAATTTAACGACCGCTGATTTTCTTACCTTCTGCCAACCACCTCTCTTGTTATCACTGACTCCTACAACATTTTGGAGCAGATGGGGCAATTAATACATTTCGGAGCTCAATCAGAGGACGATTTGGCGCACCCATCAAGACGCGTTTAAGCTAGATTCCCTCGTTCTCGTTAAAAGAACAATTATGCGTTATAATTTAAGGCAATTCCCAATATTCGTAAATATTTAAAAATGCCGAGGGTAAGGTTAGATGTATTATTTAAGTTATAAGAGTCTTAAACTCTGTTACGAAGTGTGTGAATCTCTCTCTCTCTGGTCGTGCACCTGTAACAGGTAACAGCTCCAGCCTTTTTTTTAAATAAGGGATTAGTCCCCGACACGATGCATTAATGTATAATGTAGTGCCATAAACCTTTGACAACCAAAACATCCAGTACAAATAATAACAATTATACCTACCTTGGAGAAGTGACGACGCTAAACCGGAAGTTATTTTTGCCTTTCAAGCGATATGCTTGCGTGCATAGATGCAGGGTTGTAGAAGAAGCGAAAAAGGTGCTTCAACAGTTAAGGGTATGTTGTATTGTTGTAGACAGCAAGTATAAATTGGTATTACAGATAATATGTTAATAAATGCCTGTATGGTGTATATGTTCTTTTTTATTAAGCTTATCTTAATTAACTATAATTTTAATTCTACGGTACTCTATGGTAGCGCGCACCACAGAGAGATTCATTCTACGCGCCATTCCGAGTTAACGTTGACAGTTGACAATGACATAGATACTAACTTTTAAGTTTATGTTTTGTTTGCTAATATAAATTGCGATACATTTTATTTTAATAAGTTGTTAGTCCAGTGTTTCTTAAAATTTATGATTGCCTTATATATCGTCATTATTAAACATGCACATTAAGCAGGTAAAATTTATCATTTTGACAAATGATGCTTGCATCGTATTTAGATCTTGTTTTCAATTTTGTTTTTTTTAATGTTACTGCTTACAGGTTATTATACAAGGGTTCAAGAGTTACCGCGAGCAAATTGTTGTTGAACCGTTTGATAAACGACATAACGTGGTCGTAGGGCGTAATGGTTCCGGAAAGAGTAATTTCTTTCATGGTTAGTAATAGCTATAAATATGTAGTATTATTCAAGAACATAATCACTTATAAAGTACTAGCGATCCGCGCCGGCTTCGCACGGGTGGTTCCTTTTTCATGTCTTTCCCTCCTCTGTCCATTAAAGGTAGGCAATGCATCTGCAACACATATGCTTGTTGCAGATGTCTTTGGGTAGCGCTCACTTAACATTAGTGATGCGCTTGCTCATTTGCCACCTTCTTCCATAAAAAAAAGTCTATGTAGTAAGTAGTAGCGGTTCAGTAGTGTCGGAGCCAATGCACACGAACAAACAATCAGATCTTTCCTAGTTATGAGTTTAGATGAAACAAAATTTTATGTGCAGTAAAAGCTAGGTACATCTTGATTCTATAAACACATAATACTAGCTACAAAAAAACTACGTCTAATAGCTACCTACTTGATTGATTATTGATTTAGTTTTTTCTAAAATATACCCACATAAAGCATGGTGAGCTTTGCTTAGGTTAGATAGTTGCTTTAAACATATAGGAATGCTAACCTCTATTATCTTCTACATCCATACATTGTGTGGATTCCCTATTCAATATATCACAAATCTGGTGGATAATATAGCCAAGATTCGAAACACTGTTACCACCTACAAGGAGTTTTTTTTATTTTATGAGCTGGTTTTTGGGAGGAGAGGGATAAGAAAGAGTATTCCTACTTCCTCCAAACACCACTCCCCTTTAAATTAAACGCAATATTCTTGAAAAAATAAAAAAATGTTTTTGAAAACATTACATTATTGCTAACAATGCTTTTGTCACTCAATCTTACACCATCTCTTCTACTTATACTGGACAAATAACTTGGAGTCTTATTTGATTTTACTACTTTTACCGATGAGAGGGTAGTAAATCATTAATGGTAAAAGTAATTCTCAATATTTGGCAAATTTTGAAACTAACACTTTGGTTTGTTTCTTGCACTATCAAATAATACACTGAAGATTCAAGATTATAAGAGGAACTGTCAACCTCATACAGTTAGGACACCAGCGGTCATTAAAGCAGTGAAGGTGGAATCCAACAAAATCCTGTTTGTAAACAACAAATCTTTAGATGGGGATAAGCAGAACCTTACCTTGTTTAGAAAACAGTGTTAAATGAAGACCTGGGACTACAAGCTTATTGTAAGAAGACCGGACATTTTTTGAAAGAGCATTTATAAAAATTAGGCTGGAAAGATCTTGTGCTTTGTTACAGCGGTACGTGGTAAAAGAATACCGCGAAATTTTGTTTTCGGATGAAAAATATTTACGATATTGGTGGCATGGAGGGTTCATATTTATAATTGTGTTGAAATGTACTAATACTAAGTTGATTCTTTTATTCCAGCCATACAGTTTGTACTCAGCGATGAATTTTCACATCTCAGACCAGAGCAACGACTAGCCTTACTTCACGAAGGCACTGGACCAAGAGTTATATCAGCCTTTGTGGAGATCATATTCGATAACTCAGATCACAGAATACCGGTAACATATTAAACTATGGAAACATATTTCATCCTATTCACAGCAATTCATTTGTTTGCAAATTTGCTCACATTACAAAAAATATCATTTCTAAAGTACAGTTTTATTAAAATTATTAAAGCTATCGTGAGAAATTATCAATAAACTTTTTATGAAACGGCTTTACTCACATTCGTGTTTTTCTCGGTGTTTTGTACCGACATGTTTCGGACCTATCGGAGGTCCTTCTTCAGGGTGAGAGGTATTAATTCGCGGTCGCGGCCCGCCTCGCACTGCGCGTGTGCTCGCAACGCGCGACTTGACAGGGCGGGCCCAGCGATGACGACAAGCTCGACACTGATGGGTTATTGGATGTGATATTGTTCGGGGCACAAAATGCACTAACAATGTCGACCACGTAATCTTCGGCATTGTCGCTGTTTTATTAATACTACAATTAGAATGTTGCTACACTTTATACAAGTTTTGATAATTATTTATTTAGTAGAAGCTTCGCAGAGGATATGTTAGGTAAATATGCCTGTGGATATACAATGGTTATTTGAAAACATAAATCTTCACTGAGGTTTTTCAAGTTGAAGGGTACCCTCTCAATGCAGTTTGCGGCTCTTCTTTATTTATTTATTTAATTTAATTATGACACCAACATGATGGAACACTTTAGACATTTGGATACACATACAATGTTAACAGGCTTGGTGAGTGCCATCTCAATAATAGTTGCAAACCACAGTGCGATAAATTTAACGACTAAACAACTTAAAACTATTTGTAAACATAAAGAAGTAACAATTAAGAAATTCGGATTTAACACTTACTCTGATTCAGTCTTATCAACGGACCTGCGAATAGATAAATATTTACCCTCTATATTAGAATTGAGTAAAAAATGTTTAAATCCTGCGAAGTGTGAAAGTTTGAATAAGCAGCTTTTATAAAGAGATCTCATAAGGAAAGCTCTATATCGTTTTTCATATTCAGTCTGAGCTTATAATTTACTATGAACGTTTTTTTTAGATTGAGAAAGACGAAATCTTTCTAAGGAGAGTCATCGGCTCAAAGAAAGATCAATTCTTTCTAAATAAAAAAGTGGTCCCCCGTTCAGAGGTTCTTAACCTCTTGGAGAGTGCTGGACTATCCAATTCAAATCCATATTATATTGTTAAGCAAGGAAAGGTGAGTAGCTTGTAGTGTTTGAAAGATATTTGTGTTCTTATTATTAAGGGACCTTGTAAGGGCTTTGGACAAAAAACAGTGGTGGAGCCCGCAATAACAACATCTTTTGCACGAATGAGCCGGCTCGACCGGTGAAATACCACGACGTCACAGAAGACAGGCGTGAAGTAGAAGTATTCTGCGTTTCGTCTGATGAGTGACGTGCCGGAGGCCTAATTGTAGTCCTCTTCCCCCTCCTACCCTTTTCTAATAAGGAAAGGGGGGAAGAGGAAGAGAATTTGACGGATGAGGAGGGGATGGACAGGGAATGGAATTATAATTTTTCTGTTTGTCCCCTCCTTTGTCCATGAAGGTAGGCAATGCATCTGCAACTCATTAGCTTGTTGCGGATGCCCATGGGTAGCGGTACTTATTTCCAGGGGCCGCTTGCTCGTTTGCCACTTCGTAATATAAAAAAAAAAATCTAAGCTATAATTAACTCTCATTGCGAATATAGTTTTTAACATAGTCTGAATCCTTATTAGAGTAATAAATATGTCATTAAAATTCCTCCTTTTACTTTAACATTAATTATTTCTATCAACAGATTAACCAGATGGCTATAGCACCAGATTCACAGCGACTGAAGCTATTGCGGGAGGTAGCAGGGACGCGAGTCTACGATGAACGCAGAGAGGAATCCGTCACAATTCTCAAAGAAACTGTTGGCAAGGTATTTTCTTATATTTAAAATTTCCTGTTTTGTCGTGGAATTAGTAGCTAACCAATACTTTTTAATCAATTATTAGCAGCATACTTTAACTAATGTAATAATAAATATAAAAATAATATTGGATGATGGTCGATGGATGGAACAGTTATTTATTTTTTATTATGGAAAAACAATACTGCTGAAATTAGAAGAGCTAGGGATGTGTTGCCAGCCTTTGCAAAGTAAAGAGGAGAAATAGGAGGAAATGGAAAGGAAAAGTTAAATAGATTTATTATATAAACGCGAATACTACGAATAACTAATTTTACAGATTTTATCGTTATTTATTTAAATGCTGACGAAACGTCGGGAAGATAGACATTAAACAAGCGCGACACAATCCGTAGAATTTGTTTTATTTCAAGGTTGTAATTTCCAGATCGTTTACTATTAATCGGAAGCTGCTTCTTAATTTTTCCACTCCCCTCAATATTTTTTGAGGCTTAGAAAAATAAACATTACTTTATTCATTAATTTATAGGTGGAGAAAATTAACGAGTTCTTGCAAACTATAGAAGAACGTCTGAAGACACTTGAAGAAGAGAAAGAAGAGTTAAAAGAATATCAGAAATGGGATCGAGCGCGCCGCGTGCTCGAGTTCATCGTTCACGACACGGAACACAGAGAGAACAAACGGAAGTTGGAGGAGGTAAGCAAATCAGCAAAACAGCTACATGTAAAATTACACTAAGTCAAGAGTGGTAGAGCCTGCATTAACATTTGTTGCACGGATGGGCGGGCAACCGGTAACGTACCACGACCACGCAGAAGACTAGCGTAAAGCAAAGGTATTCTATATTTCGTCTGACGAGTTAGGTTCTGCAGTCCTAATTCTAGTCCTCATCCCCCTGGAAGGGAGGCATGTGAAAAAGAAATTATCTCCACTTCTCTCCATTAATGATAGGCAAAGCATTCGCTTGTTGCAAATGCCCATGGGTAGCACTCACTTTATATCAGGTAAACTATTTGCTCATTTTTTACACGCTACAGTCGCTGAATTACCGTTTTTATAAAACTCGCGTACTCACAACGCACGGTCTGCTCCCGAGAAACACTCCATAGCGACTAAATTCCCAAGAGCCAGACTACCGATTGTCACCCTCCCCGCGCCCCTCTGAATAGTTGCGTTCACGCAATGACCAAAACAAATGGGAATATTCTTTTGAGACACCCTGTATTACACAGAGTAGTACAAGTGGGTCAAACCAACTATTATTTGGTTACCTTTAAGAGAAGAGTGAATAGCCTAATACAAAACAAATGCATATCATTATTTCCGACACATCACTACTTGACACCAACTGTGATAAACAATGTTTAATAACACATGCAAGAACCAAGCATTTGAAAAATATAATTGGATATTTCTCTTACAGTTGGAGAAGATGCGCACAAATAGTGGCAAAGAGCAACAGCATTATGCTGACTTGGTCAGAGAGGCCCAGGACCATGTGAGGGAGGCTAACAGGTAGCTAATACACTAATAATAAACGAAGCAGTCCACAGTCTCCATGCACTTGTACTTAGGAATTTAAATTCAAAAAATGTAATTTAGGAATTTTCTTTTTTGATTGTAATAGAAGGTGGCAAACAAGCGAGCGGTCCACTCACCAATCAAGTGATCGCCACCCATAGGCGTCTGCTACAAGTTAATACGTTGCCTAACTTTAATGGATAGACAAGGGGAAACGAAATCAGTGATTAGTGAGAGGATAACCTCTCCCCAGTCAAATCCACTTCCCCTTACCATCGTTTCCTTATTAGAAATGGATGACTAGGGGATGAAGAGTGAAATTAAATCTCCGGCACCTCACTTATCAGGCGAAACGCAGAATACTTCTGTTAACAATGCAATATTTAGCAGCTAGTCGGAAGCTCTATGCTTCTCATGCCTTCTACTAAATATTTGAATATTATTGTGATAAATTCATTCCTGTCATATTTCTTAGCTATCACATAACAACTATAACATTTGTTTATAATACACAAAACGAGTCAACACCTCCTCTGTTTCTTCTAGAAAACTGAAAGAAGCCCGCAAAGATGTGGCAGCTGCTAGAGAGGAGAAAGACATCTTGTCCACAGAGCAGCAACAGCTGTTGCGCGAGAAGACTAAACTGGAGCTAGGCATTAAGGATTTAAGTGATGATGTGGACGGAGACAATAAATCTAAGGTCAGTTGTAATTATAGGAATTTTAATTATAGCATTTGTATTACTACAATCATTATTATTACATATATTTATTATATTAGCAGAAATAATTGTATTTGATAAAAAATTTAATTAATGGATTTTTTCGAATCCACACTAATTTATAATAGTGAAATAAAAGTGTATGTATCTAATGTAAGTATGCTTAACACAAATATTTATTTCCATTTCGTTTTTAGACCAAGTTTTATTTATTTAAATTAGAGCTGGTTTTTGTAATTCAAATGTTAACTATTTAGTTAACATTTAAATGCTGTTTGTCTACAAAGAATGAAGTGAGTAAGATCAAAAAGGTCATTCTTAACACTTGAATCAATAGCAAAACTAGTAGTATTCCTAAATAAACGGGTGAGTGAAGTGGTAAATGGGGGAGTGGAGAAAGTGGGGGAGCAAGGAAGTGCATGAGAGAGGAGGGGGAAGGAGTGGAGGAAAGTTTTGTGTAAGTAAGTACAGGGTATTTAACCAGTACATAATAGGGATACAGCGAAATAAACTCCATTCTAACTGGGTGTCCAAAAGACACCTCTGTTTTTTTTAATATACTGTATTAAAAATTAAAACCATAACCCACAATGCCCCAATGTTGAAAATATAGTTTATACTAAGGTTTATTTGTCCGCGGATGTAGGAAAGGGCAGAAGCTGAATTAGAACGCTTGAGACAGCAGATAGCAGAAAAAGAACGAGAACTAGAAGAATTGAAGCCAAAGTATGAAGAGATGAAGGCTCGCGAGGAGGAATGCACGCGAGCGTTAGCTCTCAACCAGCAGAAGAGGCAGGAGTTGTACGCCAAGCAGGGCAGGGGCACTCAGTTCACTTCCAAGCAGGACAGAGATCGCTGGATCGAGAAAGAACTAAAGTATGTCTTTTAGCACATGTTAGATCTTTTTATTTTGCCAATCCCTTGAAGGAGTTTTAAGAAAAGTTCTGCGTTGCGACGGATGAGTGAGGTGCCGGAGGCCAATTTCTAGTTCTCTCCCCCTACCCACCATTTTCTTATAAGGAAAGGCTGGGAAGAGGAAGAGAACTTGACGGTGGAGGGGATGTATAGGAATTGGAAATAACCATTATCTGTTTGTCCCCTCCTCTGTCCATTAAAAGTAGGCAACGCATCCGCAACTCATTAGTTGCAGTTGTCTATGGTCTGATCAGTCAATAAATAAAATTCCAGATCGTTGAGCAAACAGATAAAAGACAAAAAAGATCACGAGAACAAGTTGAAGGAGGACTTGCGTCGCGACGCGTCAAAGCTCACGGAGTTGCAGAAGAAAATAGAAGACACGACCAAGGAGATGGAGAGGCAACGCATCGCCATCGACGAGCACAACAAGCAGTACTACGAATGCAAGAAGAAGAAGGACCAGGAGCAGAGTGCTCGGAAGTGAGTAGTACACTCATACTCATTCAAGGATGACAGTTGAGGGATACTCAACCATGTGTCGCGGCACTACATGTGTTTGTTTTGTGTGAAGTACCTATGCCGCCAAATTTTAATTACGCAATTAATTATTTAATGAAATAATTTCAATATAAGAATACCTATTCTTTTCAAATCGTTACAAAATTAAACTTTACGTCATTGCTCTAATCTAAATCTTGTGATTGTTATCATTTTTATTCTAATTATTTTTATGTTAATCAAATGTGAATAATATCTTGTCTTACTTGAGTGTAAGGTTGTATAATTTCTACTTAAAACTTCCAGCGAGCTTTGGCGTAAGGAAACCACATTGACACAAAACTTGTCATCACTAAAAGATGACTTGGCGAAAGCGGACCAAGCACTTCGTTCTATGGCTGGAAAGGTATGTATTAAGTTAGTGGTTTAAGTAGCATGTTGTAACTTAATTTCTTTATTTTACCCATAGGCATCTGTAACAAGCTTGTGTAAATCGTGCAACAGATGTTGTTTCGGGCTCTACCACTGTTAAATGTAATGAACAAATTGTGCACAATATAAGGCGGCTAAGTTTTTCTAAAGAGGTATAA
Source organism: Papilio elwesi (assembly GCA_029849275.1). Classification (NCBI taxonomy): domain Eukaryota; kingdom Metazoa; phylum Arthropoda; class Insecta; order Lepidoptera; family Papilionidae; genus Papilio; species Papilio elwesi. The sequence goes on from CM056697.1 coordinate 9,351,106, forward strand.
TGGTTATTTCAGCCAATCCTTAATGGACGCGACAGTGTACGTAAAGTGTTGGAGACATTCCAAGAGAGGGGAGGCGAGTGGGCAAAAATAGCAACTCAGTATTACGGACCGGTCATTGAGAACTTTACTTGCGAGAAAACTATTTACACGGCAGTTGAGGTGAGTTGAAGAAGGAAACTAGGTAAATAAAACAAGTGGCCCGCTCCGGGTAGCCATAGCCGCCTCTATAGGGAATATCCTGTATCATCTTGTAATCTGTAAAAAAACAAAAAAATATCCTACGGGAACCGTACATATTACGGGGATAAAAAGTATTTAAGTAATATTTACTATTTCAACCAGATCGAATCGGACATTTTTGCGTAAAAGAGTAACAAACATCCAGACACAAACTTAAGCATTTATAATATTATATTATTATAAGGTTAGATTTAAGACGAAAGAAGATGAATGAATGATTCGGGTGCAGTTGGCAACATCTAAAATAAAAAATAAAGATATTGAATAAATTTGATCACTTTAATTCTCTCAGGACAAAACGACACAATAATTATTATTTAAACTCGATGGAGACATTATTTACTAAATACACAATTTCTTTTACGTCGGTCTATCGGTGTGTTCTCAAATTCAATATACCAATTTCTGGGCATCATATTTCACACGTTTCAACGACGCTTCGGTCTTCCTCGGGTCTGAGGACCCTTGGTATTGTTCGCCGTACGACTGGTGACCTGGCTTCATTCGTCCGCTGCACATGGCCAGACAATCTGAGTCTATTCAGTTTATTGTCTCCAGCTCCTGAAGTTCTTGGTAGAGGTGCCAAAGGCCCGGGATATAACGTTCCCGCCATTGGTCGACCTCGCATGCAGCGCTAAGATACGCGTCAAGATTTTTCTCTCATAATAATTTCTGTCCTTTTGTTGTGAATATATTTTGTTTTATATATTGATTTTGATACATGTTACAAAAAACCAATTGTGTCTCGGTAAAAAGTTATTTATTATAATTTAACTTTTTTTCTATAGTACTAGGTGGCAAACGAGCAAGCGGTTCACTCGATGTCAAGTGATCGCTACCCATAGACATCTGCAACTAACTAATGAGTTGCGGATGCGTTGCCCACCTTCAATGGACAGCGGAAGGAACACACAGAAAATGGTTGTTTCCAATTCCTATACATCCCCTCCACCGTCAAGTTTTCTTCCCCTTCCCATCCTTTCCTTATAAGAAAAGGGTGGGAGGGGGAGATAACTAGACTTAGGCTTCCGGCACCTCACTCATCAGACGAAACGCAGAATACTCTACTTAACTCCTGTCTTCTGTGAGGTCGTGGTATTTCACCGGTCGAGCCGGCCCATTCGTGCAACAGATGTTGTTGTTGCGGGCTCTACCACTGTTAAATTATACGAATACTACTACACGTATATGTTAATATAAAACTATAAAAACAGATAATGATTAGAGTATGCCTATAGGCATTCTCTACCAGTCGGCCACGCATTAAAGAAAAAAAAGATATAGAGATGGTGAAAAGGGGTGTCTTATAACATAACGGAGATTTTAAATAATAAATAGTTGATGACTTACATTTCTTTTGGATGAGTGACATAGACAAGACAAGCAATTCTTAGAGAATTCTATCGTTTAATGTCGAATGTGGTGCTGATTAACCAGCAAGAAGTTGTATCTCTTGTTCCATTGGAATTTAGGTGACGGCGGGCAACAGACTGTTCCATCACATCGTAGAGTCAGATACTGTGGGGACCAAGATCCTGAAGGAGATGAACCGTCAGAGCCTGCCGGGCGAGGTCACCTTCATGCCGCTCAACCGCCTGCAAGTGCGCGACATGATTTATCCCAATGATAATGTGAGTTTAAACTATTAAAACGTTATAATAATGCTATAGATATCTCCAGATTGGTATGTAACATCTTTGGTTTTAAAGATATTTGAACGGAGTTCTTTATCGCACCTTAATCTTAAGGATTTTAACTTTTAAAATAAATAAATATGCGCTCACGCCCGTAACCCAGAGGGGTAGGCAGAGATCATGGATTTCCATTTGCCGCGATCCTGGCACACCTCTCTCGCTTCTTCCACATTCATACATCTACGCATGCATGCTCATCGGTTATGGGTGCTCATTATATCGCCCTTTTTTAGTAAGTCATTAATCTGATCGATATAAGTTCCCCTAGGGCGTCCCCTACCAACACTGCCACTCACTTTTGCAACATAAATTTGTTTTGTTATTCTCTCTTCATTCATCCTTTCAACATGCCCCAACCACCGAAGCATACCTTTCTCAATTCTAGTCACAACGTCCACTTTTAAGCCACACTTTTCCCTTATAACGCTATTTTTAAACCTATCATTCAAAGTCACGCCTAACATACTTCTTAAGGATCGCATCTCAACTGCATTAACTACTAGCATGCTTTTCCTGCCAACTTTTAAATAACTGTTTTTTCATTCAAGTTACTTTATACAAACAAAAAAGATAAGCGAAAGGGATTCCGTGGTAATTGGGTGTCCATGAGACACCTCTCATCATATACTTCTTATGAAACATCAGCAAATAAATGAAATTAGTTATAGCATACATCAGAAGCAATCATTTTCAGTTCTTTTTGTTCAAATTGCTTGTCATATGGTTTTACTGTAAGCGAAAGTTATTTATTTCTGTAATTATCCCAGCGTTAAATAGACGCTAGTACTTTAAATGAATTTGTATACTTTCGATGTTATTTTCAGCATTTAAAAAGCTTTGACAATATTTATACGAATCTATTGATTGCAGAATGCGATCGCTATGGTGCAGAAGTTGAAGTACGATACGAAGTATGCCAAAGCCATGAAGTACATATTCGGCAAGACTCTCATCTGCAGGAACCTGGAGTGCGCCACTGAACTGGGTAAACAGTTCCACCTGGACTGCGTCACTTTGGAGGGTGATCAGGTAAGAAGACCTGGAATATACTCTCACATGGTCTTGCCAAGGATCGCCGTAAAGATCGAATCCGATCGCAGTGAATTCTAACCACATAAATTGGTGCTGAATAAAGTGTTGTGGTATTAGAATGTAATGTAATTTACCTTAAACAAATTTTGGTCTGAGGGCTTCTTGTTCTACTTTTTTTATAGAAGGTGTCAAACGAGCAAATGGTTCTCTCGATATTGATAGATGGAGTTGCAGATGCGGTGACTATATTTAATTGCCAGTGGAAGGAATATACATGATAAAGTATATTTCCTTTTTCTTGGCTTTTGTGGTATTCCACCGGACGAGCCGTTCCATTGGTGCAGCAGATGTTGTTGCGGGCTTTACCACTGTTACAGTTGTACGTCTCATATATATCGTCAGCAACTTGACAGAGTTACATCAATATATTGTTTAAACGTTTAGGTATCGTCAAAAGGCTCTTTGACCGGGGGATACTTCAACCAGTCCCGCTCTCGACTGGAGATGCAGAAGACGCGGTCGGAGCTGATGGAGCAGATCGCCACGCTGGAGCGCGAACTGAGCGCGCTGCGGCAGGAGCTCAGCAGCACCGAGTCCAGCATCAATACCATCGTCTCGGAAATGCAGCGCACAGAGACCAAGCAGGGGAAAGCTAAGTCAGTGTTGATATTTGTATGGTCACTTTGGTCACCGCTGGTTGGTGGAGTTGGGGAGTACGAGTTTGGCAAATTAATTTATTGCATATTTTTTAAATCCTTAGGAAAAATAAGTAATAGTGCTATTGTACAGTAATTTCCTAATTTCTCCCGCCACGTTACTTTGTAACTTTGTTGGTTGTAATAGTTGAAGGTAGAGAGTGATTTTTTTTATAGATACGGTTGCAAACGAGCTAAATTATTCTTGGATCAGATCAGATCAGAAGTTATTCATGTATCATAACATTTATCAGGGACATCTTCGACAAAGTGAAGGCGGACATTCGTCTCATGAAGGAAGAGCTGGCGTCGATCGAGCGATTCCGTGGGCCAAAGGAGCGCTCGCTGGCGCAGTGCCGGTCCAGCCTCGAGGCCATGCAGGCCACCAAGGAGGGACTCGAGTCCGAACTGCATCAGGTATCCTAAATAACATCTTATTTTTATGACGATAGACAAAGAAGATAGAGATAGATGGACAGAGGAGGCGATAGACAGGAAAAAGGGATATTTCCTTTTCCTATACATCCCCTCCCCATCTAATACTCTTCCCCTTCATATCCTACCCTTATTAGGGAAGAATGGGAAGGGGAAGAGGACTGAAATTAGGTCTGAAATTACTTTTACATGTTGATATAAAATATTATTTGAGCCATTTCCGTATAACAGGAGCTGATGGAGCAACTGTCGACAGCTGACCAGGGCAAGGTCGACGAGCTGAACGACGCTATCCGGCGTCTCACGCAGGAGAACAAGGAGGCCTTCAGCCAGCGCATGAACCTCGAAGCCAACAAGAACAAGCTCGAGAACCTACTCACCAACAACCTTATCAGGTAAACCACCAGATCTCACTCAAAAGAATATCATGCAAGCCCTACGCAACTGTTGAGGTACTACGGTCTTAATGTACACCAGACCTGTTTGTGTCTTCTTTTTGTCATAGACGCAACTGGTTAAAATGCAAAGTGGCCACTTCCCACGACAAAACATTTCCAGATACGTCAAGAAAAGGGCAAGGTGAAGGATAAATAGGGAGTTGACGGCCTTATATGCTGTGATATGAGGTAACCTGATGAAACCGACCAATTCATGCTCTGACTGCTTCTACTGGGGTAGACTAATAATAAGTGAAATAATAAACCACGTGCTCTAATAAACAAACTTATTAATATTTAATCATCTTATATGTTCTTCCTGCCCTTTTTCCACTTTTTTGTGGGGTTGGCATAGTACGACCGTAGATCATACTGTAGGTGTGAGATGTTTTTTTACGGCCTGCTGTAAGTCTGACGCCAGCCCTGCTCTGTATGAAGTATTTGTATATTGTCGAAATACTTTACTTAGTTATTTGTAACCATTCCCAACCAAGCTTCAAATTTATAGAAAATCACGAAAATTGAATATCGGGTTATAAGCCACGACCATGTTTCTGCATGTGTCGCAGTCCGTAGCCGTAACCATTAGGTTATTGGCGCTTTTATTGTCTTGTATATGTGACGTAAAATGTTGTCTTACTCATTTATTATTAAAATAGACGTAAAGACGAGTTAGTTCAGGCGCTGCAAGAGATTTCGGTGGAGGACCGGAAGAGGCGGCTGGCTAACAGTAAGTCGGACCTCGCAGCCGCGGAGAAGAGGATACGTCAGATCAACAAGGAGATGGAGGAGGTGGAACGTAAAGTCCAGGCTGCCGTCAAGAACGAGAAGGCATTGAAGTTAGAGCTGGATAAATGGAGGAACAAAGTACGTTGTCGCGTTTTATCTTGTACCGTTTGAAGTTAGCAGTGGTACACCTCATACATCTGTTACATGAATAAGCCGACTCCGGTGAAATATGAAAACCTCACAGAAGATTTAATCAAGTAGAAGTATTTTGCGTTTCGTCTGATGTATGAGGTGCCGGAGCCTTGATTCGAGTCCTCTCGCCCTTCCCATGCTTTTCTAATTAGGAAAGTAAGAGAAAGAGAAGATAGTTTGACAGGGCAGAGGATGCGATAAGGAAATATCCTTTTTCTGTCTATATACACTGTCCATTAAAGATAGGCAATGCATCTGCAACGGTATGGGTAGCGATCACTTAACATCGCTCGCTCGTTTGCCACCTTTTGTTTAAAAAAAGTTACTTATGTATTTTAGGTAGAAAATGGTGTATAAACAAACCTATCATCTTATGCTTAAGAATCGCCCCTGGACTAGAATAAAATTCGCAACAATAGAGCCATAGATGCATTACCTTTATAAGGAAAGAGTAGGGAAGGAACTAGAGATCACACAGAAATCGAAATTAGCTGTCATTGAAATATCAACGTAAACTATGAAGGAATCGTTTTATCGGAGAGTAATCTTAAAAGTGTTTCCGAAATGTTCTTAAAGTTTCCGATTTATTAATTAATATATAGATTCCTATAACAGGAAAAAGAAGCTCAAGACAAGATGGAAGAAGACGCAAAGGGTCTGGAGAAGATGGCATCGAAGGAAGTGCTGCTACAAGAGAAGATCCAGGAGTCGCTGGACAAGATTGCGGCACTCGGCACGTTGTCCAACGCACCAGAACTCCACGCCAAGTACCAGAAGATGTCCCTCAAACAGGTAACATAAATTCTTGGTTTGTTTAATATATGCAATTGCTAACTCATATTTTCTGATTTAAAACTAAGAATGAGAAATGTAAACAAATCAGTTGTTAAGTTTATGTGGCCACCTCCTATTATTAAAATAGCAGGTATGTTGCTGATCTTATATAGAAAAAAGGCGGAAGATTCGTACCAACAGACAAAATGCAGGAATATGAACACATTTCAGGCTAATTAAAAACTAGGTGAAACTGTAAATTCGTCCACAAAGGCAATAAGAGGTTTTAAACTACAGTATTCAGTAATAAAGATGTTTTTAATTTAAAACAATTAAAAAATTTAATCTAATATTTAAAGAACAGATATTTATTTACAATATCACTTTTGTATAGTAAACTTAAATTTAAATGACATTAAAAAAAGAATTACGCATTTAGTTATTCAAAGAACTGGAGAAAGCGAACCAGCATCTGAAGAAGTACAACCACGTGAACAAGAAGGCCTTGGACCAGTTCATCAGCTTCTCTGAGCAGAAGGAGAAACTCTACAAACGGAAGGAAGAATTGGATATAGGGTAAATTGTATTTTATTTTATTTATTAACTTTGTTTAAACTTTAACAGTTTAAAAGGTAGACTTTGTAAACAGAATAGTGTTACAATACAGTTAATATTTATTTATAATACATTAGATAGATGCTAAAGTTAAATAAATACCTAAATAAGTAGTAGTAATGCATCTAGGAATATAGCAAAGAATAAAAAGGCACTTTAACTTTTTTTCGTAGGCCAAATGCAAGACGAAAAATTGAACAGAAGATATAAAATATAGGTGTTAATAATGTGCCAATTTGTTTTAATAATCCGAAAATTTCTACAAATACCGATGTTTGTAGAAGCAAATTTTACGTCCTAACTTAACATATTAGTTATTCATTTATCTTTTGCAATTATCATTTTAAACGAATGTAAAACAAACATATAGTGTAGTATTGTGATATACAGTCACTTATAATTTATCCAATAATAGTGTATGTCAGAAAATATGCAACTTACTATTGTCACCAAATAATAGGCCACTTTTTGTCAGCTATTCATTCCATTTTTTATTATATGAGGTAATAAATTGAGAGTTTAATGTCATGTTAAAGTGTCACTATCAAGGCATTGTTGACATTGAGGAGCAGTTTTGGCTAAACTTTTAAATGTTATGCGATACTCCACTAAACCTGAATTTTTATGTTTTAAGAGGTATGCTGACATAAACTTCTTTAAGTACTGACTAGAGGATAACAAGCTATTCACCTTTCAGTTTTATTCACATGTAACAGCTTCCAATGATACAGATTCTTGGCTTTCATTAAGATACATTTGTTTAATAATAGACAAATAGATGAAGTCTTTCGCTTTGTCGGCGTAGAGGTAGTCCATGTGGTTGAAGTCTTCAATATAGTTGTCTATTTGAAACTTTAAATGGGACCGAAGTATTCGTACATCGTAAGGATCTGACAGCCAATCGTTTCCGCTGAAATATAAAACTATAGGAACGGTTATATTGGTGAGGTCATAATCAGGCGGTATTTTTGACCCATAGACTCTTAAATTGTTAGTCGCTCCGCGGTCGTAGCGACAGAATCTCCCAGATTGCACTAACTGGCCGTAATGTACGAACTGTAGAGTAGACGATCCGGCCGGCATATGTCCCAATATAATTGATAGCATTGACGCACTTATATGCTTGAAGTCATAACCGATTATGAAATTGAGAAAACTGTCGCATCTGATGGGTAAAAAGTTGCATACAATGTTTGTCACTGTGTTGAGATATCTCGTGCTATGCGAGTACGCGTTGGAATTGATGTATTGTAGCATCTTGTTCGCCGGCGAGAACATTTTAACTATAGGACTCTTTACGTGACTCATCCAAGCGACAGGCGCTAGTGAAAACATCATTTTGACCTTCGTATTGTAGTCGGGTTTCAGCGAAATCATTACATAGAAACTGGTCGTGCCTTGCGAATGCCCTATGTAGTACAATGACTTTATTCTAGTTATATCTAGAATATAATCGATCATCGAAGGCAGATCGTATTGTCCGATCTCGTCCCAAGTGAACGCCCAGAATTCGGGTTGTGACGCCTTCAATTTTATATGGGATAGGGAGTGTTTGTTGCCGCGGGCGTTTCCCATCCAGACATCAAAACCAGTCTCCGCCAGGATGTAACCTAAGGATTTATTCGGTCCTTGAAGTATCCAACTGTCCGATGAATCTAGTATTCCGTGCATTAGGAATACTACTAGATTGTTTCTAGTCGAATTCCTACCTTTAGGGATTCTGTGTAGAGATAGAATGTAACCATCTTCAGTTGTAACTTTGTGCACCTCCAAAGGATATTGATATTTCTTTGCTAATTCCGTGATATTTAGAAATGTATCTTCTAGTGGTGCTCGAGCCGATACGTTACTTGTGTCACTTGCGTCGCTGTCAGCTAAGACTTCGAACACACTTTTTAAACTATTTAACAATCGCACCGTAGTCGATATTCCACCAACGATCTCGTACGCAAACCCGAACACATTGAATATATCCATTCTATATTGTAAAGTTCTACAGAACGCAGACGATGTTAGCAATAAAACTAAGCAGATATGCTTGTAACAGTCCATTTCAAAGTCAAAAAACTTGTACTGTATTCACACGTTATGTAATGCTTTTGTCATTACCGCTATCTCCCGCGCTCTAGTTTCTACACCCATTAACTTTGTAACATGTAACTTAACTCAGTTATTTAGACTTGTTAAATGATCTACTCTTGGATTTAATACGAAAAGCTCTGTCAGTTATATAAGAGTAACTGAATCGAATTAAAGACACTGTTACTTTCAATATTTTTACAAATGCAATATTTCTGCAGTCACTGAGTTCAGTGGACCAGTGTGAATGAAAATGTATGTGAAATTCAATACCAGCACACGTCTATACACACGAACGGAAAACGTGAATAATTCATACGCCAATTGAAATTACGATGGAGTCACAACACGATGTATTGTTTGTAACAGACGGTTATTGTTTGTTAACACGAAAAATGTAATCAATAACAAAAATACAAGGGCCATTTTCTTTTATTCTATTCAACATTTTCTTTCTGAGCTAAGATATAAAAATATTATATAGTAACGTAACCAATTCATTCAATGTGGAATATTGTTTATAGTTAGTAAACAAACGGCTCATGTGATGTTAAGTGGCAACGAAGAGGTACAGATTCATTACCAACCCTTTACCGAAGGGTTGAAAAGTAGTTTTGACAATGGAGAAGAAAGGATAGTGTACGAGCCAATACCTCTCATACATCAATTTTCGTGCATATAATCGCCGATACTTGTTGAGTGCTGTCAGCCGTAACCAAAGCGAACGGCACGCGTCATAAATTATAAGCATACGGAAGGTGCGACTCAGATAATTAAACGGCGGAAGCCCTAATAGATAGGAAGGTGATTAAGCCTGCAGCTCCACTCATCTGACGAAACTAGCATATTTAGAAGCCGTGGTATTTCTCCAGTCGAATCTGTACATCCATGATCTATTATTATGGTCGTTAGTGATCACATCGCTTAACCGCTTTACTTGCTACTAATATTTTTACATATATTTCCATATCATACGCATGTAACATACGCTTACTGTTGTTATTTGGTGTTGTTATTTGTCAGTGGTGAAAAGATTCGTGAGCTGATCGAGACTCTCGAGCACCGCAAGCTCGAGGCGATCCAGTTCACGTTCAAGCAGGTGAGCAAGAACTTCACGGAGGTGTTCAAGAAGCTCGTGCCGCAGGGCCGCGGCTCGCTGATCATGCGCGTCGCCGCCGATGACGTCAGCGACGCGCTCGCAGAGGTTAGTCGACTGATACTTAAATTATATTACTCGAATAGGATTAAAAATAGCATTATAAGGGAAAACTGACTTTTTATGCGATAAGGGAACAAACGATGAGCGAGTCGTCTGGTGATTAACACCATCTCCCAAGAACATCCACCACACCATAGGACTCATGCGCTGCCGGTATTTTACTAGGAGGGAAGGGTAGGGGATGGAGCTTGCGACACGCCTCATCAGACGAAACGTTGAAGTATCCTTAAGAACGGCAGCGCATCTGCAGTGCTTCTGACATTGTCGATGTTCATAGGCGGCGGTGACCACTTAATAAAGTTAAGCCTGCCTTCTGTGAGTTCGTCTTGTACTCTTTATCTTGTTGGTCCGTACATTCAGCAGCTGTTGCCGCTGATTCTAAGTTTAAACTTGTTGGCTTATTATAACGTTGTAGCGAGCGAACGCTGACCAGTTCACGGGCGTGGGCATCAAGGTGTCGTTCACGGGCGGCGAAGGCGACATGCGCGAGATGAACCAACTCTCCGGCGGACAGAAGTCGCTCGTCGCTCTTGCGCTCATCTTCGCCATTCAGAAGTGCGATCCCGCCCCGTTCTATCTTTTCGATGAAATTGATCAGGTAAGATCAGGCTTTCATTATCATAACACTAATATCTCCTTGTCCCTTGGACTACTATGTGCACTGTGGAGATTTCAAATCGAATGGACTAGTTTAATAAACAAATGTTTTAGTACGGAAAAGGTGAACGTCATGTCACAATATAAGCCTTATAGAGTGTTCCAAAAACACAGTATCGGGAATATGGCTGGAATGCATGCGGAAAGCGAGGCGACCGCATTTTGTGGAAGGCATTGGGAAGGGCCTTTGTTCAACTGTGAACTGACATAGGATGATGATGGAACTACTTATTAAAAAAAACCTTTTAAAGAAATATAACTTCTAAGTGACTAGTTTACACTTCTCACTCACTAGTTTCTACAAATGACTGACGTACACATTTAGAGATAATATAATTAAAAAATTAAAAACGTTTATTAGTACTAAAAACTTCGAGTAAAATCCAAGGTTCCCTGGCTCATAAACTAGCGTTAGCCGTATCTCATGAGCCAGTGTTCACCCCAAAAGGTACACAACACTGGTGCACTAAAACAGAGTACAATAATAAACCTACAAATATACTATACAAGGAGTAACAGAAACACACATAAGTATTTTTTCTAATTAAATAACAATTTTTCCATTTTCTCGTGGCTATATTGCTTAAGCAAATTGAATAAAAACTTTTTCTAAAATTAGTGTATGTTTTCACAGTTAATCAGAGTTAAGCAATGTGCAGTCAACAGTAGCTGTTGCTTTCTCCAACTATCTTTAGTAGTTATTCTTCTGATCGAGTTCCACAGAGAGAATTAATGTACTTGTGATTAATTGTATATACAGGATGGTAATTTATTTAGCATGAAATTAGATCTAATACTGTTCAAGTTATTATTTTCTAAGCACAATTCCAGAAAACTCCTATTTTTAATTTTGCGTAGTATTGTGATTTGCACCATTAATAGTACATATAGTATATTTAAAAAAAATCATACATAGCTTATGCTTATGGGTTAATACAAAAGATATAAACAAAACACTTGTTAAGTATGTATAGAATAAAAATAACGTACAAAAATTAAGTTATTTATAGATATAAGTACCCACATGATAATTAGTTAGGTATTGTATATGATACTTTATATACTGCAATTGTTTTTTACTAGTGTGCACTTCTTTTATGCATAGCAGTCTAAATATAGTAAAATATATATAACATTAAAAATTGGAAAGTGTAGCTTATGAAGTTCAGAGCAAATGTTACACTAAATAGGTACAATACATTACAACTTACATATCAATATACAGTTGTTGTCAAGGAAGCTATGTATAGCATAACAATATGCTGGTATATTATATTGTTATTATTATATTCCTTGGACATATATGTGGTTATCTTATCAAGACATGGACAATAATAGTTGTTTTGACAATTAATTCATGTGAGTACATCCGTTTCATTAATTAATCAAACACCGTTCAGGCATTGGACGCCCAGCACCGCAAGGCGATCGCGGACATGATCCACGAGCTGTCAGCGTCGGCGCAGTTCATCACGACGACGTTCCGCCCCGAGCTGCTCGAGCACGCGCACAAGTTCTACGGCGTCAAGTTCCGCAACAAGGTATCGCACGTCGAGTGCGTGCTGCAGGCCGAGGCCCGGGACTTCGTCGAGGACAGCGCCACGCACGCGTAACACATTTACACATTGCGATCTCAAAACACTTGGAGATCCGAAAATATTTTGTTACACAAAACACAATAACATAAAAGATACTTAGGCTGGCCCAAAATACATAGAGATCCGAAAACACTTTGCGATTCGAAATTTTTTAAAGATGCAGAAGCATTCAAAGATTCGAATAATATTACTGTAATTAGTCATTCTCTAGTACACTTGCAAAACTGAAAGACTTGAACATTTCAAAAACCATTTAATACATAAGTGGAAGCAAACATTAAATTAGTTTTTATTAGCTCGTAAAAATTTAGGGTTTTAAGTTCGGATATCACTTAGCAACGCACCTATTCGTCGGGCAAGCGATTATATAATTTGTCGTAAATCTTACATTACCGTTTTACATATTATACTATTTCACTTGGCCTTATCTTACGATTTTCACAAAATTTACAAGATTCCCGTTGAAAGTATATAAAGTGTGGCCACCATGTAAGTGACGTACGTTTGTTTACAAACTTTCTATCTCGATTTGGAAACTATATATTATACTGCTTTCATTAACATGGTGCGGCGGACATTTCGCAATTCTGACTCAATCATATGTTAAAAACTTTCGTTATGAATCGTTTCGTTATAAATCGTTGTAATGAGCAACTTCCTACAGAATCGTCGACAAATATCATACGCTATTTTGTATCTTATTATTATTTTCAAATCTAGCGTTCTATTCAAAAATAGTGTATGTGAAAATGTGGCGTCATAGGGCGGTATACTATTTAAACAGTACTGAGTATGGTTATTAGAAAATAAACAGATAAATGTTAAAATAACCTCATTAAGAGTTCTGTTTCTGTTAAAATATTTGATTTAAATTATAAGATACATGTTTCTTTTTAAATTAAAATTTCTATTGTGTAAAACAAAATCCTCGGTCTCTGTGCCTCTGAAACTAGAATGTGACTACTTTGTGGTAGAAGACATAAAATATTATTAAATAAATGTCTGCGTGTAGTACTTGGTTACTGCTTGTACGTAAAAGAACTAGACCAGCAGGGTTTCAGAAGTTTTTATTCAAGACACGATGTCTATATATTAGTAGATTGTTGAATCAATTTAACATTTCTTAAGCTGGTGCTTAAATGTTAGTGTGTATGATACACGACGATAGTCCAATGGCGGATTCGAACCCTCGGCCTCATTCGCAGTCCTTGCGCTATTGGCGCTACTATTCCATTTGGTTATTGATTTTTAACTTTGATGTGTGAATAGATAAAATGATCTCCACCGACCTCTAAGACACTGAACGCGATTAGGACGCCAAGCGAACGCAAGACCGTCGACGAGTTGTGACTTTGTAACGCCACAAACGCGCAGATGGATACAGTTGTCGAAACTGTTGCCGGAAGACGAAAGACGACGCTGGGACCGCGGCTCTGTCTTCTTCAAGACGGGGGCCACAAGGAGTTAACCTCTACAAAAAACTCAAGCCGGCACCAGCGGAAGCGGCGGGGAATCCCGTACCTACATTGTTCGGTGTCGTCTCCTAGGAGCGCCCTGACCATCGTGCTTGTCATGATCTCGCGGCGTTCACATAATGGCCATGAAAGAACGCGTGTGGTTTTTAGTGAGTACGCCCCCACCTCGGTGTTGCCCCGAACAGCGGACATGCATAAGGCCGCATTTACCACACGTTATATATATACGTACCAGACTTGACTTGACGTCTTTGACATATCATTTTAATATTTTTTACATAATTGATATATGACAAAAACATGATAGAGAATTAATGTCGAGAAATAAATCCGAAGTAAGACGTAATTTATTTATTTATTAAGACATGCAACATCAACAGATTTAGAATATCACACGTATTGTCTATGACAATAGATAATACACACGATTGCTTTTAAAGTTTACGCGGGAAAATTGACAGCAACATTCAGTATTAAAAAGATTAAAAAAAAGAATTATTTTATGTATATTTTGAATTTTTATAATGACAAATATTTCTAAGAAATTTAATTAAAAAACCGTTACAAAATATTTACAAGGATCAACAAAAGAAACCAAAAACTTTGTTGGAAATCAACACAATCTTTGGTCCACCAATTTCGTCCTAAACGTTTTTAATAAAAAAAAACATAAAATTACAACACAGTCATATATACATAATTTGTCTTACAACTTATTACAACACAACACAAAGAAAAAGTAGGCTAACGATCAACGGGTACTTTGGTGATGACCGCCGCGCAACTTGAAGGACTCTAAGCCGTTTTATTTTGGAAACAACCCCGGTGACAGATCATTCCATAAGGGCGAAGTATGGCTATTGGAGCTCTGTCGTGTTGTGCGATGACGAAACTCAGCGGCAGGAATTATTGCAAACATTTCTAAGGAACAGTAGCCATGGTAAACGCGGTAAAAATACAAAACGGTGTTACTAGTTTACAGCGATTGATTATATTAAATCAAATGTTTTTAGTGTTTTATTGCTGATAATAGCAACTATGTTATAAAGAATATATAGTCTTTTAATATAAATTTGATATGTGAAATATTTTGACATCGCCTACGGATACCAATTTTTTTTATGCGATACCCGTTTTAACAAATATACATAATAGAGCATCATAAGCTATTTCTTTCATTTAAATTTTCTGTTAGATTTTAAATTTCATATCACATACCAAACTTGAAAGCTAGTTAAAACTTGATCAAAACTACATCTATAGGATTCTAATTCTACTTCTAGGATATAAAAATCTAACTAAACTATCACGCATCGCTGAATCTCGCAGAGTTAGAAGGCACACTTAGAATATTAGAATTTAAAATTTAAGTAATAGTAAATAGGTTATTTACAAAAGCCCATACTTTTAGCACGGCTTCGAAGTATATTTTTAAAATATTAAATTTAACATTAAATATTTTTTTTAACCAGAGTATATTTTATGGCAATAATATAGTTCCTAATTCAATTTTAGGTATACAGGTTGAAGTTATTTTCTTAAAAAGTCCACATGGATGAGATAAATAGTTAAAAATAATCTAGAAGAAAGATCTTTGCGATAGCATCAGATCGAAAATGTATGGAAAATCTAACTTCTTTCCTATTCAATATTGCGTTTACGAGTCATATTAGTCTTGCGAAAGAGGGCTCTGTAATTCAAAGCAATTTTCTTTGTGGCACCTACCGGCCGGTGAGCAGTAAGGTCACGTTAGGGCGACAAGAATAAATTACAGCGCCCTCTTTCGCAAAGCTAATACACCTCAGTTTAGATTTCAACGATTGCAGAAAGCGTCGCATTACTTTGAGCAGCTGCTATTTGTCCCACAAATAGACGAATACCTTATTTTGACGTAACAGCGCGAACAGTAACTACATATTTTTACCAATATATTTTTCTCACGCCTGTATTGATGTTAATTATTATAATATTAAATATTACATTGAATTCCACGAAAGTATCGAGAGTATTTTGTCCTAAAATGCGGCCCAAACAGCGCTTACATATGTTTTAAGTACAAGTTTAACTTATTGCTATGATTCCGATCACATGATAATACAAGTATCATATTTAAGTAAAGGATTACATCAAAATAGAAAATAATATAAGGTATTGGCGGGTCAAATTATCAAAATGAGATTTGGTTTGACGAACGCTCCGCTATAATTTCAGTAGGGGCACAGCGTAAGGAGAGGTCCAGTCCCTCTCGAAGACGTCCTGCAGCTGCGACCTGATGTCTTTTGAAACGTTGTGGTGAGTGTCATCTTCCTGGTTCTGGAAGACGAAGGAGACTCCTGCGGTGGTCGTGAAGTAGTCCCCGGACCAGTTGGAGGTGCCGATGAGCGCGGTGCGGTCGGTCACCATGTACTTGTTGTGGTTGACGCGCGCGTACGGTATCTTGTCTTGATCAGGTGTCGATGGAACCACGAAGCGTTTCTGAAATGTGAAATTATAATTTACTCAAAAATCGTACGAAAGGATGTCGCCCGCCTTACCTTACCATGTCTGCTTTACTAATGACGTGAACAAAGGCCAACCACAATTATTTAAGTTATTGTATCGAAAAATAAACGCTATGAAATGAATAAATATTCTGAAAAAAATGAAGTGAAGTAAAATGGTATATGTATATGTCATGGTTTTCTGCGTAAGAGAATGAGTGGTGAAAGAACTCCAACACCATGTCTATCACAAGTCGCAACCTTAGCTGGAGCGTTGGGGGTCAGAAAATTAAGCAATGGTACTCCTCTGACCACTTGTATGTCGACAGCGGGCAGCGCGTGTGCGAGCGCGGTCAGCGAGCGGAGGAAGTGGTCCTGCGCGGGCAGCGAGTGCGTCCACCAGCTGATCAGCAGCCGCACGCGCACACGACGCTCCAGCGCCGCCGCGCGGATCGCGTCGTCGATCTTAGGCCAGTACCTGGTGCAAACAATCCACTGTGAATCAATCGTGCTACCATATAATATAAAATAACGTTTATATAGGTAAAGCGGGGTTCGTTGACGTGTGATAGTAGTTCAGATTACGAGTGCAATCTTACGTAAATTTTTACAATGCACGCCACTAATAAAACTGCTCGCTGAGCTTGCGGCGTCACGGCGCACCGGCCAATAACTGACCAGAGAGAATGCATCAAGCTTGGAGACACTAATACGAGTATAATAATTTTAAGTCGATTCTTATATTATATCGAAATGAAAAAAATAAAGCACGACATTCAACATGGATTTAGATATCAAACTGACTAGTATTCTGAATAGTATACTGAATAGTATTCTGTATATGTATGTCGCAAAGATCCTACGCTAGAGTTCAGATTAAGACACGTAGTATTCTTTGCGTAGTTTTCGTCTTATGATGAGATACTAAAAAAAAGAAATGAGACTCGTTTATATGAGTATTGTATATTTTGAAAATGACTTTGACAACACTATTTATCTCGTTTATAAAAATTAGTTGCGAGAGAGGGACTTTCACGGACAATATAGTTTATGTTTGTATAAGCTTACTTCAGCTTGTGCGTGTAGACGAGCGCGGGCGCGTAGTCCATGACGGCGATGTAGATGAAGTGCTCTGCCGACTCTATGATGGACACGATGGCGTCGTCGTCGGCGCTGCGGCCCGCCGGGCTGAACGGCGGCGGTGAACTCTGCAACCAAACAGCAAGCAAATCAAATTGTTAACCAAACTCTTGAAATATCTTAGTTGTGTCTGTGAGCTTGTCTATTTTCGTCATTTTTACGGGTTAAATGAGAGACATAAAACTTGTCCACAAATAAATCTATCAATTAAATTCGTGCATGATTCTTTCGTAATATAAAATCATCGACATACCTATTTAATTTGTTGTGCACGTTTAGTTTGTGCCAAATCAACATGTAAAGTTAGTAAACAAACAAACGTCACTTACCATGAATGGCGGCCATTACACTTTTTATACTTTCATCGGAAATTAAATTTAGTGGACATTGTGAAATTAAGTGAGTGAATTATATAAAATTAAATACATAGGAATTTACGATCTATTAAACTTCCCACTGCGATATGTTTTAATATTAATGAGGGGCGTCGATAGTGAAACAATAACTTGCCGGTAAGATCGACTTTCTACTCCAGTCATTATTATGATCCGTTACATATCAGCCATTCATCTGGCGACATTATTGCATTATTACACCATAGAAGGATCATCGGTTATGTGGGAATAGTGACATCGATTGAGTAGCAAAGCGACAATGAGCAGTGTACGTCACGCGACATGATACATCGACGGTGTCCACTTTACAAGGCAAATTGGAAAATAATAGCCCAGATCGAACGATAAACAAACAAATAGAATCGCCACGCATTTAAATAAATATAAGAAAATCATAGAAATAATTCAACGAAGTTTGACTAAATAACATTAGTCTCTTCCAGTTTAGTTATGGGTTATAGTTTTTATTGGGAAATGCTCTTGACCCGGTCGACATCTACGAAGTCGTAAAAGTGAGCTGGAAAGTTACTATGACTAATGCCAAGGTAATGCCTCGAAATCCTAATCAAATTTCGCTAGCATAAACTTCAGGAACTTTATGTCGCATAATTATTCAAAACTTCATAATATGATTCCGTGCAACGTCATATTAAAACAATGGCCGAGCCAGTTTTAGAATGGGCCAACGGAGAATTCTTTCGTGACTGAATTGTCACTTTGCCTTGAAGAGGCATCTCCAGTTTCACCGGGTTTGAGAGCAGGAGGCGCTTAGCCAAAACCTTGTTTATGAGTGACTTAGCTCGTATGCTACCTCGGCTTGGGCCTTCACTATGTTTATATTAATTAAGAGGACACCGCGCTCCTCGGTCACTTCGGCGGACACTCCACAGCAACTAGGCTAAAGGGCCCTCAAAAGGGGACGTCTGTAATGTGCTGCCACGACGAAACATTACGACTTTAGCATTCCCGAAAGGCCCTTAAGCCCCGACCTGAAGTTGAACTCGATCGGGAGCTATTATCAGATTACTAGACAGGAGCATAATAGCGTAAATGTATTTATTATTCTGTGGTTAAGCGAGATACTGCAAATCTCATTCTCTTCTCTTTTCCACATGACGAACAATGAGAATGTCTATTAAAAAATTGTAATTGTTGATCGTAGTCATTATAACGTAGCGTGGCATCTACGGTATAGCTACGGTTGCTACAAAGGTCACGGCATTACGATATTAGGAACAGTCCGCCGCGACCGGTATCCCGAAGTCGAAGTTAATATCATTTTAACACGAATATTTTAGTGCAAAATTCAATATAAACACATTTACTGTAAGTTACTTCCAATATTATTCACTAATAGAAATTCCTTTCAGATAATTCAAGTCGCTGAAAATGGATTACATTAAAATTCCAACAAATAAACGGTCATTCGGTCGGAAAGTAGTTTACATAAGTTTTTGATTATACGACTCTATTTCTGGAACTCAGTGTCTGGTATGTCCTAGAATCTCACTTTAACAACAAACAAACCTCGTTTTTAAAATGAGTTTCGGCGCAGAGTTTGCATGTGTGTGGAACAGTCGGGTCTGTTCGCGGTAGGTCACTTACGGAAAAATTAAATTTTACGACTATTGAGACGAAATCCAACTATTTTTCATACAATCAGATTTAAAAGCATTCTATTGGTTCTTGTTTCCGCGTCATCATCTCTACGTACGGCGTACGAAACGTTCAAATGACTGTCGCTTTTGAAGTGGCGGTATTCCACAATCTGCCCTGATAATACATGTACCACACATTGGGGCTGGTGGCGGTATTAGTATAAATCTGGTAGCATATTATGTGTCAATACCTCTAATTCCTACAAATTTACTGCTTGCTTTGTATTCATAGCAGACTCGGGTAATTTTTCTACCAACAATTCCGATCAAATGTATTCAGAGCCAAATGTAATGAACAACACGTTAGCTGACGGCGTGCCGGAGTTAGTTCGCGGTAATATTCGAGCGAATTCACGGAAATATTACAACCCGTCAAACATTATGAGATTTTCTCACGAACCAAACATTAAAGAGAAGGAAAAATAATGATAGGAAATCGAGGAATACGCGATGGAACGAACTTACGCAACAATTATTTTTTTATGTAAAGTTTTTCCTAGTAATAAAATAAAGAGACCTCAGAGACTTAAAATAGTTCGAATCTTCAATTCAAGTTGGTTCCAATGAGTTTATAACTTTTACCTTAAACATAATTCTACTCTACGATAAAACTTATGATATATATGTATTCGATGAGTGACAAACAGCGAACACTGAAACAACACGTACACAATTAATACATACTACACCAAATTACTAACTGCGTTCAATCACATTAGATCACGCGCGCGATTTTGTGGCATGAACAAAAATATCAAGGTTTTTTTTAACCTAAGAAGCGTATTATACAACTAGCGTCCTAACTATGTATATATATGGTATATATATATCTATAAAGAATGAGTTATTTTATAAAACATACACAATCGTCTAAACACTACTCGAAACATATTCCTTTCGTTCGCACGCCCTAAGCTTGCAACAAGGTTTTATAAAGGTCTATTGATGTTCTCCAATTATTTATATGAAAACATATGTGGTCATATATAGATATATATCGTATGGTATGAAAGTTAAAGCTGGGTTTTCTACTTTATAATGAAGTTGTACACGGATCCATACATTTGCGTGAACTTCGAAACGCCCAAACTTTATCAACCAAACCTTTGATGGTGATTTCTTTGTGTGTAGTGGTCTTGTAAAGTATTTAAGTAATTAATATATTAACAATAACAATGAAGTAGTGCTTTGTGGTGATTTGAAGTGTGCAAGAGTTTTGATTGGCGAGTAAAAGGTAACATCTCTGAACTTATTATCCTTAGTTAAATTTAATAAACATAATCACATGTAACCGCTTTGAGTTAATTTATGAACGTTAATTTTTGAACAGAACATCCTAACTAATATCTATTACACTACTGTGAGTTTGTTTATTTGTTACACTTTTACTCCTTAACAACTCAACTGATCATGAAATTTCGGACATAGTCAGGGGTAAAATGACAAAATTACTCCCTATTCCGAAAAGAAAACTGTTCTCGAGGAAGAGGTTATACGCAGAATCATGTTATAAATATTTCCAGCGTGAAAAATGAGGAATAAATGCGTGCGAAACCGCAGGCAACAGCTAAATGTCATTGTCGAGAAATCGACATCGATTCCTAAGCCCTAGCAGATATGTCTTCTCTGTCGATCCCTGTTAGTATATAGAATGAGGATAGATAGATACCTTATTTTATCTTAAGATATAAATTGTAAATGACATTCTCGAGTCCGGGCACATGTGGCAAGTGACAGAATTGATCAAAGTGCCAATATTGAGTTTGATGTGGCATAAAACTAAGACTTTATTGCGATCCCGGAGCCTTACGAATACATTTGGTTATTGGAAATGTTTGCCGTCTCTCGGCATATTTCACAAAGACATGTAACGTGGACACGGAGCGCGGATAATCAAATCAAAAACAGTTTGGCAAGATTGGTATTTTATTTCTATCTCTTTGAAGGTCAATCTATGAACATTAATACTATATAAACCTCGATACGTAAGATATACTGAAATTTGAAAAATGGGATTCGTGTCATTACATAGTAGTGTCTAAAAATAAGTGCGATTTAATTTAAAGCTAATGAAATTCGAGGGTTTATCAATCAGTCAAAATTTTAAGAAAGATAACTGATCCGACAGTTACTTTGCTATTACCGTTATGTATAATGTCATTATAATATATAGTTTACTTTATTAATTAATATTATATCTCGACACGGGTTATGTGATAAAAATGGCCTAAAAGCATTTATTTTGTGGTGCTATAATAAGGTTTAAAAAAATAGACATGTTATTCTGTTAAATTAAAAACCTATTCTAATTTACAAATCAAAATAACTTAAATCGACTAACTAAACAAACTTATTTCGTTAGTATCTAAGTTCTATTAAGCTCTAAGTATCTCAAGTTCTCGCTAAACTCCAAACTCCCGGCTTACTGTAGGTATTTGCGGTTCCCACTTCCTTACACCCGGGGGAGGCATCGAGGCATCGTACGACAGGGAGCTTTTCGGCTTATGACTTCGAGCAGTATCACGAAGACCGTTCAGGCAATATCACATGTATTAAGTATATTAAATTTAGCAAGCATGCATTAAAGGTATAATTTTTTTGTTAATGCTAAGTTTCAAATAGCGTAGTCAGGGAAAGTGTGGCTTAATATATTATGACGGTAGTTCAACCATTTTGAAAAGATTAATTAGTAAAGACAGAGAAAAATTTACATTACGAAAGTGACAGGTAAGGGATAGTTCTAAGTAAACTCATACCGACCAGATTGGTAACATGTTAATGACGGCAGTACTAAGAACACAGGAAGTCAAGTAGCAAGTCGTACGGCAATGTATGGATGTGGAAGAAGCGAGAGGTGTGGCAGGACCGTATCAAATAGAAATCTGTAATTTCTACCTAAGGTTCAGGACGTGAATGCTTGTTCCTTTATAAGTTTTAAGCTTGAACAAGGAGGTAGTTCACGACAATGGTATACTTTATACACACAATGGTACACTTTATATATGCATTTTTACGCGCTATTAAAACAATAATACTTGCAGAGTATGAGTTAATAAGTTTACGTTGTTGTATCAATTTAACGTGTTGTGCTAGAAGGGACGTTGAAAGATTGCAACTAGGTATCAACGCCGACACGGCAATGTATCCGTGTTACGGTTTCGAGCGACTTATATAACTCTTCTTTACGATCCAATATTTTACTTTCATGTAAAATGTATATTATACGAAAAACCTTCACATATTTTATAACAGAAAGCAAACTGAAATACTCACTGCACTTTTATTTGTAACTGAATCATTTTACTAAGCTTAAGAACGGAATCTAATTTGAAAAGATTGTATCTGACCAGTTCTTGAACTTTTGGGTAAAGCCTAACTCAAGTAAAGCCCAACTCCAATTGAAATAAAAAAGGCAATTGCCCTTCGATTTCATTCTATAAATGTATACTTCAACTGAGAATCTAACCAGGTAGCTGCGGGGATACAGCGGCACGAAAGAAAAATAAAGGCATAAATGTTACAATTTTCTCTGCCAGCTTTCTCGTAGAAATGAGCAAGAGATAGATGAAGATATTTTCGCTATACCTTAATAATTTTGCTGGCCATTAGGGTACAGAAGATGCAATTCAAGGATCCAAACATGGAATTTAGTAGGATTGGAATTTAGAATATTCTTGGTAAAGAGCGGATAGCGGTAAAACTACCCCAACTAGGTTATACGGTATTGATGTAAGTATTCGATATTTCAATAGAATTTAATTTAAGAAAATCTATTCTGAACAATTCACCGCTGCACATCCGTCTTGCTTGCTTATAACTTAGCAAACTTGACACACTATCGCCACAACTTCGCAAAGTTCAGGGTCTATTCCGTTAACTACAATACTTCTAGCAAATATGTGCTTTAGAACATATATATTTAAGCAAGAGCATAATTTAAGTTCTATACTTGTGAGGCATGTTGCATCAGTGTTGAGGCAGAGCACAAAAGGCACTGGGTTTCTTTATATATTACAAAATAAATTAAATCGTTCGTCGTATCGTAAGTTTATTTTTTATTTTCATCGTAAGTAATCGGTACAGTTTGCACAATATTACGAGAATATTTTTTATTTCTTTCAATAACGATAACTTGGATACAAATATCAAAAGCTTTTTTAATGTCGGAAACATGAAAGTGTATTGACGTTACATAGTGCCGTCATTCGTTGTAGGTGGCGCCGCCCTAATAGCCGGAACTCTGTCATTTCCAGTTTGGCAGAACTAAAGCTAAAGCTTTAAACCATTTTTTTATCTTTTTTCTGTTATCCACGGAATGACAGCATCAAACTAGGTTATTTGTGGTCATTATTCGAAAGATACGCAATGTATAACACGCGAGAGGTGTTCTAGGACCGTGCCAAAGAAAAAACCACAAACTCTGCCTACCCTTCTTCAATATGGACACTGGCGCGTAGTTATTAAGATACAGAATAAAATACAGTAAATTTATAAAATCTAGAACAGAGGAGGTTAAATACCTCTTTTTATTTATATAATTACGTACATATTTATACAGCTTTATTGTTCTAATTACTTTGGGGGTTCACTTCGTATAATTACACACTAAATGATAGCGTTAATGGTAAGCACAGCGCAAAATAGAAAGCGCTTATCGCTGGGCGGGACAAAGTGAATGTAATTTTCACTTCAGCGGTCGTTAGTGAGTCAGCGCTTGACGCTTTTACCGCCGGTGGACCGTCCGAAGACATTAAACGGAATGGCGGCCGGCACTTTCGCTAAATTGCAATTTGCAATTTTTTTATATGTCTATTGACGCTTTAACGGTATAGTTAAGCCGGGAGTGAACATACATTTAATTTATACTTAAACATCTGCTTTGAAAATGCCAGTGTCCAGCAGTGAAGTAATACGGGGCCATGGTTCTACAGAATGCACTTAGAGGAGTGTCTCCAGGAATTACACAAGTTAATTCTCTGGTCTCCATTATACCACGTTTAAATACACGGCTGGTCTCCATCTTTTTTTTAGTAGATAAAGCGATTTTTTCGAATCTTGTACTTGTACATGTATCTAGAATGACGCATTATGGTCTAATATACAGCATAAGAAATTTACATGCTCATCTTTTACGTTAATTTTATGTCGACATATAACAGAATGTTAGACTAGAGTTCGATTACACGTCCATATAAATTTGACCCCTAGAATCACGAGCGTCGAATTACGCAAAGATTCAACCTAATTTGGTTTTACGATTTAACAATAGCTCGGCAACCCTCTTGTGATTTATCAATGTACATATATCTAACATACATATGACCTATGTCCAGATCAAATAACATATGAGAGTTATACATTTCTAATGTTGTATCTTATACTATTAGGGACATACAGAATACACGTAATGGACGTATTCAGTGCATCTCTGGGGCTTGTCTCTAACGTTACACTAATGGCTCTATGAAAGCCGTGTAGTTGTGTAGCGTCTCTTGTAGTCTTTAGCTTTTTGACCGTAGACTTATAACGTTACTATTCTCAAATGTATATTGATGACGAAGTATACGATGTAAAAAAATTGTTTAAGGATGGTTAAATATTTTTTGTGTTGTGAGCGGTACAAACAGAGAGAGAGAGAAAGTAGAGAGTGCAGAGAGAGTAACAAGAATACTAAAACGGAATTATACTATTTTGTAGTAAACAAAATAACTGATTTCGACTACAGCAACTTTGGACTTCTAGATTAGGGTGATTGTTACGCTTTTTGGTGACTCACAGTCACAACTTATTTGCAAAAAGACATAACGCAACTCTGGCGAGTTAAGACCCGCCCACATAGATATGCGATGGTCTTCCAGCTTTGTCTTGAATTCAAAAAATATAAAAGTAACTGACCGTGATGTAAGCGCCGTAGCTGCGCTGTCCGTCGCTGATGTTGGCGGGGTGTTGCATATCGATGTCGGTGGCCAGCTCGGGCGGCCAGGTCGCCGGCACGGAGTCAGCCACGCCCAGCTGCCAGTACACCTGTAACAACCATACAAGTCACATCTATTCCGTTATGCATACAAATTACAAGAATGTGACGTATAGTGGCGTACGGTTGATATTAAAAGTATCCTTTACTTTATAATGCTAGATCGCAATCGTTACCCATTGGAAATTCTTAATCTCTGCCTACGACTTTCGTTTTTTAAATATAAAACGAAAGTTATACTATATACGTCTTACGCTAAGCTCTAAGTACAGAAAGTATAGCAGACGCACAGACAAATATACAGTAGATATATGATACTAATATGGGAAGGACCAAGAGTAACTATAGGAGATGTCTTAGAAAACTTGGATATACGATACAAAAGCGATAATAGGAAGCGAAGGGTGAAAAATAGCAAGACAAAGATGCCTGGAACAAGCTAGAGAAGGCCAATACCCAAGAAGGTTCTGAACAATGGTGATTGACAAAATTATAATGCATGTCATAGTAAATTATGATGGGAATAAAAAGGTCCATTGTTATTACAATTATAATTTCTGCCTAACCTCCTGTGATGAATGTCACGAGTTAGTAGCGGTAGCAAATATTGAACGGATCTGTGAAACCGGGGAAGTAACCATCACATGACACCTCCTCCTTTCTATTCCTACGTCTTTTTTCGTTTCCTTCCACTCTACCAATTTTTCCTACAAAAAGTTTGTCATCATTGATGTTAATGGGGAACGGTGGTCAAATAACATCATATGACCTGTTTGTTCGTTTACCACCTTTCATTTAAAAAAAATAACAAAACAGTTATTTGCACACTATTATCTCATAAACACCGCTATAAAAAAAATAAGTACAAAGTTACACGTAATATAGGCAGATTATTTGTACAACGACAAATCACAATAGTGTGGGTAAATAATTTTAGTGTATTTACGCAGGCTATTTTTAATGTATTACAATCTCTAAGTACACAATCATTAAAACATCCATTTATATTCGAGGGTCGTCAAACTTTTATAGACGAGAAGAGTTCAATTACTTTGGTTGAAAGCGCAATTATTTTGGCTCAAAGCGTTTCCTAACGTGGCGTTTACTTTGCGAGCAGCCTGACTTGTTGACTTGCAACTATTTCAATTAACACAAGCTTTTCGTTTAGCTTTAGTAACTTTGTTTTTACTAGAGAATAAAACAAAATAAAGACAAGATTGTAGTTATTTTTTTAATAATTATTTATTCTTCTGATAGACTGGAATAATTATATTGTCTGTTGCGTTGGTTGACCAATCAAAAACGTGAGTTTTAACTTTCTTCTATCAGTAATAAAGTGCTTAGCCGAGTCAGAATTCTTTCTTTATCTGCTAAACGTGACAAATAATGACAAATTAAAATATTAAAGTAACTAGCATATGATTTTTACTGAATGTAATATTTGTTGCGGTTTGGCAAAATGCCAAGATTGAACAATGTGCCAAAATTAGCCAGTTCATCTATTATGTATCGCGGTGAACAAAAGCACCGACACGACGTACAAATGGACGGTGGGTGATTTGCAGTTGTAAAACAATACATTTTATTTATGTTGTATGCTGCACGCTCATTAAGTATATTTTTTGTTCAAAAACTGTCGTTAAATAATCCCAACTAATATTATAATGCACACCCGGAGTGTTGTCAGGATACAGTCGGAGTTATCGGAACCGTTTAGAACTTACGATGGCCTCAGACAGGGAGACGCACTCTCCTGCCTTATCTTTAACATAGCGCTTGAAAAATGTATTCGCGATTCTAAGATTGAGACATCTAGTAACATATTTTTTAAATCGGTCCAAATTTTAGGTTATGCGGATGATTTAGATATGATCGGCAGAAATATGTCTGCGCTGGAGAATGCGTACCGTGCCCTGAAAAAAGCATCTGCGGAGGCCGGCCTGGAAGTCAATATGGACAAGACGAAGTATCTTATGGCAACCAAACACCAAGGAACACAGCCAGCATCAATAAACATTGGCAATAACACCTTCGCGAATGTCGATAGCTTTCTGTACCTGGGAACGCTAATAACTAACAGCAATAACATTTCCTTCGAGATAAGCAGGAGCAGCTGCCAACAAGTGTTTTTTTTAGGCTGGCAAGATATTTTGGTTCTAAAATACTTCCCACAAGCACAAAATTTCTCCTGTATAAGATCTTACTCAGACCAATACTGACATACGGTTCTGAATGCTAGGTTTTGAGTAAGAAAGACGAGGACCGCTAACTGGTGTTTGAGCGTAGGAAACTGCGACGCATTTATGGGGCTTCATTCGTAAATAATCAATAGCGGACACGATACAACCATGAGCTGTACCAAAAATATAATGAGCCAAATATTAACAAAGCCATAAAAATTGGGCGGCTACGATGGGATGTCGCGAGAATGGGGGATCACAGAGTTCAAAAGCACTTGTTGGAAAGTCAGCCAGATGGTCGTAGAACACGGGGTAGGCCGAAAATAAGATGGCTGGACGACGTCGAGCGAGATCTAAAAAACATCGGCGTCAAGAGCTGGCGACATAAGGCCCAAAGTAGGCCTACATGGAAACATTTACTTGACCAGGCCCAGGCCCGCTCGCGGCTGTAGGGCCTCAGATGATGATGATAAATATTATAATGCGAAGGGGAGTTTGTTTGTTAAGCTTTTGCTCCTTGACGACTCACGAACGATCAGCGTAAACTTTTATACACCACCCGACGCCAATTATACCAGCATAGTGTAGTGTATAACTGTATTTTGGTGGTGATGGTGGTGGTGGTACAGGTGGTGTTGGTGTCGGTATCGGTTTCGGTGTCCGTGTCGTTGTTCTTGATTAAAAATGCGCCTTCTAATAATTCATTACGAAATATAAACAGTGTGTACGAGGACAATACAATATAACAAATATAACAGTTAAAGTTAAAAAAAAACAGTTGTAAATTCTTAATACTTATTAATATTATTGCCGCAGCTTACGAGGTGGTAAACAGTCTTGAACGTGCGTTATTACTTTACCATTTTTAAAATTTAAATGGTCAATTTTAATAATATCACTACAGGTTTTAGTTCAACTTGCACAAAAAAACCAACAAAACTATAATAGTGTATAAACAGTGACGTCATCATATAAAACGTCACATTTTATTACTTTTATCATTATGGATGACAAGGTAAAAATAAGCAATGCATACGACGCGGGTTGACCTTGAGAACTTTATGTGTATGCCTTTGTTGCGGTAAAATGAATAATAGTACTTAAGGTGATTCGTCAAAAAAATAATTATTCGAAAAAAACGTAGCATAAGAATATTTATAACAAAAGACTTGGAACCGAATATATTAGTGTCACCTACACGAACAAGGCAAGGGCGACACTTATCAGTTAAATCTCTATTACCAATAATCCTTACTAGTAAATATAAATGAGAATGTAAGATTGTTTGTTACGCCTTAACACAAAACGACTCAACCGATTTTCATGAAATTTTGAGAGACATTCAAGTCAAGGAAACAGAAAAGGTACGGTAAATGGTAGGTAGGTTTCGTATCGAAAAAGAGAACATTTCCGATTTAATTTATAACCTCGGTTGTATTATATTTTGAAAATAACAACCTTTTGACACATTATATATATATAGTGAATAATGAAAAGCAATTACGTCTGCATCTGAATCAGAGGTGGACAGACGGAAAGGTATTTTCTTGTTACATTGTTTTTTCGGTCTTTTCCAACCAAACATCTACAGTAAATTACTGTTGATATATACGCTTCCTTCCTTCGTTTCAGCCTACAGTCGTCCAGTGCTGGACGCGCGGCCCCCATTGATCGCCACAAAGATTGGTCCCCTGCCACTCTCATCCAGTAGACTCTCGCAACTTTGATCAGATCGATCAAAACTACCACACCACTTATTTCTATCGATGTATCATCATTTTCTGTCATAAGTCTAATTAATTGGGAATATATACGCATTTATTGACGGCCTATGTCGATATAAAAGATAAAAGTTGATTCTTGCCTCAATACTCTGACTGATCAGACTGAAAGAAAATATTTCATTTCAAAATTGAAAACAACGCCACCTAGTTAAGTTATGAAAAATTAAATTAACTAGGGTCCTTTTTTTCAATTTCAGTTATGAACTATTAAACGTAAATAAAAACTATAAAATACATAAAAAAAGAAAATAGTTTGCGATTAGTTTAGCTTTGAGTAGCGGATACTGCTCGGGCGGAAATCGCACACTTTTTTGCAATGTAAAGGTCAGGGTTGGGAAAAAGATCGTTTACTTTAGTACGCCTTTTTATACTTGTAGAAAGTGGGGATGGAAGGTCGACGCTACAAAGTATGCATGACTATTTACCCTTAAAGTAATGATTTCTTTGTTGTTGAGCCACAAGGGGTTACATTGTATTCATAAAACCTTGGTAACTCTCTAAATCGCTTTATCTATATGAGGCATATGTTAAAAAACAAATAAAGTTGATACATGTATGTTTTTGACAAGGAATGCATTCAAAAAGAAATCCTAAACTAGTGAAATTGTCCAAATTGAAGTTATACGATTATAGATAGTTTTAAACTATAGAACAACGTAATAATTAACGGACGTTACCCCACCGCACGCAGGCCTATCCGAGAGAAGAACCGGCAAAAGAAACGCATTACTCCCCAACAAATGTTAAGCCACGCGGAGTTTGATTGGTTGGCTACAAGGTGGACGACAAAACTAAACAGTT
The DNA here is from genome assembly GCA_029849275.1 of Papilio elwesi. Lineage (NCBI taxonomy): Eukaryota > Metazoa > Arthropoda > Insecta > Lepidoptera > Papilionidae > Papilio > Papilio elwesi. The sequence continues at coordinate 9,381,389 of CM056697.1, forward strand.
ATTTACAGCAATGAAAATAATTAAGACATATTGAAAATTCTATATCAATAGGGAAATTTTATTCGCTTCGCTAGAAGCCCAATATCTAACTGACCTAAAGCCTTAAAATCTCCAATCCCGAATCATATTAAGCCCCAAATGACATGAATGGAACTACCAAGATATGCCGTGGGCAAAAAAATCTAAAAATAAATACAAAAATTCAATACCGATTGGATACGACTCTTTTACCACATCGCCAATCTAGTTACCCATAAGTCATCACTGCTATGAGTTAGAATCAAAGCGTGCAACATTAAAAATTAACGCAAAGGTAGTGCTTTTCGCACTCCAGTTTAGTTTAACACACTCCCTGTAGGGGGTGGCGGGAGTCAGCGTGGGGGAAGGTGGGATTAATTGCGTCTCTCTGTATCCACAAAGTTAACTTGTAAGGGTATACAGTTATAGAGGCACAATGGGATTATTATTACGCTATAATTAACAACACGGTGCGGAGCATAGCTTTAATATAAAGCACTTAGTGCTTTGTGATGGCTGTATAGTACAATATTATAAATTATAATATTCTACTAAATAAATAATACACACTAACTGTTTCCCGTTTATTTGTATGAGTGTTTAAAGAATTGGAAAAGAAAAGAAGATTTCAGGAGAAAAAGTTGTTCCGATATTGGAGATGACATATGACGTCACTACCACACGTATCTTGGGTGGTGCTGAATTACCAAGAACAAACCTGGTAGACGCTCTGTCAATTTACCGGGTGGTACGGCTTTACATTTCTAATGGTAATTAAGTGATTCTCCATTTACTTTATTACCTACATATATGCTGGCAAGGTAGGCAACACAGAATAGAATTGTAAACCAATTTCAAAATAAAACTAGTAACCTATTACATATACTCCCGCAACCCCAACATAGCAGTAGTAGATGAGTGTATCGTATGCCCTATTAAAAAGTAATTGACTTTCTTGTACGTAATACAAAAACTCATCGGTAGAATGCGATTTGAATCCACGACTTCGTCGTAGGTTGAAGTAACTGAATCCGCAACCTATTTTAAATTAGTCTGCACAAAATAACATTAATATTTTTGCCACTCAACTCCGCGTAATCATTATGCTTATCTAATTAGGGTTAAGAGTGCTTAGCATACGTTTAAATGTGAGCGTATTATTAAGTTAAATTTTTAGGAATAAAAACTTTACTGCAAGGACATAAGGTACAATTTCGTAAAATCAAAATTTAACCGTGTTATTTTAAAAATGTAAATGTCTACAGGCTTTAGTCGGAAACGGTACGAAACTATTTTTGTACCGATTATAACATCAAGTGGTAGACTTTAAGGTCTGTTTTAGTTTGGAGGTGCAACTTGAGTTTTTACAAGGAGTCTATGAATTATAAAAACTCCTAGTTTTTTCATTGTAACGTTGATACCTGGATAGGTACCTTCCTTCCAAAGAGGCCGCCTGCATGACTATCACGCCCGCTTTTTCTGTCATCAAATGTCGAAGATGTCGGCTATCATCGTACTTTCATGGGTAGATGTGGATGTTCAGGGACAGGAGGGTTTGTTTTGGATTATTCGCTTAGTGATATAGAATTTTGAAGATCAGGATTATGTAATAAAAAAACACAAAACTATTTGTGGCCAGCTTCACTTGGATAATTCCAATTTTACACGTTAATAAGATAAAGCCTAATCTGTATAATGTGGTTTATGAGTGACGAAAACTATGAAATTATTATTAAACCAATTCTCATAATTTTATATTTGCGAATCGGCTTAATCATTTCATAGTTTACCTTACAACCAAACATTGTTTTGGGAAGAAATAAGACTACATCGAAAGCTGCCGCGCTCCGCTATTGAGAAGTGGAAAGCTTTAGAAGGCTATGATAGGGTCATGCCTTTTTGCGCAACATTTATTTCTTTAAATTTCGAGCATATGGTAAAATGCCATAAACAATTTTATGAAAATTACATGTAAAATTGTAAACAAAATAAAAATTTACTTACATCGAAAATTTTGAGCATATGGTAAAATGCCATAAACAATTTTAGAAATAATAATATGGTAAAATGCCAATATATATATATAAAATTTTGAGCATATGGTAAAATGCCATAAACAATTTTAGAAATAATAATATGGTAAATATGGTAAAATGCCATAAACAATTTTGAGCATATGGTAAAATGCCATAAACAATTTTATGAAAATTACATGTAAAATTGTAAACAAAATAAAAATTTACTTACATCGAAAATTTTGAGCATATGGTAAAAAGCCATAAACAATTTTAGAAATAATAATATGGTAAAATGCCAATATATATATATAAAATTTTGAGCATATGGTAAAATGCCATAAACAATTTTAGAAATAATAATATGGTAAATATGGTAAAATGCCATAAACAATTTTGAGCATATGGTAAAATGCCATAAACAATTTTGAAATTTCGAGCATATGGTAAAATGCCATAAACAATTTTATGAAAATTACATGTAAAATTGTAAACAAAATAAAAATTTACTTACATCGAAAATTTTCCCAAGGTCAGTCGCCATACACGAGCAGTTGTATGCCACGATGCCCAGCTCTTTAACCTGTTAATAAAAAACAATTGGAGAAAAATTCCACAGCCGATAATTTAAGAAAATATCTAAAACAACACTTTAGTTTCGTGGCTCGCGGGGAAGTGAGGGTTCGTTGCATTCCATCGACTTTCATGTTAGTGCACACGCAAAGTATTATGCTCTGACTACCCCTTTAGGATGTAATGATTTATAAGTAAACTAAAGCGATGGTCACTTCCCTAAGCAAGTACTACATAACAAACGATGTTTGTCATGTCGACTTTAGTACAGAAAAAGTACCGAGAATTCATTCTGACATTACGTTTTAGTATTAAAGAAAAATGAACCTTAAAATCTTTGCCATTAAGGAAAAATTTTTATTTTTAAGACTACTGTTATGTTTAATTAAATTTTATTTTCTTCAATATACAAAGTGTTACGATGTACATAGCAGAAACAGCTGCGTCCCTTTGAGATTACACGAAAAATATATACAAATGTACTTTCCTCAGGGAGTGTTTATTTATATAGCTTTCGGTAGCTAAAAGTCCTTAAGGGATTAAAATAATATTGTGGTAGAGAAGGAACTAAATATAATATATGTACAAAGTTTATGATATAAACATTATCAAAATTCTGTCTTAGTTATTTAAAAAAACGAAAGCCTGTGCACACACAACTAAAGTAATTAAATTATGGATTCTTGTAGAGTCTGAATTGATAAGAGTACTTTATTTTATGACATAAGTAAAATTAAATAAAAATATACTATTGTCATGTTTGCTACGTACAGCGTTCGTCAATTCAAAAAAAATGTTTGCTTTGGGGTAAGCACGGATCCATTCTATTTGGCGCGATCCTGACACACCTCTCTACATCGATATAAGTTCTCATGGGATGTCCCCTGCCAACACTGCCAATTTACACATACAATATAGACATACCTGTGTTAGCGATCGCCAGTCCATGTTGGCACTGCCGATGTAGAAATGCGTCCGATCGACGATCCAGAACTTGGTGTGGAGAACTCCACCGCCCAGTAGTTTGGAGAAGTTTAAGCTCCTTACCTACGTATATTATAAATATCGTACATAGCAAGTTATTACAATTATACTTCAAACACGACTTCCAAGTTGACGATGTCACCAGAGGTAGTAGTGTTTAGGGGCTAGTTCACTACACCTCCACGACTGAAACGTCTTTTATGTGAGGGCGGGATATGAATCCAGCCAGTCCAGCCCAGTTCCCTAAAGAGCCCCAGGAAACTCTTAATTTATTGGCGATCTCTGGGACCGGTCCTTATAACTTGGCTGTGTTTACAGGCTGTATAAATCGCTATAATACTCGTTTATATAAGTTATATCTCTCAATGCATTCATGAATGCTGGAGACATTTTACCATCTTATTAATTTTTTTTTCAATTCTTTGATATTTATGAAACGAAATGCTTTGTTCTAAATCGAACTCGAACATCAAAATATTGTAAATAGCAGTATGAGTTTATAATTTCTTGAGTGGTGAAAATATACAAAACAATACTGCTTGTTTCACTATAACAATCGCAAGACCAATTATTAATTGATTTAAATAATTACCTGAGCTGCTTTTTTCTTAACTAAATACTCTGTATCTATATTAGGATAGTCTTTACTGGGCCAGTTTTGAGCAATTTTCAAATCAATCTTCCTTTTTGACCCGGCAGCATATAGTGCCTGGAACACTTGCTCGCCCTGGAAACAAGAAATTGTTCAGTTTGTTTGTTTTTCATTTCCCTATTAATTAAAGCGAACGCGCTGCTGTCAAGACCTTTAGGTCTAGTGAAACCTATTTCTCAGTACTCGTTATTTTTTATTGAATAATTTTCAACTAAAGCCTTCTTTCTGATTATTCAAAAATAAGTAAGCAGATTCCTTTTCCCACATATCTTTAATTAATTACATTACAAAATAATTTACGAACGTAATTAATTTAAGTGTACGAAAAATTCTGAGAGTAAATTTCTACGATGCGCAACACCTAAAGGCGCCACAAACTTCATGTTGTTACCATGGCAACTGATAACCACTTTTTGATATTTACCTATAATTCCAAGTTATTAAATGAAACCGATATCAATTGTAATTAATGTCTTTTTTTACAAACAAACAGTACTGGAACACGCGATCAATTACAATCATAATTTTTAGAGATTAGAAAGATAGAGAGGGCCACTCGGGGTGGGCTCATTGGAGTCCACCTACGAGCGTGCTGGCGGGCTGCGTGGCCTCGTCCCCGCAGTGATGGTAAATCGCGGAGGGAGAGGAGTGGTGGTAATGCGGTGTGCCACTCGCCCTGCCCTCCGCGACTCAGCGGGGTCGCACCGCTGATGCGGCGGCGGTGGGGCTGCGAGGGGAAGGGGATCCTTCCCTTGCAGCTGCATTTCGCGTAATCGCAGCGGCGACGCTGGGACCGCCTCCACCTTTTTCAAGACGGAGGCCACGAGGAGTGGACCTCTATAAAAAACTCACGACGCCGCCAGCGGGGGAAGGCGGGGACTCCCGAACCTGCATTGCACGGTGACGTCTCCTAGGAGCGTCCCAGACCACCTAGGGGCGCGGCCCTTTTAAGGGCGCAGAGCGGGGCCCCATCCCGGGGCGGCCAGTGGGCGTCGCGATGTCACTTGCTAGTCATGCTCCCGTGGCGCCCACACAATGGTCATGAGGGAACGTATGGTTTTTAGTGGGTAGCCCACAGACCCACCCTGTAGCCCCGAACATGGGGCGTGCATAAGGTCGCATTTTCCACACCCCAAAAAAAATAGTTCAAAAGTGTTCAGACACCCTAAAATCGTAAACTTATGATTACAAGACTTCAAGGATTAAATAGATTGATAAGCCTTTCTTATTTACTATTAGAGACAACATAATAAAAACGTAATAATATCTAATGCTGAACAAATTATATGATCCAATAACATTTAACGTCATAACTTTTATACACGTGTAATATCTTACGCGCCATTAAAATATGCCCTCGCTATATCTAGTCGACATATTCAATGACATAAAACCGTTCTTTATTGCCATGTCAGTAACTTTAATGCCGGCCAGAGAACTGCTGAGTTGCCCTTTTTAATGTGTCATAGCTGACACATGTGTAGCTCCAATGATTATGTGGAGCTGTTTGCAACAATTGTCATGAGATAACGATATCTTCTATGCCTACGTAGGTAATATGGCTTCGGGGTTAGGTATAAACATTGAGTGTGACAAGTCATTACCCCAATAAGGGTAAAATAGTACAGACAGTAATACAAAGCTGTATGTTTTTGTTCGCACAAATACATAAATACATGGTTCAGAACTAGGTGTTTTTCTGTTTAAGGTGATTATAAATAGAACAAAACTGGGTCATCAGCAATATAAACTAGCATTTTTGCAAAATAAACATTTAAACTACATCTTAATGATCGGAATGACTTGGGCGATGTGTGAGTGTTGCACACACTAATAATTATGTATTTAAATGTTTTGTCATGTAATATTTCCATGGGTATTAAGCAACCATTTTTTATTAACTATCCATGCATAGGTAGTTTCTCCATATAATCTTTTATTTTTTGTAGTACTTAAACCTTTAGCGGATGAATTGAGAAAAATCGTATTTAGTGTTTGCCTATGTACAGAAATCTCTGTGCAAAATTTCAAAGTGTCTAGGCCCATTAGTTTTGGGCTGTGTTTATATATTAGTCAGTCAGCTTGCATTTTTATATAAAGAAATAAATATAAGTTTAAATGAACAGTTGAGTATTAGACTTACCTCTATAGAGGAATTATATGGATAAAATTCATTAAACCTAAGAGACCAATAAAAAGATGCTATTTCTATAGACATTTGAGCTTCATCTATTAAATCTAACCAAACATTTTTTGTAGGCGTATGTGTCATATTTGGAGGATACATATGCCCTTCAGGTATGCTTTCTACCAGAGATAATCTGGAACAAGAAGAGTTTATAAAAAGTTAATATTTTTACATGCAAATAATGTAGCATACATCAATAAACATACTAGTAATAAAACAAGGCAAAGGACTGAAAAATATATATCATATTCTCAATGCAACTCCATAGCATAACAGTTATATTATCTAGCAGTTAGGCAAAAAACTGGTGTAAAAATGGAACTTATTTAGTGGTATCTGGTATATGGTTTAATTTTAATAAATTAACTATCCAGGCACATAGACATACATATATTGTTTGAAAATACTAAATAAATATACAAAACTAACAATTTCTAACAGCCATCAATAGGTAGTTGCAAGACTATACCTCACCTACACTCATCTGAGCAATGTACAGTGACAGATTCCTGGCTTGAGGTCACATGTGGCACATTGGGCTGATCCAGAAGTGGCACCAGCACAACAAGAACTATTAGCAGGATAACTATTGAAACGGGAATGCATGATGGACGGCACCATATGCTGCGTTTCTTTCTTCTGCAATAAAAGGGCAATTTACAGCTTCTAGACTAATTGACAATTTATTAATTCTTGTAATAAATTTAATTAATTTTATTATTGTTATTATTTAATTAATTATTGTTTCTTTTACAAGTTGGTATTTCTTTAAAAAGGAGAAGGCCAATTAAATAACATTTAAGTTTAATAAAATGTAATTATAATAATAAAGCTGTTACCTAGCATGGGAGTGAAGTTTTAAACTAGTTTAGCTTTGAACGACTGTTTTCAGGTAAATAAACAAATGCAAACATTTAAAATTTAATATAAGAATTAAATTAACTTTGTTAGGTCTCTCTTATTAATAAAATAAATGATATAAACTTTAAAGTAAATTTTGATCGAGTTTTCTTACGAGACAAAGTAAATAAAATATTATAATATAAACTTACTTGTCATTATAGCTATTTCCATTTTCATCTCTCATCATGAAAATTTGCTCCCACTGCTCGAGCTCCTCATCAGAGGAAGACGCGTTCCCCACACTCCCCGATTCTAGTACAGTCTAAAAAATAAAAATTTTATAAATTCCTATAAACATTAAAAAGTTGTTATACAAATTATTGCGAAGGACAGAAACAAACTTTTATTCGAAACGTTAGAAATCTAAATATCGCTTCGATATATCCCATTTTTAATTAATTAACTAGACTAAAACAAAGAAGCAGATGGAAGGATAACTTGATAAAAAGTTTTATAAAGTTTAATTGGTTCTTTTGTTTTGCTCATATGTTTGGTCCCTGTTTTAAAATTGACGTGACGTTTAAATTCACGTCGCATTGACAATTGACGTCTCATAATCATAAGACTGTCGGAAATGAAACAAGACATTCCGTACTAATTTTCATTTACATGCAGATAATTGATTGTAAAATAAATGTTAAAATCTTATTGATAATTTACTAGAAACATAATGTAATATGTAATTAAAATGTATATTTATAAATTAATAATAAATATAAAACCACTGACCATTTATATAGATATCGCGGTAGCGTTGTTACAAGGTAAGCCCAATCAATACTCAATAAGCATACATCACTGTATAAACTTATTAAAACGTAATCGCGAATACAATACGTTAATAACTGCATTTTCGTGAATCCTGGTGCTCCTTTACGAACCGTGCAGACGCAATAGTAGCAAAAATATTACTGCAAAGTGGATGACGTCGGCAACCGCCGCATTGTACATGTGCATTTTAAATACTGGGTTAGTTCAGACCGTAAAACTATTCAGGGCAAAACACAGTCATTATTATGATATCACGCAAAAGGTACAATTTACGTGCACTATGTATTTTTAAGAATTATTCATCGTTATTAGCTCGAACAGTAGCGCTTACAGCAAATCGTTCATAGAATAAATTACACTTCAAAATTGTTTTATGTGCCTATTTTGATGACATATTGGCATGCGAATGCTATATTTGTCTACCAGTTGATTTAAATACATTTGCCTTGCGAGTCTGGGAAATTATAAAACATGATATAATAGGGATTTATTAAGAAAATATTGTGTATATCATACATAATAGTATGGAAAGAAAAGGGAACAAAAATATTTTTCTTTGTGATAACTGAAGAATGAAAAGAAAAGGAATGTAAAAAGTTAGGTTAGGGTTTTTTTTAATGAAAGACGAAAGCAGACCATTAATATATCATCAATTATTGATTTCCCGAAGAGACCCTTTTTTACTCCTAACGTGTAAATAAATTTCTTGTGACTAACAAAATTTACTTACGTGACAACTAGACTTAGACGCCTATGTGAGCGACCTTCTAGTTAATTGAGTGTGCTTTTTAAACAATGGAATCGGTTGACCTTTGATAAACAGTGTCCATGTACGCTCTTTGCGTCTATTTTCACAGATACAACTACAACTCGTCAACGACGAGATTGTTTTCTGTTACACCCTTATTTACTTTATCGAACCAAAATCCAGTACAACCATAAAAACTTCCACAGTATCGTGTGAACACGATAACCGCCCAAATTATACTGCCAGTGACAAATGGGTTTGCTTTAACATCGGTAGAATAGAACTTGAAATTTGAAGGTATTTGTAAACGAAAAAGAAATATGTTCGTAGTTTAATCCTGTCTATATAGTATTATATATGCGAATGTAGGATTGTTTGTTTGTTTGTTACGTTTTAAAGTTTTACCGACTCAACCGATCGTCGTCATCGGCACTGAACGGTCATACGTCTAACAGCGGGATTCCACTTGTCTATTTTCAGACCCGGATTTTAATCGGACTTTGCAGTGGCATTTTATATGAAGCTATTAACACTTTTCGGAAACCATTTTTGTGTCGGCTCCGACAAGAAATGTCGTGTGTTTTGCCAGCCCTCTAACCCGGCAAAACATCTCACTCATCTCACTCGCCTATGTTTTAGAATGGCGCTGTTTATATTCGTCGGATGTCGGGGCCGATAACCCTGTCCCCGCTACTTCTCGTTGATGGTTGAATCTAGTTATCAAATAATTGAAAAACTTAATTTCGTCACTTCTCAATTCGGTTATTAAGTTCCGAAATGTTCCCAAACTAAATCTTTCCCTCGGGATTGGGTACACCCAATGCTTTCTTTCCTAGGCAGTCTTTCCTCGTTTTCTTCTTAAATAATAATACATCACAACAAGAACTTCGTCGACGTCCAATGTGCACAGTTGCCTCGCGCAGATTGCATAAAATTAGCAATTCGAACGAGCGCTTAGGTAATATGATAATCACACATTTTTTAATGAATTATTACTTACATCTGATTTATATTACGTTTGAATGTAACTAAGGCTTTATATTTGCAGTATAGTCTAGGTTAAGTATTTTTCTCCTTATATCGCCCTTCTTAAGTATGTTACTAATCTGATTGATCTACATAAGTTCTAATCTTAGGGCTTAATTATAAATTCTCAAAATGCTGCAAGTGTACATCGTAAACTAAAAGATATATTCTATTCCATTAAATAGCCGTGCATGCACAGTTTACGGCGCGGACATCAGTCGTCCTCGGACAAATGAGGGAGCATTACACTCTTATATAAAACGAGGCGACCACTTATAAATTCGAATGTAAGATTGTTTGTTTGTTACGGCTTAATGCCAATATCGACTAATCCATACAGCCTGAAAATTTGCATACACGTTGTCGGGGGTACAAAAATTACATAAGGTAAAATGTAGGCATTTTAAATTGAGAAAAAAATCTTCGCGAAGGATAGAATACTATATTTTCCTAACTAAACGCTATTAAATCTATAATTCCGAGTTATTAAGAAACGAATGCGTGCGAAGCCGCGGGCAACGGCTTGTAAATAAATCAATGAACCATCATGCAGTGATTTCCATTTCTCACGGTACTGGCACCCCTCTCCCGCTTCTTTTACATTCTCACATGTAGTCATATACTCCTAATACCCCCTTTATTAATCATGTAGCCAATCCGGTCAATATTAATGCGTCTAAGAGGTCCACTACAGAAAATTACTCAGCTTTCCAACTTAAATTTGCTATCATAGGCAAACGTATCCACGAGACAGCAAACACTACCGTAGACCGCACATAAAATAATTCTAAAATAATCCAAACATTCACAATCATTATGAAATTTAATCAATTTAATATGAAGACGTAACGTAAAATGTAAATTTTATATTAAATACATTGCGATTCTTAACAATATTTCACACACAAAACAATCACATCTATTTCTTATTTGAAATTATAAATTCTATATACTTTTCTGGGTTTTAAATCTATAATGTAACAAGTTGAGTATGAAAATTAATTTTATAAAATACTTTTTCTTTTATGAAACCAACTAACCAAGCAAACTTGCATGACCGATGAGATTCAAACCTCGGAGCTTCAGATCGTTTTGAAAACTCTATCCAATTAGTTTTTGCTTCTACCGATAGTCGAATTCAGGACCAGTAACCACGTGAGACTACGGTCATCCTAATTCAAAACAATACAACATATGGTACGATGAAAACAGAACATTAGAAATCGATTAATACAACACATATCATATTCCACGCTAAACGTCGCTGAATATATTTTCACAATTGCTTTATATTTAAATAATTGAGTCTGTACAAACGTCGTTGGAACTACGATCTATTAAGTTCCAACGACGATAAAATTCAGAAAACCTTCAACGCTTATACAACCTTGTTTATACATACGGTAAAACACACTTTATTCAATATCGTAGAAGCAAGTAGGAAAATCCGTGAAACATTTGAAGTAAATTTAAATAAAGTTTGTTCCAAGTTTCCGAATAAATAATGCTTGTCTCTTTTCTGTGGATATGTAAAAAGTACTATTGTTAAATGTTTAAGAATCAGTCCAAATAATAGTGCATTAAAAATATGCTACGATCGTAAAAATTGAAATTAACTAATGATATTTGTGGAGGAGGGGGCACCATCAATCCCAATGGATCTTATAGGAACAGCAGGAAGTCGCTGTATGCGGAAAGTGGAGGACCGCTTACTTTAGAAGGCTCTGGGAAAGTGCTATGCCTAGATAATGATGATGATGAACTATGTATAGCATTTTAGGTCTCGAGGTGAAAAATGAAAATGCTTTCGAAGCACCGAAACCTTTTGTTGCAATACAATTGTAATAAAAGATTGTGTAATACGCTAAATTTGCTGGAACAAATAAATTGCTTCACTAAGATAGCCAATAAATAAGACGATTGCAGAAGCCGATAGAGCCGCGAGGAAAGTTATGAGAAAATCTAAAATATTTAGGCCCTCCTACAAGTATTAATTTAAACTATCTTACGGACAGCTTCGTAGATGGCTACGGCGTAGCACAGCGTTTTACTTGATGGTAATAATTTGACGGTGTAAACAATTTATTTAGCAACCTAAATTCTATTATAACATTGCCGAAATTAAAGGCTTTTTACATCGAAGCTACTTTTTAAGTTCAATCGCTTTTAAGTTAAGATCAGTGAGGAGTCGGGGGCACAATTTCAGTCCTCTACCCTTTCCCATCCTTTCCTACTAAGGATATATTCATATCACCTAACGTACCACACCTGTTTTCTTAATAATTAATTTTTAATTTTTTAATGTAATGATTATAAAAAAAATGAATTATGAATAAAGAAAGACTTTTAAAATATGCATAAACTTAAAAAAAATACTTTAATTTTTTTTGCAATAACGTACCTATTATAGTTTAAAAAGGTTAAGTTTAAAGGGTTTAAGTTAACTTTTCGTTCGTTTAAAAACTAGTAGATAAACATTTCATAACCTAGTAATGTGTATTGATTGTGAAATTCTGTAAGTTTATTTCTTATTACTTTACACACACGAAAGGTTAACGTTCTTTGAAATTATAGACTCGGTGGATATTCTTTATGTACATACCTATATATTCGATACCAGTGTTAAGCGTTAGTAAGCTTATACAAGACTACATATACTGTCATATAAGACTACTCTTTGTTTTGGCTACTGCGGTCACAAGGTCGTATGCTAAGTCGTAAATATTGGTTAAGAAAACAAACCCCACATCGGTTGTCATGGCAACGTGTGTAATAACAGAATTAAATTATGCAAATGTCAACAGGAGTAATTTCCCAAAACACTACGAGACGGTCATTGACTTAATATCTACAAGTATAAAAAATGATAACAGATTGTTTACATTGTAAATCTGAAAAATATTTTTTTTGTCATAGATCATAATCTGATGAATGAATCAGATGATTGAATAATACCATACTTTAAAAGTAACCGTACATTATTCTAAGGTTTATATTTTGACCGACTTAAAAAACGGAGGTTCTCAATTCACTTGTATTTGTATTAGCTCTGGTACCTCATAACTTATGAATTAATATTTATGAATTGATAAAAATTCTTTTTGCAATCGCTAGATTTAGTTTCTTTTATCCCAATCTAATAAGTTTTTGCAGTTGCAACAGTGCCTGCAACAACAACATCTGTTGCACTGGTGCTCGACCGGTGAAATACCACGACCCCACAGAAGACAGGCGTGAAGAAGAAGTATTGTGCGTTTAGTCTGATGAGTGGGGTGCCCGAGGGCTAAATCGACAGACAGGAGAAGAACTGTAAGGGGAAGAGGAGTGGTCGATGGAGAGGATAAATAGGAAAGGGAAAAAACCATTTTCTATTTATTTCCTCCTTTGTCCATAAAGGTAGGCAACGCATCTGCAACTCATTAGCTTGTCGCAGATGCCTATGGTTTGCGATCACTTGATATTGGGTAAACCGCTTGCTCGTTTGCCACCTTCTACTATAAATAAAGATATTCAGGATAACCAACCGCTTATTTAAGTCGGTAAAGCGTTTAAATTATTGATTAATAATATGAAGATTAAGCGATTCATGACCATTTTTTTTTATAAGAGAAGGGGGCAAACGAACGGCGGGAACACCCAGGTGATCAACGACGTCCATGGACACCCGCAACACCAGAGGAACTGCAGATGCGTTGCCGGCCTTTTAGAAAAAGATAGGCTCGCTTCTTGAAGTCCCCCTAAGCCGTACTGGTTTGGAAATACCGCCGAGGACAGACCATTCCACAATGCGGCTGTGCGTGGCAGGAAATGTGGGGGACGAACTTGCGCCTTGTATAGCAGAAGGCGGTGGCCCGTCTGGAAATACTGCTTCGCTCTACTGAGTACACCCAGCTTTTTTGAGGCCAACTTGGCCTTGTCTTCCAAGTGACCATGAAACTGAACGTCACTCGATATGTAAACGCCGAGAATACTGATGCTGGCTGTGGCAACCAGAGGAGTGCCCTCAAAACGTACATTCGCGACAAAGGGTTCTTTTTTAGCGGTAATGGTGCAGACTTGTGTCTTTTTGGGATTGAAATCAACAAGATTTTGTCGACCCCAATCCGAGACTTCACCTAATAGGATCTCCATTTCAGACACAAGTTTGGTCCGGTTCTCAGAGGCAGTAGCCCGAGAAACGTTACCGCGGGCCGTGTACAGTGCATCACACGTGCTATCGTCTGCATAAATTGTTATGCTATGGATGTTGCTAATTTGCAGCATGTCATTGATATGCAGAAGAAACAGGGTGGGCGACAGTACACAGCCCTGTGGGACACCAGCATTAATTGGTTTTGGGTCAGAGCATGCACCGTCGACAACGACTTTGATGCTCCGACCCTCAAAAAAGCTGGAAATCCAGGCGCATAGTTTCTCGGGCAGCCCGTAGGAAGGCAACTTCGAAAGAAGTGCTTTGTGCCACACCCGATCAAAGGCCTTGGCCACGTCCAAGCTAACCGCCAGGGCCTCCCCCTTGCCCTCGATTGCCACCGACCATACTTTGTTTTAAATTTAAAGTTCACTTGTCACTTGTCAGCATCAAAATTAAAGGTCTGTATAAAATTGTTTGTATTAAGGTCAAGTATGTGAGTAGGTTAGGTCTTTGAACTTTGTTAAAGTTGAAACTAACAAGTTGAGGACACTACGTATACAGTTTGCAGTAGAAGCTAATATTTATACAAATTTGGCTTGTAAATTTACCGCTCGGAGCGGTGTAGATTGTTAGCATAAATGTCTATTCTAGAGTCTACTATAAATTATTATTCTAGAGGGTTCCTTTAGGGTAAGTTAACTCAAAGCCTCAGTCAATGACGCACAATAGCTTTTTTTCAAATGTATTACTTAGAATATCTAAAAAAATATGTGTCTATACACACTTAAGAAACTATACTTCTTTAGAGTAACAAAACAAAACTAACTCATTTATCCCGTGTGGAGACCAGAAAAAAGAAATTGATGAAATAAAGAAAAAAAGAATTAAAAGTATTTCATATTTAAGTTAATAAGTTGGAGATATGGGTGAGAGTCAAAAGGCTTTTATCGGTTGCTATGGTAACACCGCGAAGATAGTGGCGCTTTTAGGTGTATATCGTAAAAATTCACGCTCATAAATTTTTCCCAAACGCGCCAAATATTTTAAAAAATAAAATGCAAAAAAAGAATGTCAGCAAAATTCTGGTAGTGTCGAGGATCTTCTTATTCGGCTTAAATCCATATCAAGAAAAAACATTAATTTAGCTCTTTTTTGCGCGGTAACGTTCTACACGCCCTGTTTTGCTTTCGGAAATTCCCTTACTTACTTTTAATGGAAAAAGATGGGATGGGGCTGACAAAAACAGTTAAAAATCGTTCCATTAATTATAAAAATGGAATGACATTCATTTGACATTCATAATTGAACACAAATCTATGAAAACCCCACGCAGCGTTAGAATTTCAAAGTCCCTATCTGTTTTATCAAGCGACGCCAAGGCAACTGTCAACATTCAAAACATCAGCGATAAGAGCTTTACGCTTTCAACCAGTATTCAATTCACTTCACTGTTCGCGGTCGTTAAACGTAGTGGCCGTAAAATTTTATAAAGTAATGAATACTAAGGAGGTCAGATATTTTTCCGTATCGATAAATTGTTATTTATTATCTTTTTTTTTGAGAATTGCGCTTTGGTTTTGTTCGTTTTCGTAACATAGCCGTACTTTTTTAAAGATTTAAGTAAAGTAAGTTTTTCATTTTAGCATTTTCTTATTTTTTCATGACAGCTTAATTTTTTTTCAAGCAGTAACCTTCAAATACATGGGCACTCGGTCCGTAACTCAGTGAGGTAGGCAGAGATTACAGATTTCCATTTGGTACGCTCGATAAATTTGACTTGTCTCTTTGTTTATCGAACGTTAATACAAACTGAATCACCTCCTATAAGATAGCCGTGAAACAATATGTAATTACTGAAAATGCAAACAAAAAGGTTCTCAAGTTCGCACGAGCGAAATGTGATCAACCGACAGAGGTCGTCGCACCGACATAATCTACTAGGCAAACATAAGCGTGAAATACGTGAAATATTACACGAACGATACGTGCTCCATTTTTCCTTTTTTCATGCTCAATTTGTTGTACGTGACTCGAATTTATTAGTCATAGATATCTATAAAAGAAAAAAACAAATATGTGTGTTCTTTTATAAGTGAAGGGGCAAACGAGCGGCGGGAACACCGAGGTGATCAACGACGCCCATGGACACCCGCAACACCAGAGGAACTGCAGATGCGTTGCCAGCCTTTGAGGAATAGATAAGCTCGCTTGTAGGACGAAGTCGTACTGGTTTGGAAATACCGCCGCGGACAGACCATTCCACAACGCGGCTGTGCGTGGCAGGAATTTTCGCGAGAACCGCACTGTTGAGGAATGCCAGCCATCCAGGTGGTGCGGATGGTATCTGGCGGTCTGTCATGTCGTCCGATGACGAAACTCGGCGGCAGGAATCGTTCCAAACAGTTCTTCGGAACACTCTCCGTGGTATATGCGATAAAAAATGCAGAGGGAACTGACATCCCTCCGCAAGGCCAGACTATCAAGCCGATCGGTAAGAGCTCGGTCGTTGATGATTCGAGTCGCTCCCCGTTGTATGCGGTCAAATGGAAGAAGCCGGTATTGGGGTGCTCCCGCCCAGAAATGCGAGCAGTATTCCATGTGGGGCCGAACTTGCGGCTCGCGAAATACTGCTTCGCTCTACTGAGTACACCCAGCTTTTTAGAGGCCAACTTAGCCTTGTCTTCGCAGTGACCACGGAACTGAACGTCACTCGATATGTCAACGCCGAGAATACCGATATTGGCTGTGACAACCAGAACCAGTGCACTCCGCATGTAAATTTTTGGAATCAAAACTGTAATTTTATTTATTTATTTTATTGGCGATTCGAGTACTCAGCAACACTCATGCTCGCTTCGGGAATGAGGTGTTTGACGACGCTGTGTCAAAGTTTCAAGACTTTTTTTTCAATTATTATTTTTGCTCCGAGCTGTGTGGAATGAACACGATATGTAACTTTTGTATTGTAGAAGTAAGTTATTTGATGTTATATTTTTCTTCTTATTTCGCTTTTCCAGTGCTTTTATAAGAAAGAGAAAGAATAAGGAATGGTAAAGAAAAAGAGAGGACAACGGCACCTCTCTCATCAGACAAAACACAGAAGTTTAAGCATCTCTAACTTCTACTACAAACAACTAGTTCCTGCTGAGCAATTAAAAACTTTTTTTACAGTAGAAGGTGGCAAACGAGCAAGCGGTTTACATATTAAGTGGCCGCTTCCCGTTCTTCTCTTAAGGATAGGAAAGGGGTTAGCCCTCCGGCACTTTGCTCGTTACACGAAATGCAGAATATTACTACTTCATGCCTGTCTTGTGTGAGGTCATATTATTTTACCACCCAAGTCAGCCCATTCATTCAACAGATATTGTGGCGGGCTCTACAACTGTTAAAACTGCCACACTGTCTCAACTCAGTACAGGTTACCGCACTTTAGTCTCATGTGTAGAGAATTTATATATTTTCAATAATGGGAAATATTCAGAACTAGCTGGTTCGGCAATGTCTAAAAAATCTTAAAGAAAACAATTTTTCTTAGTCTAGCAACATGGCTGCAACTAGAAATATTTCATTTTTCAATATTATAAACGAATGGTTACGTGAACACGGAGAGCTGTGGACAGACAGGGAGACGCCGGAGATAGACGACCCCGAAACAAATTTAAAACGATCGATTTATAAGATAATTTATGTCTTTCTTGTGTTTCGGATTTCAATAAAGAAACGATAATCGTAGTATGACGTGAATACTTGGTGGTTTTGTTATTGAAATAAAATCAACAACCTTAAAAGTAATTATAAATCACGTGGAACTTCTAATAAGTTAAGTAAGTATATAATTTATAGTACTTGTTGATACTATAATATAGTGGGATAGTTCTAGAAATTTTGTTTTTAGGCACTTACCAACAGTAAATGCATGTGCTAATATAGTTACAGATATGAATTAGTTCATATTGCACACTTTTTACACAACACTGAATGAAAATGCCTAACCTAGACTAACCAACTACAACACATGGCTAAGAGGACAAACCTGTCGGAAAATATAGTACTTCCATCCTAAGCTGAAAACCTTTATGTAAACTTGTCCCATATTACTTACAAACGGAAGAAAAGTAGCATTTCTTGCTTGATCTAATATCAATATGGTACGGTATACTATTTCATGCAATGCTTTACTTCTATTTTAAAATTTAGCCCTAAAATGGTAAAGATAAACATTTTCGTGGAGATTATGTAAAACAAAATACATACCGTTATTAAAAGGCGTTCTACGTAATATCGCTTTACGTACTTAGGACGCGCTAATCGATCTTTTTTCTAAATCAAATCTAAACCTTTAATATAATAATCTTCACTACACAAAATAATCAAGAATTTCAATATGGCCGTCAACTGTCAAACGAGATGCCCAAAAAATATAATAATACACTACTAACACATAAGTTACTTCATTAATTATATTATTTGACATGACGTCAATATTTCCAACATAACAGCATTACGACAATTGAACTACTGTTTGAATTATCGTAAGAAACGTTATAAAGTTGTCGGTGAATATATAAAACGTATAAATAATTTTAAAATGGCGTGCGCCAGACTTCACCGTAACTACAGAGCCGTCAAAGTTACTTTATGGTGAACTAGCGTAATAGTATTGCTTGAGGTTTTCGTACTTTACATACAAAAGGGGAAATTTAGTTACGTTCATTAAGTTAGCTCGCCAGAATTGTATTTCGAATACAAATATATTATTATGTAGATTTATTGATCGCAGCAACTTATAATTTATTTTTGTTTGTTCTTTTGTTGTGACGTCATAAATTCTTGATGTGTAATAATCTATATTTATAATAAAAATAAAAAAATGAAACTGCGAGCTGATTTTAATAACTCTTTAACAAGTACCACACACCAAGTCATTCGAAATTTATTACTAGTGTAATGTAATGTAATGTACACCTATCTTAACATATGTACATGTATCAAATGCGTACTCAAGTTAAATATTTGCGAGACATACATTATAAATAAATAAATATTGAAATGCATCTAGGCAATGTCGGGCACGAACGACCTTTAAATGTACCTATTGCAAGCACTGACAACCGACCGTACCCAAAACAAAATATCATTTATGATATTTTCAAGTAAACATATCGGACTCCTTAAAGAAGGAATAGCGTTATTATCAAATATCATAATATTTAAGGATATGTGAATAGTTCAAAGTAAAGTTTTCCGATGTCTATCTACAATTTAATCTATTCAGCCTGTTGACATGTCATTGAAGAGAGAGAAAAAGATACGAGAGTAAAAGAGAGAGGTTGCGTGTTAAGGCATACTACACTACAAGCTATATCTAGCGAGTTATAGTAAACGATATTTACGACAACGTTATGGAAATACAAAAGGAAGTTTTCCAATAATCAAACAGCATTTAATAAACGCTGGGAAGTTAACATGACGTCGACATGACTAAATTGAAACTATAGGTCATATCAAAGTACGCGTTGTAAATCACTTGAAAACAATCATATGAGGATAATATTCTCACGGTCACTTTGATTGCATTTGCTATTAATAGATAACATCAACAGCTCGAAATATTATAGAATACAAAAACAATGCCCTCAAGTGCATAGTCATAGTCGTTTTAACACAAAACTAGAACACCGTAAATGTCGTCCAAGTCAATTAAATACGCTTTATTAAGAATAAATTAAAATAAATACAAATACATGATAACAACCAACTTTCAAACGAAGAAAGACTATGAACAAAAGTAAAAAGGTAAATAACACATCGCTAAACCCGGCCCTCTACTACGCGGCTATTGAAATTACTTGCGCGTAGTTTTTACTTACTTTGTGTTTGATTTTTTGATAACTTATAAACTATCTGTTATAACGTTATAGTGTATAAGACAATTATAAGCTACGTTTAATACTCTAGCTTACACACATATTTATTTATATATTAATACTGAATACGAAAAAAACGCGTCGTAAAATGCGCATTATTTTTAATTGATTGTCCTAAAGAAAAAGTTGTTAGAAGATAGAGATATGCCATCGTTGACTTTTATCTAGCATTTTAGTGATCTAGGTAAGGTAAAACATTTTTACATAGATATCATTATATTTACGTAAAAATAATTGTACAATTAAGCTTATTTGTCTTCTGACAGGTGTGACGTCCCCTCAGACCAACTGTCAAATTTAATAAATAATATCTTGGCTTCTTGCCTCAACAGTGTCATTTTTTATATTTTTAATGTTTTATACTAGATTATAATTTTGATACTAAAACAAATACTGATTTATTAGTTTCTTTTTTATTCTATTTCGTAACACTATCGAAATGAACTCAACAGAAGTGAAGAGATTTTTTATCCAGTCCACAAGAAAGTCAAAAGTTAAATTTATCATAAAAAAACAATACACGACTAAAATACTAGGAACTTTTGCCTCAGAAAAAATACTACACGTGACATTGTGAATTCCCGTTATACTTGACATTGAAACAAATGTTACCATAGTTAGAGACATACAAAAACTAAAGCATGAGTGTAATGTTGTTAGAAAGTTTCAGCTATTCATAACTGGCGTACTAAAACGCGTACTAAAAACAACCCTAAGGCATTTCATGCGACAGTTAATTGACGTCTACACAGTAACGTTATGCTTTAACTATTTTTATAGTGTCATACAGTCAAGAAATTTTAACGTATGATTATGGGGCGATGTTGTAAGTCAAGGTTATTCCAAGAAAACACTAAAATTTAAAGTTAATCAGGTCCACAGAAATAATAACCTACCCATACCGACCGTAGGGAGGTCTTCAAAATACCACGCTTGGTCACCGGCTCATATCAAAGATGTTACATACCTCAATCAACCATTCGTTTCCCGCCACGCGAATACAAATTATCCGTGTTTGAAACTTAAAAAAATACGGATTGTGTTAAAATCGTGTACAGATAGAAAGTATACGAACATTTTACAAGTAATTAAGTAACTTTATTTACACCTAAATATAACATTTTAATAATAACAATGCGACGCTATAACATGTTATAAATGTAATTGACATAGTACATGAATCCTCAAAATACAACGAAAAATCAAAGACAACAGAAAAAAAGTGTTGTTAAAATATGTTTTGCAATTTAATTTAATTTTGATTAATATTTGTATTTAAAATTGTATAAGCTGCTTAACATTCGCAGCACAAGTCGAGCTTTACTTTTGAATATTAAATTTGTATAGAACGCGGTATCTGGAGATATATAACTCTATGCTGTAAACACAAGAAAATGGCGCTTTTTGGTTATGTTACCTTGACGTATAGACATGTATTTCTTGGCACAATTTAATCTAAAAACAAATAGTTATTAAACGTATGAATCTGTACAATGTTCTACTAGACTCTGGCTCACAAGACGTTTGCTTATGAAACATTCAAAGATGCAGCAAAACCACTTATTCAAATTACAAATATTCTCTTAATAACAATTCATTGTGGAATTCTAAGTGCAGTAAAAACAAATCTTCGAAAAGCGTACGTCACAGACGAAACGGTATTCCTCAGTCTTGCCGTGCAAAACAAAGAAAAAACAAATGTACTGCTGCGTCTGGACATCGAATTCAGAACCCATGGTGTTATAGTTAGGCAGTTTAATCGCTGTGCTACCAGGTTGTCTCAAAATATACGACTTTAAATTAATAAAGCTAATGCATTAGAACAAACGGCCGCCTACGACCTTGACCCGGGTATATATTTTGTGGCGGTGCCTGTATCCAAATAATAACGGTTCGTTTAGCCGAGCTTTATAATAAAACACTTCCAATATTTGAATACAACTAAATCAATTGCCATCTTTAATCAAGCCCAAATTACGATTCCATATAAAACTAGTCAACCCTCACAAAAGATTGTTATGTGTTACTTACTTACGTCTTTTACATTACGGACACAACTTCGTAGTTTAGTCGTTGTAGTACCTATTTGAAGGCTTAATGTTTCAAATAGTTCCTGGCTGAGAGAGAAAAATGTTTATTAGTCTCTGATTTTTTTGGCATATGACGACAGATCATATTCCATATATCTGTCCCATTTCAGACGTAATAATTCGTGACAAGTCAAAGACAAAAGCGACAGCTGCCATTAGATTTAAAAGGAAGCTTAGATATTTTATTTTTCCTAAAAGAAGGTTGATAATAACCACGCAACTGTCGCATTTCGTTTATTCTTACTTATTATTCTAGTATTTTAATATATGTGTCTATTAAACCATGTTAACTTAAAAATGGAACCGCTCGTGAGAATAACAAATAAAATATAATACAATATCGATAAAGTACACCTTAATGCATAAAGCTCACGCAATTAAACAATATAAATTAATCAACTTCTTTATTATTAGAATTTTATATTATAATGCAGTTTTGAATCGAGCAATATGTTTTCAAGTATTGAGTTTCTTAAGTGGGTCACCTTCACGAAAGCCGCGAAGATATACGATAGTCCTAAAACTAGGCCACTCCACTACATAACCCGGCGTACTACGGGCTACGTTACGGCTACAATAAAACAAATGTTAAGGTACATGGGTAGATAATAATTTTTTATGTTTAAAGATAGAACTTCGTATAGTGGTAATCGTCAGAAAGATTTAAAAAAACCCGGACAAGTTCGCGAGGCACTAAGGGTTCCGTGCCATTATCTATAAAAATCACGTTTGTTTTATGGGATTTCCCTTAAGTACATATTTTATTCTGTTTTTTAGGTATTTGTTGTTATAGCGACAAGAGAAATACATCATCTGTCAAACACACAGACGGACAGACAGCTTATTCGACTTTGATCATCTGAAATTTAAATTACCTGAATCACGAATGATTCTTGAGTCACTTGAGTGCACATGGGTGCCCCTTATTTCCAGTGATTCATTTATGTATCTATATTAATCAGATTTTAAAATAAAACATCACCCATTTACTGCGCAATTTATCTGTGAAAACTGTGCTAACAAAAAATACAGATATAGTGAGAAAAGATTTTCGTTCGTAATTTTTCGGAAAAGTTCGTATTTATCGTGCTCTCTCCAATAGCTTCTTGTAACTCTGTGTCTCTATATTATACAATGACATTATTCATTTTGACATTTGACACTAATCAATAAAGTTCCATATTAATGGATATAAAAATGTCACTCATTTAATACAATCATTCATTGACAGTTCGGGTGTCATCGTGTTCCGATAAAGATCCGAGTTTTCCCGAAGGAAAATAATTTCTCACTACATCTATGACAACAGGTATTTTATTTTCATTTTAACCGACTACGGTACTATGTATAGTCCGTTTCATTGTGACCTCCTTTAGACTAAACGGTTCGACGGATTTTAAAGAGTGAGGTGTCATTCGATTCGTGTTCTCTTTTGTGTCATTATAGTCATTCGGTCGTATTGGGTTTTTAAATTAACTACTGCTTGTTAGATATGTATGTACGCCGTTCCATTGTAGCCTTCTTTAGCCTAAACGTCTAGAATTTTGAAGAGTAAGGTGTCATTAGACTCGTAATCTGCCTCGGAGTGTCTTAAGTAATATAATGAACTGTTACTGGTTAACAAACTATTTTAAATTCTTTCTCTATTACTTCTTCTTTTCACAAAGTAAAATAAGAACTGAACAAGTCTAAATTCACATAAAACATGTTGTTACCTCTCTCTTTCTTTCTGAAAAAAAAATGAGACGGCGATATATTTTATGTGATTGTTTTCAGCAGTGGAAACTCATGGTTAGTATGGACAATTATATTTTTTTATTCCATGACTGGTTATAATGAATATACACAGATTATTGCTCTTAATCTTTGTATATTCATTATATACATCATAGAAACTTCGTCTTTAAACTAATATAAAGCATTGCATAGCACAAATTGTGTAGACTTTCATTGTTGCTATTTTAAAATACCAGTGAAGGCGTTTGAACGTTCTTCACTGAGACTATTCTCTCCAAGCTGTTATTTTAAATACAAGTGTTTGATACTCCACTAGCATCAGGCTTCATAATAAAAGACAGGCGGTTATACTTCGAAACACTGACGACGAACTACTTTAACGATATTGAATTTTATAGACATTTGCTACCGCGATCCAAACATCCTAATGGTCCTGGTTAGGACTAAAATAAAGTAAAAAATGTATTGTCATCGGGTCGTTACGTGACTGGAAACTTTCAAGTCGATCACAAGTTAAAGAAAATTACATCGTAAGTTTCCAATACAAAGAGACATAGATACAGACCAATTTAATAAAAGGATATTAAAAAATAATTAACATTAATGACTCCAATGAAATGATACTACAAGGTGTGATCATATAAATGATTTATGGTCGTATCACATACGAACACTTGATAGCGCACAGAACGGATTTGCATTATACATATCGGTCCACTAAACGCCGAAACGATAGCCGAAAAAAAAACATCCAGAGAGCCGGCTAATGGTGAGTAATCGGAACAAGGTCGAACCACGGCATTTGCAATCGCCGCTGTCTTTCATGTACGTGTAAAATCAATATGGCGGTGGCATAGCTTCGTCGCACGCGATTATAATAAAAAAATTATAAACTAGGATTAGTAAGTTCATTTACCTCAAATCGAATCAGTTTGCAATCTATCTACCCACTGACTCCCAAGTAACACCACACCACGCGTTTTAACTAGCTCCCACTTACATATGTGTTGTTTATTGGACTGTAGGAATTGTATGCACATGCCACTCGCGCCTATGCATCTTCAACACTGACTGCAAGGGCGACAAGTTATTGCTTAAAGCTCGTAAAAAGCTTTATAATTTCAAACGTATCTGTCATGTCACGTCATGTCTACACGACGGTGTTTATGTCGAGTTATTTTTTATTGACTATTTGTTGCTTGGTACTTCGTGCGTGTGAAGCAATTAATTCCTCGATATCTTCTTATTTTTAAGCCTTCAATATATAACTTTGTGGGTTTTATTAATACAAGGTGTACAAGAAACGGGGTTCTTCTTACTCATAGGAATTTCAAGCTTTCGTTTATTTCCATATTATAACCGATAGTCACCGTTATTTTATGAATGTCTGTATATATATAATATAAATAAAGATAAAAAAAAATCATTGGCTTTGGCTTTTCCTAAAATAGTGTTTTACCATTTTGATCTCTTATTACCTATAGAGAGGCATGCCAATATATTTCGACTGTGACAAGTATCATATTTCTCTATAACATTTTCAACCCTATGTTTATCCCCTTTTGGGCAGTATTATTGAAAGCGATGAGTGTCCGGATTTTTAGTCGTAGCAATTACCTGAAATTTTAATTTTGACATCAATAGCTTTAGTTTTACGATCGTAAGGGTTGAATTTCCAAAGATCGTTTCATATTATGTACCTAAAGCACCAAGTTAAAAGAGCTAATGGCCAAATTCATAAGTACCACGTAACATTTTTTTATTTGTATAAATGAATGCTACAATACGAACATAATATATTACTATGTTGTCAGTTTAGACGCACGAAAATTATGTTAGTCAAAAAATAGTACAAGCATTGGATGATTGGTGTATTTGGCATGTTTGCGGTATTTGTAAATGTGACAAATGTTTGTACAACAACAATACACCTACACAAATACGCAACTTTTATGATCACTTCATATATGGCAAGCGTTTATTGACTTGCTTTAGTATAAAGAAAGATATCTTGATATTGCGTGCCATCAACTATTGGTAAAAGCGAAAAGTTTCGTCGTTAGAAGTATTTGTATGATCACGTTTGGCTTTTTCATAGCGACAGTTGTTCCCAAACTTATATCGACGAATACACCAAGCCTGTAAACATGTGCAGCCATTGTTTTGTTGCGACTACGAAGGTCAATAACCTAAAGGTACAGGACAAGACTTATGTTTATATAACTATCACAAAGTATTTTGTACAACCATCAATTAATCTTAAACAGCTAAAGTAGATAACGAAATGTTAAAGAAGGTAACGAAATATTAAAGTCGGAGTTTACATATTTTGTTTCACCCAATTATCTCTGATATTAAAAACACAAATAGGAACCCCACCGCTTATTTTTTTTAATGTGTTTTATTTTAAATAGGAATTCGACGGTTATCCTTTGTAGCCAGTTTGTTGTAGGGTGTGTGCCCGGACATTAATATATCATGATATATTAGTTCCCACGTCAAATTTGTAGAAAAAGGTCCAGAAGATGATAAAATGCTACGACTTATTTTATGTCAGTATGAGAACATGAAAACTAAAAATTTAATTAAAAAAGCCAATATCAGATCTCTTAATAACAAAATTGTTTATCAAATTTATCACAGCTAAATAAATTTTCTCACTAGCCCTGGGTTTTATTTCAAAGTCGTGAGATACGTCATAACTCGCGCTTCTAAACGCCGAACCAGCTCAAAACCAAACGAAAGACTTGAAAGTGAAAGAACAATGTTTGAAATAAAGACTGCGTAGCAAACCTCTACGAAGTGGCTACGAATAATCTGTAGCACGAAGGTGATCTGTCGTTAAATGTAGATTCTACTTATTGTATTGTATTTTATAAATATTAAATCATTATAATATAATGAATATTGACTATTATAATACATTTTGGTAAAACTGTAAAAAATACTAAATGATTTAACACATTGTTACATTATACATTGTTCCTAATGATTCTTAAACGTATGGTGTATAAATCACTTTCAGAAAATTCATTATTTATTATTAAGTATCAAATATAATTTATAAAAATTCAAATAAAACTTTGGACCCTAGTTTAATATTTAAATAAGAAACTTTACTCACCGATAATCCCGGGTTGCAACCGGAAGTGATGGAATTCTTCCTGAACTTCGGTACGCATATTTGCATCGAACTTTTCCCTTTGGGAGGGCCAGCGCATCCGTACTCATCGGTCCGGTCGTTTCTCGTCAAATTTATGTTATTCGTGTTGTTAACCTTTACTAAAATATTACAAGTCTGCGAAGCGATCTGGAAGAGGCCCTCCTCTAAGTTCCTCTTGTTTGTGTACTGTCGATTGAAGTGCAAATAGTCCCAAAGGGAAGGCATTTTTACTCAACAATTGCGTATACAAGTTCGATACAATTTTAAATTCGCCTGCCGCGTGCGCCCGCCTTGAGTCGCAAACCCGATGTGGCGTTAGGGTTGTCTTGCTGTTCTGTTGTGGACTTGCGCGTTAAAGTTTAGTTTTGACAGGTACTGTCGAGCGGTACAGTTTTAAAACTTTCTAACTTATCTGTTTTACGGATTTATATAATTACTGTGAAATAAAGTTTAAAGGATTGGAAAACAAATCCATCGTGATAAGCTATTAAAATAGAAATACACTTACTTCTCACCAAATGTCATTACTTACTGGTTGAATATGAAAGCTGAAAGGCTTTAGTGCCTCTTTTATCGCCAATGCCGCCTTAAAAAATTTAATTTCATTGAACTGAATAAAGTAATAGCTATAAGAGTGCTGGGTCCAACTTTATAAGTTAATTAAGGCGACGAGTCCGCCTTCTCTAATATTCCGAAATGGTTTTGCACCAGAGAATTGGGATATATTTAAAAATAAAAGTGTACTGTGGATTTTGTTATTTTAATCAACATAGTGAAGAATTAAGATGAATAATAACAACATTTGACGTCAACATAACCCTAGGCTACACTTTTTTTTAATACTTTAATGCGTTCAGGAGAGATTATTTTCTAAATAATTATAATTTAAGAAATAATTTGTATGTAAAACGTTTTGTGCGTGATGATACCGTGCCGACCACACCGCTAAACGAAGTTTTACTTGATTAGTGAAGCGAATGTATTAGGTAAATTAATTTTATTAAAAAAATTGAACCTCGTAGATGACAAATAACTTTCTAACTATCGATTAACTTTTTAACGTGAGTTTTATCGTGAATACATGAAAACATTGCGTTAATATTTTTTCAGTTATTTTTGTCACGTTAATATATATATAATAGTGGTGCATTACTTTCTTTATTATTCTGATTTAATTTATGTTATAATTAGCTAGGATGAGTCATTAAAGGATACTTATGTCTCCCCTGATATTGTGGAAGTTCATAGGCGGCAGTGGTTCTCGTTTGCGCTCGTATCCTATAGAAAAAACATATTAAATCAATAAATAAAACGTGAAGCACTACTCAATATACAAGACAATTTACTCTGAGAACTGTTGTTCGTTAAAATCCCCTGTCTAGGTTACCCCTGCCCATTTATCTTGGATTTTAACAAATTAAGGTCTTGGTTAGTTTTACATTTCGAAATATTATTTCAGCGAAAGATTACGTATTGCAGTCATGAACAATTCTTACATTAAAAACTTTACCGATAACTTGTATTCAAATAAAATGAATAAACTAGTAGTTTATTCAATGTTTTCTTTCATTTGTATAATTTTGTTTTAATTTTTTGTTAGTTTTCTTTGCGATTTCCCTATAAACGAAGATTCACTTCTTTCGAACGCACGGTAAAACTTTGATATCTATTATGAAAGGATGGAGATCTACCGTTTGTCTAAACGCAGAATGGTAGAATAGAGATGGGGAAATTAATTGGTGGATTTCCTGCCTCCTCCGCACTCTCCCTAAAACCTGTATAAAACTGAAAGGCTAGCCACTTTGAATCTATGCTTAAGACTGAATAAATTAGTGTGTAAAAATAAGCGAGCATTACACATTACAGGTGTCGCACATGTTGTGTAACATCCGTCAAATTACCTTGATAATAAGCCAAATTAACTTTATACAAATGAGTTGGTACTATCAGATGGTTAAAATCAAATATCAGTTTACTATTTAACGATTTGCCTTCAACAGTTTATAAACTATCTAGAAATTACTCGTTAAACTTGGCGATAGTGTATAATATGCCTTGGCCGATTAAAAACTGACCGAATTCACAATCGATCGGTGGCATTTATGATGTCACTTTTAATTTTATTTTATTATTAACCAACGTTTACCGCCGAGGGGTAACATTACTTTATATTTACTCTACACTCAAGGTAACTTAAAACGATACTATCAGAAACAAAACATTATTGTTCGTCAGGCAACTCCCTTGGCTTCCAATTTGCCCGTAAAGTGCGCAGTCTACCTCACTCTTTTAATATTTAAGGAATTGTACATATTTGAGAACGCAAACTGAAAGTCTATACTTTCGACCTTTGTGGTTGGTTACCTCTTTACTTTTAACTAAATGTCTACCTAGTAAATTAAATGGAGTAGGTATTCGTTTTCTATAGAAAAAACGCGATGTACTTCATTGGTGCTTTAATTTATATACTACTATGTCTAACTTAACCTTTCGAAGTAACGACACTTTTTCTTCTTAAGTTTCTGTCTAAGAGTTCTCGTATCTTCCTCTGTATTCTCGAAAGCCAAATTACTTCTTTAGAGAATTTAAACCAGTATTAATTTATGACTAATTATATTTTTATCTTGCAAAAGTGAAAAGAAGAACTTATATAGATCAGATTAGTGACATAGAAGGGCGATATATGGAGTACCAGAGATAGAAGTGTGCCAGGATCGCGCCAATTGGAAATCCATGATGTCTGTCTACAACTTGGGCATGAGCGCAAATTTATTGAAATAATGTCCGTTGCACGAATGGGCCGGTACCACCGGTGGAATATAACGACCTCACAGAAGGCAGGCGTGAAGTAGAAGTATTCTGCGTTTCTTGTGATGAGTGAGATACCGGCGGGCCAAAGCTAGTCCTCTCCACCTGGAAGCGGAAGAGGATTTGATGGGTGAGGGTGTGGATAGGAAAGAAAATAAA
This sequence comes from Papilio elwesi, assembly GCA_029849275.1. Taxonomy (NCBI): domain Eukaryota; kingdom Metazoa; phylum Arthropoda; class Insecta; order Lepidoptera; family Papilionidae; genus Papilio; species Papilio elwesi. Next base: position 9,411,283 of record CM056697.1, read on the forward strand.
CTTTTTCCTGTCTAATCCCTCATCATTAAAGGTAGGCACCAAACGACACTTCACTCTTCAAAATCAGTCAAGCTTTATAGGCCACATGAGATTATTATAGGCAAACTTTCCTTTTGTCATGTTAAAATATAAATGACATGGGGCACTCTTGCTACATTCAATAACTTTATAAGCCAATACTTTATTAGGAACATGAAATATAATTTAAAAATAATAATGGTTTGCAAAATAATTGCTTTCTACACGCCTCAACAAATCAATTTGAACGATCTACCTCTACGTCTACGTCTAAAAAGATATCAACATTCTTGAGTATACATCCCTACTAATATTATAAACGTGAATGTAAGTTTGTTTGTTACGCTTTCACGCGAAAACTACTCAACCGATCAAATAACTTTGTACACATATTCTTGGAGATACTAGAAGTAACATAGGATACTTTTTATGAAAAAAGAAATTACGAAAAAAAAATGTTTGTTACTTTTTCACTTAAAAGCTGCTGAGCGGATTTGGATGAAATTTGGTACAGGGATAGATTGTGATCTGGAATAGCACATGAGCTATTTTTTATCCCGGATAAATGTACGGTTCCCATGTGATACGTTTTGTTTTTTTACGGGTGCATATCTACATATATAAAAGAAAATGTTCCATATAGATTCCGAAACGGCTACCAGGGCAGATCACTAGTATCATGATAAATAAGAAAATTTCTCTTTTTGAAACGTAAAAGTAAACTTATTTTTACTTACTGATTTTAGTGAAAAAGGAAAAGGAATTTTAGGACCATTGACTACTACTAATGATAGAGTTTATTATGGAAATATAGTTTAATGAGCTTATTCTAAATTACTTTTAAAGATCATACACAAAGTTTTATCAGAAGTAATTGGCAATGATTCCAACTTAGCGACGTGATTCTGGGGTTTGCACCCCACTTCGTCGTGATTCTTGGGGAGTCTTCTCATCATCATCTTTCATTTCTACATCATCGGAAATGGATTCAGTTTCATCAGAATCATCCAAAATAGCTTGAAGCTGATGTATTGATGTTACTAGTACATGAAATTGTTTCTTTCTCAGTGTCAATCTGCTTTCCAATTGCTGTTTTGATCCTTCTAAACTACTCAATTCTTTTTTTAATGTGGCAAGTCTCTCCAATGTTTCTTTTCTATCAGGCTGTTCACTTATAACTTTAGCTAGAACATCATATTCTATACGATTTTTACGAACAGTTTTTGCTTGAGCTAAATCTGTTTTGCTCTTCTCTATGTTGCTTTTTGCCACTTCTATACCGTTTTCTAATATTTTTGACAGTGATTCGTAGCTATTCAACTCTGCAGCCATCATTCTAGCACCTAGCTGGGATTTTGTTACAGCAAATTCACATTGAGCAAGCTGTGCCAACATCCTATCATGAGTTGATTTACTGAAAATACATTAAAAAATGTAATAAAAATTTGTAATATGTATAATGGCTTATTGATGCACCACCGTTCAAACCCCTGAACCCTCGTCTTATTGAGAGTGGATAAAGATTTCTATATCCGGATAAGGTTAAAAAGACGAACAAAAACAATTCAAAGTTTTACTAACCTCTCTTCCAGTTTTTCATCGGTATTGTTACACCATTTTATCAATGTTTTCAACAGTACATTTAAGCGACGGTCATCCCCTGTACCATCACCATCAATAAGTAATCTCCTTCTAATAACGTCTTCTGCAATTTGTAAATTGTATGACAAATACTTATTTTAAGTCAATATATAATGGAAAATACTAAGTTATAAGCAATTTACAAGCTTTTTTAAACTTACCATCCCCCATTTTCGTATTTATTAAATACTGTTCTATATTATACTATTTTAAGAATGTTTACGTTATTAGTTTTTGCTATAATTGTAAATGTGTTATTTTTTTTATAGTTTATTTAGTTATTTTACCGGTGTCAGTGCTGTCAGTCAGCAGTTTTAAAAGGAGGCAAAAGTTTTTGGCTCATGCAGCCATTTGTGCCTGTGCACTATCGCAATTAAAACGAAAGCATTTCTTAAAATATTGTGTTTCTTTGCATCGAAAAATAAAGAAAAAACTTTTATTAATCGTTTATATTTGAAAAAACAATAAGTCGTGCTTTCTCAGAAGTTTTACTATTTTCTAAAATGATACTAACTATTATAATACTCTTTTTATAGTAAATGAAGACTATTTGTTCTTAGTAATATTATAAATTTAACTTCAACACTTAATTACATCTAACCGCCACTAAGTGTTATCAGTCTAATATCAATTGTAATGTAACATCTAAAATTCTAAACGCAAATGTCACTTTTATTCAATGTTATGATTCTTAGCGAGTACAAGTCCATATTAGAAATAATGGAGATTTACCTATTTTTCCTTAATTTTCATGACCAATCTTTGAGCCTCTCTGTATTCTCTACTTAGATTTTCTATTAAAAATGTCCGTAATCATGGAAAGCACAAATTTCAGTGATAAAGTTGAAGCTTACCTTTCGGAGCTAGGGCGATGGTTAGTTAAATTTGTTTTTATTATGGTTCCTACGTCAACTTTACAAGATGCATAGCTAAAAAACGTCATCAAACCTTCGAATGTTATTTTATTTCAGGAAAGTTTGGCGGAGTATTATCCTGGGACAACTATTGTCCTTGTTATTTAGCAGCAAATGTATATTAACAACCCTGCTTCAGAGTGCTACATGGCAATTTCCCACCACAGCCCAACTGATTATTCCATACTTATTGCTATTTATTTTATTCATACCATCTTTGCTCTGCGCTGATTTCAAAAAATTGACCAAGTAAGTGACTAATGTTGTTATTAAAAACAAACTATAAAACTTCTTTACCACTTATAGTACCAATTGGCTTGTTAGAAATTGTGTTAAAACACAGATTTTTGTTGGTGCCCGCCACTTCATCTTCATAGAATAGTGACGTTGGGGAGCATTTTTAATATTTTAGGCTAATTACTTTGCAAAGTAAAATTCATTTACACTAAAATAAGCTACTCCCTGGGGCGGCGTTTGGGTTTCTACTTATTTCCGTGCAAACTTTCATTCCCTATTTTTATTTTATCCTCTTAAGGGTAACATTTTAACAAATTTCAATTGTCATATTTATTAATGATGTTTCTTCCATACAAACTTTCAACACCTTACAACTTTTTTTTGCACTAAAAAGTAGCATATGTCCTTCCTCAGGCTCAAGACTATGTCTGTACCAAATTTCACTTAAGTTAGCTTAGTAGTTTAGGTGTGAAAGCGTAATAGACAGTCACAAAGTTACTTTCCCATGTATATTATTAGTAGGGAAGTACGGAGTATTTGCATTGACACTGAATTTAAACATAGACTTTTAGAAAATAGCTCTGAATTTTCTATTATTTATTTTTTGGGTATTTAATGTGTGCAATGACATTAAACGTCAATAGTGTCTCTCAACTCAAAACCATCTGAGTTTGCGCTGTGCTGATACACATAACATTTAATTTACGGTATAAATCCCAATAAATTCAAAACATGTCACAAATTTTCGATTTGAAAATGACATTGCAATTGTAGATTGATGCATTGAGAGAAACCTTGTGCTGCGATACCATTTTACACCAGTTGAAAGTCAAATAAACTTGATTTCATATATTCAATGATCTAGGGCAATTTTAAAATCCCCTAAAAAATTTAACAATTTGATATATTTGCCTCTGTGGGCAATGTTACTCACTTACACAGCTTATCTACTAGTAAAATACTTTTTTTTGTTGTCAATATGTAATTACAATTTTTGCATTTCAGAAAATGGTGGGTGTTAATCATAGCATGCACTCTGGATGTTGAAGCAAGCTGGTTGTTGGTGATGTCCCAGAGGTTCACATCCGTGTTGAGCTGACAGCTGCTGGCCTGCAGTGGTGTGGGCGCAGCTTTAGTGGGTGGAGCATGGAGGGGCCAGAGGTTAGGCATTGCTCACATGGCCGGAGCTACATTAGGTCTAATGGCTGTTGTTTGTGTTGTTTGGGCAGACGTGGAAGGTGCACCTACTGATGGTAATATATAATTTATTTAACCATGTTAACTTTAAAATTTATGATTACAACTATGTAATTTACCACAGGCTATTTAAAAAAGGAGTGAGGTGTTCTATCCATGCTGGGTGTCCACACCCAGTTAGAATGGAGTTCCTGTACAGTATCCCTGTACTTTACTGTTTAAATACCCTGTACTTACCTAAAATTATCTCTATTATCTAAAGTTCTGATTGACTGTCAGTGACAGTGATGAACTGACTTTCACAACTCATTTTTAGTAATAAAAATAACCTAAAATTCTGACAAATTTATATTTTTGTTTATATTAATAAAAAAGGATATTTAAACAAAAATTAAATGGCATTAAGTAAGTTAGAACTTTTGCTTATGGCACTCGACTTGTGAGAGTACACTATCGGACGCTATCTGACCGAAACCGAAACCAAATTTCGGGAAGTCTTAGTTTCGGCCAAACCGAAACCGAAAATGACACTTTGTTACAAGGATCATGTTTTGATGGAAAAATAAAGAAAACGTTATTATAATCAAGACGGTCTTTATCTTTAAAACACAAAGGTATGCAGTCTTCGACATTTTAGCCTGTTGGTATGAGAATAACAACCCCTCATTTAAGAAAAAAATATTAATTTCTCCTTAAAAATACTCCAAATTAGTGAGTATTTGAGTATTAGTTAGATTCTTCTTTTGAATTATTCATGGTTTTTTTTTAATATTAAACACATAATTAACTAATAGCACAATAGTTATAGGTTGGTTTTTAAGTAATAAATAAAACAAAATGTGATTAGTATTATTAGTAGAGATAATACTGTAAGCTAGCTGTACTCCGAGAGTCACCACGCCGTGCATTTTACTTTAACAAAATCGTTTTACAAATACATGACAATTTATTTGTTAAAAATATGTAAAAAGAATCTGTGCCACTCTCATTTTTTTCTAACTATTAAGTTATTATTTATCAGAAACCGCTGTCTGCTCAATTGTCATTATTTTCTAATTTTCCGCACAACTTTCTTAATTTTTTCTTCCATAATAACCTTCGCCGGAGTATTATCATTCTCACAAACACAAAAAAAGAATTAGAGAAATCATTCTAGCCGTTCACATGTCATGTCGTGACCATAGGAAATAGGGATTCATTTTTTCGTATATATATATATATATAGATAAAAAATTCTCATTCTTATATCGTCATATGGCTTACATACTGCTGTTATATATTTTCTACACTCCTTTTCTTTATATGTAGGTAGGTCCTAACCATAGGTATAAAAGATTGTTTTGTTTGCAGGTAAAAATCAACTTGTAGGTGACATGCTTTGCTTGGCAGGTTCATTGCTCTACGCCCTGGTGACAGTTCTTCAAGAGATTGTTCTTAGTAAACAATCTTGCTCAGAATATTTGGCCCTACTTGGATTTATCGGTGGAGTTGTTTCTTGCACACAAACATTTTTTCTAGAATTTACCGAACTTCTAACATTCCATTGGTATGAATTGGAGACGGTGGTGCAATTAGGTAGCTACTGTGGAGTACAAACTATATTCCAAATCCTGCAGAGTTTTATGCTAAGAGATGCAGGGTCCATTATACTACATCTCTCATTTTTATCGGCCGACTATTATACGCTAATCGCAGGGATGTACATTTTCCAGTTTAAGGTGAGGTTCTTGTTTAGTCTTGTTTGCATATTTAGATTTATAAGTTAAACTAATATTTCAGTAACAACTAATTCATTATCAGCAAACAGCTGGATATGGTTCTCTCTCTTGATTATACACATAAAGGTTCGTCATCCAGTGAACTCCTGCAACCTTGACCAGACCCTTGACTTTTGTTATGCATGTGACACTGCAACTCTAGATCTTTTGGCCAACAATTAATTGGTCTTTGAATGGATACCATCTGATATCATTAACAAAAAAGGATATTTCCTGTCAATCCTCCGTCGAATTCTCTTCCCCTTCCCATCCATGCCATATAACTAAAGGATAGGAAGAAGAAAAAAACTAGGAATAGGGCTCTGACGCCTCACTCATCAAACGAAACGTCGAATTGCTACTTCACATCTGTCTACTGTGAGGTTGTGGTACTTTACCAGTTGAGCCGGCTGTGTGGCTCTACCACTGTTAAGTATTTATGCATGTATAGTGATTTATAATTGTAGTGAATTAGTCTTTTATTGCATTTTAATTCTTTTGAGCGATACATAAATTATTTTGGTTACAGTTTCACGCGCTGTACTTTCTGTCATATCTGCTGGCAATGGTGGGGGTGTTCCTGTTCAGCGCGAGATCGACCCGCCCGCTGCCATCTCAAGAAGCTCTGCCCCAGCTTGTCAATGACGTTGTGCGCTCGCAGGATAATGTCTCTTTGTACGTTTATAGTCATATATATCTGTTCAGTACATAGACTTAGTCACCATACTAATCTCGAAAAATAATACAACCCGCATAGGGTCTATCAAAATAACATTAAGAATTTAAACAAACTTCCATATTTTTTGTTATTTTAATTCGGTTTCTGTAAGGATGATGAATAGAAAAAGCTAGGTAGCTAGCTAGCATGATCAACTTTTTTTCTTATAGATAATTAAATCTGACAAAATAAAAAAAAATGACAACTTGACAGGAGTGTTAGTTGTATAAAAAAGCGACAAAACCATTCAGAAACTGGGTGTTAATGGCTTATAATATTACTTTATAACGGATGGTCAGTTCTCATTTTAAATGTTGTCTTGCTTAGATCATTTACATAGAAGGCATGTAGAAGCAATACCAATAAAATCTTTTAATGTTATAGATGGGATTATATAATGGCTTCACAAAGTATTTTATAAAATCATATCCTCAGTATTGAAGTATTGAATTGTAAATAAACAAACGTCATTTACCATTCATGGCGGCCATTACTTTTTATACTGTCATAGCAAATATTATATGCAAGCCAGCTGATAGCTAATGTTATAAGGTAATGTGACAAAAAAAAATTCTACGAAAATGTTTTGGGATTTACGTAAAATCCTTTTGATTACAAAAATTCCATCTTGCTGTGAAACAAGGTATACATAACTATTTTCTACATTGGCTCTTCATAGTCTTACTAATTATATTTGTTGTTTTCAGAGAATATATAGTACCCACACTGGACTGTATACCTATAGAAGGTCTTGAACCGCCTATGAGTCGAGACACAACCTTTACTTCGTTCCTCGGAGCACCACAACCTAGCATACCCAATGGTAATTTACTTACGGTTCACCCACACGATAGCCAAAGTATTTCAAAAGATTCTTAGTAACGTAATAACATATAGTCTTTGAAAGATGTGTTAGATTTAGTAACATCAATATATACATATATATTCATTATTTAAACCGTTATTTCGTTATTGTTATTTCAAGAAAAGAATTTTCGTTGAGTTTTTAAGTTTTTTTATGGGAACCCATAGATATTTTATTATTCTGTGAGTTAGTGAGAGGTTCAAATTTGATGTAACCATGTTTAACTTAGTAATACATAAATTGTGTTGTGTTTTAATATTAAGTAATACTTGAAATGATAATTGTAGGACACTGTCTTAGTATTAAATAAGACATTATGTAATATTTAAAACTTTTGGAAATGAAAACTGCCATTTATTCGAATTTTTAAAGAATTTTTAAACCCATTTAAAATTTTGTGCAAGTTTTGCAAGGACTTTTTAAAATAGTTTGTAAAGCAAATTAAGGAATTGTAAGGAATAAATATACTAGATATGTAAAAATATTAATGAAATTCATAGAACTCTTTAGAATAGGCTATGAGAAATATTGTACTTAATCAATTTCATATTATTCTTCTAAAGTATGTTTTATTTATGAGATTAAACATTCCATAAAATATTTATATACTAAACAAAGGAGATGAACCATTGTAAAGTTAAATACAAACTCCTGATCCCAACAGATATGACAAACTAGTAGCATGTTGATATAACTGGATACATGTATTAGTTAACATTAACATTTATTCAACAAGTTCCACAACATAGTGTTCAATCAATTATTTCATCATTTAATCACTTATAATATATAAATTAATATATTTATCATTCTAGTTTAAAAAGGCCAATAGGGGAAATAGATATACAATATTAAATTATAAAATAATATTAATAAATCAGCCTTTTTTAGAAGGTTTCCCACAGCAGGGACACAGGCCTCCTCTCTGAAAGAATGAGCCGTAATCCACCACGCTGGCTCGGTGCTCTTTGGTGGATGTCACATGTCGAATTTGGTGGTTCTTTAAACATGCCGGATTCTTCACGATGTTTTCCTTCACCGTTTTTGGAGCAGTGGTGATGAAATAAACGAAGTAAAGCGCCTGCCTTGGTTCGAACCCGCAACCTACAGTACGTAATTCAGAGCCTAAACCGCTGAGCCACCACTGCTCTATATTAAATTGTAATATACATAGTCCATGGTTTTCATTGCGTCTATTTATAAATATTACAAAGAGGAACAATTTATTTTAAACTTTGATTATAATAATTCTAGTAAGCTGCGTTATCTCGAAATAACTTATCCTGTTATGTATTAAAGAAAACTAATAGTTTTATTTGCAATCTATTGCTTAAGCATAATGAGTCATCAATCACTATATAAATTTATACGGACTACATAATCAAAAAATAATAATTACTGGTAATATTTATAAAACACCAATTTTATCTTCAATCATCTTAGCACGAATACAGTTCGTTAGAATAAGGAAGTATAATATTTTAGTTACCATATTTCTTGTTTTATTTTTTGTTATTGTGATTGTACAATTTACAGTTGTGTGCCTGTACAGAGTCCGGCATATTTCTTGATAATTTATTTGACAGAAAAATTGTGTAGGCACATAAAATTTATAATTTTTTTAAGAGTCAAGGAGGGGCTAAATCTACTGTTACTTTGATAACGATGTACAGCGGGGTATGAACACTTTCGTTGGTTTTGAAATTTGAAACAAGTGCATATAAAATTATACTTAATTGATATGATGAAGGGTCAATATAGTAAACATATTTTAATGGCCTAGTCGACACGAAGTTAGAATCAAATTAAAATAAATAAATAATTATGCGCCCATAGCATTTGGCGCGATTCTGGTACACATTCTGGTCTCGCTCCTACATTCATACATCTACGCAAACATGCCCGTCGGTTGTCCGTGCTCATTATATCGCCCTTTTTAAAGAAGCCACTAATTTGATCGATATAAGTTCTCCTAGGGCGCCCTCTACCAACACTGTCACTTACTTTTGCAACATAAATTTGTCTCGTTATTCCCTCTTCATTCTTAATCCACAATCTACGTCTTTCAAAGCTTTCAATCATCCAGGAAGAAATTGAACAGCCACAGGGTTGCTACACAGCCATGTTTTACACCTTTATTGAATCTAAGTAGGCCCCGTAAATCCTAACACAAGCACTAGAATCTTCATAAAGAGACTATGAATCAAATATGCTCTATTTAATTGTCAGTGTGTGTCAGCAGTGCAAGTAATTGTCGACATTAAGGCGATGAAACTTTTGCCCCGACTGTACATTGTCAACATTTATTTGAGGACGCGGATTTCACCAAAACATGTTTGCTGGTCACTGTACATGTAAACGTAGAAAATAGACTGTTGTTGAAATGTTTTATCTATGTTACGTTTGCTCAAATAAAACTTTGTTAATATATTTTAAAAGTATAAGTCCCGGTTGGCGTGGTTTGTAAGATACTTGCTTTTCACACCGTTATTGATGTTACAATTTTGTATAAATTGTTACACTCTGTATACCTAAGAGTTTAACTTATTTTGACTGTGATTTAATTATGAATGCTTTATATAAAAATATGTTGACATTGAATTTCATTTTAAAACCAGTGTTGCTTTTTATATTGCAATTTTTTAACTATTGTTGAAAATATATCGCTCAATTAACTAATACTTTTTAAGATTTTAATACGGGTTTATTAGCAAAATATTAATCCATTAGATGAAATATGCTAGAAATAAGTAATTTTATTTTCAATAAACAGTAAACTACTCTGTGTTCTATGTGTATCTATTTCTTTACTATAGTTCTTTAAAATTAAAAAAAACTGCCGATAGAGATGAAAACTTAAAACCGGAGAGAATGCGCGACAATAATTCAAAAATAAATAATTATATAAAATCGTTAAAGATAAGTCCCCTTGTGTCTTAAAAATTGAATACAGGGAAAATAAACGAAAAAACGTTCGTCGAAACTGTACCTACCATGTTGTGCATGTTACGCGAACCTATAAGATTTTTCGCCACCAAATATCTATTAACGCGGCTAAAGAAGGTTTCACCTTAAAAAGTTTTTAACTGGTCTGTGTGAAGTAGACATTTAAGCTTCTGTGTTTCGTTCACTCACTCTCACCTATTTTTTTTTGTGACTCAAAGGTTACTGTTTTCCTAGCCTGCTATATACATCAACATTTATTTAATGTTGTTTCAACCCATTACGTCTCCAATCAACAATTTTCGTCATATTTCAGTGGTTTTTGAAATTCTCATATTAATTCTTCCAAAATTTATGTTTATAGCATAATTTATCAAAATTATTGTAGTAACTCATCAGGTTTGGATAGGTTTTTTTTCTGTCTCTGGTCAGGTGTCACTGTATGCCTAGAGGAGGCATTTACATCTACATCGGGCTCGAGGCGGCAGGGAGCAGAGGGCGCCTAGCCTAAGCCTCTTTAAGAGTAACTTAGCTCGAAGGCTCTCTCCGTTTAGGGAGCCTCGGCTCGGGCCATTACTTTATGTTTATAACGAGATTGGGAGGCCGCCGAACTCTTAGGCGCTTTGGCGGACGTGCCATGGAGTTACTCGGCACAAGAGCCCCCGAGAGGGAACCTCGGGTTGGGCTGTCACTGATTAGGCATTTACCATTCCGATTCGAGAGTGCCCGAGAGGGCGAGCCTCGTCTTGATCGGTAGCTACTATCGGATTACAATCCCTACCTATATTAGGGTGCCTTAATTTATTGAAATTGTACGCTACGCTTAACCAATAGCCTGGCCTGGTTTGGCCATACCCACAAACACAACTCTCTCGCAGTATGGGGTTTCGATTAAGAAAATGTCATTGTTATCGTTTTACAGTGTTTAAATATTTTTTGTCTAGATTTATGTTTTTATTTGTACTCACTGTTTCTACCTCGATAATATTTTCTTTATTTAAAAAGAAACAAGTTTGTGTGGCAGAAGGCCTTACAGCTTACGCTGCAATAAATTTAAAAAATCTGTTGACATTTAAAATGACAGTTTTCTTGACAACGTTGTTTTGTCAATGTGTCACTCACTGTCAATCAAACATTTCATTTTCAAAACATTTCTTGTTGGCGTCCCTCTGACTAGTAAAATGTTAAATGTTCTTGTTATGTAGCAAACCACTCTAAAAGAAACCAAAATGTCGCTTGAAATTCCTTTGATGAGCACAGATGAGGTATTGTTTGTGATGTGGGCTAAATACCGTGATATAACTTTTTATAGTACTGTCAGTGTTTCATAACTTAAATTATTTATTTAGGTGATCGAGTTGGATCCAGAGCAATTACCATCTGGGGATGAAGTTCTAAGTATATTACAACAAGAACGTCCTCAACTAAATGTTTGGATTAATGTCGCGGTGAGTATAAACATAACCTCTAGGTTGTTGAGCCTTCGTCCGACATGTAATAATGTTATTTGATTACCTTCCAGCTTGCTTACTACAAACAAAAGAAAATAGAAGACTTTCTTAAAATCTTGGAAGCGTCTAAGCATTATGGAAATCTTGACTATCGAGATTATGAGAGAGACCAAATGCGTGCACTCGACATGGTGGCCGCATACTATGTACAGGAGGCAAACAAGGAGAAGTCGAAGGACAAAAAGAAAGAACTTTTCACTAAAGCGACCCTACTTTATACAATGGCTGACAAGATTATAATGTATGATCAAGTAAGTTGATGTTTTTTATTAATATCTATATAGAACAAAAATTACATATTTATCTTTAAAAATATAATAAATGTTCATGTTTTTTATCAAGTACAGTGATATTATGTGTATACATTGTTTTATTTCTAGAACCATCTTCTGGGTCGGGCATACTTTTGTCTCTTGGAAGGTGATAAAATGGAACAAGCTGATGCCCAATTCAATTTTGTACTAAATCAATCACCTAATAATGTGCCATCTCTGCTTGGAAAGGCTTGTATAGCATTTAATCGTAAAGACTACAGAGGTGCTCTAGCATTTTATAAGAAAGCTCTGAGAACCAATCCTGATAGTCCTGCTGCATTACGTCTAGGAATGGGTCATTGCTTTATGAAATTGAATAATCAAGAAAAGGCAAGGTAAGTGAAATTATTGTGTTCAAATTTGTGAATCGAAATAAATTTAGCTGTGTACTAGTTTGAAAAATGGTATTATGATGTATGATAATGAATGAATTTACATAAGTTTTTATTAAATTACTTATATCAAAAGTTTTTATTTTAAGACCACTCAATGCATATGTGCTTTGCAATGAGATTAATTTTCTTGTTTCATTTATTAACTATTGGTATTTTTTAGGATGGCATTTGAAAGAGCCCTCCAATTGGACCCACAATGCGTTGGAGCACTAGTAGGGCTGTCAATTTTGAAGTTGAACCTACAGGAGAATGAGTCCAACAAAATGGCTGTCATCATGTTGTCAAAAGCATATGCAATTGATCCTAAAAATCCTATGGTGTTGAACCATCTTGCTAACCATTTCTTTTTTAAAAAGGTATCATATCATTCAATTTACTTAATTAATTTTATAATATTTAAGCAATACAACATTATTCATTAAGGCAACTCTACTTTGAAATTTAATGTATTGCACATTTAAAATAATAATAATAAATCTTTTATCATTGTACTGTAAATAAATTACTATAATTTTATTTACAATTGCAGGCTTGATATATGATATGGTTATGTTATTATATTGAAGAAGTGTTTGCATAGAATTGATAAATACATTTTTTTTAATTGTCCATTGACAATGAAAAAAATATCAATCTTACACAATATCATTTTTTTTAAAGTGAATAGGAGTAAATTTAATTGGTTCTACTTAATATATTTATTCCCACCAACTAAATTGAATTTTTCAGGACTATGGAAAAGTGTTGCATTTAGCCATGCACGCTTTCCACAACACAGAAAATGAGGCAATGCGGGCAGAGAGTTGCCATCATCTAGCTCGCGCATTCCATGCACAGGGAGATTGCGATCAAGCCTTCCAATATTATTACCAGGCAACACAGTTTGCTCCACCTAATTTTGTGTTGCCGCATTATGGACTTGGTCAGATGTATATTTATAGAGGAGATACTGAAAATGTGAGTAGGCAAAAGGAAATATCTCAGATGATCTGAGGCAATGGCCACAAACTTTGACAAATGGTGCTTTTGTATAAAAATATAAATAACTAATAATAATAATAATAGTAATTAATTTGTTTATACACATTGTCATTGAAAATGACATTTATTTATTTTCTAAACAGTTTAAGCTACTTAACACTTGCAATTCCAAAAATATTGTCCACTTTAGTGCATTACTTAATATTATTTTCGTTTATTTATTAAGTCTAAACATGCTTTTTGAGCATTATTTTGAAGCATTCATACTACCATTCCATAACAGTAGAATTAGCGTGGATTCAATTGCCTTTCTAGTGATAACTTTAGGGTACTACTAAACATTTAAAGTACTAATATTCATTTCAGGCTGCACAATGCTTTGAAAAGGTTCTTAAAGCCCAGCCGGGGAATTATGAAACAATGAAAATATTAGGATCATTGTATGCTAACTCACCGTCGCAGTCAAAGCGCGACATCGCGCGTCAACATCTGAAGAAAGTCACCGAGCAGTTTCCCGATGATGTTGAAGCATGGATCGAACTGGCGCAGATATTAGAACAGAATGATTTACAGGTAAAAACTAAACAATATTCATTATTAGCCCGTATCAATCCACTGCTTGACATATGCCTTCAGCAATGCCATCAACCATATACAATGTTTATGACATAAATGGTTTAAGATTAATATTATTATAACAATAGAGCCCACAACAATATCTGTTGCACGAACGGGCCGGCTCGACAGGTGACAAATACCACAACTTCACAGAAGATGGGTGTGAAACTGAAGTATGCTCCATTTCCTCTTATGAGTGATGTTTATTTATCCATATAATATTTCTTACTACAGGGTTCCCTCAATGCTTATAGTACAGCAATGAAAATCTTAAAAGATAAGGTGAATGCAGATATACCAGCGGAAATATTGAACAATGTTGCAGCCCTGCATTACCGACTGGGCAATCTCTCTGAAGCCATGAAATACCTAGAAGAAGCTTTGGAAAGGTACATTTTAATTTAAAATTCTTTGTTAGCAACATCTATCCCAGTTTGGACGTTTATGTTAGTCTCGATTAATCATATAAATTAATAAAGAAGGAAGAAAACTAGAAAATCATATTGGAATGGCTAGTATGACTTTAAACAAAATAATACTTGAGTTCTTCAAAAGCTCAAAATACTACATCATACATACATCACAACTTAAAAAAAAATCGCGTTTTTGTTCTAATTCGTTAGAAATTGGGAAACATGACCATGTACTCCATAGGAATTTCTATTCAGGTTTTCCAAAATTTTGAAATGAAACCTATTTTTAGTATTACTGTATATAATAAAGTAAGCTTTTATGTTTGTTGTCATTTACCCGTCATAGGATATCAGGTAAGACTGTGATAAGTTTGGATTGTCTACTCTGTTTAATGTTTTAAGGGTTGCATTTCAGTGATTATTTCATTCTTGTTTTAAAGTAGTCTGTATAAGAGCAAAGAATAACAATCTTTGTGAGTCTAGATTTAATAGGATTTGTCTTTCGGCTAACAATTAAATGATTTCAGAGAGAAAGCAGATGCAAAAACTCTGGATGCTCAGTATTATAACTCCATATCAGTGACGACCATGTACAACTTGGCGAGACTTAACGAAGCTCTTTGTGTGTACAACAAAGCTGAGAAATTATATAAGGACATACTTAAAGAACATCCAAATTATATTGATTGTTATTTAAGGTGAGAATCAAATATATGTGCATATTTTTTTTCTCTATAGATGAACTTCCATTACTTTAAAAAAAACACAATACAATGACATTGTAATGTGTTTTACGTAATCTTCTTTAAAGGGTGCCAGTGATGGCAGGCTGGAGTATTATTAATTTTGTCTTCCTACACACTATCCTAATTAAATCTGTTACTCCTTATTTTTCTTCTATAACAAATGTAATTACATTTCTAGGTTGGGTTGCATGGCCCGCGACAAAGGGCGTATCTACGACGCGTCTGATTGGTTCAAGGAGGCGCTCAAGGTCAATACGGAGCACCCGGACACGTGGTCGTTGTTAGGCAACCTGCATCTCGCCCAGCAGGAGTGGGGACCGGGGCAGAAGAAGTTCGAGAGGATCCTGCAGAACTCGGCCACGTCTACCGATGCTTACTCTTTGATTGCTCTCGGTAAGTTAATTAAATTTTGTTATGAAACCGAAATAAGTTATTTTTACGTAAGGTAATATGGTACAAAAGGTAAGAATTATTTAATTTATGGATCCTCTATGTAGAAGATGTATAGAGAAGGAGGAAAATGCGTTTCATGTCATGCCAAGATCACTCCTGGAGATCCTTAGCAACGTTAAGGAGTTGCTGGGGTTATTTGGGAAGTAGGACTGGTTGGAGGATGCATGGTCCGTCTACAAGTAAAATACGTCGTCTTACAGAGCCCGCAAAACAACATCTGTTGCACTGGGCCGGATTGACCCGTGAAATACCATGACCTCACAGAAAACAGGCGTGAAGTAGAGTAATCTGCGTTTCGTCTGATGAGTGAGGTGCCGGAGTCCTAATTCTAGTCTCTTTTCTTATTTTCTCCCCTTCCCATACTTTTCTTATAAGGAAAGGATGGGAAGGGGAAGAGAACTTGACGGTGGAGGATTCCTATATATCCCATGAATTGGAAATAACCATTTTCTGTTTGTCCCCTCCTCTATCCATTAAAGGTGGGCAACACATCTGTAACTCATTAGTTAGTTGCAAATGTCTATGGGTAGCGATCATTTGACATCGGGTGAACTGCTTGCTCGTTTGCCACCTAATAGTATATAAAAAAACGTACTAGTCATTCGAGTTGCGGAAAAGTAGCCCCCTTATAGTAGTAAGTACTTATACTGAATATGTTTAATATTAAAGAATATTTGTCAGGTAACGTATGGCTACAAACTCTACACCAGCCATGTCGTGAAAAGGACCGTGAGAAGCGTCACCAGGAGCGCGCGCTCGCCATGTACAAGCAGGTGCTCAAGAACGACCCCAAGAACATCTGGGCCGCCAATGGCATCGGATGTGTTTTGGCTCATAAAGTATGTACATATATGCTATGTAATAATTCTTATAAGCTATATAATTTTATTTTATATAAAATAATGATGTTACTTATTTCTGTTGGTGTTACTGGGGAGCCTCGGCTCATAATGTATTGAATTCACAAAACTATCTTCAATTGTATACAATGAAGATGATACATTTTACAATCAAATCTTAAATAATGTTATGTTGCCAGTACCAAACATAAAGGCTGGCAAGGGGAGGGCGGATTAATAGGAAAAGGAACTATTCTTTTCATGTCTATCTTCTCTGTCTATTAAAGGTAACTCATTTGCTTGTGGCGGATGCCTATGAGCAGCGGTCATTTAACATCAAGTGAACCGTTCGCTCGTTTGCCAGATAAATCAGTTAAAAAAACTGTATTTTTTTAAATAAACACTAAGGGGTATTTGCATACGAACTTCGCCTAATATAAACATAAATTACAATAATATAGTATATAGGTGTCGAAAAATTCTCAACTTCAAAAACCGTCATAGTATTTTTACTTGAAAACGAAGGTGAAGTAAATTGTAAAGCGATAATGTTTGCGATCTGCGCTTCTATTTATTCTATATTGTACTACAAGTAACTTGCAGGGGTGCGTCAACGAGGCGCGCGACATCTTCGCGCAGGTGCGCGAGGCGACCGCTGACTTCCCCGACGTGTGGATGAACATCGCGCATATCTACGTCGAGCAGAAACAGTACATTAACGCCATACAGATGGTAAGACTACAATAATATTCTTTACTAGGAGCGAGCAAGATTCCCTCAAATAAATATGTATGAGGTAACATATCCATACCACGTGACCCATTTTTTTACGATTTATTCCCCCTTCCAACTCCTCGGTGTCCACCCGTAGGATAAATATGGTTTTAAAATGTTTCTTGCAAGCAGAATGTTCCCAAAATAATTGACTTAAATTTATGTTTATTAATACTGCGTACATTTGAAAATCGCCTAACGCTTTTTTTATAGAAAAGGGAAATATAAACTTCTTTTCAGTACTAAGTAACTAAGCTTGAGTGCCCACGCGGGAACCTCTGCTCGGGCCCTTATATTCTGGATTGGAATGTGGCCGAGCTCTTAAAGAGCTTGGTTAGACTCTGTAAAGGAACCTGACCTGCCGCCGAGAAAGAACATCAGATTGGAATACTCAAAGCACGTTTATCATTCCGTTTTGTTCCCAATAGGGCAAGCCCAAACACAGCTCGATGGGTAGCTATTACTTAATATAACAGCTACCGATGGAGACCTAATGGACTTTTATTGAGTTGCTGCGTTGCCAGTCTTAAACAGATCCCAGGATGGGGAAATAGATAAGACAAACTAAAGGAGTAGATGAAAAGTGGAGTTACGATAATTATATAATTGATATTTGATGCTAAGTAGTGCATAATTGTGTGCAGTACGAGAACTGCATCCGCAAGTTCCGCATGCAACACGACGAGGAGTGGCTGACGTGGGTGGCGCGCGCGCATGGGCTGGCGGGGCGGCCGCACGCCGCGCGCTCCGCACTCCTCCGTGCCCGACGCGTCGCGCCGCACGACCCCGCACTGCTGTACAACACCGCGCTCGCGCTGCGCCGCCTGGCCTCCCACGTGCTCAAGGACGAGCGCTCCGAGCTCGCCGTGGTGTTGCGAGCGGTACACGAGCTGCAAGTATCGCATCGGTAAGGAGAATGCAAATCGATGTTACAGAATACAGCGTATCATCTACTTCTGTAGCCATTTATGCGGGCTCACCGTACTTTTAAATGAACGGTTCCATTTACACTATATTATCTCAAGGTACAAATATTTTTTCAACCAACCGAGCGATATTTTCAAATCATACATTTCGTGTCCTGCTCCCGAACACCGTCTGCGCCTCCGCTACGTCCTCACCCCTCAATGACGAACATAAACTACTACTAATCCAAAGATATATCTCAATGTGTGAAAGACGGATGAAAAAAGAGTGCATGTGGCAGAAATGTTCAGATTGATGTGTGATGTAACACGAATGGTTAAAGTACGAAACGAGTACATTAGAGGAAGCCTGAAATTAGCACCGTAAGAGTAAAAGTATAGCGGTATTTCCTAACCAGTACGACTTAGGGTCCTTCAAGAAGCGACCCTATCTTTTTGTTAAAGGCCGGTAACGCATCTGCAGTTCCTCTGGTGTGTGCCCATTGGCGTCGTTGATCGCTTCGGTGTTCCCGCCGCAATTTGCATTGGCATGAAAGGTGACATGGTTACCGAGGGTGTGACGACTAAAATGACGATGTTAGATTGATGTGGAACTAGAAAAACCTGTTATTCCGACCCCACATAAAGCGTGAAAAGGGCTGGGAAATAATGATTTTATATCCTACAGTGAAAAGTCCGCATAAATCCGGGGTAGTATGACTAGTGCCAAACTATTGAAGTTGTTTTATTATTTTGATAGATAATTTATAAATCTGTCCATTGTTATAAGGTACTTCCAACGTCTTTCGAGTGTGAGCGGCGAGGCTCAGGAACGAACTCGGTTCGAAGCGACCGCGGCGGCGGCGGAGGCGCGGACATGCGCCGACCTGCTCTCGCAGGCGCAGTGGCACGTGGCGCGCGCACGCAGGCAGCACGACGAGGAGCTAACGTTGCGCGACCGCCAGCGCGAGCAGCGCGAAGCGTTCCGACGCCAGCAGGTAACGGGAACAAAAACACTACAAACCGGCGATAACATATGCATGATTTCAGTCATTTAAAATCTGTCGAATTGTCAAGACTAGTGACAATGAGTTCAGTTCAGCACTCGAATGGCACTGGATTGGCCGTCTACATGATTTCACTTGCGCCGGAACTTATGGTGTATATACCCATAAAGGTAGATGATCCTAACACCATGAACAGCTTGCTAAAATCGGTAATTAAATCGGAATAATTAAAATGAAGTATAAGTAGTCTAGGAAATGTGGAATATGTGGTCCATACTTTTCTTTTAACTTTTTGTTGATTAATAATATGTTATAAATATTTAAAATGTTGGTTTAAAACATAGAGAAATTTTGCTGGTTATATTAAATACTAGCGGGCCGCCCTGGCGTCGCACGGGTATTTAACAAATATTTCAAAAATTATAAATAAAAAATTCTATCGCCTATGTTCATCAGGAATAATGTAGGATACTAATGGTGAAGAAAATCGATCCTGTCATTTCAGAGGCCATTCAATGTATACAAACAAACAAACAATCAAATCTTTCCTCTTTATAATATTATTTTATATATTAATCGTCATATCATGTAAGATATTAGTCGTTTAGTTGCGCTTTCATACATGATTTAATTTTTTAGGAGGAAGAAAAGAAGCGTCGCGAGGAAGAGCAGCAGAAGAGTACGGTGGAGATGCTGCAGAAGCGGCAAGAGTTCAAGGAGAAGACGAAGAACGCGCTGGTGTTCGCCGATATGCCCGCGGAGGGGAAGTCCCGCGGCAGGGGGCGACGGCGCGACGAGTACGTGTCCGACTCCCCGGCCAGCGGCAGTGAGGGGCCGCGCGAGGAACGGTAAGTTAATGCTATCAATTATTCATTACATGTTGCAAATGCATTAATATGACAGGTGTATAATTTAACCCGTGAGTCCACCCATTTTAACCCTCACAATAGTGTAATTAACAATGTCTACAGACAAGAAGAGTTTAATGATTTTATACTCCTGTTATGTTTAAATTAATATGTAGGTCTGGAAACGGACCACGGTCTGTTTTTTTTTATAGCATAAGGTAGATATTAAGTTACCACTACCCATAGACATCTGCAACAAGCTAATGAGTTGCAGGTGCGTTGCCTACCTTTAATGGACAGATGAGGGATAAAGCGCATAAAGGATATTTCCTTTTCCTACCCATCCCCTCTGGTTAAATCCTGTTCTTTTAATTAATTAAAAAATAACCAGCATCTCTCTCTCTCTCATTCTACTCCACGCCTTTCGCCCCGTCATAGAGCATCAAATCAGCATTAGTATACATTTTACTGTATTTCGCAATAGTAAGACTTGCCAACACCACAGTCTAACTATAAATAAAATTATCGTATATAAAACTTAATGAAAACTGAATAGAGATTAGATTGTCTATTTACACCAATGGAGATAACACGAGTGTTGTTTACAGTCGCGAGGCGAAGCAGAAGAAGAACCGTAAGCGTGAGGGCGGCGACGGCAAGAAGGGCAAGGCTCGGCGGCGGCGCGACCGCGGCTCCGGCAGCGACAGCGACCCGCCCGCCAAGCGTGGCAGGAAGAAGGTAAGCCACAAAGATATATATATACTTATTGGGAACTAGTGATTCGCCCGCATAGCAGAAAGTATGTTTATCCGATCCGATCAAACCTGCTACGCTAATTAGAACGTTTCCTCAAAATTTCATTGAAATCGGTTTCCGAAATGTATTATATGTTTTGTATGTATAGGGAACATACAATCATACACACATGGCCTTTTATATATTTAGTTGATTTATAAGAGCCATTATACGGGATTGACAGCACTTGTATGAAATCCTAAATACTATTTTAGACTAATGTTTTTTGTGCCTATAACATTGTTTACTAATGTACTTAGGAATCAAACTTTTAAACTTTACTTTTATCTTCGTTCTGGATTATAATGTTGTGTTCCTCGTATTGGTATAAATATCTGAAATATCCAATGCGAAGACAAAAAGATAACTTTTTAATTTTCCAGTTGTACCAAACCAATCTCTGTCCACCCCTTTGGGTCATGGACGTCAGTATATGCTTATTTATTTATTTATTTTCGCAGGGCGAGAAAGGCATCGGAAAACGTGAAAAAGGCTCGAAAGCGAAGGCTTCTGAGGAGAAAATCGGTAGTAAGCTTCGCATGAAGATCGTGTCGAAGGAGACTATTTCAACGTCGGAGTCGGAGTCGGACGCGTCCCGCAAGTCGCGCAGTCGCAGCCGCAGTCGTAGTGGCAGTCGCAGCCGCAGTCGTAGCGGCAGTCGCAGCGGCAGCGGCAGTCGGAGCCGGAGTCCGCCAGCGACTAAAGGCCGAAAGAGAATCGTCTCAGCTTCAGACAGCGATCGGTAAGAACAAATAATCAATCAATCAATAGTCAATCAACAGACTTCTAGGGCTCACTAAAAAAATTGGTTAGTACGTGTTGACAGTCGCGTTACGTCTTATAAGGAAGCAGGTAAATGGCGCAGGCCACCTCCGGAGATCCTCAATCAGTTGCTTTTAACTTCAAGTGGATACCATACACCACGTAGATGTAAACGGTCAAAAATCTGTGAAAATATATTCATGGTTTTATTAACTACATATCCACAATGGGTTCATTATTAGAGAAAATAGAATAGTATATGTTTAGCTTTTCTTTTACTAAAACTTTTGTCAAAATTTGTGTAAAAATTTTCCATTTGATATTTTACAAATAGCTTTTGTGTTTAGGTCACGTTCAAAGAGCCGCTCTAAATCACGTAGCCGTTCCCGCTCTGGATCAGCAAAGAGCCGCTCACGCTCTAAAAGTCGTTCTCGATCCAAGAGTCGCTCTCGTTCCAAGAGTCGTTCTCGATCCAAGAGTCGCTCTCGCTCCAAGAGTCGCTCTAGATCCAAGAGTCGCTCGCGGTCCAAGGGTCGCTCTCGGTCTAAGAGCGAATCCAAGCGCCGTTCCCGCTCCAAGAGCCGCTCCCGTTCGAAGAGTCGATCAAAGTCGAAGAGCCGTTCGCGCTCCCGTTCTAAGAGCGCTTCAAGATCAAAGAGTCGTTCACGATCCAGGTAAATATAATTATAATTTGTAACTAACAATTGCAATAAGTCGCAGTATATAAAATATGCCTAATTTTACAGGTCGAAGAGTAGATCAAGATCGAAGTCAAGGTCTCGTTCGCGGTCCAAGAGCGGATCCAGGAGTCGTTCCGGTTCCCGATCCCGTTCCGGTTCGAGATCTAGATCCGGATCGAGGAACTCCAGACCAGAGACGCCCGTATCGAGGAAATCCGTTTCCGCCAGCGAAGATGAGGCTTAGATGGACTAAACTGCATATCTATATAAAATCAATTTACCGTTGTGGTATTAACGCCCATGGTTATGTTTTCTGTGTATCATAATAGAAATAATAAAATTTGACATATTCATTGTTTCCTTATTTTAGTCAACAATTATTTTATTATTATATATTTATTAATAAATTTATCATCAATTTTTGACAGAAGCCAAAGGAGATTGTTTAATTCACTTTGTAAGCGTTAGCGTACATTTTTAATATAAACTCTCAGTAAGTACTGTTACTGTATGATACTGACATTTTGAATTGAATTGAAAATACGAGAAAATCAATTGCGAAAATGGGCTTGTTAAGATGTAGATCTTCAAAACATTCTGTTTAGTAAATTAATAAGTATTAATTCGAAGCATAAATTACAAAATAAATATGTACTTATGCCCGTAACCCAGAGCGGTAAGCATAGATTTCAATTTGGCGCGATCCTGGCACACCTCTCGCTTCTTCTACATTCATACATCTATGCAGGCATGCTCGTCGGTTATGGGTACTTCTTGTATCGCCGTTTTTTAGTAAAGCACTAATCTTATTAATATAAGTACAAGGGCGTCCTCTACTAACACTGCCACTCTTCAACATAAACAACAAGTGGCTTAGATAATATAATCTCAGTTAAATCACACTTTTATTAATTTTCTTTATGAAAATATTTCTAAAAAATACAAATAGTTGGATACTAATTTTATAAAGTAAAACATTTTCATTTTTTAATTACCATTTTATGGCTTTCTCTGAATCTGAAGCTTTTAAATGTCAATGTCAAGTGTTTGGATAATAGCGCATAATGTCAATTTATGTCATGTCAGTGAACATTTTGTAAATATTTGTGCTCAATTAGTTTTTTTTTTATTTAAAATATATATTAAAATTTAGAATTAAAAGGATATATCACAGTGACAGACTGTAAGATTTTGGTGTACAAAAACGTTAAACGTTATTTGTACTTTGTGCAGTTAGTTATGTATAAATAATATGGATGTATTGGAATCAGGTAAACGAATTAGTTTAAAGCGCGCGCGTCCTAACCCTCTCTTTCAAAGCTGGATAGAGGACTTGCATAAAGAGGCCAAGCAAAAACAAAGTAAACTTGAAAATCGGTTGACGGTGGCATTAACATCTCTTTGTAAATATCCTTTACCGCTCCAGACGGGTGCTGAATGCGGTATTCTTAAAGGATTCGACAAGCGATTATGTATGTTCTTAGACAAAAAACTCAAAACTTATAACACATTCAAAGGGATATCCTTATGCACGATTGATCACATAAATGAAGAAAATAGCCAGGGCCTGACTTCTGATATACTTAATAACCCGAAGGCAACAAGATCTCATGCGGCTGAAGAATATGACATAGAAATTCCCAATGTTGTAGTAAAATCTAGTACTGAAGTAGTTTCCAGTCCAAAGAAGTCTCAGAGTGTGATAAGTATTGGTAGCCCTCGTAAAACTAATTCTATTACTGTTTATAAGCCATCATATCGATCTGGCGGATATGCTATCTTACTGGCATTGCTTGAACTGTCAAGTGGTGCTGAGAAAAAAGAAATAGATAAAGAAACATTGATTGAGTATGCTGAAAAGTATTGTGATACATCATTTACTATCAAAAAGCCAAATATTTTTTATACAGCTTGGTCCAGTATGGGAACATTGATAACAAAAGGCTTAGTTAAAAGATGTAAAGGCAAAAAAACTCGATATTTCTTGACTGATGATGGTTACACAATAGCAAGAGATTTGTCAATAAATGCTCCAAAAATGCCAATCACACCAGATATTATTTATATAGATACAGCTCCAAAAGAGATATTTCAAGATGAGCATGAGAATTCTAGAGTATCAAACTTAATTGAAGATATTTCAACAAATAGCCAAACCTCCTCTGTAAGAAATTCACAAATTGATTTAATAGAAATGGCACCAGATACATTTGACATAGTATTACTGATAGACAAAAAGGAAACAAGTGGGTATGTGAACTGTCTTGTTGTTTACTGAAATTTAAATAGTCTATACATTCAATCTATATAACTTATTCTAATATTGGCAGATTCCCATGTACTTAGAACCAGCAGCAGCCTTAGGGTATGATGAGAGGAGCAGTTGCTCTGAGCATCATTAGGGTAACCAAAGAGAGGAGGCTTCATGCATGGGGCCCAGACCGAATTGGTCTTTGGGTACCTGTTTATTATAAAAAAATATTATAAACAAAAAATAATTTTCATTCAGATGAACATAAAAAGGGGCACCAAAAGCCAATCTTGCTCTCTGTTGCTGTTGTTTCAAGACCAGCTTGCTGTTTAGGCAGGCCCTAGTTTTCAAACAATATAGAGTGAGATTGTCTTGATTAGGCCTAGGTGTCTGGGCTAGTAGCAATTTAGTATTTTTCTGTCTTAAAATGGAAAGGTATATCACAACTTTTAATTGACACTGTTATGGTTAAAAATAATTTTACCTACTTGTGTAAAATAAAAAAGACTTTTAGTGTGCTACAACTTGTTATAATTTTATTTTACTGGAATTTGCAATTTGCAATTATGTTTTTTGTGTCTTTATAATTTCTTTTGTCTGTGTAATTTTGCACCTCATGAGTATTCCAAATTAGCAAAGTAGGTACCTAATATGTGAGACTGTGTAAAATGGGTAAACATCACCCATGTTCATGATATAAATATTTTATAATGAAATGATTATAATTTCCTTGTAAAAGTTTTGTACAATTTTAATTCTTGTTTTAGCTTAAATAATAAAAATGATCCTACAATAGCACAATTTAAAAAATATCCTAACATCTGTCATGAGTACAGAACTCTAAAAGTTGGAGACTACACATGGATAGCAAGACACAGAGTAAATAAAGAACAGGAGTTAGTGTTGCCATTTATAGTTGAAAGGAAGAGACTGGATGACTTGGCGGCTAGTATTAAAGATGGCCGATTTCACGAACAAAAGTTTAGGTTAAGACGCTGTGGAATCGAAAATGTATTATATTTAATTGAAAACTATGGCGGTAAAAAGAATGTAGGGTTGCCTATCCAGTCACTAATGCAAGCATTGGCAAATACTAGGGTAAACGATGACTTTAAGGTCCATATAACAAAATCATTGATATATACTGCAAGGTTTTTGGCAATGATGACTAAAAGGCTAGCTTTTAGATTTCAGGTGAGTTCAAATGCAAATTTGATTAATTGCAATTCCAATTATTAACAGCAGATATTTGTGGTATAATTTTGGAAAATGCTTCCTTTGCAATCTGAGGAAAACCTAATAAACATATATATATATATATATATATGTGTGTGTGTGTGTCTGAACATCTTTGAAAACTAATACAGATGGAGATATATCCTCACATGTTTGAAAGCTAATGGTGACTGACTTTAGCAGATTTGCTAAAGCCATTTGTATGTTTTAACTACCAAGTAATCACTATTTTGACTAAATCTGACATCTTGACAAGAGGACCAAATAAATAAGAGATGGTATGGGTGACCTATTGAGCAGATACTGCATTGACTAAGCCCAAATCCAATAATTTGTATTTTTTTAATAAAATCCACACTCATTTTATTGGCAAATTGGACACAGTAATCAAAACAGCAGCACCTGCAACAGATGAACCTGCATGTATTTTTTTTATATTAATTGGTGGCAAATGAGCAAGCAGTTCAACAACTTTCAACTAATGAGTTGCAGATGTGTTGCCCACCTTTAATCGACAGAGGAGGGGACAAACAGAAAATGGTTATTTCCAATTCCTATACATCCCCTCCACCGTCAAGTTATCTTCCCCTTCCCATCTTTTCCTTATAAGAAAAGGGTGGGAAGGGGATGAGAACTAGAATTAGGCCTCCGGCACCTCACTCGTCGATCGAAATGCAGAATACTCTACTTCACGCCCGTCTTCTGTGAGGTTGTGGCATTTTACCAGTCAAGCCGGCCCATTTGTGCAACAGATGTTGTTGTTGAGGGCTCTACCACTGTTAAATAGATGTATGAACGTAGAATCAAGTGAGGTGTGCCTGTACTCTGCCAAATGGAAATCTCTAATCTCTGTCCACAACTATGGGTTGAAGGCGTGAGTGCATATTATACATACAATTGGACACAGGACCTGAGATAATCCATTCATTGCATTGAGTGTAAATATGTTGCCATGTGTATTGTTAATAAATCATTTTTGTATGTTTCAGAAGAAAAACCTAAAAGGAAGGAATGCACCACCAGAGGGCACTAGATTGATGACATTTGATTATTTTAATAAAAGTACAGTTAAAAACAAACCATTAACTGTTACGGAGACATTTATTAAACTATTGCTTCAGCTTAAAGGTGTTTCTGTAGAGAAGGCTGTAGCAATAACAAGCAAATACAGAACTCCTCATTCTCTTATAAGCACTTATAAAATTTGTAATCAGAAAGAAGGTGAAATGTTACTTGCTAATTTAAAACATGGAGAGTTAAGTCGCAATGTTGGACCTACAGTTAGTAAGACAATATATCAATTGTTTTCTAAAATTACTTAGCACATTTAACATAAGAAATGTTTGTTATAAATTGTTTGTGATCATGTTAAAGATAAATTAATATGTGTATTTTGTATTGTGATATCTGTACAGGTAAATAGCCATCATATGAAGGTTATATGCGCAATAACGCTAATACATATCTTGAAGGTGTATGGAGATGCTCTTATATACCAAACTCCTTTGACATTTTGTTGAACATGTTGGACTGAAACATTTAGTCCACCACTACTTAAACTACATTGATACCTTTGTACAAATACTTTTGATTGCAAGTTTAGTTTAATTTAACAAAATAAATTTTGTTTTTCGCCATACATTTAGCTAGATTTTTTTTAAACATATGGACATTTTGATCACGCTTGCTCTTATACCTTCCTCAGCAAGATGTGATTTTTCTAAACAAAGGTTTTTCGTTCGTTTAAATTCTAAAATATTTAAATTTTGGACTATTTCTCATATTATCTAATAACATGAGCTAACCATATTACACAATGACGGTTATTTGTTTACAACAATCATATCTTCCAATGAAACAACATATATATGATTTTTTTTATTAATTATCAAACTTCTCATACTATAAACCTAGCTTCATTACATTTATCACCTGCTGTACTGAATGGTATGAACTAAAATTCTGTTCACTATTAGATTCTATACCACATGGCTTGGATAGGTGTCACCAATGCATGAATGTATATTTACTATTTTATGTATTCAGGTAGGAAGTGGTAATGCAGTTTTTACTCGTTTTTTTGGAGTTGGTTGGGATCAATTGGGGTATTTGTACTCGGATAACAATGACCATATTCAATTATTTAAATCTTTGACATTCATAAAATTTATAAAGGAGGTTAATCATGTTTTTACATGTTTTAGTGACTAATGTTTTTAAGGTCGAATGCCATAGACATTAAGTATAGTTTGGATGACTGACTGTATTTAGAAGACTAAATGTATTGTATTTTTGCATATTAAGCGTGTCGCGTATACTTATAAAAATAAAGAATGATGGAAGTTAATTATCCTAGTTTTATTTCCCTGTGCATTGTTAAAACTTTGAGGCCTTCATAAATTTAGGATGAAAAGACGTAAGATTTTTATTTCGAGGGTTTCTTTGGCGTGTAAAGTAAATAGTTGTCTTATTTACAAAAAATAATTTAATGCTATTTTTCAGGAATTGTGAAATAAACACATCACACAAATTTTTACAATTTCTCAAAGATGATTTGATCTAGCAAAAACATGTAAAAGGCTAGAAAAATGCCAATTGTGATTTTTTTCATAATTTGTTGGATTGGGAATAGAATTAGGCATAATAGATATTGGATTTTTACTAGTGAATACATATGATTTGTTGGTGTAGAACGGACACGGCGATGCGTATTAGACTTGGCGTTTAAAAGGTTAATATTAGAGTTAGAGAGCAGTTTGCATTTACCACCCATTGGCGCTAGTTAGCAATGACAATTTAAGGTATTTTAAAATGAAACCAATAATTTCACATATATATCTTTATTAACACAACTATTGACGACGGTGACAAGAATCAAAGAGCAGAATAAATGTATTGATAGGATTATCTAAGCCTGTAAATACTCCTCAACTAACCCATAAATAGATGAGATTTATAAGAGCACTTTAGGATGGAATGAACTTTCCCCAGTTTACAAAAATCACAAAAGCAAAATGCACACATTGGTTTAGCACGTCAACATCAAGCAATCTAAACACAGAAGATATAAATCGTGCTACATTAAGAGATTCAAAAAGGTAACTTGTTTAGAGATTCATAAAATGAATGAATTGTGCCAAACCAATATATTTCACTATTTTAGACCCTTATTTTCATCATCACATTGCGTTACCTTACAACAACACTTAATAATATGCTTACATCTATTTATAAAATGTGGATTTCGTGCAGACAATGAAGTGATTCTACAAATAAAAGGAGTTATTTTACTGAAAATTAAAATCTCATCATTGGAAAATGGCACAGGCGAATACGAGAAATCCATCCCTAACATTAAATAATACATATTTTAACATCAATATCTTATAATATGCATTTCAAAACAGTTTATAATTTGGAGTATTTCAATCTTATAACATCTAATAAATTCAATAAAAATCTTAGATTAGATACTTCCCAAATTTACACAAAATTATCAAAATGTTAAAATATTGAATATGTACGCAATAATATATAATATACTTTGTTACAGACGAGTGGTATTGTGATTAACAACAAAAAACTTTCACGTAAAATCCAACAGTTCTTTTAGCTGCAAAATCAATCTATACTATTAGTGGCTTCTCATAAAATATAAAAATTTAAGCATATACTATGTCCCAGTCACCATTTTAATTCGGTAAAATTAATCTCAATCATACAAGAAACAAAACTAGGGCAACCCTGTTAAGATAAACTGGCAACATTAAGTGCACAGAGAAAGAAATAAAATACACATCTTCTAATGTAACAAAAATGTAAGGTTCATTTAATTTAATGTACCTCTGGAAACATAACTGAAAAAATAATATAGTGCACCTTAACTAAATAGTTCAAGCTTACATTACATTTAGAGAGTGTGGTAATTCCTTTCAGTGTGGTTTTTGTAATATTTGAAGCCAATAAATCCAATCGCAAGTAGTCCTAGCGTTAGGATTATGCCACCAATGAAACTGGGTCCATCAAAACTGCAAAAGAAATTCAAGTTATCAGTTAAATGCAACAACTTAAATTACGCCAGAGATAAAGCTTTAATTCAAGATTTATAAATTCATGAATCAAAACAGCTATAAGAATATATTAAGAAAACAAGCTGTAGTAAAATTTAAAAATTAAACCTGCTTAACTGTACTCCTGACACCCCATAAAAATATGACTAATCACTTCAAAATTGTGCCATCAAGGTCCCCTTGCTGCAGGTATATTGCATTGTAACATGTAGGCCGTTTGATTCTTATTTATCATAGGTGTACAATCAATCAGTTTTTTAAATTAACTATAACTTGTATCATACATTGAGAATGAAGATCAAATAGTTCAAGTAAGTACAAAACCTATAGTCTATTTTTTGATAAAAAGTGATAACTTACCCTCTAGCTTGGAGTGTGGGTTTATCTTCATCCTTTTTGGGTGCTTCTGTGGGTTTAATTGTCACAGCACTCTTTTCAGTCGTGGTAATAGATGCCTTTTCAGTCTTCTCTTCCGGTTTAGCTGGGGTGACATCCTTCTGTTTATCTGTACTGGCTTTGGTTTCAGGTTCAGGTTTTGCTGGCTCTGTTTCTTTGGCCGGCTCTACTTTCTTTTCAGTTTGTTTCTGAGGATCCGCATCTTTCTTTGTTTTATTTTCACTTGGAGCTGGTTGGGAGGTATTCGTTTTTTCATTAGGAACTGGTGTGGCTTCTGTTACTATGATCTTATTGATTGTAGTGGTTTGGGTAGGCTTCTGTTCAGTTACACTCGTATTATCTGGAGATTTTACAGAAGATTTTTCAGGTAAAATTTGAACTTTCGGATCAGTAGTGGTGTCATTTATGGTCTGCAACTGAGTAGGTTTACCTGCAATAGTAAATTTAAACAATAAAATAATGGCAAAACATAAATAAAATAAATGGCATAATTAATAAATTCTACTCTACTCTAAAACCACTAGGCTAGACAATAACATGCTAATAGAATATAATAAACCCTGTCTCAAAACATGGACACATTTTTAAAAAGTGAATGTGTGTGTGATGAATTGCTTGAAATTTTAACTCTTTTTGTAAGCAAAAACTAACAATAGTATAATTCAAGTAAGTTTTAGAATTATATTATGTTCAATCTGTACACTTCTAAGATGAAAGGCAGAAATAGTCCTTGGCTGATTAAATTATAAAAAATATGGTGTAATATTACAAGACACAATAATCTTGCAATATACAAATAAAACCAATAGGGATATTTCTATGTGGAAATAGCAATCAATTTTAGTTCCCGGATGTGATGGGGGGGGGGGGAGCAAAATGTGATTTTACATAGTACCAATCTAGGTATTGTAACCTCTATTGAGTTGATTAATATATATTTGATTAAAATCTTACATTACCACTAAGATCTGGTTATGTAAATTAGAAACACCAGTTATCTTGCGATACTTTATAAAGAATTTCATAGAACAACTGACTAAAACACAAGTTATTTAAATTCTTTTAAAGTTCTCGCATACATTTGTTTAATTTTATGTATCTTCAATAAACAAGATCCAAATAAATTTGCATTAAATACTAATCCAAAGCTTATTTACAGATGGAAGATTCTGTTGATGTAAGGTTTAGTCTAATGGTTTAATTTAAATCTATGCTTTGAAGTTTATAACATATTTGTTGTACCTTGAGTACTTTTCCATAAATAGGGTTTTATATTACAATGTTGAAATTTAATAACTTAAGGCAAGTAGAAAGTACAGTAAATAAATCAAGGCCAATAATTAGCCAACAATTATAAGATAAGAACTACACAAGATATGACCGATATTCAAAATAAATAATAAAAGTTATGGATATAAATTTATCTTCTAATTAAATTAATAGATTGTAAGCTTTAAGAAGTAAACAAAATGTCTGGTTGTTATCTTAATCAGCCATACTTGACATCATACACCAATGCCTAATTGATGTGGCCTCTTCAATGTTACTGTATCTGGTCCTCCTCTTTCCTCATTTTAGCATATCACACAAATGTACTCATCCCAAACTTTCCTAACAAGGATATGATGAGTAGGGGAAGAGGATTGGATGGGAAGGATAGGAAAACCTTTTTCCATCCCCTCTTCTGTCTATTAAAGGTATCAAACAAATTTGCACCTTATTAGCTTGTTAGGGAAGCCTATGGTACTGGTGACATCAGGACACTTGGTTGTTTGCCACCTTCTTCCATAATAAAAATCATGTCATCATTCACCCTTGTGAATGTTTAATTTGTTTAAAATTTAATTGAACTATAATAATTCATTGTGAAAAAAATAGTAACAATTTTGGTGATAATGTTAACCAACAATATAATTTGTTAAACCAAGAGATAGTTCTCTGGATACATTTTTTTAATTAAAGTATCAATAATATTTATATAAGTATATTATTTTTTATATTTGCTATGATTAGTCACAGATTGTTAACTCAAGCCAGATGTCTTAATTACTGTTAAATATAAGTATTTCAATATGAGTTTAAAATGGAGACTTGGTGAGTATCAAGTTTATATATAAGTCTATTTATCAATGTTGTGATATTTTATATTACATTTATATCATAAATTTCACAGACAAACTAATAACTACTTATTAACAATTTATATAAATTAATAAAAAATACTAAATTTTATAGGCTGCCATATTTAGTATTGGTTATGGGCTAAGAACTTAATGTATTTTCTGTTTAGGATAAAAATGGGTGCTGTGTCAACACAGTCACAACTAGAATAAAACAATAATCTAATTATAGTTTCTAAAGGTGGAAGTCATAAGTCATGACGAGTTAATTACCATTAATCGAATATAACAATACAAAGCCAATTTCCAAAAACAACTATGCAACATTATTTTCTTTAAGTGTATATACGCGCTATATACACATTGTTTGTCGTTTTAACGATTACATTTTGAATGAAAGAATGGACAAGTTTGGACGTTTTTCGGTTAAATTATTTATCAACCGGAAATGGAAACTTGACAGCTAACTATTAAAAATATGGATCTATTAAATATATCTAAATCTATTGATTTCCGAAAAAGATGAAAACAATAGAAAATATCCAGTATTAATTTAGTTTAGTTCTTTATTAATTACAATGGTCATTTTATTTTAGATAACGATTTAATGGCTTCTCTAATTTTTTCTCGCAACGGTACATTCATAAATACATTCTTATTAATAACTCCTTGCTAACGATAATTAAATGTTTAAATTATGATTATATACGCGTTCCTTTATAAAAAATATACCAGAAAACAATAATACCACTGATGTAAGTACTTGGTCTTCATCTTTCAGTTCAATAATGGTTGGCTACATAATATATTGTTTATAGTAAAGTAAATGAACCCTTTAATGGTTAAATAGCGTACCAAGACCACGTACTATTATAAAAAGGTAATAAAATAAGGAACCGCGTTGTTGAGCAAACAAGTATTTTTGACCATGTCATAATGAAGAAATTTTAATGCAACGCAATTTTGTAGATGTCCGATTGATCCAAATTTAAGCTTACCTTGTTCGTCAGCTGGCTTACTCAGGCAGAACGATAATGACAATAGACATAAGAATATTACTTTCTTCATCTTTAAAGTAATGAATACTCAGTCCTACTGTATTTTAAAATTAGTCAAAAACCTAGCGCAATTGATTGCCGACCCGACTCAAGCAAATTCGTGATGAAATAGAATTAGTGATGTGCATATTTTAGAGAAGGCGTATGAAAGTGTTGTACTATAAAACCGATATTTGTTTTCATTTTTGTCGTTTTTAAAATCTTCTCGAAACATAATTTAAAATAAACACTGTGCAGTTATGGAGTCAGAAAAAGTTACATTTAATACTTCAATATGTGTTCCTAGCTTTGTAACATTTATTAAATAGTTATTACAAATTATATACATTCTAAGTAGTTTTTTCCTATTTATAATTAAATACTGCTTTGAAGATAGTTATGGAACAGAAATATAATAAATAACGGTTTTTAACAACCGTAAGGTTCTGTATGGCGTGGATCTTTATAACATTATCTTTGGCGTGGATGGTATATGCTCTTTGGTGGATGGCGAATGTACGGTAATTCCTCAATCATAGATTATGTTTTACTCATATTTTAGCGCAATTCTAAGATGATGATATAAGTGGTAATTGAACTTTTTAACTTTATAGTTCTTTTTAATTTAATCTTAAGCGTTTTTGTATATAATTTTATAATTTATTTGTTACTAGCTGAGAAAATGGAAGAGATCACTAAGCTAAAATGATATGGATATTTCACCGACCGATTGTCAGAGCAGACACTTTATAATTAGGGTTAGGCAAATTCTAAACAGTCGGCACATTCTCAAGTTGAACGAATTATTGACAATACGACGCTTCATTTTAAGCCACTTTCTAATGAGGCGAAGTTATTGGCTGAAGTACGATAGGCACAATGCGAATACGATAAAAATGTCGTTCGACAAAATGAAACGTCCGCGCCGATTGGTCGAAACTTCTGTTGTATCCTGCGCCACTTTTTCTCTTTTGCTGATGTTTCAATTATTTTCGTACCATTAGTAACTAAAATTTTAAATACATTTACATACTGAACTAAAATTAAACTGTTATTTATTTTGGCAACAGTGGATTTCGGTATTAAAACAAGAACAAGTTGACACGTTTTATTTAATTGATATTATGTTTTGGACGGACAACTAGGTGGATCAAGATCAATGAAATATTGTAATAGACAATATACGAATTACGAATCGCCCTAATTCTTTACAAATACATATTTAACTAGCTGTTCCCGCGATCTCGTCCGCGTGGAACAGTGACTTTGTTTAGCATTTTTAACATTTTAGGCTAATTATTTTGCTTATAAAATTCATACATACATTAAAATAAGGTACAGCCGGCGCGGCGGCGCAGTGCCCATTGTTTACGGCGACGCTTGGCAAGTTTCTTACTTGCGTTCATTACAGTTTCACATTTTGTAAGACGGTATGTAAATGTCATCACCTACCTCAATTCTTCTCTGTATTTCTCAAATATTTTGTCACTCGTCGCAAATTTATGACATATTCACATAAACCTTACATATTACCGTACAAACCATCATCCCCTATTTTTATTTTACCTCCTTGAGGGTAACTTTGAATGCCATATTTATTTACATCTAAACAAAATACTAGAAAATAAGTTTCAAGCTTCTAGCTTTAAAATGAAAAGTTCCATACAAATTTTAATCCCCGATTTCAATCCCTTACAATCCTTTTTCGCATTAAAAATATGCCTTTATCCTTTCTCGTTCTTTGCACTATCCCTGTACCAATCTTGTAAATCGGTTAGTCGTTTAGGCGTTAAGCGTAAGGTCAGTTTATTGGGTAAATATTAAGATATATAATCTTATAATAGCAAGAGAAAGATAGTTTAATAACTGTGTTCGTATCTAAGGGGCAAGAAGAGCATGCGTGCCCGACTAATCTGCGTGCATGAAGTGGAAGTGAAATACGTGGAAGGACTGTAGTCCTAGGATTGTTGTACACACTTTCAACAATCCTAGTCCTAGACTATAAAAACAAGGCTGAAGGCTATTATAATGGCTTAATTTAGACCATCAAACCAAATTCAGAATAGCTGAATATAAAAACGCATAAGGGACCGTAGATCCGAATTTCTATATCATGATTTTAGTCGCCGATTATTCGGAAATAATATAGATTAAATTTTTATCTAATAGATTCTGACTAATATTATCTTAATAGAAAGATATTCAAAGGAAATTTTCTGAAGGATTACAGGTTATCGTTCTATCATAATTAATCAATTTAGAGAATTCAACTCCTGTTTCAAGAGGATTATAGTTAGTTAAACTTTTAAGTCGTTATCACAAGTTTTAATGCTGTAAATACAAGTCCATAAGCTACTCTGTATACCATTCATTAAGCCTCCTAATTCAATAAGTCTTCTCGGAAAATTCATTGAAATTTTAAATGGCTTAGTATCATTTATGGTTCAATATCAACACATTTCTTAAGTGCTCACATGATATAATAATTTCATCCCCATATCGACATTGAATATTGCAGAAAACATATGGCCAAATTCTATTGCTGCATTTGTTGTGTGTCTGCATAGAAGGACTGAAACAATTTTTTAGCCGTTTGTGATTCAGTTAAAATGATGGTAATTTAAAAATAGCTTAATTTAAAAATTAGGTATCTGACTTCTTCTTCTGCTAGCTCTATAGCTCTTTGTGAGCCCTGCCTTGGTAATGCGTGGTCACAGTCCTCCAGATCGCTATCCCAACTTTCTAGGCATCTCGATTCATTGTCACAACGAAGATTTGATCTCCCTCGACTCAGGGCCATCTTAAGCAATATCGGCGCCAGGGTGCGAAAGGCAGGCTGCGCCCTCCCCCCCGCGTGCTGTCATTGTAGTACCCGGTAGCCACCTATTGGAATGGCGGTCATCTTGCGCCCCTAGAACTCTGCGCCCGGGTGCCCCGCACCCCTTGAACCCCCGGGTAAAGACGGCCCTGCCTCGACTCGACCTTTGATATGCTGTTAATATTTCAATATTTCATATAGTTTGGTCAGATATGATGATGTAAGCTGTCTCATATCAAAACAGACACTATTTCCAAGTTCAGTTAAAAGCGTTTTGAGTTCACCAAAGCAATGAATAAGAGTACCGCTCCCTCTTTGTTCGATTCCAGTCGAGTCGGGATCGTTCGTATTGGTTGAGGCAACCTTTGTGTATTGAGTCCGCTGATCTAGGCTAGGTTGCTTTATTGCTGATTTTTTCTATACGATTTGGTAGCCATTGTGATGTGAGAGGACGATTCTGATTGCTCGAAAAGCTTACCTTTCATTGCTACCACATGCACATTTCTAGCCGGGATAAAGGGGACTGCACTGCTTGTAATCCATTATGCGTATAAAAATAATTGGCATGCAGTCATGGCAATTTTCTTTAACAATTGTATATTTATTGTTCATATTATCTTAAGAGTTGAAATGTTGGAATTTAATATGGAGTTATATGTCATTCTCTAAATACATTATAAATCTTGGCATTACCATTTGGTAGTTTGGCAGATTTATAAAAGAAAACGTATTATTCGTATATATCGTCTGTAGCTAAAATGAGTACAGGAGAGGAGAGGAATAAACCTGGTCGAGTAGGTATTCGTCGATGTAGGGTTCAACTTGTTAACCAGCTAGATTGATACATTTTTTAAAAGATGTCAGGTCATTTACAACATTTATTTATTTGAAACAAAAAAAATATTTAACTCACAATTTAAATATGCTGTACTATATTGACCTCCTTTATGATTTTATAGTATACAGGGCAAGCAGTGGTTCACCTAATATAATTGATCACCGACATCGATGAACATTCGCAATACCATAAGAACTAGATGCGTCGCCAGCTTGGAAGGAGTACACTGCCTTCTTTAAGGATCCTAAGTCTTATTGGTTTGGAAATTGGATTGTTATTATGAGTTCATGTATGTTACCATTTAAAAACAATAATAACACTTTTTTTTAAATAATAAAGGATTAACAATCCATTTAGCTTTTATTTCAATCCACTCTCTCGGGCGATGGGTTTAAAATATTGCCGAGTGAAGCGAGCTTAAAGTGAAATTCATTCCAATATTTTAACACATCAACTGAAATTGAAAGCTTTGGTCGCGTTTTATGTGTATGAGGTTTATGAAATTCAAGAGCTTTGTGACGCACTGCAATGGTTTCTAAACGATCGTCTAAGACCCGTTTGATTACAATACCCTCCAATGCATTTCTGCAATCTTACCATAAAATCTTAGCATATTAAGAAAGGCAATGTATTTTTAGTAATGGCACACTGCCAACTACACATCAACAACATTCGCAGCGATTAGAAGAACTATCGATAGATTCCATGGGCTACTTGGGCTGCAGCCCAGGACCCCGTGGGTAAATGGGCTCCTAGGCGAGGGTCCGAGGCGAGGAAGTTTATTCAAAAACCAAAGCGAGGGTTTTTTTTGATGTCTGACTATTCTAGACTGGGTACAAACGAAATACCTTTTTCCGTTGTCTGTCTATTGTACACTAACAAATTACAGATCCTGATTTTTTAAGTACCCCAAGTACTATTAGCCCAGTTCGCCGCAAACTTACGGCCCCTGGCGTTGCTTAGGAAAAGAGAATGGAGTAGATGGGAGACGCCTCACTTCACAAGAAGGTGCTCACATATTAGACGAAACGCAGAAGTAAAAAACACAGGCCGTCAAAAAGATTGCCGACAGAATTGAAAACTCCTCCTCAATAAATAGATAAGAAACAAAAATAAACCCTTGTGTCTTAACGATTAAATACAAGAAAAAATAATGTAAGAATGTTCGTTAAAACTGTTCCAAATTCAAATAAGTATTTCGCTGATTCATGTTGTTCTCGCGAACCTTTAAGATTTTCCCCACCAAATATCGTATAACGTGGCTAAAGAAGTTTTCACTTCAAATTAATTATACGCCTCGGCGGGGAAAAGTAAATGCTATTTGAAGTAATTCTACGAAAACGAAATCGAGCCAAACGCTATTTTTAAATATAGAAAATATATTTATGAGTACTCCAATAATAACTAAAAGGTTTTAGGCATAACAGCACTTATATTATTTAATGATTTAATGGGTGTATTTATATATGTATGTATGTATTTACAAAAGAAAAGTAGTATATGTAGTACATCAGTTATCTGGTTGCCATAGCACAAGCTCTGCTCAGTTTGGGATCAGAGTGCCGTGTGTGAATATGACCTAGGATATTATTATTATTAATTATAATGACTGGGATATCAGATGAAGATACTAATACTAATATTTTATTTTTTGAAGTGAACGACGGCTACAAAGGGAATGACTCAAAGTGAAAATACGATTTGAAATTCACAAAGTTACGCTGGAACGTGTGGCTTTGTGACGAGCGTTGGCTCAGCTACGTGGCTCTTCGTCTGGAGTTCGTCTGTGTGGGAGAAAACTGGTATTTCTTCTACTTATTTAAGTATGTTACCGACCGATTGCGAACTTTGTTATTTTATAATCAGACTAGGTATATAAACTGTCAGCAAATTGTGAACTGTACGAATCGTTAACATGTTTATGTTTATATATAACTATCATTTCCAATCGAATTTACCTAACTGATAATTATCTTTAAAAACTATTCTTATAAATACTTATATACTCACATATCAACATGCTCGTATTCACACACTCATCATATTATAACATACGCTTATTTGCACATGCACTCACATGGTCACATTTTGACGCGCTCATATATCCATATACTCACGTACATATACAATAACTCACACACTCACATACACACATTCTCACAAATTTACATTTTCACATACTCACATATTTACATATACACAGTTCGTATACTTACATATTCTTACTTACATTTTCTCTTACTCACATATACACATATTCACTTTTATTTACATATTCACATCCTCACATAATCACACTCATACTTACATACATACTCACATTCTCAAATACTTCTATTTAGATTTTTGTTTAAACTTCAGTTCACAATTAGATAAATAATACGTGTAGGCCGCTTATAAATAGACGAGGTTCACATTTGGCCGATGACATATATAATAACATTATTCAAAGTACGTTGGTGCATACATGATAATTCCTTGGGTCCTTTGATCGGATTCTAAAACCAATTTGACACACTTGTGGTCCAAGTAATTATAATAAGTTTTTTTGTTACTGATAACAAAATTATTTTGCTGTTAAAAAGATATAGACATAATTATCCTTAATCGAATTACAAATAGCTTACAAAGCGTAATAAGAGATTAAAGCTTATATATTAAATATTTTTGCATCGGACAGTATTTTGCAAGTACGGATTTTGCGTACG
Organism: Papilio elwesi; assembly: GCA_029849275.1. Lineage (NCBI taxonomy): Eukaryota > Metazoa > Arthropoda > Insecta > Lepidoptera > Papilionidae > Papilio > Papilio elwesi. The sequence goes on from CM056697.1 coordinate 9,451,088, forward strand.
TAGTCTGTCTTACACACTTATCCGTAAAACGGATTTATGAATAGTACTTTCGCATTTATATATTTATTAGGCTGTTGAAGTGCAATATTATTTTAGTATATACCAACAAACATATTAAATATTTAACCGGCTCACGAATATTAAAGCATATTAAGCGCTTTTGTTATATTTTACGCAAAATCACATAAATTTATTTTATCGTCCATTAAAAAAGGAATGCTTTGATTTATATCATTTGAAAATGTATTTTAAAATATTCATTGTCAGCTTTGGAATATTATTAAAGAAATGTCGCTGCATACATTCTAGTCCAGCATTTTTCTAACGTCTACTAAATTTATGTTCTTAGCTGTATCACCTGGGTACCTGAGTTATATATTTCGAGTTGCAATTTACATAGGGATATATTTTAATACCATTTTTTATTATTTTAATAAGAAAAACATTAACAGTTCAATTATTGAATTAAAATGACCTTAACAATACTTTATTTCTTAAGTTGATAAGTGCAAAAGTATGCTAAAAAGTACATGGAATTTGTATTTCAAAATCTTGGCCACCATTTTATTACCTGTTAACTGGCAATTTACCATCAACATTCGTCCTTCTGCCATCACTCAGTGATATTTAATAATCAAGCAAGAGTTGTGTATTAATCCTTCAGAGTAATATCGGTTCGATTAATACACATCTCTGGTTTGGTACACAATTCAGCTTTGATATGCTTTGCTTTGATGAATAACTCGTTCCTTTGTACTGCTATAAATTTGAACAAGGTTTTCAGTTTTCTCAGAGTCTCCTCTCCTCCTCTCCTCCATCCTCCATATCCTCAAAGTGAGGTCCGAGACAAACGTCATTCTTAAGCTTTGCATCAAGCGTCAAGCATCCAATGATATTATAATAGAAAATGTAGCAGACCAGATATGCCATCAGCAGTTCAAAAGTGAAGACTGGAAAGCGTCCTAATTGGGACGCTCTTTCGTTAGCTTACGCCATGTGCTTAAATTTATGAGCCATAGCATACACTACCTGTCCTCTTCCTTCTTTTTATTTTAATTACGCTATCCTTTTAATAACATTTGACATGTGTGAATGGTGCTTTGGAACACTTTTGAACAGTGATTTTGTTTGTATATAACGTATCTATAGTATAAAATATAAATGGTAGCATCTTTCAATTGTTTGCATTTTTATCTAGTAGGGTTGCAATTTCTTTCCACAGATAACACATTAGTATTCGTTATTTCAGGCCTAAAACGACCTTTTCATTGGATTGGATTCAAGGTATGCTAAATAAAAATCTGCTCTTTCATTTACGTGCCATATTTTAGTGTTATAATAAATAATACGATTCAAAGACTAAGCCTAAGCTCTTAGCTTTTAGATGTAATGATTAATGATTTACTAAGCCGCGATCTAAAGTGAATCTTATAAAACCTCTTTCAGATCTGCTGCTTTCAATGGCAATAATCATTTTTAATCTACGCTGTTTTGTTTTTTGATGTTGCCAGATTTATTTGTTCTATAAATTATTACTTACTACCTTTTATAATTATTACTTACTAGCCGCACCAGCTTTGCTCGGATACATAAATAAACAAATAAAAGAATTAAATAAAGACTTAGGTACTCGCTAATAGAATAGGTTTCTTTCTTTTGTAAGTTCAATTAACATCCACGAGGACTTGATCAAATATTAGATATATTTACTGTGAAATAAAATACGATTTTAATTAATTACTCACTGAAATGGAATAAAACATTCTATCTTGTATCGGATATATTTCTATTTTAGTAGAAAATAGATACAGTCTAATAGACAGTCACAATACTCAACAAAGTGAGTTGTTCGATCAACAAACGTTCAGGTTTATACGGCACGCGCTGTATGAATGTCTATTCACGACAATATGTTGTTTATTTTGTTCCGAATATACCGTTCACTATGACGGCTACATATAGCGCCTTATTACTGAGTTACTAAATTAAATTTCTATTTAAAATTCTAGTCAAGAAATCTATATCTAAGTGCTTGATATTGGAGTCTGGTCTAGTGATGATATAAAATGGTGTTTATATCCTAGTTTGGAATGTTAAACTGTACACAATGTCAAGAAGTTTTTCAAATTTTAGTTTAATAACTTGTTGAAATGTTTAGACGATATTTGGTATGGGAAAATCTTATAGGCTCGCATGAACCAGATGCTCTTTTTTTCAATCACTTTTTTCATTATTTTTTTTGTATACAACGAACACAAGGGTTTATTTTTGAACTATTGTCATGCCTTCCCACCTGTTTTAAGTTTTAGTTCTGTCAGCAGTCCTGCCTGACTGATGACTGCTTGTGTTTTTCAATTACAAAAATTAAAAAAATGCGGTAATAGAGGTGGCATGGCAATAGGACTACTATACTTTGTTAGCTTTTTTGGGGAAAATGTGGTAAAATTCAATTATGCTTTTGACCAGTTCATTATCATTATACGAGGAAAGAAGCAATCTTAATCTTGCTAGCAACTTAACTTGATAAACATCGAAGTAATTTGATAAGGTTATGTAAACGACTTTCGCTGTGACAACAAAAATTTGTCAACGAAGTGTAAAAGACGATTAATTTGTCTACTGTCTCCTCTTGATACTAATTTACATAATGAAAGTCGAAACAAAACTGCCGCAGGGCAGTCGCTTCCTCATTAAGTTGCGAAGAAAAGTGAGACAATACATTATTGTTCCATTGACTTCAAGGAAATTTTCTATGCATTTTAATTAATTATGTTTACTTCGAACAATTATTTTATATAATAAATATGCATTGTTAAAGGCCAGTAAATATAACATAAAACTCTGCGAAAAGAGGTGTATAAAGCGACTTTAACTCGTATTTTATGTTGTATTGTATGTATTAATACTGCGTAGGTAAATGTCAAGATATACAACGGTAGTCATTGTCGGTTAACACTACAAACTAGACACGAAAATCGCACAGGATTGTATTATTTACTGACTATATTCGTGCCAGAAGCACATGCTATCCGCGGTGCCTTAAATCATCAATATGCTAGGGAGAGACATGTGCGGTGCCTCACCTATCGATTCCGCCAGCGTATAGTATTGATATCGACACCACATTGGTACGTCACTACGTCTCCCATTAGGTCTGACGTGACAGAATGAGAGAGACAGAAGCTTAGGAACTGTCCTGTTCCCATATTATACCACCTCAGCAGCGAATTTTGTACACGAGTATAGTGCATTGGACGAGTTTAGTATTTTTCAATAAAATCCACAACTAGTATTTAAAATTGCAATTTTTTAATTGGGCTTAAAGGCCACTCACCAAATTGGACTAGTGTCCCTGGTTCTCTTTCCTCTGTTCACTTTGTTCGTTTCGGAATCGTATAAGCAGGACGGAATCGTGACCTGGGATCACCATTCTGACAATTTCTTACATAAATGTAACCATATTATTTAAGAGAAGTGAGGAAACAGATTTTGACTACCTGGACGTTATCTCCGTGTCCCACCCATTGAACAAAGTGGAATAAATCCATCTAAGGACACAATAAATCTGTCTAACAAAGTTCTAGAACAAAGTGAATGTGAATGCCTTTGTCCCATAAGTTACGACAAACTAGCCGCCTGACACTAATATTAATTCCACGGAGAGTCATCCGTCTGCCGAGGCAGGGGTCAAAGACGACGGTTCCACTAAATTGTCTTGTCAATGCGCCAATCAATTGCTTGAAATTGTTATTTTATTTAAAGTGAGACAATTTAATTAAATTATGTTTCGAACTGACTTACTTATTTTGCAAATCGGTTTAGGAGTTTCGGAGTCTATTCAATGCAAACAATCAAATCTTTCCTGTTTATAATATAAGATAAGAAGTGTAGGTGGCTAATTGCTTGGAACTCCACGACTGTCTAATGAGGTATTTTTAGAGTATAAATACGACAAAATCAATAAATTTTGATACAAGTTTGACTACCGGGCATTCGATTTTTAGAACTACGGAATATTCCTTTTTCTGTGCTGTGGATATAAAGGAATGTTACTAATCGTATAAATCTAAATAAAAAACCAACTAGGCTACATTTATCCACATTATTCCAACACTGTCCGCAATAGTCTACCAAAAAGTGCAGCCAAGCAACCATATAAATTATCCTTAACGTCCAATAATGCAAGAAATAAAATATGGGAGACCGTATATCAAATTTCGCAGGAGTAATATCAAGAGCCATTCTTCGTCATTAAACCATTTATTTTATTTAACTACTTATTCAAGGGTTGCAAAGGTATCTTTACTTCACAGAGGTATGCTTAACATTGATTCTTATTTATTATTATTTATTGAAGTAAGTAATTCAGTAAACATGGGTAAATTGTTATTTGTTACGGTACCGACATGTTGATGTTAACAGTACATTTATATTGTAATAGTTATTTTATGAATGTAAATGTATCGTAACTGACACCGACCGATTGTGAACTTCGTCGGTTTATAATCGGGCTAGGAATATTATAAATTGTCGACTAAATGAATTATTGAAATTTAACGTATTGAAAATGTTTTAAGATATTACATTTTTATTATAAAGACTGTCATGTCCAACTTAACGAGTCTAACTTTTAATTATCTTGTATTCCGACTTTGACTTTAAGCAATATTTAAGTTCACAATTTGACAGTTTATTTGTTACTTTCCCGATAATAAACTGACGAAGCCACATCGCATAGATACATGCTCGTCGGTGACAGGTACCACTTATATGGACGATAATAATAAAAATAAAATATAATTCTTTAGTATGTCACTAATCTAATCTATATAAGTTCTCCTTGGAAATACCCTCTAAACGATGTCATTCACTTTTACAACATAAATTTTATTCTTCACTTTCTCTTTATTCAACAATCCCGAGCCACCGAAGCATACCTTCCTCAATTCTAGTCACAATATCTACTTTTAAGCCACAGTTCCTCTTATTTTTAATCATATTATTCAACGACACGTCTGAAATACTTGTTAAGGATCGCATTTCAACGGCATTAACTCTACTAACATGTTTTTACATATTTACATTATACATTAAAGTGTGGACTAGTACAGCATTGTGTACTGACAGACGAGCCACTTTGTATATTAATCAAAATATTATTATTCAATTAAAGTGTTTAGTGTGAACAAGTAATTATAGTTCGAAATAAACGTGTAATTTATTATGACTAATAAAACTCTTGTTGTCCAACAAACCTAACAATTAAGTACCCGAAGCTAATCATGAATTTAAGTAAGGCTTTCGCCTGTGTTTTGTTTGGACGTTTTGGATACAAATTTTCCTGAAGTGCCTCAAAGGAACTTTGAAGTTTAATTTACTGGGACGTTCGACGCAATTAATAACTAATTTGTACTAGTTAGCTCTAAGGAATGCTTAATATCACATTCTGTATAATGTATTCAATGCAAAGCAATTAAATACAGGTATATAGACTTCATATGCTCGTATTTTCGGCAAAATTTAACATAAGTTGCATTTTTATACACATTAAGATAATAATAAAACTAATTATAATCAATGATGTTTGTCTATCTGTTGCTCTGAATAAGTTTTTTAAGCTGATGTTTTGTATGGACGGTGTCTTATCGCGAGGCGTCGAATGGCGGAAAATTACACACAATGCCAAACACCAACTTCATTGTAATGCTCATTCCTTTATCAGGATGACAAACTCGTATAAATTGTAATAATGTAATATTACTATGGAGAATAACACAACGCCACCCAGTGATAAAATAATAAGCCATTAGTCTGAAGAGACAACCATTTATGGAAGATTTATTAGTTTATCGGGCTGTAGATAAAATTCTGAGAAGTACAGTACAGGAGTCCACTGGACGAGGCCAGAAGCGAGCGTTTATTTTGAACGTTTGTACAGAAAGTTTAAAACTAGCATTGGACGTAGGTATATTGGCTTAAAATATTCTTTTTTATTATGGGAGAAGAGCAAACAAGAGAGCGGGTCACCTGATCTTAAGAAACCGCTACCCATAGACATCAGAAACAAGCAAATGAGCAGCAAATGCATACCTTCAATGGACCGAGAAGGGGAAAGACTCTTCCCGTTCCTATCCTATCCTTATTGGGAAAGCATGGAAAAGAGATACCTGTAATTGGGCCTCCGACACCTCACTCATTCTGTAAGGTCGTTGTATTGCACCGGTCGAACCAGCCCATTCGTACAACAGATGTTGTTGCCAACTCTACCATTATTAAAATGGTATCATGTGAATAATGATACACTCTTAATTTATACAAGTAACGGGCATATTTTGTTATACAAAAGAAAATAAATTCTTACATATTGCTGAAATTAATCTTAATTTTATCCCACACTGAAATGTAAGTAAAAGAAACTGTGTAGACATTCCACTTGTCCTAAGTCATCAATCTACGTCGTGCATAAACAACATATTTGTGTCCATTACTTGTGTACTAAAGTTCAACATATTTTCAACATACATGTATGTTTAACATACGGATATCAATGTATTTATAAATAGCGTTGTAATCACAATATGTTTTTATTATCCAGAAAAATATTGTTCATAAGTTTTTTACTTAAACGTTTTGTATTTCAAGATCCCAAGCACATGTTGGTGTCTCATCATTTACCTAAACATCGTTTTCATATCAGTTTTTTTAAAATGAAAACTTTTTTAGCCGAGACAGACGATATTTGATACAAGAAATTAGTTCGCGTGAATAACATGCGCAACATACGCCAGGAGCACGGGTCATCTACATGGTTATTTTGAATTAGGAACAGTTTCGACGAACTTTTTTTCATTTATTTTTCTTGTATTCAATTTTGAATTTTATTGTTAATACACTAGGGTTTACGTTTGTTGTTGATTTATCTATTTTTGAAGTATTGTCGCGCCTGTCGCCAGTCCATACGGCCTGTGTTTTTTATCTTTGGTATTTTTATAAAAGGAAAAGATTTGTTTGTGGTTAAAATTTGAACAGACTAATCATTCTATCACCATTAGAAAGCTATATCTAATAAGAACGAGTAAGCATCTAATGATAAATACTTAAAGGAAATTCAAATGACAAAAGTTGTTGATACATTTTGTATGGTATGAAAACGACACCCAGTTGAAATACATTTTACACGAGTAGTTTTGGTGATACATATGAGAAAAGTTTAAATGCATTCATTAGTTCCAGTAGCAGGAGTACTGCATGTCACGCCGCTTTGTTGTCCAGTGAGGCGGAGTGAGAACAATGCACGGCGCGTTGCTAACGAGACAGAGTCGACGTCGTAACAAAATGTCATACGTAGATACCTTGGTTCACAAGAAGATGTGATTGTTGCAAACAAAGTCTTTTACGTTAAAATTCTTAAATTTCAAAATATTTTCGAAAATAAAAATGTTTTCTCATATTACCATATAACATTTGCTATCCACATTACCACTTTAATTTAACTCGTGAATATTACAGCATTTCCGATGAATGTCCGCCATGTATGGTAAATGACGTCTGTTTGTTTACAAGACTACTTTTTTAAATATCTTACTGGGTTACTGAAGTTTAAAATATAAAACTGGCTGGCAAAATAATTGTCACTTTAAACCTGTCTGACGGAACACATTGACACTCCAGGCAATATGAATTTGAATGACACTTCATTCTTGAAAATCACTTCACATAATAATCAAGTTTTATGTCGTCATTACGTCACAACGGAATGGAGCATAAGTACATACTATGTTTTTTTATGGTAGATCGTGGCAAACGAGCAAGCGGGTCACCTGGATTTTACGAAGTCGCCAATTGGCTTCACTTTTGGGTCACGAATGCCTCATCTGGAGGCATGTAACATCCATGAAAACAATAGTCGTCACCTAACGATCTCCGATTCCTTTTTGTAAACAATAGGAACAAGACGAGAATCTCTTTCCGAATCGTTTATTAGATGCAGTGGCATCAATAAAAATAATTATGGAACTTTCAAATAATTACTAGAGTTCGGTACAAAAACTAATTACTTCTGTCGAGTTTATGCAAAAAATACCCGGAATCCTACGAACGTAATCTGCGTTCTATGAGGATTCAAAATTATATTGGAGAGGTACTACCACTGGCCACACGCCTAGGAGGGACTCGATGGTTGGTTCCCCCATCCTTGGCATGGAGGCCCCGGCAGTCGAAGCCGGGGCCAGCTGGCAGATGTCGCGGTGAATCACAATAGTGCGCCCGTGGCATCCGCAAAAAGCAGAGAAGACCACCGACAGGGTTTTTAGTGGGTTTGATTTCCCCTATTTGGGGAAGGAGAGTCCCACATCACCACTGCACTGTCCCCAAGGTGTGGTGGTATGCGTAATGCATTTTCCCTGTCGGAAAACAAGAAGAAAAAAGGTACTGGCCTTCATTTATGAACGAAAGACAATGAATAATCAAATTAATGTTAAAGTTTATCAAATTTATTCAATTTAAATCCCCCAATAATTAGCTAATAGACTATCAGTTATCGGCCATTGCGCAGTAACCGACCGAGCGCCTCATATACATCTCCCTCGCACACAAAACATCGAATACAAAACTCTTTCACACCTACAGAGTCCCTACACATCGATTAACTAACGATATTCGAATTATGTTCGTGTTCAATGGGAACAATCAGCGAATGTGACAACCATTCAAATAACAAAGACCTGGATAAAACAGTCACATTACCTGACGAGTCGGTTCTAATAGAAATAATAATTTAATAAACTAAAAATAATCGGCAATACAAAAACATTATCTAATTACTTTCATTATTATTACAATATACAAACAAAAAGGGCGATATAAGGAGCACCCATAACCGACGAGCATGCATGCGTAGATGTATGAATGTGGAAGAAGCGAGAGAGGTGTGCCAGGATCGCGCCAAATGGAAATCTATGATCTCTGCCTACCTCTCTGGGTTACGGGCGTGAGCGCATATTTATTTATTATTACAATGCAAAGAAAATCCATGTCATCAGTTATTGACACACGCAAGCCAAGCTTTATTCGTAATTTTCTACGTCAGTAACATTTCCGTTACACTGAAGGTATTATTAATTACCGGGTTAAGTAGATTTACGTCTGGAGTCCGTGTTTGTGACGGGAATATTAATGTGGTATTGATTTGTTAATAGTAATCTGTAATTATTATTTGTGATGACGAAAACTATAGATGTGCTATTAATAATTCATTACTATTAAATAAATCATTAGGATGATAACGTCATCATCACTACGTATCAATCCATTTCAAATAATAGGACTTCCCAGTCTTACTATTATATATATTCCCTAAACAACAGGACCACTTACTAAGCCATCTCGTATTTTGATGTCCCTTCTTATTTATTTATTTTTTTAATTTATTACTTCACTGGACTCCTCACATATTAATTAAACAAAGAAAACAATATTGGAAAAAATATTTTAAATAAATTGCGTAATAACGTACAATCCAAGGGAAAACATTCAAACTTTCCCAAGTACAAGTCGAGGTCCTAACGTGTTACGTCGCTGGTTCAAATTATGCAGGCAATCAGTACTTATATCGAAAAAAAATGATTGAAAATTCTTCGGGACTCCTAAGCGGTAAGACTGGGAATGAAATATATTTTCAAGCATCCCTTGAGTGTTCAAAGACTTATTAGAGACTAAGTAATATTCTATATAGTCGTACACCCCGCTGGAACAGAGTTCCTTTCGCTTTATATTTTTCTGTTTATATTAAGTACTGATAAAAAATTATATTATTGCATATTCTTAAAACTGACGGGAAACTGAATCGGTTTAAAACGGTTTTCTAGATAGTCGAAAAGTACCTTAAAAATAACTCCAAATATAACAGTTTTTATTATTACGCTTTTTCGGTCTAGTCTCTCAGATAAATAAACAAATAACGGAATAATAAACTCGGTTTTAAAAGTTCCAATATATTAGATTTATACATAAGAGTTGTCGTTCTGAAAGCTTCCTGTAGGACAGATTTCACCAAATGAAAGCTTAAGTTTGGAAACTTAGAACAGTGCTGCCTACCCTAAAGGCAATACATTTTAAATTAGTACATTGATATTTACGGGGTATTTTTACTTACCTCGACATAATTAATTTTAAAACTTGCTCCCTTATTTAGCACCAATGAGAAAACTTTTTTCATAATTTCGGCATAAAGTCTTAGCGTTTTTTTTAAATAATAGTTTGAGATTAACGCCACCTAGTTAAAAGTTGAGAAAGTTTGCTTATACCTTCAGTTTTTTTTAAATATAACTTGTATAGCCTAAAAATAATTCAGTAGTAACAAAAAAATACTAACTAAACGAATCTAAATAGAAATATAAAATTCTCAATGCATGTTCGTACGAGTTTAATTTATCTGCGCAACTGTTCCCCGGGGCCTTCGCTTTTGACCTCTATCTTCGGAGATGGATGGCTTTCCCACGAATTGATATAAGTGTCAGACGCCAGACAAGACCTACGTTCGGGATGCGAACATAAGCAATCATTATATAAAAAGCGAGCTAAGGAAAATGTGAAACTAACTAACTAAGTGTTTTTGTGGACTTCTTTGGAATCAATTGGATTTTCCGTAATGAAAAATGTAAACATTTTGAAGTAGAAGAAAGTAAAATTCTACGATTTTTTAACTGTAGTTATTTGTTCATCTTTTACAACTTAATTTATATAGCTCAATATTTGACTGTGTAATAAAATGTAATAAAAAGGGTGTAGGTCGTTTATAGGCCATTAGACAAATATTTCGTCTACTTTCTTTACATTTTGCAATAAAAAATATAAAATGTATATTATTTTTTGCGAGTTAGACACAGCGGATTTTGTTTAATAAACAAATTTTAATCAATTTAATTATTAACATACTAAAGAAATCCCAAATCAAAATCCGTATTCTCTGCTAATTTTTAATGGGTTACGGGCGTGATTATAAACAGTATAAAAGTGTTATTGTATATATTTATTCAACAATGCTTCAGATGTCTTATCTGAAGCATTGTGCACTGCACTGCACTAATTTCATTTGCTTTTTATAAATCTAAATGTATTTTACCCCTTGGGCCACGGCTTAGCTAGGATTAGACAGCAGTTTAAGCAAAGCCCGAAAATATCCCGAGACAAATCTTAAGATTTTATTCTAAATTAAATAAATGAGATTTGAACGCTTCTGTAAATATAAATTAAGGGGGAGGAGAATTATTTAGCGTTTGACATGGATAATTTTAAGAAAACGAAAATATACGAATAAAATAAGCATTCGGGCATTTAGCCCGTAAGAGGGTTAGACATAAATTAGACCTTTGTGAATTTTATAATGTATATTTACTTATGGTGTATATATGTATAGTATATATATATAGTGGTAGACCAGCAACAAAATCAGTTGTTCGAATGGATCGGCGCGACTGATGAAATGCGTACTACGTAGAAGACAGCAGAGCGTTTTTCCTGACGACTACGGTGCCAGAGGCCTAATTATGGTTTTCTTTCTCTTGCCATTCTTATCTAATAACGAAAGGATGGGAAGGGGGTGAAACTGACGGAGGGGGGGATGGAGAGGACAACAAAATACCTTTTTTTCTGTTAATTCCTCTCTTAAAAGTAGGCACCGCTTCAGCAACTCATAAGCGTGTTACAGATGACTATGAGTCATTTAATATTGGGTGAATAGCTTGCTGGTTTGCCACCTTATATAAAACGATGTGAATCCTATCATAAAATTGTAAAAATTATATCGTTGTTAAAAGTGTGTCGTTTAATTTTTATACCAGTTCGCAAGTATATGGAGCGTAAAAAGTAACGATCCTGTATCTTGTAATAGCTTTTGTCCCAGTCGACACCGTCCCCGACCGGCCGATATAAATCACCCCGTAGTTCGACCGTCATTCTTTTTCGAACCTTTTACAATCATAGATATTCAGCTCGCAGCAAATGTTCCGCGTTCGAGTAAAATTTACAACGACTTTACACTTTAGTGTGTTACAACGATACCCTTGTTTTTTTATGGTACAAAGAAAACGAGCAAGCTTTTCACCATGTTAGATGGTCGGCCCATAGATATCTACAACAACCTAATGAGTTGCAGATCCTAACTTTAAGTTACAGCGGAGGGGAGATAAGCAGGAAAAACGATATTTCCTATCCATATCCAACCCCTCCTCAGTCGAACCCTCTTACTCCTTCCATCCCATACATATTAGAAGAGGATAGAAGGGGTAAGTTGACCAGATTTGCATCAACTATTGGGTTGAATTTTCTATTCTTCTTTTTTTGGGTACTATTCGCATGCATTATAGTAATATTGTTAAGATACCTTTTACTACGTCGTATTATGGTACCAGCCTCTCGCCTTAGGCCCTCATCAACAATTATTGTTACATTGCAGACAATTTTTATAAAATCTTAATCTACATGTATAAAAAAATAAACTGATTACCCGAATAATATATCAACGCAGGGCCTAGGATGTGTTAAATACCCAGAACCCTATTAAATAGCGTTTAACTTAGGCTGAACAATCGTGGGTTAAGTAAAATACCAAAAACCTTCCTCGTGAATCTTTTCTAGTGGTGAACTTTTTGAGTTTATTGCGTACAGACTGACGGTGCAAGGGGATTTTGTTATATAATATGTATATGTCACCGTTAGATTGTCAGCAACGTCAGCTTATAATTTTACTAGGCATATCATAAACTGATTTTATTATTTATTGTGCGCTGAACGAGTCAACAACGGTTTGATGTATTATATCAAACGCAATAATCTTTTTTTTTGTCAAAACTAACTAACCGATAATTATTTTATATTTTAACTTATTTAAAGTAAGAACCTAAGCAAAGTATCAGCACGCAGTTTGACAATTTGGCTTCGACTGCTAATAGAGATGTCGAGAAATGACACGTCAATGGTTCGTTCCGTTCACAATTTACAATTTATAATTTGCCTATAGTACGATTATAAACTGCCGATGTTTACAATGTGAGGGTTACACATAGAATTATTGTCAACAATATATTTCACAAACGCAAGTAAAGTTTTTATTCAAGTTTCTTAGTTGATTTTTAAGACGTCAACAGACTATCTGTATTTCTACACAATTGATGAGCTCTTTTTGCGGAGGCCTTTGTGTTCGCACTATTTGACAGAATGGCAAACATCAACTCATAACTTCCATTTGTAAAGAACATCTCGGCAGATTTATGGTAATGTTCCCGTACTAGATGCGTATTCAAAGATACTTATTGGATTGTAACTCTTTTCAATGGTGTCATCTATTAAAAATGAAATAAAATTTATTACTTTGAAAGAGATATAAAAATATGGACGGAAGCAAGACATAAGTAACGTCCATTATTGACACAATAATATTTGACACCACTGTAATAATACCCATCAGCGGTAAAAGATCAACTAACTAGATATTTCTTCTTCTTAAAGTACCATCTTCTTTCGAAGTTCGGCGATCATTGGGGCAACTTGCACTCTTGACACCGCGGTTCTAAAAAGCGAACGGGTGCTCTTTCCGAACCACTGGCGTAGGTTTTTGAGCCAGGATGTTCTTTCTTCGGCCTACACTTCGCTTTCCTTGGATCTTGCCTTGTACGATGAGCTGCAGTAGTTCATATTTTGTGTCTCTCTTTATGTGGCCTAGGTACATACTCCAGCTTTCTTTTCTTTACTGTATCCGTCTTTTCTTTACTTCTGTCTTTTTTTTCATGCGCTCTAGTCCGGTTATATTTTTAACTTTGGCTCTCCAGGATATCCTTAACATTCTCTTGTATACCCACATTTCGAAGGCTTCGACTATTTGCACATCGATTCTGTGAGGTTCCACGCTTCAACGCCGTACAGGAGAATGGAGAAAACATAACAGCGCACTACCCGCATCCGTAGCTCGTAGCCTTTTGTTGCACAGAAGTGTCCTAAGTCTGAAGAAAGGGTTCCGAGCTTGTTCTAGATTGGACTAGATATAAATTGTGTATAATATAAAGAATCATGAAATGTAAGGTATAAAAAGAACATAATTTTATTAACATAAATATTTTAGGAATATATTCTTAGCGTTGTATAAAAAGGCTTTATGAGTTTTGTGCAGTGTTAACTTGAGAAGTGCATTACTTTTTTAAGAGCAAAAACACGTAGATTTAATTAAAGCGAAAAATAAATAAAAAACACGGTACCAAGCGCTCGCCATAGCGCCTCTCGCCTGTAGAACAACCAGATTTCTTTGTGCACTTTCATAACAAGATTTTGAGTTCTCAATACCAGACAAAGAACATAACTAAGAATAAGAAAGAGACATGAACAATCCTGGTACAATAAATTTAATTTTGAGCTGACTAAATTTCGCTGATAACCCCATGGCTTAGAGTCTGAATTGCAATACATAAGATCGTAGATAAGAATTCGTCATCCGATTGTCGGGTACCATATTCAAACATGGCATTGGTAAGAGGTAAATCCCTTTGTTAATTTTGTTAGAAAGTATCTAAAATGTTGCCGAAAGTATCAAAAAACTTTATAGAATCGAGATAATTAGAACAAATGTAAAGTTCTCAGTTAACGAACATAGTTGGAACTACATAATGCCTTTTAAATTGATGCCTCAAGTAATTCTGCAACACATGCAATCTAGAAATTAGTGCTAACTACACTGGTTCAAAAATAACTGGAAGAAAAATACAGATATTGCATGATACTGTTTTCTTAATGAACAGGAAATAATTATTAATATTTGTAACCAATCGGTAAAGAAGAGAGTTTGATACTCTCATGATACTGTGAGCATTTGCATAGATCAAGTACCCGCGACAACAATGTTGACATCGGGACGTCAGACACCTCAACTCCCTCTTGGCCACGAGAGCCAGTTGTTAATCTTTGCGTGGAAAAGAAAACGAAAAAAATTGGTAGTTAATTTTTAATTAAAATCCATCGCACAATCGAAACAAATTATATTTGTTCACTTCATTCAACATTTTATTTTCTTCGTGTGAAAGTTTAATAATAAATAATATATAAAATTACTAATCACATTATTGGTTACTTTTTACTTGTTTCATAATAATTAGTGTTTCAGAATAAATTGCCTATTGGCGAGTAATCCAATACAATCTTGTGTAAGCTTCAATTTCGATTCCAACTCGTAAATTAGAGGTCTAAGCTTGATTTATTGGCCTAGCTTAGCGCGGTTACAATAAAACCCAAGTTTTGATGACAGCCACTAATAATATGTATGTATAAAATTTAACATATTCTCGCTTCATTGAATTAACATATGTCATTACGTAAAATGGTAAATTTAAAATTATATTTTTATATGGTTGTTTTTTCAATAGGTTACTATAGAAGAGGTATCTAATAAACATATTCCAAAAGTATCCATTCCAATTTTTTTAATTTATTTATTTTCAACAATACAACACCGTTACAGAAATTATTCAAATTGTATGCTATACGTACTTTCATTATCATTTATATAAACGTAAGGACATAACAATAGACGATAAATTAAAAAAACAATATAAACACAATAATACACGCAATGAACAACTAAACACTTATAATTATATAGAAAATAATCTATTTCCTAAAGATCCTGAGTGAAGAAAACTGTGAGAGAAGGTTGTTTCTTAATTCGCTTTTAGCTCAGCTACACTACACATTAAATACATTTACTTGTTGTTCATATTGTGAAAAAATATCGGCGCAAAACCAAAACAAACAAACAACAAAGGAACACTCAACAGTGGCGACATCTGCTTTGACATTTGAGTTAATAGCCCTATTGAAAACGGTTTAATAAAATAATTATAGATAAATGACAAAAAGACGTTGGTTGTTGTTATGGAATTGTATAAATAAATGAATCAATTAATGAATATTTAAGATAATTAAGAAGTATATTTAATTAAAACAAAATAACAATAGTTGTCATATTTAGTATGTAAAATGGAACGTTGTTTTATATAGCTGACGACACTGTAGTCGGCTTCTGACTCTTCCATTTTCTTATCGCTTGCTTGACGTTGTCTGGCCTCGTAGTTTTAAATAGTGTGAAACAACGTAAAAAAATCCTATAAAAGTGTTCTTTCATGAGCATTTGATATGGTAATACCATGAAGCTGATGTCGCCTTTAGGTGTCGCATAGTAAAAATTCACTCGCATAATTGTTTCCAAGCCACCAAAAATTCTGACAATTTATGTATGTTAAGATAAAGACATCAATGTAAGTGGGTCCCTAGTGACTTATGGCGTCAAATGTCACCAATCACTTTGTATTCGATCGGAGTAATTCAATTTTATTACATGATAAAACAAACGTTGTCGCATTTGCACACATTTATTTCAATGAAAACGTAGGAGAACCCTGTCTAAATAATGACTGTATTATTCAACTATTCGAGTGATGGTCGATTTACTCCTTAGAAGATTAATAGCATATAAGCCTATAAGCATTAATATTTATTACTGTAGATATGTTATACGTAAACAAAATTACCGATCAAAAGTGCTACAATGCAATGGTGTAAAAAGGTTATTATTCAAATAATAAGAAGATTGTTTGTCACTTATGCGTCAATGTAAACACATGTCGTGAACTAAAGAAAAACGTGCCAATTGTCACGTTTTCGAGTCTTCACTTTTCTACCACCAATGCCGTTTTACTTTTTCATTACCTATAAGTAAATGTTATAAGAATCCTTTGCCTTTATAAATGGTACGAAAAATATAGGAAATTTTACTTGTATATAAACATATTTTAAAACGCTTTCGTTTTAGGATATATGTCAACACTTACAAAAAACAGTTTCTGTAAAATAGATATCCGCGTCTTCTTTAACTATTAAAGCAATTAAATGTTTGTAAATATATAACTGGCTGGAAATATTATTATAACAACCTGAGTTAATGGCTTTGGGATAATTTTTCGTCCGATTTGCTTATCTATTTTGTCTCAATTTATCGGCATTTTCTTTTGATTTTTCGTTTACACGTTTTTCCCAATGGAAGTCGAAAACCCTCGGTTTTGTTGAGCTTGCATATTCCTTTAATAAATCATAATACTGTCAAACTATAGGGCTCATGTCTGTAGCCGAGTGTCTCATTTATTAATGAAGTAGGGCCAAGGAATAAAAGGGATTCTGTCGTTTGTTGATAAGATAATCCTTAGTGTTTACGACTGGGCTGACTATATCGCCGAGGAAATAGAAAAGTTGCTTAACGTGACTCGCATGCGTCGCACAGATATAAAAGATTTCGCTGAGTGAAAGCCAGAGTCATTTATTTAACAACGCCATTACCGTTCCTTTTCTGTGACGTCATTCATCTTTCTTAGTTAGCACTTCCTTTGACATGATGACCAAATATCCATAATGCATATAAAAGTAGACTACATCACCGGTCGCAGTTTCAGCACGAATGGACAAAAATGCAAGTGCCAACGGACACGAGAATTTTTTATTTAACTCCAGTGAGAATCTTAACTTAGACACAAAGACATTGATTTAAAATTCAATTACTATTTTAAACTAACTAGAGTGGCGCGGTGACTTAAAGTGGGCCTTGGCTCCGATAACAAGTCTCAACTCTCTGCGGTCCCGTGCCATCTCACGCCAGTTTTGAATTTGAAGGTGAAGCAAGTCCTTTTTTACGTCATCTTTCCAGCGATACCTGGGGCGGCGGACTGAGCGTCTGCCACTCGGTCGAACCAAGTGTGCACGCTTCTCGTTCCTGACCTCATCCATTGTTATTTATTATTTAGCCGAGCTAGCGCAGTCTGTGTGCCTTTATTTCGCCAATGACATTCAGCCACCAGTTGCTCGATTTCTGCATTCCTACTAATTCGCCATATTTATTTATTTTAATAGATATAAATAGAAAATGCCGAGTTCATATCTCTAGGAATCAACGATTTTCATTGATTAAACTAGTGTTAAATCAATTAAATCTTATGAAATTTGGACGTATTTGACACAGCGACATCTATTTACAAAGTTCAGTTTATTATTGAACATTTTTGATTAATCTTTAATGCGAAATACGGTTTGCTTGTTTGATTTATTATTGCAGTCCTCTAAATGTCTACAATTTAGTTACTAATTAATCATGTCAATTAGTATTTTACATCATGTCATTTAGTTTTTTCACAATATTTAATATTTTTAATTTTAATCGACTTTCTACCTGTCAAAGCCAGACGAAAATTCATTTATCAGGTTTAAGCCTCCAAAAGCTTTCTGTCGGCTTGACGTAGACGTCAAAGGGCAATACGATCATAAATAATCTATTCTTGCAAGTTACATTTTATTTTAAATGATTTAAAGAATTTAAAGAAAAGTAATTTTACTAGTAAAAGTGCTGCTAAATAGCAACAGCTTTTGCATGAATGGACCAACACGATCGGAGTAGGACCATAGCCAAAATACCAACCTAGACTATAAGCAGATGTACTTCTGCGTTTTTCCTCACAAGGAATATAACAGGAGCTCTAGTTTTCTTCTATTATAGCTCTGCTCACCTTCTACTTACCTAACTCCACCTGTTTCTTGTAAAGATGTAACAAAAAGGTTTCCTGTAAATTTTGGGTCCTACATCGTAGCCTACCTACGCCGTTGTTTTTCGTAGCGGCGTAATGTACTACGGCGTAGCAGGATGGCTACGAAGTAGTACTTTTCACTAATTGAATCTTTTTATAATATAATAACTTAGAATTATAGGTATCATGCGTCATAAAGTTATTTTCAAAACATGAAACATTAACATGACAGCTGATAATGTTAATGAAAGTTTGGTTTACCGCGGGAACAGATTTATTTTTAAATTAGAAGGTAAGTGCCCCATGTCATTCTGTATCCCTGACAATGTGTATACAAAATTTCATGGTGGTCGGTTGAGATGTGAAGGAGTTAAAGCGTAACAATCAAACTGAAATTCGCATTTATATTAGGTAGGATTAATAAACTCTATTCAACTTTAAGTTTTAAGAAAAATATTTGTAGTTTTAGTAACAATTTAAATCCAATAATTTTTAACTAGAACTCTTGAGCCAGAAAAAATTTCCGGTGTCAGGTTTAAGTATACAAAATTAGTGAGTTAAGCAAAACGTAGAACCACCCGAGCTAAATTATAGCAAGCGTGCCGCACGTATCGAGACGTGACTTGCGTTACTAAAAACATATGTAAGCGAAGGAATTTTGAGGCGCATCGTTATGATGAAAAATTATGTTCGTGACACAAGAGAGCGCGCTGATCTTGTCAGATGGTCTCTAGGTCAGCTTATCTAGCTTATATGAATATCCTTGAAGTTGCTCTTGTCATCACAAGTTAAGGCGATCGAGATTTGTTTTGTAATGAATTATTGAACAATTACTTGGCCACAATCTCACCAGATGATGTGATCAAAAACCTATTAATTTTGTATGTTATACTCTTTTCTGTATAGTTTATTGAGTTACTATAAATAATAAATATAAAACCATAGATTGATGTACCTCCAGATACTGGGTTCCATTCAAATTAAACATTTAAAAGTGAAGGTAGATTTTTGTCGCGAACCAACGCTTACGAAATTAAATTAAATTACAAAAGATGTTTTAAAAATACTTTTTTAATCTATCGTCTTTTATGTTTCGTTGTATTTTTAAGGGTAGTATAATTTTGTAATGTAGTTGACAACACTTATAACAAGTTCTGGCGTAGCATTGTTATTGTAAATAAATTATATTTCGTTGTGTATACAATTAATTAATTACTTGTGAAATGGGATGTTGGATCACTTATCTTTCTTTGAGATATGATCTTTACACGATTTCATAACACAAACCGTCTTCGTTTTTAATTTGTAATTATTTGTATTACATGGAGGTTTTGTATAAGTGTGTCGAGAAACGATTGACTCAGATGTGCTTATACGAAGGTGCCAATTAGCGACCTAAGTTGGTTTCACTTTTGGGTCCCGGATGCTCCATATTGGTACGTAATGTCTTTGAATAAAACTCTCGAATCTCGAATGCCATAGACGATAATCGCCTTTCGATTTTTATCGAGTTTTCTAGAACTCAGATTAACAGACCTTTTGCCACAGAGCCGCTGCATAGCAATTTTAGTTAACAAATTAATAGTTTTAGTTCTTCACAGCCCCTATTTTTCTACTTCAAATCTCTCTTCGTGCTAAGATAGATATCTTCACCCTAGTCCGTTAACCCCTCGTAATTAGTGATAAATTTCAAGTAGACACGGTCAAATGTAAAAGCTTTAATTAAGTTATCTGATCACAGAACCCGAGCTATCTGAGTGTACTTTTAGCAAAGCCTATTCTGACCGTGATTAGTGTAGTTAGATCATCGCTGATTCGGTTCTCAAAGTAATGATGTAAGAAAGATTCTTTAGTAGGTAGACGTTCCTTTAACGGGATTATCTAAGATTTATGGGGCGATTCGATAAAAAGTTCCCACCTTCAATGTACGAGTGAAGTCAGGTGGGAGTCAAGTGGTTGTTAATTAATTATAAAGTAATATAATATGAGTAGACATATAATTACAAGTAAGTAAAATATTAATGATATTTCGTCAACAGCTGTTGAGGTCATTTTCATAGAGAACTTATAGCCAGCCAAATAAATTTGTTAAATACATATTTTTGGTGTTTTTCTTTTTACTTAAAAATAAGAATGAAAAACCTAAAACGTTTAAGTTTTAATCTATTTGGGATTAATTTTAACAGTGGTAGAGCCCGCAATCACAACATCTTTTGCACGAATGGGCCGGCTCGACCGCTGAAATACCACGACGTCACAGAAGACAGGCGTGAAGTAGAAGTATTCTGCGTTTCGTCTGATGAGTGACGTGCCGGAGGCCTAATTGTAGTCCTCTTCCCCCTCCTACCCTTTTCTAATAAGGAAAGGATGGGAAGAGGAAGAGGATTTGACGGATGAAAATCCAGTTCTTGGCATTATCCGCAGTTTGTTTAATTAATTATAGCAGAATATAGAAAGTCATTAAGGGTTAGTTTTATTTAAATCCAAACGGCGCCACCGTTTACATTCAACTGGTCTATTTATTCCCATTTTCGATGACTAAGATGGATGGCTACAAATAATTAGAAAACTCTAGCTAGCATGACTTGTAAGCGATTGACCTTATTATTTTTAAAAGAAGTGTCCTAACTATATTAATATTGTAAATTCGAATATGAGTTTGTTTGTTTGTTACGCTTTAAATCGTTAACCACTCAATCGATCATCAAATTTTGCTCACACATTTTCTGGGATACAGAAAATATATTTTATCCCAAAAAACTTCCCAAGGAAAAGGAAAATAAAACCTCCTCTACTAACTGACAGTTTATTATAGCAGATGTGTATCAAATTATTTTATATTATAATAAGTATTTTTAATTTTGTTATTTTTTTATTTTATACAAATGTCTAACAAAAAATCTGCCACTAGGAGTCTTCTAAAGGCAGTGTGCGTGTGTGCTGGATTATGCTTCAAGCGAGAAAATTCTTCCAAAGGTAATGTAATTATATTTAATGGTTGAATGTTTATCACACGCGTTTATCCTGAATTCTAGTGTTTCGAAATCAACAAGAGTAAGCACGAATATATTACTACACAGAAGAGATACTGGAAGAATTCCATGAAGACGGAGGAGAGTGCTAGTTCTACAGTATTGGGAATTAGCGCGAGATTATTATCACAGGAGAGGTGAATGCCGATCAGCTAATGACGAACCTCACGAGAAGGGATGACCAATAACAGTCCTCGCGACATTTGACTATCTCAGCAACGGAATTGTCTTTGATGACACTGATAAAACAAAACGTAAGTACAACCTATTATTACAGAGAAGAATTGGCGTCAGGCAGGCGGCCAGCCGTAAAAACTGTAGCCAAATCCTATACACGATGGACTACAAACATACCGTGCCGACCCCACCCCATATATGTAGTTAATGTGTAATTTCATTATTTGATTTTATTTACTTAAATCTCCTTCAAGTGATAAGGATTGCATATAAGAGTTGAGGAATTAATACAAGGTCAACGATTTTAATGTCGAAGCTTGCATCGTCTCTTAAGACTTGTAGAATTTGAGTTAGAAACGAGCAGCGGGTAGTCCGGCAATCAAGATTGAATCGGTAAAGTGTTACTAACACATTTAAGCTCTATTTATCTTAACATTAAATGAAGTAAACTACACTTTTAATCGAACTTAAAAGAACATGATTGCATCTTTTTTCAAAGAAAACTTATCTTTTTAAGGTATCCATTTACAACTCTAACTGTTGCGTATTTAGACAGGGGCGGGAAAAAAATCCGTATCAAGCTGTTTGAATACGCAACGTCCTCAAGTGATTGGTTTGATTCTAAATTCATATAGATATCGGTTGATAGAAAACTTACTCGTTGCAAAAATGCAATATTACATAATTCAAACTTAAGTCGAATAAAAAAAATATTTTTCAACTCTTATAACTTATGAACTATGAAACACTATTTCTCTGAACCACACTTTTATTTTTTGTTTAGAAAATGATAAATACACATATAACAAAATATATTTTGTAGATCGGGCACAAGAAAATAACCGTTTCTAATTTTTAACGGTTAATTGATTTCTTATTTCTATTTGAGAAGGTGGCAAACGAGCAAGCGGAGCACCTGATGTTAAGTGAGCGCTGTCCATAGACATCCGCAACAGGCAAATGTGTTGCAGATGCATTGCCCGTTAACCCTCTCCCCGTCCAATCCTCTTCCCTTTCCCGTCCTATGCTTATGAGGAAAGGGTGGGATGGGGAAGAGGACTGAAATTAGGCCTCCGGCACCTCACTCATCAGACAGAAACGCAGAGTATTACTACTTCACGCCTGTTTTCTATGAGGTCGTGGTATTTCACCGGTCGAGCCGGCAACAGATGTTGTTGCGGGCTCTACCACTGTTAAGTTAAATTAAGTCAATTGAGAATAAACTTTTGTATCTGGTCATCTGATTGAAGACTTTAAGAGCACAGATCACAACAACACAGATTTCAAGGAGCTGATAGCCTTTTTTAACTAATAGTGCCCGTAACAAAAACATCTGTTGCACGAATAGACTGACTCGAACTAGATAGGAATAGGATTTGATTAGATTGACTCTAAACATTGTATTTAATGCACTATAATATAGTTATATTGTCCTAGACCCTAAGTGCTTATTACTTAGAAACAATCCCAAGCGGTGTTCGTTTTAATATCTCGTATCGGTTCATCTCTGCGACGTGATATAAATGGGACACTTCAATTATTTCATCGACACTGGGATGCCTGGAATACGCCGGTACGCCGGGGAATCGGAAATATTTTAATCAAGCATCGACAAAGCATTTAAGAGATTAAGGATAGACTTGAAGTTTATATATCGAATTGGTTGTATACCCTTTTAAATTATTCTTCCTTAGTAATATTATAAATGTGAATGTAAGTTTGTTTGTTACGCTTTCACGCGAAATCTACTCAACCGATCATCATGAAAATTTGTACACATATTCTTGGAGGTATTAGAAGTAACATAGGATACTTTATATGAAAAAAATAGTATATAAAAAGCGAAGTTTGTATGTTCCCTAAAGACCTATAGACTCTGAAACCGCTGGACCGATTTCGATGAAATTTAAAGGAATTGTCCAGATTGGCACATTCCTGTGTTTGGTAGCGATCAGATCAACATAATTAGTGTTACTCGGGCGCAGCCGGGGCGGGTCACTAGTATTTTATAAATCAATAACTTCTTAGGGTAGTAAAATGTTAATATATTTTTAATTACTAAGTACCGAGACAAGACTAAACTCAATCGTACCGTGACAAGACTAAACTCAATCCGATGATTATAGTTCCAATCAATTTGCCTTGCATATTCTCTTTGCGCAGCAGTGGTGGCTCAGTGGTTTAGGCCCCGACTTACGTACTGTAGGTTGCGGATTCAAGGGCTTGTGAGTGGATACCCTCATTGTCGGAAGCTAAGGTCGATTTTGGGTCACTGCGCTAATATAGTAAGTTAGTAAATAGCATGTTCGTGCGTATTCTTATGTGTTCCATTTGAAGACTTGACTGTTTTGAATACGTTGGAACAAGGTGTTAGTAAAATAAACTTGCAATCATCATTATTAATTAAAATATGAAGCCAAGAAGACTGGTTTCAGAGGTAGGTGAAGTTTACCAATTGACAATGCATTATCCTTAACGCGAGGTCTGGTAATGGAAAGTACGAGTGTTAAAACATTAAAAAAGCGAAGGACTTTTGCAATAAATTACTTTTATCGATTGAACAATTCACAAGAGGTTTTCGTGGCCGTTACGTCGTGAAGATGGATGACTCGCCTAGGATTTTGTATAAGTGTCAGACTGTTAGATGTCTTGTAACGTATGGGATGCAAATAACCAATCACTTTACATTGGTCCTGCGATAGACGCCTGATCTAGATGCAATGTTATATTATTTTGTATTACATTTTATATCCTATTACTTCTAAGTATTTATATATATCATATACAAGCTGAAACTTGTTTTTTTTGCAAATTAAATTAGTCTCAGTTTTTCCTTTTAAAATTAAGTATATACCAGTAAACGTTAACTGCGTAGGCAAGCACTAAGAGAGGATTTATCTGAATCCAACCCCTAAAAATCTAAAATAGGGGATGAAAGTTTGTATGGAGAAATAATAACAATCAAATGTAAATTGACCTCAGAGCTATATAGATACCACTATACCTGTATAGATGCGCTGAACCAATTTAATACGATTGACCATATAGTCATCAAACAAACAATCATATTAAATAGGTTCAGCTTAAGGTTGGCGTGTTCGGTTAAATTATGTTGCACGGCGAGTGAATCCTCGGGTCTCAGCTTGTATAAGTATAAATAGAATCCTTGCTTGAATAAAAGAAAGCAAAAGATAATGTTGTTCTTTACAACTCAATAATACTGACGGAATGCGTTGAAACCCATATGTTGCTACTACTAAATCTTCATATTTATAGATACCGGAAGTAGTACTAGATATTGAATAGTCAAAAGTTGATGTCCTAATCAAGAATAACAATTTTATAACGCTAACACGTGTATAATCTTAGTACGAAACTAATCCTGACAGAACGAACTAGATGGCAGCACAAGTAGTTCGAAACTAATCAGTAGTCATGACGATTACACTCCCAATATACCGTGTACATTAATGTATATGCTATAGTCTATTTACAGATGTCTAGCTCCATTCGTAAATATTAATACGATGTAATAAATACTTGTTTTATTCAGAGGTGGGTACATTATTTTTAAATTATTACTACTGGCCATTTACAGTGAATATTTTATCTCTCTGTGGTCGTTACGAATCATTTCGACTAATGGATTATGGTTAAAAGCTTTCCGGTAGCTTAACACTGCCTAGATAGCACGTAATAAAACGTTGAACGGATTTTGGGAAGTCATTTTTTGTTTCAGCATAGTATGCTCACACATTAAAATATATTCTCAGTACAATAATAATATAATGAGTGCATTAAGTAATTACAGTGAGCTGAATTTCCTTTTTATAACAATTTAGTTTCAAACTTTAAAAAAGTCATTCATAAGCCTCGTTTGAGATTCAGTTCTGGCTGTCTATGGGTTAAGAAGCAAAATATCATTAAAAAAAACATTATTATATGACACTAGCTGGACCGGCAAACTTTGCCACCTTAGGGCGCTTGTAGACGTCCGATTTTTTACCGGATCACGGACCGTAAATAATAGGTGGTGGTGCATTCGACGTAAATTAGTCGCAGCGCCACACACGTATCCGGTGTACAATCATTATAAACATACCACCGCAAATCTGGTAAAAACACGATCCGTCGTCCGGCGGAATAAGCGGACCTCGGCGCTCTAAGAATTAATTTGTGTATTATATTAATTTATGAATGGGTTGACATTATTTATCACCGACTAGTTGCCACCTTCTCAATTTTAATTAATAGATAGATTAAAGATTATGAATGTAATACAGTACAATGGGCGGCTTTATTGATCACACTAATTTACAGTTTAAAAATGAATAATAATTGAGTGTATTTTATTATTAACTAGGGACCCGCCCCGGCTTCGCTCGCAATATTTATGTTGGTCGCTACCAAACACAGGAATGTGTTAATCTGGACAATCCCTGTTAATTTCATCGAAATCGGTCCAGCCGTTTCGTAGTCTAAAGAGTCTATAGGGAACATACAAACTTCGCTTTTTATATACTATTTTTTTCATAAAAAGTATCCTTTGTTACTTCTAGTACCTCCAAGAATATGAGTACAAAGTTTCATGATGATCGGTTGAGTAGTTTTCGCGAGAATGCGTAACAAACAAACTTACATTCACATTTATAATTTTATTTATAATATTAGTAAGGATTAATTAAAGTCTAATTACAAGCTTGCATATATTTCTTTTTCTCATTTCTCATTTGAAACATATTGGCGACTTGTCGAAACATGTTTTGACTATAAATCATTCCCTTTGTGTTGTTCGAATTGAATGTAAGCAGCTGACACTAGGAGTACGAGTAGACATAACAGGGTGAAGAAAATTTATATCAGTAATAAATAACCATCTTTACTAAGTCATGGGGTTTTTGCGAATGTTTTACTTACGTCGTCAAATCTAGATTTCGTAAGTATTCAACTCGAAAGCTTCGTCAACCTCGACGGAATCTGTTCAACTTGCTCGGCTTATAAGAATAAATCATGTTTCTTTTATTTTTAAACGCTTTCTTTCTATTTTGATGAAAATATTTTTTCTTTTGAACTAGTTTCTGGCCGCATTCGTTTCTCATTTTCCTCGAATATACAGGTAACATGTGACAAAAAGTTGTTTTTGTTACAACATGAAACATTACCATTGCAACAATCTAAATAAAGGGCTCATGTACCTAGTGAAAGATTTTGTTTTCGGGATACAAGGTAAGTAACACATTTTTGTATACCAGACAATGTGTGTGCAAAATTTCATGTGATGGGTTGAGGTCTTTAAGGAGTTAAATATATATAAAAAATTGACTACTCCTCGCTCAAAGACGAGAGAAGTGCACTATGAGGGTAAACTGCAAATACTACGAGGATCTCATTTTGAGGCAACTTGGCCTTATCTTCTTGAAGTAATTTTAATTTTTTATGACTTTTTTACATCAATTTTTAGAGAAAAATTATTAACTCTATGGTATTACTTTTAGGGTTCTGTACCTAAACGATAAAACAGGACCCTATTACTAAGATCCGTCGTCCATCTGGCCGCCTGTCTGTCCTTCTGTCACCGGGTTACATCTTATGAACCGTGATAGTTAGACAGTTGAATTTTTTACAGATGATGTATTTCTGTTGCCGCTATAACAACAAATACTAAAAGAACATAACAAAATAAATATTGAAGGGGGCTCCCATACAACAAACGTGATTTTTATTGATAAAATTACAGAACCCTTCGTTCGCGAGTCCGATTCGCCCTTTGCCGGTTTTTTTATTTTATGATTCAGTAGAACCTAACTCCTTTCTCGTAATAATCGAAGGTCGCATCCAAGTAGTAAGGTCACAATTAAATTTCGCAGCACGTAAACAATCCAGGTCAATGGATACAACACTGCTCAAATATTGGATTGCGATTTGAAAGGTTGATTCGATGTGAACTATAAATCGAAGGGCGTGTAAAGTAAGACACCATAAAATATACAACCTTATTATCGTAAACGGTGTGACATAAAAACGTAGTCAATATATTTTTAGGTGTAAGTAAGTACATATTGGTAAACTTTTATAGCTTCACCCGTAAAGATTCAAAAGAGGTAAAAGTGTCAATATTTAGACAGCTGTATTATATTTCGGGATTGAACGAGGATAGGAGTCCCTACTTTTGTCGATAAGGGATAGAAGTTTAATACTTTCAGAGAATCAAACTATCGCAGACGCGGCTAAATACGAAAATTAATATGTTTTGTATTTTTTTTGTTAGTTCATGATCCGGGCTAGTTTAGCATGAGTAGTTTCTCGATACAATTCCAACCTTATTTAGTTAAAATGATACTAATCTTCTTCATGTGATTCAAAATAAAACGAAGAATTAAATACGGCACATTTCAGTCTTGGCTAGTTCCAGGTCACTAAGCATTACGTCGAGCTCGTTTCATTTTACCCTCCGATGTATCCTCGACTCAGTGTGACGCTGCCGTAAAGCTACGATAATTATCATCGCAAAAAGTAAATTAAGGAATTCAGTAACCGTAATAACAGAACGTATTTCATTTCCTATCCTAACTTAATACTATAAATGCGAATGTGAGTTTATTTGTTTGTTACGCTTTAACTCCTTCACCGTTCAACCGATCATTATGAAATATTGCATACCTATTGTTAGGGATACAGAAAATGACATAGGGTACCTTTGATACCGAATAAAACTTCCCATGAAATAGGAAAATAAAACCTAATATCATTTGCCATGGTAGTATATGGCAACCAAGACCAATTTTTTGACATTTATCTAACTATAATTCCAAGCTATTATAAGCGATATTAATTTATAAAAATTTCATTTACAACACCAGAGGAACCGAGGATACGTTGAATACGCTCTCATCTTGAAGGATCCTATGTTGTATTGGTTTGGAAATTCCACTGGGTATAGATCATTCCACAACGCGCGAGGCAGGAAGTTTCGCGTTTCCCTCGAGCTCTTGAAAAATGTAAGTACCATATCTAATTTTTTCAACAAACATTTATTTCTATCTTTACGTAACGACTCGAGAAAGTCTACTTTGTCGAGCTTGTCTCAAGTGGCTCGTAACAGAACCAAGTATGAAACTTAAAACTTCAAGGTTTGCATTAGCGTTAGAAGGTTTTTTTTAACGACCGCTTTTATTGCAAGCGAAAATATGTTTGACAATTCTTAAGTATAAGAGGGATTTTATTTTAAGATGATATGATCTCAGAATGCTGACATTTTAAATTCACTCATGTGGGGTCGGCACAGTATGAATATCCATACTGTATAGATTTCGGGAAACAGATTTTCCGTTTCATTATGACTACCTCACTAGCATCATCTAGAAGTACCAAGCTCTTTGTGGGCCTTGGATTGGTCAAGCAATTTCTTCCACGTCGGTCTATGCGTGGCTTCTCCAGTGCGCTGTGCTAACTTTCTTGGCATCTCGATTGTCAGTTCCAGTTCGTTATCCCAACTTTCTTGGCGTCTCGATTTACAGTTCCAGTTCGCTAATCCAACTTTCATAGCGTCTCGATTCACAGTTCCAGTTCGCCAACTCAACTTTCATGGCGTCTCGATTCACAGTTCCAGTTCGCTAGCCCAACTTTCTTGGCCATTCGATTGAGATCACCATATTGAGATGACCTCATTATGACCTTAAATACAGAATAATAAACAGATTAATACTAAATTAGCTCGTAATATGTTTTGATCACATCGCAACTTAACATCAGGTGGGATTGTAGTAAAGCAATAGTTTATTCATAACATAACAATCAAGATTAGTAAGAGCCTTTAAATATCCAGACAAGAAGTGTAGATCCCAAGTAAAAACACATCCAAAGGGCTTAATTTCCGAGAGTATTCCCCATTATTCGTATCACGTAGGTAAGTTTGTCGTGTGAAGCTTACTCGAAGGAGGAATCTAGATAAGAGGTTAGTTTGAGCGTTAGCATTTGTACGCTAAAGAGATTTATCTTCAGAAGGTATCCTCTAAAGACAAATCTATGTCCACGTAACTCGCTGTATTAATCAAATCTATACGCATAATGTCTTTTACGCAAAATAAGTTATTTATAAAGGCAGTGGCTCACAAATTACGGACAAAATTTCTAATCTTAGCACCTATTTTTGGCTTACCTAAAACAGGGTAAGTGTCGTCAGTCAGGAACCGTCCGGCAGCGCGGTCGATCGCGTTCTACATTTCAGAGTCTACTCAATAAATAATCAATATAGATGTGACGTTCATAGTAATTTGCGCCTATAACATCTGTACTGTAAAATATCATTATTAGCAGCCCTCTGGTGGGTTCTAAGCAAAACCATTGTTTTTCATTTATTTATTCTTGTTAAATGTGTCAAATATATTTGGTAATGCGATTCTATCTTTGATATTTTTGAGTAAGAATTGGTTAAATATATGTTCGTTAAAATTATGTTTCGGTTTGTTAACCGAAACATAATTTTCGAACAAAATATCATTCTCTCATGCTAAATACATACAGAAACTATATGCGTCCCCGAACAAACAACAGAGGACAGTACTTGTCCAATATTCCCTTGAGATTCCTCCACCAATTCCCGTTATCTAACTTCGGCTTGGAGCAATGAACAAACGCTGCAATACGTTTGTTCTTTATATAACTCACAGTTCTGTTAGAAACTTTCTGAATGCATTTATATCATGGCGTCCGACTCGGAGCTCGCTGGATATCAATTTGCAATTCGATTAACGTCAGACTTTCCAACTGCAGCGACAGTTTAATCCCAGCAAAGAAATTTTAACATCGTTTGTCTTAATATCTCGCGATGTGATTTCGTTATAGGTTTACTAATTAAGGTGGGTTTCTGCATAAATTGCGCTCCTTGTCTTATTGTCCAGCATGGTATGGGGATTAGGAGGTCAAACACCCCCCCCCCCCGAAACTCAACGATCGTAAGTGGTTTTTTATGCATGTGCGTTTTTTAACATAGTTTGCCCTGTCAGAAAAATACGCTTATGTTCTCTAGTCGACAGAGTTTTGATAGAAAATGTTTAAAAACTTTACGAAAAAAAAAATCCGTTTCGAAAAATTTCTACCGTTGATTTTCCTTCAGACCAACTTAGCAATTGATAGCATCGTCTCTGAATGCAAATTGAGTTGAAATTAATGCAAAGCGGATTGCCCACTGTGATTATGTCACCCAAGAGTATTCATGCTTTTTGAGTCCATTAATCTGGTATACGATTAGGGAAGACAAAAATTACATTAAAACCGGTTGTAAGTCACGAAAGCCTATTTGAAACTATATTATGGACCTAGCGCATAGGAATTAGGCAATCTAGGGTTGGATTTCAGAAGGCTCTATTTCTTTTCTCTATCTAAATGCACTTTAGTGCCTCCGTCAACACAAAGGTCTTATTACTTGAAAGATTTTTCAATAATATTTGTGTTAACGTAAAGACTTACTTCCTTCAAAATCTGTATTTTAAGCTACTTCTACAAATCGATATCACCTGAAGTGTGTACAATCATTACACGTCTTTCTTCACCGAATCTTCATCTAGAAAATAAACACACAAATGGAATACAGTGACATATTCGGAATATATAAAACAAAACGCCTATTCCTCGAATTCTGTTTACCGGCGGTGGGTTAACGTACTCTGAGAGGTAATATTATATTATAGCTAGGAACGATATCAAACTCAGTAGGCGTGACACAATTCAGATTGACGATAAAATAGCCCCAAATTCTCTCAATTCAAACCATTCTAGGAATTATGTACACAGAGGTCTTACTTACATATATTCTATTATTACGACTTATAAATACCGGCAAATGAGTATTTATCGATTAATATTTAAATTTGATATTAAAACCCTTTTAAAAGTATGAAAAATAATGACCGAATTTTCGTCGGTGCCTTTTTAATTATTTTTTTAAAAATAAAAATTCATTTGGTAACCGTTACTCGTTAAATTTGTCATGAAGCAGAACACTACCCTCGCAAATAGCCCTCGGAAGCCGTTTTTCCAGCTTCCGTTTCATTCATATAGGGTAATATATGCAGGAAATAATAGAGCGTGAGTAGGGCAATAATATGCTGTATATGTACGGTGAAATAAAAAGGTTTAAGGTATGAGTTGAAACTGCTTGTACCTGTAAATAGTTTTAGAAAAGTTTATTGATATTCGTTTAACTCTTATTTGATTTTCGTTTACATTAATCGCTTTAAATGTTAGGCAGCAATTTATAGCTTTTTATTTTGTGTGAACAATAGTTTAAGAACATGCACACATACAATACAATTTTCTTAACAAGAATATTATACACAAAATTGTCAATAGATGAATAGATTGCAATATTTTATTTATAACTGAAGTAGTGACCTGCTCCAGCTTCGCCCGAGTAGCGCTAATTATTGATGTGATACGATCGCTACCAAACTGACCCATCTAGACTTATCCGACGACCGACTAGGCGCAACATACATACACACATCGCCTTATATATATTTATATATATATATATATATATACTGTATATGTAGATACAAAACAAAACAGCATTTATGTATGAATGTAGTGCATGAGGTGTGACCTTGTCAATTGGAATACCATTATTTCTGCTTTTTCCTCTGGGTTACGAGCTTGAATTGTATTTTTAAATATTAGTATTTAGTATATATGACACGTGATATGAATAGGCAATGTGGTTTATAAATGAAATACACTTATTCATTGTTCTCTTGTAACATGTATCATCCACGTTATAAATGCACGGAAACTCTGACGTTGGCAAATGTCTCTGTTCCTTTCATGTACGCTTTATGAACGCTGAATGCGTCTTCTGAATGTACATACTGATCTTATGTTATTAACTAGTTATTAAATTAATTTTAACAAACTATTGTAGCTACGTTATAAAGTGGTCATGAGAAAATTTTTGTGATGTGTAACATCTTTCCTATCGTTTTTATGTAAGCCGGTGCAGTGATTTCGTGAAACGGAAGTGAGTAACAGGAAGCCGGTTGCTTATGCATGTAAAACTCTTTCGTCTTTTAAGAAATTTTCAAATACGTCAATATAAGTTTTATTAAATTGTTTACTTAACTGTAACTTTATCTCAACAGTAAGTAATTTTTTAAACGGAAGAGCACTGATAAAAATATAGGATTTAATTAGTAAAGAAAATGGTATTAATAAAATTTACAGTTAAGTAAGGCCAAAAACCGAATATTAATTATAATATTCCATTTGACCTCAATACAGCCTAAGGCTTTTATTGTCTCTGTCGGGGCACAGTATTCAGCTAACGATGTTCTTATATATTTTGCGACGGTTCGTTCGTAATTTTTTCTGATTCTTATCTGTAATTAAACTTAACTAAATAAAAATAATAATGAGTCATTTTCATTTTACGAAGTTATAAAATAAAAGTTAATAGTTTGACATTATGTTACTTTTAAAAATTAATATTTCTGGATTAATGGATTAGTATTGGAGTTTGTAAAGTATAAACCATATTTATTTTACGATTAAAATAAAGGTACTCAGATATTTAAAGTTAGAAAATAACACAAAAAAAATTCAACAGTGGTAGTAGCCCGATTAACAACATCTGTTGCACGAATGGGCTGGCTCGATCGGTGAAATACCACCACCTCACAGAAAATAGGCGTGAAGTAGAAGTATTCTGCCTTTCGCATCAGGTGGTCCACTTGCTGGTTTGCTTACAGTTACTTCCATAAAAAAAATATGCGAACAGTATAATAAAGGTCCGTGGTTTTAAAAGATTACTTTCCTTTCTTTTAGAATTCTGATGATAAATAATATTTAATAACAGGAAATTTGTCTCTAGTCTAATTAACATAAAAGAATTAAATATACTTATATTTTTCTAGTGTATTCTATAGTAGTCCCTTGTATATTAACTTGCTAGTATAAAACATGACAGCCATTATCTATACTTAATATTATATAGAGAATAGATTTGTCTGTTTGTTCCGGATAACCTTAAAAACTACTGAACCGATTTAAACAATTATTACATCAACAGAAACTTCTTTTATGAGCGAGTTACGTAGGCTATATTTTCTTTTGTCTCAGTCTAGTCCTGCGAAGCTGGGATGAATGAAGAAAAACTTGCTACGCTAGTTGTGAATAAAGAAAAAGGACGGTAGTGTGGTATGGGTATATTCGAGCGCCTATTTTTTCCGTTATCGGTACAATAAAACATTATAACGTAACGTAAAACGGAAAAAATGATGATGACGAGACCTAGACTAAGCTTGACAATATTATTTCTCAAGTCTGTCTGCGTAGGACTTCAAATTTTATAATTCAAAAATTTGGGTCCTGGCAATGCTACCAAGGTTATTGATACAAAATGTGTATTAAAACACATAAAAAACATTCTCCTTATAAAAGTCGCTATGCAAACACAAGCAACTATTTTTCAAACGGTTTCCGGTCTTATGTAACTTTATATAACTTTGTCCGTATTTCGATTTATTTTCAGCGTCACAAACGACTGATTCGATTTAGAATTTTGAATTTCTCCTAGCTTGTTTGATTTTGAATTGCTTCTTTTAAATTCGTTTTTAGACTTTCTGCTTCAACGACTTGTAAACACATGAAGAAAAAACATGCCAATTGGGACGTTTTCAAGTCTTCACTTTTTGACCACTTGACACATTTGCTACATTTTTGTACTGTAAGAGGCGACCTTCATAATTACCTAATAGTACTACAATATGTGTAAAGCTTAACACAAAGACGTAACGCAACACTTTATTTGTCATTTCTTCATATAACTAATTTATCATGCATTAAAATTTAAGAAAAGAAAGAATGTTACTCCGGGGAAAAAGAGTACATAAATTTAATCTTGCTAACTGAATAAATAGAAAGGGGCGCGAGACAACGACGATATTTAGTATAATGTAAATTGAAACTCTTACACGTACGAAGAAATGTTATCTTGTGACTTGGGTTAAGAAAACTGGATTCATTACATTTTATGTGAGATGTCAAAAGATGTAAGTGTTGAAATAATTAACAAACTAGTTCTTGAACACAATCCCACCTGACGTTAAGTGATACGAAGGCCAAAAGGCGGCACGCACTAGCATAAAACTATTTAAAGAAGTTAAACAACAATGATAATATTAGACAGTGATATAGCTCGCAACAACATCTGTTGCACGAATGAGATGGCTCGAACAACCTCACAGAAGACAGGCGTCAGTGAATCGCCTGATGAGTCAGGTGCGGGAGGCCTAATTCTAGACCGCTTCACCTTCCGATTCTTTTGTAATACGGAAAAGAAGGGAAGGGGAAGGAAATTTGAGAGGAAAGGGGATAGATAGGACAAGGAAATTCTCTTTTATATGTATCCATTCCTCCCTCCTCTGTCCATTAAAAGTAGGCACCTGCAACTCATAAGCTTGTTGCGATTGCTTATGGGTAACTGTTTACATCAGGTGAACCGTATCGTATGCCGCTTACTTCCGAAAAAAAAATGATCACCGCCACGACCAATTATTACAATCAATTATATCTGATAGTAATTAGAACTCAACGTTCGTCTTCGTTTTTATAAGAGAAGGGGGCAAACGAGCGGCGGGAACACCAAGATCAACGACGCCCATGGACACCCGCAACACCAGAGGAACAGATGCGTTGCCGGCCTTTTTGTAAACTGCTGAACTAACATAGGCTTCTTCCAATGAGCTCCTCAAGGATCGATTTCCTGACGCCCTCGCCCAGTAGGCTTTTTTTCTTCGGTCCATCTTGTGCGAGGCCTGCCGACGCTGCTTCAATTGGACCTTGGCCGTCAATTCGAACTTTGAACGAACAAAACGGGACTATACGGGTCCATCGGGTTTTCCGAGCGACCTGTCTATCGTGACCGTACATTGCCACTTAAGCTTTGCAACTCTTCGGGCAATGTCTTTTAAGCACTAAATGATTAAATTGATAAGTCCTAAGTATGACTCGAAATGAACGCAATTCGCCCATTTTACCAGAAAACAGATTGGTCAACTTTACATAGTACAATATTAAACAATGGACCTTAGAGTATGTCTCAAAGTAATATAGATTTCTGTATGGGTCATTTGTATTTGAGGACAATAAGGCCCTTTCCCAGTAATAGTTTGATCTTACAGCAGTAGAAGACATCGCTACGCTCGCATAAGTTTGACACGAAACTGTAAATAATGTGTCATAAAAACACTAGTTATATAGAGCCGATAAGAATTTATTTTGAATACAAATTTATATTGGATAAATCTGAAATATGCAACTAATAGGTACTCAGTACGATTTTTTACAGATTTAAACTGGCTCTGGTAGAGTCTGCAACAACATCTGTTGCACGGATGAGCTGGCTCGACTACTGAAATACAACGACCTTACAGAAGACAGTTGTCAAGTAGAAGTATTCTGGGTTTCGTCTGATGAATGAGGTGAAGGAGGCTAAATTCTAGTCCTCCTCCCCTTCCCATCATTTTGTAATTAGGTATGTGAAGGAGA
This sequence comes from Papilio elwesi, assembly GCA_029849275.1. Taxonomy (NCBI): domain Eukaryota; kingdom Metazoa; phylum Arthropoda; class Insecta; order Lepidoptera; family Papilionidae; genus Papilio; species Papilio elwesi. The sequence continues at coordinate 9,487,446 of CM056697.1, forward strand.
GGAGTATTTGACGGGGTCGAGGATAAATAGTAAAGGAAACATCATTTTTCTGTTTGACCCATTCTGCTTGTTGCACAAATTACCCGCTAATTTTTCGTCGTTCGTGTTTTTTGCCTTTATTTAGGACGAAGATGCAGTTTACGTGTAAGCTGGTTTTGATCGATCGGTCGTTTGATAGCTTGTAAGGTAAAATCATACAATCATCTCATTACTGCAGCTAAGTGGGGGGTACAAAGAATCCTCACAAGAAAAAAGGCGATAAAAGTATCTTACCGTTGTAAGGTATCCAAATTAATGACGCAAGGCTTAAAGGGGTTTTTAGTAAATACCTAAACGGGGAAATCCCAATTTCAATACGGCACAAATCATCCAACAAAAGGCGACACTCAGTTATTGTATAAAGTCTACGCATTGAGCTATTTATTTATTTATCCGTTACTACTACATTCGTGTTGGAGTGTATATCTATATATAGAAAAATCAATTTTTGTATGTTTGTTTGTCCTATATACAAGATTGTGACGAATCTTGAAAGGGTGTACCGTGTTGTTTGGAGCCTAAACTTATAAACATTTTAATTTTGTATTTTCAATTAACTTTTTGCACAAATCTCTGACTTATATAAGTCGTCAATAATTTTGACATTTGAAGACACTGCAATAAACGGAATATGCAACCAAACACTTTTTACATTCCGTGGCATTGCAACGCCTAACGGGTGCAGCTAGTAGTGAATATAATCTATCGTTATTGGCGAGATACGTCAACAACATCTTCACCGTGAGTGTCCACTGGCGTAAAATCGTGTCGCTATATAAAAACTGAGATAATAAAATGTTTTATGTGAATGGTCGTCAGTGTAAACCGACGGTAACGGTAACAATGCCTTGCTTTAGATTAGTTTAAGATGCGGTCATTCGGTCTTTCTCTCTTTGTTTCTCTCTGAGCCATTTCCTCATTCCTGAGGAGTCGTGACTTCTCTTCATGACTTTCCCTCTTGCGGTCTTCTTCCACTCTGCGGGGTGGATGATGTTGTGCATTGCACTTACAAGTGTATGTCTATTAAGAATATAGTGTGGTGAGCTATGGGTCTCTTATCCTCAATTTACCTAAAATACTTAAAATAAGGGCAATCGCTAAATCAGAGTATTTTGTAGTACAATCGTGCAAGCAACTCAATTGTTTTTAAATTACCACTATATCAACTTTTGAAACAGTAGCATTAGTTTTGCATTGCCTTTGTGAGAAACAGAAGACTCACTCGCTCCACATTCAGGGAATGAAAAGGAAAAGTTGAGGAATGGTGGGAATGGCATGGGCCTGTGGTACCTTACTCGGCATACGAAGTATTCTGTGAGGACGTGCTTTGTGGAGTTGGACCGCGGGTTCAAAACCTGCTCGTGTTGACTCTACTCACTTCACCAATGAATATATATGAGGTTAAAAATGAAATTAATATAACGAAGTAATTTTTATACAACACAAGTTTATTCTTTTCATTTTAAACAAACGAAACACAACAGAAATGCTCCTTGCATTACGGCGTTTATTAAATGAGTGTGCTTTTTAATAAAATAAATTCGTACCTGTTTCCAGGCAAAGGAGATTAAAAATATTCTAGAATTCTTGTTCCCCGTTCTTAAGAATAATGAAAGTAATACAACAAAGACAATCCATGTTCATGAAAAGTAACAGCTTCTTTTATTAGATAACTGTAATTTGTACATGAATTGGTAACGATTTAACTCACCGTGATTCCTCACCATAACTGTCAAAAAATTTTTGAAACCTATCAATAAGTCCTTGACGCCAATTAATTGACTTTTAATCCATTTTGAGGGCACTAGAATAACCATCCATATTTTAGAGATTTAAATAAACCTCAAAGCACGTGGAACTATTGCCATGTGTTAATTATTGCTATAATTCTTCTGTACTATTCAATAACTGTAGGACGGCAGATTCTTCAAAACCTAAGATACGAAGTCATCCATAAAGTAAACGAAACAGATAAAATAAAAACACACACAAGCCTCCAAAGCCTTGCGCTAAATCTGAAGGGAATTCTGTAACAGATGGAAGTTATGAGTATCATGTTTGTTATCTTATCAAGTTGGATATTTTTTTGAGCCTGCTCAAATAGACTTACGTAACAAGAAGATAAATCAACCGGTGTATACGTGACTAGGGAACTAATAGTTTATAGATTGTTTTTAAAACGACTTCAAAAAATATAAAAGGTTAATTATGTATATCTTATTACATAATAATTGATATTTAATATGGTATGGAAGTTGCATGATTTATGTTGTAAGGTAGTTTTTAAGTACTTGTAACTAGTGTGTACCCATAATCAACTTTCGCTGTCACTTAAAGTTGATAGATACTTCATTATGAGTTATAGATTTAGAAGAGGCCTATAATAAAGCTAAAAGAGATGATCTGTGATCAACCTTGGTTGAGTTTGGATTGAACAGTGATCTAATAATACAAGCGTTAATGTCTCTTTATAAAGATTCTACTGCTTGTGTTAGGATTAACTGGGCCTAACTGGGCCTTAAGACTCGTATAGCATCAATAAAGGTGTAAGACAGGGCTGCGTGGCATCCCCGTGGCTGTTTAATCTCTTTATGGATGATTGTTTGAAAGCTTTGAAAGGCGAAGGGTGTGGGTTAAGATTCGGTGAGTTAGTTGTAAAATGTCTCATGTAAGTGCTGAATATAGTGAATGATTCATTAGATGGTTGTTGTTGTCCTGACTCCACATAAAAAGAAGAACATGTAAACTTTACAAGATATACATATGTCCTCCAATGTTCCGACGAAGCATTAGTTAGGAACGGCCATATTCCTAATCCTATCCTATTGGACAAAACCACTATACGGCCACAAGTTCTCATATGTTTTAGTTGATTTACCAAAGATAAATAAGATTTGGACCATATCAGAAATAAATTGACTACTCCAAAAACGTTAAAAAACAAAAAAAACATACAAGAAAGAAACATAATATTTTAATACAACTTTTACATTTGGCGGAGAGTAAAAATATATGCTGTCAATAAATCAACATAAGCCTTTCATAAGAAAGAAAACGAAAGTGTTATTTATGGCTTAGAATCAAAACAGGATTAAGAAATGTAATGTATGTTAAGAAATAGATGGTTCTGTCCTTAGAATGGGTTTTTTCTGAATAGTTTATTCTACTGTTGAAAGAATCCACTTCCATTAGTAAGAGTGTTGGTGATGAAAATGTTGTATAAGAATTCAATATACTTAAAAAATTGTGTGATGTAATATTAATAAACTATCACGACTATTCATCAAGATGGCTGAAGCCAAATTTGATTGAAGTAAATGTCTCTTCATCGCCGAAATGTTATCGTCTGCTAAAATGTCGAAAGAATAATGGCACTATGAAAAAAAGATGGGTTGACTTGTAGTGATTTATAATGGTCGATCAAGTGTCAGCCGTGATAAGAACTATTACAGGAGTAGAGTATGTTACACTTTACGATCCGTCGCAGTACGTGTTATGTTATTTTCCTTGAAAATATGAGGTAAAAATAGTTGTTGGTAAAAAAAATTACCTCACTTTGAATGATGTGTAGTTCACATGATGTTAAGTGACCAACAAACCATAGACATTCGCAACAAAGATCTGTAAATGTGTTGATTAGTTATATCTAGGGGCTGATGAATGTCGACATGGAAAAGGAGAAGGCAAAGGTATGCGAAGGAGACTAACACCCCATAAGCCCACTCAACACCACAAAGAAGGACACCAAACACAGATGCATAAAATACCTCTACATCACGCTGGTCTGTTCGGTCGTGGATGTACCCTGGTCGAGCGGGTTAATCCAAACAATGAATATGTTGTCGCAATTTGGACGAATACAGTGTTCAATATTATTTTATATTGAGAAAAAAAATAATAAATCAGCCTTTTCTAGAATGTTTCCCACTGCAAGGACACAGTCCTCCTCTCCGAGAGAGGGAAGAGCCGTAATCCACCACGCTGGCCCAGTGCGGGTTGGTCACATGTCTTCGAATTTGCTGGTTCTTAGAACCTGCCGGTTTCCTCACGATGTTTTCCTTCACCGTTTTTGGAGCAGTGGGGATGAAATAAATTACACAAAGTAAAGCACCTGTCTGGGTTCGAACCCACAACCTACAGTTCGTAAGTCGTGTAAGTATTTTATATTATAATCTAATTATTATCAAATAATTATAGAATATTCTCATTTGACTATAGCTAGTAAATTTATCTTAGTTGCATTCCTTAAGGAAAATACAGCGTATACTGATAATTAAAGAACATCCTGTACGTTCCAGCCAATTTTCTTTACACGTCTCATGAGAGCAAAACTAGAGATGTAAGCCAAATGAAAATCAGATATGTGGAAATGTAGATACATACATACATAGATACATTTATGAATATATATTAAGAACATTACGAAATATGTATTTTAAAAATTGATTAGTAAATTGTTAAGAAATAAAATAAGAGAAAATATGTGTAGGAATTTTATCACAATAATCAATATTATACGCACTATGTAGATATAATGATGTTAGTAATTTAAGTTGCTCTTTTGTATTGCTATATTTCTTTATTGTTGAAATTCCTTATTCGTTCTTCCATTTCCCTTTTAGCTTAGTTTAGTCTTCGTTTCTTTAAAAAAAGTTTTTGTCCTATTGCTTTTTTAGATAGTAATTTGTGGTTAATGGTGTATTACATTGTAAGCTACATATATTGTTTTTTTTTTAATTTCTTGCTCGCTTTCTTATTTAGGATTGAACTTTGCTCATGATTTTGCGTATTTTTACGTGACAACGTCTTATAAATTGATGAACACTGGTTGGCATTCGCGCAAAATGTCCCGTTACCCTCGAGCCGAGATTTGCCGAGAGTTCATAGTGTGTAAGCGAGAGCGCTGCATGAAAGAGAGATAGAAAACGCGCGAGTCAAAAATGTACTCAATCGTATAAATAGTACATACTAGTGACCCGCCCCGGCTTCGCCCGGGTACCACTAATTATGTTGATCCGGTCGCTACCGAACACAGGAATGTGCCAATCCGGACAATCCCCGTAAATTTAATCGAAATCGGTACAGACGTTAGACGGACGGAGTCTATAGATCTACTTCGTTTATTATAAACTATTTTATTTCATAAACAGTGTCCTATGTTACTTCTAATACCTCTAAGAATATGTGTACAAAGTTTCATGATGATTAGTTGAGGAGTTTTCGCGTGAAAGCGTAACAAACAAACTTACAATCACATTTATTATATTAGTAAGGATGTAACAATAATAAAATTATTAAAATACTATGTAATCAATCGTGTACTCATTGTTATTCTGTGGTATATGTTTATTGTTATTATACTGCGCCGAGTGCTCATTGTTTTAGGAAACGTCACGAATTTAACGTCCGAGCGCTTTGCGCCACCTAGGATTTTTTTAATTAGCTAGTATAACCTATGTTTTTAAGATCACAAGTAGAATTAGTAAAAACGGTAGCAAAGCTCAATGGCAAATAGACTCTATGTGTCTTAATTTCTTAATTCTTATGTTATTTAGAGGCTGTTGTAATGTAAGCGATAAAAGAAATCTCGTAAAAATATTTCTATCTCCTGTCAATCCATTTAAAACACTAATGTAACAATGTGTATGGCTACACTAATGTAACGTTGCATAAAAATCTTATTACGTGTATAATATTCTTCAATGCTAAGAAGATAATATTTAAACCTGTACAGATTTTGTCAAGATCTAATTATGGTATCGATTTACGTCGACATTATTCGTACGAGCGTGCTATATAAGGGGGTCATAGGTCAGCGAAGAACGAGTCGTTGCTTGAATTTATCTTGATGTGTTGTTTCAAACTTGTTAAAGTCAGAAGACTGGGATTAGAAGTTCACTGATTGTTTTTTCCATCCTTTCGGTCTTTTGGTTTACACTTCTGGTTTACGTGAGTATCTGTTGTTTTTGTAGAATTGTAATGTTAAATTATATCCATATAGTATCTGCATTAAGGTATCGGTAGCTGATCATGAACCTTTTAAAACAAACATAAAATGTAAAAGGTCTAACTGATACTAAGAAATTATCTTTTTTAACAATCTAGGAATAGCTGATTGGTTATATTTTATTAAATTGCTTTAGGGTATCTCAAGAAGAAAGTTTTTGCATTTAATATTTAAATTATTAATAAAAAAACAATAATAAAATTGTAGCAAATCATCCAAATATTCGACTAAAAGAATGCTTTTAAAACTAACTTTGTGTTAGATAGTTCACGACTTAGTCTTAGTAGTCCAATGGAGGTTTCGAACACATGCGAGTCGTATGTTTCTGAGTCTGTGTCCTCAACCATTAGGTTATGGACGCCTCAATTTACTCCTAACAACGTTCTAATTGATGATATTTTAATATGTGATAACAAAATAGTATACTTTATACTTATAAATTGAATTTTAAACATTAAACGTGTTTAGCATCTATTTCATTGGTTGCTTTATAAACGACTAGTTTTATTTATTTTAGCGTCAGCTCGTCAAATCAAAGATGGCGCTAGACAGCTTGGACCCAGGTGCGGCATCTGGACACGCATGGGCGGGAAAAATAGAAGCGTACAGCTCCAACCAGACGGTCATTGATCAAGTGCTTCCAGAAATGATGCACCTAATCGACCCGCATTGGTTAGTAAAGTAGAAATAACAAGAATTATGTCGGAAAAGTGAATGGCAAAGTGCTAGGAAAATCTTCTACCTATACCGATCAAAATAGTGACATACTGAAGATAGGGTACGAATACATTCTCGTTGGTTACTGCTGCCGATGAGCATGCATGTGCATCAAATTACTTACTTGCTTATCCTTCAGGGATACGGGCTTGACGTTGAAATTAAAATCATGTTTGTTTATATCCAACTGGCAAACATTTGTGATATGCGAGGGAAATATTACTTTTAATAAAAATGTCCGAATCCTCTTATGCCAACTTAATGGTTGGTGATGCACCAAAAATTTTTTTAGTTTAGTGTACAAAAAAATCACTGGCACATAATGATCTCCTTTGCTAAGAGAGGAACAAGACATAATTCTAGTCTAAGATTTCAATTGTGCAGTTATATATGCTTATTCGGATAGAGTAAGTTAATATTTGTACATTAATTATAATGCTTTATGTGTTTTTGTTCCGTAGGTATCAGTTCCCGCCTATGAATCCTCTGTGGCACGGCTTGTTAGGTTTCGTTATTGCCGTTCTTGGTTTCGTATCATTATCGGGTAACGGCATGGTTATCTATATATTTACGACTACAAAGGTAATAACAATACAAAAATATTAAATTATAAAACATACAACTTCACTAATCAGGCTAATAATAATTAAATAATGTAGAGAAAAAAATATTTCACAAAGATAAATAAAATATTATTATTTGTTGTTTGCAGACTCTTAAAACTCCTTCGAACCTTTTGGTATTAAACTTGGCTGTTTCGGATTTCCTGATGATGACTTGCATGGCGCCACCTTTAGTTGTGAACGCCTATCATGAAACTTGGGTGTTTGGTTTGTATTTTTTAAAATCAATTTCTGGTTATTTTAATTTTTATAACAAACTGATTACTCCCCAATTACAAGGTGCTGCATAAAAAAATAAATAGATAATCTAAAAAATGCATAGTATAAGATACTAAATTTATTTATTTGCCGCTTCCCTGCTTAGGTTGAAAAGATAATAAAACTTGTTAAGCCGAAGAGTTTTAATTTTGAAATAAAATTGTTTCATTACTTTACTCTAATTTCATTATAGGTCCACTTGCTTGTGCACTTTACGCTGCCGCTGGCTCGTTGTTTGGGACTATTTCTATCTGGACAATGACAATGATTGCTTTCGATCGTTACAACGTAATCGTGAAGGGCATCGCCGCTAAGCCCATGACCAACAATGGAGCTCTGCTACGGATCTTAGCTATCTGGGTGTCCTCACTTGCTTGGACTGTTGCACCTATGTTTGGATGGAACAGGTATAACATCACGTTTGCTTTTTATTTATGAACCAATACAAAATTAAGTGAAAAAGTACCAGGAGCACAGGACGCGATGACTACTTGGGTTCACCTGACGAAAGCGACAATACGTCCTCGAATTTAGTGGGCTCAAAACGGATTTAAATGCCTCCTCTCTTTTTTCTGAAATTCTCTTTCACTGAGCAAGAGCTTTTTTTGTTTTAGTAAAGGGGAGAGTGACATTATTTGAAGGTTTGCAAGGCATCTGTAATTATTTTGTCTTCTATTTGGTGCGGAAATTGACGTGTCTCTGTGGTCTAATAATATTAGATGATCCGATTGCTCCTAACGTTAAAATGGTGGGCAATTTGTAATTTTCTATTATTTATGGCTGTTACTTAAATCGATTACAGGTACGTCCCCGAAGGTAACATGACCGCCTGCGGAACTGATTACCTTAACAAGAATTGGTTCAGTCGGAGCTACATTGTAGCTTATGCTATTTTTTGCTACTTCACACCTTTGGCCCTTATCATCTATTCGTATTTCTTCATTATTCAGGTATCGTATTACAAAATAACTATGCTTATTTTTTACTGTGAAAACTTCTTTATCCGCGTCAAACGAAATACGCACATTAATTATATATAAAAAGTTCGCATGAACCTTTAACAGTGGTAGATCCAACAACATCGGTTACACGAACGGGCCGGCAGGACCGGTGAAATACCACGACCTCACAGAAGATAGGCGTCGAATTAGAAGTATTCTGCATTTTGTCTGACGAGTGAGATGCCGGAAGCCTAATTTCAGTCCTCGTCCTTTCCCCATCCTTTCTTAATAAATATAGGATAGGAAAGAGGAGAAGATTGGACGGGTACGCGATGGATGGGGAAAAGGAATTGTCCTTTTTGCTGTCTATCCCCTCCTCTGTCTATTATAGGTTGGTAACGCATCTGCGACATATTTTTGCTTGTTGCGGATCGCGTGCACAACATGCACAAGTCGGCGTCAATGCGTCAGCAATATGATTATTTAATTTTGGAACAATTTCAACGTAGTTTTTCGTGTATTTTTCTTGTATTAAATTTTTGATTTTATTCTTAAGATACCAGAGCTTATTTTTGTTGTTTACTTGTTTATTTTTGAACTAATGTCGCACCTTCCCACCTGTTTTAAGTTTTCACTTCTGTCGGCAGTCCTTTATGACTGACTGTGTTTTTTTTATTTTTATTGCTATATTAATGTATTTAAATGACTTATAATATTTTAGGCAGTGGCAGCTCACGAAAGGGCGATGAGGGAGCAGGCAAAGAAGATGAATGTGGCATCTCTTAGGTCATCGGAAGCAGCTAATACTAGTGCCGAGTGTAAACTAGCTAAAGTAAGGCATTTTTTATATATTTCGAATATGTTTCTCACTTATTACTCTTTCCCTTGGATGTAATCCTTCAGGATAACCAAAATTAATATAAAAATAATGAATACTGGTTCTCATTAGCTTTGTACACGTACACCGTGTCATACGCGGTGTTCGATAATAGGCAACATTTCACTGAGAAATACCACACAAACGTAATAATAATTAATGATCAGTCCAAATGATGACGCCTCTACGTCATAATTTTGGACCCATGCTGCCAATAGATTTGTAATAATTGATTTGTATTAATTAGTGGAAATTTGTGCACATGTTTGTTGAAGGTCGCCCTGATGACTATTTCATTGTGGTTTATGGCATGGACACCGTATCTGGTAATTAATTTCACGGGTATCTTCGAGACCGCAACAATCAGTCCTCTAGGTACGATATGGGGTTCGGTCTTTGCTAAAGCCAACGCTGTTTACAACCCGATTGTTTACGGTATTAGGTACGTATTATATTGGTATCTAAATATAAATAAAATAAGGTAAATGATTACATTATGCTGTACACTCAAAATTGTTTTGAGCTAAAATCTCTAGGAGACTAGATTGAGCAATTTTTTTATTATTACCATTATATTAACATTAAATATATAAGAAAAAGATTTACTAATGTATAAGCATTTATCTAATAATACGTTAAGTACAACTTCCTCCTGGAATTATATTCAGTCCCATATTTATGAGATTTAGAGGCATTGACAGGAATGGCCTCCTTCCTTAAAGCTTGGCACTGCACCTGTCTATATGACCTATCTAGTAAACTAGATGAACTATATTCGTGGCAATAGGTATCTAATAAATAAAAACATGAAATTCATTTTATGAATCGGTCTGACCAATGAAACAGACTTGCAATCATATATAACTGGCGTTGACATCAATCAAATGCACAAGCACTGTAATGACGTTAATCAAAGGGTAAACAAATGAAGCACGCTAAGCACTTCTACAATAAAACATAGATTAGTTGTAAAAGAAATGACATAATAAGAGGTCACTTAACATCAAATGACTCTCTGCTCGGTTGCCTCGTCTTTGCTAACATTATGAAGATAAAAGATTTGATAGTTTGTTTTTCCTGATAAAATAGAAATAAGGCTATATATTTTGTAAATTCATAACTTTTGGTTACTCGTTTCAATACAAGCGTAGTCCATATCTAAAGAAAGTAATATTTATTAAAAATATTTTTTACAGCCACCCAAAGTACAGAGCCGCTTTGTATCAGAGGTTTCCATCATTGGCATGCCAACCAGCGGCAGATGATAACACCTCGCAGGCTTCCGGAAAAACAGCCGTGTGTGAGGAAAAGCCATCCGCGTAGGACCTCTTCTAAAATTTTGACCATGAATACGACGATGGACTGCGAAGAACCGTGGACTTTTTTAAAATGGCTTACATGAGAAAATATGTACATGATATTTCTCTTGATAATATTTTTAAAAATAAAAATTAACTAAGACATTGTAAAAACAAACGTGATATGTGGATTTTCTGCATATATTTTTTGTGTGGATTAATTAAGTGAAAGCCTGCGATAATAAAAAAAAAAAAGCAGCATATCGTAAGGTGGAGACGTTTACTGTACATTGTTATTGTTTTAAAAAAATAAAATATGTAAGAGCAAAGTGGTAAGAAACCGCAAATTTTTTTTTTTTCGATGTTTTCTCTCTAGTAAATCGCTAAAATACTCTAAGCCGTTATTGTTCAATAACTAACGTTATTTTGTGTTAAATTTCTTCAATTTATTCTTTGTCTCTTGTACGCTGATGACCAGGTTGTGCTTGCGTCATCAGCGGAGGACTTACAACTTCTGCTGAATGTAGTGAATGATTCACTAGATGGTAAAGGTATGAAGATGAATGTGGATAAGACGAAAGTAATGGTGTTTGAAAGAGAACAAAGTAAGACAGTAATTGAAATAAAGGTTAACGGAATTGTAGTGGAACAGGAAGAGTTCGTGTATTTGGGATGTATGTTTAGTAGAGATGGTAGGCATGTTAAAGATTTTGAACGACGAGTGAGTGCGGGAAATAAAATGAATGGGGCTATAGGTACAGTAGTGAGGAGTCAGAATGTGCCTATGAAGGCTCGTCTGGCGATACACAATGCTGTACTAGTCCCTACTTTAATGTATGGAAGTGAGAGCTGGGTTTGGCAGGAAAAGCATGCTAGTAGAGTTAATGCCGTTGAGATGCGATCCTTAAGAAGTATGTTAGGCGTGACTCTGTATGATAGGGTTAAAAATAGCGTTAAAAGGGAAAAGTGTGGCTTAAAAGTGGACGTTGTGACTAGAATTGAGAAAGGTATGCTTCGGTGGTTCGGGCATGTTGAAAGGATGAATGAAGACAGAATAACAAAACAAATTTATGTTGCAAAAGTGAGTGGCAGTGTTGGTAGGGGACGCCCTAGGAAAACTTATATCGATCAGATTAATGACTTACTAAAAAAGGGCGATATAAGGAGCACCCATAACCGACGAGCATGCATGCGTAGATGTATGAATGTGGAAGAAGCGAGAGAGGTGTGCCAGGATCGCGCCAAATGGAAATCCATGATCTCTGCCTACCTCTATGGGTTACGGGCGTGAGCGCATATTTATTTATTTATTCTTTACTTACAACTTATGCTGAATGTAATGAATGATTCATTGGAAGGTAGAGGCATAAAGATGAATGTAGATAAAATGAAAGTAATGGTGTTTGAAAGAGAACAAAGTAAGCCAATAATTGAAATAAATTTTAACGGTAAAGAAGTGGAACAGGAAGAGTTCGTGTATTTGGGGTGTATGTTTAGTAGAGATGGTATGCATGTTAAAGATTTTAAACGACGAGTGAATACAGGAAATAAAATGAATGGGGCTATAGGTACAGTAGTAAGAGTCAGAATGTGTCTATGAAGGCTCGCCTGGCAATACACAATGCTGTACTAGTCCCGACTTTAATGTATAGAAGTGAAAGCTGGGTTTGGCAGGAAAAGCATGCTTGTAGAGTTAAAGCTGTTGAGATGCGATCCTTAAGAAGTATGTTCGGCGTGATTTTTAATGATAGGGTTAAAAAATAGCATTTTAAGGGAAAAGTGTTGCTTAAAAGTGGACGTTGTGACTAGAATTGAGAAAGGTATGCTTCGCTTGCTTATACTTCTTTATTACTAACGCAACAAATTTATGTTGCAATAGTGTGTGGCAGTATTCGTAGAGGACGCCCTACGAGAACTTATATCGATCAGATTAATGACTTACTAAAAAAGGGCGATATAAGGAGCATACATACTCGTCGGGTATGGATACTTTTCCCTTAAAATGCTATTTTTTAACCCTATCATTAAAAATCACGCCGAACATACTTCTTAAGGATCGCATCTCAACAGCTTTAACTCTACAAGCATGCTTTTCCTGCCAAACCCAGCTTTCACTTCTATACATTAAAGTCGGGACTAGTACAGCATTGTGTATTGCCAGGCGAGCCTTCATAGACACATTCTGACTCTTACTACTGTACCTATAGCCCCATTCATTTTATTTCCTGTATTCACTCGTCGTTTAAAATCTTTAACATGCATACCATCTCTACTAAACATACACCCCAAATACACGAACTCTTCCTGTTCCACTTCTTTACCGTTAAAATTTATTTCAATTATTGGCTTACTTTGTTCTCTTTCAAACACCATTACTTTCATTTTATCTACATTCATCTTTATGCCTCTACCTTCCAATGAATCATTCATTACATTCAGCATAAGTTGTAAGTAAAGAATAAATAAATAAATATGCGCTCACGCCCGTAACCCATAGAGGTAGGCAGAGATCATGGATTTCCATTTGGCGCGATCCTGGCACACCTCTCTCGCTTCTTCCACATTCATACATCTACGCATGCATGCTCGTCGGTTATGGGTGCTCCTTATATCGCCCTTTTTTAGTAAGTCATTAATCTGATCGATATAAGTTTTCCTAGGGCGTCCCCTACCAACACTGCCACTCACTTTTGCAACATAAATTTGTTTTGTTATTCTGTCTTCATTCATCCTTTCAACATGCCCGAACCACCGAAGCATACCTTTCTCAATTCTAGTCACAACGTCCACTTTTAAGCCACACTTTTCCCTTTTAACGCTATTTTTAACCCTATCATACAGAGTCACGCCTAACATACTTCTTAAGGATCGCATCTCAACGGCATTAACTCTACTAGCATGCTTTTCCTGCCAAACCCAGCTCTCACTTCCATACATTAAAGTAGGGACTAGTACAGCATTGTGTATCGCCAGACGAGCCTTCATAGGCACATTCTGACTCCTCACTACTGTACCTATAGCCCCATTCATTTTATTTCCCGCACTCACTCGTCGTTCAAAATCTTTAACATGCCTACCATCTCTACTAAACATACATCCCAAATACACGAACTCTTCCACCTGTTCCACTACAATTCCGTTAACCTTTATTTCAATTACTGTCTTACTTTGTTCTCTTTCAAACACCATTACTTTCGTCTTATCCACATTCATCTTCATACCTTTACCATCTAGTGAATCATTCACTACATTCAGCAGAAGTTGTAAGTCCTCCGCTGATGACGCAAGCACAACCTGGTCATCAGCGTACAAGAGACAAAGAATAAATTGAAGAAATTTAACACAAAATAACGTTAGTTATTGAACAATAACGGCTTAGAGTATTTTAGCGATTTACTAGAGAGAAAACATCGAAAAAAAAAATTTGCGGTTTCTTACCACTTTGCTCTTACATATTTTATTTTTTTAAAACAATAACAATGTACAGTAAACGTCTCCACCTTACGATATGCTGCTTTTTTTTTTATTATCGCAGGCTTTCACTTAATTAATCCACACAAAAAATATATGCAGAAAATCCACATATCACGTTTGTTTTTACAATGTCTTAGTTAATTTTTATTTTTAAAAATATTATCAAGAGAAATATCATGTACATATTTTCTCATGTAAGCCATTTTAAAAAAGTCCACGGTTCTTCGCAGTCCATCGTCGTATTCATGGTCAAAATTTTAGAAGAGGTCCTACGCGGATGACTTACTAAAAAAGGGCGATATAAGGAGCATCCATACCCGACGAGTATGTATGCGTAGATGTATGAATGTAGAAGAAGCGAGAGAGGTGCATATGTATAAAAAGAATCAGCATAAAAAATGAGTGAAGAAAGTTAACAAATTGTTAAAATTTGGTAAATAGAAGCGAAGAAAAATTCACAAGGGTTAAATGATTAGACAATAACTTTACAAGTCTTTTGAAGTATAACTTACTTATACTTCAAAACATTTTCTACCCCGGCGTCGCTTGTGTGAATTTCTATATAGCATGATAATAAACAAAGCTTGTTACTTCTGAACTTTGGAGTTTTCTTATAATGTAAGAATGATTAAAGCCGCTTCTGTAGTTAATCCAGCGCATACAAATCTTTATAAGATTACTGTAGGTTGAATATCAGTACAAGTAAATCTACGAAATATCTGTAATACGTAGAACTAAACCTCATACTATGATAATATCCACCTACTAACGATCTTTGAATCCTTCTTTCGTATAATAGGACACCATACGCGTATGGTACCCTGTTTCCTATATGTATTATATGCCTATAGGTAGTGTGAGGGAGTTGTGTCTTGTTTTTTTTCCAAGTATATAATTTTAATATAATATATGAACAAAAATCGCACTACTTTTATAATCAATTGGGGATACATGGATAAAGATGTACACAAACGTGTACATGGTTAAGTCATAGGAGATTGCGAGGAGTTCGACAAAACAATGAACGGAGGAGGGAGGGGGGGGAGGATTCAAGGTTTTTTTTAATGAAGAAGGTGGCAAACGACCAAGCGGCTTAACTGATGTTAAGTGACTGCTACTCATGGACTGAGAGGATAAAAAAGGAAGTTTCTTTTGCACCACTTGCTCCTTTGCCGCCTTTTCCCATTAAAAGGAATGAGAGAGTCATGACTGCTTACGTTTTAGCTTTCGAATTGATTGGTTGGTTATTGATTTTTATTGTTCAGTCGGTTGCGTGACTTTTTCTGGAAATAATTCCAAGCTAAGCGGAGCTTGTGCTATGGAAACCAGAAAACTGATATACTACATATACTACTTTTCTTTCGTAATTGCATATTTAAATAGATAGTGAATAGTGAAATCACAAGGATAACTTTAAATATTTTATATTACAGAATGTAAGACATACTTATCTGTCGAATTAGGTATTTCCTGTAATTTAGTTGTAACTTTTGGCATAAAAAATGATTACCACCCAGACTCAGGACAAACAGACATGTTCTTGCACACAAATGCATGTCCTGGGTGGAAATCGAACCCGCGACCTGCGAAGTGAAAAGAAAGTATCTTAGTAACTACGCCAACGGTCAATGACGTCATCAAGAAAAACGACAATCTCTTACGGTGTCTGGGGTGCGTTGATGTTGCGCCATGCTCATGCTTCTTTATTATTTCAATAGAAATTATAAAAAAATACGTATGACATAACAATCACACACGCTCCGACTTTGAAGCCCTACTATCTATAGGAGGAGCTACTATTCTTGCAGGTGATTTTAATAGCAAACACATTCGATGGAACTCCACTAAGATCAGCACACGAGGCCGCACGCTCGACTCGGTGTCGGATTTACTCGACTTCGAAATCGTAGCGCCCACAGAGCCTACTCATTAGCCTCACGCAGTGGAACACACACCGGATGTGCTTGATATTGCAATCGTTACAAATATCAATCTCGCCCTACGCGAAATAAAAGTGATTCACGAGCTTCACTCGGATCACCGACCTGTTATATTACGGCTAGGGCCTTCTGCACCAGCCTCGCCTTTAACGAAAACTATCGTGGACTGGCACAAGCTCAGTGCCAAGCTCCAAAAAATTAACTCGCCGCAATTAGATTCTATCCCCGATCAAATAGTTAACGAACACGATATGGGCGTTGCAATCGGAACTCTCACAAGTCATGTCCAAACCACCATCGAGGACTGCTCGAAGCAGATCCCAGTGATGGATAACCATCGCTGGGACCTGCCTCCGGACGCTAGGGACTTACTGAGACGCAAGAACGCAGCCACCCGAGCTTATGATATGTATCCCACCGAATCGCACCGAAAGCGGCTACGTAAACTACAGCGTGAATCGAAAGCACGCATAGCCGCCCTCAGGAACGAAAGGTGGGATATAACACTCAATAATTTAAAGCCATCCCATTTAGCATTCTGGCGGCTTCCCAAATCACTTAAAGGCGACACGTATACCACGATGCCGCCGCTCTTACGCCCAGACATGACGCCAGCCATGCTGGACGAAGAAAAAGCCGAATGTCTGGCTGACAGCCTCGAGGCCCAGTGCTCTCCCAGTACCCTACCGGTCGACCCTGCCCACCTCCGAATGGTGGACAGCGAGGTCGATCGGAGAAAACATGACCCGCTTCGCGACTCCGTTCCCCCGGTAACATTCGACGAAGTTAAGGAATTAATTAAAAACTTGCGTCCACGCAAGGCCCCCGGCTCAGATGGTATCACCAATAGGGTGACCAAACTCTTTCCTGCTGCTATTATCCAGCTCCTAGTTGTCATTTATAACGCGGCAATGACCAAAGGCGTCTTTCCCAGCGAGTGGAAGGACGCTGAGGTCATAGGGTTCCTCAAACCCTCAAAGCCGGCAACAAACCCTACATCATACAGACCCATAAGTCTTCTCAAAACGTTTGGGAAGATCTATGAGCGTTTAATATTAGCCCACCTACGTACCTTTATGAACGCTAAAGGACTACTAATTCCCGAACAATTCGGCTTTCGTGCCAAACACTCATGTACCCATCAAGTGCAACGCATCACGGAGCACATCCTTACCAAACGACAACGCGGCTCTAGCACCGGAGCACTTTTCCTCGACGTGGCGAAGGTGTTCGATAAAGTATGGCACAACGGGCTCATATACAAGCTGTATGAGTACGGTTTGCCAGATCGTCTCGTATGCATAATACGAGACTTCCTTAGTAATCGAACGTTCCGCTACCGCGTCGAGGAAGTGTGCTCTCAAGCGCACCCCGTTCGAGACGGGGTGCCTCAAGGGTCAGTGCTAGGCCCAGTCCTCTTTACCCTCTACACCAATGATATACCGCGCGTACGCGGTGTAGAGCTAGCCCTATTTGCCGATGACACCTGCATTTTCACGTCGGGCCTTCAGCCTGATGCTATATGTCAACGCCTCCAGACCGCAGCCACCACTCTCAGTGCGTGGTTCCGGAAATGGAGGATCGAAATTAATCCAGCTAAAAGCGCGGCCCTTTTCTTTTCGCGACATAAGAAAGCCCATTCATTAACGTATCTCCCATCCATTCACCTCATGAACAGCCCAATTCCTTGGGAAGATAAGGTGAAATATCTAGGTGTCATCCTCGACAATAAACTTAACTTCGCCGCTCACGTGACCCGGGTCAGGAACCGGGCGGCTTTCGTACTAGGCCGCCTTTTCCCATTAATTAACTTTAAGAGTAAAATGTCCCTCCGGAACAAGGTGACGCTCTATAAAGCTGTCGTACGGCCCATCATGACATATGCTAGTCCGGTATTCGCGCACATTTCCCCAAAACAAATACACCGACTTCAGGTGATCCAAAACAGATTCTTGCGCAGAGCCACTGGCTCGCCGTGGTTCGTGCGCAACATCGATTTACACGTGGATTTAGAGCTGCCCACCATAGCTCAACACCTGAAGTTGGCGTTGCGCCGCTATTTTGACTCCGCCACCGGTCACCCCAATTCATTAATTGTAGGTGCCGCCACCTACAAACCCATCGCGCTCGGTACGTTTCGTCACGACTATAGACGTCCCAGGCACGTCCTCGACTATCGAGACGATGCAATAACCATCGCTCCGGCTAGGATGAAACAACATCGCAGACAAATTACACACCGTCTTCGCCGGCGAGGACGGCTATTACCTTCCCGATACGGCCACATAGCCGGCAGAGTTTTCTCCCCTACTCATGATAGAAGCGTTGCTGGAGTTTCTTCCTCCACTTCTTCTCCCAGCGCTAACGCTTTCCGAAGTGGTAGTAATGTTCGTTGTGGAAATACTTGTAATCAGATAATGGCTACCGATCGAGCCGTGGCTCGGCCCTCTCGGGCACCCTCGAATCGGAATGCTAAACGCGTAAAGAGTGACAGCCCAAGCCGAGGTCCCCTCTCGGGGGCCCTTGAGCCCAGTCACTCCATGGAGCGTCCACCGAAGCGACCTAAGAGCTCGGTGGCCTCCCAATCCGGTAATAATAATAAAGTAACGGCCCGAGCCGAGGTTCCCTCTACGGAGGGAGCCCTCGACCTTAGTTACTCTTAAAGAGGCTTAGGCTAGGCGCCCTCTGCGCCCTGCCGCCTCGTGCCCGGTGTAGCTGTAAATGCCTCCTCAAGGCAAACAGTGACCTTTCAGTCACAAAAAAAAAAATAACAATCACACGGTAAAAAGATCTGATTTTAAAAGAAATTTCGTCAATTTAGTATTATAAAATTAGTGTCAATTTTAGGATTGAGTAGCGTATTTGATATGAATATAAAAATCAACGAGTAATAAAATATGACGGTGCTTCACGGATGAGAATACGATACTAGAATACAATGTGTTACTTACCCAAGCCCTGGCAAGCACTAATAGTAAAATCGAGAAATAGAAAATACGTAACACAGAAAGGAATGTAAATCCCTTAAAGAATCTGTTTAAAGATAAATATCTTCCAAGAAATGTACTAATTCAGAAAACATACAAATGTCCTTAAGATTACAACATTTCTTACGGTATTAAATAACATTTCTAAAGATCTCCTCACAATAATTGTTTCTTCTGATATAATTATATTTTCACACTTGATTATTTAAAAAGAAATAAGATATATTTGCTTACTTACATGTATTAATTTAATTTTTTATAGCAGCCAGGAAAATAACATAAATAAATTGGCACCCGTAACCAAGAAGGGTAGGCAGACACTACGGATTTTCGCTTAGCGCGATCCTGTCACATCTTTCTCGCATCTTTTACGTCCAGACATCTTCATGCATATATACTAGTCGGTTACGGGTAATCCTTATATTACCTATCTTTCGTGTCTCACAAATCTGGTTGATAATTAATAAATAAATAATTTTACACGATAGATAATTGGCCTAGATATAAAAAAATTTTTATAGAAAAAATGGGGTTTTGAAGGAAAATTCGCTAAACAAATTAGTATTGATACATTTGAATTTTTGTGGTGATGATTTATATCACAGTGGTAGTGTTAATCCAGTAGTTTAAATTTTAAACAATACTGACGATGTATTTTGTGGCATTTAAATTAATCTGGTTTGCTCTAAATTAAAAGTTAATTTAATAAAGTTAATCCATTTATAGCTTTCAGATTAAAAATACCAGATGGCGCGGCTAGCAAAAAAATTTACAGTTGTAGAGCCCGCCACAACAAAATCTGTTGCACGAATGTGCCGGCTCGACCGGTGTAATACCACGAACTCACAGAAGACAGGCGTGAAGTAGAGTATTCTGTGTTTCGTCTGACGATTGAGGTGCCGGAGGCCTAATTTCAGTCCTCTTCCCCTTCCCACCTTTTTCTCATCAGGACTCGATAGAAACTGGAAGAGGATTGGATGGGGAGAGAGTTAACAGGGAAAAGGCATGATCCTTTTTCCTGTCTACGCTTCTCTCCTGTCCATTAAAGGTAGGCAACGCATCTGCAACACATTTGCTTGTTGCGCATGTCTATGGGTAGCGCTCATATAACAACAGGTGATCTGCTTGCTCGTTTGCCACCTTCTTCCATAAAAAATGTCATTTGTTAATTTAAGTATTAATAAAGTATTCAATGTACACTTGGAATTAGTGCTCCCACTGTGATTTATACATACCATTACTTTAAATTTACTTATAAATATTTCTTTAGTATTTAAAAATGCTATTTAATAGACTTAAAAAAATCTAAAATAAAGATTTTAAAAATTTAATAGTAACATAACTAACGAACTTTATATTTTAAGAGAATGATAAATATAGATAGAAGACATGAATAAAAATAAATGGTAAAGCTTTTATACATAGGGGTCATACTTTTGTTCAAAGGTTACTCTGTACCATCTCAAAAAGGGAATAACTTAAAAATTCATTCATTCATAAATACAGCTATGCATTGTAAACTGTGAGGTATACTTAGTATTTGATAAATATTCTAAAAATGTCTTCTAGAGGCTAGACCGGTCAAGAATTACGGAAAAACTGTGTTCATTTATACGATAAATGTAATTCTGTTTTGTGTATTTTGTAAATTTAAATTTCAATGTAAGTAAATCGTACACAAAATTGTATTCCACCCGAATTCAGTTTCTCTTATAGTGAATCATAATTTTCTGTACGCTAAACTTTAATGAAAACTTGTGTTGGTGTTGTACTTTATAAGAAAATTTAGATGTCCTTTAAAAAGCTTAATGCATGTTAAGCATATCCATTAAATGAGCTTATTAAAAGAATAAAGAAACATAAATAAATTAGAAAGGCTTAGGTTAATGTAAAGATGTTAAAATGAAAATGTATAAAAAGACAGTAAGAAAAGAGTGAAAATGTAACTTGTCTATCAAGTTTCACTTTTCCGATACTATAGGGATGATAACCGGATTGAGAACCTTTAACCAACGAGCGGGTTGTATGGATGTACAGATGAAGAAGACCAGGGTGTAAGGATCGTGCAAAATGAAAATATATAATTCCTTTCCCTCTCAGTATATAGTACATATAGCAAATATTAAAAAAATATTGAATTTTATTGACGCATTTTGAAAAACTGAATACAAGAAAAATAAATAACAAAAGTTCGTTGGAACTGTTCCAAGTTCAAAACAGTATTTTTTTTAAGTAGAATGTGGCAAACGAGCATGCTGTTCACCCAATATCAAGTGATCGCTACCCATAAACATCTGCAACAAGATAATTAATTAGATAATTAATAAACAGAGGAGGGGACAGAAGAGGTTAAACAGAAAATTGTTATTTCCCTTTCCTATTCATCCCTATTCATCCCCTCCACCGTAAAGTCCTCTTTCCCTTCCCATCCTTTGCTAATAAGAAAAATGAATAGGACTAGACCGCCGGCACCTCACTCATCAGACGAAACGCAGAATACTCTACTTCACGCCTGTCTTCTGTGAGGTCGTGGTATTTCATCGATCGAGCCGGCCAATTCGTGCAACATATGTTGTTGGTACGGGCTCTACCACTGTTCAAGCGCACGCGTTACGTGTTGCTGACGCATGTTGTTCACGCGAACCTATATGATTTTACTACCAAATATCGTCTAACACGGCTAAAGAAGTTTTCACTTGAAAAACATAATTGAGTTTTTTGTCATAATGCACTGTCACTCAATTTGGAATGGCAAGTAATACTTTTAGGGCTCTAATAATGGCTTTGGTTGATGTACTCGTAGTTGTTTTTTTTAACCCCCATCTGTATATATAAGAATTATATCGCTGAGAGACATAAGTGCGAAATGTCTCTGAACAATATAATTATTATTAATGTCAGAAATATTGAATACTAGCTGTGCCTGCGACTCTGTCCGCGTGGAATAGTAACATTGGGGCGCAATTTTACTTTTTTAGGCCAATCCTTTTTTCGCATTAAAAAGTAGCTTCTGTCCTTCCTCGGGGTCTAAACTATGTCTGTACCAAATTTCATTTAAGTCATTTTAGTAGTTCAGGCGTGAAAGCGTAACGGCCAGAGTTACTTTTGCATTTATAATATTAGTAGGGATTACTACTGTATTTCTTCTCGGATGTAGAGGTTCTAAATACATTTTTTTGTATATCAAAGAACAGCCCAAATTTGAAAATTTGCACAGAGATTTCTGTTATTACGTAGGCGAGCACAAGGAAAAAACTTTCGTAAGTTCATTCCCTAAAAAAGAAAGGTTGAAAGTTAGACTAGAGAGAGAACCCATGGGAAGCCATGGTGGTTCACTTTTATTTATAAGAAAACGATTTATCGTTTTTTATACACTTTAGATAAACTTAGATTTTGACTTCAAAAACATAATTTATTTATGTTTTAAGTGTTACGGTTTACCGGGCGTTAACCCGATACACCTAAAGCATTTTATAGACATATAAACGTGAGCTTTAATAGTAATAGATAATATTGAATTGTTAACACTTCGTAAAAATAAATTATAATTTTTGTTGTTTCTTACATTTCGCAATAACTCTTCACATAATTGATCACTCGTGTAAAGACGGTATTAGCCTGCTTATTTCTATATCTCATTATGACTATTGCTGTAAGCTACATTCTTGAGAGCTACATTCAATATAAAAGCGGCTCGTCGTGTGGCAAAAGACAAGTAGGCACCGTATCACAGCCCGGCTTCCTGCCGTGGTAGAAGCAAAAGACTGGAGTAGTTCATTACTTGATTTTCTTCAGTATTTTTGTTTTTACTTAGCAGATTAACTACATTACTGTAAGTATTAGCTTAAAACAAACTTTTCTTATATTTATTACAAATCAC
Source organism: Papilio elwesi (assembly GCA_029849275.1). Lineage (NCBI taxonomy): Eukaryota > Metazoa > Arthropoda > Insecta > Lepidoptera > Papilionidae > Papilio > Papilio elwesi. The sequence goes on from CM056697.1 coordinate 9,510,487, forward strand.
GTGGTATTTTTACTTAATCTGAAAGCCTTTCTTTAAGTGTTGTTGTTTTCGTATTTCACTTAAACGAGCTTTTAGGTTAGATCTATTTCCATTTGAATTTATATTTTTTTCTCCATGTACGAACATACCTACACAAAAATATATTTTTGTATGTTTGTAACGAATAAACACAAAAACTACTGGACCGATTTCAAAGAATTTAGAAATTCACTAATAGAATCAGTGGGTAACATAAGATATATATTTTTTATTTGTCTATTCCGGGCAATGCTGGGGCGTGGATGGGTGGATACATGTACGAAAAAAAAATTTGTTTGTTAAATGTTTTCAGATAAGATTCATTGATTTCTCAATGTTGTATCAAGGATACCAAAGCTCAACACAGATAATTAGTAAATTGGTAACTCATATAACAATCGAAAATCAAGTTACTAGTTTAAGATATTTTTGTGTTTGATTGAAAATGATTAATATAAAATTGAACACACAGGTAACAAAATGGCTTTAGATTACCTTAACACTGGTGCAGCGAAAATGGGCACTTGGAACGGACAAATGGCGGCTTACGGCGCGAACCAGACTGTAGTGGACAAGGTCCTCCCCGAAATGCTTCACCTCATCGACCCACATTGGTAAGTTTCACTAATGTGTTATATTGTAGATTACAGGATCAACTAGAACTACTAATTTCTATATTTCAGGTATCAATTTCCTCCCATGAATCCACTATGGTACGGTTTACTGGGTTTCACGATTGCTTGCTTGGCTATCACTTCAATCACCGGCAATGCTATGGTCATTTATATCTTCACAACGACAAAGGTAATTTAATTTTTTTCTTTGTTCTGAGTTTATATTTTATTTTTTCTTATCTCTAATATCATATAATTTAACAGTCTCTCAAGACTCCTTCGAACTTGCTCGTCGTTAATTTAGCCGTTTCCGATTTCCTGATGATGGCTTGCATGGCGCCACCTCTAATTATTAATTCTTATAACGAAACTTGGGTATTCGGTAAGTATATAATACATCCCAACGCTATTTATTATTGTTCTAAGTGAACAGTCTAATTTAGAATAACATCAATTTCCTCTACAGGTCCACTATTCTGTGCGATTTACGCTTGCGGTGGTTCCTTGTACGGCACTGTATCAATCTGGACAATGACTGCAATCGCCTTCGATCGATACAATGTGATTGTAAAAGGCATTGCAGCTAAACCGATGAGCATCAACGGAGCCCTGTTGCGTATCTTAGCAATCTGGCTTTCATCACTCGCATGGACTGTTGCTCCGATCTTCGGATGGAACAGGTAACATTACAACATCTCTTTTGGAAGTTTATTTGACACTAAAACTATCTACTCTTTCTTCCACTCCAGCTATTTTCATATATATTTCTTTACTTCGTTATATATCTGATACTACGATAACTTTTCTTTCATCTTCTTCATTAGGTATGTCCCGGAGGGTAACATGACAGTCTGTGGAACCGATTACCTCAGCAAGGACATGCTCAGCCGTAGCTACATCATCGCTTATGCTGTCTTCTGCTACTTCTTGCCTTTGGGTCTCATCATCTATTCTTATTGGTTCATTATTCAAGTAAGTTTTATTATCTAATACAAATATTGTAATTAAAAAAAAATCAAATATTTCTTGATATTTTATTATTGTATTGTTGTTATAGGCAGTGGCAGCTCATGAAAAGGCTATGAGGGAGCAGGCAAAGAAAATGAATGTAGCGTCTCTAAGATCCTCTGATGCTGCTAACACTAGCGCTGAATGCAAATTAGCTAAGGTATTGTATAAAAATACTTGGATAAAGGCCAGTAATCGTGTTTGTTTCAATATTGTACCTTTTTACTTTGTTTTAGGTTGCTTTAATGACCATCTCTCTATGGTTTATGGCCTGGACTCCATATTTGGTAATCAACTTTGCGGGAGTATTCGAGACGGCACCTATTAGTCCCGTCAGTACAATTTGGGGCTCTGTCTTCGCCAAGGCGAACGCAGTTTATAACCCAATCGTATATGGGATCAGGTAAGTCTTATTTACGGTAGCTATTCATTTATTTCCTTTCTATATTCGAAGTCGGTAATTCCCTGATAATCCAAACATCGCTGTTAAAATAAAATGTTGTCCAATGTTTTCCAAGAAAAGCTAAAGAAGGTCTTAAAAGCACTGAATGCAGGTTATATCCAGATTTCTAGACTTCATCTACCTTAAAAGAAGTTAGAAGAAGTTGCTGCTATTCATAAAAGCTTTTAATACATTGCAACATAAAAGAGATTCTGCAAGATTCTGCCGCACTCCTTTGTACTGATTTGTTAGAAGAATAATATCTATGACGTCGTATTCCCTTTTAAAATTCCAGCCATCCGAAGTACAGAGCCGCACTTTACCAGCGATTCCCATCATTGGCGTGCCAGCCGTCACCGGACGAGACCGGCTCCGTGGCCTCGGGCAACACTGCTGTTTGCGAAGAAAAGCCCCCTGCATAAATATTCAATTATAACAGTACTATGACCATAACAATGCAAACGATGACGACACGGAAACGCTAACTGGACCTGATTCTCACCGACAATCGAACACTGAACAGAAAGAGTGAAAAACAAACTTTATTTAAAAAGTATTTCTGGAACAATTCATTATATTTTAAATTTGATTTGTTAAAGATTTGTACTCACTTTATGTTTCGGTGTCTCGATTAAATTTAATTTTAATTTTTCCAAAATATAAGTCGTCGTTACACGAAAAATAACAAAAAAAATTAAGCAATTGTAACGTCAGGCTTCCCTTGAATCCTTGTGTGATTATTGAAAATAGATTTTAAGGTGATTCGATTTCACAACGAAAAAATGCAAAGTGTAATGGAGAAAAGAGAAACAAATAAATGCAAACACGCAAAGTGGTATGAGACCGCACATATATCTTTTATTTTACGTTCGACCTCATTTAACTTATTATAATTTATTTGCCTTCAAACGCAATCTGTTACATATTAAGACGCCCAATAAATTTGGTTAGCAACTTTTAGCATCTAGAACAATTTCAAATACTGATAAATAACGGTAATCAAATAATATTTATATCATAAAATACATAGAGAGTTGTTCACACAGTACAAAAATATGGAATTCAACCAAAAAGTTAAAAAAAAAATCGAAGTATTCGATGTTCATTTCAATGCAATAGAATTTTTTATGAAATTATATTGATATGTAATGGTGAAACATATAGAGATTTATTATAAAAAAAAGATTTTTAATTAATTATAAATAACAAAAAATTATTAATAGCTACTAATTAATATTATAAAAGCGAAAGTAGATTTTGGTCTCTGTTACGCTTTCACATCTAAACTACTGAACCAAAAAATACGGCATTAAAGTTTTATCATTTTGAAGCAGGAAGCTTAAAGCTTATTCATTAGGCTTTTGATCAAATATAAATAATATGACATTCAAAGTTTCTAAAAATGCTGCTCTTATGCTACCTTAAAATAAAAATAGGGGATGAAAGTTTGCATGAAAATATGTGAGGTGAATGTTTCAGAAATTTGCGAAAACAAAAAAAATATAAGAGAAATACAGAGAAGAATTATGGTAGGTACTGACAACTACGGAGTGATGACAAAATGCGAAACTGAAATGAAAGGAAGTAAAAAACTGGCCAAGTGCCGCGCCGTACATAATGAGCACTGCACCGCCGGTGGGAAGCTTATTTTAATATATGTACATATGAATTTTGTTACCAAAATTATTAGCCTAGAAAATTAAAAATGCCACCCAAAGTCACTATTCCATGCGGACGAAGTATGTAGTGGTGCTCTATATAAAAGAACGGTAGTACGAGTAAATAATGATTTGATATCATTTGAAAAAAATTGAAAATTGTATGCTTGTACTTATTTGAACATTAAAAATCTTACTAATGTTATTAATTCGAAAGTTTGTATGGATGGATGTATGGATGTTTGCTCCTCCTTCATGCCAAAACGGCTGAACGGATCTGTATGACATTTGGTCCAGAAATAGATTTTAGTCTGAAATTGCAGCAACTCACGAGGTTGTAATTAAAAAATAATAAAATATAGTATATTTTTTAAAGTCCCAAAAAAAAACTTTAAAGTAATAACTGTCATTATTGATGAAGATAATTGGTTCACTTGTTCCGTCCCTAGACGGTACTTTACAGTGAACATCTTATCTATACAGATAAATAAAATTGAAGTGAGCTTGTAATGTAAAAAAATATTTCGATACATTCAGTATATGCATAGCATATCATAATTTATGGAACTTATAACAAAAGTGTAATGTAAAGCACTGTCGCTCACATTTCCGGTTTGCCATAAATGTATGCGTACGGTAGTGAAACGTAAAGTGGCGTAGCTGACTTTAGACAGCAAGTCTTTATAAGCACTTGTCAAAGGAAGGAGACTCAATCTGTACTCCTGTCAACACTCGTGACAACACCTCTCGAGGCCCAAGCCTTGACTGATTGTTATAAGTAGTCGTATATAGTGTGTACAGTATATTGTGTAATGCAAATATTGAGCTACAACCAGTGTGCGATATAAAAAGGTTAACACGAATGGATAAGTAACGAAACAAGTATACAGGGGAAGCGCTAAAGTAGCACCGATGTGATCTCATCTTTTTAAATTAAGAATTAGAAGAAAGAAAAGATAAATTAAGAAGCGAAAGGTTAGCATTGCATGTTATGAGGAGGGAGGTATGTAAAAGGTAGGCCTAAGAAAAGATAAGATTATTAATTTAAGTTAATAATGAGTGAGAGACGAAGAAAGTTGAAATAATAAATGGATAGCTATCTCAGTATCCATGACGCCTTTATTAGCTTAATCTGTATGTTTGTTCGTTCATTTAACTAATAACAATAGATACTTCACTTACTTTAAAATTATTAGATATTTTTACCAAAGTTATGTGAGCTTATTTGTATTTACCATGATGTTTCCTATGAATGGATGGTGTGCAGAGCAACATTTGTTGTTTAGTCTTTATTTGTATTCTTGAAGAAAAAGAAATGTACAAATACTATACAAAATTTGAAACTGTAATCTTCGCCTTACCTTCTGTGCACGAACGTAAGAGCTTTTGTGTTTATTTATGCAAGAGTTCGCCAAATAAAATGGTAAAAGAATTGTGAGAAAAGTCACTTAATAGTAACTACGTACCACGAGGATAATCTAAAGTTATCAAGTCAATTGTACAGAAAAATGTGTTTTACATATTATTTAGTATTAAGAAAACTAAAGTTATGTGTAGGATAAACAGGGGAATTCAGAATATCAACATAGTATTTAAGCAGTAAAAATATGCTACAACTCCTAATCTATACTGATAAATAAAATTGAAGTGTCTGTATGTAATATCAAAATAATGCGCAACATGCGTTAAGACAGATAATTTTGATATAATGTTTTACGTTTTATTTTGTACGGTAGAAGCAATTAATGTAAAAAATACGATTATACACTTATATTCTGCAAAGTGATTAATATGTTGTACTTTGCCACGCGGACGAAGTCGCGGGCAACAGCTATTGTATTATATTATACGTTATATTTATGAAATGGTGCCAAAATTTGATTTTTGTTTTTAGTTTGATTATTGTGATATAGCAGATTCCAATTACCGATTAAATTTCGTAATCCGCGATTAGACAGTATTGGAAAAGTCAAATCGAACCAAAGTGTTGTACGAACCTAAGGCATAAGTGAATGTCTAAATTTTTATAGTTCTTGTAATATGCCTCATAATGTGCCCTTAATAATATAAACTGGTATGGACCAACAAATAAAAAAGTAATAATTAGTCTAAAACTCTCCACGGTGGCAAGGCTCATTAAATTGGGCTTAATCATAATAAGGGTGGGCTTTGCCTTAATAGGATTAGTCCCATTTGCGGTGTGTTCCTATTAAGGAAAATATTGACAAGGGGATATATGATATTATGTATAATAAACAACTTGACGTGAAATCTAATGATTAAGGTGTCCATTATCGCATAAACTAAAGATACGGAAATATTAATTTTATTTGAATTTACAGACTAATTGGACTGACGTCTAGTTTTAAATATATTATTTATAACTAGCTCTTCCCACGACTTCGTCGGTTCAATTAAAATATTTTTTTACTTCGTAAAATTAATAAAAAGCTTATGTGTCGGGACGGTTGGCGGGGTCAGTAAGATACTTGGTTCATGCCACAGGCCGTGGGTTTGATTTGGACAGGACAGATTGTTTGCATGAACATGTCCTGAGTCTGGGTGTAATGATGATCTATTTGAGCAAGTATTTACAAAAGAACTGCAGCATATCAGTTATCTGATTTCCATAGTACAAGCTTAAAAGTGCTTAGTTTGGGATCCGATGGCCATGTTTGAATAATGTCCCAGGATATTTTTATTATTATATGTATATATTTACTGGTAGACATGCTAAGTGTGTTGACTTGTATTTTATCTACTTTAATTACAGTTTAAACCATTAACAATGAAAATATTTTTTAATTCTTATAGAGAGTTTTGGTAATATAAAGAAGTGTAATAGTTAATTTAAAAAGAAACAATAAAACCGTCTAATTGACTGACGACTGCCTGGGGAATAATACCTCGCTCAAAATCGCACAAGCTGTTTAGGCTACAGGAGGTCACAAATGGGACATACATACATATAGATACAAGCACACCCGCGTAAAAAATTACCCTCCAGTCTGTCGGGGAAATACGAGAAGTTATCCCTTCGATGCGAATACAACACGTGGAAATTAAAATGATTCTGAATTTCATCTCCAAGTGATACGCTGAAAATGGAACCATAGAGGTAGATACTCGCTCAGAGGATCTTCCACTGAAATTATTTTTAAATGTAACATTACATTAAATTCCATAATTACATGTGATCAATTAATTTGAAAGAAATAAAAGGCCCTATCCCTGTTTTCTTCAAATCAAAGACGGGGTAAAATCATAAATAAATGAATGCCTTCGCGTAAATCATATAAGAATTTATTTACATCAAAAACATGGACTCATTTATTATACGCTCTCTCAAAGGTACGCGTCTTATAACATTTCGTAAATTGTTAGGAAAACGTGTACCGTGATAAAATTCTTTTTTTATTTTCAATATGATGTAAAGTATAAAGTAACGTAACTAGTAATTGTTCTTTCTATATTATCGACCGATCTCTATCTATCGATCCGACCCGGCTTAAGTAGTAGAAGTAGTGATGAGTCACGTTCAACGAGTCCCACGTACTCTAAGCACTATTAAAAAAACTTATTCTTTCTTATTTTCTTAAATAATATTTCGTATACCCACTTTCTGATGCAATTTCATAAAATTCAAATCGGCTTACTTAAAATAACACATTTTTAAATTCACAGTTTGATCACGGGTGAGAATTTTTATGAACACCCTAAATTTGCACCGATTTCTCAACTTCCGGTGAACCAAAATTTCTCTTCATAATATATTCGTAATAGAAGTCGCATCAGAAATTGTCAAACACATTCCTCGCTGCGTGACCCTTCGCATCTAAACAAATAACTTATGTTATTGTTGTCTAGGGTCCCCTACCTACATTACCACTCACTTTTGCCCGAAAGCCACATATCGCCTCTCCGGGAGACGGAGCGTGACGGGTGGCGAGCCGCGTCGCCGACTTGTCTCCCGGAGTGAGTGGTAGGGGACGCCCTAGAAGAACTTAATCGATCAAATTAGTGGCTTATTAAAAAAGGGCAATATAAGGAGCACCCATAACCGACGAGCATGTATGCGTAGATGTATGAATGTAGAAGTAGCGAGAAAGGTGTGCCAGGATCGCGCCAAATGGAAATTCATGATCTCTGCCTATCCCTCTGGGTTGCGGGCGTGAGCGCATATTTATTTATTTATTGTTGTCCTCAACAATGGAGTTAGTTTTAGTGGCATTACTTCTCTAGAGATATACTTTAATTGTTAAAGTGCGATGTAAGCTGCGATAAAATAAATAATCTTCACAACCTGACTCCGAGGTGTAGGCAGAGTCGATATAAGTTCACATGACAGACATTTGGTATGCATAAAGTCCTTCTACGTGATTTTTCAATTGAATTATGTCCGTGGTTTTTAAAATTCCAAGTTTCTTAAAAACCCCTCCCATAGCCGCCATATTAAAAAACGCCTCTTTGCAAATATGTCAGAAGCCGTGAGTTTTACGTTAAAAACAGAAATGACCTTTTTTGTAGAGGATAAAATGTCCTATCTTTGTCATTTAAAGGTTTTAATGTATACTTTCCGAGATATGGTGAGAAAAACCATTTTTTTTACAGAACTAAATATTTTTGAAAAAAAATATCAGGTTATCACAGTTGGAGAGCAGGAAATCTTTTAAGAATTTTATAAGCTTTTTCTTTTTGTATAAAATCAATAGGTCCTGAATTCTAACGCAATACATGTTGTCATCTAGTAATGAAAATCAGCAATGGGTGATAATTATGTTACTGTGGGTCGCAAAGAAAAAAGTATAAGTAAAGTCTACATCTCGACGGAAAATATTGTATTGCAGAAGGTTTTTACGTCACCGCTACTTCAACATTGAGCCCCTTATTATTGCAGAACACTCGAGCGTTCTGCAATTGTAAAACAAACATTCGGATATCGGACCGTCGTTAAAATTACTACGTATTTTATATGTGAGAAATTTCTGAGTCTAATAGATGTACAAGTGGTGAAAGAAAAAGGTGTGCTAAGATACAAATGCAAAAAGAGAACAGAAAGTTTTATTGAAGAATTTTAAAAGTGCACGCACAAATTTGGTGTGAAACCCGCGCTTGATTTTATATTTGCGCGTATTAGTTTTCATTTTGCGATAACTCGTAACATGATCATTGAAATTATATGGCGTAAAGAATTATCATCAAATGCTGGAAGCGACTGACGCATGTATTTAATGATGATTAATGTATTCATCATAATGGCTTTTTAATTGTCGCTTGTAAGTGACCTTTTTTAAAATTAGAATAGGTGTCGTAAGCTATCCAGAAAATATAGATATATGCCATCGCAGACTTCTTTGTAGATCTCTTTAAGATATTTAATTATGCTGCATATAATTTTCTAATTATCTCGCAAGGGTTAGCCGGTGTGCAATGTAAGTGAACAAAGATATGTTTTTACGACATCACATTACAGATCAAATTCATGGACGTATAAAAAAGTTAGAAGAGTAAAAGCTCTTTTATACGTCCATGCTAAAAATCTCTTCTAAAAGATGCATGTATGAATGCTCTGTCTATTGATAAAAATCGCATTAAAATTCGTTATGTATTTTCAATGAGGAACAGATAGCGGAAGCGAGTTTGTTTTATGCTAGTGAAGATTTTTGTAAATTAGCTGGAATATGACGTAACATGGTCGTACGATGCTAGAAAAAAAAGTTGACCTAAATGCTCTACTACTCATACGAAGACGGCTCGCTAATATTATTGTTAAAATAAAAAGAAATGCAGTGGCGTGGCAGCTATAGGTTGTTTTAATTATTTGGAAAAGTATTTAATTAGGGATCATTACAATATTATTATTTAAGTTGTAACTTTCACCATTTAAGTTTGTAATTGAACATTGTATGATAGATGAAGATTCGAAAGGGCTTATATTTGGCCTAAGTCAAGGGTAAGAGAAGCAATTAGCTTACTAAGTAAATTTAATTTAACTTGTTTCCATTTCATTACAGACAGAGGATGGGGCAATCAGTTACTGAGAGATTTGCTTCATTGAATTTCTATTGTTAGCGGTCTTATTAGTGTTTCCGGATTATGGTGTGTATTATTACGGGTTAAAACATACCGTTCGGCTATTTCGGACGCGGCTTTTATTTTTAAATATATGTATATGCAAATGTCAATCCCGGAAAAACTCGAATTTCAAGAAAAATAATGTTTAGAACGCCATCTTTTGAGCCATGGATGATAAATTCAAGCAAAATCTTACTGCAACCTCACATTATTGTTAATTAGATGCCATTATTTTAATTATAAATATCATCCGAAATAACCGGATCTCATGAACACAGATGACAACGCAGAGCGAAATTCGGTTCATAGCTAGTGGCTTCTTTTTCTTCATTTGCATATTGTACTTCTAAATGTTTGTGTTTATATAAAAAAAGAACCTGACTAATAAACGGAAAGAAACAATTGGATCTAGGATACGAAACTTTACACACGTAGCTTAATATTTTAGATGAGGTCTAAGACGTTTCTGAGGTCCCCGAGAAGACGAAAATGATGAAATACTGTTTTATAGATAAGTAAATAACCTAGTAACCGTTGAAAAGCAGAGGAAGTTATAGGCAACAACTAAAAAGTAAATAAAACATGTATGTTTTATAATTACTTGATACTCGTTAGTTTATAAAGTTATTATTAATTTATAAAGTTTAGATCGCGCTGATGGCTATGGATGCGCGAAGCACTATGAGTATCACACAGTATGTAAATTACTTTGTACAATCAGTGTAAGTTATTCCGGAGCCGCACTAGCACTCGTAGCATAAGCCGGGATGAAGGCTTTAAATTGAGGGTAATTGAAATTTACTAAAGTTGGAATTTGAGCACACGATCGTTAACTCTTACGTATAAGTATTATACTTTCGAAAATAAGAAAGCTACGAAAGTGTAATAAACAAACAAACTCACATTCGCATTTATAACATTACTTAAGATTAGAATATGACAAGCAAATATTGAAAATAAAATTTACAGTTATATGTAGCTGCAATTTTCCACTAGATGGCGGTGTACACTATTTAGATCACGGTATAACGACGTTCGATTACAATGTTGGAAACCAGTAGCCATTTCAAAATTTCCGTAATCCGTCGATGGCTACCAATCAATCCGACATCAACGTTTTATGGGTGGGGCCCTTGACGAGTCCAGTCAGAGCCATCGAGCTAAGATCCTCCCAAAGACCCTAAACCAGGTTAGGCGCCTTCTGCCACCTACAACCTCAAGCCTAGTGTAGCTGTAAATGCCTCGTCCAAGTAAACATCGACAAGTTAGTCACAAAAAAGAGTTTGTTAAATGCCCAAATGAACCATACAATGATATAAAGTTATATAAAGGTAAGTTTACTGGCGTTTTGCTAAACTAGTAATTCATAATATAATTCGGAGGCAACATCATTGTATCTAGACATTTCAATATAGTACCTTGACTAGAAAATTAACCGTGACTCTGAAGTAGTATGGATCTAAGAACGGTAAGATTTACGGAATGTGCTCAACATTGTAATTAGTTCTACTCCTTCGGGGACCGGCCACTTTAATTAGTTCACTACACTAGCTCGTGTGCACAATGATAATTTACTTCTTGATTATTTTGTACATAATTAAACAGCTTAGAATCTTTATCCGCGTATAAATTGTTTCATGGTAATTTAATTTCATATCTCGAACCGTATGTACCTGACAAGTTGCTGGCTAGTAATTGTGCAGCTCAGTAAATGTATAAAATTAAAACAAAAAGATCTCCACAATATAAACGTAGTATGTTAGTAATTTAATCAACAAAACATTTGATATTTCTGGAATATAGATTATAAATCCAATCGACAATTTGTATATGAATATATTCTAAGAACGCCTAAATTAAATTGTATCAAATATTTTCGTCATCTCGTGTACAAGTAAAAGAGCTTACTACGATTTTTATAGGACGTATTGTAAATTAAAAACTAAAATGCATTTTATCGGTTTTGTCGCTTATGCCATTTTATGCGGTATTAATATCTTAAGATATGCCATAGGAGTTCAGTTTATTTTATTTCACATGCTACATTTGACATCCACATAAACTATCACCTAGAATCGTCAACGGCGAATTACGCAATGGTTCTGCCTTATTTTATTTTTAAGTTTTAACAGTGTTGTTCCCAGTTTTAGCTTGGCATCCCACTTCTGATTTATTAATGTATGTACATATTATCTGACATATAATCTATGTTTTGATCAAATAACAGGTAATTTAAACGTTGAACTACATAGGTGAAAGAATTACGGTAAAGTGAGGCGACGCGAAAATGTCAGGTGATCATAGGTATTTTTGGCCTATGCCGCCAAAATTAGTCGTTCGTTACGTTGGTCACATCATGTCGCGTCGCGTTCCGTCGCTCATGTAGGACATATAGCATAGTATAGTAAGTTTCTAATAGATTTAAGAAATAAGAGAAATAAATTGAACAAAATAAACAACATTTAAATAAAAAGACACTTAGATAAACCAAACTATGTGGACAGGTGTGTTTTATTTTCTCTGCGTGGGTGTTCTTTGTATGTCTACAATGTTCTTATATTAGCTCAGGCACGCATTCTAAAAATAAATTAGGTACCCTAACTTTTTAAATTGAAAATTTAGTTCAAAGTAGTAATATTTTTGGCATTGTCATCATGCGAAATGTTTATGTCACCTTCATTGAATATATTTGTAAGCTTTGCTCACATTTTATTTTGAGTCACACTTTTAATTGATAAGTAACCCTTTACTTAAACTCATCTATTGCAATTCAATTTTATTACTACTTACTTATGTTAATCAATAAATGTAAGAACGGCTTAATCAAAAATATTACTCGCACTTGCATGCATAATAATAGATTTGGATAAAGTACAGTAGGAGTAATTGAGAAATGTATGCTTCGGTGGATCGGGCATGAATAACGAAACATATACAATATAAACAAAAAATAACAATTTATAATTCATGGTGCAAAAGTGAATGGCAGTGTTGGTAGGGGACGTCCAAGGAGAAATTATATCCATCAGATTAGTGGGTTACTAAAAAAGGGCGATATAAGGAGCACCCATAACCGACGAGCATGTATGCGTAGATGTATAAATGTAGAAGAAGCGAAAGAGGTGTGCCAGGATCGCGCCAAATGGTAATCCATGATCTCTGCCTATCCCTCTGGGTTACGGACGTGAGCGCATATTTATTTATTTTAGTAGTGGCAATTGATTATTAATAATTATTCATAACCCACACATCTGATGTAAAGATTTCCAGCAAAGAGATCGAAAAATTTTTTATAAGTAAAATATTGTACGGTCAAATAAAAGTTTCAAAATACGTAACCGAAAACAGAAAAAAGCACTTATACCTAACACAAGATGCTTCAGCAAAATATTTAATATAAAAAAAACATAAATAATAAAGTAGATAAATCAAAAACTTAGGTTTTTTGTACTATGTCTTACTTTTTTCTAACTTATGGTACAACTCTTAAGCTTTACCTCCTTGGTAACTTGAATAAAGTTTTTGCAATAACCAATAATGTAAAAAGCTTTTTTATTTTTGAATGACATTTTATTCTCCAGAAATTTCAAACAAAAGTTGAAGCGAATCAACAATTCCTAACACTTTAGAGAGCTTTGACCAGTCTAAGTTGAGTTACTAACTTGATTTTGAACTAATGGGTTAAAGTACTTAGACTATTGCATTGTTATTGGTCCTGGATAAAAGTGCAACGTTTTAAATTAATAATCCAACGTTTTGAAGGGGTTCAAATAGATTCCTTTACATACAAACAAACATACTACTAAAAGCATGTTAAAAAGTCGCGGTTTTCTTGTAAGAATCAGAAAAGTGCATTTTCCAAAATTCAAAACGGATTTCCATCCCGTTTTCTGTAATAGATGAACTTTACGACGCTTAAGTATGACCTAGTACTACATTAGGATAGATAAAGTGTTGGCATGTATACTACTCGAGTGATGCCGGGGCGGATTGCTAGTTGAGCATTAAGTGCATAATAGGTTTTAATTATTATTACACACATATGAATTGACTTGATATTAAACTAGAGCTAAACCTAATGAATATGTGGGACATGTCGAAGAAATTTCATCAAAGTCTGCTAAACTTTGTAAAATTTTGAACAATGCCCTAACTTAGAGAGTGATTTTACGAAACTTGCCTCTAAGTTGTGTTAAGTCCAATAGTTTTGTAAAGCATTTTAAGCACGCACGACTATGTACTTGGTCGTGTGGAGTGTCGTGCAATTGTTTAATACGCATTAAATAACCAGGCTTGATATTTGAATAAATTATTAAGCACAAGATATTAATGAAAGTAATTAAAAATAATAACAGATCAGAATCTAGACTCTCGGCTTGAAATATAAAAGAAAATCAGATCCTTTGAGTCTTGGATCCTAGCCGTCTTATATCAATTAGTATTTTCTTTGACTATCCAAGCACCGTTTCTCTTTGAAAGTTGACTCGACTTCACAGACGGTGTGAAGTTTATACTTCTGTGTATTTATGATTTTCGAGCTTCGTTTTGACATCAACACTTTCTCTTTATGCACTCATCGCCTTTTTAATGATTTTAGTTCACTTCTATTCGTATAACGGGCCATATAGCCCATAAACTTTGAATCTTTCCATAGACATCAAGGACCATTGACAATTCATGTTTTATAACTATTTTCTGATTAAGATCAACACCATCATCTTTATAAGATTAAAGAAAACGCCATCTAGTTACAAGACGAGAGCTTTGCTCATTTTTCTTGGTTAAACTGTTGATTATCTACGTAAAACGTATTAGGTATTAAATATGATGGGATGAAAGTCTATTACAGTATATAGAAAACAAGATGTTATTGTAGTAATATATAATCTGGAAATTGGACACTCTTAGTCGAATAAGAATTGGAAAAAGGTCATAAGCTTCCAATACTTATTTGTAATTTCGTCCTCCCAAATGCGTATATGTTATAGGAATTCTAACTTCAATTCGATCTACATTTTACAAGTGAACATATCCAGCTTTATTTTTTTTAATAAACAAACAGAATCAATTGCAGAATACGAGCGTTGGTGGATACCAAGTTAAACACAAGTCTCAAGAGATTCCGTGGAACGTGGATGTAATTGATTATACTTCAGTCCAGCGCTTTTAGATAAATGCTATTGTGTATTCGAATAAACGAATTTTCACCTGTAAAATTTTCTTTAGAAAGTAGAACTGAATTTTTAGATTAAGATTCGAATAAAATTTAAAAATATACAATAAAAATTCCATTCCATTTGCAGACAATTTCCACAAGAAATATTTATAATCATTCCAATGGGAGTCCACGACTTAATGAATCAAGTCCGTCGTGTACAAAAAAACACGAATATTACGAGTAATCAATTAGCTAAGTCGAGCCGAAGTAAAAAAGCGATATTTTATGCTTACTTACAATTGCGATTAGCAAGCTATATGTTTGAATTGAAGTGTCTTTGTTTCTTCGAGGTAAGCTATTCAAATTAATTAGATAACAGCGGTAGAGGCCGCAACAACAACATCTGTTGCACGAAAGGGCCGGCTCAACCCGTGAAATACCACGACCTCACAGAAAACAGGCGTGAAGTAGTAGAACTCTGCGTTTCGTCTGATGAGTGAGGTGCTGGAAGCCTAATGTGATTCCTCTTCCCCTTCCGACCCTTTACTTATAAGGATAGGAGGATAGGGAGTGGGACGAGGATTGAATGGGGAGGGGGTTAACGGGGAAGAGGAAATTCCTTTTTCCTATCAATGCCCTCCTGTCCTATCTGTCCATTAAAGGTGCGCAACGCATTTGCTACACATTTGCTTGTTGCGGATGTCTATGGGTAGTGCTCACGTAACATGGTGATCCGCTTGCTCGTTTGCCATCTAATACCATAAAAAATATATATAAATCATACATGGTGCCATGGTTCAGAAGTCTTGCAACTTCGTTTACCATACAAAAATGGACAGAAAAAAAAACAATTATATCAACGATGTCATCGAAGTATCGTATTCATACTTTGAAGTTATTACGTATATTAAGCTACGCTCTGCTCGGAATTTTACTGGTTTGAGCATTTATACTTACTTAGCTGTACACATATAAAGTAATATATTGGTCCTCGACGACAATACGGTCTGAGATTTTGACTTAAATATATATGCTGTAGATACGGTACTGAATTTATGTCATAAACTTGTATAATATATTTAATTAAAGAATTAATTAACTTCACTATTTATAGTGGACCATGTAAAACTTATTAACTTATTAGTGTTCACGTTACACGACGTATACGTACGAACAGATGTTATCATACTTTAAATTTTTACTGTATGAAGCGTATATGCCTGTCTCTACAGAATAAACTTTCTAGATGATTATTTTTTATATAATCTAAATTAGCAGAACATGAACATGTTCCCTGCTTGTCAGAATTTTAAATTGAATAACACTTTTTGGAATTGGGACGTCTGACACCTCAGACTCCCCCGTGACCATGAGCGCTGTAAAGTACTCGAAACGTCGGGAATCATAAAAGTAAAATAAACGCGATAAAATCAGTAAAATTATTTTAAGTTTTATTCCAATGTGTATTATTCATATAAATATGAGAAATTATTATGCGAATAATACTTGTAGAAGATTAATATTAAAGCTATAAAAATATTATAGTAACCTCGTTTTATGCGTCCGTTTCCATTGTTTATTTAAATATCTATACATAACATATACTCTTTGTATAGTTTCTACTAGTTACATGTTTAAAGTATATCAAAGGCCTCCTCTGACATTTTCCATTGCTTCCTGTCTCAAGCTACCCTTTTCCAATTGGGAGGCACTGTTCGTTTTAGTTCATCTTCCTATCTTCTGTGTAGTCCTTCCCTTTTTATTATACCGTCTCTAGGATACCAATCTGTGACAATTTTGCTCTATTTATCTTATCGATTCTTAGTGTATGCCAGGTCCATCTCATTTTATTTAAATATCAAACTTTAATAAATAATAACCACGACCAGTAACCTAGAGGGTTAGGTTAACTGAGGAGTTTTCTTTGTCACAGTCCTGGCACACTTCGCTCTTGGCTTCTACGTCTAAATGTTAATATGTATATCTAGTTGAACATAGATTATATAAAGATAATGAAAACATAACAGTGTTGGTAGGGGACGTCCAAGGAGAAATCAGATTAGTGACATACTAAAGAAGGGCGATATAAGGAGTACGCGTAATCGACGAGCATGTATGCGTAGATTTATTGATGTAGTAGTAGCGAGACAGGTGTGCCAGGATCACGCCAAATGGAAATACATAATCTCTGCCTACTAATCTGGGTTAGGGGCGTGAGCGTATATTTATATAATCATAATGAAAACATAACTAAAAGTAGTTTTATGTTCATACTATCTTATTGAAGGCAGATGACGCGTCCCAAATGTTTTATTTATGACTACATATTTTGTTCGAAAGGAAAAGAAAGGAATAAAAGATGAAAAGCCTCCGATACCTCAATAATAATAAAAAATGTTTTTTTGATCATTATGATTTTATGGATAAACGTGAATGATACATACGAGTATATCTCTTGATGTTAAATCAACTATAGTTAAAGAACACAATTTGAGACTATTATTTCTATGCTTTATTTCATCCTTTTCAACTTATATTTTATCTTATACTTTTGTTTGTTTTGTAGCAAATACACTTTTGGAAATACTGAGTTCTTCTGAATAGAATATAGTAGAATACTAGCTGCGCCCCGCGGCCTCACCCGCATGCAATTTAATTTAACCGATGATTTTGCAACCTAAGCTGAATTCTATTATTATTGAACAGCTTGCACGACTGAATTTTTTCCTATACCAATCGTTGTATTTTGGACAATTCACACAATTTATTTATAAATTATAACCTATATGTTATTCTGATGTAAGCTATATTATTGTGAACTTGATGATATGGGCATGTTATGAGGAGGGAAGAGTGGCATGTGACAAGGAGAGTTTTAGTTTTAGGCCGAAGAAAACGATGGATGGATGCTTGAAAGGTAAAATGATTATGAAAGGAGTGACGATTAAGCTGACGGATGATAGATCGAGGTGGAAGTCGAAAACCAGCTATGCCGACCACAAAAAGCGGGAAAAGGGGATGATAATGATGTATTTTTTTACTAACATTAAACAGAATTAACATGAACGAATGTGAATGATAGATGAAAATGAGTTTTGTGTTCTATGCATTCATTCATTTCATTCATTCTTCTATTCATTCATTTGCTAGTGGCTTTGAGCTTTGACAGTCTCATGTGCTGCATGCAATCTTATCATGGTTGCACGAATTTATATGGAAGCTCTATTTGAATGCAGATTTGTAGTAGCTGAGGATAGCTTTAATTTGAATTTTTGATTACAAAACCTGTGCAAATCAAATTTGCGATATATTTCCACAATGAGGTGTTGTGAGAAAGTAAATGAAATGTCAACTATCAAGGTGGTGTGAACAGTATTTGGAACGCTGTCGTATTGAGTGTCGACGAAATTCAATAGCAGGAATTGTTCCATTTCTTACGAAACCTCTTCATGGAATTGATATTTGGTAAAGAAATGCAGGAACGCGTTCCTTTTCAAGGCCAAAGGATCAAGCCGATCAGCAAGAGCTCGTTAGTCGACGATTCGAAACGGTCTCTGTGGTTTAAAATATTTGTATATATCTCCTTGTTTATTCTATACATTATTTAGATATAATCTCTGCAACAGTCACAGTTTTACGTACATATTGGTACATTTTATTATTTATGTTATGTATAAATGTAGCAGTAAAATTCAACAAACAGATAAGACAATAACTTTATTAATTGTCACCGTCATTGTTCCCAGACGTCGGCGTTGACCCTCTCCAATTAATCATTGGCTGCGTATCAATTATGTATTTTACTGCCATCATGCTTACAGATGATTGATTGCCATATTTTATCCAACAAAAGAAAACAATTGAAGCTAGTTTTAAAGGCTTACAAATTATTTTACTGAAACACAAATTTAAGTTATTTGTACATTTGAGAAAAGTTTTATTAATTATTTTCTACAATTTAAATTGGCTCCTTTACAATCTCTAGATTATAAAGCCAGCTGTAAAGCCGTTCACACTGTATTCGAAGCCTGGAAAGGTAAAATTTGTGTTTGTAAAGGCCCTCATTTTTGTATGTAATCGGTTGTGTACAATAATTTCACAGCTGTCAATTTTGGTATTGGGTCAATTAGCCTTATGATAAATACGTTCAAGCACGCCGTGTAGTGATACAGCACTTACACCAACTTGAAATCTGTAAGTTTAAAATTACACTAATGTAATTGAATTTTTTCGCTTATATTTATAGTCCTTATTCTCTGCGTTTCGAGTAGTTTTCAGCTCATTGTTTGTTAAATCTGTTTGTGGATAAATTAAATTTAGAGCTATTAAATGAATAAATATATGTTTAAGTAATAAATGCCAGTGACTGGCAGCTAATATTGTAAATTTTATAATCGAATATGCATTTTGAAGGTTAACCGAAAAAGTTTAATTCCGATGTTTTCGAGATGGAATAGATAGATTGATTCCAGTGAAATTTAACTTTACCAATTGGAAGTAAGTAAATCAATCAGAATATGCTGATAGACTCGAGCAGGCTATACGCAATAGTTTAATAATAATGTTCTCATATTATCGATGCATGCACATACATATGGAATATTTTTATTAATTATACATATTCTAACTATTAAAATATAGTATAATATAAGTGTGTCTGTTTGTTTGTAACACTTTAACTCATTACCGACTCAATAGATCACCATGATCAAGATTACACACGTATTGTCAGGGTTATGTAATGGCATGGGGTACTTACTTTTCATCCCGAAAATAAAACTGTTCCCGACATTCATATCATCAGTACATAAAATCTTCATTTACAATATCGGTTGCCATGGTAATGTTGCACGTTTATACAATAACAACTTTTTGAAACATGTTATTATTCATTCGAAGTTATTACACGCGGAATAATCTTAAAAAAAATCCAGTATGGGAAATGTAAATGAAGTGCATGCGAAGCCGCGGGCAACAGCTAGTTAAACTTATATAAATTCTTTAACAATGTAACCAATTCCGTTTTTACATTTAAATTTGAAACTTATTTTAGTCAATGTTCGTTGGGACAAAGACAATATTGTTACTAGTTCCGAAAAAAAAATTAGCTTGACGAGTTTCCAACTACTCGTTACTTGTTTGAAATCTCATCGCATCAAAGAAGACTTGATAATAACAAGAGTTGTTTTCAACAGACATCTCATTAAGGAGATTTCTGAAGCTGTAAACGAAAGAAGATTGCTCTTGTACAGTCTGGTTACAACCAATAACAACGATGCTTGAAACAACAAAACACTGATTACGATGTCATCGGACGAATCGGTTTTCGATTTATTTCTTCAGAGTTCTTTTAATACAATACATTTACTAGGTATGGAGCAAACCACAGTTGGTCTTGGTCTCCGACACAAGAGAGCGTCATTGCCGCCTAATACCATGGTTTGCCAGTTAAAGGAACTTGGAGCTCGCGTAAGTCATGTTCCATGGCATTCCACGGTGGCTGACGATCGAGGCTCCGGGATAAGCTCTCTTGACGTTACGGTCCTCTCAGCAGGTAGCCCGTCCTTCGAATTTTATCGCGTTTATTGTACGTTTTTGATACCTCACATTAGATTGATATAGGTGACTCGAATTGTATTAGAATGACATAACAGTTAAAAACATTTTTTTTAATATTCATTGATAATTATTTTCCTAAGCTTCACGATTTGTTTTAGTTATTTCCTTTGAAATGAAATACGATTTAAATTCAATGAAGTTAAAATTAATTGAATGAGTTCCAATTTACATTTTATGATAATTTATGCTAAGTAAGCGCCATTCGCGGTGAAGGTATTTAAGCTTGGGTCAAAATAATTAAGTAATTTTGAAATACATAAATTGATTTAAACGGAATATGTATCACGTATACATTATATTTTGCGGTCATTGTTTTGTACATTTTTTGTATATCAAAAAAATCTTAAGCTTATCGGCAATGGGCAGAGAACAGTGCTCCTAGAAAAACGGAGGGTAGGTTATGCCAAAAAGTTCCGAAACGTCAGACACCATAAGGAAAATGAATCGTTGGTCACGATCCCAAAACCTGGACTATCGATGTGATCACGTTTGCAGGTGTGTACTGTATGAGGTCAACATGGGACATAATTATCTTGTGCGTATATATTAAAAGTTTATTGAGTTCGATTAATAAATCTGGTCTATTTATCAAATTCAATGAATGTTTTGAGGAAGGAACACTCAATTCCTAGCGGAGTTACAAAGTGTAATCTGCTTTTGATATATTATCGACTTTTTCAGTGAAATTTCTTATTGCTTTACAGTGAAACAGATTTATGGTTAAAGTTTATGTTTAACTTCTTTATCGAGTCTCTCGCAAACTTCACTTAAGGGTGCATTCTCATGCGGACCGGAAATAAATTCACGTATTAAAAATAGATTAGAAGAAAAAACCTGGTGTCTGCCTCGAACTTTTACATCTATTCATCCCTACTAATATTATAAATGTGAATGTAAGTTTGTTTGTTACGCTTTCACGCGATAACTACTAAACCGATCATCATGAAACTTTGTACACATATTCTTGAAGGTACTAGAAGTAAAATAGGAAACTTTTTATAAAAAAATAGCATATAAAAAGCGAATTTAATTTTAGCTAGCTAGCTAACACCTTAGTCGCATGATACAGCTTGTATCCGATATTTTCACCCTGGTACAATGGAAACATAACCTTATAGAGTAACTGAGGGCGGCCCTGAGAATTTCTCGGTTTCTAAAAACGAATGAAATTACATTCTTACACTTTTACCGGATACGAGTGTTACTTTCCGTAGGGTTAAGTTTCAGGTAAAAAGTTTCTTGATATATCAGCCCATTAAGATTGACATACGAGATTTGAGACGATATACATTTGTACTTTTGTTTATTCGACGGCTTATGCAAGACAATCTCCTAGTGGAAATGTAGAAGTATAGTGATGTGAGGTCAATATTTTAAACATAGATTTATTTACCTCTAGATATCACGCTCCATTTTTGTATATTTATCTAGGGAGATAAGCGATACAATTTATCGAATGTTGAGTGACCATTGCCCGCAACAAAATCTACGGATTCAATACTTCTTTTTTAAAAGATTATCAAATTCCCTCTCTCTGAGAGGAGGCCTGTGTCCCTGCAGTGGGAACATTCTAAAAAAGGACGATTTATTATTATTATTTATCAAATTCCGCGGAGAAAATTTCATACAAAACAAAGCAATCGTTATCAGAAAGCCGTAAAATGCCGACGAGGATTTTCTCAACTTCAATGTCAAACTGCTTGTAAGGGACTCATTTAATGTTTATTATTTAAAATATCATGTGGTAATTAAAATTCTGTAGCTGGAATAATGAAGATTATATCCTTTGGGTGGATAACATTTTAATAATGGTAGAGCCCGTAACAACATCTGTTGTACGAATGGAAAACGTGTAGCCGTGTAGTAAGTACGTTTCGTCTGATGAGTGAGCTGACGGAGTCATAATCTCTTAAAAATAGAATGGAAAAGAGGAAATATATATTTGCTGTTTATCTTCCCTGCGTCCATTGAAACAAAAGCTATCCAATACATGAATGAATAAAAATGGACGAAACAAATTTTAAAAAGTAGATGCCAGCTTTGGCAGAAAGTAAACGGACTTATTACACTTACAAGATTGATGCGTAGATGTTCATGAAGCATACTTAATGGTAGTACTAAATCTCTATATAACCGAGTCGCATCTAATAATTGTAATTGTAATCAATAACTCTATTTAGCTACATGAAAATTACATCATATTTTAAGGTGCATAACATCACGATAATGTCTAATGCAATTTATTTATAATACTGAAAAAATTATTGTAATAACGTAATATTATTGTGATATCGGAAAATATAGATTGTGAAATATATGGTCGTGTTAAACGTGGATGCCTTCTGGCGCGTTCTTTTGTGAATGGATCGCTTATAACCGCTGGGGCGTATAATTAACGTCAGTCGAAGGAATTAGCAATACTTAAAATGTAGCAGCTCTAAGTCCGTTTTGTAATTTGTATTCGATACCCAGAATTTAAGAGCTGGGGCACGAAAACATTTATACCGATTCATTTTAACAAATCACGTTGGTTTTTTTCTCACTAGTTGGCCCGGCAATCTTCACTCCGCCCTATAATTAATAGATGGTTCATTACTTTGGCGATAGTGACTTACTTATAAAAGATAGATATATGCTACAGCAGGCTTTTTTGTAGGAAAATTTAAGGTACACATTTTATAAATTATAGCATGTTTATTATTCTGATGTATAAGATATAATATTGTAAAGTTTCATTAAAATCCATTCACTAGTTTTTGTGTGAAAGACTAACACACAACAAAAAAAGTCTGTAAGTATGGATATATATCCATTCGCATTTATAATATTAGTAGGATACAATCAAAATGCCACTAATATTAAAAAAGAGATCTGAAATCTCGTCATCTTCAGTAGTATTTTTTTATTAATTACTTGGCGTTTTTTATTCAATGGATGCATTTTACTAAATAATAATCAACTGTTATTCCTCAGGTAACAGATTAAAAGACGTGAAACTCCCTAAAGTTCATGAGCATCAACTACCTATTTTATATAATAAATAAATATGCACTCACGCCCGTAACCCAGAGGGGTAGGCAGAGATAATGGATTTCCATTTGGCGCGATCCTGGCATACCTCTGTCGCTTCTTCCACATCCATACATCTACGCATACATGCTCGTCGGTTACGGGTACTCCTTATATCGCCCTTCTTTAGTATATTACTAATCTGGTCGATATAAGTTCTTCTTGTGCGTCCCCTGCAAACGCTGCCACTCACTTTTGGAACATAAATTTGTTTCGTTACTCTCTCGTCATTCATCCTTTCAACATGCCCGAACCACCGAAGCATACCTTTCTCAATTCTAGTTACAACGTCAACTTTTAAGCCACACTCCTCTCTTATAACGCTATTTTATACCATTTTTATTTTAAGATGGAGTATTATAAAATATCTAATATATTATGTAGACACACACATAACGTTTAAAACAATAGCACATATTTATTATATTTAATCCGTGAACCTTATCCAATGTCGAGACATAGCAACATGTAACTGTTATAAAAAAGAAAGGCAGATAGGTGAAAACTTAAAACAGATGGAAAGTGGTGACAATAGTAAAAAAATAATTACATCATACATTGAAAAAAAAACGTATCCAAATGGAATGTACAACTACAATTTAAAGTACATAATAAAATGCTTGACTCGACAAGGTGTAATGGTTTGAGGATAGGCAATTTAAAAGATGGAATTTAACATTTTGTGATTGTTGACACACGTTGAATATTAGTCAATTAAATGATTTGAAGTATCGAGGTCAACCGTGACGCGAACCCATACAAGTTACAAACATAAAACAACTAATACTTACGTCTGTAATATACATACATATACATGGACAAAACATTACCCGCCATTTGGTTCAGTGCAGTAACAATAAAATAAACTAAAGTTTAGATTGTTCGTGGATAAGGCCATCGCTTATCGTTTTCCACCAAGTCTATTGGTTCTATTGTGAAAGGAGGTTATAGGACATATTAAAGTGAAAACTAATTATTAAAAACTGAGTAGAATGAGTCCCCTATTATAACTTCTAGGTCACTATGTTTATAAATACACGGATAAGAGAAAATCCACTCTATAAATTCGATTGTGGATTTTCAGTAACATTCATGGTCACACTAACAGGCTGAATGCTAGACGTTGCTTATTGTTTTCAACGTTGCAGTTATAGTTCGTTTGAAACTTTGCCAAAACTTAACAGAACTTGAGATGTACGAGTAATTAAAATGTGTTGAATTTCTCTCGCTAAAGCTGCGAAGGAGTTGCTAATTTAGTTCAACTGAAGTTTATGTTGAACTATAACAACGCACTCAGTGTTTTGCCAAATTAAAAGTGTTGTATGAACATTAATTATAATTAACGTGTAATCCGGGCTTCGCCACTAATTATGTTGATCCGATCACTACCAAACTTCATAGAAACACCCGCTAGGCAAATCTCAATGATTCCTGAAAATTTCGTTGCAATCGGTCCAGCTCTGTTCTGTAGTGTGCTTTATGCAGCTCGGTGAGGTGTTACGGGATGTTAATAGATTCCATTTACTTGGCGCATTGTATTTAGAAACTTCGTTAAGCCGCCTCTACACGTTCTATTGATCATCAGGCTTAGAATATCTGGCTGTTGTACAGTTACTCTTGTTTCGATTTTTATATAGTACGAGTTGATCCGGTGCGGTTTAAGCAAGAATTTCCAGCCTAAGCTGAACCGTACAGTATATCATCGATCATTTTGATCTGAGGTCAAGTTACATTGGAATATATATTTCTGCACACAGGCTTTCGAACTGCTTATTTTGCTCGCTTACGTAATAACAGAAATAATCATTTCCCTGCCTTTTTCCCACTATTGTAGGGTCGGTACAGTATGAGTCAATAACGTATATATTTTGGCTACAGTTTTTACCACCTGCCTGACGCCAAAGACAACTCCATTGCCGAGATAGTATGTCGCTAGGACTGTTATTGGTCGAGGACAACGCTAACGTAACGCAGACCAGCATTTATCTATTCTGTGATAATAATCCAGCCCTAAGTTTCATTATATAGAACCAGCGATTACGTCTTCATGGAATTCCGCCAGTATCTCCCCTGTGTCGTAATACATCCGTGGTTACTCTTGTTGATTTCGAAACAATCGAATTAAGGATGAGAAGGCAACATGCGGTAGACATTCAAATAGCATTCACATCACCTTGCAAACTATTGTCTCGTTGCTAGCATCTTCCAGTCTTTGTCAATAAATGAGTGATTTGATAATACATATACGCACACTGCCTATAGAAGTTTTCTGGTTGCTGGTGACAGATTCAGATTTTTTCTGTAGACCTTTGAATAATATTAAAAATACGTCGCATAAAATAAATAAATTATAAATAATTTTAAACACAACAAAGTATCTCAAATGATTTTTAAACTATTATGGTTTACTATGACATTTTGTCAACTGTCAAAGTCATAGCCCTAATCAAGTAAGTTGCTTTATTATTAACCGTCTTGATTCTTTATAGGTAGGCAACACATCTTCAACTCATTTGCTTGTAGCTATATAAAAAAGGCGACCTTTCCCGTCCGTTTCGTCTTCTCCTTGTAATGTAGGCAGTAAAGAAAGCCACTTTATTTTTATGAAAAAAATATTGAACTGTATATATACGTCAACGTGACAATGTCTCTCTCATTTGTAGTCCAGGCTATACCAAATAAAGTTGTACAAGTCGCGTACCTGTGTTTTAAACATTTCACTCCTCTTTCTTACAAAAGAGCTGGTGCATGCGGAACTTTTCTGAATGTGAAAGTAAAAGGGTGGGAAACGAGGGTAGTGGTGGAAATCAGGTAAGTCGTTTGCTCATTTACCGCGCTTTATTAAAGGAAAGTTTGAAAGGTTGGTCGATTATCGCAGACGTTTATTTCATCATCATGTTGTGAGTTAGCACTGTCTTATCTTCTGAGAAAAATACCTATGCAAAAAAGAAACAACCTCAAACATCCTTAATAACAATCTAGATTACTTAGCATACCTTTCGGCGTGTCTCTGAGCTTATTAAATTCCGACGGGGGTCTAAGCCTACCTCGTAGGGGAGCTAATTTAATAGCAATTCTTTTGTAGTGTCAAACTATACGCTTAGGCATTTTACCTTACCGGTATGAGACAGCTGTGTTTAGGGTCAACCTTGAATTCAGACTTTTGCAAATCAATTTCAGCATTTTGTAAAGCGTCGGATGTTTACTAATGAAATTGACGTCAAAATACCGAATTAGATTTTCAAAAGGCTTCGCATTTCAATGGTATGTCGCAGTAGGTCGCATGTAGGACAGGCGATGGGCAGGACAAGCATGATAGAAATCAATCAACTCTTACGTTTTTACGTAAGAATCGTGATGGCATACATAACTCCTGTTTTGCTATCGGTTCTTTTGTGACTGAAAGGTCACTGTTTGCCTTGAGGAGGCATTTACAGCTACACCGGGCACGAGGCGGCAGGGCGGCCGGGGTCGGGCCGACTTTATTATTATTACCGGATTGGGAGGCCGCCTAGCTCTTAGGTCGTTTCGGCGGACGCTCCATGGAGTGACTCGGCTCAAGGGCCCCCGAGATGCGACCTTGGCTTGGGCTGTCACTCATTAAGCGTTTAGCATTCCGATTCGAGGGCGCCCGAGAGGGCCGAGCCTCGGCTCGATGGGTAGCTTTTATCGGATTACATTTTGCTACCAGTATATTTGTTGCGTACATTCTAACTTACACGAAAGACCTGCCACCAGTAAATCGACTAGGTCACCTTGTCCTATCCTTTTGAAATAAGAAAAGATGGGAAGGGGGAGAGGATTTGACGGGCGAGGGCTCTGCTTAACCTCTCCTCTGTCTATTAAGTGTATGCAACGAATCTGCAACTCATTATCCTGTCCTATGGGTAGCGCTCACTTAATTTTATTTATTTAATTTTAAAATCAGAAACAAGGTAAACTCACAATAAAATTTCGCCAAACTGTTAGCACAGTTTGTTGGCGAAAATTGCACTCAATTAACTTAAATATACTATATAAAATAGCTTTAAATACAGTAAAGAACTAAAACAGAAACTTAATAAGTGCATAATCTAGTTGCACAATGAGCAATATTATTAAAAGAGAAGAAATAAATAGAAATTAAATATATAATATTTAAGTGGTAGTTTCGTAGATATTTAGTAGCCACTTTTTCAGTTTGTTCTTCCAGATATTTTTGTTGCGATATTTTTTAAGATCGTATACTTAATATCAGGTGACACGCTTGCTCGTCGTTTGTTCTGTTATTTGTAATACATTACGTCTTACTGTATTATTGTATCTAATAAGAATCGTAAATTAAGTCAAATGCAAAAAAAACACCAGTCTATAAAAAGTAGCAAAAAGAAAACAATAACTGCCTCTTTCGTACTCATAAGCTTGACCGCGCGCGAAAGAGACGGACTGATGCATATGTATTGTGACGATCTGCGGTAAGTGCAACGTATACGTTTTTTCTTCCCGATATTGTCCTCCAACACATATACAATTTGCATCATTGTATTGCTTCCCTTGCATCAAATAAAAATAAATTGTATTTTTTTATCTATTTTACAGGGGATGTTTTTAAATAATTGTGCGTTTGGGGAAGGTATACTTCTTTTTATATCCTCTGAAATGTGAAATAATGCCGAGGGCGGTAATAAATTCACAACATAATGACTTTTGCATAAAAATGTTACGGCCAGTATCACCGACGCCGCACAACGTTATAACGACCGCATAACGTTTAAGATAATTGTTATCTTGGGGCGTAATTTAATAAAATGTAATTTAAATTCATATAAAATATATTTTTATTACCATATGAGTCGTTTAGACCTAAAGATGTATGTGTCTTGTATTAAATTTGATGAACACATTAAAACACTCGCTAATTTTGTGGTCAATGCAGTTTTTTTTTATTTTACTTTACTGGTGATACCCTTCCCTTCCACCTTCCAAAATTCGGTAACAGCGTCCCGTACACGCCATTAAAACCTTGGTCTTATTCACAGAGTGTTCCACCAATATTCAATCTACTTTAATTTCACTTAACTAAGGCTCTAAATATTTCATGTAATTGTTTATATGGAAGAAGGTATACAAAATACAAAATAACTAATTTTACGGATTTTATTGTGTTTATTGAATGATTATTGTTCTTGACATTTCGAGGACTTTACAGAACTTACAGTCACAGGGGGAGGGGGGTTAATGAAAATTAAATATTAAGTACAACCGAGCAGACTTAAGACCTCGTTCTCTGCCTTTAATGTAATCTCTCGTTTGCCCATAGTTTTTGTCTGTGTGGGATTTTTTATGGACGCAAACGAGCAAGCAGATCACCTGATGTTAAGTGAGCACTACCCATAGACATCCGCAACAAGCAAATGTGTTGCAGATGCGTTGCCTACCTTTAGTGGATAGATGATAGGATAACTCATCAGACGAAACGCTGTATGATTAACATCTAAATTCCTCCACTGTATTAACAAGTAGGCACAACATGTTAACTTGCGTGTCTGCAATTACAAGCCCTTGGAGTGAAAACCACCAAAGAAGTGTATTATTTTGTTGCTATAGAATTCAAATTACACGTTAGTGTGTTGAAATACGCATACGGGCCATTAAAAGTCAGTCTTCTCTGTATCTCGATTCAAATTTAATCTTAACGCAGTTACGAAACTAATTTTGTTAGTAAAGTTTCGTATTGAGTTAGTAATAACCCTTTGTCTACTTAAAAGTATTTAACCAAATAAATAGCAATGGCCAATATCTTTTCATCGACCCCAAATCATAAGCCTGTCGGGACTAACTGCACAAGAGAAGTCTTCTTGTGGCTTGGAGTCGACTTCAACCCGACTGCCCCAAGTTGTTTGGTTGTTCTGTTCGACCGGAACTCGAATCTAATACGAAGGAAGCAATGAGCAGTCGGATTGAATCGCTTCGAGCGGTTCTCGTACCGTTGACAAAGTCCGTTAGAAAAAGTCGACTGCATGCCGACGGCATTTTAAGCTGCGACTGCAAATGGGCTGTTCATTTGGAGTCGCAGCTCAAAATTCCGTTGAGTGTTCCGTGAATTGAGAATGACAATTTCATATTGCAAATGCAGTTCACGACCACTTGAAGCTGTCAGGTCTGTTTGAAGCAGTACATCAATGGCGCAGGTTAATGTGGCTGGCTGGGCAGTGGTTTTTAGCTATCGCTGTTTACGTATAGCATAAAGAATAAAAATAGAAATATTACAGTGAGACTAGAGAGATATATACTAAAATTCGTATTCGTATTCACCTACACAGAGTGTTTAGTATAAGATCCTAATAAGGTACGCGCTGTGGAGCGGTTGCGGTCTGGAGCTGCACATCGCGTTGTTTCTATCGTTGCTGTCATGTACTACATATGTAAAAGACCAAATTATTATTATGCTCCCCGATTACATTTTTTAATTACTTAAATAAACAATTTATTTTTATATTTATACCACAAACCAAATGCATTTTTTTCGGTTTTAAAAAATAATAATTCGTTGAATAGACCATTTACGTTTTAGTTAATAGTCTATCCATTTACCCAAATGATGCTGGGGCGGATTGCTATTTAGAGAGTATATTAATAAAACAATAAATGTAACACGTAGCAAGATCTCTAATGGTCCATTAGTACTGGAGATAGTGGTATAGTGACATTGAAATACGTCATTTATTACTTTCAAATGACATTGTTTTCATTGTCTGCGAAGTTTTAAGTAGTGAAACTTATTCAATTCTTCACTCTAAGAATATCTCTTAAGGCCATTTTTTTTATAGTATATAAAGACAATAGAAGACTACGCCTTTATTCTACTAAAGTAAATTGAAAATTGTCAAAACTATGAATTTTGGTACATATGTAATAATTTTATACCTGGTGTCCCAGTTGAAAGAATTAATTAGAGAGTGACAAGAAAGATTTATGTTGAAAAAATTAGTGGAAGTGTTGTTGAGAAGTTATGTAGATCAAATTAGTGCCGTACCAAAGAAGGGCAACATTACTAGTAACAGAGGAGCATGGACGCGTAGATATATGATCGTAGAAGAAGCAAGAGGTATGCCAGGATCGCACCAAATGGAAATCCGAGATCTCTGGCTAGGTTACGGGCGTGAGCGTATATTTGTTGTTATTTACTTGTACTATAGGATAAAGATAAAGCCGACAGTTAAACATTTGCATTGGTTCAATTATTCTATAAGCAAAGTCACGGGAAAATGTTTGAAGTGATGAAAAAGCGAAGGCATTAAAACTGACATGACAAAAAGTTCTTTATTAATAAATACCGCTTTTGTGCAGAGACGTCAGCTTTGACCCTCGCCCATTAATCACTGGCTTGATATCAATTTCGTCTTTACGACAATCATGCTCAGACGTGATTGATTGTTTTATATTTTGTAGGAGAACAGTAGAAATTAAATCCATCATGTTTCAAAGGTGTTATAATTTTGTATGTATTTTAATTGAGGGTGTTACTGAAAACAAACAAATTCTAACTATCCTCCTTAATAATATTATAAGTGCGAAAGTTTGTATGTATGGATGTTTGTTGCTCTTTCACGCAAAAACTACTCAATACATTTTAATTAAACTTTACAACAATACATCTTATAAAATAATAGGCTTTAATTTATAAAGATATTGTGTGAATTGTCCAAAATATATATTACAAGTGTCTAGTAAGGAGGAAAACATTCCGGCATATGCGAGTTATTCTGGTGTGCGCTGCAAAAACCGTTAGGGTTACATGTATAAAATGTACAATGGTAATGTTTACCTGAAATAGTCATAAAAAAAACATGATATATATTTTTAAATCATATTATATGTTATGAAACATCGGGAACAAAAATAAGAAATAACGCAATAATATCCGTATTGTTTGGAGGTTGATGGAATAAAACTAAAAATAATAAATAATTAAAATATTAACAAATGAAATGATACAATATTAGTATAAATATGTCCAATCTTTCAAATTTTTACTATATATAACTCTTTGTATTTCCCTCCCTTGTCCGCAACAAGCAAATGTGTTGCAGATGTGTTGCCTACCTTTAATAGAAAGGAAAAAGGATATTTCCTTTT
The DNA here is from genome assembly GCA_029849275.1 of Papilio elwesi. Classification (NCBI taxonomy): domain Eukaryota; kingdom Metazoa; phylum Arthropoda; class Insecta; order Lepidoptera; family Papilionidae; genus Papilio; species Papilio elwesi. The sequence continues at coordinate 9,542,266 of CM056697.1, forward strand.
CCCCGCTTACTCCTTCCTCGCCCAATCCTCTTCCCGTTACCATCCTATAGGAAAGAAAAGGGGAAGGGGACGGAAATCAGGCCTTCGTCATCAGACGAAACGTAGAGTACTTGTACTTCATGCTTGTTTTCTGTGAGGTCATGGTATTTCACCGGTCAAGCCGGCCCATTCGTGCAACAGATGTTGTTGTGGACCTCTTTATATAATCTATCTATTTAGTTATATGTTATTAGTGGTTTAAATTTCTCTATGAAGATAAAAACACTAATAATATACCTAAATGAATTCCAAGCTGTTCAGTAATGCTCTGTAATTTGACATCAGTAAATCTTGCCCTGAGTAAATGAAAAGTAACCCTCAATTTCATTCGTCTCACCTGTCAAGATGGGAAAATTGATGAATGTAATTAGTTAGTCCGCCTAAATTGGAACTGGCTCCTACATTAAGTGTTCCACCGCGGCTTTGATAGTGAATAGTCTATTACACGAACATTTGATATACTTGCGTTTCACTGTGACCGCGTAATGAAGGATTCTTAAAAAAAAATTGTGTCAACTCCGAATCACAACTGTAGTTTATTCCTTACGAATATACGAATACGAATAAAATATAACGATTAGTAGATAAGGGTAAATGAATGCATTTTAAAATAAAATTATGCAGGATACATATTTATAATGAATAAACTAGCGCTTGACCACAATCCCACCTGATGTGAAGTGGCGATGTCGTAGGACGACGCACGATGCTCTACGCACTAGTTTATTAACAGCCTATTCACTCTTCTCTTGAAGGTACCCACATCATAATCGGACGAATACTGAAGCTGGCAACTTATTCCAATCTTTCGCTGTGCGCAAGATGAACGAAGTTTCAAATCGCTTCGTTCAAACGCACGGTATCTCTTCCGTGAAAGGGATGTCTAGAACTCCGATGGTAGAATGGAGATGGGGAAAATGCAGCCTGTAAAACACCGAGATTTTGTTTAAGAAAATTGCTGACCTTCATTTTTATATTACGTAAAAAGAAATGTAACATTTCGAATTTAAGACCTTTCTATGTCCAAGAACTGTGCGACATCGGCCGGATGCAGAGCTTTTAACCTGAACGACGACGGAAATTGCTTTGGAACAAATTAGTGCCACCTTTTAAGTTGTACATTAGTAAAATGCTGTTTCAGATGAATAGTAAAATGATTAAGTTGTGTAATTCAGACGAGAAGGATATTTAAGAAAATCGTTTTACTTTGATGTAATATTTCTCGATAGTCTAACTGTGGTCGAGCCCGCAATAACAACGTCTTTTGCACGAATGGGCCGGCTCGACCGGTGAAATACCACGACGTCACAAAAGATAGGCGTGAAGTAGAAGTATTCTGCGTTTCATCTGATGAGTGACGTGCGGGAGGCCTAATTGTAGTCCTCTTCTCCTTCCTACCCTTTTCTAATAAGGAAAGGATGGGAAGAGGAAGAGGATTTGACGGATGAGGAGGGGATGGACAGGGAATGGAATTATCCTTTTTTCTGTTTGTCCCCTCCTTCGTCCATGAAGGCCGGCAACGCATCTGCAACTCATTAGCTTGTTGCGGATGCCTATGGGTAGCGGTACTTATTTCCAGGGGCCGCTTGCTCGTTTGTAACTTTGTAATATAAAAAAAAAGTGGAATAATGACAGATTTTGAAATCGATTTTTATCAGTCATTTTTTTCATAGAAGATGCCGAACGAGCAAACGGATCACCTAATGTTGGGCATCCGCAATTTGCAAATAAATGAGTTGCAGTTATGTTGCCTACCTTTAATAGACAGATGAGGGGATAGACAGGAAAAAGGATATTTGAGATATTTAAAAACATTTATATAATACCGGAATTTTGGAGGACAAAACACAAGGACCGCCGTCAGAAGTGAAAACTCAAAACAGGTGGCAGGGTTCGACAAACTTAAAAAAAAAATTAAAACTAAAATAAGCCCTAGTATCTTCACAATTAAATAAAAATATTTACAAGAAAAATGAAAAAATGTAAGTCCAAAATGATCTGAATTCAAATAAGCATGTCGCTGACACTCGTTGCTGACGAATGTTATACGCGAACCTATAAGATTCCCTTACCAAATATCGTCTAACTGAGCTTAAGTAGTTTTCACTTTTTTATGTGTTTATAGAATAGAGATTTATATATATATATATATATATATATATATATATATATATATATATATATATATATTAGATTATTCTAATGGATGAATGGATACCTCGTTATACGAGGTATCCATTATTGGCATTACATTGACTTTAAATGCGGATTAATAATGTAAACTTTAATGATCAAACATAACTAGCCTGTGCTAACTTGATTTCCAAAGCCTATTTGCCCGCATAATTAATTTATATTGGCGCTCGGAGTTCTAAATTATTTTTTGTGAAGCCTGAATAAATACCCTTAAATATACTTTATTAATGATAAGGGAGGTGGAAAATTTACTTTTGTAGGGTTTGGTTAACTTTTAACAGAAGCAGAATTTGAACGGCGGTGAGCCACAATAATTTTTGTCAATACTCTCTTCATTAGCCTGATAAAGTTGAACCGCGACAATATATTGAACTTTTTATTAGATAAGGAGGTAAACGAGTAACAGATCGTCTAATATTCAGCAACCACAAACGACATGATTAACAACTCTGGTCTTATTTGGCTCTTTATAGTAAGTCACTAATCTGATAGATATAAGGACATCCCCTACCAAAATTGCTCTCTCCACTCTCTCTCTTTTGCATCATAGATTTTTTCGTTATTCTCTCTTCATTCATCCTTTAAATACGCCCGAATCGTTTTACGTGGCATTATTTGCATAAAATATTTCTATATTTCACACTATCTATTCGTGCTCAGAGTTACAATAAATAAGTGCAAGAAACTACAAAAAATGAATTAAAACTATTCGTAATTACAATAATAATGATAGTAATAGAACACAACATCTGTCACAGGAATTGGCCGACTCGACCGGTGAAATACCTCACGGAAGACAGGTGTGAAGTAGAAGTGATTGTCTGCATTTTGTCTGATGAATAAGGTACCGAAAGTCTAATTTTAGTCCTCATTGGGAAAGGATCGGAACGGAAAGAGAAGAAAAAAATCCATTCCCTGTCTATCTTTTGTCCATTAAAAGTAAGGCAGCGCATCTGCAACTATGGGTAGCTTGTTCGTTTGCCCATAAGGAAAAAAACATAGCTTAACTAACTCGTAACTCCATAGACTTAAATGTAATTTTCTAATGTCAAGAGAGTTATTTAAAATGAGTTCTGAATTTCCATACCAGCATCTATACAGATAGTATTAGTGTAGATATATACAAAGAGAATGGTAGTGCCAAATGAACCACGCTCATACTGCACATAATGAACAAAGTTCGGCGTTTTCATTACTTCGTAAAATTTACGTTGTATTCAGTTTTGGCAAATATTCAATGGCCTGTAAATGCAATGCAGAAAATAATGAGAGTGTTCGGCTGATGTTAATTAATAATGAATCTGAGAATAATGCTAAATTGTGAATATCAATATTGGATATTGTTTTCTCTTTGTTAAATTACAAATTTATGTTTTAGGCCTCTTTTGTGTTCACACAATCGAATGCAACAAGCACTGCGATAATTCTAGGCTAGGAATTATAGCGTTGTATAAAATTTTAACTGACACTTTATAATGAAGAAATTGTGGCTGTAGTAAATAAAAAAGCATACTGTATTTAATAAACAGAAATTATACTTAAACTTAAGTTCTTTTTCAGCTGAAATAAGTGACTTAAGTACTTGTAGAAAAGTACAATAAGCTGGTGATTTGTCTGGGAGATATAAGACATTATTTTTAAATGTCAATTCTCAGCTACACCTAATACCTTTAAGCGAGCAATTATTGTATATCTTGTGTACGGCTCCAATGATTTCATGTTTTTTTTTATTTAGAATTGGTTTTATTTTTTAACTTTATCTATATGGGTGCTTTATCCATAAGAACGTAAAATATGTGTAAGTAATTAATGTAAAATTATGGCGTCATCTTTTAATAGGTTATTGCATTATCTATTGGATCGGATATACTGGAATGTTGTCAAGAGATAAGTTACCGATATTTCATATTTTTGTTAGATGGCGCTTTACTTAACAACAAAAAACAATTTTACATGTATAAGACAACTCACATCAAAGCTCGGCCCACAGCCTGTTGTTCTATAATAAACAAAAAGTGTTAATGGCGTTTGAAATATCGTACGGAATACGATAGAGTATAACTTAGCTCTATTCTAATTGAGTATGTTTGTAACATAACTACCATGTATGCGGATCATTGACTCAAATTCCAGCTGTGCACTATCAATGTTTGAATGAAACCAGTGAACAGTTGATGTGGTGGCATGCTGTCGTAACATGATCACCGCCTAAATTACACGTTTAGAACTTGAAATGCCGTAAAATTAATTAATTTCGCTTTTTGTTTTAATTAAAACATCGGCATCCTATTTGTATTTAAGGCTTTTAGCTATCAGTATTCGGTTCGTTACCTGACTGTTTGCTACTGGCTTCTAAGTTTGAAATCTGAATTTCAAATCGAGGTGATATATTTTTATTCGTCAAAGTAATACAAAATATAATACGCTAAGACTGGATGACTGAAATGAGTTTATTGAACCTACTGATGGCTAGGTTTACATTTCAATTTCATCATTATGAATAAACTTGTACCAAATTAAGTTGTTTTTTTCTGGATAAATCCTACTTTTCATGTACTATTAGTAGTATTAATTAAATACTTAGTAGATACTATTGATTAATAGTCCATTAATCTTGGTAATTTTCTTATTACCTCAATGTTTATTCGTAATTTTACACAATTTAATAGAAATGCGGATATTTACATCTTCCGTATCCAAGGATCACTAAGTTAAATTAGGATTCGGTCACTTACTTTGATCTTCGATACGGTGTCGAAAAAAGAAAACCTTCTACACCTCGGAATACATAGTGCCTACTTAACTCAAAAAGGAATTTCTGGCATCGATTGCGTAACGAGGTTCCTCCTCATAATAGCACGATTATGGTCGTGACCTTTGTTCCTTTAGTATATAAGCTAAAAGTAAATAAGGCGAAGCACCAGTAATGACAGTATTACTTCCCAGTTCTAGATCCCACTTAAGTTTGATGTAGATCAATTATAATTATTTCACAATAATGAAACTATTAACTGTACAGATGCTTTGAGATAATGCATCTGGATTTGTCAGGAGCGTTAAATTCCCCTTTTAGAGCACCACATGCTAGAATTTTTGGTACTACCACTAAGTGTTGATTTAATTTGAAATGGGATAAATAAGATAGAAACACATATACATTAAAGAAAATTATTATTTTATAACCAGCGTCAATCAGGTACGTTTCCACTGCAGGGACATAGCCCTCGCGCGCGTGAGCGTGATGTAGTAACCTACACTGGCCCAGTGCAGGTTTTTTTGTGACTGTTTGCCTAGAGGAGGAATTTACAGCTAAACCGGGCTCGAGGCGGCAAGGCGGCTAGCCTAAGCCTCTTTAAGAGTAACTAAGTCCTCTATGGAGGGAGCCCTCGAGCTAATTGGAACCAATTTGGTGATTTTAAGACATGCGGGTTTCCTCACGATGTTTCCTTCGTCGTTTTTGGAGCAGTAGTGATGGAATAAATTACACACAGTAAAGCGCCTGCGTGGGTTCTAAATCGCGATCTACAGTACGTTAGTCGGAGCCTTTACCACTAACCCACCACTGCTCCATTTATTTATTTCTTGCACACTATTAAATATAAAAACAATTAGATATTAAACATAAAATGTATCGAAAAACACAGATCTTAATCGAAAAATTATAGTACGTGTTCTTTACACTAAGCTGAGCCTGTCACGCAAGGCATGTCTAGCCAGTCAACTGTTATCAGATAAATAATTAATTATATCGTTGTTTTTTTTATGGAACAAGGTAGCAAACGTAAAAGCAGTTTGCCATATTAGGTGACCGATGCCCATAGGCATGAAACTTTAATTGATAGAGAAGGGGAAATCCTTCCCCGTGAAATCCCGACAAATCCTTTTCCCCTTCCCATCCTATTATTAGAAGAGGATAGAAGGGGGAAGACGACTAGAATTAGGCCTCCGGCACCTCTACTTTTCTACTTCACGCCTGTCTTCTGTGAGGTCGTGGTATTTCACCGGTCGCGCTGGCCCATTCGTGCAACAGAATCAATTTCAAATTCAATGCCATTGAAAAAAAATCATTTATCTAAAATAATCTAACCATATTTATGTCAACATCATTTTTTTAAAAAAAATATTTTTAACTTGGTAACAAAAAAATTGTACACCATTCCATCTGAAGTGAAATGAAACGTCCCGCTTTGAGCCATTAGTTACTTTCTTTGGGCCGCTATAATTGATTTTTTTCTTGACTTAAGGCAAAACGGCAAAAAAATCTGCATTTTCGTCATACTCTGTACTAACGAACCTAATTCAGTTTGATAGATTTTCTTTTCAAGTGCCAGTTGTATAAATATTGAATTGTTTTTACTTCTACAATTTTGTATTACATTCACACACCTATATATGATTCGATTCGGATATTGCATTAATAATTTAATATCTGAATGGCATTTAAATATTATTATTAATAATAAAGTAAATATACATGTACTATATAAGCAGTGAACCAGAAACATAGATGGAGATATTTTATTTCTTTGATGTACGTTCTAAAGTTTTCCTTCTACTATAGGCATAGTCCTAATTGAACGCGAATTCGCGATCATCGCGCAAGTAAGCGACGCGACCATCGCGTGTTCGCGCGTCAGCGAATTCGCCGCGCCGCGCTCCTCGACGGACGAACATAGCGCGACGCGACTATCGCGTGAATTTCAGTTCGGGCCTCTATTCGATTGCGCGTTCGTACGAGATAAAATCGCGCGTACCTTCTAGTATCACGCAATCATTTTCTATTAGGACGATGCCGATGATATTCCAAAATATTAAATGTAATGTGCAATCAATTACAAAAAGGAGAAAATGTTATAATTTTATTGTAATTATAATATATATTGCATTAATTTAGAATATAAAAGAGATGAAGGGAATATTTAATTAAGCAATTGTAGCCATCAAAAGGAAACCCTTGGCAGTAAATCACGGCCTCGATATTAATTATTTCTTCTCAGTAAATGTCTAAGCAAGATTAATTATTATTCTTTCTTTTTATAATAAAATTGGCCACACTTTTAAACTCTTTTAGCAGCAGAAATAACATTTGACCTTTTTATTTTTTAAATCTATATTGAAGGTTTTATTCAAAATGCAAGGCTTGCAACACACATAGTCATTATAATTGACCTTATTAAACAAGTCAATGTCAAAATCAACATATAATAAATACATAATGAACTCTTACAATTATTAGTGCTACTCTGATTATTTTTTTTCAGTTATCTTACTAATATATTTAATTTATTATCACATTTGTATTCAAAACCTTAAGTATGTTATGTCTTTCATTGTAGTTGCCACGAAGTATTTTAAGATTTAAGACAAAAGAAACGGGAACGGGTAATAAAAGCGGTGGCGCTGTTCGACGATTTATCGAGCTCTGTGACAGCTGCTGCAGCTGGAGGCGTTTAATTAAAAACACCATTCATTGGCTGATTGATATTTCTGTTGTAGAAGTACCACGAAAGATAAGCTTGTATGTCACTGTCACACACACAATTGTCTTGAAGTGAAAACATTTTTGGCCGCGTCAGACAATATTTGGTAGAAAAATGTTATAGGTTCGCTAATTATCTAATGGTTTATAACAGTAGCTTTAAGTCATTCGTATGTCCATTCACTTTGTCAAGAATTTTAATCAGCGAATTCCACAAATTTAGGTCAGGTATTGTCCTCCATTACAATGTTAGGTTTAGGGTTCAATTCTCCTCTTACAAAAACGTGGAAAACTATTTACTATGAGTTAAACACAATACGATATTATTGAAACCGATTAAATCACTAAGAATTTTTATAATAGAAAGCCAAAAACGTGCAAGCATTTCAACGCGCCACTGAAAAATTACGTATCGGAGCACAGTAGTCTGCCCTGTGGCGATTTGACGGTAGACAAATCTATAGATGAGTTGGTTATAAAAATATAAATTCGACAATTGCTAAACTACTGCGACACGATTGCGCTTGCAGTAGAAGGTGATAATTTCCATAAGTAGATCAATAATCGCAACAATCAGAAGTTGTTGAGACGTTGTCCGTTTTTGTATTCAAAAGAATCATTGATAAATAAGAGAGAAGAAGAAAGGGATGGGAAGAGAAGAGAAATCAAGCCTTGGGAAAATCACTCATGTCGATGTCATAGCACTTTTCTCCAAATCACCCCGTTAAGCAACAGCTACAATTGTTTTGGTTCTAATTTGAGCCCAGTTTTAGAGCATGGTAAATCCACCGAACCAAGTTAGACATCATTTTAATACGCTTTTACTAGCTTGGTGTGGTATATGTTTGCTTGTAGGAATATTTGAACCTGGTTTGAACCATTCCAAAACGTCGTATTATGTTCTTATACTTAACAATTACATGTTTTGATTAAATTTTAAAATATTGAATCTGTTTCCAAATCTAAAATTCTTTACACTTTTCAGGAGAACTTCATTCCATTTACTAGACCATTATTAAATTGAAACATCCGACACTTAAAGAAGTAGTTCGCAACTTTAGCTGTATTTATTTTCATATCATTAAAGTTCGTAAATTTTAGACAAAGTTTGGTATAAACTTTGAACTATGTATACGTACAAAGTAGTTTATTTTATCCAATCTTCTCATTACACTTGATATGATAAATTATAATTTTATATGTAGAGTTACAATGATACAAAAAGACAATTTTCTGGTTAACTGGTTTTGTAGTTTAGTGTATAACACAAATGGAATAGACTGAGAGAACAATCACAAACGATTTAGCTTATTGTATCCAAAAGTCACAAAATCCAAAATATAAAAATAATATCACTTACTTGAGCTATAGAGGTGATAAAATATAGATTATTAAAAATACATTTAAACTCATTTGCCCAAATTTAAAATCCAGCAGAATTCACAAATACTGAGAGCATTTCACAAAAATAGCCGAAGAACATGTAACTTTTATGTGACAAATAATGCGCCGAAATGTAGACGCAAAGTTGACAAATTGTCACAAAGGATTTGTATAATTGTGTCGACCGGGAGCAGAGGCCACCGTAAGGGCAATAAATCTAGAGCGCGCTCCCCTGCAATATTCCTTTGAGCAGGAATTTAAATTACGTCACGAATGGCACTCGTGCAAAATCTGCACACCGAATGACTTTCGGCTTTAGAGGAGCACTTGGTAACTATTTTATGTTCAATGGTAATCGCGATTCAATTACTTGAAGCAATAAAGGTAATTGTGTGACAGTATATTGTTTTGCGTTTGATAATCATTTGCTTTGAAATTCCTAAGATCGGTATTACCATTAAGATACTTCCTGCTGCCCTTTTCTAGTTTGTTAAAGTTCAAGTGTCATTATTAATATTTCTCAATTTATTCGTAATTTAAAAGTAAGGAATACTTTTGAGTTACATCTAACATTACTGTTTTATTCTTTTCTATCATTGATATAAAAGACGCGCGGTTCACACTTTTTATCCAGTGTTTTAATTTTAATATCATCACATTACTGGTGTTACTACTTAATGTATGGACATGTTGCGTTGAAGCGGTTTCATTTATTAAGTCATTAGTATGTAAATTTGAATAAAGTCTGAGACAAATTATTCGACATCTGTCCTCACGATTTGCATAAGCTCTAATGCAGACAACTAAATAACCAAAATCGTTTATTTTATACTTGCGACGTGATAAAAGCAATTAAATCTCAACAATGTGACTGACTAAGTGAATGTACATAATATGTAATACAGAGCAAGTTATATAAGAGGTTTCCATAAAGAATACGCGAGTAAATAGGTACTAGTTTCGTCATAAATTCCCTTCAGAAATATGTAATTTAATTCTATGGGAATCAATGGTAACATAAGACCACGTGAAACAGTTGTCCTTCATTCTATAGAAAAGCAACAGCATCATTACCACAATTCCAGTATTTATGAATGGTAAAAGTCAAAGGAACGAGTTCTGTAATGTTTCTGTAAACCTAATATAATTACATAAATTCCATTTAGATTCTTACGCATTTCAAAAATATTACATTGATCGTAATATAATTCAAGTTTGTATCAAGAAATATTTATGATCTATCATATGAAATAGGATTCGGCTATTGCTGGACAAATGTCGGTTTGATTGCACGTCAGGTGAAACCGCGGGGCTCAGCTTGTTTGTGAAATTTTCGCCTATTACATACATAAAAATGTTACAAAATTTCATGTACAACAACACACTCCGAATCTTTTGGCGATTTGTCTAAATTTGGAGATATTTTAAATTATACTTTTGTAGATATAAAGACGTTAATATATATATATATATATATATATAATAAGTAACAACAGCATTGTCAACAATCGTTTGTACTCTGGAAAGTTTAAGTATTTTTATCCTTTGATAACAAAAAAGAACCGAAATAAGTAAGATCCCTGTTAGATCCAAACACTGTTTTATTAAATACACAATTTTGAGGCTCGGATTTCTAGAACTTTCTTTAAATAGCCACCCGAATATACAATTACCTTTCACAGAAATATTTTCAGGACGCCCTTTTAATTAAGGCGTTTATTTGCCTTTCATTTGCTGTGTAAACTGGTTAGTGAATTTATTTTCATTGTTATGCTTTGTTTTTATTAAATTTTCAATCAATTTCATATTTTGTAATTCATTTGAAGCCAAGAATAAACTGTGAAATCAAATAAACATGTATATATATACAATTCTCCTGTCACAGTGTTAGTTGCCACACTCCTCCGACACGGCTTAACTGATTTCAATGAAATTTTGCATATACATTCGGTAGGTCTAAGAATAGGTTTTAATCTATCTATTCTATAATATTATGAATGTGAATGTAAGTTTGTTTGTTACACTTTCACGCGAAAACTACTCAACCTATCGTCATGAAAGTTTGTACAAACATTCTTGGGGTATTAGAAGTAACATAGAATAGTTTAAAAATAATAGTATATAAAAAGCGAAGTATGTATGTTCCCTATAGACCTATAGACTGCGAAACGGCTGGATCGATTTCGATGAAATTTACAGGGATTGTCCAGATTGGCACATTCTTGTGTTTGGTGGGATGAACATAATTAGTGGTACCCGGGCGAAGCCGGGGCGAGTCACTCGTACTTTATAAAAAGATGGGGACCAATGCTAAATCTTACCCGTTGTCTTGGGCGAGCGACGCGGCTAATTTTGTTCACTGTGCGACTGATTACGACGGCTATTGGTGTCGCATCGCATGACGTCGCATTACCGTGTTGGTTGGTCACCCAGGACAATGAGGTATTTAAATTTTTCCATCTTGCAGATAAAAAAACTCACTCAAACGAATTATCAATCCAATTTTGTGCGCTGTTGAAAATAGTATACAGTGTTATTTTGACTCTTTCCTTTAAGGTTGCCAATCTAACTGTTTCGTCCAACAATGCCTACGAATGAAACACATGATTGTATATTCTTTACGACACGTGAATAAGCATAATGATGTAGGTATTTTCTTTGCCAACTTTTCTTTTGATTTCTTTGCTATACATTCTGCGAAAACATAATTCTTTCTGAGTACGTTAAGTACGGTAGGATTCACATACATACACACATAAATTATTTTAATTTATAAAGCCATTACATATTTATAATGGCGGTAGATACGTACGCACGTCAAATCGCGTGACGAATATTGAATGTCCTTGGACATTACATTGTACTTACATAATTATAAATTTACTAGCTGTCACCAGCGACTTCGTTTGGAACTTTATATATATAGGATATAGGATATATATGTTAAGGATACGCGTAGGAACTCACTCACAAACAAAATAAAAAGCAATTCTATCCAAGTTACAGATAACTTTTAGCAAAAAAACATAATTATTAATAACTGAGGTAGCAATCGGTTTACATTTCGCCTAGCATACAACCTGTAATATGCAATATAAATACATAATTTTATCTTACCGCTTATAGTTTATAGTTACCGCCTAAATTTACATTTTCGTACATGAATATTTTCTATATTTCAATAATATTATAAAGCAATTTGTGTGTGAAATATCAATCGTATGAAGACGTATTGCTTTTCAGCGCGCGGTTGAGGTTAAACATTTGCAGTACTCGTAGTTTAGAAAAAGAGCGTTGCTATGTGAATTATATTTTCACAGTATTCGTTTGAGGAAGCAAAATGATTTAGATTGTGATAGATATACGTGAGTGTTATTATATATTTGGTTCATGCGGCGACGCAGTGTTCGATTGAGTCAGTTCGAATATAGCGCAAGATCAGAAAACAGCACTTTTATTTCTCTCATTACCCAAAGTCCGAACTAACAGATTTTTATTGCCTTGTAGTGAATAGACTTGGGTTTAACTTTGCCAGAGTTTGTTTGTCAGGGTTTAACTTTGTCACACCTCTCTCGTTTCTTCTACATCCATACATCTACGCATACATGCGCGTTGGTTACAAGTACGCCTTATATCGCCCTTGTTTAATATGTCGCTAATTGCTTTCACACTATGTTTTCTATTAACCGTCATTACTTTCGTTTTGTCTACATTTATCATCATACCTTTACCATCCAAAGAATCATTCAGCATAAATTGTAGGTCCTCGATCGATAACACAAACACGACCTGGTCATCGGTGTTATACCCAGAACGAGTTCAACTATATTTTAATAATGAATAATGTACATGATGACGACATACATGACCATATCCTGATGATAAACGGCGATGTAGTTAAATGACGCATGCAGTTTAGCCTTGGCCTATTCTATTTGAACAAATTAACACTGCTATCTTGTTGATTGAACATTGTTGTTACAACACCAAACGAAGATTTCAACGTTTGGACCCGAAATATATCTGCAAGAAAAGACGGGAAAGTATTTGCTAGCCGTATATTTTATTATAGGTCCAACGTAATAGTAAGCTTAAACATAATATTATTTTGAAAGTTGCTCATCAACTTATTCGTAAGCTTTTCGGAACAAGGAAAAGTTTTTCGTTGACGTGTATTCCATTAACATTAATAAACTTTTATAATCGCTTATTCAATCAAGCAAATATAACCTTTATTCGCTTTTTACTTTGAGAAATGTTGATTACCAATAAGACTTACAAATTATGAATTCTTCCTCCATGTTGTATAAAATACAATCACAGAAAATCAATTGTGTGATATTGAAGCCTAGTGGTCGAACGATAAAAAGAGAGTCGGTATTCAAATGTAGGCATTGTTAATATTTAAAATATTCTATTAGAGTTAATGCCGTTGAAAATTATAACCAATAACAAAACAAATTTATCTTGCAAAAGGTAGGTTGGTAAAGGGACGCCTTAGGAGAACTTATATCGATCACATTAGTGGTTAACTAGAAAAGGGCGATATAAGGAGCACCCATAACCGACGACCATGTACATATGCGTAGATGTGTGAATGTAGAAGAAGCGAGAGAGGTGTGCCAGGATCGCGCCTAATGGAAATCACAACCTGACACCATTGTGTCTGACATATGTACCTACTTTACACGTTGTATAGGTTCGCTATTGTAACCATATTTACGCTATAGATGTCACAGATATAAAGGAATAGATTAAAAATAGAAGGAGATTAGACCACCGGCACCTCAGTTTCAGTAGCATGAAGTACCTGCATTAAAACAGACGTATCATAAAAACTTGTAATGGTAGACAGTATAAAGTTATCCAATAAAGAGATTAACCCTACCTTTAAAGGTACCCGTTACATGTGAATGTCGTCATTAAACGAGCTTCCTGGATTATTACTAGATAAATAAGCGTTAGGACGTAAGCTCACAAAAGGATTTAATTCCAAGCTCCCGCGCACAATGGAGCCAAGCAACCGGCAAACTACAATAGATGTCTCGCCGCCAGTGAATTATAAATGTTGCTCAGTAAATAAGCTGTAGCCACGGTAATAAGTTGGCCAGTTTAAAATGATCCCGCGGACAAGAGTTTGTGAAGGTAATTAAAATTTACTTATAGTAAGATTAAGCTATTTTTACAAGCTCAGCCCGCAATTTCACCCGACGTGCAATTTAACTTAACTACGATCTTCTAGCCTAAGGTGAACCCTCTTTAATATGTTTGATAATATAGATCGGAGGTCCAACTATCTTCTGGATTTCTCGAGAATTTAAATTGTCTTCACTTTAGATATAAACAATACAAAGGCAAGAGTTAAGGGAAGTGCATCTTTAAAACATATTTGTCAATAAACCAAGATTCCCAATCGCAAAATTAAATATAAATGATTCTGTAACATTCGTATGCATTGTCAAAAACAGGGAACATTACTACTAGTAGTATACCTGAAAAGTACATTTTCTGACAGGCACACAAGCACTTTGTATGGATTAGTGATTCAAACTTAAGATCATCATGTGTTATCAAAGAACGTTTATAAAAATACTGTCAACACGCGTGTGTAAAGTATGGGATATATATTTTTATTCCCTTGACATCGCTAATGAATTTAAAATTATGCGCTCACACCCGTAACCCAGTGGGGTAGGCAGAGGAGGGTAGGAGGTATTTTTATATTGTAATTCTATCTTAATAAAGGTTTAAAATAAAAACAAGATATAATACAATTAAATTATTTATTATGATAAGATAATTTAATATCCCTTTTAAATAAGGGCTCAAATTATTTCAAAGGGATATAATTATGCTTTTTCTACGATGAAAGGCTTATACATGTAAGAGTATAATTTAAATACAAAAGTTTTTTTTATAGTAGCAACACAACCAAAGTAATTACCTAACAATAACTTATTTAAAAATTATAAATAGTATTTACAAATGTAGATAGACTGGGGCTCCCAGACTACATATGTATATGTCATCGATCGATTGAGTACTGCGTCCGTTTATAATCAGACTAGATACATTACAAATTGTCAGCAAATTTGATTGATGAATTGTGAACTAAACGAATTATTGACAATTTGTCAACCATGTCGAGAAACGACACGACAAATTCTGAATGATTAATTCAGTTCACAATTTGTAATATGGCTAGTCCAATTACTCTTTGATGAAATGCACAATCGGTCGGTGACATGCATTTTAACAATAAATTTTCATTGACGGAAATAAGTTTGTGATTTTATAATTCGATTATAATTTTATTCAAGTGCCATGCACATAAAATGTCTAACATATGACATTTTGAATTATATATTATACTATCATTGAAACTTAAAAAGACCAACTACAAGATTATAAATGAAATGTATGATTCAATTTACCGTGAAATTACTTATATTAGGATTGTTGGGTATTATTTTAATACTGTTTATTCTATTAACAAAAATATGTTATAAGAATGGCGTACATATATACATTCATTCAATATATACAACCTTAAATCAGTATTTGTGATCGAAGACTTAAAATCAATTAAATTTAACAATTTCTTTGAAGTTATGATTTTGGCACAATGTATTTAATATCACTTTATACAGAGTAACTTTTTAAATGCTCTTCGGAAATCCATATTGAAAATGGTATAAATTAATGGATTTAATGCAGAATTTATGTAGCCAAGCCAAGTTATAAAATTAATAAACTTTCCTGATAAACAACAATTGTTGCAAAACGGAATTACTAGATACAATACAAAGAATGGGAGCCAACAAACAACGAATACCCCCATTATAATACCTAAAGTTCTAGCTGCTCGGCGTTCTCTTGTTAATGAGATACGTTGTTTTTCTTCAATGAATTGATAGACAGCATTTTCTTGTGTCGTTTTAGACCGCTTATGACTTCTCTTTGGCGCACAATCTTTTATTTCTATAATTTCGTCATCTTGTGTATCCTTCGAGTTACTTTCCGATGACGTGTTTCTAATTTCTACGTTATCTCCCACTTCTGTGATTGAATTATCATTGGCAAGAATGGGTATGATTAATTTATTATGAGATTTATCGTCTTTACTCCAGTATTTTCGTTTCGGCTTTTTCTTTGGATTACACTTTTTGGATCTTTTATGTTTATGTGCGTCATTGTCAGATACGAGTCGAGTGACACCTTTGTGCTCGTTTTGATTTCCTTCTGAGCTAACCGAATCTTGGTCATTTTGGTCACTGTTTTTTGAAGCTAATCTATTACGACCACTCGATATTGTACTTATCTTAGTAGCTTTGGCGCGATCTCTTAGTCTTTTTTTGGTTGCCAAGTAAATTTCAAAATATACGATAGTCATTATTACTAGTGGTATGTAAAATGAACCGGACGAGGAGAAAATAACGAAACCTGGTTGTGAAGTTAACCGACATGGTGTATCCGGTTCGAAAACTTCAGGCCAGTCGTTCCAACCTAGTAATGGTGGGGAACTAATAATAAGTGAAAGTACCCAAACGATACCAATCATAAAAAGCACTCTTTCCAGAGTCCTTTTTTGAGCGTAATTTATAGGATCGGTAATCGCCCAATAACGGTCCAGTGCTATGGCGCATAAATTTAAAATAGATGAAGTACAACACATAATATCACATGTAAGCCACATCTTACAAACATATATACCAAACACCCATTGTCCTAATATTGAATACGCTACATTTAAGGGTAAAACTAAAATTGCTACTGTTAGATCTGCTACTGCTAGGGAGACTATGAAAAAGTTTTGAACGATTCTTAAAGGTTTATATGTGAATACACTAAGTATGACTAAGATATTTCCTATTATTGTTGAGACAATAATAAGCGTTAGAATGACAGCTGTACAAATGGCCTCCCATTCTGGCACAGCGAGCGTTATACCTAGACTACTTGGAAATTTTGGTTCATCGGCCACAGCGCAATCGTCTTTGACAACGTCATTTATATCATAATAGTCAGAATTATTGAATGAACTAAGGTTGGAGCGATGATGAGTTGATGCTTGACCCATTTTGTTTTGTTATTTTGGACATTTTATGAAACATCATTGATTGTAAAATTATCGTATACAATAGTTTTTACGAGCGGACATAAAATATCACTATAAATTAGCTTAGATATGTCTCTTATGGAATAAATATCATATCGTCTTTGCATATTATCCATTACTTAAATATTGAAGTGTCTGATATTATTTATAAATCCATATTTACATCACTGCTGAATTTAAAATAATTACAACTCCTTCGAAGAAATATGGCTGCCACTTGATGTCTAGTGATGTCAATCTGCAACAATAAATCACTTAGTTAATAAACGTTGAAATGACAAACCTATTCAATATTGAACAAGACATGCCTCGCTGTTTCACCTGCCCTTAAATTCTGATATCAGATAACCTATATGTAAAGAATTATAGTATCTACTGTGGTATATATTTTAGCCATATTTTCCTATGGTGCTAGTACATACTGCTTTTTCACAACCTGGTCAAGATTTACTTCATGTTACATAAAGTACTACAGCGATCTGGCTCAGCGTTCTTTTTTTCTTTGCTCGACTCCTAAGGATCGTAGCGTAACATTAAAAACATAACTTAATAATTGGGCTGCATATGAAAAAATAAATTTTCAAATTCGATTGATAGTTTCTCGTATTAGCACGTTTAAGCAAACCCTTCAGCTTTATTATATTTGTACAGATTATAACTTATTTTTGCTACATTAATTAAGTGTACGCGATCAAATCAAGAAACTTATCCAGTATTTACGTATAACGTATATATTTGGATTTGTGTGCCAGGATCGCACCAAATGGAAATCCAAAGTCTCTGCCTACTCCTCTGGGTGCGGTGTTGTAAGCTATTGAAATTAAAAAAGCATCATAATTTTAATAGGGAAGATGATTGGAAACTACCACCGGCTTGGGATCCCGTGATTAATATAATTAAATCTCAATCCAAGCATACAACTGCAAGACATCAAGAGTTTGAGTGAGACAGTGTACAGTGAGAGACAGATAGATTTAAGCGGAAATAATTAATTGAAAATAAAAGGGTAATTCGCCAGCAACTTTTGTAATTGGGACGTCTGACACCTCAGTCCCCCCGTGACCATGAGCGCCGTAAACTCGAAGCGTCGGGAATCAAAAAACGTAAAATAAATGCGATAAAATCCGTAAAATTAGTTTAATTTCAATTAACTCCTTTCGTTACACGATAAGTTTGTTACGTAATAAATCATTTAACTAAGAGAGAAGAAAAGTTTACCTTCCTTTTCGTCTTTACGAAAATACAGTAGGAAATAAAATTTACCGCCATGACAATTATATACGTGAAATATCAAAGAAAGAAAATTACAAAGGAAAAGTCAAATTATAAGTTTTCCTAAAATTAGTTGTCTTGTATAAAAGGACGCCTGTTACAATGAATTCACTGATACGTGTAATTATTCCGTCAAGAAAACAATTCGTGAATTAATTTTTATGGAGAAAAAACGTAACGTAAGAATTATAAATGTTCTTGGTCGAAGTAAATCACAATGTATATACATGTTACACAATACATACACAACTGAACGTGCGTTTCTCGACAGTTTTTAAACTGTCAATCGTCGAATTGTGAACTGATATTTGGTCTGCATTTTTAAAATAAAGTTTTGGGTTGGAAAGAGAATTACAGGTTAGGCCCGTTTGATGTTATTTGATAGTACAAAAATAACATATTAAAAATATGTTCATCAGAGCAACAATAGGTTTGTTTCGTTTGACATGACACTTGAAATCGTCAATCACTAGTTCAGTTTAAAATTTCTTGACAGTTTGTGTTATTATAAGCTGACCAAGTACACAATCCGTTCCGAATATGTTCTGAAACGGACTCGTAAAATCATTTCTTTGGCACATGATTTTGTTTGGCAATTTGTGCACCGTGGTAAGGATCGCGTCCATGGCACAATGTATCCGTGGTATTGTTAATTGAAGAGTTCAAATGTGGTGAAACGAGTGGTAATCCATGCTGTGGTAAGTTTCTTTATTCCTGAACGTTCGACTAAAGCTTTGTTTCCACTAGCGATTCCAATGTAAAAGAAAAATTCGATCACAAGTGTGTATGGTCTTCTATTAGAAAATTTTAATTTAAAGCAGGCTTTCTGTGTGTTGTGACTTGAAATATAAAGAAAATAAGAAATAAAAATATTTTTCTTTGAACTTTGACTCAACAGTCAGGCGTCCAAAGGTTAAAACAGTGCCCGGGGCAGCATAGCAGCCTGGAACCGACTATAGACGAGTCAACTGTATAAAACAGAACAAACTTAGACATGAAAACACGCCTTTGAGAAATATTCCTTCATAAATATTTTGCAATCTACAGTATCAATGTTTCCTGGACAAAGAAAGATAATTCCGAAATCTAGCCCGTTAAATCACACATCCGCAAAAACCTGAAAACATTAATAAGGTTTCTTCCGACACAATAACTTTTATAAACAAAATAAAAACTTGTGAATGTATTTTTATTCAACAAGATAAATCTACGCAACCATAATATATAAACCAGGGGTAGGCAGAGATTACAGATTTTCATCTGGCTCGAACTTGGCACACCTTTTGCCTTTCTTCATCCATATATCATAATCAAAAATGAACCCTCTTTTCTTAATATAAAAATTAAAATTTGAAAATAAGAAAAAAATTGTTCACGCGAACCTTTACGATTTCCTCCTATATCTACCACGCCTAAAGAACTCACTGCAAAAATCAAATATTCTTCCGTTCTTCAATTTAAGGCAAGATATGTAGGTGTGCAATTTAAAACAATAAGCAAAAATCTAACTGCTAAATAATAATTGACGTTCAATTCAATGAGCTCGCAAACAATCAGGTTAGAATTGCTTTTCCATCCCGTTCGTCGTTCGCTCGGAGCAAAGCACTTCTAATAGAATAGAGCGCCGTCCGATGCAGACTGTTTATTTCAACGCCGTTTGTTAGAAGCGTGGAAAACATTTAAACGAAAAAAAAAACTTCACGAACGTCAATATATCACATTTGTATGTGGACTTTTTAATATAATACGTTCTTTATTCTACAAACCTAAATGTAATATTATTTATTACTAGTGACCCGCCACGGCTTCGGAAACCAAACACAGGAATGTGCCAATCTGGACAATACCTACAAATTTCATCGAAATCGGTCCAGCCGTTTCGGAGTCTATAGATCTATAGGAAACATACATACTTCGCTTTTTATATACTATTTGTTTTTCATAAAAAGTATTCTGTTACTTCCAGTACCTCCAAGAATATGTGTACAAGGTTTCATGATTATCGGTTGAGTAGTTGTCGCGTGAAAGCGTAATAAACAAACTTATATTAACATTTGTAATATTAGTAGGGATAACCTAAATATTGAATAGGAAAAAGTAGAAGACACTCTTTGTATGTACGAGAACTATTGACTTCATGAAAAAGGTGTCTATGTTTAAATGAAAAAAGTAGCTTGCTTGACTTCAATTCCACTACTCTCTACTCTCGCTATAGTTTAGAATTGTCTTACTCACTCTGACGTGAGCACTTCATGACGTGGTGCAATAGATTGTAGATGCACACGTCATAATTAGACAACTTCATCCTATTCTTTGCTGAACGCCCAATAACTGAAAATTCTAATCACCTGGTTCGAACACAGAATGTGTGTGGAATGATAATTTTTTTTTTCACACACGCCATCTGATCTCAAACTAAGCAGAGCTTGTGTTATGGCAACCAGATAACTGATATACTACATATACTACTTTTTTTTTGTAAGTACATACTTAAATATATAATTACACCCAGACTTAGGACAAACAGACATGTTCATGCACACAAATGTCTGTCCTAGGTGGGAATCGAACCTACGACCTGTGGCGTGAAACGCCACAAATTACAAACCACGCCAACCGGCCATATATCCTATTTGGAAACGTCTCAAGCAGAAAACTGTAACGGTCTAATGGCTATGTATGTACCTATGTATGGAAATGTGCAATTCATAGCATGTTTAGAAAGAATTCATATTTGTTTTTTTTAAATCAGTCAGATCATGGAAATCCTTTTCAGTATGATAATGGTAGGAAGACGTTTAAAATTGCCATTTTGATGTACGCTAGCTGACTTCATGTCCATAATATCTCCATAGCGTTCGTGATACGACAATAGCTTTACGATTCAGTACAGATCCCAATTAATTTCTTTCGAATAACCATTCTTCGTTGGATATTATTATTATGTACAACTCTGCTCAATATAGAGCCTAAACACACAAGCTCATCCACCCGTTCAACCTTTTTCATTCTCAATACTTACGTATTTCTATCAATGCCCTCATTTCTTCTCTCTCACGTTGTACATTTTTAAATATTGTTACATAGTATATTTACTGACCGTCTCTTCAAAAAATCAATAAAATGTTTGTAATGAAACCATTTATATGATTTTAATTTACAATTAATGCTTTTGAAATATAACTTTGTTGTCGTTTCATTTCCTTTGAAATACAATAAACTGAAATATTTGTTTAAAGAATAGTTTATAACTCTAAAAAAGTAAATAAAGCAATAATATTTAGTCTGTCATTCAGAAAAATATGAGGAAAACTAAAAAAGAAATCGTGGAATCAGCTATAGCAATAAAATAAATATTTCGCTAAAATGATAGCTGCAATAAATAAGCAATACAAATAATAATAATCATGAAATATGCAATAATTTTGTGACATTAAAACCTAGGTGCATTAAAATTACCAATAAAGCAAGGTATTTAATGATATCCGTTGTCGTTCCCACATTATTTTATTTTTTTTAATTTATTTATTTAATTTGGCTTGCCAACAAAATATGAAATGATACTTATCTTATAACATACACTTAATTTTAGGAAGTTATAACATATTTATTTTACAGGCAAACACAACACTTATAGAAAACAAAGATAGCAAAAAGATACAAAACAAAACTGTGTGACCAATTAGTAACGTAATAAGTATTAAGTTCGTAGCTAGGATTATGTTTGAACAATACAATCATTAAATTTGTTAATAACTTATAGTGCATAACATAAATATAAATTAATCTGGGTTATAACAAACATTATTATGTAAAGTCAGAATAGATCTAAGGTAAAGTGTTTAACTAATATTTATTGTTTAGTTAACTATGTATTTAGATGTATGTATATAAACATGTAAATAATAGTAAATAAAAACAAAAACAGTTGATTACAATTGTAAAATTTTAATCATCGTAGTTTTGAATAACTGATATATGAATCATATGCACTTTAACGTTGAATCAACAAAATGCGACGTTTGGATCGAATATTATTATTTGTAATTAATTATAATCCTTATAATAAAGAATAATTTATTAAAATGTCTTGAATATAGAATAATTTATTAAAGCTTGCGCTTAACAAAATTTCTCGTTAATAAAAATTACCAATATTTAATTTATAAATTCACAGTTTAATTTATATCTAATTTTATATTTTCCATAACTTCCAATACTTCTAAATCTATAGCAATGTAAAAACATTGTGCAAAGAAGATTTGAAATTTCGGAACTCTTGTTCCTTTTCCATTTTGATTCTACATTTTCCGTTTAATCCCTTTGCTCACATTGTGCTCACGAATTCTTATGTTGCTTCATTGTTTTATTGAATTCAGTTGATTGTACAAATATTTAATAAATAATTTATTAAAAATTAATGTAGGACAATCTCTTCTACTTTCCTCAAGAAAATAAAAGTTAGCTGAAAGTTAATTTGGTTTGATTAAGCTTAATCTGATGTTCAGCTCAACTCTGTCAGTACAAAATATTGTTAGTATTATATTTTTATAACAGTTGCCCAAATTTTAATGAATACCCACAAGATGTAAATTGTTTTAGCTTAATAATATAATATTCAAAGTGAATTAAAATATGCAAATACAGATCCCCAGATATTCCCAGAAATATTGTGTGTGAAGGGCGTTAAGCCGTGGCTAGGTCTGCCGCAATTACTCACATTGTTTGTATTATTTCTACAAATAAATACGCTATGACAATATTATAACTGCTCTGGGATGTATCTCTGTATACAGAGATAGATAACTCAACTACTTTTGCCAAGAACGAATGGTACCATAAGAAATATTTGTGATTCATCGGAAGGTTTGTTGTTTGAAAATCATTTCCCGGACATGTGATATCTTCGAGACAATTGCAATAAAGAGACAGGTGACGCTGTAAGCCATAGGTGGTCTGCCCTATATAGATATTTTTCAACTAGAAGGCATGAAGTTATGAAAAATTGATGCAATAAAGGCGGACGATCTCAGTCTTACGGTCCTATATATCAAAATGCATCCAGACTGAAGTAAGTCGAATGAAAGGACTGCGATTATAGTTTCCGAGTATTTTGCGAGTCACGATTACGGTAAGGTCTCCAATGCCAAAATAACCGACAGGTAATATAATTAGTCAATCATTAGAATAGTGATGTACATTGATTTTCATGATGGTTGTAAAAGGATATGAAAAAACCGGCCAAGTGTGAGTCGGACTCGGCACTAAGGGTTCCGTACCATTATCTATAAAAACGCAAATTATGAATATCGAGCAAAAGAAAGCAAAAAAATCACGTGTGCTGGAGACCCCTTAAATATATTATTTTATTCTGTTTTTTAATTTTTGTTATAGCGGCAACATAAATACATCATCTGTGAAAATGTCAACTGTCTAACTATCAAGATTCATGAGATACAGCCTGCTGACGGAATGACGGACAGCGTAGGCATAGTAATAAGGTTCCCGTTTTACCCGAAAGAAAAATAATACTAGTAGTTATATCAAAAAACGTATAACAACAAAGTTATCGATTTACAATATAATTCGGAAAGAGAATACCCATAACAAAGGAATATGTCTGCGTCGATAAAGCGAAAGAGTTGTGTTGTAGGACGCATAAAATTTAAGTCCCACGCGGGTAACAGCCGTGAGTGTTCTTTCATTACATGCTATGATGTTTAACAACAGATTCGTGGTTGGCTTTTTATTACCAGATTGTAGTCATATGATGGCAGCGCCATGTTAAAGCGTCGCTGTTTTACATGTTACATGTCACCGGCTATAAGAAAAACGACAATGACTAAGGCTGTTAAAGATAAACTTCAGTGTGTTGTAACATTTTCAACATTTTATAGAGAGTTAAATAGGAAAATAATCTTCTTACTACTAATAAAATACTTCACCGACTGATCGTTTATCTAATACTTAACATAATGAAATATATACTGTTTGGTTTTAATTTCATTTTTGTATAGTAGAAACAAACGAGCAAGCGGTTGTCCGGATATCATACGCATCTGCAATATTCTAATGAATTACAGATGCGTTGCCTACCTAGATGAGGAGGGGATAAACAGAAAATAGTAATTTCCTTTGCCCCATCTATCCCGTCCCCTTCCTCTTCTTTTACCCATATATAACGGTACGGATGGGTAATAAAAGAGGACTGGAATTAAACCTTGTGCAACACCACTTCCTATCATCGTCAATGTCTAGTTATTAGACTTATTGACCACGAAAGCCGTCCATTTTAATTGTAAGAAACATTTATTTTCGTTATCAATACACCAAATGTGGTATTGGCTGAAACTCATCATTTACCTGCCCTGCACCCCTTTAATTGGGGTAGGCACAGCTCGTTTCCTTCTTCCACGCATTTTCTCAATTGTCATTTCAGTTTCAGCTGTCATTATATACAATTCATCCATTTTTTCTCAAGGACACCTCTACTAACGTATTCCTCCACATTCATACCTAAAACGCTGCGCTAGTACTGGACCAACGTACGTTCAGAAATACTACTATAATTCAGATGTATACTATTAGACAGTGGACGTCCGAATTCCTTACAAATCAATATTTAAATTCATGTGTACCGTTACTTAGCTCCCTAATATGAAAGTATGTAACTATCCTCAACGAGGAGTTTTAGTACAATTAGATATACCGCAAGTTTACTAAAACATACAGAATACAGTTATCATAATTTTATTAAGCACGAGAATTTTATTTTGAATAAACGTTGGAACACAACGTTTATATCATAACGATCTCGTTAGGCCGCGCGAAGGAAAATGGATTTTGTAAAACGTGACAACTTCAAAGCTTAACCTATTTTCACCCTAATTAAAAATTTTACGACATACATTAAACAGCAACTTTAAGCAACATACGAATTTGACTCCTTAGGTTTAGTGGAAGCGAGGATGACGTAATAGGGGCAATTTGACAATGTACGTGTAGCGGTAATTATTGGTTTGTACGTTTTTTAGAATATCTAGGTCAAATTATTTGAAACAGTAAATATGAGCTACTCCTACTAATAATACAAGGAAGAATAGACCAATCTAAATCTAAATCATTTCATTTATAGACAATTCTTCCTTAGGTCCACTTAAACTTGACCCCCTACAATCGCCACCAGGAGTTACTCAAGAGTTCAACCAAATTTGGCCTAGAGGATTTAACAATTTTGGTCCAAGATTAAGCAACCTTCTTGTGATAAATATACATATTACCTAGGCCCTGATCAAATAACAGATGAGGGTATTAATTTTTTATGATGTATCGTAGAATAAGAGAATATAACACACCCTTAAGTGATTGAGTGACATTGAAATTCCGAATCTAGCGCGGGAGTTGGTTTAATGTGTCGTACGTCAGTTACGTCGTAAATAACAAATTCACTGCGACGGCGTTCTCTTGTCTTCATTGTCTTCGGAACTGTGCAAATGTTCATTATTCTATTAGTCTTAATAGAACGAGCGAATTTCTCACTCGGAATACAAACGTATCTGTAACCAAGTGTGACTTATTAATGGATCAATTATCTCTTCATAAATCTAAATCGATTTCAAAATGTATTTAGACACAAAGCTATCGGTTTTGGTTGGACCCTGGTATACGGGGATAGGATAACCACTTGTCACATAAAAAATGCCCTCTAGTCCGTAACCCAGAGGGGTAGGCAGAGATCATGGATTTCTATTTGGCGCGATCGTGGCAAACCTCTCTTGCTTCTTCTACATTCATACATCTAGTCATACATGTTCGTCGGTTATCGGTGCTCCTTATAGCCTTGTTACATAATAATAGTAAATACCTACCTATATTATATGTTACATATTATGTACATTAATAAATCATAAGGGTTGTCGAACTAAATCTAGAGCCAACACTATGAAATCGTAAAAACAAAATTAGGTTGCACTCTTGCGTAACTTACCTTTAGCGATTCTAGGGGCAACATTTATTTGAATTTCTATAATTTTTCTTACTGCACTACAATGCCTTTGAAATTAAAAACTATTTTATATAAATATATTCTCTACAATGCAATAAATTCTAATATCTTCTTTTATAAAACAAACACAAGTTTACTTAACGGCCACAAAATATAGCCAATGGCTAACTCGAGGCAGAAATGATAAATGGTTGTAACTTAAATTGTTACTTAATCTGTAGAAAAAAATATCTTACCCCCTACAGGGAAAACTATTCGTGCGGTATCCCCTTTTATAATGAAAGATGCCTGCTGGGAGACTCTTAATGGTTTCTGTTTTTTTTAATAATTTAATGTATTATTACATTACAGATGGATGGGTCTTTTATGTGATTTATTATTATAAGTCTACTGTAAATTTAGCTTTGTATTTGTAGAGAGTTAATGGACAGGAGCGGTTTTTAAAGAAGATAGCTAGCTGTGCCTTACGGTTTCACTCGCCCGCGGCACACGTCGCTTGCCTGTGTTAATACATTATTCATAAGTGTTCTTCCTTAATAAGTGAGCTGTCAAATGCGAAAAGGATTTTTTGAATCGTAGTAGTAGTTTCTGAGATTAGCGCTAACAAACAACTTCTTCAGGTTTGTTATATTTAGTGAAAAAAAGTCTTCGGCCATGTTGAAAGGATGAAATGAGAATAACGAAACAGATTTATGTTGCAAAAGTGAGTTGGTAGCAGATGCTTTAGAAGAACTCATATGGAGCAAATTAGTGTCTTATTTAAAAAAGTCTATGGTACCTTTCTACAGCCGAAGAATAATATTAGTATAGATTAGCGTAGCGCCCCGGCTTCAAGCCTTCAAGGCTTCATTTGTACGAAAAATGCGAAAAAAAATTACTAAACAATTTTTAAAAATAAACCGATCACTACCAAACTTCACACGATCACCTGCTGTAACCTGAAGATTTCTTCACAATGGGATCACTAGTTTGGAGTCTGGTGAACATTTATGTAGCCATCTATTTTGATAATAACAGGATTACGGAAGCGGTTTATTTGTCCGATAATTAAAAAGTTCATGATATTTTTGTTTAATTCTTGGATGTAGGGAAACACTAATTGCACAAATCCTGTAGTTTTGTAAAACTAAATCGGAAAAAGGGCTCCCTGAGGAGGTTCTATTTGGACTCTTACTCCTTTACATTATAAGGTTGAAAATAGAGTTACAAGAGGTGCGAAAATTTATGAATATTAAATAAAAGCTGATAAGGTTTTGTTATTTTTTTTATGTTATCTCAGTCTTTTTTCAAATGACCTCAAACAAAATTCTGGGAAAAAGAAAGACTGGCAATTCGTCAAAGATAGGTCAATAAAATTACGTATGCAGAAAATAAAGAAGCGACCTAAATAAATTTTAATACATTTACGATTGCGCCTTGCGGGTTTTTATTTCGTTTAATAACTGAATGGTTGTGGGATACGTCATAAAATTTCAAACCTCATAATTTCAGCACATACATAAATAGATTTTTAAATTTTCGTTAAGTTATCAATCGTCAAGTACGTTAATGACGTCCCATCATTTTATATGTAATGGACAAATAGGTATTGTCATTCTTGATAAGGTAATACGGTAAAACTTATATTTTTAAATAACTTACTAACTTGTCGTGTAATATCACATACTACTATGCTAAACTTGATGGCGTATCGTAAAGTGACTCTTAAGTAAGTACTTAGATTGCAAATCTAATTGATACCACCAATTTGGTTACTCAAGCTCAATATTAAGTAAATGAAGTTGAGGAGTATGTGTTTAACTTATTTTACTTGTTTCATTTTAATTTAATTTAAAATTGGAGCAGTGGTGGCTCAGCGGTTTAGTCCCCGACTTACGTACTGTTGGTTACGGGTTTGAACCCAGGCAGGCACTTAACTTTGTGTAATTTGTTTCATCACCTGCTCCAAAAACGGTGAAAGAAGACATCGTGAGGAAACCTGCATGTCTTAAAACCACCAAATTCAACGACATGTGACATCCACTAACCCGCACTGGAGCACCGTGATGGATTACGGCCCATTCCCTCTCTCGGAGAAGGAGGCCTGTGTCTCTGCAGTGGGGAACATTGGCAAAGGCTAATTTATTTTATTATTAAAATAAAATTGAAGTTAAATATGTTCCGCATGAGCCATCATAATTGAGACAACATTTACATTGTAAAAGTGGCACTGTTGGTAGACCAGATAGGTGAAGTACTAAATAAAGACGATATTAATAGTACCTGTAACCGACTGGCGTTTATACATATATACATAGATGTCGGATTGTAGAAGAAGCGAGAGAGATGTGCCAGTACCGAAGCAAATGGAACAATTGATGGCGTTTAAGTGTTTATTATTATATTATATTAATCATTATTACTACCAACATTTGAAAATATAAGATTAAAAGCTATGTATTTAAGTTAATGACACGAGTTACCCAAGTGCTTATCCTTAATGTTTGAAATCGTTCGGTCGCAAAACGCATCTAAACTTTTGGAATCCCGCTCACGCACCCACACCATAATTAATAGTAAATATTGGTAATCACACATGCAATATGTTTTGGTACATAATAAGACGTAGTGATAAAAATATTTAGTGCAAAATAACTATAGAAAACATTATCATGAATTAATATACTCATCGGATTAGTGTTTTTATTAAAAAAATAAAGTAAATGATTCCGAGGTAGGTAAAGATAGAAGAAAAGTATTACACCGAGTATAGTATAGCATACCAAAATAATTTTATTTTGTAATTTTTAATTACGTTGATCCAATCTGGACGTTTGCTGATAATTTCATCGAAAGAGGTACAGCCGTTTTGGAGTCTATAGGAAACATACATATACATATGGCCTTTTATATATATAGTTATATACATAGTTGATACATTAATTATATTTTCTCCAGATTCTTCTGTTTTTTTATTAGACTACAGTAAGAACCATTTTTTTCTACTCTATTGTTTTAGATTGTTTGCGCTGTTAGGTGAGTACACAATCTTAAGTTACTTTGTCATGTTAACCTGGATCCTGATCTTATATCGTTGTGGATCGAGCCCGTTATTTCTGACTTTCGTAATTGGAATAAGCGATATGCAAAATAAGTCAAGTTAATAAAAATAAATATTTTAAATAGGTAAATAAAGAACAGTGGTACTATGTAATTTCATTTTATTATTTTAAATATGTCCTAAATAAGATATTTTATTATATAAATAATTAAAAAATTTGTCTGTTAGCTTACTTTGTAATTTGGCATCTCAATATCCAAGGCTAGGCTAGGCAACCGAAGAAATAACGAAATGAAATACTTCATGGAAAAATATTGGCTTAGTTTTATAGTGTCTGTTGAAGCCGTGGTCTATGTTGTAGAATTAAATATTTATTAAATATAACGTTGCGAAACAAGTTTCTATTGTATAAAACTAGAATAGTAACATATTTAAAAAGGGCGAAAATATAACTATCGTATGCAATGTGACAGAATTCCATGCTCGCTTTATATTGACGAGAGATTTTTCATTAAATTCTAATTAGGTATGAAACAGAATCGAAGAATGAACAAATACATTAGAACAAGAAAATAAACATGTTTTTGTGTATCTTTCAAGTGTTGCCTGAAAAACAAATTTCTTTATTAACTCTCGGACAAATTTACAGTTTAAAACTCTATTATATATCTTTTAACATTTAGTAATATCGAAACCACTTACCGAATTTTCGTGTAATTAGTCCATATTTAAGTATCTTGCTACTGTTTTAAATGTTTGATCGTTTAGACAAAAATCACGAATTTCTTTTTAGAGTGTAATGTATAAAATGAAACTTTTATAAAATGAATCAAATCCAAGGATCTTGTGTTCGTTAAAAACTTTTTTAAATTAAGAACACTTTAGTTATGATTAAAACTAAATTGTTGTTAACTTTTAAGTGAAGAATAAAACGTGAAACGTATCTCAGCGTTGGAACTCGTAGCTCTGACCGCGTATCGTCTACGTTCCGTAGCGACTGGTTATCAACTGGCGTACGGCGTCTACGTCGTAGCACTCGCCTCTGCTGTATTGAGATGAAATGAAATTCGTGAGAAAACAAAATCGGGATAGAGATTTCATTACTTTCTCATTAAGTAAAGGATAGTGAAGCATTAAGGATTGGCAAAGAGGAAAATAAACATGGAAGCTTAGGGAAACAAGACTATTGATTCTGTTGTGGAATATTAATACGTGGTTTTTGTTTTTCTATGTTATAAGGAAAATTAGTTGTATGCCAATATGTATACAGAATATTAATCAAATTGTCCGAGAAAATGGATTCTGGAAAAATTTCTGGTCAGACTCAATAGGGGTAAAGTTTATTGCTATGAAGGAAATCTATCCTCAAACATGCCACTTCCTCAAGTAAGTGACAGTAAAAAAAGGTTGTACGTAACGACACATATTGCATGAGTTTTCCTGTTGAGGAAATTGTAGGAAATAAAAAGTACAAGAGTTAATTGAGAACAAAACGAAAGCGGCTTACAGGAAACACGAGACGTATTCAATTAAAATTAAAGCAAAAGTGTTGCATTTCTTCCCCCCCTCCACATCTCTTTTGATGTAATAAAATGTTGAATGATATAGAATGAAAAATATTATATATTTCGATTTAATTATCAAAGATTGTGGCAAGCTGAGCTCGCGGCTTCAACCACCGTGCAATTTAATTTAATTGACATTCAGTCTCAGCTGAACCGTAAGTAATATGACTGATAATAAATATTTTTTAATACAAACTTTAGACTTACTACTGCTCGCCTACGTAATAACAGAAGTCTCTTTATGCGCCAGTAACCTAGGATAGTAGGCAGAGATTATGGATTTTCATTTGACGCGATTCTGGCACACCTCTCTCGCTTCTACATCCATGCTCGTCGGTAACGGGTACTCCTTATGTCGCCCTTCTTCAGTTATCACTTACCTGATCGATGTAAGTTCTCCTTCCATGTTCCCTGCCAACGCAAACAAACATTAATGCAAACGTATAATGACGAAATAAACATTATTACTTCTAGAAATTGTGAGTGGTTGTATTGAAGTCACCGTTTGCGGTAGTTACGTATTTCAAACCGCGCAACACAATTTAACGGATAAATCGCTGAATTTCTGATTTCGAAACGAATTTTTGAATTTTGCGAAATGTCATTGATTACGATTAAAATAAATTAATTACGAAATCCACTACCTCCTTTACGAAATATTACTTTAAATGTTAACAATTAATTGCACTTTCAAATAACTATGCGAAAGGAATAGTTGTGCATGTAACTAAAATTCAATTTGTTCAGCGTTTATTTCAACACACAATGTGATCAGTGCTTGCTGTTCCACTTTTGATTCGCTGTAAGTTTTTCCTGCTTGCCTGTTGCATTGTCCCGGCAGAACAATGCATGGGGAAGTAGAACTTTACTTACACTGTGACATCTTATTTCATAATGCATCAGTTTGCTTATATAATTCATATTTATATAGGTTCGAAAGATTTAAATAGGAATAAAACTGTAGAATGATAGGATTTTTAATTGCGTTGTGAAGGGAAATTCTGGCCTGAAAGAGGATATTTTGACTAAAATTGAGAAAGATATGCTACGATGGTTGGAGTATGTTTAATTTTGAGTCTAAGAGTATGTTTAGTTACCGCCCTGCCCAATTTCCCTTTAGTATTTCGCTCACATTCTACCAGTCCATCGCCATTTGAGTTGATCTATTCCGTACGATGTCCGGCAGTTTTGTTTTGGCACGGGGATCTATGTTTATTATTTTTCCTTGTTTTTTCGAATTCGTCAGACTTATTTCCATTGCCCTTTGGATTGTAGTGAGCTTATCACGGAGTGCTTTGGTAAGTGCCCACGTTTCACAATCGTACGGCGTGGAAAGATGTTAGTGTTGTAGGTATTGCTATCATTATTGCATTTAATGACTTCTTCATTAATGTAAATATTGTAAAATAATCGAACAACGCTGACAGGCGGACGTTCCAAAGAAAAGAGATATACTACGAGCAAAATGAAAGTTTGCGAATGCTGCCTTCATAAATATCTTGATAATTGATGTAAGTATTTTTGAACATGTGTAAATATACAAAAGTACTGTTAGCAGATTTATTGTAGCCGCTCTCTTAATCTACACAAATATGTTGATTGGTATGGAATATGTGATCTTGCATATAAATGATACTCGAACATAAGCCCAAAAGCTCTTAATGGAACTTGTCGGTCCATTAAACCGAAGATTTTATTAACGCTTTGTTTCCAGGGGGACGACAATTCAGTTACTCGCGACTACCCGCTTGTTTTGAGAGATAAAATGGTTTAATTGGTGATAAAATTTTTGATTACACGGTAACGATTTCTGAATACATCGATGTAACATATGTGTGATCTATAATGAGTATTATTTATAATGGTCTAAGATAGGACATTATAAACTTACACACTCATCTGTTATTTGATCGGGGCCTAGATTATATGTACATTTATATCAAAAGCGGGTTGCCGAGCTAAATCTGTTAAATAGTAGAATATTAGACTCGAGTTCGATTAGTGTCCACATAAACTTGACCCCTAGAATCTCCAACGGCGAGCTACGCAAGGGTTCAACCTGATTGGATATTATAGATCAGAAACCCACGTGTAATTTATCAATGTACATATTGTCTAATGTACGATCTAGGATCTGGAGTACAACTTACTGATACAAGTCGAGTGAATACATCAGGACATAAAACTTGACGATGACGGTTAAATTTCTAATGTTGACGAAATACACACTTTTATAAATTAAGCCACGCGTTAATTAATTATTATATACATAGAAGGCTACTTCAAATCACCAAGACAAATAAAGCAGACAAATAATTTTAACGAGTTTATTTTGTGTATCATGTAAGAGCCAATCTCTTTAGTTTGTGTAAATTAATTGTAACATTTTGAAATTCTATATATTTAGCCGTCAAATTATGAACACGTGTACAAGTTGTACACGCGTGTAGACACACACAAAAAGATAAAACGTACATGGCTCGATGAATAACATAACTTATACATACAAACGAACGTGCGAAAATGTAAAGTTTACTTTTCCATTTTCGCACATTCGCCATCAGTAATCAGAAATAAAATTAAGTAATTCTCTTACTCCAGAATAAAATTCCCTGCCTAATTTTTCGCTGATTTCTCATGTTTGCTTTGTTGGAAAAGTAAAATAACATTTTCAAATGACAAAGATTTTATTCTTTACAAGCTGAGCTTGCGGTCTCACCCGCCGTCAATTAGATTTCACCGACATTTTCCAGCCTACACTGAACCCTATTTAATATGAATTAAGTCAACTAACATTGGATCATTGTTATTTCTCCATACAAACTTTCATCACCTACCTTAGGCCTTAATGGAATAAATTTAGAAAAACCCTTTCTTAATGCTCGAGTACGTAATAACAGATATCTCTATGCAATATTTCAAGTCTCTAGACCTAGTAGTTTTGGCTGTGCGTTAATAGCCAGTCAGTCTTTTATGTAGATAGATAGATTAATAACAGATACAATATTTTAAAGTAATCCTAACTCATTAGGTTTTGTTTTCTATTTAAAGATAATTATTTTGATTGATAAATGCTTTCAAACAAATGGTACAAAATATTTCAATATTAGAAACTACTTAATAAATAATTAATTATTATTTTGTTACGAGGAGCGCAGACAGACAAAGAGAGTTGTAATACGAATATGGAGGGATAGTTTGGTGGGCTTTTTTTTTTTTTTGACTGAAAGGTCACTGTTTGCCTTGAGGAGGCATTTACAGCTACACCGGGCTCGAGGCGGCAGGGCGCAGAGGGCGCCTAGCCTAAGCCTCTTTAATAGTAACTTAGCTCGAGGGCTCCCTCCGTAGGGGGAGCCTCGGCTCGGGCCGTTACCTTACTAGTATTACCGGATTGGGAGGCCGCCGAGCTCTTAGGTCGCTTCGGCGGACGCTCCATGGAGTGACTGGGCTCAAGGGACCCCGAGAGGGGACCTCGGCTTGGGCTGTCACTCAATACGCGTTTAGCTTTCCGATTCGAGGGTGCCCGAGAGGGCCGAGCCTCGGCTCGATCGGTAGCTATTGTCTGACTAATATTACTACCACTTCGGAAAGCGTTAGCGCTGGGAGAAGAAGTGGCGGAAGAAACTCCAGCAACGCTTCTATCATGAGTAGGGGAAAAGACTCTGGCAGCTATGTGGCCGTTTCTTGAATGCGATGGCCGTCCTCGCCGGCGAGAACGGTATGCGATTTTGTTGCGAAATTGTTTCAACCTAGCCTGAGCGATCGTTATAGCATCGTCTCGATAGTCGAGTACGTGCCTAGGTCGTCTATAGTCGCGACGGAACGTACCGAGCGCGATTGGTTTGTAGGTGGCGGCACCTAAGACTAACGGGTTGGGGTGACCGGCGGCGGAGTCGAAATAGCGGCGCGACGCCAACTTCAGGTGTTGAGCTATGGTGGGCAGCTCTAAATCCACGTGTAAATCGATGTTGCGCATGAATCACGGCGAGCCAGTGGCCCTGCGCAAGAATCTGTTTTGGATCAGCTGAAGTCGGTGAATAAGTTTAGGGGATATGTGCGCGAAGACCGGACTAGCGTACGTCATAACGGGACGTACTACAGCTTTATAGAGTGTCACCTTGTTCCGGAGGGACATTTTGCTCTTTTTGTTGATTAGTGGGAATAGGCGGCCTAGTACGAAAGCCGCCCGGTTCCTGACCCGGGTAACGTGAGCGGCGAAGTTAAGTTTACGGTCAAGGATGACACCTAGGTATTTTACCTTATCTTCCCAAGGAATTGGGCTGTCCATGAGCTTAATGGATGGGAGACGCGGAAGGTGAGCTTCCTTATGTCGCGAAAAGAATAGGGTGGTGCTTTTTGCTGTATTTATTTCGATTCTCCATTTCCGGAACCATGCACCGAGAGTGGTGGCTGCGGTCTGGAGGCGTCGACATATAGCGTCAGGCTGAAGGCCCGACGTGAAAATGCAGGTGTCATCGGCAAATAGGGCAAGCTCTACACCGCGTACGCGCGGTGTATCATTGGTGTAGAGGGTAAAGAGGACTGGGCCTAACACCGACCCTTGAGGCACCCCGGCTCGAACGGGGTGTGCTTGAGAGCACACTCCCTCGACGCGATAGCGAAACGTTCGATTACTGAGGAAGTCTCGTATTATGCATACGAGACGATCGGGCACTCCGTACTCATACAGCTTGTATATGAGCCCGTTGTGCCAGACTTTATCGAACGCCTTCGCCACGTCGAGGAATAGTGCTCCGGTGCTAGAGCCGCGTTGTCGTTTTGTAAGGATGTGCTCCGTGATGCGGTGCACTTGATTGGTACATGAATGTTTGGCACGAAAGCCGAACTGTTCGGGGATTGGTAGTCCTTTGGTATTCATAAAGGTACGTAGGCGGGCTAATATTAAACGCTCATAGATCTTCCCAAACGTTTTGAGAAGACTTATGGGTCTGTATGACGTAGGGTTTGTTGCCGGCTTTGAGGGTTTGAGGAACCCTATGACCTCAGCGTCCTTCCACTCGCTGGGAAAGACGCCTTTGGTCATTGCCGCGTTATAAATGATAACTAGGAGCTGGATAATAGCAGCAGGAAAGAGTTTGGTCACCCTATTGGTGATACCATCTAAGCCGGGGGCTTTGCGTGGACGCAAGTTCTTAATTATTTCCTTAACTTCGTCGAATGTTACCGGGGGAACGGAGTCGCGAAGCGCTTCATGTTTTCTCCGATCGACCTCGCTGTCCACCATTCGGAGGTGGGTAGGGTCGACCGGTAGGGTACTGGGAGAGCATTGGGCCTCGAGGCTGTCAGCCAGACATCCGGCTTTTTCTTCGTCCAGCATGGCTGGCGTCATGTCTGGGCGTAAGATCGGCGGCATCGTGGTATACGTGTCGCCTTTAAGTGATTTGGGAAGCCGCCAGAATGCTAAATGGGATGGCTTTAAATTATTAAGTGTTGTATCCCACCTTTCGTTCCTGAGGGCGATTTCCTTTCGATTCCCTGCCTAATTTTTCGCTGATTTCTCATGTTTGCTTTGTTGGAAAAGTAATATAACATTTTCAAATGACAAAGATTTTATTCTTTACAAGCTGAGCTTGCGATCTCACCCGCCGTCAATTAGATTTCACCGACATTTTCCAGCCTACACTGAACCCTATTTAATATGAATTAAGTCAACTAACATTGGATCATTGTTATTTCTCCATACAAACTTTCATCACCTACCTTAGGCCTTAATGGAATAAATTTAGAAAAACCCTTTCTTAATGCTCGAGTACGTAATAACAGATATCTCTATGCAATATTTCAAGTCTCTAGACCTAGTAGTTTTGGCTGTGCGTTAATAGCCAGTCAGTCTTTTATGTAGATAGATAGATTAATAACAGATACAATATTTTAAAGTAATCCTAACTCATTAGGTTTTGTTTTCTATTTAAAGATAATTATTTTGATTGATAAATGCTTTCAAACAAATGGTACAAAATATTTCAATATTAGAAACTACTTAATAAATAATTAATTATTATTTTGTTACGAGGAGCGCAGACAGACAAAGAGAGTTGTAATACGAATATGGAGGGATAGTTTGGTGGGCCTAAGAAGAGAAGCATGGATTTCGTGAAAGGTGACATGATAAAGAAGGGAGTAACGGCTGAAATGACGGATGATAGATCGATGTGGAAGTCAAACGTGTCAAGCCCACATAAAACGGGAAAAGGGAGATGATGATTTGAGTATAAGAAACGGAATGCAACTTATTTAGGTTATAATTTTTCGTGACCGTATTCGTAACTATGGTGAAATAGTAGCCTGTAATTTAATACTATTATTTGTCATTATAAATGATTACCTCACTGCGTCACAGCGATACCTCCTTGAGTCGCAATCATTTCGGTCGAGACCACTTCCATCTATGAACAATTCCTTGTGATATTGTATTGTTTTGTCCTCAGCTACTCGGAAAGCATCGTAGAAGTTGGACTCTAGTGTGGTGGCGGATCTTGCCAGAGTGACACATCACAGCGATAAAGTGAAGGTTAAATAACTTGTAAATGGTGTCTGTGGACACCTTAAAAACCGAAAAGTTATTAAAAAGTATATGATTTTTTTTCTTTGCTTATTATACATTACAAATGCTTTTTGTTAAACTGAATACATATTCAGCACAATATTTCCACGATGAAAATTTTGTTTTCGTTTTCGTTGAAGTTAAATTACTCATGAATATTTAAGGTCTCGTTTCAAAACAAATCTTCCCAGAAGTAAATTTTCAAAACAAAAACAAGAATGTTATCTTTTTTTTCTATCCGATAGCTAAACTAACGTGGCAACGAGCAGAGTACATTCCTTAGAACTGACGGTTCTATCTGACATGCATTCTCAGTGAAAATATTTTAAAACGGCGCCCTTGTCCGCTGAATACGGTACACCGATCTTTGAGCCAAATTTTGCCTATTCAACTGAGTAACAAGGTAATAGCTTATAAGTATTATGCTATATAGGTGTTAAGCAACTATTATGGATTACTAACTTTAAGCTTTAGAAAATGCTGCAGCTTTAGCAGCTTAATATGAAAAGGTTGACAATTTCGCTTGTCACCGTTACAAATAAGGAATGCCCTATTTACAGAAGCACAGTCGACTTGATAACATTTCTAGAAGTCGTCTCTCAGCGGAAAACGTTCAGGAATGAAATAATATTTTTACATCAAAAGGAAATTGTTTTATTATGAGTGACTTTCCATTGCTTTTTGATTTAAAACGAGAGTTCACATTTATTATGACAAATAAGCATGTCTATGTGTCACAATAACTTCACCCTTGTCACATTCAACAGTCTATTACCTCGGTGACAACTGACGATTACTAATTCTATGAATACCAAAATTAACTACGCACTCGTCATAGTTTTAAGATCTTCAAGCAGAAGAGTGCAGATTATCAAGAGTAGGTAGGCAGGCCATTAGAGTAAATCACAAATCCAGACGGTCGTGGTGGTACTCACAGGTCACGGCTATGACAGATAGGTATTATAGTGGTGTATGCCAGACTTAAATATCTGGGCTCCTTAAAGCGCTACAACTGACGAGTGAGGTGCTTCTTCAACTTCTGCTCTTAGTTGATCCACTAAGTCACCTTCTCCTTGTGTAATACTGCGGGCTCAATTTTGTATTTTGGGTAAAACCTTGTTGCCTTCCACCTTTATGTCCTATATTAAATAAAAAAACTTTGACGACCCAACCGAACTGTTAATATTGTCATAATTTCAAAATTTGAGGATATCAAAAACTTCTTTAGGCATCAGCCTGTCAAATTACTACTAAACTACTAATCTAAAACTAATATTAGGATCACAAACTACATTTGTATCTAGGAAAAACTTATTTAGTGTGTAGTTGGGGCCCTAATTGCTTTTACAATTAGCTCGCTAGCATTCGAATGATTAATGTTCTCGTCTGGAGTTGGCGTGCCTTAATTTCGATACAGTCTAACGTGTTAACCTACTTACGATGTTTTTATTGCCAATTTGAAATATAAAGTATGAAAAGCTTGCGCCTTTACTAACTCATTGCTAAAGAGTTTTAATTTTTCTAATACTACAAACTCAATATCGGTCGTGATATATTTTTTTTATTTCAAACGTTCCTTAAGTAGAACGCGCATTGAGATTTTTTTATTCTAATTTTTTATAATGGCTTGCAATCAAGCCTGACAGAGGCGGTCCTCTCGGGAGCCGTACCGTAATGCTTTGAGCCAATCTACTTCATAGATCTTTCGTTTCTACAAAATGGCTGGTGGTGCGTCCGTAGTTTTCCTGATTGTTACGGATTATAAGTAGCGATGGTCCAGTGAGATGCTCATTCATTTTCTTCTTTTAAAATGATCCCATAATCAACTAACTTTCTTATCTTTTCCTATAGCGTGTCCTGAACTTATTTTACTGCTAATAAAATGTATTCCATTAATATTATACCAATTATCGTCCTTTAACAAGATACTAATTAATATGTAAAATTTAGGAAATTAAACATTTGTAACTGCTTAAGCAAAAAAACTTTGTAGCCATTGATTATTTTCTATTATCTGCATCTAAAAATGACTGTGTCTATGATTGAATTGAGTTATTTATCTTATTTAAGCGACATTTCTCTTGTTGAAATTCTTTCTGTACCTAAATAATTCCAAGTCTTTCAGTTACAATCAATGGTATTACAAACAAAAATGTCTAATTACCCGTAATCTATTTTAATGTCAGAAGCACTAAAAATAGGCTCATCGTGAAGTCACTTTGCTCTCAAACATTTTATGCTGCAAGAAAGATGTTCTTAAAGTTGTCAGTTGTAATCCCAAATAAAGCAAAAGAGAGGATTCAAGTAACGGGTTTGGACTTAAGTAAGTAAGTAAGTTATTTAGTAAATGTAGTTGATTTTAAAAATACTTAAGCTGCGTCTCTAAAATATATTGCTAGGGATTTAATTAAAACATTTCTTGTTTCTTAGGAAACTGTAATTAAATTTTGTTTTAAATGGATACAAAAGTTCCCGAATACGATAATTAGAATTATTTTACAGCATTTTCCTATAATTTCTTAAATTCAAACTGATGTTTTTTTTAATTTATAACGGCCAGTCATGCTACTTTTTTTATAAAATGAGGTAGCAAACGTGCGAACGATTCGCTTGGTATCAACTGAACAATACCCACAGGCATCTGTAAAAAGGTAATGCGTTGCAGGTGCTTTGCCCACCTTTAATGGATAGAGGAAGGGACAACAAAATAACTTCCCCCGTCCAATCTTCTTTATTGTCATTATATTCCCTTAGAAAAGGAGAAGAGTACGAGAATAAGACCACTGACACCTCAGCAATCAGACGAAACGTAAAATACTTCTACTTCTCGCCTGTCTTCTGTGAGGTCGCAGCATTTCACAGGTCGATAAGTATGATTTTTTAAGTATATAATGTATATATTTTGGCTCTAATAAATGGTTTCTTTCTTCTCAAGTATGTATTCCCGACAGCCTCAAACGCTTCAATGCTTACCGTGCAACCTTTTCGTCTAAGGTCAGTTTACTTGGTTGAAAGTCGCACTGTAGAATATTTACAAAATATTAATTAAGTATCAGGAAGCTACAAGATTCAGACATAACATATATATATATATATATTTTCTATATTTTCTAATTAATTTTACATAAGATTTTAATTAACTCGAAAAAGTAGTATCAATTTAAAACATAATGCGTCGATTCTTGAAATCAGACCCGACGTCCACAGTTTTTAGGGTGACTTATTTCTCAGACTATTTCCACATACACCTAGTGCAAAGCAGTTGTAATAACATTTTAAACATATGTCATGTAATGAACTAAAAGGGTCAAAGCCGCCCTAAACACACATAGGAACACGAATGTGCCTGGTAACTTCTTTATTAGAGAGAGTCACGCAAAGACGCGAACTTAGCAGGGCATTAACATTACGGACACTAAGTCCTGACGAATAGCATACAATAATTTAGTCATTCGGGTCGTTCCTTTGTTCTCGGCACAATTTTGTATCGTTTAGTGGACAAAACATCACTTTACTGTTATTAGTTCTTGAATGAGACTCCTAATTGACTTAATCCGATCGATTCATGGGCGGATAACAACAAATTTTACATTTAAAGTATTTTTAGAGAATACAATTAAATCTAAACGGGACTAAACTACCTACCCTTGTACTACATATTTATGGAAATATATCACAGACTCCTTGGTACAATATATGATAATTTAACTTACCTTACTCAACTTCACTTACTAAAGTTACATAGTTGGGATGCTTACAGGTTTCATTGCCGAGACTTCACCGATTTTGACAAGTACCATAACGCATATGATGCCAACATAAATGAACAGTCGAAGTAAATCTTTAAATTGTCAATAATATAGTCAGCCGGGTATTTTGGTTTCTTAAACTATTGTTTGTCAAAAAAAACTTATATTAATGGTAAATTAATAGTAGAATTAATTCCATTGAAACTATATGATGATCAAATTGAAGCTGAAATTGTAATATTATAAAAACATATTAAATATTTCGATCGGTTTCTTGCATAGCAACGAAGCTTGAATTTCCATTTTAATCTTTGTGAGATTCAAGAACGGAAGCCGAACCAGTAGTCATGGTCTTTGTCTTTTCAAGCTCCAGTCAGCCATTCCCGAGACAGTTTTTTCATCAGTTCATTCTTTATGAGACTTTGTATTATTTTTATTTTAGTACAGTATTGCGACGTTACTATTGTTATTTGCAAAAGTCAAAATCCCTTCATTTTTTTAAATAAAGGTTTTTGTAATAATTATTTATAATTAGCCCCCCCCCCGGCTACGCAAAGGGTATTTAACAAACAAAACAAAAATTATGAATACGAAATTCTATCGCCTATGTTCATCAATAACATAATGTAGGATTCTAATGGTATTTTTTTTTAAATCGGTCCAGTAGTTTCAGAGCCTATTCAATGCAAGCAAACAAACAAATCTCTCCCCTTTATAATATTAGTATAGATATATAATTTGATTTGATTTTCAATGTCCACAAGGTTAACAACTAATTTCAAAAACTAAGTTACTCGTATTATGAACACAATATTATTGTTCACATTCACAAAAAGGATGAAATTGAAAATAGAATGGGTTATCAATCTTTAAAAAGCGAACAAAGTCGTAGACAAGAACTAGTATTTGTATAAAAGTATGAAGTAATTAAAGCTCGTCCACGGACTATATCACTTTCAAATTCCTTACGTTTATACTGTTTTATTTAATCCCTCACGTCTCGGGAGAAATCCCAAGACCAACTTCTCCGACATTTACTTTAATTTGTAAAAGTAATTACCAACCACAAGCACAGTGCTCTGACGTCACAAGCAAGTAGCAATTGAATTACATTGTAACGTTGCACCAGATCGTGATTAGCATTTTTCTCTCGGTCAGACTTGACGTTTAATTGACGAAAAAAGCGTAACAAAATAGTTTTCCAAGTGAAAACCTCTTTAGTCGCTTTAGGCTTTCTCGGTAGGAGAAAACTATAAGGTTTTCTCCTACCAAATATCGTCTTACGCGGCTTATGAAGTTTCTATTTTAAAAATAAACACAAATATATAAATAATTTATAAAATCTAAATCGGTAAACACTTGCACAAGTTCTGCGTAATTCAAAGTTTCATATTTAAAACGGGGTGAGAAAGACAAATGGCCCGTCACGAGTACATCCGTGAGCACTACAGACTGAAATGTA
Source organism: Papilio elwesi (assembly GCA_029849275.1). Classification (NCBI taxonomy): domain Eukaryota; kingdom Metazoa; phylum Arthropoda; class Insecta; order Lepidoptera; family Papilionidae; genus Papilio; species Papilio elwesi. The sequence continues at coordinate 9,585,140 of CM056697.1, forward strand.
GTGTATAATTTATTTGACTGTGCGTACATTTGTATAAGCAAAGTACATTTATAAAAAAACTACTTGGCCCGGCAAACTTCGTACCGCCCTATAATTAATGGATGGTTCACTATTTTAGCGATAATGGCTTACACATATAAGATAGATACATGCTGTCACGGGCTTTTTTGTAGGAATATTTAAGGTAAACATTTCCAGTATACATTATATACGTGTAACCCTAACGGTTTTTGCAGCGCACAACAGAAAGGCTCGCATATGGCGGAATTTTTTTCTCCTTACTTGGCACTAATCGTTATATTTTAGACAATTCACACAAAATCTTTATAAATTATAACCTGTATGTTATTCTGATGTATAAGCTTATTGTAAAGTTTTTTAAAAATTCATTCAATATTTTTTGCGTAAGACTAACGAATATCCATACATCCACACATACACACATCCACACATCCATTCTTACAAACTTTCGCATTTATAATATTAGTAGGATACACTAGCCACCTTCTCCTCCCTTAGCTCATGTTTATACAGGACTAGTGCTGTACACAATCCATTTTAACATGTTTTTATTAAGTTGATATGTATGTTTGTCCGTTTGTATGTGATGGAATATTTTGACGTTATTTTGAACCACTTCAAAACGTCCAATCAATTTGAAACGTTGTACAATTATCGAGGACTGATAACAGTGCAATAATTTAAATGGTTTCTCCCATTATTATTACCATTATCTTCAGGACTTGCAAACGCGAACCTAAGTAAAGGCGTTTCATAAAAAGTTTATTAATAATGTCTAACGATAGTTTTCATAATTTTACTTAAAATAAATAATTAAATAATCCGCTTATTGACACGAGAAATATCGTAATGCATTAATATAAAACAGACACAGACAGACAAGTTAAAGCAAGCTGACTTATCTGTTGTAATGTTGTTAGTTTGTCTGATGAAACAATTCTAGTATCAAAAAACTGCACTTAAATGAAAATTACATTTCGTTGTCTAAATAATTTGGTTTGTTATTAACAAAAATATAGAACTTTGCCGTAATATAAACAGTATCGGCACGCCACGTACCACGTAGGGGTAGACAGAGATTATGGATTTCCATTTCGCTTGATCCCGGTAAACCACTCTCGCTTCTTCTACATCCATACATCTACGCATACAAGCTCGTCGGTCACGGGTACTTCTTACTAATTTTATCCATATAAGTTATAGGAGGACTTATATCGATAGGTAGGGGTACCAACATTGCCACTCACGTTTTCAACTTAAATTAGTTTCGTTATTTCCTCTTCATTCATGCTTCCAACATGCCCGAAGCACCGTAGCATACCTTTCTCAATTCTAGTCACAACATTCACCTTTAAGCTGCACTGTTCCCGTATAAATGCGAAATATTATCAAAATCAATTGAGCTGTTTCCGAGATAGCTAAAATAAATTTATATACAAGAATTGTTTGCTTTATAGTATAAGATACATGTGCAGTAAGGTATTGTTTTCAGTAAACAGTCAAGGATTTCAGAATAAGTGTGCCATTGTTTGTCAAGTTCATTGCAATGTTAAAAAAATGATAAAGGAAGTGAGGGCGTCGAGCATAATAATTTATCTCGCACTGATAAACCTAAACCTAAACCTAACCTAAACATTACATGTACAACTCATGTGTTTATATAATAAAAAAAAAAATTATTCATGAGGTACTTTTGTACTATATCGAATCTCACATAGATTAGGTAGGCTATGTCCATAATGTAGGCATATCTAAATTATCATAGCTTTTAAACATTGCTTATTCAGTTAGAAATCGCCACTTAAACAAATTTAAAAATCGGCTTATTGTATACTATTTCTAATATATAAGTGGCAGTGTTGGCAGGGGACGCCCTAGGGAAACATATATCGATCAGATTAATGACTTACTAAAAAAGGGCGATATAAGGAGCACACCTAACCGACGAGCATAGATGTGGATGTATGAATGAGGAAGAAGCGAGAGAGGTGTGCCAGGATCACGCCAAATGGAAATCCATGATCTCTGCCTACCCCTCTGGTTACGGGCGTGAGCGCATATTTATTTATTTCTAATACCGTGACTCCATTTTTTTGCACAATTACATACACAAATGCATAAAGGAAAGGAGTAATAAATCATATGCGATTTTTAATATATTTTGTTTCAATTTTCTCAAAAGGTTCTACAGTGGTAGAGCCAGTAACAACAACATCTGATGCATGAATGGGCCGGCTCGAGCGGTGAAATACCACGACCTCACGGAAGACAGACGTTAAGTATATACTTTAGTATGCTTCTGCATTTCGTCTGATGAGTGATCTTACGGAAGAACAAATTTTCGTTCACCTCCCTTTTTAATTCTTTCCTAAAAAGGATGGGAACGGGAATAGGGCTGGACGGGGAGGAGATAAGTGGGGAAAAGGGAAATATCCTTTTACCAGTCAATCGCGTCCTCTGTCTATTAAAGATGGAAAACGCATCTGCAACTTTGCTCATTGCAGATGTCCTACCGTGACCTGGTTTGCGGTCACTTAACATCGGGTGACCCGTTTGCTTGTTTGCCGCCTTTTTCCATAAAAAGGGTCTAATTAATTTGACCGAAATAAAACGCAGGTGCCTGACTCATTAAAAAATAAAAACGTCTGGTTATTGCTGTAATATTTATCTCTATATTTACTAAAGTGGGGATCATTGTACAATTAACATCAAATCTTATCTGCAGATAATTACACGATGGAACGGTACAGTGCACTGCATAACCAAACAGAGTTACATAAATATTTTGTAGTTCTATTTGAAATGAACACCATCACTAATTTTACGTATTTTTTAAATAAATAAATGAAAATACAAGCCTAAAATTATTCATTAAAATATAGGAGACATTTTGTGTTTATTTCTGGATATTCACGTGGTACTTTTTGTATCTGGATGTACATTTCAAAAAGAGAAACAAATTAGTAAAATGTTGTTCCTGCTATTTTTTTATCCTTTCTGTCAAAATACGTTAATATAATGAAGAAATTCGATAAATAAGTAAATAAAATTACATAAATATTTTTGTGCTTCCATTTGAAATGAACAACTGATTTAAAGAAATTTAAAAATAAATAAATAAAAATATAAGAACAAGCCTACCATTACTTATTACATAATAGTGTAAGTACATAAAATATTATAAAAATACACATACTATATGTATACACACACTTCACATACAAAAGCAATTAGAAGTACAAAAACATTATCACAGATGCTTTAGAAGATTAATAACGATTTATCTACACATATTTATCGCGAACTCTTGCAAACATTTCTGCGCTGTCCACTTTATTGGAACCTTCATTTTTCCCGAAAAACGTCAGCTTTGATGTCTTAACGAGTCCATTTCTGCCGTCTGCCGACTTTCTCCAGTACACTGTTTGGACTGCGTGTCTCCCAGCGATGTATCTGGTCGCACTTCCGATCAGTAACCTTTTATCCATTTTGATATATCCTTGCTCCGAACTTTGACTATGACGCGTGAACGATTTTTAATCTGTTAAAGATGCTAGTAACAAATGCAGAGTCTTAAATTTTATCAGCCCGACCAAACAAGACCGCAGACGGATAACAAATGTTCTGTCGCTGTATGCCATTCGCGTACGCTTTTATATAGTCGTCGGCACGTGCAGAAATATTAATAACAGCTTGTAAACAGATATGGTATACGTAATGTATATCACTTTGTTCACATTTTAAACGATCGTTTAAGCACGGAAAGAGCTCGTGAACAATGCACAAGTTGTTGACGATAGTTTAACAATTATCAACTTTTACGTAATTCGTTTTACCTTATTAGCTTTTTTTCTTTGCAACAATACAAATAATTATACGGATTTTATCTAACGATATATACGATGTTAATGGATAATATACATTTATTTATGAATATCAACAAGAAAGAAAAATTTAAATAAATGAATTTCGTATTAAAGAGAAAAATAGGTTACCTAAGTTATTGTTTCGGGGTAGGTTACCTCAAGTACATGAAAAGCATCGTAATTTTTTTACATAAGTTTTCGATTGACCTTGTCCCTCAGTAAAGCTGCTTATCGATACGATAAGAAATCGTTTACTTTGCTATGTGAAGTCAGTTCTTCAGGCCCATCGTCTACGGAATTTAAAATTTTCTGAAAATATTAGTATGATTGGGAGATATATGTTATAGCGTCAAATCAATTAAATTTTAAATAAAAATCTCATCATTGAACATCTTAAAACCAAAACTTGGCAGTTGGATTGGATGGAGGTGGAAATCTCCGATTGTAAAAGAACAATATTGTCATTTAATATTAAAAGTTAAAAGATACTATAACGAATAGCATTTCTTGAATTGTAATAAATCATATTAAATTCAAATTGCGAACCAAAATCGACGTGCCGGTGTCTCTAAGTGATCAGTTAAATAGAATGAAAATGTCCATTGACGCGCTAAATTGTCGTTTGCTGTTGATCATCTCCACTTGTTTACGGGCATTGCCTTCGATTAAATTTAACTCAAGTACTTCAACTGTTTTAGGTATTGGCAACAACAAAATATTGTGCAGTGGAAATAAAACTCAAACTTGTAATGAACTATTTTTTTTAACTTTGTAACTGCCATTTAATAAAGGAACATTGCAGTTGCGAACCTCGAAGAATTCTCCAAACTGCTCAAGCTTCAGTGTAGGGGCAACGGCTCCCCGGTCTTGGGCTTAGCGGATTTAAAGGTTGTTTTACGTTCGTGTCACCTAAGAGCAATGAATATCCAATTTCAGAGGCCCGGCAACCCATTCCACGTTTTTAGTTAGACTAGCAAACGAGCGATTGGCTTACTAAATTTAAAACATCTTAGAGATAGGGCAGGCAGTTTTCACATCAGACGAAGAATTATAAATACCTGTTGTCCCGGTCGAACCCGCCTTTTAGAGCATTATGTAGGATTTCACGATTCACTTCCATTTCACATTTCACAGTACATTACTTTGGTTCTTTGAATTGTTTAAAACATTGTTTCCCAAAGTTGACTGTACTCTAACAAAAGTCTGGGCATTTAACAAACGTTTCCAATCTTTAAACCCATCTCTTCGCTGTCTTACCAATACGACTTACGGTCCTTCAAGAAGCGAGCGTAATCCTTCCTTAAAGGTCAGTAGCGCATCTACCTACTACCGTTGCTCTGGTGTTACGGATGTTAATGGGCTTCGGTGAGCTTCTGGCGACGTTTGCCCTCCTTTTTCTGTAAAAAAAACACAAAACTAGAATCTCCTAACGTCTTATGACAGCACTGCCGACCGGCTATCAGTCAGTGACCGTCCATACCAGCCGGTAGCTAGGTTGGTCGTGCGCTACAATCAAGGGTCCGCTTAATGTTCGCCCAAAACCTTTTGTTGTGTCGCAACCTATAGTTTGCCAATTTCTGGCTGAATTCGTTATTACAAAGATCTCGTTGTGTGTAACTGTCCATGTTTTCATTTATAACAACACTAATAACCGTATGTTATGCTAATACGCTAAACCCAACGAATAAATATTTATTGCTATTGATTTATTACGTGGCTTTTATACACATTGTTTGTAATAAAATTAGCATAAAGTTTCTAACGACCGATAAACACAAGCTGAGGGCGTAACAATAAACAGAAATAGACTTGGCGCAGTAGTCGGCATAAAAATAAAAATAAATACTTTACTTTCTATGAACTTTTATCAATTTTGCTTGATATTATTCAAGTGAGAGCAGTGGTGGCTCAGCGGTGTAGGCCCCGACTTACGTACTGTAGGTACTAACCCGGGCAGGCGCTTTACTTTGTGTAATTTATTTTTAATAGATGTAAAAGAGAGAATCCGTAATCCCAGCCTTCCCCGCTGGGTTACGGGCTTAAGGAATGCTTAATATTTTATATCCGCATAAATGTAGGCATGCATTGAGAAGTGCCAACAGAAGCGAAAACTTAAAATTACATAAACAGTAGGAAACTACTTCTTTCTACTCATTTCGGGCATTTCAAATAAACATTTGTTGTAACAAAACAAATTTGTCTATGAGGGTTTTTTATAAAAATAATACAAAAGATGTAATCGAATAAAAAGTAAGCAATTTATTATACTAATTATAAAGAAAAAAAAGCCGATATAACGATTACAAGTACCGATAAATACCCGTAACCGTAGAGTACGTATGCTTAAGGGAAAGAAGTAGAAGAAGCATGAGAGGACTCTCCGTCTACCTCACTAGGTTTCGAGCGAGAGTGTTTATTTACTTATTATCATTGTCCTTGTATAGAGAAGAGAATTGCATCTGTACAAGCTACTCTGTACGGAGTATAACGAGTTTCAATTGACGAAATGTGAGTAACGTTCGGTAGTTTTCCAAATCAGTAAGTTGAAACTCTGCAACCTCATTTGACTTTAGTTAACTCTTTTATTTCTTGTATAAAGTCAAGTTCATGGTTCATCACATATTTTTACTACTTGAAGTCATTTTTACATTACTTTTTGAAGTGAAACTTTACGACTTGGATTTTAAATTTAAATTTTAACGCGTTACGTTAAGGCAAATTTCGTTACACAACTGAGAAGAAACATAAAACATGGAGAGAAGAGATATACATATACTGTAAAAACTGCATACAGATTATATTTTAAGTTAATTTTGCATTGTTTTTTGTTTCTAACTTTTCGCGGCTTACCTAGAAGAGGTATCTACAGTATCACTGAGTTTGTGATGGCAGAACGCAGAGGGCGCTTGGTTTAAACCTTGTTTAAGAGTAACTAACCTCGAGGGATCCCTCAGGAACCTTGGGAAGGGATCCTGAGAGGGAGCATAGGCTTAGGCTAAGTAGCTAAGGCTGTTGTGTTCGTTTCGGAATACTTAAACCCTCGAGCGCTCTTTCATACACATACAGTATAGTAAATTCAAAAACAAAAATTACTAAAATAGTAACAATATTCTGTTGTTAAATGTAATGCATTATGCAAGGAAGTTCTTCGGAATTACATAAAGTATTAGAATTGATTTGACATGCAGGTTAATGATGACGCAATTGAACTATGTCTGACCTTTGTATATTACATGTATGCAACTTCATACGATGACGCATTCTGTAAAATGGTCACAATAACATAAAGATTAAGGCGTATTTAATATGTCATATCACGCCACTCAAATATTATATTCTAACAATGACGTTCGACCGCGACATACGCAGTACTTCAATGAAAATAAACGATTCGTATTATAAACGAAGATGGCAAATGAGTAAGCGGTTCACCTGGTATCAAGTGACCACCGCCTATAGGATTGCCTAACTTTAATGGACACTGGAAGGGATAAACATATTTCCTCCTCCTGTCTATTCCCTCCCGGCAAATGCTTCTCCCGTTCTAATCCTTTCCAGATCTCTGGCACCATACGTATGGGGCTAAGCGCAGAATATTTCTACTCGGCTCATGTCTTCTGTGAGACCTCACCCATTTGTTTCGGGCTCTACCATAGCTGAAACACATGTCACTTTTATTATAAATACCATCGTCTTGTTACGTATCCAAACCTGAGCTACTGAGATAATTTTGATAAATTTTGCTATAGACGTACATTTTGGAAGTAGGCTATTAATATGAAAATTGACTGATATATGTCCAAAATTGTTGATTGAGATTGGGTTGTAACAGCAATAAATAAATAAATGTTGAAGTATATACATTGTTACCCTTGTGAAGCCGGGTCCTATATTTAAAATGAATGAATATGAATGCATTGATACGAATCACGTGTTCTTTTCAGTATAATGTCAAAAGGTTACTGATGTATTTCTGTCTGTACGAGGGCAATGATCACGGTCCGGTTGATTCGATCAATCGATGTGTACAGAGCTTCGCTTGTGTCAGAGTATGCACTACCACTGTCAAGGACTCGGACAATTCCACGATGCGAAACGAATAAATCATTCAGTGCACATTGACCGGTTTGATTTTAAATCGATTGTGGAAGTACATTCACAAGGATATTTATTAATTATAAATTATTGTCGTCAGTTATATATTTGTATTGTATTGTAATACGTTAATTTAGGTTGCATATGGTAGACTTAATATTTATCTAATGTGTTCTGTTATAATAAATCTATAGAGTGAAGAGATAGAGCTAGTTGCCAGTCAACAATGGAATATTTAAATGTTGCTGTTGGATATAGGCCTTTTCAAACTTTCCATAGCCCTTCCACGATACGTCCTTCTCTTCCTGAATCCAATTTCACGTCGTCTTTACGAGATCATCGGTCTACTACGAAAGGACGGGTTGCTCACTATTCTTTTTCTTCCCATGGTTGGATTTTTGCTTATAGCAGAAGAGGTAAACGAGCGGCGGGAACACCGAGGTGATCACCGACGCTCATGGGCACCCGCAACAGCAGAGAAAGGAATAGGCGCGCCTCTTGAAGGATCCTAAGTCGTACTGGTTTGGAAATACCGCCGAGGACAGATCATTCCACAACGCGGCTGTGCGGCAGGGCATTTCGAGAGAACCGTAATGTTTAGGGGGTGGCAGCCGTCCAGGTGCTGTGGATGGTACCTGGCGGTGTGTCTTATCCTCCGATGACGATACTCAGCGGTAGGAATAGCCCCAAGCAGTTCTTCAGAACACTCCCCGTGGTATGTGGAATAAATACAAATCAATTCTCACACACCTTTCGACGCTAACTCTACAGATGTGTCCGACTCATTGCCACTTCAAACTCCTAAAGTACAACTATCTACCTATCTCTTAAGCTTTTCTTAGCTTTTGAGCTTTCTTTAGCTTTTATGAAGATCCCGATTCCATCTGTTACACCATGTTCATGTGAATATTTTCGTCAGTGTGAACTCACCGTTAGAGAAACACCGAGCGTAGCTCTTTTCATCGCTCCTTGTGCGACTCCAATAACTAACGGGTCGGTTCCAATACGATATATAATAATACAAGAATTCAGTTGCTAATTTTAGCTTAGATATTATGTAATAATTATATCAAGTATATATAGTACATATACTTTATACAATTATGTGATATAACATAAACGGAAAATAAAATGGGGAAAATTCCATACTCATGAATGTAAATTGTTTATAAACGGAAGCGCAATATGATAGGTTTCGACGTAACATGCGTGGCTGACAAACACTAGGGTTGACACAATTATAATTTGTAACATTGTGTCAATTGAACAGTGAAACAGTGTTAATTACCAGTTATCATTTTTGACATTAACAACAGCTCAGCACGGTTTCCTTTAAAAAAATTAGACCAGGTGTAGGTCCACCTACGGCTGTAGTGCCTCAGATTATGAATACTTGGTTCTACATAAATACAAGTTACTACTAGTAGTTACCACAATAAACATATAAAAATATTACATATATTCTTTACCTTAACGGTATAAGAAATGATGATTAATTTGACAAATGTAAAAGAGGAACAGGAAACGACATTATACATACCCACAACACTTTGACTATGCATGTATATATATAAGTATGTGTTTGTAGTACTCAACTCGTTCACGGTCAATATATTGCCGTGATAATGTGATCTATTATTGTAAACTAAACAACTAATAAAACAAATATTTTGAACAACAAAGTTACACTATCAATTACTATCAGACGTGGGTATGAAAATATCGAAATAGCGTGTGTTTACAAACTAAGTTACCACGTCGCATTTAGGTCAAGAGAAGTGATATTTTTCAAAGTGGGTTCTAACAACATGCCTTCTAAATTATTTGCTTTTTAAAATAAACTACTAACCTTTTATCCCATTTCCAAAAGGGCATCAGGTCAAAATTTGTAGTTGTATGTATTTTTAAACAATTTTTTTTATATATGTGAAAAGTAGTTTTTTTTAGACACAAAGACTTTTTTTTAGATAACTAAGCGAGATCGAGCTGGAAACAACGGTACACGGTACGGTCTGGGTGGTGTTAGTAAGAGTATAAACGCGTTGACACATTAGTTTTATAAAGGCAATTAATTGTTATTATTTCGTTGGTATGTTTATAGCAATGTAGGTGCATCCCTATAGTTATTAACGGCCTACTCTACCACGCTGCCTGCGCATGCTATTCAGGCGTACAAGAAGTGTTTCACATTTGTATCCTCTCATCAATATATAAGCGGAAAAACCAAACAACAAACAATAGATTATTAGTACGAGTGTGTAGGCATATTGACATTATGAGTAATTCGATAAAATCACTTCTGTTGTTTTATATGTAACAAAGATTGTGATAGTAGAAAAGTTGCATTCTGATTTGATTGACAATTGTTTTAAGTGAAAACTTATTTAACCGCTTTAGGGGGATATTTGACAGGTTGGCGTGAACAACATGCTCGACATGCGTCAGCAACAATTTCGACAAGCTGTTTCTCATTCATTTTTGTAATTAAATTTTATTTATTTATATTGTCACGCCTTCCCATATGTTTTGTGTAATTTTTTCATCACCACTGCTCCAAGAACGGCATCAAACATCGTGAGGAAACCGGCGTCTCACAAACACTAAATTCGAAGACATGTGACATCCGCCAACCCGCACTGGGCCAGCGTGATTACGGTCCTTTCCCTCTCTCAGAGAGGAGGCCTGTGTCCCTGCAGTGGGGAACATTCTAAAAAATGTATTATTATTATTATTATTTAAGAAGCGTTGCTACTATCCCAAGAGCCAGCGATGATATGACCATCGTAGTTTTATGAAACCTACAAGTTTATCTATGTATGAATTCAGTGTTTAGAATAGCAACCGTATAATGAATCCCATTGCCTGTAGACTGTAAAACATTACATAAACATCGTGGACAGAATAGCCTCAGTAAATAACCTGATCCTAATTCAGACGTTAGTTAGTTTTAAAGCTAATTTGGACGTCCTTCACTCGTTTTGATCATTTCAAGTTTTATAAAATGACGAAGGCGAGATCGTCGCTGGCTCTTGGTCTATATTGTGTCGAAGAATTCTTTTATCATGATAATATCATTACATTTACAGACTAAAACATGAACGTGTTCGCTAAGTGACAGTCCAATGTGCGAACAATCAACGAAGATTAACGATTCAGAGACACGCCAAGACACCTTTTGTGTTTTCGTTTCAGGCAAAAATTGCTTGTATGTATTTATTAAGGGAAACTTTCATTGCGGTTATTACTTGTATGTTTTACGTACAAGATGTCCCTAGCAACTTCTTTCGCTAAAATATAAATTTTAGTGAATTAATACAAATGGATCGAGATGTATCGCTTAAAAAAACTGTCAACCTTTATTTCATCCTCTTTCGAGCATTCTTAATGAAATCGTTTAATGTATCTAGTTATTTAAAAGTGATAAACTAAAATATAAATTTCAAAATCAGTAGCTTAAGTCGATTCAATTTTCCATACAATGTTTTGTAACTACTTTTATCCTCTTATGAATTTCCAAAAATCCTTTCCTAGTGCACTCACATATGAACTGAAAATAAGCTTCACTGTATTCTCATTTTAACAGTTTTTAATTTATCGGAATAGCAATTCTGTATCTTATATCTCATCAGTCGAACCAAACCGCGTGACCAAAAATTTTAAGTTACTAGAAACATCTATTAACGGCTACTCGGCTGCGCTGGCCGATTATGAATGTTCGAATGCGTGAACAAACATGTTGTTTACATATTTCAGAACAGTACAAGCAAATAAACAATATCATTTGAACAATCAAACGCAAATACTCTCATACCGCCTACCGAATTTTGGATCCCCTCATCTTTCTGCTTTAGACTAAAGTGAGCGGTTCAGTGAAAGTTCATGCGCTTCTATGTAATGCTGACCAAGACTCCTGGGTGTTCGATAGTAGGTTTTTCAATAGCATGGCGTGATCCCTCACGATAAGTATTATTAAAGCATATTTAACTCGGTGCAGCGAGTTTTCTGGCTCATCTCACTTTGCCCAGACCTTATAGTAATAAATATTTTAGTTTAGAACTTAATGTAACTCTACATTAATAGTTAATTAAATATTACTAATCCGACGTTTAGATACACGACTGGTCCCCATATTTTTATAGTGGATATACCGCGCGTACGAAGCGATTCGAATCTTCGTTCATCGTGCGCACGACAAAGGATTGGAACAAGTTGCCAGCGTCACTGGCTACCCCACGTCATAGTGAAGAGTAGAATAGGCTGTTACTTTAAGCTAGTGCGTACGATCTGTCGACCACATCGTCACGTAACATCAGATGTGATCGTGGTAAGCGTATTTATATTAAGAAAAATAGTTTTAAAAAAAGTGTTTTCCCGTTCGTCCCAGTTGTTTTGACATCGTTATTACAAGAATATTAGTAGTCATTTTTTGTTTTCCTAACTAGAACATCAACAATACCCGATAGAGTTAATATATCGAAAGGATAAACTGCGTACATGTACGATGGTAGCACAACAAAACAACATTTCATCTGAACCAAACAAAAGTTGATTGATTTGATTAGTATTCCAATAAACGTCAACAATGCTGAGATGACCTCGCGTGGATATTACATCCACCATCCCTTATACAAAAAGAAACGTTGTAATAATTTATATGCATTTTTTTCTATTTAATTTAACAAAATATTTTCACCTTACAGCGTTTCGCACTTAACTACTTCCGGGCGGAGAAAGAGATTAAAGTTATTTAGGGTACGGAGGAGAAATCATTTACTATCATTTCTTGTAAACATTTCAACTATGCTTAAAGCTTGTTGACTTGGTTCACAAGAGTCGAATGGCAGATTCGAACCTGATGTTTCACAGTCCGTAGCCTTTAGACTATTGGTGATTTTGTATTAATCTGATAAATAAGGTTCAGTCTTATAATCTGGGCATTCAGTCATCTAATTGTACATATTTAGGGACTATTTTGTACCATTGTATAGTAATATATTCGACTTTGATATTCCCCCTTACTTCATGCAGCTTATAAATATTAATGAAATGTTCATAGGTCGTAGCGCTCCATGTAAATGTGATCGGTAGTGTGGAACAATTGGTCATATACACCCCGACGTGGACTGTTTAATCAACACTCATAGTGGGTGAGTTAGTGCTGTCAGAATCATAATTTAGTTGTAGTTGATATTACACGGTAACTACGCAAGAATGTTTTAATTTATTAACATATAAAGCTAGCCTTTTATCTCCGCCATGGAAATGTCACGGTCAGTCTTTTGTTTTGGTTATTTTCTGGGAAAACCGGATATGTGGAGTCGGTATAGTACACCCGTAGTTGATGCTGTTTAAGGTTTTGGCTGCTCGGGCACATGTATAAAATATTAATAGATGTAAACAAAGCTTAAGCTTGTTCTAGGACATGATTTACAACAGTAGTTGAATGAATTCGCAACAATGATCATGTTGTGCATGTTCGTGGCGCTTATAATGACACCAAATATGACATTATGATTGCAAATTATCGAATGTCGAGAGGAGATCGACCTCACAAGAAGTAAAGGAAGGATACAAAAAGACACATAAATCACTTCATATGTGACAGTAGGTAATAACTTAAGGTCCCTGGTTTTTTTGACGTCACTAGTAACAGCGTTTTGATCATTTTTACTTCATCGTTTTCAGCACCGTTAGTTATAACGAAAAAAGCACAGTCAATTATCAATTTATCTGACATGTTGGCATTATAAATGAGTTGCTCAGTGGTCTCACCGTAATTCTAGAAACAATAATAAGAACCCAAACACATGTATTCTTAGTAATACACTAGGAGATTATTACTTACTCTTATTTAGCTCTAAATAAAATAAATGAAGATGGGAGAAGTTGTGGCTACATCTGTCTTACTCGTTAATTTAAAACAGTTGTCTTAGCTTGAAGCAAGAAGCTAACAGTAACAACACAATAGTCTTAATGTACGGAGAGTTGATTGTGGAGCAATAAGAACAAAATAAACGCGGTAGATTATTGTGGAGTTCTTGAACCCGGAGATAATTTGTAAAATAACAACAACCAAATAATTTTTCCAACGTTATCTACGGAATATTCCTTCAAAGTGTAAGTTAATCACGCCGACATCACTGACACGGCAATTAAAATTACTGTAAACAAATATTTATCCTTCTACTAGTGACCCGCCCCGGCTTCGCCCGGGTACCACTAATTATGTTGATCCGATCGCTACCAAACACACAAATGTGCCAATCTGGACAATCCCTGGAAATTTCATCGAAATCGGTCCGGCCGTTTCAGTCTATCAGTCTATAGGGAACATACATACTTCGCTTTTCATATACTATTTTCTTATAAAAGTATCCAATGTTACTTCTAATACCTCCAAGAATATGTGTACAAAGTTTCATGATGGTCGGTTGCGTAGTATTCTCGTGAAAGCGTAACAAACATACATTCACATTTATAATATTATTAGGGATTTAATGTTTCAATTAATATGATAACTGTTATTGGTTTTGATAACTATGATATTATATTATCACCTTGTTTTTTTTACATAATAATTAAATTATCTTCATAATATCACAAACACAAAAGTAATGACGTCCGTAACATATGTTAAATGGTCGGCTATGGGTCACTCATACGTGCGTCCCGTAAGATTCTAATCAATAATGCCAGTCATTTTTTCTTCTATATTTGTATCCCTTTCCTACTTCATCTATTCTGCATTCCTAAAGCATATCTTAATTCTGAATACAACATCCAGTCTATTGATAAGCATGGTCTGTGAATCTATCTACTTTCAACAAATATAAATTATCAAATCTATAGGTTTTTTGTTCGCCTTTCACTAACCATATTAAGTCACAAGACGAATTCACAACTTTATCCTAACTATTAATTTATGTGTTCGACTTTGTCATGAACATCTTAATCATGGATTAACGCTAAACGTTATGTTCGTCATTATTGACACAATGTTTTTAATTGAATCAAGATAATTATTACACTATCTTGTTAATGTCGCTAATAAACAATCCACTGCCATTATCGGCACGCGTTCACAAAGTGCTGTTTACATAGATATATAATGTTTATGTACATACACTGGAGTTAGTAGTAAACATTATGACGCGCATTGCGACATATTAATGTAATTAAAACTTTTTTAACGGACAGTAACGCAAACAAACCCCTGTTGTGGCTCCATCAGTCACAGAAAACAGCAACTTTTCTGTGACTCATGCAACCTTTGTTGGCCTTGAAGAGACATCAACAGTTTCGCCCGGCAGGTTACTTAACTATTTTCGAGGTATTTTATGAGAGCCTTGGTTGGGACTGTTTGTTTAAATTTCTTGATTATATTAACAGCTTTGTTTGCGGCCGAGGAACTGACTCTCAGAACCTGGCGTGTTCAGCGTCCCGACATTGGGATGCTCTTACTCACAATATGAAATTTATTAATTTCGTAACCACAATGTCACGTAGTCAACAATTTAAACAATTTAAAAATTAAAATATAAAATTAGACTGAAGTTTGAATTTATTATATCCAATTATCGCCGCTGGAAACCTCGCTTATCAATTAACGGTGGCCCGACAATATTTAACGTAAATAATTATTGAAATGTCAAGCAATTATACTTTGACATTTCGATTTGTTTGCAAATTAATTGATTGGCGGCAAACGGTAGTATTGCGATGGATTCCAATTATCTATAGGAAATTATAATATAATTTAATAATAATAAGCCCATTTATTTCCAATATTAAATGACTGTTACATGTAAATTGAAACAATTATTAATTCCAAATAAAATGACCAAATTTATTTAATACATTCTATTCAGTTTACCAAATAATTATCTAACACTATTACTCATCTCGGCCAGAGAGTAGGAACTGGTCGACCGCAGAGCAAGCATCTCTCTTGCACACAAAACTTACACGCACACTTTCACGTTCCTACAATATATTACATACTATAAAACTGTATTTCTACTTGTTCAGTTTTTATAATATTATTTAGTGTTGATATTTAGTACTGGCCACACTGCCACACGTCAAACTGACAGTAACACGAAAAAATAGATAGAGATTTAAAAGAATACCGTCATATTTTTATTATTTTATATTTATCCTCTGCCAGTATCTTTTTATTCGGGGAGTATATAAGGGTTAACCATAAGGCGGATCGCTCCCAATCCGGTAATACTAAGAAAGTAACGGCCCGCGCCAAGGCTCCCCCTACGGAGGGAGCCCTCGACCTTAGTTGCTCTTAAAGAGGCTTAGGCTAGACGCCCTCTGCGCCCTGCCGCCTCGTGCCCGTTGTAGCTGTAAATGCCTCCTCAAGGCAAACAGTGACCTTTCAGTCACAAAAAAAAAGCGGATCGCTCTCTTTTCTTCTATCTTTTCGCGCTTTCGCCTCGTCGACTCTTTGCCGTTACGTGCGCGTGCGCGGCTTCCCGTTAACCAATGTAAGGCGAGGACTGGAGCAGCCGTTTAGGGTGAGTGATAGTGTTATATTTTAATTTATTCCAAAATAGATATTGTGCTGCCTCTTCAACACATGTGGAATACGCCGGATGAACGAAGCGAGTTCGTCTAGTTGCGATATCGGTGGTGGTTGGACACACGGTCTCATTTTAAATTAAGGTCCGTATTACATACTAGGTTAATTAAAATAGTAATTGAGTTTTTTTTATAAATCCTCTTTGTTTTTGCTCACCGTTCGTCGAAGCGTGCTTGAAGGTGTGTAGCAGCTACACTGGGTTGAGGTACCAGTATCATTTCGAAGCACAATACTAAAATTAACCTGGAATTTAACACCTAATTCAGAAAACATTATGAATATATAAAATGTATAATTCTTTGTCTGAGTGTCGGGTATGTACAATTACTAAAAAATATTAGTAGAGGGTTATTAAACAGAACTTTAGCCGTTTGTTCTGGAGAAGCACCGTTTAAATTTAAGGGTCTTTATCTTATATTTAGTATTAATGTTATCCACATAAAAGAAGAACATGTGATTTATAAACGTAAAATAGCATTCCTACAAATTTATTCCTTAAGTTATTTTATAAATTTATCAAAAAAAAATTTTTGTTTTAGATTAACTAAATTAGACCTATGATTTAAGATTTACGACTTTTATGTATGTATCTGTCATCAATGGACTGACCACAATGGGTGCCACCTAAAATGTGGACATGGTGTATAAACGAATTTATAATATTAAGTCGATTATGTGAAGTACAAGCTGGCCCGGCAAACTTCGCTCCTTTAATTAATAAATGGTTCACTATTTAGGCAATAATGGCTTACGCATATACGAGAGATATATGCAGTCGCGGGCTTTTTGTAGGCCTATTAAACATAGGTAAACATTTCCATTATACATTATATACGTATAACTCTAACGGTTTTCGCAGCGCACACTAGAAGAGCTCGTAAATGGCGGAAGTTTTTCCTCCTTACATGACACTTATCGTTTTGGTTTTGGTCAATTCACACAATACCTTTATAAATTATAACCTTTATATTATTCTGATGTATAATCTATAATATTGTAAAGTGTCATTAAATCGCATTTATAACATTAGTAGGATATGGCTTAACTGTATATTAAGTACAGTCTACTTAATAACATAAGTTTAAGTATATTGTGATTAACATTTTATTTGTTTTGCTTTGTCTGACATTAAATGCATAAATTAAATTGAAATCAATAAGAAAATGAAATAAACGTGAAAGAAATGAATACAAAAAATTAAAAAAATGAGTTAAATTTACGCGAGTGAAGTCGATGGGATCTACTAGTTTAACATGTTTATTCTACACAAGCACGAAGCAATGTTACCTTGACAAGGGTTAGAGTTAGTCTCTCCTCGGTGACATTTTACTTTATTATAATTAGAACATTATATTACAACAGTTAGTATTTCTAAAATATTTCACAACTGTAATGACATATTATCTTTTAGTAAATCAACGTCAATTAATTATGAATTTTCATGCTTATTATAATGATAGAATATTTAAGAAGACAAGACACAAGAATTATTCTGGTCCAGTTGGTCGCTTGTGGTCAGTCAAAATGTCGGCAATTTTTTCCGACGTCCTAATTTTAACGTTTTCAAGTCTGGCTCATGCTTAACAACATATTTCTTACGGTCTCACGATATCATGAAATGAGTTGGTACACGCAAATTTAAAAATATAATAAAACAAACATTTATTACACAATATTTTATTTAATATTTTTTATTGCATTTTATTTAGCTCTGTCCAGTTCTATTATTAATACTGAGGACGTATTTATTTCTTCATTTGCTACAGAATACTTCATAATAGAAGATCGGATATTGGTACAAAATATTTTACACGTATATTGAATTATGATAAATTTGTAAAATGTCGCCGTGACGAGGGTACGCGCCTCGCATTAACGAGCTTACCTTTTCGTGTAAATAATTTATATGCGCGTCACATCGGTTTTTTCATATGGTTCTAAATTTTAAACTGTTTTTCATAAAAATCATCTAATAAATCGATGCATTACGAGTAACGAGACAGACTATTCAGATAGACAGGCATACGCCAGGTGCCGGAGGCACAATTTCAAACTTCTTCTCCTTCCCATCCTTTTCCTATCCACGCCCTCCTCTATCGAAAACAGAATTAGGCAACGCATCTGCAACTCATTTGCTTTTCCAGTTAACAGGTGAGCCGTTTCTTCGTTTGCTTTCTTCCTTACAAAAAACGTTTTATCCAGTGAAGGTTATGTCGCGAGTGGGAGTGGGTAGGAGACGTCTTAAGCTTAGCAACGGAGTTGTGAGACTGGCATAACCCATGTTCACGGGCTTGATACGAGTTTTCCTTAAAATAAAGGGGATAATTTACAAAACCATCATAAGACCTGTCATAATGTATGGTACGGAATGTTGGGCTATTAAAGGAACAGATGAAAAGAGAGTGCATGCGGCAGAAATGCGAATGTTGAGATGGATGTGTGGAGGAACACGAATGGATAAGCTACGAAACGAGTATATTAGAGGAAGCCTGAAAGTAGCACCGATAGTGGAAAAGTTAAGGAGCAAAAGGTTAGCATGGTATGGGCACGTTATAAGGAGGGAAGAATGGAATGTGACAAAGAGAGTTTTAGAAATGAATGTAGAGGGATATGTCTGTAGGGGTAGACCTAAGGAAAGATGACATTTTTTTTTATATGATATGGTGACAATCGAGCAAACGGATCACCTGATGTAAAGTGAGTGCTGCTCATAGACATCCGCAACAGGCAAATGTGTTGCAGATGCGTTGCCTACCTTTAATGGACAAAGGAGGGCACAGACAGGAAAAAGGATATTTTACCTTCCCTGCCAACCCCCTCCACGTCCAATCCTTTTCACTTCCCCGTCCTATCCTTATGCGGAAAGGGTGGGAAGGGGAAAAGGACTGTAATTAGGCCTCCGGCACCTCACTCATCAGACGAAACGCAGAGTACTTCTACTTCACACCTGTTTTCTGTGAGGTCGTGGTATTTCACCGGTCGAGCCGGCCACTCTGGCAACAGATGTTGTTGTTGCGGGCTCTACCACAATGACATGATCAAGAACGGAGCGAGGACTGAAATGATGGATGATAGATTGACATGGAAGTCGAAAACCAATTATGCCGACCCCACATAAAGCGGGAAAAGGGCAAGATGATAACTGTGCATAACCAGAAGTAATCTGTTACTCGCTGAACTCAACATAACTTCAGATATTGCAATAAGGAGTGTCATAAAGTGACTTACAGTTTGAGCAATTAAGGGATAGAGTAAGGTAGATTTCTCGAGTGAGAAGTGAAAAAATGTAAAAATCGAGTCGTGGAAATTATTAAGTATATAACAGGTGAGTTAATAACAATAATAATATGTTTTTTTATTATACAACAATAACTTTAAAAAGGATATAAGATGATTGCCGACAACGAAAATAGTTAACATATTTCCTCATTTGTATTTTTTCTCTGATCTGCTACTTTGGCATACGCAGCCAGTTTATATTCGACAGGAAACTTGCAAAAACAAACTCTTTCGGCAATAACTTCGAGTTACGAGCTATTACTAAAACTACATACAATCATGATAATATATTAACGTTTCCATATTTGTTTCTTCTAAATATATACACTACACTATACGATTTAAGACAACATTAAATAAATTTTTCGAGATTAGGTTCGGGAATGTTGAAAGGATGAATAAAGAGAGAATAACGAAACAAATTTATGTTGCAAAGTTAGTGGCAGGGTTAGCAGGGGACGCCTTAAGGAGAACTTATGTCGATCAGATTAGTGACATACTAAAGAACTACTCACTCCACCCACTCGCCCATTCGCACTCACCCCCCATTCACACACTCCACTCACCCATTTACCCACTCCTCCACTCCCCGCTCATCCACTCACCCACTCGAGTACTCCCCCACTCACTCATTTACTTACTCTCTCATTCCCCTCAATCACCGACACAAGCGGACCGAGAAGACGATCCACCTAGCTTTTCAATATTTTCTTTATTCCTCAAACAAAAAACTCGTAACCTAAATCATCTCGGAAACTACTGAACACACATAAAGAATTTCTGTCACGGTCCAGCTGTTTAGGAGTTTAGCGTTCACATACTAAATCGTAATTATTAGCTATCTACGTAAATAGGTTAGCCTGGTTTTAATACTATGGTAAGCGTATGAGTTTTGTAGCATTTTTAACGATTAAATGGGAACGCGACATGAATTCCACTCTTAAGAAATTAAGGGTAGCTCGCTGCAGGTTTCTGTGAGGAGTTCGAAATTAAATTCCCAAAAGAGAACTTTCGTTTGCTCGCAGTCTAATAAGTTACGTTTCTAGATTAAAGTTTAATACTGTAATTGAATTCATATACGTATAACAGGTACTTTTCTTTCGTGACTGTAATTATTTTTTTATTTTTTTTTTAAATAAAATTTCTATAACTCTAACGTGCGAATCTGTATCGCAGCTACTGCTGTGCGGTTCTGCTACTGAACCTGGCATCAAAAGATAACCTGACCTAAAAAAAACCAGCTGATGAATAGCCCGCCGCTATGTGGCCTAGAATGACATTGGTGTGGAGTGGGGATTGGCTTGGGCGTTTTTTGGTCTTGGGCTGGAGAATCTTAAAATATCCTGCTTCTGAGGGAATGATAGGCCACTAGAACCTCTCGATCGCCATCTGTGAGTGTGACGGGGGGAGAGGGAGGTATCTGTGATCTCCAGTGGATCGCATCGGTGTTAATTGCATGATAATGTCCAGTCCCCCGACTGGACGGACATTCCATTCAGCAAATTAAATATAAAATACCTGCCATCGTTCAAAACGGCTTAATCTATCTTCTATCTATATACATATATGTGTAAAATATAGTCGTTTTAGTTAAACCACTTATAACTCGAGAACGAATTCAAATATCGTCTAATGTGGCTAAACTGCAACGTTAAAATGTAACTAACCTTTCTTGAGTTACAATATAGTTATAAAAAAATCAGCAATCGAAAGCTCTTTTATTAGCGATTACATTAGGCCACATATTTTTTCATTTGATATAGATACATAGAATGTACACGAGTGAAGCCGGGGCGAGTCACTAGTACTTGCTTGATGATGGTGAAGAATGCATTTTAAATAATATTTAAAAAATGCATCTCTCTTGTTGTAAACATTAAAAGTAGATTTTTGACATTTAAATGACTATGTTAAAAGCCTTTGCCAATAAACCTGCCCAGGTTTACAATGGAATATGGCAGTTGGAACATTTTTGAGTGCATATACACTACAAATATTAAATACAAAATGAACGTGTCGTATCGGCATCGGGCAGAGCACTCTGTTTTAATAAACGAGTCTCTTTTGTGTACATTCCGCATGATAGATTGTTTGCACTATCACATTTCAATGAGTTGGTCCGCGAGATATTTGCAAATCGGTTTTACTTCAACATTTTACTGTCGATATCCAATTTATGCTGTTATATAAAGTATTCTCGTTTAATTTAAATTGAGTCGAGTTTGAATTTATCGTATTCAATTAGATATAAAATATAAGACAGATTGACTTCAAGTGTTGCTTTATCGACGTAAAAAGCCACGTAGAAAATATTTTAAGCATATCGAAATATCCAAAGCGGATTGTACCTTTGTCTTGCTTTACTTCCTTAACGACTCAACCCATCATCACCAAATTTTGCACACGTTGTCTCTGATAGACTGTATTGCAAATTATGTGAAACTTACCTTTTGTCCCGAGAATAAAACTATTCCCGAAGTACGGGTATCTTCATTTACATCATCGATTGCCATGGTTATGTTGCATGTATTGAGAATAGCACGTTTTAACACATGTTACCTACAATTTTATTATACGCGAAATCATCTTTCAAATATTTCTTACTTACTTACCTTAATATCGGAAATGAGAAAGGAATGCGTGCGAATCAATGCGACGACTAGGATGTGTGTATACTGATAGTAATCGATACCGTCATCGTCAACTCGGGGGGATAGTGCATACTTAATATAATAATAATATATGATATCGGTTGCCATGGTAGCTGTAACTACCAATATTTACAGTTATTTAACCTCTTTTACTAGTTTATTAGTCACCGGATTTTAGACTACATATGTATGCATCCAGATGTAACTGCTGTATATGCGTAATCTTATGTCAAAGCGTTATTTGAAAACTAAAATCCTATACGTTGTAATAAAAATGGAGTTTTAAATTGAAACTTTTCCATCTACGATTCGCTAGAGAATTTATTCCTAACAGCAGCTGGAAAATATTGGATTGATCTAATGGATTAAAGTCTGAAATCATTTTTATAAAATTCGTTCGTAGCTTATAGTAAAACATCTAACGCACCTGGTGATATAAAACCACCTCACAGAAGACGGGCGTGAAGTTAAGTATTTGCGTCCGATGAGTGAAATGTCGGAGGCCCGATTTCAGTCTTACTCTTCCCTCCTCACGCTTTCCTAATAAGAATAGAATGAGAATGGTAAGCGGATCGGACGGCTGGGGGATGAATGAAGAAAAGGAAAACGGATATTTCCTTTTCTAGTGTCGCAGATGAAATGAAATGCGAATTGGTAATGCCTATGGGTAGCGATATTTTAACATCAGGTGACCCGTTCCTCGTTTGCAACCATCTACAAAGTCAACCTTACAAAGTAATTTGTTTCCAGTCACGTTTCTTAAGCAATTATCAATATTTATCAATATAATTTTAGTTTCCTTGTCGTAATAAACTTACAAGGATTAATTAGGGCGTCCCCTTTACCACTCAATTTTACGTCTTAAAATTTCTTCCTTTCTAATGATGCAGTGCAGTATACTATAATGACAAAGGATTCTCCGATTTCTTATCATTTATTGTGCTATTTCCCTTAATGTCATGTTAACTTTAACTTTACATTTTAGATTCTTATAGACTTCATATCAAGAGAAGACGAATTAAAATACGAAATACGGTTTAATGCTTAAGATAATTTTGTTGTTAACGCTTACTTACTTAAGAAATAAACGTACTGCAACTGCTGGAGAACGTGATTTTTTAGGTATGTAAGTATATCATTCTAGAAATTTCACCTTTCATCCTATAATGAAACTATGTGTTCAGTGTATTATTAATTTCTTGACACGTCGTGTAAAACTTATATTAGTTTTAGTTATATATTTAGAAAATCTTATCACAAAAAACCGATGCTATCAAATTTATGCAACTTGTAGGTACTTAAGGGCTCTTCCCTCACTCCGATCCATAAAACTATAAGGTCGTTTACGTTCCATGTTTACGGCGCAATGGGAGCTTAGGCCGTAATCATAAATTTTCCCCTCTTTAATCTTTTCTATCTTTTCATTTATTATATTTTCCCAGCTTCCGTATAGATCTTTGTTTTTATTCCTGACATTTATCCCTTAGTTTTCCCCCTTTGTTTTATTACATATTTTGTCTACATAGCATATAACGAAAACTATTAAAAATTAATAAAACTTATGAATACACTAGTGACCTGCCCCGGCTTCGTCCGGGTGCCACTAATTATGTTGATCCGATCGCTACCAAACACAGAAATGTGCCAATCTGGAAAATCCCTGTAAATTTCATTTAAATCAGACCAGCCATTTCGGAGTGTATAGGTCTATAGGGAACATACATACTTCGCTTTTTATATGCTATTTTTTCATAAAAAGTATCTTATGGTACTTCTAATACCTCCAAGAATACGAGTATGTGTGCAAAGTTTCATGATAATCGGTTGAGTAGGTTTCGCGTGAAAGCGTAACAAACAAACTGACATTCACATTTATAATATTATTATAGTAGGGAAACGGTACGATAATTTTAATAGAGGTAGGGCCCGCAACAACAACTTCTGTCGCACGAATGGATCTGTGCGACCGGTGAAATACCAGAACCTCACAGAAGAGAGTCGTGATGTAGGAGTATTTTGTACTTCTGCGCTTCGTCTGAGGAATAAGGTGCCGGAGGCTCGGTGTGGGTCCTATTCCCTTTTCCATAGTTTCCTCCAAAGAAAGCATGGGAATGGGCAGAGGATTGGTCGGAGGATGGGATAAATATGACAAAGAAATATCCTTTTTCTTGTCTATCCCGTAGCGGTCCTTTAACATCAGGTGAACCGGAAAAAGATCCTACCTATCCGGAAATAGATCCATAAAAAAAACGATACTTGGTTCGTTCTTTGGTAAAGATTTAAACCTTTGGCTTGTATGTACCAATCAATAAAAATTCTCTGTTATGTACGATATAAAACAAATAATTTTTTTGTAGTAAAAAAAATATACCGATAACCTTAAGCAAAAGCAGTAAGACTGGGCAGAAAACCCTCATATGTTCCCGCAGTTTATGTCAGAGCTCAAGGTTTGCACCTTTTTAACATTAGGAACCTTTGCTCAAATCGGACCCGAGTCGACTTTCTATTGTACGTAGCATAAACTTAAGCCCACACACGACTTAACAGTGTATAATGTAGATTTAGCTTGGCATCCCACTTCTGATTTACTAACGTACTTATTATCGAACATGTAATTTATAAATCTTGATCAAATAAAAGTTGAGGCTACAAATTTCTTATGTCCTACCTTAGACTATAAGATAAAATTACTTGGCACTCTCCCACGCGTAGGTGTAAGTCGTGTAGGTCGCGGGTTTGAACCCAGCCACGCTTTACTTTGTGTAATTTATTTTATTATCGCTGCTCCAAAAACGGTGAAGGAAAACATCATGAGGAAATCGGTATGTCTTAGAACCACCAAATTCGAACACATATGACATCCACCAACCAGCACTGGGCCAGCGTGGTAGCTTATAGCCCCTCCCATCTCTCGGAGAGGAGGCCTATATCCAGACAGTGCGGAAACGTACTAAAAAAGTCTGATTTAATTTAGTATTCAGGATATAATGTTTATTGAAACAAAAACGTTATTATTGTCCATCAATTCTCACCTACGAACGCTACTTCTAAAAATATATATTAAGTAATTTAATTTGTCAATTAACAACAGCACTCGACAGCAAAGCACACTTAGCCTGTATATTTCGTTAATGACTGGAGTTGTTTTGATAGATAATTCAATGAGTTTGAAACATTCAAGTGCAATTCAAACTGTTTTTGTTATTAAGTGAATCATTAAAATATTTTTAACAATACAAGAGAATCTTTCCTTGTATTTGTATTTTGCGATCTTAAAACTTGGAACAAGCGGATAATGAAATACAAATCAGACAATTGAATAAGCGACGTAGCGGAAAAAAAACGATTTATCGCATGCCTATAGAAGGATTTTTTCAAAAGCGTTAGCGTAGCTTTCAAGTTAAATCTTGTTGAAATTGGAAACACTCGTTGAAGTACATAAAAGAAGATTTCTTTTATTGCGTTACTGTAAACTAGTACTGTAGTAGTGTAACTGTAGTCTTTATATTCCAAAAAACATATGAATTACATATAATTAAGACTATGCCAAGTCGTAGCCATTATTAAGGAATTCTCACACAAACTCGAAAAAACAAGAAAGTTGAATTATTATAGCAGTTTTATTTAATGCGAAGCTGTTTGTTTAGACTTTCTTACATAAACTGTGTAATTTTAGTCATTTTTCTCAAGCATTTTATCATTAGGTACACTCTTGTATACGTTTTTCTTTCAAGTTAATTAATTTCTTTTAAGTTAATTTTATTTTTCTCTTTTGTCTGCTACTTCTGCCTCTGGCGTGCTTTGGTCAGAACCGTTTTTATTTCCTTTATTCATATCTAACATTTACATATTTTAATTACATTAACTTATTATTTATTCTATCTTTTGACAACCTACATGTATATAACTAAGTAAAACTAAAGTGTAAAACCAATCTTTTACTTACCTATAGCGTTTATTTCTATCTATAGATACTTTTGCAACCTGTTCAACAAACCTAATAAAATGATGTCTCCATTCTTATTACTGGTTCGCTTCACAATCTACCCTGTAACTATGGCCTGTTGCAAGGTCTCACCCAGTTCTGGATCAATGCACAAGGGGCTCCTCCTAAATTTGTTCAAGCACTTACCACAATAGTATTTTTATAATTTCGTATAAATATGTTTGTATAAATATATATCCTTGCTTTTTACAATTTTCTTTGTCGGATATCGATATATTTTATTTTTTATATTTTTCTGACCTCATTTATGTAAGTAGTCAATTTAAGAAATGCAATCTTGGATTCCAGACTATTATCATTTCTACTCTAAAAATCAACATAGTCTTAATTTAGGTCTTTGATTTGGCATTTACAGCTACACCGGGCTCGAGGCGGCAGAGCGCAGAGAGCGCCTAGCCTAAGCCTCTTTAAGAGTAACTTCCCCCTCCGTCGAGGAAGCCTCGGCTCAGGCAGTTACTTTATTATTATTACCGGATTGGGAGGCCGCCGGGCTCTTAGGTCGCTTCGGTGGATGCTCCATGGAATGACTCGGCTCAAGGGCCCCCGAGAGGGAACCTCGCCTTGGAATGTCACCCATAACGTGCTTACCATTCCGATTCGATGCCCTATGGGGCTGAGCCTCGGCTCGATCGGTAGCTATTATTGGATTACAAATAAATTGGAACACTGAATAACAAGCTTATTAAGCTTTATTACGAAACGTGTAGTTTTAAAACTTTATTCCGTTTTAATACACTTTGTAGTTAACTTTATCAAAGCTTCGGTAAGCTTTAATAAAGTTAACTGCAAAAGCTAATCACAAAGTTTTGCAATTAAAAGAATAGAAAAGCCAAGTTTAACTTTATAGCTTAAACATGTTGAACTGGAG
The DNA here is from genome assembly GCA_029849275.1 of Papilio elwesi. Lineage (NCBI taxonomy): Eukaryota > Metazoa > Arthropoda > Insecta > Lepidoptera > Papilionidae > Papilio > Papilio elwesi. Next base: position 9,612,516 of record CM056697.1, read on the forward strand.
CTAAGAAATCCTTTTTTAATTAATTTTATAGCCACTGAAGATCCAATCTTAGTTGATTTGTCTTTATGTGCTTACAAAAGTACTGAATCTTAGTTTTCTATATTAATATTATAAAGCGGAAAGAGTTGGTCGTTTGTTTGCATTGAATAGGCTCCGAAACTACTGAATTTGATTCGAAAACTTCTTTTCTCTGTTGGTACCTTACACTTTCCCCGGGTGATATAGGCTATATTGTGTATTCCAAAAAATTAGGAATCCTTACTAAAACTTTAACAATGTAACTCAAGGTAAAAAAATAAGTAAGGGATACTTTAAAATTTGGTCACATGGATAGTTTTTTTTTCTTCTTTTTTTAGTGCTACCCGTACGAAGCTGGGGCGGATCGCTAGTATTCTTATAAAAATAAGATATCATAAACCAGAAATGCTTCACTTGACATCGTATACAAAAACAAAAGTGACTTCAAAAAAACTATATTTGAAAGCAAATAATGCACTAAAAAGTATACAATAATTATACGCAAGTAAACATAGGAATTAATTCTCAATCATATTTATTTTTGCAGTTAGCCTCAGCCAAGGTAGGCTTGTAGCTAGGGGCACTGAGGACGCGAGCTCCCGGGGTTCCTGTGTTCGGTAGCGATCGGGTCAACATAATTAGCCTACGTAAGCCAAGAAAGTAAATTTCACCTTATTCATACAACGCATTATTAAGAATAACCCAAAAACTACCAGTCGGATCTTGACTAAAACAAATGGGACCAATGGACAAAAAAAGAATTATCAAAATCGGTTCACCAGGAGCGGAGTTCTAAGGTAACATACATTTAAAAACGTACAGTCAAATTGATGACCTCCTCCTTTTTTAAATCGGTTAAAAACAAAGTAATACCGCTGTCCGTCTGACCATATGTATAGTTAGATCTTTGAAACTACGCTACAGATTTTGATGCAGTTTTCTTTAATAGATAGAGTGATTCAAGAGGAAGGTTCATATGTATAATACATGCATAGTATAGCAGAGTAAAGAAAATTTCACAGATTTGTATGTAATGGCATGAAAAACAGATTTTTAAACCTTACGAGATATATCAAAATAATATGTTACGGAATTATATATCTTAAAAAGATCTTAGAAATTCTGCGATGGTATATGCGTGTCTTTTAAGGTAAGCATAAAGGAGCAATTTTTAGTTAAAAAATGTACGTAACGTTGCGGTTATTGGAAAACTATTTAGCCGTATACCGTATTAATCATTATCAACTTAAATACTTTGATTACACTATGTATCTTATGTGCATTATGGTAATCCTTTACACCATTTAATTTAAATGAATATCTTGGGAGTAATCGCTAAATAAAAACTAACGAGTGTGAAAATAAATAAGGTGGAACTAAGTTTGCCGAGTCAACTAGTTAAGGATAACTACGTCAGACTCCATAATGTTGGCAACATTCGTTATTAGTTTCATGATATCCAATAATCCTATAGTATCTGAGCAGTGCCTTTTGAAAAAAAAATAAGGTGTTATACCATGTTAGAAGAATTTCGAAATGAATAACCATTTTTTTTTTATTATTAAGTTGAGATAAGTTTATTTCATTAAAAATAATTGAATTTGTAATGACGTATGTATTATTAGCACCGAGATAGCGTGTTCTCATTTAACGCAGGTCACTTTTACTTATTGATGACTTATTAATTACTGTACTGATGTTAAACACTCGCTGCCCGCGGTGCCATAAATCACCCGTGCACTAAGGAGAAACATTTGCGGTGCGTCGCTTATGCGGAACACAGCATTCTTTTGGAAATCGTACAATGGCATGTGTACGTTGGCGCATTGTATTAATATCAACAATACACTAGTGCGTCTCCACGCTACCCATTAGGCCTATGTGACAGACGTAGTTGACAGATGGTGTGTGACACTAGTATAACAAAAATGCGAAGTAAGGTGTAATATGATTACATATTTTCCGGCGTATTAGAATATTAAATAAGTGATGGGAAATGCTATGACGAACTAATAGGTATTATGATACTCGTGTCAACAGAAAAAAATATTCGTTATCTTTGGAATAACAAATACTTCCAACAACAAGTAAACCAATCCTCTACGAGGAAAATGTTTAATGAATCCTATTCAATCCGTAATATTACTAAATAAAAGCAGTACTAGGAGTAACAGTAACTGAGGACTATGTATTCGTAAATGTATGGATGTAGAAGAAGTGAGAGTGGTGTGCCGCGACCATGCCAAATGAAAATCTGTAATTTCAGCCTACCCTGCGTGCTTGGGACGTGTTTGAGATTAATCTATTTGACAGTCAGCCGCGTCAAATCGTCATGAAAGTTCAAGGTGATGCGCATTGTATAGAAGGGAATCGATTCGTAATATCCAATTGGAAATTGAATAGAAACATTTCGACGCAGAATCAATCAGAATGTTAACTTTATCAAATGGGATTTCTTGTTTATACTTCAATGTCTTTGTATTGACTTCGGAAGAGCTCATTTGTAGCCGAAGCGAACTCAAACAATATTTGTATTTGAATAGAAAATGTACATCGGAATTCTATTGTTATTTTCTACTTTATTCAATATGTCAGGATCATGTGCATTGATGAAATGGTCTAAACGAGTTTCATAGATAAGGACCTATAGTTTGGTATAGATAGTAGGAAGCGGGGAAGTTTTTTAAGATGCCAATAATTAAACAAAAAAAAATCTAGCCCACTGTTCCTTTCGCTGAGATTATTGAATATTTAACGGTAATTGAAATTAAGCTGGTAGGATATGGTAGAAGGTTTTACAATGGTAGAGCCCACAACAACAACGCGCCGGCTCGATCGGTGAAATACCACGACCTCACAGAAGACAGATGCGAAGTAGACCCAATTTCAGTCCTCTTCTCTTTCTATAAGGATAGGATGAAATGGGAAGAGGATCGGACGGGGAGGGGATAAATGGGAAAAAGGAATTTAATATTTTACCTGTCTATTCCCTCCTCTGGCCATTTACGGTAGGCAAGGCAACGCGTCTGCGACTCATTTGCGTGTTGCGGATGCCTATGGGTAGTGGTCACTTAACATAGGGTGATCCGCTTGCTCGTATATCTCCTGTTTCCATGAAAAATGTTGTTCTGAAAACTGACGTTAGAAGTGAAAACTTAACTTTCTTTCTTTAGATGTTCAAATTAATTTTAGTATCAAAATGTTGCTTCCTACTTATAGAGATTTAAAGAAATAATTTTTAATGACTAGTGCATATTTTTTTATAACAATGACATGTTAATAGTTTTATCATTCGGCTGTCTTTAAAATGAATTACAAATTTACGGATATACGTAAGAGTGCTCTTGGATAACAATTTATAGTGTGACTCCACAAGATTATACGAATTAAAATTAAACATTATGTAAACCGGAATGGCTCCAGTAAAGTAAGAGTTCAGGCGCCATTTATTCTCCACTTCACACTCTTTTAACCGTGCCGAAAATCACTTAACGTGGCCACAGAAGTTTTCACTTAAAAAATAAAAGTAACTTTTCACTTACATTATTTATTCTTGTGTTAATAATAATATTTTAAGCTCCTTTGTAAGAAACGAGACATCAAGAACATACCAAAACAAGATAAGATCTGCACCTAATTTTGCGATAACAAAAGGCATTGTTTAGGAACAAAACTGAGAAATCCGAGAATAAATCTTCGAGTTTATGAAGCAGACACGACTATCTTTACATTTTGTATATTTACAAAGCCTAGAAAAGTTGAACGCGGCACACAATACACTCGTCATTGTGTGTGGAACAAATACACGATCTCTTTTATTTGTGAAGCTTAATTAAATACATATAAATAGTACAAATACCTTAAGAACGTGGTTAACACAAGAAATAATTGTTGATAACCAATAGTGTCCTTATACATACATGGCTATCATTCTACAAGCCTACACAAATTGGAGTAGATAGTGATAAAAAAATTATGTTCCAAAGACGACAGTATGTACCTATAAAAGAACCTGAATAAATATACTAGAACGAACATTCTAAAGTACCGTAGTCGGCCGCCAAATTGCAGCCGAATCCTGCAAAATATGGACTCTATACTTTACAGGTTTTGTTCTATACTATAGTGGGCCATACTGTGCCGTCTTCACATAAAGTGGGTAAAGGCGGGAAATTATATTGATGAATGAAAAGCGGACGACCTCGCAAGCAACAGATAGAGGAGTAATAAAGTCAAGCTTGTTACTCGACTTTACTTTAGCTTAGTATAGTAACCGAGATAGAAAGTCATAGCTAAGCCCGAGTCAAAAGTATTACTTCTTGAAATACTTTAGCTTAGCTTATTCAAGTAACAAAGTTCTACTGTTCTATATCGGAAGCATTCATATTTAACGTGTATTATCTCGGCCTAGGTGTTCATATGTGGACCAGTCGTTTTGTCACAACTCTTTATATTTGCAACAGGAAGATACGCCTCATTTATTTGGTGCTTACAGTAATAGGATTAGCGCGGCACTAAACATGGGAACCCTTTTCACTTTGCTTTATTACGTGTCACATTTTTATCTTAAAATTACCTACTTTTTTAAATATACTTTTTGAGGTTTGACATTTACGTATAACAAATATCTATACTAATAAACTAAAGAGCTTTGCAGTTTGAAGGCGCAAGATTACTTTGGAACTTGATAATCAAATCGGATTTTAAAAATTCTTAGGCATCACATTCCGACCCTTGAATGACCCGAGAAAAAAAACGATAAACGAGAGAATACTATACCGCAGGCAAGTGTAGAAAGATAAACGAGGAAACGCGTGCAATTATTTCTGTCCTTCTTGGTTATATAATAAGCAAAACTATCAGATAACCTAGCGGACAGGTGAGTGGTCTCCCAGTCGACCGATCCAGGTACCTTAAGAAAGATGACGTCGATAAGAACTCAGTTAAGTAATTACAAAATTTCATATTGAGATGACGTTTAAGGCCTTCAAGAAAAGCCGTAAAGATGACCAAGTTAAGATATAGATTAAAAATGTATCAGGTGGGATCATTCTTCTAGTGTTAAAATGTGATTAAAATAAATGTATTTATTTTTTAAGCAATTACAAAATGTAAAATGAATGACCGAAACAAACTGAATATTAGACAGCGATACAACCACAAAAAGCGAGTTAATGATCCTCATTACGACGTCTTAAATCTAACGACGTTTTACAGAGTTGCCAGATCGTCGCTCCATTTTATCGCTTCTTAATTACAACTTAATTTAAACTCAAAAAATCTTTCTAGCCATATCTCAATGTTAATTGCGATAAGTAAAAAAGAATATATGTTATGGCGGCGGTTCAGACACTTTTAAAGTATGAAGAAGATTGACAAGAGTTAACGTAACGAAAGTGAGAGGCCGTGTTGGTAAGGGAACCTATGTCGATTGGTAACAAGGTAAAGAAAGGCTATATTAAGAACAGTATTAACCGACGAGCATGTCTGCGTAGATGTATGAATGTAGAGGAAGCGAGAGAGGTGTGCCAGGAACGTGCCATATGGAAATCCCCTTAATCACTGTCCACACCTGGTTAAGGGCGTGAGTGTATATAATTTAATTGTTGTCAAAGACCTGAGAGTGCTTAACACACCGACAATTAAAAAATTTTCACCGTTTATTTTTATGTAATAGCCGTCATATTTGTAACAATTTGTGTATAATGAACAGCACTTCCGTACAACAATGTGGTTAAATCGACGGCGTGTAATGAAGTTCCGCCCCGTGCGAACATTTTAAATGAAAACTCCCTGTAACAATTGAAACGATTTCGTGTTAGATTATCCTTCATTGTTTGATGTTCTCTTTTATTCAATGCAATCTAAGTAATAAAATGGACGAATTACATTAATAAGGACGGCCTATAACATTCCCTAAATAGTTTTTTTTGCCCTGTTGACCGTAATCCATACTGTATTGGTTTTGGCAACAGTTTCTTACAGCCGGCCGTACAACTACACAGATAAATTTATTTCAAACAGATTATTATTTTTCCTGAAAGGTTGCAACTTTCTAAGCTGTTACGTAAGTTATTAAACCAGATATTAACTCTAAAGCTTTTAAATTGAGCATTAAAAAAGCTCTGACTATTTGCATATTATTCAGCTTGTGACGTATTTATGAAACTACCCGGTTTAATTGAGCCATCCCGCGGTTAAGCATTCAGTAAGATTAATGGGCCGAGCTATCACAGAGCTAATAGCATTTCATTGCGACCCGGCCAGCCAACAAATACTATTGGATTCTACTTACAAATAGTGATTTAAATCTGTTTCTTATATTATTTTTTTTTCTAATAGAAACCGTTACCTTACTAGTTGCAAATGCTGCCTTGATACCCAAAAAAAGGGTATTGCCCTTTCCTAACCATCCCCTCCCACATCAAATATCTTCCTCTTAAAAGGTATTTAGTGTTACCCGCGTCTTCATACGCATTCGATTCTCATTTCACTTGCACATTTTTTATAAATTTGATTCCGCGTAAAATAATGTCGGTGGTAGATTAGGTGACATGTGTATAAGAGTTGTGTGTATCAAAACATATTATTACGATGGTAACCAATTATGTAAATGAAGGTTTTATGATTTTATGCATTTTCCTGTCCCTCAGGAACAGTTTATTTTCGGGATAAAAGTTACCCTACGTCATTTTCTTTACCAGTATTTGTTTAGATTTTAACCTGTTTATCGATCAATAATGAATCCATAAGTGCCTTTGAAATTTTAAAACTGAACAAACCACAAATCTGGTCGAGGAAAATTAACTTATTTTTGTTATTTTTCGCGTCAATTAAATCAATCGATGTTATTCTAGGCCAATATAATAATGATAAAATCGTTTTTGTAAAAAAAATTAAGTGAATATTTTTACTGTTATCTGCAACTAACAAGGGCTTACAAAGTTTTTCTATTTAGTTGAAATATGGGGCAATAACGCTAAACGTATTATTAGCCAATTATGGTAAATTAACTGTCTAGGTACCACTACTTATTAATGAAAGATAACTAAAATTATGATAACCTTAACGCAGATCTGGTAGAGACAGATTTTAGGAATATTCAAAACTACTAAAACACTAATAATTTCATCTGTTATTAGGAGACATACATTGGCTTTCTTTTTCCTTCGACTGAAGAATTACAACACTATTTAATACAATAGGCATGGGTATAGCCTATATGTGATTGTAGTATATTCACAATTGTGCTGTTGTATCTGATGCTGTAAAAAGCCGGGTATCGTTAACTCCTCCTATTGTGTCTTCATTTTAAGCTATTTCCATTATTGTATTTGACATTCGTTTTGTAACATTACTCATTTGGTTTTAGTTAAGGATTTCGTAATATACGTGCGTCGACAGTGCGACGACGCAGCGGTACTGTTATGTAGTTTCACAATACAAATCAGAAGGATTTTTTTTTGTGACTGAAAGGTCACTGCCTAGAGGAGGCATTTACGGCATCAGGGCGCAGGGGGCGCTTAGCCTAAGCCTATTTAAGAGTAACCACGGGAGATTGTCTGTTATTTGAGTGGCATTTTGTGGCGTGGGCATTTACATCTATTGTGGAAACAAAATAAAAGTATTAATTTTAAAAGAAAAATAAAATAATTTCTGTCGGTATTGTATGGAATATTATTTGCCTGGCGGAGGTTCAAAAGAATTTCCATTTCAATGCCTGACCATTATGAATACACAATGGTGCAGGGGCGATGTCTCCGTCATTTACCTTATACAAAGTATTTTTGTTTTCTAGAATCAGTTCAATCTTAACTCTATTTAAAGAATTTCATGATTATATCATGAACTATCACTGTCTATTATGTACATATATTAGTACTTTCATGCATAATTTAGATTAGATAATTTTGAAAATTTAATGAATTTTTTTAATATAATTATAATTTTTTTTTAAATTTTATTAAATGTTTCGGAAATACAAGACTCAAAATACACCAGTACATACTACAATTCGCATGTTGTCACGAATAATGACGATGTCACGAAATTATATATGAATACTACCTTCTTGAAACCGAGCCGAATTGTTTTTATTCTTAATTATTTCCATTTCTGGTTGCTATATTTATGTTTTACTGAAATTGCTGTGTGAGCCTCTCGTGGATTATGTCGTTCGAACAGTGGAAACAGTCCGTTATGTGGAACCTACACAAAGCTTTATTGATGTCGAATTGATGGAATTTAGTGCTTGCACAATACTGATAAAACACGAACTCTGCTAAATATAGGTTTTTTGGTCCATATAAATTCCTTTATATACTTACTGTTAGTGCTCGTTACTCATATGAATTTGTAATTTGCACTATAAGCGTGTAATAATAGCCTATGTAACATCCGCATATTTTAATCGGTTCGTAAACAAGTAAATATTTGAGCTGTGTGCAGATATAGTACAGACACAATAATTTCAGTAAATTATTATGGTTTACTCCATTTGAAAACAAATCAATGACATGATTAAGTCCAGAGGAAATTCAAGAATTACGCGCGCAAAACTTTGTAGTTGACTATACCCCCTCCCCCCCCCCCCCCTATCACAAGAGCAGACCGCGACACGCGCTCGCCGTAGACACGCTACGCTTGGCGAGAGCGGCCCACGTAGGTAGAGCAGTGGCAAAGTTCTTGCTACGGACTATGTGCTATATGTGTATCTCTGTATCTGTTTATTCGTCTGTGGTGTTTGTAAGTATGTATGTCTGTGTGTGAATATGAACATTTATCACACACGCGCTCGCCGTAGACACGCTACGTTTGGCGAGAGCGGCCCGCGTAGGTGGAGCATTGGCAAAGTTCTTGCTACGGACTATGTGCTATATGTGTATCTCTGTATCTGTTTATTCGTCTGTGGTGTTTGTAAGTATGTATGTCTGTGTGTGAATATGAATATTTATCACACACGCGCTCGCCGTAGACACGCTACGCTTGGCGAGAGCGGCCCGCGTAGGTGGAGCATAGACAAAGTTCTTGAAACGGACTATGTGCTATATGTGTATCTCTGTATCTGTTTATTTGTATATGGTGTTTGTAAGTATGTATGTCTGTGTATGAATATGAATATTTATCACACACGCGCTCGCCGTAGACACGCTACGCTTGGCGAGAGCGGCCCGCGTAGGTGGAGCATAGACAAAGTTCTTGAAACGGACTATGTGCTATATGCGTATCTCTGTATCTGTTTATTCGTCTGTGGTATTTGTAAGTATGTATGTCTGTGTGTGAATATGAACATTTATCACACACGCGCTCGCCGTAGACACGCTACGCTTGGCGAGAGCGGCCCGCGTAGGTGGAGCATTGACAAAGTTCTTGAAACGGACTATGTGCTATATGCGTATCTCTGTATCTGTTTATTCGTCTGTGGTGTTTGTAAGTATGTATGTCTGTGTGTGAATATGAACATTTATCACACACGCGCTCGCCGTAGACACGCTACGTTTGGCGAGAGCGGCCCGCGTAGGTGGAGCATTGGCAAAGTTCTTGCTACGGACTATGTGCTATATGTGTATCTCTGTATCTGTTTATTTGTCTATGGTGTTTGTAAGTATGTATGTCTGTGTATGAATATGAATATTTATCACACACGCGCTCGCCGTAGACACGCTACGCTTGGCGAGAGCGGCCCGCGTAGGTGGAGCATTGGCAAAGTTCTTGCTACGGACTATGTGCTATATGTGTATCTCTGTATCTGTTTATTTGTATATGGTGTTTGTAAGTATGTATGTCTGTGTGTGAATATGAATATTTATCACACACGCGCTCGCCGTAGACACGCTACGTTTGGCGAGAGCGGCCCGCGTAGGTGGAGCATTGGCAAAGTTCTTGAAACGAACTATGTGCTATATGTGTATCTCTGTATCTGTTTATTTGTATATGGTGTTTGTAAGTATGTATGTCTGTGTGTGAATATGAATATTTATCACACACGCGCTCGCCGTAGACACGCTACGCTTGGCGAGAGCGGCCCGCGTAGGTGGAGCATTTGCAAAGTTCTTGAAACGAACTATGTGCTATATGTGTATCTCTGTATCTGTTTATTTGTATATGGTGTTTGTAAGTATGTATGTCTGTGTGTGAATATGAATATTTATCACACACGCGCTCGCCGTAGACACGCTACGCTTGGCGAGAGCGGCCCGCGTAGGTGGAGCATCGGCAAAGTTCTTGCTACGGACTATGTGCTATATGTGTATCTCTGTATCTGTTTATTTGTCTATGGTGTTTGTAAGTATGTATGTCTGTGTGTGAATATGAATATTTATATTTTATATACTAGTAGTGACCCGTCCCGGCTTCGCCCGGGTACCACTAATTATGTTGATCCGATCGCTACCAAACACAGAAATGTGCCAATCTGGACAATCCCTGTAAATTTCATCGAAATTGGCCCATCCGTTTCAGAGTCTATAGGGAACATACATACTTCGCGTTTTATATAATTTTTTTTCATTTAAAGTATCCTATGTTACTTCTAATCCCTCCAAGAATATGTGTACAAAGTTTCTTGATGATCGGTTGAGTAGTTTTCGCGTGAAAGCATAACACACAAACTTACATTCACATTTATAATATTAGTAGGGATGTTGTTTTATAAAAACCTATTTCATCTAGTGCACCTTTATAATTTTTTTCTTTAATGCGCGGCTGACTGGTATAAAATGCATACAGGCATTTAATCCGCCAATTGTAGTCGCTTTGTTCAATAAACTTTTAAATAAACAAGTTGGAATATAAACGAACAATGCAACCGCAACTAGAATTGTTCGGATATTATTCGATGTGCTCACGTAAAAAAAGATTAAAATATTGTCTTACAATAAAGAATAACTAAAACTATTTATTAACCGTGTTAAGTGAACAAATACTACAGCAACTTGTTATTTTTTTGTTGAAAATATGAAATGATAAAGATAATAGTTGATAACATTTTTTGGGAATCGAACATTAGACGCTGGAACTGTAATTTGGCTTACGTTATAATTAGCAACTTAATAATCAATTTCAATAACGTCAGTGTTTGATAGCTTACCAAGTTATGGAGTTAAAATTTAATTTATAACAAAACTTCGTTCATCGCGGATTCAATGATGTCGTAACACACACAAAAGTGAGTGTTCCAATAAATCTTTTCGCTTCCTCTGTATTTTCAGTTTGAAACATTTTCTATTCAGCAATTATTAAAAAGCGGAAATAAAATTTCATTTTATATACTGCACCTCAATGTGTTCAGCAGTTAGGAATAATGAGCCACTCCACGCTGAACTCTTTCTTTGTTATTATCAAAGATAAAGTATTTCTTTTATTTTTTTTACTTATTATAACCCTTAAGTTATTGCCTTTTAACAATTCCGTTCAAAACTTTGCATTTATATTTTTTATTTCGTTTATTGTAAAATTAGAGCAAATCAAATTAAAAAAACTGTGTAAAATAATTTCGTAACAAGGCCTATGAATTAATAATACAAACAATAGCTCAACAATATAGTATGATTGTTTATAGGAATCAAAACTTTCGAACCCTGTCTCAGTGGTTTATCATAAGCCAAACTTATAACCAATAATATTTGTGAGTTTATGTATACTCATATCTCTAATCAACATAATATAATATTATAATAGTTAAAATTATTTGAATTTAATAATACATCAATTCAATTCTTAAGGCAGTCACAGACGATCGAAGAATCACATATGTGATTGTATAAACTATGGAATTGTACCACGACCCCACAGATGTATAATATGTGTACCAAGATGTATAATATATGTACCAAGATGTATAATATGTGTACCAAGATGTATAATATGTGTACCAAGATATATAATATGTGTACCAAGATGAACAATAAATTAGAGGGAACAGATCATAATGCATATCTCTCGGCGAGGTTCCAGACTAGTGCGGGTTGGTGGATGTCATATGTCTTTGAATCTGTTTGTTCATAGACATGCCGGTTTCGTAACGATGTTTTTCTTCGCCGCTTTTGGAGCAGCGGTGATGAAATAATTACACAAATTAATGCCTGGGTTCGAACCCACGACCTACAGTACGTTAGTCGGGGCCTGTACAATGGGCCACCACTGCTTTACTTATATATGTACATATATATTTTTTACATATATGTATAATAAAAATATTTTATATTATTTGCAAATACCCGCTTAACTTTTTTTTTTAAATTATGAATACTGATCAAAATAAACCAAACGAAGACCAACAAAAAAGGAGGTATTTCAAATATACTTCATTATATTACATACATCTGTATTAATAGAATTGTTTTCATTACCATTTGTCCTTATGGAACACAGAGGCCGAGTTGTTTACTGTTTTATCCATTTTTACGACAAAGGTTTACGACGTCATTCCCGGAAGTGATATGTCGCCTACTGTTTTGCCGAAACATCCTATCCAAAGGCTTATCAAAATTCCATAATATTATACTTTCACTTCAACCTTATATTTTATGGCATCTCAGAGAACAACACTAAAAATATTTGTAGTAAAACAGAATCAGAACACATTAAATATTTTTTCATCTCGTACAAAAAGTATGCTCCGTTTAGCAACAGTCGTAATAGTGGCAGAACCTGTAACAACATCTGTTGCACGAATGGGCCGGCTCGACGGCTGAAATACCACACAGAAGACAGGTTTAAGAAGTATTCTGTGTTTTGTCTGAGGAGTGAGGTCCTGGAAGAGGACTAGAGTAAGGCCTACTCTAGTCCTCTTCCCCTTCCCATCAATTTCTAATAAGAAAAGCTAGACCAACGCATCTGCAACTCATTAGCGCGTTGCAGATGTCTTTGGGTGACGGTCGCTTGATGTCGGGTGGACCGCTTGCTCAAAGGCCATTGCCGCTGCAACAGACATCTCTGTATAACAAGAGACGAGTATAGATAGTGAGAAATTATTTTCCTTCGGGAAAACTCTTATCTTCTCTCTGATCTTTATCGGAATACGATGACACCCGAACTGTCAATGAATGATTGTATTAAATGAGTGACATTTTCTTATCCATTAATATGGAACTTTATTGTTTAGTGTCAAATGTCAAAATGAATGTCATTGTATAATATAGAGACACAGAGTTACAAGAAGCTATTGGAGAGAGCACGATAAATACGAACTTTTCCGAAAAATTACGAAGGAAAATCTTTTCTTACTGTATAATGTATCTGATGGCGCTGACAATTATTTAACTCGTACATGCTGACACGTAAAGGGCGAGACGAAACGTTATTTTTAACAAAATTTGTGTTCACGACAAGCTTCCGTTAAAATGAAAGCATAATATTTTGAAGGGAATTTCCGAAACGTGTTTGGCTTTGTAAGGGATAAAATTAATCGGGAAATCGAACGCGAACTAATTTAACCGCAGAATCAGCCGGAATTCGTTCTGAGCGTTTCAAGTGAGCGTGAGGTTGGTAGGCCGGGATTTTAAATGTTTTATTTTTTCGTAATATGAAAGTGTCCATCTTCAATCGACGGCGCAATACTATAATATTATTTTCAAATGATACAATCCGTAACAATATAAGAAGTATTATTGTAGCCGAATTCACAAATATAATAATATTTTTCAACCTTTTCCCGTTATTAAACTATTCAGTCGAAAGGGTAAAATTTCCGCTCCAATGGACTTGACGGAGTTTTCCCATTATAACCATGGACTACGACCCATCTAACAAAACTTTCAAACCAAGTTGCCATCTCACCTCTGCCTCTTTAAATCATATATTTGTATGACAATACAAAAATTAATAGATGTAGTCACAAACTAGATTCGTCTCACAGCAACGCGGCCCATCAGTCCCGCCCAATGAGAATATAAATAGTACCACGTTTTAGGGCTCATTTGATATTCGCTTGCAACCCACTGGTGGTCGCGGCCCATAGTTTGGGAATAACTGCTCCATTTTTGCTTAAAACTTCGGTGTGAAACTTTGACTTATGTCAATTCTGAATTTATATTTCATTAAAAGAAATAAATATTTGTTGACATACGCAGTTTTTGTTTTTTGTCTTTAAATTATTAGAAAATTGTGTCAATAATATTATTTAAATTCTTTGTAACCAAATAAGCTTATGCTTAGATTGATAACGAAAATAAAAGCAGTCCGCACCGCAAACTGTAAGACTATTGTCGCTTAAGCATACTTACTTATCTCTGTTGTTTGTATGTTTACTAATATTAAGTTCTCTCACGAACTTTTATGTAAATTAGGTAGTTAATAAAAACAAAAGAATAATTCGTAGTCGTTCAAGAGGTTAAGATGCTCGCCATTAAAAATCAATACCAGTTCAGTGATCAAATATTCTGCAGGCTTCGCGGCGGAGAATCCGGGCCACGCCAATCGGAATTTCTATTTAGAACCAAGAACCCTAGCCCTCTCGAGCAAGATTCCCTAATAAATTCCACGATCATTTAGAATGATTAATGTAATTTCAATTACTACTTTGTATTCAAAGGTGTGTGTTATATTTTAACTAGGTTATGACTTTGTTCTTCGTATAGATTGGAATTACACATGCAACCATCAGAGTTTCTAAACAGGTGACCCTATATATTACTTTTATATAAAGGAATCTCTTACACCATATTCGAAAAAGAAAGTGGGTGTAAAAACCACTTGGGATAAATTTAAATTAATTTTTTCTTCATTTATCACATATACATGAAATATACATAAACCTCATTGCAAGTGGCCCACGATGGACTTACGATAAAGCTTATCTGCTCTAAAATTCATACGGAGGCATATCATAAACAACAACGCAGCACCTCCCGCAAATACTAATCACCTTGTGAATGGTGCGGTCGTCGATCAGGTTCTCGTTGACCGTTTAGCTACAAGCTCAAGCGTCATACACTTCCATGACGCTCCATAAATCACCTAAAGAAGATTGAAAATGGCAAAAAAACGGCTCACTGGTACTGATACTTAGGACACGTATCGTTTTCTCGAGATGAAAAAAATGTAAGAGATAAAATAATGAACGTTCAAGTGTAATAGCATTCTGTGTACAAAATTTATTACAATTTTAATTCGTTTTTTTTTAAATTTTGATTTGATTTAAGAAAATATAGTTTCACGAATTACCAATTACGATAGTCAATAAATTCGGGCTTCGGTCATGGCTTCGGTGAACTGAGGCGGCTAAATTAGGCGATGGACTCGAAACTTGTGCTGCGAGATGGAATAGTTAATACACTAACATCAGTAATTTATTCCTACACTATGTGATACTTTACAATGTAAAATATGATTAATATTGTAAAGCGTTTTAAAGCTATTCTAATGTAACGTTGCTTCAATATTATGAAGGAATGTTTAAACTAACTTAAATAGTAAAATTTATTAATGTTTTTTGTAGCGGATCGTGCTTTATTACAACACTAAGAGCTTACAGAAAAAAATATTTATACATCGTAAAGAAATACAAGTGGTGAATAAATACAATAAATAGTGAGAGTGGAAGGTTTCCTAAGTTGAACAAAGTCTATGTGTAACGAAGGCTTTGTATAACTTAGAAGGAAAGTGCTTACCACCGTACAAACTTGGACGTGTTACTTAGATTTGTAAAATAAGTTTGGGGGTGGTAAGGAAATACCTTTTTTTACTTTTTGAAACTTTTTTAATTTTAATTATTCTACTTACTCCGTCATATTATCGTGGTTCGTCGTTGTTCATCTTCCGTTACAGAGTATCTCTAATTTTTTTTTAAATGTCAATGTATTTTACATGTACGTCGGTTATTAGTTTAGGTAATTGGAAAGTAATATTTAAATTGTACACTATATTGAAAGATTTAATTTGATAATAAAACATTAAAAGATAAACATACCTTAATAATAATATTAAAGCAAAGTTTTATTAGATTTGAGATAATAAGATTGAAATATTCATTAAAATTCGTTAAGATTATCTTGGCTTTTACCTCAAAGTTACGATAGTCCTTGAGAATGAAGATGTGAAAGGGTATTATCGTTTTAAAAGACCTTATACAATGTAAGGGATTCTATCAATTGTTATTAACAAAAATTATTAAGAAATAAGTATCATCCTTTCAGACAGCGTGGCAAAACACGAGGTCGTGGATTCGAATCCGCCATTCGACTATTGAGGTTAACCATATTACAGTAATGTCTTAATTTAAAAAAATGACGGTTATCGGAAGACACTGTTAAACGTATAAGCTGAGTCACTTGATGTATACAGACACAGTTGTTGCGCCACTTTTTCATAAATAGTTTTGTGTGCGAACGAAACATTTGTTTAGCTTTGGAAATGTTTTCATCTCATAAATGTCTGTACTTCAAATTCGATTCTGCACACAATCATGCGCCCACGCGTCGAACACGGCACGTGTGTGACGTGCGATGTCGTAAAATATGAAAGTTCCGTACAAATAAAATGTTTATAGGAACATAAGATCCGGTCGTACGAACATTTTAACTTTGTTTTTGTTTAATTTTTGAATTGATTGTTGCAGCTTGCTACAGTATTGGATATAAAATAATTATAACTATATAGGGTTGTAATAATTAAACACTGTAAGTCCCCATACCAAAGTCGCTAGTAGCCGAAATAACAATCCTATATCTAAGTTTCGCTCGTAACATTTTCATTCACATCGTTTTTAAGAAGTATGGATTCCAGTCCAGAGTCATTTAGACTGGCTTAGGCTGATCTTTGAAGTATTCAATTATACTGTTATTTCTCGAAACAGTATTTCTCATAACAAAATGGAATATTCAAAAAGTAATACGAGTTCCATCATTCGTAGTTATATGTAATGTATGTACTCAGCAGAAATTGCATTTCAGTCACCTTGTCCCCTAACACGAAATTTATGTGAAACCTGTCATGTTAGAAAATGTGTGTTCCGCAATGTAGCTTTGTGTTCTGACTATGGTATATAAACTTTCATAATCTTACTATTTAAATGAGATTTTTTCTCCTTTTTAAAGTTACAAGTTTTCAGACAGACTCTTGCCACCATGGCAGAAGGAGGACAGTTGGACGACACTTGAAATAATAATTAAAGGAGTTCACAAATAAAAACAGGCGTTTTTTAAATATTATGGTACTTATTCATTATGAAATTACACTTTATATTTCCGTATTATAATCATAAGTTGTTTCTATAAAGAAAGGGTGAAATAAATACAATCCCAGCTTAAAATTATGAATGCAACCCTTCTTAATTATTAGCAATTCAAATCACTTAAATCTATTAACCTTTTTTTGACCTTTTTGAAGATTACCATTTTAGATGAATTTACTCTGAATAAAGAAAAGATCAATCTAAAATTGAATTTTAATTAAAAGACATTGTTCCTACATGTGCAAGTGACATACAAAACATCAACTTCTAGATTCCCAACTTCCGTGGAATTAAATCATTAATTGACTATTTAAGAACTGATATGTAACAATTCTCTTCATTACTTCTTCTCGGCCTCCGGTCTGGCGTTCGTAGGTTCAAACTAAAAATTTTATTTTGCCGTTTGCAATTTCAAACCGTGATTTCACACGCTTTGAAATTTTCTGCACGATAACTTCGAATTATATATAGATAACTTGAATCATTACCATGGCCACCGACATTTTAAATGAACATTACATGTACCTCTGGAACAGTATTACTTTCGGGGTAAAGGTCCCCATGTCGTTTTCTATACTGGCAATGTGTATGCAAAATTTCCATGCTGATCGATTCAGTCGTTAAAGGGTTAAAGCGTATTAAACAAACAAACTCACATTCTCATTTTTAATATTAGTTAGGATTCCAATTCTTACGTACAAAAAAATAATTTAATGAAATAAATTACCAACACTAAATTACATTCATAATTAGGACTTAATTAGATCCGTACATATACGCATAGCAATTACTGTCTATTTAACGGGTTACGTTATAAGAGAATACGTTTTATTGCTCATAATTAAAATGAACGTAAAACAAATAGTCGTAAATTTACAAATAAACTCGTCGTATTATTTTAATAAAACAATTTAACGACAGCTCAAGCTGTTGTGTTAATTAAAGTTATCCTTATTGGAGATATCAACAGTTCATATTTAAATTTCATACAGTTACCAAGATGAGAGGAGTGGAGGCGCCTAGTGAAGCGAGCCGCTACGTCTCGATGACCACGTCAGGTCTGTCAAGACTGTGCCGGTAGAGAACAGACACATATGTGTTAGGTTTTATTTCATTACTAAATATAATTTTGGTAAAATAGGACACTCCTGTTTTTATACGACAATTACGTACTACTTACTAATATTATAAATGCGATGTTTGTATGTATTATTACCAAAGATAATTGTTTGCATTTAATTTTAGTAGTGTCGGAATTTCTAAGGTCCTTTATGTTGTGGTTATTAATTGCCGGGAACACCTGCGTAATTATGAAAATGACCGTCTCAGTTACAATAAACCTTATTACTAGTCGTAAACCAACTTAGGAATTGAACAGCTAAAACATCAGGTGAAATGTATTTAAAATATAAGCTGAAAGATATTGGTTCTTTTGCTTTTTTCATTTTATATAATGATAGCTCTATAAGGATATAAAATGAGTTACGTTTTAAATAGGTTATACTGTAATTAAAGAAAATTAACTGAAAATTAACTCAATCAGTTTTACAGTGGTAATGTCCGCAACAACAACATATGATGCACGAATGGCCCGGCTCGCGCGCAAAAAACACGCAGAAGTACTCTGCGTTTCGTCTACTGAGTGAGGTACCGGAGGCCTAATTTCAATCCTCTTCCCCTTCCCACCCTTTCCTCATAAGGATAGGATGCGAACGGGAAAAGGATAGGGCCGATTGGGTTAACAGGGAATAGGAAATATCTTTTTTCCTGTCTTTGTTCTCTCTCTGTCCATTAAAGGTAGGCAACGCATCTGCAACATCTTTGCTTGTTGCGGATGTCTATGGGTAGCGCTCACTTAACATCAGGTGATCCTTTTGCTCGTTTGCCACCTTCTTCCATAAAAAAGCATGCCTTCCAATCAATTAAAACAAAGATCTGATTAATTCAGCGAATTCATTTTAATTAAATTACACTGGGAGATAGTCGCGGGAACAGCTAGTATTAATATATTTTTCTGTACAATACCAACGAAACTAATAACTTCGGATCAGATTACGTATTTACGATTCAATATGAAATAACCCTTGAGGTTTTGAGAATAACCGAGCTATGTATGTGGTTGTAAGAACGAAATATTTTTTGTTGTTAAAAGATAAGAAGTCTATTACATTTTATCATTCAATTTCCGTTCGTGAGATTGCCTGGCGGTGTTTATTTTTTAAAAACCTCTTCCTTTGTTTTTTTATAGCAGGACTAAGCGGTTGTATTGTAATATAGTCCCATTTTATGTAATCACATTTTTAACAAATTGCTAAAATTTCGATTTTTTTTGCTCGTTAATGCAATGTCGAATCTACAGAACACAGATTTAATTATAGTTGCTTAAAATGTTCGTTATACCTGTTCTCCATGTAACAAAACCTGTGACGAAACAGTCACATAAAAACTTTGAATTTTTTTTTACTAAGTAATATAAAAAAAAATTACCAAGCAGCTATATACTTAACATCTAAAAACTTTTTCGTCCATGTCTTTATTAGTTCGGGCACGTTAAAAGGATGCATGAAGAAAGAAAACACAAAACAAATTTATGTAGCAAAAGTGAGTGGCAGTGTTTGTAGGGGACGTCCTAGGAGAACTTATATCGACCAGATTAATGTCTTACTAAATAGGGCGATATAAGGAGCACCCATAACCGACGAGCATGTATGCGTAGATGTATGAATGTAGAAGAAGCGCGAAAGGTGTGCCAGGATTGCGACAAATGGAAATCCATGTTCTCTGCATACCCCTCTGGGTTACGGGCGTGAGCGCATATTTATTTATTCTTTACTAAAGAATCAGACATTCATTACAATTCCACATGAAGTAAAGTTATTTTTTTTATAACGTTAATATTCTCGTCAAAGCAAAGCGGCGTCACATAGAGGCAAGACCTAATGATCCTCATTACGATGTTCTTAAGCTAATGGAACATTTCTAAAGTCGCAAGACCGCGATGTGGTCCATTACTCCGAACAACTTTAATGTACTTCATCTCAAAGGAATTTATAACATAACTATTGTAATACTTTGGACTTAAATAAAGAAGCGCTCATGTCCATAACACAGAGAGGTTGGCAGAGATTCACCAGTCACCAATCTGGTCGGCTTAAGTTCGTCTAAGTCGTCCTTGATCTTTACAACATAAATTTGCCTGGCCTCGTTACTTTCGCAACATAAATTTGCCTTGCCTCGTTACTTTCGCAACGTAAATTTGCCTCGTAACGCTTACTTCGTTCATCCTTTAACATGTAACCCGAAGTTTAAAGTTTATTTTTATAGATCAATGTATAACCACATCTGGTCATGAATAAATCATTTGTTTGTAATTTACGTCTAAATGTGAGATTAATTTGATTATTTTTTTTCCTAATACATTTCGCTCTAGCGGTCCTCAATCATACTGAAGAGGTCACCTCTTGTACTCTCTTATGACTCTTTTTCCAACACTCAATCAAGTTGTTTGATATTTATTTGTCAAGCCATATGTAGGTGGCAGTGACGTTAAGTTAATATTGATCTGTATAAAATATAATTCTGAACTTGTTTACGCCCAGGTTCCACAGTCATCAGCCCTTTATTCGGGATAACCAACGTCACAAACAGGCGAAGTACCTTAAATATATATTTAAAAAATATTTTAAACTGCATTCAATTTTTTTAATGTAAATCTCCTGGGTGTTAATCCCAGTGAGACACTCTGTATACTTGTTGGTATTACAAGAGTAATACGTAAGTAAGTATCATCTCCACGCTACCAATACCTCCGTTCTTTTGTATGTTACCAAAGTGGTCGATATAATTTTGTCTATGACCATAGACAAAATTTCACTTCTCTACCAAACTTGCCGTTTATTTTTCCTACAAATTTGAAGACAAGCCGCCTTAGACGATATTAGGTAGGGGAAAATCTAATGGTTTCTCGTGAACAACATGCGTCTCATGCAAGATGCGTCAGCAACAAGCTTATTTGAATTGGGAATGGTTTCAAAGAACTTTTTTTCATTTATTTAACCCCTATTCAATTTTGAATTTTATTGTCAAGACACAAGGGCTTTTTTAACTTGATTAATTATTTATTTTTGAGTCTTAAGTTTTCACTTCTGTCAGCAGTCTTTAGGACTGCGTGTTTTTTTTCTTCGATATCTGTCTACGTTCATCCCTTTAACATGCTTTAAGCTTGAAGGAAACCTTTGTATTACAAGCAATTATCATTATATTAACCGATACATAAGACAAAACTATATAATCACTATATTTTTCGATACAATACGTTTGCAACTACAATACTCAACACGTTTGCACACACACACACCCACGCATTTAAACTCGAACACATACACACACACTGTTGAAATTAAACTAAAAAAATCTTACATATACTAACATTTTTACATTAGTTAGCACACACACACATACATGCACACGCAAACAACTGGCAAAACACTGTAATTCCTTACCACAGGCTACTATGTATGTAGCCTATTTTTTTTTATAAGATAAAGTGGCAAACGAGCAAACGGATCACCTGATGTTAAGTGAGCGCTGCCCGTAGACATCCGCAACAGTCAAATGTATTGCAGATGCGTTGCCTACCTTTAATGGACAAAGGAGGGCACAGACAGGAAAAAGGACATTTCCCTTTCCCTGCTAACCCCCTCCTCGTCCAATCCTCTTCACTTTCCCGTCCTATCCTTATGAGGAAAGGGTGGGAAGGGGAAGAGGACTGAAATTAGGCCTCCGGCACCTCACTTATCAGACGAAACGCAGAGTACTTCTACTTCACGCCTGTTTTCTGTGAGGTCGTGGTATTTCACCGGTCGAGCCGGCCAATTCGGTAACAGATGTTGTTGTTGCGGGCTCTACCACTGTACAGATACAGTGTAATGGGAACCTAATTTTTGTGAATTTAGAATTTCCAATCTAATTATAAAGTTGCCTTTTTTGTAATTTGTAGTTGTTTTTTATAGTTGTGTGTTTAATAACGATTATTATTATTATTATACAATGGCTTGTAAGTGTACTAAATAAATGACCTCTTGGAAATCTAGCACAAGGTATTCAAAATAGTATTGCATTTTAACAAAGTCCGGCTTGAAAAGAAGAAAAAAAATTCTTATGTAACGCTTGCGGACAGCAATAGTAGCCAAGAAATGGACGGCTCTATAACAGTTTCCGTTCAACGTCGAGCGAAAGAATAAATTTCATTTTTCTGTGTAGAGAATGAAATAGGTACTTTTGTGTAGACTTCTTATTATATAGCAATCTGATTACATAACTTGTTGTTGTTATAATTGTATGTTAAGAATATAAACAATAAATAATTCACACGTAATTCTGGTATATGAACTTAAAACGAAGTCAAATGATACTGGCTGAAATTTAAAACTATTCCATAACTTATTATGATGGGATTGAAAGGATGGATATTCGAGCGGTATAATCTTATTAATTAAATAACAAAACACATCTTACACTTTCATAACAAACTAATGTATCATGTATGATGGCGTAGTATACTGCTTATTCCATAAAGAATTATAAGATTAAGATGCGAATAATTTACTATCAAAATATGCCATAGCGAAGCAGTTCCCACGAATGACATCGTTTGGACGACAGTATGATTCCCAGTTCTGGCAATTGCGTATTAACGATCGTCATTATCATGAACTAAAATGACTTTTATATGATTACAGATGCACAAACAAACATTTCGGATTATTGTGTGTCACGTCTTATGCTTATTAGATGTCTAGTTATAAAGAAAAACAAACGAGGATATTAACAGCAGTAGAACGTGAAGTAAAGGGCCTCATTCAAGAGGGATAAAAAGACACATCCCTTATTTCTTCCCTTCTCTCTCTCTCTCTCTCTCTCTCTTTATAGCTTCCTAATTCCTGAGGGTCACGACCACTCTTCGTGATCTTCTCTCTTACGGTCTTCTATGAGGTCCTCTGCGAGGCGGACAACGTTGTGCATTAGACTTTCAAGTGTTATTTTGCCTGACCAGCGCATAGGGTGGTGGGCTCTAGGTCTCTTACGCTGAATTTTTCCCGTACTTGTGAGTCTTATAGATTTTAAGGCAAGAGTATTGCGTTATGACCAACATATTCTAAGTAGAAAGTCTTTTAGTTACTTTAAGTTATTGTCATATAGAAAATAATAAAACAATAAATAATCATTTGTTCTGTGTGCAGTCTAAAAGATTTATTATAAAAGGGCTAAATCGCAAGCGTAAGTTTAAAGTTGTGATTGCGAATAAAAAACCTAAATTTAACACAAAGTGTAGAATGACAGAGATCACCACTACTTTGGGCACCAATTAGATTGTTAAACAAATCTTTTCCCACAGTTTAATTCCCGCCTGAGCAATAAAACCAGGACCTCCAGCTCGCCTTCTAGATTTCGTAGATAAATACATAACATTTGATAATTCATTATTATTGAAGTACTTCTGTCGCAGAAAAAAATATCTCAATCTAAGCAGTAAAATGTCGAAGCTTATTTAACCGGTTAAAAGGTAGGCTTTGACGTAGAAAGCTTTCTTTCGAGTCGATAAAAGGGTGAACAAAGAAAATATCGCGCACATAAATTCAACGTGAAGCAACTTTAACAAAACAAAACGTAAAAAACTGAACAAAAATATTTCCTATAATCATCATACATACATACATATTAAATAAGAAACTGACTGACAGACCAAACTACTGGGCCTAGAGATTTGTATTATGCCGTTGGTGAGCACTAAATAGTCGTCTAAAGTAGAGGATGAAATTTGGTATGAAGAAATAATAGTAATAACCAGAGGTCAACTGGATTACTATTATTTTATCTTTACTATTATTATTTTATATTATTTGACTAGAGGTCAACCTACACTGGATCACTGTATCTGTAACTGTACGTTCAATAGGGTTTAACTGGACAATAATTAATTAAATTACATGTCGTCAGCTTGTCATCTATAAAAGTACAGACAAATGGGACTGGAAATCATCAGCAAGAATGGTTGTGTGACTGGACTGACACCCTCAAAAAAAGATGTTTCAGAAATAGTCTGTAGATTGGATAGGAAAAACAATTATATAAGGTTTTTTTTTCATTTTAGAGTTTAACACACATTGATTAAATTATTAAGTATTTAAAGGAACCATGAACGTTGTTTTAAAATGTTTTTATAATTATGTCAATGCGTAAAATAAAATTTCCTTTAATCATTGCGGCATCGAATGTGTTTGATATCAAATTTCTCTTTCTACTACGCTACTTGCGTATACTACGTAAATCTGTTTCAGGTTTCGTATATCCATTATGAATTCTCTACTAAATAAAGTCTTTGAATATTGTTATTATTTATTTCATTTATTTTTTTCATGATTTATACATAGGTTATTTTAATATTACATTCATTACAATTTGTATTTAACATGTATACATTCAATGTGTATTGAATTATATTATCCAATCTACGTGTATTGTACGTAATAATATTTTTTCCATACAGTCGCAACATATCTGATATTTACAATTACTTAAAGGGTGTTATGATTTTCCGTTTAAATCGTATCCATTCTGCGACATTTTTCAAATAAAATGGCGTAGAATGGAAAAGAATGAATCGACAAATTAATCGATTATATTGTGAGTGGTATTAACTTTGTATTCAATATATACTTATAACATAGTTATATATAGTATTTTTTATGGAAGAGAAATTATGTCACATAACTTTCCGTCAGCATAGGCATATGGCTGAAGGGAGATGGGGGCCTTGGCCCTGCACTGCAGCAGTTTATCATTCGGCAGGTAACTATTTCAAATATATACCATAAAAACCAAATCGTTTCTTACAAACCACAAAATATAAATATTTTATTTATTTCTTAAATGCGAAGAAAATGTTTAAATACAAAATTACAACTGAACTCTTAGCTATCGACAAATATTTTTTTCGTAGGAGATTGTATCGAAGTCGAGTTAAAAAATAATCGATTATTTATTTAATATATTAAAAATTTATATAAAGTCGATGGTGCAGACTGACTGAGTAGTAACAGATGACATGATCTGTCATGTCATTTTTGTCTATTAATGTCACCATCACAAATATGTTATATAATATGATTACTTAAAAGCTAAGTTTTGTCAAAATTTTAGCGACATAAATTATTCTCCTTCATATAAGCCTAGTTTGATATAGTTTACACCTGGGCACGGAAGTGTATGGAACGTGCCTTTGTCCTTCATCTGTTAGGTTGTGATCTCTAATTGAGATGCTAAAGTCAGTGTGTATGATTAATAAAAATCGAGTGCTATAAGAATGTCAATACATTAAGGTTTAGTGATATAAAATACATTAAAAATCATCGAAGTTACTAGAACAGAAAATAGATTTTTTTAAGTTCATCGCTCTTATAATATCTGCAATTTTCACGTAAAATAATCTAGAGAAAAATGTGACGACGAGCTTCATATGTTATCCGAAGCTGTTAACGACAACCGACCACGACGCCATTTTGCGAGTCTGGAAATTAGTCGTTAGCTTAATAATATCGTAATCTGGCTCATTAACGCAACTTATTTCTTTTTTTACTCAGCGTATAAATATCGTATTTATACATATAGCAGTAAAAAAACTGACTAGCATGTATGCAAACCCGCGTCGTTTGCCAGCAGCGTTAGTGCGTCGAGCGGCAAACTCACGGCGATGCTCGCGAAATGAAACGTCATTACTTCTACAATGGATAAAATAAGAAAGGACTTAGAGGAAGTTTGTATAAGGAAATAATTTGTGTCTGATGTAAGTTGACCACAGACCTATATAACCGGACAGTGGACAATCGTCGGTTAAATTGCATTGGAACCACGGGGCTCAGCAAATTTAATATAAAAGTTGACAAGAGCCTCGAGCAGCATGTTTAATATTTTACGCAACTTTGAGCTCAAGTTTGCGTTGCCATGGTTACTCGAATTAATTCAACGAATTGATTAATAACGGCGTTATGGAATTATGTTTACAATGGTACGTCTTGACTAAAGTAAGCGGATGTTAGTGACATTTAAATACGATTTGCATATGTTTTGTTCTAGTTACAATAACCAAACTTTCACATCGTGACCGACTAGTACGAGTATAGTTCAAATGCTTAAAAATAACTGTACCGATAATATACTCAGTAAATCTTGAATTATTAATTACAAGACTAACATTAAAAAATATTTTCACGCAAAATGTGTCAAATTAGCAAGCATCAACTTTGCGTCTAGCCAACCTACCTTCAGTAGACGCCTATTGGTTGGATGACGAAAATTGTATTTGTACGTTCGACCATCACAATAATATTACCTCGTGGCTTGGGAAATGTTTTTAAACTATTATTTTTTATGCCAAAACCAGATCGTGATAACCACGACCACTCTGATTAGAGTAAAGCAGCCAAGAAGAAGAAAGCAGAAGTTCAAGATGGTCGTACATACATATCCAACACACCTCGGGCACCAATTCAACATTTTGAGAATGACGCAATATAATTTAGGAATGGTTCTTATAAAAACACGGACAAAATGTTAATTTTCACTTTAAAACTAGTGTAGGATAATGTTATTTTAGGGTTAATGTGCTTTGTTTCAGCAACTTTATAAGAGAAACTAAGTACTTAAAGTAGCTTTTATAGCGAATAGTCTAAAGTGGGGATGAATGTTTGTATTGAGAAACAATTTGAATCCAATGTACATTGACCTCAGATCTATATGATTTGACGAGATAATTTTCCAGCCTAAGCTGAACCCTATTTAACACATAATCATAAATGCTGGAAAATCGTCGATTTATTAAATTAAAAATTAAACTTGTAATTTATATAAAATAAAGCATTAAAAAGGCAATACAAACGTAATTTCTATCCAATTTAAAAGAGAACATTTACTTATACGCCATTATTAATTCACTTATGAACGGCTCTGTTTCAGTATAAACATATAAAGCACTAGTTCCTAAACAAACTGAAATGTGAGAAACATGTTGTAACTCGGGAAAAGACAAATACTACGTTCGCAATTCCATACTAACTACAGATGGTTATCACATTTGTTATTGTTAGTTTTAAGTATTCTATTCAACGTGTTTCATTATTGTTTTTGTGCCATGTAACAAAGTATGGACAAAAGAAACATTTGAGGGACAGAAATTACATTTTAGAACTCGTTCGACGTCATCCAGCCATCTTAACTTCGGCCTACCCCAAACACATACTTAGGAAGTCTGGAAACTTCTGGAAACATCCTCGCGATGTGTCTTGCCCATCGTAGCGGTTCAATTCTTATGGATTTGATTATGTTTCACATTTGGTAGATCATGACGCCGTCGAACGATTTCAAAAAAATATTGACTTCAAGAGCTGGAAACAAAATGTCCAAAGTGAGACTACACAGAAAAAAATACTGGAACAGGCCCAGTTCTACCCGGGGCTACCCTAATTTCAAGAGGAAAAAACACAGGCAGTTGCCGCAGACCCCTTGTCTCTTAACGGTAAAATTTAAAAATGAATACATGAGAAACAAATTAAAAAGAGTGTTGGATGTCGCGCTAGATGATCACGGTGAACCTATAAGATTTTCCCCTACCAAATATCGTGGGACTTGTCTAAAGATGTTATGACTTTCAATAAACATGTTGCTGGCACGTGTCGCATGTTGTGCTTGATGATGACATGAATCTTCAAGATTTTCCCCCACCAAATATCGTGTAACGCGACTAAAGAAATTTTCACTTCAAAAATATTGCCACGGTTTGCCTAACCATATCATTTAACATTAAAAGGACGTCTTGTTTGATTGGTCGAATAGCGTAAAAACTAATCGATCAGACATTTATTGACATGTGATATCTATCACTAACCTAAAAAGCTTTCATTAATAAATAATACATTTCTTCTAAGGTTTTATTTCTCTTCGAAATGGCAATGAAGAAGTATCTTTGGCCGACTGTCGGAGGCTAATATTTTTGACGGTTAAGTTTGTACTGTATGTTCCATTGTGACCTACTGTAGCCTAAGTGACCTTAAGGTGGCTTCACTTTTGGGACCTGGATGCTCCATCTGCAGGTATATATCATCTTTGGTTTTAACTTTTATTTTTGCTACTTACTATTTGGTCCACACCTGAAATGAAATACAAAACTCTAATCGTTTAAGAAACAACATAACATTTTAGTGCGGGTCACCAAAGTTTTATTACTTTTGAAGTTTGTTTTCTTTATTTGCTTTACACAAAACTTCTGTCCACGTACGATAGAGACTAGTAGTAATAAATAGAAGGATTTCAATTGCCAGTTCAAATTTATTTTGAATACGAAAGTTATGTTAAGTTCAATTGAAAATCTCAACTGAGTTCTAGTCAAATATTTCACAAGCGAAAGTCAAAGAAATAAAAAAAACAAGTATTATGTATTCCATAAAGAAGTTCGGCAGTACGATAACATTAATAAGTTAAGTAGAAATTCTTTACTTTTGGGCAATTTATTAGGCGAAAAGGCCAGACTCATAAACATAGATTTGTTGTTTTAAGAAAAAAAACACGCAAACTTTTGACGTAATAACCATATCTAGTTTGTGACAATCTCAAGTAGATTTGTGTTTTCATAGAAGAATTGTGTCTTTATAGGAGATGAGAAGGAATAAGGAAGAATTTCCTTTTATATCCTAAGCAAGTATAAAATATGAATAAAATAGATATTTGAATTGACGAAGTAAGTTATGCGTTCTTGTTTATTTGACGAAAAATTATGATACCTAGGCACAAACCTATTTTATATTAATCATTAGTTATAGTATGGACTCGTAGGTTACGGATGCTAGAGAAAAAGATTATTGTATAAGGGGAATTAAAGTGACTTCCTATAAGTCACGAACATGAGTCAGACCGATATTTTGGACCTGAGTATATTATACAATTAACACTAACGTTGATAGAGCCAATAGCAATTACACGAATACAAAGGTTTGATAGGTGTTTAGTACAATTATTCTGCGTTTTATCCGATGAGAGAGCTGCCCTTTCTTAGAAAAAACGTTAGGAGGTCAAAGATAGGAAAAGCAAATATCCTAAATTTCCGTATATCCTCCTGTGTCCAATAAAGGTAGGCAACGCATCTGCAACTTATTAACGTGTTCCAGACGTGTATTAGTAGTCACTTAATTTCAGGTGAACCACCTATTTTGCCACCTTCATCTATTACAAAAAACTAGAAAAAGACTCACGAAAAACTCTGCTCATTGTCACAAATGTTGATAGGCGGCACGAACATCAAATGCGCCACTTGCTCGATTACCTCCTTCTACCATAAAGACAATAGTCCTTCTGAATATTGTTTAGCGCACTCAGCTAACGTGTCCAACGTGGACTTTTGAACAAGTTCAGTGTTTCCTTTGTTCGGCTAAAACACAATCTGATCGAATGCGAGTGTTTAATAAATATTTTAATAGAAACTCGGTTAGAAACATTTTTTATATATTTTTCGTTTTTAGAACAATGATACAAATATGACATGTTACTGTCTACATGTTTTGTTAAATTTAAATAAAATCTGAATTAATTATATTTACGCTTGCATTTTTATTAAACATGCGAGTAGTTGTTCCTTCGAGCCGGATATGAACCAGCGACCTATGGATTAACTAACTAACTAACTGCTCGCATGTGTAATAAAAATTCAAGCGTAAATGTATTAATTTTACATTTTATTTAATTGAGCAAGACATGTAGATACATGTCATATTCTTATGATTTTTCTAAGAACGCAAAATACATAGAAAAAGGTTTCTAAAGGTTAATACTTATTAAACAGTGAGGTAGCGTCATGTATCCGAAAATCGCGGTTCCAATTGTGAATCTAATCTATCCCGAGCCTTTTCATCAAAATCATTCCAGCCATTTCGGATGCGTTGCCACATACTACAGAGGTAGTATATAAATATTTCATTAACATATTAGCAATTTTCGGAACATAAGTATTTAATAGAAACCTAATTTCAATTTGATACGGCATATCGAATGTAATTATGTACATTACCATGTGCAAACTGCTGGCGAAGATATATCGCACGTATTAATTCTCTCGAGAATGCTCAGACATGCAGCTGAAATATACGATCATAGTTCATACGATGTACATTGCATGAATATATTTGAGCAAGACATTATCATAGATTGATTCAATAGATGCTAATGCCATTTCAATAATGAATTTTCAAAAAGGCAAATCGTTATCTGTTGTTCTTTAATATTAAAAGTAGTGACTGCATAGTAGTATCTAATTAATTACATACAGTGCTGAATACAATACATAAAGTTTCACCAGCGACGAAGGTTACTTTTACTCAGTTCCTTTGTACCTGATTGCAATAAAGATGTAAAGATAAGTTAAACTATAAAGTATAATATAATATAGCAACAGAACTTAATCATATAAACGGATGATTTTCTACTGCTGACACGGGCGCACGGACGACCCAAGGGTCTTTGCATAACACCAGCGCTGGTTACTCCTGCGGGTAGCCAGCACATAGCTGAGCAAGGACCTTATTCGTTCAGCATTGCAATACTTAGTAATTAGGTATCTATATTTTTGTATAACTTTCTTTCCCATTTTGTTATTTTTTACCTATTCTTTCTTTAACCTGTTTATCTTTAAGTCTGGAGTGTTGTATGTTGAACGGATTAAATGGATTATTATTATTATTATTATTATTTCCTTCACACATATTTCTTGCTTTAAGATTGAAATCTATCCATCTGCTTAATAAATTTTCACGTTAAAGAAATAGCTTCAGCTATTTTGATTTTCCATACGATCTTGTTTCACCCTTTCATCTCATCAAATATTAATAATATTTCGTAAACAATATACTCTTATAGAAGGTATGTTTGAGAGGAAATAAAAGGATAATTTAGACGCCAAACTCGATACATAAACGGGAACATCGCTTCTTACCTCGATACTTAGTGACAGCAAACATAAAAGGAAATTGATATTGATGTGGGTGTAATTTACCAAGGCCCATTATCTACAGGTATACACGAACAAGGTGAATAATACAGCGAAAGTTTTATTTATGTATTTACAAATATACTTTTTGTTTTTTTTTTTTAATATTGTAATAAAAACTATTTGGTTTGTAAGCGCAATTTATAGTATAAAATATTTTATTAATTATAAAAAAATATTTCATATTTTTTTTCTTCCTGCCTGTTTCCGAAAGCATAACACCAAACATCATATCCGCACAGCACCTGGACCTCCTGAAACATGGACCATAGTCCATATTATAATAGGTTTTGGCTATGAAATTTAAACAAGATATTAGCAGGTTATCGAAATAATTTACTGATATTTATTTTTAACCATTCCCAACCAAGTTTAAGCTTGGTACGGTAAATAGTACACGAAAATAGTCATGTTGCGGATTCGAACCCACGACCAAGTTGTGCGTGATTCGCAGTCCGTACCCTTGACCATTAGGCTACGGACACTTTCTAAAATATAGATAAAATAATAAAAAAACATAGCTTTTGTGATAAGTGTTTGCTTACTTTTAAAATTAGATTCATCTTTTTATATAGACCTACTGATCTGCCCCGGCTTCGCGCTGACATCAATAACTAAATGATGTTATTCCAATCGCTACCACCCACAGGATCACCCGCTAGGCAAATCTTATTATATTTTATTTCCTAAAAAAACATCGAAATCGGTACACACGGTTCTGTTTTCACATCAGGAAAAATATTATAACCGCTAAAGAAAATGTTCCGTATAATGGCAAGTTATAATCCTTTACAGCCTTAATATAGAGAATAAAACTCTTCGCAGTACTGTGTAGAACATATTTCTTAAACAAACAATTGGAATACCAGTGCGTCTGCATTGCTGTATTTTTTATATAAGCTTACTCGCCAGATTACAATATTGTTTTAGCAACATACAGTTTATTTACCTGACTGACTCAGAAGAAAAGGTAATGTATTTCGCGCGCGTTTATACATATTTGTATGTATGTCCGTTCCATTCTCACCTCCTGAAGCACTCACAACTTGACCGATTTTAGAGTGAGCTTTGATTTTTTTTCTATATACAATAAGTGGCAAACGAGCAAACGATTCACCTAGTATTAAGTGCCCGCTATCCATAGACAGGTGACAGCAGGTTAGTGAGTTGCAAATGCGTTGCCAACCTTTAAAGAACAAAGGAAGGGATAAAAATCTGAGCAAGCGATTGTAACACACTTTATAATAAAAATATTGAGATTTTACTTCGACTTGCTACGTATTTAATTGTTCAACTTCAGTAACGGCAGGAATAAGGAAGTTAGGAATAAGATTTTTTTGTTAGATTTAATTATCAAAAAACTGAATTGAGTTAAAGAACCAACAAAATTATTTTTATGACAATTTTTTTAATTTATGAGAGTTTTGTAAATTAACGCCAGAATAAATTTCTTAAATTTAGATTTTTTAATACAATCGCTCTTGATATTTTTGAAGTAAAACCTTCTTGCCGCGTTACAGGGTAGGGGAAAACCTTATAGGTTCGCGTTAACAACATGATCAAGGAGCGTCAGCAACATGCTTTTAAAATTTGGAACAATTTCGATTAATTTTTTTCCGTTAATTCTCTTGTATTATTGTTGTTTATTTTTGTTGATTACTTGTTTATTTTCGAACTATCGTCGCACCTTCTCGCTTGTTTTGAGTTTCACTTCTGTCGACAGTCCTTAATACTGCCTGTGTTTTATTTACGGAGCAGTTGGTTGTCTGAACTTAAGTGATCACCGAAGATTCGTTGTCAGCCATATATTTCATAAATACTCTACATAATTACGTTAATAAATATTGCAAGATATTTTGAAATTCTGGTTTTATTGTAAAGTGGAAATTAACAACCTCTCTCCATTCTCTTGGACGACGAGATCTACTTGTCTAGAAATACAAAATTACTTTTCGAAGAATGGGTTGATTTGCATTATCCTATTCTAAGACCTCTCCCAGCTAATGTACTCATGTTGACTTATCGAGACTTCATGTGAATTGCGTCTGAAAATAGGTTTATTTCTACAATGAAATTCTTGGATCGAGATACCAGAGATGTAGCCGATTTAATACTCTCTGAATATATTAAGTACTAACTAGCTATTGGCCGCGGCTTCGCACGCATTCGTTCCTAATTTTCCAAGCTGCAACATTAACCAGATCTTCGGTCCATTTTTGGGAGGCCTACCTACGCTGCGTCGACTTGTAAAGCACCGCCATTCTGGGACCTTTCCTACGCACTCCCAACTTATATATGTGTTTTTATCAATTGTACATATGTTCGATTTTTTTCAAATGTAATACAGATAAGCAAACATACAAACAACTAGTGTACCGTATATTAACGACATAACCCAGCATGATATGTCCATGTTACACTAACTCGCGTTAGTACACCATCAAACACGTAAATGACCAATGACGTAAATGAAAAAAAACAATGCCTAATGCCAATGCCAAACAATAATGAGAAAGTTATCAACCAAGTTTGTGTAAAACATAAAACAATGAATGTTTTGTTAGCATAAATAATAGCTTTATTGTTCATTGTTATATTTATGATATTATAAATCTGCAATTATACTCTGACCTAATCGTAATAAACCCTTGTAATGGTTAATATCTCATGTAGATCTCAGGGGCAATGTTTATCTCCGCTTGGGCCAGGGACGCGGCGGCTTGCGGTCTCGCGGTACGATCTCGTACAATAGGGAACAGATTAAATCTTAATATCTATGCATTTTGTATTCAAATTTATATAAGCGTACTTATGTATCCTTATTTAATTAAAAGGTTACTGTACGTTATCACTACAATGAAAGAAAGTATTCCTTAAATACCAAATTCGTATGAAGTAATACAAAAGATACAAGCCACATTATTCTTACACGGTTTTCAAGGTTCTCAACAACTATCCGTCTTTAGTCCCCTACCCGATAACTCCGCAACCGTCCAAATCGTCGCTCCATCTTGCGGCAGACCACCGAAGCGACCTAAGAGCTCTGCGGCCTCCCAATCCGGTAATAATAATAAACTAACGGCCCAGCCGAAGCTCCCAGGGCTTAGGCTATGCGCGCTCTGCGCCCTGCCGCCTCGAGCCCGGTGTAGGTTTAAATGCCTCTTCTAGGCAAACAGTGACCTTCCAGGCCTATACGCTGTGGCGTATTGTACATGGCCGTCATCCTTGTTACCTTCTCCTATTTAACAAGATAATGAATGTTATCCATTAACATACGATGAACAGACGCGACCAGACGACATAATAATTTACATTGCCTGGTAATCAAATACATCTTAGTCAATGCAAATGTTTGCTTCCGAACAAATTAAATATTTACAAAAGGCTGAATAAATCTGTTATCAAATATTTGTTATGTGTCTGGAGAATTTAATCAGTAAAATTATATAAACAATTGAAATTTCTTAAAATATTTATTATGTCTGTGAAATGTCGATGAAGTAAATGTAATAAATATGTGTAACTGTAACCCAGAGGCAGGGATCATGGATTTCCATACAGCGAAAACATGGCACATCTCTCTCGCATCTTCTAAATTCATAGATCTACGCATAAATGCGTAGATTTATGAATTTAACGTTTACGTACACGTTTAACAGTGGTGGAGCCCGCAACATCTGTTGCATGAATGGGCCGGCTCGACCGGTGAAATACCACGACCTCACAGAATATAGGCGTAAAGTAGAAGTACTCTGCGTTTCGTCTGACGAGTGAGGTGGCGGAGG
Organism: Papilio elwesi; assembly: GCA_029849275.1. Lineage (NCBI taxonomy): Eukaryota > Metazoa > Arthropoda > Insecta > Lepidoptera > Papilionidae > Papilio > Papilio elwesi. The sequence continues at coordinate 9,647,581 of CM056697.1, forward strand.
CCTAATTTCAGTCCTCTTCCCCTTCCCACCCTTACCTCATAAGGATGGGGTGGGAACGTGAAGAGGATCGGACGGGGTGGGGGTTAACGGGAAGAAGGAAATATCCTTTTTCCTGTTTATGCCGAAGAGGAAGAGAGGACAGGGAGGGGTGATGGATTATGGGTAAAAAGGACAAATATACAGGATTAACAGAGATACATTATGATCACATCAATATATATATAGCCAGACTGTGACAATTCAAACGTGTGAGAGCAAGCAAAGAAAAGTTGACAAGTGACAGTTAACTATGACATAACATTATTGCGTTTCAAACCTAAAGTATCAACAAGGGGGTTAACGGGAAGTATGAAATATCCTTTTTCCTGTTTATCCTCTGTCCATTATAGGTAGGCAACGCATCTGCAACATATGCTTGTTGCGGATGATGTAACTACTAAGTATGAAAGGTCACGTAAAGTGGACATTTTTTTATAATTATATAAATATTACACAGGTTCTTAGGAGTGCAGACATTGATTTATTCTTCAATAAAAATCTGTGAAGTGGCGCGATGTTCGCTATCGTACCATGTTTGCTCATTGACTTATCTTTTTAATTAAAATCTACATTCGTGTTTTATTACGTTATATAATGATTAATTATCAAATATTTGTACAATGAAACAGCGTTCAAAATTCCATCCAATGCACAGTTTTCTCATGTACTGTTAATACGATATAGAAATTCTTCTTGCCTTACGAACTATGGCCACAGTTTTCTCTCCGAAGCACTTGCATTTTATTTTGTCTCTAATTCCCTCCAAGTAGATCGTTGGCCTATCAGTCGGTCTACTTGGAGGTACTACGTTTGGCTTCATTTCTAAAATTTTGCGAGTCTTTCAGTTATTCGTTCTAAAAGCGACGTTACCCATCGCCACTAAGGTTTAGCTTATGTTTCACAGTGTATCACACAATTTTTACAATTGTCAATTGAGCGATTTTAATAGCCACCTACAAGAATTGAGTACCTTTGTTTAGCGCGGTGAATTAAAACTGTTCTTACTGAAACTATATATATTGTAATATGTCGGTACAAAGAATAATCTGACGCCACTGGTGCACCTATGGGGTCACCTAATCTCCTTTTGTTATGTTCTTGTAAGACCAAACTTGAACTGTGCAATTTCATTAACTGAAGCCATACTCGTATTTTACAATTAGCGGTTTACGTTTTACTGAAAAATATACCATTTGAATTTAAGCCAATTTGAACATAAGCGGTGGGTTATCCTAAACCTAACTAATATTATAATTGCGTATGGGAGTTTTTTTGTTACGTTTTAACTTCTAACGACTAATCCGATCTTCATGAATTGCAAACACATTACTTAGTTACTTACCTTTTTAAAATAAAACTGTTCACGAGGCACATAGACTTCATTAACAATATCGGTTGCCATAGTTATATTTCCTGTTTTGACAATAACAACTTTTTGAGGCATCCCCCTTTCCTTTTGGACCACCGTACGGTGTAGACGTGCACTGATTCTATTAGATTTATTTTTACAAAAATAAATTATAAATATGAAAAATTAAATTTACTACATACTAGGAGTGCACAAAAGTGAAGAGCTCTTACCCCGTGTGTTATTATTTGTACGACCGGCAGTTCTGTTACCCTAGTACCTCAAGACAGTCGTCCGCCAATAACGAGGTACTGTAAATCCCTATTGTTCTATTTGCACGTATCCGGCGCGAGCGCAGGCGGTAACACATCTGACCACTGAAACTTTATTGGAGACCTAGGCTCCGCCTACCCTCCCTCTAGGTGCTAACTGGATTGTTGGCATCTTTTGTCTACTAATACTACTCACGCGCACTAAGTAAATATATAAATAAACAACTATGGAGAACACACCGAACTTATCGTTCTCAGACTCGAACATTAACAAGGCACGCCAGGACACTGATGCTACGAAACTGAACTTTGTTTCCCAGCGTATGAAGAGAAGGAGGGATGATGATGACCTGGAAGCAACCCTAGTCAGCTTCAAGGAAGAAATGAAAGAAATGTTACAATACATGATGACAGCGCAAGAAAGTGAATTAAAAAAAACTGTCACCTACCTTAATGGAGATCAAACAAACAAATTGCAACATTGAAAATTCTATAGCCTTCTTGAGTGCGCAAAATGACGAGCTTAAAAATAGATTGGAACGTCTAGAAGCTCAAAATAAAAAGGACAAGGAATACATCACATTTCTTGAAGATAAAATGGAGGACATGCAACGTGCAAGTCGCAAGACTAACCTCGAAATTAAAAACGTGCCTAAGCTGAATAATGAAACCAAAGAAGACTTAATAAACATGGCGCTGCACTTATCTAAAACTATAGACAGCAAGCTACTCGAGTCCGACATTAGGGACATATACAGAATACAAGGCAAAAAAGAAAATAAGCACAAGAACGCACCAATAGTTATCGAAACTTCTTCCACTATTCTCAAAACTAACTTCCTAAAGATGTGTAAGAATTTTAACATCAAGCGCAAACAAAAATTATGTGCCAAGCACCTCGGCTTTACTAGAAACGAAGATACACCTATCTATGTCTCGGAGCAACTTACTGCGAAGGGTGCCCGACTGTACTTTGTTGCGCGAGACCTGGTCAAAACCAAATTTTACAAATACTGTTGGACTGCATATGGGAGGGTTTACGTGAGAAAGGCAGAGGACTCGCCTGTTATCACAATTAATAGTGAAGCACAGGTTCATTCCCTGCTACAAGGTATCTGACTAGAGATGTGTAGTGGCAATAAGTTTGTGTTTATCTTGAGAAACGTAAATATTATTACTTTGCTTAGTTACCGATACTTACAATTGTCAGTACATTATTATGTCATTGTGACCGCAAATGTATACACAATCAAACACTTCGTAAGCACTTTCATCCAAAACCAACCAACTGTCACACAACATTCACATAAAACTACACAAAACGCTTTTGATATTCATAATTTGTCGGTGCATAACATATTTCATCCATACATCTTAAGCAAATTGATCAACGATAGATTCGCACCTCACACTCTTGTAAATACACTCTGTCATACAAATTACAAAAAATCTTATGTCATAGTTGTTCTACATAGTACGTCTGTTATTAACTTTCCGTTATTTTACACATATTTAACACTTCAGAGCCTCCGTAGTGACACACCAAGTTACCTTAATTCTAAGAATGGATAATATCAAAGAAGTATTTAGCCTAATTGATATTCATGAGGTATCTAAGTCATACTTATGTACGCCAGAATCATGTTCAAGTCATGTCAGTAAAACCAACGGTACCGTATGCATCTTTCACATGAATATTAGGAGTATTAATAGCAATTTTGATGGTCTAACTACTCTATTATCCAGATTAGATATTCATTGTGAAATATTAATATTAACAGAATGTTGGCTAAGTAAAACAAATAATATTCCTAAAATAGAAGGATATTCTTCAGTTGTCTCGAAATCTCTTAACCAAAATGATGGAATTACCATATACTACCAAAACAAACTAAAAGTCTCTATTTCCGAGCCATCTTTTAGTGACGCTAACTGTCTAGTTGTGCAATCGGGAAGTGAGTTGGCTGTTGTTGCTATTTACAGGTCACCGTCTTACAAGAATGTTGACAACTTCTTAGATAGTTTAAACCATGTCTTAACCTCGCTTACAAATATAAATACTGTGGCTATTATAGGCGACATCAATATCAATATCGTATCAAATAACCGCGACTCTAATTCGGACAATTATCTGAATGTTGCATCTTTTCACGGCTTAGTGCCGGCTCATTTATTTCCCACCCGTGACAATAGCTGTCTTGACCATATATTACTCAAAACTGCCAGTGATGCGACATCTTTAGTCTTGGACTCGCTTATCACGGACCACGCCCCAATCGTACTTTGCGTAGATTTAAAGACTAAGCTAGATCCACATAGTCATTTTGTTCGGCGTATTGATTTACCAGGTGTGATAAGGGATCTAATAAACACGGACTTCTCTCCAGTCTTGAATTCCTCTGATCCAAACAATGGAGCTGAGCTTCTGGTTGCTACTATTTCAAATACTATAAAATTACACTCCAAATTATGTAAAGTACCTCAAAGAAAAAGAATACTCAAGCCTTGGATCACACCTGGCCTTCTTAGATGTATCAGAAATCGAGACAAATTGCATAAAAAGTTTAAAATGGACCCTGACAACATGATTAAAAAAGTAACTTACACTAGGTATCGCAATTTTTGTAATAATTTATTAAAAAAAATTAAACGTGAGTATGAAACAAATAAACTACTAAAAGCAAAGAATAACCCTAAAGCCACCTGGGAAATAATTAAAGGTATTGCAGGTATGAACAATCGTAATAGCAACTCATGTGAATTATTGAAATACTCAGACGATCAGATACTTAAAACGGATACAATAAACACCATTAATGAGTATTTTGCTAATACTGGCAAAAACTTAGCTATGGCTATTAATGCTAAAGTTCCTACAGACTCAACGATTAATAGGGTCGATAATTCACAGGGGAATTCCTTATATTTAACCGAGACGGATGAGCGTGAGATAGATGAAATAATCATGGGTCTTCGCGATAACTGTGCTGTAGGATGGGACAATATACCCGCTTCTGTTATTAAATCTTCTCGACACATTCTTATCTCCCCAATAACTCATATCTGTAATCTTTGCATTGCCAAAGGTATTTTTCCTAACGCTTTTAAAAAAGCAATAGTACACCCAATTCATAAAGGCGGGGACGCAGATGTGATTAATAACTATAGACCAATCTCTGTTCTTACTATATTGTCAAAAATTTTAGAAAAAATACTTAATAAGAGATTAGTAAATTTTTTAGACAAATTTAATATATTAGCCCATAACCAATTTGGGTTTCGAAAAAACAAATCTACAGAGGATGCTGCACTTCTACTCACTGATACAATAGTTAAAAATATTGATGCTAATGATAAAACAATAGGTATATTCTTGGATTTATCTAAGGCTTTCGATACCGTCTCGGTCCCGATCCTAATATCTAAAATGGCACATATTGGAATAAGAGGAGTAGCTTTGGATATATTTAAGGATTATATGACAAATCGATCTCAATGTATTAAATTACAAGAACTAATAAGTGAAGAAAAGAATCTTAGCTTCGGTGTCCCTCAAGGTAGTGTACTGGGACCTACTCTATTCCTTATATATGTAAATGGCCTTTGTTTATTAACTATGCCTAACACTAAACTTTTCTCATACGCAGATGATACTGCTATTATTATTCATGGAAATTCGTGGGAAACTGCACGTCAATATGCCGAAAATGCTCTTTCTACAGTGATGAAATGGCTGTCGTGTAATCTTCTCACATTGAACCTGGATAAAACTAAGTACATTACGTTTAGTTCCCGTTTGTCAACTCAACCGCACAGCAATAACTATAAGCTAATTGCGCACACTTGTCTGCCGTCCCAGAGAGAAAATTGTATTTGCAAATCTATACAACGATGTTCAGACACCAGATACCTCGGTCTTGTAGTTGACAGTACACTTAATTGGCGTAAACACATATCTCAATCTGCTGCACGTATTAGAAAACTCATGTACCCATTCAAACGACTGAGAACTTCTGTTGAACCACGTCTTTTAAAATGTATTTATTTTGCACTAGCTCAATCTCTCTTGACTTATTGTATTTCAGTATGGGGTGGTACTTATAAGACTAATTTACTTACTTTGGAAAGGGCACAAAGATCTATTTTAAAAATCATGCTGGGTAAACCTTATACTTATTCAAGTTCGTCCTTGTATAAAACTTGGGAAGTGCTGACTGTAAGACAGTTATATGTGCTACAAGCTGTCTTGCGTAAACACAAAACAGTACCCTATGTACCATACGACTATGTCGGTGGTAAACGTCGAAAAGATATTGTCTGCGTTTCTCAAAAATTTAGAACTACACTAGCTGATCACCACTTTTTTGTTTTGGGGTCTCGTCTCTATAACACCTTAAACAAGTCTGTCAATATCTACCCTCTTTCGTCCATGAAGTGTAAATATACTGTTAAGAACTTTTTACTGAAATTAAGCTATGATGAAACTGAAAATTTACTATGGCCTGATAGATGATATTGTGACATACATACATGCAAACACGCGTACACAAAACAAACACTCACACATACGCACACACACACTCAACATAGATAATATTGTGACATACATACATGCAAACACGCGTTCACACAACAAACACTCACACATACGCACACACACACATATACACACAAAAGAAACAGCTAACACCTAGAACCGTACTATTCAAATTTGTGTAAAATAGCTCAGTACATTGTTAAGGAAAGGCGCCGGTGCTGTCACACAGTTGATACTATGACAGGCACCACCGCTTGACCTATTATTGGTATAATTTTGTATAGTTGAAATAAGTAAATAAATAAATAAAATCTTACTTTCAATTCGTAGTTATTACACGCGGAACCCGAAAATGAGAAATGGATACGTGCGAAAGCAACAACTAGTGGTAAATAAATGATTCACAGTTACGATTCATAGAATTTTACTGGCAGTATTTCACGAAATTTCCGTTCAAACTTTGTCAATGTCATTTCGTATTCAGAAGCTCGGCCGGATATCTTGGCAACGGTTATCCGGGATTTAATTTTTTTTTTTTTTTTTGTGACTGATGGGTCACTGTTTGCCTTGAGGAGGCATTTACAGCTACACCGGGCTCGAGGCGGCAGGGCGCAGAGGGCGCCTAGCCTAAGCCTCTTTTAAGAGTAACTAAGCTCGAGGGTTCCCTCCGTAGAGGGAACCTCGGCTCGGGCCGTTACTTTAATATTATTACCGGATTGGGAGGCCACCGAGCTCTTAGGTCGCTTCGGTGGACGCTCCATGGAGTGACTCGGCTCAAGGGCCCCCGAGAGGGGACCTCGGCTTGGGCTGTCACTCATTACGCGTTTAGCATTCCGATTCGAGGGTGCCCGAGAGGGCCGAGCCTCGGCTCGATCGGTAGCTATTATCTGACTAATATTACTACCACTTCGGAAAGCGTTAGCGCTGGGAGAAGAAGTGGCGGAAGAAACTCCAGCAACGCTTCTATCATGAGTAGGGGAGAAGAGTCTGCCGGCTATGTGGCCGTATCGAGAAGGTAATATCCGTCCTCGCCGGCGAAGACGGTGTGTGATTTGTTTGCGATGTTGTTTCATCCTAGCCTGAGCGATGGTTATTGCATCGTCTCGATAGTCGAGGACGTGCCTAGGTCGTCTATAATCGCGACGGAACGCACCTAGCGCGATTGGTTTGTAGGTGGCGGCACCTACGACTAACGGGTTGGGGTGACCGGCGGCGGAGTCGAAATAGCGACGCGACGCCAACTTCAGGTGTTGAGCTATGGTGGGCAGCTCTAAATCCACGTGTAAATCGATGTTGCGCATGAACCAGGGCGAGCCAGTGGCCCTGCGCAAGAATCTGTTTTGGATCAGCTGAAGTCGGTGTATTTGTTTTGGGGAAATGTGCGCGAATACCGGACTAGCATATGTCATGATGGGCCGTACGACAGCTTTATAGAGTGTCACCATGTTCCGGAGGGACATTTTACTCTTAAAGTTAATTAATGGGAAAAGGCGGCCTAGTACGAAAGCCGCCCGGTTCCTGACCCGGGTCACGTGAGCGGCGAAGTTAAGTTTATTGTCAAGGATGACACCTAGATATTTCACCTTATCTTCCCAGGGAATTGGGCTGTTCATGAGGTGAATGGATGGGAGATGCGTTAATGAATGGGCTTTCTTATGTCGCGAAAAGAAAAGGGCCGCGCTTTTTGCTGGATTAATTTCGATCCTCCATTTCCGGAACCACGCACCGAGAGTGGTGGCTGCGGTCTGGAGGCGTCGACATATAGCGTCAGGCTGACGACCTGACGAGAAAATGCAGGTGTCATCAGCGAACAGGGCTAGCTCTACACCGCGTACGCGCGGTATGTCGTTGGTGTAGAGGGTAAAGAGGACTGGGCCTAGCACTGACCCTTGAGGCACCCCGGCTCGAACGGGGTGCGCTTGAGAGCACACTCCCTCGACGCGGTAGCGGAACGTTCGATTGCTTAAAAAGTCTCGTATTATGCATACGAGACGGTCGGGCATTCCGTACTCGTATAACTTGTATATGAGGCCGTTGTGCCAGACTTTATCGAACGCCTTCGCCACGTCGAGGAAGAGGGCTCCAGTGTTATAGCCGCGTTGGCGTTTGGAGAGAATGTGCTCCGTGATGCGATGCACTTGATTGGTACACGAATGTTTGGCGCGACAGCCGAATTGTTCAGGGATTGGTAGTCCTTTGGTATTCATAAAGGTACGTAGGCGGGCTAATATTAGGCGTTCATAGATCTTCCCAAACGTTTTGAGAAGACTTATGGGTCTATATGACGTGGGGTTCGTGGCCGGCTTTGAGGGTTTGAGGAACCCTATGACCTCAGCATCTTTCCACTCGCTGGGAAAGACACCTTTGGTCATTGCCGCGTTATAAATAAGAACTAGTAGCTGTATAATAGCAGCAGGAAAGAGTTTGGTCACCCTATTGGTGATACCATCTGAGCCGGGGGCTTTGCGTGGACGCAAGTTCTTAATTAATTCCTTAACTTCGTCGAATGTTACCGGGGGAACGGAGTCGCGAAGCGGTTCGTGTTTCCTTCGATCGACCTCGCTGTCCACCATTCGGAGGTGGGCAGGGTCGACCGGTAGGCTACTGGGAGAGCACTGGGCTTCGAGGCTGTCAGCTAGGCATTCGGCTTTCTCTTCGTCCAGCATGGCTGGGGTCATGTTCGGGCGTAAAAGCGGCGGCATCGTGGTATACGTGTCGCCTTTAAGTGATTTGGGAAGCCGCCAGAATGTTAAATGGGATGGCTTTAAATTATTAAGTGTTGTATCCCACCTTTCGTTCCTGAGGGCGGCTATGCGTGCTTTCGATTCACGCTGTAGTTTACGTAGCCGCTTTCGGTGCGATTCGGTAGGATACATATCATAAGCTCGGGTGGCCGCGTTCTTACGTCTCAGCAAGTCCCTGGCGTCCGGGGGCAGCTCCCAGCGATGGTTGTCCATCACTGGGATCTGCCTCGAGCAGTCCTCGATGGTATTTTGGACATAGCTTGTGAGAGATCCGATTGCGACGCCCATGTCTTGCTCATTAATTATTTGGTCGGGGACGGAATCAAGTTGCGGCGAGTCAATGTTCTGTAGCTTAGCACTGAGCTTGTGCCAGTCCACGATGGTCTTGGTTTGGGGCGAGGCTGGCGCAGAAGGCCCTAGCCGTAGTATTACTGGTCGGTGATCCGAGTGAAGCTCGTGAATCACTTTTATTTCGCGTAGGTTGAGATTAATATTTTTGACAATTGCTATATCAAGCACATCCGGTGTATGTTCCACTGTGTGAGGGTAATGAGTAGGCTCTATGGGCGCTACGATTTCGAAGTCGAGTAAGTCCGACAGCGAGTCGAGCGCGCGACCTCGTGTGCTGATCTTAGTTGAGTTCCATCGGATGTGCTTGCTATTAAAGTCGCCTGCAAGAATAGTAGCTCCTCCTATAGATAGTAGGGCTTCGAAGTCGGAGCGTAGAATGGTTGCACTTGGTCTACAAGGAAGGTAAACCGAAGCTATTGTAATGGGGGCATGGCCTGTCATGGCTAGCTGGCAGATCGAAGCCTCTAAGTGCGTTAGCGCGGGCGTGTCGATCGGTACGCAGTGCAGGGATTTTTTATAGTAAACTATAGTGCCGCCGCCCGGGGCGCCGGCCCTATCGTTCCTAACGACTTTATAGTTTGGGACATTCGGGTCCCTTGTTGCAGGCTTAAGAAATGTTTCCTGCACGAGTAGTACGTCGACTTGGTGGTCACGGAGGAAGTTACAAATTTCTTCGCGTTGTGTTTTGACGCCGTTCGCGTTATAAAATGCTACGTTAATCGATTGCGGTTTAACTCGACCATTATTGCGCGCGAGGGTCGGAGGACTATTTTTACTTTTAGTTTTATCTTTCTCTGCAACGGCTAATTAAACTCAAGAGCACTAACAATGTGCTTGTATTTACGAATTAAATATAGACGCGTGCCTATATTTCCGGATGCGTTTAAGTACTCGTCGGCGAAGGTGAGGACCTCCTCCATATCTAGGCTTCCTAGCCTGTTTAGAGACTCGAATGGATTGGTCTCTGCCGTTTTTACGGGTGCAACCGGCTTGGCGGGTGCCGGTTTATTACCTGCGTGATGAGGAATCGCGGTAACGGTGGGGCTCGGCTTGAACCATGCGGAGGCCAGTGGAGTGGTTGTTTGCCACGCGGGGCGCAGAGGAGGGAAGGATGCCGATGTTGGCACTGGTTGGGGACGTCTTACTGGCTGGCGAGATGGTTGCTGGGGCTGCTGTTTACGCTTGGGTGCTTTTGGGCACCCAAGGTAATTAGCAGTGTGTCCCTGCGATTGGCAGAGGACACAGGCGGGGGGGCCAAAGGTGGCCAGTTGTGTTTTGTCCTTCGGACGGGGACAATCAGAGGTGCCGTGGTCACCTAGGCACTTGACGCACCTAGGGCGGGCGAAACAGTTACGGGCTGCGTGCCCGTACATTTGGCCCGGGATTTAAATTTTTCACGTATTAACCAGCACCATCTTCCATGTTCAAGCCTTAGGGGGTACTTTTGAAATGAAATGTGATATCGATTCTCTTCGTAATAGGATAAACTCTGAAACAAGTGAACGTTTGTTTTTAATTTTTAGCCATCGGTTCTCAAATTATTTATAATTTATATTTTACAACGATGCTACCGAGATGCTATGTGCTTTTACAGTGCATTGTTTTTTTTCTGAAATAAAATTAATATCTAAGCATAATCTAGTTTCTTTGTTTGAACGCGCAAATCTCAGGAACTAAATAACTACTGATTCAATGTCAATTGTCCACAGATAATCAATTATATTAGGTCTTTACCTGTGAAATTGCCATTCTTCAGTATTGGCCATTACAAAATAAAACTTTTGATTGGCATACAAAATGGCAATTTCATAGGTAAGGACCTATTATCAAAAAGGGTTCAGCTGAGCCTGGATAAACGTCGGTTAAAATTAATTGCACAGCGGGTGAAACCGCTGGGTTCAGCTTGTTTTTAACAAACGTTTAAGTATTTTTTTAATATTAAATAAGTTTTGTTATCTTTATTGTTTCTACTTGAGTGCGTGCGTACGTGTAAGTCAGTTAACTTTGCAGTAGAATGATAACCCTCATTCATTTCGTACTTAGACTAATAGGATTAGGTCAGATGTGAAACACGGGAACCCTTTTCACGTTTCTTTATTGCGAGTCACATTTCTTTACCTCGACGAGTCGTCAATTGTCATTCTCGTTTCATGCCATGAGGACGTTGAAACAAAACTTTCTAGATCACAATACTCAATTGGGATGCTAGTTAGACTTTTATGGACTTGCCTGGAAGAGGCATCTACAAACTGAGGCAAATAAACAGCAATATTATTGTTTCAATAAGTGAAGTGCAAATTAAGGTTGTTAATATAAATTGTATCTTTAAAAAGATACATTTATATTGTAATGTAAAATCCACATAAACTACTGTTAATGTGCAAAGTTCATACAAACCTTATCTAGGTTTATGGACCCAAAGAGGGTTTTTTGTATCTGCAGCTATTTAAAAAAATCTAGCTTTTTTTAAAATAAATTCTAGTTTTCTTAAACATTTTTCCATCACGTCTTACTTCTAAATCAAATGATAATAAAAATATTCTCTTAATATATTTATGATAGAATAAAACCGAAATATCGTTGGCAAGTTACAGTTGTGGCAACAAATAGTTTTTAGTTTTAACGACATCTAAACGTAACCGTTAAAATATGTTTCTGGCCGCTACGTGTTGTGTACGTACTAAAGTAGTAATAAAAAACACGTAGTTTTTCCATTTATTCCAAAATTATTCGAAGAATTTCAAAATATATTTTTTAAATACCTCTAAATGGATAATCCGATACCCAAACGTAAAGAGACTTTTCGTAAAATGCCGCTCAGTCATTCGATTCCCGCCACACGAATACAAAATTATAAACATAATTGAAATATAAAAAAACAGACTGACGATACCCTATATAAAATAGGTTTTGTTTAGTTTTTCGCTTCGGTGATACTAAAAATACCATAAAAATAAGACGTGTAAAACACCTTTTATATCAGACAAAAGTAGTCCTTTAGGTAGTTTAGTTTGTTTTGCTTACCGCTGCCGAAGAATAATTGGTGCGTATCGCAAATCGCAATGAATATACACACAGGAGAGAAAAAAAGCAAGGTTTTCATACGGGTATACTTTTCTGCGGGTATTTTTTTTCTGGTAAAGCGCCAATACCCAAATGTTTATGGGTGCGGGCTGCGAACATGCACAACATAGTCGTGGATTCGAATCTGCCATTCGAGTATTGCCATGAGCCATTTCCAACAAAGTTTAAGCTTGGTTGAGAATAGTTAAAAACAAATATATATTAAACAGACATACTATTAAAGTATGGACTACGGTGGTACTGTCTATCCCACGTGAAAAAGGGGCGAAAGAACATCAGACGAAACGCAGAAATACTTTTACTTAAAGCCTGTTTTCTGTGAGTTCATGGTATTTCACCGGAGTCGGTCTATTCGTGTAACAGATATTGTAGCCCGACCACAGTTAAAACATTTTTCTTTTTGTTTCGGCTTGAAGTTGAATCCAAATCCAATACTTCTTCATATTTTAATTGCTACGTCACAATTGATGTTAAATTATTCCAAATATATTATAAAATCTATTGCAATTACATTTGTGACACGCTTTGGAAATAATAACCTCAAAATGAAGTTCTAAGAATATCGCCTGCTACATTTATCGAACTATTGTAAACAATACGTTTTAATATCGAAAACTTGATTCGCCCTTACATTAATGAATATACCTGTCAGTTTGAATCACGTCTGGACAACAATATTATTATCCATTTCAATGTTTGATTTGGGTACACCAGAATAAGCATGCGAGTAAAATTATTGATGTACAGACAATATTTTATAGGTATTTTATACGCATACAAGATTACCGATTCATAGTATTTCAAAGACAGTGACAGGAAAATTCGCACATATGAAATGGTGCAAAAAGGAAAAAAAGGAACCGTCATTAAAATAACAAGAAAAAACAGGACAGCTAGTGTTTGTCACTTAAGCGTTAATGTAAACACATGAATAAATAATAAGCTTCCTAATTACGGCGTTTTCGAGTCTGCACTTTTCGGCAGCTAATGAAATTTCATGCCATATTTTTGTATGATATCATTTAGTCCGAATGTTTCACAATTTAAGATTCTAATTTTTGTATAATTCGAACGAAATCATTAAAAGGTTCCAAGCAATTTGAGCAAGTAAAGTTTGTATATTACCCGAATTTCATGCAATCATTTGTTACAGTTATTATTAAGGATTGTAACTAAAACAAGTGAAATAATTCTTCCTTTTAAATAACAGGGAATTAAAAGATCGACGACGATACGTACATTACGTATCTAAGCCCATAAATAGAGGTCTTAGACCGTCTGTGGCAGAGAAATAATATCATTTTCTGAAAGAAATGTAACAAATTGAATAACTCTAAGACTTGAAAAATGTTAAGTTAAAATACAAACAAATAAATAAAACACTACATCCAAATAGATTGTTTCAGGTTTAAATAGAAGAACCCAGATCACAACTCGGAATTTTATTGAAAAAATATGCCTAATAAATCTAGTATTAAATTATTTCTGAGTACTTCTTAGATATGGTATTTAAGAAATTGATATTACGATATCTCTTTGACGTCCTTACAAAACTTAAAATGTTAATAGTGCAGATATGAATGTAACAACTACACTTGGTACATTCATACCTGTACACAAAAAACAGGCGTGACGTAGAAGTACTCTGCGTTTCTGAGTGAGGTACCGGAGGCCTAATTTCAGTCCTCTTACCCTTCCCACCCTTTCCTCATTATGATAGGACGGGAAAGGGAAGAGGATTGGACGAGGAATTTGACACCAGCAACAAATGGTACCCAAGCAAACTTTCTCGTTTACCTTTCTTTTTGCTCCTGCAATCTAACAATAGGTGGAACCATTAGGAATGTTCAGGTGCGTTTATCCGATCTTAGTTATACAATTAGGCATAATTTAGGTTGTTAATATTTGAACATACAGTAGTACATGAGAGGAAATGTAATCCTTAAGAAGGTAAGGCATGGCTTTGAATAATAGTATTAAAAATAACAATCTAATAAAAAAAAGTGTAGCGTAATGGATGTTGTAACTGTAATTGAGAAAGGTATGCTTCGGTGGTGCGGGCATGTATATAGTAACAAAACAAATTTAAGTTGCAAAAGTGATTTGTGACTAAAAAACGGCGATATATCGCCGTTTTTAGTAAGCCACTAATTCTTATAAGAAACACCCATAATCGACGAGCATGTATGCGTAGATGTATAAATGTAGAAGAAGCAAAAGGGGTGTACCAGAATCGCTCCAAATAGGAATTCATAATCTCTGCCTCCCCCATCATCAGCTTAAATAAGCCCTATTCTGGACATTGGTCTACTCCAATGCTTGCCATCATAAACGAACCTCCGCTTGTCGCATTCAACCAAGTCTAAAATGATATGAACATTATACGGACGTAAAGAATGTGCTTACAATGGAACAAAAAATGCCAGTACAGCAGGTAAACGAGCCAGGGATATATTTCGGAGACAGGGAAATAGAATGTATCAACATAAAGCAACGAGAACGCAGAGTACAAACAAATATAATCTAACTTTATGGATATGAGCAAAAAGAGTTCTACAAGGTTTTGTTTTTCAATAAAAATGTTATATATGCACTTGTAATTAAAAATATATTAAAAACAGAAACAAGTCAACTGTGACACTTATATATTTTGTTATAGTACTACCTGGTAATTAGTTCTATGATACCAAATTTACCTTACATTATTTTATTATTTACTAAAATAATACCTTGGAGGGAGGAACCTTTTAGGGAAGCTGTCCAAGTGGGGACTCCTGCGAAGGCCATTTCTACCGTCAGGCAGTTTTGTTTAGGCGTTATGTTATTAAAATGTTACATTATTTACGGTGCCACGAATGCTAACATAGCGAGTGCCGTAGAGTATTACGTGAAGGGTGTCACAGAGAGTAACGTGAAGGGTGTCATAGAGAGTAACGTAAAGGGTGTCATAGAGAGTTACGTGAAGGGTGTATCAGAGAGTGCCGTGTTCATATTAAAGTTAGTGTACTACTACTCATAATCCTTCCTTTATTTCTTTTCAGCCTACAGTCGTCTACTGCTCGACGTAGGACTCCCCTCCTATTGTTCGCCAAAAAGATTGGTCCACTGCGGGCTCCCGCCATTTCTTCAGATCATCTTGTGGGAGGCATACCTACGCTGCGTCGACCTGCACGTAGCCGCCACTCCACATCTTACGGTCCCATCGGCCATCAGAAAAATCACTATTCTAAAGAAAGTTCAAAGTGAATATTCAAGGAGGAGGAGAAGTATGTTAAATAAACTCTTACTTTATTTTTATTCAATAGAAGTAGCTCGAGGTAGTCATTACCCGCTTTAATCAAGCTAAGATTAACATAGCCGGTGCCAGTTATATTCTTAATCTAAAGAAAAATTGCGTAAACCTAGGAATTGATTTCACGACACCAAAGAGTAAAGAAGTTAGTAATTAGGGAAATGGAGAAGGGTTGGAACGCGGTTGGGCCTCTGCTTTAAGAGTATTGTGAGGTCATGATAATTCCCCTGTTGAGCTGGTCGCCTTATGCAATCACTGTGATCTAATACAGTTCAAGTTATAAAGAAATTCAAAGAAACAGAAGTTACAGAAATTTCCTTACAGGCCATTACGATAAATTACTAATTTCATATAATAATTACAAAAATGTTATCGAAATAAAATGAGAGCTTTAGAAATTTGTAAAAGGAAGTGAGTTAGTTCATTACAAAGTAATAAAAGCGAAATTTCTCCAGTAACTTTTCGTTGAGAAATAATACGATTTTGGGCCTTTGTTACAAGTTTTATTTATACCCTTGATCAGTTTCCCTTTGTTTTTTTTTATGTTTAGAAAACAACTTTTTCTCTTTTGGATTTTTTTCGTATTACTTGGATAATTTAACGTTACTTAATTTAACACTCACAGAGATAATTTGGTGTGTTAAATTTATTTTCAAAGATTCATTCTTCTTCTAAGAATATGAAAACTTCTTCTCCTTCTTTTTCTTCAGTGGAAGTGGACCCACGGGTGGAGTCAAGATGATGATGCACTAATGGGCTGGATCGATCGGAGAAGTGCATACTACGATATCATTCAATATTGGGGAAAAGTATATACATCTATAAATGAACCTCGAAAACATGTATTATTACCATAGCAACCGATATTGTAAGTAAAGTTTTTATGTATTTTCCTATCAGATTATTTCCTTATATCCCCGAGAACGGTTGACATCAGGCAGGCTGCCGGTCGTAAAAATCTGTAGCCAAAATCTATAGTACTACAACTGTACTGACCCCACATTAGTGGGAAAAGGGTAGGGAAATGATAATAATTATGAACAAATAACAGGTTATTTTCTGTAATCCTGGCAATGTGTGTGTCAAATTTCATGATATTCGGTTGAGTCATTAGGGAGTTAAAGTATAACAAACAAGCTCATTCATTGCTCTCTCACTGCATTTATTACATAGTTAGGATTGTAGCACACGCATACAAGTAGCGACAATCAATTAAATCAAATATGGTGGCGGAAGCACCAACTCCCATTCTTCATACATCACATATTATACATGCATACATTGCAAACACGAGGGCTTAGCGAAGATTTGAATATCTAATTTCCTGTAGGTAATTCAGTGCCTCAAAGGTGTGGATGATTTATAATATTGTAGAGGCGGATCGACCTTTTCCCCGCCTCACACCTCACATCTCACCTCGACCTCACTTTTAAACAATATCTGCTACTTAAATTGATTAAAATACATTAAAATAGTTTAAGTAACCGTTTTAAAATTTCTTTCTTAAAAGCAATTCATCATTTCGCTTATTGAGGCACGTTCCTTTGGAAATATTTAATTACATCTCGATGCTGAGTAAATTGTTTAAGTCGACTGCTCGAAATTAAATGCGTGTCTACGCATAAAGTATTTTAAATATAAAAACGGTGATTCGATAGCACATTGGTTAGATGAGTCTGTTTATAAGACTGGTGTTCACTTTTCGATTGCCGGCCTACATCTGTGCTTTGTTGAAAGTTAAGTAACATAAATATTTTAAATAACAAAATTACTTTACAAATAACATTGGAAGACAACGATTTGTTAAAATATCTTCATTTTTATTTAAAAAAAATTAAATATGTAACTTACTTATATTTTCTTTAATACAAAGCTTGCCCCAAAGAAGTTTGTGCTAGGATATTTCACGATTGTAGATGGATCACCGATTCGAACTCACGGCTTTATGTTCCACAGTCCCTTAACCGGTTTATTTGTTAAATAAATATATAAACGAATGAAAAAAACCTTTTCGGGTTTCTGGGAACATGGGCCCATAACGTATTAAAACTCAAAGAACTGTCTTAAATGGCTTATAATCCAGACATTAATCAATAAAGAATGCTAAAAACGAATACTACACACTAATACTTTCTACAATCAATTTTTTTTACCGCTTAAAGTGCAAACGAGCAGCGACTCGCCTAATATTAGTGATCACCGACGCCAATGAACATCCGCAATACTAGAGAAACTCCGTTGCAATAATGTCAAGTAGCACACACATATAACACGCACTCAACATAATGTGCACACGAACTTCTCCCAATATAAACATAAATCTTTATTTTTCAACGATCCAAAGGAACGGGGTCACATTTTTCTCGAAGTGTTTCGTCGTATTTCCGAAGTCATAGCTTTAGCTTTAGCTTTTTAACGGCTTTATTACTATTATTATTATTTTAATATACTATGCTTCCATCTATACATAGAAGCATGCATAAGTGGATGTTGCAATAATTAATGCATTATGTAGAACTAAGGGATATATAACGTAAAAAAAAAACTTAAGGAATAATGCACATACATAAAGTTTAGGATGATAATAGTGTAATAAACTAGAATAGCGTTCAGATGTTTCCTGTAATACAAACAAAACTCTTAGGTTATGAGAATTCCTTGGATATTTCGTATTCCACCGTTCATAACATGGCCTTAAACGAAACCGCGTTGCCTTTATCATAGGGATTACTTATGAAAATTGTATTGTTTCACATTCCTAATACTTTCATTTCCTCAAAGTATTATTTGCTTTAGTAGTGATGTTCCTATTTCAGAATATAATAATAATAATCTTTCTCAGCGAACGTTACTAACTGATGATGCGTTTGCACAAAAATAAAGCTTAAATTATACCTTGTTTCACGGCAAGATGGGATTTTTGTAAACAAAGATTTTTATGGTAAATTCCAAATTTTCGAGAAACAACTTTTCCTCGCATATTTATTTTTTATTACCTTATAACATTAGCTATCTATGTTACACAATTTCACTTCACTTTATCTCACGATTTCCAAGACGCCGTGTATGGTAAATGACGTTTGTTTGTTTACAACAATCATATCTTGCTATGAAACGAGGTATAGTTATGTATATTCTAATATTCTGATAGGACTCGCGATTAAAAATCGAAAAAACTAATCCTGAGATGAGAGAGCATTTTTATATTAAAGATCGTCTCGAAGCAAACGTTATTATTATTAATAAGGCAATTTATTGAAACTGTTTCAACCAGTCGCCTAGATACTACGAGAACTGGGGGTCGTGGACTATTGAATAAAATGACCCTTCAATAATTTGCTATTTCTACGTGTCGAATCACTTTCTTAGTGTCATAAACTTTTATGTCTTCCAATAAAAAGCAGCGGTCAGAGGTTTGATTTTCTATTTCGTGATATTTTTGTTACATAATGTACATACAGTTTTTAAGGTACTCTCGTTAAGGTCGGTCGGAAACACCATTACTGGCAACTTGTACCAACTATACATCCTCCTCGATACAAAATATGGTACCGCTATTTGGTTGATAACTAATTCGTAAAACGATGGCATGAATCCGTAAATAATGTAGTTATATAATCCTTGGACAAATTACAGATGTGTATATTAATATATTGTTTTTTTTCTTACTTTAATACAATACATTTTCGCTAAAGAAAACAGCTTCCTTTTCTTTTGTAATAGCAAACGCGAAAAAGAAGAGCAAGGGTACTTAAGAAGCTCTTGGCCGACCTAAGTGTGCTCACTTTCAGATTTCTTAAAATAAATCAAAGCGGATGAATGTAAGGCAACACTTATTTATATATCATTTCAAATATCAGAATATTTTCTTCAAAAATTTACTTTGAATATAATTGATGCATTCATTTTTGGTTTATTTACCAGTACCCTATGTACCACACGACTATGTCGGTGGTAAACGTCGAAAAGATATTGTCTGCGTTTCTCAAAAATTTAGAACTACACTAGCTGATCACCACTTTTTTGTTTTGTGTTCTCGTCTCTATAACACCTTAAACAAGACTGTCAATATCTACCCTCTTTCGTCCATGAAGTGTAAATATACTGTTAAGAATTTTTTACTGAAATTAAGCTATGATGAAACTGAAAATTTCCTATCGCCTGATAGATGATTATGTGTATATTGTGACATACATACATGCAAACACGCGTACACAAAACAAACACTCGCACATACGCACACACACACTCACACATAGATAATATTGTGACATACATACATGCAAACACGCGTTCACACAACAAACACTCACACATACGCACACACACACTCACACACATATACACACAAAAGAAACAGTTAACACCTAGAACCGTACTATTCAAATTTGTGTGAAATAGCTCAGTACATTGTTAAGGAAAGGCGCCGGTGCTGTCACACAGTTGATACTATGACAGGCACCAACGCTTGACCAAAAAAAAAAGGTTGAGGTCTGCAGAGACATACATTGCATGAATGGACTGGCTCGACCAGTGAGTTACCATGACCTCACACAGATCAAAAATTAAAGTATTATACGCTTTTATATTTTATTAATTCTCTCCGAGGTCCAAAGTAAAGATTGACAAAACATTTGCAGTACTTGTCTGGTTGTGGATGTAAATGGGTAGCGGTCATACCCATAAAGGGTCATCTCAATTAAGCGTAATCATTCTTCGAAAAGTCTTTTGACAAATTGTGATAAATGTTAACCCCCGTTTAAACTCATCATGTCATAAATGAGACAGCTGGTGAACTGATTAGTACCCATTACTTAACAGTATTTTTTTTAATGAAATTATTTCACCACTATTTGAAACTAATCTCAGGAACCGCGTCAATACAACTCCATCGAATGAATTAGTGGTATTTGAAAGTATTTTACAATTGAAGTATATTGAAACAGAATGGGGTTTTAAAAGTAAGCTACTCCCGCTCAGTCTTTTATATTGGTTATAATAAAGTAAATACTCGGCTAAAGAATATACGTGGTTAGAGAACCACGTATATTCTTGTTCAATGTAATAATGTTTAATGCGCACAAAGTGAGCTTAAACTGAGTTATACAGACTTTATTAAAATTATGAAACCCTAGTCAAAATGTTCTGTTAACCTCGCAATTATGATTTATTAAAGATCTTTATTCGAGTTTAAAAATAAATTTGCATTGATGGATTCAGTTGTTCTTCAAACTTATTCTATTATAACTACTGTACTTAAGATTATTGTTATTTGAACACATTAGTTTTACAATATTTGATGTTTGAATTAAAAGATATACCTAAGGTCTAAAAGTTAAAGGATAGGCCATAAGGAACGGCCTATAGTATAAGTTACGATTTAAGTAATTTATTACCTCGTCTATTATTGGATCAGAATCTAAGTTATATGTTAGATAATTTATGTACATTGATGAACCGTTTTAAACCACCTTAAAGTGGTTTGCTGAGCTAAATAAGGTTGGAGCCTAGCATAAAATTTTATAGAAATTTTTGGGGTCAAGTGTAGACGTCAAATCAACATAAACTTGACCTCTTGAATTTTGTGTAACCAAAAGTTTTGAAACCGTTTCAATTGGGACAAAGACGTACTAAGATAGGCTACATTATATTTAACTATTAATCTACTAATGAATTGAGTTTTTGCGCTAAATATTATTACCGCGTATTACAAAGACTAATATATTTATGAAAACCAAATAATAAAAAAACAGAGGCAGTGGTAAGGACTGGCGACAGAAGTGTAAACTTAATACAGGTGGTACAACGCGGCAATAGTTCAAAAATAAATAAATAAAAAATATTAAATAAAAATAAACCATTAACAATAAAAAAATAATTCAAAATCAAGAAAAATATTCAAATAAGCATGTTGCTGATGCATTTTGATCATGTTGAACTAAAAGATGATCCCCTACTAAATGTCGTTCAAAGAAGCTAAGGAAATTTTCACTTCAAAAATATAATTGTCGTCTATGTTCGAGTTAGTCGACTGGAGTATATTAGATAATAGCTTGTATTTTTATTACACAAGAGAACTTAATACCAACGTCAAACAATACGAGTATGCGGCATTCGGCACTCAAAAAAGGATAAGCTTCGTAGCACTTTACTTGGCACGCTAACTGAATCCCCGCTTTAAAACATTTTACGTGGAGGATTAAAATAATTCAAACTTCTGTAAGACTCAACTTGCGCGAATTCTTTCAAATTTAAAATTTTACAGCTCAAATAAATTTGGGAAAATTTTAAGAGTGACGATTCACTTTGACAATATCTCGATGATTCACGTGTTACCCAACTGGAAACAAAGTTTTAGTACAAGGTTCTTAATACGACAATAAATTGGTTGTCTTCCAAATGTATACTCATTGTCCGACAAAACGACGGAGTGTACTGCAGAAGGGAAATACTATAATAGTAACAAATACAAAGAATACTCCCAATTGGATTGTATAGTAACACACCACCTCTGTGAGTTAACATAGTGCATATACTGAAATTAGTGCAGTGATTTTTAAAGAAAAATAGAGGCAGTGTTTTAACCAATATAAAATAACAAACACGGTTTTCGGATGTCTAGACACCCCCATCGGTCATATGAATAGCAGATTTTTTTATGACTGACTTGTCTGTATTTGCCTAGAGGAGGCCTCTACAGCAATATCAAACTTAAGGCGGCGGAGCGCAGAAAGCGCCTAGCCGAAAACTCTTTAAGAGTAACTTAACTCGAGAGCTCCCTCGGGACCTCGACTTGGGTTGTCATTCATTACGCATTTTGCATTGCTATTACAAGTTGTTTGATAGGGCGGTAGCTATTATCTGATTGCCAGTATTACTACAATTTCGGAAGCGTTAGCTCTGGGAGAAGAAGTGTGGAAGAAACTCTAGTTGTCAACATTAAGAAGAACACCCTGTCATGTGGTGTGCGAGTTGCAGAGCAATCTTTAAAAGTGAGTAGTTCTACGACTCCTCGTCAAAGCAACTTTGATATTAACAAATTAACAAATTCAAAATATAGACAATAATAAAAAATCAACACATTTAAGTTTTCACAAATAGTTGTGACTATTTATTCAATTTATTTTACCATCTCGCAGCCATATTGCGACTTCAAAACAATTCCAATTTTATAGTCTCTTAAAAACCTTCAACAATACTGAGTTTATACAGTTACAGTTAATACAGTTTACAGTTGAGAAAAATAAAACGGTTTAGTACATACAAAATGAATGAAATTCTAATTCGATTCGATAACATCTTATTTAAATTAAGCTGTATACTTAAACTCCGACGGTGTGATTGTTTTACATATATTTGAACATTAAATTCTTGGAAGAAGTACGTGTAAGTTGTACGTTGATATCTATATAAATATAATAAACTGCCATACAATGCCAGTTAATGCCAGGAGTCTGGATAATGTCACTCGTATTACAAATTGTGTTGAATGTAATAAATGTAAATTTCGCGTATGTTAACTCAATCTTAAAAATATACGTAATGATTCAAAAACCACATAAAAATTAAAGCATTGAAATGCTTAGTGATTCAGTTGGAAAACTATTTAATAACTGAACTACTAAAAGAACTGGACGCAAGGAAATTTAAGTAGATTTTTATTATAGCTCCAGGTGTCTTGTAGTGGTCCTCAATCTGTTTCAATCTATTTCTTAACAAACTGATTCATCGCTTCCCTGCGGTCGCATAGTATGACCGTAGTCTATACTATAGGTTTTGTTTACAGTCGACAAATATTAAATTTGTCCATAAGTGATAATTATAATATCCTAGGACATATTCACACACGGCCATCTGATCCCAAACTAAGCAGAGCTTGTGCTATGGCAACCAGATAACGGATATACCACATATACTACTTTTTTTTTGTAAATACTTACTTAAATAGATAATAACACCCAGACTCAGGACAAACAGAAATGTCTGTCAGGGTCGGAATCGAACCCACGACCTGCGATGTGAAAAACAAGTATCTTACAAACCACGCCAACCGGCCGGTCATGAATGTAGAAACATAGCTTTCTCGCTTTTTCACCAGAAGGGGTATTTAGCGTATTTACTCCATTTTATTTGTTAAAAAAATTGTAATTTATAGTATTCACAGAAAGCATAAGTAGAATACAATGTATATAAATAGAATACAATGCGTTTCAACAGTTTTGTAACCATCTGAGGAAAGCCGCTGTGAGCGCCGAGAGAAATGGTCCGTGTAACGATACGAAATTGTTACCGCTAATGTATAGAGTAAAACATTGTTCTCTAGATACGAATAAATTTTTTAGAGATTTCAAACAATCAACAATAAAAAGGGTAACTAAATAATTAATTAAGTAAAACGGCTTAATTCACGTTCGTGTACAATGTAATATATTATTTAGTGAATACTGGCTCACGAAACCTTTAATAATTTTAATAAATGGTTAGTGTACACTTATAATTCAATTATTAAATAAAAGAGCATTCACGCCCTTAAACAAGAGGTGGAGGTATAGATTACAGATTCCATTTGGCACGGCCGTGCCACGATTGGCCAAAATTTATTATAGTATCGACTACGGTCGTACTGTGCCGACCCCATATAAAGGTGGGAAAAGGGCCGGGAGTAGAAGGTAACTATTTAATAAATAAAAAAAATATTAACATATTTCTTGCAATACATTGCGTATGTCGTGTAAAGAAAATATATTTAAATATAGTTTACAATATTTTTTCTACATATTTATCTATTTTTTATAAACTAATTAAATAACAGCTCAACTCGCTTATAGCTTCACTTGTAGTGCTCGTCTCTGTGCGAGATGGACTGCGACCGCGAACTACCCTGAGGAAGGGCCGCCTACGGGCTTGGAATTAGTCGGTACATACACCGGACTTACATGTGAGTAATGCCCTTATTTAATCAGTTAATTAAAAAATGTCCGACGAAAGCTTAAATAATTTTAATTTTTCATATAGAATAAATGATCAACGAAATGAAAATATCCGTACATATAATTTACAAATGAATGAAATTTGAGAAAATATCACATTCCGAGCCGTTGACGATCAACTTCAACGTGTATATTTCTTTTACAATTTAATTTTGAAACCTCCGCTTCCGTATAAAGTTTTCGTTCGGTTGATCCCTAGAGTGTTTTAATTTGCTTTCAATTCAATGAACTGGCAAAGGTTCGTGTATCCAGTTTCTCTTGCCTTCGTTGAACTCCGCGGCCGTGTGGTCAGATCCTTCCAGTATCCACTTTGTGGTTAAAAGACCCTCCACGCCGACCGGACCTGTAAATTATAAAATTAATGTATTCATTAAAAGCTTAACTTGTGCCAATATGAATGTGCGATGTTTTGACTTTGGAATGTGCAAATAAATAATAATAAAATAAAATTGGTCTCGTATTAACTACCACAATGGTAAGCATGATGAAGAAAACTAAAGATTATCAAGATATCAGAAGAAACAAATGCGTTACCTTCGTATATGAAATTAAGTACGCTTTGAACAAGATAAGAAAAAGCAGAGACGGTGGGGATGTCTGACACATTAAACAGATCAGTTCAACAGTCCATAGTAATGATAACTTTAATATTTGTATCTTAGTTGCTACTAACCTCTAGCATGAATCCTCGCTGTGGAGATTCCAACTTCAGCGCCAAGACCGAATCTAAATCCATCGGCGAAACGTGAAGACACGTTGTGAAAAACGCAAGCACTGTCCACGATTCCTAGGAATTTTCTCGCTGCTGCTTCTGCAAATATATTTAAAATTAATCCAATTATGATCCAACAAAATTGCGTTTCATATCCATGAAACAGAATAATTCTTATTTACATTATGTATACAAGCTCTCTCTTATTTTTATCCATGTAGACAGAGCTACCACAGGATTTTACTAGCTCTGTCTAGAGCTACATAAAGTGCTCTCTCCTTCAATATAACCAAAGATCATTTTGTGTTTTACACTTGTTAGTACAAGCTGATCTTTGGTTGAATGAGGAGCTATAACTTCTTTTAATATTTTTTTAATAAATCGATCTATTTTTGAATAATACAGTTAAGTGTATATCATTATATCTATTTTTTTATTCTTACCATTTTCAGTTACAATAACATCGGTGTGTGAACTGCCAAATTTATGAATATGATCCACAGCCTCATCCATATCCTTCACTAATTCTACGCAGCATTCCAGTGCCCCGTACTCGTGGCGCATAGTCCTCGCAGCAGGCGGACCAAAAGTAAGGTGACTCGCAAGCTTTGGACCTGCGTGTATTTTTACACCTTCCTTTTTCAACATATTACAGAGATCAGTAAACAATGAACTAGATAAATGATCCTCATGAATGAGTAACGTTTCCATAGCATTACAAGCTGCAGGGTAATCACATTTGGCGTCCTTGACTATCTTCACTGCCTTCATTGGATCTGCATCCTTATCTACATAGACGTGACAAATACCTTCCGCGTGACCAAGAACAGGTATATGCTGGGACTGCTTTTGAATACTTCTAACGAGATCAGAAGAGCCACGAGGAATAATTAAATCGATATGTTTTTCCATAGCTAATAAGTCACTAATTTCTTCACGCGTCGACACAAGAGAAATTGCGTCTTCAGCACCGACAGAATTAAGGGATTCCTTGACAAGATCCATAAGAGCTTTGTTTGAATATGCTGCTTCTTTTCCACCTTTAAGAAGTAAACCGTTAGCTGATGCCATAGCTAGAGCAGCTACTTGTGGTAACGAATCGGGTCTGGATTCGAAAATAACTAACAGCACACCAATTGGTACTGTCACTTGCCGAAGAATCAGATTCTCTGCTAATTTAGTTTTCCTTAAAACACGTCCAACATTTTCGTAGCTGGAATCAGCTATTTGTTTTAATCCAGTAGATAACGTTTTTAGTTTTCCTTGGCTTAAAGACAGCCGATCCAACAACGGTTTGGCAAGCCCACCTTTGGTCGCTTCTTCTAAATCTTTAGCATTTGCTTCAAGTATTTTATCTTGTTTCTCTATTAGTAAATCAGATAATGCGTGAATGGCTGACGCTCTTTCTGAAGGACTTAACTGTTGTAATACTCTGCTTCCAGAGCGAGCTAAAAAGTTAAAAATTGCCGTTTTGTTAATAATTTTGAAATTAACGTTTTTGACCTTATAAGAAAGATAAAAATAGAACTTCAATATACCATTTTCAGCTAAGACATCAACTGAAGTAGGGGAATTTGTGGCGAAATCTGTGAAGAAAGTTCCTACTTTCCGTCCACTAATGATCGTCTTAATGGCTTTTTCTTGCATACCATTACATATAACGACACTCACACCACGCGCCATTGCCCATGTTGCCGCGTTTACTTTAGAATCCATTCCTCCAGTTCCAACCTATTCACATTCAAATACAAATGTATGAAAAAATAAAAGAAAACCGTTTTGTCAGGGCCATGGAAATCACAATCAAATTCCATTCTTTATTTGCGGATTAGATTACTGCAAAGATAAATGTTACCTTAGATTTTTGACCAAATTGTACCAGATCTTTGTCTTTCGATGTATATGTGTGCATCATTCTGGCTCCATCTTCCCAAGGTGGTTTGTTATAAATACCGTCAACATCTGACATCATTATTAACAAATCTGATTGCACTTCAGCTGCCAGTAATGCGGAGAGACTGTCATTGTCCTTTATTCCAATGCCCTGAAAATTCAATTTAAGCTCGCCAATTATTCTCAAGAAGATCGTGTCCACGTCATAAGTGTGTAAAAGGACATCCAACACTAACTTACTGGTTATTTTTTGAGTGAGTCATTACGCTTCTGTACATTACAAAAACTTTGAATATGCAAATCATCTTGCAAGGTAATAAGGAAATTTAATTGACACAGTTATTGTTATAGCCAATTCACATTCTTCAGAAGCATCAAATTCGGACATCAGATGGTGCCAACCAATTTTACGAGAGGTACTCGACGTTGTAATTTCAAATATGGTACATGCATTTTTATAAAAGACAATTTACCTTTTTCCCCGTCCCTGGCACGACGGAGTCGTCGTGTATGTACATGGGTGGACTCACAGCATCATTTGTGTTTATTATCGGAACTATGTTTAAAGATATTAGCTCGGAGAGTGTGCCAAATAAATTTTTCCTCGTCTCCTCATTATAGAAGTCTGGCTTGGTTACCAAAACCTGTATAAGAGAAATGTGGTATACTTTAAATCATATTGGAATAAAAATACACAAAAACAAAAGTAAATTACTTTTAATTATTTTCATTTTAATAAATGGGACCATTTGGTCTCCCTTGTCATTAAAGCACCATCTCATTTCTTTATTTAGTTGTTTCATATCTCAACAAATTTGTTTTTTGTTTCATTCTTCCTATTAATTTAATTTTCAATCACGTTTATAAAACTGGTGTGCAGCGATAGAAGCCGTATTTAAGGAAAATATTTAGTAGGTAGAAATTTTGAAATATTGTCTTCAATTGAATTCCTCAATACAAAGGGACAACCTGACTCATATGACACAAAACGGTCCGATGTTGAGATTTAATCAGTCTTCTATTGTACGGGAACGGGCCCTGAGACCGCTACCCGCCACGGTACAGCTATTCTCAACGGATATTACCATTACCTTTACGGTGTACGTGGAATATTAACCATTACAAGGGTTAATACGATTGCCTCAGAATCTTATCACAGATTTATATTTATAATGTACACAGCCCCATCTACCGGAAACCTATCTTTATTGTTTTCGTATACGGTTATGACTGTACTTTCCTAGGTATTTATTTCAAATAAAATCTTATATTTTGTTATTTTATATTGAAAAAGTATGTAGTAAAGTATACTTCGCAACTATTTGTGAACATTTTGAACCATCACAATTACGAAGCAAAGAAAACTAAGGAAGCTTATGCTAGGAGACTGCTTACGACAATAGTCAAATTGTCAATGCTTCGTTCAGTTTCCAATTTGTAGGCAGCTTATAATATACCTAGTCCGATTACAAGCTAACGAAGTCGCTCGGTGTATATCAAAATCTTCTATTTGTTGATTAACTTTCGTATCGTCATATTTAATTTATAATTGAACACCATGCTTGCGATTTTTAATCTAGGATATTAATACACTGATTCAGAAGTCATATAAAACTTTTAAATACATGTCATTTGGCTTATAAATCGACAAATCTTATAATCAATCTGTGACATTTCCAGTTGTTGTTAATAAATACGCTCGTAATTTCAAAGAACTGTTAGCTTTAACAACCTAACGTGTTCTTGATTACGAGTAGTAGAGAACTTATATAGATATAAAGGTATAATTTTGCTAGTCATTCAAAGATTGCATTAATTAATATTATTATGGGCATATGCCTATAAATCTAAATATCACAAAGTTTTTTAAACGTTTATAAAGTATATGTCACAATTCAAAATGTCAAAATTTTGATTAAATTGTGGCTTACCTGTGCTATTTTAACATTGTACTGCGAGAACATCGCATCGTACATGGCCATTAGTTCCGACTGACCCACTGCGGCGGCTGCGCGCGGGTCCAGAATGCTCCCGGCGTCCTGTACACACGAATTAAATTATTTGTTTAAACGGAGCCATTGCATGCACAGCAATTGCTGTATTCTGTTCGAAAATTAGAACGGAATTCACACGTACAATTAGAATTACTTTCAACAATTAACAGATAACAAAACCGACTTCATGGCCAATATATGTAAAATAATTGTAAACTTCTTTGTGTCTAAGAAAAAAGAACCGTCACTCATATAAACAATAAAAAATTAAGTAAAAAATAAAGTTTAAATGGTTGTAATTTCAAAGTTGAAAACCGACTTAACGGTTAGAGATCTATCATGTTGCGAAACAAGTGTTGGATGTGAATCCAAAGCGAGGAGATGTACATAGCAATATATGTCATGTACACACATTGACACGTTGCGCTAGTGTAGTGCCTGTGTCTGTGAATAAGCGTGACGTCACAATGCAAGCGCGTCATGAAAAGTCTGCCCGTCCTACTCGCATGCGCTCACGATCGTATGAAGAAGGCACGTATTATTTTGTTTTTAATACTCATAAATTCAGCATAACATTACACGTGTCACATTTTTAAAACGTATTCACAACCCATCCAACCTTACTAGATCAAAGTAGACTGGATATTATTAAGGTTATTGCAAATTTAATCAAAATAATTTAATTTAAACTTGAAATTGAATCAGTGTGAACGCCAACTTTAGTTAACCGAACTATATGAACAAAAAAACTTTCGGTTTATCTCACCTCTCTGGTGTGGTCACTCGGTGACAAAGTTTCTCTCATCGACATTGACATGAGCAGTTCCTGCGTCAACTTCTGTCTCCCGAACGCCACCGCGCCGCTCGTCACCATTATGCATTCGCGCCCTTCGTGGTGGCATTCTGCTACCTGAAGAACAATAGATAGAACAGTTGTACAGTCCACAACAACATCTGTTACACGAATGAGCCGTCTCGACTGGCGAAATGCCACTACCTCACAGAAGACAGGCGTGAAGTAGAAGTATTCTACTTTTCCATAATAATAAATAAATGAAAAAGGGAAATATTCCTCAAGATTTTAAAATAATTATCTTTAAAATATACCCATGCTTAGATTGGAGCAGAGTCTTTATATTTTACGTATAAAATGACAAGCTTAAAATTGATCTCGATACATTATTTTATTATTATACACAAATTTAAAACCAACAAATAACCACTAAATAGGTGCTTAAGAAGAAGGGCTCTTCAGCCAACCATAAGAGATACTAAAAACCTTCGAGCTAAGTTTTTAAGAGGCCTCTTCCAGGCAAGCAGTGACAAGTGAGTCACCATAAAAAAACAAAGAGTAATATACCTGTTCAATAATAGAAGCCAGTCGTCCCAATGCCAGGCCGTTCCCATCTTCTCTCGTGATGACCGCACTTCCGAGCTTCACGACGAGTCTTCTTGCGTACTTCAGTTGCGATCGGTCGGTGAACGTTCGCTGTTTGCGTTCTGTAGATACTAGTGTACGCTTGTCTACGTTAAGGCCCTGTAACAATATATATTTATATAGTAGCTTAAAAATTACAAGTGGCAATAGGCGAAACTTCGTAGAAAGAAAGACCGAAATCCAAAAGGTTATGTAATGGCGGCCACGGAATGGCGGCGCGCAACCTCAGTGCTGGGGCACCAGTAAGTTCATCCTGAGATCCCGGAGCCGCCGTCCATTGCACTCAAGGATGGCCAACGAGATGGGGTTTTGTGAGTATAGCCTAAAATAAACCTATCTTTTTAGAAGTATGAAGAAATGAAACGCTTGCTCTACCTAGCAATCATCGCCTATGCCAAGGCATTTGACTCTAAATCCCATATCAGCAAGTGAAAAGCTTTACAGGAATGTGATGTACCAACAGAAACTATAGAGCTCATGAAAGCCATAGATTATAAGAAAAGTGCAAGTAGAGTAATATTTAATAAAACGTGAATAGAGATTGATATAAGTAGAGGCATCAGTCAAGGTCACGCTCTCTCTGTGAGAATATTTACTACCGTTTTACAAAACATCATGAAGACTTTAAAATGGGATAACAAAGGTATATATATTAACGGAAAATATCTAAGCAATCTAAGATTCGTTCACATCATACTTTTCCCAGAAACTTCAAAATTATTAGAGTCAATGATAAATTAATTACGTCAGCAATGCAATTGATCTAGAACTCAACACGGCATAAATAAAAATTACGGCATACAAAAATCAATACACATTAACGATGTCTCACTAGAATATGTCCAAAAGTACGCATATCTGTGAACATACAGGTGAGCAATTTTAATTCAATATAAAAAATATATATTTGGGCAAAGAACTTACTGTCTATTGTTTAGTCTTTTTATTAAAATATTACTTTAATTATAATATTTAAATAATTTTAGTCAAAATACAAGGTTAGTAGTGTTGAGTTATAATTTTGTAGTGTTTATTTAAGTTAAATATAAATTATAATTAGCGCGTACACCGAGTAATGTAAAATTACTGTATACTGCCAGCTCTGAGATCTCTAATGGACACCAACATTAAAACTAACTTTCACGGACAACGGTTAGACAAAGGAACTACAGAAAAAATATTTTATCCATGTAGACATAAAGAAAATTATTATCTTTTCTATTTCACTAAATAATAAATTTTTAAAGGATTTTTTTTCGAATGTTTACATGCAACATTAACCCGTGTGATCTTTATCAATCTGCCTCACGACCTCAGTATGAGGCGAAAATGAAGAATTTATATAGAGCTAGGACCTACAAGTAGTATTATTTGTTATTTATTGTTATAAATGTGGTACATTCAATAGCACTTACAGCTATATGCATCGCAGCCAGAGTCAACTATTGGCTCGGCTTCACTAGAGGTCTCAAGTTTTTTAACAGGAAAAATAGTATGAACTTGTGATCCAACTTTACATGTAGTATTACTGAGACTCCGCTGTCCGTCTGTCACCAGACATTTTCACAAATGATGTATTTCTGTTGCCGCTATAACAACAAATATTAAGTAAAAAAAATTAAAGTGGCTGCCATATAACAAACGTGATTTTTTGCCGTTTTTATAGATAGTGGTACGGAACCCTTAGTGAGCGAGTCCGATTCGTATTTGGCTGGTTTTATTTCAAATGAGTTACCTTCGTTTCGACAATCGACAAAGGAAATCAATCAATATAAATGGACAACAATTAATTTTTGATTATCGTCTCTATTTGTGTGCAACAAGAGCGCGGGGCGAACAAACTGCTTTTACCATGCTAATTGGTAGAATTAAACCTTGTACAATGGCCGCTACACTCGTGGACGAATGGACGTCACAACGCGTATACATGTTAAATACATATAATTATATATTTTGTTTTCGGCGTACAGAATATATCATATAAGCATATAAGCATTACGTAAGATATCGGCCATCATAGGGTATATAAAATTTTAAAAGACAACTGGAATAAATAATTAAATGAGTTGAGAAGCGTGAAAATTTTCTACGCTAAGTTTCAATCAGGGGGAAAGGGAATTAAAACTCACCCAATCCCACAGATCCTTCAAGCTAGGCTGCTAACATGAATTGTACAAGTCAATATTTGTTCTTCTAATAAAAAAAAGCTGACAGAAGTTTTTCACTAATAAACACATGACGTAAGACTACTATAGAAAAAGCGTCCTGATTTGGACGCCTTTCAGTCTTTACTTTTCGACAGCTTCCCCACTTCAGCGTCGAATGTTAATTCATATTCCTAAATCCTCCCGAGACTCTCACAAAGTGTTACAACATTTCCAGAAAATTGTATTTAAGTTTATTACAATTTATTTTACAATATTAATTCTGCAATTGTTTTACGATGATAATGTTACGACAAGTCGTCAGATAAACATCGACAACTGACGACTTGTAATAATTTATACACAGATGCGTAACTATGTTATTAACTTGATGTTATCTCGAAACTAACTTACCTTCCGGTACCTGTCGAAATACATACATTAATTCTATATAAACATAATTCGAAGCATCTCATAACCTAAGCGTATTGAATATTAGATACGCAGTTAATTGGAAATGTATCATCAATATTTTAAGGTACGCTTCCTCTAAAGTGATGTAGAGAGATATTACTTAACTTTGTTTATGGCGAAATTTAAGTTACCAATTTACATAATTAATAAAATGTTACGGCTTATATTTACTAAAGCGGTGGTAACATACGTATTTGCTTTTACATGTAGAGTGCTGGTGAACACAGTCTTACAAATATAATGTATAATTTTTTTAATGTTTTTTATTCGTATTCGACGTCGTATTAAGTCAATTCATGAGTTGTTATTCTTTAATTCTATTAAAATAAATTTTCCACTAAGCGGATATATAAATAAGGATAAGGTTGAGATTTTTTTTTGACAGGAGGTGACAAACGAGCAAATGCTTAGCTGATGTAACGTGATCACTACCCATAGGGAGCCGCAACAAGCAAATGAGTTGCGGATGCGTTAGCTACCTATAATGGACGTATCCTCTATACACATAAAAATGATATTTCCTTCTGCTACCCTTCCCCTCCTCGTCCTCTCCTAGTCCAGTCCTCTTCTCCCTCAAATCCTATATTTTTAGTTGATGGGTGAAGAAGACTAAAATTAGGCCTCCGGCACCTCACGCGTATGCCAGAACGCAGAATACATCTAGTTCAAAACCTTACTAGATTAAATCTAATTCATTAGTGTATTCCGTATGCCTCGTGTTTATATAATATTAAATAATTTATATAACACAATAGCTTCTTGGTAGCGTGTAATTTAAATTAGTTTCAGCAACACTCACCGCAAACTGGGCTGAGCGGATGCTTGCTGAACGCTTAATGATACTCAAATAATAGAACAGGCCTTGTCCGACTGGTGTGGCGGATAACCGCAATGAAATGAACATGATTGAACGTGTCAGAACATAGATTGTCTATCGGGACACATTATATCGGTTATGGTAATTCTCAAACGTATAATATTAGAATAACTAGCCTTAAGGAGCCATATCCCATACGTGCCCTAGTAAACTTGTATATCGCACTATTAAAATAAAGAATTAAGTTCTATTAATCCATAATTATGTACTGTATAAGCTCGCGGGGGGGAACCACCGTATCTGCTATGCTCGAGTTAGAACGAGCACAAAGAGCTGTATTAAAGGTGTTACTCAATAAAAAGAGAAGGTACTCCACAAAAGCTCTATATTCAGAGGCTGGTGTTCTCAGTGTGAGGCAAATTTTTATATTAAAGACGGTCCTCTTACAGCAAAAAGCTATAACGAAGAGCATCACTGACCGGAATTTTGAAGAAAAGCGAAAATTTAAGGTTCCTGTACCGAAGGTTAACTCCACATTTGCACAACGTTTTACACATTTCTTAGGTCCCTATATTTACAATGTAATTTTTAAAAAATGTGATATTAATCGAGACTCGGTAAACAAAGCCAAAATAAGGTTGAAGTCGTGGTTGTTGAAACTGACTTACGAGGACACAGAAGAAATCCTTAAAATAGCACAATAAAAAGTTAAAAAGTCATAATGATAATCAATAAATGGCACTACTGTAAGTCTTTGTAATTTGTTGCCGTCTAACGTATGTGTTTGTTAATCCTACTGAGCTGGGTCCTCGCGATACAGGCTGCGCCTAGTGCGAGGATCCCGAATATTTCTTGAAACTAACCGCTGGTGTCCATGGAAATGTTCTATAGCATATTTATACCATTAAGTCTATTGTCTGGACTCAAATAAATTATTTTCATTTTCATTTTTTTTCATTTTTTTCATTACTTTTAGGATGAAAAAATAATGAGTATCGGTTGACTTTCAATGTCGACCCACTACAAACCAACAAATCGTACTTTTTTATGATATAAGCACAGCTTGAAACATATATTCAGCGATAAAAACCGTCTTGACTTCTAAACTGAAGCCATCTTTTTATATGGCAGACAATAAAACCAGACTATAATCGGTTCGTCGAGAAATACTGAACAAAATTAGTTGATACATTTTTCGAAACGAATAGCTGTTTTTTTTGTGACTGGTCACTGTTTGCCTTGAGGAGGCATTTACAGCTGCACCAGGCACGAGGCACCGGCAGGGCGCAAACGAATAGCTGAGTAAATGATATTTCAAAATAACTTGAAAGGCAAGTTATATGAATACAAAATTAACGGTAGAAATGTTCTAAAGGTAATCAACATTCACTCATACCAATGTTGTAAAGAGGATAGACAGACAGCTAGTGTTTGTCACTTAGCGTAAACATGACGTAAGCTAAGCCATTGACTAGTTACAAAGTATTTGACATTCCACGTAACACAAATTGGAATGGAGAAGTTACATCAAATAAGTCACTGAGTAATAGGTCTCATAAATATGTCATACTAAAACACAAGTCTTTTTATGTCTTATCATAATTAAATGTGAAATATAAAACAAGAATATTTATGACTGAACTTTAGTTTTCTACTTAAAGCTCGAGGGTTGCCCTCTGTTGTTTAATAACTAATGTCACTTTATAACAATTTATAATGTTTGCTTTACAATGATAATTTCGAAAATGTTTAATCATCAACAAACTTTGTTCTGAAACAGAAACAACGCCGCCGGCTGGAATTAATAACAACAGAGACGCTTCGTCCCGATTATACAAAACAAGTGCGGCGAATTTAAAAAAATACTCGACATTTCTAAATAACTAACAAATAAAAATAAAAATACTAATATACATAATATAACAACGTTGAATGCATTTCTTTTATTTTAATCCAATTTTAGTATTACATTACCAATTCGCCCTGACTTCGCACAGAGCAGAGCATAATAGAGCATGTAGGCTAACATTTTTGTCGTACTATCGTTCTAATGTTTAGTTGTTATTTAGTCAGAAGATTAACGAATTATCCATTAACAAACCTTCGCAATAATCAACTATTAGTGAAAGCCTTATGAAAATCCGTTCAGTATTTCTTAACTTTATCGCATTCAGACAGATAGACGCGGTGATATAGTTTTATAATATGTATAGATTTATATCTTAACTAATATCATAAATTCGAATGTTAGTTTGTTTATATATTTGTTACGCTTCAAATCTTTAACAATTTAACCGATCGTCATGAAATTTTGCACACGCGTCTGGGGTTCAGAAAATGACACAGGGTACTTACCTTTTATCCCGAAAGTAAAAGTGTTAAAACTGAACATAAATTTTGTATTAATAATATTGGTTGCCATGGTAATGTTTCGTGTTTTGACGATAACTTTTTGATATATGTTACCTATAATCCGAACTTATTATACGCGAAATCATCTTACAAAAATTTCCGGCGTGAAAAATGAGAATCGAACGCGTGTGAAGCCGCGGGCAACAGCTTGTTAACAAATAAACCATACTGTGTCTTTCATCTTATTTGAGGTATGAAGAAAAGTGACCTTATAGTGAATACGTAACGAAATCTGAACTCATTTAAGGTTATTTATACTAGAATTATTTATGGTAAACTTCTTTACACACTGACAGTTACGTTAACAATATTTTATCTGTATTGTATTATAAAGAACAAAGATTTGTTTATCTGTTGTGTGTAAAGTACAGAGGTTAAAAGTTCTTATATCATTATATACACACTGCCCAGAAGTATCATGAGCTTACTTAAAACATTATCGTGTAATATATCATAATATATCATAATAGTAATCCAGCCGATGTCTGGTACTAGCGATTAGTTTACAATCCATAAACCAATAAAAAGCCATCGTTTTGTTACACAGCGTATGAAAAATATTATAGTAACGATATTATCTACCCAAGATAAAAGAATTCGTTTTGTTAACTCGTAAAGTAAATATTTTAATTGTGGCGAGACTAAATGATATTTTACTAAGTGTACACAGACGTTGGATAAACATTTGTTTCCTTGTTGTACAAACTGCCACTACTTTATGACAAAATACGATTGTACAGTGGTTCCCAAAGTTGACTCGGATCAGACCCAGCTAGAAAAATCCAATCTTGTGACCTATTTCTTGGCTGTCTTAAAAAATTTAAGCCCTATCCACAAACTAGAATGTCCTCATAACAACACTGTCGTCCGGCTCTCGGTCAGTGACCGGCCTTTAGCTCGCTCGGTCGTATGCTACATTATATTCGCTCACACCCACTTGGGTTGGGTCGCTATACTTTGGGAAGCGTCAAAACATTTTTTTATAGTAGGAAGAGAATATCGAGCAAGCGATTACCACATGATATACGATTAGACATCAAATCCGTATCTATATGTCAAGCGCACATACTGTTATAAATTTAACAGCGGTAGAGCCCGCAACAACAACATCTGGATACAAGCAGCAAGGATGGGAAGGGGAAGAGGATTTCACGCTTGAGGAGGGGGTGGACAGGAAATGGAAATATCTTTTTTTCTCTTTGTCCATAAAGGTAGGCAACGCATCTACTTATTCATTATCATAGCATAGCGGTACTTATTGTCAGGTGCCGCAAGCTCGTTTGCCACTTATTCTATCAAAAAAAACCCTATTTTTTCTTGTACTTTTTGCAATTATGTGTTGCAGAAATATATTTTTTTGTCTTGTTCTGGGAATCTTACAGTGATAATTTGTTTATACCCTGTTTTATATCTTGTTAAATTATATGTTACTCATTTATTACACAAAGATTTATTA
Organism: Papilio elwesi; assembly: GCA_029849275.1. NCBI lineage: Eukaryota > Metazoa > Arthropoda > Insecta > Lepidoptera > Papilionidae > Papilio > Papilio elwesi. The sequence goes on from CM056697.1 coordinate 9,685,578, forward strand.
ATAAACTGTAATTTGTTCTCCGTGTTCAGAGTAGCAGTCTATCAATTTCTCATGTAAACTGTAAGTGTGGTTGAATAAAAAAGTACCTCACACGCCCACCGAAGTTTCAAATGGGTTCAAAATTCCGTAACAAACAAACATACCTACACATAAAGATAATAGGAGCGTATTAATAACCTCAACTCTTTCATAATTAAAAGATAAATGACAGCGAAATCGGACTTTAAATAGTTAATCCGCAGTTTTCGTAACATTACTACACAGCTAAAACGTAGTAGAAGATTAGATAGCGTCACTGAAATATTAACTACTAGATGTGTCAATGTTTTAGTTGAATTTAATCCACAACAACTTTGTTGTTTGGTTTCAAAGTGACTTGTAAGATGTTTAGTTTCCACCAACCGACCAAGCTAGAAGATTAGTTAGCTATCTTTAATGTGTTCAACAAGAAAGTAACTTCACTTATCAAGTCATAACAACCGCAAATTATTATCAGTAATATTTAAGGTACAAATGCTCATCTCTCTGCCCTTTTCAAACTTCATGGGGTCGTAATAAAGGGTTTTCGTCTTCTACGTCAATCTATCATCCGTCACTTCAGTCTTCACTCCCTTTTACGAATTCATTACATTTAAAAGTATTTATTACTCCGATTTCTAAGAACTGTATAAGATGCAGACTTGGAATTAAACTAATTTTAATTAATTCACGACTACCTTATTCTTGTGACTTCGTCTGCACCCTAATGCGAATAGCGCTTAGGATATTATAAGTTTTTAAATTATTTTTTATATTCCGATTTGTATAACAATTTTAATATATTCTAAAATAAAATTTATTAAAATGTCGTAGAAATGTATCGTAATTATCATTTTCCCTAGCAATTATTATAATTCTTACTTACCTCTTGCATGACATTGCCCTTCCCAATAGGCAAAGAATCACCGATGACCGTATAATACCTAACACCACTGACTCTACGGAGATATCTAGCAGCGATATGGAGCATTTTAAATTCGTATTCGAATAATAAATTAAAAACTAAACACTTTTAAATGACACGCATAACAGTGAGATACTGCGACTGTTATTATACTAACGTGATAACGTAACCAAATGTAATGGGAACATTTATCGGAGCTGATAGTAAGACTAAACAAATAAACTCATATATATTCAACACAAAGCAAAAAATGTCAGGAGAAGACAGAAATAAGGAGCTGAATTCTCTTTAGCTGAATGTCGATATAAGGATCCCGTCACAGTTGTGATGTTGGACAATGTATAACTACACACTACACACTGTTAGCGGCTGGCAAATGATGCTTGCCCCGAATGGGAATGACGGCGTATACAAATTTGTTTGGTAAATTACTGTGAAACAGCCGACGCGTAATTGTTGACCTTTTATTTGCTACAGAACAATTAATTCTTTTTGTAGCGATATGTCTATCTACTATAACTATAAAATATATAAAAGGCGATGTGTAATGTGTGTTGCCTCTGATATAGACTAGACCCGAAACTGCTGCACCGATTTTGATGAAATTTTACGGAAATATTCAGATTTAGACATAGATTCAGATAGCGGTGATCCTGTCAAGTTTTGAGCTGTCAACTAGTGATCCTGTCTCTGTTGGGTGTCAGTATATATCACATTATAAGAAATACAAAATTATATCATTATATAAATATCGTGTCCAAGATATAATTGATTTTAGCAATAAGAGTGCCAAATGCTCAACTAGGTATAATCTTATATCTATTTTACTGCTTTTTTCATTTTCCTACAACATTTTCCCGGAAATGTTTTTTGTGGTGTTCAGTTAAGCATTAGAACTTGGATTTCATCAATATAACAAATACAAATCAATATTTGTATCTCACAATTTCGTACAATTACGAGGTATAAGAAAAACTATAATTGTACGCCAGATGAAACAATGTGAAACAATATCGAAATTGGCAAAGCTATGTATATATATATATATATGTAGAGGCGCTGACTTTTAAGTGATCTCAAACTTTATGGTAACTGATTTCTCTCTCTCGGAAAACTTAGATGTATTCTTGACAATATAATATCTTCACTGCCTTCGAAATCTAAATTATAAAAATAAACTTTTGTATGTTGGATATAAACTCTGAAACACCAATAACCTAGTGTTTTAGGTAGGTCTGCGAAAGATAAGTGTATGAATTCGAATCTGCTATTCGACTATTGTCGTAAACCATATCCTATAACTAACCAAAACTCAGTTCAATTAAATAAAAGTAATATTACTAGACTAATTACTGATATTTAAAAAATATCTTATAATTAAAAACTTCTCAGTTCAACTATAAACAAGACGATCTTTTTTCATCGGTAAGATCAGAAAGTGAATCCATCACATGAAAATTACTAATTAAGACGGCAGCCGCGCGATCGTATCCCGATACACTTTCGGCTTTTGATCTGACAGTTTCCCTCTAATAAAGCCTAGGCTCTGTAATTACTAAACTTATGTAAATCCAAATTTTGTTTTACCTCCCCTCAATTTAATTAAGGCAAAACGTGTGACATTTCTGGCAAATTACATAATTAATTAACATCGGCAGTTAGTACAAAGGGACTGGTGTTTTAGCTAATCTTATACTTTATATTATATGTTACTCTGAAATTTTTAAGCCGATCACAAAAAAATTGATTCACTATGTGTAATTTGGTCCAATCTAATAGATATATGACCTCGATATTTTATTGCAAATTCAATGTTACCTATCTATACATATATAAAAGGCGATGTGGGTATGTATGTTCCCTATAAACTCCTATAGACCTCCTTCGTGATTTACGGTGGCTACAGAGCGCTTCGGTCCCTTCCAAATTCATCGTTTTCCATGCAATGTGAGCTCTTAATTTTTTTAAATGTTTTTTTCATGTTATAAGGTGGCAACATAGACATCCGCAACAAACAACTGTGTTGCAGATGCGTTGCCTACCTTTAATGGACAGAGGAGGGTATAGTCAGGAAAGAGGATATTTCCTTTTCCCCGTTAACCCTCTTCCCGTTCCCATCCTATCCTTATAAGGAAAGGGGAAGAAGACTGAAATTAGGCCTCCGGCACCTCACTCGTCAGACGAAGCGCAGCGTACTTCCACTTCACGCCTGCCTTCTGTGAGGTCGTGGTATTTCACCGGTCGAGCCAGCTCATTCGTGCAAACAGATGTTGTTGTTGCGTGCTCTACGGTGGCTATCGATATTGGTGCCGCTCGTGATGTCATTTTAGCTGTACGCGAATCATAAATCATACGAAACTCATCAATTCAATAATTCAAAATCGGTTCAACGACAACTGTCAAGTTAATCCCCTTGAGCGCCATTCGAACCTCAACCGTCCTTAATTTCGTTGGACTAACTTTAAAAAAAACATAGGCGCTCATAAAGATTGGCGAGAGAAGTGGAAACTCAAACCAGACGGGAAGGTGCGACAATATAAAAAAAACATAAACAAACCCTCCTACTGTAACAATAACAGTCCAAATTGAAAACAAGAAAAATATGCTCTTTTCTCTTTGGAACAACCGTTCCAAATTCCAAATGAGCATGTTCCAAATTCCAAATGAGCATGTTCCAAATTCCAAATGAGCATGTTCCAAAATCCAAATGAGTATGTTCCAAATTCCAATGAGCCTGTTCCAAATTCAAATAAGCATGTTCCAAATACAAATAAGCATGTTCCTGACGCGTCTTACATAGTTAACTTGTTAAGCTATAAGATTTTCTCCTATCAAATATCGTCTAGCGCGAGTAATTAAGTTGTCACTTCAAAAACAGATGGCTGACAACTTCGATAAGCGACCTTCGATGTTATAAATTTATAAGTAATGCGCTTTGCTGTTGATTAGTGCTCGTTATAGAGGCCTTGATCTTAATAAAAGAGACAACAGACGTAATGCGACCGTCGCACAATATCATTGACAGCAACTTCAATTTCAGCCCATTGTAGCCTATTACTGAACGCGAGTTGCGTACAATAATTGTGCCAGTCGACGAAAGTACCTACTCTCAATCATTTTATATTATTACATATTATAAAACAAAGCCGCCTGACCGCGTCTATTTGTATAATCGCAATTAACTCAAAAATAACTTAACGCATTTTCTTACCGTTTTCTCTAATAGACATAGTGATTCACTGGCAAGATTTATATCTATAAGTCATAGGTTTTTATATAATTTGCTGGAAGAACATGTTTTTAAATTGTTAATTACAGTCGTAACTGGCTGGTAGGCCATGGTATTCGGAGGTGACATTTTTCATTCTTTGGTTATTTAAAAAGTTTAAATAGAGTAGACTAATGCATGTAGTAACGGTATAATTGCATCTAATATAAGACAATCCTTGGGTTTTTTTTAAACAACAAAATTAACCTAACAATCTAACCAAATATTGACAGGTTATTTTAGGTTAAATAGGATTTTAGGTTATGGTTTGCTTACATATTAACATGCAGTATATATTTTTATATATATTTTTTTTAAGAGCTTATCCTTAATTTGAAGAGGTCAAATTGAACTCTAGAAAATAAAATATCTCTTGCAATGTTCATGTCCAAGAAAAACACTGAAGGTATTTTTAATACAGAGTCTACGGTTCAATGACCTACAATGATTGATAGTGTTGCCTTAATATACAAAAATTCGTATTAAAGGATTGTTATTAATTTTCGACCAAAAAGCAATACATCACGCCCCTACTGTGATATCCGCAGGACTTTGTATTACTCATACATACAATATTGTTACGTTTTCGAAATATTTTGTAGAGAAGTTTTAAAGGAATTGTATGTTATCAAATTTTATTTATATTATGGTATCTGCACTCACTTTTATAGTAGGATCACTTCCTTTTGTTTCTAGAATTGTTATTCAAGGAACAGTGGCGTTCTTACCTTGAAGCTTGTGTTTACCTATTGCATTTCGGTTAGCAAAGCTGGCAAGTCCTGTTTTAACGAACACTGAATGGTAACAAAGGGCAGTCTTAATATCGGGTGACCCGCTGGCTCGTTTTCCACATTATAAACTTAATAACCTATTCATTATTCTACGATCTTATCACCAACATTTTTCCAATTCTGCTTGTGCTGCTTTGACTAAATAAACACACACGAATTTGTATATAAATCCCAATGTAAAGAGCAAATATAAAGTCTCAATAAATAACTAGTTTAAAATTCAACCTTTGTTTTATTTTATCTAACTGTAACTGTAAACCCAATGACAAACGTCCCAATTACGACCAAATTCTGTAATTAACGGCTCGGACATTATTTTGTTAAACCCGTCCCGGTTTCCTTTAATTAAAGGGATAGAAAATAACCCAGCTCTATTTAGGGAATCGAATTTCGCTATTCGCTACGGGAAACTTAAATAGATTCGTATTTCTATTTCATTCGATACATTTGCGAATTGACATCGAATCTTCTAGCTATCTGTTTTACATTCGCACGTTCAAGATTATTTCCAAATTGCATTTACTACTTCTTTTTCTATTCTATTTATTTAGCATCGATACTAAATTGTAAGTACCAAGAAAAATCGGCCTCGGTCATTCAATCTTTAGAGACAATCAACTTGCACCTCTCAGATTGTTAGATCAGTACAGTTTTTTTTATATATTCGATTATAAATACAGAGTAAAGGTTTCATTGTAAAAGTATTAGCAAAGAATTTTAAATAATAGACTTGGCATATTTTTATAGAAAAAGATGTCAAACGAGCATGCGGGTCGCGTGATATTAAGTGACCGCTACCCATAGCAAATGTGTAAAATACAAAGTAAATTACTCATATACTCGTATTCAAATCAGTATTTTATAGTAATAAAACAATACTCCTACACTTGGTATTATCAAAGATTTTGACTTAAACCTCACTTTAAATACACAATAGAAAATTAACGTTTCTATGGAAAAGGTAACATATCTTTCTCTTTTATCTTTGCTTTTATAATTCGTGTTTTGTATTACGTTTTATTATCTTCTTGTACAATGTATACAATGTTTTCATACATTTGTTTTAAGTTTTACTAGGACCACAGTCTTGGTAATTAACATATCGAAACGATATTTTTAAATTCAAAATTAAATTTATACTTTATTACTTATTAAATAACCCACATGCACTTCGTCGGATCGTTATTCGTACAATTAAAATGCCGCCTCTCACATTTATGGCGATAAGATTTCGGTGGAAAAACGCGTCTTATATATTTTATCACATCCAGCACTTGTGGGTATTCTCAGAATGCTGTAAACGATAAAACGCGCTCATTACGCGCGGCCCTTGAGCCCAGAGCATGGAGCGTCCGCCGAAGCGACCTAACCCGGCATTTAAAATACTTGAATTCTAAAAACGACCTAAGGAAAATTTGTACAGCAATATGTGCGACAGTGTCAACGCAAGTCTATAGATAAACTTATAAAGACCGGCATACTAAGGAAGGGATAAATTAAATTGGCCCTCTTACACCCATTATGAACGTAAATGTTTGGATGTCGAAGAAGCGTGTGTAATATGTCATATGTATAGTGTAAACTTTGTCCACCATTCTGAGTCGAACTTATAAAAACTTTGGTTATTCCAACTGTATTAAGCCATGCAAACTAATGTATGATAATCAATCCCGTACCCTATTCCTTCCAATTCCTGCCAACTACGAATGTAAAAGAACTCTTTTGCTAAAATAGAAAAGCTTTCATAAAAATAATGAGTAAGATTTTTCCAAGGCAGCCCGATTATCTTCCCTTAGCGAAGCTTTTTCCTTGGTAGAAATTAAGCTTACATACACAAAGCTAAGCGGTTTACAAGAAAATCCGGTCTTATTTCCGGTTACGTGAAACACTTACTGCATACGGTGCTTAAGTGAAAAGGTTTTGTTAAAGTATGGTGAATTTATTTAACATTTTGAAAGAAGTGCTCAAACTGAGCATAAAATAAGAGCATATAAGCGTTGATATAAAAACGCTATAGATAAATTGACACATCAATCGATCATGTCTCAAAAACTATTGTACCAATCTATATTCTGGCACCAATGACTATTGTATCGTCGAATAAGCTAGATAATATTTGATTTATCTTTCTACCCGACTAAATCTGTTGTGTAGTTGCGAGTTTGTATTTTTGTGTAAATTGACTTTAATTAATTTTCAATTTTATTAAGTTGTATACAATTAAGTACTTTGTTTACAAGCTATATCAAGTATGTATTATGCAATGCTAGTTCCCCGTTAGCGCAGATGTTCGTTATCACGATGTATACTCTTGTACCTTATCATGTGTATTGACACAGGCAGGGCGGCGCGGCGTTGTCAACGCGGATGTGATTTTAATTTACTGGCTTACGTCTGGTACATCGTACATGAACTTGGTAAACGTTTAGTAATTTTTAAGAAGTTTTTATTAAAAAAAAAAAGCAAAAGACAATACATGATATTCTTTTTTTTTTAAATGTATCCAGCTCATCTTTCTCGTCTCTTCCTTATTAGAGAAGGATGGTAAGGGGACAGGGACTTTGATAACGTCTTTGAAATACTTCTACTTTACGCCTGTTCTCTGTAAGGTCGTGGTATTCCACCAATCGAGCTGGCACATTCGTGCAACAGGCGATGTTGTTGCGACTACTAAGAATTATGATGTTTTTATGATAAAACTAACAAGTAAACAATTGGTTTTATCAGTTTTATTTACTAACGACGTCGTCATATTTAGTGTAGCAAACGAAAATTTATTTGTTAACGACGTATGAATGTTCGAGTTAGATTTCCGTGAATAAAAAGCAGCTGAAATAATATCTAACATTTTATTTATAAATTAATATGTTGGAATAGTGACTACATGTTGATTAACAGAGTAGGTGCAGGACGCCAATTTCCAGAGACAAATAACAAACCTGATAATAATAACAGTTTACCATTGATTACAGAGTATAAATAGTCCATCAGTGTAGCGATAATTTGATTTCATTGCCGTGTACTGGAATTGAATGGTGGATGAATGGAGTCAATATTTACGAGACTGAACCAGAAGAAGAGAAGAAGAGAGAATAACAAAACAAATTTATGTTGCAAAAGTGAGTGGCAGTGTTGGTAGGGGACGCCCTAGGAGAACTTATATCGATCAGATTAATGACTTACTAAGAGAGGGCGATATAAGGAGCACCCATAACCGACGAGCATGCATGCGTAGATGTATGAATGTGGAAGAAGCGAGAGAGGTGTGCCAGGATCGCGCCAAATGGAAATCCATGATCTCTGCCTACCCCTCTGGGTTACGGGCATGAGCGCATATTTATTTATTTATTTGAACCAGAAGAAGGATTAATTTTGAAGGTGAAGGTAAAGTGTGTGTGAGTCCGTCAGTTTTTTGGTTTTTTAAAGCAACTATTGAAATAAATTTATATACCAAAGTGGATGTTTGTACCAACTCTAATTTAGTTCACTTGTTTATAGTGAATATAAAAATAAAAAATCTAATTGACACATTTAATATAGTATTGGAAAGCTAACCGTTTTCATCGTTACTACGTTTATAGCTCGAATGCATTCATTTCTCGTAACTGAAGTCACTTGAGTGAACTTTGGTGTTGAGAAAAATGTATTCATTAAAATATGTCAAAATGACTGAGAGAAAGTTTAATGTCATCCTCTAGATACATATGAAAAAAGTAACTGACTACGGGCCTAGTCAAAGTCGAAGCTTGTACCAGAAGATATCTTTTGTTTTATAGGACTAGGTGGCAAACGAGCAAGCGGTTCACCGGATATCAAGTGATCGCTACCCATAGACATCTGCAAATAACTAATGAGTTGCAGATGCATTACCCACCTTTATTGGATAGGGGAGGGGACAAACAGAAAATGGTTATTTTCAATTCCTATACATCCCCTCCACCGTCAAGATTTCTTCCCTTTCCCATCCTACTTATAAGAAAAGGGTGGGAAGGGGGAGAGAACTAGAATTGAGCCTCCGACACCTCACCCATCAGACCAAAAGCAGAGTACTTGTACTTCACGCCTGTTTTCTGTGAGGTCGTGGTATTTCACCGGTTGAGCCGGCCAATTCGTGCAACAGATGTTGTTGCGGGCTCTACCACTGTTAAACACAAAAATCTCACAATAGCCGAATATTGAATTCGAATTCATGACCTTGTGTTTCGTAGTCTGTCTTATTATATAGTTTAAATGTTCGTTGAGTTAGACAGCGGCGTAATAGTGCGTTTATGATAATGACCTTATGGAAACAACCGCGACTCGAGTACTTACGTAAATATTACTGCGAACGATAAATAGATTACGTTTATTTGTATTTTATAAGCCATATCAATAGAATGAGTACAACTTAAGGAGCATGTGGCCAGTGTGTGATATTGTTATATATTCATTTACTTATTTAATTTAAGTTAACCATGAAGGATTTATATAAATTACAGATACTAATACTAGGCACCTACCGAGGCTTCGGACAGCCAGCAGGACATAAGCCAACATTTTTATGTCCTCATTTCGTACCACTTATTCCAACATTAATTCAAGTCTTTCAGCCAATTTAACTAAAACTGTTTTCTGTGGTAAACGAGGAAGCGGTTAGCCTAGTATTAAGTGACCTCTCCCCATAAGCATCTGCAATAAGCTAATGAGTTGCAGATGCGTTGCCTACCTTTCATTGACAGAAGATAAGCAAAACGGGGATATTTCCTTTTCAGAATCCATTCTCTTCCCGTGAAACTCTAACCTTTCTCATCCTATTTTATATACTAATACTTTTTTTTCCTAGAGTTAGAGGTTATCACGTGCACCTCAGACAGACCGCGCCTAGAGGACTTTGCAGCTCACTGGTTATATTTTTGTTTATATATAAATGTACAATATTGAAATTGAACCGACTTATGAACAGCTAGTGTTGTGCAGATGTTAGTGAGAAATTATTTTCCTTCGGGAAAACTCGGATCTTTATCGAAATACGATGACACCCAAACTGTCAATGAATGATTGTATTAAATGAGTGACATTTTTATATCCATTAATATGGAACTTTATTGATTAGTGTCAAATGTCGAAAGATGAGTACTGAAGCTATTTGAGAGAGCACGATACATACGAACTTTTCTGAAAAATTACGAAGGAAAATCTTTTCTCATTATATCTGTATGTCACCATCGGATTATAAAATTCGTCAGTTAACAATCGGACTGGGCATATCATAAACTGTCAATAAATTGTGAACAGAATAAATCGTTCAGAATTCGGCGCGTCATTTTTTTAATCAAAACGTCTAAAAATAAAAATAAAGTTTAGACTGGAAGATGATTATTGGTTGTAACCCACTTGTGATTTTTCAATGTACATATATTATTATCTAACATAATCTAGGTCCTGATTAAATAACAGAAGAGAGTATAAATAGATTATACGACTTTTTAAAATTATAAAAAGTCTGAATTTTATATTAAAAACCTATAGGATAAATTAAATGTCATATTTGGTATAAGTATCGCAAGATCACGCTCGCTTGAAGGCTGCTATGCAAAGACATATTACATCAGGCTTTACAATCGTATATGTAAATATGTAAAACAAGTAGTTCAGATAAATCTTTACAAAATACAATTTAAATATCCTAACAGTGTTAGAGCCCGCAACGACAACATCTCTTGCACGAATGTGCGTGAAGTAGAAGTATTCTGCGTTTCATCTGATGAGTGATGTGCCGGAGGCCAAATTTCATTCCTCTTCCCCTTCCCACCTTTTCCTCATACGGATAGGATTGGAACGGGTGGGGAGGAGGTTGGCGGGGAAAAGGATATATCATTTTTCCTATATATATATATATATATATATATATATATATATATATATATATATGTATCAGCAACGCAACTGCAATACTTTTGTTTGTTGCGGATGTCTATGGTTAGCAGTCTCCACCACTTGCCACCTTCTTCCATAAAAAAAACTTAACGTTATTTCAAATTGTAATAACACACATGAACAACGAAAAGAAATGTCTTTGGTACGCGCATGATGAAAGCAAACAGCATATATTTTATAGATAAAGTAAATTGAATTTGCTTTCCTAGACATCACTTCTATTGTACAAGCGTCTCGATATTGTCTGAATTCAAATTTCAACCGAAACAATCCAAGAAATGCAGGAATTGAATTTTCTTTTAGAAATAATTAGAAAAATTCAAAAAATATGAAACAGTTTAGATTGAATTCATTATTTTTACATGTTAAATGTATTTATCTGATATATCCATGTTTTCTTATTTTAAAAAAATGTATAAATTCTTTGTATTCTCTAGTTCTGAACTAACAATTATCGATGAGAATGGAAGTAATTAAAAAACGAATGTGAGTTCACAGGCGGTAGATGCAAAACTTTTATATAACATTTAGATCGACTTGTCACTGTTTGCCTGGAGGAGGCATCTACAGACTCACGTGGCTTGAGGAGACAGGGCGCAGAAGGCGCCTTACCTAAACCTCTTTAAGTATAGTAACTTAACTCGAGGGCTCATTCAGTAGAGAAAGCCGCGGGCCATTACTGTATTTATATTACCGGATTGGGAGGGTGAATCACTGTTATTTCGCGTAGCGTGAGATTAGTATTTTTAACGATTGCAATATCAAGCACTTCCGTTGTTTGTTCCAATGTGTGAGGGTGATGAAAAGGCTCTATGGGCGCTACGATTTCGAAGTTGAGTAAGTCCGAGAGAGAGTCGAGCGCGCGGTCTCTTTACTGATCCTAGTTGAGTTCCATCAGGTGTGAGAAGAGGAACTTTCTACTTGGTTAATTTGTTAGAGAATGATAATGAATAAATAACACTATGGAGGTGGTAAACAGAGCGATGTTTTTTTTATTGACTGTAGAAAATAATGTAAGTGAAAAAGATACCAGTGTAAAGATAAATTGAAGCACTTGAAATAACATTTTAGTAATTATAGAAATTGATCTAAAATAAAATAATAAATTATATTATAAATAAAGTAGAGAGGGCAATAGAGGGATGGGATGTGAGGGGAGAGAGAGAAAGGGAGAGATAATCGAAGAACTGAAAGTAACAGTTTAGTAACTATGCAAATTGTTCGATTCAATATAAAACTATCGTTACATTTTTTCGTTTCATGAAACCTTAAACATTTTCATTACATAAAATCCAATTGACACCGTTCCAAAATAAGTTTTACTTCAAAAATGGATATGAGTATAATAGATATAATAAATTAAAACCGATAAAAATCTTTAAAATTGGCGTCTTTCAAAATAATATTTTCGTAGCGACATATAGGGTATCCTTTTCAGCTTTAGCTTTACAATTTCTATACGCGTATCTCACGACGTATCTTACCTAGCGGATAACTGATAACACTCGGTCCAATTAAATGTAAACTCCTTAATTAACGGTGGCGATGCGCTCGGCTAAACCCGAGCCCGTATTGATTCATTAGACGATAAGATAAACCGAATAGATTTGACCGTAGAATTTAAATGTCTGAAACAGATTTATTCGTAGAAGCGACGCTGTAATACTTGTATTATCATTATAGTAAGATCATCTTTTATTAAATTTTACATTTTCATTCCATTTGCGACAGAAATATTTCATTCTTTTATATATATATATATATATACGACTTCCTTTTCTCATTGCTATTTTAAATGTAGACAGGGCTGGATTTACTATAGGGTTTTTAGGCTACAGCCCTGGGCCTCCGAGTTACTCGAAAACTATTAAAACTTATATTTTTATATTTTAAATAGTTTTCGAGTAACTTGTAGTATATTGAACACCGGTACAAATTAAAGATCTCACGATCCCAGTTAGTATATATGTACTAACAGTTTATTTCGTAACCAGCTAGATCACGATCATTTTGAATCTGTTGATTAAGATAGAAGAACCGAGTAAAAGAATATATAAGAAAAAAATGTCTGTCTCCCTGCCCTCCCATCTTTTTTATGTGGGGTCGTCACAGTGCGACCGTAGTCCATACTGTAATAGGTTCTGACTACAAATTTTTACGGCCGGTCGCTTGCCTGCCAATACTCCTTGGGAATGTATATGAGATATTAGTGGATTATCGAAATAATTTACTAATATTTCTTTTTTATAAAATAGAAAAAAAGAAAAATAAAAGTATATCAACTTTTTCTTCGCGATGAAATATTAATAACAAATTAATTTGATACCAATGATAAATAAAAGTTCTAGAAAGAGGAACCTGATTAAGTAACCAATCTAGTTAAGTATCGTGAACCGTTAAATTTTACACAAGCCTTCCTGTTGTCCTTTGGCGAACACTATGAAAGGATTTTCGGAAACTCAACTCTTAGGGAGTAAATAGGTTAAAATACTGAAGTATAGAAAACCGAAAGCGTTATTAATCATACAAAAACGTCCGGCACCTAGTAAGTAATTACATAGTTGAACAATACTCACGTCTCCGGTAACTTTAACGCTGAAATTTCTCCAGAAAGCATCTCTTTGCGGTCTCCGTAAAACTTTTTGTATAGCACTCGTCCTCAAACACAATGAAAAAGATTTATAACACATTTTTAATTCAACTATTGGTATAATAATTTATAAAATCTATTAAAACAATATAAGTTTTATAATACGCGGTGCAGTTGATCGGACATGTTTATAAATTGATGCGGAATCAGTTACTGCGATAGTGGACAATATTACAACGAGTCTTGTGTTCTAATATGTTATGATTTATATTGAAACATACACATATACAATATGACGCACTAGATAAAACGTTTATCGCTCGGTTTTACTGGAGTCCTTTCGTAATTGGATTATTATTACCATTACTATATGAAGTTTTAAATCAAAATACAACGAAGATTATGTCTTAAAATTTCGACCACGACATTAGTCCTGCTCGAGAGGCCAGTTCATAGAGAACATGAACTTACAGGAACGCTGGCGTGATGTAAAACACTTCTTTTAGATGAAGTTTTCACACGTAATTAAAAAACCATAAGGCACTTAAAGGCCGAAGAACTTGAAACAAATAACTTACAAACATACTAATTTCATATGTGTTTTGCCTTGCTTGAGGTCTTTTAATTAACAATCGCAGATCCCGCGACAACATCTGTTCCACGCATAAGCCAACTCGACAGGTGAAATACACGACGTTTAATAATTGAGATGTCAGAGGCCTAATTTCTAGATTTGACGGGGGAGGGGGTGAATGAGCGGAGAAAAACCCGTGTTTCTGTTTACTACTTCCTCTGTCCATTAAACGCAACGCATCTGCAACTCATTAGCGTGTTGCAGATGCCTCTGATGGGTAGCGGTCACTCAACATCAGGTGAGAGGCTTGTTCGTTTGTTACTTAATACTATATAAAAAATACGAATTTAATATGTGCACGATTTTCTCCCGTATATAATGTGCCTTAAAATCAAATGAATTGGAAAATCGGAATACAAAAGATGTCGCTACATAAAAAAAAATCTGAGCTTTGTATATCGTTCACTTGTTTCTCCTATATTGATCTCTTGTCACCAACCCACCCAATATTCGTGTATAATCCGATTTTTCGCGTAGACGCCGTACCGCTTCGGTATTTCCTCATTCATATGCCGGTTCCCAAAACTTAGGCGATTTTAGACGCAAATTTGCCGCTGACATTTAATAAAACCGAGCAATACTCATTTTTCTTCATTTTACCACCACTTTTTACATCTGCAGCTACGTTTGTATAGGATATAAATATAAATTTATAATTTCTTGCGAAATGCCTAACTTCTTAATGTTTTGTAATTTTGAATTGAATATGTTACTCGTTGTTACGAGAGCTGTCTATTGATATATATTTTAATCGTTTCACTAGTCTTATAATTTTATAGATATAAGTACGGATGAAATAATACGCAATCATGATTTCTTATATTTACGCGAATCCTACACATTGGAATAAAACTAATTTTACGGATCTTATCGCGTTTATTTTACGTTTTTTGATTCCCGACGTTTCGAGTTCTTTACAGCGCTCATGGTCGCGGGAGGACTGATGTGTCAGGCATCCTAAAGTCAAAAGTAGCTGGCGAAGTACCCACGTATTTTCAATGAACTATTTCTGGTCCGATCTACGCAGAATGAGCTCTCGGTGTCTTGAGATCTTGCAGTTGTATTGTTTTTTGGTTTGGGATTTAATTTTATTAATCACGGGATCCCAAGCCGGTGGTAGTACCCAGCCTTTTTTTATGGAATAAGGTGGCAAACAAGCAAGCGGATCAATAACATCGGGAGTCAAAAAATTAAATAATCGAGATAAAAGCCGTAAAATGAGTTTTATTTAAATACTCAATCATTTTGTTATTACAGAAAGAGACAAACAAGAAAGCATCTCACCTGATATGGAACCCCTACCGATCACACCCCAACAATTACAAAAGTCCGGTATGAGCTGCCATGGTACTCCTAGGAAAGAAGCATGGAGTGGATAAAGAAGAAATGAGAACAACGGGATGGGTTGGGACTTCCCTCATCAGATTAAATGCAAAAGTAAAAGCGAAAAAAAATCGTATTCTTTAAGATCGTGATAGGTTCACGCCGTGAGACCTTTGTGGACAAAATAAGGTTGGGTAAGTGTTTGACTTTAAAACCTGCTACGTTATAAAAAGCTTATGATAATCTCATTGTCACAAACAAAATTACACCCGTATTGCTTATCTTATCCAAGCAACAATAAACCATAAAGAAGAGATTGTTCGTAAACAACAGACATGTTTGTTTTGATAGTACAAACAATCGTATCTATATAGGTCATTAATAGAATAACTTCCACATATTATTTACATGGACGACCACTAATAGTAATTATGTCAGATAAATAAAACATGTTAGTCGCAATCATTATTAGAATAAAACGATATAATAATAATATTATGCTAAGATATGGAATAAAAAATGTATACCCTCATCTTTTATTTGATCGGGATCTATATTGGTGTTATATCCATAAAAACGTCAAAAAAATGTAAAATTTATTATTTATGCGCCATCTTTTGATAGGTATTTGCATTATCTATTGTCTGAGCATTGTCAAAGGCTAACTTACTGAATGTAGGTCTCGATGAAAGGGCAGATGCGGGTATATATCTAATGCCGTATCTTAGACTTTTTTTTATGTGAGAAGGCGGCAAACGAGCAAGCGGATCACTTGATGTCAAGTGAGCGCCGCCCATGAACATCCGCAACAGACAAATGCGTTGCAGATGCGTTGCCTAACTTTAAAGGACAAAGAAGGGCATAGACAGGAAAAAGGATAAGTCCTTTCCCCGTTAACACCCTCCCCATCCTATCCTCTTCCCCTTCCCGTCCTATCCTTATAAGGAAAGGGTGGGAAGGGGAAGAGGACTAAAATTAGGCCTCCGGCACCTCACTCATCAGACGAAACGCAGAGTACTTCTACTTCACGCCTGTTTTCTATGAGGTCGTGGTATTTCACCGGTCGAGCCGGCCAATTCGTGCACCAGATGTTGTTGTTGCGGACTCTACTACTGTTAATATCTTAGACTATATCTATACTTATACTATAATAACTAGAGATTTTCCAGTGGTCGAAATTCGACCATAATTCCATTATTCTTCTTCCATGCTTCTAACATTTCTTATGTACATAATATATAAATATTTTATTTCATTTAGCTAGTCTATTCGTAGCGTATATATAAGAAAATAAAGGAAAAATAGCTTTCGCCACTCATGTGTTTTGTTTAAGTTTTCCCTTTATGTATTAATTTACAAACAGACGAAGATGAAAATCCTCATTTTAAATACATTTTTTTTAGTATCAATAGATTATATAAGTGTTTTTAAACAATGTGTGGGTACAAAGGTTTTACGGCGCAAAAGGCGGTTTAGCTTCAAGGTTTTACACTTTTATTGAAAAAGTTTTGTTCAAAATTAATTATATTTTATAATATGTATTTTGGTAATAAGAGTTGAATTATAAGTAGATCTATCAGTTAATATAAATAGCGGACACGATTTACAGAACATTGTTGACTTAAGTCAAGTTACTTATTGAATCTGAAACCATCAAATGCCATAAACTTATAATTAACCTTTATATTATACAACTCAAAAAATATCACATACTCATCTAATAAAATGATATAAAAAAATCTCGTTATGTGTTTTTCTTTTTTTTATTATTTATCTATTTTTTATTTTTATTTTATTGAATTATAAGGATATTTTTTTCATCCAGCCTGATTTTAAATAGTTAGGGGAGCCCATGGCTGTACAAATACATTATCTTTGCCTTTCTCCCTAAATATCGATGACGTTTTCATAAAAAAATTACGTAAACAACAATGCAATATAAATGATATCGCTTTATCTTCACAAAAACGTTTATATTATGATTTTTATGTATTTTTAATAAATCGATAATGTTAAGATTTTATTATTTACCGTCTGATTAGATTTAAATCAAACTCAGAATCAGACCCATGACAACGCAATAATTCGATCAAAATATTCGATTGTCCTGATTTGATTAGCCAGGATTCATAATTTTCTTTTCGTATCCTTTATTTTCAGTCGACGAGCGACATCTGTTAACCGCTACATAATTAGGAACAACTTTACAATAACTTGACATACAAGACGCTACTTGTAAATTGATAAGTTAACACATCAGCTGTATTTCTTAAAAGTTAGTTGAATGATTTGAGAAGAAAAGAAACTTTTGTTTATGGTGAACAAATTACAAACCACTTATACCAATTTTTAATCTTAAGATAGATAGATAGACACATATACCCGAAGTTACTTAGATGACATACCTATTTATGATTTAATCGCAACATTTAAGCAACTGAATTCTATTTTCGCCTTTATAATAAACGCGTACAATTCTCAAGCTTATCTTTAGATCAATATATATAAACAAAAATTATTTAATTTCTACATCACGTTAATAGTGTTTGCAGAACTAAATTTACAAGGAACGGATGAGTTTAATCTAGTAAATCATAACTTTGGAAACAATTATGGCTTACATTACCGCAGACCATTCGCGCGACATTCAGCTTGCCAAGTCTCGGCCGTTCGCTTTTGTTCATCGTATCTTTACATAAAAGTAACCCTCGCTGCAAATGTTCCCTAGTTTAAAAAAGTACTTGGACTCTTGCCATAAATAATCCAATCTTTTGAATAAACTGCAAGTTGACCGCAACTCCATATGATGCTTAATGATACAATAACGAAACACACTTATGTTATTATTGAATTCGTTAAAACCTATTAGTTTTTTGTTATTATTTAAAACAATTAAATACAAAGCCAAATTAATCATTGAACCACAATGATGATAATCTATTCATTATAATAAATAAATATGCAATCAGGACCGTAACCCAGGGGGATAGGCAGAGACGCCTCTTTCGCTTCTTCTACATCCATACGTATACATGCTCGGCGGTTACAGGTGCTCTTTATATCGCCCTTCTTTAGTATGTCACTAATCTGATCGATATAAGTTCTCCTTGGACTGCCAACGCTGCCACTCACTGTTGCAACATAAATTTGTTTCGTTACTTCATTCATCTTGGCCAATAATCAATAACTAAAAAATATAACTAACAACAACTCTCACAACTTTATTCTAAGAAATTCTAAAACACATTTAGCCTGGTACTTGTACACTCATTTATGTATATCATATCGTATTTTATTTAAATAACCTCTATAGCTCCACTATTGAAACAATAATATTATCCTTCTATAAAAGACATTGAACAGTAGACTTTGGAATAACAATATTAGTGAATACAAATAGTACGACAATAAAATACAATCTGTCGGGATTTTCCAACACAACATCAGGGTCCTCGCGGGAGCGATGTCGGGATATTCGGGAACTTTAAACATCTTTCACGAAAATAAAAGATGAAAATTTACATAGAGCTTCCACATTTTCACTATAGAGGTAGCCTTATATAATCATAGCTTTGTATAAAACGTACACATATATATGTTATTATTTATTACCACTGCATTGAGATTCTTTCCTTCAGAACGGTGTTCCGGTTAGGTATGAGCCCTAAGAAGGTCTACATCTACCGAGTGAATTTGAAGGTATTGAGTCAGGATTAAATAATTCGGTTTAGTAGTTTATAAATTTACTCATTACACGATAACAAATATTTATATTTTACAATTTTTATAAATTTATAATATGAAATATAAAAAAAAACGATTTCTCTACGATAGGGAAGACTTCAGAACCCAGACTTCTGTATTTCCTCTCCTTTCGTATTTGTGGTGCGTCTAGTAGTCCAGCAACCCTTAATACCTCAATCGAAAAGTTTGAGATTAAGAAAATATTTATTGCGAACAAGAGTATATATACTAACTGTTCCATTGTCAGCTACATAACTTTTTGAAAGATGGCGAAGAAAGGTGTGTTTATTGACCTCTAAACCTTGCACAAACTACTGTAATAAGGTAACGTCTTGACTGTAATCTATAAACGATTTTAATTTTCTGAACTATTGGATATTTATAGGTATTTATAAAATACATCATTCGATATTTATAGGTATTTATAAAATACATCATTCGATATTTATAGGTATTTATAAAGTACATCATTCGATATTTATAGGTATTTGTAAAATACATCATTCGATATTTATAGGTATTTATAAAATACATCATTCGATATTTATAGGTATTTATAAAATACATCATTCGATATTTATAGGTATTTATAAAGTACATCATTCGATATTTATAGGTATTTGTAAAATACATCATTCGATATTTATAGGTATTTATAAAATACATCATTCGATATTTATAGGTATTTATAAAGTACATCATTCGATATTTATAGGTATTTGTAAAATACATCATTCGATATTTATAGGTATTTATAAAATACATCATTCGATATTTATAGGTATTTATAAAATACATCATTCGATATTTATAGGTATTTAAGAAATACATCATTCGATATGTATAGGTATTTGTATAATACATCATTCGATATTTATAGGTATTTATAAAATACATCATTCGATATTTATAGGTATTTATAAAATACATCATTCGATATTTATAGGTATTTATAAAATACATCATTCGATATTTATAGGTATTTAAGAAATACATCATTCGATTTGTATAGGTATTTGTATAATACATCATTCGATATGTATAGGTATTTGTATAATACATCATTCGATATTTATAGGTATTTATAAAATACATCATTCGATATTTATAGGTATTTATAAAATACATCATTCGATATTTATAGGTATTTATAAAATACATAATTCGATATTTATAGGTATTTATAAAATACATCATTAGATATTTATAGGTATTTATAAAATACATCATTCGATATTTATAGGTATTTATAAAATACATCATTCGATATTTATAGGTATTTATAAAACACATCATTAGATATTTATAGGTATTTATAAAATACATCATTCGATATTTATAGGTATTTATAAAATACATCATTCGATATTTATAGGTATTTATCAAGTACATCATTCGATATTTATAGGTATTTGTAAAATACATCATTCGATATTTATAGGTATTTATAAAATACATCATTAGATATTTATAGGTATTTATAAAATACATCATTCGATATTTATAGGTATTTATAAAGTACATCATTCGATATTTATAGGTATTTGTAAAATACATCATTCGATATTTATAGGTATTTATAAAATACATCATTCGATATTTATAGGTATTTATAAAGTACATCATTCGATATTTATAGGTATTTATAAAATACATCATTCTATATTTATAGGTATTTATAAAATACATCATTCGATATTTATAGGTATTTATAAAATACATCATTCGATATTTATAGGTATTTATAAAATACATCATTCGATATTTATAGGTATTTAAGAAATACATCATTCGATATGTATAGGTATTTGTATAATACATCATTCGATATTTATAGGTATTTATAAAATACATTAGATATTTATAGGTATTTATAAAATACATCATTAGATATTTATAGGTATTTATAAAATACATCATTCGATATTTATAGGTATTTATAAATTACATCATTCGATATTTATAGGTATTTATAAAATACATCATTCGATATTTATAGGTATTTATAAAATACATCATTCGATATTTATAGGTATTTATAAAGTACATCATTCGATATTTATAGGTATTTGTAAAATACATCATTCGATATTTATAGGTATTTATAAAATACATCATTCGATATTTATAGGTATTTATAAAATACATCATTCGATATTTATAGGTATTTATAAAGTACATCATTCGATATTTATAGGTATTTGTAAAATACATCATTCGATATGTATAGGTATTTGTATAATACATCATTCGATATTTATAGGTATTTATAAAGTACATCATTCGATATTTATAGGTATTTATAAAATACATCATTCGATATTTATAGGTATTTATAAAATACATCATTCGATATTTATAGGTATTTAAGAAATACATCATTCGATATGTATAGGTATTTGTATAATACATCATTCGATATGTATAGGTATTTGTATAATACATCATTCGATATTTATAGGTATTTATAAAATACATCATTCGATATTTATAGGTATTTATAAAATACATCATTCGATATTTATAGGTATTTATAAAATACATCATTCGATATTTATAGGTATTTATAAAATACATCATTAGATATTTATAGGTATTTATAAAATACATCATTCGATATTTATAGGTATTTATAAAATACATCATTCGATATTTATAGGTATTTATAAAACACATCATTAGATATTTATAGGTATTTATAAAATACATCATTCGATATTTATAGGTATTTATAAAATACATCATTCGATATTTATAGGTATTTATCAAGTACATCATTCGATATTTATAGGTATTTGTAAAATACATCATTCGATATTTATAGGTATTTATAAAATACATCATTAGATATTTATAGGTATTTATAAAATACATCATTCGATATTTATAGGTATTTATAAAGTACATCATTCGATATTTATAGGTATTTGTAAAATACATCATTCGATATTTATAGGTATTTATAAAATACATCATTCGATATTTATAGGTATTTAAGAAATACATCATTCGATATGTATAGGTATTTGTATAATACATCATTCGATATTTATAGGTATTTGTAAAATACATCGTTCGATATTTATAGGTATTTATAAAATACATCATTCGATATTTATAGGTATTTAAGAAATACATCATTCGATATGTATAGGTATTTGTATAATACATCATTCGATATTTATAGGTATTTATAAAATACATTAGATATTTATAGGTATTTATAAAATACATCATTAGATATTTATAGGTATTTATAAAATACATCATTCGATATTTATAGGTATTTATAAAGTACATCATTCGATATTTATAGGTATTTGTAAAATACATCATTCGATATTTATAGGTATTTATAAAACACATCATTCTATATTTATAGGTTTTTATAAAATACATCATTCTATATTTATAGGTATTTGTAAATTACATCATTCAATTTTTATAGGTATTTATAAAATACATCATTCTATATTTATAGGTATTTGTAAATTACATCATTCGATATTTATAGGTATTTATAAAATACATCATTAGATATTTATAGGTATTTATAAAATACATCATTCGATATTTATAGGTATTTATAAAATACATCATTCTATATTTATAGGTATTTGTAAATTACATCATTCGATATTTATAGGTATTTATAAAATACATCATTAGATATTTATAGGTATTTATAAGGTACATCATTCTATATCTATAGGTATTTGTAAATTACATCATTCGATATTTATAGGTATTTATAAAATACATCATTAGATATTTATAGGTATTTATAAAATACATCATTCGATATTTATAGGTATTTATAAAATACATCATTCTATATTTATAGGTATTTGTAAATTACATCATTCGATATTTATAGGTATTTATAAAATACATCATTCTATATCTATAGGTATTTGTAAATTACATCATTCGATATTTATAGGTATTTATAAAATACATCATTAGATATTTATAGGTATTTATAAAATACATCATTCGATATTTATAGGTATTTATAAAATACATCATTAGATATTTATAGGTTTTTATAAAATACATCATTAGATATTTATAGGTATTTATAAAATACATCATTCTATATTTATAGGTATTTGTAAATTACATCATTAGATATTTATAGGTATTTATAAAATACATCATTAGATATTTATAGGTATTTATAAAGTACATCATTCTATATTTATAGGTATTTATAAAATACATCATTCGATATTTATAGGTATTTATAAAATACATCATTCGATATTTATAGGTATTTGTAAATTACATCATTCGATATTTATAGGTATTTATAAAATACATCATTCTATATTTATAGGTATTTATAAAATACATCATTCGATATTTATAGGTATTTATAAAATACATCATTCTATATTTATAGGTATTTATAAAATACATCATTCGATATTTATAGGTATTTATAAAATACATCATTCTATATTTATAGGTATTTATAAAATACATCATTCTATATTTATAGGTATTTATAAAATACATCATTCGATATTTATAGGTATTTGTAAATTACATCATTCGATATTTATAGGTATTTATAAAATACATCATTCTATATTTATAGGTATTTATAAAATACATCATTCGATATTTATAGGTATTTATAAAATACATCATTCGATATTTATAGGTATTTGTAAATTACATCATTCGATATTTATAGGTATTTATAAAATACATCATTCTATATCTATAGGTATTTGTAAATTACATCATTCGATATTTATAGGTATTTATAAAATACATCATTCGATATTTATAGGTATTTATAAAATACATCATACGATATTTATAGGTATTTATAAAATACATCATTATATTTATAGGTATTTATAAAATACATCATTAGATATTTATAGGTATTTATAAAATACATCATTCTATATTTATAGGTATTTGTAAATTACATCATTCGATATTTATAGGTATTTATAAAATACATCATTATATTTATAGGTATTTATAAAATACATCATTAGAAATTTATAGGTATTTGTAAAATACATCATTATATATTTATAGGTATTTGTAAATTACATCATTCGATATTTATAGGTATTTATAAAATACATCATTCGATATTTTTAAAATACATCATTCGATATTTATAGGTATTTATAAAATACATCATTATATTTATAGGTATTTATAAAATACATCATTAGATATTTATAGGTATTTATAAAATACATCATTCTATATTTATAGGTATTTGTAAATTACATCATTCGATATTTATAGGTATTTGTAAATTACATCATTCGATATTTATAGGTATTTATAAAATACATCATTAGATATTTATAGGTATTTATAAAATACATCATTAGATATTTATAGGTATTTATAAAGTACATCATTCTATATTTATAGGTATTTGTAAATTACATCATTCGATATTTATAGGTATTTATAAAATACATCATTAGATATTTATAGGTATTTATAAAGTACATCATTCTATATTTATAGGTATTTATAAAATACATCATTAGATATTTATAGGTATTTATAAAATACATCATTAGATATTTATAGGTATTTATAAAATACATCATTAGATATTTATAGGTATTTATAAAATACATCATTCGATATTTATAGGTATTTATAAAATACATCATTCTATATTTATAGGTATTTGTAAATTACATCATCGATATTTATAGGTATTTGTAAATTACATCATTCGATATTTATAGGTATTTATAAAATACATCATTCGATATTTATAGGTGTTTGTAAAATACATCATTCTATATTTATAGGTATTTGTAAATTACATCATTCGATATTTATAGGTATTTGTAAATTACATCATTCGATATTTATAGGTATTTATAAAATACATCATTCTATATTTATAGGTATTTATAAAATACATCATTCGATATTTATAGGTATTTATAAAATACATCATTCGATATTTATAGGTATTTGTAAATTACATCATTCGATATTTATAGGTATTTATAAAATACATCATTCGATATTTATAGGTATTTGTAAATTACATCATTCGATATTTATAGGTATTTATAAAATACATCATTCGATATTTATAGGTATTTATAAAATACATCATTCGATATTTATAGGTATTTATAAAATACATCATTCGATATTTATAGGTATTTGTAAATTACATCATTCGATATTTATAGGTATTTATAAAATACATCATTCTATATTTATAGGTATTTATAAAATACATCATTCGATATTTATAGGTATTTATAAAATACATCATTCGATATTTATAGGTATTTATAAAATACATCATTCTATATTTATAGGTATTTATAAAATACATCATTCTATATTTATAGGTATTTGTAAAATACACAGAGCGTTATCTGGTTTATAGCTCTTATCTGAAACCACTCGCTTAAATAAATGAGACAACTGAGAGCATGCGGAATGGAATTCATTCCAACTATATACGTTTTTACAATATAATTAATGTTTACTTGGTGAGCCAATTTGCATATTCAATCTGAATCTTGTAAACAGTGACAGACAGCCATCCGTCACTTAAAGACAAAAAAGTTTATATTTATCTACATGTACTAACAAGAACTAAAAAGTTTTTAGGTTATAAAAGCAGGTCTGTTCAACTTTGGTCTTCTACAAGGATGGGTTCCGTATCGGTCTCAATCAGTGAACTTTCATTACCTTCATTCATCGTGTGAATTAATTGTGTTGAAAATATTTGTTGTATAACAAAATAAAAATTAATAATTTAAAAAACAAAAAAAAAACACGGTAAATTCCATTACATATAATATCCATTATTATTTAAATTTCAACACCTAGATGGCGTTATTATTAATATTAAATAAAATCCTGGTAAAGATAAAGGGACTAGTTATTGAAATATTTGCATTGTCATCGGGCCTTGATATGTGTTCAACATTAATCCAACGTTTTGAAGAGGGTTCCAAATTACGTTCAAAGATTCCGTTGCATTTGTTTGTACAAACAAACATACATACACCAAGATTAAAATTGTACAAAATTACACTCAGTTCGTTTCATTGTTATAACCGTACTATAGTACTATAATTTTCATTTATCTAAAAAGACGCAAAGCTTCCTAGTGTAATGCAGTTAGAACACATTTATGGCGTCTAATAAGCACTCAGTTCGTAATTTATTACAAGTCGGATACAATTTCTCCTTTCGTTTCGCTCCGATGCAACACTTGGCGTTCAAATTAAATTTGCATTTGTAATGGTCCATACGTGTACAGCGACATCTAACTTCAGCTTAAGAATACTAATGTTTCCTTGTGATTAGATTTGCGCAATGAATTGCTTCTCAATTCTATTTCTTAAACAACACTCAGAAGTTAAGTATAAGAACTTTTTATGTACTAGAATTTCATCGTTACTTCATATTAAAGGGGATACTTTTCATGCTTTATAGTAGAAAGATGCAATCACGAGAGCGTCTATCTAATGACTGCTCCTGCTACACACTAACACCCGCAACAATGTGTTGTAAGCTTTTCTTTAGAAAAGAGTGGTGAGTGTAGAGTGGTTAAAAAATAGAATGAAAAAGCTATGGATATAGCTATATGCTAAAGGGATGGGTTCAATTAGCTGCCTTAAAATTAATTACATATGTTATTTTATATAAGCCAAGCTTAGCCCCGTGGTTTCACCTACCGTGCGATTTTATATAACCAGTCTTAGTTGAACCTTATTTTCTATTTTTAATCCATATACATCTGAGGTCAACTTACATTGGATTTTTTCATAAAATTCTCATCCCCTACTTTAGAACTTTAGGCGATGAATTTAGAAAAAATACTCGGTTTCTTCATATATAGGTAGATCAAATATTCGTCTTATCTTATGTAAAGGTTTTGTAAGTCAGCTCTAAGTTTCTAGCTTCTAGGACACTGAAGCTTGGATTCAAGTGAATTAGGAAACGCGGATGTACTAATAACTTCTACTATACACCGGTACTGTTTACTGCGACTTCGTCCGCGTGGAAATAAATTCGAGAAAACAATTTCGAGGGTTTTTCACTTTTTGCGTGGAACCCTAAATATTTTGCTTAACTAAATTAGCCTCTTTGAATCCCGACAATATTAGCTATATTCCAGTAAAAGTCCCATCCGAATCGGTCCAGTCGTTTCGGAGATTACCCGGAATAAACAAACAGACACACAGACAAAAAATTTAAAAATTCTATTTTCGTTATAAGTACCGTATCTACATCATGTGTATTGAGTATGGAAATGTTATTTTGACATTACATACAGACACTTCAATTTTATTTATCAGTATAGATTAAAAAAATAGCACTAAAAAGATTACTAGCTCAAAACATAGCTCGCGATTTCTGTTTGGTTTTTTCCCAAAAACATCGCAACCGTATTTTTCTCTGCGCGCGGCTTACATGGAATTAGCATTTTCAGTGCAAACCGTATTCAAATGCAAAGTTCACCAAACCGATTCAAAACAGAAATTGAATCGTATTTAAAGTAGTAGGGTTTTTGAATGCAACGAGCTTTTTACATATTCGATTTTCAATATTTTATGTGGGATCGGATTTATAAATTACCGAATACGGTTTTACATTGATATTATTTATCGAAATCCTTTGTCCTCTCCTGCGCTATATGTCGTCTTAATTACTATGTTATTGTATTCATCTATCACGATCTTTCATTCAACGTTCCATACCTGAGCATAAACATTCCCACCTTCATATATTTGAGTTATCAAATAATAAAAAAAAAACTTTCATGATGTAAATCCATGTGTCAACACTACACTATTAAAATTGTCGCCAATGCAAGCACTCCTCAGGTCCCGGCCTCTCTAAATTCGAAGGCTTCTCACTGTACACCTTACGAGCCTTTTTCTTTAACATCGCGTACAGTGAGCACCAATTAAATCGGTGTAAATAAAAGTTTCTACTTGACTCCATAGCATTAACAATCCAATCAACATGACATGAGATTAGGTTTTAAAGTGGGTAATACTACTCTTTTTCTCTCTTTCTTGGTCCCAAGGACCTGACTGCCGGAGGCCTACCCCATTGATCACCACAAAGATCGGTCCCCTGATGTAAACCCCTTGGGACTGGGGTGGTGTCACCAATTCGGGCAGAAAACGGGTGGCACGATCATAATAAATAAACGAATAAATTAAAAGTACATCTTGCAGATTATGCTATATAATTTAATGGTATTTGTTTTTTTCGTAAAGAAAACATCTAACGTTCCCGTATCAAAGTATATCAAACGCCTCCTACTTTTGCGTTCGAAATACACGTTTCTAAAAGAAAATCCAAGCTGCAAATTCCACTTCAACCCATTTGCTCACTTAGCAAATGGGTACATACGTATTGAAAACTGGAACTACGTTTATTCTCAGGCAAAGGGAATGAGTACTAAGTCCACGAAGTGACGGTTTGTTTATATTGATCCTCAAACTAAAACGCGGGATGTTTTTAATATAATCAATACGGTGAGGATGGTAGTCGGAGCTCTGTCGACTTGAGCGATGCATTGTTTATCTTTTACCATCGACAAATATTTGAAATATGAAAAATAGGAATCCTTTCTGATAATAGATAAAATCTTTTATGTTTTACATAAGAATACTCGCACCAACGAAGTCAACAATACTTGAAAGAACTGTACGTTTATTGAATCTCCGTTAATGGTGTCGAGGGAACGTGCTGGAGTTCTTATCTCCGTCGCCGACTTAACCGTTACTCTCAGCAGTAGCTGGGAATAACTGTGAAATAGATAACTTGAGTTATATACAATAAATTCGAATTTACTCGCAGAATTTAGCCATTCGTGATCTTTTAGACTACAATTTCGAAAAAAAATAGTACAATATTTCAGAGAATTCACAAGAACGTAAACCATTAATTTAAGCAACCAACAACTTAACATCGTCTTAGTAATTTCGTAGAACTAAGAAACTGTACCAAGTAAACAAAATTCTAAATGATGTAATGGGAAGTTGATTCATTCCCCAAGTTGCCAATACGCCTTGTAAGTTCCCGGCAATTTATATTAATGAGCAATACAGAATGGTCCGATAGAAAAAATACCTAAAAACACATTTTATTGTTTTTATTAACACTTAAACGTTCGGTCTTGAATACTTTTTACCATAATAACTCATTCGGTATCAAATTATATGACTCTTTCATATTTTTTTATGTTTCGTTTTGCTTTAGTCGTACGGAAATGTCGATAACAACTATAGCTGGTCGTTTACGTTACGCCAAAGGTACTGGGTTCGATATCCTGGCGTTTTTCCTCAGGTCTAGTCGGTTAGACATATGGTAGTAGGCTACTTTGTGTACTACTGTAGGCGGCAGGGTTCGTTCTGAATGAACGTAAAGAAAAAAGATTAGCAATTGTTAAAACAAAGCGGTCTCTGTTTACACCAGTTGGGCGCTGTTTGAACTGAGACCAAAACACAATTTCTTAATACTAAGTAATCACAATCTTATGTAACTAACTTAGTAGAAACCTTCCTTGCATATTGTTGAAGGCACAGGATGTGTGTGATTTCTGCAACTTGTGCCTAGCGTCGGACCAATTTAAAATTGTCACCTAAATAATGATCCAAGGAGGATTTAACAGCTAATTGGAATCTACGTATATTTAAACAAAAACTCTTGTGCAACAGTCAAAACCTCTGGCTCGCCGCATTTAGCAGTAGTTGTATAGTTATATACACTGATATTCTAATTTAAATACATAACCTTAAAATAAGATTACTTCAAACTGACTTTGCATGTAAACAGCGCAAGCGTCTCATCCACTCGCTTTCATTGCCAATAAATGCAAACGGCATAATAGAGAAAGCAAAGGCTTCTGCTAGCGAATTGCAAAGCTCTGTACTCATTTAAAAATAACTCGTATACGTGATGAAAAGACATAACTGTGTGCTGTGCGATACAACCCCATCTTGTGTTGATTTCTGAGGTTAATTCGAAATTCTATTTAAATCTTTGTTAAAAATTGTTGAGACGAGGACATTTGCATAATTAACTGTTGTTTTTGGATTAGAAATATGAAGCAATAATGCAGGGTGAACAATTACAAATTATGGATATTATTTACTAACGACCACCCCGCGGATAGAAATAATTATGTATAGCCAGAATAATACGCGCGACATGTGACGATAGCCTATATTGCAAAATTTGTCAAAATGTTGTATGCTTGATGAAACCTCTTACTTGAAACTATTAGCCATAAGCTGATATCATTGTCAATCTGTTTTGTTAGTGTCTTTGTCAATGTATCTAATGTAACCAATACAAATTTTACTGTTAAATTTAGCTTATTAAAACCTTATATTCACTAAAGGTTTTCTCTTATTGCAATGAATAAACTAACCTCATCGCCATCTGTTAGAAACTTATGGAACCTTTAAACAATTAAAACTTGCAATAATAAAAATTGAGGTGAATAATCGAGATAAAAACTATTCTAACCCTTTGGTTGGACCAAATTACACAAAGTGACTAAGTTTCATCGTAATCGGATTAGTAGTTTCGGAGTTTATCCCGGACAAACTTCGTGGCACGAGATTAATATTCTTAACATAATTATAATAAAGATATAGGTATAGATACTATAACAGTATATTATTGTAGTATTAGTATTGTATAGTCAAATAAATAAGTGTAAAGCCCTATTTCTAATCTTGTTACATCCCAAACGTGACAAGCAGTAAGCATATCGCGTCTTGTTTCTTTGTCCACCTTTTCTTAATAAAACGTCGAAGCGTTCGTAGCTCAAGTAATGAGCTTAATTGAGATTCACAACAACCGGTCTGACATTTATTTGTATCGACAGTTGATAAAATTGAAAAAGCTCAAATAGCAATATTGAGCTTTTACAAGCTTACGCAAAACGAACCTGCATATATTTCTTAACTTGTCAAAGACAAAAATTACTACATATTGCATATATTTTTATATATAAAATATAAATTAAATAAAAATAAACTATATCTTCTTATAAAACAGAGATGAAATAAATACATTTTTTCGTATTGAAAGAAAAACGTAATCTGGAATGTAGCCATTGTGCCCGGTCAATTGTTGCTACAAATTTCCAAGAATTCAACGTCAGCTCAAAGCGCCGCCGGACGTTCGTAAAGGAATAAAGTGGAAGACCTGTAGATTTTCCTCACAAGAACGTTTGACTTCGATGCCCCAATCTTTTGTGATCCTATATAACGAATGCTCTACACATTTTGCTGGAACATTTCTTTATAAAGTTCCTTATGTTTACTGAATGAACAACTTCCTAATTTTTGACTCGATTCCGTAGCTTGATGGGTAGCTTGTAACCCTCTTTTACGTGCTTCTCTCATTATTAACCTCATCTCTCTTTTCTACATAAATTATTGCATACGTATACTGTATACTATCGTCGAAGTATGCTGTCGTCATAGCCACAGCTTGAGTCAACATCTCAGGATGGATATATGGCAATGAATGCTGAATAATAAAGTGTGTGGTGGATCAACCGGAAACAATGATTGATCGTTGAATATATAGATATATAATGCTATAAAATAAGAATTAAATTGGCTAGTATTAAGTTTTAACAATAAAATAAAAGTATAAACGTTGTTCTCGAATGAATCTCCTTCCCTCTTTGACACCCTTTCATTTCTAAAGCTCATTTGAAATTTTGACAGCCTTCGTCATTGTGAATTATACTTTTGTTCAAATCACTTAACAAGTGAAAGCTTTTGTACAGATTGTATCATAAATCATCGAAAAGTTCAAAGATCATGAGATTTTGATATTGCAAAATGAAATCTTTTGTACACACACTTCCGGGGTTAAGAGAACATGATGTTATGTCGGTAAATTATTGTATATGCTATAGTATAGGATATAGTCTGATCCTAGTCCTTTTCCACTGCCTATAATTTTCTAATAAGAGAAGGATGAGAAGAGAAAGATTTGATTTTCCATAAAAGGTACGCATCTGCAACTCGTTAGCTTGATGCAGATGCCTGTGGATAGCGGTCATTTAAAATGGAATGACCCGCTAGCTTGTGTGCCACCTTCTTCTATATACAAAAAAATGGTTTGGAAATACCGCTGGCCACAGATTATACAATAGTTAGGCACAGGTTTTGCGAGGGAGGCAAAAACCACGTGGTATTATTTAATATCTTATAAACTGGAATTGTTTAATATCAATTTTTTTCATAGAATAAGGCGAAATGAGCTCGCAGCTCACGAGTTTTACTTCTTGTCTATGCTAGTACATTGAAGTTACTCTATGACATCGTGTGAAGAGGCGTATGTCAGTCTTCTAGATGACTGATATACATATAAACAGCTTCATAAAAGCGCACCACGATGACACCTCACAGCAGTTAATGTCTAAATGTATGGTGGGGTATGGGAAACCTACCACCAGATCAACCAATCTTTTAGTTCGAGAACATTGGAATAGCAACGGATGTTGTTTTATCTGAACATGACTAATGAAGTGTCCGTGTTTTATAACTTCAATTCCCATATTGTCTGGGTAAGATCAGTTTTTTAATTTAAATAACGTTCTCAGGAACTATTATAGCTGTTAACGTGTCGTTTATACGCATAGGGATTTTATTTCTAACGACCTCGATTGTAACGAATTTTTAGTTATAGCGACATTGAGAATTTAAATGATACTTTTAGAAGGAAATAATTTGGCTACAGCGAAAGGCTTAGAGACTATAGTGGCTAGTTTAAATGACCTCGATATAGAAGAGGATATAGAAATAAATAAATAAATATGCAGTCAACCCAGAGAGATAGGGAGAGAGTTATCTCTATATCCTGGCACACCTCTCTTGCTTTTTCTACATCCATACAACTACGCATACATGCTCGTCGGTCACGGGTACTTATATCGCTTTTTTTAGTATGTCACTAATCTGGTTGATATAAGTTCTCCTGTCTTCCAACACAACTCACACTTGCAAGATAAACTTGTTATTTACTTTACGTTACGTTACTCTCTTCAACCACAACACACACAACCCCCTAAGCATACCTTTCTCAATTCTAGTCAAAACATTCACTCTTAACTTTGTAGTACAGCAGCTAGTTTTAATGAACCATTTGTAAAAAGCTCCCACAAAGCCCTTGCAACTATTACGACCGGATCATCAGATACACATGCGTTTTTTAATACCGTTTTTTGTTGTTGTTCATTTGGTTTCTAAAAATACATTTAAATTATAAAACCAGTTTCTTTACACCAGTTTACATATATAAAACTAGGCTTCGGAATTATAGTCGTCTTTTCATCATAGTTATAAAAGAAATGCACTAATTAAACTTCATTCGAATGTTCTCGTAAGATAGGTTTGTAAACCTCATAATCTTCATTATTTAAATATAGCTTTAGCGTTTCTACTCTCGGCAATGGCTGCGATTATGTCACTCAATTATACACTAGCCATGGTAATGACAGTAGTAACTGGTTTCTGCGGGAAACGACATTTACCAATTAATAATAATTAAACTAAAACTTTACAACAGACAATCTTTAGTGGAAGTTTAAATGGTCTACTTAATTTTAATTTCATTGTACTACCTACCTCATTACGATACTTGTTTAATGTGATTTTTTTATCGATGTATAAATTACTTTAAAAGTTATTTGTCAACTTAACATAATCATTATATAGTTTGTTCCAATTCGAGATGGAAATGTTGTTAACAAACGTCAATTTTTTTTTAAATCGTGAGATAAAGTTAAGTGAAATTGTATAATATATATAGCTAATGATAAGGGTAATATGAAAAAAAAGTTGTTTTCCGAAAACATTTTGAAATTTACCAATTTCAGCATAAAAGTAAGGTGTGTGTGTTTACAAACTTTCATCTTGATTCGGAACTAACTATAGACAACGAAGATTCTATGGCATATAACATAAAAAAGAAAAAAATAGAAAGCAATAAGATTGGGCCAACTGGGCTATCACAAGTTTTCGACTTGACTTTAATTTATGGCACACCTGTATATTAAATAATATTTTACAATGATATTTATTGAAGAAAGAAAAGGTTTGTTGCGTTTTACATGAAACGATAATTTGTAAATGATTCGTTCAGTAAACACCAACAGTTATGCTGCGGTAACTATTACAGAAATAATGAGTGGACATATTCGTGTCGTCTAATGTCCTAATCAAACGAAACGCGTCCCTTCCTCTTATCCATTTCCCTACTTACTCTCAGTTTAAAAATAACAATACCCGACTAACTGTATGACTATTGACATTTTATTCTTTTACTTCTACTTTGTTGGTTGGTCTGGTGACCTATGGCATTCCGGGGAAGAAAAATACAAATCTATTGACATCTCACTTTTCAAAGCCGCTTATGCTACAGGTCACAATGGCAGTACACTTACAAATTACATAGATACTCATCCGTGAAAAATACCTTAAATATCCGAAATAGAAGTTCCGACTAATAAAAATCATGTATATACTTTTTGCATAATATTTACCAGAGAATTTAATTAATTTCAATCTACGCACACATATATTTTCACTAGGCGCTACTCTATCAAAATATAGTGAATTGAAAAATAATTTTAAATTTCACTTCGCAAAAAGGTTGAATGACTTGAACCTTTTTTCGAACTGTACAATTTATCATTGGCTGTGCACGCTGAACTTGCGTGCAATGTTTTGTAAGTCTTTTAAAAATTAACAATTTCGTAAGTTATGTTGACATATGTTTATTGTAATGGCGTCCAAAGATGTAAATTAAACCAGCAAAGTGTTGTCACAAATTCGATGTCGTTTCGAGAAATTATCAAAAACGAAACCCAAAAAATTCCTTAAAAATGCAGCTCAAAAGTTATTTTGTAGGAAAACAACAAAGACCGCACAGCCGAGACCCCAAACGACCGTCTGCTTGCCGGATATAGAGAAATCAATACCGATATTGAAGTAAGTTTTAATCTAGCAGTTATTATCTATGTAGAATTGTTCTTAGATATTTTTCGTTGCATTGACAAAATAAATGCCATATAAAAATATTTATTAAAAATCAGACCGCCAAGAAGCCAAAATCATGAGAACTACGTAACGGAAACGTAAGTTTCTTTTTCCATTTTTTACGTTAAATCGGACTTTTTGTATCATGTTCCCCACAGCAGGGACAGGCCTTATCTCTGAGAGAAGGAAGGGGGCCGTAATCCACCTCGCTGGCCCCGTGCGGCTTGGTAGATATCACACGTCTTCGAATTTAGTGGTTCTAAGATAAGCCTATAAGGCTACGATGTTTTCCTTCGCCGTTTTTGGACCAATGGTGGATGGTGGAAGAAATATATTACACGAAGTAAAACGCTCGCCTGGGTTTGCACCTACAGTACTTAAGCCGGGGACCCTATACCACTGAGCCACCACTGCTCTGATTTTTCCAAATTCCACTAATTTTTTATCTTTCAGACCTGAAATTGTAATAGAGGAACGAAGATGGTGTCCATACCCTATGATAATTCGTCACTACATAGAACAACCAAAGCCAAAAGAAAAGTTTACGACAATAAAAAAATGGTATAAGAATCAGAAGGAAAAAAGAAGATTAAAATCTGAACAAAAGAAGGATACCAAAAGAATACTTGCAGAAAAAGAGCGTGTGGAAAGGGAGCGCTGCTTGAAAGAATTAAGAAGATTACATTCGCATCATCAATCTCTGTGCTGTAGGTCACAATCCCTGCCGACGTTCAGTAAAGCACCCAAAGTTGTAAAAGCACGCAAAATAAGGTACAAAACGCGCGCGACCCCCGCAAAGAAGAATAAGTAAGTATCCACTTTTTCTACATTTTAATTCTATAGTTTTTGAAGTGAAAATTTAGTTAGCGATTCTTGGTAGAGGGTGAAACTTTTGGATTCGCGTCACCTTGTTCTGTCCAATAGATGGCGCCATTGTCTTACTCTAATCTTCTGCAATTATTCTGGACCGAACCGCATGGGTGAGGGTAGGCAAGAGACATTGGTTGAAAACTACTGTTTTGAGGTTTGAATAATGAACAAATAAATCTCTTGAAATACTAAGTAAGACTTGAGTAATATTTGATACTATAATTAAATTAAAAAATAAAATTGCATTCGAAATCTAAATCCCTACTATAATAAATAAAAAAATAGAGTGTTGAATAAAAGAGGGCTTCGCGTTTCAGCTTGACAAAAATACGCTTGCATAATTGATAGTTGTAAATGTAACGTAAGAAACCGCCTCTGATCGATATAATACGTAAACAGAAAAGTTTGAGAACAACACTAGGGCCACAGAGATAATAATATACTACGTATAACAAAGGGACAATCCCTTTGGTCGATTTGACCCCACACTAAGTCGCGCGGCGCGGGCGCCCGTGGCGCGAGCTTGATACTACAACGAGTTCTATGATTGTCAGTATGTTGTTTACTAAGAAAACATACTAGATGGCACTTTTCGTGGAAATTATAAATTACACTGTTTTCAGAGAACAAACATAACTAACATAGGTATATAGGTATATAGGTAGGTACCTACCGCTACCGACCTACGTAAAAACCACCAAAGCTATAAATATTATATACGTAGTATATTATTATCTCTGTGCTATAAATTGTTAAATTAGCGCCGCCACAGCGCCGCCTGCGCGTTGCGTCGTCGTTTAACTAGGCCATCTATCGTGAATTGACGATATTTAATTTGAATTCCGTAGTGCCGATGTACTTTATCAATTCATTTTGTTTTAAGAGAGGGCGTTGTAAGAATTAAATCTTGTTGTAAATACATATTTTATTCAGTAATAATGGCAAATGTTGAAGAATAAAA
Source organism: Papilio elwesi (assembly GCA_029849275.1). Taxonomy (NCBI): domain Eukaryota; kingdom Metazoa; phylum Arthropoda; class Insecta; order Lepidoptera; family Papilionidae; genus Papilio; species Papilio elwesi. The sequence goes on from CM056697.1 coordinate 9,722,679, forward strand.
TCAAATAAATCACTGACGTAAAACAAAACAAGTTACATGGCGGTTTAATTGTGCTTTTAATATGATTTACGTTTCCATGGTTCACAATGCTTACTCGTAGCGTCATCTTTTCGTGCTGAGCATGTACCTCATTTTCCAATGTATGAAACTGACCAGACATGCTAGAGCGTTTGTTCCTAGTCCCTATCACGGCACATATGCATTAAATTCCCCGTCAATGTTTACTAAACCACGTCCCATCCATGTCTCATACGGGTAAAATCCCGTTACGTATGCGTTGGTTTATGCAGAGTATATAAAAAAGACATTTTGATTATTTTTGTTAGCTACCATTGGTTATAAGAATGTTTCATGATCGTTATCGGAGGTGGATTAACTGTTGAAGCGCCTGTGGGCGACGACACTCTTGCCGCCACTGACGTCGAAAAGAAAAAACAACAAAGTCAAGGGTCTTCTTGATCAGTCCCATTTATAACACTTACTAGCCAATGTTCAAAGATACCCGATATAAGTCGTGGAAATTTCCATTGTACGTTCTGGCGGCGAATGAAAAACTCATCGAACCTCTGATCAGTAACAGTTATGTATCAAGTTTAGGACGGCTAAGAGTTTTGGCTCCCTCAATTTCCGCACAGCGCGCCCGTTATTATCTCGCGTCCTAGGCACGTGCCTACTTTGTCTTAGGGATAATCCGCCTCCTATCGATATCGATCGTAAACCGAAAACTTTGAGAACATTTCAAGAATATTGAGCGCTTGGAGGTGTGCGAGATTTGATTTGAAAAGCTACACTTAAAGATACCGCCCTCTAACGGTTTCGTGATGTTACGTTCATCACTTACGCACCGTACGTAGCGTTCGTGATAACTTAATAAAATACAATTGAATTTCATTCGACCACTGAGCAATCAACAAGATTGAAAATCAATTGTTTTAAGATTCACTTCAAGATCTCAATCTTAATTTTTTTTAATTTTAGAAAGACCAAAACCAAAAAACCTAAGAAACCAAAAAAACCAAAAGCAAAAAAAAAGAAAAAAGTAAGGTGCAGAAGAAAGTCGTCATCGCCGTTCGGATGCATACAGTTTTGTTGCAATCTCATCTGTTGCTGCACTGTGCTGACGGTCTTCGCGTTGGCTGTCATCGTGTTTATTCTTTGAAAAAATAAAGAGTATAAATTTGACAGACTCGAAAGTCTATTGAATTAATGTGATCGTTATTTGTATTTATTATTTATTAAATATGAAGACAAAAGTCATTCTTTTTAATTGAGTAACATAACAATTTGCTTTTGGAAATGAAGGTTCGATATTTATTTAAATAAACTGCGAGAAAGGAAGTGAAATTATGCCACCAGTACCTCACTCATCAGGCGAAACGCAGTATAGTTCTAGTTGGGTTGGCTCATTGGTATAACAGATGTTGTGGTGTGGGTGGGACGGCCGACCATAAAAAAACTGCAGCCAAAATCTATTACAGTACGGACGACGGTCGTATACTGCTGACAATACAATATAAGGATTAACAAAAACCCTGATTTTACGTACACGCGTCATTGCAAATAGCAATTTACTTCCGATAGTATTTCTTAATTGTAGACAGAAGCGAAATAAAAGTAAATCTTCAATTGAATAATTTTGTATTTAAAATAACCACTACGTACAAATTGTAGCACATTATCTGATGTTACTTACTACTAAAGCAATGCACGACCATGTTAACAGTTGGAAAAGAACAATTGCATATAAAAAGAGTGAAATATTTAATTGCAACAATTTGTAGTAGATTTGCAATAGATTTTTAATTTAAAACTATTCACCCAAGTGAATCTTACATACAATCAAGTTAATTAAAAACAGCAATAAATGGGAGTCTCATAAGGGTCAATCAACTGATATGAGACACTGGGGTTCTTCCCCGAATATGAATCGAACCTCCACTCCTTTGGCGGATCAGAGGGAGGGCTAAAGGGCCTTTTGCCTCACTTCCCTAATTATTATTACTATGCAATATGTTTTAGTTGAATGTATTAAGCATAGTGAACTCACGGTTATTACATTGTACAAATTTAAGATGCACAAAATGTGTACTTTTAAGTTTTTATATTACTAGAACTCTCTGCCTCACTTTTAAATAGATCAAGCTTCAGAAGGTCACAATGTTGTCACAATCGTTCGACATACATAAGAAATACTTTGGTTATAATATTAAATTATTATTAACTACAATAACGCCGTGAGATATAGATACTACCTACTAACTAGTAGAGTATTACTAATAAGATTTGAACCCGGCAAGATCTTTTGGGTTAATCGAAATAACAACTTAAAACAATTTCAATTCTTAGGTTGTCTTTGTAGAAACCTACATAACTAAAGTAAATCAGACAATAAATTTATTATAATGATTTATAAGACCAATTCTAATTGTATATAATAACATTAAAGTTAAAATACTAACATAAATAACATAACAAATCGGAAAAAAGATACCTATTTATTAATAAGGCAACACTCAAGTGTTTACACGAATGTTTATATCTGGTAACACTAAAGATCAGTTTCTCGTAATTCGAACGGTTGATCTGGATGATTTAGTTTTTCAATTATAACCTTTTTAATACCCGTCACCGTGTCACCATCGGCACATCTCTTCCTACTCGGACTTTCAATATTATTTATATCCTTTAACGGCGACCGTCGATTATTCGATTCTAGCACCAAACTACTAATCGATGCAGTCAAATCGGTCGGCATGTTCCCGTCGAGGCAGTACATTAACGATTCACTAATCGATTTATTCGATTCCGTATTTAGTATCGATAGATCTACTGGTGTGGCGGTCAGTACTGACCTACTCAATAAATACTCTCGGAAGGGTTCGGATAGTGATTTCGATTTCTCGATATAGCATGTCATCTCATGGCTTCTGATCTTTGGCAGGAACCCGTCATCACATAGCGTCGTGTTCAGATCTGTGACTATGTTGCGTCGCTCATGGCTGACGACGAACCTCGTGTTCTCAGACCTGAGAGGACTTACTTCACAAGTTGAACTCGACTGACCATCGAATGGTATATTTCTCGATAATGATACACTGGTAGATTGTCCGGACCTGAAATCGTGATTGGGCTACAAATAAGGCACATTGCTCACTGGTCTGATGGATCCAAAAAGGTCAGGAATGGAGGAAAAGGTAACCCCCCGATCGGATAATCTATTCAAGTTTACAGTATTGCCAATCCTTATGGAAGGTCTGTCCAACAGTGGATAAAGACAAATACTTGACAGGCATACCAAATACATACATCCCCTTCACTGTCATGTATGCATACATGTTTAATTCTATTATTTCCTTTAATTTCACTAAAGTGCGAGTCGGTTTATATTTATATAGGTTGTGCGCCCGCCTCCCCCTTTTTCCCACTCTGCCCGTGCGCAATATGTCAGTTCATATCACCCTAAATTATACCCATATAACCATACACCTGTCACACATACCTGTCACAAGAGTTCGAAGACCTTGACATGATATCATCATCTGAAGACACAAAATCACTGTCATTCTTCGGTGAGACTGACCGATAGGAGACGACGTCCATCTTATCCTTGTTGGTGTCGGGCAGCGAGTCGCGTTGCTCACACGTTATGATGAGAGGCTTCCTCGAACGGGGTGTCATTATCGATTCCTGTATCAAATTAAACTGTAGATACAATTTACAAAGATAAATATTATTAAATGGTCTACTTATTTACTATCCCACAATTGTCCACCACCAACACGTAATGTGCATTGGTAGGTAGAGCTTGATTACACGTACCAAGCAGAGCAGAGCAGAGCAGAGACAGTACTTAGAATGGGGACCGAGCTACTGTCTAGATGTTTTTGTATGTAAAGAGCACTGTCCAGCCTGTTTACTTGGTATTTGTGCTCAAGCCATTAGTCCCTTTATATTAAAATAGGGCCTGCGTAAAAGACAACTTCTGCAGTATTTAACCACTATAAATGTAACTACTGAAACTCATCAATATTCAAAGATTTCGAGGGAAATAATTTATTTTAATATTTTAATTATTATATAATTTCGTGTCTCACAAACATGCTTTTTTTGGTTATGATATAATAATAAGCAAATGAATAAACACAACTCAGACAAAAGAAAGATAGCTTAAAAAAGAACATGCATGAACACAGACCTGCATCGCTTTAGACAGTTTCTGGGTAGACTTTGTAATGGGTGACATGGAGGCTCTTCTAAAGTTCACCGCGTAAGGTGTACTGCACTCTTCGGATACTTCCTCATTCAATCCAGGAGTACTCGTCAAATAGTGCATTTTGAATTCTATTTCCTCATCTGAAAGCTTAGATTTCTTTGGCGTTTCGACATCGACTATCTCAGTCTCCATAATTTCATTCTCCGAACCAGTATCTTGGTCATCCAAGCAGGATACACAAGAAGTAGGCGTACCACGTATAACAGTACCACGTTTTTGGTATTTCTTGTTCAAGTTTTGCGATGCAGATATTATTTTCGATCGGAACAATCGCGTACCACGTTTTTTGGTATTCTTTGGTGTTTCGTTCGGATCGATCAGACTCAAATTCGGTTCGGACACGAATTTCGGACTCAATTTCTTCGAGTTATTCAATGCACCGTCAGACAGCGTACTTTCGTTGCTCTGGTCTGATTCATAATCTTCGTTCTCATCTAAAGATTCAGTGCTGGCTATTTTATTTGCCAAATTCTTCAAAAAGATATTCCTTTGTGTTACATCGACTTTGTCGTCCGTAAATTTCAATTTTCCCTTGAACGATTTCTGTAAATAACGCATGCAATTAGCACGTGACAAGAAAGTTACTAAGTAATGAAGAAAGAAAGTTAAGGTGTCACATTTGCGCAATGCTATGCTGTTTACGTTTTCTAAATATTTATGTGGGGTCGGCACATGACCACAGTCCATACTGTTTTTGTTTATTCGTCCGAACTGTATTTATTATTTTATTTTTCGAAATTCAATAGACATAATAACGTTATATCGTTTAATAACAATAGCTTCGCATCGCAACATAGTGTACAGCCCTATAGATAAGAACGAACAATGCAATGTTAGTGTAACACAGACATGCAGTTAACAAGGGTGAGATTCGCATGAACGCAGTTGTTTTGTATTAACTAAACTAACCTCCTCGACCGTATTGATAGAGCCAGAACCCTTCTTCGGAGTTTTGTTCAGCAGGCCCTTATTAAAGATGTGACGTTTGATTGAATCGCCGAAGCTTCGAGAACCAGCCACTTTACCGGTCCGCTGTATTTGTATGGGTGTTCCTGAAAAAACAACAAAAGGTTTATCAAAATTACGCATCTAAATCATAAAATGGTTTTTAATAGCGGCCCGCCTTCACACTGGCAGAGAATATCATTATAATTCCAGCTTATTTGTTTTTAGTAGGAAATTACCATAAAACCTAATGCATAACATACAATTCTTAAATCTTCCTCGCAACTCAATCCGGCTATGTTCTTACGTACAAACAGACGCTGGACAGATGGACCGTTTGGAATGGTGAAATACCACGCCCTCAAAGAAAACAAGTGTAAAGTTGAAGTATTCTGCGTTTCGTCTAATGAGTTAGCTGCTGGAGTCCAATTTCAGTCTACTTCCCTTTCCTTTATTTTAGCCTCACATACCCATACCCCAATAGGCAGAGGATGGACAAGGGATAGAAGCTAATATCGTTTTAGTCAGATGAACACCTTGCTCATTTTATCACCTTCTACTATAAAAAAAAACTAGTTGTGGCGGGAGGAAGAAAAAGAGTTACTGGTACAATGGAAGTGCTGCTACAGTAAATGTGTTCTGCCTTTACACTAGCAGAATCATTTTTGTCGTTTTACTATGTGTAAGTTAGGAAGATACAATAGCGAAGTCCTACCGTATCCATTCTGTCGGTTGAAGTGCTTGACTAGTCGTCGCTTGTGGGCGGAATCGGGCAGTGCCTGGATGTACGCGTACAGCTGTGCGAGTGCCGTGTCGGTGGGATTGCGAGCGTTCTCGGCACACGTGCGATTCCTGTCCACAAACGTGTACACTGTGTTTGCAGCCGTCCTGTAGGATACAAAAGTTTAGTAACGAACTAGTGAATATATAAAAGTAATCAGACATACTGATGATATGCAGATCTTCAGCTGTGAACAGCATGGCTCACGGGTGAACTTGATGAAAACAGGCTTTAAGTAAAGGTATTTAAGGATTTTGTTTCGTCTGTTGTCCCTCCATCTTTTTCCTTAGGAACAGGGCATCCATAAAAATAAAAAAGCTAGTAGTGAGGACTGATATGACAGATAGATAAACAGGACAGTGAAGATAAAATGAAAAATATAAGATGAATACAGGTAGGCTATAGATTATAAATAAATTATTAAACTATACTAACTTATCAGTTATACTTTCATCCAAATCAACATTGGGAGACATGACCCTTTTACGTTCGCGCATCGTGAAATATGCGGCTGCATCAGTGGTGAGCTGTGTTGGTGCGTCAAACAGCTTGGCTGAGTGCCGGATCATGAAGCTTATGACCGGCGATAAAGCTATCGAGTCTGCATGGAATGTCTCTGGAGATAACTGGAATTTTAATTCAATATAAAAATTAAATTAAATACACTAATTAAAATTTAGATAAGCAGTATGGAGTTCAAGTAATGAAAATTCAATCCTGTATAAAGAAAACAATATATATGTAATGATTATACTAACAATGTCCAACGGGATGGAGTGGGAGTGGGTAAAGGATTTGACGGGAGAGGAGATGGAAAAAAAAGGAAAATTATATACACTTAGTTAAGCTGTACCTTGGCGTTCACTCAAAACTGTGGCTTAAATAGTTTTCTAGTAAATTGTCAGTAAAGCTTTAGTTTTGTTCCTCTATGCAATTTTCTTAGGGAGTGAGATATCTAGGAAACCAATAGTTCCGTCTATTTTCTCATGGAAATAATTCAACACAAAGAAATAAAAATAAGACAAAATCACAAAGAATAAAGGGAGTTGTATCAATATCTGATAGTAAATCAAGACATTACAGGATCAAAAGCAAAAGTTACAAACCTTTCTCGGGCACAGTAGATGAGGTGTGAACATGGTAGCTAAAGTATCTGGGGACATTCTGTTAGAGGCTTCATTGTCTGCTACAATGCTTAATAACCTTAGCAGTCTTTGCAGGAAGTGTCTATGTGATGGTGTAAGCAACAATAACAGCAGCTGCAGAGCAGTGAGGAGCTTAGCTGTTGATGATTCTGCATTCGGTGGATATTGAGCTGGGAAGAATATTTTTTTATATTAATGCTAAAGCTTATTATAACAAAATTAGCGACCCGCCAGGGCTTTGCACAGATTGCGCTAATTATATATAGCCAGGAAAACTAGCAGGTTGTTTATCGATAGCCTACATGACAAAAAAATGTTGTTGTTGTGTCAATAAACCTACTTAAGCCACCATCTGTTAGAAACTTATGGAGCACATGAGAATTAATTCTCAATAAAAAAAATAATAAAACCAACCAAGTTAAAAAAAAAATTTAGGTTGGTAATTAAAAAGAAATTTATCCTATCTATCAAGTTCGAACAAATTACATAGGGTCATATATTAATATTCTGGAAATGGGCAAGTGTGTCACCAGCGTTTGTGATCACCACCCAATAATAACAATAATAAGATGTGGTGCCAGTCTTTATGTATGAAAGAGTGAGACTAGATTAAGCATAGTAGAGGAAGGAAAGTGAGTAAAAATAGAACTTTCGATATATCTTCAGGAGGGCAACTCACCAGCTAAAGTACAATAGGTTTGATAATACTGATCCATTAATAAAGGCTGTGGAAGTTCCGCTAAGAATCCCTTTAGGACTGATGCACAATCATGCACAGAGAATTTGCCTTCATCAAGCTCTAGGCTAGATCCTGTTACCAGAAGCTGACGTAGCTCCTGTTGCCGACTCAAGGATCCCGTTCGCCGGAAAATACCTTCTTGTGTCACATCTGGAAACATTAAAAAAGATAATGTAAAATAAAATCTTACAGTGGTAGAGCCCGCAACAACAACATCTGTTGCATGAATTGGCCGGTGAAAAACCACAACCTCACAGAAAACAGGCGTGAAGTAGAAGTACTCTACGTTTTGTCTGATGAGTGAGGTGCCGGAGGCCTAATTTTAGTCCTCTTCCCCTTCCCATCCCTTTCCTCATAAGGATAGCATGGGAAGGGGAAGAGGATAGGATGGGGAGGGGTTAACGGGGGAAAGGAATTATCCTTTTTCCTGTCTATGCCCTTCTTTGTCCTTTAAAGGTAGGCAACACATCTGCGACGCATTTGTCTGTTGCGGATGTTCATGGGCGGCGCTCACTTGATATCAGATGATCCGCTTGCTCATTTGCCACCTTCTAACATAAAAAAAAAATAGTGAACATTTATTAATGCAAATATTGGAAAGTATATAAACAAATAATACGAATGAGGTGAAGTTTTAAGTGGATTATAATATGTGAGTGTGGATAAAGTATTAGATGGCAGTAACCAATAAAAATACAGAAGTATGACTTCACAATGCTACTCTGTTAAGTTATGAAGTAACCCCACAATTGTTATACCTAAGTGGCCACAGAGGTGATTAACAGTTTAGTTTGTATTTACTACTTTTTTCTTTTTTCTGTAGTTATAGGAAAAAAACAAAAAAAAAATTATCCACTCACTGTCAGATTTTGCTAGAAAATCTATCAACTCATTTAATCTTAGGATACCTTCTTCAGTGATAGAATTTGCTTCTATATTATTCTTTGTGCTATTTGCAATATTCTGACTAGAATTTGATGTGGAGTTTTTAGTCTTCTTGTGGAAATTCCATCGGAATTGCTTTGGCTTGTCAGTTGAACAATCAACACTAAAATAAAAACTATTTTACTACCACATCTTATTATTCTAATTGAGGTAGAGAAATTTCACAATTTACCTAGGACAGGACTAAAAGACCTAAGATTGCACTAGAAATAAAATAAATAGAGAAGTCTTCAAATACCTGTCTTGCCTCTTCTTCATTCATGTATCAACACATTCATGCTCATCGGTTAAGGGTATTGTTCATACCGGCTTTCTTTAATTTGTCTTAAGAATAACACTTACAATCAGCCAAACATCTTACTTGTATCATTACTAGGCGTTATAAAAATACAAAACCAGTGTTAGCCACAATTTGAATACGTTGAATAGTTTAGCTCCACAGGATACACAGTAAAATAGCCTAGCTTATTGATAAAGGGTGTCGCGGTCAAATCACTTTTTGTCTACCGTTCCGAACTTTCACTTGTCGCTTGAGATATGAAAATATATTGATTTTAAATATATGGGAAACACTCCGAAAGCATGTCTGAGATTAGAAAAGATATTTTTTTTATTACTTACTCGTCAGTATTTATATCAACAACGAATGATAGATGCATGCGCACCAAAGTAAAGTATTGATCTAAATTTTCTATTCTTAGTTTTTCTATCCATTTAACGTCTGTAGTAGTCATCCTGAGATCGTTTAAACTTAACTACAAGGGAATATCTATAATAAATACTACGAAGAACACATTGTAAGCTCCAGTTATCAATATATCTAATTTACTCTCAATATACTACATATTATGTCGATTGTACAAGAAAAGAACTAAACTTTGTTTTTCAAAAAAATTGATCCCATTGCATTGTTTTCAAACGTCAATTGACACAACGGCTAAACAGGTGTTGCAAGTAATTTGAAAATAAATACTCGTTGCACAGATTTTTTTTGCGTGAAGCGTTAGATGTTTTATTCTTTTTCATTTAATATTAGTCTATTATTTTTTACTGTCAACACTCTTCTTGGTAAGTTTTATCTTATGATTTAGGCCCTGCCTATTTCCATCTCTTCGTCTTTTCGTTATACTAATTTAGAGTTTTCTAGCAAACTGCCAACGGCTGTGGCAATGCCTCTTTGGGTAATGCGTTTGTAGATTTTAACTTGCTTGCGATTCCCCTTATTATTGCAGATGCAGATCTTAACGTAGTTATTACATTCACATAACAAACTTCCAGTCAAATAATAAAGCAGACGTTAGTGACAGTTAAACTAGATGTCCCCCGCGGTTTCACCCGCTGTACAATTTAATTGAGATTCAATCGTGTTTTGCCCACCCTGAACCCTATTAAATATATTTGGATCACAAATTTGGAATCAAATTACAAATATTTTTTCATACAAACTTTCATCCCCTACTTTAGACATTTAGAGGATGAATTTTGAAAAGTCTATTTCAGTGCTCGCCTACGAAATAAAAGAAATCATATCAAAATTTCAAGTCGTCCAGTACATGGGCTGTGCGTTGATACATCAGCCTATCATTTTTTTCTTTTTTATAAATAGATAAAAAAATCTATAATATATATCAGTAATCATTGCTTACTTCACACTGACCGTAAATCTTGATACAAGTGCCATCTACAATTTAGTCTCGACTCGATCATAACCACCTACTAAACTTCTTCGTATTGTTATTTTATGTGATCCGCTTCCGCGTATTGTCCAATTACCTTTATTACTGCGTCTTCATTTTTTTTGTTACACATATATCACATACACGTATACACATTATCAAATACTAAATAAACTTATTAATAAAAATAGATATAATGAGATCTTTAATGAAAGTATTAAATTACATTATTTATAATACATATTTAAGACACTTAATAAAACCATTTCAGTATTTAATTAGCTAATTTAATTTTAAATTTTTGATGAGACAAGACCAATGCCAAGAAATATTTTTTATCAACAACAAAATTTTAAAAAATTCAAATGAATTTTCCAAAATTTTTGTATCTTTACTATATATTTCTGCCTGCCCCTGAAGAAGATAAGAGTAAATATGTATATAAATATTAATTTAAGTATCAATTGAAATAAATCTTATTCTTTTAATTTAAAACATGTCATCATGTCCTAAGTCTGCTAACAAATTTAATCCTCTTTCTTTTAATGCCTTTGACAACAACTTCTGTTGTTCTATTTTAGCATCTTGTTCCCTTCTTTGTGCATCAAGAATATCGTCAACTGATACTTCTGTTAGAGGCAAACTATCTTCTTTGTCTTTATCCTAAAAAAGAAAAAACAAATATCAATATAAATAGAGAGGTTTATATGTGGGGGATATATCAATTTAACTGGACTGACAACTTTTCTTATTTAGAACTAGTAATATCCTTTAGATTAAATGTTTATAAAACGGCTTTCCATACATCCACATACCCATATTGGTACCAACAAGTTTTGGAACTGTTGAAAGTCCTTCTTCAGGGTGACAACAGATCCAAAACTTGTCAGGACCAATACCGGAAAACGAGTAAAGGCATTTTATTGACTGTTATTTAATAATGTCACATGAATGTTTAAATAATTTTAATCCTTTAGATTGTTTAATAGTACAATAAACATTCTTATACACTAGAATAGGTAGATGATTATATTATCCAGCCTCACTCTTCATTAAAAAGGTGTTACAATATTAATTGTCCTGTATAATTGGCGGTGGGCAAAGATAGGAATCACAGTATTAGCTTTTCACCAAGATTATTAAACATCACAATAGTTATATTAGTGGTTAATGTATGGTGCATAAATTACTAAAGAAAGCATATTGTAGTTTTGGCCAATAGTCATGAACTGCTGGACATAGGCCTTCTCCATTAATAGGCACAAATATAAATTCCCCTCCCCCAGCCCTCATTGTGTAGTCCACACAACCTAGTACAAATCAATGTTCTTAAATGTTGGCAGTCTACTTATGCTGCGTGAACCATTTCAGAACTTTCAGCCCAAGCATATAAGGTAAAAAATAAAGCATATAAGCTGGTTGCTATTGTCATATGCCAATATTATAAAAAAGCTAAGAGACAGGATATTTCTTACTAGATTCTCTTATGAAAGTAATTAGCACAGACTTTTAATATTATGGATCAAATAAACATGTTATTCTTTAAAAGCAGGTACAAGAAGTCCCATTAGAAGGGCATTTACATGAATACCCGCAAAATCATGAGGGAGGGTTATTATTCATCATCATCAGTTGGGCAGAAATAGTGATAATCTAAACTAACCATTTATTCGTTCCACAATAATAATAATATTAAAAACTTACAATTTCTCCTAGAAGTACAACATTTTCGCCTCTTACTATAAAAATTCCGCGCGGTATGTCTCCATACTCTTTTCCAACATGAATTCTTTCAATAGTTTTGTGTAAAACAAGATTTGCGAATTGATCAACACATCGTAGGTAGCCGATAAGCGTTCTGCCATCTCGAAGAAGTACCATAAGTTTTTCTTTATGAAACAAAGACCATATGCATAATACACAACTTTAAATATTTTTTTAAGAATAACAAAAGTTAAAAAACGTACTATCTAATTCGTCAAGTAAATGTGCTGTGCCCATTAAAGGATTTACATTATTTGACATCTTGCAGTTTATTTGGCAATAAATAATAAATAATAGATCAACAATAAATTTAGCCCAAGTTTCCAATTGCAACTAAAATACAATCTTTAAAGTACAATTTACATGGATGCAAACAACACACGCAAATCCGGTTCTCTTTTGTTGTCAGTTTGTCGTGTTGGTTGTCATTGTCAGCTATCAGTGTCAACATCAAAAGACACAATAGAAAATTTGACAAGTGACTTGACTGTATCCAACAGATTACGCTAACGGTATTTTAGGTACGAACCAAAAGTGGTACGTTTTGAAGATCATTAAAAGTAGTCGAGTTGCAAAATAAATGAATGGTCATTAGCTCTCAGGTAAATCTTCCAGGTTGGCATATATGGCAGGGATAAAATATTGAAAACTATAACAGCAGATTATTCCTTTTAACTGCAGTTCTCTCGTATAAAGACTTTGCACATGACGTATTTTTATTGCGCTGACGATTCATTTCCCTTACGTTAGGTTTAGTATTTTTCCTGCTGATTATCATTGTGTATTAGCAGATTGTATGCATTTGTATCGATTTAAACGCACTTGAAATACTCTTTAAACAACTAAGGCAGCAGAGAAAGGGCACACTGGCCGGCGGACAGACGTAAATTAAAAAACGCACATCATTTTGCGTTATCTATGCGTTTGTAGTAGTTTGTATTTTCAACAAAGAGATCGACAGATGCATTCGACTAGGCTGGGCAGCATTCGGGAAATTCCGCTCCATCCTCACCTCGCAAATACCTCAATACCTAAAGACGAAAGTCTTTAACCAGTGCGTCCTCCCCGCAATGATCTACGGCGCACAGACTTGGACGCTGACGGTAGGGCTGGTCCATAAGTTAAGAGTCGCACAGTGATCGATGGAGAGAACTATGCTCGGTGTTTCTCTAAGGGATAGAATCCGGAACGAAGAAATTCGACGGAGAACTAAGGTAGACGACATAGTTCTTAAAGTCAAAAGGCTGAAGTGGCAATGGGCTAGTCATATCTGTCGAGCGAGCGACGTTAGATGGGGGAGGAAAATCCTGGTATGGAGGCCATGAATAGGGACAAGAAGTGTGGGACACCCTCCTTCCAGATGGACCGATGGCCTCATAAGGACGGCAGGAAGTCGCTGGATGCCGTGCGAGGAGGACCGCATACTGTGGAAGGCATTGGGGAAGGCCTATGTCCAGCAGTGAACTGATATAGGCTGATGATGATGATGATAATGATGCGTTTGTAGTTTTGCATTGCATTATGTGCAAAGGTCACAACTTGTCGAGTCCTGCGTTCGCTAGGCTTTATAATTGCATTCAACGTTTGTCATCAGCGTGCACAAATAACATTGTGTATAAAAGGGCTTCAAAATGTACTGGTGTTTTTAAGTGTGAAATACATTATTTTTACACTTTACGGGAATAATCTACCAGTCAAATCTTGTGTAGTGGTGGTAACGAGATCCTCGTGGATTAAAAGTATGCAAAAAATTTATTTGGTTAAATAAACTATCAACAACTTAAATATAAAATAGTATGTTGATAATGATAGCTATAAATCAATTTGGTGTAACGGCACACTTAGGCAAAATTTGTTCTTGTAGCTCGCACAGAGAGGAAAATTAATGTACCCGTCCATAAATTATTTGCTGAAAGTAAGAGTCGTTATTGACTTAAGCTTTTGCATTAATTTCTATAAAAAAATAATTGAAAATTAATGAAATGGTATCAAGCTAAGGTATTATCTCGGCAAACTGGTACAGCCCAACATTACGAGTTTTTGGCACAACACTAATTGCACTCATTTCATTGTGTTATGTCAGCCAAACTTTATTATATGTTCGTTCGTGCAATGCATTTCGTTTTAAATATCCACAGAACTTTAAAGTTTGTTGACTAATTGCTATGCTTTATAGTTGCAGTAATTTTGTAAATTGTCCAGTATCATTTAAATAATTTAGAAGCAACATGATGGAGCAAGACGATGAAATAAAATCCGGTTGTTTATTATTTCCTCCTGCCGGAGGAAACATGTTCAGTAAATTTCCTAAAAAGGTAAAATACATATAATAATTTTAACCAAAATAAACTTATTTAATATATTTTAAATAGTTAAACTTCACTATATTTGTAGTATAATAAATCCCAAAATAATTGTAATAAAAACAGCACACGCTTTCTAAATGACTCAGGGAAGGGTAGTTGAGCTGAACTTGTTTGGTTGCGTGTGTATGTACTTATAAATACAACGAATACTTTTTGAGAAATAAAAATACCAAAAAGCATTCAATAAATTTAATTATTTTGTTTTATTGGTCTTCAGAAATAGTGTTTTTATTGCTTTTATTTGTTGTGAATAACTTATAGTTATTTAACTAACTTTGTATAGGGAATGTGTGAGATTATAGAAATGTTCCATAGCCACATATAAATAAGCGAATGTACATGTATAGTTCAGTTAAGAAAACTGTTTAGCTTACGTTATTTTTAAAAAGTCAGATTATTAGTATTGCACTCCCTAAGCATACAGACATTTATCTAAAAATATGCAAGTATTGTGTGGAAACTATATCAAAAGGATTTCTAATAATCAATAAAATATTTTTGGTTTTAAATTGTGCAAGTTTTCACTTATTTTAACCATAAATTATTATTATGTCTCAATAGAATCATAGTTAAAATTTGTTTCTGATACTGTAGTAATTAATGAAAACATTTCACTTTTAGGCATCTGCAACACATTTGCTTGTTGCCGATGTCTTTGGGTAGCGCTCACTTAACATGGTGATCCGCTTGCTCATTTGCCACCTAATACCGAAAAAGACGATAAGTGATGGATAATGGGCAACACAATGATCAGACAGAGAATATTTTGAGTTTATGATATTTCTTACTTACAAACCTATATTTACCAGAATTATATTTTATTCAATAAAAAATAGTGTATACTTGTAGTGTATACTTGGATAAATTGTGAGTAATATTTTGCTTGTTGTATAAACAAGGAAAATTTATATTCCAAAAGTGTTTATGGAAGATTTCCTACAGCAACATAAACATACTACAGAAGAGAAATATTATGGGGCTATGTAACCAATATTTCCATGTAGGTTTATATGTGTGGAATGAACTCCACTTCAGTTATATTATTTGCCACATATTTACTTTTTACTATGCCACATATTTAATTTAACTTTAAAATGTGTTAATCAAATAAATTTATTTTGTTATGAAATATTCTAATCACAAAGTAAAAAATTAATTCCCTCCCCCTCTTTTTTGCTCTGTGTGGTTAACTCAGAAGTTTGTGATTATTACTTTATTGTACTAGGTGGTGTTATACTTGACAGCCATGGTACAAAAAGCTCGAGCACCAACTAGTGGACCTGCTACGACATTTTGGTTCCAACTAATTAACATCTCCTTGCAGTTATAGTTATATTGAGTGTTTATTTTAATTATTTTGGTTTTTTAGTGCAAGTAAGACAACATTTAGTCAAATACTGTGTACAGAATCTAATAAGTGTTTTTGGGTCTACCAGTTAGAATGAACGCCCAGCTCTGGCAAAGCACTATTATGAGAAAGTCAGTTTTTCTTTTGAAATGTACATTAATTTAGTAACTTTTAATTTTCAGAAAAATTGGCAACAAAAGCACTGTATACTCTATAGTGCTAGTAAACAAGGCATTGAGAGATTGGAAATATATGACAACAAGGAAGATGTCCCAACAGGATCCATTCCCAAGATCATAACGCTCGAAAATTGCATAAAAATAACACATTCTAGTCCAAATACAATTACTATTTTAACTAAGTCACATACTCAACAAGTTAGTGCTCAGTCAGAAATGGAGACTTTAGAGTGGGTCACGGCCTTGCAGTCAGTTGCCTTTAAGAACTCAGACTCTATACCGATTAGTTGTGATGAAGATAATGATCTATATTGTTCATCAGGTGAAGGAGTGTTTTCAGTAAAGATGTGCTCATCAGAAGCATCAATACGGTGTGGATTAGAGCCAATAAGGTATCTCTTGCTTCTTACTTCATCTTCAATAGACCTTAGGGATGTAAATGACAATAAGCTATATGCCACTTGGCCATATAGGTACATAAGACGATATGGCTATAGACAGGGCAAGTTTACTTTTGAAGCTGGAAGAAAATGTGATACTGGCGAAGGTATTTTTCATCTAGAGCATCCCAATCAATCTGAAATTTTCAAATGCTTATCGCTTAAAATGAAGACAATGAAACAATCAATTGGAACTGACAATTTAAACAGTCCAGAACATACTGAGTTCAATATTCAACCAAGTGTGAACCTTTTTCCTGGTTCAAGGAGTCCTTTGGTTGCAGCAAGACCAGATGATTTGAATTTAAGCTCTTTATCATTTAAAACAACTTCTGTATCGAGTCACCAATCTTCTGCATCTGAGAGAGACACGGCGCCTTTACTAATGCCTAAGCCAGCTCTCAAGCCAAAGCCACAGAAGCCTCCTCGGAAGATTGTGAATATTCATAAACCAATCAAAGATCCCTCATCCTCGACAGATGACAGCATAGATTTTGGACGATACAAAAAACTTGAAAATTATGAAACAATTGACCAAGGCAAAACCCAAACTCCATCAGTGCCTTATGATAAAGTAGAAGTGCGTAGTGAGGCTTGGAAAACCTTTGGCATTGATGATCCAGATCACACCGAGTTTACACCTAATTTGGCCGACAGCCCTAATTGTATGAAACTTATATCCAGGTCGCAAGATAATTTAAACAGTACTGGCCCCGAATCTTCCCGAATCATTCTTTTACCGCTTAGTCCAGAAGATGAGAACTATGATAGGTTGCAATATTTTGGCTCCACAAGCAAACTTAATAAGTCTTCAAGATATAAGAAAGTGGAAGCACGTCCTACAACGCTTGCTATAAACGAGCCAAAGAATAAAGACACATGGAATGATTATGATGAAGTTGAAAATGTAATGCAGACTGCTAGATTAGCAGATGACTCTCATTTGGGCTATGGCATGATACGGAAACCAAACACACCTGGACCTCAGGTACCTACTGCAGCCCAAGCTCAAGCTTTACAAAATCAAGTTTCATTGGAGGACATCAACCACAGTTCATGTAATGGAACAGATTATGCAGTTATAAGCCGTCCTAAAAGGGTATGAAATCATTCAATATTGCATATTATATAACAAGATTTTATGATAGAAGACTGAAATTTTACATCAAATTTATAATTGTAAGAGAGTGAAATTAGGTAAAATGAATATTGGCAGGTGAAAAAAACTACTCTCAAGTATTAAGAATTAATATTTTAGGTTTATTACTAGCAGTAGTTCAAAATCATGGTTTTGTACTAACAGTCTAAAGACTAATTTATTTTTGTCACATAGCAATTTCAAAAATCGTAACATTTCCATATAAAAGTTTTAAATGTTCTTTGTATTCATGAACTTAATTATGTGTTACTATAATTTTTCTTAGTATTAGTAACTAGTCTCTTAAGTGATTGTGTCCATTTAGTAGTGTTTTACTATATAGTATATAAAGTATGTAGCCTTTTTTATGACCAGTGCCTTGGGACCTTCCATTTGATAGGCATTATGTTACAAGAACAGAGGTTGATATTATATCTACAAATATTTCATTTGCGACCTGAAATCATTATGGACATGAATTTATGTTGCATTTTTAACATACAAGTTCAGTTTCATTTAAAATACTGCCTTTCTTATTGCATTTAATAGGGAAAAAGCATGAAAAAAATGAAATATTTGATAACTCTTTGCACATACAACAATCGTGGGGAGACAGAATATGTTAACAACAGAAAAGTAACAACCTGTACTTTGCAGTGCGTGTAAAGTTTTGACATTGACGCAAAAACATATAGTATAAGGTTATTTGAATTCCCTTTTTTTAACCCTAAAGAGCTAAGTCACGATACAATATGGCACAATTTGTACTTTTCTGACTTGATCTATTTCATTGAAAAAACGAGGGACATTTTTTGATAGTGAACAATTCAGTGATGTGTGCCAAACTACTAAATATAAATACATAACCTCGTGTGTCATGTCTCATGCATGTGACACAAAGGTTATGGATTTCTTCGAATTAGCACACACAAGATACAAAAAATTCTTGACTTTTATATGTTTTTTTAATTGTTCCCTAACTGATTCTGTTTTAATGTGCCATTTTTTTGGGGTACATTATTGAACAATTGTTCAAGTTGTAGGTGCTTCATATATAATAATAAAAATAATAATAGGAATTTATTGAAAAGTTATTTTGTTTAATTTTTTATGTGTGTTTCATGTTTATAAATAAATTTAGGTTATGAATATCTTCCATTTTAACCATTCCATTGTAGATGAATTTAACTAGTATATAATCTTACAAGTATTATAGTATGTACATTATAAAGAATACTTTTTGGTATATCGTTTTAAATATGTATCCTTTTTGTGAGAAGTCTGCAGTTAGAAAACATACCACATTCCATTTTTAACTCAGTTTTCTTGTGATAAGCGCTGACAGCCTTTAAATGACATTTTATGACTTTAATAGGGCATTTATGCATTTTTCATTTTCATTAAAAAAAAATTAAAGAAATCCGAAGGTAGTGCTACCGTCTTCAATTTTGAATCTAAAACACCATGGGACTCACTCAAATGCACCAAAAATACATCAAAATCCAACGGTAGAGTATTTTAATGGTATACAAAAAGACACATAATATACATATAAATACAAACACTTACACATAAAACATATTAAAGATTATTAATAACCTTAATTATATTATACAATCCTTTTATAAGGAGGAATTTATCATAGTAATTGCCATACAATTTTAAAACAATACAGTGATGCTCATAGTATGTTAATGTTGATTGGAACATTTTGTTTCTGTTAGTCCCCATCATAATAAATTTAATTAAATGTTTTCTATTTTAACTGTCATCCAATAGGACTTTTAAAAATATATTTTTAATTGTGATTAAGCAGTGCCTAATATTTTCAATGTTGATTACATGATTTAAGCGATATAATTGTTATGTGAGAATTGAAAAGTTTGGGCATAATAATGTGTGAAACAATAATCATTGTAACATTTGATTTTAGTTACCAATATATTAGTTTTAAATGGCCATTGTCACTGGCTTAGTAATTGTTTTGCATCAATTCACACATAACAATAAAATATTTTTATGATTAAATAATTAATTTCTGGTGCCAATATAATAGTACAATAGCTTAGGATCATCTTATGACCAACAACTTAAATTCATACCGCATTGCATAATCGAAATTGTTGTTATTATAAAGGACATTTGTTCTAGTTTTTCATGATTTCATTTTAATGAAAATGATGAGTACAGCCAAATAAAAACAGGCATCCTATTATTAAAACTTAATAACAATAGATTGACTTGAATACTCTTGAATTTACAGGTGGTAATTAGTTATAATGAAGTGCCATTTGCCGATGGTAATCATTTGCTAACATTTCTCTTCATCAGAAGATTAAATTTGCCATTTTGTCAAGAGTTTCTAAACAATATTTTATACAATCAATGATATTTATATTGCAACAATTTTTTTTATAATTTGAATGTGCGGGTCGTTTAAAACCTGTCTATCTCTGCTCTACTACAACATAGTCAATTGGCTTGATTAAAATATCTGAGTAGTGCCTTATGTTAAATAGTCAATTGCTGATGCTTAAAATTATTAAGTTCAGTATAAGTTGAAAGACTAAGAACTGTGTCCTTTATAAGCATCATAAAATGAAATATTTTTTTACATGTTTTATCCAATCCTTTCTTTTTGTTGAATTGCAACACTCATATTTTTTATATTTGTATTTTAGGTCAGCCATATTATGAAATAAAGTCATTTAATCAATAACATGTTGCATTATTTTGAAGGTCAAATCCTTTCTACATTATGTAAAGCGCTTACAAAGTAGACAAAACATTTGAGACCTATGTGGGCCAGCAGTGACGGCAAAGATGTGACAGATGGTCCACCTGATGTTAATTAATTAATCACTAGATCTATAAAGATAAAATGCTTGATTTTATACAGGAAAATGTTTAAAAAAATTCTTCCCAATTTAAAGTCACTTAAATTTTGCTTAACAGAAAATCATCTCAGTTTATTCTTATCATTACATGCATAGAAAAATATGCATGCCTTGTTTCACAGCAAGCTGTGATTTTTGGATGACAGGTTACTTATGTTAAAATTAGTGAATTCCTAAACATTTTTGAAAAACAATATTTTCTCACATTACTTAATAAGATTAGCTATTCATATTATACAATTTCACTTCACTTTCTCACAATTTCCACCAAATTATAACATATTTCATTGGAGAAAGTATAAAAAGTGTAATAGCCACCAAGTATAATAAATGACATTTGATTGTTAACAAAATTTTTATCTTGCAGTGAAACAAGGTAATATTCATGATTCTTTAGTAGGTGGGATCAAAGTAAATAAAAAACAAATACTAACTTGACACCTTTCATAATTAGAACAATCAAAAATATGTCAAGTAGTAAGCTATTAATTATTTGTTAAAATAAATCATGTTATGGTGTCCAAGTTTTTTAATAGGATATCAATAAAAAAACCATATGTACACATTACTATAAAATCAATAATGTTCATCAACAGAAGTTTAAATTGTAGATTTGTTACAGCTTTCTAGAGCAGGTGTTTTTTCCTCTTCTTTGGTTGACTTTAGAATGAATTCCAAGTCTTCAGAGGTAATTTTCTGTACAACTTCTCCCTTTTCCGCCATAATGTCTTCTATGTTCTTCTTTCCATTCATATCGGTGAACCAATTGAGGTTATCTGCTATTAAGTGTTTGTTTTCACATCCATCACATATAATTATAACAACACCTTTGTAATATGCTAATTTTGTAATAAACTTTGAATTTCTAAAATTACATATCTTACATGTAAATATTATTTGAAATTTTCCTTCACAACTTTTCTGTTCTGACTTAGCAGAAAGATCAGAAAGAGTATCCGTAGTAGTTGCGAATTTTCTCAGTATATGTACTTTTGGAATTGATGAGCATAACGGCACTCGACCATGGATATGCCTTCCAAAATTCGAAGTTCCAATGTTAGAGTTTAACAGTAAGTAGTTCAATACTGTTGGCTTATGAAACTTTGCTACAAAGTTGATCACAGATCTGTGAGACATTTTAAGAAAATAGTATACTGTCCATAAAAATATTTATGTTTTAAATTAGGACTTAACTGATACTGCGCTAAAACTTTTAAAATAATGAACTTAGTCTTAATTACACCCACTTAAATTTATTTACAAAACTTGAGCTTGAGAAGTCATGTCATTTGAATTGGCAATAACAGACAATGACATTGATTGACATTACACTATTTTTTAAAGACGATTTTATGGTCTGTTAACGAGACCCTTAAGCCAAAACAATAAGGATTGAAAGTATAACAAATAATGTTAAAGTAATAAGAATGTAAATACCAATCAATGCTGCTTCAAAAATTTAGCCTGCCAGCCAGAATGGTGGTAGTAGTCATTTTAATCCAAAGTTAAATATCGCTAATGCTAAGCTATCTCCAAAAGCACTAGTTAATCTCGAACTGCTTGT
This sequence comes from Papilio elwesi, assembly GCA_029849275.1. Lineage (NCBI taxonomy): Eukaryota > Metazoa > Arthropoda > Insecta > Lepidoptera > Papilionidae > Papilio > Papilio elwesi. The sequence goes on from CM056697.1 coordinate 9,744,879, forward strand.
TCGAGCGTGTTTGTATATAATTTTTAAAAAAACATTCTTTAAAGATTTAAAATATGACAAATATTAATTATAGGCGCAAAATAAGCAAACCGAATTATCTAGTTGAAATTGTAATAATAACCACACATTTTGACAATCATGGCTGTATAATCAAAACCACTACTAAATTATTGGTACATGACATGTACAATTAAAAATTAAATCTGAAAACATAACCTCAATTAAATTTTTCAAAAATATAATTAAGCAATTACATTACATTACATCAAATTTTACCAAATGAAGTTATCATATTTAATTTTCTAATTTGATTTCTTGTTAAACAAATGTAAATTTAAGAAACTGCAGAAATAGCAAATTACTGCTAAACTACATCGATCATAATAAACTGTCTAGTATCTATAAATTAAATACTATGGAATCTATTTGGTTTAAACCCGAATTTTCTGATGAAATAATACAATATTCTGACATTTTGGATCAAACACAAAATATTATTACTGGTAAGTTAATTCGTATCATTTACATTGGCCAAAAATATAAATTCTACCGCTGCAGGCGAAAAACATTTACTTAAAAGTAAAAGTGTTTATGTGTATGGTGCAAGCATAAAGTTTGAAATGCAACGAAACCATTTAAAGAGTACATTTTTAGTAGTATTTTATAATAAGTAAGCAAATTTAACAAATTTTTATTTTATAAACATATTTTCACGACGTTTTTACGTGTGATAGAAAATGTCATGAAAACTGTGATATAAAGGAAACACGAGGCTTATAAGAATGTATCAAGTGGAACATGCTTCTGTATTTTTATGATTTGTTTTATTAATTTATGTTTATGTCACCTTCTTAACAAAATTTTTTTCTTAAGCTGTTTTAAATCATATTCCTAACTTTCCTTACCGTTGAAGACTCTATATATATATATATATATATATATATATATATAAAATAAAATAGCCTTTATTTCTACCATAATTTTAAAGTAATTTTACATTTTTCACGCATGCTTAATCAATCAATATTCATAGTATTAATTTATTCATTATTTGTTATTAAATTAATACATATTATTCAATTACAATTATTCGATTTACTTATTATTGATATTTAATATTGATTATTGATATGGAAGTCGCCTCTTTGGCGTGGGCCTCCAATGCTTTCCAATTATCTCTCTCTATTACCAGTCTTGTCCAAATAGCTCCACAATGTTTCTTAAAAATATCTGCACATTCCTTTCTTGATCTAACTCTCTTTCTCACTCCATTTTGTGGTGACCATTCTATGATTGTTACTTCTGTATTTTTATGATTTGTTTTGAAATTTATACTAATATTATTAACCAGTATTTGTAGGATTCTTTTTTTAGGTTTTTTAATTGCCACAAAGCATGTAAGGTTCAGAATCTCTGAAACTCATGTTAATAATAATAAAATTATCCTAGGACATATTCACACATGGCCATCTGATGCCAAATTAAGCGGAGCTTGTGGTTTCCGTAACCAGATAACTGATATACTACTTTTCTTTTGTAAATACATACTTAAATAGATAATTACACCATTAAATGTCTGTGCTAGGTGAATCGAACCCATGACTTGCGGCGTGAAAAGAAAGTATCTTACAAACCATGCCAACCGGCCCGTCAAAATCAATAATGGTCAATCAATAGTTTCTTGAAATTTTGAATAGATTAATTTTTGTACAAAAAAGAAAAATACTGGAATGACATTGTTTATAAACCCCGCAAGTTGGAAATTTGCTGGGACCTTGTCAAATTTACATCCAAGTGACGTTATCAATAGCTAAAAGTATTGCTAACCAAATAAATCTTACAGTGAATTTAATTTATTAATAATTATGGAATTATTATTGGCATTAAGATATGGGGTATTTAATAATTGTACAGATATCTTTTATGGATTAAACCCAATATTAATAACATGTGACATTTGATGTGTCTGTTAGTTAAATTGGTAGCTGTCTGTCTTTTTATCATCTCATTTTGATTAGTTGGTGAACAATGTATACTAGTTTGTTATGAAGGTTAATATTTATGATATCACCATGGCAATGTATTCGTTAACATTATTTAATCTCATTCTCAAATTTTCAATAATCATGATTAACTGAAATTGCCTGGTTTTTATATTGAAATAATAATTTCACAAACATGACTGTGAAGTATTTTCCTTTTTATATATAAACAAATATGAACTGTAATCACGTTAGCAGCAAATAAGACAGTGACAATGGTACTGATTGTTCAATGTCAACAAATTTCATCACCGAAATGGTGGTGAGTCATTAGCATTTTTGGGGGTTATCCATCTATCTTAAAGTTATTTTTTTTAAAAGGTGGGGTTTTTATCTATTTAGAACATGACAACACCATATTACTTTTACCATATTTAATGAATCAAATACATGTAGAGATTTCTAATAATTGTGTAAGTTAACAAGCTGGCAAAACTGCTGAGTGTAAAATTGGCCAGACAAAATGGAATGTATCCAAAGCTAATAATATAAACTTTTACAGTATATACAATTTTATTACAGATATTATATCTGGGCGCATTGAAGTAACAACACTAGTCGAGAACATGGCTGGAGTACTTACAAACAAAGAGGTTGATAACAGGGAAAAAGGCATGAGGTTCTTTACAAAAATTTTAACAGAGTTGCCGCAAGACTATTTGACAGATATACAAATAAAATTTATATCTAAATTCTATATAGATAGGTTGAAAGATAATCATAGAATTATACCTTTTGTTTTGGAAGGTTACTTAGCAGTGATTGACATGAAGAATTACAGTATGCAGAATTGCGGAGAATTCTTTACAACATTATTCCGTGAGGTCCCTTGTCAGTCACAAGTGCGGCAAGACAGATATCATATATATTTAATAGTACAGAAATTGCTAGAGATGGATACCACTTGTAAGTAAATGTGGTTTTTATATCATATGAATAAATCATCATCATACCTTCTTTTCATCACCACCCACAATCTAAAACATTTTTGCATTCACACATATATAACAAACACTTGAAAACATATTATTTAAACAGCAAAACAACCATAAGAGTTGCAGGGTCATTGCCAATTTTAAAAAAAGTGGGAAGGAGGGTCCATTGGGAAGAAGTTTGGCATTCTGATCATCTCATTCATCAGGCTACTGCAAAATGTCAGATTTCAGATGAGTTGAGAGTTAAACCTGGTCAAATCAATTTAGTTATGATGTGACCAAGCTCCTACATATTTGAATTTACTCTATTAAAATAATATTAAAATTGTATTTTAATAAAAATAAAAATTGCAGATATAAAAATGCTGGGACCAGATTTCGTGTATGGATTTATATCGTCTATCGAAGGGGAAAGGGATCCACGTAACTTACTGTTCCTGTTTAATTTCCTACCCACCTTCCTGCAACACATACCGTTGGGTCATTTGACTGAAGAGATGTTTGATGTGATTTCTTGCTATTATCCAATTGACTTCCATCCATCACCAAACGACCCTGCTGCTGTTACCAGACAAGACCTGGCTTCTGCTCTTATACCCTGCCTTTGTGCAGTGCCAGAGTTTGCAGAACACTGTATGGTACTTCTCGTTGAGAAATTAGATTCAAGTTTGCGAGTTGCTAAAATTGACTCATTGAAACTATTGGTTAGTATGTAGCTTCTTATTTAATATATTGTTAAGTATAATAACAATATAATTTATTAGTCTATTGTATACAACACAACACATTACTGAGGGTTTGTGATTGTTGATGGTTGTAGCCTTTCATTCCCATGTTTCACTATGGTAGTTGCATGTTGAAGGTTGTGAGGGTGTAAAAGATTTGGAGATGGAAAGTGTATTTTTCGATATGTCTATTATTCGTCTGCATATTTTTTTAAGTTGCGGTACTTCTACTACTACTTCTTAACGAACCAGTAGTACAGGACCAAAGCTTTCCTACCATCATGAAAAATACCTTCAAAACCTGTTTATGAAGAATCATTATAAACAACAAACTAATGTAATTGAATATTTCATTTATAGGCTGAAAGTTGTAGAACATTCAAGGCTGAGAGTTACAAGCCATTTCTAAAGACTTTATGGTCTTCTATACACAGAGAGATTACTCATAAAACGGACAACGAATTGAGAATGGCAGCTCATGAGGCATTATCAGCTTTAGTTGCAAAGTTAGCTACAACTGTTAACACTGATCAGGAATTTGAGAATTTCGTTAAAGGAATAATAATATCTACTCAAACTGCTTTAGCTAGTTCAACGACGGCCTCACAGTTTTCACAAGCCAGTAAAATTTTACTAACCACAGCTAATGCTGCGATGCCATCATGTTATATTGTTGCGAAATGTATGATACCGGCAATTACTGCGTATTATGAATTCAAATCATCATCGAAATTACAAATCGCCAGTATAAACTTTCTTGGTGATATTTACGATTTGGCGAAACATTGGAATGTATTGAAGGAATTAGATGAAACAATCGACGAGATACCTCAGCTCTGTTTGTTAGCAGTCAGTCAAACATCAAGCGATTATCAGATTGCTGGATTCAGAACCATGATCAAAATGGCCGATGTCCTTAAATCCAATTTAATTGTTCCGTTCGTAGAAGTACTAATTTATAACGTGCAACATTCTCAAGATAGTGAACTGTTGAAAATCAGCGTCGAAGCTGTTCATGCGATCGCTAGATACAATCCGGAGATGATAATGAATCTAGTTGTTAAAGGAAAATGTGAATTAGATAATTTGATGGAAGACAAAACTAATTTGGAGAAGCGTTTAAATTTGCTGACAAATCTAGCGAGTATAGATGATTTTACTAAAGTTATAATTGAAGAGATGCTTAAGATAATAACAGATGCCAACGACAGTGCTCCTAAAGTCGTTGAAGCACTTAATGAATCAATATCTGATTCGAGTTTATATACGGATGAAAAAATTACAAGAATCGAGAGTGATCATGGGCTCATTGATTCGGTGGTGAATTGGTTGCTACGTGAAATTAAAACGGGCAACTGTGAAGAATCATATAATCATGGGTTCAATTTAATAGCGAATACAGTTAGCAGTTTACCTGCAGAGAAACAGAAGTTAATACTTTTAAAATACACGAACGATCTGATAGATTTGTGCAAGACTAATGAATTAAACTTCTTGATAGTAGAAAGTCTGTATTTGTCGATACATGATTTGAATGACGTTAGTGTAAAAGATATCATGACGATGTCCTTGCAATTATCATTGAACAATGAAGATGCGACAGTGAGATTGAAGGCATGTCTTTTGGTAGCACATTTTTTGAATAAAGCTGAGCACGGGCAGAAATTTGACTTGTTATATCAGTTATTGAAGGACTACCTGTCTTCTTGTCGACAAGATGATTTGTCATTATGTCCGAGACTGATACAATTGTATGCGTGGATAACCAAAGCGTTAGTAATGAGAAGCAGCGGTCAGTTTGTGTTTTGGTTAGAAAAGGTAACAACTTTTTACTTTTATCTTATTTAAACATTAAGGAGAGATATACCTTGTTTCATTACACGATAAGATTGTTGTAAACAAGGTAATATAATTTGCCTTTGCGGCAATTACAAGTTTTATACTTTCATCCGAAATGTGTAATTTTGTAGAAATCGTGAGATGGTATGAAGTGAAATCGTGTGATATGGATAGCTTATGTTATAAGGTTATATGAAAAAAGTTGTTTATTGAAAATATTTTAGATTTTACGAATTTCAACGTAAAACCTTTGTTTACAGAAATCACACCTTTGCTGTGAAACAGGGTATAAATAATGATGTAAATGTTTTAATTGTAAATGCATGTAGTGTAATGTAATATTGTAATGTTTGTTGTATGAGACTTAAAAAGGTGCCACATTAAAGAATGGAAATGTACAAGTTATAAAATGTAGATGGACCTGTGTTAATATTAAACCCAGAAGACTGGGGACATCACTGTACTGTATACAAAAAAAATACGTCGTAAAATAATTTCACCCGCCGTACAACTTAATTCAACCGACGATTACAAGTCTAAGCTAAGTCCTATTTAATATGATTGATCATGTGGACCTGAGGTCAACTTTCTCCATACAAACTTTCATCCCCTACTTTAAGGGGATGAATTTAGAAAAATCCTTTCTTGGTTAAATTGCAAATACAATAAATAGTCATAATATTTTAATAATGTATTTTTCAGATTCTCGTATCTATAACTAATGCAGATTATTCCAAAGAGGGCGCTGAAGCCATTCGTCTCATAATGACAGACTTCCCAGATCACCTGAGCAGAAGACAGCATTGTAATATAACTCCTTTCTTCAAACAGAGAGTCTTTCAGTCGTTTTCTAACTTAACAGCGAAACTTGGTCCTTTGTGTCCAGAAGTAAAGGAAAGTTACTTGTTAAGTTGGGCGTATATTTTGGCGAAAACGCCTAAGAGTGTGCTTAACAATCACCCCAATAGAGTAAGTAGTATATTATTTAACAATTGATTTGCATTTAGTATTTGGATGTAATGACGTCTGGATTCAATTCCAGATCGTGTGTACAAATCGTTATTTTAGATGCTATATAAAATAAAATATTGTTCTTCTGTCATTTAGTTTAACAATTAAAATCACTTTAATTATCAACACACTTTTATATCTTAACTAGTGACCCCCTGGCTTCCACCACTAATTATGTTGATCCGATCGTAACCAAACGCAGGAATGTGCCAATCTGAATAATACCTTTAAATTTCAACGAAATCGGTCCAGCCGTTTCGTAGTTTATTAGGAACATACGAACTTCACTTTATATATACTATTTTTTTCATAAAAGTATCCTATGTTACTTCTAGTACGTCCAAGAATATGTGTACAAAGTTCCATGATGATCGGTTGAGTAGTTTTCGCGTGAAAGCGTAACAAACAAACATTCACATTTATAATATTAGTAGGGATTTGATTAATGACAATTACTATACACATCAATACGTACTTGATCGTCTGTCTGTTTGATTCATTATAGACATTAATAAGAGTAGAGAAAATTAAATTTGGCATTAAATTCTGGTGTCGGCTAACTTGGATAAGGCGTTCAAATGTGGGCTCTGCCACAAAACTACAATTGTTTATTATTAATGGCTTTTTTTATTTGAGTTTCTTACATTTGAGCGGCTTGGTATTTAAATATATTTAAATATGCGCTCACGCCCGTAACCCAGGGGTAAAGGCAGAGATCATGGATTTCCATTTGGTGCGATCCTGACACACCTCGCTCGCTTATTTATTTTATTATTAAATTATATATAATTTACCAATGGCTGCTATACCATATATGCTATTACCAATGAATGCTGGGATGGCGATTGTTGTTCATGTCTACCCCTATGTCTTTCAAAGGTAAAATGTAGATTTTGGCAATGTTTTTTTTATTTTAATGATTTGTTTTTCAGGTCTCATGTTTAGTAGTAGATGCACTAGAGTATGATAATAAAGACTTACTTTTAGTAATGCTTGATATACTCTGTCACTACGTGCAAGCGAAACACGTCATAGTGGCTGGCAGCCTACAGACTATATTGCCCCGGCTTGTCAAGCTGTCGACGTATGTCAAGTCAATGGTGAGCTGTTTCCTTTGTTGTTATGTATATTTTTTCTTTTTCAGCAGAAGATGGCAAAAAAAATCAGCAAAAGCTGTTCACTCGGTATTAACCGCTACTCATAGGCAACACGCTAATGAGTTGCAGTGCAGATGCGTTGCCTACCTTTAGTGGAGAGAGGTGATAAAAAATAGGATATTTCCTTAGCCTGTTCATCCCCTCCCTCGTTAAGCCGTCTTCCCCTCCTCATCCTTTTCATATTAAAAAAGGATAAGAAGCTAGGATTAGGCCTCCTGAACCTCAATCTTCTGCCTGTCTTCTGTGAGGTCCATTTGTGCAATAGATGTTGCGGGCTCTACCACTCTTAAAATTTGTTTTAAGGAAATTGTTATACATTGAACATTTGCACATGTACAGTCAATTAGATGATAATTGTATATCTAAGACTCAATTATTTTTAACTTAAACTTCCTTAGCGAGGTTCTAGGGTTTTATTTGTTATTTTCGTAGCAATTGTGCTTACAAACGTGTGGGGAAACTAACTTATTTAAGAGAGAAGAAATATGGTTTTATATAGATATTAGTTGACAATGTACGGCTGAAAGTGGGATAGTTGAGTTATTTCCTTATCTTTACTGGAAATAATATATAATACTAATTAGTATTTTAATTTTAACTTTCATTTTATATTAATATCAGGATGTCCGGATAAAGAGTTTGCAGTGTCTATTCGAAATAGCCAAGGCCTACCAAACAGCGGTGCTGTTACCCTACAAGCAAGACGTGTTGTTCGATTTAGCGCCATCTCTCGACGACAAGAAGCGTCTCGTGCGCAACATGGCGGTGCAGGCGCGCACTCGATGGTTCCTAGTTGGCGCGCCGGGAGAAAATAAAGAAAATTAACACTCGATACATACTTTACACACTACTACAATTTTTGTCAAGGTTTGATAACCAACATGGTTTGAATGTTAAAGATTTCATGTCGTTTATTATTTTTATATCCAACGAGGAGAGACAAGAATTAAAATCGCCATTTAACTTATTGCGATCCAAGTATAATAGGGGGCCAACCTATCACCGTACACCAAAAACTATTTAATCCTCTAGATAATTTTTTTTGGAAATGACTACTAAAAATTGCTTAAATGGCAATAAAATCTCTTAGACTCAAAATTAGCCTTGCCTCTAATTACTCTTTTATTAAATTTTTTACTTATTTGTAAAATGTAAAACAAGACATTGTTTTGAAATAAAATGGGTATGTTAAATACTTTAACAAACATTTGTTCGATCGTTTATCGGGTGTTTTATTTAATGAGAATTAAAATCCAAGTATTTTTTTTTAAAGGTAACATTAACGTTCACATTATATTCCATACGCTATAAGATTGCAAAAATTATATTCCTGTATTTATCGTTTCAGTAAACGGTGCTTCAATAATTCTTTTGTAAATTTTAAAATATTTTTAACGATTTTAATAACACAATTTTGTTAAATAGCAAAAAAATCGTAAAATATATAAAAAAACTGTTACAAAAGTGGGAATGTAATTTAAAATGAACTATTTATTTATATATTATATTATTAAATAAATTTGTTGAAGGTTGCTTTTTATTTGCGTTTTACTAGTAGACCATTATAATAGTCAAAACCGATAAGAGTTTCCAATGTAATGCTTGTTTACTTGTATTGATTTGAATGTATGCATACCATGCGTGACTTCAATTCCACAGTCAAACCGAACAATCGCTTTTGTGGAGCGATTTGTATTCGTATAACAATATATATATATATATATATATATATATACTGATAAATAAAATTGAAGTGTCTGTGTGTAATATCTAAATAACATTTCCATACTCAATACACATGATGCAGATACGGAGATGTCTGTATGTCTGTTTATTCCGGGTAATCTCCGAAACGACTGAACCGATTCGGATGGTACTTTTACTGGAAGATAGCTAATACTGTCGGGATTCAAATAGGCTAATTTAATTTAAGCAAAATATTTAGGGTTCCGCGGTAAAAGTGAAAAACTCGAGAAATTGTTTTCTCGAATTTATTTCCACGTGGACGAAGCCGCAGGAAACAGCTAGTATATATATTTAGAAAAATGTGGAGCTTTTCAACAAAAGTAATTTTGTGTACTTTCCAAGTATGATCAGAGTGGATACGTATCAGGTCCATGTAATTGCTTATTGAGCAAGTCATCGAATTATGAGAGAATAAATTAGTTAATCGATTAAGCTGCTTTAAAAAATCACGCAAAGGTGCCGCTTCGTGAAGCGCCTATTGTAATTTCATTTTCTACTGCTACTACTAGATGGCGTTATTCTTAATCGTAGAATGGAATAATTTTTGTTATCCTAATAGGACCTGATTACGACTGAAATAAAGAAAAAAAATGTATTATCATCCGTCCTTTATATTAGTGCACTACACAAGAGTGCATCAGATAATTTTAGCGCGATGCAAAGGAGTGTAGAGATCATAAACTTGTTATACAAATCGGTTACCTGAACAGAGCGCGGTCATTTTTTTTAATTTTAAAGGCGGGTTTCAAAGATAACGTGATAAAATAATCTGACGATTTCAATAAGCCGAAGTAACAAAAATCGTAAATAAAGACTGTAATGTAGATCCTGTTCCACCGCTAAAGAAAATGTCAAATAACCATTTTTTACCATGACGTTCGACGATGTATAAGTCTAACATTGTCGGCTCCTGAACTATAATAAAAGTTTACTAATATTGTAGATGTAGTACAATTGCAGTGAGTTTCTCTGTATGGGTCTTTACGGTCTGTATTCTCTGTATAAGTTTGAATGTACGATGGATGGAGATCTCTCCTCAAAACAAGAGGTTATAAGTAATTGAAAAAAAAAAAATTAATTTAATCAAGCGTGTTACTCTTGGAAAAAAGTGTACTAAGGGATGACACGTACAAAGTTCGGCATGAGGAATTTATACCCTCATTTGTTACATGACTAAGACCTAGAGTTGCTGAAGCAAATCTGTTGCCAACACTGTTGTATCGCAAAAAGTAAATTAGATTAAAACCTTGCATAACACGCCGTTGGCGATTCTGGAGGGTCAGTCAAGATTATGTGGACGCATAACAAAATGTTAGACTTTAGATTTAGTTCGTGATTTATCAATGTACATACACTATCTAACATATAATTTAGGTCCTGATCAAATAACAGATGAGTATATAAATTAGTAATACCGGATCTTAGACTAGGATTGTGGTAACATGCAGACAGTTTCAATTATTAACGAGACGAAGTCATCTCCATCAACGCTCTGATATCCATTTGCATAATCTGTTATCGCGTCTCCACTCCCAGCACACTCGAATTGTTAATGAACTCTGTTACGTTTAAATAATATTATAGACAGACCTTGTACGTTATTCAGACTTTCTTGAGTGCTTGTTATAATTTTCCATTGATTTAATGCAGCGGGAGCGAACAGTTTGAATGTTTGCTTGTAACCCAGAAGGGTAGGCAGAGATAATGGATTTCCGTACATATGTATATAGATGCATATCCGGGACAAACACTAAATCACGAATCGAAATCTATTTGTTGTATTCTATTTTACAACTGAGTCTTTGTTAAGTTTTCTTAATTCCACCCTTCTACAATAAAGCCTTTATTTAATTGAATCGGTTAATTAAAATCGAGACTGTAAGTGAATCTCAATTAATCTTAGAACGTGTAAACTTTTACTGGTCTCATTATTAAATTGCCGAATTTATATTCAAAACGAGAAGCGGCGTAAAACCCGAAAGTGGATCCCTAGACGGTTAATTCTGCGAAATTAGGCGCGCGTCCTTCTCGAGGATTAGAAAAGCAAATCCGATCCTGTCCAGTTATGTTTCAATTAAAATTTGCATAACTATCATTGTACCGAATTGTGAATGGAGATTAACTACTAAAAAGTAGGTAATCTCTTTGTCATTTTACTGTTGTGCCTATTTTAATCCATCCGTCTCGAAAATACAGTCCAGTCGTGAATTTCACAGAACTATGTTTTTAAATATCATAGACTAGTATGTTTCAGTTTTAAAACGACACAGATTATAAAATTTTAAAACAATTTATATAATCGCTTGTATGAGTATGTATATAGTTAAAGCTACATATATACACATTTAAAACGTTCCACGAATGCTTTTTTTCTTATAATGAGTTAAATGAAAATACGAAATATATTCTTATATTAAATTCATTACAATTACCTTCAACATCAGTCAATGGACGTTTAATGTTGGACATAGGCCACCCTCAAAGGCTCGAAGTAAAGATAAATCGCTTGTCTAATCTTGCTTGAAATCGACGTACGCTTTTCGCCGTCATTCTAAGACATACTGGTCTAAACAAAACATATTGTCATCTCAGTTTTTTCAGGGTGAAATCTTATATCGCGACAAGTTTATACGTCAGTGGAAACCCACGGTAAGACTTTCGTTTTCAAACAGTGCGGCAATTCGAGCCAGGAAATCATTTTTATTGTAGCTTCTCGAACGCTGTGCAACTGAGTCGCAATAGGTGACTGACCATTTCTTGTAGGCCTAACTTATAAAAGTGTTCACCATTACATTATTAATGTGTAAAAGCTTTGGGAATAAGGATATTTAATAAAGTATCCTTGTTAAGCTAGATTTCTTTAATAAGTTAAGTTTATATTTTCTTCGCACGGGTATAGTACTAAAAAAACCTATCCTATCTTTTAAGTTGTACGAAATTACACGTGGTGACCAAATTTCAAAGTAAAGAGTATTTTAATAAATTTTTATTTCACCTTGGATTTTTCGTAAATATAGTATAGCCTATGTCACCCGGGGATAGTGTAGCTTCCTAACATTGAAACATTTTTTTCAAATCGGTTCTGTAGTTTTGGAGCCTATTCAATGGAAACAAACAAACAATCAAATATTTCCTCTTTATAATATTAGTATAGATAAATTAATATAATAGTTGTAATATCAGTTAACTTAATCTTTGAAAACCCATCAATGCTTAATTATTTCCATGTTACGGGGATAATGATATAATAATATGGGAGATTACTGTAACGCCTATTCACAAATGTTTCGCTTAATATTTCCATTAGGTTAATATTAATCTGATAATAAAACAAATAATAATCAGCCTTATTTAGTACGTTTCTTCACTGCACGGACATCATTTCTTAGAGATCGATTTATATTAATCTTATCTTAGAACAATGTAATTATGATTATTCAATTAATTAGACGAGGTGTAACGCAAGCATTGTTGTAATGTCCAATTATCGGTTCGCGACCGAGATAAAATCTGTTTTGCACTTTTTTACATTGCAAATGTTATACGGATTCGTTAGTATCCAGTTACTTCCCACCATGTCGTTCAAGTGTGATTGATAAAAAGTGGGCTGTATTTTATATCTGTCTTTTAATATAAAATTTGGGTTTAAAAATCTAAATAAGTATAAAGTTATTACTATTGAAGAAAAACTCACTGAAACGCTTTAGACTGAGACTCTGTTGGATGGAATTTCATGAGATTGACATTAGCTATTGAACACCATTGTTCTGATAGGAACAGTTGGAGTTAATTATTAAAGTTTCCATTGAAAACTATACACCGCGAGCTTGAATGATACATCGGCTTCGAAACTTGCCGAGTTAAATGGCTACAATTATGAATATGTCTGCAGAGGAGGTTAGTAGGGTAGGGTAGGGTAGGGTAGGGTAGGGTAGGGTAGGGTAGGGTAGGGTAGGGTAGGGTAGGGTAGGGTAGGGTAGGGTAGGGTAAAGGTCTAACACAATTCAATACAATATTCATTCTACAATATTCAAAGTTTTTCTCTGTAATACAAGATAATTTTTATTTGTTAAATGTTCATTTCTAGTTAATTCTTTCACGTTAAGAATTTTACCAACGAACATTCAAATGTAACCAAATATAAATGTAAAAAACTGCTGTCACATAAACTCAGTTAATTTAAAAAAATATCTAAATGCTAATGAGGCTGCATGGCTTGATACACGTTCATTAAAAACCCTGTTAGTATTCTGTTATCCGATGCCCTTCGCTTTGATCCCAGGGGTGACAGTTCACTGAGTTTAAAAGGACTTTTTTTTCTATTTAAACTTTTCTATCATTTTAATAATGTCTATTCAAATATTTTAACCGTTAATGGATAATTAATAAAAAAGCATTCATTTTTTAAATAAGAAAACGGATGCACTAATGTTGCGTGTTGCGAGGTAATTGAAACGTATGTTTTGTACTCATTAAGTCGTCATAATGCTTACTTATCGATGAACTATGTTAAATCTTCTGAACTCGTCGGATTCCCTGAATCCGACCACATATACTACGACCAAGAGAAAAGAACTAGAAGCTGCTGTGAATCTCACGGAGTGTAACAGATGAGGCATTAATAAAAAGGAATTTGTTTTTTGTTTTATAAGTTCTTCCGTTTTCTACACTTTATGCTTTTTTTTCCTACAAAAAATCTGTCAGTCTGTCTTGTTACTGCTGAACAAACTAATCGTATGCTGCAGATTTTGTCAAAAATGGTCGCATAATACTTGCGTTAAATGTCTTACGACGAAGTATATTAATTTGTTTGAACATTATTTTTGATCTTACAGTTGGTATTCAACTGCCTGTAATATTATACAGTGTCGTGTGTAAGACTTTGCCTCTTGGAGAAGTTTCCAACTTATGGAATAATGCAAACAATATCTGTTCTGTACTCGTTTTAAAGCACTTATTTTCGGGCTTGAGCCAGCGAAATTTTCATTCTGCAACATTTATTCTGAATAAATGAGGCGCTTAAAAAGGTTTTCGGCTGAATTTACTTTCATAAATTGTAGGCAATTACAGTAAATAACACTTTGAGGTTTGCTGCCCTGCATGACAAAATTTTACCGTAAAATCTTTTTACCTTTAATAAAAATACGATGATATCGTGTTGGGAAAAAAGTACTCTTACACTATATTACCATTTATATAGATATATATATTTTATGAAAGAAGCGAGCAAACGGTTCACCAGATGTTAAGTGAACGTTACCAATAGGCATCCCGAATTCCATCCCAAATCCATTCGGCAGCAAGAAAATGAGTCGCCTATTTTTACACAGGAAAATGGATATTTTCCTATTGAACCCCTCGACTTCCAATCCTCGTCCCCTTGGTTTTGCTTCGTGCTAGAGCTGCCTATGCTATAGGATAGGAAGCAGACGAATAAGAAGATTTAAATTGGGCCTCCGCAACGACATCCACATGACGAAACGCAGAATACTTCTGCTTCAAGCTTGTCTTCTGTGAGGTCGTGGTATTTCACCGGTTGAGCAACAGATATTGTTGCTCTACCACTGTGAAATTTATTATTGAATTCTCTGTTATGTTTACATTTCATAAACTACTTACAACAATACGCCAATAAAGTAAAGCTACGCAAAATACGTTTACACGGCCGGCATATAAATTAACAGAACTCCAGAATACAAATGAGCCCCGGGAGAGTTGATGCACTCAGTGCGTGAATTGGAATGGACACTAGCGTTCTGAAAATTTAAACATTTCATAAATTGAAAGATTCATTTGTTTTAATTAAATATTGTCTTACAAAAACTGCATGAATGGAATATTCCGATAAACGGATATCAAAACTAGTCTTTTTAGATTGGTTTAGACACGAGGTTTTTAGGTGTGGATTATATTATAAATATAAATAGCAGTATAGGTAAGACGCGTCCCAGACGATATCTTATCAACCAGATTTGCGAATAAAAAGCGATTTTCAGAGGTTCCGTAACCGAGTAGAATTTATACATAGATGTATGGATGTAGAAAAGAGAACGGAACATGCCATATGGATCAGCTATGGAAGTGAGCACTTTTTAATTGAATAAGGTAATAAACGAGAAACCTGATATTAAATGGTATTCATAGACATCTTCAAGTTAATGAGTTCCAGAAATTGAGGATGAGCTACAGAAAATTCCACTGGCATTAAAGTAGTCCAGCTTGACATTCCATAACACCACCAAAGAATTATCAGTATTCAAATGTGAAATGTAATGAATGTAAATATTAATAGTTGCAATTAAAAATACATTAGCATTGTTAGTTTCTACCAGCAAGTGTTATTAATGAGTACAATATTCATAACAACTGCATTTAAACGACGGCAACGTCTAACTAATGTCTACATTTAAATTTTTATGTTTGAATATCGCATTCATTTCTAGACTTAAAAACTGAAATGTATAAATATATTTGTGAAAGGCTACAGGTAAAATAAAGTTGCTAGTTTATCAACCCTTTCAATATGCGGTCCGTATTTCAAAAACGTAGAAAATAAATATATATTTGTGAACGATCCGCTGCCTCCAACATGAAATAAACTTTTCAAGTAGAGTGAAATAGTTGTCGATATAGTTTTTACGAGTATGTAAAGCATTATGCATGAAGTATACTGTTCAAGTGTTTTGAGTTGCTTATTGGTTATCATTAAAGAATAGGTAAGGAATATAATTTAGTATACAATATTCATTAAAATAAAATTAATTAATTATAATATATTTGATAGCCAATAACCTAATGGTTGAGGGTCGTGGGTTCCAATCCGCCATTCGACTATTCTTATGATTCAATTTCCAACAAGTTTAAGCTATAGCCAGAACCTATTATAGTATGGACTTCGGTCGTACTGTGCCGACCCCATTTAAAAAGGTGGGCAAGGGCAGGGAGAAGAAGAAAGAAGATAAATATTTTTGTAAAATTGAACATTAAAATGTCTTTTTTTCAGTAAACTTTGAAACCGTTGAAACGTTTTATGTAACAAAATAACTTAATAAAATGATAATATTATAAAACAACATTTTAATGTTCAATTTTACAAAAATAACAATTAATATTTATATTTGACATCAATCGAAGATATTAATGTATTATTTTAAACGTCAAAATGATTGTATTAGAAACCATTCTATAACTTTCATACTAACTCCTTACATGTGAAATATCTCTTAGTACTTCCATAAAACAAACAGTCAATGAAGTTCCCTCTTCTCGAAGGAATCTAAGTGGAACCTTGAGAACATTGCCGGCGTCACTTGATTCTGCGAGGTGCTTGTATAATGTAAGTAAAATATGTAAAAAGGAAAGTTTAGTTAATTTACAAAAAGGCGAATAAAATTTATCCCGCTGTTGTTTCGCCCACGAAACAAATTAACTCAAGACTTTTCGAGTACTAATTAAGAACTTTAAATCTCCTTGCAGCTAAGTTTTATCTTAATTATACTAAGATTTAAAACAAAGTCCTTGTTTAACTTGCTCAAATAATGACTCATGTTGTTTTTTAATTCGTTGTTTATTCTACACTGAGTCTGTTGGCTTGACAATCATAAGTCTTCATTAATTATTGTCACACGGCAACCAACCATGAATCATAAACCCTACGATGTAACCAAACTGATCACAGGTATGGTAATAAAAAGTACGCTATACGAAAAATATCACCCACACAATCTTGATGGTTGGCATTCCACTACCGTTCGGTTTTTGCGAAGTCCCACTTTGCACAACAACGTTGATATAAATATTTAAGAAAAAAAATATAGGTAACAGTATTCAGTGCATAATTCGCACGTGCAAACTTCTCAAATGCTCCTGAGAACTACACGGCATAATGTTGAAAATGTTCTTGTAAAATGCTGCAAGAAAAATATTTTTCCAGACGGAAATACATTTTCCTTGCGGAAGACGATAAAAACGAGCAATAGACTTGTAGACCATCATTAAATATAGCTACGAAGTACTCTACAAAATTACTCGAGGGCTGCCGAATGTGTCGAACGAAGGGAATATGATCAGAAAATTTTTAGATATTTAATGTCTGTAAAATATTTTTGTACTAACATACACTGCTACTAAGATCTCATACAAATTTAACTAGTATTAAATGATGAAGATATTGTACAACTTTAAACTAAATTAAGTTTACTCTAGTAAGCGGTATATTAGGTTTGACGCTTATTCGAAAATCCTGTAAACGGTTCCATTAAATTAACAAGTTGAACCCCGCGGTTTTATTATCTGTGCAATTTAATTTAACTGACCATTGTCCAGTTGAACCCTATTTAATATTGATTGATCATATACATTTTAGGTCTTCTTGGATAATTATATTAATCTCCATACGAACTTTTATTCCGTACTTTAGATCTTTAGAGGATGAATTTAGAAAAATCGACGAACTAATTGAATTCCATCTTGTATATAATGAATTGCATGTAAGCGATATCCATTCTATCTGTAATAAAAAGATGGACAGTATCCGTAGTATACGGCTGGTTTCCATCTTTCTGTTGTAGATATAACTTGCGTTGGAACGATTTAATTTTTGATTTATTAAACACTCGCCGTTACACGCGGCTTCGCACGCATTTGTTTCTCATTTTCAATTCATTCATCATTCATTGAAATTTTTTGTAACATAATTCTGCGTATGATAACTATAAAATATAGCAATTATAGGTAGCATGCGTCAAAAAGTTGTTATTGTCAAAACAAAAAGCATTACCATGGCAACCAAACAGTTGTCAAACTCAGTTTTAGTCAATGCAAAACCAGTGCGTACCATTATTGAGGTGGGATTATGGTTTATTTTTTATATGTAAACATACATTCTC
Source organism: Papilio elwesi (assembly GCA_029849275.1). Lineage (NCBI taxonomy): Eukaryota > Metazoa > Arthropoda > Insecta > Lepidoptera > Papilionidae > Papilio > Papilio elwesi. The sequence continues at coordinate 9,763,222 of CM056697.1, forward strand.
TGATGAGGTAAGTCAGGTCTGCTATGACCATGAAAATATGTATGTACATACATATTTGATCACACCATAATATCATGGGTGTTGTAGAGTAGACTGTAAAGACCAGTCAAAAACGTTCCAAAGCAGTGACAGCAACATTCGCAAATGTCAAATGGTGAAAAAACGATAACGTAATTAAAATAATACGAAAAACGATGACAGCTAGTATGTCACTACGCTTAAATGTAAACATATGAAGCAAACTAAAGAAAACACGTCCTAATTAAGACGCTTTTCGAGTCTTCACTGTTCGACTGCTAATGGCATATCTATTATAATGTCATTGAAGGTATTATGATGATGTATGGTGTAAAGTCAGCACCAGCACGTTATTGTACCGAGTGTATTTGTAAGACACTTAATGTAAACGTAATCGCCGGCGCGTTACTGCTGCGACTGAATTGCGTGCGGATGACAGTAAGCAACCTTAGAAACAACAGTTTGGTCCCAACAATGCGAGTAATCAACATTAACAGTGATTTGAAAAAGATAACCTATAAAAATAAACTGAAACTACTATGTATCGATTTATAAACGTCGCAGTCGAGTTGTTCATAGACAATATATGCATTCAGAACTTCATTTACATACTACCGGCTCCAGTATAAACTCTAGTGGAAAGCTTTACGGGTGCATTTAGTTTGCTTGTTCAGTTGTGTGAGTAAATCTTTTGCAAGTATGTGTATTTATTTCACTCGAGCTTTATTCCTATTTACGATGTGTATCTAGGAATCGTTGGAGACTTGCTTTGAAAATGCTTTTCTTCCAAATAGAATACGATAAAACATATATAATATTGTATATTATATGTAAATGGTGTCAAAAGATACTTACTTATGTATTTTCAACCTGCAGTCGATACGTATGGGACTATGCGTCACGGATCAATATTAATGTCTTTTCATGTATTATCCCTGCAAGTTGATAATACGCTGGGACCTTGTCAAATTACATCATCCGTAACTGAAAAGCATATCGAAGAAAATGATTCTAAATACTGAATTTAATTTATTAATAATTATAGAATCTTATTGTCAATAAGATAGTGGGTTGAGTGCATAGTCATTGTATAGACATATTTTAAAAATAAAATAATAAGTAATTAATAATCTGTTTTCTTCCGATTCCGAGTCCGATAGTTAAATTAGTGAGTGTCTTTTAATCATCTGATGTTGATTCCCATGCTGTGATGAAGAATTAATACTGGCTTGTTATGCAGGTTAATATTTTTAATATCATCATGTCGTTATCAATGATTAGGTTAAGATTATTTAATATCATTCTCAAATTTATTATGACAACAATAGAAGCAAACAAGTACAATGTTGCTAACGATACAAGATGTTCAATGTCAGGAAATTACGCCACCGAAAATGTGGTCAGGCGCATGACAGGACAATGGTAAAACGTGTAAATATGACAAAATAGTGTTTTCTACAAGTTACATCTATAAAAGTCTGCAGCCCTGCATTCATTTGAATCGTTAATTTTGATGTCGAATTAATGTTTCAAAGGTATTGTTTAGTGACGTTGCCATGTTGATATATATGTGCACCAAGTTTATTAAATTTGTTATGTAATTAATTTCCAATCGTTGACGAAACGAAAAAAAAACGAATCGATGGTGCGTTCCAATGACGAAGTATATTAGAAAAAAAATACTTATTTAACTTTGGCATGCAAAAACATGTTTTTCTTAGCCAGCAATAGACCTTAACAACGCCAGACGTAAGCGTAACTTACCTTGTTAAAAGTTCTTGTTTACTTAGATAACTTTGGTGCAAATAGCCCCCGACGTCCAACTTATTGGGATGTTTTATTCTGAAGTATCTTTCTTGAATCTATAGCGTTATATTTCACTTCTTACTTTGTTTCTTGTTTTATTTACGGGTCTGAAACGTAGAAATATGCGTAAATAATAAACAATACCTCTCGTTTAGATGGCAGTCACACACAAACGCATGCATTCATTTATGGCATACTAGTGCATGGCTTTGTCAATGGCCAATCTAAACATTTCCTGATAATTTCATCGAAATCGGTTCAGTCGTCTCGGAGTCACTAGGGGACATACATACACATTTCCTTTTATATACATATATACATTTGTGCCCGTGCCGAACTCGAAGACCAGGCAAAAACATTCGTAGTCCCACAAAGTTGCAAATCATGTTTCAAACAGAAGTCATGAAAACAAAGTAAGTGAATATAGCATAGTTTTGTGCGTAAAAATTACGATTTATTTAGTAAAAACAAAGATTGCGTTCTTCATGGTGAGGTTTTTGAGGTGAAAGTGTCTTTAGCCGCGTTACACGATATTTTGTAGGGAAATGTCTCATAGCTTCAACATGCCCAACATGAGTCAGCAACATTTATTTGAATTTAGAACAGGTTCAACTAACTTTTCTTCATTTACTTATCTTGTTATCAATTTAGAATTTTATTGTTAAAATCAATATTGAACTATTGTTGCGACTTCAAAATTGTTTTGAGGTTTCACTTTCAGTCCTAAACTGCCCGTGTCTTTTATTTATCGTCAGGAGCGTCGTAACCGACATTTCTTCCGGAAATCATAGCTTTCTGGCGAAAGAATTAAAAAATTCTGTCGAGTTATTTCAAAGATTATTTCTGGTCGTAGATAAGTCTTTTAAGTCGTTGATAGCTGTTGCTGTATTGTATGCTAGATCGCACCTAAATAAATACTGAATATATTTCAACTAATTAATTTAATAAAATTAATTATCTGAATTTATTTTATTTTAATTAAATTAGATACATAAAACTCATAGAAAGCTTTTAATATTCTTGTCAAAACAATGACTTCATAGAAAAAATATCTCGAGGGTACTTCAATTAACTTTAAATTACGGAATTCTCTTCAAACTGAAAATGCAGAGGAATTTCTTGCTATTTGCGAAAATTTCCCCTGATAATATGATAACATATAGCGAAGTTTTGTGTACCGTGGCTATAAATGAAATGTGGAATTTATATATATAAAGCGTTAAAGCGTCCCAAAAACTTTAATGTTCTAGTTTTTATAAATAAAACAAACGAAATCAGCGAGAATACGCAGGGAAGTTGTAGCAAAGTTTACAAATTAACGCGATTGTTGGAAGTTTATTTAACGCGATATGAATATTTTATTGTAATATTTCCCGCTGGCACAATGACCATTACGGTGTTTTCAGGATTTGAACAGCTATTTTTGTGAGAAAACTAGAAAATAGTTTTTTGCAAACTTTTACATTAGAAACAATAGAAATAAAGAAGTTAATTTGAATTGTCTTCTTTATGTCTTTTTATTCTTTAATACTGTAAATTTTACTGGCTATTAAATACCTTAAGGTAACTAAAATAAAAATTGTCAAGGTTGTGGCTCAATACTTTTAGATGTCCATTTCTATTAAGATTTTTTGTGACTGCAGACTGGCAGAGAGCAGAAGGTGTCTAATCTAAGCCTCTTTAAGAGTTACAAAGCTCATGGGCACCCTCAGGAGCCTCGGCTCGGAGTCACTTTATTATTATTACCGAATTGGGAGGCCGCCGAGCTCTTACTTCACCTCGGCGAACGCTCCATGGAGTGACTGGGCTCATAGCTCCTGAGTGGGGACCTCAGCTTGGGCTGTCACTCATTACGCGGTTAGCATTTAGAAGGCCGAGCCTCGGTTCGGTTGCTATTATCGAAATATATCTATTACGAGAGTGCAGTATTTTGAAGTATGGATATAAATTTATCGGAACTCCTGAGTAGCGCGGTAATTTCAGTTGATTTTACCACTGCCCCTTCCAGTCCACCAGAATATAACTGCATACCTTACATAAGGTTATAAATGCGTCGCTAGTCTTTTTGTAGCAAATAGGCGAGGCGTAGATAATGTCAGTGTGACGTCTTTTTCCATTCAATAAGGGGATTGTTTATTTTCGTACCTGTCTACCTCTATTTGATTTAAAATATGCGAGAGAGATTAGTCGATAGATCGTTAGACGTTAGATCGTTATACGTTACGTCTAGACAACTTTTATGACATTCACGCTTGACGGAAGCACCTTCAAGGGTTCTTTTGTAAGCTTCAAAAGCTTCAAAGGCTTGTGAGGAGGGTTTAAATACGTAAGAACGAAGAAAAGGTTCTTAAAAGCTTGATAATTTATAACGCGCTTACAATGAAAATAAATGTATGATAATAATAATTTTACAGGTATTCGAATTTAAGAGACCAACTTACAAATTAAAAGAATCAGAAAAGTTCCAAATGAGCCTTATCTAGATAGCAGTGGTTATGTGAAGGGCTTTTACCTTACTCGACAGACAACGCCGGATTTCTATAAGGTCCAGCTACTTCTCCGGTTAAGCCTGTGTCTTGCAGCGTGAGTGTTCTGTTAAATTTATAGGCAAAGAAGTATTCTGATAAAATAAATATACAATAACTGTTAAGTTACTACTAAGTAAGAATACTAAGTTATTAAAACGACAAAACTCACGTGCAATATGTATAGGACCTCCGATAGGTTCAAATTTCTCCCCTATTTATTGTCGTCGTTAAGTCCCATTCGTGACTGAAACTCATCCTGGTGATATTAATTGGACACGTGTTTAGCGATTTTAATTATTCAACTTTGTTTTAATAATTTAATTATTTCACTCCAGACTTTGTTAAATTACCCATTAGTACAATTTATATTGTGCTCTTTGATTGTCCTATGTTTGATGCTTAAGTGTTTAATACGCCTTAAACAATAGTCCTGAGTCTCAGCGTGCTAATTAGCTTAATAAGGGAATTTAATTACGCCCCATACAACACATGTGCTGATATTACACGCTTTTGTTAACGATTATTGATTTAGTATCACTTAACTTGATGCTCTATTAAGTTCTGTGCGAATGGAATCAAATATTTTATGTTAGTTAATTAGTCAAGCAATGCGCACGAAATTAAGAATCTAAGTTAGTGAAGGATTGAAGCATGTTTATAACATCATACAGCTGTTGCCAGTGGCTCCGCAAGCATTCTTCTCTTATTTTACTGCCTGAAAATTTTTGTAATTTGACTCCGGGTATAATAACTTCAATTTGTAGGTCTCAAGAAGTTGTTAGAGTAATAAATATAACATTAACAATGCAACCGATACAGTAAATGATGGTTCTTTAAAAATAACCTTCACTTAACTCTACCTCGAGACAGACAGACAACCAGACAACGTGTGCGCAAATTTTCACGATGATCGGCTTAGTCATTAATGCGTTAAAGAGTAACATAAAGTCTTACATTCGCATTTATCATGTTAGGACAACAAAGGACTGTTGCAACTTCGACTAGGTCATTGGTCTAACTAGTGGGCCTACTTACATTGCGATGATCCGTAGATACATGGCCACCATTCAAAAACTTCCCTTCAGAGTCCGGCTGTCCGTTCTGCGAGTACTTTCCTGGTTCTATTGCATATCTCTTTATGTATATTCATCAGTCAATACACTATCCAGGGTGACGCGGAGCCTGGTCTACGAAAGGCCACCGAGCGGTCAACGGGAGCATCGGTTACCTTGACCTACGTCGGTTACCTTGACAAATGTTAGTTACCTTGGCCAACGTCGGTTACCTTGGAAAATATTGGTGACCAAAAAGTACAGTTACACTAATAGTATAATACAACTTCGTAAACTCGCTTACGTGATAAATAGCGGAGCAATTAAGCGCGAAATGTTTTCAGTTCGTCGAACAAAAAAACTTATTCTAGTGTAACGATAAGGGATCGTTTAGCGTTCAAATTTATTGTTACTGCTAAATGGAGAAATTAGGGCATGAAAATTTTGCAAAAATGTTTCGAAATATTATATATAACTTTCGTTGTTTAACTTAAGTTAAGTTTAAGGTTTGAATTTTTCAAATTCTTTTCTTGTGGATTTTTATAACCTACTATGATACCATAAAAAAACCGGCAATTATTACCTACACAAGGAGAAAGAAAACAATGCTGTAATGATATTTGATACGCAAGCTATTTCTCGCTTGCTACGTGGACTTAGGTTCGTAGGTATCTTGTAGCCGTTCGTAGCATTCTCGTAGCAATTTCAATGTAAATTCACTGCACTCCAGTGTCGCGCTACAAATTGACTGCCTTTGTGAACTGCACTGGTATTATATCTCCGGTTGGATTACGCTTTGTCTATCCAGGAAGTAAGCTCTGTAAACATGAAGGATTAAGTTTCTTGAGTTAGCTTAATGATCTAAATAAATGATACTTTATGTTAGTGAACTAGAGGTAAATAACAAGTGTTTTAGGTTTCGCCAGCGAGGATTATAAGGCTTAAACAAAAGAGCGTCCGTAGTTACGCAAATAGCTATTACCTATATCTGTACCTATTGTACTAAACATATATGTACAAATACTTATTTTACGATACATAACAATTCAAAAGGTGTCAAAATTTGTTTTAGCTATTTCCTTTTGTAAGCTCATAAATATAATTAAGTAAGGAAGCTCTATAATTTTAAGAACTCAGTTTGAAGTCGTGCTATAATTGGTATTTTTATATAACTGAAAAATGAGGTATAAAATTTTAACTATGTAAATGCGAATGTGAGTTTGTTTGTTTTTACACTTTAACTCCTTAACGACTTACCCGATCAGCACGAAATTTTGCACACACATTGGAAGGGGTACAGAAAATGACAAGGGTATTAAACTGTTTCCGGGGCACATAACACCAAATTCATTTACAATATCAGTTGCCATAGTAATGTTTCATGTTTTGACGATAACAAAGTTTTGAAAAATGTTACCTATAATTCAAAGTAGTATAATAACTTCGAATTAGGAAACATCTTACAAAAATTTCTAGCTTTAAAAATGGGAAAAGAATGCGTGCAAAGTTGCGGGTAACAGCTAGTACGTAGTACTATCATACATATGCGCATCGATTGTCTGGATTTGTTAGTACTTGTTACTACGTTTATCTACATATATCTAGTAATATAAAGCGCCCAGCAGAATTCTTCACAGCGAAATACAAATAGTACATTTTTAATGCATACATCAAAAAGTGCAGTCTTAAATAAAACTTGGGTCGCTCCAGCGAGTGCGCGGAAGTTTTTGGTTGTTCCCTTTCGCGATGGAGTTCATCCGCATTAACGCTCTCCCTAATTATCCTCGACGCAGCGAGCAGCGAGATAGCGGGAACTCTCCGCGAAAATTTTACACGTTTGCAACGTTTATGCCAAATTGAATCCTGTTCTCGCTGCAGCCTGCTATTTGTACAAAAACAAAAAGGAATGGAATAAACAGTATTTTATTGTAGACTCATTTTACAACATATTACGTACAATTACAAATTTATTATTATTAATCGTGGAAGATTTTGAATTGCAAATGCTATTTTAAGGTGATAGTAAAATGTAAAGTGAACTTAATTTCATGTTAACGAATAGAGTAATGGTATAACTTTGCGATCACGACCGTTACTGCGTGATACCGCCGCCAGACGCACAAAGAACAATATCTCGCGTCGTGCGGAGCGCCAACAGCTTTGTATGTTAGCTGTGGACTTTCGATGGTTTGTTCGTTACGTGTCTATACAAGTTTATATTATGACTACCACAAAATTATTTTCTTGTCGGTGATTTACGTAATAATACCGATCTATTTGAAATGACACGACTATTAGGACGCTTATTTAATTAGATGAGAGGTAACTATTTAACATTGTAAAGCCTGCAACAACAATTGTTGGACGAATGGGCTAGCCCGACCTGTGAAATACCATGACCGAAGACAGGTATGATGTAAAATAAAGAAAGGATGGAAAGAGGACTTGACGGTGGAGGGTATGAATACGGAAGGGAAATAACCATTTTCTGTTTATCCCTCCCTGTCCTTGAAGGTAGGCAACGCATCTGCAACTCATTACCCTGTTGCTTGAACCGTTTGCCCGTTTGCCACCTTCCTGCCAAAGGAAGCAGCAGAATTATTCTGGGAATTTATAACAAATACCGAGTACTAAATTTGTAGGCCCCATAATTAACCTGTACATTTATATGAAATACTGAGAAAAGAAACAACAATTAGTTTATGCTGTAGATTAACAATTAAACTTCGGTTTGAAAATAACTAATATTTAATTTCCAATATCCATTCCATTCGAATTCGAATAACCAAATATTCCATATGAGACACGGGTAAACACATTCAATTATTTTTGGAATGGCTCACGTATCCTTAAAATATTAAAGAGTTTTAGTTTTGAAAACTGATTTAGTTCATAGAGCTCTGCGCAAACTGTGGCAACACTGACCGGCGGAGATATCCCGCAGGATCCCGGGACAATCCCTTCATATGCATTCAAAACCGATTCGCCGGATTACCAAAACAAATCTTCGTTCCATTAATAACTTGATTACGATTTGCATAATCTCTGATCGCATCGTCAGCCTCGATAAGCTGTGCGCTCGTGAGGAATAAGCTTTAGAAAACATTGTTGAAAAAATACCGTTGGATTTGAATATCCGTTTCTTAGTTTGCAAGTTCTGGATGGCAAAAACGCTGTTATAGTATTTTATATAAATTACTACGTTATACAACAAAATCCTTCACAACTTTCTGGCAAATTCACAAATTATTGAATGTAATACCATGCGGTTTTCACCGATGCATGGTTATTCATAAGGAATATGTTCATAATCTATTGAGTTTTTATGTTAATTGGCTGAAATATGGTAATTTTTGGAGTAAACGTGACAGGCTGGTACTATAAAACAATTTTGAGTACTGAGTAAATATTTTTTTAAGATCTGTAGAGCCTGAAGACCAGAGTGAAGTAAAAGTATTTTATTATATTTCGTCTAATGAGTGAGATCCCGGCGGCCTAATCCTCTTCCTATCCTTTCCTAATGCGGAAACCATGGGAAGGGGAAGAGGATTTGGAGGGGGTGAGGATGGGAAAAGAACCTATCCTTTTTTTCTGCTTATCCTTTCCTCTTTGCGTGTTGCGGATGTTATGAGTGGGGTCATTTAATTTCAGGTGATCGCTACTTGTATTTGTCACCATCTTCTATAAAAAAAATAATCTTTTCGTAACAAAATTTGTGAATAAAATATCTATTATAATTAGATTAAAAGTAGGACATCGTGTAATATGCAAATGGTTTTCACTGTACTGGACGATTTTAGCAGCGCAGCGGGAACTGAATAATGCACGATAATGTGCGCATTTGAATGCATTCGTCGAAATAAAAAGGAACTGTGCTTCCTACTCTTGTGAATAAAAATTAGCTTTAATAGCTGTGATAAGTTGCGACAGCTACGCATATATATTTATATATGTAATACGTATATGTATAGTAATAACATAGTCTCGCCGAGGGTCGATCCCCTGCTCAAACTTGAAAGGCAAACTTTTCTTGTTTATAACGAATTGCTTTGTTGTCGTGCATGTCCCCTCGTATATCTTTCATGAACAGAAAGGTAAAAAAATAATTCAAGCGGACCGAATGCCTTGATGTACTTTAAACGGAATCGTCTTTTGTACAAAAACTTATGCGAAATTTACCGTTTTTTAAGCAAAGTGATAGGGAACTTTTACTTTTGGATATGTCGTTGCGGTTGACAGACGTAACTTAATGATAGCTTGTTGTATGAAAAACAAGTTGAAAGAGTTACTAAGTCTATTTATAAAATGTATTTGTATAAGTAATGAGAAAAAGATATTGTAAGAATTGTATTCGATTCAACATGATATAATAATAATTCAACTTCAATCCTTACTAATATTATAAATGCGAAAGTAACTATGTTTGTTTGTCTGTTACCCTTTTACGACTAAACTACGGTTTAAATTTTTTAAAGACATAATTTAGTCCTAAAGGACATAGGCTACTTTTTAATGCGAAAAAAGGTTGCCCTAAAAAATTTAAATTCTGTACAATGTCACTATTCTACGCGGATATGGTCGCCGTCATAACTGGTAGGAAATAAATTTATTATCTTTCCTTTATTGACTTCGACTTATAATGAAATACTAATTGACTTTACCGGATTAATTATTGTAATTTTTTGTTCTTGACACAATCTAATTGAGGTGACATTTTTATGAACTTTTATCACAATGTAATTAAGGTACACTAAATGTTAGTGAGACGATAAAAGATTTTGTTCCATACCTTGTTTCCCAGCAAGATGTGATCTTTGTAAAAAAAAAGAGTTATTACGTTGTTTGTGAATTCTAAAATATTTACGAAAAACTATTTTTCTTGTAACCTTTTTACATAAGCTATCCTATTACACAATTTCACTTTATCTCGCGATTTTAAACTACAACATTTCCGTGAAAGTATTTTTAGCGTAGTGTTCAAGGAGACATTGTCTTGATTGTAAAAAAGGTTTTATACTCGAAAACACAATACAGTGGCATCTTTTATACAAAATTGAGCAACACTGTATGTATACTATATACTTTTCATGTTACATGTTTGTAAAATTAATTTCGCTATGCTGTACCCTTCTAAACAAAATTTGTAGTAATTTTTTTGAGTAAAAATGTATCACACGGAACAGCTACCTTCAAAGAGTCTATTACGGTGTTTGAACATTATTAAAAATGTGAAAAATTAACCCCCTATTGTATATAAAGACTAAAGGGAAGTAAATATAGTATAGTGATTAGCTACGAGGTTCTAAAGCTAATTTTCTAGAAGATAATTAAAACAAGGAAGTAATTAAAAATTCATTTGTATGTAGGTCAAGTCTCTTCGGGAGACTTGAGAAGGTGTTTAGGGAATATTTTTTTGAACTTTGACACGATAATATTATTATGTGGTATCAGAAGGGAACTGAGACATGCCGGTTTCCTCACGATGTTTTCCTTCACCGTTTTTCAAGCATTTGTGATGAAATAAATTAAAAAGTTGGGTTCGAACACACGATCTACAGTACGTATACCACTGGACCACCACGGCTCTAATAATAATAGGACCACAATTGTTAAATCGCTGGATTTTTTTACATACATATATGAAGAAATATTCACGTAGTAGAACTAAATATTCATCCCTTCTTATTGATTTAGGTACAGGCGTTCGTACACTACCCTTCTAATTCATTCACGAGTCGTCTTTTGATGTTAATAGGCTTAACCAATGCGTATAAGCCGGCACAAATTTTCGTCTCTCTAAATCAAATTCGTCTTTCTAAATCATTTTTACGAAAGAAATTAATTGTACACATTGTTTGTATTCTATTATTAGAAACATCTTTCATAGTCTTCGGTGATTATGTAAGTAAGATGTAATGAAGAGAAGCCAGCCATGACCATGTGCTTTAACTTTATGGCAAATTATACAACTAGACGTATGAAATGGGTTTGCTAGGGATCTTGTTTGCTTTTGCAATCTTCACCGTAAGATATAATAATTCGTAATGTACTTGGGTTAATTAAAGTATTGGTAAACGCCACTAAGTCGTCAAGAAGTCAAGATTGTATTTAGACAGCGGGCCCACAATAAGTGAATTTTACCAGCCATTATCTTAAGCGAGTAGTACTCTGAGTTAATTTTGAATAAAAAACACATTCCGTAACATAATCTACGTAGATTATTAATATATAACAATCCATTACGTTCTCCGTTGCATTGTCAAATCTAACAATTCAATTCAATAAGTTTTGGATTTTATATACGAGTATTATTCAACCTCACAGTACGGCTTGAATTGAAACTTTAATAATTAACTGAGTCTCTGGAGCTGTTAGAACAATGGAGCTAATAGATAATGACGAACTTACTCCTGTCTATTTATGTTATTCTATGTGAGTGGGACTTAGTAGTTAGTTTCAACGTATTCTATTATTATTCTCTTGTTTGGTGCGACATCAACTAAGATAATCATAGTATTATCGTTTAACAAAGAGAAAAAAAAATTGTCCGACTGGTAATGTTATTCACGGTTATACAAAATCATGTTACAAAAGTTTTAAATAAAAAAAAACATGTGAAGCCGCTGGCAAACGCTTGTATAACAATAAATATATAATCTACAAGTTTCAGAAATAAGATGTATAGCTCAGCATATTGCTGCAGTAGAAGACTTGATTTTCTATCAATGCCTTACCCACTCGGATACTTCTGTCAATAAACCATCGCCATTAGTCAAAGGAGGTCCAATTTTGATCAACTGCCATCTGACAATGCGGAGTGCATTGGCAGATGCAGTCTCCCCCTGTGAAATCACTGTATTTCAGACACAAGGCGCATTTTTATGTTATTTTTATATGGAAAACTGTTATTACCATTTACCGTTGAAATTATGCCACCAGATGCGGTTCCGAAGTAGTACGCACAGGATGTCAATAGTCTATCTAGATAATGTAGAATATAGAAGGTGCTAGAATGGTAAGAATAGAGCACAATTTATAAGACAACTAGCGCCATCAATCACTATAACAATGTCAATCACACGTCCATCTTGCGAAAAATTACTCTTCAAAAATGTAGGATTCGTTACCATGTAAAATGTATTGAATACTCGTATGCTATATGTCAGATACATTTCTGCATTTGTGCGCTGACAATCGGATTCGAATTATGAAGATGATATCAGAGCAAAATGCGATTTATTGACTAGTTTAAATGTAATAATTTGATTAAAAGCTTACTAATTGTGTGTCGATGATAATTTTAATATTATCACGAGTTGATGTTTTAATATTATTTCTAAAAGCTAGTGCTTGATCACGAGCCCACCCTCCATCAGATCATTCGGTATTGACCTCACTAAGTATCAGATCTCCCTGTCTCCACATCGTTAGTCAGATGGTGAACCACTTGATTTAAAGTTTTAAATCTATATAAATACAAAAATAAATATAAAAAAATAATTGTTTTATTTAGAAAGATGGGAATAATATTAACACATTTGATTTTCATGTCATGTCAATAAATAATTTAATTTAATGTTTATACGGTAAGATTCAATAAACAGAATATGCAAACACTTTTTTTTATCTTACATGGCATTGCAACGCATGCCGGATGCAGCACGTGTCTTATAAACTTTGATGTATACGATACGATTATCGTTAGAGATTGTCCGTTACACGTTGCAAATTGTTCACAATTTGCAGGACAAACGAGGGGCTATTATCTTGTAATTGGTCTCAGAGACATTGCGGGAACTAATCACCTGAGTATTGGAGATGTATGCGGCGATGCTAACAGATTGGCAAAGAACAGAGCCATATTATAACAAGCTTTTAATGAACCTATGTACAGTGACTGAAAAATTTCATATTCTATGTACAATAACTGTACATGTTAATATTCTATGTACAATGACTGAACATGTTAAGAGTCTATGTTAAATGCAGTGAAGATGTGACATTTTAATAGGTTGCTTTTTAGTAATGGTTTTTGTTTTCAATTGGCTATGCCAACCGGAGGCCCAATTTTAGTCTTCTTTCGACTAATAGGAGGAGGGGATGAATAGGATAAGGAAATACCTATAATTATAATATAATAAGTAAATAAATATAATCTTCCCGTTTCTCAAAGATATGTGTGACTCATTTGCTTGTGCATGCCTATGGGTAGAGGTCACTAAACATCAGGCGAATCGCTTGTTCGTTTGCAACCTACTTCCATAAAAACCACCAGTAACAAATAAATATACCTATATTTGGTAGTGTAAATTAGAATAAATCCGTTAACGTTTAACGGATTTTTCGTAAGTTAAACTTACGTACCTAGTGTCCGCAGAAGCTGTCATAGTTAATTAGAGCAAGATTATTAATTATACTAAACCTGGCGACCCGCCTCGGCTGCGGACGGGTAGTTTTTCCATACACACATTCATCTCCTACCTAAGGTAATCGCGCCAACTGTCAAACGACTTACAGCTTTGCCAAAAGGCGCAGCCGTCCACGCGTCATGCCGTAATGAAGGGAAATAGGGATTCATTTATGTATAGATAATCAATCAATAATGCTTTATACATAAAACGTAGATCAGTCCGAGTAAAAGTTTAGCCTTCATTAGGAGAAAGAAGTTCGGGTTTGACTCGCTGACCCCGTAAGTTGAACCACAGAATTAATGATTCTTCTTAAAGTTGCCACCAATTCGCTACTTTCCTTACTGTAAATAACACTGTTTATCGTAAATTTTCTTACATTTCGCGTAAATTTCCTTCGCAGAACTTTCTTAATATCTTGCGACTAGTCATTTTATTTGCTTTGTACAAAACAACATTAAGCAGCGAAAAATACAATCTTGTTTGTGATATATTTATTAACTTTGACATAGAAACGGTCACTTTTTTATCTACTAGTGTATAGAGATGGGAATCATTATTTTGCTTTCAACTAAAATTCCTTAATCGTAAACGCGATATGTCGTATGGGCACAAGTGAAGTAGAAATATATTGATACAATCTCGTATGAAAACGAACTCCGATCTTTAATTTGCAAGAACTAGATATATAAAATGAGCTATCATTGTTCATGTGTGAAATGCACTCACCAATCGAGTAATAGGGAATGAGCCAGAATGTATTTAAATACTGGGGTATGGATAAAATTGACAATAATATTATGATGTTGTCATCCACCTACAATTACACTCGACTTCGATTAGTCGTCCACATAAACTTGACCCCTAGAATTGTTAACGGCTAGTTACGCAAGGGTTCAACTTAATTTGGCTTATACGATTTAACAGTGTTCCCCTCAATTAAGTTCGGAAACCTTCCGATTTATTCATGTATATATTATCTAACACATAATGTAGGTCTTGATCAAATAACAGATGCGGGTATAAATTTCTTATGTCGTATCTTATACTATATAAAGAAATCGTACGTTATAATAAGGACAGTAAATAGATTGTGTTTTAATTATATTATTCATTTGTTAATTTTAGAAATGAATTGTACTGTAACAAAGCATTTTCAAAAGGTATCTCTAAAGAGGCAAGTTCTGTAGTCACCATTTTTCCGGCAGCGTGCAGATAATTAAGAGTGACGACATAAAGGAAGCGCTAATGGGAAAAACTGGAGCAACGGGTAAAGCAGGAACACAATGTTATGCACACTGACTTTAAAAGGTTGTTTTAAAGAGTTTTTATTTAGCTAAAAATGGATGGTGAAATTTTGTCATGGAAACCTCGCCTCTATGGCAATGCAGTGGATTGCAGTTGAATTTCTGTCAATATTTACGATTCGCATTTAAATAAATTATTTGTGAAAAAGGTGAGAATATTCAGCGCCTTTTCTACCCTCACGCAGTAGAGTTATAATAGATTCATAGTTTCAACTTGAAGGCATATTAAGCATCTTAAACTACCAAGTCACTGAAACTGTTATATTATTACTAAATTTTGGGTGTCAACTTGTGTAATTCCTTCGTTATAGATCTGTACAGATTGTCTTAACTATAACAGTAAAGATCCTGTTTTATTTATACTCACACATCAAAATGTATTGTTGGTTTGCTTTACCGTGGAGAATTTACTGCGGCATTTTAATGGCGTCGGCTCGTACATGGCACGGACAGTGGGATGAGCATCATAACTTATTGCAACGATCTCAATTCCTGCGTCGTAAGTTGTGGACATACCATGTTTGATAAACTAGCAACTTTAGAACATTGATGATAAATATTACGGCTACGATAACATCGGCTGGAATGGTACAGTCAGCAGAAGTAGAAAGAAGAAATAGAATGAGTCGACTATACCGGAGAAGTACGCCTTTGTCTGATAAGTGAGATCCGCAGGCGTAACTCCCTTCCTTTTGTCATCCATTCTTCCTCTCTCCTTTGCCTCGTCTACTCCATTTCTCTTTCATACAAAATACTGGCGGCACATCTGTAATTATTGACACTTGAGGATATCGATGGGTAGCAATGCTTATATAATATCTGGTGATACGTTGGATATCTAGTTTTTGTTACGATACAATGTACAGAATTGTATATCCGAATCAGGATCGTAAAAAAACCTTTATTTCAAGAGATATCGACTTTGTTATATGTAACATAAAATTCAAAATGGTTTGTAGTGATGCAGTACGCCAGTTTAATAAGCAATTTCCCTCCGCTTTCTTTACTATTGGATTAAATTGCAAGTACGGGCAGAATCTTTAATTCCCCCGATTTACGTAAATATAGCAGACGATGTAGAAACTTAGAAATGTATACTGTATATAGATATTTACACTCTTTAACTTATAATGAATAATGAAATGGCAATACTTTAGATTTTGTTACAGTAACTTTGGCTGATTAAAAAGTTGTCTAAAATAGAATCAATCAATAGAACATTCATTCGTGTTCTTTAATATCATCAGTTTTATCTTGATTCAATTGAAGTTTTAATTACGTTTCGTAGATGGAGTAATCACAAATTTAATTTATCAATATATTCAGTGTAGAAATAATTTCAATAAAAAAAGTTGTTATTGGTTGCCATGGTAACAGCATGAAGTTGGCGTTGCTTTTAGGTATCGGGCGTCATTATAATTCACTCTCATATTTTTTCGAAACGCGCCAATAGAAGTAATAGCATCATAAAGTGATAGCTCAGTGGCAGTTTGCCTTAAGATGTGACGATCGGGAGTTCGAATCCAGATGAGTTTCCAAAAAATCATTATATTGTGGTGTTGTTTTTTTTATTGAAATCCTGATGGGATATAAATTCCGTCAGAATTCAGTATCATATCCTACGCCATAGACAGTTACACGCGATATTGTATCCTCTATATACTATACAAGCTGAGTCCCGCTGTTTAATCGCTAATCGCCGTGCAATTTAATTTACCCGACGATTGTCCAGCATAAGTTGAACCCTATTTAATATCATTGATAGTATATATTTGAGGTCAACTGACGTTACTTTAAAATTATTTCTCCACAAAAAGTCAAAAGTTCGTCCTTTGTTTGACATCTTTAGAGGATGATATTAGAAAAATCCTTTTTTAGTGCTCGCCTACGTAATAACAGATGTCGAAATTACAAGTCTCTAGGCAGTTTCGGCTGTGCGTTTTTATATCAGTCAGTCAGTTTCTTCTGTAAATATGTAGACTAGGAACCCGTCCTGGCTTCGCACAGGTAGATGCCTAGAACATGTCAACGAAAGATGTTGAAGTGTTGTGTCATTAAAGTTACTTACACCGCCATCTATTTGAAACTTGAAATATATAGAACCTTTAAACAATGTAAACAATTAATTTTGAATAACGTATATAGCGATCAATAAAAACTTTCTTTTAAGTTGGACCAAATTTGTATCGGCTTAGTAGTTTTGGAACTTATCACAGACAGACATAACAAACACGATGTCTTTATATATACACATAGATTTACACATATATATATCATACTATCGTCTCTGTTGTATATCACATAGGCGCTGTACGCCTATCAGAATATAATGAGTTATTATTATAATTTCGCAAATCTGTATAATAGCTTTTCACAAATGCTTCATTATGTGTCATGTCATTGAACGAGGTAATTAAGATTATACAGCTTATGAGATAATATTTGATGAACGCTAATAACTAATGATCAGTCAGCGTGTTATTGGGATAGCGTTTCATAGATCGGGACACTGTTTTTAACTTGTTCCACTTGAGTGTTTCAAATCTCTGTACTTAGAATAATCTACAAACTTTATATATCCTTTGCAAAATGTATATGTATAGAAACTTTAGACTGTGGCAGCAATTTTTGAAATCGAGCTTCGTACGTGTACTTCGATATGTACATTTGGGCACAGTATAAATATGGAGATAGTACGGAAACTAATTACAAAAGCTCGAACCGGCACACTCACACAAACATACGCATCGACCAGACCCCTAGGCGGTTTTCGCCTAGGGGTCTGGTCAATGAAATAGAAAGAGTGCGATGTTTTATTAATACGAATATAAATTGATTCTGAATATGGGATTTATTAGTAAGAAGCAAAGCAGACTAATGACTATCCATTTTTCTCCGCCGCGTGCGGATCTGTTAATGGCGGCGGCAGCTGTGCGCAGTAATTTCCTTGGGATCTATAAAAATCGCGTTATTCGTACGTAACCATTTCTTATATCGAGTTATAACAAATTTTTATTTGCGGCTTGTGTAATTTGTTACACGTTGTTGCTGGCCTGTTACTCTTGGTACCTGTAAAATACAGAAGAAAAGCGAAAATTGCTATCTCTATCTAATGAAAGAGACAAAGCTATCAATAGAAATAGAAGAGGTCATTAAACTGTGTTTCTTATTTTTTCATATTAATTAATTCCGTTTATTCATAAGCCATTAAAAGTTTATTTTATATACCCTTACTTTGATTTTATGTTTTTAATTCAAAAATTAACATTAGATAGCGATCGACGATTATTTTTTATCTTGCATGAACTAACAAATGAATTTAATTTAATTTAATTCAATCCATTTGTAATACTATAAAATATGCACACATACACCACCGTGCTCGCAATATCGATATGATATTCTCGACGTTGTTGGTTAGTTTAAATTTATTTAACTTACAGTACTATTTTTTTACCCTTTTTGCCGTATTTATATTTCTCACGAACAATACAAATCCCGGTATAAAATTTTGTTTCCGTTGTACGACGCGGACGTGTCGGCGGCGCGCGGCCCGCGGCACGTCCGAAACCTAATAAACTTGTTGAAACGCGAATAACGCTGGGTTTACCTTAACTGCGAATTGATAAAAAGAAAAGCTTCTTTTCATTTTTTGTCTGTTTTACCTGGAACAATATAGTTACTAATATATAGCAGAAAGTAGTACAGCTTGCAAGACTTTAGCCTGAAATTATTAATTTTTAAGGGCATCTATTGGACGGTAAGAGTAACGGTACCTCGTTTAAGCGCCATCTATTGGTGGATAATAGTAAAAAGTATAAAAACCGTTCGAAGCCATCGAATCAATACGTACCAACTTCAATTTTTTATTTACATAATATTTGCTTAGGTACATATAGTATATTCGATTTAGCATGGCTTCCAAACGTTGTTCGGGATGAGTTAAAAAAAATAATTGATT
This sequence comes from Papilio elwesi, assembly GCA_029849275.1. NCBI lineage: Eukaryota > Metazoa > Arthropoda > Insecta > Lepidoptera > Papilionidae > Papilio > Papilio elwesi. The sequence continues at coordinate 9,782,302 of CM056697.1, forward strand.
CCCCACACATTTGCATTTACCATACGTTGATTATATACTGTGTTTCTTGCGTCATCAGCTATCATTGTGTATTTTTATATTTTATTTACGTTTTGCTATAGAAAAAAAGACACCGTAATGAACAGGCACATAAACTCGGGTAACTTAGGGTTTCATCCCTAGGGACAAAAATATAATGGTTTATACACGTTCGACACCCACCCCACGTGCAGTGGAACATTGCTTTTCACTTTACTCATCGTAAATGCGGCCATTGTTAATAATCCATATGTGATTTTTTTAGCGAAAGCGGGGAACGGATGAGCGAATTTTCATCAACAAGTAAAAAAGCTTTCGTAAGCGTATTATCTGAAAAGGTCAGAGATAGTAACAAAATAAATCGTGTAATTTACATTTTTTTTTAATAATGTGAAAACACAAAGAGGAAATTTGCGACATTAACACGTTGGGTGCTAGCATTCCAAGATAGAACTTATCAGTACACATACTTTCGTATTATATCAATTTTTATTTGTCATCTCAAGACTATACTATTTTTCATCCCTACTGTCTATAATATTATAAATGTGAATGTAAGTTTGTTTGTTACGCTTTCACGCGAAAACTACTCAACCGATCATCATAAAACTTTGTATACATATTCTTGGAGATACTAGAAGTAACACTGGATACTTTTTATATAAAAAATAAAAAAGTATATAAAAAGCGAAGTATGTATGTTCCTTATAAACTCCAAAACGGCTGGTCCGATTTCGATGAAATTCACAGGGATTGTCCAGATTGGCGGGTGTTTCTGTGTTTGGTAGCGATCGGGTAAACACAATTAGTGGTACTGATGAACTACACCGATACAGAAAACTTAATCACTTGTATTATATACTATCAGCAGGTTCATTTACACGCTACATGCACACACTGACACACGCATATACACAGCCACACACGCGCACACACGAACACACACATGTACACATGCACAGACACGCACACACACACACACACGCACACACGAACTTACATAAATAATCTTTGTCTCTTATTTTGTAAATATTTTTTTTGGATGTGTATTATCATTTTTTTTCTTTACATCGTCAGGAAATAGGCATTTTAAATATAAATTGTTATTATTAGTTACGTGCCTTCATTTATAGCACTAGACGAAAGAGTCCTGGGTCATATAAAACGGTTCTCGAGCCTAGTGTAGGAACCAGGCGCATCACTATTTTTGTTAGTACATTATTTGTTAATGCCTAAATAAATGTTTTTTCACTTTAAAAAATACATCGTTGAATAAATAAATGATTGAGCTTCATGTGCAGTCATTAGTAGCACAACATTTAAGCGAAGTTTCAGCAGATAATTTATAAGCTCGCAGAAGTTTTCTAAAACCGTGCAAAGTTTGTCCGTACACAAATAAGATAAGGAAAATGACAACGGCCCCGCCGTATTTAACTTATTAACAAATTATTTTTAATATGGGACGCAATATTGTTATTTGATATTGGTATTTTTTCTTGCATCTACATACATTTAATGTTTTTTTTCTATAATTTAAAAGTATAACACTGTACAACAAAGCCAATCACTAACTGACTGACTGATGTATCAACGCACAGCCGAAACTACCAGGCCTGGAGACTTGAAAATTTGCACTGAGATTTATGTCATTACGCAGGCACTAAATTAAGATTTTTCGAAATTCGTTCTCTAAAGGTCTAAAGCAAGGGATGAAATTTGAATGGACAAATATTTTTAATCCAATCTCAGATTGATTTGTTCTACATGAAATAGTGTTCAGTTTAGGCTGGACAATAGTAGGTTAAATTAAATTGAACGGCGAGTGAGACCGCGGGGCTCAGCTAGTCTGGTTATAAACAAGGTGATACGTTAATAGACTTATTTAAATCATAATTATTTAGTAATTAGTGGTGATGGCCGGTGTCGGTGTGGAGAGGGTTATTTATTATAATTACTTCGCCGTTAGAAACCAAGACAGCGCGATGTTCGTTGTAAATCATCATTATGGTAACAAGCTACGGATATTGTGTCGTAATTTAATTTTATATGAAACAATATGAATAAATCCCTTGATTACGTCCCAACACTGCGACATTTCATCACATAAATGATATCTCCGTAAATTCTGTTCTTTATTCTGTCTTCTAACAGGTTCTTTTTACTTTGTTTTACGACAATTTTAGTTAATATAGGCAATTTACGTATATGCAAAATATTAATCACATGTTAATACAATTTTATAAATTATACTTGTTCCAATCGATCAGATTAGTGACATACTTACGTATCCGATGAGCTTGTATGGGTATGGCTGCAGAAGTGGGAGAGGTGTGCAAGGATCGCGCCAAATGGAAATCTCTGGAATACATGACCGCATGATGAATACATGACCGCAAATTTATTTATTCTTAAACGGCAATATACGATCTCTAACTGACGATTGTGTTTTCTTGTGTATAAGTGTAGAGTCGATTGTGGAGCGTAACAAACATGCAAATTAAAATCGTTATTTCAAGCTATGGTTTAGAGTATACTATATAATATTTTCATTGTCATTTTGTTTTCTTTAGTATATGGTAGTAGTAGATAAGTAAATCCGTAATGTAAAGCGGTTTTCCCACTTCTGTTTGCATGCAATACGTAGAATTATTCTAGTCTAACTAATGCACAATTCTCAAGAGCAACTGCGAACATTTGCGCTAAATTGGTTTTGCGCTGTCACAGTGTGAATTAATTACAGGGAATTTCAACTGCTATGTATTGTTGTTTGTAGAAAACCTAAAAACGCAAAGTATATTAGTCTGTAAAGGGTGCACGTAGGCATTTTATTTTGTATTAAAATTAATTAATTGTAAGGTAAGTCGGCGAGACGAGGTAAAATGTATAGTTTATTGAACATCATGATGGAATTTTTGTAAAGAAAGGTTACACCTTACCTTTTATGTTAAAATTCGTAAATTCCAAAATATTTCTCACATTACTTTATAATACTAGCTATCCATATTATAAATTTTCACTTGAAGTTATCTAACGATTTCCACAAGACTACATCTCCGATGAAAGTATAAAAAGTGTAATGGCTGCCATGCATGGCAAATGACGCTTTTTTTTACGAGCACGCGGTTCACCTGAATCATGTGATCGCTACCCATAAGCCTCGGCAACAAGAGTTGCAAATGGACAGAGGAAGGGATAAACAGAAAATGGTTATATTTCCTTTTCACCCCCTCCACCGTCAAGTTCCCCTTCCCATCAATTGTTAATAAGCAAGAGGGAAGAGGACCAGAATTAGGTCTCCGGCATCTCACTCATCAGACGAAACGCAGAATAAGCTACTTCACGCCTGTCTTCTGTGAGGTCGTGGTATTTTACCGGTCGAGCCTGCCAATTCGTGCAACAGATGTTGTTGTTGCGGGCTCTACCACTGTTGTGTTTGTTTGTTTACAACAATCATATCTTGATGTGGAATAGACTGTAAGCATTACCTTTATTTTAAATTGGTTTGCAGTTTGAAATATCTTTGTAAACTATTGAACAATATGTCTGAAATTAAGACAGAATTTCTAGAGATAATGTAGGATCGTTACCAAACATCACAGGAACACCCGCTTGATCAGTCTGAAGCTTTCAGAAAATTTCAACAATCGAGTCGAGCTGTATCGGAAAACACATACACACATCGCCATTTATATACGTATAGATAAGGGTAAACCTATATCGGGTCACCAAAGTGTATGAATGTAGATATGTGGTGTGTAAAGTAGGTCTCGTGAATAAACAAAATTTGTCATTAAACGGCACAAGCGGGGTCTCATTATAAATTCCATTTTAGCATACTCCTTGCGGCGTTAGCCATTTTGAATGCAGATTTATAGAAGCTTCCACAAAATGCTTTTTAATTACTATTTTTTTCATAATTTAAGATGACGTAGGACCAGTTGACTCCCGCAAGATTGACCAGATTGCTCCATCTTGTGGGAGGTCTACCTATACGCTGTGTCCACGTGTATTTCCCTTGACATCGACTTAATTAAATAAGAACAATGTAATAAGATTCTACTGTCCATTGTATTGTTTTATTCTCATATTCACTAGCAAACTGGATTTAGCTTAATAAATGTAAGTTAATCGCAATTTCATTATGTTTATTGTTCGCGGTTCTCTGTTGATATTTTATTTAAACTGTAAATTTAGTTACAAGTTTGCATTATGCAGTATTCATAAAATTATTTCCATATGAAAAAAAAATCGTAACTGCGTACTCGTGGGTAACGCTGAGTGAAAACCCATGTTTCTACGAACAAGTAATATATTTATGAGTTGCATATTCTGCGAATATATTCTAAAGTATATAACTGACAACTGTGGTGTATTTTTAGGTTAGGCTAGTCACTATTATATTGTCTCATTCAATAATTTATTATTAATAGGAATAAATCTGATTTTACAGATTTTATCACGTTTATTTTAAGTTTAAGTTTTTGTTCGCGTTGTTTATTTATTATTATACTACTAGTGACTCGCCCCGGCTTCGCCAGGGTACCACTAATTATGTTGACCCGATCGCTACCAAGCTAAGTATTTAGCAGTCTCACGTTTTATTACTCTAATATGGTTTGGTTATTAGAAAAGATAATATCAAATAGCGCATAAAATAATTGACGAAACAGATGGGCTTTATGACATTGTTGATAAGAAGTTATTATTTTGTTAAAAATGACGGTTTGAAGAAGCGGACCGGTTTGATAGTAAACCGATACACGAAACTTTATCTAAATACAACATTTTATGCGTTACTTATTATATAAATATAAAATTTTGTACATTTAAATTAAATTAAATCAAGTGTGTAATTAAACTATGGAATGTCATTATTGTACACTTTGTGTTATGACTCCGAGATATTTATTTAGATTGTGATTACTCAATTTCAACGAACGTTTCAAAATGAAATTACTATAACTTTCAGTTTAACATACACCAAAATGACGGCGGCATTTCAAAATCCAATTTCCGGTCCGTGAGACTAGCGGACCTGACAGCCAACGAGCAGCGTGGTTTTTGCTGATGAGAAATTTACGTTCAAATTTCGTTCCTATTTAATGAACCATACTTTTTTATACAATGACATGACAAACTATTTGTTTTTTTATGTAACTGTAGCATTCCATATTTTTAAAGTTATACTTCTTTTGGCACGTTTGGGAAAAATGATTAATGAAAAAGAGTAAATCTTTACGATCAGCGACAGCAACTTCATGGCGTTGCCATGGCAACCAACAGCTTATTGACATTTATCTGTAACCTCAAGTTGTTTATTTAAGCCGTTATTTCAAACTGCATTGAATGTCCTTTAAAAATATCCATTTTACACATACAAAGGGTACGGACAGGGGCGATAAATTTTATTTATTTTTGTTTTTCACTCTAAAGAGGGAAATATCTTTATCTGTAATCCATATCACTTTAGAGTTAAATAAAATGCAGCCTCTGGAAGTAGGTATGATTTAGTCAAAGGATTAATGGTGGTAGAGCACGCAACATCAGTTGCACTTGTTCCTTAAGTATTTTTATTAATTCATTTATACATCATTACAGAATACTTTCAATTCGATGTATATACTTAACAAATAACGTTACGTGGTAAGCTTATTCCATCCCATTAATAAGTAATAATAATAAATCAGCCTTTTTTAGCATGCTTCCCCACTGCAGGGACACAGGCGTCCGACAGAGGGCTCCATCGTATTTTATATAAATATAATAAAGCTTAAGATATAATAAACTAAAATAAGCAACAAAAGGAAAATATAACAATAAAAAAGACTAGGTGAATTTGAATGTCTGAGTAGATTCGAGGGTTCGACATTTTTTACCAATCTGTTAAAAGGAGAAGAGTCATGATCGATCCATCGCTCGTTAAATGAGGGGCTAGGGGCTAGGGGCTAGGGGCTAGGGGCTAGGGGCTTATCTTAAACAGTTCTCGATTTGAATGAATATTTATTACGACGAATATACTCCCTGAGTTACTGCGGTCGCGACAGACAGCTTACAGATATGTAGCTAAAGGGATACTGAATTATCATTTATTTAGGAAACCGTACTAGTTTAACTGCTTTTCATCTCAGCTATGAGGTTGTTGAGTGAAACAGACGAATGCATTCATTAGATAAGTTCATTGTTAGATATACGGTCCATCTTGTTGGGAGCCTACCCATGCTGCGAAGTTCTGAACGTGGCCGTTATTCTTGAATCCTAGCATACCATTTTCCGTTTGCTCTGCGCTCAATTGGCAATTGCCACGACAGTTTTTTTAGAGACTTGAAATTAAGCACAAATTTATGTAATTAGGCAAGTATTAAGAAAGGATTTTTCTAAATTTATACCTTAAGAGTTGAAATAAAATTTGTATGGAGAAATAAACTTATCCAATGTAAGTTGACCTCTAATCTGTATGATCAATCAAATTAAGTAGGGTTTCGCTTGAGTTGGACATTTCTCGGACAAATTTCAGGGCGGGTAAAACCGTTTTTAGGGCGGGTAAAACCATAGGAATCAATTTGTTTTATATACATCAGAAGCACAAAAATTGTATTGTACAAGTAAAAAGGAATAAAGTTTCAAGTAATGTTTAGTTACGACAAGATTGTTTGCGCAATACAAAATAAAATGTTCAAAGAGGACGTATATATTTTCCAATTCCCAATAACTTTGACGTTTTATGAACGAATTTCTGAATATTAACTATTTCGTTTTGGAGCGGTTCCAGCTGCAAGAGCAGTAACAAAGCTATAGTCTAGCGCCTGGGGCTATCACCAACCAACGTACATGTATTGAACAATCGATTGTATTGGACGAGCCTAGCCATTTTCAGATAGTTTTTTTATATACTATGTTGTTATACAGCTATTATTGGCTATATTTTGTCGGAATTTATGTTACTACATTTGCTTTGACTAACTTGGTGAGTTTTCCTACGGTGCGTTTAGCGGTGGAATGCAAATATTAATTCATTATGGTTTCAAATGCTACTGGGTGAGCGTATTCATCAGGGTAAATGTATCAAGTGGAGGTTCTTGCACTACTTATGTAAAATTGAATTTTAAAATATTTTCTAAAAATGTTTTTTTTATGAGTTAATAACTAACATAATGTGCCTTTTAAATCCATTATAAATTACTAATCAGAAGAAGAGATAACTTAAAAATCTTTAGTTACACTTTTTATGTAATAACATGAATACTTCAACTTTATAATTTTGTTAGAACGTGTTATTTTAACAGGAAAAATATTTTGTATGCTCTGTACATGTACACTGTACAAATATTGTCGAGGCATACTTTCGGCATTGTTTTTGTTTTGCCTCTAAAAAGACAATAGCGGATGTACAAAATGCTTGATTTTTCGAGCAAGTAAAGTTTTGTTAAATTTTCCCCAAAACGAACTTTTCGTTGAAATAATAAAACACCCTGTATTGTATTTTCATTATTTGTCAATTCGGGAATTCCTGAAACGAATTTACAATAAGCCAATACTTTATTATATTAAGAGAGAGTGCTTAATGGTTTGATATATTATAAGCCTAAAGGTCTGTCTGATTCAAATAGTACCTAGTTAATAATTGTCTGTCTGTCCTGTGTAACAATTTTTAAATTAATGCATTTAGTAATCATAATAACAAAGCCAACTAATTCAGACCAACTTAGTATATATTTCTATACAAATATATTTTTGTAGCTAAGCTAATCTTAATCTATTCAATTCTAATATTTAATTATTTTTTTGGGTCTGTTTGCCAATCGGTAAAGGCCTCCTCCAACCTTTTCCATTCTTGTCTATCTTGGACCACTGTATTCCATGTTACTCCTGCTACTTGCCTGGCTGGGATCAGGGATCAGAAATAGATTTATTATTATTATTAAATATCATAATTATTATTACTATCATTATAATAATTATATTCATATCTGGACGAAATATTTACTACACGGCACAATATATAATAGACACTGTAATTTTACTAAGTAAATATCATTTTAAATACATTTGGGTTCCCAAGGGTAGCGTGCTTGGGCCACTACTCTTTCTCATTTGCATTAATGTACTTCCTATCGTTGTTAGTCATGAATGTGTTCTATTTGCAAATTATATTTCTCTTGTTATTAATTGTCTTGCGTTCCATTCCATGAATAGAGCAGGTTTTGCTATTTTCTATCAACGGAACACGGATACTGTACTGGATCTAATAAACGTGGTAAGTCATAAATATATTTGTCTTAACTGGCCTCTAGAGAACGTTGTATATAAACGAACAGAGTTCATGAATATTAAGTAATTAAGATAAATATTAATACATTCATGGGTGGGTCTAACAATAAATCTTAAGCCCAAGATCCTCCGATAAGGTCCTTTAATTTAGAGATATTCATGGCACAGGATTATTTTGCCTCGTTGCGCCCGGATTCAATTTCTTTGAATCAAAAATATTATAAGTCGTCATAATTAATAAGCTAAGTCACAATTAAGCAACCTATTAATACTAAAACTAGTAATCGGCAGATTTAATACTGTATTTTTCTCTGTATGATGAAACATTGTGTTCTAAAATGTGGTTAAAAATGTATAAATTATAATAATTAGCTAACTGGCGCAGTGACCCAAAGTGGGCCTTGATTTCCGACAATAAGATCCCACTTTATCTGATGCCGCGCCATCTCTCGCCAGTCTTGAATTTGAAGTTAGTGCAGGTCCTTCTCAATCTATTCTTTTCAGCGATACCTGGAACGGTTGACTGGGCGCCAGCCACGGGACCGACCCATGTATGCACGCTTCACGTTACTTTCGCCATCCATTCTATGAATAAACTTTAAAATATTGTTTCTTACTTGATATAAAATAATGTCTTATCTTTTACGGTGTTGTTAGAAAATATTAGTAATGCATAAAACCTTTTAAAAGTTTGAGTTGAATAATTGCTTAGTGCTCTCTCAGTGGCTCGACCGGGTTGTAATCTACGCGTTAGACTCCTCCGGGACTAAACCCTTGTTCATTCGGTGGTATTATTTTAACTTTAAAATTTCTGCTTTAAAATATTATGAAAAACATGCCTTTATATCTGTAAAAATAATAACTGAATACGAAAAAATAATCCAATAATCTACGACACTGAAAAATGACTTAATCTGTGACCTACTCTCATACATTTAGTCGAAAAAAATACCTTAAATTTTTTTATGCAAAATAAAATATCACACCTTTAATTATATACATTTTATTCTGAGAAGAAATAAGATTTAAGTGACAACAGGTAAGCCTATGCCTAAAACAAACACATGGAACAGTAATTTGACCAAGTTATTTCTTTTATATACTTAAAAATAATTAAGTGATTAAGTAAATACACCATGGCTTAATTTAAAAAGAAAAACTATTTAATATTTTAGTAAAGTCGTGATTCCTTTCATCTGACAGACTTTAAACTAACAGATGGAGTATTATAATATTATTACACGCCTAAATATATATTACAGCGAAATATTTATTTAATATTTGATCATTTTATAATTGTATTCGAAACATCTACTAAGAGTCAATCAGACTTTAATAACGAATTCAGAACAAATAAAAATGAATAATTGTCAGCAGACGGCCGAATAATTTTAAATATTTCATAGGGTTAAAGGATAAAATACAAAATTAATACAGTCTCTGAATGCTGTATGATAAAACGTAAGAGAATTATGTCGCAGAATTACCTCGCACTCCATTTATTAATTGTCTAAATCAAGCGTTTAAATAGCACCCGTGGAAATAACTTTAGAAGTTACAAAATAAAACGTGAATTAAAATGTGATTTTAATATAGAAATAGTATTGTTCCAAAATAAATCATTTGGAATTTGATAACTTCGGCAAAACGCGGGTTATTGTTTTTTCTATCAACCCATACAGTCAACAGACTCACAGACACAATTAAGCATAAATAATCTGAACAATCAAGGATGAAAGTATAGGACTAGGAACGGACGCTGGAACACCAGACTATTAGAATGCTTATTTATTACTAGCTGTGCCCCGTGAGTTCACCCTCCGAGCATTTTAATTTTACCGACGACTATCCAGCCTTATCTGATCTCTAATATGATTGATCCTATAAATCTGAGGTCACATGAGATCCCTTATATCGTCTGCATTTTTACTCAAGTAGGTAGGCTTGACTTATATAGTTATATTATGGACAATACCTTTATAAAATATAGCTTATGTGTTATTTTGATGTATAAGCTATTGTTGTCGCTCACATTTCCGGTTTGCTAGCAATGTATGAGTACGGTAGTGAAACGTAAAGTTGCGTAGCTGACTTTAGACAGCAAGTCTTTATAAGCACTTGTCAAAATAAGGAGACTCAGTTTGTACTTCTGTCAACGGTCGTGACAACACCTCTTGAGGCCCGAGCCTTGACTGATTGTTATAAGTAGTCGTATATAATGTGTACAGTGTATTGTGTAATGGAAATATTAAGCTACAACCAGTGGGCGATATCACTATATTATTGTTAAGTTTCATTAAAATCCGCTCAGTAGTTAATGCGTGAAAGAGTAACAAACATCCATACATACAAATTTAAAAACAACATATTAAATGGAATAAATTATAAAATGGCCCAGGTAAGATAATAGCAACAAAGCTATTATCTTACCGTTAAGTTTCTAACTAACATTTTAATAAAGTTACTCTTAGGCTTATTAGATTCCGATAAAAAGAAAAGAAAATATTAATAAGTCGATGAGATGCTCCCTAACTTTTAAATCGCAAGCTAATATCGCTTTTTTAATATTAAACTAGCGAAATTTATCCATACACGTCCATCGTCTTCTTAAGGTAATCGTATCAACTGTCAAACGACTGACAGTAGTGCCAAGAGCGCTAAGGTTACCCACATTAGAAAAGTTAATATGGTTGTTAGTTTGTCTCGGTAATGTGGTCGAAATATGGTAAGTTATCGATGTCTTACAATGTACACATTACGTACAAACAAATCCAATAGCGACTACTTATTTAAAATACCACTTCTTTAAAATACTATCTTCAATTATTCGCTTTTCAACTGTGCAGTCAAAACATTTCCACTGTTGGGTCGAATGGGTCATTACAGCATACGATAAAAGTTTATTTCAGTTGTCGTGATCCGCCAATCCACATGACAGATGAGCTTGGACAATGTCCAAGCCTCGCCTGTTAGTGCGCTGCCATTTCCTCCCTTAATTGCATCCGAGTTGTTTGGCAGGGTGTGTCAAGCGAGACTTACATAGCGAATTTTACATTAAAGTTCCAAACGTTTATTGTAATAAAATGTTTTTGAAGTGAAAACTTCTTTTAGACGATATTTGGTAGGGGAAATCTTAAATAATTAAATAAATTGGCTTGTATTTTATTGTTAAGATGCAAGGGTTTATTTATTTTTATTTTTATGAGTCTTAAAGTCTATCGGCAGTCCTTATGCCTGTGTATATTTTTAATTAATTTTACAAATAAACAACAAAATACTTCGATATAATAACCGGTCTTTGCGAACAATCACGATAAAGCCGACAAACTAAACAGATCAAATACTAAGAGTTTTCTCATGATATTGAAATGTGTCGTATGTAATCTACTACCATATCTTCGATAATCGTATCCGGTGATTAGACTTTAGGGAAGAGTTTACACCAACATTTTAAGAACGTTGAGAGGTGAATCCTCAAGAGATAGGATGACAGAGGACGAGGCTCCTATGTATTTAATCCTGACCACTGGTTCTGTAAGTTATTAGAAAAATTATTTTGTAGAATAACTTTTAGATACCTTTTTGAGCCTTTTTATAATAAATTAAACATAAAAAAATATAAAAACGTCCTAAAAATATCCCACTGCGAATAACCTTATTTATGTTAAGTCCTATATTGTATAACTCAAATTTAGATAGTATGTTTATATTAGTCAAGTAGATTGAAGGACATATATCAGTATATCAGGCAACGACACGTCACTAGCTGTTCCACACGATGTTAGGTGTCAAGTGACCCGCAAATTAACGCATTTGCCCATAAATTAAACGCCGGCTACGTGGCACTAACTGTTGACGGGCCGTTATTTACCAACATTTGCTAAACATAGCAAAATATAGGACTTATTGTTAATATTCTATGACAGTAAAGCTACGAAGGTATGCCATCAGCGCGGGAATCCTTATTGAATGGGCTTGAATTTTCAATTCAAAATATTATGTCACCGATCAATTGTGAATTTCGCTATTTATAATCGAAACTAAACACATTATATAATCTGACATAAAATATTTAAGGTGAACGAATCATTGGTAATTTGACATGACATATAAATGATAAACATCTTTAGAAGACATTGATTTGATATATAACTATGATGTCCAACTTAAAGAACTAACATGTACTTATCTTATATTCTAACTTAAACTTATATTTATTAACGTAAGCAAAATATCAGTTCACAATTTAAAGTTTTGATTTCAAAAGTTAGTTTATTAACTATCAAGAAACGATGCGCCGAATTTTCCATTATTTGTTCAATTCACAATTTGCTGGCCATTCGACCAGTAACATAAATATGAATCTCTAGGACGGTTGATGTTACAGTATGGAATCCTTAAACACAGCATGCTTTATTAAAATTACTGTTAAGGTAAATTGCCTTATTATTTTAGATCGAAAGCTTTAAGTATCTTCATGCGAGCAGTACCTGCAAGGTACCGTTAGTGTAACAATTTTATTATAATTATTAGTATTTATATAAATTTCGTGGGTCAAAATGTAATAAGCATTTCGTCTCTTCATTCTGACCTAATTAAAAGTTGTGCTATTCTCTGGCAGTCGCCGCTGGCATCTTAATGAAATGCTTCAACCTAAGGTCATAATTAACAAACTTTGTGAGTTAAAATAACTTTAAAACTTCTGAAACTCTACAAGTATTTTACTGTGTTTTTATACTCCGGTGAAAGAGAAACTTGACGCATTTTTACTACATCAAAATTCACACATTTAAGTATTAGCAATAGGACCTATATAAATTGCCCCGTATATTTAAATTATAAAAATGCACGCCCGTAATCAAGAAGGGGATGCCAGAGATTATGGATCTTCTTTTGGATCGATCCTGGAACACCTGTCTCGCTTCTTCTACATCCAAACATCTACGCATACAAGCTCGACGGTTACGGGTACTCCTTATATCGCCCTTCTTTAGTATGTCACTAATCTGATCGATATAAGTTCTCCTTAGGGCGTCTCCTACGAACTACCACTCAATTTTACAACATCAATTTGTTTTTTACTCTCTCTTCATTCACCCTTTCAACATGCCCGAACCACCGAAGCATTCAGTATTCTCGGCGTTGATATATCGAGCGACGTCCAATTTCGTGGTCATTTGGAAGGTAAGGCCAAGTTGGCCTCCAGAAAACTTGGTGTGCTCGGTAGCGCAGGGCAGCGGTGATCACTTAGTTTTTAGGTGACCCGTTGCTCGTTTGCCCCCTTCTGCTATAAAAAAAGCCTACCTTTCGCAATGTATATGGGTAGATAAGTATTGGGTAATGACTTATATAAACCTCCATTGAATACTTTCCAAATGATATCAAAAAATCTTATTATTTTTGGCTTTTATTTCCTTTGACTTCTGGGTCTTCTAAGTCTATAGGACGTCCCATTACATTAAATAGCGTCAATTTATTGATGGATATAGATAATAGCGTAATCTGTGAGAGCGTTGCTTGCGAATGGGCGGTGTAAACTATTAGAACTTTAAGCACAGATAAACGCGAACAGGTTTCAAATAATGCTAGGTCTTACCGAATGTGTATGTTATAAAGCTAATTGGGTTTGTGGTGGATTAGACGTAAGCAAGGGTTGTTTAATATTATAAGATTGTTATTGTTTGTGTCAGACTGGAACGTACCTTTGTTTCCATGACGTTTTTTTCTTTTTTTTTATACTACTAGGTGGCAAATGAGTAAGCGGTTCAACGGATGTCAAGTGATCGCTATTGACATCTGCAACTAATTAATGAGTTGCAGATGCGTTGCCCACCTTTAATGGACAGAGGAGAGGACAAACAGAAAATGGTTATTTCCAATTCCTATACATCCCCTCCACCGTCAAGTTTTCCCCTTCCCATCCTTTCTTTACAAGAAACTCACCTCCGGCACCTCAATTTTTACAAATATTTGGAATTATTCGGCACTAATCTAATAAATATTATGTTTTACTTTAAATACTCAAGGTTGCGCTTTAACAACCGAAACAAGAGTTTCCATTTAGTTCTAGTTTACGACACTAATCACAAATTAAATGTTCAATGAAAATAATAAAACGCATTGTAATGTCAATTTACATTATAAGGTGACCTTAAAAATGGATATGGCTTAAAAAAGCAGCAAGTAGAGAAAAGTATTCCGCAACGTACGTAAAGTTATACAATCAATTCTCCAAATCTCAAGAAACTACGATGTAAAAATATGACAATACATTGCTAGTAATTTTACGTGTTATTAGGACCTAAATAACTAATGCTACTAAAACTACCAGCATTTCTTTTTTGGTAGATTGTAACTATATACAATTACAAGATTAACAAATAACAATAATACAATAGACGAAAACAACAGAACATCCCAAACAAGATAGTAAATCATAGCTACAGTCACCACATTATTATACCGCGGTGCTGTTGTAATGTTCCCGAGCAGATAAACTTGTCGAACTGAGAGCAGAGTTATGACAGCTATTACAGTTCTGCACACTCGATTACACGCAATTCATGATACTTCTTTACGACTGCCATAAAGCATTACTATGACGCGGGGTTAGCTAACGACGATGTCTTCGAAAGCATGAAACAATTATTTCAGGGGTGGAACGTGAAAACATGAAACTCTTATATAAAGTGACATGCAACTTACAACCGTACATTTTCTACCTAGCTTTAGTTCGCGTCTTTGTCCGCATTTAGTTAGATTTAATTGTATTAAAATAGCTTAAATGTATATATTTTTGATAAAACATTTAACAGTGTCATATTTCTATGTAAACATTTCAAATCTTTTTTTTATTCACTTCTGGGCATTTAATAATGAAAAAGATAAATGCCTTTATTATTTTGTCAGTAAGAAGCTCCTTTTATGGGTGCAATTTTCGACAAACCTTATATAAAAAAAATTAAGTGTAAACTTCTTTAGTCGCGTTAGAAGATATTTGGTAGGGAAAAATCTAATATAGGTTGGCGAAAAACATGCTTAATACGCAACCCTCGTCAGCAACATGTTTTTTTAAATCTGGAACAGTTTCGACGAACTTTATTCATTTATTCTTCTTGGATTCAATCTTGAATTTCATTGCTAACAAGAGTTCATTTTTGTTGATTATTCTTGTCGCGCCTTCCCACCTATTTTGACTTTTCACTTCTGTCGGCAGCCCTTATGACAGCCGGTGTTTTTTATTTTATGTAGCGTACTTCCAGATGAAACGTAATTATATGTGTATTTACTGAGTTCTGTATTCATAAAGAAACAAATTTCAAAGTCTAAAGCATGTAGGTTTACGTAAACGTTTTCCAGGAATTCAGTTATGAACCCGGTGTATAGTACACACTAGGACCGCGTTGATGACTGCATTTAAATGCACATATTATCTTGCGATGCATATTTCCTGCATATAATGCAGATCTTCGCCCCGGGGAGGGAAAATATTTGCATATTTTTACGTACCCCATTATTATGTTGTTTAGGATAGAATTTGGAGACGATGGTTATGTTTTTAGTAATTGCAGTGCCTGGTTTTTAAATATTTTTATTTTACTAACACGATAAAGACATAATAGGACGACGATCCTGGCACACCTCGCTTCTTCTACATCCATACATTCATACATGCTCGTCGGTTATGTGTACTACTTTCGATCTTTTTTAGTAAACCACTAATCTGATTGATACAAGTTCTGCTAGAGCGTCCCCTACAAACGCTGCCACTCACTTTTGCAACATACATTTGTTTCGTTACTCTCTCTTCATTCATCTTTTCAACATGTCTAAGCCACGAAGCATACTTTTCTAAATTCTAGTCACTCTTAAACCACATTTCTCCCTTATAACGCTATTTTTAATCCTATTATTCAATGGAATTACCTCTAAATATATGCAACAAAAAAAAACGCACCGTAAGTACAAAAAGTATCAAGCATCCGAATAAATTACGTATCAGATAATACCCAAAATAAAAATACTAATAGAGACTTGTATTGTAAGATTGCCGGTAATTTTTCGGTTAGACCTGGGTTCTTTCAATAGCTACAGTCGCTACGTTACTCTACCACTACCTTTATATATTAAAAACGTTAAAACATAAAGTAGTTAAATAAAATATTATTTTTTTAGTAATAATATATATTAACGTTTTCTTTGACATAATTTAACAAGTGACGGGATTGATCGTAATCAGTCTTTCATTAGAACGGGAACTGCCGTCCCGGCGACTGCTCGCAGACTTCAATAATGCCCGTTCAATTGAAGTACCTTCGCACAAGATTTCTTTTCAACTGGAGAATCTATTGTAAACTTCAATAAAACTAAAAGAGTTGCTAATAATTATGTCACGGCGTGTTGTTTTGTTAAATTGCTTGTCACTTTTCTGTCTAGTATAAGATTTCAAGCGCAGAATAAATTTAATTTACTTAAAATATTATTTAAAAACTCTATATTGATAAATGATCCTATAATACAATATATATATATATATATATATATATATATATATATATATATTATATATATATATATATATATATATATATATATATATGTCATAAGTTTAAGAAGCCTAAGCAAAAACCGACTACGTACCACTAAACTGCTGTATGTACATACTATGTTATAATAGAATAGCAAGACACATCGCCCCTCCCGTCAGGGGGTGATAAGAGATTATGCAAATTTAAATCAGAGTTTTATTGTTAGGGTAAGAAATATGTTGTGTTTTGTAAAGTACATGAATTCCAGACTTAGCTATATATCTATGCTGGACATTATTTTCGTCATGACTTCATGTTAAGGATTTGTTTTAGCATAAGGCCTCGTTAATGTGTGTCTTTTTATACATCTAAAATGAGCAGGAATAAAGTAGCTTCAAATCACACCTGGTTTGGAGTTACACAGTATTTTAAACCTTTTTTTAGCCTTGTACTGTATTTGGATTCGAAAGTCCTAGACAATAAACGTTGTAACATAAAAGGCGCGTCATCTAGCTTATTTCTAAGGATGTATGAAGAGTTTTTACTATCTATAACTATGACACATTTGTGATTTTTTTTAAATTTATCGCAATACACCAAGAAGTCATGTATGATTTTCGGAAAATACCACACTATGGCTACGATTTGAACTAAGAGCCCGCCATAATAATATTATTTACGCCAAAATGTTGATCTCGAAAGAAATATTAACAAAACATCTTATGGTGCAGACATTATGTTATTATCTTTAAGCCCGTCGACTAGTGGTACCAAAATAGATGATGTCTTTCATCTTCAGATGATAGTATTTGGTGTTTAAAAGAGTTAATAGGATGCAACAGTTCGAAAAGATAATAAAAAATAACAAGAAATAATATTAATTCCTAAATAAGTAACAAAAGTCGAACAGTGAAATTTTAACGGCCCGATGCTGTAGTACGCTGCATAACATTTTTATAATTTCCAAGTACTAATTATTTTTCACGAGCTCTTATGTTGACCTGGATGAGCTGTTTTTATTATTATTGAATTGCAAGTTGCAGTTGCAAACAATGCAGTTTTTGCTTGTGCAATTTTTTTTTTATATTACATATTGAAGGAAAGGAAGGGAAGGAAATATCCTTTTTCTGTTTATCCCTACCTCTGTACATTAAAGGTAGGAAACATATCTGCAGCTCATTAGCTTGTTGCAGATGCCTATTATTAGAAGTGACCTAATATGAGATGAACCGTTTGCCCGTTGCCACTTTTATGTAGCTATATAAAAAAACTACTTCATGTTACAAGTCTTTATCACTATTAAAACATTTTCCAAAATTATAATAAAAAAGTTTTTCCCTTGTTTACTTGAAAATAAAAAAGAAATGTATACATTATTGCACGATGAACGAAAAATACAAGAGCAAAATCTAATTGCAACGTATAAGTTGGCTTAATTAACGGAGACAATTGCCGGAGTAACAGTATCGGGGGCTAATGGGCGTAACATAAGATGTTTGTATCGCTGTACCATTGCCGGGGAATAACAAGCCAATCTGCACAGTGCAACTGAACTCCGCATCGTCTAATGTCGTATTGAACGCT
This sequence comes from Papilio elwesi, assembly GCA_029849275.1. Lineage (NCBI taxonomy): Eukaryota > Metazoa > Arthropoda > Insecta > Lepidoptera > Papilionidae > Papilio > Papilio elwesi. The sequence goes on from CM056697.1 coordinate 9,800,700, forward strand.
TTGTTTTTTACTCTGTAATGAGAGCTTTGTTTACTATTTACAATAATATTTAAATGGAGCTATTAAATTCATCAATTATCGAGCACCGACCGGCGTTCCATTCGCACAGGTAACAGAACGTAAGGGCCTATGCACACGAAGCTTTTTGTGCGCGCTTACGCACGTTGAACGCAATTAGATTGCCTAGCGAACGCAGGGCCGTCGAAACGTTGTGAATCGTGCACACTTTTATCGCTATAAACGCAAAGATAGTTAGTTAGTAGGGACTATTTTGCGAGGTTCACGTACAATGCGTGTTATAAAAACGTACAGATAATCTCCGCCTTCCGTCGTGTGCGTTTATTCTCCGTTGCCTCGGCTGTTTCAAGCGCGTAGCAAATGCATTCTATTATGACAATGCGCGATTGAAGCGCTTACTTGAGTTTGTATACAAGCACATACATGGGATGAAATGAGTAGCATTTGCTGTCTCTATCTCGATTGGATTAAGAGCGAACATATTATAAATGCATACCTCGCAGTGAATGGAAGTCTTTACAAAGTACGGTGACATAAGCTTGTATAACCATTCACGTTTTCAAAGAGAACTCCATTCATTTGTTCGAAACAAGCCCACGGAATAGAATTTATGATTACCCTTAATTAACAGTCTCTGAATGGAAATTAAATTTTAAACTTTCAACAGCTCAAATGTTTTTGAATTAATAATATAATTTAATGAACGATTTGAAAATCCGTACGCAACAATGTTTATCATACTTTAAGATAAATATTAGCCAACGAAGGAACAGGATCCAGGAATCCAGCCACGAAATGGGTAACATTGCGTGGGTAGGCCTCTCTCAAGATGGACCGAACTTCTGCTCAAGAGTTCAGATGTAACTAAAAATAAATAATGTAAACCCATTCGGTAAATGGCGCTGTCTACACGGATTAGCTAACGGCATTAGCGAATCTGTAATAATTTTGCAAAACGTCAATTTAATGTGACTCACAGAAGAGAAATATGACGCTGAAAGGAGTCCGTCTTTTATATACCACTGAAGCTAACATAAGCGAGATAAAATCAGGGCACTGATTGGTCTAGATGTTCTCTATTGCAACATTTATAGACAGCAATATTGATTTAGGATTTTACAATTGTTTGATTAATTGGCTTAAGTAAACATAACTTTATTACTACTTACTGTATAAAACTTAATGAGTTTCAGTTCGGGTGTATTAAGTTCTTAAGGCATTAAAGGCTCACATTTTATGTTTTAATATAATCAACTTCCAGTACAATTTGTAGCTTGAGCCATTTAAATAAACCTTAATTAAATACTAAAACGAATTTTACGTTAGAAATAAATTTAAATTACGTCAATTTAGTTGGATAGATTTTGCTCACTGATTTGATTTTAATTGACTATAAAACGAATTCTAAATATAGATACATAAAACGTGGTTAATATTCAAATGAAAACATAAATTTCTTTACAGTTAATTAATCGTGCTGTAAAAATATAACCCTTTTACATTGTAAGCAATTTGCGTTATTCACTGGGCCGGGTACAATCGCCTTACACATGGTTGACAATAACCTGCCGGCTGGGCTTGTCTAAAAATATATTTTTTATAAACAATAATATACTAAGGTAGCTGCGTAGACGTGTTTTAATTGTTTGAGAAACCCGGAGAAAAAGAAGAAGAGAAGAAAAGAGTTTACCGGACTGATCCTGAAGGAGAGCAATGTTTTTCGCGCGTATGTATATGTGTCCGGTTCATTTCGACTGCTGTAGCTTTAACGGTATCACCGATTTTGATCTGTAATTTGATGGATTACGCTAACCATGTGGTTTGTCAGGCTTTAAATCTTAATTGTTCACCACACTTGTATGAAGTCAACGTGAAACAAGACCCTGGTACAACTCTTTTATTTCTACATCCATACAGACACACGATGGTTACAATATTACTTAATATGGTCTGTTCCACTTTAAATTTAAAGGAGTTACGTCACATGAGTGAGCAAATTGGAATAGTTGTCGGTCGAATTTATTTGGTGAAATCAAATCATCTGAATGCATGGGGTGTCCGTTATTTTCAATTGGTTGCGTCTCTATGTCACCCAGATTTTTAAATAAAATCATCTAGGTGATATCACGCAAGTCCTCGAAGTGGAATAAGCCCTTAATATCGCTCTTTTTAGTATTCGTATTCTTATGTTGTGCGTAAAGTTTTGTTCATTAATTAATTTCGACTTTAGTTAAAGCGATTTGCCTTAAACTATAATATAAGTCCTTGGGAAGTTAGAGGCAATGTTTTAAATAAAGAGTTGCCTTTCGGGGATGGCTTTAATAAATTCAACCCTATCCTAATATACTTCTAATTTAGTAAGCCCTTTCTTTGCTGGAATTCCGTATGCTGTTCATCATTACTGTTTCATGTATTGTGTATAATGTTACATGGTCGATTTAGATTAGACTATGGCGCCGTCTTCTCAAAGTTAGTCTTGATACAAAGTGGGCCTACTTATAAAGTTAGCTGTTTGTTTAAATACCGTATGCTATACAACTAACTCTCCTATTCTTAGATTAAATACGAAAATAGCAAAAGTCTTTTGAGACAAAGTATTTAGTTAGAAATAAACAGTTACTTAGAAAGAAAAATAATCCTTATCGTAAATGATTAATCTTAAAGAGATGCAGATTTGTTGCCAATTCTTCTGTGCATAGAAGAACGGCAGTATCTCTTTTAGTAGTTAGTATTTTAGAAAGCAAAAAATTCCTTACAACCTTCGGGGAAAAAAGAGAGTAGAACTAGTCGCTTGTAAAAACTGTATCTTAGTTTTTTAATTTAACTGCAACAAATCATGACAGTTGATAATAAGCACTAAATTTATTGATAAAGCAGTCGAACTACCGATTAACCAATAAAATACTGACAAAGCAGTAAATTTTCTGACAATGCAGTAAAATGCTTATAAAAGCAGTAAAATACTGACAAGGCAGTAAATTTACAGATAAAGCAGTAAAGTACTTACAAAGCATTAAAGTTACTAATAAAGCAGTAAAATACGGACAAAGCAGTTAATTTCCAGATAAAGTAGTAAAATACTTACAAAGCATTAAAGTTAGATAATTACCTTTTTCAATCCTTGCTCAAATTGAAAAAGGTAATGAATTATAATTTTATTACAGAATCTATAGTGCCATAACAAATGCATGTTTTAAAATGTATATTCTAATTAAAAGTCTGTTTTAAATTTTTATTGATGATAAAAAGTCTTAAATTGATTCATTCGTAGATTTACGACGGTTCGCAATAACAATTCAAATTTGAGCCCAATATTGCTTCGGCTAAGAATTTATATAGCTCATAAACATGCTCCTGTTTTAATTAAGATCACTTTCGAATGTTCGCATAAAACGATACCTAGGGTTTTATTTGTGAACTCACTCTCGCCTGCGGTATCGTCTCTATAGTATGGAATGTAGCATCAACTTATTTTTATAGAACATAACAATATACATTGAAATATAAAACAACTTATTACTGTATATGTTTGTGTGTTTCGACTCTTAGAAAAACTAACGATTTAAATAAAATAAAACCCACGTGTCTGGGTTTTTTTATCGGATGTAAAATTCCGGACAACGTTTCCTGATACTCTCGGCTCGAGTGTAACGGGGCAAGGAGTCATACTTTTTGCGAATGCCTCCTATCGTTACCGATTTATAAGACGTTGTGACGTCAAAAGACAGCCTTGTTTTGGATTTGATGGTGGAATTTTTACAAAAAATAAAACAAAATCTTTCGATCCACCATTTTTTAAGTGAATCAAAGAACAACTCATGTAAAAATTTTAACAAAACTATTTCATTTTTAACCAAAACTAGACATACGAGTATGAAGCACTTCTTACGAAAACAAAGTTTAAAATTAATCACTAGCATGTTAGCTTAAATTTTATTTATTTAATCGTAAGTCAGCATCCAAAGTAAATTGTTGAAATGGAATACACGTCATCGGGTGGAAATTTACAACTTCTACCGTTGTATTAAGCAAAGTTTACAATTTAACGCGATTGTTAAAAAAAATATGGCTGACGCTGTATGAATACTATATTGTGTTATTGGTCGTAATGCTGCAAGCCTTGCGTTGTTATAATGAATAGCTTATGTTATTTTTGGTAATAAATTTATGCTATATGTATGCTTGTACAACAGTTAATTTTAACCAAGTGGAGTAACAAGTAATAAAACAGTAGGCCATATTAAGGGGATGTATTAGGTCCAAAGGTGTTTTTTTCTCTGATTGTATTACCTACATAGAGAGAGAGAGAGAAAAAGAGGGAGATAAAGAGGAGAAGGCCAAAGCCAGTGAGGCTTTGGCCTTCTCCTCTTCACCAAAATTAGCTACACGAGCCATACTCGAGTATGCCATCAGCTCTCCACAAATTAAGGGAGAATAGAATCAGTAAACGTAACCGAAGTCAGCATGGATAAAATTAGTATTATTATCGGCAAACCCCCGTATTTAATTGAGGACACAAATCACTCTTGTAGTAGTTCTAGTAAATTCCTTCTACTTCAGCACGCAGTGTCTAGTTTGTTAGTTTGACAGTGGTAGAGCCCGAAACAACAACATCTGATGCACGAATGGACCGGTTCGACCGGTGAAATACTACCACCACACAGAAAACAGGCGCGAAGTAGAAATACTTAGCGTTTCGTCTAGAGTCAGGTGCCGGAGGCCTAATTTCAGTCCTTTTCCTGTTCCCACTCTTTCCTCCTAAGGATAAGATGAAAACGGGAAAAGGATTGGACTGGGAGGGGGTTAACGGGGAAAAGGAAATATCCTTTTTCCTGTGTCCAATAAAGGTAGGCAACGCATCTGCAACACATTTGCTCGCTGCGGATTTCTATGGGTAGCGCTCACTTAACATCAGATGATCCGCTTGGTCATTTGCTACCGTCTTCCATAAAAAAGTGTAGCAAAAGACAGAAAACATTGTTACGTGTATTTGCAGTTTAAATTCAATTTATAATATTTATAAAACGTTTTCAATCCGACAATGCTAGTATGTATTGAAGCGTGCGACAGTTGTATATTTGTGCAAATAACTATGCATGACTTGGTGCTTCTCTTATGTAAATGCAATTTTTCATTCCGACTGTGCAAAGCTGAATAATAAATGTCGAAACCGTATATGGTAAAGATTCCTGGAAGAAAATATTAGCAGGTTTAATTCAAGTACCGACAAAAATATGATATATACGAGTATTAAGATGTCATTTTGATATTTAGGCATTTAAAACTATATTTTATTATAGTAACAATACTAAAATTAAAGAATGACGGAGATTAAATGTCAAAGTTAATGCTTGCAATATAAAATTCGAATAAAAAGTGTTTTATTTTTGAATTGAATACTTCTTGAGCCATTAGACGATATTTGTTAGTGGAAAATCTTAATGGTTCGCGTGAACAACATGCGCACCATGCGTTCAATTTGAATTTTGTTGTTAAACATACAAGGTTTTATTTTTGTTGATTATTTATTTAGTTTTGAACTACTATCGCACCTTCCCTACTTCAAACCATTTTCTAATAAATTAATTATTTGTTAATAATATTTCTTGCAAAATTTATTTCCCAGATTAAATTTATAAATATTTCTCGAAAAGCATATGATCGTTAATTTTACATTAACAGTTCCTAATTGATTTAAAAACTTTCGCCTGAATTATCACAAGGTCTTATTTTTGTTGATTATTTATTTAGTTTTGAACTACTATCGCGCCTTCCCACCTTCAAACCATTTTCTAATAAATTAATTATTTGTTAATAATATTTCTTGCATAATTTATTTCCCAGATTAAATTTATAAATATTTCTTGAAAAGCCTATTATCGTTAATTTTACATTACCAGTTCCTAATAGATTTAAAAACTTTCGCCTGAATTATGACAAGAATTTAAACGGCACACGTACATCGACAATTTTCAAGTATTTAATACTCGTAATGTCTCTGAAACCAATTAAGTGCAAATTGCCCCTCGTTAGTCCTGTAAATTGTGCACCATTTGCAGCGTTGTTACGTAATCACTACAAATTAGACCGTACTGAAGCTAGATTATAACTTGAAAGTTATAAGGCGTCATTACATCTTAAACTTATTTTTTTACCGTAAAAACTTATATCGTATGATTTAAACTATAACCGGGACACTGGTACAAGCTTACCTTTATCTATTTTACCGACTACTTATGTAAACCGTCCTTCAGAATCATGCCTAGCATACTCTGTACATCCCAATGTAATTAATAAATTAAATATCCTCATAAAAAAATAGAAGCTTGACGAAACGGAAGGTCTCGTCACCTAAATTGAATTGAAATGAATTCGTAGATGGCGCAGCATATTTTACTGGATTAGTCTAAATGCTAAGCAATAAATATGCGTCACAGAACAGCGGATACCCATCCGTCTCCATTCATTTCATTTGCCGATCTAATGGTTCTAACATCAATCCATAATTTATTGCCGTCCTATATTTAAAATTTTACAACAAACTCATTAACAAAAATGAAAAAAATGGAAGTATTTTTTATTAATTTTACATTAATTACTATCGACCTTCTTTATAACATGTCCTGTAAATCAGATGAATATTGAATATTGGAATATATTATCCGCTGATATATTAAAAAGGACGATATAAGGAGTACCCGTATCCGACGATCATGTATGCGTAGATGTATGGATGTAGAAAAAGGTGGAGAAGCGTGACAGGATTGCGCCCAATTAAAATTTGTAAGCTCTACATACTCTTGGTTGACGGGCGTAAGCGCATATTTATTATTTGAAAACCGTCTTCCTTATTCCATGCTAAGTAATTACTTAAAAAGCCGACAGATATTTTCTAAATTGTGCATATGCTTTTGTTCTTACAGTAATTACACGTTTAACTCATACTTTATAGTGGTATTTAACTATCCTATACATAATATCCATTAAGGTAAAACAAGAAACTGACTGATATATTAACGCTCAGCCAAAACTACTGGGCCTGAAAACTTGCAAATTTGCACAGACATTTCTGCTATTACTTAGACGAGCAATAAGGAAGGGTTTTTCCTTAATCAATAAAAATAATAAAAATATTACCCTATTAGAGTAGGAGATGAAAGATTGATCATTCATATTAAATAGGCTTAGGGTGGACAAATGTCGGTAAATTTTAATTGCACGGCGGGTGAAGCCGTGGTGCTCAGCTTGTATCTATTAAAGGGAGCATTTTTGTGTGGATTAAGGTGGAAAACGAGCAAGCATAGGCAACCGCGAGAAGGAAATGAGTTGCAGTGTGGCCTACCTTTAATGTATAGATACACAAGAGGAAGGATATTTCCCTATCCTATTCGCCTCCCTCCTATCCAATCTTCTTCCCATTCCCATCCTAACCTTTGTGTCGACTTGCCTAATACAACTCGAACTACACATTCATAAATAATTTATAGTTGGAATATGATCGTATCTACAACAATTCTTATTTCTGTTCACCCCTGCAAGCTTACGACGCGTAGGAGCGTGTATTTTTAATATATTTGAAGTATGCATATTTTTTAGCTGGGTTACACTAGCAGGACTATTAAACTATGTACCTGACTTTTCCTGTTATTCCTAACAAAAGGCTTTTGTTGCGTGCACAATGTGACAATTCTGAACTAAGCACCGCAGAGAGCGACATCGCATTGTGAACGTGGAGGTTCGTTCACGCTATCTAGTTATAAAAAATATGACATTTCATTTACTGGCAGAATTATTCCAATGATAAAATAACTTCATTTAATAAAATGAAGTTATTAAGTGAATTAAGTTATTTTATCATTATTTAATAAAACACAGTACATTTATTATTTTTTTATATGAAATATTTTCAAGAAACTTTAAGAGCAAATGGCTTACTAGATCATTTGTAGAGCCGTCTGTGTAATCAATAAGGGATGTAAAATAACAATTGAGAAAGAAGACTATATGATAAACGCATTGTTGATATTAATATTTTTATTTATTATAAAACTTCATTGCACAGAATAAGTACAAATTGGGGACTTAATGCCTACAGGCATTCACTAACAATCGAACTCGTTTGAAAGAAGGAAAAAAAAACCAGCGACTGTTTAAATTATTTATTTTATGTTTATGTTATATCTAAACAAAATTATAACAATAAATACTCTAGAATTATTATGTAGCGATTTTTTTTTATGTGAGAATGTGGCAAACGAGCAACCGGATCCACCGATCACCCGTTGTTAAGTGAGCGCTGCCCATAGACCCCCCTCCCCGTCCTATCCTTATGAGGAAAGGGTGGGAAGGGGAAGAGGACTAAAATTAGGCCTCCAGCACCTCACTCATCAGACGAAACGCAGAGTACTTCTATTTCACGCCTGTTTTCTGTGAAGTCTTGGTATTTCACCGGTCAAGCCGATTCCTATATCAGCTATATTGACTTTTATTAGGAAAGGCCTACATTTTATATTCGACGTGTGCGTTAAATATTTGAACATAAGTAATACAAGAATGTAGTATTCAGATATAAATATAAATTTCGGTATACACAAATTTACATTATATAACCAATTTAACTGTGAATTCTCAATGGAAGTGCACTTTAAATTCTCAGTAGAAACCTCTCTACAGGCGAATGTTCCTTAACATTTTTAACTGTTAAGTTCCATTGCCACGTATAATTAAGCAGTATAACAATACTAATATTTCAGTTAAAACGCGGCGCTGGTGCATAGTTTTCAAGAGAAACTACCCTCAGTGTGCACTAAATTGTTTCTATCTCGACAATCAAGTTGTACGCAGTAACTTTATTGCTCATAAAGATTTTATTGTAGTCAAAAAATAGGTGGCAATGGTCAAATCGTCAAATAAAAATAGATTTACAAAAAGTGAAGTTCAACTTTAATGAGCTTTTTAAATTTGTTGAAATATTTTAAAAGAAAATATACAAAAGAAATAGCTAACTTATACCAAATACGATACCAATACGTATACCAAAACCATTACTAAGCCAATATTAATGAGATCTGATTGCGATAGAGGATTGAAAAACAATCTCAGAAATAGAAATCTCCAATCACCATCTGTTAATACGTGGCTGTTTAACCGTAGTTAAAGCTATGTACTGTTAAGTTCCTCTTGGTGTCTGTAAATTTAAAACAAATACCTTTGATGCATATAAGTATTGTTGTTTAGCTCCAAGGAGAACACCTCATTATGTAGATTCGTTAAGGATTTTCATCGAAAAGATTTTATATCGAAACACTAATAAATTATTCATACCACGCTGAGTATACTTTAAGGATTTGTGTTAATTTTTAGACTTTGTTACAAAGGTGAAATCGATTTTCGCCTTTCATGAAGTTGATATTTTGTCATAATTTAGCGAACTTTGTACTGAATAAATAAAATACTTTATTTACGTTAGAGAGAAGGGAAATTGATTGGGCCTGCGGCATGTTATGACTCATTATAAATGTATAATTATAAATTGTAATACCGCTAGAACGTGAAGCCGGACTTTCCTAGTCCAACAGTTTCAAAAAGTTGTAAACAAAAAGTTTTTAACCAATCTAAATATGGCAATAGTTAGTTATGACAGCATTTTATACATCGGTGAGTGTGAAGGAGCCTTTATCTAAAGTCAATGGCCCGTTCACATGTAACATGCAAGCCAACGTCGTGTAAACATGACGTGCTCTGTTGTGTCTCTGCTGAGACATAACTGGATGCCCATTAGGCTTAGTGTGTAAACGCACAAGTTACGCGTACAATACAATTGTTATTTACACATGTACTTTGTACATCGGTGTATATGGTGTCCATTATATTTGAGAATAGTTCTAAAGAATTATTTATTTCTTGATCAATATATGCATTGATTAAAAAAAATTGATGCCATCCCCCATGTTACCCCCTGGGCGTATGAAGGGTTTTTATTTTTGTATCATTAACTTGAGAATCAACAGGTTCTCTACTCCGAATTTACGAGTACCATTCTAATTGTTACAAGAAACAGATAGCTATTCATTCACTACATGGCTAAGATTCTTGCTTCTTCTCTGCTTCTCCTTTGAGCATATTTATAGTAGTAAAGTAATTGCCGGGTGATGATATGAGTCGACGTTGAAAGTGAAAAGTGGTGGAAGACATTGTGAAAAGTCCAGTATTTATACTGAGAAGTACTAACATTTTGTGAGAGTCTTTTCGTTTTCTTCCTCTATCTACTTTAAGTGAGTTTGATATGATTGCTTCTTGAAGCATTAATAATATAAATGCAAACTCTACCGACTTTTGAAATAAGTAGCACAATTTTTCTTGAAGTGGATTTAAAAAGAAAAATGAGAGGCAAATAAAGAAATTGTTGACTACTTTTGCATCTGCAGTAACTTCTAAAGTGCTCTCAAGATATTTTCCTTTCCCTCGCAGTTCAGTTACAGTGCAGCGGAGATATTAAAATACTCGGTACTGTGTTTACTGCTCCTAATGGAATACACAAATGAAAATAAATAACACAAACTAGTTTCAGTTCTAGATTGAATTAAAAAAATTACATTTTTATGTTTATGTAAAAATGTTTAATTAATTTTAATATATTAATTTATGACACAATTAATAAGTAATTTTCAAGCCTAATCAAAATGTAATACTGCGTAAATGTTACCAGTTGTGGGGATTATTAGAGAAAATGGTTTTTCTATCTGAGCTTGAGCCAGATTTACGGCAGTTTTACATTACCTAAATTTATTTTTACATTAGAGCGTTACAGAAATATTATACAAAAATTAAAGTACTGATATAAAATATCGACAGAAATCACTACGTTTATGTATGTATTTCTTTACATTAATATGAAGAGGTAAGTTTGTTTGTTTGTTTGTAATGGATAAAGTCTGAAACCTCTGAACATATTTTCATTTTACTATTAAAAAACTATATTACATAATAATACAACATAACATGTCGCAATAATTAAATAAATTCCAGCAACAACAACGAAAAGTTAAGAAGTAACAAAGTAATATTAACGAAAGATAATAAAGTAAGATACATTTATCTTTTATTTTGCACTTGTCAAGCAAGCAGTCACCTTCACATATTGACACAGTTTATCCAAAAATGTTATAACGTATTAAAAATGTGTAAGTAACCTAACCAACCTATAAGTCTATTAGCACGTAGCCAGGGATAACAATTTAACGATCACATCATGGCTCTTGGATTTGGTATACTGAACGAATATAAATACATATTTTGTATATGGTAATATATAATGTGGTAATATTGTCATGCAATTATAAAGACACAACGGTGACTGGCATATCTTAATTCGAATAAATATCTTATTGCAAATTGCCGTGTGTGTAAAAATCCTTGGTTGTTTGAATTAGGTATGACGACCCAATGCCGAAAGTACCCTCGAAGCTCTGACGTGTAATTTAAGGGAAACTCGTTTGCTGAAGGCCTCTTGAGGTTAAGTTAGCCGAGTAATTGGAAGAGGTCCTGTAATTAGATTCTCGCATAAATACGTTGTATTGTTAATTAGATTTAAGCTGTTTGGTCCGGCCACCGTGAAGTTACATTCATTATTTTACAATTTGTTTTGCAAAAAAATCTAATAAGAAATCTTATTGTTAAATATCTTTAAAAAATTAAGCAAATTCCTGTTCCTTGTTTCGTGACAAATGTATTTCGAGTAGGTCCCACTTCATTTGCACGAGTCGAAAAATCATAAGTAAATAGTCTATGGGCCTATTCTAAATTTAAATTTACCTCCCTACTAAGATGGTCGCTTCAAACTTTTTATACGTCATGACAATTTATATTTATTAAGCTTAATTTTTCAAGTTCTAATTAAGTTAAATTGTAAAGAAACAAGTAAGATTTGATTTTATTTCAAATGAAAAGCATTTAAGTGATAACATCTTAGCTTCGGAACCAGATTATTTACCTAGAAGTTATCATGATTTATACAAATCCTTCGATGAATAAACTCATTTCGTCGTTTTTATGTTTTCGTCTATTAAAATATTTAATCTTAATATTAAAAAATACTTAATATTATTTTTATGATGAATAACTTGTTTCATTGTAATTATTACTATTTATATCTGTCTTATATTAATAAATAAATCACCATTTCAAATTTTAACGCATTATTCATGTTTAATAATTTTTTTCGACTGATGTTGCTAAAATAATACCCCTCACCGAACTTGAACCAAAAAAGAAACTATTCCATCCGAAAGCTCCCAAAAAGTACATCTGAAGGGATTTCACATAAAATATGTAAATGATAAAAGCTCCCATATAACATAGCCTTGAGCCTACATTATTCGTTGTAAAAATAACCTTTTACTGGGTAAACCCGAACAAAGCCTTTACAAAAATTTCTTAAGCTGCCACAAACGCCGTGTGGGACACGAAACTATATTATCTCACTATACTAGCTAAAATAAAAATATTATTTATCTGCTGGTCAAAAGCAACTTCTGGTCTCCCACCGTCTAACTCCAGCGACTAAGTAATATTTCATAACATTATTAGTAAAACTTTAACAGTGGTAGAGCTCGTAACCACATGTTGCACCATTGCTCCGGCTCATCTGGCGAAATACTTTACAGAAGACAGGCGTGAAGTAGAAGTATTCTGCGTTTCGCCTGATGTGTCAGGCATCGGAGGCCTAATCCTAGTCTTTTCCCTCCCTCCTATTATTTCTGATATGAAAATAATGGGAAAGGTAAGATAAGTTGACGAGGGGGAGAAAGAAAATGTAAGTATCTTTATGTGCTTACGCTTACTTGATTTTTATTTAACTTTTACTTACGACTCTACCTATCTGACAGGGAAACGACAATTTAATATGATTACTACCTATTTGTACTAAGTACTTAATTGATATTTTGTTTCAAGCCTATATTCAACGAATTATTGCCAATAAACGCAGGAATCCTAATACATTGCTTTTAACGGAATGAAGTTATAATTTTAGGTTCACACTTAGTGCTAATTAAGCCCTAAGAGGTTGAGTAAGCAATAGATTGAAACTTTTATAGTAGTTAAGTAAAAAAGGCGAAAGAATTAATAACTTCATATCAAATTTGTTACGATAATAGAAAATAACCTGGAATAACTGAGTAATTCTATACGTCATTAGAATCCACGAGATCTCATAAATATGGAGCAACTTCAGTAAGTCGAACAGTACCTGACACACTCGAAGTCTCAGTCAATAGAGACGCTATTGTGAGTATATCCAATGAATGTGCTCCGATATTCTCCTTACATTGATCTACACTAATTGGTGCGCGCAAAAAGCGGATCGAACTAATGATATACGAGCCGAGACCGTAATGAGAGTCTAGTGTTTCTCTTCAACTCTATTTACGTTTAAGATTTTAGCAGAATGCTAGCGCATTAGCAGAGTACGCCAACATTTTTCCGTCCTATCAGTTTGTGACTTCGACAATTATCGAAACATTAAGAACTGTACCTGTCGGTGAAAATCATTTGAAAACTTGTTCAGATTTTTTTATGTTCTCACATTCGGATAGACGAGGCATAGGTGGTTTGCTTGTTTATGTCACTGACCGCTTTTGAAATTCGTCAGATTATAATTTGACTGTACCAAATTCAAATAAGCTTGTTACTGAGATATGTTGTTCACATAACCTAAAGGATTTTCTATCAATTAACGTCTAACGCGGTTAAATAAATTTTCACTTTCCTTATCATTGCATTGTCTGGTTCCATCACGGTGAATCGTGAAGCGTATAATATAATAAATAACAAACAGTTGGATAACGAACATTCGGTAGCGAAACTATAACGAGAATGAACGAGTCGATAATCTGTAGGGGCATTTCAGTTGGGCGGCGACGAGGCGGCCAAACAATATGTGTTAATTGGCCTGCTAACGACGGCGCGTGCTGTTTATTGCTTGTAAAATGGCGCAGTGTCATGGCATGTTTAAACCGTGATATATCAATCCATGATGATATTTATATTAGTTAATTTGTAGTTTGTTTCTGGCATTCGACTCATTTATTATGTTCAAACCAAACAAGGGAAATCCTTAATCAATTATATTTATACGAAGGTCGAAACTCGTGAAGACTCGAAAGCGTTCCAATTGGGACGTTTTTTCTATAGCTTACGTCATGTGTTTAGATTTGTGCTTTACTTACATGTGGGCTAGTTTATTTCATGACGATCAGTTGAGTCGTGAAGGAGTTAAAGCGTAACAAACAAACTCACATTCGCATTTATAATATTGTATGAAAAATAAATTTTATAGCAGAGATTACGATATTGATAAACGATATCACGATATTGGAGCCTTTAGTGGGTATGTATAAAATGAAGGAAGTTGCCTTTCTTTTCGTGAAGTGTCCTATTTGTCAGCTGCAAGGACTTTTGTGGCTTCAGAAACCGTTTCAAGAAATAATATAGCTGTATTTATTACACCATATTGTTGGTATTGACAATTTTCAGCGGCATTTTATCGCTCCCGTCCGTATGCGGGGGACAAGGATGAGCATCGTAACTCATTGCTACGATCTCAATCCCCTCGCCTTAGGCTTTAAAAGTTATAAACAACTGGAATATACTTGTATGACTATAAAAAAATGCCGATTTGCAGTTAATAATACTAATATAATACCTATAACGCTTAGATTAGTGGCTTACTATAAAAGGAGGACTTAAGATATACCCTTAACCGACGAGCATGTTTGCATAAATGTATAAATGTAGAAGAAGTGATTTACTCAGTTCACAATTTGGAGACAGATTGACTAGTACGATTATAAACTGACTGAGTACCATTGCGACAAGCCGAAAGTTAAGTCATCACCAAAGTAGTGGAATGCCAACTATCGAGGTGGTGTGGATGGAATTTATAGCTCAGTCATGTTGTGCGATGACGAAACTCGGGCAGGAATTGTCCCAAATAGTTCTTCGGAGCAGAACAAGAGATTATTCTATTAAGTAAGTAATTTTTTTCTACTGACTTTGTAAATCAAATATTTTATTCGCTTAAAAATATTCTTCAGTTTTTCAAGAATATTTAGTAATAAAACAGTACGATTCGTGTACATAATTTTACTTAAGGAAATACTACAAAAACAAAAATTTCCATTAAAAGGGACTTTCACAATCTTTCCTAACAATGGGGTCTATTGTTATGAAATTTTTGTAAGATGTTTTAAGTCCATTGTAACTGAACTTTTTGTATTTTTAAGGACGTAAATAGATTTCTATCTTAGTATAGCGTAATTCTTTACAGCGTTCCTAAGTCGAAACTTTAGTTTTTCACTGTTTTTTTCATAACATTTTCGATATTCAATTTTCAATTTTATTGTTAAGACACAAGGGTTTATTTTTGTTGGTTTATTTATTTTTGAACTATTGTTGCCTTCTCACCTGTCTTGAAATTTCACTTCTCTTGGCAGTTCTTATGACTGCTGTGTGTGTGCGTGTTTGTTTTTTTAATAGAAGAAGGTAGCAAAATATCGTAATCGGTTCACCTGATATGTGTGACCGCTACCCATAGACATTTGCATCAAACTAGTGACTTGTAGATCCGTTGCCTACCTATGAACAAAACAGAATATTCCCCCCATTAAACACTCTTCCCCTTCCCATCCTTTTCTTATTAGATAAAGGACTAGAATTGGGCCTAATTAGA
Source organism: Papilio elwesi (assembly GCA_029849275.1). Taxonomy (NCBI): domain Eukaryota; kingdom Metazoa; phylum Arthropoda; class Insecta; order Lepidoptera; family Papilionidae; genus Papilio; species Papilio elwesi. The sequence goes on from CM056697.1 coordinate 9,816,448, forward strand.
TGTATGAACGAGCAGACGGAAGTATCAGGATCTCACAGTCAAGTCAGGTGTGCAGCGAGGTCATTACACTGCATTTCGTCTATGTTAAAATGAGCTTCGAATATGAGCGTAGTGCCGCAGATATGAAGTCTAAACATCATCTAGGGGACACAACATTCCCTACTGCTTAGAGATATCTAAAATGTTCAGCCGTAGAGAAAGAAAGAAAGAAGGTCTGGATTCACCCGGCATACAATTTAATTTAAATCAAAACATCACCTTTTTATTAATAATCCATTATTATTATAAATTATTTTTTTCCTGTGGTATGCTAAATTTCATCATTATCTGATCTTTTTTTGTAACTGACTGTGTGAGACTAAACAATTTGGGCTTAAAGTCATTATTACACACATTAACCACTGAACCATTAGGCTATTGGTATTTATTTATTTTTTCTTCATTTACGAATTCATAGCCTGAATATTTCGTTCAAAAACTGTAGCATTTTACAAGCAAACTTGTTTAAATTTAAGCTATGAGGACACTGTTACCAGAGTGGTGCGTACGCTTGAATAAAACAAAAATGTCGCTACGGTCGACAACCGGTTGTCATTACGAATTCCATTTCAGCTCGGCTTCCGGTGCGGCCACTTTAGATGCAGGTTTACACAAGCTCTGACAAAAGCTCGCTTAATTACTATTTACCTGACAGACGAAAGCAACGCCACTCCTCCTTAGCACTTCCGTTCATTTAATTAAAATAACCCGGGAGCGTTGAATGTTTAACACAATGACACTGAAAACAAATACAGTTAATGTTATATACATGAATGGATGAATCAACTTGACACTACTGTATGATATACTAGTGATCCGCCTCGGCTTATTAGCCGTTTCGGAAAGGAATATCGTCATTTATCCGGGAATAAAATAAGCCTGAGTGCTATTCCAAACTATAATCTATCCCACTACCAAATTTCATCCAGATCCGTTCAGCCGTGCTTGAGTGAAAGAGTAACAAACATCCACACATATAAACATTCGCATTTATAATATTTTGGCGTTGAAGTAGTAAGAATTTTAGACTTTTTGATAACATTTTTTATATTTTTCGTAAAAACTTCTAATACCTCTAAGAATATATGTAGGTACAAAGTTTTATTATGATCGGTTGAGTAGCTTTCGCGTGAAAGTGAAACAAACTTACACTCACATTTATAACATTAGTAGGGATAGCAGTAAAAATTCAATTGACTATAATTGAACAGGTTTTAAGGTGTTTAATAATATTAGCGTATTTGGAACCTGTCCGAAATCAGATGACACTGTGGAAACTCCTTTAAGACAGAAGAGTTCGCATTGTGGCGCGCTGCGGGTTAATTCAGCCGGGGCCTCTATATTTCGAGGCACATCACCACAACATACAAGAATATCTACATGAAGATGAACATAATAGTTAGTAACCACTTAGACTTTTAACAAGCAGTAACTCCTCTTTTCTCTCAGTTAAATTTTAAACTAAAATTTACGAATAGTGAATCTCACATATATACTAAAGTACTCGTATTTTGGCAAATAACTCGACTGCAATTAGGAGAGAAATGGTGAACACTAACAGGTTTGGTCTGGACGCCTTCCAAGCGCAAGCATCGCTGAGTCTTGTACTTAATTGAGTATTATATCGCAGCATTGAAACACATGCGGTTTTATTTAATATGTACATCGATGTATATAAAACAAAGTCCAGTTAGTTACAACAACAACTCAAGAACGGTTGCACAGATTGTTATGATATGTGTATTGTGTAATCCATGGCCGAGCTATATTGTTTATTAATATATGAAGCGATTGTATTTAGGACTACTATTTACTATTCATTTATTTCTATGAAAATAAATTATATCGATATTTAATATCTTAATCGATATTAAACATGCATATATTTAATTTTAATAATGACAACACTGAGTAGACGGTAAGACGTGAGTCGAGTCTGAAGTTTGGGATAAAATATTGCTAAAAAATATTTGGATGTTACTCGGAGTAGTGTAAATCAGTCATAAATCTGTGGTTATTTCAAAAATCCTGCGGTGTTTTTCAGTTTCTAGATTGAAGACCCGAATCCTTCCACTACTTCGAATTTTCTTTTAAATTTTTTATGCAATGCAAAAAGAAAATTATCTATTACTTTATTTTAAGGGATTCCATGAAAAGCTTTTACTTTGGCGAGTACCGCCATTGTTCGATGTTGGAATGGGAAAACCAGACTAAAATAATAAAAAGGCAGACACATTTCTTTTGAATTGAAACTTTTTTAATTTCCTAACATTTCTCCCACCTTTTTCCTTCACCAGACGATTCTCGTATTTTTTTCATAAAGAAATTCTATTTAAAAAAGTTACAAATCTTATCTAAAAACCTAGTGTCGAAATATCACAACTTTTAATAATAAAGGGAAAATTCGAATATGTAGGCAGACACTACGATAATACTAGTAAAACAAACATGTTTTAAATATTTTTACTTAATACAGCAATAATTACAATGAAAAACAATTGACATTGTAATTGCACGTCGTTCATAATTAAAACAACATGGATAAATAAATATTTTGCGAGTAAAACAATAATATAATTGGGCTCATTGAAACGATGTTTACTTCAGCAAATTAGTTCCTGTTATTTTATTTGTTTACGTCCACACGAACAGAAAACAAAATAATATCGATTGTTTTTGATAAAATATTTCTTGTTGTATGTTTTAAAATGAATAAACTAGCGGAGGCAGATAGTGAAATCGTGATGCTTATTAGACCTCAACTATAGAAAGATATAAAACCAAACAAAATTTATGTTAAAATATAAGGTTTGTAAGAGACGAAAAAATGTTAAAGGCTTACCGTGGTAAGAATCCCGTCTCTTACAAACATTATATTATTAAAAACCAAGAAACTTAAAAGTTATATATTTATGTTATATAAAAATATCTACAAAATATTTTAATTTCGCGTCAAAAATAAAATGATCAATTTGATGCTACGAGATAGATTTTAAAAGCTTTTTTTCAATTTTATTACATATCTTCTTTAACATTGTGCAGAGCTGTGGATAAAATAACTGCAGAACGTTGCAGCTGCGACGCAGTCGCGGTCGGCCGCCGTTCACACTGACGTTTATTAAACACATTTCAGAATACTGCGACGAGACGGCTTGCTACATCTGCGAAACGAACAATTATAACGAGAAGACATAAATACGATTATATGAATAGAACCCGTAACAAAATTAAAACTAAACAGAGGGAAAGTACCAGTAGCAGAAAGTATGTATTAAGGTACTTTTTCTCCGTGTAACATATTGAAACACCGGTATGCTATAGAAAAATAATTGCTTTTTTTTATGTGAGAAGGTGGCAAACGAGCAAGCGGATCACCTGTTGTCAAGTGAGCGCCGCCCATGAACATCCGCAACAGACAAATGCGTTGTAGATGCGTTGCCTTACTTTAAAGGACAAAGGAGGGCATAGACAGGAAAAAGGATAATTCCTTTCCCGCGTTAACCCCCTCCCCATCCTATCCACTTCCCCTTCCCGTCCTATCCTTACGAGGAAAGGGTGGGAAGGGGAATAGGACTAAAATTAGGCCTCCGGCACCTCACTCATCAGACGAAACGCAGAGTACTTTTACTTCACGCCTGTTTTCTGTGAGGTCGTGGTATTTTACCGGTCGAGCCGGTCAATTCGTGCAACAGATGTTGTTGCGGGCTCTACCACTGTTAAATGTAATAGGATTTTAAAATTTACATATGTTTAAAGAAGTTCTGATGGAGCAGTTAGTTTGTGTAATAGACACAGGTCGATGCAACGTAGCAACGCCTTCCATAGTATAGACTGATTATCTCAGGAGTTCACTGAATAACAGCGGAAAGGGATCGATTGTAGTGTTATTGGGAGGATCTGTGTTCTGTCGTCGCGGTAAAAATATAGAATCTAATTTATGTAAGAATAGGGGGTAAAATAAAATAACTTTAAGACCTCTATACCTCTTAAATCTCTCTATATTTTGAGGTCTAACGTTTATTTGTTTCATTCTTATTTATGGATCTCCATAGAATATAATATAATATTAATAGAAATTCAGTAATTCAAAAGAACTACAGAATGAAGGTACCATAAATAAAAATGATTTAAAATGTTGTATGATTACTAGTTTAAAAATAAGCCTTTCGTAAATAATGTTTATTTGTGTTGCGGAAAATGCTCGTGTTAGGACTTTAGTAACTTAGACCTACCTGTAATCGATTCGACATGATTACAAGGTAATAACAAGAACAAATTGATTACAAGGTAATAAAAAGAAACCTCAGTTAATGTACATAATGTACCACATTGAAGCACAAAATCTTAATTGTGACTTCTTTAGGGATGATTTCGAAAAGAGGACTACGTGCGTTGTAACATTATATTCTCATCGAGCTTGCTTATTTTATTTACATAACGTAGCAAACTTTATCAATTTAAGTTACGTACAATTCGATATAAGCCACTGAAATTTGTGACGTGAAATGAGTAAAATGACGTCGTATATATGAATGGAAGGACAGGCGACCACCTGTTCGCATGATGTTAGGCGTCGTGTTGGCAAATTAACGCCGTCAGGTGTGGATTAAACGTGGACTAGATTACGCGTGAACAATGCGGCGGTCGCTAGGTTTATTATATTTAGATTATATAATATTTAAAGGCTTTGGACTAACATCGGAGTTGTTAGATATCTTCAGGTAGGCGTGGTTATCGGATAGGGAGACGGTATTCCAAGAATCTTTTCATTTTCACACCAGATAATTATAGACCACTAAGATCAAATTGAATTAAAAGTAACGTCTGCCGAGCACGTGGTTGCGTGCGCACTTTATCACGGTTCGAAACTCTCTGACAGTTTGTCAAGATGGCCGCCTCACCAGTGCTTGGTGTTTGTTATGGGCATTGTATAAAATGACAGCTGACGTATTGAAAAGTGGATACGTCTACATATTTATATTATTAGTTTATTATATTTAGATTATATAAATAATATTTATAGATATTTTGTCACTAAAATTATTAAAGCTTTCGTGAGACATTATTAACAAAGTTTTTATAAAACGGCTTTACTCACGTACACGTTTTTTCTCGGCATTTCGTGCCGACAAGTTTCGGACCTGTCGCAGGTCCTTTTTAGGGTAAGTGGGATTAATTCGCGGTCGCGCCCCGCCTCGAACTGTGCGGATACTTGTCGGTACAAAATACCGAGAAAAATCGTGAATCGTGATCGTAAAGCCGTTCTATAAAAAACTTAGATAATAATTATATACTAAACTTTCAAATTGGTCTTATTCTTCTTATTAAATGAATCATTTACTGAAAATTTAATTATTCTAAATTCAAACACCGTATTAAAAATTTAACGGTTGAGGGGTTGTGAAATGAGACAATTAACTTGGCGTATAAATGTACTTGGCAGCTGGTGAACGAAATTAGAGAAAGCCTGGAATGAAAGTAAATATATTCCATATTACGAGTACACACAACTTGGTTTTGATTTAGTTTATAAGAAGAAAGTTACCTTGGTTTTCTTTAATTTCGGAATTCAACTAAAGAAAAAAGCACTTTAACAAAAATAAATCATCTTAACAATAACACTTTAAATTGAATACAAAAAGATATTCTGTAACGCATAACGCATAACGCGTAACGTAACGTGTAACAATTTTTTTTCCTATCGTACCGTAAGATGTTTCGCTTTAAAAAACGCCAATAAATCTGTAGACAAAAAGCTGTGACATAATATAGATGAAAACATACAGCTGTCGTAGATAATATGAGGAGATAAAAAATATTTATATTGGTCAAACTTTGAAGCTACGGAATCGATTTAAATTATTATATTATTAAAAAAATTACCCGGGCTATATATTTTATTATCATGAATAATTGAAATTATCCGGGCGACACCGGGCAAGAAAAGCAAGTACATTGTTATTGAGTCGAGAGCAACAAATGCGCAAACAATTCACCTGATCGCAAATGATCGCCTTTCCCTTTGCCGACATCAACATCCATCTTCGACTGAGAATTAAGTTATAGGGGCTTGTCGCCCTCCCCCAGGGTAAGAGAGAACGCCTCCCTGACAGTAATTGAGGCTTTGCTTATCGTCACTTCCCGTTAAAACACAAGTAAACAATGAATAATATTTGCTTGAAGAAAATAAAATATTCGATAGTCAAACAGTGACGTACTAGCTCTTTTTGTTTTAAATTTTTTATGATGGATGTTATCACGGAAAAAAAGTAAGAAAGTATTTTAGAAATTCAATCCCTAAAAGGATGTAAAGAAATACTGTTGTAAGGGAAATCAAAACGGCTACAACTATTTATATCAAAATATATTTAAACTGGTCACTTTTAACGAAAAATTACAACCATCGTTTTTAAGTTAATATTAAAAAAAATGAAATTACTCTAATATCCAGGAAAAGACAAAACAAATGAAGTAAGAGACTAAGTATTTTTTTTTATTTTTTTATGGTTCGATTTCGTGAAGGTGAAGAGGATTTGACATGAATAGGAGAAGGAAAAATCCTTTTCCTGTCTGTCCTCCTCTGTCCATTAAAGGTAGGCAACGAATCAGCAACTCATTTGCTTATTGTAAATGTGTAAGGGTAGTTGTCATTTAACATGCGGTGAATCGCTTGTTCGTTTACATGCATAAAATGGGTTATAATATAAATAAATCTGTTGTCGAAATGCAATGTATCTTCACTACCTAGTTGATTACTTGACAGGCTGCATTATTGTCTGCATTAGTAATAACTTAAAGTTTTTGACAAAAATGTTAAGTTAAAAATGTTTGTCTTTATTTCAATTGTGTGTATGAAAGTAACTACTACTTTCAGGAGAATGTTTTTTTCTTATCGTATCGTCTTTATTTCTCAGTATACATTTTATCAAGTATATATCAAGTTTTAATATTGATAGGGGCGATTTCACCCTTTGAATTTGAAAACAAGTGCACGTTAACAAACAGCGTATTGCTTAATCGCGTTTATAGTTCGATTCGAATCTTGATTTTCGCTAAACGGATTTTATCAGCTCAAATTTGGTCGCGTTTACGAAAACGAAGTTTAGTGACGTAAAACGTGAACATCGCCTTCAATCTAAGCGCAGATGTCATGTTATACAGTTTGTCAACGTCAGAACTGTCATGAGACATATGAATGTAGCTGGCAAACTGAAAACGCGTTTACAGAGCTAAATGACAAAACTCGACCGTTTGGAATTTAAGCTCAGTTAGAGTATAACTGTGTTAAGTTACTTCGGTGAAATGCAATTTGGAGCTTTAAACTCCGTTAAACGCGTAAAACGAGTTTAGGTCGAAATAATCGCGTTTATTTTCAACGGTGAAATCTCCCCTTAGTAACAATGGCTTTAAAGCGCTAGATTACTAACATCACCCTTTTTTAATCCGAGTCAAAATTGTCAAGTTGACAGGATCGCGGGAGGAAATTAAAGATTCTGTCCGTTGAAACTTAATCCCACTGCAGCACTTAGCTGGAAAATTGTAAATTAAAAGACGAGTTGTGTTCGGCATAAAAAATTCACTCTTTAATTAAGTCTTTCCATTTTTTTATAGTCTGTGGTAGGGTGCTAGATTTAAATAATTTAGACTACTTAATTAAATGTTGGCAAATAGGCGTCACGCCTAATGAATTTCAAATGAATACCTTTTTAAATTCATAACTATACATTATATATCACCTCTAAAATAAAACCAATATATGTTAAGTTATCCTGTGTACAGACTATCAATGATTCAAGTAAGGAACACTAAAGAGGCTGAAGGTGTGGTGCGGAACATTTAGTTCGTTATTATGTAGCAGATCTTCTTCGGTGTTCAACAGTGTTAGAGTCCGCAAAAGCACTATCTGTTGCACGAATGTGCCGGCTCGACTGGTGAAATACCACGACCTCACAGAAAATAAGCGTGAAGTAGGAGTACTCTGCGTTTCGTCTGATGAGTGAGGTGCCGGCGGCCTAAAGTGCTTATTAATGTATGGCATTGCATGTGGGATTTCACTCAAAGAAGAATGAATCACAAATTAGTCAAAACTCCCCTTTGAAAAGAATCTCTTCAAATGAAATGAGCTTTGGAGAACACAAGTGATTCAAATTTAATTTTCGAGTTTAAATTTTCTTTGAAATTTCCCTTGGAAGGAAATTAATATTTCGTATAATGTCGAGTAGCTCGACTTGTGTGATATGAATGACAATAATGTAATTCACCATTTTGATTACATTGTAATTTCGTAGAATTTCAAAGATAATATTATGTTTTATTTCTTTATTATTTATATATATGTTTAAAATAAAATTATTATTTTTATATACTTTATGAGATGTGTATTATTGATGTATTCATTCGTTCGTTCCTTTGTCCATTATTTATTCATTAATACACTCATTCATTCATTCATTAATCCAATCCGTCTTTCATTCATTTATTCATTAACTTATTAATGAATTAATTCGTTCATTCATTCATTGTGTATATTGACATATTAAAAAGATAATAAGGGGACCTAAAACCGACAACCATGCTTGCGAAGAAGTATGGATGTAGCATGAAGCCTGAAGCACGAAGAGAGCTGTGCTAGGATCTTAACAAAATTAAATTTGTATTTTCTGCCTACTACCTATTATATAGAACTCTTATTGTCATAAACTTTGTCGGTTAATCATAATAAATAACAATGTCATCATTGCGATGTTTCCTTCGAAAAATAGAGAAATAAATAAACCTGTCACCGTGAAACTCGTCAACGGAAGCGACGTATCATTAAGTCACACCGGCTTGTTTAATGGCGTGAAATATCAAAAGTTTACACGTCAACTGACGCTGGCGACATGTAAACGCCGGTGTTATAACGTGCGCCAACTCGTAAGCCATTTGCTGTCTGTAGCGCGCCTCTTGCTGCCAGGACTTAATGGATTGTCACAATGTGTCTCGGCGGTAGTATCTCCATTTTTTCCTTATGTTCATTAATATTTAGAAGTTATTAACACTTAGTAGCGTTATTATTATCTTAAAATTAAATTATTGCTTTAACCTGATGATCCTACTCTGGACTAAGACAAAGTTGTGATAAATATATTGTCATCGGCGATACATAAATCTAAAAAGGCTAACAAAAACATTAAAGTAACTTTCAAAGATTTTATTCTACTGCGTAGTATATGGCATACATACATCTTGGCTGACTGTTGCATTGTGTCCAATTGTGAATATAAACTATCCGCGTAATCTGATAACCAGATAAGACATATTTTTTATAAAAAAGTTATTGATTTATAAACACGCCTCCAATCAAAAGTCCATCTGAGAGCAGTTAACAGAGATTATAAAATGTATCAGACATAAAATGATTATATTGAATAAATAAATAGAAAAAGGACAATATAAAGAAGTGTAATTAAAAAGTAATTAATAGACTCCGTGACAGTGTGAAAGTAATTTAGTGTAAATTGGTTTGCGTTGCTCTTGAGAGTTGTGCACTACGGTTGCATGTTGCTCAGCGTAGGAACTGGGAATACTCAGCATAAATTATTGTGCGAATTTTACGAACGCGACAAATCCAGTTTATATTGTTTGAATTAATATACACTATATTTGCAAAAGATGTAGTAGTAAAGTGTGCTTTACCGCTACAAATAAGGTTGTTTACTTAACTGCTTACTAGACTGGCTGATAGACGTTAAGATATTGAACTGAAATTTTAGCATACTTGTACAATAAAAGGTACGTTCAAATTAAACACATATAAAGAACACTAGAAAAATATAAAAAAGGTATTTTACATTATTTTCTCTCTCTCACGTTTGAGACAAATAAAAAGGCATTACGATTTCTAGAATCATTTACTTATAAATCTAACTGATATATAAGGTACGCGGAAGACTCGCTGAATTTCTACAATGGTCCTACGTGCCGGTCCTCTACCGACTTCGGGCAATTTATCGGAAAATGCTGTTATAAAATATAGCCAATTTCGTTCCCTCTTGTAGAAAGCCATTTAAACCCATATTCAGAAATGTTTACGCCTTATTAGAGAGCTATTCGATTTGATAATATTTTAGTAAGTCTAGCATTATTTTGTTAACCTTTTTAAACGAATTAAACCCACGTTATAGTTACACGGAAACACTGACGCCGGCAACTTGTATACATTCTTTGCCGTATGCAAGATGAACGATGATTCGAATCAATTCGAGACGGAAGAATTAATACATGTATTTATACTTAAGCATTTCGTCTGACGAATGAACTGTCATCAGGAATTAATTCATCATCTCCCTGTCCTTTTCCCACTCATGTCGGGTCGACACAGTATGATTGTAGTCCATACTGTATAGGTTTTGGTTACAGTTTTTACGGCCAGCCGCCTGCATGATGCTAACCCTCTTCGGGAATAAATGGTTGTGCTTATATCTTGTTTTATCAGTGTAAAGGTAAGTGTGCAAAGATAATTCTCTTGCGTTATAGTCAAAAGTTGCGAGGGCTGTCATTGGTCGGGCGAATCCCTTCTCGTCAGGTTCGTCATTAGATCGGCATTCATCTCTTCTGAGATAACAATCCCGCGCTAATTTCCATTCCTGTAGAGCCAGCGCCCTCTTCTGTCTTCGTGGAATTCCGCCAATATCTTTCCTGGGTAGTAATACATCCGTGCTTACTCTTGTGAGTTTCGAAAAAATTGAATTCAAACCATTTACTTAAACTTTCAAATTATTTTCTCCGTTGGTAGCATCGTTCAGTCTTTGTCAATAACTGAGCCATTTGATAATGCACACAAGTATCTGGGAAATAATTGACGACGTAAAATCTACAAACGTAAAAAAAGTACAACGATTTTTATGTGTGCTGATGCTCTATAAATATTAGGCTAAGGCTTAGTTTGGTTAGACAACCAATTTATTATGGTAAAAGAAGACACTTTTACCATAAAACATTTGTATATAACAAGGTAGTATACAAGGTCCTCAATAATTGTTGTGACTGAAAGGTCACTGTTTGCCTTGAGGAGGCATTTACAGCTACACCGGGCACGAGGCGGCAGGGCGCAGAGGGCGCCTAGCCTAAGCCTCTTTCAGAGTAACTAAGCTCGAGGGCTCCCTCCGTAGAGGGAACCTCGGCTCGGGCCGTTACTTTATTATTATTACTGGATTGGGAGGCCGCCGAGCTCTTAGGTCGCTTCGGTGGACGCTCCATGGAGTGACTGGGCTCAAGGGCTCCCGAGAGGGGACCTCGGCTTGGGCTGTCACTCTTTACGCGCTTAGCATTCCGATTCGAGGGTGCCCGAGAGGGCCGAGCCTCGGCTCGATTGGTAACCATTATCTGATTACAAGTATTACCACAACTAACATTACTACCACTTCGGAAAGCGGTAGCGCTGGGAGAAGAAGTGGCGGAAGAAACTCCAGCAACGCTTCTATCATGAGTAGGGGAGAAAACTCTGCCGGCTATGTGGCCGTATCGGGAAGGTAATAGCCGTCCTCGCTGGCGAAGACGGTGTGTAATTTGTCTGCGATGTTGTTTCATCCTAGCCTGAGCGATGGTTATTGCATCGTCTCGATAGTCGAGGACGTGCCTGGGACGTCTATAGTCGTGACGAAACGTACCGAGCGCGATGGGTTTGTAGGTGGCGGCACCTACAATTAATGAATTGGGGTGACCGGTGGCGGAGTCAAAATAGCGGCGCGACGCCAACTTCAGGTGTTGAGCTATGGTGGGCAGCTCTAAATCCACGTGTAAATCGATGTTGCGCAAGAACCACGGCGAGCCAGTGGCTCTGCGCAAGAATCTGTTTTGGATCACCTGAAGTCGGTGTATTTGTTTTGGAGAAATGTGCGCGAATACCGGACTAGCATATGTCATGGTGGGCCGTACGACAGCTTTATAGAGTGTCACCTTGTTCCGGAGGGACATTTTACTCTTAAAGTTAATTAATGTCCGGGTCACGTGAGCGGCGAAGTTAAGTTTATTGTCAAGGATGACACCTAGATATTTCACCTTATCTTCCCAGGGAATTGGGCTGTTCATGAGGTGAATGGATGGGAGGTGCGTTAATGAATGGGCTTTCTTATGTCGCGAAAAGAAAAGGGCCGCGCTTTTTGCTGGATTAATTTCGATCCTCCATTTCCGGAACCACGCACCGAGAGTGGTGGCTGCGGTCTGGAGGCGTCGACATATAGCGTCAGGCTGAAGGCCCGACGTGAAAATGCAGGTGTCATCGGCAAATAGGGCTAGCTCTACACCGCGTACGCGCGGTATATCATTGGTGTAGAAGGTAAAGGGTAAAGGACTGGGCCTAGCACTGACCCTTGAGGCACCCCGGCTCGAACGGGGTGCGCTTGAGAGCACACTCCCTCGACGTGGTAGCGGAACGTTTGATTACAAAGGAAGTCTCGTATTATGCATACGAGACGATCTGGCACACCGTAATCATACATCTTGTATATGAGCCCGTTGTGCCAGACTTTATCGAACGCCTTCGCCACGTCGAGGAAGAGTGCTCCGGTGCTAGAGCCGCGTTGACGTTTGGTAAGGATGTGCTCCGTGATGCGGTGCACTTGATGGGTACATGAATGTTTGGCACGAAAGCCGAATTGTTCGAGGATTGGTAGTCCTTTAGTGTTCATAAAGGTACGTAGGCGGGCTAATATTAAGCGTTCATAGATCTTCCCAAACGTTTTGAGATGACTTATGGGTCGATATGACGTGGGGTTTGAGGCCGGCTTTGAGGGTTTGAGGAACCCTATGACCTCAGCATCCTTCCACTCGCTGGGAAAGACGCCTCTGGCCATTGCCGCGTTATAAATGAGAACTAGTAGCTGTATAATAGCAGCAGGAAATAGTTTGGTCACCCTATTGGTGATACCGTCAGATCCGGGAGCTTTGCGTGGACGCAAGTTTGTAATTAGTTCCTTAACTTCGTCTAATGTTACCGGGGGAACGAAGTCGCGAATCGGTTCATGTTTTCGCCGATCGACCTCGCTGTCCACCATTCGGAGGTGGGCAGGGTCCACCGGTAGGCTACTAAGGGAGCACTGGGCTTCGAGACTGTTAGCCAGACATTTGGCTTTTTCTTCGTCCAGCATGGCTGGCGTCATGTCTGGGCGTAAGAGCGGCGGCATCGTGGTATACGTGTCGCCTTTTAGTGCTTTGGGAAGCCGCCAGAATGCTAAATAGGATGGCTATTAATTATTGAGTGTTGTATCCCATCTTTCGTTCCTGAGGGCGGCTATGCGTGCTTTCGATTCACGCTGTAGTTTACGTAGCCGCTTTCGGTGCGATTCGGTGGGATACATATCGTAAGCTCGGGTGGCTGCGTTCTTACGTCTCAGCAAGTCCCTGGCGTCCGGAGGCAGGCGATGGTTATCCATCATTGGGATCTGCCTCGAGCAGTCCTCGATGGTAGTTTGTACATGACTTGTGAGAGTTCCGATTGCAACGCCCATATCTTGTTCGTTAACTATTTGATCAGGGATAGAATCTAATTGCGGCGAGTTAATGTTTTGGAGCTTGGCACTAAGCTTGTGCCAGTCCACGATGGTTTTCGTTAAAGGCGAGGCTGGTGCGGAAGGCCCTAGCCGTAATATAACAGGTCGGTGATCCGAGTGAAGCTCGTGAATCACTTTTATTTCGCGTAGGGCGAGATTAATATTTTTGACAATTGCAATATCAAGCACATCCGGTGTGTATTCCACTGCGTGAGGGTAATGAGTAGGCTCTGTAAGCGCTACGATTTCGAAGTCGAGTAAATCCGACAGCGAGTCGAGCGCGCGGCCTCGTGTGCTGATCTTAGTGGAGTTCCATCGAATGTGTTTGCTATTAAAATCACCTGCAAGAATAGTAGCTCCTCCTATAGATAGTAGGGCTTCAAAGTCGGAGCGTAGAATGGTTGCACTTGGTCTACAGGGAAGGTAAGCCGAAGCTATTGTAATGGGGGCGTGGCCTGTCATGGCCAGCTGACAGATCGAAGCCTCTAAGTGCGTTAGCGCGGGTGTATCGATCGGTCCTTTTTGAAGTAAATGATAGTTCCACCGCCTTTGGCGCCGGCCCTATCATTCCTAACGATTTTATAATTGGGGTCATTCGGGTCCCTCATTGTCGGTTTAAGAAATGTTTCCTGCACGAGTAGTACGTCGACTTGATTATCGCGGAGGAAGTTTTTTATTTCGTCGCGTTGTGTTTTTACGCCGTTCGCGTTAAAAAATGCTATATTAATCGATAGTGGTTTAACTCGACCGTTATTGCGCGTGAGAGTCGAAGGTCTATTTTTATTGTTATCCATCTCTGTAACGGCTAATTGAATTCTAAAGCACTAACGATGTGCTTATACTTACGAATTAGATATAGACGCGTGCCTATATTCCCGGACGCGTTTAAGTATTCATCGGCGAACTTGAGTACCTCTTCCATATTGAGGCTTCCTAGTTTGTTTAGGGACTCGAAGGGATTGGTCCCTGTCGTTTTCATGGGTGCGACTGGCTTGACGGTTGCCGGCTTACTAGCGATGGGTTGAGAACTCGCGGCGACGGTGGGGCTCGGTTTGACCCATGCGGAGGTCAGTGGAGCATTTGTTTGCCACGCGGGGCGCAGGGGAGGGAAGGATGCCGATGTCGGCACCAGTTGAGGACGTCTTAAGGACTGACGAGGTTGTTGCTGGGGCTGCTGTTTACGCTTGGGTGCTTTTGGGCACCCAAGGTAATTAGCAGTGTGTCCCTGCGATTGGCAGAGGACACAGGCGGGGGGGCCAAAAGTGGCCAACTGCGTTATGTCTTTCGGACGGGGACAATCAGAGGTGCCGTGGTCACCTAGGCACTTGACGCACCTAGGGCGGGCGAAACAGTTACGGGCTGCGTGCCCGTACATTTGGCACTTGTGACATTGGCCCGGAAGAGTGCCTTTACGCGGCGGTTCTACCACCAAGCCACTAAGGCCGCAGATTGACTTGATGTCGAAGATAACTTTGCCTTCGGGTGAAAGCTCTAGGTGGACTTGTACTAGGTCAATTGGGGCTCGAGTTCGTCTATTCGTCATACGATAGACACCTAAAACTGGGAGTTTTTGGTCCTTAAGGGACTGGGCGATTTCCTCTAGCGGGATTTCCTTAGGGATGCGTTTTACAACGACCCTTAAAATGCGATCTTCGGCGAGCGTGTATTTGTGAAAATATACCTCCTTTTCATGGAGGAAACGGGTTACGTACCTAAAGGCATCGGCAGTCTCTAACTGCATCTTTATGCCTTGTGCAGTTGGTGTGGCAAATACTTTAATTTTATTAGACATGGCCGATTGTATCATCGGCCACTTGTCTTGCGCTTGAACGTAGATCGGGGGGGGGGGGGTTTGTCCTGCGGCGCGCGAGGCGCGGGGGGACCTTGTGGTACAGCGGGGGCGGCAGGCTTTACCTGCGGGGCTGGGGTAGGCTTGGGCAGCGCAACGGGGGTTGCCATAAGGGCGGGGATGGGTGTCAATGCGGGCTGAGATGGTACAGCTACCGCTTGGGTATCGGGTTTGTGGGCCTTTTGCGGCACTGGAGAAGAGGATGGTGAAGCGGCAGGGGAAGAGCGCTTCTTGCGCTTCTTTTTGTTGGCGACGGTGGTGAACAGGCCGCCTTTATCCGGATTTTCGGGGGACAACGGGGAGTCGAGGTCCATTTCCGAGTCGCTGGAGCCGGAGGAGGACGCGGCGCTTGAGACGGCTGAATGGGGCCCGGTTTGCGCGACTAACTGAGAGGCCGTAAACGCCTTAAAAACGTCCGGGAACTTCTCCCGGATGAACTCTAATAGGGCGCTTGTTTCCGCCATTTTGTCTAACCTTACTCTAACGCTCCTAACTATCCTACTTTAGTAGCAGGCGGTCCCGGTGGGAGTCCGGGGTCTGTAACCCTAGCTCCCTCCCTGTGGGTTAGACAGGGAGGATGTGTGCCTACTGCGTGTAGCCCTAGTTAATTATCATTGATATAAGGGGGTCATAGCCTGTTTTAACAGACAAAACCAGAAGTGGGATAAGGCGCGTATGTTTGTATGGATGTATATTATTGCGAATTCCTGCAGCCTAAATAGTTCGAGTGATTTTGAAGAATGAGGCATCTGACAGGCCTTTTGGTTTTTTAAATTAACTATAACTTATCTGAATGAAAGTTAAATTTACTTGAGAGTTTATCCAAGGTTAGATAAATAAAATGTATTATTGATGAATTATACTCGCATCCTAAATTTATATTTCCTAGTCAATTTAAACTCTTATCCTTGTAAAAGATGTTCCTTTGCTTTTAATCGAGTATGAAGGGTTCATGTACGAAGTACCCTCGAAGTTCCAACGTGTAAATTGTGGGAACACGTTGGGTGTCTAAGCACCCTTGAACGGTAGGTTAAGTTGGCCGGGATCTTTCAAGGGGCCTGTAATTAGATTCTCCGTTGGAGAGCTTGCGTTGTTAATTAGGTTTAGTATCCGATGCGGTACGCTCCGATGTCGGTTCTGGAAAGTTTCATGTAAACACTTGTTAAGCAATCGCAATCAATACGCTTTCAAATATACTAAATTAAATCAATCTGGAGTGGACAGCTTACAAAAGCTACAGCGAATTATATTTTAGTTCTAATTGCAAACATCTTGAACTTGGGTATGTTTGCCGAAATGACCAGAACGGTAGCAGAGACTCATAGCGTTTGAGTTTTAAACCGGATATACAAACTTCTACCATTCGTAAGTGTTGTAAGATAGTGGCAGGTAGCCTAACATCTATTCCAGCTATTCGGTTAGACAGTTGACTGGCTACAGGCAGAGGATAATGAACATTGTTTTTATATGCTTTCCTTGCTTTTTAAGCCATGGCAATTTTTTAAGGAATTAACTAAACAAACAAATGAATATATTTTATGAAGACCGGGTTCTTATCTACAGTAATATAATAATGGAAAATGGTTTGATTGTTTGTTTATTCTGGATGAACTCAAAAACTACTGCACCTATTTTAATCATATCAGCAAATAAGATATGCTATAAATTTCATGACTATCTCTGTCTACCCGAGCTAAGGTGAGACAGGTTGGTAGTATAAGATAAACTTAAAGGAAACATCTTACGCTATGTTACATAACAATTTCTAATTTTTAATGTTAACGTATACAAAAGAGGCGCTGCTTAAATATTTATAACATTGTGGTAATAAACAACCAACCCGGAATGCCTCAAAATAGACCCTTGGGTACAAACGTCGGGCGAGACTCGGACGGTTTAATAAATCCTTTTAAACTTCCGAAGCAACCTTTGTTATTTAATTAGGCGCGCAAAATGTTAACCGAAGAAAAACTGACACAAATGTTGTAATGTAATAATTTTTCATTAAAATGACAGCCAAAAGCAAAAAAAGTAAATCACAAATTCCTGTTTTCTGTCTGAGTTAGTATCTGGTGCAATAACAGGTTCATTAGGTGTCAAACTTGGGACCGTATAAGCTTAATGCATACCTATAGCGTAGCGATAGCTCATCTTGCCACCTAAAGCGACACATTTTCGACATTTTTTCATAGAAAAAGGTGACAAACAAGTAACCAAAATCAAGTGACCGTTTCCCATAGGCATTTCCTATAAGTTAACGTGTCGCAGATTTTCGTCTTCTTATAATGGATATAGAAGTAGAAAACAATATTTCCTATTTCTAATTATCCCCTCCCCAGTCAAACCCTCGTCCCCCTCGCTTCGCAAAAGATAAACGAAAGCAAATCATTTTAAAAACTAGTCTAGACGTCCTACTACAAATAAAAACGCAATTACAATATATTTTTATTTAGTTGAAACTAATATAATATATGTTATAGCACACTACATAGGTTTTTAAAAGGCAGTCACATCCGAGTAACCCGAGCTTACTGATAACTCTCGAAGTTCGCGAGTAGGTGGTGCTGTCTAATGGGAAAAATTATAACTTTTTGTCATGAAAGAAGATCCGGGGGCTTAAGTAAATGCTATTATAATAAAGCTCCACTTTTAGCAAGGGAGCCTCTTACAGTCTCCTCGAGGACTGAGATATAAAGGGATTAGAGGGAGTTGACTTATCGTGTACTTTAATGAATTATTCAATATATAAACAGAAAAATATATACATAAGAAGTGGAGTGAAGTGAAGTATTGTTGCTAGGTTTTCGTACTACTAAACTTCAATCACGTTGAGCACAAAACGAATGTAAATTGTAATTGGTGAATTATGTATTTTAATTCTGATATTAAATTGAATATCACTTTTACATTCACAAATGTCAAATGGTGTAAAAAGGATAGCGTAAATAAAATAATAAGAAGAAAGAGGACAGCTAGTGTTTGTCACTTAGCGTAAATGTAAACACATGACGTAAGCTATAGAAAAAGTGTGCCAATTAAGACGCTTTCTAGTCTTCACTTTTCGACCGCTAATGGCATTTCTGCTACTTTTTACACTATAATATTATTCGCTATATCTTTCGACTTATCGCCGTCCGTTTGTTACTAAGAAGTTGGAAAAAAATGAACCAGACACCAGCTACTAATTTTAGCAAATTACATATACGAAGAATCATTCGGAATGAATTCAGGGAATATAAGTGCTCATGGTAACATCGGTGGTCAGACACATAGACCTAATTATCATCCCTACCCTTTCCCCGCTGTACACCCCCGCACGGTCGACAGGCTTTCCACTTCTACATCGATCATCCGCCATTTCACACCCTTCTTGATCATGTCACCGTTCATGCAATCCATCTTTTCTTTGGCCTACCCTACCGGCATATCCCTTAACATTCATACCCAAAACTTTCTTTGTCACATGCCAATCTTCCATCTTCATAGCATGCCCAGACTAAGCTACTTTGATAGAAGAACTACTGATAGATTTGATTATTGTAAACTGTTTAAACTATAGTCATATCAATTTTTTATCTATTTATTGCGTATTAAGTGCAAAAGGTCTATCAAGATTATCAGAAATGAGAGCATTATCTCTGTTTGTTGCTAACAGGTATTACTTTTATCTTTTACACTTTAAATTTAATTGAATGTTAATTTTATGTATAACCTTATATTGAGAGTTAAAATCGACGAGTTATCCAACTCTGTACACGCTCCGGAGAATCTAAATCGTAAATTACCCGCTGGTGTCATAGCACCGCAAGACCGCAAGGCTATTTTTCAACGAAAACTTTTAAAAGCTTTCAGACATTAGTAAATTTTTCATCAGAATAGCAAAAGCTTTCGTAAAAATTTAGATTAACAATTTAGCACGCACGCTATGTTACAATAGAACAATGTTGTTAAAGTTTTAGGTTTCATATAATTTATATTTAGAATAGTCCAATATTTAAGACGAGACAATAAATCAGTTCAAAATAGAGTTCCAAGGAATGTGTATCGATGTGAACCCGATCGTTATGTTTATTTTGAGACTAGTGACCTGCCCCGGCTTCGCCCGGGTACCACTAACTGTATTGATCCGATCGCTACCAAACACAGGAATTTGCCAATCTGGACAATATCTGTAAATTTCATCGAAATCGGTCCAGCCGTTTCGGAGTCTATAGGTCTATAGGGAACATACATGCTTCGCTTATACCATTTTTTTTTCATAAAAAGAATCCTATGTTACTTCTAATACCTCCAACAGTATATGTACAAAGTTTCATGATGATCGGTTAAATAGTTTTCGCATGAAAGCGTAACAAACAAACTTACACTCACATTTATAATATTAGTAGGTTAGTAGGGATTATTAATAAATGTCACGTAATAAAGATTCTGATAAGTAACGAATATATTAAAAATCTTATTGTAATGTTCGAGTAATTAAAATATAAGTTAAAGAGGCCTTAAATAAGTTGCAATTGAAGTCCATATAAGACCGATTTTAACAGACAAGTCAACAGCACACCCATTACGTAACCGCTCGTTTTACAAATTAAGTCTCAAGCGCAAATCTCGAGACCAACAAAGGAGATTAAGCATTTCAATCTTATACTTACAAAGTACTAAGGCTCGCCGACTTGCGGAAAATTTCGTCCCCTTTATAAGAAATTAGGTCTGCAACAGCCTTTCGTCTCGGAAGAAAAAAAATCTCGACCCCCGGATTACAACGAGGACTGGGAATATTAAAAAACTTTTTTATTGTCAACTCGGAATAAATTTCTTTCGTCGAAGATTGTCTTCTTGTAGTGGATAACATACATTGACGAAACTGAAACATTGACGGTATAGGTTTTTGGACATTTCTCAGCATTGAAATAAAATCAAAATAAAGACTTTATTTGAGTATCATAAATACATCTAAGTTCGAACGACGGTGATGCTGTGCCGTTCCCGCGGAGAATTTCATACCTACCTACAATAGACCGCAGTATCGGTACAACCGAGCGACTTGCGGTAATTTTTCAATGCAAAGTTTTAAAAGGTTTCGGGCATTTGCGACGTCGCCTGTTCAACATTGTTCTAGGGCAATTTTCTTCAGATCTAAGATTATGTCTAAAATATTAATAACCATTTCGTTGATCCGCTGCCATCAAAAATAGCTTTTTCTTTGAGACATTATTCATTATTTCATGGTCTTTTTTATATGATAAGGTGGCAAGCGAGCAATCGGATCACCTGCTGTTAAGTGAGCGCTGCCCATAGACATCCGCAACAGGCAAATGTGGTGCAAATGCGTTGCCTACCTTTAATGGACAGAGGAGGGCACAGACAGGGAAAAGGATATTTCCCTTTCCCCGCTAACCCCCGCCTCGTCCAATCCTTTTCCCGCTCCCATCCTATCCTTATAAGGAAAGGGTGGGAAGGGGAGGAAGAATCAAATTAGGCCTCCGGCACCTCAAAGACACGTCTACCGTCTTTTCACTTGTCCGTTTGCTGCCTTTCACTATAAAAAACTAAGCTTAAATGCATATAAAATACAGGTGGATTATCAATCTAAACGGAACAACAAACGGACAACATCTAAAAAAATTAATCCGACGGACAATTCATGATTTTAGTATAAATGTCTTTCGTCTTTAATTATTCTGGGACATATTTAAAGAAATGCCGCTAGACGACTCGATTTTAAAAAATTAAAGGAAACAGTTAACCGTGCTCCGCTAACGAGGGATATTATGCTCGGTCATAAAAGAATGTTACGGTCGGCGTGCCATGTGTGGCATTACTGTCCTTTGATGACGAGAAATATTGCCGACGGATGCCTTAGGGGGCATTGCACTGGGTACCTATTATGTAATTACAGTGTTGTGATAATTTATTCATGGCAGTGCATACATGAACGTTTATTGAAGTAAACACGTTTTCACAGAAAGATGGGTTTTGTAAACCATTTTTTTTACGAAAAACAACTTTTCTCTCTTTAACTATGCATATTACATTCTACAGTTACATATGTATGCCCGCCATGTATGGCAAATGACGTTTGTTTGTTTACAACAATAATATCTTGCTATGAAACAAGGTATAGTTTTGTCAAAAGTTTATTGCCTAAAAAGATACATATATCGAAATAGCGACGATTGACCAACCTAAGCTGAACCCTATTAAATATTATTGATCACACATATTGACAATATGTCAACTTAAACTAGAAAATTTCATCCCCTTCGTTAGGGGATGACTATAGAAAAATGTTTCAAAGCTCGGATACGTAA
Source organism: Papilio elwesi (assembly GCA_029849275.1). Lineage (NCBI taxonomy): Eukaryota > Metazoa > Arthropoda > Insecta > Lepidoptera > Papilionidae > Papilio > Papilio elwesi. The sequence continues at coordinate 9,838,179 of CM056697.1, forward strand.
TAGCAGAAATCTCTGTGCAAATTTAAAGTACCTAGGCTTAGTAGTTTGAGCTATGCGTTAATTTATCAGTCATTTTATTATTTATATCAATAGAGACTTTTAAAAACAAAGTATGAAATAAAAACAACTTTTCGTACGCCATCAAGATAAACCCCCGTGGTAAGATTAAAGCAGTATGCACCAGTGTGTCGGTTGAAATGACGCCCGCGATTATCACGAGGGCTGACCACTTAAATCGTACGTCGCGACGATTACACGAAAAATGCGAGGAAAATTAGTGAATAGTTTTTGCAGACCGTACAATTTATCAACCCGTCGCCCAAATGGCGGCTAGTGCGTACCAAAGGAACGTAAGGAATTTTAACTATCTAATCAGAAAAATATTTGATGTGGCTGTAGCTGTGTAGATATCAATAATAAGCTCCCACGTGTTAAATCTTGCTCTAGTGATAGCTCGAGAGCTATAAGCTAGGTAATTATGTCACGGGTTTGACATACACTAAACATACTAGATCGGGCACAATTATTGTTTCTTAACCGACTAGATATCGACCCCTTAGTAGTCAGACCCCCATTCACTAGTCGTTCTATAAGTATTTTAAATTATTTAGGTATTTAAGAAAAAGACAAAGTTTTTTGTAGAATAAATATTAGTATTCTCTTATTAGAATCTGTTTTGCTTCTCTAGAATATTCAGTACATTTACACTGAATGGAAAATAAAATCAGAAATTCCTTTAAAACGAAATGCTGAATAAACAGTTTTGGAACAGATTTTAAAAGCAAAATAAATGCATGCATCTAAAGAGCACTAGTTTTTACGATTTATCTGTAAAAGAAAAGCTCTTAACATTGCCAGAAAAACAAAGCACAGTGCAATGAAAAACTAGAGAGTACTCGATTATATTATATGAAAACAAATTAAAATATTTCTAGACTCTTCTAGAAAAGAGGTTAAATTTAAATATCTACAATCAATGTATAAATACAAAGTTAAGTTGTCAGATTATAATCTTATAGCTTATTTTGCTTATACTTTACTTAAGCAGCATTAAGATCTTCATGTCTGTTTGTAAAATTATAATATTTTTATTTAACAAAAACTGTATGTAACGCAATAAAATGGCTAAGCCTCGCATTTTCGTTGTGCCGACTATACTTTACTTATCAACTCAAAATTTCCTTTAAAGCACGCCAATAGTCAGTACTCGTGCATCTAACAAGGATACTCGTGTATACCTGTATAAATCGACGAGTCCCTTAGCGTAGATAAAAATTTTACGTGCATTTCAAGCCGGTCACGTCTGGCCAAAGTCCCAATGGGACCAATTACTGGATTCGAATCCATGAAAAGGTGGCGTTGGACGTGAACCTTTATACATATTGTATGTGCAAAAGCAGCGCCAATCAAAGTCATCGAATGGTGCGCATGAAAAGCGGACTGAACTTTTTTCACTTTCGTTTTTTTTTAATTTATTAGAACATAGAAAGTTTAGAAAAAAAATAACCCTATCTTTCCCCCAGGGTCACGGTATCTTATTTCATCACGAGACCAAAAAAAGGACACTCCGACGCATTCTAACTACTGATACCATTGCGCGCGTAAAGTAGTTCATTTTTAGGGTTCGGTACAAAAAGGGTAAAATGGGACCCTATTACTAAGAATCCGTCTTTCACTAGGCTGTACCTCATGAACCGTGATAGTTTAAATTTTCACAGATGTATTTCTGTTGCAACTATAACAAAAAATAGAATAAAATAAAATTTTAAGGCAGTTCCTATACAACAAACGTGATTTTTTATAGATAATGGTACGGAGCCCTTCGTGCTCGAGTCCAACTCGTACTTGGCCGGTTTTTTTAAAGACGACAACGATAGCGACATCTACAACTCTTCATCTTCAAGAACCTCAACAATCCTGAAGGATTAGAATACTAGTTTCGTAATTTTTTTTAAAATCATTAAAGACTTAAGAAAAATATTGTTACACCGAGGAATATAATAATTATTACCTACAATATAAAATTGGTTTTGGTACGTAATAGTCAATTTATCAGGACGGTAACTGTATTTATTCATTCAAAGGATAAGGGTTGCATAATTAGATTGTGCAGGAAATGCTGACTCACTAATTACTAATCGCCCGCTTGCGTCGGCGATAAGCGGATGATCAAAGCGAGCCCTTCAACCTTGATTAGTGGTTATTATCATATCAAGAAAAAATCTATATTCTATAAATTTATTAAGACCAGTACTCGCGGGTTTTTCGCTATAATGCCCAGACAATGTGTGTAAGGATTCATGATGATCGAATGATTAGTTAAGACGTGAAAACGTAAAGTAACATACTAAACTTAAGTTCTCATGTATTGTTCAGATTATCGACGATAGTAGAAACATCTAACATCCGTGCATTATTAAATAATCATTACAAAAATTATTAAAACGTTTCTGCTAATTCGTGAGCATCGAAGTGAGTTTTTATTAACAAATTCACTCGACACTTAATTACGGTAATGGGTTCGAGGTATTTAGCCAATTTACTAATGAACTTGTGACAGCCTTGAGCTTGTGACTTCGAACAGAATCGCAAGCCACCCAGGGCTGTCGCAAGTACGTAACAAACATACATTTTCGATGTGTATAAGGGTTGTAAGAGACGGAATTCTTAGCTCGATTAGACTTTTTGAGCTCTCGATATTTCGGCACAGTTGCATGCTCCATGTTCACGGGCTGACAAAATGCGAAAAAATGTTATAGGTAGCCGTATCGATCTACCTTCTTTCTGATTCTACGACCACTACTATTGTTCGATTTCTCACTGCACGCTAAGTCCCCAGTCGATTTTATTTTTTTCTTACAAACCTTATAGAAGTAAAAACCAAGAAAGTTTAAAGTTATTTTAGATGTGCTTTATTTAGCACGAATTATTTGCATGCATTGGAATCTACGCAATATATGATGCCGGCACAGTTATGATGCTTGACTCATAACTAGCCCATGTTTGCTCTGATGTCGTTTTATAAATGAACTAAAGCACTTTTTTATACCACAGTTATCCGACATAATTAGTAGTACCCGGGCAAAGACGGGGCGGGTTACTAGTATTATATAAACACATGTTTCTTTTTAAATGTTTGAATGGTTAACATTCGAACATCTCCAAAAATGTATCGTTTAATAAAGTCTAAATTATCTTCTCCGCTTTCATTTGGCAATGTTTTCTATTAGAGTAAACATTGACTTCTGTATAAGCGGCATTGGAGCAGGTAAATATTTCTCTCGTGATATATTCATTACCCCGATATCCCCCAAAAGGGTGAGGGAGACGCAGAATAATTCATATAAGCCTATTTATCACTTTCAGATAGACGAACTGAAATGCTCAAAGAGTTTGTCGCTTCAATGAACTCGCTGGAGAAACGAATTTAACTGTTATTTTGTTACAGTTAAACCTAATAAGTTTAAAATAACATCGCTAAGAGAATTGTTAATTAAACGTCGTAATATCTCAATTGAAAACATAAGTCTATACTAATATTTAAAAAATATATTTGATTGTTTTTTTTACATAATAAAAAAACACAGGCTGTCATAAGGACTGCCGAGAGAAGTGAAAACTCAAAACAGGCGCGAAGGCGAATATAGTTCAAAAATATATTAATAAATAAATAACCAATAAAATGTATCTAAATAATGTCATTCGAAAATGTATACAAGAAAAATAAATGAAAAAAAGTTCGTCGAAACTGTTCAAAATTCAAATTTGCATGTTTCTGTCTTATTTATAAAAAAACCCTCTGTCCCATTTCGTTTCACTATACTGTAGGTGCTTAGATGCTTCGGTAAAAAATCAATTTACATTACTAATACATAATAATTTGGTATGCACATTTGTAGAATTATATATATAATTGAAAATGCAAAGTAGTCTTTACATTTTTTACACTCCAAGTAAACAATATGCGTACTTCTTGGCGTTTCAAGTGTACACAACAATTGTATAGTAACTCCTACGACGAGAAGCGAAACGTCACTTGAAAGGAAATTAGGTCGGCTTCGCTGTCTTTTTAGCTTTCAGCTCACATCTCATTTTCCCCTACATTTTGCTTAAGGTAAATCTCGGGTGTATGTTTTAAGGCAAAGAAACGATAACGAACTCGTTTTTTTTATTTTACTTTACGAAAATACGACGGCTATTGCATTTATTTAGGATGTATATTCCAAAGCTGTTACGCATTAACAATATTGGTTTAAAAAAATGAACTAAGCTCAGATAATCCTATTATATAGTGAATAATGGAGGATTAAATTTTTGGCTTTGTACCATCTCAATTCTTCGAATGATAGCCAGTACGGTATTCTTCAAAAATAAATATTTACAGTTCACAGCAAACTACTCGCTTCTATTGTGGAACAGGGAAGTTCCCTGTACTACGTTTACTCTAATACCGACTAATATTATAAATGCGAAAGTAACTCAGACTGTCTTTCTGTGACGCTTTCACGCCTTAACCGATTTAAATGAAATTTGGTACAGACATAATGTAGACTCTGAGGAAGGAAATAGGCTACTTTTTAATGCGAAAATATGACAATAGTGTCCCTATTCCACGTGGAGGGAGTTATGGGAACAGCTACTATATAATAGATATATCATTCTTCTGTAGGTACGTGTGTATGTCACATAACTCTTCCTAAACAGCTGAACCGATTGGGATGAAAACTTGTGTGTATAATTCATTACGTTACTGGATGATTTTAAAACACAATTGGATCTGGTAATTGGCGTCATCATAGGATTCTATGAAGAATTAATAAAAAAAGCTAAAGCTGCTCATAGCAAAGCAATTAAGCGCAACACAACGTTTGGAGTTCACTAATTGGTTACAAAGTCGTATCGCAACCTTTGTGTATTATTTGACATAAAACCATTTTATAAAGCACATTATTTTCAGGAATTTGGTAAAGTACATTCGCGAGGACAAAACTCATACACAAAAACGAAACGGAATTGAATGCATGCATGCATACATGGACAGGAAGACAAACTAACCGCATTCTCAAGATCGTATTATTCTAATTGGATGACAATAAGAAACAGCGTAAGTAGACTGAACCTGCTTTTTACTGGCTTTTTATTTGTTTATAGAAACGGAACAGGTGGGAATGAAGAGCTGACATAATCCAACAGTAGGTGAATGTACATGACTTCCGACAAGTTAGCGCATTACATAAGGATCATTAAAAACCATGCCCTGAAATGATTCGTAGCTATGTCAGTTAGAAAGACATAAAAATAGTATAGTTAGACTAAAGTGTAATCTTATTTTGCCTGTCAATATTATTAATATGAGGTAATTGATTTCTATAGTTGGATTCAGGATTTGATCGAAGTTGTACAGAGATTGATACATCCTTGTAGCTTGTGCCTTACGGGTAGCGATCACTGAATACTAGGTGAACCGCTTCCTCGTTTGAAAAATAGCAATCTAAGATATATTTATGAGACACATTATTTGTTAATTAAAATGCCGGAAATTAGATTTGAAGTTTAACATAAGGAGGAAATATTCGAATTTCAAGCACCAACAAAAGGCCGCCAAGAGAAAAGGATGAGCATTTCCATACAAAGCGGCGGAGTTTTGTTCACTTTTGCACAGACATAAATCATGTTGGCTGACAGCCCTCCAGGTGCACCCCCTCGTTCCGTCGACTGTGAATACAAATGATAATGAACACGACGTGACGCTCCGCTTCCATTCGGATGTTGCACGCACCGCTCACTTTAGACGCGACGCTTTTTGCGGAGCCTTTATTAAGAAATATACATTATATCTCCTTTAGCATGTAATAGTATTTATAATATCAGCGTGGTATAGACATTCGGTTTCGTTACGCAAGTTGGAGGCAAACGGTTTACTTGATATTACCTCAGCACCCGAACCAATAGACAAGATGAACAGATTGATGCCTTATCACTATGGATCCTTTATCAACTAAAACGAAAAATCATAAAATACTTCAACTTAGTTATTTCAGTCAGTAATCCGATTATGGTGACCGATCAAGCCGAGGCTCGGTCCTCTCGGAGACTCTTGAATCGGGATGCTAAGCGCGTAATGAGTGATAGCGCAACCCGAGGCCCTCGAGCCAAGTCACTCCACGGAGAATCCGCCGAAGCCTATAATAATAAAGTAACAGTCCTAACCGAGGCTCCTTTTTCCGCCGGAGCCCTCGTGCTAAGTTACTCTTAGAAGACGCCTACTTCTGCGCCCTGCCGCCTCGAGCTCGATGAAGCCTTTTCTAGGCAGTAGATGTTATTTACAAATCAAATATAAAGTTCATTAGACATATTCATTGTTTGCTACTCATTAGTTCAACGTCGAAGTCTTGACTTGCACAAACGTAGTCATATTTCAAGAAACGAAAACATAATCTAATGAAGTGTAACGCGACGCATTTCGAGACAAGGCGATGGAGCGCGCGACCCCTTAAATTATCTGGTGAAGGCGGAACCGTGTTTTTCCTTGAATGTGTGTTTTATAATATTAATACAATACTGAGTTACATTTATAATAATGTTTCCAATTTTACTGATTTTTAGAACGTTTATATACACAATTACTTCTATTAATAAGCCTGACGGACGGATTTAAGTATTTTTAAAAAGTGCGACCAACAACTGACTAGCTGCACAAATTAGCTGGTCGGGTAGAGTATCAGAGAATGTGATCTCCCAGAAAATGGGCCTGAAGTGAGTTGGGAGCCGAAGGTCCCATCCCCGTAATCGTCCCTTCTCTTTATCTACGTCCAGATATATTAAATACTAACTGTGCCCCGCGGTTTCACTCACCCAGCAATTTTACTTAAACGAAATTATATTGCCTACTTAATACTACCGTAACATCATCATCATTTCCCTGCCCTTTCCCCGCGTATGTGGGGTTGTTGAAACTGTGACTGTAGTCCGAACTGTATATGTTCTGGCTACAGTTTTTACAGACAGCCGCTTGCCTAACGCCAACCCTCTTCGGGGATAATAAGCTACTAACCTACCCTAACAAAACATATAGCATAAGAATACATACATGATTTCTAAGATAGTCTATATACGTGCAAATATTGCGTTACCAAATATAGCTGCTACCATTACCTAAGATTTAGAAAATTGTGCTGTTTTAACTTTATATAAACTTTCAATCATCATCATCTTAAAGATCATAATGTATAGTTAACTAAAAGTGCAAGCTATTCAACTGAACAGCTAATTTCAAAGCATCCTTATCGAACAGATGAAAAAGTATCTACATAGTCTATAGAGAGCATACATACTCGTACATACATCGCCTTTCATAATATAAATTGTCTGTATGTGTAATAATAAAGTAAAATATATAATATTAAAAAGCGATATAGAAATATCGAGAAGCCTTAGATTATCCTGAGATATTTTCTATTTTATAGACTGGTTGATATCACGTACATAGAAATTTAACTTGTATGTGCTCTTTTTAGGTTACAATGAGAGTGCGTTGAATTACCCCAAACGATTAAACAATTGGAAACACTAAACATGTTAACAATTAGTTAGATTGATACATTTAGTGCCAACCGTTAAATTGTACTTTATTGTTAAAGTGACTTACAAACATCAACTGGTTTTTATAAAGTCTTTTATTGTTATTCTATTGTAATGTCCCACTGTTGATGAGTGGACTGTATTTGATGCTGGAGTCAAGGCAAAGTAAACGCCGGCACGTTGTTGTATGGACTGTATTTATGAGTTAAGTTACAGTGATTGTAGTCGCCGGCGCGTTGATGATGCGACTGAAGTACGCGCGCGGTGCGGGGAGTGACGGCTGAAGGCGCCCCCCGCGCGTCTCCCCGCAGGCGGCTGTGTTGGGTCTCAACACCCACTTTTTATTTATTTATCGTAATTATTATAAAAGCTATGATAATTTATCTAATCTATCATTTTTGAAGTAGTTACATATATAATGTACCTTTTGATTTATAAATCAAATTATCATAAACTGATATTAACTGGTAGCAAAGAACATCAGATTCCTTCTTTTCTTTCAACTGATAGTCGTACTTTGTTAGTCACAAAGAGCGGTCCCCTGCCGCACTCATCCAGTGTACTCCCGCAACTTTGACCTGATCATTGTTCCATCTTGTAGGACTATCTAACAAACCAAATGTTTCTAAGACACTGTTCGAAACCCGTAGGTGTGAAATGTTTTAGTTTACTATTCATTATGCGAAGCAACGGGTTTTTTTATTATGTTAGTGTAACCGCTACCTAATATTGATATCTTCCTGTAGTATTATTGAATCACATTGCACACTCCCCTCGAAATATGCGCGGTAATACAGCACTGCGAATTTCTCCTTTTATCAAATATTCCGCGCCTTACATTACCATTCAGTAGCAAATTGTACATGATTTTTGTTTTACATACATCATAATACTGTATAAGATAAATATTTTGTTGATTTATTTATATTAAGATTACATTTGTTTTCATATAAAAAAAACTAGTATATTTCGCTAGTGACTTGGTTGATACGGGCAGTGAAAGTCATTACAGTTTATACATTTACCCTTCCATTTAGAGCCACTCAAATTGGTGTAACTTAAATTTATACTCGATACAATGTTGTGTACATCTTGATTCAAAGCAACATATTATTTTTATAAACAAAGTTTTTTACGTCACAGTTCGTTAATACGAAAACATTAGCTATCCATATTATAAAATTTCACTACAATTTATCTCTAATTAGAAATTGAAAAAAAAATTAAAGCGTTGAAGTAGCTAGATTTTTAGTTTTTTTTTCATAATAAGTCCTCCTATGTTACTTCTAATACCTCCAAGAATATGTGTACACATTTTCATGATGATCAGTTTTCGCTTGAAAGCGTAACAAACATACATTCACATTTATAATATTAGTAGAGATTTTATTGTTTAAATACCCTTTTTTATCAATCGAACAAACACAAAAAAGATATAGCGAAAGGAGGTCCGTTCCAACAGGTGTAACCAAAACACCTCTTCCTTTTTCTTTTAGTATTATTTGTTATCACTTTTCAAAAAAGAAATATGAATACAAATGATTGTCAGTAGCGTGTACCATGTGCTCTAAGCCTTATAATAATTCCTTTCACGTAGATAAGTAAAATAATAACTTACATAAAATATTACAAGGTCCTTCTGCAGCGTACCCTTGAGGCTTCAAAGAAATGATGACGTAAATTATATTTGAACGCAAATTTCATATCATATAATGCTCTGGTTTTAACGGAATACCCTTAAGAAGATCAATCATTTCACTTCTCTCTACATCCATACATCAAGAATGGGGTACAAAATATATATCTTTTTTTTGTTCGTATTTCCTTATTGTTAAACCATCCAACTTGCGAAAGTGGCAAATTCAATTTTCGAGTTTTTTATTAGAAATTCCGGGAACTTGAGACGCCCTAAAAGAGACAAAAGCCGGTATTGTTTTGTCTTTTTTTTGGCCTAACAACAAAGGCTTCCTCCGTCTTTTCACTAGAATCATGGGGTTTATAATTAATTCCTGTGACGAATAGAAATAAATTGAGCGTTGATTCGTTTTGTCTGTTTGTTCTTGTCACCGGGGTTCGGAGACAAGGAAACAGGACAAAGATGTCACTAACTACAATAGTATTATTACTCTTCACTACTATTCCGTAGGCTATCAGTTACAGTACCTAGAAAGGATTTGACTATGGCAAAGATTTTAGACTAACCGATACGATATTAGTGTTTTTTTTCTAAAATTGCTTGTTCCACTTTAAATGTCTAAGTGATACGTGTTATTTTTCATAGGGGTTTCATTGATTATTGCTATAACTAATCTATACTCACGCTGAAGACCCAGGAGGGTAGTTAGAGTTTAAGGATTTCCATTGTTTACAATTAAAACGGTATTTAGTTATTTTTATGTTGAAATGATTATAATTAGTTGTAGTAGAGATTTATTCGAGTTAAAATTAGACAATTGATAACCAAAATAAAACATTTATTCCATTATTTATAACTAGTGTGTGTGTGTTTAAATTAAAATAAAATTATGCTGGTAAAATTAATTTATCCATTAAAAAAATCCCTTGACGTACGGAAGTTTTCACTGCAATAAAATAGATAGATATTTACGCAACCGACAGAGATGGTCACTGTATAGTCAACAAGGCGATTCATCTGAACTTTCGTCATGTATCGTCGGAAGTTATCACTGGAGCGTTCAGACTATGAATAATGTTCGGCCGAGGGAACGGAAGCGGCATCCGGCTATGTTCGTCTCTTAGTGTGCGCGCCGCCTTATCTTTTTGCTTTGCCCGCCGCGCAACTTTGATCGCGACGGAATTTTAAACTTGTCTCGTTCGAACGTATACACACAATATATTTATGGCCCTCTGTCGGTTCCTGCCCGTGCATTGATTTGTGCCGGTGTTATCGTTGAACTCTGACTGAAAGACATAATAAACATTGATATATTGAGCGAATTTAATATGTAGTGTTTGAATTGAATTGATAATGTATTTATTTTATCGTGGGTGTTTGATTGCAATGTATGAGGGTACATCAAAATGTTTCGAATTAACGAGGGATTGTAACGGTTGAATTATCAGTACGGAATAAGCTGTGCTACCGATACGTTCTGTTATTTCTCGCCTGATGACATATACACTACATGGCGACGAGGACTTTAAAAACTGTGATTCGAGAGAGGACAGTGTTCAACGAAGTAAGCAGACAATGTCGATCGACGAAAGAAACAAATTTGACGTGCGATCGGGAGTGTGGTGTTCGTACATAGATCGCTTGGACATTTATTTCAAAGTGAACAATGCAACGAACGATTTAAAATTGAAAAAATTGCCTTTTTCATCAGTATCAAAATTATATTTTGACATTACAACAAACAATTTATTATACCCGACTATATTAGTTATCTTCCAGTAAAAGCCCCATCCGAATCGGTTTAGTCATTTCGGATATTACCCGGAATAAACAGACAGACACAGACAAAAATTTAAAAAAATGTATTTTCGTTATAAGTACCGTATGATATTGTAGTAGATGATATTACATACAGACGCTTCAATTTTATTTATCAGTATAGATGTCTAAAGATATTGTTACAAAGACAAACAGCGAATCACCGATAAAGTTAGTGAAAATAATTGTATTTTGCAATTATTTTTATCAAAAAGTTTAGGTGTTATGAGATGAAAATGGCGTACATCAAGCACAATTCTTAGACTACATAAAGACTTAATATCTAACAGACCAAGCCTATTTCGATTTCAAATAAAACTAGTAACGTCATTATCACTGCTTACTATTGTATTTATGTCATGCAAAATTAAACCCATTGACTATTGTAATAAAGGTCAAAACAGGTAATATCTATAGCGAATTATTGCAAATTCAACTCTGCTTAATTCCTAGCCAAGTGGAGCTCGTTATGCAGATAGAATCTTTAATTTCCACCGCCAGCGCCGGTGTCACTTCTTTTACAAAAGAACTCAATATCGGAAGCGGTCCGGATGCAGAGTCAATAAGCTTAACCTGGTTATCATAGATAAGTGCGCTTAGCGCGTAATAGCTCTAGACTACATTACCATTTGCTTCATACAATTCTCTTGCACAGTCAGTGGTGAAATCAATACATAATAAAAAAAATTGGAAATGATTGGTTGGCTTGAAGCGTTGGTAAATGAGTTGTGAACAATTATACAAGCCGTAATTCTTTTCATTCTTTTTACTAAAATCAAAATGAATAATTAAGAAAACGTTTCTGAAATTGCTATAAGCGGGTTTGAAATTTAAAGAGACAATTGTTGACAATCGACTAGCATGCTCGTTTATTTGCCCATTGGTGGCCGAGGTGCAAGCCCAACCGCCGGCAGCACCCATCGCTGTTCGACAACCTACGACAGAAGTCGGGAAGATGGGGCCTTTTTGGGACTATTAGGGGTTTGACCCCCGAACCTAGCCTAGGTTCCGTCCCCTAGACAAGGAACGTTGCGCATACTGGATCCGAAAACCGAGCAAACCTGGTCACAAGCCAGCCTACCCCGCCCTCCCGCTCACCCGACTGAACTGAAGAATGCTGGCAACCGACATTTATGCTGTCATTATTTTTAGTCATATTTTCTATATAATTTACTGTATTTTATTATTTACACAAGCAATAAGAAACAAATGATACATTATCGATACAAATAATACGCAGCACGATATTGCACCCACCCATAAGAACCATGAGTTGGAGAGAGAACGAAATGCTATCTGCACCGCTCCCACGTTTTACGAACTCAGTGTGCAGCGAGTGAATAACATTACTATAGACAACGTCTGCTTGGTCTCTTACTATTTGTATATTGAAAGTATATAATACTACTTGATATATGTATATCTGTTCCAAGAATATTATCTGGTTTAGTTAGATATATAGTTATATGAAATATCAAACCTACGAAATACGTTGTTAGATAATGTTAAGAATAGAATAAACTTCTAAACTAACTAATGCCTGTTTACTATTCATTACTGTGTACCTCTCTATCCATGCAGTCATTCTAATTTCCGTTTCATGAAAAAGTTCTCCCTGCGTCATCCGGTAACGTCATTACACGACCCAATTTAAAAGTACGGGGTCACGATGTTAATAAAAAAGTAGGTCCCTGGAGATAGCGTGTTCCAACAAACCTCAGTTGTTTCAACAGAGAAACATTTTAAATAGGGAAAAAAATGAGGTTAGAGATTCCGTGAGGCACTTTGAGGCACAGTGCACAGATTGTGTCATGTGTATACGCTGGAAAAGAAGTCAACAGTTCGTGACGCAACACGACAAGCTAATTTTCGTATTAAATGTCACCTTTAAACCTCTCGAGCGAATTTCAACGTTATTTACGAGCGTATAGTGGTGTAAATTGCACAGACCTGTAACCGTAACAAACTTCGTTGGAGGGAAAACGAAAAAATGTGAAGCAAAATTTTATTCCCTAAAGAGGGTATTCAGAGTTAAGAGTTTTTATAACATTTTTTAAAGGAGCGCAGGTAATGTCCATAGGGATTTTGTTTGCCCTCTGATCCCAAACCTAAAGGGTATATAATCTTATATTTAGAATTTAATAATGAAGTAAATATAGACAAGTTTACAACGACTAAATTGCCCACTGTTTTGGTAACCAAGACTTTTCACACAAACAAAACTTGAAGCAGTAGAGCCAAGACAACATTGGTACGGTTACAATTGTTGCGTATTGTGTATTATAGCTTTAATTTTTAATATTATAGCTCAAATTTTCCGGTATTAAGGGAAAGGTCCTTTAAGAAGTGAGCGTACTCCAAAAAATCTCTAAGGGCTTGTGAAGCCTTGAATGTTTAATACATCGAAGAGCCATGAATACGATCACTTTTTATTGAACTCAGATGCATGACCACTATCAGTTGAACTATCAACTATTGTGATCCAGCCATCATGCAGGTAGCCAATGGATCTAGAAGGTACACGAAGGGGCCCTTAATAAAATATTAATATTTATTAGAATAATAATATTTTAAATAATAATAATATTTTAAATTAAGTTAAGAAGTTTGTTATAAAATAAAAGACTCCGATTGTGTTATTTAGAATTTTTATTATTGAAATCAAAATATTTTACATTGTAAAAATACACATACTCATTAGTTATGCTAAACATTTTTGGCTTCATTCATTTAATTTGGAACAAAATTTTGATTTAATTTTTTAAGCCAGTCTACTATTTGATGCATACAATATTTGTCAATTTTAATTTATGAAATAAATCATACAGTTTTTAAATAGTTTATTATTGCGAGAAGGTAATAACCATTTCAGTCAACATGTGAGGAGAGATTTAAAGTAAAAAATTGATGACAAAGTTACAGTAAAAGTAACTTTATTACTCAGAAAAACTGAGCTATTAAATTCAATTGAAAATAACCATTAGTACTATACTAAACCATACTCTAGAGTAGATAAGGTTGAAGTTATTTCAGACATGAATTATTCATCACTTAACTGTTGAATTTTGTTAAAATTGTTCACAAATTATTATTTCTGTTTTACCTGGCTTGTATCGTAACGATTTCAAGTAGTATCGAACGCAATTGTAATTTATGGTACGAGGTTTTTTCTTCCTTTATATTAAGTAAAAATTCTAAATTGTAACGAACTAAATATGTTGATTTACATGAAAGCATCAAGAGATTTGAATTAATCTATAACTTACCTATTTTTACACTTAGTCGTATTAAAAATAAAAGCTGCATCTTTGGATTCGAATAACAAATTTTCTGAATCAATACTATGTTGAGTTACTGCCACAAAGTTAACGTCTTAAGTAAGCGATATGTATGTCACTATTGCGATACTATACTAATAATTGACCAACCTCACGAGGCTAATCGAAAGTAAGAAAAATGAAATATTTATCTTCAGCTTTGTCATTATTTTATCCTTATGAAATAATGTATTAAATACACACATTGTCACATTTACAGAAACTTCGATCAACAAGTTTTCATACCCATACATTTTAATACTAATTTCAGAAGAGAATTTAAGGAAACACTTTGGTTTGTTAACTGTCATAGCGTAAGACACGATATTCTTTGTACTAGAGCATAATTTTGTATAAATAAACATCTAGCATTGGAAAAATAAATTTTAGTACGGCCGCTAGCTATCTTACGCAACTAAACTAATGTTGTATTTTCTTAATTTAAGGTGGGTATTCAATAATTCTGATAGGATTGAAATAGCTTAGCCTATTCAAATACAAAATCAGTTTGATTCAATTGAATAGGTTCAGATGAAGACTGACGGGGCTTTCAAGAAAGTCCTATCGATTGAAAAGTAAAGAATTAGTCAAAGAAGCTCTTATACGTACAGCCGCAAGAAATCGAATTTAATCTAAAATTAGTTTTCTGAACATCAACGGTCATCTTTTACTAAAGAATTTTTAAACTGAAATTTTATGTATTACACATCATTTTACACTCAAAAGTTAGTCGAATAAATATTGAATGGAATCAAAAGAAAAATTTTGGACGGACAGACAGACGCTAAGAAAATTTTTAAATGAGCGGGTCGAGTAGAAATTTTACTAAAACAATTTTTATCTCATAGCTTCCTTTATGAAGATCCTTCAGTCGAAAATGTTTGCAGTAAAATTCCTCCTGCGCAGTTTAAAAACAGGACAAAGATACGAAAAGGTTGAATTGCTTGAAGAAATATTTGGGTTATCGAGTTCATGTTAGATTGTTGTGCCAGTCTTCTTGTGCGGTGCAGTTGGTGGCACACCAACGCGACTGTGCGGTGGGCGGACAAGGCGCACCACCTGGGCGCTGCCTGCGGATGATGCGTCGCGTCCGCAGAGCTGATCCCACGCAGCCTCCGTCGCTGCGGCATGGACTCCATTCGCCCCAGTCCGATACTCGGCAATCTAGAAGTCCTGAAATTTGTTGTCGGTTATGCGCACTCCTGTATTTGTGTACCAAACATTAACGTCAGTAAGATCTACTTGTACGTTCCTAATAACACTAGGTTATTCATTAAATATTTTGGTTTAGTTAAATGCAAAGATTGTATAAGATATTGGCATCGGTGATAACAGTTCGTTTGCATTAAATTTTGTTATCCTAAGCTTAAGAGATGTAATTATCAACATGGTACAGTTGGGGCACTAAAAACTTCGTTAGTTTACTAAACTAAAACTAAAGCACTAAGCACACAACTGCATGTAGAATTATACTAACTTGATATGACAACAAGGTTAAAAATAGGAAACACTAGTCAATATGAAGTTCGAATCAACTATGTTGTATTTAAGTCAGTGTGCGTTAGTGTTCTTGGCGCAAGCAAATAACGACTTCAAAGTGACGAATTTTTTACTCCGACTGTACAATCTATAATAAATACAGGCTTTGTATATTTGTTGAATAGAAAAAGTTTCTCACTAGCTCTTTTTCGCTTTCTCCTCTCAGCGGGGTTAGTATTGTCCGCGCGCAGCTTGCGCCGTCGCCGCGCGCGGTAGCGGCGTGCGAGACTCCGCAGGGCAGATCGCTCGCTCGCCGTCGGACCGGATGTTGGGAGTTCATTAGCTGAGCGAGGCTCCTCTGTTGTGCTAACCGTTGTATTCGTACTGTACGAGAAAATTGAAGATATACCCCAAACTAGATTTAATTTGCTACTTTGAATACCAGACACATTCTCATTGCTAAACTTTGATGCAAATTTAAGAATAGAAATAACAACAATCTAGCATTGGATTTTCCAGCCATTTAAAAGATAGAATGAGCTTTTGGTATGAAGTATATATATATATATATATATATATATATATATGCTAGCTATGAAAATAGTCATATCGGTGTTTGTCACGTATCCTTTATACTGATTATTCAATTAATCACAGTTTCTATTCAGATGTTTTTTTATTACGAATCTTATTTTTTAGTGAAAAATGCACCATGTAAGAACTTTACACAAAACATACGTATGGTCAATATAAATTCCTCAGCGATAAATAATATACTCACATAAAAGTTACTGTCCTGTGATTAATAATAATTCGTGTAAATAATAATAAACTTACAGTGAATAAAATGAATACGCGCCATCTGGTGTCGTCAATGAGCCTTCAGAGTATATCCTAGGCGCCTGCTCAGCTCTCTCGACTTCCTCGGCTATAGAGAGCGCCCTATTTCCATCCAACACATCGATGCTATTATGGTTAAGCTTGTCTAATTGTAGAACATCGTATTTTCGGTCGTCACTCTCTCGGTGGAACACTTCAGAGAGTTCGTATTCTCGTAGCTGTTAAGGAATTCATTTATAAATATAGCATCAGAACAACATTTTGATAAGTATTATTTTGTGACTACGTAGTCCGCTTCGTGGCAAATTCTATATTTGAATCCAAGTGTAAAAGTTTATAATCTGATCTGAGTATATTTTCTATGTCCCAAACCTTCAATATAAGACATTAAAGTGCATGCAAAATTACATTGAATCTGATTATCCCGATATGATGTGATTAAATCGATTACTTATTTTATTATTTCTTTGATTATTTGTAATTAATAAATTTCTATACTGAATTACGTACATACAATAATTTTAGTATCTTTAGTTTATTACGGCCATATTTTATTGACATCTTAAGTAAAGTTGGACTTACTTCAATAAAATACGCAACATTTTTTAGTTGTATTCTTAAAATATTTGTTTATTTATTTTCGTTTCTCGTCGGTCTATTCAAGGAAATGTTGTCAATAGAACAACTATTACACAGTATTGAGTCCAGGCATAATTTACAATAACCCTAATAAATACCCTAAAAGAGCAACTTTACTCACTTTAATGAATTGGAACGTAGCTATAGGTGGCAGTCTTCTTAGGTGAGGGTAGAAGAATGAACCTGCTGGGTGGGAGGGGTACTTTGAGGTGATGCGGTACGCGACCCCCTGCGGCGCGGTGGGCCAGTTGGGGGCCGTGAATGTGAAGCCATTGTCCGTACCGGCGTCCACTGGGTCCACCTGAGTTAGTAAAGATCAATCGCTTAAACATTTTGCGAACTTAGTTTAAGTTGCAAAGGAATCTGGAAATGGCTAAGCTATATCAAAGATTTAAATATGTATATTAACTAGTCTAGGGCAGTCGTCAATTAAGTATTATATAGTTATCTAGTTCATAGTAATGAATGATTGTATATTAGGGAAAATTAATTTAATACTTACTTCAATTGTGATACTATCAAGCCAGTTGCCGTCGACGCACAGATCGAAACTGTCAACGCCGATAAACCAGTCCGGAGATGGAACCATTTTTGCCATCACAGATACCTAACAAAAATAAAATAACATTTTACTGATTTACTTAAATCTGATATTAATGAGAATCGTATCCGTCTATACAAAAACTGGTAATCTTCATAATGCTAGTGCTCATCTACGTCTTGTGGCATCAGCCAATGGTGGGCATAGGCCTCCTGCGGCATTCACCTAGTGGACTCAAAGCTTGACCACATCGTTAGTTCACCTGGTGGCTGGAGCCTTACTTACAACGCGTCGTTGTGTGCATCTCTTTTGGCTTTATCTACTATCCATTCTTCGAGTAATGTGCCCATTACAGGTTTATCTTTTGTTAACTAAACTCCAAGTTCTTAGTAGTTGTATTTCGGCGCCACCATTTTCAAAAACAGGATTACGCAATAGAATATTCGAGACGAATGTATTATATTTATCGCTAGAATACGGAGCAGTTGGGAATTGTTTCACTTGTATAAACTTCCTTTGTGATTTAAACACAATGTTGTATCCGACTAGAACGAACACCGGGCTTATCTTCGTTCGCAGTTATAGCCCTCACGCTTAAGACAAGTTTGTCTCCAAACAAAGCCTTTGTCGCGTGCTCTCAATTTTGTACTTCACTCTCTTTCGGCGTTTATCTTAATAACACTTTTATATCTTGAAGCTTATCAGCGAGAATAAAGTAAATTGTTCCTTTTTATAACTTCATTATGTTGATTATACTCTATACAAAAACTTTATTACAAACTAAAAGAAAATGTGAGCTGTTGTTATTTTGTATATTAATAAGTAACAGACTCACGTTTCGTCTTTATTCACTCTAGTAATAATGGCTTATTATATTTACGCGAATATTACACATTGGAATAATACTAATAATACAGGTTTTATCCTTTTTATTTCACGTTTTTTTAATTTCCGACGTTTCAAGGACTTCATGGTCACTGGGGGACTCCCTGTGACCATGGGCGCTGTAGTAATGTTCGTATTTCAACAACACATATATCTTAGAACATGCTGATGGTTCTCATGTTTTAGTAAGATTATATGATTTTGTTCTGACAATACTATAATTTGAAATTCAAATTACTACAAGCTGCGTTATCTTTAATCCAGTATTTCCTTTATATAATTAGTAATTAATTTATTGTGAGTTATTATTATTACGCAAAATTCACTAATAAGCATTTTTATTAACTGTTTTTTAAATAACTATTTGTTAAATTATTAATATTTGTTCCTATTAATCGGAAGTCTGTTGTAATAAGACAAACTGAGAATTTTGTTCAATATAAAAATCGACCACCGCTACGTAAGGCGCGTATTGCCTCAATATTTTCTACTAATATTCTCAATGTTCAATAGTCCCGAGCATGACTAAAACAAATAAAAAAAATGTATTGTTTGCATTCCTTTACATGTCTGCAAACTTTCCAGTCGATGGAACATTTACAAAGAGAAAATTACATTGTAAAATTCCATTACATAGATATAGCTACCAAGCTAATAAAGCAATTGACTATATCGGAAACAAATGGAACTAGTGTAAGTAATAAACGTTATTTATCCATTTGTTCAATGCAATAAACTGGTAACTAAAATGAATTCTAACCGCCAATAAAAGTAAAACGATGGTAAACACGATAAATTTCGCCCCCTTTTTATTCCGACTCAATTTGAATTGGCTGCGTTGCTTTTTTATCCGTTCAAATAACTTGACGGGCGGTAATTGTTGTTTGCTCTCTGGGGCATTAATTAATGTCGAAATACTGATATTTCGGACGAGGGCCGTGTCGTACTAGTTTTATTGCCGCCACGCAATTACAATTGTGAAATTATCGAAGCTTTGTCACTATTTAGTCTCTCATTGAGTACGAATTCACAGAATATTGTTATCGCTGCGTAGGATGGGTGTATTTCTGTTATCTGCTTTTTCATACGATATTGTTATATACATACTTATTGAAAGAAATATTTATTATTTCAAAACAAATTATATATTTTTTTTACTTTTAAGGCTTCTGTAACTTACTCTTAAATTCTATATGTTCTACATGACGTGTTTTTGAATTGTTTTACACTCACAAGTTGATCGTGGACTTACCCTAGAATGATTTCCATCGACGAAAAACTCCGCCTCGGTGCGACCTGCGCCTTGTGCTATTGCGGGCCCCCCGAAGACGTCTAATGTCCCAGGACCAGAACTCAAAGCCTCTGAGCGGCCCGACTCAGCGAACTGGCGGACCGGCGGTGAGACCCGACGACCCAACCGAAACAAAACGTACTGTCTGTTGTGTGATACACCTGAAGAAGAAAAATTAGAAATGTATTCACGTTTTGTTGTCGCTAGGAGTTATTTTATAAAAGTTTTTTAACCTAAGCTTTACGATTCGGAACCATAAAAAAGAAATAAAGATTTACTCTCAACACAAGTTCATCTAATGAAGTTATATTAAATCTCAGATGGACTGTGAAAGGCGCGAAAAAAGGGTGGCAAATTGCTTTGTAAACATAATCCTTGAGAAATATTACAGACTTTGTTGCTCTCCCCGTTGGCAAACTTTTTAATCTGGGAGTTCAACAAATTCTATGTTGGCAGCAGTCCCGGGGCTATTTGATTTTTTTATTAAAACCATCTTCGCGGGCCATACGCACGGCTTTTGTTTTGTTCCAAACTTTTATAATATAAAGTAAAAATTACGATACTTGTTATTTCAGTTTAATAAAGTTTATTGAAAAATATATTGCTAAAATAATTCATGTTTTTTTCATACGAAGGGTTGATAACTTTTTGCTTTGACCTAATGAAGTAAATAGTATACTCGTGGCTGAATAACTAATTAGCCTGCGTTCAAATCACAATAAATAACAATGACTTTTGCAGGTTATGCTTGATGAAATATCGTTTGGTGGGACTTATTACAAGCATTGCAGCAGTGGTGGCTCAGCTGGTTAGAACCCAACTTACGTACTCTAGGGTTCGAATCCAGGCAAGCGCTTTACTTTGTGTAATTTATTTTTTCACCATTGCTCA
Source organism: Papilio elwesi (assembly GCA_029849275.1). NCBI lineage: Eukaryota > Metazoa > Arthropoda > Insecta > Lepidoptera > Papilionidae > Papilio > Papilio elwesi. Next base: position 9,859,097 of record CM056697.1, read on the forward strand.
AAAACGGTGAAGGAAAACATCGCGAGGAAACCGACATGTCCTAGAACGACCATATTCGAAGGCATGTGACATCCACCAACCCGGACCGGGTCAACGTGGTGTATTACGTCCCAATCCCCTCTCTCGGAGAGGAGGCCTGTGGCCTTTTCCCTGAAGTGGGAACATTCTAAAAAAAACTGATTTATCATTATTATTATTACAAAGATTTCACACGGTAAATATCTTTTTACTATGGCTAAACCTGAATCCGTAATCTTCGTCTACCCCTCTGAGTCACAAGTCTGGGAGCTTATTTATTTATTAAATTAAATATCTTTTTACTATGGCTAAACCTGAATCCGTAATCTTCGTCTACCCCTCTGAGTCACAAGTCTGGGAGCTTATTTATTTATTAAGTTAAATATCTTTTTACTATGGCTGAACCTGAATCCGTAATCTTCGTCTACCCCTCTGAGTCACAAGTCTGGGAGCTTATTTATTTATTAAATTAAATATCTTTTTACTATGGCTAAACCTGAATCCGTAATCTTCGTCTACCCCTCTGAGTCACAAGTCTGGGAGCTTATTTATTTATTAAATTAAATATCTTTTTACTATGGCTAAACCTGAATCCGTAATCTTCGTCTACCCCTCTGAGTCACAAGTCTGGGAGCTTATTTATTTATTAAGTTAAATATCTTTTTACTATGGCTGAACCTGAATCCGTAATCTTCGTCTACCCCTCTGAGTCACAAGTCTGGGAGCTTATTTATTTATTAAGTTAAATATCTTTTTACTATGGCTGAACCTGAATCCGTAATCTTCGTCTACCCCTCTGAGTCACAAGTCTGGGAGCTTATTTATTTATTAAATTAAATATCTTTTTACTATGGCTAAACCTGAATCCGTAATCTTCGTCTACCCCTCTGAGTCACAAGTCTGGGAGCTTATTTATTTATTAAATTAAATATCTTTTTACTATGGCTAAACCTGAATCCGTAATCTTCGTCTACCCCTCTGAGTCACAAGTCTGGGAGCTTATTTATTTATTAAGTTAAATATCTTTTTACTATGGCTGAACCTGAATCCGTAATCTTCGTCTACCCCTCTGAGTCACAAGTCTGGGAGCTTATTTATTTATTAAGTTAAATATCTTTTTACTATGGCTGAACCTGAATCCGTAATCTTCGTCTACCCCTCTGAGTCACAAGTCTGGGAGCTTATTTATTTATTAAGTTAAATATCTTTTTACTATGGCTGAACCTGAATCCGTAATCTTCGTCTACCCCTCTGAGTCACAAGTCTGGGAGCTTATTTATTTATTAAGTTAAATATCTTTTTACTATGGCTGAACCTGAATCCGTAATCTTCGTCTACCCCTCTGAGTCACAAGTCTGGGAGCTTATTTATTTATTAAGTTAAATATCTTTTTACTATGGCTGAACCTGAATCCGTAATCTTCGTCTACCCCTCTGAGTCACAAGTCTGGGAGCTTATTTATTTATTAAGTTAAAATAACTTTCTATTCTTTCGCACGAAATATTGAAAGTGAAATGTATAATATAGTTGATATAAGATGTGCTGTACACAACGTTCCAGCCCTCATTTGAAAAACATGTGTTCATCATTTTAACCGGTCCCAAGGCTGGCAAAAGGAGAGCGTAGAAAAGATGAAACGTTGGCGGAAAGGTTCGCGGTTGTTTCGCCTATCCTGTTGATTAACAGCCTCGGTCCCGACTTTGCGGGATCAGATCGATTCACACGCTCGAACCAATCCCGGACACGGGAAAGTTTTTGATACACGAATTGGAAAATTGTCAGTTGTTTCTGGCTCTTATTTTAGTTTTGTCGTATTAATTAAATCTTTTACATTGTTGAAGGTAACAATAGAAGCGTCGTTGTGTTAGTGAAGTCGATCTGTCAACTGTCACTTTAAATTTCGGTTTGCAATAAAAAATATTTAAATACCATGTTTCAGAGCATGATTTTTGTAATGAAAGGTTTTTACGTTAAAACTCGTAAACTCCAAATTATTTTCGAAGAAAAACCTTTTTTCTCATATAGCCGCATAACATTAGCTATCCATGTAACACAATTTCACATCACTTTATCGTACGATTTCCGCAAAATTACATTTCCGATGAAAGAATGAAAAGTGTAATGGCCGCCGTATGGTAAATAACGTTTGTTTGTTTACAACAATCATATTTTGGAATGAAACAAGGTATATGTATAAGGCAAAATAAAAGAGAAAGCTTAGGAAAGCTTAAAAAAGCTAGGTAAAATAAAAGGAGAGTTATTTACGTCCTTATTTTTATCCCCAGAAAGACTAATAGAAAATCTGTTTCATAGTGTTCTTGTGAAAATGTATGTTAACGTGTAATGTGGCACAATGACATTTTCCATTTATTTACAAGAATAACACTCATTTCTTTAAATTCAAGATTAGTGTGACATTAATTTGATTCTACCCACTTGCGTCGCAAATAAATTGTGATTAAGAAGGTCTTTTTAAACAGCATTACTTTAAACGCAATTCGTGCAACAGAGAAATTATTTAGAATGAAGCATTCATCACGATTAAATCCTTTGCAATGCAATAAATATGAACAAAAAGCCACCTCAGTCGGCTTGACGGGTAGTAGGTGGTTACGAGGCTCGATTTTGCACAACACTTACCCGCTGATAATTCAATTTTGTAAAAATACCTATTTCAAAAGTTTATTGTACTTACAACAGTTTCACTGCCTAACTATACATTATGTATAACAATGATATCGTAATGCTTATAATTTTTTATGCTTTTTTGTTCGTTTGATTTGGATGTATTATTATTCTGTGATTTATTTCTTTCTGAATCTTTTGTGGAGTCACAATATATTACGGTTCAATCTGGTAAAACTAAACAGGACATAAAGAGATATAAAAACCCTGTAATTTTATATTTCTGGAAGTTAAAAACAAGATTATTTTCCAACAAGTCATTAACAAATCTGGTACAGTTCGACTGGGGAAGAATAATGGCTTACCAATATAAAGCACGACTTTTATTCTATTTTTCTCCCAATACCCTGACGTAGACGTAGACTACGTCATTTATTCTTTGATGAACTGATCACTTACAGAGGTAATTCTCATAAAAATAAGAAGTACAAAGATTAGTAACATAGTTCAAAGTAATTTACAACATTTGTAGCACACAGCTGTAATGAATTAACAGAAACGCTAACCATAAACCACAAGATATTCCAATGCTGATATGTGTATGTGTGTTCGTGTCATGTACGTATACTCAATGTAAACGACGTGACGGTATTGATTGTATTGGACGGCCGCTTGTTGTGTTCCCGATAAATTACAGAAGAATAATAAATGAGTGCACTAAATTACCTGAACAAATAAAATGTTTACTATTTTAATAAATTAAATAACAACTAGGATAGCTAATCGTGGTTCGGGCATGTTGAAAGGATGAATGAAGGGAGAGTAACGAAAGAAATTTATGTTGCTAGAGTGAGTGGCAGCGTTTGTAGGCGACGTCCAAGGAGAACTTACATCGATGAAATAAGTGCCATACTAAGAAAGGGCGATATAAGGAGTATCCGTAACCGGCAAGCTTGTAGATGTAGTAGTAGTAGAAGCATGTAGGCGTAGATATATGAATGTAGATGAGGCGAAAGAGGTGTGCCAGTATCGCCTATAATCTCTGCCTACCTCTCTGGGTTACGGGCGTGAGCGTATACTTATTTATTCAACAACTGCCTCATAGAGTAAGCAACGGAAGATGACACTACAGCGATTATAGTTTTCTAGAGTTACTCAGAGTATAGGATCAGTCCTATGGTAGAATTCCCTTTAAGCAAATTTGGGTGGACACTATTGCAAGTGTTTGTTTGTGTTGATCAAGTATCGTCTCCTAATAACAATTAATATTTGTATATCCCATACCAGATTACGGATTCTGATTCTTGTCTTCGGTCGCAATCACAAAAATAATAGAGTAAGAAAAAAACACAGGCTGTCATAAGGAGTGCAAATAGAAGTGAAAATTCAAAACAGATGGGAAAGACACGACAATAGTTCAAAAATAAAAAGTTCGTCGAAACTATTCCAAATGCAAATAACCATGTTACTGACGCGTGTTGCTGACGTGGTTGAGGATGTTGATCAGATAAACCTGTAACATTTTCCCCTACTAAATATAATTTAACGCGGCCAAAGAAATTATCACTTCAAAAATATTACGACACAATAGTTCTTTTTATCTCTTGTACATTTTTGTGTTGTGAACCTTAGACTTGGAATTCAGAAGCCGTATTCTATCACAATTGAACCACTGACCATTGATCGGATGGTTTGTTTACATAAGCAATAATTCACACTCGTCCGTACGGTGTAGTGTAGAATACATTCGTTGCCAGTTGGCGATGTTACAAGACAAAAACGTTTTAGGCGCACCATAACTCTACTCAAGTAATGTTTAATAGCTCTCGTGAATAACGGACGACATTTTTAAATTGTAATGTGTCACATTTGCACGTAGAAATAAGTCGAAGAGAGAGTCGATGTCGGTAAAAATTTATAAATACAAGTCACTTTCGTAATATATATATTTTTATAGTACTAGTGGGCAAACGAGCAATTAGCAGCAAAATCAAAAAGTTATCGCTACCCATAGACATCTGCAACTAACTAATGAGTTGCGGATGCTTTGCCCACCTTTAGTGGACAGAAGAGGGGACAAACAGAAAATGGTTATTTCCAATTTCTATACATCCCCTCCACCGTCAAGTTATCTTCCCCTTCCCATCCTTTCCTTACAAGAAAAGGATGGGAAGGAGGAGAGGACTAGAATTAGGCCTCCGGCACCTCACTCGTCAGTCGAAACGCAGAATACTCTACTTCACGCCTGTCTTTTGTGAAGTCGTGATATTTAACCGGTCGTTTCAGCCCATTCGTGACAACAGATAATGTTGTTGTATGCGTATAGAAATAAGACATGTTTCAGTTTTTTTTAATAATTAAATGAATAATAATTTTTATTTATTAAACCATTAAAATAATGAATAGTACTTTTATTCTGTAAGAAATAACAAAAAAATCAATTGATTTAGGAGTTGCTACCACGAGAATCCTATGTCGCGGTGGTTTTCGGTTTATCCTTTCCTTCGAATGTTTAACGAAACGATATCTTAATTATTCCTTTAAGCCATCATCTCCCTGCCCTTTTCCGCTTCTGTAGTGTCGGAACAGTCTGTCCTTCTCTTCCATATCACTCCACCTGCCTTCATATCCGATTTTTTTCTTACACATGTATGTTTTCACACAATCAATCCATTCATGTTTTTCTTAAGTTGGATTCATCCATATTGAATTTGTGATATCAAGAATAACGATAACAATTAGCTGGCGCACTTTAAACTAATGGTACTTGTTAGTCCACACGTCTTCTCGAATTTCTTTTTCCCTGAGAGCAGTAGAGAAATCTACGTAATGACGACATCAATTTCGATACCCCGTGTGGACACCCAAAGTCCTCACCCTCACTGAACAGGGAAACTAACTTGAAAAAAGTTTGTTGTTTTTCTTTGTAATACGGTCGTAAATAAGTCGCTCCCAATGTTAAGTTATCGGGGAAGAGAACCTTCAACTTTATTTAGAAATATAATTTGTTGTATTACTGATATCTGCTAATAACTGGGTTTCTTTAAACTATTTACATATATATTTTTATCGATATAATATAGTTATTTGTAAAACAATTACATACTTATTTTATATTATTTATACGAATGATTTAGAAGACAAAACAGTCATGCAATAAAAAATAAATAAAATATGATAATATATATATTTTTTAATTATTTGTCAGTGATTTGATGCTGGATTAAATCTTCCATACACAATCGTACATGGTCAGAAATACGCCTAAACTACTAAGCGTACCGATCTGATAAGTGTTGTTGTCTACCCTAAAACAGTTAATGGGTTGATATTTACACAATTATATCTATATGTAGGCTTGACTTTCTATTTTTATGTTCAAGCGAATCATTTTCCCAGACATTTTAACTCATAGCGACTATAGTGGAACGAAAATAAAAGTCTAGGAAATGTAATTGAGCTGGTGCAATAGAACAACAAGGTATGTGTCACAGGGGAGCCCGATTGATTAGTCATGTGTGTTGGCACAGGTTCAATCCTTGAGGACAAGTTTCGGCCACAACCGATAGACGACTCTAAAACAACGAGTATGACTAATTTTTATGGCCAACGCTATATTTTTTCTAGGATTGCATTTATTTTAAAATTTACTTCGAAACAGACGGCAGACAGTTCTAAATTTTGTTATTTTTTGTTGTACTTTATTTATAATTCGAGGTGGCTGTATTTTCTTTCGGTCCCCTTCCTTTTAACCAGATCATGTGAAATCGGCACAGCAGGCCTATATAGGTTCTTGCTACAGTTGGTCGACTGACGGTATCCCTCCATGGAAATATTATTTTGTAGATTACTATATGGATCGGTCCAGACACAGCTATTTTCCTACTTAAGTTAATAGTTCTGGACTACATAGCTATTTGCCCAAAATTACTAAAGATCATTTACCAAGTACTTTGAGATTAGTTAACAGTCAAGTAACACTTATAGAATGACATATGCAACAGCATATTAAATTGTTCCTTTAAATAACCGTGGGTTTACACTGCCGAAAACATTAACACAAAACATATCGCCATCTCAATTGTTTCAAAGATAAAGAAAGAGAGAAAGCTATTATCGTGACATTCTAATTCACGATTCTTTAAAAACTGTTCATAATATGTGAAAGAAAATGCAATGAGATTTTATGTTTCTTTTTTTTCTTTTAATTATATTTAAGGTCTATTGATTAAAAATAAGTAATAAATGTTTCAATATTAAACTTAAATCTCTTCTATTCTTGGTTAAGGTAATATACATTTCGGAAATATAGCACGTTGGCGCAGTCACAGCTTATATGTATATGTATTTATGTAATAAATCTTCATTTCATCACGTAGCTCCCGGGCTAAAAGGGATTTCGTTAACTGATGCCAATTCATAGGGAAAGCATTTTATACAACGATAAAATATACCGCTACGAGTATTTTAGACGCACTTTATTGCCCATCTATATCATGTTTTTATAACTTTATATGCACGCCGCTGTAATTTGGTTAAAAATTTCGAGTTTGATATTAAGGTTAGGCAATTTTAACACCGTTTTATGTATTCTTTATAAACGGATGTTAGGGATTTACATTATTCGTAATACAAGAAGAATCTTTGACCAAAACGGTAATATATAACGTACTACCGCTGCAAGTAGGATTAGCCTTCACTTCATTTGCCAGATGATATATTAAAGTATAAATCGAATTCACGTCAGTATTCTGTGGAGTACTTTTCACCTAGAGCCGAAACAATATTGTTAAATCAAATATATACTGGTGATAATTTAGGTGAGTTAAATTGTCCAATTTCAATATAAATACCTATATAACCATAAGAGCTTTTTAAGCATAAAAAATGTTATTTAAAAAATATACGAGTTTCGGCAACAAAATGGAGTCATTTTGGTTGGAATAAATATAAAGCGGTTATATTTATTATATATATATTTTTTGGCACAAGAAAGGCGTACATAAAATAATTTAACATTATCGTTTACGTACAAAGGGATGTCTTAAGAGATTAGGCATTGTTTTGCAACGCCCGCGCCGAGTGGAATGGAGCCGGATTCAAGCGATACGCTCTCCACGTCAAAGGGAAAATTGTAAATTGAAGGCATTAAGGAATCTTGAAGAGGACAATTTCGACGTTATACGATACGTTTATGTGACTTCCGACGTCGCCGTTCTGGTTTTTTAATAGCGTACATTTGCGGCGGCGACAAGTTGTTTAAATGGTTTTATATCAAGTAAAATCAGTCTTTATATTTTTTTTAACACAAAATATAAGAAATAGTTTGTGCTCTTAATAAAAAGAATATATAACAACATTTAAACCTATTATGCTATTGGTCCAAAGTCGGGTGATCTCGCTGGGTTACTCTTCTTCTTCCAACCACTTTAGCCGCGTTAGACGATGTTTGACAGGAGAAAATCTTATAGGCTCGCGTGAACAATATGCCCAACATGCGTCAGCAATATACCAGTTAGAGGTTTTTAATTTTATTTTTTTTGTATTAAATTTTGTCTTTATTGTTAAGGAACAAGGGCTTATTTTTGTTGGTCATTTATTTATTTGTGAATTATTGTTACTCCTTCCCATCTGTCCGGAGTTTTCACTAATGGCAGTCCCTTTGCCTGTATTTTTCAATACCACTTAGAAAACATGCGTGAATATACCATAAGGACGCATGCTTTTACCACAAATGGCCATTATTATCGTCCCCTGCACTCATCTAGTGGACTCGTGACATTTATCAGCGGGAATATCGACGTCTAACTTGACGGTTGTCGTGGAACGGGATTTGAGGTATTAATTTTTACTCACCATAGATACGCGACCACTGCGCTGTGGGCCTCCAGTCCGGGAAATGTTTCGGGAACTTCTCCCTCGTCCAGTACGTGTGCAGGACCATTCGGTAGACTGTCATCTTGTCAGGATTGCACCCGTCAGTGTCCGCAGCAGCCGCCGCCAACACTGGTAGCAGCAGACACAATAACAATGCCATTCTATTTATTGACAACATGACCGATGTGACTAGGTGTCGTCCAGCATTATCTAGACTTTAAGATCATTTCAGTCGTTCTCGTTGTATCTGGAACAAGGAGAAAATAAAGTTATTTTGTGTATAGTTTAGATGGTTGGTTGTTAGAAAATTTAAAGGAACCAAAACTCTGGTACCGGAAACTTTTGAGCTCGTGGGATGGGGGGGGGGGAATATTATTGCCAAGGAGGGTTACTGTTAGGCAAGTGGCGGGTGCCAACTGTGCCAACCGCACATACAAGTGGGATTAGGGAGAAGAAATTGTTATTACCTTTCATACTGTGTATATTGCATAAATAACTTCCTTTGTTATTAGTTAGTAATTTTGTCTACTCTGTAATTTTCTTAAAGCTCATTTTTTTATTATAAATACACCTGCCTGCTTTTGCGTGTTAAGCATGTTACAGTAAGTAAGCATTAATAATGTAAGGTTAAAAATAGGTTTTCACGAACAGTTAGAGTGACCAGGTTGAAAGTGTATAATTTTTAAATATTCAGACGTTTATTTTTAAATAATCAACCTCAGTCTACCTATCCCCAGACACGTGCGTCAACAATCCGCTGCGGTAATTTAGCCGACATCTCACCTCAAAGAGACTGAAATAGATGAGTTCGTTGACTCTCCTCATGTTGCTGCGTCAACACTGACTCCGATCTGAAGCACCCATTCATAACTTTTAACCCACTGAAACACAAATATTTATAATTTCAAAGCCAAAAAGATTCAAACTGTCACGAACGGTTATAACCAAAGATATAAATTGGACATTTTACGTGTTCAATCGAAATTGATCTATTCGACCTCTTTGGTAGCTGAGGAGTGTGAATACTACCAAAGGGGTCGAACTGGCCGCTAAGAAAATAGTCATAAGAAGAAAACGCGTTTAAAAAGAGATTATTGTAATGAAAATAGGAAGAAATGTAAAAAGATTCGAACGAATATTAAAAATTTTAAATTGTAAAAAAGGATTAAAAGAACAATTTCATTCATATTTTTTGGTTGTGTGTTTCATAGGAAATTAAATATAATCAATAAAAGTGGCAAATGTCTGGCGTAACGGATTACAAATCAATGTGTAGGGATTGCGAATCCCAGTCACCTTGTATAAATAAGTTCCCAATTAGATGCTTAGATAAAGAAAAATTCTAGTTACATTTGTCCCAGTATACTGAGACCAATTTCGAAAAGCAGCAGACTTAAACAAGGGATTGCTGAAAAGATCAATATCTTGCCACCCCCCGCAATGAGCTGCCACAATCTTGACCTGATATACGTCTACTCCATTAGGATAAAAAAACACTTAGTCTAAATCTAACTCGTATCAATATGATTATTTTAATCCTTCGTAAAATGTATTCATTGACTGCCTTTAAGTTGTATTAAAACTTATTTATTGATTGGTTGTAAGTAATACGTAACCCGTCCAATAAACTTTGAGGTAACGATTTAATATTTATAGGCATTACAATATTTTTAAGGCAATACACGTAAGGTCAAAGTCGTAAAAAATTGTGGTTGTTATTTATTTATTTAATCTTTTTTGTTTGTTTGCTATACTCGTATATTTCTTTTGCGCGTGTATATATGAACAGCTCCTAAACCGCTGGAAGTTTTGATAAAATGTTGTGTGCGTTTGAATTGAGCCAAATCGGTTTAAATTAACAAATAAACTCCACAGACGGTGCTGCCATCGAGATAAAATAAGTTAAACAATATTTTTTTATAGAAAAACCGCAAAAACGGGATCTGCTAATACTCAGCCAGACAACGATCATGCAAATCTGCTTGGATCCTTAGTTTTAATGTAAATTTTCATTAATTTCTAAAACAAAAATAAATAGAGTTAGCATTTGTGGGCTTATAACCGGTGGCTAATCATTGACACCATAAGATCCCATTGTCAGTCCACCTAGTAGATCCATCCATTTACTAATACAGATAAATTTTATTCCCTAATTGTTCGCTTAAATACCTTATAAATTGAGTGATTGTTCGATTATTCTAGATATGGTATCTTTAATTAACTTCGATTCACTCTGCAACAAAACTAATTCGCTCAATATCCCAAGCGTCGAACAGTTTCGTATAACCGTTCCGATAAACTTTATTACAGCTACAGAACGGGACAATTTTCTCTAAACTGTTAACTGAACTCCTAATACCTTAACGTAGGAGCCCGTTAAACTTTTCGACGGCATAGTACGGACGGGGGACTATTCCGAAGGCTGTATAGCCAATCGCCTCCCAATACGCTTTACAAGCGAACCATTCAATTACTTTAGGGATTTACAGCGAGAGTATACGCTCGTGACCAGAATGTTTTAGGCTCGACCTCTCAAGGTTGGATGCTATCTAAAGTAAATATACTAAAGCTGAATCGACTGAAGTAGATTTAACACATTGTGAATGTCAAAGGAGATTGTGGTTAATAGAATCGTGAGCATCTTTTTAAATTTCGATAGAACTGTACGAAAGAAAATGATTAAAGATACGAATATAGAACTCACGATTATAGCACTTGGTAATAGTTTTGTATGAGTTTTTATATAGGTACCGTCTGAGCCCCATGGTTTCACCCGCCGAATTTGATTTTAACCAGCCTAAGTCAAACCCTATTTAATTGAGTTGATCTGAGGTCAACTTACATTGGATTAATATTATGTCTCTATACAAAATTTCATCTTCTAGATTAGCTTATGGTTTGCTTCAAGTTTAGAAGTTTCTTACTGCTTAAATTTGTATTCCTGATATAAAAAGGAATCATATGTTGGCTTGCAATGCCTCAACTCCTTAAACCAGTTTATTAATTCTATTTCCGTCTTAGCTTTCATGCCGTACTGAAGCTCAGGTAAAAGTACCAGCGTGATACATTGAACCAGTCTAAATGTTAAGCATGTAATAGAGGTGCTAAGAATACCGATGGTATAAATAGTTTTATACTATCAAAGTGGTCGTCGGTGTTGAGGAGCAACGAACTTATTCCTAGAGTTAGATTAAAAATAAAAATGAAATTGTACTAAATAATAACTCGTGAACTAAATTATTTGCGTCTCGTATCTACATCAAAACATTGAGTCCCCTGGCAACCGACTATGATTATTATTAATGTACCTAGCATGCCCGCTTTAATAATGTCCTGGACGGACGCCATACTATGACAGCGACAATAATTCGTCGCCGCAACTAGAAGTTGTGAGTTTTTGAAACAACTTTGATAAATGAAACGTTTATTAAATTCTTTCTGTGATCTAAACATAGATTAGAAAACGGCAACTCTTATCTTTATACTTGAATTTTAAAAAAACTACCGACAGTTGAGAGGTTGACTAGCGCTTAAATCTAAATGCAAAAGCGGTTCTAGAAGGGAACTGGAACAAAAAGTTGTGTACGATAAGGAATTTTGGCTTAAGTAATTGGAGGATTGAGGTAAAAATGTATGTGTAGTGAAAGAGTGCGCGTGTGCAGAAAGTATGTCGACTACCCTACCCGTTGTTTGATGACTACCCTACTCTCATTCGTCTACCGCGACCTGCGCTCATCTAATAAGGGATATTATAATAAACTAGCAGACTGCCTGGCTTCGCAAGATTACATAAAAAAAACGAAATGAAAATATCATATCTTTTAAGTTGAACGAAATTACACAAATTTCATTATGAACGGCTTAGTAGTTTTGGAGTTTATCCAGGACAAACACTAAGACATGGTATGATGTCTATAGCACTCAGATATAATATACCTTTCTAACAGTGAAAGAATTTTTAAAATCGGTTCGGTAGATCCAAATATTACCCCCTACAATCTTACTAACTCAAACCTCTTTAAATATTAGTATAGATGTATTACACCATCAATATAAGCCCGTCTATAACAACAATACTATGCAGTACTTTGATCATATCTGTACTTTAAATCAGTATAACAAATTTAAGAATATAAAACAAAAATAGGGATAACAAAACACTGCTTAAATTGTTTGTCCTAAAATAAAAGTAGGATTAGTATAACAATGACAAATTATTTTTAAGCTTTCTACTGTCGGCCGTAGTTTTTTCCATTTCATGTCAGCGAGGCATTATGGGATTAATTAGGGTCGCCTGAAAAGCTGAAACTGTGCTCTGTTTTATTATACGATCCACAAACAAAAGTAGGATTGTGTGTTTAAAATAATTATTTTGAAAAACTTAAATACACATGCAAACCTTTTAAATACGTAAGGGATATAAGGTAGACGTTTTACGAAAAATGAGCGTAATCCGAAATTTAAATAAAATAAATGAATGCTGCCTCTCTCGAATTCATTACCCTAAGGGTTTACGAGGGTAATAAAAAATATAATTTGAATACATATTTCCGAATCAATACGGCCAACCAATACGAAGGAGCAACGCGTCTGCAGTATTGTTATAAATTCATTAACAAAATTATTTAATATTTTACTTAATATCTTGACAATGTTTTAGTTTTCCATACAGTATGAAATATGTATTAAATCAATATGTTACTTGTTACGTTGTCCTCAATAACAGTAAGTCCGTTTCTATATTTGTGTACAATAAAGAAGTTATTGATTGATTGAACTACTCGCCCACCTAGCTCGTTAACTGGGCGAGTCTGCCAGCAATTTATGTCAGCCTTGTTCTCGGAAGGGGCGACGTATTCACATTAAATACATCAGTATTGAGGCTACATTGAAGCTTAATTATAACTTTATACTAAATATTTTCATTGGATTGGTTATTAATTTAAAAAATACCAGGTCTAAGGTAAGGCAAATCAGCCTTATAACTTAATGAATTTGAGTTTTGACTATTGCTGGTTTTGTGGTCAGAGTTTTTGTAGAGAAAGAGAGAAATTATGTTTTGTTGGACCGCACGAACATACATTCTGGATATTTCTGCAAAAATTTGAAGGGTCGGACTGAAAATAAGCAGATCAAAAACAGAACAGCTGACGTCAGTGGTTTATACAGCAATGTCCTTGTTGCCTTAGAAAGTATATATCGTCCAGTCTGCTCTGACTTCCGGTATCTCGGCTCGGAAACGATGGTGATATTTAACGTGACGTGAAAATAGAATGGATGAAATGGCGACAGGCTTGACGTGCTTTCTACGAGTTCCCCTTAAAGTAAAGGGGAAAATTTACATGGCTAAGGTACGAAAAGAGTGTATTAGAGGAAGCCTGAAAGTAGATAGTGGAAAAGTTAAGAAGCAAAAAGTTAGCATGGTGTGAGCATGTTGGCTAGAATGGCTGGTGACATACACAGTTTTAAATATTAATTAAAAAGGGATATGTCGGTAAAGGTTGGCCGGATGATAGTTCGACGTGGAAGTCGAAAACCTGCTATGCTGACCCCACAAAAAGCGGAAAAAGGGCGGGAGATCATGATGATACATTTCATCAATTTCCAATCCGTGGCATTTCCCTACCAAAATAAAGTTGATGATAAAAACGCGATTTAATATAAGCAGGAGATATAAGTGAAAACAGAATCCATTACATTTTCACGACATCAATAAATGTGAAGATTCATTGTAAGAAATCGTATATTCCAAGATCCCAACGGTCACAATGCCAATGGGTTATGCAAAATTGAAGAACTGGTATAGCATTATATTGGGTCGTATTCAAAACATTTCATTTCTTCGGAATAAATGTAACAAAAGGTTCGTTATCCCTTGGAAATATAAAGAAAAAAATCTAATGCGACAGAAAATGACAGACGTATAAGCTTTCTAGGCCGGGATTTTGTAGATTTTTTCAAAATTTATACATGAATATTGTGTGAATTGAATTCAGTGACAGGATATTTTCTTTTTTTATAACTTGGCGAACAAGCAGCGGGTCTATGATCAACATAGACTTTGAATCGGATGCTCATATACAGCGATCTCAGAAAAAAACACTTAATATAATGCTCATGAGGAAACGAGCAAGCAGCTTACCTGATAGAAAATCACCACTGCTAGCCAAAGAAATTCTCAACGAGATTTTGTTATATTAGCCAAAGGGAAGAGTAAGATAAGAAAAGAGAAGAGGAAATAAGAAGGGTTTGAGCTATGACCCTTCAACAGCGAAGCACATAACACACTTCACGCCGATGTTCTGTGCATTCGTGATACTCGTGCAGTGCCCAAATGGGCCACTACTGATATAATTATGGCTTTTTAAATAGAACGTGGCAAATGAGCAAACTATTCACTAAAACTGAAATTTCCTTCCTCTTCTCTTTCTTCACTCAATTGAAAACAATTGAGTGAAGAAAGAGAAAAGGAGAGGTTAGGAAGAGAAAAAGAAGACTACAATGAGGCCTCCGACACCTCTCTCTCACTCATCAGACGGAAAGCCAAAACAGTTCGACTTTATGCTTGTCTTATTGGAGGTCGTGGTACTACAGTCGAGCCAGACCGATTTAATGTAATTTGTCGAAAATATTTCTTTCGTGTTGGCTATCAAACTGGCTTGAATGAACGTTGTTGAAATAGACGATACGACAAGTAATCTTATTAGCATCATTTTGTAATTCTACATGCATAGCTACTAGATTTTTCCCTTGTTCAAAAGGACAAACTTTTTTACGTAGTAGAAAAAGTTCAAAGCCAAAAAATATCGTTGCGGCGTAGCTTTAAATTTTAACGATAATCTATTCCCACCTTCACCGCAATCCCCGAGCCGACTATAAAACACCGGGCCGTAGCCGGGTCCCTTGTAAACAACTCGGTGACTCGTTCCAATTCCCCTCCTTTTGTTTTTCGTCGCCATTCTCTCCCGTAGGAGCGATAATTCGATTAGCTTATTGTTTCCGTACCGATATTATCACCGGTTATTGATCCACGTATTTTTAATTATTAATTTTGTACATTTAAATCATTACTTTATTTTCATATCCAGGCCGTCATCGTTACATTCCTTCATATTTTTTTTGTTTGGTTTGATAAAGACTGGATAGATAATGCTAAGGAGCATAATAAAATATTTAGAGATATTTTCTTTTCCCTTTTGATTCGAGCTTTGCTAGCCATTCGTCGGTTGAGTTAAACCGCGGGTCAGCATGTTAATTCATAAATGAGTATTTTTCTATCTGTACTAGGCTATAACTTTATAGCATACAGTGAGATATCTAGTACACATTAGCTTAAAATTGTAGAATAAATAGAATTCTTATTATCATTTGCAATCATTAGTATCCTTATGAATAAAATTTGGTATAGATACGAAAATTTTACAGTTAAATATAAAAACGTTAAAAAACACAAATTAACCTGAATAAAAAACTTTATTGTGCTGCCGATCTCGTTAAAATACTAAAAGTGGGAAATAGTTTGTGGAAAGGAGTCAAGTGATTGAATAAAATTCTTGGACGTCTGCCACGGTCCCGGCCTCAACCGACGAAATACTGATTATGCTTTTGGGTGCACTTTATTTGGCCATCGCTTCGATGAGGTAATCCGTTGACAAGACTAATGCGACCGCCATATTGGGTTAAGTATTAATCGGAATATAGTAATTTAAATTAAAAATAACTTTTAAATTTGTAACTAAAGTTCGTACAAATATGGTGTTTGAATCGGTACGAATTCTACAATAATATTGAAAGATTTATCTTGAAAAGATTATGCTGTATTCTAGCTGCTGTTTAATGGACGTGGTAATACATTAAGATGACAAAGTAGTATTCTTATGTATGTAACACTTATGTAAAAGCTTTGAAAAATTAAGCACTTAAAAAACGGATTCATTTTGTTCTGAGATTCTTCTAAAATTAAAATATTTGCTTCGCAATTATATAAGGAATTCGTTATGCTTGAATTTCGTGTTTTTATTATATGTATTTCCTTCGAATTGTAGCAATAATTACATCTTTGATTAATTATTGAGTGTGCCATTTGGCTTATGTGAAATCATCTCTAGTAATTTCCAACGCCAGACGTCGACTTCCCCCATTAATCGTCACGAAGATCGGTCCCCTGCAACGGACTCCAACAACCATGACCAAATCATCGGTCTACCTTGTTGCAAGGTCTACGCTGAATCGAATAGTATGTGACCCCCATTCTAGGACTTTTCAGTCCCATTGACCATCACTTTTATAATTACTCTTGTGATTAAAATATTACACGAATTTATCTTCTTAACTATTAAAACTTTACTCTATGAACTATTCATCCTCGGCACGTAATGATTTAACATATCAATAGAGTTGGTATATTTCAGCAAAAGTTCACGCATCGATAATTTGATGTTATCATCAAAGCAAGTAAACATTAAAGTCCTCTGTGGATATTCCCGTACGCGCAGAAATAGACATGAAATAGGTCAATGCACGTCGTCGGTCGACGGTCGAATGGCGCTTCGTAATATATTTGGCAGATGACTGTCATTCCCCGTTAACAATGTGCCGTTTTAACAACGGATATTGGTTTTGGTATTATTGTTATATGTAATGGCATGTGACACGCGCCATTCCTTATTAATGTTCAGAGATTTATCGACGTACTGACGTCATATGGTACCTCAACTGGACGATTATTGTATTATTCCTTACTGATAGTATTAATCAACGTCACGGCTGTCATCTAAAGCTATAGACACACGTTCCATTGCTTGGCCTGTATCCATACATCGGAGATATTGTGTACTAATTCCCGTATGGGGTTGTAAGAGTCATGTAGAAAGAATGGTTTTCTTTGACATGACACCTTGAGCATGTCCAAATATAATATCTATATATACTTGTTTTTAATAAAACATGAGTACAAGAAAATCTTTAGCTAGGTTTCTTTACATGTTTTTTTTAACATATAAACTTTCCTATTGTGAATAAATAAAATAATTTTGAAAATCGATTCATCAAGTGGAGCGGCTCTCGCAATTAAATAAAAAAAATGTTACAGGTTAGCAAAACACCCTCAGAACTCGGCCAACTGTAATCAAAAAAAGTGTACAAGTCTCTTCAAGGTACACAATAGCCGCAAAAATGACAAAAAACGTTAACAAAACAGTGCTTCGTAATCGGAAGCTATTCGTTTAGAGAAGACGCTCGAGTTTAATGATCTGTGTATAGCTGGATTATTTCGAAAACATTCAAATAAAACATATTGTCATCTCAATTTTTTCAAAGAAAAAGATAGAGAGAAAGCTAGTACTACTTCAGTTTTTTTTTTACTTTTGTCTTACTTTATCTTCTATTATTGTTGTCATTAAAATATCACATCTTCATTGTGAAATATTTATACCCAATCATAAATATAATTACAAATGAAGCAAATAATTTCGTATAAGATTCACAAGGTCATTCTCAATGACTTCGTCAAAACTCCCCATGTTGGGGGTAATCGGGCAGAGGAAGGGATAGACAAAAACGGAGCCGGAAAAAAATTATCCTTCTAAGTCGGAGGCAGGGAGGATGTAAATCAACGGAGCGCACCATCACCCTCGTTTCCGATTCACCTAACATTATTTACAGCGTTTGAGTCCGACCCTGGTTTATTCGTACCCACAATAATGTTTTGCTGTTCTATTTCAGACTTAAAATGTTAATTAATTAATCTATCCCAATAAACCGGGCGTAGAGAGAGAACGGTTTTTGCTATCGGTTTATAGGATCCCAAACATAAAAATGTGAATCATATTTCAGTGTATATGTATATAATAAAACAAATGTATAATTGGTTAGATATAATATGCCATCTGTTTTGGAAATTTAAAACTACAACACTACGCAATATTTATAACAGTATTTTGCTATCGAAAGTTATACAGATACTATGTAGTATGTATTTTAGTAAATTATATAATAATATTTTCTTTTCTGAACTGCAGTACGGAAGTGTAAGAGCGGTGGCCAATTTCTGAGATACAAGGATGTTCAGAAAAGACACATGACGAAATGCCTAATTGTTCCGTAGACGGGGACCGGATACTAAAAGGCACATCAACAGCTCACATAAATTACAACTATGACAATGTTATCCTCACAGATGTGAAAAGTGACCATTAAGATTGGCTTTTCAGACATTGGCCATACTCGAGCATGCCATCAACGCTCCACAAAAAGAAGTCGACATAGATGACATTATTACATTACATTACATTACACAACAACCGAGTAAGGAAACCTTGAACACCTTACGATCTGAGAGTAACAGCATTAGCGGAATTCACCATCGCGTTTTAATGTGCAAGCAGCACCATCTAGTTATCAATAAAAGCAACTGTAAAATTTAATTCTTATTAGAAACCACAAGCCTGATTATTTAATTCAAGCTATTATCATACTAAAAGAAGTCGCATAACACTTTTAATTACTTTTTTAGTAGGAGATAAAACAATAATGAATGATTGTAAAAAAAAACATCAATTTTCATAGCATCATGAGCGTCGAATTTCTAAATAGATATCTGGGAGTGCTTTATTCACCACAAGTTTTACAGCCGAAGCCACTTTCAATTTTCAGCGGGAAACGCTTTATTGCCTCTCGGCCTATATCTCTCGGTCGTGACGGATATAAAACTTGCGAAAGTGTTACCCGTTTTTTATCTATAGTTAAGCCTATAAGGAGATAAGAAAGCGAGCTTTCAATTATATATTAACGTTAGTACTCAAGAGTTCAAAAATAGCAGCCTATTTATGATCTCGTACTATAGATATTATTTATGTATTTGGCTGATTAGCCTACAGTTGAGATCTTTGGCTAGTAAATAATATATAAATATACGCTCACGCCCGTAACCCAGAAGTGTATGCAGAGATTATAGATTTCCACTCGGCGCGATCCTGGCACACCTCTTCCGTTTCTTCTACATAAATACATCTACGTATACAAGCGTACATATCACCCTTTTTTAGTATATCACTAATCTGATTGATATGAGTTCTCCTTGGACGTCCCCTGCTAACGCTGCCGCTAACTTTTGCAACACATTTTAGGTTAGTTGTTAAGCAAAATACAATTAGTATACGTCTTTTCATCGTTCATAATTTCATCAGTACAACGCAATCTACTATGGTCTGTACACTTATCCATTAGGGTATTGGCTTGGTATTCCGCGAGGTCTTCCCAGCCGGCTCATGATATAACAGCTGGTGATAGGTGCAACATTCATCAATTCTAATCATTTCTTTAGAATAACAGTTTTGTAAGCGTTTTTCATTATTTATAGACATCGATCCAGCGGACACGTAACTGTGAATATAATTTTGTAAAATAGATGACCTAGTTAACATATTACTGATTAATACAGCAACAGTAGACCATAAAAGCTACAAATAACATGCCTAATGTATTCAGATGATTTATTCAGCTATAAATTGCTCTTATAACTTTCCCGAGACCAAATTAGTTTTATATTTTTTTGGTATGTTTATCGTTCAATTCATCGTATGCATATGAATAACTAGTATTATAAATGTGAATGTCAGTTTGTTTTTTACGCTTTCACGCGAAAACTACTCAACATGAAACTTTCTACACATATTCTTGGAGGTATTGGAAGTGACATACGATACTTTTTATAAAAAAATATACATATATACTGCGAAACGGCTGGAACGATTTCGATGGAATTTACAGCCATTGTCCAGATTGGCACATTCCTGTGTATGGTAGCGATCGGATCGACATAATTAGTGGTACACGGGCGAAGCCGGGGTGGGTCACTAGTATATTATAAATGGGAAAGACTTATTTTTTTCTAATTTATAAGCTTTGAAACATCTAAATCTTTCTTATAATCTTCTTTAAACTGAATAATCCTTTCACCATTAGATGATTGAATATATTTAAATTCACGAGGAATTTGTTTACTACAAGTAACAAATGGTAAAATATTTAATAATTACTTTAAGCGATCGTCTGAACCAACAGCCAATGAAACATAACCAGGACGAAAGTAACGTCTTTACTTTCACATACTTTTTCTCTTGTTATATTTTTACTTCATCGCCAGCTTTTGGTTCGGTGCAGGCGCAAGGAATGCTACGAAGGTTCCTTACTTTTATGTTTATGTGGAAACAAAAGAATACCGAAAAGTTTATTTATCTACCAACTACCAGTCTACCAAGCCGACATTCACTTAAAGGTAAGTGATAGGACCTAGGCTTGACAATAGCCGTAGCACTAGGACTATGTTATACGAAATCGTATACAAGACCGCGTCACAGGATGTGCCTCGAATGTAAACATGTCTAATTTTTTTTTGTTGAAAGAAGATGGCGACGATTACCCAAAGGTTTGCAACAAGCAAATGACTCACAGATAAGTTGCTTACTTTTAATGGACAGATATTTTACAATTAGTAGGATAATATCATAATGGAACATACGCATAGTAATGTTTATATGTTTCTGCTTTGAGAGATCACATTACCGTTTTCAAGAAAACCACAAGAAATATCTATCACCAGTAAAAAATACGTACGACCTTACTTGAAACTAGTCTTTAAAGTTCATTAAAATAAATTAAACCTTACAGGGAATTAAATTTTGTAACGTTATAATTTACTGGTGTAGTACAAATATAGCTTTTTACTAGGTATATAAAAAAAAACTTAAAGCCGTTCATCAAGGTGCAGAGAAAAGTATTTCGGAAAGCTTTCTTTAAAGCATTAGCTTTACCAATTTTTTTAAAATAAAAGTACAACAAAAACTAGCCAAAATTATACCAAAAGCAAATACAAACTTTTAATGAGAAACCTCGTCACAAAATTTTAATTCGATAGCCAATTAATTATTTAAACTCAATCCCAACAGGCTGCATTAAAATTTAAAATCAAATAGCAGGAGCCGTGGTGTATTACTCCCCATGAATTTAACAGCGAGCGAACCTACATAGCTATACTGATTATGTCTTAAATAATATAAGAATTATTTAGTAAAAGGAACCGCACTTTAATTTATAAATGTGCTAGAGCAAGCTTGGTGGACGGAAAAACCCTCAAGAGTGGTAGAGCCCGCAACAACCACATCTGTTGCGCGGCTCGACCGGTGAAGTAGAAGTATTATGTGTTTCGTCTGACAAGTGATGTACCGGCTTAATTCTAATCCGCTTCCTCTTCCCATCTTTTTCTAATAAGGAAAGCATGAGAAAGGGAAGGGGATTTGACAGGGAATGGGATGGAAATATGCTTTTTTCTGTTTATATCTCTACCCATAAAAGGTAGGCCAAGCATCTGCAACTCATTGCTAAGATGCTTATGGGTAGCGGTCACTTAATATCAGGTGAATTGCTCGCTAGTTTGCTACCTTCTTCCATTAAAAAAAGGAAAACCTTATGTATACTTCTGCGTTTCGTCTGATCACCGAGAAGTCCCTTTTCAATGTTTATAAGATAAATGCTAAGCTTCATAGCAGGGTTGCAAGCGAAAGGTTCTTGATACCCAAAATGCATATAATTATTTTTAGATTAAGTAGTCACCACATTATACAACAAAAGATAAATCAAATCGTCATTGAAATATTCGAAAATATATATTCATTATACGTAACCTTAACAAATATCCTTTCAAATTTCTCATAAAGCTTATAAGGCTTAAGAAAAGGGTTTCGCAATTCCTTCCCTTTTAAGAAAGCAGATCACCGTTATATATTTCGCCCATTTCGACTTGCCAAAAACCGTATTATCAGTCAATTCATACCGCTTAAAGTATCTAAGGAACATCATTCGTTCTTGTAAACGGGCAATTGACCTTTTATAAATGGTTGAACCGTCTTTATAACGACACCGGGCTAGACGTAAACCGTAAAAGTAAGTTAAATAAAGTATTATTATGGGAAGTCCAATGACTTAGTAGCAATGCTATAAACCAAATTTGTGTTGGAATACAGTGAGATTTAAGAGCGATCCGACGACGACGAGCCCCTCCTTTTGCACAACGTGGCTACAGAGGGAGTTTTAGCGCGTATAATCCCATATCACCTGTATTTCCAACTTTTCCGTCCCCTCCCCTTGATAAAAAATATATTGCTCTGAAATATGCATGCTTGAAATTTAATAACTTTAAGTGTATTAAGTGTAAAGTAATAGATTTAAATTAGTATAACATATGCTGTCGCATGATGACAACATAACTCAAACTATAGCATAACAAATATGTTAATTCTTTAAATGAATAAACACACAAGAAAAACAATACAGAAAAACTATTGAAACACGATCAATAGTTACTTTTTTTTTAATTACAGTTTAATAGTTAAGGATTTGTGTTTAGAGTATTCTGATACACCGAGGTCGTAAGTTCGATTTCATTTCAATATTATCTGAAACCATCTTTGAATATATGCCTTTGTTTACTGGAATGATTATCGTAAATGTTACAGAATTTTCTAAGAAAAATAATAATTGTTTGTCATTATTTAATTTTCATATAAATGAAATTTATGAAAAAAACATGTTTAGAATTTAAAATTAAGTAATCCGATCAAAAATGTATAGTTTTATACAACTGTAAGACTTTTTATTTATTGTTAATTATAAACAAAAATATTTTTTAATCCATACTTAATAGCTTGTGTAACAAGAACGCTAAAATTAAATGTGATATTCAAATCCTACTTCCTAACCATTTAAAGCTTTTTCTATTTACTTCTTAACGAGTGATAATTTTCAGGCAATTTATCCACCTGTAATTGGTGTTAGGTTACACTCACCGAAATGTCTGCATCCGGTAACATCGCCACCCTTTCACCGTATTGTTCACGATTATTTCATTCGATTCACAGTCTTACACCGTTACGAGAGGGATCGTTAAGGGAGTGTATTCATCAATTTTTCATTAAGATACCGGTAGAAAAAAACACACGCCCGGGCCGCACGTTTTCAGGGAACGATTTCAGCGATACACACGTCCACCTCCCGCAAGCTCGCGGAATAAACTAGGGAATAAGGAGCTCCCGACCCGAACTCCGCCGGACAGATATAATGTATTTGCATGAGCGAGACAAAAGAAGGTGCACGGAGGTGCGCAGGAAAGAATTGGATGTTTATTGTAGGCTACGTGTAATAGGATAACACGCGTTGTGCGTGAGAGCTTTTTCGTGGTCGTGCGGTAGTTGTAAATATTGTGTTTCATATTCTATTATGTTTGCTAGAGTCGAGCGTTTGGAGTATGGAGTACAAGTTCGCAATAACTGGTATAGCCATCACAACTGAGTGATCGTATCGCGCGCATCATAAACATGAGTCACCGTGTCGAATACAAACCGACATCGAAGTGAAAATTTAGCTGCTTTAAACGTTACTTGGTAGAGGGAAATCAACACTCGACACGCGTCAGCAATGTGCTTATTGAATTGAAAACATGTTTAGTCGAGTTAGCCGATTTTTTGATAGATGGGGGGAGGATGTGATGAGGGGAGTAGGAGGAGCGGTTGTTATTGTTTTTGTTACTTTCACTACTAACGTTCTCAGTGACTGCGTGTTTTTTATTAAGAAAGAAGAATGTTCCACGATATATCATTGGCCTAATTGGAAAACGATTGGCTCACCAATTGGTTTATCTTTCAAAATTTCAGACCCAGTTATTTCACAGAATATTCACCAATTTATTTTGCACGCACACGTTAAATTACACAAATTTTAACCACCAAACAAAAACCAAAAAAACATTGCAGCGTTGTCTTCGAAACGAGTTGCAAGATTATTCTAGGCGTTTTATTGTGACGGAACAATATTTATTCTCCAAATATTGTCGAACTGCAGTCCGCTAAAGTACGTCAATTAAAAAACTGATGGAAGCGTACCGTGGAGTCATCTAACGCAGCAGTTGTATAATGGCTAGTAAATTAACTGAAGCCGAAAATCGTCAGAGCGGAATGCATAAAATAAATAGACGAGACGTCCGGGCGTTTGTTCCCCGTTCTAATTGGACACCGAATTCGTTGTTTGATGATCGATTTCCTTACGCCCCCTTGCGACAATCCAAGAGATCTGAATAATAACGATACTATTTGCGATTTTTATTAATAAATCAGCAATTATTTGTTCATCTCTATCAATCTAAGTGTTGTACTGTGTTGTGTTTGTCTGTAGAATGTATGATATGACCTAGTTTTTACTGATAGTGGGTTTCTCTTACTCTTATATACCTATCTTCCTCTCATTCACTGTCACTGTATTTCTTCGAGGAGAGAAACATATCACTCACATGATACTTTGATTACGTATTAAAATCTTTGTCAAAAATCCCAGGAAATCGAAGACAGGAACCTGTGGGATAATACACAAAAAATACACACAAATACACAATAAAACATCGGTCCTTCCGTTTCGGAATTCAGTCATATACACATATATAGAAAAGAAATGTATACATAAAGATACAATGATTTTACAATAGCGTTAGATATAGTAGTAACAATTAATTAATAGAGTAACAGAGAATGTTTACCTGTAATTAGAAAATGAGACGCTTCGTGGTTAATCCCCAACTTATCAAATTCCAATTAGCAAGGGGGATATTTGCAATAACATACCTATGTATAGTATATCTCCTGTATTAGTGATACGAATCGATTTTGTGTAATAATGTCTAGAATTTGACAGGCCCCTGGGAAATCAGTAAGGAGCAATTCCCCACAAGTCGCGTCTGATTACGTGTGCACCGTATAATGCGCACATCGTTCATAACAATGCATCAATTTTCATTGTTTCGGTATGTTTCTTGTGTACGTCGCAACGAACACTTTTAGCTTGGGTACTTTGAAATCCGATACTAACCTCTTTTTAAAGTTAAAACTTTTTGGGCGCCCTTCACTTGGGGAGTAAGCTGGTGACGGAAAGTGACGGCGAGGCGTTTGGAAGTTGTTTGAATTAGGAACAGTTTCGAAGAACTTTTTTTTCAATTATTTTTCTTGTATTCCTGTGAGAGCCTGTTTTGAGTTTTCACTTCTGTCAGCAGTCCTTATGACCGCCTGTGTTTTTATTGAATAAGGTGGCCAACGAACATGCGGCACCTGATTTTAAGTGACCGCTACCCATAGGCATCTGCTTCTATAAAAAACTACCGGTCGGATCTTGACAAAAAAAAAATTTGACAAGCGGTTCACCGGGAGCGGATTTAAACATACATTAAAAAAATACAGTCGAATTTATAACCTCCTCCTGAAACCTGAAGTCGGTTAAAAAGGTAACGAGTTGGAGATGCACAGAAAAAGGGATATTTCTATTTCTTATCCTTCCCCTTCTTATCTGTCAAATCCTCCATTCCTTTCCGGACTAGAATTTGACAAAACACATAATATTTCTATTTCCCGCCTGTCTTCTTTGAGAAGGTATTCTCCTGTCAAGTTGCCCCATTCGAGCAACAGATGTTTTAATTGCGGGCTCTACCACAATTTTTCAGCAATCGAGCTGCACGCTTCAGCCCATTAATTTTGTAAAAAAAAAGTGAGTGAGTGAGTGAAAAAGGGGTGAGTTGTTTGCTGCTGATGTTGATAAGTGTTCATTTCAATTGTCTGATGATTTCTTACAACAGTGGTCTCTACTGTATATAGTATACGAGAAGGATGAAATGACATAGCGGTACCTAACTAAGGGTATCCCAAATTCATACACATTAATAGAAGAAACGTGAAAACGTGCCAGGACTTTTTATTGCAGGAATAAAACAGCGCCGGCCACAATGAAAATGAAATGGACCGGGCGATGCTCGACCTCTTGCGACCCTAATTTACTTTTTACCCTCTCTGCAATTATTACAACATTTAGAATTTTAATAAGGTCTATTTCAATTAAAATAACATGAATGTAATTTCATCCTTTCCTAATAAGGATTGGGAAGAGGATTAGGAGGGGAAAAGAAAAAGGAAATATTTTTCCAGTCGTTCCCCTCACCCATCCATTAAAGGTAGACAACGTATCAGCAAGTTATTTGCTTGTTGCGGATCCCTATAGTGTGGCAGTCTTAACCGGGTGATCAGGTGAACCACTAGATTGTTTGCCTTCTTCCCCATTAAAAATTAACAAACTGGCCAAAGTGGCCAAGGATTGTCTTGTTTATATATACACCTATACATTAGGTGGGATTGTGGTCAGTTGAACTTTCGTTTATTCATAACAAAAAATGTACATACTATAGATACTTATCTAATCTCTTTGTGAATGAAATCAATTGAACGCTTTTATAATAAATAAAAACGGTGTAAATTTAATAGATATGTATAAAATAAAGTAAAATCTACACTTTCTATTGTCCGTGGCATTACGGCTCCATTCTAATAATTAAACTTGTAACAATGGCCGCACTAATAACTTTATTCAATAACTCGTTCCACAATGACAGGTCGCGTTATTCACGTGTCATGTTCGCGGACAAAAGGCACAGCAAAATGTATAATACGATCTCTGTACGTATTGTCCTCTGTGAATACACTCAAAAATTTTCATGCAAATTGTTCCCGACAACCTTGTCGCGCCCTTATGGTAATGTGCTTTGATTAAAATGTGTTTCGCTAACTACACGTTTTATGTATAATATATTAATTAGAATAATTTTATAAGCCTTTTAGAATTGTAACGACATTTTGGTCATAGTCATACATTTAGTTAATGTATTTTATTGTTATTATTTTAACTATTAATTAGCATTTCACCATGCTTTTACTTGACCAAAATTTGTATTCAAAGTACAATAATACTAGCTAGGTAGTGACCATGCCACCGGCGCGTTCGACTGGAGATCCCGGAGCCCCCAAAAGTGAGTTCACCTCACATAACCCTGTGTCCTCCCCAGGAAGCAGGGTATCTTGAATAAGATTTCCCCCCCGAAACCAAAAAAAGGTAGTGAGCATGCAAAGTGCATTAAACAGTGGTAGAGCCCGCAACAACAACATCTGTTGCACGTATTGGCCGGCTCGACCGGTGAAATACCACGACGTCACAGAAAACAGGCGTGAAGTAGAAGTGCTCAGCGTTTCGTCTGATGAGTGAGGTGCCGGAGGCCTAATTTTAGTCCTCTTCCCCTTTCCACCCTTTCCTCATAAGGATAGGACGGGAAGGGGAAGAGGATAGGATGGGGAGGGGTTAACGGGGGAAAGGAAATATCCTTTTTCCTGTCTATGCCCTCCTTTGTCCTTTAAAGGTAGGCAACGCATCTGCAACGCATTTGTCTGTTGCGGATGTTCATGGGCGGCGCTCACTTGACATCAGGTGATCCGCTTGCTCGTTTGCCACCTTCTCACATAAAAAAGATGTATAAATGTGAATACTGAATCAGTGTATTTTTATATATCTTCTATGTAATAAAAGAGAAAAGAGTTCACCTGAGCCTCATCCGCGCTGCCTACCTTCCATGGATAGAGGGGATCTACAGAAAAAAAGGTTATTTCCTTTGCCTATCCATCCACTTCCACATCAAATCCTACTCACCCTACCAAGGAGAAGGGGACCTTAATTAGACTGTCTCTCTGGACCCAGGCGTATATTCTTTTATTGATTACTGTATTGACACACGAAAATTTAATTTCAGACCCTGTTGAAGGTTTTATGAAATTGTCGCGCTATAAAAGGAAGAAAGAAAGAATAAAATCCTTCTAGAATGTTCGCAACCTTAGACAAAAAGTTGTATAATAAGCCGGCGCGCAGACATCAGCAGTTTTATGCAATTCCCCCCATTCCCGTGGCTCCTCAGGGAAATCTGCTCAACGGGTATGCAATGAGCAGTCTTGTATACCGGCACGGACATGCATTCAGTAAACTAGCCGTTGTTGGAACAAATTCGCCGGCAAATGGTACAATATTTGTTTGTGCACACGAGACGCTTGTTTAAAAAAATGTGGTGAATTTTTCCCCCGCTTCCATTGTAACCATCGGACGCTTAAACATTTGGCAAGGACCCATTCTTTTCTTGTAGATAATTCGCAAGTTTTTCAAGTGCAAATTTCTGTACTCGACTTTCGATTCGCGTGAACAACATGCGCAATATGCAACACGCATCAATATAATTTTCACTTCAGTCGGCAGTCCTTATGGCGGCTATACTTTTTTTTTTACTCTTCGTAACTTTTGCATACAACATAGGGTTCATTGTTTCCGTGTGTATTTCACTGCATGTATGCTCGTCGGTTATGGGTCCTTATATCGCCCTTTTTAGTAAGTCACTAATCCGATCGATATAAGTTCTCCTGGGCGTCCCCCACCAACACTGCCACTCACTTTTGGAACATAAATTTGTTTTGTTATTCTCTCTTCATTCATCCTTTCAACATGCCCGAACGACTGAAGCATACCTTTCTCAATTCTTATCACAAAGTTTATTTAAATATTTAAACATCATTTTGTTTTGAATTACAAACTTTAATATTAAAATTGTCCTCATTTTTTTAAAGGGAAGTGATGAGTAAGTTCAACATAAATTTGATAACATCTAATGAATTACGTTATCTGAACGGAATAACCCAAAATGTTCAAGGATTTGATTGCATTGTGCGAATTTTTAATCTGTATTCATATCATCGCTGACCCAGTTCGTTTAATTGGAAAGCAATAGAATCCAAGGCGCTCACCGAACACCTTTCGTCATTACCGTCCCACCATTTTATATTGCGATTCAAGCAAACTATAGCGTTAAGTCGTTCATCTAACGTTATTTAATACGATCCTGTAATTTAGGAACGGTTTCTTGCAAAAAATGTACAATTGTAAATATGTAATTAGTGTTTTTAACACGTATTAAATATAAGTTTTAAATTTTTCCCGTTCTCTTCCACAGAAACTTCAAATACACACTTCCGTGCGCATGCGTTTTATTGTACATGATTAGTTCGTGTTTATTTTTTATGTGTATGTACGGACACGTGGTTTGATCTATTATGATTAATTGAAATGTTCCCGATGTTTTTGCTACACGTATTGATTCATACGTCTTGATAATAATTAACATGTCTAGAGAGTTTTATAAGAGCATGTCGTTGGAGGTATTACGTATCGAATTCAATTAGCTATGTGCCCACGTCTGATAGACTGATGCATCAATCGGTGGAATTCCATTTATTTGTATCGCTTAGTGAGCCGGTCGGGATTGGATTAATATTTCCATCCTCCCCCATACCTATTTGAAAATGAGACCCGAATAAAACGTGATCTCTTTGCCGACATTTTTTTTTGGTAATAAATTATCCGGATTACATAGAATATCTGATTCAATTCTCGATTGCTTGTTAAGGAATAAGAAAAGCATTTTACATTGCTTTAAAGTTTCTTCAATAATATTAATTTAAATTGCACGTTTTGTAATACATTTTTTTTTCAGTATAAAATTATAAATATTCTTAGAACTAAGTATAGATTATCATAATTGCCCTCGAAGGGTAGGTATGTATGTTTGTATGTAATGCCAATTATATTGTGGACTCCTCTAATCTAAACGGCTAGACCGATTTTGAAGAGTGAATCGTTTTTAGATTATATACTTCTTCGGAGTGTCACATCATGTCCCTGACTATAACCCACATTACGCGAGGGCGTAGTAAGACCGTAGTCCATCGGTTTTGGCTACAGTTACGGCCGGTGTCAACTCACTCCAACCCTCTGTGGACGTAAATTATAAAACTGTCAATAATCATACTTTATTTTCTTGAAATTAACAATTGTATATTGGTTACCAATTCGCATCCAGTAATTCTACTGCTTTTACAATCGTTGAGTCAGATCTAGTAAGAAAACAAATACGATAGTTTAGTTTTACCTAGGTAATACAATCCCTCAATTGTTAGCATTAATTTGAAATTCATCTAATATCTATTTCTATAGATAAACTTAAGTAAATTAATACCTGCCGAGGCGAAGGGTAGCCGTCTCTCAGTTGGTTAGTAACCTTAATTCAATGAAGCGAAACCTTCGCGTTTACATTGTCTATGTTTATTTTAGAAATAGTTCACCCTTACATCACTTCTGTGATAATTTAATCAGTTCTGTTTATTTTTTGTTTTGTTTCTCAACGGTTCCCGGCTATTTACGGAAATTAAAGAAATAGGCATTAGCTAACGTTTGAATGAATGAAATTTCCGAAGAAATATTTTTGAGAAATAGGAGCTTACTTAGGTTGAAAAAATTGTTATTAAATTTTTGTTGACTATTAAAATTTTCTACAATTTTTATGTTCCTTTTTAATACTTAAATAACTACTTAAGAATCTAAATGAATTCGATAGACTTACGACGAATTATTCAAAGTAAATAGATAAAAGTTGTACACGAAAACACGAGAACACCTGTGTAAACTTATAATATACAATAGTAGATGTATTGTGAGGGATTTCATAGTTTCAATTACACACATAACATTAATAAAAGAAGCGGGACACACTGGTGCGGTTTAACACGCGCGTGGAAGCAATCTAACTTCTTGACAAGACAGATATAGTGTGAAGATTAAGAAAGGACTCTGGTGTCAGACAATTTACTGCTCTAATTAAAACAAAAGCCGTAGTAATATTTCAAAAAAGTATAAGATTGTTACATACCTAAATATATTTCTTCTTCTTTTCAGCCTACGGTCGTCCAATACTGGACGTAGGCCTCTCCTCTCGCCTCAAAGATTGGTCCCCTGCCCAGTTGACTCCCGCAACTTTGACCAGATCGTTGATCCATATTGTAAGCAGTCTGCCTACGCTGCGTCTACTTTACGTGGCTGCCATGCGAGCAATGTATCGCTCATGGCCTTTGTAAGCGTACCTATATGTATTAAAATCAGCAACAAGTCGGAGCGTTACCGATCATTTTGTTAATATAATATCTTCTTGCGTAGACTGAAAATCATCAAGGGCACTGGGCTACCTAAATGGCATACATTGCCTATATTTTATAGGAAAGAGGATGGGATATATAGAGAGGAATGGGATGGCATGAGATGAACACACAAAAGTAACAATACATCTACTGTTATGTTCAACAGTGGTAGAGCCCGCAATAACATCTTTTGCACGAATGGGCCGGCTCGACCGGTGAAATACCACGACGTCACAGAAGACAGGCGTGAAGTGGAAGTATTCTGCGTTTCGTCTGATGAGTGACGTGCCGGAGGCCTAATTGTAGTCCTCTTCCCCCTCCTACCCTTTTCTAATAAGGAAAGGATGGGAAGAGGAAGAGGATTTGACGGATGAGGAGGGGATGGACAGGGTATGGAATTATACTTTTTTCTGTTTGTCCCCTCCTTCCTCCATGAAGTTAGGCAACGCATCTGCAACTCATTAGCTTGTTGCGGATGCCTATGGGTAGCGGTACTTATTTCCAGGGGCCGCTTGCTCGTTTGCCACTTTGTAATATAAAAAAAATGTGTGTTGTATCGTCTAATTGTACAAAAAGTAATGCTCCTGCTTGTGTCTTTCCTTATATTTATTGATGTGACGCATCTGTTGGCGCGCTTAGGTTGTAAAACTGTCTGATTGATCTTATGAATCAAGAATGATCAACTTGCAATGAATTTAAATTGTTTCTCGTACAAACTTTCATCCCTTACTTTAGACTTATAGTGTGAATTACAAAAATAATTTCTTTATGCTGGCCTACGTTTTAACAGATTTTATTAAAAATAAAATGGCAGTTATAAAGATGTAATAATTCATTTCCTTTAACAAAATGAAGTAAGTTGTCGATGTAGAGCAACGTACCTTCAATAAATATTGCAGCTAGAGAAACAGAAGTGTTCTTATTGTATATTTTGTTCGACATAACTCGACGATTCGGCTCACGTCGCGTCGCAATGTATAGGGTCATTGTGATTGCAAACAATCAATACATATTTCCACGTATTTTTTTATTCACATTAACATATTGTCATATCTGTGTTATTCTCCGTATTATGATGCCAGGTATAAAAAAAAACTTTAATTATTACATACGAATTTTTCTCTTGTTCTAATACTAGTGACTTCTACTGATGTAGTAGTCTCTAGTAGTGGAAATGATAATTTAGAAAAATATGAACGATTAATTACGCCCGAAACCAATTGGGGTAGACAGAGATTACACATCAGTTACTATCACTGCCACAATTTTTGCAACGTTGACTTGTTACTCGTTCTGCATTCATTCTATAATTCTCGAGAATTTTTAAACCTTTTTTTCAAATTAACACTATCGGATACTAGAAGATACGTTTCCGGTATAGAAGGTGAACTTTTATTTCAGTTTTTAGGTTAGATGTAATAGAAATTAACTCCAGGACGAAGCAGCAGATTTCATCGTACTTATTCTGTTCTAACGTGCTTCTTCACAAAAACCCAACTTGTTAAAAACAATACGCATCCTTAATTATAACCAGATGAATATGGGGCAAATAATATAGCCGAATATATTAAAATATCGAAGTTTGTTTCAGCTTCCCAATGTTCAGGCTTGCTTATTTCGTTACGTTTATTTTATATTACATATTTACGTTTTATTTATATGAAAATGCGGATATCAGAGACTTAATCTTTAATTAAAAACTAATTTTCATACGTCGTAATTCAGATAGTAGCGTGGAAATCCCTGAGAGCAATCCAACTTTAACTGTCGAATTTGGGCAAACCGTTCCGCGATAACGTAAATTGCAATCTAAAAGCGATTTGGATTTAAATTCGCATTAGCTTAACGGAATCGGGATTAAAAATCAGCAACGGTCGAATAGTGGATGACGTTGAGCAATTAATCTTGTGGGACTTGTCCGAGCGTCCCCTGTCCGAGACAGTCCCGGCCTCACCGTAAATCTTGCGCACCCGCGTCCCGTCAGATATCTCGCTGCGCATACAAATTCCGCCTTCGAGCTTGCTTTTGAATAATAGAAATTTCCGAGACAAAGGGAATTATCTAGTGCTGTTCTCTGTTGCGTAAAATATACAAACGTCATCCCTGTTGAAATGAAATATTAAAAAAAAACAATCTCAACTCCCTAGCCAAGTAGTCCAATGGTCTATTCGTTACCAGGAGCGGACCGTATGGGCCTGGACTAATATTACTTGAGCGCATACCTGAATTATCAACTATTTGCCATTCAAAAAAAATGTTTTAGATATCTACGATATAGTCACACATTCTACGATATCTCAACAATATTCTACAATATCTATTTCTAATTTGCATTTGGTTTTGTGCCACAATCGCCACATGGAGGACCCAGAGCCTAGTGAGCAGCCAAAAGCCCATATATCCACAGGGCCCTAGGCTGCAGCCCGAAAAGCCCTAACGTACATCCATTCATTCCATTCCATCATAATAAATATACGTTTACGTTTTATGAGAACGTAACACGTTCCTGTAAATAAGTAATTCAAGTTACAACAATAACTGGAGGGGAAACTGTAACAAAACAAGTTGTAGTATTGCCAAATATTCACGATATAAAATTCTGATAATAATAATAATAATAATTGATTTTTTATTCATAAGTTTATTTATAATTCTTTTCTCTTTCTTTTCTATGTTTATCGAAAATATTTAGCATTACTCTGTAATTTAGTGCATGCTATGGTCGCCTGTAATTAAAATTGCTGTTAGTTCCAATTTTTGTATTACATTGTATATTTGTGTTATTGTTAAATATGTTGGCAGCCCTAGCAAATAAAAAATAATGTGAAAATGACGCCTTTCTGATTTAAGCGAGCAAACGCAAGAGTCGGTAAACGTTAGTTTTCTAAAGAAGCAGGCTACAACTGAAGAGAAAATTTTATCTTATAACTTCGTAATTGCACTAGTTGTATAAACCTACAGACCTGTAGTTTTGCATATTAATTGGTATTGGGAAGGCGAATTAAGCTATGTAAGTAATTAGTGGGGGTTATCACCTAGGTTGCTTGATATCCCCCGTAAAACTTACACTTTAGTTAATCTCAATTATGTAGTAGAATGATGACTGATATATAATTCGTGTATTTTCGTGGCCTGTTAGATAGTATCGCATGTTTCACACTCGACAGGGGATAACACGCCGGGACCCAGTTGAGAGGAATTCTTACTCACATGTACTCCGGGTGTACACGTTTTATCTCAAGCTATTAAA
The DNA here is from genome assembly GCA_029849275.1 of Papilio elwesi. Lineage (NCBI taxonomy): Eukaryota > Metazoa > Arthropoda > Insecta > Lepidoptera > Papilionidae > Papilio > Papilio elwesi. The sequence continues at coordinate 9,893,786 of CM056697.1, forward strand.
GCGACAAATTATTAAGTGTTTGTACATACAAGGAGTATGATTTTAATCTTTTTTTTAGTTAAAGAAAATTTTCCAAAATCCTACATCTGAATAAAAAGTAAACCTTAAATGAATCTCATGGTAACATCAATGTTTGTGACGATTTCGTATAAAATCCACATAAACCTAATGACATAAACAGAATAAACATTATTTTGGATATTCGCGAATAGAGTTATTGTTTATTTGGGCGTCTGATGTAGCTGCTTCCAGCACAGTTTTCGTTTTGATTTGAATTGTTCTTAAAAGATAAAATACATAATTATAGATTTATTGGTAATTAAATAATTAAACAAATTGTGTTGACATAGAAAGTCTATATCGAGTTTTAAAGCACCATTAACGCCATCTAGAGAATAGTTTCGTCAACTAGATCTGATTGGGATTCTATAAGTATAATCCGCTTTGATATATTTGCTTTTCGAAATGAAATGATTGCTGCTCTTTGCTCTCTCTCTCTCTTCTCATCGCTTTATAAAAAAACATATTTTAAAACACGGATTGTATCAGAATCTTCATAGTATGTACAACTAAAAACGAGAAAATACCATCCTCAATTTGTATTACAAGGGTGACACAACGCCGCGGAGGCGTTCGCTATGCCACGCTCATTTAAACAATAATATGATAACGGAATGTCAACCCTAAGGACGTGTGTGTGCTCCTAGAGCTCTTACTTAAAATATTAAGCCTCCAATCTAATTCTACCTAAAATATACCTAGATCGAATCTCTTAAAGTGACAAAGCTATCTGTAAATGAAAAAAATCTTGTGCTTTAACTTGATCTAATCTATCAACTTAAAGTCATTCTTTAACCCAATTGGGCTATACAGTGATAGGAATCGCTGTTTGTTTTTCTTAGCGCTTCCTCGGTTCTATTAGTAATCTTCTTTGTTCTTCTCTTTTCCCATGAGATCGGGTCTCCTCACTTTCCTGCGCCAAGATGATCTGTTTTGGTTACTTGGGGTGGCACTAAGTTTTGTAGAGGTCTCATTTTACATTCGACCATCAAATTGAAGAGGGATGTACTATTCTATCTGTACATTGTTCTCGTATGTTCACAGCAACTTGGACTACATAATCTTCAAGATGTCTTTCTATATACGCCCATACCATCTGAGTTGGTTTTCCGGCACTTTTTCGATTGTTACGACTTTAAAGCTATTAGGAGTACAGGGTCAAAATATCGTCATTTGCATCGCACACATTTTAAACAATTTTCAATAGATCAGAGATTCTTGAGATAAGAATTAAGGACCTAAAAATGTGACATATCTAGAGAAGCATATAACGTACTAAGTATATTACATTTTGACAGTGGAAGAGCCCACAACAACATCTGCACAGAAAAGTAGCGTGAAGTAGAAGTATTCTGCGTTTCGTTTGACGAGTGAGGTGCCAGAGAAATTCTACTGCTCTGCCCCTTCCTATCCATCTCTAATATGTATAGGGAAAGGGGAAGAAGATTTGACGGGGACACCTCCCCGATTGTTTAGATAGGATGGATAGTTTTTTTATTCCCTCCTCCGTCCAATAGATACGGTGCAACTCAATAGCTTGTCACAAATTCCTATGGGTACCGTTCACTTAATGTCGGGTGAACCGGTTTCTGCTATGAAAAATAACTATATATAAGTTATGATTATAAAAATAAATTGCATATGCAAATTTTTCATACAACTTTACAAATCGAGTGCATATACATGTAAGAGCAATGCCTCGATTGTTACTTTGTGCGACTGGTGTTAAAAATGTTATTAACTGTAACACATGTCACATCTGGCAAATTAACCAAGTGATAAAGGACTAAATGATTACCGCTAAAATTATCCTGTTTTGTACATTGAAAGCTGCAGATGTAATTGATGCACTTCGTTAAAAACATTCGCCATTTGAACACGCTACACATTTGAAGCACCAATAGCCTAATTATTAAGAATACGGACAGCCGATCCATGGGTTCAAATTCACCATTAGATGCGCTTTTATAATGAACCATGTCCTAGCCCGACCCGAGGACCGTTCTTAACACGATAGTATAAATAAATTAAGTCGTTTGAATAAAAAAAAACAATTAAAAAATAACAACAAATGAAGTTAATAAATTTCATTAAATCGTTAATTTTACCTTAAGAATAAAACAACGAACATTTATTTATTTTCAAGACACACATATAGTAAATAAAATATTGCAAAAGTTTGTTGAATAAAATGAACAATAAACATTATAAGTTGAGTGGCTACAGTGGCCACCGCTACATTCTTTAAGTATAAAATACGCAATAAACTAACGAAATCAACAAGAAAATATTTTCCCAAGACAATAATGTAATAACGTTTTCCTCCGCCATCTACCCGCGGCAGTACATTCGCCACTTGGAATTTCATTCAGCTAAAAGCAGTTGTGTGTGGACTTCGCGATATTACACGCCGCTATGTAAAGGTCAACGCCCCCAGAAATACTTCGCCAAGACAATAAACTTCTTTGTTCTATCAGCTATGTATTACTTTGTAAACGTATTGCTACTTATGAATAGGCCAAAAATACATAGTGTATGTCTCACCAAAAAGGTTCTAAAATCATTTAATCACAATCTATACATCTACGTACATCTCTTATATTATATACTTATAATTCTCAATTAAATAAATTAACTGCTTATTTATTTAGTTGGCAATTTTTTGGCTACAATTTGTCATAAAGATTATAGCCTTTCATTACGCATTGGTATTTTCTATTTGTGCATTACGATGATTGGAGACTGGTTTGGAGAGCTTGAGGTTCTATCTGTGTCCCATACTAATCAATTTATATTAATACTAAAAAGCCTAGAATGTACGCGGTATTCAGTTGCAATGTATTATTCAGTATAATACAGTTTTTAAATATTGAATACAAATACTAAATAACTGATTGAAAATTTTAATACAAGCTGGAGTTGCTGCAAAACGCCTAACCAGGTGCACCAACCACACAGATTACAGCTTGTTTTCCAATTCACGACAGTCAAATCCCACACACATTCCATCCCATCCCCTCTCTTTTTTCTTATCTATCTTTCTCCATCCTTAAGGCTGGTAAGGTATCTACAACTCATATTGTTGGTGCTTTTTTATGGGTCTTTAAAGACAATATTCAATACGGCATTGATAATAAATCTACAAGATATTATGTACGTATACATTGTTCTAAAAATACACCGAAATTCGATGGCATCGGACAGCACTTACAAACAGTTCCCCGGGGTAATTCACGTAAGAGCCTGTATGTAAGTGTGCATTACCAACAAAGAACCCCATTGACTTAATTCCCATGAGATTCCGAGAGTGGGTAAGCGGTTAGTCAATAACGTTTATGTATATTGAATTATATATGTACTTTTTATGAATAGCGCAAATTGTAAAATATCCTCCATCCGTTTACTATTTTCCTCCCTGAAAACTTTTTAATTTGATTCGATATTATATATACATGGAATTATAGTTAAAAAAATATATTAATATCCTAAATGCGAAGGTTTGTATTTAAGGATGTATGTATGTATGTTTGTTACTCGTTCACGCACGAATCTGGATGAAATTTGGCACAGAGATAGATTATACTCTGGAATAGCAAATAAGCTACTTTATCCCGGAAAAATTTACAGTTTCCGTGAGATATTTTTCTTGTTTTTTACAAGTGCATATCTACGTATATAAGAGGCGATGTTCCCTATTGATTCCGAAACGGATACCCGGGCGAAGCCAAATCACTAGTATGTCATAAAGTTGTTACCGTAATTTGCCATGGCAACCGATATTAGGTTTTATATTTCTAATCCTCTGGAAGTTATTTTTGCGGGATAAGCAATTTGGTGTTTTTCTGTACCCCTAAGAATGTGTGTGCCTTGATGTACAAAACAAACAGTACTTCAATCGCATTAATTATATTAGTTGTGATTGTGCTTTTTGGTACACATAGGCCAACCCTTCAATACTAATATGCCACTTTTATTATCTATATAGTAGGTAATATTTGCTTTGCGAAACCATTAAACCATACAATAGGGTATCCTATTACAAGACTCGAGCAAACATTTATCCTGGACCATATACTAATTACTAATTATCTCTCCCCATCCACCATTGTGTTGTCCTCTAGATGGGGTACCTAAACAAATTACGTCATTTCCTATTGTACAGATGACATATTTTAATGAATCCTTCGTAATTATCTGACCTGAAAGTGACACATTTCTTATCTTCTCTTTCGTGGTCTCCTCTTTTTAATATAAATCAGATAGTAAATATTTATGCAATTTTCTTGTAAGAAACTGGCAAACTAACAGTTCACCTGATCTTAAGTGACCGCTATCCATTGGCATCAACAAGAAAATTATTAGCAGATCCGTTCCCTACCTTTCATGAACAAAGGAAAAGGATGTTTTCCTAGTTCCCTCCACGTCTAATCCTCTTTCCCTTCCCATCCTATACTTATTAGGAAAGAATGGGAAAGAGAATTGAAGTCCTCCGGCACCTTACTCATCGGGCGGATAGCGAGTACTTCTGCATCACGCCTGTCTTCTGTGAGGTATTTCACCGGTCGAGCCGGTATATTCATGCAACAGATGTTGTTGTTGCGGGACTCTGCCGCTGTCAAAATTTAGGGAATGATTTTAATATTCCCCAACCTCATGCCTCAACATATTCCAATTAATATTTAATACTAGTTTATAAAACTTTAAATACAAGCAAAGTTCTCTTTACGTAAAGCATTGTTATTTCGATTATTACCAGTAATAATATCATTTTAAAATTTAAAAGTAAGGCAGTACCTTTTTTATTCTGATATCAAAACTAGAGATTAATTACTAGTATAATAAAGTAATTCCATCTGTTCCTGATACAAGTGCACATTTTAAATTTTCTTAGCCGTCGTCGCCGTCGTCGTTTCAGCCGATATTTGTCCACTGCTGGACGTAGGCCGCTGATCGCCACAAAGATCGATCCCCTGCCACCCTCATCCAGTGGGCTCCCGCAACTTTGATCATCGGTCGATCGTGTGGGAGACCTACCTGTTTTCTTAGCATATTATTATAAATATATATTAAATATAACGTTATTTGAAACAAATTCTTACCAACAATTTAAATGCTAATGAATTAGGGGTTGCAGTAATCACGATCACGATTTTAGGTACATATATATATATCAAATCTTATTATAGCTGATGAAACCGCGGGTGCGATTGTATTATTTATGAGCTAGTTTGGTATATTCTTAACATTCAAGGCAAGTGGAGACAACTCTCACAGTCGTCTCTGCGTACTACGTTCAGTTTATATGATTTATAATGTTTGTACGTGGAATTTCATATGAATATCTTAGTAGGAATTTGTACTCGAGTGTTGGCAGACGTCGCTTCTTATTCTAGGCGATTTAAGTGATCAGGTTTCGAATTCTCCGGTACAGAAATCATTAAAACTATTGGAATGACCTTGATAGCACGGTGGTTGTAACTCGACCTATATATGTCAGCAACAGATTATGAACTTTGTCAGTTTGTAATCAGATTAAAGTAATATTGACAGTTTGACGTATCACGCACGAACTATTTTTATTAAAACAATCATGTCCAACCCAATAAACCTAACCTGTATTTATCATCCATTCTTATAGTTCTAACGCAAGGAAAATATCAGGTTTTCATGTAGACATACGGCAGGTCTCTATTCTTTCATAGTAGAGATACCGCGCCTTCGAACGAAGCGATTCGAATCTTCGTACGTCTTGCGAACGGCAAATGATTGGCATAAGTTGCCAGCGTCAGTATTTCCGTCCGATTACGACGGTGGAACCTTCAAGAGAAAAGTGAATAGACAGTTTCTAAACTAGTGCGTACCATCTTTAGACCACATCACCACATAACATTAGGCAGGATTGTTGTCAAGCGCTAGTTTATACATTATGAAAAAAAGAAGTCACAATTTACTGACTGTATATAACATCCGATTTATAAACTGACGAAGTTCCCAGTTTGTCGGTGACGTATACACCAAATCGTACCTTGTGGATTGTCAATTAGCGAAGAGTTTATTTGAAATAGTGCAGTAAAATAATTTCAAATGTTTTTTCGACTTTATGTTGACAAATTTTGTTCAATTTTATTTAATCTCTGTAAACGTGTAATATTTTATAACAAGCAACCCTTCAAACTATTAATATAATATGTTGTCTAGACGCTCCGTTAGCGGAAACTCAATCTATTAACATGGAACCATTTTAGTTAGATAATTTAATTTAAAATACTGAGTTGGCTGTACTCGTTGGTATTTTATAAAAATCGTATGTTTTGATATCGAGTCTGGTATTCTCCGGTGTGTTCATTGTTAGCTTTCCTGGTGGTATTAAACAAAGAAGAAAGAACGACGTCTACACAGTTCTAATAAATAAATACATGATTTCACTTTTTAGGAACTTACGAAACACGTTTGGAATGATAAATTCTCCATTTCTGTCTATGTTTTGTCTATGAACTTTACTTTATATACCAAAAAGATTTACTGAAATTGCGAAGATACAGCGTGTTGTTGACGCATGGTAAGCATGTTGTTGACGCGAACCTATAATATTATTATACCTACCCTACCAAAAGTATCGTCTAACACGGCTAAAGAAGTTTTCACTTCATATAATAATTTGAATAGAAATTAATTTCATACATAATAATTAAACACTTTTCTTGTCATACAAATAACGAACTACGCCCGAGAGTAGGATAATAAAGTCTATACGGACTGGTCATAATTAAATCAAGGAAGACATTTCTCTCGGCCTTGAATACCCGGGCGGGGTTAGTGCCAATTGGATATGGAATTAGATTGATTGACAATAGGACCAATCGATTATTCACTAAGATTAAAATAACCTAGTTTCAGCACATTCCGTTTGACAACTTTACCAAAAGATTGACGAGACGACTTTTAAGCAAACGTATCGTTAGTTGGTGGATATAGGAAATATACATAGGTGGAAAGTTCCATCAGACGTAGAGATCTATACAGGAATGGATGAGGATGAGAGGATGAGATCCAAGCCGCTATCGACTAAGTTCTTGAGGTCTAAATAGGGTTGCCTCATTTTTTAGAGTAAAACAGTATTTTTGGTAGTTATAAAAATATAGCACATTTAATATATTTGAAATATTATTTTTATTATTTTTTATGAATATTCAATGGAAATAGATTACAAATGTTTAATAATGTTCTTATTGTATTTACTATTACTCTTTGCTTTGATAAGTGTGACAAACATAGATCAGCGTCGTTAATTTCGTTTTGAAATTCCCTCCGCGACATTTTACTGTACACTGATATACATCCACTGTGCGGCGTGTTCACAGTTAATATAAAAAAGCACGGTCCCTAGGTCCACCCTAGGTCCAATTGTGATAATGAACTCACGTCAATAATGAACGTCTTTACCGTTATTAAGACTAATAAAAGGCTATATTATTTTACTATTAATAATAAATAAGAATGATTAATCGAAAATATCCAGCTTTTTACTAACAACTTTTAATATATGTACAAATATTATTAGCGGGGAAATTCTTGAGCGCGCACTTAAACGAAGATCTAATCTCTTGGAAATGGTACTTGGAATAGCTTTCATCGAGTTACCTTTTGTTGCAGACTATTCATTTAAATTCTTCTATCGCATCTGTAGTGAAACCATTCGTTGAATCTGAAAATTGGTACTTATGTATTATTCCAACAAATCGTGTTGGCTTAATAATCTTGAACAACTTGTTCCCTTACATACTATTAACAACCTGCCCGAGCTTCGTTTAGGTAGACATAACACAGAAAGTGAAAACTCGAAACAGGTGTGAAGGTGCGACAATGTCCCAAAATAATAATAAGATCATAAACAAAAATAACTTTGTGCCTTAACGATAAAATTCAAAATCGAGTGCAAGTTCTTTTTTCATAATAGAAGGTGGAAAACGAATAAGCGTTTCACCCCATAGGTATGTGTACGCATATATGTTCCCTATAGACTCCGAAACCGCTGAAGCGATTTCGTTGAAATTTTCAGGTTATCTTCGGGTTCTCCTAGCGGGTGATTCTGTGAGTTTGGTGATGATCGAATCATCATATTTAATACTACCCATGTATAACTTGAGTGGATTACTAGTATTAGTATAGATGAAGGGGCAAACGAGCAGTTGGTCGCCTTATGTTAACAGCCGCTTGATATTCGCAACTCCGGAGCACAAGTTCAATTCCTACTTATAGGCTACATACATATTAAAGCATAGCGATATTCATTATCAAAATGAAATTTCAACTCATATCCGAAAAACATGCGTACTGTAAAAATGTGCTCTCTCATGTATAAGTAACATAAAAACCTATTTGTAAGGTTCAGTAAAATTGCGCCATATATAGATTCACTTTTGAATGGAAACTGGGGCAAGTTTTAAGCATAACAATGGAATCGAAGCGTTGGGGTTTTCGCTGCGCTCTTTGCGGTCACAATCGAGATCACTTTGCGTTGAAAGTAACTTGGTAATAACTTGCATCCTACAAATATAGATTTTGTTTATTGAACAAAGATAATAATGATGAATGCTGCTATAAGCACAGTAGTGAGGAGTCAGCATGTGTCTACGAAAGCTCGTCTGGCAATACACAATATTGTACTAGTTCCCTTTTTAATGTATGGAAGTGAGAGATGGGTGTGGATTCCTTAAGTAGTAAGCGTGCGTTATAAGGAAAAAGTGTGGCTTTAAAGTGGACGTTGTAACTAGAATTGAGAAAGTATGCTTTGGTGGTTCGGGCATGTTGAACGGATGAATGAAGAGAGAGTAACTATAACAAATAGTGGCAGTATGCAGCAAATGTTGGTAGTTGGTAGGTCGCCCTAGGAAATACTTCCTGTATTGCTCACCACAAAGATCATTCCCTGCCGCACTCATCTAGTGGACTCCTGAAACTTTAACTTGATCTTCGGTCCATTTTGTAGGAGGCCTACCTGCGCTGCGTAGACCTGTAAGTAGACCGTTACACAAGGACATTCCAACCCAATCGGCCACCAGATTTGCGTGTAATGTACGTTTTAACAGTGGTAGAGCAATAACAACATCTTTTGCACGAATGGGCCGGCTCGACCGGTGAAATACCACGACGTCACAAAAGACAGGCGTGAAGTAGAAGTATTCTGCGTTTCGTCTGATGAGTGACGTGCCGGAGGCCTAATTGTAGTCCTCTTCCCCCTCCTACCCTTTTCTAATAAGGAAAGGATGGGAAGAGGAAGAGGATTTGACAGATGAGGAGGGGATGGACAGGGAATGGAATTATCCTTTTTTCTGTTTGTCCCCTCCTTCGTCCATGAAGGTAGGCAACGCATCTGCAACTCATTAGCTTGTTGCGGATGCCTATGGGTAGCGATACTTATTTCCAGGGGCCGCTTGCTCGTTTGCCACTTTGTAATATAAAAAAAATGTGTCTAATACAATATTAATATGTTACAAACCTATTTGTGATTCTAGTATAGGAATATTGTTTCCGTCCAATTATGACGCGGTACTCCCCTAATATCGCCCTTTTTTAATAAGCCACTAATCTGATCTATTTTAAGTCTCATAGGGCGATCCCTACACACGCTGCCACTAACTTTTGCTGCATAAAATTTCGTTATTCTCTCTTCCTTGATGCTTTCAACATATCATTAATATCTAAGTGTTTAAATAAAGTTACCATAAATACACTTCGGAGTAGCTGGTACACTAGAGGGAATGTTAATGCATAAAATAGTAAAAACTGTCTTTGTTCAGTACCATTAAACAAGTTTAACTCGTCTTACCGAGTGAATCGAGTTATTGAGTTTTCACTTTATTCGGTCGCCTCAGAGTAAGCTTTGCTAAATGGTGTTTGGAATTGCTTTTATCGAACTTATTTTTATTGAAACCTGTTATGTATATTACATTACAAACTATACCCTACAGTTTTGTAATAGCAATTTCACTCAGTTAAAAGAGTAAAAAATAAAGGCGCTTGAAAAATTTTATATTCATTCAAACGTAGTAACTAATGTTTTATTAAAAGGGGAACATACATACTCATTATGCTCCGTGGGGATTTAAGCCAAAACAAATCTCTGTTATAGAAGGGATTACTTACAAACACTCACAATCTCCCCAAATAAAGTTTTCGTGTAAATATTGACTAATCATCATGTTTTGTGGTTTACTAGCGACCCGCCGCGGCATCGCAAGTACAGTAGAATCTTATACGTCTTCTTTAACAATCAACGTTGTTTTACAAGGAATTTGCATGAAAATATAATGCATTTTATACGATATAAAAATCAGTAAATCCCTTAAAAATAACCGTGGTAGAGCACATCGACAACATAAGTTGCACGAATGAGCAGGCTCGATGTGTGAAATACCACGACCTCACAGAAAACAGGCGTGAAGCAGAAGTACTCTGCGTGTCGTCCGACGGCTGAGGTTCCGGAGACCTAATTTCAGCCTTCTTCCCCTTCCTACCCTTCCTTAATAAGGATAGGACAGGAACGGGAACAGGATTGGCCGTCGATCAAGATTAGACAGACGAAGCGATGACAATTTTGCTAGTTTTATACACTGTAATTGGATATGCAGGGATAGATACTCGTAGATCTTAACATAAGCTTACTTAAATGAGCATGTATATGTTAAGCTTATGTTAAGTATACAAACAATATACATAACTAAAAAATGCAAGGATGCCTGTATATATAATATAATGTACTTCCTGTGTTAAGTTTTCCATTTCTTTACCGCAACCCTAGCGCACTTCAATTACAAAGGATTTTGCATGTCTGCGGATCTTACGTGGAAACAATATAGTTCGCCAGGGGTGAGCCGTAGGTATTCATTTCACAAAATAGAGCCCCTGAATGAGGGCTATTTGTTGTGCACTCGTCGCTCGGCTCGTCTGTTTTGTCCGGAAATAACGTTTGAAGGGGATTTAGGGGCTTCGATCTTTTGTCCTGTATTTTTCCTTATCCGACTTCTTCAAGAATTTGGGATGTGTAAGAACTTGCTATATAAAAAAACCTTTTATACAATTTTGCGTTCAAAGCTACTTTTAATTTGAAAAAATTCACCGTTTTCTTTCAGCAAATTCAGAATATTTCGTGACGAATAGAAGCAAAGGAATGGATAGCGGCGGCCTGCAAAACTTCCTCATAAGATCAGAAAGAAGTATCTTTCTTCAGGCCGTTAGTTTGTAAAATATTGATACGTTCTCGGCCGAGCCGGTACAGTCGTGAATTGACGCGGAGTCTATAATATATTTAGTGGTCAATTCTTATAATATGGTCAGTGTAAACAATACTATCTGTTCATAGAGTTGAGGAGATATACAGGCATATGTAAGCCATGAAAGGCTTTCGTGCATGTGGTCGTGTAGTGAATATTCTATATGTACTCGTTTATGCATAAAGCTTCATCGCATCTATTGTTTGGGTCTAAGCATTAAGGGTAAATTGCGAACTAACGCATGCGCTCACGTTACAGCTGCCAAGATATTGTGTAACCTTATTATTCTTATTATTTTACAACTTATCGTAAATAACTATGTATGTAAAATTATTAAAAAAGTTTTATCTATGTATGTAGACAAAAGACGAAACTGACTGACTGATATCCAAACTACTGGGTTTAGAGACTTGTAGTTTTGCGCAGAGATTTTTGTTGATGCGCAGGCGAGCACTAAAAAGGATTTATATTAATTAATTCCCTAAAGGATTAAACTAGGGGATGAAAGTTTGCATGGAGAAACTATCCGCGCGAAGCCGGATCGCCAGTATTATATAAGCCTATCACATTTGAATTATTCTACCACGGTATATTGCCCTTAGATCGCTTGGATGGTATCACCGATGTGATTTTATTTTAAAATCTAGATTATATAGAAACACGTTAACAATTGAAAATAACTGGCACCACTATTCCAACTATTCCACTATCGCACAGGTCACGTTGAGGTAGTTTCAAGCGATCGAAGTGGAATAAACCTCTACAAGGTATCACTTATTGTTTATTAAAGATAAAATGGAAGAGGTGGAACTGAATTTCAGTGGAGTGATACTCATTAAGTTTGGGTAAGTTTAAGATGTCGTTAAGTTAATAACTCTAACACATTAGTACCACTTACTACGATTGCTTTTAGGTCATAGGATCAAATGCACAGTAAACTATTATCATTACAATGATTGTATTTTTCCATTGACAAATCGAAAAGCTAATATTTAACTAAACAAATCTTTGCGTCAGCTTTTCACAGCACCTTAATTTAAAACTCTATGATTTCTTATAGTTACAGGAATATTTGAATTTAAATTATATATGTATATTATATTTTTTGCCGAGCTTATTTAATTTTTATGTTCCCGACGTTTACTAAAGTAACAGTGTAGTAGTTTACAGCACTCATTGTCACAGCGTACAGGTCAAATATTTCCTCGTTATAATTATAATACAGATATATATTCATTTTTACGATTCAATCATGCGCGTATCCATTGTAACAACATAATGGTTCCGACGCTACCTCGTTACCTTTTACGATTGCCCGTTCTATAAATGTTAAATCTGTAATGTGTGCAATTTACTCCGCAACAATGCTTTTATTAATTTTAAAATATATATTTTAAAGAATACACAATGACTATGCTTTATAAAATGGACTTTAATACTTAACCAAAACATTGAGTTGAAATCCGCCGATTAAATTATGTATGTAATATGTTTAAATGAAATATGAATGAATACTGTCATCCTCTTTGATTTAAACCAAGTCAAAATGAGTGGAAACTTAGTACGGAGACGCCAAAAATATATAAAACAAACTGGCCCGGCAAACTTCGCTCCGCCCCATAATAAATAGATGGCTTAATATTTTGGCGATAATGGCTTACATATAAAAGATAGATATATACTGTCGCGCTATCTTTTTAGAACCATTTAAGGCAAACATTTCCATTATACATTATATACGTGTAAGTCTCGGTTTTTGCAGCGCACACCAGAATAGCTCGCTTATGGTGTAATTTTTTCTTCTTACTTGAAACTTATCGTGATATTTTGGACAACTCACACAATATCTTTATATATTGTAGCAATATATATTATTGTAAAGCTTAATTAAAATCCCTTTAGTAGTTTTTGCGTGGATGAATAAAAAATATACAAGCTTTCGCATTTATAATATACATTAGTAGGATAGTACGATTACCTCTTACATCCTAATATTTGTGTGAATTCAAATGAAAGTAAAGCTATCTACTTACTACCAGGCGCAAGGCACAAGGCGAGCCACTTAGAGTTTTGAAAGAGGTAAATGGAGCGTGTGCTGGTGCGTCACTCTATGCGCACTGTATTCGACATCCTAGTTTCCCCACGACGTTTTCCAAGAATACGAAAAGCGATATCGTTTGGATTTCACAATTAACAAAGATATCAAGGTTGTTCAATGGACCTTAAAGTACCTAAAAATTGTTATAAACATTAAAACAGTTGCTAGGTTCTATTTTAACTGTAAATTGGCTTTTTTATTAAATCAAAAATTAAAGCGTGAAACTGGCTGAATAATTGAGAAGTACGTAATTCGCGTGTTTTAATCGATATCATAAATATTAAAATTTGCTTACCAATAAGTTTCAATATACGAATATAGATACATCGATCTATTTTAATTTATAAACAACTCAACACTAATACGACGAAAAGATTATTAATGGGATAATAGTATTGAATATAGAAGTGCTTTTAAAAACTGTTAAATTAAATAGTGGATAATGGTTTTAACTACGGATAAAGTGTCGTTTTACGACAAATCAATAGCAAACTGTTGTAACTCTAATGCGAACAACCATTACAAACCTACGTTCGCACAAGCTCGGTTAATCGTTTCAATGATCGCTTCGTTTTATGACCTATTTTTTTAAACCTCTATCTACTTTATTACCAAGTTATACTGCTTTAGCGGATATCTTTTCGGGTTACATTTTAATTTGCTTTTTTTAATATGAGGTGATAAACGAGCAAGCGGTCCATCCGACTTCAAGCGACCGCCTCCCATAGGCATCTGCGACAAGCTGATGAGTTGAAGATGAGTTGCCTACCTTTAATGGACAGAGGAGGGCAAAGGCAGGAAAAAGGATATTTAATTTTCCCCGTTAACTCCCTCCCCGTTCAAATCCTATTCTCTTGAGGAAGGGGAAGAGGACTGAAATTAGGTCTCCAGCACCTCACTCATCAGATGAAACGCAGAGTACTTCTACGTCACGCCTGTTTTCTGTGATGTCGTGACATCTCACCGGTCGAGTCGGTCATTCACTCGACTGATGTTATTGTTGCGGGCTCTACCACTGTTAAGTAAATAATAAGAAGATAACATAGAAAAGAATTTTTAAAATCGATTCTGTAGATTTACTAATTTAACCAAATGGTTATGGTTAAAACATTATTTAAAGTTGTTAAACTTAAGTTAACCGTTAAAATAGAAACGGTAGTTTTAATTAATAGTGTTCATCTCGTCCGAAACATTTCGAAACTGTTACAAAGGTTTAACCGTAATTCTTAACTAACTTAAAGTTGCAAAGTTCGGGGCTAACTGGCGCTTCAAACTATATCCAACTATGTCGTCACTTGGCCATATGATAGGGTTCCGAGTGCGCGCAATATGTTGTTTACAATTTCAATCTTCTAGACGCTGTCATTGAGCTTAGATTTTCAAACAAATAACTCGAGTAATTTTAAGCTTCCATTGGAGCTTTTAGATTTTGTCAATTAAAATCAAGCTACACTAGTCTCCTGTTACACATTCATGTTGCCTTTTTGGAGTTTATTCCCTTAGAATCGATTTTCATAAACAAGCTCGGGGTATGAAAATCAATGGACAACCGACAGACGGATTGTAAAGATTGGCACATTCCTGTGTTTGGTAGCGACATACATGCTGCTTTATCGTTCTTTTATTATAATAATGCGATCCGTTCGCATAGCTTTAGCATAGCAATATTTGTGCATTACATAATTTTGTAAAATTCACCACATGTCACCGACCAAATGTTACCAAACCTCTAATTCATCCGTACTCTTTGATATTTTGATTCTTGAAAACCACATCACACAAAACCCGACGGTTCGATCAATCTCTAGTTGTACTTCCAAACGTCTCTCCTGGGTTCATGAGCGGCATCACGTGACATCAAAAGACGCGAACATTATCCTACTTTTATTATTTCCGACGTTTTCCATTTCCCGATTTCTTCACTACTATCTCGTATCCATAAGTACGATACAGTGTCATAATGTATAACACACACGGAATTCTCAAAGCTGTGTTTGTGAGCGCTCGCACTCGAACAATGGCACGGAAGAGAACACGCGAGTGGGTAACGGTATTGATCTGATATTCTGCACGCACGATGCTTTTAGAAACTAACAAATAGTAGTGGTCCAACATTGGCTTTTAGTTTTTTTTAATTAATTTATTTAGTTACTTTATTATTAATTAAACGAAAAAAATATTATAAATTACTTTAGTTATTTGAATTACAATCTTATGTAATATAAAAATAAATATGTGCTCACGCCCGTAACCCGGAAGTGCAGGCAGAGAGCAAGGATTTCAATTTGGCGCGATCCTGGCACACTTCTCGCGTCTTTTACATTCATACATCTACGCATGCATGGTTGTTGGTTATAGGTGCTCCTTATATCACTATTTTTAGTAAGCCACTAATCTGATCGATATTAGTTCACTTAGAGCGTCCCCTACCAACATTGCCATTCACGTTTGCAACATAAATTTATTTTATTATGTGTAGGTAATATATTTCATATTCTTATGATTACAATATTAAAATTCAATATCTTATTAATAAGTCATATATATTTTTATTTAATTAACGGTAAAAATAAATCAATTCTACTTTGGTTACTATTGCGACTAAGCCGCTAAATCCGCTTCAAAGCCTACTTCCGGGTGAGACAAACGCTCCTACCGAGTGCACAACAAATATCCCGTCATTTACGGCTTTATTTTCTGTAGAACGACGACCGGAATACCTACGACTTATCTTTACCACTCTACTACCTCCAAACTTTATCACGGTCACGTAAGCCCGACGATATTCAGGTTGTTTCTTATACGATGTGTAAGGTTTGTCCTAAGCAAACAAATTGTAAGTTATTGTTATAAGTTTTACATGTGAATGAACAGTGTTTCCTTGTGTTCCGATTATTGTATAGAAATATAAATTACAGAAGAACTGATACCAGATTATAAGCATATTAAAGAAGGGCGGTACAAGGAGTATCTGTAACTGACGACCATAACTGCGTACATAGATGTACGGATGTAGAAGAAAAAAGAGAGGTGTGCCAGGATCGCGCCAAATAGAATTTCATGATCTCTGGAGCGTCGGGGTAGGCCCTTTGGGTTACGGCCGTATATTTAAAGTGAAAGCTTATTTATTCGCGTTAGGCGATATTTAGTAGGGGTAATAAATAAAAAATTCTTATAGGTTCGTGAACCACATGCGTATTTTTATTTATATAATAACAGTTTCGTTGAACTTTTTTCGTTTTTTCCTGGTTTTCAATTTCCAATTTTATTGTTATTTATATTTCTTATTTATTTATTTTTGAACTATTCTCGCGGCTTCCCTCCTGTTTTGTGTTTTCACTTCTGTCGGCAATCCTCATGACTGCCTGTGTTTTTATGTCGAAATAGAAACGGCCTATTTTAGAATGCCCTAAATATGTGCAAATATTTGTTGAAATGGTAAATTTTTCGATTTGTGCACCCACCAACTGTTTATTGCCTGTGTATTTTATCAAAGTATGGAATCGCGGCTAATTCTTAATATTCCCATAAATGTTTTTCATAGTTTAGGATTTAAATGCGTAAAAAAGAAAAATGCAACTACTAGTCTAAAATTTAAACGGGCCTAACGTCCCAATACCAAAGTATTGAATTTAATTTTGTTAGTTTGAATTTTGCGCCTTACTCTTTGATTACTTGAGTTAATTACTCTTTGATAATCTTTGGTGTTTAAATTAAGGCAACTTTAACTCTCTCTCTGTGCTCTATGGCATCCTGTAGGAACGTGCTCTTTCCGTATAGTTTTAACATTAGATAAAGTTAATTATAAAATTAAACTTCATTTTAGAAGATAATCCAACATGAAGAATGGAAATTGTTATAAAAATAGTTTGTGAACACAAGATGAAATTCTTTGTAGACATAAATTTTAGACCGCTTGGTGGAGAAAGTTTTAAGGAATGTTCAATTGAAATTGTTAACATGTCCCATACAACATAGTTGGAAAATAATATGAGAAGTTTCTGCTTATCTCCAAGTGCGGAGAAACTTGAGATCTGAAAAGGTTCGAGTTACTGCTGTCGCTTTTACTGGCGATACGTTATTCTCTCAAATCAGCCCCACTTCCTCCCTCTTTTTTTTCCTATTCAATTCTCCCACTTTCTCCAACTGGTACTAAAGCACTACTCAATGGTTTGGAAGTCGAAATAGGTTCATCAATTCAGATCAATTACCAAGTTCACGATACGTTTAATTTAATCAATAGTTTTCTGTCCGTCTAATTCCTATTTTTAGTTCTTGCTTCGTTAGTCAGAAAACAAACAATATTGAAAATGGATAACAGTGACTCTAGCGTATCAAGTACAATGAACAATAAGAATAGCACTCACATAAAAGAAAACGTTATCTATATACGCTGACAGACAGAAGACAAAGCATTGACACGCTGGACAACTGAAGTTATATATTGTCAGTTACATTAATGTAGCAATCGTTAGAATCGACTTCGGAAAACCTGCCAACATGAAAAACATTTTGTATGTATTGTAATGGATGAGTTTTTACTTTGCGGGAACAACGAACAGTGACGATTTTTAAAAAAATACGTATATTTTATGAAGCCGTACTGTAACTATTGTTATTGAAAAGATGTGATAATCTATCTGTATATATTAAAAGAAATTGTGTATGTATGTTCCCAAAAGAATCCGAAATGGCTTGACCGATTTCAACGAAATTTTCAAAAAACGTTTAGATTGGCCTAGCGGGTGTTCCTGGTTTGGATGAAACACAATAC
Source organism: Papilio elwesi (assembly GCA_029849275.1). Lineage (NCBI taxonomy): Eukaryota > Metazoa > Arthropoda > Insecta > Lepidoptera > Papilionidae > Papilio > Papilio elwesi. Next base: position 9,911,991 of record CM056697.1, read on the forward strand.
TCATTAAACACAAGGGTTTCTTAAAGTCTGTTCAAAGAAAAAAATAGCTAGCGTTTGATAGTTGGCTAGCTAATTTTCCCAAAAATAGAGTTGGTAGTTAAATTCATTTGAAATTTCGGTTATCTTGACAGGAGTGTTAATTGAATAAAAATTTAATAAAACTTCCATAAATAGGGTAGGGGTTCCGTACTTCCATTAATTTATACAATTTCAAATTTATCGATAATAATGTGCAGTAAACTTTAATTAGCATGTACTACACAAATAGGTAAGCGTCTGAAGAAACTATCTACAAAATGGCGAAAACCATTTCTGACGGAATAAAGGCAATTCTTTCCGACTTGTGGTTTAGCCTGGATAAGTCGTGAAATTAAATAATTTATGACTTTTTCGCTGTTCCGGAATAACGTCTTTATTTCTGTTCAGTATACTATAACAACTTCGTGTACAACTTTTTTATTGCTATTTGATTTCTCTTTTGTCGTGAATTTCTATGTAACATATATGTCCTTTCAATATAAAAGTTCAATTCAAAAGTTGTTTTTTAACATACACAGATAAGTGAAATTCCACTCGACTTTATTGAGGGGTGCAGTTGGGGCCAGCATTATCCAAGCGACGTTTTTAATAAAACCTCTCACAGTCAGAACAATGGAGTTCCGTGCATCGTCAAAGCGCGCGGATTCCGGAATGGCCGCGCTATTGCGGCGCATTTCGTATATAATTTTTCTAAATAACAAGACAGATTTCGATTGTAAAATAATGATATATTTATAAAATAATATTTCATTGTAAAGTCGGATCGGATTCTTGTTGTTACAACTTGCTAATTATTTTTTACTTTTTTCCTTTACTTAGCTTAGTTACAACTACGTAAATACTTCTTATGTTATTTATTTATTTAATTGATCTGATCAGGTTAGGGTTGTTTAGTAGTAAGCCATTTACTTGTTAGCCATCATATTTAACGATAAAAATAAAATAAAATGGTCTTGAGAAACTAGTAAGAAAGGTTTAATGGTTTGTACAGTATCATGATATTTAGTAAAATACTGATGTATGCAATAAACTAGATCCCTGTATTAAAATGGATAGCATGGAGCTTCGTGCTTGCTCCCCGTGTGTTTGTTGAATGAGTATCAGTACGAGAGAGTTCACATGGGAATCGACAAATGGATTAGGCAATTACTTAAAGGCATACACGCAAACGCACAAATAAAAGTGAATAGACAATACAATTATTTTGTTATCCAATACAATTCTTATACAATACACCAAAAGCTAGCCACTTTGGGTTACGTTTTTTTTCCTAATTAGAGGCGTCTCTCCGTGATAGGAATAAAACGTAAGTCATTTCGTTATTATTTTATCACACATTCTTTAACCGTTTGGAATAAATTACTCGCATATCACCGAGATCAATAGGTCTCAAATGTGACAGGAGCGAGCCTATCGTTCATTACTACAACAAAAACCGTTTATTCAACAAAAAATGACACGATTTCTGCTTTAGTTGTTTGTCTTAATGTAGTATTTATGTAATCCAACATCTAAACTTATATTTTTTTCTTAAAATATTAAAGCACTTTACACTATACCCAAAAGAACCACGTAAAGTGCAGCTCTACAGTATTTGTCAAATACACGTGAGGGAATAAAGTAGTGTCTTTGGTTCCCTGATACGTGGGAAATTTTCCAGTAACTTTGTGGGTTGTATAAATTTGGTAATCTAAATTTACTATCATATATTTATTTTTTTAAATTCAAGAAGAAAGAAAGAAGAAGATTAATTAAAATTATTAATAAGAAATTCGAAATTGAAGTTGTGTCATATCATGTGCATCATTTATTACTGATTCAATATAATAATGCTTGTAAGTACATGTCCATGTCATGAGATAAGTATGACCAATAATTTCTATTAAAAAATCTAGTATTATAACGCCGTGGCGGGGACGGAGACGAAAACAAACCCAAGTACACGTATTAGTTTATTTAACACGTGATACAATAGATATTTGTGCTCAATACTGGGCCAGTGTCCCAACGTGAGGTGGAATCACACTTAACCAGCATTGAATATCTAATTCTGCTGTCACTAAAATGTCTCAACAAGGTGAAAGCGTGCAGTAGGTTAGTTTCTAGCAGGTAACTACAAATTGAAGTTCACACAAAAGACGAATCTCTTCACTTCTGATTATATTTCAATATATTAAATACCAGTTAATGCGTGCCTTCATACCCCTTCCACCCTTATTTTTGTAAGATGATTCCGCTCCCGCGTAAAATAACTTCGAATTGTTGTTTTTGTCCTATAACTTTACCATGACAACCGATATTGTAAGCGAAGATTTTATGTATTTTCCTACCCCTCAGAACAGTTTTGTTCATTACAGACAATGTTTGTGCAAAGTTTCATGAGGATTGAGTCGTTGAGGAGTGAAAGGGTAAAAATTAAACAAACATGTGCATGTATGATATAGTTAGATTAAATTATTAAATACGTAAATGTTATGGTTGACAACAACAGCATATTCACTCAATTTTGTTCGACCAGAGAACAGTTTTTATTTACCGCTTGAGCCATATTCTCTTTCCCCCTGGGTCCTTGTAAAAAGTGACAGCAGAGTATGATTTATGAGTACAACTTGTTCAAAGCGGCGACAGACTAAGAACAAAAGGACCAGTTAGGTAATTACTGCTATTATAATATCATTGTTTTCTCTATCTACGAATATCAACAAAAAACATGTTTATGACGGAATTTATTATCTATACTAATATATTAAAGCTAAAAGGTTTGTTTGCACACGCTAATTTCAGAAACTACAAATGACATTTGATTTTTTTTTTACATTTGACAGTTCTATGTTTTAAGGAAGATTATTTAACATAACGTCCATTAAGAGCTAAACGAAAGAAAAGTGATGCTTAGCAAGGAAGGTGTACACAGGCGAGTGCAATTGCGGGGCAAAGCTAGTTAAAAAATATTACAATGAGTAGCTAAGTAATCCAAACTTCTTGGTAAATTTAAGAATTATAAAAGTTCCTGTAGCGTTGCAGATTTTGTGATCACTTACTCTTAGGCGAGCCCGTTTGCCCCCTTATCGTATAAAAAAGTCGCGAGCTGTGTTTCCTTTTATTTATGAGGTGGAGACCTCTCAGAGTGAATAGGCTATTGTCAGTTGATACCATTTTTCAACCAAATCGCCATGTGACCAGTTTCTTTTTATGCCAGTAAATATATACCAAACAAGGTTGGTTATGATGTTGCTAACATGACCAGATCAAATTAAACTTTTCTGATTTACTGATAACTACGGAAAACATAGATATGATAACAAAGAGAACTAAATTTAACTACGGAAAACATAGATATGATAACAAAGAGAACTAAATTTAACTACGGAAAACATAGATATGATAACAAAGAGAACTAAATTTAACTTTACCTATTGACTGAATGGGATCTGGAATTTTTCATTTTATTATGGAAATAGGTGCCCACAGCACAGCCCAAACTACGTAGCCTAGAGATTTGAAATTGCATAGAGATTTCTGTTGCTATCTGATCTATATGATAAATGTCGGGCAGGGGTGTTTGTGTAAGCCAAATTGGCCTGGTAACCACACTAGTTAGGCGACAAAGGTATTTATTGAAGTGAGTAGAATAATAACCGTCACAAGCCAGCAAGCGGTTATTTACTAAGATTAGGCCGTCACTTAACGCAAGCAGCCTAACTCAGTCACATACAATATTACCTATCTGAATTATATTATATATTAGTCACAAGTCAGCAAGCTAATATAAAACTCTGTACTACCTATCTGAATTATATATTAGTCACAAGTCAGCAAGCTAATATAAAACTCTGTGTTATCTATCTGATTCATATATTGGTCAAGTCAGCAAGTTTCTATAGTGTTTTATATTAAAAACACTATAGAAACTCTCTATAAAAACTCTGTAGCGTAGAATTTTTTTTTTTGACTGAAAGGTCACTGATTGCCTTGAGGAGGCATTTACAGCTACACCGGGATCGAGACGGCAGGGCGCAGAGGGCGCCTAGCCTAAGCCTCTTTAAGAGTAACTTAGCTCGAGGGCTCCCTCCGTAGGGGGAGCCTCGGCTCGGGCCGTTACTTTACTAGTATTACCGGATTGGGAGGCCGCCGAGCTCTTAGGTCGCTTCGGCGGACGCTCCATGGAGTGACTGGGCTCAAGGGACCCCGAGAGGGGATCTCGGCTTGGGCTGTCATTCAATACGCGTTTAGCTTTCCGATTCGAGGGTGCCCGAGAGGGCCGAGCCTCGGCTCGATCGGTAGCTATTGTCTGACCAAAGTAGCGTAGAATGTTGCTTAAAACTAAAATATTTAAGCAACGCCCCGCGGAACTCGACACCGCGTGTCAGGATACATGTGGCGCCATCTATATAATCTTAGAGAAATTATTAGACTGCAATACTATAGCGGACAGCGCCATCCGTGTTCGTTTGCAGTATTTGTTACATAAATCATATTAAATAGGGTTCTACTTAGGCTGTACATTGTCGGTTTAATTATATTGCAGGCCACAGTTTGTCAGTATGTAAATATTATTAAATGTGAATACAAGTTGGTGAAATAACAATAATTTCATAGGAACGAAGGGTATATTTTTAGGGAATTTGAGTGCTCTATATTAAGCCTGACAAGGTTGTTAAAGTGAGTCAGTGTCATTTTCCTTAAAGTAGGGTAGGACGTTATTAATTTTAGCTCCCCATCGAGGTAAACATCACTGAAGTGAGGTCTGGGGGATGATAATTAGCAATTAGTTAATGGGCCACAAGGAATGTTTGCTGACGACTCGACGCAAGATATACTTGAAATGAATTAATATTCTCTATGAAAGAGGAAGATTGTATTATTAGGTGAGAATTTAGAAATGGTGTTATTTAATATGGAATTAGCACTAAATGGAATAAAATAACGTCTGTGTTCTAAGCACTCTAGACCCTTCAGTTACACCGACTTAACCTGTCCGTTCTCACGAAATACCAGGATAATTTTCAAGACATTGGACAAGATTTTTTAAGACACTAGAGCTCTCGCCTTGCAGTCAGTTACAGTTAGTTATACATTTTATGAGTTTTTTTATAGAGGTTCACTCCTCGTGGCCTCCGTCTTGAAAAAGACAGGAGCCCGCGGTCCCAGCGTCGCCGCCGGGATTACGCGAAATGCAGCTGCAAAAGTAAGGCTGCCCTACTTCTCGCAGCCCCACCACCGTCGCATCAGCGGTGCGACCCCGCTGAGTCGCGGAGGGCAGGGCGAGTGGCACACCGCATTACCAACACTCCTCTCCCTCCGCGACTCACCCGCAGCCCTCCAGCACGCTCGTAGGGTGGGCTCCAATGAGCCCACCCGAGCGGCCCTCTCTGGCCGGTCCTGCCTCACGGACCGGCCTTGGGTTCCTCTAAGCTTCACCATGGGACCACGGTTACTGAGCCCCACCGCCACGACAAGGCGGGAACCCGGTCGTGGGGGTACGCACATACCTGAAAAGACATCAATATAATAGCATAATAGTAAAATAACAGCTCGTTCAAATACAAATATATAAAAACCTTTGAGTAGTCAGAAACTACGTCCACCCTATGAAGTTACAGTGAGAGTTATTGCTTCAACACATTCTGTTAAAGTTGTGAATGTGAATAGTTGGAATAGACACGCTCGGCTGGCATTCCGTGTTTGATTTATTATTCAGCCTGGAGTGCACGGATGGGGTTGCTTTAATAGCTCCCAAATCAAAAGTAATTGTACTTCAGTATGACATACTTCTAAAACCAGCAGAAGGAAAGGTATTGTAAAATAAAGACTAGTTGGTACAAAAAGAAACTAAAGATATGTCTATTTATGAATGAATATGTTATGAAACATTGAACTAATGAAAGAAGTAAGAAGGATTGTACTAGTGACTTGTAAATTAATATAGAATTTGTGATTATATCTAACTGAAAAATTAAAATGGCTAAACTCACGTCCAAATTCAAGTCCAAATCCAACTTTTGGACTTATCGGAGATTCTTTAACGGAGTGAGTCGGATGCGACACGGGGCGCGACCTCTAACTCATCCCAGTCACTTTGCTAACCTCCTAGGTTTTAAATGTGTTTAGTCGTTTTAATTATTTAGTTAAAACGTGAATGAACTAGCTAACCAACATTTACTCTTATGTGCTTACAAGTGAGATCAGAAAAGCAAAGTGCCACTTTGCTTTTGATTTCTAATCTAATTTCTACTACGAAAATAAGTTATCTTTAAATGGAGCAGTACAAGTTTTTCTTAATAAAACTTTATGAAACAAATTACAGAAACAGTATTTGATAGTATCTTGATATTCTCGACTTCGACAATAAAACTTGTCCGTCTGAACTTGTTAAGGATCTAGCGCTTCGAACATTTCTTAAGTTTTAAGTAACAAGAGGCGAGACACTTGAACATAATTCATTGCGAACTTACTCGACTTGCTTCGAGCTGGGAATACTTTGCAACTGTCGCTTGATTGTTGCAACTAAATTTTCAGAAACCTTATAATTAAAGATTCTAATAAAAAATAAACGAAATATGTTTTCACATCTTCTAACTAAATTACCGTAAAGTAACGCAACATTTTCTGTCCCTCGGCTCTCCATTAAAGTAGGCAGCGTATCTGACCATAGCGGTTACTGACCATCATGTAAACCGCTTGCTTGTTTGCCATCATCTTCCATGGACAACCGTAATATTTATCTCAGGTAAATTAATCCTAAAAGAGACACACACAATAACTTAAGTAAGCCGTTTGTTTGCTGCCTTATTTAAGTAAATAAAAAAAAATCGCTGCATACTGTCATGGCTATAATGTCATCATCATCATCCTGCCCTTTTCCCGCTTTATGTGGGGTCGGCATTAGTTTTCGACTTCCATGTCAATCTATCATCCGTCATTTCAGTCGTCACTCCCTTCTTGATCATGTCATCTTTCACGCAATCCATCCATCTTTTCTTAGGCCTACGCCTACCGACATATCCCTCTACATTCATTTCTAAAACTTTCTTGGCTATAATGTATTATTGTGATATATACAACATTATCCATTGCCTAAAATAACTTCGTCTCGGAAAGAAACGTGTCTCGTGAAGAGATGCTGCCAATTGTTTACTGAATCTCTGTACAAAGCGAGGAACATGTTTCTCGAAACTAAGTTAGGATTCATTTGCACTTAACAATGTTTCCAAGCTGCGATATACGCTCACTATTTCTTCTCGTTACGGGAAATACAACTTATCTCCGACTTGATTGGGCAACGTGCTTCTCATTTTCCCTATATACTATAAAAAAATTACCATAAACAGCAACCAGCTCGATTTATGAAATACTAAAACTTTGCAGAAGACAGGTGCGAAGTAGAAGTACATGCTGGAGGCCCAAATATAGTTCAGTTCACTCCGCCTTCCCATCTTTTCCTTAAAAGAAAATGATTCCATCCCTTTTCCATTCCTCAAGAGGAAAGGATGGGAAGATTTGACGGAAGTGTGGATAGAAAAAATAAATATTTCCTGTCTATTTCTTCCCCTATCTATTAAAGGTAGGCAACGCATTTACAACACATGAGATAGTTTCGGATGCCTATGGAGAGGGGTGGGGGGGCACTAAATGACAAATTAAAAAAATATAAAATAAACAATGTGGAATATAAAAAGTATTGTGATGTGAATACATTAAGCTCACTGTGGCTACAGAACCAGGCCAATCGCAGCTTGGAGTGCCCAAACTAAAAGCGTTCCTCTGTACGGATTTATTCGTAATGCGTCTTAGAAAACTTTTTTCTGGCTTGGTTTGCAATGCTCGATTTAGAAACAGGTTTTTAACATGAAGAATTCAGAGCAACATTAAGCATGGTACATTTACTTCGATCCTTTTCGATTCATTTATTTATAAAATCAATTATTATTTAACAAAGACTCTTGTATCAAGAAAATGAGAATTAATATTTAAAAGACACAATCTTTGAAAACGTAGGATGTACTCTGATATCTTACTTAATTATTGCCGTAGGTATTTTTGCACAGATATTTCTGTTCTTAGGCACTAAAAAGGATTTTTGTAAAGGTCTAAAATAGGGAATGAAATATTTCTTACGAAGTAATGTCAACAAGCGGCTGGATATTAAACTACTTTTGATCATTCAAATTCGATATTTTAATTCAAATACTATGTTATATAAATTTGTTAATTATTATACTGGCATAAATATATATTTATATTTATGCCAGTTTATTTCTATACTGGTAACTGGTTCTATTCTGTGAAAAGATAGCCAGCACTAACGTTGATGTCGCCAGATTTGTAATAAAATATTTCTAACTTTTAACGCACTAGCTTTCGTGACGTTGTAAATTCGCTTTAAGGTAGTTAATTTTATTTGTCAACAACCAGTTGTACAACTTCTCAGTTTAGAGTTTATTTAGCTTGCAGTAAAAATGTTACGATTGCAAAAGCCATTCTCAGGGTATTATATAAGGTGTTTGCCTCTGAACGTTTTGAAGCATGAAATAAATCTGTTATGTACGACAAAAACGACAGTACCGTTGTTTTTGTTAGATTACATTTTCTTAATATGAATTTATCTTCATTTAATAATGTATTCACTTTATAGCATCAACTATTGATAGTATGATAGCATTCCAAAGGCTGTAAGGTGTTCAGGCTTGAGGTAATTAAATTCCATCAAAGAGGGAGATGTCTGACTCTCTGTTTTATATCAGTGGATTACGAAATTTATTCATTAATATTCCTATTAACCTTTCAATTAAGCTTTAAAGCTCGTGGAAAGCTAAAAAATGGTACAAGACAAGAGTCGAATGGCGGATTTCAAAACTACAACCTCATGTTCCGTAGTCCGTACCTTCCACTAGGCTATTGGCGCTTCAAGTCAAAATATGACAGTAAATTTTGTTTAATTCTCTTCTCACGACACATGCGAGATAAGATTATGAATCTTTTTCATAACACGTACAATGTTACTGTATTTTTGATGTAAAACGTCCATTAGATTAGCGCGCTTTGACTTTAAAATTTTAACAGTATGCCGTCACATCAAACGGCATGACGGCATTCTGTTCAATAATAAAAATATAATATACTTATTAATAAAAATATGGACTTAAATAATAAACTTTTTTTATTATTTAAGTCCATATTTTTATTAATTAGAAATTCGAATATTCACTGAAATGTTACATATGCCGGGCGTCCTGTGACAGCCCCGTGATAGGACAGCCCTAACTTTTTTTATCGGTTGCCGTAGTATACATACTATGCCTCCATCTACAAATAAAAAACATTGAATATTAAGCTGTGAAATAAATTTCTTTCTCTTTAAACCCCACAGAGGTAGAAAGAGACAGCAATAGTTAGGTTAAAATGGTTTAGTATACAAGTTTTTCTTTAGCTTATATAACATTGTATTTCGACAGTTTATAACGCTTAGCAATGGACACAAAACGAGTGTAAAATTCGATTCGAAAGAAGTCTAAATGCTTTCAAATGCGAGGGATAAATTTTATTACTTTCCTCCGTATAATGTTGAAAGTTAAACTGCTCTGCATAAACGATTACTCTAATGGTCTTCAACGTTTATATGTTCCAGAGTTTTTAACCGTTACAGAAAATTTAAATTAAATAAGAGTGATTTTATTTGCATATTTTTCAAACTAAATAGGCGCTCATTAGAATTACCGTACATTTTATTAAAATAAAGAGTTATCGCTCATTATGAATAAAATAGGGGAAAAGTTTGTAAACATACATAGATACTTTAAAAGAGGTTAGGTTAAGCGCCCTCTGCTCTCTGTCAATTCAAGCGCAGTGTAGTTCTAGGTTACATACCTCTATGCAAACAATGGAAAATCAGCCACAAAAAAATAGAAAAATATTTAATGATAAATACAAAAAATACGCTTTCACGCCTAAACTTTTAAACTGGTTTAAATTAAATTTGTTACAGATATAGTCTAGAGCCTGGGAAAGGACAAAGGCTACTTTTTAATGCGAAATAAAGTTTGTAAGGGGTTGAAATAGGGTATGAAAGTTTCGTCATTTTTGAAGCTAGAAGCTTGTAAGATATGTCATTAAATGTTTGTAAAAATTGTAGCCTTAAAATAAAAATATGGGATGAAAGTTTATACGGGAATAAGGTTTATCTTATTATTTAATAAATTTGCGGCAAGAGACAAAATATTAGAGAAATACTGTGGAGAATTAACGAAGGTAGAAATAACCGCAAGTAAGAAACTTGTGAAGCGCCGCGCCGTACACAATGAGCGCTGCACCGCTCCACCGTTAGGCAGCTTATGAATTTTATTAGCAAAATAATTAGCCTAAAAATTAAAAATGCTGTCCAAAGTCACTTCCATTTTCCAGTCGTTGCAGTTCACATTCCACGCGGACGGAGTCGCGGGCACAGCTAGTAAAATATACATTTAAAGATGTTGCGTCCAATAGCATTATGAAATTCGTTTAGTATTTCTTGTCGTTGGAATTATAAAATTTACTGCGAAACTCTAAAACTGCGAAGTGGAATGGTGAATGGTGTTCACGTTGCTCGCGTTTAAACTGCTATTTTATGTTTAGCAAAGCGATTAACTTTAAATTTATCGACCTTTTTAAAATAGCTTTGCAATCTATGCGATAAGGCACGTTCCACTAGCAGTTTAATAAAAGCTTTACAAAAAAAAATGCAAGATTGCAAGGCTCCACTGGATAGGATGAGAGTAGCAAGGGTAGGTCCCAGGTCTTTGTGGTGATGTATAGAAGAGGCTAGGTCCAGTAGTGGAATGTATGTTAGTTAAGGTAGTTTTCACGTAACTTGCAGTCACGTTACCCGTTGTCCTAGATGAGTGACTGAACGCGACGCGATGCTATGCGACCTAGTTACCTACCATAACTCACAAATACATAGGCATTGTCGCTTTACCGCGCCTGTGGTTAACCTAAGACAACGGGTTGTGGATGTATCCGTCCCCAGCGGTATATCCAAACCGATACGACTTCTGGAGGATCTTTCAAGAAGATTGCTTACTCTTTCATTAAAGGGCGGCAGCGCTTATACAGTTCCTTTGGTGTTGTGGATGTTCAGGGAGGGCGACCATTTAATATTAGGCGACCAGCCACACGTTTGCCCCCTTGTTAAAAAATGCTGAAATTATGACATGTCAACAAATTTTTATTCAATATAAGTATACAATTTTAAAGAATCAAGGATTTGAACCAATACCAGTTATCCAGCCGAGTATAATTTTATCATAACCAACGGGACGTGTGACCATAAATTGAACTTGCTTACATTTGACGGGCCGGTTGGCGTTGCTTGTAAGATACTTGCTTTTCGCAAGCACACGCCGCAGGTCGTGGGTTCGATTCCCACCCAGGACAGACATGTGCATGAACATGTCTGTTTGTCCCGAGTCTGGGTGTAATTATCTATTTAAGTATGTATTTACAAAAGAAAAGTAGTATATCTGGTTGCCAGAGGACAAGTTCAGCTTAGCTTGGGATCAGATGGCCGTGTGTGAATATGTCCTAGGATATTATTATTACAACTTTGATCTTACAATTTCAATTAGGAGGAAATGTCATAATAGATGTATTACACTACCTCCAGCTATGACCAGAGAGCCATCATTTCCAGTAACCATCCAGTACCTTAGGATCTTAAATCAGTTCGGATTATTCCCGGAAATTAAAATGTCTACGCAAATGACGTAGTACGCGATTTTCGCTTGACTTTTTCATTAAAATACACTTAGGTACATATTTCAACGTCACTTCTTAGACACTGACAGTTTAATTAAAGGAAATTGTTTGAATTACATTGTAAATAATGAAACGGTATTAAGATTACTAAGGCATATAGGGTAACTTATTTATGTGTCTTATTTATTTGTAATGTTAATTATTTTTAGAAAAAAGTTCTTTATCTCGCGTTATTCGTTTGTTCCTGTATGAGAAATGCTTAAGCCACCTCCCACCTACAAATGTCGTCCGGGTCACGTACCAACACTAGATTGTGAAGTTATACACTTACAGCCTGAACATTACGGCTCCGCCACGTACCATAAGTTCTTCTAACAGCTTAAAGATAAATTACAGTTGCATGCTCTTATTGTATCAGAACGCTTTGAATTTAAATAAATGATCATTTAAAGAACCCTACGAAGGAATTTAACGAAATATGTGCAAGGGGTTCATCCAATATTGGGTGCCCGCTGCACATAGGCAACAGCGATGAGTTGCAGATGTCTACCTTTAATCGACAGAGGAAGTGGTAAGCGAAAAAAAGGATATTTCCTTATTTTATATATATATATATATATATATATATATATATATATATATCGTCTGTCAAATCCTCTTACCCCTTCCATCGTTTCTTTATTAGAAAACAATGGGACCGGAATAAGGGGGTTCGTGTAGATTAAAACATGTAATTATGTGCATTAAACCTAACCTTTAATGACAGCAATAAAGTATTTATCTATCTATATATCTATCTCTCTCTCTCTTGCTCTCAAAAAAACCGTGATAACTATAGGTTTTATGTGAACTTTTTGGCAGTGTAAGCTGACAGTTAATGGTACGTTTTAATTGTAATAGATGGCGCTACTAGACAAATAAATAGTTACGTATTATAACCATTTTAATCTACATGAAGAGCTGATTAGTTTTAGTGCGTATAATTGTCTTTTACAGCTTTAATTTAATATTTTACCGACTCGGCCATCCTCGAGTGCTAGGGTAATAGGTTATTAGGTTACTAAACCTAAATTTGATATATATCTTATTAAATGACCTTTGGTCTTGAATCTTAATTCATCAACGTAATGAAAATAGTGTTTTTGTTCGTAAACATTTTTCTAATTGTAAGTATAAATAGTATTCTAGTAAATTTTATTTTATTACTCAAGTTCAAAGTGAACGGAACGTTTTCACTGCCGCTGTAACAATGTATACTATGTCACCGACAGATTGTGAAATTTTTTACTATACAATTGGACTACGTGCTGTTATAATATTGTGAAATGAACGAATCATTCACAATTTGACTTCTCATTTCTCGACAGCTTATAAACTGTCGAAGTGATATATAGTTTATGTTAATATGTTACTAATGGATTCTTATTTTAGGTTACTTTGGACATGATAGTCTGATAAAACAAGAAACTGAGAGTCTCTCATATACCAACACGCAGCCCAAATTACTAGGTACTACTATACTACTACTACTAATAAAGGATTATTTTCAATTAATCCCCTAAAAGTCTTAAGTAGGGGATGAACATTTGTAATATTTATAATCGAATGTAAGTTAACCTTGGATCTATACCATCATATTAAAAAGGGGTCAGCGTGAAGTTAATTAAATTGCACAGCGGGTGAAACAGTGGAGCAAAACTAGTCGTATGTCAATATAATATCTTAAAAAGATATGAAATCAATTTGTTACGTTTGACATGACATATGTCAAATTATCCCAATACTTCGTTTAATTCATAATTTGCAGACAGTTTATAACCCGAGTCCGATTAAAAACTGTCGATATTCACAATTGGTCGGTGACATACGTGGGTTGCACGCCACATGTATGCGGCAAACAATGCTCCACTCAACGCGCTGCGTGCCACTTCATTGTTGCCTTTGTGTTATTCGGAACGCGCATTACGAAAAGAGAGCCGAGTTTACTGTTACTAAAACTGCTTAGACCTAAATACTAAATACCCTACATACACCTTGATATATACTATAACAATATATAAATTGTTATTGCTGACGCATGTTTAGCATATTGGTCACTTGAAATTATAATTCCGTTACCAATCTTCATACACCACTGATAAAGTTTTTACATAAAAACATAGGAAATATACTTAATACCAGCTGTGCCCCGCGGTTTCTCGACGGCTGGTTGGTCGACTGGTTCGTCGAATGGTTGATCGACTGGTTGGTCGAATGGTCGGTCGACTGGTCTGTCGACTGGTCGGTCGAGTGTTCTGTCGTCTGGTGTGTCGAATGGCAAAGATGTGGATAGAAGAAGGAAATATACTTTTCCTGTCATTCCCCCCCCCCCCCCCGTCCATTAAACGAAGGCAACACATTTGAAACTCATTGTATATCTATGGGGGGGGGGAATGATTTAATATCGGGTGATCTGTTTACTCTTTGCCACCTGTTTACGGAAACAAAATACTTAATAATTATTACAAAAATAATTAATAATATTACGTAATTTCTACCTGCTTGATTTCCTTTGAACACTACGTTGGTCTTCATTATGAAAGTGCTAAACAAGTAGGAACTATGTACTTTCCGAGTGGTCTTGATAAAAAGTATCCGGATCAGATGATTAATGGAAGATGGAAATTGAGCGACGTGTCAAATTATGTTGGATGGTTTCATAAGATTGATATAGTCGAAATCGAAAATGCGAAACTTAAAATGCGGCAACAGGTCGCGTGCTCTATCAACATTTCTTCGTAGATGTGTGAATGTAAAAGAGTACGACAAGGGATGTACCACAATCTGCCTAAATTAAAATCATATGATTTACTGGCGCTTATGCAGATTTTTTTGTTATATATCTTTGGACTAAGGGAGTATAGGTAAAGGTAGCATTCTGGTACGTTACTAACCAGCGGTCAGACATTTACGATTCGATTCGGCTCACGCAGAGAACAGTAACTGCGCGTAAGTTGTTTGTATTGTAATGAATACCATCGACGGGAGCAGTGGTGGCCCAGTGGTTGCCCCGGCTGACTTTTTTTTGACTGACTTTGACTGACACCACTTTTCCAAAAACCGGCATGTCTTTGAACCAACAGATTCGAATAAGCCCACCCCGGGGTAGCGTGGTGGATTACGGCCCCTTCCCACTTTCGGAGAGGAGGCCTGGTGTCCCTGCAGTGGGGAAACATACTAAAAATAAGCTCTTTATTATTATTACTTTATTTCGAGAAAAGGAACTGAATAACTAAATCTGATTATTTATATCGAACCAGGAAATGTACTGTATTTAATAAAGCATGGAATTTATTTTTTATTTCATTGTATAGCACAACTGAAAAATTAAGGGTGGACCCATTTAAGAACATCACTGATCCTATAACAGAGTGCATGGTCACGTCTCTCAAGTGTCAATGTTTATCGTCCATTACCACTTTATCCGTTCCGAGTGGAAGATCCAGCGACCCCTCAAATACATTGTATACAGAAACTACGACCTGCTTTATTGTGGTAGTACTAGTATGTTAGTATGTTTGTTAGGTTTTCTTTTATAATTCGACGTGATGAGACGAGAAGTAACTTTAATATTAAGGGATGAGTTGTTAAAAGACCGTCCAAATTTTTTGTATCTACGTATCTATTTAATGGAATATTACAAAGTAATTTTAACTAGTAAATGACGTCGATTTAAAACTTTGAAGTAGTATAAAATTTTGACTCTCTCCCTAAAAGTCCTTTGTGCATCACTTTGGTTATGCTATATACATATCTTTGTAGGATGATAGATGATAACGTCATCGGATTCAGATCTCGTTATTGTGCCATAGTAGTACATATAAATGTGTGTATATAGGTTTATATTATTTAATATATGGAAAAAAGTCTTATAAAATCAGTGAATTTATAAAATAGGTTGTCGCCGACGCGTATAGTGCCTAATCATATCTACCAAACCTTTGTTTAGTCTTACACAATGTATATCGAACGGAACATGCATTTATATGCATTCATTATTCATTCGTTGTACGATATCAAGCCAAGCACGTTTCTTAATGACGTCATCTCTTTGCCATTACTGAAACATATCATTAAAATACTATATGGCTGCACTCTGCATTCATTTTAATTTAGTTAATTATCGAAAGGTCGTGGATATAAATAGTTGTTTTCAATTACACGGGCTTTGTACAATTCAACTTTAAATTTAATCATTCAGACAGCAAGATGTGATTTTTGTAAACAAAGGTTTTTACGTTAAAATTGGAAGTTCCAAAACATTTTCGAAAAACAACTTTCTCTCATTACCTTATAACATTAGCTATTCATATTACACAATTTCACTTCATTTTATCTCACGATTTCCATAAAATTACAACTTTTCCGATGAAAGTATAAAAAGTGTAATGGCTGCCATGTATGGTAAATGACGTTTGTTTGTTTACAACAATCATACTTTGCAATGAAACAAAGTATAATATGTAGGTAACTGCAACAAACAACATACAAATATGTATTTTAAATACTATAGTATTAAACCTCCTGCTGACTTTGATGGTGGTGTATCTATATTAAACAAATAAAATTATATCATGACATTGCATAGATCGGAGCAGAAGTAACTAATTCAAAATCAGTGGGTACTTCGATAGCAACTTTTGACATTAAGACGTCTGACACCTCAGTCCTCCCGTGACCATGAGCGCTGTAAAGTACTCAAGAAACGTCGGAAATCAAAAAACGTAAAATAAACGCGATAAAATCCGTAAAATTTGTAGATAGAGCGATGTGTAGTCAGCTTGTTAATGAGTAAATGAAGGCACTTCAAGACAAGCACGACCTTTAGAAATGAAGCGTAAGTAGAAGATTTAATAAACAAATAATATATGCATAGCTAGCGAGGAACCCAGGTGTGTGTTACACTTTGTGAAGTCTTTCACTGCTGTGTGTAGGAATTATTTATTAAATTTCACCCTATCGGATGATCGGCAGCAGTGAAAAAGCAATTTTCCCTGTTGAATATTGCCTGTCAGTTTCGTGGATCCGATGTCGGTCTGAAATATCAAAATGGTATAGGATGATTATATTCTCGGTTTCTGTTGCACGATGCATTTAGTTGTAATTTAACAAATGATATTTATGACACTAAGTAAATTAATCTCACTTTGCAATAAACTACTAAATAATTGCCTTTATGAGGCACAAAGAAGTATACCTTAAATAAAGATGTGGGTAAGATAAGGAGATGAATCAGTGATTTGTGCTTGTAGAAAATATAAACAAGAATTTAATTTTGTATGCTGTAGGTATAATCATGTAATAGGATTCTTAGACAAAAGGATACACTGTATATAAGATGAGGTCCTATTTTAAATCAATCACGTTAGTATACTATAAAGGTCGATAACAAGTAAGCTTAAATATATAGATTTAGAAGTGTGTAGAAAGAAAAACCACGATGTCTGTCCATTCTTATAGCTGGCAATCTTTTATTTATTTATCATTATAAATTGGTACAATACCTAGTTTTCGTAGAGTCGGAATGGATTCTATGCCCTACGTTCGTAACCCAAAGGAGCAAGCAGAGACTACAGCACGGTTCTAATACTATTCTCGATTCGTCTACATACGTACATACATCAGCGCACTCGTATTTGCGCTCATAAATTGCCTGTTAGCCTATATTTAGTATGTCACCAATATGATCCGCATAACTTCGCATGGGGCGACCCCTATCGACACTGTCACTTTCTCGACATAAGCTCTTGTCGTTATTCTTTTATTAAAATAAATTCAAAATGTAAATGAATTACTCGTTAAAATAGCGTATGAATTCCGGAACTGAACAAACGAAGCGTTCAGTGCGGTTCATCCGATGTTAATTGCGCGGCTTATTACTGGCTAATCTATTGTGTGATGTACCGAGCATTGCTACATTAAATATTATACAATATTATTATGATCGAATTTAATTTTATAACAGAATTAAGTATGAAAATATTCCACAAATTTATTGTAGAGTTGATTTTTATATTTAAAACATTTTTGTTTATAGATACGTGATACGTATAACCAACACTGTAGTAGAATGAATAAAATAAATAAATTAATATGCACTAACGCCCGTAATCCAACCGGGTAGGCAGAGAAAATGGATTTCCATCAGAATAGTAATACTTAATGCAAAAGGACAGATTAAAAGAGAAAGTTTTTTTTTTTTTTTTATAAGAGAAGGGGGCAAACGAGCGGCGGGAACACCCAGGTGATCAACGACGCCCATGGACACCCGCAACACCAGAGGAACTGCAGATGCGTTGCCGGCCTTTTAGAAAAAGAAAGGCTCGCTTCTTGAAGGACCCCAAGTCGTACTGGTTTGGAAATACCGCCGAGGATAGACCATTCCACAACGCGGCTGTGCGTGGCAGGAAATGTCGAGAGAACCGCACTGTTGAGGAATGCCAGCCATCCAGATGGTGTTGATGGTACCTGGCGGTCTGTCGTGTCGTACGATGACGAAACTCGGCCGCAGGAATCGTTCCAAACAGTTCTTCGGAACACTCCCCGTGGTATATACGGTAAAAAATGCAGAGGGAGCTGACGTCCCTCCGCAAGGCCAGAGTATCAAGCTGATCGGTAAGAGCTCGGTCGTTGACGATTCGAGTCGCTCTCCGTTGTATGCGGTCAAATGGAAGAAGCTGGTATTGGGGTGCTCCCGCCCAGAGATGCGAGCAGTATTCCATGTGGGGCCGAACTTGCGCCTTGTATAGCTGAAGGCGGTGGCCCGGCTGGAAATACTGTTTCGCTCTACTGAGTACACCCAGCTTTTTAGAGGCCAATTTGGCCTTGTCTTCCAAGTGACCACGAAACTGAACGTCACTCGATATGTCAACGCCGAGAATACCGATGCTGGCTGTGGCAACCAGAGGAGTGCCCTCAAAACATACATTCGCGACAAAGGGTTCTTTTTTAGCGGTAATGGCGCAGACTTGTGTCTTTTTGGGATTGAAATCAACAAGATTTTGTCGACCCCAATCCGAGACTTCACCTAATAGGATCTCCATTTCAGACACAAGTTTGGTCCGGTTCTCAGCGGCAGTAGCCCGAGAAACGTTAGCGCGGGCCGTGTACAGTGCATCACACGTGCTATCATCTGCATAACAATGGATGTTGCTAATTTGCAGCATGTCATTGATATGCAGAAGAAACAGGGTGGGCGACAGTACACAGCCCTGTGGGACACCAGCATTAATTGGTTTCGGGTCAGAGCATGCACCGTCGACAACGACTTTGATGCTCCGACCCTCCAAAAAGCTGGAAATCCAGGCGCATAGTTTCTCGGGCAGCCCGTAGGAAGGCAACTTCGAAAGAAGTGCTTTGTGCCACACCCGATCAAAGGCCTTGGCCACGTCCAAACTAACCGCCAGGGCCTCCCCCTTGCCCTCGATTGCCACCAACCATCGATGCGTGAGGTACGCAAGAAGGTCACCAGCTGAGCGACGCTGACGAAAGCCGTACTGACGATCGCTAATCAGCTGGTGCTCCTCAAGATACCTCATGAGCTGGCAATTGATGATCGTTTCCATGACTTTCGAGAACAAGGTGGTAATGGCAATCGGCCTGTAGTTGGACGGATCCGAGCTATCACCTTTCTTTGGGATCGGGTGGATTGTGGCAGTCTTCCATGACTTCGGCACAATGCCTAAGGAGTAGGAGAACCGGAACAAGCGCGTTACAACCGGTGCCAACTCAGGAGCGCATGTCCTAAGCACGATGGGAGGAATACCGTCAGGCCTACTCGACTTGTGAACGTCCAGAGATTGCAGCACTTTACGCACTGATCTCTGGCGAAACTGGATCTCGGACATGAAGGTGTCACCGCACTGGATATTCGGCGGTGAACTACCATTATCCTCCAGAGTCGAGTTGGCCGCAAAAAGAGAGCCTAGAAGATCGGCCTTCTCATTTGCGGTGTGGGCTAACGTGTCATCTCCCCTGCGCAAAGATGGTAAAGACGGCTTACAGAAATTCCCCTGGACAGCCTTGGCGAGAGACCAGAACGCACGAGTTCCCGAAGGAAGGTGAACCAGTCTCTCGCCAATGCTGGCCACGTGTTCCGACTTTGCCTTAGCAATAATTCTTTTGAAGGACCTGGAGGCAGAGTTGTACTTCTTTTTGAGCAGGCTGGTATTTTCATCCCTAGCCGCTGACGCCTCAGCCCAAGCTCGGTAACAATCCTGCTTGTAGCGCGCTGCTAATTTGCAGGATTGACCAAACCAGGGCCGAGAACTGCCTCCGATGGGCACGACAGAGGATGGAATAAATAGTTCCATCCCCTGAATCACCACATCGGCGATAGAATCGGCAACGGCATCGGGATCGTCCAGCTTGAAGCAAACTTGCTCCCATGGGTAGGATGCAAAAAAGGACCGCATCTCATCCCAGTCTGCCGACCTGTAGTGCCACACTCGGCGGTGGCCATTCGGTTTGAACCGTGGGCGACGCGAGATAGGCACTTTTGTCCGGATCAAGCAGTGGTCCGACGAGCCCAGGGGGGCGTCGACGGAAACCAAGTAGCTGTCCGGATGTGAGGTCAGCAGAAGGTCCAACACGGAAGGTGTATGATCTCCCACATCTGGAATTCGCGTGGGCGATGTAACCAGTTGCGTCAGATCATAGGACAAGGCAAAGTCATGGACAGATCTCCCCGCGTGATCGGTGGTACGTGAGCCAAGCCAATCGGCGTGGTGGGCGTTGAAATCGCCAAGTACCACGATCTCGGCGGATGTAATCTGCTCCAGAACGGAATCTGTAGCCGTTTGGACTTGCTCCATGAGTCGGTCTGTTTCGGCATTACCGCTATGGGACCTATAGAGGCACGCGTAGACTCGCGGATGGTCGTCGCTATCTACGCGCAGCCACAAAGTAGATAGGTCCCTACCTTCAAGAAGGCTGAGGCGACGAGAGCAGACATCCTCCCTGACGTACACGCACACCCCGGCCCGGGGCAAAAAGGAATGCTCCAATTTGTAACCCGGGCAGGATAGATACGATGTGTCTGCCGGGGAGGATATCTGCGTCTCAGTGAGGAAAAGCAGGGCCGGCTTAGCCGTCCGTAGGTGGAAGTGGACGGCCTCCAAGTTAGAGTGGAGTCCCCTGATGTTACAGAAGTCCACGGCGAACATGGTAGGGGATGCCGCGAGGTGCTGCCTGCGTTTGCCCCGAGCTCCAGCACCGAGTGGGATGGTGCCCCCCCCAGAATACGCAGGGCAGCCCGCGCGCCCACGCCCAGACTCCAAGCGGGAGTTCAGGCATAAACGCGCGGAGGGGGATTCTCCAATACCAGTGGTATCGGTACCCCCCTGGGGTAGTTTGTTTATAGATCCCACTTCCATGCTGTTAAGGGGGTGGGGGGTTGGCCTCCGGCACACACACTTATCAGACGAAACGCGGAATTGCTTCCACTTCACGCCTGTCTTTCGTGTGGTTGTGGTATTTCACCGGGCGAGCGGGCCATTCGTGCTCCAGCAAAAGCTAGATGGCGTATTTTTCTTATACAAGCATGTGAAAGCGTTCACCCGATTTCAAGTGACCGTTAACTTTATAGACATCTGCAACAAGCGTATGAGTTGTAGATGCGTTACCTACCTTTAATGGACAGAGGAAGGGACAAACTGAAATAAAGATTTTTCCATTACCTATTTATTCCCTCTCCCCTCAAATCATCCTCCCCTTCCCATCCTCTCCTTATTGGAAATGGGTGAGAAGAGGAATTGAACTTACGGCACCTCACCCGTCAGACGACTTCACGTTTGTCTATTAAATGTGTAATACCTCTACGTTAAAATAAATACTTCTATGTTCCGTTCTGTGCTATGCTACCGGCTATATTATTTTTTCTCTTCTTCTCTTTGTCTATTCCATCCCTTCCCCATGAGAAGGCTGACAACGCATGAGTAACTGTTTGGATTGCTTCAAGTTGGAAGTTGTTCGGTTGCATTTATTACATAAAATCGGGTCATTCACCTCGTTTGTCATCTTTTGCCATAAAAAAGTCTAAAATACAGTAAAAAAAGTGTAATTGTTATCGACCAAAGTTTTTGTGAACCCACTTCAACCTACTTTTTGTTCTTGTCTTAAGACACCCGCGGGACGGAATGCAGCAGCGACAGACTGAAACAATTACTAAACTAGATGCCTACGATTGGTTTTGTTACGTGTTTATCTTATTTGCGGTGACGCACGCGGTTTCCGGTGACGTGACGACATGTTCATACATTTTTGAGGCAATTCTAAATATCACCGGAAACATTTTACATTCTTAAAAAATTACGTAAGTGTACTTATTTGATTTGTAACAATTTTACATTATTTTATACAAAATCGCGTCGTTGTGTGGTCGCAACGCATTTACATATCCGCATCTAATTATTATGAATAGCCAACAGAAGCGCCAATAGGCTAATGGTTAAAGTTACGAACTGCGAAACATAAGATCGTGGGATCAAATATGCAATTAGACTACCGTCGTAAACCATGTATGTAAAAAAGCATAAAAACAGGCAGTCATAAGAACTGTCCACAGAATTGAAAACTCAAAACAGGTGGAAATGCGCGAGAATAGGTCAAAATAAATAAAAAATTAACAAAAATAACCTTTGTGTCTTGATAATAAAAATAATATTTGAAGGAATACAAGAAAAGTAAATGAAAAAAAAGTTCAGCGAAACTGTTCCCCATTCAAATAAGCGTGTTGGTAATGCGTATTGCTGACGTATGTTGATCACGTTCACGTAGATATATATATATATATATATATATATATATATATATATATATGTAGATTTATCCTACCAAAAATCGTCTAACGCCGCTGAAGAAGTATTCACCCTTAAAGAACAGAATGTAATCAATATCTAGAAGCCGATAAAATAAGGCTTATAATATATAGAAATACGATACTGCTGAACATATTGACGACGCAATCTATATTTGTACAAAATTAATAGAAATTAATGGAAGTAATTGCTTGGAATGGGAGTATTACAATTATAAACTTTATACCCCTATACCAAGCAATTATTGTTGTAAACACCTTGACAAGAAATATGCCTGTAACTTGTGTTTGCACTGGTGTCAAATCGTGTCGCAGTACAAGCTTACCGTCTACTCTTTAAAAAACTGGCAATATGTTTAATGTGAATGTTGTCGGAAGTGAAAACCCATGGTAACGTCTTGTCCTAAACTATAAGATATGATAAATCGTGATCTATGATGCCGCGGCAGGGGAGCATTAATCATTTGCAGAGGCCCCTTGCTGACGTCACTCGCAGCGCGTCCCGACCGCTGTCCGTGTCCGTTGCTATACGTGGAGAAAAAAAAAAAGAATTTTCGGACAATATTTTAATGAAAGAAAGTGGCGATATCTGTGCTTGTAACCGGACCTTGTAATATCTGTCCCGGTCTAAACATTTTAGTAATTACCGCGTGCTGTCCAATTATTAATTACACAATATAATCGCAAGTTATACTTAATTTAAACTGTGTTTATTATGAAATCAAAGTATTCTTCTTGGGTTATTGTTTATACAAAAATCTATATTCTTATTCAAGGAAAATTGTTTTGTACAGTTCAGAGACCTGTCAGTTAGGCTTAGAGATAAGAAGGGCCGAACCAGTTGAAGGACGGGATATTTTCTTATTCTAAAAGAACCATTTGCTTGGAATATTTTATCGTCTTAAAGGAACTACGCGTACAAATGAGGTGTGATTATATTCCAGACAAGTGGACTGGTTCTCCCTTTTTTAATACTAGCTGATCAATAGAGCAAGTTTACATAGTTACAACGACGCAAGACTGTTCTGTATATGTGGGGTTGCTTAGTAGATTGTACAACTGATGGGTAAACTCAGGTAATATAAAAACCGACCAAGTGCGAGTCGGACTCGCGCACGAAGGGTTCCGTACCATCTATAAAAACGGCAAAATAATCACGTTTGTTGTATGGGCTCCCATAAATATTTGTTTTGGTTTTTAGCATTTGTTGTTAAAGTGACAAAATAAATACATCATCTGTGAAAATTAAACTGCCTAACTATCACGGTTCATTAGATACAGCCTGGTAACAGACGGACAGATAGCGGAGTCGTAGTAATAGGGTTCCGTTTTACCCTTTGGGTACGGAACCCTGAAAACATTAGCAGTCATTGAGAACTGTCGTTAGAAGTGAAAACAGAAAACAACAACGAAATCGACGAAAACCACTCAGCCCCACTCCCTCCAATTCACCCACTCCCCACACTCACGATGATCACGCGAACCGGTAAGATTTTTACCCTACCAAATATCGTCTAACGCGACTTAAGAAGATTTCACTTCAAAAATATATAAAAAAGCTATAATCTAAGCTTGTTTAATATGCGATGCGATTAGATTAAGTTGTGTTTGTAGCCGACGGAACACAAGATTGTAATTTTATTGTTATCTCAGACAAATTATAACAATAGTTCACCGCTTTGTGGATAACTTCAGTAACGGGTGGTCCCTCGAGTGACGTTGTAACTTGTCCAGATTTATAGCGGCACGGGCGAACTTGTGCCAGGCACAGATGCTACTTTTGTTTTACTGTCTAGAGCTCAACAATAAATGAAGTTCGAAATCATGAAAAAGGAAATACAATACAACATATTTAGATTTCAGGTACTTTTAGAAAGTAAGCGATCAAGCGGTAGAATTAATGACTGTATGATCACCGAACAACATTCAGAATAGTTTTAGACTGGTTCACAGCAAAAAGGTTGCGATTAATTTAATTTAATTATTTAAGACACATTTGTTAGTAAAAAATACTTAAAACTATGTTAGTAGGCAAAATAAACCAGGAATTACTCGAAATGGAATGGAAAACGACATACAGAAGCATGAACTTCGCGCTGTAATTCTTTCTCCATCGCCGCTCATACACACGAAAAGTGCTCGTGCTACTGACTCCAACACTGTAATTGCGGCCGCCTAACCTCAAACTCAATCAAAATCTTTGTTTTAATAACTGTCGAAAGTTTTTTAATGTGTCCACAAAAACGATTGTAGAAAAATGTACCGAGTTTATTTCAGGTAGAAAAGCTTTACATCACAGGCACAGATAAAATAAACAAAAATGTAAGATATTTCGCTTCCGGTACCGGGAATCGAACCCGAGCCTCCTGGGTGAGAGCCAGGTATCCTAGCCACTAGACCATACCGGATTGTGTATATCTGCTATAAATGTCGAAGTATTAAAGTTTGGGGTTGTCAAAAGAATATACGTACTTTCTATTTTACAAGGTTAACACAATTTTAACCTCTTTTTAAGGTTTTTTTATTTAGACAGTTATAATTTAAGAATATAAATAACAATTAATTACTTTTCTTTTACCCCACCCTACAAGCAAAACTGAAGTAACTCGTCCCAACTGTCCCAAGCAGACATGCTAGGGGGATTGCAGAATTGATACCCTGTGTGTTTTCAATTAATTTTACCCTTGCAACGTTAATAGTTAATTGTATTTGTATAAAAGATATATCAAAGCAAATAATAAATTGGCGTAGTCAGTGTTTCCGTTAAATTTTGACGTGAGTATTAAAGTCCAACTTGACGTAATGGGGTCGGCAGTAGAACACCGGGCTATAACGTCTGAAGGAGATATTAAAGTTTGCTAAAATATGAGTAAGACTATACGGATAATGATAAAAGTCGTGAATATAAAATGATAAATCCAATCGTACTCCCCACGAAGAGGTTCTCGGAAAACGTTTCTAAATGCTTTTAAATGGAGTGGAGAAAAAAAATTGTAACGATAAGAGTCTAACTCAATAAGAGTTGAATTCGCAGAGTTATCGTATTGCTCAATTCCAATACCTAGACATTTAATTTTATAATTTTTTGTATAACTTGAATTAGCTCTAATGATGTTCGACTTAAATCATAGTCTATACATATACATGAAAATGTATACAACAGAAACTTAAATATACAAAATTTGTAAAAATGACTGATGAAAGATTTTGAATTAGATGATAAATGTAAAAATACATATATTTCTCTGAGGTCCTTCTTTGTAACGGATATCTTTTTGTGATTCAAGCAAAAGCACCTAATACTAAGTTACCGCTACCCATAGCCATTTGCAACAAGCTTTGATTGACAGAGCAGGATATGCCCAAAAATTTTTTTTCTGTCCATCCCCTCTTCCGTCAAATTCCTTTCTCCTCCCGTCCTTTTCTAACAAGAATAAAAGAGAACCTATTCGGCCTATATCACCCCTCTCATCAGACGAAACGCAGAATACTCTACTTCACGCCTATCTTCTGCGAGGTCTGGTATTTTACCGCTCGAGCTGGCCCTATTCGTGCAACAGATGTTATTGCGGACTCTACCACTGTTAAATTTCTCTAGGTTACTTCTTGGTAACGGATATATTGCTTTGATAGGATACGGCCGCCGGTTCGTTAATACTTACGTCTAAAAATATAACCCTTACTTGTGATACATGATTTTTTATGCCATTATAATATAAAGAAATTTATTGAGCTTTATCAAAATATGTTTAAAGCTTAGTTAATGATCCTCACAGCTAAGTTGATTGTTTCAAAAATAAGATATATAGAAGCTAATAATGGAATGGAATAAACACATGAACAATTGAAACAGTGCAACGCTTTTAGTTCACTTCAAAGCCGAGATTGACCCGATTCCATAGCTTCGCAGCGCTAGAAAAGGCTGCTTCTTCAAATCCTTTTGCACAACCTACAATACTTTCTTTATGAAAATTAACTTAACATTATATTTTCTTACCTAAATTTGTTTATTTTTTATCATAAAAATTAAGGTAATTACGTTTAAATATATTTTATGAAATTATGTAATTTAATTTAAGAAAATTTGCAACGATGCTATACGTGACTTTGACATCTTTCAAAGCTGAATGTTATGTATATTAATAAAATGGAACAATTAAAAGTAAAAAACTAAAAAAACGCTAATTTCCATTACACATTGTTATTTAAATTTTAAACCCTAGATGGCGGTATTCTCTATCTAAATAAAATCACAAATCCCGGAGATCCTGGGAAAGTTAATGGGACAAACTCCTTAAGTTGTTGCATTGTCATCGGTCCTTGAAGTGTGGAATGCTTAAAATTAATCCGACTCGATTAAGATGCGTTTTGAAGGGGTTCAATATCACGCTCATAGATTCCGTTACAACCACATAAACATACACACCGCAATTTATCGTAATTATACTATGCGCTGAGCTATGGGGGCGAGCGGCCGACAAAGAACGGATATTCCATATGCAAAAACGTTAGGACAATTGCTAGGGTACCGCGGACAGCTAATTCGTTATATTTTATTTCAACATTTTCTACTTTAGTTATTTTCCAGGTGACGAAAGTTTCCTGCTCGCTTGCTCGCTTTCCGGTCCTTCCTTTGAAGGGGGAGGGGCTGGTTAGGTTATCCTTTATAGTGTATTCCTTCCTCTGGCCACTAAAGGTGGACAGAAACACATACATCTACAACTCAAGCTTTTTGGAGATGCTTACAGATAGTCTTCACATAATATCCGGTGAACTCTTTAATTGTTTGCCACCGTCTGCTATAAAAAAAAATGTATTCCCGTCTTATGTCAAATGAAAAACTGCAATAATATTATATAGTAATAATTTTCCTTTACTCCGTAAGTATTTATATGTTATTTAAGCAGAAAACCAATTCGTGTACACTATTAATATGACTTGATTGGCAATTCAGCAACGTTTATGAATAAATCAGGCTCGTAATTAAATGGTTATGGGAAAATAAAATATGATTGCATTTAAATGTAACAGCTATAACCAAAAAAACAGGCATATAGGACATTTTTAAAATAAAATAATTAAACTATAATTGAAACATTAAAAACATAAAAAAATGTATTGTGTATGTAATGTATAATATAAAAACAAAAAACATGCCTGAAGCCTGATGTCAGTCCTCTTCCCCTTCCCACTCCCATCGTTTCCTACTAAGTATAGGATGGGAAGGGGAAGGGGATTGGACGGGAAAGGGAAGGATGGTAAAAAGGAAAACCTTTTTCCCGTCTATCCCCCCTCTGTCCATTAAAAGTAGGCAGTGCATCTGCAAATCATTTGCTTGTTGCCTATGGGTAGCGATCTTTTATTGTCAGATGAACCGCTATTTCATTTGCCTCCTTGTTCCATATTTTTTCGTATGATAACACGTATGAACTCGTTTTGTTCTTTGTTCGCATATGTATGAATACCAAGCATATTTATATACAAAAGATAATTTCCAACATAAAGCAAAAACCATAATACATCAACACTCAAGGTAACATTTCCCTGTAAGAAGTGAAATTGCCAAAATTTTCGTTCGCGCTTATCAACAAAAGGTAATAGTGTTTTCGGTATAGTTTCAGCCTCTCGGAGCGTAACGAAAACGAATCGAAAACGAGGATCAAGAAAAAATACCAAACAAAGGAAATGAGAAAATCGACAGTAGGATCATATTTGTTTGAGAGTTACAGAATTCACAGGACTTTAAAATATTTCCCCAAATTCATTGCGACATTTTTGACATTGACATTTGTAGTCGTCTTATATCGCCATACAATCTTAAAGGACAATAAAAGTCCAAAATAAAGAATATACTTAAATTTATCTATCAGAAGACCGCTAAGTTTTTTTTTATAATTGATACGTCATTATAATTAATAAGATTTTAAATTAATTTAGTAAAAAATAATTAAAACCCTGCCATCAGCCACTAATTTTCTAAATATAAAGATTAAATAAATTGTTCAGAATTAAAAAAAAATTAAAACATCTCTCTTGGATTCAAGTGGAACTTTGAAAAAGCATTTACTTATACAGAATATAAAATTAAAGAACGTTAAATGAGAAAAAAATAAGTAAAAAAAATGTATTTTATATCGTAGTGTTCAATCTTCGTTTGCACGGCCGAAGATTGACCTAATGTCTCCCAGAGGATCGTACCCTACCGTCTCCATTGTGTTTATAGCGGCCATACAAACCTGTACCTAGGTACATTAAATATTATTCAAACGTAATAAATTACTATTATGTGAATACATGATTAATGACAAGGTGTAATCTAATTAATCCTTTAAAGCTCGACTCTAGTCTTGCAACGGTCGTCCGAAAGTCCCTAGTTTCTACAAGTCTATAGAATAAATATGCATTCCTGTAACCCAGAATTCTAAGCAGAGAGCATGTATTACTATTTGTCTGCTCACCCTAGTTTTATACAGCTCCTTACTAAAATAAGTATAGAATATCTATTCTATTTAAGCAGAAATAAAATTGGTGAAGGCGCAGGCGGTATGTGTATTTGTTCATTTTTAATAATGGAAAGATGCAAACGAGCCGGTCAACCTAACACCAAACCACCAGCCATGTAATCTGCAACAAGGTTATGAGCTATAGATGCATTGCCTACCATTAATGGACAGAGAAAATGCTTCCCCTAACTATCCATTTCTAAATTTAAGGGTAGAATAAGGTCTCCAGCACCTCACTCATAGGACGAAACGCAGAATACTTCTACTTCACGCTGCTCTTCTATGAAGACGTGGTATGTCACCAGTCAAATCGGTCTATTTGTACAACAGATGTTGCGGGTTCTATTGTTAGAAGTATTTTTGTATAAATCTAACTTGTTAACATAATTACTATTTTAATGAACGTATTATAAAAAAGAAATGAGTTATCAGAATATGTTTTGAAGATATCATCTGGTATGTAATATTTTAGCGGAGATATCTTAAGTAAGTGTTTATGGATGAAAAGCTTGAATAATGGACACAGGGGAGCGTGATAGCATTCCTCGATGTTCGATTTACGATTGTACAACGACGAGGGAGAGCTTAGTGGCTCCTTAATTTGTGAATTGAGAAGTAGTACTTGAAAGGTCTGCTTTATGACTAAAACTTGATATTTATATTGGCTGAAATAAAAGATACGAAAATATCGAATGTATGTCTTTCGCTCGCCTCAATCTTTTTTATCCTTTATATTTTCAAGATTCACTTGCATCATGGTAGAGAGATTTTTTAAAACTTATGTTTTGTTTAAAATAATGTCATCTAACTTTTAACATGGATGACGTAACAATATTCAACATGAACTTTAAACTTTTTGTGTGTGAGTGATTTTAATTGTCATCCGGATGGGAGCCTGTTAGATGTATGAATGTAGTAGAAGCGAGAGAGGTGTGCCAGGATCGTGCCAAATGGAAATCCGTGCGCGCGTGATCCGAGCGTGAGCGCATATTTATTTTTATATTTAATTTTTTTATTAATTAAAACTAATACCAGCGAGCCGACCTGGCTTTTCACGGGTATTTTCTCAATATAAACTTTCAACCTCACCTGCAAGTGCTTAGGGGATAAATTGACATGACAATCATACAACAAGTACTAGAGACTACTTTTAAACTATATATATGTATATATATATATATATATATATATATAAATATATGTATACACATAAGTAAATTTAACATAGCAGTCCAATTTATAATTAAATATTTTGAATTATACGGCTGAGGAATTTTACAATTAAACAATAATGACGTCGACCCCCGTCTTAGAATATAGCAGCATCGAAATACAATACCGCGCCCGTCACGCAGTTCTAACTACATTAATAAACAAATATTTCAACTCTAGATAACCGCTGTCAGGAATATATTAACGTTAAATTTAGTCCAGTAGTTGTAGTGTCACACTAATTTAACCGATAACTGACACAAAATGTTACTCCTGTGTTTATTTATGTGAGGTATATTACGATTGGAACCATTAAATATTTTGTTAATATTAATAGTAAAAGGTTATCATTACAAGGTTAATATATAACTTAAAACCTATTTGGTCCCAAGACTGGACTTCTGCCACAGTATAAATATTACGGATGATAAAAATATGAATACTTCAATCAATATTTATACTGTGCTTTTATTAATACTGTACTAACCTGAGTCTAATCAAGTTAGTCGATACTACGATAACATTTCAGAAAGTAACTTAAGATTACTTCTTTACATTTCATCTTTATTCATACGTATCCCCAACCATTTTCCTATATTTAGTCTACTTGTGTGTTATTCGCTTAAATTTTTTTATCAAATTATTGTAAGGAACACTTAACAAGCCACATGTAAGGAGCACTGGTAACCCAGTGGTATAAGCCCCGACTTACGTACTGTAGGTTTCGGATTCGAAACCCAGACAGGCGCCTCACTTTGTGTAATTTATTTCATCACCACTGCTCCAAGAACGCTGAAGGAAAACATCGTGAGGAAATCGACATGTCCTCCCACCAGATTCGAAGACATGTGACATCCATCAACCCGCACTGGGCCAGCGTGGTGTATTACGACCCATTCTCTACCTCGAAGAGGAGGCCTGTGTCCCTGCAGTGGGAAAAGATACAAAAAAGGTTGATTTACTTTTATTATTAAATACGTAAGCAATAAAAACAGCAGTCATAAAAGACAGACAAAGGTAAGTAAGTAAGTAGTGCGATATAAATACTAACAGATGAAGTTATAACGGTGAGACTTGATACATTAGGTTCCTAATCGATACCAGAGCGATTGACTTTCAGAGAACATCTGACGAAATCGTAACAGTTTACGAACTTAGGCGACACCTTGTTAAATACAACTTAGTTAAATTTTGATATAATTTTCAAAACTAAATTCATACTGTTGCAATTTAAATTGAAACTAGATATACGACTGTACTTTCTAATTTTATTGGCTACAATTTAGCTATGTGTTTTTATTTTATTTTATTTTATTTGGAAAACAAACAGTGAAAAATTACAAAAAATGAATAATATTAAAAAATAAAACTAACACCATTAACATGTTTACATATATAGTGTTCAATTAAATTAGCCTGTTAGCGTTAGCAGAATCAAAAACAGAAGAGAAATTCTATTTATAGTATATCTACTAATTTAATACGCAGCAATTTAGATGATACTAGCTGTTGCCCGCGTCTTCGTTAGCGTGGACATTTAGATGTGTATGCGTAACTGACGACCTGATTAAAATGTGTTCAGTGTAAGTATGTCTGAAAAAGGCTTTCGACCGTTACAATTATGAGCGTCATAAAAAGTAAGCAAAAATTTACCTCTAAGACAAATTTCATCCAGATCTATTCAGCCTTTTTGGCATGAAGGAGTAACAAACACCTGTACATCTATTCAAATATTTGCATGTATAATATAAAAGATATAATCAATGAATAGCCGAGTTTATTTATAAATAGTGACCCGCCCCGGCCCGACCCGATCCGACCACTACCAAACACAGGAATGTGCCAATCTGGACAATCCCTGTAAATTTCATCGAAATCGGTCCAGCCGTTTCGGAGTCCATAAAAATATATATAATGAGCTAAATATGTCTTCGCTTTTTATTCATAAAAAGTATCCTATGTTACTTCTAATACCTCCGAGAAAATGTGTACAAAGTTTCACGATGATGGGTTGAGTAGTTTTCGCGTGAAAGCGTAACAAACATTACAGTATAATATTAGTAGGGATGAGTTTTGTTTCGAAAACAAGTATAGGTATGGCCAAGTAATGATGTATAATTTTATACAATTAAACATAGAAATTAAAATGTACTTTTACCATTAGTAATAATTGCATTGAAAACTTCAATTTTTCAGATTTTGAACAAGTAACACTCAATATTTTTACTTGCAGACCTGCGGGTAAATAAATATATAAACAAAAACATGAAAATGTCTGTGAGCGTATACAGTATTAAAAAAAGTGTTCAGAACGTTTTCTTTTTAGAGACTTACACAGTTTTATCTATAAATATTAAAAATTTCGAACAATTATCGTAGTCTTATCCTGTCATAAAAAGTAACAGATACTGTGCCACTTCGTGAGCAACTTTAACGGGTGCTCCCGCGAGTAAAGTTAAAGTTGTGCAGATTTATAGCGGCACTAGAAAACTTATGCCACCAAATGCTTCTATTGTTTAAGCGACCTATGCTCGGTAGTTTTGGGCAAAAGGGAAATTTTTATATGCCAATAAAAGTTCATACATGTAGTATGAATTGTTACAAGTCTAGTAATTATTATTGTTATCACTTTATAGTGAAGATGTACAACGAGCTTACTCATACACCATTTTAGTTACCGCAAGAGACATTTGTACTGGCGCGAAACAAATAAAGTTTTTCTCTTCGCAGCGTACACAAAATCCTAGTACTTTTTATTCACTTATTAAAGACCAAAATTTATTAAGATACTTTGTGAATAATTCAAGTTTAATGAAGAACTGTATTGTTAATTTGAAGACGCAGAAATTAAACTTTTTAACGACGTTAATCTACCGTTTTTATGAATACTTTGGGCAGTATTGTTTGACTAACTCTCCTTCCGTCTCGTCTGCTACAACTTGTTTAAATAAAATGCGACTTCGCAAGAAATAAACTGCAAGCAATTTTGTAGAAATCCTTTTTGTATATTCAAGCCAGGTGAATTCAAAACTCAAGAACATGCCAAGTAAATTTTAAATTTTAAGAGGGTTATTGTATCTAAATTTTGACACCTTTATTCCTTCTCCAGTCTTCTAGATTAAATGAGGTTGAATTTGAATATATATCAAAACAAAGGCATATCCTGAGGATTAATTAAAGTTAAACTCTAGCAGGTAACTGCTTATCTGAAGATAAAGCGTTATTTAGCGCACCCCTTGCAAACTGCGGATCTTACATAAGCCGTCTTAAACAGAGATATGCAACTCCAGCATTAGAGGATCCCTACTCATATGTTTACCTTTGAAGTGTTATTATTAATTCCTTTGTCTGCATAGTATTCAAGAAACTAATTTTGAGCAAATGTTATGTGGATTATAGCAAGTTAAGAAACGTTTAATCCAACATTCAGTATGTCTGTTTGTTTGTTTATAAGAATAAGACATGCAACTCACGTTTGCTCACGTGTTTGAACCCAAAGAAGATAAAGGTTGTCGTAATTTCCTACTTTTTTCATCCTTTCCATTCAAGCAACGACTATTACAGCTGCTTGGCTCTTTAACTTTTCTGGTCCTAGTTTTAGGACACACCCCTATCCTAAACAAGCAATACTTTTTGTAATAAACATATATAACTATCAACCCGCCCCGGGTTTATTGGAATAGATGGACAGACAAATAAAACAATGTAACCTAGGTTGCACGCTTTTTATTGGTGAAAGAATGATTAAAATTTAATTATTAGTTTTTATAGTAAAGTGTCGTGAGAACCGTTATTCGTCGGGCGTAACTCTCATGTCATCTCGTTAGGTTTGCAGTTACTGTACACTACGTTTCGCTGAGTGGC
Organism: Papilio elwesi; assembly: GCA_029849275.1. Lineage (NCBI taxonomy): Eukaryota > Metazoa > Arthropoda > Insecta > Lepidoptera > Papilionidae > Papilio > Papilio elwesi. The sequence goes on from CM056697.1 coordinate 9,946,197, forward strand.
ATTATAAAAATCCAACGCTAATTTCCATTCCTGTAGAGCCAGCGCCCTCTTCCGTCTTCATGGAATCACGCCAGTATCTCTTCCGTGTCGTAATCCATCACGTGCGTAACAAACAAACAATCAAATCGTTTTCTCTTTATAATATTAGTACGCACATAGCCCTTCCTGTCGCTACATCATCATAGTCTACAAAATCTCGCCCTAATATATTTTGTTTAGGGGTCTTATTTATTTGGTTACAATCCCTCGCCACAGATTGGTTTTAGTTCCCTCAGGCAGTTGCTCCATGTCTGCGAAGAATTATTTTATAGGTAGCTTGACGTAATATGTCTCTCAATACATATTTTAATGAAAAACAGATATCCCCATTCTCCATTGATTTACTATTAAATAGTGACTTAATAGACGTCATATTTCATAATATACACACGTCATATAATGTGTATTGTTGTGTAGGTACACATGGGCGATTACACTTCACGTGCCATCTTTTTTTCATAAAAAAATATTAAAGTCTCGGAAAAATATCATCGATTGAACCGCAATTGAAGCATTGATGGTCATGCTAGTACCATAAAAAATGATGAGCTGAGATGGCGAGCTGTGAGGTTTTTTGTGGAAAAATTGCGGATTTTCAGAAAAACTTTAAAAGAAAAAGGGTTGAGCCGCATCCGGAATACTTTAAATAAATTTATATACTGTTTATTTATCGTTATTAGATACTTATATAAGTATGTATAAAATGTAAAAGAGGGCGATGCAATATAGAGTTGGCAAGAGACGCAATATCCTGGTTATTGACGTTTTGCACTAAATTACTTTAGTTTGTCTGCATTGATGTTTTCTTTGGAGTAGATTGCAAGTCGACTGTAGAATATTATAGCCTCAAATATCTGTTTTAATCATACTTTAATTTTATAACAGTGTACTGCCGCTAATCTCGGGTGTTTCTTAAAGAAATTGCACATTATTTAAATCCCCGGGTGATATTAGTAGATTCCTATGAAGGCAAAGATGGAAAAGACCACGTAGCAACTAACATTACAATTAACAGCAATGTGTTGCACAATAAAATCGTACAATTTAATAAATAATATAAATTTATTTGTGATAAAATGTCTCATTCTCTACCCATGCTATCCTATTATATCGTTATGCTCTTACCTTTGTTTCACCATTACACAAAAGTTGGCAAAACATCAGTAACCGTTCGCATTGATGCAGAGTAATGGGTAGTGGGGTCTTAATATCAGTTGATGATGAATGCACATAATTAGCGCCACGCAGGCGAAGACGGGGGCGTATCACTAGTTCATAATAAATGTACAATCACCGTTAAAAGTTGTTCTACAATCTACCTCAAAAAATGGCATATTATATTATTGTTAATAATTTCATATTTAATTAATTGCAATTATACAATTAAGGTGAAATATATTGTATGATTGGTTATTAAAGTACGCTATGGTCTAGTTGCTATTATACGTGGCTGTCATCCAGGAACTTCAGGTTCGATTACATGTAGTGGAATCTATTTTTGTCTGACAAATATAAATCCGGTATGGTCTAGTGGCTAGGATACCTGGCTCTCACCCAGGAGGCTCGGGTTCGATTCCCGGTACCGGAAGGTTATATTTTGATTATATTTTCAAATGGAAATTTTATATATATATTTATAAATTTCATTACTAACAGTTTCCTGTGCATTCGTTTCTTATATTCACGTCAACGCTGAAAATTTATGTAAGATCTTTCTGCGTATAATAACTTCGAATTATAGTTTACAGTGCCAAAATATTGTTATTTTGAAAATATGTTACATAACCATGGCAACCGATACTGTAAATAAAGATTTTATACATCCCTTTTCCTCGAAAAACAATTTATTTTCGGGATGAAAATAATGGGGTTATTTCTGTACCCCTGACAATGTGTGTGCAAAGGCGTAAAGAAGCAAAATCGTAACAAACAAACCCACATTCGCATTTATAATATTAAGTTAGGATGTCGTTAATTTTAAATTTTGAAATATAACTTTAATGTATGGAAGTAAAAGCTGGGTTTAGCAGGAAAAGCCCGCCCTAGGAGAACTTATATCGATCGGATTAGTGGTTTACTAAAAAAGGGCGATATAAGAAGCACCCATAGCCAACGAGCATGTATGCGTAGATGTATGAATGTAGAAGCGAGAGAAGTGTGCCAGGATCGTGCCAAATGTATCCATGATCTCTGCCTACCCCTCTGGGTTACGGGCGTGAGCGCATATTTGTTTTATTTATTTGAATTTAAACTGTTTTGTAAGTAATTTGACTTTCGTGTACATGATTATACGAAGGTAGTCTTGAGGGATGAGAAACCCTAGGCTCGCCTTCCATATCAAGGATTGATTCAATGGTCCTCTGGGACAATTTACTATGAGATATATTGTGCGACCGCTTGTTACTACAATAAGGTAAATTAACATCTGTATTTAAATTAAGCAGGGGATTTTCAAATAACTTACGTCCTTGAAATAAAAAAAACGACGAAAATCAACATGTTACGGCCCCGGCGGGTCTTTTTAATCATAATTGTTTACATGGATATGTAATTTTGGACGGCTCCGTATGAATTTATGAAAGCCATAAAACGAATTATATTGATGAATTTGTGTGATACATGTACTTAACTAACATAACCTATAATTCGAACAATTTTGTAACCGTTATCATAATAAATAATTAAATAAATAAAAACCACATACATACTTGTAGGCTGGATGTGACTCACACATGATAAATGCGCCAGTCACATCGTGCGTCGCATGTACGCGTCTTTTTTTTAATTAAATTAATTATTGCTGTACTTCTGTAACTTGTCTGTCAGTCTTGTCTATTGTAATTCCACTAGCACTTATAAAAGGAAAAAAACCGTCACCGTCTGTTTAAGATTTATTTTATTTGTCAAATCAATTTTATATCACTTAATTTATTTATTCAGCTAAACACGAGTGACATTTTCATTTAAACAAAAAGTATTTGTAGGTGTAATAAATCATGTAAAATATTTTAAAAATTAAACGGGAAGAAAATATATTGTTAATTTACTTAATGCAAGTAATAAAAAAACTTTAATAATTTAAAATTTATATTGGTTCCAATTCACTAAAGCGAGAATCGTCGCCATACGTTTATTTTCGTCCGTACCGCGAAGACATCTCAAAATAGAAAAGTCAACTGTCTCCGAGCCAGTGTACGCATGTTCATCGTGGGCTTTGGTGGTGAAAGTTTCAGAAGAAGGAAAGAATGCGAATAATCAATTAAAGATACCAATAAAAGTTACACAACAAATAAATCGAGCTGCAGTAAAATACGTGTAACATTAACGATGGCGCGATTGCGAATGGCGGCCATGTTTGTTTTTTTTAGCGCATGTTATGCGTGTGACGTCGACATGTCAGTTTACAAAGTGACAGTGCGAATGTTATGGAGCGAAGAGACATTCCCCAAGGATTATCCGACGCAGCGCCCGAAAGCACAATGGTCACCAGTGTTCGGTTAGTCATTTTATATTTATAATATTATGCGTTTACGTGAAAATATTTACAACTAGTATTAAAACATTTAGAATTTAGAAATTTATTAACTTTTTATATTTTCAATACTTAAAAATAGCATGTTTCCTAAGAGTGCATTATGCTCAGCTCGGCTCCCTAATATGACAGCCTGTCCACGACAATTATTTGACCAAGATTTTAGTATACATAAGAGAGATCTGTTATTTTTTAAATAATTTCTTCGGAGGTATTACGACATGTTATATATTAAAAAAGTCCAAGCCTACGGATTTTCTATTTGTTTGTCTGTAATATTACATCTAAGTTGGAATAAGCGTAGGTATTAGTCCTAACTTAAACAACAAGAATCGTTAGATAACATCACTGCCTTCACTTAGGGACGTCGAATAAATACCCTTATCTCGAGCAAGTGAAACCGTTAAATGTCACTTCAGAAGTACAGATAAGAAGCCAACTTTTTCTATTTTTCCTTGTTGTAGACTTTTTATCTTACTTTGTTTTTGCTGAATAGCGTTTCTGTAGAGGTCAAGAGCGTAAATGTTTACAGCTTTTAATAGAAAGTAATTTACTTCAGACAAATAAAGCAGATTTTGCTAATTCATGTAACTAACTTCGTAATCTTAAATTTGATTTCTTGAACGGAATATAATAATACTTTTTTTCTACTTGTGGCTCAGAGATATCCATTTTTGAAGAGAAAATACCTTTAACCGCGTTAGACGATGTTTGGGAAAAACCTATTGGTTCGCTTGAACAACATGCTCAACATACGTCAGCGAAATGCTTATATGAGCTTGGAACAGTTCGGACAAACTTTTATTCATTTATTTTTCAATTTTGAATTTTATTGTTAAGATACAAGGACTTATTTTCAAAAACTATTCTTGCGCCTTCCCGACTGTTTTGAGTTTTCAATTCTGTCGGCAGCTGTTATGACTGCCTGTTTTTTTTTATTTAGCAGTGTCTATAGCTTCATTCTTTTTGTCATTCTTATGGTAAAGAAAAAATTCGATTTTATCAATTTTGATTTTACTTCTAACTTATTAAAATTTCATAAATGCTTTTCATGAAATTCTAATATAAACGTCAGCCAAGGCGCGAGGCTAGATCATTTGCATTTCTCGACCGAGTGAACCTGTAACCAATGGTCTGTAAAACATCATAGTAAAGTAAAAAAAGGTTAAAAAAAATCTATTAACTTACATACATACATGATATTTTTTGCCCAGTCTATTTTTGTCTAAAGTAAAAATAAAAATGCGCGAAAACTTACTAACGAGCAATCCGTGAAGTCCGTACGTGTGCTTAAACTTAGGACCTACAATTTAATACCGTTTGTATTTTAGGTCAATCACACAACAAATCTTACACGTTGTTTCGTGTCGGAGAAGTAGCCAGGTCCTCGGTCCGAAGCTTTGCTCAATATGGAAAACTGGACACCATGATACTAGAAGGAGAAGAAGATCCAAGAGTATACGATCAGTTTTCAACTCCTGCACTTGGCAGTGGGACAGGCGAGACAGAAAACTTGGTATTTGTTGATGCTGAACATAGTCAGGTAAGATAATTGTTTTCCCTGGACTTATTTGAATCCCTTACCATTTGCGTTATTTAAGAAGGAACAAATAGCTTAACTCACAAATAAAATGATTGCTAGCTGACTTGATATCTCACTTTGTAGCCTGATATTTCCACTACACGATATACTGTACACACTATATACGACGACTTGTAACAATTAGTCATGGCTCGGGCCTCAAGACGTCTCAACCGTTGATAGGAGTAAAACTGAGTCTCCTTCCTTTGACAAGTGCTTATAAAGAATTTTGCTGTCTAAAGTCAGCTACGCAACTTCACGTTTTAGTACCGGCTGTATACATATTTGTTCACTTCTTTCTTTGAAACATACATAATTTATTACGCCCACAGGTATCTATGGTCAGTCGAATTATACCATCACCAGATTGGTTCATCGGTGTCGATAGTTTGGACTTATGCGTGGACTCTTCATGGGTTGATCAAATCGTTCTGGACGTAAGTTGTATACCAGAGATTTCATAAAATATAAACAGCACATTATAATATTCTTTCTTATCCCTTACTTCTAATCTTCCTTAATTCTTCCTTTACTTCTTCTTTCCTTTTTTATCTTATTTACTTTGTTAAATGAATTATTCTTTCGTATATTTTTTACTTTTATGCTGTAAAATACTTTAGCTGGAGCCTTTAGACGCTGGAGCTGCCAGCGGTCTCACTTTCACGGCACCTCGTTGGGAAAATTCACCGCCTGAAGCTGTATCTAAGCATAAACCTCGTCTACCAAATCACCCAGCTTCTGGTTTTTATTATCCAACTAAAAGGGAATTACCTCCTATAGCTAAAGTTGAATTTACAAAGGTAAGAAAATACTATGACAATTAAGATTTCTTATAAAAATATGGAGTTTCCAACCACAATACCAAAAAGCTACAAATTTGTTTCGAGGAAGAAGTATAATCTTTTATTGTAGATCGCTAAGATATCGATTAGTACCGTTAGTGACACTTGATTCTATAAAGAATTAAGCGAACATCGTACCTACAGTGTAGAAATGAGAGCCATCAAAATATGAAATAATTTTGAGTTACATGTGCCATTTTTTTACTAAGCAAGAGGACAGTATAAATTGTAAAGACAATTACGCAAAACATATCAACGTTAAAGAAAATAACATGTATACATTTTATAGGTGAAAGAATATTCATCGAAAGAAGTAAATGACTTAGCTAGAAAAGAATTATTGAACAACCTACATTTAAAAGACAAATTGAAAGGTTCACCGAAAAGAAAGCCTTCGAGAAGTTATCAAATTACTGAAGCAATTCAAGAAGTAACAACCAAAAATCAATTTGATCAACTAGTGGAATTAGAAGAGGAGCCGGTTGGCACTCCGCGACCGAATTTACCAGATAACAAAGTTGAAGTTGTAACCAATTTCCCTAGGACGTAAGTTATACAAAAACATGCTGGACTATATGTATCAGCAGCAAATGCAAAAACTTTAGAGTCGAAGACAAGTGCGAGGCGGGGCGCGACCGTGAATTAATCCCACTCACCCTGAAAAAAGGATCTCCGGCTGGCCTGAAACTTGTCGCTGAAACGTGAATAAAGCCGTTTTATAAGCAGTTAATAACTAATGACTCTCGAGAGATTTAATAATTGCATTCCTATAATCTTACCGCGAACATGAATTCATTGTCTCTTCTTGTATCCCCTTGTACACACTATCTACTATACTTTTAATTATCAAACGTTGATCGATAACATACCTTTGTCTAATATCCATTTCAATATCGTATATCAGGAAATAACATTTATCAACTATCACGAACCACTACGTTGTCAATATTTAATCAAAAACAGAACAAAGCGTGTAGTGATTTTTTTGGCGAATACACATACAATTTGATTTATTTATGAGGAATTCCATATGCAGATTGGAAATGCTCGTCGAAATAGTAGTAAAACATCTATTAGATTGGGTTCGAAAAACAATTTATTTATTTATCTATCTTTGTTACACCAACAAGATAAACTAATTTCGAACAATTAGAAACACAATTATGTTAAATACAGGCTTGGGGAATGACATCTCAATTGTAGATGCAAACCACAATGCATTCAATTCCAAAAGAATTTAAGCTATTGGTATGAAAGACAGTGCAATAAATAGATTTAATTAAGTGAGATGTGTAGATGTAATATCAGTATCAATCCAATTGAAATCTATAAAAAAGTCAAATAACAAAAAAATATTTGTCGTTACTAATATTAGTAAATACAGAGCTCAATAACAAGTAATGAAAAAGGCATTTCATATTGCTCAGATAATTTATGACACAAACGATACATAAAATACAACGCCTTAGTATTCGTGAAACTTGTTCATTGTTCTCTGTAGGTATGTTGTGTTGCACTAATATGGTAAACTTAAGAATTTGTTAGGGTAGATTTGTTGCAGTAGCAGAAGAAACACGTATTTTATGCAAAAACTACTAAACCACTTTAAGGAAATTTCATGCCAAAATATTATGGTTATATGAAAGGTGTGAGGCGTGACAATAAGATTTTCTAAATTCACGTGTACGTTGCAGGCGTCAGTTATTACGGTTATGACCTCAATTACATAAGAATTATGTTTTCTCGTTGTTTGTATGTTTAATAGGTCTATTAAAATGGACGATGAGTTTGATAGTGATCTGAGGAATATGGATGACGTGGTACTTGCAGTTGCTAACGGCAACCGACTCGGACTCGGCAAACGTCTGCCGAGGCACTTCAGATCTCGACTGCATCACGCAGTTAATAGAATTCAACGTACGTATACCAAGTGTACTACTAACATAAAAGTAATACCAAATTCATATGTTATGGGATAGCAGCTTAACATTAAATGAACTATTAATAACCCAGAATCATGAAGTTTTCATCGCAGTCGCAGTATTTAAGACTAAAATCATTTTATAAAAGTCCTGAATGCAATCAAGATTCGCTGGTCTTGAGGTGTCTGACGTACTAATGTCAAATTGCTGGTAAAATGCTTGCAAAATACTTCGTAAAGTAAGAGGGTCCTTTGCTAGCAATTTTGTTATAGGACAGACACCACATGAGTGATAGTATTGAGAGTATACGTAACCTCTATAGACTCGGAAACAGCAATAAATATATTGAAAGACTATGAGAAATTAAAATCCGTAATATTTGTTGATCCTTAAGAGAGTGGTTGATATTACTTTCTTATGTTTATATGTTTCAGCTGATGATTGCTTAGTATCAGAATGGGGTAGTTGGACTCCTTGCTCGGTTACATGTGGCTTTGGTGACCAATTTCGTACCCGACGCGTTATCCGCGAGAAGCGAGGCGATGGCCGCAACTGTCCGTCATTGACTGACAGAAAACATTGCGGTAATATCAACTCTTGCGCACATATTGATTACTTCGAGTGGTGATGTGTTGATTAAGTTATTTTATATTAGATTTAACAATAAACTTATATAGCTATCAGAGATTGCTTAATTTGTAACTTTGTCTGTAATTCTTAATTATTATTTGACAATCCTTTACAGTTAAATTAATTTGCGTAGGTTGTTTTATAAGCTCTAGAGGAAAATTTGTTCAGAGTATTATCTACTTCTATTCACCCCAAGAGTTAAAACACGATTACTCGTATCAGATTTTAGTTTCTTATTAATAAAGGAAACCCTCCTGAGCATGTTTCTGAACGTTCAGTTAGTTTATTAAATTAAAATCCAAAATCGATTTTTAATTTTTATAAATTACTATACACGATTTCAATTTTTACACTGCCGGAGTAATAATGAAAATCGCGTGTAATGTATTTTAATAATAACTCTAATGCATATCAAAAATATATGCAGGTATATCTAGCAATATGTTAGTGAAGCTTAGAGATAACATTTTCCATTTGACACAGCCCGGGGCGAGTGGGGCAACAAGGGCAATCGGGGTACGCAAGGAGAGAGGGGAGAGTGGGGCGACGTGTCGACGATTACGTCGGTAATTCAATGTAGTGCGGCGACGCGGTGTCATAGCCGCGAGCCGCGGGGAGACCATAAATCCCATTAACTCCCTGGTGATAGATTACCGGAAAATTACACTTGGAAGCAATTACTCAAATGTAGAGTGCAGTAAAGTTTGTTATGATATTTGATACTCTATATTTCATATATTATAATCTAGAATGTGACGACAAACATTCATTCTTCCGTCAGTATATAGCTGTGTATAGTTTTTTTTTATAGTTGAAGATGGAATACGAGCAAGCGAAGTTCACCCGATATCAAATGACCGCTACTCATAGACATCTGAAACAAGCTAATGAGCTGCAGATGCGCTGCCCTACTTTTAATCGACAGGGGAGTGGATAAACAGAAAATGATTGTTTCACTTACCCACTCATCCCCGACATCGTCAAATCCACATTTCCTTCCTATCCTTTTCTTACTAGAAACAATTGGGAAGGGGAAGAGGACTGGGATTAGAGCTCTGGCACCTCACATCGGACGAAAAGCAGAAATACTCTACGTCACGCATGTCTTCTGTGAGGCTGTGGTATTTCACCGGTCGAGCCGGTCCATTCATGCAACAGATGTTATTGTTGCCGGCTCTACCATTGTTAATGTTGATTCTGATTGTCCTTACTCAAATGGATTCTAAGATATTTCATACCAATTATTGTATGTAGGTATTTTACCTCACATATTTAACCTACGAACAATAAGAGTTGAGTAACCACTATCCATAGACAACAACAAGGAAACGATGAGTTGAAGATGCATTGTCAGGCTTTATGTGGGAAAAGCAAGGTAGACAAGGAAGTGGAGACGAGATGAAGATGGAAAGGAAAACGACATTGATCCTCCGACACCTCACGCGTTACACAAGAATCAAATGTAAAACAAGCGAAAAGTGTGGCTTAAAAGACGATGTGACTTAAATTGAGAAAGAGATGTTTCAGTGATTCGAGAATATTGAGCCTGAGTGGATACTAGTCTATATAAAAAAGGCAATATGTGTTTTATGTATATGTATATGATCGCTATAGACTCCGAAACGGCTGGACCGATTTCGATGAAATTTTAAGAATCAACCTATTGGGTGACACTAGGCACACACACACTAGCTATTCTAGGGAACATAAGTGCATACATGCATGCACACATCGCAAATCATATTAAAATTCCTCGTGCAAAAAATGATTTCCGTTAGAACTAGATATTTGAAAGCTTAAAATATTTTATCTATATAAGTCGGCAAAACGTAGCGGACATGTAAAGCGGAGTCGGTTGAAACGGCTTGTTAAATTTACACGGAGCGGAATATTGCAGCTTAATATGATTTCCGCGTGTTATGCCTCCGGGTAGAGCCGACGTATTGCAAATAGAGTTATTCCAGTATTCGCACGTTCCCCTCGAATCGAGCTTAGGTAAAATATTCCGATCGCAAATTGTTTTTCAACGTGTAAAATCTTTTTCAACAAATTGTGTTTTGTTTGATATCATATTTTGTAAGTATATATCTCGCCATTTCCATAAAATTAGAACATTTCCGATGAAAGTATAAAAAGAATAATATTGTGTCTGTGGTAATGAGGTTCTTATTTAAAAGACACTCTCTCAGCATATAAGATTAATTTTAAATTAAAGTCACGCAACCATTTAATTTACTGACTACGGTGCAGTTTTCGCCATCTTATAACTACAGCGAAGGAACTAGTTTTGCAAGGTTTTTCCATTATCCGGGGCAGAGCTTACAATTTATGAAAGCCTGCCGGGACAATGTTGGAACGCAATTTAAGTAACCCTATTTGCAGCTTTAAACTTGTTTAAAAAAATTAAAAGAGTGAAGATTAACACTTTTTTTAAGTGAAAACTTCATTAGCCGTTAGACGGTATTTGGTAGCGGAAAACCTTATAGTTTCGCGTGAACAACTAGCAACATGATTATTTGAAGTGACGAGGCACTTTTTTCATTTATTATTCTTTCTTTTTCTTAATTTTCAATTCTAATGCTAAGATACAAGGGCTTATTATCCGATCGCTACCCAACACAGGAATGTGCCAATCTGGACAATCCCTGTAAATTTCATTGAAATCGGTCCAGCTGTTTCGGAGTCTATAGGTCTATAAGAAACATACGTACTTTGCTTTTAATACACTGTTTTTTTTATAAAAAAAGTACTCTGTGTTACTTTTAATACCTCCAAGAATATGTGTACAAAGTTTCATGATGATCGGTTGAGTAGTTTTCGCGTGAAAGCGTAACAAACAAACTTACATTCACATTTATAATATTAGTAGCGATAGGGATTTTTGAAAGATCTCGAATCTTCTGAGATCTAGTTCCATTAATAATATTAAAAATAATGAAAACGAGGTAACTTATGAATAAAATTTGAATAGGAAAAGCCGTTCGAAATCTCTAATTAGTAATTCGAAGTCAGCTTCATTAATTGGTACAAAATTTCAATTCAACTCGGTGATATTTCTAGAGTTTTAACCTACTTATCTGCAAATGACAGTGTAACTAAATTCGCCTCGGAATTTTCAAGTTTTAATTAAATAAATTTCTATAGTGGATACTAATTTAAAAGAACAAAATACAAATATATTTTGTCGCGGTAAGCTTATAATTTTGAATTCTTCCAAGAGATAAAAAGCCCATTGAATTAGCGACATTTTTTTGAATAGGTGTTTATTATAAATTTCTACATTATTTTCCTTTATTAGCCTATGAGTTCATTTTGTAAAATTCACAGATAAAATCTTTAAATATTTCACGTCGTAGCTTGATCGTTATTTATAGATGGGTCCATTCACCTTCCGCATGTTCATACTTTTGCCCTAGTTTCTTTTTTAATCTTCGTCTTTTTTATAACACGCCTTATATTGTACATACATCAAAGAAGGTACCAATTTGTAGTCATGAAAATTAACATATTTTTATAGGAAAATTTGTTACAAAAATGTTAAAAAACCGCAAAATTAAATTCCGGTACCGGGAATCGAACCCAAGCCTCCTGGGTGAGAGCCAGGTATCCTAGCCACTAGACCATACCGGATTGTGAATGTTACTGATTTGTAACGTTATAATGTAATACACAATTGTAATAAATAAATAAAATAAATATGCACTCACGCCCGTAAACCAGGGAGAGGCAGAGATCATGGATTTCCGTTTGGCGCGATCTTGGCACACTTCTCTCGCTTCTTCAACATTCATACATCTACGCATACATGCTCGTCGGTTACGGGTACTTCTTGTGTGCTTTTTTTGTAAGTCACTAATCTGGTTGGTATAAGTTCTCCTAGGGCGTCCCCTACCATCACTGCCACTCACTTTTGCTACATAAATTTGTTTCGTTATTCTCTCTTCCCTCCTCTCCTCGTCTCTCTGGCCAAATCCACATTTAAGCCACAATTTACCCTTATAATGCTATTTTTTATCCTATAATTCAATGTCAAGCCTAACATACTTCTGGATGGCATCTCAACGGCATTAAATCAACTAGCATGCTTTTTCTACCGAACCCAGCTCTCACTTCCATACATTAAAGTGTGGACAAGTACAGCATTGTGTATTGTCACACGAGCCTTCATAGATATTCTGTTACCTCACTACTGTACCTATAGCCCCATTCATTTTATTTCCCATCTCTACTAAACATACATTCCAAATATACGAACCCTCCTATCTGTTCCACTTCTCTACCGTTAACACTTCGTATATTTATTAATAAATTTACGTAGTAGAAACCATTTCAAGTATTCTAATGGAAATATTTAGCCGAAGACATCGCACTGATTTATCGAAACACAGAAAGAATAATCTTGATATTCTCATCGGTATTCCGTATTTCGTAAAGTACGAAATAGTATATTAGGGGGAAAGTAGTACAGTACAGTAGTACAGTACAGTCCAATGATTGATAAATTAATAAGCGAAAGGTGAAGATGGTATTAGATGTGAAGTTGGAGGGATATGTCTGTAATGACGGATGATAGATTGATTTAAAAGACGAGAACATGGTTTGCCGACCTCACATACAGTGGGAACAGGGCGGGAGATGATGATGAATATGTGGTGGTACAGTCCCTGTTTATCCAGGCTATTTGTGAAAAGCTGCTTCTAGATGTGGCTGTACTACTATTCGTATAGTGTAAATTAATGTAACAATTATCAACATTATTTCTTAATTTTAAATGAAAATATTATAAAGGAATAAACTCAACTTAAATTTAAGTTGGTTAACTTGGGAAGTGCGAATCAAGTACTCATTTCCGCTAAGTGGTAGCAATTTAAAACACTTAGCGTATAAATACTTGAGTTTATTCCAATGTTTTATATTAATACTTCTTCTAACTGAATAAAAGTCAAGTATGTACTTAAATAAAAATGTATTTCAATTAAATAAATACTTTTGATTTGTCAGACATTAGAAAAGATATTAATGAAGGCCCAATCACTAACATCCATTCCTTCTCCCGTTTTCCTTACAACTGTCTTAACGGTTGCAAAACATCTACAACGCATGGTACTGTTGTGAATGTTTATGTGTAACGACCACCTGAACATTCTGTGTACCCGCTTTCTCGTTTTGCCACCTTTAGCCATAAAACATAGATCGAATTTCAAATATTTCATAGTTTATCGACTTATTTAATCATATTATAACACAGGAAAATTCCAACGCTGCAACTACATGTGTCTTCATAGAATCACCACACATCATTGGCTCTGGAACAACTCGAGCGAAAAGCAAATAAATAAGTTAAACACCAGCCCCTTAAGGCATTTACATTGATCAAAGGGTCTTTGGAAGTCGTTTAATGAACTGTTTATAAGCATTTAAACAGCCTGTGCGCTTAAAATTATAATTTACCAAGTACCTGATACTACAATCATATGTAATGCTTGTAACCCCATGTTACGTGGAAAGCGGCGTGCTGCGATTGAGGTTGACTGCGGACAGCCATAGAACCCGCGATCATCCGCAGCGGTTTGTCTGCCACATCCGCCGGCACCGTAGTGTTTATGACAAGTTTATTTTAATACATGGGCATCTGCTCAATGCGTAGGGGCTCTAAGAGTAACAAAAACAAACAAACGGAGCAAAAATTAGAAATTTCAGCTGTTTCATTCTATATCATGCTAGAAGGGTGGAGCATACCAGTAAATAACTAATATTAAGAAACCAAGTTATCCATCAACTTCCACAACAAACTTGTAGGTTCATGTAGGCAAGCATGCATTCATTCCTCAAGGTAAACAGTAGCAAGTTAGTTAAAAAATGTAGCAAAGAAACGGAGAAAGAGAAGGAAAAAGTGCAACAAATTGTGAAATAGATGGAACTGCGGTACTTTGCGGTACCTATACGCGAAATAATAAATTTCACAAATTCACGCCTTTATAATGTAAGGCTTTGTCAAATCTCCGGTCTGAGTATTCATGTAGCATAAATAAATTTTAATACAATTTAGTTCCCAAATCAACTGGCATCTCAGCAACTTCATTGCATGTTTTTGATAGTGACATCACGAACAACCGTAACCGGAAGGCTTAGATAAAGTAAAATTAAATCGACTGAACTTGGGTATAGTAGACGTATTACTTACGTTCAGCTGAACGTTCTCGGCTCGTCGTTTTATGACATAACAAAAAAATGTTCAAAGAAGGTCGATATATAGTAACGTTTCGTTTGCAAAAAGGAAAATATAATGTAGAGATTGGGCCATCTGGATATCGAAACAAAATTCAATCCATTTCTTGAGCAAATAAATTGAGTTCCATATTTTCTTATCCGATAACTTCGTGCTCTCTTCGATTTATCACGGTACGGTAAAGAATTTTTGTGCTTCCTAAAGCTTTTTGCTCTTTTCACGATTCTATTGTTTTATATAAAAAAACATATTTTTATTCATTCAGCAAATCTTAGAAATAAACTTATTAAATGAACTTACCTCACGCGTAGTCCGGTGTATGTACCGACTAGTTCTAAGCCCGTCGGGGGCCCTTCCTCAGGGTAGTTCGTGGTCCCAGTTCGCCTCGCACAGAGCCAAGCGCACTTCAAATGAAACAAGACGCCGTATCTCACGAAACTTTCAATCATTTTACCCTGGAAATCATTAGCAAACGGAAGCAGTTATTTTAAACTAGCCACCCGTTCTAGCTTCGCATGGATAGTGGAGCATTTTTTACCAGCTTTTTTTACTGTTTTAAATTTATAATTATTTAATTAGATTTGTTTTTCCGGTTTCTTTCGGTTAACATTACAGACAGTCTATTAAAATTTATCTTTAATTAATATTTTCTGTGGGTGACAAGCATGATCCGGCTCAACCGACGCCGAGGAAGTATTTATACTTGTCACCTTCTTCTATACGAGTGAGGAGTTAATCTTCTTTGCTGTTTCTATCCCCTCAACTGCTTTAAAAGTCAAACCACAGCACATCTGCTGTGGTTCTTCTGATTTCTGTTACTAAGATCTGATGAGTAGTTTGTCTGCCATCTTCTACGACAAAAAATCTTTTTACGCTCTCTTGTCACAGGTGACTTTACGTTCAAATTAATAGCGACACGTAAGCCTAATTTAAGCTCGGCTTTACCTTTGAATTACCCGGCTATTGCTCATACTGCTGGCACTGGCTCAAGGAAAATGGATCATTGTATTTAAACTTTGTCTTGAAAGTTATATTTTACATAATAAGTATATAATGTTATAATTATAGTTCTTCTAGCAACATCGTCTTATGTAAGTAGCTTCATTTTATCTTGTTTACGTTTTTCAACAAGTTCCACTTCTATCATTTGTTAGGTAGCGCCTATTTTATATTGTTATTATTAAATCGTTATTGCTTATATTATTAAAAAACACCTGTTACTCGAATTACTAGTTACTCGGGCCGGCTCGACCGGTGAAATACCACGACCTCACAGAAGACAGACGTGAAGTAGAAGTATTCTGCGTTTCGCCTGATGAGTTACGTGCGTAGACCTACTTCAAGAGTAAGAGGACTCACCTTTCCCATTCTTTTGTAATAAGGTAAGGAGAAGAAGAGGAAGGGGATTTGACGGATAAAAAAGAGATGGATAGAAAAAGGAATTATCTATTCTGTATGTACCCTCCTCTGTTCATTAAATGTAGGCAAATCATCTGCAACTCATTAGCTTGTTGGGGTATGGGTAGCGGAGACTTATTATTCGGTACCGCTTGCTAGTTTGCCACTTTATTCTATAACCAGAAAATGTAATACTTTTTGTTAAGCAATGAAATGTGTAATCATGAGTTACCCAATGTTATATAATCGTGGCACCTGAACGTAAATTTTGTAAGCTTTTCTCTTCCATTACCTCCGTAGATGAAGGTGTATCTCTTTAATCCGGCGATCAACGTTCTCTAAAATCTGTGATTACATGTTAATCTAGAGTAATATATTGATATCAGTTACTTTGGGACATTAAGAGATCGTTCGTCTTCAAATGTAAGCTGTTCATGGTGAATGATAGGATTAAAATAGCGTTGGTGGATCTAAAACAGAAGATTAACTACGCCTCACATTCACACAAAATATTCTTATGAATGTGAGGCGTAGTTAATAGAGGACATCTTAGACGAATTTGTAGCGGACAGATAAAACTAGGACGGTAGTAGACGTTTTTGTTACAACCGTGTACGCCATGCTATGCCTAGATGTATGAGTAAAAATTGCTAAGACCGAGCCAAACGCAAATCCGTAACCTCTGGATTGCACGCAATATTATGTCAACTGCATTGAATTTAAAAGCATCTTATAACGTAGCCTAGTAAAGTCAAACCGAATCTGGGAGATAAGAATACTTCCGAATTCGATATTTAAATGGCTAAATTTAATGTATAAATTTCCAAATTTGAATTTAAAAAAACTGCATAAAGTACGGGATATATTTTAAAAAAAATAAAGGTGGCACGACTTTAAAAGCGGGCAGAGCGTGTTTATGGTGGCCGGGATTAGGCATCGACGCGACGCCGACCGCTCTCATTCCGTCTGTGGACGTGAGAAAATTGGCAATATCCTCTTCAGAGGCGTCTATACGTATTTGTATTTCATGTCTTTGCCACATTGCATATTATTTCTTCCTAGTAAAGCGCCAGATGGAAATGATAGCTTAAAACCTGAAGATAGGTCATATTCTGTATACATTTGTCCACAACTTCTATAATAATAATCTTTATTTATGTTTATATCATCTTACATCTACGCGAATACTAGATTTTTATGTTGCCGAGTACTTAGACATTACAGAACTCATGAGTATAGAGCTGAGGTGTCTTACAGGAGAAGGGGGAAATACGAGCAATGGATTGCATTAAGATCACCACGCCCATGACCATCCACAATATCAGAGGAACTGTAGATATGCTGCAGGCCTTTAAGGAAGTCATATGCTTTCATCTTAAGTCCTAAGTCGTATTGGCTTGGAAATACCGCTGGACCGTCTGACGTCATCATAGTTGATATAACTTAATGTGTGGGATTTTTAAGACATTTAAAAGCACCAAAGTTTATTGTTTTATTTATTCATAGTTCACACGTTATTAGGACATTCTATCTCTCACGCTTAAATGATATATGTGTTGTCAAATAATGTTAATGAAAATTTCACGTGACAGAATAATATAAATTTGCTAAAATATGACAAGAACATTTTTTTGAGTCAGCTTTTAACCCTTGGGACATAAAACGTCGGGTCGGAATGTGAGTTTGTGAAAAAAAAATTGGTAAAATTTATACATCAACCCGTTTGAGCGACAGTGTTGTATAATTTAACATTTTTGTTGGGCTTTGTACAAGGGACACGCACATATTTTGAAAGGCAAATAATATTGACAGCTCTTTTAAATATAAATATCGCAACATATAATTCAAAAGTACAATACGTTCAAGATTTTCTTGTCCATTATTAACTAAAGAAATATAGCATATGTCATTTTTGTATCGAATGAATACAAATATATATAATAACATTAATCACGTTGTATTTTTGGAGTCACTTTCGTCAATAACATGTTGGTGCGGAAATTTAACAGAGACTGCAACATCTGTTGCACGAATCGATCAGCTCGACCAGTGAAATAGTACGACCTCACAGATGACAAAAGCAGAGTAAGAAGGTAAAGCAGAAGTATACGTATCGTCTGAATTTGTTAAAATTCTACTCTTCTCTAAGTGCATTTGAAGGGGGAGGGAATGGATAGGAAAATAATGCTTTTTCTGTTCCCTTTCTCTGTTGATTAAAGGTAGTTAATGCATCTGCAGCTCATAAGCTGGTCCCAGAGGCTTTCGGGTAGTGGTCACTTATTATCAGGTGAACAGCTCGTTTTTCAATTTCTTAAAGTTAAAAAATAAACAGCTTCCCAGATGTTTTTTAAATAGGTCCAGCTTACTACGAATCGGTTAAAACGTTTGTTGTAATATAAATTTTCGCAATTTAACTTTATTTGCACTGCATTTGTTAGATGGAATACGTCGACGCTTAAAAAAAATAATTTCAAAACTCATAACGCTTCTCGTCTTCGTTTCCAATTTTAAAATTAAAAACGTGTTAGAGTTAAACGTCGTTGCGTTCTGCGAAGGCTTTGTGACAGGAGTTTGAAATTAATCAGTGCAAATGGAATCTTTTTGCTAGCGGACAAAATGTTTTTTAGACGCCGTCACTGCGTTCGAGAATTAAAAAAAAAAATTAGCTGTTTTTCACTTACCGGAATAGTTTTTTTATATATGTTACATTTTTGGTTAATTGAAATCACCTAGCGCCGTAACTTCGTACGGGTAACTGAGAACAAACGAAGCTTTTTTTGTCGCAACGTATTCTTTGACAATTATTGTCAGTATTTCATCAGATTTATGTAAAATGTAATACAACGTAAGTTTCGAAGAAAATAATGTTCTGAACCAAAATTTCAATCAACCAATCCACTCAATCTTTTAATTTAACTAGAGTTAAAGTTGACACAAGACAAGACACAACACAAGACTTGGTACGACACGACGATGGTATAAACACAATTATAGAATAGAAGAGAGGAAGACTGAGAAGATAATTAATGCAACAATTAAAAAAGCAAACGTCGTATCGTATCAGAAAGTCAAAAGGAAGGCACAATGGAGGGAGAAGATTGTTCCAGCGACAAAAGCAGAAGAGCTGTGACGATGACGAAAACAGTACGACTTAGGGTCCTTCAAGAAGCGAACTTATCTATTCCTCAAAGGCATATGGCAACACATCTGCAGTTCCTCTGGTGTTATCACCTCAGTGCTCACGCCGTTCGTTTGCCCCCTTCTCTTATAAAAAAAAGTTTCCAAGCAGTTGACTTAACCTTCTTTCCTTCATCTTCTATTTTATGTACACTTTCTTTTTTCAAATGATACTTGGCTATTCACTCTTTTCTTCGTGTCCATGTTATAATCGGAAATATCAAGTAAAATTAAAGTATGTGCTATGTAATTTATGTAGTCCACGGAGCCGGGCGCATACATTTGATTTTAAATGACGCTGGCATTTTTGCTGTGGAAAATTTGTTGTTTTTTCGGAGCATTGGATTGCTGCCAGCGTTATCACTGCACGTAAAAACCGTCCGGCCGCAGATGTTGTTAATTTGCATGTGAATTGTGACAGTTTGAAAATACATACAATAGAGCTAGAAGAGACGTGATGGACCTTTCATATAGACGTTATTTATATAAGTAATGAAATACTTTTTTTCCATTTGCATTGCAATAACAAAATAGGAGAACTCTTGATAACTAAGACGATGGTATGTTCCATTTCAATTTATGTAAATCAAAGAGGTACACATCTCAGACTCCCATAAGTCTGAACATAATAAGTACCTAAGTAGGTCTTTCTTGTTTACTGTTTAGCCAACCCTAAATCAATCTCATATGCTACGACGGTGTCCCCATCCATAGTACTAGCTAAAGAACAGGAGGAGCGTCTGTAACGATTTTTGTGAGGTCCGTACTATCACAGTGCAAAAACTAGTGATGGAAAAAATTGAATTAAGCTGTTGTTCAACATAACTATATTTTTTTAAAAGCAATAATTGTATTAAGAATAGTATATATATATATATATATATATTCTTAAACTTTCATCTCGTTATCGCTTAATACAAAAGTTTTATAATTTGATTTTAAAATTGAATAAGCACACATCAATCCGGTATGGTCTAGTGGCTAGGATACCTGGCTCTCACCCAGGAGGCTCGGGTTCGATTCCCGGTACCGGAAAAACATTTTAATATTTTTTTATATTCTATGGCATTTATTTGTATTTATCCTGTGCTACTTTGTGATTATCTGTGTGTTATGATATTCACGTCAATTAAGGAATCAAGAAATATTGCCAGTTAAAGTGTAAAAATATATTGTTTTATTTACTAAATGTTTAACTTAATCAAACCTTTTAAGTATTTTTTATTTATGTTAGAGTAATTTGTATTCGAATTTGCTTTCTCTTCGCTTCTTACGGTTTGATTAAGGTTGCCATACATCAAGTGAGCTTTAAGTAGTCGATTGTAAGCAAATAAACAATTTTCCATGCTAAGACTTCATGTTGTTCCATTATTAATAATAATAAATAATGTAGTCAGTGAAATAAATAGTTGTTTTCGAATACAAGCTTATTGATGCGAAAAACAACAACAAAATCGTTTGTTAGAACAATGGCTGCCATATTTTTCTCGTAAAAGCCCTTAATCTCAAACAAAGAGCATAAATAAACAAAAACAAGAATGTCATTTGGCAACTAGTATCTTAGCTAATGGTATGAAAACAATAGTCAATATATTTAAATTAATACAAATAGTAAATGATTTTACATCAAAATTATCTACAACAATACGTACCTAACTTTAAATATATGTTTCTTCCGTATTATGTTACTGAACTTCACAACGGTTAGACCGGGACGGTTTAAATTGACAATTGAACCAGGTAGGTGGCGCTGAACCTGGCTGAACCCGCTAGTAAGTTAATAGTAGGATAGTAAACGTTCATGCAAGACAACGTCTTCTCGGTCTGCCTTCAAATATCAATGAGATGGAAGGTGTTAACTGACGAGAGCTAGGAAGAGGTTAAATTTTAATAGTATTTTGGGAGGCAATTTATTTAACAAAAACATCGTTCCTATAATGTAAAGTGTTCTTAAAACCAAGATGTTGAAGACATTTATTTATTTATTTAATGGCTCGTCGACAATTGTACATTAACTTAGAGCAAAAACACAATAAATTAGGATACATGATACAGTGCACGATTACTTACAGAAGAACACAACATGCCTTAAACATAGTTCAATTTAGTAAGCATAGTCTATATGCACCTACTTCTAGAAACTAGTTGCAAATATTGGTAGATCCATACGACTTGACGGTCTGGCGAAACTTATTTATTGAATCGAAAAAAATATTTTAAGAATTTCCAATTGCATTAAGTTGCCTGAACATTCTATAGACAGGAGAGTTGCGACCCATAACAGTTTTAAAAGGAAATGAGAACAGGTCATTTATTTTCTTACGAGGATATGTTGAAGGCACTCTCAATTTAAACTCCGATTGTAAATATAGTTAACATAGTTGATGAAAATCAAATAGTTCATACGATCCATTAGTTCTCGTTTTATGTAAGTACGCATCCTTACAAAGCCTTTAATTCCTAAAACCAGTGCCAAATCCCAGCTAACTTGACTCTAGACCAGACTATATTTTTAAAACTACCCGTAGCCGAGAAGCACTATCTAAGTTTTCGTCTCGAGGAGAATAAATCACTGTCAGGGAATCGATTACTGAACGTACGCTTTATCGCCGCAACAAATCGTTCGCGAGACCGAATGTAATCAACTGAATAATTGAACGTCTATAGAAGGAAAACTTCAGCGAGTTCCTAACAAGATATAGTATGTGTTTTCGTTCAGAATACAACATATATCAAGTATATGTTCACAGTATAACCGAACTTTTTTTATTGAATAAAGCGGCTAGGCTACTAGCAAGCGGGTCAGCTGATGTTAGATGGCCGCTACTCATTGGCATCCTCGACACGCAAATGAGTCACAGATAAGCTACCTTTGATGGACAGAAGATCGGATAGACTGGAAAAAAGATATTTCCTTTTCCTACTCATCCTCTCCCCGTCCAATCCTCTTTCCCTTCCCTTTCTTATTAGGAAAGGTTGAAAAGGGGAGAACTGAAATTGGGTCTCCGATACCTCACTCATGCATAACTAAGGGGCATACTTCTACTTCACGCCTGTCTTTGTGAGGTCGTGGTATTTAACCGGTCGAGCCGGCCCATTCGTGCAAGAGATGTCGATGTTGTGGTTTCGAATACAGTGGTAGAGCCCGCAAAAGTCAGTATAAATTACGTTAATTATTATGTTCATATGTTATTAAGAAACCTTTAAGATAGAATGTCTGCTGCTTCATGCCGAAACCCAAGCCTCCTCTCAGAGAGAGGAAGAGGCCGTAGTCCTGCACGCTGGTACAGGCCGGGTTCAATGTCACATGTGTTCTTGGTGGTACTACAAAATGCCGGTTTCCTCACGATGTTTTCCTTCACCGATTTTGGAGCAATGGTTATGAAATAAATTACACAAAGTAAAGCCTTGCCTGGGTTCGGACTCGCGACCTACAGTATGTAAGTCGGGGCCTATACCACTGGGTCACCACTGGTCCTTTATTTTTTTTATTGGAAATTAACCGCTACTTTAGAGACCATATTCCTAGAGCTTTTTAAGAACGAGTTTTATTAAGAAAGCAAAAAGGTGGAGAGGTGGAGGTTGTTATCTTGTTTGGTCTTACCCGTGTAAAAATGTATTATATTAAACTTAAAAAAAAACATTTTGCCAGTTCTATATTAGTATTCCTGATTTAAAAAAATATACATATATGTGTAAAAGATGAACCCGGCTGACTGGCCTATCAACACACAGCCCAAATTACGTTCATATACATTCAAAGGACCTGAAAATTTACACGAAGTATCCTTTCATGGTGTGGGAAAGGTATTTTGGAATTTGACCTTAAGCCTTAAGGGAGTCAAAGGGTGAAAAACTGTTGTATGAAGAATCTAAAGCATTATTAATAGTTAAAAAGCAAGCAAAGTATAATGAAAATAGGATAAAAAACTGTTTTTCTTGCTATAAACTTGTTATCTAAGGGTTTCATGAAAATTAAGAGATACCCCGCCGAGTTTATGGCCTGTCTAAGTTACTTTAAAGTTTATTGGACGTGTCTGCGAGGTCGATCTTACTCAGGGTTCCATTTTATTGGCACTATAATACTCGGCTTTGTGTTTTATTTATATAATTGTAACGTATTAATTTCACCATAACACAGCTATTCTAATAAAAGGCTTAGAAGTGGATTGAAAGAGCGGCCCACAAGTAGAAACTGAAAATAAATGTAGATCTATGTACATATTATCTTATGATATATCTTACCTTATATACCAAAGTTCTACATAAGACATCAATGTATCCTATATGTACCAAGTACCATGTATACATGTATTTGAAAAGCACATTTCAGCGAAAGCTTGACTATAGATATATCTTTTTGTATTAAATAACTTCTCAAAGCTGTCGTTGATAGCGCACTGTCGAAATATTGCTTAGAAAATTCACCAATTCTCAGGAGTATATTAAAGTTGATACCAAGAATATTTGATGTAGGTATTAACAGATTAGTAATAAGTATAACTTAAGTCGTGCTTATCATTGAGTTATCATTTATAATCGACAGATTAAACTGAAAATGATAATTAACTTCAGGAAAATCGTAATCGCTGTAACAGAGAGCAAAATAATTACATTTAAATTCAGTTGCTTTCGATATATTAGGATCTGTTTGTGTAATGCCCATTATGTATGAAACAGGACACAGAAATAATAATCCGAGAATAATTCTCTAAGATGTGAGACCTCTTTGATACAAATATTGGAATGTCAAATGAAATCATGGAGTTAATCTCACGCTATCAGATTGCCAAGCACTAATCTGCATCGCGTTTTATTTGTATTTCGTGATTAGCATATTTAATAAATAATAATAATAAATCGGCCATTTTTTAGAATGTTCCCCCTGTAGGGACACAGGCCTCCTCTCAGAGAGAGGGAATAAGCCATAATCCACCACGCTGGCCCAATGCGGGTTGGCGGATGTCACATGTCTTCGAATGGGTGGTTCTATTACATGCCGGTTTCCTCACGATGTTTTCCTTTACCGTTTTCAGCAGTGGTGATGAAATAAATTGCACAAAGTAAAGCGCCTGCCTGGGTTCGAACCCGCGACCTACAGTACGTAAGTCGGGGCCTAAACCGCTGAGCCAGCACTGATCAAGCATATTTAGTGTTTGTATTTTTATCCACCGCTCCTTGATTAAATTACCTGGAAGCAACAATGTCAAGAAAACTTCTCCGGTTTGTTGATTTATTCGCTCCTGACGGTGATTGATTGTCTGTGCCTTCAACTTGGAATCTCCTATAATGTAGAGGCAACCATTTTACCTTACCTTTATATTGTTTTATAATTTTTAAATCCATTTATTGTCCAGTAGCTATGCAGTTGCATTAATGATCATATATCAGCTTTTAACGATTCACTGTTGGTCACGAGTATCCCTAAATAATAATTATAGTGAAGTGTTTGACCGTTTTTGTTCTACGATACCTTTTTACTATATTAACTAAGACGTAGTAATCCATTCTGGGTCTATTACGCTTTGTAGTTCGACCGAATTTATCTAGATGAGTCGAATACTTGTCAATGTGCGAATGTTGATCAGTAGAGGTGACTTAACCAGAGGTCCCTTGCTCTCATGTCTTTTGTAACATAAATAAATTCAAACACAAAAATATTCAATTAAACTATTGTATCATACATTAGTTAATTAATAATTGTCATGTGCCTTTTCAATATTTAAAATTCTTTCAATTTTTATAAAAAGCATTTTTAATCAGAATCGATTTGAAATCTAACCGTGTTATATTAGTTATATGTATATGGCGTTAACATTTGTTACGCCCCGTGATAACGAGTTGGCAGAGGTCCAAGATTTGGGGTAAAACCAATTTTTCCCCTGGCAAGCAAAAATGCCAACGTCATTTAAACATATAAATGCGACCCTACACGGCCAGTCCAGGCAACGATCCAGATTACATAACACTAGGAGAAAATGCATTGCATGAACATTGGTTTGTCTGCTTTAGGTGGCGCTGTGCGGTGGTGGGCGCTTTTCTTTACAATATATAAAGTAAAGTTTTACTACAACTTGATCGCTATTCATTACAGTTTTGTTATTCGTTAAAAAATGTCCTGAATTCCGTGGAACTACCATCTACCGGGTTCAATCTAAACTACGTCAGGAGTCTTTAAAATACGCGCTGATAATTTCACCACAATCACTCCAGCGGTTTAGTATTTCAGTGATCCACATACCTACAGAAGAATTATATACACCTAAATATATTGCGTTCAAAATTATAGGCTCTATCAAAAATATTTGTTACCGATAAAATCTCGAGTAAAAAATTACTATAAACCAATAATTCGATGTACAAAACAGGTGTTCCAAACCCTCTCTGCGATATGAGTCACTTAGGAGATGCTTGTCCTTTTGGCGCAATGTCAAATAACAATGGCACAATGGCCAAATTTCCCAGCACTCCAGCCGATACCTGTGTACCTATGTATATAAAAGAAGAAGTGTGTATGCAAACACATTAAAAGAGATCATTTTAATGTGTTTGTATGAATGTATGTATGTTCTCTATAGACCCAGGTATGGCTTGACCGATCTCAATGAAGAAAAATTGCAAGAAATGTTCAGATTCGACTAGCGGGTGATCCGATTGATAAAGTTTGGTAGCGATTACATCAACAAAATGAGTGCTACCTGGTCAAAGCCGGGGCGGAGCAGTAGTAACTTTTACAATGTCGGCCAGGGGTACTCAAACTTGAACTGCTGGCGATTTACCCTACTATTGTTGGACTCCGATCTACTCTATCAGATTGTAAATATTCTTACATATGCGTTGCAGGATTGTTGTTCACGTAGGTTCGGTGTATCGTGGCTCAGGTGCATGTACATACCACAGACATATACCTCCAGTTGCCGCGTTTTATACAAATTCGGGAAAAAATAATAGCTTACTGGCAAATAAATGTGTACATTCACCATGAAAACAGAGCAAATAACTTATAATCATTAAGATATATAATTAACACGTTTTCTAAAAAATAAAAGACATGGCAACACTTACGCAACAACTGTTGAACACCTATCAGCGAGCATACATACTTTTATAGAAAGAGTTGGTGAAAGGTTGACAATCTATGTACACTAATACTTTCATAGTTTTACTATAAGAATAATTTATTGCATAAAATGTTATTAAGGAGCACATTTTTCTCCACATATTCTGAGAAAACTGAACATTATTAATATGCTGTGATATATGCTTTGGATGTCGCCCTATAAAATATTCCAGCATTATCTTTTATAATCGTTATATTAAAATTATAAGAATTCTTTCGTAGCAATATTATTTCTAAACTATTTTTTTTTATGTTACAAGGTGGCAAACGAGCAAGCGGATCACCTGATGTAAGGTGAGCGCTACCCATAGACATCTGCAACAAGCAAATGTGTTGCAGATACGTTGCCTACCTTTAATGGATAGAGGAGGGCGTAGACAGGAAAAGAATATTTCCTTTTCCCCGTTAATCCCCTCCCCGTCCAATCCTCTTCCCTTTCCCATCCGAGAAGGGGAAGAGGATTGAAATTAGGCCTCCGACACCTCACTCATAGGACGAAACGCAGAGTTCTTCTACTTTACGCCTGTTTTCTGTGAGGTCGTGATACTTCAACGGTCGAGCCGGCCAATTCGTGCAACAGATGTTGTTGTTGCGGACTCTACCACTGTTATTACTTTTATAGAACTAGGTGTTGCCAGCGGTTTTTCATTTTGAAATCGATCCATTAGTTTTTGAGATTATTTGTTAAAAACATACAAATCTTTCCTCTTTATAATATTAGTGTAGACTAGCTACCCCTCCCGGCGTCGCACGGATACTATAACGTAAATGTTACTTTTTCTCTGTCGTAAAGTCCAGTTATTACGTCTTTTTCAATAAATGACACAATTGAGCCAACATACACAGAATCTTCCTTCCTTCCTCGTGAATCACCCTGTTGGCTACAACCGTATGAAATTCCATTCCATAGTTTAGTTTAATATTATCATTTAAAATAGATTCACAAGTTACACCAACAATGATGATGGCTTCATTGTTTCTCTTTTTAAATTGAGATATTACAACTTAAATCGATTCTTTCCAATCCTCTGTTTCTACCCAGACAAAGTTTGTAAAGCAAATGTATAATGTAACATCCACCCACCTGTGACCACCGAATAAAACTAGATAGTGAATCAGGTGACCGCGGTAGTAGCCAATGCTTCGATATAACTCCGACCCTCATAAATCGCCCTTGCTAACCCTTACTTTCATAGAACCTTCAGTGGACAAGACAGAAACCTTTTCTGGGCAACATTGCCTTTTGTTTTACACAAATATCAAATTTCTTACGATTTTAATTTATATCTACATCTAAACTTTGTTAATTAAAAAATCTTTTAATGAAAATCGGTTGCCATGGTTATGTTTTTGTAACATTTTAACACTCGTTCTTATAAATCGTCGATATAGGGTATGTACAAACGCGGAAATATCATACAAAAATTTCCAGCTTGGAATATCAAAACGACAGCAAATAGGTAGTATAATGTTATTCTTGTAATCATGGTATGTTGAATAATGCATCATCAAAGAATAAAGACACCAAAACTATGGATGAAACACGAAATTATTTTAAAATTGAATAACGAAAATCAACTCAAAAACATTTAAGCTTTAAAAATATAGCCTTTGCTATATTATCAAATAATAAAGTACTCTACATACATATATACAAAGTATAAAACGCAACGACACATTCCGCAACTACGAGAAAATTTCTGATCAAAAAGCAATTTGCTTTCGATAACGGATAGGATTATATATAAACATTATTTGGGCACAATCTAAGGCAAACACACTGGGGAACATTAAATGTGGACTCACTGTGACACATCAAATACTGCATAAAAACAGCTGATGCGATTTTTGATAATGTAATTACCACTGCTACTGAGTATCTACAGAAACCAAAAGGAATCCTAATTCAAAAAAATAGAGTAGGTGAAGATCGTGGATTGTTATTTGGCGCGAACCTAACACACCTCTCTCGCTTCTTCTACATCCATATATACATGCCAATCGATATAAGTTCTACTAAAGCGTTCCCCACGCTGCCACTCATTTTTGCAACATAAATTCTCTTCAGAAAGAGATAAAATCTCTTCTCAAATTCATCGTTTCAACATCGTAAAAAGCGTAATAAAGAAATTATCACTCCTTGTCTCAAATGTACAGAATTTAAAAATCACAAAGAAGAGTAACATACAAATGGTGATTATGATAAAATATTAAGTTTTTTTTCTATCAGTGTTACACTTGAAGATAAAACTCTCCGACAAATTATTTACGTAACGGAAACACAATAAGTAATACTTTTTGTTTGTTACTTTTACGGTCACATCAATCAACAAAGGGCAATTTTGATCAAAGATACACAAAGGCTTTTATTTTTATTCAACACATATCCATCAGGCAAATCAAATATTTATCGATTATTTAATTCGAGGCTGTGTGCTTCCTAATAACATATTCTGTTGTTTTAGAGTGTTTGTACACACGAGTTAGTGGATTCTAAAGTAATTAAAATAATTGAAATTAAAGGAATTACTCAAATTAATTTCTAATGTTTATTATTTAAAACTGAAATTGAATTTACCTTCAGAATATATTCCGAAGGAAACGAATCTAGACGTAGTATTAACGAGATATAATTTTGGAACAAAAAATGAATTTAGAAGGAACCAGTGAAAAAATTAGAAATTGCATGAAACCATCGCTTCTCGTCGAATACTTCTATGGAATATTCAGATATCGTATAAATGGTTCGCCTTTATCACCGATAGACAGACGGATGAAGATACTTGGAATTATTATAACTATTTTGTGGATTTCCAGCATCAATTACGTATGTATTTTACCGAAAATTATAAATATATTAAATGAGAAAATAAATATGGGCAAATTAATACGTGAAATACCATGGCTGGTTTGTAGTGTCCACTATTTAACGTCGAACGTGTTATTGGTATTGTGTCAAAGTGAAAATAATCTAAAGGTTCTGGAATTTTTTTCCAACATCGATGTAGCTCTGCATGCTAGTATGAACTATAACTTCTACAAGACATCGCAGAGGGAATCCAAGAAGACGATAATTATATATTCCTTATTCTGCATTTCGATGACCATTTCAGTTTATGAATGTAAAGAAGAAAATTGTATTAAAGCTGTCCTATATTTATTCTTATACTATGAAAGGAACATAGAAATAGTCGTATTATGTGAATTTTTAAATAATTTGATACACAGGTTGCTGTTAATGAAGCGTTATTTCAAAAAGTTTATGGCAACCATAAAACAACAGCAGAATCGCACTTACAGTTGTCTTCTTGAAAACGCAGAGCTCGATGGCACTATTAATTTTATCGGAACAGCTTCAGTTACAAACAATAAAATATTAAAACTAGCTTACGTGTATAAGTACGCCGGCGATGCGTGCAATGTGATCAACATTGTCTTTAACTTTATTATCACAACATCAGTAACGTCTACTTTTGTATTCATCATGTCATTTTTCTGGGCATCCTTGAAATATCTAAATGGAAAAGGCATTCAAAAAACTACAAGCACTATGATAAATGTAATAGCTTGGGCTTTCGCTGACTTATTTTCAATTTTTAGCATAGCTTATTATTGCGAGAAAGTACTGCAAGTAAAGGAGGATATTAAAATCATTTTGAACGAAATTATAACAGATGATACACTACCGAAAGGGATGACGGACCAAGCCAAAGTATTTGTTGAGATAACTGAAGTTTGGCCGCTGACGGTTCATGCTTACAACATGTTTCAGATAAACAAAAATCTAATTCTAAAATTTATTAGTATTTGCTCCTCTTATGTTATTGTAGTCATTCAAGTCGAAGAATTTGTGTAACAAGAATTACAAATATTGGAAATCTAATAAATTATATTTACGCTTCATATAAATTAGAAAATTTTAAGATGCAAGCTGGATATTGTATATGGAATATTACAAAATAAATTTAAAAAAAACTTCACTAATGCACGACATTCTTGAGGGGAATAAATATTGCAGAAACAAATGTATGCTTGCGCAGGATTGAAATAAATTAATCTTTAGTAGGAGACGCGGCAACGGAAGAAGAGACATTTATTGCCGTAATCATGGTTTTGTAATTATTACGGCAATAAATGTATAAATAAATACGCAAAGAAAACGTTTTCTGACCGCCTTAAAATGTTATTGGTTCAAGAAAAATATCTAATCGTCTTCACATTTTTGAAAGCTTGAATATTCGATTTTTAATGTATAATACTCACATAATTAATATTATTAATGTATTTTTTAATTATGGAAAATTTAATAAATGTTGCTCTTAGTATTTTTTTTCATATCTATACTTACGAAGAGTTTCTTAACGCAATCCCAGGAAGTTTAGGATTGATTAGAATTAAAAAAAATCTTTATTAATTGCTCCAACTACCTTAAGTCTGATTTCGTTTAAATTAAACGTTGCGACGGGTAAAACTGCGGCGCATAGCTAGAATAAAATACGTATTTTTTTAGGAATTGACTATGAATACATCAACATAAAACTAATTGAAACTCACTGCTTACGAATTTTATGTATTTTTATTATTAAAAGAACTACGGTAGGGAAGAATTACTCGACCTAAGCCCGTGTTTGAAAGGAACGACCCACATAAAATTCTTTTCAAGCCTCAAAAGACCAGTTCAGGCATAACACGAACTTTTAACGTCTACGCTTGGTGAAAATCGAAAAATCGAAATCGAATCTAAAAACCGCCATGGTTTTTTGTTGTAATGAATAAAAGAAATCTGTCGCCTTGTTTTGTGATTTATTACAAATAATTAAGTGTACATGAAAAGCTTGCTTGAGAAAGCAAAATACAAGTTTTCGTTTATTTAAATGATCCGAAAGGTTTTTGAAATATACTATTTCGCAAAATCTTATTTTAATGCCTATTTATTTTACAAAGCTTATACAATTTATATTGTATAAGCTTTGTAAAATATTATTTAGTGGTAGCGGGTTCGTACCCAGGTAGGCACTTTACTTTGTCTAATTTATTATGAAACCTACTTGTGTTAGAATCACCAAATTCGAAGACATGTGACATCCACCAACCCGCACTGGGTTGTTGCGGCCTCTACCATTATTAAAGTACTTGATATAGTATCTTAGTTGTCAGATACCCATACTTGAAACAACTTAAGCTACTTATGTATTAAAGAATACACATCAAAGTAAACTTATATTATATTTAGTTGAATCCTGTCGAGTAAGGGATATAAGTATGTCGGGACATCGTTTGGGATTTATGACGGTCACGTTTATTTTACAGTCTTCGAAACGAGTCGCCGCGGTGTACTGATTATGAATCAACTTCTTTGGGCTTAAATCGTATCTTGGTAACTTTGAAAAAAGTATAACTTGGAGATGATCTGTTCCTTACACAACACAATGCCGTATTTCTTATAGATGTAGGTGGCAAACGAGCATGCGGTTCACTTAATACTAAGCAACAAGCTAATGAGTTGCAGATGCTTAAACAGAAAAACGAAATTTCCCTTTCCCATCCACCTCCGTCAAATCCTCTTCCTTATTCTTATTGGGAAAGGATAAGAAAGGGATGATGACTGAAATTGGGGCTCCGGAACCTCACTCATCAAGCGAAACGCAGAATTATACTTCTACTTGACGCCTGTCTTCTTCGAGGTCGTATTTCGCCGGTCGAGCCGGCCCATTCATGCATCAGATGTTGTTTTTGCAGGCTCTACCAATGTTCAATTTTCTGACAGTTTATAATATGTCTAGTCGATTATAGTACATTCACAGATGTCATATGGTGTAATATGGATAGCGTAATAGAAATAATAAGAAGAAAGAGGACAGCTAGTGTTTGTCACTCAGCATAAATGTAAACACATGACATAAAAAAAGCGTCCTAATAATAACGATTTACGAGTCTTTGCTTTTCGACAGCTAAAAGTGTAAAAGGTCATTGTTCAGTTCAGTTATTAACAGTTTATAATATGACTAGTACAACGGACAAGGTCCACGAACCGGTAACGATAAAGATATGGTAGTTCTTTAGATTACCCTACTTGGTCCCCAAATTGGACAAGTACCTTCTTTGTTGACTTTTACTGCAGGCCATATACAAAATTTAACAATCAATTTATTTTAAGATTAACAAATTCCGAGGAATTTAAATTCAAACGTTAGCATGGGTTTCGAAAAGATAATCAATAAGTGCCTGTAAGTTTTCCTCTGGCTGATAAATTGTTGTTGGAGGGTGATCTCTAATGTACTGGAAAATTTAAAAATTCCAACGTTATATAGAAGAAGGTGGGCATTTCTTTTATCGTCTCTCTCGTCTCTCTTGAATAAGAGATAAAATCAACGAATTTTAATAACATGAAGAGACATAATATTTAATAACTTTTTTATTAACTTCTAAAAGTTAATGGTGTACGTTATTAATCCACAATTAATAAATAATTTAACGTATAAATACACTCCCACATCTCTTTACTAATAGGGGTAGACAGGTAGCAATTTATATCTGTACCTAGTATTTAGTATAACATATTAACAAATTCCTAAAGTCCTACTATATGCACAATTAATTTCCCCGCACATTACAATCGACGCTGTAAACAATTTGTTCCCTGACGGAGCTTACTCTGAAATCGATTCGCTGACAGTGATTTATTTTGACAACACGTTTAAGATATTTTTTTTCATTTTAATCGAAGGAATAGGGAGTGAAAGAGAGAAACAATGCGGAAGTAACTAAAAGTGAATAAAACATATACAACAAGAGATTTATTCTTTTAAAAGCAACGCGCAGCAATGTCGTCTTTATGTAGGTTTATGTTTTGCGTAGATATTGATGCCATATTGCGTGTTCCGAAGTCAAAGGTCGCATTGCAATCGGCGATAGAACCATGGCGAGAGTGTTTGAAAACCTAACAGCGCGGTGACAACAGGTGACAGTTTTGTCACGGGCTTGTTCGCTGGTCCGCGAACAAAAATATCAACTAGTTGTCACGTCGTAACATATCAACGGACTTGATATGAGTGACAAGACGGTCACGGTGATGAAAGTAACCAGTGCGCGCTGGGCCTTATATTATTTATATTCTAATTTATTTTTAAAAACTCCTAGTCTTTGGTTTTCAAATAAAACAAACTGTTTCTTTTAATCAACAGCAGAACATATGGGCACATAATTGAGGTCGACCACAGACTAAATCTACCCAATTTTATAAACGAGCCAAAAGAGTCTCAAGATTAGAAATTTTTGTAAGATGAGTCGGGGTCCAGTCAACTTTGGGAACCGATGTACTAAAGCTGTAAGTAAATAGGTGCCTATGTTATTTTCAAGTTCTTACCAGAATATTATTTAAACAATACAATGAAAACAAAAACATTAATACACAATCATTAATGTACCTTAACACACAGCCGTAAAGTCGGAATTTAATAAACCTCTATTCCCGGACGTCGTTCCTTCAGCATAGTTTTTGAACAACTTCTCAGCTATAATATATGGAGCGGTTATTGCGGGCAGTGAATTTGTTTATGCATCCTATAGGAAGTCGGAATGGCCCATAAAACTCTACCGGTCGACGAAAGAGTGCTCCGAATAAGCAATACGCTACACATTTACATATATGAAGTACATTTACTTACATTTTTTTACTTAAGATTGCTTTGAGAAAGCATTACTTACGAGTACGAAAAGCATAATATTTAATTTAGAAAACCTCGAAGAATCTAATGACAACTTATGTTTTAAAATTGGGCAAGCCGTTTCGGCAGTGGGGACGATTGACATATACCTTGTTTCATTGTAAGACATGATTTTTGTAAGCAAACAAACGTCATTTACCATACATACCGGCCTACAATATGAGAAAAATAAATTATTCGATTTTTTTTGTAAAGAAAAATAATTCTCAGATATTTTGGATTTCATGAATAAAAATAAATTAAAGCCTTTGTTTATAGTATATATACATACATACATTCATACGCAGGAAAACATTACTCTCCTGCTTTAGTTTTAAAGCTTACTGAAGACATTTTTGCGAGAAAAGCTTACAAAGCGAAAGGCCGAAGCCGTAATCGCACAATATCGGTAAACAATTTGTATTCAGTGAGCTTTTGCGTTGCCGCGAGATCAAGAGCTTTGGCCACGTAGCGCTTGCAGCACAGATGTTCGCGATGTTATTGCGAGCTTTGGATGTTGATAATGGTCAACGTGTTTCATATATTGTATAAGTTTATGTTACATTCAATCAAGGACTAATAATAATATTAACTTCATCGATACATCAGCCGTTAAAAGCTTAATTTTTACCTTGTTTCCTGATCTTTGCGTTTTACTCCTGGTTGTAATGGATCCTATAAATATGCAGAGCATTGTTTGTTCTCTGCGTTCTACTATTAGTAATATTTTATGACATCCTAGGTCATCACAGATTCAGATAAATCATTAGGTACTTTATCGGATTCTGTTATTATTAGGTTCTTATATTTTGTCACTCCTGATCTATCCGGTATGGTCTAGTGGCTAGGATACCTGGCTCTCACCCAGGAGGCTCGGGTTCGATTCCCGGTACCGGAAGAAGTATACTTTTTTCGTTTTTTTTTTCATTTCTTTTAGACTTCGGTCTGCATCCCATTATTAAATCACAGATCAATACTGCCTACATACACATGTTTCCGTTCTAATTTTACTCATAATAAATTGTTTACAAAAATATCAACTTAAATATTTAATATATAATTGGATCATTAAAACATTGCTGGGTATATTATTATTGTTTGTAAACATCAGTCATAGTTTGCCATGTAGTTATTGCACAGTATAATTATATACATGAAATATATATGAAGCATATTGTTGACCGTTGAAACCGGAAAAACAGCCGGTTCACCGGTTTTTAAGCCGGGAGTGTGCACCTCAACCTTTAGTGTGTCTTTACTTCCGGCACAAGGGAGCGCCAACACCGCCTGACTCGCGCCGTTTCTGGCTAGTCAGGCTAGTAGCTCACGTAAGTTTTGTTCAACTGTATCTTTCCTTCGGTACCTGGGTTGGAAGATCACCAACCAAGATACCCATAAGCCTCATCCTATTTCTCCTTCCTATTCATTTCTAATATGGAAACGAGAGGATGGATAGGAATAGGAAGTAACCTTTTTTGTTTAACTCCTTTGTCAATTATAGGCGGGTACCGCTTTTGCAACTAATTAGCTGGTTATATATGCATAGGTATGTATATATACACTAGATAGCGGTCACTTAATTTTGGGTCATCCGCTTACTAACGTATACGTTCTATTAACTTTATGGTTAATAGAACCCTCTCGTCCTCAGCAGGTGTCCCGCGAAGTCGCTAGAAAAAAAAACTTATGATTCATAATATTTCACTTGTTATATTAATATAATTTGATTTCACCCAATGATAAAATGGTTCAAAGATATCGACTACCAAACAAACGAGTAAATCCTTTTAACTTTTTTTACAAATAATAAAATACGCAAGAAGATACGAAATAAAATATTGGATTCAACAGTTTCAGTGTATCTCGGAATTTATTTGCGCAAGAAATGGATTGAATATTGTTTCAATATACAGATGGGCCAATATCAACGCGTACTTCTGTATTTTATAAGCAGCGTAGACATATTTCGGCTCGGTACTTACCCCCTCGGAGATTCCGTTATGATTCGGAGACTCGGCGTGTCGAATACAAATTGATACCAAATCGAGTTCACTCACACCATTTTATCTTACAAGTATCATACTACCAGACATAGTATTTTACATTATTTTAATATAATTTGACAGTGGTAGAGTCCGCAACAACAACATCTGTTGCACGATTGGGCCGGCTCGACCGGTGAAATACCACCACCTCACAGAAGACAGGCGTGAAGTAGAGTATTCTGTGTTTTATCTGATGAATGAGGTGCCGGAGACCTAATTCTAGTTCTCTCCCCCTTCCCACCCTTTTCTTCTAAGGAAAGGATGGGAAGGGGAAGGAAACTTGACGGGGTAGGGATGTATAGAAATTGGAAATAACCATCTGTTTATCCCCTCCTCTGTCCATTAAAGATGGGCAACGCATCCGCAACTCATTAGTTAGTTGCAGATGTCTGTGGGTAGCGATCACTTGACATCAGGTGAACAGCTTGCTCGTTTGCCCTCTAGTACTATAAAAAAAAAGTTAATAACAATCTCGCCTACCATATATACACACTAACCAGAGATTTCCATTTGACACGACCTGGGTACATATATGCATCTTCTTTATAATAGAAGGTAGCAAACGAGAAAGCTGTTCACCCGATATTAAGTGAACGCTACCCATAGGTCTGCAGCAAGCGAGTTGCATAAACATTGGCTTACCCTTTAATGGACAGAGGAGGGGATAACAGAAGCATCCACAGATCCCATACATTAAAATAACTTTACTATATCCATTCCCTCCCCTATAAAATCCTCTTCCCCTTCCTGTACTTTCAATATTATGAAACAAACATTCACATGCAAAATACGCGCCAGCCGCGGAGTTGCGGAAAATAGCCCCCTAACAGCGAACTGACTAACTAATGGTAGGAAAGATAAAAAACTAGGATTAGGTCTCGGACAGCTCACTTATTAAGCGAAGCGCAGTATACTTTTACTTCACGCCCGTCGAGTATATTTCACCGGTAGTCAATTCTTGCAACAGATGTTACTGCAGGTTCTACCACTGTTCAATACTACAACACACTACACTTAAAATTGTTTAAAAACTATAATGAACTACGTCATTTATAAAGATAAAGTTTTTTTTTTATTTTCTTTTCAAATTATCATTCCGTTTGTAATATTTACAGAGTATGAAAATGTTCTGCTGTTATTTGTGTAAACAGCCGCGTGCCGTACTTGTGGAAATATTAAAAAACTTCCGTAAGACAGCGGCCGCAATTTTGAAAATTTAAGCGTAGAATAGAATTTGTTTCGTTCTAAACTCGAATATAAGCTGCCAGAAGTTTTCTTATATTTTTGATATAGTAGTCATAGAAGAGTCTGCCCAAAAACAATTCAATTAATATTATTACTAGCAACACCAGCTTCGCTTGGGTAGACAGACAGATGGAGAAATGAAATAATATCATATAATATATATAGCGTTGTTTACTCGCTGATAGAAATGCTTTTATTAGTGAAGGAATTTTCAAAATGGTTTCAGTAGATTTTCAGTGTGTCCGGAACAAACAAACAATCAAATCTTTGCTTTTTATAAAATTAGTAGCATCTGCATATTGCCTTTTATCAAACTGTCATAATTAAAAACCTCTAGTAGTTTATTTATGTTTAGGGAACCACCAAAAGAGACATTTACTTCACTAACTGGGTGTTATTTATAGTAGAACTGCCACGTACAGGTCGAAAAAGCGTAAGAAGGCCTCTCAGAGGATAGGCCAATGATCTGTACAACAGTACGGGAGCCCACTGGATCAGGCCGGCAAGGACCGTTAATTGAGGTGATCAATGGGGGAGGCCTTCGACAGTGGACATCCCTGAAACGACGACTACTCCATTTTGTTTTCGTTTAAATGATCTCTATGTCAATCTTTATATATAATATTATATATATAATATTATTTAAATCAAAAATGTAACGTAATAAATCAACAAAACAATTTACGATTCGCTATAATGGCTCCGATTCATTCGAATGGGAATAAATAAATGTTCTGTGCGCTGGCTACAATAAAGATCAATTATTTTAAATAACTCTTCATTCGTTTATGATCAGATTTCGTTGGTATTTTTTTACCCTTGTAAATGCTAGTAATATATGAATCAAAGCATAATGAAAAGCATTAAGACACATAGTCATAGCTTATATCAGGGGTTGACAGTAGCTTTAAGTGAGGACACGATACCGTCAAAAATTATATAGAGGTCCAGAAACTTCTGAAAATGTTTCATCGAGATAAAAAAAGAAAACATAGGGTCTTTCTAACGTATGAAAATAGGGCTAGTTGTATGAAAATATTACATTAATATCGGGTACACATTTGTCATCTGTCACCGCACAAATTACGTAAAAAAATCTATTTTGACACTTCATCTTGTACAGCAAATTTTTTACCCAAGTTCATGACTTCCATTTACAAGTGAAGCTAAGCTATAAAAATAAAATAATTTATTTAATCGATTAATTAACTTTTTAAAATTCATACCATTTACTTTTTTAAATTATGAATACTTATAACATTAAATAACGATGGAAATTCCTCGGTAAGTACCTCGTAATTAAAATTTAAGGTTATGTGATATTGTAACGTTTCTTCCATCGATTTACCAAAAGTTTTAAGTGCTTGCAAATAATTTAAGAGGCAAGGCATTTAATGTAAGCAAATTTAATTGAATACTTTCCTTCTGTTCACGGGTTCAGAATGAAATTCCTTATTAGGATGTTTTTTTTCAAATGTCAGAACTTTAAAAGACCAACTCAAACGAAAATTAAAACGAAACCGCTTTGATCTCAATTTAATTATATTTCTTTCTTTAGAGCCGAAATATTTTCTTAGATGTTTTGGTTTGTATTCAAGTATGGTTTAATTTTTAAACATTCCGTTTTACTTGCTTAAAGTATACTAGCTGTGCCCCGCGGTTTCATCCGCATTCGGATACGAGTATCAAAAGACGGAAAAAATATCCTTAAATAAAACAAAATATATTCAAAAAGCAAACTTTATATGCATTGTTTGTTTAAGCCATTATATAAATAATTCAGTGGTCAATGAAATGTTAGAATTTTTATTTGCAATTTTGTCGGTGCAGCATTTTATCGGATTTTTATGGCAGGGGCGGCCATAAAACGTCTATAAATATAAAAAAACCAACCGATTGTACAAATTTCTCTAACAGCAAGCTGTAAAACGTTCACAAATATTTAATTTAAAAGGTAAAATTTGATGACATCTTTATGAAAGGAATTCAAACATCATGTTTCGTGTTTAACTGATGTATAAAATGTTTTCGGTTTTAACTATAGAACTATTTTGAAGGAAATTAAGTTTTTACGTTATGTTACCTACACTAGTGATCGACCGAGCTTCGACCGTAGCCGTTTCGGAATATGTGCGTGGACAAAAAAACTTAGCCCAAGGGAACCGTACATTTTGCCAGGATAAAAAATATACTATATGCTATTCCAGATTGTAATCTATCTCTGGTCGCAAATTTCATCTAGATCCGTTCAGCCGTTGTTGCGTGAAAGAATAACAAACATCCATTCATCCATACTTACGCATTTATAACATTAGTACGATTTTCATATATTTAGTTTGTTATATATTAATTCCTTTAACGGACAGATTAAATGTTTTTGTAATTTTTAGTAATACTCCCACAGATAATTTTCCCTATCGTCCTTGGTCTGAAAGGGATACCGCAATTTGAGATAATCGAATCGCTTGGACCTTAATTTGTAGAAGGCCGCCAACTGAATAACAATCAGCTAAGGACCTATAT
Organism: Papilio elwesi; assembly: GCA_029849275.1. Classification (NCBI taxonomy): domain Eukaryota; kingdom Metazoa; phylum Arthropoda; class Insecta; order Lepidoptera; family Papilionidae; genus Papilio; species Papilio elwesi. Next base: position 9,986,187 of record CM056697.1, read on the forward strand.
GTGAATGTAACTAACGTTTTGTAGCACTTGAAGGTCAGAAACATTAACCGTTTAATAACTCAATATAATTTTATATGGAGGTCACTAGAAATCAAAGGTAGCCGTCGAGTCCAAGTGTGCGAAATTATACGATTACGTAATGTACCTGTCGATAGATGTCGCTATTCTTAGTTGAAAGACGCACTCAAGATTCATCTGTCATCAGACTGAAATCCATACTAATGTTATAAATGTTCATGTAAGTTTGTTTGTTACGCTTTCACGCGATCGTCTTGAAACTTTGTACGCATATTCTTGGAGGTACTAGAAGTAACATAGGATACTTTTGACTTTAGATCTATAGACTCCGAAACGGCTGGACCGATTTCGATGAAATTTACAGAGATTGTCCAGATTGGCACATTGTTTTGTAGCAATCGAATCAACATAATTAGTGGTACCCGGGCGAAGCCGGGGCGGGTTAAAATAATATATCGGTAGCTTAGTATCTATTTCTACCATGAAAAATTAATGTATTAATAAACTCAGTACTTTTAAAGTTACGTTCAATGACATCTACACAGAAATAATTATGGAAATATATCTGATAATAAAAATTGTCGCAGATAAGTCATAATCGGGTGAAAAGTGAAGACTCGAAAACGTTCCAATTAGGACGCCATTTATTTTTAGTTCACGTCACGTGTGACACTGATAAACACTAGCTGTCCTCTTTTTAATAATTTGTTATTTTTTAATTTGACCGGTGATTTTGTATTGAATGTAAGTCAAAGTTGCTTACAAAATGTTTAAAAAACTTTACAGTAACAGTATTAAATAACAATCTTTTAGACATAAATATTATTAAAGTTTACGTGCATTTAAAATAATTTTTGTGCGGATATTTCGTAATCACCTTTAAAATTATTACAAGCACGTCGCAAATAATGTCAAGGAGATTAAGGTGTGTTTTACAAAGGAACAAAAACTTTGAATTATAAAGGACAAGCTATTATTTAAATTGGTCTAGATTATTTCTTCCATTTCGTATACTGCTAAAACTTCATCAAAACAGATCTAAATTAATAAATTTCGAGAAAAAAGGGATTGGAAGAAGGTATGATCCGCGCCTAATCGCTCATCAGGCGAAACACAGAAGTATATTTTTTTCTATTACACGCAGGTGCTATCTGAGGTCAAGATACTTCCCTAAGTAAGTTATTAGTGTAGAGCTTCTTACCGGACTGATACAAAAGGAAGGAAGGAACAAAGAGGGTAATGTTTTTCGCGCGTATTTTAGTATTATGTATGTTCGTTCCGTTGTGACCTCCTGTAGTCTAAACGGCTGAACCAATTTTGAAGAGTGGTTTTTTATTTGATTCGAATTTTTCTTCGGGGTGTCTTAGCTATAATGATACCCAGGCTCTATCTATATTAACAATATCTCATATTTATTTATTCTAGAACAAATGGCAATATTGTAATCACGAAGCGCCGATACTCTCACGTGCGCTCATGACTCATTGCCAACTTGCTCATGTGTTACGAATATTGGTGATAAATTGTTATAACGGCCGGCATTAATGCAACGTGTGCATTTTTTACTTTGTTCCTTTTTCATGTATTAATTTAGAAGTTATTGCAAATCATAACAGCAGACGCGATGAAATACATTTTAGAGCAAATAAGAACCGAACAAGGGATATAGATAAACTATATTAAGCAATAATTAACTTCATTGATCGTAATATGTTGTGACTTACGAAAAGTAACTAGAGTGACAATGAGTGCCACGGATGCCTAGTATACTAGCCTGCCTAGAAACTTGTCAAAGGTTGAACCTAAGCGGGCGACCTAATCTTAGATCCAAACTGTGTATTAACAGCAGTTGCGTTTGCATTAAGAAACAGGGACGAGCGTTGATCACGTAAGGATGCGTCTAGATGTGGCGAATTTTCCGCGAATGTGCGGCTAGCGAGCCGTTCGCAAACCGCGCGCGCCCTCGCGAGCTGCATACATGTACAGATACAGGGTTTATTTGTTTTGAAAATATTGCTTGTTTATATAAGCTCAAAAGTTGTTCTTAATGTGACTGCGAGAAGGAAGGAATAAGTCGCCCTTTAGATTTGGATATATTGCGATGAGTGAACCAGCAAGTGGTAAATGACTTATATATATATTCTCCTAAGGAGAATAGTGTAACATAATATTAATACGGGCGTCGGGCGGCATCACGCGCTTGATTTGCCGCGACTCCACTCAGAATATCAAGCAGCAATGTCTCGCAGGCGGTAGTAAACTTTTACTGTCCTGTCGGGAATCGAAAAACGTAAGAATCGTATAGTTTTATTCGGCAATGGTGATTTAATACTCTTACTTTTATATCACTAGATTATTTACTTTGTTCAGATAACAGACAGATAAATAAGTGATTCTAAACCAATGCCAAAGCCACATTTGTGAGCCGTCAAATTTTAGAAATGTATGTTTTTATTATCACGAGTGCAGTTTATAGAAAATACTTATGTAAATTAATGTACTAAAATATCAAATAATAATGTTATCTACAATGAAAAAGTACAAATAATATTAACAGAAATGAGTATTTAGTATACTTAAATATTAAACTTATTTTTTGTGCCGTCAAATCTTGAAATGGTTAAAACTGTGCCGAGACAAAACTGTGCACTGTGCATTGAGTTATTCATAGCATACGTACGTATTTCGGAGATGCACGGATCTCCCTGGTAATGGTAACAGGTAACAGCTATATTTGGTAACGCAGTATTTACACGTATATATATTCTTACGTAATATGTTTTGGTTAGGTTAGTAGCTTAAAAACTGTAGCCAGACCCTATACAGTATGGACTACGGTCACAGTTTAAGCAATCATTTATGCCATTGTTAAACTGTGCTACGGTCATACTGTGTCGATCCCAGATACGCGGGACAACAGAGCAAAGCACAAAGGGCAGGGAGATGACATTTCGTTTCGGTAACATTGCAGTGCGGGCGAAACCGCGGCACAGCTAGTACAACGTAATCTTTATACATGCATCTTTATATATATAAAATACGTGCTCAATAAAATCGGCAAAGATGCTGCGACAAAGAGATTCCATTTTGTCTAACTCCAATGTATGGCGGCCATAAATCAAAGACCAACACGTGACAGCCGAAACCTTGCCAGGAATATTTTATGGACATATTGTGATTACAGCGACTTGGATTTTTAAATCTTACTCAAATTTTATAGCGAGAAACTATCTTATGGTATTTTACGAGTAGGCGTAAAAAAGGTTTATTCCACTTTGATCACCTGGGTGATATCACCCATGAATAAACCATTCAAAATCCATATCAATTGCATTCATATGTTATGTAGTTATGTAGAGAAAAAAAACAAGAATGTTTATACTATTATCTAGTTAAAAGTTTGTACAGACCCTTTTTTTAAATAACACAAAAACAGATTTCAAAGCCAGATAAGTCAAAAAACACAAAAAACACTTTGCCTTGTTTTAGGTAGGATATTGTTGAATGAACCAAGCGACAGAATTCTGTAATAACAAACTGAATGAACGATAGTCTTTTCATTTGATTTTTTCATTTGAGTTTCTTATAAATTAATTATAAAGGTTGACATTTAAATTTAAATAGGGTTACTAAGCTATTGTCAAATTAAAGTCATGTCAAATCGATTTCAGTTTCTAAAAGAAACAAAAACGGTGATCATGTTTCTTGCAACTGAAATGACTTCTGATCGGACATTTGACAGCTAGCTTTTCTGATAACCTGTGGCTGATTCAGGTTTTTAGAAACAGGGTGGCAACCTGTGTTTACAAAACGCTCCAGTAACAAATGAAATATCCCTAAAATTAAGGAATATATCTCTAATACAACAACAGCTGAAAACCTTTCGGATAACAAAGTGGATTTTGATAACTGTAATTTCACAGAACTAATTCCTTCGCCCCTTTACCACTTATAATTCTACAAACCAATCCACTACGCATAAGTCTTATAATCAGAGAAACCTTTGGCGTAACTGATTGCGAGCACCGAGTGCGTTTCGCACCAAGCACGGGAAAGACTTATAAACTACCGGAGCGAAATGGAGTAATATTAATTAATACTAGTGCTACCATAAAGTTACTTGAGCATTTCGTCAACACTTGAGGTGCCGGAAGCTCACAACATCTCCCTTATTCTCATCAACTCCCCCGTCTTTCCTCACAGAAGCTAGCGGTGGTTAATTTCACATCACAATCGATTATCTACCGTATTATGTAAAAAAACTCTCACGTCTTTCTAATGTGCTATTTCAAACCAGATAGGATAATTTCATTGCGCTTTAATGGGAAAGGCGCATATTGAATTGAAGATAAATTTCGAGAAAGTTCTTTTCGTTCGCTTTGTAAAATTTAATTTCACAAGACATTTTATATTAGAAAGTTCAAAAGAAATCTCTCAAGAACATTAACGCGATGCTCGCCTTTGATTTAGCCAACATTATTTTTCTGTTCACGACACTTGAACGTTTTTTTTTGCTTTTGATGTTGTTTGGCGCAGGATTACAGACTGATTATATCAACAACGCATCAAGTGTGAGCACAGACTGGATTCAATTTCTTTCGATTTCAATATATCTTTGTGCCCGGTCATGCAAACATTTCTCTTTTCCAAATAAAACTAAGTTTGAAGATGACACGTAAATGGAAAAATAAAAATAATAATAACTGCAGAAATTCTTGTATCTTATGTATTGTTTTTAACACGCTTTTATTGTCTTGTATTTATGTAGTATGTGTGTTTGTTTGTAACGGAACCTTAGACCATGATTTTGTACCCCATCAAAACGTGGGATTAATTTGAAGTTGCGGAGCTCATTCTTCTTTATAAATTTGCATAACTTTATGTTTAGCGGGCCGATACATCAGATGTTTTCCATGTTTCTTGTCTGGTTTCAAGTTAGAACTGGATGAACGTAGGTTAAAAGGATGACAAGTTGGATGCTATGAGCTTTTGACTACTGTATTGATCTAGCATGATGTAGAATTGTATTTTTAATTTTTCCCATTACGATTTTCTTTTGTGCTAGGCGTCCTGAATAGTAATTTAGACAGTAAATTTGTCACCAAAAAAAAGTTTCACCTTTCTGTATGTCTATATAATATTTAACATGTACACAATGTTTAAAAATCGAAATGCTTTCTTATATTGGAGTAGATTAAAAGACTTTTAATGCTTAATTCATTAAATACTTTTGCTTTACGGAAATAATACATTTAGATCAGATGAGATACCTAATTTAATAACTATAAAGCCCTTACGACGTCCCCTACCGCCACTCTGCCACTTAATTTGCTATATAATTTAATTGCATCATCGCTCTCTTATTCTACTTCGAAATTATACAGATAGGAACGATGTGCGAAAATTATAGGATTGTTTTGATGGGACCCCGAAGTCAGCGTATTTAGATGAGCAACTGTTTTGTATGGGGACCGCGGCGTGACACTCGATTGACATATCCGATCGAACGAGCAGGGGATCCCACACGAGTGGATCGGGTCTTTGGATTTAATGGAGCAGTTTGAACAACCGTTTCAACTACCAATAGGAGACACAAGAGACTCCAACGCTATTTGTGGAACTCTTATGCAACATTATTTCCCATCTCTCTGTAGCTCATAATAGCGCAGAAACAAATTCAGTTCTGCACAACAGTAGTCACTCCTTTCTTATTCATTTCATCATTCAAGTAATCTTCTCTAACATCTTTTTTTAGATCTACCCCTACCAACACATCACCAAAAATCCACATTGATATCTAAAACTATCTTCGGCTCATCTAAAACTATCTTCTTTCCTCCTCATAACATGCCCGTGCTAACCTGGGTATACATCCATACACATACATCTAACATTTCTGCCGCTTATATATAGATTGAGGTAATTATAGACATTAAATGTAATAATTGCTACAGTATAGGATAGTAGGTGGATATTTTTTTAAAATGTTGCCCACTAAAACTAAAAAACTTAAATTGTACGATATAATCCTTTCTTGTTTGCCAATGAAAAAAAAATTAAAAACCTTGAACTTTTACTAAATGTAAATACAACTCTATAAAGTTCCAAAGCGCATAGAAATCGAATCACATACTCCTTGATTTTGTGAAGCTCCCACTCGGAATACAAATGAACCAGTGTCCTGCATCGATCGGCCGCCTGTAAAACTTTATAGTACCGGCCCTTAAAGCGAAGTAATCGCAACAGTACTTGGACGCGACCCTTCTTCTTATGACACTTTATTTCAGAATGTTAACGATGTGATACTTTGACCCAATTTCTGCTGACTAATTTCTTAGGACGCAGCGTATAATTTGTTTTCCACGAGTCGATAATTAGATCTCAAAACCATTATAGAAAAAGAACCGGACTAACTGATGTAACCACAATTGCCTCTTTTATACGTGATTTTATATATCCCTATGTAGATAAAACAGATATCAAATGAAGTAAAATTTTAAGCTAAAACATAAAACGGTTATTGTGCACGATAATTACATTGGAAAGTAAAGGATTCATAAATTCAAAACATTTTAATAGTACACAAAATGTCAGTAGTGATTTAAATCTCATTAATATGTACTTCACACATTTAGTTGTACATGTGTACAACTTCCCCGAGGAAAGAAGGAAGCTGCGGTGGCAAAAATCTCAAGGAATCCCAACAAGGATTTTTAGCTTCATTGTTACCACAGGTGCTGACTTCTTCATTTGTTTTATTTTTAGTCTCGTCAATAATGTTTCTAGAACCCACCTCACTCAACTCATTAAAATCACTATTCTGGTACACACAAGACATCCCCGCTGTTGGTTTGATCACAATATGCGGCGTAGTTTTTTCCGATTGTATCAGAGCTATTTTACCGTGCATTGGATATCCGATATTGTTGCTAGATGATTTCGTAGTACCAATTGTTTCTGATTGAATTAGTTTTGAAGGCTCGTGATATATCATATTTGAATCAATTTTCAATATGTCGCAAGAATCGTTCTCATGTTGTACTAATGTTTTAGTACCCACTAATTTATTTTCCACTCGTGTATATTGTAACATTTTTGTTAATGATGAACATATGATTGCAGCATTTTCTTTGATAGTCCTTTTCTTCACCTTAGATACATAGACATTGCTCGAACGAGTAAATTTTAATAATAAATTGGACTTAGAACAACGCCTTCTTACAAATAATATTACACTGTCGGAGACGGTAGACTTAATTGGTATAGACTTTGAAGGATCTAAGAAAGTTTTTATGTTATTAATAAAATTTGTTTTCAAGTCCTCGTTTAAGGCTGCAACGCATTGTTCTTGTGACTTTACTACTTGCTTTTGTTTTATCTTTCTTATATTTTCCGATGAAGGAAACTGTTTATTTTTTGGTTGGTGCAATGTAACCTGATAGAATTTTGTCTTCGGTAAATTTCGAATTAATTCTTTGCAACATTCTAATAATTTTATTGCTTCTTCAGATTCCGACATATTGTTTTTAAGTAAGCTAAGGTCACGAGGAACATTCGAAATAATTTTAATATTCCCCGATCGTGTTTTCTTTAAAATGCCGATCTCCGTTTGAAGTTCAGTGTTACAACATCCAAATTTAACCAAATGATTGCCCGATTCACTTTTCATTAATGTCAAAATAGCTGTGCTGTCATCCTTGATTATGTTTTTAACTGTATCTTTTAAACACTTTTCAAACTCCTTGTCAATAGCGAGGACATAGTTTCGTGAAGGTGTAGTTTTTAATACTCCCGGAAATTCATAGACACTACCATTTTGTAAGACTTTTATAATTGTATATGTTTCGGGTGATAAAGCGGACAATCTGTTTTGAACTTGATCAAGCGGTTCCGTAGCAATGATCAAAACGATGCCGGATGGAGTTTTTCTTAAAACTGCATTTGGTTGTATTTGACCTATTTTGTGATTTAGATGCGTTACATCTAGCATATTTTCAACACTTTTTTGAATTAACTCTGACATGTTTCTATTTCCTTTAAAAAATAAACATCCCGGTAGTATATTTTTGAGCTTCATAATTCTATCGACGCTGTTCTGTTCAACGTTGTTCAATTCAGATCTAAATTCAATCAAAATCTGACCGGAATCTGTAACTTTTAAATAGCATTGTGAAAGTGTATTGATTTTACTTCCATCTTCTATGACTTTCACAAAATCCTTATTAAATTCAAGAACTGAAGCCCCAGATTGTGTTTTTGCAATTTTTATAAAACAATCATTAAGGTTAATTGTTATAGGACAATAGCGAGCTGCTTGCTCTCTTTTAATAAACTGTTTGTTATCTGTAATTGAATAATCGGAAAATTACAAAGATTTTTTTGTGCGAATATTCCAAATTTAATTATATCTTAGTTATGAGAGTACAAAACAAACAATCTCGAAATCAGTTGTCATGTCGTCGAAATATAATTTGCGTTATACGACATTGTCATTTGCTATAAGAATTTTATAAAAGATAACTAGAAATAGTATATCCTTAAATTGACATAGCTATTGTAAAAGTTTTTAACTTTTAATATAGTTATATATTATGCATGGCCGCTCGTGTTTTGGATGTAAATAAAACTTCTATGCGCTTTATTAATATTTAATAATTAAATATACATAACATTCATTAGGTCATTTCCTCGGAAGTACCTTGATATATCTATGCGAACACTCGATGACGTAAATTGAGTTTCATTACGCCGTCGTTACGGTGGTGTCAGAACTTATCACCGAACTCATTTGCTCGGTATGACCGTCATTATAATTTCCCATCACTTCTTCGATAAGAAGCTTTCTTGGCTGGCTACCTAGAGTGTACATGAATGTGTTCATTAATCAAGAAATGAACATTTTGTACTCCCATAAAGTAATTAAAATTAATTGCATTCATCCTACCTACCTTGATCATATTTCGAATGGGTTGCAGGATAGAAGCAATCACAATAGCCCTGAAATTAAATATGTTTTAATTAAAGAACATTTTAAATGAAACAATTTGTATTTTGAAACGTGGTTGCCAGAGTAGTCAGACGTGGACATGCCGCACCCTTTGGTGTGTAGCACCCGGACGTTAGCTGCACTATAGCACTATATATGCGCTATTCATACACTATGAGTAATCTGCTAGTCTACCCCTAAATTCTACACCTTACTATCTTTAATCTTTCTACAAACCTATCGATCTACCTACTTCTACTTTCTACCAACCTCTACCCCTACCTTTTTATACCCACTACACACTTCTAGATAATGGATCTACTTTTACCGCTTACTTAATTTTACACATTATCTACTTATACCACATTCCTACTACTATTTATCTACTTCTATCTCCTATCTATTACTAACCTTATCTATCATTACCCCTCACCTGTTTCTATTATTACCACCCGTAACCTTACTTTACTTTACTTTACCTACCAAATGGGTTTTAAATAAGCATGAAATAAATATAATTGAATAAAAAAATTAATTTATTTTTTTACATAGCATATATCAAAGAAGACAGTAGTCAATCGTACCTGATCCTTGAAATTGGGTTTTAATTTAGGTGTTGGTAAACCAGAGTCTCTTGTTGGTATTGTACTCGAAATTTCCGGCTTCAAAACGCACGGTGCAGTTCTCATGTTCTTGGACATTTTGCAAGTCGACCCGTGGCAGGTATCACATCTCGATTTTGTAATTTCATTCATCATCTGTCTGAATTTTTCATCTTCTTTTCCACATTCCGGTCCACAAATTATTTTTTCTTTGTGAGGACATATTTTCTTAGTTTCCTGTAAAGATAACGACATTTTCTGATGACTGTCCAAGTGGAAGAGAAATAGTCCTGGAGGACTGCACCCACTACAATCTACAAAAATCTAACCAGTCACAAAAATAATTAGAAGAAGCCGAAATTCCATTTCCAGCATTTCTAGATTACCACTTTCTTAAGATCATCCATCATCTTTCTTCACGAGTAAAAGTCTATCACTCGTAAGATAGCTAATTTCAATTCGGTTAGGATAAGGAATTGTTTACTTAAATATGTTTATAATAGTGAACCTACTAGTATTTAGTAATCCTTGACAAAGTCGAAAACTAATTTCTTAATCATATAATTAAATCAAGTCATTATAGAGAGTTAAATGTATAAGTTATTGTTGTTATAACACACACAATAAGACTGGCAAGAAGTACAACATATGCCACATTGCTTGGGGTAAAATGTATTTAATACAAAACTTACATCATCGTCGTAGTCATCGTCTACTGGACACGGCGTGGGGTCGTGCGGCGGCGGCGGAGCTTTCTTCGTGCATATGCAGTCCTTCGGACCCTTGGGACAATTACATTCACTGGTACCTCCCCAGCGATTGCAAGGCGCCTGCGATTGCATTTCAAAATTACTAGTTTTACTAATATCTGGTTTATAAATAAAAGTAGTTATTAATTCAATTATAGTACAAATGTGTAATAACCAAAAGATTCACTATAATTGACAGTATTGTCAATTTTTTATAGAAGAAGGTGGCAAACGAGCAAGCCTTGTGCCATTGTGTTAAATACAAAAATCGTAAGTGACCCCTACCAGTAGGCATCTGCAACATGTGTCATGTTGTCTACTTATAAATAGACATAAAGAATGGGAATGCATAGAAAGAAGGATATTTCTTCTACCTATGCATCAACTCGCTAGTAAAATCCTCTTCTCTTTTTTTTCTTCCCCTTCCCGTCTTGTCCTTATTTGAAAAGAATGGGAAGAGGCAGAGGACCTATACCTATAAAGAAAAATTAGAACCCCGGCATCTCACTCATCGGACAAAAAGCTAAGATACTTTTACTTCACGCCTTATGTGATATTTTACCGGTCGAGCCACGCGACATCAACATCTGTTACACGAATTGCTCGTATTGTTATCGTGGGCTACAAAAAAAAATCAACAATATACTCTTCTAAACATCCCTTATCTTTTTTTCTAATTTACATCGCTTTTCTGTCCCACAAAAAGACAACTTATTTGCAACTCATCTGATTGTGGAGAATGCCTATAGGTAGCGGTGTAACTTAAATCGCGTGAACCGCTTCCTGTTTCTGCCCCTTCCTTAAAAAATACTATCAATATTGAAATATATTATGGACGACGCTTATCAGCATTATTACCTTTTTGGATAGTGTCCCCTTGTCGACTTTCTCCGGCTTCGTAACTTGTACTTTCTGCAGGCAAAGCATCAACTGCCTGTACGTGTCTGGGTCCATCTGTATTTAAAGTTGAATTAGACAATTTTTTACTCGAGAAATTTGCTACTAGTATTTCATTCTTAACATAACAACTTAAATTCCAACATTCATCAATTGCAATGGTTTCAAAGAACTTTGCACACTTCCGTAGTTGGTCATTGCTTTGTACAAATAACTTCTTGGTTATGGATACTCTGTGGTAATGCCGAAGTATGCGAGAATAAAGATAGTGAATACTTACTTCACATCTAGTTTTAACAGCGCCACCTACTATGGTCAAATTTAAATGTTTTTTCACAGCGGTCAGTATAAATTCTTGTAGCATTTTCCTAGTTCGATCATCTAGCTTACCGTTCCTACTTCTCTTCAAACACTCTAAAACCTGATCGGCTACAGTCTTCCCGCTCCCTTTTTTTATTTGTCTCTCTAACACGGTATACATATTTTCAAATACGTTATCCAAAAATTTTCTTTTCACTGTCATACAAACACAGTCCATAGTATGGTCGATGCCGCAATGATCTCCTTGTAACACACAACGTCTTTCCTCCAAACATCTGGGGCAATCGATGCAAAACCTGCACATTTCTGACGTGTCAGTACATTGGTTACATTTGCCGCATTTCGTTTGTTGTACGATTATTTCTTTATCGAGATTGTTAATTTCATTTTCAATTGATTTTTGCCTTAAATCGCATTTGTCTCGACATTTGTCACGCGCTTGTAGCAATAATTCAATTTCTGATGACAGCGCTGCTCTCTGTAAGAGTTTAATAAATGTGTTTATTTTTTATAGTCTAACTAGTTTTATTTTTGAACATTTCATAACTTATTCCCAAATGGGAATTTCCTGAACCCATATTCACTTTTTTACCTTCGAGCACTATTTAGTACTGTGGGTTTAAATTTACGTTCAAATTTTTATCATAGGAGCTGAACAAGTTAGTGAACAATGTTTTGGATCAATGCATTATAGACACTCCGCAGTATTAGGTGTTTTCTATCATTTCTGATACATCGCACCGCATTCCGCATTGATATCCTTCCCACTCTAACAGACATTTGACATAACTGGACTAAGTATTACACCGTTCGTTTGGTCCTTCGAGCCTTGTAAACCATTGTAAACTAACTTGTACAGATGCCATCTAAAAGAATACAATAATCAAAGCTCGATAATTATTACGGCCTTCCTAAGACTAATCTTCTTTAATCGTTTAGTCACAATTTTTGTTTAAGTGAATTCAATTCTGTAACATTCAGACCTCTGCTCTCATGTCTTCATTTTCTAATTTTTTCTTTAACAAAATTCCACAAATCTTTTGCAAATCTTCTCTTGCTTCCCTGATAATTTTTGTTCCTTGAACTTCCTTTTCTCTTTTCATCTTGTTTTCTTCTGCAACGACTTTTTCCAAATTCTTTATATCTTCCGTATATTTTGCAATTTTTTTCTGTCAAAGTTTAATCATAATTTAATCATAATGTGTTGAAAAGTCAACTCAGATGATGACGGGATGATATCGCTTGTTATTTGCACACCTTTCACCAAACTTAAATATGACCTAACTATCTATGTGAGTTTAGGTTGGGTCTCTTCAATTCTAAAGAAAAGGACATGTATTAGTACCTTTTATTTCTAAACGGGATTTGATGTAAAACTCAAGCATTCTTCCAGATACCTTCCGACATTACAAACGTGAAGCTATTTAAACCTCGCTAATTGGCGACTTAGTAAAATCTAAACACGAATATTGACCTTCATTTTTTAACCTTGAATTTGTGGGGAACGTTATATTTGGAGGTATGTAAATCTGTGTTCTAACGATAATAACGAGGTGATCTTTTCTCAGTGTTTGTTTCACATAACTAATTTTACATTACAAATTACACTTAAAAAGATATTACTTACTACAATCAAAATGGCCGATCAAAGACAACTTACATCTGTAGCTTCTTTTTTTGTAACAATTGAATTTTTCGTTGCTTCAATTTCTTTTCTATTATTTTCTAACCTATTCTGCAAATCTTTTATTTCCGTGTCAATGTACTTAACATCGTTAGTTTTCTGAGACGTTTTCTCTCTGACTTCGTTCCGGTATTTATCCACTTTTTCAATTTTGAATTCTAGATCTTTCATACTTTTACGCCATTTCTTTGTACTTAATTCTACTTCTCTTAGCTGAAATTAACACCCGGGTTATCGTTGGTTGTAAGAAAATCTAGCTATTTACTAATCTCAGGTCCGACTCAATAATATTGATTTTACAGCAGACTTTTGTTAAGAACTAATGCCATAGTTGTATTTAAACCAAAAAATCTTATTTTTAATATTAGGCAATCGAAATTCGACCTTGATAATACATAAAATCAAACGTAATAATATTAGTGTAATCTTAAAATGTTAACAAGGTATAAAATAATAATCAATTAAATAACCTCTTTTTCTAGAAGCTTCTGTCTCTCTAGTGACTGATACATTTTTTTCTTATATGCGTCTTCCATACACATCCACATGCAGTCCGCCTCTTTTAACATTTTTATGCTCTCTTTCTCCCGTTCTTCTAACTTGTGAATCGCGTCTTTCAATTGTTCTTTAGTTTCCATTAATCGCTTAAGTTCATCTGAGCATTTCTCTTCAAAAGAAGCGGCCTGTTCAACGCATTAAAAATATTTCAAAAGATGTTATGTTCCAATTCAGAGTGAAGATTAGTTCGGGCTTTGGGCAAGTTGAAAGTATGATTTTAGACTCACAAGAGAAATTTGCGTTGCGAAAATTGGTGACAGTGGTGAAATTTTTTCACAAAAAGAGGACAGACAGATGTATGAGTGTAGAGGAAATGACAGAAGTGTGCTAAGACCTGATGGAAACGCGTAATGTCTGCTTACTGCTTTGGATAACAGGTGTGAGTACTTACCCGCTTACATAAATCTTTATCAATTAGAATTCATGTACCTCTTTCAAATTACATAAAACTGTACTGAGGGGAGTATTTTGACCACCCTCGACACTAGAGCTTTTAGGAGTAGGCGTTGTAGTATCCCCATCCGGAGCAGCTTCTCGAGCACCACAACTGTTCAGAAGAAAAGGACCGTTATTTAAAGTTTGATATAGAACCAATAATTCAAATGAATGGCCCTAGGTAACTTAGAATATCAATCGGATAGACATGTCCAAACAGGCCGATTGATGGCATTGAATAAGACAAAACGTTTGATTACTCCGATAACGTAGATTAACACAATTTAATAAGAGTGTAACATTTATTATATCTTCACCTTTTACCAGTTTCGCGGCATTTTTGGCAAGACTTCTTACTGCTGGCCACATAGCAAGTCGTGCAGTGCGATCTGGAATGGCCTTCAGGGCTTTTAAAACACGGAGCTTGTTGTTGAATCGTTTGCTGCAAAGAAAAAAGGGAATGGAGTTATAGGTGTAAATATTAAAATCCAATCGGAGAGAAAATATCAGATAAACACTTTACATGATTTGTTGGATGTCTTGATTTTTGGAAGTGAGAGCTGGGTTTGGCAGGAAAAGCATACTAGTAGAGTAAATGCCGTTGAGATGCGATCCTTAAGAAGTATGTAGAAGTATGTGTGTATGTTAAAAATAGCGTTATAAGGGAAAAGTGTGGCTTAAAAGTTGTGACTAGAATTGAGAAAGGTATGCTTCGGTGGTTCGGGCATGTTGAAAAGATGAATGAAGAGAGAATAACAAAACAAATTTATGTTGCAAAAGTAAGTGGCAGTGTTGGTAGTGGACGCCCTAGGAGAACTTATATCGATCAGATTAATGACTTACTAAAAAAGGGCGATATAAGGAGCACCCAAAACCGACGAGCATGCATGCGTAGATGTATGAATGTGGAAGAAGCGAGAGAGGTGTGCCAGGATCGCGCGAAATGATCTCTGCCTACTCTGCGTTACGAGCGTGAGCGCATATTTTTTTTTCTTGATTTTTTTCAGGGCAACAAAATACGAGCATTGAATTGATTAATGAGATTCTTAACCTCAGTAAAGGGTACCATTTTCTTTGTACCTATTGAAACAACTATTGATGATTCACGGCCGAAGTGCACATTCATCATCTAAATTTCTGGATAGCTGATATGATTGTGTCTAATATAATTGACCAAAGTGTTGCTGCCTTCTTTCAAGATAGCGTTATCGTGTTTTGTTTCTAGTAAAGTAAAAAAAATCCAGACAATTTTTTCCTTTAAGATTTTTAATTTGATTTAATTCTTTTTTTTTTTTTTTGATTTTCTTGTGCTGTCGTTGATGTACTTACCCTCTTATCAAAACTGGGATCATCTTTGAGCATGTTCCAGAATTCGCACAGAAGCTTAAGGCCTCGATCACTCTTGCAGCCACACTCGCAACTCTGATTGGGGGGCATGTTTTCGTTGACAGAACGCAAGTCTCTGATTACCTCGTCCAATGCTCGATAACGTTTAATTAAACAACTCGGTAGGTCCTTCATTTTATTAAGTTAGGTACACTAAAAAATATTATATTAATCATTAATTCTATTTCGGCGACACAGGCTAATAATTACAGGTGGAACGCAAACATTGTTAATGTATTGTAATTATTAAATAATAGCCCTACGTTTAAAAGCTCCTTAGTTACTCTTTCTACATCGATCATATTTTTTCAACAATGTCTAGACCTGGATAATTTTTTTTCGGCATTTATTACAGAAGACGATGGCAAACGAGCAAGCGGTTCGCCTGATATTAAGTTACCATTACCCATAGACAACAAGGTAATTTGTTGCAGATGTTGTACCTACCTGTAATGTACAAAAAAGGGATGAACAGAAAAAAGTATATTTCCTTTTCGTTTCCCTCCTAAGAGGGACCCTTATTACGTACTTAGTTCTCGCATTCTGGTTCCTCGCTCCCGAATACAAATCAATGCGTAATATTTGTTCTCAGGTCCCGACACATCCCTTGCCACAGTTGAGACCTTATAAGCACCGTGACACGTTGCTCGCAGAACGGATGGCCGATGGGGCCGAAAGGCCATGTACAGGTCGACGCAGGGTAGGTAGGCCTCCCACACGATGGACCGATGATCTGGTCAAAGTTGCGGGAGCCCACTGGATGAGGGTGGCAGGGGACCGATCTTTGTGGCGATCAATGGGGGAGGCCTACGTTCAGCAGTGGACAGATATCGGCTGAAACGAACGAACGAACGAAGCACCGTGAAAACTATGGCGATTGCCATCTCTGTAAACCAAGTCGGGGTGAAAGATATGACAGCTTAGGAATTTTACTTACTTCAAAAATGCTACAAGCCATGAATGACTTTGTTGGCTCAGAATTACTTGTTGCGTATGTTCGATTTAATGATATACGGATAGAACTTTTTTTTTGTTAATTGGTTATTTGTAATCATAACACATGAAATTTTGATGCTTACTTTTGTTTAGAAAATGACAGAGAATTTGACTTTTTCATTTCTTTAACGTCAACATACAAATAGAATTAAAAATATCTAAATTTTAATCTATTCATCACTTTATATAAGTGTAATGTAAGAAATAACCGACTAATCTTTTAGACACATCCTTAATAATTAAAGAGATTTGATTACAAAATAAAACAATTTATTTATTATAATAAAAAAATATTTTGTTGCAATTTAATCCTATTTACTTATACTTATAATCTATGTATTTTATAGCCAATTGTAAGGAGTAAAGTGTAGTCGTGTGTCGGAAGTGAAACACACATCCACTAATCCATATTTCTGATTTCCGAGTTTGTTGGAAATCTGAAATATAAACAGCTATAAAGAACAATACACTGTACAAGTACCTGAGTTTTTATCGTTTATTTTAAGTTTATAAGCTTTGATTGTTTAGGTTCATACGTATTACCACACCAATTACGGTAATTTTCTATCATCTCATCTGGTATCCCAAAAAATTTTAAAGCAAAATACCATATAGCCTAATAAAATCCAAAAATCGGGGACAATCTTAGTAAATGGCAACTTAAGGTACGATTGATTACGTAAGAACTAATAACAGATTAAAATATTATTTATATTGTTGTCATTTGTGGCACCATAAACCACTTAATATTTATTCATTTATAATTTACTACTTCACTTTTTATACCAATCAAGGATCAATTTAAATGCAAATCGTACTTATGAATTCTATTCAAAGATTTTCTCTGTTACAAACATGTTTCACCATGTTTTTAATATTACATTTAATTTATTATTTTTTCACGTAATAACGCATAGAAATTAGTGAAAAGATATTTCACAAGTAATTATACAATGTTTTTAAAAACAGCTCACTTTGTTGGTCACAATTTTAACAATCAAAGAACAAAGTAAAACTCTTTGTGAAAATTATTTGTCGTCTTTTTCATTCTTAGCAGTGTTTGTATATTATGATCTCGTTCATTCGCACCAATTCGCGCAAAGTCCTTTACATGGCATCCTTTCTAGATAATAATAATAATAACACTTGATCTAGAACTATAAAATCCTTATAAACAAATGGAAATCCATAGTCTCTTCCTTCTCCTCTGGGTTACAGGCGTTATCGCATATTTATTTTATTTATTTATTTATAAACATGTGTAATAAGAAACGTTTTGAGTTGACAGTATTTGTCCAATTGACGTTGTCTTGCACTTACAGGTGACAATGACAACAGACTGACAATATGATGACTGACATTTTATTTCCAATCAGGTTATTTGCAGGTTGTAAATAATAAAAACATACGGAACATAGTTTAACATTAAGTTCATGATAAAGCGGGACTTGTAGATAGGTATAATATTTAAAACTTTATTGTAAAAGGTGTATCTTTTTCAAATTATTAAGTGCTCCAGATATCTATCATTTGGATACTCGCTAATAAATAAGTAAATTCAATTTTGTCTATCAAAATCAGTCGTCATAGGCCAAACAGTGATAATGAGACGCGATGAGACACAACTAAAATAAGAGCATCATTAAGATCATTCAATGATAAGAAATACTTACATCATTATTCAATAGAAACGTAAGACAAGACGATGTCCGAGCTCGGCGCTGTAAGTAATACGACATTTACTTATTCTTTAATTATTTATTATTGAATTACATCAATAAAGTGCTAATACAGAATTCGTATTTTTGCATTATCATAATATAAATTACAAATTAATCAGGAAATATTTACTACGAAACGAAATAACATGTTACATTTTATTAATAACTATTCTTTGTGTATGCTTATCTTTTTGTTAAACTACCTTTGTTCAAAAATTATAATGTTACAACTCAGCATACTAATTTTATGCAGGTTATTATATTAATTAGGATAATGTTTTTATATATATAGATAAAATGTGTTACAGGAACATCCTAGAAATCTAATACCTGAACTGTGCAAGCAGTTCTACCACTTAGGATGGGTCACAGGAACTGGTGGTGGGATATCCATAAAAGAAGGGTAAGTAAGGCATTGTAAGTCTAAGTGTAGTAATAATAACTAATTGTAGTCAAAGCCACAGTTGGGACTCTGTGTGTATGCCAGGTCTCATCTCTCTGTGAGTAAAATGAAAGGTGTATTCCCACTGCAGCTAAACAGTGGATCTTTTACAAAAGGAAACAAATGTGTAAAGTAATATACAGTTAAAACTATGACTAGGCTTATAAGTACTACCTTACACATTTTAGAAAAAATGTGCTGTGGAATACAAACAGAATAAATTAATATTCTTATTTAGCTTTGGCTTTTATTTCATTTTTTTAAGTCCTTTGTAAAATAATAGGTCAGAAAATTGATTTTTTGGTTGTTTGCAGAGTGAATTTCAGAAATCACCTTTACTACATGTTGTTATATTGTTAATAATCATTTATTTCAGAGAAAAAATCTACATAGCGCCATCTGGGGTGCAGAAAGAGAGAATGAAGCCAGATGATTTGTTTGTGCAAACAATTAATGATGAAGATTTAGAATTACCTCCTCCAGTGAAAAAGTATGTAACAAAGATAAATAAAAAATATAAATATATGTCAAGCACTATGTGCCATCCTACGACTACTATAAATCTGCAAATGGTGAATAACATTTTTTATATGGAAGACGACAGCGAGTAAGCAAATGGCTTATTACCCTCAAATTGCTAAAGCACCTGGCCAACATTTTTGTTACTTAATTTGGTTTTATGCTATTATTGCTATTGTCTTTCTTTAAATGGAAAAATACTTCACAGTAGTGCTTGTGATGTATATTGCAAATTTGAGAATTATATTAAATAATCTTAAGTAAAACATTTATTATGAAATGTTGTGATCAAATCTATATTAACCTGCATACCAAGCCAGTATAAATTCTTCATCACAGCATTGGAATTAATATTGGACGATAAGAAGTCACCATTTAACTTATCAGTAGAAAGCATATTATCCATATATATATATATATATATATATATATATATATATATATATATATATATATATATACTCCTTATCTTATTGACAATAATAATTCCATAATAATTAATAAATTTAATTCACTATTAGAATTAAATTTTGCTAGCTATACTTTTTAGTTATGGAAGACATCATGTCGATGTAAATTTGACAAGATTCCAGCGCTTTTACAACTTGCGGGGGTAACATCATGTCTTTTCATTCTGCCACGGCTGTTGTTGCGGTGGTCTACCAGTTTTATACTTTTACCTAAAATTTTCAGTCTTAAAAAGAGCCAGTGCACTCCGCTGTTCATGCTGGCGTACCGGTCGCGCGGCGCCGGCGCTGTTATCCACACGCACTCGCCGCACGCCGTGCGCTGCACGCTGCTGTATGACAAGGAGTTTGTCATCACGCACCAGGAGATGATCAAAGTAAGAGCTTAGAGAAATACTTTTCATCTAAATTAAATGGCAAGATGGAAGTTGATTTTTATTCAAACACAATGATAACAATATCACATGGTGTTGTTTCACAGCAAGATGTGATCTGTAAACAAAGGTGTGTACGGTTAACTTTGTAAACTGTCGTCGTCGCCCTGGACATTGGTAGCCCTATTTTATTATAATTAAAGCTTAGATCTATTTTGAACTTTACATTTAAGAGAAATTAAGTAAACTCAAATTTTCTAATTCCAGGGCATAAAAGACGCCCAACTAGGCCGCTATCTACGTTATGATGAAAAATTAATCGTCCCCATAATTGAGAATACGCCGTTTGAGCGAGACCTGGCTGAGAGTCTCGGTGAAGCCATAGAGAAGTATCCCGGGACAAGCGCAGTGCTCGTCCGGAGGCACGGAGTGTACGTGTGGGGCGACACCTGGCAGCAAGCTAAGACAATGTGAGTCATTTTCCTACCTATGTAGAGTCGGCACAGTACATACTTCTCTTTCATATCCCTCTATCAGCAGCTAAATCTCGTCCTTATTACACATAATCTTTCACACAATCCATCCATACTTTCTTCTAGAGGAGGACCTCTACCTAACCGCGTGGTAACATCAGCTGTAGATAAGACATCACACGAAAATACCACGACCTCAAATATTACATAAAATTTTTCTTCTGTATTTCATCTTGAGAGTAAAAAATCTCAATTCTCTTCCTCTTCCCATCCTTTTCCTTATCAACTTCTCTCTCTCTCTCTCTCTTCTCTCAAAACATCAGCAATCGTTGCAGATGCCTATGAGTAAGGGTTAGTACTTAACATTAAGTTAGCTGCTTGCTTGTTTCCTACCATCCTCCATAAAAGAGGTGTTCGAAGACCACCAATCCCCTTACCATCCTCCCCTCTCTTTTCCCTCGCTCAACCTTACTACTTTCTTACACAGACTATATAAAATCAAAAAGATTTGTATTTATAAACATATTATTATTTAAGAAATATATTATTCCTTTTAGGACCGAATGCTATGATTACTTATTCGAGATGGCTGCAGAAATGAAAAAGCTTGGCTTAGACCCGGCTTACAATCCAGAAATCTCTGAGACTGGAAAATAACATTTACTGTTCAATTCCAGGTTATATATACTATATATACCTATAATATAACTAACGTTAAAGAATAATAATTATTGTTCAATAAAATATATTTAAGATACAGTCTGTTTAAATTTATTTAACACATAATTCTAGAAAGGTCGTCTAATATAGTATTTTCTCTGTTGTTTTTTCCATCTGTATCTCTTTCTGCTTTTAATTTTCTTCTACTGATGCCGTGGAGGCTCGATGTCGTTTTCTTAAGGATCAAGTCCTTTATTTCTTCCAATTCAGCCTTCGTAAGGTCAGTGTAACAGTAATCGTTATTTAGCAAATCTTGTTTAGCCATGCCGTACAAATACATTGGATCTAGATTTTTATTCTTCCTTATTCTGTTCGCTTCTTGGTGTTTCAGAACCCTTGTCAGACCTTCGAGATACGATTTGTTTTCGGGTATTTTTGCGTCGATTATCTCGATTCCTATATCGCTGCCGTATTTAAAATCTTCATCAGTTATATTCTCATCTCGTTTAACGGCTGAAGGAATTGTTGGAATCCCTGAAAGATTATATTATAGACTTGAATCAAGTTAAGGATTTATAGATGCGTGTATTTTACTATTTTCCTAGGGATCTCTAATTAATCTGATCGCTACTAAACTTGACAGGATCACCTGCTGCTTGTATATATATATGTATATATATATATATATATACATATACAAGCAATATATATATATATATATATATACACAGATATTGTTTTTAGTTGTCAAAATGTGACAATATATGTCAAGTACGTCAATTGTGTGCCATGTGACAGTTTTGTTATATACACAAAAATCAATGTCATTGTGACAGATATCGGCCTAACTTTAGATTAAATTAGACATAGAATTGAAATGTAATCAAGTCTGTATACGAAAACGACATAATTGTACCTTTTTCAATATCGCAAAATTTTCTAACCGCAAAATATGCTCTCAGAGTCTGCATCGGTTTCCCGCAGTTACCGTACTGAAACACGTCGTACTCAACGCAAACAATGCGCTCCTTCACTCTCCTTATTTCTACATTTTCCTTCTTGTATCTGGCAAACTTCTCTGCGATTATTATCACGCGAGGCTCATTATGGATATGTACTCTTTTAGAATTTAGAAATGTTTTTGATTGCCCTGAAATTAAGTATAAAAATACATTAAATATACGGGAAATATTAACTACTGAACGTAATGGTTATAGTTTACCTACATCGTAAAGTAAGTCCGATATAGTTCGTGAGAACAGATATGCTAGGTATATCATAATTTCTGTCCTTTTCCCACGTTATGCGAGATTGGCACAGTATGACCGTAGTCCACACAGTAATAATAATTTCCTGGGACACTATTCACACACGGCCCAAACTAAACAGACCTTGTACTATGAAAACCACTTAACGAATATACTACTTTTCTTTCGTAAATAATTAGATAATTACACCCAGACTCAGGACAAATAGAGATATTCATGCACACGAATGTCCTGGCTGAGAATCGAACCCTGCTACGTGAAAAGCAAGTCTCTTACTAACAACGCCAACCGACCCGTCAAGAATAAGGTTTTAGATACAGTTTTTACGGCCGGCCGACTTCAGCCTCACGCTAACCCTCCTCTGGAGTAGATACATATATCCTTACATATTCCTTTTTTAGCATATTTGAAGAAAACAAAGAGACAATTTTTTTTTGTAAATAACTATTCCTGATATTGGCACGTATATAAACCGAACTATTGAAATCACTCACTCGGTGTTTCTGGAGCTGCGACGTCTTTATACAAAACTGATGGCTTGAAACCCATACGAGAATCGTCGAGGGGCACACAGATGTCTTTAAATAGGCGACTTCGACAAACATTCAATGGATGATGTGAACTTGCGGCTTCGGGCAACACATTTCGCAGCAAATGCTTTAGTTTCCAAAGAAGGTATTTAATATCTTGCGGCAGATTGGAGGCGTTTTGTTCCTGTGCCACATATTTCAAGTTAATTGGAGACTGAAACAAATCGTTGGATCTTTTTACTCTTTCCTTTAAAAAAATACTTCTGGGTTAGAGATTGTAAGATACTCATGAGAAAAAATGATAAATCCAATATTATTCGCATTTCAAAAGAATCTGACCTTCTGAAGGTAAAGTGACTTCTCCGTTTCTATTTCTATTTCTCCGTTACAAAACAAAACTCAAACAATGCTATATTCCTTTGTAAAAGCAATTCACCACTTCAAATTAATATAAACATTAGGCTATTGTTGCTTAATTCGTATCGTGACAGTCTTCGCATAAAAAATATATCAACCTACTATGTCTTCTTAGAATTTAAAATAGTGTCTTATGTAAAGTGTATTACATATTATATAATAGTATATTATTTTGTGTACAAACTTATATGCCCAACTAACACAAGCCCCCGTGTAATTAAACTGTTCATAAGTAGCAGTCATTATAATTCACAAAATACTCCATTGGTCTACTCAAAGTATGGTTTTTGTGTAATCGTTATTATTAAAAATGGCTAAGTTAAACTGTCTAAATATTTACTACCAGAATGTCAGGGGACTGCGCACCAAGTCTTATTCATTCCTTGCCAGCGTTCTCCAGTCTAATTATGATGTAATCTGTCTAACAGAAACTTGGCTAACACCAGACTTCGACAGCTCTGAGTATTTTTATAGTAATTATATTGTATTCAGAAGGGACCGCTGTGCCGGGGAGGGGGTGAGGGGCGGAGGAGTGTTAATTGCGGTCCGCAACGGGCTAGTTGTACAGCAGCGGGACGCGTGGCGCTCGGCACATAACTCCGAGGAGCTGTGGCTTACAATCGAATTGGACTCGACGCCTGCGGACGCGATGCGCGTGCGCCGGGTCTCATTGCGCACACGTAATGACTCAACGCGTTCACTACACATAGCCTGTTGTTATTTCCCGCACAATAGTAATCATTTTCAGTCGTTACAAAAGTTTTTTAATAATGCATATGATATATTACAGCAAAATGATAATAATAACACTTTTTTACTATTAGGTGATTTTAATATATCTCAAGCCGAATGGTGTCAAAACGAATTATCTCAAGTTAATCTACTAAATACTAAAAACTCTAGCAAAGTGGCGCTTCTATCCGATTTTATGAGCTTAAATGATATCTTACAATACAATGCTTGTTATAACGTTAACGGGCGTATTCTCGACCTTGTTTTAAGCAACCGCAATGTTAGTGTAGCAGCTTGCCCTTTACCCCTCGTCCCGGAGGACTGCCACCATAAATCCCTTGAAATAGAACTAAATTTTTCCTCTGCATTATATATAAAAAATAGCGATCGCTTTAAATATATCTATCATTCTGCTAATTTTGACGGGTTAAGGAAAGGTTTAACAGACATCAACTGGGTTCAAAGTCTTAATAATTTAAACACAGAGGAGGCAGTTACTTACTTTTATTGCGTGCTGTATGAGCTAATAGAATTGTTTGTTCCTAAAAAACCTATGAGGGCTAACAAAAGATATCCGCCATGGTACTCTCGACCTCTTTTAAAACTTATTCGCGAAAAAGTAAAAGTGCATAGAAATTGGAAGAAATATAAAAATAATCGAGACTTAGAAGATTTTAAGTTTTTGCGCAAAAGGGTAAAATTACTCGAAACTGAGTGCTATCGCAATTATATATCATATGCTGAAGATAAAATAACTACATCTCCGAAATATTTTTGGTCTTTCATAAAATCTAAATTCTCTGCGAATAGTATACCCGCTCATATGATGTATGATAACCAATCTTCAACTGACTCTGAAGAAGTATGTAATTTATTTAATGAATACTTTAATTCGGTCTTTGTGACCAGTCGCTATGGCACTCTTTATTTGAACGACGTTCCGTCGCCCTCGCTGTTAGATATAAACACTGTTAACATGTCTCATGACTTGGTGTTAAAACTGTTAAAGAAAACGGATATCAATAAGGGTGCCGGTTTTGATAACGTTCATCCCGTTTTGGTTTCTAGGCTAGCATACGAGCTGGCTACTCCCCTTTCTATTATCTTCATTAAATCTCTCTCAGAAGGATGTTTCCCTAACATCTGGAAGATGGCCTTAATAACTCCGATACACAAAGGCGGTAATAGACAAGACGTTAAGCAATATAGACCTATTTCTAAACTGTGTATCTTCGCAAAAATATTTGAAAAAATTATTACACACGAATTGACTGCACAAATCCACCATCATATTGCAGTCGAGCAGCACGGTTTCTATCGCGGTCGCAGCGTCGATACCAATCTAGTGTCTTACACTAGTCTTATTACGAAGGCTCTAGATGCTGGCCATCAAGTGGACGCCGTGTATACCGACTTTTCCAAAGCATTTGATAAAATAAATCATGTAATATTACTCAAAAAGTTACAGCGGCTCGGTATACATGGGGATCTGCTAAGATGGATTGAGTCCTATATAAGAAATCGAAGTCTGTAGCAATTAACGGTTTTCGTTTCAAATTTCTCCCGATTCCCTCTGGTATTCCACAAGGATCACATCTTGGTCCCTTTCTTTTTACCCTTTATATAAACGACATAGAAACCTGTTTTAGTCAATCCTGTCACTTACTTTATGCAGACGATATGAAAATTTTTAAAGTTATTCGTTCAGAAGAAGACTGTAATCAACTGCAAAAAGAATTAGATGTTTTTAATAAGTATTGTAACTTAAATCAATTATTTCTCAACAGTGATAAGTGTCACATAATTTCTTTTACGCGAAAATGCAATCCCTTAATTTATGACTACTCGCTTGCCCATAAAATTATAAAACGAGTTAATCAAGTCCGTGACTTAGGAGTCATTTTAGATTCAAAGCTGAATTTCAATCTTCATATAGACGCCATCGTATCTAAAGCTTACAAGAAACTTGGTTTAATTCTGCGTCTCGGGAAACCGTTCAAGAAATCGGAAACATTTAAAGTTTTATATTTTTCGTACGTTCGCAGCGTACTGGAGTTTGCTAGTGTGGTTTGGAGCCCCCAGTGTGGGGTACATTCGGCCCGAATCGAAAAAATACAAAATATTTTTTTGAAATCCTTGGATTTCAAGTCTCCTACGGTTATGGCTGTCAATAGTTGCAATCAGAGGCACAATATGGAAACATTAAACAACCGCAGAATTTACCTCGACGCCATCTTTTTATACAAAATTATTAACAACTACATCAATTCACCCCCTCTTCTTGAACAAATTTTACTCAAAGTCCCACACTTTAACACACGGTCTAAGGATACATTTCACATTAAATTCTTCCGAACAAATTATTGTAGGAATTCATTTTTCACTCGTTCCTGTAATTACTACAACAATTTTCTCAGTGAGGTTGACATATTTTCGAATAATTTAACATTATATAAGCAGAAAGTGCGTGATATGCTTTACCAACATAGTTAAAGAAACATGAATATATTGTAATTAAACATTTTCAATGATTAAGGGTTCTATAGGCCTTTTCGTATGTATTCTATTATGTATCATTATTGTTTTATGGCTGTTTGATACCTGAATAAATAAATAAATAAAATAAATAAAATAAATAAAAAATATCTCATATAATTTTATACAATATATGTATTTTAGATTATCTATTTTTACAAGTCCTTTTTTAAATTATAACTGTTTTAAAAAACGCATTTAGTAACATATATAGGGTTCAAGTTTTAGTCGATTTAAAAAAAAATTTTTTATATTTTTTAAATCCATCTAAGTTCTATTAAACATTACCAAATAACTAATAATAATGCGAAATGTTTATTGAATCATTTCAATAAATATCCATTGTTAGAAGCGATTACTAAAATTTTAACACCTAGATGGCGTTATTCGCAACTTTATCCAATCGCAAATCTTTAAGATAATTGGACAAATTATTTAAACTATTTGCACTGTCAGCGATCCTTGATATGTGCAACGTTTCGAACTAGGGCCTTTGCACCCGAGTGTTTTGATGAGCGCGTTATCTGCGCGTTTTTGAACCGCTACAAAGTCACAGAGCCTCGAAAGGTCTTGCGTTCGCTATGCGTCCTAATCGCGTTCAACGCGCCGTCCGTCCTTACAAAAAACGTGCAAAGGGGATTAAAAAACGGGCTTAAAAACACGATTCTGTTACAAACACGCAGCATGCTAATAAAAGCGTGTTGAAAAATATTCAATCTAACTAATAAATAAAATAAATAATAATGCGCTCACGCCCGTAACCCAGAGGGGTAGGCAGAGATCATGCATTTCCATCGATATTTAGATCGCTTTGATCGATATAAGTTCTATCTATCTATCTATCTATCTATCTATATGTATTATATATTTACCTCATTTTTTTCCGCGAGATCAGTGATCTGTTGCGCGTCTCTTGTATCCGGACTGAAGTAGCAGCTCCTATTCTTCATCAATTCCAAGCGAACCTTGTCACTTAGGTTATTATCCGCAACTTTCTTACACTTGGCATACAATACCTTAGTCTGTACATCATGTTTATTTGTACCAGCCCTACCTAGGCGGTTATGTTTTAGCATTTTTATAAAATTTCAGATTTTTATGTATGACTACATATTTGGACACTGGACAATTTGACATTGACGTATGTTGTTTTAATATAGTAGAAGACACGTGACACAGAAGAAGTTGAATAAAGAATGTGGCCACTTTTCTGAAAAATTGCAACTCAATAACAAAGGTGTAAAACTACATACAAACAAATAATTGTATTGATAGTAGAACTCAAGTCGCATGGAGATTTGTATGTGCTTTGTACATCTGTGACTTGTGTGTGGCGGTGACAGGGCTAGGCGGTTCTCTTCATTACAACTATTGCTATAGATAGTTCTACTCATCTTGGCGCGCAGTGCTATGTGTGCGTAACATTTAGATACAGCGAGCGCGTGTGCGTGGCAAGTGATTGGATGAAGACAATAGCCTAGCCCTGTCACCACCACACACAACTCACACTTGCACAAAGCACAAACTTTTTACACAACCAACCGTAGATAATTAGGTTGAATACATTACACACGATCAACCGTAGGAAGGTAAATCATATATATCATAAATCAAGTATAAAGAACTATTTTAATACAGCGAAATCTTTCCCAAGTTCCGGTCAATACACGCATTTATAAGAAAGAGCTATTTGTATGGGCTTTTTATACATATATAAAATTAAATTAATAAAATAATAATAACTTCATATTAAACTGGTATAGTTTTATTGTTGTGTCCATTTTGTAGGTTTCCAAAAAAGAGAAAGTGAACAATCCTTTTAATCTATTCAGGATCGTTGCCATAAATTTGTTTACACCAATAAGCATAAGAGAAAAAATGTTATTATTTATTTTATTAGGTAGCTCTCTGTTGTGTCCCAATAGACCACGGTACTTTTAGGCACTGCCCATTTCGTCATTGATCTCACGACTAGCGCTATGTGGTAGTATTTACTCCCAGGCTGCAGGACACTTCTATTTATCTGAAAAGAATATGACAAATCACTTAAAAAATATGCATACATTTAGAGGTTAGCAAGAAATTACTTATAAGCTTGATTAGGACATGATTTAATACCCAAAGATAGGAATGCATTCACCACTAAATGACTACTATTCAACTATAACTTACTTTGCATTAGCTTAACGTTGTTCTTGTTTACAATTTAAGTATATTCTCAATTAAAATGTGGCGTTTGTCATCGCATAATATGTTTTTATTTGCAATGTCTCTGTTCGTGTATTTGATAGCGTCGAAATTTAGGAGTATGTCGGTATTTAAGGTCCTTTGGTGATTTTCTTGGACGTTGTTCCTTTCAGATGAATTATTGTCAATCATATTTGGTTCTTTTAATTTAGGAAATGTAGAGAAGTCTTCAGCATGCGTTAAATAATTGATGTTCCCGCCCGCATTGTTATCACGGGTAATTTCGTTAGGGCCCGATTCAGTCATTCTTTCTTTGTAAATAGGTCCAACAAAGTTTAGGACAGCTTTTAAATTATTGTTCAATTTATTATTTGTTAGGTCGGTGTTACTGTAACACGGACAAATTTTCGTTTTTCTTTTGCTTATCAAAGCTGTTTTCGACCAGGAATATTTAAAATCTGAGTTTGTTATATTTTTTTCCTGACGCGGCTCTAATTTGGTATTTTCATCTTTCAACTTAGTATCAAAATTATAATTCCATTTACTTTCTAATGATAAAACTTGAACAAAATCGGGACGTGGTATATTCCTTATTTGACACGACTGTAAATCGGCGAGGTTTTCTACGGAATTAGTATCACGATGAATATCTGATTTATTTTTAAATGTGTCAAATTCTTTATTTGCTTTTTGAAACTCGTACAACATTTTTAGAAGTTCCGATGTGAGTAACTTAGCTTTGAATAAAATACTTCGTTCTTCAAAATAATCTTCGTAAGATTCCAATTCTTTCCATTCTTCCAGTTCATGAAGATCCTCACTGTTTTGTAAATTTCCCTTCATTTTATCATTATTAGAGTCTTCTAATTTACTTGTCATATTGTCTTGTTTCGTTACATTTATATGGTTAATAACAGCTAAATTAGTTTTAGCGAAACACTCCCGGATGATTTGCGTGCCTTCGTCGTTTTTAGGATTAGTACTGAAACTGTTAAAAGTACCCGTTCCACAGAATACGCAAGGTTCATTGATTTCTGTTTCTTGTTTTCGAATCGTGTTTTGATTACATCCACTTAAATTATTCTCCAAGGCATTAATATTATTTTTTACGGAAAATTCTTCGCATTTATAGCTTTTCGCTTCCTTGTTTACATTATTCTTTAAATCAAGTTGTGATTTATTTTTTAATAGTTCTTGAAGGCTCCACGTAGTAGAATCTGAACTGTTAGATAATTCTTTTTGTGGCGACGCATGTCCTATGTTGGGCTTAATTCCATCGATCTGCATGATTTCATTGACAAATGTTTCGACAAGTCTGCTATCAGGTACAGAATGAGTACTGCCGTTTGAATTAATTCTATCAGCGGACCGTAAATTGTATATTGGCTCTTGACAGTAATTTATTGCATGTAAGCTACCGACTGAATCAGTGAGGCTGGAATGAACCGGTCCAATTTCATTTTTATCTCCGTGTAACATACGAATACAATCATCACAAGTATCCTTTAATAAGTTGTTACTACGGAAGCGATTATTGTTACGTAAATTTGCATTAATAGAACTTGGATTTACATAATCATACAACAACGCCGGATACATCGACTGGTGACTTGTAAATGTAGATGTGTTTTCAGTGCGCTTCAAATCATGAGTATGTTGTTTACCTTTGCTATCTTCGGTAGTATTTTCAGACTGCAAGAGGCCGCCGCAGTAAATGCAGCGGCATACCTCACAGTCACATTTCGATCTGAATTTAACTGATTTCCAAACTCCGTTTTCGACGGATTTAAACTTTTCACAGATCTTACATTCACACGGGCTGCATCGACATTTTGTCTCTTCCTTTTCTTTCACGTAATGTGTTGATAAATGACTTTTTTCACACAATGACGAAGCGCACTTAATTTTGCTATTGCACTTTAAACATTTATTTGCGTCTTCTCTATTACTTTTGTTAGCCTTATTAGCTTCCCTTTCTTTATAATCTTTTATAATTTTTGTTAGAACTGATATAGTACAAGTTTGTTCGATTTCATCAATTTTACTTTTAGTTTTACCAATTACTGCTCTATGAATGTCAATGTTCTGTGTATCTTTTTCAAATGGTTTATTTATTACACTATTTCGACTCTCACATCCACAAGTATCCGTCGTTTGCCGGCACGAGTGACTTAAGCATAGGTCACATCGACAAGTTATAGTTTCTGACATGCCGGTGGAGGTGGAGTGATGGGCGGGAGGCGAGGCGATGGGAGCCGCACTCTGTCGGCAGTCGTTGCAGTCGCAAGGCAAGCAAGAACAGTCGTTCGATTGTAAACATTCTTCCACAGATCCAACAACAATATTATTCTGCACTTTGAATGGGGACATGCACGACCTACATTGACAAGGTTTGCACGAGCATGTCTCTGATTGTTTCTCTTCAATACTTTTGCTTGATTTTGTTTTATAAGACGACGATTCATCGAATATCGCTTTCTTCACTACGAACGATTGCCCGTTATCCTTTATTTTGATAGTATAAATTCTGCACAGCTCGCAGTCACAAGGCTTACAACTGCATACGCTGTTTTGTAATTTTGACGAATCACTTATTGTTTCCTGATTACCACTGTGTGTTTCTCTTACTTCATTGTAAACTGGTAAATAATTACAAACGTGTCGGGGTTGGTCGTCAATATCTTTTAAATAACTTTTGCATTCGATACATTCGCAGGGTTTGCATTTGCACAAACTAATTTCATTTGTAACGGTACATTCGCACACTTTACAACTGCATGCCTTATAAACTTTTTTTATTTTATCTATAATGTCTCTTATCGATATTTCGTTATATGTAGTAAGCACTTTGTTAACGATGTATGTAATTGGTGAATATTCTCTGACATCGCTACTTTCATTACAGGTTTGATTATTTTTATTTTTGTTCTTTATTCCTTTGTCGCAAATTCGGTGCGGCTTAGCTTGCACTATGACATTTCTCTTAAAAAGTCTTATACTCACAACATTTTTATTTTCCAGTTTTGCTCTTGTTGTAGGAGTCTTACATGTTTTATTTACAGTGCAAGGTGAGATTTCTTGTTCAGGGACGTTTGAACTTTCATTCTTTGCGTCGTCATTTGTTGTAATATACAAGCAGGTACTTAGATCTCTACAATTGGCGCAGTGGCATTCGTTCCGTTCTCTATTTCTTTTCGCAAAACAAAATATTGATTCACAGCTGCTGCAAGAGCAATGCGATGAGCCAAATAAGATTTGCGATTTTAACGTGTTTGCTTCATCAAGTGACATCGTGAGCCTAATACTTTGGAATACAGTCTTTATGATAATTCTTTTTCTTCTGAATAGCTGGTAAATCTAGTTTACATTTTTTAAATTTTCCGGAAAGAAGGCAGCAGGAGTTTAATGATTCGGTTGCCTGTTGGAAAACAAATAGAATTTAGGTCGAATCGATTAACTTTTTACAGAGGCTGTCATATTGAAATTTATACGAGACGAAAAATTTACCTTACATGATTGCAATTGAGACGTTGATAGTTAATGTCAGAATTGATCAGGACATAGTGACAATTATTCTTTTTAAACGCTTCGATTTAAAAAGCTGTTCAATGTGATTTTGAAAACGGCCACCACTACGTAGCAAAACAGTAGCAATTAGAATAAATACGTAGGGTAGGGGAAATTCATTCTCAAATTACGTTAATGATACGTGTCCTATTTAAATAACGTGGCAAAATAATACAATGAAGAAAACTAAAGTTTGTAAAATTTGTTCCACCGATACCCATTATTGGATACTCAGAAAACTATAGGCGTGACCGGGCAAAACACGTATTTGACTTTTAAGCAATGTTACTAAAATTTGAAGCGACTGGGAATCGTCAGTTAGCCAAGTAGGCAAAAGTTCAGTGGGGCGGGGTCTTCACAATCCTATGCTTGGTTGCAGGGGCGAGGCTAGGGCTTTCGTCATGGAGTCAATCGTTCCTATAACGTAGTCAATATCAATCACGCCGTCAATGTCTTCTATATTAGATTTTTCAAGCTATATTAAAATATGGCGCGCAGCGTTAAGCGCATTTTAAATTCACGCCGTATTATAAAGTATGACGGGCCGGTTGGCGTGGTTTGTAAGATACTTGCTTTTCACGTCGCAGGTCATGG
Organism: Papilio elwesi; assembly: GCA_029849275.1. NCBI lineage: Eukaryota > Metazoa > Arthropoda > Insecta > Lepidoptera > Papilionidae > Papilio > Papilio elwesi. The sequence continues at coordinate 10,019,305 of CM056697.1, forward strand.
GTTCGATTCCCACCCAGGACAAACATTTGTGTGCATGAACATGTCTGTCCCGAGTCTGGGTGTAATTATCTATTTAAGTATGTATTTACAAAAGAAAAGTAGTATATGTAGTATATCAGTTATCTGGTTGCCATAGCACAAGCTCTGCTTAGTTTGGGATCAGATGGCCGTGTGTGAATATGTCCTAGGATGTTATTAGTATAAATTGACAATAATTGTTTTTTTTACTTTCATTTTCCTAATAACGTTTTAAACTATATTAATGAATTACTGTGTTATAACTAGAGGGGGCAGGGGTTGTCTGGCATACTAATGATGGTCACAAAAGGGGCAGGGGGTAAAATGGGTCACGTAATAAGAATAAGTCCCGTAAGGACAACATTCTCACATCTAAATTTCAAAATGAATAAATTTTCTGTATTTATTAAGGTAATTTGGCTTTGTATAGCACAAAAATATTTTTATAAAGACCCGTTTCGGTTTTCTATTACAATCTGTATTATTTTCTAATAAGTTGAATGAACCACTCCAACATGATGTCCCTACATGATGATGTTTTATGTGACGTCATCGTACGAGCACCATGGCACATTGACAGATGACATTACTTAGAGAAGGATGCAAAGAACTAGGTGTAAAAAAATTGTAAAGCGATCACTTTCTGTTTCATTTAACTTTTTTAACGGTTTGCTTTCGTATTACATTGATCTATACTATATGGATGTTTGTTACTCTTTCGCGCAAAAACAGCTTTAACAGGGATTAAAGTCTGGAGTAGAACATAGGCTACTTTTTATCCTGGGACTGGGATACATGTTTTTATTTTTCACAGGTGCATATATAACAGCATTCCCCGGGGAAGCTGGGACTGATCACCAGTTATTTTTATATCTATAGATAACTAACTATAGTTATAACGTACGTGCAAATAAATAAATATTTACTTACCAAATACAATATAACAAGCTATTTAACTATGTATGGATACTTTTAAACTACCAGAGCAAAAATGTATTCTACGAGTTATAAGAATATCAAATAATTTACCAAACCTTATACAGGTCAAGGTAAAAAAAAACAATGTAGTGATTTTAAATAATTATTTAATTCGTCATTCAATCTTTTCGTCATAAAAAAATTAATACAATGAATTAGACAAGAATTACAAACATCATTTTCGGGTCGTTATTAAAAATAACGTTTCGCAGATAACGTAAAATAACTACAAGTTATTATTTACAGAAATACTATACGTCAAAACACGATTGGCACGGAAAGTTAAATTACAAAAATAAAAGTCTGAAACATTTAAAATTCATCAACTTATAATCGATATGAAGGTACGATTTGTTCGATGTATATCACTATCGCTTACAGTAAAATTATTCGATATAATTATTCGATATGACGTAAAGAGTTAGCTTAGTATAGTACAGAGTATATACACGTTAATAACTGGCTAAACTAAGAAGGCACCAGATTGAGGTCGGTGGAGGTAAACACCTGGAAAAGGAAACATGTTTCATTTACTTTTCATTAAAATTACACTCGTTTCATTACAGCATGATGTGGGAGACATTTCAATAGAATGTATCGCTTCGACGTTACGACGCCTTTCGATTTATTAGAATACAATTGATGTATAAATTAAGAAGCATATCGAATCATTTATATTAACTATATATGACTGTATATAAGTTCAATGGATCTTTTCTGCTTTTGTATGTTCTAGAAGCGAAACGTCACCCGCACAATGCTAAACACAAAAGTGCATAAAGATTTTATTGATGATACATGCCGTAAAACAAAAGTATGCATTATTATTATTATGTAATTATTATTTTAATAACAGTAGGAGATCATATTTAAATTAAGCTGTACGGCCGTCGTGTATTTCCCAAGGAATTTAAGTACAGTCGATAAAAAAATAACAAAAAAATCCTAAGATTAATTAATGTTCAACTATGACTAAGATTTTGTCTAATATATTATATTTTTCGTATGTTAGCAACTTACACAAAATGAAGCACTGCCGATGCTACACGTCTGTGCTCCAAACAATCGCGTTTGTACCCAGCGCACAAGACGGACAATTCTGCAAAGGAAATAAATTATATTTTTTTATGTGAGAAGGTGGCAAACGAGCAACCGGATCACCTGATGTCAAGTGAGCGCCGCCCATGAACATCCGTAACAGACAAGTGCGTTCCAGATGCATTGCCTACCTTTAAAGGACAGAGGAGGGCATAGACAGGAAAAAGGATAAGCCCTTTCCCCCGTTAACCCCCTCCCCATCCTATCCTCTTCCCCTTCCTGTCCTATCCTTACGAGGAAAGGGTGGGAAGGGGAAGAGGACTAAAATTAGGCCTCCGGCACCTCACTCATCAGACGAAATGCAGAGTACTTCTACTTCACGCCTGTTTTCTGTGAGGTCGTGGTATTTCACCGGTCGAGCCGGCCAATTCGTGCAACAGATGTTGTTGTTGCGGGCTCTACCACTGCTAAAATAATTTATGATATAATTTTTTTTTATATATGATATAAATAATTATAATTTTCTTATGTATGTATACCGAATACATACATAAAAAAATTACCAATCCAAAAACCTCCTCCTTTTTGAAGTCGGGTAAAAAAATCAAATGGTATTACATATTGCTCCGCATATTTTTTTTGTATTTCAGTCACATCTTTGCGATAAAAATGTGAGTTTTTTTTATTTACGCTGTGAAAATTTAATTTCTAATCAAGTTAAAATAATTTATAAAATCGTTAAAACATACTGGTAAAAAAATTACTAGTTGTGTGTAAATTTATTTAATTGGATACTTACAACAATACTTTCAATGGCGTTCGCTAGTTGCTCCTCCATTATTTTAACGTCTCCGTGCTCCAGAACTTCCTGAAAAAATATTAAAACTAAAGTTAATTCTTGTATTTTGTTGTTCCTATCTCACGTCACTATTCAAGTTTTGTATTCAGAATTATTAAGAAAATTGTTTGTACTTTCCCTTTTTGTCAATACCGTTTGGCATTAGTTTCTTGACTGATCTATTCTTATGATATATACCGAGGATTGTATCGAAAATCTAAAATCGTTGTCGACTCGCGAAAAGTAGTGAAAAAGCGTGTTAGAGCTGACCTCCTGACAGACGTTGACTGTGTCAGCTAGTGCGGGCGCAGCGGCGCAAAGACGGGCAGCTGCGCACGCGCAACTCACGCTCGCCAGCCGCGCCGCGCCGCGCAACACGCCTGCGTTGCCCGCACTCCCCGACACACGCGACGCCCCCGCCGACTGTGATGATAGGCCACGCCTCCACTCCTGGAAAACATCCCCATGTCTAGCTACAAACGCACAACATCACACAATATTGCGGCAAACGGATATGGCCATAACGGTAAATGGGCATCGGGCCTGGGTGAGTATGACGGGGCCTCATAGGGCCGATATATTCGCTTACATTGTAATAATTTCTTCTAGTTAAAATTAAAATTACGCAAAAATATTTAGAGAAAAAATTAGGAATTATATTTCGACTGTCCAGTGACATTAAGCTGTAGCAACAAATTAAACAGGTCCCCATATACTAGTGTGTCCTAGGACCCGAGATGGTGCATGGTGACTGTGACCGCAACTTCCTAATAACATCTGCAAATCCCAGAAGCGCTTAGGAGTCATTTTTTGCCTTTGCCCAACAAAACGGAGAAGTACCTCTTCTTCGCCTCGTATTCTCAGTATGTGTGTTTATTTCTGCAGCTTGTATCGATTGCGAAGACGTATACACGACGTATACTTAGAAGAAGTATACACGCTTGGTCACTCTCCTGTGAGACGAGTTTTACGATTTTGATAAAAGGAAGAGTGGTATTACCACGCGGATTGTTGTGTGTATCTGAATTTTCTGTCGGATTAAACAGAAAATAACCGGACTATGTAGTGATATCATACAGCATCAGTATTTTACAAATGACAGTCGTCAAGACTTCTGTTTTAGAGGTATTATGCTTTAAGGATTCTTGAAATTGGAGATATAATTACAAAAATTGCAGAGATCAATCTCATATCAGAAATATACACTTGACTTTCTTGGCTTGGTTTTGGCTAACTTGTTGTGTTCATTGAATTTTAGTGAGAAAAAAAGTATTGTGTCTATGATAATAGGAAGAGTTTTCGGTTTTAATTATTTTATTTTCCGAAGCATGCGGTTTTAAGACAGTTTAATCACAATGGCTGTGTGTTACCAGTGAGGAAGATGACAATGAATTTAATTAAATCAATGATTAATTAAAATATTATTGGTATACTATCAAATTCCAAATCCTATCGTATGTGATTTTTTATTAATATAACTATATTTTGGCGTGCAGTAAATTATAAATAAAATTAAAGGAATTTTAAAGACTCCTCTGTGCCTCAACCATTAGTCAAAATTAGAGATATGTCTATGACTATCGCTGTAAGTAACAAATTAGTCACAAAATTATCAAAAATCACACTTACCTCAGTCTCCGTCTTAGCGTCGGCGTCTCCTATCGATCTGATGAGCTCCTTAGAGATCGCCATGAGGAGGTAGTTCGTGATCTTGGATTTAGTTTCCGCGGTCACCTCCGCTGAGCCGATATCCTGGCAGAGTCTGTTGAGATCGTCGTCAGTCGTGTTGTGCATCCGATCGAACAAGTCCTCTATCAGCTGACCGACCAGTTGGCTCCTCATAGCGGGGCAACTGCAACGCGATTCCGACGTTATGAAGCTCATGCTGTGGTGCATTCTCCCGTAATCAGTCTTCTTTGGTACAGCGGTGTAAATAGAGTAACCTTCATCTACATACTCCGTCCTCTCTGGCTTCAGATCTACTCTGGACGCGTGGAACTGTCGCATAGATTCGCTTCGCATCTCTTCGAGTTCCTCAGTTTTTATCGACAATTCGTGGCTCAGTGTCTTTATCTTCTCGTCGCACTTTCTCTTGCACTGGTTGAGTGCTTTCTGTGTTAACGCTAGCTGCTTTTCCAGAGATTCGACCTAGAACATACGTCTCGTATAATCTTCTTCCATGCATATCCAAGACTTGTTCCAGCATGCACTATTTTCTATTTAGTTTAAGTTTAACGCGGAAGCAGACATGCAAGCAAAGCCTTTAACCGCGAACCTTCAATATTATTAAATAATTTAATCTGAAATATTTATGGCTTTCAGTACATAACTTCCAAATACAGACAAAATAACTTTTTTGTTATTTTTAGTTTAGTTATATATTTGATAAAAGAAACGAAAATATTTCAGTTAAATCTTAAACAAATCCCGCGGCATTAAAAGCTATCCTTATGTTCTAAAACATAAAATAATTACACCGAAGCTACCCAATGACACAAACTACACCAAACTACTAGAAATTACATAAACGAAACTATAGATACCAGATACTATATTATATGTTAAGAAATAATTAGAAAAACGACGGTGACATTTAAATACTTTTTGACTAACTATATAGGACTAATTTAGCTAAAAAAATACATTTTGTACACATAGATCGATTTTTTGAATATATTTTATGAATTACAAAAAACCTATTTTTATATGCTGGTCTATAGAATTAGAAAAATAAATATATCATCTTGTAGCGGGAGATGACTCCTTACAGACGTTCCTATAATTTCCGTAACATTTTTGTTATCTCAGACAAATCTTTGTTTGCCCAAAATAAAGTCATGTGCAGAACTCATTGAATAATTTTCACATCAAAACCGCCATCGTTTCATGATTTTAGGTAAGAAATTTCCCTAAAACATATAATTAAATAAACGTCTTACCTCCTCCCTTAGCTCACTGTTAGTCACTTCAAGTTCCTGATTGTTCTTGCAAGCTCTATTCAGTTCTTTCCTGATGCACTCGAGGTCCCCCATGAAGCTCACCTCAGACTTCCGCGACACTTCCCTGTGACTCTTTAGATCTTCATCCAACTGCTTGTTCATCCTGCGCAGTTGCTCAATCTCTTTCTGTAAGTAGAACGAGAGATTTGACTGTGCGTTTTGTAGAGATTATGAAAATACATTTTAACAATGTGACAGCTTACATTCCTGACGTTTCGAGTAATTTATTCTAGGTTTTTTTTTCAAAAAGTTGGCTTTGAAGTAGCAATGAGAAGGGCACATTCATTGGGTGGTTGATGGAGCCAAAAGTATCTAGAAAGGCGGACAGGTACAGAAAGACGCAGCGTAGGTAATCCTCAGTTTGATGGACCGACGTTCTAGTCAAGGTTCTAGGAGTCAGGAGTCTATTAAAGGAGGGGGGAGACTGAACTCTATGATAACTACGTTATCACTAGGTCACTTGACTGATAATGGTGATAACCAATGCTGCATCCTGTATGAGTCCGTAATTCTAGAAAATTTTCGCCCTTATATTCGTTATTGAGGCTTTAGCAGTTCTTCGTGCATTTACGGTTACTACCCTACCCAATATTGGAGAAACAAGCTTCTCACCTTGAATTTAGCGTCAAGCGCCCTGAAAGCGGCTTCAGACTTCTTAGCTTCTGAGTCAGCCTTGCTGAACATTGCGCTGAGGTTGGTGTTCTGCGCCTTCAACGCTCTCGCGTCTCTCTCCGCCTTCTCCAACGCTATCCGCATCGTCGACTCCGACTCTTCTACCTCTCTTAACTTCTTTTTCATCGGCTCGTACGATTTTTTACTCTGATCTCTTTCATTCTCTAATTTCTTTACCTGTGTTATAATAATGACTTTGTTAATTATTATATTTTGTAAAAAATATATTGTAGTAAAAAAATGTAGACATTTCCATTCAAAATACACATTTCTTAAATTAATAATTCCATATTGTTGGAACGAATGGCGAAAAATAATTTTAATGGTAAGGTTTGGGACAACATATACTAGTTAAGGATATAGGAGGCATACAAACTCATACACAAACTGTAAAATTATTCATTTAGTAATTAGCCGCTCCGGTCTTTATCCTAAAAAAATAAAGGAATACTGACCATTCCTCTCAAGTGTGTCTCTGTAGCTTGCGACTCCTGTATCCTCTTCTTGTATCCCCCCTCCATCTCCGCCCACATGTCGTCCGCCTGCGTCAGCATCTCCAGGTACGCGGCCTCTCGTCTTTCTAACTCAGCTATACGCGCCTTTAGCTCCTGCTCCTTGGCTAGGAGACTCTTTATTCTGTTGTTTGTTGTAGGGTCCACAGGCTTCTAGAACACATTTACATAATTACATTTTGGGACAGCAGCGTTACTCGTCGTATCTGTCAACAGGAGAAATACCACAACCTAACAAAAGACAGGCGGGACACTAAAGTTCTTTGGTTTGTCTGGTAATTAGACGTCGAAGACCAAATCTCCTTCTACCCATCGCTTCTTCATAGTCTTTTCCTTATCCACATGCTGTCTTACAAAAGGGTGGGCAACGTATCTACCATTGTTGCTGGGTAACAGTCACTTAATAGTAGATGAACCGCTGGCCACATTCTTCTATTAAAAATGTATAAAGTAATTGTAAAGACCACAAAATAAATTAATTATAATATTAGTAACTATGATTTCCTACGTATTAAATTAAGATCATCTTTAAAGTTAGTTAATATTTTTACAATATGACTTACAACGTCAGCTTCCTTCTCCTCTTTGATCTTTTTTTCTAACTCTTCTATCCTCCCCTCTATTCTCTCCCTCTTGATATCAGCGCCACACTCTGTTGCAGTGAGTTGTCGTCGCGCGGTATCTAACTGTTCTTCGAGACGCTTCACTTTGCTCTCGAGTGACTTCTTTACTGCTTTCGACTTATTCTCTATTTCACTCTTCTCTGCTAGCAATCTGTTTAAGAAAGAAAAGATGTATAGACCTTATAATCGTGGCGAAATGATGTCTCGATTTTCCCCTGGCTATGTGTGATATGTTTAATTTTAAATACATACTACGTATATGTGTCTAAGCGTAAGCACATATTTCTTATCCCTCTTACGGTACCTTTGCCTCGCGCGTAGTCCTATGTGAGCGACCATACGGCGCTACGTGAAATATAAATGAGTCGTTCTAAGTACTTATGCCCTATGACTTCACGAATGTATCGGTCGCATTATGTCGCATAGTATCGGTTTGCGCTTGTCGCTGACCTAGGACAACGGGTCAATTCCTTTGACTTTATGGTAAATATTTGTTTAAAACGAAATTTACAAGGTTAATTTGCCACAGAATGTAATTTTTAATTAGATATTCAATAAGCATGAGCGGGCGGATTACTGGATATGCGCCACAGCAATGTCATCGTCATCTCCTTGCCCATTTCCCACGTTATGTGGGGTCGGCACAGTATGACTAATAGGTTTTGGCCACAGTTTTCACGGTAAGCCGCCTGCCTGACGCCTTCCGGTAGTAATGTTTTGTTTAAGTAATTTTGTGTATCATATACCAAAATTTTCTTTTCTTCTATAACTTACTGGGTGATTTGTTTTTCGAGATTTGTGGTGAATGGGTTGTGGTACGGGACCAAAGGCCCGGAGGTAGTGGTGGCACTCTTCCTGAAGGTCGTGATGGCCTTCTTGGTATCTTGACTTAGAGGACCCATACGTGACATCAGGACACGCTGGAACAAAACAATAAATCTTGACATGTTATAAAAATCGCTAACAAATTATATTTCAGGTCGGAAAACAAATAAATAAATATGCAGTAACGCCCATAGCCCTGGGAGGTAGGCAGAAATTACGGATTTCTATTTGGCGCACCCCTCTCACTTTTTCTTCATCCAAACATCTACGCATACACACTCGGCGGTTACAGATACTGCTTATATAGCCTTGCTTTAATATGCAACTAATCGATAACGAATTTCACCAATAAAATTTTAAACTTTTGCAAAAACTATCTTCTGTATGTCTATAAATTGCTGCAAATTACATTTATTTTATCAGAAACTATTAGAATTGTTAAAGTTCCAAGGATAGGAAGCCTGCGAGGAAGAAAGGGAAGGGAAGGAACTGTTGCCGTAGAACATAACTAACCTTGCCACCTGGAGACAGTTGAGCGTCGAGGGCTTGCATCACGTTCCAAACGATCAGCGCCGGCACCGCCTTCTCCAAGCCCTGGAGCCTCGACGTCAGTTCATTCTGAAAGAAAGAAGACCCACTTCTATAGTCTCATTTAAATAAATAATGAAAAAGAGTCAACTAAAAGTATTTTCATCCCGGGTACGTCATAAAACTGGGATCACAAACATTGGTACAGCTATACTGTACGAATGGGTCAGAGCGACCTGGGGTATTTATAATTCTACGTTTGGTTTCCTCTTTCCCTTTCTTTTTCGTCGCACTGCATTCGTAATTACTGTGATAGTTGCTGATTGAAGGTCAGCAGGAGTCACATAACAAAAAGAAAAGCGCAGATATAGCGTGCCATTAGGCTCTTAAAATATCAAATCAAAATATATAAATATATTTATTTGTAGCGAGTCGAGGTTCACAGAGACTGCACACATGATTGGAAGACTGTTGGTACAAGATCCGGCATAGGAAATTTATCCATCGTTTACTTAACCAGGACCTAGATTTTAAGTTAGATAATATGTACATTGACAAATTACAAAAGGTCTTCAAACAAGACTTGAGCTCGATGTGACGTCCACATAAACGCAATTTACGCAAGGGTTCAACTAAATTTGGTTTTATATTGCATTGTTGTTTCATTTCCTATTACCCGTTTTATTCTACTATAGAAAAAGCTTCAAGTAGGTATTTTCTCCTTAGTTAGCTCTTACCTCTCTAGCCTTGAGGGTGCACTCCCGCTGGCCGAGCTCCGCCATGAGCCGCTCGGCCTGCGCGCGGGAGCACTCTCGCTGCTCCGTCATGTCTCGCAGTTGTGCCGTGCACAGCTCATAGTCCATCTCTAGCCTGCGATACGAGGATGTGTTGTGGTCAACCATAACATAACATTATTATTATAAAATATAATCTGTTGTACTTTCACTACGCCTAGAAATTTTACTTTATTTTGTAAACATCTCTTATTCCTTAGTATCTTACAAAACAACCACAAAAAAGTACTAATACTAGTAAGTACTATATTAATAATACAGTTCCCAACTCTTACATAAAAAAGTGTAGAGTATGTAAGAAAAAGAGAGATGACTATTTTTTCTACAAGAAGAGAATAATTGTGTCGATGGTATCTTACTGTCGGAATAATACTTATTCTAATCATTGGCACATAAGACGTGAGAATATTTAGTGATAATTACACAATAAATTTATCGCAGCTCTAAAAACCGATATAAAGCTATGACTTACTGCTGCCAGTGCAAACGCGTGTCATTTTCGATCTCCTCCAACTCACAGCACTCCTCCTCAAGCCTCTCGTACTTATCCTGTAGATCAGCGAGCTGACTCTCCAACTCCTGGACAAAAAACATGTTATATTTTTTTTTTCTTGAAATACTTAATCTGATGGCTCGCAACTTCGAAGAATATGGGATAAATTAGAAGATATACTTCTGCGTTTCATTAGATACGTGACGTGCCAGGACCATTACCTTTTCATCTCTTATTTCTTTTTCCTTCAAAAAGGTTGACAACTCATCCCTATCGCTTATGAATATTGCGGATATTTTTCTCGTTTGCCCTCTAAAAGTCTGACAGCCAAGGTTTGAGTTAAAAAAATGTTATTCCGAAAACATATCAATCGAAACGTCATTATATGCTTTAACGTCATTTATAAGAGAAAGAAATAAGATAAAGCCAGATCCGACGACAAACATTTGTGTTTAGGATAACGTCCCTGAGCTAAAATTGACATAGTAAGTTGCCATTCGTTCGTAATACAAAGTCACGACGAAAATGTAACAGTAAATATGATGTCATGGCAAAACGTCACTCAACGAGCGGAAGTGCAGTGAACCTATTGTTTCTCTACCTTTATATATGGATATCCGCAATAATTCAATGCTTCATTAACTTGCTTGGCAATGTCTTGTTTTATTGTGACTTACTAACGGAAATGTTCCACAATTGAAAACATCTAATATTTAAAAATATAATTATTACTGAACATCTACACTACTACTAGACTCATCAAAACCGTAATACTAGAACAAAGTTGACATAATTTTTGTAATCAAGTTAAATTACGGGATCAACAGTTAATACAATCATAAAAAAATCTACTAAAGTGAGATTAAATGTGTAAAACAATTGCCATAAAGATACAATGTCGTCATACATCACCATAATATAACATACCTGTATCCTATTTTCAAGTAGAAACTCTTTCTGCAGCCTCTGTGCTAGCTTGGCTTCCTTCACGTCTTGCGCCGCCTCGTAGATAGATATCTTCCCTTCAAGGAACTTCAGCCTCCTCTCGTAATACTGTTTGTGTTTCTTCCCCAACTTAACGCACCTGCACTCTAGTCCCTCCCCTTCATCTTTAGCACTTAACGTCCTATTCCTAACTCCTTGCCTCTCCAACTTCTCTCTAATACTATTCAGTCGTTGTATTTCAGTGTTCAATTCGCCGCTACATTCGAAGCTATCGTTGACATCTGTCTGAGTGCTCTTGCACTCAGTTTCAGTTTCAACTCCTTCAAATATTCCACTCTCTTGCAGTAAATTGATCGGTTTCCTCTCTTCTATGCAAAGGCTTTCGAGTGATTCACTCTTGTAACCCTTCTGTTGGTACGGTGTGACTGTTGCGATCGCTTTATGAGTTTTGTGCAATGGACTGTCGGTTTCTTGTTTTGTTTTCAGATCGCAAATTCTTTTTGGTTTCGCCTGCGAACACAATTAATTTTTATTGAATTGGTTTTGAATGATTTTGATGGTGTCAGTTACAAATGTGTGTCATATTGATGGGATTAACACGAATGTCACGAAATTGACAAAAGTTGTAACGTGTTTATTGTGTTTAAAACACTGGTTCAATATAATTTTGCGGAGACAAATAATATCAACAATCAAAAACAAATATTATTATATAATAATATTTTGTATTATGATGTATATTAAATTGTGTCTGATTTTCAGCGTTTGCCAAGAAGTGGCCTCTACATTTTCACTGAGCCGGGAAATAGGCGAGCAATTGTTCTCAACTGTCCGCACGTGAAAAATTTGGACTGGTGGTTACATTAGTTAATACAAAGAAAAATAGAAGTAGATACTTATATAAATTAGATTTCAAAAAGAAAACGGACCAACCTGATAACATTCATCTTCACTGACAGAACTGCTAAGCGCTTGGTAATTGTACAACAGCATGAGAACCTGTTCCAAGCAGCTCCTGTCTTCCGGCGACGCCGCATTGAGTATCATTTGCTCGAGATGATCCTTCACGGGGTTACTCCTCAGCGAGTCACTGGTTTCGGAGTTCCTATCCAGGATTTCCGCCAGGACTTGGGCCTTGGCGAAGTCTTCCTTGAAGTCGTCGTGCGGGGTGGTGAGGTGCCGCCGCGGATTGCAGGGGCTGCTCGGAACCTGCGGGGACTTGTATCCGGAATCCATTCGTTTGAGTTCGGGCGACGCGGAGTCCTTAATCCGGGAGCCGGGAGACACGCAGCCCGAATCCGAGTCGGTTAGGTTGTCCCTAGCACCCTGGAAAGAATAGTCTAAATTAAAAATCAACGCTAATGTTTTAAAAATATCAGGGAATTTATAGCAAATAATTTCGTGGCTCTGTTACTCTAATATCAATGCTTATTAAAACGGCTAGTTTTCATCTTCTTGCCGTAGATAAGCCTTGTTCACAACGTATAACTAACGTATAATCAGCCGCCGACTTTGAGTGAACAAGCTCGCTGTGAGCCCGAGCAGCGTGAACGTAAAATCACATTGTATTTCTGGTCGACTACGCTTCGCGTAATGACTAATGATAATCTAATAGATACGTATCATATCTCGATCACGTGACAACAAACCATCAGATTGGGGGGATTATAGTTAAGCAGGAGTTTAACTTTAAGATTTGCTTGTTTGTTCTGGATAAATTGAAAAACTACTGAACCAATTTTAGAAGCTCTTTTATCAGAGAGTACCCTTAGCCGTAGCCGTTTTTTTACTAGACTCTACCCGAGCAAAGCTGGGACAGGTTACTAGTTCATTATAAAGATATATATAACAGTAGGACAATAACTCCAGACGATAGGGCCTTGGTTTAAGGTGAAGAAGTTAATATTAATTGAATTAGTTTGCCCGGCCCTCGCGATCTACTTTAGATATTTCATACTAGTACACATAAATATATAAATATATACAGTCTAATTAGATTTAATTCCAATCCTCTTACCAGTTCCGATGCAATACGTTACGAACAAGAGATCCGTTCACTTCATACGTTAATGAGTGCATTTGAGAACGAATTGCAAAAACAATTTTACGGTTAATGATTAGATGTACCGCGAACAAATAACATCACTAAATCGCGGCAAGGAAGTAGTTTCTTCGTATTTGTGTAATATTTTACAACGAATCCAACATATAATGACTTAAAACATGTCAATAAGTAGTCTTGCAAGCGAACAAGGGAGATTAGACAATAATCTTACACAGCATACCATTCTAGTCTTCACATCCATATGTTAATGTAAATGTGTTTATAGAAAGGCGTGGAATAAGGAAGCCTGTTGTGCCAACCCTACTTAGTTGGAACAGGACACGTGGAAAATGCTCGTGACCTAGTCACAAAAAACACTAAATTACTTGTTCTTCTGGAAGCGCCTCTCCAACTAACGGAGGTTTTTAGTTAATTCACCAAATTAAACTCTATTAAATTAAATTAAACTAAAATACTTCAGAAAACATAAATAATGGCGACTAAGATAATGTTTCTTATCTAATGATAAACGTCAATAGAATTTGGCAACTTAAATTATCTTTTCATTACTTTATTTTTGAAAAGTAATGCTCTACAATTCCGTCTCATATTAAGAAACGTTAGTGTGTTAACCTAAATAGAACACTACATAACTACGTGCTTATATGTAACAAGTTTAAAGTAAGTGTGAATCAATCATCGAGCAAGTTGGAAGCGCGGAAGACCGCCGGGCGCCGGAGCGAAACAGGTTTACCAACGAAACGATTAGGACTTTACTATTATTATTGCATTCAGTCTATTCAGAAGGATGATAAACATAGTTACTGTCCAATACACAAAAGAATTTAAATCATAAAAGAGGGGGAGTAGTGAGACTTCAGAAGGAAAAATCAACCATAATTTTAAACTCCACACTTAAATACAGATAGGAATATTATTAAAGGAATGCTAATTAAAATTCCTAACCTGAAAATTATATGCCTAACTTAACACAAATATAAAATAAAATCGGCAAGAGAATCCAAGACTTGTGCTACAGTTAGTTAATGTATTACCGTGTGTGCAGAGCGATAAATGACCAGCACATATCAAATATTTATAATTGTGCTGAAGTTTTTTTATTAATGCAGAAAGATTTATTAAACGGATTTGAGCCGATGCTATTTTTGTATTCGAATCATCTTGTGCGTACGGCAATAGATTGAGACGATTTGCGAGCGTTTGCATTTCCGTCTAACTATAACGTGGGACCTTCAAGAGAAGGCTGTTACTAAACTATTGCCATATCGTCTTTCAACTACGTCTAACACTTAACATCACATGGAATAGTTTATTAATTTATACATAAAAAATAAAGAAGCTGTTTATCATTTTGTCCAATTATCTATCTACGTAACACGTACGTATCTACGGAAAAGATTATTTTACGTTGGATTCTCGGTTTTTTAACACCTTCAAGTTAAACGATCAAGGTGTTTCTCTAAAGACTGTTAATGCACTGTTTGCGGCTGTAATATTTTTAGTTATAGAATTAGAGGACACGTCAACGCTTCGACGGCTACAAAGTATTTACTTGATAACCGGCCTTAGGTCGTAAGCTGTAAACAATACGATTGGAAAAATCTGTGGCGTATTAATAGTAAATGTTACATTTTGTTTTAAATTTTTTTCCTACGTCTACTTTAAAAACAAAACCATTGATTACAAAAACAATTTTTATAATCGATTTATGTAATATTAAATAGATCGTAATCTACCTATGATAAATGTTTTTATTGTCATCAAAGCCGTGTGAAATGAAAAAAATATTTACCAAATTTATCTCAGCGCATTCGCTGGAAACCGCATGGAAAAATCAACAAAGCGTGCGCAACCTTGAAAGATATCCTTTCCTCAGAATGTGTGCAACGCTTGACCTTCCAGCATCAGCAGCGTGTCTTGTAAGTCCACTCCCACGCTTGTTGCGTCACAACTTAACTGAACGCATAATGACAAGATCAGTCGCCTAATGAGGAAACATCGCGCGTTTCTTCACAATAAACAAACGTTAGCGTTATTAGTTATGGACATGTTAACTAAATGCCTACTGTCCACTCACTCGGACTTGTGACCAGGCCTTATTTTAATATTTTTGTAATCACATGTGTCCTTATGTAGATGGTTTCATATTGCTACATTGTTTTAATTTATTTTTTTAAGGTAGAAGGCGGTCGGAAGCAATCGGCTCACCTACAAACCCAACAATGAAAAGAAATAGAGGGGTTGCCAACTGTTTAGGTATTTGTTTTTTATGTGAGAAGGTGGCAAACGAGCAAGCTGATCACATGATCTAAAGTGAGCGCTACCCATAGACATCCGCAACAAGCAAATGTTTTGCAGATGCGTTGCCTACCCTTAATTGACAGAGGAGGGCAGGGACAGGAAAAAGGATATTTCCTTTTCCCCGTTAATCCCCTCCCCGTCCAATCCTCTTCCCTTTCCCATCCTATCCCCCTTATGAGGAACGGGTGGGAAGGGGAAGAGGACTGAAATTAGGCCTTAGGGTAGGGTGATAGGGATGGATAATGAAATGGATACAAAGGGATAGGAAGGTAATTACTTCAGCAGTGGGCTTGTTTGGCGGAATGCTAAGTGATTCTATTTAATGGCTTTCAACGAAGTACATGAAGAACCACGCAAAAGCTACTGCCGTTACGTTAGCGATAAAGTCTATGAATCCTCATATGATCCCAACGAGAGACATATTTGATGAGACTTAGTGCGCAAGTTTACTAGGTTACAGCTTAATAATTAAAAGTTTTAAAAACCTAAGAAGCGCGGTCGCGAAATTCCATTACTTATAAATATTTTCATCCTGTAGACCCTGGTAAGGATAATGGGACAAAGTATTTGAATATCGGTCCTTGATAAGTGCTCAGTTTCAAATGAAGACGTTATGAAGGGGTACGAAATTACTTTCAAGATTCCGTAACATACATACAAACATACATACACGCCTAGCTAATAAAAGCATGTTAAAAAGACGCCGCACCTACCAATTTACTGTGCAAGCGACTTGCGCAATATTTTGTCTCAAGGCGGCCAACGCAAACGCGAAGCACTGGACTTCGAAGTGTGTGTATCTGTATTGTGATACGCGCTGATATATTTTTCCTTCCATTTTTTACATTACAGTTTAACCGGAGCTAACTAATACAAAACGTCATGAATAAAATACTTGAAACGAAATCAAAAATCTGATAACAAGTTATTATTATTCCTATTGTTCGAAACTTTAAGATTTGAGTCCACGCTTATTGACGCTGATTGCGACGTAGATACTATCGAGGGAAGAGTCATTAGGCTAATACTAAACTAGTGCGTACTATTGGTCTGAGATACGAAGTAAAATGTGAGACATGAGTTCCATTTGAAAACCACGTAAACTAGAACCCTAGAATCGCCAAAGGCGTGATACACAAAGTGTCAACATAATTTGGTTTTTAGAGTTACAGTGTAACTCGGCAACACATATGTGATTTGTCAATTTACATATTATCTAACATATAAAAGTGGTAAAGCCCGCAACAACAACATCTGTTGCACGAATGGGCCGACTCAGCCGGTAAAATACCACCACCTCACAAAAGACAGGCGAAAAATAAAAGTAAAGTATTTTCTGCGTTCCGTCTGATGAGCGAGGTGCCGTAGGCCTAATTTTAGTTCTCTCCCCCTTCCCACTTTTTTCTTATAAGGAAAGGATGGAAAGGGGAAGAGAACTTGACAGTGGAGGGGATGTATAGGAATTGGAAATAACCATTTTCTGTTTGTCCCCTCCTCTGTCCATTAAAGGTGGGCAACGCATCTGCAACTCATTAGTTAGTTGCAGATGTCTATGCGTAGCGATCACTTGACATCGGGTGAACCGCTTGCTCGTTTGCCACCTAGTACTATAAAAAATATATATAATCTAGGTCATGTTCAAATAACAGATGAAGGCATAAACTTCTTATGTTGTATCTTATACTATATGGTGTCTACCACATCACCACTTAACTTTACAAGGATGACAAAGATCTTTTCTTATTCCATGAGAACTAGGCAAGTCAATGTAATACTTATTTAAATCTTAGATCCCTAGCCTCTGCCAGTAACTGGGTCAGAGAATTGTTAATTGTATTAAGGCACCGCTCAGAGCTGATCCAGTCTTACATCAATGCCAAGGGTCATTTCATAAGCACAATGTCTGCGAGACGACATCTAAAGGCCTTAGAAAGTAGATTTTAATCTTATTCATTGAAACAAACGGCACAGTGTACCTTTGTTTGTGATTTACGGCGTTATAAATCAACGCATATATTGTGCCTTGAGTATATTACAAACTTGTTATAACATTATGGTATGTAATTAACATCAATGTTTAAAGATACATTACAACACCCTACTACTCGTACACAATAACACGTGGCAATAACACAGCGGCTACCAGCCTTATGTCTTTAAAAATTAAATTGAAGTCTTATGGTATGATGTCAAGGTGTTCAATTTTTATTGGGTATTAAGCACACAAGTCTTATCAAAAATATTTATTTAACCTGCAAATCTGCAGATTTTTAGGCGCGGGAGGTGAAACGCTAATGTTTCACCTTGCGTGCCTTTAAGGGAAGGTTCTATGAGAGTGTCGTGTTATCGTGAACGCATATATATAATAGTAATAATAGATGGACCTTCTTATTAAGATCATAAAAGCACACGACTATTTAAATATTACTTATAGACGAACAAACTAAAGACACAATTTTTTTTTATATGATAAAGTGGCAAACGAGCAAACGGATCACCTGATGTTAAGTGAGCGCTGCCCATAGACATCCGCAACAGGCAGATATGTAGCAGATGCGTTGGTCCTTTAATGGACAAAGGAGGGCACAGACAGGGAAAAAGGCATTTCCCTTTCCCCGCTAAACCCCTCCTCGTCCAATCCTCTTCACTTTCCCGTCCTATCTTTATGAGGAAAGGGTGGGAAGGGGAAGAGGACTGAAATTAGGCCTCCGGCACCTCACTCATCAGACGAAACGCAGAGTACTTCTACTTCACGCCTGTTTTCTGTGAGGTCGTGGTATTTCACCGGTCGAGCCGGCCAATTCGTGCAACAGATGTTGTTGTTGCGGACTCTACCGCTGTTAAATTTGCGTTGGCATTCAGTAATACATAGAACTGCTTTTATTTTTATTATAATTATACTAATAATATCTTGGGACATTATTCACACACCAATCCCAAACTAACCTGAGTTTGTACTATGGCAACCAGATGCTACTTTACTTTCGTAAATACATACTTAAATAGATAATTACACGCATGTCTGTCCTGGGTGGGCATCGAACCAACGACCTGCGGCGTGAAAAGGTATCTTCCTAACCACGCCAACCGGCCAGCCGAATTATTAGAATTATCATTTAGATTTCATAATCTTATCGATAGATTACCATCATTACAGCACTACAACATTTCATAGAACAAGTAAGCACGAGTTTGATATCTGATAAATAGGATTTACGAGCGAGAAATCATTTGATAAGTCGATTGTAACTTCTATAAGATATCTAACTGTACTTTACGACGATATAACACTTGTCTTTAATAAGAAAAAGCCTTCTCCCTTCCCTGGAACGAATGTGGCCTCTGGACACCTACATTTATTTTAGCAGACGATCACCGTGTTCTAAAAAGCACCTGAACGTGAACATTGCCTAAACTTCTATAAAGAACATATGTCAAGTCTTCGTTTCAAGTAGAAACCATGCATTTCCTGTAACTCTTCTCTTTCTTTATAGACGGATAGAACAACTCTATAGTCAGCTAAAGATTGATCTTATGATATTTTGCACAGCCAAAATAAATAAATTTATCACCAATAAAAGTAACTAGCTGTAGACCGACAGCTGTCTTTTGTACGTAAGATCGTGTTTTTAATATAGCGCCATCTAACAAAAATTTGAGATATTAGTAAGTTAACCCTTGACAACGCTGTAACAATAGATAATGCAAGTACCTATCAAAAGATGGCGCACATTAATTATTTACATATTTTTGACGTCTTTATGGACAAACACCTATAATAGATAATTTAAAAATAAAAATAGAATCTAAACACAAAATCTGATATTCAGGTTATACACATATACAATAAAAACATTTATAAAAAATAAATCTTAAAGAAGCTTTATTTTACGGTCAAACAAAACTTATATTTATCACGGTTTATATAAAAAAATACTGTCACGTTGTAGGACTTTGAACACCGTACCTCGAATAAGGAATTTAAAAATTCACGTGTTTGTATAATGTTACGCGGGTTTTACATCCGCTCATGACTGGCGCATACCAACTATCACTGGAGACACGCCTCGATTAAAAGGCTTCGCTTAAGACGTCATAACTTAGATACAACTTATTCTACACTAACTTATGCATACACTTATAGAAATAAGTATTTGGCTTATTTTAAGAACGAATAAAGAGTGACAAGGCGAATTTATGTTTAAAGTGAGTGGACATTTTGGTAGGGGTCATCCTAAATGAAGTGACGCCACACTACCACATTGGGGACACCACACTACCACATTGGTGACACCACACTACCACATTGGTGACAAAGAAACGCGGTATAAGTTCCGGTAACCGAAGAGCATGTATGCTTATACCTTGATTCACAACAAGATGTAATTTTTGTTAACAATGGTATTTACGTTAAACTAAGTTCGTAGTTCGTAAGTTACAAAATATTTTCGAAAAACCACTTTTTCCCATATTATAAAAAGTGTAATGGCCGCCATGTCTGGTACATGACATTTGTTTGTTTACAACAATCATATGTTGCAATGAAACAAGTTATAGATGTATGAATATAGAAGAGAGAGTGGAAGATTCATTTATGAATAGGGAATTTATGAACTATAACTAAAATGTTGCAAACACATTAAAAAAATTATCGATTCACAGGCGTAGTATAAGTTTCAAAACACTAAAGAATATGTAAGGAAAAAATAATAAATTGCGCACTATATATGTTTCTTTAACTATTTAAACACATAACTATGTTTAATATAATGTTATGTTTTAAGTATGACACAGTTTGTGAAACTTACCGTCGTTGTGCCGACCTCTAATAGCAAACTATCTCACGGCTTAGGAATGTTAGGCATGACACAATGATCAAACAAATATATATATATATATAGAGTAAGATATAGAGTAAACCAAACATAATAATGTTTTTGTTTTTACGGTTGAAATAAACCCTTTAAGTTTTGGAAGTTAAACTTCTTTTGGTGCATTTGGAAAAATGATGGGAGTCAACTTATGCCCTTTTACGACACCAACTTTATGGTGTAACTATGGCAACTAATGACAACTTGACATTTGCGTATAATTGTTTTTATATCGAAAGGGGGCAAACGAATTCCTAGTTATTTAATTAAACCATTATCATTAGCATTTAATGTCCTTTTTTTGCACAAAGTACTGGCACATGAGATAAATTATAGTTTTGTTACGAGTAAGAAGTATAACTTCTTACGCGCGTATGCACAATGTTCTTTTTAGGATTTGTATTATAATAATGATACTCCTTTCTCCTATCTTCGAATAGTCTTTTAAGGTTTCATCTTCCTTAATGCTCCGCCAATTTTCAGGAAAAATCTTTTCAACACTATACGATTGTCTTGAGGAAAACGTTTTAAAAACTATTCAACACAATTTCTTTCCAGATAAATATGAATTTCAGATTAGAAATGTTCGTCTACTTCATCACTATGAAGTATTATTTTTGAGAAAACCATAGCCTATGTCAATTACCAAGATCCAATATATTTCTATACCAAAATCAATCTATACCCAAATCGGTACAGTAGTTTTGACGTGATGCGAGATCAACGGAAACATTTATTGTTTTATTTCTAAATAAAAAAAGTATGGTACCTTCTCCGGGTGTGCGTCCTCGAGCTCCAGCAGGCGGAACTCCATGAGCTCGAGCTGGTCGCGCGCGTCGCGCAGCGCGTCCGCCAACCGCGCGTTCTCGGCCGCCGCCGCCGCCGCGCGCCCCGCCGCTGCTCGGCACTCGCCGCACGACTGAACACACACAGTGCACACGCGTTACTGATCACTGACCACTGACGACTAGAGCCACCCGCTACAAATTGTAGCCTACAATGATGTCAGGGGTACTACGCGGAGAGGGTATTAACGCAAGGATTATATCTTGACGACACTAATCAGACTCTTATGTAAAACCACATCGATATGCGATTTGACGTGCACACACACGGAGAACACGCGCTACTGACGACGACACAGTCACTCACCGCTCTAACAAACAACCGCAATAGTACGCGGAGGGGGTATTACTGCGAGAATTATATCTTCAGGTTCCAAACACTTAAATGTAAAACCATCGATATACAATATGTTATTTCGTTTAGAGATAGTATAGTAGATAGAACGGTGATTAACGACTCTCACTGCACGACTGTTCCCCGCACACTCGGCGGTAGTGTCGCCTCGATAACGCCACTGTTCTTAATGGTGGGGTACCTACGTGTTGCCTATATTATCTTTTTACAATATTTAAACAATTAAGGTGTATAAACATATAGATTTCCAATAATGTGGTTTAATAACATATAATAAAATAATATAAACAGTTAAGGTAATAAACAGTAAACGACCCTCGCGGCGCCACTTTACAAAGGCTCGTGGCGTTAGTATCGCCACGATCTAGTACTTAGCACAGGAATTTTTCGTACGTGTATTTTTAGAGATTTAAAATATTAACAAAATATACAACAAGAATATAATAATATGATCGAACGATAAAAAATACACAGAAAGCTAAGAGATCACAGAATTGAAAAATAAAACTTAGGACGTTTTATGTGCGACAGTACAGGTGTTACTTTTGCCATTATATCTTCACGTCACGGTGTTGCTTCGTGCAGTGTCATGCCACATAAATGTAAGTCTTTAATCCACTGGCTCATTGTGTAGACTATTGCAGATAAAATAGCAAACGGCGGTTTCTAAGCGAATATACTAGTGTATTAATGTACGCTTAGCGACAGAATCTTTACGCATCTGACAAATATTTCTTATTGAACTTACTCCTAAATATTTTAAAGCGACATATTATACCTGTTAGTATTAAACAAATTGCTAATGCAGCACATATAACAGAAGTGAAAAGAGAGTATTTCAATATTTACAATGGTGTTCTTGTTCTGTTCTACATTCCAGCATCTTTAGACACTTTATGTGTACGCAGTCGAGTCCTGAATATCGCGTCTTACAACATGGCCACCCTACATGCACGTTACATAATACCCACTTTGCCACAGATAAGTTTACTAGGTGACAATGTGTTTGCATGATTATTGCACTGCAATTCTGTCTGACATTTTAACAGTTAAAGTGATGCGCACATATAATAGTCCAAGGTCGATGTGCGCAATAGTTACAGACATTTCTTGATATTAATGCAAAAGCCAACGTTCGGATCGCATTAGCTATTCTTTAAATAACTTCAATTGTTCAAGTCAATAAAGAAATTATTACAACATATCTTTCCTGATATTATTTTTCTATATTTATCAATGCCTTGTATTAAGAGAAATTTAACGGATATCAGCCTGTCTATGTGATATGTAAATATCCGCGTAGAACCTACGTAATTGTAAAAGTAAGTAACTACCTGTTTTAACTTACTTAGAAGCGAATTAATTAATTACTTGAGACCTGCGTAATCTAATTAGTAAGTAGAAATGTAATATAATATGCATGCGCCATGCATGAAATCGGTATTAGAAAGTAAGTAGCACGTTAATAATAAAATATTTGAATATTTTCTATTTTACGCATTACTTACCCACATATCGTTGTGCGGCTGCGGGGAGAGGGAGGCGGGCGCGGAGGACACCGCGGAGTCCTCGTCAGAAGGCGCCTCCTGCAACAAACACATCTGATCTGATCACTGACACACCAATTTTACGATTATATTTTATTTGACCTATTTTAGGTATCGAATTTTAAAAAGTCGATGTTCGATGAGTCGATGTTCGAATGTTATACACTACGAATAATTAATGGAGCTGTTTACGAAATGTATAGCCAAATATCAACACCGCTATAAAATTGGACGACTACGATGGGCAGGACATGTCTTTATAGTGTTATATAGTCATCGAATTCTAGATAGGTCGAAGAAAAGATGGCTGACGCAGTACGAGGTCTAAAAATATAAAAGTCAAGAGCAAGAAACAAAAAGTCCAGAGTAGACCGACATGGAGAAATTTACTGGACCAGGCCTAGGCCCACCCGCGGGTGTAGGGCCTCAAATGATGATGGTGGCCAAAAATTCAAACTAAGACCACGTTCACACCAAACGTATTACGAGCCAACGACTACTAAGTAAGCTCCCTGTAAGCCCAAGTATGAACGTGAAATCATACTGCATTTTGATCTAGCCAACTTCACCTTGCGTAATGGCATAACGTCGGTTGTAAGTAAAAGTAAAATATGAATAGACAAAGCTTAAACTGCGCTAAGTTCACAGTCGGCGGTTGTCAATACGATTGGTTCGAACACGTCCTAATGGTTACAATGTTAAACTATCAATTTGTTTATGGGATCTAGATTAGATTGTTACCAGTGTTCAATCCAACTTATACATATAACAAGAACAATGATAATGGTAGGGTTAGAAAGCAAGTACCACGCCCCCACAAATTGAAGTGGAAGGTATTTAAGCTTCTGGGTTTTTTCTGGCAAATGGGTACTGTTGGCTCAATTCTTATCGGCCTCATTTACTTCTCAGCTATCCCTTTCGTAACGACATAAAGACTGACAAAATATATAGATGAACTGATTAGGATTGACTCTATTTCTGTCACTCACCCTATAAAATGTTTCTTTTCTATGCTGTATATCGGTTTTGAGATCTTCTCGGTTGCTTTTTTCTTTAACCTGCAACAAAGAATGAAAGGTTAAATAATTTAAAATATTATAGACATCTTTTAACATGTCGCTGCATACTTAAAAAATAATGTGATATATACCTTAGCATTTGCCGGCTGTCGACGTAGCGTAGAATTGTTCCAGTTTTAAGAATAATATAAATCGATTCATTAGATTTGGGATTTACCAATTACATAGAAGTATTATATTAATTACAATTTTGTACAAAAGTTTTGCAGCAAATATATGTCACAAAAGAATTGCTCTTAAATTTCCACAGGCGTGTCTATTTTATAATACTTAAAAAAATACCAAAGCATCAAAAACCGAATACAATCAGAATCGACTCGTAATGTGACATTTTTCATATCAGGAGACTTAGATAACAATGACCGGCCAAACATTTTTTGGGGCATGTTAATTTTCAAATCTACTAATCTTAAGCAAACATACTAGGTCTTTCCTGCTTAATTGTAGTATATTAATGTATTTCATAAGCAAACAAAATTAAGACATTCATGGCGGACATTTGTTATATCTAACAATTTAAATAAACCCATTGTAATATCAATAGCAATATCACATTCGATACAGACTTAACTCTTGTTGACATAACAAGATTTGTTATGATTGCGGCAGTACGTCCACGGTCCACGGCCATAGCCGACAGCAATCCGCTCGTGGCCGATGCTTAGCACAGTTCAAAAACAAGCAAACAAGTGTTCGGAAAAATAGAACCTAACCTACAAAACGCTTTCTCTTTTATGTGGACAGGTTTTCATTTGTTTTGAAGAGTTTAAACTGACGATGAACGCCTCACGTAGAACAACACGTGTTCAAATGTTTGTTTATGGATTGAATTACCTTCGAGAGTAATCTAGGATAGTACCTTTTATGCAAGCACAGATAATATATCAAATTATCCATAGAATATTAAGCTGTGTCTACAGATATCGGTTATTAAAATCCTAATAAGTTAATAGAGTTCTTGCACTTAGTGGCAACACATTTAACTCTCATCGTGAAAAAGCTTCACCTTGCTTTACCATTCTTAACTCAATACAGACAAACAAATCTATTTATAATATTAGTATTTATGTAAAGCAAATTCCAAATTAGAAAGTAAACATAAAATATTGTAAGCTACATTATTAGGCTTTGTCGCACCTCTTCACCGACGAGTTAACTAACTACCAGTTATAATAACCATATACGGTTAACCGTTAATCCCTTTCACCGGTTAGTTTAACGCTTATTGCAGTAAGCGTTGATTTATAGAGCTTTGGAAGAAGCTTTTATATTTCAAATGAACAAATCATTGACTTATGAAAGTTGTGCGGGAAAACTTAGCCTGTATGATTGTATTAAAAACGAAAAACATGGCATCTCAAAGTATGGTAATTATATAAAAGCTATTGGCTGCATCATACGGCCCGCCGCCTATCTGAAGCCAACAGACATATACAATATGAAATAATAGTATATTTTCAAAATCATGAGACATGGTTGACGAAAATTGTCAAATGGTTGTTTCGAACCTTATTGTCATTATATCATGATTTACAATAACAAATAACACGCTTAAATTTGTTTATATTGATAGATCGATCGTATTTGTAGTTTGGAAATATCGCCATCTCCATCCACAGTAGCTGGTGAGCTAACCATAAACCGGCAGGTGGGTTACTAGCTTCAGGATTTTTTTTAATAAACAAAGCAGTAAAGATAAATCGAGCCGAGGCTCCGCCCTCTTAGGCTAAACGCGTAGTGAGTGACAGCCCAAGCCGTGCCTCCCTCTTCGAAGGTCTGGCCTTAGGCTAGGTTCCTCTGCGCCCTGCCGCCTCGGGCCCGGTGTAGCTGTAAATGCCTCCTCTAGGCAAACAGTGACATTTCAATGAAAACAAATCCCTTACAGGGATTGTATATTAATTCACATCACATATCACGTTTAAAATTTAAACATAAGGTCTGTGTAAAGAGGGAAAAGAGGTTATTTTGAAAAAATTAATTGCAAGCCACGAAAGGGAATTCAACAATTGATACTTCGTTTCAAAGTTCACTATCACTTCAATTGTCGAGTAAATCGCTTAGGTACGTGTACATTGCATGCTCGTTACACGGGTCCATTATAATTTCACGGCGAATTTGATTCGACGTAACGATGTAATGCATGTAATCGATAAAATTACAGACATAACTAGAGATTTTACGATGTCGTCAACATGTGATTCAATCAGTTTATGTTAAGATAACTAATTATTATTATAAATGCGAATGTGGGTTTGTTTGTTACGCTTTAACTCCTTAACAACACAAGCGATCATCATAAAATGTTGCTCACACATTGTCAGGAATATGGCATGACACAAAGCTGTTCCCGATACATAAAACCGTCCTTTATAATATCGGTTGCCATGGTAATGTGTCAAATTTTGACAATAACAACTTTTTGACACATGTTACCTATTATACGTGAAATCGTTTTACAAAAATTTCCAATGAGAAACGAATGCGTGTGAAACCACGGGGAAGATCTAGTAAGTTTTAAATTGTGATATTTACTGCCTAGGAAAACTATGCACTTTCAACTATGTATTGCGTAATAATATTATTGGCTAAGTTGACCGCAAAAATTGAATTAATTACCTTTTTCTATTTATCGTAAATTAAAAACAAAAGGGATATTATATGTTTTCATATGTCTTGATTTGGATTAGTGAGTGTATTATTGATCTCTTGATTTTTTTATGCTTTAAATATTTTTTTTTCTTTGATTTGGGGCAAACAATTCCACTATTTTTGGTATTACTTCGTACATGTGTGTTATTGTTATTTTGTTGGCAACTCTAACAAATAAAAAAACATACGAAGCTAGAGTGTAACGGCATTTTGCGTAACATGCGGATTTTCCACTCTCCTCCTCGATTCCTGCGGGAATGGTATACGCTAGTAGTTAAAACGTATTAAACATTTCTGAAGAAGAGACACGCGGTACCGAAAAAGATGACAATAAAAACTCATTCAGAGGTCTACACGGCACCTTATTAGAAGTAAATAAAAAATACTTACCTCCATTCTACTGGTTAGGTTAACTGGTAGAGTATAGCGTCAAATTCACTTTTTATATACTAATATATAGTTATCAAATAAATAACGAGTTTCGCACTGTCCTGACACACCTCTCTCGCCACTTTCAATTATACTGTCAGTTAGTTATAGTAATTTTTAAAAACTACAATAACCGATGACCTTATAAAATTACTTTACAATCATAATGACAAATATTACATAGAGAAGAATGAAAAAAAATGCAAGAAATTTGTACCTGCGAATGGAATTTATCGGCTCATTTTTAGTGTCAGTGACATACAATTCATAGAGTTAATTTTGTTCGAATAGAGCCGTGTTTCGGTTCTCTCGGGCACCCTCAAATCGCAATGCTAAACGCGTTTTGAGTAACAGCCCAACCCGTCCACTCTCGGAGGCCAAGCGATCTAAGAGCACAATCAACTCCCAATTCAGTTATCTAATAATTAAAGTAACAACCCGAGCTGCGACCTAGAGAGGGAACCTTTGAGATCCCCCGAACCCGTTACCAGAGGACCACGGAGGCTAAAAAAGAGAGTGGTTGCTCCCTCCTTCCCAGTCCTCCGTGCCAGTACCTTCCTGTCCGTGTGTAGAAATTTTCACAAGGCATAAAATCACGGGGACCGCTCATTCTCCTTCTTCTTCCATTAACAAATTCTTCCTATTGTATAAAGATTAATTCCTAATCTACCTAAAAATGTTGACTTACCTCCATTCTACTGGTTAGGTTAACTGGTAGAGTATAGCGTCAAATTCACTTTTTATATACTAATATATAGTTATCAAATAAATAACGAGTTTCGCACTGTCCTGACACACCTCTCTCGCCACTTTCAATTATACTGTCAGTTAGTTATAGTAATTTTTAAAAACTACAATAACCGATGACCTTATAAAATTACTTTACAATCATAATGACAAATATTACATAGAGAAGAATGAAAAAAAATGCAAGAAATTTGTACCTGCGAATGGAATTTATCGGCTCATTTTTAGTGTCAGTGACATACAATTCATAGAGTTAATTTTGTTCGAATAGAGCCGTGTTTCGGTTCTCTCGGGCACCCTCAAATCGCAATGCTAAACGCGTTTTGAGTAACAGCCCAACCCGTCCACTCTCGGAGGCCAAGCGATCTAAGAGCACAATCAACTCCCAATTCAGTTATCTAATAATTAAAGTAACAACCCGAGCTACGACCTAGAGAGGGAACCTTTGAGATTCCCCGAACCCGTTACCAGAGGACCACGGAGGCTAAAAAAGAGAGTGGTTGCTCCCTCCTTCCCAGTCCTCCGTGCCAGTACCTTCCTGTCCGTGTGTAGAAATTTTCACAAGGCATAAAATCACGGGGACCGCTCATTCTCCTTCTTCTTCCATTAACAAATTCTTCCTATTGTATAAAGATTAATTCCTAATCTACCTAAAAATGTTGACGTTAAACAATAGATAATTAAACCAACGAATTGTTCCCATATGACACTCTGCAGAATACTATGAATCGAACAGCTATATATATATATATACCCTTTTGTTAGTCAAGCAAAAAAGACAGCATTGGCTCTGTATGTACTATGGAAAATGGAGTCCATAGTACCTGTCTTGTGGTGTTTGGTCAGTAAGTAAATGTTAAATGACATTTTTTCGAGTGTTATCTAAATTGCAAACATTCAATTAAGGCGACGCTAAAGATGAGAGGATTATTACAACACGGCAAATAAAAAGGTCACGATTTTCGATGCGTTTGCACTGGAATTTTATACTTTTAACTTCTACTCGTTAAACGTACATTACGAAATCGACACCGTCACCGTATCACGTGCCAAGAAGTTTGTACACACTTTTATAAACGTACTGAGTACACATATTTGCAAATTATAAGAATACAACATTCTATAGAGTGGTCAAAGACACTGATTCTTTTTTTCATGGAATAAGGTGACAAACAAGTAAACTTATCACCTGATGTTAAGTGAGCGCTACCCATAGACATCATTAACAAGCGAATAAGTTGCAGATGCGTTGCCTACCTTTATTGGACAGTGTAAAAGGACATTTCCTTGTCCCTGTTAACCCTTTCCCAGTCCAATCCTTTTCCCGTTCCCATCCTATCCTTATGAGGAAAGGGTGGGAAGGGGAAGGAGGACTGAAATTAGACCTCCGACACCTCACTCTGTAGACTAAACGCAGAGTAGTTCTATTTCATGCCTGTCTCTGTAAGTCGTGATCTGATCGTGGTATTTCACCGGTCAAGCCGGCCCATTCGTGCAACGGATGTTTGTGTTGCTGGCTCAACCACCTTTAACCAACCCAAAGCAAGATTTGTGTGTTTTTCTCAGGTGTCTGGGCGCTTTGCGCTCGGACGTTAAATTCGTGATAACGTGACAACGTTTCCTAATACAGCGATGAGTTATTAGCACGCTCGGCTTGATTCGGTTACTCTCGGCTCGAGCGTAACGTACATAGAGGCATACTTTTTTGCGAATGACTCCCACGGTATACCGATTTATAAGACGTTGTCACGTCAAAAGTAAATATTTGATAGGGATTAAGATATCCGTGAACCGATGGCATTAATAAGTAATAACACATCTTAGACCAACATATATTTTATGGAAGAATCATGTCACAACTCGACAACGATTGTATTTACAATGTATTGTGGAAACACATTGTACACACATTCATAGGACTGCATTAGTACTGACCACCCTGAGATATAAGATAGAACATCTCATTAGTGGTGTAATTTAATTACAAGCCTTCGCGCTCTGAAACCAGGCAACCTTGGCAACGGTTGTATAGTATTACTTACGACAGAAACACTCAAGAATTATGACAGTTATTATTTTCTCCCCCGACTGTCGTCGCTAACTCGACAGATGTGCTTGGAGTAACACTTTGGAATGAACGCCGAGTATGTATAAGTATGGGTCAAGTAAGTGTTTTTACACTGAAATTTCAACTCAACTGATTATCTCATTTAAAGTATTAATTTGTTTATATATTTTAATTCTTGCGAGCTTTATTTTATGCAAAATAATTTTAAAAAAAATTACATTATAATTGTTTCGGCATTGGCTTACTGTTCATAAGAATCGAAACTACTTTGAGTTTTGTGCCCTTTAAATTTTAAAATTTTATATCTCTTCTGTTATCTTCAATACACACATTATTCAATTGTACAACAGTTGCCCGAATACCAGCTAAGAGGGAAAATTAGTTGGCATAAGCTGGTTAAATCGTTTCTAATGAATGAAACTTGGTGCCAATATACATAATACTATTAGTAGAATGTATCAAGCCTAGCACAAGCCATGCAGCTGTACAGACACAGACGATCGTCCTTGTGGTCCCGCACGCTCACTGTCCCACTTCCCATGAATACCGCCTTCGAATGGGAGCCGGCCCTTTGTCAGATACGCCATCAAACCTCGCGTTAGCTACAATTGCACTCAATTATCTTCGGCTTGTTACTTTGCGGATACGCATAGTTTAGTGTATTATTAATTAATTAGTTGCTAAATTAATTTATATGAACAAAATAAAAATTGGTTGTGACCACCGACATTCAAAAGTGTCTTTTAAACAATTTTGTTACGGATGGTGGCAAACGAGCACCATATTAATTGACGGATGCTCATAAGCGTCTGCAACAACCTAATGAGATGCAGATGCGTTGCCTAAATTTAATTTATGCGTTATAAGAGAGGAGGGCTTAAAAATGGATGTTGTGATTAGAATTGAGAAAGGTTTGCTTCGGTGGTTCGGGCATGTTGAAAGGATGAATGACGAGAGAGTAAAGAAGCAAATTTATGTTGCAAAAGTGAGTGGCGGTGTTGGCAGGGGATGCCCAAGGAGAACTTATATCGACCAGATTATTGATATACTAAAGAAGGGCGATATAAGGACTACCCGTAACCGATGAGCATGTATGCGTAGATGTATGGATGTAGAAGAACCAAGAGCCAGGCTATATGCCAGGATCGCGCCAAATAGAAATCCACTATCTCTGCCTACCCCTCTGGCGTGAGTGCATATTTATTTATTTACTCTATAGAAAAATTGGAAAATAATTTGATAAATCGAAAAACTTCTTCATAAATAATATCTATTGTTTTCAGAAATCGAATCAGTAAAGCAATAAGGACAATTCTGTCTGAGTTCCCAGAAGTTAAACAAACTGTTCGACGGAGTATTGAACAATATTTTTTGTTGATGTTATAATACAAAAAGCAGATATGCATTAGCAATCGAAAAGTTGAAAGCGAAAGCGACCTAATTGGGCCGTTTTTTCTGTAGCTTATATCAAGTGTTTATATTTACACTGAAATGACCAACACTAGCTGTCATCTTTTTTCTTAGATATTATTTTAATTACTCTATCCTTTTTACACCATATATATGTGTGAATGTTGCTGACAATGCTTTGCAACACTTTTGACTGGTGATTTTTATCAGGATAACATAATATAGCTTCCCTACTAATATTATAAATGTGAATGTAAGTTTGTTTCTTACGCTTTCATGCGAAAACTACTCAACCGATCATCATTAAACTTTGTACACATATTCTTGGAGGTACTAGAAGTAACATAGGATTTTTATGAAAAAAAAAATGGTATATAAAAAGCGAAGTATGTATGTTCCCTAGAGACCTATAGGCTCCTAAACAGCTGGACCGATTTCGATGAAATTTACAGGGATTGTCCAGATTGGCACCTTCCTGTGTTTGGTAGAGATCGAATCAACATAATTAGTGGTAATCAGGCGAAGCCGGGGAGGGTCACTAGTATAGTATAAAGTATCATTGATGAGACCGCAATTAGCCTACGCGTTACTATCGTAAACTTCATCGCCAAAGCAAATACTAAAGTGTCGATAAACAATGTAAAGCCAGTCACTAGCGCAGAATATCGATAGCGTCACGCTCGTAATAAATTGCACATTTTATCAATAGAACAGCACTAGCTGACGCCATAACAAGCGACGGCTGTCGAGCGACAATGTCGATGTTTTGTTAGCATTTCATATTCGCTTAGCAAAGCAAATTCAATGCGAAAATGCTGCCAATAACCATTAATCCATTTAACTATAAGCTATTTATTTGTAAAACGTATTGGAAATATTAGTCCGCCAAGGCAACCCGAAGGAAAGTTGATCTTTACATAAATACATCTACGAGTATGTATATGTAACAGAATGTTAGGATGTAATTTTTCAGTTACTTGTTAGCGGTCGATAGACATGGAAGCTTGCAGTCATATAAAGGACTAATGACTTTACATTTTTTTAAATTTAGATCAGGACTAGGAGTAGGATTCGAAAAAAATACAGTCATAAGGACTGCCGACAGAAGTGAAAACTTAAAAGGCAACGGGAAGGCACGACAATAGTTGAAAAATAAATAAAATAATCAAAGAAAATAAACCCTAGTGTCTTAACAATAAAAATTTTATTTGAATACATGAAAATTTAATTTAAAAAAATAATCGAAAATGTTGTAAATTTAAATAAGCGTGTTGCTTAAGCGTGTCGCTGACGCATGTTGCACGCGAACCTTTAAGATTTTTCCCTACCCAAAAACGCGCCAATGAAATTTTCAGTACAAAAATTAGTTGGGTAGACTTGTTAACCAAGCCTATCAATTGCTAATTTGTGCTACAATTACTAAGCAGCCAAGCCGTACATATTATTATGAATGGAAACTCAACTATAGGGTATTAGCTCTACTAAAGGTTTTATAACTTTTTAACGTTAACCTTGTGAGTCTTTTACAAGACATGTTTTTAGGGGAATCGTTATAAGTGTGCCGCTTTTTATCAATTTCAACTCATGAGCAGCTTAAATCATTTCAAACTGACATGAAATAGATGCAGTTACATATGTTTAATTAAGTAGTACTCTGAGACATAAGCAGATATTTATCATTTGGCACGTCTTGTCATTTCCATGCTCTATGCTTGCCACTTGTCTTGTCTCTAATTATTACTCAGCGAAAGCTGTCATAAATGTGACCAATTTAGAAAACAATGAATTCGATGGCATCAATTTCCAGAGCTTAACACCTACTGACCTAGAGAGGAACAGGCAAGTGACGTCAGATACAGCGATCATGGCAATGATAGCACGGAAGAGAGTGAAGAGGCGTGAGTCAGATGAGAGGCTGTGGGAAAGTTTGACCTCGCGGAACCTCTGACCCCTGACGGGAGATTATAATGGTATATTCATTATGAAGGTCCCCAAGCGAATGCTCAATACAGGAAACTTTAGAGTAATGGGTGAAATAATTAATTTTTATTGAAGTAGATTTTATCGCTTGATAACAGAATTACTATATAAAAGTAAAAAATGCGCATTCTATAGAGGTAAAAATTATTCAAAAGGGTTCCCTTTACAGGGCATTCTTTTGTCACATTTAGATAGAAATGATCAAAACTTGTTATGTAAATCTCACAATTTCGACGAAGTCCCACTTCGTATAACGTACGGTAAACTTGAGTGAATTAAACTTGGGGAAAGCGCCTAAACCAGTTAGGTACTAAGTTTTGTACAGACTATAAACATACATATATAAAGTATCAAAAGGCTTCACAACAATAACAACTGCTTAAATGTATGGCGTATCAAAAACAAGTACTTGAAAGGGAAAATTTGCATCGCTTTGCATCAACCTGCGTGCAGTTGTCGGGATCAGATTACGAACCTGCTTCATAACAATTCGCTCTGTCACCGCTAGTGTCGGAATATTTGAAGTGAAAACGAAAAAAACGCCATTGAACTGAAGGAGAAATTTTGTTATACTAGTGGAATCGGTACTAAGGAAAGGCGATTTTTATC
This sequence comes from Papilio elwesi, assembly GCA_029849275.1. Classification (NCBI taxonomy): domain Eukaryota; kingdom Metazoa; phylum Arthropoda; class Insecta; order Lepidoptera; family Papilionidae; genus Papilio; species Papilio elwesi. The sequence continues at coordinate 10,053,523 of CM056697.1, forward strand.
TCTGGTTGCTCCTCTCGGAAACCATCTTGATGCATATTTATTTTTATTTATTTAGAATCGGTGCGCAATTTTGTTTTTTTTTTAAATAACAACACCATTTTTAAATGGACTCTTGTTACACATCTCAGGAATAATAGGAGTTGTCTCTTCTTCCCAAAGTATTCAAAGCCAACGAATAGACGAAACTGGGTTACTAATTCTGGTTAGTAGTAGTAGTCGTAGTGGCAGTTAGAATATGCAGTAATTCTTATCTTTTGTTTATTTTTTTTAGTGTCAAGTTTTATTTAAAAAAAAAGTGTCGAGAACTATATAGCTTTTCATTAACCACATAATTTAAACTGTTCTATTTTTAAATAACGACTACGCAACTTAATTCTCAATGCACCAAACCTGTTCTAGGTAATCTAGCATACGATCGGAGAACCTATGACCCGCTCCGCGTCCCTTCACTTTGTTAGCTCGAGGTGAATCAGAAGGATTGTTTTATATGTGTGTATGAATATATAAATAGCAACGAGGAGTAAAGCAAAACGAGATATATTCACACGAATTTGTTATTTTATAAAGTACTAATATTTCTTTGATATTTCGCGTGTCTTCCTTCTCTGTTCCCACATTGCAAGATAATCTAGCGTACCTGTTGTCCTAGTTGAGCGACGCGGCGCGACGATATTTGCGACATGATGCGACCAATACGCGACTGATTATAATTGCAAAGTAGACTACATAATATATTACATAGTAAAAACAGCTATTTCATATTTTATCGCGTTTGTCGTTCACCTAGTACAACAGGTTATAGATAGCTATAACGCACCTAGAGGCACAATATCTTTGTAATATTCAACAAACATAAATATTTTCCCCGTGTCTACCTCGTTATTAAGTGTTAAACGATTAAATAACCTGTAATCAACCTTCCCAGTGCTTATACCGACCAAACATAACTATAAAAAGTGAAAATTATTAGACAAAGATAATCCTGTCCTCCTTGTCATTTTAGTATAAACATATTCCAATATAGTACCGCAAGTAATCACACAAGTGTGTCCACGCCTTTATATCGCAATTAAACATCTTAATACGATGTTTAAATTCCTTCCTCTGCTTTCACCGGACGCGGCGCAGCCTGATGCTCCACATGTTTTTACTCATTCGATTAATCGATTACGTAACTGACGCCTGTCTGTCTGTCCCGCGCTTTTTGTGCGTACAATCACGTGCAACAAGCAATTTAATTGGGGATAAACGCACCTTGCGCAATATTCTTTATCGGATATTTTAATTGGCATGAATAGAAGTTGGTAGTTACGAACTCAGGTCTTAGCTTGCTAGCACGTAATAACGTGGGTCTTCGGCTCGATTGTCACACTTCATGTCATGTCAAGTGAAAAGTGAATAGCGATTGCTGGCTCGCTGTCTTCCCTATTTTGTAAAGTAGGAACATTACTAAATATTAAATGGCTGTCTTTGTTTAAGCTTGTCATCTGAAAGTTATTTATATTATAACTTCATGTCATAAATAATTCAGTTAAAATCTAAGTATTACAAGCGTAACATCGTCGGACACCCACGCGTGCTTGTCGCGCTTGCCCCACATAAGGCCTCTAAGGGTTATGCGATTAAGCTCAGAGAATATTTTGAAAATCAACTCCATACCTACCACATTTTTTTTGTGTTTTGACGCTTCTGTGATCTTGTAAATCCTGGTGCTATGGCTCTTGCAGCAGCTTCGGTAATTGTGTCTATAGCTATTAGGGCTGTCGCATTCCACGCGAGTCTCATTCTATTGTGCATGCGTTATAAATATTTTTAAAAGAAGTGGAAGCCGCTCTGATCCATTACAACCTGCTTTTTAAATAAGTTTAGATTCTTAAAGTAGCTGAGAGATAGGGATCCATAGAGTGAGTATATCATTATGCCTGAGACAAAGCTTATTAAATAATAAAACAAGTGTTATTGTAATTATATTAATTTACTAAAACTCTACGTTTTTTTACCATGCATTAAATTCATCTGAATCCAATAATCCGGACCAGATGGCAGGGTCACCCGAGTCATAATTTACTTTCTCAATACAACGCAACCTGCCGATCGGCCGAAGTAGGTAGGGTCAAAAGCTTACACGAACCCTTAGTTTTATCTTCGAGACACGAATGTGTCTTGCATTTCTCAAAACTGGACTACATTATGTGTTATCGTAACCATTACTTAATTCACATTGAACTAAATATCTAGAAAACGTGCTAACCGACGAGAAAAAGGCTCCTAGTGGACTCCAATTCAAAAAATTAAATGCAGACAGCCTAATTTATCGCATCCTTTATTCCACTGTCCTGTGCCATGTTCTAGCACAAGCCTAAACTTTGTTGGCAAGCTAAAAGAAATGCTAGTAAATTGTTAACACGATTCAAATTTACTATTGTTTTATTTCTTTTTATTGATTGAAATTCTTTAAATTTGTGATTTAGACTTATCATAATAATTCTAAAAGAGTCCCGTTTTTCTACGTCGTACTTATCCCGGGAAGAAAGTTGCTTATATTATTTAAATAATACCTAGATTTTACTAATAATAATATTAACTAGTTTTGTGACCATTTTAAAAAAATCTTCCTAAAATATTTAAACAAGTGTCAAAATAAACACATATATGAATTTGCAAATACAATGAGAATCTCATTGAAATAACATAATCTTTGCTGATATCAAATGTCATGGCAATGAACTTAAATCAATAAGTTTAAAGACCATTTTCATAATAAACTAGTATAACACTCGGAAAACATTTATCATCGGCATTAAGTGGTAAAAGATTTATATTTTCAAACGGTTTATTATTAAAAAATATTATCGCACGAGTGTGCAGACTGATTAATGATAACGTTATAGCTCATTACATAACTGCTGACGATCCATCGACTAACAAAGAAAACATAAACAGTTAAATAATCCAACATAAACAAAGAACAGCTAATAGCACTGTTATATAACATTAGCATATAGCAGTTGCTTATAGCGGCTCTGTCAGCTGTTTGGGCGTCGTTGGCAACACGTGAGAATGCAACCGCTTCCGGTATGCAATAATCATAATCGACTTGATTCTTGTCTTGATCACAACGAAGTAAAGACGCGAGTGTTTTGCTCTCGGTAACATTTCACTGGCACTAAAGTGGAACGATAAAAACGAATCGGCCTTTCTTTACCAGTTCTGTGGTACGGACGCAGAAACTTTGCTGATGTCTATTATCGGCAAAGTTGTCTATAGCCTAGTTGTTAGTTGTACTTAGTTGTATATTGTAATAAAAAGTATAGTCTTACAGTAGAACCCGCAACCACATCTGCTGCACGAATGCGCCGGATCGGCCGGTGATATAACACGACCTCGCAGGAAACTGGTGTCAAGTAGAAATATTTTGCGTTTAGTCTGATGAATGAAGTGCCGAAGGCCTAATTCCTTTTCTACTTTCCATCGTTTAATCTATGTATCACTCTCATGATTACATATTTCGGAGAAACTTTTCGACGATACGCCCGGGATCATTACGTGAGTGCAGAGTGGAAAGCAGCATGCAGAATGTAGTATGGAACGTTTACACAGTTCAATAAACAATAAGGCAATGTAAAATTCGGGTTACATAACAATGGACATTTTTTTTCGTTTTTTAATAAATCCGCATAAGGTATCTTTAAGTCGGTTATAAAAATCATATGCACTAATATAGGCGGTGAATAACTTCGATAACTAGGCCCTCGGGCGTTGATTACTCGAGTAGTCTTGTTAAGGCGGCCAGTCACTTATAGAATTTAATAAACTCGTTTAGATGCAATACTTTTGTATATCTCTGATTTTAGTCCACAATTTTATAGTACAATTTTTATGACGCACGTAATACTTCCCAGGCCAAGCTGGCTGGCTACTATCATTAGTGCGGTGATTTTGTTTTCGATGTCTAACACCATGCTCCACAAAACGAACCTGCTGCGAACTTGTCAGCATTAAGGACTCGCGTATCCTTGACTTGAAACAATTTTTGTGAAATGTAACTTAAGGTCTAATTCCATCATAAGAAATTATGTGGTGATAATCTATTTGTTACATATTTCATTGTATCAATAGAAGTTTCATAAAGTTGATTCAAGCAATACATAAGTTAAGTCTACATGTGTTTATAGCACACCTGGAGTAGATAGAGATGAAAATCGCTATCTGTTATTAACATTATATGCGATACAGATAATAATTAGCGATCGTAAGTCTAGTTAGTACTAATAGGATTGGAAAACTTGACTCGGAGGCACTCAAAGTAAATACCATTGCAATTATACAATGCACCAGAGAAACAAAATGAAATATTCATGTCGTGCATTGGAAATACTAGAAGCGCGGCCGAAGTTCCGTCGAGAAAGGAAATCTATTTAAAATTGCGATCGGAAAACAGATAGAAACTAAACACAAATACACATACACACAGACAACACTGTTATATTTCACGCAAATCATGAAATTGTCCTTATTAAATTTGGCAAAATTTTCGTAACAAACGTAACCTTTATGAGAGAAGGTGGCTAAAGAATATTAAATTCACAAGTTGCTAAACAATAACATAAATACCTATGACAAAAAATGTAGAAAAAATGGAAAATATGGAGAAAAACCGCGCGTCATACTGGTTTTCAATGAAGTCGAGCATCCCTCTAGGCCGCTTCGATTTGAACATTTACCACTACAATAGTATTGTATTAAAATATTGCAGATAAGTTAAAACATAATGTCAATGTCAACATGCTACGCAATATTAAAAAATAAATCCCAAATGTTCATTAGCTTGAAAACGAACTTAGCGACGCAATCCCCCTTTAGCTGTGGTATCGGTTGTGTGCAGTGTACCGTTCTGAGGAGCGGCCGGTGCCTCTGCCGATCCGGTTCTCGTGATGGATGGCCGAAGTGACGTCAAATTACTGTTCTTCGAACGTTTATAAGGAAAGTGGGCGATCGTATTCCGATATTAACGTAAATTCGAAATGCATTTCACCAGTCCGCAAAGTAAAAAGTCGGACCCGGGTTGTTCACGCGACGTGATATACGGCGTCTTAAGGTACAGTTCCAGTAATAATAAAAAAAGCGGTGTGATATAAATCTTCGTGTATATATGGTCTTTGAAACTGCTCGACCGGTTTTTATAGAATTTTCAGACAATCTTTAGATTAGACCAATGGGTGATCCTGTAAATTTGGTAGCGATCGAATCAACGGATTGAACGGAACGGAATTTTCGTGACTTTATCAACATTTACCCACCAGAAATCATCCCATTGTATATATGTACTTAGGTTCGTGCGGTAGTAGATAAACAAGGATTCAGGTTGTGCTGAACGCAATATAAAGGGCCTATAATGGGTGCGTTCACCTGATCGGCTTTAACCAATTTATTCTGTTTTGCTATACGCCTTGCAAGTGGATATATTCAAAGTAGGATCCGTTCTCGTATGCAGCCCTGAAGCTATGCCAGTTAATAAAATAGATATCTTAAAATTAATTATTTGTTTTGTAATAAATAAGTGTCAGTAACACGATGCTCTCGACGTGTAAAGAAATCACAACAAAAAAAATAGATAAAAAAGCATAAAGGCTTTTCCAGGTAAAATGTTATTCATAAGGAAATGGTACAAATTCATTCAATGTTGTGATTTATTTTGTATAATATGCCATTGGTAGAACAACGCCTGAGCCCCAAACCTACAAAACGACGGTACCGCGCAGTGCGAGCTTAGAAAAGACTTTCCATGAGCAGAGTTTAGCAGCGGTACAATTGAAAGACAAAAGTGAAGCCTCATGAGTGAAATCTAACACTTTATAACTCATCACCCTGCTCCCACGGTTGACGAGCGAGCCTATATTGTTTGTTAGTACGTATGTAGTACACTATTTGCTATAACATGTAACATATATAAAATATATTATTTATTTTGATAGCTTAAGCTAATAAGTCGAGAAATGTTTCGTCGACTTTTTTATGCACAAAGTAAAAACAATATTAAAAATGTTTCATACGAAATAAGTTAAACCGCATGTGCTATGCCAAACTGTCAACTGTCCACGATGTCAATAATATGCAAAACTAAATTAGTAAAATATTAAGACAATATTAAATTTAATACTCACAATAATAATATAATAGTTACCAAATATAGCAGAGTAACAGTAGTGTACAGCCACCTTTATTCACATCACCGTGCTAACAATGACGGAACGGTGTGTTTCTTGAACAAACAAACGAATGGTTTTAAGGTTTCGTACTAGAGAAATTGAAAGCATATTTAACTTGTACATCTCTCATCTTCAAAAGTAAACATTATTGTGTGAAAACTTATTTAGGCGAGTTAGACGATATTCGGTAGAGGAAAATTTTATGAACCTTAATCTTATATATATATATATATATATATATATATATATATACCTCTACCTATATACCTCTCTCTCAACATGGGTCAGCAACACGCTTGTTTGAATTTTGAATATTTTCAATTTACTTTGAATTTTATTGTTGAGAGACAAGGGTTTATTTTTGATGATTAATTATTTGCTTTTGATTTATTATCGCGCCCGCGCCCACCTGTTCTGAGTTTTTACTTCTGTCGACATTCCTTATACTGATATAGGCATAAGGAACTGACTGCGCCACTACGATAATATTTTTTATGCCAATAATAGAAATTAGTTACAAAAAATACGAAAGAAAACCGAAATAGGAAGCTTTTTCAATTTTCTGAACTCGATTCTTTCAATTCTCAGCCCTGGATAGCATTTGGGATGTTTTCAATTTAAATAAATGTTATATCCGGCTTACTCCGGTCGCGTGTACGACCTAAGAAACTTAGTAAAAGTTAGGTTAGGTTAGCTAATTACAATAATGATACAATTAAAGTGTCTTTATTCATTTGTTTTAAGAGCAACCCGCATCATTGCGTCATTGACATACCTGCGGTCGCAGACTCATTACGCAAGAATAACTCGCGCACAATAAACACAAAACAAACAGAGTCTGCCGGTGTACGCAACGCATATTAATGGATCAACAGAGAGCTAAACATTGCAACCATCCTATACATCACAATGGACAAGCAGATTAAATAAACTACGCTAAGCAGTGTTACGCAATCCGAATGAAAAGCCTAGTAGAATATGTTTAAGAAAAAAAAATCCCGCCCACTAAGAGTAACTTTTGCAGAGTAGCATCGAGATGTAAATTTTGTTAATCGAACTTCGTCAGTTATAATCGGACTAGGCATAAACTGTTAGCAAATTGTGAACTGAACTAATCATTGACAGTTCCAGACCAGAAGGTATCATGACATCATCATAAGTAGACACATCATGTCAAACCAATTTTTCCTTTTGATAAATATCTATACATCTTGGATATTTTCTTTGTTTAAAAATGTATATATAATCTTGTATGTAATCTCTTATATATAATCTCACGCCCCTGGACATAGTCCTAGTTTGCCTTAGGGATCTGGGTCTGGGAATAGTACTAAATTGTGACGAAACGAATGTTACAGTCTCAGATTTAGAAAACTTGTCTCTAAAAAACTGCGATGGGATGAAATAGGATTCTATTAAATAAAGTGGCCTTGTTGAGGTGCCTTAAAATCCTGAATCAATTTGTTTAAATAAGTTATTGTAACATGATTGGCTAACACAAAAAAATATTTTATTACTAATAGGTCAATTGTGGCTCTGTAGTATATGTAATATAGTCTGTGGTTCTTTTTCTATTGTTCACCAGATAACAAGCGGTATATCAAGAACGATACTCATCGAGAATGCCCGTTGACAAGACGGAGGGACGTGTATCGAATGTTCGATATTATCTCGAATGACTCCGTTAGTAGCATGCTAACTAGCTTGGACCCAGAGCGGCCTCCTTTCTTTGTGTTACTTTAGCTCCCGGCTTCACTCGTAAGATGTGATTACCAATTGTAGTGTTTCATGATGTTAGTGGACCGTTATTATTGCTTAATTTATTTCAACAGGGGCAATAGCTGTAATCGCTAAAATTTTTGACACCATGGCCTGAAAATAACAAAAATTTCTACGTAGCTTCTGAGCCTCTTATAGTCGCGTTATATTTCATGTTTTTTAACGTTTATCTGGTTTATATAGGTCAATATATATATACATGCACTTTTAATGTGTCAAAATCGTACACCATGATATACGCCTACTTCTTTGTTTAACTAATATTATATATGCGAATGAGTTTGTTTGTTATGCTTTTACGCGTAAACTGTTCAACCGATCAGCATGAAATATTGTTACACATTACAAGACTATAATGGATAAAGATAAGTCAGTTTGACATGTACAATAACAACCTCATGATATTTGTTACTTTCATGTCATACATTAGCATGGCGACCGACCACTTTTACCTGTAATAATAATAATCCGCCGTTTCATCACTGCAAGGACACGGGCTTCCCCTCCGAGAGAGGGAAGGGGCCGTAATCCACCACGCCGGTTGTATTCCTTCTTCGTTATTGGAGCAGTAGTGATGAAATAAGTAAATAAGTATGACAAAATAAAGGAAGGCGGCCTGGGCTCGAACTCGTGACCTCTCATTTCGTAATTTAGGGTCTATACCACTGGGCCACCACTACGCCTACCTATACCTATAATACCAAGATACACGCGAAATCAAGTTACAAAAATAGGATGTTAGGATGATAAGAAACGAATGAATGCGAAGCCACAGGCAACTGCTAGTTTGTCATGAAATATTCGTCATCGTTACGTATTCATTCCGTCGTTTATTATTTTGACAGAAAAAACTAACAGAGTGATATGTAAATTTAAACATAATATATTCCCGGTATCTGCCTTTATAGATAATGTCAATTAAAACATTGGTATAATTAACATTTAATCGTACGCAATATGAAACTTTCTCCCAATTAATATGCAATTGTTTCAACAAAAAGTTTAAAAGTATTAGAAATCGTCAAAACAACAGCGTCTCAAATGCAACCGCCATAATAATAGACCCCTGAGCCAGGAGCGAATCTAAATTAGATATATTAGCCCAACATAAATAGTTACAGTACCGTTACATAAATTATCCGATTCATTGAAACAGAATCGAGTCGAGTCGATACGAAAACGAAAATCGACTTTTTGCTTCTGACATTGCCACGCGATGTATCGAATCGCCACCGAAACTATGCGAACAAAACTCATATAACTGACACATGTGTAATGCCGTGATATTAGACAATTAGTATGAACATGGTTTTATCTATGTCAAAGAAGACCTGTCTAACTGTTCCATTCGAAGGAGAGTGAGATTAGTGCTGTACTATATTAATCACAGGCACCAGGCGAAACAATTGCTGATTAGCGTGCGAAATATGTTTAAGCACGCTAATCTCGGGGAGTACCAATCGGATTAAAAAAACATATTTTTACAATTGACAGCGCAATCTTTAAAGAAGGTTATATTCTATTAAACATCACTCTACGATTCTGAGGAGCCAATCATAAACAAAAATAACGCTAAGGATGTATACAAGCAACTGATGTGTACCGCGGACGAGTGAAATAACAAGACACAGCTAGTATGCTAAATATAAGGTCGTACGGTAATAAAAAAGCTATGAGATATAAATGTAGCTTTAAATTATATGCGTACCTAAGAGTATTAAAAATAGTGCTAATTAGTCAGCTGGGAATGGAAACTGTAAAACAATTCCAGTCCTTCACTAATTTGCAAAAAATATCTCAATAATGTGGCAGTTGATCTTTAGAAAATACACAAAAACTTCAAAACGACATTAACTGTTTATTGAATCGAGAAACTAGAATCGATACAATTAATCGACTCGCAATACGAGGAATGGCGCAGGCGCAGACTGTAATTACGGATGGATATAAAAAAGGTAACTGGCAATCAACTAACCGACCACGCGTCACATTTCATAGCACAGGTGACGGCCGGCAGCCGGCGGTTGCGCAACTAGCGCCACAATTTGACAGCTATCAAAGCATCAGACGAACGTCAGACGAGAAAGTGAGTTCCTTCGGAAATTAATAGTCAAATTGTGAAATGTCAAAGGGTGTAGAGTACAAGTGAGTGGTGACATTTCGTTTAGTACGCATTCGAGCGTTAATGGTCGCGTTCTGTTGTTGCAAAAACTGGTTATATGAACGTTTTAAAATTAACACAACGCAAAGGTCATAACGGTTATTGAAAACTGCATATTCGTTATGTAGACTTTTTGCAGTGGCACACCTTTATCCTTATATATTAGAATAGGCAATTGAGATCTTGATCTCGACTTGAATCAATATTTGAGTAAAACTGTTTAAAAAATTAGTAGTTCAAAGTAGATTCATTTATTATACTGACATATATACTCTGTTACATGTGAAAATCTATTGACAGCCGTAACTCTAAGAATTTATAAAAAACATATTTACATCGGAAACGTTTTATCTCAAAAGATTTTCTTTTTTATCCAAATTACAAAGACACACACATGCATTCCTTACCTCGCGGTCACCACGTGGCTTTCTACCAAGGTCCGTGGAGCCACACTCCATTCTTTGCGCCTGAAACAAAACACATTGGGTTGTTACAAATAGAATATATTTTCTTTCGTTAAGTTTCTCTAGTAGGGTTAAATAGGGGTAGCAATCACTATCCACTATTCACAGAAAAAACAGTGTTGATGACAAACTTTTATTTCATTATATTTAACATATATAGGACTCGTAATCTGTATTAAAATACTTGGTAGAGGGTATAACAATAAAATTTAAATGTATGTGTTTAATTTAAGGGTTGTTGTGTTTAATTAATATGCATATTAATGACACGATAACAATGGGTAACAATACGCACGTACATATTTCAAATCCTGATCAAATATGTTCAAAGAATTGTCCTAAAACAACACAAAAGTACAAAACACAAATATGTATACACGCATACATATGACATCTGTTGTTTCGAGAAACAGGAGATTCAAGAGTGAGATTCCGGAGTAGTATGATACTAAGCTACCATAGCTCCAATATCATATACAACTCTACAACATCAATTAATTGATCTGAACCAATATGAAGCGGTACGACAAAAAGGGCAGATCAATCGGCCGCATCAAACGCGAGGTGCAGGAAAGCGATCGCATTGACTACGCCGCATCCTGTACAGATGCCGATCCATCCGGTGAGAATTACACGCGAATATCGACCGTGTCACTTTGCAATAAGAATCACAGTAGCTACAGCGTGTACCAGCACATCTATTGGGTACAAAACATCCGTAAGTGGTATCGCTACAGGAAAGAAGGACAAATTAGCAATACTCAGCGGGATGTTAATAATGGACAAGTGAGTTACGATTGTAAGCTCCTTTATTGATGTAGAATTTTCAATTTAATTTAGAAGTCAGTGTACAATACACGATAAAATATAAAAGACAATAACGAAAGAACGTGTAGGTGAGACTAGTCATGCAAACTATATGTGATTGTACGTTGGCTATGTGTGATTTGTAATTGCAGAGTAAATCCATAGAACACATTATTGAAGAACCTTCATAAAAAGAGGCAAATCACACATTATTCGTAGCCAAGGAACGTCTGGAGCGGAAGGTTAAGAACGTGTGTCCGTGAATAACATCTCCGCTTGAGATTCTTGACGTGCCAAAGTCAAAACAGTCGGTAACGTCCTGTAGGTCGTTTTGCGATCGAAGTTAGCGCCGCTATTCCCGTACGTCTGCTGTAGTCAATATTAATAACTACGGCGCCAACACGTCGCAACACTCGGTTAGCCTTGATGCAAATTTGAGTACAGATTCTCAATGACTTCTTTGGGTATGCTATGCCTTAGATACTTTTTATTCTTATAGCTTGTCTAAATTTCCGATGGTGGAAGAGAGATGGGGATTTAAATCGAATAATTCTGGCGCACACTGCCGCGCACTAACTGATACTAGATTCAACTTGTATTAATGCATTCGCCCCACGTTTACATTATCCTGTCGCAAGCGCAACTTAAATACATAATGTCGAAGTATCCTCGTCGTTAAATACTCGTACATAATGTATATTGCTGCAAGAAATGTGTATTTTTTACTTAGTCTAACTCATTCTGTCAAAGAAGTTTAATAAAACGATGAAACCGACAAAAATTTCTTATTACATACATAATAAAATTATATAGAAATAACTTGATGCAATTCCAAAACAAATTTTAGCACATGCATAGCTAAAAAAATTAGTAATTTATAAATTTATATAATAGTGTTATCATCACAATAATTAAAAATGCACACTGCGTAACAATACATACAAAAGGCAACACGTAAATTCGAGCTTCGGTTTACAAGCCTGAACTCACGACTGAGAAGACCGCTGAGTCACTCGCATGTATTCTATATTTACTCAACGTTAATCAGTCACGACTCATTGAGGCGGCTTATTAAAATGCCAGGCTCGTCCCCTGACGCCGTCCCGTCTGCCAGACCAACGGATTTAGTCGAAGGTTGATACTTGCGAAATCCGTATTTAGCAACCGCATTGTTCAACTTCTTTGGTCAGTGGTCACGTGTGGTCTTTCAAGAGATTCCAGTACCACTCTTGGACAATTGTTTTAAGTGATCACTAATAAATAAACATCAAACTGCCGAAGTTTTGTAAGCACATTTGTTTTTGAGTTTTTACTTTATTTTTGCTCATCCTCGGTTACATAGTTGGTATGGTTGGTGAGGTGACAACCGCTATCCATAGACCGTAATAAGCAGATGTATTATTTTACCAGCATTTATGTTTGACCGAAACAAATAAGGTTGCGGAATGGAGGGAGTGTTGCAAAGAGGAAGGGTATTTCAAAAGTCTGCTTTCTTCCACGAATGAGACGGCTTGACCGGTGAAATACCACGAACTAACAGAAGACAGACGTGAAGTAGAAGTATTCTGCGGTCCTCTCCGTCCATTAAAGGTGGGCAATGCAACTCATTGGCTTTCTGCAGATGCCTATGGGTAGCGGTCACTTATTATCAACTGAACGCCTTGCTGGTTTGTTACCTTCTTCTGTGAAAATAATACCACCTGTGGCAATTGCCATATCCTGACGCTGCTTATTCACGCCACCTGATTACTACCACTATCAGCAGTTAAGTCCGACTTTAATAATGTGAAATAGATCTACTCGGCAGTTGTCAGTGCACGTTGTTGTTACGCACTGGTTGTCATTCGGGTTGACATACAATACGAGGCGAGTTGTATAATTTAAACCGGCGTACGCACCTCGAGAGCGCTGTAAGAACACCACCCAGGCTGGGAACCGGAAGCCAGTTGATGTACGAACACGCATTCGATAGATCTGATGATCTGATCATGCTGATGTTAACTTGCGATATGGTCGAAAGATGGTATGCATCCGTTTAACTTATCAGCCTGCCTGTTCAGTCTATTCTTAAAGGAACTCTCTACGTCTACAACGGATGGAAACAATTCGGCAACTTTTTCCAGTCCCACCAGCACAATTAATGTACATTCAAGATCAAGACGAGAGAACAACGCGAATCATTTGTTTTAAGTTGAGTTTTCAATTCTTTTCTAAATTGCTAATAATATTTCAAGGCATATAATTATTAAAGTAACATAGAGGTGTGTACCCGTTACTAAAACGGTAACAATAAGTATTAGGTTAGGTTAGAAACAGCGCGTTGCACGGTCAAATTGCGTTATGTTTCGTACTCGCAACTTTCCAATAGTTCACGTTTCAACTAAATTATAACGACTGTTTTAGTGAACGAAACATTTAGGTCTTAATATTTTATAGTACTTAATTGACGACCTAGGTAACGACCACAAACCGTGTTAGTATCATGGAGTTTAATTACGATTACATATGAATAAAGTTACCTAAAAGAAGAAGGTAATTGGTGTGGCTGCATTTTTATTGAGAACAGTTGAAATAGTAACAAATAAACTTTCCTTTAATGACATATTGGATGTCGACATAAGCAGCATCTATCAGGCCGAATGACTGTGTTATCTTTCAAGATGTTATAAAACTCCTTTGTAATTAGTTTTTAGATATGACTTAATCGCCCAACCTGGCTTTGCACGGGTAATGTTCCAACTTATGTTTTCTTTGACAAATCTACGAAAGAATATTCGCTTAGTAATTTGTGAGTTTATTTTTTAATACGTAATGAGGATGGCAAAGGGCATGTTAATAGATATAAATGTGTGAATGGTAGTGTATGCACTGAAACGGACAGATAAATGGACAGAGTGACATATGTTGAGATGACGCATGAGATTCAAAGAAGAAAGATGTATAAGAGTTTTATAAAGACGACATAAAAGTGTAATAAATAAAGTAAGTCGAAGGAAATAACGTGTTCGTTAATTGCTAATATCGTATCCCACATAAATGTAAAATTGAAATTGTATTCTACTTACAAACGGTGGCATTGGGTACACCGGTTCAGTTCAATAAGCATGAGTTTATATATTAAAATCGTAACGGTTATAGCTTTGTAACAATCGTATAATTACAGTATTACCTACACAACTCAGACATAAATTATAGTGAAAGTTGACTCATTAGAAAAAAATCCGTCCTAGAAGTGAAGCAAGTTGCATAAGATATTACTAACAATTGTGTGAGGATTTAATATCTGCTATAGTATAAGCTTTTTTATAAATATGTCATTAAATTAAATTTAAAATTGTAAATGTATGAGTGTTTTGTAACCAACAAGTGTTCTCAACCGGATATACCTGTCTTAATTGAGTAAATTGTCAACAAGAGAGATGACAAATGACGGATGTCTGTTGCTACAGTCCTAACATCCTCCGTGGCTACTTCTACATCCCTAATTCTGGTCTTAGATAGTCGTAGTCGTCATTTATAAGTTACTCTTTATTAACAATGAAATCCCTCCCTTACCCTTCCCCTCCTTTGTAAATTAAGATAATGATATATACTTTGAATTTTAATATACACCCGGAAATTTAATAATCTACAATTTTCCACTTTCCCCTCAAGTTAAGCGTACAGACTAAATCACCATACTTATTTATATTTATTAATTCTTAAGCCATAGAAGTGTCATTCAATAATTTAATGTTTCGTCCACTGTGACGCTGTGACGTAATGAAATGACGCATTGCGTAAAGATGAAAGTGGTAAAGCTAATAGCGAGAAAGGCAAAGGCAAATTCAATATTGTATTATTATATAAATAAAAACAAAGGCGTGATAAACCGTGTCTACTATTCCCATAATCGCACACTTAGTATTTACTGGTCTTATGTCACTGAAAAGGCTTCGATGAACTGTATTATGTTGCTGGTAACCATAGCATAAGTATTAGCTATAAAACTGTACAAAAATGCTTAGAACCATTGTTTTAAAACATAAAACTTAAAGAGATACTTTTCATGTCAAAACATTTTTAAAAAGAAATTAATTTTCTAAATACAAAAATTATTTCTTTTTGTCAGGGACATAAAATAAGGTTTGATATCTCGACCAATCACTAAAGAAGGGCGATATAAGGAGTAGCCGTAACCGACAAGCATGTACATATACGTAGATGTATGGATGTAGAAGAAGCGAGAGAAGTGTGCCAGGATTGCGCCAAATGGAAATCCATTATGCCTGCCCCTCTGGGTTACGGGCATCAGTGCATATTTATTTATTTAAACAGTCGCCTTTTTATTCACATTAAACTTCCATTTTACAAATACCTGGACAAGATGCCTGATGGTGAACCTAGTTTAATTTCAATGGCATGTAAAAATCAAGCTAGTATATGTATTTGCCTATTAAAAAGACTCAGACTAATCATGTAGAGCTATTACGGACAAATACCAACATAATATACAAATCTTTTTTTTTAGTAGAACGGAAAAAAACGAGCAAGCGGTTCACTTGATATGAAGTGACCGTTTACCATAGGCATATGCCACGCAATATGTTCTGCTTAAGCATCTGCTTGCCTATTTACATCTCCCCCCTACCCATTCTGTCCTTATTCCTCCTCAGTCATCATTTGAAACGCAGAATACTTCTACATCACGCCTGTCTTCTTTGAGCTCCTGGTATTTCACCGGTCGAGCCGGCCCATTCCGAGCCATCTAGTAGAGATAAGTCTACAACAAAGTAAGTGCCCAATAAGTTAGATTATTATTTATTATCGATTATTTAATAATTGCTTATTGCATAATTCTCACTCGAATGATTTCAATACGAATGAATCGATTATGTAAAATGAAATGGTATTTGAAGGACGCACTTAAATTCAAAGATTAGAAGACACTTGATAGTTCGTAACTATTCACATCACATCATTATCTCCATAACTGTAACGAATTATTATATAAGTAAATAAATTAATTCACTAAAGTTGTGCTGTTATAAACGTTATGTACGCCGTTGTTTTCATATATATAAGACTTAATTCTAAATAAATAAATAACTAATACATTTTAGCAGTTACTTTGATGACTGTACATTTTGTCCAGGTAAATATTATATTTGAAATCCGGTCTGAATTGTTTGTGCATAATATAATGATATATATGTACAAGCGTAAGCTCATACAAAGAAATTATTTTATTAACGAGTAAGAATTACACTAAATTATTTATTATTAGTCATAGGCATCTCCAACAAGCTAATGAGTTGTAACCTGCCTATGGACAGAGGATAGATAAAAAAAAGGATATTTCCTTTGCCTATCCCCCTCCTCCGTCAAATCCTCTCCCTCTTCTTATCCATTCCTTATAAGAAAATGGTGGGAAGGGGATGGTAAAAGGTGCTTCAAGAGCGACAGAAGAATCATTTTCGTTTAGAGAAGAATTATTTCAATAAACTTTAGTCTGCAGTAATAGTTTGTTTTTTAATTCGTACATGAAAGCACTGTGTTACAGAGAATTATGTGCAAATCACATTTTATGAAGGAATTCAGTATGTTTAGGCGGCTACCGCTATCGCTACACATGATCATGGAACAACCAGAGGCATTAGAATTGTTTTAAAGTTAAGCTGTATAATATAAATGAATTTTTACATATAATAAGCTGCCACAGTCTTCGTTTTCTTATAAGACGTAATTAGGTCGAGCGACACTACACGCACAGTAGCGTACGCCGCAGCATCCGACGACAGGTGAAAGCATCCTGTCACCTGCGGACACTAACCGCGCCCGGCTCATTATCGCATAACAATTGCCCTCAATACGTACAACGGACATCGATCCATGTTAAGCTAGCATTCTTATGCAATGCTTCACTTTTGAGATGTTTTTTGTAGCAGATGCGAAAAGA
The DNA here is from genome assembly GCA_029849275.1 of Papilio elwesi. Classification (NCBI taxonomy): domain Eukaryota; kingdom Metazoa; phylum Arthropoda; class Insecta; order Lepidoptera; family Papilionidae; genus Papilio; species Papilio elwesi. Next base: position 10,070,881 of record CM056697.1, read on the forward strand.
ACAAGGTATATGCACAGCGACATTTAGTTAAATGTTTTTTTGTTTACAATTTTAAACATTGTGAGTTGTGACGATCGCGTAACTAGAATTTAATAAAAAAATGTGGTTGTTATATGTTGGAAGTGTAATCGAGAAAAAAGAAAAAAATTACGAGCGGTAGCCTATAAATTATACAGTTACCTACCATTAAGCAAGAAATCATTTTCGGTTTACTGGAAATTGCATACAAAAACATTTAATAAATAAGCTGTACTTTACAATAGATACACTAACGGGAATAGGTAATTAAAATATAGTCAATAGGCTTATACTAAATCAAAGTATATTTTAGTCACTACAGAAAATAATTTGGGAAACCTAAACGTTGAAAGACACCATAAATGCGAATAGGCGTCTAAAATCGATGCGTAAAATGGACTCGATCTTTAAATTATTGAATCGACTTCTTCTTGAGTTCGCAATTTAAAAACTAGAACTGTTTCCTTCAATATATTATAGACAGTTCAAGATTTATATCCGCAAGGACATAACGATTGCAAAACTTAGGCCTCGGGAAACAAGTCCGGATGTCGGTCCGCTCAGTTGCCGTCGCATCGCCTTCCACTTGACAGCGTGCATACGTAATTAATCATGTAATTAAATTATCTAAGCAATGCGTCACATATCTACAGCATGTTAGATAATAATTTGAGAAGGAAATTCTATGGTTTAATGTAAAAACTATTTTTTATTCGTTGAGAAAATATATTGTATTGTAAATAAATAGTGGTAGAGCACGCAACAGCTGTTTTACGAATGGACCGGCTCGATCGAAGAAATACCACGACCTCGCAGAAGACAGATATAAAGTAGTATATGTGTGTATAGTAATGTTCAGCATTTTGGGTGGAGTGTGGTGCCGGAGGCCTAATTGTGGTTATCTTCCCCATCTTTTTCTTATAAAAAAATTATGAGAAAGGTCTTTTTTTGTTAATTCCTTCCTCTGTCTATTGAAGGTAGGCAATGCATCTGCAACTCATTAGCTTGTTGCAAATGCCTATGGGTAGCGGTCACTTCATGTCAGGTATACCGCTTGCTCGTCTGCCAGCTTATGCTAGATATTGACAACCGACGAACGAGGTGAGAGGACTATATGACACCAAACAATTATGAATCGAAATATTCTTTAATTTGATTTAAAAAAACGACGATTCTATTCTAGACCAAAGATTTTCCTTGACTAAAGGTTTACTTTCGAAATCGCTTGGACTGTTAGAGAGTGTGTCCAAACGCTGTGACACATGTTTTTTACATATTAAGACAACTAAAAGGCATATTAAAGTAGATACGAATGTAACAAGACGCAGAGATATAAGAAATTAGTTTGTAAATGTCGTCAATGACCTTTGTATATCTAGCAACAAAGTTCATTTCCCACCGCATACTTAACCAAACTCATGAATGTAATGATTTGATTTGTGATTCTATCCACACCATGCGAACTCGACTACGTGATGTAATTCCGTTTTCGGTTTCGCCTAAAGCCGTGCTCTTCAACGAAAGTTGAACGCACTGCGGTGCACGTCGACGCATTGGTTACTCCACTCCCATGAGGTCGTGGTTTGTGTTATAAATCCCAATGATCGTACAAAGTTTGAGGGTCTTTTTTACATTAAACGATACGTTCACCTTATGTTAAGTAATACGCATACTGAAAACTGATTATTTTTACACGAAAATAGGATTCTAAGATTAATAAATGTAAAAACCTTTTAGCATTCTAAACAAGCATTCAGAGGTTCATGAGAACTAGACTTGAATAGGTATTGTTATAATTTTTGAAGCAATGCATTAGGAATATGTTAAACATAAATTTAGTATGAAAATGTGTTAAGAATTCTGATGCGGTCAATAATATAAAATGAAAATAACGGAACACACCTAGACAAAGTCAAAGCTCGTCATTAATTAAATATTCAATTACAATAAAACAGACATTACACATTACTGACGTGTATATTATATTCTAAAAGCCTTCAATTCTACAACAAAACTTAATAAAAATATATATAAATATAACACAAGTTAAGATAAAAATATTTTGAAGCCAATTTTTCTTGCCAATGAAAAAAAATTCCTCAAACTTTGTTTACTTTAAAATTAATTTAAAAATTCTCGTCTGTACATCTTATTGTATTATGAAAGCAATTATTGTACGTTAAGGCTAACTCGGAAACGGCTAAATTAAACTCCTCGAGGCTAGCTTTACACGAGTTCACAGCAGAAACAGAACAACAAACAGTTTTTTTTGTTAATTTGAAACATTGGGACTTTTGAAAACGTAGAAGTCATCAACGGAAACTTTTATGTAGTTTCAATTATAGCCGAATGTATGTATTTTAAGATTTCGATGAAATATGCTGATGATGCGATGCGGTATAAAATAATACGGTGTACATTGCCAGTGCGAAGCCGGACCTGATCACAAGTTTAATTTTGATGCGAAGAAAAACAGAACATAAACGTTAGTACTATGAAATGTAATGATTGGTGAACGACGCGATCAATTTAGTACTCATTTGGACACCATTAATATTATATTTTGTAACAGACTCTTAATGATATGATATACAAATTGAATCCGTAATTATCCGTTATCATCGTCATTAGCAATCGCCAAGCTTAAACTTTTGAACTTTACAGGTATTAATAGATTTTTGCTGGATAATAGCATAAGACGCAGTTGTCTCGACTTTATCGTATAAATCAACAAAATTGCACAAACATTTTCGACCCAAAATTTAATTATTTATAGACAAAGTTTCAGAAAAATGTCGATGTCTAATGCTCTTGTGGTTATGTCTACAAACTTTTTACTATTTTTATGAGTCTCTCCGACCATTCAAAAGAGCAAGTAGACATTTTCTTGAAAATGGCGTTGTAAGGGAAAATTATTACTTAAAGGGGAATATTGTCACTAAAATTACGAACGATATGCTTTGGGGATATTGAAGGATGAATTAATGTTGCAAAAATGAATGTCAGTGTTGGCAGGGGATGACACAGCAATACTAAAAAAGGCGATATAACGAGTAGAAATATCAATGTAGAAGAAGAGAACTGGGTTTTGGGTGTAAATGCATATTTATTTAATAATTTAATCTAGATTTATTAAAACAACATAAACCCATAATCTGAATTTGTATTGTTTGCGAATCTGAAATCTGCTTGAATTTATATTAAAAAAGCAATTATATCAAGGACTAAGTAGCCCAGAGAAATCCCACGAGCGGTCTCGAATCAAAACATTAATTACGAGTCTGGAACAAAACAATGAACTATCAAGACCGGAGGCGACCGTGCGACCGGGCCATTCACGTGGCCTTCTTGTCTTTGGTTTAACAAACGGTTTTAATTAACTTTGACACGTTTGACTCTTTCAGTAATTAATTTAAGGGTATTTGAAAGGCAATTAACAATTAATAGTTGCAGTTTTACCAATTGATATACAAATATAACCAGTTATGATATCTTTCTATGATATATTTCTTTCCTTTGAGCCGATAGTCGTCTACTGTTGGACGTAGGCCATCTATCATCTATCACCACAAAGATCTCTGGCTCCCTCATCCAGTGGACTCCCGCAACTTTGATCAGATTGTTGATCCATCTTGTGGGAGGCCTACCTAGGCTGCGTCGCCCTACGTGGTCGAAAAAAACATTTGGGCCCCATAACCCTTCAGTTCTGCGAGTTGTGTCCGGCCCACGACCTATTCGTCTGAACACTTCAGAAAAACATTTTTTTTTTAAATCGGTGAACTAGTGACAAGCAAAAACTGTAATTATTTGTAAATAAATACGCGCTAACGCCCGTAACCCGTAGGTGGGGTAGGCAGAGATTATTTATTTAATTACTTCTTATATCATTTTATTTTATACCAACTGCATCTTTGATCTTTGACTCTTGATCACATTTGAGAAGCATTTCAGATCTGAATCCGCAATGAAACAAACAAAATGATGTCACGTGTGTTTTTTTTACAATACGATGAACGCAAACACAGCAGCAGAATAAAATGCCGAGACGCAAAACAATCGTTTCAGTTTGTAGGCCGCGCGGTCATTACACGTAATTGTTAAAGTTTACCGAACCACTTGTCCGAGTGTATGGACATCTCTTTAAAACACAATCAAGTTACGTGATTGATTCGCAACTTTTTCTTTCGTTTCCCCATGACCTGTTTTTTCGGCCAAACATCGTCAGTCGTGTTAGTTGTCATATGACTTACTTAAAAGTTCCCACCAAACCGTTTCGCTGTCGTTTCATTTTCAAAGAAGCTATTACATTGGCCAGTGCGGGAACGTACCACGACCTTTAACAATACCCGCATAAAATAGAGATACTTATGCCTCTGTATTTCATTAGATGAGTCAGAAGATGCTGGAGACTCCACACTCCCTTCACATTACTCCTTCTTGAAAATTACATCTGATGAGCTTTGTCACTTTAAAAAAATGAATACAAAAAACCTTACTTTCCCCACTTACATGTATTTTAAAAATATCCAGGTTTTGACAGTTGTTCGTAAGACATACGCGGTGCGAGGGATTGAACGTGGGAAGTGCAAATAGGCCTGCCCTGCAATGTCAACAAACACAGACTTCCTAATTGCTTGGCCAAGCGAGTGTCAACGTAACGGGTCGACAGGAAATATAGAATACAGGCTTCTATGTCAGTCTTTTACCACTTACTGGTAAGCAGTTATGTAATACTGTTACCCGCGGCTTCGCAGGCATTCGTTTCTCATTTTCCAAGCCGGAAATCTTCTGGAAAAAGATGATTCCGCGTATAATAACTTCGAGGTAAAATGAGTCAGAATGTTGTTTTTGTCAAAACACCAAACATTACCATGGCAACCGATACTGTAAATGAAGGTTTTATCTACCTCGGGAACAGTTTTATTTTTGAGATAAAAGGTAAACACTCTATGCTTACATTTTCCGTACCCCGGACAATGTGTGCATTTAATTATGATCGGTTGAGTCGTTAACTTACAACAACAACGTTGACATACAAATGTTTGTTTTTAACTAATATAATTTGCCTGCCCCTATTGGTTACGGGCGTGAGCGCATTTTTTTTTAATTTGTATGAAGTTGAAATGAAGAACTTCATACAATGTACCATTTTATTAGATAAACTAAATATTAAATAAATATTTTACGCAATATTAATAATACGAATTTACAAATATGAAATTGAAATTTTCAATTATTGCATCCAAATATTGCTAAAGTATTTTTTTTCTTAACAATCTTCTTCTGTACTACTTCTGAACATGCTTTAATTGGAATAATGAATTTAAGTTTACAAATAAAATAGAACTGATGACCATTACCTATTATTTATAATTTTTTGCCCCTTCGATGGTCTTCCGAACAATGTGCCCTGCCCAACGTCAACCTGTATATCAATATGTTAACACGTAATATAAAATATAACAATTCGAATAATCATCGACAATCGATAGTTTATATAGTATCGATATCGATTATATTATCGATTCACGTGACGGGAGCGGTGTTATGCAAGAGAGCAATCAGATCGAGCGACCTAAGGCAACGGTGACTGCATAGAGTAGGTAACAAGTAGAGCAAGCTGCGTCGTTTCTTTATGCCTTGTATCATATTATCTGGTAGAAAATGTATATAATATCTTCTTCCGATTAGTGGTCTGGAAATTGATTTTAATTAAAGTATGTATGTAACAATTTTTAATTATACTATTAGCCGGTAGCTCAGTTAGTCAAAATAATCTCAGAAACCTAATGTTCCTTAAGTTTTTTTCGCTTGTGCGACATAAAAATATACATATGTCATACAGTGAAATTTGATGTTTGCATAAAAGGAAAAATCTTCCTCGGTCTAGTGAATAACGAATCTGATTTTTGCAATGGCTTCCGAATGGTCTTCACCGCAAACTTCTCCGCTTTTGTTTGTTGCAAATATCAGTAGAAATTACATAGAAAGTAAAATTGTTTTCAATAAATATGCATTGTACAGTTAGTATTGTTTGGTAAACACCGTTATTGACTTAATCATATCAGTATCCATTTATTTCAAACAACTATGATAAATCATTACAGTAATTTACGATACGTAATTGGTAATAAGCAACATTAACATTTTATCCTGACGGCACCGTCCTACCGCGTGCGCTCATTGGTCAAATCAAATAACGCGCGCTCTCATTGGTCAAATCAAATAACGCGCGCTTCCCCCACTTCCTGTTACACACTTCCGTCCCTTTTCACTATATCACACCAAAAAAGAGTTAGGGGACTAAAACTATAATATTATTGACTTCTAATACATTTTCATCAACATAAATATCGATGTTGTTACGCATAGATATCCAATTAGTATTTATTATATGTATAGCCATATATATGTATGTAACTATTTATCAGAATATGATTTCGATACTTGTTAAATATCGACACCTTAAAATCGATATCGACTTGACTGGCAACTTATTATTAAGAAAAGAACATGGTTATGAATGTTACACAATCGGTAAAGGCAAATATAAGATATTGCTTTCGTAAAGCATCATGGGTACGCCTTGGTAACTACATACTTGATACGGTCATATATTTTAATGAACAATTGTATATTGTCGGCACAATTTTTTAGAAGTTTTTTTTACTATGTTATAAGCTGTATCCACATCTGTACGTCTTTTTTTATTTGTTTTCTACTAAGATTGATAAATAGTAAAGAAGGACAATTCATAATTTAATTCATAATTGAACTTTGATCAGTACAACTTTCCCACAACTCAAATACTACTGATGCCGCTGATATTTACGCATTAATTGACGATGGGATACTAATGCTTAACTTAACTTTTTGCTCCTACCCTATAACCTATATAAATAACAAACACCAGTAGCAGTAATTAGTTCAAGTCACACAATTACTAAACCGTGTTCATCGCCTTAAAGACAAAAAGTGGATTAACTTCGATGTATGTACCTATCATAGGGGAAGACGTATAGATTATGTTTTGAATGGTCTCTTGTACATACATCTGTGCATCAAAAAATATGGCTTGGTTTTTGAAGTAAAAGCGTGAATTTAGTAAATTATTGTAGATTCGCGTGAACATGCGTCAGCAACATGCTTATTTGAATTTGGAACAGTTTCAGAAGACTTTTTTCATTTATTTTTCTTGTATTTAATTTTCATTTTTTTTTATTAGGATATTTATTTTATAGATTTAAATTTTTTGTTGATTATTTAATTATTTTTAAACTATTGGCGTTCATTTTCACCTGTTTAGAGTTTTCCCTTCTGTCGGCAGTCCTGACTGGCTTGTGTTTTATTTAATTGTATCGTTTTAAACTTAACACAAGTATAGCATATCAACAATGCTGGAAATCTATACTGTTTTTTATCATTTTTTCATTTTCTACGTTTTTGATTCTTGCGTTATTCCATAATGGATTGCAGCAAGTTCGTAAATACGATTTGGAAAGCATCTATCAAACGGAGTAAAGTAAACAATTTTCTTTTATTTTTTATGGGTGTACTTAGGTGTGAAATTAATAGTGTATTTATGATCTATGGTATTTGTATTGACGTGTGTACATAGCAGTGTTGTCAGTCGCTTTCGGTGTACTTTCGACCGCATTGTCATTCCGCCCGCAGAGCCGAGTCCACTCGGAACCCTTGTCTTTCTTAGAACTATTCTCTTGACGTCCGGACTTTTAATGTAGTAACGAGAAATAACATACCATTTGCGTTACTAAAGAAAGGCGTACGAGCACACCTAACGACGGACAAATATGATTAAACTGGCTGTTGCCCGCGACTTCGCACGTATTCTTTCCTTATCTTCCACGCTGGAAATGTATGCAACTTGATTTCGCGTTTGATAACTTGAAGATATAGGTAAATGTCAAAAAGTCAATCCAAAAACGGTTGCCATGGCAATGTATATCATGAAAATAACAAAATATCGAAAAGATTGTTCTCGTGTCATATGGCATTACCATAGCAACCTATATGAAGTTTTAATTTCCTATTAAATTATTTTTTCGGAATAAAAGCCCTTAGGTTAATTTTTTTATGCCTGACAATGTGTGTACAAAATTTCATAATAATCGGTTGAGTATTTAAGGAGTATTAAAGCATAACAAACAAACTCACATTCTCTTTTATATTATTAGTTGGAATTAAAACACCGTAATTTCTTCAATTGCATTGGCGTAATAATTTTTTGTTATTTACATTTGATAAAACTTTGTTGTGATGACGCAGTCAATATAATTAAGATATTGCTGAAACATCATCGATATCTTGAGCAAATGAAATCAAAAAGATGACGCTTAAGCTTATCCTCAAGTCTTTCAAAGCTTGGATATTCAAAAGCCTAGAATAAGATTACACATCACTGACCTCTAGCTCTCACGAATTCGCAATTCCAACACTCAGCGTGTAATCAAATTTGCATTTAATGGACCGTTGCGATTACAATACTGCCTGCATTGAATTAAACAATGATCTTTAATGCTTTTATCACAAAGCCCACGTCACCAACAACCTAAAATTTGATAATAATATTAAAAAAACTGTAAATTGGTGACTAACCAATGATAATATCAATTGATTCCGTAACCGACATGTCAGTAGCCGCCGCATGTATGTCAATGTATAACTTAAAATCGGTTGCACCTATTACCTACACCTATATATTTTTTAGGGTTCCGTACCCAAAGGGTAAAACGGGACTCAATTACTAAGACTCCGCTGTCCGTCTGTCAACAAGCTGTATCTCACGTACCGTGATAGTTAGTTGACATTTCTGTTGCCACTATAACAACAAATACTAAAAAAGACAGGATAAAATAAATATAAGGAGGCTCCCATACAACAGACAAGATTTCATTGCTGCGGAACCCTTCGTCCGCGATTCCGACTCGCACTTGGCAATATCGGTTGTCATGGTAATGTTATACGGTTCCTATGCTATTATTATGCATCGACGAGATTTTTTTTCATTACATTTTCCAGCTATTTGTGATTTGATTTTTCACCAAAAAAAAGCGATGGAAGCCGTGGGCTATAGCTACTATATCATAAATTATACATTCTGAAGCAAGCAAAACAATCTACATCTTAATTCCACGACATGAAATTCAAACGAACGTTTTCCGAAAGCCAAATACAATGGACATAGTTAAAATATAATGGTTAATTCATTAGTTGACTGATTGACTTTCTATGAGTCCGAGTGACCGCCCATTGCTACCACAGACAGACAGAATGCCATTTGCATGTCGCCATACCAACAAATCACATGGATGACCCAAGCATTTGTGCGTGGCATTCATACTGAAATACTTACAGTAATTAAAGACTATATTTAGCAAGGAGACAATATAGACATTCCTTTGTTGATAGTTGAGACGCCTATCGATAATAACACAATTCTATCCTGGACCCCAAATCTCAATAGACCTCAGAAAAGAGGTGCAAAGAAAAAAGTTTTAACAAAGACCATTTTTTCTAAACTCATAAACAACTAGAAAAAGAAGAATTCATTTTATAAATTAAAGAATAATAAATGTGTATTTATAGCCTCAATTATAGCCCGATAACCCGTTACTCAAAATATAACTTCAATAAATACATTAGATGATAAAGCTAGTCCATATACACTTTTTGATTTTGCATTTATCGTCATTTTGTTGTCATCATTTTTATCTTTGTAGGAAGAATTAATAATAAAAAACAATCTTGTACTTCTACTTGAAAGACAAATTATATAAAAACCTGTCAAGTTTATCTAACGCGCGTTCGCAGCTCACGATAACCAATTTTTTTATACCGTACATCATCGCAGAAATCTTGGATTTTGCGGTATTAATTCTTATATACAAAACAAAAAATAATGTGAAAAATTAATATCTCTCATTACACTACGGTTGCCTTTAAAAGAAACAAAAATTAGCTATCAGAAAAATAATTCCCAGTTTGGTCAGTGTTCGGCAATCAATTCGACTGTGCTAATTTTACATTATGTTTGCGTATACAGTTATATTTTTACCCCTTTGTACCTTTATTAAGTATTTAACATTGTGTTAAAATAAAAGATAAAATAAACACTTTTAGACCGTACATATAGGAAGTAGGATTAGGCCTCCGACACCTCACTCATCACACGAAACGCAAAGATCTACTTCACGCTTGTTTTCTGTGAGGTCGTGGTATTTCACCGGTCAAGCCGGTCCATTCATGCAACAGATGTTGTTACGGACTCTACCACTGTTTACAAATATTCTCAAATCGATACGATAAGTCGTAAGCCCCCTGATGTTCTAAAGCACAGCATCTCGTTTGATATCATTTAAGAAACCAGCCTTATAAATTAAAGAAACTTAATTGTTCGCCGTGATTACTTACAAATTGCAACAACAGCGGGCAACGATCGATCATCGTATTGAAGTAATTACTTCAAACGATTTACATACCGGTATTAGTTAAGTGCAGTAGTTGAATGGCTTCACCGGATGACCTTAACATAAAAAAATAATATCCACTCCATATGAAAGTTGCGCAAGAGCTTGCCATAGAAGTTACTATTTATAGATTTCTCGTAATAAACTAACGTTACGTTATTTTAGTAATTTCTTTACAACTTTAAATGCAAAAGCTTTGATGTGTACACTACAACTTTAAATAAATTAGACACACAAATCTGAAAATGGCATCATAGGGGAATGTGAAGGGGGGGGGGATAGGAAAATATCTATATAGTATAAGAAGTATTTTTTGTATTTGTCCTCCTCCCTTCGTAAGCTGCTCTGTCTATTAAAGGTAAGCAACGCATCTCCAAGTCATTAACTGGTTGCAGATGCCTATGGTTAGCGGTCGCTTGAAGATGAGTAGACCGCTTGCTCGTTTGCCAAGTTATATAAAATAAACACAGGCACTCATAAGGACTGCCGACTGAAGGGAAAAGTGAAAAAAAATGGAGAGTCGCGACAAAAGTGAAAAAAAAAATAATAAACAAAAATAAACCTTTCTGTGTTAACAATAGAGTTCAAAATTGAATATAAGAAAAATAAGTGAATAAAAGTTCGTCGAAACTGTTCCGAATTCAAATAAAAATGTTACTGAGCCATGTTTTTACATATGAGATTTTTTCCCACCAAATATCGTCTAACGCGGATAAAGAAGTTTTCACTTCAAAAAAAAGTTGCCCAGGCTATCATAGATCAAAACTTTATATATTTTTTTTTATATTACGACATCTAAGTGTTTGAATCTCAATTTAAATGCTTGATAAAAAGCTAGACGTTTTTGATCCATGGATCATTTAATGGCTGCTAATCGTAAAACTTGCTTCAGCTCTTACGAATGATTAAATATTTGTAATCTCTCAAACAATTTGTTCCTTTAACGTGTTTAATAATTTCTGGCCAAGTTTGTTACGTGATATATTTGCAAAGTTTTCTACGTTATGCAATAACGAATTGTCTATTGATACTATTAAAGTCTATAATTTCTTTCTGGTGTAACAACGTATAATGGATGTCAGATGTCTGAAACATTTTAATTATTCATGAATTTAAAGACCCGAGTCAATAAAGTTTATTAATTAAGCAAGCTGTGTAATAATATGTCAACATAATTATTGACCTGGGGTACTAAAACTAAAATCCAGGATATAGTACGATATATTAAGACGTTGAGATGAGAATTTTCGATAATTTATGAATGAAAATGTAGTATTTTTCTATATATTTAGCTATAATATGTAATGTTGTTTGTTTATTAATGATCCCTGAAAGAACTTATTCATAACGATTTCATCAATAAAAGATATGTACTCGTATCTTTGTCTATCACGGACGAAGCTGGGGCGAGTTGTTAGTCTACATTATTTTTTATTGTCCTAATTCCCCACTGTGGGCCAGAGGGCGTCTACAGTGCGCCGCCATGCTCTCTCGTGGGCTACGCTTTTAATTTCGGTTTATGTCCACCCGGATGCATTCATGTCAAAGCTTGTCTAGGATTCCGAAGAAGCGTGTGGCCAATCCATGACCATTTCATGACGCTTAATTTGTTGCTGGGGCGATTCTCGAAAGCGTACCAGGATCTCTTCGTTGCGAATTGTTTCCGGCCAAAATATTCCTAGGATCTGTCGAAGGCAGCAAATGACGAAGACCTGGACCTGGCATTGTAACATACAACGCACAGATTTCACATTGTTTTGCTGTTGGATTATATTTCTAACGAGTTACTAGTGTTTGATAAAAATTCTATGCGAAATAACTAGACCAATACCAAAATTATATTTGACCCAAACATCTTTAGTCAAGTAATAAACCAAATTCATTTATAAATATTATTGTCGCAATAATAGTTTTGGAAAGTGTCGCCTGGTCACGTCCGAGGACACCCAACACAAAGGAAAGCGGCCTGCCCCATATGCATTACATAAACACTCCATTGATTAATTACGACCATTACCGTCCTGGTATGTTGTTAGGTGACCATATAAAGGTTGGTGATGGTATCGATCGAATATTTAAATGACAATGGCCACTTATGTGGGTTGGTAAGACTGTGTAGGAATTTAATATCGTAAAATATAAAACTGTTTAGGTCACAGTATTTCTTTCTTAAAACTCAATTTAGTTGTGAAATTATCCCATGAAAACTTTTCTACTTAGATTTGAACGAATCGTTGAACGAGCGTTAGTCGTTACAGATAAACCGGCCAAGTGCGAGTCGGACTCACTCACGAAGAATACCGTTTATTGTATGGGAGCCCCTTAATATCTATTTTATTTTGTTTTTTAGTATTTGTTGTTATAGCGGCAACAGAAATACAACAACTGTCTAAGTATCACGGTTCATGAGATACAGCCTGGTAACAGACGAACGAACAGCGGAGTCTATTAGGGTCCCATTTTACCCTTAGGATACGGAACCCTAAAAAACTTGTGATATTGGAGGTTATAAACGAACAAGATTCTGCTGTGTTAAGCGACAACCGCTACCGCAAATGGTTCAAGAGCGATGCCAACTTTAAACAGCTTCCGTAGGTTTAAAGCTACCTAAAAACAAAACTTGTTTATACATATCTCTTGGTATAAAATGAAGGCGTATTTGCTCAAAACCTCGCCATTGATTCTGTTTTAATACACTTCGGAACAAAAATAATAATTTGGTGACTAATATATTACCTACTTGTAACTACGATGGTTCTGAATAAGGGTTATTTTGTACAGGCTGTAGACAAAAAAAGATAAACGTAACTTAACTTAATAAAGCTAGCTTAAAGAAACGACCTGCTTAGTAATAAAGCTAAACATATGTAAGTCCCAAATGGTACTACTAGTGGTACACAGTGACACAAAAATGGATTCTTCTATCCCAGTATACTCAAAAGATTGAAGAGCTATGTATATGTACCTTAATTTGTATTCACCTAAAGCACGTGCTGTACAATAAAGTGTAATTTATTATTGTTTAAATAGACACAATTACTAGTTACATGGAAAATGTACCGAGACAGGACATTGAGTTGCCCACAAGGGTTATCAGCATGGCATCAACGGCCCACAAACGACCAGCAACGATCTTATCAAGCGACACGCGTTAAAATTACCAATTTTGCTTAACTTGTATCTAAACGACTCGACTCCCTCATTTGTTGTAGCATGAGATACTGCATAAGAAGTTTATACCCTCATCTATATATGATAATATGTACATTAGGCGAACCAATTGCACTAACTTTGGACAACATACATACGTCATACGTCCACTGCTGGAAGTTGGCCTCCCGCAATCGATAAAGATCAGTTAAGAAAGAAAGATTTGTTAAGACAATAGGTCAAAATAAATAAATAATCAACAAAAATAAACCCTTGTGTAACAATAAAATTAAAATTGAATACAAAAATATTAACCACTTCAATAGCAGCTCAGCAGATACAGCTCGTTTTTACAGCTTTGTTCTACAATAAATGCTGGTAAGTTGCTCTAAGTTTGTAATTAAGCTAGATGTCTATAAAAGGCGATCAAAATACGAAGTCACCGCCCACCGCTCTCTACAGAAGAGAAACTACATCCTAGTTGCCGTATATGTTCATCATAAAATATCAGAGGCCATCCGATAGCGAAACAATCCATATTGCGGGCAATAAATTATAGTACTTTTTGCATTCTGATGTTTTAACATTTTATAGACACGTCTGTTGTAAGATATTACAAGCTAATTTTGCTTTAAATGACAGAAATGAATGACTTACTAATTCTTCACTAAATTGAAGGGACTGGGCACTAAATTGCCAAACTCTGAGAAGCATAATAACTCTATACAACGGTTCAATCTATCAGAAACAATTTTATCAGTTGTAAAACCCATACATACAACAATAACATTTGTTGTATGTATGGGTTGGCATGAAGTACGTAAATCAGAAGTGGGAATGGTCGTTAGCCACGTTGCTCCATAAAAAAGGGAATCAATCAAACAGCTGCCCCGTGGTCTATGAGTAGGTTTAAAAACTCCTATTCACATTCTTATGAATTTATCACCATTCTCCTCAGGTACAACGTTAATTTTAATCTATAGAGTGTCATCAACCTATCACATAATTGGCATTTGGCCTTCACTATATCTATGTATCTATAAAGACCCTTGTTTCAGTGCAAGCAGTATTCTAATCGCAGCGGTTCATTAAATGCAAATTTGATTATACGCTGTGTGTTAGAATTGCAAATCCGTGGGAGAGAGGTCAGTAACAGACGCCAAGTCATTCTATGAGGCTTTTGGTGACCGTAGTTTTGAAATGAGATGATTTATATTGTCATCTCTGATCGACCTCGGGCTCTTTGAACCAGTTGTCTTCCTGCTTTATAATAGATCTTCATTAAACCTGGTCGGGGACGTATTATAGAACGTGGTTGACTTTTGAATTCCATCAATCCACTATTGGAGTTTAAATTGTTATGGATGAGAGAAAACTAATACAATATTTCATTTAGAAAAAATAATTTTATTTAGACGCAAAATTGTTTTATTATCTTTGCTTTAGTAAGACTGGTAGATTGTTCTTAGAAAAAGTAGCATTTTTCAAATTTCATTTCATACAACAATGGATTACATAGAAATTAAAAATAGCAATCAAGAATTCTTAGTTTATTTCATAAGTTTTTCACTAGTATGGAACTAAATCCTTAGCAGTAACATTACATAAAAACTCAGGCTGTTTGTCGCGGATTCGCACTCATTTCTTATTTTCTACGCTGGAAATTATTGTAAAATGATTTCACGTACATTGAATACGAATTATATGCGACATGTGTCAAAAAGTTGTTAATATCAAAACATGGATAGGAAAAACAGTACATGGCACTGTACCATGTACTATTTTTCCTATCCCACGGGAACAGTTATATTTTCGGGATAAATATAAGGTACTCCATGTAATTTTCTGTACCCCTGACAATTTTCTTCGTAAATTGTATGATGATCGGTCGAGTTGTTAAGGAGTTAAAGCGTTACAAACAAACACACATTCGCATTTATAATATTTATTTTGATTAGTTCACAAATAACTAGGAAGCAATAATCGAAACAAAACTAAAACACGATCTGCTTTAAATATAGAACAATACAATTAATATGATAATAATCCAATGAGAAATAGAACGAAGATGTTCTTGACCCGCATTGGGCCACGCGTGAGCTCGGCGTGGGTTGCCACTTGCCAGGCGACTTTTGTTGATCCGGTTACGTTTTGTTCAACCCACGACGTCTCACAGAAACAGAATCATAATAAACATAACTTACTTTACGTGTAGTAAACCAAACGCGGTGATTCAAATCAACCTGTCTGTTGTGACTTCTCACTTTGCCAGGAGATGGCACGGGCCGTTTACTTTATTATTAACACCAGATTGGAAGACCGCCAAGCTCTTAGGTCGCTTGGGCAGAGAAATAAAGACAATTATACTACTTTTAATATTACACTACCGCCTCCACTTTCCTGTATTTCCCTCTCTTTCATAGTAAAAGTCTGAGAAAGAAATCTTTAGATTGTGTCGGGTTTTGTATAACGGTGGTCAAGCCACTTAATCCTCGGCCGCTGTCTACCGTATTATGTGTGAAATAATTTACGGAAATACATTAAGTAATACATCAAGAATTTATACGCCTTATTCTGATTGCACGTAACAATTTCGACACGTTACAATCACGAAGTAAGTACAAACAAACGATAATAAAACTCGAAAAAGTAAAAACGAAAACTTAATTAGATAATAAACTTTACAATGGCCTACGTCTTAATTAAGTACGGTTATAAAAACTGAGGTCGTGTTATAGTAGAATTGGCATAGACAATTGAGGTAACCAACGCACTCGCAGCGCGCGGTCTACTGTACTTTTAAAAATAATTTCATTGCCCGTAACCAAACGGAACACGCGTGGAACTGAACGAAATTGGAGAGACCTTGACACGTGGGGGATTAAACAAATACTCAAGGTTAATAAAGGTCATATTGTTCTGTGTTAAGGTACTGTCAGCATCGCTGCACAATCAACGAGTATATTACGTTTCTCGTGATTGAACAATTGCTATCATAACATATCAAGCTACGTGTGTTCTCACACTTAAGTCTTCTAACGATCGATTACGGTATTAATTTTAATTGTTCCATAAACAAATTATATCATTTGCTACTGCGTCAGTGGAGTATCCCTATCCCTTACTATTATAAATGTGAATGTAAGTTTGTTTGTAACGCTTTCACGCGAATACTACTCAACCGATCAACATGAAACTTTGTACACAAATTCTTGGAGGTATTAGAAGTAACATAGGATACTTTTGAACGGCTGAAACGGCTGGATTTCGAAGAAATTTACAGGGATTGTCCAGATTGGCACATTCCTGTGTTTGGTAGCCATCGGATCAACATAATTAGTGGTACCCGGGCGAAGTCGGGGCGGGTCACTAGTGCTTAATATAACAACGTCAAATTACTATCAACATTCCATCTGCAGTAACAGATTATTAAAAAACTAAAACGCATCTCGTTATATTTGTAAACTTTAAAACGCATGCACCATCACATGCTAAGACAACTTGCATAAAATACAATCAAATTTCTACCAAAACCCCTTGCAATAAAGTTAAACATTATTTACAGCTTAGAATGACATTGACGGACAAAACACGACGGGAATCCCAAAATGTAATTATAGATGCCAGACTCCGTGTGTTTAAAACACATGAAGGATTGTTTAAATACGAACTTGAGTTATGTGAACATATTAGAATGGACAATCACATCGAAAAGTGAAGCCTGTGGACCCTGTACAATAGATTGATGAAAATCGAAGTACTAGAGTTACCATCGGACGAACCATTATTACATAATCTATTTAGCTATATATTGTTTTATTTGACTAATAAATATTGACCTCTAATTATTTTTTATGAAGTCACATAAAAATATCGAAACCCCGAAACCCGATACCCAATACTAAAAACGCAATGGACTTGAATGCAGTTTTCATCAATAGAAAGAGTGATGCAAGAGGAAGGGCAATATGTATAATACATGCATTACATAGCAGGGAAAAGCAAAGGATTTCAAAGATATGTAATTTGGTGTCGTGAAAAACACATTTTTGTGGGCTTTTTTATGGAAGAAGGTAGCAAACGAGCAAGCGGACCACCTGATGTTAAGTGAGCGCTAGCCATAGACATCCGCAACAAGCAACTGTGTTGCAGATGTGTTGCCCACCTTTAATGGACAGAGGAGGGCATAGACAGGAAAAAAGATATTTCCCTTTCCCCGCTAACCCCCTCCTCGTCCAATCACTTCACTTTCCCGTCGTACACTTATGAGGAAAGGGTGGGAAAGGGAAGAGGACTGAAATTAGGCCTCCAGCACCTCACTCATCAGACGAAACGCAGAGTACTTCTACTTCACGCCTGTTTTCTGTGAGGTCGTGGTTTTACCGGTCGAGCCGGCCCATTCGTGCAACAGATGTTGGTGTTGCGGGCTCTACCACTGTTACTACACTGTAAACGCTGGCTAAACCTTACGAGATAGATCAATATAATATACTACTAAATTATATATCTTGAAAAGATCAACAAATAATCCTCGCTGGCATATATCTATAATTTAAGGATCGCTTACCATACCCATTTTGACTTCTAAAAAAATGGTCATGTACAGGTACTTTGAAAGCTATTTAGATGGATACAATCCTTTACACCATCTAATTAAAATCAATATCTTGGGAGCAATCGCAAAATAAAACCTTGCACGCGCAAAAATAAGACGGAACATAGTTTGCGGGATCCGCTAGTATTAATATAATCTATACAAATGTAAATCTATGTTAAAAGATAAAACTATTCTAAGTCGTATGTAATTATGTGTAAGCGACTGATCTTTGCTGATTTCCATTTGACAAGTTGCATGCATGGTTGTAGAAGATGCGTGCAAGCAAACGAGAGTATGCCATGGATACACCCGTACGAACCTTCAACCTGTTTTATTAATTTAAAAAACCAATATCTTATATTGGTAAGGAAATAGCATAAATAAGTAACTTACCTTAAGTTATATGCTCATCGTTAGCGCAAGACATTTCTACTAATGTTTTCCTCACCTGAAACAATACAATATAACAATTAATTCTAGCTCTTGGGGTCTTTAAGGCAATTGAGGTAGCATAGGCTGGTATATTCATAAAGGTTTACGGTCACAGTTACACCACGGCTAACACGTAATATTGTCACGGTAATATCATGCCATTTCATACAATAAAATGTTAAAAATATATCTTGTCATGTCATGCATGGTATTGTTTTGTATAAAAGGCACCCTAAGAACTATTCTGTATCCCTGACAATATTAGTACAAAATTTCATGATGATCGGTTGAGTAGTTTACGCGTGGCAGCGTAACAAACAAATGCACATTCGCATTTATAATGTTACTAGTGACCTGCCGCTAATTATGTTGATCCGATCGCTACCAAACACAGGAATGTGCCAATCTGGGCAATCTCTGTAAATTTCATCGAAATCGGTCCAGCCGTTTCGAAGTCTATAGGTCTATAGGGAACATACATACTTCGCTTTTTATATACTTTTTTTTTCATAAAATGTATCCTATGTTACTTCTAAGGAGGTATCCAAGAGTATGTGCACAAAGTTCCATGATGATCGGTTGAGTAGTTTCCGCGTGAAAGCGTAACAAACATACTTACATTCACATTTATAATATTAGTGTATTATAGTAGTGTATATTTTTTAATAACCGTCATCGGAATTGAAACTTCTATACAAGTTGGTTGTTTACTAACACTCCTTTATTCTACATCCATTCTATTCGAAGAGCAAAGGCAAAATCAGAAAAAAAAACGGAATCTATGAAAAACATTAAAAATAAACAAACCGCCATCTGTGAATTGCATCCCGTTAGCTCTCTTTATGAACGTCAAATATCTAAAGGTACAGAAAAAGGCATATTTCGAAGTACAAAAAACCAATCGATCGAAATTTCATGCTGTGGTATTGGTTTAACGGAAATCTGCTAGGCCTTTTACAAACCTATCGATTTGATTCTTGTTAAAATGTTTGAAATTGTACGGTATTTTCCTTACACTTCAGCTTCACCTATCCTTTAATTGAGGAATTCTGAGGCAAAACATCATAAATATGCCATTAAAAGTTATAATGATTGCCTTCTGGTCGAGTCCTGGACTTTATAAACTAATGACCTTAGGTTCTAAAAAACCTTCCTATTTCAACGCATCTAGAGCTTCTTTGGTGTTGGTAGTTTGCTCTTTAATCTTTAAAAGCCGACCAAGTGCGAATCAGACTCGCGCACGAAGGGTTCCGTACCATTATCTTTGAAAACGGCAAAAACATCATGTCTGTTGTATGAAGCCCTTAAAATATTAATTTTATTTTAATTTAATAGTTTTTTAAGTGAATAACATAACTCAACATTTCAAACGTCTACCTGTTGCTTTTATAAATATCGAGGACCAAAATTTAGTTTGTTGTGTGGGATACTTAAATGTTTATTTTATTCAGTTTTTAATATTTGTTGTTATAGCGGCAATAGAAATACATCATCTGTGAAAATTTCAACTATCTACCTATCATGGTTCATGAGATACAGCCTGGTGACACAGAGATAGACAGACGGACGGACAACAGAGGTTTAGTAATAGGATTCGTATTTTACCCTTTGGGTACGGAACCGTATCTACCCCAATATCGTTTAAGATACCAGCTTATTTTCTTTAATAAGCAGAACCACTCGTTGCACATTTTAATGGTGCTGTTTACGTAAACATTTCACAACATAATTATGGTAAAGCAGTTTTCAAATAATGATTACACCAAATTATATAATTAAGGAGCCACTTGGACAAGCTTCTTTAAATATCGCATTACGTAAATTGTTTTTATTTGCAATGTCGCATACGAAAAATGTCGTTCACCTACATAATACACCACTTAGCGTTTGTCAAGAATAATTATCTAAATTAATTCAATGTAATACGGTGGAATCTAAATCACACCTATTAAATTCTGTTAAAATAACAGTCTTTCTCAGAACGACACAAGACTTCCTTAATTATGTCGACTGTAGAAACCTTTTCTAAATTTATAAGCAAGAAGCTTATAGAGATTAGAATTCTATTATAGATTATTTTTTATCAGTAAAAGCATTAGGGTAACGAAACAATATTTCCAAACATAAATTCCATCTGTAGACGCTGGCTCATATGGAGTACTACAACCTAATACTCTGACTCCCAGCATGCCTTGGTTTGCATTGAAGTCGGTGAGTTTCTTGCACGGGTCTTCACTCTTACTTAATCAATTTCTATATGCACTACGGGCTTTGAGAAAATTAATAAATACAGCTTGCAGGATTGTAATAAATTGCTAGCGTCTGTTTGTCCATCCGATTGACTAGAGGTAAGTAAATAATTATTCCGGATTACAAGCGGTATTAGAAAACAAAAAAAAATATTAGAAACTCTTAGTAATTATTTTATGACATGCATACTATAATATTATAATTATAAATGTGAATGTAAGTTTGTTTGTTACGCTTTCACGCGAAAACTACTCAACCGATCATCATGAAACTTTGTACACATATTCTTGGAGGTACTAAAAATAACTTAGGATACTTTTTTATGAAAAAAAAGTATATAAAAAGCGAAGTATGTATGTTCGCTATAGATCTCGATAGACTCCGAAACCGGCTGGATCAATTTCGATGAATTTTACAGGGATTGTCCAGATAGGGACAGTGAGTGTTCCTGTGTTTGGTAGCGATCGGATCAACATAATTAGTGTTACCCGGGCGAAGCGCGGGTCACTAGTCATTTATAAAAATTACAGCATAATAAAAAAAAAAGATAATGCCAGTCGTACGATAGTTCAACGTATATCAACAAATGGCCAATCAAAGGTAATCAATCGATCACACTTTCCAATACCGCCAGTGTCAAGTATGCCGACGCATGTCGCCAATTCTTACCGGGCGTGAACGTGCTAGCCGTAATCATCGGATTCTTCACGGACATTCGCTACGTCTCTTGAGTCATTATTAAAAGACGATGGCATTTCAACATCGACTTCAAATTTCATCTCCACAGCCTGTTTACCCTTACGCATTCGGCTATCAAATATTACGATTAAAATACGTGAAAGCTTTCCTAAGATTTCCACTGTGTCATTTGTAGATTCTAGAGATGTCAGCTCGTTTAGGATTGGGAATATAATATAATATTAGGAATTATGCCGCCGGCACCTCACTCATAAGGCGAAAAGAAATACTTCTAACTACTTCACGCCTCTATTCTGTGAGGTCGTGATATTTTGCCGGTTGATCCGAAGCATTCGTGCAATAGATGTTGGCTGCGCGACTTACCACTGTTAAAAAGAGATAACAATATCACATAACAATGTTACAACTTAATCCCCTCCATAAATATATATAGGTCTTTATCATTAACAACGTCATACAGTTGATAAAACTCACAACAACTTTCACCGAACACGCCCTTTCGCTCATACCAGCTTTGCACATTTGTTCTGCACAGTTTCGTAAAAAAGTCCACTACCATATGTGCACAAACGCCGCGCCTGAATTGCGAAAACTGTAAAACAACTATTTGAACTTAATCATTTATATATGTAGAAAATTAAGCGGAAAAATAGTTTATTTCAAAATGATAAACTCTTTTGAATCGATTTTGATATTTCTTTCACTATTAGCAAAACTATATCCAGAAGAACAAAGGCTATATATGTCCATAGGTTCGAAATGTGACTGTCTGACTGACTTTACCAGTACTCAATGGAGTCACTATTTATTTCACCGACCGTATCGGATCATTCGCAGATGCCGCAGTCTTCAACACACTTAAATTTAGTTTCACTTGTATGTACGTAATGGGAGAGTCCAAGTTCAAGTTTGATATTCTCCCGCTTCCAAAGTTCAGATTAAATTAAAACTTTGCACAGTCATCAAGCATCAAATACAGTACATTTTTCTTAACTTAAATCTGACCATGATCATTTTAAGATTTAAGAGTTAAGTTACAAATAAAAATACGAAATGATAGCTTTGCCTATTTTTTGTGTTAAAAATATTAATTATTTTATACTAGCGACCCGCCCCGCCTTCGCCCGGGTACCACTAATTATGTTGATCCAATCGCTACCAAACACAGGAATGTACCAATCTAGACAATCCCTTTTTATTGAAATCGGTCCAGCCGTTTCGGAGTCTATAGGGAACACACATACTTCGCTTTATATATTTTTTTTTTCATAAAAAGTATATATATATATATATATATATTAGTAGTAACATAGGATATGTATGTATCCAAGAATATGTAAGTTTAAAAATGATCGGTTGAGTAGTTTTCACGTGAAAGCGAAAACAAAACGTGAAAACAAACTTACATTCACATTTATAATATTAGTAGTGATATTTTGAGGCTTTACCACTGTTCAAATTAATCGCGACAGATTCTCTCCCTGTCTCATTTAAACATCTAATAAATGCAGGAAAAAGCAAAAAAATTGCGTATTCTTTCTACGCCAATTAGGTAATAAAACGTAAAAGCTCCAAGTGCCTAAAGGGTAACGTTTAACATTAATTTTTCCACATTAAGACTGATTATAAAACTATGAACGCAGTCGCAGAAGTAATTACTTACACCAGTCCTGCATACCTTAAGGAGAAAATACATTAATACGGATTTTTAATTAAAACGCGGCGGAGATTTCTTTAATTTGCGCACCAGTTTGTCGCAACTGCTATCGCTGACATGATTAGCATATTCCTAAACAAATTAACTCGTTACAATGTAAGAGAACGATCTAAGATAAACTAAGACTAAGAGGGTGTAAGAAATGCATCGAACATTTTAACGAAGTATTTCTAACTTCTACTGTGCTGACACAACGTTCATATTTCATCCACGTCCTTGTCACAGTCTTTTTTGAGAATATCCTGTAAATACCTAAACCGTGGTTTGTTTATATTTTCCTTGTGTTTGTTTTGAACTATAAATTATTTAAACATTCTTAAATCCAGTGATTTACGGAAGGAATACAGTTATTCCTTTAACAAAAAAAGTAGATAGTATTTTATTACAGGAGTAAAAATGTTTAAGCGACTTTAAAATTATAAACCATTTATGGCAGTAACTGCAGATAATTTATCATAAATCTCCATTACTCCCCTGCTGTTAAAACGGATTTCGGCGAAGTAACGCCCCATTTTGTTGAAACTAAATGAATTTTAGAATGAATAAGCAACCAAAAAAATCCCTAAAGGTCGAGTTTAATTTGTTTTATGTTAGTGTAAAATAAACAAAACATAATTCGAATAAAGTATGTAAGTGAAACGATGAGTTTTACATTTAAGGCCTTATAGTTTAGAACGACTAAAATTTTTACATACATCCTGTTGATCTGGAATTTAAGCGGTTTAAACTTCATACACAAAAATAGCAGTGTAATTTAAGCTACATTCAATTTACTATAATTTAGTCTCGACGTTTATTATCTGTGAATCGACACAGTGCATAATATATAATCTGTGAATCAATCGAAACGTCAACGCGACGCTTATTGCTGTCCCACATCGGCGCGGCGTCGCCTACTTTTTCTCAGGTCGAATGACGGCCGCTTTCGTTTACACGTTATGTTATGAAAAGTTGAACATTGTCAATACGTTTCTACTAATCACATGTCATCTTCAAAAGTATCACTATTGACCGTTATTTGAAATATTTCACGCAACGTCGGTTGCAATCCTATCACTACCGTTTCCCAACCCAACACTAAACACTACACTAAACACATAGACCCAACTTAAAAGAACATAGATTTATACGTTAAAAAATATCCACAGATAGACGTAGTCTTCCTCCACCAAAGACCACAAAGGTCAGTTGCCTGCCAACTTGCAGAACTGCAAGACGTACCTAGGGCTGCATCGAAAGCTCCGGATCTACGATTTTTTCGCACCGGGACAAAAACTTGATAATTACTTCCCTCCTCTAGCTGTTTGAAGGTTAAATAAAAACTAAATCGCATTTTAAATATAAACGAAAAAAAAGTGAGCCAACCAGGTCCTCGTATAACCAATATCATGCGATTTTGACGATTTGGGCGCCTGAAACTGCCACCCGGGGTGAATGCCCCGGTTAGGTAAGATTAAGGCCTGTGCGTCGACCTGTACGTGGCCATCATTCGAGAACCTTTTGATTATAAGCTGTTGGTCTTCCTAAAATAAATAATAAGAATTACAGATTCGGAAACATTTAATTTTTATATCAACTACATCCTTTGTAGTAATTAGGATAAAGGTCCTTTATTGGATGCTGTAATCAGTAACTTAAATTACATATAATCAAATGTACTTGTAATGTTACTTAGTTCGTTTTAAGTTATTGTGAATTTCCTACTTTACTTAATAAAGAGTGCTTTATTTTGAGTGAGGGCGCAATTAAATTATGGCCATTATTAAGCCAGAATAAATCGATACTAAAGAAGGCAATGAGAAGGCCGATAGTTTAGCAAAGCTTGCAGTTTTAGATGGAACAGAGTATGAAGTACTTCCTGATTACTCTGAAGTTTTGTCCTATTACAAAAGAGTATGCATAACACTTTGGCAGGAACACTTTGATCAAAGGTCGAAGGAGAAAGGTATTTGGTACAAAACAATTCAGAGTCACCCCCCCAAGTGCCTTGGTTTGATAGGTGTGGACTAAACAGGACAGGACAAGTCATCAGTTGTATTGACTCTACGCCTTCATTCCGGACATATTCCGTGTGGTAGGTTTGCCTTCACCAATTGTGAGTCGTGCGACACTATCCAGGATGTGCAACACTTGCTTGCGGAGTGTGTTCTAAATAAGGATGCGAGAGAAGTACTGCTTAAAAAATACACTATAACCAGCTATAGTGTGGGGGAGTACCAATCCATCTTATATCAGCGTTTGACTGAAAGACCAGAAGCAGTGCGCAGTATGGTTCTCGGGCTGTATAGGTGACCAGGTATGTGCTTGTGATTGTAGTGTGTTGGATTTGATTTCAATTTTATAATTAGAGAATGTTGGTGCATGAGTTGTGTATGGGGAACGATGGGACTGACATTTCTTCTAAGACAAAGGTCTCTAATAAAAAAAAGAAGAAAAAGAAAGAAAGCTGTAATAACAAACAAGTCACTTTTTTGGTTTTCAAATATTATTTTCGACGTCGTGAAAAGTTCAGATTTATGGCGACAGACAGACATGCATTTGGGTTTTAATAAGGTAGTTGGATAAAGAATGACTGTAGTACTAGAGTGGATGAAAAATAAATGAAAATGATTTTTTTAAAATTATTAAAGTGGATATGGAAGTCGAAAAACAAATAACAACCAGTGCCCGGAAATATTGTCATAAACTTCGATTATCCCATAGGACTGTTCTCTTTGCCTTCAATTATATGAATCCGTCCAATGAAAAATGTGCACGCATCATTGTTCTCTTTGCTCTGTTTGTCTAATAACGCACCGCTGCGTACTCTGTTCTCAACGCGACAAAAAAGCAAAATCTAGATAATAAAACGTCGGCGATTGTTGTCTGATTTCTTTTCGTACAATCCCGCAATCGAACAAACATCTGTAACGGTTGTTGAATAAATTTAGATTTAATTCGTGAAGATCACGAAACTGGTGTTAAGAAATTTGACCCCCTAAATATGGAATGCCGTTGCTTTGTTTCTTTAGTATTAAATTAAAAAGTACGCAAAATTACGACATTCTAATGACATATTAATAATGTTTTAGCGGAAACCGATAGCGATGTGTAATATCTCATGTAATATATCCAGGTTTTTTGCATTGACTTTGACTTTTTCGAATTATTTTTCTTCTTTTTGAATTCTATGTTAAGATGCAAGGGTTTATTTTTGTTGATTAATTATTTATTTTAAAACTATTGTTTTACTTACTGTAAATTGTTATTGTATTTACTTCACAATAATTTTCTAATTTACATTTCGGGAATTGCGCGTCATTATATTTTTAAAGGCAAACAGAAAACGTAAAACCATACCCCTTAATTATTTTATATTTAATGCCGGATTAATGTAAGGTCGACGTGAACACGCGTAAGCTTTTGAAGTGGTCTTAATACTAAGTAACATTAAGCTGTCCTATTCTATGACTTGATCTGAATTGATGTGTCATTGTATGGATTTCTAACCCACTTAAATCGTAACATTAAATATTTTACAATAATATAATGTATATGTAATATACCCTCAATTCTTTTAGGCTTGATAAGTATCAAAGTATGGAGCAGGTGGTGGCTCAGCGGTTGAGGCCCCGACTTGCGTACGGTTGCGGGTTCGAACGGAACGGTATTACTTTGTGTAATTTCATTACCACTGATCCAAGAACGGTGAAGGAAAACATCGTAAGGAAACCGGCATGTCTTAGAAACGCCTAATTCGAAGAAATGTGACATCCACCAACCCGCACCGGGCCAGCGTGGTGGATTACGGCCCATTCCCTCTCTCGGAGAGAAGGCCTGTGTCCCTGCAGTGAGCAACATTCTAAAAAAAATGCTGATTTATTATTTATTATTATTAAGTATCGGACCCGGAAAAGTCCCCGGTACAATTGGAACAATCATTCATTAGCTGCTCTACTATTTTGGTCGCAGTTTTAAGTCGTTGGTGGGTTCAATCGAATCAAAAAATAATAAAATAAATTCAAGTACTTATTAAGTTTGTTCTTTTATGTAGCCATAAAGGCTTCGTAAGCCTTGTGTCACGTCACACGTGTAACTGAGTCAGACAGTCGCAACAATCTAACCAGCACATCGCAGCGGCGCGTTCAATCACTATCTCGATGTGTACCGCGTCGTGTATCGTCATTGTGCGGCTCAGCGACGGTCTTGTATCCTTTTCATCCCGCCCGTTTGTATCTATTTGTTTATTTACGGTCGTATTGTATGATAACATCTGACGCAAATTATGTAATAATATAATGCCGAATATTTACCGATCACGTTACACATACATATTGGCTACGATTAGGAAACCGGTGGGCAACCGAATGTTTCAGAGTGTATACTAAATCATAACAAAACTAAATGAACGATTAAAAAACTAAAATCTATAACCAAACAGGAACACCGCATTCTTTCTAACCTAATAGCGGTGGCTGCGCACGCGCCGGCAAAGACATCACACTTGGCCACGTGTCATTAGATACGCTAGCCAGGTGATGTTAAAAATAATATGACATTTAGTTACGCTGGATTCTTCGCATACCGTCCGTTCTTTAAAATAACAGTGCTCCCAGACAACGACCCCTTGGCCTAACGGTTAAACTACCTAGGAAGTGCGATAGAATTGCACCAAAATGCAAAATCTGGGGTATAATAATGTTGGCAGGATACATATTTTTAAATTACACTAGCGGGCCCAGAACACGCATTGCACGTTGCTAGCATCATCTACCGGGTGCATCAAATTAGGGGAAAAGCTAAAAGTTTTGCTCTCGTAAGTATTTTTTTCACCATGTAATCAGATTTTGTATAAGTACGTCAGAAAAAAGTTTATATAAAAAATTGAAATCACAATAATAAGCAGAGTTTGAACTAAAAAGCATATAAAAAAGTTGCGCATTTCTATTCGGAAACTGTCTACTAAAACTATTAACTTACTTATAAGTGTAGTGGCTGGATTAATGGTTTACTAGACGGATTAGTAACTTATGGCTTAATTTATCTAAGTTATAGATAAGTTATAAATCGCTACATTGGTGCTGAGATATTAGATAGGATTTTTAACCTCAATAAACGAACATTGTTTTGGATAGGTTATTTCACGTAAGAAACATCTTGTAACGTACCTTACCTGTTATAATATAATTGCGTTCCAAACAGCACAGCTGTATATTAGTAGTGCCAGCGAGTTCCGTGCCGTAACCCGTTACGACCGTAACGTCTGTACACAGCTTTACCTGCGACGAATGCCCCTCATTACACTCATTGAAGGTAATTCCCCGTAATTGAGTCGCCGAGTGAAGCCCGCTAAGTCTCATCACTGACACATACTTCTAGATTATTTTACACGCCAGTGTTGTTGGAGTTACTGAACGTTCGTTTTAGCTTTGGCCAATAAACCTGTATTTAATATAATTTTATATTTCTAAGTTTGCTAGACACATGGGTGTGATCGGGATTGTATGCTACAGAATTATGGACATTTATAGTAAATATTAACAAATTATTTACATAGAATAGATTAATGTAAGACGGGAGAGGCAATTGTTTCTATCTAGCCTTTTGAATGAAGGATATTATTGGTTTTATTTTCCCTTTATATTTAAACAGCGAATCCGCCCCTGCTTCCCGCGGGTAGTTGCTCGATATAAACTTGCATCCCCTATTCTTAAGATGAATTTAGAGAAATTCAATTTAGTGCTCGCTACCCTAATAACATAAATATCTGTGCAAAATTTCAAAGTCTCTATGCCCAGTAGTTTGGGCTGTGTGTTTATGTATCAATCATTCGTTTTTTTTTAAATACGTATATATTTAAGCTGAGCCCCTTGGTTTCACCCGCTGTGTAATTCAATTCAACCGAAGATTTTGCAGCCTAAACTCAACCCTATTTAATATGATTGACATATACTCGTACTAATGATATAAATGCAAAAGTTACTCTGTCTGCCTGTTACGCTTTTACGCCTAAACTACTAAACAGATTTAAATGAAAATTGGTACAGACATAGTTTAAAGCCTGAGGAAGGACATAGGCTACTTTCTAATGCGAAAAAAGGGTTGGCCTAAAAAATTTAAAATGCCGGCCAATGTTCCACGCGGACGGAGTCGCGGGCACACGAGACTAGTGTGTCTATAAAACTTAGATACAGTCGCAAGTAATCAACATAACAGAGTATTAAATTTTAACCCATAAACATTATGAAACAATGGTTCTTGAATGACAACATACAGGTGGGCGCAGGAAAGGACCACCTCAAACTAGATGGAGTAACCACCTACGCAACTTAAGGGCAAGTGTCTTCAAAATATGTTGATATAGACCACACTGGTCTTTCTTTTAAAATAATTTCTAATAAGCACAATAAAACATCGGCGTTAATCAAAGTAATTAAAGCGATAAAAATTCGACTGGCAACCCACATTCGCGGCAACAATTATAATTTATACGTGTTTTAATTAGAAGCCGCAACTGCCTCGAGAATCGAGACGAGCACGTGGGAGCAACTCGAATCACTCCAATGAGTCATTACCCTTATAAGTCAGCGATTGTCAAACTTTTTCCCACATCACTATAAGACGAGATGCGTTCCATTTACCTTAAAACATAATTACAGCTTGTTGGATTACTTTAACTCTGTAAAGGTTAATCCATTCATAGAAACAAATAGAAAACCATAGACACACATTTCCACATTATAAGAAATGGTTTTTCGGCTTTTAAGGGTGAGTTACGTTCTTTTAATTCTATAATAATCATGAAAAACATTTGCACAAATATTATAGAATTTTGTACTAAAACTGTTTGAGAGTTTCAGGGCGTTCTTTGAGATGTAGTTTCGACAACTGGCCATTGACGGAGGTAGTTAATATTAATATCCATTGTTACAACATAACGGCGTGTCCCAGCACTGCCATGAGACGGCACTACACTGTATATACGACGTTATAAAATTCAAGCAATATGTTCCCAATTTCAATCTGCCCATCCTTACCTAATATAGATAGGATGAGGTGAACGAGAAGAGGATTGGACAGAGGGAATGAAGAGGGAAAAGGAAATATCATTTTTACTGTCTCCCCTCTATCCCCTCTTCTGTCCATTAAAACATAACGCATCTGCGACTCATTTGCTTGTTAGGGATGCCTGTGGGTAGCAGTCACTTAACATCAGGTGATCCGCTTGCTCGTTTGCCACCTCCTTCCATAAAAAACCTATTTCGTAAAATCACATTTCATTTAAGTTCTTGCGTCATAGGTTAACTTACTGGGATAGACAGGTATAGCAAGGACTACCGTAGCAGGAATGGGCCAGGTCAATCGAGTAGTCAATGCTAACACACAGAATATCGGCATGACGTAGTTCCTTGGAACTTTTGCGTTTCGTTGTTAAATCGAAATAAAGAACGATCGATAGACTCCCTTTACTCTCCCCTTTTTCTTTGCTCCTCTTTCTTTCCTTTGTCCCTCATAAAGGGTTGGAACGCACCTAAGTTCCCAGACAAAGAGCATTCGCTCTGGAGCGATTCGAAAAGAATTTCGCTATCGTGTTTTAAAATATGTTAGTGTAATATTAAAGTGTCCTCCTTCACTAAATTGTCGATTCGATTGTCTACTTCTTTTCGTGTCGCTAACTGGACCAAGTGACATTTCGAAAACGTACGAGTTCCATACACTTTTCTTCGAGCGAAATCGCTAATCGGTTCCAATGTCTTGGCACCAACGCAGAAAATTTTTCATTTTAATACCTATTATGACTAAGTTATGTTACTTATTACATTTTGTTACAAGGGTGAAGCCGTAGGCGGAAGTAGTCGGTAAATGAACCATAAAATTGTATGTATTTCTGAATATTAACAAAAATAACTTTAAAGATCCAATAAAAAGTAATTAACTCCCAAGAAACAAACTTGATGGGTGGCTGTCTGATATTGTTTACGGGATTTTTTGCCTGATATCGTAAGACTTTGAAATATATTCACATACTCATTACTAGTGATCCGCCCCGGGTATTATGTTATGTTGATCCGATCACTACCACAGGGACATCTGCTAGGCCAATCTGAACATTTATAGCGACGACGAACTACGATCTTTCTCCCATCCCTAGTGGGTCATCGTTTATTAACTGAGTTTAAACAATATTTTATCAACACGTGCATCCAACGAGTTGTCCGCCATCAGGTTTGAGTAACGGACGAACTTTCACCGGCGAATAGTGGACCGATTCGTGCGCTGATCATGACACGACGAACACGACGTACAATACTATCGGTTATTATTGTATCGGAATCTTTGTATATCTTGTATCAAGCACGCTGGCTTTGGTACAGGTGTTGGATCATTGAGAGCGTATTGTGTTGATCTTTACAGGTTTTCAAGATTCAACTCATTTGATGTTTTCTGTATCGTATCGCATCGCGGATATAAATAGTACATTACCGCTTAATATAGTCGTTTTGAAATTATTTATTAAAAATATACATGATTAAGCCTTTGTAGCTTAATCTATAATCTCTGCC
Organism: Papilio elwesi; assembly: GCA_029849275.1. Taxonomy (NCBI): domain Eukaryota; kingdom Metazoa; phylum Arthropoda; class Insecta; order Lepidoptera; family Papilionidae; genus Papilio; species Papilio elwesi. Next base: position 10,102,774 of record CM056697.1, read on the forward strand.
TACACCCCTTTGGATTACGGGCGCGAGCACACATATGTTGATTTATAACTTTTTAACATTATTTTATTAAGAACATTATTCCCGAGAAGGGTTAACGCCAGGCAGGCGGCCGGCCGTAAAAACTGTAGCCAAAACCTAAACAGTATGGACTTAGGTTATATTGTACAGACCCCACATGGGTAGAGGGAGTTGAAGATTTGACTTATGAAAATTACCTAACCGTTAACTTCAGAAACCAAAAAAAAAAGCTGACGCCAACCTATAATTATTGGCGTGCGAACCAAATAAATTTTAAGAAATGTTTGTGAACAATTTATTTGGTACAGCGGAATACCAATACTTGTATCAACGTCATAGTTAATTTAGTATTAACAGGTTCGGAGGCACAACTTGTCAGGCTGTACGACTACCATTTATAGCATTCGAATTAAAAATTCAACGGAACAAAACTACAATGGTCATGGATTTGAGTGCGGTCCATTAAGTTTAATGGGGTTATGTTTTGAGTATCGACTTGTGCCAGCGACAAACCTTGCCATTGTTGCACAGTTGAGATGAACGTGGCCAGGCCTCACAAGAAAACGCATCCGTTGTATTGTTACTACAGAAGCAGGGCTAACGCGATTAAAACATTGTTAAATAAAAATATTTTATTTTATTTCTAGTGATTGATAATCAGGGAGCAGTGGTGGCACAGTGGTTTTGGCCCCGACTTACGTATTGTATGTCGCGTGTTCAAACCCAGGCTAGCGCTTTACTTTGTGTAATTTATCTCATCACTTGCTCCAAAAACGGTGAAGGAAGACATCGTAAGAAAACCGGCGTGTTCTTAGAACCACCAAATTCGAAGACATGTGACATCCACCAACCAGCACTGGGTCAGCGTGGTGGCTTACGACTCTTCCCTTTCTCGTAGAGGAGGCCTGTGTCCCTGCAGTGGGGAAATATAGTAAAAAAAGCTGATTGATTATAATTGATCGGTAAGCATATTAAGTTGCATTTACTATTTTCAAGATGTACTGTAATGAATAGTATTCAATCCTATCTGCCTTTCGCTGAGAATTCACAAAAACGTCATTTTTTTTTCTATTATTAGTAATTTTTATTGTAATTATGTATGATCTTATAATTCCAGCGTCCACAGGGCAACACCAAAATAAAATCACAAAGCGTACATACTTCCCCAACATCACTTCTTATTGAATGTATACAAGTTACACACATATCGTCACGTTTAGCAAGCGTAACTCGACACCATTGTATTCAAATCAATCATGAATGTGTCAGCCGATGATTTGGACGGACTTTTGACATTTATTGTACGTGTCATGTGCAAGAGGCCTACTTGACTCCTAAAGACGTGCGATGACGCGAACTGTCATCAACGGATGACATTTATGAGAGCTAATTAAGTCTGACCAAATATTGACACTTGCTAAAGTTAGAAGTCACGTTTTAACCTTACGAGGGTAGACAGAGAAAGGAATTGCCATCCAAAATGGATGACACGAGTGAACAGTCACTACAACAAAAACTAATTGAAATAAATACCGTTATGTCATTGAGTAGTAAATCGCAACAGCCGGCAGCGTGCTCCCAAAACAACTCTTGCGCAATCTTCTATATATAAAAGGCGATGTGTATATGTATGTTCATGAAGCGGCGGGAATAATCTATATAATAAATATCGAAGATATTATCAGGTAACGTCCAGTTCTGCCTAGAGGTCGTTCCTGTTTGGTAGCGATCGGAACAACATAATTAACTCAAGCCGGGCGAAGCTGGGGCGAGTCACTAATACATACATATAAAAGGCGATGTGTGTATGTACGTAGACTATAGACTCCGAAACGGATAGATAAATAAAAATTTCATGAAACATTCAGATTGGCCTAGCGGGTGTTCCTGTTTAGTTTGGTAGCGAACGGATCAACATAGCGCTACCCGGGTGAAACCGAAGCGGATCACTAGTTAAATATATAATGACGAGATTTATAGTTTAAAACGCACGCGCTGAAGGCCAACAATAAGATAAAATAACTAGACTGTCTAGATGCGATAAATTTCACCTGAGTTGCACGTACACAGTTTATTAATGTTATATTACGTACAAACGTACGTGCGAATTTGTAGCGAATATGTCTACAATACAACGTTATAGGACGTGATCACATTTTTTTAAAAATAGATCAAGTAAGTAACAAATTAGTGTTTTGGCGTTAGTCTTCTAAATGTAGAAACATCTCGATTTAACTGCGATATGGAACCGCTGCAAATATCTGATCGTAAAAAAACTTGGGGCACAACTTATAGGTTCATATTTTGAACATATACATACATAAATAGCGGTGGTAATTGACTGACACTCAATTCGATTCCCAACTAGCTAGTACTAATAGTAGTTTTTACCCCACTGAAAAAGGATAGGGTATGGATTTTTGGCAAATTACTACGGTGTTACGTAATTACTATAAAATACATGGCTATCTATAGGACAACAGATTTTTTCGGAAAGTAAAGAAAAAATTGATGTTGTAAATGTCAAGGCTATTTCTAACAGATTAAAATTACACATTGTATGTCATACTTAAGAAAGGGTATATGCGTAGATTTATGACTGTAGGAGTGTAGCTATTTGATAGCTATTAGTGACCCGCCCCGGCTTAGCCAGCGTACCACTAATTATGTTGATCCGATCGCTACCAAACACAGGAATGTGCCAATGTGGACAATCCCTGTAAATTTCATCGAAATCGGTCCAGCCGTTTCGGAGTCTATAGGTATATAGGGAACATACATACTTCGCTTTTTATATATTACTTTTTTTATAAAAAATATCCTATGTTACTTCTAATACCTCCAAGAATATGTGTACAAAGTTTCATGATGATCGGTTGAGCAGTTTTCGCGTGAAAGCGTAACTAACAAACTAACATTCACATTTATAATATTAGTAGGGATTGCTGGAGTGTTGTCAAGGATCATAAGTTACTGATACGTATTTTTTGTTAAATGGCGCTGTATTATATCCAAATACTAAATATCTATTCCGAAAAATCACGTTCAACGCAGAACTAAGTTCGGTACACGGCTAGTTATATCTGAAGAGCTCCTGCACGTAGCGCTTTCATAACAATTCAGCGCAAATTACTAAGACCAGTCGGCAAATTAGAGACGTGACGTCTTTCAAATTACTTTTTGACCAAAAAAAAACAGAATTCATTGGCCAGGTTCAACGCTCGTCCAGCCCCTGGCCAATGATCCTGATAAGAACCGAAGCTCGTACTGTCGGAATTGTATTGATCGCACGAATCGAATAACTCGTATAAAAACTAATCATTTGATGTTTTCTTTATTTCAACAAGTATTTTTTTGTTCAAAATAAATATATATGTGCTATATTTTATTATTAATCAAGGAATTAAAGTTTGTTACGAAATCATTTTATTCGAGACGCTTAAAGGCCGATGAACGGTTTTTGCCCCCGTTTCCGGTCACTAGAACAGAACATGCAGGTGATTTTATATTTTAGAATGTTATTCAACTTAAAACTCGTTTAATTCTTGTTTTGGATTTATATAGACCACAAAAAGTTGTTTTCCGTAATAATATTTTTATCTTTCGTAAGTAGGACATTGTCTACGAATTCATTTGTTTCTTTATGTTTATTTGACAAATACCAAGTCTATACATTTTTTTTTAAATGAACGATCTATCCATCTTTCTTTATTTTAATTTTGATCTGATTGTGTGCTGAAATAAATTAAATATTTAAAAATATATCAGATGAAATGCTATTGGTATTCAATTTAAAAACTTTTACGATTTGTAGGACTATTGATTTAATTTCTTTCTCAATAATATTGAAAAATCGATGCCTTGTTTCGAGTCAAGATTGTATCCATTTAGTATACGTAGAGGGCCACAAATTAATAGTAGAAAATCCAATACCAACAAACACACCGTCTATGAGAGACTCTCACAAACTTCTCCCGTTATAAATACAGCGTAATCTCTTTGTAACGAAATTCAAAGAACGGAGATTTTTATCCTGATAGACAGTTTTCTTATAGAACAAGATGGCAAACGGGCCTTCCAATATTAAGAGTCCGCCACACATAGGCCATCCTAAAGTAACAAATGAGTCGCAGATACGTTTGCCTACCTTTAATGAACAGATTTCCTCTTTATATTCAACCTCTCCCCGTCCTATCTCCTTTACCGTCCCATCCTATCCTTACTAGGAAACGATGTGATGGGGAAGAGGAGCGAAATTAAGCTCACTCATTAGACATAACGCAGGTTACTTCCACTTCACGCCTGTCTTCTATTGGGTCGTGGTATTTCACCGGTCGAGCCGGCTTATTGGTGCGACAGATGTTGTTGCGGACTCTGCCACGTACAACACACAACAAAGAAAAACAACTATAACCATAGTAATTTATAATTTGTTTTCATCGATATAAAAATGGCGTCGTGAAGAGCTTACACTGTAATTTTAATGCGAATATGTGACATCGGTAAATTCAATATGCAACTCACGTAAATAAGCAATTTTAGTGTTATTTTTACTCCAATTTGTTGTTAAACCATTATTTCATTTGATACAGCTTCCGTATTACGATTCGAGTATTTCCTATACATGATTCTACATATTTACGCGGACTAACAAAAGCCAACAAATAATATTTGGTATCAAGGTCGAGCGTACTGCAATCCGAAGCAATAATTGTTTTAACTGCGTACTACAGCGCTTGCGTATTGTCTTAGTCAACGATATGTTAATTTAAACCCACTTCTGTTCAAATTTGTGTGTGTGGATATTCTTTACGAGCTTTGTATTAATCAATGAAACCATTACATTGCGTACAAAGTACTAGGATTTATAATGCTACTTCAAATCCGGTAGTATAAATAGACTAACGGCCTGAGTAGAGGCTACCCCCTCGAGCTGAGCTACGCTTAGACTAGACTAACCCGGTGAGTCTGTAGATGCCACTTCCATTCAAACAGTGACAAGTCAGTCACAAACAAAAATATGCTACTTCTAAAAGCTAGGCAGTATCTATGACATTTTAATATAAAATGTATTTACCTATCTCTGTCGACGAATTATATATTGCAACATTTATGTTTTCTAAATATATTTAATGATTAACAATTCTTAATTGTAACGTACTTGTAGTCGGCCGCTAGAGACTTGTAGGCAAACAAATACAAGCTGTATCTAATTTAATTTTAACCAGTAACTATTTCCTCAGCATATTCAATAAACTTGTAGTTGATATCTTATTGGTAACTGTACTAAATTCACTTCTCTATACATATTTATGGTACTGGATTTAGTTACCAATTAAAATAGTTACTTTGAATCTAAGATTCCAATTATATTTCTTAAGCTTTTTTATTAATTCGAGTAAAAGATTGCGTATCGTATTATAGAATCTTACTCGTACAAATTATATAAAAAGATGCGTTAATTTCCAAAACCATTGGTATTTAGTAGTTAGTTAGTTATTGGGTTTTTCTCCGCAACTCTTAGTCTAGCGCGTATTTTGCGAATCCCTGCAACCCCTTATTATAGAGTAATATAGTCATCTATATAAATAAATAAATCTCGTCTGATGAGTGAGGTGCCGGAGGACTAATTTCAGTCTTCTTCCCCTTCCCGCCCTTTCCTTATAAGGATAGGATGGGAACGGGAAGAGGATTGGACGGGGAGGGGGCTAACGGGGAAAAAGAAATATCCTTTTTCCTGTCTACGCCCTCTATCCACTACAGGTAGGCAACGCATCTGCAAAACATTTGGTTGTTGCGGATGTCAACGAGTAGCCGTTCATTTAACATCAATTGATCCGCGTGAAAGTGTGGACTAGTAATCCATACTAATATAATAAAGATATCTATACTCATATTACAAAAAGGAAAGATCCAATTGTTTGTTTGTTTGCATTGAATACGCTCTGAACCTATTACCGATTTGAAAAATTCTTTCACCATTAAAATCCTACATTACACCTGATGAACACATTCAATAGAATTTTTATTTAAATTTTAATATTTTTTTTTGAAAATTTTGTGAAATACCCGTGCGACGCCGAGGCGGGCCCTAGTAAAATATATAACTGCATATATTTACTACAATTAATTCCTCGAATATGTACTTTTCAGACTTTTTTAAAATCTAATGGTTGTAAAAACATCTCCCGTTAAAGACATACGCAATAGCATCTGTCAACTCATCTCTCAAATCACCAGCCGTCAACCACTTATCATGAACCCCGCGTGTATATCAACTCAAGCGTAATCTCTTTGCAAATGTCACCGTGCTCATTCCCAGGTTAAGTGGTTAGTGACATTTAGCGGTCGTTTTGCACATCAAGGGTACCGTTAGTACGCCGTATCTGTGCACATCACTTTACACGTAATGGAGCGTGATGATTTAATAGAAACAATAAACAGTTATGAACCACAAAATGTAATATAAATATTGGAACCAATGCTCGGGAATGAAAACACCTTTTGAATGAATTGGAACTGAACTGATTTTATAGGTGGTTTAGATTTTAGCGAGTTTTGAAAAATATTTGGGAACCAAAAGTGTTGTCGACGATCACCCGTCCCCTTATTAATTGCTTAGGTAGCCCAGGAAAAACAAATTTATTCTAAAGTCTAATAAAACTATTTATATATATAAGATTTTTCTTTAACAGTGGTAGAGTCCGCAACAACAACATCTGTTGCACGTATTGGCCGGCTCGACCGGTGAAATACCACGACCTCACAGAAAACAGGCGTGAAGTAGAAGTACTCTGCGTTTCGTGTGATCAGCGAGGTGCCGGAGGCCTAATTTGAGTCCTCTTCCCCTTCGCACCCTTTCCTTATAAGGATAGGATGGGAATGGGAGGAGGATTGGAAGGGGAGGGGGTTGACGGGGAAAAGGAAATATCCTTTTTCCTGTCTATGCCCTCCTCTGTCCATTAAAGGTAGGCAACGCATCTGTAACACATTTGCTTTTAGTGGATGTCTATGGGTAGCGTTCGCTTAACATCAGGTGACCCGCTTGCTCGTTTGTCACCTTAGTGCATAAAAAAAGAGATATCCAGGTATCTATTGACTCATCACGGTATCTCTGGAGACATATGGCCTAGAGAAAATTTGGAAGGAATATTCCTTTCGCCGAGTAGAGGTGGCTAAGAATGGTTTTTACGAAATTCCACCCGCAAGGGGGTTGCGGTGGCGTTTATTAATAAGGCGGAACGAAGTTTGCCAAATCAGCTAGTTATTGATAAAACAATTTAGCTTGCTTCATGAATATTTAATATAAACCAAAAACAAGATTCCGAAACACACAAAGACAGTTTTTGTGTTTCATAACCACAAAAAGAATAAGTTACGACAATAGACGTTATATTTGGTTTGATTTCACTAAATTTCTGATGCATTAGCGGCACCGCTAAACAAGTTATGAAACGGTTGTATGTTGCAGACAGACAGACAAAGCGCGACTTGTGTAAGCATTAGGAGGCGGCAGGACGGCAAGTAACCGGTCTATCAAGAAACTTGCGTGTTGAAAACACTCGCTGCGTACAGTGCATCATGTGCATCTATGCAACTCTTATATTTTACAATCAACGTCGTAGATTATAGATGATGGAATCCTACCTATTTGTAAAAATAACGCCCCGATTAGTTCAGAGGCCTGAATAATAGTACTATCATAAATGATGTAGACAATTAAACGGTTTTTGTTGAGGTCCTTTAAACTCATGATGATAAAGAAACGGTAGGTGGTACTGAAAAATTGCAAAATGTTAGCTGATTACGCTAACTGCATGCAAAAGCTAATCTTCAAGCAACGTCTGCTGGTTCATAAGCCTTTCGTCGCTTCAACTGTGTAACGACATTACAGAGCAGATAATCTCTGAAAAATTAATTGCTATGCTAGCTAAATAAATATAGTTTTAGCAGTTTTGATCATGATAAGTTTTGCCGCTAGTATTTTTTAATTGCCTTAAGACAATCAAACCACCGTTCATTTAATGATAATTAATTCAGGAGACGTAAAGCCGTCCAACGTTACAGGTAAATATTTTCTGCTAACGATTTTACTTGTGGACATTCCTAAGAGAAAGTACAATCAGCGTTCGTGTATAGTTAGCCAACTAAAATGCCATCTTCTCTACTAAAGAGACGCGAAGAAAAGACCAAAAATGCTGAACCTGCATTTGGTTAAAATTATGTTAAATTAATATATTTGCGTTATAAAGCGTACGGCTTTTTATTCGTTTTATAATGTATATTATTTTAAACTTCTGTTATTTCGCATAAAGAAAATATAACAGAGTATAAAAAAATGAAAACACGACTTTGCGTAAATAACCCGGAACTAATTTCCATTCGCACATCTTCAGATCGAACGGTGCGTGAGTAGGAAAGACTTAAGAAAGGAAATGACTTCTTACTATTCATTGTAAGACACGTCAAAGCATTTAACAGATCGATGGGTGAGCGATGTAATGATCGGGGAATCCATTTTCGTTTCGACCATTAACTCAGTTGCCCCGGTGAGCGCACACCAAGCGGAACTGATTCGGCTTATGGCAGAAAGTGATTTTACAACATGAAACTAGTAGCTTAAAATTAGAATGATATTAAGTTTTATTAATTAAAAATTTACGCGAATAATACACGCTAGAATAAAAGTTATTCAACACATTTTATGCGTTTATTTCAAGCGCTCACGTGGGGGGCTGGTTAGTGCCCGTAACGTAAACCTCCGTCCAAACGTCACCCAAAACGTTAAATAAAAGCGATTAAATCGTTTTATTCCAATAATAATTTATTATTGGAGCAAAAGCATGTTATAGAATCAACTTAAATGAGTTGGAAGAGTTTGGAGTACTGAGATACAGGGACGGATCTAGTTCAGACTTAAAACTCACAAACTTGTTATGTTACCTTTAAATGCTACATAAACACACTTGAAATTGTTTGAAAAATAAACCACTTATTTATTATTATTAAAAACAACTTACAATTTTTCTAAAACGGTGATATTATTTTGGTTTAATAAAGAAATAGTATGTTGAACAATTTATTTCACATACTGATAGGTTAAAACTAATTTGCTCACATATTTATTAATATACAAAGAAAAATATTAAATAAATTTAATTAAAAGAGTAATATTGTCCGAGTTAACTTAAAAAAAAACGAACCTTTGGCTAGGGGCGATTTGTAAGACGATTGTACAACGGAAACGGAAAACCGAAAACATATTATTACGAAAGAGTTTATTATAGAAACCCCGGCAGTAATATCATCTACCGAATTAAAACAGAAATCGTGACAGTTCGGTTGACGGTGTCATGTCGATGGATGTCATCAGATAACAACATCTATCAAGTCAATACTACGTAGATGCTAATCAAAATGACGTGCATGTAACATCGAACTCACTAAAACGATAACCTCGTTTCCATTATACACAATCTTGAACTGCAAATTATTTAAATTTACCACAACCCCGTTACCGGTTTCAGATCTATTACATTCAACTGAATGATCTCGTAATAATGTCAATAATAAAGGAGCAAACGAGCAGATAGTCTTCTGAAGTGATGTGATCACCGCCGAGCGTAACTATCCATGACACCGCAGGACCTAGAGCTGCGTTACCGGCCTTCATTCATTAAAGTACTCTCATCTTTAAAATGTTAAGAGTATCTAGATCTAGATAATTTTTTTAACTGTATCCGGATTTCGCCTAAAGCTACTTTTTTATAGTACTAGTTGGCAAACGAGCAAGCGATTTACCCGATGTCAAGTGATCGCTACCCATAGACATCTGCAACTAACTAATGAGTTGCAGATGCGTTGCCCACCTTTAATGGTCAGAGGAGGGGACAAACAGAAAATGGTTATTTCCAAATTCTATACATCCCCTCCAACGTCATGTTTTCTTCCCCTTCCCACCCTTTCCTTATAAGAAAAGGGTGGGAAGGGGAAGAGAAAACTAGAATTAGGCCTCCGGCACCTCACTCATCAGACGAAATGCGGAATACTCTTCTTTACGCCTGTCTTCTGTGAGGTCGTGGTATTTCATCGGTCGAGCCGGCCCATTCGTGCAACAGATGTTGTTGTTGTGGACTCTACCACTGACAGTTGCGTACTCTACCACTGACAAACTTTCCGTCCCTTCCCCAAATAGTATTTGCTTATCTGCCATGCGCAATGTTAAGCTAGTTCATTAGGTTTCCAACTAGTAATACTTCATAAACTTCCAAAAAAATTCTTCAATTCTTTGATTTACCGAGAATGTACTAAAATCAAAACATTCGACTACGTACGTATATCGAAAATGTAAGTAAACAGAAACGTAATATTATGCCAAACCCCTGTGGCTTTTTCTACCCTCATTTACAACCCCTTTAACAAACCCCGGTTTCCCAGAAGTTACTCAACCCTTCCCCACAATAAAACTAGAAACAACCCACGCAAGTGAACGACAATATTTCAACGTGAATCAATTACAAAGTAGAAAACATTAATAGTATTTTAATAACATAAAAGCCTCCCGCGATCAAAAGGAGTATGCAGGCATAGATTTTCATTTTGCACAATGCCTGAACACTTTCATTGCTTTTCACACATTTATAAGTACATATATATGCAGACATGCTCAGGCACCCGTCATTTTATTTTACTACCTCTATCACTTTTTTAAATCTAACAATCACTTTTTTCTTTTTTAAAGTGGACAAAGAAACAACCTTAAAGTGTCTTCACTAAGCCTACTAAAAGAATTCCACAGCTCAACGCCCGTGCGCTTTACTTTCACATAGTTCGCCAGTGATCTGAGTTCAGACTACGGAGAAATTAAATTGTTAATTGCATTATTGAGCGCTAATTTACTCATGTATTAATATAGAGGTAAAAGATTGATCGTCATGGCGAATGTTTTCGAAACCCTCTGTCCAACAGCAAATGTCGGTATGTGATGATGTAATGGAAAATAAATGTATATTACATGTAGTGTACACGTGTAAATGTATAACTTTTCCAAATCGAGATGGAAATTTTGTAAACAAATTCCAAAATATTATGGAAAAACAACTTTTAATAACATTATCTTATAACATAAGCCTTCTGTATTATACATATTCACTTCACTTTATCTCATGCTTTCCAAAATATTACAACATTCCCGATGACAGCATAAAAATTGTAATGAGCGCCATATATGGTAGGTGATGTTTGTTTGTTTACAAAATTTCCATCTCGATTCGGAACAATATACATTATATTTACAATAGAACAACTGAGCAATACACCAGTATTCATGTTATTTGTCAATAAAATGATAATTTATTATCTATTACAATTAGTAATTGCAATAATTCTTTAAGCGCATACGGAGCAAAGCTGCCAGGAGAAACTCAACGATTTTATATATCAAGATAAGCACCCACATCCAATTTGTAAGAGACGGTCGGTACCCATTAGCTCAGCTCAGAAAGATGTGGAAAGTTGATAGTGTGTTGTTAATAAACAAATATCTGCCTTATTTGAACATCGATTCCTAAATAGCGAAGAAACTGCAGCACGTAGACATTTAAATTGCTGATTTAATATTTATCTCCTTACTACTTGTTACGATTGACTTTTACTAATGCGCTCTACATAAGTCTAAAAAGTCCTATTCTCTTGGTATATAAAAAAGAAACAAAAAAAATGACTGAACTTAGTTAAGTTCGCCGTACAAAACGTAATTTCAATAAACGGGTAACCAAATCGTAAAGTCGTGAAACGTACGTGGTGCGATTTCTAAACCGAACGCCGCAACTAGGCGTTGTCCGAACAGCTGTGCAACACGCAACTTGACCACCGCTTAGAATGGTTATGTTCCGTTTATATGCCTTTATCTTGATTATATTATATTATTTTATACTGCATACTATTTATTTTTTAATAATACAAAGCTCATACTTGACCTACAATTCAAACTAACGTCTAATCTAAAAACAACGTCTATAACAAGTTGGCTGGAAGAGTACAATCTGTATGATATTATAATGTTTAATACCGGACGTATGTCGATTTGGAATCTATACCTTTCACTCAAGTTTAACATTTAAGATGTTTCTTTAATTCTTTATTCGATTGGATCATGATCGAGTAATCGAATAAAACTATCAAAACACAATATTAAGCGTTCGCTTGACCACACAAATAAAAAGCAGCGACTTCCGCAAGTTATCGGGTCGTAATTCGTCCTCCATTAGTGTGCACAATGAGTTTATTGAATAAAGTATTCCTTGCAATGAAGCGAAACGGACCGCGTGGAGAAATCGACAGCCCGGTTGAATGAATCACGAAAATATTAAATGCAACGCATCGAATACAAAACTATGTAGGCATCGACCTTAACGATTGACATAAATATAGTACACCACAGTCGAAATACATGTCAATACTTGTTAAATGAATTAGATGAGTTTGTGAGTGTAATGAAATACACAGACACAGTCGTATGACATCACAGTTCGCATATTGACTAATTCATTTTCCATGAAAAATCATTTATATTGATACATACCTCAGACTATAATCCTTACTTGACAAAAGTTTGGAAAATCTAATTGTGGTTGGCAACACTGAAGGCAAAAGACCACGACGCCGCTCACCAACAAGATGGATCAAGTAAAAGACGAGCTATCCTTCAAATTCTACACGGTCTTAAGAGACTCGCGAGACAGAATCCGGTGGAAGCAGATCATCCACTCCAGATACAACCCTGATACTGATCCTCAGATATGAGGGACCGACCCTAGAGAGAGAGATGACCCCTACGGGAACAGCCTTAAAGTCAGGATATACAGTAATATATAATCTGTAATATACAGAATAAGTTCCAGAACATTCGACTTACTAATTCATTTATTTTAAGGAACAATATGATATTTGACGAGATGTCAAGAGTGTATAAATATGTACATCATCCATGAAAAGTGTCTCAAAAAAAAATGAAAAACAATTTTCTTATTTGCGTTTTTTTTATAATTTCAATGAAATACAAGCCAACCACATATCCAATAGAGCGTGAAACACAAAGTATGCGTTCGGTAGAGTATACACGCATTTCCTCGCAATCGCACATGATACTGGTTTGTGCAAGACAAAATCTGCACCAGTTTTTACATAACATACCTCTCACAATTACATTATCTATTATATATATATTAATAAAGTATGTAAGCGAACTGTAGTTTGAAAAGTATACGCATATATTAAAAAAATAAGTAAACAGGAGTTTTATACTTCGAAATGTTGATAACAGCTGAAAGTACGAATGATTTTTGACTAATCCGTATTGTAGACAGCATAAGGCTACACATATATTGTGTGTGCTTTTAATTTTCCAAAGTAGCTATTTTACTAATCTTTTACAACACTCAAGAAAGCAGGATATAATTCTCTTAGAAATTGGTTCTTTTAACACAAGATTCTCCAAGCAGTCGGTGAGAACAGACTCCACTTAGTGAATGTGCTAGTAACGGCAAAACGTGGTGTCGTGGTGTCATCTCTCGTCTTTCAATGGATCGTAGAAATGCACGCTCGCATCGCCACTAGCTCTATCGCTGTTCCATTTCACAGGGACTAAACAGTTATTTCGTTGCGACAAATAATACAAAGGTGTAGTATTTCTATTTATATAGTGTTTGCTATTCTTTTAAGTGAGAGGCAGTGTACTTATATCGACCAGATTAGTGGCTTACTCAAGAGAGATATAAGGAGTACCCATAACCAACAAGCATGTAAACAACAAGATGTATGGATGTAGAAGCGAGATAAGTATGCCAGGATCACGCCACATGGAACTCCAGGACCTCTGCCTATATCTCTGGGTTACGGGCGTGAGTGCATATATCACTAATCTGATCGATATAAGTTCTCCTAAGGCGTCCCCTGCCAATGCTGCCGCTCACTTTTGCAACTTATATTTGTTTCGATACTCTCTCTTCACTCATCCTTTCAACTGCACAAGAACATTTGAAATGCAAAATGTCTCTTCTTGCGTCACGTTGGCGTTTCAACTGAAGACATGACATAGTCCTTTATTTGCCAATAATTTATTTAACAGTACCGTAAGAATTCCGAGTGACTTATAATATTTCTGTGATATTCTGGTGTACTTTTTTTATAATCGATTATTACGTGGAGAACGAATTCACTGTTACGAGAGAAACGAGTTACAATTTAATCATATCGCGAGTTACATTGGGAGCTCAAAGTAAAGTGTTTTAAAAAAGAAACTAAGACTTTATTTATTTAACAGAGAACTGCTCACAAGGAGCACTGCGGACGAACTGATTAAGTTTACAACTGTCTTTCCCATGAAGACATCTGAGTACAATGGAATTTCTTATAGGCTATTCTCTTATCTTACAATGAGTGGCTTTCTGTGAACTTATGATAACTTAATGCTAGTTATGGCTACGTAACTCCTCCGCCCGAAGAACGAAGCGTACTGGAGCTTGGGGTTGGGGTGAATCTTCGCCATCAGCCCTTAGATCTTGCGCTTCTTGTAGCTCGACGTCAGGATGTAGAGTTGCACGCCGGGACTTGTGTTTTCTAACTGCTTTATTTATGATATAGCCCGTGATTGTAGTACATAATGCAATAAGTAATATTATGGTCAGCCAGCTAGGCTTATTTTTTATTATTTGTTGTTTTTCTAGTATGGCATTTGCATCTAAAACTTGCGCTTTATTAAGCAGCGAGTGGATATTGTCTAATTCTATATTTTTAATCTCTACTATAGTGTTTGATGCATTCGGGAATTGGAGCTGGGGTAAAGGTATAGTTTCCTTTATTTTTATATACCTTTGGTGCGTTTCTAAGATGTTATTTCCAATTCTAACCTTACATTGGTCGTTGATGGTTATTAGGTTGGTTCCTTTGATCCGCTGATATTGCGTTTCGTTGTTACATTTGGTGCGAATAACTGTTTCCTTTTTCAATACAACTATCCACGTATTCCGCTTGATTTGCTGGATGAGTATATCTCTATACGATGCTACAACTCTGGTGCAATTTTTTGGTTCCTTTTGTTGCGTTATTATTTGTGCAATACAATCTGTTGAGGATTGAAGTGGCTGCCACTCGAAATGCTTGCATATTTGTAGGTCTTCTGTTACAGATGTGCAGGGCCCTTGGGGGTATGCGAACTCATTGTTCCCGAGTATAAAATAGGTATGTTTGGGAACAAGCATGATATCATTGGGGTCAGGGATCGAATACAGGTGAAGGAGTGTGTACATTTGAGGTGTTACCAATGGCACTTCCAATATAAAATTGAGACTTTCGTTAGTGCTATATGCCTTAACATCTATGCTTTTCTCTATGTTATGTATGTTTACAATTTTGGGTTCAAAGGGTAATTCATATTTAACATTATTCTTTACTCTACTCAACTCGTCTAATAGTTGGTTAGGGTTTACAATGCTCGGATGTAGCTTATTCAATTGTGCAAAAGTTATTGCGTTCTCTAACATAGATAATTTGTTATACAATAGTTGTAAGCAATTCTCTATTTGTATGTATAAACCTAAGATATTAACCTTATTATTTAGATAATCTATCTTGGTACCTAGACTATTTATGATATCAGCTAAGTGTCTTTGGATGTCTCTCATTACTGTAATATCTTTAGAATATTGGTCCATAAATTCTTTCATGATACTTAATGATTGTTTTTGGTAAATATGATTATTCATTCTAATTTCATTTATTTCTTTTTCAAATCTAAGGGCATCTTCGTTGTCGAGGTTGCCCGTTATGGCCTTTACTATTGAACCTAGTCCGTTGATAAGTCCTCTTTTAATTCTACCTTGTGAATATAAATGTTCGTAATAGCTACTTCTACTGGATCCTAAATAGGTTAACTTATTTTCTATAACGTTAGTGATATATTCTATTTGTTGCCTATACACTAATCTATCTCTATGTGTTTCCTTATTGTTATTTTCTATCCTACTAAGGTTAAGGAAAATTTCTTTCGTTTCCGTGTATAATTCTCTGAATTGGGTCAGGTTATAAACACAAATAAGATGATATGTGTCTATTTGTTGCTGTACGGACGCTTCCTTAAGGATCATCAGTCCGTTATGATTTTCCACGGGTTCTATTACACTTGAGGCGAACCGGAGGACGCTTATGATGGCGATGCATCTGGAACAATATTACGACGAAGCATTTTAAAATGCACTCTAATTGTTTTTGCATTAATATGTTTTCCTACAATCTCTGCAATTTGATTGGGATGAATCCTAATGATCGTATACGGTCCTAGATAACGCGGTTCTGTCTTTTTACTACGTGATGTTTTAGCTACTTGTTTGTAGACTTTATCACCTACTTTATATCGGACTTCGTCGGTGTTTAGATTTATCTTATTTATGATGTGTTCCTTCTCTGTCGCTAATTTACTTGTTACTAATTTATGTGCTATTTCCATTTGTTTCCTATGGTTATCCACATACTCTTGGTAATATTCTTGAGGGTAAAATATTTCTAACGGGTTTCGACTACTGGTATGACCGTAAAGTAACTCGAATGGTGAGAAATTAGTTGCCGAATGAATCGTATTGTTATATGCGATAATTGCATTTCGCATTAAGATATTAATGGGATTCTTATTCGTCAGACTTTGCAATCTTATCAATTCACCTAAGGTTGAATGAAAACGTTCAATAGGGGAATTAGAATTAGGGTTATAGGGTGTCGTGAAATGTATTGAAATATTATGTGAAGCACATATTTCTTTTATTATATCATTATCGAATTTATGGTCGGAATCCGTTGTAATTTTAGACGGTATTCCTATTACTGCAAATATTTGTAGTAATGCTTCCGCTATGTGTATACTAGTTGTTGCTTGCAAAGGTATTGCTTGTGCGAATTTCGAAAAATTATCTATAATTGTAAGAAATGTTGAGTTATCAATTGTGTATAAATCCATAAACATGTGTTCCATTGGTTTTGATGGGGTTGAAGTTAAGTTAATTGGCAGTTTTAGAGGATTTCGTTCGTATTTAGCTTTTAAGCAAACATCGCATTTATTTATATAGTTTTGTATGGATGTAAGCATATTTTTCCAATAATAATTCTTTTTTAATTTCTTAAATGTTTCTTGAATTCCACGGTGGATATTTTTACCTTCGTGATACTTCTTTATAATTGATAGTTGTTCGTCTTTCTCATGTACCAACATTACTTTGGTTGTGCATCTGTATAATTTTGGGCCACGAGTGTCAAACACTGTGTTATAAACTTCGCAGAATAATGGATATAAGTGTTCGTCGTGAAAATAACAGTGAAATTTCCTATCTGCTATTGTATTTTCCTTTAAGAATTTAATGATTTGTTCTTTCGTGTTATTTATAGGGATATAAACATGCTTAATTGTGAAGTTATTTTTTGACTTATCTTCAATTCTATATTCGGTTCCGGGGGAACTCCTAATATGGAACTGTTTTAGTTGCTTATCTATTGCGTCTTCGCAGTATAGTAAGTTTTTGTTTTTATCGGACTCTAATTGTTCATTGTTTGGACTTGAAGTGGTCGGTATATCGAACAGTGATGATATATCTAAGTCGATGAGGTCGGGGTTATTTCTAATAGGGATGTCAGGAGGTGAACCAGATAAGGTTTCTATAAATTTTTCCATAGATTGTTCGGCTGTCATTTGTGATGGAATGTCCAGTGCATTTATCTTTATGCGCGATAGTGCGTCGGCATTTGTGTTATACTTGCCTTTCTTGTAGACAATATCATAATTGTATTCCTCTAATTTAAGTCGCCAACGTGTAAGTTTTGAGTTGGGGTCTTTAATGTTCATGAGCCAAACGAGGGGTCTGTGATCAGTGTATACGGTGAATTTCTTACCATACAAGTACGGTCTGAAATACTTTGTCGCCCATACTATTGCTAATAATTCCTTTTCGATGGTCGAATATCGTAACTCTGTTTGTGATAACGTGCGTGATGCATATGCTATGGGTTTATCGGTACCTATGTTTCCTTGAGAAAGGACAGCGCCAATAGACACGTCTGAAGCGTCTGTTGTAAGAATGAAAGTTTTGTTAAAATCCGGGTATTGTAATACGGGGGCGTTACATAAAATCGATTTTGAATTTTCGAATGATTCTATGAACTCTGGGGTATGGATAACTTTAGCGTTTTTCTTTAGACATTTGGTGAGTGGTTTTGTAAGTTTTGCGAAATCGGGAATAAATTTCCTATAGTATCCCAACAAACCTAGGAAAGACTTTATCTCCTTTTGGGTACTAGGTATGGGGAATTCTTTCACGGCTTTAATTTTTTCTCCGTTCGGTTTTACACCTTCACTTGATAACACATGGCCTAAGTAATTCACTTGTTTTTGTAAAAATTCGGATTTGTCTAATTGTATTTTAAAATTGTGTGCTTTTAGTCTGTCGAATACCTTTCTTATTTTTTGCAAGTGGTCCTCTAGGGATGTTGAATATATGACTATATCATCTAGGTAAACTAAACATGTGTCGTTAAGTAAATCGCTTAGTACATTAGTCATTAATCTCTGAAAGCTACTTGGTGCATTGACTAGACCAAATGGCATCCTAAGAAACTCGTAATGTTTATCTAGGCTGAAAGCTGTTTTTTCTATATCGTCGGGATGCATCTCAATCTGATGATACCCTGAGGCTAGGTCTATAGTACTAAAATACTGTGCTCTTCCTAATTTGTCTAATATGTCATTTATATTCGGGATGGGGAACTTATCTTCCACGGTTTTTTCATTAAGTTTGCGGAAATCTACAACCATTCTCCATTTAACTTTTCCGGAGGCGTCGGCTTTTTTAGGCACTAAGTGGATCGGACTCGACCACGGGGATTGACTTTCCCTAATTACGTTTTTACGTAAAAGTTCATCTATTTGTTTTTTTAATTCCGCTATTTCGGAAGGGGGTCGTCTATAATTTTTTGTAAAAATTGGGGTATCATTTGTCAAGCGTAACTTATGTTTTATCGAATGTGTAAATGTGAGAGGTAGCTGTTCTGCGTAAAAAATGTCTCTGTATTGATAACATATTTTTCGTATCTCCCTTTTTTCCTCGTCATTTAAATGGTTAAGCCTAATTCGGGATAAATTTTCTTTTAATATTTCGTCAACTTCGTTGAAGTTAATTTTATTCAGGGATATTTCCTGTGAGTCTTTTTCTTTTAACGTTTCGGGAAGTGGTTGGAGTTTAATGTTTATCTGTTTTCTAAAATGCAAGGGTTTGTCTGTGGTATTAGTTATTATTATGCTAAAAGTGCCGTCTTTAACTGAGACTAAAGAAGTTGGTAGGTATAAACCTGAAGGCGTTTCGAATCCCTCGAATAAATACTCTCCTTCTTTCTCGTTAATTAGTAAGTTAAATTTGGACTGTGTATGTGGTTGTAAAGTATATCTTTTCTTGATGTCTTTCCTGATTGGGATTTGTGTATCGTTAATTTGTAGTATCATACGTTTGAGATTTATCTTGGTTTCGAATCTTTCTAAAAAATCGAGACCTAATAAGCCTATGAAATCTTTATCAAAGTCAAAAATTAAAAATGAGTGTGTGGAATTAGTGTTAAACACAGATGGTAATTTTAAGTTAATAGCATTATTTAATTTTGATGTACCATGTACCGTGATTATCGTGTGAGGTTGAATATAGATGTTATCTTTTAGATCGGGGTGATTGTTAATTATTCGTGGGCTAATTAATGATTTAGCAGCGCCAGTATCGATTAAAAATCTACCACCAAGTTCGTTTATGTAAATCGATGGTAAACCGTTATGGTTATTAATATAGGTTACTCCGGTTTTAATTCTTTCATAATCTCCTGAAAATTTTCGTCGTACGTATCCGCGTTTTCCGTTTTTTCACGTTCGGAATAGTTTTCGTCCTCGCTTTCCTCATTTTGTTGATAATTCATTTTATATTTAGATTCTTGTTTAATTGGTGGTTGTCCTGGTTTAGGGTAGAACTTATTATTTGAGTTATTGTTACTGAAAGATGCCTTAGAATTTGTGTTTTGGTTACCCGTATTATAGCTACTAGGTATAGGGTTATTATTTCGATACGTTTTAAGTTTTGCTTCTTCCTGTATCGCGATCTGAATCGTATGTTCGAGGCTGGTAGGGTTGTGCATTCTAGTTGCGAGGGACACAAAAGGACTGAGTTGCCCTATGAAAACACTAATGCCCATTTTTTCGTAAAAACATTTTTTCGAAGAGTCTAGACCTATCAGAGTATATGTTAAGTCTCTAACCCTATCTCCGAATCTTTCTAAGTCCATTTTATTCTTAGCTAGATTATTTAATTCGTGGACCATTGTGATTTCATCGCGAACTTCGCCAAACCTACTCTTTAAAGCGTTCTTAATTTCGTGCCATGTTTTAAAACTAGGTAATTCTGAAAGAACTTCTATAGCTTTACCTCTTAATTTCTTTACAATTAGGCATCCTATGCTAGGATCATTTTCTGGGTTATTTACGATTTCTAGTACGTTTTCAACCGCCTTAATGAAGAAATTCAGTGTCTTTTTATTGCCGTCATAAGATGGTAATAACTCGCTAATTTTTGCGTACTCGGCACTGGCCGTTAGTAAGTTCTGATCTATTTCTATAATAGGTATAGTCGCTTGTGACGTCTGTGCCATTTTATCGTAAAAAAATAAGAATTCGACCAATATTCTATTAGGAAGAATCTATTTATTTTACAAAAGGGTAATAACCTAATATAGCACAACTGAAATATGCGCACTCCTACGGAAATAATCGATAACTTACTACTAACACTTCTCGAGGATTAAGGAATAGGAGCAACAATGGTAGGATACTCGGCAAACAAAATGTTATCGCTTACCCCAAGAGCATTTTCTTCTACGTTGCCTTTGCTTCCTTTCTCGACTGGAGGTGGACCCAGGAATTCGCCGCTCTGCTAGTCTTGTTACTTTATCACTATTACTTGGCTTGTTGAGTTCTTTTTTAGGATATGTGCGCTGGGATTTTACCAAACGCTTGCTATATCCTACCTTTTCGACTGCGCCAGTTACATTGGGAGCTCAAAGTAAAGTGTTTTAAAAAAGAAACTAAGACTTTATTTATTTAACAGAGAACTGCTCACAAGGAGCACTGCGGACGAACTGATTAAGTTTACAACTGTCTTTCCCATGAAGACATCTGAGTACAATGGAATTTCTTATAGGCTATTCTCTTATCTTACAATGAGTGGCTTTCTGTGAACTTATGATAACTTAATGCTAGTTATGGCTACGTAACTCGCGTGAATTTGGATTTTTTGAATTCCGTTCGTCTGATTTATGTACTTCATTCTGTACTTGTTTGAAAACTAGTTCATGATACGGCCGCTGCTGATTTTAAACAGAAAACTGGTAACGTTTCGACGCAAAATGCATATTCGTTTGCGAAACTGTTACAGTTTCTTTTACCGTAATTGTATGAATATGTATGATTTAAATGAAATAAATTTTTGCTATACACTTAATTTAATTTTTATCTTGATGCAAGTACAATATTTAATGTAAAAAAGTTATCGTGTTTTTCTCAATAAGCACTAGATAACTCTCTTTGCGGAAGAACTTTAACATTAACAATGAGTAAATCAGTAACAACTCTTTATAACGACACTCGATTTAACGACTTACTCCTTAACGTCGAAATTACTTGCCTTTGGTTGGTTTATCGTGTTATCTATACAATGATACACTCTACATAGCACCACGCTTACTTTGACAAGCTTAAGCCTCCACCAAGCATTAAAAATGCACTTGATCCAGCAAAATTACTAGAAAAATATCTTTTATGTATTCAATTTGATCCCACAGCTAACTAATATATGAGTAAAAAAATACAATGAAACTACTGGAGCAATAACGCCAGATGAAGATAATAGACTATATTACTTACGCAATAAATATCATTATTTAGTTGTTTTACGTTTGTATTGGCACTATATTAGTAAATATATATGATAATTTTATCAATTTTGTTTTTACTCCAATTAACAACTACATACACCAAAAAATGCACAATCTCGGAAGAGTCTTATGGAGTTTACATTGTACTTGATAAATAAATCTACAAATCTACTTGCCTAGTATACTAAAGGTATCTGTGGCTTAATATTTGACTCAAGTTCTAAATTATAAATGTAAAATGTATTAGTTGATATCCAAGTTGGACGCAATAACTTCAAACACGTGTATTAATATAACCTAAAAACTTATTTTCTTCTTTCCCCTCTCTGTCTTCGGTTAAATAATAAAATCAATGATGACTTATTCAGACTAGCAGGAGTTCAATTGCCTATTGAATGCAAATAGAAAGACAAGTCATAATAAATATCGCAAAAACAATCTTCGTGTTTGTTTTATCCCACGCAGACAATGGCCGACGCGAGAGGTCGAGGGCTCAATCGTGAATGGTGGCCTTACTGATGTTAACAATACAACAGCCTGCTATAGGCACTGAAGTGTGAATGAGAGAAGACAAGAGCTCGTAATGTTGGTATTACGACTAAATCTAGACTATACTAATAAAGCATTTACACGAATTAGATCTTAGTTTAAATGCATATACTATTTTTCATGGCATTTGGTAGACAGTAACTAAAATTCGATGTAGGTATTGTATTGGTTCTTTAAATACAGGTCAACCTATATATATATATATATATATATATATATATAACGATATGTAAAGATTCTTTGTATGGTAAAAGTATAACTGCTGAGGTATTTCCGTAAACTATGACATATTTTGGGAGCTATTCATTACAGAAAATAAATGTAACATGTAAAGAATGGCAAAGCAACATACAACGAGAAAAAAAATATCTTAAAGGCAAATATGGATGAGTTACAATCACAATTCACAATTTCAATTGATTGACAATTGAAATGAATCCTGAAAATACATCTAAATCGGTCAAGCTGTTTCGAAGTCTATGGGGCACATACACCGCCTTTTATTATATATGTAGATAATACAATAAAGACATGGCTGAAGCGTAATTTTCGTACTATAAAAATAATATTCAAAGGTATAAAAATGACCCCATTCTTTAGTGTAATAATGTTTTAATT
The DNA here is from genome assembly GCA_029849275.1 of Papilio elwesi. Classification (NCBI taxonomy): domain Eukaryota; kingdom Metazoa; phylum Arthropoda; class Insecta; order Lepidoptera; family Papilionidae; genus Papilio; species Papilio elwesi. The sequence goes on from CM056697.1 coordinate 10,125,961, forward strand.
AGTTAAAAGATTCGTGACAACAGTGCGAGGTCGAGAGAAAAACAACAAGTTAATTAATTTTTCACACGCGCAACCTCACAACGTTCGGCCTAATTTTATCGTGTGCATTACCACGAAATGGCACATGCGAAAAAACCATCTAATTACAAACAAATAATTTACATTTCAATTAAAAATGAACAGCTTATACATAGTCTATGGTCAGTTCTCTATTGTTCGGAGGTTATAGATGCTAATTGACAGGAATTGTGGATCTATGGCAACTTAAAAACAGATCCTATGGGCAGAGATAATTATGAACATATCAACGTATGTCACCTTAGATAAGGTAATTCCTATACACTTAAACACTAAAACTACTATACTAAAATAATAAAAGTGCATTTTTTTAAAAGAGAAGGGGGCAAACGAGCGGCGGGAACACGGAGGTGATCAACGACGCCCTGAACACCCACAATACCAGAGAAACTGCAGATGCGTCGCCACCCTTTAAGAAAAAGATAGGCTCGCTTCTTGAAGGACCGTCCTACTGGTTTGGAAATACCGCCAAGGAGAGACCATTCCACAACGCGTCTGCGTAGAACGAAATTCCGCGAGAACCGCACAGTTGAGGAATGGCAGCCATCCAGGTGGTGTGGATGATACCTAACGGTCTGTCGTGTCGTCCGATGACGAATTTTACTGGCGTTTAATTTTACTATACAAATGAATTCTTCGTCTCGCTCTTACTTCAATATATTCGAAATGGGTTAATGAGAAAGACAATTTGAAATGATTTTATTACTACCTATGAGAGTTTATTTTAATTCGTAGCATTTCGGCAGTTCATAATTGTCACAATAGTTCATAAGAACGATACTAACATTATGTATTCCACAAGATTCCATTAGTTTTTAGACACACATATAAAATTACTGTCAAAATTCAGTTATTCGTTTTATATTAAACGTATGTACTTATCGATAAAAAAATAACAAGTTTCTTATCACTCTTAACTCGAATGTTTAACGAGGAATTCAAAATATGGTTACTGTATTCAGTGCATCAAGAAGTTTTATAAGCGTACGCGGCGAGAATCCGTTATGATGCCATCGACTTGTTTATGGTTCCATCCTCGCATACATCATGAATTATGGTCGGAAACTTGAAAGATATCACACGCACTTATGGTAATAGAGATAAAACTCAAAATTATGCCTTTGTTGTTATAACTTGCTAGTGAGCTGACTGCATACGACGGAGAAATTCGTTATAAATGAAAGTCTTAACTAGCCGAGGCGTTCAAATGTTTATAATATAAAGGCACGCATGGCTTTAGCTTTAGTCGTGCTATGGTTTTACGTAATACTCTCTCTTAAATCTCGTGCCAAGTGCATATTAGCTATTAGATTCTTAGTAAGTCCATTACGGAGTATTGTAATTTGGGAAATATTGACTGTGAAGTCAATAAAGGTCTAAGTTCACTACATGGAAATATACTACTTTTGGTTTTGTTTGTAGATTCGGTGGTGAGGCGGGCCATGAGGTTGATCGGCGGCCAAAACCTTAATTAACTCAGTCTCTAGCAAAGGCGCAAAGTGGCTAGCCCCTCGGTATTTTACAAAATGTATTTTGGGAAGTGCGCACAAGAATTATACGAGTTAACACCCCCATCAGATTTTTACCATCGAACGTTTATAGACTAGTCGTGTGTGTGAGTGCCTCCATCATTTCATAGTAGGTATACTCATGTCAAGCGCTAGTTTATTCTATAATTTCAAAAAAATGATCGTGTGACTCTTTGCGGATTTCCATTTTTTGATCTTGTAACGTAAATTATGTTATAACGAAATAACTTAAGATGTCTGTGAAATTATTTATTTAAATTGCAATTGTTTAGAAGACACGACAAGGATATAAGGAAATGTCAAATGGATACACTTGTGTTTCACAAATAAGGACCAAATTACAGGAAAACTATAACACACAAACAAAACAACAATTAAATATACACAATTCTTAGATGTAGATATTAGTGATAAATAACCCATCAAAAATCTATGGTCTATTAAAGTAGTTTATGTAAGTATACACAATAAATTAAAATTTTGATATACGTTAAATTAATTACCAAGAACTTAATATGGAGTTAATACGGACCTCATGCAAGGAGCGATTAGTCTATTGTCCTTTTTTAGTTCGTGCCATCTTCCCTGGAGCATGTTATTTTTTTATCCCGCTTCATAGACAATTTGTTTGTTTTTTGCAATTATATGTCGTCGGTCATTCGATTTTATATTCGAATAAAAATTTAATTCGATTTCATTTTATATCTATATTTTTTGAAAATTCGAAGAAAATATGTTTTTACCGATTTACAATACATATTTTAAGAATAAATGAAGCCTCTTAACGACATCGGACAGCTCAGCAAGTAAAATAAAGTTTATAAACTAATTACAATATCAGTGTCTTAAATTATTTTGAATTTATTTATTTCGTAGGATGTATTTTTAATATTGTTAGTTTGTTAATAGTATACAAAGATCTTAGAAAAAAAAACTAGATAAATACCAGTGATCAGGTAGCTTCTAAAGGCAGCGTGGGTGTATGCATTATCAAATATCTCATTTGTTGACAATGACTGGACGATGCTACCAACGAGAAAATGTGATGTAAGTTATGTTGAATGTCTACCGCATGCTGCCTTCTCTCCCTGATTTCGATTGATTCCAAATCAACACGGACATATTACGACACAGAAAAGGCACTGGTGGAATTACATGAAGACGGAAGAGGGCGCTGGTTCTACAGAAATGGAAAGTAGCATGGAATTATTGTCACAAAAGAGATGAATGAATGCCGATCAGCTAATGACGAACCTAACGAGAAGTGCCATTTGACTATCTCGGCAACGGAATTATCTTAAATCTTTAATCACACTGACAAAAGAAGACTTAAGTACAACCAATTATTCCCAAGGAGGGTTGGCGTCAGGCAGGCGGCCGGCCATAAAAACTGTAGCCAAAACTTATACAGTATGGACTACACTCATACTGTGCCCACCCCACATGAGTGGGAAAAGGGCAAGGAGATGATGAAACTAATTACAATATCATCATCGAAATGTGTCCTCACTTGACAAGTGAGACAAACCATTGTTTGGTTCGTATTCGTATTGTACCGAGCTTCATGTTGACAATAATATTGAATAACCAAACACAGTTTGGTTTGTAGGTGATGTCATATAAACAACTGAATCGGAGCACCTTTATATATATGTATATATATATATATATACACGTACGACGTAGTCCTATGGACATTATTATTATTAACTTTAGCTTTAACTAGCTTTATTATTAACAGTCAAGTATATGCTAAAACAGTAAGGACCATTAAACGGTGGCTTTAATTTCTTTATCGAAACTAACAAATGGGACACAGCAAAATAATCATTGATGAGAGTAAGGATGTCCAATGTAAAAGAGACCTACGTTAAAATATATATAAGTATCAAATTCCTTAAACAAATGTGTACTATCGTAATGATGCAATATTTTTTTATTCCGACGATAGTAGCGCATACATTAGGAGATAAAGACGTGCATGGAAGATACAAGATAACGCGCGTCTATTTTTGAAACTATGGCATAATGCAGCATCTCCATTGACTTCTTACGTAACATCATTGAAAAACAGAATACTATGGGGTATCAACAAAGTCTTGCAATAAAGTTTTCTGTCTTCATTAATAAGCACCAACATATGCCACACAATTATCTGATGGTAAGTTACAAGCTTACCCATCGGAATACAATCCATGATAACGGGGAATCCCATAGCTTTTAATATTCTTACTACTGTTGAAATAATTGATAGTAAATTGACTTGTCAAGCTCTGAAACTTGGATTGCCTATTACTGACACAACACATTACAGCATTGTTTATACTTAAGTGCATATTCCTAATAGCAAAAGCTAATATGAAAGTGCGATCAATGGCGGGCGAGGTGCACGCATTCATCAGAACAGCGGAGCGCATAGAAAGTTCTTTACGAGCCGACAGACAGACCGAATGACAGTAATTTATTATATGGAATACTCGAGAGATGGGCGGTCGCGATGTTTTTGTACTTGGATCCAGCAAAACAGATGGTAATGAAAACAGAATTATCCTAAGACGGGAAATGCGATTTGCTAACGCAATTTCGAATAGAACTATTTCAAAAATCGAATATTCTATTTTTTTAGATTACAAACTTTTACGTCCTTCAACCGGGGTAGACTGAGATGGGAATCACCATAATTATTACTTGACAAGTGTAGCTGGTGCGGTGTCAAAATGGTGTCTGATCTCATCCTGGATATAATAATTTATCTGTGTTTGTTATTTTAAAAACATTTTTCTGTCGTTGGGCTGAAAATGGAAGCAGGGTGCGTTGACATCTATGTTTTCTTTCTCTAACTATATTTATATCCATTTTCTGATTAGAGATTTAAAATGACTTATTGAAAATGTTTCATTGTCTATGAATAATAACAAGAGACAACGTTTTTTATATTTTTTTAGATTTTAGTTCTATATTCACGGGTATTTTAAATCCTTTGGTTAACCTGTCGTTTAAGATTTCATACAAGACTTGGCGAATAAATTGTACGAAAACTTTTATCTAAGTTGATCTAAAAATAAAGTTTAATTTTATAATAAAATGAAATAATACTTATATATCGGCAACTTAATTAAACAATAAATACTCAAGGTCGGTTGACTCACACATGGGATAATCCGCGGCGTTTGAATCACACAATGTACTAGATTAATAAATTTATACAACATACATATATTTATACAAAACTGTATGTATTGTATTAATTAATTGCACAAAACAAAATATTACATTTTTATAATATTTGTAATAATTTTTTAGATTACGAATTATGTCCCGCGTGATTTCCAATAATCCAATTGAAGAAGGCCGGCGAATATGCAATATCTTCTTGATTATTCTTCAGAACCGCTATGGTAACAAACTCTCGGTACCATGTTGTAAAAGTTATATGTCATGTACATATTCAACAACGGATTTCTAAAAGCTAATGGCATAGATTTGGCATAAACCTTCGTCTCTTGTCCACATATACACATCTCGTTCGCGTATACCAAAGTGGGATATTTAATAAAAAAATGACATTAAATTTGGTGGACATTTTAGATAAAGCAATAAAGAAAGTGTTACAAGCCTAAATATTTTGGAGTAGGCCCTAACGCTCATTAAAAACTTGGACATGTTAACATACTTTTAGGAATGTTTACAGATTATAATATTGTGTAATATAATTTGTATAAATTCCCAATTTGTATTCGAAATGTCTGCATTCACTATAAAACATTTTTAGAACATTGTTTGGATGCGTTTCATACACAACCGACGTTCTTACTATATTTAAAATTCAAATCACTGCGCGCCATAAAATAAAGACATGCTTTTTGTTTATATTTTTTAGAAGAAAGACATGAGACCTGTCATTAAAGGCCAATAACCTACCGCTACTGGCCATTACACTAGGGTTACCATGTAAAAAAGACTTTTTTCCTTTTAATAAATCATTCATCACATTCAATCAAAAATCGTACCATTATATGCTAATATTTTGTACATTAATTTATTGTGTGAAAATGTTGTTTTGTTTGATTGATTCAAAACTTCTCACATTTTCTTTTTCAAGTTAATGGCGCATAGAGACATAATTTAAAGGCATAGGTACGAGTACATACGTGACCCAGAGTACTAAAAGAAGCTCGGCCTCACAAAGCCGACAAATAAATCGAGTTTCCAGAATTTTTACGCACATAAATATAAAATAATTAGATAGCTTTTTATTTTGAAATATATGTTATTATTAACAGCTAATACATTTTAATGACCAGAGACTGCATAAACATATTAAATTTCCTGTAGTCCTACCGATCAAGAAACCCGTTGATACATTATTCTTCCTGTTGAATGCCCAAGGGAAGCAAAAACGTGATCCCTGTAGCCTTAATGGGGTTTAATGAATATTTAAACGCAGTAACAATCCACTCTTTACAAAGATTAAAATCACTTCAAAACATTTATTCAGACATGATTTTTGTTCTGAAAACCATTTGTTGAATTGAACATAGCTGTTATTTTAAACAGTTATTTAAATACGCAGTAGTGTAAAAAATATTATTATTAATATGTCATGTAAGCTTGGAGTTTCATTAATTTGTATTTACTTCTTAACTATACAAAATGTATAGACAAACAATTAACCTATAAATATAAAATAAAAACTAACTGTGAGGTTTTATAACGAACATGCAAATACAGATTCGAAAACAATTCATAAGCTTTTACTTCTAATATACTTGTCAAAACAATAAAACAAAATACTTACAACGATAGAAAGTAAATCCGTAATACCAAGTCAAAGGAATTGAGTGTTAGATCACGACTCGCCGGTCACTGCACACTCACAGTCAAGAGTTTACAACGTATTTAATTAAGTAGAATAAAATACACTAAAATAAAATGAACACAAATAAGAAGCACTTTTAAATTAAACCGACAATACGTTATTCACACGACGTTTTTGAACGTTAATTTCAAACGGAACGCGTTACGCTCTAAGATGACAGTTTGAAATCCAAGATGGCTTCACGCGTGCGCACTCCGCGGCAACTCAGGTCGGTCTGCCAGCTGCCAGTCACTATCAAGTATATTCGTTTTGTTTTGCGCTTCAACGCGCAACTCCAGTGTATGATAATGGGACCCGTATTTATTTTTCCTGGCTCACTTGAAGACCATATTCAACCGGTTAAACATATTAAAAACTCCCATGAATTTTTCATATTCCCAAATTTTAGGTGAAATAAGTTTTCTTAGTTTATAATAAATAATACGACTCCCGTTGTATATTTAATGAGCACTAAAGGTTACAGTAGTAATAAGGATAACGAAACTAAAATTCTGGTGATGTTAATCATAAACTGGCTTCGTTATAATTATTATTAAAAAATCGAGTGTAAGCCTCACGTGGTAGATGTGAAACTTTTTTTGTGACTGACTTGTCAGTACAGCTACACCGGACTTGAGGCGGCGGGGCGCAGAAGGCACCTAGCCTAAGCCTCTTTAGAGTAAATTTGCTCGAGGGCTCCCTCCATAGAGGGTGCCTCGGCTCGGGCCGTTGCTTTATTATTATTACCGCATTTTGAGGCTGCCGAGTTCTTAGGTCGCTTCGGACTCTCCATGGAGTGACTGAATTCTAGGACCCCCGAGGGGGAACCTAAGCTTGGGCTGTCACACGTTTAGCATTCAGATTCTAGGGTGCTCGAGAGGGCTGAGCCTCAGCTCAATTCAGCTCAGCTATTACCGGATTACATGTGATACTTTGTATTCTGGTTAATTTGTAGGGAATAAGACTAATACACAGAGACAGAGCGATGGCGATATAAGCATTTTATGAAAAGGAAGAGTATATAAGATAGCTGAATAATTACGTCGAACGAGATCTAAACATCGGCATAAAGCGCTGAAAAAAAACCTTAGAGTAGATCTATAAGGAAAAGTTCACAGGAGCAGGGCCTTCAGCGGTTGTAAAGCATCAGGTGAATAAACAAATTTCATATGCAATCATTACACTTTTTGTTTAATAAAACCTTAAACTTTTTCGTTTCATAGTATCGTCACACCGTCCCAAAAGAAGTTGGATTTCAAAACTAATCGTCTCATTATACTAATGTTTTGTTGGCGTGGTTAGAATCCTTGCCGAGGAATGTACAGCCGGCATGACAGTTTACACAAGTAGCATAGGCTGGAATATGGAAAGCATAAGCGTTGGATCGAGTTAGACTTATCTTAACTGCGATCGTCTGAACCAGCATTGACCTGTTAGAGGGAAGAATAAGAATGTGTTTACATACTTATATTTAGTTATTTACGTTTTGAATAGCAAAGATTAAATGTATTTATTTTAGAGTTTTTTGCTTGCATGTGTAAGTTCAAGTTCTATAACTTTCAATCCATTGAATATTTTTCAAACCGATGTATATTATACGTAAAATATATTTAAAAAAATCAATTTCAGTGTAATACGAACACAGCATTTTGCTGTTTTTATTTCTTATAATAACTAATAAATCAGCCTTTTTTAGAATGTTTCCCACTTCAGGGACACAGGCCTCCTCTCCGAGGGAGGGAATGAGCTGTAATCCACCACGCGGGCCCGGTGCAGGTAGGTGGATGTCACATGTCTTTGAATTTGGTGGTTCTAAGAACATGCCGGTTTCCTCATGATGTTTTCCTTCACCGTTTTGGAGCAGTGATGATGAAATAAATTACACAAAGTAAAGCGCCTGTCTGGGCTTGAACCCGCGACCTACAGTACGTAAGTCGGTGCCTAAACCGCTGAGCCACAACTTTTTCACATTTGACAAATCCTATTTTAAACTTAATTATAATGTTTACTTTCAATACGAACATTGCAAAGCCGCGGACGTTCATTATTTCCATTAAAATCGGTTTTAAATTACCAACAAAATGGCCTCTGTGTACGCTCGCCTAAGGCATGTTCACACGATGCTCGTGTCTCAGTGTTTTGGATTCTTGCTTATTAGTGGTTTTTGTTTTAGGATGCCTCCGCAGTAACCCGATACTTCCCTTGGGTTTCTTTCGCAGCACGTTAATCACGACACATAAAAACTTTGCCTTATTTTTTGTTCATTTTGCAGTTTACGTTTTGACCGTTTTTGATACCTACTTACTAGTTATAAGTCCTCGACCTTTTATTTCTGGAAAACGTTGTTATTAAAGGTAACAGGAGTGTCTCAACTTACTCATTAGGTTTAGATTTCATGCTTTTCCTTTTATTTTATAATTAACAGTGTTTATAAGATTGATTTTTGTTCCTTGCCAATGAATATAATCGATTGATGCCAAATGTACAGGATGTTATTTAATCAGATTTTTGCCGCATCGATTCTCGGGTAGGAAAACATATTTAAAAAAAAACCTTAAATGCACATTTGCTTCATTTAAAAAATAAAAGAATATTTTATTTGAGCAAAATACTAAGGTATTAAGAGAGCTTTTCCTCCAGGCGCGGTAAAAAAAATACAACCTGTATATTTTGTTAGGTATTTATTTAGTATAAATGTTGCACCTTTAATTTTATTTAGTATAACTTAAAATGAATTATGTAAACCGAAGCCTTATCGCGTTATAATATCGTGAGGGTATACGACACTTCCCAGAAATGGTAAGTGGCTCCATCCGTCACTAGAAATAGTAAAACCTGATCTGAGATATGAATAACTAATGGAATACTCACTAACTTACACCGCTTGAATTATAAAAATTGTGCTATACCGTTTATTGACCGAGTTATATTTTATTACAGAATAAAAATACTTCAAAGGTAATGGCGTTGGTTAGGTTAAGGGTAAGTTAACAAAATTAAATAAAAATATTTAATAGAATTTCACGAACTATTTGCACTTTAAGCAAGCGCTTATTGTTTTAATAGAATATAATTTGATTTTTTTATACAATAAGGGTGCAAACGAGCAGCGGGTCGTCTAATGTTAAGTGACCACCGACACCAGAGGATCCGAGCGCTTCAATTTTTTACTCGAAAACTAAATTTCGAACAATTGTTTCTGAAATCGAAACCATGAAGGACCGAAGGAGTCGCCGGTTGTTTTGAATATTGCAGCTTAATAATTTAAAATATAGCTTATGTTAATTGAAGATATTGCTATACCATTGTATTTACTAAATCTTGCTCAATAAAGTGCAATGATAGCTATACTAATAACGTACCCTCACTAGCGCCATCTTTTGCTGTAGCGCACTCCATTCCGGAGCTTTTAAAGAAACCTTTCAAGGGTTATCACGCACTAAACCCCGTGAGTTAAATTTAGTAAAAGAAAACAAGAATCAGTAGACGTTGTTAAAATTATAAAAAAACAAACAGGATAGTTAGTTCACTTATAGAGCAGAGCTTTAATTATTTTATATTTAGTTCCATTTTTTTAATCTATTTAGAAATGGTAAACATACCTGTTCGTTCTGCGAAGCCGCCGCCCGCGCCGCCTCCCGCCTCAGCTGTGCTATCACTCGCTCTTTCGATTTGATTTCCTCCAGCTGAGAACAATGCACCGCCATTTATAACAAAGCCAAACGCCGACATGTAAACAAAACAAGATGTGATCGTCACCAGACGTGAAGCGAAGTAATCAAATATTAGGAACATGTTATAAATATAAATAAAAACGAAGTCTGGTTTGCTGCCGTCAGGCCTTGCCAGAAATAGGAATAGCTCAGAGTCACATGCGGTAACCCTATAATATAGGGGTACAGTAATAGAACTAGTAGCCGTGGCGGATTCAGGAGTGGGCTTGTAATGAAGTGAGCTTGATAACTGGCGGTTCAAATACCGACCCAACCGGGGAACAACCTCGATTTACCAGTTGTATTCTTGATGTAAAGTAGACGTTTTTATAATTTCATGTTTAGCCTAGAGCCTTATTATCTCCTTTTCCTTGTACTACTCTGTTCTACAAAATGGCTGACAACGGAACTGTCATTCCTCGCCTCATTTATTATTGGATGCTTTAGAAAAATGAAGTATGTCAATCCATCGTAATATTCAACTTATGAACATAAATTTTAATAAAAAAAGAATTGAAAAGAAACTAACATGTAGCTTAATGGGAAAACTATCAATCTGTTATAATGCGCCTGTATGCCTGCCTGATGTAGAAGATTGGCAACAAACAATTTTAAGTTGAATTGCTATTCAAATCTTGCAGGCATTGCCTGCGTCGACTTTTATTGTGTGATAAAATGTTATAGAGATGTCTTGTTGTGAAAGTAAATACAAGAAGCAATTGAAGGTTGTGATTATTAGATTCAGCGTAGAGGCGGGCCAACAGACTGATCAGTGACCAAAACTACTTAAATAAGTTAGACAATCTCTCTCAGTGTGTTACAGCATACTACCGAGTAGGGTTAGGAAAGGCATCAGAGGCACGTCATTCATTATTCCTCGCGACCTCCTTTTTTTGCAAGACCTACCAGTTTATGGCACTGCGCGCGCGCGTCCCTGCGCGCCGCGTGCTCTACCGCCGCATGCCGCGCGCACTGTGCTCGGAGCTCTGCCGCGCGCGCGCATTCAGCCGCCTGCGCCACCTTGCGACATCACAAGAAAACTTTAAGACAGCTCAACAACTTACTAAATCTTATTAATATTGAAGGAACGAAAAATAATCTTACTACCTAAGAAAATTCAAGTATGTATTTTATAAACCGAATGTAGACATCGATAGTAAGTGGAAAATAAATCGTTGTATTTAGAGAAAGTAAAGCGGCCCAAACAGAAAATTCATAATGAATTTCTAAATGTGCATACAATTATAACGTCACTTGTGCATTTTTAACTGACTAACTTAACTGTAACTTAAAATAATACTCAAGGATTGCTATTCAAATGTCTAATTCGATTCAATTAAAATTACCCCCAGACTCAGAACAAACAGACATGTTCATGCACACAAATGTTTGTCCTGGGTGGGAATCGAACCCACGACCTGCGGCGTGAAAAGCAAGTATCTTACAAACCACGCCAACCGGAATTAAGTATCGAATTCTAGAATGATGTAAAGAAACCTCTAAGATTCTTCGAGAGAATGATTCATAATATTTTAATTAATAAATAGATTAAATAATTTAAACTTAAAACAAAAATTAATATTTCTAGCTAAAGATTTAAAATGTTTTTTTTTCGTTATCGCGTAACTAAACTCCGTAAACATAATATTACGTCAATGTCGACTTAATTAAACGTAGCCAATATTATCTTTGCGTCAGTAATTGACATGGCTTTATTGAGCGCTTCAAGCTACACTTAATGATTCGCTAGAACGCTTTAAACGACCTTAAACTTCACAGTCTGCTCGCAGCTCTTGCCGCCAGCGACATCTAGCAATGTTCCTATCAACATTGTTAATATTCGCCCTCCTTCATCCTTCAATTTCCATCGACCCAGACAACCATCTGTCCAAGAAAATCTTCACCTATCACAACCAAACTTCATTCAAAGCGGAATACGCCTTCGAGGTCGTCGGGAAAATATTCAAAGCTTTCAAGCAATGGTTCTTCACCATTACCTTCTGTGACTTCACTTACTTTGAGAACAGGATATTAAAGTACACGGAAAACTATGTTTATGGTTATCCTGTTATGCTATTGAACGGCTGCCCTGATGCGAACAAGACTAAGGTCAAACCAAGAATTAATAGACACGGCGCGACCGCATACCTGGTGACATCTAATGAACTGTCCCTAGATGGGAGCGAATTTGTTATCGAGGCTCTAATGAGAACTGGGGTCTTCAAGCCAAGAAGCGCTGTAATATTCGTCATTAACACTCCAGTGAATATGGACAGTTATTTTTTCTACACTATGAAGTTGCATTTTCGTCTCCTTTTAAGCAGGAGCATAACGAACTCGGTGCTGGTTTTGTATTCCGGTCGCTTGAGGATGTACACTTACAATCCTTTTAACAATGAAATAAAAGATATTAGTAATGTACGAGATGTAAGCCTTTTACTTTCTCAGCAATATAACAATCTATTCGGTCAAGAATTACGTTTGAGTGTGTTTCGAAAAATCTACGTGTCGAATGAAAATGGTCCAGTTTACTGCGATTCCAGACTTGCTGAGACAGTAATAAAAATACTGAACGCCACGTGTAAACCTTTAGCGCCTCGAGATACGAATACTGTGGGAGATTTGTTAAAGAATGGAACGGCTACTGGGGTGACAGCAGATTTAATAGATGGATACACAGATCTAGAACTGAATTCGCGAATCCTAAAGAATTCTTATTACGGATACATTGATACAACATATCCTTTAATGCAAGACGAATTATGCTTCTTGGTGAAGAAATCTTTAAAGCAATCAACTTTCATGACGACGTTGAAGCTTATATCAGTGGACATGTTACTGCTTTGTAGTTTTAACGTAATCTTATTTATAGCTGTAGCACTTGTCGCGAGAGCTGTAGAAAAAACAGTCTGGAATTTAAAAGACAGACGAGATTCTTCGTCGACTATCGTAGACTTAATAAAGTGCTTCATAAGACAGACGGTGGACATAAAATTCACTGGGCCAATATTTCGATACGTCGTTTGCCTCACAATGATTTATTCTTTAGTGGTCGATTGCGCTGTTGATGTATGTATTATTATATATTATTTATATTGACATTCAAATCCATATCTATCTGCTACAAATTAGTATGGATAATATAAAATTCGGATTATTTTCAAAATTAGATTATTTTCTTTACTTGATGAAAATTTGAAATGATTTTGTCTCTTTACAGGGCATCATAACATCAGCAATAGCTTACCCAAGATACAAACCAGATATAAACACTCTATCCGAACTGCTTGAAACGAACCTGACCTTTGCAGTACACAACCGACATTGGAACATTTACAACAGAAGTCTTGGCGACGATAACTACAGTATCATTACTAAGCGGACCCAAGTTTTCAGCGATGCGAAAATAAAGCAAGCTATTGTAAAGAGACAGTTCGAATACGCCATTTTGTTGAGGAAGACAGACGCTCATTATATAAGTAGGCAGCAATCGAATATGGTTAATGGAAGACCTTTGTTTCATACGGTTGAAGAATGTCCAGTTCCATGTTCAATAGTATACGGGTTGAGATATGGAAGTCCGTATCTACCGAAGCTCAACAGTATTCTCCATCATTTGAATCAAGGAGGGATCCTGCAGTACTGGACTAGGTCTGACGAGTACACTCTGTATAGGACCAATGGTAAATCGATTTACGGCGATGAAAACAAAGAACGAAAACCTCTTAATAATGAAAATGTCAAGGAAATATTCGTAGTCCTGTTAATTGGTGTTTCAGTCAGTGTACTGGTGTTTATCATCGAAATCTTTTTAAATTATTTTTCATTTAGATACAAGATTCCAAGAATATTGCGGCGCTAGTATCGCTCGTGTTGTTGTCATCTTATAATACAGTACAATGAGTACGCACTTGAAGTATAAATTAATGAAGATATAGTTATTATTAAGTAAGCCGTTGTGTTTTGAATTAATGTGGAATGTACTTGACTTGTACGCATTCCTGTAAGCGACTTGAGCGTAGCAATAACATATACGTATAAATATGAGGATAATTTTGTAACGCGATGTGAATCTCTTCTCATGCACGTTTTTTGTAATAACATCACAATATTGATATACTAAAGGCACGCTTCAACCATTAGTTCGGCTATATTATTGTAAATTGACTGTATCACGCAGTACTACAAAGAGATTGTTATTTGTGTTTCATTTGCGTACCTTATTTTCCAGACTAGTTTGGCAGTCGTCTTTGCTAGCTATCAACTCAGTTCTATTTCTCGCGCAATAGCGTGCAAAGATTACTGCTTGTCGACAAGTTTAAAAGTCATAACTTCTTTACCCGTGTTAAACGATATTGGGTAGAGGAAAATTGTTAAGTTACAAGGGTATATTTTTTTGATTATTTATTTATTTTAAAACGATTGTCGCGCCTTCCTATCTGTTTTGAGTTTCCTGTCGATTGCCGACAGTCCTTGTGCCTGTCTGTGACTGAGTGTTATGACTGCCTGTGTTTTTGGAAATAGCTGACCCCCACAATTTACAAGTGACCTGCCATTGACTTTGGTTCTATTACGAATGTTTGTTATCAGGCCTAGTTAATTCCAGGTATATGCCGATAAGATCCCTTACAAACCTTACCTAATTATCTCACTCTAATTTCAGTAGAATTAAGAGACGAGAAGAGAAAAAATCAAATTTATTTATTTATATACTTATGTATACTTTAACGTACCTTGAGTTTCTCTTGAAGACCTCTGTTGGCCGCTTTCAAAGACTGAATCTCTGTCGTTAGTCTTTTCAATTCGACAATTTTGTTGCAACTCGATTGACTATCTTCTAACTTCTCCGGCTTTGTTGCACATGTTCTCAGTTGCTTTTCTAAGAACTCTTCCTTCTTTTTGTATTCAGTCTTCAAGTTTCTTAAGGTGCTTTCATGTCGGGCCTTCAATGCTCGGACTTCGCCCCGCTCGGAGTCGAGCGCTTTCTTCAAGTTGGCGTTGTCAAGTCTCAACCGTTCGACGAGGGCTTTCAGTCTGTTGAGGAACGCATCGTCGAGGGTTCGCTTATGGTCTTCTACGGCGGGCTGGCTGGAGGTCGATGTGTCGGTGGACGCCATCTTGGACGCCACCGGCTCGTATTTTTCGGGTAATATCTCGAACGTCCGCGGTCTTTCGCCTCCGTACGGATACGGATCGCTGTGTCGTCTATTGTTCGAAGTGTGTTTCGTTTCGTTGTTAAGGGATCTGAAATTTTAAAAATTTTTGATTAAATATTTAATAGAGAAATACCTTATTTACAGTTACAAAAATTTAAAATACTTTTTCTTAGGGTTTAGGTAGGTGAATAATTGCGCCAAGACATAAACACAAATCCGTAATATATATGCCTACCTCTGTGAATTAAGAGCGTGAGTGATTATTTACTTTATTCGTACCAATAACCTTCGATTTTCTCTCGTAACACTTTCACCAAATATGTCGCAATGGAATTCTCACGACTATACAGTCTGGTACCAGTTCCACTTCATGTGGAATGTTGTTATTTGGAAAAGAAATTCCAAATCAATGGGCGAACTGTCAGAAATATTATATAATTGTAGAGCCCGCAACACGAATGGGCTGGCTGGACAGGTGAAATACCACGACCTCACAGATGACTGGCATGAAGTCGCCGTCGCCGACGTCAATCCTTTGTAGGAATGGATGGGTAGGGGAAGAGAGCAAGAGGATTAGACGGGGAGAGGATGAATAGGAGATGGAAATATCTTTTTCCTATCCATTAAAGGTAGGCAACGCATCTGCAGCTTATTTGCTTGTTGCGGATGCCTATGGGTAGTGATCACTTAATATCAGGCGAATCGTGTTCGTTTGCCACCTTAGCTTTTTTATATATTTTTTTAGTTCGCACTGCCATTCATTTAAAAACATGTTTTACTTTTTGATATAATAGAGTAAATGAAATTTGCTAATCTTTATTATGGCAACAGTCTTCGCGTCAGAGTTAATGGCATGCTAAGGCGAAAAAGTCTACGTATAAACATATAAACATATAAACGAAAAGTCATATGAAGATCGTTAATCTTCTTCAAAAGTCCATTAGTAGTACACGTTTCGGGAAGATCTACTTTAGATACTGCGCACCATTTATGTTAAGGGAACAGTTTATAGATTGAAAGATATACTAAATATGAAAAACGTATGTTACTTTGTATAGTGGCATTTGAGTTCGCTGCGTACAGACAGACTGACGCTGAATAAACTTTGTTTTTTTATGTAGAAAAGTGATATTGGACTTAAAAAATCGTAGCATATATTTTTCAGGAAGAAGTGTGCTCTGCATGCCTCTACAACAACTGAATGAAAGGAGGCCCACAAATGGGAAAATTCAAGGGGATAAACACAATACATTTCTGCTCAAGTACACCTCTCCGATAGATAGTAGCGTGTATGGGGTCCATGAGCGGGTGTATTACAGTAAATGTGTTTGAAATTAGCTAGTTCACAGTTCCAGTGGAATTCGATAAACTGCTACGCACGAACATCAGTTTTTAATGAATAACACAATGACAAAAAAGTTTTATTAGATTAGATATTCGATTAAAGGTGGTTTCTTTTCTGCATCAGTCATAATGCATACAGATAAGACAAATCATTTTTGTCTTTCAATTTTGTTCATACAACCCCATTTTGGTGACAATATTCCGTGACATTAAACTAAAGAAAAAAATTCTTCATGGGATGCATGGGAATTAACATTGGATGATAAAAATACACTTACCAATTTAACCAACAATCTTTTATCAGAATAAAACAGGTTATTCCTTCAATATTAACATTTGGTTTTATTTTTAAATTATATCTACACATACATACGTCATTGACAATAATAATCAATGCGTTAAATTCACTATATAATAGAACTATTTTGCCAAATATACTTTTTAGTTACGGCTGACGTCACGTGGATGTAAATTTGACAAGGTCCCAGCGCATTATCAACTTACGGGGGTTATAGGAACTTTGCCGCTTAACATAAACGGGACTGTCAATCCTGACATATCACAATTTCTAATCATACATTTGGTTTTATCTAATTTGTTCGCTCTTAACGAAGTCTTAATAAGATATTTCAAAACTAAAGTATCGCATGTTGGTCATAAAACATGGTAGTAGAAATCAAGATAAAAATAGTAAAAACTGCATTTAGAATTCTAGTGAACTTCTAAGAAATAGTTCGTAGCATTCGGAAGCAACTCTGAAAGTGTTAACAAGCAGCTGTTGTGGTGCTCTGTAAAAATAACCTGTTTCGTTATACAACGCGCCGAATGAAACAGATAGCCGCCATATTGAATCGCATCATGCTTTCCTGTTAACATGACGGCGACATTTGAAACTTTTTAATGCTCGTGTGAAAAATAACGTTAACGTAACGTTGAATTTTTAAACATAACCATAAATTAACAACGATAAAAAGAAAAATGCGGAAAAGAATGCTTTGACCGGAAAGTATTACCAAGACTAAGGTTTTTATTAATACGGTTCGGCAGTTCGTCTGAGTAAGTTGCCGTATGCTTCATCCCTTTATCCTCTCTGTATATATCCATTCGTTCCACTTTCAAGGCTGCCAACGCATAAATTTTCTTAACTGAAATCGCAATCACATGACATCAAGTAATTGAACAAAATTCAATTATTCACGATTTAAAAAAATACAGATTTGTACAGACGTGTTTCAATGGTCGTAACTCATAATAAAAACAGTGTATCTGAAGAAACCGTTACATTGTACCGGATACATTGCATATCTAGTGAGCATCAATCCGAAATAAAAAGTTTTTAAATAGCTACATCAAAAACACATAAACAAAATTACTTAAAACTTTGCGGATTTTAGTAAACAAAACAGTTACAGTTTGGGGATCTAGATACTTTAAATACGTTTATTATTTGTTACGTAATAGGCTAGAACTTTAAGATGTTTGTCCGACATTAAAAATAGTAATGATAACTTGCGCTGATGAGAGACGCGAGTGGAATGAGATTTTGTATTGCACCATTGTTAAATTTAACAGTTTATAAATGCACCTCCCATGGTAACATTTAGAATCCTAAATTTGTATTGCGTTAATTAGTATGATGTGAGTAATTAACATTGTCTTCTAAAATTTAAAAAGGCGATCCATCTTTGAGAGACCTATGCTGCGTCACTGTACGTTGCTACCACCCTAAAATCTCCTGGCTTCAGCTATCCCTTGTTATTCATGTAATTTGCATATTTATTATTGCATGAGAACGCCCGTATATAAGTAGCGCGAACCAGTATTAAGTTTAACTTCATAAGGAAGCGCTACGAGCAAAGGACGCTCCCAATTGTGCCAATTAATTGAGACCGGCGACCTCGTACAGGGTTGTACACCTTTGAAATCCAATTCATGCTTTTGTATGTGGATACCCACATGATAAATTAAAACTATCCTAAACTCATCTTTATGTGATTGGGATAGCTTAAGTCTAAGTGGTAGAGCCCGCAACGTCTGTTGCTTGAATGGGCCGACACGACCGGTGACCGCACCTCACAGGCGTGAAGTGATGAGTGAGGTACCAAGGGCCTGATTTCAGTCCTCTTTCCCTGTCTATCCTTTCCTCATAAATATAGGATGGGAAGGTGAAGGATTGAACGGGGAGGGGATGAATAGGAAAAGAAAATATCCATTTTCCCGTCCATCCCCTCCTCTGTTCATTAAAGGTAGGCAACGCATCTGCAACTCATTAGCTTGTTGCAGATCTTTGTGTGTAGCCACTAGTCAGTAGTCTATGTCGGGTGAACCATTTGATACATTGTTGTATCTTTACTACTCCCAGTGGTTTGGATTTACATTTACAGTCTATTATCTTTTTAAGATCAAATCATAACAAAATAACCAGCCCTACGCCGACCTGGTTTGTAGTTAAACACAATTCCCAGCGACGCCATTTGCAATGCATGAACGCTCTCGTACAATCTCACTCCTGACAATTGGAAGACGACAATCACAATACCAGTGCTCTGTGATCGAATTATGATACGTTACAAATGCGATATACGCTTAACAGCTTATGGAAGTACGGTAAACGATAAAATAAATATACGCTCACGCCCAACCCAGAAGGGTAGGCAGGGATTATGGATTTCCACTTGGCGCGATCCTGGCGCACCTCTCTCGCTTCTTCTACATCCATACATCAACGTATGCTCGTCGGTTATGAGCACTTTTTATATCGCCTTTCTTTAGTATGTTAATAATCTGATCGATATAAGATCTCACCTTTGCAACATGAATTTGTTTCGTTACTCTCCCTTCATTCATCCTTTCAACATGCCCGAAGCACCGATGCATACCTTTCTGAATTCTTGTCACAACATCCACTTTTAAGGAACACTCTTCTCTTATAACGCTATATTTCTTCTCACTTAAAAAAAATGTGTTGCTTTACCAATGCTTTTAGTTTTCATCCACAATATATATTTTACCTTGTTTTTTGTTATGCAATATTTTGCACCTTTCCATTTAATACAATACCAGTTCAATTAGCACGTAAATAGAAATTATCAAATTGGACACTCAATCAGGTCTAAGGTTTTAGGTTGCTGTCCCCTGACCTATACTCAAATTTGGCAGTGGTAAATCCATTAATTGAATCGAGGAAGTAATGTGACGTCACTGAATTTCGACGAAAAGCAAAGATATTTTATACGTTTGCATTTCTACTAATTAGTGTAGAGCCGGACCCTCTACCCCTTTCCACTCACTTCTGTTCGGTTTCTCATCAACCCTCACCTGCCTTACATAAAGCCTGGCAACTCGTCAAGTTATTGCGGAAGTCTATTGAGTAGCGAATTTAACTTAAATCAAATTAAATCCCTTCCTCGCTTAGCGTGTGCCAGATTCGCGCCAAATGGAAATCCATCTCTGGCAACCCCTCTGGGTTACGGGCATGAGCACATATTATTTATTTATTTATTTAAGGCTTTATTATCTATTACTTTAATTCTACAACTATCAAGAGACATTATCAACGAATTAATTAATGGACTTACGTTCGCTTCTTTGGTGTGTGATGTATCTACCGATAGTTTCGGACCTGTCGGAGGTCCTTCTTCAGGATGTGTGTTAGCTCTGTTAAGGCTAAGTTAGTACCATTACTTAGTTACGTTACGTTTTGGCGCAATTTCCTGCTTCACAAAACTACCAGTTCCTCTTTTAAAAAAAAACTTTACGTCGTTTAAAAACATTACAATTATTTTTAAATGAATATTTAGTAAGTAAACGTCATTGATTAAAGATTAATCATAGCCAGAAGAGACCCTAACCAAGCATTCCGTTTCACCAAAAATATCCGTGACACTCCCGATGATAGTAATAGCTGAATCACACAGACACACATGTACCATGTAACACTCGCTAGAGTTTCCTAATTTAACTCGCATGCAACGCCCCGGTTCCTACATACGTACAGACCGAATTGACATACATAATCTGTGGAATTTCACAATTCGTGTGTCAGTTAACATGATACTTTATAAAGTTCAATGTGTGATCGAAATACTATATCTGTGCTCATTGTTTAAGTCTATTTTCTCTTTAAATTATTTATTTCTTTATTTTATAGCGTCTCGAAATTTCTCGTCTGCCTGTACGTAGTATTATTTGTGGTATAAAACAAAATACAGCGATAACAAATATTATCTGCTTTGTTTAATGTCCTTCATGTCAAATTAATTTGACAAGTAAGCTGAAAAATAGATGGCGACGTAAAAAAATCTAAAGCGGAAACCTATTACAGTATGGACTGCGGTCGTACTGTGTCGACGCAGGACAGGGGAAGAAGATAATTTCTTTATGTGATTGCTTAGAGAGAGAATAACACAAATTCTACGTATTTATTTACCGGGGAAAATTCTGTGTAACTATAATAAATTAGACTAAATTAATTTATTCCATGCACACAGGATATGGATACACAGCAGTCAATCTCAATAAATTATGTCCTCACTGTATATTCAATGCTTAAATTAAGAAAATAGGCGCAGATTACCGAGCTGATTGTACGTCGCCCCCGAACGCGCGCTAAGCAGCCGTCGGAATAACGTAAACAGTACACCCAAATCTCCGCAGAGTTCGATGACCCCACTTTGTATGGAAAAAAGGACTTCAGAATTGACATCTATTTATTTGTATTCAAAACTTTGTGCACAAAATGTAAGACATAAAGACAATATGACAACAAAATATCTTAACTCATTATGAGTTCTCTTACTGCTTACCTTGCGCAAGAGAAAGCTTATTTTTTATATATTAGAAGGTGGCAAACGCTAAAAAGATACGTTGCGCATCTGCAACAAGACTTGCAGATACGTTGCCTACCTTTAACGGACAGAGGAAGGGATAAGCCGAATATGGTTTCCCTTTCCTATGCACCCCCTCCACCATCAAGTCATCTTCCCCTTCCCATCCTTTCTTTATTATCAAAGGATGGGAAGGGGAAGAGGACTGGAATTAGGCCTCCGACACCTCACTCACCAGACGAAACGCAGAATAATCTACTTCACACCCGCCTTCTTATTGTGGATATATTAGTGTACTATTGTTTCTCTATATATATGCACCTTTTATTTCGTAACGGGACAGAAAGAAATTGCTTATCAAAATTCCATTCGTATTACATCAAAACAGGGCCATTCTTACGTCGTGACCGTCCCTTAAGACAATGTAAACAAAGTTTGAAATAATAATATTTTAGTATAAAACCCAGCTTTTCCCAGCACGTCAGAGCTAATACTGGTATAACGACCTTCACTCCGCCGCTGAAATGAGATGGCTCAGAGCCAACAATTTATGAAATCGGGTTTCGAATAGGACACTGTGGTGACGTCAGAGGCAGAAAGGAAACATGGTGTATCTACACTTTTTAAAGAGTAACTATGAATAGTACGAATTTGGAAATTTTAATGAAAACAGTAATTTGAGGTACTTTAAAATGATAAATCACTACTTCTCTACTAATATTATAAATGTGAATGTAAGTTTGTTTGTTACGCTTTCACGCGAAAACTACTCAACCGATCATCATGAAACTTTGTACACATATTGTTGGAGGTACTAGAAGTAACATAGGATACCTTTTACGAAAAAAATGGTACATAAAAAGTGAAGTATGTGTCCCTATTTACAGGGATTGTCCAGATTGGCACATTCCTGTGTTTGGTAGCGATCGGATCAACATAATTAGTGGTGGTTCGCCCGGAAGCCGGGGCGGGTCACTAGTAAGTGTATATATATCATTTAAAACCATTTAAGAGTTCTAAGCACTACAATCCTTTCATATTTCAAACCTACTTCACTTTAATTTACACTCATCGTAAAATTTAAAAAAAAGGTAAAAAGAAAAACGAACTGAATCTCATTACGTTTAGCTAGATGTGTAATAAAAAAATTGATTGCGTGTACATTTTTACATTAAAAAAAATCAGAATTAAAAAACAAAAGAATTGAATTTTAAATATATTTTGTTTTGAAATACCAAGTCCTAACCTATATATAACCCTTTTTTACATGTAACTTTAACACATTAAATTCGGCTGTTATGAAAACAATTAGATAGTTATTAATAAACAAGATATCCATGAGGATCTAAAGAAATTTGAAACATTAAATTATATAAATACCGAGAAGAAATACCAGATCGCATATGGTCGAGTGCTCCACTAAATTGATTTTTAGTTCGCGGTAGAAACTGTTCAGTGTCGTCCTAGTTTTACGCACAGTCGCCTTCAAAGATATTTGTGTTGGTCTAAATTTTTTTCAGCCATTTAACTAGCAGCGGCTGTTTTATTGCTATTCGAATGTGATTTATGTTACTCCATAGTTAAATTGTCCGATAAACTAAACTTTCGAGTAGAGATTCCTGATTATTAATTACTAGCTGTCCCGGCAAACTTCGTACCGTATAATTAAAAGATGGTTCACTATTTTGGCGATAATGGCTTACACATAAAAGATAGATATATGCCGTCGAAGACTTTTTTGTAGAAATATTTAAAGTACACATTTCCATTATACATTATATACGTGTAACTCTAACGGTTTTTGCAGCGCACACCAGAATATCTCGCATATCGCTGTAATTTTTATTACTTATCGTTATATTTTGCACAATTCACACAATAAATTTATAAAATATAAACTATATGTTTTTCTGATGTATAAGCTATATTATTGTGCAGTTTCATTAAAATACATTCAGTATTTTTCCATACTTACAAAATTTCGTATTTATAATATTATAATAGGATGTAAATTCAGATTCATCTTGTCCCAGAGATTATTCTATACGTTAAATTGTATGGGCATTGTTCAGTCAACAGTGGTAGAGCCCGCAACGAATGGGCTGGCTCGACCGGTGAAAACCACGACCTCACAGAAGACGGGCGTGAAGTAGAAGTATTCTGCTATTCATCTGAGATGAGGAGCCGGCTAATTCTAATCGTCTTCTCGTACCAACCCTTTTCTAATAAGGAAGGGATGGAAAAGCGAAGTGGATTGACAGAAAAAAATAAATATCCCTTTTCCTGTTTCCCTTCCTTTGCCTCATTAACTTTAACTAACTAATTTAAAGGTGAATAGAAGAAAAATAAATGGAAAAAAGTTCGTCGAAACGGTTGCATGTTGTTCACGCAACCCTATAATATTTTCAACCCTATAAATGTTGTGCATATTTCTGGGTAGTGATGGTCCAGGCAAACCGCTTTGTTTCTTACTTTTAATCAGGATATTGTTAAGGAACAGAACTAAACAAAAATACCTACTTAAATGGATACAGACTTTACTTTATAAGTAAACTATAATATTCCATTATAAGAATACGTTATCGATGGAACAATATTTTCTTTAAATAATGGTAATTATTCCTTAAGAAATATATAAGGCGTGACTTTGAATTATAGCGTTAAAAATAGCGTTAAAGTGGACGTTGTGACTAGAATTGAGAAAAGTATGCTTCGGTGGTTCGCGCGTGTAGAAAGGATGAATGAAGAGAGAACAACAAAACAAATTTATGTTGCAAAAGTGAGTGGCAGTGTTGGTAGGGGACGCCCTAGGAAAACTTATATCGATCAGATTAATGACTTACTAAAAGGGGATATAGGGATAAAAGGAGCACCCATAACCGACGAGCATTATGCGTAGATGTATGAATGTGGAAGAAGCGAGAGAGGTGTGCCAGGATCGCGCCAAATGGAAATCCATGATCTCTGCCTACCCCTCTGGGTTACAGGCGTGAGCGCATATTTATTTATTTATTCAATTCTTCGGCTTATGGATTTATCAAGATCATAATTATTATTTGCATGACTGCTTAAATTTAAATGAATACCAATTGTTTTCATGTTGCAGGAATTTGTGATGCAAACATCAGATATAACGTAAAAGTACTATATCCCGCTTATTTATCAAGAATGTTATGGGTACATTTTCTTACAATCACGGCCAAAGCAAATAATTAATTTAAGAAATGGACAGCTGTCTCTTCCTTTGTCAGGAACACCCTATATTCAGTCGTAACATTTTAATATTTATAGACCACATACTATGGATTGCTGGAAACAGGCGCCAAATTTAGCGCCAGAACAGTCTTATAATTATAACCTACAAATTGTGTATTTTCGGATAGTCGCAGTTGCATCATACTGTGATACTGTGGCTGAAAGGAATTAACACTTAAGCTCTGATTAAACTGGTTTTGAAGACAGTCAAGTTCATTGACACCATTGCTTTAAAAAAGTCTTAAATGTAGGTATTGTACATTATACCTTAATTTCAATTTAATAAATTCCTTCAAATGTTAAATGAGTTCTTGCGGAACGGAGTGGAATGCACTGTAGTAGAAATGTATCTATCTGAATAGTAAATTGGGTTGTATTTAAGAAAATACTATAAAAGAGTTATTAAGATATCACATTTGCATGAGAGACTTTTATGAAAAAAGTTGGCTAACCGCAACAACAAATAAAGAACAAGTACGTAATAGATTGCGTATCATTTGATGTAACGATATCTACTGTATTTCTTACGATATACTGATATCGTCGTTTAGAGTTAAGCAAAAAATAAGATGTTGCGATGAAGATGGTAGAAAAACTAAAATATGTAAACTGTTTTGTTAGGATAATATTCAAGTGTAATAACTATAATAATTACTAGCAACTCTCACTTCACTTTTAATTTTGACAAAAGATTATAATTTGGTAAAACCTCACTAGTCCCACAAGATCATCATCACTGTACCTAAATCGTCCTTCAACATCGGGCAGGACGCACTAGCAGCCTTGTACAACAGAGTCACGATAATTAGAATATTCCTAATCACTCTGTCGCACACAAAATATTAAAAATAACCTAGTTCATACGTACGTAGTAGTAGAAACATTTTCCCTAGGAAGCGTCATTGTCTATGCCATATTCTTTAGTTTTTTAATTAAACATCAAAAACAACAGCCGAAAAGAATTCGCTACATTACAATCCTATTCCGCCCACATTAAGTAAACCTCCTTAGCTCTACATTATTTATAAAGTCAAGAAATTGACGCTATACGTATGTATAGTGGTTTCATTTTCAAATTATGGGACCCTGCACTGAATCCTGACGGATCTTACCAATGATTTTTCTTTTTGTTGCGCACTCATAATATTGTTGTTTAAATCATAACAGATATACACACTTAAGTGCCATTAGAACGCATCAAAACCAGCATTTAAAAAGTAGAATAACGAATAAACGTATGATATATTTTGTTATAAATCCAACATTATGTGCCTGCAGAGAGCCCAAAACAATATTCTTAGGGTACTTTCCTCGGCGCCTTGGTATGCTCTCAACTCGGAAATTCATGAGTATCTGGAAATCCCAACCATAATGGACGAAGCAAAACGATACTCATCTAACTATAAGGACCGCTTGGCAACTCACCCAAACCCGTTATCCACTATGCTCCTTCAGACGAATACAATTAGAAGACTCAAGAGAGCCGATGTGCTGCCTTACTAGGGGGAGGTGGAGCAGTGGCTCTACGTTCCCAAACGCCAACTTCTTGCAACACACCTGATTATAGTCTTGTCGACTGATCGCAGGTAAAAAATATAAGAAAAAAAAAATATATTGTTATAACTATAATAATAAAAAATAAAATTATAAGAGCAATATAAAATTGTGTCATTTAAAATGTTAACAACAGAACTCATTCATAATAAGTAGGTTGGAATGTAAGGTAGCTAAATGAATGTAGGCGGGTACGGGTGAACCTTATCTGTGTGGAACACAGCGGCAATTAGCGTACATAATATTCATAATTTAAAATTAATTTAAAAAATTTATAATTGTTGTACAGGTACATTATTACTAACAAAATATTTTTATAATGTTAAAAAAGGTCAATAAAAGTTTTTTTTTCTATAATTTTAATTATGTGTAGCATTTATAGTTACCTTGTTCACAAGAATCCTTCGCTAATCCTTTAAATCGTTACACTAAAATTCACACCGTGTATCCGAAACGCACTAATTTTTTAAATTTCGAACCGACAATTTCGTTTCGCCGCTCCCGCTAAAATTGACAGACTAAAATGGCGACAAAAATGAGGTTTTTTATTTATCACTTATAATTATAATTGTCGATGAGTAATATTAATATGAGTTATTGTGGTTTGTCGCCGCGGGAGTCGACGGGCGGACCGCGCGGAGTGGACGTCGAGACTGAGTTTCAGTGGGCGGAGGCGAACGCCGCCCTGTTGGCGCGACTAACTAACGCTAGCGTCACGCAGCAATGTATAATGTAAGCTCCTGTGGCCTAATTTTACTAATAGGGTAAGCCCACTTTAAAAAATTAAAAATAAATTGTATTTGATTTTATTCGGGTGATCTACGACACAACGAAAAAAATATCCTTTTTAACATGATAATATTAAACGTTGCGATTACCACAGCCAAATCGAAAACAAGCTGCCTTTAAATAAGGTGATTATTTTTAATTCAACAGCTAAGGACGATAAAATATCTTTAACTTAAAAAACGTTACAGCCGTTACATCTTTACTAAATGAAAGAGAGAAAAAAATAAACGTGCGCAAAGGCAGGTCCGACCGTGTATCGAGTATCGCTGTCATATCTGAACAGGCACAGCAACATACCAACTCGCTGCATTAGGTGGAGAAGCCGGCCAAGAGGTCGATCAGTCACCAATACTTATCAGTTGATGATGAACCCTCGATGTTACAGATTGCATTTTGTGGAGTGAGTGCAGGAACTACACGGTTTGCTTCTCGCGAAATATTACTGTTCTTCGATTGGCAGCTGTATTTTAATACCATCCAACTTCCTTGTCAGTCCATAAAAAATAGTTACGGTAAGTCTTTATTTTTTTTGTGACTGATATATGACTGTTTGCCTGGAGGAGGCATGTGGACTCACCGGGTTTAAGGCGGCAGGGCACAGACGGCGTTCACATCCCTCTTTAAGTGTAACTAAACTCGAGGGCTCCTTTATTACATTATTCCGAATTCACCTCCGAAATATCCAAAGTACGGGATAACATTTTGTATGGAGAAATAATTACAATAAGTTGACCTTAAATGTATATGACTGAGAATATAAAAGAGGGTTCAGGTTATGCTAGACAGTACTCGGTTAAATTAATTGCACGGCGGATGATACTGCGGTAGATAGTTGTATGACAGAAATTTGAACGGAACAAAATTGGATGAAACTAAAACCTCGTAATTTGGGAATACAATTTACGAACTTTTGGGATCACCGGGGAAGCATTATATATTATTATCACTTACTCGACGATCGCGTAGCGATACACAAAATGACCGGGCAATGTGATAAATGATCTTTAGATAATAATTCATTCACTGATAATGCCCGCATAAATACTTTGACCATAATCATGTATTTTCTTGGCTAACGCGGTTGCCGATCACTCACAAAATCACTTATCGTTCCGTACCCGTACCCGTTAAGCTCCAAAACTACCGAAGCAATTACAATAAAAACCATGCTAAAAAGTAATCTAAATACAACTTCAAACTTTCGTGGATTTTACTAATATAAGGTTTTAAGAGACGGGATTTTTACCCGATTAGTCTTTTTTAGCTCCCAATATTTCGGCACAGTTGCATGCGCTATGATCACTGGCTATGCGGTAGTGCCAAAAAGTGTTATAGGTAGCCGTATGGATCTACCTTCTATCTAATTCTGCGACCACTACTACTGCTCGATTTCTCACTGCAAGCTAAGTCCTCTATATATCTTTAATATTTGAAATTTTTGTAATAAAAAATATGCATACTTTTGAAAAGTATATTCAAAAAACGAACTTACCTTAATTTTTGGTTTGACTAACGCGCATATTACACAGATTTTTGAAACAAACCACCTCATTGGATACAGTAACGATATGTAAAAACAATAAACGTAACAATACATATCGAAAAAAACATAAAAATGGAAATATAAAATAACAACAGACTAAATTAATTACCAAAAAACATGCGAGAGTATCGACTCCGCGAAAGTCGCGCGTATCACTGAGATCTCATGTCGTGAGCGGGTTTCTGTACAAAAACTAAAGCGATAGTTAAGATGTAGTGATATCATTAACATACAAAACGGCCGTCCTTGTAGAGAAAATGTTTCGCTACGCTACCGTGCTCAGAATATATGCCCACACAAACTTACACTCAAAACTATACATCTTGAAATCTATACTAATATTATAAATGCGAATGTTTGTATGTACGGACGTACGTATCTTTTTTGGCACATGACTAGATTTTAGTCTAGAATAGCACATAGGCTTTATACCCTGGAAAAATGTACGATACCCGTAGGGTATTTTTTTTTTGTTTTTTGTTGTGGCAGATCACTATTATTTACATATTTAAATATAGGCGGAAAAAATGGTTATACACTCACTCTCTGTCATAATTAGGGCACAATATATAGTATATAAAGTGAAATGGCATAAGAAAGTTTCCATAGGATAAGTTCACAAATAAAGAATAGATCTGGTGCCAGTTTATTGACATCCACGTCTTGAACCGATTCGTGCGGCGTCAAACCAAGCAGAAGTCACAGTGTGCGTAAATGATAACGTACAATAATTAAGAAACGAAATTGTTATTGTCCTGTAATTTTAGCGATCGCCCTTAAAAATTAGAAGCAAACTAATTTACAAAGTTCACTGCTGTACTGAGATTGACATGGAACAGATGAAAAGGAAGTCTCCAACTAACATTTTGTGGTCACTAGTGAAAATGACAGAAAATCAAAAGTTACTTCAATTCAGTGCTATATGGGTCTAATGTAAATGTTTCCCACCGCCCACGGTAATACAAGAATGGGACGGTCACAAATAATATTTACGTACGTACTATTTCATTCACACGATATTAAGCGAAAATCGCACCCATAAACTTGTGCACCAGCCAGAATAGCTCTGGCACCGCCTCGAGTCTCTTCCAGGGCTTAAGATTCAGAGACTAACGGCTTTTATATTGACTAATGTAATCTATCATTGTCGATTACTGGTAACTCGTTTATTTTATTTTCAAGCTAAGGCGCTAAACGAAACGGGTCGCTTAATCACTGCCGCCCATAAACATCCGCAAATGCATTACAGGTATTTAAGGAAGAAGTACGCTTGAAAGACCCTTATATTAAATCTATTGGATCACACAATTAAACGTTTACATATAGAGGTAAAGCTAAAAAAAATACAAACAAATAAAAAATACACATTTCGCTTCACTTTGTATTGGAGGCTGTAGTAGGTAAGAAAAGACATCCAAAGATAGCCCAAGTAATAAGTCATTATTCGAACGGTCTTGTGAAATTAATTGCGGTTTCAGTAGATGTGTTATCGAGGCGAGTTAAATCGAGCTTATCAGTGACCATTTACATAGTATATGAGAATCTGCAATGATGTATTTGTAACACTATGTTATGAAAAAAAATTGCTTTTTAGAAAATGTGGACTGTACTCAACCAAAGTAGATAGCATCGTTTTGATTCGGACATAGGTAACGCAGTTTGGGTTGTAATGTAAGGATAATACCAAAATATTCGTAAGAAACAATAAAAACAACCCATCCATCCATACCTTTCTGGAAATAAAATAAAAATAGATTAGGTAACATTTATGAAGGTACTGAAAAACTTAAAACAAATACGCCAGTGATATATTAAAAACAAATTAAATTAACAATATTTATCTATCAGATAAATGATTCAACCTTCTGGTTTATTGGAAATAAAAAACAATTATACGGTGGTGTTACATATTATGTCTGTTGATACTTAAAATCAAATTGTTATTTAACATATCGATAAAATATTTTATTTTATGACGTAGAATGAATGAATCATCCGAAATTCCGTTTATCATCAAGCTAGCCAGTCAGCTAACGCAAAAAATTAGTTACGTTCCTTTTACTAGTTTATTTAATTATGGGCAATCACGGTACAGTCTTAAAATTAAGTTACTAGTTTATAAACCATATCTTTGGGACAAGTATTAAATATTAAATAAAATCATATAAGAGTGCTTGCAACGATAATCAATAGTTAATTTAATACTTTGAAAATTATTTTCGAATGGGTACATTATGAAGACGTGTAATGGAATATCGTTTTTTTTATCTGGTACAATTTTGACAGGTGATAAAGTCTGTTCTGTCTTCTGCCTACAAAAGTCTGTCCGTCCGCGATTAGCCACTCCTATCTCGACGATACTTAATTAGATTTAATTTTTAATAATCTGGCGCATGAAATGTAGTGTTTTGTCAACATTTTTTTTTGTATTGCGATGGCATAGTTGTTTGTGAAGTGTTTAAAATAAATCACAATGTCTGGTCGCGGTGTGTTAAGGAAGCTGTTTTATAAAAAGCAGCATAACAAGGATGAAAGGGCGACTGAAATCGGAATGCCTACCAACGTGAAGCAGCATATCCATGTAAGTAAGAATTCGGAAACTGGAATGTTAGAAGGTCTTCCATCATCATGGTTGAGACTTATAAATACGCAAATCACACCCGCCGAACAAAATGAAAACCCAGACGCGGCCATTCAGGCCGTGAAGTTTCATATGTACTCAATAAAAAAGGAAAAGGCGCAGGATGAACCATTCAAGCCATTTGTGACAGAAGAAGCAATCACTGAAGAAGATTTAGAGATAGAGAAGTTATTGGATAAGAAAAATGCCCACCAAAGTCAAGACTCAGATTTATCCATCGGTCAGAGCAGTGAAGAAGATGTTGCACCTAATGACAAGTTCTCCCAAAGACAAACTATGCCCGCAGCACCAACCAAACATGGGATGAAAAAGAAAGATGCAATAATGGACCTATCAGCTGTAGTTCAGGATTTAACTTTAATTGGAGATGAGTCAGAGGAAAGTCCAATTTTGAGGAAGAAGGAGATGATGAATGCAGCACTCACTGATGAGGAAGTTTACGAGGAGTTGAAAAGGATTTGTAATAAAGATGATCCTTACGTAAGATTTGAGAGGATCAAGCAACTTGGTGCTGGAGCTTCAGGTAAATGAAATTATATAATGCTTATTTACTAAAACTATAATTAATTATCTACTTATAAGTGTACACATAAAATGTTATGTATTCAGTTTCAAAATTAATCAATACTTCATTGGAAGTTAAAGATAAATGTAGACCAGAAAAATTAAATATTCACGGCAAAAAAGTGAAACAAGTGAAAGGGCTTGTACTTTTGAGTTGTATGTTGTGTTTTGATGGTAGGCTTGTCAATGATGTTGAGTGACATGTAGTACATTAGCAATATGCAGTAGCAATTGTGCTTGTGGGCAGTTGTATTCTCGAGATCCATGTGTTACTATGATGGTTCCATTTTGATGGTTATAGGGGTGTAAAATATATGGTGATTGTGAATGTATTTTTTAATAATATCTTACCCATAATGGTATAATTTAATTGACAATCTGTCCTGTAGAAACCATGTCAATGTCATTATCTGTGCTCATGCATCAGGCAAGATTAATTCCCTAATTATTAGATAATTTATATGTTCACACCCGTAACCCAGAGGGGTAGGCAGAGATTATGGACTTACTTCGCTTCTTCTACATCCATACACCTGCATACAAGCTTGTCGGTTATGGATACTCCTTATGTCACCCTTCTTAAGTATGTCTGAATCTGATGTAGTAATTAGTTTTAGTCTGATTATCTATATTAAAAAATATTTATAGTACAGTTGATTTGATAACAAAGATAAATATTTACACATATAATCTCATGTTAGATATAGATATAGGCCAATTAACTATGGGTACACTAAAACATAATTATGGATGTGGAACCATATAGGAAACCAGAATAGGAATAAGAACAGGTCTTAACAAGAGATTAATTGAATGTTTTGCAATTGTAAAATTTTTAACAATGTTTTAAAATCCTAGACTCACCTCAGTTATATTTCATAATGTCTAAAATATAATAAATAAGCAGATCGCCTTGTGACAATAATCTGCAATGAAAATGTTAAAACAAGTTTATTAAAAATGTTTGGAAACCATTGCCTGGGTTGAAACTTTTCCAAACACATACTTAGCTGATTTTTTGTCATTGTTTTGATGGCACTTGGCAAGCAATTTTGAGAAACCATAACGGCTGTTATAAACACTTGAACAAGTTTAGAAATAATTATTGATTGGCATTTAATCTTGCTACTGCTTACAAAAATCTAAAAAAAGATTAATATACTTTTGTATGTTCAAATTAAGTGGTTTTAATTGATATAATCTGATTTGAACACATCCTGTATTCTTGAGTGAGGGTAATTGAATTAATTGGTTTTAACCAATTATAAAAGCAAAGTAACAATTCATGTTTGTACGATTATATCATATATGTGTGCATAAATATTTAAGTAAAACTTACATTAAACATACATCACTTATCTTCATCTAGTTGCTATGCAAATAAGTGGAAGTAAAATAACTTTTGAAAGTAAATTTTGTATTTGTGATAATATTACAATCTCAAGACATTTAATAACTGATTTCTGTATAATAATAATATTGTGTTTGTAATATACACATGGCCATCTGATCCCAAGCTAAGCAGAGCTTGTGCTACGGAAACCAGATAACTGATACTAATCTATTGTAAATACATACTTAAATAGATAATTACCCCCAGACTCAGGACAAACAGACATGTTCATGCACACAAATGTCTATCGTGGATGGGAATCGAACCCACGACCTGCAGCGTGAAAACCAAGTATCTTACGTACATGGTTTCGTAAATGGTTCAATTGTTGGATATTAATGTTTTGACCTTTTATTTGACTTAAATTGATATTTGTATTTTATATATTAATATTTGTTTAGTATTTACTTAAATCTTCTATACATCTAAATAATTTATAAACAACTTAATGTGTGTTTTTTTCCCCAGGTGTCGTGTTCATCGCTATAGACAGCAAGGATAACTCGAGAGTTGCCATCAAAGATATCGATTTGACAAAACAATCCAAAAAAGACCTCATACTGAATGAAATCAACGTTCTAAAAGGATTTCACCATAAGAACTTAGTGAACTTCCTTGATGCGTTTTTAAGTTACGATCACCTCTGGGTCGCCATGGAGTTACTAGATGGAGGCTCACTGACTGATGTCGTAACCGAGGTAGTGATGAAGGAAGGTCAAATCGCAGCAGTTTGCCGTGAAACTCTTCAAGCGGTCGCTTTCTTACATTCAAAAGGAACTATTCATAGGGATATCAAATCTGACAATGTGCTACTTGGCATGGATGGTACAGTTAAAGTGACAGACTTTGGATTCTGTGCCAATATCGTTGGTGACGAAAAGAGACAGACGATGGTCGGTACACCGTATTGGATGGCTCCAGAAGTGGTGACTAGGAAACAATATGGGAAGAAGGTGGATGTTTGGTCATTAGGTATAATGGCCATAGAGATGATTGAAGGGGAGCCGCCGTATATGAAAGAGACTCCACTCCGAGCTTTATATTTAATAGCGGCGGTCGGGCGGCCGAAGATTCCGAGGTGGGAATCTTTGTCGCCCGATTTTCAAGACTTCTTGGACAAGTGCTTGCAAGTCGATGTGGATTTGAGAGCGACTGCTGACGAACTGCTCGCTCATCCGTTCCTCGAGTGCGCTATGGAACTAAAGACTCTGACTCCGTTGATCAAGGCCGCGCAGAGAATTCTTCACAAGAATTACGACTGAAGCTACATCGAAACGGTAATTATGTACCTTTTATGTTTTATTTCAGCAGTTTCTAGTTCATTTATTCTGTACGCTGTTGTACCTTCACACGTCTGTTTACGTGAGAAATGTGAGCTTAGAGGTGTATGATTAGGGTAAGCAGACATTGACAATATAAATGTATTTAGATTGTCGAGTGCTTGCGAACAAACGTCTGTCCATATAAAAGTTAAGTGCCAATGAAAGGCTTGTATCGTTATTTCTGGTCATGTGTACCAAAAGACTGCATCATGTGTAAACAAGCGGAAAGAAATTTTGATAAAGTTTACTCGTTTTATTATCGTTCTGCCGTAATATAAGAACACGTCATTGTGTAAATATTTTCACATCGAAATCACATACACATACACACATCCGTCATTCACGGGGAAAGGCAAAGATTAGGTATTTCGAAAAAAATCTAATCACGGAAATCCCAAGTTCATTATCCGTGTAGATATTAAAGAAAAATATAATGTCATATTCTTTGAAAATGACAGTACAGATGTATACAATTTTTAACAATCACATGACATGATCAGGTAATCACCGCGACAGTTGTACCTATGGTGTTAATACAATAATGTTATTGAAATTACTGGGAAGTAACGAGGACCATATTTATAGGTTGTTCAACCGACATGCAATTTTTACTTCTAATAAAAATGTAAGGAGACTTCGTGCACAATTAACTTATCGAGTAATTTAATCCGAGATAAGAATTGTGCTATTTAAAAACAAATTAGGCATACAACAAATGGAATTGGACTGTATGTTATTGATTATTTACTATAAAAAATAAAACTCCCCCTTAACTTTTACATCTGCCTATATCTTATTGTGTCCCGAAATGTGACAGGCCGTCATCTAATTGATTTTTTCCGTTGCTCGTGATTTCGTCTGAATCAAATAACTTCGGCATACCTTCAGCAATTTCAATGTAATTTTAAACCCTTATATAAATACTTCTGGGTAATTTTAATAAAAACTATGAATTTATATCAAAAATGACAACCTCAAAAGACCCGTATTTTAAAACTTTACTTGTATTTAAATGTACGTGTAATGACGTCGTAGCCTACGTTCACTACACAGAGACATAGCTGAGACCCCTTCACATTTGGACCTAATAGGATTAAAGACATGAGAGTTAAGAATGTTCACTAGTCTAATGAAATGTGTTGATTTCACTCTAACAGCGGAGCGCACTCCGTACAATTGTGTTTTATCACCAAGCACGAACGATATGCTATCAGCCTCTGATACTGATATTAATACATCACAATGTAACGCTATGTCCATGGCGTTATTGAAATAAGATGAAATTGTGTCATGTACAATTGAATGCCATAAATAATGTTTAGTTATTGAATTTAGTCTAAATTAGTTATAGGATGCTTGTTATTTGTGCTCTTGATTAGTTACTTAAGAGTTCTATTTAGTACTCGTCTGAATTTATGATAAACTGGATTTTTAAAAGGTTATTCCTACAACGTACATATTTCTCCATTAATTAAGCTACGGGCGCCTACATCACTGTCACCAATTTAAGATAGTGTTTTGCTCTTGTCGGGAGAGAAATTCCCAGAGATCCTTTCACTGGGCCTTCATCTGAAATCAATGTTACTTAGTCTTTGACCAAAGGTCCAAATCATCCAGCTCAAATTAATAAATTTACCTATTTTTATAAATTTTACATACTAAAATTGACTTGTGAAGATTTATACAAAAGGTATGAGGTGATAGGCTCATGTCCTGTAACATTTGAGACCTGATATTTCGTATTAAGGTTGGTAGAAAGTAGATAGTGGTCGATATTTTATTAATAGTATATTTAAAAGCCAATAAAATCCTTATGATAAAATATAAATTAGTAAAACAGCGTCTAGTATGCAAAAACAAGACTGACGTTTTCGACGTTGCACATGATTTAAATGATTCAACGAATTGAGGGCCGTTTGAAACAAAAGAATTGTGGATTTGAAATAACGATAAGTACCTATTCGTTACCGGAAAAACATTTTATCGTATTTATTAACGGCACAAAAACAAGGTAAAGTTTTATTTTTATCTACTTGACGTACATAATCCTTTTTACTCTTAAACCACACATCTCAGTGCCTGTCTCATGTGTCTTTTTAACAAGTTAATTGACTCTCGGAAGGTATATAGGTAGTGGATAAATGTATACGTCGACACAGTTCATGGTCGACTCGTTGTGAATTAACGTAGAGGACTTCAATGGAAATTTGCTATTTCTCGTCGTCTTATTTACTTAATTGCTAATTCACCTTCAGACTGTAGTTGATTTTTTTTAATTTGATTTGTAAGTGCCAAAGTTCGAGGGTAGTTCGGGAATAATTTCTCATTAAAAAGTATACACAATACCCCACACAGAACATACCAGGCACATATTATTGGATGGCACGTAACTCGTCAAGAATCGTTAGATGCGCAGAATTCGTTTTTTGGGTTTTTGTATGAAAGTGTACATGCGTAAACTTACGGCCACTCCACCAAGTTAAGTGCTCACAATAAATGTGTTTAAATTATTCTTATAGGTACTTACGATTATTGTAACTCATTGATTCATGTATTCCAAAAAAGATTAAGGGATATTAAAAATGTTCAACATAACTTTTATTAAAGACATTACTGTGTTGTGGGAATAATCTTTATCTGCGTAAAATAAGAATAATGTGTTTTTATTAATTTACCAAAAAATATATGTACATATAATTTTATTTGTAGCTAGTCCGTTAAGTGATTTATAAGTGGCATTTTTTGTATACCGTTTTACCAAATATGTATTTTTGTATGTAACATACAACTATTTTGATAAACAATTTCTTGTATGTTACAGTTGCTAGGGTTAAGGTGGCTCATTTATACTGTTTTCCTTTTACAAAATACAGCGGATCAAATCAACGTATATTAAACAAAGATTTAATTTAATAAATAGACTTTTCCGGTCAAAATTTGTGGCATTTTACATAAAAATAAAAATACACACATTATAACGATTGCTTCAAAAATTGTACACTCCTGTACAATATCGCTTGTGTCTACGAATTGTACACACACTATAACCAATGGCCTATTGGCACCGGTAAACAAAAATATTCATACAAACAGCCATACTAGAACTTTTCTAATTGTTGTTTTTATTCGTAATTTTATGTGACGAAATGCAGTTTATTAAATTAAAATAATTTACCATTATTATTATATATTTATACTTCTTACTATTTCTGGCTTCCGACATCTCCACTTGATTTTTTTTGTTCGCTTAGACAAAAAATCTAGTTAGTTTTTTAAAAAAGTAACTGAGTTTATATTAGAGTTTTCGACTTATACCGTAGCTGCGTTCATTATTCTACCGTGTTCGACCAATTATCTCTTACTAGTTGGTGAAAGGTTTGAAGTGATTAAATGTACATGAAAGTCTATTTGTGTAATAAAATCTTTACATCATATACTTTTACATTCTACACGCTACTGTTTTTACACATTCCGGTATAAAACAATCGACCAATTATTTATTTTTTATACTTCTTTATTATTTCGTAGAACTTCTAGGTTACTTCAATATTATAAAACTTCTAGCTTGTAATAATAATTATTAAGATAGTAATCTGGCTATTAACTGTGCCCACTTTATAACTCTATCACATTTAAAGACATAAAGAAATCCAATTGTCTACGTGGTTCTACGTGGGAGTTTTTTTTTACTAATTAAAAATTTGTTAATACTCAGTCGTAAGTAGTCTGTGAAGGTCGTATGGCAACACAAGAATACTTGTGACGACTTCAAGGATGTACGAAATATCGTACAGAAAAAAAAACAGGCAGACACTGCCGACAGAAATGAAAACCCAAAACATGCGCAAGAATAGTGCAAAAGTAAATAAATAACCAACAAAAGTAAGCCCTTGTATAATAACAATAAAATTTAAAATTGAATAACGGATAAATAAATTAAAAAAGTTCGTCGAAACTTCCAAATTCCATGTTCCATATATTGTTCACGTGAACCTATAAGACCCTTCCCCTACCAAATATCAAACTGGCTAAAGTTTTCACTTCAAAAATCTATCGACTAGTTTATACATTATGGCCAGTTCCCACACTGAATCCTGTTTGGGCAATTAGCGCTGTTATTTTTTTTGTTGGAGCTCATTGTGTAATTGTAGTCATTGCGTTACTTACATCAAAATCACAAGTTCAAAAAATCAGATTTGGTCAAAGTTCTTGATTTAATCAATATAATATAATAAATGTACCTTGAATCTATCGTCTGTCAAATAATATATTACGTCAATATTTAAAAAAAATTGTACACACATATATTCTTCAATGGTCTACATAAAATTCTGAAATTGTAAAAACTCAAAAATACATGTCATTCCATTTTTATTGAACTACATGTATTGTATGTATTTGTTGTTATTCGATTCTTTCAGTGTTTTTGTCCTTGTGGAAAAAAATGGGAAAGAGTGAAACTGTGTCAAATAAATTAAGACTTTCATCGTTTAATAAATGGTTAACACGAAAATGCTGAATGTTCACTTAAAGTATGAAGAAGTGTGTTCTTAATTCGCAAGTTATTCGCAACTTTGTGATTTTTTACATTTTGTGGCAAAAAAATTGTCAAGTACATAAAGTACGACGTACAACGGGCCCAGTATGTGTTGGTAAAATTTAGTATTAAAAAATCGATAATGTATTATTCTGTATTTGATTTATCTGTAGCCATATTTAAATGTAAGGTAAAAAGCTTTTTCAGTTGTTTTTGAATGTTGGGTATTTTTCGGAAACACGTTTTGCTCTATGCCAGGAGTGCCTGCTTTTGATACTTTTTATTACTCCATGGTAATATTAAATGGTAAATAAATAATGTTATAACTGTATGGTAATATTAAGTAGTAATTAATGTACGCAGTGTATACACCGCACAACGAAGAATTGCGTTAATGTTTCAAGTTAAGTCGCTCTATTTATAATTTTGTATACACCAATGACACTTTTTGAACATTTTATTACATATTAGAGATTTGCCTATTAAATTATTTTTATAAAAAAAAATCTTTTTTATATCAACCTTTCCCCTTTTGGTCTGACAGTAGTAGACCTCGGATAATGCGTTACTGTATACAGCATTTATATTGTCTGAACACACTTTTGACACACATGAGTTTGTATTTTTTAGGAAAATTTCGTATTTATCGTGTTCTCTCAAACTAGCCACTTGTAACTCTGTCTATATTATACAATGACATTTGACGTTAAACAATAAAGTTCCATATTAATGGATATAAAAATGTCACTCATTTAATACAATCATTTATTGACAGTTCGGGTGTCATCGTGTTCATTCGGGTATCATCGTATTCCGATAAAGATCGAGTTTTCCCGAAGGAAAATAATTTCTCACTAAATCTATACTAGTAGTTATGTTTTTTTAACGAAAACGTTAGACTGAGACAAAAAATCATAATTTATAAAAAAAACATATTTAAAAAAATCATTTAATTCCATGAATCAATTAAGTATCTTTTTTCTTTTTGCATATCGCAAATAAATTTTTCGGCTTTCTCTTGCGTATCACCCGCAAAGACAACTAAACACCTCACTAAAGCATCCTTTACTAGAGCCGCCATTGTTTTTACATCACCACACACATACACTAATGCATCATCCTTAAGTACCTTCGCTACTTCTGCGCCATTACGAACTATTGCATCCTGAAAATAATTGTAATTTGGTTACCGTTTCATAACTAGGTACCCCTATTCTGCATATAACATCAAATTAAATTGTTTTTCACTGACCGGCATGTGTGAGCTATGGGATAGTGAGATCTTTGAATAATTACCTGTACATATTTATCTACCCAATCATCCATTCTAGAAAATGCTGTGGTCAGTTTAGTTAAAACACCGGAATCAATAAATTCCTGCAGCTCGTCCTTGTAAATAAAATCTAAATCAGAATTTCTGCAACCAAAAAACAACCAAATCATACTTTGGTCTTGTTGATGATTTTCCTTTTGTTCCTCAAGGAAACCTATGTACGGAGCAATGCCAGTACCCGGACCAATCAATAGCATGGGTCTTGAAATGTTGTCTGGAAAACTAAATTGATTTGTATTCTTTCTCAAATATATTGGAACTTTATTGTCTATTCCCATTTCTTTTTTATCTGTGATAGTTATATTTCTCATCATATCTTCAAGTCTACATTGACTTATTAATTCCTCTAACCAACCAGTTACAAGGCCTTTTCTATTATTTCCTATATTAATTACTGAGAAACATATTTTTATTTCATTAGGTTTTATTAAGCTACTATTCATAATTGAATATGGTCTAGGCAACAATCTTGGAAGGTGTTCCAAAATAACTTCAATTGGTGGTTTGCATGTGTTGAAAATTTCAAATAAATCTAAAATGCACAATTTTTTATTTAATACATAATTTGTGTATGCAGTGGAACCTTCCTTACTACAAAAGTACTCAAGTACTTTCTTTTCAGACTCATCCTTTGTATACCTTGATAAAGCAAGCAGGAATACCTGAAAATAAAATAAATACATGTGAATGAGAACACATGTGAAACTAAAGAGTCTACATATCATTAGCATATTTGGACCTGGGTTCATCCTAAAACTGCAATAGAGCTAACAGGACCTGCAGTTATTGCACCAATGGTTAATCAAACAAAATATTGGCTTGTGGTAAACATACTAATTGTATTGGTTTCATCTGATGAGTGAAGTTACAGGCCCTTTCCATTCATTACTACTCTACTATTCCTTATCTTTTCCTTCCTCTTTGTTAATGCATCCTAAATGTTCTGTTACAGATGTAGATGGGTAACAGTGGTCGCTAATCATCAAGTGCACCACTTTCCCTGTGTGTTTACTATAAAACAACCTACTGCACTGACAGCTGTCAAAGTAGTATCATATTGTGTCCGTGGGCTTCCACTGGCATAAAATTGTGTTGCGATACAAGCTTTCTCTCTGAAAAAACTGAGATGACAATATGTTTGTGTTAACAGCAATGTAAACCCTCGGAGATGAGCATCAGTTATATTAATAAACACTTACTTTCTTCACAACACCTCTCAAGTCGATACAATGTGTTAGAACATGTCTCAATGTAGACTTGACTGGGACATGAGCAGGTATCCTGGCACCCTTCTGAGCACTGTTAACAGTTAAATTGTAGCCACAGTCCACAATGCTAGCCAAGTTCAATTGATCTATAACACTACTAACTTCTCTATCATGATTCTGTGGGATGACACCTATGGTATCGCCAGGTCTGAAATTCAAATTACTACCCTGAAAATTTGCAGTATAATTTAATTAAAAAGATATACAAAAACCCTCTCATAGCCCTTTTTATGGTTAAAAATTATTATTACAAGTCAGAGACAAGATTTTTACAAAAAAACCAAATAATTATCAGAGTCGATCCTCTTGTTTTATCTAATATGAAAAACAGTCATTATTATGCCTTTTGCATATTATTCATGTTTTTCATTTTTGTTTAGCATAGCTAAACTTTTAGTATGTTGCTTTAAATTAAGAATCAAGTAGTTATATTAAAATGTACATACAGTTA
The DNA here is from genome assembly GCA_029849275.1 of Papilio elwesi. Classification (NCBI taxonomy): domain Eukaryota; kingdom Metazoa; phylum Arthropoda; class Insecta; order Lepidoptera; family Papilionidae; genus Papilio; species Papilio elwesi. Next base: position 10,168,115 of record CM056697.1, read on the forward strand.
TTGCAAGGGTAACTTCATACATAGACTTGCATTCCCTATGATCTGCAGTGAGGCGCCTCCAGTTGCAAATAGCAGCATTAAAGATACTACTTGTAGCAAAAGGTAGGACAGGGTCGGTACCATTATAAACCGTTACTTTATTCTGAAAATAATAACACAACAAAAAGGTTGTTTAAACAACAAATTTATGTATGATATATAAGAATTCTTATTAAAATCTTAATAATAATCTATGAAAATTGGCATACCTCTAAAAACTTTTTAAAATACTTAAAAAGATGGGAAATATGTGACAACTTACATCATAATTCTCAAAATCAATTTTCAAATAGTTTTGTTTCATTGATGGTAAATTTAGTGTGGCTTGTCTCGATGACTCCAGAAAAACATCTTGTAAACTGTGCAGCACAACCATCTTGAGATATAATTACCAATCAAAGATCCTAAGAATATTAAAAATAAAACATACACAACACAAAACTCCTGACTGATGACATTACATTTAGGTTATAGTGGGTTACAGGCTGGTTTGGTTGTCACTGTCAATGATCATGTTGATGTTGACGTTGGGGCTGCGTTCCACTATGCGTTCACAACGTCCAAATTGCTCCTTTAGCCTTTCCATTTGACGCCTATGATCGTTGTGGTCGCGGCGAAAACGTCACTAATGATGTCATCATTTTTTTGAGCCAGCTCACAACGACCCATCAATATGTGTCTCTACTTAAGAGTATTGACAAATTTTAGCGTGATTTTTAAAATCTAAGTAGCAAAGTGTAGAGAATTATTGCGGCGCAAAACATACCAAATATCCTTCTATCACGGTACATGTTTTTTTTTATTATATTTAAACTTAAATATAAATATACTACACTAAAATTAAATATAAAATAATATATTTTTATATAAATTGAGTTAACAAATAATTATTAAAGCTTATTATTCACACTTACTAAGTGCAACCCAACCTCTTTAAGCTGTTGCTTGTTATTTTCTTACTCACCATTTGTATCATAAACGCTGAAAATGCTCCATAATTCATTCCACTTCAGTTTAAAATTGTAACGCTTGGAAACAAGTAGAACGGGAAAAGCCGTGGTCGTTGGACTGCGCGCAAGATACAAGATAGCTCCGCACGCGACCATGGCATAATTTTACAATTCCTATGCTTACTTATTATTTCCTGCTTTCATTAATCTTGAATTTAAAATAAAAATAAAAGTTGAATACAATAAATGAATGACAAAATCGTTAAAAATAATTTATTTAATTGAAATTTACATCAACTTCATATTCATACATTCTGTTGAAGTAGTAGTAGTATAAATTTTCGATAAGATTTTATGCTTCCTCTTCGCCGGAAAACACTGGTAAATAAAAAAATATTATATGCAAACATTAAAATATAAACATAGGCAAGGAGCAATGAGTTTTCGATTCTTACCTTCAATGGGTACTCCTTGGTCTTCCGTAACACCTTCGAGACATTCAGGACAAACAGTAGTGTCGCAGGGGTTGGGTGTTGAGGTCGGGAACGCAGGAGTTAATTCAATTGGTGGTGGCTAAAACATAATTTACCTCATAAATATAAACTTAATACGTCGAAAATATAATCTTACGTTCTTATACTATCACAATAAATAGTAAAAAAAGTATAGATTGGATAACAGTTAGCAACCGAAAAATACACTTTTTTGAGAGGTGTAGTCATTTTATACTTTTTACTAAACTTTGTTTCAACAATTTATTTCAAAGTGTATATAAAAAACTCATTTATATAAATTTTTGTCATTATAAAGGCCTTGATGTTTATAAAAATTCATAAACAATAAGAGACATATCCTTACTGTCTATAGTTAGTTTTACGTGTGCTTTAGAGATAAACATACATATTCTTGTATATGATAAATATATAAAGGTTTATTAGGAATGAAAAAGTTGATATATAAATTGAATTATTACTTCTAATCGATATAAGTAAGCCAGGCGACAAGGGTCCCAAGTCGTGCAGAGAGTGGCGTTATGCATCATATCCTTGCGGGGCTCGTCTCCGAAATATTCAAATGTTATTACAATATTATTATCGATGGCGCACATACTTAAAAATTCTTCCACTGATACCTAGAATAAAAAAGAAGTTATGGCATACTCCTTCCTCTAGAAAGTACAGGCAGCGTCAGTGTTTCCGAAATTGCATGAAAAGAATAGGCTGGTACTACTACTAACTAGTGCCTACCGTAGCGCTATCCTCCACATCAGTCAACACCAGGCTAATCAACACAAAACTACATCTTAAATAAACCTAGATTATAGCACATTAATACCTTAGTTTTGTTGCCACAGTCTAGTGTTCCGTTCTGAAAATAATTATTTTCTCTATCGCCATTGCCGAGACAAAACATCCAACCTTCGTGAAAGGAATACTCGATAGGTGCTATTTCAGCTTCAATGCAAGGATCCACCGTTACAGGTATTGACGGTTTTCCAAATGTGCATTTCCGTTCGTGCATATTCGCTTGCAGTCGATATGCGTCTAGATCAGGCTCTGAGCCCTCTGGGCACTTGTAGAAGTTACCTAAAAACAAGTGTTTAAGTATACTTCAAATAATGATTTAGAATACTACTTAAAACGTATTATTTGATTTGGACATTTTTAGTTAAGTTCTCGGCCGTAGCAAGCTCTTTGAGCGTTTTTCAAAACTCATCCATCTCGTGCTTAATTCTTTTCTTCTTTTTCGCTTTCTTGGACAAAGAAAACACATCTATAATTTTTTCATTTTAGTGGGTATTGGCTTATAGTAGTGATCACCTTACATTGAGCGCCGCGTGTTCTTTTCTCTCAGAAAAAGTACACTAAATCAATTTTAGGAGATAAACGATGATGAGCTGTACCTATTCTATTTCCTATTGAAATAAAATCAATATTTACAAACATCACTACCATCGGCTGCATATGCCATTTTCAAATGCTAACAATACCTACTGCACCTACTAAATTATTCCTTAGTAATTTTTTTATGGAAGAAGTTGGCAAATGAGCAAGCGGTTCACCTGAAGTTAAGTAACCATTGCCCACAAGCTTACGCAACAAGCAAATGCAGATCCTTTAAAGGTAGGCAACACGCCTGCCTTTAACGGTCAGAAGAGGGGATAGACAGGAAAAATAATATTTCCTTCTCCTATGCATGCCCTACCCCGTCTAACCCTCTTCCCGCTCCCATCTTTTTCTACGAAGGAATGACACCGGGCCTCCAGCATCTCACTCATCAGAAGTATGAAAAACAATCCTACTTTACGCCTGTCTGCTGCGAGGTCGTGATATTTCACCGCTCGAACCGGCCCATTCGTGCAACCAATGTTGTTGTCGCGAGCTCTACAATTTCCATTAATTTCCATTATGAATTAATTATAGTTTATTTATCCGCGACAAAAAGGGTAAAAGTGTATCAAGGTAGATATTTAATCATAACATTACTGTTCTGTATGATGTAAATAGTCTTCTGGTGTGCGCTGATTACAGTCCGCACAGTGAGACCGTTACCACCGGTTTTTATGTTTTCCATGAGAACTTCTTGCGCTGCTCTCTGCTCCCGCGACCATTTAGCTGCTTCTTCAGCCAAGATTTGACGGCTCACTTTACCTTCGGATTGCGTCGACTAAACATGTTATTTGTACATTAGTTAATGTACAGCGTAAAAAATAAAACATTTTGCTTTAATACACATAACAAATAATATGAAATTAAAAAAAAATATGCTTAAAATGTTATTAAAACCTACCTGAGGAGGACTCTCCATTATGACATGGGGACGACCAAGAGTGTGCTGCCAAATGAGCTGCGCCGCTACTTTGTGCTTTGAACTATGGTGAAGTGGTTGAATTTGCAGAATAGCGTACCACGCCAGCTCTCGATACACACTGTCAGGAAGATATCCTGTCTGATGTCGAAAAAATTGAATATTGAACATCAAAATTTTAACAGACGTTAGCATTTGTTCTTTTCAAACTTACCGGCATAAAATCCATGTGCCACTGCAAAAATACAAGCATGTACGTATAATGAAAAATATGACACAATTAAGTACGTATCTTTTGAAAATATTAATACAAAATCTTACCTCTTCTTCTCCAGCTTCCGTTCTACCAAATTCTGTAAAATGAAAATGTGTTTTATAAGATTCCAAAAGCAAAAGTCGATATGTGGCAAGAATGTAAGATATGTTTGTAGATATTCTGTAAAACTTACCTTCGTCTTCATTTTGGCAATATACGAGTAATAACTATGAAAATAAAATATTTATTAGGTATTATTATGTATTGAAAAATATATAATTTATAAAATTATAATATAAAGTACTCGCACCTGAAGAAAAAGAAACGCTAAACATATTTCTTTTAAAAATAATTGCATTTTAATATTTTACACAAAACATATGGACATTTGCACCCGCACTCATAACTAGAGTACAACAAAATATTTCTCCTGATTGTAGTTAAAAATAATTGATTGAACGTTTGAATTTTTTTATCAGGCGATAAAGATTCGTTAAGGAAACGTAGTTAGAGTTTAAAAAATGTAGGAAATATGTTTACAATGGTGGTTACTATCGGTAATAACGATCTCGGTAATTTTCCTAGGTACATATACACTTAACGAAGCTTTTTAGGACGCGAGAATGTATTTTTCTAATGTGATACGCTTAAATAAAAGTCGAAAAATATCAAGCATTAGCATTGAAAGACCAGAACTAGATTGAATAAATAAAGTTTTTTTTTATAATATATAACATATTAGACATATTATATTGAAATTTAAGCTTCTGAAAATATTCTGTCTACGACAGTTATTAAAGTGTTACCTCTATATTTTTCTCGGAAAAACAAAGATAACAATATGTTTTGTGTGAATGTTTTCGACAGTATAAACCAACGGTGTGTGTGCAATAATTTTATTATAAAAACAATTATGAAGAACTTTCATGATAAAATCGATACTTAGATAATCTCGTAGATAATCGTTTTAACACCTTGTCACCACTGCTACAGCACTATTGCAGATTTGACATTTTATATTAAACAAGCTATCTTCTTGAATATCGAACACTGTGAATCTGTGAATTTCTGCATGTTAGTCATTGATTCGATATATGACTTAAAATTAATTAAGTAAGATCTAGAAATGAATACATTAGATAAACAATTAGCCGATCTTCGAATATATGCTAACGAATTGGACGCGAAGCTTCAAGATGATATTAATTCAACTAAAATAAAACCTTCCATTCCACCCAAAAAAAGTAAAGCACCGCAGCCCCAAATTCCTCAAAGTTACACTGTAAAATCTGCTTGTGAGCCATCATACTCATCAAGGTTGGAATACGGAAGCCGTACGAGCTCTACGTATTCAAATTTAGTACCTGTTAAGAGTTGCATTGTAAGAAATTCAGCGCGACTTCGCAGCGGTGATGTACTTTTGTACAGTAACGTGTTACCACCGGGAGGGACAAACCATGTCTATTCCAACATTCCTATGCAGCGTGGATCGGAAAGTATCTATGGCGACCGCGATGCGAGGTCTGAATTGTCAAGAATAAGCGATTTGGGTGCTCAGTCGAATTACAGTGAATTACGGAGACCGGGATCGGCATATCCGCCTTCTTCTGCTTCAGTTAACGCTCAAGACTTCTCTACTTACGGTGGTTCACAAGCTTCATCAACATATGAGTCTTTATATGAACCGATAAATCCGAGACCTTGCAGTCAATTATCAGGAACATCATTATATGGAGGGTATGTAGGTACGGCTGAACCCACTCCGGAGCCTGACGATGCGCTCTATTGTGGTAACTGCTACCGCTGTGGGGAAAAGATTATGGGCGAGACCACTGGTTGTACTGCTATGGAAAGGATTTATCATATCAAGTGCTTCTGTTGTCAGCAGTGTGGGATTAATTTGCAGGTATTTATTTTATCTTAATACTACTTCATACTTTGGCCTTGCGGAGGGACGTCAGCTCCCTCTGCATTTTTTATTGTATATACCATAGGGAGTGTTCTATCTTTTGTTTGGAATGATTCCTGCCACCGAGTTTCGTCATTGGACGACACAACAGACCACCATGTACCATCCACACCATGGCTGGAATTCCTCAACACCGCAGAATCGCACTTCGAAATTGCCGCCGCATTGTGGAATGGTCTGTCCTCAGCGGTATTTCCAAACCAGAAGGCTTAGTGTCCTTCAAGAAGTGAGCTTATCTATTCCTCAAACACCAGCAACACATCTGCAGTTCCTGTAATGTTGCGGGTGTCCATGGACGTCGTTGATCACCTCGGTGCTAACGCGCTCGTTTGCCCCCGTCTCTTATAAAAAAAATCAAAAGTGTAAATGGGGTTACTTTATAGAGCAATAGTTTGAAAATCTTGATTCAGTAACAAGACAAAAATATTTTTTTGTTTCGTTATAATTATTTATGTATTGTCAAGTATACATTTTATTGTTAATTAAATTTTCAAAGAATAGGTAGAGCTAATATAAACATTTCATTGGTACATTATAAAACTCATAAAAATATGACTCCTGATTGTTCTCAGTACTTGACCAACCACAAAGTCTGAACAACAAAGTTAATATCCATGAAATACTTTGAAATACCCCTCTGTGAGTGTATATAAATGCTATGTCATAAAAGGCGAACAATATATTGTAACAGCTTCCTGCAAATTTTACGTATAATGTGTACTATAATCCCAAAAGGCTACTTCTCAAATGTGGATGAGAAGGGATAAAGCAGACTGTATTATTCTTTTATGTTTGTAATGTTTCCCGCATCAAAAAACATATTTTTTCAGGGTCGCCCTTTCTATGCTGTACAAGGTAAGGCACTATGTGAAAGAGACTACCTCGATACTCTGGAGAAATGCTGTGTTTGTGGGGACCCAATCCTGGACAGAATATTGCGAGCTACTGGCAAGCCCTACCATCCTCGCTGCTTCACATGCGTTGTGTGCCAGAAAAGTCTTGATGGTATACCATTTACTGTGGATGCCGTGAACCGAATTCACTGCATTGAAGATTTCCATAAGCGGTGATTATTTAGTTTATTATATTTCACAGTCTTATTTGGCATGGAAAACAGTAGATGCAATCCAAAGTACTGACATAATTCTTGAATTCTAAGAATGAAATAATGTGTATGGTTGAGATATGAGTCATTCAGCGAGTCTATATACTTAGCCTGTAACTGTACACGGACACTGCTAGTCCAGTATGATGTTAGTCTAGACTCACATCATAGCAGGGGAAGAAACTAGTTTCTTCCCCCTCCATGCATGCTGTGCATAGAAGACCATCCTTATATCAAACAGTAGATTGTTAACATTATTTTTATAATAGAATATCTCTGACTGGTGAGCAACCGCCACAACTGTTTGGATCTGTGGTTTGCTCAGATAGAGTAGGGCTACTCTATACAATCTGCCTATTTATTGATCTTCGACAGAGCTTCATTAGCTTGTCTGTAGTACTACAATCAGTTATTTTAATAAGTCTTTCAGCTTCTCAGCTTCTAAGCTGTTTGTCTACAAAGCAGATATAATATGGATTATTTTTTATAGATGGAGGGCTAAGTGATCACTGCTACCCATGAACATCCACATTATTAATGTCACAATATTTGTGTGTTAGCTTAGAAATCTGGCCTGGAAAGAGTCTAGATTATGGTAATCAACATCTGACATGTTTGAGAAGAATAAGACAATTAGTAAACATAACAAATAAGTCTGATTTGGTTTATTTGATAAAATAAATTACTGTATTTCAGATATGCTCCTCGTTGTGCTCGTTGTAGAGAGCCTATAGTTCCAGAAGGGCGTGCGGAGGAGACTGTACGAATTGTAGCTTTGGACAAGAGTTTCCACATCGTCTGCTACGCGTGCGAGGACTGCGGTGCCTCACTGTGCTCCAGAGAGGAAGGTAGAGGCTGCTACCCATTGGACGGGCATCTGTACTGCAAGGAATGCAACGCCCGGCGCATACAGGATCTCTCCAGGAATATTAACTAAGTTAATAGAATTTAAGTAAGGGCATATTTGGTCAAGTGATTTAGTTACAATAGATGGCTAATATTTTTTCTTCACAATATTAAAGTGGTATTCTGCACAGATATAAGAAATAATATCTTAACAGTAGTAGATCCCGCAACAACATCTGTGGCACGAATGGTGAAATACCATGACACAGAAAACAGGTGTGATGTAGAAGTAAGTCCATTATAGGCAGGCTATACGTTGGCTACTCATTAGTTAGTTGCAGATGCCTATGGCTAGCAGTTGCTCATAGTTAGTAAATGAAGCGTATTAGTAAATACCAGTCAAGTTGTTGGAAGTTTTTACACACATTATGAATAAAAGTATGGCAACACTAAAGCCATGTGTAGACATTTAATTTATCGGATTTTAATAAATAAATAAATTTCTGAATTGTTCAATGCAAGTAAATAAGTTATTTAGATACAGTTGATAATGTAAGATACATGCTGGTGTAAAGTTGTTCTAGTGAACACAATGCACGGATAAAAAACACCTTTCTGTTTAAATCTATAAGAGATGTAATCTATGTATATATAGTTTGTGATTATTGCGTTGAACTAGTGAGCCACAAAGTTAGTTCAAAGATTGATCATTGCTACTTACCATGAGTTCACACTCTTCATTTCATGTGCCCAGTAATTTGATTTCCCCGACTTAGTTGCATTAGTACCGATTACAAATATTTCTAGATTGTTACTTTTAAAATATCTGAATGATGCATGCGGTGAATTAGATCCAACTGTTTGTTGTTATTGACACCGCCATTAATTTCATATTTATAATTCAACAAAGATATTTCACCAGAGCAGGAAATCATGAATGATGATTCGAGTTCTTTTTTAATTTACTTAATAATCCGCCTATTTAATATGCTTTATGTTATTCAAATAACCTTATAGACTGGATAATTTTAATGATTTTTCTATTCTAGCAAATGTTTAGTGAATTACTGTATAACATTTTTTTGCAGTTTAAGAGTTTAGAGTGGATGATTTTGGTGCATTCTAACTACTTTACAACTTTTTAGAAAGTTCAGTGATATCGCCACATTTTTATAGTTGAATTACAATATACACGATAAAAGGGCGTGTACAAAGGCCCGTTAAATAGGAAAATAAACAGCAACATTCCTTACTTCTTTATCAAGAAAGGCTGTGTAATCAGCACACAATAGAAGCAGACTCTTACAGTATTAATATCAAAGCATTTTGTGATCTGTATACATTATATAAAGCGTGTTTAGGTATTTTATAAGTTTTTTGTATTGTAAATGGTGCCATTTCGTAGTGATTGTTAGGTTGTGTATTGTTTTTATATGTTTACAATTTTAGCTTTTATTGTTATTGTACTTAAGTATTAAATTGTGTAAACTTAATTATAGGTACTATTAAAATTGGTATTATAACGTAGGTGTATCTTAAGGCCTGAAAACTTGAAGGTTTCTCTTTTTGCATCCCAAATACAGATAAAACTTCCGAATACGGAGTTTGGATGACGGTGACTTTGGTGTCAATTATTTACGATAGCGGAATCTGGAGATCCTTCAATATCCGGACACTCCTGTGGCGCGAGAAGTTACGCGAGCTTAGTTCTTTCTCCAAAACAACTTTTCAAAATATTTCGCTACTTTTACGTATAAAATAACGATTCGGTGATATCTGAGATTGGTCGTTGCTCAGCCATGATCTCAGTACGGTGGCACTTGCACTCAGCAGGCGGTGATCCCGAAGGATCACCACCTGCTTCATTCTTTCCTTATTAGCAACAGATGTTCCGGGCCCTACTACTGGTAAGTATTAAAAAAACATCACAACACTTCATACAGATGAAGATTGTATGTCTCGTTACGCGAGGTAGGGTTATTAAGTACATAGTAATAGAAAAGAAAATATAAAAATAGTTTATCCTATGCAACCGAAGTCGCGGGAGCCAGCTAGTTATAAATAAAACAAACCATACAACTCATTAATTTGTCAACTTTTATTTATGTATACATCCTAACATCCACGACTCGCTACGGCGCTACGCTACGCTTACAGACACCAAGAAGACTTTGGCTTCCCTTCAAAGTACAAACAATAAAAATAACTTCATTGGATTTACATATTTTATTCTTTACAAAATAAAGCTCCAAAACGATACGCATGAGGACTATTTCAGGTTACGAGGAAAATATTTCATACTCTACATGCATTTCAATATTTAACGTTAAATAAAAAAAATATTTACTTTTTTGACAAATTACACAAATTTGTACAATTCTATTAAAAACAACCTTTTAAAAATTGCATTATTGAATCAAACCAAACAAAGGTTCAAGAGGACACATACATAAATGTTTGTGAAATTATAATATCCTGGGAAATATATAAGACCCCAAGTTCAAAAGCGTTCAAATAATTTGATTATTGCCTTAAATCCTCTACGAAACAATTGATTATTACAATCTTTTTTTAATAGGTGCATTAATTATTCAAAAGTATCCTTGTAAACTGAATTGTCCCTCAAGCAAGCAAAACAGAACATAGCCCAATAACTTGCACTCCCCATGCAATCCGCAAGTATCACATTTCCTTGAACTTAACATTAACTTATATTATAATTTTATCTAAAATACAACATTCAGGATGAAGAATCGGAAGCCAGTTCACATATAAAAAAGTCGGTCGTGTGAAAAGAACTATATTATTATATAACTTTGAACACATTGAATGTGAGTTTTGTTAGTAAAAATAAGGTTTACATAACATCCCAATGGAAAATAGTTGACCTAAATTTACTATTAAATTAATTTGGCTATATTAAAAAACTACTAAACCTATTTTAGAAATCTTTCGCCAATAACCAAGACAAAATTTAATTGGTCTACCCGAACGTATTTACGTATTTTCTGCAACGACAATGTCTCAAGTTAAACCAACATTCAATATGTCCAACGTATAATACAATAGTTCAATGAGTAATTTTGAATACATACAAAGAAGTTTTAGGAAAATAACTCTTAGAGAGATTCCCAGGCATTTCCGTACACAGTCTATATGTTTCATTGCCCGAATATCAATATTTACATCGCTTTGCGCTACAGAGGGCTGTAAAAACTATACATCTTATCTAACTTAAACAAATATAATACACACAGCTATCATTTAGTGTCCATACCTACATTTACTTCAAGAAAATTCAGCATCTTTGGATAAGTATTTATAATCATCCAGACAGAATGTAATGTAAAAGATTATACTGACTTTTAAATTACATCAGAACAAAATACCCTTGCTTTTTTTACATTTTAAAAACAACTCAAATCTATTAATTGTAAAATAAAATAAATTTTTGAACCGTTCAAGGAATGTAAAGGGTTCATTCAGCATTCACTGGATTCTCAAACATTTTTATCCACAAATGTCAAGGAACAAGCAATCTTACAATTATATATATATATATATATATATATATATATAATATATTACATTTTATTCACAAGTTCATTAGATTATTTTACATTTTACATTAAATTCTTAACAATAATAAAGCTTTAAAAGTTCAAGCAATCTCGATCGCCCAGAGTCTTACTTGGCACTTTAAAATAAAGACAAACTGAAATACGATACAACTTATTAATTTTCCATTATAAATCTTTCAAAGGCTAAAGGAAATAATCAAATAAATTGGAACCGATCAGAGTTGCGCCACTCAGAAGGAGCTCCAGTCAGAAATCTAATTATAGAATGGATGGAGCAATGTTCTTGGAATAAATGTCAACAAAACATATTTTTATTTACATCGGTATCCTTTACTGGCATCAGCGGATACAATTGTCTTCTAGTTGATGCAACAATATCCAAGAGAAATGCAGTATCAATTGTTAGTATAATATAAATTAACTCTCTTAGTTGACGCTGTAATGCTGGGGTAGGCAACATGAGTCACGAGTAACCCATTTGATAATTCCAAATGACCCACTTTTTTGCCGGAACAAAAAATATGAAAGTAGCAAAAAATATAACAAATTTTTACTTGAAATATACATTATTATTTAAAGAATTATATGATTGGGTCAGTGTCATACTCACATTTTGGTTGATTTCGATCCAAGACCGAAAATGTTGCCAACCCCTGCTATGTCGTCGTACATAACGTAATAAAATGGCCGACTAATATTGCACTTGTTGCAACTTAACTAATCTACAATACCCTAGTGTGGTCATTTTAATGCTCAAATTATTGTGACAATAAATGACACAAATTTGATGTGAACCCAGAGGATATAAGAAGTGTATCTTTTAATAAACATGTAAAACATTTTTATTATTTACCTATGAGATTTCAGATTAGTAAATTCGAAAAACAACTTTTTGCATATTACCTATATTAAACAATTTCAATCCACTTTATCTGACGATTTCCACAAAATTACAATATTGCCGATGAAAATATAAAAAGTATAATGGCCACCATGTATAGTATGGTTGTTTACCACAATCATACCTTGCAATGAAACAAGGTATACAAATTCCTAACTTGATTTTTGTAATGAAGGAAAAACACTTTAAATAAATTTAAATTATCTATGAAATACTTTCCTAAGGTCTGGTATATAAATGCATTATTTTAGCTATCGTGAACTATATTATTTATATTGTTAATTTGTTTTCTAACAAAATACAATCGAGGTAACACAAAACATCTTTCCTAACATAGATGAAGTTATTATATCAAAGAACATTCTTGAACTCCAATAGCTTTACATTAATTATAAGATATTATATACTACACAATTTAATGTCCACAAATATGGTTCCTGAAGTCCTATCAAGCAAAAGATATTTGTATTATACAAAATTCTTATATGTCTGTCTGTCTGTCCTGCTGGACAGCGATAGCAAACACTATTCGCTCTTCGCAAATGTGACTAACTGCCACACACAAGGACCCAAACAGATCTAAAAAGATTTGTAATTTTTGAAAAATCACAAATTTTGCCTTCGCAGATTGTTTTAAGTATTTATGTAAATCATAACTTAAAATTCTGAAATATTGAAAGAAACCTTGAAAAATGCAACTCTCATGCGTACCTCCTAGCCTACCTTTAGTTTTTTCACAATTCATGATGTAAATTGTCAATATTTCATGTGACTGACCACTGAGTAATTTATTAGAAATTTTTACTTCTATAAATTCATTGACGTTTTTTGTAAATTGAATGAATCTTTGATTGTTGAAGTCATAAAATGCTTTTAGGACAGCAAAAAAAATGTTGAAGTATCTAAAAAGCCGGTGCGGGTTATAAATTTTCATTACTTCTAAGTAGCACATATAAATTACTCTGTTCAATTGATTTCACTTATGTTTCTCATTAACCAATCAGTTGTTTAAGCGATGTTACTTTTTTCTTGCGTTTTATTTTATGTGACAAATGAACTACATTGGATTTCACTTATAACAATCTCGGTTATACTACTAAAGTCCAATGAATTCAAAATACGAAAAATGGGTTACAGTGACTTTAGATATAACGCCGGTACAGCGACTTGTTTATTTAAATCATTTGTAAGTTCTTCGGTATGTAACCTTTTGTTTACATGTCCATGGTTTATAAATTCTATGTAGGTAGGTTTGTAATTAAAAACCAGTTTCCTACTTTTCTACTCATGGATATGATATGGGATATGCTAACGACTTGTAGCTATACCAATGGAAACAAGTTGACCCATTTCCCCAGAAAGATTATATCTTGTTATACAGGCTCTTAGCTTAGATGTCTCTGTGAGTGGCTACTCATCGTCAAGGAAGCAATAATCGTGGCTTTAAGTCATTCTAGTCAACTTTGCTTGTATTATCACTAACGGAACAATGATAGCATTTCTTTAATCCAACATTATACAATAGTTTTAATGGATAGACATCAAAATTTTTTCATTAAACAATCCAATAACAAATCTGCAATGTGGCTTGGAGACAATTAGAAAAGTCCATCAATAAACAATACAACAATATTAACCGCAGATTTACACACAAGTATAGTAACCCTATTCCACATTCAATTCTTAAACTTTAATAGTATACTTACATTCATCTAAATCCACTTTTCCGTCTCTCACCTCGCTCTGCGCCGGGGTTCCACTCGGCGTCGTCAGGGTCGTCGCCGTCGAAGACCAACGGTGACATCGGAGATAGGCTGCTGCCGTCTTCCATGTCCACATCGTCTAACGCCGAGTGCGGGGAGCTGCCCCAACGGGGAGGGCTTGAGGGTCGGTACTCCCGTGGCATTGTAGCCAGCATCTCCTGGTAGGTCGCCTCGGACAAGGGGAATCGCCGAGGCGAGTATGGTCTCACTGTCTGGAATAATAAGATTATTAATTATTTGCCTTGTTTTGTTAGTGTGTGTACATATAAAAAAAAATTAAATGTATAATACAGATGTAAAATAAATAATTTCAAAGACTTCTAAGTATAAAACATGTTTTGGTGAGCTTACATTACAAACGCTGGCCAAACTTATTTGGAAACGGACTTGGAAAACTTATAATAATATACCCATTCTAACAACTTCTACACAAAATGGTCACATACGATGCGGCAATTGAAATTTCGTTTAGGCCTTATTTCAGTCCTCTTCCTATTCCCAACCTTTCCTCATAAGGATAGGACGGGAAGGGGAAGAGGATTGGACAGGGAGGTTAACGGCAAAAGGAAATATCCTTTTTCCTGCCTGTACCCTCCATTGTCCTTTAAAGGCAGGCAACGCATCTGCAACACATTTGCTTGTTGCGGATGTCTATGGATAGGGCTCACTTAACATCAGGTGATGCTCGTTTCCCACCTTCTCACATACAAAAAAGGCAGGCAGAGTATTGATCCATATCAAAGTTTATGTAAGTACTAGCCTCATGCAGTAGCTGCGGCGGCGAAGGTGGTGGCTCGGACTGCGACTGATGCTGCGCTTGGATCTGTGAGTGGTGTTGGGGCTGAGGTTCGGTCTGCGAGTGGTGTTGGGGCTGAGGCTGGGTCTGCGAGTGGTGTTGGGGCTGCGACTGTTGCTGCGCTTGGATCTGCGACTGGTGCGGGGGCTGGGACAGTGGGTCCTCATTGTGCGACCGGCGCGACCGCTGCTTGCGCATGTAGCGGCTGCGCTCGTGCAGCTCGGCTCGCGAGTGTCGCGCTGCCATCGCCGCTTCTGATATGTCTTCTTCCTGATGATGTTTAATATTTGTCTATCTAACCAGGCAGTTATCAGCAATTTAATATTTTTATAACGTTAATTATAAATATGGGCTAAAGCCCTTAACCCAGAGGGTTAGGCAGACATCATGGATTTCCATTTGGCGCGATCCTGCCTGGCACACCTCTCTCGCTTCTACATACGTCTACACATACATACTCGTTTACAGGTACTCCTTATGTTACCCGACTTTATTTAGTCACTTATCTGATCTTAATTACTTCTCTCGGGACAACCTCTTACTTACGACGTTAAGTACAAAATAATTAAGTTCTTAACGATCGCTCTGATAATGCATACAAAAAGAAATCATAGTTCATTTGAATAAACTAGAAAAATAAAATGTTTGTCGTAGTTGTATTATCTTTTATTAACCTATTACAATCTAATCTAAGGATTAATACAACCATATAAAATATGTATTTTCCTATTGATATTAATAACACATTAATAAATACCTCACTGTCTACGGACTTTCGACTGGACTTCGTAATGCCATTATTCAGCGGGACCTCGGGTAACTCCAGAACTCGCCATCTGCCAATCGTGTCAATCAATCAGTCAAAAAATCAATAGTTCAACTGATAGTAAAGTGAAAAATTATAACTGTAAATAAATGACTCGATTAACGATTACTTGACGAGATTTAACCTATTAATTCATTTCTTTCTTCTTAATTTATAAAAGAAAAAGTAAAACGTAACTTCGATATAACTGTTAATCGCGGAATCCGAATCGCCAGAATGGAAACGGGAACCAGGGCTCTACAACTGGTTTTCCCTAAAAACCATGGTATCATCCGAAGATTACCTACTCTTTAATGCTATGGGTCGACATGAGGCTTGTGCAAATGCTTACTTAGGCGTGATGATCTCCTTGTACGTGAGTATCTCTGGTCTGGTGTTGGCGGCCACGCTCTGCGGGATCACGATGTTGTCGATGTCGTAGGACGGCCGCCGGTGCGCGCGCGTCTCCGTGCTCGACCGACCTCGACATCTGTAATACAAACAAACGATTGTGATATACATACATATATATATATATATATATATATATATATATACGTTTCGCTAGAAGTCTCCACAAATATGAATTATTCCAACATTTAAACCTTATATTGTCTGTTTTTGTTGGTAAAGAGACAAAAATTTACTTCTTTCCACAAAATATTCCATGTTTGAACAAATATTGATATAACTTCTAAAACTCTTAGCACAAATCTAAGGACATTTCTCCACTTGCCTTTCCTTGCCAGAAGGTGAATTCTCTTCCTCTCTTTCCCTTTCTTTTATTTTCCTCGACAATGGTGGCCTGCCTCTCTTCAATCCTGCAAATTGATTATCAAATTTATATTATTTTATTAAGACATTAAAGTAAAAATAAAAAGTATTAGCTACCAGATTTTTGTGAATTAATTCACATGCATTACGCGCCCTCCTAAAACTGTCTTATACATGTCGAGAAATGACACATAAGATTGTAATTGATTAGTTCAGTTCACAATTTAATTATAGTTTATAATATGCCTAGATCGATTATAAACTGACAAAGTTCACAATCGTTCGGTAAAATAAACATTAGCATGGACACTCACTGGTGGGATGCTTCTTGATGATGGTCACCGTGTTGGTCGGCGGACTGGTGTTGCTGGTGGTGCAGGTGGTGCTGGCTATGTTGGTGCTAGTGGCGGTCGCGGCGCTGTGCTGCTGGTGTTGGTGCGCGCGAGCCGGTCCCGAGTGGTGCGCGCCGCGATACGCCTTGTTGCAGCGCGAGCGGAACCACGGGCGTGAGGTTAGCGCGCTCATGTGGATCGCCGGTGATATATCTGAATAGTTATACATAATACACATAAAAATAGAAGTGTCTTGTATTATGACGACAGAATTTCCACCTTCCATAGAACTGATAGTATTATCCCAGAAAACTATACTATTTATTTAAATTATCGAAAATAAGTTATTGCCACTTCTCACAGAGCAATTTAAAGTTTGTCGTATTTTATTTAATAAAAGAATTGCGTTAAAATATAATGTTTTTTTATATTTTATTACTAGTATATTCATTTAGGCATCTTTTCAGATACGAAAATTACTAAATTACGAACACTATAATTTATGTGTGTCATATCATCATCAATCTGTCGGTACTGGAGTAGTAGTTCAACTAACCTCGGACGTCGCTGAGCACCGGGTGGTAGCCGGGGTCGACGAGCGCGACGCGCTGCGCGGCGGCGAGCGCGGCCCAGCATCGCGGCTGCGTCGCCTCCGCGCGCCCCGTGCAAACCGCGCAACTCTCCACCGGGTGCCGGCAACTACATCTGAAAATATTTTCCGTTTTATTTTATTTGATCATTTCTACACATAATTATTATAGGTTTTTAGTCTTGTATTAAATTGTCCTGTTGTTCCTGTCAAGGAAAAAAATGTCAGCTGACATTTTTTTCCTTGACCACAATGAATCCAATCAGGAATCAAGACACAATCAGGAATAAAGACACAATTTCATCAAAATTGGTCCAGCCATTTAAAAGGAGTTGGTGACAAACCACACATATAAGATGATGCAGAGACATGTATAGATGCCAAACTAATTATGCTATGGGCGCTTCAGACATTGCTATAATTTTACTCTAAATGTATTACAACATGCTTACTTTATGTCCGAGGGTTTTGCAGCCTTTGGAGTGGCAATATGCAGGTTGTGCATTTGCAATAACTTCCTCTTCTTGAAGGTGTCCCTTCTCAATGGACGCACTCGAGCACAAGTCGTTGATAGGCTATCATCTCCAGGCAACGAGCCTTCATAGCCAACAGGCTCGCCCTCCAACTGCACAGAGCCTTTAGCTTCTCGGACCTGGAATAACATCATCACTTCTAACATACCTTATACTATAAATACAACAAAGATAGCATGTTTATTTCTTGTCTGTCTGCTAATTTGTATTTTATATATAGTTTGACGATAGATTTATCTCCCTTGTATTGCTGTGTTAATTTTACATTTTATTTATATTTTTCTATAATTTATTATCTGTGTTATTCCGCGTACTAATCACATAGAGGTTGATGTAAATCTGTTAGGATTTATAAAATAATAAAGTCAATTTGGCGGTAGATGCGGCGGACACAGTCGATTCGTAGTCAATACGTCGTATCGTACTACGATCGTACTGTCACTTCGCCATTCTTCGTCTCTTCGCCGCGATCGTTTATAAAAAAAAATAAAAAAAATGTATATAGGATATAGTGTAATCTATATTAATACAGAACATCGTAGTGTCGTCAGCCAATATTCGGCCACCGCTGAACCCTTCCCTTGTCGCTCCATCCCATCCAATCCAGTGGGTTCTCGCAACCTTGAAAAGATAATCGAGAGACCTACCTACGCTGCAAACACTTGCACGTGGCCCATTAAGGTTGTCAATGATAAAAATAATGTTGCCATATCTTGTAGTCCACTGGGTTTAAATCTGGACTAGAAGACCAGTCTTCATGCACGATTAAGTTGTGGCCATGTGTGGTCAACCAGTTTTGTATGCTTTGAGCCCTATGAGCTGGTGCGGAGTCCTGTTTGAATACCCAAAGTCTGTTTTCGAATACTGTTCGAGAAAGAGGTTCCGCTATGTTGGTAAGGCCGGTATTTTGGTAAAAAAAATGTACCGCCGTAACAAAGTATCTTTCCAGCCTTTTTTTTTAAACGCTCATTCAACAAATGTCCGGTCTTTTTAAGATAGGCTCCTAGTCCTAGGTCTTCATTTAACACCCTTTTTACCGTGGTTCTGCTTATCGTCATCTAAGCTAAAAAAAATTGTTTACGAACAGGATTCCATTGGTTTCACTCCTTCACTGCTTAATAATAACGATTGCTGGTGTCCTAACTGTACGAGACTGGCCGATCCTATATTATGATATTTGATTTAATTAAATTACAATGTGGGTAAAACCACAGGGGTCAGCTCATTAGTTAAAATAAGTAAAACATACCTGCTTGTGCAATTCATTATGCTGACGTATCTTGTACTCCAACTCTTGCACCTGTGCCTGCAGCCAGCACCAACGCGCGGCTATCGACGCCCTCGCCTTTTGCCATGACCATAGAGCACGCTTCTCTCTGGAATTGACAATGGCATATATTAAAGGATATAAAACCACAATTATGTTTTAATGGAGGAAAGTGGCAAGCATGCATGCGGTTCACCTGATGTTAAGTCATTGCTGCCCATAGACATCCGCAACAAGCAAATGAGTTGCAGATGTGTTGCCTCAGATGTTGTTGGCTCTACCATTGTTACTATTCCAATTATCAAAAAATGGCGTGACAAAGAATTAGCTAGTTTGCATTCTGAGGCTTATAATAATATTGTGAAACTGCAATTCATATACCTAGGCAGGTCACAAGATTAGCTTGGAGTCGCATTCAGGCTTAACTGAGGTGTTTTTTTGTGAAATAGGTTAAAAACCAGTGCCATGTTATACCAAAATACTGTCCTTAGCAACATAGTGGAACTCGAACAATGTTCAAAAACAGACATTGGGTATTCCAACTGGACTCTGCACCAGCTCATAATTTATTGGGCATGAAGACCTCTTCTAGTCCAAATTAAAACCCACTGGACTACATGATATGGCAACATTTGGAGGAGAATGTCTGGTGCATGCTGCCATCAATGACTAGCAGCGTTGATTAGGAGCATGTATTCAAAATGGGGAGGGCATTTTGAATAATGTAAATAAATTCTAAATTTAATTACCTTAATTTCATATATAATTACTGAATAATTAACAACAAGTGTATCATTAATTACATTAAAAGTTTGTGACAGAACTTATGACCCGACTAAGTAGTATGATGCAACATATTAGAAACACTGAAATTGAACTAAACAGAAATAATTGTGTAATATTTAAACCAATGTGAACACGACAATATTAGCAAGGGAAGTGTAAAAAAACTTATTTCAATTTTGTTGTTATAAAAAGGTTGTATAAGGAATACACATAACCAACAAACATGTATGCATAATCTTATCCTGTAAAATGTTACCCTTGACCTAAAAACGCGGACTATGCATGAAGCTCATAAATCTATTGAAGGTTAAAGTATGGTTATTTGCCTCCTATATAAACAGCTCCAAATAGAGTATAATAGTAGAGTTATATAAACAGGAACCTGTTTAAATATTGATTTTTTTTTAAATTAAAGATTATTGGAAAAAACTGATGTAGAAAACAGGTTGTTTACCTCTTTTCTACATCAGTTTTTTCCTGCCTTTCAGACCTGCAACTTTATTTTTGCAAATGCTTATTAAAATTGAAATCTTTAACCTGTTAACAAACTTGTCTCTTGTGTCAAATTCTGCATCTTATAATTAAAAAAATAAAGTATAGTTAGAATAAAGAAGAACTAGATCTGGTTCTTAAGAATTTATATTTTACTTATAACATTTACAGGACACCGAATTATTTCATTTTTGTTATTTATTATGTATTTAAATTTTACACTTATTACTGGCACTCCTTTTAATTTATTATAAACTACATCTACATGCTTATATATTCAGAATATATTAGCCTTCAGGACTAAGGACCTTTGTTGACATGTACTTTGAAATTCTCTACTAGTATTTTAACCTCATTTAGCTAAATATATATGAACTTGAGTGTTATATTTTAACATAACCGTTTTCTCTGACTTAAATCCAAACCAACTAAGCATCAGGTTAACAGTTATGGTAAAATAACAATATATAAAGACTAATATATTGAGAATTGTGCCCAATTTAAATTGTTATTCATAAAAATACTAAGTAAACTCACATTGCCATTTGTTCCTGATGGGGATTGTTATAATTGACAGCCTCATCATTGCTCTCTGCTCCGGAGGATGATGCTGTTGCATCTGAATCCAGTTGAACTTTGACCATTGACAAATGTGACCGCAAAGCTCCTGCCGTGTCTTCCAATCCAGCCAAGGTCCCTGATGATATACCAATTGAGGCAGACCTAGAGGCATCTCCTCTGGATGTACTTGCACGGTAATATTTAGGCCCAACCACTGTTCTAGATGCAGCGCTCCCTTGTAAAGTGGCATTGGTCTCAATTTTTTTCAAAAAAGCTTTCAAGCCCATTGGCCTTCCCCCACCATCTTTTCTTGCACCTCGAGTGGACTTTTCAAAGGTCTGAGCCACTTCCTCAGAAATTTTTTTGCCTATAGCTCTTGCCTGGAGTATACGTAAACGCCTCTGTAAAAAGGCACAACGTCGTTCTAACCTGACTTGGAGCAGTTTTATTTTATCTTCAGCAGCATCGCCTTCTGAATCAACATTTTCAGTCAAATCAAAACCAGATAAAGGAAAAATGGCATCAGTTTCTCCCGTAGATAGCGCATCGCCGCCAGATTCTAAGGTCTTAATAGCTTGGAGTAGGTCAGCCTGAGCAATATCACTACTGCCCAAGTCTACTAAAATTTGCTCCATTTCTTGCGAATCCTTGGCGAGGCTAGGCTGATTTTGGAGGCCCATTTCTTCCTCCATGTGTGATGAAAGATTGTCGACGGACGCGAGCGCCCGTCTAGGAGGTTTTTCGAAATTTTCGATCGCGTCAAAGGGATCTTGGGAAGCGACGGAGAGCGCCGGGGCCATGACCCGGGCGCCGCCCGTCGCTGACGCCGCTAGGCGCGTCAGGGCGGGCTCTCTAAATTAACCATATTCCTCTTATGTAACAACACTCAACACAATTTCACAACACTGTGAGCACTAAATCACAATTCGTGGCAACCATTATCAGTCTCCCGCCGGCTCCATACGCCAAATACACAGCGCAGAGCCGATCGCCGCGCTTCTGAAAACAACGATTAACACCGATTACAAGCCGGTCTTTGTGTATTTAAACAGCGTGCATTCATTCCACGGCAATATCACACGGTAAACAATCAAAATTCATCACAGATATCCACATTATTCAAAATTAGACCCACGTGATAACAAAAAGAATATGCTAGCGAACGCAGTTGCTTGTTTCTGTATGATATGAAACAGGAAATGATGCGTCGCGATGAATAAATTGAACTTGTGTGGACACAAAATATTATTCACTTGACTAATAAAAATAAAGATATTTGGATATTAATGGCGGATTAAAGGTACAAAACATTCAAATTGCCAATTTATACAAGCGAACAAGCGTATTCTGCACCAAACACTAGATGCTGAGAAAAGTTGTGTAAAAGAGATGGCTAACATGTCATGAATCGGTACTTGCGCGGTAAAGTCAAATGAGTAATGATAAAACTACTTATGTTTATTTACTGAACATACATACAATAAGAGTATAGCGAAAAAAAGTTCGATGAATTAAATAATCACTATGACATAAGCTTTTTAGTTCAGTCTTTAATTTTAGAAAATAAGTCGTTCAAATGATAGCATTTACTTTACCGCCACGCTATTGTTCAACAATGGTTTCCATTTTGATGAAATTATGACGAAATTCATGATAGTATTTTACAATCAACATCTTTTTTTTTCATAAAATTAAGACACACAAAATATACATGTTCGTTGAAATAATAGTTTGTTGCATATTTTTTTACTTTTTAAAAATTACTCAACTTTTCGGTGTAGGTATTTTAAGATACACATCAAATACTAAGAGAAGTATATATGAAAAAAACTTTTTTTTATCTTGTAAGACAAAATAACTTTGAAAATTTCAAATACATTTATCTCAATCACTTCAATTTATGGAGTAGTAATGGCGTACTTAAAATCGCGTACTTCGTAAACGCACCTACTTCGTAAGCGCGCGGGCTACGTCACATTTTACGTCATGATAATAAAACTATTTAAAGAATATTTTAATACAAAGCAATGAATTCGCGATTATTGCCATAAATACTTTCAACATCTCTATAAATATATTTCATTCCAGTATTAAATAATAATTTATAGATTTAATTATGAAATATAAATTTTGCGATTCAGTGGGCACTTTGCATAATAGCTTATGTAAAAATGTATAAAAAAAACCAGTAAATATATCTTATACAAAATATGTATAGCAAATTTGGGTCAAAGATTTATAATTAAATTTACAAATAATATTTACCCATGAACCCTCTCACTATTAGTATTTGAGGATTATTTAGTGAAATGTTTGCATCATATCCCCACATTTAACTAATTCATAAATATTATATGAATAACATTATCAACTAAAGGTTCTTTATACGGATGATGGATTTTCATAGCTTAATTATGTCACAAAATAACCACATGATTATTAAACATAATGTGAATCATGTTGATAACCATGTGTATTATAAACTCATTTCAGGAGAAAACATTACAAAAGCATTGAATCAAAATTAATACATGCATCACATTCGATTATAATTACATACTTTCAACATCAGTAGTTCTCACCTGTGTATACTATTTTGCAGCTCCGAATCCATCATCTTTTGCTCTTTATCTGCAACTAATGCCTATAATTAAGTAAAACATTTTTATATTTTATGCATCAAGCAACCCAAAAACAACTAACTACTGACATAAATTTATGTGTATTTTGCTTCATTTTATAGTACATATAATTTGCAAATTATTATTTCGAAAATAAATATAGTCTTTTTAGTAAATTGCTTATCATAGATAACTTAAAAAACATCATCGTGTATTTTTTGCAACTTTCTACGATTTACTTCGCATTTTTTTCATAAATTATGAGTAAAAAAAAGTAATAATAATCAACAGTGTAACGAACTAATAACCTTAACTCAATTTTATTCTTTAGTTGTTGCCAATGAAACTCAAAAAAATTTAAGTAGTCCGTTTAATTGTCAATACTATTTTGTTTTAAGAATACAAGCAAGGCAACAAAACTATTCACTGATATGAATCAACACATTTTAAAATTTGATACAACATTTTTTAACATTGCATATACTATTTTTTAATTTAGGAAGATTATTTAATTTTGGTAATAGCTATAAAATATGAAGCTAGATAAAAGATATATTACTGAATTTAATGAAATCAAGAAAACATTTTACTTTATGAAGAAATCCATGATCTACTAATTGATGAAATGATGAGAAATCTTATGGAAAAACTAATAATTTATCAAAACTAGAAATATGTAAGATACAATATAAGCACAATACAATACAGTCATATTTAAGATTTAGTATAGCTGATAAAAAATCTTGATATACTTGTAGTCTAAGGTAACTGAGTACTTTTTGTTATGTTTAATCATTTTTATATGACATATTAAGCAATAAACATTGAATATCTGTTTAATTAAAATTTACAGAAAGATAACAAAATATTGATGCTTTTCCTACATAATCTAAAATATTCACTTAAATGATGTATAAAAAAAATCACTCTAAATAATGCACGAAGTTTTCTTATTATGAAATGACTTTTCAATATCACAATAACAACACATATTTCATATATTTCAATGTTTAAATTATAGTAAGCTCATAAATAAATAACTAAAAAAATACTGCACTAATTACGAATTTCATAAGTTTGAAGAAGTATCAATGTCTAGATATTTCTATAGTAGTTAGACAGCAATGCAAAATAAATAATCTATTTATTTGTAAAAGTAAATATCGCTTATCCAGCCCATTTCCGATAAATTGTCTTTTTTTAATAATAAGGAAATTTATTTATATATATAAATTATCTTACCTTTGCACGCAACGACTGTATACCGTGTTGCGAGGGAAAGGAAGATTGAAGTAAGGATACAGTACGATTGTGAACGGTAGAGCAATTGATATCTCTTTTTTGGTGTCAACAAAATTTGATTAGTTTATTATATGTAGGTCTTTTTTAATATTTGAAATATTTTACCTTGCGTGGTAAGCCTTGTGTGACCATCAAATGCTTGGTACATTTATTTCAGCATTTTAAAGTTTATACCAAGTATAACTTAACTCTTATTAAAAAATAGAAAAAAGAACTGAACCCGAATTATCAGAGCATTATTCTTTATAACAATTTGTTACTTTCTATTCTTATCCCGTTATAACCAGCGTTTTAATAAAAATTTAACAATCTTTGATAAGTACAACTGAGTTAACAACTTTAAATATTTAAGATAGACATATAATAGCTTAAATATCCATATTGCGGTACAAACAATATACCAAAAACATTCTTTCGATCTAGCAATAGAAACCTTTCTGTAGTTATGAGAAATAAAATATTCGGTAATCTATTCAATTCTACTATCTTTTATTAATAATGGTCAGTGTTAAGTCGAAAATATTGAATTCTTTCAAACTTGCTGGTTTACTATGTAAAAATGAAGAATGAATCTTTTCCGTTGCTAACAGTCTTTTTGTTAGTTATAATGAGTGATCTTATAATTTATGGGATTTTGTAAATTGAAATAATTAAACGTTTGGATTTATTATCTTTATTTGGTCATGTTCATTATTTGTAGGTATCCTAATTTATAATCTGTTTCAGGGCGCGTAATACTCTTTGTACTATTCTTTGGCGCAATGCAATGTTTCTTTCGTATTCTTAAACATCCAGCAGTTTGATTTCTTTAAGAAGCTGAAGTTTTTGCGAAGAGAGGAATATTTATTGTAAATATGAATAACGACAGCTTTCAACTGCACTCGACCCAATTTACACCCTTAAAAAACATACGATCTCGAAATTTTTTACCCAGAGAAGATACTTTAAATCTATCGTCGATATTAAACGAAACGTCTATTTCCAAAAATTTAAACGATACCAGTTTAAGACAAATTTTAGATGAATCTGCTACCATAGTGAATGCAGGACATGCAGGTGGTTCATTAAGTGAAGCTTTCTTTAAAATAATACAATCGAGCCGGCCTAGCGATGTTTTACTTACATTACAGAGGTTAGCTCAAGTTTGCTACGAGTCTTTAGAGCTTGTTGAACCTTGGAATAGATATAACGCACACAATTATTGGCTAGCAGAAGAAGCTAACACATGGAAACTTTTGCATTGTTTGTATGCCGATACGTTAGCAGAGCATCCTGAATCACTTGACAGTTTGATAACCGAAGTAACTTTGTCGCAGCATACATTAGTCGATGCTCTTTTTAAAAGCGATTCGGAACTGCGACTTATGCAGTTGCTGGTAAATTGGCTAGAAACAACTGCAGCACACCAAGTAGAGGCAACAAAAACATCTGCAACAGTAGTAGGAAATGATATACATTGGGGAAACACCCTCCATGAATTACTTATTGGCAATAGCTTGTTCAATAAAGAGAGAAATAAGGCAATGATTACATGTGTAGACCCTGATGCACCAAGGCGTCAAAAGAAATCTATTCACTCAGATGATCAAAAAGATGATAATGACTTATGCAAGAGAGTTTTCACAGAAGTGAGATGTGGTAACTTTGAAAAGGCAGTGTCATTATGTATCAACGCTGGTCAAGCTTGGAGGGGTGCTGCACTACAAGGCTGGATGTTGCTCCATTATTTGCCCAGGGAAAACTCAAATTCTCCTGTAGAAGTATCAGGAAATCCTTCAAGAGACCTTTGGAAATGGTGTGCTTTGGGAATAGCTAATAATGTGGCGGAAAATATGCATTATCGTGCTACAATAGCAATTCTCTGTGGCTATTTAGCAAGTGCTATTCCAATATGCCAGGGAAATTGGGAAGATTTGCTTTGGGCACATCTCCGGGTACAAACTGTCACTAGAGTGGATAAATTCTTACATGAGCATCATGCAACTGCTGAAGCCAACACTACTTCAACAGATGTCCTGGATTTATTACAGAAAGAACTGCATGTGGATGAAATGTCTTTGCAGCAAATATTTAGTGCTGTAAAAGCTCTCATGAATGGTAAACGAGAATCAAATTATCAAATTTGCCAGAGATATTTGATGTTAGGGAATATAAGAGCAATAATGCAAGACTCTTTGAATTGGCTAGAAAATGGAGATGAACGATTTGTAAGATTCCTTGCACACTTAATCCTTGTTTTGAGATTGATGGGCAAGGATCCTAATCATGATGTCGGAGACATAGTTTTGGAGAAATATGTCACTCAGCTGGTGAACACACTCATTACTGGATCAGAAGAGTGTCCGGAACTCATAGCTTATTATACATCAACCCTGCCAAGTTCTAGGCAAATACATTTATATGCAGAGTTTATGGATAAAATATACAAAAGTAATTTCAGAGCAGGCATTGTCAGGGCCGGCATTAGTGCAGGATTAGATGTAGCTGCATCAGCTCGAGTGGCAATTTTAAAAAGTATAGCCGGTATACAAGAAGGTTATGGTGATATTGAAATGTCCATGAATCAAACTGCAGCTATTGAAAAGGACAAGCCATTGATTGAAAATGTTATATCTTCATTAGAATGGCTCTCGCTTATAGAGAACCAACAAGTTGAAGCTCTTTGGCTGTGTAATGCCATGGTAAGGAAATTTATTTTCTTAGGTAACACTAATGCAGCATCAGCCTGTGTTGTTAGTATAAAAAAAATGTTTCCAAACTTTCTAAATGATAAAATAACATGCTCCTCCGAACTGCGGGAATACTTGTGTTTGAAAGCTTATCTAGAAGGTCTTGAATATTTTGCTACATGGTACAGGCATTATGTAAGTGGAATGCCTAAAGATGTGGAACCTTTATCTGCAGATGCTTCATTCTCCGATAAAGTACATCATGAGCAAAGGACTGCTGTTATTAAACAGCAGAAGGCCCAATGGAAAAATACAGTATATCATCAGGCTCGCCATGCAAAAAAGTTATTATATGATGTCATCTTATTTCCCGGGGGTTGGCTTCAAGATGAAAATGACAGTACATCCTCCCAAAATTTTACAGAAGAAGAAAAGCAAGAAAGAGAAAAACAATTGGAGACTTTAAGAAAACTATGCATTCCTGAAGTAACTATATTGATTTTAAAAATTCTGCAAAGCGATGGTGATGTTAACAGTCATAAAGAAGCAGTCAAATTAAGTGACTTAATTGCTGGAGAAAACAGATGTCTCTACAAGGTGTTCACAAAGTCCAAACTGATGGAGTTGTTAGACAGGATTAAAGAGTCAAGTTTTATCTTATTGGAGAAGGGCAAAGATATATTTGGTTATGAGTTGGATGAATAATATGTTAGCAATTTATAATTTAATAAACATTTGTATTGATTCTCCATTCATTTTTACACAAATGCCATTTGAAAAAAATGTGTAGAGTCTAGAGTTAAAAGTATCAGCCAGGTGTTACTACATAAAATAAATTAGCCTCTTTATTTTCTATCAACTTAGCTAATTACAAAATACTAAAATATTCTTTCTTATTTTATAAAGTTAGTGTACAATTTCTTTATTTTTGTCTGATTTAAAGAAATCCTAGGTAGGGTATAGACCTCCTCCAGTCTCTGCTATCTCTTTCTCTCCTTTGCTATTTTGAACCAATCTTTCTCCGCTACTGCTGTAATATTGTCTACCCATTGTTTCTGCGCTCTTCTTACACTTCTAATTCCTAGTGGGCAGATCCACGTAGAGCTGTTGTGTGTGTCTCTTCTGTTACTACATGCATGGGATTAATTAAGCTCAGTTAAATGTGGATAGTAGATGCTACCTCTGATTCCATTGGTTTAGGGTAAAACATGTAAATCTATCTTATATAATATCAGCCTTTTTAGTATGTTTCCCCACTGCTAGGGTCACAGGCTTTCACAAAATTACAATTTTAGTAAATATACTACAGTATAGTGGAATACCACACTAAACTTTTCAGTTATATAACAAAGATTTGTCTAGGCTGAAAAACTCGATTGACGTAAAGTTATTTGTCAAACTCTGACAAATTATCAATAGGTGTGTATGGGTATCTGAGAAATACTTTGACTTCAGAGAAGACCGACATCTGTATTTTTTATGGTAGAAGATGGCAAGCTAGTGGTTGAGCATCTAACGTGAAGTAATCACTACACATAGACATTCACATCAAGTAAATCAGTAGCAGATGTGCTGCCTAACTTTACCTATAATGGACAGAGGATGGGATGGACAAGACAAATCTCAGCCTTTTCCTATTCCTCTGGTCCCCATCTTCTTCCTATTCCCATCCTATCTTTATTAGGAAAGGATGGGAAGGAAAGAGGCCCAAAATTGATCTTCCGGCACCCCACTTCTCAGACGAAACTATGAGTCTCCTATGACGTAGTATTTCACAGGCCTATTCGCGCAACAGAAGTTGTTGTTGCGGGCTTTACTCCTGTTGTATTTAACAGCATTGACTGGAGAACTGGTGGGGGCAAAATCATCCATTCCATATCTTAGCAGATCTTGTTTCTTATATATTTCGAAACCAATACGACTTAGATTCCTTCCAGCAGAGGGGTTTCCTTTAATGCCTTCAACGCATCTGCAATTCTGGTGTCGGGAATGGTCATGGGCATCGGTGACCATGTAATATTAGGCGAACTGCTGCCTGCTTGCCTTTAAGTTATAAAAAATACATAAAGGCTAGCAAATTATGTATTACCAAACTTCTTTGTGATGGATGTATGTGTATGGAATGTCTGTATTACTTAACAACTGCTGTAATATTTGCTTGATATTACTTCGTTAATGCTCTTCACCTGTCTTACATTTACTTAAAAGAAGGCGAGCCATAGTATGATGTGAAAAGATAAGATTATAGATTTGATTTCTATTGAATATCAAATGTTAAAAATAAAGAATTGTAACTGAAAAAATATACTTTATTTCTTATATTTAGTAACATGCCTTTTGTGACAATTATGATACGGCAACCGGATTCAAGTTAATTAAATCGTTGCTCGACTCTGCTAAATCCGTGATGGAAACTCGTCCGCGTTGCTTAATAAACTTGGCTACATCTTCTAATTCCTTTTGAGATATGTAAATAAACTTTCCCCTGTCGTCAATAACGCCTGTTAGTTCACCAGTAGCCTGTAGATCTGTTATTCTGTCAATTGCAGCTTGGGTTTTCAACTTGAAATGTGCTGCCAAATCTTCAAGTAATACAACCTTTTGTGCCTGTGAAAAGTCAGAGTTTGATAAACACATTCTAAACCAGACCGCAGCATCACAAGCATTATTATGTTTCTTATTTTCCACACTGGTAATTTGTCAAAATATAATTGTATACATTTTTTTGAATGAAAACGTAATTTAATACTACGCTCTGATAACAGAAATCCCTGTGCAAAATTTCAAATCTCTTGGCCCTTGGGCTATGCATTGGTGTATCAGTCAGTTTCTTTTTTATACACATAAATTATCGAATTTACCTTGATATAGTCAATGAAATCTTTCAGCAAATTGTCCTTATCTTGTTCTTCGTTTTCGTCGTAACCTTCGCCTTCAACAGTGAAAGCTGCCTTCATTGCTTCATACTCCTCTTGTTCGCGTCTCTTACGTTCTTCCTCTGCTTTTCGTTCAGCCTCTTCAGCCTTACGCTCTTCTTCCTACATACATTTAATCAAAAATAAAATCAAATTGAAATGAGCAAATAAATAGATAGTTTTGGTATTGTATTAACAAATATTCTTACTTCTTTCTGTTCTTCCAGTTTTCTTTTTTCCTCTTCAATCTTTTCTTCCTCCTTTTTGCGCATTTCTCTCATTTGATCTTCAGCTTCTTTAGCTTTTTTCTTTTCCATTTTAGCTTCTACTTTTGCGCGTTTCTGCGGGATATTCCCGATATTAATAGAAAGTCAAATAGTTGACTTAAATGCTAATGTGAATGATTATTTTGACTTCTTGTATGATGTAGATATTATTCTCCTGAAGTATGCCACAGGTCTAATAATTGTATGTACATACATACACGTACATACAATTATTAGACTGTCCAAAAGTCTACTATACTTTCCAAAACAATATTCGACAACATCAAGATTGGTTGTATGTATGTATGTATGTTTTAATTACAAATATGTAAATTATAAAATGTATAAGACAATGGTTTTGTGAGTTTCAAATATTTCATTTATAAAGAAACAACTTTAGTATAATAGTTTAATTAGTTTTCATTGAATTTATGATTTATTATAATTTTTTTATAGTTGTTAATTCGTAGCTCCGCTCTATTACAATTTCTGAAAAATCAAAAACTAACAAGTAACAAGAGTTATTCTCAATAATGTATACATAAAAGTCGGTTAAAAATAGGACAATACCCATCTTCTATGGTTGTCTTACAATAACCACTGTTATCTTAAGAAACATTAATTAAAATGCATACTGCACTTAATACGTTATAATTCGTGTTTAGTATGAATCCATATCCATTTAAATGTGTTGATTATCAAGAGAATTTATTGTAGATTATAATATAATTGCCTTTTGAACTATAAAATTTTGACCTATAATTTAGAAGATATCAAAAGATTAAAAATATGTGCAACTGAATAATTCAACACGTAACATAGAGAAGGACAACAGCCCAGCACACATTTTTTTATAGGAAGAAGGTGGCAAACTGGCAAATAGGAAGAGGTTTACCTGACATTAAGTAACCACTACCAACAAGCTTGCCTAACAAGCTAATAAGTCGCAGTTGGGTTACCTACATTTAATGAACAAAAAAAGATAGAAAAGGATTTTAAACTTGATTTCTGAATTTTTTTAAACTGAATGCAAATAAACAAAGTTGAAATTTCGCTGTCATTGATTTTTTTATTTGTATCAAATGAATTAAATAGAAAAATTCATATTACCTTAGCCCCCATTTTGTCCACAAACTCAACTTTCTGACTATTGGAAGAACTATCTTCTTCAACCCCTGCTTCCTCCACTGCGGCAGGCTCCTCTTCAATCAATGCTGCTTGGTGACGTGCAGCTGCAATATTTTTGCTTATCATAAGTCTATAAATCTATATATTAAAGAGAAGTGAAACTTTAAAATCACGCAAAATACGCACTAGTCGTGGAGTTGCGGTAAAGTAGCCCCCAACTACTACTAAATCATATTTTAGATGGGATTTGTATTGTCATGGAGGTATTCGAGATTTGGCATAAAGTTTCTATGGAGGAAAAGTAGCGAAAACTAAAAACTTTTGCTTTCATAAAAAACTAAATTAATTTTGGTCAAATTTCAACCCCACTCCACATTAGTATTTAGCTGATAATTTTGAAATACTTGATTATTAATATTTTAGGGTTAAGAACAGGAATATTACAAAATTTATCTAGTGATAATCATATCACAATCAAATTAATCTTAATATAGATATTTCAAAACATACTGTGGATATGTTATAATAGAATGTGATGCATGCTGCAACAGCCAAAAACATAACAGATCATGTTTAGCTTTCAGGTCAGAATGTATTGTATTCGTAAGTGGACTAATGTAAGAAAGGTAAATCAGTGATAAATGCGCAAAGTATCAGGTTAAGAATGTATGATACAATTCTCTTGTATTACTTGCAAAAGCAACTAACCATTGGCTCTCATCCGAGCCCTCTGATTCCTGACAGCCTGTACTCTGCCAGGTCCTCCATCGCGCGGCGCAACGGCAGTAGGTTTAGCTCGAGCTAGCGATACAAATTATAACAGTTAAATTGCTATTTTTACGTTTTTACCATAAATCTGTTTAAATAGAACTTACGCTGAGGTCGGTCTTGAAATGAGCGTAAAAATGCTATTGCAAAAATAATTAAACTTAAGCCACTAATTACAGCTACAGTCAAAAAAACTGGATCCATTGTTTTTTATTTAACGATCAATTTCGTATTTTACTATTACTAAATATAAATATGTTAAAACAGATGGTGTTTTTATTTCATTTGTTTTGTCATTGTCAAAATACGTCAGCAGCCATCAGCCATCAGCAGGACATCAGGACTGAACTATTCATTTTTTTACCAGGAGGCAAAAGCATTACACACAAGTTGTTAGAACAAATATATTTTTTCATTGTATTTAATGAAATTATAAAACAAACTAAATGTAAAATTAAGTAAGTAAGTAAAATTCATCTAATTCCGTATACTATTAAAAACCACTTTTACAGTCATATAAATATATGCATCGAAATTAATAAAGTCAAATTTACAAACGTGAATCGTAACAAAGAAAATGTAGCGTAAGCTGACGTGTGTCATGTCATATTCTCGATATATTGGTTTTGATTTGCCGATATTCATTTTATGAAGACGAAAACATCATGTTTTACAAATTATCCTCTTTTGTAGCACTAATCCTATTAATCGATGTCACCTCGGCATTATATTTTCACATAGCAGAGGGTGAAAGAAAATGTTTCATAGAGGAAATACCTGATGACACTACAGTTATAGGTAACACATTTATTTTTATACTGAAAGTAGTATTATTTTTGTGAAGGTGTCATGTACCTTGTGAATTTATTTGCCTTATTAAACCCAAACTATTCAGAAAATAACGAAATTGACATAGTGACGTTATCATCTTATACATGAAGGCAGATGCAGAACGCTGGATATCTCCGTCTAGCCCTTCAAATATTAAGGTTGTAGCTCAAAAAGTAACATGTAAAAGTATAAATATTTCTTTCTTTTAAAAAGTTTTTATTTAAAATTCTCTAGTGAGTATTTATAACACAATCGTTTTTTGTTTTCAGTAAACTATAAGGTGGAGCTGTATGATCCTAGGTCAGGAGGTTTTATGCCTTCAACCCCTGGTATTGGTATGCATGTGGAAGTACGGGACCCCAATGACAAGATTGTACTCTCACGTGTATACTCTTCAGAAGGAATGTACTCCTTCACATCCACCACTCCTGGTGAACATGTGATCTGCATGTATTCTAACAGCACATCTTGGTTCAGCGGCTCACAGTTGAGAGTTAGTTGTTTTCTTTTATCAGCATTATTCTAAGCCTTAATTTTTTTTCAATAGACATTAATGTTATTAGTTACCTGTATTGATTTTTCTTGCATGCTTGGCATTCTTAGTCTACAGCCTAAACAGTGTTTAAAGTGAGATACCTCAAGTGTTTTTTTAAAAGATGAATTGGAGTGGCATGTGCAAACAAATCACCTGATCTTAAGTGTCCACTACCCATAGGCATCTACATCAAGCAAATGAGTTGCCTACCTTTAATAGACAGAGGAGGGCATAAACTGTAAAAAGGATATTTCCTATCCATTTCCACCCCTGTCAAATCTTCTTATCCACTTTCCTTATTAGAAAAAGACTGGACTAGAATTAGAGCTCCAATTATAGTATTATGATAGATAGATAGAATATAAAAATATAACTGACATTTGACTGAAGTTAATACTATATAGAAAGAAGAAACTATATTTAAATAAAATTTAATCAAAACATGTCTTACATTTGTTTAAACAAGTGTTGAAAGTTGAAATACTAGAAAGGTAGTGGCCATGTATGAGTTTTAAAACTTTAATCATTGGATTCTTTTCCTTTCTGAATAGACATATTTGTGAAGTTAGCCAACCTTCAGCATAGATGAATTAGACACTTTTACTTCACTTACTTAGTAATATATGCATTATTATTTCAGGTGCATCTAGACATTCAAGTCGGTGAGCATGCGGTGGACTACGCTAGTGTGGCTAAGAAGGACAAGTTGACAGAACTGCAGCTGAGGATTAGGCAATTGCTGGATCAAGTGCACCAAATCACTAAAGAGCAGAGCTATCAAAGGGTAAATTATTATTACTTCTGGAATATTAGTAAACAAAGCAAAAATCTGCAATGAGGCAATTTATTGCTCCCTATATTGATTGATAAACCTTTTGTGTCAAATGAGATAAATCATATGCTCTTTGTACATTAACATATCTTCTCTCTATGCATATAAATATATCGAATCGCATAATTCCAAAGAGGGTTGGTGTCGGGCAGTTGGCCACCCATAAAAACTAGCCAAAACCTATGGATTACAATCATACTCACTGTTTCACAAGTAGCTTTTACTGTTTTCTTAAGATTGTTTTTTTTATAGCAAAGAGAAGAGAGATTCAGACAGACCTCGGAAAGCACAAACCAGCGAGTGTTGTGGTGGAGTTTGCTTCAGACAGCTGTGCTTGTGGGCATTGGCTATTGGCAGATGAGGCATCTCAAGAGCTTCTTTGAGGCTAAGAAACTAGTTTAAATATCATTAAGTTGTGCAATTTTTTCTGATTGTAATATAAATACTAATATAAAATAACAGTAGTTTTGTGATTTGTGGATTTTTGTAAATGATCTGTATTTTTTCAATAAAAACTACTACAGAATGTTTTTATGATTTTTTAATTTATATACCTCTTTTGTTTCTTGAATTGTAAATAAAAGTTATAAAGTACTAAAGTGTCTTAATTATAACCGAGCCTAAACATTAGTCAAAGAAGGAATGTAGGTTTGAGATAAAGGAAACAGATATGATTGATCTGTATGGCTTGTATGGGACAGGTTATCAATCATATCTATTTTATCCTATATTTTTTTGAAAAATTAATAAGTGCAGACTGTTTTAATGTTTTTAGTAAGTATTAGTTATTCTCTGCAATTTCATGACGCGTGGCTTTTCGGATGAGCTTTTTGCTTAAGTGTAGTAACCTACTTGAAGTTCTCCTATCTAACTCGGTAGGGCTTCTCTCGTTTGTCTACACTATTTCATGTTATTCCACAGGTTGTAGTGAAGGCTGTGACTCGTGACTTCCAAGACAGTATTGTAAGTTCCTAAGGGTTTGTAGATTTAATGTTTTATTCCTCGGAGAATACAACCTGAGCCTGTGTCTAGCTTCGTCTTGGATTTGTTGTCTTGTTGAATATATATTGCTTGGGGATCAGGTCTTGTTTGGCTACTGCAATGGGTGCTACTTCCTATAGGGTATCCAAAACAGTAGCATGCGGGATCCTATTTCTTTTCCATAATTTCAAAGTGCATAGAGTTGCAACTTGTTGTATATGGATGTATATTGGAGTTAGGCTTAGAATTGCATCAAGGGCAGCAATGGGAGTTGTTCTCATGCTACCTGTTGCTGCCATGCTCATCTCTGGTAGCCCTGTAGTTTATTTCGTGAATGTTATCTGTTTGGTTTTGGTCCACCAAACGATGGGCCAGTAGGGGATCATACTGTACTCATTCTTGTGTGTAAATCCTTGTGAAATAGTACTTAGTCTCTCTTAATTGAAATGTGTATTGGGATAAGTTTCATGTCTGGTTTTGTTTCGAAAGTATTGATTCTTGCAAATACCGTATAGTCTAAAATTTAAATTACGTCACTATTGAGAAGTTTTAACTTTGAAAACGTCATCTAAATACTTAATAAATAATGAGCAGTTTGGATTAGGAAAAGGAGAAAGCAAATTGAAGTCCACTACTCTCAAAGTACTTTCTAGAGTATCACAAGTGCAATAATACAAGTGTCCATCAACTTGCAACTGTTCCGCCAGTTCTAACTGATGATTGTCCATCAACTCTTCATTGATCACGACCAATAGAGGTTTACGAGCTTCTAAAATTTCCAAACAGCTACCTGCCCCCGCATGACTAATCACCAAGTCTGCATTATTAATATCTTCTTGAATCGAATCCTTGAACCTGTACAGATGTAGTCTTAGACCTTCTTTTTCGTAGTCTTCTGGATCGACATCGCTGTTTCCTATTTGAAAGGTTATTTCTTTGCATCCAATTTCTTTTAAAGCACGAAGTACTGACGTCGATGTTATGTATTCAGCCAGTAAATCAAAACGTGTGGTACCCACTGTTACAAACAATTTTGAATATTTGAAAGCCATAGCTTATCATAACAAGGTGAGAACAATTAGGCATAGAAATAGAATATTGTTTTGACATTTGATTTTGACAAGTTGATATTAGTAATAAGTTAAGCTTTGATTATAGAATATGTACCAAGTCGGGTCATAAGTTCTGTTAAAACCTTATTTTAAATTGGCCAATACAAGTTAAATATTCTTCGACCAATTTTAAAAATGGAACGTTTGCACTTTCTGAGCGTAAAAAAAAATTATTTTAATTCATTACCAAATATGGAGTGGTAGAAGAAAGAATATAATGTTGCGATTATCGCGTTGCACCGCTGTGGATATGCGTCAACAGAGATCAATATCAAATAACACTACGGTCTGTTATCGCACTATCAAACGATACGATGAAGATTCAAGCTTCGTAGATCGTACGAGGATAGGCCAACCTCGCACAGTTTGCACACCAGCGATCATTAAAGCAGTGAAGGCGCGAATCCAACGAAACCCTGTTTGTAAACAAAAAATTAGCTTAGCTCTTCAAATGGGAATAACCAGAACCATGACAAAAACAGCCATAAATGAAGACCTGGGACTATTAGACTATCGTAAAAAGACCGGATATTTTTTGAACGGGTGTTTATAATAAATTACCTGGAAAGATCCCGCGCTTTGTTACGGCGGTACGCGGAAAAAATACCGCCAAATTTTGGTTTCAGATGAAATTACCATCGAAGAAAGTTATAATACACAAAATGATAAAAAAATCGGACTGCCGGATAGTAAAATTCTTTCTAGTAAAATAAACCTAAGGGCGTTTGTTCACACATAGATGCATGGTATATTAGAACCAAAACACAATGCCTTGTCGCTTTTGCTATAAGTGCTATTATTGTAATTTTAATAACAACATTTATATGAATAATGATATAGAATAGCATTTTGCTCTTATTGATCGGGTGATCGTTAAGGTTCCTTCTTAGAAAAAAGAGAAACGACCTACTAAACAATGTACTTCTATCAGGAATTATATTTATAGACTTTGATTTCGAAGTTTTCGAAGTCATTAGATCTTAATGAAACGTCGAGTTTCTGATAAATGTCGACAATCCCCGTGCATTATTTATTTCACTAACCTTTTAAGACGATTCACGTTTGATACAGGGGGAGATTTGCAATTATATTTCTATTGTTCATTATGTTATTCTTACTTTTGTACCAGTTTGTTATCGCTATTTCGCGTAACGGAAGTTATAATAATGATATATTGCAAATTAAAATTATCATTAAATATTTATTGCAAGATACAATGATTATTCGTTATGGACTTAGGTTTTCCCACAGTAACTAGTTTCAGGTGAACCCTACTACCCATGCTTCATGCTGTCTATAATTAATGCTGTTAAAGTTTTTCTACTATGTAAAGATGGAAACCAGTTGTATGTCTACACGTTCAATGATAGTTTGGTTAGAAAAGTTTTGACTTACATATTTTTTTGGCATGACGTTTAAAAGAAATCACGTATTAATCATATTCAATTTTTTTTATAACCAGAAAGGAAAATCGATTAACTATGTCGACTAAAAGAACACACTGTATGCCTTTGTTACCTAGTAGGTGCTTGTCAGTTCAGGTAACGCTACACTCGTAACATTTACCACATGCTATGTGCTTCTATATTAATGTTAACATGACCACACAACCCGACTCGCGTAGTTTTAATTAGATTTTAAATAATAACTGCTATCGATTGAGTAACGAAAACTATTATACGAATTATGATCGGGACATCATTTTTGAGGGAAACCTTACATGAATTGTATGTGAGGTCGCAAAATGAAGTTATGGGTGTTGCTTGTGATTTATTTTTGGGGTCGAGGAAGTGCAGAGGACTTCCCATCGTTGATAACAGCGAATGCTTCAATTGGTGAGTCGACAAATGTCTGATATGGTATTTTCATGGTATGAGGTATGATGTGGTGTTCAATAAAGCTCAATCATTCTTCATTATTGTCAAATCGGGTGTAGACTAATCGTAGCAAAATCAAGGTCTTGAATGTAGTGGGACATCGCGGCATCTCGATTGCACACAAATAATAAACTTCCGTCTTCAATGTTCATAGCAACATTGTAAGAGCAAGAAATCGCTGTTTAAATTATCAGATAATAGATTTGTATGATGGCAAAGTTTTGTTTAGATTAAGGAATAAATTAATGAACGAATCAACGAATGAAGGACTGAACAGTTGAATAAATTACACAATAAATGAATCTTAAATACATTGCCAATGTTTCTTTCGAAGGTTTATTAATCTCACCTGCATTATTTTATTTATTTGAAATAATGATTGATATTATTTTATTCAGCGGTAGTCTTGGACCGACAGTTCCTAGGGGAGCAATACCAGCCGATGCTGGAAAAGTTGAAGGATTATATCAAGGAGTTAGCGCGGGTTGAACTGAAACATGGCGGCGTGGTCGTCCATTATTATTCTTGGACATCGATCAGCTTGAAAAAAGGTAGCGAAACAACGATTCTGATGGTCATCTGTTAGTACTCGTAAATGACGCGTCAAACTGTTAAGCAAGGATATTGATAAAGTAGTACGTGTAGTGCGTGTAGCCGCCGCTGTTTGAAGTGTATCGCATCGACCGCCGCCGTAGTGTCAATGAAAAAAAAATTGTTACATATTTTTGGGTGGGCGGAACGTATATACAGCCGAGTTTGGTCCAGTCTAGTCATTACATCAATATATCTTACAGTATTCCATCGATAATACCCACTACACTTTAAAAGATGATTTTAAATCGCAAAATATTAAGGAATTAAAGTTAAATTTCGTAGGCTTCATAGTAGTCTTCAGTGTCGCGTCTTGCGAGGACACGTGGTCTCTATTTTCGAGGACCGAAGAGGAAGAGCTGCTTCTAATCGCGCTGACTGAAGTCGACTGCCCGCGGCTCCCGGCGGGCAGCGCGGTGACCGTCACGTACACCGAGCCCGGGCAGGAGTTGGCACAATTGATGCTAGACTTTAGGACGACGAAAGCTTTCGACTGGAAATCTGCCATCATACTCCATGATGCAACTTTAAGTATGTCTTACGAGTAAATAAATAGACTAATAACTAAGATCTCACATTTTTGAACAATTGGGATGCTTCAAAAGACGTAGACCCCACGGTCTGAAGCAGCGTGTGCGTGGGCACATAGTTATGATTGAAAACTAAGAACTGCGACAACGCAACAACAACCGACCGCTGAAATACCAAGACTTCACAGAAGGCAGGCGTGAAGTAGAAGTATTCGTTACGTCTGATCAGTGAGGTGCCAGAGGCCTAATTCTAGTCTTCTTCCCCTTCCAA
This sequence comes from Papilio elwesi, assembly GCA_029849275.1. Classification (NCBI taxonomy): domain Eukaryota; kingdom Metazoa; phylum Arthropoda; class Insecta; order Lepidoptera; family Papilionidae; genus Papilio; species Papilio elwesi. Next base: position 10,208,497 of record CM056697.1, read on the forward strand.
ATTAAACCAAAAAAGGACTTGGAAGCACGTTTTTTACGGAAGAAGTTGTCAAACAAGCAAGAGGTCCACTTGATGTTAAGTGACCCTACCCATAGGCATCCGCAACAAGCAAATGATTTGCAGATTGTTAGACTTTAATGGACAGAGGAGGGTATGGACAGGAAAAAGAATATTGCCTTCCCCTGCTCATCCCCTCCACGTTCAATTCTCTTTCCCCTTCCTATCCTATTCTTATTAAGTAAAGATGGGAAGGGAAAGAGACAAAAAGTAGAAGCATACTACTACTACTTCTCGCCTGTCTTCCGTGAGGTCGTGGTAGTTCACTGGTCGAAAAACGGATGTTCTTATTGCGGGCTCTACCACTGTAATAAACATTTGTTTCTTCTTCAAAATTAAGGCTCTCCGTACCGCATATAGAAAAAATTATATATAAAAGACTCAGATTCAATTATTTCTTGGCAGACAGGGACACGATCTCTCGCGTCGTGCAGTCCCTGACGCGGCAAATAGACGACGACACTGTGTCATCAGTATCCGTGTCCGTGTACAAGATGAGGCACGAAGTAAACGAATATTTACGAAAGAAGGAAATACGCCGGGTGTTATCCAAATTGCCGGTTAAAAAAATTGGTATATTGGTTTAATTTATATTTATTTTTTGGAATAGAGTCGCCTAAAGTTAAGTGATCACCGCCGCCCATAAACATCCACAATATCAGAGGAAGCGTATATGCTCTACCGGCCTTTGAGGTAGGAGTTCGCTCTTTTCTTGAAGGACTCTAAGTCATATTGATTTAGGAATACCGCTGAGACAGATCAAGGTACAAGGAGGTTGAACGAGATATAAAGTTGCACGAAAACGCGCGGTAGTGGAATGCCAACCATCAAGGTTGAGCTCTGACGTGTAAAGTGCTCTATATTGTAGGTGAGAACTTCATAGCGGTGGTGACATTGGACGTGATGCTGGCGATAGCGGAGACAGCTCGCGAGCTGGTGATGTCGCACGGCCAGGCGCAGTGGTTGTACGTGGTGGCGGACACGAGCGCGCGGACCGGCGATCTGACGGCAGCTATTGATGTACTCTATGAGGGAGAGAATGTTGCCTATATTTACAACGTCACTGATAACAGTACGGATTGTAAGGTATTATGAAAATATTTGTTTTTCACGTGTGTGTTAATCGTTATTCGTACTTAATTAAAAAATTACACACCTGTATTCTAGAGGTAAAGTGAAGAAAGTGCCTGGCACGCCTCTCTAGCTTCCGTTGCATACATATCTTCTACATCTACGCATATACTATGCTCGGAGATCATTCGTTTTAAGACATAAAGATAGGGATTTCCCTTTCAAGAAAAATAAATTATAGATTGAAAACAAAGTTGTCATACAAAAATAAGATTAAGTATGATAACCAAATACATACAATATCTAATCATATTGTAGTATCCTCTTGCCTGGAAACATAAATGCGATGAGATATTAATTAAACTTATGTATAACTTGTTTTAGAATGGCTTGATGTGCTACTGCCAGGAGATGATGAAGGCTTTCATATCGGCACTGGACTCAGCGGTGCAGGACGAGTTCCATATAGCGGCGCAAGTGTCTGACGAGGAGTGGGAGGCGATCAGACCCACAAAACTGCAACGGAGAGACGATCTGTTGAAACACATACAGGTGTTTTGAAAATATTGTAAAAAACTTTTACCGTCGTAGTATACTGATGCTGTAGTCACATTGATGAGCGATGAAAGAGCGAATGGATGAATGATTGAGTGAGTGAATGTCATTCATTCACTCACTCAATCATTCATGAGTATCATTTATAAATGAGAATAATCATTCATAAATGAGAACCGAGTCCTGGAGTGAGGGTGAGATACTGATAGACTAAGAAAATAATGAATTGACCGTTTCGTGATCGTATAGTCCGAATAAGCTTTTAAGACTTAAAGACAACTCAACAGTTGAGAAATTATTTTTTCTAGCAACATTTGCAAGTCAACAGTAGGTGTGGCAACTGCACCGCGTGGCGGGCGATGGCGGCAGACACTTGGGGCGCGACTTATCGCCAAGGAGCCGACTCCGCGTCCATTGAGAACAACACAAACAAAACTAAGGGCGTCATAGAGGAGGTCAAAATGTTACAAGTGAGTTTCAAAACTATACTCGATTCACGGCCGACTCCAGTCCACTCTAAACGGACTAATATTGCATATTTAACTGCTTGCGTCGCCCATTAAACTTCTAAGAGCGCTTGCAGATTGTAAATATCTCAATCAGAGAATATTTTGTATGCCTTTTGATGTATTTCTTCTGTGATTGTCTCTGTATTTCTCTCGGAGTAAATCTCTCTGATTCTTAATTTTATATTACACGTGCGGTAATCGCATTTTGTTAAAAGGTGGGTAGTTGGCGGCCCGCTGACGGCGCGAGGTTTAACGACGTCCTGTTTCCTCATGTCGCGCACGGCTTCCGAGGGAAGGAGCTACCAATCGTCACATTTCATGTATGTAACAGAGTGATAACATAGGTAATAAATAATATGTTAATTATTACTTTTAGATATATAATAGGTACTTCGGAATTAAATAAAACACTGTAATGAAGTAGACACTCGCGACTTTTCGTCTAATGAGTAAGATGCTACTAGCTTATAGTATATTTATATGTACCTTATACATACCTATTCCTATGCCATTCACTTTTTCTCTCCCTTATCACCTCTCCTTCTCTTTTCTACAGCAAGGCAAACGAGTCCTTCAACTCCAAAGCCTAATAGAAATCCTGCAATTTTCCAATCATCATAATACGCAGAATTTTAAGTTTTTCCTCCCTAGCACTTACTAGCCTACTTCACAACACAAATTATCTAATCCCTTTCTATACATTTATTCATTAGCAACAACAGTAGTGGACCCTGGTAAATTGTCGGTTAAGGGTTTACATATTTTTTAATTATTTATTGTCTTCAGAACCCTCCATGGACTATTCTACAAGCCAATGAGTCAGGAGCCATCGTCAACTACGGCGGACTTATTTTTGATATTGTAAAACAGCTCGCAAAGAACAAGAATTTCACGTAAATATAACACATTATAAAACTCATTAAGTATGTGCTTTATCCACACATTAAGTTATTTATTTTTAAAATTAATCTCTCAGAATATGCGCACCCATCCTGATAAATAGCAGTCCGGCTTGAGCTCTTCTTGTGTTATAAAGCGAATACAGTTATTGACGTACAAAAATTAAAGTTATTTACTATTATAAGAGAATCGAGGGTTAAATTCGCGAAATTATTAATACTCGTAACTTTCAGGCATATTCCGTTACACGAGAGAGTAGAAAGATATGATTTAGAGAAGGAAGAAGTGAGCTAAACATACATATTATTGACATTAAGTAGAAAATTATCGGTAGAGATACATTTCTTCTTATAAATTTTAAAACATTTTTTTTAAATATATTGCTTTTATTCATAATTACAAATTAAATCTCTATTACTATTTATTTTTAAGACGTTATAATGTTTGCGTAACTTTTTTTGTTATAGCATCCGGATTTTAGTGACGAACAATATCAAACATTCCATTAACACATCTACAGACGTATGTATATATAAAAGGCTTTTAACGCTAACTGTGGTAGACAGAATAAGCAATTGCAAATTTTACAAAGATTTTTTTTCAATGTCTACTAGAGGTTTTTATTCCTAGTAATTATTTTCTGGAAAAATTTACAGTAAAATATTCGGTAAAAGTTAATGCTGTTCTCTTTCTTTTTTTTCCCTTTTCTTGTATTTGTTTAGTAATTTTTTTTTATACAAACAGTTTATTCAGTTACTGCAGTTGCCAAGTTTTATTGTAATTTCTAGATGATTCACAGCCAAAGTGCCAAATTAGCAATGACAGCGGTTGCCAAAGGCCAAGCGGCTTTAGGCGCTGCCTCGTTCAGCGTTGTGCCAGATCCGATGCCAGGTAACGTGTTACTTTATGCTTAGCATTCATATTCCTTATCAAAATCGAATATGACAAACGGAGCTTTGCTAACTTGAAGCTAAAGTTTTATAGATTGTGTATAACTTTTAATAATAAATGGTCTGTAAAACAGAATGAAAAGGTAAGGCTCTTCCTGTGAGTATGATTGACTAAGAGAGACCAAAGAGCTCGGCAGTTTCCTAATCCTGTAAAATAAAAATAGCAACGGTCCGAGCCGAGGTTCCCGAGGGGGCCGAGCTTAGTTACTGCTAAGAGGTTTAGACTCAGCGCCCTCTGCGTTCTGTCATTGCAAACACCTAATGACCCCGTAGTCTTCTAGGTAACAGTGACAAATCGGTCACAAAAAATGATAATTGGACATGTCTTACGATTACCAACTTTTAAACCTAATATTTAAATTTAAGTTATAAACTACACGATAGCAGTGAGTACGCAGCCTTATGCGTTCCTCATTGCGCGCCCGCGGGAGCTGAGCCGCGCCATGCTGTTCCTGCTACCATTTACTGCTGACGTGAGTGATATTATAAATGTTACCTTTATTTTAAACAAGCTGAATCCTGCTGTTTTCGTTTAATCAACGACTCCAGTCTAAGAACCCTATTTAATACGGTTGATCATATAGATTTGAGTTCAACTTACATTGAATTAATATGATTTCTCTATACAAACTTTTCTTACCTTTCCTTTCCTCTCTTAGACTACATGACTCTAACCATCTGTATATGGTACTGGCTTGGAAGTTGACTGATTCAGTTTGAAAGAGCAAGTACAAGATTTTCAATTAGTTTAAAGTAATGTTTGTATATGGAGCAGTGGTGGCTCAGCGGCTTACGTACTGTAAGGTACTGGTTGCGGGTTTGAACCCAGGCAGCCGCCTTTCTCTGTGTAATTTATTTTATCACCACTGCTCCAAAAAAAACTGCTCCAAGAAAAACCGCTGATTTATTATTATTAATGTTTCTATAGAATCATATTGTATGATCTTTTCAGATTTAACTGCATAAAGTTTTAATTCGGTGTAATTAAGTTAAGGAATCAGAAATTACCTCAGTTTTGATCATTACTTCCAGTGTTTTTTTAATAACTTCAAGCAGAGAAATTAATAATTAATTGATACTTGTATAGAGTAGGATGTATTTTAATATTGTTAGTTAGTAAATATTATACAAACGCTTTAGAAAAAAACACTAAATTAGTTAGCAGTGATCAGGAAGCTTCTAATGGCAGTGTGCGTGTGTGCATTATCAAATGGCTCATTTGTTGACAATGACTGGACGATGCTACTAACGAGAAAATGTGAAAGTTATGTTGAATTTCTCCATGCTGCCTCCTCACCCTGAATTCGATTGTTTCCAAATCAACACGGATGTACTACGACACAGAAAATATACTGGTGGAATTCCATGAAGACCGAGAGGAGGAGGCGCTGTTTCTACTGAAATGGAAAGTAACACGGAATTATTATCACAGAAGAGATAAATGCTGATCAGCTAATGACGAATCTAACGATGAGGGATGCGCCCGACCAATAGCAAACCTCGCGACATTTGACTATCTCAGCAACGGAATTATCTTTAATCACACTGACAAAAGAAGACTTAAGTACAACCAACTATTCCCAATGACGGTAGCGTCAGGCAGGCAGCCGGCCGTAAAAACTGTAGCTAAAACTGATACAGTATGGACTACAATCATACTTTGCCGACCCCACATGAGTGGAGATGATGTATAGAGTAACAAAACAAAAATAACTGAATTGTTTTAACCCGTGCTATTACAATATGTGAAATAAGACTTTAAATGCAATTGACAACGATTTAATTAAATAACTTGGAATTATAGATTAATGTCAAAAAGTTGTTATTGGTTGCCGTGGTAACACCGTGAAGTTAGTTGGCGCTTTAAGGTGTAGCGCATCTTTAAAATCCACTCACATTATTTTTCCGAAACGCGCCAAAAGAATTCAATAATATGTTCTTTCTTCAGACATGGCTGTGTTTAGGATTCGCAGTAGTTCTCATGGGGCCGACATTATATGTGATTCATCGTCTGAGTCCATACTACGAGGCCATGAAGATATCGCGGCAAGGCGGTTTGTCGACGATTCACAATTGTCTATGGTACATTTATGGAGCATTGTTGCAACAAGGTTAGTTAACGTAAAGGTATCTTCTGCATATCATTAATAAAAATAAATTCTTATTAATTACTTCACTTCTACATTTACACATCGAGTCAGACATGCTCGTCATTTAGGCGGGTACATTAATATCTCCTTTCTTTAGTATGTCATCAATCGGAATATGTTTGCCTAGGATGACATCTACCAATATTACCACTCACTTTTGCAAAATTTGTAGGTGGTATGTATCTTCCTCGAGCAGATAGTGGTCGCCTGGTGGTCGGCACTTGGTGGCTGGTGGTGTTGGTCGTGGTGACCACATACTCCGGCAACCTGGTAGCCTTCCTCACCTTCCCCAAGCAAGAAGTGCCGGTCACCACCGTAGCTGAACTGCTGGAAAACAAGGCGGTGTACACTTGGTCTATTAACAAGGGATCTTATTTAGAAATGGAATTAAAGGTTAGGGAGTTTGGATTTATTGGTTATTTTAGTTTCAGTTTGAGAGGATAGATGGCAAGGTTCAGTTATTGTTTAATATTTGAATTCTTTAATAAAGCATACCTTTTGTTCAAAAAATGCTAGAAATAAATGCCGTGTACACGTGCATAAACGGGAAATCTTGTTTAGTAGTAATAATTAATGATTAATTTAGTTTTAGTTTTGGATGAAAGATGGCACTAAATTCTAAGGTGTAAGTAGTTTCTTTCTTAACAGGGGAAACGTTGATAAGTCTGTCCACCAACCAATAAATATCATTCACAAATTCTTACCATAGATACTTGTTGGATCGTGGTTTCTGTTTAAAGTCGATTGCTATTTATTGTATTGTGTTTTCTATTTTTTTTAAAACACAGGCAGCCATAAGACTGCCAGAAGTGAAAACTCAAAAAAGGCTCGACAATAGTTTGATAATAAATATTTTAAAAAAAATTGTATCTTAACAAAAAAATCAAAATTATTTTCGTTTTAATACAAGAAAAATAAATGAAAAAAGTACGTTGAAACTATTCCAAATTCAAGCAATTCCGATCGCGTCGCCCGATGACACTTTTCGTAACGTCTCGTCGCACATTCACCAGCTTACTGCCCAAGTCAAGCGTACCTAAAGAAGTTTTAACTACAAAGAAGATTTTAAAGCGTATTATTTTTTTTAACTTATACAAAAATGCCAATTAATTATTGAGCTGTATCTGAACTTGTATTACTTTTTTACACTATTCCTCAGAACTCGGATGAGCCAAAGTACATTTCACTGCTTAAAGGCGCTGAACTGTTGACGTCCACTGGCAGCGTCGAAAGCAATCATCGTTCAGGTATTGATAATATTAAAAAAAAAAAGAAACAGACAGGTTAACCCTGATGGAAATCATAATACCAACCCTCCGTAGGACTAGGCTCATAGACAAGACTAACAGTGTCTCCTGTGTGTTCTATTTGTATCTGGTGGTCCTGATAGGTTAGTTGGTCGTGAATGAGCTATGTTAATATCTATGGGTTCAAAAATGTTGTGTTGTATTTTAATTACAAACAGGTCATTGTTTAAAAGAAATTTTAATGACACCTCTTATCACAGTATATTAAAATTAAACATAAACTTTACTCTTTCGTGATTTTCTTAAAATGTATTAATTTAGATAAATCGATATTGGAACTAGTTCGTAAACAAAGACACGTGATCGTCGACTGGAAGATGCGGCTGAGCTACGTGATGCGCGCGGCCACGCTCGCCACCGACAGATGTGACTATACCATCAGTAAGTTTTGACTCTTTGCTCGACTGTGAGATATGTCCTTTCGTAACTTACTTGTCACTGTTTGCCTAAAACGTCTACAGCTACACCGGACTTGAGGCCGCAGAGCGCAGATGTCCAACCTAAGCCACTTTACTTAGCTCAAGGGCTCCCTTTGGATCCTCAGTTCCAGCCGTTACTTTATTATTATTATTGGATTGGGACAGGTCGCTTCCGCTGTCACTCCATCGAGTGACTAGGCTGGACACTGAGTTTCGGGTATAAATGGAATACTAACTAAACATAATACTTCTGTTACATAGGTGCTGAAGAGTTTATGGAAGAAAAAGTAGCGATGATTGTTCCCGCTGGAAGTCCCTACCTTCCTGTCATTAACAAGGAGTACGTCAAGTAGTAAACAGTTTCTCTGATTGAAAATTGAATCCAAAAAATAAATGAACAAAAGATCGTCGAAACTGTTCCAATTTCAAATAAGCTTGTTGCTGACTGACGCTTTTCGAGCATGTTGTTCACGCGCACCTGTTTGATTATCCCCTATTAAATATCGTCTAACGCAGCCAAAGAAGTTTTCACTTCAAAAGAAACCTTTTCTTTATCACATCCAATAGTTGTATATCATGATTTAAACAGTTGTGACGTCTCAACATCTATGGTTAGCTAAGTATACGATCTTTGCCACCATGGCGCTGCTGTTGATTGGCTTTGGTATATCTGCGCACACCTGCACTATACACGTAGCCTTAAATAATTAAATTTATAATTAATCATAGTCATGCTTATAAATATCATGCCAACGAAGTTATGGGCGCCTGGTATAACTTGTATACTATGAACGGTTGTTGTAGGATATACCGTATGCACAAAGCTGGGCTCATAACGAAGTGGCTGAGTAACTATCTACCGAAGCGTGACCGCTGCTGGAAGACCACGACGGCCTCACAGGAGATTGACAACCATACCGTCAACCTGAGGGACATGCAGGGATCATTCTTTGTACTAATCCTAGGTAGTTTATCACATTATCACTTATATTATAGTATCAATCAATTGATATATTTTTATGTTGGTATATCACCGAGAATTAGTTGTATAGTTACCGTATGGTGAAAAATAAATTACCCAATTTTTGTACTCATACAGCTTTGCTGATTTTAATATATAACATTGATAGGTACCACCGAAAAAAGAGGTTTTACTCTCCTTTGCTTCACTTAATATCGCCATAGATTGTGTTATCCTGTTTAAAAAATGCAATACCTAAATATGTAGCATTTTTTTCAACAATCTAAGGCGAGGTAAAGTTTAAGCACTGGCCAAAATATAAAACAAAACACAGTCTTGTATACACCATGTTCAGAATAATACGGCAATAATATACATACTATAACTATTGCAACAACGATACAAGGAAAAATTGTTGTTCAAATTAAGATGACGGAAGTAGGTACGGCCCTATAAAAAATAACCCCACTTTTTTGATCTGTCATTCTAAGCCAATATTTCGAATATTAACACAATAATGTGACCTATACAATATTACTTTCAGGTTTCTTCTTAGCTTTTGCAGTACTTTTGATGGAGTGGATATACCGAACGAAGAAGAATAGAAAGGATAATGTCATCATCAAACCCTACACAGAATAAGTTACCAAGCATTGAAAATGTTCAAAATTGTTATTGTACTATCAAAATGTATATCTGTGAATAAAAGTCAACAGACAGTATAATATTTCTTTTTAAATATTTTTATTGATTTACTTTTAATTTCAGAGCTTTGCATGTGTTTTTTAACTGCAATTTATTCGAATTCTTACGTACAAAGTTAAGTTTCAAAGTGTCTAGTGTGATGACAGGCTTAGCCCCTAGCACATTCGTGTCTTATAAGCTCGGTGCACGTAAAGCGGATAGCGATTTTAATCTCCAGGTCAATTCGGTTAAATACAAGAAAATGTGTTTGTGTAAGAAAGAAATTTCCCATAGTCATAATAATTGTCACATTTAATAATGGAGCATTTGTAAAATTATCAACCACTAAGGCTGAGTTCGCACGGCATGTTCTTTGTAGTTCGATTTTAAAGTTAGTTCGTTGGTTAGTTCAGTCGAGGAAACGGTTCAAGCTCTGCGTTAGCAACAATCATATAAGTTGCAGATGCAAGGACGTAGGGCAGAGAAAGGAAGTTGAAAGTTGAGGACGTAGGGATGGCAATTGAGCAAGGGGAATATAAAATACCTCTACTTAAAGCTAGACTCTTCATCTCTTCAGTAAGATAGTGGAAGTTAGAGTTACAATCAACATAACTCTATGTGTAAAACAACATTAAAATTCGTCCAAGGCTGCATTGCGATTGAATCTAACTAGTAAAACAAGAATGCAAACGAAGCCTAAGATTACATAAAATTTATGATGTATTTTCCTGTTGTTAGTTGTGATGGTCGAAGGGCACGCGGCGATCGCAGACGACGTGACGGGGTGCACGTGTGTGAATCCGAACCGCTTGATTTGAAATTAATTGTAAAATTTTGTAGCTATAAATGTACACAATATGTATACATAGTATTTTGACAGTAATAGAGCGATGCACTCGCAATAGTTGTTCTTCATTCATCCTTCCATTATAAATTAAAGCTATTGATAATCCTGCCTGCAGGTGATAAGGAAAGAGTAATAGTTAATTTAAAAAAATCAAGAAACGAACTGTATATCATTCAACATACCATAATCATAAATGTCTAACAGTGGTAGAGCCCGCAACAACATCTATTGCACGAATGGGCCGGCTTGACTGGTGAAATACCACGACCTCAGAGAACGCAGGCGTAAATTAGAAGTACTCTGCGTCTCGTCTGACGAGTGAGGTGGCGGAGGCCTAATTTGAGTCCTCTTCCCCTTCCCTCCCTTTCCTTATAAGGATGGAATGGGAATGGGAAGATGTTGATTGGATGGGGAGAGGGTTAACTGGGAAAAAGAAATATATTTTTTCCTGTCTATGCTCTCCTCTGTCCGTTAAAGGTAGGCAACGCATCTGAAACACATTTGCCTGTTGCGGATGTCTATGGGTAGCGTTCACTTGACATCAAGTGATCCGCTTGCTCGTTTGCTACCTTATTCAATAAAAAAAACGAATCACCTCGCTCTCCAAAAATCGGTCAAGCAGCAGGTCACAATTAAACGGACATCATATATATGTACATACATGCAAGAACATTCCTCTCTTTCTGGGTCAGTCGGACAAAATTAGAACACCGAATGGGAAGAAGATGGAATCTAAGGTACATCAACAACAGAAGAAAAAAGCTTTAAAATACTTCAGGAAATTATGATTTGAGGTTGTGTGACGCACGTTACCCTATCAAACCGACCCATTCATGTAACGGTTAGTTTGATTCGGTGGTTCGGATTCAAATGTTCGAGGGGTTTTTGTGTTTGTCCTATCTTTTACCCTAATCCACACACTTCACAAATATCCTACATTAATAGGCTTACTCCCTTACGTTTTTATGATTTCATTTGTATTAGCGTACAACAAAGTGTTTACAGTGGTAGAGCCCGCAATAACAACATCTTTTGCACGAATGGGCCGGCTCGACCGGTGAAATACCACGACGTCACAGAAGACAGGCGTGAAGTAGAAGTATTCTGCGTTTCGTCTGATGAGTGACGTGCCGGAGGCCTAATTGTAGTCCTTTTCCCCCTCCTACCCTTTTCTAATAAGGAAAGGATGGGAAGAGGAAGAGGATTTGACGGATGAGGAGGGGATGGACAGGGAATGGAATTATCCTTTTTTCTGTTTGTCCCCTCCTTCGTCCATGAAGGTAGGCAACGCATTTGCAACTCATTAGCTTGTTGCGGATGCCTATGGGTAGCGGTACTTATTTCCAGGGGCCACTTGCTCGTTTGCCACTTTGTAATATAAAAAAAAGAAAAAAAACAAGATCCGAAGAATGTCTTTTGCGGAATGCGGGGAAACGAATAATAATATTCGAAACTGCATACTAGACAGTCCGTACTGTATCAATTGATGCCTAAAACACTAGCGAGCTAGCGAACGTGATCTTGGTTGAATAATATTAACATTTAAAACGGAAGTTCACTATCGCGAAGACATTGTAATTACAATTCAATAACATTTCTACACGGCCTTGTTCGTTAACTTCAATCGAGTTTTCATAATTGAAGGTTTAGTTAAGATGTTTTTTTTAATTTCAAAAGGTCATTAATGTTTGCGTGTTTCTGTAACTAGATTTATTTTCAGTCTTTCGTTGAGTCTATATGTCGATTGTACCGACAGATTTATGGTTTTCAATTCGGCGCAATCCTGGTGGATTTCTTTCCATTGTTTAAAGTTACTAGCTGTGGGCCCAGCTTCGCTTTGAGTTGTCTTTCTTATGTAAGATCATATTTTTGTTAAATATAGCGCCATCTTACAAAAATATAAGTAAGTTAGCCCTTGACAACGCTCCAAAAATAGATAATGCAAAAACCAAAAAAGAATCGCTATCTTTTGATAGCGCCTTCTTTTTACATTAATTATTTATATATTTTTTTATTAGGTTTGTATGGACAAAACACCCATATAGATAAATTTAAAAATACAAATCGAATCTAATTACAGAATTTCATGAAAATCGTTGAAGCCGTTTCCGAGATTCAGATTATACATACATACATATATTTGTGCGTCTGTTAATGGTACTCTTAGGTGGTATGCCATCCTGAAGTATGTGACCAATCTGGTCGATATAAGTTCGTCTGGGGCTTCCTCTCATGCTTTGCCACTCGCTATTGGTACATTAATTTGTCCTTTGGGACTTTATTAATTCTTCCGACATGCTCAAACCACTGAAGAACAGTCCTTAGTTCGAACAGTAAATATGTCAATAATTAAGTCGTCTTATGGCTCAATGTGGAATTAATTGTATGTAAAATAACATGATTTAAATATCCCCATGAACAAAACGCGTGACAAAAGGTGAAATGTGATCGAGTTAATTTTTGAGGAAAATCTGCCGTAATAGAATTAATGATTCCATCTCAACATACGTGTGTATAACCACCAAACAGAACACGTCACCGGCCAGTTCTGATGTGGTTCGTACATAAATGCAAGGCTCACTCGACCGGTGGCAGTTTCAATTCGGTGCGCGCACCAATCGGCCGCTAAATTCTGAACATTTCGGAGTGTTTTTTGAAATTTTTTCCCAAAGAAATTATTGGGTGTCAATGACAAAATCGAAGAGAAAATTCGCGATCACCGACAAATTCTTACCCAGGTCAGTTAAACTCTAAGCTTATAGCTGTCACGAGATACGTTCGTGGTTGTTGGACCAGTTTCCACTCGAGCACGTTGCACTTTTAGATAAATCTTTTGTTTGACGTTATAGCAAACTCCAATTAAGCTCTAAACTAACAATATTACACGTTTTTCTTCAACACATCGCACCTTTAAAAACAATAATTGATAACTCATTGTTTCATGTACTATGTCAACTAACATCCATTTTCTATCTATCTGTATATATATATATATATATATATATGTATGAAAAGCGATGTGTGTATGTATATTCCCTATAGACTCCGAAATAGCTGGACCGATATCGATTACATTTGCAGTCCATATTTACACAGCGGTTGTTCCTGTGTTTGGTAACGATCGGATTAACATAATTAGTGATGACCGGGCGAAGCAGGATCGAATTACTCGTACAAAATATTTTTATAATGTTTCCCTAGCAAATAACTTTCAAGATAAAGAAACTGAATTCTATAGGGGACGAGTTTAAAAAAAAAGTTCTTCGGCCATTTTAAAACAAAAGATTGACATATGAGCTATAGCAAATCCCAAACAAGACCTTCTACACATTCAACCACCGGGTATAATTCGATTGAAATAACTTAGCAATCTAATTTTCTAAAATGGGAAACTCACAATGATCTACCGACATTTTGGTATAGTAGTAATCCACTATTATCGAGCAGTTGCGAAATAGACCCCCGGTTAGTTAGATTAGTTGCTTTACCACTACAAAACCATTAGCGGCTTTATTATATTTATCTTATAAACCATTAATTATAACTTTAAAAACGGATTTATATTTTGGTTTTAAGTGTAACAGTTACAGTAGTTACTGATGACTTGATATTATTTACGTAGACAATCTAGTACCAAAATAAAGGAAATTTGTTGTGAAGGTAATGAAAATGTGATGGTATGATTTTACTAGCTGGCCCGGCAAACGCTCCGCCCTATAATTAATAGATGTTTCACTATTTTGGCGATAATGGCTTACACATAAAAGATAGATATATGCTGTCGTAGGTAGGTAGGTAGGTAAACATTTCCATTATACATTATATACGTGTAACGTAACGGTTTTTGCAGCGCACACCAGAATAGCTCGCATACGGCGGAATTTGTTCCTCCTTATGTGACACTTATCGTTATATTTTGGACAGTTCACACAATATCTTTATAAATTATAACCTATATATTAATCTGTTGTATAAGCTATGTTACTGTAAGGTTTCATTAAAATCCATTCCATAGTTTTTGCCTGAAAGACGAACAAACATCCATACTTACAAACTTTCTCATTTATAATATTACTAGGATTTATGCAGAAACACCGGCTTATTCAGTTTAACCGGGTGTGAGAGGATCGCGTGCTGTGTCGTCTAACAACTTAAGCGATAAGTGGGGACCACAGTTTAGTCTGTTAATGTCAATTATGCTTAGTATATAATCTAATCGTCTCTTAAACCGTCTCAAATCCTTTAGCTTCGTGTATGTGAATGGGAACTCCATACATCGGTTATTTTATTGGAAGAAAACCGCCGGCGTCAATGCGCCAATACCATAATGGTAAAGGGTACGGATTGCGAAACATTGTCGTGGGTTCGATTTCGCCTTTCCCCCCACTAGTCCCCGCACTAGTTTCAGCTTAGTTGGAGAGGTTAAAAGAAATAATATTTCAACAATACACTTATACTTCATATATTCTATGCCCGACGAGGATTGGTACCAAGCAGGTTGCCGGTCGTAAAAAACTGTTGCCAAAACCTACCACGGTATGGACTGCAGATCTACTCTGCCGACCCCATATAAGTGGGAGAAGGGCGCGGAGAAAAAACCTGTCCATTTGATCTCTTTCTATCGCTACACACAACCAGATTTTTTGGGGAGCATTGCTATCCTTACTGCAAAAAGTTCTTCTCCGGTCACTTCGCAAATTGTATGCTGACATTTTGTGAAAACCGTGATATGAAGTGAAGAGAAAGTGTGTAATATGGATAGCTAATGTTGTGGAATTTAAGAATTTTAACGTACAAATCTTTGCTTACAAAAATTCCATCTCGCTGTGAAACAAGATATCTATAGAGTCAACGAATTAAGGATACTTGACAGCTGTCAAAGTAAAATAAACAATAGTTAGTCTTTGTAATTATTTTAAACTTTTAATATAGGTATAGACGTAGTGAGAAATTATTTTCCTTCGGGAAAACTCGGTATCTTTATCGGAATACGATGACACCCGAATGAACACGATGACACCCGAACTGTCAATGAATGAATGTATTAGATGACTGACATTTTCATATCCATTAATATGGAACTTTATTGTTTAGTGTCAAATGTCAAAATGAATGTCATTGTATAATATAGAGACACAGAGTTACAAGAAGCTATTGGAGAGAGCACGATAAATACGAACTTTTCCGAAAAATTACGAAGGAAAATCATTTCTCACTATATCTGTAATCCCTACCAATATTATAAATGTGAATGTAAGTTTGTTTGTTACACTTTCACGCGAAAACTACTCAACCGATCATCATGAAACTTTGTACACATATTCTTGGAGGTATTAGAAGTAACATAGGATACTTTTCATGAAAAAAAGTATATAAAAAGCTAAGTATGTATGTTCCCTATAGACCTATAGACTTCGAAACGGCTGGACCGATTTCAATGAAATTTACAGGGATAGTCCAGATTGGCACATTCCTGTGTTTGGTAGCGTTCGGATCAACATATATTAGTTGTACCCGGGCGAAGCCGGGGCGGGTCACTAGTTTGTAATAAACGTTCTAAAACGATTTAGTTTTATACGGTTTATTTCTTTAACTGTCAAATTTGAAAGTAATTTTATGAGTTATTATTAATTTAGAAAGCGTTTCGTTGCCGATGTAAAAACAGTTTCGTAACGATTAAATTTCTGCTTTTTATTTTTATCTTATTTTAACAAAAACAGTCTTCATTACATAACATTTGTTTGTTACCTACAATACTGACAATAACGGTACTGTTGTCAATTGTGGTGAATGTGATAGTGCTTGCTCGCTTGCCGCAATTTTAGTTGACTGGCCTGCGACTCATCTGTTAAAAAAAACTAAAAACAGAAAGATGTAGTCAAAAACAAGACTGTTATTATAGCAAGGCTACCGTCGGACCGTCAGTCAGGGATCTTCCGGCCCAAAGACAATTACGTAAGTCCGGTCGTTGGCTTTAGAACCCCTTTCAATAATCGTTTGTGACTCATAGTTTGGGAATTTATAGCATAAGCTACTTGACGGTAAGAGCTTTTTATTCATGAATTTTTGTAACGGGTTCTGTAGTTTTTGAGTTATTCGGGAAGAAACAAACAATCAAGTCTTCATAATAATTTTACCCTTATCTGGGCAGTACTAACGCTATGACAGCGTATGTACGCTATTATTTTCAATCAGTTAAAATCAGATGGAAATTTAGATAAAGTATACATTTTTGCATCTTTATATTAAATAGTTACTTTTTTTACGCATATAAATAAATCAAATCCTATGTGTGGCAGATGAACTTTCGTGCGCTGTGACGCATGTTGGTAATCGTAATTCGGAACTGGTTGTTGGATGTTTACAGCGGAATATGTAAAAACGGTTTTCTAGGTGAACTGGCGGAGTGGACGGCGCACGAGACCACTGCGTGACCACCGACCGGTCGGTGAGGTCAAAATCAATATAAATTTACTAATTGTATCATAGTCACTGAACCTTGTGAAATATTAAAGTGAATGTTAAAAAAAGCACATGCCCTCACGTAATCCAGAGATACGAAGATTACTGGTTTCCAATTGGCGCGATCTTGGAACACCTTTGCCGCTTCTTCTACATTAAAGATATAAAAATTTTGTATGCTCGTTTGTTCCTTCGGAAAAGGGGTAGGTAGTGCAGACACATTTCGATTTAATTCAGATGCTATTGTAACTAAAACTACGTCATTGTCACCGAAACAAAGGAAACATACCAGCACCATGCTATAATAAAAAGAAAATAATACTCCAAAAGACAAAATGCAATTCTAGTTGCCATAGCAGAGTCCTTTGGCAAAGAAACAATATTAAAACGTTTAACACAGTGATGCCATACTTATTTTCTATTGCATCATGTTGTCCATCCAGTTCTTAACGAGTTGTAGGACTTTATTATGCTAATTTATGCATTTTATGTACTTATCCAGTTTACGTGTACGGTGCACTCGTGTTATAATCTATTATTATAATACTATCAATTACTAACTATGAATACTGTGTGTTCATTTCATAAAAATATATTATCGTATATTTATGGCTAGATGTATTGTGGCATTATCAATTCCTGGGTAAAACAAAAATAACACGCTTTTACCACTCTCCATGTGTTGATTATAAGGCTCTTCACAATTATCTTACTTTATATATATACAATAATCTTTGCGTTACTTCTTACGTTCTCGTCGTCGTTGTTTTTAAATTCTGATCCAGTTTGCATACATTTAGTAACTTAACATTTCTTTATTTATTTCTTATTACTATACCGCCGAAGCATTCCTTTTGCAATTTTGGTCACAAAATTCTTCTCAATTACATTCAGACATATCTAATTTATTCATTTACAATATCGCAAACGTTTAAAGAAAGGCTTCCTAAAGTGCAAGGATGACCTACTTACGGAAGATTGTGAAGTGTGTAATATCACTACGCTATTCAGTGGTGTACAATAATATTCTGTATTTATGTGCAGGGCGCCTTAGTTCCTGGTATATCAAAAATAAATACAGAAAAAAACGTATCATTCTTGCTCATAAAGTGACCAGTACCAGCAAAGCATTGCGTAGGATTTTTATATAAAACCTGTACCCACATCACAGTCATGGTTAGGCGTGTCAAAAATATCATCAATATCCTTTTTTTCTTGTTGGATAAAACTTTTAGTGACATATAACCTTTTAAAATTCCAGGCTCGCTAAAAACCTGTGCACTAGAAAAGGCAGCCGTCGAGCGAACACCGGTAACCGCCTGGAACACGCAGTGCTCACCCACATTCAGCACGTGCCTTAGATATCTCGCACCGACTTCCATCACCACCGCATCACCCATCTCCACGGCTCCATCGGCTCGTACTGACTCAGTACAGACTACCAGCAGCAATGGCACGTGGCGACGACTGCAAGACCGCTTCTAGAGCTAACCAAGCGTGCAAGCAATTCGACGTCGCCGCTCCTTTCAAGTAAACAAATATAAAAATTACAGTTCAAGTATATCAAAGTGAATGACAAATCAAAATAATTAAGACTAAAGAGGGACAAGGAACTTTGTGGCGATTTCGGAGGGAGTTATATATCCAATAGTAAACGTGTTTTAGTTAATAATAATGATGGTGGTTATGAAGATTAAAAAGAGGTGTAAATAAATGTCACTACTTTAATATTAATCCAAGCTTAATGCCCTTTTATTTGTCTTACAGGAAGCCAATGGCTAATCCATCCGCCAACAAGCAGGAAGAAAAGAAGAAAGACTACGGGGCCTGGGGCCCCATCTTTAAGGACAAGAAAAACTTTACCGACATGCATTTCTGCTGAACTGATGAACGACGGGCCAGGTCATCACCAATCATCGCACAAGTCATCAACACAACCACCGCAAGCGTCGCAAACATGTAGAGTTTAAAGCTGCTACCAAAAAATTGTTTTAATCATCCAATAAACGCATTGTCTTATATTGATCGATTGTTTGTGGTGTATAGCTTCTATCTTAACTATATCGGTTTAGGGTTTATCTTCTGCGTACTAACAAGAACATGTATGTCATTATAACAGATTAAATATCATCTCCATCCGCAGCAGATTTTTTGTTACGGACCCAAACTATACGGCTGATGAAGAGATGGGTGGTCCTTTTCTCGCAATTGTGGTTTTTTTTAAATAACGTTTGCAGATTCTATTCTTGATTTGTTCGTGTCTTTTTTATTATTTTCAAAATTATTTATATTTTACATTCTTCTATTATCAACATTATTAAAAAATAATTTATTGTGTAAAAAAAATTGTCTAAAGAATGATTAATAAAATTAACAAGATTTCTTTTTAATTTTCGTAAATGTTTTCCAAATTTTTCTGTTACAGCATGGCAACACACGCATTGTTAGCGTTAAATTGAATAGACATTTAAAATTTAATATGCTCTTATAATCATTTGGAATCTACGAAAAAGTTAAAATAATAGAAATATTAGATTCTCAAAACTAGTTGTATTTAAAAGAATTGAAAAATTGCAAAATCTTTGGTAACAAATTTCGACAAAGACGTGAAATGATTATACTGTAATATGACACAAAATATATTATTACATGTTTTTTTAAATATATGTTCCACAGAAACCAGGTTGAAAAAAGGTTTTTATCAAGGAAACTTTCAATACAAAGAGATGCACTTATATTCACTATGCCAAACTACATTTTTTTAAAAATATAAACAGGCTGATGCTCTCAGTTGTACGTATGAAAGTTTTTTGTATTGCACACACCGAAGAGTTGAAATATCGAGATGTTTCAGTTGACATTATGATGTTTAAAGGGTAGATTAAATAAGCTGGTGAGTCTCATCAATTTTGCTTTTTATAACATAGTTGTAACGAGGCAGAAAGGTCGTGTAATGGCTGCATACAGGTCAACGGAGCGTAGGTAGACCTACCACAAGGTGGACCGATGAACTTTGACCAGAAAGGACAAGATTGCGGGAGCGCACTGGACAGTGGCAGGGGACCGATCTTTGTCCCGATCAATGGAGGAGGTCTACATCCAGCAGTGGAATTAATGTCTGTAATGATCTTGTAATGAAAGCTCATTGACAGAAGCTCAATGTGGTTGTGATAGTATAATCGTGAGATCAATGTTTTACGCCCAAAGTTAACAGTGGTCCGCAACAACAACATCTGTTGTACGAATTGCCGGCTCATCCGGTGAAATACCACGACCTCACAGAAAACAGGCGTGAAGTAGAAGTACTCTGCGTTTCGTCTGATGAGTTTGTTTTTCTAATTCAGTCCTTTTCCCCTTCCCACCCGTTCCTCATAAGAGGGATAGGATGGGAAAGGATTGGACGGGAAGGGGATTAACGGGGAAAAGGAAATATCCTTTTTCGTGTCTATGCCCTACTCTGTCCATTAAAGGTGGGCAACGCATCTGCAACACATTTCGCGGATGTCTAGATTTTCTGGGTAGCGCTCACTTTACATCAGGTGATCGTTTGCCGCCTTCTCAGATAAAAAAAAATAACGCTTCAATAAGTAAAATAATTACTACAACCTTCGAATTCTATTTACTGGTAACACAGAGAGAGTGGAGAGAATGCAAACATTTTCACAAAAGCAATATTTACAACCAACACATATCAGGCTATAAATGGAATTAACGGGCTTGTAACGAAATTTATGGTCGACGGAAATGTCAGTCGTGTTAAAAACATTCAACTCTACAAAAATAAATTACTTTAATATTAAATAAAATCCCTACTAATATTATAAATGGGAATGTATGTAAGTTTGCCTGTTACGCTTTCACGCGAAAACTACTCAACCGATCACCAAACTTGCACATATTCTTGGAGGTACTAGTAGTAATAGGATACTTTTTATGAAAAAAATAGTATATAAAAAGCGAAGTATGTATGTTCCCTATAGACCTATAGACTCCGAAACGGCTGGACCAATTTCGATAAAATTTACAGGGATTGTCCAGATTGGCACATTCCTGTGTTTGGTAGCGATAGGATAAACGTAATAAGTGGTACCCGGGCGAAGCCGGGGCGGGTCACTAGTAGTATAATAAGTTCTTGCTTATAATCTCTTTATTGACAAAAGAATAAGTCAAATAAATATCAACATTTATAATAAGGAGGAAGGTTCAATTTAGAATGGCACATGCAACTTTGATAACAATATTGGTACAAAGGTTAGATTTCATTTAAGGAACTCCAAGACCTTTATTTGAAACAGCTGTGTTCTTAGTAACGCATTATTAAAAAATCAAATGAGTATTTCACCTACAACCAACGAACATACGAATATAACCTATTTGAGGTTTTTTGCTGAAGGGCATTACAATTTGTTACCTGTACATTCTTATTGGGGTTGAATTATTAGTTCTGTGCAGAGATCAAATGGTATCAGGTAATCTGGTATCTCTGACTGGAGACTAAATTTCTTTCCCATGCAATGAATGAGTTATGAAGGGAATAAGCAGAAAAAAAGGATATTTCTTATTCCCGAGAACCCGCTCGTCAAATCCTGTTCTCCTTCCCATCCTTAAACGTTAGTAAGGATAGCAAGCTTAGATAACACGGGCAAAGCAATCTCTGAATGTACCAGTACAGTTTACTGTACAGTTAAATAGACGCGAGCTTTTACATGTATGTAAAATGAATTTTTGTCCTCTTTGTGTTCTTAAACCATGAATGAGATTGTGGTGAACTTTGCTCTGTTCTTCTGAAGACGCCTGGTGGGCTTTAGGCCCTGAAATAGAGATTTTGTAATACAAAAAATTAAACATTGTCTACCTAAAAGCACTTCGATAGACACTACGAAATTAAAACACTTGTATTTTTATATCTATAAAACGCGATGTGTGTATGCATGTTCCTTATAGACTCCAGAAGCGCTCGACCGATTTCGTATAAATCTTCAGGAAATATTCAGATTGATGTAGCGGGTATTCCTGTGAAATTCGGTAGCAATCGGATAAATATAATTAGTGCTATCCGGGCGAAGCCGGGGCGGATCGCTAGTTATACATAAAACTATATCTTCATCTTCAACTATATATGTTCTATACATAGCGTTGCCCATTCGTACTTTGAAATGTCCTTAATTATATTTGAGATTCTAGCTAGAATTAATGAACTGTTTCATAAGGTTACCAGTGTTGTTATGCAGCGTGCGGAAATGCTGGGGGTGTTCCCGCTCTCCCATCTCTCCCCAAACCCTATCCGCAGCCCCGCTACCTCCTGTTCGCATCTCATTGCGCGCAATCCTGCGTCGGGTAATGAATAATTGAGAGGGACTGAATAAATCCGCTAATGAATTGATTAAAAATGCTTGTCTTAAAAATGATTCAATAAATATATGCTAATGTTACGAATAATAGAACTAAATGAGGTATTAAATGGGATGAATACTTAAATACAAGCGTCAGCTCCACGTAGGATGTAGTGCAACCTTGAGATTCTTGTCCATAATATATCAATTATCATATTAGTATCGCTAAAATTTAATTAAAATTAAATTTGTATTCATAGATGTACGAATGAAGAGGAAGTGTGTCAAATAGAAATCTCTAATCTGCGCACAGTTCTGGGTTAAAGGCACTCACGCATATGTATACAATATTGTCTGCCAATTTCTTTAAAAAAATAAAAAGGAAATAAAAAAAATACATTTTATAAAAAATATCTGGCAGGAGAGAAAACTCGAGTGACACTAGATAGAAAAATAAAACATTCGTGAAAGGCGTTCCCGCGCTTCAGTTCACGGCCGCAAGCAAACGCGGCCATTCAGATCTCCACACATCCGCTGTGAGTGGCACCCTCACACTTACATTATTCAAAATACAGTTATTTTCGTTCCTAAAGGTCAAGATATACAAACATTGCAAAGGGATAAACATAAATGTTTACTTGCTTCTCGGGAATATGAAAAGATTTAATAAGAGAGAGAATTGTTTACAATAGTTATAGTAATATTAGGTGGGAGATTAAGTCCAACTTGTTACCATTTCTCGACCTTAAGTTACAACAGTAGTGAATACATTTGAAAATGTCGGATATAATTATTTCCGCTCCACATCGATCATTCGAATTCGGATGGAGTAGTTAGAAGGTATGTAAAAAGGTGACCTCTTTGGCAACGCTGACAAGAAAATTGGAATTAATTTCCGGAGCTACTTTACCTTCCTATCATAAAAGACAAGAAGATTTAATGAAGTACATGATTTTTAGAACAATAGTTGTTTGCCCGCGGCTTCGCGTGCGTTAATTTTAAATTTTATTAATTGGATTTTTATCTTTTGATTATAGGCTATATTATTCTAAGTTCAAAAAGATTTTTTCCAATATCATCCATAAAACCTTACTATTGCAACCGATCTTGAAATTTTTGTTTGGAGATTTCTTAATTCGTACAAACAAAACAAAACAACGTCTAAAACTATTTAAACTAAAGTTAATACGAAAGTATCAGCGTAACAGTTTTTTTTAGTATAAATTATCTACAATAATATTGGTATATAAATATCATTGAAGCATTACGCGGTAATTTATTTTCCGCTGCAGTATTTATCAATTTGTTTTACATTAAAAGTCGATTATCTCCCTCTCTCTTCTCAAAATATTTGTTCATTTGCCCGCGGCTTGCCGAGGCGGGCGGAATACAATACATACGCCAACTTTATTGCTAACAGAAAGTCTATTTTCTATAAGCTTATTAAACTTATGGTGTAATTAGTGTATTTTATTGTTTGTAGATTCTTTAAAGGTAGGCAACGCATCTGCAACACATTTGTCGGTTGCGGATATCTATGGGTAGCCCTCACTTGACATCAGGTGATCCGCTTGTTCGTTTGCCACCTTCTCACATAAAAAAAAACTTACTATTCCAAATACGCAACTTTAAATCAACATTAGAACTTTATTATCGTTTCGTCTTATAGTGTAATATGTGTACATACATATGTTATACATCCAGCCTTTGATGCTGCATCTAAACATTCCTCAGATCCTATTATGAATGCATTGAATCGGGTCTAGGAAGGCGACAGCGTGTGAGCATATTTGTTACTATGATTACTTCTCACATAGTCCGACCGTATTGGGATTACGTATCTTTAGACAAGCTATATTAACGTATTTAAAATCAACTAAAGAAAATATCTTAATATCTTTCTGCACTATTGTTTTCAGAAGTTGTATGCAAAGTTTTTAACATCTGCACTGCGTTTAAAAGTTTAAACTGGATCTGATTACGAATAAATGTTATCGTGCCTGGCACGGTTGGATTTCAACGCGGTTTAACCTTATTAATGACGTAATTGTAGACCTCGGTGGTATTGATGCACTGTAGGCCCGGTGTATAACCTTTCACCAATCTATTAATGTTACAATGTATAAAACAAAGTCGCTTGCGCTGTCTGACTGTTGACGTTTGCCGGGTCGGCTAGTTACTAATAAACCTTTGGAAGTCACTTAACGAACACCGCCCAGTGCAAAGGATTAAACACAAAAAATCCTGATACTGTCTCAACATTTTGGCGAGTATAATGAAGTGAAATAAATATTTACTATTTCAAAAACAATCAGTGTTAATTATTTATTCGCTAACAATAATTAAAAATAAAATAAAACTGTTTACTCAGGACTTTGCGTGTGTTTTACTTCTTGGTATAATTTATGTAACAATGGTTGAAGTTGTACGACGCTGGAAAACGAACGCACTTTTTAAATTGTAATTGTTTGTAGGTACTTCAACTTAAATTTACAATGCCAAAGTATGAAATGAAATATTCTAAGTTTATGATACAAGTACAAGGCTACTATACAAGGCTTTTGCGGTGAGTGCAGTTTGCAAAAGTTTAAAATCGCTTAGTGCCACCAAGGCAGCAGTATGCGGTCTTGTTGCAATGGCTTTACTTTTAATGTATTGTAATACGTACGTATGTATGTAATAATTGTGCCTGTAACAGACATAGTAAGCGTCTGACCGAGCAAGGGACGTTTGTTTCAAAGCCAGCTTGTATGCAAAAATCAAGATGGCTGGATTTTGCAGGGTTGTTATGTTTCTTTATCTGTTTAATAATGAATTCCAAGATGAGCAAGGAAGCGCACTCTGTAAAGACAGGACCTTCATACCATCTTGTATTAGGCAAAGGTTACATTGCTCCTCACGGAAAAAGAACGTTAAATAAAATATTATGTACCCTCAGTTTCAATTCCTACTTTCAAACGCTTTACCCTATTGGATACGCAATGGACCCTTACAAAGATTGTACCTTAAGAATTCAGAATCATATTGAAATTGCACTAATTTTGAGGATTTTATTGTGTTTATTTAATATTTATGTTTGCAGCAAATTTGATGTATGGACTTCAGTCACCCAGTGTGGACTGGGTGCGACGGTGACGTCACCATGACTGATGTAATAGTGCTCGAAGCATTCGATAACATATTAAATATTATTAATTGTGTATAGAATCCGTAAAATTTGTTTAATTTTAGTTTAATTACAATGTCTAGTATTCTTGTAAATACAAGAAAGCATTATGAAGTATTAGAGGAAAGTTTGGGGCTTTATAAGGCGTTGCATAGTTTTATTTAATTGAACTATAGAAAACAATATAAATATTAAAGCTAATAAAACAGTTTTTTTAAATTAAATATTACAAGAAAATTAAGAATTTTCTGAATACAAAACGGGTAGTCGAAATAAAACATGGCGAAAGAATTAATGAAAGACGAGTGACGAGACAAAATTGTGTTGACAAAGAGCATTGTTGGTAAGGGATGTCCTGGAGTCTTTATTTATAACCTAACTACCTATAACGACCGACTGGGTTGACATACTAAATAAAGTCGGCACGAAGCTATACCCTTGAACAACGAGCATGTAGGGATACAGAAGAATCCTGAGAGGGGTAGAGACCATGATCTAAGACAAATCTGTAATTTCTGCCTACCCCTTTGGATTGCGGGTGCGGGATATGTTTAATGTAGGTAATTAATACTTAGTCACAAATTAAAATGATTTTTTTAAATTAAATCGGCCTCACTGTGAATATTTAAAAATGAATTTCTTGAAGTACACGAATTAGACAATTGGGAACGATATTTATTTCCTGTTTCCTGCAACGAATAGACATTGAATGAATTTAAAGTTTCTTTTCACTGCATAAATCGTGCAACTGCACTGCAGCAGTAGACATAGACACGATGCAGTTAGGATTCATTGAGAACTTGCAGTCACTTTAGTAGAATGAACTGCAAATTAAATTGAGAGAATATTACTTATGACATATTTGATTTTATATTTTCTGCTTTTTATACTTGCTTGGCAACTTTGATGCCAAATTTAATAAGATTTCTTTATTATTTACGTAAAGTACCAGCACAATATGCAATCCAAACCTTTTATATATATATATATATATATATATATATATATATATATATATATATATATATATATATATATATATATATATATATATATATATATATATTTTCGATTTATCTTTTCAAAATTCCCAAAAATCGAATATTTTTTAATAAGATACAAGATAAATATTCGATTCGAAGGTATGATTAAAAGTTGTATGACGTTTCGTAAAATGATATAAATATAATTGGTAATTAATTATAAACAATTTAATAATTAACATTCATTCCAGTATCCGTACTGCAATGCGGAAAGCCCGGACAAATGGAAAATTTTATTGTACTCCTGTGGGACAATAGGGGATTCCATTTAACTGAACGTTTCGAACTCCCCGTGTACATTTAATTGCTACAAACGCCGCGGTTTAAAGTCGACGTACATTAAAGATTTGCTTTGTATTTCAATGCGTTATGCCCTTACTAACTCATCATGAACCGTGATCGCATCATGAAATTTTGTACTCACTTTTGTCAGGGGTACAAAAGGACAGTGTGTCTTTTATGCCGAAAATAAACTGTTCCCGAGGTAAAACAAAAAATAACTTTCATTTGTTATAGTAACGTAGACTTTGAGGTTTAAATAAAGATTTCAGATTTTTATTAACGGCCATTACATCCGCAAAATTTTCTAATTCAACCTTAAATAAAGTTTACTCTCCGGATCAATTTAAGTAAAAAGTAAACCAATATATGGCAAATTTTCCTATCTCTGATGACTCTATTATTGTATGAAGTCGTGATGTTTTAGTTATAACGTAGCTTGTACGAATTTGTCTATGTCATGCAGTAATGTCGCTCGCGCCGGCCTTAGGTCTCGTGTGTCGCGGCTGACACGTGTCGAGTTAACGATTTCATTTAAGCTCCCTGTCTTCTTTGTTACTCTGTACATCCTAAATAAAGTATATAGAGGTTTGCTATACCACAACTTATGCACCAACATTCTATAACAATAGATTTGAAATCAAATCTAACATAACAGTTCCTTATATAGTTGTTCATATATAAATCACATCACAATTACAAACACACATCCTACCACCAACACTATAATCACAAGTATGTGTAAACTTCCGAAGCCCAAACACTTTATCAATGTAACCCATGGATTTAGATCCCTCGTCAGTCGTCACCGATACAGCCAGAGAACCATGCGCACTGCTTCTGATCTTTCAGTCAAAACGTAGCGCTACTTGTATGAGGGAAAACAAACGCTTCCGCTTCCAATCCCTTCCTTTTTATATATACTTCTTTTCTCTTTGCTACAGGAAGTCCCTTTTCACAAGCAAACTGCTACGGTAAGGTAAACGTAAATACGTAAACTTTTAATTAACATTATTTAATATAGTTTCTTTGTTACTTATATAAAAAAAACAAAACTTTAAAAGCTTAAAGTAGTGATTGTACAGACATTTCTTTGATAAAGTGAAAATGCATAAAATGATTTATACGACCAATGGTTTCGTATATCTTTAAACTAGGAGTAGAACACTGGTACATGCACATCGTGGGGTATCCAAGAGCCGGCCCAACCACGATAAGATACAAGCCTGAAGTAGAAGTATTGACACTTCAGAATTTGTCTGTAAATTGACGTGCCGATGGCCCCATCCCCTTGGCAACCCTTCCAAGTGTACTCTACTCTTATATCACATAGGTTGTCAACCAATCTGTAGGTTGTGAATGTTATTGATGCGTTGTCCTGGTACTTTTGGCGTATGGATGAAGCAGCCCATTAATGCAACTGATGGTGCTGTCGACACTACCACTACACAACACACACACACAATTAACATAACACACGCAATTGTTAATTTAAAAACCAATAAACCCGACTGAATGTATGAATCGAATCACACCTCAATCTTCAAAATCGATCAAAGTTAAAGTTAGATATAGTTAAGGCAGCAGATCACAATGCATGGACATAACATACATTCATACTCGTCAATTACATTACCCTCCTGCCAGTCCGGCCAAAAGCAACTAACAAGGAACTTGAGCAGTGGTGGTTCAGCGGTTTAGGCCCCGACTTGCGCACTGTAGGTTCGGGTTCGAACCCAGGCAGGCGCTTTACTTTGTGTAATTTATTTCATCACCACTGCTCCAAAAACGGTGAAGGAAAACATCGTGAGGAAACCGGCATGTTCTTAGAACCACCAAATTCGAAGACGAAGATGTGACATCCACAAACCCTCACTGGGCCAGCGTGGTGGATTACGGCTCATTCCCTCTCTCAGAGAGGAGGCCTGTGTCCCTGCAGTGGGGAATATTGTAAAAAAGGCTGATTTATTAAGCAACTTGAAACTTTAAACAGCTAATATATTCAATCATTGCAAAGAATTTCACAACACTCATGATGATTTTTATATAATAATAATTTTATTAAATCTTTAAATTCTCTTTGGTCAATGGAGAGACTAGATTACGCCCCACGCCCAAATATAACATGGAACTAAACAGTATCGCGTATTAATAATTACACCAGAATAATATTTATTAAATATTTCTCTTTCGGCTAGGAAAGGAATCCAAGACCCGACCTTACAACCATCCAGATTAATAACTAGGTTACGGAGTCAATAAACTCATTGTTATACATTTAATACTGAAAACAATTTGGTATATACCAAAAACAACAAAGAAAGTACAATACAATTAAAAATCGTTTTGATTTCGTGACAAAACGGTTTTAATTAAGCTTACGAAATACCTTTTATTGCCGCTTATTCGTCAAGATAAACTGAAAAATTATACCATTAAGTAATGCTAAGCTTTTAGTATTTGAGAAGGACCGTACTTATCCCTTGTACTAATTTTAACCCGTCGTTTATTTTTCAGTTCTGTCTTTAATCAACGTAGTTTAACAAAACCTTTTGTCGTTGTAGTTAAAATGTTTAGGCACTACTTTTATCATTGTGGTGAACTAACGTATGGACTTAAAAGTAGGTGGTAATAGCCAGCTCTGTAAATAAAAATATTTTTTTTTTCTATTTCTGTGTTATTTAGCCATTTTATTACAAAAAAACTAGATTCGTCATTTTCTTTTCCTTCTTATGTGTGTGCAAAATGTCCTGACGGTCGGTTAACCGTGGATTTTCACTGGCGTAAAATCGTGTCGAGACACAGAATGTTTTCCGTAGTGTGAGCCCATGGTAAGGTGCGGTTAGGCGTAACAAAATTATATTAATTTATAATAATAATTAGGATATTAAAAATGTTTATCATCCGGCAATAAATTTCTATTGCACTAAAAGTTCTTTTCTAACTGGATGCACGAACTATCTAATAAGAAGCTGGCTCCCTAAGCCAACTAAAATTGTGATTGTGATTGTATTAGGGTTGCAGCACGGTAGTAGTAGGCGTAACTTCCAGCGGGCAAGGCGCGCCGCGGCTCCGACTCGCGGCAGTCGCCGCATGGCCGAGCGGGGCAAGTATCGCGTCGCGCCCGCGCCGGCGCCCGCCCGCAAGCAGTACGCGTACGTCCCCTGCCCCAGGTCCGAGGAGGTCGGCTCGGACTTCGCCCTACACCTGCTGAAGACACATCGTAGAGACGATCCACCACCCACGCCGGATAAATCACCGCCCGGTAAGTAATGTGACAAGAACTGTCAGAACGATTTGGCGGGAAAATTTTGAAGTTCTTTTTTAAATAAAGGCAATGGCCGTTAATCAGCTGCCAGTGTCATTTGTTGTGTATTACTTTCATTTGAATTTTTTTATAACGCATAAAATGTAATCTCTATACACATTACTTTTTTACACACATTACGGTGCTCACGGAAAAGTTTAATGAAGATTTCAAGGGAATTTTTCAATAGGTTTTTAAAGATATGAAAACAGAAAGAAGTTGTTAATGTTTTAGAAATGTCTATTCCTGTTCGAAAAAAAATAAAGAAATACTTTTGCTTTCAATGTTCAAAACTTAAACAAAGATTTAATCACCAAGGATTTATACACATTTTTTTAAAATAAAATATAACAGTGATTAAATTACTAACACAGATGCGAAAACTAGTGACAGTTTTAACGTAATCAACATTTTTTCTTCTACATTTTGCAGCAGCACTGGCTGAAAGAGTTATAAAAAATAAAACTAACTGCTCGCTAATATTATTTTGACAAGCAGCCACGGCTTTTCGGATTAGAAAAAAAAAGTCGTTTTGTACTATTCTTAAATTTTTTGCAAGATAGATTTGTATAGAGTTGTTCGTCTCATTGTCACATACATTGCCATGAAGCAACATGGACATGAGAACATCTGCAACACTAGAGGACTTGCAGATGCATTCCTTGTTCTACAACAGGTAAAGATAGACATTAATAAGAAAGTAGTTAATGTAGTAAGAGCTTAAATATGAAACAGGACAAGGTTTTTGTTGATAGGACAATTAATACGATTCATCAACCTATCGCAAACCATGATTAGCGTTTGGCGGTATTTACCTATCACTATCACGTAAATCTGGAGCTATCAATGAAGCCGCTTGGCAGCTTTCAGTCAGGATGTATACTGGCGACTGGTCTACCGGTCTACTGACGTAGATATGTAATTGAATGCTGTTCTTTTTAAGTCTCAAATGTGAGAGGAGGTAAGTCTGACGCAATACTCATGAACAAATGTTTAACGTTTCAAAACATCGACCTTGTAATGGAACAAAATTGATTCTAGATATAGTATCGATTCGGAGTAGGTTTCTGTAATGTGATTCTTTGATTCTGACTGATGATTTCTGTGAATCAAATTAATATAATATCCAGGATTCGCGACATCTTTCTTGTTAAGGATGCTTCAATCAAAGCAGAGACTGGCTGGCAACAACACAATACAGTATATAAAATAATAATTTTTGATGACCCCCAACATGCAGCTAGTTCATTTCTTAAGCCGATTTAGCTAAATGCTATGTATGTTTGTATGTTTTTTTTTAAACAGAATTGATTTCTATGTAATAAATTCGCCAAACTATTGATCAGTCGTCGCTTGAGTTTCTTATAAGTTGACAGGGGTCATATAACACCTTTGCAACTTTTCGTAAATATATCATGAGGATTATTTATAATCAAAAATACAATAACGTGTTTTATTCGTAATAAAATAATTCTAAGTTCCATTTAAATGATCACGAATCTTGCATATTTCGTGTGATTCTTACTTAAACTTAAAACATAATAAGCGTTTAATTTAATTGGGAATTGTATTGTGACTTAACTAGGTTACACAAGCCACAAGACGAAATAAAAAACATGGCTAACAAGTTAAAGTTATTGTAATTAGTGGTGTCTTGGATGGCATCGATTAAATGGTCTTATTTTTTTGATTTTATAGTTAAATAAAAATAAACAATATTTCATTTTCGTATTACCTTAATCAAATGTATTATATGTTATGTATTATATTGTATTTTAATAATATTAAGCTTAGTAAATGTGAGATTTCGTTTATGCAAAGATAATTTAAGAAATGACAAGTTTAAAAGAGTTATAAACTGTTTTTCCTTCAATTTTGTCATTCAAATATTATTTACGAATAAATAAAGATTTTTTTTTGCAAACGAACGGCGGGAACACCCAGGTGATCAACGACGCCCATGGACACCCGCAACACCAGAGGAACTGCAGATGCGTTGCCGGCCTTTTAGGAAATAATAGGCTCGCTTCTTGAAGGACCCCAAGTCGTACTGGCTTGGAAATACCGCCGAGGACAGACCAATCCACAACGCGGCTGTGCGTGGCAGGAAATGTCGAGAGAACCGCACTGTTGAGGAATGCCAGCCATCCAGATGGAGTGGATGGTACCTGGCGGTCTGTCGTGTCGTACAATGACGAAACTCGGCGGCAGGAATCGTTCCAAACAGTTCTTCGGAACACTCCCCGTGGTACATACGGTAAAAAATGCAGAGGGAGCTGACGTCCCTCCGCAAGGCCAGAGTATCAAGCCGATCGGTAAGAGCTCGGTCGTTGACGATTCGAGTCGCTCTCCGTTGTATGCGGTCAAATGGAAGAAGCTGATATTGGGGTGCTCCCGCCCAGAGATGCGAGCAGTATTCCATGTGGGGCCGAACTTGCGCCTTGTATAGCTGAAGGCGGTGGCCCGGCTGGAAATACTGCTTCGCTCTACTGAGTACACCCAGCTTTTTAGAGGCCAACTTGGCCTTGTCTTCCAAGTGACCACGAAACTGAACGTCACTCGATATGTCAACGCCGAGAATACCGATGCTGGCTGTGGCAACCAGAGGAGTGCCCTCAAAACGTACATTCGCGACAAAGGGTTCTTTTTTAGCGGTAATGGCGCAGACTTGTGTCTTTTTGGGATTGAAATCAACAAGATTTTGTCGACCCCAATCCGAGACTTCACCTAATAGGATCTCCATTTCAGACACAAGTTTGGTCCGGTTCTCACCGGCAGTAGCCCGAGAAACGTTAGCGCGGTGTAGGTACAGTGCATCACACGTGCTATCGTCTGCATAACAATGGATGTTGCTAATTTGCAGCATGTCATTGATATGCAGCAGAAACAGGGTGGGCGACAGTACACATCCCTGTGGGACACCAGCACTAATTGGTTTGGGGTCAGAGCATGCACCGTCGACAACGACCTTGATGCTCCGACCCTCCAAAAAGCTGGAAATCCAGGCGCATAGTTTCTCGGGCATCCCGTAGGAAGGCAAATTTCAGGTGAATGTTCAAGAAAACCTACTTCTTACTACAAGAAACTAGAATCTTAAAAACATTTTTTTTCATAAATGTACCCTAGAGATCTAGGGTTAGGGTTACCAAGAGTTAAATTTAACTAGGTAAGTTGGGTACAGGATTGTCCTTGTAAGTTTCTGCTTAATTTTTTTACTTTAGTTTGTACTTCGTATGTGCCCGTGCCCCGTGTATTAGGGACCTCAAAATTAAGTGAAAGGCACATTGCAAGTGTATGCTTCAGCCTTACCAACTTTACACAAGTACAAAACGAACTTATTAGGTAGAAAATAAACAATGTATTCTATCCCTGTGTGAATTTTATTAATCAATATACACATATGAACACGTATGAAATGATAATGATGTATGAACACAAGTTCGAATTTAACGCGGTGTTATAAAATAATTCCGGAGACTTACTACACGTAGTATTAAATTGGCAATGACAAATCTATGTAAGTATATTTATAATAATTCGGTCGGACAGGTATTACGAAAAGACAATGACGCACTATGACATACGGCAACATATGACGCACTATGACATCCCGCACGTACGCGCCACGTGTGCTACACTGTCGCGTCTATTTATTACATGACATTTGTTGCGTCAGCTCCCCAAATAGTTGTGAATGGATTAGGAGGATCATTGATCTATAGATCTCTTTATAAAATATTTTTATTAAAAAAAACAATTTCATCCAAGAGATTTCCAGCAACTTTCTTAACAATCGGTCTCTAGTGGTTTTTAAAAATAAATACGACTATTCTAAAAACTCCCCACGCCAGCCCCTTTGTATATGTGATAACCTGAATAGTTTCATTTCAGCAACGTACAAAAGTGTATAACTTGTGAAACGTAAAAAGCCACTTCACTTGACATAAATAAGTATAAATTTGCAGCATTTTTCATCTGTGGATACGGCTTAAAAGTATTGCCAAGCACCGCGGTCGGCGGATTTCATACGGGAAGAGTATACATTGTTATGTTTGTGTTCAAGAAACGGGTTCTTTTGAACTGCACAGCACTTGTTTACAGTGACAACATTGAGTCATGCGACACTTCGTAATATATTTAAAATATAATCTTTTTAATATTAAAACGTAGCAAATTTTACGAACTATAATTCAATTGTTATGGTAGTCCGCCCCTGTATTACTGCTAAATTCTAAATCGACATTCAACCTCTTTTTAACCGACTTCAAAAAGGGGGAGGTTATCAATTCGACTACGTTTTTTTATTATATTACCTCAGAACTCCGCTCCGGGTGAAAATTTTTTTTTTGTTCGAAAGCTAGTGCTTGTCGATTGGTCTCATTTTTTTTGGTCAAGATCCGACCGGTAGTTTTTCACTTATGTAGAACCAAAGAGGAGACTACCAAGGAAGTGGTACTGGCCATGCGCATCAAGACGTTTTATAGAAAAAAGTGAAAAATTAGTGAATTGAATTTACGCGGGAAGTAAAGTGATTAGTCTTGATGTAGCAAAAATGTAATTATTGTAAATAGCTGTTATAAAACAATATATAAAAGAAACCTATTTGTTTTCCAAAATTAAATTATCTATTTTAAATCTCGAACCCAATCCGTCCCCGACGTTGGTTATAGAGCTAACCTTATCAAATTTGGCCTTGTCTCGATTGGATTGAAAACGATACGGCTTCCATTATTAATTAAAAGAAGATTTCTATATAACCTTAAGAACAAATAGCGGAGAGCGCCGCGCGCCCGACTTTGCCAAACAAAAGCAATAAATCAATTTCGTGTTCATATGTATGTTTTTATGTTGCCACAGGTGAAATAGTTTTAATTTAGGTTACAGAATGTTGCCAGGCACTGACTGCAATATTAAGAGGCATCCGCATTGCGACTGGAGCCGGCCGCGCTCTTCACAATGGAAGCCGGGATAGGGATGCCCCGAGAGCTTACGGTTTTTCTTCCCGCGGCTTGGTTCAAGAAAATTAGTAATTAGATCATTAGATCTCTCTCTAGACTCTCCGTGACTTTTAGGTTATAAAATGTTTTTTTGGAACAAGTTGACATTGACATCCACCCAACGTGTGGGAAGTAATTGATATTATTTATACAATCTCTGACTACACCCGTCGACCATGCGGCGTGATATATGTTAGAAATTTGTCGTGACAACCTGGAAATGTCATGGCGATCAGTTGTCTCGTTATGCCTATTTACGAGAATGTTTGTTATTCGCTCCATTGCGCTTTAGTGCCTCCACAATTATCGCTATTTAATCAGCTATGCGTTTTTATATCATGAACGAGAGGCAAACATTGCCTAATGGGAAATAAATACTTTTATAGAGTAAAAAGGTCTTAAATGTAAAGCACTGGCAAGAACAGGAAGATACGGTTACACGCGCTTACGATTCGCTTTAAAAATAGTAAGAACTATTAACTACTTTATTGGTCATATGGAAAAAGTATCTAATGTTCACCATTTTTTCCGTAAATCATCATATTTTAAGTGAAGGAATTTGGTCTTTATATTATTTTTTCAAAATTATTAAAATCCATAATACATGCTTCAATAACAATACTTGACGATGTTATGCATAGCAAACTACCTTCACATCAGCTGTCAGAAACAAAAACAGGTAGGGTAAAGTGGAGTGCAGTTGACATTTTGCTTGTGACTTTTAACAGTGGTAGAGCCCGCAACAACAACATCTGTTGCCGGATTGGCCGGCTCGACCGGTGAAATACCACGACCGCACAGAAAACAGGCGTGAAGTAGAAGTACTCTGCGTTTCGTCTGATGAGTGAGGTGCCGGAGGCCTAATTACAGTCCTTTTCCCCTTCCCACCCTTTCCTCATAAGGATAGGACGGGAAAGTGAAAAGAATTGGACGAGGAGGGGGTTGGCGGGGAAGAGGAAATATCCTTTTTCCTGTCTGTGCCCTCCTCTGTCCATTAAAGGTAGGCAACGCATCTGCAACACATTTGCCTGTTGCGGATGTCTATGGGCAGCGCTCACCTTACATCAGGTGATCCGTTTGCTCGTTTGCCACCTTATAAAAAAAAGATCCCCGTAGTGTTGAAATGAAATAGAGTAAGAATAATGTATCTCATACGCTCCATTCATTAGTCTAAATTGTTTACTTCTTTAAGAGGAGACGGAAGGATGAGATGAGAATTTTTGAAGCTGAGCTTGAGACTTATTTTTTAAGCTATGATTAGATAGAAACAAATGTGACATTCAAAGTTTGTAAGAATTTTACCTTAAAACGGTGAGGGTATAAATAGGGGATGAAACAGGCAAAATATTGGAGAAATACAGAGAAGAATTAAGGTAGGTAGTGACGTTTATGGAGTTATTACAAAATGTGAAACAGAAATGAACGCAAGTAAGAAACTTGCCGAGCGCCGAACACGCTGAGAGCTGCGCCGCGCCGTACCTTATTTTGAATATGTATGAATTTTATTAGCAAAATAATTAGCCTAAAAAACTAAAAATGTCGGTATTTAATAATCTGTAATTATACCGCATTACAGAAAAAAATTAAATGAACTATTAATACACGATATCAGTCGGATAGCCCTGAAGCAATTTCAGTTGGGACATAACTACACAATCGATAGTTCATTAAATTAAACGTAACGGCCGCTATCGAGTTAACGCGGTTTCAAGTAAATAAATTGTACGTTGGTAACTGACATCAGTAATCACTTATCAGAGCAGATTGTTTAGGTGACGACGGATTTAGTTCGGAACATCGCGCTACGGTTTCGGTTAAAATTGTTCAAGATTACATCATCATCGCCTGTCATGGTGTATAAAAAAAATACTACAAGCTGTGAACTATAACTCTCTGCCTATGACTTTAATATTAGTTAACAATAAGGATATAGCAAACTTAAGGTAGCACCTAGTCTATCAAATACCGTCCGAGAAAGGTTTAAACAAAATTGTTCAACTATAAAAACAGAGTTAAATATTAAGGCGTCCGATAAAGCTTTATTTTAAACATGTTTTACGATAATAATGGGTTGTTACCAATAATGCTATTAAATAAATTGTTTATTTTTTTATCTAATGCAGTTTAAATGATGCAATGCCTAACAAGATGTAGTCGGCAATAATTGAACAATAATTGAACTTGAATAAGAAGCCTCAGGAGTGCAGATAAATCTAAGGCGGGTATGCAATCGCCTTGATATGACGCTACTCCGCCGCCCCTGATGTGAAGGTGAATATTACATATTTTTTTAAAGCCAATTAATTTGGCAGGCAGCTAAATGTATGAATAGATAAATTCGAATTATCAGTTTGAAATAATTCGATTCCATTGTTTTCTTCGTTTTGAAACGAGTGTTGACGATGAAAGTAGGAGGTAATTAAGCAAGGAGTTTCCACCGCTACCCGTTAAAATTATCACCTCAAGAAAAGAAATACAAACGTAAAGAAAGATAATTTAAAATGCTATTAAAATTGTAAATATTTAAATTATTCTACATCAAATGTTTTTAACTTTTTGTTAAGCTTGGTTGATGCCACTTATAAAATTATAAACATAAACTCGTTGACAGTATATTGATAGATGTAAATGCTGTTATTACATACTTTATTAACTAATTGAAAGTCGCCGCCATATTTCTTTGAGGATGCTGGTATAAAGAGTTGCTTAAATCTGGCCTGGAGATCGCGTTTCGGTAAAAATGTGTAGTAAGTTAGACGACTTACCTTAGGATAAGTGACTGAATTAAATGAATCCTCAAAGTTAAAGATTGTTTGATATAGCTAGCGTAAGCTAATGATATCTATGGAGACATTAAATTAGTTTTTTTTCTAGATTCTTTTCTAATAAAACTCGAAGTAGATTAAAGACCGCAACAGACTGCTTTAATGCCATATTCCACTCTAGACTAGAAAAAAAAATGATTGTAGGTCGGATCTAGTTACTATTTCAACATTAGATTTTATGTAGTAATCATTATACAGTTTATTATTATTTGCGAGGAAGGTTGGAGTCAGGCGGCCGTAAAAACTGTAGCCAAAACCTATACAGTATGGACTACAATACTGTGCCGACCCCACATGAGTGGGATCGGGCATGGAGTAGATGATAATGAATCATTATATAGTTATATTATCACCGCTACGTAAATTAAAAAAAATCTCAAATAATATTTCTTGCAACGTTCCTCTAGCTAAGCCGACCATTCCTTACCATTCCCTTTCAATGCATCACGAGGGATTTAAGTGAAATATTAAGTTTTACAATTATCTCAACTCGATCGTAAACGTTTATGTAGTGCGTGGTAATGTAGTGTCTACATTTATTTGTATTTTTTAAAATAAATCCAACGACGTTAATGGCACTATCGTACGTCCTGGGTTCAATTCCAAGCTGAATCAAAATTTTTATTACATTTTTCTCCATATAAATTGTTTTGTAGTCTGGCAGATTCAAGGCAAGTTCAATGCTCGTGGATAGGAGTCGGAGAACCTTAATGAAAAGTCAGAGGCAATCGATTCCCTCTTGGGCTTTTAGCTTACACACACTAAAATACCTAAGTCAGTTATGATTATAAGCTCTGAATATAAGAAGGTTGACCTAGAGATCAGCGGTTTAACAAGTTATTAAAACTGCGTTCCCCAGTTGCCCGCAGCTTAAGTATTCTTCCGACCATGTCGCATAAGACGTCCGAGCGACTCGAGTGTCTTGTGAAGACTCTTTTATTTGTTTCACTGTCGTTGCGAAAGCTTTTCTTAAGTTTGGAATATTTAGAATTTATATCCAACACTTTATCACAAATATAAAACAGGATATATTTTTTATATTCAAATGAACTACGATTTCATGCGAATTTGTTAGAGATATTTCCTTAGTTTCTTATTGACACTATCGATTGATGACGTAATAGTACAGGATGTTATTTTTTTTAATTTTATCTAGTCTGATTCTCAGGTAAGTTAAGCGAAGTTTCAAAAATGTTTGAACACAGTTTTACATTTTTTTTAAAATTTGCTACGGTAGAGTACTATTCCTATAGGTGCTGTAAAAAAATCCACCCTGTATAATAACCAGGGAAGGACTTAGTTCCGGGAAGAGGAGAGATTACTTGTTATCCATTTAAAACGACAATATGACGGTTGTATAATTGATAATAACTTTATTGGGTATCTTCTCAATCAAATTAGACGCAGTTACTTTATAAAATGTAAACTTAACTCAACTAATAGCGTTATATTTTCTAAGTCTATACTCAGCTAACTTTAAAGTGGTTTAACTATACGCCATGTTCCTGACACTTTGGCGCGGTTCCAGAATAAAACATTGGAAGAAGCGCCTGAGAAAACCCTAACGAGCTTGCAAATGCAAAACCGTTCTTTGTATAAAAGTAACGCAGTGATACATTAAAAAGTAACTCATTCCTAGAGTAGTAACATTTTACAAAAAAAATGTAATTATAATCTGTTCTTCAATTTAGCTTACACAATATTCCCTCAATGGGTTTACAATCCATTTATAGATTATGAAACAATTTGTGTGTGTTACCATATTTATGATCTGTTAAATAATTGGTGTCCAAATAAATCAACTGATACAGCGTAGCCGAGACGTGCTTGTTCGGCGAGCGATCGAGTTACCTTCACAGTAAATAGAAAACAACACGGAAGTGCTCGTCAAAAATATTTGTTTTTAACTTTTAACATTCTTTTTCATTTAAATAAAACAAATTTACGAATTTTAAAGCGCTTATTTTAAGTTATTTGTTCCCGACGTTTCATGTATTTAACATTGGTTATTCACGGTTGAAATTAACGCGATATAATCTGTAAAATTAGTTTTGTTACAATGTGTACGTTCACGTCAATATAAGAAATCGTTATTTCTTATTCTTTTTGTTCTTTAGGAGTTTATTTTGTACTCGCGAAATTTCAAACGTAAGATTTATGCATAGAAATTTTTAAATAGACTTAGATGTTAACATAAATCAAGTTCCTTGACATATTTTCTAACTCCAAGCGAGTTCTAAGTTTCCGCGATGTGCATAGGCACTTTACATTTTGTTATCAAATCCTTCAGGAAAATAGAAATAATAATAATATCAGATATAGTGCGTAAATACGTGGAAAAAATAAAGCAAATACCAACATAACAATTATGGTACTTCATCTCACTGTACTGATTATAATTTAATGATATTTCAAGCGATTTCAACACAAAACAGATGTTCAACCGCTTGTACCGCACACGCCATAAGTGAAACCAATCCTTAACGAAAACATTAAGTAAAATCAAACCTAACGTCAATTGTCAATTACAATTACAGATTACTTATGGCGGTTTAAAAAACCTACGTGCTAAATACGAATAAAACACAAAATTATATATGGACACAATATTAATGGTCTAAAGCTGAATTTTTGTTTAATTGCATATTTGATTACGTAACTCAACCCTTTAAGGAATGCCTTATAACCATTAATTAGGGTTCAACATTCCATATCGTGGCCAAATAGCGGTGGTAAATCAAGGTATAAGCTGTTATATGTTATTGGAACGAAGAAGGTAGAAGGAGGGTAGTAAGTTATATGTATTTTACTAATATTTCAAATCAATTAAGAATGAAATATACGTGATAATCAGAATGTGATCGCATTGCTGCTAGACTCAATTCTTGGAAGTTTTGTTAAGAAAAGATTGTTTAGTACTTATATGTATATATACTTATATGTATATCTTATTAGTATAAACTAACTAGGACTATATTAATGATGCCATATCGGTTGCTTAGCCGGTGGCTAAAGACAAATGAAACACACGCTTGGGTCTACAATCTATAAAGATTCGCAAAATATTGTGATTTCCAAGTCCATTTCCCGTCCACGTCGAAATATTTTATCCAAGAATCTTTCCCTTCATACAAAACCTGTGTTGAATGCACACAAAAGATAAGTGACGAGTGTACTTTGTCGCACGTAACAAAGGAACGCGGGAACAAGCAACGCTGAGATTAACAGCCGACGCAATCTCAAAATGGCGAACGCAGCTTTGTATAGTCTGTGCATTTAAATACTAAGCATAATATATTCTAAACATATATTTATAGTTACAAAACTTTTTTGTGCCTATGCCTAGTTTCAAATACAAGGGTAATGTTTCAATGTTTTGTACTCTTACAAAGTAATTTTAAATAAATTTATCGAACAGCGGTAGAGCCCGCGATAACGCGTAGCACGAATGGGCTGGCTGACCGGTGAAATACCACGACCTCACAGGAAGCAGACGTGAAGCAACAGCAATGCTTCTGTGTTTCATGTGATGAGTGAGGTGCTTCCTTCCGGTCCTAGTAAGGATAGGCAGGGGAAGAGGATTGGTACAGGGGATGAATACATAAAGGAAGTATCCCTTTTTATGTTTATTCTCTCCCCTGAAGACAATATCTGTGACTCAATAGCTTGTTGCGAATGCAAAAATGTTACTTAAAAGCACGTGAACCCTTTCCCACCTTCTTCCATAAAAAAGAACCAGGACTTCACAGAATACAGGCATGAAGTAGAGCTGAGTTTTATCTAAGCAGTCAGGTTCTCTTCTCACATGTTCTATTAGGTTGTAACGGAGGGCTACTTAGCGGATGCGTATGCGGAGATGTCGGGCTTTTCCCCCGTGAGAGAGGAAGTCAACGTTCACTCAACCATCGTTCCTTGCGTAACTTTTTAGGTATAGGTACATATTTTTTTCCCCTTCTACTTTATTTCC
Source organism: Papilio elwesi (assembly GCA_029849275.1). NCBI lineage: Eukaryota > Metazoa > Arthropoda > Insecta > Lepidoptera > Papilionidae > Papilio > Papilio elwesi. Next base: position 10,250,286 of record CM056697.1, read on the forward strand.
TCTTCTCTTTCCTACTAGAAGAGAACTATTTTAATAACTGTGGATTTTTATTGGTAGCGGTGTAAAAATGATTCCACTCAGCACAATAGCGGAGTATAACATTATTCAATAATCACAAACACCGAACCAATATTCAAAGTGACGCAGTTAACAAGTATGTATAGATATTGTGACCGCAGATCCGCGTCGTTGCGGGTGACATGATACTAGCAGACTACGAACTCGGTAACAAACTGCCCGCCAATTTGACAGGCAATTAGTTTCGGTTAAATTTTATTGTGTACTGAAGATCCGACAGTTATTTAGGGTTTTATTTGGCTTATGCGGTAGTTCGTGTTACATGAGAAACCAGTATCAATTATATAGTACTTGGGTAACCGCTTATTTATATAATAAATACATAAATATGTGCTCCCGCCCGTAGTCCAGAGGCGTAGGTAGAGATCATGGATTTCCATTTGGCGCTCCACAATATCGCTTCTCCTACATTCATATATCTACTCATACATGCTCGTCGATTATGGGTGCCCTTTTTAGTAAACTACTAATCTGATCGATATAAGTTCTCCTAGGGCGTCCTCTACCAACACTGCCACTCACTGCAACATACATTTGTTTCGTTATTCTCTCTTCATTCAACTTTAAACCATCCCCGAACCACCGAAGCATACTTTTCTCAATTATAAATAGTCACAACATCCCTTTTTCCAGCAACCACACATGGAAAACCACACTTTTCCTTTTTAATGTTATTTTTAATCCTACCATTCAATGTCACGCCCAACATACTTCTTAAAGAATCAAACCCAGCTCACACTTCCATACATTAGAGTGTGAATTTTTTGAATTCATATAATACAGCGCCATTTGATAAATTTTAACGTATCCGCGTAATTTTTTTAAAGAAATTAAACGAGTTAAAGCTTCTTCGACGATATTATAAGTAACGCAAAAATTTACAAGATGCAACTATGTGGTAAATGGCGGTAATAACTAGTAAAAAATGCATGTTTTATACAAGCAGCTTGATAAATCTAAATCTTACAGCCGTTTCTGACCCGTTGTCCCTAGGTAGTAGGTAGAACGACAAACGCTGTCAGACGACGTACGTAGACGTATGTTTGTGACCTACGTTGTCGTCATAAGTCTAGTGTTGTGTTGAACTAAACCACAAAGAGTTGTTAAGGTTAAAATTGTAATAGAATATAAGTTTTAAAACTTTGCAATGTCGTGCGACGTCACACTGTAAGTTTCGAATAACGCTTATGCTTTTCGCATTCTTTTAAACTTTCCTGAATGTGCTTAGCAAACTTTAAAACTTTGTAGATTATGGATGTGTCAAAAATTTACGATTTGAATCCATTGTTATTGGTCTCGAAAGTTTTCTAGCTTCTATTATTTAGATATTACAAATATAACAATCATTTTATATTACAAGTCGTATATCGTGTTCATTCTTTAGATATTTTTTGCGACTTACTTATCACTGCCTAGAAGAGGCATCTACCACTACACCAAGCAAGCTTCACGTACAGTGTGCTTATAAAATTGTATGGTGATTACCGTAAGCATCTCTACGGGTGAGAAGAATCTCAGGTTCTTCTGGATGTTATGTAATAAATTCTATGTTTTCATTTTATTAGGTAAATCAATTTTCGTGAGACAACTAAATATTAAACAGTCGGAAAGTTAAACACTTGACGTATCTTGTTTATGCTGAGATACACAGTAATACTGTGTAGTGTATGTTTCGCTGAATGAAACATGACTCGGCCGGGAGCCCTTTGGCGCGTCTTCCTGTCGATTTGAATTTCACGAATGAACGCGGTTGCTGCGCACATTAATATTGAAGTCGCTTGCGCGTGCTTCTTTGTCGGATGTGTTTTTAAAAGCACCTTTATAATACCAAGTAGGAATGAGATTTTTTGAAGTGCATACTTCTTAAACCGCGTTAGACGATATTTGGTAGGGCACCATGCATCAGCAACATGCTTATTTGAATTTGACACAGTTTCAACGATTTTTTTTTATTTAACCTTTTTTAATTTAACTGTTAAGTTAAGGTTTGTTTTTGTTGATTCTTTACTTATTTTTGATTGTCGCGCCTTCCCATCACGTTTTGAACAGTTCATAAGTTAAATTTATGAGTTTGGTAATACTGCGGCGATTTTTAGTCGCAAAGGTTTTTTGTACGTACACGCGTATCCCTTTCAGTTAAGAAGTTGCTGGCTGACGAACACGTGTTCTTGTGACGTCATACGATGACTGTCACCATATCTTCGTCTCAGAATTTTTTTTCAATTTTTTCAATTCAGGTTGTTACGTTTTAATGCAAAGAAACTTATAGTTCGTCGTATTTTGTCAATATTTACTTATTTATTCCAAAATCTAATCTTAAACAAAGTTAAAAAGGTTCATTTGATCATTCTGCGTCCATGTCTTTATAAAATTGATGATTTTTAATATCCTTGCGATCAAGAATCACAACTTTAACCTGTTATCATAATGCATACTAGCACGTATAATTTGTACGTCTTGTAGCCCTATTCTTTTGCTAAATAGCCATTTGAATGTAATAAAGTCGGGAGCCGGCAACAGTCTAATTAAATCAATTTGTAAGACATCCGCAGCGACGGAAGCTTGCGCCGCCTGGCACAGCTCGCGTGTCATCGGAGGTCCTGACGCTCGACGAATTAAGACCTAACAGCCGTGTTAAGTACCGTCGCAAACAATGTTAAGGGAAATAATACGGAATCATACTTTGTTGGAGGCGGTTTTAATTAATTTGCAGTTTTCTGCAATTGCTCAAAAGAAATTGAAGCCGATGTATGGGATTTCTAGACCTCTAACACACAACACGTACAATTTAAATGTATTTATAGATTACGACCAACAATACCTTAAATCTAAAAGTCTAACGCAGTTAAAGATGTTTTCAGTTCGATAAACATGTTGCTGTCACTGTCCCTAACGCATGTTGCGCATGTCGATCTCGCGAACCTATAATGTACACCCCTACCTGATATCGTTTAACGTGGCAAAAGAAATTTACACTTCGAATAGTAAAATATTTATATTGTAACATTCCAATATTCCAATCGTCCAACACTCCAATATTCCTAGCTTCCGAAATTACAACTTTTCAATACTCCAACCTTCCAACATTCCAATATTCCTAGCTTCCGAAATTACAACGTTCGAATACTCCAACCTTCCAACATTCCAATATTCCAATACTCAGACTTTCCAATATTCCAATCGTCCTACATTCCAATGTTCCTAACTTCCAATATAGCAACGTTCCAATCTTCCAATATTTCAACCTTCCAGTACTCGAACAAATTTCCATTACTTCAACGTTTCAATATACCAACCTTCCAACCTTTCAACCTTTCAACATTCCAACATTTCAATATTCCAATACTCCAACTTTCCAACATTCCAACCTTCCAACATTCCAATATTATAACCTTCCAACCTTCCAACCCTCCAACATTCTAATATTCCAACCTTCCAATGTTCCAATATTCCAATACTCCAATATTCCAATTCTCCAACCTTCCAATATTCCAATCGTCCAACAATCCAATAAAACTTTTAACATAATGGGCAGTTATTTTTTTTGTCGGCGGTTGTTAAATTTTTGCTACTGTAAAACATAGACAGTAATAAAACAACAATTACTATGACGTGGCCGTCGATAATACAGTGCAACAGTATTACAGTACTCAGGGTTGGAACTTCATTACCGGACTGCTAGATAGTGTTGAAGTAGCTAGATTTTTAGATTTTTTAACAATCTTTTTTTTTTTTTTCATTAAAAAAATTTTTTTCATAAAAAAGTATCCTATGTTACTTCTAACACCTCCAAGAATATGTGTACAAAGTTTCATGACGATCGGTTTAGTAGTTTTCGCTTGAAAGCGTATCAAACTTCGGAGGTTCAAAAATATAAATTTAATAGATAAAATATAAAAGATTGTGGTTCAAAAAAATGTATTTTAAATTCCGTTATCGTTATTTATAGCATGGATAAAATATCTAGGACAATATCTCTTTCGGTTTATCCGTTCATGTTTATTCAGACATTTCAATCGTTTTCATGCACTGGTGGAGTCATTTCTTGCTCCAGTTACATTTATTAAGTCACGATAGTATTGGAGTAAGTCACTGCCTTATTGGTGTATCGAAAATGAACATGCTATTAGTAACATATGTATTGTGAGCAGTGATGGCCTAGCGGTATAGGGCCACATTTATACAGTTATTGGTAAAATTGAAGTAGCTTATCATCCATGCTTTTATTATTAGAAGAAGGTAGGAAGGGGAAGAGGAATAGAGGCCTTCGGCGCCACACTCATCAGGCGAAGAGCAGAATACTTTTACTTCACGCCTGTCTTCTGTGAGGTCGTGGTATTTCACCCGTCGAGCCGGCCCATTCGTACAACAGATGTTCTTGTTGCAAGCTTTATTACTGTTGCTTGCTCGTTTTTATAACTTTTTCATCTACACTATTCATAGATGAAATACGAGTTGAAAAAAATGTTTGAACGATTGCTATACAAACGCAAATCGCTCGTACGAAATGTAGAGCAATCCGTAGAGAGCAATGTTTTATTCAACACAACCCGGTCACAAAGGCTGAACGAATTTCAATTTCACTAACGACACCGCAACGGGCAAGGATTGATCCATTCAACCCGGGTTGAAATCAAACGTTAAAGAAAACCACGTAATTAGTCGGGGTAGAAATATGTTCGTGACTTTAAATTGAGATTTGAATGCACCATGGACACTGAAAATTAAATAAAACATATTAGATTCTACCTTCATATTTACTAGTAGTGTTTACTATTTGGTACTTTGTTGCATAATTTTAAATGCCGTTAACTACTTAGTGCTTTAGTATCTACTACGAAACTACTATGTGCCTACGACTTAATAAAGGAAACTGAACATCTTGAGCTAAATGTAGGTTATAGGAGTTAAAGCGTAAGAGATTCACCCGAGATATCGGCACCAATGTATAATAATAATAAAAAAAAATTGAGTCCAACAAATTATTAATAATTTGTTGGACCCAATTATTTAAACAAAAAATTAACGATTTATTTTTCGGTTTGCAATGTAACAAAATATTTCTCGCACTACGTATTCCGTACTACATTATTATTTTCTTTAACTAAATAATTAAAAATATTTAAATCAATTTTGAAGAATACTAGTTCCACGATGGCATTAAATACTTGTTAGCAAAATTATTACTGCTACAAGTTACAAACTTAAAGTTTTCCAAGTTTCCTAGCGCAACTTCTAATGTTATATTTATTGCTTAGCCAAGACTTTATTATTTTTCTATAGATATAAATAAAAAGATATACGGCTAGAAGACGGTTAGAATACTTAGTATATATATTAATTTAAACATTTTGTGATAAATTTAAATATTAGTCGTTTCAGTAATATGCGGTTATATCGGGTAATGGATCTAGCAACGCCCCGGGAAGCAAAGACACCAGTCACCAGAATATCAGCCAGATGGGTCGATGTAGTCAGGATGCAGGCAGGACGTGGAATCGATTGGTGCATATCCGGAAAGAGTTGTGGGAAGATACCTATAAAATCTTTTATTATATACGTTTTAAAATGAATTTAAGTTGGTTGTTGGTTAAAATTCCTAACTTATTAATAAATAAACTTATTACAATCAACAAAATATAATGTCAGAAGTGGGATTCGAACCCACGCCCACAGAAGTGGACTGCGACCTGAACGCAGCGCCTTAGACCGCTCGGCCATCCTGACTTGTGATACACGAATTAAAATAAAAATTACATACCTAAAGATTTAACTTACATTGCAGAAATCTGGCTCCGTATCCACAATTTCATATGTTTGTTGAGGTCAAATAACTATCAACCATCGAAATATTTGCCCTCCTCTAACACAACAAGGACACAATTACTACATACGCAGGAAGGCTGTTTATTAAGATAAACAACCTTGTCTTTAGCGTAGTAAGTTGTATCTTAAACTGACTAAGTGTAACTCAAAGAACGTGCCTTAACTTCTGTATACGTGTTAAGAATAACTACTGCTTTATTCAGGCTGAATGTTTATGTTATCTGTAACGAACGCTTGTTTATCCATAAGCGAAGTAGAATGAAAGAAGTATTAGATTTTTGTGTAATATATGTAGTACGAATGGGAAAGGTGAGGTCTTTATAGGTACTTGGTTAGCCCAACAAAGATACCTATGCATTTTCTTTACGGATAAACCAGTACTTGACAACAATTTCAATTGATGTCATGTGGTCATGTAATCGAAAGATGGAACGCACTAGTTTAGCAATAGCCTATTCACTCATCTTTTTTAACGTAATTGTTAGTTTGCACTTTAAAAAATTCTAATTAAGTGTTGGCGTTGACTTTAACACGGTGCTAATTAGTTATTTCACACTTTAAAAAAGATTAACCTCGTTACTAAACGCTGTAAATATTTAACACTTTAATAAATTACAGAATGCAACAGCAGAAATACGTTACCATAGCGTTCGTCGTATATTTTAGAGAAATTTAAATGTTAAATATTAACTTCCTGCATTTCAGCTTGCTGAACAAGCAACAATATAACTTCTAAAAGTAAATAAATAGTGACAATAATTTTGTGTAGGTATGTCCTTAATTCACCACCACTGCTCCAAAAACAGTGAAGGAAAACATCGTGTGGAAACCCGCATGTCTTTGAACCACCAAATTCGAAGACATGTGACATCCACCAGCCCGCACTGGGCCAGCGTGGTGGATTACGGCTCATTCCCTCTCTCTGAAAAGGAGGCCTGTGTCCCTTCTGTGGGAAACATTAAAAAGGCTTATTTATTATTATTATTTAGGTATGTCCTTCAACTATTATCCGAATAATGCTAGTAGCAGAAGCGGCAATAGCTGCAGAGAGCTCAATCAGGGAAAACATGACATGTAGTAGATTATTTGTTAAGTGTTGAGTTTTAGTCACAAATAATAGTTTTTATTCGGTGCTTCTCAGTATTGGCTCACTCACTTCTGTTCCAGGATTAATAATGACCGATTTATTTAATAAGAACTGTATTATGTTTAAAATGTAATAATAGTTATATTAATTATGTACGCGTCATATTAATTACTAAAAGAAAAATATAAGAACAACAATATGCATCGAATTTATTTCAAATCAACAAAAACCGTGATACATTCAAGAAGCCATCACACATTAGCAACAGCGGGTAGTATTACCTCGTAGATCTCTATACCCCTCAGGAATTGGTCTACTGGCAGGCTCTCGTCGTGCTCGTGCAGGGAGGATGGCGTGAGGTGCACTGGTGTGAAGCCCAGCGCTGGGCTGCCCACCGCACGGATGTACCGGCTGTCAGTGCCGCCGGGGAATGTACGCACCGCAAGCTTTATACCACTGGGTGATAATGATTTAATTAGTTTCTCGTCACAAAAAACAATGCCAGATATATACATAAATTGGTTACATACTAAAGAAAGGCGGTAAAAATGGTACCCATAACAGATGAGCACGTATCCGTAGCAATAGAATGTAGAAGAATCGAAAGAGATGTGCCAGGATCGTGCGAATTTGATAACCGTATTCTCTGCCTACCCCACTGTGACAGGGATACTGGTGTGAGTGGTAATTATTTACTTCCATTAAAAGCAAACAAAATATAATGACCCATATACACATTATCTTATAACGCTACATTACAGTCTTGAAAATATAAAAATCAAATAGCATCAGTGACAGATAAATTAAAAAGTTAAAGATTAGCATACATATAGCATACATATACATACATTGGACATATTACGAGACAGAGAGCATAGCATGTGGAAGGGCGAGTCTTAGATATGAATGGGGAGAGATGTGTAAGTCTAAAACCATAAATGGTTGTGAAATTGGGATACAATTAAGAAGGGAATGAGTACTAAATGACAGCTAGATCGATTTGAATGACGACTACCGTCCACACACATATATATATATATATATATATATATATATATATATATATATATATATATATATATATATATATATATATATATATATATCTCCCAGTAAATCCCATCCGAATCGGTTCAGTCGCTTTGGAATTTTTTTCAATTTTTTTTTCCGGAATAAACAGACAGACAGACAAGAATTAAAAAAAAATGTATTTTCGTTATAAGTACCGTATATAATAATATAATAATAATAAATCGGCCTTTTCTAGAATGTTTCCCACTGCAGGGACACAGGCCTCCTCTCCGAGAGAGGGAATGAGCCGTAATCCACCACGCTGGCCCAGTGCGGGTTGGTGGATGTCACATGTCTTCGAATTTGATGGTTCTAAGAACATGCCGGTTTCCTCACGATGTTTTCCTTCACCGTTTTTGGAGCAGTGGTGATGAAATAAATTTACACAAAGTAGAGCGCCTGCCTGGCTTCGAACCCGCGACCTACAGTACGTAAGTCGGGGTCTAAACCGCTGAGCCACCACTGCTCCGTATATACATCATGTGTATTAAGTATGGCAATGTTATTTTGATATTACATACAGACACTTGAATAGATAGTCAGATCAGTATAGATAGCGCCAATACTTAACTACTATAATAATACTAATCACTCGTGGTCTATTAGATTACATACGTTGTAGTAGATACCGAGCATTGTATTTGATGTAAAATAGATTTAAAACTAGACTGGGTTTATTAAATAAGAATAATGTAAAGCAATGTACATTGACTGGTCTGAGATTTACATACAGTTTATCCGCGGCTGATTTAAATGCGAGCCAATAAGGGTTGGTGCTATCCACGGGCGTGGACGGCACGTACGTGTCCTTCTGACTGAAGTTATACGTCACTCCTACACCGGCTTCTTTGCACCATTGCTTGATCTGAAATTTGACAAAAATTGATGTTAAGCAATCAAATAAATTTAAAAAGTACATTTAAACTATGCCTAAGTTTCATCAAGTGACTTGATGACAGACAACTGCATATAAAATTACACTTACTCGGTATAGATAAGGTTCTGAATAGTATACGCAATAGTAAGTCAATGTGAAGTTTGAATCAAATAGTTTCTTTCAGTGTCAGTAGTGCAAGCAAATGTGGACCTTAAGGTGACGAACATCTTTTGTACCCCGCTTATACATTATACATACATTTTATAACATAGTTATTACGTTCATGAACCCTTAGAGTAGTCAGATACTACGATTTTATGCTTTCACTAAGATTATTTTTAACAATTTAAACTGATTTAAGGTTAGGGGAATTGAACTCAACTTCAGCACCATTATAAACTTTTTGAATCATTCGTTTTTAAGCATTGTTTTGCGTTTCGAACATAAGTTCAGATAAATGCGAAACCTGACATACCGTATTTTCAAATGCATCTAAATCCTCAGACAGTGCTAGGCGGATATCAAAACTTGCTGTCATCTTTTCTGGAACTATGTTGTCTTGGATACCGCCCTGTAAACGATAAAATAGGAAAACAATCTTTCAGTTCTTATAATGTCTTAAAAATATTTTTATCAAAGAAAAAATGGGTTTCTTGTGTTTGTCATACGTCAAATTGTCAATGATTCGTTCAGTAAACCATTTGCTGGCAGCTTACAGTATAATATAACAAAGTACAATATCGGTCTGTGACATATACAGATGTATACCAAAAAGCATACATTACACATCCACACTAATTCTCAGCAATTGGTGGAAATATAAGAAACGGCATCCCTATATAAATTACTAAGTCAATGAGTAATATTTATACCATTAATATAATACACACATAAAGCATAGTCAGATTGATTGTAGTGACATCGCCTATGGTAAGCGAAGGATCACTCGCCAGGCGATTCTTTGACACCTGCCGCAGGTCCATGAACTTGTCAATGATGTATCGGATCTAGAAAGATAATTAATAATTAGCTTTTTGTATTTTAGCAAGAGCAGTGGTGGCTCAGTGGTTTAGGCCCCGACTTGCGTACTGTAGGTCGCGGGTTCGAACCCAGGCAGGCGCTTTACTTTGTGTAATTTATTTCATCACCACTACTCAAAATGGTGAAGGAAAACATCGTGAGGAAACCGGCATGTCTTAGAACCACCCATTCGAAGACATGTGACATCCGCCAACCCGCATTGGGCCAGCGTGGTGGATTATGGCTTATTCCCTCTCTCTGGGAGGAGGCCTGTGTCCCTACAGTGGGAACATTCTAAAAATGGCCGATTTATTATTCTTATTATTATTTTAGCAAGAGATGATCTAAATCTAGAAAGGTATGCTCTTGATAGGACGAACGAGTAAAGATCAACGAATATAATTGTGTTTATTATTAAATAGGAATCAATACGGGAATATTTCTTGTTATATTATTTATATACAATTTTTTGTACATTTTATTGCTTTGTGACTGAACAAATTATCTGAGAATAAATATTACAAATGCGAAAGTATGTTTGTTTGTTATCCTTTCATGACTTAATTATATAACCGATTGTCATGAATGTTTTTACACATTAGAGGTACGAAACGGAGGTATAGTTTTAAACCGAAAAAAAAACTCGATTGCTTGCTCCCTTGGAACTAAGCTGCGGGTAAATAATAATATATGTTATAAAACATCTTCAAATGATCTTTTAATTAATGATTTAGTTAGCAAGTCAAAAAGTATTCATTGAACATAGTTAAAGTACGTAAGTTATTAACGTGCGGACATGTTGACAAACAGTGCACCGATAAATAAAGTAGCTATTTCCAGAGCAGGGAACACTCACTTGGCAACATTCGCTGGTTATTTTAGACCCAAACCGAACCACCTTGAATAATTGTACGATTTGAAATGAGCAGTAACAGGTGCATTATAATAATGTTGACTAATTTTAAGAGAGACCACTCGAAATACAGGCAAATCTATACTAATATTATAAAGAGAAAATATTCCATTGTTTGTTTGTTCTGGTTTAACATAAAAATATTTAATTGACTTAAAAAGTCTCACCAGTAGAAAGCCCCAATAAAAACCAACGACTAACTGTGCTATTTTTTTTATTTGTCTATCTACCTGAACGAAGCCGTGGCGGGTTTGTAGTATATAATAAAAGCATTAATTATCGGAGATATCAATAGTACGAAGTTGTATCCAGAGTCTGTCGAAGCGTGGTCTTATAAAGCTTCCGTCCCGTTGTCTACTGAAGTTAGTAGCTATACACATTGTTCGTCAAATATATGTCCGTGCTATCCACTATACTTCGTGCTGCACTTCGTACTACTGACATCTCTGATTTTTTATATATATATATATATATATATATATATATGTTTTTTTAAACACATACCACAGTACATCAACATTCAGGTAGGATTCTTCTAATTAGTAAAAACAGATTTTAAGAGCTATGGATACTTAATGGGATATCATTGACATCTGCGCTGAGAACATATTTTAATCTTTAATTAAGAGATGACCATTAATTATTAAAAATATTTCAAGCATTCTACGTGACACCATGAAAAGAATTCAACGAAGTGAAAAGTGGAGGAAGATGAATTAAAATGAAATAATTACCTGAAGTTTTTTGTGTTTTAACGAGATTTTCCGGCACTCACTTTGAATTCATTTTATAGTACAGGAATAGTAACAAGTCCATCAATGTGTGCAGCTCAAAAGATTTACGGAATAGAAACTTTTATGCAAGGGACAGAAATATACATAAAAAACTATTGTTGAGGGGACTGTTCACGAAGGCCGGCTCCCTGTTCTTATTATCTTCATCTCGCTTAAACACATTTAATTCTAGCAAACTAAATTAAGCCGTGGATACTTTCCACAAAATTTAATTTAAAAGGCTTACACCCTTAACAAAGCGCACACCCCTACAGTACAGGAACAGAAGGGTTAAGAAGAAGCGGGTCATCCAGAAGTTTAATTTCCTGGATGCTCTATGAACGTCAACACACGCGACTTTCGTCCAACTTCTCATTAGTCGTGAAGATAGACAGACGCTTCGATGCGTTCCGCCTTGCCGCTATTACTAATAGTAAGAGGAATGAACAAGAATGTTCTGTTCCACAATACAAATATGCATTTATTTTAGTTCATCCCTTCGAGGTAGATATCTAGAACAGAAATCGAAATCGTATCTACGAGAAGTACTGCTTAGATGCAATTTAAACACATTCGAATTCGCGTTAGTATATTTTCAGATGACGCCATAAATGCTTAAGAGATTAGTATACGCTATTCAATTAATTATAAGTACATACCTTTTCGCCGCAGTTATCGGGTAGCAGAAGCGATCCGTGACCAGATTTACCCGGACACACAACATTTATGTCTGCGAAATAAATATAATACAAAACTCTAGCGATATGCCATGAGCGGGCGTAAAGTGAAGATTCGAAAACGTTCCAATTGGGAGGTTTTTTCTAGTTGTAATACACGTCACGCGGGCGACGAATAGGTAGTGATAAACACTGGCTGTCCTTTTTCATACGATTTTAATTACATTATCTTTTTTCCATCATTCCATATGCGTGACTGGCTGTGTCTTTGGAAAGCTTTTAACCGTTGATTTAATATAAATAATATAATATCCATACTATAAAATGTCATTCAATCATAATCAATATAAATACTCATTTAGTTGTCATTACCATACTAAACACACGCAGACTATTTAAGTATGTATTAAATGTATTTAACAGTGGTAGAGCCCGCCACAACAACATCTTTTGCACGAATGGGCCGGCTCGACCGGTGAAATACCACGACGTCACAGAAGACAGGCGTGAAGTAGAAGTATTCTGCGTTTCGTCTGATGAGTGACGTGCCGGAGGCCTAATTGTAGTCCTCTTCCCCCTCTTACCCTTTTCTAATAAGGAAAGGATGGGAATAGGAAGAGGATTTGACGGATGAGGAGGGGATGGACAGGGAATGGAATTATCCTTTTTTCTGTTTGTCCCCTCCTTCGTCTATAAAGGTAGGCAACGCATCTGCAACTCATTAGCTTGTTGCGGATGCCTATGGGTAGCGGTACTTATTTCCAGGGGCCGCTTGCTCGTTTGCCACTTTTTAATATAAAAAAAAAATCCTCATTATATTTAATTACCCAAAATTAAGGCAATAATGTATAAAAAGAGAAATTGCTTAAAAAATTTGGTTTATCCCGGCTTAATGTCTGGAAACTTAATGACATCCACACAGCTTACGTTAATCCAGGACGATAAATTTAACGGATTACGATACTTAAGTTAAGTCATGTTATATGTCATCCAAATATATCTTTCAGATCTTATAATGTTTGCTGTATTTTTCTGCGTGTTCAATATAAAGCCCAAGTGACATATGGTATATTAGGTTGGTACAAACCCATTGTTTTTCGTTAACTCATCACCGACACTCATAACACACAGGCAGAACTGCAGATACTCGGCTATTGATGCAGAAATCTTACGCCAAATGCTTCTTTCGCCGTTGAAAACTTGGTACTCATCGGTGGAGCACGCTATCCCCTCGTCCAGAGCGAAGCCCACATTCAGGCTCCTGTAGTGTTCAGTCTTCACAAACTCCCCCATACCCTTGGCACCGCCTACTTCTTCATCTGGATGAAAAATAATGAAATATAAATGAATGAATTTAGGAAAATCCCTTTTACCGCCCCTTCGTAATAAATTCAAGTGTGCTAATTTAAAAAAAAACAAATCTCTAGGTCCAGTAGCTTGGAGTAGCTTTTATATGTCATTCAGGCCCTCACTTTCGTTTTCTATTAAGGTATATACATAAATTGTTTAAGCAATATCAATAACCATGTAAATATGGAAATTGAAAATTAGAACAAGACTCCTGTACGTAAGATATGCAACAATTTTGTTGTTTATAAAATTTTCAAGTATTGAATCAGTAACTTACCTGATTTATAAGCGCACAGACGAAAATACGGGATCCAGGAACATTTCAGTTTCGATGATAAGGGTGAAAAACAGTTGCTTGAAAAGTATTTCATAATTTACTTATGATAATAAAATTTATCATGAGTTTTAAAGCCTCTTTCAACACTTCTTAATGAGCTGGTGGCGCCCCCACAGTGAAGTGGTTTGGCGCTCAGCCAAAAAATGTGGAGACCCTCATTACATCCTGATAAGACAGACAATGTAAGACTTTTCGGTAGTTATGTGTGCCTCCTAGATCTTAGAAATTTATTCCTATACCTTGTTTCACAGCAAGATGGGATTTTTGTAAACAAAGGTTTTTACGTTAAAATTCATAAATTTCAAAATATTTGCGAAAAATACCTTTTTCTGACTTTACCTTACAACATTAGCTACCCATATTGCACAATTTCACAACATATATTACACTAAAGAAATTAATGCTTGGCCACAATCCCACCTGACATTAGAAGATTTCTTCACTAATTTATTTTGACTCTCGTGTACAATACTAGCAAGAATTTGTATTCAGTGTACCACCACAGGCTCTGTCATATGTATTTGTATTTAAAAGCTTAAGAATTATTAGAACTCCACTCGAATCTAACCGGATGTTTACTCCAGATGGGTTAGGTGTGCGAGTGATATTCGGCCTATAATAACAAAGGCTGCACAATGCTGCGGATGCTTGGATTAACCACCGCGATAATTGCGTTGCGTTACATACATTACTAGCATAGACCTGTAAATTTGTACACTTACCGGGGACAAAGCTGAGATGTAATGTCCTCTTGAGACGTATTCCCTTGTTCTTCAGTCGCCTCACAGCTTCGAGGTACTGGACGGCGACAGATTTCATGTCCTGTACTCCGCGCCCGTAGATCACGCTGTCCACTATCTCGGCATCAAAAGGCGGATGCTTCCAACTTTTCTAATGAGTTTTCAAGATTTATATGGGCTTAGTTAGAAAATTAATGTGATTTAAAGAAGTACATAATGCTTTAATTTCTGGTTTTAAGCCCAATTAAAAAAACATCACTTTTGGCAATGTACGATCTGTTTTTGGGTTGGGATTGAAAAATATGTACTAACTAATTCAATCACCTTATAAGGCGCCAATGGTTACCTCGAATACGGGCACAACGTCCATATGGGAGTTGAGCAGTATACTCGGCAAGTCCCGCTGCTGGCCTTCCCAGGTCATCACCAGGACTGGCTTCTTTGGGACCACCTCGAACACTTGTACCGGTAAACCGATGGCAGCCGCTTCTCGTCTTAGAAAGGTCAAGCATTCATCTGCAATTAGATATAGGGTATTGAAATATGTATTTACGGATTTCATTTTGTTTTTTATAGAAAATTCAAGGTTTTTTGTGAACAATAAAATATTAAATAAGTACACACACATAAAACTAAATCTAGGGCTATTTATGTATTCAATTTAGAAGCAAATAATTTGTCTATTTAGAGGTGCCCATCGTTACTTTATTATTAAATTACAATTAAGCAAATGACAAATGAGTGCAATTGACAATTAACAAAACTTCTTATCCATACCTTTCTTGTGTATAATGGATAATAGTGGGAATGGGAAGAAATGGGAAGGCATATAATTGTTACCGCTTAACCGAATATCTACCCTCTATTATGATTAAAACAATAGGTCATTTACCGTAATTGACGTTGGGGTGAACGCTGCGAATGCGGAGATAATCCCGCAAAGTGTTCACTGCGGGATCAGTAGCGTAGTCAGCGGCCATTTTCACGATAAAATCGGCAATGTATACTCTCCACGAGCGTTAGTAACAAAAATTATAACGCAACGACGATAACAGCCTGTTTATATTATTGTGTACAACCGCAAAGTTAAATGGGACGGTACGAGGAGCGTGGGGAATAGTGATCAAGTGCAATAGCATATTATATTATAAAAATAAATAAATATGCATGCACTCACCTCCGTAATTTAGAGGGGTAGCCAGAGAATACGGATTTCCATTTGGCATGCTCCAGGAACAGCTCTCTCGCTTCTACATCCATACGCATAATTGCTCGTCGGTTACGGGTACTCCTTAGATAGCCTTTCTTTAGTATGTCAATATAAGTTCTCCTGGGACGTACCCTGCCAACACTGCCACTCACTTTTGCATCGTAAATTTGTCTTGTTAGGTTTAATAATAGACTCCAGGAGATCAACAGCAGAATTTCCTGTACATTATAAAGATATATGCCATAACAGAAATCAAATCTACGTAAGAGAAGCTAAACTCTACCGGTGGTAGTTGGCTACCTATCAGGCAATCAACTTTTTTGATTGTTGATCGGATGGACTATAATTAGGAAATAATGTCTCTGAAACTTGATCCGAATATTGCCGCGCCGTAAAACTAATGCAGTTTTTCACCTGCATTCAATATTAATTCATTATTCTAGAGGCTTATAACAAGTCAGGATGGCCGAGCGGTCTAAGGCGCTGCGTTCAGGTCGCAGTCCACTTCTGTGGGCGTGGGTTCGAATCCCACTTCTGACATTCAATTTTGTTTTATGCTATGAGATCTTAACTCCAATGGTTCGACAAAGAATTGAATGTAGTACAAGCATCTTTAAAGCCCTATTCAATAAAAAAACCTTTTGTTTGTTCATTTGACTGTGTAAGTTTTTTATAACTGCTTCTTAGATTGTATGCTACGTTTTTTTATTACTGTAACCACTCTCTTACCTACTAGTATAACGGTTATTTCTATAAAACCGTCACATAGCTTACTCCGATAGCGATTCCTGTCCTGTCTCTCACTAATATTAGTATAGGTTTTAGTTAGTTTTGTAGTAATATTTATTTCAAAAGTTAATTATTTTACTAATTCACCTCTCCCTCCCAATTCATATCATAAAACCGCAACTTATTTCGAAACTTATACGGTACGAAGAAGAACCGCAGTCCAGATAAATTAACAAGATAATTATGTATGTACAGTACAGTTGAGTAACCCTCGATACAATATCCCAGATGGAGAGTTGAAAAATATTACCAAAATCTTTACACATTCGCTCACTGATGGATTATCTTTGCATATATAATTGTGTTGTAATGATTTACACAAAACTTAAGAGTTATAACATTTTTATAAACTAATAAATCCAATTCCTTAAATATCATGCGACCGTACATATCTCGAGTTTAATAGAGTATGTTTTAATTAAAAAATACTAACGCAAAAGACGTAAGGAGATGCCACACGAGCGCTGCGTTTGCGTTGCGTTATCGTAGCACTTATGATTTCGACAGTGAGTTATAATAGCAAATGCGGTAACTCGACGCAATGCACAGCGCTTCGACGATGCACCGGCGCTCAGCCAGTCTATGAATGACAATAAAACTGAACTTTGGTAATATGAAAAAAAAACAAGCTAATTGAGAGCCTCCTTCTTTTTGTAGCATGTAGCACTCTACCCCTCCTTGTTTCCCCGGTACCGTCTGTTTTGCTTGCGCGTTCCGTCAACGCACTTCGTTTTGGGACATCGTGTAGCATGTCTCAAAACTACGCAGCCACGCAGCGGCACCGTCGTCGTTAAAGACGTTGCATCACGTCGCAACGCTCGTGTGGCATCACTCTTACAAGGAAACGCTAGTAACAAAGAAAAGTACAAACGAAGGCTAGTACAGCCATGCCGAAAGCCGTTACCGGATTTTAATTCATAATAAAAACTTTATTTGCTTCCACATTCGTGTTCCTACAGAGGCTAAGCAGCTGGCGGTGACACGCAAGCTTCAAGTAACAATAAAAAAAAACTACTGTTCACTAGGGTTGTCGATTCGACAAAAAATTACTTCCGTACATCCCCTTCAGTTGTAAATTCAGAGCTACTTGTGTTGCCATCTATTGAAAGAGCCGGGGATTAGGTAGGAAACACAAGTAATAGTTGATTTGAAGAATTAAACAACCCGACTGACTTTATCATTATCATTATTCACCATATCAACATAATGCCTGATGTCACCTCACTCTTGAGTATATGTCGTTTAGGCAACAGGAGGCTTCAATAGAACGAACATACATACATATCTTCCGGGTTGTGTGTTTCCACTAGCGTAAAATCGTGTCGCGATACAAAATTTCTCTCTATCTCCCTCTCTCTCTCTGAAATAACTGAGATGACAGTATGTTCTTGGGTAATGTTTTCCGCAGTGTGAACACACAATAAAAAACAAAGGCATCCGTAACATCTATTTGAGAATGTTGATTGGTAGCGTACCGCTACAAGCTTCGCGTGAGCCGAATGTTCGTTGGCCACCCACCATTTTTCAATATAAATCACAGATATTATTATAAAAAACGTTAAACTAATAGTTAAACGTTAAGCTGAGTAGGACTCCCCCTGCGGAGTGCGACTCACCTGACAATTTTTTTTAAAAAGCCCGCTTGTTATTAAAAAAACTCGAATTGTTGAAAAGAATGTATGAATTTATTGAACAGTAAGTATAACAATCGTATGGGTGTCGCACAGCAGTGAAAAGCTCGTCTTAAAGTCTTAATCCACTCGACCCTACTGTTCATTACAGCATGGTGCGTGGGACGTTAACATATCCGTACAAAAGAACCACCAATTTAGGTTTTAAGAATAAATACGATATAAATAATTTGCGCTTGATGATAAACCAAAGGTTTTGCATCTAAATTAATTTAGAGTTACTGGCTCCATGTCAGACCGTCTAAGGATAGGACCATCAATGTACTGATTTCTTCTTTAAAACTAAGTCTCTCATCTCAGCATCTTAACAGCCAAGGATATTAACCAGGAATTAATTTTTTTTTAAGAATAAAATATATTTAAAGTGTTTAACCGTGTATTTATATTTGAATACGCGCCATCTAGTAGGCCGTTGAATCGTTTGAAAAAAATTGTGCGAAATTCAGTCAGATCTTGGAAAACCAGCCACACACTAAACATAGATGGCGCTAAGCGACTTCGCTTTGTTTGGAAACGAATGACAAAGAAAAATGGAATAATCATAGATGGCGCGTAATCTTTTTAAATTGTTTTCAATTCAATTCGTAATAAGTAGGAGTAAAAATAATGAATTATTTTTTCAAACTGAAAACAGGCACAAACATTATCAAGACTAAGCCAGAGGCGGATTATAGCGCTGCTTTTTTACACAGCATTTTCCCATACTTGCCAAGACACTCGTTTCTGATTTGATCGATTCCTAATTCTGATATTCGTAAGATAATTACTCCATTAAGCTTAAACTTATATGTTTTAAATACTTATGGTTTTATAAGAACAGAAGCCGTTATTTCCGAAAATATATTTTTTTTCAGGTGTATGTTATATTCAGAGAACAAATAAATGTCTCTAAAATGTACCTAACGCATAATGTAAGCAAAGTAGACATGCTGTCGCCTATGGCAACATTAATGGTCCCTTACTCCGGTTTATATATCTAAAGAGAAAACACGCTTATCTCTGAAGGAATTTACTGTTAGGAAAAACTATTGTTTCATTGTAATCTGTACTAATATATAAATCTGTAGACTATGTCCGTACACTGAATTTATTTGTAAAAATTTTTTCTTTATTCCATTTTCACTAACAATCAATTCTACCATTTTTAAAACGTTTGTTTGTCTGTCTGCCTGGATGTCTCGTTATAACTTAAGAACGATTTGACCGATACGAGGAAAAGATGGGCCATATAAAATATCTGTGTCTTATTCAAAATTAAATAAATAAATAAATATACGCTCAGGCCATAGCCCAGAGGGGTCGACAGAGATCGGGGATTTATTTTAGATTCATTTAGCGCGATCCTGGCACACCTCTCTCGCTTCTTGTACATCCATCGGAGCCTTCTAAGTATTCAAGCTTATTCAAAATTGTTATGTATAATAAATAGTCCATGTAAAATATCTATTTGTATGTATGTATAACTTAGGAACAATAAAAACAAATACAAATGTACAAATATGTAATGATTCCTTCATAAGCCCTTTAAAATTAAGTGTTAGATAATGCTTCTTCGCATACAATTATACAGTCAAGATGAAAATATTGTTGAGATCTTTAGGTCTTGAGGGTTGTTGGGGGTTGTCTCAGAGGGCTTGTAGGACGAAGAGCCAATCATCCGTTTGTTCAAATAATAGTGTTTATTACGAAAGCTTTGGAAGTAGGGATCTGTGTAGCAAAACATAATTCTGCGTTCGTTCTCAACCATATATCCAATTTAATATACTACTCTATCTTCCCAAAAGTCCTTCCATTGGGTTTACGATCTATTTTATAGCGGTGCCAATAAAAGTATACAACCTTGTATATCACATGTACACCGGTCCGGCCAGTGCCAGGGCGAACACAGCGAAAATAATTTACAGGTCTACCTCTGGCACACCTGGCGTTTATCTACGTTGATAATTTGTTGTTTTTTTACCAAGAAAAGCGTTATGAATCGATTTTATTAAGCTTTCCCTGTTTGTTTATTTCTTTGAGTAAATTTTTATATAGTAATCGTTTTTTTTATTACACTAAATTTAAAACTAGACTGAAAAATTATAAAAAGTTTAATGTTCACAAAATAATTAAATAATGATAATTTATTTCATAATTAGACGTCCGGCAACTCACTTATCAGAAGCCTGTCTTCAGTGAGCTCGTGGTATTCCGCAGGTCGATGTTGTTGCGGGCTCTACCACTATTAAAATATTTAATTCATATTCTGTACCTTTATACAAAACCACTTACCATATAATAGTTAGGGAAGATAAACTTATACTTCTTTCCAATATTGTTATACAAAAGATTTGATTGTTTGTTTGTTCCCGACAAACACAAGACTGACACAGAACGGAACGGATTTAAGAAATTATTTCTCATTCTATCTTATTTTCTGTTTATTTCTATCTGTATGTATGTCCCGTTATAATAACAACGACTTGACAGAACTTAATGAATAAATTGGTATTTAAAAATGTCGTAAAATTAGACCATAATAATAATAATATCCTAGGACATATTCACACACGGCCATCTGATCCCAAACTAAGCAGAGCTTGTGCTATGGCAACCAGATAACTGATATACTACGTATACTACTTTTCTTTTGTAAATACATACTTAAGTAGATAATTACACCCAGACTCAGGACAAACAGACATGTTCATGCACACAAATGTCTGTCCTGAGTGGGAATCGAACCCACGACCTGCGGCGCGAAAAGCAAGTATCTTACAAACCACGCCAACCGGCCCGCCATATCAAACATACTAGTTTACTGAGAAATTCTAAGCTATTGCAAATATTTTTTTCGTTAAAATTTGTATTAAGGCGCACTTTAACTGATTTAAGATATGACTCATAATAAATATTGGATGTCGCTGCATCAAAGTAACGAAATTGTGCTGAAAATAAATAAAATAATTGACGTCGACTACAGCTCACACCTGCGCCGCCCACGAAAACTCCGCGACACGACGCCGGATGAGCTCCAAAATAAAACAATTACGTATCGCTGTGACAAACACATATTTTTTTTATAGTTCTAGGTGGCAAACAAGCAAGCGGTTCGCCCGATGTCAAGTAATCGCTACCCATAGACATCTGCAACTACCTAATGAGTTGCAGATGCGTTGCTCACCTTTCAGAGGAGGGGACAAACAGAAAATTGTTATTTATAATTCCTGTATATTCCCTCCACCGTCAAATTTTCTTACCCTTCCCATACTTTCCTTATAAGAATAGGGTGGGAAGGGGCAGAGAACTAGAATTAGGCCTCCGGCACCTCACTCATCAGACGAAACGCAGAGTACTACTTCACGCCTGTTTTCTGTAAGGTCGTGGTATTTCATTCCATTCCCATTCGTGCAATATATGTTGTTGTTGCGGGCTCTACCACTGTCAAAATTGTTTATATTTACTTATAGTAACTACATTGGACGTAACGCTACTTTTTTTTTACCGTCGTTTCGTCGTTTGTAGGAAGCAACAAAATTTCGCTATATTGTAATTTAATATATTTAACATGTTTTTTTCGAAGGATTTTTTTTATTAAAAAAATTTTTTCTTCAAAGAAAACAATTATCAACTGCCAGCCCAACTCACAACAGGACAGGATGGAATATTTTGTCATATTTTATCAATCAATCAGAGCGTATGTAAGGATGGTGCTACGTAGGCAAAATGACAAAAGAAAGAGTGTACCTCTACTACTTCTTAAATGTTATACATTCCATAATTATATTGGTGACATGCTTGACTCTCCGACTTCTGCTTTACAAAGGCTGGCATCTCATCACCAACTCTTTGCGATAATCTATTTAAAAATAAGTGGCAAACGAGCAAGCGTGTGACTTGGTATTAAGTGATCGCTAACAATAGACCACCAAGTCAATGGGTTGCAGATATTTTCTCTACCTTATAAGGAGGGAAAAACAGAAAAAGCATGCTTATTTTTCCTATCTATCGCCTTCCCCACCAGATCCTCTGATGGGAAGGGAAGACTCACTTATCGGACGAAACGTAGTACGCAGAATACTTCTGCTTCACGCCTGTCTTCTGGGACGTCATGGCACCGGTCAAGCAGGCACATTCATAAAGCACATGCTCTACCACTTCAAGTGGTGGTGAATAGAAGTAATAATATAACACATTATATGTGTATTTTCAAAAAGACCAAGTAAATAGGGCAATCCTATTCACGGCAGGCATTCTAAGGAAGTTGTCTACTGTAGTGTTGTTTTTTTAATTGGGGCCATGAAATTCATTAACATTGAAACGCCTAGGTCATTAATTATTTTTTCTTTCATAAAATCTTCTTAGGCTCGGCTGCTGCACTTGTTTAAGATTTTTCTAGTAAATATTTTAATTAGAGCTCGATGCATTAATTAAAATATTTTAAGTTGAGATGTTGAATGTTGTTTTTATATCACCACCACCAACCAACTCCGGTTGGTTTGGTTTGGCGAAATTAAATGTTCGTTTAAAAAAGGTTGTATATTTTTGAAGTGAAAACTTCTTTAGCTTTAGGAAAATCTTATAGGTTTGCGTGAACAACATGCTTAACATGCGTCAGCAACGCTTATTTGAATTGGGAACAGTTTCGATGTTTTTTTTAAATGTAATTGTTATGATATGTATACATTCCCTCCTGTTTTGAGTTTTCTTTTCTATAGTCCTTATGACTTGTTTTATTTCAATTATAAAAGCCTGTTGTTTCTTTTTGACGGTAAAGTCAGTAAAATATGTTTATTAAGAAATCGAAAGACATGGGTATTGACAATTTAGAGTCTTATTAAGGCAAGTACGCACTAGTGCGAACTGTTGCAAATCTGAGGAGCGCGGCTAATTCCGATACAGTATTAGCAGGAACGTGCACGGACCACTCCTGCAAAAATACTTAATTGGGTCATAACTTCTGTCAGAAACTTTTAATGTAATTAATGATACACTTTTTTGTTAATTATTCAGAAATTATATATGAAATGAAAGGTAATTAAATGTAGAATACAATTTTATTTACATTATTCAAAAAGCCTGCCTCCATTTTGTCCAACATTGTTCGAGAAAGAGGTTCAACGATATTGCTCTGAATGTATATGAAATGAAATGTAATTAAATGTAGAATACAATTTTATTTACATTATTCAAAAAGCCCGCCTCGATTTTGTCTAACATTGTTCGAGAAAAAATTTCAATGTTGCTCTGAATATACATGAAATGAAAGGTAATTAAATGTACAATACAATTTTATTTACATTATTTAAAAAGCCCGCCTCCATTTTGTCTAACATTGTTCGAGAAAGAGGTTCAACGATATTTCTCTGAATGTATATGAAATGAAATGTAATTAAATGTAGAATACAATTTTATTTAATTTATTCAAAAAGCCCGCCTCCATTTTGTCTAAAATTGTTCGAGAAAGAGGTTCAACGATGTTGCTCTGAATATATATGAAATGAAAGGTAATTAAATGTAGAATACAGTTTTATTTACATTATTCAGAATGCTCTCGTTGAACCCTGGGATTACGTGAGCTGGCTTCTTCACTGCTGTGGGCATACTCTGTATCCCTTTGTTTATTGTAACTTTCTTTGATGATAAAATTATTTTCATCTGAAAACAAAATTTCGGTGTATTTTTTTTTCGACCGCTCGATTTTTGGTAATTAATGAAAATGTATTTCATTTTTATATTCGGAAAGCGCAAAAGTTCTGTTTTTAAAATTAGCCGAAGAATATTCGGCCAATAGAAAAAAAAAAGTTTTGACAGAACTTATGACCAGAGTATAGGTATAACCACAAAATAAGCACGGAATTTTCTAAATTTAAAAATGAATACTGGTAAAAATATAACTCCAGTAACGTATCTCAAGCTTATCGACTTAAGAAAAAAAAATAACATGAAAAACAAGAAAATCGCGCCAAGAAAAGACACGCCTGACCTGACCTACCAACAGTAAATTTTCGCCACTGATTTGTTAAACCCTGACCCCGTTGTGACGGTTGTTATCAAGATACACCATCATCGATAGTGAATTAGTGAACCCCTGAGTGACCAACATTCGACGGCCGTGCGAACGTTTCAGTCTGCGATCGGAACGCGACGCGGGAGCTTCTCCCGCGCTTACATAATGCGTGGAGACCGCACGAAACAATGACTTTTGCCTCGCGGGATGAAAAAAAAACAAAATGTCAGTTTGGAATCGCGCGCGATTTTGCGTTGTCCATTTTAAAAATAAAATGAGTTAAAACTTTTTATATCAATTAAACTAGTGTAGTCAGTGAATCAAAATGTGGTTTTTAGTGATGTGTAGTCATTTATAGATTGTTTATATTTAAAATTGTGGTAAGATTTGTAACGACAACGGGTGATTTTTTAATAAATTATATTATTGATAATCAGTTATTTGTATATCAGTACAAAGACGAGCCCAAATTACATTTTTCAATTATAAACTAAAGTCTTCTTTCTCCCTATTAATCGTATAACCAAATATACTCAGATTTTACAAAAATGTATACATCTGTAAAATATTTTTAACCTTTAATAACGATAATACACTGCAAAAGTTATACAATAAATTAAAATTGACATCTACTTTATCTGTATGCCATTGTTTGAAGTGATTTTGTAAAATAATAACGTAACTACAAAAGTTGATAATGGAGTGAACACAAATACCACGACAAAACATTCTCGATTGTACAGCGTTAATGGTAAAGCGTACCTTGACTGTGGGTGTAAATGTAAATCGATTTGCCATTAAGTAACAACTTATTAGTAATAGCTCAGCCAGACTTAAATCTCATGGATGGAAAATGAATCTACTTCATATACGTTAAACATCAAAGAGACGTTTATTCCTGGAAATGCGATTACTGGGACCGCGTTCATAACAGACCGAGAGACAACGGATACTGAAAGTGATATGTTTTCGCAATGAATAATATTCAATGACAACATGATGACCGCCATATGGATTTGATGGAAGGGTACACAGTTCAGTTCCACAATATCTGATAGTTAATATTTTCCATTGTTCGCGCTGCATTTCTAAACCAACATGGCATGACGGTTCTCGAAAATATTCGGCAGCAAAGCCCAAGTGTTGTGGATGTTCAATGTTCACTTGCTCCCCCCCCCCCTCCTCCTCGACCCTATTATACTATAAAAATAGAATGACCATTTATTTCTCTAGCGACAATAATTTAACCGAGATTTAATTCGAGCAACAACACAATCCCTACTAATATAAATGTGAATGTAAGTTTGTTTGTTACGCTTTCACGCGAAAACTACGCAACCGATCATCATGAAACTTTGTACACATATTCTTGGAGGTACTAGAAGTAACATGGGATACTTTTTATGATAAAAAATACTATATAAAAAGCGTATGTATGTTCCCTATAGACTCCGAAACGGCTAGACCGACCGAAGCCGGGGCGGGTCGCTAGTCGATCTATAAAAGAAACAACACGCTTTATGTAAAATATTTTTGAACTACAACTATTTTCAATACATTAGGAAGGTATTTCTCCGAAAAGATTTATGTCAAACCGCAAACCTTTTTCTAACTATCTGAAATATAGTAACACTACGTTCTGCACAATATTATTTCACTACCAAAGTACAGTTACCGTATTCCCCTAAAACTTTTAAGATATGCAAATTAAATTTGTAACTCGAAGTCTCGTAATCCAATCTAAGGCATAAAGAAACTATTTAAGTCTGTGATATTGTATTTGGTAAGTCCACGGATAGTGGCACACTTATCGAGTGCTTTTAATAAAGT
Source organism: Papilio elwesi (assembly GCA_029849275.1). NCBI lineage: Eukaryota > Metazoa > Arthropoda > Insecta > Lepidoptera > Papilionidae > Papilio > Papilio elwesi. The sequence goes on from CM056697.1 coordinate 10,276,544, forward strand.
TTTACTGGACAAAACAAGATCATAGATGTACCGTGCCTCGTGCCCATCTAAAATCGATTCCTAAAGGTTCTGTTAACATGGAAGACGCCTTTTAACATGGAAGAGTGCCGAAGACCTACTCCTATTATTCTCCTTCCTTTCTTTCAAGGAAAGGATGGGAAAGGGTTTTGACGGGGTAGGGGATGGATAGGAAAAGGAACTATCTTTTTTCCTATTCTCTTCTGTTGCCTAAAGGTAGGAAACGCAACTGCAAATCTTTTGCTTGTTGCAGATGTCTATGGCTAGCGATCACTTAATACAATTATATATATAAAACTGTAGGAAATTTTTAAGAGCCTTCCATTTGTTTCGATTGTTTCTAATTAACCATTACGGGGTTAAGGGGAGTTGAGAAAGTTGGAAGTTCTTCAAGTCAAGTAACAAAAGTTTTATTCTGAATTAACTCGTTGATACATCGATTGGAATTAAATTGTTTTACTTCTTTGAAATCATGATTTTTTTTTAATTTCTCTGCGTAAGCGGAGCGGACGTGTTTCCGCTGACAGGTTTCGCGTTGGTGCTTACGATGCGGGAGCCATCTCGTCTACAAATTGCTGACATACTTCCCCGGATACCGTATTTTACGCATTTTTGCTCACAATCTTGTATATAAGCCCAATATATAATATGAGACGAAATAGTTTCACGTAATATATAAAATACGACGTAATCTATTGATACTGGAAAACCAACCTTGTACGCTTACATTTTAAGACATCGAAGACAGGTGTGAAGTGAAATATTTCGTCTGATGAGTGAGGTGCCGAAGGCAAAATTTCAGTCCTCTTCCCTTTCCCGTCTTTTCATAGCATGGATAAGATGGGTAGGCGCATAGGATTGGACAGGGTTGGGATAGATAGTAAAAAGGAAATATCATTTTTTCCGTCTAGTCTAGTCTAGTCCTCTGTCCATTAAAGGTTGGCAACACATCTGCAACTCAATTTGTAATAAGCTTTTTATTATTTATTTACTTAATGTTTGTAGTAAATAAATGTTACGAAATAAATAATTTTAGTTGAACGATGTAGGAGCATGGCTTTAAATCAATATAACGCTTAGAGTTAGGAACGTGATCAAACTGCAGTTAGTAGTGGCGCAGTTAAATTGTGCACATCGACCGGCACTTGTTTTTATCGCTTAACCCTACCTTGTAACAGCCCAGCTAAATGGTCTTGAGTTTACAACTGGTTTCACTGTAAAGACATGCGCTTGTAATGTTATGTTACAGAAGTATGTGTTATTTTGTTACACTCCTGTCTCGCTTCTTCTACATCCATGCTCATACGCACACATGCTCGTCGGTTTCGGGTACTACTTATATCATCTTTCTTTAGTATATCACTAATCGATATAAGTTCCCCTAGGACGTCCCCTACCAATACTGCCACTCACATTTGCAATTTGTCTTGTCGCTCTCTCTTCATTCGTGTCAATAAGTTCGAATAATAATAGGATCAAAAGAAATATGTAAGGTAACAGTAAATATTTTCTTAGCGCAAAAACTTTAACGCGTAAAAATTACCACACATTTCACAATTTCTGCAACATTTCCAGGGACGGAAAGTTCATAATAGTGCATAAAGCGTCTCCTTATGAAGCTGTAAGCAAGGCGACCCGATAGTTACAAATCTCTACGACGTGACTCGAATGGACGAGAAACATGCCTTCATGAATACAACCACAATTTAGAATGACTTAGAGAGACATAGCGAACTAACGTTTTGGAAGTAACTAATAATTTGTCCATTATCCTAAAACTACGAGTATCAACTTGGATTGGTCACCTATACGTCACGATATAAACCATTCTGTGTTTTTTTTACTTGGTTATTTCATAAAAAGGATGAGTGATTTGTCGATAGCAATCTCCGAAAGTGTCTCAATATGAGGGAGGCTCCGAAACAATATTAACTTGGACATTTACTTCGTCAGTTTGTTTCGGTATACAAAACTCAGACTCACAGATTTTAGATATCATTTTACAACCTAAAAAGGTTGTAAAATGATTCATACATATATTAGAAAATTATTTTGATAAAGACACACTTCTGTAGTATTTTTACCGCAACGCAAATTATCGGTGAAAATATTGTTACTGGTAACCCTATCGAATCGAACATGCTTAAATATTGTTTTAAAATTGGTATATCTCAAATTTATTGCTCGCGCAACTGAATGATAAGGATTCCAAAAATCACATACACATAAAAATATGTATTTCAATAAATCTTTCTCCGTGTCGCACATTTACATTCCGCGTCGCCATTTTCTTTTTATTTGTATTCAGCGAAAACCAACGGCATCGAGCAAAGTTATCGTACAGCCTTCACAAGATTAAATTAAACACTTGGCAAATGATCAAGTGCGAATCACTTCAAAGTGATATATTAAATATTTTAATATTGAATTCCAGGTTACCCGCTATAACAACAAATAATATTTTATTTTATTTCATTGTGTGTTTGCAATCTATTAATGTGCTTTGGCAAAATTACTGACAACTAACTTATACTGATACAAAAATCATTATCCAGAACCGGTTAAGGATTGTACCTAATAACATTTTCATCCAATCAATTCTCATGTACTTTCACAGTCAGAAACTCACTTAGGTCGGGCTCGGATATCGTATTACTTCCAACTAAACCACAAATCCTCACCATGATGGCAACATAATATTCGAAACACAATTAAACTGAGACGAACTGTTATTGCATTTTAATTGAATTTCTCAGTACAGTCGCGCGCAAAATCCTTTCCGAGGCAGCACTGCGAATGCCGGAATAAATGGAGATAAATGCGACCATCATTAGTAGTAATACTGTAAGCCATTGTCACTTTGAGATATGCATCGTGTTTACACGATTTATACAATATTGTATGTTGCTTATAGCTTTGTAGGGCACTGTACACTTTGGAAATTATTTCGTGTACTATTGAATGATTACGATACATTTTAAGGAACGTAACATTATTTTGGCTCGAATCCAAAATAATGTTTTCCACATTAACTCAAAAGATAATGACGAATTAAAATAAGAGCAAAATACGAGTTTAATTCTCATCGGAGCAAATTGTTTCTGTAGGCTGGGATAGTGGGCTCGTTTGAATATGCTAATTGAAATATGGAAGTAGCATTCTCCCGCTCAGCGAAACTTGAACACTCGCCAATTACGTCCACAGATTAAAATTAATATTAGTTTTCTTTAAATGTGTCATAAACATAGACACGATAATTGTCTATGATCATAAATTATTGTATTCAAATTGTTTATTGGACAACTAGGTTTTAATAATTAATTTTCGATCTTGTCATGACCTATAGCAATACCATAGTTTTCTATTAGATTTATAACTTAACTAGATTTTGCCTGCAGCCTCGCGCGCTTTCGTTCTTAATTTTCCACGCTGGATTTTATCCGATGATTCCGCGTATAACAATTGTAGGTAACATGTACCAAAAAGTTATTATTGTTAAAACATGACATTACCATGGCAACCGATATTATGAACGAAGGTCTTATGAATTTGTTTCATGTCATTTTTTGTACTCTTGATAACGTATGTGCAAAGTTTCATGATGATCGGTCGAGTCTTTTAAGAGTTAAATTGTAACAAACAAACAAACAAATATTACTTAAAGTAAGCCCTTTGACAAACAGATAGCAACTTCTTTGACAACTCCAAAGTTTGATTACTTAAACGAACTAATTATTTATGAATAATCTCAGTGCTATATTGAGCTTAAGGTATTATTTTTTCTCTCCAAATACTTCTGCTGAAATCGGTGCTTTCCAAAACACAGACAGACGAACTGACGTTTCGGTTCATGTTTTATTTCTATATTTATCCGAACACGAAAGTACCGTACCGTGTCTATTTTATGAAAATACATAAATAAACTATCGCTGACGTCCAGTTGACGACGAGTAGTTTACATATCTTATTTTTTATTTAAAATCGGTCAAGGATGAACAAATTGACTGTCCAGACAAAACGTGCAGTTGGCATTCTTCGACTAAACGGCTTTGTGGTTGCGCTTTCGTTACGTTCAATTCATGGAATGGGTACAGTACTATTTAATCAAGTATCTTGTGATATCGCTCACATTTCCGGTTTGCCGCAAATGTATGAATACGGTACTGAAACGTGAAGTTGCGTATTTGACTTTAGACAGCAAATCTTTATAAGCACTTGTCAAAGGAAGGAGTCTCAGTTTGTACTCCTGTCAACGGTCGTGACAGCACCTTTTGAGGCCCGAGCCTTGACGAATTGTTATAAGTAGTGGTATATAGTGTGTACAGTATATTGTGTAGTGAGAATATAATATATAATAGCCTACAAACTGTGTAAGATGTTCATTTTGCGTATAATCATGACGTAGGTACATGAAATAAAACTTTTTTTTAGATGTTACTGTGTATGTTCACGCAACAACATCTTTCGTTGTCGTTTCTCGACCGGTGAAATACCTCAGAAGACAAGCTGAATTTGAAGGATTCTGCGTTACCTCTGATAAGTAAACTGCTGGAGGCCTCTCCTTCCAGTCATAGTAATCTATACATCTCCTCCTTCCCATCCTTTCCTAATAAAGAAAGCTTGGAAAGTGGAATAGGATTTGACGGGTAGGGTGGGGGTAGGAAAAGGAAATATACTTTTTCTCGCTATTCCCTGTCCATTAAAGGTAGACACGCATTTGCATCTCATTAGATTGTTGCAGATGCCTATGGGTGGTACTCAATATCAGGTGATTACTTGCTAGTTTGTCACCTGTTCCAAAAAAATAGTGAATAGGCTTATTGAAAAACTTGCGATGATATCGTCACTAGAGATCTAGTGCGAATGTACACAAACACTAGGCTATCTGGGCTATATATATATATATATATATATATATATATATATATATATATATAAAATACTATGTGCTTATGTATGTTCCCTACAGACTGAAACGGTTTCGATGAAATTTGCAATAAATGTGGACATTGGCATAGCTGGTGTTCCTATGAAGTATGGGTATCAAACATAATAAGTGCTTCCCCGGGTGAAACCTTATTAAAAAAATATTTCATCTTGGGTCTCAAAAGTTTAGGGATACAAATCTTAATTAGTTGTAAGAAATCATAAGCCTTAATATCTTTTGTGGTCCAAGAGTTATAATTCCTCCGGGAAAACAAACGATTTGCATAAGCGACAGTTTTACGAGGCTTTTATCTCATGAATTTTAGGTTCGCAATAAAATTATATTTTGGGTTCTTAACATAAGGATTGTAAATTTTAATCTCTTTTAATATAAGTAGCTGTGTTCTGTCTATTGTTGCAAGAAGTCTTGCGTAGATGAATTCTAGTCAACAGTAATAGGAACCGTGGAAAAAGTTGTACTGTTTTGTGTATACGTTGTGTATACGCTTGAGTGGAAACTAATATGGTAAAATAACTAGGATAAAAATATTAGATATGTTGTATTGGGGTGAGAAACGCAAAAACTTTGTCACCATAAGGCAAATCATCTTATCTGTTATCGATGTAGGAAAAATAAATCAAAACAAATCTGGCGACCGCGGTTGTAATAACCTACACATTGACTAAAATAGTCTTACAGAATAACTAATATTTTCGTGAGTGGGCGTAAGTCGTTTGTCAAAACCATAGACAATCACTGTAAGTTCGTAAATGTCTTGTCCAACATACGACTATAATAAATTTTATTCAGATCAGTGGAACAATCATTTATTTTTACATCATTATTTGAGTTTCGTCATCGCCCAACACGACAAAGGTCAAAAAATTCATTTACACCACCTTGACGGTTGGCATTCCACGATCGGGGAATCGAGCGGTATTACTCTTTTTTATGTGAGAAGGTGTCAAATGAGCTAGCGGATCACCTGATGTAAAGTGAGCGCTACCCATAACCCAACAAGCAAATGTGCTGCAGATGCGTTGCCTATCTTTAATGGGCAGGGGAGGGCACACACAGGAATTTTCCCCGTTAAGCTCTCTTCGTCCAATCTTCTTCCCGTTCCCATCCTGTCCTCATGAGGAAAGGGTGGAAAGGGGAAGAGGACTGAATTTAGGCCTCTTTTCCGGCACCTTACTCATCAGACGAAACGCAGACTATTTCTACTTCACGCTTGTTTTCTGTGAGGTCGTGGTATTTCACCGGTCGAGCCGGCCAATTCGTACAACAGATGTTGTTGTTGCGGACTCTACCACTGTTATATATATTATGTTACTCTTTCGACTTACGAGCGTACTCCTTCCAAGGCCGGCATCGCGTCAGCAGTTCCTCTGGCTATATTTTTATATCAGTGCCAGGATCGCACCAAATGAAATGTATAATGTCTGCCTACACTTCTATTTATTAAAATTACAGCATTCTTTTGAATAAATATTGTCTACATCGGTACTAATAGATGAAAATAAAACGTGAGCTCATTGTAACAATTTTCATGAAAAATTTAACTTCACAATTAAGTGAACGAACAGTTTAAAAGTGGCACTCGGGCAAAGTTGCTTGGGTGAATTATTCACACATCCAACCCGCAGCGACACATCGTGAAAGCATTTAAGCGTGTCTAACTTGTTGACATTAGGGGCGAAAATGTTTTATCTCCAGAAACGAATTGTGTATTGGCAGAAAAACAGAATATCGTAGCTAGCACTTAACAGTCTGTGTGTATTTTAGTTTCAATACTTTTATGTTACTTTTATATTACTTTTTTGTGCTGTGAGAAATTTTTAAGGTTATAAACATACTTGTCTCGGTTACCCTATTCACGTGTGTCACAATTCAGGTGAGTGCAAAGGAGCCAGTTGAAAACCAGCGCAAGGACGGCTCAGCCCCTGCATACGCTGAGCTGTCTACCTTTTGTCACACTTTTCTTCTCATTATTATTGTTGTAAGTCTGTGTTAAGTGTATTTTTTCAGTGTGTGTGACAATGAATTTGTTTTCCTTTTTTCTTACTAATTTATTTACTTATAATTTTGTTATTGTTGAATTAGCGGTGGTATACTTCGCAACGCTGTAGCACCAGGAGCCCGAGTCCCAAATCCAATCTTCTTCCCCTTCCCATCCATTCCTCCTCCTTTTTTCCCCCTCCTCTGTCTACAATAAAGGCAACCGACGCATTTGGAACTCATATTCTTGTTCAGATCAGGTGAACCGCACGCTCATTTGCCACATTTTTCAAACAAACTGATCAGTCCAGACCCGAATCCAAAAGTGTTTCGTTTTACAAAAAGGCAGAAATAATATTTAATCTTGCAAAAATAAAAATAAATAAGCTATTTGGTCCATCTCTACTGGAGCAAACGGATACTGAATAATATATAATCATGATAACATAAAGCCATTGTTCAACACTCATTATATCCTGTTACCACATTATATACAGTCTTCAGATTAATGTGATCCTTCGACAGATAACGTAGCGCTCGTTGGATGTGTTAGTACCAAGGAGTACCTATATATTTTATACAATAGTCGTAATTCAAAATACGGTTTCGTTGTCGCGTACATTGAATAAATAATTGTTTTTTATCGTAGTTTTTTGTATTTCAAGCTGAAAATTATGACATAATGATACTTCGGACTGTAAACTTTCGTTCAAGTGTGTGCTTGTGAATTGAAAAACTACGATTGGCGACTTGAACTCGTCAACTTTCGCTTCAGCTGTTATATAAATCATGATATTGTCCACTAAAAACTATAAAATTCGTTCAAATGTTGGTAGTACTTTACATTGTTCAAACATTTTTATAGCCAAAAATCTAGTCTTTTCAAGTCTTGAGCTAACGCCTTTCCTACTTTCTTCCACAATTTCCGACTCTGGTTTAAGTCATGGCAATCCTCTTGTATCATCATCTAAGGTTACCCAAGCTCAACAATAACAATTTTATAATAATCTTACTGTTATGCTACTTACCCGTCCATAGAGCACGGACACTTTTGAATGGAGCTCGCTACTATTCCGCATTGTGTTGCTCAGGTAAATTATTAAAAAAAACTAACGGTTGCCGGTGATTTCGTATGCATTCGTTTCTCATTTTCTTCGCCGATTTTCTTTCTAATATCCCCAAATGTTTCCTAATAATGAAAATAGCCTATGTTATTCAGGGATAGTATAGCATTCTAATGGTGAAGGAATTTTTATAAGCGATCAAGTAGTTTTTGAGTTCATTCTTTACAAATATATAAAAATTTAAATCTTCCCTTTTTATAATATAAGTGTAGATGATTAGATTTACGCTGAGATGGTTGTCGCATTTTAAGCAGTATAAAAACTTGTAATTAGTAACTTTAGTCGAATCTGTATTATAATTTGTACCAGCATTTGGTAGTTATGTTGGACAACTTGCACTCTTCGGTTATCCTTCGTTCACTTCGCATCCCATTCCGTTAGCGGCAAGCGTAACTTTCTGAGACAAATTTCGAAACTTGTGTGTGCAGCTCGGCAACAAAACTATGAATAAAATATGAATTAACCCCAGATATAAAATCACAGATTAAACGCACATTTCAGTAATTAACAAGTAGCGATGTAATTTTGCCTTTTTCATCGCCATGTATGTATTTATCTTTATTTTATTCATCAACAAATTACAACGAAATATATCTTTTGATAGGTAACATTAATTTCACATACGTTCATTGGAATATGTGATTGGAAAACGTTTTATTATAAAACAATTTTACAGCAACTGCAGGTCGGCGCCGCGGGAACGATAACGTCCATATTGCTATTGCTGCGAGGCATGCAATATCGAAATTAATTACATTTCTCAGTAATATATCTTATTAATGCGAATATGGGTTTATAGGTCGGTGAACTTTAAACGAGCAGTGGTGGCTCCCTTTGGGCCCCGACTTACGTACTGTAGGTTGCGGGTTCGAACCCAGGCAGGTGCTTTACTTTGTGTAATTTACTTCATCACCACTGCTCCAAAACACGGTGAAGGAAAACATCGTGAGGAAACCAGCATGTTCTTAGAACCACCAAATTCGAAGACATGTGACATCCACCAACCCGCACTGGGCCAGCGAAACTGATTGAGTAGTTTAGGCGCGGAATATAACAAAATACATTAACTTTCACATGCAGTAACAATGTAACATTAGTTTTAAAACTCAAATAGCTTAATTCTATATTAATTCATACTCTTATGCTATTTTCGGTCCATTTTTCTAGTATCAGCCAGAAGATACCGCGCTTTTTAAATGTGGTATCGGAACAAACGCCACACGCCTACGTGACTATTCGGAACACGTCCAGCAATAAATCTTCTCGTTCCTTGTAATGAATCTAATTTTTCCTTAATGCGGTTTTAATGTAAAATCATAATTATCATTTATTAATTCACAGGCATAGCGCAGTCGAATTGTCTCAAGGAGGAAATGGATTCGAATCCATATTACTACGTTCTATAATTATTGCGGGAGGTTGACTTATCAACAGATGTTATTTATATTTAGTTTTAGTGTAGTTATTGTTGAAGCTGTCCGCTGGCATCGAGCCAGAATCCATTTGGGCAGCTTAAGAGTTTTTCCGTGATATAAGTACACGGCGAAAGAGAAATTGCTACAAAAAATACAGAGTATTATTTTTATTTCCAGTAGTAATTGTCACACAGATTTTACAATTTAACCGTACGTTACGTTAACAGTAGTAGAACCACATCTGTTGCGGTTGGGCCAGTTTCGTGCTATGACCTCAAGACAGGCGTGAAGTAGAAATATTTCTGCGATGCGTGAAGTGCCGGAGGCCTAGGAAATATCCCTTTTTCTATTTATCCCCTCCAATGTTCATTAAAGGTCAGCAAACTATCTTGTTGCAGATGCCTATAGGCTGTTTTTACTAGTAGACCATGGGATAATCTGTTTTTAAAGTTTTAGCTTTAACTTTTGTGTAACGAAATTATGAAAGACTACATGTATGTGCGCTGCGTTGAAACCATAATGTATGGCGAATGAAGTTTGTTTACAACAATCATATATTGTTTTGAAACAAGGTATACATAGTTTGACTAACTTTTATCGGCATCATGTATTTACATATAAACAAGTTTTGTACATACATGTGAGTACTTGTCTCGTAGGGACATGTTATTACCCACTCTCCACTTAATGTAATCAGTTGGCACCGGATCAAAACGAAAGCGAGTCTGTAAGCAGAATTTATTTACTTGAAAATATGAACGCGTCTCTCAAAACAGAGCTTCTGCTTACCACCTTTCTATATATAACATGTATGTACGTCTGTTTGTAACAAACTGTAATTTATTTAAAACCATCTTCCCGCTGACCGGTTTCTCAAAAAATCTTTAAGTAAAAGAAGAGAGTGACTCCCTGACTGCTATATCAACGCACAGACCAAACGACTAAGCCTAGTAATTTGATTTTGCACAGAGATGTCTGTTATTGCGTAGACGACAACTAAGAAAGGATTTCAATCTAGAGAATATATAATGAATAAATTTGAGAAAGTCTAAAGGCCTAGTTAACAGTGGTAGAGCCCGCAACAACATCTGTTGCGCGAATGGACCGGTCGGACCAATAATACCACCATAGAAGACAGACGTAAAGTAGAAGAATTCTGCGCTTCTTCTGATGAGTGAGGTGCTGGAGGCCCAAATCTAGTCTCCTCCCATTCCCGTCCTTTCCAAAATTTGTGTTCAAAAATTGCCAACCTTTTTGATTTTTGATTTCTTCTTTATCCATCACGCTAACGATATGAATTGTAAGAAGTAGTGGATTGCGGTAAAACGTTCACGTATAATTTGTAGTCGGGCTGTGTAGCCGTGACCGAATTAAATTAAAATACAGAAAACATAACTTGGACTCTTTCAATTGTACCCTTTGTAAACTTTATTATTTCTGAGCTTTATTACAGTTGTAATAAACCTATGTTACTGGCATTCCTAAGTATATTTAGTGCTCTAATGTGTTCTTATTAGATATTGGCAATGTATGGTCGGTGCGAATGGTAAAGTTGAACTGAACTAATTTTCTGTACCTTTTATTTATCGTTCATTAACTTATTTTTTGTGGCAACAAACGATTCAATCATATGAAGGAACAGGACTCGAATTTTATTTGGTAAATGATACGTCCCTGGAGATATATACAAACCGGTAAGACCTATGGTCTTTCGAGAGAATCCTCCATCCCTAAATGCTAGCACAACGCACGTCTAGCGTTAAGTAATATCCCATGAACATCCTTAACGTTCCATTGGGAATATTTAACAGCGTTTGATATTCGTCGTACTTGAGCCGCCACAAACATCGGTCCCCCTGCCGCCCTCATCCAGTTAACTTTGACCTACCAATGCTGTACGCTTCAGTCTGTACGTGGCCGCCATTCCATGGCCCATGCCCAGGCGGCTCTTTTTTATAATAATACGAACTAAACTAACTACGAACCTAAGAAGGAAAACAAACTAGATCGAGTGATGAGTATGCAAAATTCAAAGACGATGGTAGTGTTTGTTCGATCGTACAGCAGAGGGCGCCTTAACAATAGCCGAATGAAAAATGGTCGTGGAATCAATATGAGAATAATTTATCACGAAAGTAATCGCAATTTCAAATAGATTATCAACAATATATTTGAACCTAATGCCCTTAGAATAAATTAATTTTAATAACAAGTTTTATGTCCTGAAATTTTTATTCCCACTCCCAATGCAACACAATTCTCTATCTTATCATCAGTAGAATGGTATTCAAAGAATGATCAATTAAATTAAAATTGAACACCAAATCTACAATCCAAAACCAAGATGTTGTGTCAGAAAATACTAATAATTAGAAGACATGTATATATTCATATAAAAGGACTGTAGAGGACTTTGTGTTAATACAATTTCCACAAGTGGAGTATTTGTCCAGCAGTGGAGCATATAAAGCGAGCATGCTTTCGCCTTGACGAATCTAGCAATACGTGCTCAGATTTAAAACGTTAATACAAGATTTAATTTAAACTCTACTTCCCATATAACATTCGGGCTTGTTAGAGGAAATTAACGGCGCCTGTGACAAGTGCGGGCTAGATTAATGTTGCCAGAAACTGCATTTTGAATAGAAATTATTTTAGGCAAATATAACAATAGTTGTGTCGAATTAAAGGAAATTTAAATTGTAAAGTGTTAATTGGTAAATGATTAAAATAGTTGGCCATCTTCATATTGTATTCATTTTTTTAAGGTATATAATGTATAAAATTAAACCAAGTTATTTTTTTTAAATAAAAGCAATATATAACAATATATAATCGAATTTTTATAGACATTACGGTTTCAAGAACACCGCAGCGCTGTGGATTGGAGTCCCTGGTGACCTGTACTGGATTAGAACGAACGCTTCTTTACGTTTTAAATTTTGGATCTAAGATATTGTATTCCTTAGCTCTAGTATTGTTTATACGTAGCTTACAAATACGTAATGTGAGGTTCCCTGTAGATTTATACAAAAATAATTATTGAATACTTCACCGACCGACTCATTTGTATTTCAAATGTATGTTAATAATACAAATAATACAATCGTTATCCGATTTTTACCAACTTATGTATATGAGTGGTAGAGCCCGAAACAACATCTGTTGCTTAGGATGGGCTAGTTCGACCGGGCAAATACCATGACCTCGTCAAGCAGAAAGTCGTTTTGAGTGATGAGGTAAGTACAGGAGTCCTTTGAGAGGAGATTTTTGCAGCACACACCAGAGTAGCTCGCAGAAGGCGGATTTTTTTCAACTTATCGTTATATTTTTGTCAATTCACACAATATTTTTATAAGTTATAGCCTATATGTTATTCTGATGTATAAGCTATAATATTGTACATTTTAATTAGAATACATTGAGTAGTTTCTGCGTGGAAGAATAACAAACATCCATACTTACAATCTTTTGCATTTATAATATAAAATATTAAGTAGGAGTTATGGATTCTAAACAAAATGTATAAAAATAATATACAAGAGTTTTTACCACAGCTGTAAAAGTACTGTTCGTAGCGGTCCATAAAGTTCTAAAGCCGATTGAGTTTCAGAAACATTCTGCACAAAGTTACAGACCGGTCACGGACTGAAAAACGACCGAAACAAAATAAATATATAGGAGTAAGGGGCTGCGAAACTGTAGCCCAGCCCTCGTCCAATATTATTATAAAGTTTTATTAAAGAGACTTCAAGCTTCGATAAATAAGCCGCCCATTCGTTTTTGTATTAGGTAAAGCTAGTATTTGTATATTATATAAACTATATGAAAAAATAAATTGACATACTGATATATTAACTCACAGCTCAAACAACTGGGCCTAGAGATTTCTGTTATTAAGTAAGCGAGTACTATAAAACGATTTTTCTAAATTCATCCCCTAAAGGTCTAAAGTAGGAGATGAAAGCTTGCATCGAGAAACTACGCAAACGCAATTTCTCTATTTATAAATAAAAATAAATACAGATGTGGTCGACTGCGCAGGGCTCATTTATTATCGTTTCGTATCATAGCTACATCACAGTAATTTATTTATTTTCCCTTTATTTTGCGGCGCAAATAATATTTTTTTTTCTATTTTAAACTATGTAGGTACATTAACCTGTGGCTCCCATTACTTTCATTTCATTTTATTAGTTTAATGATCATTTCAAAATTATGTAATTAAAAAAATGTTTGCTGCACTATGATTTATTTTATTCTTCTTGCTTGGCACAGTACCATCGTAGTCCATGCTGTAATATTTTGGCTACAGTGTTTTTTACGGCCGGCCGCCTGACGACCCTCCTCGGACATCTATATGAAATGTTAGTAGGTTATCGAAATTATAGACTTTTATTTATTTTAACTAATCCCAACGAAGCTTTAACTTGTTTGGAAATGAGGCGCGACAACTGTCGATTCATGGATTCCAACCCACGACCATGTTGTGCATATTTCGGAAACCGTACCCTTAACAATAAGGCTATTGGCGGTCCTGTGATTTATTTGTTGAGGATGGTATAGTTGAGTGCATAAATTGATAAAGCTATTGTACTCCGGATACCACTATAGACGATTTATTGACCATGACCCGTCAGTTAAGTAGTACATCTCGAGTTAAGTTATAACTGCATTGTGAAATTTGTCGCGAGTCCATTTGTGATATCGGCCATCAAAACAAATTGTCTAACAAAAGGCCGTCGCATTTTACTTGTTTCATAACTGCCATAATTAACATGATGTTCCTCAGTACAAACTAACTATATGGAATCTGAGTAATTGAATAACATATTTTTGTAACATAACTTACGTTATTACTGACCTCAGAATTCTCAGTAAGAAAAATCAAATATTTCTTTTAACTTAAAAAAATAGTTTTGTAAAAGGTCGAGAGTGCGTTTCAAACGTCGTAAGTGTTTTGAACAAAGCAGGTCCAAAGTGATCCCTATTACACGGACCTCAGATTAATGGGATCTACGAAGTTACGACTTGGGATTAGGCAGCCTTAGGAGATAAATGGAATTCAGCAAAGTTTTCCTAATCGAAAGAACTCTAAGCTTTTTCTAAGTCATTCGTTACTTAGAGAGGCGTATATGGTCTTGCGTAATGACCCTCACTTGTGAATGTTAGATTTGCATTTAGAAAAATTATTCTACCACACCTAACCTAACCACATTTATGTTGCAACAGTGAATGTTAGTATAGGTAGTAGTATGTACGCATCTACGCGTCATCATCTATGAATATAGAAGAAGCGAGAGAGGTGTGCCAGGATCGCGCCATGATCTCTGCCTACCCCTCTGGGTTACGGGCGTGAGCGCATATTTTTTATTATTATACATTAAGTTGAGAATTATTTAAGATACATACATACAATAAGGTCCAATAAATGGTAATCACCACATCAATGTTTTTTTTCTAATTGTAACGTAAACAATATCCAGAAAGCTTGCTTATCTATTATAAAAATAGTAAATGTAGAATACAATGCAATCACGATTGTTATCCGGACACGCCCGGGTGGAATTAACGAGCGCCGGATATCCGGCCGGACACCACCTTTGTGTTTATAATGCCGCCGTGGAATTATGTTTTTAATCGCGGTTTTAAGCATGCGAGCGCTTTAGTTACGGAAATGCTTAATTTTTTTTAAAGAAAATCTAATAAATTAATGGTTTACTAAAAAGGACTATATCCGTAATCTCTGCCAACCCCTCTGGGTTACGGGCGTGAGCGCATACAACCTAAATTATATTTTTTTTTACATCGTCGGGATATATTTTGGCCTTGAGCCAATTTCAGCGTCAGGAAAATATGCCACAGCAACCTGGAATACGACTTTCTAACGCCCCCTCATAACTGTCTCCACAGATAATAAAAACGTAAATATAAAAAGAACGTTGTCCCTGGTGTATCATTAAAATACTTAGTTTATGAAAAAAATAACAGGCTTCTACATCAAATTTTGTAACAACAACAACATTTTACTGCGCTTTATTTCAAGCGACATTTTACCAATGGATGTCGAGTGGCGCGTAGCTGTTTTCGTTCGTTGATTTAAAACGATATAGCGGTAAGGGAACGTACTAATTTTTACAATTTTTACTTCCCTCCCCTCCTTTTCTTTCGGGATATTCACTACGTAAGGAATATGACACACGGCAGGTCACTTCGTAATAAGCATTTACTGTTTTTCTCTGTCTC
The DNA here is from genome assembly GCA_029849275.1 of Papilio elwesi. Taxonomy (NCBI): domain Eukaryota; kingdom Metazoa; phylum Arthropoda; class Insecta; order Lepidoptera; family Papilionidae; genus Papilio; species Papilio elwesi. The sequence goes on from CM056697.1 coordinate 10,292,272, forward strand.
ATTACCTTGTTGCAGATGCCTACGGTGAACCGCATGCCGTTAGTTTCGTTTGTCCAATCCAACAAACCCAATCTCTAATCGTCCGGTGGTAGAACGGAATTAAATTGGCCAATTCATCCGTACAAACCTGCTATTCCCTCGAGGATATTTATGAAACTATATCGATATAGTAACATTTTATTACACTGTAGTTTTTTTAGGTCAAGGATACAAGTCGTAAAAATCCGCATTATCATTCCTCATTTATTTCGTGAGCATGATAAATAGTTAAAGAGTTTGGAGGACACGTTCAAATCGCGTGACGTGTTAACAGACACGAATGGTGGACACCAGTCTCTGACCACACGCAAGACCATGCCTACATACGGTTTTATTAATATCTATAGACGAGCAAAAATGTAATATTCCTATCTAATATTATAAATGCGGATGTTAGTTGGACCACTCAACCGGTAATCGTGAAATTTTACACTCATTATCAGAGAGAGGTACAGAGAATAACATAGGGTACCTTTAATCCCCAAAATTTCCCGGGAAAATCAGGGAGGGATACTAAAATAAACATTAATATGGGTTGCCATATTGCATGACATCCTTAGGACATTTTATTATTTTCATAACATGGCAACCAATAAAAACTTTGTGACATCAACTTCCAGTTAACAAACTAAACTAAACAAATGCGTGCGGAAACAACAGCTAGTATTACTATTATTAATTTAAAAAGCAATATATTTATACAAATTATTACGAGCAAAAAGATTACGTAATTTATTATGCCGAGTCTATGTGTGGCAAAGATCACATACCATCACGTGGACCGCTCGTTCGGTTGCCATCTCCTTCCATAAAACAAAACAACGTATTTCAACTCGTATGGTTAGTATTTACTGAGACACAACGTTTTCTTCTAAACAAATAACAAACTCGACAAAAGCAGTGATCTTCAAGTGTTTCTGAGCCATCATAAAAGTTTATTACTCTGTAATCCAGACCGGACTTTTTTCGTAACGTCTAGATTTCTGTTGAGTCGTTGGTAAAATTTATCTCGACTAGACTTTATAATGACCAGAATTGTTATAGCAGACGAAAATATCATTCAATTGTTCGAAAAGTGGAAATCCCTACTAATATTATAAATGTGAATGTAAGTTTGTTTGTTACGCTTTCACGCGAAAACTACTCAACCCATCATCATGAAACTTTGTATACATATACTTGGAGGTATTAGAAGTAACATAGGATACTTTTTATGAAAGAAACTTTATAAAAAGCGTATGCATGTAAATTTACAGGGATTGTCCAGATTGGCACATTCCTGTGTTTGGTAGCGATGGGATAAACATAATCAGTGGTACCCGGGAGAAGCCGGGGCGAGTCACTAGTAGGATAATAAAAAAGCACTTTAAATTATAATTTTATCATGTGATTTTAATTTTGTCTTGTTATAGGGTTATCAAAAAATGATGCCTCAAGACGGTACCATTATTTTTTGTCTTAGCATCCATAATTCAGAAGAATTAAAAACTAAATGTTCGTATCTATACACATGGTGATGGACTAATTTCAATCGATATAACGAAAACCTGAAAAAAATGTGTACGGTCGACTCGCAATTAAGATTATATGTACGGAAAAACATTTTTAATGATTCCTACGCGGACGAAGTCGTGGGAACAGCTGGTAGCATAACACATTTGATAGATTAAAAGAAAAAATCGACTTCGCGAAAGAGGCCGGCTCGACCGGTGAAATAGGACCTCACATAAAACAGACGTGAAATAGAAGTATTCTGCGTTTCGTTGGATGAGTGAGGTGTCGGAGGCTTAATTTCAGTCCTCATCTCCTTCCCACCCTTTCTTCATAAGGACAGGTTGGGAACGGGAAGATGATTGGACGGGGAGGGGAATAACGGGGAAAAGCAAATATCCTTTTTCCTGTCTATGCCCTCCTCTGTCCATTAACGTTAGGCAACGCATCTGCAACACATTTGCTTGTTGCAGATGTCTATGGGTAGCACTCACTTTACATCAGGTGATCCGCTTGCTTGTTTCCCTTAAAAAAAAAAGAAAAATTAATATTATTGTAATAAAATAAAGTTTTGCTTCTATCGATATTCTACGTGATGTTATCAAAAGATGGTACGCACTAGTTTACCATCAGCCTGTTCACTCTTATCTTGAAGGTTAGAATCAAACAAAAAAAATGGACAATGGAAAATTGTTCCAACCTGTGTCTTAATAGACGACTAACGCTAAAACAATACACTAGCCCCACGTACCAGCTTTAAAAAAAATCAAAACATCAACTTCAAAATTCCGTAATTCCTTGGTCGAAATAATCTCCACATTTAGGTTGACATTCAGATAGTGTTGGTGACGTATCCATTTATTGGACAAGTTGGCAACGCGCCATGTAGGATTGTATGAATTGATGACACCTGGCCGGTACTTTGTTTGCTAATATGACTTGCTATATGTACACCAACATGTGTTGTTAAAATTGTTGATGAGTGGACTGTTAGATGTATTGTAATAAATATATTAGTTGGACAGTGATAACAATCTTATATATACAGTTATAGAAGGGAGAAAGGACGAGAGGACGGCTGAGAATTTATTTTATGCAACAAATAAAACAGCAGACGTATCAGGAACTTTTTGACTTGGAAGGAAGCACAATGCAGGGATTGGAGATTGCTCCACCGACAAGAGTGGAAGAGTCTTCATTTAATGATGATGATTGCGTAATGAAAGACATCGTATATGAGCACTGGAGTCTTTTATGTTACCACACACAATATGAACAGTATAAATCTCTAACAGCGGCACGTCGTTTAAACGATTGCGATGCGTGCGGGGGACGGTGAATGACGCGTATCTCACCTGCATGCGTTTCAGTTGCTATTGAACAGTATTATTTTTCATATATTTAATCACATAGAAAAGATATCGCTAAATGTAATTGAATCAAAACTTACTGAGAGAAGTTTTTGTACGGTTCCCACACAACAAACATAATTTATTTCTTAGCATCAATACGTGCGCTTGTACTTCTTTTAAAAGTCATATCTTATTAATTATTTTTCTTTATAACATTTGTTAATAATATAAATTATCTCTGCTACATTATAATACTAATTTCAAAGGAAGAAAACGAAAAATTTTAACATTTTGAGGAGCCTACCGAACATGAGGTCGTGGGTTCGGATCCGCCATTCGACTACTGTCGTCAACCGTGTCTTAACACAAGCCTTAAGTTGCAGTGGTTAAAAGAAATATTAGTACATTTAATAAAATATTTTAAATAAATAAAAAAACACAGGCATCATCGGACTGCCGTCAGAAATGAACACTCAAAACAGATTTGTATTTCACTTTCTGCCAGCCAGGGAAACAAATTACGAATGCGCTCTTCGAATCAAGAAAGGCATTTAAAAGTTAATTGCTAGATCTTACAAAAATATCACTATGATCCACCCGGCTTTGCCCGGGTAGCGCTATTTATGTTGATTTCATGTTCGATGTACCACATAGTCGTTAGTTTACGATATATAGTTGACGAACAGAAGGTCTCCCGGCAGCATTGATCGCGTGACCGGCGTCTACCGCGGTCCTTCTGTTGACTGACCCATCCCTAAATGCTTTTACAAGTCATCAATTATGTACTGCTTTAATATTCCTTCACTTTAAAGCCATACATTTAAAACAACAGTGTCCAAATCAATCAAGGAAGTTAACAAACTAATGAAACAAAAAGGTTAACAAATATGTATATTTGTATGGTCATCTTAATCGTCATCTGATCTTAACGAAAAATGTCATCATCATCATCATCTTAACGAAAATTTCGTCGTCGTCATCATCGTCATCTTCATCGTCGTCGTCGTCTTAACAAAAAAATGTCATCATCATCTTCATCATCGTCACGTCATCATGATCGTCATCTTAACGAAAAATTTCGTCGTATTCATCATCGTCACGTCATCCTCATCGTCATCTTAACGAAAAATTTCATCGTCGTCATCATCGTCACGTCATCATCATCGTCATCTTCATCGTCGTCGTCGTCTTAACAAAAATGTCGTCATCTTCGTCACGTCATCTTCGTCGTCGTTTTAACAAAAATTGTCATCATCATCGTCTTCATCATCGTCACGTCATCATGATCGTCATCTTAACGAAAAATTTCGTCGTCTTCATCATCGTCACGTCATCATCATCGTCATCTTAACGAAAAATTTCGTCGTCTTCATCATGGTCACGTCATCATCATCGTCGTCATCATCGTCACTATAGTTACGGCTATAGTTTTTTTCCACATAAAGATGGACTATTCTTGGGTTGGGTTTGGTTAGGCCTTGCCTTTCGTTTAAATTCGTAAACTCCAAAGTATTTTCTAAGTAAGTTCATTCCACTGTCGCCTCCTATGAGATTAAAGTAGAAAAAAAACTATTAGATGAGTTGAATTATCCACGAAATAAATTTAGATAGCAAAATTTCCAATCGAGTACGTGCACCTTTGTTTGGAGACTAAAAAATTGCTTGCAGTAAAGTATCGAAGATAATTGAAAAGATTATTTCCAAAGTCCAATATGATTCAAATAGGATTTATGTTTCGTCTATGCTCACAAATAATGCATACCGATTTCAAAATCGATTCTCATTCAATATAATCGAATAAATTCTCCTTCGATTTATCGAAATTTATATTCTATACAAGATGGTCTGATGCACACTTCGATCAGAAAACTCGATTCTTCTTAATAATAAACTGTCTCTGGATTTTGATATCCGAAATATTTATCTATTTTTTATTTTATATTTGCGTATGATCCTAATATTGAAACAACTAAAGTTACTTATTATGGTGAACTGTCTTAAATGTACGTTTAATCGGAGCTGCAGAATCCTTGTTACTTTCTTCCCAGAACTTTTTTGGTTAGTACGATATTCTACAAAGTGAGCAGAAGAGATGCTAAACAATCTTGGACACCGCGTGTTGATTGTAGCTGTTCACTAGCGTCCAAATATACCTACATATGTAAACGCCGCATCTATACGTCTTAAAATACCATTAGTAAACCCTCAAATATAAACCCTCAACAAGATTACATTTACTTTCTTTGTATATCATTACTTGTTACTATCTTATTTGTATCGATTATATATGTACAACACATATATAATACTAGTGAACCGCCTCGGCTTCGCCCGGGTACCACTAATTATGTTGATCCGATCGCTACCAAACACAGGAATGTGCCAATCTGGACAATCCCTGTAAATTTCATCGAAATCGGTCCAGCCGTTTCAGAGTCTATAGGTCTATAGGGAACATACATACTTCGCTTTTTATATACTAATTTCTTTTCATAAAAAGTATCCTATGTTACTTCTAATACCTCCAAGAATATGTGTACAAAGTTTCATGATGATGGGTTGAGTAGTTTTCGCGTGAAAGCGTAACAAACAAACTTACATTCACATTTACAATATTAAGTAGGGATGTATGTAGTTTAATAAAATGTTGAACATTTAGTTTCTAAGCCTTAACGATTAAGGCAACAAAGCGGCAGGCATCACGTAGTCACACGTGCTCGACTCTCCCAGCGCCTTGTATGTGCTTTGTGCTAAATATTTACACTCCTTGCCAACTGTCTTCCACTCTACTGCTGTACAACTACAGTTCTAGAATGAATATTTAATTGGAGCAACATTTCATTTATTTTCAACAACATAGATATAGTTCACAAGTTGGTCGACTATAAAAGTTTTCCAATACACATTACATAAAACTTTGTTGCAAACTGAATTAATGCAGTGCTCAGATATTTTTTAAACAAAAATGTCTGGTACAAAAGAGGGAATACTACAAATTTATAGGAGAGCTCCGTCAATTAATGATGATTTATACTGACGTCCTTTAACAGGGAAGTCGCTAGATGTTCAACGGAACGGTTCCTGTACTATCTCCCTCATCCTTATATCGTCATCACCCGGCCGGTTCCTATTTTATTTGGAGTGACCAACCTCTGTTCTGCTACATGCATTTCTTCCATGTCTTAAATTGTCCATATACCAGGACAACACTCATCTTTCCTTTATCAAGACCGGTTACAAGAGAAATGGTAGAAAGCAATTAAAAACCGTTTGATCGTTTGCCTCTTCTCCCGTAAAAAAATAATCGAAACAAACATTTCGGTGACCGTAATGACGCAACAAAAGCTCGCTTAGATTGGTCAATCACAAGGAACATGGCTCATTCAAGTTCTGCAGCTAAGGACCCAAGGATTCACGGACCTTTGGACTACTCTAAACGTTTAGAATTGGTAACAGAAGAATATCAGTAACCAACGAGCAAGTATGCATTGATTTATTATGTTCATATTAAACTTTACGTAATACTCTAAAATAAGGCTCGTATGCTTTTGACATAATAACGTAATAACCACCGTTGTTACTACGCACTGTAATAAATCGTTGTAAATACATGTCAGTTTAAAACACACCGTAAGTTCCGTTTCACGTGTGACACCTACATTAAATAAGGTTGATAGTACAATTTATTTACATATTTAAACTACTTGGTACGTAGTATAACACACGCGAGTTGTGTGTTCGAAGCGTTATCAAATTGCTGTCATTAATTCTTATTCACGTCGACTGCTAATATATTTTATGGATTCGCAATAAATTTGAATATGGCAATAGATTCTTTTGATTGAAAATCGCTATGGTCGAAGGCGTGAATCTTTAGAGAATTAGAAATAGTACGAGAAAAGCGTTTGAAAAGAGAACGTTGTGTTGTCGCTCACATTTCCGGTTTGCCAGAAATGTATGAGTACGGTTCTGAAACGTAAAGTTGCGTAGCTGACTTCAGACAGCAAAAGTCTTTATAAGCACTTGTCAAAGGAAGGAGACTCAATTAGTCAGACAATAGCTACCGATCGAGCCGAGGCTCGGCCCTCTCGGGCACCCTCGAATCGGAAAGCTAAACGCGTATTGAGTGACAGCCCAAGCCGAGGTCCCCTCTCGGGGTCCCTTGAGCCCAGTCACTCCATGGAGCGTCCGCCGAAGCGACCTAAGAGCTCGGCGGCCTCCCAATCCGGTAATACTAGTAAGGTAACGGCCCGAGCCGAGGCTCCCCCTACGGAGGGAGCCCTCGAGCTAAGTTACTCTTAAAGAGGCTTAGGCTAGGCGCCCTCTGCGCCCTGCCGCCTCGAGCCCGGTGTAGCTGTAAATGCCTCCTCAAGGCAAACAGTGACCTTTCAGTCAAAAAAAAAAAAAAAAAAAAAAAAGGAGACTCAGTTTGTACTCCTGTCAACGGTCGTGACACCTCTTGAGGCCCGAGCCTTGACTGATTGTTATAAGCAGTCGTATATAGTGTGTATAGTATATTGTGTAGTGAGAATATTAGGCTACAACCTGTGTTAGATAGTTGTTTTTTTTTGTTACTGAAATTAACAAATGCTTCTCTGGTACGGACATTGTAATTTTTATTTTATTCGAATAACCAAAAACATATATGTATGTCATATTGATTTTTGTATAAATAAATATAAGAGTGGATTATCCGCATATATGAACGTGTAAACATTTTCTCAGGAATGAAACTTACCATACTAGCTGCACGTACGAATGAAATTATAAATATTCTATATCCTGTCTTGTGTGCGCAGGCAGGACGTTATGTTTGCGGAGAAAAATGTAAGCTTGTTTTAGATGTACACCAGCTTGGACGCCTAGAAATGGAAACAGTACTATTTTGTTTTGTAAACACGTAAACTTTTGTTTCTTTACCCTTTTGTTGGTTTATTATCATAATTAAAAGCTAAATCAACTTCCTACTAATTTCTATTAGTATTTTAAATTACTTACCAATTAAAAAAACACAGGCAGGCATAAGGACTGCTGACAGAATTGAATACTTAAAATAGGTAAAAGTAAAAAAACACAGGCAATGAGGCGCGACAATAGTTCAAAAATAAAATAAATAATAAACAGAAATAAACCCTCGTGTCTTGGTACTTAAAATCGTCGAAACTGTTACAAATTCAAAAAAGCATGTAGCTGGCGCATGTTGTTCAGACGAATCCATAATTTTAATAAGATTTTCCCCTACTAAATATCGTCTAAACGCGGCTAAAAAAGTTTTAACCTTAAATGTGGTGTTTACCAATTTATAGTACAGGCAAATAATTTTCTTTGCGGAAATTAAACAACAAATTAATTAATTTTGATCGCGTTCTAATGCCCGACGTTTTGAGTACGATTAGATACTAGTCGCGTAAATATTAAAAAATCATTGCGAACTTTCTTTCGTGGCCATAAAAAAATGAAGTCTTAGACAGCAAGTACTCAAATAAATAATTAATTGATTATAATGCAATTCAAAATTTACAAAAACCAATTGATAAACGGAAGGTTTTGAAATATTACTTTACTTAATTATAGATCAACAATACAAACAGGAGTGGCTGCGACAGCTTGAAGAAAAATGTATTCAATAAAATGTTTATTCTTAGTACAATAAATTAAGAAAGTAACATGAAATATTTCGTTACACAATTTACAATTAACACTCTCCCTAGTCAATACGATTACGTGCGTAATTTCGACTGTTCGGAAATTGTTTTAATTAAATCAATTTATTACGCCAATTTGTGGTTATTATAAATTGTTTCTAAACTAAACAGCTTTAGACGCTCAGCTGCTTAATTGAAACCCTCACTGTCGTGTCAATGTTTCCAATAAGTTATTGTTCCGTCTCTTACGCGGCGTCCGTTACGATTTCGAGAATATCCACCGCCCCGTAGCATTTAGTAATAACATAAACCCAAGTAACAAGCTCTGCTTACTTTGTTAAAGCGCTTAGAAGAAAAGAAAATGTATTTTCCCTTATCTACAAAGATTAAAGTATTAATTTTATGAAATAATTACAGTTAAATCCCGTAAAAATCCATAGAAATCCATAGAGTTTAGTAAAAAACATGTTTTACTTTGTGAGGCATTGCTTATTCTTGACGTTCTGACGTGATATGGAAGGTAAGTACGCACTGTGCCAACCCCACATAGGCGGGAAAATGGCAACGAGACGGGCATGATGGCGGTGTTGACAATGATGATTAAAGGTCTAAACTGCGAAAACTTGTTCTCTTCTGAGTGACTAAACCACGGTGAAGGTTTTCAGGTTTTATGGCATGTCACCCAACAAGTCGGCTACCATAAACAACAATTTAATGTTGCTATTATTCACAGGCTAAGGAGAATAATCCGAATAAAATATAAATTCACAAAAACCGACTAAGACACGATGGTAGTAAATAAAGATACGAAATAAGAGCTGTGGGTAAATTCATTACCGACATGTTTCAGTGGCTTATGCTTCGGCTTCTTAAATCAACAGCTTACGAGTCCCTCTGCGCAAGAATCATTCGGTTCATTGTTTTGGTCCATACCACAGGTGATTCAGACATTTCACTCTCTGAGACAATGACATAGACAAGAGCAATGAATTACGATACTAGCGCCAATATTAGGCTACAAATGTTTTAGGGTACGGACCACACAATGGTTATAGTTCAACTACTGTCGTGAACCATGTCCTAGCTCTAAGCTTAGTTGGAATGGTTATAAGAAATATTAGTAGATATCAATTTCATCGCTCCCAGGAAGGTTGACGTCAGCCAGCGATCGGCTGTACAAACTGTCAAAGTCAAAACAAATTGACCTGCCGAATTGACTATTTGTAAACATTACCGGACACCTATATATATAAACATGATACTAGTTCTATGTCTCGAAATAAGCGTACTTAAAATTGTAAAACATATTATAAATAATCCGCTACCGCTTATGCTTGCGCCACCAGATTAATGTTCAATTACAGAGAAACGTCTGTAGGTACACATTACATAATCGGTCCGCACTTATCTGTAGTGGTCGTACAGCAAAAACCAAGAAACGCTACAGGACCAGCCTCCTTTGGGATCTAGTGCACGAAGTTCTATTTCGGAGTGTAAATATTTATATCCCCTCATTGACTTATTTACGAACGAAGTATTTATAGAAATAAGAATGAATTGGTTATTTTTGTTTGTGTAACCTCAAGGAAAGAATAAAATTAATTTATAAATAAGCTATATTATAAAGAGAAATGGTTTGGATGTTTGCTTGCATTGAATAGGCTCTGAAACTATTGGAACGAATTGAAAAAAATACCCTTGCGAAGCCGGGGCGGGCCGCTAGTTAAATAATAAATTGGAAGACGGAGTGTTGCTATTACCTGGTCAGATTTTTCAATTGCTCTTTGTGAAGGAACTTGAGAACAAATTACTCTGAACAAATTTTTGGTTTTTATCATTTTGGTAGTTTCTAAAGTTTAGCTTAAAACAGCTGTTTCCCGCGACTTCGTCCGCGTGGAATTAAATTAAAACATATTAATCACTTCGCAGGACAAAAGTATATAATTGTATTTTTTTACAATAAAACGTAAAACATCAGTCTCAAAATTATATGTTGACATTACAACGAACAATTTAATTTAGAGATTACCACCAACTCTGCCTAAAATCGCTTAACGCAGTTAAAGATGTTTTCAGTTCAATAAGCATGTTGCTGACGCTGTCGCTAACGCATGTTGCGCATGTCGATCTCGCGAACCTATAATATTTACCCTACCTACTATCGTTTAACGTGGCTAAGGAGGTTTACACTTCAAATAGTAAAATGCTTATGTTATTTTACAACTTAAGGTAACCTTTGCGACATTGCGCTTTTGATACGGCGCCGCGTAGGGTTTTTAACTTTTTGCGCGAATTCCTAAATATTTTCCGAATCTGAATCGGTTCAGTCGTTTCGGAGATTACCCTGAATAAACAGACAGACAAAAATTTAAAAAATTGTATTTTCGTTATACTTATAACGGTACTTACCGTATATGTATACATCATGTGTATTGAGTATGGCAATGTCATTTTGATATTACATACAGACACTTCAATTTTATTTATCAGTATAGATAATGTCCCGTGAAACTTTCATAAACAAAATTTCTTGTCGACATAAATATGCGTCAGTGATCACTTATAGGCGACCCGCTGCTCGTTTACTTCTTATACCATTAAGTTAGTCACTACATAAAGTATTTCCTGGCATGTATGTCAACAGCTTTACTGGCATCAAAGCCTCTTTACCTTGTGAAACTGTAATGTTTTAACGGCCGTTTTAAAGCTTTAATTATTACATATAAAATAAACATTAATTATCGTATGTTTCTCTCCCTCCACTCATAATACTCGCATATTTCTCTGTTCATTTTTTACTCTTATCAATTTTCATTGCATATTTTAAGTCCCATTTATTACGTACAAACAAATTACTTAGCGCTTATAGTAGTGCGAACTAAATAGATAAATATCTCTCTTATTTGAACTAATCAGGATAGGTAGAGTCATTGTTATTGAACGAAGAGGTTCCGTTCTCTGTTGTTTTTAAAGAATGAGGTGAATTAAGAAGTGATTTGGCACTTCGGCTAAATTCACCAAGTACCTTTAATTCAAACTTCAAGTTCATTAAAATAATTCAATTTTGTATTACAACCACCCAAAGTCCACGCATTTTTGTTATACATTATGATTATACCACAAATGTGAATATAAAATTGCATGTTCGTAAATATACTATATGAAAATTGCTGAAGATGTTGACGTACGAACAAATCATGTTATATCTCACAATATTGCCTCATAAATATTTTACACGAACCAGTGAATCATTATTGTGTTCAACCATGTTCAACATATTTATGATCGTTTCAGACAGCTTAATTCACAAAGTAATTTATTAAATTAATTCACATTTTCATCGGGACTTTTTAATGTCAATTGGGTTAGCCAGATAGTAATCAACATACACGTACTAAAAGTATTGGGACGAACTGACTGGGAATCGAACCGGTAGTGGCAGTCCATGAGTTTGGGATCATAAAGGTTTCAGAGCATTAATGATAAATTAACAAGTTTTTCTGTAACGATGAAACGCCTTTTTAATTATATAATAATAACAACGCTGATGCATAATTGCTATACGTTTTTATCAGGCGTACTTGAAAGGAAAAGTGACGGCTAAACTGCAAGCTCGTTATTTTTACATTCTTATATCTAACTTTATCACAAAGCGGAAAAATAAATATTTTAAAGTAAAACGTCTAAATTCGTACCCAACATCGAATCCCAAATGCAGTCAAATACATTTAGATTTCTTTTAATTGGCTTTGGAGTCGCAGACAATTCATAATAAAGTACACGTCTAAAGAAATCACGTATACATATAAAAAAAAACTAAAACCTGTTCAGTACAAGTTACTAGGCCAAATCTTGCCATTTACGCGGTCAAAGTATGGAGACAAGTAATGAGCCGGAAAAATGAAGGCTCATTCTTAAAGGTCTTGCAGCTAACATTTATGATGAATGGGTATTATCGGGTGTCGTCATATATAGCGTCAACCTTATTTATTGAGTTAACCGGCGCTTCAGAACAGTTCAACTATTAGATGTAGTTACAAGCGTCCCACCCTGGCTTCGCGCAGGTAGCTAGCAATTACGCTAACATTATTTATTCCATGGAAACCTTCGACCATTACATGCACGGTTCAAGTGCGATGGCTCAATCCTGGCAGAGTTTAATTATTATCTTATATTATAATCTCTATTAATGCTTACCCGATTTTTTTTGGGGGGTAAATCTTAAGATTTACCCTGCTTCTGGAGAAAAGACAGGGTTATATGAGGTTCTACTCACTAAAACCCCCTCGGTGGACATTCTCGAGTTTGATGGACGGGGGCTTCGGGATCTCAAGTGGACAGTACCGGATCCCCTTGCTCTTTTCCAGTGCTACGGCAACACAAGACCACGCCATGTTACCGTTTAACACGTATGACTTTGAAGGTAGTCAGGACTATCACCCTAACTGCTCACAACCCCAAAATTCGCTATTGCGACCAGAAGAGTCGATGGGAGCCCTAAGAGTCATGGCTACCGAGCGAATGGCATGGACCAGCTTATCCTCTGTGGACGCGCGAGCGAGATTGGCCCTCTCCCGTTTCCACTCGGCAATCTCCTTCTGGTCCATTCTTGTTTTTCAGGCACTACTGCTAAAATCCTGCCCGATGTCTCTCCCTATCCTAGTAATTTAATCGAACACTCATCGACTCTCTTGTCTTCAGTATTTTATTTATTTATCGTAAGCCATGTCGAAAAATAAAGTATATATCACTAACCAAACCAACGAAAGCGTTACGTTTTTCGATGACAATCTTGTCCATTCAACACATGTCTAGTCCACGAAGCTCCTCCATGTATACCTCAAACAAGTAATCGATTTTTCTAATGATGTCATTCGCGCTCCCAAGGTTTATGTAAACGAAATATGATTCGGATTTTTAAATTTTGTTTCGTGTTTATAGGGAAGTATGCGTAAAAAAGTATAACGATTATGCTACGACGGTTTTATACGAGCATGTATAGTTTGTTTCAAATCGAGGTGGAAATTTTGTAAACAAACAAACGTCACTATACATGGAGGCCATTACAGTTTTTATATTTTCATCGGAAATTTTGCACTTTTGTGCGATAACGTGAAATGAACTTGTATAATATAGATGACTATATAATAATACTTAAGGGAATGTGAGAAAAAGTTGCTTATCGATAATAATTTGAAAGTTACCCATTGTTTACAAAATTCAATTTTTATTTCGAACAAACTCCACGTGCTTTATTGTAGTCTTTGTTGACTCAGAGTGGGTAGGCCTCCCAAAAGATGAACCGACGATCCGGTCAAGGTTGCGGGAGCCTGGATGTGGCGATCAAGGGAGGCCTACGTCCAACAGTAGACGACTGACGACATGCAATAGAGTAAAAAAATATAAAATCTTCTAAGTACTGAATATGTTTAGATGCCATTGAAAAACATCCTAAAGCCAATTTGCAAGCATTATTCAGCTGTCTATTGATCTTATACCAATGACCTTACCTATTTGACCTTGTACTTTTGGCAGGATGCCAATTATCTCTACTTACAACCTCCTTACTGAAGATATTTGAATCGAGACTTCTTTTGACTTTTTCGTAATATCAATTATTTCGTTACAAACTTTACCACAAAGCGTTGTCACATCAAAGAAACCGGCTGACTGCATCGAACCGCGTTTCTAAAAGTGGCATGCGTCTGAACATAGCTCCCACTAATTAACGTTAGAAAAAACATTAGACGGTAGAAGTGCGAGTGGGACGGAAGAAACGTACTACGGTATAAGTGCGAATGAGACGGAGTTCAGGCAAACTTCCAAGATGAATTTGATGTTTCGCAAGAACTTCAGCGGGGAGAAGGCCAGCAGCGGAGGGGGAGGGGGCGGCGGGAAAGCGAAGGGAGCGCTGGGAGCCGGGAGGAACGCCAAGCGGCGCGAGCGTGACAGGTTCTGTATGGAGGAGCACCACTATAGGACTCATCTGTTCTTCTCCGCGCCAAGGACAAGTGCGCAGTACACGGACTCAGGTAACATCGTGTTGTGTTTATTTATTGTGTATGTTACGGTCAATGTGATTTACTCGGGAATTATGTGTAATATGAAACCTGTATAAACATCTATGAGACGAAAGACATCACCACACATACAACTGTATGGTTTACGTGATTGCGTATTTCCTCTGTTGGTAACATATTGTGTGTTGTAATTGTAAAAGATTGCGGTGACAAGTGTCTTGTAATAAGTCGTCTATATGAGAACTTTCAAGGCGCGTTATTTTCTCATGAAAGTGTGTTAACATCGCCATGATTTTGTTTACAATCTCCACTAACTCGTCCATGTACTGGCACTTTATTTAACTTGAAAGTCATAGACGTAACTTCCCATCAGGCGAACTATCTACACTTTTCATCACTTTGTAGTATTAGAAATAATTAAATATACCAATTTATTCGATACTAGTGACTCGCCCCGGCTTCGCCCGGGTACCACTAATTATGTTCATCCGATCGCTACCAAACACAGGGATGTGCAAATCTAGACAATCCCTGTAAATTTCATCGAAATACATAGTTCCAACCGTTCCGGAATCTATAGGCCTATAGTGAATATCTTCACTCATACTTCGCTTTTTATATACTTTTTTTTTCATAAAAAGTATCCTATGTTACTTCTTATACCTCCAAGAATATGTGTACAAAGTTTCATGATGATAGGTTGAGTAGTTTTCGCGTGGAAGCGTAACAAACAAACTTAGATTCACATTTATAATATTAGTAGGGATGATGAAGGATTATTTGTTTGGCAGTAACTTGTAATCCAAGGAAGAGATTACAAGATATCAATTCCCACGGATCGTATATATTCCGATTATAATTTTGTAATGTACACCATACATTATCATATATTAAAGATCGTAGTACAAGGTACGTATACTACGTAAAGTACCACCTTTACAGATACATTACGATATTCCTAAAACAAAAAGGTTAACAACAACCATATTAATTGACCCTCTCTAATATACTCTGATATTTAAAAAAGAATATTATAAGTTATAAAGTTTAATATATATATTTAAGGCATGTATTTAAAAAAAATATTTCATGACATCAACACTCCAAAGATTCCATGAATTCGTTCACTATTAATAACTTTTCCAGGCGGATGTGAAATGTTTATATTGGCGTGTCTATAAATCTAACTATAACGCGAATATAAAGTCATAAATCACACCCACTTATTTAAAGGAAAGTACCCGATGAGCTCGGTCTTCTGTAAGATGGATGGAAGAATACGCAGGTAACGCGTAGGTCAGAGGATCTAGTCGAGGTTGCGGGAGTAGGTATACTGGATGAGGGCCACAAGTGTTTGATCTTTGTAGCGATTCCCCAGTATTTGTCCGAAATAAGTCGTATCAAAGTAATATTATCGTTTAACGTTACTGGAGTTGACAGAAGTATCAAGATCTTCCAACTATCCGCTTCACATCTCTTTCTCTTCTCCTCTTTGGTATCTCCACGCTTTCTCCTGGATAAAGCTGACTATAGATAAGTCCAGTGATTGTCCCGGATATTAATGGATAGCGGTACGTAACATAAAGTGGAGTTGTCTTCTATTAAATAAATTAGCATATAAAATACTTGAAATAAATCGGTAGAACTCGCATTAACCTTGTAAAAGCTTCGGCAGCATTAATGAATATCACACGAAATTATTTCGGTAGCTAATAGCCATGTATAAAATGTGCGTGTGAATAATCAACACGCCACATACTATATCTTATACATTTATCGCACCGTAAACATAATACCGTGAAAATGTGCCAGTTTTATATCCAATATATGAATCAGAACAATGGAAACCGCGAGGAAGAAACAGATTTTTTATTCATTTCATTAAGGAGGGACTTGCTAGTTTGCATAAAGTATAACAGCTATTATTAATAATAGGTTAACTCAATACTAACATGTCCGTTTTGACAGCTTCTAGCTCCTACAACTACAGCAACGTAATTAGTGTCGTGAACCAATAAGTGAGATACCAGATTACCGAGAAATCGATTCATAAATTCAAGAGCCCGAGTGGAAGCTTCTTACCAAAAATAATTTCAAAACGGATTCGACACGCATTTACTAA
Organism: Papilio elwesi; assembly: GCA_029849275.1. Lineage (NCBI taxonomy): Eukaryota > Metazoa > Arthropoda > Insecta > Lepidoptera > Papilionidae > Papilio > Papilio elwesi. The sequence continues at coordinate 10,308,941 of CM056697.1, forward strand.
AAAAAATGTCAACTTGACGTGTTAGCAACTATATTAAACAAAAAGGTAATGCTTATTCCTAACAGCGTTTTGCTTCTCATTACAGAGCGATGCGGTCCAGTGTTGGGCGGTGGTACGGGCCCCGAGCCGGAGCCGCCGCAGCCGCTGGTGACGCGCGAGCCCGGCGTGTCGCTGCTGCGCTGGGAGCGACCTGCGCCAGAGCGCCGCCGCACCGAGCCTGTATCGCTCGCCACGCTAGAGAAGGATTGCTTCGTTATACCGGCGCACGCTCTTGACAGGTTCCTGCCAGACGGTGTACCGGTATGTAGCCCTGCCATAACTTTACATCTACTGAGAAACAAACTACTTTTTGACCCAAATAGGACAAAACGTTCATCATAAGCCTGTATCAATCCACTTCTGGACATGAACCATCAACAATGTAGCTTCCTGTTGGTCTCACAAGGTTATCCGGTCCATCTGGACGGGCCCACACTTCTGGTCCACATCTGTGATCTCCTTTCCGAGATTTTCTTTCCCCATCTAAGCTTATTGCAACCTTCGCTATTATTGCAAATCATCAAACAAATAATTCGTAACGAAATATTTATCTGGTTTGAAACGTTTCTCATATTTTTGTTCAATTAGGACTTCCACATAAGAAAGTAACTACTGTTGTAAGAGTTAAACATTCATTTGTAAATAAAACTGCAAGAAATTCTTAAACAGCAATTCATTTTTTTATTAATGCCGATAACAAGTAAAAGAAATTATTAAAAACTATGTAAATTCTCAATATTGTTACCAAACTGATTTAATATAGCGATAATTTTCAGCTGCCAGTACCTCCACCCACGCCGGAGAAGGGAATAACAACGAAAACTACGCAAAACTCCCTGAGCATTTTGGAAATTGCGGATCCGAAACTATGTATACTGGCGCATTTAATGAGTCCCCTGGAGCCTATAGAGCCTATACTAGAATCGCCTCTAACTAAACCTTTGATCAAACAGAAGATGGCCGCTGGAGAACTCCTCAGTGATATAGCCCAAGCGAATACAGCAGTTGGGGGAATGCTACTAGCAAATATGGAGAAAAATTCAGAATTTCCTTTCATATCTTATTATGTGATAAACACGACTCAAACAGATCCACTGTTGTTTTATAACAATTTAAGAGGCGCGTCACTGAGTAAATTCGACCCGAAGACCATCAGGTATACAGCGGCACATACTTTAGATTTGTACAGCGAAGTTGCCATGATATGTAGACCGCCTTTTAACGATTTAGCCGGTGGGCCGAAGAAGTCACACACGCCCACAACTGGCTTCATTATTAGCGTGTATAAGGTGAGAATTAAACATCTGTATGTTTAATAATTTACAGATCAAAGAAACAAAATACAATACGACTTCGTATTTTCAATACTAAAGAAAACATTTAAATGGATTCACCCTAATCGAAAACTTGTGTGTAACCTAAATGTAAATTGATTGAAATTCATTAAAACTTAGCCTATTCATCATTATTTCCTTAAAATTATATATATTCTATGTTAAGTTTACATGCAGTTTTCTGTAACGTTCCAGGTGTTCGAAGGCGACGACGGTGAACGGTTCGAACGGAACTGGCTGTACTGGACGGGAGCGAGGATGCTGTACAGACATCTACCGCACACCGTCGGCATGAGGAAGATAGCACTCCACAAATCGGTGGCAGCACACGGCGATAAAATGTATTTACTGGTTTGTGAGTGCGCCAACTTGTTAGACGACTTGTCCGGCGCGGCCATGTTGGTGACAGCCCTACGCGCTCGTCTCTGCGGATACACCGGACTATACAAGCCCATACAAACATTCTAGTAGAGGGCCCAAGGCCAAACAGGCCTTGATTGTGTTATTAAGGACTTTCCGACAGGATTTTAAAATAACAGAAGGGATCGCTATTGTTTTCGCTAATCGTATTCACGTTTGAAATGTAATAATGCAATAATTTAAATTTAAGATGTTAGTTGTAATTTTATTAAAATACACTATTCACGAATTTTTAAATTAAATTGTAGGAATACTTTATGTATTAGAAGTCGATATTGCTTGAATAAACTGATCATTGCCAATCGATTAAAATTTAAGTCTAATTCGAATAATATTGCTTTGTTAATATTTATTAAGGTGTGATAGACGAAAAATTAAAAATTATAAAGTAATTTTGTAAGGTAAAATATCTGATGTTTGGACCAACAACGCTTTAACACTTGGTCAACATCAGCACAAGTTGTGAGAAATGGACCAAAGAACTAATTATAGAATAAGATCGTCCACAAAGGTCCTACCAAAAATATCCTTTATAAATAAATAGTAATAATGCCGGGTTTAAAGGTACGTCGTGAATGCTATCTCTATCTTTTTCTGTACGAATATCTAGAACGCTTTGCATGCTGTGCAACGCCCATCGAAGTAAAGGCAACGAACCTGTAGGAGCCTTTGTTATTACAATAATAATAATGTTGTTAATATATATTAAATTAAAACAAGTCGTCAATTCGTTGTTAAATATTTTATGAATTAAAAAATTCAAGGTTATAATCATATGTCTATTGCCAACATGACGGGTTGTTTTCCGTTCGGATATTTTTGGCATGACCTAAATAGCGTTTGCGTGATTTATTATCGAAGCGCGTTGTGTTCTTACTAACAAAAATTAAGATGAGAATTTTTACTACTAATAAGCTTGTAATAGGTATATATTTAAACTTAAGTGCAAAAAACATTCACAGATTTGCTAAAATATTTCAAAGAACTTGTACCTATTTGCAAAAATTATGATTTTTCAGAGAAATAAATATGGTGACAGTCAAGATAAAATTTAAATAATTACTCAATAGATTTACATACCTAAAGGTGTGATTAGTCTTTGAATTACTCGTTAGTATTAAAACTTTAAGAACTGATAAATACTAACTCCTTCACATATTCTTACATCATTAAAAAATGTTCAATCCTTTCGCTAACTAAAAACATATTCCCACAAATTGTAATCGATTCTAGTAAATCTTTATGATAAATAACTAAAAAAGTTTTGCTTACCTACAAATCAATTCAGGCGATTACTTTCAAAAATTGTGGATTACACCGTTAATTATCGCTAAATGAAGTTGAAGCAGGAAACTCGGCAACGTCGTAAAATAATTACCATTGCTACTTTAATATTAATTTAAAAGAAATATAGGAAACAATAAAGTTCAGAAAGATATGTATGTTCATTGGCTACGTGAAACGGATTCAAAAAATGTGTATTACCCTAACGTCCATCTGTGAAATTGTATTTTTATTTTAACACGGATTAAGTTTTACTGTATGTACATATCCAGAAAACATATCAAAAATGCAGCTTCGAGATCAATAATGTCTTTTTAAACTGTGGCCAAGTAATATATAATATATATAAATAACGATCGACTTAAAACATAATTTCAACGGATCATCCTAAAGAAGTGTAGTGTTTTTTTTTAATTTCAAATAATCGTAATTTTGTTAATTTTAATTTTAATTAATGTTCAGAAGCAATAAGATAAAATCCTAATAATGAAAATTGATGTGCATTAACAAAAGTTTGTTAAACAGCTTTATAAAAATTTTGATAAAACTGTTATGGCGCACATGTGTAAGCTGCTTGCTTATAAAGCACTATACATGACAAAATTTACAGAATAAACGTGAAAAAGAAACATTTTAAAGCTTTCAATCATTTTTAAATTTCAATGTAAAATAATATTTAAATCAAAAAACAAAATGCACGGTTATGTACAAGAGTAATAGACGAAAGTTGTCTTTTGTAACTATTAAGACAATTATTTACTCTTAGACATGAAATTATTAATTTAATTATCAAATTATTCTACTGTAAATGGCAAAATTAATGTAATAAACTTATTATTATTATTAGTCGATATATTATCCACATTTTCGTTCTTTCTTTACAGCTGATAGAACGTAACCCTGTCCTTTGAACCATCATTTAAGTGAAGCTTAAATTATTTTTGCAGGATTTTATTTGGGCCCACTTGGTAGCGTTCAAAACAGATTATGCTATTAAAAATGCAAATACTATTATCATATATTCTTTTTGTGATATCTAAACGGATTATGAGTTTAAAATTTCAAAAAAATAAAATTAAAAAAAAGCCGATTTCTTGATATATTTTGCGAGTCCATTCATGTAGCTATGGCCGTTACCGTAAAAATACATGTAATAAATCGTTTTTTTCTTTAAAAAAAATGCACGACAAGGTGGTAATAGTATCAACTTTGAATAAGCAAAATGATAATTGTACCATTTATTCTAAGATGAGATACATAAAGTGAAATAAGATTGTGTAATATGAATAGCTATTGTTAAGGTTTCTTTTGCGAAAATATCTTGGTGGGCTTTCTAAGGCAACTGTAATGTACCAGATTTTTTATTTAATACCTAAACACTGCAAAGTCATGATAAGCTGACTGTTACCTATTATTTTTTATTGAATTTGATTATCCAATATGTAACAAAAACCCTGCTGTTCCTATTTTTTAGGAATACACCGCTACGGTGTACTGTAACTGAAAATCGTAACGTACTTTGATAAAATTAGGTACACTGATTAAAATCAACATAACAAAAAAAATAACTTCTGCACTTTTACGAGTGATCCGCCCCGGCTTCGCTCGGTTAGCCATTTCGGAATCTATATATCATTTCGGAATTACCGGAACCGTACATACATATTTACATGTACAATTTCCGGGATGAATCTATGTGCTATTTCGAACTATAATCTACATTGTGCCAAACATCAGAACTGTTCAGACGTTTTGCGTGAAAGGGTAAAATACATCCATACATACAAACTTTCGCATTTATAATATTAGTATAGATATGAGTCAGACTCTGCTAACAAATAAGTAAGCGGCGTCTTTTAGACAAATAAAGCACGCGGCTCTCTTGAGCGCACGCACCGCCACCCCTTTCACTGAGCAGCCGTCGGAACCATGACGTCGACCATGCGGAATTGCAGAGGTAAAGAATATTTAAAATTACATAAATGTAATTTATATAATAGTGATTGAATATTTATTAAGTATTCTTAAGTTGAACAGTTTTTCTAAACGAAATGATTTTTTTACGATTTAAAATAGATTCTGATCATGAATTTGGTAGGAATAACGGGGTTTTTGTTACGTACGTAAAAAAATGTGTAACAACTAGTAAAATATTATATTGCACAATAGCAACATTTTTGGATTCTTATTTGAAGTAACATTCTAAAAAAATCTGATCGCTGTCTGTACATGGTAGATATTTGAAAATAACTATTATTGGGGGGCCGTATAAACGCAATAAAACCCAAAACAATGATTATTAGATTTTGTGTCTGTTTGTGCATTTGTTACCGTTAATCTCAGAAACGGCTTAACCGATTTAGGTGCGGTTTTCACTAACCATTAAAAATAAGTACTGCCTTACTATTTTTATTTTGTAATAAAATTAATTCAAAAGTGTACATAATGTAGGGTTTTAGACTTTAAGCGTAAAATAGTTATTTCGCATTGGTTAGCTTCGGAAGCTAGTAGTTGATTACGGGCTAAGCTCTAAATAGAAAAAAAAACATTTTCGATTTATTTTTATAATAAACGAATAAAGTGATTCTGTCTTTTATTTTACGTACCTTTTTATTCTGGCCAGGGAATTAATACAACCACACAATGTGACTGCAATTATTATATGTATTGTTTTTAGGTTAGCCATCCAATGCTCTCTGATGACAATCACAGTAGCGGACCTCAGCATAAGTTGTCTTGCTTGAACATTGTTATACCTGCTATTAGCAGGTTCAGCTAGTTTTTTACTTATTCGGCATAAAATTTTAAAAACTCAGAACCCGATGGCACTGATCAGTATCCAATTATGAATCTTAACTAGGCCACGATCCTCTATTTCTCTCTTCCCCCATTGATCGCCACAAATCTCGGCCCTCGCAACTTGGACCAAATCATCGGTCCATCTTGTAGGTGGCCTACCACCGCTGCCTGAACATGGCCATCATTCCAGGATTTTTACGACCCAATCGGCCATCCGTTCTGGAAGTAATGTTTCCGGCCCATTGCCACAGTTTTGCAATTTTTCGGGCAATGTGGCAAAATGATTTGGTTCTTACAGCAGGTCATTTCTGATATGGTCTCGCAAACTCCGAACATTGCCCTCTCCATTGCCTTTTGAGTGACCTTGAGCTGTCTAATGGAGTCAACAGTGAGAGAACACATCTTAGTGGCGAAAGTCATCACGGGGAACACACAATGGTCAAAGTCACTGTCTTGAGACACTGAAGTAAGTGTTGGGATCCAAGTCTAATTCGACGATTGACATCCTTCTCGAAGTTGGACCTACCTAACTGGACAGTTTGTCTTCAAGAGTCTTCATATGGATGTTAGACATAATTTTGGTCTTGTCCAAATTCATTTTACGACCCACTCGGTCGGTGGCACTATAATCTATAAGCGACGATTCAAGATGACCCTCGAAAACAAATTGTTGACATAGATCAGGAGTGCTATGGGCCTGTAGTTCTTTAGGAAAGCATTATCACCTTATCCATGCAGATATCACGTCTTCACCACAATAAGATATAAGTATAGTACATAAGCATATTAATATACGATAATTTATTAAAGTTTTTCAACACATTATCACTAAGCTAACAAAAATATTACATCTACACACAATCTGCTTGTTATATCAATATCCTTTGAGCCCTCGAAATCTTCTGCGATTGTCAAGCTGAAAAATAAATCAATTTCTCATTATACTTTCAACACTTTATAATTTAAGAAGTATCATTGTTCAAGTGTTATACTAAAAAAGGCCATATTAAGAGTACCCATTCCCAACAAGTGTAGATGTATGAATGAAGAAGTCATAGATGGTAGGTTTTTTTATTTCAAGTATCACTATGTAATACTGCATATTGTTGTTGTAAAACATGTGAGATATGTCAAAGATGCACACTATAGTAACAATTTGGAGTTGTTGGGAGCTGAGGATATTAGTACAGGATATGCTCTTTTAACATGTATTGATTGGTTTTTCTGGGCCATGCAAAATGAAAACCTATATGTAAACCCCATACGTCATCAGAACCATCATAAATCTAGGAGCTTCAATCAATGTAGGTAGATGGAAAAGCACCATCTATGCACAATTGGACAAACAGATTGTGTAAGTTAAGATATCTTACCAGCGACCTCTTGCACTCAAAAAAAATCTGCCGTAATTGATGACACTCATCAGAGATTTGTCCTTCCTGTAAGCATTGCCTTGGGGTCTTTTTATCCTTAAACACATTTATCATTAACATCGTAAGGTAGGTATCAAGTAAATTATAGAAAAATAGTAATAAGTTATGTCACATGAATTGCTTTTATAAAATCATGTAAGAATACTAACCTCTTTACAACAGGGACTATTTAATAAACAAAGCTTTAGATCGGCTCTTATTGAAGCACACGCAGTATCATCGGCCAATTTTACTTCGTCCGGACCAAACACAACCATTTTTATTTTAAAATTGAGTATCGGATCACTTTGCTTCAATATATAAATTTCAAATCATAACTCGATAAGAGATTACGTTTTATTATGTCCCTGTAAAATACAACGATTTAATGATTTGGTTACTTCACTTATAAATAATATTATTGTCTGTTATTGACATTTTGACATTACAAATTTTTGACAGAGCAATGAAGGATACTTTATTTTTAAAGAAAAGATGGCAAACGAGCAACGGTTAACTCGATATCGAGTGACGACTGCCCAAGTGCCCATAGGCAACAAAATATAAAAGTAATGAGTTGAATTATTAATAGGGGTATTTGTTAAATCCAGTTCCCTTATCAAACCTTTCCTTATTAAAAAGGGATATGAAACGAAAGAAGAGAAGAATTAGGGTTGAGGCACTTTACTCATCACACAAAACGCAGAATACTTCTACTTCACGCCTGTTGCCTGGTATTATACAAGTTATTCTATGGTTTAACCATTGAATTTTGACAGCTATGCCTAAATATCACGTAACCAGGCCATGTAATCTTCTGTAAAAAAATGAAGTTTACAATCAGCTGCTTTCGTTAATCATAATATAATCGTTATCTAATGCCAAGTCAATGTATGAAATGCATATTCTCGTAATATTTTGAAGTGCTTTAATGTGATTTAAACTAAAAATGATAAAAGCACTACCTGTATTTACAAGGAAACTATCACACGTATGCAACTTGAAACCTTTCAAGGAAACAAAATGGTTAATGCCTGATGGGAATCCAATTGGAGTATATGTTTACAATTGTGTTGCCGATCAAAAGGTTCCAGTGATATTAAACGACCCAACTATTGCAACGTGGTATTCTTGCGGACCCACGGTATATGACTCAGCTCATATAGGCCACGCGTGCTGCTATGTGAAACTAGATATTTTACAAAGAATTTTGAAATCATTTTTTAACATTAAGTTAGTCACTGCTATGGGTATTACTGACATTGATGACAAAATTATAAGAAAGGCTAAAGAAACCAATACCGATTTCAGAATAGTAGCTAAGAATTATGAAAATGAATTCTGGCTGGATCTAACAAGCTTGAATGTAGAAAAACCTATGATTATTACTAGGGTGTCAGAATATATGCCTACAATACAAAGTTTTGTTAAAAATCTTATAGATTCCGGCATAGCTTACATTGCTAATGATGGTTCTGTATATTTTGATACAAGCAAATTTCCTACATATGGAAAATTACAAAACATGCAAGACAGTGGTGAGCCAACGACCCATGAAAAAAGAAACAAAATGGATTTTGCTCTTTGGAAAGGTTTTAAGCCAGGTGAACCTTACTGGGAGACTTGTTGGGGGAAGGGCAGGCCGGGTTGGCATATAGAATGCTCGGCCATGGTCAGTAAAGTATTTGGCTGCCAAATAGATTTTCATGCAGGAGGTATTGATCTCCAGTTTCCGCATCATGAGAATGAGGAAGCTCAGTCATGCGCCTTCCACAGCACACAACAGTGGGCCAACTATTGGATTCATGTTGGACATTTAAACCTGAAAGATGTGAAAATGTCAAAATCTTTACAGAACACATTATCGATACCTGATTTTCTTCAAATATACACGGCTGATACCTTCAGGATGGCATGTCTCATGTCCAACTATAGATATCCAATGAAATATACTGATGAAGTTATGAAGACTGCTGAAAGTGTACTGAAGAAATTTAAATTTTTCCTTAATGATGTTTTAATGTATGTAAATAAGTGTGATTCAGGACATGGTGACTACAATAAAAAACTTTTAGATGAACTGCAAAAGATAGAAAGTAATAATTTGGAAGCTTTGAAGAATGATTTTGATACAGCATCATGCATAAATTCCTTACTAAACTTAGTAGCACTTACTAATAAAATAATGAAAGCTGATACAAAGGACCACTATCCTGTTCCTGTAATACTGGTTGCCCAGTACATTAATAACATCTTAAGAAACTTTGGTTTGAAATTGCAAGATACAAAAGAAAATGGTATGTCCAACTTATTAATAGACACTTTAGTTGATTTTAGACATACAGTAAGGCGTAATGCTCTTGTGCGGAAGGATAAAGAATTGTTAAGTGCATGTGACACGGTCAGAGATAAAATGAAGACTATGAAGGTTCAAATCAATGACAGCAATAAAACACCATCATGGGTGTTTAATAAATAAATGTAAAAATAATTGGTCAATTTATTTGTCACCACCAAAAAATTATTTTATTACAGAGATTTATATAAAGCCATTCATAAAAGAAAAATTAAAAATTGAAGATTAGAACTTTCCTTGCCTTACCCTATAAACACTGGAGCTCTTACAGAATGGCTGTTTTACTGATGGTCAACTTGTAAGCCTTACTAAAACTATGACCTGTGGTATATCACTTTATTATATGAGGAAAATTTCCTGGTGGTCTCAAATTGTTACATCTTTATATATATAATTCTTCTGTATGTGTGTTGACAGTGAACTCCTCCTAAACAGCTGAACTGATTTGGGTGAATTTTTGTGTGTGTTCAAGTGGATTCGAGGATGGTTTAGATTCACAAATAAATCCAGCAGATGGCTCTGCAATCTGTATGTATGTATTCATTCAATGCATTTAATTAGTCTATGTATATAAGAGGCGATGTTACCTGTAGATTCTGAAACGGCTAACCAGGCGAAGCCGGGGCAGGTCACTAGTAGAAATATAATTATGCTGGATAAAAGTGTAGCAATGAGTACAGCATCCATGGCAATAAAAAGGGGGAGGGGGTGTGAAATAGTTTAAAACCCAACGCCTATACAATTACATTTTTAGCATATTAGCCATGTTACAAATACTAATATTAAGGTGCCTGGTATAAGACAAAATGAAAGATGGGAATCTGTCAATCATTTTTATTCACATATCTTTCGTTACATTTGCGTTTGGTGACTAGATTGTAATGTAGTTTTTCTCATCACAAACAAATTATTAATTTTAGTCAGTAAACATTCAAACTGCTGTCTATCTTACCTATATCTAACAATCAAAAAATTTTAACTTAATGTTTTAAAGTTAAAACAAATCACTGTGACTGTAGAATACAAGTAAACACATTTTTGAGTTTTTTTTATTCCATCATAGATTAGACAAAAAAGGGGCACCCTATTATCATGTCAAACCTTCTTACTGTCAAACATTTTGATGACAATACTTGAAAAGCAGTTGACAATTGTTTTTTTTAAATTTGTATTTATGGCAAGTTTTCATGTAAGATACACACTTTTAGAACATAATATCAAGCACTTAAGATGAATTATTATGTCGCCTTCACAAAAATAACACTTAAAACAGATAGGAATAGGTAAAACAGAAAAAAAAATGGCTTAGTTCACCTCAGTCTTATAACTTCCAATGCGAGAATACACAAAAAGTGTGTTCATAATTTAGTTGTGACGACACGAGCGCAACTTCTAAACATTAAGTACAATTGACACGATTATATTCAAATCAGATCGATATCATGATTGCATTTCACTTGGCAACGACACATTTCCAAGTTTCAAGTGTAGTGTTTCAAGTATTACACTACTTTTGAGAATACTGTTAACTGTGCAAAAAACTATATCTTCCTTAATTATGATAATTTGAAGCAATCTCTGCAACACGACCATGTCCGATGATATTTTGTATTGACCAGGTCACATCGTACGGAGTAGTCACTGTCTGATCGGACCAAACGACATAAAGAAACGGGAAAAAGCAATTGGAATAATTCTCTGGTCTCAAATATTAAAAAAACCATTGATATTATACTTTAAAGCCAACAAGAGCCTTAAAAATTGAACCATAATTTAATTTTATATTTAAAGGCTTCCAGGGAACCAAATTTAAATCTTTGTAGTTGACCATCAATTTAACTTGAAATAAACTTTATTTTAAATGTAAAAATTATTTTAAGTTAATTAAACGATTTCTTATATATACGCGTAAATACACATTGAAATTAAAGTTATTTAACGCATTTTATCAAGTTTTTTAAATGTTTTTGTTACCAGCGTTTTGCAGCACTTAGTGCCTGACGTCCCGATGTTAAAGTTGCTGTAGAAGTATCCTCTTAAATAATTAAAAAGAAAAGGGTACTTCGGATAAAATCCGCAAAATCAGTTAATTTTAATAGTTAATTTAAGTTCAAATTTATGTATGTACGGCGATACTGGTCTCCGTGTTTTTTACTTCTAATCCCAAAGTATTGAAATACATGCTTTAAATTTTAATTGTCTCTACAAATTCATTTTGTATACATGCTGACGTTAAGGTTAAATTATTTTTTTTATGTACAACAGATTGACTTATTGTTAGAAACTAAATATAATTGATAACTGTACTAATTCAACAAAACACAGCCTTAGTGAAATGCATAATAAACAGAGAGAAAATTTTGTGCGCCACGTCAAAAGGCAGATAAAAAGTGATCGGTAACATTCAATTGGTAGCTAAAACGGCTCCATTCTTGTCTTGAATCATGTTTTCCGCTTTATACACCTTCCAAGCGACGAGATAATCTCGAAGTAACTTGAATAGGTTGTAGTAATTAATGAAAAGAAGGAATATTATGGCCATGAAGTTGTGCCACGCCACAGAGCTGAATAATAAACACAGCTGTACCACAACCAGCGACAGCTGCATACTTACCAGCAGGCATAACAGATTCGAGGGGTTTATGAATACCGCCTGTAACAAGACAGTAAAACATTCAAATCATCAATGTGACGTAAAAGAATCTATAGTATTGTTGTCGCTCACATTTCCGGTTCGCCGGAAATGCATGAGTACAGTACTGAAACGTGTAGTTGAGCTAACTATAGACGGCAAGAGTCTATATGAGCACTTATCAAAGGAAGAGTCGTGTCTTGTCAAATTTCCAAGTTCTACCCTTTAAAAAAAATCTCTTCCTCCCTTTTTTTATGGGGTGCGCGACGCCCGTTGTAACAAAACGATTTGAATCTTCGTTCAGCGTCAGTGTTTCCGTTCACCTAGGACGTGTGTACCTTCAAGAGAAGAGTGAATAGGCTATTGCCAAACAAGTGTGTACCATCTTTCCACCACGTTACCACTTAACATCAGGAGTCGTGGTCAAGTGCTAGTTTATTCAATATAAAAAAAGGATGGTGGTTATTGTGTAGTTCATGTCATTGTTACGGATGTTGATGGTTACCTGCCGCTCATTGACAAAGAACGTGCAGTAACTCACATAGAATCTGGCATGGTGCTTATCCGAGGGGTGAGCGGCGACGTGCGGCGCGTCCGCCACGTACTCCGCGCCGCCGAGACTCACGCGCGCGCCGCGCCCCCACCACCGGGACTCCGACCACGGCACACTACTGTCCGCACCTACAAACATAAAACAACACATTTTGTTATGACAAATACATTTGTTGAACATTGTACGTCATCAGCGACCAAACCGTAGTACAATCGGAAAAATACCATTACTGATCACTTCAACATTAATATATCGAAAATATATTAAAAATATAAGCATTCATCGATATCGATATTGTTATATCGAAACATCCTTATTTCGATATATCGACTTGGTATTGATTTATTTAAAAATATCGACATATCAGCAGCCTTTTTTTGTTGTAATGCCTTACGCACTTGACTAAATGGGACAGGTAGCGTATGAGACTAGTTAGAGCGCGAAAACAAATATCTTTGTATAGATATAATTTTTTTACCGAATGCTGTTTCTTACATGTTCTTTATATTATGTGCATATATAGAAACTTACGTTGGGCTTCTTGCAGCAGCTTTAATGTATACATACCATGTGGCGAGGCTAGGCGCCATCGGCCGAGGTGCAGGGCGGCGCGGTGCGAGACGTCGCAGTGCGAGGCGTTCAGCAGCTGTCCACAGTAGCGGCCGCACAGCGCGCCCAGCACCAGCCCCACCTGCTGGCTCGCCGCGTATATGTCATAATACAGGTACGGCTGCAACAATATGTAATCGAATTCATCTCATTTCAGTGGCAGAAGATCTCAGAAGACTGACGTGAAAATGCGGTATTAATTTATTCTATGGAAGTATAAGCTGCGTTTCGTTCGATGATGACGGTGCCGCAGGATCGTTTTCCACTCCTCATACCATATACCATTAAATATTGCAACAGTAGCAGAATATTATTCCGTATTTAAGCGAGGATCAGATAGTCTAGTTGTCATGTTATATGTTAATGTTAAGTAATAACCGCTACCCATGAACTAGTACCCATGAACTTGCAACCAGAGGAACTGGAGAAGTGAAGTCGGCTTTTAAGGAAGAGTAGGGTAGACTGGGAATAAGGAAAATTAAGATACTAATGTAAAGAATATGAACTCTAGTTATTTATGGCTATATATATTCAATCAAATAGTACCTATTGCGAAATGACGGTAGAAGTACAAAATGTCAGTAGCAGCCGGTCACGTCTACGCTTTTCCTGAAGGACACTAAATAGAATTTGGAAGTATTACCGGAGACAGATCATTCACAATGAACGTATGTAACGGTGGTAGAGCCCACAATAACATCAGTTGCACGAATGGGCCGATCGAAATACCACGACCTCACAGAAGACAAGCGAAATAGAACTGTGCTTCTGCGTTCCGTTACGAGTGTGCTGCCGAAGGCCGAATTTCATTCCTCCTCCTTTCCCGTATTTTGAAGGGGGAGGATTGGACGGGGCGGAGATGAATGGATTCCTCTGTTCGTTAAAGGTAGGCTTCGACACATTAAAGTGTTAAGGATGCGTATGGGTAGTAGTCACGTAACAAATGACCCGCTGACTCGTTTGCGACCTTCTGACATAAATAATAATAATAAAACAACAAAACTCACCTGTGCGAAACAGCAAGGTATGAAACTAGTGTAGTACGCCTCGATAAGTGAGTTGAACAGTATCTTAATGAGTCTCATGTTGAAGTCCGCAGTGAGCGTGTCAGCTTCGTTGCGCGCGTGCTGCGGCTCGTGCGAGCAACAGTGCAGCGGCGGGTTGCCGCTGTTCAACTCTAAGAACGGACTCGACTCGAAACCAAACAGTATGAAGTATAACACCACTCTGGAAACAAGACTGGTATCTTGTAGTGGCCACATCTACAGAAGATATATACAACACGGCAACGCCATTTATAAATGTATATTAAACGTTGTTTACAAGGGCAAGCAGAGATTAAGAATTTCCATTTGGCACGGTGCTGGCATACCTCGCTCACTTCTTGTACAGTTTGTACATCTTTTTTTTTATATAGTAATAGGTGGCAAACGAGCAAGCGGTTCACCCTATGTCAAGTGATCGCTACCCATAGACATCTGCAACCAGCTAATAAGTTGCAGATGCGTTGGCCACCTTTAATATACAGAGGAGGGGAACAGAAAATGTTTATTTCCAGTTTTTATTCATCCCCTCCACCGTCAAGTTCTCTTCCCCTTCCCATCCATTCCTTATAAGAAAAGGGTGGGAAGGGGGAGAGAACTAGAATTAGACCTCCGGCACCTCAGTCATCAGACGAAACGCAGAATACTCTTCTTCACGCCTGTCTTCTGTGAGGCCGTGGTATTTCACCGGTCGGGCCGTCCCATTCGTGCAACAGATGTTGTTGCGAGCTCTACCAATGTTAAATTATCTATGCAGACATGCTCAATTACACACCTAATACCGCTGTTCTCTAGTGAGTCACTAATACAGTTGATATAAGTTTTGGTTTCCACTGGCGTAAAATTGTGTCACGCTTTCTCTATGAACAAAACTGAGATGACAATATGTTTTGGCAGTGTAAAGCCCCGGTAAAGTATGCTTGTTGTAATGTAAACAAAGGAAAGTGTCTTATGGTTAAGGTTGACATATTTAAATGTATACTTTCTACATTATTAATAATATACTTACGGATAAAATAGATAAATTGTCTCCAGAAGTAGGTATTTTAGTGCAATGAAATATGTACACCACGCCAGAGATCCTAAAACGACGCCCAGTATAAATGTTCTGGAAGTATAAAACATAGTTAAGTAGTTGATACTTTTTACACCATATTTAATATAAAACTAGCGAAAGGCCTTTGGCTACGCACAGGTAATTTCTCCGTACAAACATTTATCCCCTACTATGGACCTTTAGGGGATGAATTTTGAAAAATCCTTTTTTTGTAAGTCGCCTACATAATAACAGAAATCTCTGTTCAAAATTCTAATCCTAGGCCTAGTAGTTTTGGCTATATTATTATATCAGTCAGTCAGTTCCTTCTTCAGGCTTAATTCAATTCTTAATAAAAAAACTATTGTTGCAACAAATTAATACATTTAAATAATGTCGAAGCAATTTTTTTTGTTTCCAATAAAATGATGGTTGGTAAATGAGGTTAGATAAATACATAATTTTTATTTCATCACAGTTTGAGGTATCCCATCTCAAATCATTTACAACCTAAGTTCCACATGTTACACATCAGTGGTTCTATTCTTAAAAATTGTCTAATCAGCACTTTCAACGGAATTGGTTTTTAAATAGATAAATAAAAGATTAACTATTCTCGTTAGCTTATTTATCAAACATCTGCAATGCATAGTTACTGTATAAAAATAAAAAGAAACTATTGTTGAAATTGTGTGACTCACCTAGCAGCAATTGTAGTGTGTGGCATTAACTTAGGAGCAATGATATGTCTCAGCACTGACAGTGTTACACTTAACAGTAATCTTCGACTTATTATCGTCACTATAAATGCCACCAAATGAGGATCTATCAAATAAAAGTTCTGCAAAATATATAAATACAAGTTAATAATGCAACTAGAATTTTAACAGTGGTAGAGTCCGCAACAACATCTGTTGCCGAATTGGCCGGGTCGACGGGTGAAATACCACGACCTCACAGAACACAGGCGTGAAGTAGAAGAACTCTCCATTTCATCTGATGAGTGAGGTGCCAGAGGCCTAATTTCAGTCCTCTTCCCCTTCCCACCCTTTCTTGGTGGTCCTTGATTGGACAAGAAAGGGGTTAATGGGGAAAGGGAAATATCCTTTTTCCTGTCTGTGCCCTCCTTTGTCCGTTAAAGGTGGGCAGCACTCACTTAACATCAGGTGATCCGTTTGCTTGATTGCCATCTTCTCACATAAAAAAAAGTTAGCTATGTAATTAGCTATGTTGGTCCAAAACAGGCCTAAATTGAACATTTTTGGGAGGAAGTTTTACTAAATCAATCTGCATGTTACGGTTTGTTTTCTCCTCGAGAATTTAAGGCAAACAGTAATTACATAGCAATTGCTTGTATTACAAAATAACTACTACAGACAACATAATAAACTAATTGTATCTTTTTCCCCTTGCTGTGCTTTTTGTTGTAGCTGGTCTAAAAGCAAATGGGGTTGTTTACAGTCAAGTTGGTACAATTAGTCACAAGGTGCACAATTAGAGGGGGAGAGAATATTTTTTTTATTATAGATATATATCTATGTATATACACAGACATATAAAATTAGTACAATTAACTATTATATAAAAGGTAGTCTGGATGTAAAGTAAAAAACGCTTCTGAAAGTTGGGCTAGTAGTGGGTAGTCTGAAAAGCAGCTTAAGGAACATACCCATACTATGTAACCTGTTTATAGGTCTTCAAATATCACACTTGGTCATTATGTTTTCATCACGTAATCAATATCTGAGAAACCTCGCGCTTTTTCAACCTATATTCAAAAACGACGCGCAGCAATGCGGAATCTTCATCTTTATACCCACACTTCTTGATTGCAATAAACCAGTATGCTATATTAAGTTATAATATTTAAATTGATTTTTTTGCTAATAGGTAAAGGGGACAAACCAGCAGCGGATGGCCAAAAGTTAAGTGATAAATGCAGATATGCAGACATCCTTCCTTAAGGAAGGAGTACATTCTTTATTTGAAGGACCCTAGTGATAAGTTATATTGGTTTGGAATATTGTTTGTTTTTATTAAAGATGTCAACATATAAAATTATAATATATATAGATAAGTGATTAACCTACCATTGCTTGATTAGTATATGAGTGTGGTAACCACCAAGCAGTCCTGTACAAGTTAAGAAACTGCAGTCCAGCCGCCACAAGTGTAAACACAAAATTCATACTCTCAAACAGCAGTTCACCATCTTGTGGGATGTATGGAAAGGGTATATGCTTTGGCTGAAGCATACCATCAGACAATTTAAGATCAGTTCCGACCATACCAGATGGTGGCACTGTTGATGGCAATCGAGCAGTGCGAGACATCCGTTTCCCACCACCATTCATATCCTCTTCTGGTAGAGGAACAGTTCCCTGAAAAATAATAAAAAGAACTCAAGCTGCATAAATTATTACAGTCCTATTTTACTAATTCATTTTAACAAAGGAATTATGTTAATCAGCACTTTGGTGATGAAATCTATATTAATATTACAACTGTTATAGTAAACAATCACTGCCACTAGGTAAAATATAATCCATGATTGGAAAACAAAATAAATTATTAAATATTTAAGGAATTCACCACAACCTTGCAAAACATGTACCCATAACCCACACTATGTAATCCACAATTTTTAACTCTCTCTACCTGCTCCTCAGTGACCATGCATAGTATTTGCCAAGATTCCAGACTTCCCTTAAAATTTTCAAAAAGTACTTCATAAATAGGGCTTTGAATTGATTGTAACTTTTTTTTCTTGTTTTTGGTTAATTTATGTATTATGGAACAAATTAATGGAACTCCAAGTCACATGTAATATTTGTTTTACTACAGTATATTTAAATGATTTTATATTTATATATACATATATAAATATAAAATGTAGCTTAAAAATGCACAACTATGTGACCTCATCCCTCCTTTGATCAATTATGATGTAAATAAGTATAGGTTGTCCTCTTAGCTTTAATACCTCCGACTCTGCTTAACTGATCATAAACAAGGGATACAAATTTATTATATAAAGACTTGCTAAGCCTCCATATGGTAAGATCTACGCCTAATGATCATAGGTGAAAAGGATTTTGTATCATCATACAATTTCCTGTACTGGTATTGGTATAAAGTAGCTACATACTGATAGAAGTAAGAGCACGATACGATGTCCGTAACCCTATATTATATCGTGAAGACTTTTTATTAAGCTTACTAAAATGACTAAGCCAGACCTTTCTTGCGACTCCAGAGGGCTTCTTTGCCCCCTGAGGGACCATTTTACTAGCAATCGGCGGTAAAGGCCGCTTTACAAGCGGATCTTTGATAATTTTTCGTCGTCTAGAAACAGCTGTGGACGATGTACTGCTAACTTGTGAATTAGCCCAGCGCCTAGCCAACAATATGATCAGGCAGCCCACAACCGCTGGTAGGAAGAATACCACAAAAGGTCCACTTTCATTTTTGGTACAACTCATCACTCACATGATAAAATGTCACAATACTTTATTTTGACTCTCACACACGACGCGTCCGTCAAATTCACTTCGAGACCAAATCACAAGCCAGGGTACTCTCTCTCGCTCGATTATCAATGACATATCAGAAAAAAAACTAGGGATGCCATGCGACGTTGTTCACGTCAAGTTCTTAAATCGAGTCATAAATAAAATCGGTTTTAATTTTGTCGTAAATCCGGTCATTGAAAACAATTGTCTCTTATTATTTTTATTAACCCGATTTATTATAATTAACTCATGACCGTTCTCCCATTATTGAAGATAGATACAATGGGGTTCTATAGATTTATTAATCATTATGGAAATGTTCTTATATATATTTTTAAAAACACTTATAATTTATATAAGAAATTGAATTCGAATGTTGCAACAATTACAACAAACAAACAACAAAAAAGTGACATTAACCATCTGCTGTGTTAAGATTTGACAGATATTGATGCAATAGATATTAGTTTTATGACCATAATATCGATTTAAATATTCGCAGTTGAATTTGCTTTACGCCGGCATTAAAGGATAGTGGATTGCAAAAATGTTTTATACATTTATAACATAAATATTGTTGCTATAAAAATGTCATTCACTGTACTTTGTTCATTCGTGTTAGCTTTCTATGTAGTAATATGGTTTTTTGATTCTTTCTTCAAGGTATGCATATATTGAAAAGTAATGATATATTTACAAACAGTATGTGTAGTAATATTTGTTTGTTTATTTAACAGAGTTGCATGCACTATCCGTATTACGCATTCTTGGAGGGGACCGGCTTGAAAGTTGGAATATTAAACTTTTCTTGGACTACTGCTGCCTTCAATAGATTTCTCTACAGATGGAGTAAGAACCTCACAAGGGTACTTCGAAAATGGTATACGTGTGGGTATTACTTTACGGTGGGGCTGTTCCTTCCATTTGCCCTGTGGACACTTCTTACTTTTATTATTGAACATTTCAATGATACTGTACACATTGGCAGCATGCCTGAAATAAGAGGAGTGTTGCCTGGTGTTAATATTCCCGCTTCTGACTTTTGGGTATATTTTCTAGCCATTGGAATGAGTAGTACCTTCCATGAGCTAGGTCATGCATTGGCAGCAGCCCAAGAAGATGTCCAATTAATTGGTGTAGGTTTTTATGTATTTCTCATTATACCTGTAGCTTTTGTGCAATTAAATACTGAATATTTGAATAGTCTTGCAATTACAAAAAGATTGAAAATTTATTGTGCGGGTGTGTGGCATAATTTAGTATTAGCATTTGCAGCCATGTTACTTTTCTTTTCTGCTCCAATTATATTTAGTATAGCTTATGAGACTGATATTGGTGTAAAAGTTACAGACATGTCTGATGGATCTCCATTGAAAGAAGTAAGAGGATTTAATATTGGAGATGTAATTACTAGTGTGAATGGATGCCACATCAAGAATGCAAAGGATTGGGTACACTGTCTTCATGTAGCGCATGATAGGTATGGCATTTGCACAAGTGGGGAATTTGTTGCTCAAAATGATGAGATAATGATGGAGACAGTAAAAGAAAATGATATTGTTGAATGCTGTAGGAAAGATGACTTGTATAGTTTATGTTTTGAATATATGGAACCCAAAGTTGTAGTTGATTCAGTATTACCTGGCCAATATTCTTGTTTAAAGCCTCGGGATATGGTTAAGAATACATTGAAAAAATGCACAGAGCAAGGTGGTTACAGTTGTTCGCATGGTAGACATTGTTTAAAGCCATCGTTAAACAATTACACTTTTTTGATAATAATAGAAAGAAAAGACGATAATGCAGTTTTATATTTAGGCATCCCTTATGACTTGCATCAGACTGTAACAATTGATCAGTACTTCCCTCGTATGTCACTGTTCTCATTCTTCTCACCATCTCAGTTTGAAAAACTTGTAAGGTATGTGTTCATATTTTCAATGGGCATAGGATTTTTGAATGTAGTCCCATGCTATGGTACTGACGGCCATCATATAATACGAAGTATTATACAAATTATTGCAAAGTATTTGAATAGGAATGGTGATTTTGTTACTTTTTTCACAGTTTTCTCTGTGGCTTTGGGAACGGGTGTTACTGTACCAATAGTGTTATATGTGTTCTACAAGGAAATTTATATGGATGCCTAGTATATGCCAAAATACACCTCCACAATACAATCCACATTGCATTAAATTATATGCAGAGTTTTTATACCTAAATGTTATTTGTAAATAGTCTTAATATTGTTTTTATTAAAAGAAAAGATAAATAGGAGCAATGGTTTTTATTACTAAATTGGTACTGTTGTTATAAATGCTCTATCCATTAAGGAAGGCCACCTTAATGGACAGAGGAGGGCATAGACAGGAAAAGGATACTACATTTTCCCCACTAACATCATCCCTGTCCGATCCTGTCTGTATGAGGAA
This sequence comes from Papilio elwesi, assembly GCA_029849275.1. Taxonomy (NCBI): domain Eukaryota; kingdom Metazoa; phylum Arthropoda; class Insecta; order Lepidoptera; family Papilionidae; genus Papilio; species Papilio elwesi. The sequence goes on from CM056697.1 coordinate 10,330,402, forward strand.
AGGGTGGGAATTTGAAGAGGATTGAAATTAGGCCTCTGGCACCTCACCAGTAGAAACGCAAAGTACTTCTACTTCGCGTCTGTTTTCTGTGACGTCCTGGTATTCAACTGGTCAAGCCAGCCCAATCTTGCAACAGATAGTTTTGTGTGCTACCACTGTTAAATCTGCACAATGTTAAGCCATACATTTAGAAGTAGAAGGCGGACACTGTCTTGGTTATATATTGTAACAGTTAGTTGTTTTTCATGAGCCCCAATGGCTTCTGATTATTTCATTGTATTTGGGGTGATAATGCTGTTGCAGTTTAACATATATTTTTAATTATTAATACCTTAAAGTAAAATCATGGGGAATTTCATCTGTCTGCTTACAAGCTATGTGTATGGAATAATTTTAATAACTTTTTTTCTTTCATCTTTATAATAGCTGAACACATTTATTTAACAGTATATATATAAAAAATCCTTAAAATATTCAAACGTATTTACTATGTTAACAAAACTTTTATTTGCTTGCTCTGTATCTATGTAACAGAAATGGTTTATTATCCCTGTGGTGATTAAAACACTATTTACTGTTAACTGTAAAGTTTTAGTTATTAACTATTACATATAAAAACTTCCTCAATCAGTTCTCATAACAGCATTATCATCACCGCTGCATGGTATGGAGTCAGGTGTTATGTCAAGCCAAAATTTAACCAATCACAGAAGTCATCTACATTCTAATTTTACTCTCTCATCAGCTTTTACTTAGTGCTAATGATCTTTCTAAATCCTTTAATGATTTTCTTCCATAGTATAACATACTTTTGATAGAACTCTCATCAGTATGGTGCTTATTATTTCTAAAGTCGGTTCTAGCCCAGTCCTTAAGTTCAGAACGTGTGCTATCATTTGGTATTTTTCTTAATGTTCGAAATATATCCCTGTATAATTTTAACACTTCTTGTCGTAGAAGAAACTGAAAGTTATAAAATTCGCATTAAAACAGTAAATTTTAAAATGTTAGATCTATTTTTGTTGTGGTATTACTTGAAAATGAAGTCGTGTTATTACCTGTTTCAAATTTAAAGTCGTCTTCGGTAGTTTAGATGTCATTCTGATTGCAGATCGTGTAATCGTAGGTGTACGAATATATTTTAAGATTGCCTTAATAGTTCCACATTTTTCGTAAATGACTTATTAATGGGTTCGAAAGACAAAACTATGTTTTAATTTTAAGTGGACTGAAAATGTCAAAGTGACATTCACATTTACAACAGCTGATTCCAGGTGACATTTTACTTACGTTCCATCTAGCAATAAGGCTTATGGATTTTTTACAAAAAAATATACTATTTACAATTATATTATAACAGGACAAAAATGTAGGAGATGTCATTAATGGTCAAAAAGTGAACTCAAAGACAGAAAATAAAAACTCGAAAGCATCCAATTCAATTCACTTAGGACGCTTACGTCATGTATTTCATTTGCAATTAAAAAGACAAACTGTTTTCCTCTTTCTTATTTTTTTAATTACGCTATCCGTTTGATACTAATTGGCTACTTCCTTTTTTGTTACATTATTTGCCAAAGTCTAGTATTTTTACATCAAGTCTTGAATGCAGATCCTTCCCTACTGAAACCGCAACCCCCAACTCCGGAAATAAAGGCGAATTATATGGTTTGAAATCTTAATATTTTCTTAATATCATCGTTCATAACCTTAAAGGAAAAGCCATTGGTGCGCACAAACCTCTAGACTCGGTGCAGAAGCAGAAATCAATGTTATTAGAGTTACCGAATACGTAGTTATCGGTACTTCGGAATGGAGATCGAAGCAAGTACTGAATGTACTAGACTGGGCCTATTATAGGTTAAATACAACACGCTTGTCTTGGGACTACACTACTCGTCTTTAAGAAGCATGTCCGATTTCTTTCAGTTGTGAGGTATTTGTGTACTTAGCCTGAATAATATATGTATACCAAATTATTTTACTCAGTAAAGAGGAGATAAGTTATCTTACAAAGTTGTGAGGAGGAGTCCCAGATTATATGGTCAGATTCTTTGTAGAGCAACTTGGCTTAAGATTTCTAGAAATAGCTTCTTTGCTTAACTACTATACTAAGAGCATGTCGTGTTTTAAAATAAAACAATAATATAAGGCTTTATTGCTGTTTTGTGTTAATTATAACATTACGTTAAATTACAACTTCACAAGATATATAACTATATGTCTATCTATCATCGGCAAGCGGCATCTCCCCTTGCGAAACAGCTGCGACAAAGGCCTCCTCTAAAAAAATTCCACCCCTGATGCATGATTATTGGTACAAAGGCATTATACATACTAATGCAACTTAGGATCTCTTAAGAAAAGAGCGTACTTATTCCTCAATGGCCGGCAGCGCATCTGCAGGTACTCTGGTATTGCAGATATTCAGTGGCGGCGGTGATTACCCACCTTAGAGGCTGTTCACACTCCCGGGTCAGAGAGGAGGGCAGATTTTGAGCGCAATTTTAATCACACACATACACAATCGGCTCCGATTGCATGCGTCCACTTAACCAGTGCTCATCCAGCCTGTCTGTGTGAAACGACTTAGTCGGCTCCGAATAGTTCTAAGCGCATAAGCCCGACGGTCTGCGTGAACTGGCTCAGGCGATCCGTTGATCGTTTGCACCCTTATAATTAAAAAAATAAATTATAAGCATATATTTTGCAGCTACAATAATGCTGGTGGCCAGAATGTTTAAGTTTATTAATCTTGCATTTATTGCCAATGATTCTATCTGATAAATATTAACATGTAATTATTCAAACTCTAGAAATGAAGTCAAATGGTGTTTCGTTGCTAAACTATCATAAATTACAAACAATTGAGATTACAAAATGTATGATTGTAATAACCATAAACCATACCGTAACTTTGCCCAATTAGATATATTCACATTTAGTTCTATAAAGGCAGGAGAATCTCATATAAGCAGACCCCTCCGAACGGGGTCCCGCCGTATCCAAAACAGAGGAGCTTAAAAGTCGTGAGGTCACACTTGGCGAACCAAAAGGAATCTACACTTCTTCGTACTTGTTTTGTAGTACTTTGTAGACATTTTGACCCAGCCTGACGGCCGCAAGAGGTGGGTTCGACTGAGTCCATCTTGGGCTGGCTGGGGCTGGATTAAGGGACCGCCTTTCTCGACATGGACTCGCGAAAGGAGAAGAGATTGTATTGCTGACGTATCAAATATGTCATGAATTATCTGTTATTTCCGATTTATTGATATCTGAAGTACGCCTATTTCGATCGATGCACACATGACCATCAAAACCTTTAAGGGTTACTTCCAGAAATATTCGAAGATTGAAATTTGTTATGTAGGCTAGGGATAGTTGAGCTCCTGAAAATGTATGGCTTGGTCATGGCTTAATGTTCGTGGACCGTGACAACATTAAAGTCCACAAGGAATAATTTGTGCGTATACTATTTTTATGATTAATCGGTTATTAATAGCTTTTGGCCTTGGAAGTCTTGTCAACCAATTTTGCTTGAATTGTTTTCGGTGGGTTTATTAATATGCATAAATTTAAAAAATTCTTAAAAAGTTACCATGTATTTGCTGTATAAGTGGGTACAATCACAGTATTGGGTTCTCATACAAATTAATAGTGCAAACCTCAGTGCGTCACAGTCTACTAACCTATAAGATTTTCACGTTTTTGAACTGACAAGATGTTTCGAGGTGTAGTGTGAACATATTGATTGATCCATTTACGCCAAAAGCATTGGTTAATATGTCATATCATCAAGGAAAGTGTGTCCTTTTTGTATACTACGACAATACGGGGTGTATTCGGACCTCTCAGTCCAATCAGGTTTATCTACTAGCGACTATTATTGGTTCCATCACTTACTCCATCTCCCATCCCCCTCCTTTAATATGTTAACGGGAAGTGGTAGACGCATACGAATACACAAGCTATACCACTACCCAGTTTCTCTCCTTCCATAAGAAAATATTGTTTTGATGTCTCTCTTAGGTTGCGGCCTAATATTTTCCCTACACAATATGCAGGCAAAGCTCGGGCCTCAAGAGGTGTTGTAACGACCGTTGACAGAAGCGAAAACTGAGTTTCCTTCCTTTGTCAAATGGTTATATAGACTTGTTGTTTGCAGTCAGCTACGCAACTTCACGTTTCACTGCCGGACTCATGCATTTCCATTTATTATTATATACATATATAATTACAAGTCATGTTTCGTAATGCACATAATAAAAAAATAATTAATTATATAATAATTGATAGTTAACGTTAAAAGAGTTAGCCGCCCAAAGCTCCCTGAACCGCTTTGAGAGTTTTCAAATAAGCACCGCCCATTCTTTTTAGCGCGGGAAAGTGTTAAACGTTGGAGCCAGACGTAAGCGAGAACTGGCGCGAACTTTGGGCAGTCGCGTTCAGACCGTCGCGTTAGTCGCATGTGCGGCCGTCACTCGCTCGCGGATGAAATGTTTACGTGATCGTCAAAGTTACATGTGACATGAAAAACTTTGACAACTATCCAACATATTCTTTGTGTTTATTTCAGTGAGTTGACTTTATTTATACGAAATGGACAGTAAAACACCGACGGACTCGTCGCCGCCGCCTCGTGTGCAAGTCAAAAAAGAGAACGAAGAAGAGATCAAGGTAAGATTGAAGACCGTTTCAAGGATTGACTCCGGCTTCCGTAGGAAGTTCATAGTCGTGTTACGGCGTTGTGTTTTTGGCACGCGATCTGTTCCGTCTCGTAACAGTAGACTCGGCGGTATATTTTTAAATTCGATACGCTCGCCGCGGGTTTCGTTAGGTTCGCGGGGTTGCGCCGAATAAATTATCTGAGATTCGGTTACAATATTAATTACGTTTCGCGATACACAATAAAACTCGTGTTGTATCACGTTTTCGAGGCCTTTTCCAGCCATTAAAGCGTGTAATGCGATATCCGAAGCGCGCTCGGATCGTTGTAACCGGAGTCGGTGGATGTTTTGATAATAGATATAGCCGGCGGCTTGGTGTGCATGCGTCGCTACAGCCGGGCGGTGGTGTGCGTGCGGGGTAATTTTAGACCTTCCTTTGCTCAAGACGTAACACGAGACCGTCCCAGGCCGCAAGCCGACGCCTCGATTTATTGTTTTCATCTGATTATCGCGTAGTACGTGATGTGATAACGCCGTGGAGGACGCCCCCGCGGATTCGCGCGCTTTTTTTTCTATTTTGGCGCCACGGAAATAGTTTGACATGTCAATGACCCCGTCGATGACCACGCGGGTGACGTCACGGGATTCAGCCGTTCGCGAGAAAGTTTGAGGTCGATACAATTTATAACACCTATTACACTCTTAGACGTTCTACATTTTTGGAAACGTAATGGGTTTTTATTTTCGATGTTCTCGCTCTGATTACAAAGACGCGGCCGCGGTTGCCTCATCGGTTTACTTTTAGCGTCTCATTTCAATATTGCTACGATTTAGCCTGAAATCTAAATGATGTCTCGAAACTGAACACAAAGTAAAATATTAAAAGATTTTGCCAAAAAAAAAACGCCGAGCTTATTACGCTGCAAACGTAAGTTAAGTATAAAACAATCTATCTCCTATCTATTTTCCATATATATAAAAGGCCATGTGTGTATGTATGTTCCCTATAGACTCCGAAACGACTGGACCGATTTCGTTTTAATTTTCAGGAAATGCTTACATTGGACTAGCGTGTGATAAGTTATGAAGTTTGGTAGCGATCGGATCAACATAGTTAGTGGTACCCGGGCGAAACCGGGGTGGATCATTAGTATCATATAAGAACTTCGGTAGCCCTATTTTATCCCGTAACTATTAGGCTGGAGGGCCGCGACTCCTAGTGTTGACCACCGCTCCTTCATCTCCAAGCGGGAACCACCCTCTCCCGCTTCTGCTCAGCGATCGTCTTCTGGACCATGACGGTTAGGCAGAGGGAGCGCGATCCATTCTGATTTCCCTGTGAACGCAGAAGCTTCTATTGCCGGCAAAATGTCCATTATGCCTGGAAACAAAACTGAGGACGTACAAAAACCTAAAGAATCAAAATTGAATTTCCGCCAAAAAAGGCACGGTATTCGGAAACAAAGAAGATAAGAGAAAATTAAAACGAGAGTAAGAGATAGATAAATCAAATATATAAGACATACTCATATAAGAATGTGAGAAGTCATTGCAGACCGCGTGAAAACGTTAGAATCGAAATATAAACTTGTTTAAGCAAAACGTAGTTTTGTTAAACTTGTTTTCGATGCGAACGGTGAAATTGTCCCTTGTATGTATTATAAAACGCTGACCTTTGGTTCTCTTCGTGATATAATTTTCTTTTTATTTATTACAGTGGTAGAGCCCGCAACAACATCTGTTGCTCGAATGGGCCGGCTCGACCGGTGAAATACTCCAACCTCACATAAAATAGGCGTGAAGTAGAAGTACTCTGCGTTTCGTTTGATGAGTGAGGTGCCGGAGGTTTAATTTCAGTCCTCTTCCCCTTCCCACCCTTTCCTCATAAGGATAAGATGGTAAGAAGAAGAGGATTGGACGGGGAAAAGGAAATATTCTTTTTCCTGTCTATGCCTCTGTCCATTAAAGGTAGGCAACGCATCTGCTACTCATTTGCCGGTTGCGGATGTCTATGGGCAGCGCTCACGTACCATCAGGTGATCTTGCGTTTGCGCGTTAGCCACCTTTTCACATAAAAAAAAATATTCAAAAATATACGACACTAAACCTGATTAAAGACCAAGTATAAAAGAAAATGTCAATTAAGACACGTTGTGTCCTAAATGTATTTACAGAATCGAATATTCTCGATTCGATGATATGATACACAAAATATTAAACCAAAGTTGTTACACGCTGTTGTTCCGTGAATATTTTCGTTCTAAATGCTAATCGCCGTATGCATTGAACGATACCGTGTGCAGCGCGACGCGGCACGTCACGTCGTTCCGAATTGACACGCTTTGAGGAAAGTCAGTAACATGCGAACAATATCAATAGGGTGACTATAGATTACATTACTCATGGGATAAGTCCCAAGACAAATTAAAGATATAAAAAAGCGAGATGCCCGTCAGATATGAAACATGTTTAAACAATATTCAAATTTTTAATAGATAAAAACAAGTAAAAATATAGAGTAAAATAATAAAATAGGATAGAGTTTCGTAAATAAATTAATATATTTAAATATAATCTGTAATAAATAATAATAAGTCAGCCGTTTTATAGTACGTTATCCCACTGTAGGGACACAGGCCTCTCCGACAGAAGGGTCTGTATATCCACGACGCTGGCTGACCCTGTGCGGGTTGGTGGATGTCACATATGTTAGTAGTAGCTTAGTAGTTCTAGGAGATGCCAGTTTCCTCACGATGTTTCCCTTCACCGTTTTTGCCTGCCTCGTAAGTCGGTACGGTACGGTACGTAAGTGTTTAAGGATGGAATATGTTGTTTTCTTTTAAAAAAAACATTTATTTCGTTGTCGTGGTGGTAGGTAAACATGGCCACCCTACTAGCGTCTGTAATAAAGCGATCAAACCTATTATTTTTGGGACCGGATTTGTTCTTTGCTTCCTGCGATGTTTTGTTGTCTGACGCTCAGATATCAACGCACTTCACTATCCAAGCATTAAGAGCATTAAGAATCCACCTTACATCAATGTTTTATATAAGAAGTTATTAATGTGGACAAACATATTGTCTATTGGTAATAAATGCAGGGCGAATAAATTTTATTGGAAATTTGCGCCCACCGTGCCCGACATCCTCTAAGAAACCAACTTTTCATTCAACAGTAAAAACACGTTTTTGTCATCTAGTCGATTTATATAACACTGGCATAATTAAGAATTATGGTGGAGATTTCCGTCATACAGTGCCAAGAATTCATTCGCTTGCAACTAATTTGATTATATGAAACGGCGAAAAAACTCTGTGTAAACCGTTAGGTTTCTACATCTTTCGTATAAAAATAAGATAGCGCTTATGCATAAGTATTATGTGCATTACCTTCCACATGGTAACACCGGCTGACCCAGATCTGATTGCTTTTAACGCATGCACGAATCAGTGAGATCAGCAGTGAGTCAAACTGTTGCTACATATCTGTTGATGCATTGACAATAACAAGAGTAAGCTGAATCTCAAGCGATGAATCGATTAAACCTAATTAAGGAAATTGCAACGTCTTCGATTACATTGTCTCTGGCCGTCGTACTGAAACATTTTTCCAGAAAGTGGCAGTGAGTCATAAATTACGAAAAAATATTTAAGACATAAGAAACATTATAAGATTACGATCAAAATTTAATTTTATGTAATGAATTTAAAATTGTGAACCTAATTCCTAAATCGTTTTATTTTTCGATATCTTATACATTTATATTACACACTTGTCTTCTGTGAGTTCATGGTATTTCGCCAGTCCAGCTAGCCCATTCGTGCAACAGATGTTGTGGTTCCGGGCTATAGCCACTGTAAAACATGTCGTAATCAGTTTGACGTTTGACTTACTATAATTAATGTAGAATTTGATTTAATTTGAAGCAATGTTTCGACAACTCGGCACTTGTCGATTTATTCTACTTCTAAATTTTCTAAAGTCATGTAAAGCCTTTTTGAAAGTGTTTTACAAAATATATTTATTATTATTATTATATTTTTATATATAGTTTTGTTACGATCCCTGATACATGGATATTGAATCCCTCTATTAACTCCCTTTTATAAAAATATAAGAATTCCGATACATTACACAATTAAAGGGAGTGTCTGGAGTGAGATAATATAATAATTACAGGTATACAAGGTGAGTAAACATGGAAAGCGAACGCGCGATGGGAAGTCACCCGATAGCCCGCCGTAACTCACACCGGCCATGCGATGCCTGCATTGTACATCTTCGCCCAAAGACGACACGGCCTCGGAGATGCGACATTCTTACTTTTATGCCTACATACGCAATACAGATCTATAACTTTAGCGTCTTGGATGTTAATGGGCGGCATCTTTTAATATTAAGTGAATCGCTGCTAGTTCGCCTATGTTTTATTGATATGAATTATGTATATTACCTCTTCAGTTTACGCTATTTAAATTGCCAAAATAAACGTGTATTGATAGGTATAAATACGAGAAAGATTTCCGAAATAGAGCGGGCGTGGCGGGAATGGCGGATATATTGGGCATAGATAATAATAAAATCAAGAATTGTAGATTAAAATTTACTTATAAGTAACAAGCTCAACCGCCGCCGAGGTGGTCTAAGGGACGCGGAGCGGTGAACACCGCCGCCAAAGACCATCCTCAGCATAAAGGTCGTGGGTTCGATTCCCACCCAGGACAGACATTTGTGTGCATGAACATGTCTGTTTGTCCTGAGTCTGGGTGTAATTATCTACTTAAGAGTGTATTTACAAAAGAAAAAGTAGTATATGTAGTATATCAGTTATCTGGTTGCCATAGCACAAGCTCTGCTTAGTTTGGGATCAGATGGCGTGTGTGAATATGTCCTAGGATATTATTATTATTTCAAAAGGAATGATCGACAAGTAGAGCTTCGATTTAAATACCATAGCAAGTCACACGTCTAAATGACTACATAGTCTTTGCGACAGGGGGGTGAATAAACACCACCTCGTAGGCGCAGAGGCGTACGCAAGCGTATCGAGTGTCAACTGACCACCTTGACAAATTGCGCTTTCAATATCACCCTTTTATCTAAATATTAAGGTTTGATATTGTTTAAATAACGCGAGATAAGGTAGTACAGTGGTTAATCTAGATTGGTCTTAGGTTTCCGATTGTTATTTTAAGTTGTAGAAAGAATGACGCTGTGATATTTAATGTTATTTATGCCTTTAGTCGCGAACTGTGATGGCATCTTCAGAGTAAGGTATATTTTACATGTAAGTGAAGTCATTGGCGCCTTAAATACAGGTCCTCGCCTGTCTTAGTCAAGGCAACTTGAATCGTAGTGTTCAACAAAATATTTTTTTATATTTTATTTTATTAGGTAACGTGCTCTGACCTTTGCGTACTTTTGTACCGTAGCAGTACACGAGCTTGAGTTTTTGATTTTATTATAATGTTGTCTTTCCGCAAAACTTTTTGGCATAAGCGAACCTGTGCGTTCTGCATCCAAACATTCTCAGGTGTCCTCACAAGGTCCTCCATCCGATAATATAACCATTTAAACGTAAAAAACCCACCGCCGATAACTAAATAAGATTACAGAATTATAAATGAATAATTATTTTGTACAATAATAGTAGTACTTATTTTTTATTTTATTTTATTTTTACCATCCGTTTCAGAAATAACATATACAAAATACAAGTTTTTTTTAAATGTATTATTCTTCATCTGCTTCTGCGTGTGAACAGGCCTCCTCCAATGCTCTCCAAATTTCTTTCTCTATTTCGAACCAACCTCATCCAAGTTTTGCCAGCCACTTTCACTACACCATCATGCCATATCTTTCGTAAATAATAGTATCATACTTATACTAAATCATTTTTTTTAATAAAATTACTAGTGACCCGCCCCGGCTTCGCCCGGGTACCACTAATTATGTTGATCCGATCGCTGCCAAACACAGGAAAACCCGCTGTGCCAATCTGGATAATCCCTGTAAATTTCATCGAAATCGGTCCAGCCGTTTCGAAGTCTATAGGGATCATACATACATCTTTTTAAATATATTTTTTCATAAAAAGTATCCTATGTTACTTCTAATACCTCCAAGAATATGTGTACAAAGTTTCATGATGATTGGTTAAGTAGTTTTCGCGTGAAAGCGTAACAAACAAACTTACATTTATAATATTATAGAAAGATAGATAGAAGATATAGATAGATAGAGAGATAAATAGAAGAAAGATAGAATAGATATTGCTCTAAATTATGTAATAGAAAACACACTTAACATCTGACTTTTTTGTCTAAAGCTAATGGCTGTAACGCACATGGTGTCAATTTAATTTTTCGCGGATATGATGTTATAAAAATATGTAATTAATTTAAATTATACGATTATTTTTGCTGGTTTTGTTTTTTTTACTAATCTGAATATTTATGAAATTCTAAACCACGGACAAACGTCGGCTGTAAATATTTCTTTATTATTACCATTTGTACCGGCCGTCGGCGTTGAACAAGAGGTGTCAAGTTTCTGTGTCATCGGATGCGGCACCGCTGCACATAAATATTCGAGAAGGAATGTTACTTTACGTGCATAAAAAGAATTAAAGAAAAAATGGAAAGACGATTTTTTATTGTTTTTTTTACATTATCACAGAATGATAATTAAACAACAACGTTCATGGGAATATTTTAACGTTTGGTTATGGTATTAGGATATATATTAATAAAATGATCGTGTTAACCTGGCTGGTCTTGTTACCGGGCCATAAAGTCTTTTAAAAAAAATAATGTTTTCCTTTACAACTAAAACTGTCAGTATTCCAAAATAGATGCATATACGGGAAAAATAACAACATGACAAAGTTCAAAAGTCATTTTTGTACAGAACTGTGAGTTCACACTGTTCATCTCAGTATTTTCAGAGGCAAAGCGAGAGATAACACCATGTTTTATGGAAAAGTTTTTAGTAGTGTGAACACGGTGTTACAATTATGCGCGCTCGTAACGATATGACATGCTTTTTACTAAAGCCAAAGAGCTACTTTTTACGGGTAGCAATTGCATAATTAAATAATTGTTAAATATGGGTGTAAATTAGGTACATTAAATTGATAACCACAATGAAAGGAAAACATTTAATTAATTTAAATACGCGTGTTGAATTATCAATATAGTTTGTCTCACGCGCTAGCAGCTTACATCATTGGATACCCTTTACAGAACGTAAGTCGATACAGTCGAAAGATGACATTTCGGAGTTGGACGGGTCGCTTTTAGTTCGGTGTAGGGTTACCTCGCTTATCTGATTTCATCGCACGGCTCGAATTGAAACCAGTAGCGTTTGCACTGTTAGGTATGCCGGGAATCATATGTGTATTTATATCTCCAACACGAATAACATTTATCATTTTAAAATATTGTAATTTTTTGTTTTAAAATAGAGGCCGCCATTTTTATTCTTAATTTATACATTATATGAGGCACAAAATCATGATTCGATTTCGATCATGATCGAGGATTAGAATCTATGTCTAAAGTATTGAAGTCGCCAAATGCCGCATTCGGACATTTCCTGCAGTACGAATTAAAATTTAAAAAAGTGACTAGTAGTGTTATATATTCATGTAAAGCTAAAAAATAAATGCGTTCACAAGTATATTGAAAATATTTGTGACCTAAATAAATAGGTAAAATACAAAATCGAGCTTCATGTAATGTTCAATTTGTGTGGTATACAGTGTTAGAAGATATCGTAAAATAATAATTAAAGATAAAATTTGTTAATTTAATTATAAATTTTAGCCTATAACATTAAATTTATAAAAAAATAGCAGTTTTTTAATTTTCTCTACAAGGAATATAGACTTTTCTCCAACTATATATTTAATAACGTAACATAACCTAGCCGCTTTTTACGTAATTAAAAATATTTTTCTAATTACATAACCCGAGCCGAGCCGGCGGGCGCGCACCGATCGCGGTTTAATTACTCCAGTGCCGACATCCGACGCCGGATCTGTTCTTAATTTTTAGTGAAAAATATACCGGCCTCGGATGTGAGGCCTTGTCGGCGTCGGCGGAGAAAATAACTCATTTTTATCTGATACCCCTCCAAAATCTGTCCAACTCATTTTTTTTTCTTTGAGTATCCACTACGGTAAATAAATATTTAACTAACAGTGTTAGACCCCGCAACAACAACATCTGTTGCACGAATTGGCTTGCTCGACCGGTGAAATACCACGACCTCACAGAAAACAGGCGTGAAGTAGAAGTAGTCTGCGTTTCGTCCGATGAGTGAGTTGCCGGAGGCCTAATTTCAGTCCTCTTCCCCTTCCCACCCTTTCCTCAAGGATACGACGGGAAGGGGAAGAGGAATGGACGGGGAGGGGGTTAACGGGGAAATGAAAATATCCTTTGTCCTGTCTATGCCCTCCTTTGTCCATTAAAGGTAGGTAACGCATGTGAAACACATTTGCCTATTTCGGATGTCTATGGGTAGAATTCACTTAACATCAGGTGAACCTCTTGCTCGTTTGCCACCTTCTTCCATAAAAAAAATAACTGAATTTTCTAGACAAGCAGTAAAAATGCTATTTTCTAATATTATCCCCTTAAAGTCTAAAGCAAGCTTGTATGCAGAGTAACTAGCCGTGTGAACTAGCTTGTGTTAGCACAAGTGTGACAATAGTCTAATAACGGAATCGAATCTACGGCTGCGGCAGACCCTTAGCCATTAGGCTGTTGGCGTTTTGGTTTAAACGTCATGTTATCCTTTAATATGCATGTAACGGAATATTTCAACGTAGTTAATCGACTGCGAAATGTTGAAAATGCAAAATGTACAGCTGTTCTAATATATTGAAATACAAGTATCATTAGGATAACAAAATAACCATTTTATATCATCACTTACATACATACTTATCCTATATACTAGTTCTTAATTTGATTGAATGCCGATTTATTTCACACTATGATCGACGAGCAATTTATAATAAATCTCAAATAGCATCATTTAAAAATATAATAAAGGGTTCCCAGTTCTTCATCCCCAGCGTACATCAAACCCGAGCCCCGCATAATTACCGCTCGTCTCGACTACCCCGCGCTACAGGACACCGCGTCACTCCACAACCGCTCCACGTTAATTTTCGAGCAACACGACACGTCTGGCCGCGTAGTTTTTACAAAGGCTGTTCCAACATGTCGCTTGAGCTACGAAGTCGACAAATCCGCCGTCTTTTGTATATTGAAAACGTAATGGGGATGATAATCTGATTCGTAATGAGATACTAAGCAACTTAACTCGTCTTCTATCGTTTAGAGTTACAAGTAACTTGTATTTATTTAAAACTTAACTGCAACTTTAAGGGTTACAACGGAGCTTTTCTAAATAAAGATCTTTGTAAATAAACATTTTATTATAATTCACTTAATGTATAAACCAATTGTTAGTAAGCATTCATCTTGCGGAAAAAATCTTAGCGTTTCATTGACAATCGTGTCCATTGTGAAGCAATTTGCATGTGTTTTATCACCTCTCTGCATAGAAAATTTTACTTAAGTATTGGAACATGCAAATAAAACTTATTTATCTTGCGGCAGAATAATATTTTACGAAGAATAACGTATTTTAATTTCATAGGTCGCAGCCATGACAGTTCGTTTTCCCGCCAAAACGGATGTACGTAATCTCTTTTAAAATGTGCGCTTGCGTTTACGTCATTCGACCAGTGCACACGCAACAGACAATTATGATGGAGTATAGTGTTTCTTATTCAATTATACCTTTTGTCTAGTACGCAAATGGATGAATAGAGATGAGATAATCTACATTTTAATTGATTCATAGAGGAATCATCAAACTTCAGAGATAATATATTAAAGCTTAAACAAGGTTTGTTGGATTATCAGTTTAACCTTTGCGTTGGTTATAATAATTTATGAGACATTTTAATTCTAAGAACAAATACAAAATTAATTTGGTTACCTAATGTATTATTAAAATTTCCACATTTAAACAATTAACAATTTAACAGTCACGTATTGATGCACTTGAAATGTAACCCTACGACCCCATGCCGTTTTTGGTAACACGACCCACGCCGTCGCTACCCAACACCGTGTTTCGAACGCCGCCTCGTTTGTTCGCTTGTTTATGGTCATATGTATGTAAAACAATTAAATGTTAATTTTAAAGGATAACTCCGCGCAGCGGGTAATACTCCGCAGCTGTGACAGGAAGCTCGAAATTTGATACAGCTATTTTGTATCTGTGCTTAATTTGTTTATTTCAGACCTCGCGAATGACTATTGTATAAGCGCTATGGTCAACATTTGTATTGTGAATAGATGTAAAAGTAATAAAATTGGATCGTTGCTGATTTGTGTTTTCTTCGGATTATAACTTGAATTAAATACAAATTATATAGTCTTCAGTTTTGATTGAGATTTTAGGGAATATATTTAATTGATTTTTATTTTTGGCAGCGTTTTATTATACGATCGTGAGTTTGTACATACTTTGACTAATTATAATTAAATTGACTGACTTTATTCCAGTACTAGCAGTCCCGGAAAACTTCGCTCCGCCCTATAGTTAATAGATGGTTCACTATTTTAGTGATAATGGCATATGCATAAAAGAGATATATCCTGTCGTGAGCGTTTTTTACGTGTAACTCTAACGGTTTTTGCAGCGTATACCAGAATAGTTTTGATATACTTACTTACTTATCTAACACCAATCGTGATATTTTATACAATTGACACAATATCCATAAGTATCCTTCCAACCTTGTCAAAGGCTCTGGAGAGGATAGTGTGTAATCAAGTAACGGCTTACCTCGAAGAAAAGCTCATACTTCCCGCCATACAGTCCGGGTTTCGAAAAGGATTCAGCACGGCCTCAGCCTTGTCGCATGTAACCGACGATCTGCTGACTGCTAGCGATGCGGGTAAGGGAAGTATTATGATCTTGCTTGACTTCTCCAGGGCCTTTGACTGTATTAACAAAAATCTGTTACTAGCCAAACTGTCGTACTACGGATTTACTACAGAAGCTTGCCAATGGTTGTCGTCCTTTTCCGATAGAAAACAATTTGTCGATAGTGTAAATGAAGAAGGAAGGCCAATTCGTTCGGTATTGCAGAATGTATCTCGAGGAACTCCTCAGGGATCTATTTTGAGTCCTATATTATTTTCCATTTATACAGTAGACCTAAAAAAGCAAATTAAACATTGTAACGCCCATTTGTACGCCGATGATACGCAACTTTATTTTTCGTTTAATCCTAAAGAAACCAACCAAAGTATAGAAGAATGGGCAAAGAAGAATACCTTAGTTTTGAATCCATCTAAATGTAAATACATGATAATAGGAACTAAAAAGCAAATTCAGGTAATTGAACGTCATCAGCCACAAATAATACTTAAAAACAACTGCTTGGAAAGGGTCTGTGTAGCGAAAAACCTTGGTCTGCACATGGATAGCGAACTGCGCTTTGTTGAGCATATCGATATGGCTGTAAGAAATGCTTTCTATCGTCTGAAAGTTCTTTACGGTGTAAGACCTTATCTAACCGAAAAAGTCCGGCTGAGAGTTGTCGAGTCTCTAATACTGTCGCGTTTTAACTACTGTGACGTAGTCGACGGCCCCCGTCTATTCTTAAAGAAGCAGCGGGCTATACAACGCATGCAGAACGCGTGCTTGCGTTTTTGTTACAGTATACCACGACGGGAACATATTACTCCGTATAATAAATAATAATATTAAATAATAAATATTGTATATTAAAAATGTCCGGGCGCCGCGCATTGCATCTTACTAATATGGTGCATAAGGTTGTTATTTCTCGTCGCACGAAATATCTTTTTCATAAATTTAAATGGAAAAAGGACACTGCGACTTATCTAACACGAACCACTGTACAAAATAAGTTGGTCATCCCAAAGCACAGTACAGTCGGTGTCAGAGGTGGCTTTAAGTTCGCGGCATCGAAAGTCGTGAACGATCTTCCACCACCATTAATGCAAATTACGTCACATCCAGTTTTTTCTACAAAGTGTAAATTTTTGTTATTAGAGGCACAAATTAATCAATAATTAAATGTGATTTTTCTTTAGAGGGACTTAAGCCTTTTTCTTTAATAAAATCAGTTTTTTGTGCGTTTAATTTTCTTATTTTATTTACTTATTAATTATGTACTTACTTTTATTAATACTTCAGTTTTCTTTTGTAAGCATACTGAGTAGGTTACTTTTATATTATTTTTTCGTGCTATGAGAAATTATTCTTTTTTTAAGCTTATAAACATACTTGTCTCCGTTACCCTATCCACATGTGTCACAATTCAGGGGAGTGCAAAGGAGCCAGCTGAAAACCAGCGCAAAGACGGCTCAGTCCGTCCCTGCTTACGCTGAGCTGTCTACCTTTTGTCACACTTTTCTTCTCATTATTGTTGTTGTAAGTCTGTGTATTTTTTCTGTGTTTGACAATAAATTTGTTTTCTTTCTTTCAATATCTTTATAAATTATAGCCTATATGTTATTCTAATGATTAAGCTACATTATTGTAAAGCTTGATTAATATCCATTCAGTAGTTCTGCTTGAAATAATAACAAACATCCATACATTCACACTTACAAACTTTCGCATTTATAATATTAAGTAGTAACCTGCACCATTGATAAAATAATATCAATAACCAAGAATAATAGTGAAATGTAAATAAATGAGTTTAAGAACTAACAAATCCCTACTAATATTATAAATGTGAATGTAAGTTTGTTTGTTACGCTTTCACGCGAAAACGACTCAACCGATCATCATGAAACTTTGTACACATATTCTTGGAGGTATTAGAAGTAACATAGGATACTTTTTATGAAAAAAAATAGTATATAAAAAGCGAAGTATGTATTTTCCCTATCCTATTGTCCAGATTGGCAGAACTTTATCGCTACAGTCGCCCACCAATGTGTTTGATACTGCGCAGTGCACGTGTTCGCAATCCGTATACTCGTGTGAACATTTTTACACGCTACCGAGAAACAGACACATTCTTACCTAGAATAAATAGTAAACTATGACGGCATCTTATAATAATGAATTAATTTTACAAATAGAATATAAGAAAGAAGATTGGTGGAAAGTGGTTATTTCTGAATGGTACAGGAGCCGGGGTATCTGGACCCTGTTAAGTACCCTACATCATATATCAGTCGTATACGTAGAGCCATGTGTTTAGGGTAGCCATTTGCAAAAAAGCATCGATCATCGGACATACTATCCGCGAATGATTTTGATAGGGAACCCGTTCCTATTGTAATCAGACCCAAACAAGCAACCCAGTTTAAATGCCAATAAATGTGCATTTAAATTATCACGATTTGAGCGCGTTGCATAGGAATGTGGTGTTTACAGACCTGTTAAATAAAACCGTCACCAGGAGATTCTGAATCGCGGTCAATTTTTATTTTATTTTAAATGAAATAGTTCGAAGATAACGCGATAAGATAATCTAACGATTTCAACAGACGATGTAAGTAACTAAACGCGTAAATAAAAACTGTGAATCCTATCCGCGCCGCTAAAAGTAAAATGTCATATAACATTTTTTTTACCATCTAATCTTATGATACAAGCTTAGCAGCTTCGGCTTCAATGATATAAGATTTAGTTGAAATTCGCTGCCCTCCCTTGCTGCGGTGCGCTTGGGGCATGCGAAGAGAGAAATACGACGACCTGAAAGAATAACAACTTCTAAATGGATTAATAATAAAGGACGTATTTAAGTTTTATTGTTAACTTGAGAAACACCGTCATCTTTAGCGATTTACTCAATATTTTCTTAACTTAATTTACTTTATTTAATTAAATATGAAGAAGGGATTTGTCAATCATTTTAGTAGTTCTAAACGGATGGCAGTGTCTGTTACGTTACAATAAAATCATTAAAACTGACATAAAAGCGTCTAGCAATGCAATTTAAAATTAATTAAGCGCTGCACATGCAACTCTACGCTAGAGACGCGTATTATTTTACAAAGGCGCGCCACGGTGTTGCCAGCTGAAACGCGCCTCCCGACAGTACTGGAATATTCGCATGACCGAAGCCGTCCTCTCTCGAAGAGTAATGCACGGTAACCTTAAACTTTCTTTGTTTCCCGGAGACGTTATAATGAGAAGCATGCGAAAAGCGATCGATTGACGGCCATCCGAGATGTAATGTGACGCCGCCGGTTTCGAGCGTGGCGTTTGTTTTCGCGCCATGCTCGGTGGGCTTTACTTTCGTATTACTCTTTGTTCTTTATTACAGTGTTGCTAGTTTTTTTTTAATAACTGTTATGATTTCTAATATTATTTCATTAAAACGTGGTTAGTTAGCGGTATGTTAGACTTCGAATTGTTTGATGAAAGATACACGGTATGGCAGCGGGATCGACTTTGTGTTTGTCTTTTAAAATGCCTATACTTTTTACTGTTTTAATTTTTGATGCTTTGTTTGCTCACATTTCTAAATTTGTTAATCTGTATCTATAAGTGAAGACTTGTTATTGGCTGTACAAATGCTATATTAATGCTACTCATGTTAAATTTTAGCTGTAAGTCTTCCATGCATAAATTAAATAAATAAATAAATAAATAAAAAAGTAAACTTATTTTGTTTTATTATTAGTATATCATTTCATTCCAGATTGTTGGCTTTGGAAGTCAAAGAATATAATCAGTTTAGTAGTTTCAGAGTCTAGGCCTTAGAAACAAATATGTTATGATGTATTAAACTCTTTGTTGATTCTGTTTTTTACATTATGAAATAACCAGGCAACTAAAAGACATAAGTCTTACACGAATAGGTAAACATATCTATTAGCTAATTTTGTACTATAGAAGTGCAGTGCCTTTTTATACCTCATTATTATATTGTGAGCGTCCTCCCCACTCGTTTCTGTCACAATTGGTTGCCTCATTCAATATACCAGCCAGTTGCGTGGTTATGAATGACCGGGCGAAAATAGCCCGTGTTCTTAGAAGCGGTGTACCGACTGGTGACGAACTCCCGGTGTTCGGTGTCTTCTCGTGTTGCTTACAGTTAGTTTTACAGATGTACTGTTTGGTGGAGCGCTAGCGTATGTACTTTTTACTAATCAATTTCAAATATGAAAACTAGTAGAGAAAACCTTGAATGAATTATTAAGAGATATCACCTGTTATATTTTCTCCTCCAATTTTGAAGGGAAAACTACCTAAGCCGGGTTAGACTATATTTGGTAGGGTAAAATTTTATAGGTTCACATGAATAACATGCGCATGACACGTGTCAGAAACATGCTTATTTGAACTGTTTTTTGCATTTATTTGTCTTTTGTTCAGTTTTGAATATTATTGTTAAGATTCAAGGGTTTATTTTTGTTAATTATTTATATATTATTCGTTAATTCTTGAACTATCATCGCGTTTTCAATTCTGTCGGCAGTCCTTATGTCTGTCTGTGTTTTTCAAGTTTCTTACAGGCTAATAAAATACTGTATGTTTATCAATGTCAGTCAGTCGATACTAAATAAACTGATTCCTTTGTAACGATTCTGGTGGTAAACCATGTTATGGTGTATTGGCACGTGCCATAATAGTTTAGTTGTAGCGAGTCGAAGTTCACAGAGGCTGCATACAAATGTGTCGGAACTATGTGAATTTACGTGTTTACTGTACATATATTTTATTTGTTTTTTATTTCTGTTGTATTGAAGTTTTCTATATTTATTTTAAATTTTAATTATCATTTTATTATACATATAACATCGAATTGGAGCTATTCTGTAATGGTGTTATATTGTTGTGAATAAATATATAAATAATGGAAAATGTACATTAATGAATATAAACTGGTGGAAGATTGATAAACTAAAGATTGCACTTTTGCTGGGCTTATACTTCAAAGCAAAACTTAGCTAAGTATACTTCTCTTATTTGTTTCCTTATCATGGAAGGAATATAATCAATTACAGTAATACTGATAAATTGTATCCGAAATTTGGCCACTATGAACTACATACTTGCATACTTGCAACTTGGATCCTAATCCGTAATAAGGTACTCGTGCTAGACGATCACTTAGAGGTCAGAATGAGTGACATCTGAGTCACAGGGGTTGGGTTCGATTCCCAACATAGAAATGTGTATATAGTTTGGGTCTTGGGCACGCTCCGACCTCATTCGCAATATTAACTCGGGTCTAGAGTCACGAGTTTTCTTTTGTTGTTTCGCGGTTCGGTTAAAGTGATAAAAGTAGTATATTTAACAAAACGATTTACAAATATACATACATTCCCATAAGCTCGACATCTTTAGGATCATACATCGTTAGGTGACGTCACTGTCCCATTTCACAAGAATCTAACCTAAAAAAATAAAAACCAAAAATCCGAACTAAGACATTTAACGGATTTTTAGCTTTGAACATCTCAAAAAGCTATATTTAAACATTCCTGTGGTAAACACAAGAAAAAAAAAGAGAACACAGCATTTGTGTTTGAGAGACATCTATATCCAAATATTGAACACTAATATCAGAATCGAATTATTCATTCTCTGGACATATTTTATTCGGTTTGTAGTGATGAATGTTTGTGCGAAAACATAAAAGCTACATGATAGCTGTGTGTGCGTGTCAACAAAAATTTTCACGAAATTGACGCATTTTTGTTAACGACTGTACCGGTATCATAGCACCATGCTGTAGCGATTACATACCTTAATGCGTGGCAATAGAGCGTGGTATCGAAGAACAGTGGTACGCTTCTGCGCACATTAGCTGAACGATCGTTTTACACGGCATTAGGTAAATTATAAGCTCCACTGGTCGACATACGATATGTTTACGCCGAGTCTTGCCATAGTAATAGTATATCTAACATAGTAATGACACAAAGGTCTCTGTTTTACCGCTTCCAATGATTTTTTTTATGAAATTAGGTGGCAAACGAACAATCGGATCACCTGATGTTAGGTGATCGCTACCCATAGACATCCGCAACAAGCAAATGTGTTGCAGATGCGTTGCCTACCTTTAATGGACAGAGGAGGGCATAGACAGGAAAAAGGATATTTCCTTTTCCCCGTTAACCCCCTCCCCGTCCAATCGTCTTCCCGTTCCCATCCCATCCTTATGGAAAGGGTGGGAAGGGGAAGAGGATGAAATTAGGCCTCCGGCACCTCACTCATGAGACGAAGCGCAGAATACTTCTGCTTCACGTCTGTTTTCTGTGAGGTCGTGGTATTTCACCGGTCAAGCCGGCCAATTCGTGCAACAGACGTTGTTGTTGCGGGCTCTACCACTGTTAAATTAACTACACGTAAGATTACTAAGAACTCAACATAAGCATTTTAATTTATTGCCAATAGTCATTCAAAAAAGATACAGGTCAAGCCTCAGAGGTCTAATAGCGACTCAGCTAGGAAAGCGATAACTTAGCCCATGATCTTTAATCTTCGCTTAAACATTTTAACAGCTCTAGCCTGTACAAGAGAAACGACTGGAATATAAAAATACTAAATTCAGATTTGATTTGGCTAAACGTCAGAGGATCAATCCGAGTATTCCCTTTTCTACGTCCAGTATCACCGTGACCAGTTGTGACAGTAAAAGACTAACTTTAAAAGCCGCAATTATTGATATCCAACTTGAAGCAACGACGAAATATTTTTTAGACAGATATATTAATAGCTTAACTAATTATGACATTTCGAAACTTCAATGTATTTATTCGATAAATATACATTAACTTGTAATGGGCAACATATACGTTATTTCACCTCAACATCGTGGTACGTTTCATTGCTGGCAGCACTGGCGCGTAGGTCGCGGTGTCGGATAACGAACGCTCCTAAATTTACTCTAGCTCCCGCCATTAAAAGCGTTTATGTTATATTGGATACCACAATATTATCGGCAAAGCACGGCTTATGTTACACGCTTCACAATGGTGACGTTGTGCTGGATTTTATTACCAATTTTGTAATGGGATTTAATATTTCTTGAAGCTTGACGTATATACATGGTGACTCATTCTCACGTCCACGCGTTCTGATTTACTTTCATTCATTATGCTGACGAGGACTGATAAAAATACGTATATTTGTTCTTTAGTCATCCTGTATTCCTGTTAATTAATTAGATTCCGGGCATGATTCATCCACTTCCTATACCCTATTTTACTTACAAATCGACTTAAAAATACATTTTAGAAATTTTATGTGCCTTGTATCTCTCGTTATGGATTGCACACTTAGATTCTGTAAAAGCAGGCTCTAAACACTAGTCCTTAATATGCGATCGTCCCATGAGGTTAGTGACGTTGTGTGCCAGTATCAGTCAAACTTTAGCTCTTTACCTGAACTAGGGTCGTAAGGAATATTTCTTGTTTTTACTTCAAATGATGAATTATTCCTTAGTATTAATATCAACGCGCCTCCGTTTCGCTTGAGTGGATAGACAAAAACAAAAATAAAATAATACTCGTAATAACAGCCTTCTATTGGTGGGTTAAGTTAATTTAAAAGCGATTCAGTGGTTTTTAAATTAACCCGCAGCAAACAAGCACTCAAATCTTTTCTCTTCCTTTCTACTCTTTTCTTTCCTTAGGAATCACGGGCGTGATGCTCATTTTTTTAAATGTGAATGTAAGTTTGTTTGTTACGCTTTCCCGCGGAAACTACTCAACCGATCATCATGAAACTCTGTACACATATTCTTGGAGGTATTAGAAGTAACATAGGATACTTTTTATGAAAAAAAATATTTTTTACGAAAAATAAAAAAAATAATACCGTTGCACTGTATTATCGACGGTCACGTCAATATCCAATACAATTGACTATAGTTTCAGCTGTGTGTGATTTTTCTATATTTATTGTTATTTTTTCTGTCATTATATATGCAGTATAAAACTATTTGAACTTTTGAGGTTAGATGGCATAGTATATAAAAGCCGATGTATGTATGTTCCCTATAGAACTATAGCTATTGTCCATATTGGCACAGTGAGTGTTCCTGTGTTTGGTAGCTATCAGATCAACATAATTAGTGGTACCCGGGTGAAGCCAGGGCGAGTCACCAGTATCAAATAAAGTAATATACACGTAACACTCATCTTTTTTTCCACGAAATTTGGTTACGAGTATTTTACAATATGGATAAAATATGAAATTTGAATACGTGAGCTTTTAATTCATTACGAATGTGTTCAGGGCTCGGTAGACATTCGATATGCACCTGCACGGAACATCGCCGGGCGAGTGCGGTGGCGAAATATTTGATCGGGCGAAAGCGAACTAATGGGCGCAGTTTTACCTCCACCAGGGTAACCAACTAAATCCCTATACGGAGTTTAGACTAGGACTTCAGAGTTTTGAATGTCTCATGATTGATTTTAGATATTATTCGTTTTTTTTCGTAAAAAAATAACTGCGGATTAAAATTAGATGCGAACCTGGCATACCTGGTCGGTTACAGGTACTTCTTGTATCCCATTTCCTTTAGTATGTCACTATGACTAATGACATACTAAAGAAGGGCCATATAAGGAGTTCCCGTAAACGATGAGCATGTATGCGTAGATGGATGTAGAAGAATCGAGAGAGGTGTGCCAGGATCGTGCCAAATGGAAATACATAATCTCTGCCTACCCCTCTGGATTACAGCGTGAGCGCGTATTTTTTATTTAAATAAGCATAACTGTATATGTAATAACCTGACGAGTTGTTTCTATCGGGTACTGTTAATAAACAATGTTGAATCAAAAAAATGATTCTGTGAGATCCAAAAATGTATAATTGGTAGTATGGTATGGTGTATATGATGGTTTGATATATTGTATCTTAATAATGTCATTTTACATACTATATACTAAAATTAACCAAATAGATTTGTACTTTTACATACTTGCCTAGAACTACAATTTAAAAATAAATAATTCGCGGACTTTCCGCCATACATTTAAAAGGTGGTAATCCTACATGTGCCAGCAACGTGTGCTCAGAATATCGAGTTTTGAGGTGATAATTATTACCCCGCACAGCGCTGGCAACGCTGGCGTAAAATGAAACGAGAGGGAACGTTTGCTACCTATCTATTGTTTTATTATTTGTACTTACATATGTTTGTATTAGTGAGCCGAAGTGCTCGTTAACTATACGAGATACTCGAAATTAAAAGGCTTTCGTCTTATTAAATTTTAGTACTCTCGCAGAGGAGGCCTGTGTCCTTGCATTGGGGAACATTCTAAAAAAAGCTCATATTATAATTTTTTTAAGTATAGGGGAAAATGACACAGCGATTTATATGCTAGCTTGTCTGTGGCATGGTTTTAAATGTCCGCTACCCATAGGCAATTAATACATACATACAATACAAACAAAAAAAATAAGCTAATTGTTGCAGATGCGTTGGTTACCTTTAAATGGACTGAGGGGGGGGGTGGAGGAACCAACAACAACAGGAAAAAGGCATTTTTTTTTCATTTCCATACCCTCGCCCGTTAATTCCCCTTCCCCTTTCCATCCTTTCCTTGTTAGAAAAGGTTGGCTAGGGTAAACTGACTAGATTCGGACCTCGCTCATCAAATGAAACGCAGAATACTCACTTAACAATCTACTAATTAAGGCGTAACTACATTCTTTTATTACTTAAAATAAATCGTGTCGAACTAAAAATTAAATTTTATGTAAAAACGTATCTAAACTGACTACTCGACTGATCTACTCTGTGTAACTGGAGACCAATTATCTCGGCGCTGGTCATCAGCTTTCTCATGAAATATTACCTACGTAGTAGGTGCACAGGACACTGTCACGACAGAGGCTGCCTGGTTAAGGATTAATTAATACAGGTTATACAGTTACTCGAGTATCAAAGATATTCCGTGGCCGCATAATGAAGGTGTTATTAAAGACATGTCATCCGATACTGCGCCCCCCTCTCTCTACTACGTCTACGCGTACAACTCTCCCATACATCTGCTTTATACTATTAACTAGATATTCTATGTATGTATAATATGTATGTAATATTTTTATTCATTAAAAGTTACAGTTGCCCGTGGCTTCGCACGCATTTGTTTCTTATTTTTCTTGATTGAATTTTTTAACAAATTGATTTCGGTTATAATTGCTTAACATTTGTAGGTGAATGTCAAATTGTTGTTATCGGTTGCCATGGTAACGTGTGATATGACAATAATAAACTGTCAAAAAGTTGTTATTGGTATGTCATAAATTACATAGGTGTTGTCATTTCAACATAGTCGTTCACTGCTGGAGTTAGACCTATCCAGTAGGCTTTCGTAACCAGATCATCGGTTCATCTTGTGATAGGTATACGCGGTCGTCATTTTAGGACCATTTGCCCCATGCAATATGTTTAGCGAGCGACGCGTCCGGCCATTGCCACTTAAATTTTACAATTCTTACGCCAATCTTGGTTGCTGTTCTTGTATTTAGTAGAAAAACTGCAAGTATGTTATTGTGCTCACTTCATGTTAAGTGGCGATCGGTCTCCATTGATCTCCGAATAAAACAGTTTTTTTTTGATAAATATCCGTCACACCCCATAACTTTGGAAAAGTTTAAAATTTTATTTTTAATCAATAAGACGGAAAACCCCATTAATATATATATATATATATATATATATATATATATAAAATGAGCCTAGAAAATGTAGTATAGTCATTTTAAATTGAAACATAAATTTGTAATCGTTCTAAAAAGGTTACTGGTGTTTTTTTTAAATTGTTATTTAAAGCGACACAGATATCGTTCGACGCACATCTTCGTGTATCACGTTTTATATGCGCTTACCGATTTATAAACGTAATCGTTGGCAGTAAAAATATTCCGTAAGGAGGTCGCGTGCGCCACTATTCGCTGTATGTCACCGTAACATTGTCAACATGGTTAGTTCATAGACTAGCGACATTATAAAATGAAAATTTTTGAACAGAACCAACCATTTACAAATTTGATGACATAGACAACGAAACCACTTTTTAAATGATAATTATCCTTTTTATAGCACAAACATTTTAACCTATAAATAATTTTAAGTACAAGTCTTCATTATTTTTTTGCCAAAGTGACGCAAGGCAACATCAATGTTAAACTATAGAGAACAAATTACCTTAAATAGTAAATGACTTTAATTCCGTTCACGATTCTCCGTCACTTTATAATGTGTTTAGTAACATTATAATCTGTCAATGTTTCAAATTCTACGGTGACATGTATAAATTCTTGCACTTTATAAACGTGCAATATGCAAGAGTATAATTTTAGTGTCGAGTATAAAACAAGATTTACCTAAATTACATTCAAAGTCCACACGGTGAACAAGGCCGGTCGTATTGATTTAAGAGACGTCCATCACGATTTGTTGTAATCTCCGATGTGGTCAGCTTTATTGAGATTTGAACAAGATATAAAAAACAAATAAATAAAGGTATTACGGTGAGAAATCCAATTATTTAAATAATACAGGTCTATTGAAGTGTAAGTAATGACAACAGTGAACGGATGATTTTTTATACACCTTTGCACAAAACTAATTTTGGTTTGAACTGTACAATTCGCAGAATGTGTAGGGCACACAATTAACTTAGGAAACAAAAGAATTATGAAATTTTCAATGTACCCCTGATTTCAGTCAGGTTACCGTTACGACTTCAGAGGCACAATCCTAACCCTACCTACACGAATATCTTGTTTGATGGTATAAAATTATTATAACGTAACCGTAATGTGTTGTATATATGCATGGGCTAAGTTATCAGTATTGTATTAATCCATACTTAATATTATAAATGTGAATGTAGGTTTGTTTGTTACGCAAAAACTACTCAACCGATCATCATGAAACTTTGTAGACATATTCTTGGAGAAATTAGAAGTAAAATAGGATACTTTTTATGAAAAAAAATAGTATATATAAAGCGAAGTATGTATTTTCCCTTTAGACCTATAGACTCCGAAACGGCTGGACCGATTTCGATGAAATTTACAGGGATTGTCCAGATTGGCACATTCCTGTGTTTGTTAGCGATCGAATCAACATAATTGGTGGTACCCGGGCAAAGCCGGGGCGGGTCACTAGGTTTTATATAATTGTGAACGTCATGATAACTGAGCGGTTGACCTATAATAAATAAACTTGATGAATTAAGTTTCTTATTTACTGATACAAAAAACATTGTAATGACTTATTTTTCAGTCGATTTTTTCTTCTTTTTCCCTAAATTAAAAGTATCTTCGCTAAGAGAAAAATCGCATTTTATTGCAATCGAATACGACGATCTTCACAGTTACTTTACTATCAACATTTCAATTTCATTTTTGTATATTATTGTGACGTCAAGTATGTAGATTAGATAACAGTTGCCAATTGTATATCTATCTGCTATATTGCTTATAGGAGTTCGCGGAGACGGCAATGAACGAGCTGCTTGGTTGGTACGGGTACGAACGTCTGGAACTGAGGCGCTGGGCGGCATCCCGCGCCCGCGACACTTCCAGCCCAGAACAGGCGGCAGAACAGAAGAATAAAGGTAATGTATCCGTGCATCAGACTTTCATTTACACAACATTTCGGTGTAAATATGTCTGTGATGTAGTAAATCTGCATTGAGAAAGTTTGACGTCCAACGAATTGATTCAGGCAAACGATAGTCCTTCATTCACAAAAAATTGTATGTTAAAAATAATCATAATTAAACTAAATCTATCGAGTGTGAGAATTAAAAACCATAGAATCGATTGCTGCCTCGATTGTTTGACGTTAGATGGACAATTAACATAATTAGCACAGAGCATTTTTAGGTTAAAATATTACGCATGCATCGATCGGTATTAAGAGCACCGGTAATCGACGTTCATGTATGTATACTTGGCGTTGCCGTGTCTTTAATCTCTGCTCACTTGTAGGTCAAAGGCGTAAATGTCTATATATTTATGTATGTAAAATAATAGTTTTTTTTATGTTATTATCGTAGGGTTTACAAAGCCAACACGTTTTAAAACATTATGAAAAACAATGAAGAAAATAATAGTATACCTTTTAATAAATTTTATCACATTAATCTTGATTTTCTATGTGTCAAAAACTGAAATGTAACAATTCACAGAAACACACGTAGCAAATACCAAGAAGTGTGCCCCTTCGCGATCGCAGCTGTATTTCTGTGAATTTCCGAACGCGCCCTCCCGCGCACTCCCGCGTCATCACATTGTTTTGGCGGGACAGTACAAGATAAAAATCCGATCAAATAATCAACATTAAACTAGTTAATTTTGATGGAGTTGCTTTTGTATTATAACATTTCGTGGAATCAATTTGTGATGAACGTGAATTTAATATTCCTTAGCAATATTTGTACGAAAATATGCTGGTTTTTTTTATAATGCAATTTTAGGCAATCTTATTCTTTGACAAAGATAAATGAATGCGTTCGTGCTTCGATTAAAAGTTTAAAAAAAAGTAGGACCCAGTACCGCTGGACCTATTTATTAGAAATTGATTCGTATTGCTAGGAACGTACGTGTTTTATGTTTTTTTTATGGGCGTTGGGTACGGGTAATATTTTTTTCATTATAGCTTTTATTTAAAGTTAAAATTTATCAAATTAAATATTTTTTTTTGTAAAGAATGACTTATGTCTATACAATTTAAATATTTATAATAAAAAACAATTTAAAATTACAATTACGTGTTTTATGGTTACGGCCGCTAAGTGTACTCGTTCAGTGATAATGTAAGCAAGCCGTTTCTTTTGTTTACTACGTTACTACAGTGGCGTGTAGGCTAGAGCGTATTGCGTAGAGGCGTACAGTGAGCTTAACAATCCCATTGATGCTATACAGTCGGAGGCTGACAATAATTTTGGTGTGACACTGGCCTAAGTCTGCTCTTGTCATCTAAGTAAGTTTACATTTGATAGCCCGATAATAAATTGAGGCTATTTAAGATCACGCAAACGGCGAGGCGGGTATAATCACGGGGCAGAGATAGTTTTTTATATATTTATTTCAACGACTCCGTTTTAAATTTTAACACCCACGGCCGCTACTGTGTTTACCTGTAAAACGTAACATTATTCAGGAATCTGATACCGCAATCTGGGTTTACTATTCCTAATGAACGCGCCGTGAATTCACTTCGTATGTCCTCGAATAGACAAGTACATCACCGCCAGGGTTGCCAGTTTTATATATTTGTAAAGAGTCTACACTCATGTCATCTTTTCTATTTAAGGGTTTATTTCTTCTTTTTACTCTAATAGATGTCAGTATCATGCCAGTGACATAATTTATTTATTTAATTTTTAAAAAGTAAAACTTGGAACAGTAAATATTTTCCTGTATAAAAGGAAGTATATAATCTAAACTATAATCTAGAAGTAAAGGCTTTAAATGTTTTTTTTAAATGTTTTTATATATATTATTTTATTACTATGTTACCTACAGATAGGTTTTAGAATACAGGCTAAAAATTTCCATATATTTTTAGTCATATTTCTTTTTATTTATATTTCTTCCAGGTGTTCCGATAACCTTAATAAATTGAGAAAGTCCAGCATTAGATGGACGCTAGCTGATATAAATATCTTTTTATAGTATTATTTATATGCCATCTCCTATCAGAGGTTGGCGACCATCATGGCAACTCGCACTATCGACAAATGAGGAACGAGTGTTCTGTATCTTTCCCTAAATAATAAGCTAACAATTAGTATTTCGGATCACGCATTATATGCCCAAGATATTCCAGTCTTCTGTTTTTAATAGTTCATATTATTAATGGTTAGTTATTGCAATGTGATCATATGAAGGTATTTAAAAACTATGGAAAAATAACGCCCACACAATATTTACGGATGATTGACCAAAAGCTAAATACTGTACTTAGATGGCTAAACATTTTATCTTTCTTCTAACGCGTGGTCGAGAACACATACACTACATATGTGCGCAGTCCGCCATTTGTATTCGATTAATGCAATTAACTTTAAATAAATATTATCCTTTACGTGTGGTTAAATTCGTACAAGAGATTTATTTAATGAATTACCAAGGAGATCTTAGTCAGTGTGGTAATACGATTCCTTTTTCGGTTCACCATCGCAATATTATACACCCATAGACTTTACACATGAATAGCATCTGTAAGCGGATATTCAGCCGATGCTACAATCACAACTCGATATCCGAAGCAGTTCTAGTAGTAACTGAATAACTTGCGGACTCGGGAGACGTTGAACAACTCGACCGTTAAGTTGGTTTAAGTGGATTATAGAACAGCAGCCGATAAGAGCTGAGTATCGAAAATACTGTACATGAATTTACTGGGGGAGTAAATAATACTAATTTATTGTGTTCTTAATTTCTTGTTTTATATACCTACTTTTAATACGCTGTTATGGTTGCCACAAATTATAGCATTCCGATACACGAAAATTTAAAATTGAAATTATGGTTGTAACGTTTGTATTTCTAATAGTTTCTAACAATTGACAACCCTAAGTACAGTGCGGTGCGTAGTGCGTAGTGCGTAGTCAGGAATGAAAACGTATAAGCCTTGCGGTTAAAACGTGATTATCAGGAAAGCATTATCACGTTACATAGACTCTCCAGAATGAACAGCACGGGGCGGGGGACGCGAAGCGCGGGGGGAGCGAACAATTTGTTACGTGTATAATTGCCGGTTAAGTTTTCCTAGAAAACTTGTTAAAGCGTTCTAATTAACAACTTGTTATTCAAGAAATTAAGTACACTACATGATATTTTTAGCTAACAAGGTAAAAAAAAACACAGGCTGTCAAAAGTACTTCGAAAACACAAAGCAGGCGGGAAGGCGCCGCAATTATTATAAATATTCAACAAAAATAAACCCTTGTAAATTAACAATAAAATTCAAAATTGAATAAAAGAAAAATAAATGAAAAAAGTTCGTCGAAACTGTTCTAAATTCAAATAACCATACCCATGTTAGCACGTTGTATTCTAGAAGCTTTCACTTAAAAAACACTTATGTTTTTAGGGTTCCGTACACAAAGGCTAAAACGGGACCCTATTACTAAGACTCCGCTGTCCGTCCGTCTGTCCGTCTGTCACAAGGCTGTATCTCATGAACCGTGATAGTTAGAACCGCGTAGAACAGTGGAAATTTTCACAGATTATGAATGTATTTCTTTTGCCGCTATATATAACAAATACTAAAGAACAGAATAAAATAAATATTTAAGGGGGTTGCCAAAAACATACGTGATTTTTTATAAATGTTACGGAACCCTTCGTGCGCGACTCAGACTCACACTTGGCCGCCTTTTTTATTATATCAGAAAAGTAAAATGAGACTTGATGTAAACCTATCCAGATAGATCGCCGTCGGGCTCGAATGTCCCGGCTAACTCGATACTAAATCGTTAGTCTGAACTGTAGAAATTATAAGGCCCATAACAAGGTATCACCGGCCCGGATAAATGCGGACGGTCGACGGTAATGAGAGCCCATCCCGTCCCGCGTTTCATCTTACCAATCAAATTAAACGAAACAATAAAAAAATAATTATTCTATTGTTTTCGACTTTATACCAAATACAATTAAAGGACACAAGATATGTATTTAGAATAATAATTCGAAATTCCGCAATACAGAATCAAAAGACTAACTAATGCCTACTAATATTATAAATGTGAATATAAGTTTGTTTGTTACGCTTTCACGCGAAAACTACTCAACCGATCATCATGAAACTTTATACACATATTTATGTATGTTCCCTATAGACCTATAGACTCCGAAACGGCTGGACCGATTTCAATGAAATTTACAGGGATTGTCCAGATTGGCACATTCCTGTGTTTGGTAGAGATCGGATCAAGATAATTAGTGGTACCAGGGTGAAGCCGGGGCGGGTCACTTGTAGTAGATATAAATTCGAATGTGAGTTGGTTTGTCACGTTTTAACTCCTTAACGACTTAATCAATCATCATGAATTTTTGCACACACATCGTTAGGGGTACAGAAAATTATATGAGGTACTATTTATGTATCCCGAAAGTAAAACTGTTCGTGGTTAGGTTAATATTATCCATAAGAATTTTAGTAAAAAGCGGATTTCAAAGCTTTGCCAAATAAGGTTAAAATAGTTATGATACACAATGAAAACAATTTGAAACCATCATTTGAATATCGACTAAATAAATAAACATTGGTTACAGTTTAAATAAGTTATCCGCTCGCTTGGCTCCTGTTGAAAGACAATCCAACCGTGAATGTTGACCATTAATCAAACAAATCTCAACAGTCTCACTGCACACGTTTGCTTGCCCCGTTTAATTTGCAATCATGTGGACTTCTCAAACAAATAAATTATATTTAACAATAATATAGTACTATATATCTAGCTATATACATATATAAAACAAGAATCTAACTGGCAGGTATATCAACAACTTAACAACACACATAAATTATTATTACGTAAGCGATCTGCTAAGAAATGATTTTTCTCAATTCATCCGTAAAGATCTAAAGGGGATAAAAGTTTGTGTGGAGAAATAATTGTAATCCAATATAAGTTGACATCAAATTATTATAACTATATATTAACTATTAAACTATACTGCATATTAATTAGGATTCAGCTTACGCTGGACCTTCGTCGGTTAAATTAAATTGCATGGCGTGTGACTCTACGGGGTCCATCTTGTATAATATACTCACGCCAGTAACTCTGAACGGTAGGCAGTTTGTTTACAGATTGGTTTGAATTTTAGTCCGAATTGATAAGTGGTTGCAAAGTTATTCAGGATTTACGTGAATTGAAGTTGATTTCTTGTTCTTTTACTGCTTATAAATTATCTTATTATATCATCGATCCAAATACCTCCCATAACTCTCCCACTATAGAATATTTGATACGTTCCAGACGAGTGCTCGTGGTGCAACAAGAGCATAGGCAGCGAAAGTGGCGCGCTGCAGCAGGCCGGCGCTGCCTTCTGCTCCGAGCTGTGCTTCAGCCAGTCCCGTCGAGCCAACTTCAAGCGCGCTAAGACCTGCGACTGGTGTCGCCACGTCCGCCACACCGTCGCATACGTTGACTTCCAGGTAAGGTTTATGAGACTTTGAAATTAAACTGAGGATCACAGGTGTTATGTGAACACGTGAGGTCTACTGACTGTCTTGTCTTAAGGGCGACTCTCTGGGGGCGAAGTATGCTATAAAAATAGAAGTTCAACTGAGGGTGCGGTTTTCTATAGTAGAAGAAGACAATCAAGTCGCCACAGTAACATGACCACCACTACAGACATATATTTTGAAGAGAGTAGATGGTAAATGAGCAACCGGCTCACCCGATGTTTAATGAGCGCTAACCATAGGCATCTGTAACAAGCTAATAAAAGACAGGAAAAAGGATAATTTATTTTCGCCATTCGCGTCCAATCCTCTTCCCATTCCCATCCTATCCTTATTAGGAAAGGATGGGAAAGGAAAGAGAACTGACATTGGGCCTCCGGAACCTCACTCATCAGAAGTATCAGACTAAACTCAGACGCATACTTCTACTTCACGCCTGTCTTCTGGCAGGTCGTGGTATTTCACTGGTCAATCCGGCCTATTCATGCTGCAAATGTTGCTGTTGCGGGCTCTACCACTGTTAAATCGACATTCACATGAGTCCCGAGTGCCTAGCTAACCTTTATCGATTTCTCTATAAAGAAATGTATCCTGTTACCCACTGCTGTTTCCTATTACAATGCGAAACAATAGAGCAATTGTATCAAACAGTATATGAAGGTTTTCGACACGCAAGTATAGGAAATATGAACCGATCAATACAAATCAATTCATCGCTTGTTGATTTAGTTATTACAATATCAAGTATCTTCAACTTAGCAAAGGAATACTCGTAAAATTGTATAAAGGCACATGTTGTACTTCAAGTCTTTATTTTTTACTTTCAGGATGGCGCCACACAACTCCAGTTTTGCTCAGACAAATGTCTCAATCAATACAAAATGCACATATTCTGCCGCGAGACGCAAGCCCACCTCGATCTCAATCCTCACCTGGTTAACGCTTCGTCATCCACCAACCTCATAACACCGGAACTCTGGCTTAAAAACTGCAGGAGCCGATCCGTATCTCCCACGTCCGAGCGATCGGGCTCGCCGAACACAGACAACTTGACAATTAAATCGACAATCGATAAAACAGATTACAACCCTACAAGAAAATCTCCATTGCCAATAATAACGGTTGCACCTGCAGCGAAACTGATGAACCCAAAGACTTCAGAAGAGAAAGCGACACAAAAATCACCAGATGTAAAAAAAGACAGAACTAAAATGCACGCACGGAAGCGCAGAACTTCTAAATGCTCAGCAACGGTAACCTCTCAGAACTTACGACAGCACAACACGACCCCGAAGGCTCAAGATTTGCGACTGTGCAGCCCCTCTCTTGACGGGTCATCCCCAAGCTCGACTATCGGTACAAGCGGCAACAGCATCGTTCATTCCCCACCACATCCAATGAATCATTCAGCGCCAAAACAACCTTTCAATCCTTTATACGGAATGCCACCTCCAGTTTTTGCCGACCCTCCCCCACTCCTAAACGATAACAGATACATGTTTCAACCTAGATTGGGTTTCATGCCACGTCCTGGTTTAATGCCGGAACGACCTCCTTTTATGCCTCCTCTTAATTTTGCACAACCTCTGGGACAACCCCCGCCTGTCACAGTATTAGTTCCTTACCCGGTTATATTACCAATACCACTGCCTATACCGATTCCAATACCCATAACTTCTTTTATACAAGCGCATTTGAAGAAAGTAAAGACGGAAACGTCCAACGGGGATACAGAAGGTCCTCTTGATTTCACAATAAACGGTGATAAAAAGAATTCTACTAATGCGACTGACGCTGAGAATGTTGAAATTGCAGCAGCTATCCGACAAACAACCTTAGAAGCGATACCCGAAGAAATCGAGAGAATAGAAGACAATAAAAACGAAGCTAATGAATGTAGAAATCCAGAACAAACGTTGCCTAAATTCAAAATAACTCGGCTAAGCAACAAAATGGCTAAAATAGTTGCCAAAACAAGAGAACCGTCTGAATCGACGAGACCTCTGCGAAAAAGACGAAGACTTGCAGAAGTTGCCACCGAAGATGACACAATCATTCCTAAAACTAGGAAAACTGTCGAAGTCTAAGTTAAGCATAAACATATACGTGTATTAATATCAAATATAGACCTAAACCTTTAAAATACATATCAGAATTGCATGATAATACGAACGGAGTTCATTGTAATTTCAACTGCTAGTCCTAGATTTAAGGCGTGATTTAATGATTCTCGATATAAATAGCGGTTAAGGTACTAGGCAGCACTGTTAATGTGATATTAGTAACGTAATTTTAATTCGATGTAAAATAAAAAATATTGAATACTACGTTCGGAGCATTTATTTCATCGTACAATGATTTGATGAACAACCACAACAACTTTAAGTACAGAAATGTATGCAAGCACAAAGCAAGTAACAACAAGCCTTTAAAACAAAGAAAGAAAAAATCTTAGAAAAATGAGACTCGGCTGGCGGCATGGTAGCGTCGTTGGTTTAAATATGCTTCAATACCTTTTCCGGAAGTTCCCACTAGATGGAGTTGCGCTAAAGTCTATAAGACGTCAAACTTATCTAAGAAAATGATTTACGTTGAATTCTTTAGTTATTTATGAATATGGCTGAAAAAGCGCTTTTCTTTTTTTAAAAATGCCTTTATGACATGAAGCGTACGTTTACCATTGATTTAGCATCGGTGTTTTTGCCTGTCGCTTTGAAAAGTGTAATGGCATACTTTTCCATTTAAGGACAATGCCATCTTTCAATATGTCTTGAAACTAATTAGATTAAATGTCATCACAAATCTCACACATTAAAAGAAGAAAAACTAAGATTTAACTTCATATTACGGTTGTCCTAGTAAGCCATAGCTGTCGATATTTACTAAGTAGCCTGTGGCCTGTCAAACGCTTGTATTTAGAATTCCAACGCCATATTCGTTTTTATACGTATTAGAGACGGATAAACTTAATTAATAAATAATAATAAATCGGCCTTTTTCTAGAATGTTCCCCACTGCAGGGACACAGGCCTCCTCTCCGAGAGAGGGAATGAGCCGTAATCCACCACGCTGGCTCAGTGCGGGTTGGTGGATGTCACATGCCTTCGAATTTGGTGGTTCTAAGAACATGCCATTCCTCCCGATGTTTTCCTTCACCGTTTTTGAGCAGTGGTGATGAAATGAATTACACAAAGTAAACGCCTGCCTGGGTTCGAACCCGCAACCTACAGTACGTAAGTCGGGGCCTATACCGCTGAGCCACTACTAAACTTAGGTTTTATGAAATGACAAAGGCCACATTGTTAGAGTCAGTCTTCCTCTAAAGGTAGCTGTTATGTAGTGGTTACATTTTTGAGTCAATTTTCAGCCGAGGCCAATAATACATGAGTGTATACTCTTCGCATAAAAGTTTTTTTTTAGGATTTAGTCGGTTCCCGATGTGCAGCCATAAGATTATTATTTGGAATATAATAAACACAAGAAAGAAGAAGAAAAAGTGAATTTCCATTGTTGACAAGCATAAGGCGCGAGTTTTTTTTAAATTCATTTTATACATTACATGGTCTGGTACAAATTACTCATGCATACACTAAACAAAAGGTAATTTTATCAGCTGTAAAAACATTCACGTAGCATGTGTCACTGTTTGCGAGACAATGTCGGCTACAACTACGCAAACTATTATTTAATCTAAGCCAAACTTAAACTATATCATACGATATGAGTCTGTTTCTAATGTAAAAAAAATTTGACGAGGGAGGGTGTTAGTAGGTAAAAGGAAATATATATTTTTTGTTTGTCTGCAATTCATTAGCTTGTTGCAGATTCCTATCTCGGAACGCTTTCTTCAGACTTAGGACACTTCTGTGCAACAAAAGGCTGAACATCGAGCTACGGATGCGGCTAGCGCGCTGTTATGTTTTCTCCATTCTCCTGTACGGCGTTGAAGCGTGGACCCTCACAGAATCGATGTGCAAAAAAGTCGAAGTCTTCGAGATGTGGGTATACAGGAGAATGTTAAGGATATCCTGGAGAGTTAAAAATTTAACCGTATTAGGCCGCATGAAGAAAAAGACAGAAGTGTTATATACAATAAAGAAAAGAAAGCTAGAGTACCTATGCCACATAATGAGAAACACAAAATATGAACTACTACAGCTCATCGTACAAGGCAAGATCCAAGGAAAGCGAAGTGTAGGCCGAAGAAGTACATCCTGGCTCAAAAACCTACGCCAGTGGTTCGGAAAGAGCACCAGTTCGCTTTTTAGAGCTACGGTGTCAAGAGTGCAAGTTGCCCTTATGATCGCCGAACTTCGAATGAAGATGGCACTTTAAGAAGAAGATTCCTATGGGTAGCTATCACTTAACATTTAACCGCTTCCTTTGCCACATTCTATTAAAAAAAACTCTTTGTTGTTTTACTTCAATTTTTTCAACATTTATAATATAAAGCGAACAAATAAATAAGTCATAGAAATTCAAAGGCTTTAATGTCTTTAAAAAAATTGCTTAAACCATTCACAGAAAATAATCATTTCTATCATCAACAAATTATACTTAGCTTTAAAAGTTGACCGCACAAAATGGATGTATAGTAACTCATTTAGTTTTATTATGTTGTATAAAATTGAGATCCAATTCAAATTCTTTGAACGAAAAAATCACATTCTAATAAAATTATTAAAGCGTTACCGGATGTTTCTAGATATACTGAAAGTAACCAATGCAAAGGCTATTTTGTCAAATACAACACAAACATAAACAATGCATATGATATAGTATAATTAGATGTAAAGGTGACTACACTGTATCATACAGTACCACATAAGTAGGAAAATGGGGGGAATATTACACTGTAAGCCAGAGTAACATAAATAACATTTTGTCAATTTGATTTACAAAATGCTTAAAAGACTTGAAATTAAAATCCTATAAATATTTTTAATTCTCAGCATTAATTTAATATGCATTACTGCCATACATTTGTGATGATCATGCATTGATGAAGGACAGTATGATATCGTAACATCGTTGAATTATCAATACTTAACTTGAATTAATGTAAGTAGGGTATTACTAAATTATGAACTGTCAATGTGTCAATATATTTTTTAAGAATAAGGAACTATTGCACTGTATGTGATTTTAAAACATTAAGTTGTGATGGATGTACAAACCTTAATAGTGTTAGTTTATTTCTCAAATGAAAATGTTTCAACAACTAATCAGATGTATAAGCAAATATTCCAAAAAGGTTTGTTTCCTCTCTGCATAGTTTGTTTTGCTAGAAAATTATATTTCACAGAGTGGACTGGATTATACAAAAATTAAATTGATAACTTTGTGTAGACACCTCAACATGAAGTTAATGTATAATCATATCAACTTTAAAATTATTGTTTATGGTTATATAAATCCCAAAGAGTAATTGCTCCATCGAGACCTCCAGCTGCCATTATGTTAGCATTCCAGAGGGAAACTTTCTGAGTGGAATAAACTACATCTTGTATCGCTTGCCTGTGCTCTGTGAGCACAACCAGAGGCCGGAGAGAGAACCAGGAAAATATACGGATGTGGCCATCCCAACCTCCGGAAGCAAATACTTTCCCATCCATTCGTGACTGCACTTTATTAATGCCTGGGTTCTTTATAACCACATCCATCTTGTGAGCCAAGCTCAAGTCTTTTCTCCCTATACTAAATATTTGCACCATGTTAGAGGCATTTCCAATTATACCCCTCTGTTGTTCAAAGTGAAAGTCAACGGACATTGGACATTCTTTAGTCTGCAATTTGTTAATACATTGACTAGTATTAAGATCCCACAGTAGCAGCCACCCTGCTTCATAGCCCACTAAGAGGCATGGCTTCTCACCAGCAAATTCAACATACTTCATACACATCGGATCACCGAGTTTAGGTGAAGTTTTTTCAGGGGTAAGGGAACCCATTTTCTCTCCGGAAAAATTGTAGATGGTAATGCTGGATTCCCCATCAGGTACGTAGAGTGTTTCGAGTTTTGTGTTGGCTTCAAAGCGACAAAAACCAGGGTAATCAAAATCTATTAAAGTTTCTTCCTTGTATCCTGAGTTGGTTAAGTTAAAAATTTTGAATTTACCACCCTTTTCTTGAGTTATAAGCTGATCGTTAGTGTGAATGAGATGGAGGATGGGAGCTTGACCGACCTTAATCTTTTGTTGCACCCGATTGGTCTGAAAATTTAAGAAAATTATTGTGTTAAAAAAAGGATTACATTGATAATCATAGCAATGCAGCTATCCTTCTAAAAAAATTGAGGGTACAAGAAAATGCCATATAACAAATAATAAGTTGAAACAAAAAAAATAATTCAAAATGTATCGCAATTAAAATATTGGATTTTCAATTTCCTAAGGAGGAAAAATATTGTTTACAATTTTTATGCCACATTAGATATTAAACTATATTGTTCCCGATATTTTGTAATTTTAACATAAAACCATTTTTTTAAATGATAAACATAAAATTTAAAGATGTGCAGTCAAAATCAAAATTCACGTTTCGAAACATTGCCAGCAGGCAACGGAAATTTTTCTAGGTCAAGAAATGAGGGTAGTAAACAAAGAAATACATGACTGACGAAATATTCATTGAAAATAATTTCAAGATTGCAGTGAGTTTTCTACGCAGGTAATGTTTAGGTGAACAAAAGGATTGATCTCCTTGAAATGTTTGATGTTACCTGAAGGTTGTATGCATAAACATATCCATTTTTTGAACCGGCTAGTAACCTCTCGAGTCCACCGGGAAGAAAGCTGAATGCCAACGAATACACCGGCGAGTTGTCGACGTTCCGAATGGTATAAACCGGGTCTGGTGGTAGCAGTGCCATGTCTGGTCAAGCTCAAACCGAAATGTTTGGTCGGAATATAAAAACAAAAATAATATTAAAATTAATCAAGCCATCAGAAACTAAACCCAACTACGCACAACACAAAACTGACACAAAAACAAGAAAGTTTACCGACTGACGTTAAATCGTGCGTTCAAAATATAAAACAATTTCACCACTTCGTCGTAGAATTTAATGTATAATATTTATTTATAGCATAAAACCTTCTTTTATTCTTTCCATTACTCATTTTCTTTTAAATTCAATAAAATGATAAAAAGAAATAGACACTCATAAAAAAGACTTTTTATTTAATATTAAAGGAAAATTTTAAAAATGCACACAAAACTTTTAAAAATGCATAAGTTTAACAAGACATAGAAGGCCTACATTGGATGCCGCTGCTTTTCATAGCTTGATTAATTATTTTGGGCTGAAAGTGAGCTTTTACCAATGACGAGGAATAGAATATGCATATGCTCCAACCTTTTACTAATTTTTCTTTCTCATTTCTGGATCTAACTTCAAGTCGGTTTCCATGAAGAAGCTATTTAGCAATTAACTGACCGTAAGGAAAAACACCGGCACTAGGAATTCATAGACTTACAAATAAACAAAGAAACAAACAAATGTACAGATTATTAAATGGCCACTTTAATTTTTAATGACCAACACTGTGTCCTAATTTGTCAGATGTCCGTCAAGTCAAGTACTGCGACAAGACAACTCAAAATTCTCGTGAAGCTTCACCTTTGTATATAGTGTTTTACAAATTTACGAAGTTTTGAATGAGAGCCAATCGATTGTACCTAATAATGGGTGCCATATGTAAATTAAGAGTACTAATTTAATCGTCGAAATCACAAATGGCTACAGAGACGCTTTTAAAAACGAACAAGCATTCAAAGTATATATCATATAGAAAATTTTTGTATCATAGGTTTTTTGTTGGCCTATTATTGTTTATAGTGGTGTCACTTGTGTTTACTGTGCTTTTTAA
Source organism: Papilio elwesi (assembly GCA_029849275.1). NCBI lineage: Eukaryota > Metazoa > Arthropoda > Insecta > Lepidoptera > Papilionidae > Papilio > Papilio elwesi. Next base: position 10,372,156 of record CM056697.1, read on the forward strand.
TATTTACGCGGGAAGTTCACCACGGACAGAAATTTACGAACCAGTGAGTTTAGACTTAGTGAGTTTACCAGTGACGAAAATTAAAATAAATTCACCCTATTCTGAACCTCGCTCTGCGACTTGCACATATTGGACTTGTTTTAACGTTTACAAATGCGGCAGAGGCGGACACAATAAGATAACCATCTACATATACCCATTAAGGGAGTACAGAACAGACGACGATAGAATTATATCACAATTGTCTAGGGAGTTTTACGAAATCCTAGATACAATAAGGCATAGTAAGTATTATACATCGAATCCTGAAGAAGCTTGTTTGTTGGTGCCCAGTATAGACACATTGAACCAGAATACATTTTCAAGTAAACATGTGTCTCAAGCTTTGCAATCTCTCCACTAGTAAGTATTCTTCTTCATTAATCTAATAATTTATGACATCTTTTAGTAGTAAAGTTTAGTTTAGCTATGTTATCCAAAGAAATAAAGTGCAACATCTGTAAATACTCAAAGGTATTTAGAATCAGTCACAGTTTGTACCAAATAAAGATGTAAAGTTTGTAAACAAAGGGTACATCTAACTTAATTCGTAAATTGCAAAATATTTTCAAAAATAAACAATTTTCTAAGATTAACTGTCTATACTCTATATTATAAAATTTCACCTCACTTAATCTCAGAAAATTACAACATTACGGATAAAAGTATTAAAATTGCCTCCATGTATGTTAACTGTGGGTTTCCACTAGCTTAAAATTGTGTCACAATATAAGATTTCTCTCTATATTTCTCTTTGAAAAAACTAAGATGATAATATGTTTTATATAATTGTTTTTGGCAGTGGAAATGCACTGTAAGCCTGGTTTGTTTCTTTAAAAACTTTACATCTTGATTTAAAACAATCTATATTTAATAATATTTATTATATCATATTTCTTACAACATAAGTATTAAATTAATTTTATTTGTCTTTATGTCTGACCTTTTAATATCCTTTAATCAAAATTCAGAATTTCAGTCAGATTTTTTTTCCAATATTACACATAATATACACATTTGGACCTAAACATCTCAGTGAAATTGGCTTAAATAAATATTGCTGCTGTTTTCTAGATGTCAGTATGTAGTTTAATGTATTTTAGTTGTTACTGTACTGCATCTGATTAATAATAGTGCCAGCTGAGGTAATGTAAGATCAGCCTGCATTGTTTTTACTAAAGTAAATAACCATACATCATGTCCTAGATTAGGGGTTGCAATAGGCGGACCATGGTCCATTACAAGCCCACCAAATATTGTTTAATGTTCAAAAAAAAGACTTTCATATAACATTGCCCTATTTCTATACATTTGAAAGCCCCTTATATTTATTATCTGGACTTCGACTATTGTTTTTCAACAGTATCTGGACCTGAATTATTTTTTTTCAACTGCATCCAGACCTCACAGTAAAAAAGGTAAAAAATCACAGAATTATTTTCAGCACTGTTCGTCATTTATTTGATGACTTCTCTAGCATTTTAGCATGTTGAAAGCTGTGTATGTATATTGTCTATTTTTTAAGCGTTTAACTTAGTATTTCCCAATTTATTTCTTGTAATAACATAAAATTGTGTTATTGTATATATTATTAAAATGTCACCTGTACCATGTCATAATAGTATGTAAAATAATAGTAGTCTGCATGTATGTCAAAAATTTGAAGTATTTTTGCTTCATACTCAACTTATCTGTATTTGTTTCTAAGATTGTGTAGAATTTTTTTTTATTTTTGATTCTTAGATTGTCTTAGGGAGATCAACGAAACATTAATAGTAATATATATTTTTTTATTTAGAAAAGTATTCTAGTGTTTAAGAAAGGACAACACTTGTTTTGTTAACGGTCCCTAGGTCATATCAATTCAGAAATAGTACATAAACAGTTGAAACCCTAAGGGGAAAGTGTAGTGTAAAAAGTAATGTAAAACCTGTCTAGTTGAAATAACTCCTTGTATATGTAATTTCTTCGAGCAGTGGTGGCTCAGCGGTTTAGGCCACGACTTAAGTACTGTAGGTCGCGGGTTCGAACCCAGGCAGGCGCTTTACTTTGAGTAATTTATTTCATCACCACTGCTCCAAAACGGTGAAGGAAAACATCGTGAGGAAACTGGCATGTTCTTAGAACCATCAAATTCGAAGACATGATTACGGCTCATTCCCTCTCTCGGAGAGGAGGCCTGTGTCCCTGCAGTGGGAAACATTCTAGAAAAGGCCGATTTATTATTATTTATATGTAAATATGCTCTGATATAATAAATATTTAATTTAAAAACAAAAAAAACAAGAAGAGTGTAGATGAAATTTGGTAGGGGAAAATCATCCTTATGACTGCCTGTGTTTTTATTCAGTATTGTTGTTTTAGTTGGAACAATGGGGAAAACCATCTCATATTCAACATGTTGCCGGGCACCGCACCTAATTATGAATCAGTTGTCGATCTCAATACGAGCAAAGCGATGATAGCAGGATCCGGTTTCAACACCTGGACCTTTCGATATGGATTTGATATTTCATTACCTTTATATAGCGACGTTGCCAGAGGAATTGATAATACACAACCGGAACAGAAGAATTACTTGATAATATCCACTCAGCAGAATATACCAGAAGATTATCTAGCCGAATTACAAAACATAGCGTCTTCGTCGAACGATTTATTGTTACTCGGTAATTGTAAGATGGAATCGAATAGGTTAGATCATACGAAACGCTGTGAATATACGACAGGAAGAATGTTCAACTACCCTCAGATATTAAAGGAGGGTATGTTTTGTCTGGTTGTGCGTAGCGCAAGACTGACTCAGTCCGTGTTAATGGACATATTGGCGTCGCAATGTATTCCTATTATAATAGCTGATACTACAGTGTTGCCTTTTAACTCGCACGTGGATTGGCATCGTATATCTCTGTATTTACCCGAAGAGAACATTAAGAATCTGTTACGGATAGTCCATTCTGTTAGCAAGGAGAGGCGAGGCGAGCTCTATTGGCAGCTAAGATGGGTCTACGAGAGATATTTTGCCAGCATAGAGAAGATTACGTTGACGACTTTAGAAATAATCAATGATAAGGTTTTTCCTTTAGCTGCTAGGATGTACGAGGATTGGAATATGCCGGAACATTTGGTGAGTCTTGGTGCTTGATTTTTCTATAAAATATTCGTAGGCGTCAATACATTTTCTCTTTGAAAGTACGTTGTCCAACAAAATATGGGACGCGAGTATATAAGTAAGCCATGCCGTGGCCATTTATCCTTTTTTTGACCCTATTGATGTATGCTAAAATATATTGAACCGATCAATGGTGGATGTAATAGCCTTTGTCTTCTCTTTTCCGATCGTTGCCTGTTGTCCTATCTCTTTCGTATGAAAGGTATTTAAGTTGTTTGCCAGTCACAATACTCGATATATTAACCTTATTCTTTTGTTCAGTATGGCCCGGTAAACCCGTTATTTCTGCCAGTAACCGCGCCCAAGTCCCCTGGCTTCACCGCCGTGATCCTGACGTACGACCGCATCGACAGCCTCTTCACACTCATCAAGAAATTGGTGCGGACGCCCAGCCTCGCCAAGATACTGGTAGTGTGGAACAATCAAAAGAAAGCGCCGCCGCCTTGTAAGTGTAATATTTCGTTTTTATACCAGCTGACACACGTTAACAAATATCCTTTAATTATTGACAATCCATTTGATAAAAAACTAAGCTTTCAGGGCTCTTATACCATACCTAATGCGTACGTCGGGTCAGTAACATATGTAATTTTTGAAAGTCCCTCCAATTATTTTTGGTAGGTAAACGAATCTTAGCTATAGGCATTCAAATTGTCTACTTATCATGTCTAAGATTTTTTCATGTTATTGTAAAATGTGTTTATCTACTAAATAAAACTATGTAAATTATTTGATTGCCTACAAAACTAGTAAAAGACCGACAACAATAAATAATTATTACCCTCAAAAAATGAAATCGCGAAAAAAGACTCAGCGAAAATCAGTGCCCATATATCGTCATAATAGCTTTGTAACTACCGTAGTTTATAGGAGGTAATTTGTCAAGTGTCTAAAATAAACTTCAGCATAAATGTAGCTGGAATAGTAACTGTCCAACTCGCAGACTTAGGGCCGATTTCACCTTTGAAAATAAACGCGATTAGCTCGACCTAAACTCGGTTTATGCGTTTAACGGAGTTGACAGCTCAAAATACCATTTCACCAACATAAACTAAACGTAGTCATGCTCTGAGTTTGAAGAAATTCCCAACGGCCGATTTTTTTTAAATCTGTAAACGCGTTTGACAGCTACTTATGAGACATTTTTGACGTTGACAAACTGTATAACATGACATTTGTGCTTACCGTGGGTTTCCACTGACGTAAAATCGTGTCAAGACGCAAGCTTTCAATGCTTTATTTGATGGTGATATGATTTATTTGCATGTTTTCGGCAGATTAAACCCAAGGTTAGATTGAAGGCGATGTTTACATTTAACGTCACTAAACTACGCGTAAACGCTATCAAATTGTAGTTGGTAAAATCCATTTAGCTAAAACCAAGATTAGAATCGAACTATAAACTCGATTAGGTACAACGTAGTTTTGTTACACTTGCTTACGAATGCAAACGGTGAAACCGCCCCAGAGACTTCTATTGTGCTGTAATATCTGACGTAAAATGGTCTAACTATTTAGCCCGGTTTAGTTCTCGAGTTCCATTCATCACTACCATTGAATAATACAATACCCTGAATCCCTTCCGAGTTTCTATTTCAGTGAATCGACTCGCCCACCAAAAAAGGTTCTATTAGAATTATTCCAATAAAAGTGGTACGTTTTAATAAGATTTCTTATGAGAACTATTTGAATAAACGTGCCTTAAGTTATGCAATATGCCTCGGCCAAGGCGGCTGAATAAGCCATCAAGCAAACCAGACACGCAACTTTGAATGAAATATCTATTCATTTACATTTATGCAAAGATATCATGAAATATGTAACATATCTTTACAAACCTTACTAACGAAATAAACTTTTAGGGTTTGTTTCACAATATTCGAGTAAAATCGTGAATATAATTTTCGATGGCGAATAATGTCATTTTTGGCGTTTCACAATCTCTAAATAAGTTTAACTGGTAAATAAATTCCCAAGTATAGGATAGATCAATTGTCAGATATGGAAGTTATTTGGTGGTTAAAGTTACCTGTCAAATTATTTACTGCTTTGACTTTCGCCTAACGTTTCGTTTCAAATAAACGTTTTTTGTATCATTATATTTTATTATATTTTTTAACAAATATAACGCACAAAATATGCAATATATATATATATATATATATATATATATATATATATATATATATATAAATTCTTTTGCGAGTGATTAAATTAAAAAAATGATTTATGGTCTCGAATGTTCCGTAAATCTGAACGTAAACGACTGCGACGTTGTCATCTCTAACTTACTTAGGTAAAAAACACATAAACTTCTCTCGTGAAACGCTAAAACTATTTTAACAGACAAATTTATGTGTCAGTGAGTTTATCTGTTAGTTAGTTATCCAGTACACAGACTTTATATCACAGGCCCTTATTAATGTCATAATTGGAAGCTTAAGAATTCGAAACGGATGGACAGTATACTTTGAGATGGCATTTTAAATGGTTTCTAGGTCACGCACTAGGCACTAGATTGCTATATCGTAGGTCTGGGCAAATGACGTAAGGTCCATTAGTTTTCGCTTTGGATTTATGTGCAGGAACGGATCAAAGCGGCGCTCTAACAGAATAGCCCTTGAGCCGAGTCTTAAAGAAGTTGAACTTGAAAGAAGCAAGCACGATTGGCGTTTAGCCAACTTAAAATGCTATGCAAGTGGATGCCTCTTCAATGCAAAAACATCAGCGCAATAAAAAAATTGAAATATACCTATAACCAAAGATAAAAGTTAAAAGGCAACTGGCAAAATATAATGAATTTATTTCGCTGCGAATCGTAATATGTTATAAAACAGGGAAATATATTATGTAACTCTAAATTGATATCGTATCTATAGGCTGATCCATGCGGTCGCTCAAAAGTAGCACACGAAGCTACCGCTTAGGCGTTCGTAGGTTCCCCTAAGAGAAGAGTGAATAGGTTACTAAACTATTGCGTAATCTTTCGACCGCATCACTACTTAACATCAGGTGGGATTATGGTCAAGTGGTAGTTCCTTTATTACTAGATAATCCGCCCCGGCATCGCCCGTGTGGCGCTAATTCTGATTCGATCGCCTCCAAACATCACAGGACCACCCTCTAGGCCAATCTGAAGATTTCCTTAAAAGAATCATCGAAATCAGTCTAGCCGTTTCGGAGTCTATAAGCAACATACATACAACCATCTTTTATATCTATATATATGTAGATAAAAGACACGTATGATACCTATTCGATAGTAGCGACATTTAGTTAAATTAAACCCTTCTCAAAACATTGCTCTTAAGTTGGATGGATTCCAGATGGATTCTAGCCTCTAAGTAATCCGCAAAGCCGTCTCGAATTTCATTTCCAAGGTACCACAGGCTTTCAGATATATACGATAGTGTATTTGAAGGCTTACCTAGACCAACAGTACATTGTCTTTTTAAAATTGAATCTTCATTACATTGTCTGAGGAAACTTACTATCAAACAATTTAAAACCTGTGTATGAGACATTCTCTTACTAATTAAATTAAAGTCTCTGGTGTTTAGATTCTCAAATGTTTTAGAATAGTATGTTTGAATGAACCAATCGTGTCTAGGCATCCTGGCGAACTCGGCGCTTAATATTTAATATCGGCGTTTTTAGAATGTTCACTATAGGGACACAGGCCTTCTCTTCGAGAGAGGGGAGAGTTCGCTTAGGTCCGAGATTTGAGTTTAGTAAACATTTGTTGCCCACCTTAAGGATGTTGAGTGTTGCAAGTTAAACGCTCTCTCGTATCATTTAAAAAATTGTCTGATTCCGTATAATTATCTTTTGTAAGTTGTATAATTATCATAACAATAATAGTGAATTTATTTTGAGGTACATTAAGTTTTAATTAATGCTTATTAATGAAAATAACTCATCCATTAATTATTTTTTTTTCCACAAACGCATTAACGCTATCGAGTCACTGGAGTTTTAAATCATTGTATATATTCCGAATATTCCGCACTTTTATTTGCGTTACATTTGGGATATAACACCAGTAAGCAGAAAATCGTATTTACTCGTGCCTCGATTGGAATAAACGAAATTCTTTTTGTGATGTAAAAAATAACTAAAAATAAACTAGATTGGCGCAGTGATCCAAAGTGGGCCTTCGCATCCAATAAAAGTCTCCATTTTCCTCGATCCTGCGCCATCCCCTCCCGCCCCCACCAGTTTTGAAACTGCTTATGGTTCTTTTGCGATGTAGCCTGATAGAAATTATTAAAGTACGAAATGTCTTACAGCATCCAATCCTTTTGTACTAACATTCAACAAGCCCTAATCAATTCCGAATCATGTCAAAACAAGAGATAGAAAGTTTATCGAGCGCAGTCCCATTGTTTATATCTGTCCGGCTATTTTAGAGCAGATCCCGGCAACTGTGGAAACAAATCTGCGGCATTCGTGCGATTAAACATGCAACACACGACTGAGTCCACAACGAAATCGCCATTCGTAATCTTATTTACTTACAATTTAAGTCCTTTATTGAATTGGCGTAATTCACCAGAGCTACGATATAAATGCAATTTTAAACCTGCATATTATTATTTACAACCGTTGACTTTCCTTATTTGTCATGTTTATATTTACATTGTTACTTTGCATCGTGTTAATGTGCGTTTTTAAAAGACCACGTTTATTATCTGAGCATAGACAATTTTATCTTTTTTTGCATCGGCCAGTATTTTTACGTTATTGGCCATAGATATTTTTTCGTTTTTCTACGTTATTATTGAAAGTTAAATATTTCTGAGGCTGGTTGGCTGGTTTTTTTTCGTCGTTCTGCGAATGTCGAAGAAACATAGTTAATTTAATTGTCTGATATGATGCAAATATACTTTCGATTACACTTGGGGAACCTATGTTATATCTCATGGTAGATTTAACGAGTTACAAAAATAAACCATTGAAAGTTTAGATCCATAGAAAAGTACTGTTTTTTTTAATCTATATTGATAGTTTTTTTTATTCCAGCATCGGAATGGCCAGTGATTAATAAGCCTTTGAAAGTGATACGAACGAAAGAGAACAAATTATCAAATCGATTTTATCCGTACGACGAGATCGACACGGAGTGTCAGCTGACGATAGACGACGACATAATTATGCTGACGCCCGACGAATTGGAATTTGGGTGAGTACGTACTTGTATTTTAAAATATCGATATTATGGAAAGTGTGTATCGATATCTCAATTAATATCGATTCATGTAATACACATCACTCTTGTAGTGGTACTTTGTTATGTTTGAAACAACCGTATATTAGAACACGTGTAATGATTTATTGCGATATATGTCTTCAATAATTAATAATACGAATCATAGATAATAAATGTTTAAGAATACATCAGTCATTTTGATTGATGGTACAGTATCGTTGCTCGAATTTAGCGTTTTTCTTCACCATTTCACATTCAGTTCATTCGTGATTGTGAATCAAGTACAAGGTTCTTACATTCGAAGTCGTTACATCTATCATATTGATCGAATTAACTGTGCTATATGAGGGACTTTTGTCTCAGAAGACATGTCAGTCCCATTGTTCCCCATACACAACTCATGCACCAACATTCTCTAATTATAAAATTGAAATCAAATCCAACACACTACAATCACAAGCACATATAAACACATACCAAACCCAAACACTTTATCAATGTAACCCATGGATTGAGATCCCTCGTCACCTACCCAAGAACCATACTCCGCACTGCTTCTGGCTGAAATAAGATGGATTGGTACGCCCCCACACTGTACCTAGTTATATTGTATTGTTTAAGGAGCGCTTCTCTCGCATCCTTATTTAGGACACACTCCGCAAGCAAGTGTTCGCACGACTCACAATTAGGTGATTGCTTCTTCGTCATCAGGAAGGCAAAATAACTGTTGAACTCACCGTACCACCAGGTATGCACCGACTAGTTTATGGTGTGGTCCCTCTCACCCTGATGAAGATCGGTCCATACACTGGTGTCTACACCGTTAAGCCGTTATTGAATAAGATTACGTACCTAATAAGCTGGGTTATTTATTATACAAAAATAAATAAAAAAGGGAAAAAGCGAGATAGCTAGAGAGAAAGACAGAGAGTTGGAATCTAGCGTGAGTTCACATTTCACCCGCGATGAAAGGACTTTTTGTATTCTGTTTAATTTGTAAGGGAATGATATGAATACAAGGTCCGCCACCTTGTATTCATATACAGGTAGACACAGAGATTGATCGACTATTTTTTTATGGATTGAAGAACGAAAGAGAAAGAGGATAAATTGAAGCGCTTGAAGTTACATTTTAGTTAAAATAAATTTTGTTTGATTGAATATAAAAGTAACAATTACACTTTTTTGCTTCATTAAATCCAATAAGTCACAAAAGAAGTTTAACGTAAAAAAAACACCCTACATGAGGAGACACTACTCCATACATACTAGATGTTGCAGTTGATTGTTGAAGTACCACGTCTTCTCAGACTACAGGCAAGTAGATTCGGATCTTAAGAGCTTATGTTATGTTTATAATATAATAAAATATCAGAGCCGAGCAGTTAAAGGGCCGTCCCTTTAATTATAAAAAGAGCAAGCGGCAGAAAGGTCAATGTTGACATGGATGTGTGGAGTCACGAATGGATAAGATACGAAACGAGTATATTATGGGAATCCCAAACAGATGGGCATGTTGTAATGAGGGAAGAACGGCATGTAACAAAGAGAGACTTAGATATGAATCTGGAGGGATATGTCAGTCGGCCTAAGAAGAGAAGATGCGTTAAAGATGACATCATGATTAAGAAAGAAGTGACTGTTGATATGACGGATGATAAAGTTATTTAGAAGGTATTGATACGTATAAAATGTGAACAGAGCAGTATCTATATATATACAATTCTCCTGTCACAGTGTTAGCCGCTATATTTCTCCGAAACAACTTAACCGATTTCAATGAAATTTTGCATAGAATAGGTTTTTATCTGTCTATCTATCTATAGTATTATAAATGTGAATGTAAGTTTGTTTGTTACGCTTTCACGCGAAAACTAATTAACCGATCATCAGGAAACTTTGTACATATATTCTTGGAGGTACTAGAAGTAACATAGGATACTCTTTATGAAAAAATAATATATAAAAAGCGAAGTATGTATGTTCCCTATAGGCCTATAGACTCTGAAACGGCTGGACTGAATTCGATGAAATTTACAGGGATTGTCTAACTAGAATACTGAAAAAAAGTTGAGGAATGATATCATGACTTATTTAGTCTTTTTCAAGCGATACGTTCAACTTTATTGAGGCGGCCGGCGGCGGTCACGCGACCGTGTGCTCACCACTTCACTGAAATTAATTGATTAAAGTACGGTGACCATGGAAACGGCTTTGTTTGGGACATCAGTTCTGCTGGCTAGTTAACACGTCAACTCATGGTGAGACTCCTGCTTGTTACTGCTAACACAATCGTGTTAGCATGGTTTAGCAATTGTTGGTCTGTCAATTTAATAACTAATCGTATCATTAAAGGTCTGAATTAATTAAAGTATTTTAGAGCTCACGATACTAATGTACCGAAGGAAATAAAATCATTACCATGTATCTTCAAATAAGTACAGATGGACATTGGTATTCTTCAGTGCCTTTCACAGTAAGCGCTCCTCAGCGCTCCATCCAGCGACTTCTGCCGCTCTCACGAGGTTATCTACAAGAGGGCGCCCCAGACTTCTGGTCCGCTGGGCATAAGGTGGAAAGGGACAAAATATTTATATTTGTGTTTTAGATGCTCAATACGAAAACATTAAAGTAATTATTTATTTAAGTTGTTAATCCTATCTATTAGGATAGTTTGTTCCTTGTTCTGTTTGTGATATTACGATAAAACTTTATCGAAAATGGGAATTCTCTCTGGAGTCGTTTTTACCTAGATAAATTTGCTATTAGTTCAAAAAAGTAGGACAAACTGTTAAGAAATTGCCGCTGGTAATTGATAATGTCCAACTAGCCCCGCCCTACCCTAGTTGAAACTTTTGTGAAATATGATGCGATTGTTGGTCCACCCAATTAGTGTAAAAGCACTGGATAGCAACAGAAACATAAGGCTAGTGGCCATGTGTGTTTTAACTCACATATAATGTTTTCATTATTTACAACTAGGAATTTCAACAACTGCTGCTATCTTGAACATTATGATTTCAGATCCGTTGCTCACTTTTAAGTAGGATAATGATGGTACGGCATGATAGGTTAAAGCTATGTACTCACTGTGACACAATTCTTCGTATAGTTCAACATGACGTAGAAGCTTAGAAACAATGTTCCGGAGATTATGACGTCTACACTATGGGAAGCTGTATGAGGAACAATGTTAAGTAATGTTGTAGATGAATACATTTGTATTCCAAAGGCGATGTCTAGTCCAAAGTAAATATATATATAAATTTGAAAATAAATTCGTCGTCCCACATTATCGCAACGTTTCAAAAATAAGTAATACACTTGTAGCAGTCTTGTGAAACTACGTGTCACTGAGTCTACTCTACCTCACGACACGCAGTGCTTACTTCACCAAATTAATATCTTGCTGAAACAGATAAATTTGATTTGTAAATCAAATGAAACTGCGTTTATCAAGCAATGTTTCTAAATGAATGCATAGTTCTATTACCAGGACTTAAAAGGGCGTAAAGTGTTTATAATTCTACGTTTTGTTATTGATTGTGGTGCCACAAGTGGTCATCCCCTCCCCCGTTTACTCCCCTCCATTTTCCACCTAAAGTTCTGAGGTTTAGGTTGCTGGTCCATTGAAGCGGAGCGAGGCTGCAAATTTCGAAGCGGAGATTTTATGTTTCTCCGTAGCCTCTCTCCGCTTCAATGCACAGTCAGCCTTGTGTAGAGGTCTGTGGATAGCGGTGGTTATTTACTTATTTATTCAATATTAGGTGAATAGTTCGTATTACTCCGTTTCTCTAACAATAAGCATTAAATAATTCACTGTGGATTTCGTGACAGCGTGTAACTTTACCGAACAGCTCTCTTAAACTTCGCTATGTTCTGTACACTGCTTTATTTAGCTGCGGTAACTGCGTACACACACGAGGTTGATTGTGGTAGGTCACCGCTGTAGAGACGGTGATTGATGCTTGATGGGTTAACGCGCTACGATGTCGAGATATGCGCGATAGGGTTACCACAAAGTGTCCGTGACGGTAGGAAAATTGTCTGCGTGGGATTTTAAATGTTCAAATATCGCTCGGCAGTTTCTAGGACAGGTTGCGACTTGTATACAATAGGAAATGTAACAATGGTTTCGCTATTTTGCATACTACACTGTTTATGGACGTTTTTGTCTAATAGTCCTTTTTAGGGCATGTTTTATTTAGTACTAGTGATCTGACCCGGTTTCGCGCGGACAGCATATGTTCATCCGATCGCCACCAAATCTCAACGGATCAACCGCTAGATTATTGTGAGAAATTCCTAAAAACTTTATCGAAATATGAAAGTTTTGGTGTCCATAGAAAACATACGTACACGTCACCTTTTATATATAGATAGATGCAATAAATGAGAAATTTAACGATAGTAGATTAACGTGAGTAAAGTAATAAAGTGTATTTATTGCAAAAAGATAAACAAAAATGTACGATGTATGGAACATACCTCAACTCATTCCTACTTGTGTTTTCACTAGCGACCCTGTCCTTGCGGGTAGCAGAGTCGTAATGGCCGCCTAATACGTCTATTTCAACAATTATCGCCATATTAACTAAAGTTAATTTACAATCGTGTATCACTCAATCTATTGGCGACAACTTTATGATTATGTGGTCAGTTTTTGAGTTTATTGCGGTGACCGGTATATTGTTTTATAATATTTGTTACACATAGTTAGGGTTTAAAATCATTGAAGCATTAACGGCAACTCCTTTGGTTGAATCGTATAAAAATGTGTAATTTTGCTTTTAAGTTTTTTTACCTTATAATTAACTTATACACACTATTCACTTGATTGGTAATAATAATGGATGCACACTACCCGTAACATTACGTTATTACTCTCGATTTAAAATACAACAATGTTCTCTAAGCTTTAACACAGGAGAATAGAGAGTGATTTGCAATGTTCCTAAGGGATGTCCTAGATGAGCTAATATCTGTGACAAATGATCCGTAAGAAACCGACATTTGCTAACTGAATTGACATATAATTTAGTTGAGTTACATGCATTTAATGCTCGGAGTCTCTCTGAGACTCGCAGGGATGATGTGATCCGCATTAGAACGAAAGTAACCCACATTGCTCAAAGAATTGCAAACTTTAAGTGGTAACGGACCGGCCACACTGCTCGAAGAACGGATGGCTGATGGGGTTTAAAGGTCTTAGTATGACGGCCATGTACGGGTCGATAGCGTAGGGCTTCCAATCTATATATACGTCCAGCAGTGGATGAATATTTGAAACAAAGAAGACGTAGTGTAGTTTATGTATAGGTTGTATGTACGGTGCGGTGAGAGTGTCGATACGTTTAATTGCGCCGACTGTTACCAGACATCGATCATGCGACGATCCGCTCCGTGTACTCAATGAATACATCTATATGTCGCAGTTGAACTGTGGAATCTGTTGTAACGCAAAACGTCCGGCTGTTAGTACAAAACGGTGCAGTTTTATATAGCTCGTTAAGAATTAGACTGGTTGTTTGTTAATAGGATAAAATGTTCATCAACAGTGTATACTACATAGAGACTCAAAAGTGGACCGAAACTGTCCTGTGTTTAGTTATGTCGAAATAGAATTGTTATAAGTCTTACTATGATTAGTGAAATATATACATTAAGTATTGGTTAAGTCTTCGATTTACGAGATAAACGGCCAAACAAACTCACATTCGTATTTATAATATTACGAACACAATGCGATTGGTATGCCATCGCGTGAACGTCTCTGTTTATATCACTTATTAATGCGCACATTACAATTGTAGATTGCGAAGACCTATCTAGCGTTAAATACTTCTCGAAGTATTTAATAGTGTACGAGGCAGTAACAGTTATCTTTACTAAATAATTTTGAAGTCACCAAGCATACCTTTAACAAATTAATCTCTCATCCGAAAAGTAAGAGGCAACTAGTACATTATCACTTCCACTCTCTCCTACTCGCACTCTATATCTAAAGAAGAAATTAAGCCAATCAAGTGGCATCAACTACGATATACAGAAATAACATTTCCTAGCTATATGGGTCCACTCCCTGTTCTTGTACTCCCTTGGAAGCTCAACCAAAAGGACTAGTTCCCTTCCCTAGTCTTATTCCGTTCGTGATGAATATACAAATAATAATAAGCGCTCACGCCTGTAACCCAGAGGGGTAGGCAGAGATAACGGATTTCCATTTGGCGCGATCCTGACACATCTCTCTCGCTTCTTCTACATCCATACATCTACGCATACACGCTCGTCAGTTACGGGTACTCCTTATATCGCCCTTCTTTAGTATGTCTCTAATCTGGTCGATATAAGTTCTCCTTGGGCGTCCCCTACCAACGTTGCTACTCACTCTTGCAAAATTTGATTCGTTACTCTCTTCATTAATTCTTTCAACATGCCCGAATATAAAAATAGTACGTATTATAGTTGGGTTTTTTTTTCAATTTCAGTTTCGACGTATGGCGGGAATTCCCCGATCGGATAGTAGGGTTCCCGTCACGACTCCACGTGTGGGACAACGTTACATGCTCCTGGAAGTATCACAGCGAGTGGACCAACCAGATTTCAATGGTAAGGGTTTTCTTGCTATGGAGCTGGTGAAATGTGCGATATGTAATGTGGTGTGAGATTTGTTACTAAATTTATTTTCATTCACAAAACTGATATGAATTGTTAATACGTTGCCGACCTTTATGTTGTCACAGGGGTAGGGAAAAAGAAGGGAGGGAAAGGGAAGGAAATAAGAATTACAGTTAATTTCTGTCTTCTTTTTGTGATTTCGTAAGTTAATGCCTAAATGTTCTATAAAAAATGGTATAAATCTTATGTATGAATGTTTGCAGGTGTTAACCGGTGCCGCTTTCCACCACAAGATCTGGTCGTGGTACTACACGTACAAAATGCCGGCGGAGATCCGGACCTGGGTCGACGACCACTTCAACTGCGAGGACATCGCGATGAACTTCCTCGTCGCCAACGTCACCAGGAAACCGCCCATTAAGGTTAGCGTTCTTGGTTTTTAATGAATGACACTTGATGGTCCTTCGAAATCCCAAGAGAGAAGCAAACAGCTCATTTGTTAGTGACCACATAAACATAAGTAACAATTAGAAGATTAACAATTCGGATTTTTTTATAGCATAAGGGGGCAAACGAGCAACGGGTCGCCTAAAAACTAAGTGATCACCGCCGCCCATGAACATCCGCAACACCAGGGGAGCTGCGGATGCGTTGCCGGCCTTTAAGAAAGGAGTACGCTCGCTTCTTGAAGGACCCCAAGTCGTATTGGTTTGGAAATACCGCTGGCGACAGATCATTCCACAATGCCGCTGTCCGAGGCAAGAAATTACGTGAAAACCGCACCGTAGTGGAATGCCAACCATCAAGATGGTGAGGATGGTACTTGGAGCTCTGTCGAGTTGAGCGATAACGAAACTCAGCGGCAGGACTTGTTCCAAACAATTCTTCGGAACACTCCCCATGGTAAAGACGATAAAAAATGCAAAGGGAGCTGATGTCCCTTCGCAATGCCAGTGAGTCAAGCCGATCAGTAAGAGCTCGGTCGTTGATGATTCGAGTCGCTATCGTTGTACGCGGTCAAGTGGAAGAAGCTGGTAATTGGGGGCTCCCAGAGATGCGAGCAGTATTCCATATGTTGCCGAACCTGCGCCTTACACAGCTTTAAGCGATGGGCCGGCGTGAAATACTGCTTCGCTCTACCGAGCACACCAAGCTTTTTGGAGGCCAACTTGAACTTACCTTCCAAATGACCACGAAATTGGACGTCGTTCGATATATTGACGCCGAGAATACTGATACTAGCAGAGGCAACCAGGGGAGCGTTCTTAAAGTTCAGATAAACGACGAAGGGTTGTTTCTTGGCTGTAAACGCCCAAACTTGTGTCTTTTTGGGGTTGAATTGGACAAGATTTTGTCGCCCCCAACCCGAAACGTTACCCAATAGAGTCTCAAGTTCAGACACAAGTTTGCTCCCGTACTCATTGACGCAATCCCGAGAAATATTAGCGCGGGCCATGTACAGGGCATCACCGGTACTATCGTCTGCATAGCAATGAACGTTACTATGCAACATGTCATCGACATGCAGAAGAAAGAGGGTGGGAGATAGTACACAGCCCTGTGGTACACCAGCATTAATGGATTTGGTGTCCGAGCATGCACCGTCGACTACGACCTTGATGCTACGACCCTCAAGGAAGCTGGTAATCCATTCGCATAATTTCTCGGGAAGCCCGTAGGAAGACAGCTTCGAAAGAAGCCCTTTGTGCCAAACCCGATCGAAGGCCAAAAGTAAAAGTAGTCTGGACGTAGCCCTTTGGCTAACCGCCAAGGCCTCCCTTTTGTTCTCAATTGCCTCCGCCCATCGGTAAGTTAGGTAATCACCAGCTGAGCGACGCTGACGAAAACCGTACTGACGATCGCTAATCAGTTGGCGATCCTCTAGGTACCGCATGAGCTGGCAATTAATGGTTGATTCCACTATCTTGGAGAACAAAGAAGTAATGGCAATAGGCCTATAGTTGGACGGATCCGAGCCGTCGCCTTTCTTTGCGATCGGGTGGATTAAGGCAGTCTTCCAGGATTTTGGGACAACGCCTAAGGAGTAGGAGTACCGAAAGAGACGCGTTAACACCGGTGCCAACTCAGGAGCATATGTCCTAAGCACAATAGGAGTAATTCCGTCAGGCCCACTCGACTTATGGATATCCAGAGACTGAAGCGCTTTACGCACCGATCTCTGGAAAATGTGGATTTCCGACATAGAAGTCTCACCGCGCGGGAATTTAGGCGGTGAGTTGTCATCCAGTGTCGAGTTAGATGCAAAAAGAGAGACCAGAAGATCGGCCTTCTCCTTTGCAGTATGGGCCAACGAGTCATCCTCCCTGCGCAAAGGTGGTAACGATGGGTTACAGAAATTTACTTGGACAGCCTTGGCCAGAGAACAGAACACGCGAGTTCCAGAAGGAAGACCCACTAGCCTCTCCCCAATGCTGGCCACGTTTTCCGACTTTGCCCTGGCAATAACCCTTTTGAAGGACCTGGAGGCAGAGTTATACTTTCTTTTGAGGACACAGGTATTAACATCCCTTGACGCTGACGCTTCGGCCCATGCTCGGTAACATTCCTGCTTGTAGCGTGATGCTAGCTTGCAAGAACGACCGAACCATGGCTGGGATCTACCGCCTATTGGCCCCATAGATGACGGAACAAAGAGTTCCATCCCCAGCAGCACCACATCAGCAACAGAATCAGCAACGGCATCGGGATCATCCAGTTTAAAGCTAACCTGCTCACATGGGTAGGATGCATAAAAAGCCCGCATCTCATCCCAGTCCATCGACCTATAGTGCCAGACTCGACGATGGCCCATCGGTTGCAATCGTGGGCGTTTCAAGATAGGCATTGTTGTCCGGATCAGGCAGTGGTCCGATGAGCCCAATGGAGCATCGACAGAAACCTGATAGCCTTCCGGATGTGAGGTCAGCAGAAGGTCCAATAGGGAAGGTATATGATCCACAACGTCTAGGATTCGCGTAGGCGAGATAACCAGTTGTGTCAGATCATATGCCAAAGCAAGGTCATGGACAGATCTCCCCGCGTAATCAGTGGTACGTGATCCAAGCCATTCGGCGTGGTGGGCATTAAAATCGCTTAGTACCACGACTTCGGCAGATGGGATCTGTTCCAGCACAGAGTCTGTGCCCATTTGGACTAGGTCCATGAGTTCGTCTGTATCGGCATTGCCGCCATGGGACCTAAAGAGGCACGCGTAAACTCGCAGATGGTCATCGCCATCTACGCGCAGCCACAGAATAGATAGGTCCCTACCTTCAAGTCTGCTGAGGCGACGAGAACAGATATCCTCTCTGACATACACGCACACACCAGCCCGGGGCAAAAAGGAGTGTTCCAGTTTGTACCCGGGGTAGGATAGATACGAGATATCCGGCGGAGAAGATATCTGCGTCTCGGTTAGGAATAGCAAGGCCGGCTTGGCTGTCTCCAGATGGTAGTGGACGGCTTCCAGGTTGGAGTGGAGTCCCCTGATATTGCAGAAGTCCACGGCAAGCGTGACAGGAGACGCCGAGATGTCTTTGCTTCGTTTGCCCCGGTCTACAGCAGCAAGCGGAATTTTGCCCTCCCCAGAATACGCAGGGCAGCCCGCGCGTTTGCGCCTAGACTCAACGTGGGAGTCGAGGCGCCAACGCCCGGAGGGGGATTCTCCACAACCGGTAGTTTTGGTACCCCCCCTGGGGTAAACATTCCTTGAATCCCTCTGCCATGCTACTATTAAGGGGAGATCCCCCTATATTTGGGCCTCCGGCCGGGCCTCCGACCTCACTCATCAGACGAGAGGCAGAAATACATCTTCTTCACGCCTGCCTTATGTGAGGTTGTGGTCTTTCACCGGTCGAGCCGGCCCATTCATGCAACAGATGTTGTCGTTGCGGGACTCTACCACTATTATTTTTATGAATGTAGGAAAGAAGAGAGGTAAAGGGTAAGAGAAGGAGATATATGGATCAATTGAAACAGAAGTATAAATACATACTGAATACTAGGAGGATATTACAATGACGCTTACTTGCTGAATGTACCACTGTATTAAGTAATAGGGTATAAAAAAAACGACTCACTGTATAGTTATGGGTTTTCTACCGATCTTATATAATCTATGACACACCGGGGAAGAATACAAATCTAATGACACCTCACTCTTCAAAATAGAGCAAGCCATTTAGGCTACAGGTCTCAATGGAACGAACAATTATTAATGTGCGCGAAAAACATTACCGTTCTCAATCGTCTTCATCGTGGGCATAATGGGCATGCCTGACACCCTAATATACTTGTGACGTTGAAGTTGTAAGAATTTGATTTATTTACAATAATTTAAAATGTAAATGTCAACAGGGATATGCAAACACACACACAATGCACTACAATGCACTATATTGACTATGAGAGAGTTCATACTCCGATTCGGAGTATACTTGGCCGATTTTTGGGGGCCCGTGACCGGAACCTGATCCTACTTCTGAGTCAGTCAGGTTAAAACCAATCCCACGTAGCAGATCTGTATTTGTGTAGGAAGAATCCAAAAAAAAAAGTTTTAACTAATTTGCATATATTCTGTGCATGTTTATTACTAGTGTTGGCCTTTCTTTACATCGTGTCGGTTTGCTAATCGGCGTTCATCTTTACCATCAAAGAAATCACATAGCTTCGTGATTATTTGCAGGTTACACCTCGAAAGAAGTTCAAGTGTCCAGAATGCACGAACACGGAGATGCTATCAGCTGACGCGCGGCACATGTCCCAAAGGTCCGCTTGCATTGATCGCTTCGCCAAGATATACGGACACATGGCTCTGAAGGCGGTCGAGTTCCGCGCCGACCCGCTACAGTACCGGGAAACTAACTCCGGAGTACCACAATTGTACCCTGACATCGGGGCCCTTTGAGGTAAAAATAATGACAGGTCAAAAGACTTAAAACATTGTTGGTCACATAATTGGGAACCTAAAAATCGAGGATTTAAAAGACTAAACATTGAGAAATACATTTTAATGATTTTCCAACGTACGGAACCAAAGTCTTATTTGAATGTATATAAAATTAAAGAATGGTTTCAAGAAGTAGGCCTGGATTCAGTTTATTTCGTTGTGTAATTTGGGAGGAATGGACAATAACAATTGAAAGGCTGTACGCAGAATATAATAGGGTTTCGTCCCCATACCAGGGTATGTAGTTTTAACTGCCAACAATAGTTTTCCCGTTTCATTTTTGTAATATAATACCGTTTCTTACATAGTACCAATCTTTTCGACGCCTAAATCGGAAACTTAACGCGTCATTTTTTAATTGATCAATATCGATACAGTCAATGCACGTCACTACTCCTGTTAAAATTCGTTTAAGAGATTTGTTGTGTATTTTATATTTATTCTATTTTATTTTGATTCTGTGCCATGAGTTTTTTTAATCGTAGTGAGGGATAATCGATATTGCTAAGAATATTAATGTAATATTTAATTCAAATCAAATATAAAATTAACTATCTGTATAATTTAAAGAATCGATATATCGATAATTTTCCACTCGATTGTTTTTTATTAACTAAACGATATTTCGTGAACATTTACAATCTTACATCGATTATCTCTATTCGTAACTTGGTTTATATAAATGCAACATTTGAGTATTGTGCAGGTAGCTTTAGTAATACTTTCGTCCGCAGTAATTTTAATCCATCGATATCGATATATTTTTGTATTACGGACCTGACATCCTTATGTCAATAAAACGTATGAACCAATGCACGCCCTAAGCCATAATGACGTTACAATTATGTTATTCAAAGTTTTACTAATACTTAGATTTATATAAAGTTGCCTCATTACTTAAAAAATTTAAGCCATTACACTATTTTGAAACGCTGCAAATGCTCGCTCTGTGAAATACCATAAAATATTTAGTTTGATTTCTTAAAAAAATATTTGTACACAGACAGACAGCTGTGACCTACACTAATGCAAATGCATTCTCGATTTTCTATTGTCCTGTTTATTTTACGTAATTTAAACATTATGCCATCCAATATAAATCAAAAACTACACAGTGACGTTTCTGCAAGATATAGTCAATTAAGTTAAATAAATCAAAAGGTGGTCCGAGAATGTTATATCTTTTATGCGTCTCAGCGATAATAAAAAAAAGTCACGGAAGTATTTATATATTAAATTACATTTTAATATAATAACTCTTCAGCACAAAATTGCATTTTACCGATTATTTTTTTATATATATATTTTCCTTTGTTTTTCCTCGTATCGAGCTCATCAATGTGCGTTATTTTGTTTCTTGCTGACGACACATAAATAAAATGTATTTAATTCACTTAGTAAAGTTACACTTTTTTTTAAAATAAATACAAATAGTTTTTGACTTTATCTGTGCGGATTTCATGAGCGCGAGCACTTTTCAAAATGGCGGCCACGAGGCTGTGTTACCTCATTACTTGCCATTCCTTTAGCTGAAACTTATTTAGGACAATAATGTGTCTATAGTTTTTTTTAATTAAACGGTGCTTTGATGGTGATTTGCTTTTCATGCCGCTATCATTTTTTTAAGAAACAATAACGCTAATGTCTCTTAAATGTTGTATTTTTTTATTTTATATTTATCTCGAACATCTACTACTCGAGTTATCCTGACACGATAGAATCCGATAATGTCATAGCGGAATTCTTAGACAATGCACCAAGAAGTAATAAATAAAAACTTGAAGTAAGCAAACGAGACTAGAACATAGAATACGTAGCTTTGTCGATCGCTCTAGAAACGAGGGCGCACGCGTAGAGGTAAAACTTAAGTAAATGTGTTGCGTTCCACGAAAGTATCAAGTTATTGTCGACGGGTAGTAGCTGACATATATGTTGGAGTCAGTATATAAACTCATAAATGAAAACAATATGTTACATTTAATGTGGTGATTCCTCATATGAAATAAATAATAAACTCGAATATTAATATGACAACCCGAAGAAGAATATGAATCGAATGACAACTCACTTGTCAATATTGAGTAGGCAATTTAGGTCACAATAGAACGTACATACATACATGCCCACGAACTCTGTGAGATTCAGATCAGTTCGCTTCGATTGTACACAGTGGTGACTAAAGTTAACTTTAAGTCGTATTAGTTGACTCCATCCATGGTTCAATGATAATTTAAATATTTTCAAGTTTTGATTATCCAATCAATGTACTTTTGAAGAAATTATATTATTTTCTCCGATTTTGTTTTAAATCGTATAAAAATCGTCCAAAAATAACACGGGTAGGTTGTTCCAATAATATGAACGGATCTAAAACTTCACGTTTCGGGCAAAGAAAATGGCGTATTGTGTATACTAACTCGTATACATGTGTTAGGAGCGAAAGGAAATGATATTCTAAAGATGTTACGAGGTAATAAATGTATAGTGAAATTTTAGTCCATTTCAACATATCGGTGCTTGTTTGAAGGATAATTCATAGAAAAATAATTATAAATATACATATGTAAAGAAACGTATAGAGATTGTAGAATATAGTATGTGTGTGTGTGGTTATATATTTTGTACACAATGTCGGTGTTTGTAGGCGGGAAATATTGTGCTTGAGAATTAACTGGTGAAATGTCATTTTAATCAATGACAAGCTTCATAGAGAATTAACTATATTCTATGGTGACCATAGACTATTTTCCATAGAATAGTTTAAAATTAAACCTTTTCTGTAATTTATTTTGATAAAAAAAATTACGAAGAATTAATGCAATTCGGTACATTTATGGTTATAAAATGATTAATACAGAAATAGTTTGACATTTTCCGATATTATGTGAAGTGCATTCATTCCAAGGCTGTAATATTGTTCGATTATTTATTTTTTAAATTATTATTCTCTGTCCCAAAATTCGTAAGAGGGACGCCTAAGGATTTTATTGACGGTATTTTTTTTACTTTTATACTTCCCTATATAATAAAAAATAATAATAATCGAGCAATTTAAAGCTGGCAATAATAAGTACATAGTGATATTGACTTTTATAACCTGTATATTTATGTTTTTTTTAATAGAATATATTTTATTATTTGATAGATTTAAGAATCATATGATTTATACGCGAAAGCCTATTCTTTCAAGGAGATGTTTTTTTTACAATCATGGCCAAAGACCTTGTCGACTAGTCTCGAAGATGTATTTATGGTTTGATGCATTTGAATTAATTAATTGGTAAGAGATATATATGGAATGATGTGGTTACCAGCGATATATCAATGATAGACTGAGATAATGTTCTTTTTACGATAAACATATTGCTAGACTTTAGTTGTATGTATACGTACAGTATGTAGTGTCCCGTAGATTTGTCTGTAAGCTTTGTGTTTCATTTTTAATGTTAAATGTAAATTGTTGTATAAAATCTTGTATTATCAAAAAATTATTTAAACGCATTGGCCTAAATGATGTACGAAAAATTAGTCGATTTGTAGAATTTCCTGACTTGTCAAATGTATTTAAGGTTATTTAATAATTATTTTGGGAATTTTAAGTCATTTCTATTTATTACTACCTATGACAATATTCTTTAAACTTTATAAGTTCTTCAATAGGCCTATCAATTTTTTTCTATAAAAAAAATTAAAGCTAAAGTAATCTTGTTTAATCAATATGACGATGATTTTACCTTATCCGTAAATCGTATTAATTAATCCTTTTTGAAACGAGGTTACGTTAAATCGTACCTCTGATTATTATATAACTAGTGAGTCGCCCCGGCTTCGCCCGGGTAGCGCTAATTATGTTCCGATCGCTACCAAACCAAACAGGATCACCCGATAGGTCAATCTGAACATTCCTTTCGAAATTTCATCGAAATCGGTTCGGCTGTTCCGGAGCCGGAGGGAACATACAACCATACAGTTTTTTTTACGTAAAAAAAATCGAGGGAGTTCATTTTTTTTTGTAAAGAAATGGCTACCGATCTAATTAATGTTAAATGTCCTCCAATTAATCTGATAATAGAAGATTAATCCAGCTTATATATGATTATTACTTATTTTTCTCTAACAATAAGCTGATGCCTGTCACATTTAGGCCCCTTCGCACACACACTACATCACCCATTGTAAATAGAGTGACTGCAAGTCCCCCTCTGTATTATCTATGGTGCCTCTACATCACCCATTGTAAATAGAGTGACTGCAAGTCCCCCTCTGTATTATCTATGGTGCCTCTACACGATGACAGCTGAGTATTTTGTTTATGTATAATTTGCTAATTAAAACTAACTAAAATAATGAAAACAGTTTGTTGTATGAATTATCTATTTTATTTATAATTGTTTTAAGATTTGCACGTGTCTGTTTGCTAACGTCATCGCGTGACGACCTCTCCCAAGGTTACTTATTTGAATTGATTAATTCTGACATTAAATTAATATGTAAACTAGCTAGCCAGGCAGTAGCCGCCACGTTGAAGTAGATTACCTATGTCTAAGAATGAATGAAGGAATGAATTTTTAAAGATCCCGAAAAAAAAATCCCCCCATTTTTTGACAATTTATAAGTAATTCTTATATATTAAATTGAAGGAAATGTATTTCTTTATACAAATTTTCATCCCCCTACTTTAGACCTTTTGGGGATGAATTAAAAAATCTTTTTTATTGCTTTTATATTAGAAATCTTTGTTCATTTTTTTATCTCTAAGTTTTTTCTTTTGCATATAATACATAGTTTATCAAAGCAATATCCAAATCAAAGTTCAACATTCAAAGAGCCGCGTGCAAATCAGATAGTGATGTACATTCGTTGTTGTTTTATTTTTCTATTTTATATGTAGATAATGTTTTATAGGTGTAAGTACTTAATACTTTAAATTAATTTGTTGCGAGTCTGTACAGCGTGTAAATAGTACACTTTATTATAATCTGTGAATAAAAGAGACATATCAATTTGTAAGGTTTGTTTTCATCATTCCCAAACCCTCTCATCCACAACACATGCAAAAACATAAACTTTTGACGTAAAGGTAAATTCAAGTGCGGGTCTCACATCGGTGACGAGACTCGCTTGATGCGACCACATCTGTGCCCTCTGTACTCAATGTGCTTCAATGAAGGGATCGAAACGGGTGTAACCCATGAAGCAATTGGGCGCCACAATATAAATTAATTTAACTAGGGTGGAACGAAGTTTGCCGGGTCAGCTAGTGATGAATGAACAAGTTCGTGACTACAATCCTATCTTTAGTAAAAGTGGTGATGTGATCTAAATATGGTACGCAGTAGTTAAAAATCAGTTTTTTCAATCTCTTTAAAACGTTTAGGGTATAAAAGCATGGTTAATTCCCTTTTTGTTCCGTCCTCTGTCAAGTACTGTTCCTTATTTGCAAAAGATGGGAAAGGCAAGTGGACTGAAATTGGGCCATGGCACCTCACTCGTCAGACGAAACGCAGACTACTTCTACGTCACGCCTGTTTCCTCTGAGGTCGTGGTATTTCACCAGTAGAGCCGGCCAATTCGTGCAACAGATATTGTTGTTGCGGGCTCTACCACTGTTTGAGTCTGGGCGTAATTATTAGATTATGTATTTACAAAAGAAAAGTAGTATATGTAGCATATCAGTTATCTGGTTGCCATAGCACAAGCTCTGCTTAGTTTGGGATCAGAGTGCCGTGTGTGAATATGTCCTAGGAAATTTTGCACACACATTGTCAGGGGTACAGAAAAAGGCAGTAGATAGTAAATTATACCCCAAGGATAGAAAAGTACTTCAAAGCGAGCGAAGCTGCAAGTATAAATTAGTAAATGTAAAATGTCTTTTAGTTCGTTCATAATTTAAAAACCCAAATGTTGATGTTACATACAAAAAGGCGTGTACATTATAAAGAAATACGTAGCAATTAAATTCGATGTTTTAATCGAGTAATAATTAATAAATGTAATTTGTTATCGAAATACTTACATTATTAATTCTACTATCATCACTCGATCTCTGCGGTTTTCACGTTTAATTTATCGTGCGGAAATCGATTATTTACACCGGGTATCGATTAAACACAACGGGATTCTGAGTAAACAACTCACAGATTTCGGAGTATATATTAATAATTAAGTGTATGTTAAGGTTAGGCTCATTTTCTGACAATAAAAAAAACGCGTTGCAAATTTCTTTTTGTAGTAATGTGGCAAACGAGCAAGCGGATCACCTGATGTTAAGTGAGCGCTACCCATAGACATCCGCAACAAGCAAATGTGTTGCAGATGCGTTGCCTACCTTTAATAGACAGAGGAGGGCATAGACAGGAAAAAGGATATTTCCTTTTCCCCGTTAATAATAATAATAATATCCTAGTACATATTCACACCCGGCCATCTGATCCCAAACTAAGCAGAGCTGGTGCTATGGCAACCAGATAACTGATATACTACATATACTAATTTTCTTTTGTAAATACATACTTAAATAGATAAATTACACCCAGACTCAGGACAAACAGACATGTTCATGCACACAAATGTCTGTCCTGGGTGGGAATCGAACCCACGACCTGCGACGTGAAAAGCAAGTATCTTACAAACCACGCCAACCGGCCCGTCAATCCTCTCCCCGTCCGGTCCTCGTTGATGATAAAAATGCATTGATAAATTTTATTTAGGAAAGAGAACTTGCAACTGTCGGACGAAAATCCATTTAGGATAATCAGCAATAAACATTATGCATTACAACGGTTGGGTAAGAAAATAGTGTAAGCGATCACCGCTAGACATGAACTGCAGATGTGCCGTTTTTAGGAAGAAATATAATATTTTCTTAAATAAAAACTTCTGAAATGTCTTGATTTGCAAATACCACTGGCGACTAATCGTTCCACAAGGCCGGAAGTTCAGGCCTCATCGTAGCTTTCGCAGCATTATTCTGAATTGAATTAGATTCAGTCCTCATGACAAATTAAATTGAATTTGTACCATTATTGACCTCTTGGTTGGTATATGAAAAAACCATGCCAGGAAAATATGGCCCTTTACATGTACCTACATAGGTACTTGAGAAATTGTGTTCAACACGACAACATCTTTTGCATACCACATAAAGTTACATCACGTTATTGATGATTCTACAATTTTAATATTGCGAGAACGCAATACATTATTGTTGTATAAACATTTTAAAAATGTTAATCGAATTTCCACGAAATGTTCTTTCGTAATGTCAAATTCAGTTCAAGTTTTTCACGAGCGTGGCTAGAACGCCAAACAATTCGATCCGAGACAATGCGACGCGATAACTCATTTTAATTTGTTGGTATCATAATAATTCGAAGCATCGATGTTGCTATTTGAAAAAAAGATCCCGGTACCATGTCGGTATTCGCTGCTCGTAAGCCGAGAGGCACGCATCTGTGTTCGCCGCGCAAATTCCTTTCGGCTTGCTCGCTGTGTTTATTTTATACCTTTGAAACATTATCTGGCAATAAGGCAGGAAAAAGCTTAAATGAACAAAAGGACATTTAACTTGCTATCGCCGTCCCAACGAGATTATTTGGTCATAAAGGCAGCAGGGTCACACCTTCACCCTCATCGAAAAGTGGTTAGATAAAAAGGCTATCGGCTTGAATTCGAATCTAAATAGAAATCTTACAATTCGACGATTCGCAGCTAATGTCGTAGTACCGTAAACGTCGATCAATACTGTAGTTTGTAATATAGGCAATTGCATAGGTACATGGGCGACGAAAGCAGGGTGCAATGGGGTTCACTAGCACTCCCCTGTAAGTAAGGAAATTAAATACATAGGAGAAGTGGTTTTGCAAATTTGTTTATCATGTTGGCAATAAATTAATAATCGTCCCCTACTCTTATATTGTAAAGATGCATGCACATTGCACACGCGCAGGTCTCGCGTACCCTTTTTGGAGATATTAGTTTTCGAAAATTGGTTTACTTCTTTTTAAAATGTCTTTTGAAAAATGTCAGCTTAAGTTAAAAACATGTTAATAGCTCTGCCAATGTTATTATAATATGGCTAATGGCTTATCTGCTACTTTTTGTAGCAGATAAGCCATTAGCGGTCGAAAAGTGGACGCTTTGTTATTTTGTATGAGTATAACATGCCTAAAGTATACAACATCATTGAGCTCTACGCAATTGTACTATTTTATTTTTATCAGCTAATACCTTTAATTGTCAGTATAATACAGTCCATCGAAATTTTAATTTCTTCTACTTCCTCGTTGACCGAATTGTTGTACGTTCAATGCTACATGTTAAGGCTATTTGGGTTTGTAGGGGCTATGGACTATAGTGCTTGGGGCTGCTATCTGAAGAAAAACTTATCAGTGTAGACTTCAATAAGACGATGAAAAAATGTGGAATATAGTCGGACAACAAAATAAAAGAAACGTATTTCTCTTTTTTCCAGAACGCCCTTGGGTAGCCCCGCCCGCCCCTGATTGTTGGTTCAATCAATTTTAACTGCCTCACACTTTGTTTAATATTTATTTTAGGTGAGAAATGGCGAAGATATTACCACAAGAGTGTTTAGGCTAAGTTTTGTACATCTACCTACAACTTACCGCTTATAACGTGTCTGAGGATATCGTAGATCGTTGATAATACATCAGCCTCCGTAGACTCCCTGCCAGAACCACAAACTCTACACAGTAGAAGTGTATTTTATCTGTGGAAACCTCTATACTATTATGCTTGTGTGTAGTTACTATAAATGTAGTTGAATCACATAGCTGCTTAGGTTGAGACTTATCGCAGTTGAAAGTTACTTTTTAATTCACGTATATTTATAAACAAAATGGTTACTTAGGATTAACAAAAAAATGACAGATCAAAGATATTCACGAATGCCATTACAATAACAACGAAACGAAGATCCACCGGAATCCAGCAACACGTTTTATGTCTTTATTCATTAAAAGGCCGTTCTAATTAAAATTGCTAGGGTGTTTCGCGCCAATAAATCTCGACGCGGTCGCATGTTCGCGCGCTTTTTGCTCTTGTCCGCCATCTTGGTACATATTTGCGGTGGCTGACGTTAACACCTCCCGCGCGGGTACAATGCGACCGCTGTCGGCGAGGCAAAGGCTCGCGACGATTTGCGGCCACACCGGGTAAAGTAAATATATCGGGCAACAATACTAAAGCACAGTCGTAAGTAAACTCACCTCGGATATATGGAGCCGGGAGAGTATTGTTCGCGAACAGATCGCATCTTTTCCGGCTAATAGAATGGTGACGCTGTTGATTGTACGCTGTTGCGTTCCCTCAGATAACTCAGATAATGGTTGTATATGTTGTGAGATACAGTAAAGAACCAATGAGTATCGTACTCATTGGTTCTTTAATGTTCTTAGATTGTCATTTCAGTAACAAAGCTCGATGTTTAATGCTGTAACAATAAGATGACAAAACGCAGGAGCTACGCTCACAAGCTTCTAACTCTAAATTAATATGACGAGTAAAGTTGAAACTTATTTAACGTAATGTTGGAGAATCAACAGTCTGAAGCAGAATATGGCATATAATAATCACAAAAAAAGGAAATTCGTCGGTACAATACGGTACAAGCGTTACCGGTATCGCATCTACAACTAACTAACTTAGGCGAAAAACAATAGAACAGACGATATCTTTCTCAACTTTTTAATCTTCAACCGTTGTTGTCAGACGTTTTTTTTATTTGATTACCTTATCATGTATCTGGCTTGAAATAATATTTTGATCGGGTGCGTTCATTATACACAACGCAATTTAAAACAATAATTTCAGTCACACGTTCAAAGACTTATTAAATATTAATTATCTTATAGAAATCTGATCGGAGTTCAAACAATATCATTGATTGCTGAACGAAGATGACGCAAAAAAATTATAATATAATGTGAAGCCAGCCATATTTTGCTTATGAATAAATATTCGTAGGTTCAACGCGCCGGATGTCCAATGGCTCTATGGCCACCGCGTCCTCTTCTTTGGTTCGAAAAATAATGTAATGTAGACAATCGAATAATCGAATGATTAAAATGTTTTTTGAATCATGATTTCCGGTTACGTAACGCTTTATTTCCATTGCACTGCAACAGCTAGCGTAATTTTTAAAACTATTTTATGACGTATTTTTTTTTTACCTTTCTCTCTCAAATAAACTGAGCTGATATGTAAGTTTTATGTGATTTTTCTAAGCCCATTTAGGTTTATTTTAGTTTAACATTAAAATTATTTAGCTTTTATTAAAAATTTAAATTACCATCTCATGTTAAATGGCGATGTGGTGAAAATATGATATCTCCACTAGTATAGTATTAGCCTATTCACTCTCCTTTTGAAGGTCCACCAACGTCATAATTGAACTAAAAAAACAACGCAGACGCTGGCTTAGTCTAATCTGTAACAAATCTGACCGATAACCGAAGAACTGAAGAAATTCCAACATAGTTACTTTAATGATGTTATTACTCCGCACAAATCCAAGTATGTAATCTGTAAAGCTGTTAGATTAATTTAAAAATGTTTTAATGTGGACCATGCCTAGTCCATAAATCTTATATGGCGTCTTCTACCATATTTTTTTTAAATTTGAGATGGTGGCAAACGAGCAAGTGGATCACCTGATGTTAAGTGAACGCTACCCATAGACATCCGCAACAAGCAAATGTGTTGCAGATGCGTTGCCTACCTTTAATGGACAGAGGAGGGCTATTTCAATTTTTATTTATTTAAGGGATATTTCACTTTCCCCTTTAACCCCCTCCCCGTTCAACCCTCTTCCTTTTCCCATCCTATCCTTATGAGGCAAGGGTGGGAAGAGGACTGAAATTGGGCCTCCGGCACCGCACTCGTCTGACGAAACGCCGAGTACTTCTACTTCACGCCTGTTTTCTGTGAGGTCGTGGTATTTCATCGGTCGAGCCGGCCGATTCGTGCAGCAGATGTTGTTGTTGCGGGCTCTACCACTGTTGAGTATACATCCCTGCCGTATCTCTTCCTTGTCCTTATTAATACTGTCTATTTTTACTTGTTTTTCGATTTAGGTACTGCTTGCATTTTTAGCGTTGAAGTTTTCGCTGACCGTTACAGAAGTTACAATCGTTTAAAAGAACAGCAAGTTAGGGGGTGTATTTAAGCCATAGGTAGGCTTAAGTTTTAACTTGCGTTCGTTGCGTCCAAATCAGATCACACGTCACGTTTTGATTGTAATACGGCTGAAGGCAGTAATTCATTAAAGTATGTACGGTTAACTTTTAATTACATACATTTAGTTCTGAAAGAAAAAGAAATCTAAACTCGAATCGTATTAATAAATAAAAAATCCTAAAGTCATCATTATGATTCTATCATCCCTATCCCTACTAATATTATAAATGTAAATGTAAGTTTGTGTGTTACGCTTTCACGCGAAAACTACTCAACCGATCATGATGAAACTTTGTACACAAAAAACACTATTGTCTTACAAATGTAACAATAGATGTCACTGCTTGTTTTGAAAAGTGAAAAATATATCTTATAGTTCCCTTTCAGGTTGCGGTAGTTGGCAATTTTTACAGTTGTGCCACAATTGTTTTCCAGGTAACTATTGAAGTGGTAAGATGACCACATGTATAGTTCCCGGGGGTGTTTTCGATTTCTCTTATGAAAATATGGAAGGTGACGTATTCCGTAACCACTGGTACTGCCATAAGCGGACCCACAAAGCCTTGCATTGATCACTGATACAAGAAACAAGCCCACGGCACTACTAATACAACTTTCCAGCCTCACTCTACGGAGGAAATATACTTATTTACTGACGGCATTGATTCTGAATTTTCTTTGAGCTTTTCAATTTTTCAGAGAAAAACAGGGGATTCCCACCACAGCTTCCACTTCTGTCAGTGTGTGGTTGGTCCGGGTGGTGGTCAAGGTTGGGTTTCTTTGCATTTTATACGAAAACTCAGGACAATTTTTTTCAAAGCTTATTTAAATTTAATTGTCGTGATGAAAGATGTTGTGTTGTTGTGATGTCGTGATCATCAGTTGTTGGCAGTAGAGTTTCGAATCGATGGTGTGATATCGTGTGCGATAAAAGCTCGTAATGAGCAACGACCTTCCAATCCTACCATCTAGACAGCATCACCTTATTGCGAGTTGACCCGGGAACCGGGATCCGGTTGGTTGGCACAGTCTGTGAAGCCTGGCCGACCAAGCCGTTTTTCTTTTTTGTGCCTTCTTGTCGTACGTGATGTACGTTTCATTACCGGTTATAAATCTCTTCAAAAATGGCTCAGTTTCATAAATTCTCAATAAATAATCGCAAATGAGTACGTAGTGTTCATCAGCATTCCAGTGAGCTCGTGGGGCACCCAATAGCGAGCATTTTTTTCGCGGCTTGCGTTGCATTTTTTCCTTTTTTGTAATAAAATTTTAAAACATATCAAAGTATCGTTTTTTTATTACATTCACTCATTTTGATAGAAAGTACCACCAAATGAAATATCTAACCTTTCTAATGACATCAAAACTTTATACATGTTATATGCGAAAAAACTTTTACGCGATCTA
Organism: Papilio elwesi; assembly: GCA_029849275.1. Classification (NCBI taxonomy): domain Eukaryota; kingdom Metazoa; phylum Arthropoda; class Insecta; order Lepidoptera; family Papilionidae; genus Papilio; species Papilio elwesi. The sequence goes on from CM056697.1 coordinate 10,404,748, forward strand.
ATGTGTATGTATATTGTTCTAAATTATATTTTTATACTAGCTGTTTCCTGCGAATTCGTCCGCGTGGAAATAAATTCGAGAAAACAATTTCGAGGGTTTTTCACTTTTTACGCGGAACCGTAAACATTTTGCTTAAATTAAATTAGCCTATTTGAATCCCGACCATATTAGCTATCTTCCAGTAAAAGTCCCACCCGAATCGGTTCAGTCGTTTCGGAGATTACCCGGAATAAACAGACAGACAGACAAAAATTTTAAAAATTGTACTTTCTTTATAAGTACCGTATATACATCATGTGCATTGAGTATGGAAATGTTATTTTGATATTACATACAGACACTTCAATTTTATTTATCAGTAAAGATTAGACGAAGTTTGTGTGCAAATACCCATTAGTTTTAATTAATAACAATAACTGTTGTATGTGTGTAGTACTGGCAACTTAACATAATTCAAAATTCAATTATAAAATGCCTAAGTCATCCCTTTATGTAATAAAACGAATATGATAAAAATGTTGTGTCGTAATATTTACTCCTCTTATATATTTCTTATGTTATAGATTGCAGTCCATAAACCTGATTAGGAGAATTGCAAAACAGATACCCAGTTGTGTACTGCGTAAATTTAGTACATAAATAAACGGCCTTTCGAATATAAAAGCCTTAGAAAACAGAAAACGAGTTGAACGAACTGTGACTAAATACAATAAAGAGCTCTGTAAATGGAAAGCCGCCGCGCGCCACGGCCCGTGGCGCTAGTGGGCGGCGCACGTTGTGACAAATCTAGCAGTTTTTCGCTAATAACCTCGTAAATTGGATATAAAACTTGATTAATTTTAAAAAGTTAAGCGTTCGCCCCCGCCTCAAGGCGTTTTATTGCTTGTTTTGGAATCAACAGCACCTAGGGTGACGATTGTGAAACTGTTAATGACGAATGTATAAAAATAAGGATTACTCAATTTGTTAAGTATCTCCATTTCATGGAATTTATAATCAAGACATTGTTACGAAAATTTAAAAAAGCGATTGACAGAAAATAATCCTTATTTCGATACAAATATAACATGAACATGTTCGACATCACTGTGCTATTTACATATATAGTTCACGCCAAGATATATGTAGGTATGTAATAGGGAGCTTTCTATAGCAAGAGCGCAGTATGACTGTAGTCCATACTGTATAGGTTTTGGCTACAGTTTATACGGCTCGTAACAGTTACATTGGGTGTGATTTTTCAATAATATTCGAATTATTGACTCCATGTCCATTTATCAATGACTTTTTGAATGAAATTGTGCATAATTTTCAGAAAAACGCAAAAACTAAGTCATAAGACTTACTTTTGTTTTAAATAAAAGAAAAACATGTACTAACATATTTATTATTTCATTCACGTTTGGCACAAGATCTACGGAATACGTATATCTATGCGAAAAAGTAATACTAATACGTACCTACCTATCTTGTATTGTGGCAACATTACATGATTATTCATCCGAGAACAACACGTAAAGAAATAACTTAGGTTCATCCCTTTCTAATGACTAATAGTTCTCGTTTTTGTTATCTTCCCCTCTCCCTGCAAATATATAACAATGTATCTGATTCCGTAGCACTTAACATCAGGTGAATCGTTCTATCGTAATAACGTGTAACTACACGTACCTAAGAGATCCCTGCAAAGTTCCTGTATATGCATGCCACAAAAAGTAAATTTTAGCCCCTACCAAGTAGTTATACACACCTAACACAATTTAAAGAAGTAGTTTTCACGACATGTCAAAGAGACGACTTTGCTACTTCGATTGTGTAATCCCTGCACCTTTTCATGAGTTACAATATTAATTAGAAGGAACTTTCAAATTGTCATGCGTCATAAATCATTTAGAAGCATTAGTGTCTTGTAAGATATTAATTTTTTTCAGGTAAATCATTCTGTGTGAAGTATACTTTAAAATTGGCGCCATATTTTTAGAGTTACAACATTCGAACCTAGATATAAGTGACTTATTACATTCATAAAACAGTAATATCCAAGAAAGTTCATCTACTTTGTCGTAATTAATTATTGGTTGATTGAAAATCTATGAAAATGCAGTAAAGTCGTGGCAGTTTTAGCTCGGCTCAGGTTCTTGCGTAGCCTGTGCCTATCCTGCGCATTTCCACTCGTCGTCGACGGCGGCTGCTGGTGGGTATGCTGTACACTCGCACGCAGAGTGATTGACGTGACAAAGTTTTTAATTATTAGACGTGAAAATCGCCAGCTGCGAGTAGGAGGGATTTCAGTGGCCCCCATTTGACCGTCATTGCCATATTTGGCACGGCTCGAGTCTAAATATGGCTGGCGGCCGGCCCACCGCTCCACTCCGCGAGCCGCGTTGCGCTTCCGACTCTATTATTTCTATTTACGAAATAAACTCAAAATAAAATCTCTATTTTAATACGGATTTCGGGCACCAAAACGTTCGCGGCTTCCCGGTTCCCTACGGATGTGTCGGGTTACGCCACGCTCCCGTCACCGTCCCTTTCGGCATCCGAAGCGAGCCCGCGCGCGAGAGCGAGATGGATAGCGGTCGAGACGCGCGGGACGGAGCCGCGCGAAGTCAGTTGCGGTCCGAGCGGCCGAGTCGTCAGTCCCGCCCTCGGTTCTTTCGCGTTTTCGGTCAGTCTCCGTTCGGCGTTCGAACGGTGAGGTGTGTATAGCGCGTGTGCGCACGGTTACTGTGGCGTACTGCGAGGTTATAATGGACGCGCCCGGCGGAGCGCGGGAGCCCCGCTTCGGGTCGCCGTACGGTATGGGACTCCTCGGGGACGTCGGAGACATGTACGGCGCGGGCCGGCCGCCCAGCTCCCTCGGGGGTGGAGGGCTCCGGCCAGGGATGCAGCCGTGCCCGGTGCCTCGGGCCGGTGTGAAGCGACCATCGGACCAGTGCTACGACGATAGGCCGTCCCAAAGTCTCGGACTAGAACACTGCCCTATGCCTGACATAGCAGACGATGGTTATGCATCTCTTCAACCCAAAAAGTCTCCTCCGTCTAATGGCAAGAAGACAAAAGGACGTGTAAAGATCAAGATGGAATACATAGACAATAAACTACGGCGGTACACAACATTTTCCAAGCGGAAGACGGGCATCATGAAGAAGGTGGGTTGCAGACTGTTTTTGGCAATATTCCATACATCAACCGGCTGGACTATGTGGCCATATTGTGCTTAGTGTCTATTCTATACAAAAGTCAGTCTTTTAAAGTGTAGTGTGGCTGCTATGTAAATTAAAAAACTTGTGCGATTTCAACAAAATTAAGTATTGCAATTAAACTTGCATATGTAAACTTACTAAAAGCTTTTTATGCGTATAACAAGTCATTACTTTATATGTTTTTTAATTCATCAACTTTAAGTAGAATGAGATGTTCAGGTAATAATTAAAACCAAGCTTAAGAGGACAAGAAACTGCGACTCTTGAGTTAATTTAAGATTTATTTGTGAAAGTACTTGTTATGAATAGATGTGTGTGATGATGTATTACATATTGTAAGATAGTCATGCACTTAAAATAATGGTTTAATTATTTGTTCTCTATAATCTGATTGATATCTGAACCATATGTTTAATGATGGAAGTTTATATTTAAAAACAGTTTGAAGTTCTGTGTTGTTTTGTTGAAATTTAACAAGGAATATAAATAGGATACATTAAGAAAGCTGTTTAATTAGGGAGTGCCACTTCACTTTACATTTAAGGTAAGAGAAATAAGTAAAGTGGTCCAATTCCTTTTGTTGACTTTTGAGGTTATGTTTGTTCTATCAATATGAGATGGAATATTGCTAAAACGTGTCGAAAATAATAGTTTTTCACTGTATACAATAATTTTTCATCGAAAAAATGAAGATACCGTGTGTCGTTGACGAAAAATTTGTGTTTTTGTGAGCATTTGTGACAAAAGTTTTGACAGATGTCAGCTGATATTATGATATTTTACTGTAAGTATTACAAAGATGATGTTTTATAGATTGTATTTAGCTCAGTTAAGAGTAAATAATAATTTATGCGTATTCATTTTGCTTGGACCTTACAAACAATTAGTAATTTTAAATTCTTTTAAATATATCGATGACATTTGTCAAGATTAGTACCACAAGTGCTCGATAGATGGCGCTGCTTATCGTACAATCACAATGCCACTAAATTTATTTTACAGAATATTTATGATATTATTTTATGGGACTTATTATATTATGATTTAACATGGACATTGATACAATATATTGATAGGGAATTATATGTAGTTTGCTTCAAGACATTTTATAGACTTTTTCAAAATAATTACCCTCATTTGTTTTTGATAAATAAGTTCGAAGATTTTTTTTATTCATATACGTATTTATGACAAATTTATTATGTTAATAATAAACAATATAGTTGACTGGATATAAATTTAATGACCATTCTTACATGACAATAGAATACCAACAAATAGTACATTCTCACACTATTATTAATTCAAAATCTTACTAAACAAGCCTGCATCAAGTTTTAATTGACAAAATATTTTAGCTAAGCCTAAAAGGCCTAAAATATATTAAATTCGCAATTAACCGTAACCACCGATTTGAGTTTATTTTTTTATTTTTGTAATTATATTTTTCAATTAGTAAAGATTTATATAAAAGTAAACTACAGAGATAACATAATAAAGTATGATATTCACGTTTTAAATATGTATAAAGTGCCTTGACATAAAACGTAATATTCAGTTAAACGACATTAAATTAAGTGCAGGGCAGTGCGTAATTTGCGTAAATTATAAACGTACGATGATAAAACGTCTGGATTCCGTGCACTTTTTTTTTAATCGCTACGTCTTATACAACATTGGTTTTATTGCTTTACAATAAGTTTCGGTGGGTGAAAATATTATTAATTAATCTGTAAATGCAACAAAATGATATTAGAACATTTTTACTTACGGATTACTTATAACTTTAATATTATTGTTTTAAATAATATTGTAGGAATTCTGCGTCATTAACCAGAGACATTGTCAATCGCGCGTTACATTGTCTTTGGCACACTCGTGTATCAAATTCCGCCATTGAATCTTTGTCCAAGCTCAGACCCGACTTAGACTAGAGTTTGACACACACTATGTTTCGTATTTGAAAATCCAGCGAACTAAAGACCCGAACGCGCCGTTTTTAGATAAAAAAAATAGCGAATACTTTTTTCTTGTCGACTAGTAACCTCGCTCCAATAATTGTGCGATACAGTGAAATACCTATTTGCGGTTATAAAATGAAAAATTGCCGTTATATTGTAAAGTGGTGGATTTTGGATCAAGGTTTGTGTTTTTAATTAAATGAGACAAGAAAAGCGTACAAAAGTGATTTCATATTTTATAAATTAAATGTATCGTAAAAAAATGATATTAACTATTATTGCATACATAGGTGTTACTTATCACTACTTAATAACTTAGCTATAGAAATAATAAGCTCGAGAAAAAAGAAAATAGCTACTGGCGTTTTTCAATCGGAAAGGGTTAAAAAAACAAGTTTATTATTTTAATTAGGAGCAGTAGTATTTTATTATTTAAATATGGTCACACCTTAGTGATTTGGGCACCAATAACAAAGGTAACGGAACGGTTGAAATAAAAATTATTTTCCCGTGGGTGCTTTTTCATTGATAGAAATTTAAATATATCTATTACATCTTAACATTATGATTTATCTCAAAAATATATGCCGTTTAATGCTTCAATTAAAAACTATTATATATCTTTTGGCAACATGGATTTGCTTAATTTTCCAACAAGCAGTGACGTTAAAATTTTCTATCTCGGGAGGTTTCTAAGGGGGAAGGATTGGTGGGAGTGTATTCCCGATTCCTCACACCATTCCCATTGAAAGGAAACGCACTGTTTCTGGACAAAATATACGTTACGATATACGTAATAGTTTTATTGTATTTCTGATAGTAACGTTGAGGCTGTTATTCTTGTTCCTCCTTATATGCTTTCTTGTGTAGTTCGTATTCTTAAGTTATTCTTCCTTCCTATCCTTCTATATTTTTTATGCGTGCTATTCGGTCGGTATGTATTTCCTAGTAGTGATTTCGGTCACAGTCTTAAAATTGTCTATGGAAAACATTTCGAGACGGAATTTTACTCGTTCAGAAACCTAGGTTGATCAGAAAACTTCAATTGAAATATAAATAGGTATTTCTTCGGATCTATTAAATGATCAAAAAAATTGTTATTGTTTAAAATGATTATAAAATTGAATGGAATTTACGAAATTACTATTAATCTGTCGCCCGACGCCTTTCAAAACATTTTAAATCGTTGGCAAGCAATATATAGGAATCTGTCAATTTTGATTTAAAAAAAAACAATCGATAACGTTGTATGTCGTTCATCACTTGTTAAATTGTTGTTTAATTTTATTCATTGAAAATTGTGGCTGTTGAACATGGGAGCAGTTTAAACAAAATGCTATTAACTAATTGATATATTAACACCGCCATTATTTTTGCGTCTTTTTTATTTTGTCTCTTTTGTTTTTGATTTTTTTAATATGCCTGTCCTAAACTAGTGACGCATACACCGTACCACACTCTTATTCTATTGCATTATTATTCTAACCTAACTTTTGATAAAAGACTAGTTATCAGCCTATTTTACTTCTTACTAATATTATAAATGTGAAAGTTTTGAAGGATGGACGTTTGTTAATCCTTTAGGCCAAGACAGCTGAACGGATCTGAATGAAATTTGGCACACAGATATATTACAGTCTGGAATAGCACTTTGGCTACATTACCCTGGAAAATATACGGTTCCCGTGTGATAAGTATATATTTTTTAGAGGGGTATATCTGTAAATGTCTACGTGATAGTTTTATAATAGTTTTTATTCATTGTAACGAATACATTTTTTAATGAATTCCAAGCGGACGAAGTCGCGGGTACAGATAGTCTTAAATATGTCACTATACAATTAATGAATGAGCATGCTTATAATCATATCGGTTTAATAAAAACGAATTTGTTATAATCTAGTTTGCGCACATTCAATAGTTTATTGAATGAATTAGTGTGTTAATTAGTTGACGTGCCTATGATACGGGATTCGGGAGGTCAGGCTGCGCATGTTGTACCAACTCTGTCTACTAGATGGCGCTACTAGTCTATTATGTAATTCTCTATAGCATTGACCTGGAGCAAAAAATTGCCTGCAAATTTATCAAAGACAATTAATTACAAGATAGGATGGGTAAACATTTATCTATAGGTAATGTGTCAAGATTCGTCGATCTTAATATTATAAAGATTTGTTCGTATTGTAGAATTAAATTTTATCTTATCCAACTTTCACTGTCTTGTCAATGCGTTTGAGTGGTTACTTTAATATTGCTTTAAGTGCACACAGTGCAATTTTGTCCGGATAAGACCCGGTGTACGGGTGCAGACACGGGCCAGCCGGCGTATAGCGGCACGCGATCTGCCTGTTTCGCAGCGGGAATCGAACCCGAGCCCTTGTCGCTTGTGCGCGGCGCTCCTTTACCCTCGTTACACACGATACTTTTTTTTTGTTTTATTACTCCAGATTGTTGGTTGGATTTTTGTTGTTTTTCTTCGATCAGTTGTTAAATTTTCAATGCCACTGTTATGTTGTAATACGCTTCTGATTTGACTTATTTTGCATTACTTATATATCTGACTTACTACTCTACGAGAATCCCTTCAATAGCTTTTTAGTTTGTCGCATTCGGACACGGTGAGGGGACTTAATATGGGGATATATTACCGTTTGATTTATTAAAAACTAGTGACCCGCCCCGGCTTCGCTCGGGTACCACTATTTATGATGATTCGATCGCTACCAAACACAGAAATGTGCCAATCTGGACAAATAACAGTGGTATAGCCCGCAACAACAACATCTTTTGCACGAATGGGCCGGCTCGACCGGTGAAATACCACGACGTCACAGAAGACAGGCGTGAAGTAGAAGTATTCTGCGTTTCGTCTGATGAGTGACGTGCCGGAGGCCTAATTGTAGTCCTCTTTCCCCTCCTACCCTTTTCTAATAAGGAAAGGATGGGAAGAGGAAGAGGATTTGACGGATGAGGAGAGGGAATGGAATTATCCTATTTTCTGTTTGTCCCCTCCTTCGTCCATGAAGGTAGGCAACGCATCTGCAACTCATTAGCTTGTTGCGGATGCCTATGGGTAGCGGTACTTATTTCCAGGGGCCGCTTGCTCGTTTGCCACTTTGTAATATAAAAAAAAACCTGTAAATTTCATCGAAATCGGTCCAGCCGTTTCGGAATCTATAGGTTTATAGGAAACATACATACTTCGCCTTTTAATAACTTTTTTTCATAAAAAAGTATCCTATGTTACTTCTAGTACCTCCATGAATGTGTACAAAGTTTCATGATGATCGGTTGAGTAGTTTTCACGTGAAAGCGTAACAAACAAACTTACATTCACATTTATAATATTAGTAGGGATTAATAATAACATATATCTAAAATTAAAAAAAATTACAACCTAATTCCGATCAGTCGGCAAACTCTGGTTACAAATAATTTTTACGCTACGCACGGTGGATACTCTTTTAAACATAAAATGCGAGACGTACGTAGGTTTTTATCTAAATTGTTTGTTAAAATACCGTTTAAATTATTTTTCACTTGTTAATTCAAGCTTAAAGCGATTTAAATTTCTAAAACTAGCAAATTTCGTTTGTGCTTTACATTGATATTATAATTTATCTTTAATCGTACATTACTACATACATACATTACATTATACTCATACGAAATCGCAGATCTTGTGTATGATGTATTTATGAATACAAAAGGAGAAAGAAGGCCTCCCTGTGGGTTAAAGCCTAATGCTGGTATTATAATTATCAAGTAATACTTTAAGGAAGATTAATATCCTAAGAATATTCTACCTAATAAAATGCAGTTGGTGTAGACATAACCTATATACACAGCACTATAAATTCGGTCATGTCCAATACTCCGGAGTTTAATTACGCCGCCCCAGGGGCCGATGGTGCGACACGACCGCTTAACGTCGGCGAAGCATGTCGGCGGAGAGATGTCGGTGTATCGGCCGTATGCCGACGATGTCGTGTGATCGCCGTCAGCGGACAATGCGCGGCTCGTTTACATTAAAATAGCGTACAGTTACGCACTGTGTTTCAAGACGCAAAAGACTTCGGGAAATCTGTCTCATGGTGACTATGTGTGTATGTGAACCAGATTTAATCCTCAATAACTGACCAAGAGATTGGTTCTTGAATCAGATTTTTTATTAAAAATTTGTAAGTTACCATGCAAATACCACGTGATATCAATTCACGTTACTTGTAATTTCTCATACTTGTATTACGTTAGTTACGATTGTATAAATTGAAGCAAATTTTGTATACCCCTTTAGATATTTTAACACGTATACATAATGTATAAAGTATTAACCGTTAGAATAGATAAAAGCCAGTCCTAAAGAAGCAATTTCTGGTAGTACTGCGATATAAATACAGTACCAGGTGGGCCGCGGCCGGTGCAGGGGTCACGACATCTCTGTTGTTAACGATGGGCTCCGTACAAGGATATATAATACAAATCTAACAAAACTTAATATATTTACTGTAAAATATTATTTCATGGATTTTTATAGTAAAATTCGTCATTTTTTATATAAAAAAAACTAAGGAAATGTTAAATAAAAAATTATAATTTTAATGTTCAAATTATTTTATTATAGGTTTAGGACCAAAATTATAACAATACATGGTTTTTTTTTTATAGTACTAGGTGGCAAACGAGCAAGCGGTTCACCCGATGTCAAGTGATCGCTACTCATAGACATCTGCAACTAACTAATGAGTTGCTGATGCGGATGGAATAATGCCATCAAAAATCTACAATTTACTATTTTTAAAAGGAACCTTATATAATTTCAATAAAGAAATATAACTGGTAAACGATTTGATAACGCTAACACAATAATGAATACAATAAATGGTTTTGAAACAATCGAATGCGAAATGACCACATGTCGTAGCGTTCATTTTAAACCGCCACAGCCGAAGTCGGGGCGGAATAAATTATACAGTCCGATAAGTCGCGATACAGAGCCCGGGAGGACATTTTAATAAATTTAAAATAACGGTTATCGTTTGGCGGAGTCGTGATTTCGTTAGGACCGCGGCCCGGCTACGAATAAGTCGTCACGAGCTATTACTAAATTAATTAGGACCAAGCTTGGATTTAGATTGCGATGAAGATTATTTCCCACACGACCTATGGCTGGTTCCGAATTCATTTTATATCTATTGTCGAGTGTCCACTCGGAGCAAGGTTGAAGGTATTGCGGGAAATTGATTTTCGTGGCGTGTTATATCGTTTGTTTTACGTGTTTTTCCGATAGATAAATGAGAGAGTTACTATTATAACCCACTTAAAATAATTAATTACAACTTTAAGTATTCATAATTTAGAAAATAAATTAACTTAAATAGTGACATAGTAAAGAGGGGCGACGTAAGGAGTAGGTAGCCTTAACCGACAAGCATGCGTATGTATGTTTTGGCCGGCCATTTCATGATGAAATAATTAATTCTCCGGTCTGGCCACGACAGGTTCATGTGTTGAATAAGCGAGAGAGGTGTGTCGGGATTGCACCGCGCGCAAATCCGTGATCTCTGCCTATCCCTCTGAGTTACGGGCGTGATATAAGTAACGAGCATATTTATTTAAATGTACTTCATTTGTAACAAGTGTACAGTTTGTTAATGTGATTTAAACTCGTTTCTTTAAATAGAACTAAAATTATAGTTTTATATCTGTCATTATAGTGCGTGCAATTATTGTCAACATTTTATAATCTGTGGATGTTATGTGCTTTATTCTGTGGAGTATCCAGGTCACGGAGCGGTGTTTGGTGCGCTTTACAGAAAATAAGCAATGGTATGTTGCGCACAAACTAATTACGGAACTGAACGAAAATATACGACCCACATATAACTAAATACTGACTCACGAATTCAGACGACACGTGAACGCCAGTCTAATGGTTTAGCGTTACTACGGAACATGCACAACATGGTCGTGTGTTCGATCCGCCATTTGGCTACTTTCGAGATGTATTTTTCAACCAAGGTTGAGCTTGGTTGGGTTAATAAATCAAATATTAGTAATTTTTTTCGATAATCTTACATACATGCCCGAGGAGGGTTCGCGTCAGGCAAGGCAGCCGCCGAACAGCTATAGCCAAAACCTATTGACTACGATCGTACTGTGCCGACCCCATATAAAATAGTGGGAAAAGGGCAGGCAGAAATTGAAGAATAATTCAGACGATAAGTGGCCTTAGAAACTACTTATTGTAAATATTTTTTTCATATAAATTACATTATCGAATAAATTGGCGTTGTGGTTAATGTACCGTGACGCTATCAAAGAATTGCAAAATATTTACCAAGCATGAAAATTCCTTTTAATTAAAAAGAGAATGTAGTGTGAAATATGTAATAATTCCTTTTCACGAAAGATTCCCGCGGTAATTTTTGGAACTAAAATTGTAATGATTTGCTTTACCCTATTTTCTCATCTTTTCCATGTAAGTAGGTAGAACGCCGCCTGTATAAGTAAATAAAAATATACTTTTTACATAACAGAAATATAGTAATATAGGTTACTGGGCATATTTATGTCACGCGAGTATAGCGCTGCGTCTGTGGGACTTCTTTCGTGAAAAGGAATTCCCAAGAAGTTGATCAAACAAACTAACTATACTTTGAATGAAAACTAGTTTTCTGCATTGAATTGCGCTTGTTCCAATATTTTTATCAATTGCCGACGTATATATATATGTCCCAGGATATTTATCTTATTTATTTATTATTTTATTTTATAATAAATCAGAAAATCATCTTGATTCTTTTTTTTCCAGTAATTAAATTTATTCTGTTTGTTTATCCCGTATTGTCTCAAAAACGTCGTTTAAGAGACATTTTGCGTTGATTTTTAAAAGGCACTTCGCGAGGCCGTGCTAAAAGATGCGGTCGTAATTGGAATCTGTCACAATGTTAATTTTATCATTTGTGTAGTAGCAGAGTTGTTAGTGTCGACGGTACAATAAAATTTTTACGATATTTTTTTATTACAATTCTTTGGTATTCAAAAAGGTTCAAATGACTTACTTAAACTTATCAACAAGATAATAGCATGAAATTACTGATAATCTGGTTAGCAGATTAAAATGAAAGCTTTGCGATTTTTTAATTGTAGCTTTCAAAAGTTCCGCTATCGGTATTCCTTTAACAATAAAATTTACACTTAATGCCACTGCGCTGAAATAACAATTAAATGTTATTGAGCAATTCCCAGACCGTTATAAATTTTTTGTTTTTTAAATGTCGAAAACTTGAAAAAAAATTATATTTGTTGTTCATCGTAAAAATGCCAGTAGTCATTTATTTATTCAGATATATGTCACGAATCATCTCGAAGGAATATTATCTGTAAGATAAGAAAAATAAACTGTCCCGAAGGAAAATCGACGTTTGAGAGATTCAGTATTTCTTTAATTAAAATTCCGTTCAAAGTGTATTTTTATTAAATTTTTAATGTATATGTAGTCCCCAAGTAAGACGAGGGAAAGTGCCAAATATGGCCGCAAAAGTACTAGGGAATCATCGGGAGCGGAGTATCAGTTTTAAATTATTATTTAATTTCTACGACATCTCGCGGCGTATCTAGTAATCACCAAATAGTAGGATGGCCCAAATATAGATGAAATGAATAAAGCAGACAAGACACTGGATTTAGATTTTAACATTGAGATAAGCTTTTAGTTACGTCTTACAAATTGTTTTAAGATTATTGTTAGTCTAGAAAACAATATGTATTCGTTATTTTAGAAATTTGTTATTAAATTTACATTATTCAAGTAATAAGTTAGGAAGTAATATGAAAAACGATACATAAATTGTAAGGTAATTTCTATTATTAATTTTAAATACTTTCCCATATTTTTCCGGCAATGATTGGACAATTAAGGCTAATTTGCGGTGTTCGTTAACACCAACTCCAGTGCTTCTCGGTTACTAGGAGTTCACAACTACGTGAGAGTACACCGACTTCAGCCAATGTAAATTGATCTAACCCCGCAGTGTTAAGTGCCATTTGATTATTAGGAGTACTGCACAGCGGGTGGCGGAGGAGCTCAAGACTGATTGGACGGTTGGTGGGATGGGAGCGTCGAGCGTGTCGGACCGCCTCCCAATCACGTGAACGCCTCTATGTTATGCGCGCCTAGTACTCCAGTGCCAATACTGAATCAATCGCGCGATGCTTGGTGGTTTCCACCTAATAATGATAAAATATCCCAATAATTCCCACCCACAAAAGAAGTTATACCATCAGTAAACTATGCACCCGTTGTAACATTTCTAAAACATCAAATTAATGTAACGATCGGTGCAATAAACAATCGCAATATTTAATTATTTAAACCCTTGCATTCAAGCATTTCTGCAATACAGGCAGATGTCATTTCAGTCACTCTGATTGGGTACGGTGCATGACGGACGAACTGTCCTCACGTCGATACTAATCGGCGAATTCATCGTCTGACACTAGTTGTTAGACGTCGGCAGATCTAAAGGCTCCGAAGATCACGACTAGAATGTTCTCTAGACTGGTTTTCGAGAAAACGCTCGTAAACATGCACGATTAAGGCGTGCTCGCTTGCTCGTTCACCGATTGTTTTTTCGGTAGTAGCCGACATTTTGACATTTGTACCAGGCGATCATAACACGTTGAAGGTTTCTACTAAGCCAAGTTCATTGATAAATATGGGATTTATTGAAAGTATGCAATGAGATACTTCTATGAAATATTCACTTTTAATGATTTTTATTGAAACAATAGAATTTTTGAAGTGAAAACTTCTTTAGGCGCGCTATTATATTTGGTAGTGAAAAATCTTGTAGCTTCGCGGGAACAACAAAACTTTAAAATTGCAAATATTGAATCGTCATACAAAATCATTTTCATGTATTTATTATTTACCGATAAGTGTTAAGTACGAGCGTGCGGTATTATAAAAAGTAATTCAATCTCGTTGAGTAACTGAGACATGATTCCGATGCTTTAATAACTGCTAATGAATTAATCGCCGTTGCCGTTTTATCTCTGGCAATAAAATAAGCTGCACAAAACAGATAAGGTTTTACCCAGCGTCACTTGTGCCCCTGTAATGTGAACCATCGGATTACACTTGCACATTGATCTAGTTATAATGAATTAATGCACGACAACCAGGGGACTAGCAAATAACGTGGCCGACACAAAGGAGCGGTTATAAAGTACCAAGTTTATTAAGACTTAGGAAGACGTGATGAATTCTACTAAGTTAAATGTAGTTTTTCTTTCATTAAGATAGGACAGTGAGGCGATGTTTTGAAACCGTTACCATCGTCCCAGTAGATGTATGTACAAAACATGTTTACGTGTTCTAATGTTTCATCTTTTCTGTACGAAGATAAAGCATCTGCAATTTCTGTTCTTACGTCATAGCAACGTAATAAGTTGCTAAAAGAATTGCCCCTTCCTTTTCTTCTCCTTGGCAGAGTAAAGAAGGGTGAGATGTGAGAAGTTCTTTGGATTTTGTTTGTTCATTTATCGCTTGATGTTTCCAAGCGTCGTCAAGTTAAACCTAAATACTTTAATTTAAGTCAATCTCAGGCAATCTAAGGCAATTAAAGTCGATTACAATGTTTCCGAAAAAAAAATATTTACATATTTAAATGTTAATCGGGGAAATAGGGTCACGCGTTGTCATTATTCGACGTAAGATGTTATCTGTGGAAGACGTCTGAAAGAAATGATGCGAGCGCGGCCCGCGGCCACCATAGCGATCGGCGATACTGGCGTTTCATCCAAATATCCGAACGCGACGAGTCAGCGGGATCCCATCCATAATGTATAGGCATCGCTGCGGTCATACATAATACATTAACGAGTAACTTTTTATTTAATCGCGTCTCGGGAGCACCATGGCGCGTTCCGTTTTTTGGTCAATTAAAAAAATCGGCGAAACGTTCACATTTCGGTGGGAAAGCTTGCATTACGCCAACGTCGTCATGCAGTCCTACCGCGCGGTACTTTTTTGCGCCCTCAAAGGAATCCCTGTTTTGATGGGAAACTGGATTTCTGATGCAGTTTTGGCGTTTTACAGATGCTTTTCGGGACGACGGCGTTTTTGTGGGAACCTTGATCAATAATTCAAGGTTGACAACTTCGAGTAATAATAAAGCTAAATCTCTTTGGCGCCCACTTATTATTGTTGTCAAAATACCATAGACTAAATTGACTTTTACGAGGCGCCGTGTCGAACGCGCCCATCCGCGTCAGTCTCGTGGCCGCCGCCCACGCGTGCGGTAGTGTGTTGTGCTAGCTTACCGCAAAGTCACAACTTTGTCACGTGCGCGCCCACGAGACGCCTACCGACGCATAACATTGCGAAAAAACTGTATCTCTTAAATCCCATGCCAACCTTGAAATTAAATGCCATCGTTAAATTACACGTGGGCTCTTACTCAAATCATGATTTTAACCTTTCGTAAGTATTTTATTATAATTGGACTGTTTAGTTATTTCGTTTTAGTAATTGTAAAAACAATACTTGTATAAGTATTAAAATATTATCTAAAATCATACTTAAGTATACATTTTCAAAATAGATATTGAAACATTTGGTAATGGCCGAGTCGGGATTTTAATTAAGCGATTTGTCACGTGGCGTAACAATTTACATTAGCCCGGAGTCCCGGTGCTCCGGTGTGGCTCTGAAACGATACATTATTATCCTTTTAGGGCTAAGGCGGCATTTCTAAGAGGCTTGGCTTCCGAACCTTTTATTGGACCACCTGTGTTCATCCGCTCCGACGTCTGAACCGTCCATTAAGTAAGTTTAGCAAGAATATTCCCCGTCTTAATGCTATTTAGTGGCGCTGTTGTTAATTTGCATAGCCCAGAGACGTGTATTAGCATTTAACACGGGATCTCATTCTTTGAATCAAGGTGCATTCATCGGCGTACGTCAGCGATCGGAATTCGCCTCGTCTGGGGACCGTCGCTATAGTTTCATGTAATCGCTTCTCGATTCCCCCGGCTACACGTTGTCGGACATTGATATAAAAATGTCCTCCGGGCTACACAATTCACTGAACGGGTTATAGTCGGCGTGGCGTGGCTACGAATCGCATGTGAAATGTAGTGACAAGTGGTCTTCTTCGATTTGTATCGGCTTGATGGTATCGTGCGGCGGCGCTTCAGACGGCTCCTGCGACCCTCTGCCTGCATTGTAAAGATCGCAGATAATTCTTGTTTATTTAGCGCTAAGATTTATCCAATCACGAGACGCCGTTAACTAGTATTTATTAACAAGTTTGCATTTATGATCGCTTTGACTTGTTGACTTTTTATTTCTTTTTTGAGTAACCGAATGAAATAAATTTGTTAAAAGCTGCCACGTCATTTAATCGATAGAGCAGTCAGTAATAGCAATTTTTGTCTCATATTTGTGGTAGCGTAATTAGATACTAAGTAGGAGGTATTTTTTCCGCAACAGGTTAGTTCAAGATATGAAGGTAGGCAGTGTTACCATGAACTTCATAAATCAAAAGGCAACTCACTAAATGATATGGCGCGTGGACAACATTCGATAAATGATAATAAATAAGCGGGCAAACTAATGGAAATCGGTCAGTCGATACGACGAATTAAGGCCAATGCTGGCCATTCATAAAGCCGCGAACTTCGTTTATGAATGAAACTAGCAATGTACTTATAACAGGATAAACACACCCATTGCTGATTGTAATATCTATCCTTAAAAAACTTGCACGTCCGCAGATGCCTATTACCTTAGACTTAAATGGTGGGTCTATTCAAGCTCAGACTATTGTCTGATCGTAAAGATCGGTCTTTTGTCGCGTCACTCTATTGTTTAATTAATCTGTCTTCTTCGTGGCCTTTGATTGCTTCCATTGTTGGTCCAATACGAAATGCTTAAGGCATATAAATTGCTTTATATAAGTAGAACACTAAAGTGGTGGAAAAAGTAGTCATATTTTTTAGTTTACCAACTCTGAAATCATAGCTACTTAAGTATAGATGCAACTTCCAATATTTTATGTAATCGCTACCCATCCAGCATCCGAAACAAGCGAATGAGTTGCATATGTGTTGCTCACATTTAATGGCCAGAGGAGGGGAAAGACGGCAAAAGGATATTTTCATCTCCTATTTATCCTCTCGCCCATCCGATTCTTTTCCCCTTCCCATCTTATCGTTTCCTACAAAGGATAAGATGGGAAGGGAAAGAGGACTGACACCCAGCCTCCGGCACCATACCCATCAAACGAAACTACGGAAGTATAAAATACTCCTATTTCGCTCCTGTCTTTTTTGCGGTCGTGGTATTTCACCGGTCGAGGCTTTGCCACTGTTAATACAGCTTTGAATTTATGACTTTTGGAATCGTATATTAAAATATATTAATGATTAAAAGTGAAACCTCACACGAAGCATCCAATAATGAAAACAGTTGTGATTGTATTTCATTAATTTATAATGATAAAATTAATTAATCGCATTAAATCAGATTTTGGGGGAAAATCTCAATTCGTTGTTTCCGTTTTGTGAGATAAAATCAATTTAATATAATATCTCTTCGGATTAAATTAATCTGATCCGATTAATATTGGATTGAATTTCGTCGATTTCTAGAATCCTGTGATAGGCTCGGTTCTACTGAAAAATATATATATATTTCCCTTTTTATTATGGTTACATACACACATACATACTTACATACATTTTGTATTGTGTTGAACTTATTTTTTTTAAATACAGAGTACCATTGTTAAACTCTATACGGACATATGATATTAAAGTTTAATGCAATTTATTGATATGTTGACGAAGTGTCCGCTTATGCAAGCGTTGTTTCGAATACAGATGCTTTACTGCGTCATTGTTCGTAAGAAAACGCGATTCACATGCGTTCGGAAATCTCGCATGTTCCCATCTGAATTAACATATTGTACCGCTATTCAAGGAAAGATACTTCTCGTTCGTAACGAATCATTACCCCTATTTTTTTAAATATAATCAAGTTTCCGAACGCATCTGACGAACTCCCAAAACAAACATGGCGTGAATTTGACAGCGGTCATTTTGCCGCTGTTATTACATTATCGACCTTACGGCATGCGCGGAATATTTATATTACTTTGTTTATAACGCGTTAAGTCAATTTCGGTCGCTCGGTTGTCGTTTTTTTTTGTGTTGCTTAAATCGCGATTAAGTGCGGGACTACCTCTGATCGGCGCGGCGAAGATAATGTAGCCGTGTACGCGCTTTCCCTTTTCCATCATTACCGCTCCGGCGGGGGATTGGCAACCCTTGCGTAGATATATCTCAGGTTTTTGATAATTTAATCGTTCATTTTTTTATTTATTATACATTTTGACGTATCTGGAGCGGTGAACGTTATCGCGCGGTTTACTCTCGAAATTAAAACGATGCGAAATCTTTGCTTTTAATGACCCGCTTTGCCGTAACTGACCGACGGCTTAATTAACTCAATTTTAACTTAACAAAAAAATCAATTTTATTTATTTTCACTCAACCATAGAATCTTATGTTTATTTTATAGAGCCTCTGTAAAATAAAATAATGTAATATTGTCCAGTAATTTTAAACGAGGAACTGAATACCTAAGAAGTATGACTACGCAGATTCTTGAAGATGGGTTACAAAATCATGTAAATATTTTATTCCTGAACTGCAAACAAAATACATATACGAGTATTTTTACTAATACTATATATAGATTTGCATTTTTTTAAATCCTTGTGATGTTTAAAAAACAATGTACAGTCGAAATCCAGCGAAACGAAACCAGATGCGTTCAAGGGGTCAACGCAATGCAATCCATTTACACGGCATTGAGTAAAAGTCGACGATTGTGAGAGAATTGTGTATATTTTTTTGCAAAATCCCGTCCTCAGCGAAGTGGACTGGTCGACCTTTATGCAAATGGCATAAGAGCATCCTCGCCTTACGGGCACTGACGTGAAATGTCGTCAGAAACAAATAAAGCCACGTGGCGCGCCGGAGACGGCCCGTTTAGACCTTTTACGATTAATCCAGTGTCGAGTCGAGAGCTGCCAACAAATATGGCAACCTGATGTTTCATAACCTGTTTTTGGGGTTTCCTCGGACCCTGGTCAGATGTTTGTAAAACTACACGTGCTCCGATATTACTCATTGATTAGATTACATACTTGTAAATTTGAAATATGTTATATTCCGGATTCGGAAAAAAGTGGTTTTAAAGAGACGGTGTGACTAAAATCGAATGACAATTACTAGGACGGTAGTTCCGTATGCATTAAATTTCCCGTCATTTTTTTCTTAACCACGTCCCATCCCCATCTCCGTCCTGTACGCGTTGCGCTTTAGTAAACTATAAATTAATTTTTATTATCTTTAAGTTAATAGATAATCTGTATATAGATTTTATAAATTTTTTTACCAGGAAGATGTTGGTAATTAATGTCCGAATTCCACATACAGCAGAAGTTGTACTCGCTTTGCCATGTTTACGCGTCTTTGCATATTTCCCAACATTTTTCTATGTTTGCACAATCCCGCTGTGAGCAGGAAACGTCCCTTGCCCGTACAATGTCATCTGTCTGTCATTATGTCTGTAAATAGATATAATAAACTTCTGTCCACGTCATTTTCATATGTGTATAGAAATGTTCAACTTAGAATAAAATAAATTATTTTAATTGGTTTAGTTATTCAATAAAAACTGGTGTAGTTGAATGTATGTAAAAACTATGTATTTATATATGTGTAATATAAAACATAAGGAATGCCGACAGAAGTGGAAACACAAAACAGGCGGGAAGGCGCGACAATAGCTTAAAAATAAATAAATAATCGACAAAAATGAACCCTTGTTAAGAAACAATAAAATTCAAAATTGAAGACAACAAAAATGAATAGAAAAAAAGTTGGTGGAAACTATACCAAATTCAATTAAGCATGTTGCTAACCCATGTTGAGTACGGTGTTCACGCGAAGCTACAAGATTGTCCCCTACTACATCGTCTAACGCGGTTTTCACTTTAAAAAAAATTGTTATTTTATTATTTATGCCGAACGTTCATCGATAACTAACCTGGAAAGTAATTTATTTATGACTAGTGACCGCCCTGGCTTCGCCCGGGTAGCATTAATTCTATTGATCCGATGCCAACCAAACTAATCACCCGCTCGGCCAATATGAACACTTCCTGAAAATTTCGTCGAAATCGGTCCGGGGTAAGTTATACATACATACACACATCGCTTTTTAAATATATACATTGAAAAATCATTTTCTATTATTCTAGTATCATTCCGTGTGAGTATTAAATATACTTGTATTGACAGTATTCTATTTAAACCACTACGTAAACTGTACAACAATCAATAGCTGCTCTCTGAGATGCATCATTAAAGTTAGTGAACCCGACTACATTGTAAGCCGGGTGCATGCCTCATTATCATGGGAATGGTCGTCGACTAGGGGAAGGATAGTAGGCGGAGTGAAAGTGCAAGGCACTTCTGATATCGGTGATGTATAAAGCTTTGTGATCATACGTTCGTATGAATAGTTGATTTTTTGGCTCTTTCGAATATTAATTATCATCTAAACTATTTATAGCAGTGCTTCCCAATGTTGACTGGGCTTTCAATCATCTAACAAAAACTTCCAACCTTGGGAGCCAAATTTTGGTGGTTTTAGAAGAATGGATAGATGTAGCCACAAACAAAAATGTCTTAACAATTAAACTGCCATCCGGCAGTTCTGTTGGGGGAGTCCTTCATTTTGAGGCCCGCTCGATATTCGCTCGCGATCTGTGGTCGACACGGTGGGCTCTGACCCACAGTTTGGGACTATCTGATGTATATTGTTTTATGGTGTAGGGACTTGAAGTTGATAGAACTTTAGTAAGCCGAATGCTTACTAAAGTTCTATCAACTTCAAGTCGAGTCAAATCAAAACTGATTCATAACCATCTCTGTCTTATTATAATGAATTTATGTTTTTTAATGGACTTTGAAGAAGTTTCATTGCCGCTTGCATAAATTGTATTTACTGTATCCGGAAAGAATTCAACGGGACAATCGATCAACGCCTCTTTAGCATAGTCCCTGAAGTTTATAATCTGCAAAGAACGATTATCTAGCCGGGACCTTGGTTCCAGCTTCAATTTTCCTTTCACAGCTTCTCGGTAATAATGTCTGTTATCAAGTCCTTACTAATGTGTGGTCGGTAATTGTACGGGGCTCGCTTGTTATTTAAACGGAGCTTAATGAATTTTATGTTGGTGCTGTAAGCCGGGCGCTTAGCATTTTATCAATTCCGTCATCTGTTGCTAACGTTTGCTCAAACAATTTGAGACTCTGATATTATCTCGATTTTATTACACATGCTTATGGTGTTATTCTGGGTCAAGTTGATTTACAAATACTTTCTCCCTTCGTTTTATTTGAGTTTGCGATTGTGATTTGGCGTCTCGGTGTTTCGTATGTTGTTACATATGTACGTGTCGATAACTACATTTGTATCTACATACCGGTACATCGATTGGAATCCTTAGTTTTTGGGTTCAATTCCGTTCCGCTATTGTAATAAACCATGTAAACATAAGTTACCTAATTATAATGGGTATTATGTCAGGCATAAGACCCTTATATGTGTGATAAATTAGAATAAAATAAGTCTTGTACTTTTAGATTTATTTTCTTTTGAAGACATAATTTGTTGTATTGAGGTTATCACATCAAGTTCTTAATGATTATTCTTTGATTCCATGTATTTTATATCTTATTTTGACTATAAAATACAGAAGGAGAATTTAATACGGTAGCGGCGAAAAGCCAACCAATTAAATTAAAAAGTAATAAACACCGATTGCGGCTCCGAGATGCAGAAACATCGGAGAGAATCTGCGCAAATTCGTAATATCGCATTATTATTGGCCGGCGATTGCGAATTTGGGCGTTTTTTGATTTCAAGTTTCCGCGAAACGAATGTGCGGCGAGGACCGTCGCCGTCCACTCCGCCGGGCTGATTTTAACCAGACCGGCTTGCAATTAAAGACTGTTTGACGGACATTAATTTTTGGCAATAAAAGGGGGGCACGCGTGATATGCTCGGTACGCATGCGCCTCGGATGCACCGTGGGAAATGCGGCCGCTTTGTGGCCCATTGTGACCGCAATTAGCTGAGTTTTTTTTATTGTTAATATCGCAACTCGCACTCGACGGAGAAATGTCGCATCACTTAATGCGTTGGCCCAAATGTTTGCTGTTAATTTGTGACTTACGCACCACAACTTATTTTACTTGGACGGTTGCGTTTCTTTTTTCCCGGCGCGAGCGTTTCTCGGCCGCATCGCGGGGACAAATTATTATACAACAATTCGACATCGTCAAATGTTTATTTTTTTGCGAATCATAAGCGGTCGTTCGCGTGTGAACAGCTTGAGTGGCATTTTTCATCGTCAGCGGTCGGCTCGAAGTTCTTTTCGTCTTGCTTATTTTCATTATGAGCGAATGTTTCGACGTCGGCGATGTGATAATTTCGCTGGAAATTTATCAGTTTTAAGTAATCTGTGGGGGGGAACATTAGCTGTTTTATATTTCCGAGATGTTGGATTGAATTACGGTCGGTTAAAAAAAACAATTATTAATTGACAAATGTTGGTATCTCATTTCACTCTTTTAAACAAAATGTTTCAAAGTTCTTGATTTTAATTGAGAATCACGTTATGTGTAGTTAAATTGCACGCTTAATTCATAATAAAATAATTTTCTTTAAATCGCATTCCCGAGCATGTATTCTATGACTTTCAATTAACAATCATTTTTTTGGCTTACAGTCTTTTAAGAAGAGAGCGTGTTTATTTTTAAAGGCATCCGCACTTCCTCTGGTTTCTACTTAAATAATATTATAAAGAGGAAAAATATGTTTGTTTGTGTTCATTGAATGTGCTCCGAAACTAGAGAACTGATTTAAAAAATTCTTTCATTGTTGGGAAGCCACGCTATAGTATAAGCTACCGTATCCCGGGTGTCATAGGCTATATTGTATTTTTTTAAAAATTAGGGTCCTTACTAAAACTTCAATAATGTAATCCAAGGTGTAAAAAAATACCTAAAATATTCTTTACTTTGAAATTTGGTCATTATAGTTGATTTTAGTGCTACCCCGTGGGAAGTCAGGGCGGATCGCTAGTCCGATACTATGTGACCCATAGACGTCTGCATCTATGGTGGATGTTTATGGGCGTCGGTGATCACCTTAGTCGACCCGCTGCTCGTTTGTAACCTTATATGTCTACCGCGTGTTATACCTGGAATTAGAAAATCTTAGGAAATCGCGGATAATAATTGTTATGAGTTGGGATTCGCTCAGAATTTATATTATTTTTTTATAATCACGTCATGGTTCTATTAAATTAGTTTTAACTAACAGGTCGTCCGTATATTAGCTATTCGAGTCGGTCTGCAGGCTTTATGCTCGTAGCGATGGTTATCAGTTTAACTGAGCTATTAGTCACACTGCTGTCGGGTTTAGTATACCGGTGTATTTACGTCATCTGGTTAGTAAACATCTGCCAGATTTGAATGTATGTTAATCAAAGCAATAACTATTATTATTTCAAAGAACTTAAAACATCAAAGCAAAAGTTTGTGAATCCTTAGAGAATCGATCACAGAACCCGTGGCGTTTCAGTAAGGTACTCTAACCACTTGGCTACAAGGTCGAATAAGAGGTGTTAATGCAAATAAAGAAACGTGTATTGAGCAAGAAATAAATAAATAAATGTATCTGTAATTTATGATTTATTTTTAATATTCGACGTTTAATTGCCAGTTATCTTTAAAATATTGCCGAACGTTTTCACGTACGAAAAAAAAACACGAAATAAAAAGAATTAAAGAACGTAGTCTTGTTCGATTTCATATCGTTAATTTTCGAGGCGCCCAAGGGAAACTGGTTGTGTGAGTCATCGCGGGCTTGAACCAACATTTGTCGTATCGGCCAACGTTTGATCCATTGTTGGGCAGACCTCAATAGCGCGTTGTTCCGCTACTGTTTGTATTCAATTTTATCGACGATCAATTTTTCATTATTAGCTTAAACGATTGTTACATTTAGTATATTTGTTTTGTTTTCGATTAAGTAGATGATAGTGGTATTGTAACAATGGACTACTGGACAAGTGGGACGACCTATGCGGAGTTGTAAGACATAGTATGTTGTGTAACTCAGTGATACAAATCTTCCTGTTTGACCTTCCTGAATAGTGTCGTTATCTGAGAATAACTATCTGGGGATAAAATTATCCGCTGCATTTACTTTCACAGTAACTCATAATAAGTTTCACCATGCAAAGACAAATAATTACCCCCAGTATAACTTTTCTTAGTTTGGCGTTTCTTTTCTTATTCCTAGCACGATAGAATGGGAATGCAGACAAATTAAAGAACGATCAGGACCTATTTAATTATTTTTTTTTTATATTACTAAGTGGCAAACGAGCAAGCGGCCCCTGGAAATAAGTACCGCTACCCATAGGCATCCGCAACAAGCTAATGAGTTGCAGATGCGTTGCCTACCTTCATGGACGAAGGAAGGGACAAACAGAAAAAGGATAATTCCATTCCCTGTCCATCCCCTCCTCATCCGTCAAATCCTCTTCCTCTTCCCATCCTTTCCTTATTAGAAAAGGGTAGGAGGGGGAAGAGGACTACAATTAGGCCTCCGGCACGTCACTCATCAGACGAAACGCAGAATACTTCTACTTCACGCCAGTCTTCTGTGACGTCGTGGTATTTCACCGGTCGAGCCGGCCCATTCGTGCAAAAGATGTTGTTATTGCGGGCTCTACCACTGTGGAGAGAGTTTAGTCTTCACTTTGAACTTGTAATGTCAATGTTTCACACACAATTTTGTATAATATTGTTGCTAGTTCCGATAGAGGAAAGGCAATACTTTGTATAAGATGTTGAGGTATGTGTGAACCGTGCGAAATGGAAATCCGCAATCTTTACCAATGCTATTGCATCACGGTTGTAATTGATTTTATCTCTTGAAAGTCTAGCGTGAACAGCGTGATGTGTCTGCCTTGTTGTCCTGGTTTGGATAAAATTAACCAAAAAAACACATAAAATATTAAGTCCATTAGTTCTGTGTCTTAATCTTCTTTAATCTGCCCCTAACACCGGGCCATTATAGCTGTTATTCAGTCCAATACCAGCCATATAGTAAAAGTCTTACTTAAACACAGATCACTTCTATTATATATTAGGGTAAAGCGACACTGATATATAAATTTTCTAATTATTCATTAACTGCTGGAAAGAGCACAAATATTTTTACACACGTACATAATTCCTCGGTCAGCCGCTTACTCGAATCACATGGTATTTGTTTAAGCAACACTCGTACAAATAATTGAGGCTTAACATTGACACTTCCAGATTGTACTCGTACTCGCAATCTTAACACATCTCGTCCTGGTTTTTTTTACAGGCGGCCTAACAAGTTGCACCCGATACAACAATCTCTCGCGACTTAACTGGATCACTGTCTTTTTTCGCAATCTTTTTTTTTAAATCGATAAGTGACAGCGAATCGATTTCGAGAATTTTTGATGTAATTGATTAGTTGGTTTCTTAATAGCTATTTGCAAGTGTTCACAGTGGGACATATAAACGGGTTAGTTGAGCTTAAGTTTGATATGTCGATGAGAGTGATTTAAACGAGTAGCATTAAAAACCCAACCACCGAATTACTTACCCACTTTTGTTTCACTAAGCTTCTATACGAGCGATATGTTGCCTTAGTGACAGGTGACAAGTTATATGCTTACAGGTCACAACGCGGTGTGAGTGAGCTTAAAATATAAATTCCTACTAATGCATTTGCAGTCGGATATTAGATGAATAATTGCTTATAATCCCATTAGCCTAGTAACTACTAATTATACAAGTTAACTTATCTCGGTATATAATATTAAAACGAAGTGTTAAACGTAAATCAATTTAACTTAAGATAACAACAATTAATTTCCAATCCGCAACATTCATGGGAATATAAAATGTTGAAAATATTTTTTTAATACGTTTCTTAAGAAAACATCTGTTTTTTAAAAATAAAGGATTGTTGTTGGATTTACTTTAATTATCAACAAATGCAATATTGAGTTTTGTCCGCTTGCAGATTAGATTCTAACAAACAAAACTAAGACAAATGATGCATCTATTGCTAGAATATCACAACTTTAGATGCTTAACACCCCCATCGCTGTGGTTGTTAATAAGGTTAAGGTAAATAAGAATCGTCGAAAATATCTCATGTCTGAAAATGGGCGAGTAATTTATATAATTGCACTGTTATGTCACCGGATGACTCGTCAGTAGTTTGGGTACAGGAGGGAGGGGTAAGGGGAGGGGATGGAACTTGGAGACAGAGCGCCAACGGGCTTTTATTGACTTTTTAAATGCCATTATAAATAAACGAGATAATTGCAGTATATATAACAAAAACATTATGTTTTAATGATTCTGATAAAAACATTGCGGTGAATGCTACCGAAATCGTGTTATAACCAAATGTAACTTATAAATCTTGTTTCTTAATGGTTGCTCTAAATATGCTAGTGGTGCGCCTGTTCACTCCGAAGAAACTTACGCATAGGAATGACCTTAAATAATATAACAACGGTTTTCAAGAGAAGTTATTTCATTTGGTTATTGATTGTATAATATCATTGCTGACCAGCGATCCGTCCCGGCTTACGTTACGTTGTTCCGATCGCTAACAAACTTCACAGGAACACCCGCTAGGCCAACCTTAACAATTCCTGAAAATTACATCGTAATCGGTCTAGCCGTTACGGAGTCATACATACACACATTGCTTTTAATATACATAGATATATAGATTATGCGACAGACGTTGCACCAAATTACATTAAATGTCCACGACATTTGTAGGGCAATAAGGATCTCTGTTAGGTTTTAGTGCTTTATTGTTAGAACCAATAAAAAGTTAGAAATTAAAATATGTAGTACAGCTAGTCCGAGAGACGTTGTGATTAATGTTAACAAATTATACTCTGTTTATCTAAATACTATTATATTATTTGTACATCGGCTCTCCAAATTAGTGCCTCAGGATATACGTGTAAAATATAAAAGTCTTAGAAGCTTAACCTCGTTGTTCAATTGGTTCTGTACCGAACATTACGCACTCAATACGAATTAACACGTTCTTAAACTGATGTGCATTTCCGATTGCCGTCGTCCCAAATTAAAATGACGCAAGTGACGCCACCGCGGCTTACTGAAAGTGAATTATAGTCTCGATCGATACGGTTGTAGTTTCGTTCGCCAGGTGTCGACACATCCACGCAACTCATCCATAACGACCTTTAACTATATTAATAATTTACTCGTTACAGCCGCAGTTAATGACTTAATATATGCCTTTTCGAGATATTCATGCCACAGTCTATTTAAAATGCCCTCAGTGGGTCCATTTGCCGAAATTTAATCAACTGAAATGTATAAGGGTTTCGAAGAGCGTTATGTCACCGAAGAGTCGTTAATCATATTAACAACAAAGCTCATTAAGGGTGCATTTGTAATCATTGGTTTCGACACCGTTGAACTAGTTAATTGCGTTGGTATTGTGAAACTTGTGCCTGATATGAATAAAGAATATTTTGCAATGACCCAGATGAGCTGAAGTCGGAGTCGAGGGAAGCACAGTTGCTAATTAGCACCTTACCATCAATCATCTCATTGATCGGCGAAACGAGCTAGGAGGGTGTGATGTTGATGATGCAAGTGAAACGCGACTTTACGATGATGGTTCTTAAGTTACAAATCGATTAGCCGAAAAACAATTAAAAGGAACAGCATGTCATACGACAAACACTGGATTATACAGGAGTTTTTGCACTTCAAGTAACACGTTTTACGAGATCTCCATTTAGCCTATGAACTGTAAGTAAATTTATATTAACCATTAAGTCATTTAAAATAATAATAATAGCCTTTAATAAACAATCTTAAAAATACAAAAAAAAATATATAAATTATTTGACACCAAGTCTTACGCTTCTGCAAAGTCCTCCCCTAAAGCTCGCCGCTCTCTCCGGTTATGGGTCATACTCCGCTAAGTAATATCAGCTACTTTTCTAAATTCATCCTCACATCTAAGGCGTTGTCTCCCTTTCCTTCTTTTATTTCCTCTTGGACACCATTCAGTTACACCCTTAGCCCATTTTTCTTTTCTGCTCCTCCTAAGACGACCTGCCCATCTCCATTTCTGCCTTCTTATATAGTATGTAACATCCTTAGTTCTATATATATCTATATATTAAACACCTTATTGCCACTACTTGTGCATTTCAATTATAACTTTTCAGTTTTGACAACATATCCTTTAGGTAAGTTTTTTCTGTTTCTTTGGTAACGTTATTCTGCAACTCGTTAAAATTTAGAATAGCTGCTGTGTTTAATTTAGAATACAGACTAAAGTTAAAAATATACACAAATTACGTGCACATACCTTTTGCGTAGAGCTCTATATAAGAGTGTATGCATAAATATTTCAAGCTTACATAAAAGGTATCAATTTATTGACCGCCATATTGAATTCTAAGTGTTTTTGAATCTATGAATGAACGTGATCTATATATTATTATAATTCGTGCGCTGTAGAGAAACCATCTGAAACATAACTGACAATCGCTACATAACATCGTAAGGTTTTTTCTAAGTTGCGATTCTCGTTTGTGTATGATTGATTGATCGGCCGACATTTGGAGCGCTTGGTACCCTTACAAGATTAAGGTTGTCGTGGGTTCGTTCATTACTATCGGAACAATCTACCATACCCTTTATGTTAGTATTATCTCTTGTATGGGAAGTTGTATTAACTGGAGAATTAAGAATTATTAGAATAAATCTAACAAATTGTAATAACGGTGAAGTATAACATCGTGAGGAAACCGGCATGTTCTTATAACCACCAAATTCGAATACATGGATGGAATGGATTACGACCCCTTCCCTCTTTCGGAAAGGCCTGCATCCCTGCAGTGGAGAAACATACTGAAAAAGGCCGATTTATTATTATTGTTATTATTTTACCTCAGAAAATATCCTATAAACAGTGCCCCTGATTTAAATTAATACATGCATGTGAAAAAACAAGTGACAGTATGTTCATACCGATCACAGGGAAATCAAGTTATCGCAGTCCACTGGTAACTTGTTATGTAACTAAGCAAATTTATACAACGGATCCGCGTAATGTCACTTTTAAAGCTCCCAAGAAGGCTTTCACACCTACGTACGTATTGTCTATGCGTTAAGGTTTACAATCTGCTTAACAACAATTTGTATGTCAAACAGCGGGAAGGACGCGCCGCAAATTCGACAATTGCCCGTGTCAATCGTCCACCGATGAGCTAGTCGGCAAATCGTCCGTATTTTTATAAAGTTTAAGTTGACTTTTCTATGTTTAACGAATACATGTAAATTGGTTTAAATTGTGTAGGTGGCGCTTGTGGGTGTGATAATGCGCAGGGCACACACAAAAAGTACCCGTGAGAGTGATATCGCTCCCAAAGAGTTCAGTTTGCTTACGAATTAAGGGGCGTGGGAGAGGTGAAAGGTTGCAAGGGCGCTTTTTGGACCAAAAGTAATTTCCTGCGTTACTTTCTTTTCACACTCCTGTTTTTTAAATGTCTTGTTTATTCTCCATCGGCAGCTTCAAAGCTTAGAGCTCGTTCCGTATCATGTTATCTTTGTAGTTTATTAAACGTTTCACCTTTGACGTAAAATATGATTAGATCTCAAACGTGAGGGAAAAAAACGACGTTTCGGTCTAAATGTAGACAAGTCTGCGCTATATGCTAATTATTGACTGAAACCTGTTTATTTTGGTCAAATCGACGCCCGCAAAATCTTGGAAATTAACGTTACATCAATGATTTATACCCATTGAAATGTAAAAATATTTTTAGTACATGAATATATCACGCACGGTTTTACACTTTGAGTTTGACTTTAACTTTACAACTCGTAGTGTATGTGATGGGCTGAGTAATTCAAGTCCAAAGGAATCAATAAATATCCCAGTTTTATTTATTTATGCGTACAAACTAGGACCTTTCTTTTCCGAGTTTGTATTCTTCGGACTTTCATCCTTATAATCCAACGGTGAATTTCAAACTTCACACGAACCATTGGGCTTGTAGCATTTATAGTTCAGTATTAAGCAATGTCTGTTTAATTTTCAGGCATACGAGCTATCGACGCTGACGGGCACGCAAGTGATGCTACTGGTGGCGTCGGAGACGGGCCACGTGTACACGTTCGCGACGCGCAAGTTGCAGCCGATGATCACGTCCGATTCGGGCAAACGGCTCATCCAGACCTGCCTCAACTCGCCCGACCCACCCACAACCAGCGAGCAGCGCATGGCCGCCACCGGCTTTGAGGAGACCGAGCTCACCTACAACGTGGTAGACGAGGACATGAAGGTGAGGCAACTGGCGTACGGCTCCGCGCAATACCCCATAGAGCACCACCCCGGCCTCGCGCCGTCTCCTCTGCAGCAGTACCATCAGCACGCGCCCTGTCCATCGCCGCTACCGCTCGGCTCGCTGGGACAACCCTACTCCCACCCGCATCTATCTCACCCTCACATGTCGCATCATCCGCAGCGGTAGTTTCCGAATGCATATCGGCTGTCTCCAGTAGCGATGCTACCGGGGACTCTGCGGTCACGTTTCACGTAGACTTGTAAATTAAACAGATAAGAAGAGATAATATACAAAAATGCAAGCAATAAAGTATTTTGTTACTATATATTTGTAAATAGCAGACGGATAGAATGTAATTACTTAATTGATGTCTTTGTTCGTACGTCGAGCATTTGAGTTGGGTCCATTATGAACTGTATTAGGTGATTTCTTCATTAAATGAGCGAGGCAAATTCACAGTTCATTTAAAGGTAATATATATCTGCGTCTCATTCTTTCATTTGTTTTTCGCACATCGCTATGCGACAACCTACCGCGGGTGGTAGTAGAGATGTGTAGTAAGATAGTAGGAGTAGATGTCCTGCCGATGGATTTTATCGTTCTGTCTACAGCACAACTGTTTCGTTAGATTTTTTGTATTAAGCGTCATGTTGTGTACAGGAATTCAATCGTACTATGATTTTAGTAAGACTGTACTTTCGTAAGTTCCGATTTTCATAAAGCAACATTAAAAAAGATAATAACAATATTCAAATTGGGTTTTATAATGAAGACAGCAAACCGGTCGGTCTTAGAGTGATTCGGAAGTGGGAGCGGCCTTGTGCACCGTTGTTACGTTTTGATGAATGGATCTGCCATTCATTCCGTTTGGTAATAGCTACGAATATATTTGAAGTTCTTTACTAATATATGTTTCATGAAATAGTGGTAAGATTAAGGCTCGTTTGTAAGGCTTCGCACTGAAAATATAAAATGTTTACGCACTATAATTTAAATAGGTGTATAGACATTAGATACGGCAGCTATTTTATTTATTAATACATCTTTTGTTAATTAAATTTGAAAGTCTTTGGCTTCATCCCGAATATTAAATATATTTTTAAAAAGGGACTTTGCATAAATTGTAGTAAAATGTCAGAATATAGATATTTTAATATCAAAAGAATAATTCTTAGTGAAACACCGAGAAAATAGAATTCGTTTTTGTGTTATAAATAACAAACACACTTATTTGAGTTCTTTGTATTTATCAGTATATATATAAATAAATAAATGAGAAATTAACTCGTACTGGTCGGCTGTTCGTGGCGCCTTTAATAATGCAAAGAGAGAAAAACTCGCTTACGAAGTAGCAGGTGCTTGACTAGAGACGGTTTCCAATTACCAAGGGAGCGCCGGCGGCCCGCTAGCCGCCTCGCGTAGTGATCCGGATTATCAACCGACTTAATTGAAAAATTGCTTTTGGTGGCCGCTATATTTTTATACCATCGCCATGTTGCGGTGTAGTTGTGGACTTTATAAAATCAATCGTCATTGCCAAACATCATATCATTTATCAATGAGCCCGGACACAGTCTTAATCCATCGATTAACGCGGTGCTGCTAATCGGCTGCTATTTATTCATCGATTTGTACCACACTGGCCACTCTTGCTCCCATCGCGTCGAATGCGTACATCGATTAATCCTTCGCTCCTCATTTGCATATCGATTTAATTCGATCCCATTGAGCGCCCACTGCGCTCGCCCCCGACCTCCGACATAGCTGCACACACAGTAACGTAAATCGTTTACTCAGCATCGATGTTTGCTTTTGTATCGATAAAAATCTTTCGATTTCAGGTGTTAACATCGACACGGTTTTTGTTCGCGCATCGCCGATAAATCTATCGGATTCAAATATTCATAGTGTAATTACGATCACTGGTGATAAAGCCATCGCGCGGCCGCTCTCGACGGTTCTGTTAACATTTTTATAGCGTCCGGTCGTGTGACATACCGGTCGCGCTCCAGTTTCTCGCCGGATCGAGAGGCGCTTTTCTCCGCTTCCCAGGGAACCGTTTCACCCGTCATCTTAGCCCAGTCATACACATAAATATGATTCTTTAAGTATTCGCCCCGCGTTAGTATAGCGACCGTTTCGAGAATACGAATCGCAGTAAACCCTGGCGGCGCGCGTTGACGCAATCCTATCGTAGGATACAGATGTTCTCGTGTATGAATTAGCGGTATAAATATGGAATTCGGTCGGAGTGCCCTCGACGCGAACGGATCTCCTAATCTCGCGTTCGCCGTCTACGCGTTTCGTAATATCGCAAAAGCGCGTTTTCGCTTTCGACGCTCGAGTTTCTTCCTTGGATTCCATCGCGGATGCCTCGGTTCTATTTAGAAGCGATTATCTTGTGATATATTTGTAAAAAAAAATTTTACAGTCGCCACTATAGAAATTATCGACACGAGACGTAAATTGTTGGTGTTTTCCAAACGTCGTGGATCCCGGGCCGGCCGGCTGCGTGACTCACCGCGGCATAACGTATTCCTCGCGGGCGCGCGTCTCTGCCACACGTCGGCCTGTAATCGCTCGTTAGACTCGCGCCTCCTTTTATTAACTTATCAGTACTATTGTTTTGATAAATGCTGCGCGCAATTTTGTTGACTCATCGTTATTGTGGCGATGCGCCTTACATAATCGTCCACGTGTAAGCCGATCTGCCGCCCCGCGTCAGACCCGGCCGTTAGCCAACAATAAGGCTAATTTGACTAATAGGTGCGTCGTAATCATCACTGCGTGTGGTTTAAGGATTAAATACAACATCATACACGTCGACACATCTATTGTTCTTGGTTTTTTGTTTAACTAATGTCTAATCTTCGTTTTAGTACTTAGTTGTATCATTTGAATAAGTTCCTATGGGTTAAATTAGGCGCGAATGTCGGCGTCGTAGATTATGTAATTCAGATGTGGGTCCATTTGTACGCTACTCTCATTTGGCACGCGCGTGTGTTTTTAACGAGCGCGCCGCGTCTCTAATTATATGGGTCGGAGTGGACGCCGGCGCGCCGTCTTCTCGCACCGTTAATTCATTATTCGGAAATGCACCGCCGGTTCGATTTTTAAAAGAAATCGCTTAACGTTTGCGAAATTCGCATAAAATGAACGCCTCGGCGGCCCTGTAATTAACACACCGATCGACCACCCATGGGAGATGAATGGCCCACCGGTAATCCGGCAAAGCAATAATCGCATGTCGCCAACAACAAATGAAGAGACTCATCCCGTACTGAGGCAATCAACCGAACGACCATGTAGATTCCGATTCGTTCCTTATTAAAAATCGATAAAGATTAAATCGCCTTGGGTTGTGATGGCACTCCCTCGAGGATGCAGTGCGGTCTTAATTTAGTGAAATTCCCGCAGGAGCAACGGCCGCTTCGTGAGTTCGTTTCGCCCCGTCGCTTAAGTAATGGCACCCTGGTATCATTCTGGATCTTTGCGAATCGATGGACGATAATTTTACCATTACGTATCTCGACCCTGATTTAATTGACGATGGCGATCACCGTGTACGTCCTAATGGGTTCTGCAGACCTAATGGTGTAGCTAGGTGTCACCCATGGTGAAGTCTTTTATTATATGTGCAACCAAAATTACCAATGCAATTAGAGTTATTTGAGAAAATACCTCTATGAAAAGTTTCTTTACCCCGGTTCGTTCGTTAAATAAACTTGTGATTACGTATGATTCATAACTAATTGGCCAAAACATCGTGTTACAAAGTAGGTGATTAGAGTATACCGCAGTGAGACGACTGAGATGCGTAGTCCGGCCGCGGAATATTATTTTAGTAGTTGCGTCCACCCCGCCACTGCGACCGACTGTTGCATAATTCAGACCCCGCCGTTTGCATTCCGATAGTTGATATGTGCTCTCACATGTATTTATGGACGGGATTTTGTGTCTCCGTAATGTTTGCCGAATAAATAAATTGCGTTTGAAGCATAAATACAATGGCCGGAGCGGCGGCTTCTCTCGTTATGTCCCGACCCGCCTTGTCAATGCTTGAGATATTTCGCGGCCCCGGGGACACTATATTGTTGGTGCTTCGTTAGCAGACCGTATTGTTTACGCTTACAAATTGGCTACTGTTGTGACCCGCGTGATACATGACCCGTGCGCCTTACTATACAACAATTAGACCGAGATGGATTCCTGCTGCCTAAGATAGTTTCTTTAAAATTGTTTATTATCCGAGTTATACCTTTAAACGAGCAATTCTTGTATATATATATATATCTATATAATCGGAAACTCGGGAACGGCTCCAACGATTTCCATGGTATTTAGTATGCAGGGTGTTTCAGGAGCGATAAATCCACTTCGCTTGGATTCATTTTTGTAAAATGTCGTTTTATCCGTGTTTCCTTCCGTGTCAGGCGCGGAATAAAATGAAAAAAAAAACGGTAATAAAAATACAGATCGGGCATCCAGGTATCCGAAATAATAGATCCGAAACAACCACTACAAAGTAAAAAACAAGGCCGAGTGAAGCTCAGTCCACACAGCTAGCCTAGAAAACTATAAATGTGTTAATTAGAGAAATATATTTTAAAATGTTGACTGTGTTTAAACTTAAATAATTATCTTACTAGAAAATAAACAAAGTAAAGACACTTAATGCTACTGACCTATACTGTATTTGGTTACGAAATCAAGTAGATAGGAATCGTGGAAATGGCGCCAAGTAATCCGAAATCCCTACATTATCTAGCGCTAACACAATTCCGCTCACATCTCTCTTACGGCGATCGTAATGATTGGCGGCTAATCTCCTTGGTATGCAGAACACGTGCTAGTGTTAGAATGCATCGTAGCTATGCCACATACACATGCCGTCCTTTACTTTCCAGAAGCTTCTGTTTCGACCACGTCATAAGAATCGACTAAAAGTCGATTCCCGCGTCTGCCACGCGTCGTAATCCCAATCATAGATTAACAAACCGAGTGCCCGTCTGCAGCCTGTTTAGTTATGTATGCGCGCTTGTTCGTACGATCTCGTTTACTGGACCGACTCGGGACGCGTCTCATCCATTATAGATTTAGTCTGTATCGCCGGTATAACGTCCAGTCGATATGGACGTCGCAAGTGTCATTTCGATAATTGGAAGACCCGATTATATTCCTGCGTCGACATCTGCGATAGATTGCTTGACGATTGGCAGACGCTTGCGTCACTCGCCGCTGGAATCAATCCGGGCCCCAATTAAGAGCCTTTAGTAATTGCGTTCCAAAGCCGAGTAAATAATTGCCATAGTCGTATCATTACTCCTGTTAATTGAACTCATTCATCGACGCTGCGAGTCAACCGAATGCTTCTCTAAATCAATTTTATCAATTCCATGACTTTGTGTCCTAGTGGTTTAGTTGCGTTCTAACAATCGGTTTTCAGCTTAAATAAAAACTCTTGGTTTTGTTCTTTGGTCGGTTTCCAATATGTAACCATGTGTGATCAGATATCGATTGGTATCTAATTCTACCACAGAATAGGTTTAGTTAAATAATTAAATAATGTTATATTGACGCTTTCGTGACGGGACGCGTGCCACGATTGATTCGGCGAACACAAGCCGGCCCACTTCCTAAAACTAGACTGGGAGACGCAGATGGTTAAAATTAGTCCCGGCCGGGAATAGCGTAAACTGGGTGCCGCGTCACCGCCGCCGGCCGACTCGCCTCAGCATATTGTGTTACACCACATTCGATCAAAGCTCCCTTTTAACATACTATATCCAAACGGCCATCACTAAATACCCCGCGTCGTTCAATGCCATAACCTGAATATTCCTTCGATCAAAGCTCCCATTTACCATACATTCAGAATAACTAGGTTCTGGGATTCAGTATTGCTCAATCCCATACCAATTTATGTATTAGTTTACCAATTTATGTAAAGGAAACTTCCTTGAGCGTGATGAAATACATAACAAGTGTAGGCGTAGTTAAAATACATATCCGGTTTGGGTAAATTGTAATTACTAAATATCATTGTATGGGAGCAATTTTAGCGCAATGTTTTAGTTTAGTCCTCTATTTATAATAGACTTAGACCAATAATTACAAAATTATAAACTTAGAAGCTAGATAATTAAAGACAAAACCAGAAGATGCACATTATAATTTGAAAGTAATAGGCAATTGTTGCAACCCGCTGCGAATTTAATCGTTCGTAAAATTTCAAACGGGAAAACAGACAGACAAAAAGCATTATTTATTCTTGGAGTGCGACTGCCTTTCTTTTCATCGACGACGTGATGGTCAATTTTTAAAATTATTGTTCACAACGCAAACAATGTTTTCTTCTGTCATCGAGCGAACATACAAGTTATCGGTCATCCTTTTGTATCGCATCTCGGCCGTCTCGAGGCGCGTCATCTTCGCTCGCGTCGGTCGTTTTTGTTTCATCTCCGCTTTGCCTCGGCGCCTTGGGTATTCTCTCGTAGTGAGCTAGTATTGGATATTGTTCGTGTTGAAAACGACACCGTTCGTCGGCGCTAGCGTCCCGGCTGCGAGGCGACCGTTACCGCGTGGGAACGATCGGGCCGGGTTATAGTCGGCGAGACTTTGGTAAGCGGATTGTCCACTGTGGCGTAGATAGGACGATAGGCGGCAGTGGGTCTGCCTGCGGCGACAGCTACGTGGGAATATCTGGCCTCCCATCCCATTTGGGCCAGTGTTGAAGTTTACTCTTATGGTCCCCTATTATTTGCATTTAAGACTGTAATAGTTCGAAAAGCTCTCTATTCTTTATAAATCCTTCTTTCTTATGAGTTAAAGAACATTGTTACATATTACAGTTGTAATCTTTAACTAAACATCATTATTATTAGCTATCATTCTTGGACATAGGCCTCTTTCACGAATCGCCATTAACATCAATCCTCTGCGTGACTAAAATCAAATTAGTTTTAACTAAAACATTACTATATATGTAGACATAGCGGTATGTTCAACGCTATAGTAAAATTAAGATATTAGATCAAAAAATGGTACACCTGTAAATGGCGTGAGAATTCACCAGAGACGTTTACAGTCAGCGATGCTATTTTGCTCGGTCAGTTCTATTCGTCCGCAAGGTCTGGTTGTAATGTATTCCGCGCGCGTGTCCGCCAGTACCAAGGCTATTCAGTTCTCAAAACATATCTTGTGTCTCTTAGCATCCATCCATCATACGTTTTTTCACCATTGACCGCTCAAATCGCGTCTAACGCAAACAATGCGCTTTCAAATGCTAATCCGAGGTACGTGCCACGAATTAGTTCCGTCGCTTTGCTACGTGGGAAATATCATAAAGTTACCACAGCGCTTTTTAAGATTAATAGGCTTGTTAAATTTCCGGAGGCGAATAGTGTAATCTCATATTTTAGCGTCGCCAGCGTATCAATCACGCCAGGTTCATATGAAAAAATTGAAAAAAGTTAGTCAATCGGGTTAATTTACCTTTTTGTTGGAAATTGAATTATGAAAATAATTTCAGATAGATATTTGTACTGTTACGTAAAACTTGTGCACTGTCTTTGGGTATTGAAATGTAAAAATCTTGAATTTTAGATGGTTGTTAAACAATGTTAATTTTACCAATCATTCGGTAGAAATGGATGTTGGTCATAGAGCGGTTATCGGTCGATTTGTTTGTGTTTTGGACAATTGACCTTATATGGCCACCTACATAGCGGTGATATAATCGATACCGACTCACGCCGCGTGGGCCGCGTCCTTCTGATGCGGGCTTGAGGACCTTGCTACGTGCACGGTCTAAAGGAAATATTTAACTTTCGAAACATTTTATGGGTCTAAATAAACATCTCAAGTAGTTCAAATATTAATTAAAAACATATTTCCTTTAAAAAGTTTACTATACTATACTATACTAATTTAGTAAAACTACAGTTGAATTCCTTAATTATAGATTCTTAATTTTAAGTCTCTGGACATGTACGTAGGCTGTACGTAGCCTAACAAAGGCTTGTCAAATTTTTATTCAACAACAAAAAAAACCTGTCAAATTAAATGTCATACAAAATCGAATTCAAAAATAAAAACAAGTTGGAAATCATTCTTTCAGCAACTCCAATGATATTTGATCGGGTATTTGAGCTAGCTAATTTGCCTTCGTCGGTATTACTAAAATAAATAACAGGCAAATTTTATAATAATGGCGTCCTCTTCATTATTCTGCTATTTATTTATAGTCATTTGCCCCTCAAATACATTAATTTCTTAGTAGGCATTAGTAATCAACCTTCTTAGACCAGAGGAGTCCTACAAAGAGTCCTTTTGGTATTGCCTTTTGAAGTGTTGTAAAAGCATTCAATTCCTCTACAATTGGGTAGGTTGTTCGTGTAAAAATAACATGATTGAAAGTTAATTGATATTGTGTTTGTAGCTGGCGGGCGCGTGCTCCCGGCTCCTTCCGCACCGCCGTATGATTTATGGATGAACCTCGCTGCGACTTGTGTCCGACATGTACATTGTAGTCTCCTTTAGTTTTTAGTTTTTCTTTTATAGTTCAAAAAGGTACCTGTACCCTTTGATTTTGTTGGCATCATTGCTGCGAATTGTTTGTAGTTGGGAAAATATAATCTTTAGCGGGGATAGGAAACTGTATTATAATTTTTCTAGAGTCCATTCGAAAAAGCGTTTTGAACAACAGCAATATGAAATTTTAGCCTTTAGTTTTGATTTTAGTTTTTTCACTAAATACATTCGTTTTTTTATGGAATTAATTTACTTTTGAATATGTTTAATGTTTCATGTCGGGAAAATTAAAGCGAAGGCTATTTTCATGGTAGATGTACATAGGTATGTCGGCGCAAGAAATCTAACACTTCATGCCCTATTCCATTATCTATATAATTTATCATATCGGACGCGAGCTTGTAGCAATACGCGGGGTGACTGTATCGAAGGTAATAATACATTGGTGCGTTGTCGTGTAGATACCGGGCGTTCCAATCTTATCGGCCCGCAATCACTATCTCGTGTAGCGGCTGTACCAAATTATTGATACCATTGGAAACTATTGGCAATTAAGCAAAATGGAAACCTGTATCAATATTTTTTCGTTCGTCGTCAGTTAATGTCGTGAGGTTGTTGTGTAATTAATACATCCGTGAATTATCTCACATTCATTTTAATTTATACAAGATTGCACCGAGTTGATTTCTTTCAGCATTTAATACAAAAGAACCGGTCATAGGCCAATTTTATGGCTGTAAGTTTTTATACACCTCGTGCGGAATATCCGCTCTCACCGTAAAATCGATCTGTGAACCAGAAACCACATCTTCATGCAGTTTTAGTATTTCAAAAAGTACTCAGAGCTATAGACATTGCCTCGAAGGTAGTTTTGTTTAGTCATTATTTGTATGTGTTATGTTCCAAATGTTGAAAAAATATGGCCTTTATTGCTTATCGAGGTTCCGGTATCGGTGTCTTAATTTAAGAACATTAAATAGTATCGAACTTAATCATAGTAAAATACCGCATTAGTCAGTTGTACGCTGGCCTCAGTACAGCAGTGCTTCTGTTGAAGACAATATTTGATAACTATTTCCAGAATCATCTGCAGTCTAGTATTTATCACCATGATAAAGTCATTAGTGGGCGCTACAAGTAAAACAAAGTTTAATTATCAATGATTCTGCGTCTATAGTTAAATTGTATTATTTCAGTGGCGATTGCAGTGCCCTTGATAATTTACATTAATTTAGCAGTCGATGATGAAATCGCTCGCTCGTCGTTAACCACTTCATTAATTATGAACCGTTATTGAGTCGTTAATTCATTGAACTGTGGTTATTTTAAAATGAGCGTTTCAAACCCGGTATTTAAGCGATTTCTTTACCAGCCCCAAACGGAACGTGATCCGAATATCATAATTTTTGCAATAAGCACGAGACTGCATAACGAGCGTGTCTCTCAATGAAAGGTGCATGCGAGGTGTGTCGCTTCAGCATTCCGATCGCCGCTTGCGTCACGCTCCGAATCGAAAGTGGCCATAAACTAAAGAGCCTTGCCGATGTTGGTATCGTGTTTGTGATCTGTGACATTATTGATAATGTTCGCTATCTTGTTTTCGCTAATGTGTTCTCCTAAGCGTTAGACGAAGATGCAAAACGAACAATCCGGCGCTCTCACTTCCGTCCGCCTACGGCGACGCCGGCGCCGCCCACGCAGCAAACTTTAAAAATCGCAATCCGGTGGTCTTCGCCGCGATAACATCCGATGTCGCGTTAAGAGGATTTGGAACCATAATTATTTGAAAATATTGACTGTTTCGTCACAAAATGAAGATTTATTATTGTGCAAAAGAAAACGTTTTAATGCAAATTGATTGTAAGTAAACCGGATTGTTCCACTTTATGAACTATATCGAAATTTAGAAATAATTATAATAAAAGGCGGTCCAAACTTGCACACGATATAAATTCGTGTTTTATGCAGTTTTCTCAATTCTTATGTGTCGGATTATCGTAAAGTGTGTCTTTGCGAATGACATCAACACGTAGGTGGCGTTCGCTATAAAACGCATTTGCGACCACTTTGCCTTACAATGTGGAACGGCCGACCTTTTTATATTATAACTTAATTTCCGAAAGCCCCTTTAGTTGTTTATCGGACTTGTATATTTTGTAACAACGGTAAACACTTCCCACTTTATAAACACACACCGTAAAGAAAATCACTTTAAGTGAAGCAATTCTGTCCCTTTTGGCCGCGACGCGTCGCGTAATATTCGTGGTCTAGTCCTGAATCGAGTCGTGGCGATCTGATGTAACTGTTTGTGAATGTCTCGCGTCACATTCAGTTCGGTTTTCGGAATGATTTATCTGGATCCAAGTCAAATGCTCATGAACGTACAGAAACATGTCTATAAGTCATTATCATAAAACGATCATAAATAGTTGTCATGGAGTAGGAAGAAAC
Organism: Papilio elwesi; assembly: GCA_029849275.1. NCBI lineage: Eukaryota > Metazoa > Arthropoda > Insecta > Lepidoptera > Papilionidae > Papilio > Papilio elwesi. Next base: position 10,446,472 of record CM056697.1, read on the forward strand.
AATGCACAAGTAGCCAACAGACCTGGATAGAAGGCAAACAAACAAATATCGTTGGGACGTGACTCGACTTACCAAATCGAACGAGACGCGAGGCTTAGCATAATAAAATACTTTACGTTCGCTATGTAAATTTTTGTTTATAATTTTGCGTTATTACTTTAACTGTAAGGATTTACTCTAATGCATTTTATTCGATTAATTCTCAGGCCATTAATCAAGTGCCATCGTCCGTATAGTTTTTAGTTACGAGTTTTAATATTTGAAAGCAAGAGTTAGATTTTAGGTCCATGCTTATTTTACCCCCTTATCCCGACATCTCCCGCTTCCCGTTCAATATTTCGACGCTTACGATGGGTGCTAGTTGATCCGGTACTGCTGCAGTGTTGAAATCGTTTCATTCTATTGGGTGATCTCTTCTAACATTTTAAACTGTTCTCAGGTTTATATTTAAGCGTAAATCTTAATTAATATATTTTAGTGTAATATCCAGTTTTATCGACCTGGTCATTTGTTTCGGGACATAGTCTCGGACGTATTGATACCTGTATTGTAACGTAACATTCCCAGTTTGTGCTTTAGTGTTCGTGTAACTGTTTGTGGTCCATCCAACGAGTGTATATTAGTTGTAAGGCATGACGTGTGTCTTAAATATTTTAACTATTGCCTGCTAATGACTTATTAAACGCCATTAAATTTTGAAATATTTCTCTTGTGGTGCTATAAATTGTATTTCTATTGATACGTGTAATTTATTTTATATACTATATAAATCGTTCAGTAAGTCTTTAGCAGACAAATTATCAACTCTACTGGCATCTAAAATTACCGAGAGTTTTGTGGTTTTGTTGATTGCTAGTTGGGTTGGTGCTCGCAATGTTCATGTTAAAGCATAATGAATAATAAATTAATATATTAGATACTTAGTAATAAATGATGTATCCTAACATAAAAGCGACGGTAACGAAAAGACTATGAGTGCCTCAGTGCTTCGCTCTCAACTGGAAGCTGATATTAGTGTGTACTTAAAATGTTGTGACTTGTGATTCCAGTATTATTTGACAGGTTGTCTAAATATCTAATAGTATCAGAAATGAAATCGATGTTTAGTTGGAACGTGGCCAAATTGTGTAATTTAGATTGGTACAGAGAGATCGGTTGTTTGTTGACAAACTTTTAAATGTACTTAAGTTTATCGCTAGTCTATTGCATCTTAATATTTTTGTGGTACAATTTTGTTGTTGGATCAAAATTAAAATGATGTTTTATGTAATTTAAAGAATCAACATAGAAGAATAAATATTATGTACGGATTTATAGGTGTAATTGTAAGAAGCAGATAGCCGATATCGACCACGGTTCTAAACATTTCTTTACCATAGTTACAAATGTCTTTACTCTTTCGCGTTTCACGATTATGCAACCAGTCATCGTTACAAGCCGCAAAGGCTCAATAATTAAGAGAAATTGTCAGCTTGAGTGTAAAATACGCGCGTGCCCACCGACATTTGTAGCCTCGGTAGAGCAAACTGAAGTTTTGTGTCTTCATTGATCCTTATCAGACGTGGACAGGTCGAGACTTTAGCGCGCTCCGACAAGATTGATCGCCTTTCCATTGAACGCTTTTCAAATGGTTGTCATAATTGTTGCAAGAAAAAAAGTTGCAATGTAGTCGTCGAAAAATTTAAACGCGGATCGGCGCGAACTGAAAGTTGCAAAACATATATTGAAATATGGAATTAAGTTTTTCGATGGACTTCATTGCTTTTCGAGACGATTATTCACGGCTGGCTGATAAATGTGCGACGCGCAATAATTCAGTTCTCGTTTAAAAGCTGGCCCGTGTCTGCGCTCGCGCGGCCGATCTCCACGGCGGCTGTTTGAATTTACAGTGTTCATTAAGGACCTTTAGCTGCATTTTTACAACGGTACAGCTGCTCGTTTGTCGTGACATGTTGCCTTTTAATATTAATATCTTTGATTGCATTTGATTCTTTGGATTAAAGCTACTGTTGAAATTTTGCAGATTCTATTTACGCTCGAGCAAGCAAATTAGTTAAATGTGCTCTTTTCATATTATAATGATATAAACATATTCGAGCTCGAGTAGATTTTATATGACGACAAAATTCAATTTTATGTAGATTTTGAACACGTTAAACGATAGAATCTATTTATATATCTACTATTGTAGTCAGCCTTAAAACATATACAATTTTATGTAAAAACTAAAGTTTAATATCATTACGTGAAGTTGTAGCAAACGTACAAACGCACCGTGTTGTGAGTTACATTTTGGAGACTTAAAGTGGTTGTGAAATATGCAACTTGTACGTAGAGTACGTAAGTTTTTGCGACAGCAAGTTTTCGAGTTATGTTTGGAGGTCGCTCGGCCCCGAGACCGTGTGTTGCATTGTGTAGCCCAAAAGTCACTCATTAAGATAATGTGATAGATATAATACCTGAAGACGCTAAAACATTGTTACTGTACAATACATCTCTTGTAAATATGTACAATACAATGACGAATGAAGCAAGTGTAATTTTAATACTAGATGCAATGTTATACAAGTTTTTTTTTTCTATTTAAAATTTTTTTTATGAAAAAGATTTAATCTACACTATTTTTAATAATGACTTATTTTATCGTTTCGAATAATTTATATTACGTGTTTGTACAATGTCGTAGACGAAATGGGAGAAGACATTAAAAAAATTATAAAAAATAAAACGTTGAAAAAATACATCAGGTTTTGTATTGTCATTAGGTTTACAGCCTTCCCACCCCCCACCACTATCGGACACATTGTCGGAACATGGTTCCGTGTGTAGTCCCACTATCTTGGATTGACGTTCCAGTTATTAAATAATAAAAAATGTATCCCCTTGTGATATACTAAGATTCTGAGACTTCAATCCAGATAGCGTATGAGAGCAATGTGAATAGGGGTGGCAGCCGAGGGGCCCCATGTTAAAATACTACTCTTTTCTATTGATATACGCCACATTACTTAAAGGCCTAAAGTCATGTGAACGCATTCAATAGAATTTTGGCGTATTTTAATTTCGGCTGCCGCCAAATCGGACCACGGGAATCATCTTCCTTGCATCACCATAAAGTGACACGTAGTAATTGATTCTTATTTGAATTATTAAAAAAGTGTCCGATAGTGTTTGGTATTTACCATTATGTCGCTGCGTTTAGATGGTCACTGCTTACTTTAATTATATTTGGATCAGATACCATCTTGACGCAGTCGTGTATATTATAGAAACAAGTCGATGCCAAACTATCGCTGCTTACTCTCGCCGATCGAAGGCGAAAATTGCACAACAAACAATTATTACCCAATGATCCTCCTCCGGGTTCTCTTTTGGCCCGAAGGATGAAGTCCATCAGCTTTCGTTTGGCATCGACCGCGTACACTTTAAATAGACATTAAGATTGGCCAATCTTTTAACACTAGTGAATATTGAAGAGAGAACAAAGAAAACTACATAAATGGTAAGTTCATGATTTGTTTTAACAACTTAAATACTAACATTTTAACTTGTTTTTTGTGTGTTTTCGATGTGCCCTTTCAGCTTGACATCGTACAGGTATCAATAAGAGAGATTACAAAGTATAGGATGAGTAAATTTTAAAATGTTTTATGCTATGTTTTATTGTTTAATTAGTAAGTCATAAAGTTCTAAACTTTCTAATGTTTGTCAAATTGAGCTAGTTGTGTATATGTGCGTTAGTAACATAGAAAGGAACAACATTGTGAATGCTATGATAATACTGAGAGGAAACTGTTTGCAGGCATCGTTAAATAAATCTCAAGTAAGTTGGTCGGAATCGCACGCGAACGTTCACAATCGAGAACACGAATAGCTTATTTTTGCACATTCGTTAAGCCATCTGTTAAAGCTGACACCAATATTATCAGCGGCGTTCAGAACTTAATGTATTCCTTTAAAATATTGTGACGTTTCGTGAATAATCCTTCCTACGTGACCCTACTACATTATGCTGACCAGTTGCGCTTGGACCGTTTACCCTCTCGCGGCTTTCATCTCTGTGCAGATTGTTACGTGTCGTAAGGGTGTACGGGCCATTGTACGCTGGTTTCTAATTTCTCGCAATGATGGTCGTTTCAATGGTGCAGATTTACTGCGAACAGCGCAGCGGTAGTTCATCTGTTTACAGTCTTTATTTGAGCGTCAATCCCGTTGTCTAATGGCTTATAATATGTTGAAGGATTTGAATAATTTGACACTAGATACTAAGAGTTTGCATGCGGGCATTAGTTTGATGTGCAAGCGAGAAGAATGATGTATTTGTTTGTGGAATAAAGCCGTGATCTATTGCAGAAAGATCTTAGTACTTTAACATAGACGATTTTGCAAATTGGTGTTGCGTATCGTGTTGTTTTGAATAATTATTTAAATAAAGACTATACTAATATATATATATATATATTAGTTCTCAGAGGTAAATTGACCATGTAATTTACTTGATTTAGGCTCTCATTAGAATCTCGTCGTAATAGTTGTCAATGGGTATTTACATAATTGGAATTTACAAGTGGATCCCAAAGGATTTTTGAAAATTTGCAATTAGTACCGGTGGTATTTTTGAATAGTTAAAGAGTTATGCTAATACGTGCCGCTAATTGAAGTTGTACTTTAAGGAGCTCCACACAAAAACGCGGTGCAGTGCGGCGGGGGGATTGCGGCGGGGGATTGCAGCTGTTTTGTGTGTGTGTGTACGCAGCGCACAAAATTTGACAGCCGCGGTTGATATGTGGAGCTCCTAAAAGTAAAGGTAATGTTACACAATTTAGATTGCCATCTGCTATCTCATAGCAATATTCGAAAAAACATTTTTATGTAATACACAACATGGATCAAAGGTTCTTCCGAGTAGTAAATGTAGAATTGTTTGTTTTAAGAAAGCATTTCCGACTGGTGTATTCCGCTAATTCCGCAAAAAGCTTATTTTTATGAAAGTTCTAATCACCGGTCGATGCTGTAAGAAAGTTATTGTTCACGATTTCAATAGAAACACCGTCAATATTTCCCGCGCAGTCATCCAACTTATTTCCACAAATGATACATTAAGAATATAAACCCACACTGTAATGTTTTTCTCAAATAAGCAATTAGAGAACGGTCGGCTGCGCGGCAAAAAGCGTTAACATCGGATACCTGCTAGGCTTGCCATTCTGCGCTCGACCGTTGGTACTTCTCCGGGAATTTTTCATGCGACTCTCAGAATTTCCTCGCACAATAAACAGCGAGTTATGCTGGAGGCGTTAGATTGTTGATGTGTGCATTATGATAATGCCGGTTGCTGATTGATGGGTGGCGTGACGGAGTTATTAGCGATTGAATTCCGATTCCGAGACGTTACGACGTTACCCGCATCTGTTCGCTTATTATCTTCTTTCAGTACGTTTTTTGCTCCTGTTTGTGGTATTCCTATAAAAAGTGTTTGTATACTTTTATTTTTCTTAGCGCTAAAAACTTGGCGAGATTATGATTTACGATAAATATATTCCATCATCAACTTGGAGCGAGGCTCGCGGAGTTCGATATGATGTTGGTATTAATGAGGTAGTATTACCAAACAAATTTGTAGTTCTAAATGTAACAAGATATTGCATCTGCTTGATGTATTAATACTATGAATAATTATTCAAAGTCTATGCTAGATACAAGGGCGTTTTGTTCTACAATGGGTTCAAAGATGTACTGATGGCGGCTTCCTTATGATGCATGAATATTTTTATCTTTTCATCTCATACTGGTTTCACCTAGTTTTCTACATAGTTTGCGCACGTGGTAACTGTCGTATTCATCATTTATGTGACATGTTTTGAGAAATTGTGGTGCATCAGTCACTTGTCTACTTCTTTTGTACGTTTCATCAATAATTCATTGTTAAATCAGGTGATACTAAAATTACCGGTAAACCCTAAGTTTCTATGCCTAAGATCTACCTTTTGTATTTTTTTACAATTTTTTGTTGTTTGTCAAAATACTATTTAGCATTGTTAAACTTTTTATAAAGAAATTCGTTTACCGTTGCGTCCCGTCCGTTAACTTGGGTGGCCCATTCGTGTATCAGTGATGTTCTGTTTTGACAAAGGCGCATTAAATTTCTGCGGATTCTTCCCCCCTGTGTTGTGTAAGCCGACGCCGCACCTACTCCGATAAGAAGTGGCCGGCGGCGCTTCGGTGCGGCGTTATCGCACTGCTGCAAGGAAAAATATTGCAGTCATTACGGTGTAAGACCCTCTGTGACGTGTTACACCTCCCTCCGCTACATTTCTATAAACAGTATAATGATTATTATAGCGTAGATAATGTATTAAAATAGTGTTATAGGTAACCTAATAGCGATGGGTATCGAATCGCACTAGGACTGTGATTTGAAAGTCCGCTTTAGCATGGGTGTAAAGCACACTTTAATACAATATTTAGAGGTACATGTTTGCTGTATTTTTATTGCTATCGTACATTATAATGTGGGTATGATCTGACAGAGTTAAAAGAATGTCAAAAATATAGGTAGTCTAGTGAAGGTCGTGAGTTTCGATAGAATAAGAGCGGTAAGAGATCTTTTGTAATAATTCTTTGACGAGGCCTACGTGTCCAGCATTTGACGTATGTGAACTGATTATTTGTCTGTCCTATATAACTCAATAATTTACATGAATTATGTTTCAGGAACGTGGCTACATATACTATTTTTTATCATGAACAATAAGCAAGAAGTAAGAGTGCTAGTTTGAGGCCGTTAATGTTTTTACCCGAACTCTACAATTAACATAATTTTTGTAACTGTAAGAAAAACGTAGACATTTCGAGAAGCGCCAAAAATGATAATTTAAGGGCAATCATCTGCCGTAATACGTATGATTTTGTTCTCGCGACGCCGTTAACACCAAGCACAGCCTTGCCAAGTTTACAATGCTTACGCTTTCCATAAGCGTGTCAATGAACGAAGCTGCTAATTGAAATGAATTTTTAACAATCGCTAAGCCATAGTCCTAATGTATAAATTTATACTGGCTTCTTAAAGATCTCGCAGTCCTAAGAACAGTAACAACCTGGCGTTAAAGTGAAACCGAAGTTTAAATAAAGTATGTAATTGTTTTAATTGTTCACACTTTATCATAAAGCTACGCCAGGCAGTTCTGTACCCTGTGCCAGTAGCTGATGACGGGTGATGGCTATACTGCCCTATTCAGTTAGACCTTAGAGTATAGTCCTACGCTGACTGCCCTTTCTTTTTTATAATAGAACAAACTGCAAACATCCGCTTCGCTGCTTTTGTTCTAGTTATGCAATTTTTAATAACCTATTATCGGAAAATAAATTTTAAACCCCCGTATCTTTTTCCCCCATACAACCACCCATATGCCGCCATCATAGTGACACAGGGAATGTTTAGACTACAACCAACCACAATCACAATCCCTCTGTGATGTGTAGTTTATGTGTGAAAAAGATATGGGTTACGGGCTGGTGGGCCACTAGATGTCGTTTACACGTAACTTATCGTCCGCAATAATTTGAAGAATAACGGATGCGTTGTCAACGTTTTTATAGGAGAGATAGGGGAGTAGATAGGAAAGGAGAGAGAGGGGAGTAGATAGGGAAGGAGAGAGAGGGGAGTAGATAGGAAAGGAGAGAAGGGATAAAATTGTCTTAGGTCGGGGTGCGTCCGCGGTCGATTTAGTCTATTAGACCCATTAGCATTATTATTACAAGAATATTGCTTCCATGTCGACTGTTCTGTTTTTTTTTATATTGTAAATCATAATTGTCAAAGTATTTTAAACCTAGGGTCCTTCAGGTCGATCCCGGTATACAGTGTTTCAATTATAAAGTGCAGATCGAAGGTAATGGTGTTACGAAAATTGGCCACAATCTGCAAACTCTATCAAGCCACGAGGGCGCATAATACAAATAAACCTGCGAAATTGTGAAACCAACCAGAAAAACGGCTATCACCGCGCCACGGGGCAAGGCTGGCGCGGTTTCTTCAATGATACTTATCCCTACGCGTTTTAAATTAAGTGAAACTTGTGAAACAGGACGGTTCTTCTTTCGTTCCGTAACGTTGTTAACGTCCATTAATTCTGTCGACGAATAAATTTGTTTATCTGAACTGTACATTAATTAACTTTCACGTTAAGTTAGTTATGATTTAAGATGATTCAGCGACAAAATACTCCATTAAGGGTACTTAGCGAAAAGCGCAATACCGACGGGCACAATTAAATGTACGAAATAATGCGCTAACGATGCCCGCTCGAATAACTCCAGCGCAAGAAGCGCTATGGCTTATTTTTTGATTCGGTAAAAACGAAGCTTGATCGACAATCTTGGTTATTATCATAATTTGTACTTTTCGACGTCGCCTCGTTGTATTTATATTGCGTTTTTTTTTTAATTTATAACTGCGACTGTGTGAGATAATATCTTGTAATTTCTTATATCATATGACGATAAAAAGATACAATTACAGCCTACTCGAAGAAAAAACGCACAGCTTTAAATACGGGGCCTAGAGCATTGAAATTTTCCACAGAGATTTCCGTTATTACGTAGCAGAGCACTTAGAATGGATCTTTCTAAATTAATCCCCTAAAGGTCTAAAGTAAGGGACATAAGTTAGGGATTTTTATGGATAAATAATTTTAATCGAATAAGTTGATCTCTAATATATGATCAATCATATTAAATAGGGTTCAGCTTAGGTCGGATAATCGTCGGGTGGAACCGCGGGGCTCAGCTAGTTTTGTGACAATAGTTTTAATTAACTTTTTGGATATGATTTCGATGTTCGTAAGAATCCAATTCCTATGTACACGTACACAAGTAGACACAGCGTAGTCGGGCCTCTACTTCGATGTATTTAGGATGGACGACGATATGATAAAGGTTTCGGAGCTCAGTGGATTGCGGCAGGGGCCGATGTTTCCGGAAATCAAATGGGAGGCCTGCGTCCAACGGTTGACGAACATCTGTTGAAACGATGACGACACAAACTCCAATTGTAAGGACATAGAGCACAGTTCTTAGCAGATATATTGGATTACTTTTGGTATGAATCACTAGGATGCCTATTACTGATATTACGTAGGAAATATTGATGCATGTATATATTCTAGTTAAACAGAAATCTTAGTCATATCCGTTCCTTTTCCTTTCGTCATTGGACGACACGACAGACCGCCAGGTACCATCCACACTCTGGATGGCTGGCATTCCTCAACAGTGCGGTTCTCTCGAAATTTCCTGCCACGCACAGCCGCGTTGTGGAATGGTCTGTCCTCGGCGCTTTTTCTAAACCAGTACGACTTAGGGTCCTTCAAGAAGCGAGCTTATCATATTCCTCAAGGGCCGGCAACGCATCTGCAGTTCCTCTGGTGTTGCGGGTGTCCATGGGCGTAGATGATCACCTGGTTGTTCACGCCGCTCGTTTGCCCCCTTCTCTTATAAAAAATAAATAAACGTAATTGAAACACTTTTTTATATTTAGCTGAGTGAAACAAGTTCCGGCGTAGGATTCAAACGCAGTTATATAACTTCATAAGCTAACTTTGGAAATGCGACAAAATTTACTTTATTGTAAATTGTAATACTTGCAAGGTTATAACTAACTTGTAGATTGAGACCTGGTCTACCTACTAAAGTAGAAGTAGTACTTAAAAAATGAGAGCTACCACAGCTGGTCGTGTTCACAACTCACCTAACAAAGCAGAAATGTAGTGCAAAAGAATAAATAAAATCGACTTCGAATGAAACTCGATGTGTCATTTGCGACAGATTTTATCTATATAGTTTAAAGTGTTTATATAATTTGTAATTTGATAATTATGTCTGTCTGACATGTTTCCATTACAACGACACCTTGTCGACGTTATCAGATGGTGTCGCTTGTGTAGCTTATGTAATATGCACAAATACGGTCAGTAAGCTACACAAGACATGTATTTAACATTGGTTGTTCTTCAGTCATAGCAGACGTTGCATGAATCAGGCTGATTGAGGCAGCATAGCGACTTGTATTAGAGGTACTAATTATTCTAGCAACGAACGATACGATCACATCACTTTATCTAAGTTACATTAGTCGAGCTCTGAGGAAATGTGGGTCCTCGGCACTAATTTGTGTATGATTGGTGCGGAATGAATGATAGACAAATATTAAAGATATTTCATAAATTATATGGGGAATAACGTAGTCTGCAAGAATTATTTTAAATTCGCTCGTTTACTCCTTTAATAATGTTTCTTGTTAAAAAATCTATGAATACGAATAAATAACTCAGCCTATTTAGAATGTTCCCCACTGCAGGGACACAGGCCTCCTCTCTGAGGGAAGGGGGCCTAATCCACCACGCTGGCCCAGTGCGGGTTGGATGTCACATGTGTTCGAATTTGGTGGTTCTAAGAACACGTTTCCTCACAGTGTTTTCCTTCACCGTTTTTGGAGCAATGAAATAAATTACAAAGTAATGTACATCAGTTGGGGCCTAAACCAATGGACCACCACTCGAAGTCTAAATACGAATGGTTGAATATTTTTAAATTAATCGATGTTTGCGTTCAGTTGCGACCATTTCCATTTTCTAACGTGAATTTACCGATACGGAACATCAGTTGAAATTTGCGAGTGCAATGCCCTTTATTGTTATCGGAGTATTTATAGCGTCGACTGGTGAAACCGCTAAAGCGATCGACGCTGTGTTTCCTCGCAGTCTCACTGGTTCAAGACCACTTGACCCGCAATTTTAATCAGTCGGATAGCGGATGATCGACGATTATTGTGTTGGGGGCTGAAGACGGATCGCCGGGTTTTTAGGGGCAGACGCTATCAAACTGTATCTGAGCAGGAAATTGCTTAAGGAGTCCTCGTTAGTGCTGGAAACAACAAAATATGTACCAAGTCTACAATACACTAAGGGGAGATTTCACTATTGAATATAAACGCGAATAGTTCGACTTAAACTCGATTTACGCCTTTAACACAATTTAAAGCTCCAAATTGCGTTTAACCAACATGAACTGAACGCAGTTATGCTCTAACTGAGCTTAAATTCCAAACAGCCGATTTTTGGCGTATAGCTCTGTAATCGCGTTTTCAATTTGACAGTTTTGACGTTGACAATCTGCTCTTAGTTTGAAGGCGATGTTTACGTTTTACGTCACTAAACTTCATTTTCGTAAACGCGATCATATTGTACCTGGTGAAATCCGTATAACGAAAGCCAAGATTAGAGTCGAATTATAAACCCGATTAAGCAATACGTAGTTTGGTGAAACTTGTTTTCGAATGCAAACGGTGAAATCGTCCCTAAGCTGTACCAAGTCCAATTGGTACACTGTTTAGGTGTATTATTATTTTACTCGATATAAAAAAGAAAATTATTGCAAATGTTTTGTCTAACTAACCTCCATTCACAATAACACCCTTGTCTACTTCCAAATCCCTGCAGTATTCAATTTTGTAGCTTTCCATGCTTCTTGTCATACAAGAATCCTACAATGCTCCAGACTCCATACTCCATCTCGAATTAGTAACGCAATTAGGTTTTAAGTATACGACCTGATGACTTTAAATAAAAATAAAATATATATAAAATAATAAAAATACAGATAACAAAATGCAGTAAAAATAACTATAAACCATAATACAATTATTAAAACTATCGTGAGACATTATTAATAAACTTTTTATGAAACGGCTTTACTCACGTTCTCGTTTTTCCTCGGTGTTTAAGCCGTTTCATAAAAAGTTTATAAACGATAATGTTATACATTTACAATAATAGGCCGTATTTGCAATTGCCTGTGCGCTTTTATATTGGTGAGTAGGAATAGATAGGTACAAATGGTAGGTGAATAAAGAGGTATTTTGAGGCCTGTTATCACAATGTTTCATTTCGTCTTCATTGCATAAAGATTATTTTTCCAGTTTATGTTTTAAAACAATGAAATATAGAAAAAGCAATTATACGGCGATGGTACACACACCTGAGCGGTGTGTAGATGTTAGTTAAAATAAATAGTTCCGTTATAATTGTGCTCGTGAGGCATCAAACAATTACGGTGTATCAACGCTCGTAGTCGCTTTATCACGTACAATCAACTTGTCATCTGTGATGAAGAGGACAGGGCAGGTGCCTCCCGGTGCACCGTGTTCGTCTTGCGGTATCTATGACGGCCCCAACTTAAAGTTTACCCATTAACATTTTTCAACTGTATTTCTTTCGTTTTATTTCTTGTGAAATATATCAGAAGTAACAGAACTGTTAATGTTCATTTGATTTCAATTGCAATTCCTTTTAAATGCTTTAAGGATAATAATGTTTAAAATGTATTGATAAGAAAATGAAGTCCGGAACATAAATAATTATAACAAATTGTTCAGAACAGGATAATCGGATAAGCTGTGCTGTGTACAAATTTGATTTATGAAACGTAAATGTGTCTTCATAGCTTCAGTCGTTTTTTCTTGTTGTTCAAGTTGTGGGTTACGATCCCTTTCTGTCTGTCCGTATGGCTGGCCCAGTATGTCTGATAAAACAATTCTGCTTGTGAGTGAAAAATCCAAAGGCTCTAATAAATCTCCTTTCTTCAATTTCGTGGGATGTACTATTACTGAACACAACAACTATTACAACAGGAGTGAAAGGAGTTCATTAGCACGACCTGTATGTATGTTGTAGGTATGTTTTATTTTGATTTTTCTCCTGACCTGATGATCCTGTCATAGGAATCATAAACTATCCAATTATGTTTTGAAACCAAATATCACTATCTTGTTAAAATCTAAAAAAAATGTTTATTTAAATTTATTTTCTTATTATTATTATAATTTAGTCTTTCCTGCTTTAATTTTAGTTTGAATTTCATTTTATAACTTTATATAGATGACGTAGTAAGTACAGTGAAGTGCCAAAGGGGAAGTGTTAAGGAGATTGCTTAATCTCCTTCCCCCACCCCATCCTTCCCTTCCTTATATTTTATTATGTACATCCTTCCTCTGCCCTCCATAAAGGCTGGTTCTGCATTCTGTAACTCATGTGCTGATTGCCTGAGGGTCTTCGTTCAGCGATGATCACTTGACATTTGATCCGCCTGCTCATTCTACAATAAAAAATGTGTTATTTTTTGTTGGATTACGATGTTAAAATATAGTCAGCGCAAGAATACAAACATTACAAGAAAAAGCCGAAGTTATCAAGTTGGTATAAGTAATAAGTAAAGTGTGATACATTCGTTGTACTCTAAGCAACTAATCAAGCAAGTATCAAGTAGAGGTAGATTATTCCACAGCAGCGGCGGTATTCAAATGACCGTATAAATAATGTATGTACGTTCACATTAAAAGTGCGCGGGCTGATGCGTTTGGCATTTTTATTGATGGCAATTACGGTTTTGCAATCGTAAATAAACTGAAGTTGTACTACGCAGCGTCCGAGCGCTTGATCGATGGACGCGTCCCGTTTATTGGGTTCGGGATATTTGTTGGAAGTATGAGTCTGATTGTAATTTCGTCCGCAGCATTGATTGTAGGTCTTCGTTCATAAAGTTGCGCATCTCTCAATAACAAATCTTCTTGAAATTGTTATAAATATCTTACTTATGATTCGACTGTTAATTTAAATTAAATGTCCATGAAATACAAAACCTTGGGAATTTGAATAATGTACGTATTATTTATATAAAATTGGAATCAAATCATATATCAAATTGTGAGTTACAAGTTTCGCAATAGCGAAGTTTCCCAGCATGTAATCTGCATTTTTGTTATAATATTAACAATATAACAACAAATGTAACTTTACAGCGGTAGAGCCCGAAACAACAATATCTGTTGCACGAATGGACCGTCTCGGTGAAATACCACGAGTTCACAGAAGACATGCAAAGTATGCTTCTGCGTTTGGTCTGACGAGTGGGGTGCCGGTGACCCAATTTTAGTCCTTTCTCCACTCTTTCCTAATAAGGATAAGATGTGATGAGAAAGAGGATTGGATTGGAGAAAGGATAAATGGGGTAAAGGAAATATTCTTTTTTCTGTCTCCTGTTTTTTTATATTAAAAAGTGGAAAACGAGCAAGCGGCCCCTGGAAATAAGTACCGCTACCCATAGGCATCCGCAACAAGGTAATGAGTTGCAGATACGTTGCCTACCTTCATGGATGAAGGGGGGGACAAACAGAAAAAAGATAATTCCATTCCCTGTCCATCCCCTCCTCATCCGTCAAATCCTCTTCCTCTTCCCATCCTTTCCTTACTAGAATGGGTAGGAGGGGGAAGAGGACTACAATTAGGCCTCCGGCACGCCACTCATCAGACGAAACGCAGAATACTTCTACTTCACGCCTGTCTTCTGTGACGTCGTGGTATTTCACCGGTCGAGCCGGCCCATTCGTGCAAAAGATGTTGTTATTGCGGGCTCTACCACTGTTGCGGATGCCTATAGATACCACTTAACATCAGGTGATGGTCAACTGTAATAGTAATATTAACTGTAATATCGATGTATTTAAAGACAATTAAATAACAAATATCCAGTTAAATTTTATATCTACGGAAATTTCTAAATTCTGAAAATAAATCAACATATAAAGTCTTGACACAATGTAAGTAACACTAGACACGTAGATCATCGGGTTTGTAGCACAAAATGAGCAGAGTCGCAAATTAAAACCTAAAGCGTAGGCGATTCATTAATTGACAGGCATTAGAGTGGCTTAAGTTAAACAATTTGGCGTTTTTTATAATAATAGGACTTGAACACTATGGAAGTTTAAACTATATTTTTTTATTTGTTTGAGGACAAAAGCCTACAAAATCATTACTGTACGTGCAAACGCAAGTTGTAGGCTCATTTTACACAAAGATAAAATTGGGTTAAAATTAGGTAAGTTGACGTACAGTCAATGTCGATGTAGAAATTGAATAAATGTAATATTGCTTCCCACAGCCTCCTTAAACCCTGTAATCTTAGGTTTTCCTAAGCTTGGTAAATGGCGGATTTATAACCCTATTAATACATAGCAAAAACTTAAAGCTTAGGGTTATATGAAAGTGGGAAATGGCAGATATAAAACATAGTATCCAGGCTGCATCATCAGTGTCAATCAAACTGCTGGACATACAACAGCAGACATCTACTATGTCTGTCTTCGCCCTGGTCCTCAATCCATCTGCCGACTTAAGTGGTCTCAACGTCCTTATCAGGTCATGGGACCGGTCTTCACTCCCCCATCTTTCGCCGCCTATCCCTCGTCAGGTGTGAGAGGCACATTGCCACTTGCTATTTAAACGGGTAAAAAATGTTTAAAATAAAGCATTAAAACTATTCCGCTTTTTTCTTATGCCATGAACGTATTTGTTTTGTATCCAGCGTGGGCGGGAAAAATCATGTCGTGACGGATCCTGTCCAAATAATTTAGTCCGTTCCGTTTCGTCCATTTATTTTGTCTACGTTGTTACGAAATAATTTTATCGTTTACATATTTTAATTATTTTCTTATAAGGCTATTCTAGAAATGGAAAGAGTTTCTAGAAATGGAAAAGTATGTTATTAGTCTTTGATAAGTTGCTTGTAAATGCGTAATAATTAAAAAGTGAAAACTGTTGTCCACAATTTTAACGTCTTGATAACGGTATTACTTAGTAGATTTGGAAAATAATTTAATTCACTTTATTTTATGGTAAACGAGCGGTGGGAACACGGAGGTGATCAACGATGCCCAAGGACACCCGCAACACCAGAGAAAGCGCAGATGCGTTGCTGGCCTTTACGAAAGAGATAGGCTCGCTTCTTGAAGGACCCTAAGTCGTACTGGTTTGAAAATACCGCCGAGGACAGACCATTCCACAACGTGGCTGTGCGTGGCAGGAAATTTCGATGTTTTTTTTAAATTATCGTATAACACTTCAGTTTCAGCTACCCATATTGAACAATCGGAAAGAGCTGGTACAGTGTTTTATAACAAAAATAATTCCAAACGCTACTATGTAATTTATTTTACATACATGCGTAATGTGCTAAATAATTTTTGTCATTACATACCCTCGTGCAAAATAAGATACAAGATAATATAAACTCGTATCTTATTTATACTGAGCTTAATTTTGTGATTATAACATAACGAGCTTTTAACGTACGTGAGCTTAATAAGGTAGGAGCTTTTAACGTACCTAAGTGTATTTACTTGTCAATATTTCCCAAAACTGCCTCATAAAATAGTGTTTTTTTATTTATTGTGCTATTAAAAATCATCACAGGGTCTACGCCTTCGTCCAAATACAGATTCCAACCAGATAAGCTTAATGAGGAGTCAGCGTCAAGCAATAAATCCGTCACTACATGATCTGACCGATCAAAGCACAGGACAACAATGGCCAAATCTGAAATCACATCAAATTTTCAGACACTTTATAGACAGGTGCTCCAGTAAATATCCATTATTTCAAATTACAGCAAAAACATCTTTATTTCGTTCGCTCACAGAGCTCATTATCGCGTACTTGATATATATACGTCAGTAGTAATACATGAAAGTTTCGAGCCACGAATGTAATACAGATCTAAAGGTACCTCCCAAGAGCCGATTCTACGATAACAACTCTTCAGATCATCACTCTAGATAAGACACTGGGGATTTGAAAGTATAAAATGCTTGGACAGCTCTCGTATAGAATCTTTCACGTTTGTCCGACGCCAATATGATGATTTCTTATATATTTCAAAAGTGGACCGTAAATCTATTGTAACAAGGTATAAATCACTTCGCTCGTCGCCATGATTCACTTCGAAGCGGTACGCGTTGTAAGTAGATGAAGAAATATGTATCTTAAATGCATCGATCTAGAGTTGTGATCAGATCGAATAGATTGTTATCGAGTCCCGTCGCTTGGCTTTCGCACGATTGATCGATAGTATTTTTTGCGGTCGCTTTATTTATAAAACAATCGATCGTCTTCGATGCGATGAATGCTAGCCCCTACCAATGGTAGCGTCGGTGTTCTCACGTAGTTACGATTCGAGAAATAAAACTGTCCTCGATTGCAATGAAATAAAACCACAGATTATTCTGGACCATTTACTTTATTATTAAACTTATGTTAATTATTTTTTCAATTGTTTCGATTATCGGTACTTAAGGATCCTATTTGTTACCGCTACCGAGGTCTTTATGTACATTAGTTAGGTCTCAAGTGAGAAAACACTGAAGCCTCAACTGATTTCATACATCGAGTACCGCGAAAACTGTACTAGAAATATGCGTACGGCATTCTACCCACTTCAAAAAAGGAGATGGTAGTTCGTTTGTATGTTTGTAAAGTCAAAGCTTTTGGCGTTTGTGAATTAATTTGAACGTTCTTGCAATTGATAGTTTTTAGACTTAGACCTAATTACATTTTTATCTCGATTCGATAGTTGTTCCAGAGTTATTTAGGATTTTCGTGAATCGCAAGTCGGTTTCTTGTAGTTTTACTGCGATTAAATTAGTACCGAAACATTTTTTATAATTCCTTACAGATCAACCTGACGTTCCACTACATTACTTTCTTTTTTAAGAATTTGCACACGTATTTTGTTATGAATTCCATCCACAGACATGTACATATATACATTACTCGAACCGTAAAAGCTTATACAATAAAAAAGAGATATGCTATGGGAGTGGTTACATTTATATATTTCATTAAGCTCATTGCTCAACTCCCTCGACCTATGGTAGTAGTTTCTCTTGGGTTCTGGATCGCGAAGTCCCCGGCATCCCGGCAGCCCGGTCTGGTAATCGTCATTTCATTTTGAAGTATTCGCAGCCGACGCGGGCATTCGGGGACACTTTTTAGTTCGATTCGAAATTACCGATAATCGAACCCGTCGAATCTTGACGCGCGTCGCCGAATCACATCGTCTTTATTTTTCTGTCGCGCGATGCCTCGTTGCTAAGTTGACACGTAAAGTTGCCTATCGTGTGCTCTGTGTAGCCGCTTTTTCTAAACCACGTAAGAGATATAGAGTCTGTATTGATCGTCGTGTAGACAATTTATTCCGGGTGGTTTATATGTAATATTCTAATTAGAAATTCCATATTAATTTAATTTAATATAGTTTTTTATAAAAACGTTAGCTGAACTAAATAACAACTGTGTGCAGGCAAGACAATGTTCAAGCAAAGCGAAGTTGTGTTCACTAGTATTTTTATACATCTGCGCTCAGTCGAATTAGTTATGTTTTGCAATCTATCCTAACTTTGTGGGCCCCCTTCCTCTACTTTCCCTTACTTACCTTAAATTTATCTGTAATTGTTATTACTGTTGTGGTACTTGCTGAGAAGCGATCATTTAGCATCTGGTTAGCAAATACCCAACACAGTGATTGCTTAATATCAGATTGTTTTTAAATTTGTTGTAAGAATATAAACATGTATATAGTTGAACGGGACTGTCGGATGTATAAATTAAGGTCACTAAACGAATGGGGTCTTAAAGATTTTTATGCGTATTTTAGATTATTATTCATATGAAGGTGTATATAGACTTGCAATTTATTTAAATGTCACCGGAGATGCATTTAGTCTGCTGCTATATTACGAGAAGATTTATGATATTCCCTTTTCTAATAAATATCAAATGTCAAAATAACATGTAATTAAAAACTATGTGGTAGAGTCCGCAACAACAACATCTGTTGCACTGCAGGGCCGCTCGACCGGTGAAATACCACGACCTCACAGAAGACAGGCAAGTAGAAGTATTCTGCGTTTCGTCTGATGAGTGACGTGCCGGAGACCTAATTGTAGTCCTCTTCCCCCTCCTACTCTTTTATAATAAGGAAAGGATGGGAAGGGGAAGAGGATTTGACGGATGAGGAGGGGATGGACAGGGAATGGAAATATTATTTTTTCTGTTTGTCCCCTTCTTTGTCCATAAAGGTAGGCAACCATTAGTTTGTGGCGGATGCCTATGGGTTGCCACTTGATAATATAACAAAAATGCAATGTCATTAGAATCAAGATGGCCATTGAGAGGAAGACAGTCGTCTCGGTTGGTATCGCTACGTGGCCGATTTCAGTGCGTCTTTATCCAGCCGAACGAATCACCGTCACTATATTAAAATCCATCTTCTGTCTCAATCTAGATTTTGTAGAAATCATTGTAATCCTGATAATAGGACCTGTTAAATTGTGCTGCCATTTAACGACGATGATGATCTGATTACCCATACGTAATGGATGTAGTTATATATTTGTGCATATTTTATTCTGCCTGTAGTCCACTGCCGGACATCGGATTTTCTACATATATGTCTGCATTAATGTATGAACCGAATGGCCGCGGTCTCGCGCTCAAAGCACTGTCATTATATCATAAAGATATTCATACAGATTTCATCTCATGTTTTCGTAATCACGCGTACTTTTCATTTGACACAGAGTAATGGCAGGAGGTATTGACATGTCGCTAGTTTGGTTTGAATTTCTTGAGTTCGTTCTCTTTGTTGTAGTATGAAGTCACACATCAATCTGTTATCGGCTGGTCAAAGAAGTAAATTTAAGTAATAATTGCCATGTGCTGAATAGTCTACATATTTCGCATCTCTCTTAACTTTACTCTGACAGTCAAAGTAATCATTGCCCAGACAGTTGTTATTCATTATTGACCAGGAAGAGATAACCAAGGTAAGGTGGAATCGCGAATGACGAAGATATTGGATCGTTTGCAAAGAAAGATTCGTCTTGCCAGCCCTCGATTTTTAGACTTTATGTTACAGCAAGAAGCTGAAGCAACAGAAAGAGAGTGAGCTCTGGAACGGTAAATGGAGTCACGTATCGTAAGATACTATAGGTTCTAGTGCTCGGTGGTACGTCTGTGTAGATAGGATGATTTATTTTACTTCATGGTCTGAATTAAGTCCTAGGTCTAATCATCTTAATTGTTCACTTTAAAGAGTGAATAAGCTTGTGCTAAACTAGTGACCATTATACTATCATCTATCGACATCACCACTTCATATCAGGTGGGTTTGTAGTCAAGCTTTGATATAATCATCATAAAAAAAATTGAACTGGATAACCCTCCCACCGTATTCGAGAGTGGGTAACCAAGGGGGTTCTTAGAGTCCGCAATGCTTCGTAATCCTTCTCCCCCCGACACAACTACTGTTAGCTATCCAAACTTTATCTGGTTGGGA
Organism: Papilio elwesi; assembly: GCA_029849275.1. NCBI lineage: Eukaryota > Metazoa > Arthropoda > Insecta > Lepidoptera > Papilionidae > Papilio > Papilio elwesi. The sequence goes on from CM056697.1 coordinate 10,466,701, forward strand.
TTAAAACTGAATGATATAAAACCTTGGATATTCTAATTTATTAGCGACTCGGTGGATTGTGATGCAAACCACGCGACTAATAGGATTAAGCTAATTCGAATGTTCTGTCGAGACTTAATCAAGGGATTTGAAGACAAAAACATAGTCGTGTCTATGAATAATGTATCAGATAGATTAAAATATTACTTATAGTCATTTAAACAGTATTGTTTTATAAAGGGGTAACTTAATAGTTAAGCGCCTGACGGATTTAAGCTTCGGCTTACAAATCTCATCTCTAGTACAAATTAATATTTGAATGCGTCAAAGATTTCGTCCGGTCAAAAGGGCATGAGGTGGAGCAAACGGAGTTTCACGTCTGCACTATCTGGGCTCGCCGCTCGCTCCTATAGCTAGGCTGATTTAAATGATCCTTGTCCCGCCCACGCGCGATATACGCGTTAGCTGTGGAGTTGCTAAAAATAGCTACAAACTAAAGAAAAAGATATCAATATTGTATTTATTACCCACTCATTATTAATTCTAGTATGAATGTATGTATTTTTTAATACGAATCTGTAAATCCCTCCATATTCTGTTCTAGTAGGTTGAGGAATGGTCAGTGACATCCGTGACAAGCTACACGCTACCAAGATCATTTATCGTCGATGTTCACATTTCATGTGCGATCACCTCATTAGAAAATAGGCTATATTTTCTCAATTAAACCCGGCTCGAAGGACCAGGAACTTAGTTGACCGCGGGGGACCCCCCACAGCGCGTCTCCGGGTATAGACGTCGCAGCGGGGGTGCCATTAGCAACAATAAAAGATGTCGGTCGATAGCCGAGAACTATATTCAATTAAACATTCAATATGTTTACATTTTTTGCAACCGCCGTGCTGTACTCACTGTCGGCGGTCGAGTTATGCGTTTTGCGTTGTAATAACAAGTATATGATTCTCGAAGACACAGATAGAAGACGACGGATCTACGTCTGAGTGACCTGGAACTTCGTCCAGCAGTACCAGGTCCCTCTTAACTCCAGAACATCTTTTACCTGATTACAATGATCATGATATGCAGCACATGGTTTCTAGTACTGAAATAACCCTGCTAATTGCGATAGTCATGCCGTCGAGTAATTGAGTTTCGTAATCGCTTACAATTTAATCTATTTATAACGTCTTTAAATGCTCACGTCTATTTTAATTAGCTGCGCCCTGATTGATTTGAGGGGATTGGTACTCGTGTGTGCTTATATTTAAATCATTTACTTCACATAAATATAAATCAGGCTTTTGTGTTATGGAAGCTTAAATGAAAGTAACCTTAAATTAAAAACACCTGTCAAGACTGCGAAAATAGGACTCGCTTTCAAGTTTCCACTGAGGAGATGTGCCTCACTACTCGTTGATAAAAATATGTTAATTTCGCTTTAACACTTAACTAATTTTACGTTTTTTATCGCATTCGCCAACGACGCTTCGAGTACTTTACAGCGCACATGTTCACGGTCCGTAATGAACGCAATAAAATCCGTAAGTACATAAATATTTCAGAGTATACAATAAATAGTTCAGTAGTATTACATTCAGGAAGACATTACGTGCGTGTATGATCTTATATCCAATTTAAAGAAAGAAGCACGGTAGCTCACCGCGAGGCGGTATATATTTTCAATTTACGTTCCGCGCCGGTCAGAAGGCTTAACAATAAGAGGCGACTACACAAGACGGCACTACCGGCCATTACGTATTCCGACCGCGCGCAGATCTCGCAGCGGAAGAAAACGCGAACGCGCCGCTCAATTCCATTCCAATGACTTCTCATTGCGAAAGCTTCGTCCGAGCTGCAGTATGAAAGTGGCAATGTGTCCTGCGCTTTGTGGATGATCGCGACTATGGTGGGGATGTGCGGTGCAGTGGGCAACAAAAAGGCATGAGGTAGACGTCATTGGCTGATAATTGTCGCTCCGGCGCTGCGCGTATCGCCCTAGATAAACCGTTTCCATCGTATTGTGCGTTCCCCGATAGCTTCCACAATGCACTTTGAATATTACTAATTAGGCTCTGTTTATGAGCTCGCGGCCATTGTTGAAATAATGAGATATTTATCTGGTCGTTGTCTGCAAATGAGATTTGCGATCCCGCTTTGTCGGTTGGCGAAATTGCTGGAGCTTTGTTCCTTGTGAAATATTATCTCTTTGGCGCCGGACTTTGTCCATAGCATTCGCAATGCCCGGTGTCCCCGCGATCTTTGTTGTATCAGATGGAACACGGAGATAGATCCCTAGGGAGTATTCTTCATTACTCCTTACAAGATTTTATTATGACTTAATGTTGGTTACATTTTGGACATGTTATTTCTGATACTACAAATTGTGTTATACAATGTAAGGAAGCGATAACATGAAGGAAATTGCGATGACTTTATAATAGGAAATATTTCAGAAACTTTCTTAAATATTCCGATGAACGAAATTTCCTATCCTTTTTAATACGTACATAATGTTAGTGTAGAAATGATCAAGAATTACTTTCCCTTTCTTACGTAGCAATTACATACGACTAAAATGTTACATTCATTTCACAATATTTACATTTAATGCATTTATAATTGTTTAATAATCTGCGTTTTATTAATAACAAAATCATTTCATCAATTTAAAACGCTAGACAATTGTCGGAGGTCCAAATACGCGACAAATACTTGAAACTCATTACAGTAATCCATATTACAAGGTGAAAAGTACATTCTCTTCTTGTTTACCAATTCCCTAGTCGCATATTTCAAAGGTATCCGGAGAATTCCTTCGAAGAATTTAAATATCTTGTTACAATTAATATGTAATTAACATTATCGCCACTGTTGCGTTCCCATTGCGCTGCATCGGCATCCGTAAGGTTTTCCGATGCGACCATTAAGCGTGTAATTATGCTGTGGAGTATTTTCTAGGATATACATTTACGATGTGCTTGATGTTTAACGTCACAATTTAAATTGTTACAAAGTTGTAAATGTGTTGTCATGCTGTTAATGGAGTATTGTAAAATACTTACATGTGAGTATTTATGTCCATTTTTTTCGGGTCTGTAATGACGATTTTACAGTGGTAGAGCCCGCAACATCTGTTGCACGAATGGGCCGGCTCGACCGCGGAAATACCACGACCTCACAAAACAGGCGTGAAGTAGAAGTATTCTGCGTTTCGTCTGACGTGTGGGGGGCCGGAGGGCTAATTTCAGTCCTCTTCCCCTTCCCACCTTTTCTTTATGAGTATAGGATGGGAACCGGTAGAGGATTGGACGGGGAGGGGATGAGGGGGAAAGCTAAATATCCTTTTTCATGTCTATCTCCTCTGTCCATTTAAGGTTGGCAACGCATCCGTAACACATTTGCTTGTTAAGGTCGTGGTATTATATAGGTCCAGTCGGCACATTTTTGCTCCATCTGCTATGTGTTATAAAAGTTATTCATTAAACAACCAAAATGTTTGTTGTGTGATAAAAGAATTATCTAAATTATTTAGTTAAATCGTACTATTACAAAAAAAAGTTGCTAAAATTTACGCACCAGTTATGTGTCTTTAGATAAAATCTCATTTCGTGTTTATTGCACAATGAATTGTAGCGTTTTATGTTAATAACTGAGGGCACGTGGGCGGCGAATGTCGAAATACTGACTAATCTGGCCGTGGGTTGCCAGCGAAAAAAAAAATGGCAATTTTAAATTATTCATGCTACCCACACCACCGTGCCCGGAATCAGTTCTACGTTTTTATCTTTATTTTATATTTCTACATTGTTAATTACTTAATTATTTATTATTATGAGGTCTTGTCGAATCTTCGCCCACTGGCAATCTAATACGTGCTCGCGAAATACATCATTGTTTAATATTAATAAAGATATTTCCAAATGTATTTGTCAAAGCCTCGTTAGCGGCGTTGTGAGCATTTCTCATTTCGACGTTTACAAAATTTCTTGACTCCTTGACGATTTAATATAATAAGCTTCATATTTATGCGACCAGTTTCGATTTTTTTTTATAGTACAAGGTGGCAAACAAGCAAGCGATTCACCCGATGTCAAGTGATCGTTACCCATAGACATCTGCATAACTAATGAGTTGCAGATGCGTTGCCCACCTATCAGAGGATGGCACAAACAGAAAATGGATATTTCCAATTCCTATACATCCCCTCCACCGTCAAGTTCTCATCCACTTCCCATCCTTTCCTTATAAGAAAAGGGTCGGGAGGAGAACCAGAATTAGGCCGCACCTCACTCTGTATATAAATTCTGTGTGATTCCATCTGGGTTACGGACATAATTGTTTATTTATTTTATTGTTCTATGTTATAGCTGTACTACTAGTAGTATTTTTTTTATATTTACAAAATCAAACAGCTCCTTTAAGTTACACGTATGTAGATAAGAAATACTTAAATGATAAACCTATTTATATTTTATTTAGCATACATCATTTAAAAGTTCTAACAGCCTGTTATCAAGCTGTGGACATCGAATTTAATCTAAACATTTTATATTTCCTCACAGATAAGTGTCAGACGTCCGTTAACATCGTTTCCGTTTCCAATTTGTTTATTTTTTAGCAAAATCCGTTATTTGCATGAATTCTACATGTGTGTCAGGAGCATGTTTAGATCTTAATAAATTTCTGTATTTATTTTTTAATTCTATCCCTACTAATATTATAAATGTGTATGTAAGTTTGTTTATTACGCTTTCACGCGGAAACTACTAAACCGATCATCATGAAACTTTGTACACATATTCTTGGAGGTACTAGAAGTAACATAGGATACTTTCATAAAATTTCATATTTCATAAAAAATAGTATATAAAAAGCGAAGTATGTATGTTCCCTATAGACTCCGAAATGGCTGGACCCGATTTCTATGAAATTTACAGGAATTGGCCAGATTGGCACATTCCAGTGTTTGGTAGCGATCGGATCAACATAATTAGTGGTACCCGGGCGAAGCCGGGGCGGGTCACTAGTACTATTATTTTTTTCTTCATTTTAATGTTGTAATGGCTGATTGGTATTTTTTTATAATGAATGAACTACTTTGACCACAATCCCGTGTGAAGTGATGTTCAGCAACAGCTTGTTTATTCTTCTCTTGGAGATGATGCATGAATGCCGCTGTCAACTTGTCCTAAAGCTTTGGCGTACGTACGATGAACGACGGATCGAGTTTAGCGACTCTTTAAAATATATTCAACGCTATTAAAGTTGTGTTATTTCTATCAATTAGGATATTTTATAGCTTTTTTAAATTTAGTCTGTATTCGGCTACTATTATTTATTTGTTTAAGATCGGAATAGGACTAAGTTAAGCTAGACAGATAATGTAAATCTTAGATTTTCTAGGTTATAAAGTTAGGGTTATACAGTTACGTGAGCGGTGGTATATATATTTTTTAATAGAATAAAGAGGCAAACGAGCAAGCAGCACCTAATATTAAGTGACTACCCATAGACATCTGCAACAAGCTAATGAGTTGCGTTGCCTTCCTTTAATGGTAAGAGGAGGAGACAAACAGAAAGAAAAACATATTATTTCAATATTTTTCTTTTGAAGAAGAGGACTATAATTAGGCCTCCGGCCTCCATGTCATCAGACTAAACCCAGATTACGTCTACTTCACGCCTGGCCTCTGTGACGTCGTGGTGTTTCAGCGGTTGAGCAAAATTCACACAAAAGAACAATTCGTGCAGTAAATGTTGTTGCGGGCTCTACCATCGCGAGAGACCTACTCCTTTTCGGAACTGTCTGTCCTTTTCGTACGAGAGTTTGCGTTGGGTACATCTCCGTGTTAAGAGCTAGTCTATGTCAACTTTTTTCGATTCTCCAACATATATCATATAATATTTGCACAGAAAAAAAACAAATTATATATAAACAATATATAAAAGCTAATTATCATTCATGCATAAGTAATTCCAACATAAAATTAATGAAGTATCTATAAAGAATTCTGACTCACGTGACGACAGCTAATGAATTCATAAACGAGTTAAAATCGTTTCACGTTCATCGATTATGAATGGAAATATCGATTTTAGAATATGTTGAAAGATCGTCAATTTACAACATCCCAATGGAGTAACATTCACGACAAATTGCAATCGCGACTCATCTCGCGCGACCGTCGTTAAGGAAGCGATCGCATCGATACTACGAAAGTGAGACATCGCGAATTACAATCGATTACTCGCCGAGGTGAAATCACTAGTGTCGGCTCTGAGCACCCCGCCCATGCCCCGGCGTGAATATCGACTTATTAAGTCATTATCGACGTCGTTTGCACGTCCGAATAGTGAAACTTCAGGTAATTGGGGTCATCGCGAAAGCTTGATTTTCATGTTTCGTTATTGTGTTTTTTTTAACAAGCATTAATTGGCAAGACTTCCGAAATACATCTGAGGAGTCACAGGTTGCAGAGGATTGAATTAAATGTACTTGAACTTGTGTTGGATTGGATCTTTTGTTCGTCGATCAATTCTGATCCTATATCTATCATATCTCCTTTGTTATAATTTAAAAATTGTTTTAGCTGTCTAAAATCTAACCCTTGACACCTTTTTAGGGTGCCGTACCCAAAGGGTAAAACGGGAGCCTATTAATAAGACTCCGGTCCGTCCGTCTGTCTATCTGTCCGTCTGTCTCCGGGCTGTATCTTATGAACTGTGATAGTTGGACAGTTGAAATTCTTACAGATTATGTATTCCTGTTGCCGTTATAACAATGTACAATAGACATGATTTTTGCCGTTTTTATGGATAATGGTAAGGAACACTTAGTGCGCGAGTCCGATTCGCACTTGGCCGGTTTTTTGTTCGTGGGGAAATGCCTTCGCATATTCGAATCTAAGGGCACAGAAAGCTGAATTATGTCGCTTTCGCAACCTTTGACACCTAGTTCAACTCCTTTAAGATTTGTTTTAAGAACCCTATGTCCTTAAATGTCGTAACTATCTCCACCAAAATTGTCTAGTGGTTTTTATATTATCACATTTCATGATATTAGTTCGGACACTTTAATATTTTTCTGTAATATAAGATCAGTATGTTATTGTTCAAGCTCTAATCGATTCTGACTCCATCTATCAGTTAAAGAAGTAAAATAACATATTTTACATGTATATACATGTTTACACCTAGATGGCGTTTATATGTCAGTGAACGCAGTATAGTTATGTTTTGTGAAATTGTAAATAAGCTTCTATTGTAAATAATTATATTGTCTTGCTCTGAAATGCTGCGTTTTATTCTGAAGACAAAACGGGGTTGTTTTGGACGGAGTCTGTACAGTTAAAGTTTTTCTCACATCACATTTTTTAAGTCTAGTCTAGTTTTTTTAGTTTGGGCATGTTGAAAGGATGAATGAAGACACAGTAACGAAACAAATTTATGTTGCAAAAGTGAGTGGCAGTGTTGGTAGGGGACGCCCAAGGAGAACTTATATCGACCGGATTAGTGATATACTAAAGAAGGGCGATATAAGGACTACCCGTAACCGACGAGCATGTATGCGTAGATATATGGATGTAGAAGCGAGAGAGGTGTGCCAGGATCGCGCTAAATGGAAATGCATTATCTCTGCCTATCCCTCTGGGTTACGGGCGTGAGTGCATTTTTTTTAAGTCTGATTGATTTTCCAGCAAAAATTGTAATACGATAAAATATTTCGCTAACGATTTGGTTGGCGTGTTCGAGCGCCATTTTTCTTTTACAATTCAATCTGGTTTCCAATTAAAAAGACTTATTGGTTTATACGTTTTTTTTTATTCTGCCAAACTCTTTAAAAAAGTTAAAGCGATAAAGTGTAAGTAGGTGAGAATTAGCTGCACCTCATAATCAAGTACCCGCCTGTCATTGAACATTACAACCTAAATATTTTAAATATTAACTTCATATAGCAAGCTTCAGTTTTAATACACTGTGTAAGTGTAATAAACTTTTTGACGGATTAAAAAAAAACAAGTTTGAAATCTGAAACAATTGGAATACAAAACATAAATTAAACTTCCGTTTAATTTTTGTACAGCTTTACTAATAAGGTTATTCTGTACCGTTTCAATGAGGATTGTGCAAAGAGATTTCTTGTAATGTAAATTTTCAGGGATAAAATTTCTGAGAGCTTATTTCTATTATACAAACACACACATAGACACAAAGAACAATAAAAGGCACAATGTACTTACACGAAAAACAAAATAGGGGTTAGTGTGTACATACATTTACAAAATCAAACAGGTCGCGTGGGTTGTAATATTAAAGTAATTGTGTCCACCTGCGATCAAAAAACAATTACCTCGCAAAACTTTCTTCTTCCGTATGTGCAATTTAATTGAAAATAACTACGTATCGTGGGCTAGTCATCCTCCCCCTGTCAATAGCTATAATCAATTGTCGGTTGTGCGCCGTGGCCATCGTTTCTTGAGATTCGGGGAAACGAAATTTCGTGTGTAATTATCGCTTCTACACGTCACAGAGACGACACTGCGCGCGTCAATGGCATAACTCACCGGGGTAATAACACGCCGCGCATCGCGCATCCCTATAGAACCGTGTGCCAGAGCGTGTGGTCCAATTCACAACCTCATTGCAGTATTCACAAAATAGTGATAAAAGGTTTTTTAATAGAAGGTAGCGAACCAGCGAGCGGTTCAACCTAATATTAAGTGACCGCTACTCATAGGCAACAAGCAAATCGTTAGTGGACAGTGGCGGGGATAAACAGAAAAGGTTATTTTCTTTTCCCCCTCTCCGTCAAATCCTCTTTCCCTCTCCAGCTTTTTCTAATAGGAAAAAGACCACTCATCCCTTTCTTATTAAAAAGCGTGGGAAGGGGAAGATGATCAGAGTTAGGGCCCCGGCACCTCACTCATCAGACGAGACACAGAATACATCTACTTCACGTTTCTTCTGTGTCTCACCGGTCGAGCCGGCATATTCTTGTAACAGATGCTGTCGTGGGATCTACCACTGTTAATTCTAATCCCCATCTTCTCTCTTCCTTCTGTTCTTTTCCTCGGGAATGTTTCGGATGACTACGCATCTACAACGTATTATTTTTGAAGAAGAATACGGCAGACGGGCAAACGGCTCACTAGATGTTATGTGATCGCAACTACCCATCAACATCTGCACCAATCCCAGATGCTTTGCCAGCCTCTTTGTTGTGGGACTGGATGGAATAAGGCCTGTGAGGTCACTATAATATACCGGTCGAGCCAGTCGTTTTCGGCACCCAGTGGGTTATTATCGCTACAGCGTAAAACTCACGGCGTTGCGTAACATCGCAACCGTTCATTAAGGTACGCATTTCGGATAATTGCGCGTTGATAAAGCAAGCAAATTGTCCGCGAATTACCTTCGGGCCGCGCATGATGGATATCGGCGCGCCCTACAAACCGTCGCGACTGATGCCTCCGACACTTCGAGGCCTTACACTTTACATGTTATCGCTCGAGAGGTCAAGGATGAGTCCAGTTTGTGGCATTGTGTTGTAACATGGAGCCTAGTGTCCACCTGTCGCTTGAAGTAAACCTTACCGTTTATCTTCTTGAGGTTTCTCTTGATTAGAATGAACTAATATGCTTTGTTATCGTATAATTGAGTGATAAAATATTGGGTACAATGACAGTGGTAATTCATATAAAGAAAGAACATCTCGAACACGAACGATCAAGTATTGTACTCAGAGTTTGAATCATTACCTAAAAAGCTATGAGCAGAAGAAAAAGTGTGACCAACAGTGTTTTTATTCATAGTGTCCAATATAATAGTGTGGTCCAATACGCATTAATTAACAACGGTCACTATTAAACAATGGTCCGTTTGAACAGATCCAATGTCTAGCTATGACAATTTGAAGCCTGAAGCATGGAAAGCCACTTCATTGTTTATTACCGTAATAATTGCTGATCATTGACTTGTAATTATAATCGTAATAGCTTTTGGCGACACGTTAAAACATGCTATATCATAAAATCATTTTATAACGAACAATTTTTAACTTTATTATATACGGTTGAAGTCGAATTTTGATCAGACCTTTCATGTTTTTATAGCAGCGTGTTTGCTTTAACATAACCGCTACGAATTTTCGCATCCAATTTACTTTAATGGCTTCACCTGTCCCCCTCTTGCTGGAGATTTAAGTACCTGTGGGAGTGAGAGGATGAATAAAAAAGGCATAAATCGACAATGTAAAATTTAACGATATAATCTGTGTGATGCTGTCAGTGATGGCGGGAAGACGAGTCGACCGCGAGGCCGGAACGAACTGTTATTGTTTCTTAGAAGCTTTTTTCGAATACAATCATTTGTTAGCTTATCTCTGAACAGGGAATGTTTCATGTAAATATAATGTTATTGTGCACATTTGTGTATTAAGATAAGAGAGATTTCCAATACTTTTTGAGGGTGGAAGTAATTGTTATTTGGTAAGCGATTTATGTTTGCAAATATTTTTGCGGTTCTGTTTATAAACAAAGTTATCTCTTAGATTTGTCTTGAAGTTGTTTCGAATTCGCAGTATTAGAGCAAATGGGTTTTAAGTAGCAGATTCTATAATAGGTTAACCCCTCAGCAAACAAACTAATAAAGTGCGATAAATAACTCCGTTCTAAACAAGGTTATTTTATACTATAGATATGTTATACGAAAAAATGAGTCCCAAAGACAGTGATAGCAACATTAACTCATGTCAAATGGCGTAACAAAAATAATAAGAAAAAAGAGGACAGCTAGTGTTTGTCACTTAAGCGTAAATGTAACACAACGTAAGCTATAGAAAAATCATTCTAATTAGTACGCTTTTCGAGTCTTCACTTTTCGACGGCTAATGGCTTATCTATTGTATTATAATATCATTGGTTCTAATAATATTATCTACTCTATCCTTCTATTCTGTAGTGTTCTGATACTTTCCCGGTGACGCCCGCCCTTTACTGCTCCAGGAGCAACTACGTGATTCTACCACTGTTGCAAGTATGGTCTGGGTGAAAGTCTTGTCTGGTGATATGTAATCTGTTTTGTTTTATGTTTTAGTCATTCAAAGGTTAATCAATATGTAATAATCACTTTTTTGTACTGTCCCCACCTCCGTTTGTGTGCCTTAAATCGAATCTAGGATGATTCGATCCCCAGTCCACGAAAATATTAGTGCCATTTATGGCCACTAACTGTGGTGTTATATTTTAAACTTACAAGGATCTAATCTACCTTGGAATAGATGCGATGGAAATGCTTACGTCTATGTTGTTCTGTAGCACACCATCGTAGTCAACTCGACAGCGATCCGTCGCTACATAAAGCGAATGTTTTGCTTCTCAATGACTCACAGAATGACTTCATCTGAGGCACGAACGTGTCAAATTAACAAACACTGCAAAGCTTTTGATAATGTGCACGTATAAAATGTGCAGGCATTTTTAATGCGGTCAATATCTCTAATCTCTACGTACGTGTAATTAAAAAGACGATGTGCTTAGGTATATTGAAATACGATATTATTGGTCGCCACTTCAAATAATAAGGTGAGTGGAATGTATGTGTCACCGTAAAATTGTTACCGTTAATTTAAAATCTCACTATATATCATTATAATAATAATGTTCCCCACTGCAGGGACACAGGCCTCCTCTCCGAGAGAGGGAATGAGCCGTAATCCACCACGCTGCCCCGGTGCGGGTTGGTGGATGTCACATGTCTTCGAATTAATAGAGCAAAAGCATGTAGGCCTTTTTTAGAATGTTCCCCACTGCAGGGACACAGGCCTCCTCTCCGAGAGAGGGAATGAGCCGTAATCCACCACGCTGCCCCAGTGCGGGTTGGTGGATGTCACATGTCTTCGAATTAATAGAGCAAAAGTATGTAGGCCTTTTTTAGAATGTTCCCCACTGCAGGGACACAGGCCTCCTCTCCGAGAGAGGGAATGAGCCGTAATCCACCACGCTGCCCCGGTGCGGGTTGGTGGATGTCACATGTCTTTGAATTAATAGAGCAAAAGCATGTAGGCCTTTTTTAGAATGTTCCCCACTGCAGGGACACAGGCCTCCTCTCCGAGAGAGGGAATGAGCCGTAATCCACCACGCTGCCCCGGTGCGGGTTGGTGGATGTCACATGTCTTCGAATTAATAGAGCAAAAGCATGTAGGCCTTTTTTAGAATGTTCCCCACTGCAGGGACACAGGCCTCCTCTCCGAGAGAGGGTATGAGCCGTAATCCACCACGCTGGCCCAGTGCGGGTTGGTGGATGTCACATGTCTTCGAATTAATAGAGCAAAAGCGTGTAGGCCTTTTTTAGAATGTTCCCCACTGCAGGGACACAGGCCTCCTCTCCGAGAGAGGGAATGAGCCGTAATCCACCACGCTGGCTCAGTTGGGGTTGGTGGATGTCACATGTCTTCGAATTTGGTGGTTCTAAGAACATGCCATTCCTCCCGATGTTTTCCTTCACCGTTTTTGAGCAGTGGTGATGAAATAAATTACACAAAGTAAAGCGCCTGCCTGGGTTCGAACCCGCAACCTACAGTACGTAAGTCAGGGCCTAAACCGCTGAGCCACCATATATCATTATAAACTGACGGATTATTGTGAACTGAACTAACCAATTACACTTTGTGTATCTGTACGTTTTATTGTGACTGAAAGTTCACTGTTTGCTTAGAGGAGGCATTTACAGCTACACCGGGCTCGAGGCGGCAAAAAGTCAGGATATACTATCTCAAGTTTAATCAATTTTAAGACGAAGAATAGTATTTAAAATGTATGTTTCTAAAACAATATGCTCTCCAGATCAACGTAACTACTCTTATAAACGTGATCTTAAATTTTTTTTAGTTAGGTATTGTAAATTAGTGCTTATGTTGATTCGGTCACAGCGCCACTCAACAACTGTGATTGTGGTCAAACCCTAATCTATTCAATATATAAAATGTTACATGTCTCGCTTATTTTCTCCCGGTCATTAATACAATCGCGGGGTATACAGAATTTAAGGCAAACTCCAGTACAGTGAGGTTGTGTGGGCAGAGTACACAGAGAGGTGTAAAGTGGCACAAAAGCTTGGTGGCCGGTCGCTCATGCCGGTCATTGTGGCCCGCCGCGCGCCGGACAATGTTAATACCGCGGTTATGATGATAAATGTGCACCACTATATTGTTGTCACACGCGCGTACCGTTAGCATATGCAGAACTTTAATTTAATTAATTGAACTTAAACATATCTCCCACGATTATGATAATTTTGATCAGTGAGCACGGATAACTTCTAATTAAACATTGATACAATTAGTGCAAACTTTACGTCCACTTGAAAGTAATGATTTAAACGCAGTAAAACTATAAAAAACCGACTTTAATTTGCGAAAATTCTGAATAACTCTCTGTTAACTTCTTATCGGTTGGGAATAAAATTTAAGTGGACCAATTTAATAAAATGTAAAAAGTGATTATTCTGTGATAACGTGGGAAGATAGCGATATGCCATGAGATATTTAGCATTTTTAGAGATCTACAATTCTTTCATACATCATTTTTATGTGTGTCCTATAGTTAAGCCTACGTTAGCCAAGAAAGTAAATGTCAACTTTGTCAATATGTATTATTAAGAACTACTGGTCGGATCTTTATTTAACACAACGAGAACTACCTGTTAATTAAAAAAAGAATCAACGAAATCGGTTCACCAGGAGCGGAGTTCCGAGGTAACAAACGTACAAAAAAATACAGACGAATTGAGATTCTGTTCGTTTTGTAAGTCGGTGAAAATATGATTAGGAAAGGAATTTATATCCCTCCTAATATTATAAATGTGAATGTAAGTTTGTTTGTTACGCTTTCGCGCGCAAAACTACTCAACCGATCATCATGAAACTTTGTACACATATTCTTGGAGGTATTCGAAGGAACAAAGGATACTTTTTTTTGGGGAACATTCCCTGTAGACTCCAAAACGGCTAGACGGATTTCGATAAAAATTACAGGGATTGTCCAGATTGGTACATTCCATTGTTTGGAAGCGATCGGATCAACGTAATTAGTGGTACCCGGGCGAAGCCGGGGATAAATCGCTGACTGCGATCGCTTGAGAAACACTTATTCCATTACATATCTTATCAATTGTATGCTTATTCGTTATCGCATATTTTATATAAAAAAAACAAGTTGACAAGCATATGCCGTAAACATATCTCACAGTGCAAGACTATGAATAATGCAAGGACAACTGTATGCGCCGTCTTTGCCGACTGTACTCGGGTGTGAATGGTTTTTGTGTCGGGGTACGTTGCCTTTGGTGAGAAGTTTGCCCGGATCCATCGTACCTGAGGATACCAGGACTCCATGCTCATTAATTTGGGCTTTTTGAATAGTACAGATAATATTTTAAGTTATTATCCGGAGTCAGGTAATTAACTTTCTGTCTAATCGTCCGAATGTAGTGAGGCGAATAACAGACAGCGCTTGTTGGTCCTGTCTATGACGTACAAGTTTAGATAGGGTAAAACTCGATGTAGCTGTACACGACTTCTACGTCAAGGGTCGGTAAAAAAATTACCCATAATGCTGTCATATACTGCGAATAGATCACACGTGCACTACATATTGATTTCCAATTAGTCCTATTTGATACACAACATTAAGTCCTCTTCCCGCTATTTTCAAGGCACACGTAGCTGCCGCTTGTTCAACTGATGGGCTGACAGTGTAATGCCTAACATTATAATAGATTTATAGACTGAACTTTATACTGTTAGTCGTTTTTTTTTACGTCAAGTTGACAGTGTAGAGTGTCGCTAATTCTCCGCCTCACATTCCGTGCTTGTACATTGTATGCACAGTACCAGAAACACGTTGAATACATAGGTTTATGTTAGTTGTATATATATTTAGTTCTACACACATACAGGCATCTAGCCGGCTTTATAGTGACTATAAAATCTTCCTAAAGTTATTTTGGACGGCGTCATCAGGATTCTTGTAGTTTTGTTTAGTAACGGTAAAGGAAATATTAATCATTCATTAAAGGCATTTAATTTTCTACTGCTGTTACTGCTATTAGGCGTTATTGTTAATATTATAATTAAATTACTTGTGATTGATTGATATTTCTTTGAACTTTTGGTAAACTTTTTCCATTTATTTTTCTTGTATTCATTTTTTTTGAACTATTGTCGCGCCTTTTCACCTGTTTTGAGTTTTCACTTATGTCGGCAATCCTTATGATTGCTAAAGCAAATGAATTCTATCAGCCCTTTATATTGCAAACTTTTAACTCGATCGGACGCACAGAAGTTATTGAAAATTACATCGTAAGAAAAAAAATAACATTAAATATAGATACGTAGTGTTAAAAAGTACCCATATTGTTCAATTAGATTTTATTCTTCAAAAATTTAAACCTGAATAGTCCGCTGAATGTACCACCTTGCCTTCATACCAAATAACACAACTGAAAAACTTTTAAACGGCAGACACGCAATACGATTGCAGAATGTATTACGCTTTCGAAAAATGTTACGCCGACATTTTATTGATAAAAAAAATAAAAAAAATAGAGCGTGTTACGCTTGAACAATTGAAGAGATCACCTTGTTAAAACCGTTTACCGTTCTAAGGACGTAATATTTTGTCTTTTGAACGTTTTACTTGGGATAATTTACGGCGCGCTAAATATTATTCTAGTCATACTGTTTCGTAAATTCTATCTATAATTGTTTCAGTAAATGATATCGGTATTACGAATGCTTATACAAGGTAATTAAGTAAAGTAATTTACGTCATAACTTGAAAAAAAATGCACAGGGCCGACCACAGATCATTTTACCTCATAGCGTTTATTTCTGCAGTGAACATTATGTGTAGATATTTAAATCGTTCGTAAATGACTGCTGAACTCGTCTGACATACACCCTAGTGTCTACGCTTTAACGCTCTTTGTCACTCATTAAAAAAATACCAATACCCTACTTACCCTCCTTTCAAATAAAAATGACAATTAAAAACTACGTCATAAAGATTGAAATCCTATAGCTACGTTCATAATCAACGACGTGCCCGCGTGGTGTATTGTGCACGTATAAACATGAATGGTCTAGTTTGTATCATTGATTCGCTTTTAGATTCAGTAGGCTCAGGCTCGGCCCTCCAGGGCACCCTCGAATCGGAATGCTAAACGCGTAATGAGTGACAGCCCAAGCCGAGGTCCCCTCTCGGGGGCCCTTGAGCTGAGTCACTCCATGGAGCATCCGCCGAAGCGACCTAAGAGCTCGGCAGCCTCCCAATCCGGGACGGACAGTAATCTCAGTTGATGTTAATAATAAATTAATAAATTGCGCTCACGCCCGTAACACATAGTTGTAGGCAGAGATCATGGAATTCGATTTGGCGCGATCTTTGCACACCTCTTCTACATTCATACCTCTACGCATACAAGCTCGTCGGTTATTGGTGGTCCTTATATCGCCCTTCTTATTAAGCCTATCTAATCGATAAAAGTTCACTTTCGCTACATACATTTGTTTCGTTACTCTCTCTCATTCATACTGAATGTATTGCCCGAACCACCTAAGCAAACCTTTCTCAATTCTAGTCTTATAATACTTTTCCCTTATAATGCTCTATGTTAAGAATTTATGATCGGATCGCTTTTACATTTGTTTGAAGACAAACTGATATTTAGTGGAGTAATTTTATTCTTGTTGGGTTGTGTATTGATTTAGACTGAGGCAGTTGTACAAGGATTCTTCATTATCGAAAATTATTCTTGTTTCCATGGTTTACAGATATAAGTGCTTATTAATTTATTGTTGGAAACTCATCACGGTTAAGAACATTTACTAATACCAAGATTTGTTGCTTATTAAACTTTTTAAAATGTTTCTACATTAAATCTTTGTCTATGGTATGTAATATCTAGATAATCTGTTTTAAATCCAAGCTGTTGGATTTCGTTAAAATGACAACAAACAAACAAAAAGGTAACATTATATCTTATCTTTTAATCATAGTTAAAAGTAGTGGCGCGTGCTTCTTACGTTAGCTTTAGTTCGGTATATTATACCAAATATGGCGCACTGTTATAAACATGACTGAGACCGGAGGAGTTGCGTCATTATCATTTAAAACCATGACTTATATTTATTTAAATAAAAATCATATTTGATGTATAATGTACTGTTACAAATGTTTTGGCATCCGAATCAGAAATTATCGGAAATCCGTATTAAAAAAGATATCCGAATCTGAGATCGATTTATAAGTTTTGGATGATGTCAATTTATTTTCGCATTTTTATTTACATAACATTTGAAAGTGTCTTCAATTATCAGGAATTTATGTGACTGATTGTACCAAATAACCTAGAAATAAACTCTAACTATTACCCATTTATAATTCACTTTTACAGTTTTTTAAAACATGAAAACCGAAACTACCGATTAATCCGAAATAATTATATATCAGTATCCTTATCGGGATATTTCGAATCAATAACGTCTGCTCACCTTTACAAACCTCCACTCCTTTTCTACCCTCTGCCTACTTAAAACATAATGTTTATTTGCAAATCTAATTAATTGTTCCATTTACAGGTTGGTAGTGCTGAGTGACGTCTTAAGGTCTGTTAATGCATGGGTGTGATTTTTAAATACATATTTGATTTAATAAAAAACATTGCACTTTTTTATAGGATAAGTTGGCAAACGAGCAAGCGGGTCACCTGGTGTTAAGTGACTAGTACCCATAGACATCAACAAGAAGCAAATGAGTCGCAATGCGTTGCCTACCTATAAAAGAGAGATGAGGGGATGGACATAAAAAAAATCTTATCTATCCCCTCCCCGTCCAATCTTCCTTCCCATCGTGTCCTTATTAGGATAGGATGAGAAAGGGAGGAGGACTGAAATTGGACCTCCGGCACCTCACTCATAAGGCGAAACTGAAACAAACTTCTACTGCACGCCTGTTATCTGTGAGGTCGTGGTATTTCACCGGTCGAGCCGGCCAATTCGTGCAACAGATGTTGTTGCGGGCTCTACCACTGTTAAAATGGAGTACTTGGTAATGACATTGTTATATCATGTAATAAGCCCGACAATTTATTGCAGACTGTTCAAAATGATAACAAACAGATGGGCTGGAGTGATTGACAACATATGTCCGACTAATGGGCCAGCTCGACCGGTGATACACCACAACTTCACAGAAGACAAGCGTGAAGTAGAAGTATCCTGTGTATTTTCTGATGATTGAGGTGCCGGAGGGTTATTCTATCGGATTTGTCGGAGAAGGAGTTAAATAGGAAAGTCAAATGTCGTTTTTTTCTGTTTGTCCCCTCTACTGTCTATTAAGGGTAGGCAACGCATCTGCAACTCATTTGTATGTGCATATGGGTAGCGATCACTTAATATCGGGTGCACCGCTTGGGCGTTTGCCTTGCAAAATAAAATAAGATATTATTGTTTTATTTATTTTGGGCGACTGTTCGTAATATAAATAATTGTAAACGTTTCACAAACAATAGACGCGAACAACGTTTGGCTTACGTGGGCAGCGTCGGGCGGATTGTTAACAGAGAAATTGTGTCAACGCGCGACCTCCGCCGAGACATGTACCTTATAAATTATAGCTACACATATAAAATTAACACAACTGTCCACTTGTGCGAATCACGCGTTATCTTTTATCAGTATCATATTTTAATCGAGTTTTGAAGTTCCCGAACCCCGGTCATAATTAAACAGTGATCAACTTTGTTCATGTCTCGGGACATTAATAACACACACTTAGAGTTAGGTGTTCTGGGACTTAAGTTACTTAGATGACAACTTATAAGACAACATTAGGAAAATATGAGGCCCTTTCTCCCTTTGTGACTCTATTTTCTGTATATTTGTCATGTTTATAAATCAGATTAGAAATCAGGTTAGTCTGTAGTTGCCGACAAAGTTAGATTACCCCTTTCAGTTAAAGTTATATATATTATAGGTGATCATGATTGAGAATTATTAATAGTTATTAATAATTATTAATAATTACAGATGTTCAAGGAAAATACAAATGAGTTATTCCTTTTACCGGTTATTATTAATAATGTCATGTTACTTGTAAATTAGATAAATTACAATCTCTGTAAATAATTACCAAATTACTGAATATTTATATGTTAGCTTACTTTTTATACGCCCTACGGTATATCTACGGTAATATTAGCAACTAAACTAAAGTGAAATGCTAGCTTATTTGTGTGTGTTTGTGTGTATCGCATTTCAAACCATCTCAGGTGTGATTGTCAAAATATGCAGCGACATCTGTGGTGCGGTCGGAGCGCAGGCAGTGCGGATCAAGGCTGCGAATGCTCCGCATCTGGGTCGCGGGACCGGTCGCGCGGCGCCGCGTAGCGCCTCGACACCGCACCGCCGGACAAATTAACATTTCTTTTTATAATTCCACTTAATTGACCACCGAAATTTAGGGCGTTTGCAATAGTCGTGTCCTCTTGCTTATATTTGGGTCATGTTAACAGCATCGCGCGTTGTGTCGCTCTATATTGAAATGAAAGTTGTAAGTTCGCAATTGAAACTTTAAAGTCCTTTACTTTAAATTTGTTTATTGCAGTCTATATTACAGACAATTAGAAATGGATGTGGATGGATATTACGGTAAGGGTAGGCCTAAGAAAATATACATCCAGTTTGTATGAAATATGACATGATTAAGAATGGAGTGACGACTGAAATGATGGATGGTAGATCGAAACGAAACCGACAACCTGTTCTGCCGACCACACAAAGTGGGACAAGAGCAGGGATGCTGATCTCTATATTATAGAGCTAGATAAAATTAACTAAGATAAAACTAACTAAGATAAAACTTACGCCAGTATCTCAAAGGGGTATGATACGAGCTAGTATTCAGACATCTACGCAGTTGGATCTGAAGGGTACTCTTAATTCCGACGTCCTTGTCGGTCTAAAGGTAGTAGTGAGTTATCCATTGTATCTTTGTAATTTTTTTGGCTCAATGTTATATTTTAAATAATTATTATATAAGGGGGATCACCGGTGTGTACCTTGAACGGTGTAATTTGTCCAGTTATGTCAAATGTCAGGTAAGATTGGAAGGATGTCAGGAGTGCGATGCGATGTGCCAGGAATTATAGAAACCAATACTGCAGGCCGTCTTTGATGTACTGATACAAAATTTTATACAAATCTAGGTCGCACGCGTCATTAGCACTAGCCGCGACTAGGTAAATTGTTGTACTTCTGTACAAACTTCAAGAGTAATTGTTCAATTAAAGTTACAATTATAGTCTTTTAATCGGTGACACGACCTCTAATCGTACTTTGTGATTTTTCCTCAAATATCTTGTCGAATGCGCAACTTTGTATTGAGTTTATAATTGTTGCAAATGCCATTGCACAATTGTTGAATAGCAAAATGATCTAAATGATTTGTGCATTATGTTTTGGTCTTCGAGTAGTTGTTATCGTAAAGAATTGCCTTTAAAAGAACATTACAATTTACACGACATTTCAATGCGACGGAAAGACGGTTGTAGTATTTTTATTCTTCTATTGAAAACTGTCTCTAAACAAGTCATGTAAACAAGTAAGTATTTTGCCAAACTAAATTTTAATGTTACATAAATTGGCGAAACTTGATATTTAATCCATAGTTTTAAGTTATGACAGCTCAGAGTTCACGGTCATTTTCGAGTCGGAACTTTGAAATGAAATATAAAATTAGTGAGCCTGTAACCCAAAGGGATAGGCAGAGATTTTAGATTTCCAGTTAGCGCAATTCTGGCACACCTCTCTCGTTTCTTCTACATCTGTACATCTACGCATACAAGGTCATCGGATACTCCTTATATCGTCCGTCCTTCTTTAGTATGCCAGTAATCTGATGGATATAAGTTCGGAACTTTGATTTACAGCTTAAATCAAGACTGGGATCAGAAGACGATCTAACAGGTTGTACACATAATAATTGATGCTGAACAAAGCTTTGTAGTTCTCGTACTAATCTTAAGTCTGCATGTGTAAATAGGTTGTTAATTATAAAGATACTCAGGTTTAACTGTACAGTTAGCAACTTAAGTTATGTTAATCAACTCATTAATAATGTACTAGATCATTAACTAGCTTTAGTCGTTTATAATGCCTTAGAAACTAATACTTGGCATCTTTGGATGGATTACAAATTTAACTTTTATGCTTCAAGTAATAAGGTTTTCTATTGAAGCATGGCTTTTAATAATTGTATTTTCATTTATGTACAGATACTCGTACAGTCGACGAAAAACAAATCGAGGCCTAAGGTAAGTCTTATTTTTTTATTATATTATTATAAACAAACTGATTCCTACCATCCCTACTAATATTATAAATGTGAATGTAAGTTTGTTACGCTTTCACGCGAAAACTACTCAACCGATCATCATGAAACTTTGTACACATATTCTTGGAGGCATTAGAAGTAATATAAGATAGTTTTTATGAAAAAAATAGTATATACAATGCGAAGTATGTATGTTCTCTATAGACCTACAGACTCCAAAACGGCTGGACCGATTACGATGGATTTTACAGGGATTGTCCAGATTGGCAAATTCCTATGTTTGGTAGCGACTGGATCAACATAAATATTGGTACCTGGGCGAAGCCGGGGGTGGTCAGTTACGTATAAAAGTGGTAATTAGAAATTTAAAAAGCATATATTTTTTCAAAGTCAAAGTGAGACAAAAATATAGCGTTTACTCTTATTAAAAAGAATAAAAAAGGCTAAAATATAAGAGAAATATTATATAAGTGATCTCACAAAGCAGCAGAAACTGGTTTGTCATGATTTATGAGACTCTAAGTGACCGGCAAATTAGCCATTATAACTGGCCACAGCAATTACCCGGTGCCCTAGAGCCGCGGCGTAATGTGTAATAGCATCTGGTGCGCGCATCAACAGATCCTACGTCAACTGTCCGGGCCGAGAGGAATGCCTTCCGCGTTTTACAATATGTGAAGATATTTAAATCCTACCTTTGATTACCAGGCTGTCTGAGTATTGAGGTCTGGAGGAATCCAAGAGCATTGCCAACTTTACGATTCGCTTCACACCCACGACTCTTCCAACTTAACCTTTGATAGCCTAATAACTGGGTTAGCCGAATAAACATGACATAATTAAAGAAAAGGATTGAAAGGCGACGAAGCGTGCAGCATATTCGATTTAACATCCAATACAACAGCGTCAATGTTTCAGTCCAAATAAGAAAATAGAAACTGTTGCTAAACACGTGTGTACGTATCGAGACCACATCACTACATGACACAAGGTGGGACGGTGGTCAAAAACTAGTAAATTCTTATAAAAAACATAAATACCAGATTAACATCCCAAAATCACTGTAGAGGCAAAGATACGTTGGTTTAGAAACTCACTTTCCTACAGCGACTTTAAGACCGTAAACATTTGTACGTTGTAGATAGTATGGCTTAGTGCGACCTTTGTATTGAATAAATGGAACCTATGGACATGACGTATGTATGTACCCTCAATACAAATATTTACGTCATAACTACGAAATAATTCGCAATTTGTAGTTATTATTTTGATAAAATTTTACGTCATTCCAATTTACGCGCGCACAATGAGAGCATTTTCCTTTATCGAACTATTTTAAGCAGTTTGTTGTGTGGCCATAAAGTTAGCGTTATATACTGAAATTTCTCTTTAACATCTCGATACGATTAGTGTTTGTTCAATGGAACAGCTAACTATTGGAGTTGGATGCGCATGCGCTTGTTATCAATATCTATGCTCGCGGAGCGCCAGGGATTGTGACGATAATTGAGAATTACTTCCGTTTCCGCCGTAGCGCCCATTGTTGGAGCAGTTTGGGGCCATGAGACTTAGAATCTGATCACTAATTAAATGTGATCCCGAATCGAAAGATACGTTTGCATATTCAATTGTATTTATATTCGCGTACTGGTCAAAAATATTAGTAAAAAAGGGAATTTTGATACTTTGTTACCATTTTATTCCTTATGTCAGCCATGTTTTTAGTTATTTTCGACTTTGAACTGTTTATAATAAAACGTTATTTTCTGTACCCCTGACAATGTGTGTGCAATATTTCGTGATGCTTGATTGAGTCGTCAAGGAGTTGCAACAAACAAAGAAACACACATTCGAATTTATAATATCAGTGAGGATGAGGTAGGAAGAAAGGGCTATTAAAAGAACAGATGAAAAGAGAGTGCATGCGGCAGAAATGCAAATGATGAGATGGATGTGTGGAGTAACACGAATGGATAAAGTACGAAACGAGTATATTAGAGGAAGCCTGAAAGTAGCACGGATAGTGGAAAAGTTAAGGAGCAAAAGGTTAGCATGGTACGGGCATGTTATGAGGAGGGAAGAATGGCATGTGACAAAGAAAGTTTTAGAAATGAATGTAGAGGGATATGTCGGTAGGGGTAGGCCTAAGAAAAGATGGATGGATTGCGTGAAAGATGACATAATCAAGAAGGGAGTGACGACTGAAATGACGGATGATAGATTGACATGGAAGTCGAAAACTAAATATGCCGACCCCATATAAAGCGGGAAAAGGGCAGGATGATGATGATGAGGTAGGAAGATCTCGTTTCATTGTCATGTCTAATTATTGAGGGTAAACTAATAACTATTAAGTAGGCATTGAATCTTACTTAATCTTACTGTCGGTAATGGATATTATCTGGATATTACGCTTTAATATATTAAGAAGGTATTCATTAAATTGTTCATTAATTTTTTTAATATTCCCGCTGTCGCTTATTGGACATTGTTTTCGTGGCCGCAAATCTTTCACTCAGCTCTACACCGGTGGCAGGATAGCGGCTCCGTTGTTTACGTCATTGCAACAATTTACGGCGATGGAGTACGTTGTTTACGATCGCCCGACGAATATATTACGCGGACACTGTGCGACTGTCCTTACCTATGATCTCACTAATGTAGATTAGCCGAAATGTCGGTATCGCAAAGCGTTATGTGACATTTTCTGAGAATAACTGAGGCGTAACCTGGATTCGAAAGGAGACTGATTTTTATTGAGGTGAAAAAGCTGTGTTGAGAGCTTTTCGGTAGGGGTAACACTTTGTTACCTGTTTGTTACCTACCTGTTACCTATTACGTGATGTGTTCAATAGACTACGCTAGTAATTTTATTCTACTGCATCTATTCTAGTTTTCATATTGTTAAAAACTTCATTCCTACAATCTCTTTGAATTGAAAGCCTTATACTAAAAGTGATATTTAAAAACAAAAATTTATTTAAACATGGAAAGAAACAATTACTGGCTTTAATTCTTACTTTTAATGTCAGTCCTCAATTACATTTCATTATTTTTCTATAAATATATATTTTAGTTGTTTTATTATTGTTCTTTTGTTGTGTTATATAATTAGCTATTATTAAATCAATGTCCGAAACTGTACTTTGTTGTGGAATTGTCCCGTAATTGTTTGCTTTTGGATCGAAACTGCGTAGAGCGTTATATTTGTGACCCGGGACCGGTATTACGTTGTGATATGAAACAGTTGCACCATCGCATTCCAAATATTACAATGCTTTGGAATATATAAATCTGGAGCACTTGGTACGAATACCTAACTCTTGCGGAAGTCTCGTTCTATCGCAAGCCCATTATCATGTAGTGTTACTGGTGTCAGTCTTCTAACAATGTACTAGAGAACTGGGCAAATTAAAATTCTTCTACTAAATATTGTCACTTAGTCAAATCTAGAAAAGGCTCCATTGAGATTCTCAAACTATGGGTCGCGACCGACGAGCTACCTGCCGGCCAGTCTCTGAATGAAGACAGGACACGTTAGGGTCTGTGGCTATATCTAAGACAACTAAGAGATGGATGCCAAGATTGGAAGTTTTTGTTTTGGGAACCACTATTCTAGCTCAATTGTTACAAGCGTATTGGTATTGTTTAAATTATGGCGAGAATTTTAAATTAATAAATTACTATGATTAAATGTTTTCAGATCGGCTATCGTAGACGGTCGTTAATGGGTTTTGATTTTAATTGTTCGTCACTTTTGAATGTTATTCGCGATCAATGTACAAGAATTGCGTGCCTTAAGACCGTTTCATATTTCGCTGGACATCCGAGCTCGGGGCGACAGCGCAATTATTTGATTAGTCATACAACTCTTGCTTCATGGAACTTATGACCTTCAGATTTGGTAGACGGAGTAACATCTCTCTGAGCTGTGGATCTAGGTTCGAATAATTCAATGGTGAGTTAATTGTCGGTATTTCATTGTTATTGCCGATCTGAATATTTGCAAATTTGTATGAACACTAACTCTGGTAAACTAGTATTTAATAAATTTACTACATATTAGGTAATGTTCTTAAAACTAGTTATTTTGCTAGACTGAGAGGAGGGTTATGTTTTGCGGGTATGTATATATTAATGTTCATTCTACTAGGACCTCCAGTATCCTCGATGGCTTGACAGATTTTGAAGAGATGTCATTCCATTCGTGTTCTTGCCAGGAGTGTCATAAGGATAATGCCCGGAGAGTTTTTAATATTATAAATGCGAAAATTTGTAAGTATGGATGTATGGATGTTTGTTATTCTTTCACGCCATAACTACTGAATGGATTTAGATGAAATTTGTCACAATAAAGATTACAGGCTGGAATAACATATAGGCTTTGTATCCCGGAAAAATGTACGGTTCCCGTGGGATATTTTTTTGATTTTTTGTCTACATATGTAAAAGGTGTTCCCTATGGATTCCGAAACAGCTACCCGTGCGTAGCCGCACCTTTTAAGCACTGATAGACTTTATTTCACTATAAGCCCTTTACATTTTTATATTAAGACAATGTAATGTATAAACACAGGTTACGACAGGAGATTGTATTGTGGCTTGAGGATTTAAATTTAGTATATTATGAGTGGACAATATCGTAAAGTGCTTGACGATGTCCCTATCAGATAACACAAGATAAGAATGTTTGGCGAACTGATGCTTTTCGTCATTGGTACGTGCGGCAATGACTAAATTAAGTATGTGTATCTTTTTTTTATGTAACGAAGGTTTACGTTATCGAGTGAAAGTGTTTAATTAAGTATCAAAACTTTATTGCTAATTAATTTTCAACAGTGTTATAGCCCACAACATGTTGTACTAATTGGCCGCCTCGACTGGTAAAATACCACGACCTTACAGAAGATATGCGTGAAGTAAAAGTATTTCTGTGTTTCGACTAATGATTGAGGTGGAAGAGGTCTACTCCTAGTTCTTCATTTTCCAAAAAGAGATGAATGGAGCCAAAGCTGTGTTTACAAGGGACGTTGCAGAAGTATTTATATCGATAAGTTATTATAGCGAAGTACGGATGTAGAAGAAGCGAGAGAGGTGTGCCAGGATCGCGCCAAATCGAAATCTCTGCCTAGCCCGCTGGGTTACGGGCTTGAGTACATATTTAAACAGTTATTTACAAACCTGGATAAGTATTTCCATTAATGACCACCTTAATTTTTCACTAGACAATACGTTGGATTCGTAAATAGGAAATGTTTGTACGAGTTATTGTTTCTATTCTCTCTGGCTATCTTCACCAATCATAGTGCCAGCCAGAGAGAATAATTGGGATTTGCAATAACAATTAAGCCACATAAAAAAATGTTTCTGTCATGATAATATTATTATTCTCTTGGAGTTTTAAATTTAAATATGGTTGATATATCACGGAGCAGTATTTAATTAGGTGTATTAATTCTAAATGGAACGAGATAAAACTTGTCAAAAATTATCTTCGTCACAATCGAAGCAGTTTGACAGGCGGGAGTTGCGTCTTGCGATTCGTCCGCCTTTTGTCGGCGGCCCAGTAAATTAAATGTCACAGATGAAATAATGAATTCAATGTGATACAGTTTCACCGCGGTTAGCGTGCGTCCAGAGAAACATAACGGTAGCGTGTAACCAGTCGCTCTATCCACGCATCTTGGTAATTAATCTGGGCTTATCGCTTCACCCTTGCAGACCACTTTGGGCTTGCTGGTTTCTTACTATGTTTAACGAATTATGAACCTTATGCGATTGTATTAGAGTCTACTTTTAATGTCGCAGTTCCAAGAGCTGCAAATAAAGTTTGTCGCGCGTTTATTAGCATTTTAGTCGGCAAACTGAACTTTAATTGTGCCGTATAAAAGTGAGGGTTGGTCGGATGAAGTGTTTTTGATTTTTTTTGTAAATTGCGTAGATGTCACGATAGTGGCTAGGTGTTACAATGTAATTTGTAAGCGCGTCCGTTTTTATGGCTTTGCATAATTTAAAAATGTTATCTTATTGTTGCGCATGCGCCTTCCGTGTATTTTAAGGCGGGCAACACTTCCAGGTGATCTTGATTTTTTTAATCTGTATTTGTTTTTTGATTTTTTTTATCCGGATGTCGGGCAGCGGTTGTTAAAATATGTGGGAGTTATGTTTTAACCGTCTCTGAACAACCAGTACAAGTATAATTGAACTATTTTACGTATTAATTTTATGAAGGGTCAATGTTATGAATAGTAATAGCGGTGCTTTCTACTTGTAAAACCTCAATAAATGTTAGCCTAGGCCACTTTACTACCATACACCAATGTAAGTCAACGCCGCCAGGACACGTCACGGACAACGCGAAGGCGTTCTCGTGTTCCTGACCAAAGGCGTCAAGAGGGCAATTGTGGGGTTTTAGTTGATGCGAGTCTGACATTACCACCCTTATCCCCGCAAGGGTAGGCGCTACCCCAAATTGAAAAGAGGCAACTTAACTAACACTCAATCAGAAGATAATTTAAAAGTAGTCCTATCTATACCACCCCATATAAATTTGAGGTTCAAGAGAGCCCGCAACAACATCTGTTGCACTAATGGGCCAGCTCGACCGGTGAAATACCACGACCTCATAGTAGTAGGTCGTGAAGTAGAAGTATTCTGGGTTTTTTAGGATGGCGAGATGCCGGAGGCCTGGTTATAACCGTCCCCCTTGTAGAGGATTTGAAGGGGAAAGGAAATATCATTTTTTCCATTTATCCCTTCCTCAGTCCATTAAAAATAGGCAACTTATCTGCAAAGTCTTAAGTTGTTGCAGACGACTATTGACATGGACATCGGTCACTTAATATGTTCAACATTTATGCTTTCTCGCTCAAGATTTATCTTTCATTACCAAAACAAACTAATTCTTTTTTTATCGTTACTGTAGGTTTATTAATAATAAATCAGCCTTTTTTAGAATGTTCCCCACTGCAGTGACACAGGCCTTTCCGAGAGACGGAATGAGCCGTAATCCACCACGCGGGTCCGGTGCGGGTTGTTGGATGTCACGTGTCTTCGAATTTGGTGGTTCTAAGAACATGGTTTCTTCACGATGTTTTCCTTCCCCGTTTCTTGAGTAGTGGTGATGAAATAAATTAAAGTATAGCGCCTGGTTTCGAACCCGTACCTACTACGTAAGTCGAGGCTGCTCTACATTTAACGTCTCTCAAAGAGGTAACAAAAACCATCTTACTGAATAATAATGATAACGGACGTAGAAAACTTAATTAAATCCGTAACAGATTTCGAATTCTCTGTATTTTCAGATTTTGACTTCCCTTTAGAAATTCTTGTCGTGTAGCGTTATGAAATCACGAGATATCATAAATACAAATACTGTTGCCGTAAATATCCGAGTTGCACAGAGCCTCTCGTAGTAGCAACGCCACGCTCGCAGACCCGTCCCATTACGGGTGTCCGCAAAAAAGAGGAACGCGTTTCGTCGCCGGCGCGCGTCCCGAGACGCTAACAAATTGGCTCGTTAACAGCCGATCGCCGGCAATAACTCGTTGCGTCAATCGATAAATATCGATATTGTATATCGACGTACGCTACTGAACACAACACTACTAATTTTAGTACATATCGCAATTTCAAAGTTAAATATAGTGCAACTAAAACGTCGCGAATATGAATTGCTGTACATAAATAAGCCTGGATTTCCATGACAATCGATAGTATGTACTACACGCAGGGAGACCTTCCGTTGACTACCACCAGGTTGCAACATCTGACATTTAAGACCTCGCATCTTTCCTGGGATAAACTTGCCAATTGCCAAAAAAAAAACTTTTATTGGTCCCCGTTTCTAATCTTTCATAACCGGGTATTGCTGACTTATGAATAAATAAACAAATATATGCTCACACCCGTAACCCAGACGGATAAGCAGAGATCATGGATTTCCACTTGGCGCGATCCTGACACACCTCGCTTCGTCTACATCCCTACATCTACGTATACAAGCTCGTCGGTTGTGGGTACTCCTTACATCGCCCTTCTTTAGTATGTTAATCCGATCGATATAAATTCTCCTTGGACTTCCCCTACCAACACTGCGACTCATTTTTGCAACATGAATTTGTTTCGTTACTCTCCCTTCATTCATCCTTTCAACATGGCCAATTTATTCATACTTATTCCATCTATGCCAGCTAATTGAGTTAGAATTCCAACCTCCATGTGATTGTCCCGAATTAGAACTTACGCTAGTTCATTTTGTTCATTTAAAAATATATATATTGATCAGCTTAAATTTTTAAATGACTTTTCTTGTGTCCTTTTCAGTTTATCCCCATGCTAGCTAGTTTCAGCTCAATTAAATCTTGTAAGCGATAAAACTGAGTCATATCAAAACATCGCATGCATCGCGAGTGCGCGCAGAACTACCGTTGCGTGACGTCACCGACCCGAGACAGGTATACAATCAGACGAGCGCGCAAGAGAGAGTCGTGACGCAAAAACAACATACCAAATAGGGTGGTCACATGTAGCGATATATCGGTATAAACTGGCACTGGGCGCCCGTGCAGTGCTGGCACTTCGAAGATGTCTCCGATTTCGTGGAATGCCACTCGCAAAGATGGCGGCGATGTTTTGACATTTCGGGATGCGCGGGAATCGATGTTTCGGTGCCATGTGGCGCGCAGGTGCGCGGGAAACTAGCGCAATGGACGCCGTTAGATGATGTTACCTTTTTTAAATACAATGGCGACTAATTCCTTTGTTTCATGGTTTTAGTTGCCTCGCTAGTATGTCGCGAATGATTATCTTGTTAAGTAACAAATAGGCTCAATTGGTTTCTGTAGATAATTTCATTTTTTTAACTTAAAGTTGCTACGTAAATTTTTAATTTATAAGACCTCGTCTTCGTATTATGGACACAACACCAGACTTCAAATCAAGTATTGCGCGTTACCAGAACTGAGTGACACGTCATCAAATCGGATTACATAATCAAGGCGACGTTTAATGCATCTGTAATTTGTAACAACGTAAGAAGTAAACGATTAGGATAAAATGATTAACTTAAACTCTGCCTAGCGCACCGGATTTACGGCCTAATAGAAAAATCTTTGTGCGGCAAATACATACAAACGGAGTCTGTATCTTAAATTATTATCTACTAGCGTCCAGTTTCAAATAGTAAATCGAGTTTTAACGCATTGCGCGGGCAATACACGCGCCGATTTATTGTTGAAGTTGTAATGATTACTTATAGAAAATATTAAAATGTCTTATTAAATATCAATTACAATTTTTGATATAATAGATATGTCCGCCACGCCTCACACGACGACTCACAGAGCAATAGGCGTGAAGAGGAGGATTTAGATGTTAAACAAGTAATGCGGCGGGTCACACCGACTGCTGGCGTAGCGACACGTCGCCACGATATTTAATAGCATGAAACATTTAATACGGCGTAGCGTGGTGTGTTAGTATTGTGCTATTTTTCTGATGGATTTCGTTTATAAAATATTTTTCTTCGTATAAAATTATAGCACAAAATGCTTTTATATTAAATACTTATAAATGTTAATGAAATAAATAAAATTCGAATATTTTATTTTAGTATTTGCCACTATCCTTTTATGCACATTAATATCGATTTTAAATAGTACTAGGTGGCAAACGAGCAAGCGGTTCACCCGATATCAAGTGATTGCTACCCATAGACATCTGCAACTAACTAATGAGTTGCAGATGCGTTGCCCACCTTTAATGGACAGAGGAGGGGACAAACAGAAAATGGTTGTTTCCAATTCCTATACATCTCCTCCACCGTCCAGTTTTCTTCCTCTTCCCATCCTTTCCTTGTAAGAAAACGTTGGGAAGGGAAGTTTTTTAATGTGCGCTTTGCCTGATGAGTGAGTCATTCGTTTTCTATTCCCTCCGTCTCTTCTTTCGCTTATTTTTCTCTCTCCAGTCGTTTATATCCTTCCGATTCCACGGAAGTGGGTGGTAAGCACTGCTCACACATCAAGTGAAGAGTGTATCCGATAATCGAACAGTGTAAGACAAGTGTACAGTTACTGTATACGATCAGGAATTTATTGTTTTTAACTTGTAAAAGAATAACTTCTAAACACGTGTCCCAACTCTACAGTGGCGCCAACAACCGTATCTCTCGGATCTACTCTCATGCGTACCGGCGCGGCTTATTGCTTAGGCTTGAGATATTAAACCTAGATTTCACTTAGCACTTACGTATCAAACTAAAATATACTTTACTACCTTATGATACAGCGTTAATTTCATTGCGTCCCAATCAATAGATACGGCGCTTCGGCTTTAAATTATAGGGTTGTTGATTTGATCAGATAATCGAGAAGTAAATTTATCTCTTTTCGATATCGGTGATTAAAATATCTCCATCTCTGTCGCGCTTCGGTTATCTGGCGTCGCATCGGCTATTAAGTACTGGAAATACTGTAATTGACGTGAACGTCTCAATTATTTACAGTTTTGAAGTGTATCATTTACACCATACTGATTCTAAGCTACTTTAAAAAATAAACTATCGAATTTGACGTCTTAATCCAACCGGTATAGAAAACAATACATAATAATAATACCTAAGACATTGTTCACACACGGCCATCTGATCCCAAACTAAGCAAAGCTTGTGCTATGGAAACCGAATAACGTTATACTACATGTACTACTTTTCTTTCGTGAATACAATATATAATTACACACAGACTCAGGACCAACAGACATGTTCATGCACACAAAAGTCTATCCTGGGTTGGATTCGAAGCCACGACCTGCGGCGTGAAAAGCAAGTATCTTACTAACCACGCCAACCGGTCCCTTCTTCATTGGGTCTTTATTGTATTAACTAAAAGGAGTTAAATGCTTTTATGTGACATAAATGTCGCAGAGTGATTAATATAGTATACTTTTGCAATGATAAAAAATTTAAACTATTTTGTCATCACCGAAGACTACTCTTGGTAGGCTCTCTCTCTAGGTCTCTTGACTACTCATAGGTCCTGACTAGCCTTACACTTGATAGGACTTAGCATTTGGTGATGAGCATTCGTTGATGTGTTTGGTTACCTCATTTATAATTGTAACAAGTATATAATTCCCTTTTTAACACTGTTGCAGCTCTCTTCATAATACAGTGGTACAACCCGTAACAACATCTGGCAGGCGTGAAGTAGGAGATTTTATACTTCTGCGTTTCGTCTGATGAGTGAGGTACGGCCCTATGTAAGTCCTGGTCTCCTTCCCATCCTGTCATAGAACATAGGATGGAAAGAGGAAGAGGATTGGACGGGGGAGGGGGTGAATAGAAGAAGGAAATAATTCTCTATAACATCTCTGTCTATTAAAGGTGGGCAACTATAACGAAATGACTAGTTAATAGCTTAATTTGTTGTCAAATTACGTTTAGATCATCAGAGGTCCAAGGAACTGGTCGTGTGTGCGGTGACCCCACGGAGCGTGTATGTGGGTCCGCAGTGCGAGCGGACGCCGCGCCCTCGTCATTTCCCGGCGCGTGCGTCGCTCCACTGAGAGGTGGGGGCATGTTACGAGCGGTAGCGATTTATTATTATTACAAGGCATGTCATTTAAAGCTAAAGTACATATTAATAGAAGACATGCCACAACAGATTTTAATTTTGAATTCTACTTTGGTTACATAATATTTGTAACGTTTATTTTTAGTGTAGATTCATTCTTTGATCGCTTGGTCGGTTTGATGTACATGGATCTGGGAACAATGGAATACCGTAGAGGTCTTTCTGAAATAATAAAATAAATAAATTGAGGAAAAATTTCAAACATTATTTGTGATTTTTTTGTTATTTTTTGTAATTTTTTTTTAAAATAATAATATAATAATAAAACAGCCTTTTCTAGAATGTTCCCCACCGCAGGGACACAGGCCTCCTCTCCGAGAGAGGGAAAAAATATAAAAGGCTAATTTAATCACTAAACTCTTCACATTATGTGTAATCCTATATATTATATTTGTATTAAATTAACCGCCTTAATGTTATAACTCGGGCCACCACCGAGTACGAGGCCGTGTCGCTTCCGTCAGCCAAACCTACATCATCGTTTCCCGCGTTACCCTTATTGCTATAAACATAGCGGTGATATTAACTCAACAAGATTTGTGTATTTTTTTGCACTTTTTTCGAGACGGCGGCGTTCAAAAGAGTTCAACGGGTGCGTAGAAAGGATGTCCGCAGTCTATGATTTCGATCTAGATTCTTGCGGACGGAATGTTAAGTGACTGCCTCGCTTGTTAGGTTAAGTTTATTTGTTATTGGATAATTGTACTTAGTACAACACAATAAGATCGAAATTTAAGTTTTATGCGAATACAAGTCACCCATGTTATAATTTACAATATAATGTACATATATTATTTGTAGTAATTAAATAATTGTTATCAATATGTTGGGGTTGTGGGAATGATTACTTAATCATCATCATTAATCAATTTAATTACTACTATCCAGCTTACGATGAACCCTATTAGTTATGATTAGTCATATAGATCTGAGGTCAACTTACATTGGATTTTTTTCTTCATACATACTTTTATCCCTTACTTTAGACCTTTAGGGGATAAATTTAAAAAATCCTATCTTATTGGTCGCCCACGTAATAACACAAATCTGGGCAAAATTTCAAATGTCAAATAGGTTGGGTTATGTGTTGATAGATATATCAGTCGGTAGGTTTCTATTTTTATGTATAGGTTTATTAGGTTATACTTGAATAAATAAATAATAATAATAAATAAGTAATAATAATAGCCAACTAAATGAATATTATAGACAATTGCCGGGCTGGTTGGCGTGGTTTGGTTCGATTCCCACCCAGGACAGACGTTTGTGTGTCTGTTCATGTCTGTTTGTCCTGAGTCTGGGTGTAGTTATCTATTTAAGTATTATATGTATTTACAAAAGAAAAGAAGTTTATGTAGTACATCAGTTATCTGGTCGCCATAGCACAAGCTCTGCTTAGTTTGGGATCAGATGGCCGCGTGTGAATATGTCCTAGGATATTATTATAAAAAGAAATCATGCGCGTTACTGCACACACGGAAAGTGCCACATCAATTATAGGTACAGAAAACTATGCAATACGCACGGCGACAAAAAAAACTATCATTGTGCAGATTTGGTCAAGAGTCCACTGCATAAGGGATTTTATTAAAATAAAAAAAGTTCCGATGAGAAAACTTAAATAACAAAATAGCATTTAAAATGTTACCGTTGCAATCTGCGATTAAACCGTTGATTGCGAAACGCAGACATCACTATTGTAATTCATGTCTTTTATTGTCGCCGCCTTAAAAATGTAATCACTTAATAATCCTATAGCAATTAAACGGAAGAACTTGTGCAATAAAAAATATGCTGCAACCATTAAAATCAATTACTGTGTCGACCGGGCCCCCGAGCCCCGGGCGCCTCCGCTTGATTAATTCCTCTTATAAATTGAAAATTTCGGAGATTACATTAATACCTGCAAAGTCAATTCCGAGTGCAATTTGGACTCTGAAACAATGCAAACTAAGCAAAATACACGAAGCTCTATGAAGTATTGTCATTTGTAACTAGGTGGCGTTGTTTTCAATGGTAAAGTAAATCATATAAATGATGATCCTGCTTGTAATTAAGTTATAAAATATGTATTGCCATCGATCCTTTATGAGTGTACAAAGTTCATACTTACATTCCGAAGTGGGGGTAGATCAATTTTAAAATACCCCTTTACATACCTGCTAGTAAAAGTAATATGTTAATATATTACTAATACAAAATTAGGGATATTGCTGTGAGTGAAGTATGTGGCTTAAAGACGTTGATATTAAAATTGGCAGAGAAAAAATTATACTTCGGTGGTTCGGAATGTTGAAACGACAAGGTAAATTTCCATTGAAAATGTGTAGTGTTGTTTTAGGCTAATTCAAGCTATTTATTATATTTAAGATATTTTAAAGGCTATTAGAAAGACCGTATTATAGCCGTGTACAAATATGCGGAATAATTATCTCTGCCTACCCTTTTGGGTTATTTCAAATGCTCTTATAAAAGTATCTACACTTTGTTGCGTTTTTTATGACTCATACACGATCTTTAGTAAATAAATTGAAAATATGTCATCTTTTTGTTTATAATTTGTTGCTGCACTGACAGAGTGTTGGAATGTCATTTGTGTGTACATTCGCAGAAAAGGCGATGACAGATCATATATCTAACACCTCAGAGGTGACCAACCTTTTCTAACGAGGTCTAAATTGTCAATTGGTCAGATGAAATGAAGGTTACAAGGCTTGCGTCTTAAGTTGATTCTTAGCGGCAGAAAGAGATGTCATAACTAACTAATGTTGATTTTAGACGATTGGAATTGGAACTAGGCAATTGGAAAAACAATTACGATCTTTGGTGTCTAATTACGATTTCTTTCTGGTATGTGGGAAGTTAATTTGTAATCAAATGAACTATACAAAAATGTTTACAACCTCTGATTGATCTGAGACGAGGCGGATCATGTTAAAATGCCCGCTCATTTATGCTTATTAAAAGTCTCCTGTTCGGGGTCAAAGTACAGGACACTACGTCAGCCGTGTCAGCACGTGCCTAACTTGAGTTCACTTATCTCGGTTCCTTTGTGTCAAGTAATCGGTATAGTCGTGTCTGTTCAATGTTATTATTTTAATTCGTGATCAACTCGGCTTTGCAAGGGGTTAGGGGCAAGTATGCTAGCATTTTTTATTCATACAGAACATCATACAGGGTATGTATAAATAACAAAAAAACGCATTTTATTTGTCTTGAGTTTGTCTATTGGACGGCAGCAGAAACTGTAGTAGAAAGCTATTACAGTATGGACTATAGTCATACTGTGTCAACCACAGACGATGCAGACGGGAAAAGGACTGGGAGAAACAAAGGTCGTGTATGTGTGATATCGGAATAAGCATTGACGATTGTAACTCAGAGGGGTGGGCAGAAATTATGCATTACCATTTGTGATCCATGATCTTTAATACAGCGTTATAAATGAAAAGTGTTACTTAAAAATGGATGTTGTGACTAGAATTGATAAAAGTATGCTTCGGTGGTACGGGCATGTTGAAAGAATGAAGAGAGAATAATGAAACAAAATTATGTTGCAAAAGTGAGTGGCAGTATTGGTAGGGGACATCCAAGGAGAAATTATATCGATCGGATTAGTAACATACTAAAGAAGGGCGATATAAAGAGTAACTTTAACGAGCTTGTATATGCGTATGGGTGTAGAAAAAGGGAGGTGTGCCACGGTCTCGCCTAATAGAAATCCGTGATGTCTGGCTTACCCTTTCGGGTTACGGGCGTGGACGCATGCACATGTCGGTTCCTCTTACAGCTTTTCTTTAGTAATATCATGGAGAAGTTAACGGTTAACAAACCTTCATCACAAAATATGTGTCGGAGACACGTGCCATAAATCCGATGAACAAATGCAGCCATCAAAGTGATTACGTCAGTGCCACAGTGTAAGTAACATTGGTCACTATTGAACAGTACAACAATAGCGGCAGTCGTGATGTACGTAAATAAATTTCATTAAACGCGGACCGACTTACATAAGGATGGGCTCTCGCACACATCGCGGTATAAATCTGGACTTTCTCCCCTGACAGCGACGCTTATTAAGTGGCGCGGTCACAGGAGACCAACGAACAGTAGGATAAGTTAATTAAACATTCCTACTATATATAACGTATTGTGTTTTTTTAAAATAATGTATAAACTAGCCCTTGACAACAATCCCTACTAATAATAAGTGGTCTAAAGATGGTACGCTCTAGCTTAGAAACGGCCTATTCACTCTTCTCTTGAAGGTACGTAAGGTGAACTGGTCTGAAACCGCTTTTAGCTGTGAATAAACACGTACATCACTGAATTATAATTAGAATTACAAATATAAATCAATAATGCTTCTTTATTTTGGTTTTTTGGT
This sequence comes from Papilio elwesi, assembly GCA_029849275.1. Lineage (NCBI taxonomy): Eukaryota > Metazoa > Arthropoda > Insecta > Lepidoptera > Papilionidae > Papilio > Papilio elwesi. The sequence goes on from CM056697.1 coordinate 10,504,092, forward strand.
TATTAATATACCCGTAAGTAATATAATACACATGGATCTATTCCACAAAGAATTAATTTACGTACGTGATATAATTTAGATATGAGTCGCGCGACTGTTTTCACTGCTCTGTGTCGTTGTTTCTATATTTTGAAGATATTTCGTGGCGCACTCGATCGATACACTGCGAATTGAGTGGATAAGATATTACTTTTTAATTTATTTCGGTACAAACTTGCACCTAATGAGATATCGCACCGACTCGAAACGGGGTCGACATAAACTGTATTTGATTTGTAACCATAAATATATTGTATTTTATGTTTTGTGTGTGTAATACAAATACTCTGACTTGCGACCCACTAAGCTTAGATTACATCTGTGCATAGTTTTTGGTAACCTTTCAGACTTACTACTGCATTTTATAACTGCACATTTACTATTCTGTTAACACGTGCTACCTTTGCAAGTTAGAGTTTCATATTCTCTTGATTTTCGTTTGTGATATATATTTATTTCATGTTTATAATAGGTGTTGCCAATGCACAGCTATTGTGTAACTGAAATATGCGCTCACACCTGTAACCCAGAGGAGTCAGCAGAGATCATGGATTTCTATTTGGCGAGATCCTGTAACACCTCTCTCGTTTCTACATAAATACATCTACGCATACATGCCCGTCTGTTATAGGTGCTCCTTATATCGTCCTTTTTTAGTAAGACACTAATCTGATCGATATAAGTTCTCTTAGGGCGCGCCCTACCAATACTACCACACACTTTTGCAACATGGATTTGTTTTAGTATTATCTCTTCATTGATCCTTTCGACATCTGTGATTTGTTAGGCTTAAGTTTTGAAGAAGAAAAAGGGAACTATTTCATAATTTGGAGGAGGGAGGAGCAGTGGTGGCTCAGCGGTTTAGGCCCCGAGTTACGTACGGCAGGTTGCGGGTTCGAACCCAGGCAGGCTGGCCAAATTCAAAGACATGTGACATCCACCGACTCGCACTGGGCCAGCGTGGTAGATTCCCTCTCTCGGAGAGGAGGCCTCTGTGTCCCTGCAGTGGGGAACATTCTATTAAAAGGCTGATTTTTTTATTTTAGTATTAATTAAAATAATGATAATTACATGAAATAGATTTGAATATTAAAAAGAAAACTGATGTCATATTCTGTAAGTCTCGACAATCCCACAGGATGGAATCTGATTTCGTGGTTCAACTTGACGACGGTCTTGACATCCAATCCTGAGGGAACTGGGCGAGGGCGGACGGAGTACATTTAACAATGTCACATTAAGAATGTATAAAACACGCAGCACTCCCATTGCCTTCACATTAAGCCCTAACAGCCATGAAATTGGCCTCGAAACAACTAATGGGATTACTTTGAATAAATAGACATTTCTTTACCCACTGAAATAACAACAAAGTCTGTAGAGTAAGTTGGACAATTTTTTATCGGCAATGGGAACAATGCGAATTGAGGCGGGTTAACGACGTCTTTAAATGCCTTTTGCACTTTTCGTTGCTCTGGACGCCTTCGTTATGCCCTCATGCATATTTATGAGGTCCGTCGGAACATTTTTGAGGTTTTTTAATCGTCTATCCAGTTGATAGGGTGATCCAGCGCAGCGGGGAGTGACAAATGCGAGATGCCTAACAAATTGTCTTAGTGACTGCCAACTTTAACCAGAGTAGTAACCAAGACAACCTGGACGGCTTGTCTCGGCCATAATGCATTATATTTACACCGAAAGTGGTTGACCGGCCCGGTAGCCGCCTAGCCTAGACTCAATCGATCATAAAATTTTGCACACGTGCTGTCGGGGGTACATAAAACCTTTGTTTTTACAATATCCTCCAGACATTACCATGGTAACCACCATGGTAATGTCTCATGTCTTAATAACACACACAGTTTTGACACAGTTTACCTATAATTCAATGTTATTATACGCGGAATTTCCATGAAGCCAGGCAAGAGCTATTTTATGCTATAATTTAAAAAAAATATGTCTGATTGGCTTAAATTTATTGGCTTCATAAGATCGACAAAAAGCATAAGTATTTTTAATTAAAACGAATGCAACCTCTACGTATATCCGTCCAATAAAGTCGTATTAATTAGTTAGATTTAAAATGTAAATATGCATTTGGAAGTAACCTGTTAATATCTCTTCCCAAGCGTTGGATGTAATACTTTTTTTAAATAAGACATATAATTCATATAACACAAGTGAAAATGTTTAATTTAGATGGTTGATCTAGGAGTTATAACAAAAGGGAGGAGACTTAATATGTTATCTATACATATATTAAAACTGAAACTAATCGTTGTCTGTACATGGAAGATATTTGAGAAAAACTATTATTGGGGGCCTTTATATACGCAATAAAACCCAAAACGATGATTACTAGAATTTTTGTCTGTTTGTCTGTGCGTTTGTTACCGCTAATCTCAGAAACGGCTTAACCGATTTGGATGCGGTTTTCACTAATGTATTGTTGTAAGCTTCCTTTAATACTTAGTCGTTGTTTTATCTCAATCGGTTTATAAATAAAAAAGTTATATCAATTTAAAGAACTATGTCAAACATCTGTTCAATAAAAATGCTTTTAAATAACTGTTCAGTTGAATATGTTGAACTTTTAGTTATTAGTTATATTAGGATCTTTAAAATGATGATTGAAAGTTTGGAGGGCGGGTGAAACCGCGGGGCACAGCTAGTTTTAAATAAAAAGATGAACAACAAAGGAAAGCTACAGGTGGCGAATTCCTTTGGACCTCTAATGTTCCCCCTTTATTTCTTAATCATTTACCAGATAGAATTTCTACAAATGGACGTAAGAAATAATCGTCTGTTCTTGTGTTTGTCACGATAAATGTCAGTGGTGCGGACTTCGGAGGGAGCCTTAAAATGTTGCTTTACGAACGAAGTAAGAAACTCATTATGCTCCTTGAAATGGTGAAGTCGGTTGTACATTGCGTGGGGTCTAGTAACGGTTAGCCATTTAAATTGAGCATATTGTTTACATACGTAGTTGTCATAACTGTCTTTAATACAGGCACTTTCGTGTCAAAGTTTGAAATAAATGATGTATCGGTTTTCGATTTAAAGGTTAATTATCAACAATGGTGGAGCGGATAGGTAATTGTATGAATAGGTGGGACCGGGGCGTCTTGACATCATGAAATACTGACGTAAAACGTTTCGTAGGTATTTTTTATAGGAAAATTATTAACTGTCATTTGCTATTTGGACCAAATTAATGACAACTAGTGACCCGCCTCGGCTTCGCTCGGGTACCACTAATTATGTTGATCCGATCGCTACAAAACACAGGAAGGTGCCAATCTGGACAATCCCTGTAAATTTCATTGAAATCGGTCCAGTCGTATTGGAGTCTATAGGTCTATAGGAAACATGCGTACTTCACTTTTTATATACTATTTTTTTCATAAAAAGTATCCTATGTTACTCCTAATACCTCCAAGAATATATGTACAAAGTTTCATGATGATCGGTTGAGTAGTTTTCGCGTGAAATTGTAACAAACAAACTTACATTCACATTTATAATATTAGTAGGGATTAGACTTATTGCGTTAAACATTAAACAAACCTATTTTCTTTAATAAATATTTTTATAAAATTACAAACTCATAATTATCTTGCATTCTAACTTAAACGTAATATAAACTAAATATCAGTTCACAATTTAACGATTTGACTGCTTATAAATTGTCGAAAAATGAACTGTCGATAGTTCTGTTATGAATTTAAAAAGTTCACAATCATCAGGTGATTTAACTTGTGCATTTCGTCTGATGAGTGATACATCATTGGGCTATATTCTGCCATGTTAATGACCTTTTTATTAGCTCTCATACATACATTTTTATAAAGACTGGAGTCAAACTCTTTATCGTTAGCGCTTCATCAAATTTATTTTACTTAAAAAAGATATTGCAATGAGAACGGGCATTCTTAAACCTAAGATAGTAGAGGAGCTTTGTCTGAAAATATTTTATGAATTTTGACGATGGTTTACATTACATAAATATTGCGAATGACGTCACGCTTATTGAATAAAATTTGCGATTTAAAATTACTCGCCTAGAAACACTTAGCATTACTTAGTTATATAACTTACATTCCGCTGTTCTTAATGTTTCCTTTGCGATTAAGCAAAGGGTCGGCAGTCTTGTGGTTATGATGTTGGAATTACTTGTGTCAATGATATACCATTTGACGGATTCTTACGAACGAAATAATGTTAACGTTCAGACACATTTGGCACGTGATTTTAAAGTCTATAGATATGAAATCTTATGATCGAAGGGTTGGGACCTTATAGAAAATCGTCATTTAAATTTCTTCTCAAATTCTTAGTATTTCCGTTCATCCTTTTAAAATGCTAATTGGGTAAACAATGTCTAACATAACCAATTAATAACCAAACATCCATACATAATGTTAATAATTCGTATTAATTGTAAAAGCATTTGTTTCGTAATCACACCGCGAAGTAAAAACTTATCAATCAATCGCTTAATAATTTTTCGAGTCGCGCAAAACCGCACAAATCGCAATTAATTTGACAGCAAAACAAATATGGCGGACCCCCTATCGACAAGCTCTGCCGACCATGTGCTCCATGGTCCATACAAATTTTAAAATGGCGTCTTTTTGCTTCGTGTAAATACAGCATCTGCTCACAACAATATCGGGTACATTGTAGAAAGGATAAATTCGTTATAAATTATTGTAACTCTAACGAAGCGACACCCGCTGTTCATGAATTGTTAAGTCCATTTTAATTAGACCCATAACATTGCGTCTGAACGCCCGCAGTAAGAAAACGCCGCGGGTTCAAACTTGATTTGCAATTTTTATAGAACAATGCAGTTTTAATCTTCTTGATAAAATACTCGGATTATTTGATTTGTCGAAAGAATTTATAAGTGAAGACTCCATATTAAATTAATTTCTTTTAAGTAAATAACTTCACGTATAATTTACCCAATAAAGGTGTAATCGTTGCCATATTAGAATTAATTACTTAAATCCAAATAAGCAATAAGACTAAATCACTGACTAATTTAGAACTAATTGGAATAGCATCAGATGTTATCAAACCCGCAGTGGCGTGCGGCGTCACGCCCCTACGTGTCGGGATTGTAAACATTGCGGTGACTCAGTGCGACGCTAGACAATCGAGTGACGATTGCTCTGAAGACACCTCTTATGAATCTCATAATCAAGGCTAAACGTAACTCTAAAACAGAACAGGCCAAAACTTAAGCATTTATTCTACGAAAGTGATCCGCCCTGGCTTCGCGCGGGTATCACTAATTCGCTACCAAATTTCACAGGCTTACCCGCAAGGTCAATCTGAACGTTTCCTGGAAATTTCATCGAAGTCGGTCCTGTCGTTTCGGAATCTATACAGAACTTACATACATACACATCGTTTTATATAAGAAAGAAAGATAGAAAAAGGTTAATAGTTATTTTAGATAGTTACACATTACAAATAAAGACATAACAAACGGATAGGACAGCGCTCAGCATAGGCTGTGCGCTCCACAACACTGATTTTCAGCGCTGCCCTGTCGGTAGTGCGCGAACGTATTATTCCACATAGATAAAGTTTACTAGGCACAAAGATATACATAAAACACAAGGCAGAGACACGGCGAGCGCGGAGTAAGCATGGCCAAACATCCATCTAACATCCCTCAGGATTTCGTCACCTGACTTTATTCAGAGATTTGACGTCAATATATTTGACAATGATATTGATGTAGTCATATATACATATATAGTTAGAGCTCTTTAAATTTATTGTTTTTTTAAATCACTTGATGATTACTATTAGTGGAGTTAAAGACGTAATGTATCATTACTAGATGCACAAGGCGATGCCTCCCCCCCTGCCTGGCCCCTGCGCCCGGTGGCGCCGGCGGCAGCGCACTGAGTCACAGGCGCCGGTCAAGGGTATTGCAGAACTTATGACCCGCAATATCATTGTGTGTAATGTCAAACGTTGACACCAATGAAGCCGTATTGTAATGCCACTCATTCTCAAATTTTTTCAACATTTATAAGACATGCTGGTCATTTCAAGTAGGATGTCTGTGCACTTATGTACATGTAAAATGTTTTTCTTTGCAACGATTCAAGCCCAAGACTCGTGAGCTGGTGCCCTAATAATGAAGTTATATGATTTTTTTTTCTATTAATGACCTCGGTCATCATTTCGCTTGCTAGGATTTTTGTTTTGCAATCAAATGGCGACATTTCTCTACTAAAATTGCATTTAACAGTGGTAGTGCCCGCAACAACAAATACCACGACCTCACGGAAGACAGGCGTAAAGTAGAAGTACTCTGCGTTTCGTCTGATATGTGAGGTTACGAAGGCCTAATTTCAGTCCTCTTCTCCTTCCCACCCTTTCCTTATAAAGATAGGATGGGAACGGAAAGAGGATTTGACGGGGAGGGGGTTAACGGGGAAAAGGAAATATCCTTTTTACTGTCTATCCCTTCCTCTGTCCATTAAAAGAGGGCAAAGCATCTGCAACACATTGCTTGTTACGGATGTCTATGGGTAGCGCTCACTTAACATCAAGTGATCCAGCTTATTCGTTTGCCACCCTAGTACATAAAAAATACCCTGCAAGACCTCGGCATTATGCAATCTAAAGTTGTTAAAAATAAGTATTTATATTATTACACAATAATATTATAATACATTATAATATAATAATATTATTTAATAACAAAATTATTTTCTTTTTAAATTGTTTGCATAAAACGATTTGTTAAAATTACAATTAACGTACGAAGAGGCGCCTAAAGGAGTGTGTGAATACACTAAGTAATGTGCCAATATCCGCGTAGCTTTTAGCCCGGGGCCACACTGCTGAAAGACTTGTTATTAGGTTGTCGCTAGTAAAATTTCGCATCCTACTGTTGTACTGTCGATATTAGCCTATAGAGAACATATGGACGGAATTATTCGGAAAGTACTAACCCTTCCTTGATTAAAACACTGAACTAATTGAATTTAGTAATAGTGTATGTATTGGTGCGGACACGTGTGATTTAAAGCGAGCGAATTTTCACCGAATCCAGATTGTGTTGCAATATCAAATAATATATACTGTACCTTTGTGTGTACAACATAAAACAATTACGCATCTTGTCCGCAGTGGGCTGCGTTTGCCGAGTACTTAGCGTTAAAATATTTGGGCGTGGTGCAAGTGTTTGGATCTTATTACTCCGGACAGTACAGACCAGTTGTCTTTTAAACTAACATAGGTAGACAGGGAAAATAATAAATTATTGTTCACTTCAACTAAACCTGTTTGGTTTCTAACGCAAATCAGTTGACTTTTATCCCCTGACGCCGTTAACATTCTTGTTTTTTTTATTATTTGCCACCCACTTACTTGTGTTGAAAAATCCAAACATATAATGGTTTTTAATATAATATTAGTGCTAGCGTCTTGCATATTAATATATTAAAAGAGTCTGACATGTAATTTAGCTTTACAACTGCCTCAGTAAATTTCAAGTTACTAGTTAAGACAGTAGTTCCATTTTATAACGTCGAGATGGAATTTTTGTAAACAAACTAACTTCACTTAACATACTTGGCGGCCATTATACTCTTTACACTCTCATCGGAAATCGTGAGATAAAGTGAAGTGAAATCGCATTAGCTAATAATAAAGTAATGTAGCTGTATTTAGAAGGTTAGGTTTACCATTTGTTTACAAACTACATCTTTATTTGGAACACATTTAAGCTAGATTGGATATAGTATATATACAATTAAGTCTCAAGTGATTTACTAGTACATCCTAATTACCAATTGATAATCGCTTTGCGTCTACAACTTAATGACTTTTACCTCCATTACCAGTTAAGTCTACGGTCTTATACAAAAATTAATACAAAGTACACTTAAAGCTGTGTTCCCACCCCGCCCACAATTAATTGTTTACCATTCTCACTAACACAGTGTTGGTTGTGGCCAATCGGTGAGGTCCACCATTAACAATATAAATAAGCGATAACCATTCGCACCGTGAGTTTTTAACATTTATAAAAATAAAAATGCTTGCACACCCTTTACACAGTAAACTGCCCTTCTCTTACAAATAGGCTAGAAACGAATCTAAAACTCTTTCTATTATACATACTCTTATACAGGATGTCCATTATATTTTCGAACAAGGAATTTGTGGTCTTCAATTGTACACGTCATTTCCGGACAGCCTGTATATATGCGCACATAAATCCTTTGCTCTTTGTCGCTTTAGGCGACTAACTCAATATTAAATTTGAAAAATTTAATATCAAATGGTATGGATATAATATTTAGCTAATTACTAATATACAGGATGTATGTTAAAGAATGTATAATATACCAAACGCCCTTTGTTACACGTAATGAATCGTCATAAACAGTGCTGCCGGTCGGTCCATCTTGTTGGAGATCCCTGACGACTGTGTCGATACAGTGCCTGATAGAATTACTAAATTGTTTGCATAATCTTAACTATTCCTACATTATATGGCTTTTACAATGAAACGGAGCGAAAAACAGGTCTGTCATAGTGCACCCCGTCGCCCACGTACTCACGCGGGCTTTTGAAGCCGCCTCTAATACGACGTTATTTATTATTCCAGTGTACGCCTGCCCTTATCTGGACCACTCTTTTGTTGTCGCGTTTTATTACGTATAAATAATATAAGCTGAATTAGTGAATGTTAGTGCGTTAGTGAATTGGTCGAATTAGTGTAACCGATATAAAGTTAGCTGGATGAGGCATTTACGGTATATCTGTAAGTTCGACTTGTAATGACTGTTCCAATTAACCTACGTTCGTGAAAAATATCAATACATAATTAAGTCATTTTCACGATTTTACATGAAGTAACCCATTAATTTCTCGTTATTAAATTACGTGGACACCGAGGGCGGAGCGGGAGGGTAGAGTTTAAGTTCGATTGTTATTTTTATTTAATTTATTTGTCATATCTTAGCTATACTTCGTAAAGCGTGTTGCAGTTTACGCAATACCAGATTGAGTCATATTTCGCGGTCTGAATTAAAAATAAACTTTCTATTCTTAACAGTGGAAGAAGCTCGCGGGCGGCGTTACTCATCTGCGCATATTTATATCACAAGACACGTTGCGAAATTATTTGTTTGTTTGTGTCCGGTTGTATGAATCATATGTTTATGTTGTGGTCAATACGAATTAGTCGGTTAATCTGTGCCGAACGATTAGATAACTGGGGCTTTATTAGATTTATTAAGAGGGATTTCGTAAGTACATTATTCTTTACCTATGCTCGAGTTTCTTTGAATTCGATCAAAGTAACGAATTGGTGTGTCGGAAAATAAAATGCAATGGAATAAGACTTGTTGACTCAACTGGTAAATTAGTTAACCTAAAAATTGACGCCACAGTGGATTTCAACTTGTTAAAATAATACATAATTAATAATAATGTAAGTTTGTTTGTTACGTTCATACTTAACCTGCTTAACCGATCATCATTTAATTTTGTACTGATTTTCAAGCGTTGGTCTTAAAAATTACAAAGCCTATCGGTGACACTTACTTACCCACACATGTATTTCACCTTATCAGTGTACCGACAAAGGCTTTCGTATGTGTGCGGGGCTTTCTATTTACACGTCACTTGAGCTGATAGCACAGGGAGGTCAAGCACCCGACCCGGCGTGGCCCCTCTGATTTATCGCAAAAACAGTAATTTAAAAGTTGTACCTTTTCGCGTCGGACCCGCCCACGCGTCACCCACGCGGCCTGACGGAAAAAACGAACAACTCGTGATTTGAATTTGTTCTGGTTCAGCATTGTTTAATTTGTAGGGCGCTCCCCGAGACCTTTTAACTCGTCTCGTTATACTGTTAAAGTGATTTTATTAGGCTGTTGTTTGTTCGTCATATCCTAGTCTTGTTTTGCAGGGCTTAAAATGCTGCGACTTACATTTTTATTATTGCTTTCACATTTCATATGCGTTTGTTTGATTGAGTATACTTCGGTGGTTTGGAGATGTTGTAAGGATGAATTCGGAATCAGTGACAAGGCTTTATGTAGCGAATGTGAGTAGCAGAGTTCATATAGACGAACTTTTATCCACCAGGTTAGTGGCATTAACGGTAGTAGTTTTTAAGAGTACGATTGCATTTTTTTATAGATGAAGGTAGTAAACGAGCAAGCGGATTACCTGGTGTTAAGTGAGCGCTACCCATAGACATCCAACAAGCAAATGTGTTGCAGATGCGTTGCCTGCCTTTAATGGACAGAAGAAGGGTATAGATAGAAAAAAGGATATTTCCTTTTCCCCCTTAACCCCCTCCCCGTATAATCCTCTTTCCGATCCTATCCAATCCTTGAGAAAAGGGTGGGAAGGGGAAGAGGACTGAAATTGTGAAATCGACAGTGGTAGAGCCCGCAATAACAACATCGTTTTGCACGAATGGGCCGGCTCGACCGGTGAAATACCACGACGTCACAGAAGACAGGCGTGAAGTAGAAGTATTCTGCGTTTCGTTTGATGAGTGACGTGCCGGAGGCCTAATTGTAGTCCTCTTCCCCCTACTACCCTTTTCTAATAAGGAAAGGTTGGGAAGAGGAAGATGATTTGACGGATGAGGAGGGGATGGACAGGGAATGGAATTATCCTTTTTTCTGTTTGTCCCCTCCTTCGTCCATGAAGGTAGGCAACGCATCTGCAACTCATAGCTTGTTGCGGATGCCTATGGGTAGCGGTACTTATTTCCAGGGGCCGCTTGCTCGTTTGCCACTTTGTAATATAAAAAAACAACAATTTAGACCTTCGGCACCTCGCAAACCAGACGAAACGCAGAGTAGTTCTACTTCACGCCTATTATCTGTGAGGTCGTGGTATTTCACCGTGCAACAGATGTTGCAGGCTCTACCACTGACAGTATGTAGAATGCATGAATATAGAATGCGAGAGAGGTGTGCTAGACCCGTGTCGACTAAATTTTAAAAGAATATATCTACATTATAAAAAAAAGTTTTTTATACTTATTATTAGCATGAGGATTTCACCGGCTGCGGAATGGGAGCGATGTTCAGGCTACAACGATATGTAATTATTATGACAGGACAATACCCGGCGACGCAGCGACATCTGTTGGCCGCGACACGTAGATAGCGTCTCCGAGGCGCCGTATCGCGAACTTGTTTATGATTATTGTTACTGACTGCGTTCGAGATTTCCTCTGTAAAACATCAATAATATCTCCGGTAGTGACATATCAACGTGATTTAAATCTTCACCCACCGATAGGTGTCCATTTAGAATTTTTAATTACTTCTTTATAACTAGACACGCAGTCGTAGTGTTCGAACTAGTTTTAATATTAAATTAAAGAAATCGTGAGAAAGTGAAAGGAAGAGTCGACAGGAAACGTAGCTTGCGATACGTCTACTAGATGACGCTTTAAAAGGGCCGGCCGCAAGCCGTTGGTAAAAGTATTTGCTTTTTTGCACGACTGCTTGCACATGCAGATTTGGTTGACATTGTAACTGTTTATTGAAACACACCTCTTAACTCGTTCAAATCGGTACATAGATAATTAATATATAACATTGTACATTTACGTCGCGGCACCTTTGTAGTCAAACCGGCTCATTCGTACCACAGCTAACTGGCTGAACTAAACTAAACTAAAATTCGTGAATCAACTGATTCACGAATTTTTATAATATATGTTAGCAATTTCATGCTTAAAATCAATTTGACAAAGAAATATACAGGATCAGTTAGTATCATTAGTGGTTATTACTTAAGGAGCTAAATATTAGCATGGTATGGACATGTTATGAGGAAGGAATGACATGGCACAAGGACAGTCTTAGATATGAAGTGAAGAGAGGGTAGGGGTTGACTTGAAGATGAATAGACTGAGCGGTAGATACCATACGCAAATAAGAAGTGAGTACTGAGTAAGGATGGAATAGGGCAACACCATTATGTGTGTATGTATATAGGATCGCTAGCTGGCTCGGCAAACTTCGTTCCGTTTGAATTAACACCCCTGTAACCCCACTTGTGGGTCGAATTTCATAAAAACCGATCTCCGATCTCTTTTATTGCTTTGACTGGTAGCAAATCTACATTAGATTTGGTGAACAAGATCTTAATTTAACGACTTCTGAACGTACGCAAAGTGGTACAGGTTGGATTTTGAAAAGTGCGCGAGAGAAATACGCGAGTTAATTCCCCATCTCCATTCTAACGTATGAGGTTTAGGTATATGGTAGAATGAAGAGGAGGAGCAGATATGGCAGGTCGCCGGCCTGTCATAGTAGATTACCATGTGTTCGTACGGAACAAAGAACAACCCTACAAGAGAAGAGTGAATATGTCTGTTACTAAACTAGTGCGTACCATCTTTCAACCACATCACCAGTTAACATCAGTTGACAATCTTGACGTTCAGCTCAAGCGCTAGTTTATTCGTAACATAAAAAAACTCTATTTAGCTTGCAAGGTAACTCATTATAGGGAAAAATTGTTAATATTTTTTACCATTGCACTCGTTATCAGAGTCGCGCGGCCGCTCTTTAACCTTGTATCCACCTAAAGTTGTTCTGTCGGCGTCGCCACTCAAATATTTGACATCCGCCGGTCTTCCCGGCACACATCCTTCATTACTCATCCCCAAGTTCCAAAGAAACCGTTGGTTTGCTTAATAAAACAGTAATGAGAGGCGAAGGCTTAGTTTAACTTATTGAATTACATATATTCTGTAGAGACGGAAAGGGAAGGACAACATTTAACTTATAAATTGAAACGCGGAGATGTTAAATCACCTTTACTTCAGGCCTGTATTCCGTGAGGTGGTCTTTTATGTAAGATGGTAGGAACCAAGCGAGGCCATCTAATGTGACCGCTACACAGGCACCAAGCAGATGAGTTGACGATTCAGACAGGAAAAAGGATATCCAGTCTTATTCTCCTTTCCACGCTATCCTTATTAGGTAAGGATGGGAAAAGGAAGAGAACTGAAATTGGGCCTCCGGGACATCACTCACCAGACCAAACGTAGATGTATTCTGCTTCACTCCTGTGTTTTGTGAGGTCTTTGCGCTTTCCGGTCGAACCGATTCTATTCATGCAACTCTTACCGCTATTAGGCTTCATTACTGTTAAAATATTAATAATAAACTATCCAATTATTACGACCTCACCTACCTGTACTTTACATCGATTTAGATCACTTACGATAACGCACCAATAATAAATATTAATTACCAGCCTACCCACGCATGCGCTCAGTACACGTAAACGTATTTCAGAGTAAAATTTTATTGGACAGAAAACTTATGGTCTCGGAATGTGACATAAAATTGTAACATTCGGTCTCCTGACGATTGCATCTACAAGTGACTAAGTGACCTGGTCAGCCGGGGAGTTTTCGCAGTCGCAACACCGGCCACAGACAGGCCCCGCTGCCCGCAGACATAAACATTGCGTGTACGTAAAATATTTACTCTTTTATCTGTTCCAGTGTAGTAGGATGGCAACGCCGGCATTATGCAGCGGGACCATCCGTACGAATACTTTCGGTTAATCAATTCTATCCGCATTTCATTACATTACTAAGTATGTTCTAGAACTAACAGGTATCAAGACCAATTAGAACAGGTAGAACATCGTAGCGGTGGAAGCTGGTATGAATAGTCCAGTTCATTCAGGGAAGTACGACAAACTTACAGAAGTACGGCTTGAAGAAGATTATTTAATAGGTCCTTCAGGAAGCGAGTCTATCTATTTCTCAAAGGCAAAGGTTTCCTCTGCGTTTCACCTTATAAGTAAGGTGCCGGAGATACAATCCTTTTTCCCTTCCCGTCTCCTCTTTTTTTTCTTTATCTACCTCATCTCTGTTCTATATAAAAGACGGCATTGCATCTGCCTCTGTTTGATTGATGCGGATCTCAACAAGGAAAATAAAACACATTTACTTGGGGGCAAGATAATGCTCTTCCATAGATCTTATAACTTTTTAACCGTAAATATTTATGGCCTTATGATAATTGGCATACAATTTCAGATGAAATGTTTTGGTAGCATATGTAATTACCCGATTTTACAATTCCCTTGAAACGGACACAAGTATGGTGTACATTCTAAAACGACTCCTATCTGTGAATATTAAGCCGGGGCACAGTTCGTGCGCGGCGAACTACAAACCGGGCGGCGTCTTTGCGGCAACAATCGCACGATCGCGCGACACGAGCGCGATAACGCGATAGCATCGCTTTCACTGCCTCTCCGGCACGGGTGCTGTCGTCATGGTATAGCATCGCTGACGATAATTATCTAACCTCTTAGTTAAATAAACTTGTTTGGAGAATGGTCTTTAGTATTCGTCTGTCATTGATCAGACGCTTGGATCTTGTGCAAATCTAACCACATTACCTAAGCCACTTCCTAGACATCCAAAAAATCCCGTCACATTTAAAGAAATATTAGTACCTACGTATTTCTTTGTAGCAACAGGTCCTCTTATTTTCCATGTCTACTTTTCTATTCCCCACACAAAGGCTAACATCGCATCCTTAACCCTTCTGACTCAAAACTATTCAAAAATCCATGAAGAAAAATCTGTATTTATGTATCTGCATAAGTCATTTTATCATGATAACAATAGTATGCTTACATATGTAAAATCATATCGCAGATTAAATTTTCACTAGTTATAGAACTTTTACCTTAACAAATAAACATCAAGACCAATTTGTCAATGAGTATAGTGGTCCGACAGTGACCACCCGGGCGACGTGGCGCTGGACCTGCGACCACCCTGCGCCGGCGCACGCCGCCTTTCCGATTTATAAGGACCAGCCACTGCACCGCCCACAACCCGCGGGATACAACCCTCTATTCATTAGTACCTTGTTCTAGAAGCAATATTATTGTCAACAATGTGTTAGTTAAACCATTTATAACTCAAGAAGGGTTGCACAAATTTATTAATTTGTCTCCATCCCGAATAGCAGAACAACTAAAAGATAAGTTCACAAAAAAAATATAAGAAAATGCCTTTTCTCGTACATATACATATATGACGTTATTTAATAAAGAAACCAGCAAGAGTATATAAATCCTGACTCGATCCGGTCCATTCGTGCAACAGATGTTGTTACGGGCTCTACTATTGTTAAGTGACTGGCCGATATATTAACGTACAGCTCAAATTACTGGGCCTAGGTACTAATTTTTAGTACGTAGGCGAGTATAAATTTTTCTAAATTCATCCCCTACAGTCCTAAAGTAGGGGATGGAAGTTTGTATGGAGAAATATTAAATATACAATGTAAATTGACCTCAGATCTATATTAAATAGAGTTCAGCCTATGCTGGGTAATCGTCTGTTAAATTTGATGGCACGGCTGGTGACTTCGGGAACAGCTAGTGTACAATATACCAAATAGAATGCTCGAAAGGGATTTGTGCCAGAGCGTCGTAAAACGGAATTTTGTATCATCTGGTTACCAGATTAGCAGATATGATCGTGATAGAACCAAGAACAAAGGTCTACAGGTTAATAACAGTTTAATGCAACAATTAAAGTAATCTCGGAACATTTGTAGGACATGGGCTGTAAGGCACCGGCCGGAGCGTCCACAGTCGTCTCCAACAGTCGCACAATCGCAGCAAGTATCCCGCAATTAAACAACGGCCTTAGGTCATAAGATACTATCGGACCCACCCTGCGATGTCTGACTCGCATTAACTTTACACACCACACAATCAAAATACAACTTTATTTCAAAACGATAGAGTTAAATTTCCATTATTAAGGCTCCAATCAGCGTGGCAGTGTCCCCTCACATGATTTGAGACTGCAAGTTCCAGGTCGTAAGGTTGAATGTTGAATGTGCGTTGGTTTGTTAGTGCGGTAACTGTAAGGGCGCGGTAACCCTGTTAAATGATCATAGCGGAGGTCGCTGACGGCTTGGCCCGACTGGGAACCTAATGAACGATGGACTCCATATTGAACCGATTCAGGCTTCGATTTCCGATGTCTCGATGCGATTGATGCCGGTATTCGGATAATTGGCCTTTGGATTTTTTTTAATTACTTCCTTATAATTAATTATTGTTTTGGATTAATAATTATTATTTATTATAACGCATAGCAATCTATTTTATTATACTTTTGGTTGCGATATCTTTATTTAATATACAACCAGCAGAGAATAATATAGTTTTGTAACTAACATACTAAAGAAGGGCGATATAAGGAGTACCGTAACCGACGAGCATGTATGCGTAGATGTATGGATGTAGAAGAAGCTAGAGAGGCCTCCAAATTTAAATCCGTTATATCTCTGCCTACCCCTCTGGACGTGAGTGCATATATTTATTTATTTAATATTTAACAAATTTACTTCCTTAATTGAACGCTAAAAAGTCTTAATTTGTTATATTTTTTAATAAAATTGAATTTGTGTACTAATTTACATTATTAATAACCTTAATTTAATAAAATATATTATTAAAAAATGATAATGTATTTCAGTACAGTGACACTATTCCGATATCGTTTAACATTGTCTTATATCCGCAATACATATGCGCATTTGCAAGATGATGTTATTAATTTCAAGACAATAGTGTACCTTCATACGTATTCCATTGCTTGCACTAAATGAATCAGACTTAAACGAGTGTTACGCTATCATAATTACATTTTATTATATATACCTATCGTGCCACGCTAAAACCATCTCTAATAAGAAACAACAAAGTATAAATCACTTTGTCACATACTTACCATATGACGTTATCATCCAAAACGATACTAGTTTTTCCTCATGAGTTAATGTGTTATATTACATTCAAATGTAACCTCTATTGTCTAGTATTAAGGTAGAATTTCAGAAGAGAATCGGTGTTAAACAATGATGCTAATGGATTAAGGACCTTAGGAAGTGGACAGAAGGTACATAATAGTTCGTTCGTTGTGACTAGTAGTTTGGTGCAGTAATTCAAACAGCTATAGTTTTGACTCCCAGGGTGGCTCGCACAATGTCCGGGCGCGTGACACTGCTCTATTTACGACTCGTTCGGTTGCACGGACCCATAGAGATGTTATGCGGTACACGAAACGCGTTTTATCGTACTAGGCGGCAAACGAGCAAGCGTTGTACCCGATGTCAAGTGATCGCTACCCATAGACATCTGCAACTAACTAATGAGTTGCAGATGCTTTGACCACCTTTAATGGACAATCAGAAAATCTTTATTTCCAATTCCTATACATCTCCTCCACCGTCAAGTTTTCTTGCCCTTCCCATCCTTTCCTTATAAGAAAAGGGTTGGGAAGGGGGAGAGAACTAGAATTAGGCCTCCGGCACCTCACTCCTCAGACGAAACGCAGAAAACTCTACTTCACGCCTGTCTTCTGTAGGGTCGTGGTATTTGACCGATCGATCCGGCCCATTCGTGCAACAGATGTATTTGTCGGCTCTTCCACTGTTAAGATGTGTATAAGTTGCGTGACTAGCAACCTGTTAACCATTATATATCTGTTTCTTGCTATTTAGTTTTAGATAGGAATACGTTTTTGCAAATATTCATTGAAATATACTATATCTCTGTTCATGGCAGCGAATGCTTTTTTTGTCTAATAATTTACGATTAAAGGATTCGCATCTTTTACGGCAATCACTTAAAATTTTAAATCTTAGATAGGTCTCTGAAAGAAAATATTTCATATTCCTCGATTCATGTACCTTGTCACCTACGGAATTGCTCGCTAGATGCGCCTGCGCATTGTCTCCTCCGTGTATACCATTACCTCCTCCCTCGCATGCATCCCCACCCACCGCGCCTTTCGGTGGCACAGTCACAGGACGGAGTTCTGAATAATTATCGATGTAGAGCGAACGTATTTATTTGTGCCCGGCAGTGGCATTGCGCTGCTTTATGGCCCGATTGCGATGTCGCCCACCCTCCAGTTGATCCGGATAAAGTTCAATTCTCGATTTTGTTGAGGTGTGTTGGCTGGTAGGTCTAGATTTGTCTAGATTTTATCACCGAAGTAAAATCTGTTGCTGATTAAAGAAAAGCTGCAGTAAATAGTTACTTCACAAATATGACGACCTCACGGAATACTGAGTATGATGATGTTCAGTCTGGTGAGAGATGTGTTTGGTAACTCCGACTCATTACAGTCCCCGCGTTACTTAGAAAAAAGAAAAGAGTTTTCTACGGGTTGTTGTGAAAGTTTGTGGAAAGTCTAAACATGGGTCGCTCTAACAGATCTTACTTAAAACTTTGCTAACTAAATTAGGGTACATGAAGATTATATACATGGACACACAGACGTGAGAAACACGGCACTAGTATATTGCGTTAGCCCTTAAACTTTCAATTTAAATCTTTAACAAAATCGCAAGTGACATTCTGAACCCGACGATCTAATCCCCGAACGGTCGTAAACACAAAATGGCGGAAGCCGTCAAGTTAACAAGATGGCGGATTGGTATTGCGCATAAAATCGGAATTAGTATGGCTGCTTTGTCGGCGGCCAGTATTGTAGTGAAATATAGAGTCACCGCAGCCCCGCTACCAGGTCTACTGATTTATTTAAAAGCAATTCATTCGAGTAGGAGACAAATTGCTACTGATGTAAGAGCGGATAAGCTCGCCGGTCTATAACAAGCGCAAGATAAACATTTCAATTGAATACCCGTCAGATTTCAATGTTGCCACAAGCAATAAATTAATTTGTAAACCAATAAGAACTCTTGATGTAGTTTTACTCACTGTGTATTGTAATTAAAATCTGTTAAGTTAACAAATTGAGTACGTACTGTTTCTTTATATATCAATTTCAATTATTGCTTTTCGTTTACTTTTAAAATCAATGTCAGTCAAATATAGAGATAATCAGTGCATTCGAGTTAAAATGTAAATCCTTGCTAGATTCATTCCTTCCATTCTATTCAGATTTTCCTGTTCTCTTTCCCTTATGTCAGCCAGTATTTGTTTCAATATATTATTTTCCGTATTCCGTTCAATTCTTTTTAACAAGTGAAATGTAAAAGAATAAAAAAGTTCATTTATGAGTCTTTTATCTTTGAATGAGAATGGCTCGCAGACATTCGTGTTCTGTCGTTCCGCATTACGCCTGCGCGGCGGATTATGCACCAATTCATATCTTTAAGGGGTTGACGTGTACAAGTTGTTTCTTTTTTTTTTAACACGCGTTACTGTTCAAACCTAACGTACAGAGTTATGTTCCTGGCATAGCATACGTTGTATTAAAAAGTAGTGGACCGCCGGCGAAATGCCAACAATTCATTTCAGTAGCAGAATCAATCTCTATACACTTTACAAAAAAGATCATTTTAGCTTGGCCACTGTGCGTATTAAGGAAATCGCGATATGCCACGGTGTTGAAGTATTGAAATTGATGTGCGTAAATTCGCTAATTCTGATTTAATTTCTGATGGAATTAAAATCAAATCAACGAGGTCCAACATTAACCATAAAGCGTAAAGGGCTTGCGATTTCGATAATAACTCAGTTGCGAGTCACAATTCGGTCCATGTACGTACTTTGCTGCATGCTTTTTGGGTGCCAAAACTCTACACATATCAACGAATCTTAAGTAACTAATTGGTGACGTTGTTAAAATTAATTTGTAAACTTGTATCTAAGAGTTACATGCCGATAGATACCATATATTCCATACATTCCTTTAGTATTTTACGTTAACCAAGTCAAAGCTTCGCTCCCTATATTTTTAGATTTCAGGCAAATGTTTTAACAGCCTGTTTCCGAATTCGGAGCCTGCGAACTGCACCCTGTACAATACGTTGCAATTACTTTTTGGAAGCTATATACGTTGACATATCGTTTGGGTCTGAGTTCTGATAAAAAGTAGATTTACAGAATACTAAGTACTTATACCGGTGACCACCCCTGCTGTAGCTTGACAGCGAATGTAGCTTTCATACCTCTTGTACTTTTATAACGAAAAGTATTTAAACGATTTTGTATATCATTAAGTTTTATTATGCATACAAATTACATTATACGATCAGAAGCAAATCTGAACTTTAATTCATTCCCATTTAGACTACTTTCAAGAGATCGTACCTATATGTTGCAAGCTACTTCAATACCGAGTCGTTTTTACTGACATGGCTCGATTAGTTTTGGTTACAATTAAAATTGTCAGTTTTTAGAGCGTCGTGTGCCGGCTGTACGATTCGCGCCTCACGTATCGTCGAGATTTCGTCGCAGGTCGACGTAACGACCCATTGATTTCGATAAAGTGTTGCCGAAAAAAAGCTTAACCACCAGCCTTCTATTCATTGCAGGACAATAGGCTGTTTACTGTAAGGATGGGTGCACGCTAAGAAAACTTGTGGATAATTTAAATCTACATGTTATTCTTTTTGTGATTGTCGATACCACAAAAAGTTCTGCTTATTAAATTATTTATGTAACTTGAGTTTCGGGTCTTCAAATCTTCACTGATTCATTCCATTTAACTTTATTTCTCATGTCTTCATATCCTAATTGTCGTTACTTTATGCTCATTTAATTTAATAAGCGATCTAAAAGCTACGACTACATTCAGCTTTCTATTTGACAAAATGTTTAACATTGTTTTGAAATTCTCCTATATTCTTTAAAGCAGTTAGCATATAATCTATTACTTCATTTAGTATTATGAATACCAGAAAAAATTGTTCATATGTTATTTCGATAATATTATCGAAATTAGGAACCACAAGATCATAAGGGTTATGCGTTACCTTTGTATCCCGAGTACCTCTTTTAATTTTTTTTGTTGCAATCGTTTGAAGTCGAATTCTAATTAGGATAATAGCGTAATATTAATACGAGATTGTTTGTTGCGTATTTTAAGAGGATTTCGTGTTATCTGAAACGTCGTCCTCACGAGTCGACAGTAAGGATCGCTTAGTCGGCGACGCAACGTTTGATACGATTCGATAGCATACCGCGGCGTGCGACCCACTAACCGTTGTTGGGTTGTTAGCGGTTACACAACATGCCTGACTATAATATCGTCATTATATGCACTTTTACTCTTTTTCCTTTCGTTTCTCCTCTATCCATTAAAGGTAGACAACGCATCTTCAAATCGTTGGATTGTTTTAATTTTTTTTTCATTTTATATCAGATCATTTAAAATCAGATCACCCACTAGCTCATTTACCACCTTCTTCTATAAAGAAATTGTGACCTACTGCATTTCGATCATATTTTTATCTGGGGTCTCATAGTCAGTCGGGCTTATTGCTTGGAAAAATTTACTTGTTAGAAAAATGTGCTTAGAATGTAATTGTATGGTACATCATACGCAGCGGGTATACTGCTATTGTGTGTGACTGTGATATCAGAAGCTTCGCTTCGTGGTCTGAAGGTATCTTCGGTGTTGTGAATACTTAAGGAACTACAATTTATACTGCCCTTATTCAAAAGCTCCGTTATGCTTAGACTTAGAAATGAATTTATAATCAGTGATCCTTCAAGAAAAAAGCTCCTACTTTAATGGCTGGAGGCGCATCTGCAGTTCCTCTTGTGCTGCGGATTTCGGACGGCTGTGCTCACTTAACGTTCGTACCTGTTTGTCTGCGAAGAAAGAATTTGGGATAAAAATAAGAAAGCAGTTGGCGTAAAAACTTATCTATTGGTATATGTGTGTATTAGTGTGTGTGTCGCTTAACTTGCTCCGGCACCAATTGATAAGTGTGCAAAAAATATACCGGCGCAAGTTTCACACGGCACGTGTTGCTTTGCACCAGAAAAAAGTGGCGGCGAAGCCTCCGCGAAGTCTACGAACTGAAAGCGAAACGAAAAAGAGGCATCGAAGAAAAAATCTCGTCGAATGGCATACGATTTACGGTCGCCCGAAGTTTTTCGATAAACTTTGACGGTTTTTTTTCTGAGCTCTGAATTGTTGTAGGGTTATTTTTTCCTGTCAAGAAAATCTATGTATAGTAGAAGCGGTATACAATGTTTTGTTATTCGTTGTATGAGTTTGAATGATACGTCAAAAGTGATGCGACTGGTTCAGAATTCAGTGTTACAATTTTGGGACGTGTTTGTTTTTATAGTTCATTTCGAAATTCCGTTTTTTATTGCTTTTAGACTTGTTTCTTTGAGGCTCAAAGTTTTTATGACATCCGTGGTGGGTGAATCGCCAGCTGGATGGATTTATGTAAAGCTCATGTTCCCTGCTATTGAAGAAAAATATAAACAAAGATTTTTTATTGGAAGACGTGTTTACCGAACCAAGACATAGTACTTGTATATAATTACATTGAAATAGCGCTTGACCACGATCCCACGGTGGTGAGGTGGTTGAAATATTCTACACACTAGTTTAGTAAAAGCCTATTCACTGTTCTCTTGAAGGTGCCCACGTCATAATTGGTCGAAAGCACTGACGCTGGGAAGTTGTTCCAATCCGCACGATCGACGAATATTAGAATCGATTAGTTCTAACGCGCGGTATATCCCCGATGGTAAAATGTGGTATATATATTTTTTATATATTTAGAAATTATTATTAAGTGTCGTCTTTATGCCTATTTAATTAATATTAGTTGCCGTAGCCATTTGCCTAATTTCCTTGAAAAAAAAACTTTTTTTAAAAATAAAGCAAGTTCTAGAATCAAAATAGTAGGCGATGGCAACACTAGAGATAAGGGCGCCTGCACACTAGCGCGCCGCTCCCACGATGCCGCGCGGCAAAAAGCCGCACTCATTAGAATGCGGTGCGCGCCGCGGACGCCGCGAGCTCAGCTTTTTGGTCCGTACGCCGTACGCACTTAATATTTTAAGGGTGAATTAAACCGAGTTTTATCTACACGACTTTGTGTTGTTTAAGGGTTTTTGTGCACACACACCGTGCGTTAAATGAGTGATTTACATGTTAAACATTTAGATTAACGTATTTATTCGTGCGCAATTTTATTCTTATATCAGCCAGTCTTGTATTATATCAGTGGCCATTGCCACCTTCTTCCATAAAAAAACTAACAATATCTCCGGGTCAAATTGAAACCATGATAGGTCGAGCTTCTTTGCAGATACAGAAAGCACGTGGTAAATTACAAAGTGTCCAGTAAATTGTTTCTAACCACGGGCTAACATCTATTACACACATGGCTCTAATGACCGTTAAGTTATTTTTTACTTATGTCCAGTTAAGTTGTGGGAACAAGTACGGGTCGCGGGAACTGTGGTCCGGTTCCGGTCAGACCGGGGGGCGCCGCGCTTGATAAAGCTTGTATCGGCCAAGACAACTATGTAGCCTTTACTTTCAGGCCATATTCTAGTTGTGGTACTCTCTAGTAGTTTTTATTTTACATTAAAATTAGTTGTAAAATATAGTGACGTGTTACATAGTAGAATTATTTGTTCTTAGTAACCCCTAACAATGTTATCATTAAAAATCAATTTTATTCCGTTTATGTTGATATCATTTAAAACGATTTCAAAACTACTGAATAGTACAGTCATTTGTAAAGCTCAGATATTGAAAATTGTAATTTTGTATATGCTGGTACGTAACTACGATCGCACGGATGTCGGACTAAACAAGGGCGGGGGGCTTCAATCAAAGCACTATTTAAGTCCCAGACTTCAAATTAAGACTTGCAATCTCATAGAGGTACTTAAAATTTAAGGACTTTAAATAGCTAGCTAGTGACAGCTGAACCTTTTACCTTAGATTATTTGAAAGAAAGAAAAAAACATTCTTACAATTTCCATTTCAAAACAGTACATAGATCTGTTGTCACAAAATTCTCAAATGCTTTTAATCTAGACAACTCGTAGTAAACAAGATATTTTATCCGTGAACTTTGAGTTCAAAAACAATGAGGAATTACGATTATGAGTGAATTTCCTTTGTTAAGCTGGCGGTGCCCTGGTGGGCTGGATTTATTAAGAGTTCGGCGGCGAAGAAAAACATCGTGACTTGCATGTTCAATAACAGCCGTCGCTAAGGCTCTATGGCTCTATGGCTCTATACCATTACGTTGTGAGCCGACATCGTCGTGGAGACAACTGCCGTATATTTTATCTGTGGTCTTAATATTCCTTGTTTAATTTGTGAAATATCTGTTGTAAAATGTGCGCTGTTGTTAATCTAGTCTCTAGTTATCTTTGTTTCACATTGTCCTAAATACAATGACAAGCACTCATGCCTAGAACCAAAAGGTAGGTGTTACGGATGTCGATTTGGCAACATCCTAGGTTCATCTTTGACGTGCCTTCTACATCCATACGATGTGGATTTTTGTCGGTTACTGGTACTCTTATAATCCCCTCTTCTCCTTGGTATGTTACCATACCAGTCGGTCGGTATGGATTTGTCCTCTACAAATACTGGTACTCTTATAATCCCCTCTTCTCCTTGGTATGTTACCATACCAGTCGGTCGGTATGGATTCGTCCTCTACAAATACTGGTACTCTTATAATCCCCTCTTCTCCTTGGTATGTTACCATACCAGTCGGTCGGTATGGATTCGTCCTCTACAAATACTGGCCCGCATTTTTTATCATCCCCGAGGAGGGTTGGCGTCAGGCAGGCAGCCGGCTGTAAAAACAGTACAGTATGGACCATAATCATACTGTGCCGACCCCATATGAGTAGAAAAAATGCAGGGAAGTGATGAATTTTCCTCATAATATTGCATCTTTTTGTTTTTATTTATTTTAATAAATAAACAATTTTCTATTTGCCATAATATAAATTTATAAACAAAACTAGCTGTGCCCCGCGGTATTACTCGCCGTGCAATTTAATTTCTACCCATTTATAGGGATTTCGACATCCTCTCCTTAGTGCTCGCTTACGTAGTAACAGAAATATCCGTGTCAACTTTCAATCTCCTAGGATGTCCGTTTTTATATAAGTTTCTTATTTCATGTACATATATGTATATAGATAAAACATAATGTATTTTGTTATTTGAAATTTAAACTATAAAAAGTGTAGTCTGCAATAGATTTTTATTTTTCAAGGAAGCTCTCCTCGAAGCGATACCTCTGCAAAGATTTATTCTGCAGTTTGTCCGTAATAGGGCATTAACTAAAGATGCATTCAGCAGTTAATTATTTTGTCCGGTGGGAGTCCCGTTGGACCCTGTAGCGGGTCCCCGGGGAGTATTAATTAGCAGACGAGAGTTCACAATGGCCGTGATGCGGGCGAGCTGTGAGAAAATTCCCGTCAGGTTTTGAAATGAGATAATAGGTTATGTCTTCAGAAGAAATAAAGCCTTTGCTTAGTTTTCCACGTTTGGGTCTTCTAGTTAAAACTTGGATAAGATACAAAATTATTGCAATCATTGTATATTTAGTTACAGAAGGTACTATTGTGCGAATTCTATTATTGAAACATAAGCCGGTTTTCATTGTTATAATTATTTTATTGGTTTGAATATTTTCAAATACTTGTTACAAGGGTGTTTTACGATTGCATTTTTTTATAGATAAACAATAATACTAATTTAAGACATTCGATCAAATTGGTAAACGTATCGCAAAAGTCCACACAATACATAAATGACATTTTAATAATAATAATAATAATTTTTATATAATATATTTTAGAATGTCTGTTGTTTTGGTAGATTTTTTAAGGTATATTATAAAAAAATATGTATTAAATATAAATAAATGACATAATAATAATCCATTTAATCCGTTCAACATACAACACTTCAGACTTAAAGATAAACAGGTTAAAGAAAGAATAGGTAAAAAATAACAAAATGGGAAAGAAAGTTATACAAAAATATAGATACCTAATTACTAAGTATTGCAATGCTGAACGAATAAGGTCCTTGCTCAGCTATGTGCTGGCTACCCGCAGGAGTAACCAGCGCTGGTGTTATGCAAAGACCCTTGGGTCGTCCGTGCGTCCGTGTCAGCAGTAGAAAATCATCCGTTTATATGATTAAGATTTGTTGCTATATTATATTATACTTTATAGTTTAACTTATCTTTACATCTTTATTGCAATCAGGTACAAAGGAACTGAGTAAAAGTAACCTTCGTCGCTGGTGAAACTTTATGTATTGTATTCAGCACTGTATGTAATTAATTCGATACTACTATGCAGTCACTACTTTTAATATTAAAGAACAACAGATAACGATTTGCCTTTTTGAAAATTCATAAGAAATGATTTAAATTTAATTTTAAACGCTGATTTTGTTCTCACGTTTTTTATTTTGAGTTTTTGATCTCAAAAACAAAACCTAGTTAATTTTCTTATCAACCCCTCAGGTTTAGGTTTCGTACCCAAGGGGAAAAACGTGACCTTATTACTAAGACTCCGCTAACCGTCTATCTGTCAGTCTGTCCGTCTGTCACCAGGCTGTGGCAGGCCCATTCGTGCATCAGTTGTTCTCTAAACTGTTAAAAAAATTACAGATGATGTATTTCTGTTGCCGCTATAACACCAAATACTAAAAACCAGAATAAAATAAATATTTAAGGGGGCTCCCATACAACGAACGTGATTTTTTTATAGATAATGGTACGGAACCCTTCGTAAGAGAGTCCGACTCGTACTTGGCTGGTTTTTAATGATATGAAAAAGGAAAACAATTTCAGACATGTATTTAAATTTATCTTCTCTACGTTACAGTTGGTATCGTAAACCAGTAATTGTTAATTTGAAGCCGTAAAGACCGCACTGGCTGTATTGCAGTTCGGGATCGAAGACGAATCCAATGACATCTCAATCTTCAAAATCGGTCAAGATCACAATAAAATGGACATACGCGCGAAAAACATTACCCTGTTGGGATGGTTAAGTACCGCTAAAAGTGTACTACATTTTTTACTGCTTAAAAAGTGTATCGAAATACAAGCTCTTTGTCTTTCTCTCTGAAAAAACTGAGACGACAATATGCTCTAAATGAGTATTTTCTGCAGTGGAAGCCAACGGTAATACCAACACTTGTTCAATTGTTGAGTGATGGGTTAAGGCAGTTTTATTTGTACCTCCTTATCTGGTATCATGTTGTATTTATTGTGGTGTAATTATAATCGATATTGTACGACAATATCGGCATAAACGTCGGCAGGACGAGTCAAACAATGGTACCGGTGCGAGGTATAACAATAAAATAATCAGGCGCAGTCGTGCGCCGCGTTTTGTTATGACCGCCCTCTCTCGTTGCCGATCTTTTTGTTATCTGCAGATGCACTGCACCTACTGTGCAGTGATTGTGTACCATGTACCGTCAACATGTTCCTGCATCTCTGCAATATCACTTAACTTTAATATTACGCATTTTTAAAATCCCTACATAGTTTACCAATACATGTACTATTAAGTTGAACACACACACTCTTTTAGCTTGTTGTCTTAAATGGTGTGTCCATAAAGTGTTCTTTCACGATGTGACAGAGAGCGGTCGATTCGCAAATAAATCTCCAGCGCCATCTGCCAGTTGTTATTTTAAAACTTATCAAAATTATAGAGTTACAAATATCGATAAGGGTATGTTTTTACGATCACGTTTTATTTACACGGGCCGTTAGCGATATCAACGCCGCTAAAGCCTTTAGCTGCTCACTCGTTGAACTTAATATACGAGCTGCCTTTACGACCCGAACATTTGCTTGTATCAAAGCATAACATACATATATAAATTTATATACTGTCAGCATGTTACTTTATGTTTATTGTTAGATGATTTCAGTATATCTTCATATAATTTTATACTAAGTGGTGCCAGCGACTTTCACTGCCTACAAAAAAAATGTAATTTCTCAGTGTACCGTCGTGGGAGGATAATTTTTAGGATTTAAAGATGTTTTTTGTTACCAAAGCATATTATGTGTATTTATATATCTCTTACTCGCGAATATATGTGTTGCACATACAAAATTTAACCCTACTACATCTATATCTTAAGAAGTACTTTTATTGTTTATTCAATATCCCTTTGGGGCTTAAATCCATATCGATAAGGATTCTTTTCGGTGTACAATACAATACTTTAAAATTGGGCGGATTATTAAATATGTTGGATTTAACTTGCGGTCTGTCCGTACAAATTAATTAATACAGAATTTACGTGAGTCTACTTTGTCGTGGTTAATGCGGCCCGCGGGCTCGCGAGCTGCCCGCGTTTTGAGAGCATTCCACTTTTTGTTATGCATATGTACATACAATTTATGTTTTTCTGTTATCCCATCCGCTAACCCCCAGTGGAGTTGAGCTTGGCTCCAGAATTAATATTTACAATTTAATTCAGTATCAGTTTGGTTTTTAAGTGTGCTTACAAACGGAAAATAAATCTGTCTGATGCTCCTCGCCGTTTCTTAATGCTTTTGAATGCTAGAAGATTAGGTTATATGTCACGTCATTAAACTTTGTTTTGTAAGCGCGATCAAATTTTAGCCGGTGACATCCGTTTAACGAGAACCAAGATAAGAATCTAACTATAAACGCGATTAAGCAATACGTAGTTTTGTTAAACTAGTTTTAAAATGCAAACGGTGAAATCGCCCCTTACAATCTGCCCTATCTGCCATACCCAGCTCTGATTCTCTATGTTCAAGTGAGCGTTTATAAAATCGAATAAAAAATATTACCGTTGTATTTCCTCCGTTGATTAGCTTCATATGGCACTAGACACGATAGCAGTGTCACTGATGGATACGTTGAGATATTGTGAAGGTGGGAGAGTCGATTGTAGGAAATATTGCCACGTGGGCAGTGCACGTTATACTGCTCTGTGCTGACTCTGACTTTAGTCATTAAGTCCATAGATACATTTCAGAAATTAATATTATTTCAAGTGTCGAATGTAAGAAAATCACCCGCGGTTATATGTCGCATGATGGTCCCTAAATTAATTTTACTTATTGCATTTGGATTCAAGACTGAAAGGCTTAAAGAATGTTAAGATATAAATGGATCTATACTGTCCTACAACTCACCACCAAGCAAGTCGCCGCTAGATGGCTCTGGTGTTGTATTCAAACACGGTATTGAATTTACGTATAGACACAATAAGCGAGCAACATAAGCGTGTTCATATTATCCAATCCGGTAATAATATTAAAGTAACGGCCCGAGCCGAGGTTCCCTCTGCGGAGGGAGCCCTCGAGCTTAGTTACTCTTAAAGAGGCTTAGGCTAGGCGCCCTCTGCGCCCTGCCGCCTCGTGCCCGGTGTAGCTGTAAATGCCTCCTCAAGGCAAACAGTGACCTTTCAGTCACAAAAAAAAGTGTTCATATTATCTTGTCGTCTACTAAATATAAGTTAATGCAGGTGTATTAATAAATAAAAGTGTTGAGCAGTAATAATACTCTTGTTGAGAAAACTACCCCTTCTATACAGTTATCAACGCGCTCTTACCTACATGTAATTAAAGTATCGGGACTTTATTTTTTAACGTAGTCAATATCAGCATAATTGGCTTGTAACTTCCATTGGTTATTAAAATATTCGCACGATAACGCAGCGAAAGTTGCCGACAAGCGCCGGCGCCTGTCGCGTGGGACAAGGCTGATCAAATAAATATCAATTACGGGCCTAAACTCTTTGATACAGTGCCTGTTTGTAGTTTGGAGCAAGTGACGAAATGCGCACACGCAAACTGGTATCACTATTAAAAACTTAAATAGTGTCGACGTTTAAATTAATCAAAATAAAAGAGACTTAATACACACATCAACTTTCAATTTTACAATGTGTTTTCGCATTAAATCCTTAGTATTTGCTTATATATATTATTTTTTAATGCTTTTTTTAATATTTAACAACAATTCTTTTTTTTTATTTGTTTTTTTTTCACAAATTCAAAAGCGAATGCATTTTTTCGAATTTTACAGCGTTTTCTTAACTTATTAAAATTTAGTATTCTGTATCAATGTTATGATTTAAACAATAATTTGAATTTTTTTTAACAAATCTGGATTTTAAGATATTTTTTACGTCACGGAGCAACGTCATTTGAACGCAGATGAAATGCAAAGAGTAGGGATGTTGCATGTTGTTGCGGGAAGAAGTCAATCTCAGGTATATAATATATTTTGGTGTCAACATAAGCGTCAGAATTGGGATCCTGTTTCTACTTAAATTTACAAAAAATCACTACAAAAACATAACATACAACACATTTTATACCAATCATTATATAAGTGTGAGACTTATACCAGTTCCATATTTAAATTTGATTTCATTAAAATCGCTGCCGCGTTTGACTTGGGCGTTCACAAGTGGTCTTAATGGATCCTTAAAAGCACCGCTTTGTTAAAACTAATGATTTTAATTAAAGCCAAAAGAATTATAATTTCAAAGTATAACAACCATTTATTCTAAAGTCTGACATAATGACAAACATTGTCAACACGCCTGCTTACTTTACTAGCTGGACTCTGAATTCTGCCCTCGATAATTAAAATGCTATATAAATGCTCATAATGTAACGGAGAAAGGGTTTCTTGCGTCCTAATTTATGGTAGCATTTTATTCTTTGTGTCGGAAATAAATATTTTAGTTATTTTTTAAAAAAGATCTTAATTTCATTCAATATTGGTAGAACCTGCAACAACATCCGTGTCACGAATGGGGCGTCTCGACCGGTGTACCTCGACCTCACAGAAGACAGGCGTGAAATAGAAGTAATTCTTTCGCTTGCTGAGCGAGGGGCCGTAGGACCAATTTTATTCCACCGTACCATCCTTTTTCTTATTAGGATAGGATGGTAAAGGGAGAGAATTGGGCGTGAAAGGGATTACCAGGAAAATAAACTTTTCACTGTTTACCCCCTCTGTCCATTATGATTGGCAAAGCATCTGCGACTCGTTTGCTTGTTGCGGGATGCCTATGGGTAGCGGTCACTTATTTCATTAAAAAAAATTAAAACTTAACAATTTGTTGCCACCAATTGTAAAATACCAGATTGTAAAATGTCATTAAAAGGCCAGATTTGTATTATATTTAAGAAGGTGACTTTACGTGGACTTGTTATTGACCGTTTGGCATGGTTTGAATCTAAAGTATATTTTTTATATAAAAAAAAGATTTTTTGTACATTTGGAAAGTGCAAAGAGCAACTATTACAACCTCGTAAATTGATAAAGCGATTCTAGTCATTGTATTTCTTAGAAAATTTTTGATTGATATATGCTTGTACCATTTGGGTATTTGCACAAGGAATCGAACCGAAGCTATCGCGATAATAGATAATATAATTTGGCGAGTGTCGGGGGTCACGGTAGATTTTTAGCGGATCGATAATGCGCGTGGTAGCCAAAGGCTAAGTTAGGGTTGCTGAAAACTATCGATATCGTTTAATTAATTTAATTCAAGGTGTTCTGTTACCTTTTCATAGTAACTTGTGTCCCTAACCCGGTGTATTCACTATTACTGTGCTTATGCCCATATGTCTGTAATGGTTCTTTACTAGCATAACAATGACCTCGTCGACATAATTATGTTTTTAATCTCATTTCATTATTATTTAGGAATATTGTAGAATTATTTTGTATTAGAGGTATTAATATTAAAGAGACATAACTAAGAATATATTCGCTTTTATTAATATGTTATTTTGCTAAGAATATAATTATGTTTATTAGGTATTAACGAAATATTTGTATCGTGATTGTTCTATGGACGAAGGCAATTGAGCAAGCGGTTTACTTGATGTTACTTACCGCATACACATTTTTACCAGTCCTAATATTGAATAAGGAACGAAAAGAAGAGTTGTTAAGGGGGGTTGGGTTGGATTAAGTCTCCGGCACCTCACTCACAAGACGGAACACAAAAGTAAAATACATTTACGTCTATCATTGAATGGATTTGTAGTGCCGAACATAGGTAGCAAACAATTGGTTTGAATGATCGCCAGTCATCATCGGCTTGTTTCTCGACAGCCGAGGAAGACCCGAAATTGAATCCTATTAAAGGAGAAAAAGAATAATCGTATATACAGAATATTTTGGTTAAAGTTTGTATATATATCTCTCGTTAAAATATCGATACTTTATTGGTACAACTCTAAGAGTCAGGACAGTGAAGCGCGTAAATTGGTGCGCGTGCGCGCCGCGGGGCGCCTCCAGCTCGTAACTCCCGCCCCGCCTCCCCGCCGCCCCGCAAGCCACAGCGCGCACCATACTTTAGTTTACTTTAAATATGAAGAAATGACTGCAATGAGACTCCATGACAAGACACCAAGATGTTGATATTTTAGAATACGGCCCCATCCTACGCTATTTTTGTCATACTGACACTCGGTAAAGCTTGTTACCATAAATTTCTGCAGCCTGTGCTGATCTATAGACGCCGATATAAAAATCGATTTCTCAGCATCCTTATCCGCGGGAAATTAAGCAAATGATTCATAGTCAAAGAGTGTTTCTATATTTATTTTATTTCCGAGATAAAATTTTAAACAATAATGTTATTTGAATTCGTGCTCATTGTCCGGTACGTGCCGGCCCTTCGATAAAAAACTTCAACACGAACAAACAAAAAGGCCGCATATGATTATAGCGAGCAATATCCGAAAAGATTACGATCTTATCTCGAGAGATCGGGACATGTTTGCGTCGCGTCGCCTTTACAGCCGACGACATTTGGTGCGATGACCATTTTTTAAGAAATTTAAAGAAAATACTTCCTTAAAATTTACCAGTGATTAGAATTTTTTGATTTGTGTACAGGAAATGATGTAATTAATTGACATCGGAACGAGATTTTTATAGCCGTCGTAAACGACGAAACCGTTTGTTTATTTTTTAACTAAATAATTTGAAATGATGCGTAGATGTATGAATGTGGAAGAAGCGAGAGGTGCCAGGACCGTGACAAATGGAAACTCGTAATCTCTGCCTACACCGTTGGTTTAGGGGCGTGAGTATAAGTTCGCATCGTATAAAATTAGATAACATAGGTTTAATTTTATAATATTTACGTAAATGTATTGCGTTTTATAGCGCTGCAAATTATTCTATAGATACCAAAAAAGTTTCTCGCATCCTTATAAAAATTTATAAAATTTTAAATAGGCATCAATGTTCACAGTGTTAAGTTGTCGCCTGGTGAGGAAGTATTATTCCGTTCGAGACTGTCGTACGTTGTAAATGTGCGTGATTAATGCGCCTCTTTGTAATCTGTCTAAAGAAATCCCGCATTGTGTCCACTTTCATGTGGACTTTCGCGAAAGTACCTGCTCTTGGCGGACGGTACATTGAAAAAAGTCCGGACAAAGACCCGTTGCGACTGCCACGCTTAAAACTCCACCCGGACACAGACAATTTGTTTGCATCTAGACGTTCTCGATTTGATTCCAAAGCGTTATATTTAAGTTGTTCTTCTAAATCAATGTATCGACTTATGATGAAAGTATTGGTTGATAAGTCGGTAGCTAAACGTATTCGTTACCGCTTCGGTGATCATAGACAAGGACTCGGTCTAAAATATAGGTAAGAGATCACTATATCTCTACCCCTTTTTAGTTAAAAGTCGTGATGTTTGATGTGTAATTTACATGGAAATGTAAGTTACAAGTTATTGAATTTTACGAGGCAGTGGAACCAATTACAGTGGTAGAGCCCGCAATAACAACATCTTTTGCATGAATGGGCCGGCTCGACCGGTGAAATACCACGACGTCACAGAAAACAGGCGTGAAGTAGAAGTATTCTGCGTTTCGTCTGATGAGTGACGTGCCGGAGGCCTAATTATAGTCCTCTTCCCCCTCCTACCCTCTTCTAATAAGGAAAGGATGGGAAGAGGAAGAGCATTTGACGGATGAGGAGGGGATGGACAGGGAATGGAATTATCCTTTTTTCTGTTCGTCCCCTCCTTTGTCCATGAAGGTAGGCAACGCATCTGCAACTCATTCGCTTGTTGTGGATGCCTATGGGTGGCGGTACTTATTTCCAGGGGCCGCTTGCTCGTTTGCCACTTTGTAATATAAAAAAAATTTAGGGATATGAGTCCAAAACTTCCCTAGCTTTGATTCTATTACGTCTCTCATCCTGGTGTTTAGTATAATTGAGCCACATACCAGTTTCACCATAGAGCCTAGCACCAGAAGTGCTAACAGCTTTTCCTCAAATGGATTAACTAGATCGGAGTTGCGCGAAATCACGGAATACAAGCGTGAAGCATAAGGTCGACTTTCCGTCTCGTCAGGATGTGCCAGAAGGCCGCTCACTTGATTTCCTCCATAAAAAAGTTTAGGTATACTTGTTATACTCGTATTCATGTTCGAAAGAAATTGTAAGGGCGAGGGGGCATTGCTATGTTCTCCTTTTTCTTTTACTGCAAAGAAAATATATGTTACTTGAGAAAAATCTAAAAGTAAATTCTCAAGTAAACGACTTCATGAAGATTAATTGTAGTTTTGTAATTTAACTGTTTTTTTATATTAGACTAACTATTAAAAAACCTATCATTGTTTGTAAAATGTGTAAAAATGTTTTAATGACACATTGTCTCTCATTTCAATTCAATTTTTTTCTAAATCACGTCTTATAGCAGCAAAAATACGCATCAGAGTTGGGCTATAAAATAAAAAATCGATTGGCCTCAAATTTATATCCGTGGTGTGCGGACAGTTCTTGGCCCGGGTATAGTATAAAAGAGTGCATTTTAGAAAAATAAATCACCAATAAAGAGTCGAATGGCCGATTTCAAACACGCGGCGTCAGGGGTTTTTAATACTGCATTATTTGTTTTTCTCATTATTGCCTATTGAAAAGGCTCGGAGGGAATATAAAGCCGCGTAAAAATCTTTAACGATATTGTCCCGGCGTTCAATTAAGCCGCAAGAAGATATTTTCTTTAGGAATTTCGCGCTTACGTCGTCGCGCCGCCGGTCTTTGGTCTTGTCAATAAAGTCCATATAAATTGCTCGGTGGAGCCGAATTTGAATATAATAGCCCCTCTCCTATAGTTCCCTTTTTAACCCCTTTCCTTGAAGTCGGCGCGCAATCGTTGTCCGATTATATTGTAAGCAAATTATCTGCTCGGATCTGGCAAGAGCTTTAAGGAAAAATACGTTTTTTTGTTCATAATCCGTCGAATACTAATATCATATGGTTATTGAGTTATTACTAGGAATAAAGATTTACTATGTATATCACTGATGTAGCCGTGTCTTTGTAGGGATTTCCATAGTATAGGCACATTTATAATCTTTTCCAATTTTTGATAATGTCACCACATTTTTTTGTCTCACTATTGTTGGTATGTGTGTATATTTGTTTGTATTTAAAGTCATCTTTGTCATTTTCAACCCTTCTTTCAAAAAGGCGGATTAATTTGAAACTTTTTAAAAATATTTATCAAATACCGATGACAATGCAATAATTTAAATACTGTGTCCCATTATCATTACGATCGTCAAGGTTTGCGATTTTTTTCACATTGAGAATAACGCCATCTAGCTGTTGAAATAAAAATGTAGTGAAACGTGCGTTTTTTTAGTTTGATATTCTTAATCACGTTACACGAAACACTTTTTTGCGAATGAAGAAGAAGACTAATATTGTGTAATATAATATTGTATTTAAAGAGCCTAGTGGACGTTGATGACTTATCTGGTATTAACGGGTTCAGCTAACATTTTTTTGTTTTTTTTTCTCCTGCAACCCAACAGCAGCAGATGCTATCGGGTCTAATTGTAACTAAAAAAAAATCCAGGACCCTGGCCAAACACATTGTGGCCGCCATCGGCCGTAAGTTCCTCGAGCAATATGTCCGGCCAATGCCACTTAAGGTTTGCAATTCTTCGGGCAATGTCGGTTACATTTGTTATACTGCGGATCACATCATTTCTGATGCGATCACTCAGAGAGACTCCGAGCG
The DNA here is from genome assembly GCA_029849275.1 of Papilio elwesi. Taxonomy (NCBI): domain Eukaryota; kingdom Metazoa; phylum Arthropoda; class Insecta; order Lepidoptera; family Papilionidae; genus Papilio; species Papilio elwesi. The sequence continues at coordinate 10,540,018 of CM056697.1, forward strand.
TTGCCCTCCCCATTGCCCTTTGGGTGACCTTGAGCCGTCTAACTGTGCTCACATTTACTAGAAGTTACGTAAGTAAATAATATAGAAAGTGATACGGATGACGCCGGGAATAAACTACTAGTATATGTATGTTTAAGTATCAGAATGGCATACTCGCGATGCCAGGCGAGTGTTCTAGTGATACAGGCATTCAATTAAAGTGCCTGAGCGGGCCGCGTGTTGGTGACCACTGGCATGTGGGTCGCATGCCTGCTGAAATGTTCGTTTACCAATTGTTTTGTAAGACTATAAAAAACAGTAAAACTACTACGAATTTAAACTAGACAAGTGGTGGTAATACTATAAATAGGCAGATTTGTAAGTTTGTAATGATGGAACTTTTATTTAGTATAGCGTGCTGCTATAACCATAATCACTGCTTACCCCTCTGGGCTACGGCCGTGAGCCGCATATTTTATTTTTAGATTTACTTCTGTAACCTATTAGAACAATCTAAATATAATCAAATGGTCATCCGCCGGCTGCGGGCCCTGATGCAAATAACCAGTATTTAAACAGTCAGTTACAAAGAGTTTTACACATAAATATGCGCTCACGGCCGTAACCCAGAGGGATAGGCAGAGATCATGTATTTCCATTTAGCGCGATCCTGGCAAACCTCTTTCGCTTCTTTTACATTGCATACAGACATGGTGGTTATGGGTGCTCCTTATATCTCCCCTTTTCAGTAAGCCACTAATCTGATTGATAGTAAGTTCTCCTAGGACGCCCCCTACCAAGACTGGCACTCACATAAGTAAGTCACACCTAATATACTTCTTAAGAAGAGCAACTAACAGAGTAATGTCCTCAAAACGCAGTCTCTAAAATCAGTACTTTTGAAATAGTACCTATAAATACCTAGTATATTTCATTATTATTGCAAATAATACATCCATGCGACCGACGCCGGCACGAACAGCTGGTGTTTCACACTAATATTTTTAAATGATTTAATTTATTGTAAAATTAAAACACTTGTACATACCGCAATGTGCTATCTTTTTACACTTCAAATATAGCACCTTAATAGGATTTTGCAAACCTTAAAATGTATTTTAAATGTAAAATATCTGTTATATGCCCTGCACGAGGCACGTCATCGTTCCCGTCATTCCGTATCGAATGCAGAATTGTGCGGGAATTTAATAAATGTCAACAAACACGACAGCTGTGACGCTGTCTGTCGGTCGTGACTGTAATGTACATATAGAGTTGTGTAAACGTTATTTCTGAATTAACTATAACATGGGGTGGAATTTTGCTTGTTTAAAGCGCATTTCGTATTGTATCCCAAATGCGAAATACATTTCCATATATATAATACATGTTTGTGGACATGCATAAAAAGAGTTGCCGTAAAAATATATGCCGAGTTATAAAAATATTGAAAAACGTAAAAATAATATTTTTTACACTCTTCCTGGCCAAAAAAAATATTTAAAAATCAAGGCAATTTCAATGCCAATCCAGGAGGATATACTTGCAGTTTACAGGCATTTCAATAAAAAAAATTTAAATTACACTGATATGCTTGCGAAACGCAATTTTTTTTTTTAATGCAACAAAGTGCAATTAAGAAATAAACCATTCATTAATTTTAGTGAACTATACTCACAACCATATTTTTCACACTTACGTGATTCATTGACAATAAATTAAGGTTTTTTAAAGTTTCAATGCTAGAATTGATCTTATTTCTATCTAGCTTGCAAATCCAAAAACAATATAAACAAATACAAGTTTAAAATACTAACTGTATCTTTTACGTAACATTTTAAATAATCGGAAGGCACTATGTGCACATTTTTTTCGATTTTAAAGGAAATTTATGAAGCAAAAAATTGTTATTTTGCCTCAATGAACATATTTTCCGTCACCGATATGCCAAATGTAATTACTGGTACGTTTATGAGAAGGCTTTATTGCCGAATGGTATTTCTCGTCAGCGTCGTAATACCCGATCGAATGTATCGGGTTTCAATAAACAATTTATTTTATAAACGGCATAAAATTGTCGATGAAAAGCGCAACTATCACTTGATTTAAATGCGTCGGTGAGAGAATTTCGGCGTGAGGCCAATTAAAGGCGATTTTTTTATTTCAATTAAAACGGTAGCGGCCGATGCGCTTGCGCAAGAAAAAATGCGCAATTAACCGACAAATTTACGCAATACGATCCTGTTTGATATTTGCACAGAGTACTGTATGACTAGAGGAAAATTAAGAAATATTTAATAATTAAAATATTTGACGGTACCTTCAGATGGTAATCCATTTGAACGAACTGCATGAACCAAATATTGTTGGCTTAAATACTAAGAAGACAACGGATTTATCCAAACAAACTCTATTAGACAACGTTGTAAGGGTTAATTGGTTTTATTAATTTTTAATTTTAATTTTAAATACGTTTCAGATCAACATAATTAAAAAAACTTTATTAATAAAATTAATTAATTAATTCTGACACTTACTAAACAACATTAGAATCTTTATCAGTTGCGATCCTCTATTTTTTTATTAATCTATACTGGTAAGAACCGAGTGATAAAAGACAGACGTGATTCTGAGAAACGTAATCACTGAACACCGTGGTAGTTTACTGCCGTCATTGTAAAATAAGTGGTCGTCAAACGGCCCAGTGATTAGATTAAGTTTTGTGTCCAGAGTTCGATTTAAATGGAACCATTACTGATGTAGATCATATAGGACCACTATGACCTTGGCTATTATTATTATTTTTTTAAAGTACTAGGTGGCAAACGAGCAAGCGGTTCACCCGATGTCAAGTGATCGCTACCCATAGACATCTGCAACTAACTAATGAGTTGCAGATGCGTTGCCCACCTTTAATGGACAGAGGAGGGGACAAACAGAAAATGGTTATTTTCAATTCCTATACATCCCCTCCACCAAGTTTTCTTTCCCTTCCCATCCTTTCCTCATAAGAAAAGGGTGGGAACAGGGAGGCAACTAGAATTAGGCCTCCGACACCTCACTCATCAGACAAAACGCAGAATACTCTACTTCACGCTTGTCTTCTGTGAGGTGGTGGTATTTCTCCGGTCGAGCCGGCCCATTCGTGCAACAGATGTTGTTGTTGCGGGCTCTCCCACTGTCAAGTCAAGTCAAGTCTATATTATCAAACGATAAGTTAAAGGCGAATTTTGTTAACCTTTGAAGCTAATAGCAGTAGCATGAATAGGCAAGCTCGATCGGAGATTGACCACGACCTCACAGAAACCAATTCGAAATTAAATTATTCGGCTACATTCCTAACCTGGTGAAGAAACGATCAAGCGGTTAATATATGGTGTCTGCTACCCATAGGCAACTGCACCAAGCTGATGAGTTGCAGATGCGAAGGCACCTTAAATAAACAGCCAAGAGGATAAACAGAGAAAAGGATATTTAATTTTCCATCCTCTCCCCCTTCCCATCCTTTTATTATTGGGTGGGAAGGACTAGCCGGCGAATGCGTAAAGGTAGGGGCACCCTTGTACATTTGGCTTTTTTACCATAGTATGATACTAATAATACGATGTAATAACAACTAACAATAATTCATTCAAGTGCAACTCAGAGATGACAAAAGTATAAAACATGGTGAGCTCCATGCATCTTGTGAAAGCAATTTTAGCTCTGGGAGTCGATCGGAATAAGAGACTTCCATATCAGAAACAAGTGGTCGATCAACGATTTCAAACTAATGTTCGTGCAAACCACAGTGGTGGAGCAACGACAACATCTGTTGCTCTGCGTTGCGTCTGATGAGTGAGGTACCGGAGGCCTAATTTGCGTCCTCTTCCCCTTCCCACCCTTTCCATATAAGGATAGAATGGGAGCAGGAGGATGGGATGGGGAGTTAACGGGGAAGATGAAATATCCTTTTTCCTATCTATGCCCTCCTCTGTCCATTAAAGGTAGGCAACGCATCTGCAGCACATTTACTTGTTGCAGATGTCTATGAGCAGCGCTCACTTCACATCAGGTGATCCGCTTGCTCGTTTGCCACCTAATGCCATAAAAAAACCAAAGGTGAGTTGAAGAGACACCTGATTTTTTTATTCATGATACATTATTTTATTACTGGTAGAATCGAGCGAGTGACTAAAACCACTTTTTAATTTAGCTCGGTCTTAAAAATAACATCTTTACTAAAGTAAATTAATAATTTTTGCTAGCTATCGACTAGAAAAATCGAGAGTTATTTCTCAAATATCGACGCAGACAATGATCTGGGCGGCACGGACGTGAGAAGATATTTTAAGAATATTTTTGCACACTCGATTCCGGTTACAACTGAAAGTAGATCGAATTGAGTGTGTCGTTTAAGGTAATTATATAATTAGAAAGCCATGATCGTTTACTTCTGGGAGCTAACTTGTAACTTATTATTACGCAAACGTTTATTTAGTACTAGTGACCCGCCCCGGCTTCGCCCGGGTACCACTAATGTTGATCCGATCGCTACCAAACACAGGAACACCCGCTGTGCCAATCTGGACAATCCCTGTAAATTTCATCTAGTCTATAAGTCTATAGGGAACATGCGTACTTCACTTTTTATATACTATTTTTTCATAAAAAGTAATATGTTACTTCTAATACCTCCAAGAATATGTGTACAAAATTTCATGATGATCGGTTGAGTAGTTTCCGCGTCACATTTATAATATTAATAGAGATATGGCGATGACAAAAATCTTTAGGTTCTTTTTTCAAAAATCAATTATTTAAATCTGTGTACGTAAAAACAAATAAAATATCATTATTAGAAACCGAACAGTAGTAGCGGTTGCAGAATTAGAAAGAAGGTAGATCGATACGGCTACCTATAACATTTTGTTGCATCAGCCCGTGACCATGGCGCATGCAACCGTGCCGAAATATCGGGAGTTGAGACAACTCTATGGTATAAATTAAATGGAATATTAAACTTTTATCTGTAGCCTGTCAGAAATTAAGATAAGTTTTTCGGTTTCCTTTATCGATTTTTAACGAAGTAGAAATAAATCGAGTGTTTTGATCGCTAAGATTATATACTTCTGAAGCAGTCTTACTTAATTTCTGTCAATAATTTATCTTAAAACACGATCTTAAGTAAAATGAAGTTATTTGTTTTAAGTGTGCCGAAAGAAATAACTGTTACGCGCTTGTCGAAGGTACGATGTAAGTAACTTTTCATGGTGAACTGTTGGTATGCAATTTCTTTGGACTTTCTTATCTCGGAGTCTGGATGATGGATCTTCAGCTGTTCAGACTGTCAATGTAATATTTACTGCTGCAAAAATATCAAAGGTTAATTCAATTAAAGACAAAGAGTAATTCCCTCAATTTCTTGGTCAGAGCAAAGCGATAGACGCGGTGCATCGCCACGGGGCGCGGACCACCAGCACACCAGCCCTGTGGGCATTTGCCGTTTGCTTTTGTTAATCTGCGAATATAAATCAATTAATTATCTGTGGTCAGCTCGTTTTCCGATCCGTTCAACTCCGAGCACTCGATGCTGTTAGTTTCCAGTTTGAATTAACAAAATAATTTGGTAAAGAAATGAAATACGCGGGAACAATGCGACCATACGTGAAAAAAAATTGTCACTTCAGACGAGAATTAAATAATTCTCACATACTTTAACTTTAATATGTAATTTAATACTAATTTTTACATTTAAAGAAGTAGAAAGATGGCATAAGCTCTTCTGATCTAAATATTCAGAATCGATCCTTAGACAGTATAGATTCTAATCTTAAAGTTATACATACTATAATATATAATTATTGTTAGTAATTGTACTAAATAATTAAAGTATTGAATTGAACTCGTGTGAAATAGATTCCGAAGACTGGACGCTTCTGTTATGTTTGGTTTTAACTTGCATTTCAATTAATTCACAAATTTTTAATTAAATGTATTCAATTGTTTCAGGTAAGTGAAGCGATGAATGGACGGGCTTATCAAAACGGTAATTATCTTCAATAGATTATTAGCTAATGAATTGTAAACTTTTCAATTACAATATTCAGGGTTGTCGAACCGTTTTTAGGATGGCGAAAACTTCAATCGTCACTTTATGTTACATATGTATGTATAATAATGATTTCACTGACGCTGACACACGCTGGCTGAGCGAATGCAGGGTTGTATTCAAAATTTAATAATATATCGTCTTAGATTTAACATTGAAACTTTTTGAATTCCATCTAGTAGTCTAATACATCTGTCAGTGGTAGAGTCCGCAACAACAACATGTTGCACGAATTGGCCGGCTCGACCGGTGAAATACCACGACTTAACAGGAAACAGGCGTGAAGTAGAAGTACCCTGCGTATCGTCTCACGAGTGAGGTGCCTGAGGTCTAATTTCAGTCTTCTTCCCCTTTCCATCCTTTCCTCTTTTTTCTCTCTATGTCCTCCTCTGTCCAATAAAGGTAGGCAACGCATCTGCAACACATTTGCTTGTTGCGGACTTCTATTGCCATCTTATTCCATAAAAAGTAGTATTGTATATAATTTTGAGCACTATTTTTTTCTACGTCGATCTGACTCAGCTATTTTCTACCCACTTGTAATTGTTGTAAATCTAATATCCCAGCGCGGTGCGGTGTCCCAGCACCATATTTCACGGCGTTGCACACATTACTCTGCCGTTACCATATACAGATCCAGACAATGCCCGCTTGTGAGCAATTTGAACTAATTTCGCGTGACGTCATAGGGTTGCAAAATCACTAACCATAGTGTTGGGTGTTAGTCATGTAATAGATCCTTTGTGAGTTATTGAGTGGCTGTACATTTAATTGAAACTAATGCCCTGTCTCCGCACGGGTAAAATATGTAATTTTAAAAATCATACCAGCCTATGTATGTAGGCTAATTAACCAATCATTGTCATTTTTAGTCAATATATTTCTCTAATAGGACTACAATTCTAAGTCAAAGAAAATACAATACATGACCTAATATAACCCTATGTTCAGGGATGAATTCTTGTCGTGAAAAAATCATAACCTGAAACATAACTTTCTTGTTGTGGGCGTCAACGGTCGCCGCAACTTTTCCATGTAACTACTTATATTTTCATTTAAAAAAATGAAAATAAAATATAAATAGTAAACAAGTAAGAGGCAATAGTTGAACGAATTCATATATCTAATACATAAATAATACAATTAGTTGTTCCGCGAAAGATATTGTAAGCAAGTAATCGTTAATTAAACAGTTGAAATACTCACCTATGACACTCCGGGGATGAATATGAACTTAAAGAAACCTCACACATCAAATTTGGTCCAGCCGTTTAGGGTACAGGACTGCAGCAACTTAGATTACCTGCATATAAACATACATGCGCGCTAAAAACTTTTCCCTCATTATAATTCAGTCGGGTAAAAAATGATGTAGCGATAAAAAATCTTTCAGATATAATTTTTTTTCTTAAATTTTTTATTACTCTTGTGTTTTCTTTGTATACATAGATAGGTTAAGCTAAGTTTAGCGGCGATAGTGCGGCCGGGAACTCCCGTCGTAAATAGAAGATCCCGCGGGAGTGGGATACTGAGCGAACAGTTTATGTTCATTTAAGGCCCATATCTGCGGCTCATTAATTCTTATAAATTAAGTCAAACCTACAGACATTTCTTACTTTAATATAAGATCTCTTATAAAAAGAATATACTCGTAATAGTTTGTCTTTGATATCAATATCACGGCAATTATATTATTTATTATCTACATTTTGTGTGTAAACTTATTCCAAAAACAGGAGAGGTATTTATCATAAATTTAAACAAAACACACTGACAGATGACAGTACTGTGCACTAGTACAGCCAGCAGTAACAACGGCTGGTGCACGAATGGGCTGACGCCATCGGGGAAGCACCTCGACCTCATAGACTGCTAGCGTGATGGCGAGGCTTCTGGTCTTGGTATTTCACTGGTCTCTGTGTTGTGTTACCGCAGTCGTATGTTTCGATTGCAATGTTTTTTCTTTTCAATAAGGTAGATTATAGTTTTGAGTTAATTTGCAGTCCGGTAACTCTCCGTAGATAAATTATATCAAAATTAACGTACTATCAAAATGAGCTGAAGAAGTAACAGTGGTAGAGTCCGGAACAACATCTGTTGCACGGGCCGGCTTGAGCAGTGAAATACCACGACCTCACAGAAGACACGCGTGAAGTATTTTGCGTTCGTCTGACGAGTGAGGTGCCCGAGGCCTAATTCTGGTTCTCTTCCCCTTCCCACCCTTTTCTTATACGAAAAATGTGGAAGCAGATTCGATGGAGGAGGGATGCAAAGTAAAAGGAAACTTCCTTCTTTCTGTATATCCCCTCCCCTGTCCATTAAAGGTAGGCAATGTATCTGCAACTCATTATCTTGTAGATGCCTATGTGTAGCGGTTACTTGACATTAGGTGAACCGCATGCCCGTTTGCCACCTTCTATAAAAAGTGAAAGCTACGGGGATGATGGTACCGGTCTCAAACATCATCTCGGTGCTAACGAGGTGCTGAGGACCAGGATATAGAACGAGGCGCGTGAGCTCGTTTGCCGGCCACCGTGTGGGGGACGTCCTATTCTGGGAAATTTTCGTGAAATCTCTTTCAATAAAATTACAAATGCCTTGCTTTAGTGTCAGATCGTTTCTTGGTGGTTGGTACCTCGAGGCTCATCTCTATTAAGTTTGGATTACGCACTTGCTACCTGTGTTAACCTATTTAAGATTTTGTATTATAATCTTTTACTACTGCTTTTTTCTCTGGTCGATATAAGTCCAATTAGGACAGTATACAGTCACTTAATTTCCAAACATAAATCTACACAAGACAATTTTTTTTCATTGTTTATTCATCTTTTCAAAACTAGCCAAGCATAGCTCTCTGAATTTTAGTCACAAAGTCCTATGCCTAGCATTTAATCTGTCAATCTTAGCTCTTGATTCCTTCTTTATTTAATACAATATTAAATCGCTTTAAATACTACCAACAGTATTAATTTCATTACATAATATATTGTTATCTAAAATTTAACACCTAGATGGCGTTATTCTTAATCTTAAAAAATCGCAATACCTGAAGCACACAAACAAACTTACACACCAAACTAATAAAATCATGTCAATAACTCGAACTCTATCTATAAAACTTTAAGTTGTACAGTTTATCTAAGTCTATTAAATAGTTGAACATAGGTCTTATAGCATTCCTTGAACAGTTATTGAGTAGTGACGTAACTAATATGAGCGCTCCCAGAATCATTAGAAGTGGTTTAACTCTACGGGGATTCAAGCGCTTCTGCCAGTTTCAGTCGAGCGATAACTCCATTCCGGTCTCCAGTTACTTGATATGCGTGTAATAACAAATTGTATCTCCAAGGACCAGGTAATCTATGTTAAACTCGTATTTCATCTGAGATTTACGGCAATTTTGTTTACAATCTTGATTAACTTAATTAATCATTATTTATTTCTACAACATAGCGGTGCTGTTAAGTTTTTAACTTTTTTATTTCTGTTTTATTTTTTAATGCCATTTTCTTTTGCATGTATGAGAAAGTTAACATTAGTATTGCCGGATTTTATCTAAAATTCTTAGCTTTCGGCTCAGTTCATCACTTAAACCTTTTTTTATTCTTTTAATTCGATTTTTGTTTCTCAGTTTCTACACGATTCGAGTATGGTTTTTATTTATTTAAATCAGGACAAAAGACGAGTACATTATTATTATTATTACAATGATTTTGGAAGACAAATTTTCCCTACATCTGATAATCAAGTTAACAATAAAATCGAGAAACCATTTTAAGTGTTACTTAAGCAAAGTCAACAATAGATTGGATATGCATTTAAAAAGAGAAATGGTAATCAGACAACTTCTTCAAGCTACAAATACTTTTCAAGGGTGAGCACAATTCCACTTCGGTACTAATCTACATCATGGAATCATAGTTTTAATATCTTTACTGCGATATCGCTACGAAATCGAAACGCGGGTCCGTAATAAGGCTCTCACGCGATACGCAGCGGGTGATCAGTCGCGTTATGCGTAATTCATTCGCGTTTTTTGTGACGCCGCCATCGCGCCTTTACAATTTCATAAGAAGCAGCGTATAGAACGGAGATTTGCGTTCACTAGCGATCGACAGACAGACGATTTAATGCCGATTACTTGATTACTTTACATCGACCTCACTGAGAACTTATCTTATATCAACAGTACTTAGACTTGGAAATAATCCTATCGCAATCCAATTGATTAAAAGTTGTCGATTGAAATGACACTAGATTCCAATTTAGGAGTACTTTTTTAAAGGGATCGATTAATCTTTAATATATTATAAAAGAATCTTTAATAAATAATAATAAATCAGCCTTTTCTAGAATGTTTCCCACTGCAGGGACACAGGCCTCCTCTCCGAGAGAGGGAATTAACCGTAATCCCCCACGCTGGCCCAGTGCTGGTTGCTGGATGTCACATTTAGGTGGTTCTAAGAACATGCCGGTTTCCTAAGGTTTTCCTTCACCGTTTTTGCAGCAGTGGTGATGATATAAATTACACAAAGTAAAGTGCCTGCCTGGGTTCGAACCCGTAATCCACAGTACGTAAGTCGGCGCTTAAACCGTTGAGCCACCACTGCTACCTCCTTCCACTGAATCTACTAAATCATTATGAAAAGGCTACAATAATACAATACAAAGAAATAGATCTGTAACCGATGTAAAAACATACTTAGACTTTTTATTAGAGGGAATCAATTACATAATAATGAAACATTTTAATTCGGTTAAGGAATTTATTTCAAAATGCAACTCTGAATTTGTTACTAGCATTGAACCCAAGAACCATCCAGTGCGATGACTGGTCGTTCAAACTGTTCATCACATTTCAAGCATAGTACAACTATTAGTTAGAGAAAGAGTTAATAAGGAATGAAATCAGTTTTATGATAATCTTTTCGTTTTAAATATCACTTCAAAACCAGCACTTGGATTTAAATTACATTTACGTTCATGCTAAGAGATTTGAATCTTCGCTCATCGTGAGCACGGCAAATGATCGGAACAACTCGCCAGCGTTAGTGTTTCCGTTCAACTGTAACCCCAAGCTTCAACTTGCTACTTAAGCCCACGTAGTATCGTGGTCAAGCTCTAGTTTCTTCAAATTAAAATAAATCTCAAGTTCCAACCCCAATTTGACCGCGTGACGTAAATAAGATCAGTGATTAGCGCCCTGGCTACACCACAATCGATAAAGGCGTAATACAGTTTTTAAACAATCTCCACCTTGTAATCAAGTAGAAGGCGGTTTTATCGATACCACCACCAGGCAATTAGCCCATTCATATCGCCGGCACCGTGCTATATTAATAGGAATTAGTTTGATTCGTTTAATTGACACCTAGATCGAGTTATATCCCTTTCAAATTATTATAAACTAGCGATCCTCCCGGGCTGCGACCGGGTAGCGTTGATTATGTTGATCCGATCGCTACCACTACTACTACTACTAGTATCAAACTTCACAGCATCATCCGCTAGGCCAATCTGAAAATTTCCTGAATTCTTTTGGCCCAGCCGTTTCGCAATATGTAAGTAACATACACAGGAATTAGTACATAACATGTAATGTAATGGAAAATGTTGTTATGCAATATTTCGAAATATGTACATTAAATAGCCCACCTTAGACAATAATTGTATTATAAAAATATAATACCTTCATATATGTATACACTAGTGACCCGCCCCGGCTTCGCCCGGCTACTAATTATGTTGATTCGATCGCTACCAAACACAGGTCACTGTGAACAATCCCTGTAAATTTCAACGAAGTCGGTTAAGCCGTTTCGATGTCTAGGTCTATAGGAAACTTACATACTTCGCTTTTTACATACTATTTTTTTTTCATAAAATGTATCCTATGTTACTTCTAATACCTCCAAGAATATGTGTACAAAGTTTCATGATGATCGGTTGAGTAGTTTCCGCGTGAAAGCGTAACAAACAAACTTACATTCACATTTATAACATAGTAGGGATAATCATTTCATCGGACACGTGGCGTATGCCTGAAGAGTTATTATATACTAGTTAAATTTCTCTATAATTAAATCACCTGGCATTCTAAAGGATAACTTGCTTTGTAAATCAACTATACTACACTTGGTAAGGTAAATTAATGTAGAAACAGCGGTAGATATGCTAAGACTGTGCTTAATTGAAATCGACAATCTAGACTCAGACGAGTCAGGGTTTTGACGTAAGAGTTTATTTGCTTGTAATTTTAATACCTTAATTTCCCACGAAACATTTATGTAGCGAAAGTGAGTGGCAGTGTTGGTAGGGGAGGCTCTAGGAGAACTTCTATCGATCAGATTAGTACTAAAAAAGGGCGATATAAGGAGCACCCATAACCGACGAGCATGTATGCGATGTATGAATGTAGAAGAAGCGAGACAGGTGTGCCAGGATCGTTCCAAATGGAAATCCATGATGTCTGCCTACCCGTCTGGGTTACGGGCGTGAGCGCATATTTATTTATTTTACCTACCTATTAATATCATGATAGGATGAAAAAGTATAAGACGCCTCAGAGATGGACCGATCGACCTTGCGAATACGGTGGGAAATTGTTGGGTGCGGAAAGCGGTGGACGACAATCTGTGAAAGGTTCATTACATCCAGCACTGAAGTGATACAGGCTGATGATGACGTTGACAAGGGTATGTGACGAAGAGTGAATGTGAAATCGAATATGCAATCGGCTTCGACATATTAACGACATGTATTCGTATGTAAAGAATTTTCTGCATTCACTTCAGGCTTCTTGTATCTATTCTGCATCAATGGATACTAAGTTTTTGTTGACATAATTTTCTCCTTCGTGGGAGATTGCGTATCATCTGTTCTTGCTAATTGATTTATAAATTCACGGTATAAGTGTGTGGCCATGAAATATGCTAGTGTCACTTAACACTTTCAAAATACAAAATATCTATTTAATTTATTGTTAATCAGAATCATTATAAGTACATAGTTTGTGGATCCATCATTTATAAAGTTTATGAATTTAAAGTTGTTAATATTCTTGTATGCGAGAATTTGAAGTGCATAGATATAGCTTTAAAACATTGTATATCAGCGGAGCATATCACTCCGAGTATTTAATGGCTCCACCTAATTGACGCAATCTCATTATCCTGTCAAAAGGAGTGCAGGAGGCGCAAAAGACTCATTCCCGGGTCCCGACGCCCTGCCTTCATTGAACAAATAATTTAACATAAGCTTGATGTTGCGCTACTAATGAAGGACGATTTAATTTAATACTAGCTGTTACCCGCAACTTCGTCCGCGTGGAATTTACTCCTTTCACTTTTTGCGCGGAACCCTAAATATTTTGCTTTAATTAAAATAGCCTATTTGAATCCCCACAATATTAGCTATCTTCCAGTAAAAGTCCCATCCGAATCGGTTCAGTCGTTTGGGAGATTTCCCGGAATAAACAGACAGACAAAAATTTTTAAAATTGCATTTTCGTTACAAGTACCGTATATAAATCATGTGTATTGAGCATTGAAATGTTATTTTGATATTACATACAGACATTTCAATTTTATTTATCAGTATAGATACAGGATTCTACAGCTTGTAACAAAACATTTATAAGAATTGTAAATTTTGTATTTAATGCGTCAGTCTCTGTTCAGTCCGATTTTCCTTGAATGGCCTGGCCTATAATGCAACATAATAATGGAATCCTTTAGCAGCAGACTTCAAAATCGTTTGCATGGATAGATATTGGAAATAGTGAAATGAAAGGTTTCTCACTTGTATGTCTGTACGTTCGTTCCATTGTGACCTCCATTAGCCTATACGGTTTGATCGTATTTGTGAGCTTAGTGTCATTATAATATGCTGTGTTTAATTTTTCTAAATTAATTTTTACTTGTTATGTTTTTGTTCAACAATCTCACATTCCCTTACACACATATGTACACTCTCCTACATATAGATTAAGCTAATCGTATATAACTATTCGGTTCATGCTTTTGGATATCCTTAGTTTTTCTTGTATAACATTAGCTTGTGCACTTAAATTTTATATTATTTTAGTCATGCCTTTTTTTTCTTTTTTAATATTATTATATTACTACTAAGTTAATTTGCCTAGATAACATTTTATTTGTAACTTTAGTAAGCTGGAACATTTAATGTTAACTAGTCCCCTCTAGCACAGGGAATCCTATTGAGGGGCTAGGGGCATTAAATTTGATAAAGATTTGATTTGAAATTCATTCATAATTCATCCACGTTCACATTACTTTATTTCTTCATCCCTCCGCATAACATGCCCATTACAAGCTCACCTCTTCCTCCTCAATTTTTCTGTCACTAAATCACAGCTATCATCACAAATACCTTTCAAACCCACTTCTTATTTATCAATGTACTTGTTTTCTGACATATACTAGGTCCTGATCAAATAACAGATGAGGGTATAAACTTCTTATGCAGTATCTTACCAGTAGTTTAGTTAGTGGGAAACTACATATAGGAACATGAGGCCTTATCGCTGTTGAATGAAATACACATCTCGTTCATTATAAGAAGTTTATCGCTTGTTACTCGAAAAAAGAACAAGAACGAGCAAGGGATGGCGAGTTTTCGTTACAAATCGTCGGAATCAATTACCCGATAATGACTGGCGGGGGTGTAATCATCGTTTCTTATTTGTCATTCATTGAAATTGATGATAGGCTGGCGCGAGGCAAAAGATAACAAGTAAACTACTTCATTTTAAAATATGAGGTTACGCCCGTAACACAGAAGGGTAGGCAGAGATCACGTCTCTCTTCTACATCCATACATGCTACATGCTACGTATGTATGCTCGGTTACAGGATGCCAGAACCACTAACTACTTAATACTTTATTTATAAATACGTGTTGTCCTTTCGTAGCCACGTAACCACAAGTGTATGGGGTTCCAATACGCAACGCTTAGAATTAATGTCATTATTAACATTATGTTTTTTCTTTGTGATATTTGGATTGGCTTTTGGATGACACATATTTTTCTAAGATCTTGGTTTTGGCGGCAGCCTTTGATTCCCTGTGTTTTTATTTTACTTTTAATGGTCAAATTTAACAGTGGTAGAGCCCGCAACAATATCTGTTGAAGGAATGGCCGGCTCGACCGGTGAAATACCATGATTTGAGAGAAGAGAGGCGTTAAGTAGAGTATTCTGCGTTTCATCTGATGAGTGAGGTGTCGGAGACCTAATTCTAGTCCTCTTCCCCTTCCCACCGTTTTCTTGATAGTAAAAGCAAAAAGACAATGAAATATCTATTACTTGTTAGTATTGAATCTTACTTCCTAGACATCGTTTACGCACTTAACATATCGCCAACTCTTACAACTTGCACCATACACCACGTACTCGAAAATGTAATAGATTTAAACAAACATTCCTGGTAGAAGCGTTGGAACGATGCCTCGCGTACCGGCGATAGGTGATCATTCCACTAATGATAGCGTAGCTCCGCCCGTTGGTGATAGGCAAGGCGCCGTTAATCATACCAGAGTTCCTTAATAGTATACATTCTATCACTCACGTATGCTATGAGCTTATTTAGATTTAAGTGACAAGCGGTAAATCTGTTATCGTGTTAATGATTAAGCCGACGATGATTTATTACTTGCAACACTCTGTTACATAAAGAATGCATCCCTGCTCCAGACTAGCAGAGAATAACCACAAAGTAATGACTTACTTTGTGTTTATGGTCCGCTGTATTCAACTGTGTGTTTTTGGAATTTGACGTATTTAAATCGCTTTTTCATAAACTTTCCAGTTATTTTAATCGTTAGCCCTTAGATGCAATGCGATGCGGAGACCATCGGCAACATTAAGGGGTTGGATTCTTCGGGGAGCTGAGCTGACTGGAGTGATCCATGTCCCGCCCACACGCAAAATACGCGCTAGTCGTGGAGTTGCGGTAATGTAGCCTACTACTACTATCTTAGATCCAGAGTTTAATTGAAATTGCTGTCGTTGTTGTATGTATATGTATGTCGTGCTATCGAACGAAGTGAATAAAGTAGCGTCCGAAATGCAAGGCGGCAAAGCAAACAGAACCCGCGATGAATAAATCCCGTTGCGGGCGATGCGAACTTTTTTTTAATCAATTCACCGATTGTACTTTCACGAAGACGCCCCGAAAAAGAAAGTACCAAGGAGAAAGAAACACGAATTACGATCAGCGCCCGCGGACACTGAGCACTGCGCGTAATTAGCGAGAGTAGTGATGCGATCTTATCGATACTTAGGGTTGTCGATTAAATTGAATAATAAATTTATTATTCCTGCCATCTAGTGGTGTGCATTATTTTGTCATTGTTCATGTCTTAAGGCAATCTATGTGTAATATAAAGAGGAATTGTGTTTATATGTGTCCATCAGTAAAACTTTTTAAAGAAAATAGTTACTTACGACCAAAGATCAGAGGTTTATTCTTAATTTTAAGTGTCAGTTGTATTTGATTAATCTTCGATTGTTTAAGGTGTATCATGACATTATTAATGTTGCCAACATCATGAGATATTAATTAGATTAAATAATATTAATAAAAATATAAATTGATATGGAAATAGTGCTTAAATACACTAATATTTGAGTCAGGTTATATAAAATAAATATCTTACTATATCGAAATCTGATAAAGGTAGTGACAACCCTAGTTCATTAGGAATAGGAAGTGTCGCCGTTGCATTAACATCTCAGTTAGTGAGTCTGCGTGGCAGGCACGCATTAAGATTTGATGAATTCGAATAATATCTGGATTGGACGGCGGGAGTTTCTAAATTCCGTCTTTGTTTCAGGTGAGTTGTTCTACTACTGATGATTTGTTTTTTTTATTTTCTTAATATTATTTTATCAGGTGTATACAAGGGTTATGAATTGTTGTTCAATTCACATGTGATACGTGAGGAATATATAAGGGTAGGTTTTCAATGATATGATAAAAAATAGTGTTGTCACTAAGTTAAGGGAGGGATTCTAGGTCCGTAATTTCTTAAATGCCTTAAAAGTACTGAATCGACCAGATTGTTGAGACACTAAAGAAAAGCGATATTAAGTCTACCTGTAACTGTAGAGTATGTATGCGTAGACATATATATGTAGAAGAATCGAGATAGATGTGTTAGGCCCGTGCCAAATGGAAATCCATGATCGCAGCCGGGCTCTCTTACGGGCGTAAGCGCATATTTATTTATTCTAAAAGAAGCTTTTAGAATTACATGCATTTTGATTAAAGAATAAGACGAATCTAATCTAATATTAAAGAATTAAGTTTTATTGTTTATTCATGTCAACGGATTGAATAAAGGAGTCCTGAATGATGTTTTAGGTAACTAATACTTAAGCTCGTTAGGTATCGATAGGATATCGATATTATAACGCCAACACTAGCGCTGTGCAATTACCGGGCGACGAGCGTCACGTTTACTTTTCGTTAACATCAAAGTGCCGCGCCCGCCCGTCGTAAAACACAAAAAATACCTTTAAGGATAGCCCTTACAGGTGCCTACGCTGCTTCGATATCGCCAATAATGTGATACCTTCATCACAGGCCCTCATTTGCCGTTGTTGCGTGTCTCACAAATCTGTATTGATACGAGGTAGACTCCGAATATTGATTTTTGTAGTTTATGAGTTAATTACAAGGTGAATCTTGAATTATTTGTTATATATTACAAGGTACAGGTTATTTATGTTATAAAGCGACGATACGAAATACAAACCTGATAGTGAGGCGTATCACCCATAATATTGTAGTATTCCCCAGGATTTTATCATGCAATGTACTGCATACTACCACGCATTTATTGTCTTCACATGAAAAATGAAATATGGCTAGGGTAGTATTCAGTAAAACTCCCGTTGGAAGACCTACAACGTCGTTTTTTACAGTAATACACATTTACTAATCAATTTTTGAAAAGTAATGTTGCCTGCAGACTGTAGACACCAAATTTTACTATTTAATAATAATAATATCCTAGGACATATTCACACGCGGCCATCTGATCCCAAACTAAGCAGAGCTTGTGCTATGGCGACCAGATAACTGATATACTACATATACTTCATTTCTTTTGTAAATACATACTTAAATAGATAATTACACCCAGACTCAGGACATACAGACACATTCATGCACACAAATGTTTGTCCTGGGTGGGAATCGAACCCACGACCTGTGGCGTGAAAAGCAAGTATCTTACAAACCACGCCAACCGGCCCGTCGATTTGATTTGCCCTTAAAATTCCCTTTCGATATCTATTCCATACTTTGTTATAATTTTATAAATTGACTAATTTAATCTGGTCTAGGTTGTGGGAGGCTTCTGGATGGTGGAGGTGAAGGCCTACGTCCAGCAGTGGAAACCTGTTTGTTGAAAAGAAAGAGATGCACTATGATGTGGTTAATATTTATTTAAGGAATAACAAATTCGAACTGTACTCTGTCCTCTAGAAATAGAATCAAAAATATGATTATTTTGCCACGCATTTTATTTAATTTAATTGTGTGTTTATATTTCAGGTAAGGTCTAACTCTCAACGCAACTAAGGTGAGTGCGCAATTTGGCTAAAGCCAAACAGTTGGTGCGCGAGTCCTTCATGAAACTCATTAATATACTATGATATTTAATGGCACCATTTAGTGAAAGCTTTGCGTGCGGTTCGTTAAGTGAACAGACATCGCGCGATTTATCGACACACCGCGCCTCGCAACTCGATATCGACTCGTCATCGTAATAGTTCGTGCACATCCCTATTGCTCATGACAATAGATGTAGTAGATTCCACGTTCTGAGTGAGGTGCTGGATGCCTAGCCATAGTCTCTTCAGCTTTCTATCCTTTTCTGATGAGGAAATGGAGGCATGGATGGGAAAAGGATAATGGATATAGTTTTTTCTGTTTATCCTCTGTCCATTAAACGTAGGCAACTCATTAGCCTGATGCAGATGAATATGGCTAGCAGTTACTTAATATCGGGTGAACAGCTTCACGTATCAAAAAAACAACTTTCGGAGTCATAGTCAAGAATAAAATTATTTTGTACCATTTAACACTTCTGTGTCGTCATAGATTACTATCGAACTTGACTAAGATTCATACCATCCAGGAATGCTGTCGCTTCAAGCAGGAAACTCCGATCTTGCGACATACCATAGTGCGCCGATAGCAGATACCCTCACCGCGGGGCCGGGGAACACAATTAAACGCGGCCGCCTTATCACCACCTAGCACCATTCCAGATAACGCGAATAGAAAGCAAATAGAATTATAGTGCAAGGGGCGGTGGCTTCTGCATCAGGCGGCAAAGGCGCCGCGAGATAGCGCGCCGGCGATTAGATGCGCGCGCGCAGGATTTACTGCTGCGCCGCGGTATCGCGTACAATAAATTAGAAATTCGTTAGATAGAGACGCACCGCGCGCCAATTATTAGCGATGTCCTGCGCGTTGTTGGTCGATGCTTGATACAATACAATTGGCTTGTGCTAGCGAAATCTATGAAAGCGATATGTATGTACTTACGAAATGCAAATCGATATTATATATTTTAAACACTTGTGCCAAAACAAACATTTGTCATTGACCTTCTGTGTTGAACCTAGTGCCCACAGAAACAATACTAAAGAAATTCTTAATATTGTATATCCACTAAACATATGTTAAACAATCACTGTTATGTGTTGTACGTACCGAAGCCTAGCACTATTCGCAGGAAACCTTTTTACAGTTTATTTAAAAGTATCTCTTATTTAGTATGTCGTATTTTTAACTCTTCCAACATTTAATCTCAATTTAGTTAAATTCGGATACTGCACTTCTTGTATACGAGACTATTGAGTCTCGTATATCAGATAATCAGATTTGTGTCAGCTGAGTCACCAATTAGAGTATTCGATTAACGTATTATTGCAATAAGCTTAACTTATTTTTGAGACAGATTCACAAATCGTTCGCTACGTTCAGAAATCCCGCTCTTCGTTATCTCTAATTGACATCGGCCACGAACAATGTCATTCGGTCTAGTGATGCGCTGCAAAAACTGCAATCTATCGATGCCGTCCACTCACGTACCCGTTTTTGTGGTCCGGCATCGAACCGCGCCGCCAGAACAATGTGGCGCCAATTATAATATCGATCGTACGTACGTTTTTACAACACTATTTGCTAACCGTTGAGACTGTAGTTATTCCTAAACCAGGGCAATAAGATCGATATTGCTTCAGCAACTATTTTTTTGTTTGCAATTGTCGTCTTAGGAATAGTTCCATACGCACTATGAGCTATAAAAAGCTATAGAGTAGTCATGAATAAAGCATGAACGAGCGACAAATAGTGTGGATAAAGGTCAGTCGCTTTATTATTATCGTTAAGTCGACGCATTCGATTGGAGGACTCGCTACTCACTGGAGCAGCAAAAAATCGATATATCATTTCTTATAAAAAACTTACAGCTCTAATCACCGCTTTGTTCGTGCCTATATTATAATGGCTCTGTTTATTAATGCGGTCGGTGTAAGCTAGAGAGAGACAAATAGGTATTTCTTGCTATCGCTTCTAGCTTTTAATATTTGTTTCTTTATTTACATTTACATATTACAAATTATAAGTCTTTGGTAATAGATCAACATGTTTTGTAGAATTAAAGACTCTAGTGAAACGAGAAGCTATTCTTGAAAACAGTGTTTAATTAACATTCATATGTTTTACATTCTTAAATTAAGTCAATTTATCTTAAGTAAATACTGTCAACCGCTTTATTGGCGGCAATTAACCTTTGTTATAAACGAATCATTAAAAAAAGCGTGTATTCCAAATTCAATTCTAACGTCCATGAACATCGATGGTGGTTTGACAGCAAAATGCGCGGGAAAGCGTCGAGTCGCGTAGCTAGTTTGCCTGCAGCGGCGCGACTGAGGCTCTGCCACGCCCCTCGCCACGCCCACCCGACCGCCGCTCACTTCACACCGCACGGGAAAGTGGGAAACTCAGGAGGCTAGTGGGGCGGCAGCCTGCAACAGAAACCAAGTGGTCGCTTATCGTTCGGAATCCGTACACAAATTAATTTACGCAATCTGTTCACTCGATATAGTCTGTATGTGTTTACTTAACAATCGTAGGTGTATGAAAAAGGTTTTTAATGAAAAAATGAAATTTTGTTCAACAATTTTAACGAAACATGGATCTTTTTAAGACGATAAGAGTGGGCAGAAATATATTACTTCTAGGTACATTATCGATCGATATCGTTTTTTTTATATCGACTAAACTAGCACAGAATAATATCACCTAGTGTTAACTGGTTATGTGGTCGAAAGATGGTACGCACAGAACGAACGTTATGCTACAAATCTGAACTTAGAGTTGTATGCAAAATAACATTTGCTGAGAGGAAGACACCACTTATTATTTGGTAGGTGGTGGTGCTGTTTTTGCGAATATTTATTTTAAAAAATCGTGGCAAAGCTTTTATCGCGTTTATTTTAAGTTTGAGCAGTGGTGACTCAGTGGTTCAGGCCTCGATTTACTTCGTGTAATTTATTTCATCACCCCTGGTCCAAAAACGGTGAAGGAAAACATCGTGAGGAAACCGGCATGACTTAGAACCACCAAATTCGAAGACGTGTGACATCCACCAACCCGCACTGGGCCAGCGTGGTGGATTACGACTCATTCCCTCTCTTGGAGAGGAGGGGGCCTCCTGTCCTTGCAGTGGGGAACATTAAAAAATAAGCCGATTAATTTTATAAATTTTAAGTTTTGGTGCCCGACACGTTGCTTAAATGACGTTTTTATTAAAACCTTCTGCAGAATGTAGCCAATCTTGTCTGTGACTCCTCTGACATAACGTAACAACAGGCACTCGTTCATCTGTGATGGGCTTCACCCGACACCTCAGTCCCGCCGTGACCATGATCGCTGTAAAGAACTAGAAACATCGGGAACCAAAACTTAAAATAAACGCGATATAATCCGAAAAATTAGTTTTATTCCAATGTGTAAAATATCAATTTAAATATCAAACACAAAACAATATTATTTTTGTTATCTGTTCATTGTAATATTTGTGAAGGGAAGCTCTTTTTTTTATTAAGGAGACACTCGTATGTCAATACTTTGTAGCATGAGATGGTGGGTTCAGGTCTATGTACGTTGTAATCTTGCTTACGTATGAGATTCAGAATTATAGAGGGTATGACTGGCCTGATCTAGGACTGCTACCAGGATGGGCTGGGTCCCTGGCTCGCCGCAGTCGGCGGACTTCTGATAGACGTGTCGTAGATGGTAGGAGGCTCGTAGTCGGTAGGAGCAGGTTGTTGGTTGTAAGTTGCTAAGTCGGTAGTTCGAACCTGGAATCCCGGTTGGGCAGCATTAGGGACGCCATAACCAAGATGGTCGGGCCCACGCCAGGCGCAGCACCCTCTTACATTTACATATTTGAATATTACGCAGCTATTAACCAATTACAGAGCAGTTACAAAATATATTATGACTACATTAATAATTAAGCAAATAGAATTAATAGGAACTCACCCCAGCGGGATCTCAGCACTTAGTACTTGACGTTTAGGATAGCAAATAGAATTAGTTTAGTCTTAGGATAGCAAACGATTCTTCACGACGCTTCACATCGTATGACCGTTGACTCGACCTCTCCCCCGCGCAACGGTCACCCCCACTTAATCTTAAATATTCGTTTATTCAAGTCTTTCGTTGCGGATTGGCTACGCGATGCATAGATTAAGTATTATTTATTACAACGTTACAACTTGCATTTAAGCGATTTTCGCTTCAGTTTTTAAATTACATTTTAACAGTGGTAGAGCCCGCAACAACAACATGTGTTGAACGAATGGGTCGGTTCGACCAGTGAAATACCACGAGTTGACAGAAGACAGGTGCCGGAGGCCTAATTTCAGTCCTCTTTCCTTCCCACCCTTTCCTCATAAGGGTAGGATGAAACGGGAAGAGGATTGGACAGAGAGGGAGTTAACGTGGAAAAGGAAATAACCTTTTTCCCGTCGATGTCCTCCTCTGTACATTAAACGTAGGCAACGCATCTGCAACACATTTACTCGTTTGCCTCCTACTTCCATAAAAAACATGCGGAAGCAATAAAAATCCCATTTATTTACTTGATTCTTAGTTTCGCCATATTTGCTTTTTTTGAGAATAACGATCTAACTCTTATTTTTTGTATGAGCTTCATGTATTACACTGTTAGAGGTCTCCCCCGCATCCCAAAAAATACCTTCCCGCAGCCCTAGAGGTGCGGGCATCCCCGGCTAGGAACCATTGCTTTACAATGTCACTAATCGATCTGGGAGGGCCCCAGAAATACTTAAATACGTGCCAATACCACCCACATTTTAGTCACAACTATCTCGTAGCCACATCTAGGCGTTGAATAAATATGCGTAAACATTCTAACAACTTTTTTCCACACAAAACGTCGATACTAGTCGGTTTTCATAATAAGAATATAAATAAAAATTCATGCGAGTAAATGTTTGCTAGCGCCGCATATTGGAAACATTTGAACATTTCCTAGACGCGGACAGATAAAGTGAAATTTCCGCAACCGTTTGGAGGACAATTTAATACGTTCCTTCGTTGTATTACCGGCGGAGATATATGGAATTCCTGCGCTGCGTCCGCTGACGGCACGCTGCAAGCAAATAAATAATTCTAGAACTTTCCAACAGTACTGTATACGTACCTCAGAAGAACACAGCCCGGGCATGAGATTGCGAACGCTTTATTTTTTCTCATTTACATTCGTACTGCTCAGCTCAAGGTACAGGTATTTAAGTGACTTAAAAAATCACCAAAAACTATTTAATAATGAATAAAGTAAACGAATGATTTGCAAAATGAGTTAATTTGTATTTTGTAAAGAAAGCACATGGTAACACTTCAGTAGAAGTAAGATGGTCATCATGGAAAAACATAAATATATGTTATCCATGTATGTGATACGCTTTCTTTACATAAATGCTAAGTGAATAATGTCGATGCATATGCGAGACTCATCGCTATGATTGCCGGCGCACGACGGAGATTTCCCAGGAGCTATGACGATGTACCGTAGTGTAGTCGATTGAATTTATAATGGTTGGAGTACATCAGTGCAAGAGCTTCAAGTAGCGGGAGAAAAGCATTTCATCAGAAAACCAGCACACACATACATTATTATCTTAACATACACAGACATATTACAGTATTCTTAAAAACACTCTTGCAACAGCCTGTATGTTAATAAAGCGTGATGAATATACGTACGCTAAATGGTGGTGGAGATTAAGTCCAATAGCCACAGGTAAAAAATAATAACCCTTCAGTTCCACCAATTGATTTTTTTAAAATTAAACAATGTTTATTGTATTATATATTTCCATTTAAAATGATCATAATACAACAGTATTAATTAATTGTGAGAGTGGATTAGCAAGGAGTGTCGCCCGGTCGCTATTATGTAGGCTTGGTAATCCGGACTGATTCGCGTTTTAATCCAGTTTCATTTGCTTGCTCCGGAATTAATTAGTTCGTTATTTATCATGTTCTACCAGTCGATTCTGTTCTACTGTCAGCTATACAGGTTTCATTGTAGAATATTAAACCCACGCAGAAGTCTGAAGTACTTATGTGGAAGATATGAGAAAGTCGTGTTAGGAGTTTACCAGTATTAATTCTAGTAACGAGACTATTGTCTGATGTTATCGAATGCATTTTTTCTCTAACTACATGAACTTCAAAAACTTATGTCACTCTATCTATCGGTCTCTATCTATCACAGCGCAATTTCTATCTTTGTTTCAAATTGTTATTACAATGGATGACGTCACTGTCACCGTACGAAATTCTTGTTTTTTAAAACTTAATAAAGCAAATGTCACGCAGTGTCCGCCATAACATGTAAAAATCATTACGTACATTCGTATTTATATTAGAAAACTGTTTTTCGTTTTTGTTTTTAAATATACATACATACATATATATATGTGTAATCGTATGACAAAGGTAGCCTCGATCGTGAGCTAGAGGAGACCACCCAAGGTGACTTATCAATGCATCGACCAGGACGTCCGGGAACGTCCGGTAACGTGCTCCGGGACACACGGGACTCTGTGGCGTCGCTCCACTTAGCCCGCTCTAATCACAACATACTAAGTGACCACTTACTAGTTATAAACCAGGTACATGTTTACGCAATATTAGTTAACAGTGGTAGAGCCCGCTACAACATCTGTTGCACGAATGGGCCGGCTCGATCGGTGAAATAACACGACCTTACAGAAGACCGGCGTGAAGTAGAGTATTCTGCGATTCGTCTGATGAGTGAGGTGCCGTATGCCTAATTCTAGTTCTCTCCCCCTTCCCACCCTTTTCTTGTAAGGAAAGGATAGGAGGGGAAGAAAACTTGACGGTGGAGGGGATGTATAGGAATTGGAAACAACCATTTTCTGTTTGTCCTCTGTCCATTAAAGGTGGGCAACGCATCTGCAATTTATTAGTTAGTTGCAGATGTCTATGGGTAGCGATCACTTAACATCGGGTGAACCGCTTGCTCGTTATCCATATAGTAGTATAAAAAAATATACATATAAATCTGTATACAGTGTGCTCCTACGCTCTGCGTTACAAATGGTGTACACATATTTAATAGTTACAATCACATTTCCATCGCAGTTTTTTTAATAATCAACTTATGAACACCAATACCACATCTTTTTTATGGGAGAAGGCGGCAAACGAGCAAGCGGTTTCCTATCCAACCCCGGCCAATCCTCTTCCCCTTCCCATACTATCCTTATTAGGAATGGATGGAAAAGAGTTTACTGAAATTGGACCTCCGGCAGCTCACTCATCAGACGAAACAGCGAAGCATACTTCTACTTCACTCCTGTCTTTTGTGATCATGGTATTTCACCGGTCGAGCTGGCCCATTCGTGCAACAGATTTTGTTGCGGGCTCTACCACTGTTATATATATAGCAGTGGTAGAATATATATATATATATATATATATATATATATGTGTGTGTGTGTATGTATGTATGATATTTAAGAATGTTGAATATGTCATCGGTTTTGTGCTTGACGTAGAGTGCGAAGTACGAAAACCCACCAAAATAATTTTTGGGTCGAATCAGTTTCGAACCTAAGACGAAATGTATGCTCTGACAAAAACCCATGGCGAGGTTTGTTTTTGGGTTAACAGTTACAGTTATTTGATTGTCTTTTGTCTTTAATTTTGAGTTTATTTGATCACGTATCATTTGTTTTGTCAGATGTTTAAAATTATCATCAAAATTAATAAGTTAAAATATAAAATTAATGAACAAGTTATTTATAATTTTAAATTTCTATACAATGAACTTCAGAATAACAGTTCACCTGTTTCCCACAATTTTAACCAGCAACTTGATTAACTAACCACATGTCCAAATTTGACTAACGCCGCCGTTTTGACTGAAATAAAGACAATTTACAATTTTTTTAAATACTTACAATATTTCATTACTCGCTTAAGTTTTGTAGTTAAAGGTTTGAGTCGTCACATGTCTTGAGTTTGATTCCGAGATAAATCGTAATTTGTATGACTTTTTTTGAAATGGTAACGCCACATATAATTTGAGACCTTCCTAAGATCCCTGCTGAAAAGCAATTAACAACTGCTGGTGCTTGGTTTAAGCACACGAGAGGTTTTTCATGTTTATAAAAACAAAACGAGCATGTAAATTTTTACGTGACATTTTTTTGGTACTCAGTGTACAGAGCATAGATTTAGTTAGATTTGATCGGGTGTTAAAAGCATGGTCGCGTGGGCGTGTGACTCGATGCCGACCTTTTCTGGTAATTTTGTCTTTTGACCGAATCCCAAAATGGGCCGTGGGCAATTAAACCGTAGCTACAAGTGCTTTTTGTCCAAATTCATGCGGCCACGATGCCGCCTTATTAGGTCGGGACTACTGTTTGTGTGTTCCAGTTAGGTGTTTGCCCTCTTAATAAGTTGAGATAGCTTTTAATGTTCCGAGATGTCTTGTATCAAGCCATCTGTCTTGGTGCTCGCTTTCTTTTGTTTTTTTTTTTACTTTTACGGATTTCTAATTTGGAAGTCACTTATTATCTAGGTTGGGACTGATTTATTTGTTTGTTTGTTTATAAGTTACTGTCTTAATATATGTAGGTACATTATTTGTACATTGCCTTTTGTTTATTTGCCTAAATAAACATTTTTTCCCTTTTTCGTTTCAATTTCAATTTAATTGTAAAGCTGATTCTCTTTTACTTATATTCTTTAATTGAAAATGGTATACTTTTTTTTGTATTTCAATAAATAAAAAAAAACAAGTTGCTTACCGTAACTAAGAAAGGTTTTGCTTATATTTAGTGATTTAATTCATTTTTATCTATATACTTACATTATCTAACACTTTTAGTATGGGCCGTACTTGGTGTTCTGAAAATAGGCTTAGATTTTTTTATAGAATAAGGTGGCGAACGAGCAAGCGGGTCACGTGACGTTGTTTCCGTTACCCATAGGCATTTGCAATAAGCAAACGATTCGCAGATGCGTTGACTACCTTTAATGGACAGAGGAGGGTAATACAGTGGTAAAAGGATGTTTCCTCTTCCCCATCTACAGGACAGGACAGGAACCCAGAGACAGCAACCTAATCCAGGTCCAATCCTTAACACCTACCCATCTTATCCTTACTAGATGTGACGGGAAAGGGAAGAGGACTGAAATCGGACCTCCAAGTTTTTTTACGTAATCGCATTGAGGGTTTGTAAAACTAACTATAAATTAGTTTTTTCGGCTGACATTTAATTAATTCCATCGCAATGGACGTTGTCTAATTAACTTGCTTAGTATCGAATGAAATTAATGTGTACTTTCGATAAAGCTTTGGTTCTTCTGTCTGTCTCTACGAGGTGATAATTAAAATGACTAATCAAATGTCGGCATCAAATACAGTTTAATAATAAATTAGCCTTTTTTATAATGTTCCCCCCTGCAGGGACACAGGCCTCCTCTCTAAGAAAAGGAATGGGCCGTAATCCACTACGCTGCCCCAGTGCGGGTTGGTGGATGTCACATGTCTTCGAATTTGGTAGTTCTAGGACATGCCGGTTTCCTCACGATGTTTTCCTTCATCGTTTTTGTAGGAGTGGTGATGAAATAAATTACACAAAGTAAAGCGTCTAGGTTCGAACCCGCAACCTACAGCACGTAAGTCGGGGCCTACACCGCTGACCACTGCTCGATACTTAAAATACAGTGTACAAAATATTTATTTAGAATTTGTCTTTGAATCGAGATTAGATGTGAAACCTCAAGAATAGTTACTGTTACCCGTGACAACGCAATTTAATTTTTTTATAAGTCATCAATTGCCAATCTATACATATAATAAAACTGTTACTGATCGCTGTCTGTACATGGAAGATATTTGAGAAAAACTATTATTGGGGGCCTTTATATACGCAATAAAACCAAAACAATGATTATTAGAATTCTTATCTGTGTCTGACACCATTTGTACTATTGTTACCATTGTAACAGCTATATTTGGTAACGCAGTATTTACACGTATTTAGGCGATTTTAGAAATTATGTATGTATTATTTTGTAATATGTTTTGTTATGTTAGGTTAGTAACTTATTATTTCCGAGAAGGGTAGGCGTTTGGCAGGCAGGTTTAAACAATGATGTATAATTGTTAAACTGTGCTACGGCCACACTGTGTCGACTCCACATGCGCGGAAAAAGGACAGGTTGATGATGAGTTAAGGGTTGTATTTAAGTAGGTAATATCATTTCGTTTAAGTAAAATTGCACGGCGGATGAAACCGCGGGGAACAGCCAGTAAAGTAATATTACTTGAACTAACTTTAATTGATGTAACAACAAAATAATATTTTTATGTTCTTAATCAATACACTTAGTAAGTTCAATGCCTTGTTTATATTTTTAATATCATTTCAATTCAACCTTGAGAGTAAATCAAGATTTCCTAACCTATACCATGGCTAGGTGGAGTCACGTGACGCGTGACGTCACTGGCGCCTGCGCATCCCACACAATAGGTGTCCTTTCGTTAATGCTTCATTTATTCATACGTAGTAGCTTACGTAACATGTTTTGAAGAGAACGTATAAACACTAATATATTAGCATATTAATTAAAGTATTTTTTTATGTGAGAAGGTGGCAAACGAGCAAGCGGATCACCTGATGTAAAGTGAGCGCTACCCATAGACCGGATGTGTTGCAGATTGCCTTGCCATTTATGGACAGAGGGCATAGACAGGAAAAAGGATACACTCTTCTCTTACCCATCTTATCCCCCTTACGAGGAACGGATGGGAAGGGGAAGAGGACTGAAATTAGGTCTCCGGCACCTCACTCATCAGGCGAAACACACAGTACTTCTACTTCATGCCTGTTTTCTGTGAGTTTTAAGAATTACCACGTAATTCACGGTCGATTCGGCCAATTCGTGCAACAGATGTTGTTGTTGCGGACTCTACCGGTAAGTGAATAAATTTAAAGTAGTCTGAATCCCAATTTGAAAAGACAAAATTTTTAATTAATTAAAGGACGTTGTAACTTACGAGGCTTTCTCACACACACGTGGTTGCAACGCATTTTCTAGTTGTTATGCAAGTTCTCCAGTATCGCTTAATCATTGCTATTGATGAATTCAAATGCTTAGTGTGAGTAGTAAATTAACTTGAGGGTACTGTTTAGTTACTGTCTAGGGTCTAATAGCGCAAATTTTGTTTCGAAACTTAGACGTGTGGTGCGTATAGCAAAATAGTGGAGCGAGTGGTTAGTATCGGGTCAGTATATAGAGGTTTGAATAGGTTTAAAACTAGTGCCATTTATTATTTATTAACAGTTAAAAATCAATTCGATGTCATTGAACCCGTGCCGTGGTCGCATCCTTCGAATGTGACGAAAATAGATATGACTGAAAAATATAAAATAAAATGCACAATGGCAGCTTCCGTGCAGACGGGGCACTTCCGCCTCGGGGCCGATGACTTCGGACACAAATATTAGAAATGCACGGCCCATGCCGAATTACGATTTAACGACGTTGTCGCTGCGTTTTACAGTGACCATGTGCTACAATGTAACATGGATCAGGACTAGCCCTTAATTCTGCTACCACGTGTCGTTATGGTTGAGCAATTGTCAATTCGATATTTTTCTAACCAACCGTGTCATATGAATACAATAAGTATATAGTACGTTACGTTACGTCACGTCACCGTTACGAAACCAATACAACATGAAATAGTAGATCTGAAACCCAGAAATCATGCAGTAAATAAGATTTTACTTCATTATATTTTATTACATTATTTAAAAAAATATATTTAATCGAATTGATAAAACTTCCTTCTTTATCGGTCGCTCGACTTATCGCTCGACCTATCGCTCGACTTATCGCCCGTCTGATCGCTCGACCGATTGCTCGACTTATCGCTCGACCGATCGCTCGACTGATCGCTCGACCGATCGCTCGACTTATCGCTCGACCGATCACTCGACTTACCGCCCGTCTGATCGCTCGACTTATCGCCCGACTGATCGCTCGACTTATCGCTCGACCGATCGCTCGACTTACCGCCCGTCTGATCGCTCGACTTATCGCTCGACCGATCGCTTGACTGATGATTCTGAAGATTTTGTTGTGCACATTGAGATTACATTACCTTTGAACCAACATTTGCTAAGGAATCTTGGTAGTTAGCAACCAAATCCTATACACTAATATTGTATGGTCACCCTACAGACCGCCGAATACTGGCGGAAATGACCAAACGTGCGCCGATAGCTTCCGAGCGTCGCCCACGTGTTGCACGTAGCAAACGTTTTTTTTTCACAGCGTGGAATCGCCCGTCCACTGTGAACTTCCAACTTGCAGAAACTTCTATAGCAAACACTTCCGTTTTGAAACGAACAATATAGCCAAGCTAAGGTTACCTTATGAGGCTTATGGCTATCTGTCTTGTGTTGATGTAAATGTAAGTCATTATAAGTGTACCAGTCGAGTCTGTCCATTCGTGCAATAGCTGCGTTCGGTGCTGGCTCTACCACTATCAAATGGCTATGGTATTCAACATTGGTACAGACAGCAACAACATTTTAGAAGTTAAAACTTCTTTAGGCGCGCTTGATGGGCAGTAAGCTGGTGAATGCGCGACAAAAGCGCTACCAAAAGTGTGATCGGGCGAGGCGATCGGAAGTTTTTTGAATTTGTCACAGTTTCGACGAATTTTTTTCCGTTATTTTTCTTATATTCAATTTTGAATTCTATTTTTTAGCCACAAGGGGTTTTTTTGTTAATTTTTATTATTAAACTGTTGTCGGACCTGTATAGAGTTTTCACTTCTGGCAGGAGTCCTGCCAATGACTGCTTGTGTTTTTTTATCTTATAAGGAAAGCTCGGGGAGGGGAAGAGGATTTGAGCCGTCAAAAAGAGGGGATGGATAGAAAATAGAATTATCCTAAAGGTGGGCACAGCATCTTCTACTGATTGGCTAGTTGCAGATGCATATGGGTAGTGGTTACCAATGTTAGCTGAATCGCTTGCCATATTCTATAAAAAATGGTAATTTCGTCTACCACTAAGTACCGAACTACTTCATATATTTTACATAGGTATGGTGCTATGATACTACGATGACAATACATTCGAATCAACTCGGGACATTAAAATAGCAATTTTAAAATTCATCTCAAAACTGCCGCATTGCAATTTGAATACAATATAAAAGTGACTTCCTTGGGACAGTTGAGTCCCAAAAATACATCGAGATTTCACGTCACGTAACCGGCGCGACGTCGTCACGTATGAGGCGGCCCTAATTGCCCCGGTGCAGAGCGCATAGATAATGCAACATATTTTTCCTTTATTATTCATTGGCGCCATGAAATTATTTATTGCCTTCTATTTTTATTTATAAAATGCACATTGACCAAGTCTAAGCGATTAGGTCAACCAGGTCATTTCGCGTGTCCACTGTTGCTCCATAAAAAACTGTCACGTTCTGTCGGGTGAGGTCATATTTATTTTTTCAATATCTATATTTAATTTTGTATCTCAAAACTAGAAGAAAGAATGAACCTAGTTCACAATATAGGAATGTAAGCAACATGTGTCTACAGTTTGAGTGCTGTGTTATGACATAATCTTTATACTGGATCGACATTGCCGCGCCACGAGAGCACGTCGCCGGTACCTTTGTACTGAGATATTTCTAGGAGACGCATTGTTTTTGTAAAATGATCATGTGTCGAAACAATTACAGTAATTTATTAATAGAAGCTGTAGGTAAATTAAAAAAACAACTTTTAAATTAGCAATTTTTGTATATATACTAGTGACCCGCCCCGGCTTCGGTCGGGTACCACTAATTATGTTGATCCGATCGCTACCAAACACAGGATTGTGACAATCTGGACAATCCCTGTAAATTTCAGACAGGTAAAAACCTATTCTCAGACTTACCGAATGCATATGCAAAATTTTATTGAAATCGGTTAAGCCGTTTCGGAGGAGTGTGGCAACTAACACTGTGACAGGAGAATTTTATAGATATAGACAATCTGTATCTCAGAAACGGCTCCAGCGATTTTCATGAAATTTGGTATGCGGGAGGTTTCGCGGGCGATAAATCGATCTGCCTGGGATTTATTTAGTAGAAAATGTCGTTTTATCCGTGTTTTCAGGTATGGCATGTAATAAAAATACCGAGCAAAGCGCCTTGCATCCAAGAACCTAGGTATATATTAATAAATCTATCCCGAAATAACACTAAAAAACAAGGCCGAGCGAAGCTTGGCTTACACAGTCAGCTCCTTACGCGAGGAAGAAATGAGAACGGCACTGAGTCTTCGGAAATCATACTCAGCAGCCAAAAGACGGGTATATAAATATTTATACTTTTCCCTTGTACCTAAGCGAATTGTTTGAATGTATCAGGGTTTCTACTAATCTCTCTTGCAGGAGATTGTATCGACGAATACCTGTTGCCTAATGTAGTTTTGCAGTAACTGCGTTACGGAGAAGCGCTATATCACATCTATTCAATAATAAATAATTTAAGAATAGTACTAGAAAGCTATATAATCCTATAGTTTGTGTAATGTAAGAATATTCCAAAAATCATGCTTGGCTACCAACTTTTATTAAATTACCGTATCGTCGTAGTTTATTATTGCTGCTTACTTACTTTGAATGCTGATAGCTTGAGCGATTGTTCGAGCCACCGGCATTAGGGTGCGAGTGAACTCTGTAAAGGCGATATTTGGCGGATTATCTCTGACGTGACTTCCGACTGTGGCCATCGCACCGGAAGCATGGGCGACGCAGCATGAAAGGAATATTGATCTATATTTTTATTAAACTTGTAATTCGTCACTAGTTAGCTGTCTTGTTTGCTACTATGCAACGAATATAAATCAAATAACATGTGCTCATAATGATTCTGTGATAGACGAATAGCCAGAGATGACGAATTGTCGTGAACATGTCCTAGCCCAATTCCCTTCTTCTATGTTCTGTTTCTTCTTGTTATTTTCTTATGTCTACGGAAGTTGGTTAAGAATACTTCCAATAACGGTCTTCTTCAGACTGTTTGCGGAAGATTTATGACTTAATAAACACATGGGATTGTTAATCTTCCTATAAACATCAGTAATTGTCGTAACTAGTGAAATCAACAATACAGATTCATCTATAAACAAAAAGCCACCGATAATAAGGCTGTTAACGGGATTCGAACCCACGACTCCTCTATTTAGGGAGCGTATCGCCTTATTGAGATCGAGATCAACAGACTGGTCAAACATTATTGTATGTACTGATGTGCCATACTAAACTATAAGTGTGGTCTTGTAACAGTTTGCTTGAATCGAAAACATTTGCGTAATAAGTCTGTTTTACTTCATCAACTGTGTCTATGTCAATACTTGGTTGAGATTTTTTAATAGAAATAATTGCCATTGTTAGAAATCATTTGATATCATTCATAATAATTTCTTATATTTACGCGAATACCACGCATTGGAATAAAACTAATTTTACGGTTTGTATCGCGTTTATTCTACATTTTTTATTCCCTACGTTTCGAGTACTTGACAGCGCTCATGGTCACGGGGGACTGAGGTGTCAGACGTCTAGATGTCAAAAGTTACTGGCAAAATACCCACTTATTTTCAATTAATTACTTCTGCTCCAATTTATGTAGAATGAGCTCACTGTATCTTGAGGCTTGGTTTGAGATTTATTTTGATTAATCGCGGATCCCAAGCCGGTGGCAGTACCCGGCCATCTTGCCTGTTGAAATTAGGATGTGTTTTAATTTCGATACCCTCGCGTGTCCTCCAGGACGCGGTGCTCTTTTGCGAGGACTTTTGGTTTATCGTGACTATGAGCGCTGTAAAATACTGGAAACAAAATGTAAAATAAACGGGATAAAATCGGTAAAATAGTGTCAGTGTAAATCCACAGTGGTAGAGTCCGCAACAACAACATCTGTTGCATGAATTGGCCGGCTCTACCGGTGAAATACCACGACCTTACAGAAAACAGGGGTGAAGTAGAAGTACTCTGCGTTTTGACCAATGAGTGAGGTGCCGGAGTCCTAATTTCAGTCTTCTTCCCCATCCCACTCGTTCCACATAAGGGGGATAGGATGGGAAAGGGAAGAGGATTAGACGGGGAGGGGGTTAACGGGGAAAAGGAAATATCCTTTTTCCTGTCTATTTCCTCCTCTGTCCATTAAAGGTAGGCAACGCATCTGCAACACATTTGCTTGTTGCGGATGTCTATGGGTAGCGCTCACTTTACGTCAGGTGATCTGCTTGCTCGTTTGCCATCTTCTCACATAAAAAAAAATCTTGGCAAAAAACCTATCCCAGTGGTTTGGCACGAGCTTTCGTTCCCTGCTTATACGCTACGTTATTAAAATCCCAAGTTCTCATTAAGATAACTTCGTACAGATGTAGTGAGAAATTATTTTCCTTCGGGAAAACTCGGATCTTTATCGGAACACGATGACACCCGAACTGTCAATAAATGATTGTATTAAATGAGTGACATTTTCATATTATTTAATATGGAACTTTATTGTTTAGTGACAAATAACGGGTACTGAAACTATTTGAGAGAGCACGAAAAATACCAACTTTTCCGTACAATTGCGAAGGAAAATCTTTTCTCACTATATCTGTAGGAAGGTGGCCCTTTGAAATTAAAGAAAACTCCATGTACTTTTTGTTTATAGTTGTAACGTGAAGGATTTTTTGTTATCATGTCAATTACGATTACATAGATTTTTTTGTAGCAAAATGTTATATATGTGTATATTTATATGTCACATAGATATCTAATCGACCGCTAGATCGTTTGTCACATTTCTATATATCTAAACTCCACTGTAGATAAATATGACGAGTGAATTTCAATTCGAATGCATTTCCGGTTGGGTGTTCTTTATTCGAAAAAGAAAAATGGCGGGCACGTGCGCGCGCATCCGCCGCACAGTACCGCTAGCGAGACACAGATAAAAATGTCTGTTGTTTCTAGCGATTGTCTTTGATCGCCATTATAGGTTATCTATGTTGATTAATTTAACTGCAGTAAATATGTGTGTGTGCTTTACACACTACATGATCTCTTAATTAGGTTTTATAAACTTGAAATAAAATTTCTTTACCTGTACTATTTCTATCTGAATGGTTTTGATGACATAAAAGGGGTTACATTTTAAAAAAATAGTAAAATGTGTCCATCTATTCTTCATTTGTTATTTTTTTGTCAAAATGAGCGTATGTATTGTAGAAATTCAATGCATTTTGAAATTTTAATACAAGAAATTGTGTCGCTTATGGACCTTACAGTGTCAGAAAGAGTAGCACACAGTTAGGTTAATAAACGTTTTTAATATGGGAACTTTGCCCTCCTTGATACCCTGTTACCCAGAAAGTTGACGCCAATTTTTGAAAAACTGGAACAAGATAGACGTGGCGGTAGTTACGACTGACGTTAACGCATTTTTTGTTTAAGAAGTTTCAAAAATTACCACAGAAACGGGATGTCACCAGCTTAAAAATGGCAAAAAGTTAGAGAACAAAATAGTGCATACTTTAAAAATACAGTATAAAGCTTTAATAATTTGCCCTTAATCAACTGTAAAAGGCTTGGAGATTTACGGATGAATGGAATGTATGTAATAAATAAAAAAGGTACCATTCAGCCGGCTTTTGAGGAAAGATAATGTATTGTACACAAGTTCTCTGAGATTAAAAAACACCACACCTTAGCAAAGAATTTTATATACGTAATATTACGATGAGTTTACCAAAAGTTATTTCCAAATCGTGCCTAACAGAATTCCACTTTATCTATCTACATCTTTGAACAATGGAGTAGGCAGATAAAATTTTAAAAAGTCATAATTACAATCTGGCTAGAGTTCGAGATACTCTGATCACTTAGCCAGTGTCCAAAGACAAGGTTATTACAAAATTTATTTGTTTAATTTACGTAAGAAATTAAAGTTTAAAACGAGGTAAATTTCTCAGAGTCGGCGCCAGTCGCGCGACCTGTCGCCTCGCCGGCATCTACAATTCGCTTTAATTATTGTTTAAACGTCAACAACAATTTACTTTCAAGTTCATTTTAATTTACGCGCCTAAAGAGTAAGTGCGTTTTAAATAATTTCACGTCGCTTGTGATGAAACGGAACGAGTTACGTGTTTTATTCTATAAAGGCATTGCCACACTCGTGTATTCGGTATCGCCTTACAGCCCATACGCACCACGCAGTCAACCGCAGTCAAAAATATGTATGAAGAGTTTTCATTCTCATGGCGTTGGCGGATGCAGCTGCCGTTCGATCGTTGCGGTTGCTCGCAGCGCTGCAGCTCTACTGCTGTTGTCCGCGCGGTTGCTATACGGATTGTGCGGATCGCGATTACTGCGACTAACTCCACGCGGTCAGCAGTCGCAACCGCAGCGATTTCCTGCATCTGAAAAGCCCCATACGGATAGCCACTCTGCGTATGAGGTGTTATGCTGTATGTAACAAGATATTTTACAATGTAAGAAATTTAAAGAAAATACCTTATGTCGAGCATTCGGGAATTACTTCCGATTTAGTACGTTGTTTACGCATACCTTGTTAGTCAACGCAACACTGAATTTATTGCACTAATAGAAATGGATTTTCCACATTTTAAATTAGCTTCGATCAATTAATCGCTTATGCTGCTTACCCTGCTGCAATTCACGCTACCCGCTTCCAAAAACGTCAAATGATAAATGGGGTAATCAGAGCTCATTAAAATAGCGGGCTCCGCATATCACGAGCATTTCGCCTTGGGACCTCGCAGTCGACTACCTTTATGGTTATTTATTGGGCTGATTAAGTAATTAGGAAGGGGTTTAATGTACGCTTCGCGAGAGATGAATTAAACCTTATTATTTAACTGAACATGAATTTTTGGAATTATCTCGGAGCTCTGTAGTCAGCGCCGCTTATTAAGCGAATTCGAGAAATATTTAATTTTGTAGCTAATTAAAAAAAATGCCATGATTTTACCTAGCTCAGGTATCGAAGCTTATTAACTTCGATAAAGAGTTTATAGCGATTGCTTCATTTATCCTAGTAGTGCCGAATCTTTTAGTAGATCCGAAGAACAACGGCGTAGAGCCGTGGGCAAGGAATATCTAATTTGCACGATCCTCACATCTATTGTGTGTGAAACCAGCAAAAATAACTGATGTTTGGCAGAACCGGTTGGACCGCTCTACCACGACCTCACAGTGTAGTAGTGTGCAGTTGAATTTAATACTACCAAATTCCGTCTATGAGTGATGTTCTGCAGAGCCGGGTGGGCTGTCCTTACTACATTTACGTCATACCATACGGCGGCCATTACACTTTTTATAATTTCATCGGAAATTTAGTTTTTTAAATAATTTTGAATTACCAAAATTTAGCGTTTGTTTACAAAAATTCTATCTTCTTGCGAAACAGGTTTTACATCAGTTATGTTTAGCTAAATGATTCTACTATATACCACATATATGTCACTGGCCACTCACTCTTACTTAGCCTGGAACAAATAAAAAATATATAGAGTTTTTAAAATACATTCAGTAGCTTTTGAATTAAATGAAATCTTTCCTGCCTATAATATTAGTTTAGATAAGATGTGTTAGCATTAACATTGTGTTGGTGTAACAATTAACTACGTGTGCTTTGTACGTCAGAGTGGCCGCATGCCGACCCCACAGCTCATCGTACGTGTTCCAAATGATTACTCGATGCGCAAAAACACATTACTCATATGCAGCCAAGGTTACGGCACATTACATTACCCTAACAATGGTGCTATATCGGTTTCGAGGAATTCGCTTAGGTAATCTGACTAATCAGAAACCTATTGCTTTCTAAACTCAAGGAGTTTCCAACTTTTGACTGACGAGACGGAAAAATATCGTCAAAATTAGCGACCAATAAAGTCAATTAAACTGATTTTGTTTGAGGTAAAGTGATGGAGTAACGCAGTCAATCATCGAAAATATTTTTCAAAAAGCTTGTAAATAAATTTAACTATTGAGCAGTGGTGGCTTAGCGGTTAAGGCCCTTACTTACGTATTGTAGGTTGCGGGTTCGAACCCAGGCAGGCGCTTTACTTTGTGTAACTTATTTCATCACCACTGCTCCAAAACGGTGAAGGAAAACATCGTGAGGAAACCGGCATGTTTTAGAACCACCAAATTCGAAGACATGTGACATCCACCAACCCGCACCGGGCCAGCGTGGTGGATTACGGCTCATTCCCTCTCTCGGAGTGGAGGCCTGTGTCCCTGCAGTGGGGAACATTCTAGAAAAGGCCGATTTATTATTATTATTATTATTAACCAATATTATAAATTGCGACCCATCACCATAACATTTTGTACGTACACTGTCAGGGGTACTTACGTTTTATCCCGAGGTACATAAAACGTTTTTACTTTTACAATATTGGTTGTCATGGTAATGTTTCTTGCTTTGACAATAACATCTTGTTGACACATGCTACTTATGATTCGAAATTAATTATACCCGGACTCATCTTACGAAAATTTACAAAAAATCGTGGCGTGGAAAATGAGAAATAAATGCGTGCTATGCCGCGGGAAATAGTTATATATAAAATGAAATGAAACATGCGCTCACGCTCGTAACCTAGATGGTTAGGCTGATTATGGATTGCCATTTAGCGCGATCCTGGCACACCTCTCTCGCCTCTTCTACCAATGCCTAGTTAGATATAACGTTGTATTAGAATATGAAATATTAGGTTTACGAGGTAGATTACGAGAATTTAATCTGTACAATAACTGTATGTCAAAACTATATCCCTACAATTTATATTTATAAATGCGTTGGTGTGTTGCGCACGATACTTTTACTATACCTTAATTCAATTCAAAACCTTATTGCTTTGTGACAAAGTTAAGTTTTATTTGATAACAATTGATCCTCTCTGCTCCAATCCATATAAGGAGTTCATAAAATTCAAATTGTGTTCGTATCTAAAAATACTTTTGTTCCGTTCATTCATATTAAAAATAGTATATGTTTGTCTCGGGTTAATTTAGAAATTTATTACAATAATCCTGGTTATTCGCTTATACGGATTGGATGCGCTTGCGAAAGCATTTGTTTACGAAACGTAGCACGACTTGACCCCCATTTCTTGATTAGAAATCTGATCATATAATATTCAAATATTGTTAGCAACTTAATATTAGCCATTTCTTTGACTTAAATATCATCCCAGATATCAACATTATCGCCATTGGATGTCCACTATTAGACATGGGTCTCCATCGAGGATTCATCAGCCCATCTTGAGGAGGTATTCCTACGTTACATCATCCACTCCCTGAAGTTACTTCTGAATCCTTAGTTCCTAAAAATATACTATCTTTATTTATTTACTAAGTTAATTCGTAAATGTTTCTGGCGTTAGATAGTAAATACATAGATGTTCAAAAACTTTATCTGCACTAATGTAACATGTTAAGACGGTTAACTGCGTAAATCTAAAGTCTACATTCGTCTCTTTTTGGAATCATTTTTGTACAAATCACATACGTAATCCGTCCCCTCGAGGTATATGTTCGTCTTCTTGAGGCTTAAATTGATTTGGATAGCATTTCTCTGGATATTACTGAACTAAAATGACCGTACTCGTAAATTGCACGGTAAACAAGTTGACGTCAATAATTCTACAATCCACATTTGATGAACTAGACAAATGTGCTCCCTTACGCATTATTTATTCTAACCTTAATGCACGTTCGGTACATCATCATCCTGGAACAGATGATTGTGTAAAAACCGATGACGTTCTGGAAAGTTCTACACGGGCAGGAGTTATGCGTTTTAAACTCACAAGAGAGAACACAATGCGATTTATCGAGCAGACACGTTGTAAAGTGTCGCTTGTTGCCACATAAAAAACGATTATACAGATCGCAGAAAAAATACAACACTACATGTATTGTTGCTATTCCAAGTTAACGATGTCATTTACCTTTGTAACATTGATTTACTAGGATTCGAACGGAGTGCTAAAGGCTATATATATATATATATATATATATATATATATATATATTATATAATTAATATATATATATATTAAATAATTAATTTGTAATTATATACTGTATAATTGTATATGTATAATAACTTTGACTTTGGTACTAGTATTACTTTAAATTTACATAAAACTTCAAATTTTACATTCAAATAAAAGATTTAATATTACAAATATGCTACAAAGTCGTGCTATGATTAAAATAGACTGGTTGAAATAACAAAAGACAGGAACATAAGTTCAGGTTCGATGATCCGATTTAAAAAGAAATATGTGTGAAAATATTTGTCTGTGGATGATCTTAGTAAGTCTATACACACTGATTATCACAGAAATGTCGAAAGTGAGCCATTGTATCGTATGAGACACGAAAAAATTATGTTTATAAAATGATCAAGTACTGGACAACAGTGGTAGAGCCCGCAACAACAACATCTGTTGCACGAATGGGCTGGCTCGACCGGTGAAATACCACGACCTCACAGAAAACAGGCGTGAAGTAGAAGTACTCTGCGTTTCGTCCGATAACGTTGTGAGGTACCGGAGGCCTAATTTCAGTCCTTTTCCACTTCCCACGTTCCTCATAAAGGGTATAGAATGGGAAAGGGAAGAGAATTGGACGGGGAGGGGATTAACGGGGAAAGGGAAATATCCTTTTTCCTGTCTATGCCCTCCTCTGTCCATTAAAGGTAGGCATTTGCTTGTTGCGGATGTCTATGGGCAGCGGTCACTTAACAGTGATCCTCTTGCTCGTTTGCCACCTTCCCACATTAAAAAAAGACAGATGGATGTCTTAAACATAACAATAATAGCCTTCACCGAAAAATTCCGTCACCGTCAAAACCATCATCGAGAAATTGATGGCTACTCCTGCAGGATTGTCTACCGCAAGGATCGCAATAATCAGTAGTTTGCCGCCTTCACCAAGGTTACCTTGACAATTGTTATTAGACTGTGGGCCATCCATCCATACGAGGATGGACTGCCTGATCTTTAATCAGCATCTATAATATAGTAACGTGTTAATAAAAATATGGTAATAACAAATATAATACATAAAAATGATCCAAAGTGGTCATAGAGTTGCACTCAACACTTTTTCAACTTACTGTATATTATTATTTCTAGAAGCCAGCTAGTATAATGAGACGGTGACGATGTGAGGAGCGAACATTAAATAATCGCTTATCAATCAAATCAGAAAAATATTCCACCCGATTAAATGTCGAGACCACTAATGATACGTCTAAGTAATGACCACGTTCATACATCGAGCGCGCTACAGTTACTTTCATATTTCGATGATGGCTTAAGATTAGTGGCCCCAGTATCCGGCTCTAGAGTCATGTATCCCTGCTTAAACTTTTACGTGACATCTATATTAATATCTTATAACTGCACACCAATACACCAATCAATAGCAAGTAAATGCCGTAGACATGCACTCTTAGAGAAATTTGCCAGATGTAATTCTGAATGACAAGACCAGAAATAGCTTTGCAAGTGAATAGTGTTTCTGAACTTGTGACTTTTTTCTTAAAAGACCCTGAGTCGTGTTTGTTTGCAAATTTAGATACCGTTGAAAACAAAAAAATAATTGCAGAAAGGGTAATGAATGAATGAAGGCAAAGTGTTG
This sequence comes from Papilio elwesi, assembly GCA_029849275.1. Classification (NCBI taxonomy): domain Eukaryota; kingdom Metazoa; phylum Arthropoda; class Insecta; order Lepidoptera; family Papilionidae; genus Papilio; species Papilio elwesi. The sequence goes on from CM056697.1 coordinate 10,582,469, forward strand.
TTACATTAATGAGTGGTAGCGTTGGTAGGGGATGTATTACGCGCACTCATATCTGCCATGTTGTTAACACACTAAGTAATATCTGTACCAATTTACTCTATAGTATCTACGTATCTCCAAAGATGCTCAATTATTTTGTTCTCGAGCGTCGCTATCAGATCTCTCAATATAATTGTGTTGCCGCGTGAAATTATAATAATGAACCGTTGGTTGTACGCGGGCCCACTTGCCCGTTCATTAATACAGGTGCTAATGAATGGGTCGGCACATCGACCGGTTCCGTGGATCCATTGTTCGTTTTTGTGAAGATTATGTTAGAGTCGTAACGTAGAAGGCGGGTACGAAATGATTTGGTAGGTTTTAATGGATACGTGTAATTTTGATCGTATTTAAACTTATACAACGATACGTAATACATAAAACGTGTAAACTTAAATTGAGATTAATTCATACTAAATTCCACATTGCATGAAATAATATTTGCAAGCTTTAAAATATTCAGTACTAGTAAATGCACTTTAATACGACGAAGAAAATAGATTCTGCAAACACAATACTAAAGTAAGAGAAGAAGAAAAATAAAGATTAGCTATGTGCAAACATTTTCTGGCTTAAATATTGTAAGGCAGACTGATTATGATTAGTGGCTTCATTTAGAGAGGACAGAACGAAACAAGGAATACACGTGTCAATTTATTCTAGACTGATTTATAAACGACATGACACGTACTAAACCAACCGAATCGAAAATTATTATGATTACTTCTACAATGTCTCGTCAGGACATTGATAGCCTTGCGATGTGGACACGAAACGCGGAACGATGCCTTTCATCCACTTCTACCCCGATTAGGGTAAAAGTCCCGAGAGCTTAAAGTTGTAGTAGAGAGAAATAACAATGGTCAAGCTTTCAGGGTTTATTTTTATCTTTACATTTTAGCTTAACAAATGCAAAATAGACATTAGTTAAGTGAAAGGACAATAGGGTTCGTCTGGTGCGCACAAGTCGTCGGCCGGCCCACAGATATTGTCAACTCAGCGACGGACGGACGAACAAAAACAACGTTTAACTTAGACGCATTCATTATACGGACCATGTTCTAAGTCCGACTCTGTTTTGTATAATTTTATTAGGGGTTACTATTAGGAAAGCATTCGATATGATATCGAATGGTATTTAAAATTTGTTTTTTCCGGTTATAAGGAAACTCAACGATAGGTTTTATCTATTTTAAACTAAATGCAGCTGTCAGCCTTACCACTGGGCCATGAAACTACTGCTAACGGTGAAAGTGTCAATGCCTGACGCTGATCTACAGGTACACGTTCCATGCTCTTCTCTAAGTGGTCACATTCATTTGTTCGTGATTCTCTGAAGCATTAACTTTCAGTATGGGCAATAGTTTTGTGAGAAAGCCGTTTGACTATCTGGTCGGTTCAGAAGGGAAGTCATCTCTAATTGTTATTATTGACACTGAATTACCATATTTATATCTTAGGGCTTAGACTTCTTGTGTTACAATCGCAAATTCGTTACGCTTTTCAAGCTACTACTTGTGTTACAAAGACCTTGTGTATTAAACTGTCACCTGCGGCATTTGGAAAACGATACTTATTAGGGCTTTCATCAAAGTAGACACCTTTTGGTTACCCTTCCTCAGAGGCTAGCAACTTACTTGCAGCTGTTCTGGCGTCGTAGACGTTGGTGACTTAATATTAGATGAGCTATTGCTTATTAGTTACTTGTCCTAAATTATATTGCTTTCGATAATCTGAATAGATTTATCAAATACTCGCTCGATTAAATCTCTAATGTTTTTGAGAATCGGACACCCTTCATGAATAAAGAGACATGGTCCAGCATGTCATAAAAAAGCATCGGACATGCGGCCGCGTGTCGAAACCGTGTCCGAAATATTTGCTTTTTCAACATTCGCTGAACGCTGTTCTACACGTATACACAACGTTTTGGCATTTCCAAACCTTGGTTCTTGACGACAGACAGTCATTTTAATTTGAAATCCCTTGTGTAAAGTTATTTGTTAAACCACATTGTGTGCTTTTGTCGCATGATCATTTGCGATTTTCGTGTTCTCACGTTGAATTATTGGGATTGTGTTTCGAAGATCGTCGCGTACAATACGCGGAATGTTCTTCTGTTTTTAATTTCTTTAATTCACTTGTTTTGTAATGGCCATTTAGCTTGAGAGTTATTTTAATGTTGTGTCGTTTTCTTTCATTAAAAGCTATAAAATGTACTTTAATTAATTTAATGAAGCGGCTGAAGCCCAAAGCTATAGGCCAAACATTAAGTTGTAGTTTTGTATTTGTCAATCACTTGTTGGTTTATTTTGAATTAAACACCTTTAACTTAATTCAATCAATTATTTTTACAAGTCGTTTAAAATTATTTACTTAAGATTAGTAAGTTTTTATCTTTTAGTTTGTTCGTGTGTCTTTATGCTTTTTATTGTTATTTATATCTTTATCTAGTACTTGTCGTCCATTCCTATCTTATCGTATATATTTTTAATCATATTTGAACATGATATTAGCACATAAAATTCCCTATAAAAGCTTCATTAGCACCTAACTTCTTCATTTCCTGATTACTAGGTAAATTGGTCCCGTCCCTGAGTGTTCGAATAGCAATCTCATGTGGCAAGCTTCATTTCGACTACCTAGAAACTAGTTTTTGAATTCCCGTTATGGGTCCGTCGTGGTAAATTGTGTACCCATTGTTTGCAATATGTCTATTTCTAGATATATAGAACCGTATACAGGTGTAAAAGATTGTTTTTTTTTACTGCAGTTGCTTTTAAATTAGTTAAGATTTAAATAGGCGGCCAATTCGGCGGCTCGAAACCGTTGATTGGAAATTTCCCGGCGTGCAATACTCGGAATATTTCGCACTTGTCCACTGTCCCAGGGCGTTGATGTTTTGTTTTATTTTCACCGACAGCATTGCGCGGCGGCATCCGGCCCATGTCCGACATGAGATGGTGCTCGCCTTATGGTTATTGCTGTACGTGGCTCGGCTTCTGATATTGGTAATTGCTGGATTTTATTATGTTAAGTTATTCGCATTAGACCGGTTTCACAGTAGTCAACACAAAATGCGTTTTAACAGAGTGACAACAAATAATTAATTTATTTATGTTGCAAAAGTGAGTGGCAGTGTTGGCAGGGGACGCCCTAGGAGGACTTATATCGATCAGATTAATGACTTACTAAAAAAGGGCGATATAAGGAGCACCCATAACCGACGAGCATGCATGCGTAGATGTATGAATGTGGAAGAAGCGAGAGAGGTGTGCCAGGATCGCGCCAAATGGAAATCCATGATCTCTGCCTAACCCTCTGGGTTACGGGCGTGAGCGCATATTTATTTATTTATTTATTTACAACAAATAATGTAATGAGTATGGTATTTTTTTGCATATGACTTATCTAGCGTAGAGTTAGTTTAGCCTAGAGTTCGAATAATTTGTAATTTAACGGGGTCGGTAGCGAGAGCGACGAACGAACACCACGCTAACAGTGGCTGATTGACATAGAATAAGACTATTTCAGATGCGGCTAATGTTAGACAAGGATTACTTCTTATTGTTGTGGTCATGGAATCTTCAAATGCTTCTTTTGTTTTATGGAATAACATCAAGCGGCTTCTTGACGCCGCAGTCTACATTTTTATTATAATTATAAGGGAATCTAAATTCTCATTAAATGATGGCGACGTTTCATTTATTCTATATTTTATCCTTTCTGTAAAAAAGATGTATAACCTTTTAATGTTGGTACTATATAAAAATGCTCTCACAATTATTTAAAAGTGTTCGTTACGTCTCTCGTTTGGCTTGTTGTGAGGGGAGACGAAAATATTATATTAATTTCCTATTCTTCTATTCTATCTATTTACCCGAGGGTTGGCGTATGATCTTCTGACATACTGTGCTGACCCCACATAACACGGGAAAGGGACAGGGAGATGATAATGACTACTTAAATATACTTCTTTTGGATCTGCATTGGATTTCTAGAATTTGATCACAGATTTTAGAGTCCACAACAACATCTGTTGCACGAATGGGCTGGCTCGACCGGTGAAATACCACGACCTCACAGAAAACAGGCGTGAAGTAGAAGTACTCTGCGTTTCGTCTGGCGAGTGAGGTGCCGGAGGCCTTATTTTAGTCCTCTTCTCCTTCTTACCCTACCCTTTTAAAGATAGGATGGGAACGGGAAGAGGATTGCACGGAGAGGACGTTGACGGGGAAAAGGAAATATTCTTTTTCCTGTCTATGCCCTACTCTGTCCATTAAAGGTAGGCAACGCATCTGCAACACATTTGCTTGTTGCGGATGTCTATGGGCAACGCTCACTTAACATTAGGGGATCCGCCTGCCACCTTCTCACTCCTTCACTCTTTTGTTTTTTTTTAAGTAATGATAAAATTTTGTATCATTTATTTCACTTCGTCTTTCCCTCTACAACTCGGATATAGTTTGTACTGCAGTAACCTGTATTAATCCGCATAGCTAAAATAACATTACTTGATGTTTGACAAATCAGCGTTGTACGTATCTGTTTCGTATAAAAACTAACTTAGCTCGTGCCGTACTACGGAGGAGATTGCATTGCTTTGGATTGGATTGCAAGTGAGCACACAGATGACAACTGGGAGCTGCGAATCAACTGCGACAATGTTTTACTTTAACATACAGTTTAACTGGTTTTCTTTGGAATGTTTCATTTAAATCTAAGTATTTTAACGCTATACGTAACGATATACGTTTTTATCGCTGGATTGTAGATTATTTAATTGTGTTGGTGATGTACTGAAGAATATGGGTATTACGAATGATATCGACGACCTTGTAAAATAAAGATGGATGGATGTAAAGCTATGTGAGCCAAGATACTGCCAAATGCATATCCGGGTTCTCATGATCTCGTATTATTGTTCTGTAGTTATGAATGTAGTGGCTTCTATGCCCAGCTCTCTGAGTTACGGACGTGAGTCTTTTATTTTGGATCATTGACATGTTAAGTGGCCGTTCCCCATAATTCCTTTCGGCGGCATTGACTTAATAATCGGTAGCTCTCGTCTCCATCTGACGTCATCGCGCTGTCACCCCCACTGGGCACGACGGGGGCGGTCCTTTTTAGAAGCAGCCGATCACCTGAGATTTATATCCCAGCTAGGGATGTGCTACTTGACGGATATCAGTCGGATATAACTCTGTAACCGGATTAACTAGATGAACTAGCTGGAAATCAATATATTTACACATTTCCTTTACGTAATATAAGTGAATGAGCTTACCTTACCGGATAGGTTATTAAATTTTAACTTTAAACCAATAGCCGAATAAACAGACCTGTGACCGAAATGGTTTGAGAGATTACGGACCTCTAATCATCACGATGGTGGCACACGTCCCTAGCTTCTTGATTTAATACCGACTCAGCTTTGAAACTACACTTACACTTCCTTCACTGAAGCAGACCTTCAGAGAAATAAATGTCGTATGTTTTTAGACTTTTTGGATTTCATTGTTATGTTTTTAGATTTACTACTTACCCACTATATGCACCAACAATGGCGCCAAGATGATATTACTAATGACTGTTATTTAGGGTAAAAGTTCCATCCGTACAAATTCAGGGGTGCTTAGTTTATGTTGTACACATAACCAGCCACCAGTAACTATGTAATGTCTTTCTATGTCTCCCAAGTTTCTGATATCTATTAAAATGTTTCATGTTCCGTATCTTCGACATCACTGTTGTGTTTTTTTATCAATTAATTGAAGACATCGGTCGCGACGAAATCATTCCGCCTTGACAGGGCCCTAAGGCAATTATTTAATTTTTTGTTGCAAATTTAATTTGCGCTTGCACAATGGACAAGGCGTACATTTTTTGTTAGCATTAAGGTCGAAAGCTCTACGGAATTTTGGTTTATTGACTGCAATTTTACGTTTGTTATGTGTAAAAAGCGATATAGGTTTTTGTGGGGAACGAATAAGACCACACAGGTTGGCAGTTACCACAGAGTTTTGCGAATCCATTGTCTTGAGCTTCCTGTAACGCATATTTGTTTGTTTTTTAATTCCTATTAACCGATGATAATGACAGAAGATTTTGTGTAATGATCTTACCTAATGACCTATTAGGGATGACGGATGGAAGGTAATTTAGGGATTCTACGATTAGAGATTGAATGATTAAATAGATTTATTTAGACGAAACGCAACCTAACCTAAGGATTGATTGATTAATCAATCCTTTAGGTTAGGTTGCGTTTCGTCTGATGAGCGAGGTGCCAAAGACCTAATTCTAGTTCTCTCTACCTTCCCACCCTTTTCTTATAAGAAAGATATGGGAAGGGGAAGAAAACTTGACGGTGGAGGGGATGTACATTAATTTTAAATAACCATTTTCTGTTTGTCCCCTCCTTTTGAAGGTTGGCAACGCATCTGCAACTCATTAGTTAGTTGCAGATGTCTACGGGTAGCGATCACTTGACATCGGATGAACCGCTTGCTCGTTTGCCACCAAGTACTATAAAAATAATGTCCAGGGTTCCTGGTTCTTTCGAGCATTACGTGGTGGTTTTGGTTTTCATGGTGGCAAATTCTATCGTTAGAGATCCTGGTCGACAAATAATGACGTGACGTTTGACACTGAATATCTATTTGCATTTCTGTTCACCATGATTGAGTTTAAATATTTAATTGTTTTATTTTTAAAGTTTGCAATCATTTACCCATTTCTTAATGTAATTTACGGCATAGTTTTATTGTGTGACACCTGATCTATGAATCGACTAGAACAGTAGCGCACAGAGGCTTGAACTGTGCAAGTGATACAATCTCACAGACAGATAAAATTCTCGTTTATAGCGGCGCTTAAAAAGTTCATAGGACTTAGATTAAAACTATATGAACAATAGTAACAGGTTCATAGAAATCTCTTGCATAAGTTCATTGGTCTTCCACAAACATACATAATTAATTTAGGTATTAAGTAAACTCAGCTGCGGATATAGTTAATGTGAAACAGTAGACCTAACTTGAATTTTAACATATTTCCTTCTAAATAATTTGGTATTCACAAAACCCTGACTAAATTTTTAAATTTGATCATATTTCAAAGACATTTAAATAATAGTTCAAACGGTATCCTAACATAAACTTTATAGCATGTAAATAAAGTTCAAATTGTTTCGCACGGCCAAAACGCAGCTTTGTTGATACGTAATTGAATACCCGAGTGATCAATCATTTGTCAGGGCATCACGATAATCATGATTTGTGCGTCTGTTTGTGTGTAAAAACATTGTCAACGGTTTAACGAATTGGACGGGCCGGGACTCGAAGCGGGGCTAGAGTTTGAATGGTTAGTTTGTGGGCTACTCAATTACTGTGCAACTATTGTTTATTGAATAAGTTTTATATTCTTGATAGTCCGGAAATAATTTAAAAGATATTCTAGGAAGGAAGACAACTTTACACTGGCTATCTTACAACCAGATTCTCGATAAATTTTATCAACTTTTATCTAATTTCTTATTAATATTTTTCCTATTTTCTTTTTATAAAATAAACTAGCGCTTTACCAAAATCCCTCCTAATGTTAAGTGGTAATATGGTCTAAAGATGGTACGCCTATTCACTCTTCTCTTGAAGGTACCCACGTCATAATCGGACGGTAACACTGGCGCTAGTAAACTTTTCAAATACAAGTTCCAATCTGGATACAGATATTCTTTGACATAAACGTTAATTGTTGTGCACCTAAAACTATTTTGTAATTTAAAATGCTAAACCAAATTACTAAATATATTTCAAGAAAATATATTTATAATATAAAGCTCATTAGGATTATTGCGAAAAATAACTTTAGTTTTAGCTTTTTAACACAGAATCATTGGCATATGTCGCTCAAGATTAGTTGGATGATCACGTACGTTACATATTGTTAGATAAACCTTTCATTTATCAACCTAAATTACAAAAAGAAATTCAGATTCCAGTTCCCGTAGCACCGTAGAACTATCGATATAACAAGGCAAATCAAGAACTAGGCTAGTTCCGAACCTTGTGGATTGAAACTAAAAGTATTGTTTCGTAGAAATATTTTTTACATCTCTTAGCGTACTTGTACGGTAAAGGAAGAGTATTTAAAAATATATTTGTGTATGTAAAATAGGAATTTATATGAGTGAGAATTTCTGAAAGGGAATAAATTTTACAACTCTAATTTGGTGACGAAAATAGATTGTCCTTGCTCGTTTGTTGTCGATGGTAGGATGATCGAACAAGAAAGTTATATGCCATTCAAAACTATACATAATCTATATTATTTACTGAGCTAACTAAATTACTTGTCAAATCCGTAATAATATCATATATTTTTCGGAAAAAATTGTCCTACGGTCAGTATGTCATAACTTACCCCTTATATAATGTATCGTATTTATTACGAACGTAAAAAATATGTTGTATTTATAGGCTTTTAATGTCCGTATACAATACTAAGGGGGTAGCTTAAACGTTTTTATTAGGGCCCCAATAATGTCTTAATGAGACAGAATGATGTATCCCCCAAGCCTGGCGCTGTACCGCGGTGTCTGTTGTCGACAGTGAGAAAAAACCTTCGTCGATCATAAATCAATAATTCGGTGACATCAGTTATGATTCATAAACTGTCGCCGGCGATTTAATAGATCCGAGCCGGCGCTTCGGTCAGGAATCAGTAAAAAAATCGTTCGACCTTAGCCTTCAATTGTTGGATATATATTTAACATTGTTGCAAGTCTGTTTAGTTTTTGTGCGCTCCATTCTGTTTAGTCGAGGATGCGTTTAAGCTTCGAGAATTAAGCTCTTTTTAATAATGCAAAGCCAGGTTAGATTAGGCGGTTATTGATAAAATTGTCGTATATAAATATATCCGAATGCGTTGCCGCCCTTTGTGAATCAAAAAGGGCGAAGTGGATAAGTAAATGAGAGTCGTATGAGATGGTAAGCGGACGGCGGACGGTCATTGGTAACTCACTCACGAACTAGCCCACTCCTGAATGTAATCTGTCAAATACCAAGTAGACGTCACTTAGACAGCCAAAACCGACCTATTACTATGCTAGTTTGTTGAATTTTTCTACTTAATATTTTTCGCGACAGCATTTTTTTTAAAATTTATTGGAATATAGAACACTAAGCATTAAGCAATGATAGACTGTCTAAGAACTTCACAGTTCATTTAATACTTTGTATATTACTTCAAATACTTATGCTATTACTAATGTATGTTTATTCGACCCAAAGTGCATTTTATAAGAAACAGCGAATTTATACAATTATGCGGGCACTACGGATTCACGAGAGACGAAAAATACGACTGGGAATCTGCTCTTTGGTGTGCTTTATACATGTCCCATCTCTTTTGTCAGTCGACAACCTCGCAGTGGACGGCCGTCGATGGACGCGCTACATCTGCACCGAGGTGATGGAAACGTGGTCCTTTTTGTTTACGTTACCTCTGTCCTCAGCAGGACACGAAAGTTTGCGACAACGTGAGTTGGCGCTAGGGTGACCATGCTAAACATAAGGGGAAGATTTACCTGGATAGTGTTTTGTTGCTTTTCTGTTTCTGTTGTGATCATCCCGAATCCAATCATACCTTATTTCATAAAGCGATTAGGTTAAAGGTATTTGTGTCTGTTAAAATAACCCGCGACCACTTTGTGTAGATCCTTTCTGAGATGATAAAACTTAATCAAATAACATCGATTTTAGAAAATTATTTACAATTTCATGGGACACTGTCTCCTGAACTAGGTAACCCCTTATTTGTATGATAAACGAGATGTACCAACAGAACATTAAAGTTGACGTTTTGGACGTATTTTTTTTGTTTATTTTTTTTGATTTAACAGAGCCCGCAACAATATCTGTTGCACGAATCGAACTCGACCGGTGAAATACCACGACCTCACAGAAGACACGCGTGAAGTAGAGTATTCTGCGTTCCTATGATGATTGCGGTACCGGAGGCCCAATTCTGGTTCTCTCCCCCATCCCACCCTTTTGTTATAAGGACTGGATGGGAAGGGGAAGAAAACTTGACGGTGGAGGGGATGTATAGGCATTGGAAACAATCATTTTCTGCTTGTCCTCTGTCCATTAAAGGTAGGCAGCGCATCTGGAACTCATTAGTTAGTTGCAGATGTCTATGGGTAGCGATCACTTGACATCGGGTGATCGGCTTGCTCGTTTGTCACCTAGTACTATATAAAAAAAAATGATTTTAATGCTCTCGAGAAAGTAGATAAAACAAGAGATGGGGGATGTGCTAATAGAACATTTAAAGGTTGAGGTTTTAATACAAATGTGAGATTTACTACCCATGTAAAATATTTCTGTGGCATTTGGAAAAATATTTATCCCTAAAATAAGAAAAGTGTTGTTAGCTACCAGGTCGCGGGGTCGGATCGGTAGCAGAGATATAACGATAAGATGGCTGTCGCGAGGTCGGGGCTTCTGTGTTGCGGCGCATTGTCAGGGGCGCGCTACTTGCATCGGAATCCCACTGCTCCACGCAGTTCTTTTAACATCTCGAATACAGCGGAGTCACTTCACTCTCTATAGATCATAAAACGGAACATTCATACGTTGTAAAATTGACAGAATTATACCATTATAATTCTCTTTTATTATTTACTAGTGACCCGCCCCGGCTTCGCCCTGGTACTACTAATTATGTTGATCCAATCCCTGTAAAGTTCATCGAAATCGGTCCAGCCGTTTCAGAGTCTATAGGTCTATGGGGAACATACATACTCGCTTTTTTAATACATTTTTTTTCATACTACTACATACACCTCCAAGAATATGTGTACAAAGTTTCATGATGATCGGTTGAGTAGTTTTCGCGTAAAAGCGTAACAAACAAACTTACATTCGCATTTATAATATTAGTGATTAGGTGGCATTTATTGATACTTACTATTAAATATTATAATGTATTTAGCGGAACTTTCCGTTCGTATATATATTTGCTATTGTCCATAAAGTTCTATTTAATAATAAAATATATAAGCGGGATTTAACCACTAAATATTGCATTAAAAAAATAAGTAACTGGTTTCATTTTGCGGCCTGTATTATTTTTAAGTTAAAAAACGGTTTTTTTTAATCTTATTTGTACAAATGATCGTTCAATTTGTGTACTTTTATTTGTGTGAAGTGCTGGAAGTCTAATTTTATTCCTCTTCCCATTCTCATCCTTTCCTAATAAGAATAAAATGGGAAGGGGAAGAGGACTGGACGGGGTAGGGGCTGAACAGGAAAATAATATCCTTTATCTTGTCTATTAATGTCTATTAAAAGGTTACTAGTCCCCCATAAGAAAGGTTCCAATACGGTATTTTTTTGTTCTAGCTTTGTCGTAATGGACAAATTACTGATTTAAGTCTCACCACTACTGCGTGTTTTGCAGACCGTACACAAAAGTTGGTAGGGTCTTCAAATTCTTATTAAACATCTTCTCGATTTCGAAAATGCCAACATTAATATTACTAACAAAAACTACATTCTTATTGTATGGTAAGTAATTTGTTATGTCTGTATTGAAAATCATTCCATAAAAATCGATATGATATCAATGGAATGATATCGCCGAGAAAAAGGTTTATCTCGAAAAATTCCCGTTTGTCTAGAACCGAAAAATCCGCAGCAAAAATCGATGGCATCGCATTAAAAATTTCAAGAGGCATCCGTTCGTCCGAATGATTCGTTCCGATCGGATCGAGCCACGTATTAATTCGGATCGGGATTATCGACCGTCAATCATAAACTTCATGCTCCGGCGACAGCTTCACAAGAGTGCATCGCCGGAGCGCCGGACCTTGTGGCATTGCGTTTCTTGTGCCCTCGACTACAATTAACTATTGTTTATTGTATTGCGATACGAAACTCGGTGAATTAGTTGCGAATCGATTCGCAAAAAGGGAATTTAGTGCTGATCGCGAGTCGATTTATTCGCGGCTGAGTAAATAAACAGTTCGCTACTTGGGGGTAAATTGATGGGTTTCTTTGTACCGCTGCCGAGTCCGATTGCTTTCTTACTTCGAGTTTCAACGATTACATTTTTCGTATAACTTTGTTGAACGTCCTCAAGGAAGAAAGTTGCGTTAACGCGCAGTACAATGTATATTTTTTTGGACGCAGTTACAATGAGCTACCGTACCGTCAATACTGCACGATTTCATCAGACGTAGATTCCATTATGATCGTTTGTAAGGTTGTTTTATCGGTGAGCTAAGTGTATTTTTCGTGTTAATCTATCCATCTATCTATCCATCCATCTATCTATACATCTATCTATCTATCCATCTATCTATCTATCTATAATATTATAAATGTGAATGTAAGTTTGTTTGTTACGCTTTCACGCGAAAACTACTCAACCAATCATCATGAAACTTTGTACACATATTCTTGGAGATACTAGAAGTAACATAGGATACTTTTTATGAAAAATATATATATAAAAAGCGAAGTATGTATGTTTCCTATAGACTCTGAAACGGCTGGACTATTTTCGATGAAATTTGCAGGGATTGTCCAGATTGGCACAGCGGGTGTTCCTGTGTTTGGTAGAGATCGGATCAACATAATTAGTGATGAGAGGGCGGGCATGACATGAGGGCGAAGCCGGTGCTGGTCACAAGTTATTAAATAAATAATACACGTAATATTGCCATCATAGGATACAGTTGCTTACTCTAGGAGCGGATAAATTGTCGCTTTGTTTTGTTTTTCATTTACTTTTTTTTTTAATTTATCTACATTTATTGCACTCACAACAACTCGTAAAACATAAGTAAGTCGTAAAGGGGCAGGATTTAAAACACATACTAATAATAATCAGTATTTACTAAAATATTGATAAATTGGTTATCATTAGGCTTAACATTATATATTTACGTTAGTAACAATTCAAAATATCTGCACAATAGTTTTTTCGGTCGCACTTTGACCGTCAACAGCTTGCAACTCAATTATTCAAAACATCACAACATCTTGCAACTTTATTATTCAAAACATCACAACAGCTTGCAACTCTATTATTCAAAACATCACCACATCTTGCAACTCTATTATTCAAAACATCAAAACAGCTTGCAACTCTATTACTTAAAACATCACAACAGCTGCAACTCTATTAATCAAAACATCCCAACAGCTTGCAATTCTATTATTTAAAACACCACAACAGCTTGCAACTTTATTATTCAAAACATCACAACAGCTTGTAACTCTATTATTCAAAACATCACCACAGCTCGCATCTATTATCGCTATTGGTACAGCATTCTTATTAGGTCTTAAACTGGGACGAAGTATATAAGTCCAGTGTGTCACCGGGAATCGTTCGAATTCGAAGTCAAATATTTGTGGTAGGAAAAAATTACATCATACCTCGGCTGGAAATCCCAAGCCTTGTGACGTAGTTGTTTAGTATTCAAAGTACTATACTACGGATTATGCATAACGTTTCTGGTACGCAAGCGATATTTGTTAGTGCCCAATCGTCATAAATACCAACATAAATAAAGCAAAGTATTCGCTCTGTCACATTAAGGCATATAATACACAGACAAATACTCCATCAGAGGCGGCCCAGCAAAACATTTATAGTTTTTTTATTGGGAATAAATTCCATTATAGGTCGTATAGAGTATTATTCGGAGTCAGCTATGTCTCCCAAATCATATTTAGTTTTTGCACAGCCACCAAACAACGCTTGTTAGTCGTTTTGTCACGTCGCTCTTTCACACAGTACACCCTAAAACTTAAAACAATTTTTATTAATTTTTTATCTTCTTCTTTATTTACTCTACAAATAATTTGATTTGTTATGAGTTTTATTGATTTATTTTTAACTTTAAGTAACCCAGCCCAGGTTATAAATAGTTACAGAGGCCTATTGCCTTTTCGAATAGATTTTTTATCTCATGTAAATTTTGTGGGATAAATTAATAGTAACCAATATTAAGTGAGCGGCGAGTTCACCATCCAATTACGCATACACATTGATTTTTATTTAAATAGATATTACAGTTTAATTGATATGAATAGCACTCGCTCGAGATCCCAACAATAATTTCGTTGTTGTTCAGGTAAAAGTAATTAAAACTTTCATTACTGTTGACTCTGCAATTTTCACTTATACTGCCCGAAAAATTCCTCTCTCCGACATATTTGAAGTGCATTTATGATATAATGTTTTTTCCTGATGTACACGGCTGCAGGCGCCGCCGCCTCTATGACGACGTGTCCGATATAACAATTTATTAATATGAACCTTCTTGTGACATTCTGACTGGCCATAAATATGCCATTATTGGCACTGCCCAATTAAATAGCCGTCTTGAATTCCTCTGATCATTCATTTCAACGAATAAATGACGGATTTATTTTATTTACATTATTTATTTAATTAAATAATTTAAACTTTATTAAATTAGGTTGTTACTTACTATTTATTAACACAATGAACAGTTACGCCCGGTTCTTAAAAGGTTTTTAAAACTTTTAATTTACTGACACTGTAAGTTTACCATAACAAATCCATTTTATGTTTACATGTTGTTCTGTTTTTAATATAGAATAAACTACGAACCAAGAGCTCCCGTTTCCACTAAGAAACAGCAATGCGGCGAGTTGTACGCCGGACCATATGCATGCAATGCCACGCGCATATCTGCTTTGATATTGATTCCCTGGCACTAAAATATCAAATGGATTCGTATATTTGTCTTCTAACCCATTATTTTATTAGAGAGTATGATGACAAATACATAATATATTTATATTTCGACCCAGATGTCGTTCAATAAATTTTAATATTGGACCTTTAATAATAAAAATATAGCAGATGTTCTTTTAGGGTTTCGTATTCACATAAATGAAAAATCTGTAATATTCAATTACTAGCTGTGCCCCGCGGTTTCACAAGGAACCCATTGAAATATACGCACAAAATTTCATCTACAACTAGACCCAGAGACTTTCTGTTATTACGTAAGCGAGCACCAAGAAAAGGTTTCCGTAAATTCATCTCGTAAAGGTCTAAAAAGGGGAAGAAATTCTACATGAACAATATTAAAAATCCAATATAAGTTGACCTCAAACCTATACGATTAATCATATTAAATAGGGTTCAGCTTACGTTCATCGGTTAAATTGAATTGCAAGGCGGGTGAAAGGGGCTCAGCGTATATCAAAATAAATTACTGGCATACTGCTAATGTCGAAAATTTACTAAATTTGTTACATTTTAAATTTAAATTTGTCGTTCATGATTACCAACTTAGCGCGTGTTTAATCGTAATTTTGAATTTTTATTGCACACAGCTGGTTGCTTCAGACGCTAAGAGATAACACAGTGGCCTGCCCTTCATAATAGCCAAAAATCAAACAGTTAATTTGTAAGGGACTGGCAACACCATAACTCATTCGGAGGCTTTATCCTCCCTTTTTATCTGCACATCTTCAGGTTTAACAAGTGTGATTAATGTGGCAACACGCCGCGCCTTGAGGCGCTTCGACCATTTAAATTCACCGTTCTCTTTCGACGCTTATTTGCAACTAAAAAGGCTTTTACAAGACGTTATAAAATTTACTGTCTCGCATAAAAATTATCATGGATGTGCGGACGGAATAATTTCTAATACATACAGCGATAAAGGCAAGATATTAAGAACATCAACTTGGTGCGGTCCTGGCACACCTCTCGCGATTCTTCTTCATTACGCAAATATACTCATCGGTTATAGGCACTTCTAACACCTTTCATTACCATGTCATTGATATGATATTTTTATAGATTTTTTCTAATTTATTTTAAAATCGGATGTATGTATATTGCTTAAATACAACCCTACAAGTAATCGCGCCCTTCTACGCTTGACATTAATTTCTTCAAATACTTGTTAATACCTGCGAAGATTAAATAGTTCGTAATAGTCAAATTGACAGGCCGGTTGGCGGGGTTTGTAAGATTACCTTTCACGCCGCAGGTCGTGGGTTCGATTCCCACCCAGGACAGACATTTGTGCGCATGAACATATCTGTATGTCCTGAGTCTGGGTGTAATTATCTATTTAAGTATGTATTTACAAAACAAAAGTAGTATATGTAGTATATCAGTTATCTGGTTGCCATAGCACAAGCTCTGCATAGTTTGGGATCAGAGTGCCGTGTGTGAATATGTCCTAGGATATTATAAAAAAAAATAGTAGTAGTCACTATGAATAATCCTTAATTCCTACTTAATATTATAAATGTGAATGTAAGTTTGTTTGTTACGCTTTCACGCGAAAACTACTTAACCGATCATCATGTAACTTTGTACACATATTATTGGAGGTACTAGAAGTAACATAGGATACACTCTATGAAAAAAAATGTTAACGAAAAATGTTTGTCAAAAAATCTAAAAATCTAGCTACTTCAGCGCCATAATATTATAGATGCGAATGTTTATATGTGTGGATGTATGGATTTTTGTTACTCGTTCACTCGAAAACGGCTAAGCGGATCTGGATAAAATTTGGTACAGGGATACATTATAATCTGGAATAGCACATAGGCTATTTTTTATCCCGGATAAACGTACGGTCCCCGTGTGGTACGTATGGATTCCGAAACGGCTACCCGGGCGAAGCCGGGGCGGATCACTAGTACCTTAATAAATTATAGATTTTAGAGGGAGAACAAAGTAGTATCCCCAGTAAAATCTTTGTAAATCGTTAACGAGTGTAGAATTGCATGGATAATATCGTCACGGTATTCGATAATGCATTCTGATTTCGTTATAAACAATTAATTTCTTCATTAATTACCTTTAATTACACTTGCCCATGCATGTACTAAATGGATCGGTAATATTCTGTTGGTTCGTTAGTTTCAAATGCAATGTAAAAAAAACGTTTTGATATAGAATAGCAATGTGTACAAACCGTCAGATTGTACTCTTCGTTAGCTTATAATCTCACTAGCGATGTAATAAGCTGACGGTAAATTAACTAGATCTATAGAATATAATTCTTTGTTAGTTATAAAAATAAAATAAATATGCACTCGCGCCCGTAACCCAGAGGGTAGGCAGAGATCATGGATTTTCATTTGACACCTCTCTCGGTTCTTCCACATTCATACATCTACGCATGTATGCTCGTCGGTTACGGGCGCTCCTTCTATCGCCCTTTTTTAGTAATTCACTAATCTGATCGATATAAGGGGATTCCTAGGACGTCCCCTGCCAACACTGCTACGCTCTTTTGCAACATAAATTTGTTAGTTATTTGTTGCTTATTTAAGTTTACTAGGATGTTGCAATAGAACCAATGCATGAACCTGTTTCAATTGTACTACAACTGTAGTACAATTGAAACAGGTTCTTGTTCTTGTTGATTCCTGCGCCATACACACACGGACGACACTAGCGACATTGACTCGAGTCGCAATTGAACGACAAATCTAAACGTCTCTAAATCAATGTCAGACATAATTAAGCCGCTAACTCGGATCGGTAATCGATTGCGCGCAAAACAATCGATTATAATCGAGAGATCGATCATCGATTCCAGCGAACTAGCGGCCGATTGCACCTTCATTACTATACAGCAGCGCGCAGCAAATCAAGGGGCAGACAGACGTACAGACGAGTAGGCACAATGAGATATTAACAAGTCGCCCCCGATCCCGATTCCGCTCCCGAGGCCGATGTATACGCGCTCATTGTGATCCCGGATCAATTTTACGTGGAATTGTAGGGTAATTTTTTGTTCGACGCAAATTTCGTACGTCGCCTGTCGTATATACAAATAACATATGTTTATTTTAAGCTTGTAAGTACGATGTGAGTGAATGTGAGTTTTTTTGTATGTTTGTTACGCTCTCTATCTGTGAAGTTTTGCACACACATTGTTAAAGATACAGAAAATTACATGGGGTACTTACCTGTTATCCCGAAAACAAAACTGTTTCCGAAGTACATCAATTCTTAATTTGCAATATTGGTCGCCATGGTGGTCAACATCCACAACACGGAATAACTGCGTGCAAAGTGCCTAACACTCCTGTAAGAAAACACAGCTTTACTAAGACCTTCCCCGTGACCACCAGGTCTTTTGCCGACCTCCTTAAATTGGATATTGACAATAATTAATATAATATATTTGCTTAATATTTTTAAATAAAATTTTAAAAAGGTCATAATGTTAATAATTAATTAATAAATATGCTGCTGAATATTTATCAAATGAAAGCTTTGTTGTGCTTAAAGCGTCCTATTTATAATTTAAATCTTGTCTCCGCTGATTATTTTGCGTATTTTAGTATTCTAAATCCTAACAAGTTGGTTTCTTATATTTCTGATGTGTTCATATACCCATCTGACATTTGAATCTTTTCTCCTGTCTTCAGATATTAGATTCAACATGTAATAACAAGATTTTGTTACAAAGAATTTACTACACTTTATATGGCTGCTGTATAAACATTTTAAACATTTCCACATACATTTTAAACACAGGCCGCGTATTAAATCCTTTACATATTCAATATTTCGGTTTATTTTTCAATATGTCACCCGAGAATTTAATTGAACAATGTCAAGAGGGCACACCGCGATCAATACCGATTCGTGACGCGGCGTCACGATGGGTCGACGTTGCATAACGTCCCACTGAATCCCATTTAACAAACTGACCACTGGCGGTATCCCCGACACCATTACCACTCATTATATCCAATTCATCTATGAATATGAGCCACGACTCGATTCCTTAATTTTTCCCCCGCAGTCACGACACCAGCTCAACTATCTTAATGATGCTCTATATTCAACTAAAGCGTGTCTGAGAATCGTATGGAATTCGTCGTGTGCCTGCCTACTGTCTTCTTCGTCTCTTTTGAAATCGAAATGACCGATAACAGAACCGACCTCAGACCAATCTGATTCATCTGCACACGTCTTAAGGTTCAAAAGTCCACGACGCTCTGTGAATAAGTTGACGGTGTAATTCTCTGCATCTACATCTGATTTGTCGACATCTACGAATTTCATTCGATCAGATTTTAGTTTTATTTATTCGGGATAATGTTCGGAATCAAATTTTGCATCGCTGTCGTTAAGTCATTGTAGATTTGGAAGAGTCGCAGAGTTCACAAAGGGTGATCCGAGAGGTACTGTCGCCTTGTAAGGAAGTCGCGCGCTGAACGCGTGGCAGCCAAGCTTCTTCTCAACAAAAGGTTAATTGCTAACGAAAAACTCATTGAACTGGTCGAGGAATTCAGCCCGGTAAGGCCACCGCTAAAGTTTCGGGTTACGCATTAATATGAATGGGGGCCTAAATTGTTTAGATTTTTGTGTGTTTTCAACTCAGAAATCCCCGACCGTGGGTGTTCAACCGTTCTGGAAAACAGTGATGTTAATTAACGTCTGGTATTCTTTACATCTTTATTCAACAATAATCTTTGGCGTTACTCAAATAGAGACTGTACGGCGCGTCTAATTTGAATTGTTAAAGCTGAATTTCGTCACGGGTTGTAATTACTTGTACCAGTGATACTTGCATATGTTAATTGGTATTATCAATGTTTGTATTTAGTGATTGTTAAATATATTAAGAATTTACATTCATGTTACTTGTTACATTCATGTTACTTGTTACATTCATGTTACTTGTTACATTCATGTTACTTGTTACATTCATGTTACTTGTTACATTCATGTTACTTGTTACATTCATGTTACTTGTTACATTCTAATTACATTTACTTCGTTGTCGGGCCTGAACCTTAGCGAGAGCGTAACAAATTGTTTTATTTTGGAATCCTATTTAATATTCTTCAACATTTATGCTAAGTATATCATTTTGATTTTAGTCATTATCAAATGATTTACTGAAAGTTGCTTGGGATTTACATTTGATGGTTTTCTGGTCAAATTTTACGACGACTCACCGTATGTTTCCACGATCGATCCTCAGTGCCTACTCTTTATAATTATGTGTTTATTTAAAAAAAGAGTTTATTTGGCAATTTTTAAACATTTAACAATATAAATTGTCCAAACAGATCATCGGGCGTAAATTATTAATACATGCAACAACGTGCAATTCCTTTGCTGGATTTCAGTTTGAAGAAGTAGCGAGTTAGAAATATAGATAATAATAATAATAATAATAATAATAATATTTGGAAACAAAAAGTCTTCGCTTGGGCTAATCGCATAAGAAGGTACAGAGAAAGATCTGAGAGATATCTTCAAAATCGCATGTTCCAAAGAGATCAAAGATGTGTGTACCGCAATTGGGAGCAACCACAAAACCAACTGAAAGATATGCATCGGCCAGATTCTGCTTCGACTGTCGCATTTTGGAATGATATCTGGTCGGTGCCTGTCGATCATGTTGAGGGAGAGTGGTTTAATGTTGTTAGACGCGCATGTGAATCAATCACTGAAATGGAACCTGTGATTATCACAGTTTCCGATGTGAGTGGTGCAGTTCGATCGGCCCCAAACTGGAAAAGTCCGGGCCCGGACGGACTGCACAACTTCTGGCTGAAGTGGTTCCATAGTTCACATGTGCGTCTAGCAACCCAATTTCAAGAAGCCCTTGAATTGGGCACGCTCCCAGTTTTTATGACCTCCGGTGTCACACATCTGATTTATAAATCTGGCTGTGCTACGGACCCTAAAAATTATAGACCAATAACTTGCTTGCCTACCATCTATAAGCTCCTTACATCTATTCTGAAAATAAAAATTGAAGCACACATAGCTGCAAATAATATTTTGTCCGCAAGTCAGAATGGATGTAAGGCTGGGTCTCGTGGTACCAAAGATTGCCTCCTCATCGATATGGCTATTTGCCAACAGGTTAGACGAAGTAGAAAGAATATTTCTATGGCCTGGATTGATTACAAGAAGGCTTATGATTCGGTGCCCCATGGGTGGTTAAGTAAAGTGTTGGAAGTGTACAAAGTACATCCAACACTCCGCACTTTCCTTGACTCATGCATGGGTCAGTGGACCACATGTTTTTATCATCCAGGACGGGGTATCCTTTCTGCTTCCTCTGATCGAATTGGAATTCGGCGTGGAATTTTCCAAGGTGACAGTCTGAGTCCATTGTGGTTTTGCCTGGCTCTGAACCCTTTAAGCACACTCTTAAAGAGTTCAGAGCTAGGTTATCGACTCCGCAGAGGAGGAGAGATCATATCACACCTCCTGTATATGGATGACCTCAAGTTGTACGCACCTAAAAAGTCTGACTTAATGGCGTTGCTTAAAATAACCGACAATTTTAGGAAGGCCATTGGCATGACATTTGGTGTTGACAAGTGTGCGGTCATAAATATACAGAAGGGGAGGGTTGCAACTTCTGAGAATTTGCAGCTCTCTCAGGATGTATCCCTCATTTCTCTGTCGGAGGCTGAAAGCTACAAATATCTTGGTATGTCAGAAGCAGTAGGCATTAATGATAAGTGCATGAAACAGCTGGTAAGTGAGCGGTTCTTCGGACGCCTGAAAAAAGTTCTGAAAAGTCTTTTATCAGGTGGAAACAAGAGCCGTGCATTTAATAGCTGGGTCGTGCCTATCTTAACCTACTCTTTTGGCGTACTGAGGTGGTCTCAAACAGAACTGGATGCCTTGGACAGAAAAGTTCGTCGATTGCTAACAGCATATCGCATGCATCATCCGCGTTCGTCTGTAATGAGATTGTACATCCCACGGAAATGTGGGGGTCGTGGCGTTTTAAATGTCAAAAACCTACATAACCGTGAGGTGTGTAATCTCAGGGAATACTTCCTTAAGATGAACGTGGAGATGTATCGGGATGTTGTAGCAGTAGACAAAGGACTCACGCCGCTTTCCTTGGCTACCACGAATTGGCGTAGGCTGCAGGTACTTAGTGTCTCAGACCGCATTAGTGTATGGAAGGGTAAGGAGCTACACGGTAGGTTCTATCGCGCCCTGACAGGGCCTGATGTGGACCAATTATCCTCCGTGGCTTGGCTACGCTTCAGTAACCTTTTTGGGGAAACTGAAGGTTTTGTCTTTGCAATTATGGACGAAGTCATCATAACGAACAACTACCGGAGGCATATTATAAAGGACGGGACGATTGACATTTGTCGGGCATGTCGTCGTCCCGGGGAATCTATTAGACATATTGTCTCCGGCTGTTCTCGTCTTGCGGACGGTGCATACTTGCATAGACATAACCAAGTAGCCAAGATCATCCATCAGCAACTTGCCCTTAAATATGCCCTTGTGGATACTGAGGTACCGTACTACCAATACCAGCCATCGCCAGTCCTGGAAAATAGTCATATCACGCTCTACTGGGATCGATCTATTATCACAGACAGGAATATTGTTGCCAATAGACCTGATATTGTGATAATAGACCGATCTGAGAGTCGTGTAATGTTGGTCGATATCACTATCCCGCATGACGAAAATCTCGTGAAAGCTGAGAAAGAAAAATTGATGAAGTACCTAGACTTGGCTCACGAGATTACCGCCATGTGGGGTATGAAATCGACTACCATTATTCCGGTGGTCGTGTCAGTGAACGGACTTTTAGCGAAGAGCTTCGACCAACATCTTAAGAAGCTCTCGCTAGACGGTTGGGTTAAGGGTTTGATACAAAAAGCGGTAATTTTAGAGTCTGCCCGCATTGTGAGAAAGTTCCTCTCTCTGTAACCCTGACCACTGGTTGCTTGAAATAAAAGGACTCCGCAGCCGGTGGATCACTATTTTTATATAATATATTTTAGAATGTCTGTTGTTTTGGTAGATTTTTTAAGGTATATTATAAAAAAATATGTATTAAATATAAATAAATGACATAATAATATCCTAGGACATATTCACACACGGCCATCTGATCCCAAACTAAGCAGAGCTTGTGCTATGGCAACCAGATAACAGTTTTGTAAATACATACTTAAATAGATAATTACACCCAGACTCAGGACAAACAGACATGTTCATGCACACAAATGTTTGTCCTGGAATCGAACCCACGACCTGCGGCGTGAAGAGCAAGTATCTTACAAACCACATGAGAAAGAGAAACCGTTCGTTTTAACATACCATCCGTGATCTATTGAAATATTTTACATTCATTATAATAGTGCATTTCGCTTTAATGAAGCTGTCAAATTACTAGAACTAGTACTACTAGAAATACTCGACTAAGAATTATGGAAACTGTTTCGACTGCTCATAAATATTTAAACTAACAGTGAAAATGTCTAAAGACCACAATTGCAATATATAAAATATTAAACGCATTGCACGAAGGTTGCAACGGGTGCATTTAAAAAACTAAGAAAGCTATCCGCCTATAAATAGGCGGGAATACATGAGTGTTTGGTGTCTGCCTACCACGCTGAAATATTTTAACGCTTTGTTTCGCAACTTTGGGCTTCTATACCTTACATTAAAGTTGATATTCGCTTGCAAGTAACATTGAAAGGTTGTAATACTTGCATGACAGCTGTGGACCGCATACGCACGACGTCTGATCAACATTTCTGTCTTACTACAAAACGTACTTATTCTGGGAGCATAGTAAGAACTGTGTTTTTTTGTGTAACTGTACATAGCGATTTCATATAAGTTAAAAAATAAATTGGTCAGAAGATATCACAAAATTCGCACACCTTCTCTTTACCTGTAGTCATTCCGTTGAGTAGGGAATTCTTTTTATGATACATTAATGACATTTGCACACATTGTCATTTTACAGAAAATGACATGGGGTACTACCTTCCTTTTATCCCAAAAGTAATCATTTTCGAGGTTCATAAAACGATGTACAATATCGGTTGCCATGACAATGTTTCGTGTTTTGACAAAAACAACTTTTTGAAGCTCCAATAATTCTAATTTACTATACTAGAAATCGTCTCACTTCTTTTTCCTAACATATTAGCAAATAAAAATGACTTTCAAAAATGTCTCGTGTTGTGGTCAAGCCGCACGTAATAAAGCCGCAGTGGGAGGGAGTCAAATATCTTAGCTGGGACTTATTCGTGTCATGATCAAAACAATTTGTCCCCGTTTTTCGTCGCGCACTCGAGAACGCTTTTGAGAAGCAATTTTAGCGGCAGACATGATTTTTAGTGCACTCTTGATGTCTGAAACATGTTGCTACGCAAACTTCTTCTGCCCACCACACGATGCAAACGAAACCCGTGATTCGTACAATGTTTTCGTTGTAATTTGTATGGGACAAATCTATCTGTCTACATACAGGTTAAAAATATACGTAATATTGGATTGATTATTCAATAGTTCAATATTTAAAATGTATTCAATTACGTTTCAAGTGTTTAATTGACCTATAAATATTGAATCATTAGGTCTTAAAAATGTAAGGCTGTATTTTAATGTAATATGTGAGTTAGGTTTATGTAATTATACATCCGGTAATCCCAATCGGTAAACTTTCTGCGCACTGTAAATCACTTCGGCGATTTTATTTGAAGTTCGAAAAGTACCACACGTATCGGGTCGGACTGGGACTTTAAAGCAGCGATGTCGCTGCTTGAGTACCGTAGTATCTTATTGTTAAGTTTAGTTTTTAGTAATTAAGACATAACTGTAACACCTATGTTACAGTTATGTCTTAATTACTTCTACGGATGCAAGCAAATCTCACTTAATACATAAATATTAACTGTTTATGTCATTGCTGGATTAAATAAATGTAACACCTAAGTATATACATAAAAATATATAAATTCCTAACAGAGCCCTCAACAACGGCATCTGTTGTACGAATAGGCCGGCTCGACCGGTCAAAAAAACGACCTCACAGAAAACGTGAAGTAGAGTAATCTGCGTTTCGTCTGATGAGATTCCGTGTGGCGACGCAGGCCTAAGGTCCTCTTGTTCTTCCCACGCTTTGCTAATAAGGAAAGAATGGGAAGGAGAAAAAGACTTGACGGTGGAGGGGATGAATAGGAAACGGAAATAACCATTTTCTGTCTACTCCCTCCCCTGTCCGTTAAAGCTAGGCAACGTATCTACAACTCATTAGTTTATTTTAGATGCCTAGATAGCGATCACTTGATATCGGGTGAGCCGCTTGCTCGTTTGTTACCTTTTACTATAAAAAAGAAGCTTCGTATCATTATAAGTATTGTAACATATCTTATTAAATAGGTATAATAATAATAAATCAGCCTTTTTCTAGAATGTTCCCCACAGCAGGGACACAGGCCTCCTCTCCGAGAGAGGGAATGAGCCGTAATCCACCACGCTGGCCCAGTGCAGGTCGGTGGATGTCACATGTCTTCGAATTTGGTGGTTCTAAGAACATGCCGGTTTCCTCACGATGTTTTCCTTCACCGTTTTTGGAGCAGTGGTGATGAAATTACACAAAGTGAAGCGCCTGCCTGGGTTCGAACCCTCAACCAAACGTAAGTCGGGGCCTAAACCGCTGAGCCACCACTGCTCGCTAAGAAGATATATTATTATATAAATTTACCTTTCACTTCATCGATTGTGAATCTGAAGAGTCGTGTCTAATACGAGATGACACGGTGGCCGCCGGGGGCTTGAGATGCCTATCCAAATCGGGCGAACTAGTGCCGATAAAAGTGTCGGACGCGACTAATTTAACTAATTTAAAACCGTCGAAGAAACAAAATTCCGAACGCTTCCGCGGGCTCCAAATAAAAAAGGAGAGCACGCACCGCGCCTCACAACTAGCAAATTAATTATCGAGGCTGGCAACCCTGCGCGGCCGCAGTTGGCAACTCGTTAGTCCCCGGAATCTCCGTACGTTGGAGTACGGTAGCGTAGTTTTTTGCAGCGATCGCGCGACGAGTCGAGAATACAAAGGGAACTGTGCGCTTCCCTACCCTTTTAAGGATCGGCCCTCAGGTGGGATTCCATCCCGGAACGTGTGCCCACAATAAAACGATTTATATTTATTTATCGGATAAATGAAAGGCGATCGACCGATGCGTGCGTTCCGCGCTCGCGAATTTCGTCCGAGGCGCGCGTGCGCCTCGTCATTTTTCGATAATTAAACCCGATAGCATAAATAAGGTGCATTATGAAGATATAAATAAATATTTGTGCGTAAGTTTTGATAGCAATGAAACGGAGAAAAAATTGACGTGTCTTCTGTTCTGCAGATTTACATCAAAATTTTGGTACGTAAGAGCATTTAGTTTGTACGGCATTTAAAATAACTGTAACATGGTTTGCTCCACAGTAATAGATTGGTAAAATGCTAAAATCTAAGGTTTTTTAGGATAGATAATTTAAGTCTTAGCTCATAAGCATATATATATATTTAAAAGCTTTCATAAAAAATACGTTTAATATAAGAAAATCACAAGGTTACGATTCTATTTAATTTACAGGCAAACAGAATAGATCCTACGTCTCCCTGTGCCAGAGAGCCGCTGTGACATACCTTTTCATTTTATACGGTGAGCGGTGCTGTCTATGATCGATAGTGATGTGCAGTCGATCTATCATGTTTGTCTATGGTTCGCTCTTTTAACTCATACATCACTCATAACACACACAACACGGAACCGTGTTGCTAACATTGTCTAGCTTGTGTAATTAAATAAATGTTCATTGGTGTGATTTTTTTATTTTTAAAGAAGAACACTTGAAAGAAATATATGAAATAGTAGAAAATAACACAGAATTCAAACAAGTGTTCAAATAAGTGTATGTATGGACAAATTAATTTTGAAAAGGTGTTTCAAGCATTGCTTGCAAGAAATCTTTTGATATACTCTGTGCTCTTTCGTTTTTAATATTGTAATTTCTGTACGAGTTTTCTTTTATAACAACGTGTTCAATACTTCTTGCAGTTGTACTAATGGAACTGACGTAGGATCACAAAAATGTATACATATCTATAAATATTTAGCAGGCTTTTACGCTACATGATCTGAAACGAAATTATATTCAGCATTTCAATGATGAGCAAGCGGTATGACGGTTCTTTGCTATGAGACGCTCCGTCGCCGAGTCTGCCTTGACCGCAAAAACGTCCGCGTCGCCACGGATCGAGACATCTCAGTTGAAAAACAGAATTAAAACCGTAATCAACGCAGTAATAGTAACAAACCCATCGTTATTACAATCCGATTGTTTTTTACGGTATAATTATTTACAATTATTATTGTCGCTAGCCAATTATTGGTCGTCACTAGGAGTACTAGAAAATACCTGGCACGTTCCTCGCGTTGCGTATCGTTCCCAAGAACGAGGGGTTCCGGGTTTGGTTCCCCGTAGCACGTGGGAAAATCGCGTGCTATAAATCAGCGGCTAGTGGTCGGTTTTTGCCCATCGGACGCTCGGGCGCGCGGCTTAGCGTATAAGTTGTAATTTTTTCGCGACCGGTAGTGCTCGCAGCGATGCGATGCCTGACTTGTATTGATTAGTCTTTGTTTATTTGTACACATCTACTTCTTGTTTGTTTACAATTTATAATTGCTCCCCAGTTGCTCTCCGTACTCATTTGTCTTGAAGATGGCGCTGGGCAATCTATTCAGTTTTATTGGTAAATCGGTTTATTTTATTGTAATTTATGTCTTTCATTTTACCAGAAATCTAATTCTTATTTGGATACAGTCGGCAGGTTATGTGATATTTGATGAATTAATGAAATCCAATACAACATTATGCAAAATATATATTATATTGAATCTGTCCGTGCAATGTGTTTTATTTGTCGTTTGATAACGTTTATTTACGTAATAAGAAAGAGTAACCGATTATATCATTTTTAATTGGAATAAATTCCCTTAAAAATGGTTAGGAATCGACGCTGAAAGCTCATGTACGGAAAGGTTAGGTTTCAAGCAATTAAAGCTCCCAAGGACTTATTTTACATCCACTGTACCATATCGAGCAGTTGAACTCTTTTGAAACCATCGCTCGATCGAATAATATAATAGTTCGTTCCAAGTCCATGCATCATTATTTAAACTTCATTTTCTATATTTTAATTTGCTATTCTATAGACGCGTTTTGTAGATGCCTTACACCTGCATTAAATATATCTTATGACGACTTCCTAACACGATCATCGGTGGCCATATTTGTCCCAGCCCCCTTAACATTGTAATAGGAGTGACATGTGTCAAAAGTGACATTGACAGATATTAATCAAACGCGGAGACTGTCACACCGTCCGTCACCGGGGCGGGTTTTCTTTTTATATCTTAACCTTTATTAGATGAGGTCCTTCATATGGTTCAATATTCCATACTAGAACCTATTTTTTTCCATGGGCTACGCTACGAACAATGTACCGGTAATACCAGAAACGTATTGTTTATATAAAAATGTTAAACATCAATTTCAATTCTAATTTATTGTTCTTATTTTTTGGCATATCCATCTGGCTTTTCCCTTTTGTGTATTTGTTCGTACAGAGTACAGTCTTTTATCTTTGTTGGTTGTTCCATTGTTAGTTGATAAAATACAGTTTTTTACATTTCTCCCATTCACCTCTACCGCAGCGCAATCAGTCGGCCGCATGCACACCGACATGCTACGTATTTGCATTTAGATGAACTGCGCTTTGTTACGCCTCTGTGTAAATACGCCGCTGGCTATTCCGATTGTTTGGTTTTAATTTTTGCACGGATATAGTTGAGTATGTCTCTCTAATAGTCCTGACTGTGGTAGACCAAGTTGGTATAACCAAATTATTTCGGTACGGTTTGGTTAACCACGATGATTTACATAACTATTCGGAGAACCGACCTCAACTAGATCTGGTACATGGTGGACATGGAACATTTATATATATATACACAATATAAACAAGTTCTATTACGATGATTCTTTAAGTATTTTTCGTAGATTAGATTAGAACCATTTTGCTCATCGTAAATCTCTTTGAGAATTAATAATTAGTAAGCGTTATAATTGCTTGGAGAATCGGCCATTTTGTCTTTTGTAGAAAAACGGTGTACATGTAAGGTCCAGTTAGAATTTAAATTATAGTCGTAATAACTTGAGTAAGCGAGCGGTCGATGTATGATAATGCAGTCCATTAAGCCAAAAGGCTTCCATTCCGCCGGCTAATTAAGTTTAACCACCGTAATGGAGGAACATAAAGGGTTGGTATTGAGATTAAACAACTTACGGATACGAAATGAATCTATTATGAGGTTCATAATGAAGTAACGTGCTGTAAAATATCAATTGTTTGTCTTATACCCGACTAACCACTAACGGTACGGCGGGATTTTCACTTATTGCTACTGCGGCCTAGATAATTTGTGAGTAATGGATTGCAATAATTAAAATTGTCAGTTCTGATTGACCTAATGGGTCTAATCTAAATCTAAGCCTAAATCCTTAGATGTAAATCTACTGTAATTTTATTTTTATCTGAAAGATAGATAAGAGAATATTTAAATGATGGGAAAGGGGAGAGAATTGGGCCTCCGGAATCTCATTTATCGAAGGCTGAAGCATAAAATATTTCTACTACACGCCCGTGTCCTGCAATCTCAGGCCCCCTGGACCCTGGAATCACAATGCTCTCCCCTCTCGTGCGTCCTTAAGCTCAGTCATTCCATGGAGCGTCCGGTGAAGCGACCTAAGGGCTCGAGCCCCGATTTTCTTACGAGACTTAGGTAAAATGCTCTCTTCTCTCTGCCTCCTAAAATCCTGATGAAGTTGGTAGGTTGGGTCTTGTAGGCAAACATTGACAGTCGCAAAAAAACCTTCACACTTCAAAGTAACAGCATTTCTGCGAGAGTAAGTACATTAAATACTCGTAATGCAGGATGCAATATGAGTATTTAATATACTCTGGTCTTCTACACTCACGCCCATAACCGAAGGTGGTAGACAGAGTTTGTGTTACACCCATACCTCCACGCATACATGCTCGTCGATTACACCTTATATAGTCCTACTTTAGTACACCGTACCAAATCTGAGCGATTTAAATTCTCCTGGGACTGGGAAGTCCCCTGCCAACAAGCACAGTCATTATAATACGCAATTTTTTAAATTATACTATCTAAAGTCAGTTCACTGAACCCTGAATATTCTGTTCCCAAGAGTTCGGCAACGTTTTATTATCATTTCAAACGATTGACAAATGGGTTAAATCTCCACCGAGCTAGATCTGCCGCGTAATGGATGTGGCGAGTGTCGGATAGGCGGCGCGTGATCGGACAGCCGGCCCGCGGCGGTCGCCTGCACCGTCCGCAGACGCCTTTAAATCAACTCGCGCTTCACCGATTCACCGGCGTTGTCACGATTTTGATTTTGCTCTGTTAAGAAAAATGTTTTAAACGGTACTATAGGGAATTGTATTTTCTTGACAATAACTTGTACATTTCTCAACCATCTGGCTTAAGTTGCCAAAGGTGAGAATAATAGACTAAACACACAAACAATTACTCAACTTTATTCAACCCGTTCACATTTCTAATTAAATCTATATATATATATATATATATATATATAAAAACAAATCCTTCTTTCCCTTCGTCATGGCTGCACATGTTAACGGTTGTACCGATTTCGGTAGTTATTTTTTTTGTATCTGGGGATGGTTCTTATGAGAGAAAAAATTGAGAAGGTTGCGCGGAAAATTAGAAAACTCAACGACCATATAACTTTTCTAGTGTATGTAATCGTAGCACTCTTGGCGAAGCTGTCAGTCGTTTGACAGTTTGGTTATCTGGATGAACGTTTGCATGAAGAAACAACTCGTCCAAAACTGGGGCGGGCCGCTAGTTACTTCATAAAATTATGTGTCAATAGATACCACTTACGTTCAATAATTTTATGAGGAACCTTCAAGATCATGTAAAAGAAAGTATAAAAGGATTTAAATACTCAAGCGTACAATTTGGCCAAAATCGTCATAAGAAATGACTACTCGTATTTGGCGTCGTCTGGGTAAATTCGCTCAAATATATGACTATTTAAATGGTCCGGGTTCCTGGACGTTGCGGGTTATTCGGTTAATCAAATAACAAATACTCGCAATAACTATTTTTTAAATTATGCTCAATAATTTTGTATTATTTTTGAAGCACGCTTTGCACATCTTGATACTTTTAAAATAATTATTTTTGAAGCACGCTTTGCACATCTTGATACTTTTCAAATAATTATTTTTGAAGCACGCTTTGCATAAGAATGGTACATGTTCTTGCTATCTCTCAGAATCTATATTTTGCACACATTTTCAACGCGATAACGTGCAGACAGTTCGGATTGTAGCGCTTTCAGTCGGTCGCCGGAAAACGAGCGATAAACGTCCGAGGATCAAGCCCTGCGGCGGCGCGCGCACTCTCCCACGTGTCGGGCGGTGCTGTGGTATGTAGCAGCTTCAATAGCTTGTGCTACAACCGGTTTATCTTTTGTTCGATAAGACAGCAAATCATTCTCTACTCACCTGTGTATCATCAATATGTCACCTTTAGTCAGCTAAAGGTGACATTTTGACTATTTTTTTGTAATGGAATAATGTGGCGAACGAGCAAATAATTCCCCATATTAAGTGTGGTGCCCATAGGCATTTGCAACAATCTAATGAGTTGAGTGGCCTACCATTAATTTACATTGGAGGGGATAAAAATAATATTTTCTTTCTCATCCCCTCCCCCGTCAAATCCCCCTCCCTTCTTCCTCCATCCTTATTACAAGGGGAAGATGACTAGAATTAGGCCTCCGGCACCTCACTCTCTTCTGTGAGGCCGTGGTATTTCACCAGTCTAGCCGACACATGTGCATAAGAAATTATTGTTTCGGTTTCAATCACTGTTAAAATGTATTAGTTTACAGCTACTTACCGCACGGCTTTCGAGTGTGAACTGTTTATCTGGGGCGCGAGCGTGTTCGATTACCCTAACCTTTTGTTCGTGTAATCTTAATTCACCGTCGGAACGTATACATTGACTCCTGGGTAATATTTTTTATGTATTCGTACAAACCTTTTTAGTTTCTCAATCTTATGTTTATTTACAGAAATTATATTTATTCATAAATTAGGATCGTAAAATCGTATTAGGTAAGTAGGTAAACTTAGTAACTAATATGTTTCGAAAGCCATATGAGCCAGCAAAGTTTTAATTGTCAAAGTTAGATGAGCGGATGGATCTAGAGCTGGTATTCCTTGACCAATTACCCGTCTTACTTACTTAAATATTAGACGAATAAGTTTTAACATATGAATAAATTAAATGACAGAAATAATGAGTAGAATGAATAATCTTTTATTTGCATTATTTCTTTATTCCTCAGAACATTCACAACATCTATGAATTAAATTAAAAAATTTATGATACTACAGATTTGGCAATTATTCCGCCTACACATTCAAGATTTAAGTCTTATGTGGACATAGTTTACTAGTGATCCGCCCGGCTTCGATCGAATAGCCGTTTCGGAATCCATAGGGAACATCGCCTTTTATGTACGTAGACAAAACAAAAAAAAATCCTACGGGAACTGTAAATTTTTTTGGGATAAAAAGTAGCTATGATATATATGATAAAGTAATATGCTATTCCAGACTGTAATCTATCTGTGTCCCAAATTTCATCCAGATCCGTTCCGTCGTTTTTGCGTGAAAGAATAACAAACATACATACTTATAAACGTTCGCATTTAGGAAGGATTTGGTTTGTTTAGATATTGCCTCCGTTAGGTCCTTTTTTGGTAACTTTATAAAAGTTTGAACAGGAATCCAAAGTTATTTAAAACTATGTAACTAAACGCGGTGAATTCCATCCAACGTGCATGTCTCGCTGGTCAGGGAAGGCCCGGGGCGGGCGCGATCTGTGTCGGCGGTGATTTGCGTTGGCCGATGTTTGCTCGGATTCGATTCCGTCACGCGCGCCCTCCGATAATGTTTAGCGCTGTTCGCGTTATGAACCGTATTGGTCTATAATTGTTCACTATTCTGTTTATTTTGTACAAGTTATAACTTCTTATAAAAAAGTGAAATTCAGAAACATTCTTTACTCATATTTGTTTGAAAAAAAACCCAAGAGACAGTCCGAGGCAGAAGATTCGCGAGTGACCGACCCACGTGTTTTTCTGCGTATCAAATTACCCTGGAACAAAAAGTGTTTAAACTTTAATCAACTTTTCTACGACCGAATCTATTTTTATTTCCTCTCAAGTCCCAAGCTTAAATAACAGTTTACTGTTACAAAAGCGAGCACAAGGAACACGAGAGACTGTTGTTAAAGGCATTAGGGAGATTTTTCTGTATAAATAAAGTTTATTCATTGGCGTCCACCGCAACCCTCTCAGTAAACGAGCCTCCTCAAATCGCTTAACATTACCCTCTATATCGCTGAAGAGTCCTCGGCAGGCTTCGTTATTGTAATACTGCGAGATCGTTTCAAAGGAGATGCTTTAATACTATGCAATAATTCTTTTAAAGTTGTGTCTTTATCGAGAGGCTTACATCCGACGGTTTTGTGGAATCATTGTGTCCTGTTTTAGATTTTAATACTTAGATGTTTAATAAAATCGAGTGCGGACTTAGCGTGCAGTGAGAAACCTAACAGTAGTAGTGGTCGACCTATAATTTTTTTCGCACTACCGCATAACTCAACTCAGCCCGTGACCACGGCGCATGCAACTGTGCCGAAATATCGGGAGCTCAAAAAGGTTAATCGTGGTAGGAATCCCGTCTCTTACAAACCTTTTAACAGTGGTAGAATCCGCAACAACAACATCTGTTGCACGAACCGTGCCGTGCGTTGGCCGGCTCGACCGGTAAAATACCACGACCTCACAGAAAACAGGCGTGAAATAGAAGTACTGTGCGTTTCGTCTGATGAGTGAGGCGCCGGATGCCTAATTTCAGTCCTCTTCCCCTTCCCACCCGTTCCTAATAAGAGGGATAAGATGGGAAAGGGAAAAGGTTTGGACGGGGAGTGGTTTAACGGAGAAAAGGAAATATCCTTTTTCCTGTCTATGCCCTATCCTCTGTCCATTAAAGGTAGGTAACGCATTTGCAACACATTTGCTTGTGGTCTATGGGTAGTGCTCACTTTACATCAGGTCATTGTTTGCCACCTTCTCACATAAAAATAAACCTTATATTGAAATGCAAATGTTAATCTAAATTTAAATCAATTATAAAACTTATTTTAATCTGTCTTCTTTTATATTTCATTTGTACTTTAGGTTAAATATAAGTTTGTAATGTAGTTGACAACACTTACAATATGTTATGGCGTCGCATTATCGTTTTTAATATGTTGTATTTAGTTGTGTAGGATACATCATACATTTTATTATTTATTAGTGAAATGTGACGTCCGTCCAATTATCTTTAAGATATAGCCTTTATCTTTAGACCCAAAATTTACATGTACGTGCGATTTCTGATGTTTATAAAGTGTTTATTTTCCCTAACCTCATTCGTATATTTATTACACAACTATACAAATAGTATCAAGTGTTTGTCTACACGGTAGAAGGGAGAGGACCGGTAAATAAAGCCCATGACAATGCTCGGGCGAGCTCGGCCCACCATTAGTAGGGATTACGTGAGGCATATTAAATGCTTCATGCTTTCATCTCGCCGGCCATTGTGCGCGCTGTCCGGAGACTTCCGTGTGCACCACGGTCCTAGCGGTAAGTGACGTAAGTCGCGAATTACACAAAACCATTACGCCAGATATTTTTAATTATCAAATATTATTTGGAGTAACAGTTATCGCTATGGTTTCATCAGACCAACGATCACGCGATCACGATTCCTTTCACGAGTAGTATGATACCCTTGGCATGTATATACATTTCGCACACATAGCAAAACCAAAAGAAACGTTATCGGATCACGAACTAGGTCACCCAGTCTACTGACCAACGGAGGGAGGGCGGCTACGGTTTGCTCTTTTTATAAACTCTACCTGTCACAAAGAGCGGCCGGCGGTCGTCAGGGCTTCGGTTTTAACGAAAATAAACATAAATTCTCAATAGGGACCCAAACTCACATCAAAGATTTAATTTTACCATAGAAATTTCGTAGGCTTTATTTTCATATAAAGGGAATCCATGCTGTAAATATTTTACGTTGATATTTTCTTGGTTTATTTAGTAATATTTTTCTTTAAGCGCAATAAACACAATTGAATATAAAATTATACTAAAGTATTAAGTTTACAAAGAGGTGCTATTTTTCTGGAAGGTATAAGGGTAATGTAATAATTTGCCTAAAAACGGAACGCGAAAGGAAACATAATTTATAATTCCTAGAATTTTTCAACTGCAGCTCATTTTGAATTAACTTTAAAATTTCAAGTTACAATAGCTTCATTTCAGGCTTGCTCTCGTTTTAAATTTATCTTTAAGCTATTGTACTTTAATTCTAAAATGTTAGGTAACTATTTATGTCAAAATTGAAAAAGCAGTGAATCTTTTTCAGCGATCCTTCACCAAGAAATCTTAATCAGAAAGAAGAGAAATAAAAATCACGATACTAGAAGTTGCACTCTTTCGTCGCACACCCGCTCCCGTTTCTCCCGAGCTCGTACCAAAACGGAGCATGTCCTGTTATAATGTTATTAACATCAGAAATTACGACACCTTATTGTCCTCTAATCGGTATCAGCGCAGATCCCGGCGGTAATGTCGCGCGCCTTGCAAACTTGATATATGACAGAGTTTATTAGGCCCCCCGACTTGTACTAGCCTTTCATTGTTGAATTGTACGTAAGTATTATACATTGTTTTTACAATACGTGTCTTAGTTAGTTTGATTATTCTATCCTGTTTGATTTCCAGTTCATCGTCATCTTCCTGTCTTTCTCCCATCTATTTGGGGTCGGCACAGTATGTTCTGCTTCGCCATATATCTCTACCATATTCACACATATCATCTTTCACACACAGATCTACAAATCAGATCTTGCATACGTTTCCTCTCGTCAATTAATTATGAAATTTTCAACAAATTTCTGGCTGCCCGCTAAATTGTAGTTTCCGTTTCAATTAACTTTAGATTTCAGGAATGTTTGCCGAAATTTAACTAACCTTAATGTATGGTATTGTAAGATTTAAAACTCTTACAAAAATTGCACGAAAATTATACAAACATAGAATTTATATCACAAAAGGTTGTGTTCAATGCGATCAATGCATTACATGTAATAAATTATATGCGTAAATTAAGTATTGGTAGACCTTAGTTCGGGCAAATTAATTTTACGATGCCTGTAGAGTAAGACTTATCTTTAATGCTAGTACTTAGAACATCAGCTATTTCTGAAGTATCTTAGAAGTCAAGGTCTATTTTAGACTTTTGGTTCGGTGATCAGAACACTCTTCAGTTTAATTACTCATTTAACAGTGGTAGAATTAAAGTCGTTTATCTAAATAGAAACCTATGTCTCAAGTTGTAACACTCGGACGGCATCACAGACCAACACGAGAATTTTATATACTCACTTCGTGTATAAAAAGACCCGATTCACACCTGCATACGTCATTTATCCCTCGACACCACTGAACGTGATTGAAGAAGAAAAAAATAAGGTGCGGATAATTGGCACCCGCGCCACCCACACAAACGTCAAGTCACCGCTATCTGACGCCGGGACTCGAACCGGGGTCTCGCGACACGTGTCAGACCCTCGATAACCATCGGGTATACACTCTAATCCGGATAGAGCTTGAGAAATGTAGCATTCAGATATCACTTTGTATGTGTTAACGTGCTGTAATCAAAATAAATTTATTTTGAGAAACTTTTTCATCCAAGAGAGCAAACGAGAGGATCGCCTATTATATAAGTGATTACCGAGGTCCACGAACATTCACCAGCCAGATCTCTCGCCAGCGGTATTTCAAAACCAACCGACCGGACCACACCATAGACACACTCCAACTCTCCAAGTCTATAGTCCCCCAAACAGTAAATTAATCATATTACCTATTGTTTTTTTGTGTTATATAGATTCCTAACTTCCTGCTTTACAGTCCAGATTACTTCCTGTTTGTCAAAATGTTATCAAAGCAGCATTGACTCTGATGCCAATATCAATGTTACCCTTTATCGTAAATGCTGATTTAATTGTACTGTTCCAAAATTGTACTTTTAAAACATGTTTTAAGAAAGTGAAATGCATATTTAGTATCAGCCACCCACGGCTGTATAAAGTATGCATTGGCAAAGCTTATAAAAATCGGCCAAGAATACAAACACACAGTCGCACTGCGCGGACATTAGCACGATTGACAGGAACAAGGGGCTTGTTACCGCCCGGAGATGCGTATCGTACGCCTGCCCTACTGTTTTCGTATATTTTTCGCAAAGAATTATATACTACGGAAGTGGCATAATCCGAGCGCACTTATTTTAGATCCCTGAAAGATATAAGAATTATTTGTGTTATTTTTATTAATTCAAAAAATGTTTTTAATTATTTTCTGAGTAATTAAAATAACTAATTTATTCACGCACATTTCCTTTCGATAAAAACCAATTATATTATTATTTTTACAAGACGATTTATTTAAAAAAAATAAATTTCAAAACTGTTAAATTAGTTTTATTCCAATGTGTAGTATTCGCGGAAATAAAAGAATCATTAAAATATTTCAAATTAACATGCAAGATGACACAAAGATTTGCAGTTCAGTACGTTTACGATACCTCTTACCCATGACAATACCAACCTATAGCATATAGGATTAAGTGACAAGTGTATCGGATAGGCACTCCGTTGCCAAGTTAGCGGACAAACCTTCAGCATTGAAGAGGCACTAGTAGAATAAGTCTTTAGTGTAAGTAAAGCTTTATTAAAGACTTGAAATGAACACGATTCTTAAGACAAAGCCTCTTCCAAGTCACCACACATCGCTGTTCGCAGAAGCTGGTGTAAATGGGTGCATAATAAGAGACCATTCAAAATCAACGAGATGCATTCCGGCCGATATAATAGGAATTCTCGGCTATACACATGTTTTGTGGGTCCGCCGGTATGTCCGGACATTTGTATGGCCCGAGGAATAATGATTTACAATGTGTTGGCTTTCCAATCCACACGCGGACGAAGATTTTTTTTCGGATAACGCTCGAGTTTGCGCGATTGAAGGAATAGAGCAGATACTTCGTTTAGCTAGCGATAGAGCAATTTATAATCAACGCCTATATATTCTATACTAGCAACTTGCTCCAGCTTTGCTCGGGTTATATCGAGCTTATGTTATGATAGCTTTGTATTTCTCCTTCGGAAGACCGTCTCGACTCGGACCGTCGAAGCTCCTTCTATTATTTTAACAGGATTGGGAGAGACGCAGAGGTCTTAGGGCCTTCGGCAGACGCGCCATGTAGGACTGGACTCAAAGACTGGCTCTTTCATTCCCTCCTTTAGATCAGGGGGTGAATTTATATAAATCCATATTTAGTGGTCGCCTACGTAATAACAGAAACCTGATATATGAAGGTGAGAAAATTTCAAGTCTCTAGACCCGATAGCGTAGACTGTGTGTAGGGTTGGTCTGCC
This sequence comes from Papilio elwesi, assembly GCA_029849275.1. Taxonomy (NCBI): domain Eukaryota; kingdom Metazoa; phylum Arthropoda; class Insecta; order Lepidoptera; family Papilionidae; genus Papilio; species Papilio elwesi. The sequence goes on from CM056697.1 coordinate 10,621,063, forward strand.
TGTTATGACCGGATGAGTCAGTCAGTTTCTTGTTTTATATACATAATGTATATTACAATCAACCGCAGAAACCAGAGCTTACTTTGATTGATCTAAATATTGTCTAAGAGAAAACCTTCACAGCGATATAATTTCACTAATCTAATTTAATATGCGCTCGCTTGTATTTGTAATTGAAATATACTTATCTGTTATTGTTTCAATAAGATGTATTATTAGATATCAAATATCAAACGACGTTGCAAATCGGAAACTAAGTCGTAAATCACTTCATTGAAACAGATTTCAAAATCGCTCCTAAACAAAGACAATATCTGACTCATTATATATCTATTAACAAATGAGATTTACGCAATCACAGCTAGAAAGTGGACAATGAGACCGGGGCATCCTAAAAAGGAATACATTACCTATTTAGCCTTTTACTATACAATGTTCATGCTTTATACAATTCTCAATAACTTAGCATGAGTTGTTGCATGCTTCCTTGAGGACCGCGTGGCCTCATGAAGTACTTGATATAATAATTATATCGTGCAATTACTTTAATATCAAGATATTCTCGATCGATTTTATTATGGTCCTTCGTGCCGGATGGTTTATATTCAACAACTATATTCTAGCTACGTTACTTTAAATGTCCATACTCTTCAATAGTATTTATTATGTACAAGCATTATTAAATTAAACTTAACGTTCCTTAATTCACTTCAACATTGAATTGAAGCTAAATTTTGTATGACATCGCAAAGCGTAAATCTTGAAGGACTGACTCCTACTAGAGGTATTAATTCTGTTTATTTTTACACGAATAAAGTGAAGCAGACCGCATGCAATCCTTTCCTATGTGTACTTTCCTCCCTTCATCCGCATAAAGGCCGACAATTCATCCGTAACTATTCTGATTGTAACTGCCATTGATGGGAATCGTGGTAACTTAACGCATGAACTGATTGTTCGTTTCGATTTTTCTTTGTTCGTTTGCGTCTTCTACGGTTAAATTGTAGAAAATTCTCGTAACAAATACCTTTACAAAAACTATTGCCGAACGAGTTATAAATATCTCCTGTCGATTGTGAACTTTGTCAATTTATAATCGCACTAGTCATATTAAAAACTGTCAGCAAATTGTGAACTGAACAAATCATTGAAAATGTTGCGTGTCCTTTCTCGACAGTTCATACCAATATTCAACTGCGCAACAGTTACGATATTCTTTCCGTATCGATATTGTTACTGGTATTTTACTTGGTTATAACGTTATTAAAAGTTACATCCGAAGATTAGGTTTGTTGCATTTGACTTCATAATTAAAAATAACCGCAACCCGGGTAGGCAGAGATCATGGATTTCCATTTGGCGCGATCTTATCACACCTCTCTCGCTTCTTCTACACCCATACCTCTACGCTTAGATGCCTCTCGCTTCTTCTACACCCATACCTCTACGCATAGATGCTCGTCGGTTATGGGTACTCCTTATATCGCCCTTTTTAGTAAGTCTAAACTGATCGATTTAAGTTGTCCTAGGGGTACCCTACCAACGGTCAGTCACTTCTGCAACATAAACTTTATAGTTATATATTGTCTTACGTTCAATTCACAATTCTCTGACAGTTTATATCTTCCCTATACCTAGTCAGATTGTAAACAGGCGAAGTTCAACATCGAACAGTGACATAGACAACATGAAAACCGAATAAAAAAAATCTGTATTACTATCTACTAAGTAACCAATATTGTATGGCTAATGAGAGGTGATCTACCGATAGGGTCGGCAGCGCAAGTCGCGCCGCACTCGTTAGGATTTCAGAAGAGTAGCTGCGTACAATTAGCCGCTTATCAGATGTACTGCAGAGTTGAATGCGTTAAACGGTAGTTAGTTAGCCGTGATTATTATTATTTAGTGCGGCGGCGAATAAAGGTAACGCCCACGCGCTATCGACTTATTCGCGTATGTCATAACATGGATATGCCCTAGTTTATTGACGTGTATTTACTATGACAGCACTATACCGTATATTCAATTAAGGTAACTTTGAAAGGTTCAACCGGCGCCGACGTATGTAAGTATATTGTAATTGTTACTTGAATTATAATCAGGCACTTTATTATAAGTTAGTTTGTTACCACAGCTGGTACGACACCCACTTTGACACACAGTTACATTACCATGATATATTATTACTTATTATGTGTCCATGTATTATTATTATTATTGCTTACGTATTTATAATCACGACAATGTAGTTAATTATTGCCAATTTAACTATTTTGCTCTTGGCGATGAAGCAATAGCCAGTTCTCTCTGAATCGGGCCTTCCCCTTGTCTTCCTGGTATGATACAGTATCTATTTTCTCTTGATTCTTTCATTTCATCATTTGTTATAAGATCGACGTGTCGTGTTATGTTACTCAACACTTTATCCCTGCGATTCCGGATGGCCATCATTATTTATTTACTATCCCAAGTCCTCCCTCATTTATTATGACGCGTCAAAATAACAAATATTGAAATCTGCCTCCCTATGGACGTATATAAATCTAACTTACATTAAACGAACGGACAGACTAAACATTAGACAGAAAACAGAAAATGTGTATTTGTTACTTACACTAATGCGCGTAAACTATCAACGAAATCTTCGACATGAAAATTTGCAAAATTTTGTCAAGGATACAGAAAATAACATAGTGTCTTGCAACTTTCATGGTAATGTATGAAACGACAATAACTTCTTTTTGACATTTTGTTACGATATATGACATAAATTACCATGGCAACCACTAACACATTTTGGAATTTTTCCCATATTTCGAAGGTATTACGCGATATTAAGTTACAATCAATTTCAGCGAGGAAAATAAAAAAAACCGCGTACTAAGCCGCAGGCAACAATTAGTATAGTGAATAAATTTTATAGCCACTTATTAGTATGTACAAAATAATAATATAAAATACAACAATGCGCTTCGCATCCATGCAAATCGATCGTCAACGGTTTCGTTCCGATTGTATCGGAGAGCGCACCGGGACGTTGGAAATCATCCTTTATTAACAATTGCACCGAGCGATCCCCGATACCGGCTAATTGTCCTCATGATGTGGCGCACACAAGCTCCTCCACGGATCTCCTCGATGAACTAAAGTTACAAATTGACTTTACAACATAAATATGCATGTAGCCGGCTCGCTGTAGCCCAAAAATGTGTGGTATTATTAGTTTACTGCGAATGGTGAGCTTAATTAGAAATCGAAAGCAGAGAATAAGAAAGGGGCCATAGATAGAAAGTGCATGTTCATGTCTGTCTGTATGTCTTAAGAAATATGTATCTACTTATGTACCTAGGAAGTATGTGTGTAGTTACGAGGACACAATTTATTCAGTAAGTATTTTAAACATAAGTGAAATTAAATATCGAATATTATTGCTCAAGTTATAATTAATCTTGGTCGTTCTATTACAAAAAAATTAAAAATACATATTCGAAATACATGCTGTTGAGATGCGATCCTTAAGAAGTATGTTAGGCGTGACATTGAATGATAGGATTAAAAATAGAGTTATAAGGGAAAAGTGTGACTTAAAAGTGGACGTTGGGACTAGAATTGAGAGAGGTACGCTTAACAGTGGTTCGGCGTTGTTGAACGGATGAATGAAGAGAGAATAACGAAACAAATGTATATGCACAAGTGAGTGGCAGCGTAGTTAGGAGACGCTCCCTAGAAGAACTTATGGAGATAAAATTAGTGGCTTGCAAAAAAGGCCGATATGAGGAACATCCACAACCGACGAGTATGTATGCGTCGATGTATGAATGTAGAAGCGAGAGAGAGGTGACAGGATCGCGCCAAATGGAAAAACCATGATCTCTGCCTACCCCTCTGGGTTACTGGCGTGAGCGCATATTTATATAATGGGGATGGGTAAAACTAATTTCAACTTTGCTTCAATCATACGATACTTTGGGTCGAACTTTCACCCTGTATTCTGAACACGGGCCAGTACGGTTCCGACATCTTGAAACGTGTCAAAGTTATAATAACATTTTCAGGTAACCAGTCTGAAATCCATTTTCAGTGTGAACGGAAACATTTTACTGCAATAAAATTTTTGCAAAAAAATTATTGTCAAAACTATGAGAATTTTTGGTTTTGGACTTTTATCGAATATTAGTGATACGGGGTAGGCTAGCACTAATTTTGTTGATCCGATTCTACCAAACTTCACAGTATCACCCGGTAGGCCGATCTGCAAATTCCAAAAATTTAATTAATTCAAGAGACCAGCCGTCGGAACAAGGCTGGCCATCTATTTATAGTGAAATAACCGCGCGTTCGTACGAAGCGATTTGAATATTCGTTCCTCGTGCGGCAAAGAATTGGAACAAGCTACCAGCGTCAGTGTTACCGTCCAATAATGAATGGGTACCTTCAAGAGAATAGTGAATAGGCTGTTGCCAAACTAGTCCATACCATCTATCTACCTCATCTCTACTTAACACCAGATGGGATTGTGGTCAAGCGCTAGTTTAGTTTCATTAAAAAAGAGAAAAATAAATAATAAAAAAAGGAAAGCTAGTGTTTGTTGCTTAAGCGTAATGTAATTACAACACATAAGCTAAAGAAAAAGCGTCCCAAGCACTGGGACGCTTCCAAGTTCACTTATCAACCGCTTAGGGGCATATTTGCTACTTTTTGTATAATTATAATTATTATTATAATTATTATTATATTATTGTTAGCTTGTTAATGTTATCCAAAAGTATTCGAAAAAATCTAAATTTGTCGCCGGCTACCAGGAGGTTCATAAAGGCGCTGTGCGTGATGCATTATAAAATCACTTTGACAACAACAATTGACAAGGGCTAAACGTTGTTATAAACTGAGAAAAGACTTCACAAGGTGATATAAATGTTGAATGTTTACTGTGTCCATCCAGAACTCGATTGGTTCGAATTAAGAGCAAGCAGGTGATGCAATACGACACGGTATTTTGACGGACATCCATAAAGACGGTAGAGAAACAACAGAAGGGATGCGACCGACCAACACGGTCCTCGAGACATTTCACTATCTGAGCAACGGAATTATTCTTGTCACACTGTTAGAATAAGACTTTAGTACAAGCAATAATTCCCAAGGAGAGTTGGCGTCAGGCAGGCGGCCGGCCGTTAAAATTGTAGCCTACACAGCATAGAATACGGTCATACTATGCCGAACTCACATAACGTGGGAAAGGGCAGATAGATAATGATTTATTGTATAACAAATATTTGCCACAACCCTATTCCATCGATAAAGTGATTTAACAGGGCTGTACCAGGAAGTTATGTATACATTGGTGTATCGGTTGGATTAGGTTCGTTCACTCGGAATCGATAGTGAAGCTACCCAGAATTGGATTACGTATATACAAGAATTAATAGCGATTGCCTGTGCATGCGTACGAAAATCCAATTAGGGCTAAACTTCGTGACTTTTAGTGATGTACTGATACTTCGATATAATTTTGTTTATTGCCGAATCAACGAAAAATGTCTGTTAATAAAGTTGTTTATTTATTCAACATACCTAATTCCTTTTTCGTTTATACTCACATACGATAACTTTTTGCTTCACCTTATGCCTGTATTTAGAAATGCAAGGTAATTTCTACATATGGAAACTGCGATCTGAATATGCGCAAAGAACTAATTAAAACAAACGTAATTTTAGCGAATCGAATGTTGTGACTAATCTAAAACACTGCGAACTATAATTATAAGCAAATATCCGACCATCACAATGTCTCTGAAGAAGTTTAACTATAAATAGCAAGCAGGAGACGCGGCGCAATAGATCTCCCCGCGTCTGCTGATGTCGCGAATAACAAATTCGCTGGATACTTCCACTAGGGCGCAGGTGCATTGCCGACATTTGCACTAGTTTCAAGAGCACTTACGACTAGTTTACATACAGACAAAATAACCTTATTACACATAAGCTAGCGACGCGCCCCGGCTTCGCACGGGAAGTTTCTCCATAAGAAAATTTCTACCATAGCCTTTAAGGGAAGAAATTAGAAAAATCCTCTTATAGTGTTTGCCTTTGTAATAACAGTGGAGCAGTGGTGGCTCAGCGGCTTAGGCCCCGAGTTACGTACTGTAGGATGCGGGTGCAAACCCAGACAGGCGCTTTACTTTGCATAATTTATTTCATAACACTGCTCCAAAAAGGGTGAAGGAAAACAACGTGAGGAAACCGGCATGTGACATCCACCAATTCGCACTGGGCCGGCGTGGTGGATTACGGCTTAATCCCTCTCTCGGAAAGGAGGCCTGTGTCCCTGCACACACACACACACATATATATATATATATATCTCACCAATAGCTGTTGTAAGATTCAATCATTTTCTTGATATATGGCAACACGCCCCGTGCATTTTATAAGCAAACCACGTTTATTTGATATCGCCATACTAGTTGTTTCCGACGAAAATTACTTGTGTAATCACGTAATTCTTTATTAGTTCACTGTGCACCATGTCAAATATCAATTGAAACGAACTTGAGTCGTAGACGAGGATCGTGCAACGCGTGCCAATCGCGATTTCTACATACATTTTGTTTACGGCCATGCCGTCATTGTGCGCGCCCACTACGGCGACAACCGCAGAGAGCTCACGTCTATCGGAGATAGCCTAAATCTCACTTCCCCGCTACCCGTTTATTGACTTCCTAGTTGTACAGATTAGATGTTCACGAATAGTCTCGCGTTTCTAGATGGACAAAGTACCTTTTCCTGTAATGTAAAGGGAAACATAATGAAACCTTTTTAAAATATCAACAAAACAGACGACTATACATACACACACACACACACACACACACACACACACACACACACATATATATATATATATATATATATATATATATATATATATATGTCCTGGGCATCTCATGAAACACTTCGTCTATTGGTGATCCAGGTCGGTCCAGTAGTTCTTTGAATGTAGGAAATAAAATGCGGCGAGGGAACTTTGTTTTGACATGGTATTTACTTTGTGTCTGACTAGCTGTGTCCCACGGTAATACGTCCTTCACGTAATAATTGAGCGTTCAAATGCACAAAGATTTTTTCGAATCTGATTCACAAACTATCTTTATACAATTGTATAGATATACAATAAAGATCTATATAAAATAATAATACTACTGCTTGTTAACAGGAAGAACCGGCCTCGTCAGGAGACAGTGGGGACGAGAGTGGAAGCGAGCCGGACTCTCCCAGCGAGAAGAAGCCTCATCAACAGGAGTGGGTGCCCGCAGACAACGTTGACCGCGCCAACAATAGGTTAGTAACATCGTCATTTATTCATCATTCTATATTCATATAAAATAGAAGTAATCCGGTGTCAAAAGAAATGGTCCAAATACGTTAAACTTGCTTGTTACACCCACAGACAGACATCCGGACGTCAACTAAATTTTTTAATATAGTTTTTTGTATTTATTGAAATATATTATTATTATTTAGCGCCGTAAAAACACAAAAGATTTAAAATAAACGTAATTCAAGTTGGAAAAATTACGTGGAGTTAATACACTACCTCACCGCTTCGCGCTGCGGCGTGCGATCGAAACGCGGCTTAAATTTTCACTTGTAACATTTATTTAATAAAAACTTTAGTTAATTTATAAAAATGTATATTTATTTTATTAGGTATATGTGGTTTCGTGTCTATAATTATTTGTTCAGTTCCATAGTATGCGATGATCACGTGGTAATCGTTTTGTTACACTAACAGAGACCCAACAAAAGATCACCTAGCGTCCACGTCCACGGCTAATCAAGAAGCTGAGAGCAGTAAATCGAGTCAACCTTTAATGGCAAAAAGCATGCCCAAGATCAACCTGCCAGGCGGTGCCATGCTATACCACTCGGGAGTATTGGCGGGCGTTGGCTTAGACGGCCTTGGCAGCAATCTTGGTCTTGGCAACTTGGCAATGGGCTATCCTCACAGTTTCATTTTAGGTCTTGCCAATCAAGGACAAGAAGGTAAGTTTCTTTATTTACTTCTTAAAAAACTTTTCCAATATTTCCTACGAATTACTTATTGCCAAAGTCCAACCACGGTTTACTTATAGTTTGGTTGATCTAAATAAAAGAACACATAATTAAATGTCACTTACTAAGTCTAGTAACGGACGATCGTTGGGAAAAGTTACTGGAAATGTCCACCGTAGCCAGGCCTCCGCTAATGAAGTGGTAAAGGTTTTTGTGGCGACTCATGGGGAGGCCTATGTCCAACAGTAGAAGACTTTTGACTTATAAAAAAACCTAGCTTCGTATTAAAGAGATTGACACTGTCAAACTGATTTTAGCCGTCTTGACTTGAGTAGAGCCCGCAACAACGTGTGTTGCACGAATTGACCGGCTGGACAGAAGAAATACTAAAACTACACACAAGAAGGGTGTGAAGTAGAAGTGTTTCTGGGTTTTGTCTGATGAGCGAGGTCCGGTAGGTGTTATCCTAGCCCTCCCTTTTTCTCTCAGGGGAAGGGGAAGAAGATTTGATGGGGGAGTGAATGAATAAGAAAAGGAATATATATTTTTTCCGTTGATCGCGGATGTCTTTGGTCGATTAAAGGTAGGCAACAATGCCCATGGTTCGTGTGCCACCTTCTTTAAAAAAAACAACATCAAACGTGGAGAGGTCCACGTGAGCTGACATGCAATTCTTTCCGTAGCATCATCGTCAGGGCAGCCTCAGTTCATCACAATCCCGCTGTCGATGGCGATGGCGGCGGCCGGCAGCGCCAACGGCTGCCCTGCGGCGGCCTCCAGCGACGACAGCAGTGAGCTGCAGGACCTCACCACCGGCGATAGGAAGGCGCTATAACTCCATCACTTGTGGTACGGCATGATGTTTTAATTACTGTTTAATTGCGATATTCATTATGGAATTCAGTGATGGCCTCATAAACTAGTTAAGATATTTTTGAAGTGGCTTCTAAGGCAGCGATTCAATAATTGAAACAAAATTAAAACATGAAATTCTAATTTCGTTACACGAGAGAGAGAGAGAGAGAGAGAGAGAAAATGTAACGCTGAGAGAAGGAGAGAGCAATAAAAGTGTAAATCGGTGAAAATTATTTCAAAAGATATATTTTTATTAATGTTACTGACAGCATGTGAACTTATTCAATTTATAATCGGTCTAGAAACATTATAAACTGTCAGAAAATTGTGAAATCATAGTGTTAAAAATCTAGATAAATCTTTTAACTCAACAAAATGTATTTTTGTTACAGATGCAAGTTGGATGAAGCGTTACCTAAGTTTGGAAGTTAAAATTTTCTATTTGTTACCTACCAAAGTATGCATGTTGATATTGAAGTGGCAATACGAGTTGTATTGTTTCTTTGTTTAGGTTATACAAAATGAATACTTAAAATTTAAATTAAAACGAAATTAATTAGTGTATTCCACAAAACGCTTGCCAATTGTAAAAATGGGTTTCCACTGTCAAAAACATTTACATAAAACGTATTGTCATCTCAGTTTTTTTTTCAGAGAGAGAGAGAAAGCTTACTTATACGCGATTTTAAGCCAGTGGAAGCCCACAGTAATACGGACAGGTCGAAATGCTTGAAGAATTTAATTTATTATAATGATTGTAATAAGTATTCGTGTAAGCTGGTTTGTACTGGATCAAACTGGATCAACGTAGAGTATTTTTATACCAAAACGACTCTAACACTTTCTTCACTTCAATTTTTATTTATTTATATATAAAGGTATCGTCACATTTTAGTTCGATTTTACACATTGTTATGTCAAATGATTTTATACTATACGCAACTAACTACAACATATCGCTAAAAATAAATGATTTAACTGTTCAATTCCTATAAAACTTCCTTGTAAAACTAACTTAAGTAGTTATGTGCTTGAAAATTAATACCAACCAAAAAGTTACCAACTACTTATTTATATTACTACGTATTATATTTTAAAAACTACTAGAAACCCCCCCCCAGCGTCGCTTGACTAGATAAAGAAATACATAAACGTCGTTAATAGACGAGCTTTCTATTGGTAAAAGAAAATGAAAGGAAAATAATATTCTTAAAATCGGTTCAGTAGTTTCTTAGTTTATCCGAAACTGTCAAATTTTTCTCTTTATATTATTGTAATAATAATAAACAAACAAAACAGCAAATAAACTTTTTTGTATGGCAGAAGGTGGCAAACGAGCAAGCGGATCACCTGATGTTAAGTGAGCGCTACCCATAGATATCCGCAACAAGCAAATGTGTTGCAGATGCGTTGCCTACCTGTAATGGACAGAGGAGGGCATAGACAGGAAACAGTATATTTCCTTTTCCCCGTTAACCCCCTCCCTGTCCAATCCGTTTTTCCGTTCCCATCCTATCCTTGAGGAAAGGGAAGGGGAAGGGGACTGAAATTAGGACTCCGGCACCTCACTCATCAGACGAAACGCAGAGTACCTCTACTTCACGCCTGTTTTCTGTGAGGTCGTGGTATTTCACCGGTTGGGCCGACCCATTCGTGCAACAGATGTTGTTGCGAGCTCTACCACTGTCATAGCTATTATTAGCTGGATCAGGTAAAATTTACGTGTACATGTACATCAGTTCATGACGTCATAGTTATTTAATAACTTAATTATCAACTGTTATTATTTGAAATACGTATTTACCAATTGGAACTATTACTTTCATGTTAACTATTATAAATAAAAGAAACCGTTAAATATATTTCTTGGAAATGTTACCATTGTCTCGATGTGTGTTAAACATTTGGCTGTCTTTATTTATACTTTTTCTTGGCCAATAAAATAAATATTTCTTCGGATTGATATGGATACCACTGATTTTTGGTTCTAACACTTAAGCTGTATTTAAATTAAATTTTTAATTAACATCAATAGCATATAATAAACATAACGTGAGTCCCAACCCTCTGTTATCATGAACCATTTAACTGAAGTTTTAGCTTAGTTTGAATGGACAATGTTAAATGTAACTACAATTACTCACCTTTATATTATGAGTTATTTAGTTAAGATATGTTAATTTGCGTACGGTACTGAAATGTGACAACCCTAAACTTTTGTCTAGGCTATGACTGTTTTGAAGACAGTCCCTGGCTAGTTATATTAATTTTACGCATTTATTATAGTTCTTATTTCGTTGTACTGTCGACAACAGAATTACTTTGTTTTCAGTCCTTACTATAATTTAATTAATAAACTATTTTAAACTGTTTTTGCTGACTGTACGTAATTATAATTATATAAAGAATTGTTTTTTTTCTTTTGATGTAATGATTAATGTTCCTGTTTTTCTTTTTATATTAAATAAATAAATACATAATTGTTGGCTTTATTTTTTAACCATTGCCTTGTACGGTCGGTCATTGCCTATCAATATTCTCCTACCAGAAGCTTAGACGAACTATTTGCTTAATCAATTATTGTGCGGTTAGAGTTTTTTACTAAATCTAAGGTTGTGTTATAATTATGTAAGTTTATAATGAAATTATTTTATTTTAATTAGGACCTTCTATTTAATATACCGAATTCCATACAGCAATTTTCTTACTTTCGCTTCATTGAAGTATTAGGCTAGGTTAAAGAGTAACCTATAAGTGTCTATCCTAAAATTTGGAACCATATAGCGGTGCACAACAACTTGGTGAGACAGAAGCCAAAGTGGAATAAGATGTCATTTTCGTGTTTCCTACACTACAATTCGCCAACTGCCGATTTACATTGGAATATTCAAAAATTGAATAAAACCTATAGTCAACAAAGTATTTACAATGGATTAGGTTCACTTGAGAAGCTAATATTTCTTAGAATGTACCTGAGGAGACATAAAAGTAACTCCTCCCTTCAGCTACGAATGCAATGAAGAAAAACTGGCAGACAGACGGACGGGACAACGGTATGCTAAGAACAATATTTGGCATATCGCTTCATCGAAATACTTGGTATTTTATGCACTGGTGCGAGCTGCCCGCCATTGGCTGGCTGTCGACCAATGCGCTCTGTTGATTAATAATGGTACTCAACGTTAACACGAAATCCGTGGAGTCGCTTAGCTTTGGAAAAAAATTACATACTTTGTTTATTTGTGTTAATTTAATCCCGTGAGACAATTCACTGCTAGGTAAAGACTATATCCGATTGTTCGGATTTCCCATTTACTATATTTTGTGGCCTTTATACTAAGACTTACTTCTACGTAAAACAAAGACGCTCAGAGTTCTTTAACATAATATGTGAGTGTTTATGTCATATATTTTTGTATATTATTATTTAATGCCAATCCTTTAGTTGTATCAAAACATTGTTCTATTGTATCTATATTGTCACTTTCTTATAGTTTTATGACAAGCATTTTCCTGTTAATAATATATTTTACTAATAGTTAGTAGCTGTAGCCGGCAACTACATTACCGCAACTCCACTACGTAAGCATATACTATGTGTACTAATGAAAAAAAATATAATTACAACATCGACTCCATTCCAATTATTGTTCATTTCAACTCTACACATCTCAAAGGTGGTCAATGCGTGGCAATAACAGGCAATAAGGATCAACGCGCACGCACCCGCTCAAATACAAACACACACATAAATAAAGTCGCCACAAAACACACAATCAACGGACGAGCGACATTTAATCGAATTCCATGTAGAAAATGATCCGTGAACCATCGAACATGCTAGGAGAAAAAAACTTTACAGACCAGAGACTGAATACATTCGATAAATGTAAGCCTTCGTAATGTATGAATTCACTTGATTTTTTTATTTTACCTTAGGGACCAAGTCGCTAGTGATGGTTCGTATAGATTTTAACAGTTTATTACAATTTTATTCAAATGACAGTTATTCAAAGTATAGATGGTGGTAAAATGAGTATTAATTCTGACCTAGTGAATTCTCTCTATGCACAGAGATGCCTAGTTTGCAGTCAGAACTTTACTCCCAATTTTTTACTTGAATAAATATATTTTTAGTAATGTATTTAGTGTAAACTGGTAGACGTTTGTAATATAAAGTCTAATTTCAAAAACTAGGACACATTAAGTTAGTCACACCTTTTTAATATTGTTATATTCCGGATAGTCTTTTGTTTATTTTTGTACAATTTCACAAAATTCTGCTTTTAATACAACATCGTACACACTATTCCCATCACTAGGATACGATGGCAAAACTTTTTTAGTCCTACGCCTGGCCGAACTAAATGCATCCTGTGTAATTAAATTAAGAAATTGTAAATACCAATTGATTGTATGTGGTCAACGTACGAATGATCTGTAGTCATGGTGCCTACTCCTCAGTGATCGCATCTCTGGCGTGACCTAACTAATCGAATTCAAATATTGTCAATTTATTTTACTTTCGCCTGACATGATTTATTAGTGTTTAATTATTACCAACCAATAGTGGTAGAGCCCACAACAACATCTGTTGCAAGAATGGGCCGCCTCGACCGGTGAAGTACCACGATCTCACAGAGAACAGGCGTGAAGTAGGAGTATTCTGCTTTTCGTCTGATAATTGATATTAGTGCCGCATGTTATCAAGTTTTGTAATCAGGAAATACTTAAAAACTTAAAGATCTCGACTGAATATGATTGACAACATGACATCATCCCGGAACCTAATGACACACATCAAAATCGGTCCAGCCGTTTACGGTACAATGAAACGAACAAACATAATAAGTCTGTACAAACATATAACACATGCGCGAGTTACATTACCCCCCCCCCCCCAACCCCTTCTATTGGTTATCAGTTGGGTGATTAGTTCTGTAATCGGAAGCAACTGTCAAAAGTTCTTCAATGGATTTCCCTCACGGATTCAAGGACTACGCAATCAATGTAGGAAGTAACTGAAAATAATAATACTTTAAAGTAATTATCTAATCTTCTTCCACAGTTGAATTATCTATCTGTTCTGTATAAAATTAAACCCATTAAGAAAGTGTTGTGGCTCGAGGAATATTTATTGCCATTAATAAATATTTCAAATGCGTAGATATCCATTAATTTCTTTAATTCGATTCCAGAAGAATTACTCAATTTCCATAGGCCGTGATTTTCCTGAAAAAGTTTGCAACGAAAAGGCAACGATAATATACAATAATTCTACTGCTTATTCATCTATTTAGGACTGTTATTCGAATTGTTGGAATGACCCCAACATTTATCAATGTTTTGTACAAAAATATATTCTTTATTGCGCAAACGAGTAACAGGTTTTTTCAGTTCGGGTTTCAGGACTACGCTCTTTTATTGAAGGATCCTAAAGTGTATCGGCATATAGAAATACCGCTAGAAACACATAATTTCGCAAGGCAACTGTGCGATGCAGGAAGTTGCCCTAAAACCGTAGTGTTTCGAGAAATTTGTGGTATCTAGGCGCCCAGTACTGCGACAACCACCTTCAACTTTTCTTTTCTAACGTAACCTCTTTTCTTCCTTTGCAAGAATATTGTCATATGATAGATTTACAAATATAATCTACCCTATTGCACAATAATACAAAAATTCATTAATTCAATCCACTGTCCGAATCGAAATGCACTTACTAGAGTGCGAGGCACATCGCATTTGTTTCCCCGTCGGTATTAGATTTGCAAATGGCGGCGCGGAGTTGCCGCGATCGTTGATAGCCCGCTTTGGCGCGCACGTCGCCCCTACGGACCGAGCAGTCAGTTCGGTGTTGCCAGATATGAATGATCGAAGCAACGGCTCGAAATGGCAGATACAATATCGATCAACATGGTTATAATTCAACTCTATGTTTGGTTAGTTGTGATAGTATAAATTTATTACAAACACGTGTGGCAACACTGAATAAAGTCAACGTTTACATGAATGATGTCTATCGAGTCCAATGATAAAATAAAGTGCCATAAACTATACGCAGTCGTAGACAGTCGACTTCGACTTTTCTAATCCAATTTTAGGCACACTTTATTTTTCTTTGTTGCACTTCCAACCCACCAGGGATTCGAACCGGATCTCTGAATTTGAAAGCGTATCAACCAACCACTGACCCGTGTTGTATGAGAATTTGAAAAATGATCCATAAAATAGTATAATAATAATAATAAATCAGCCTTTTCTAGAATGTTTCCCACAGCAGGGACACAGGCCTCCTCTCTGAGAGAGGAATGAGTCGTAATCCACCACGCTGGCCCGGTGCGGGTTGGTGAATGTCACATGTCTTCGAATTCGGTGGTTCTAAGAACATGCCGGTTTCCTCAAGATGTTTTTCAGTGGTATTGAAAATAAATTACACTAAGTAAAGCGCCTGCCTGGGTTCGAACCCGCAACCTACAGTACGTAAGTCGGGGCCTAAACCACTGAGCCACCACTGCTTCCTACCACCTAAAATAGTATACGGTTTTCTTAATATACTATTAGTACATTAAGAGAATAACTTATTAATATTTCCTTGAACCATTCCAAACAAGCTTATGCTTCTTACGACATAGTTAATTGGATGGCGGGTTCGAACCCACGACCTCATGTTTCGCAGTCCGTACCCGTGCTTACCCAGTAATATCTATCAGCTAATTTTGTTGCTCTTTACAATCAATCTCTTCTAAAATACAAGAGTAATTTAGTTAGAGTTCATCATCAACACTCCTCCTATCCAACTCACCCCCCCCCCTACATTTTCTTATATCCTCCCTCTCAATTCTACACTAAGCTTGACAGAGCTACCATAGCTACCTTGAAAACCAGCTCGCCTAAGCTGAGCCACCCCCTTTTGCCATCACTGTTACAAAACGTAAAGCTGTGTTATATAATTCTGTACTTTGTGATGGCAATAAAACGGTTATTTATTTATTTATTTTAATTATTATTCTTAATCTCAACATATCAAATGTTGTGTTGTAAAATATAAACTAGGTTTACTTTAACATCAATGGTAAAGTGAGGAATGTCTGTCCGTGTATCGCTCGTCGGCCATGTAGAAGTGCTACATAGTTCGCTACGACTACGCAACGATAAGTTTACAAGTAACGCACGCAAATATTTTAAAATGCCTTACGACAAGATGACTGGAATAGTTTGTAAATTGCCGGACGATGAGTTAGGCAGCTAAGTTAACCGTTATTTTGGACTTTTTAAAGGGATTTTTAGATTTATTATATATCACTTACTTTCAACTAAAAGTATTGGCAGATATTGATATCTAATTGGCGCATGCTGGCACTCCTCTCTCGCTTTTTCTACATCCATACATCTATCGTCTGTCTATCTTGTATCGAGCTTCTTCAGTTACCTATCTGGTCGGCATGAGATCGCCTAGTACGATGGATTAATTATCCAAAACTTGAATTAACTATCTGTATCGAACCAATTAATTAAGGGCATATCTATGTGAAGAAAAAACAATCGTAAACAGTTTAACAATAATTTATTTATTTTATTTATTTATTCAGGTATCAAACAGCCATAAAACAATAATGATACATAATAGAATACATACGAAAAGGCCTATAGAACACTTAATCATTGAAAATGTTTAATTACAATATATTCATGTTTCTTTAACTATGTTGGTAAAGCATATCACGCACTTTTTGCTTATATAATGTTAAATTATTCGAAAATATGTCAACCTCACTGAGAAAATTGTTGTAGTAATTACAGGAACGAGTGAAAAATGAATTCCTACAATAATTTGTTCGGAAGAATTTAATGTGAAATGTATCCTTAGACCGCGTGTTAAAGTGTGGGACTTTGAGTTAAATTTGTTCAAGAAGATAATAAAAATAATAATATGAGCAAATAGTGAATAATTAATGTGATTTGACATAGTAAAAAAAGATAAACAGCTAAAATGTTTATAATGTGTTGCAAATACACTAAATTAAATAAAATAAAATTAATTATTTATTTTATCTGTTGATAACAGATAAAATAAACTAATTTAATACACGTATATCGGAGATGTCAATAGTACGAAGTATAGATGATGTCAATAGCACGGACATGGATTTGACGAACAATGTGAACAGCGATTAACTTCAGTTGACAACAGGACGGAAGTGTCCTTATAGGTCACGCCAGAGTCAAACAGAAGTTAGTAAGGGTTGTTAAGCGGAACGTTTCTGTGAAAATACTTGGTGAACGCCTCGTCTAGGAACTGTGGTACGGCACGTTGTTCAGATTACATGTGAAAGTGTAACTTTATAGTGCTTAAAATGTGTTTAGTAGATGCTCGCATGCGATATGCGACTACGCCCACGAAGATGTGTTCCAGAAGAACATCGGCCCGCTCGATTAAGGACTAAGACACTAAGACACAAGAATATGACCAGTCTTAAAGTACTAATAAATAGTAAGGTTACTTAAACAATAGTATATTTTGTAGGATAATAGGACTTTGAATCCATTTACACGGGAAGACAACATAATTATGTGCTGTTCTTTTCCAACATTGTCACCCTACAGTTGACAAATCTGTGTTACTCATGCTCGGTGAAATAATTATTTATTTAAATTCGTCTTGCATATAAAACAGGTAATTAAATATAAAAGTATGTTTATATGACTAATTGATATTAATGTAATGAGGTCAAACCTTGGGGGTTACATTTCCTGTAATTACATCTAGTTACCCTTAAGATATATTTAATCTGTGCTTATAATTAAAAAGTTCGAAACTATTTGAAGGTTTTTAGACTGGAGATCTGCTCTGCTTCGCTCGTGTAGATAGAACGTAAAAATGTAGCTGGGTATATTTTAAGAAAACGATTCAGTCGGTTTTCAGTTTATCTGGAACAAACAAAGACACCAGCTATCAATAAATATGTTTACAACAAAAGAAAGAAATTGGTCGGAAGAAAGAACAAAAGAGGTTGGTTGGAGTGGCAAATGTTCGAGAGGTTATTAGAATTTGTGTGAGAAAAGAGGAGGGATGGAATTCGTGCTCTGCGTTTCGTCTGATGAGTGCTCTTCCCCTTCCCACCCGTTCCTCATAAGGGGGATAGGATGGGAAAGGGAAGAGGATTGGACTGGGAGGGGGTTAACGGGGGAAAATTATCCTTTTTCCTGTCTATGCCCTCCTCTGTCCATTAAAGGTAGGCAACGCATCTGCAACACATCTGCTTGTTGCGGATGTCTCTGGGCAGCGCTCACCTTACATCAGGTAACCCGCTTGCTCGTTTGCCACCTTCTCATATAAAAAAAAACAAAAAAAAGTAGAAAATAATATAATAAAAGGGGGAAATGTACATATCAATATCTCATTTATCGGGATAGTGTGATAAATTATATTAATATTGTGTGTGGTGGAGGTTTCTACCGGGCATTACTGGTATTAACCATGTTATAGACAAATGTCTGTAAATGGTGAAAAAAACGGTCAAATAAAACTCCTTTTTATATATCTTATTTTATTTTTAGAAATATGGAACGTAAATTTAAATACATTGAATTTTAATACACGTGTTAGGTTACATAGTGTTAATGTTTCACACGCGGCCATCTGATCCCAAACTAAGTAGATCTTGTATTGTGGAAACCAGATAACTTATATACTCTTTTGTAAATACATATTTAAATAGATAATTACACCTAGACTCAGGACAAACAGACATGTTCATGCACACAAATGTCTGTCCTGGGTGAGAATCGAACCTACGACATGCGTGAAAGGCAAGTATATTACTTGCTACGCTAGCCGGCCGATGAAAACACTTAATTAAATAAAATGCATAATTAAATATTAAATAATAAAATGTGATTGTAGCAATTATACCAGAATCATTGATATAGTTCCAAGGAAGGTTTCCGTAAGGCAGACAACCGGCCGTAAAAACTGTAGCCGAAACATGACTACAATCATACTCTGCCGACCCTACATAACGTGTAAAAAGGATAAGGGAAAGTTGCTGTAATAAATAAAGATTCCCTTTCCTTGTTTATTTGTCATTTGCCGACGGAAAACTTTATTAAACTGATATCAACCCTTTATCATAATCTCATTCATAATTTTCAGTATTTGCGAGCAGTCGGGAAAAGCTCACATGAAGCATCGGCTAGATGTGAGCTTTCCCCGACATAATACGAGCACGAGGTATTCGGTCCACCTGAAGGAAGCGCGCTCTACACAATTTCCCACTGTTGACTAACTTTTCAAGACTCCTTTGTCGCTAACTCGACAGATGTGGATCAAGCCATTGCCTTTTTAGCCTAATACCTATGTATAAAATGTTTTGTTTTTGATTTGTACTTAGGGTTAGCAGGTGGCCCAGTGGCTTAGCCCTCGACTTACATACGACGTATGTCACGAGTTCGTATTTATAAATCCATTTCATCACCACTGCTCCAAGAACGGTGAAGGAAAACATTAGAAACCGACATAGACTTACAATCACTAAATTCGAACACGTGACATCCACCAACCAGCACTGGGCCAGGGTGATCGATCACGAGCCTTACCGGAGAGGGAGAGGCTTGTTATTATTATTATGCTTAATTAATAACTTAATAGCTTACTTACACAATTCTAAGAAATAATTATTAATAAATAGATTGATCACAATATATGCGTGATTAAGAAATATGGAAGTTAGAATTTTGTTCCTGGTTATACAAAGTAGGTATTCAAGAAACCCGGCATTAACGATTCCGCGGCCGCGCTCGCATAAATATTTCGCGTACGTTCTCTCTATGGCCGTATTATTTTAATAATGCTTACCATAGTTGGGTTCGCGCGTCAAATTTATATAGGGTGACCATGTGGTCGAATTACAAGGGATTTGATTTTTAAAAAAACTTTGATTTGTACTCGGAAAAGAAATTATATTTTATACAATGGGTAGGACAGTGATAGCAACATTACAACACGTCAAATAGTGTAAAAAGGTAGTTAGATAGCTTAAAGTAATAAGAAAGAAAGGGACAAGTAGTGTTTGTCACTTAAACAAATGTAACAAATGACGTGACTAAGGAAAAAACGACTCAATTGGCACGTTTTCGAGTCTAAGCTTCGGCCGCTTTCAATATATCTGCTATATTTTTGTGTTAAATTGAAATATGTGGGATTGTAAGGTGTAAATAATGAGATCACAGCAGTGTTATTACGACACACACCTAGTTCCTGTAACTTCTGACGGTGGTGGTCAGGTACAGATCGACGTTCATTGATTATTCAGTTCATATTACAAGAAATCATATTTTAATTATAACAATTTATGTATTAAAAAATACAATCCCCAACAAAAGCAATTCAAACTGTATAAAAATTGTATGATTAAAAATCTGCATAAAATCGAGTCGCCATCTTTTATTGTAAACTTTCAATAATTGAAGAAATTAATATTAAATGAATAAAGCAGATATAATGCAAAAGTAAAAATTGAATATTGAACAAAATTCCTTTCTAATGAATAAAGGATGGGAAGGGGAAGAGGATTTTATAGGGTAGGGAATGGAGAGGAATGGGAAATATCCTTTTTTCCATTAAAGGCGCATCTGTACCCTACACCTTGTTGCTGATCCCTGTGGGTAGTGAGAGACAACATGTTCTATAAAAAAATATTGTTGGAATTATCTCGTCGAAGATAAAAATGAAGGACATCATTCCATTTGGTAAGAGATCGCATACCACACAAGTGATTTAGTGATAAATATAGAAAAACATGTCCATTAAAATATAAATATGTCGGCGTAGGCGCTTGAGCGCCGCCAATAATTATATAAGCTTTTATCAATTGCTACACAAATCATACGGCACGTCAAACTCTTCTATTTAGTTGTTTTGTTGCGTAACTTATTTTAGAAATAAGCAGACATTTGCCATATAACATTGTGAGCAGTCGTGGCGTAGTTGTAAAGGCCTCGATTTACGTTACTCTAGGTCGCGGGTTCGAACCCAGGTAGATCCTGTACTGTGACAGCACCGTAACTTGAGAGATTGAAGCAACTTCAGCACTCGACTCGTGTGTGTGTGAACAGCCTCCGTAGATCTCCCTGCAGGAGACCAGCCACCGTAAGCATTATACAAATAAACTGTCCAGTGGTCTAATGGGTTTTTTAAATTTATTTATAGTAAGAACAAAATGGAATTATCCATTCATATAATATCAACCGTGAACAAACACCGATTGGGTCCTTAAGGTGTTTAATTTATAACTTAAACTCAACTTTGATTTAACTTAGCTCTAACTTGGCGCGTGCATTAAGTTCGGAACTAATTAAACTGTGCATGATTTAAGTTAGAGTTGAATTACTTATCTTTCGTTCAGAAATCCTGAATATTCCTAAATTACTAGTGTCATAACGAAGTAAATTTACCATAAATGTTGTCAATTTATAATTTGGAAGTACCGAAGTGCGTTATTCATTCATCTAGCTTAACTGGGAGTAATTTTAAGAGTTGATTTAAGTCCTCTTCCCCTTGTATGGGAGTGGGATAGATGAAGATGGATGGATTCTTGTCGAGGATAACTTTGGGTAGCGGTCTCTTAACACTAGATCCGCTTGCTCGTTTGCCATCTTGTTCCATAAAAAAGAAACATAGGACTGCTTACAGAAGTGAAAACTTAAAACAGATGGGAAGACGCGACAATAGTCCCAGAGTAAATAAATAATCAACAAAAAAGAACCCAAAAACAGGAAAAATAGATAAAAAACGTTGAAACGGTTCCAATTTAAAATAATGCATGTTGGACATGTTCCTCACGTGAACCTATGAGATCTTACCCCAAAAATACCGTCTAACGCGGTTGAAGTTTTCACTTCATAAAATTTCAATCAAATCCTCATTCAAGTGAGACATTCCGTTTGCCAATTAGTTTAATGTGCAATATGCTTAGTAAATTAGTATGTGAGGCATGCTGGGCCCCTAAACAGTCGCGTCCGCTCCGCTTATGGGCGTGTTCATTGTCCTAAGTACCAATTGCCCATTGGCTGGCTGAAGGACGATTTTCAAAGTTCCCCGACACATAATGGATTTTCTTCGTTGTATTGATTAATCTATGTTTATTGTTATTGAACATTTGGACCATGAGACAATACAATGACCTCACGTTGCAAAGGAGTTATACTTCTTCAGTGAAAAAAACCCCCAAAAGTAACTAAAAATCATATCCCGTGCGCAAATGCTCTTGGTCAAGTAAATACATTAAATTCAATTGGTAACTGCTTAATCTAATAACTTGAAATTATAGGTAAGTCAAACTGTTGTTGTTGGTTGTCATGGTAACACCATGAAGTTGGTGCTTTCAGTTCTAATCATAGTGAAAAAAATTTTTTTTTATAAGGAACACAATAGCACTTGACCACTGTCCCTGATGTTAAGTGGTGATGTGGTCGAACGATGTAAATTGCAACAGCCTATCCACTCTTCTCTTGAAGGTACACACGTCCTAGTTGGACGGTCACACTGAAGCTGGTAACTTGTTTCAATCCAAACGACAATTCGAATCGTTTCGTTCGAACTTCAAAAATTGAGGAAAAGAGGGTTTTCCCCCTCTAGTGAGAATGAGATACACTAGACCGTACTCATCGGACAATACGCAGAAGTAAGAAGAAGTAAATATTTCTACTTGAGAACTGTATTCTGTGAGGTAGTTGTATTTCTGTTGACTTGACCCATTTGTGCTACAGCTGGGCTCGCTTTATTGTTAAAGTTAAGTGCTGTTTTTGTGTCAGTACGAACTACTTCTAGCTTACACTAGCTTTTTTCTAGTAGACAAATAAAAAATAATATATATATATATATATATATATATATATATATATATATATATATTACCCCGACACATAATGGATTTTCTTCGTTGTATTGATTAATCTATGTTTATTGTTATTGAAGAAAATAAGGGGTAATAGGTTGTCCCCTACCAACGCTGCCACTCACTTTTGCAACATACATTTGTTTCGTTATTCTCTCTTCATTCATCCTTCCAACATGCCCCGACACCGAAGCATACCTATCTCAATTATCGAGTAGTTATAATTCTCGCATCTATTTCTATTCTACTAATGAAGGGTGATATAAGGAGTACACGTAACCGACGAGCATGTATGCGTAGATTTATGAATGAAGAAGAAGCGAGAGAGGTGTGCCAGGATCACGCCAAATGGAAATCCATTATCGCTGCCTACCCCTCTGTGTTACGGGCGTGAGTTCATATTTATTTATTTATTTATTTCTATTCCTTGCATAAGAGGGGGATATCGGTGCGGGTGTATATCATTCCGCTACGGCGCTCGTAATCAAGGTATCGATCGGTGGCTTAATAAGGCCGGGACAGGATCGGAAGGAAAAAACGCTAAAATTACGAGATGGACCGATCGTGTTACGGGCGTCGGCAAAAACTGAGCGAGCGCACGGCGGCGTACGAGACCTGTTGTTGTCCACTTGTGTGTGCTCGCCTTTACACCCACGTTATTGCAGCGGCTACGCAAAAAAAGACCGCAATTTGACCTTCAAAGGATGCTTATACTTTTTTTGACAAGGGATGTAGCTATTTGTGTATCCATAAGATAAATTATGAGTAGTTATTTCCCACTGTTTTTTTTTAAATTATTAATCACCTGGAACTATTGAATACTGCGCCCGGGTTTTATCTAGGACCTCACACATTAGAAGTACTTAATCAGGTGTGCGTGTCTTCTTTTTTCACGAAATTTTAATTTCCGACTCATTACATTCATAACTCGAGGGGCAATCAATGTTTGACACTTACTCGCAGTGTTAGGTTTGTCAAATTTTTATTCACTAGCTCTACTGTCAATTCAAATGACATTTGACAGCCAACTAGATATTTTATTCGTTGATCAACCTATAAGAAATGAGGCGTTAAACTTGTGTTTTTATAAAGATACGAATATACTATATTTATAAGAACAACGAAATAATAAGTTCTGATTTGGTTGTTCAGGTATCTTGAGAAATGTCGTATCGTATCCGTTCCGTGACTTTAAACGGGACTCATCAGTTGTAAGATGGTTGCAGTGGTGATCTGGAGGCATACAGGGCGAAGCTCTGTCTCCCCTGACAATGCGGCGTACACATTACGTGATTTTTGTCTTTACATATCTTTATATGTCTGTTATCTGTCTATTTAATTTATAAATATATAAAATAATTAAAGTTTTAAGCAAAGTAATACTCATAAATAGCTTATGTACAAGAAGTTTGTAGATTTATTTTAATAATCTTGACATTTATAGACGTATTTTTATGTTCGTAAATTCAGAGACGTGGCCTCTAAGAGTATCCCTCAAAGAGAGGAAAGAACTGAACTGCCCCGTGATAAAATCAAACATGGCTTAGAAGATTTTTGGGATACCTTATGCCACAAACGAATTATTGAAGCTATTATATATTTTTATTTTGCTTTCGGAAAAATGCTGCCGTGTGTTGCGCACCACGCACGTAGCTTATGATATTCAGCGTACGCGCGCGTCGCAAAAAGCAGACGCCGCCATTTTGGACGCGCGCGCGCACTCTCCGGTTATTACGGGAAATCTTATGTTAATTACAATTATATACTCGTACACCGCACCGAAGACGGAACGATACTTCGATAGCACAATGCCATTCAAAAATGGGTCGTATTCTCTTTCGATAACGACGGATTTAGCACATTGTTTATCGACAATCTAATTGCGCACCGTATTGCCTAGTGTTGCAAGAACCGTCACATACGACGCGCGTGCAAAAACGAATATCCCATACAATTTTAATGCATTCGCAGGAATTTACGGGAGATTCCTACGACGACAGTTTGAAAAAAACATGTGTGGGCCGCGGCGTGTTGCGAATTTTGAATCAGCTTGCATCTAGTTTAATGTGGTATTGGTATTTTTATAAAGGGAGGGGACTAGAGTTACTACTGTAGCGATACGACACACCTCCCTAGGCTGTAGGCACTGCCCATGCATAAATCTACTAGTACATAAACCTTGGACCTCGATAGTGGGGTAAAAACTGCACGCACGTACTTTGAAAATGTTGCCAAGTATTTTAATTTCAAAGTAACATGTCGTATATATGCTGGCCGGTTCCTTGGGCAATTTGTGTCTCATTACAAAGTAATATTAATCTATTTGAAAGTATAATTATTTGTAAATTGCATCGTTAATAACTTCTTATGAATCGATTTATAAAATAAAAGAAAAATAAATTTTAAACGACATGATTTTTTAAAGTATTTTGTTGTATTATTGCATATATCTTAGTAATTAACCAATTAAGTTATTTTTTAAAGTTTCATCCATGTAGAACGCATATTAAGTTACACTTTGAATACTTAGACCAGCATCAAAGTAAGCCTTTTATGTTTATTTCATGTAAACAAAATACATCTGATACATTCTGTACCGGAATAAACATATTCCTTTTTAGTATTGAAAATGGCTTCATTTTGTGTCACAGCTTGATAGATTGTGATAAGAATAATTCATATAAGCAATCTAAGAGAATGGCAACATTTCAATTGCCAAAACAACAATTGGAACATGAAATAGGTTATTTCGTGTCCTAGGGAACGTGGGCACTGTTCGGTAGATCCCGGAGTTTTCATAACAACATGATTCTGGTCTTTCCTTCCTACGTGCCGGTGACTAGGTTTACAGAACAACATGCTTATGAACCTTTAACAACTTGACGCATAGCACAACAAGATAGTTACCAAAACTTGCGGAATCATTTTAATTTACTATACGAATGACTAAATTAACAGAGGTGTAAAGCTTAACATTAACTTTAACTTAGATTAGCTTACCTTTTAGATTTGTGGAATAAAATATAGATCGGTATGTTTAAAATTAAAAGAAAGCTTTCTACTATTAAGTGAATCCCAGAGTCACACACATTTTCAAGAAAATAGAGAGATAATCTTGAATAACTATTGGTTGGCTGCCACAATCAGAAAGAAAAAGGTCGTTGTTCTGACCTGACAGATTCACCGGGCTTGAGGCGGCAGAGCGCAGAGGGCGCCTAGCCTAAGCCTCTACGTTTCATCATAAGGATTCAAGGTTTCTCATGGAGTTGGTAACGACCCTCAAACATGAGGGTGGTATGAATAACATATTTAAAAATAGATTCTAAAATTGTAATGATACAAAACTTTCAAGACCTTAAATAATCTTTGTTGACATTACCATTCATAAATAGTGTTGTATCTTTCGTTGCATGAAAAGACGCACTTTTATATCGATCATTATTTTTATGGTAGCTAACGCAACAAGCGAATGAATGCAGATGCGTTGCCAAAACTTATTTTGAACACAGGACGAGAAAATTACAGAAATGGGAAGATGATTGGAATTGTGCCTCGGCCACAGCACTCCCACGAAACATAGAATACTTCTGCATCTCGCTTGTTTTCTGTCAGGAACTTATTGTAGTCATATGAGCAAGTGTAACTAGAAAACCCAGGTAAAAGACCCTTTTACTCTTAATAATGACTTAAGTTGAATATCTAAGAAGAAAATGTCTTGCGTCTCGCATGGAAATTGAATGAACAATACCATTATTGTACCCCTGTGTATACTCTTAATACTTCGATATATTAAAGCTCACATCGTCTCATCTAGGTAAAATACCTGGGTAGCTCTGAACCAGATTCTTATTTCTGATGATAAGAACACGAATAAATTACAGTATAAGACATCTTTTCACATACGAAACTCAAGTGACATTTGGGATAACATGAGAGAATACAGTCGGAAGTCTTCAAACACTGTTGAGCCTGTCACCGTCTTCTAAGCCTCTAAGCGCGATAGGTTGTCAGACACGTGTCGCTGAGACGGGTCGGCGCTGCCCGCCGCGCGGCACACACGTGACATGTACGGCCCCCCGATATGGTCTTCCATCGGCTTACTTTACTTTCGTGAGACATCCGCCGGACGCGCCCCGTTCGGTGTCTGTTTAGGCCTAGAGATCGCGGTCACGTGACTACGCGCATTTTATCAATAACACATTACTCATATTTTTTCAATATCCTAATTTAATAATTAAAATGCCCATGTGAGTTTGTTTGTTACGATTTAGTTTATAGCACTTTGTCAGGGGCACAGAAAACATGGGGTACAACGATACGAAAAACTCCAGCGGGAAAGGAGAGAAATAGATTGAATCAAATCTTGATTAATATTTACATTTTAAAATCATAATATATATGACAATGTGTCAATGTACTATGCTGAGATAATAATATATAATATATGTAAAATTACACCAGTGTCTATCTATTCTTGTTTCTTTAGGCTTGTTTAAAAGATGATTTGAACTGAACTGAAGGTGCACATAGATCAATTGTAAAGATTTATCGTGCTCTACTTAGGCTTCTATAGTTATATCTACCCACCTTGTTCATGTATGTATAAAGAATCGCTTGTGCCGATGAGAGACACTAAGTGGTAACTTTCAGAAGAGCCCTTAGTGAAGCACGTAACCTTACCTAACTACCTCTTGTAATACTTACCAAGATCACGCTGGGGTCAAATACAAAAACTTAAATCATTATTGTACATATTGTCCTTTGAATTTGTTAACTGTTATGGTGTAATGATGCAGGCCCAGTTAACAACACTGGTAGGACATCAGGTCAGGTCGTCAGGTGAATTGATAAGACTAGAAAGTGTTCAATACCATTTGTCTATTATTATAGGAATCGATAGAAATGCTAAAGCGAATAAAATGCAGATCAAAGTACCGGATATGAATTGAAGCATCGAGACGTTTAGCATGTGTCCCTGGCATACAAATATCTATGTATAACAAATTATTAATTTAATATTTCAATGTCATTCGCTATATTCCGATCCCGTTGGACGGCGACGTGCGTGGCAACCAAATGCGGACGGCTATTTTATTTATTCTCTCTTCCGGCACCGGCAGGAAGGACGTGTACAGTTACTTTCGCGCCAATTGCATAACAAGCGCCATCTTGCGGAAGGATGCACGCTAAAATGGCGCTGACCTGAATCTGCTATGAATTTCTACTTATTTTGATGTTGGTAGTCAAAAGTTGACAGTTATACTTACCAGTAAATCTTTGGTCGTGATCGCTGTGTTATCGAAAGCAATAGAATATAAATAAAAACAAGAGCATAATAAGACACGGATATAATCGGTATATATTTTTTGTATGAATGGGCCAGCTCGCTGTGAATTACCACGACCGAAAGACGAGCGTGTAGTACAAGTATGCTTCTGTGATTCGCCCATCCTTTTCTCTTCCCTCTCCCATCCTTTCCTAATAAGGATAGGAGGGAGGGGAAGAGGATTGATGAATGAGGTAAAGGAAATATCCTTTTTCCTGTCTGTATTATGTTCTATATTCTATCAATAAAGGTAGACAACCCAGCGGTCACAAATCTTCAGCTGACCCTCTTGCTCGCTTGCCACCTTCTTCCATGGGAAAATTACCGTAAATGTATCTTGAAATAAGACACCATGGTATTTGAATTATTATATACACAAAATATTCGTATTGTGGTAACACGCGGTGGTTCCCAAAGTGTACTATCGGATGATGCTTCCGTTCAGTGTAATGTCCGTCCGTCCGTAAATCTATTGATCTGTCCTTCTTACTGATCTGTACACGTGTCAAAAAACACTCAGAAAATGACTTCATGTAAACAAGTAAATTTGAATTAAAAAGGCTCGACTTTTTTAACACATTAATTATTTACTTTTAATAATGGGGGTCATACTGATGTCAATACAAATCTATTGACACCTGACTCCTTAGAATCCGTCAAGCCGTTTAGGCTAGAGGACCATACATTCACTCACCTCACATATACATACATACCCGCAAGAAACATAAGGTTCCATAGGGCAAAAATATTCCAAAAATTAAAAAAAATCAGCTCATTAGTGTCTCAAGAAACGTTTTTACAAAATTTCATGTTCCGCAACGTATCTTTGACATACTGCTATTTACCAGAGGTGAGTTGACCGTCATAAAGACTCTGGTGAGAGCTGGCCTACTAGTAACTCTTTCTATGACCATTCCTAAAATTTTTGTGACATAAATAATGTAACCGGTAGATATTCCATGGGCGAATTTACCGATTTAATTGGGTATTATATTTTTCAAAATATGCCACAGTCAACGTTAGGTATGTCATTTTAAATTAAACGCAAATTTTAATCAAATTGTAAATGGCAGCTCAAATTTGAGGTTACTTTTGACATTTAGGTCTTGGCGCACACGTCACAGGGAACTGACATAACATTGGTATAATCACATAAAAATGTATTAATGCTGACGAGTTTGTTTCGATGCGTCAATTTTGGGGACTACAAATGGGATTTGAAAAATTAGTTTTACATTGAAAACATAATTATAACAAAACGTTAGGCATTATAGAGTAACGAAACAAATTTATGTTGCAATAGTGAATGGCAGCGTTGGCAGGGGACGACCCAGAAGAACTTATATCGACCAGATTACTGACATACTAAAGAAGGGCGATATAAGGAGTACCAGTAACCGACGAGCATGATGTAGATGTATGGATGTAAAAAGAAGCGAGAGAGGTATGCGCCAAATGGAAATCTATTATCTCTGCCTACACCTCTAGGTTACGGGCGCGAGTGCATATTTATTTATTTATAGTCTAAATAGACATTACGCTGCAACCAGGAGAAAGGAAACAGAAAAATAGCGATATACGAGTAGTGACTATAAATAAAGCTCATGTACAAACCCTGGCACTTATCTAGATGTAATTTGGGATGGGAGAAAAGAGTAACGTAGGATAAAATAATCATGTTTTTGTTAAAAAAAAACTCTTTATTTCACAACAAACAAACAGAATTACGTACAGATACAAAAAAACACAAAAAATGAATGAATGACAATCAAGAACACGCTTTACAAACTCGCCTCGAATGTTCCCATCACAACATTACCATACCATCGTTGACGAGACCATCTCAAAAGGAAAGGTAAACAGCCAAGTATTATGTAACGGTGACCAAGCTCCATTTTGGGGCAGGGCAGACCGATGTACAAAGTCCCAGTGTACATAAAAGCACATCTTTAGAGTACCACTTAAGGTCCTCCGCCTTACCGAGATGGGTGAGTCTAAATATGTCGCAAGTGGGGTAGGGTATCGCCTGTTCGTTATGGATTGAGTCCAAAATTATGGTCTCCGAGCGCTTAAGGAGATGCACGTGGTGTCTGACGCCGGGGTTTTCTTGCCTTGATGACATGCGTGGATCGAAAGTGTCTTATTGTATTAAGGTTTTATTAAACGCTGGATAGTTTGGGATAAAGGGTAACTAAATACTTTGACAGTTCTGTAGGCGTAGACTGAGGTTGATAAGCCTGCAAGTAAGATCTTTTGATCTTAAATGCCACAAGATATGATAATGGCGCCTTACCGGGGCGGGTCACTAGTTATTGTGTATAATTATATCAAATAATTTTTGTAAAATGCAAGTAGGTAATAGGTTTTACAAAATGTGTCATACGTAATTGGTATTTATTATCTGTGTTATTTTAAAGTGACTTATAAATAGTCAATCATAAACGAATGATTGACTATTTATAAGTCACTTTACATAAACGAATTTTACAATTTGGCGACAGTTTATAATATACTTAGTTGGATTTTAAATTGATACGCGAACACTCCGTGTTACAACGTGACTGCCACTTGAGTTCATTTTTTTTCACATCCCAAAAGTGCTCAACATTTCAATAAAATGTTGGATATACATAGAAGTTAAGGAGAAGCGTGGTGCTATATACTAGCGATCCACCCGGATTCGCACGGGTTGCAGATACTTCCCATAAGCAACTTCATCTGCTGGTAAAAAGCATATAAAAATAGTACAGTGTTAAGGTATCTTTCAAACTGGAGCCGGCAGTTGTGTTAGCGCAAGGCGGTATTACGAAACAACAACAAAGTCCTTGCGTGACGCAACAGCCAATTAACACGACTTTTGTCAATTGGAACAAAGTTTGGTGACCAATTCGCATCACCAAATACGTTGTTTGACCACACAATTTGGTGACGCCCGATATGGCGCGTCGCTTTTTGTGGCAACCCTCTAATTATTTTGGAACTAATTTCGACACATACGTCACTTGACATTACCTTGTTGTCAGAGGGAGGGAGAGCTCGGAAACATTTCTATGTTAGTTCCATGTGGATGGGTCGCCTGTTTATCAATCTATTTATATCTACTGCTTCATATCTTCTATTCCATATTATAAAAGTCGATATGTGTGTATGTATGTATTTGAGGCGCCGGAGGCCTAATTCTAGTTCTCTCCCCCTTCCCACCCTTTTCTTATAAGAAAAGGAAGAAAACTTGACGGTGGAGGGGATGTGTAGGAATTGGAAATAACCATTTTCTGTATGTCCTCTGTCCATTAAAGGTGGGCAACGCATCTGTAACTCATTAGTTAGTTGCAGATGTCTATGTGTAGCGATCACTTGACATCGGGTGAACCGCTTGCTCGTTTGCCACCTAGTAATATAAAAAAAATGTATGTTCCTTATAGACTCTGAAACCGCTCGACCTATTTCTATGAAATTTTCAGATTGACGTAGTAGGTGTTCCTATGAAGTTTGGTAGCGATCGGATTACCATAATTAGTGGTAGCCGGGCGAAGCCGGAGCGGAAGACTGGTAGTCACAGAGAACATATTTCGAAGGATTCCTATTTGCCTGTTTTCTTATATATTTTCTTTCATAAAAAAATATTAAACATTTGTATGGAAACATTTATTGACATTATTTCTTCACCATTCTTAGCTCTTATAGCTCACGACAATCGAACCCGGGACCTCATGGTTATCAATCCTTACCCATTACCGTCATTACATAGTTCTGGTTAGTTTACAATACTTTTTAATGGTATTGTCTTTTAAGTATAACTGCTAGCATATGATAAATAAAGACGACTGACCTGATATAGATAATATAAATTACATTATGTTTAATCTGTGCATTTAACTGTCTATCATACGATCACAGAACACGTTTAGTTACACCGCTCAGAGTGTTGACTAACTAATTCAGAGTGCGCTGTCGTTGCCAAAACACTATGTTTATTAGTGTTCACGAATCAACGCCCTCTTAACTGCTGTCTACCCTTTTTCGGTTGTTTACGATTGAACCGGGAAAAGGAAAATTTGCCATTTTTAGGGAAACTAGATCTTAATGTAACGGCTTACTGACGTGTTCAATGTAACGGTATGGCTGAGTCGTAGTGGCCTTTTATATTTATAATCAATTCAATTTAAAAACTTAAATAGTCAAATGATGAATAAATGACGTAGACCAGTTGGTACTTGGTATAGGACTGATTATAACCAAATTTATATTAAATAAAAACAGGCTAAGTGCGGGTCAACTCACAGAACCCGTCACGGATCTGGCAGAAGACCCAAGAGCCAGATAACCGGAATATATCGCGGACGTCAGTCTCTACGAGATTGGTATGGCTCCCAAAGAATTGAAGAACAGTAAGGCACCGGGAGATGATGGAATCACAGCCGAATTATTGAGTTCAGCTGGAGAACCAGGTCTTAAAGTTCTCGCATGAAGCAGAAGTATACCATCAGGTAAGTTCGTTAGCTTGTTCGCCTCTTTCT
The DNA here is from genome assembly GCA_029849275.1 of Papilio elwesi. Taxonomy (NCBI): domain Eukaryota; kingdom Metazoa; phylum Arthropoda; class Insecta; order Lepidoptera; family Papilionidae; genus Papilio; species Papilio elwesi. Next base: position 10,653,711 of record CM056697.1, read on the forward strand.
ACCATGTTTACACGTAATAGTTATTTTAAAAGTACCAAAATACCCAACTGATTATTGTCATTTCAGATTAACCTTCACTGTATCTGTAAACAATAATACCTTTCAGAACTGTAAGTGTTCATGAAGACACATTCGATAACTTATTATCGCCATAAAATAGTTCGCAGTTAGCAAAAACTTTCGCTATAACATGTCTCCAGACTCGTAAATTCGGCAAAACAAATACATGAAAAATAAACGTTCACACAAACAAATGGAGCGTAATAAAATAAAAATGAACGTGCATTGCCAACGTGTGGAGGGAGAACTTCGTCCATCTTTGTTCCTTTTGTTTGTGGTAATGGTTCTTGGGCGCGACATTGTCTATGATCCACCAAGTCGCTCTGTCGTATGGATATTGAAACCTTTTCCAATTCTCTATCGATCCGAAGCCAGGACTCATTCGTTTATCACAATAACATATTTGGAAAACTTTGACAATAAATGAAAACATATATATGTCTGTTGACATGTTATTCTCAGTTCTGTTAAAACATCGAATATATCAATTAATAATTTATAATTTTAACTTCTTAAAAAAAATAATTATAATTTCCTGAATCATATTTCATTGATTGTATCTACGAAGTGGTGGTACAACAAATTCTATCACTTAAGTTGTAATAAGCTATATTTAACAGTGGTAGAGTCCTGTGAGTGGTAGGCTCGACCGGTGAAATACCACGACCTCACAGAAGACACGCGTGAAATAGAAGTACTCTGCGTTTCGTCCGGTGAGTGAGGTGCCGAAGGCTTGATTTCAGTCCTCATCCCCTTCCCACCCGTTCCTCATAAGGGAGATAGAATGGGAAAGGGAAGAGGATTGGACTGGGAGGGAATTAACGGGGAAAGTAGTGGTAGTAGTAGTAGTAGTAGGGGGCTACTTTACCGCAACTCCACGACTAGCGCGTATTTTGCGAGTGGGCGGGACATGGATCACTCCAGCTTGCCCAACTCCCCGAAGAATCCCAGCAACCCCTTAATGTTGCCGATTATCTCCGGGAGCGATCCCAGCGAACCAAGATACTAAACCCTGTACTGGGACACTGCAGGACAGTATAGCATGACGTGTGACGCCGTTTCCTCTTCCTCCATACACGCTCTGCAAAGAGGGCTGTCAGTAATTCCTAAGTTATACAGGTGTTTATTGAATAGGCCGTGTCCTGTGCACGCTGCCACGGGGAAAAAGAAATATTATTTTTCCTGTCTATGTCCTCCTTTGTCCATTAAAGGTAGGCAACGCATCTGCAACACATTTGCTTGTTGCGGGATGTCTATGGGTAGCGCTCACTTATCTTCAGGTGACCCGCTTGCTCGTTTGCCACCTTATTCCATAAAAAAAAGTTATGTACAATGGAGCTTATCATAACTTAAAAACGAGGTATTTTTAATTCTATCATCACATGTCCTTACTTGACGGATTTTTGGCCAGAAGGTACCATGACTGATCCGTATTAAAGTTCTTAAAACATCCTCGGATATTGACCAGCCACTTGTTTCTTGTCATGTCACATACATCAGGCATTTATTACTCGCGGTTCCTTTTCGAGCTTCACTAAGCTCAGGACATCCGTTAATCGGTCGATGAACTTTTGTTTTCGTCATCGAAAGACCCTAAAATCCCCCATTTAAAGTAAAACTGCGTGGTCCGTGAACGGAGCAAGTATACCTACTGCCTACACTAATCTCGGACAGTTACTTTGCGACTTTATTGGTGGATTTATTTCGAGATTTGTTCGTTCATTCTTAAAGTAGTATACAATAGATATCTATCATAGTATGATTTAATCGGAAAAAAAATCGGAAAGTAAAAGATATGTAAACAAAGAGCTGGTAGTCACTCAGCGACCCAGGTATAGCTGGAAACATTGAGGAAGACCTGCATTAGCATTGAGCACAAGACTGGTGGGAAACGGCGCTGGATCGACCAAAATGGGGACTCGTACTGTCCGAGGCACACTTTGGGCACTGCTCTACACTACTTATGTTGGTACAGCTACGCTAAGGTGATATTGAGAGAAGGAAAATGTAAAAGTGCCTGGGGTTTCAGTTACGTTAACGTAACATAAATTATTCGCAATAATATTTCTCTTCCTAGGATCGAGGCAAACCTCCACCGAGTATGACTTCCGCATAATAGAGTAACATGTATCGTACCTCGAATAGACACAATTATTTATGTTCGTTTTTTTTTCTTTTAAACAACGTTAATTTGTAAAGTTAGAAAATGTTTTCGTGTTCCTTGTGACGCTTTAACTCCTTAAAGACTCAACTGTTCAAATTCTGCACACACGTTGTCAGGAAAATAACAATAATTTTACCTTTCATCCCGAAAGTAAAACGATTCCCGAGGTGCATACGTTATTAATATCGGTTGCTATGGTAACGTTTATTGTCTTGACAATAACTGTTTGACACATTTGACCTTTAATTGGAAATTATAATACGTGGAATCATGTAACTAAATTTTCCAGCGTGGAAAATCAGAAGCGAATGTGTGCCGCGGGAAAAGTTAGTAATTTTAATACATTTTAAGCAAGTGGATGTTCTGAGAATAAAATTGACTAGCTAAAAGGTATAGTAATAAAAAAAATGAAGTATTAAAAGTTGAATGAAAAATATACATAAAAATGTACGTATGAAAATAAAACGAAATGTTAATAATAGTTACTTACTTAATAAAATTTTGTATTGTGTCTGCGATTGTCATCGTAAAATGGGATCATTTTAAAACTCATTTTATGAGAAAAAATACTACGAATTCAAAAGTAAAATTGCGAACTAAATAAAATATATGTAAAAAAAGACCGTACTTTTTTTAAAATTTATTATTCATTTATTTAAAAGGTTCACAGACTGGCTGGGACGTTAAACTATACGTAAAAATAAACTTAAACTTTCCTAACAGTACATCCATAGCCTGTGAACACAGCATTTAAACAGAGTTTTAATTTATTTAAAACTTTTGTGATCTAAAAGGTAAACTTATTCTTTCTTATCTTAAATCTTTCAAACAACGCAACGGATTTTGATGCGGTTTTCATTAATAGACAGAGTGATTCAAGAGGAGGGTTGATATGCATGCATAATAGTAGAGAAAGGGTAAGAATTTCAAAGAACTGTGATGTCGTAAAAACATATTTTGTGGTTTACACTGCAAACGCTAAACCCCTTAAATATCTAGTTAATAACTGTATTTACTAGATATTTAGGGGTTACTACTACTGAGTAGAAATATTTTTCCTATGTAATGAATATATTAAATAGGATTCTGCTTAGACTGGATAGTCGTAGTTTAAATTAAATTGCACGGCGGGTGAAACCGCGGGGCACAGTTAGTAAGACGCAAAAATACAAACTGGTGAAAAGCGGATATCAATTGCTACTGTCTGCCTCGATTATGTTCAAGGTTTAACACCACAAGAGGAACTTGTAGTACCATCTGTTGATATAATTTTATAAACCATGTTGTATATCAATAAAAATCTGAAGCGTTGCATCGATAGAACTAATATCAATAAGCTACAACAGATGGCGCTTTCGACAAAACTAATAATAAGCTCTACGATTTATGGTTCAGTTGCTATATTAAAGTGTTTGAGGAATTAATGAAATGTTAATAGAAGTTAAATCGTTTTACTTCTTTTTTAAGAGATTGTCTATTATAACCGACCTTATGTTTAAACGGACGATAGCAGAAAACCTAATATGAGCAAGCAAAATGTTAGTTCGCAATTTGTTGACAGTTATAACCCTCCCAGTTCGATTATAAACTCGCAACAATTCATCGGTCGGTGACAGAGTGAATATTTGTTTATTGCATAAGGTGACAAACGATAAAACGGTTCAGTGAGTGTGTTCTTCATTACTAAATCGTCGCGGTTATTTTGAGGTGCAATCTCTGACTTGTGAACGAGCTACCTCCACACCGCACTGACGTGAGCTTGTCTCATGCCATTACTCTTTGAAAAACAAACATCAAAACGATAATCTTAGTATATTCTACGCATATTGTATTTCAGGCTAACATAACCCACTGGTGTAACTTTCCAGACAGACATTAAATAGAATCAAATTAATAAAATAACGCCCTTAATGGAAACTCGGTCATGACCCGACGTAGATCGACGCATGTGTTATTTATAAGGTCTTTCACCTAGTGCCAGGGCTTTTAGGCTGCTAGTCTAGGTTATATATCGAACGCTTAAATATAATACCTGCCTAAACTGCTTTACTATATTTGTTTATGTTACGTAATAGAATATTTAGTTGAATACACACATGAATATTGAATAGGTTATTGGAGCGTATAATTAATTTATAATAATACAATATATTACTTCATAAGGACATGTAACGTATTAACAGAACTCCGTTTTAGGTTGAAAGGTCCGAAGGGGCTAAGAAAAAGACATCTCAATTATCTAAACGCAGTTTTAAGGGACAAGAAGTTCACATTGCTTCCTAAACCGACAACTCACTTGCAGATCCTCTGTTATGAATGTTCATGGATAACGGTGATCATATTAAAGTATAACACACAAGAAATAACATTATCCTAATCAGTTAAATAGGTGGCGTAACTAAGAATTTAACTCATCATTTATGGTTCAAGCGCCTGATGAAATATTATAGCAAATATTTTATTCCACAAATGTCTAAGATAACAAGTGAGAAATAGTCGTAAAGATAAATGCAAAGGATGTATGTATCACGAATATTTTCCAGCTGTAAAACATTATTTTGCAAGAATTTTATACACCAATTTAATAATATCTGTTATCCATACTAATTTAATATAAAAAACAAATGAGAAAGTGCAGGCTCTTTGAACCTTAGAATCGAAAAACAAAACAATAAAACAATATGCTAGCTTACAATTGTAATAGCCATAAACCGATCGTAGATAGAATACGTACGGTGGTGTAAAAGTGTTTACCTTTTTAAAATCGCTGCGTAATTCGCACAGTAACATTTGAAATAAGTTGCTATTTATTATTTTCAGGTGTAATTTTTTAATTTCGGTCCTATAAGTTATCCGTTTCGTGTTGTGTTGTTGTCATTACCATGGGATTTCACTGCCGAAAACATTCACATTAAACGTATTGTCATCTCAGTTTTTTTTCAGAGATAAAGATAGAAAGAAACCTTGCAATGCGACAACATTTTACGCCAGTGGAAACCCACGGTTAGTCTGCTTGTTGTGACCCATTTGACGAACTGGTAATTTAATGCACAGTTTCATTTTCATTGCATTACTAATATTAATTCCACGTAAATTTTAATTTACATTCAAAATGATAGCAGACTTTATCAATGTAACATATAATACTGAAATCGATTCAAAACTAGTGACATGCATTTAATAACCAATGTAACAAGACATATAACCACTATTTCATGACCCCACAGCTAGAAGTTTTACGATTGAAGTTTAGTCTAACTAACGACCTGGATATATTGGTAGGTTGAGTAATTCAAAGCAGTGGGTCGAAAGGGGTGGCTGTCTATGCATTATGTAGGGGGCAATCAATGGTAGGTGTTGGTCGATGATTTGGCCAAACTGTGGCATTGTCGAATGGCATGGAGTGTCTATGAGTTTATATTTTTATTTTGAAACATAGAACAGCTTATAAACAAGGCCCGCTTCTTCTGCCCTTCAGTATTATACATATATGTTTATATAAATAAATTGTATAAAATTTTAAAAACCAAAATTATTATTTTAATTCTGTAGCATAACGTACGTAAGGAGAAATTGCTATAGTTAAATTGACAGGCGCTTAAGTTAAGTTAAATTGTTTTTAGAAATTCAATTTTTAGAGATCATATCCTGAGAAGGGAACCCGATCATAAGCTTGAGTCATGATGTGCTTATAAGATTGGCTTCAGTGAGGACAAAAGATAAAACAGTGAGTGGAGTACAGGCATATAAGGAACTTTTCGTTAACATTACCTATCCATAAATAAGTTCTAAGCAGAAATATGCATCTTGAAAAGGAGGTTGAGTAGGTTGAAGGTTGTTTTAGTGGTAAAAGCACTGAGAACATATACAGCTTTTTCCAAATTGAAGATTGTGTACTCGGACTAGAAAATAAAGGCTTAATTGAAGTAAAAGTATTTAAGCTAATCGCTCTTGTAACGGACGAGCTAAATAAATAGTTAAGTACCCTCAGGTCAAGTAGTCGTTAAATAAAAGAAAATCGATAGCATCCTGCGAACGTAGCCAGTGACTTACAAGTCCGTAAACAAGATTTGTTTGGGAACAAAAATAAGACTGTAACAGATAGCCCGAAACTTCCCTAAAACTCCATCGCTAAATAATGAAATGCCTCCTTCCTTATCTTATCCATATGACCCATAAAACAAATACGAAAGTTATTATCGTAAATATTTTTTTATTTTACTGAAACACCAAAAAAACAGATAATGCGTCGGGAAAAATAAAATTGTTCTTGTAAGAACTACCGATATTTGTTATTTACCTTTCATAACAATTTGAAGTGGACAGTAAATGTTACTTTTTTAAGACTGACTTGTCACTGTTTGCCTGGAGGCTACAGCTACACCGGCCTCGAGGCGGCAGGGCGAAGAAAGCGCGTAGTCCGCCTTAGTAAATGTTAGTGAAGAATAAAAATAATAAATAATTTATTTCGAATTAAATTACAAAAGATACAATTATAATAAAATCGATATGCAAAATTTCTAAAGTAGATAAAAATAAAGGCAACATAATATCAAAAAGTCTACAGATTAAAATTAAATATGCTTAAAATTAATTCGGAAAATATATTAGTTATTATGTCAACTACAAATTGGAATAAATAAAAAATTAGATGTTTCAAATAAGATACGTCAACACTAAATATCATTTTAATTAAATTCTTTTAAAATAAAATAATCAAGACTACATTAGTATGTAGTGTAGTACGTGTTAGTACACGTAGCTAATTTTTGAAACATGATCCATGAAAGTTTCATTACCCAGACTGTTTATTTATTATGTATACTTCCCCCTGTATGTTCGGATTATGTTTCAGGTCCATGTACAGTTATTGCATTTAAAATTCAAACACGCCAGAAGGCTATGGACCTCCTAATATTGCAGCAATACCAACTTAACACAGTTCTACGTCATTAATTGTAGCTACACGCGTCTACGCTGATGCTACGCATCTACAAGGTCTCTTTCATACCGAGAAAAGACTTACATGACCTCAATATTTTTTTAAATATAATACAAGCTGAACCCTACGGGTTCACCCGCCGTGTTTTAATTTAACCATGATTATTCAGCGTAAGCTGAACCCTACTTAAGTCAACTTATACAATGAATTATTCTTATTTCTCCATACAAACTTCCATCCCCTACCTTAGGCCTTTGGGGGTTATAGAAAAATCCTTTCCCAGTGCTCACCTACGTAGTAACAGAAATCTGGATGCAAAATTTCAGGTCTCAGGTTCAGTAGTTTGGGCTGTGTATTGATAGATCAATCAGTCAGTTTCTTGTTTTTTAGACATAGATTTAAAATTATCTGTAAAAAAATATGCGCTCATGTCTGTAACCTAGAGGATTAGGTAATAGTACGAATAGAGTACATTTAAGCACACATACTAGTCCGTTACGGGTACTCCTTAAAACGTTAAAGATTTTGAACGACGAGTTAGTACGAGAAATAAAATTTATGAAATGATTAAAGTACAATATGTTGTTTAACTCTAACTTCTTGTACTTATCTGTGGTTCTTATTTCTTCCGAATATTATTGTCTTATGGCGCGATTTTATTTCGCTTCACGTATTACACGTGAGCACTTGTCAAAGGAAGGGGACTCAGTTTTTGCACCTATCGTGACACCTCTTGTGGTTTAAGTTTTGACTGATTGTTATATGTAATCGTATATAGTGTCTATAGTATTGTTTAGTGGGAATCGTAGGCGTAATAGCACATTTATGCCTTAAAACATCTCTAAGATGCGTGTTAGTGAAGTATTTGTCATAAATAACAATATGTGAAAGTTACTAATTTATTAGCATGTTTCATCTCCACGGCTTTCCCTGTCATTGCCACCGGCAGGCTTGGTCTTTTAGCTTCCAGTGTGCCAGTTACTCTGTACAAGCATTGTTAGAGTCCTGAATGTGTGTGACTCTACATGTTTTGATACTTTAGACGTAAAACAAGCACAATGTGTGTAATAGAAATTATCCTAAAAATAACGACACTACATACAGGTTGAATTTGTTTAGTGGGCCTCCATGGCCAAATCCTCAACTATGAAGAATAAAACACACTGTATTATTTTAATATAATAAATAAATAAAAAATCTGGCATATGGCAAACTTAGGAAAAGAGCTAATTAACAAATTAATTTTTAACATTATTATTACTTAGTTTTCCGAGACCCAAGACTTCTTTGAGTACTTTCCGTTCCTCATAGCTTCTTTTTTTAGTTTATTAGGATTTCTTTAGTACAGAAATATTTTTTGAAATCAGTCGCAAGAAATCAATTCAAATAGTATCAAGACGCTTAAATTGTGTAACATGCCACTATTGCTTACTGAAAGTAAATGTGAGGTGAAAATAAAACCTATAATATGAAAGCAATCGGATAGTGCCGCCCACGACACGCGACGCGCCGCACGCCTGTCTGCATTGCATGGCACTAACATCCGGTCCATTTTTTCAGTCAGTGTTATTATTCTTAAGATAGTTAATATTTAAAAGAAAAACTAAGGCCTCAAGAGCACTTATTGTTATAGATAGATTTTCAAATGATATCTTCCGGTATTTCTATAGTGTTAAAACATCAGCAGCTTGTTGTTGAAAATGTGACAGTCGAAGTTCCTGGATTTACTCCCCTGGATTATATAGTCACAGAGTAATATACTTTCAAAGAACTTGCCCAGAAGAGTATTCATCGATACTGATCGATAACTTCTGAGTCACGCAAGATTTTTTGCAGTGCTAAAATGTTTATAGAACGTCTATATGTCTGTATGTCAAAAATTGTTTAACCGCGTACATTTCCAAGAATATACGTAGGAATTGCTTGATTTAATTTTCCCATCTCCATTTCACCATGGGATAGTTTCCACAATTCAATGTCCAACGAAATGCGTTATCAAAAAGTTGCCAGCACAGTCGAGTCAGTTTGTGTCTATCAATGACGTGGACATGTTGAAGCGAAGAATGAATATGCTCATGCCAATAATATTTTATATTAAAGATATGTTATACTCGTACAAAATCACCGGTCGAAGTGTTCCAAAGACAGAGACAGCAACATTCACAAATGTCAAATGGTGTGAAAAGGATAGCGTAATTAAAATAATAAGAGAAAAGAGGACAGCTAGCGTTTGTCGCATAAATGTAAACACATGACGTAATCTACAAAAAGGGTCCTAATTAGGACACTTCTGAGTCTTCACTTTTCGAATGCTAATAGCATATTTGCTACTTTTTGTATTATATTATTGGGTCATTTATATTTTTGTTCATTTAAAAATGTCCAATATTAGTGCATTAGCACTCTTATGACATCTCTTCATTCTTTTTTAAAACCTGTGACGCACGTGTAAGCGCTTTCGTAAACGTTCACAGTTGACGAATAAGGTAACTGGAATTAAATATGAACATGGTATAAATTGTCACATTGCCTTGCATTCTTACATGCCAGCTGAAAGTTCTCACGATAAAAAATGCATTCCTTTTTCGATCAATTTGCAGTGAAGGTTCAAATAACATTACAACAATTCATCTCACACAGTTTGTAGCCTAATATTTCCACTACACAATATACTGTACACACTATATACGACTACTTATAACAATCGGTCAAGGCCCGGGCCTCAAGAGGTGTTGTCGACCGTAATTTACTGTAAAAGTACACTTTGAGTCTACATGGTGTTACAATTCTACGAAACCTTTTTTTTAAAACTGATTTATCGATGTAATAAGTTACTGGCCATTCGGATTTAAAAAAGTTCGACGGATTAAAAAAAAACGTCCAGCTCGCCTCGCCGGGGAATTGTAAGCGCGATCCCATCACTCGGAAACAAGGGGAACTGGATGGATTGCCGGCGATATTTCCTGATTAGTCTGCCGCGGCAATCGTTCGGACGGGGATAAAAAAATAAACAACAACCCGCCATTTTTACTACGCCACGCCACTGCGTACAAATTTATTAATTCTTTTTTACATATGATCTAGCTACCATAGATATGTAACACCATTGTAGATGTATGGTAAAAGTAACGTATGGCATAGACTTATGTATACATATTTATTTTATTAGGTCGTAGTCACACTGATAACGATAAGGCCTTGGATACACTGGAGTGTAGCATGCAGTTAATAACTTACTTTATTAATTATTATTATGTTTTCTTTTCATAATGACTATATGAATCATTAAGTCCTCCCTTCCTTGCTTCCAGCCTTTTGCTACTGCTGGACGTAGACTTCCCTTCTTTGACCATGTCGTCGGTCCATCGTATGGGAGGCCTACTAACGCTTCGTCGACCTGAAGGTGGCTACCGATCGGCCCCATCGGCAATCAGTTCTGCGAGCAATATGTCCGGCCAATTAAGTTTTTCAATTCTTCAGGCAATGTCAGTCACTGTGGTTCTGAGACTTCGAGCATTGCTCGCAGTTTCGCATGATTTTATTATATATTGTCAAGTAGCACAGCAACTTATTGACAGATCTACATCTTTGTCTCGTATTTTAGTGGTATAACAAAATACGGCAACTAATTGGGTTATACAGGGTGTGAATATTTTTTACTTTACATCGTGTATTCAAGTTTACTTTGTGAATAGTGATCAAACGAACAGTGTTAGACATTTTACTAGAATGGGTTGCGGGTCGTCGGGCCAAGTGATATCAAGTACTGATACTAAAGCTATGAATGGGAAGCACGTTGCCAATGGTCACCATGACGATGACCTGCCGACTGTTGTTCTACCCGACTCGCCCGTCAAGCCGAAACCTCGTGAGTACAATTACGTTTATATATATATATAATATTTGTTCTATGTTCTTACAGAATAGATGTAAACGGCCCCCCTTACATCTTTTCTGTAATAAGAGAGATAGTAAGAAACTTGACTGGGAAAAAATCTATTATATTTAAATATTAACATGTTAAAAAGTGCCATCTTGTGGGTGCAATTGTGCATTGTTGTTTATCTATGACAATAATCGAATAGTACCTTAAGATTTTGTTAGATGGCGGTATTATATATCGCATACAAAATATTTTTAACGAAAAAAACCGCGCGCTTAGTAACAATCGTCCAGTTAAGCTCAGTTGCTCAGGTAGATAACAAGTTTCAAATTCAGTTAGTTATAAAAATACACACGGTTAAGGCGACGAATGAATATCCAAAAGACTCACTAATGAACCGTTAATACACATAGATGTGTAATCGATTGTAATGGGTACCTATGAATGTGTACCGAAGCAAATTAATTGAGGGATATTGTTCCACTTGATCGCAGATCTCTATCTAATGGAAGTACCCATGGTCCTTTGAACGATTAAAGATTAAAATAAATAAAATTAAAAATCCTTTTTAGTTCTTACAGTTATAAAATATGAAACTTAGTACGTTGATTTATGGATGGAAATGGAAATGAGGGGCATAAGTAGCGAGACTGACAGACGAGCGATTGAAAATGATGACATTATGGAAAGGCCCAAGCGAACACACTACAGAGGTGGACCGCTGACGAGATGGGCGGACGATATCAGTACAACGGCTGGATTCAAACAGGGAAAAATGGGGTTCTTAAGAGGAGCTCTTACCCTAAGGACTTCTAGCAGATTGATAAGCTATGAAGAATAAGTTCCTAAAAATATTCATCCAAGAGTCATCGAAAATTACAATGTTTCATAGTCATCAACCAAGTATTGAATGGAAAGTTTTAACTAAACTTTATGACTAAAAACAAAATCTAAAATTATTTTTTGTATTCCAGCGGTTGCGTACGAGATACCAATAGAAGAGTTCAACAGTACCCGCACCACAGTGACCACGCCACCGCCACACCTGCACCGGCTTCTGCAGCCTCCCAGCGGAGACATCAGCCTGCCGCGTATTGAAGAAAAGCTCGCTGAAGCGGAGCAGAGAAGATTATCGGTGTGTAATCTCTCTATCCCTTTTTAGCAATACTATCCATTACGTCCCCTATCTAGAATGCATTGTCAGCCTTTTTAGGGGGGAATCAATTAGAAAAAGGGAAAACGGGGCTGCGTTGGCAGTCGAAACGTAAATATCAAATCATGCCGGTTTCCTGCGAGGTGTACTTTCACTTCCTTCCCTCGACATCCGTGATGGATTCGGTGTCTTTAATACAGAAGCCGTCAACCTATTGTTTATTTTGCTATATCCTTTCTAACTTTAGAGCTTTAATGACTGCCCTAAACATGATCTGCCATTCAATTATCCTCGTGAACCATCTAGTACATAGAATACTAAGCATAGTTGTGATTGTAGATTCTCCAGCAGCGAGCAACTTCAGCACAAAAACGTGTCCAGAAAACAGTGAGGTCATTGCACGATGATGGTAACATCACTATATTACAGGTATGCAAAAGGTATATTAGTATCTAAAAAAATATTTCAATAAAACGTGTTATGTAGAAGGAGAGTAATGTTTTACTCGCCCATCCATTCCATTGTGACCATTGGTTAAATTGTGACCATCTGTTCCATCGTAACCATCTGTTCCACTCTGACCATCCGTTCCATTGTGACCTATAGACCAAACGGCTTCACCGATTTATGTTGTGAGATTAGAATGAGGTGTCATTAAATTCGTGTTCTTCTCAGGAGTGTTATAGGTAGCACGATGATGTGATGAATGGCGTAATCATACAGTGACCCGAGTTTTTTGGTTTTTTAAACTAACAATTATATTACTCGTTAACAGAATATATCTAGATAGATGTAAAGCCTATCTATTAATTCCATTCAATTTCGGGGGTGGGGGGGAGATTATTTTGAGCATGTTAGTATTCTTGAAGCTTATATAATTATAACTTTTTTGTTTCCAGAATACAGAAGGCAAGAAGCATGGACCGAACTCCTTGCCGATTCCACCGGAGCCTGCAGTTGGCGAAGATAAAAATATATGATAAAATTAATTATTAAATAATTTATTTCAGACTTATCGTGTATTTTTATTTAGAAATTACAACATATGCTAGAATTACAACAAAAAACGATTTGACGAAAAGTATACAGAAAAAAATTGTGTACCTCATTTTTATAACAGGAATTCGCTTCAAGAATGTATACTTTAGTTTTCACTTACACTTATGTGCATGCGACATGCGGAATAGGGATGGAAAAGTGCGAAAGAGGGGTGAGTTACAGTATTATCGAAGTTATACTTCTTTTAGCGCGTCTTATAGCGCGACACCTACTTCAAGGTGTTACGAACTTTTTTACATCGCGAGTTATTTAACTTTACTGCTATCAATTGTATTTAACGTATTTTTTCACAAACAAAGAGCTCGTCGAATAATAAAAAATATTTTTCTTCACACACACACGTCTTTTCCAACCGATTTGTTAGTTTATATTTTCTAATATTATGTATTTCGTATACAAAATATACAGTGTTTAGTGTGTAAGTGGGAGATCAATGAAAGCCTCGGCACGGAGGCTGAGCGCAGGCACGGGATTATCTCAAGATAAAGCCTACACTTAGCGCGGTTCTGTCCAGGCCGGGAGCACGAATTATACTTGAAAAGACGTAATGATAATTTTGGTGTTATATATTTAGTCTATATCTTACTATCTATCTTACTGTCACTAGTATTTACAATTTAAACACTAAGTTATCTATATTTTGTTTTGTTTGTTCCGAGAAAGGATCGACAACGTGGGCTGGAATCGTGTACTGACAGAACAAACCCACATATTATAATACTATTCGGTTGATATCAAATGAATTATCCTCAAGCCTCGCGGAGTCTCCGGGGGCCGGCAGATATGTAATGAATTTTAAATCCGCTCCCGCTTCGGAAACAATTTACTAGTCGCTACTTATTTCCCTCAGGGTGTACTTTCATTCCCGTTTTTCCTATTTTCCAAGTCCAAACCAGACGGAAAAAAAATTCTTCGTTTATTTTAAAATGATTAAAATGGTCTGTATTGAAAACATCGAGTTTTTACATTATAATTATTAGGTATGTTTCGTTTTAATATTTAAGGATGATTAAACATAAAATTGTTCGGTTCAGTGGCGGCTCAGGGAGCAGTGGCGGCTCAGGTAGCAGTGGCGGCTCAGGTAGCAGTGGCGGCTCAGGGAGCAGTGGCGGCTCAGGGAGCAGTGGCGGCTCAGGGAGCAGTGGCGGCTCAGGGAGCAGTGGCGGCTCAGGGAGCAGTGGCGGCTCAGGTAGCAGTGGCGGCTCAGGGAGCAGTGACAGTTGAGGGAGCAGTGGCGGCTCAGGTAGCAGTGGCGGATCAGGGAGCAGTGACAGCTGAGGGAGCAGTGGTGGCTCAGGGAGCAGTGGCGGCTCAGGAAATCTTCAGATAGGCCTAGGGGGTAATGCTGTGAAGTTTGATAGTAGTAGTTGTAGCAATCGGGTCAACATAATTAATGTTACCCGGGCGGATCACTAGTACATATAAAACTTTAAAATTACAAGCACATTTTAGGCGATGTCTAGACTGTAGACAGTGACGCAAGATGCTCGGATGTAAAGTCAGATACGTGGCGCTATATTTAGTAAGTTATGACAGTCTGATTACGAGCTGTCTCCAGCCGAGGTACTTTTGCCGCACTTAGATCGTTCACGCGAGAAATGGAGTCTTTAAGCGACTCCGTCTCGCCTGGATATGTTCATAACAGATGTCTCAGACATTGTAAGTTGATTAAAATTTACGCTTTACTATATCTACGTCAGAAAAAACTATTTTTAACTCAAGAACTCGTTGGTCATATTTGATATTGTAGCTCAGTACAGAAGTCCCCGTTGTTTCAGCCAACGTTAGTCCGCTGCTCATTGATCCCCTGCAACCCTCATCCGGTCGACTCCCGCAAAAGGTTGCGGGGGTTGGTCAAGGGATCACATCATCGGTCCATCTTGTGGGAGGCCTACCTACGCTGTGCCGACGTGTACGTGGCCGTCTAGGACCTTTCTGCGAGCCGGACCGGACTATTGCCACTTTAGGTTAGGTGTATTTTCTATATTATTTTAAACGATATTCTTACAAGATTCTTTTCCAGTAATATTTTATACTATAGATATGTATACAAAATCACCGGTCAAAAGTGTTCCAAAGACAGAGACAGCAACATTCACACGTGTCGAATGGTGTGATAAGGATAGGGTGATTAAAATAATTAGAAAAAATAGGACAGCTAGTATTTGTTACTTAAGTTACCTCGTTTCACAGCAAGATGTGATTTATGTAAGCAATGGTTTTAACGTTTAAATTCGTAAATTCCAAAATAATTTAGAAGAATAACTTTTTCTAATATCACTTAACATTAGCTATCCATTTTACACAATTTCACTTCACTCTATAAAAAATTTTCGGAACCTTTTCGGAAATTTTGCAATAAAAAACAAGGTATAAAACATGGGCTAAGCTAAAGAAAAAGCGTGCTAATTATGACGCTTTCCAGTCTTCACTTTTCAAGCGCTAATGACATATCTTTTACCTTTTACACCATTGGCTATTTCACTTTACAAACGGCACTAATTAGTGGCATCTACAAATTTGCTGGACGTCCGCTTGTTACGGTGTGTTACGAGTATATATTATCCATTCTATCTTCACGTGATGTGCTTAGTGAATGAGGCTCGAGGGAGGCTGTACATTAAGCTCAATAACGATGTACGGGTCGATAGATGAGGCGAATACAGTTTAAAGCTGCAACGGGTTTGGAATTCGTTTGTTGCTGATTTCCCTTTTAAAAGAAAAATATGCCGTTGAAAATGAAACCAAATGTAAATTAAAATTTATTACCTTTGCAGTGTATGACATGTGGCTAGAAATAAAATCTGATATAGAAAATTTAAAAACAACAAAGTCAACATTTTCGGTAACGCTTTTTTAACATTTTTACCTAAAAACCTAAGACTAAAAGACCTGTTTTACTTCAAATAAAATGTAGATACATTAAACAAAAAAACGGTTAGTTATGCATGAGGGTTCACACAATGTAACTTGTCCAATTGTGTTCTATTAGACTTAACGAGAAGATAAAAACATGGTATTTAAAATCACTTCGTTCAAAGCTTTCAAAGCGCCGCAGGAGCAAAGCAAACTGGGAAGTGGTCAACGCCGAGTTCTAATTAAAATTCCCAAGCGCTCTGTTGATTTCCTCCGTCCTCTGCCCCGCCCAGCCGACAGAGATTGTCATAATTTCATTTCTAGTAGCTAGAAAAGCTTTCTCATTTTCCAAGTGTAACAAAAATCTTTGAGTTATTGGAGTAACATTCTAAGCGTATAAAAGTGTGAACAGTAATAAAAGGCTACTACACGTCAGGGAGTTTTGACAAATTCTATTTGAACGTATACGAAATCTCACTATCGTGAGAATTTTTTAATGGAAAGACATTCAGCCAGTTGCGTAATATTGATGGTAAAGGGAGCCACACTTGGTGAAAAGATTCTGGTTAGAGACCAAAGCTAAATACGAAGTAGGATACGTGAAAATACGAAGGGTCCAGGAGTAGAAGGGGAGGGGGAAAAAGATATGCACTAGTACTTCACGGCAGTCTTCTGCGAGGTGGTGATGCAGATCAAACCCATCTATCCAATGCATGTAGTTGCTCTGAGGAGACTGTTATACGTGAAATATTTTCAAAGGCGAAAATTCTGAATGTCAAATTTCATTCGCCACTGCTTCTACATAGACGCGACATGCAAATCTTGCCAGTGTCCCAGGGTGGTTGGCTGCGCGTCGCATCCGTTACGCTGTTAATACATTCCCTTTGTACACCCGGTCTTATTTGCGAAGAGCGTGACGACAATACGATTCTAGGTAATGTAACAAAATTATTTTCCACCTCAGTTGTTCTTAGCTCACTAAAATTTGTGCGAGGAAATTAGCCCTGAAGATTGGCTAACGGTACGTTTAGTTTCACAAGATTAGTTAATGTAATAAAGCTGAAAAAAATGTTCGTTTTAACGCGTTTATCTTAGGAGGATCATCGGATTATTAGAAAATAACCCCGTATTTCACAGTCCAATTATTACGGAAGGTTTAAAGCTATTTAACCCGTTGTGCTGGGCGACTTGGCAATTGAACAATTAACGACGTCTGTGTTTTATTAAATGGACGTAATATTTTTTTAAATTATATGTTTTCTTATACGCGAAAATAAGTCTCTGCAGGGAAATTCTTTGCAAATAGGTAACCTGAAATCGAAGAAGTTATACGGCACGGCGGGTGAAACCGCGGGACATATCTAGTGTATGACAACTAGATTTCTAAGGGAGAATGTGGAAAAACCACAACATTATGCTCTTCTAGGAATACAACCCGAGACTAGACTACTAGTAAACGATATTAGCATAGCAATTGCAATGTTAAATTCCTTAAACATTAGCTTGTGTACAAAGCAAGTTATTAGCAAATAATTAATGGCCAATTCCTCATCGACGGTTTGCCGAGTGGAAATCGCGTCAAGCCAAGCGTTACACATTGCTAACGCTTAACTAAAATTCAATCGAATATTAAGTCATCACTGTCTTTATCAATATTAAAGGCAATATTCCAATATGTTTGTTTGCGGCTGAACAACTTTTCTCTTCAAAAATAATAAAATAAAACAACACAAAAAATAATACAACTAGACAGTTTAATTATTTATTAACACGATAGCAGTGAGATGTGATTGAATTAAAATGAAATACTTCATGCTGAAGCAAAGATTCTGTGATGCGCAAATTAATACTTCTGTTGACAAACAAGCAAACATAGTAATACTTCTGTTGACATTTTAATAAATCATAAGTTGACATAAGAAGTGAATAAAGGTTTGTGAACATTTCTTATCGGCCAATAATAAATAATATAGTTTTTCTTATTCTGATGCAGAGGCTTGCTAGAACGAGGTAATGAATCAATCTTCTAGGAAGGAGTTAATAGGTGGTAATAAATTAGGAACAAATACATGATAATCTAAAATATATGGTACAAATGTACCAGGATTCGGTTTCCCTAACTTGTCAATCTATATATTGTTTATCCATCGACTCTTTGTGTCGGTTTTAGGTCAACAATTTTATCTTTTATTCGAATTGAATACGAAACGAACAACAATAATTGCCTGTTACGTGTAATTTAATAAATGCGTAATTATTTACCTCGTAAACAATTCACGTTGTTTTATTTTATTAATTGCGTTCATCCCGTCTTTGTTTGCATTGAGCTATTGCCTGGTACGGACGGATATTTACAACCAATATACATATAACCGTCTTGTATATTCTAATGTGTAGGTACATACCTACCCACCTCTAAACTACTCACTCCTTTGATCCCAGTCACTGGTATAATCAGTATAATAATAATAATAAATCGGCCTTTTCTAGAATGTTCCCCACTGCAGGGACACAGGCCTCCTCTCCGAGAGAGGGAATGAGCCGTAATCCACCACGCTGGCCCACTGCGGGTTGGTGGATGTCACATGTCTTCGAATTTGATGGTTCTAAGAACACGCCGGCCTCGCGATGTTTTCCTTCACCCTTTTTGGAGCAGTGGTGATGAAATAAATTTCACAAAGTAAAGCGCCTGCCTGGATTCGAACCCGCGACCTACAGTACGTAAGTAGGGGCCTAAACCGCTGGGCCACCCACTGCTCAAATGTTATAGTAAGTTAAACTAATTTTTCGTGTCCGGTGTTGCTAGTGTGAATTTCATATGAACAAAAAATAGGGCAACAAATATATAAATACACATTGACGTACGAAACCCAGAGGATTAGGCACAGATTATAGATTTCCATTTGGCGCGATCCTGCACACCCCTCTCGCTTCGCTTACATCCATACAACGCACACATGCTCGTCGGTACCTGATCCTCCTTATATCGCCCTTCTTTAGTATGTTGGACGGCCCCTGACAACGCTGCCACTCACTTTTGCAACATAAATTTGTTACTTTACTCTCCCTATATTCATTCTTTCAATATTAATAATAGGGCAACATTAAAAATAACATTAAAATTCATTAGTATCGATTTAATTGTTTTACAATTACGAAGTATTTCCTTCTTATAATATTTAGGATAAGGTAGATCTCTTCTTGTTCGCACACTTTGTTACCGAAGGTCGTGCGTGTCTCGAAGTACCTTCACGGAATTGTAAACGAGCTGCCTCAAGCCGCTCTGTCTTCGGCTTGTCTTAGGACACTCGGGATATCGAGTCCTAATATTACTTGGTTGACCCCGTGATCGTTTTCGTAGAAGAATCGTAAAACTCGGATCTTTATCGGAACACGATGACACCCGAACTGTCAATGAATGATTGTATTAAGTGACTGACATTTTCTTATCCATTAATATGGAACTTTATTGATTAGTGTCAAATGTCAAAAGATGGCACTGAAGCTATTTGTGAGGGCACGATAAATACGAACTTTTCCGAAAAATTACGAAGGAAAATCTTTTGTCACTATGTCTGTATCATGCTGTTATTAATGATAATTTTTATATTACCTTTTGCTGTCCTGAATTGAAGAATGATTAAAAGTCAGTGCGTGGATTTTGAATATCAATCTTTCACGCTTCTATAGTAGTTCAATAGTTTTGAACAATTTTAATAACGACATAATAAATCTTAGCAAATCGATAGAAAATCGATTTTTAATGATTGTTTATCGATTATTTCGAACAATCGTTAACCGACGATCGGGGAGAATAATTTTAACGGATCATCGAACGCTTCGCTTTTTTACATAAATTCAATGTCTCTAGCGGCGAGTTTGTTTTCGCCAGCACATAATAGTTATTAATGCTTTCCTATTCTGAAGAATTATTAGCTTTTAATTGCATTATTACTTATAATTTAATTATTTTAATAATAACAAGAGACTGTTCTGTAAGATTGGTGGTCTGTGTCTATATAACGTAATTTTAAGGTGTAAGTTTAAGGGTGTATTAAAAATGGAGACGTCCATTTTCAATTGACATTTATTTTTTGACCAATGACAAGCGTTATCGTACCATAGACACGTCAATGAGTATGAGATATTATTTAACAAAACAATTTCGATATTATTTCTAAACTTAACTTATTAAATTATTAATATTTATTTGTTGTATAACTGTTGTTTTTTCTCTTGATCCACTCTCACTCTTACATTTAAAACTTTACGCTAAGTACATTGCTTAAATGCCCTTGTAAAACTAATACTTACATATGTTTGAATTACTTGCAAATTTCAGATCGACTTGAAAGTTTGCCGATGACATCAATGTTTGCATTTTGTAGTCCTGAACAGGGCTGCTGGGAAAAAAGAAAATAATTTAATTTTAAAATTAAGGATAACGCCATCTAGCATTAGTAGTAGAAAATGAAAAACCAATAAGCTCTTTACGTATGGGAACTTTAGGTGTTTTTGTGTATGTTGAATGCAGTTTAGTAGATTATTTATAAATAATTAAACACTATTCTCGCGGGGAATGAACTTTTTAAATTCACAAGAATTGCATTTGAAGAAAACTATAGCTGTTATGATTTTCGTCTTCTTCCTCCTGGCTACAATCCTATTTAATTTTGGATCAACCCTCTTTGTTATTATTTCATACTAGGGGATGATTAGATAAGTTACATCTTCATTTAAGAACTTTACATTGTCATACCAATATAATTAGCCACGTTTTAGTACATACATACACAAAAAAAACACTTCAAGGATTATATTACCTTAAGTATCGACAGCCTGATATTTTCACCCAAAATCTTTGCAGATGTGTAGTTAGTTGGAAAGAGAAAATGCGGGTCAGAAAAACTGTGGATGCATATAATTGCCTCGAGTCTATTCAAAAAGAAGATTGGTTTTAGCCACTCTAATAACAGACTGCGCCTTATATCAATCAATATTATGTAGTATCTAAATGGTTTGGGAAGAAAATTCTCTCGGGATTTCAGTCACAGTAAAAGACTCCCAACTCCCTCGGCATCACTGTAAATATTCGAGGCGGTACTCTCGGCGTATTTTAAGGCTTTCGGGCAGCTCGTAACTTGCGACCTGTGGACGTAGGTTGCGAAAAATAAACTCCTTGATATTTCATTTTATTTGTCGGATTGATTGGAAATATGTTCAGGGTATTCAATGTACGCCCTTACTAATAACTAACTTACCTAGGTTTTACTTTAATAAAATCATTGTTTATTGCATTATATAATACTTACACTTTAAGTTTTTATTAAAACTTAACCCTTTGTTTTTATTTCTGCTTGGGAATTACCATGTAAGCAACTACTGCAATTATTTCAATTGACCTTGACTACTAAATAATTATGTTTTGTAATTGCTCCAGGCATGATTTTTAGAGTTCCAAATATGAAGAATCTTCGAAATATGACCTACTTTTTATCCCGGAAAAATGTACGGCTCCCGTGGGATTATTTTTTGTTTTTTACCGTCGCATATCTACGTAAAAGGCGATGTTCCCTATAGATTCCGAAATGGCTACCCTGGCGACGCCGGGGCGGATTACTAGTGAGTGATATATGTATTTTAAATGGGTTTTTTCCAGGCGTTGATGTTTTTATCCACATACGTTAAAGGGGAAATTTCAATCTTTCAACTAAGACAAAGTGACTTCGACTAAGATTTCTCTGAACCTTAGATCTGTAAGGTTAAGTTTTTGGTTGTAGATTAGTACCACACTGCCGAACCACAAGGTTACATTCCACTCTCACAACTTACTATGAGAGATTCAATTAAACATTAAATAAGTGAGGCGATACCAAAACGATATCGCTTGAATTCTAGGCCTATGGTAAGAGCCTTTTTGGGAGGGGGTCGGTTATAATTACAAGAAATTGCAATTGCCAACGTTAAGGCAACATGTAACGTAACCAGTGGTGGGTTCAGACCCTAAGGTCTAAGATCCGTTACAATCTTGCTTACGAATAAACTTAAGGAATAAGGAGGGTCTGGCCTGAACTAGGACTGCGACCAGGATCGGCTGGGTTGCTTGCCGCAGCTGGCTACCGATGACAGCGCTGGTCATAGCCGGTAGTAGTGGAGTAGCTTAGATCGCCAGCGGGATCTCAGCACTTAAGTTATTTTAGGACAGCAAATAGATTACTTTAGTTTTAGGACAGCAATCGATCCTTCAAGAATCTCCACCGGTTTGCTTTAACAAATTGAATAATGCATTCTATTGGTAGCATAGTATCTGTGACAGTAAAACTTTTCCGTAGTACAATGTAACCCCACAAGGATGGCCGATGTAAATGAACACAACTGGTCGGCGTTGCAACATCTGCGTGTCGGTACTCGATTCCGTCCGTATTTCGGCGGTCGCAGGAAATCGTAACATTAGTATAAATATGTTGGCTCCACAATCGAGCAGTATACTTCGTCTGAAGAAACACTAGCAAAATGTTCGCCTACATAGCTGTGAGTAGACAATCATACTATCTGTCTTTTTGTTTTGATTTCGTTCGCTTATATTTCTAATGCAAATATTTGTTGTATATTGTATAGCTTACGCTAGACTCATCCCTTATTACATATAACATCATAAGGTCGATAAAAGACCACCAAAGATAAAGACCCTAATTACTTGTTAGCTGTGCCCTGTGGTTTCAGTCACAATATTAATTTAACTGATGAATGTCCAGCCTAAGCTGAACCCTATTTTATTTGATTAATGATTTACATTTGAGGGATACTTACTATAGAAATATCTACATAAACTTTCATCCCCTACTTTAAACTATAAGGGGATGAATTTAGAAAAAAATATTTTTAGTGCTCGCCTCCGTATTTACAGAAATCTCCGTACAAACTCTCTCGATTGTAGACGCTTGTTTGACATGTTGACTGCGTAAACTATGGTCTTCGGTCGAACCGTCGCTGGAATATTTTATCGAACCGTATATGAATTGCAATGATTTAAAAATTAATAGAAGTAATTTCCTTGTGTATATACGTATGTGTTTTTATAAATTAAATATATGCATACAAAAGAATACTTTGTAAACTAAAATTTTGTACATTAAAAATGTGGCGTTATACAACTTAAAATAAGGACAATAAGTGCATATATGTATGTACATAGTCTTCCTTAAATGATTGACATATGTTTCCTTGAATTTTTTTGTTACGATTCCTAATATTTATGTATGTACACATATATACATTCTTCGTACATTTGGAGCGTAACCGAGCAGTTCATAATATAGTACATACTTCATTTTTATTCACATGTTTTTTGCCGTAAATCAATTAACTAATGGATTGCAAACTGATCAAATCACTGTTCCGTATAAAACCATCATTACGTACTGATTTAAAATTGCCTACAGCATTTTTATTTATGGATATGACCCACATTGACTAGAGTTAAATTCAGACAAATTTATCGCTATACCTATAGTCTTATAAATCATTTCATAGTACAAACATTAGCATGTTTCAAACGTCCAAAAATTAATAAACGTGTTGTAAATTTAAAAATGATTCAATCGCCTTCTAATTTGGACACGTTGACTCGAAACCAAACGCATCCGTCTCATCGAATGATGCTTTCATTGATGTAAAATCTCTCGCTCCCTCAAAAATATAAAATGAAGCAATTTAAATTGTTCCCTGACCATATCCTGTGGACCAAACAATTATATATACGCAATTTTTTTAATATTATCCATAAAAAGTTTCTGATTTCGATTTGAAATGCTTATAATATAGAATTCGTTTAATACAATGCAAGATGGATTTAATTGTCTCCTAAATTCAATCATACTTAATAAAAAAAATATGATTTCAGGCCGCTTGCCTTTTGGCCGTCGCCCAAGGTGTTCCTTCTGGATATGGTGGATATAGTGGATACGGTGGATACGGTGGATACGGTGGATACGGTGGATATGGTGGCTACAGTGGATACGGTGGTTACGGTGGTAAGTACCAGTAAAATTTCACTTGGACAAGTGTTTAAAAAATTTAATAAAGATAAGAATATAGGGTGATAATTAATTTCACATTTCTCAAGCAAAGGCGAAACATATCAATGCGATCTGGCAACACAATGCTTGGTGTCCAATTAATGAAACTAATGCCAAACAAATTCTATTAGTATTACCAGTTGATTGCGGACTATAGATTAAAAATTAGCTATAAAGGAAATCGGCAGAGTTGAGGACAATATACTTTAAACAATCTACCAACCCGACAAGCCGAGTACGAGAGTATCGAAATATCGATTTTGTACTTAATGCTCCTGTATCGAGTAGGAAGTTATTTACTTCTCAAGAGTGAGGTAGAGGCCGTAGTGTTAGTTATTTATGATTTTGAGACCACAGACTAGAGATAATACTCATTTCATTCTCCACTGTCTTTGTTTAACCTTCTCTTATGACTCACATTTACGCATTGTTTACTTCTTTCTCTTGTTCTTTCCAGTCAATAGTGATCGCTACAAACATCGGTCTATAATTTACTTGCTCATCATTACAATATTTTTAATCAGTGGTCTAATTTATTCTATCATCAGGGTATTCGGCGCCGATCATCTCGGCACCCATCTACACCGCGCCGGCAATCTCAACTGCCAGCTTGATCAAAGCTGCGCCCATCCCTGTGATCAAGACCATCTCTGCCCCGATCTACACCGCGCCCATAGCTCCCATAATCTCAGCGCCCATCCTTAAAACTGTCGCCACACCGATCATATCGTCTGGCTACAACCTCGGAGGATACGGTCTCGGTGGATACGGACTCGGTGGATACGGACTCGGTGGATACGGACTCGGCGGATACGGTCTCGGAGGATACAAGCTCGGCGGTTATGGTAGTTACGGTGGCTTGTGGGGCAAACACTAAATCATAATCATGAATACAGACGAAGTACCTGTTGTAATAGTATACCACCAACCCCCTCCTCTTGGTCAAAGCACTGAATAAAGCATTCGCATTTTATTTTCAGAATTTTATTTGGTTTCCTAATACGCGCACGGGTCAATGTGTATTTGAACAAACGTCGACACATTACAAGCAGTTTACACAAAACTTTAATGAATCATACGTACCTATCGGAATATGGACGAGGAAGTTATATTGTGTGCCTTAAACATTATACAAATCCGTCTATGGAAGAAAACCTTTATGGCTAGATATTTCGGATCGGATAGAAAAAGGCGAGGCGACTTACAACAGAAGCGGTAGACCCCATAACAACGGAATATGTTGCACGAATGGGCCGGTTCGGTTAGTGTAATGCAGTGACCTATATTATGTCCGATGAGTTAGGTGCTGGCGGCCTAATTCTATCCCTCTTCCCCTTCCTTTTCTGATTCGGAAGGGATGGAAAGGGTAAGAAAAGAAATAATTCTTTCTCTTTATATTAAAGATAGGCAAAGCATTTGGAACTCATTATCTTGTTGCAGTTGAACCGCTTGCTGGTTTACAACCGTCTGTTGAATTCCAGTACCTTTAAATTACCGCATTTCTTTTATAATTGTTGAGCTACCATTTGTATCTCTTTGGCGTATATTCATTTTGTATTTTCCGAGATTTATTAGCTTACTAAAACTTACTATGCTTACTTGATTAATAACAATGCCATCTAGCGACATTTTCCTTTAAACTGATACTGATTAATACATATTTTCGCCACGATCTTTTCAAATCGACCTCTTACAGGATACATATCGTCATCCCTCCAGTAATTAGCAGAATTATCTCCCTCGCATTTAAACCGCGACTGGGCCAATCTACTCGTTACGGTACCAGGTAACTTGATGCAGAGCTAAATCAGCGGAATGGCAGAAGTTGTGTCGTAAAGATAGCTAACAATTAACTTTATTACCTTCCCGCTTGGAGTTTGCTCGGCGATGTGTTCCGAACTTTGTTACTTCCCTGCGATATGGTTGAATGCGGATGTTGCCAAAAACTCATTTACTGCTAAATTCTGGATGGATTTGGCTCGGTCAACACTTCTCGCGCTACTTCTTGTATTAAATAACAAACTGAGCGCTGCAATTTCAACCGATATGCAATCTACAATGTCCAGCCTAAGCTGAACCTTATTTAATATGATCGATCAGATAAACCTGAGGTCAATTTACGTTGGATACTTACAAAGTAAGACCTCCTCTACTTAAGACCTTTATTTAAAATAATCCTTTCTTAATGTTCCCCTTCGTAATAACAGAAATCATGCCCAAGGACCAATAGTAGTTATATCGTAAAAAGTGTTTATCAAATACAAAAATGGATAATATATAAATAAACATATAAATGTTGAATTTATTATTCATGAATAATATTCCTAGTCCGATTATAAACTGACGGACTTAACAATATGTCGGGGACACATAGATATTTATTTTAAAACTAGTTTTAGTTTTTAGTCTTCGGTTTGAGTGTAAATTTTGTGTATTAGCGATTCGCCCCAGCTTCGCCAGGGTGTTGCAAAACAAAATGTATCCCACGGGAACCGTACATTTATCCGGGATAAAAAGGAGCCCATATACAGTCTAAAATATATGACAGTGCCAAATTTCATTCAGATCCGTTCAGCGGTTTTGGCGTGAAAGGGAACTTTCGTATTAATAACTTTTTTTTAAATATTTAACCGACTCCGTAAATCGGTACGTTTATAAACTTTTAAATTGACTTCTTCACTTCGACTAGTCAGTAATTACAACATCTCTTGACTCATAGTTAAAAATAGGTAACTTTCCTTTGAACATTTTAATTAAAATCAACTTAATGTCATAATTCTTTAATCCTATTAATTGAGACGGCAAGAAGAAAGAACGTGCAAAATGTCTGACTTTAATTTGACTTTAATTAAGTATAAAGGAGCTTTGGAATTTAATTACACCCTTGGAAATGGTGCAACGAACTCCCGATGTGGAGGGGGCGAGGTGGATGGAAACGAAGATTGTATTCGAATTTAATTTTATTAGCGATTTCTATTTCCATTGCGGACGCTAGAAATTTAAGAACCTCACCTCATCAGCATTGTGGTATAAGATCCCGCGATAATTTATACCCTCATCGGTTATTTGTTCTGGACATACATTATCATGTATGTACACACATCGTAATCCGCTAAGTTAAGCTAAGTTACTCTTAAAGAGGCTTAGGCTAGGCGCCTTCTGCGCCCTGCCACCTCGAGCGCGACGTAGCTGTAAATGCCTACTCTAGGCAAACAGTGAACACACAAAAAATGTGTACATTGATAAATCGGGTCTAACGCTGTTTATTCGAAAAACTAAATTAAGTTGAAGCGTGGCATGCCGTTCGCCATTCTAGAAGTGAAGTTTGCGTGGATCTAAAACGGAATGTTTGACTCGAACTTGATTTGACGTTTGCTGCTTGTTTTGTAAGGAATCAAAGAGAAGTTGATAAGGAAGAAGAGAGAAGAAAGGAATGAAAGGAGACGGCGCATGAGCACTTCTCGCATAAATAAAAAAATTAAAACCGTGTTTTTGTCGTCAATTTGTCTGTCCGTAAACACCCGTTGTATCGTGAACAATACACATACATAGTGGTGACATAATATTAATAATAAATCAGCCTTTTCTAGAATGTTCCCCATATCAGGGACACAGGCGTCCTCTCCGAGAGAGGGAAAGCCGCCATCCACCACGCTCGCCTAGTGCGAGTTGGTGGATGTCACATGTCTTCGAATTCGGTGGTTCTAAGAACATTCCGGTTTCCACACGATGTTTTCCTTCACCGTTTTTGGAGCAGTGGTGATGAAATAAGTAAAACGCCTGCCTGGGTTACGTAAGTCGGGGCCTAAACCGCTGAGCCACCACTGCTCGCATAGTGGTGATAACAATTGTTAAAATATGTACTAGACAATTCTAGTTGTTAATTGTAAAACAATCCTTTATGTTAATAAGCTTTTTGCACGTATGCTCGTAAGCTTGAAACTAAGCGCTGTTTACAGAACACTCGGCATTTTAAATTGTAAACGATAAAACAATGAAATGAAAACAAAAGGGGATGATTGTGAACAGCGGGGGAGCGACGAAACTCGTTTCACCGAACTGTATTAATACTATTTAAATGCAAATACAAACCTTTCAGGCGTGTCGCGTCGTCGAGCCTCGCACTAAAACAATGACTTGGACTTTTGGTTGAAGGCTTTACATTGTAAGATGATGTTATCCTAACAATACCAAACGAGAACTTGTTTGTATGTTACGCTTTAACTCCTAAAAGCACATTATCAGGGGTGCAGAAAATTACATGGGCTACATTTTATTTATCCCGGTAACTGTTTCCATGGGATATGTAATGTTTTGAGAATTAACAACTTTTTTAAACTCAAATGCCATCTATTCGCAGTTATTATATGAGATTGTGGGCGAAGCCGCGGACAGCTGCTAGTTATAATACAAAACGAACAATTCTTGGACATATATACTTAATTCGGCTACAAGAATAAAGCGTCACATTGTGAATAATTCTTACAATTGGGTAGCAGCTTATATTATTCCTAGACCGATTATGAACTGACCAAGTTCACAGTCTGCCGGTGACATATGCAATTCAATCTAAGCTGAAGCCAGAATATAAATAACTTGTTTTTAAATAAAACTTTTCAAACAAGTGTATAATTGTTTAGATAATGTTTGTGAAGATATATCTGAGCTGGTTGGAACAAAGGCACTGCAGGGATGAAGTTGTAAACTAGTTGAAAATTCGCATTTATCACTTCCCCCTCCTGACCTCCCAACGTCCCCCCACGATGCAACGACTGTGCAAGCGCTGTGGTAGACTCCAAACAAAACTTTTGCTTACAACACCAGATGCGATTTGAAAAAGTTGTCATTAACATGATATGAATAGAAATTTGTATATTTGTGTATTCGTACAATAAAAAAAACTGACCAATCGCAAGTATAAAAAAAACCATACCTGTTGCTATGGGAGCCCCACTTGAATTTATTTTATCATTTTTTTTAGTATTTGTTGTTACAGCGTCAATAGAAATACATAATCTGTGAAAATTTCAACT
Source organism: Papilio elwesi (assembly GCA_029849275.1). Taxonomy (NCBI): domain Eukaryota; kingdom Metazoa; phylum Arthropoda; class Insecta; order Lepidoptera; family Papilionidae; genus Papilio; species Papilio elwesi. The sequence continues at coordinate 10,682,939 of CM056697.1, forward strand.
GTCTAACTATCACGGTTCATGAGATACAGCCTGGTGACAGACGGACAGCGGAGTGTACCCTTGGGTACAGAACCTTATAAAGAATTTGCTTACACATTCTGTATTAATATTTAAGACTTACTACTATTACTTACTTACTATACTTTAAAAAGTCTGTTCATAAATGTCAAACACCCTACCTAAGTTTCATCACAATCCGATCAACTGCTTAGGACCGCATACAGAGCAAACAAACATTTACTTTCATTTAAGAGGTCACATAATAACACGTCAAATTAACCATTACTACCCATCATTCCTAACACACAAACTCCTTTTCGAATTAGCTGAAATAAGAATCAAAAGCTTTGTACATAACGCCGGTCTAGAGAAGGCTAGAGCTCAGTGGTTCGCGTATACAACCTGTAACTTAAACTTTGAAATGGCATAAATTAAGTGTGCATCTGAAGTTTCATTAGCATACTTCAACAACAGAAGGCTTCGAGCTCTGAAAGGGTAAGAAAATTCGTTATTTTGTAGGACGCTAATTAACATTCTAAAGTAGTCTGTTAATTATCCGAGACGCTTTGTGCGCTTTGCGGGGCGCTCGTGGCCTCACTTGTTTTAATTTAGTTTTTTGCAGATTGAAAACAAGTAATTAAAATTCTTAACGATTAAACGATTCATTCAATGATGTTCAGTCTTTTGGCGCTATTTAGGCCTAGAAATATTTAGTGAATGACCTTATCAAATATCATTTCAATACATAAAAGAATAAAATGACTTAACAAACAGACAACCCAAACTACTGGTACTACTACTCAGACACTTGAAATTTTGCGGAGAGTTTTCTGTTATTATGTAGGTTCTCCTACATACAACCTACAATTAAAAAGGATTTTTCAATATCCATCCCCTAAAGGTTTAAAGAAGGGTATGGGGAAATATGAGTAATTCAATGTAAGTTGACCTCAGATCCTTATGATCAATATTAACTAGGATTCAGCTTAGGCTGGTCTATTAAATTCAATTCAATAAATAGTACACAAATTCCATTCTTCGGTAGTTAAGGCTTACAACAAATAAATAGAGTTTAATATTTGGGTATAATATTAGTTACTTAGTTGGAATTAAATTGTCTATAAAGGAAACTCAGAAGTTTACTCCTTAAGGGGATTATCTGTAACGGTTCACAATAATTAATTTCGTGTAGAGCTTACGGAAGCTTTTGCAAAAGTTTTATTAGATTTTTTCTTTATTACAGAGAAGGCATAAGAAGAATAACATAGCAGAAGAGCCAAGTTCAATCTACTAGCTTTAGTCATAAATAGGAGTGATATTAACATGGTAATCATCTCACCATGTCTTACAGTGATCCAAAAAGCTTGCGTGAAGTATGAATTCATAGACAGGAAGCTATGATGCCTCTTATTCATATCGGAGTGAATAGCGACCGATATAAGTCCCTATTCATCGTGCAACATGGTTATTATATGCTAAATATGAGAAGGAAAACAAGGAACTAACCTTCTCGTAAAAGAAACATTTTTCGTTTTGATATTTTTAGTTGGTAATCGAATAAACAACTTAAGTGTATTAAAAGAAACATGATGTAAAATCTATGAATATTCAAGCATTGTCTCCACATCGGATAGTCAGATTTACTATAGCTGTTTTTATCTTGCCGGATTCCAAGTCAGTTTTGCAGAGAACACTTCCAAATCCCCAGACCTAGCGTTACTTACTCCGTTTGCTTCGATTGTTTCTTCGACAGAAGACTTTGAAAAGATATTTAGACGAGTGCAGTTGTTGTTTCTGTTTCATTTTTGTAAATATATATATACTGCATTGTTGTTACTACCGAAATGCAGAGAAAAGTATCATTTAGTAATTTTGTTACTAACTTATGTGTTTCCGTGGAATTTTTCTTTCATTTTTAAGGGTAAGTGTTACAATTAATTTATAAGCACGTCCCTAACCCAGTAGTGTAGACAGAGATTAAGGTTTCCACTCACCTCTTTCGCTACTGCCAGATCATTCTTCGCATACATGCTCGTCGGTTACGGGTACTGCACCTTTGTAATACCTTTCTATATTATATTAGCAATCTATTCTTGTAACAATTAAATTATTGGGATATTGGAATAAATAAGTAGTAAATTAATAATTTTAACAGTAGCAGAGCCAGCGTATTCGTGAAACAACCTCTGGGCTGGTTCGACCACAACCTTACAGAAAACAGGCGTGAAGTAGAAGTATTTCTGCGTTTCGTCTGATGAGTGAGGTACCGAAGGTCCAATTTTAGTCCTCTTTCCTTTACTAATACTAATAAGATGGGAAGGGCGAGGATTGAACGCGGAGGCGGTAAATGGGGAAAGGAAATCTCTTTTTTCCTGCCTATCTCCTCTTGTGTCCGTTCTGCGACACATTTGCTTGTTGCAGATGCCTATCGGTAGCGGTGTCTTAATATCGGGAGGGCCACTTTTTATCGAATAACGGATAAGTCAAAGGTCATAACTTGCAATCTGACTGATCCGGATATAATCTGAAATAAGTTTCTTGGGACCTGGTTCCTTTTCTCAATTTTCAAACTACACGGATAGAAATTCCATTTCAAGTGTCGACACACAGTACCAAGATTCTCCGCAATTTTAACTCAACCTAGATTCTCGTAAAGTTTAAGAGAATTCGTGGAAAATGCGGATTTACTGCGAGCGCGCCTCTTTGTTCGAAACTTCCACATCCAATGTACGGCGTAGTCTTAGAATTTTATGTGCTTTTAGGATTCAGCTCGTATCTCGTTCTATTCTTACGTCGCTTCTCTCATTCCTAATTCCAATGTTTCCAGACCATTTACTTTTCTTCATAAAGTGCTAAGCCTAAGCTGCTTTAACTGTATAATAAAATATAGAATCATTTCAATGTAGTTTTTCTGTGAGCTTCAAGTGACAAGGAAAACTCTATCTTGTAATTTCATAATAAAAACACAGGCATAAGGATCGCTGAACGAAGTAGAAACTCAAAACAGATTGGAATCCGCGACATTAGTTCAAAAACAAATAAAGTATCAACAAAAATAAACCCTTGTACCTTAACAATAAAATTCAAAATTGAATAGAAGAAATATAAATAAAAAAATCGTCCAAACTGTTCCAAGTTCAAATGTTACTGACGCGCATTTTGTTCACGCGAACCTATAAGATTCTCCTACCAAATATCATCGCACGCTGCTAAAGAAGTTTTTACTTCATTAAAATTAAACTCCTCTGAACTTAGAAACGCGAACGGCTTAAGTGTTAAAGGTACGTGAGGAACATGAGGCCGTGAGTTCGAATTCGCTTTTTGACTATTTTCTTGAACCATACTAGTTTAGTTGGAATTGTTAAGAGAAATATTAGTAAGTTATTTTAATAATCTAATAGGGATTTTAGATATTCGCACAGGGTTACTTGATACTATCAACATTGCAATATTTTCATTTGTCTTCACTGTCTTAGGAAAATACCGTAAAAAAGAAAGTTTTTAACAAACTTGATATGACTGAACTTTAAGAAAATTGTACCACAACAAAGCCTCATAAGCTTCGATGTTTTTATATCTCGAATAATAAATGTGAGTTTAGTTAAATTTTTATTGTCTTTGGTTATACAAAAACATGGATAAATTTTTGGAAAATAACTTACAAAACACATTTATTTATTTCATAAACACGTTGCGAATTCTAAACTTGTACATTGATAATAATGTAATAAAAAATATTTTTTAAGACATTTCATGACATTTTAAATATTTGGCACATTCAGCACAACATATACAAGTTGATTTACATTAAATTATAAATTTATAGATAGAAGTCCAAATAATGTTAATTACATTTTATTAAAAATATCTTTTATAAATATGTATTACTTTCAAACAAATATTAGTCAAATTCTAATTAAAAAACGACGAAAATTCGGTAAAATTGGTATTAAATGAGCCCCAAAGTGCTGTAATAGGGCAATTACCACGGCCCTTTGGTCATGTACCGACAAAACAACGAATCTTCCCGGTTGTATGATTAATCACTGGACTTGTTCAAATCGTCACCAAAACTGTAATGTTTTGTAACATCGTATTTGAATATAACCAATTAATCACACAAACGATTGTTACATTTAAATACGTAAATTCACAGTTAATATTTTTTAACAATCTGTAATAATTAATAACCACGTTTACTATTTGCATATATAAACTATTTTAATTTGGCACATGGATACACTTGACTGAAATGTATACGTAACAAACTTACCACTTTAAAAATAAATGACACGATATTTAAAGTATGGAGTGTATGTAACATTGTTCGGACATGTTAAAAATACATTAAAATTTTAGTGATATATATATATATATGTATATTCCTTTTATTACATTAAATTAATTAATTAAATGAAAAAAGTTCACATTTCCAATATTTCTACTAAATAAACATAACCAAAATTATATCATCTGTACACCAAACGAAAAGAAAAAATAAATAAATTATATCATCTGTACACCAAACGAAAAGAAAAAATAAATAAATTCAAATAAGCCGTCTGTTTTCAAAAACACAAAGTGCCAATACTTTCACATATTTAAATTACCACTCATTTTATTAACACTACAATACGTAATTGTTTTTTTTATTATATACCTCAGTTCATTTTATTTTGACCATTTATTTATTTTTATAATTTTAAAATCGCCATCTAAAACACATCGTACATCTAAACACCGGATTACTAAAATGTAGAAACCTCAAATATTATTGAGCATTTATTAGGTTTCATTTTGTATTGTATATTGTTACTGTAAAATATATAAAGACACGTGGTATGAGCAATATTGTTATATACATAACGTACATAGTTTTATAATTATATTTTTTATATTCACGGATTTGTTTTTTTTATCATCGCTAAGCTAAAGGTTTTTTATGACGTCCATATATTTAAAAGAATATTAGACTTTTAGATTATTTGGGATTAATGAAAACGGTATATAATAGTTAATAGCTTCACGCAAATATTTGAGGTTACTACCATAATTACAGGAATGAAACACACGAAAAATGTACACAACTACCTTAATTACTAATATAATTTTATATACTATAAAATAAAATGGAATACAATCTTTTAAATTGTTATTTTGTGTGGGTAACATTGACTTAAGCGTGGTAGAGTGAAGAGATTTCATTTTTACAACAATAAAAGGTACCTTTCTCTTTCCATTGGCACCACTGACAGCTCATGTGTTTGGTTAAATGAATACGAGTCCCTAATATGTTCACTAAAAATCTGATAGAAGTACCAGAAAAGATCAGAGCAAGATGGCGTAGTATCAATTGGGGTGGTTAACACTAAAGGAGGGCTTTGTCCAACAGCAGACTTATAAGTTCCGATTTTTAGGTAAATAGAGTAATTAAACATTCCATTGCACAAGAAGATCGACACTTTCCAGCACACCAGCCACACGAACTTTCTCAGAAACTTGCTTGAATATAATCTCTACGAAATGTACCGCCACTTCACTGTACCACATTTAACAATCTCGTATTTCTTTGGTAAATTGTGAGCATTTGTACTGTTAAATTGCATATATCATGTATACAAATAACAATTAAAAAACTGAAAATATTACCGAGGAAGAAGCACAACCTTTTTATACATAAAAAAAGTAAAATATATTTGCATTAAAATTTATACATTGAAGCATTGTCTATGGTACGCATAGATAAATCAATAAATACTTCTTCCTCTTCTATATTTGATAATACTTAAAACACTACGTGTAAATCTACAAAGAAATTTAAAATAGACGAAAGGACATCGATGACAAATAGTTCTAGTTTACTGTGCGCATTGACAATAATGTTAGGAATTACGATAATATTGACCAAAACATAACAAATATATAAACTTGACGCCCCTTGTCACACAACTTTTGAGATGTGAAACTTATAAGGTAATGGAATTAAATTTTAGTGCTTGCTTAACTTTAGTTCTTATGCACCTAAATAAATAAAGCATTTGAACCGCCTTTAAGTATGACTTGGAATTTTAATATAATTAAATTAATTACTGAGTTCATAAGGATCTGTTCCGATATTATATTATCTACACTGAAAACGTAGAAGATTACAGAACACTATGTTCCCAAAATCAAGATTTTATGTGCAAAGACTGGTGAAAGTCGTTTATATCTAATTTGTAATCATTTTGGTCTGAATGAATTTGATTGAAATACGTAATTATAACTTCTGGTTGCTGATATTTAATGTAAAAAAAAGTATTCTTAAGAGTGTACTTATCGAAAAGTGTTAATGTTTCTACTTATTTAAAACATTATACGAAAAATATTTCTTATTTATTGATGCAGTTAATCGGTGACCACAGATCATAGAAATATCCAGAGCATGAATAGGTAATATTATTTTGTCATATGGTAATTAAAAAAAAATATCTTTTATAATTTTCATAGGGTGCGTTATGTAATCCAAACGGCAACTTAACATAATGTATTTTTACCAAAATAAAGTACTTACATAACTGTAGAATAGTAACTGTAATGTAGTGATATATAAATAAAATAATTAACGGTAAATTGTTCGAGCTTTCATAAATATATTAGGGAATTAAATTTCAGATTAAAATAAAAAGAGAATTGGATTAAAGATGCGCAATTCAAATTAAGTTGTGAGGGACTAGGGTTTTATTTAATTTATCTTTACAATACTTCTAATTATCTACACGAATATATCAATAAGTAGGTTAATAAAACCTATTTAATAACAAAGGAACGTTGTACGACACATAGAATTCATGTGCATGTTACAAATACATAAAACTCTTACACACATACACGTGATTGTATATAATAATATTTAAATAATCCTTCCACCTTTAATAATACAATGTTGATACAAATGTAATCTTACAAATTATTAATTTACGTGTAATATTTACAATATTTTCAGGTTTTTAAAATACATTTAGTTAATTCTAAGCGAGCGGCTATGAATAAAAAAATGTATACCCTACTGTGAGATTCTTAATTCAGCACAATTTGTTAGTGGCACGTTTATTTAAAATTAATATTTTGAATATTGTTTACTTTGATATGGATTTTTTTTTCAAAGTAGGCTTTTGTAAAATAAACTAACAATACATATATTTGATATTTATTTCTTATTATATGTATTTTTTAATCTCTATGACGCAGTACAGGTTCATGTTTAAATATTCTATTTTATCTGTTATGCATGACTAGACCTACTACAGAATCTCAAATGAGTCACTTAAGTCTTTTTCGAAATTCATTGCTGGAGTTAAAAATATATAAATGAACCATATAGCTTATTTTCTTACTTTTTTCAATCTTATACAAGTTTTTCTTATTTATAAATATGTAAAACTGAATGTATTGGTACAAGATGGCGGGGCAACATATTTCAGAATCTCTGCCGTTAACGTTTTTAATCTGTCTAGATGCTATCATGGTATCCCACCGTGTAAAAGCATGTCTCCATTAATGCCAGTTATAATTATAACCGAATTTACTTTTTTGATAATTGTTAACTGACATGAGCAATAATTAACTATAGTGTGTATCGTCTGTCAAAAAGTTAATGAGACATGAAAAGGGAATTATTAAATAATCGTTGTATAATATTAAATATTAATGTATTTAATATCTATTCAAATTTACACAAGGAAAATTTATACAGAACACGATTAATAATGGAAGTTGATTCCTTTGTACAAGAAAATATTATTAAATCGTCACAAACCACTTTAATAATAAAAATCCCACGAGAGAGATATTCCAATATTGCTTAAAATTTTTACAAATACGAATCTTACGAATGACCACATTTAAGAAACACACATAGAACTGGAAAATCAAGGCTCAGAGCTTTCTCTCTCGAAGACAATATTTAAATTACATCTAAACCCACGGCTCATCTAACTTTGGTCTCACACATAACTTTCAGCACTACAAATGTCACCAGTACATTCCAATGAAAGTATAATCTTATAAATAACATATTTAAAGCAATACTTAGTTAAAAACGGTGGATCTCAGGGAAACTAATTCACACTCACCTTGACGAAGGATAACGTCCGAAATAGTCTTCCTGAACGTGAGCTAAGCCGTTTTTAAATAAGTATTTAGTTGATAAAGTCTTACGAAATTTTAATAATTTTATATTTAACGCACGTAAATTGCATATAAATTTAAATATGTCCTTACAATATTTTAGTTAATATTTCTGTGCAGCAAAAAAACTCAGGAATAGGAAGAAATAAAACAAACAATATCTAAACAAAAGAAAAGGCCTACTAAAATAAAACGATGGATATTTCCACGCTCTAAATTCGACGACATTAATCCTAAAAGCTCACACTTTATCAAAACAGAAAGATTACAGAGTTAAAATACTTATCGATTTAAATATCTACACAACGCATTGTTACTTCGTCAACTTATTTTTTAACTTGTCCATTTCTTTAATACTTCGGTATATTCAATTTCGTTCCACTTCAGTTCGGATTAGATCTCCTTACAACAGAAGACTGGCAAATTCAAAACAGAAATGAACTTATGACGAGACATACAAAAACGTATAAAACTACAAATAATAATTTACAGATGGACGGGATAAGTAAGTCACTAACTAAAATTGAAATGTTTGTTGATTCAGCAAACAGACATAAATGGTGTGTGTTATGTAATATGTAAGAACACCAAAGCGTAGGAGCGCGTAAACGTCCGTTTATTTCGCCGGACGACCGTGTTTTAACGGATATGTTGTACGGTTTATAGTGAACAATTTGTACATGCTAGATACCGAGCAACCAATTTCAAAGGATTTCCCTTTATTGACAGTCCGTCGTCCAGTAAAAATGTCTACAAGCGCTCTAAGAAAATCACTTTAATAATCGTTGTTTTAAGAACACTTCATTTAATTATTACGTGAATATTTTATTAAACTGCTTCGAACCAGTTTTTATTTCACCCGTTACATGATATTACATATATACGAAATTTTACTTCCAATTTTGAATCCAAAATTTGGATTATTTCAACTTTAAAAGATAAAATGCGCATGTTTTAATTGCAATGATCTATGCAGTTAAACCAGACCTTAGTGTTATGCTATATATAAATTATAGGTTAGAAGGAAAAGTTCAAGCGATTTGCATTTTTCTACCAAATCGTCATACATGAAGCAAATGAAACTTTGCTTTTTACTTTAAAATACCAAAACTGGGCAATGACATTTTGGTATGTAAAGTTTATTTTGTACAATAACCGAAGTCGTTGTGAAATACGCGATTAATACTTAATTGTATACTCCTCTAGTCATAGCTTCTCTATTCCTGTTATGCCATTTACAAGTTAAAATCCTGACGTAGGTTCTTCTAAAGGTCGCGTTACAAAGAGCATAGCACACTGGGTTTATTGTGGAATTAATATAACATAAAGCATAGAAAAAAGACCAAAGTTCGTCTGGGATACACTTGGTGCACGCCGTTAAAGGCTTCAGCAAAACGAGGATATTGTAAGGCGTCCACGTAATGATGAAGGATAACAATATAGCGGAAAGAGTTTTGGCGGCTTTAGTCTCTTGTTTCTTTTCCTGAGTTTTCTTCTTTTTCGGTTGCTTCGATGTGATACCTTTTCCGACCAACTGCTTAGGAATTATTTTAGCGTTCAAAGGTATTCGAACATCCTGTAGATGAGACGTTCTTCGAGTTAAAGCACCGTGACCTCCAGGATGGAGATTTAGTTCGGAGTCGCCTCTAGCTGGTGCTCGGTAATGCGATCTGGCGTTAGACGGTGGCGATTCTTCTGTTATCATCTTTATACTAGCTCTTTCTGTATCAGCATCTGGTAGTCTTATAAGGATAGTGTACACGGAGTCTGCGGACGCGGATTTTGGTGCAGGTGAGGTGGTAGTGTTGATTCTGGTGTTGGGTGGGAGGGAGCGACTGTCTCTAGCTGCTGGTATGGGCCCTGTAGGATTCTCGTAGGTTCTCCGCAATGGTGAGGTACCTCCATCGCCTGTAGTCGAACCGCCAGATCCTCCGCGAGCTGCGTATGGATCTCTAATGACGTTTAGGGATGTGCACCTGCAAAAACACTTTTTTATAATTATAAGTATACCTTAAAATTTATAAACACGTTATATTATCTATAAGAAAAACGCTAAGCAATGGTAGAGACGGAAGAGGAAAGTATAAGGTAGAAAATCGTTATACAGAAATTGTATGATATTCACGTTTACGCAAAATGTATGACTGATCAAAGCAAGAAGAATGTAGAAGAATATAGAAGAGTGCACAATAGGCAAATAGGAAGTTAGCAATAGGAAATTTCTAGTGCGCGTATTTTTATAGCATAAGGGGTAAACGAGCCTAATATTAAGTGACCACCGACGCCTATGAACATCTGCAACACCAGAGGATCTGCAAATGCGTTGCCATTTTGTTTCTTAAAGACCATAACTAACATTACTGCAGCTGTTTGCTTATCGTTGCTACTTCACCTGGACACAGAGCTTTGCAGAGGTGTCTCCACGGACACCGGCGTCGCGTATCCCGCGTCTGATGGCTCCTCTTCTGGCTCGGTATCTTCTAGGTCTTCCCGTCCAGAGTGCCACCAGGCGATGCACCACGCCTTTATCGCGGTCCAACCGCGCTTAGTTTGACGGGAATTTGCACCCTATGGGAAATAAAATAAGGTTCACATCGTCTGTTGTTTTACCTCTCATATACTTTTACGTTACTTGAAATGTGTCATCTTGCTTAGTCTCTGCATAGCACTGAACATCTTTCGTGGTGGCGGTAGAGATTTCTAATGTTGAATGAAGTTTACTGAATGCAATCACAAGGATGTATTTGATTTAATTGTCCGGTATTTATAGTAATTTATTACGTTTTGATGATTTTCATTTACTTTTATTGAAATATTTATCTTTAATTTACTTTCATTTTACTTTCATTTACTTTTATTGAAATATTTATCTTGTTAATAGTTTTTGTGGTAACCAAATCAAACTGTTAGCTTATTAACTTAGTTCAATAGCATCAACGGATTTGAAGTTAACACCGATGTCAATAGTTTTTGCCATTATTCCCACAATTTCTTTAATCAATCGGTAAAATTTCTTGTCAGCCCTTACTTCAGACAGTCTTAAAGTTTCTCAAGGATAGCCGGTAGTTCCCTTTATTACTTGAAGTTGGGCCACGATCCCAGCGCAAACTTAGTCTGTCTTAGTTGCACTAGCTCAAATAGAACTTAAAACAGTACTTACTCGATCACTTAGCCAAAGTAAACGCGTTATTCATGACTGTGATTTGAAATAAGTTTCATATCTACGTGTGTGCTTCGCCTTATGTACGTAAGGTTTTTGGATAATATCAGAATAAGACACCATCGAACAAAAAGATGAGATATCAGTAAGCCAAATGTGGTAACAGTGGTAGAGCCCGCAACAACAACATCTGTTGCCGAATGGCATGCTTGACCGGTGAAATACCACGACCTCACAGAAAACAGGCGTGAAGTAGAAGTACTCTGCGTTTCGTCCGATGAGTGAGGTGCCGGAGGCCTAATTTTAGTCCTCTTCTCCTTCCCACCCTTTCCTCATAAGGATAGGACGGGAAGGGGAAGAGGATAGGATGGGGAGGGGTTAACGGGGGAAAGGAATTATCCTTTTTCCTGTCTATGCCCTCCTTTGTCCTTTAAAGGTAGGCAACGCATCTGCAACGTATTTGTCTGTTGCGGATGTTCATGAGCGGCGCTCACTTGACATCAGGTGATCCGCTAGCTCGTTTGCCACCTTCTCAAATAAAAAAAAAGCCAGCATCCTTGACGAAATTCCAACAATATTATTATGCATACCTATTATTTCCATAATCTATTAATATTGATTAAGAGCCAGAGGAGGGTACGTCAGGCAGGCGGCCGGCCGTAAAATACTATAGCTGAAATTTATCACAGTATGGCCTACGGTCGTACGCAGGTACGAGAAGAAATCAATATATTAAAAGATGTCACACGTAAATTGTTAATATTAAAATTATCTTGGTGGAATTCACGTTTCGTTGAATAAGGCAACATTTTTATAAAATATTTATTGTTACAAAATACTCCTATGATGATTTCTTATATTTACGCGAATACACATTGGAATAAAACGAATAAAACTAATTTTACGGATTTTATCGCAGAAGTCTGCAGTTCGTGATATTGTAAACGGCCCCCGCCATTATATAAGATTTGATAAACCACAAGTCCTCGCAAAATAACGCTTCCTACCCAGGATGATACGCGAGGCTATTGGAATTAAAAAAACATCCTAAATTCAATAGGGAAGATGGCTGGATACTGCCACCGGCTTGGGATCTCGTGATTGGTCAAATTAAATCTCAAACAGTGAGCTTATTCTGCATAGATTGGAGCAGAAGTAATTAATTTAAAATATAATAGACATTGGGACGTCTGACAGCTCAGTCCTCCCGTGACCATGAGCGCTGTAAAGTACCCGAAAAGTCGGGAGTCAAAAAACGTAAAATAAACGCGATAAAATCCGTAAAATTAGTTTTATTCCAAAATACTCCCATCTAGAAAGCACAGCGCGAACTGTCGGTGACAGCTGTGATTGGAGGACCGCCAAATCGATGTAATTCCGGGAATGCAGTTACCAAAGTACCGTACCTATAACTATTTAGCCTTATGAAACAGTATTCTCCATTGTTAATACCAACATATGCATACCAAGTTACGAAAATAATTTTATTTAATACATTTTGACGTGACAACGTCTTAAACATCGGTATACCGAAATATTCGGAAAAAACTTTGACTCAATTTCCCGTTACCTGAATTCTCCGTTACCTATGACTCATCGCTCCGGTCGATTGGCTGGGAGGTACAACGCATCGTTTGATTGGCTTATATACAAAATATAAGATATTAAATATTATATGTGTAAGTATCACTCAATGAAATTATTCCGTACCGAGTGCTCTTTGTTTTAGGATTCGTTGTAACGAATTTAACGTCCGAGCGCCTTGCGCCTGGAATTTTATATCGGACGTATATTGAATAGCTTATATAATATACCAGCTGACCCGGCAAACTTCCTTGCATTTATTTTGCGATAGCTTCCGAAAAATATATTTAAACTATATGGTGTAAACAATAATCATAATGTGTATGACATACTTAGTGTAATTAGCATATTTAAGTTGATATGAATTAATGCTGTATTCGTATAGTTTTCAAATTACCGCATTGTACGTGACCATTTTTTTACATATTAAAATGGATATAGTAGGCTATCCTTGAAAGATAGATAAATGCCATCGTAGACTTTTTTGTAGATCTTTTTGAGGTACACAATTTCGTTGTACATTATTTTGATCTCTCTGAAGTTTTACAATCCGTTACTGTTGTAATGGGCTGGTTCGACCGGTGAAATACCAAGACCTCACAGCAGAGAGGCGTGAAGTAGAGTTCTTCTGCGTTTCATCTGATGAGTGAGGTGCCGGAGACCTAATTCTAGTTCTCTCCCCTTTCCCATCCTTTTCTTATAAGGAAAGGATGGGAAGGGGAAGAAAACTTGACAGATAACCTTTTTCTGTTTCCCCTCCTCTGTCTATTAAAGGTCGGCAACGCATCTGCAACACATTAGTTAGTTGCAGATGTCTATGGGTAGCGATCACTTGACATCGGGTGAGCCACTTGCTCGTTTTCCACCTAGTACTATAAAAAAAACTCTAGTTAAAAATAACAATAGAGAACTTTGCGTGTTTTTTTTTCAGTTTTTAAACTATTGGTTATTTTGATCAAATTTGAAAAGAACTGACAAACACCAGTCCCCTTTTTTCTTATTATTTTAATTATGCTATCCTTTTCACACCATTTGACGTGTGTGAACGTTTCTGTCTGTGTCTTCGGAACACTTTTCATCTTTGATTTTTTATGCGTATAGTATAACATGTTGAATATATTCGGCCCAAGAAGACTTCAGCCTCTCCGAGAATTTCTTGTAGTTTTTTATTCTCCATAAATTGGCTTGTTGGGAACTGTACATTGCACGCTATATAAAAGTGAGCTGTATTGTCTTCGCATTGTATAAAAAAGTGTACGGTGACAGAAGCTTGGTGCTTAGAGACGATGTAAGCGTAGACGACGTAGCTACAGCCTTGACCGTCTTTCGCAGTGGCCGTGAGGCACGCGGTTTGGTGGGGGGTTGGGGGTCTTAGGCGACAGTGCGGGAGAATGCAAGATGAAAACCGAGAACACATTTTAGATTTTTTTAATTACAAAACGTCACACAAGTGGTACTTACTTACTGATGACAAGGGATGGGTTTGTTCCCCATCTTGTAAACATAAAATGTCGATAAATGACGAATACAAGAAAATTAAATGAAACACTGTCGTCAATTTTGCCCTACCATATATCGCTTAGCGCGGGTATAGTTGTTCATTAGGGGTAGGCAGAGAGAGTCTCGATTCTTCTACATTCATACATCTACGCATTCATACATCATGCATCATTATATCGCTCTCCTTTAGCATGTTAATAATGGTCGATATGAGTTCTCCTGCAACGAACACTGCCACTCACTTTTGTAACATAAATTTGTTTTGTTACTCTCTCTTCATTCATCCTTTCAACATGCCCGAACCACCGAAGCATACCTTTCTCAATTCTAGTCACAACATCCAGTTTTAAGCCACACTATTCCCTTATAAAGCTATTTTTAATTCTATCAACCAAAATGACGCCTTACATGCTTTTTGAGTATCGCATCTCAAGGGCATTTAAACATGTTTTTGCTGCCCCAGGTCTCACTTCAATACAATATATAGTCAGAAGTTTAATTAGCTCTAAATGTGAGGTTAGAAAAGGTTAATTCCGCTCAAGGCGATCGCATTTAAACCTCTGGGAAATCGTTCGAAGGCAGAAGTATGAAATTAATTCGTAGTGAACGGAGTAAAAGAGGGGCAAAAGAAAAGTTTTCGTTTAAAGTTCCGAGCCTGCGACGCTGTGTTGCTTAGTGAGACGCAATACGGGCGCCGGGTTCTACGAACATTTGAGAGCGCTTCTGTGTTCACTCGGGCAGAAAATTTACGATATTAAACGTATTTACATTTACATTAACCCGAGCTTACATTTTTTTAACCAACACTAAATCTTTTGTATAAAAAGGATAGTGCCTTTTAAATAAAATAGTATAAAAACGATGAACGGCAATGACCTTCACAACGAAACACCACTAGCGACATTAATTGGTGGACATTTCCGGACACGCTGTATATAATTCTATCAATTTAAGTGAGCATATTTTAAGTAATGGTTTATCGATGATGTAATTCATCCGTAACTCTTATGATTCACGTTGCCAGCATTTACAAAAGTAAGGGGTAGATAACGACGATAAGGACAGGGGACACGGGGATGGAAAGGAGTATGTACTGTAGCACCAAACCTCTTATTCATAGATGTATCGCATGAATATTTTTTATCAATTAACAGTCAGCTGCCGCTGATAGTTTTGTTATTTAGTATAAATCGATTAAATAAGCTCGCAGTCATGGGACTCCGGCAGATGTGAAACAATGCAAGTATATTGAAATTAAAATAATGAAACAGAATAGAGTTCCGTAATTAAAATTGATTTATTTTACTTATTATTTCAATTATAAATAAATAAATAATAATAATAAATAACAATTATATAACATATTTTTTTGTTAAATAGAAATAACACTCAAGGAGTCGGGGAAGAGAGACGTAACGCCATTAGAGCGTCACGCCTTTTTCCGTCATGTCATACTGTACTGCTCGACATTACTGCCAAGGCGCGCAAATAGACATATACAAATTAGAGTTAATTTGAATACATTATACTTTATTGCAACATTTAATTTCGTCTGGAAGTCGTTTGCAGATGCGAGCGTCGTATCTACAGTCTTCGCAAGACTGATTTTCTAGGCCCAGCTTACCTGAACCCCGATAGAGAAATCGCTATACCAGCGAGTTTATTCGGAACATCTTCAAATGATCGAATCATTTTAAAATACGTACATATTTAGTTAATATTAGCCATTCACTGTACGACGAAATCATTAAATAAAATACAAAATTAAGTTCCTTTTCGAAAATAGAACATTTCCTCGCAGACTTATAAAGTTACCATATAAAACGCAACGTTGAATTGGCTCTAATTCGTACCCTGGCAACTTTCCACGCTAACTTTGCCGCGTACATCTAACTCAATTTGTTGCGTATGGATTTCACGCTTCTGCCCCTTTATATTACTCACTGTTATTACTTTTAGAACCGTAATGTGATTCGTTCGGAGCAAAAAACGAATGGGATAAAGTAAATTACACCTGTGACTAAGTGGAGGGAGATATAAATACAGAAATCACAAGTAAACTACTAGGAAACGTAACCCATACTATGACCCACGTTTTACAATTTTACCCCCCTTCCCCTTCGGTGACACGTATTATTATATGCCAAGACCCCCTCCCTCCAGGTTTCACGAAGTAAATTATTAATATGATTTCAAATCATTTTTACAAACCGAATGTAACAATTTTTTTAGCTTATATTTGTCTTTTAATACGGTGGGAGCTTAAAAAGCTCTAAAATCTGAGCGCCATATAGGAATATAATCGCAGCTGGAAAAACCCACAAGATTTCCCTAGAAGATATCTGCGTGACAAAAACCAAGAGTGCCCCCCCACCCCTGTGTCCAACCGCATTTTGAATATCTCCCTCCCACGAACGGGTTACATAGTATGGGTACGTTCCCTTTACTAATAAGTAGAATAATACTTCTGCTACAGTCTGCTTCAGGCCGTCTTCTATCAGGTCGTGGTACCTGTTTCTGGCTTACATTGTTATTGTTATGTTACCTGATGGTCCCGCCAGCGCGCGTCGTGCAGGGCTCCCCGCACGTGGTACACGGAGTCCGCGTCTCCGGACTCTGAGCGCGCCCTCCCGTCCACCTCGCGCGTTTCGTCGCTGCAAAGATACGTACATATTAGACATCATTAAATAATTAAATAAAGATATTTGACACAAAAGTCTAGTAAATTGCGGGTAGGATATCAGAGGTTCTACCAGCCTAACCGGTTTGTTCAACTAATCTGAGTCACATATTTACGCCACCACGATGTATATTCTTAAGTACATATGAATACAGGCACAGACATACAGGGTGATCTGAAATACCACAATTCCTTGGCCGAAAATATGAGTATTTGTCTGAACTAAATCCATTCGTGAATGTCGTATTCCGTAGCCCTTCATTTCTGGATACCTGTATATTAAGCATCTATTTATATATGCTGTAATAAATAGTGTGCTTATACAATATGTCATTTCAGTCGATACGAGATCTAATGTTACGCCAATCATCTGTATCTAAAATATTTATGTTACCCAAATGATTACTAATGACATTTGACAAGGGTCCTTCGCTCATACATAGACGTCTCTTAGTTGTATGTATTATTGGTAATATCTAGTACCTTACTTTAATCAATACTTATATTAATTGATATTGTTCTTAGTCCTAACTCATCCATACAAAAACTCTTTTAATTACTGATAAAATGACAAATTCAAAATAAAACCAACGATTCCTCAACAAGTTTGAAATTCATTAGGTATGAGAAAACTCGGAGTCTTTACAAATAAACACAGCGAGTTCGAAAGCGGGCCAGATCAATACAATGCCCATAGACCGGATCAGACGCTAGCCGCAGAATACACTTCGCTAATTGTACGGATGAAAGTCTTATTACCTTGTAAACATGGCGTTTTTTTACAATGTTCCCGGCTTCGTGTAACTAACAATATATACATTTTTCTGTCTACTCTATTGTATCTAAGCCGTCGTGTATCACTTCTTCCTCTTGGTAAAACCGTATGATAATCTGTTTTTGATTTTATGTCGTTGGAGACAAGGAGAGAAAAATACATTTGTTACTAAAGCAATAACAGGTCTAGGAAGTGTAAGTAGTACCCGTAACCTACGAGCATGTATGCGTAGAGGAAGAGAGATGTGCCAGGATAAGGACAAATTGAAATCCACAATCTCTGCCTACCCCTCTGGGTTATGGTTGTGAATACAAATTTATATAAGGTCCAGGAATTAACATATTATAACTTCAATAAATGACAAACCCCAGATTCGCGAATTCAAATGCATTACACAAATTATAACACATAAAACACCCAACAAAAAATAAAGTGTAATACATTCCATAAGTTTTCCATTGGAATAGCGCCGGTTTATTACACAATAATATTGTAAATGAACCTTTGTTTTCTTTAAAGAACAAACCCATTATTTATTCAAAAAATAAATAAATAGGCATTGTTCGTTCAATCCATATCCAATTAGCAAGAAAATACACAACAGGCTGAAGAGATTTTCTTTGGTATTTTAAATTATACAAACAGACGGCTCAACTAGCTTAATATATATTGTTATAGACCATCGATAATACGGTAACTTAAAGTACATTGTTCCGAGTCCTAATGACAACAGAATGGCGCAAATATTCTAAATAATGATTAGCTAAAATTACTTGTCTTTCAGTCTTTAAACACTGTACACATAACAATTACTCTCGGATAATGTTTACAGTCTGACTAAAGGAAAACCTTGACAAAAGTCCGCTGTACGAAGTGCTATCATAAGTTTACTAATGCGATAACCGTTCATTGTAATATAGCTTTAAATGTCTAGGTGAATGCAAAGTAAATTGCTTGTACATTCAAAATATCACTAAGCGAAAGATGCAGTACATGGCTAGTAACTGTCAACTTGTCAAGCAACCTTTCAAGTATCTTGTCTCATAGTATTGAACGAACAATTTTTGTAATATTCATTCCGCCTAACGCGAAATGGCTTGACAAATTGGATCAGATTTTGAATTTCAAAAGGGGTTATATATCGCAACTTATCATTTGTTTGTCGGCTGGGGTCTAGACCGACAAACGTGCTAGCGTGATAACATCTGGCTGTCCCAATGACCAGTTTCTTATTTTATAAATAAATATAAATTTGTACATTGTAAATTGGCTACCCTTCCTATTCAATCCCTATTAAGAAAATATGGGAAAGGGTGGATGATTGAAATTGGACCTCCGGCACTTCACTCATCAGACGAAACGCAGAATAATCTACTTCTCGCCTGTCTTCTGTGAGGGCACTATTATTTGTATGTAAATACATATGCTAAAGGATATAGAAATAATTTAAATGGTATTTAAACAGTAAAGCACAGATACAGAGAAAGGAACTCTGTTGTAGCCGATTGACCATAAGACACCTCTGTATATTTTATTTTCAAATTTATCCATTTATGTTTTCCAAAAAAGAGGGACAAGTTTCCCAAGAAAATCTTGAAACTCGGTCAATTATTTGAAAGGTCAACACAGAGCGAAGCTGGGTACCCAAGTGTTTTATACTAATTGCTGTTTTACTTATGTTTTATAATCAGAACATTATGTACAATTAAAATATCGATTTCCTGTTATAAATGCCTTCAAATTTCAATCAAAAAAAACTCAAGTAAGTATTGATTTGATCTCTTTAATTGACCGCAGTTGAAAATACGTATGTATTATCAGAAAGGAGTAGGGAAAACAAACATATATTATATTATTTTGACCGATTCCATTTGCTTGGGCTCAATTTTTTTGTCCTTTCCTTTCATTTATGAATCATGTGAGAATTATTTTTGCAGTACATTTTTTGTTTTCAGATTGGTCCCAATTACCTGTTAAGTTCCTGGTTTATTCAGGATTTTTCCAAATTCCGAAATCTGTTTTTTTGTTATTTTACTGCGTTCAAATTATTTTGCTTTATCCCCGGTACAGTGGAAACACGTCCTTTGTCAAGAAACCAGCCAAATCTAATACGAAATTCAAAATACCTACACAAGCAATTATGACTCCTATCACAAACTATTCAAGTTTACTTTTGATTGAAGTATAATGTTGAATAGTCAGTGGAAAATTGAGCTCTATTGCTGGGGAATAAAGAGCAAAACAAACGTTTGTTGTATGTCGGTTTGATAGAAGCCATATAAAATACCTAGAGGCAGCGAAAGCTTGCAAATATTTCAGATACGAAACAACGGATGAAAGTACGCCAGGAGTGGGTGTAGAAGTAGGGGAAAGGGTAACGTTTGCCGATAAAGGAGGGGGGGAGCGAGTTGCGTAAGGATATGTGATTACGACGTTAACTTTATCGACTTCTTGCTGATCATTGTCCGGCTTAATTGAATTTTGCTAATGGAAGTAATTACTTTGTTTATTTGCAGGGTAATTAAAGTAAGAAACGAATGTACACTTCATTTGGTAAAGTGTTTCTTTATCCCCCTGTCCTTTTAAACCCCCCTCGACTATATTGTAACTGGTTTTGGCTATAGTTTCTTTTACGGCCAACCGGGTTGGACGAGTTTGAAATGTTAGTATTTTATCAAAATAATTTACTAATATTTCTTTGAACCAAGCTTAAGCTCGAAATGGTTCACGACAACACTCAAATGGCGGATTCGAACCCAACACCATGTTGTGCATTTTTCGCAGTCCATAACCCTTGTCCAGGCTATTAGCGCCGAGATTAGCTAATTAACTCATGTTTTTATTTCGAAATAAGTACTCCGCATTTCCATTTGAGCTAAGTTGTGTGTTAAAACATTTTTTGTCGGTTTTTATAGATATTTTATTTTCTAATGAGTAACTGAATGGCCAAGACTTCATTTCAGTTTACGCCAGAGAATTCACTGTGCGTGTTTGTAAACCTAGATAAGACGCCAGTAAATAGCAGTAATATTGACATGACAATTGAAAAATAACGAACATACACAGAGGTAAAAACATGAATGTAACGTACTACGAGCTGCGATTCTTCGATTCGGTTGGCAAGCCCAAACAGCCTACTTCTCATATTAACGACAGATCCAGTTTTAAATTACCTCAATGAATGTAATGTCTTGTGGTATCTATGTATTTACAGCATATTTTAAAACAATATAATCTTGCCGAATCTCTCTGAATGCTCTAGACGCAAAAACTACTAAACGGAAGTTATACAGTTTTCACAAATACACAAAGTAATTCATGAGGACGATTATGGTGTACTAAAACCCATTAAGGGCTTATTTTTTATTAAAAAAGGTGGCAAACGAGCAAGCGGACCACCTGATGTTAAGTGAGCGCTACCCATAGACATCCGCAACAAGCAAATGTGTTGCAGACGTTGCCTAATGGACAGGACAGGACAGACAGGTTTATGGAAATTGGTTGAAGTGTGACAGACGTAGGCAGATGCGATGGAGTAAATATAAGCGTATACTATATAGCGTATACTCCGCTATCCGCACGAAAAGACTGACTGAGTGAATATGAAAGCACATCCGACACTACTGGGCCTAGAGACTTGAAATATCGCATAGAGATTTATTGTATTACGTCGCTTACGTTGTAACAAAAATCACTAAGAAAGGATTTTTCTAAATTCACTCCGAAAGAGGGCAGAAATAGGGGTTTGTTGGTATGTAGAAATAATTTTAATCCAATGTAAGTTGACCACGGGTCTACATGATCAATTGTATGCATATAAAAAAAGAAACTGAATGCCTAGAGACTTGAAGTCTGGCACAGAGATTTCTGTTGCGTGCATTAGGTACCCGAGCAATGTAAGATAAACTTTTCTAAAATCATCCTCCTAAAGCCAACTTCCAATCCATACATTAGATGTATGAATTGATAAAGTTAATTGCATTTATTTCAGAGTCATCCATATTAATGTTAGTCACAGCAAATTCTTACAAGTATGATAGTAAAGGACACAGTAACAAAAGATAACAAGAGAACAACATTGTATTACATTTTGTGCACCTCCCTACAGTGATTAAGAAAAGGTTCATCTAATCTCGTAGCTATCATCGCCAGGATGCTGTTGGCCCCTAGCCTGCAGAGTAAGGACGCGGATCAAGGCAGCTCCCTCCATGAAAGCATCATACTGCCTTTGTGTGTAATTAGCCCACATACTGCACGTGTGAAAAAACAATACAATGTAAGTTGACCTCAGATAAATAGATCAATCATATATATGTTCAGCTTAGGCTGGACTGTATCTTCGGTTTAATTAAATTGAACGCTGAGTGAAACCGTGGGGCTCAGCTTGTCTTGTATAATATTGAGTGAAGTCGTTTGTGAAATATTATCCAAGCAATATAAACTATCCGACATAAAAGCAGTTTCCTTTCTGTCCGTTCTACAAACTTGCACAATGAAACATGTCGTTCCCTTTCACTCGCTAGACGCGGGCATAATGCTGTCCCTCTCGCTGACACGTCCTTCCGTTGGCCACAATGGACCAGCTGATCCTATCGACAAAGTCTGACGGCATCCCCGAGCGCATTGAATGGGGAACAGATGTCAATAGATATGCGGCGCTTTGTGAGACTAGAATGTGATACGTTTTATACTAGTAATGGTATGTTTCTACTTCATATACCTTTTGTCATTCACTAGCGTTGCGTATTTCGTAATATATGTCACAACATTACAGATCTATACTAATATTATAAACAGCAATGATTTGTTTGTTAAATATAAACACGTTATTACCGTTGCTATAAGCTATCTGAAAATAGACCACAATATTCTGGATTTTGGAATTTTGTAGGCGGATTACGGTTCACTTGACTTTTAAGAATTGAGTCGAAGCGCAAGCAAAATATTTGCTTTTAGATCTTGGCAAATAAATTGAAGATAATCGCTTGAAGCGTCGGCCTCGAGTAAACAACGAAGCTAAATTAGATTACATCGCTTGCTCAACGAATTACACACGAACGGACAGACGTACACGATTATATTATAATAAGTTCAAGACGTTTAGATGCGAGAAGTTATCTTGAATCATTCCGGGATTCCGTGCAAAATTACATTTGTTCGGTTGGCTTTATGTACAATTTTATCATTTTCTCGCTTCCCGGGAATCTTGCTTTGAGGGTATTTTATTTTTATTTCCCGATTCCAATGAAATTTCCTGTTAATAACGGCTACCCGTCGATATCTCCTGTTCGAATTTGTATTGTATATGTGTGGAGTTCAAGATTGTCGTTTACCATTCAAAGTTTCTCTCTTGTCTCTTAAAAACATTTTTTTACTAAGTAAATGGCTGTTAGGAAGTTTCGCTTCATTTTTAAGGAAATCGCTCTATTGGACACGGCTTTCTCACCTAAACTCTTCACGCGTGATGATGATAACTGCAGATGGTTCACATGGTTATTCGTATTAAAATATTATAACAATAAATCAAGGGTTGGACCTCAAGAGATGTTGTCACGACTCGTTGACAGGAGTAACTGAATCTCCTTCCTTCCTCGTCAAAACAAGTGCTTATAAAGACTCTTGCTGTCTAAAGTCAACTACGTAACTTCACGTTTCAGTACCGTACTCCGGTTGCCGGAAATGTGCGCGAAGCAAATTACAATATTTTTATAGACATTGTTGTAGATTTGTGTAGACTTTAAAAATTGATATATTGTTGATATTCCTTTTTTTACGTACATGAAAAAAATTTATGACATTATTTTGATCTGTATATACAGATATGAGTACAGAATGGAATGTACATTTAAACTGAATAATTCCAATTCGATCTTCATCGCGCTCAACTTGGCCATTTGTCCACATTTCCGAAGCGCGCGGGCGAGCGAGACGTTGATAAATCGCTCTCAGAGAAATCTCACAGTAACGGACAATTAAAATTTATTATATACCAGAGATAGGGATGGGACATTTCCCATATATCTCAATATCGATTAATTTTAAACGACATCTATATTCACAGAAGACAGGCGTGAAGTAGAGTATTCTGCGTCTCGTCTGATGAGTGAGGCCTTATTCTAGTTCTCTTCCCACCCTTTTCTTTTAAGGAAAGGTTGGAAGGGGAAGTGAACTTGACGGTGGAGGGGATGTATAGGAAGAAACCATTTTCTTTTTGTCCCCTCCTCTGTCCATTAAAGGTGGGCAACGCATCTGCAACTCATTAGTTAGTTGCAGATGTCTATGGCTAGCGATCACTTGACATCGGTTGAGCCGCTTGCTCGTTTGCCACTAATATAAAAAAAATGCTCGAATTCGGTACATCCAAAAAATATAAGCATAAAGATGAATGATTATAAAATAACCGAATCGCTGAATACCCTATTCGAAATGTACCTAACGCCAATAAAATACAAAACAAAAGAGTAATTTTTAGGGAAATAGATTCGATAAAAACATTTCATGACTACTTAAATGTCGTGGTAAGTTTGTGGCAAATTGTTTTTACTTACATCTTTAAAATGCATATTGTATATTATACGGTAGTCTCCGAATATCTAGATTATTTATTTGCATATCCTATCGTTTTATAATATTTTAAAGTACAAAGCTGTTTTAAAAAATAGTTAAATACAGACCATTATTTACTATAAACTCGGCAAGTATTTTAGAATATTGTTCATTGTCGATGTTAAACAATTTCCAAGTTAACTGGTGGCGCTTGAAAGCCTCTCAAAGCGAGTGCACAGAGCACCCTCACAGCCTCCTTGAGAGGATTTCGTTTTATCGGCCCTCTTCGAATCTGTTGTGTCCATTTAATTTCAAACTGTATCTTCTATTTTTGGAATAGGTAAGGAAGGTATAAGGTAAGATTAATTATAGAAATAATACATTTAAAATCGATTTATATAGTGTTAAACACTATGCTTAAACATGTATTATATTTTCAATAATACGTGAATCATAGCATATGATACAAACATATTTTCATAAATACACCTTAAATTAATACTAGAATTAATTATATTATAACTATCCCTTACGAATATCTATCGTAACTTATATTATAAATGCTAGTGTTAGTTTGTTTGTTTGCTACAATTTAACTCACAACGATTCAACTTCATTCAATTTAGTTCATGAAATTTTGCACACACATTGTCAGGGGTACAAAAAATAACAGTAGGTTTACCTTTTATTCATAAAAAAAACTTCCCGAGGGATAGGAAAATAAATAGCAGTAAAGGTTGCTATGACACGTAAATAACATAGTTTTGAAAGCACGTTACATGACGTACATTACCGTGGCGACCAATTTTTTTTGTTTTTACCAATCCTTCTAACCTACCTAACTTCATATTGTTGTTTTTTTTTTATGTTTTGAGATTTCACTTTATATTTCGATGCTACTATTCTCATCGAAGTTGTCAGTCGCTCAGTTTTTGTTGTTTATTTTTCTGTTTTTTTTTGTTCACAAATAGTTTTTAGTTTCTTTTGTCGTTGTATTCAGCGCACTGCGGATTGCACCTATAATTGATATGGCACTCGCCAAGCCTGTTAACTAAGTACCCGTATCCAATTGTCTAAGTTAGTGCTCCATCTTGTTGGTGTAACATAATTGAATAAATTGAATTGAATAAAAAATCCAAGTTATTATAGACGAAATCAAATTACGAAAATTAAAAGTCAGAAAGATAAGAAAAAATGCGTGCACCGCCGCGTGTGTTGCTAGTATAAATATAAGGGAAGCATATTGTAAAGGAAATTAAAAACGTTTCGAGTTTAACTGTTCTTCAGAATAAATGTATTGGAACAAAATCAAGTGTGACAATTGAAGAGTGACTCTCTGAGTGAATATTATTCCAAATATACGTGGCCTTTCAAAATAACTTACATCTAATTTAAACCATATTGAAGTGAACTAGAAACTGATTAAAAATATATAATACGTTAATTCTTCCGTCCCCTTAAAAACTATTTTTTAACGTAAACTTTAAACGGTTTTTCACATTATACTAGTATAAATCTAAAAGTCGCTCCCGCTGTCTGTTCCATTACATCTTTCAAACTACGCAACGGATTTTAATGCTGTGTTCATCAATATACAGGGTGATTCAAAAGTTCGGTTAATATGCATGCATGCATATTATAGTAGCAAAAACTGATAATTTTGGAGATTTGTAATGTGATGTAAAATACATATTTTTATGCACTCACATTACAAACACCTTACGAGATACATCAACATAATGTACTACGGAATTGTTAATCTTAAAAAGTTCTAAGAAAGTCCAGAATGGCATATATCTATCTGTTAAGGATAACTTACTATACCTATTCGAACTTTAAAAAAAAATGTCACGTACAATCCGGTAATTGAAAAGCTATTAAAACGGATTGCTTAATGCGGCCACCCCCACGCCCCTTGATGTCATATATACCTATCCATCAATTAATAAAACTAATAAGGGAACACAACAGTAGTATATAAAGAAAAACGTAAGAATTTAAAGCAAAATCATCGCTAACATCGCAGTCCCCAGACGTCTAGACGCATCTAGATTTTCATATTAAATTGCACATGGATTTCTAACATCTGACGATGTAAACTCGAGCTCAAGTCAAAGAATCGAGTAAGAGGCCACTTTCAGTGGGATTGTGGACAAGCACTAGTTTGCGCATTCAAAAAAATGTGTACAATATTTTTCAGTAAAATAATATTGTGTTTGGGCTTATTACGTGTGAGCACGCCGACTGACGTCAGTAGTACAGGTGGCGAATGCTAACGAATTACAATTGTAATAGATGGAGTCATTGTATTAAAGTGCAATGTTATTTTTCCTGCTATATTAGGGTTGTCGACAATTGTAAAATAACACAGATTTTCAATTTAGTAAATTAAGAGAAACAAAAAGACTTGTCTTGACTTAAGAAACTTGCGCCACCACTTTAAAACTTTTAGGAGTACGCACAAATGCTCAGCGTATACTGGTTCTTCTAGTGCAGTATAGTAGTATAGTATATCTTTTGTTGTCACCATTATCTTGGACTTCTCTAACTGACTCCACCATATAAAGCCATATCACTCATTTTTAGGGACCAAAAACTCGTATTAGAATATATAGGAGAATACATTTCTTCCCTTTTTTATTAACACTGTCATTATCCGATCGCTACCAAACTTCCCAGGATCACACACTTGGCTTGAACATTTCTTGAATGTATTAACATACATACATATCGACGATACATTCATTTCGGAGCATACATACACAAACACATTGCCGTTTATATATGTATATAGTTTATTTTTATTCCTTGTAAACGTTGTGAACCCTAGCCGTGGGAATAGTTACAAGCGCACGTTCACGTTGACTTTGATAGATGCAAACTTCACGCGTCGCTCCCGCCACGCCGCGCACAACCCTGTGGCATATCATTTTTTAATTTCCTAGAAGCGATTTAATTTAATTGCTGGGTTTTAGATCGCGATAAACTTTTCGTTTTAAAATAAATTCATTGTTCCTTTTAACTGAAGTTTGATATTTTATACGCACTTAAACTTCTGTCTGAAAAAATGTATTACAAGCCATTCCTACGTCACTTTGTCAAAAAGCCGTAACTACTACGATGTCGCACACATAACACGATCAATTACAATTCGGTTAAAATCGAACCTCGAACCAGTGGCGTAACTAACTAGCTAGGTACTCTAACTACTTGCCTATGAAGTCCTTACATGTCTGGTCTTTAGAATTTTTATAGAAAACGTACTTGACTTTTCACTCGGCTTACGTCGGTGCCCCTAGGATGTTACCAGCTCATTGTCATTTGTCATGCTGAGTGGCAACCTCATGAGTGCAAAGACGGTCTCCGGGCCATTCCATCTTTACAGTGGGTAAAGGCACATCGTCACGATACAGTTGGCGTGTGAAAGCACTCATAGCTCATATAGTACTTTATACGACACAGCAACCGTGCGGTGACCGTGTGCTTGTGAAAAGGGCCTTACAGATGAGGCGACACTCAGATATATAAAACACCCTTTCAGAAAAGCGGTCGCTAAAAACATTTTTCATTAAACCAAACTCATTTTAAATGAGACGCCATTCGACTTAAACAATGGCGGGCGCAGAAACTGTTTTTCTTTTAATAAACGTCGAAACAAGATGGCGTCGCGCCATTAATCAGCCGCAATTGCAGAGCGGTGGACACGTGACAAATGGTCCCCGCTCCCTTCGAGTGCAGAATGAAAGGATCACAATCTACAGTACCCTAGTCCCAGTGTCCCTTAAATTATATTTACAATAGATAAAACAATAAGGTAACGGTCCGAGGCGAGCTAAGTTACTCTTAAACAGGTAA
Organism: Papilio elwesi; assembly: GCA_029849275.1. NCBI lineage: Eukaryota > Metazoa > Arthropoda > Insecta > Lepidoptera > Papilionidae > Papilio > Papilio elwesi. The sequence continues at coordinate 10,711,208 of CM056697.1, forward strand.
GCTAAGCGTAATGCCCCGTTAAGCCCAGTCAGTAGATCCCTCTTCCAGGCAAAGACAAGCCAGTCACGAAAAAAGTTGATAAACTAGTCAACTAGTCAAAAACGTCTTAATGCTTATCCCTACTAATATTATAAATGTGAATGTAATTTTGTTTGTTACGTTTTCACGTAAAAAATAACTCAACCGATCATCATGAATCTTTGTACACATATTCTTGGAGGTATTAGAAGTAACATAGAATATTTTTATGAAAAAATAGCATATAAAAAGCGAAGTATGTATGTTCCTTATAGACCTATTGACTCCGAAACGGCTGGACCGATTTCGATGAAATATACAGGCATTTTCCAAATTGGCACATTCCTGTGTTTGGTAGCGATCGGATCAACATAGTTAGTGGTGCCCGGGCGAAGCCGGGGCGGGTCACTAGTTCTTGATAAAGCTAAATCTAGAAACATGTATCTCGAGAATATATTAGCACATTAAAATTGCAATTTATATTAACAAAATAATATAGAAGAAAGATGGCATGGCGTAATTTTCAACTCAAAAACTATTTGCGGTCTTTTGAAATAATACTAAAGACAGGAGAGTGAGAGAAGAAAAAAGGAGAGAATTTCCAATAAAGAAGCTTCCGCTTCAAATTTTTTCTAGTTCATTAAACTAAAGCAACTTATACACTTATTTAAAACATAATTGTCTATTACAACAAACGTTCCCCCCTCCCCATCCTATCTTTTACCCCTTCCCGCGCTATCCTTATGAGGAAAGGGTGGGAACGGGAAGAGGACTGATATTAAGCTTCCGGCACCTCACTTTGCAGACGAAACGCAGAGTACTTCTAGTTCACGCCTGTTTTCTGTGAGGTCGTGGTATTTCACCGGTCGAGCCGGCCCATTCGTGCGAACAGATGTTGTGAACAGCGGGCTTTACCACTGTCACAAAGAGTCTTCGCTTTTCATGTACTATTTTTTTTTCATAAAAAGTTCCTATGTAAGTAACATAATACCTAATACCTCCACGAATATGTGTACAATGTTTCATGATGATCGGTTGAGTGGTTTTCGCGTGAAAGCGTAACAAATAAACTTACATTCACATTTATAATATTAGTAGAGATTATATTCGAAGTTCAAATGACCTGTGAGCGAGCCACAGATTAAATAGAAACGCATTTCATTCAAACTCTCACTCCCTATTTCCACATCAGTAAAGTTTATTTCAGCTTTAATATGAATGTTTATTTCAAAGCTATTAAATTTCTACCTCAATACGCCGACGGTCCATTAACTAACTCCACGGGACTTGAATGAGTGAATTACTCTTCAGAGTAAAATAAACGTTACTTAAGGAGCCGACACTTGCGAGCCAGTACGGTGTAGTGTTGTGAAGTGAATCTGGAATCTTACTTATAAAATAAACAATTTTTTTTTCATTGCTCTCTCTCTCTCTCTCTTTTGCTCTCTCTTTTGCTCATTATGACTTTCACAACAATCATAATTATTTTTCATTTAATTTACAAAAAGACTTACGTTAACATTACGTTACCGAACGATTGTTGACTTCGTCAGATTATAATTGGACTAGGTGTATTATGAACTGTCCACTAATCGTGAATTAACGAATCATTCAAGATTTGTCGTATCTTGTCAAATGCAACAAAGCTATCCATCTTTTTTGGGTATAGGTAACCTTTCGAATTTAGATTCGTGTATTATAACTTAAACTTTAACGAACTTAGCCAAACATTAGTCTACAATTTGACTTCGACAAGTTATAAGTCGAAAAATTATACGTCAAACTGTGAATGATTTCTTCCGTTCAGAATTTTCTAGTAGTTTATAATGTACCTAGTCCGATTAAAAGTTGACGAAGTTAACAATTGTTCAGTGACATAGATACTATATACCGTATAGAATAATTTAATTAGACGAGCAGTTTATGAGCACGACTGTACACACATGTATGTACAGTCACGCACGCAGCTTGAGCAGGAAGGACGCGTCACATCGATCACTGCGGAGCATCCGGTATTAATAGCATCAAGGATTGCAACGGAACTGTCTACTGTATTAAGCTATTAAGGCACACACAAGCCTTAATAGCTTAACATAATTTATCTTTATTTAATCTGTAAACAAGATCTGGTTTAATTTATTTTATAAGACCTTCTTAATTATTATTATTGCTTCATGACAATGTAGAATTAATTAATGTAACCTCATACATACTTTTTACAGGTGAAAAAAGTAATCCCTACTAATATTATAAACGTCAATGTAAGTTTGTTTGTTACGCTTTCACGCGAATACTACTCAACCGATCATCATGAAACTTTGTACACATGTTCTTGGAGGTATTAGAAGTAACATACGATACTTTTTATGAAAAAAAATATTATATAAAAAGCGAAGTATGTACGTTCTCTAAGACTATAGACTCCGAAACGGCTGCACCGATTTCGATGAAATTTTAGCAAATTTCCAGATTGGCACATTCCTGCGTTTGGTAGCGATCGGATCAACATAATTAGTGGTACCCGGGTGAAGCCGGGGCAGGTCACTAGTATATTATATCATATATATACATATATGTTTACCCTATTTGTGGAGAGTACAGTGAATACATCGAGGAAAACACAGGGCAGAGCCTATAATTTACCACATAAAAGCATCCTTGTTAGTTGTACCTACTCTACATTTATGTTACATCATATACGAAACATTTCCCTCTCTCGGAGAGGAGGCCTACGAAAAATAGCACCAAATGCGAAAGCGGTTTTCCTGAAGATGATGGCTTCTACGAGTTTAATATTTGTATTGCATTCTGTAATACGCCAAAGAAAGTGCTTATTAAATTTATATCATCATTTAACTGTACTTGGCTTACCCCAGTGTATTTAAAAAGAACCTACCTTTTTATCTTTACATTTCTTAAGCTTTCTTTAATATAAATATGGGTTTAAAAATATTTTGCGCTGAGTCAGACGGAAAGCATCTTTTGTTGAAACAAAGATCTCTACTTAATGACGCAGCGTGTTTATCCTCGAGATTGATAAAAAATATATACTTTCTAACGCCGTCAAAACATAACGGACTATTAATAAAATGATGGTAAGCATAGTGAAAGGGAAGGAATGATGAAACAAAAAATTAATCTGAGGTTCCACGACTTTCTACTGACAACGACGACGAAAATCTACCGGAAAATATCTCTCCGAAGACAGGCGTGAAGTAGAAGTATTTCTTATTGGTCTGAAGAGTGGGATGCCAGAGGCCTAATCCTCTTTTCCTTCCCACTCTTTCCTAAGAAGAAAAGAATGGGAAGGGGAAGAGGATTTGAGAAAGGAAACAATCTTTTTTCTGTTTATCCACTCCTCTATCCATTAAAGGTAGGCAAAGTTAGCTCTAGAAATTCTGGTAATCTAATAACAGCTTCCGATCGAGCCAAAACACGGCCCTCTTGGTGGCTCTTGAGCCCAGTCACTTCATAGAGCGTCCACCGAAGCAACCTAATAGCTCGATGGCCTCCGAATCCAGTTACACCAAAGTAACGGCCCGAGCCGAGGCTCCAGGCCCTCGATCAAAGGTACTTAAATAGGTTTATAGGTCTCAAATAGTGATAAGTCAGTCAACAAAGCTTATTGGATAGCGGTTACTTAATATTAGGTGAACCGCTTTCTAGTTTTCGTTTCTCGTTAATCGCTTCATCGTTTGCCTCCGTATTGTTTAAAAAAAACTGATTGGAGTAGATAATTCAGTCAGTAGTGTACAAACGTAAGAGGTAACCGAACTGATACAACCCTATTATCGGTAAACTATTGGTGGATCTACGTATCCGAATCTAAGAAGTTAAGGCTTACAAATATATTTGAGAGATAAATAATGTATTACTAAAAAAAATATATATTTAAATTTCAGTAACTAATATGCAGTAGTGAGGTCAATCAAACGATGTTATACTCTTATTTCGATTTATTAGATACACTACAATATAAAATGATAGGTGCGTCGTAGGCGAAACTATAGTGAGTTACGGCGTGCGTACGTAAGTGCGACTGGTGCACGAGTGCGCGAGGCGCATGTGTAAGCGCATAGCTCCCGAGATCCCGGCCGCCGGATTATTTGTCTATGATTAGTCCACCATAAATACTTTTGTGCTTTTTTTGGCTTACAAATCTGTGTACTGCTGTCATATTGCAATTTGATAATTCACTTGCAAACATAATTTAAAATACTTCATCGTAAGCTTACAAAACGCTACAGAACTTGCCTCAGTTCAATCTATTAAACGCAAATAAAGCATACCGTATACTTTTTCTAATATAAAAATACGATGAAAAAAGTTACAACGTAATCTCATTCGTCTAAAACGACGCCAATGAAAAATACCATTCACTTATACCTCTTAAAAATTCACCTCCCTTCACTCACACCCCTTACTGAGGCTCATTTCCAACACCCCACTTCTACCCCGTGTAGAAGACATTACTCAGAGATACGACAGAAGAGTTATGTCACAAGGAACAAACGTTTATGCAGGCGTTTATTTTACAACCATATCGCTATCTAGTGTGCCAGTTTGAGGAAATTAAACGGTTAAATATTAACGACTATTTGTACTGAATGTAGCATACATTATGTATCAGGAGCAGTGGTGGCTCAGCGGTCTAGGCCCTGACTTACGTACTGTAGACTGCGGGTTCGAACCCAGGCAGGCTTTACTTTATATAATTTATTTCATCACCACTGCTTCAATAACGTTGAAGGAAAACATCGTGAGGAAACCGGCATGTTCTTAGAACCACCAAATTCGAAGACATGTGACATCCACCAACCGCACCAGGCCAGCGTGGTGGATTACGGCCCCTTCACCCTCTCGGAATGGAGGCCTGTGTCCTCAACAGTGGGATACATTCTAAAAAAGGCTGATTTATTATTATTATCGACATTATATACACGACTATATTAAGTAGTATATTAAGTAAACATGTGAGTAAGTGTGTACACTGTACTACAGTCCACTTAGCTGAATTTTGTTTTCACTAACATATGGAACAAAAAATACAGCTCAAAAAGTTTTTACGACAATATGATACAATCAGTCACATAATTTAACTTAAAATTTTTAAATTAATTTATAATATTTAAATGTAGCAATAAATCCACAGAAGTGGCAACTAAAAACAGGTGAGAAGGCGCGCCAATAGAACAAAAATAAATGAATAAAAAATGAACCGTAAACAATAAAATTCAAAAATGAATACAAGAAAAATAAATGAAAAAAAAGTCGAAACTTTTCTAAATTCAAATAAGCATATTACTGACGCGAACTTTAGGATTTTTCCTTGCCAAATACGGTCTTACGCGGCTAAATCCCCTACTCATGATAGAATCGTTGCTGGAGTTTCTTTCGCCACTTCTTCTCCCAGCGCTAACGCTTTCCCAGCTGTAGTAGTAATAGTAATTTTAGATGTAATAATACTTGTAACCCTCTCGGGCACCATCGAATCGGAATGCTAAACGCGTAATGAGTGACAGCCCAAGGAGAGGTCCCTTCTCGGGGGCCTTTGAGCCGAGTCACTCCATGGAGCATCCGCCGAAGCGACCTCAGAGCTCGGCGGCCTCCCAATCCGGTAATACTAATAAAGTAACGGCCAAGGCTCCCCCTACAGAGGGAGCCCTCGAGCTTAGTTACTCTTAAAGAGTCTTAGGCTAGGCGCCCTCTGCGCTCTGCTGCTTTAAGCCCGGTGAATCTGTAAAAGCCTCCTCCAGGCTAACAGTGACAAGTCAGTCACCAAAAAAAACGCAGCTAAAGAAATTTTCACTTTAATAAAAATCTGTATTTGTGGAATTCATAAAATCTTCCATTGCTTCCAATAGATTTACTTTTTAGTACATTATTATCTGACATTACATTCGCAAAATTTTAATTTTGTAAGCTAACATGCTAAAGCTGTTGCCAAAACGCAAATAAAATTCTAAGCATCAAGTAAGATATAAAAACGTGACTAGTAAGAATTTTTTTAAATGGAATAAGTAACAAAATATTCTGCATGACAGTACATTTTCCATTCATGATGTCCAAATAAAGTAACTTGATATGAAAATAACAAAAAATGGAAGTACGTCACTTGGGATCTGGCAGATCTCCAGGATAACAAGAAAATGTTATCTATTAACCATTACGTATATATATTCTGAGGTAAAAAGAGCACAAAATTTCAGTGCAATAAAAATGTTAATGTGAAAAATTAAAGAAAGGTTTCTTTAAGTAAATGTTCAACAAAGCGAAGGGGTGGTGAACAATGCGCACACCTTCAGTGGCAATGAACCTGACACATTGCTTACAGAACGGATGGACGATGGGGCCAAAAAGTCCTATTTGGGCGACTAAGTACAGATCGACGCAGAGTGGGTAGGCCTCTCACAAGATGGATCGATGATCGGGTGAAGATTGCGGGAATCCTCCAGAAGGGGGCGGCACGGGATAGATATTTGTGAAAGTCAATGAGTAAGGCCTACGTCCAGCAATGGACGGCTTCGGCTGAATGGAAGATGATGTCAAAATACACGTTGGAGCAACTGTATTCAAATAGTATATGATATAGTAACGTAGATGAAGTAGAGTAGAGTAAAGTAGATGGTAGATCAACAAGTATTTTGACATTTAATGAAATGTGAAATGAAATATTGAATCTAAGAAACGAATTCTAATCGACAAAATGAAACCCGTAATGTTTAAATTTATTGATCATAGAAAATTGTATTGAACGTGTGAAATTAACCGGCGACTTACACGAGAAAGCTTTTAAAACGAGCAGACGGACGATAAATCGTTCTTGAAACAGATGCGAACGCCAACGAATCGGTATCCGACACGCGTTTGAGCGACACACAGTAATTGCTTAACAAATACCCCCCCTACTTTGTCCCCCTTATCCCTCCCCAACCCACCAGTACGTTAACTTTACGAACGTTAACGTGCACGTACATTTTCGGAAGTAAAAATACGAGTTAATTTATATGCAAATCACTTTCGACTCCTCTGGAAAAAGTTATAATAATAGTTAGAAGGTTAATATCCTGCACTTAAACTGAATCGTTGTGTCGCATAATGAGTACAAACTATTTACTTTCCCAGCGCACAAAATGTACGCTTGTATGCCTATTGAGTCGTAGTAGTGCGTAGTCTTGTTGTCCACAAGACTACTTCAAAAAAAGTAAACTTTTATGTACACTGTACAAGAACGCTGCTTAGAAAACTTCAAACCTAGGTATCGTGTTATGGTGCACGCATAGTAATAATTATTGGTAAACACAATAACAGGGGAGCTTTCTTACTTTTACTGCTATAAATGTTTCCAAGTTGCTGTAAGTTTGAGTGATCCATTTGTCGATGTACAAAAGTCATTCGGAAAACGCTTTCACGTCAGGAAGCAGCAAGTAAAAACCGCCATTACAGTTCTCCGACGAGAAATAGGCGGGATCCAGTCTATTAACCTCTGACATCTGAACAACTTACGACGTGGAAGCTGCAAGTTACAAGCGAATTCGTAAAATAAAATAAGTGAACTTTGTTAATATTATGTTCATAAAAGTGTCAGGATTACGTGTGAGATGTGGTTTTTAAGAGAGAACAAGTTAAATTATTAATTTAAGCCAGTAGTGTTGTATATTATGTGCAATGGCGGGTGGAGAAAGATAATCAAAAGCTAAGATTTCTAAGTCTAAGTAGGTCTCCCACAAGATGGACCGATGATCTAGTCAATGTTGCGGGAGCTCACTGGACGAGGGCAGCAGGGAATCGGTTTCTGTGGCGAACAGTGTGGGCATGCATCCAGCAGTAGACGAAAATCAACTTCTTCAAATTAAACCTTTCTCTTTTTATTTTTATCTTTCCTAATACTAAACTTATTTGTGTTTTTTTATTACCCATTGAGACTAACACATATGTAGGTCATGGGCATAAAATGTACGTTGTGAGACACCATGTCGAGAGTCCGAGACTTGGTATATCTATAGAGCTGCTAACCCCCTTATCTAATAATTACTCGACTTGATAATGCATTATGTATTTTAATACAGTTATTTATTATTTTAGATGTATCACTCACCTCGAATTAGATCTTTTCGATGAGTCGTGTTTCTTCCCACCTTGAAGGTTCGGCAAATCTTTCTGCCTCTTCTTCGTCTCCCGCCATATCTTGTAATATAATACACACATCACTGTCACCGGCACATAGAACGCTGCGATCGCAGTCCCGAACGTAATGAACTGATTGGTCTCGATGAACTGAATGTAGCACTCGTTGGGGGGGACCTTGCGCTCGCCGTCGATGTACGGCCAAGCGTAGATCCAAGGTGGCCACAGTACCAGACTGAAGCCCCACGCACCCCCTATCATCACCTTGGCACGACGTGTAGTCCTTTTGGCTCTGTACGTCAGCGGCCGAGTCACACTGAAGTATCGATCGAAACTTATAATGAGCAAGTTCAGCACTGATGCGTTCGACGCGAGGTAGTCCAAAGCCAGCCAGGTGTCGCAGATGTGCGGCCCGAGGGGCCAGTACCCGAATATGGTGAACATTGTGAACAATGGCATTGATATCAAGCCGACGGCGAAGTCGGCGACCGCGAGGGAGAACAGGAAATAGTTGCTAATGGTCTGCAGCTGCTTGTCGATTTTGATACTGATCATGACCATGGAGTTGCCGACGACGGTGAGCACGGAGAGCACGCTACCGATGATGGCGATCACTATGGTCTGTGCCAGGCTGTAGGGGCTGGCGGGGAGGTCGGTGGCGAGCACCAGGTCTGACAGGTTGGCTGTTGCGTTGGAGTCGTTGAGCATGACGTCAACTCGGCGAGCCCGCGGCCCCCGCTCCGCCCTGGCTCTTACGCCGACCGAGAGCCAACGCGCCTGCAGACAAAAAAATGCTATATTAAGATTCGTAGATTAAAATTATGGGGATAAAATAATTGAGAGGTTGTGCAATTTCAACAGTGGTAGAGCCCGCAACAACAGTATATGTTGCACTAATGGGCCGGCTCGACCGATGAAATACCGCGCCTTTACATAAGACGGGCGTAAAGTAGAAGTATTCCGTGTTTTGTCTGATAATTGAGGTTGCGGAGGCCTGATTCTAGTCCTCTTCTCCTTGCCATCAATAAGGAAAGTATGGGACGGAAGAAGGATTCAACTGGGGAGGGGATGAATAGGAAAAGGAAATATCATTTTTTCTGTTTGTCTCTCTGACTCCTCAGTTTATTAAAGATAGGCAACGCATCTGCAACTCATTAAGTTGTTTCACATGCCTATGGGTGGCGGTCGCTTGAAGTAGGGGGGACGCAATCTCGTTTTCCACCTAAAAATACACCTTATTTTTAACAAGCTGAACCTGGCGGTTTTACTCACCGTGTAAAAGAATTTAAGCACCAACATTTAATATAATTCGTAATACTATAGGTTTGGGGTCAACTTTCAACCACACCTGCATTGGATTAGTGGTTATTTCTTCGTATGTACTTTCATCCCCTCGCCTACGCAATAACAGAAATGTCTGCGCAAAATTTCAAGTCTCTAGACCTAGCAGCTTGGGCTGTCATTGATATATCAGCCATTCTATCAGTTTCTTATTTTATATACAGAGAAGAAAAGAGTAGTATATTATTTGCTATTTGCTTGTGCTCCCTGTAAAAACATATTATTTGATAAACTTAATAATTTCTAAGTTTAGGTACGTCATTGGCAACATAATCTTGAATATTAAGTACTGCAGGTTCGTTAGAATTCAATTTATTGTCGCGTCCGAAGTGTCCATTAGATTCGTTGAATAGAACCCGAGGCTTTATTAGATCACGAGCTTACTGTTCCGTGGGATAGTACACACGAAATAGAACCTAAAGTATTTAGCATACGATTCAAATTGCATCCAATTTCTGCGAAGGACAGTCTCAGGTTGAATCAAGTGCCTGTAGCCGGAACAATGTTTGTTCATTAAATTGAACGTAGTTCGTCTGTCCGTGTACAACAAAGCTCGGACACGTGTTTACCGACACAGCAGTCGCTTCTATTTCCAACGTGTGACATACGTGAATGTGTTTTGAATCACGGACATAGAAAACTGATTCTGGAAAATTGGTAGATTCTGGTAGAAGTGATTCTAGAAAATTGGTAGAAAAATTGTAAGGCGAAATGTTTTGGACTGTTCATATTTTAGTGTTTCCGGTAATTTAACAATTGATGGAGTGGTTCATGAGAAAGGTAATTTCATTATGATTTCGTAGGAATTGTAGTACAAAATGACGACGAATAATAATACAACAACAACAATAAGCAGGCAAGATATTATGGCGGAAAAAGTTATAGCATATTCTTGGCTTCCCATGTAAAGTCTGGTCGGAACCAGTATAAAAACAAAGTATTAAAGTCGTGAATTCATATTATCAATTATTCTCCAGCAGTAAAATGTCAAATAAAACGCTTATCCGTTGCTCCGAACAGGGTAACAGCTGTCGCAATGACGCCGGAGAGCTGGCTGCCTCGTTAAATGTGTCACCATGTTGTTTTTCACCGTCTGTCAGTGTTATGGTATATAATAACGTGTCAGTGAACCGTGTGCGTCCCAACTGCGCTCTGTTACATCCGGATTAATTAAAAAAAAATAAGCCTTTCTCGTTTCAGCTTTTTAACACGCCAGCTTCGCCCGGATAGCACTTATTAAGTTGACCAGATCAAGCACAAAAGTCAAAAAACAGTAAAATCGAATAAGAATTGAACGCCCTTCGACAAACATTACGCCAATCGAATTAAATCGATAGCACAAACACTTTTAGACGATATCTCGTGCTGTTTGCAACGCTTCGGGGGAGCTCCGAGCGCTATTTGCGAAGGGAACCGAGTCCTTGAACAACATAAATATAGATTCACTGGAATCATTTATACTCCGATTTTATGTAACGGAACTGAAGTTATTCGAATTGGCAAAGTAAGTATAGTTTAACTTTGACGCTGGCGATATTTACTCGATTTCAGAATTGCTTTATAATATTGAATATTAAATCTGATAGAATAATAAGAAACAATTCTGTAAAGCCCTTAGGGTGTGGAAAAATATAATTTTAAAATAAGCCAAATAAATAAATAATAGTAAAGTTTCTTAAACCCACAACTTCACAGCCTACAACTAGATTTACAGATTAAATAATCAGCAGAATATAATATTTATTGGAATTTAGAATATTTATTGGTTCATACATACAGCAAAGGAACCCTTGGTAAATACTTTAAAATGTTTATTTAACCAAAATGTTTGTGCTGCTTTTAATCATTTTCTGTAGTTTACAAAACAATAGCCTTATTTCTTGCTCATTTTACGCAGGAGTTTTATCTCGTAACAATGAATTGTTTTCTGCCAAAATAAAACAGCCGAAAACGTTATTGAAGCGCCCATGCTAAATTAAAAGCTTGTAAAATTATCATTAAACTAAGGAATTTTGTCGGAATGGATAATTTCCTCAGCCATCCTGGTGTGGTAAGTGGAGAGATTTTTTTTAACAAATCAAACTACCGTAACTTTTATCCATCGACAGTTATTGCTTAGCTATGTCTAAACTTAAATTATGTAGTGATGGTTTCAAAGATGACGTATGTTCTTTTTTTTATAGAATCAGGTGGCAAACGAGCGAGCGGGTCACATAAAATTAAGTAACCGCTACAAGCTGATGAGTTGCAGATACCTTGCCTACCTTTAATAGACAGAAGAAAGAATATACTAAAGGATATTCTCTCTTCTGTCACATCCTCTTCACTGTTCCAACCTTTCATTATTAGCAAAGAGTGGGAAGGGACGACCAGAATTAGGCCTCCAGCATCGTCATATGACGAAAAGCAGAATATTTCTACGCCAGTCTTCAGTGAGGTCATTTTTTTTTACGACAGGGAGAAATGCATTGCGCATACCACCGCACCGTGGGGACAGTGCAGTGGTTATGTGGGACTCTCCTCCTCCTAGGGGGGGACGCATACCCACTAAAAAACCCTGTCGGTGGTCTTCTCTGCTTTTGTTGCATCCGCAAGCTGGTCCCGGCTTCTATTGCCGGGGCCTCCGCGCAAAGGAGGGGGGGGATCAACCACTGAGTCCCCCCCTAGGTGTGTGGGCTGTTAGAGCCGGCAGACGCCGTATTCGGCGTCCGCTAGGCCGTCTGCCCTGAGCTCCATGGTCTCCAGGGTTCTCCTCCTTCGGGTGCAGGCGAGCTCCTCCGGGCGAGTGAGTCGCCCCGAGCTCTTTGTTCAGCCCGCGCCCGGTATGATCTGGCGAGCACTCCCGCCTCTATCTCCCAAGGGGGAGTGCCCGCCAGAACGCAGGCCGCAGCGTGGCCTGCCGTGCGGTAGGCGCGTCCAGGGCCTCAGCCCATATTGGCGCGCCATACAGGGCCATGCTCCGGATGACCGTGCTGTACAATCTTCTGCACGGTACACCCGGCGCACCCTGGTTCGGGAGGAGCCTTGAGAGGGCCGCCGCCACACCGACGAGGCGGGGGGTCAATTTTCGGAAGTGATCCCGAAACCGCCACCCCCCGTCGAGGATAAGGCCCAGATATTTTATTCGGGCCCTCACCTCGACCACGTCCCCGTTGACCCGAAGGCAGGCCCCCGCTGGCACTCTCCACCTCGGCCCTTTGCCCATCCGGGGCAGCACCTCTCCGCGGATGGCCCAGTCGAATCCGATGTTCCACAGCAGGGGTCCCAATACAGACCCCTGGGGAACACCGCAGGCCATCCGCTTTTTTTTCCGGGTCCCTCCTTTCTCTATGTAGGACGCTACCCGTTCCTGCAGGTAGTGTCCTATTACCCTCCGAAGATAGAGGGGTACTCCATGGTATCGGAGCGCCTCCTCTATCACCCCGAAGGGGAGGGAGCCGAAGGCGTTGGCGATGTCGCGCGACACCGCCATAGCCCCCTGCCCCCTCTCGGCCGCTTCCTCCGTGAACTTCTTCAGGGTGGTCAGGGCGTCCAAAGTGGATCGCCCCGACCGAAACCCGAATTGGTTCCCGGAGAGGTGCGGCTCTACCCTCTCCAGGTGCTCAGTGAGGTCATGGCATTTCACCAGTCGAGCCGGTCCAGTCGTGATGTTGCGGGCACTACTGTTGCTCAAATTCGGACTAGCTCCGCTAAGTATTCTCTTGTTGTTTGAAGTTTAAATAAGTAATATTTCTACGGACATAATCCGCTTCGACTTAAGTTGAACAAAGTGAAAGTGGAATTTTTAACAGTAACAATACGAAATTTTTATTATAATATTAAAGAACAACACTGCCAGTATAGTTTAATGCTTTTTTTTCTCTTGAAGTCATGAAAAATAAAATTCCTTGGCTTAAATATCAGTAACATAATAATTCGGTATATGGTATATACGTTTATCTCACCTACCCATTATGAAAATGCAGTTTATAATCGTATTACGTCGTCACAATTTCATTTTGCGATTTATTAGTTTTTAAGCTTTCGATAAATGCACGTCAAATTGTGAATGATTCATTTACTTCATAATTTTCCGGCTACTGATTTTTAGTGCAGGGTACTTAACATAGCCCAAGGTACATATATAGGGAAATATGACGTGTTCGAAGAGTGCAGAAATATGGCCCACTTTGGCTCCCGTGCCCTTAAAGTTTACTCTCCGCATATCAAGGTGGACCTTGAAAAGGTTGCGGTTATCCAATACTTCATTAAAGATTTAAGCATCGTAATGAGCGATATTAGGAAGTTTTTTTATTGTAATGAATCCTGTAAAAAATTCTCAAAATTCTTATGAAACCGTAATTTAATCATTCACAACATTGTTACAGTTCTCTCGTAGGTCCAAAGACTTCTTTACAAAAGTTCGATGAAGTTTGTTGAGGAAATTTTGAAGGCTTTTGATTTTAAATGCTTATGAATTTACACGAGTTTGTGTGAGAACAAAACAAGCTTAAAGACTCCCTTGACCTTGCTTACGCTGATCGGATACAAGGTCTAATCTCGCGGATTCCAATCTGTGGAAAATATTTAAAGAAAACCAACCGAATCCTTAATTTTTTTTTGGTAGATAACAACAGTATCTTACAGAATAAATTACCGACCATAACAAAAGTAACTAGGTGAGTTTATTAATTAAGCTTTTTTTGATTCTGAGCAATTGACAAAAAAAAACAATACATAGTATATGAAGAAAACGCAACTAATCCCAACTAATATTACAAATGTGAATTTGTGTTTGTTCATTACTCTTTTCCATCCAATCATCATGAAATCTGGTCGTGCAAATTTAGAAACACCTACTTCTCTTGTTGCTTATGCTATTCTGACCAAAATATAAAAAAGTAAATTAAATAAATATGCGTGACTTTTAAAAAATATGACATGAAACTGAAAGCGTGGTAAGAACAACCTTGACATACTTCCGTAGTTCACAGATATAACGGATGTCATTGAAAATGAATTCGTTGTTTACAAACTTCAGCTCTTTTACGATTTAGTTAGCTTACAACGGCTTCTTGTGTTTACACGAACGTATAAATCTAACACAGACACAACATTTACAGAATTGACAGTTTATGCCAGAGGAGTTTTTAACAGAGGTAGTGCCAGAAACAACATTAGTTGTAAAAAAATACCACGACCTCACAGAAGACGGCGTGAAGTAGGAGTATTATACGTTTCGTCTGATGAGTGAAGTGCCCTGTCCTTTAAAGGTATGTAACGCATCTCCAACTTGTTTTTTTATATGACAGTGTGGCAAACCAGCAAGCGGATCACCTGATATCAAGTGATCGCTACCCAAAGGCATCTGAAACAGTGGTAGAGCCCGCAACAACAACATCTGTTGCACGAATGGGCCGGCTCGACCGGTGAAATACCACGACCTCAAAGAAAACAAGCGTGAAGTAAAAGTACTCTGAATTTTTTCTGATGAGTGAGGTGCCGGAGGCCTAATTTCAGTCCTCTTCCCCTTCCCACCCTTTCCTCATATGGATAGGATGGGAAAATTCAGAGTACTTTTACTTCACGCTTGTTTTCTTTGAGGTCGTGGTATTTCACCGGTCGAGCCGGCCCATTCGTGCAGATGTTGTTGTTGCGGGCTCTACCACTGTTTCAGATGCCTTTGGGTAGCGATCACTTGATATCGGTTGTAGGAAGGTACAACTTTGTAAACTTGAATAGAAATCCGCTTTCGATCCCGCAAAGCGGTAGTCAGTTATGATTTACTAGCGTCGATTAATACGGCGTGGCCCCAACGGGCTCCTGGCCGGGTGCCAACTACCGTCTGGCCAGCCGGAACGGGACACATAAGACTAATCCGGATCTAGTGTTGCGCAAATATCAAAACTAATTAATTTCGATCTCTTAATTATTTATTGTTAATAACTTTAAAGGTATTGGACAAATAACACCATTCAAGTTTTGATGGTATTAGACCCACAACCGATCACTTTCCCTATCCCATGACCGATGGTCCATCCGTCACCTAGGATCGAAGACCGTGCAGGAGGGCGAGCTCTAAGTGAGAAGGCTCACTACCTCAGGGATGGAGCAGAGACTAAGCTGGGATACTGGTGCGGACCGCGGAGGTTTTGTAGGTGCGAATCCAGTATAATCCACGCCTTCCTATTGGAAGTGTGTGTGTAGCCACAGCCTCACATTAAGAAAGGTAAAATAAAAAGATTACCCCAGATGAATATTTTCTAGTAGGTACAGTTTCACATAATCCCGTCCTTCCCCCAGAAGGAATAGTAATTTTATGAACTTTCCCTCTCCCTGATACTAAAACAACGAAAATGTGAATATGATATAAATCTACCATTCAAATTTAACCAAATTTGGTCATTTTACTTACCGAGAAGTCAAACTGGCTTCCCGTTGCACGGCTAAGAGCTTTAAAATATAACGAAATGATGCATTTCCACGGAGTGCGGAGTGGATCTTGAAATGACCCGGAAAAGATCCATTGAATTCGTATTTTATTCATGAAAACTTTACTAGAGGGCGTTCGTAGTGAAATTTAAAAAAACTAGCCACAGTTGGTTGCGAGCACTTAGTCGCTTAGAGTAGATTTTTTTACGCCACAAACGTTAAAAGTAACTTAAATTAAGCGGAATAACTTTAAATAAAGTGATGGCATGTCAAACTCTAGATTTAAGAAAAAAAGGTTGCTTTTCGAGAAGATTTCCCTTTCAAATAAATAAATAGACAAAATTGTCAAGAAAAGGAAGAATAAATAATGTTACTTGTGTATTATTAACATTCTGGCAAAATGACGTGACTCGTGTTCCCGTGTCAAGCTGGTTTTCAGTCACACCCCTTTCCCTAACATGTTTCTGGGAATCTAATAACCTAAGGGGTCGCTATACACCATAGGAAAATGTATCAAACTTACTATTCTAATAATTATACCCTACGAAACTAGAGCAAGAGTTTAAAGTCTTTAAAGCGATGCGTCCTTACTACGTCGGGGTCGCGGCTATCTCCAACAGCATCCATGACAGCTACGAGATTAGATGGACCTTTTCTCAATCCTTGTAGGTACATAATGTTATTGTTTGTTTGTTGTTTCTTTTATTAATGTATCCTTTACTAATTATCTCCATTATATAACTGTCCAGATAATTGGTTTAACGGCTCGAGTTAAGTTGAGTTTAGATTCGCAATGGACTAGACTTGTGCACTTAATTGTTGATAAGCTGAAAAAACTATGCTTATTGCAATATCATAGGTATAATCTGACACCA
Organism: Papilio elwesi; assembly: GCA_029849275.1. Lineage (NCBI taxonomy): Eukaryota > Metazoa > Arthropoda > Insecta > Lepidoptera > Papilionidae > Papilio > Papilio elwesi. Next base: position 10,727,980 of record CM056697.1, read on the forward strand.
TCCTGTCGTGAATTTATCTAGTGCATATTTATCTATTAGTTATTGCCCAATTACAACGATCGGCTTTTGTCATGGCATGGGTAGGATGATATTTCAGCAACGACGACTCGAAATTGTGGAACGGTCTGTCCTCGGCGGTATTTCCAAACCAGTACGACTTGGTCCTTCAAGAAGCGAGCTTATCTATTCCTCAAGGGCCGGCAACGCAGTTGCAGTTCCTCTGGTCCGATCACCTCGGTGCTCACGCCGCTCGTTTGCCCCCCTCTCTTATAAAAAAAATGTATAGACTCTATCCCGTTCTTTCCCATTTACAAATTAGCCACGATGGTACACTAGATGGACACATCACAGTGAATAATCAAATTTCTTAGGCACAGTTCTTATAATCGTTGAAAGGTTACCTCTTTGCGTCTTTCTACTAAAAAATAAATGAACGAATCATTTAGTAAGGGCTCATACGCACAAGAGACAGGCAGCTACGTATTTGACAACTTGCCACTCGTGTGTATGAACCCTAAGACTCTATTGGTACATAAACGATAATACCTACTGAGAAATATGAAACGAATTACAAAATCTAAAAACATAGAAATGATACAGAATTTACATAATAAAATGCGCAGTAAACGTTGCGAAACTTCAATTTTTCAAAGCTCCAACGCGCTCTCGAAGCTTTTAAGAAAATGAGGTTATATTTTGAGATTATATATGCGCAGTGAGAACGGAATGCGCTCTGTGGTCGCTAATGCACGGAACATAGACCTTGTAAAATGCCTTCGATTTATAAACGGAAAACATAATACTACATGCTAAAGGTAACAGGAAATTACAACCTATTTTAGTTAATAAATATTATATTTAATCTAATAATCATTTTATTATACTTTTTTTATTTTCTGTAATAATTTAACATATAAATATAAAGAACTAGTGACCCGCCCCTGCTTCGCACCACTAATTATGTTGATCCGATCGCTACCATACACAGAAATGTGCCAATCTGGACAATCCCTGTAAATTTCATCGAAACCGGTCCAGCCGTTTCAGAGTCAATAGGTCTGAACTTCGTTTTTATATACTATTTTTTTTATAAAAGTCACCTATTTTACTTCTAATACCTCCAAGAATATGTGTACAAAGTGTCGTGATAATTGGGTGAGTAGTATTCGCGTGAAAGCGTAACAAACAAACTTACATTATAGGGACATATATAGTAGGGACTTCATACTTCAATATAGTACAATGTATTCATATTTATTTCGTATAACAAACGTTTCGAGAGGTTCCCACTTTAAATGCGAGCGGACTTATCAGTCCATATTTCGTGCGGTGAACATCAATTATTAAACTGTCACCAAACAAGGTAGACCCGCCCACGTTGAATTATACAAACGGGCGCACGTCCTCAGTCGCTGGTCTAATTTTCCTTTGCCGACCGCAAATAAACATTTCAAGAGGCCTTCTTAAAACATCAGCAACTTTAAAATATAAGTAACACACATTTTAATACGCCTTTATTAGCTTGCTGTGTATGTTTGTTTGTACGTAAAAGAATCTTTGAACGTGACTTTGAACCCCTTTAAAACCTCAGATTAATTTTAAACTACTGACACTCCTGAAGGATCGATGACAATGCAATAATTTGAATTATTTTTTGCAGTGGTAGAGCCCGCGATAACAACATCTGTTGCACGAATTGGCCGGCTCTACCTGTGAAATACCACGACCTGACAGAAGACAGGCGTGAAGTAGAGTATTTTCGTCTGATGAGTGAGGTGCCAGCAGCCTTATAAGGAAAGGATGGAAAGGTGAAGAGAACTTGACGGAGGATGTATAGGAATTGGAAATAACCATTTCTGTTTGTCCCCACCTCTGTCCATTGAAGGTGGGCAACGCATCCGCAACTCATTAGTTAGTGCAGATGTCTATGGGTAGCACTTGACATCGGGTGAACCGCTTGCTCGTTTGCCACCTAGTACTATAAAAAAAACTAGTAAAATAGCAGAGTTGAGCGCTTGAAAGTAGTAAGGACATACCAGGCTCCAAGAAGTGTGCAGCGTTAAATACTACAATAATGTATTTTACATTAATTTATGGTAAACAATAGAAAGGTTAGAAACAGGTTATACATAGAATAGTTTTAACAAGAGATTAAACATTAATTAACAGGTTCACTGTTGAAGTTTTTAATTTGGTCTTGTTACCGTGCAAGATAGTATTGGTTATTTAGTTTATTTAATCTATAGAATACCTTCCTTCTCCTATCAATATGTAAATACAATATGTAGTACACTCTACTTTAATCACACACGACTTCATCGGAATAATTTTAAAATGCGCATTAGTTCTGTCTCCTTCGAAGCCAATAGTGAATGAACAAGGGTGACGGTGGAGCTTTGGGGGTAGTTTATTTCCGACCTCGGCCGGGTTGACCTACATCCGAGATATCCGCCGTTCATCGCATACCAGACGTTTTTGTTAACGATGACTAGATTATAAAATAAGTAAGAAAGTGTTTCCAAACACTACCGGCGTATGTGTACTTCGGTTATTATTACTTTTATTATATAAACGTCATTACTAGGAAAACTTCATACATCTATAGTTTACTTTTAGGTAGAAGGCGGCAACCGAGCAAGAGGGTCGCTACGTCAAGTGATCACTGCCCAAAGGCATCCTCAACAACGATGTCACAGATGCATGCCTACTTTTAATAGATAGAGAAGGTGATAGATAGGAAAAAGGATATTTCTGTTTCCCAATTTATCCCCTCCACGTCCTATCCTCTTTCACCTCCCATCCTATCCTTATTAGGAGTGGAAGGGAGGTCTGAAATGGGGCCTTATTAAATTGGTATAAGACACTTTTGTGAGAACAATGAATAAATATTACGAATCAGACTTTTACATTGAAAATATACAATTGTTTGTTTGTTTCGGGCTCACCCAAACACCGCATTCTTTCACCAATAGAACAATACCTAGGCTATATTTTATTTAGTTTTTATCTTCCCACCCAAATGAAACTAGGGCGCGTTACTAATCTATACTATACAATACTAATAATATAAATGAGAAAGTTTGTATGTTTGTTACTCTTTCACACCAAAATGACTAAACAGATCTGGTTGTAATTTGGCACACAGATTGAATATCGTCTGAAATAGTACATAGTCTACTTTTTATTCCGGAAAGATACACGTTTCTCGTGGGAGATTTTTTTTACCCGGGCGAAGATGGAATCACTAGTATAAAATATTTTCCTGATGCGAACATTAAAACGTGAAACAATTATTTTGTAATTTTTTGTTCAATTGTACACTGTAAAATTCCACACTGTACTACGACTGTACTACGTAATGAGGTTCATTGCATTATAATTAATGTAGATAGCGCTTTATATGACTCTTGTGATATCTTACCAATTAAGTAAAAACACTTCGTTATATATCTTCTCGCAAATTTCATAACGTGTCTCGGTATTAAAGGTACACAACGTTAGGATTAATTCATACGAATGCAGCTTATGAAATTGTTATAACCTTATTGTATTATATTTGGTGAATTGTAAAAAAAACACGAATCAAAATATATTAAGATACGAGGAAGCTTAAATATCAAAGAAAAGCGTAGTAAGGATGGTTAAGGTAAATGTCAGAGAGGGAACATTAGAAGGGGAACTCACAGAAAATAAATTAGGAGGAAAATTCTTCAGCTTCCGAGGGATCCCTTACGCTGAAACACCTATCGGAGATCTTCGATTCAAGGTAGTAAATAGCAATAATTGTTTTCAGAACTGTTGACAATCCCACGACAATTTTCTCTTATTTCTTCTTCTTTAATCAATTTTCCCTTTGGATGAATTTCGTCCTCAAATTAAAGATTACAGTCAGACTGTATGTAAATTATTCGATCCTTTTAATGTAATAAAACCTTCACACTCGGTTAACACGTTATATTACAGTGGTAGAGCCCGCAACAACATCTGTTGCACTAATGGGTCGGCCCAACCGGTGAAATACCACGACCTCACAGAAAACAAGCGTGAAGCAGACGTACTCTGCGTTTCGTCTGAGGAGTGAGGTGCCGGAGCCCTAATTTCAGTTCAGAAGAGGAAGAGGATTGGACTGGGACCCCCTCCCAGTCTAATCCTCTTCCTCTTAACGGGGAAAAGGAAATATCCTTGTTCCTGTCTATGCTCTCCTCTGTCCATTACAGGTAGGCAACGCATCTGCAACACATTTGTCTGTTGCGGATGTTGCCTGATGTGATGGGCAGCGTTCACTTAACAACAAGTGATCCGCTTGCTTCTTTGCCACCTACGCATATAAAAAAATAGCAGCAGGTATACAATATTTTTCTTAAGAAGGAACCTGTTTGTAAATAAAACTCATTTCGAATCCATATATTTCAGGCTCCTGTGCCAAAGAAACCTTGGGATGGAATTAGAAGTGCGAAACAATTTGGTCCTATTTGTTATCAATTCGAAATAAATTCTGAAAATTTACTATGTTTCGGTTCCGAAGACTGTTTGTATTTAAACGTTTATACACCAGATATTAAACCGAACGATCTATTACCTGTAATGTTCTATATACATGGAGGGTCCCTTAAGGTTGGAAGCGGCAATGATGACATTTATGGTCCCGAATTCTTAGTAAGACATGGCGTAGTTCTTGTTACAATCAATTACAGATTAGAAGTATTAGGCTTCTTGTGTCTAGACACTGAAGATGTTCCAGGGAACGCCGGCATGAAGGATCAGGTCTTGGCGCTTAGATGGGTCAATGATAACATAACTAAATTCGGCGGAGACGCTAAAAATATAACGATTTTCGGCAATAGCTATGGGGCTTGTAGTGTTAATTTCCATTTGATATCACCTATGACTAAGGGTCTCTTTCAACGGGCTATAGTGCAAAGCGGAGCACTAACTTGTCCGTTTGTTAAAACGTTTGAACCGCGGGAAAGAGCACTCGCATTGGCTAGGAAGTTGGGATTTTGTTCTAAAGGTGATAAAGAACTGTATGACTTTTTTAAACGCCAACCAAAAGAATCACTTATTAGAGTTAAGTTACCTATTACGTTTGCTGAAAGGGAAGAAAAAGAAAAATCGTCATATGATACACTTTTTGAAGTAGTCGATGAAAAGCAATTCTCCAGTAATGAAAGATTTATTTTCGGAGACTTTATTGAGAAACTACGTAATGATATACACGAAAGTGTTGATCTTCTAATGGGATATACCGAAAATGAAGGTCTTATAGCCTTTAGGGCTAAACCAATAGAGAAAATGTTTGTTATTGCAAATGAATTTCTTGAATTTTTTGTACCAAGGCCAATAGCTTATAATTGCACATTAGCAAAACAGTTTGAAGTCGGGAGAAGATTGAAAAGTTTCTACTTTACGGATAAGATCGTCACAGCAGAAAATAAAAAGACTCTAATGAATTTTTTTTCTTTATATCTCTTCACTTACCCCATGTTTCAATTGGCGAGAAGTTGTTCAAAGAGAAATATAGTTTATTTCTATAAATTCACCGGAAAAACTGAAAGAAATATCATGGCTCATACTTTAAAATTAGATAATCTGTTCGCTGATGAAATACTAGCTTGTCATTGTGATGAATTAGCTTATATTTTTCCTATCAAAAAAGCCAACCTTAAAATTGACAAGGATTCCAAAAGTTATAAAATAATTGAGAATATGACAAAACTTTGGACCAATTTCGCCAAATACGGGTAAGGGAAATACACTTTATTTCACTCACACGACACAAACCCTTACTATTCAAAATGTGCACATCGACACCCATGGACATCCAACATATCCCGAGTTACAGATGTGTCGTCAACCCATATGTTGGTAAGAATCCCCTCACCAGCATAAAGGTTGATGAATTCGCAGTAGATTGTTGGATGGATGGACTGGACCTTTTCTTCATCTAGTACAGATGCATCGCCATCTTAAACCAACCTACAAAAAGGGGTAATGCGTAGAAAGAGGATCACGCCCGCTGCCCCTCGCTCATTGGAAGAAACACAGAAATATATGTAATGTTCTTGATCCCAATATTACACACATGTCCGTTCCATTGTGACGATGATTGCCTCCTTCAGCCTAAACTAATTTTGAAGAGTGAGTCATTCGATTCATGTTCTTCCTAGCATTGTCAAAGGGTTGCAATCGATCAGGGTTGTTGCTTGCTTAAATTAACTATTTCAAGTTTAAAACTAACTTATATAGTATAAAAACCTTTTTTTTAGTAATAAAGATAACAAATTTCAAATTTGTTACAGAAATCCAACTGCAAATGATGATTTTGAATTAGAATGGACTCCATATAATTCAGATGAGCAAGCTTACCTGGAAATCGACGAACGTTTAACGATGGGAACCGAGCCCGACAAGGCCGAGGTCGACTTCTGGGAAAGCATTTTCAGAGAATATCTACCGTCTGCCATACCTTACTAGGATTCTTGAAGTAAACCTTACAATTACTGCTATTTCACATTCTTTCAACACTTGGTATGTGTATATTTATCCTCATCCTTATGATTTATTCTTATTATAATGTGTGTTGATTAAATATTTTGATTCATTGTATTATTTTTTTATTTTACTTTACTTGAGTTTTTTCAGATAACTACGATAAAAATATCTTGATTACAATAATTGCTAATTAAAATAAATTAGAAATTAACATCCATTGATAACACGGCCTGAACAATAACAAAAACCGGTTTGTGCGGTAGTTTTTAAACTGATAATGCATTATAATATTCCCGAGGAGGGTTGGCATCAGGCGGTCTGTAAGAACTGTAGCCAAAACTTATACAGTATGGACTACAATCATACTGTGCTTGCATTATTATATTAGGTACTAGCTGTTTCCTTCGACTTCGTCCGCGTGGAAATAAATTCGAGAAAACAATTTCGAGGGTTTTTCACTTTTTGCGCGAAACCCTAAATATTTTGCTTGCCTATTTGAATTCTGACAATATTAGCTATCTTCCAGTAAAAGTCCCATCCGAATCGGTTCAGTCGTTTCCGGAGATTACCCGGAATAAACAGACAGACAAAATTTTTTAAAATTGTATATTCGTTATAAGTACCGTAAATAAATCTGTGTATTGAGTATGGAAATGTTATTTTACTATACAGACACTTCAAATTTATTTATCAGTATAACAATATCTTATGTTAAATCTTGCGTAATCTCTTCATACCTCTGCTAGCAAACAACTCGGGCGTATTTGTTACTTTAAAGTGACTGTAATCGCCGTTTGAACTCGTTTATCTATTTGTTAATCCTACTAATATTATAAATGCGAAAGATTGTATGTATGGATGTTTGTTACTCTTTCACGCAAAAACTACTGAATAGATTTCAATGAAACTTTACAATATTACTGCTTATACATCAGAATAACATATAGGCTATAATTTAGAAAGATACTAGTGACCCGCCCAGGCTTCGCCTGTGTACCACTAATTATGTTAATCCGGTCGCTACCAAACACAGGAATGTGCCAATCTGAACAATCCCTGTAAATTTTAACGAAATATGTCCAGCCGTTTCGGAGTCTATAGGTCTATAGGGACATACATACTTCGCATTTAAATACCATTTTTTTCATAAAAAGTATCCTATGTTACTTCTAGTATCTCCAAGAACATGTGTACAAAGTCTCATGATGATCGGTTAAGTAGTTTTCGCGTGAAAGCATAACAAACAAACTTACATTCACATTTATAACATTAGTATAGATAAATAGATATATAAAAACCTATTCTCAGAGCTACCGAATGTATATGCAAAATTTCATTGAAATCGGTTAAGCCGTTTCGGAGGAATATGGCGACTAACACCGTGACAAGAGAATTTTATGTATATTGATTGATTGTCTGATAATTATGCGATATACCAATAGGCATGCACAGATATTAAAAGAAAATACATACCTTCATACGAATCTATAACTTATATTACATATATAATTATAAACACCTGTGTATGTGACACAATAAATTCCGATAATACTAATGATTATTTGTTCCCGTTACGATCGGTGTCCCGTTACGCTCGAGCCGAGAATAACCGAATCAAGCCGAGCTTGCTAAGAGGCATGACTCATCGCTGTATTAGGAAACGTCACGACTTTAAAGTCGGAGCGCCTTGCGCACAGACACCTGGGATTTTTTATGTACACGGCTTCTACTACGGTTCTATGCTTTCCAACAATGTAGTTCTTGAGTTTATTGGTAGCGATCGGATTAACATAATTAGAGTTACCCAGGCGAAGCTGGGATTGATCGCTAGTGCCATATGCCATTGATGATAAATTAAAAAATTTACAAATATAAAGATTACGCGGTTTTGTATTTTTGCCGATTAAAATTATGTAGGCGTCACTGGGTTTGTCTCATGAAATGCAAATTCTTAAGAATTGACGTTTCACATTTAATATAAAATTTCTTCTATTTATGTCTCATAATTCCCCTTTACTGTTATATAAGATCTTTGAGAATCCATCCATCTAAGTTAGCAACAATCATCGCTCAAGTCTTAAGATTCGACTCGGAATACGTTACCCGAGAATTGAAAAACAAATACGAACTTTGGCCGCGTACTCCGTTCACAGAATAGATCTGATCTGGTCGATATAAGTTATTATGTGACGTGCCCCACCAACACTGCCACTGGGTTCATAACAAACATTTTGTCTCGTAATTTTTATCTCGTAATTACACTTTCATTTTATGACATTAACAAAACCTTATCTTTATTATTACATATGTCATTAAGATAAATAGTTTGATAAATATATCTTACTAGTGACCCGCCCCGGCTTCGGCCGGGTACCACTGATTATGTCTACCCAATCGCTACCAAACACAGGAATGTGCCAATCTGGACAATCCCTGTAAATTTCAACGAGATCGATCCAGTCGTTACGGAGTCTATAGATCTATAGGGAACATATATACTTCGCTTTTTATATACTAAATATTTTTTCATAAAATGCATCCTTTGTTATTTCTGATACCTCCAAGAATAAGTGTACAAAGTTTCATGATGATCGGTTGAGTAGTTTTCGTGTGAAAGTGTAACAAACAAACTTACATTCACATTAATAATATTAGTTAGTAGGGATTGTTTGTCTGTGTGAAATAATAACAGTAGTAACATTTAAAATTTATAGATATATCAAGAAGAAAACAACATATTATAAAAATAAATAAAATATTTGGAAATTTTTTTTAATGTTTCCGCACCTTCTGTGAGTCCTTTTTCCTTAAAAATATTTACAAATAATGACATATTACATTCATTATTAACATACATAGCGTAATGACAAACATCTTCATACATTCTAGCATCGTTAAAAATGAAATACTTACTCAAAATAAATTCGTTTATTTCGAACTTTTTCTATATCGATATTTAAATTTAAAATAAATTTATGGTATAATTAATTTAAATATTTACTCGTAGATTCTGCCTTTGTAATTTGTCTTAACATGGTGTTAGTACGCTGTGCAGCAGTGATCCCGTCCGTTTGCACAATGCTGTGTGAAATCCTTCAGTATGTCCTAGCGCAAACAATGCAGTGACGTGGGAGCCAACATCATAAGGCTTTGATATTGAGAGATTTGTTCTCTATTTAACAGGTACAAACTTTCTGAAAATATTCCCAGATAAGATTATTATTAAGGCTCTTATGCCAATGCAATAAAGGTGAAATCATACGCCTTTATCGAACGAGATATCAGAATATCTTGTTAACGATTTACAGAAATTAGTTCATGTCGATACGTCGCTTGAGGCGCTAGTATTTCAATTATTAAATATTGTTATATGTGTCATTGAATTGTAAGGATATTATTTAAGAATTGTTGGTTTTTAAAAATGGTTCAAGTAAGAGTCAAAGAGGGACTGTTAGAAGGGGAATTGACTGAAGATGATATAGGAGGATCTTTCTACAGTTTCCGAGGGATTCCTTACGCTGAACCTCCGACTGGCGAATTGCGGTTTAAGGTACGTTTCTATTGTCATTTTATTTATTAAATTTCAACAGTGATCGAATATGAACACACCAACTCGAAAGAGAAATTACCAAGAATTCTTAGAATTATAATTAATATTAATTTTGCGTCAGGAAGTCTATCATCGCTTACTTCTAGATATGCATGATAGAGGCCCGGTTAACCATTGTCAAATTCTTATTCATCTAACATTTCTGTTAACTGCCGTGTCAAATAAATTGTCTATAAGAAAAACAGTTCATTATGCTTCTAGCAAATCAAATAACATTTCATCGGACATTTGACAGCCCGTAGTGAAGAATGTAAAAAAATACACTATATTTAAAACATTTGTTTTAGCCTCCTCAACCAAAAAAAGCTTGGGATGGCGTCAGAGATGCTAAGAAATTCGGTTCTATTTGCTACCAAATCAATTTGCACGCAGTAAATTCAGAGCCTTCCGGTTCCGAAGACTGCTTATATTTAAATGTTTATACACCAGATGTTAAACCAATTAAACGTCTACCAGTCATGTTCTATATTCACGGAGGAGGACTGATGAGCGGAAGTGGCGACGATGACATGTATGGTCCCGAATTCTTAGTAAGACATGGAGTTGTTCTTGTAACAATCAATTACAGATTGGAAGTCCTAGGCTTTCTCTGTCTAGACACTGAAGACGTTCCGGGTAATGCTGGCATGAAAGATCAAGTCGCAGCCCTCAGATGGGTTAATGAAAATATTGCCAGCTTCGGCGGAGATCCCAAAAATATTACAATTTTCGGCCACAGTGCTGGTGGTTGCAGCGTTAGTTACCATTTAATATCTCCAATGACAAAAGGTCTCTTTCAACGGGCTATAGTAAAAAGCGGATCCTTCACTTGTCCGTGGGCCAGAACCTTTGAACCACGGGAAAGAGCACTCGCACTGGCTAGAAAATTAGGATTAAATTCTCAGGACGATAAAGAACTTTACGAGTTTTTCAAATGCCAACCAATGGAATCACTTGTCAGTATTCAATTGCCGATTACGTTTGCTGAAAAGGGAAAGGAATTATACGATATAATTTTTGGAGTAGTGGACGAAAAGCAATTTGGCAACAACGAAAGATTTATATTCGGCGATGTTATTGGAAAACTACGTAATGGTATACACGAGGGCGTTGAACTCATAATGGGATATACCGAAGACGAAGGTCTCATTAATATGCGGAATGGAATACCAATGGAGAAAATGTGCGCCTATTCAAATGAATTCCGTGAATTTTTCGTTCCGAAAGCAATAGCTCACAATTGCACGTTGGCCCAACAGTTTGAAGTAGGAAGAAAAATAAAAGAATTCTACTTTAAAGATGAATTAGTTACAATGGAAAATTTAAAAGAACTTATTAAATTTTTCTCTTTAAACATGTTTACTTACCCTATGTTCCAATTAGCAAGATGTTGTTCGAAGAGAAACAAAGTTTACTTCTACAAGTTCACAGGGAAGACTGAGAGGAATTTTATGGTTCATATCTTGCGGCTAGAAAAGTTTGTCGGTGACAAAATACCGGTGTGTCATGCTGATGAATTAAATTATATTTTCCCTATGAAAAAAGCCAATCTTAAAGTAAACAAGAACGCCAAAAGCTTTAAGATAATTGAACATGTAACCAAGCTCTGGACAAATTTCGCGAAATTTGGGTAAGATATAATTTTTTTTTTTTTGGGACAAGCTGGTGAACGAGCAAGCGGGTCACCTACCCATTAAAAGACCGCTACCCATAGGCATCCGGAATAAGTAAATCAGTCAGTAATCTGCGTTGCCTACCTTTAATGAGAAGATACGATAGGCAGCTGTTCCCTTTCCATCGTATTTTTCTTGAAAAGGGAAGAGGACTCAAAGTGGGTCTCAAGCACCTCATTCATCAGACCAAACGGAGGAACATATATTTTCAACCCCGTCTTCTGTGAGGTCGTGGTATTTTAACGGCCTATTCGTGCATCAGACGTTACTGTTGCTGACTTTGTCACTGTTCATCGTGAATATTTCAAACTCAATTAGTAAGTTTAGTAATCTGCATAGACAACTGCTGTTCGAACTGCTATCACTACTGGGTTTTTCTAGTAAAATGACCGCATCTAGTGTACCGTTACTGCATACACCCATTATTAGTGGTTTAAAAAACATACTTAATTATTTTAGGGACCCAACAGCGCACGGAAACTTCGTATTTGAGTGGACTCCGTATACGATGGATGAACAAGCTTACCTCGAAATCAACGAAAACTTAACCACTGGAACCAAACCTGACCAGATTGAAGTCGATTTCTGGGAAAGTATTTTCAGGGAGCATCTACCTGAATCCATACCTTACTAATTTATTTTCTTTAAGATTGTTTTGTTACTAAATTAAATGCTTAGCCATATTGTTATATTTAATTTAATACTAGCTATTGCCTGCGGCTTCGCACGCGTTCGTTTTTCCTTTTCCACACTGGATTTTTTTTGTAAGACGATTCCGCGAAGTTCTAATTATAGGTTAAATGTGTATTAAATCTTTAATGTCATTACCATGGCAACCGATATTTTTAGTGAAGGTTGTATGTATCCGGGAACAATGTCATTTTCGAGATAAAAGATAAGTAACCTATTTCATTTTCTGCAACCCCTAACAAGGTACGTGCATTCTGCTGACGGGCTGACGGACCGTCGTGCGTGTACCGTGAAGGAATAACAAACATCCATACTTACAAGCTTTCGCATTTATAATATTAATAGAATTGCATCAGCATTAAGATAACAAAATGGCAACTCATCATGATATAATTTTATAGGTGCTGAATAATGCTTATTTATTACAACTTAACTTTTTGTAAAGCGTCATAACCACAAGAGAGATAAGTTTCAAGATAGACCTAGAATCCGCCTCGAATTCTATTGCCCTTGGTTATTAGGTGGCAAATGAGCAAGAGGTTCACCTAAGTGACAGCTACCCACTTGTACATACCAATAGCTTACTGCGTTTTTATTTTAATATAAGGATCTTTTAAGCTGTTGATATAGAGTAAGGAGTAGCTTAAATATAGAGCAGAAAGAACTGTTAGTTTAAAAAAAAATAAAAATATATATTTTGCCAATTTTTTTATTGTCACATTATTTATTTATTTATTTATTTATTTATTTATTTATTTATTTATTTATTTATTTATTTATTTCTAAAAGGTATACCAATAACATGTTCAAAATAGTTTAAATACAATAACGTACAATAAATAAGAACAAACAGATGAACATATCGATAAAAGGTACACACAACATTTACAATATCTACGTTACATTTTTAAACATAAATAAATTAACTAAAATACAATAACTTGTTGAATAATTAAAAAAGAAGAGAATGAGAAAATATTACATGGACTCTTTGGCCTAATTCGTTCTACCGAGATCTCTTTCATTAATGGAGCACAAAAATTGCTTCATGGAATCGTGGAAAAGGTCAACATCATGATTTTCTGACAAAAGTTCGTTGTATTTGAGAGTAATTCGATTGATAATAGAATCTTTACCTACGTTCGTGCGATAATTATTTGGCTTGAACAATTCGTTCCTCCTAACATGCCTTATGTTACTGTTACGGGGAACCGCGATGTTAACTTCAGCAAGTAGTTCGGGGACAAGCAACTTCCCTCGCAGTATCTTATACAGGAGCATTAGATCTGCTGCCGTTCTGCGATAATCTAAGGATTTCATTCGAAGGTGCTCTAATCTTTGTGAGTAATTGCTGAAGCGTTTATTAATATTATATAAATAATATACTAACATTTCCAAGTAAGTTTAAAGGTTGTATAAATTGACATAAGGTTAATTTTAGTGTGCAAGTGATAAAGCGAGAGGTGCATTGAAATCCCGGCTTGTTAGTCTGAGAATATTTTCTTACATAATTAATAACCAAAAGAAATGACGGTGGGTATCGACAAAGGTTGAAAGATGGAGCAATATAACAGTCGAATAGTGGATTCGAACCCACGATTTTATGTTTAATAATCCGTACTTCAAACCGTTGGACTATTGCCTATAATATTCAGTAGTACAGACTATACTAGTAATTTATTATCGGGAATATATGTTTTACAATAAGTTCAGACATTCAAGCGAGTCTTTCTAATGATTTGTTTGTAATAACAATGCCCACAGAGAGCTCCAGATGGCGACACTATGCAGTTGATTAATGCCCGGCTCTCCCTGGCGGCTTCGGATTACCAGAATACGCCGCTGGGGCTTACGATACGTTGCAACTGCCAAATTCCTTGTACAACTAACAAACTAATTAATGTACAAAATTACAAAACTTTTCTGGCACGAAAATGTCAGGTAGTTGGGAGATCGCTGCCAGATCTGAAGGAATCAGGGCTAGGCGTAGAAAATTCTACAAACATACATAGGTAAGGTAACATAACATAATGACTCCTAGACAAGATTTTTACTTATGTTAATACGACTCCTGCTACCGTTTCAGTGGCCCAGACAATGTACGCACATTTTTTTTACAAATTAAAAAAAAAGTAATGTCTATGAAAAGAAATAAAACTCCCGGGCATGTACGCTATGGTAGGGGCCGCGACAACATCTGTTGTACGAATGCCCGCTCGACCGGTGAAATACCATCACCTTCACAAAAGACAGGCATGGAGTAGGTGTTTCGTGCATTTCGCCTGATGAGTGAGATGCAGATGCCTAATTCTCTTCTATAATAACCAAGGGATACGATGGAGAAGAGGTTGAGGTTGGGTTTGCTGGGTAAGGGAACGGATAGAAAAGGAAATATCCTTTGTTCTGTTAATTGAAGGTAGGTAAGGCACCTGTAACTCATTAGGTTGGTGCAGAGGTCACTTAATATCTGGTGAAACGCTTGCTCGCGTCTTGGTCCATAAAAAAATGCTGCTGCCAAATTTAACCCTAACAAACATACACCAATCAGATAACAAAGCAAATTCAAGGAAACAAGGTTATGTTATTTCCGCTAAAGATGGAAGGCAGCTGGTCTCTTTAATGCAATAAGGCAAGTAGTTTTTAAGTCATAATAAAGAGATACATCCATATCTCTTGGCAGAAGAAGCAGAAGTAGAAACTCCACAGTAACAATTAAGATGGACTCTTAAAGAGAGTAACCGGTCTTCGTAATTTCCTAATGTTCTGGGGAATTTGAATATCAAGGTCGTTATAAATAGATCATGTCATTACATTGATATAATATGTCATTAACTTTATCAAAATCGGTATTTTCTTTAATAAGAAACACTACTTTAATGTAAGATTATTGACGAATCAATGGATCTTCATGAAATTTCACACATACGTTGTCTGTAATCTTGGGTACAGAAATTATATGTTATAGATATGTTATACTCTATAAAAGTGTACCAAAGACAGTGACAGCAACATCCACACATGTCTAATGTGTAAAAAGGTGTCATATGTGAAGCATATTATTTAATAAACGAAAGCGAATTCGAATGTAAAAACACTTGATTTAGTAACTATAAGATTTATTACTAGTTTTTGAGTAGTGCACTTTAGTAACATAGCCTAACAGCGATATATATCACATATTTGTACTCGATCCCGAATAACGAATGGCCGGGCACACTCCTGAATGCCCGCCGTTTTTACCTTTTTCGCCGCGCCAAAATACTAGCTTATGATTGGTCGTTGAAGATTGCCAGTATCTCGACCCATCATAAGAAGTACTTTTAGTATAAGACTTTATAAAATATTTAGATTATTTTCCCAACATGAAAATAATAACCGGTGTATTTAAATATTTATAACACATAGTATATAAATACCGATGTATGTTTGTTCCCTATAGAACTATAACTATTGTCCAGTTTGGCACAGCGAGTGTTCCTGTGTTTGGTAGCTATCGGATCAACATAATTAGTGGTACCCGGGCGAAGCCGGAGCGGATCACTAGTTGTATTATAATATAAATGGATACACAATAACTGTTACTCGATATTGTTCTCGACGAATAGACAAATAAAACATTCATTTACGAGCTATAATATCGGTTGCCATGGTAATAATAAGTTTTGAAAGTAACAACCTTTTGAGACATGTTACTTACGAAGTTATACTTTGTATTACAACTCACTCACTATCATGTCGCTTGTATGCATATAATTAAATAGTATAATGTATCGCGACGTTGCCAATCTAGGTTATAAATGTCCAGGAATAATAAATAGCATTTTAAAAATGCCGTTATTTAAAAAGGTATTATTTTAAGACGTCAGCCAGCAGCCAGTATTTTGTCGCAAAACATTTTCATACAATGCAATAGACTTGTCCGCAACTTTCCTGACATTTCTTTTCGCAAAAACCTTCGGGTAACGTCAAAATCTTATAAAAGCTCTTCCAGACGTACTCCGGTTAATAAAAAGCACATTCCGACGAGTTTTTTATTACAAAAGTATAAATGGACTACTCCTATATTCGGATGGGTCTTAATGGTAGTTTTTAACAGCGTCATTAATAGAAAGAGGTCGGATATATTTCTTTTTAATTCCATTAATAAAAAAGAAGGTTAATGCGTTGCAATCCAATAAACGATTCGTGTTTCCATTACCATATTTATTTTAATATACCATTTTAATATACATAACTGTATATAGTAATTTTTAGCATATATTCGAAGAAATTTATTTATTATTAACCTTCTAAACTCGAAACATGAGCATTCAAATTATGCGGCAAATTAATCACTGAACAGATCACCTGGCAAGTGTTGTATGCAATTTAAATATAAAAAATTGTAACCAGTTGTCGAAATATAATAATTGCACTTCAACAATACGCAGTCATTAAGAAGGGCTCTAGAGACGCGGCTCTGAATATATGTTATGTTTTAATTGCTATGATACTGCACCAGCATCATGTGATTTGTTTGTTAACAGATAATTTATCAAGAGATACTTTCAAAGAATTTGCATAAAAAGAATTATAATTGTTACAAAATTATTATTAAAATTAATTATAAAAATTCTGTAAAATATAAAAACACAATGCGTAATTGGTCGTGCGTGCGATATAAAATTTGGCGGGACATTTAAATTGGCGGGAGCAGTCGTCATTGGCGCGAGCCGCGCTCAAAAATGCTTTCTGCCAATCGGAGGCCGCGACGCAACATGACGCAGTCTTCTTACTGGTGCGTTGGCATTGCACATGCGCGAACAATAATATTTAAGATAATTTCATAAAAGTTGGAAATGTCATTGTTGACAATCGCTACCTATCCACTACAAACACATACGTTACTAACTTATCTAGAGAAAGAAAGTATTTCGATGAAACTTTGGTGACTAGAATAGACTTAGAATTAAACGAGAAAAACATAATATTTCTGTTTAGTTTAAGAAATCAAAACCATAAGGTATCCAGAAGTACTTCCCTCTTTTCTTCGCGTGGTGTCCAGCGCCTTCAGGGTAAGGCTACTAGCATTGTATATATTCTACAAGTAAGATCAAGTATTTATCAAATTATATAGGAAGTAAATAAAACTCTGTAAATAAATTTATAGCTATGAAATCCCTTGCAATCGTTTTCATACTCGGCGGCTGTTACCAAATTACATTTGCCCGTGAGTAGGCGATGTCGCTCGTAAATCCTGAGATATCACAACTCCGCGCAATTACCTATTCGGAAAGTCGTAAAGAAAATTGACGGTATGCTGATTGAACAATGACATAAATCAATTTTTTTATGACAGCCTGGTTCATTGAAAAGTTATTGGATTGCTTTTGATTATTGAATAATTTATCAGACGCAATATTATAAAGTAAGACCAATCTATTACACGTGAAATCAAGTTACAAACATTTCCAACGAGGATAATAAAAATCAGGGATTGTGGAGGGAAGGTGACATAATTAAGCGAAAATTAAGTGACGACTGAAATGACGGATGACAGATCGACTCGAAACGGGGAAACATGTCGTGTTTCATTCCTCATAAAAATAACAACAATTTGCCTCCTCTAGGAGAGGGAAGGGCGCGTAATCCACCACGCTAGTCCACTGCTGGTTGGTAGATGTCACATGTGTTCGAATTCGGAGGTTTTAAGACATGCGTTTTTCCTCACGATGTTTTCCTTCACGCTTCTTGGAGCTTGATGAAATATAGTACACAAAACGCCTGCCTGGATTCGAATACAGTGCGTAAGTCGGGGCTTTTACCACTGGGCTACCACTGCTCCTGGCTCCTTATATATTTAAAGAATTAAATATTGTTAATAAAACAATATTTTTTTATTTTTCATGTTATCAACAAAATGTCTTATTTTTGTCTAATAAATAATTACATAATGAATCCATCTAATAAATTAATACAACTTATCATAAGCGAGGAACCGTAAACTATACGGAGCGCTGTTACTGGCATATTCAAAGCGAAATCCATACTAATGTAACATCAAATATTCACGGGGCCCAGCCGTCGCCGATGTTTAATTGAAAGTTTAATCTCCTGCCGTCAAGAGCTCGTTGACTTCTGAATATTGAGGAAATGGCGGGGAAATTTTAGTGTATACTCGGTACATGAGCTCGAGGTCCACTAATTATGTTGAACCGATCGCTACCAAACACAGGATCCTTGTAAATTTCATCGAAATCGGTCCAGCCGTTTCGGAGTCTATAGGTCTATAGGGAACATACATACTTCGTTTTTTATGTACTTTTTTTAAATAAAAAGTATCCTATGTTACTTTTAATACCTCCAATAATATGTGTACAAAATTTCATGATGATTAGTTGAGTAGTTTTCGCGTGAAAGCGTAACAAACAAACTTACATTCACATTTGTAACAAGCTGACCCTTCACACTCAGCTGTATTAAACACAAAGTGTAATCCCACACGCGTCGATTCCCTTCATTGAAGCACCTCGATATGTACGTTTTTCGTTGTTATCATTTTCACCAGAGATAATTTAGCATACGAAAAATGCATGGGAAAACGCAAGATATTTGTTATATCTTTATTAGTCATACTGCTTGTCGGGCGGAGACAAATAATAACAATATCCTAGGACATATTCACACACGGCCATCTGATCCCAAACTAAGCAGAGCTTGTGCTATGGCAACCAGATAACTGATATACTACATGTACTACTTTTCATTTGTCACATACTTAAATAGATAATTACACCCAGACTCAGGACAAACAGACATGTTCATGCACACAAATGTCTGTCCTGGGTGGGAATCGACCTGCGGCGTTAAAAATCAGAAAGTTCTATCCGATCGGTTACACTATATATAATTATATCGAGAAGATTGCGAACCTAATAGCTCGATATTTTTTAACACCACATACTTGTTCCGTGCAGCTAAACCTAAGCTCTGGTAGGAGATAACACCTCAAGAAGTACTAGAGAGTAAATATTTATTCAAAATGTAAATAAGTTTAAGCAGCCAAACTTGGCTTCCAACTAGTCGCCTATGTTGTGACCAGTGTGTTATTGGAGCTAATTAGCAAGTATATTGTAATTAACTGACTGCATACAGAGATAAACACCGTCTGAATGTTCCTAATGGAGCCATTCGGGGCCGTTACAGTGTGCAGCGCTAGTTCGTATCACCGAAAATGGCTGTTTAATTACGACACTGTATCAAGCTCTTGCGCCGTTAGTACATCGGGGCTATACATTCAATAAATGGTGTGGTAATGGAATTATTAACAAAAAATATTAACTATTATAATAATAATATAATAATATCCTAGTACATATTCACACCCGGCCATCTGATCCCAAACTAAGCAGAGCTTGTGCTATGGCAACCAGATAACTGATATACTACATATACTACTTTTCTTTTGTAAATACTTACGTAAATAGATTACACCCAGACTCAGGGCAAACTTGTTCATGCATACAAATGTCTGTCCTGGGTGGGAATCGAACCCACGATCTGCGGCGTGAAAAGCAAGTATCTTACAAACCACGCCAACCGGCCCGTCATTATATGCCCTACGTTTTTGTTTTTTGTGGAATTCAATTAAAATGTGCACGCTACCGATAGACATCTGCAACAAGCAAATGTGTTGCCTAACGTACCAAGAGGATGGCATAGTCAGGAAAAAGGATATTTTTCTTATATACTTTTCCGCGTTAACCCCCTCCCCGTCCAATCCTCTTCCTCTTCCCATCCTATCCTTATGAGGAACGGACGGGAAGGGGAAGAGGACTTAAATTAGGCCTCCGGCACCTCACTCATCAGGCGAAACGCAGAGTACTTCTACTTCACGTGACTACTCACTTTGAGGTCGTGGTATTTCACCGGTCGAGCCGGTCCATTCGTGCAACAGATGTTGCGGGCTCTACTACTGTTAAAGGATTAAACGTAGTATAGCAAAATATACTCACACACAAAATGTTACTTATTAATTTATCTTAGGACCTGTCACTTACTTTTTAGTTGCGGATAATGAATCATTTTTTGCAATACTCGTATTTAAATAAGTATTCAGTTCGTAATTGATCGAACGCCTTTTATTGTTTACAAAATGTCTGTCAAAAAGCAAAAGCTGTTGAAGAAAGAGTACAGACACATCGCGTAGTATGTGTGTAGTACGTTGTTGCGATAATCTGTGGCGCGTGTGCTCGGTGCTCACGATACAGGCATTGCCTAGTGTGGCCATCACTAGCATAACCTAACACTGATTGCCGCGGTACACATTCATTACTCAACTCTGTAACATCGCAGGCTCTGCGTTTTTTATTGCAAATAAACTTATGAAGAACAACATACGAAGGAACTTTATATAATAAAGTAGTTGTATCTCCAACCTTTATGGGAGCGTATTTAATTAGTGAATTTTAATTAAAAAGCATCGCGGCCGAGTCATTATAAGCGCCGTTCGAATAGTTCCTTGTATTAATTTTATGTTCAAAAATGATAATACTTGTAAATTATAATAATGTTATATAAAGGTTGTCTCAAAACTCAACGAAAATGTGGCACCAGGCGAGAGGCCAAGTCATACCAGTTCTGAGAAAAATTTTAAAAAAAATCCATGTTACTTAGTTAAGCGTAAATAGACATTTGCTCAAATACAAGGTCTGAGTTGCCTCAGAAAAGACCTATTCAGCAGTCGTCAGCAGACAAATCTAATAAATACCCTTAACTAATTCTAATATATACCTTTACGGTGTCTACATAATATTGTGTAAATCCTCTAACTAAAAAAATCTGGAATTCGAATCCAATTAATCTTATATATAGTAAAGTAAATTCTCAAGTAAATTTATAACCAGATTTTAATTTTGCGGATAACCGAACCAAGCTTTCAGCGACAGCCGGCGAACAATTTTCCGAAAACGAATTCCTTGCAACCAACGTATCGAAACGTTATTGGCCCCAATTTAATGAGAATTAGATTTCACCAATAAAGTCGCCTTATAGCTAAAAATTTAAAAATAAAACATCTAATATCTAGTTTGGATTGATTCTATTGACGCGTTTTCTAATTTTTTTTTCCAACTGCTGCTATTCTTAGGTAATAGTTTTACCTACTTATTAGGTACTACTAGGTTACTGAACGTTAAATGAACTGCTTGCTTATGAAATTCTAACCCAAAGCACATTGGAATAAAGGCGATAAAGACATATTTCCTCATAAAGCTTGTCCCATTTGGTAACTGCAAATTCTTATGCATATATAAAATTATCATAACTACCTGCCCTGTTCCCTCACCTCCACTCGTGTGGGGTCAGCACAGTATGATTGTAAGTCCATACTGTATAGGTTTTGGCCACAGTTTGTAAGGCCGGTCGCCCTCCTGACGCCAACTCTTCTCAGGAATATAAGCATATATAAAATATATAGCTACATTTATTATGGTAGCTGAAGAATCTGAATGTTTCTTGAAATGTTATATGTGACGTTTGGCAAACGTGTACGTTTATTATACATTTAATTAATAAATACAATATAAGTATTAGTAAAGCTTTAAAGGAAAACAACTAATTTATGATCAAGCAATAAATCATCCGCCATCTTGTGGCCGCTAATTCAAGATGGCGGACCTCATAAATTGTCTCTGGTCGTAAACTAAGAAGGTGAATCGAAGTTTACGAGTTGGGGAGCAGCTCGGCTTGATTGATATTGGATCTAACGACCGCAAACTCATTTGTAAACATTTTATAGGACCTTTCGCGTTCTATTTAAAAAAAATATTATTAATGTCTATAGTCCGATAAATTGAATTCATCTGCTATTTTTAAGGATATTTCTTTAAGTTTTAGGATGACTTATTGTAACCCAAAGTCTTTCTTCTTTCTCAACTGACCTCTACTCATTTTTATGGGAAAAAGTAGAGTGAGAGAAAAACCAGCGATATTTCACAATGGAGTAGATTTAAAAAGTGACTTTTTACCTTATCTTCTTTATTTATATGTGCAAAGAAGAAACTGAGTGACAGATATTATCAGTCGGTTTTCAATTTGTTATTTAATAGGTTACAATGCAATAATAGAGTATTGGCACTTCACAATACGTACACTGTCATCGTTATTGCAAATATACGAGCAGCGATATATCTCGTCAAATCTTATCTAATCTCGAAACTGTAAAACTTGTCGGCGGGAGTAGAATTTACGAGCCACATTAAAACTACATAAATTCAATATTACATTGGGCTGCAACGCCATCTTATCTCATGCCGCTTCTGTCAATGTTTAAATAAGAGTTAATTAATACAGCCTTCATTATTTTTCAAGACCTAATATTTCGAATTTCACTAGTAAACATCTGGACTGGACTGTATAACTTAAACTATGGTCCACTCCTCAATTAAAAGATATACAATAATATTATGCCAGACGTATATTTTTATATCTAGGATAGCTTACTTTACCATTCTAACTTCTGGTCACGCTCATAGCGGTAACTGAAGAAGCCTTGTTCAAAATAACCCTTTACACCATTTGATTAAAATGATTACCTTGGGATTTATCGCAAAATAAAAACTAATGCACGCAAAAATGAAATCAAGCGCGGGACTCGCACCGATGTCGGGATTGTTCGCTTGATGCGACCACTCCCGCGCCGTTCATTTTGCTGTCACTGTATTGTGTTCAAAAAATAAGACAGAATAAATTTACAGGTATAACAACATTGGTGTGACACGTTCCAACTATTTTATAAAATGACAAAGACAAGGAGGATCATTGTAATACAATGTATTTTATTACTATCTTACAGAGTATTTTGTAATATTATCTATTATTAAATCCCCCTTCACTGAGATAACCTGTTAACATGTGACGAGTGATACAATACATGGTATAATGTATACCTAACCTATGTAAGTGGGTGGTGTAATCATTTTAAATAAATATTTCAATCTCTACTTTTTCTGTTTTAAGATTAAGTAAATAAACATACAAAATACTCGATCATTGACGTATGCTGACAAAATAGATTAAAATCCCTACTAATATTATAAATGTGAATGTAAGTTTGTTTGTTACGCTTTCACGCGAAAACTACTCAACCGATCATCATGAAACTTTGTACACATATTCTTGGAGGTACTAGAACTAACATAGAATACTTTTTATGAAAAAAAATAGTATATAAAGAGCGAAGTATGTATGTTCCTTGTAGACCTGTAGACTCCGAAACGGCTGCACCGATTTCGATGAAATTTACAGGGATTGTCCGGATTGGCACATTCCTGTGTTTGGTAGCGATCGGATCAACATAATTAGTGGTACCGGGCGAAGCCGGGGCGGGTCACTAGTACATAAGGTAAAAGTAAGTTCTTTTTTAAGACGTATACTATGACCTTTTACCATACTAAGACATTAGAATATTTATCTTTAGCTCGAAACACGATCTGTAAGGCTAATAGGGCAATCTCTTAGATTAAAAATGTACTAAGATACACGGTCATGAGGACTGGCAACAGAAGTGAAAACTCAAAACATGTGGAAAGGTGCGAAAATAAATTATTAAACAACAAAAATAAACCCTTGTACCTTAACAATATGATTCAAAAATGAATAAAAGAAAAAAAATGAAAGAAAAAGCTCATCGAAGCTATTCCAAAACCTAAAGAAAGAAAGCTAAAGAAGCTTCACTTAAAAAATATTTATGAAAGCTCTGTTTAATACCTAGATACCACGCCATGGACAATCTTATGAATACAATTTCCATTCCCAATACATTCCATCGCACGAAAAATGTTAATATAGTACAGGACCCGTATTCAATCGAACGTTTCACACGTACAGGTCACATCGTGTCGAAGTATTGCTTCGTAGTACCCGTAGCAAAGTTATGTGAGACGGCGTTGTAACACCGTCTTTATAATGGCTTTTGTTTTGTAGACTCGTAGACCCATTGCGTTGGAAAATTGGATGTACATTTCGTATGCAGACACATATGCACTGACTTTTGTTGTATAGCCCTGTTTCAAAAGGCGACTAATATAAAGATTCCTATGTAATACAGAAGTGTACGTAGTCATGTTTTTTAATGTAAATTATGATACATTAATTACTAAAAGATAACGGAGCAGTGGTGGCAGCGGCTTAGGCCCCGACTTACGTACTTTAGGTTGCGAGTTCGAACCCGGGCGCTTTACTTTCTGTAATTTATTTCATCACCACTCCTCCAAAAGCGGTGAAGGAAAACATCGTGAGGAAACCGGCATGTTCTTAGAACCATCAAATTCGAAGACATGTGAGATCCACCAACCCGTACCGGGCGAGCGTGGTGGATTACGGCTCATTCCCTTTCACGGAGAGGAGGCCTGTGTCCCTGCAGTGGGGAACATTCTAATAAACGCTGATTTATTATTATTATTTATTAATTACTAAAATAAGAGCCTTATTATTAGAAGGTTGCTTTTGTTGGTCACACACTTTCATATTGAAGTGTTCACGCCATGCGGTTGACCGGATGCTTCGGATGTAAATTCGTTGTCGTCTCTTTTCTAGACGTTTCTGGATGTTGATATATCTCTGGAGATATATATCCATTAACGTATTGTGAACTTTTCATTGGGAATATGTTTATTTTTGACCTCTTATTATTTAAAAACCGATTAATTTGTATTTCTAAGCGCTATGCCACTTAATTACTGACAATAGTAGTGACTGAAAGGGGTCTCAGGAAAGCATTAGTAGTTTCAACATGTAAAGCAGCATTTGTATGTGAAGTAAATTACAATAAAACAGTTATTTAAAAAAAGACGAGGCAAAATATGAAACGAAATAGGATCTCAGTAAGTTATGGTAATCGTGGAAAAATTATGTCTCCACCAGCGTAACCATGAATTCGTTAAGCACACTCGAATAACTCGTTTGCATAATCGAGCAATACGATGGGCCAGTGTTGAATTGTAATATTTGCCACAACATGCGAAGCTTTAGAAATCGATTTGCGTTGTATTTGGCAAACATTTGGCCAACAATTTATAAATTTATTGGTCATATAAAAACCGATAAATACATATTAACGTACATATTAACCTGAAAATACTTTAATAAACTAGAATTTCTAAAACTTCCATTATTCGATGAGTTCTATAATCGTTATATGTATTAAGTTATTAAGTAGTATGTACTTATCGATGGAAATATTGAAGTTAGTGTCAGAAATAGTCTTTTAAAATTTAACAGCTTTAAATATATTAATATGTTCCGACGCCTGAACACTTAAGAAAATATTAAATTTAAAATTCTTGTTATATTAATAACGTGTTTCACCGTTCGTGCTTGGATGTTGGCTCGGCGCCAGCTTTAGCCAATAATCGTGTAAAAATACGTGTCAATAACAATTTAAAGTCTTCAAACTCACGAGTGAAAGACTGTGAAACAATTAAAGTCTCGAAATTCCCGCAACGGGAAATATATACTTGAAACAGTAATGAATTCAAATATTTACTCTTAATTAAGTCAATGGCAAACAAAAACCACTGTCCTCGGAGGGTTTTTAAACGTTAAAACTTACAGTATTTTCTTTTTTAAATCATAATCCTCATTTTTCAACTAATAACAGAAAATTTCCACTCTCTCTGAGAGGAAGCCTGTATATGTATAAGCCGGCATATGTATAAATACTTCGTTCCGTCGTTATAATTAATTAACGCCCCCGCAACCCCCCTTGCGGGTGGAATTTTGTAAAAACCGATCTTAACTGACCTCTACTCATGGAAGGAATATTCATTCCAAATTTCAAGTCTCTATGCCATATGGTTTCAGAGATGTCGTGATGAGTCAACAGATACCTGGAAATCTCTTGAAATGTATAGATTTTTAGAAGTTTCCAGAGCCAATTAGCTTCCTATATATAAGAGAAAATTTACATGACACCTTACGTTTCAATATTCAAAGATTTTTCCTTGTCATGAACTTAGTAGCCGCTTGTTGGATTGTTAAAAGCTAAATAAAGATTAAGGCCCTGCGATAAGTAGTAAGAATTCGTTTTATTATTTTTTCAAGCAATTTCAACTACGGGACGCCAAACACTTCAGTCCACTAATAAATATAAGTTGTTACAAGGAAAATTAATAGCTTGTTACAAATGTATACTTCATTTTTGTTATAAATAATCATAAATCCGTCATCGTTTTACAACGCGAACCTACACGCAGACTAAGATCACAGGTGCGTCAAGTAAATTAAAATGAACTCGCAAAAGGCGACCTCCCGACGAGTCCTTCATTGCACGCTTTAACATATCAAAGGACCGTATCGTCTCCTCTGAAAATTTCATGAGATGCTTTGTGTGCCTCCATTATACATCTTTACATACTATATGTGATCTCAAATATTAACCCAACATTAAATAGAGTTACTTTGAACTAAAATACTTTATTACTGTTTTACCACAAATGACCAACGGGTCGCTATGCTAGTGATCACTGACGCTGAACAATTGGACCTGGGACCTGCAGATGCGTCGCCAACCTTTAAGGAACGAATACATACTTTTCTAGAAGAACCCTAAGTCAGATTGGTTTGGATATATCGCTGGAGACTGATCCACAAGTCGGTTGTACAATGAAGGAAGTTACGCGAAATCCGCGTGGCTGTGGAATGCCAACCAAGGTGGTAGTATTATTGCCTTATGGCACAATACTAATCATGAACCTAGTAATAAGTAAACTGCCTTGCCTTGCGACACAATTGTTATAGAATAGGTGACGGGGAGTGCAAAACGTTTAATAGTTTAAATTTATGTATTAAACCAATACATTCTGTTCTTGAGTCATTGCGTAATATACAATCCAACTTATTACATAAATGTTAAGCACACGTCGGGATGTCAGATCACGTCCTGTCCTGACAGGGGTGTGTTCCCGTGTCTGAGTCGAGCGGGATCACTCGCAGGCATCGCGGGGAACTGAACATGTCTGTTAATACATTGTCTTGTTCATCATTCATATGCTGCCTTACGTGTACCAGTAATTATTCATACAATCATATAGTAAATATGCCTTTAATTATAATTTAGAGGACATACAGCATTTTTCAAGCAGTTACATTTCAATATCTCTTATTAAAAATATTTAGTAAAACTATCACGTAGATAAGCAGTACAATATTGTTCTGCGTGAGCGACCAACGTGACAACGCGTCACGACGTGGCTTGACACATCGGGAAAAAGTCAAGCAGTCCTGTAATCTACGTTTGTACGGGTACAAAAACCATCGTCATTTTGACGTGACAACGTCTTATAAATCGATATACCGTGGGAGTCATTCGCAAAAAGTATGCCTCGATGTACGTTACGCTCGGTGTCCTGTTACGCTCGAGCCGAATTAAGCCGAGCGCACTCAGAACGTCGTCACGAATTGAACATGAGAGCGCCTTGCGCCCAGACACCCCTTTTTTCTAATTTATTCCTTTATACTTTTCCATGAACAAGTTAGATTTTAATTGCTATTGTGTGTCAGAATCCATGGTACATGCCAATGTCGACTTGAAGGTGACGATTCTATACTACTCCAACTGTATATCGATCGCGTCGCGTCGCGTTACGTCGCCCACCAAGCACAAAGGGTACAAGTAACACGTCTCAGTATACATGATAATATAGTACTATTAAAACCTTGTTTTGTCTACACACGTCGCAGTAATGCAATTTATTTAGTAACAAAAGCTATCAAAATAAAGACATTAAAGTGTATTCTTATGGAAGAAAATTCCATAAAGCATAAATTTAACGGCCACATAAATATTACGTTACCGTGAAATTTTATTAAAGACTTCTCTAGTTTCGGTAAAGGAAACTTAATTATATTCAATATTTTAGAAGGAAAATTGGAAAGGTTTGAATATTGTTTCAACATCAGGGTAATGTCTTTATCTTATCTTTATGGACATTATTAAATTAAGTTTGGAAAAGGTAAAAGAAAAGTATTTATACTTAAAAAAGCTTTTTTAAAGCAAAGCAAAGCAAGTTAAACAAGTAACCATAATTAATCTTAGAATTACTAAGCCTGAGTAACTTAGGACAGGTATGATATCCGAAAGGTCAAGTCAGTCAGGTACAGCGGCAAGGGTCACCCAATATTGGTCCAAATTTTAACGGGTCATTGAGGGTTCTCCGAGTATCTGTCCAAGGGGAGCCCTTCAGGGAATCTATGCTGCACCTACTATTTGAATGCCCCGTCCACGAAGCGGCGAGGGCAGAATGTTCAGTTCAATTTTAACTGCACATTTTATTATTTATTTAAATTTAACAATTAATGAAGAGTATTTTGCTAAACTTATTATAAACCACACACCAGGTCCCTGACCAACATATCGGCTCTATGCCATATCGTACTACCGATAAAAAAAACAGCGGCAAGGGACCGAATGTAGGAGTAGCTTACGTCCAGCAGTAAGGCAATGTTTAAGTTGTTGAACCGAATAAAAGTGTATTCGTTATGTTTTTAAATGATCAATCACCTGGTATTGAGTAATTTGAATATGCACTCACGCCCGTAACCCAGAGGGGTAGGCAGAGATCATGGATTTCCATTTGGCGCGATCCTGGCACACCTCTCTCGCTTCTTCCACATTCATACATCTACGCATGCATGCTCGTCGGTTATGGGTGCTCCTTATATCGCCCTTTTTTAGTAAGTCATTAATCTGATCGATATAAGTTCTCCTAGGGCGTCCCCTACCAACACTGCCACTCACTTTTGCAACATAAATTTGTTTTGTTATTCTCTCTTCATTCATCTTTTCAACATGCCCGAACCACCGAAGCATACCTTTCTCAATTCCAGTCACAACGTCCACTTTCAAGCCACACTTTTCCCTTATAACGCAATTTTTACCCTATCATTCAAAGTCACGCCTAACATACTTCTTAAGGATCGCATCTCAACGGCATTAACTCTACTAGCATGCTTTTCCTGCCAATCCCAGCTCTCACTTCCATACATTAAAGTGGGGACTAGTACAGCATTGTGTATTGCCAGACGAGCCTTCATGGACACATTCTGACTCCTCACTACTGTACCTATAGCCCCATTCATTTTATTTCCCGCACTCACTCGTCGTTCAAAATCATGCCTACCATCTCTACTAAACATACACCCCAAATACACGAACTCTTCCACCTGTTCCACTACATTTCCGTTAACCTTTATTTCAATTACTGTCTTAATTTGTTCCCTTTCAAACACCATTACTTTCGTCTTATCCACATTCATCTTCATACCTTTACCATCTAGTGAATCATTCACTACATTCAGCATAAGTTGTAAGTCCTCCGCTGATGACGCAAGCACAACCTGGTCATCAGCGTACAAGAGACATTTTACAACTAACTCACCCATTCTTAATCCACAATCTTCGTCTTTCAAAGATTTCAAACAATCATCCATAAAGAGATTGAACAGCCACGGGGATGCTACACAGCAATGTCTTGCACCTTTATTGATGCTAAACCAGTCTGAGTAGGCCCCGTTTATCCTAGCGCAAGCAGTAGAATCTTTATAAAGAGACTTTAACGCTTGTATTAGATCACTGTTCAATCCAAACTCAACCAAGGTTGACCACAGATCATCTCTTTTAACTTTATCATAGGCCTTTTCTAGATCTACGAAGGCGCAGAAAACTTTTTGTTTTAGAGCCAAAAACTTTTCTATGATCATACGTAAAGAAAAGATCTGATCCATGATTCCTAAAACCAGCTTGCACATCCCACATTCTTTCTTCTGTTTCTTTCATGACTCTTTCAATCAGTACTTTAGCATACAGTTTTCCCACAATGCTGAGAAGGCTGATTCCTCGGTAATTCTTACAGTCATGCTGTGAACCTTTCCCTTTATACAAAGGGACGATAACGGCTTTACACCAATCTTCCGGTACTAGGCCATGTCTCCAACATATATTGAAAAATACCCACAGCAGGCTTGCAACTAAACCTTCACCAGCTCTCAGCATTTCGAGAGAAATTAATAACTTAGTAATTTGAAGTATTGTTATATTTTTAAATATGATAATAGTTCAAATTACTAAAAACTCTCGTCTGTTCCTAACAAGTAAATAAATTGCACAATATTTTTGTCAAAACAACTATGCGTGAAGTAATCAAAAATACATATTTTCAGTACAACCGGACGTTCGTAAACTAGACATGTACGTTCGCCGAGTGCGTCCCAGTCCCTCTGGCACTACTCCAACACCAGCCAATGAACAGATGAAAAATGACCGAATTGAAAATACTACAAGGAAACAATAACTAAAAAATAAACTATTACGACTTTAGCACTATTAGGGTAAACAGGCGACCGCTATGCACAAAATATTACACTTTATTTTTAAATTTGAAATCAAACCATAAAAAGTATAAACAAACGAAATAACCTCAAATATATAATTAAACATGTGGTTAAAAATATTTGTTTAAAGTAACAAAGCGGTATACATGGCCCAAACAAATGAAGACAACACAAATAGGTTCAAGAGGTCAACATTGTTTTAATTAATATATTTGCAATTACATTTTTAACATGTAAGAATGGAGAATCGGAAAAAAATTATATGAAGGGCATCAGTTTTAAATACACTAACTAAGGAAAATCTTTAGATATTGATATAAGTAATATTGTTAAGGTATTCGATTTGCAAGGAAAATTGAAAAAGGTAGGCCTGAAGTGGAAATATGTTGAGCTGCTCCTCTAATACAATACCTATATATAAGATACTAGTGACCCACCCCGGCTTCGCCCGGGTACCACTAATTATGTTTATCCGATCGCTAGCAAACATAGGAACACCCGCTGTGCCAATCTGGCCAATCCCTGTAAATTTCATCGAAATCGGTCTAGCCGTTTCAGAGTCTATAGGGAACATACATACTTCGCTTTTTATATATTATTTTTTTCATAAAAAGTATCCTATGTTACTTCTAATGCCTCCAAGAATATGTGTACAAAGTTTCATGATGATCGGTTGAGTAGTTTTCGGGTTGAAGTGTAACACACAAACTTACATTCACATTTATAATATGATAGATAGATAAAAACCTATTCTCAGACCTACCGAATGCATATGCAAAATTTTATTGAAATCGGTTAAGCCGTTTCGGAGGAGTATGGCAACTAACACTGTGACAGGAGAATTGTATATATATATAGATTTAGTAAAAAAACTTTAGTGTACTGAGAGGACATAAATTGTCAATTCAAAGCAATAAAACTTCTGGTTACTTTATAAATGGAGCGACGATCAGAAAACCTAATCATGTGGACTGAAGCCGTTCTATCCCGAGTTAAAAACACAAAATGGCCGACGTTACGTCACGCACAATCCTGTACCCGGTGCGCTGTCCCACTTGCTCACCGCACGTCATTGCACGCAGAGCTAAGTATAACCTGTGTATATATAGTCGGTTGAAAAAACAAGGGTTTATAAACAGCCTGTATAAGGTGAGAGGCCGAGGAAATGTCGATAATGGTGTCCATACAAGCTGAAGCATTTATAAATAACTAGCGGTCCCCCCGGCTTTGCCCGGGTAGCCGTTTCGGAATATATACGAAGAATGAAGAACTTTTGCAATATACATTAAAATAAATAACAGATATCAAATATTATAATAATTATATACTAGTTACCCGCCCCGGCTTCGCCCGGGTACCACTAATTATGTTGATCCGATCGCTAGCAAACACAGGAATGTGCCAATCTGGATATTCCCTGTAAATTATAACGAAATCAGGTGTCTATACGTCTATAGCGAACATGCATATTTCGCTTTTTATTTACTATTTTTTTTTTCATAAAAAGTATCCTATGTTACTTCCAATACCTCCAAGAATATTGTACAAAGTTTCATGATGATCGGTTGAGTAGTTTTAGCGTGAAAGCGTAACAAACAAACTTACATTCACATTTATAATATTAGTAGGGATTTAGTTTAAATTGAAAGTAATAAATCAATAAAAACTTTGCGTGTATATTATAAGACGACGCGAAGCAAGTCTTAAAAGAAGTCACAGACTAAAATTTTATATTTCAGTGTACCAGTTATTGATTGAGAGTCGGGCAGTTTGGAATTCTTCAAACAAATCCAATTAAACTGTGAGTTCCGTCGCGGGAACTTCAGCGCAGATATTGATCACTTTGTCTTAAATGGACCGAATAATTATTGTTCTGGTATTGTTTTCTGGACAAAGTAGTGCTGAAGTAACTCGTAGTTTAATATCGATTTAAAATTGTAAATTATTGCGCGGCTTATAAATTTATTTGCATGTAACGTCAATTTGTTGAATAAATTAACTAAAATATTATGATAGATATCTTCTTAATAGAATAAATATTATTCTGTACAAATTATAAACATATTATATCCCTACTAATATTATAAATGTGAATGTAAGTTTGTTTGTTACGCTTTCACGCGAAAACTACTCAACCGATCGTCATGAAACTGTGTACACGTATTCTTGGAAGTATTAGAAATAACATAGGATACTTTTATGAAAAAAAAATGTCAAAAAATCTAAAAATCTAGCTACTTCAACGCCATAATATTATGTATGCGCATGTTTCTATGTTTTTTACTCTTCACTCAAAAACGACTGAACGGATCTGGATGAAATTTGGTTCAGGGATAGATTGTGATCTGGAATAGTACACCCGGTCTACCCGGGCGAAGCCGGGGCCGATCACTAGTACATATATAATTTTCACATGACATTTTTCTATGAAATTTCACAATTCCGAGAGACTTTAGGTTTTCGAATTTAATAAAGTCAATAAAAAATAAAATCGAAGCACTTTTAGACGATTTATATCAACTTTTTCTCCCTCCTGCGTTCTGCGGCTTGTTAATACATATAAATGTTCATTAATATACTCGGAGCGTACAATGTTATGGCAATACCGCCATCTTTATTATTAAAATAACTTGGAAGCGACCGAAATATTACTAAATACTTTAAATAGTTTAGCAACACGATTTATCCACAAAAAAACGTTTTAATGTTTCAGTACGAAACGGAAAATTTCGAAGAATCTTTAGACACAGACAAAAAACATTGGGAAAAATATGTATTTATATAATCTGAACAGTTGAAAATGTAATTTAAGGATCAATCCAATCTAAATATATTAGTTTATCTACTCAGCAACTCTACGAGTTGTTAAATCAGCTTCATGGATTCGAATCCTTCCCAGAAAAGGTTCCCAACTCTTTATTTGGAGCTGAAACAACGAGCAGTGTTCATTTCGAGCAACCTGAAACCTGCTCTGTCTCGAGATATACGACGGAGAAGCTAGCGTCTTTGATTTATAGGTCAGTAGGTCGTCGTTATATTGTGTGCAGTATAAATATGTACAGAGTAATGTACTAGAACAACTGTCAGAAATATGCATCTATTAAAACAGTCACACCTTTAGTTCCTATAGGAACGCACTATATTAATAGATTAAAACAGAGAGCCTTATTAAATTATTCGTTTGCTTGCGGGCTTGGCTACACCGAAAAAGTGTTGAAAAAACAATGAAATACGACATTTTTTTGCAATGATTTTTGAAGGACTTCCCGATCACCTAGGCAACTTAAGCTTTTTTCAATCGATGCAGCTTGCTCTGAATTGTGATAGTGTGCAAAAATAACTTTAACGCTTAAATTATTATTCTTCTATTCAAACTACCACTATACTATATCTTTTTCGTGTTTGTATACTCACTATATCTTAGAAATATCCCACTATATTTTAAAAAAGATATAGTGAGAGGAACCGTTCTCCGAACGAACTCCACCCGGGTGTCCATGAGACCTTATTTTTAATTAATATTATCTCTAATAAATTGAACGACTGTATTAGACAGTCACAGTATACACCAACCAATAAAGTTTACAATTTTAGGACATTGTTAGAGAAATGTAATATTGTATATGAAATAAAAAAAACCACAGGCAGTGGACTGATCACAGAAGTGAAAACTCAAAACTGGTAGGAAAGCAATAGTTCAAAAATTATCTACAAAATAAACTGTTGCGTCTTGATAAAAAAAAACAAAACAAAAACGAAACGGAACTGTCCCAAACTCGAATAAGCATATTGCTGACGCGCGTTGCAAATTGCGCATGTTGTTCACGCGCACCGAAACGCGATGAAATTTTCCCCAACCAGATATCGTCTAAGGCGGGTAAAGAACGCTTCAACCTTCGTAATCATACGGAGTTTAAACAAATGAATTCACATACTATTTTTGCTACAGGACAATTTGGGTTTAGTCAAGTTTTAAAGCCTTAAAATGTGCAGCATTGCCATAGCTACTAAATTGACCTCTAGATAATTTACGGCTGTAGAAATTTAACGTGTTTTTACACCAAATATTAAGTAGTTCTAAGTCAAGAAAACAAAAATATTTTTCTAGTAAATCTTTAAATTGATAAATTTTACACGTTCCATTTTGTAAACGCATTTAAACGGCACGAGACTGCGATATAAGGAATATTCAATTTCCCTCGCCGTGTCAGGCAGCGCCGGTAGCCGCTGATTTTAATTATTTCTCATTAATGAAACACGGCTTCGAGACTTTATCCCTTTAACTTGGATTTACGCACTTTATGTATGACGTTGCTTAGGTTCATGATTGTAACAAACCTAAGTTAACATTGAAAATGTGAGCTTGTTACACTTTAGCTACTTAACAACTGAACCGATTCTCATAAAATTTGGCACACACATTGTCAGAGGTACATAAAATGACATGAGGTACCTTTTGACCCTAAAATAAAACTGTAATACATAGTACATTAAGCCTTTATCTACAATATTGGTTGCCATTGTAATGTTTTTTTGTGTATAACAACTGTTTGACACATGTTACCTACAATTCGAAGGTATTATACGCATCTAACAAAATTTTCCATTCGTGGAAAATGAGAAATGAATGGGTGGAAGTTTTCTAATATTTAATCTGCAGAACCTTTTTTCGGAGAGGCAATATAACCAGGCGTGAATTGTTTACATTGCATTTCGTCTGATCTGTTCCCTTTCTTGTTTTCCTTATTTACAACTCTCAACTTCGCATTATCTCATCGTTGTGGAAATAAAATAAATATTTGCAGTTATTTATGGTATTAGTACTAGTATAGTAGTTGTCACTCGCTTCGGCACTCGGTCGCTGACACCTTTAAAATTAATTGAGAATTTATTGATATTCCCAAGATTTGTATTACGGCTTTACTAGATTTATTCAATTTATTCAAATATAAAAGTTGCAGTAGAGTAAGACAACTAGTGCCATCTATTGTCCACACTCCATCGAAAATTGCTCAACGTGGCGAAACAAGAATTCACGAGAATATAATAATAAACGAACATTTAAGCATTTGAATACCAGGCATGCATAAACAACTAAATCAATTTTAATTATAACACGTGCTTGTTGACACTG
This sequence comes from Papilio elwesi, assembly GCA_029849275.1. Taxonomy (NCBI): domain Eukaryota; kingdom Metazoa; phylum Arthropoda; class Insecta; order Lepidoptera; family Papilionidae; genus Papilio; species Papilio elwesi. The sequence goes on from CM056697.1 coordinate 10,763,927, forward strand.
CTCACAAGCTATTAGTGAGATTGTGTATTCACCGCCACGACGGCCGCCAACGCACTCCGCCTTGACGGAATATTCATAAGCGACGTATATAATGCTTTGGTATAATGATGCACTAGACTATCAATAATGGCTCTCTTTAGATCATACTAGTAAACCGCCCTGGCGTCGCTTGACTATAAACAAATATAAAATACATGTTATCTAAGTAACACGTTAATAGATGAGCTTTCTATTGTTGGATTTTTAAAAACGGTTCGTTACTTTATAAGTTTATATGGTAGCTTTGCTTGGTACTTTTTGGTAGATCGTATATTTTGGAAATTACATCCGAAGACGAATACCTCAATAATAGTTTTTCTCGCAAAGGAAGGAACTCGAAAGAACAAGACAAAAATATTCGGACTAGAGACATCTGGACTTGAACCGGGGTTTTCGTTGCCTGAAAACACGGACAAAATGACATTTTGTAAAAAAGAATCCTAGCTAGATCGATTTATCTTCCCCGAAACCACCTTCATACTAAATACCATGAAAATCGTTGGAACCGTTCCCAAGATTCCGATTATATATATACAAAAATTGCTCGTTTACAGAGCATACATTAGTTCCCGATTCCAAATTTTATGAACGAATGTGATTTACATTATATGGCACCCATTACACTTTATAGGAAGTGTTGTAATTATGTTGATATTGTGTCATAACATTAAGGTATACCAGTAAATTGTTGGACAGCTAATGTTATAAGGTACCGAGAAAACGCTGGTTCCTAAAGTATTGTTGACTTAACGAATTTATTTCCAATTATCTGAAGGTTTTCGTTGTGTCGACGTACCTAAGTCAGTGGCGATATCGGGAAAGTGGTGGAAGTGGTGGAAGTGAGTGCCCAAGATCTATCCCTTGATCATGATGTTCATGGGCGTTGGTGATCACGTATGCTATAAAACTTAACCCATCCAATTTTGTAATTAGAGCTAAACAATTTTGTTGTTGTATTGTTTAAAAAAATCAACATACTGTGTCTGATATCCTAGCCACAAGTAATAATAAATAAATAATAAATCGGCCTTTTTCTAGTATGTTTCCCACTGCAGGGACACAGGCCTCCTCTCCGAGAGAGGGAATGAGCCGCAATCCACCACGCTGGCCCAGTGCGGGTTGGTGGATGTCACATGTCTTCGAATTTGATGGTTCTACGAACATGCCGGTTTCCTCACGATGTTTTCCTTCACCCTTTTTTGGAGCAGTGGTGATGAAATAAATTACACAAAGTAAAGTGCGCCTGGGTTCGAACTTGCAACCTACAGTGCGTAAGTCGGGACCTAAACCGCTGAGCCACCACTGCTCCAAGTACTACTAACTAATCTAAATTTTACCAACCAACCTAAAGTCCAACGTTGCCAAGAATGTCAATATCTTCCAAAATTAATCTAAAATGAGAAAGTAGAGAATTTTCCTATATATAACAAAGATTATGGGGAATTCAATATTGACAAAGACGAGTTCGTAATCGTGCCATATAAATTTAAATGTAACCTCATGAAATAATGAAACTGCTAAATATTGCTTATATTTACTTTAAAATTGCCAAGATGCAAATAAAAATATCTAATATGCTTTATTGAAATCGTTTTATAGTTTTAACATTTCAAAAAGTAGATTGTTAGAAACATTTGCAATATCTTTTGATTTATCTTAATAAAAGATAAAATACAACGACACTAAACAATTAAAAGTAATTAGTTAATAGTAAGTAATAAAAGTAAAGTAAGTTATAAATAATTATAAAGTGAAGTAAGTTGCAAATAATTAAAAACCGTTAATACCATGTACTGCAATATCCGATTGTTTTCCGTTACACGCAACGTACACAGAAGTGCGGGAATCCACATACAATTACTAACTCTCATCAGAGCCAACATGGCTGGTTGAAAACGTTGCATGGAGCTACGAAGCGTAGCCCTCGGTACGCTTCGTAACTCACCTACAATAATAGAACTTGTCGCATTTTTTTAATTGAATTTAAATCAGATTAACAGACAGACAGTTACTTTCGCATTTATGATATTACTAGTGACCCGCCCCGGTTTCGCCCGGATATCACTAATTATGTTGATCCGATCGCTACCGAACAAAGGAATGTGCTTATCCGGACAATCTTTCTAAATTTCATCGAAATAGGTTCGTCTCGGAGTCTAGGTCTATGTTATCACACATACTTCGCTTTTTAAATACTATTTTTTTTTCATAAAAAGTATCCTATGTTACTTGTCATCCTCCAAGAATATGTGTACAAAGTTTCACAAACAAACTTACATTCACATTTATGATATTAGCAGGGATAGTGGTGCTTGATTTAAGAATTGCAGTATAAGCTATGGATCTGAACAGAAATAAAGTTGATTTCTACTTTTTCAATTTACCGGCATCGGAACGCGTTTAGCGAGTGTAAATGATAACCAGTACACCGCCGCGGCAATTCGATTTTCATTGAACGTTTCACGATACTGCCAGGGGTCTTTTATACAGAACGCGATAACACGAAGTAACATTAAAAAGTATAATTAAGTATAAATAAATTGATAAACAAGTATTATTTGAACAAAAATTCGAATACTCCTTTCGTAAAGTAACGCACCTAGTTACTCTGGTGTTGTGGTAGGTGACTTCTTACATCAGTGGAGCCGCCCGTTTGACCCTTAAAAATATCAAAGCTATAGGTAATTTGGCACAAACTGACTTAGACTTTAATTAAAGGAGTTACTATTGAAAGATAAATCCCTTTAATGATCACCCCTGCTGGAAAACAGACACCATGAAAAGACAAATAAACAAAAACGTAAATTCTCTAAACAAGTGACTATTGATTTAATATCAAATTGTGTAACTTTCTGAAGGCTGGTTTAATTAATAATTTAAATAAACCATGCACACAAAATAACAAATGTAAATATTTTGTGCAGCAATTCGTAAATTTACTGATATCACATTATCGTCCAAATAATTGTTTCAAATAAATAAATCCTTAACCCAGATGAATGGATATGGATTATGGATACCATATACTGTTACTTTAATTATTTCCTTACATTTTGAATTATCATGTTTTATTTTTTAAAACTAAAGTAAATTCTGAATATAAGGTGCTTTAAGGTACCATATAGCCTAAAATGTTAAGCAAGTAACAGCTAAACTAATAGCTAAATAAGTAATAATATTTGCTGACTTCTAAATAAGTTCATATAAGTAAAATTAATTAATCACCTTAAACGCGTTGAGTTTTTATTAAATAAGTTTTTATTATCTATTAGTTCTGGGTTCAATGAACGCTGTTCGCGCCGTGGTCATGAGCTGGGCTGGTTATGACGCATTAACAAGTTACACCAGACGAGCGCTGGTGTAACTTGTTAATTTTGTAGAATTAAGCACATAGAGGTTCTTCAACCATTTTATTTCCAGAGACTGAGAAAAAAGGTGTTGCCATGCCTTCCTACTTTTATTTAAATAACTATAGACTATATATTTTAAGTTGTGAACAGGCTGTGTTAGTTGACTTCGCTCAACATACATCTAAAGCTGTTTTATTTGACCTCTGTAGGAGCATGAAAGGGAAGGTTGTTTTTTTATTATATCACCAAAAGAAACCTAATTTCTAATGCGTTATTAATATTCTTCAAAATATTACAGACGGGACTTTTTACTTCACGTAGAGGCTTGCTCCGGAAGGGTTATGAGTAGGGTTGTCACAAGAAATATTTAATATGATAAGGGATGGCCCTTCGTTTGAGCTTTGCCTAAATTTGTGCTGAATTGTAAAATCCCTTTCTATTAAACCAAATACCATTCTGTAATGTTGGTTTTAGAAATATTGGGAATAATTCTATTAAATAAATAAAAAAACGAATTTCTCTTGTCTATAAATAAAGCCCTATTTCCCTTGGTGACAGCATCACGCGTGAACCGATTTCGCTTTTTTCGTTTTTCTTATTATCTTTCTAATGTATAGGTTAACCTTAACGCTATTGGAAGAGCTGTCAGTCCTTTAACAGGTGGCGCGATTAAATAAAATAGGGGATAAAGAAACTACCCGTACGAAGCCAGGGAGGGATCCAGATCAATCATTTAACGTTAATTTAGTAGACTTTTAAATAATAATTTTTTATCCTATTTTGACACGTGTTCACATTTATGTATTTTAAATACTAAAAAAGAACGATTCATTTTTTTAAATTCTCTGTAAGTCTTCTGTATCATAAGCTCATACAAAACATGTCTGAGAAAAGGTGATAAAATATTCGCCATACGGAAAATAAAATTCACGCTTGTAATTAATTAAACAGTGAAAGCTTTTTCGTTAAAACGTCACATGTCAGATGAAAATTGTATTTTCACAGTTCGCTCAGGTTCCGAAGGTTCGCTTCATGAAAAATTCAGGCAACTCACAGGAAATTTACATTTTAACGCAGAGGTAACGTCGATATATATATATGAGCTTGTAGCTGTCATTCTGATTGATCCAACGATATTAGAAAAGCCCACCTGCATTCTCTCGTAAGTCATTAAAAAAAATCTACCCCTAACCGATTACTTAGAAGTCCCTAGTTGAGTACGTATACAAAGTAGATTTAGATAAAACTCACTCCACTTGATTGTAACGCTTACCACAACCACATCAGGTCTTGTAAATATGTACGAGTCACTTCGAGAAAATAATGGTGCTCCAGTGGTGGCGGCCACTAATTGTAGTCACACATAAGCCTTTTCAGCACACCTATGCTGTGCGAGAATGTTCTAGTAAGATTGAACCTGTAACCCGTATCGCTCAAGAAAAAATATGCCTGAAAAATACCTCCTAATATATAGTACTAGTGACCCGCCCCGGCTTCGCCCAACTGCCTACTTTCTACCAAACACAGGAATGTGCCAATCTGGACAATCCCAGTAAATTTCATCGAAATCAGTCCAGCCGATTTGGACTCTATAGGTCTATAGGGAACATATATACTTAACTTTTCATATACTATTTTATTTCATAAAAAGTATGTCCTATGTTACTTCTAATACCTCCAAGAACCGCTCAAACGAAATCAGCTAATTGTCTATTCCCAGAGGTCGATGTGCAATTTTTGCCACCGTGTACATTACTGAAGTTATATCTTAAACAAAGACGGGCAATAGATGCTCCAGAAAACAAACAAACTACCACTCAATCATTCTACCCGATTCATTTTGTTTACATTCCATCAGAGGTCCATTAAACTGAGAGAGACGGAACGAGTTAAAGTGTTTGCAAGCACATTACGCTTTCTCTTTTCTCCTGGCATCTATTATTGAAGGAACCTTTGGGTTCATTTTAAAGATGCTCGTGTATTTTTAAAAGAAGGCCTTTGAATATATCTAATCTTAAGATATAGCATTTTACGAAGCTTTTTACTAAGCCTTTTCGATCACTTGTTGTCAATTTCATCTTAAGAAATGTACACTTTGTACACATACCTCTTATATCTTAAAAGATCTTAACAGTGGTAGAGCCCGCAATAACAACATCTATTGCACGAATGGGACGGGTCGACCGGTGAAATACCACGACGTCACAGAAGACAGGCGTAAAGTAGAAGTATTCTGCGTTACGTCCGATGAGTCACGTACCGGAGGCCTAATTGTAGTACTCTTCCCCTTCCTACTCTTTTCTAATAAGGAAAGGATGGGAAGGGGAAGAGGATTTGACAGATGAGGAGTGGATGGACATAGAATGGAAATATCCTTTTTTCTGTTTGTCCCTAGTTGTCCAGGTAGGCAACGCATCTGCAACTCATTAGCTTGTTGCGGATGCCTATGGGTAGCGGTTCTTATTTCCCGGTGCCGCTTGCTCGTTTACCACTTTAATTTATTTAAAAAAACCTTCTTAAATGCTTATATAACTTCTTCGTATATTGATTTACTTATTTGGCACCGAAACTCATTATTGACTTATTACATCAATCAACGATACATTTGATGAGAAAATCAGAACTAGATATAAGAACAGAGAAGAGAGAACAGATATAAAGAGATACTTTATCCAGGGAACGAAATACAAAGGACTGGACTACACTCCATACCATATCATACTCACTGCAAAACTACCACTGTAACTAAGCGCTAAGCGAAGTTCAGTGAAACAAGCCTCTATTTTAAAAATCTCCTGGAACCCAATGACGCCACCTATCGGGTCCAATTGTGATTCTAAATCAAGCAAGGACTCACACGCACGCACAAAATTTCATCGAAATCGGTTCAGCTGTTGACATAGAAATATATCTGTATTCACCCTATCACATCCCACGCGATCAGCACAGGTCGTTACGTCGCCTAATTGAGCAGCCTCCGAGAACGATTATCGGGCCGGAAGAGGTCCATCAAGACATTTACAGATAGAATTTTATAATGCAATAATTATATTTCATTTTATAATATTTTTTTTAAATAAAAATTAATTATATCTACGATTTAATTGTCTACATATTTACATTAATCTTCTGAAATCTCTTGGTTTCGATGCCCTAATGGTTTTTATTTAATTAATTAAGTTTCTTCTCTTAGACAATATGGCGGATTTACTGTGCTAGCAATAACAAACATGCTTTTTGATATATATTTACGCTAATACTACACATTGTAATGAACGAATGAAAACATTTAATAAACACAATAAAATCCGTAAAATTAGATTAATTTCATGCACTGTCTTTACTTAGTCTGTATGACAGGACCGAGTAAAGTTACACAGTTAACTGACGGGATGTTAACTAACGCCACGAATGTATACGATACAATGACGCCTGGGAATTTCTTTAATTCGGTGCAAAATTACATTCTTGTAGATAATCTACATACTTAGAATAAGTAGCTGACTGATTCAGCGCACAGGGCAAAATAGTGGACCTATAGATTTTTTCTAAATTTATCCTCCAAAGATCTAAAAGTAGATGAAGTTATGTACGGTGAAGATACCCGTGTAAAGCCGGGGCGGGTCACTAGCATAAAGCGTGTTAACAATAAAATTTTAAAACAGTACAGCTATCTGTTTATTGTTTAAATAACTCGCTTTTCATGGATTCGTTCGTGTTCAGTATAACTCGTGAGGCGTGGCTGCATGTTCGTATAAAGTTGAGACGGCACGCACGACTTTTCAAAATGAAGGCAAAGTTAATGTTAAACTTTTGCCTCGTGTAACGCTGCGAGTGCCGGGGGCGTCGGCTCTCAGTTCAATTTATTGTTTTTTTTTAATACATACACTAGACGTCGAAATAGTTTATACATCTGAAATGTAGCATTTTAATGATTGAAACATGCAAGAAACAAACCTTTTCCAGGTTTATTTAAAATTTAATGTATCAATTTTGTTTTCGTCTATAACCTAACGAAATTACTTTTTCTTTTTGCTTTCTTTTTTAAACTCTAATCTGTGCAATAAATTAGGCATAAAGGATAAAAACCTATTCATAAACAATCTGTTTTATTTTTTTACAAGTGACCCTCCTTGGCTTCGCCCGGGTACCACTAGTTATGTTGATCCGATCGCTACCAAACACACGAACACCCGCTGTGCCAATCTGGACAATCCCTGTTGACTTCATCGAAATCGGTCCAGCCGTTTCGGAGTCTATAGGGAACATACATACACCGCCTTTTATATACTATGACGTGGTCGTCGATAATACAGTGCAACAGTATTACAGTACTCAAGGTCGGAACTTTATTACTGGACTGCTAGATGGCGTTGAAGTAGGTCGATTTTTTGATTTTTCGACAAACATTTTTTTTATTTTTCGTAAAAAAAATTTTTTCATTAAATGTATCCTATGTTACTTCTAATACCTCCAAGAATATGTGTACAAAGCTTCATGATGATCGGTTGAGTAGTTTTCGCGTGAAAGCGTAACAAATATACTTACATTCACATTTATAATATTAGTAGGGATAGAAGCTCGATGGATACGCTCATCTAAGGACACGAGGCCTAACCAATACGATGGGGTTCAGTCACTATGATTCTTTAAAAGGTAACTTTTTAACCTTTTAACCATAATCGTATCTAAATACTAAATAAGATAAATTTAAAATTATAATTTTTACTAAATTAATTAAAGGAATAAAAGTGTACGCGTTTACACTTTTGTTCCTTAAATTAATTACTACGTGATTTAATATACGCGGCAAATTTGTAGCGGAGGGCGTCTCCGGTGTGCCATGAATGAGTCGACCAATTCAATGCTCATTGACGACCCGTCGAATATATCATGTTATTCTTATAATTTTAAATTTAATAAAAAAAATACATTAATCCCTTAAAAAAAATTAATTCAAGATGTCAGATTAATCAGTATAATTAATAAGTAGTAATACGTAATTAATAATTTAGTAAGTTGGTTATTTTTTAATGTATAAATAGAATTGCAAATAAGTTTATAACAACCTCTTCTTTTCGTGATTTAAATGTAGATTTGATTACCAAAATTCAATTTAAAAATGTAATTACAAAATTAATAAATAATATTAAAAAGTCCTTCCAGCATTCACGTCGCCTTCGTTCAATCTTAATAAGTTTTGAATGTACAGCATTTTATCCTAACTACTTAAATTAGTGAGAGCACTTTAAGACATTCATTGGATTCAAACTGGCAACATTTAATTAATGACAAGTTTTAATGGTTATTTTACTTGAAAGAATATGATAGTTTATTGGCCACTGTATTATACTAACAGAATAGCGCAATTTTTTAAAACAGCTTGCCTGTCAGAGATCAGGACTGTACCGAGCTGGATGTTGTTTACAGGGTGACCTTGAAAGGGACAAACTTACCTACAAGCCAGCACATGGTAGGTGATCGCCGCGCTCCGCCGAGCTCGCGGCCATGTCTCCATTCACACTGATAGTATCACACCATCACATCACGTCACTCATATCCCGAAGTCGACGGCGTCACCGTCCGGAGTCGCTTCATTCACTGCCGGCCCGGGAGGCTTTCGCGGACTGCGCAGGCTCGAGCGCGCCCCAGCGCCCTCTGCGAGCTCGCGCCCACTCTGCCGGGTGCCGCGACTCAGAGGTCACAAGGTCGCTGACGGCTTGTGCCAAATCATCGACTATCTAAAAATTTATTTGGACACAAACATAATTTTTAATACCAATTTATTTATTTACACGAAAATAAAAATATTGCCTACTATTGGCATAACTCCTATTGTTTAGTAACTCTTACTGTGTGGATTATTAACTATCGTAATAATTTTATTTCGTACTATCAATTCATAAGCATTCTCATCTTTATAAATTTCAAAATGCCATGCTTATATTAAAACTAAATTGTGTTACTTCAGAATAACGCAGCTTTGTAATCGTGAAAGAATTATTTAAAACGATATTATAATGTCTTCTTAAAAAAAAACTGTTCCGATTATTACGTCAATGTTTTTGCATAATCATTTAAAACATGCTTACTTCATTGTTTTGTACTGAGGGATGATATAAGTGCTACGCATTCTACAGCAGGTCTACGCAGCGGAGTCGATGACCGGACGCGCGCTTTATGCTTCGTAAATCGTGTAGTGTGCCCACTCTTCGGGGCTACGGAGCTACTGCTACATTTTAATCATATCCTGTTTTTAATCCTAGAAGGGGGGGGGGGGGGCAACGTTTGATGCATTGACAATAATTCAAAATATTCGTATATAGTATATATTTTTGTACTTGCAAATTTGCAGAGCAATATTTCATTTCATTGGAATAGCGAAATGCATACCATGTAACATATCATGCTATATTTAAAAGATATATGTTTCGGCTATTTCGGAAATAGCTTTTGTTGACGTAATGGATCAAATTTTTATTAAGTACTAGTGACCCGCCTCGGCTTCGCCCGGGTACCACTAATTATGTTGATCCGATCGCTACCAAACACAGGAATACGCCAACACAGCTGTGCCAATCTGGACAATCTCTGTTAATTCCATCGAAATCGGTCCAGCCGTTTCAGAGTCTATAGGGAACATACAAACTTCGCTTTTCGTATATATTTTTTTTCATAAAAAGCATCCTATGTTACTTCTAATACCTCCAAGAATATGTGTACAAAGTTTCATGATAATTGGATGAGTAGTATTCGCATGAAAGCGTAACAAACAAACTTACATACACATTTATAATATTAGTGTAAGTATTATGTAATATTAGTTCGTAAATCCATACTTAAATATATAATTATAACCAGACTCAGGCCGGACATGTTCATGCACACAAATGTCTGTCCTGGGTGGGAATCGAACCCACGACCTTCTGCGTGAAAAGCAAGTATCTTACAAACCACGCCAACCGGCCCGTCGACCGTTTATAAAATGACGAAGGTCGATATTCGACAAGTACAGGCTTATATCGAATTTATGGTGACAAAACTTTTACCCCGACTGTACATATATCTCATATAAAATCTACATACTAAAATATAAATTACACTAACCAATAACATCGAATGCTCGTCATACTACTTAGACTGCTATGGCTGAATCAGAAAATGCGCAGCCATATTTCCAAGGCTCTAGATCTGAATCAGATACGGATGCTGTTGCGGCGACACCTGTTATAGAATTACCGGTGTCTACGAGTTACCGATTCGCGAGATCGAACCGTAACAAAGATGATTTGATCATTCACTACTATAAATACTTCTAAACAAGCTGTTTGCTCCGCGGTTTCGTCCGGCATGCAATTAATTGTAACCGGGAATTTTCCAGCCTAAGCTGTGTCCCATTTAATGTAATTGATCATATAGATCTGAGGTCAACTTACATTGGATTATATATATTTCATACCAACTTTCATCCCCTACTTTTGACTTTCTTTAGGGGATGAATTTATAAAAAAACGTTTTTAGTGTTCGCCTGTGCCAAATTTCCATTCTCTAGGTCCAGTGGCTTGGCATGTGTGTGCATAGTACTCAGTCAGCCAGTTTTTTATTTTATTCAGTTAGATACATTTTCATTACAAAAAAAAATTAAAAAATATGCCATAGTACAATATATATAACTTTCGAGTTTCGTGGTTTTTACTAATATAAGGTTTGTAAGAGACGGGATTTTTACCACGATTAGCCTTTTTTGAGCTCCCGATATTTCGGCACAGTTGCATGCGCCATGGTCACGGGCTGATGCAACAAAATTTTATATATAGCCGTATCGATCTACCTTGTATCTAATTCTGCAACCACTACTACTTCCGATTTCTCACTGCACGCTAAGTCCGCACCCGATTTTATTTTTTGATGTCGACAAAACACACTCACTGCGTCCGCAATTGTAATCGTTTCGCATTCCTGTGTTTGGTAGCGATCGGATCAACATTATAAGTGGCACCCGGGTGAAACCGGGGCGGGTCACTAGTATAAAATAAAATAAATATACTACGAAGGTTATATTTAAAAAAATACAGACAATAAAGTATTTGATTTAAATCTTTAATAAATAGTCATGCCATCTAATGCGATTAAGGAAAATGCCGAAGCGACTTAAGAGCTCGGTGGCCTCCCAATCATAGCAATTTCAATAAATATATTTGAATTTATAAGAGTCAATTGAACTACAAAAAGAAATCTTGAAGAAATACATATTTGGCAGTACACAAGTATAAACCTATTTATTACATTTGAGTATTTGAATAAGAATTATTTTCACTTAATTAAAATTAAAGCAAACCTGTGGAAATAAATATAAATAAAATGCAAAATGTACAATTTGAATCGAAGAATTTACCAAAGAATATACTATAGTTCTTAGGTTTGACAAGTTTTTTGAACTGGCAATATTTCTTCTCGTCCATTTTCGTTTGTAATCTATGAGCCTTTCTTAACTTGATTCTTTGCCGTGTTGTGTCGGGTACGTTATTAAATCTTCTAAAATCTTCGGCTACGTTGCTTTAAAATTGTTTAAATCACATAAAATTTATTCTTAAATAAATAACACATTGATAATCATGGCTATTTTACAAAAAAATAATATCAGTGTTCAAAATAAACGAAGCGGCAACTTGATGTTTTTCACGCAAGGACTACTACCGTAATGTTTTGAGTCAGTGAAATAAAACGTGGTATTTTGGCTTTTCAGCAGCAAGTGGCAGGATGAAGTACAACAAGCAAGTAACCTCCTCGAGGAGGAAGAACAGAAAAAGGCATTTTAGCGCACCTTCACACATCAGGAGAGTACTTATGTCGTCTCCTCTATCAAAGGAATTAAGACAAAAATTCAACGTGAAATCCATGCCTATCCGCAAAGACGACGAAGTTCAGGTAACATACGTTGTGTTAATATTTGTTGAATTTATAATATCCACATTATTATAACTTTTTGAAAGATACAAAACCTCTTTTAACCACTTTTAACGAATGTGATTATAAACAAATATTGAGCATAACCTCAAAATTAAGTCTTGCAACATTTTAACTAAACCTATACCTTTTTTGTTCAGTCAGTGCAAAACAAAATGATGACGATAACCCATTCATAGACTGCAGGTGTGGCTGCCTTGGCTCGACAAGCTTGAGGTTTTCTCTCGTGCGTTGAAACCTTGGCTTTACCGCCCTGTGCCATGGTACAAGATTTGGCTCTGATTGTTTTGCCTGACAAGTTAAATCTTTATAAACTTGTAATTTCTTATCATAAGAAAAAAGATTGTCCAAAAATTTACGAATGCAACAAATCTTACACAAGTTAAACTTAATAGTTCAGACGGTTTGAAGTGTATTGCAGTTTTCATTAGAAAAAAATACCATGTGGTTACTCGCCATAGATTTTTTTATGTGAGAAGGTGGCAAACAAGCAAGCAAATCATGTAATGTTAAGTGAATGCTGCTAAATGTGTCGAGACATTCACAACAGTCAAATTTGTCCCAGATGTGTTGCCTGCCTTTAATGGACAGAGGGTATAGACAGGAAAAAATATATTCTTCATCCAATTGTTTTCTCTTTCCCATCCTATCCTTATGAGGAAAGGGTGGGAAGGGGAAGAGGACTTAAATTAGGCCTCCAGCACCTCACTCATCAGACTTAATGCAGAGTACTTCTACTTCACGCCTGTTTGGTTGTGGTATTTCACTGGTCGAGCCGGCCAATTTGTGCAACAGATATTGTGGTTGAGGGCTCTAGCACTGTCAAATGTGTATTAAAACAAGCTTGCCCTCTATCTCCTCGCTGAAAAAACTAAGCTGACAATATGCTGATGTTTTCGGCGCTGTAAAAAAGGTTATTCCTATGCTTAAAATGTTATACCTAAATGTCATTTGAAGTAGTCATCATTTTAAAACTGAAAAATGTAAGTTACATTGTGTGGCATTACAGTTACAGTTTATCATTGAAAATTATTTACAATAGTGTGAGAAATTAATAAATACTACCAAGTATAGATTACAATATACTTACAAGATACAAGCTACTTTTCCTTTTCATAACCCAAGCCTCTATAGATATTTTTTTTTTATTGAAGTGAATGAAGACATTGTTTTAACACTAAATGACCACCAAACACATTGTTGCAGGTTGTTCGTGGCCACTACAAAGGCCAGCAAGTGGGCAAAGTGGTCCAGGTGTACCGTAAGAAGTTTGTTGTGTACATTGAAAGGATCCAGCGTGAGAAGGCCAATGGTGCTAGTGCATACGTCGGTATCCATCCCTCAAAGGTAAAGTATTAGTTAGAAAAGGTTTCACATGACAAGTAATTTGTATTATCTTCTGTAGTAGGTACCATTACGTAAAATTAGTATTATAGATATAATTATATATATCTATTTTTGTATTATATAGTTTTCTTAGTTTAGTGAGTTTGAAAATTGACCAACCACATGCACAAGTGCCACAGCAGCGAAAGCAACTGCAAAAGTGACTAAGGCATTGGAAATAAGGTTGTTATGTTTCTTCTGTCAGTCTTGTATTAGGTCACCTTATATTGTTTAAATCCCTTTCAAGGCCGTAAGGGCAAGCAATAATAAATTTTGTTGACATGTCATGATCTTCCTCACTGCCCTTTTCCCACTCATGTGGGGCCGGCATGATATGCACATAGTCCAAACTAGGTTTTAGCTACAGTTTTTATGGCCGAACACAACACCAGCCCCTAATAAGTTTTTTTTTCACTTTATTTTTTAGCTATATTTTTTTTATTTTTGCCTGATTGTTCCATTATATTACACAACATAAGATTAAATACATAGTCACTTTAGTTTTATAAAGTGTATTTGTTTTGTTTTTTATTGTAAATCTTTATCTAAAATGATGATAATTTGTGACTTAGAACCCGTCCTGTCTTACTTAGGCTCCGCTTAAGTTTGACATGAGACGGGGACTACTGCTGAGACACTTCCATGGCTCTGATTATTTATACGTAACAATTACAATTCTCTGCGCCTCAAACAGCTAATAACAATAATATTCTTATTTCAGTGTGTAATTGTCAAACTAAAGATGAACAAGGACCGTAAAGCGATCCTGGACCGCAGAGCTAAGGGCCGACTGGCAGCCCTCGGCAAGGACAAGGGTAAATACACAGAGGAGACCGCCACCGCCATGGAGACCTCGTGAACATAGATTTAAGATCAATAAAAAATAAAACACAAATCTGTCTTGTTATTATGTAATATGTATAAGGGGTGAAGGGTAGAAGGATATAGGGGTAGAGCCTGCGACATCTGTTGCACGAATTGGCCGGCGCGACTGGTGAAATACCACGCCCTCAGAGAACAGGCGTGAAGTAGAGTATTCTGCGTTTCGTCTGATAAGTGAGGTGCCGGAGTCCTAATTCTACTTCTCTCCTCCTTTTCTTATAAGGAAAGAATGGGAAGGGGAAGAAAACTAGACGGTGGAGGGGATGTATAGGAATTGGAAATAACCATTTTCTGTTTGTCCCCTCCCCTATCCATTAAAGGTGGGCATTGCATCTGCAACTCATTACCCAATACGGCTGTAATAATAATGTATAAAAATAAACTGCCCGAGCCGAGGCCCCCTCTATGGTGGGAACCCTCGAGCTAAGTTACTCTTAAAGAGCCTTAGACTAGGCGCCCTCTGCACCCTGCCGCCTGTTGATCCGGCCAGTAACAGCTGTTATTGGCTCTGCAATTGTTACGTTTTACCATCAAGAATTTTTGAACCTTAAAAAATTGAAAACACTCGATATGTCTTAAATTATTTATATTTAATTTTGAATTGCATATAAATTTGTGGACTTTCTGTTACATTAGTAGTCTCGAATGATATCATTTCGTATAAAACTCTAAATTATGTTTTACATCTATTGTACCAGACGATCGCGTTCGCTCCCTTGCCGCGACGTGTAGAAACAGAAAATACACACACAAATAATTTATACTATTCTTTTAACTCTTTAAGAAATTATACCTTATTAATATAACCTTATTTAGGTACTTATAACCTTACCACACACACATCCACGCGACATCGTGGCACAATTCTTGCCCATTAGTATTGTAAAAGAAAACAATATAACGAAAAAAAAAAAAACAGTTTGTCACAATATGTAATTGAGAACAAACTTATAAATGTCAATACTAAAGACGTAACAGTCGATATGTAAACCAATTATAAGGAAGGCAGTGGTACTTTTATGTGGAGCGGAGTTTTAAATTAAAGATTTTTAACAATTTAGCTCCATCTATTGAACAGTGCCCGACCAAAGTATTAATAATTGTTCTGTACCATTGACGAAAGTATGCAAATGCACTAAATTAAGTATTTTCGTTAAAATTTCGTGTTTAGTGATATAACACTACCATACTTTATGCGTAAGTGTAAAGAATTACGCCTTTCGCGTGGTAGTAGCACTGAAAACAGCTTCCTGCTTCCTTAGATAATGCAATTTTTTCAGGCAAGGAATTTCTGATGTTTACATTTGGCCTGCCGGAGGCGACTGCATCTTAACCAGCTCAAAATGACACAAAGCTGTTCCGAAACGAATTACCACTGAAATTTTTAGCGTATTTTATCATTACAGGAGAGTGTCCTAAAATGTTGCACCACAACTCCATTTTATTTTTCAAGTTTTTAGTTGTCAAAAATGATAAGTTCATCTGGTGGGACAATTTTTGTTACAATTCCCTTTAAAATTATACACTTTGGTCATTGTATTTTCATGTCAATCTATTACTGATAGTATTTGTCAATTTTTTTTATTTTATAATCTATTTGATAATATTGTAAAGTGGAAAAAACTAAAAAAAATGCCGTTGTATATCACACAAGGATATTTCATAACGTAGTGTTTTTACAGACGATGGATAATTTAGTAATAAAAATTCGTTTCGCCCATTGGTCCAGATATGACAATCCGCCAGGAAAATCACTACAACATTACAAGAAATTCTATTGAATCCCACGCCCAAACATATCCAGCCACAATTTTTATAAGTCATTCGTATTCAACTATCTTCAAGTTACCACTTTTGTACTAATATACAATAAATCGAATATTCTAGAAAAAATTTTTTTTAGGTTTCATTACTTACTAACTTAAGTATTGTAACTTATTAACTTAACTTTTTTAATTGAGGTCAAAAAATACCTCGTAATATATATTTTATAACCATTACAGTCACCGAGTAGGAATAACCCTATTTATTCATTGCAGTAACTTAATGTTACCAATATTGCTTAATTTTGTATTCATTTCTCAATCATTTATAAGCAAGTTATTTACATAAATAAAATATTTGCTTAATATTTTTAACGTATACATATATAACTTCTTTATCAAAATATGTATACTTTAGTCGAAATCTATTTAAATAAAATAAACAAAAATAAATCAAGCTTTCGTGTTCTTTCAAAAAGCTTAAATAAATAGAGTTACTCCTGCGAAAACATTGAAGTGAACATGCTAACTAAACATGTTTGTGGTGACTTCAAAATATTTACAAAAACCGCTAATAATTGTTAGTAAAAAAATATTAAACAACTACCTCAATTCACATCCAACATACAATTCAACTGAATCGATATCCTCACGATGAACACAAAGGTTTCGTTTAGATTTATTGCTGTGAGGCACCAAACCAGCATTCCAAGGTCTTTGGAACGTTCAACAATCACATCCAACCAACCTTCTCACCAATATTATACAATAGTGATATATCCGTTGAAAAATAGAAATTGTTGCGCTAAATATGGCGTAATGTGTACTTTAAGATTGCCGTAAAAATAAGAGTTCACAGTAACAAGAGATAAAAAATGACAAATGTTGCCAGTAAAAAATTAAAAAGATCCACTTAAATAAAAAAAACTAATATTTCTGCATTTTTGTTGCTTATCTGTACAGACACACATACCATGAACCCTTACTTGTACCTATTTCCGTCGTTGTATAAACAGATATGACTAAACGATTGCTACAAATGGGGAGGACACAATTATGCATAACAAAGTGACCCAAAATAAATTCTAATATTTTAAAGTACCGAGGCCACGGGCCAGTTTCTAGAGTCCACTCACAAACATCCAGTTGCTATGAATATTATTTCTTTGCGGGTGGTTTCCTCGGCGTGCGGGTGGTCTTGCCCGTCGACGTGGACGGAATGGGGACGATTGGCGATGGCTTGCTCTCTGCGAACAAATTAATAATATTTATTAATATATAGGCGCTTTCCTATGACAAGACATACATCCAAAAGTCTGACATTTAATTGTAGTATATAAATATTCAGGGTACATCATGAAATTAATTTATCACTTGTGCAATGTGATGTTCCTACTTATCTTTCACTTATTACACGATTTCATAGCACATTACACATAGATTGTGGCGGGAAACTAAAGTTCTTCACTTCTACACAGTCGCCAATTGGCTACTCAAGGTCGTATCACACTTGAGTTCCCGGATTATCCATCCGGTGGTATATATATAATATCTTTGAACTTCAATTTTGCAGATTTTCTAATAATCGCTCGTTTGAACGGGGAATGAAGTGTAATTTGAAACTAAGTTTAGTGAAATTTAGTTAAGAAATTGGTTAACAAACCTTTCCCAGTTCTCCGTCCTTTGCGCGAGGGCGTGCTAAGAGGGGTGTCCGCTTTGGCCGTTTTCGCGGGAGTTCGCTTCGCCGGCGTCACTTTCGCCTTGTCCGTCACCGCGGTCGCAGTCTGTTGGGAATGATCGATATTCAGTGTTGCCACACTCAACAAAAATAATTTCGCATTAAACACGCACGCACAATTTATATGATTATTTAATATTTTATTAACCAGTCCACTTTTATTGTCAATAAAAAAATGACTTAACAATATGTAGAGGTCCGAATTTTGACATTCCGCGGTCCGGGTACGAAATGCGGTCTGCCTGTTGCCGACAGCGTTTAAGTTTTCACAACATTGTCTATGTATTAAAAAAACACAACAATAAAAAGTGAACTGACAAGGTTACGGAATGCTGCTATTGGAAACAAAGATGTCTTTAAACTGATTTGCTATAATAAAAAATTGATATTAATGATTACAGTATTTTAACGATTATACGACTTTTTAACTGAATATATAACCTAAGAGTTAAAAAAGTTTAAGTTAAGATATGATTGTTGTAAACAAACGTCATGCACCATACATGGCGGCCATTACACTTTTTAGACTTTTGTCTGAAGTCAAATTGTGTAATATATAGCTAATGTAAGGAAAAATGAGAAAAGGTTGTTTTTCGAAAATATTTTGGAATTTTCTCATTTTAACGTAAAACCTTTACAAAATCACTTCTTCCCGTGAAACAAGGTATAGAAGCAAATAAACATTATATTGTAAAGCATCTTGATACTTGAATTCGAGTCCTTTTCAATTGAATTTCCATTTATTTATTACAATAACACCATTCCATGTTCATGTCACCGATCGATTGTGCACATTGTTAACTGAATTAATCATGATTCCTTGTAATTTACCTATAAACTTCACAATCGTTCGGTGAATATTCAGTACAGTTTTTATATAATGAGAAATAACAACTATTTCAAAGTTAAAAAAATATATTTCCTCTATTCTATTTTTGAACCATTGTCGAGCCATTTTGATTTCAATTCTGTCCGCATCCCTTATGACTTTTGACTTTTATCTTTGCCGTCAGAATTGAAGCAAACTTTACAGTATAGAATGTTCCAGACATATCATATAAAAACTGAACTATTTCTAATGAAATATTCGTGTTATAGCAAGTTAACCTTTGTATTACTTAACATCCAAATTTAATATGGAATAAAAACAAGAAGACAAATTATTAGCCAAATCGTTGAATGAATCAGATCTTTGAAAGTATGAATGAAGAGAGAACAACAAAACAGTCACGTAGGTCTCAGCCCGCCATTTACTGGTTTAGTATAATATAGTAAAAGTAACCAATAGGATTTAAAATTTGCTTAAAGCCTTATATTAATTGTTACACTAACCATTTGGCTAATAATACCATGTACATGTTATCTAGCAATTGGTTCTGCATGCACAAATACTAAAAGACTAAGCGAAATCGCAAAAAATAGAAGAAAAATGGCTAATAAAGATAAAAAAAAACTGAACACAAGCAAGCAATGATCATGGGATGAACGATAAATATTTCTCTAGATATTATCCCTACTATATAAGAAACAGGAATTATTTTTTATAGTAAAGCATTAAGGATTTGTTTTAAATAGCGTAAACCTAAAAAAATGTCTGAATATGTCAAAGCTCAAACTAATGTGTTACAAACTTGTGTGTTGATTCAGCTAGCAATAAAAAAAGGAATTTACTAAATTCATCCCTTAACTGACCCTTAAGTAGGAGATGAAAGTTAAAAGAGACATACTTCCTAGTTGACAAGGGACCAAGGGATGACCGGGGGAAATAAAATTATATACAAAATGACAAATGAGTAATGTAAAATAAAATAAATTAATACCTCGGTTCAAATTAGAATAAACCGGAACAGTAACTATAAAGGAATCACGATATACCAGAGCATGCATTACTCATATACTTATATATTCACCATGTATATCTCTCATTTTGACATATAATTCAACAAACTTGTCTAACTAGATTCAATATATTCATTGCATCATTCTTAGCATGTTTCCATTCGGGTGTTCATGGCCAATAATTTTTTGTCCTCTATACATTCTGAAGCCATTCATCATATTGTGAATTAAATCTATGTAAATTAAAAAAAAATATTTTTCAAACTTTTGGCACAATGCAAAAATCAACCGAATATCAACCGACAGATGGCGCTAGTTAGCTCTTTTATAATCTCTTAATATATTTTCACTGAAACAATTTCTTTTCGTTATACAAAATTTACTCGCAGTATTCCCACAGACAATTAAGTTAATACATAAATATTTGTTAATGTATCGTGTATTTCTATTCGGGAATCATTAACAATTCGGAGTAAAATTAAAATGAATCACCCAAACGGAAAGACATATCCGTCCCGCTCTAGCATGCAGTGTACGAGCAGGACGGAGCATCGGGCACGCGCGCACTCAGACAATGTAAAATGGCGGATGATTGCTGATACGTACATGTCTATATATCCGTTGGACTATGCCTACCTTGCTAGCGGGCACCAAAGCGGGCACCACAGCGGGCGAGCTACCTGGCGCTTTCCGCTTTGTGCTGGCCCGCTTCGACTTCGACTTGGGACTGCGTTTGGGAGTCGAGCGAGACTTTTTGACCGGCCTCTCTTCTTCCTGTTACATACATACATGAATACACCAGCGAAAACAAAACAAAACAAAAACTAACCTAAAATATAAAGTAAAAATGGTTTCATTATTATTTCTACGCCGCTCACGCCCATAACCTAGAAGACAGAGATTACGAGTTACCATTTGTCACGGTCCTGGTCGTCAGTTACGGGTACTCCTTATATCGCCCTTCTTTAGTACGTCAGTAATCATAAGTTTATTTAAAATTCCCCTAAAGGTCCCTCAAAGGTCCTCCCCTCCCCAGGTCAAATTGGCCAGACCGCGGGAAGGCGCGATTTAGAAGAACAATTGTAATTAACCGCCACACGCCACGCCACAATAAGCGACGGACCAACCTTGACATATCTATCACCATACGCTCACGCCTGTAATCCAGAGGGGTAGGCAGAGATTATGGGTTTCCGTTTGGCGCGATCCTGGCACACTTCTCTCGCTTCTTCTACATCTACGCATAGCTCGTCGGTTTTTCCATCTTGTTCAATAAAAAAAACTACCAAATTGTATCAAGTGTTTAGGTGACAACACTGGTGTATACTGACCACAAGCTCGCTGTCGTCGTGCTGGTCGCGCGACTTGGAGCTGTGCCGCTTGCGCGCCTTCTTCTCCAGCTGGGACTCGTCTGTGTACAGTGACAGGTCCACTGCAACGTTAACTACCGTCAAAACATCATTCAAACAACATTTTTATTACTAATTCAGATATTCTTAATAATCTTGAAAGCAAGAAATTAAACTAAAACAAAACTAGTAGACGCATTTTGCCTAAATTACATTTAATTACCCTTGAAATTTTGCAGAGATGTTGTACTGCTAAAAAGGGATTTTACTAAATTCATCCCCTAAAGATCTAAAGTAGGACATGAAAGTTTGTCTGGTGGAAATAGCCGTGCGAAGCCAGGGCAGGTTGCTAGTTTTACATATACAAGGAAACTTAATGCAGATTGCGTTCTCTGCAAGTCAACCTGAGTAATGAGGCCAAAAGTTGTATTTGTTTTGGCTGTAATCAGGTCACGCGGCGTCAGAGCTTATGTTGCATACTAGCTGTGTCCCGCGGTTTCACCCGTCGCGTCATTTCAACCTAAATCAACTTACCTTGTATCATATGTTATATGCCTTTTTATTTAATAATTCAGTTCTAAAATGCGAAAATTAGTTTTTAAATCCGTTCGGTAGTTCCTAAGATTAACGAGTTCAAAGTGAAGAAAATGACTAGAAAATATCCAAAACGCTTGAAATGTCATCATGTCCAAAAAAAATTTTTTTTATTATATAATATGTATTACATGTATTGTATGCATGTACTTACGACCATCGGGGTGTTCCTCTGTGAGTTCCAGGTTGTTGGAGTCCCCGCTCTGCTCCGCCTTGATGGCGCGCTCCAGTATGGACTTGGCGCGCGCCTCCTCCACTGGTTTTAATAGCTGTGCGAACAAAATTTACTTATTAAAATACATTTATTAATGAGTTGGCCATACGTTTATTCTATTCATGTTACATTGAAAAGTATTTGTTGCCTAATTGTACATTTACAGTACAGTGAATTACCAATAACTTATTAAATCTTAAATTATTTTTAATCATATATGCAATACCACAATCTAGAAGAAGACAGACGTAAAGTAGATTTTTTTTATGTGAGAAGGTGGCAAACGAGCAAGCGGATCACCTGATGTAAAGTGAGCGCCATAGACATCCGCAACAAACAAATCTGTTGCAGATGCGTTGCCTACCTTTAAAGAACAAAGGAATAGACAGGAAAAAGGATATTTGCTTTTCCCCGTTAACCCCTTCCCCGTCCTATCCTTATGAGGAAAGGGTGGGAAGGGGAAGAGGGCTGAAATTAGGCCTCCGGCACCTTACTCATCAGACGAAACGCAGAGTACTTCTACTTCAGGCCTGTCTTCTGTGAGATCGTGGTATTTCACCAGTCGAGCCGGCCAATTCGTGCAACAGATGTTGTTGTGGGCTCTACCACTGTTATTGTTTCGACTGATGAGTGAAGTGCCGAGGACTTCATCGTAATCCTTTTCATTTTCCTATCCTTTTCTAATAAGGAAAGGATGGTAATGGGAACAGGATTTACGGGGGAGGGGATGGATATTAAAGGAAATATCCATTTTTGTTTCTTCCTGTTTATTAAAGGCACGCATCTGCAACTTATTAGCTTGTTATAGGTGCTCATGAGTTACTTAATATAGGGTGAAATGCTTGCTCATTTCCCACTAAGTGAGACTGAATACTTAGCGAGAAATAGTGTATGTATGATCTTACCTGAGCTCCACCGCCGGCAGGGGCCCGTGTCAACGAAAGAGTTGTAAGTACACACTCCATATCTGCAAACGAAAAACCAAAATATCAAATGTTACAACTCTCCAGATATTGACACTGATTTGCAAAAGTTAATTAAGTTATTTACGGAACAAAATTTAGCCGGATGCCTAATTCTACCTCGCTTCCCCCCCCCCCTTCCATTATTAGAAAAGAATAAAGGGTGGGAAATGAACGATTTGACGGTGGAGGGGTCACATAGGAGAAAGAAATATCCTGTCTTCTGTTTATCCTTTCCTCTGTCCATTAAAGTAACTCATTAGCTAGTTCGCTAACTACCTCCATCGAGAGGAATTAACTAAATCCAAAGCCAGGCGCAGTTACCTGGTTGCTATTTACTATATTATCCCCCAAACATTATATAGCTAAGCTATACTAGCAGGCCCACCACTTTGTCTTGCATTAATGTTGACTTGCCTATTACAAGGTTCGGCTAACTTGTTTTTGTTTCGTTTACTTACAAATTAAAAAAAAACTCGCAATCGATGGCAGCACCACCGACCCCAATTAAAGATATTATTCCATACAAATTATATGTGTTTTACATATACGTATACGTTACATATACGTTTTACATATTTTTTTATTCGTTTTTAGAATAAAGTGGCAAACATAGACGCGGTTCACCTTTGACCACCATACCCATAGGCATCTGCAACAAGCTAATGAGTTGCAGATGCAGATGTTGCATTGTCTACCTTTAATGAACAGAGTTGGGAATAAATTGTATATTTCCTTTTCCTATACACCCTCCCCCGTCAAACCTCTCTCATAAAATTACCTGTGACATCATAGAAGTCCGGTTTGTATGTCTCTCCAGAGGGATCGGTCTTGTCCTGTGACAGCCAGCGTATCTTGATCTTGCGCGTCGTGCGGTACACGTTCTGTACTGCTTGGCACACGTAGAAGCCGCCTTCAGCGTTACGTACTGCTAAGTACTCATTCCTGGAGGTCATAGTCAACATTAACAACATGACTGCTGAATTATAAAATAATTAGATAACACATATAACAAATGATTATACTCATATATAAAAGAAACTGATTGATATAATTATGTACGCACAATACTGGATCTAGAGACTTGCAAATTTTACTCAGTCATTTCTGTTATTACCTAGGCATAAAAAAATCTAGATTAATCCCCAAAAGACCTAAAGGAGGGAATAGTAGTTTTTATAAAGTTTTTTTTGCTTTTTTATGTTTGTTTCAATATATAAGTAGACCTAAGATCTATATCAACAATGTAATAGAGTTCGGCTAAAATCTGGACATTCTCAGTATTAGATAATTTCCAACCCTATCTGATAGATAACTCCCTTATATAATATTATACTTAAGTAACATACTTTCTGGTAGTGATCCATAGGTATATACTAATATTTATAAAAAAATATTATGGTTCCTGAATAACTAAAAAACTACTGAACCGATTATAAATTCTTGCACTAATAGAATGCACCTGGGCTGTATTGTCTGTATACCCGTGTGGAGTGGGTTGCTAATATATAAGGGACAATTTAACTGAAGTATGAATATTAGCATGAAGTAAAAGTTTTAAACCAATATTTCATCTCAAGAGAGAGGTTTAATAACCTCCCTACATGCTCTTCTTTCCTATTTCCCTGTTTCCTTGTTTCTTCCATTTAAAACAATTGACAATGATCGGCAGAGGTGTAAATATAAAGTAATACAATGTTTTTAAGTACTAACTTGTAAAATACTATAAGCTTATCGTCATTGGGCTTAGTGGGCGTTGAGCGGCCGGCTGACGCTGACAGTTTGGTCGCCATGGCAATCTCCGGCGTCGGCGATTGATACAGTTGCACCTGGAATGAGAACAAACAGATTATATAACAATATATTATGACAGAATATGTTGATAACCCATCTCTAATAACTGACACAGTCTAAGTACAGACAGACAGAAACATTTGGTACGATAGTTATAAAACTCAAGGTTGTCTTTGGAATCTATACTAATTAAAAAACTATAAAGATATGTTTATTTGGTTGACCCAAAAACTATTGAATCAATTTTTAAAATGATTTAACCAATTGAAAGCTCTGCTATCAGGGAGAAATCTAGGTTATAAATTATTTTTTAATAGTTTACCTATCTAGCGTAGTGAAACTGGGGTATGTTGCTTACGTTATATAAAATCGAAGCAAAATTTAGCAACATTATCCTATACTCTTTGATATTTGGACAATATATATATTGTTCCAAATATTTGAAAAGGAATTAACCACTAAAAATAAGCCAAGTTGATGCCAATTATCTAGTAAAAAAGTTGACACATGATAAAAAATTGAACTCTATTGTCAATACTGTACAGTAGTGTTATACCTTGAAAGCCTATTTTTTAAGTGCCCATAAAAAGTCAATAAAAAGCAAATGCAGATACAAAAATATTAATGTTATTCTGCCGTACGTATTACTCGATTGAGCCTTGTAAACAATGACTTCATTCTATATCTTAGCAATTGTGGAAAGAGTAAGCATGAAATTTTTCCTTATTATTTTTAAGCTGATACCTGTCAATTTTTGCACAGCGAAGTATTTACGTGTACAAAATTATTATTTCAAGACTAAGATTTGAAATTATGTTTTCATTTATGAGATATTCAAACTTTAAGCTGTAGAGTAAGAAAATAATGGCAGGAACAATCAATATTGTCTTATTTATGGTTATATTTACTGTAAAATTAAATTTAAAAAAAAAGCATAAACATGTTTATAAAAACGACGCCATGATTGGTTTCCCGCCAAAATGTCGGACATTGATATTTCATTGTTATAAGCATTTTTTTCTAGTATAGTAGTAGACCCAAGACCCAAAGACCTAAAAGACATGTTGTATATTTCTGGATGAAAAATATGGAAGGATTATCGAACAATGGATTGATACCGGCTAATAATTGTGTGGTACAGGAAAGATTTAATTCAAAGATCTACAAGTCTGAATAGGAAAGATCAAATCCGATTGAATAGTTAAAAGTTATTGGTGTTGATGTTGTAGTTATTCACATTAACTTATATAAACTATAGTTACACATCCTATTATGAATAGTTTCTCCCACAATACTTTTGCTGAATTACAATAGGGTTCAAGGAAATTAGAGGTCAATGAACAATAGGTACTTGGCAGTACATGGACTTTATGAAATACTAATTAAAAAAAATAAAATTAAAATGCCACAGAGGCCTGTGTCCCTGCAGTGGGACACATTCTAAAAAGGCTTATTATTTAAGGTTATTATTATATATTATATTCATTAAATATAATGAAGCTGCTCACCTTAGTTCTATTCCTTTTTATTCTAGTATCTGGCGTTGAGTCCGCATCCAATAACTTTTTTGCTGTTGTTACTCCATCACTTGATTTAGTTGGTGAAAGTTGTCTTCTTTTTCTCATAGGTGGAGTCACTGTTGCTAACTTCATTGTGGACTTTGGAGTAGCCTTAACCTCAGGTTTTAAAGAAGGTTTAGCTTCAACTTTCTTTTCTTCTGCTTTTTCTTCTTGCTTTTGAATTTTATCTTTATCTGTTTGTTCATCATCTTTTGGAGATTCTGCAATTTCTTTAATATCTTCTTTATTTTCTTGCACCTGTGGAGGTTTTTCACTTGGTTCTTCTTTCTTTTCTTCCGGTTTTGTGGGTGAATCTGGTTTAGGACTGTCTGAAACCGGCTCCTGCTCCAGAGGTGTGGACGTGGACAGTTTATCTTGGCTGCAGTTGGCTGCTTCAAGTACTAGTTTGTTATCACTTTGCATGGGAGCAATGTCTGCTGGAGATGATGGTTTGAGTTCTGATGGTTTAGTCGGTGATTTCTCTGGAGCTTCATTGGCAGTAGCAACTTTTAGTTGAGCAGGACTGTCTACTTGATTGAGAGGATTTGGGCTGTCATTTTTTTGAGGTGTACACTGAGTACTTGATGGTTTTTCAGGCGATTTCTCAGGTGGCTTTGGTGTGCTTGGTGAAGTCTTTGCAATATCCTGTTTATCTTTGTTACTTTCAGGATTTTGCGCCTTTAATGTTGTTGGTGGATTTGATCCCGATTTTGATGACTCTATCGTGCCATTTGCATGGCTGCTGGAATCTGGCTCCTTTTTTTCAGGTGTTCTTGTTAAAGCAAGAGGTTGAGAAGTGTTAGCCTTCTCTTGTACTAGACTTAGTGGAGCACCGGTAGGAGCCGGTTTGCTGGGACTCGGTGGTGGGATAGAGTTTTGTGTGGCATGTGATAAGTTTCCATGATGACTCATATTTTGCGCCATTTGTGCCATGTTTGCCGTCACCGGCGCCATAGAGGGTACAGCGAGAGGCGGAACAGGTGGAGCATTCACGTGATGCGTGAGATTTTGTCCGATGAGGTTATTTGATCCGTGATGAAGGGAGTTTTGGGCTCCCTGTGGAAGTCCGACGGCGTGATTGGCGCTGGCCACGTTGGCCTTCGCGGGGCTCGCCTGACCACCCGGCTGCGGGACCCCCGGCTGGGGCAGCACCGGCTTTAAAGCAGAATTCATATCAAACGACGACAACACTTGATGCGTTTTTCAGATGTTCACACTGAAACATAAAAGCGAAGCATTTACTGCACTATTATTATAGCCCATTCACACTTGGCGATGTCTTTGACCCAAAACAATAATTCATACATAACACAAGTACACAACCTGTATCTATGTATAGGCGTACGCGGGTACGAACGCAAACGCGATTACCCGCCTTTACGGCTACTTTCTATTATCTAAGCAGATTTCATGCTATGATTTAGCTTCCAAAAGTTACCAGTAACAATTTAGCCGCCAAACGTTCATGAAATATTTGCGTATCCGTAGCGATTGCGGGGAAGCAACCGCCAAAAAATATGCGTTGCTCTAAGAAACTTCCGCAAGAGTCCGACAACCGTAGATGGAAAGCTCAGGCACAACAACGTCATTCACAAATAACCAACACTTAACCTCATTTATGGTAAAATTATTTCATAATTAACACTTTTAACAACAAAATAATAAAACTAAGTTTGGTTTAGAATGAAAAAAATCTTTCAACAAGTATTATGCACAGTAGTTTAGAGATGGCGTCGGCATAACGCGCATGCGCCACCCTCTTTTCTCTTGTCCAATGAATACATAGTATGAAGCGATGCCAAACGAATATTTCCAAGAAAGCTATGTCTCTTTCTAACATTAACTCCTCATATATTACTTTCTCGGTTTGGTAGAAGAAGAATGTTGCGTTCATTTTAATTTTAACGGTATTAGAAAAGCATTAGCTTCGTTTCAAGACATCACGTCAAGCTAGTACAAATTAAGAGTTTAGAACAAGTACAAGAATTTAAATGCTGCGAAAAAAAACATGAAAAGGTGAATAATTTTGAAAACCTGATTATATAAAACGATTTAACCAATTTTAAGGCCAAACTCCTGTATTATTGGCACCCCACCCAACTAATTATTGAAACCTAGCTACTTTATTGTCTATTATAAGAAAAATGAAAATCTCGATGTTTCAATGCAACGTATGGGAAATTGAGTACTGAGAACTAAGCCCTATCACTACCCTATATACTGCGCAGGCAAAACCAAACAATTTTATAAGATACTAAAGTCCAGTCCATGTGATAAAAACCAAGCGTGTTTATCAGTTTTCGCTAAGACATCTTTTAATATTATGAAATCTGCATAATTGACGCGTTTTTCTATCCTTACGTATTATTGGAGGTACTAAAAAAGTACTAAAACTTATATTTTCCAATTTATTGGCATTTGTAACAACAATGATTATGCTTTGAGGTATTGTTTTTTAAAGTTTATTTTCTGCGTGATGTATTAATTGTGATACGTTCTAACATATAAATCTTGGTTTCATCGTCCATTAGTTCTAAGGGAGTGAGCAAGGTGCGAGGTTCAATTAAATTTAATTTCCGCAGAACTAGACAGATATTCGAATTCTAACTAAAACTGTTTTTTTTTATTTCTGAATATTCTCTGAGCTGAGATATGCACAGAACACTTAATTATAAAGTACAGAAGATACTCAATTCAATTCAAACACACAATAGCAACGTAAGTAAGTAGCAAGGTAGCAACACTAAGCATAAGCACAAAACTAACAAATTCATTTCTTTCGTTTCATATTGTTTCATCCAATATCATATTATAAGGTTATTTGAAGTACGAGTGCGAGTGGCTTCAATAATCTGCGTTATTTTTAGTTTTTAATTAAATAAGGAAAGATAATCTAACTTAATTTCGAAACATTTTATTGAAATTTATCATCTTTAGTCAAGCAAAATTAAGGTATCCTTTGAATAGCGCTATGGTTGGTGATATTTCTTTTAATATTGGTTCTTTATTAAATTTGGCAGTTATGTTATTCATATTTTCTATGTTGTAGGATGTTTTATCAAGGCCTGCGGATGAATTCAATAATGATGAGACTTTGGAACACTTGTGGGCATCCAAAGCCATGGAACACAGTGATATATATTTTAATGTAAGTATTATTTTAATTGTTACTTAAGGTGTTTTCACTGTTTTATTATTTAGCGTAATCTCATAATGGATTTGAAAACTTTTGATTTCAATAACAAACTGTTGTACTTTTGTTAGGTCTATTGTTTGTTGTTTAATCTTTAGTATGAATAAGCCTAAGGCCAGATAATTGCTCGGTCCAGTAGACCACAGAATGCACATCCTTGAATATAGGGAGCCACTGTAATGAAGATAATTAATGATGACTTACAGGTTCTATGTTCCGTAGACACTAGATGGCTACGTCTCACACCACATGATGACCTCATATACAATCACTTCAGACAGGACTTCCCTGACATGAACGTGAAATATATAAAGGAGAATGAATTGAAAAACAGCATAAACAAAGCTCGTTGGCGGATGTTCTGTGAGAAATTTAAAAACATAGTTGAAGACTATAGCTTTGGTACATTACTCCGTGCTGACACAAACGGAGATTATTCTGAACAAAATACAATTCTAGTACCAAGAGTTCAGTTCTATGCCATTGAAATAGCGAGGAACAGGGAAGGTTTAAATAATGAAGTAAAGAAAAGATGTAAATGTGCCTCTAAATTGACCATGGAAGCTCAAGAACACAAAACTCAAGAAGTTGCTGTATAGAAAATATGCTAAAAATGTGTGTCTTTCAATTTTTTTTGCAGCTTATATTTTTTCCAAACAATATTTAATGGATTTAAAATATGAGGCAATGAAATAAATGTTAAGCAACTTGTACAAGCATTAATGTAAATATTAACAATTCATTATAAATGCCTAATGTTTATTATTAAATCTTGTAAAGCAATAAATAAAAAGTGTGTTATGAATTTGTGAATGTTAATGCAATACCTGTTAATAAATTTAGCAGATTTGAAGGTGATTTTTCTTAAGATTTCTTGCCATAAAAAAAAAAGGTAAAGACACTTCTCCAAATATGTTGAAATCTTTTCAAAATAATTTAAAAAGTATGTAAGCTGATATGCTCAATTACTCAGACATTTTTGATATTAAATTTGTAACTTTATAAAAGTATGTTTGTTTTATTTTTTGAATCCTGATGACATCAGGATGCATGTAATATAGATTTAATCCATAGTCATAATTCCTCCACAGATCTAAGCAGACAGAGATTTTTATCTATCTTCCATGGGCAATATTTTAGTTATGGTTAATTCTAGGTATTTGTGACTTTAAGAACCATTGTTGACCAGCCCTGACGAGGAATCAAACCCTGGGCCTTTAGATTAACTCTAAGCTTAAGGGTTGTTCGAGGCTGCTGTATTTATTCCATAGATTTGAGACATGCTAAAGGTTTCTTGGTGTTAAAGAGCAGTAGAAGACAGACATTTAACTGTAGACAAACAATAATTCTGGCAAAAAATAAAGACCTTGTGTAAATTATCTCATTTTGATTTAGGTACTTCTATTGATGGTTTTAAAAAAAATTTGATGGTGTATTTGGACTACTACAATATCATTATATAAAGTGATTCATGACAACTATCAAGTTGGCGGCATCCTGAAGTTATGGATCAAGTGTGTGCGATGGACTGTGAATGTAGGTTAAAAAAAAACTGATGTGGTTAAATCATTTATTACAGTTCTAACACAGATTTCGCTAAGACATATTTCTTACAATCTAAACTCCAGGAAGCATTGTGGGTCTGAAGTTGGTTATAAAAGGGTAAAACTAACATGCAACTAATGAATTATCTGCTCTGCTCATTATCTTGCTCACTCCATGGGGAATGTCTTCAATATTTTATAAACTAGCAAAGACCCTCAAAGATCTGTAGCGACAAAAATAAGCAATCAAGTCAACACACAATATATTCTACTAGTTATAGACAGTCCTTTATTCCACAGCCTGGAATAGAAGCAGGTAATCACATGTAATAATTCTAATATTAGAAGAAAATGATAATTTCAAACCAATTTAATTCAAACTAGTTTCAGTTCTTATTAAATTTTATGGTCTTGTACAGTTTGAAAAAATGCTTCAATAGAGTTTCAATCAAGTATTATATCCAAAGGATATTCAGTGAGTATCAAACCCCTTGCCCATAGAGCATCGGCAATTTGCATTTTATCTGAATCATTGGGCACATTAAGATTTTCTATAGAAACATATTTTGGATAGGCAATAATCAATGTCTCCACAGCAGGAGCCAATTCCTCATCAATTTCCAGGTATGTCAGGTCATGTCCATGATATTCTAAGGAGTTTTCAGTGTAGTAATATATTTTTATGGTATCTTCTGAAACCATTCTTAATATATTCCTTCGAAGCAATCTTATGTTTGTGTCAAGACTCAATTCAACTCTATTTATAACTTTTCCATTTTCGGTCATTACGTCTGTGTTGCCATAGACTGTACAAGCTTTTTCTGTATCACTGAGAACTGGAGGTAAGGCATCATGCTGGAATTTTTTGCACATTTGGTCAACGGCTGCATCAATAGGTAAGTAGGTCTTGATTTTAAGGAAAATATTTTTTATATATTCTTCCATTTCTAGTTTCCTAAATGTATTTATGTCTGTATACACTAGACCAAAACTTTCATAGATGTCAAATGGCAGGCCTCTTCGGAAAGCTGGATCATCATTAATTGCCATTTCTAGGGCAGCTGGGACCATTTTCTCAAACAAGTCTGCCCAAGTTTGTTTTTGGTACATGCTAATGGTGATATGAAGGGAATGCTCTCCATCAACTGTCACTCCTTGATGAATATATCCTCGAGGGAAATACAACATCTCCCCGGCTTGTAATATTATTTCCATAATTGGGTCTCCAATCTCATCTTCAGAAAAATTTTTTGATGACACTCTTGGCAACAATTTAGTTTTATTTTGAGGTTGGTATATACGCCAATGTTTTTTGCCTTCTATCTGTAATATAAAAGCTTCAATATCATCATAATGTGGTGCAAAGCCTTGACTGTCTGGGGGTGTTAAGTAAGCATTTGCTCCAACAAAAGAAGTAAAATGTTCTTGTAAAGTAGCATTCAGTAAGTGCAGTTTTGGCATATATGTCTGTGGGTTCAGTAATCGAATACTGCACCCTTGTAGATAGAAATCCCATACAGATTGAGGGAGAGCTCTTCCCACGGGATTATGTGTTTCCCTTTTTCCAGCAACATATGAAGTGATATCAATATTTTTTGAATATTGTATATTCTCGGTACGTAGCATGTTATCAATTTGAGGTGTGGAGATCAAATCACTGTAGTATTTAGGTTTATTTCTTACAATATGTAAAGGTTTTTTCTCCCAAACAGATCGAAAGAAGTCAACTACATCGAATGGTGCTACCATCCACTTGAAAACCTTTACGGCTTCTTCTGCACTGTCTGTTATACCTGGACTCATGTCCGTCTCACTGTTACTTGAATATGAATCCTCATCCGCATGGGGGTTTGTATCAATCGGTATTGCCGGTGCATTCGGTTCTACACCTGGAATCAGCGCGGGAATCTCTTCGCTATTTGATTGCACCTCAACAATCATATCGCTACGACCTGAATTATTTAAGCTGTTATCCACTGATACTTGATTGACCATTTTACCTTTACTCGATTTTAGTTTCTTCTTCTTGTGAGTTTTTTTCTTATTAATGTTTTTATTTGCTTTTGTCTTTTTTTGTTTGTTTTTCATTTTTTGGGCTACTTTTTTCCCATTATCATTTAAAATACTATTAATTGGTTTCTGTCCATTTGACGCACTTTTTTTTTTCTTCTTGTCACGTTTAAGTGTAGGTTGTTTGGTATTATTATACATAGCAAATGCCGACACAAGCGAATCCATGCTTGATACAGGCGCTTGTAAAAGGAAAAATTACCATAACCTTTTCACAATATGCATATATTTCGTTAAATAATTAACTATGATTTAGATTCTCGTGTTATAATTGACTAATATGTCATAATCTTAATCATAGCCTGTATTATTTCAACCAAATATTCAATTTTGTATGAAATACTTGATAAAGAATGATTTAGATATCGATCTGACACCAGATATGAGTATAGTGATGGTCGACTCGAGTAATTAACTCGAGCCAAATCGAGTTGCATTCTCGCCGACTCGAGTTCGAAACATAATATTTAATTTTACTGTTTTTTTTAAAACTGCTATATAATTACATAGGTTTATTGATAATTAATATTGTATTATTGTGAAGTTAGGTTGTTACTCTGGCCGAATGATGCCCGACTTATAATTAAATTAATTATGTCATTATTTTTAGTTTGTCGAAAGTCTAGTATTTTAACTGTGTAATATATTTATTTTTTTGTTCAGTTTGTTAGTTCGTTGTTTGCTTATTTTTGAATCTATTCTTGTCCTTGATATTAAAGTTTGTACTTAAATACACCACTTCTAGCATCTGGTCTTATTCCTAAGAATATATATTTTTCAATTCAATCCAAAAATACATAAATAAATGACACATTCACTCACTCACTCAACTTCAAACAATAATTTCCCTTTACTGTAGTTAGTATAGCTGTCCCAATACGTTATAAAAAATAATATAATAAATGAAAGAATTGAAACAGATTAAAATATCGACCCGGGTACTAGTCGTTAAACTGCGTCCAGGACCACCAAGGACGGGCAGCAGCGTCCTTTCAGTACGGTGGAAAATACTGCGATCGCCAACCCGCCTACCAAGCGTGGCGATTATGGCACAGCCTCCCCATGAATGCCAACAACAAAAAAATGGCCCCCAGTACCCGGCGGCCCTGTCGTTCCTGACTACGGTAGCGGTCAGGACAACGGCGGGGCAGGGGGTGCTAAGAATCCCCGGAAGAGATCCGGCTACCACACTCACCGACAGCTGGCCCTGGTAACACTAAAACTGGAAGAAGAATTGAGCAAGTTACGATGGGACGTTATAGGGTTATGACGAGGGACACGATAACCCTCAAGTCCGGAAACATGCTCTTCTTCCGGGAGGGCGACCACAGTCCCAAGGTGGTGTCGGGTTTATCGTCCACAAGTCCCTTGTGAACAATGTGGTAAAGATAGAGAGTGTGTCGACTAGGGTGGCGTACCTGATACTCAGAATAACCAAACGGTATTCGCTGACGGTCATACAGGTTTACGCACCGACTTCGATGCACTCTGACGACGAGGTGGAAACTATGTATGGGGATATATCACGAGCCATAAATAGTTGCAAAACCCACTACACCATTGTCATGGGGGACTTCAACGCGAAACTAGGCAAGCGGTACGGAGACGAGCTGCGAGTGGGCAATTTTGGATATGGATACCGGAATCACCGGGGCCACCTTCTGGCCGGCTTCATGGAGAAGGAGGGACTCTATATGATGAACTCCTTCTTCAGGAAGCAAGAGCAAAGAAAGTGGACCTGGAAGAGTCCCGATGGTGCTACAAAAAACGAGATAGACTTCATCATGTCGACGAAGAAGCAAATATTCAATGATGTCTCAGTGATCAATGCGGTGAAAACCGGGAGCGATCACCGAATAGTCCGAGGCATATTGAATATCAACGTAAAGCTTGAGCGAAGTCGACTGATGAGGTCTACACTCCGACCAGTACCCATCCAAATCCAGAATCCCGAAAGCTTTCAACTTGAACTTGAACTTCAGAACCAGTTTGATTGCCTAGGGAGTAGCGTGGACGATATTAACGACGGGTTCGTGCAAGCTCTTCGGACGGTGGGTTCTAGGGTCTTCAAGACCCACCGTACAAAAGCGTCCAAGAAGCTCTCAGACTATACTCTAGAGCTCATGAAGGAAAGGCGAGAAATCATTCTGCACTCTTCGGATGATGCGAAACGATACCGGCTGCTAAATAGACAGATTTCGAAGAGCATTAAACGCGATATACGCCAATTTAATACAATACGTATTAAAGAGGCTATTGAGCGGAATAAGGGCTCCAAAGTCTTTGCCCAAAGTCTGTCTATTAGGCAAAGCCAGGTGTCGAAGCTGAAGACTGAGGATGGCAGAGTTGTTTCCTCCAAACCGGAGCTCTTGAGTGAGGTTGAGAGGTTTTATGGACGCCTGTATGCGGCATCGCAGAAACCCGTCATGGATCTGGCAGAAGACCCAAGAGCCAGATTAACCCGACACTATACCGAAGAGATCCCGGACGTTAGTCTCGACGAGATGAGTATGGCTCTCAAACAACTCAAGAACAACAAGGCACCGGGGGATGACGGAATCACAGCAGAGTTACTGAGGGCAGCTGGAGGACCAGGTCTTAAGGTTCTCCAAAAGCTGTTCAATTCCGTCATTCTCGAGGGACATACGCCACGGGCATGGAGCGGGAGTGCGGTGGTCCTTTTCTTCAAGAATGGCGATAATGCCCTTTTGAAGAATTACAGGCCCATCGCACTTCTGAGCCATGTCTACAAGTTGTTTTCGAGGGTCATTACGAATCGTCTCGCTCGCAGATTTGACGACTTCCAGCCTCCCGAACAAGCCGGGTTCCGTAAAGGCTTTAGTACCGTGGACCACATACATACGCTGCGGCAGGTTATACAGAAGACCGAGGAGTATAACCTGCCACTATGCTTAGCGTTTGTGGACTACGAAAAAGCCTTCGATTCGGTCGAGACCTGGGCGGTACTGCAGTCTCTCCAGCGGTGCCAAATCGACTACAGGTACATCGCAGCGCTGAGGTGTTTGTATGAAAACGCCACTATGTCAGTCCGAGTACAGGGTCAGGGCACGAAACCTATCCAACTGCAGCGCGGTGTAAGACAGGGAGACGTTATCTCACCGAAGCTCTTCACCGCGGCGTTGGAAGACGTCTTCAAGGTCCTGGACTGGAAAGGACTTGGCATCAACCATTTACGATTTGCTGATGACATTGTAGTCATGGCTGAGACCATGGAGGAACTCGGTACAATGCTCGACGACCTCAATAGGGCCTCCAAACGAGTGGGTCTCAAAATGAACATGGATAAGATGAAAGTTCTGTCAAACATCCATGTTCTACCCACTCCTATAACGATCGGAGGCCATACTCTCGAAGTTGTTGACGATTTTGTCTACCTAGGACAAACTGTCCAGTTAGGTAGGTCGAACTTCGAGAAGGAGGTCAATCGCCGAATCCGACTCGGATGGGCAGCGTTCGGGAAGCTGCGAGAAATCCTCACGTCCCAACGTCTATCTAGTAGTGTCTCAAGACGAAAGTCTATGACCAGTGTGTGTTGCCAGCGATGACTTATGGTACTGAGACGTGGCCCCTCAATGCGAGTACCATTAGACGGCTCAAGGTCACCCAAAGGGCAATGGAGAGGGCAATGCTCGGAGTCTCTCTGCGTGATCGCATCAGAAATGATGTGATCCGCAGTAGAACCAATGTAACCGACATTGCCCGAAGAATTAAGTGGCAATGGGCCGGACACATTGCTCGCAGAACGGATGGCCGATGGGGCCGAAAGGTCCTAGAGTGGCGGCCACGTACAGGTCGACGCAGCGTAGGTAGGCCTCCCACACGATGGACCGATGATCTGGTCAAAGTTGCGGGAGCCCACTGGATGAGGGTGGCAGAGGACCGATCTTTTTGGCGATCAATGGGGGAGGCCTACGTTCAGCAGTGGACAGAAAGAAGACAGTCGGCTGAAACGACGACGACGACGACGAAAAATATTATTTATCTGTTACTTTTTTTATCTATTGCGAAGCTGAGGGAATAAATTGGTGAAAATTCAAAAAATCACCATTCTTCCAGTCAACTTACTCGAGTTCAACCCGAGTTACGTGAATTTTAACTCGGGTTAAATCGAGTTATATATAGTAGTAATATATATATGGGCGGCTCTGTGCCGCCCTCTCGTTCCCCTAACATGTTGTAGGTCCTTGTCGACCAGGGTGTAATGAGTTTTTCAGTTAGTTTCTTTATTTACCGTGATTATAATTAAAATATACAACAATAATATTTACAATTTAAAAGACACTATTTAAACTACAATTTAAAATACTAAGAAAATTTCTAAAAAGAATAATACAATTAAAATACTATATTATCACAGTTTACACCTTATTTCTATTTATCGTTTTCTGGGCTATGACCTTACAAAATATAATAGAATCTTCCCTAGTTTCCTTATTACTGATAAACATATATAAATTCTCTTTCTCCATTTTACATTTCCGCTTTGTTTCAAATTGTGTTCTTTCGGCTTCATAGACCGGGCATCAGGGGCTTAAAACGATGCATGTATTGTGAAAACCCCCCATGCCCCGTCAAAATTTGCACCAGCACGGGATCAAAGTCTAGTTTCCGAAGTATGGAGGGGGCGCTCGTCAGGTTGAGGAAGAAGAGCTTGGTCGTCGAGGCCGTGTCTCCTTCCACATACCGCCCATTCCATTTGTCCAGCGTCTCCTGACGAATCTGTCGCTTGACTAATGAAATGGGCCATGAAACGAAATCACACCTTTCATAATTCGGTTTGGTCTTAATTCCGATTGCGGCCATTTTGGCCAATTGATCCGCTCTCTCGTTCCCTTCCAAATCCGCATGCGCTTTCACCCAAAATAACCTCACTTTCTTCCCTTGTTCTCTAGTAGCTTCTTCCATACGTCTTCTTATATTCTCCGCAAGGAGATGGTGGGACATACCGCTTTTTACAGTTTCTAGAGCGGATCTAGAATCGGAATAAATCCCGAACCTCCTACCATTCATCTTCATCACATACCTCAGGCCTCCTTCAGGCATGGTTTCCTTACAGGCTTTCACCACGGTTTCCATATACCTATCCACGTCTCTCTCTAGCTCCTCTTTTTCCATGATGTTACCAAATCTCTCCGATGTTATCTCTCTTTCCTGTCATATTGAGGCGAGTTTCTCTCGACACTCGCCCCAATTGGCTTTCTTGGTATTTTACTCCCGGGTGGAGCGACAAACGTCCATGCCTGTGGACCTTTGGAGTCTTACGGCGAACAGAATTGCCCTGTGGTCCGAACTGGGCACATCGTCCGCTAAGCGCTCCACCAACTACTTTAAGCTACTACTACTGCTGGCGCCAGCAATATTTCTTGAGAAACACAATAGACAGAGACCAGAGAGACAGACAGCAGCCGAACCAGTGTTGCTAACAACTATAATAAATTTTAAATTCTTCTAAGTTGACGATTACGGTTAAGACTCGTTTAAAAATGAAATAACGCATTATCGTCAATTGTCTTCACTACAAGTGCTAATCAAGATGGTGTGGTTGGTAGTTGGAGCTCTGTTGTGTTGATCGGTGTCTTTATTCGGCCCAGGAATTTTTACAAGCAGTTCTTTTGAACACTTCCATACATTCGGTCAAGAGATGAGACGTCTTTATGCAAAGCCAAAAGATCAAGCCGATCAGTAACCGCTCGGTTATTGACCATTAGTACGAAACGATATGGAAATTTCAAGTTTCCACTTTAAATATCCCTCTTCTACCATACAAGCGTTGAAGACCCATGGGTAAATAATACAAAAATACCATAATACCAGTATTTATTTCATTATTAATACATATATAAGTAAGATCTAATGTTCATGTAACTTCGCTATTCACTACAATCTATTTAGTATTAATACATTCATAAAATTTCACGTGTAAATATTTTTTGTGATACATTTCTAAGGTTGATAAGATACATTGTAGGCGTTTACATTTACATTTATATAACCTACGGTCATAAAAAGCAAATGATAAGACTTTTACATAATGATTACGTTCCCTGTAAATTTATCGAAGTGCCCTGGACTACATTTTTATTTTGCTTTCAAAAGCTTTTTGTAGTGGAGAAGTTAGCATGAGGAGTGGGGGTGATTTTCGTCATAGTTTCACTTCTAACGCCACTCTTCAATTACATTTTTGTAGTATATAAAAAAAATGTTATTTTCATTGATGACGGTGTAGAATAAAAAGTGCAATCGATCGATTTTAAATTTTTTATAGGACCACAACGCAGCTAAAGAATCATTTTTGTATTATTGTTTTTTTGTACAAGTGTTTATAGGACTGTATTGTCATTAAATTCAGAATATAAATTCGCTTCTTGCTAATAAAATTCAGGGCATACCTATGTCTTTATCTATATTACAAAATCATTTGAATAATTTATGGCAACGAAAGTCGTAAAAAAGTTTTTTTAACTGGCAATACTAATACAATAAATTCTTTATAATTTAACATATTTATATAGACATCAATTATATTGTTATCTTTATTAAATGGATTTATGTAAATATTGTATCAATGCATACATTAAAGCACTGACTACACTATTAGTTTTTAAGCTAGTTTATAATAATTCTATTTTTTAGACACGACTCATTTATTAGGAGATAAGATTAGCCGTGCGTTACACATCTTTCTACTACATTGATCTATAACAATTAGATAACTACTGTTGGAATATAGTTTCATGATAACCGCAAGATCTTTCACTAGGTAAATATGATTCAGGATTTTTTTGATATGCCATTGATAATAAGGTTATTGTAGTAAAACATTTTTGAAGGCGTATACTCTGTAGACTTGTTGGTCTTTTTACCATTTAATGAGTATAACGTCATTTTCGTTGAAAAATCAATATTTGAAATAGAAAATTGTTAAAATTGAAAAACTTTATCAGTCTTACAAGCACTAAGTTATTACCACCCCGAATATACAAAAATATAGCGTTAGTTCTTGTTCATGAGAGAGCATTGAATGATTAAATAATCCTTGTCGTTTAAATTTTTGACAATTTTTCATGCAAGAGTAGTTTGCACACACAATATGTTTTTTTTGCAAAAATTTTAATAACCGATGCATGAAACAACCTTGCAATATGGGTAATTTATTACACGTCTTTTTTTATTAGTGATGTAACTTTTACGGTTAAAACACGTGACGTCATTTTTAATTGTCTATGGGATTGAAATACGCGGGAAGAGCTTACTTAACGAAAGGGTACGTACAGAGTAGCAAACTTTGACAAGTGGATTACTTTCGCCAAAAGTTGAGGTAATTGTCAATAAATCGATATAAAGGAGCTCGATATTTGCTTTGTCAATTTATATTAAGATCTATTTATAATATGGTGATGACAAAAGACATTAGTTGACGCAATTAAGATTCACTTAGATGTCTTGGTGGCAGTTAATGAAAACAATACCGGTTATTAAAAATCAAAAAAAAAAACGAATACTTGATGTTGTTGTAATGCCAGGAATAGTTTATTTCATTGACTATATTACACCAAGGACATAAAACATCTATAGTTACAATTAAAACATTTATTTTAATAGAAAACATACTTTTTGAAATCGTCATCTAATAAAAGACAAAAGTTGTTTTTTATTAGATGTAGAATATAAATTTAGGGTTATTTTATATTAATCGATTGTCTTTTTCATCGATACCGATTTTATAAAGTTTTAAAGCAAAGTTGACATTACTATTTAAATCAATGACAGTACCATAAACAAAAAAATGTTTTTTAAATTTACTGGAGGCGAATGTCCCTCGCATGTACGGGCGTGGTGTCCTCAGGGCTTGGGCTGTCATCGAGGTGCGGGCGGATGTGGACGACGGAGCGGCGCTGGTCATAGTGGTCGCGCATCACCAGTCCGCCCATACCGTATCCCGGACCCGCGGAGCCGCTCAGCCTCATCTTCTCCGGGTCCTCGTCCAGCTTTATCGAGGAGAACACCGTGCTGAGGTTCAGTTGCGGGATGTCGTAGAACACGGTCAGCGTCAGCATTAGGAACGTCAGCCCGGTGATGAGGTATACTGCAATAATATAAATATCTTAAGGGATATGGAATGGCTATTGATTTTCATTCTTCGAATCCAGTATCTCTAATTTATTCGGTGTATTCATGTCCTTAAAACTATTATTACTAGTTAGTTATAGTTATAGGCTTGTCTAATGGCGTTGATACGTAAAATGGCAAAAAATTGACGTCTAAAGTAGTTGTTATAAGGTGTTTTTGAACATTCTATAGTAGATATCTCCAGTCTCTTTTTTAGCATTTCAGAAATAGGGGAAATCGTGCCACTCCCCAAATGTGAGCTAACATGGCAGTCTTTCTTTTAAATTATTGCACAACTAAAGTTTGACTTACGGGTTGTAGCCATCTTGTAGATGGGGCGGTAGGGTTGTTCGGGCGAGTCGCCGGGGATGTAGTCGCCGAGGCCGATGGTGGTCAGCGAGATGAAGCAGTAGTACAGTGAGTCCAGGAAGTCCCACTCCGGCTCCAGGCTCGCGAAGATCGCCGCCGGCACCAGGATGAAGAATACAACGAACGTGGTTACTGGAATTCAATAGCGGATAATGTATACATTTATATAAAATTCTCTTGTCACAATGTTAGTTGCTATACTCCTCCGAAACGGTTTAACCGATTTCAATGAAATTTTTCATATACATTCGGTAGGTCTGAGAATAGGTTTTTATCTATGTATAATATTATAAATGTGAAAGTAAGTTTGTTTGTTACGCTTTCACGCGAAATCTACTCAACCGATCATCATGAAACTTTGTACACATATTCTTGGAGTTATGGCTCCATCCATACATCTGCTTACATGACAAAACAGTATACATCAGTATTGCGGTCTGATTTCCATGTTATTGCCATCAAGAGAAAAGTGAAGGGGCTCATGGCAGTTTAGCATGAATGTTTACCCGACTAACCCAGGAGGGTAACATTTTTTGCATAATTTTTTTGAATAAAAGTACATAATATGTCTGTCCTATGCTGAACACCTGAAATCAATTCACCGGAAGAATGAGGTGTCATCGATACGTATTATTCCCCGGAATATGATGACGTCATGAATGACGACAATAATATCAACTAAATACTTGCTATAATATAATGACAATCCACTTATCTTATTGTATTCAAGAACCCAAAATGTTCTTGAGCATTCAATTTGCCACTCAATTAGAAAACATGTCGCAAGCAGTTCAACGTACCGATAATCATGAGGTGCACGAGTCGTATAGTGAAGGGGCGGTAGAGGTGGCCGAGCGCCGCGTTGAGAGCGCGCAGGAGCGCCGTGGCCGGTAGCAGCAGGCGTTCCACCAGCGCGGACAA
This sequence comes from Papilio elwesi, assembly GCA_029849275.1. Lineage (NCBI taxonomy): Eukaryota > Metazoa > Arthropoda > Insecta > Lepidoptera > Papilionidae > Papilio > Papilio elwesi. The sequence goes on from CM056697.1 coordinate 10,806,590, forward strand.
CAACACCAGCGTTAGCGGGATGCCGAGCAGCGCGTACACCATGCAGAACAGTTTGCCCGGCTTAGACAGCGGTGTCACATGCCCATAGCCTAGAAGAGGAGAGTGACGCTTCAGAAAGAGTTGCAAGGGATTGTATAAATTTGATGATGTTGGAGTGGCAGGCCGGTGAAATACCACGACCTAACAGAAAACAGGCGTCAATTAGAAGCACTCTGCGTTTGTCTGATGAGTGAGGTGCGGGAGGCCTAATTTGAGCCACCCTTCCCTTATAAGGATAGAATGGGAACGGGACGAGGATTGGACGGGGAGGGGGTTAACGGGGAAAAGGAATTATCCTTTTCTGTCTACGCTCCCCATGTTCATTAAAGGTAGGCAACGCATCTGACACAGATGTCTATACATCTGCAACAAGCAAATGTGTTGCACCCATAGGGGTAGTGTTCACTTAACATCAGGTTGCTCCGCTTCCTCGTTTGCCACCTACACATAAAAAAATAATCCGTGCGAAGCTGAAGGGGTTGGCTAATAATTCAATATTCGTTCAGCTAGTAATACCAAATATTGTTCTTGGCAGATGATGATTGATTCCATAATAATGTAGAAAATTAGAAAGTTTGTGTCGTAGAACTATTTATCGCTTCTTATCGTTTACTTCGCGTTCAGTAAATCGGCGACGGACAATGCGGAGTGAGCCTACATATATACAACCCGGTGCCGTGCTCAAGGAAGCAGAAAATTAGATTTACGGGAGTATTAAAAATAGGCAAACTTATCCGAATATAAATGTTCGAGAATCCAATCTTATCAATCAAACTATAGATACTTTAGTACTATACAGACCGATAGTTGTGACTACTGTGGAAGAGAAAAACAGCGACTGTCCGAAGCTCCAGTTGGGGCCGCTGGTGACATTCTTGGAGGCCGACACGCCACGGTTGCTGGCCCTGATCACCTCCTCCAGCAGCGCCTCCAGGTCCCCCTCTGTAACAATATCATCTTCCATCACTCTCGTTATCGAAATGAGAGAGAGAGAGATACAAAAACTCTTCAAGTTCGCTGAAGTTCAACTAATATACCAGATGGTAAGACCACTGAAATTTTAATGATCTGAACGCCAACGATATTTGGTAGTACAAATTGGTACGGACAGGATTTTCTATTGAACATTAAGAACGTAAATCCCTCCTAATATTATAAATGTAAATGTAAGTTTGTTTGTTACGCTTTCACGCGAAAACTACTCAACCGATCATCATGAAACTTTGTACACATATTCTTGGAGGTACTAGAAGTAACATACGATACTTTTATGAAATAAATATATATAAAAAGCGAAGTATGTATGTATATAGACTCTGAAACGGCTGGACCGATTTCGATGAAATTTACAGGAATTGTCCAGATTGGCAATGCAGGTGTTCCTGTGTTTGGTAGCGATCGGATCAACACAATGAGTGGTACCCGTGCGAAGCCAGGGCGGGTCACTAGTATATATATATATATCTATATAAATACAGCAACAATTGATCACTGAATCTTAAAATTTGTTCGGTCCGAGGTTTTCATTATTTTAGAGTGAGTTTTATTTAGTTTTTTTTTATATCGGGCAGATTGGTAAATCCTTCATCATCATCTGTCCTTTTCCCACTGGGGTCGGCACAGTACGAACATAGTTCATACTGTATAGATTTGGCTACAGTTTTGACTGACGGCCTGCCTGACGCCAACCCTCCTCGGTGATTTTAAATTGATTTTAATTTTACATTGGTGAAATCTGTATTGTGCTTATTTATAAATAAATAATAATATACAGAAAGTGATAAAAAGAGGTATAGTTTAAGGGAGCAAACGAGCAGCGGGTCGCCATTAGGCGGTCGGTGATCACTTAGAAACGAGTATTAACTCGTTTCTAAGTGATCACCGATCCCCATAAATAGGCAGTACCAGAAGGACTGCAGATCCGTCGCAGGCCTCTAAGTTCCTCCCTGACAGTCGCTTCTTGAAGGACCCAAGTCACATTGGTTAGTCGTAAGTAACCCTTTCTAGGTGTTAATTAACTTGCAAAACAACTTTCTAGTGGAGTGAAGTTACCGCTTTTTATTACTGCCTGTACAGAGATTGTTTTAACTAGACGACCATGTACTTAAAGTCTGTCCTAATTAAGTAATTTATTGTCATGTTTGGGAGCAAAGACCTCGGACGGAAAATGTTATGCTAAAAGCACTTCAGCGCGTTATACCGGTCGCCCACACTGTTGTGTTTACATCATTCGGCTTAAACTGGTTTCCGGTTATTAAAGTAACACGTAAATATTTCTAAATTTAAAATTTAAATGTCAAAAAAAGCATTCAAGTTTGTTTACGTCATTTGATTTTATATTTAGCTGTCCGACGGCAAACTTCGTTCCGCCTTATTTAATTATTTTTATGTTGTGTTACCTAAGCTAAATTAATCTGTATTAATTGCTGGATGGGTTACGGGTCGATTTCCTTTATTGAATTACCTAGTGGCTATCCTATAACCTATCTAGCAATTAATCTTCGCCATTCTCGTTTAGTTGTATAAGTCAGGATGTATAATTACATTACCCATAGACATCTGCAACTAACTAATGAGTTGCAGATGCGTTGCCCACCTTTGATGGACAGAGCCAAACAGAAAATGGTTATTTCCAATTCCTATACATACCCTCCACCGTCAAGTTTTCTTCCCCTTCCCATCCTTTCCTTATAAGAAATGGGTGGGAAGGGGGAGAGAACTACAATTAGGAATTAATTCGTTTTTCTGGTGTTGACCAAATCAAAGATCATACAATCTGTGCAGCCGTTCTTGAGTTATTAATGGTGTAAATAACACTTTGTTTAATAAACGACTGCGTTTAATATATAGGTTAGATATGCTTTTAAACGTATTTCAGTTTATATATTTTAATAGTAGCTATCTATAGTATCCGAACTCAACGCAAGAAACATGTTCGAGAGACAAGTTTGTCATACATTTTCCTAAATATTTGGATTTTGGGTATAAACAATAATATAAATTATTTTTTTGGGTAACGACATTATCAAATAGCAAAGGTAACTAATTTATGAAAAAAAAAGTTAACAGAGCTGAAGTCATTCCGAGATATTATAAAGAAAAAAGATATGAATGTTTGTTCCAGATTAACTCAAAAACTACTGATCCCATTTTTGAAATTCTTTTACTAATAGAAAACTTCTATCAGGGGGTAACCTTTTAAGCGATGTCAGGGAAATTTGCTAGTCTATACTAATATGATTCGTTCGTTTGCATTGAATAGACTCCGAAACTACTGAACCGATTTAAGATATTACACTACACTATCCCCGGGCGTAATTTAAAAAAAATTGTGCTACCCGTGGGATGACGGGGCGAATCGCTAGTACAATATAATTAATAGTCTAATACAATTGTAATTGTATACCATCTATTTAAAAGCAAGTCTATGATATTTACTCTATGTCACTTTTGTTGTATAATGGCCGCTCAGTATTAGAGATAGAAAATAATTAGATTTCTTATCTGTTGCCTCGTACGAGAAGAAACGTAATTGGCTTAGGTTATAAGCTTGATGTGTGGCTAAATTGAATGGATTAAGGACCCGGGAGACCGGGATTGAGTTATCTCGACTAAATGGGAAGACCTCGAGGGACTTCGTTAACTAAGTACCAGGCTATCATGATGTATAAAGATGTAATAATGTGTACAAAATCATATAGATAATAGTGCGCCAGCTAACTTTTTTCCGTTGTTCGTTTGTAATTAAAAAAAATCTTCTGGACTTCGACAGCAGTGCCACCTACGGGGCTCCGTTGGGAACGTAAAGCAAGAACCCGTTAAAATAAACACACAAAATTTCATCAAAATCTGTCTAGCCGTTTCAGAGATTTCCGATTGTTATCTCTGACATAATTGTTGTTTTAATTCTACATTTTTCATTAGAAATCTTTTCCGTTTCTAGTCGGAATCAGTCCATGCAGTGCATGTGTTCATGGCCGAATTTAAGTTAACGACCTCGAGGTTTCTGACCCAAACGACATTTGGGACCACCGAAAACCTTTAGCGGAATTAGAACCCGAGTGTTTATTTATGTATGTAGTACATTGCTGTATTTTAATTAAACGTCTAGACAACTTATCGACTCAGCGATGTAAAAAGATTTTAGTGTTTTCATTCACAATCTTACGATTTGACTTCAACAGTTAATATACTGGAGAGAAATTACACGTCAAATTGTAAATGATTCGTTATCACAAGTTGCTGATAGTTTATAATATGCCTAGTCAAATCATAAACTGACTAAGTTCAGAATTTCACTTCACTTTATCTCATGACTTCCAAAAAATTACATTTCCAATGGAAAAAAATAAAAAGGGTAATGGCCGCCATGTATGGTAAATGACGTTCGTTAACAACAATCATATCTTGCTATGAAACAAGGCATAACGATAGACAATGAACTGCAAGTCGCGTCTAGCGACGTCTTATGCAAAGTCAAGATAAAACGTCATACAGATGTCCTTTAAAGGAAATGTAAATTACTTAATTTCACTTTTTATACCTTTTCTTTCATATAAAGAATCCGTATTTCAAACCAACAACCAATCAAACTATCCTGAGATACTACATAATGTACAGTTTAGGTCTTGAAAATTAATCAAGGTTCGTTGTCGTAACTAGATGTTCCTGTTAATCTTCTCTGGTGGAATTAACGAAGTAACTAATGGCTGCTAGTTCATCTCGACTAATGAACAAGATTAAACCGGTTACAGCCGCGCAAATTGTACATAAGTTTACGCACTCGAGTAACGTAACCATAATTGTCCTATTAGATTTAAAACAATATTTGCGATTATTTATAAAAAGAAAGTGTGCATATAAACATTAATTATTATTTTGAGGTTGTCAATTTCGAAACAAAACTTTTTGAAAACTGAACAAACAATAAAGATAATATATTTTTTTTAAAATAAAGATATAATTATTTAAATTAAACGCTTCGTAATACAACAACTTAAAAGCAATGAAACAGTTAGACTGTATTTCACACAGTACAGTTAGAGTGTATTCAAAAATAATTTTGTGCTTTTTATGGCCTTATTATGTTTATGTATGTTTGTTACGAAATCATTCGTTCGTAGTAAGCAAAAGGTGTTTCAATAATTTAAATTATATATCTAATTAAAAAATGTGTTTACCTTGTAACATGTCGTAAAAGTTTATCTAAATTATTATATATTTTATTAAGTAACCATACGACTGCAATGTACATTACAATAGATGGCGTTATTCTCAACTTTAAAAAAATCGCAAATCTTGAAGATCCTGGTAAGGATAATGGGACAAACTATTTAAATTATTGCATTGTGATCTGTCTTGATAATTGTGCCCCGGGTCCGGATTCCGTTAACTAACGGTAAACAAACAAACACATACCAAGCTAATAAAAGCGTTTAAAAACACTATCAAACGCTTATTAAAATCGACGAAGTTTTTATGATATTTCTTTCAAAAAACTTTATTTAAATTATTCCTACTCCACTACATGCCTTGTCATTTTATAACCAAACATCATTTAAACGTATACTTATATATGTTGTTATTCCCCTGTTTATTTAATCTATAAATCCTCTTTGAAGGCTTATTTAAACATGTGTTTCAAATTAAACAAGATGGCGGCATCTAGTATTGTTAAAGGCATTCGGAGCGTAAATTAAATTTGGTTAGACAGCAATTTTCACGCCTTTGCAACCCGAGTCGAGAATCCGCGAAAACAGAGGGAACAAACAATGGCGGACTCAAAGCAGTTTTATGTGTTTTAATATGAATACTGTGGGCAAATTGTTTTGCTTTGTTGTTTGCCAGCTTCATTTTGACGAGAAAAGGCGGGAAGTTTTGGTCGGTTTTTAATGCATAAGAAAAGATACTTTTCAGTAACCTAGCTGTTATTACCAATGCAGGCAGGTTAATGTTATTCTCGGGTACGTATTTGTGTATGTTTGGTACATAAGTATGTTTTTTTTAATAATATATACCTGTTGTATAATGTTTTTATTTATTTGTGTTCAAAGTGGAAACTTCTCGTTTCGATGTCGTTTTTTTTCATTTATTTTTCTTGTATTCAATTCTGGATTTTATTGTTAGGAGTCAACGGTTCTTTTTTGGTTATTTATTTATTTTAAAACTATTGTCGCGCCTTCCCCATTGTTTTGAGTTTTCACTTTTGTCGTTTCTGATTTATTGTTTTCTCTTTAAATCAACTGTCGCTTATTTAGTTTTCTATGTTGCCTGCGATATAATACCGGTCATTTAAAAGCTGCTAAAATCTCGTAGCTATAGAAAAATTATTCTACTTCGAACTTGTTTTTAAATATTTATAGCTAATTCTATTTTAGTAATTAATCTTATCGAAAGTATCCGGTTTCTTTAATATAATATTATTTTAATGTTAAATACATTATTATAAATTAACCTCGGCGTAATCTTTGCATAATTAACTTAAATATCGTCTAAATTTTATAATAGATATAAATAGACAATATTTAATACAAGCAGAATCGAACGCCAGTAAAAGTCTGTGGTCCAGACCATAGACGCAAAAAAAAGTGACAGATAATGAACGTATCGTCAGTCAGTTATGCATAAATTTAACAAGTGATTACATATATATTTTATCTCGTCCGTAATTTTAGACAGATACATAAAACAACATACTCGTACAAAATATAATCCATTAAACCGTCCGGAATTTATAAGAAAACTTTATTTGTGACAAAAAAATAAATCCTTAAGTGAAGCTAAAAACCTTGGAATCCCTTATTTTAATTGAAAATCTAAATTTAAATACACAAGCCTAACATTATGGTAATCTTTTGAAATAATTCTTTTTTTTAAACTAACGTTGTTAATCAAATATATTTGCATTTAAATATTAAAATAACTCCGATTAGATGACACAATATACACAGATTATCAAATATTGGCAAGCGTGTACTACTAGGATGGGTTTCGTAAATCAAAAAGCTTTCTTAATAAATTAACTTTAAAAGTGTGTTGTGTCTAAGCAACAGGAACTGTATTAAATTCAAGCAAAGCAAGAAAATCATGGCGTAAATCATTATTTAAGCCTGGATTTGTTTGAATACAATATAACATTTTTAAGTAAAATGTTCAATACTATATATTTTTAAGCTTCTGGACTAATCTGTGAATACTTTTGTCAAGGTTACACAGCATTCTACGCGACCGCCATCTTGTTTGACAGTTAATGTACAAGTCGCGTCGACCTGTGATATATTCTCACGGTATAATCTAAGTAAAAAAGCAACAAATTTAAATAAGTTTTGTATGTATTTTATAAAATGATGAGCAAATCAATGAATATATATATGTGTGTGTGTGTGTGTATATATATATATATATTTATATAGTATATTCATTTCGTTTAAGTAAAATTACAGGGCGGTTGAAACCGCAGCGCACTGCTAGTTTTAACATATGTTTTTCCTTGTACTTTTTTATTGATAAATAATCATCCTTAGCGAAGGTTAAGTTAGGTTTGCTTAGGCTCAAGACTAAAATAAAACTAAGCCGCGATACTCATTATTGTTCTAATATTACACGCAGCCTTTGAAACAAATACTTTCATGTAGTTGAGCTCTTAAGCGCCTTATAAATTTTACAAAGGTATTAAAACTCTTAAGCCCACCGTATCTTTCTTAAGTCACTTCTTTAGAGTTAAGTACAAAAGTTTTATCAAACTTTGCTATAAGGGTCCAGGTTTTAAAAGGTACTTTTTTACATTAACAAGTTAGGTACTGTGAAAGTAATGGTTAAAATGCCAAAGAAGAAAATTATATATTTGAATTAAAAATAATATACAAAATATACCTTAATTTATTGTAGTAAAAATGCGTTAACCCATTAGTACTTATGCTTGATGTATCTATTCGGACTACACGTGAGTTATGGCGTCAATTAATTAGTTTATTAAAAAATGTGTTACGATACTTTAAATAATTTTATATCAAATATTGATATAAATTATCTAGGGAGCGTTGCATTTGTAATTGGCAATTTCGTTCATCTGTACTACAATTTATCGCAATTAAATATTGTAGTTGCATAATTTATACACAACAACTAATTATAATGCATCAATAAATCAAACGTCACAATCGGTGCGTTCGCATTCGCGCGATGCGCTCTGTGCAGGGGGTGTTGGCTGGATAGCACGCTGGCCTTTGCCCTCCGCGACTCATTTGTTGCGATGATATGACCTGACATGACGTCACGAATTGAGAAATATGTCGCAGAAATTTCCACAAACAAATGTATCGAATAATAACATTTTCCGCTTATGTAAGTATTGTACTACTTTCCTGTAACAATCCAAAATCATTTGTGTTTAACACTCTGTTTTAAAAATGTCGAAAGGCGGCAAAGTGAGCTGCATATTTTTACTATCCAATGATATAACACAAAAATGTAGCAGATAAGTCATTAGCGGTCGAAATGTGTAACCTCCAAAACGTCCTAATTGGGTTTGTCTAACGTCACGTGTTTACATCTACGGTAAAGTGACAAACTAGGTATACTCTTTTTCTTATTATTTTAATCGCGCTATCCCTTTACACCATTTGACATGTCTGAGGTCTGTCATCTTTGGAGCAATCTATAGTATAAAATATTACTTATTAGCAAGGAAAGGGTGTTTGTATAACTTAGGGCAGGGATACATTGTGACGTTTAGAGAACATTTTTATTGGGAGTTGACGCGTAGGAAATTTGAAGTTTCCTTAATCTTTGGATTGATTGCTACTTATCGTCACAAGATTTTTTCCTCCTTTTCTCTGTATCTCTCGTATATTTCTGTTTCAATGATCGTAAGAAAATATGTCGAGTATTGAGCGGCGTGCAGTAGGTAGGTAGTCAGTAACCCGCAGATGCGGTGCGGGTCGAACATCGAACTATTTCCCGGTCGACGTGCCGGGGTCAAGCACAGAGATACTGTGCTTTGTAGCTCAAGTGGGGCTTTACGATATATTATTATATGACTATTACGTGGCAACATTTTATTTTATTGCCACAGATACGTTAAGCTGCACTATATTCTTTAAACTCATACAATGCCTCAAAGTTGCCGATACTGGAAACATGACGTCGTATACACCTTTGAGAAAGGACACGAGAATTCCATTAAAAATATCCAAATAGGGCGGGGAACGGGGCGGGATACGTTACGTGAGTGGACCGTCATCAACCTTGATCAGTGCCAACGATATACGCTGTGAAGGTGCATACATGCTGTTTTATAATCCCTACTAATATTATAAATGTGAATGTAAGTTTGTTTGTTACGCTTTCACACGAAAACTACTTAACCGATCATCATGAAACTTTGTACACATATTCTTGGAGGAGTTAGAAGTAACATATCCTATGTTACTTCTAACTCCTCCAAGAACCTTTTATGAAAAATATATATATACAAAGCGAAGTATGTATGTTCCCTATAGACTTCGAAACGGCTGGACCGATTTCGATGAAATTTACAGGGATTGTCCAGATTGGCACAGCGGGTGTTCCTGTGTTTGGTAGCGATCGGATCAACATAATTAGTGGCACCCGGGCGAAGCCGTGGCGTGTTACTAGTATCTTATACTTTTAACAGATCCCACAAAAGTTGAAGTTAGGAAAACCAAGGACGGATTTTTTTATAGCTGGAGAATCAGACGTTTAAGTTATCCATCGGTGGTAGAAGCATGTTAACAAAAAGAGAGTAACAAACATATATCTATTGCTAAAGTGAGTGGCAGTGTTAGCGGGGGACGTTCCATGAGAACTTATATCGATCAGATTAGTGACGTATGATATATGGTTTACTCGTTATCGACGAGCAAGTATTTGTAGGTGCATGTATTTTACTTTTAATCCATACGAGGTTATGAGAAGTAGGTGAAAGCTACATGGTTATCAAATGCCGATAATCAAAATACCGTAGTTTGAAATTGAGGTTCTGTCTCTTGAACTTGTAAGATGACAAGCATTAGATAAAGAATATTGTCAACGAATTGAGTAATGAAGCTGAGAATAGCGTTCAGCGTCATCCCAAAAAGGATAATGGTGGGTCTGTAATAAATTTAGTTGTACCCGATTTTAGGGGACGGGTGTGTTATTGTCGCGCCGCTACAATACGAGGGCCAATTGAGTTGGCAATAAAAGTTGTCTTTACATTCTCGCTTATTGAGCTGGTAACAGTCGACCGAAATGAAATAATACACGGTCATTCAGTAAAGTTTCAACAGTTCCTTGAAAATATTGATCATTTAGAAAGGATGGGATCGAGTTAATGAGGTTATGAAGAAATATTTGCTATGGGTTTGCCTTGAAATTAAATACTCACGCAGATGCGATTGGGAAATACTTAAACTGATCCTGAGCACTTTTAATAAATGGATCAAAACACAAAGCTTTTTAATAAAAAAAAATTATGTCTATAAAAACCCTTTTGTTTTTAAATATCTCTTGTGTAATGTTTGAACGCAATTAAAACGACCGTCACTCGTGGATATTCGTTTATTATTGACAAATGACATTTGACACATCGCGTAGGTGTGGACATAACAGAAAATTGAAAACTGAGATACGATCAAAACTAGAAACCACAAAGACTTTAAAGTCTATAGTAATTGCCAATTATCTATTATTAAATTACGATGTATCCAAAACCAGTTATAAATTATTTTCTGTAAGTGTTATCGAAAGCAAAGTTTAGCTTTGATATTGTGGAGTCATTATCTTCAGTGTGTATAAAACTTTGTAAGAACAAATTTGGCATCGAATCCCCTTACGCATTCCTCCATTCAAATCCTTAATAGCGGCAGCAATATAGTGAAAAGGATCCGTGACAAACGATATCGGTATTAATTCAACCGGATTTAACGCAAACTGTCATATGCAGTTGTCATATTTGTTCATAATTTCATCCGTAGATACTAAAGGCAAAATCATAAAAATACGATTAAAAAGCTATGTTGAATGTTTATCGCACGCGGTCACACCCTGAATTCGATCGGTTCAACAGTTAAGAGTAAGCAGGTGATGCAATACGACACGGGATTCTGGCGGATAACCATGAAGGCGGAAGGAACAACAGACTGCCGGTCAGTTATACGTAACGGTGAGCCTGGCGAGAAGAGATGCGCCCGACCAATCACAATCAACATATTTCACTATTTGACCATTGATATCGTAATGCAGGAAGTAATTTGTCCTCGAATCGAAACGAATTTTATTATTGCAAAATCTTGGGTATCACGAAATTGTCTGGTTGTTGGAATAATTTTCCATGTTACATCATCAGTAACGCTTAAGGATACCCAATTCAACCACATCAAAGTATTAAAGTTCCTGAACTCTGAATTTATATGTAAATCCCTTATCAAATATGAAATTTGTTGCTAATATTGCATCGGAGCACTTAGCAGTAAGAAACATATATGTATTTTAAGCCCTCGCGCCATAAGCAGGTTTACGGGAGAGTATATGGACTCATCGATTCATACTCGAGCTACATAACAAAAAACTTGAGACTGATGACGTCACGGCGAAGTTCTTGTACAGTGTACAAAAAAGTCTATTTAGAGAACATCTAAGGAAATTAACGAACACAGACGAGCATTCGGCTAGATAAAATGCAAACTTATTTATTGGTAAATCATATTCTTACAATGTCTTTCTGATTGGCCTGAGTTTTATTATTAGAAACTAAACAGATTGTATATGAGAAATGACAACCAACATTTTAATGTAGTTATTAATTTAAATTTATTTTTGGATTTAATTTGGAGTGGAGTGCCTCCATATCTAGACACGGCTTATTTGAATAATAAACAAACGAAGACATGAAATTAAAGTGTATATTAATTACAGTTGTTATAAATAATTAGTCCCGTTTGAAACAGTAAGGCAGTCGATGGTTTGACGACGCGTATCGCTGTGCGTACCATATAAATACTATTCACCATAGACATCAGGATGACTGCCGGAAAGTATATATATCAAAATGGTCGTGTAAGTCCGTCACGTCGAAGTTGGCGGGCATTGTCTACGGTGCGGCCACGCAGCGCCAACGCATACGTAACGTCCGTGTAGCATCTCTCTAGTTTGAACTGTGAAATCGATTAAAATTTTGTGACTTTTGTTTCGATTATTTTCAAGTAATATTCTAAGACCATCATGTTGCTTACCCTGCCAAAATAAGAATGTTATATTTGGATAGCTAACTGGCTATAGTATTGTATTACGTGTTAGTATGTTTTTGTGTAATCTTCAACTTGTGTCTATAAAAACAAAGACATTGTAAAAAAATACATTGTCAAGGTTCACAATGGTTTAAGGTTAAATTTGGAGACCTCGAACACTCCCGTGACGTCATCGCAGATTTCTTGTACCTTTAAAAAAAGTTTTTAAAAATACCTAAGACCTCCGGATATCGCGTCATAAACTCCGCCTTAGTTTGAAGAACTTCCACTCTCGTTTGGCTGTCGATAGGATCTTCCAGCATGGAAAACACCACAGCGCCCAAGATCAAGAACAGCACGTAGAAGAAGATGTACAGAACCAAGAGGCACGTCGATCTGGCTTCTCCGAACATTCTAGAAGTCGCTAGAAGCGGCTGAAACGGTGGGTTCTCAACTTCATACAGGACCTCACGTTCCACTACCATCTTCTTCTGGTATGGGAACAGTCGGCTGTGGACCTTCATATCGTCTTCGCTGGGGGATGTGCTCATACTGCCGTAGGACTGGACTCGAGTGTACTTTGGGCTATCCATTTTGACTATAACATCTATTCAACACTTATAAATTGTCAAAGATTGATAACTAGAAACTGTGAAATAGACCCGATTTATTTCACGGCGACAAGTTCAACACTTACGCTTGTTTTGTTAGATCGTTAAGCAATTATTCAACAGTGGAGGGGTATGTTATTTGTCAACTGTATTTAAAAAATCTTTTAGGGTGATTCTGATGGAAGAACAACGTCGATACATTAAAATCACAACACTTCATTGTATTTCATTCTAGAATACATTTAAATTTTAATATTGCTAAGGTAACCGACACCACTAGTTGGCACACATCCGCACGTCACGGAGTCCAAAACACGACTCTGTTCTGTTTGTAACGTACGTCGGACGCGCGTCGCCGCGCCTCCTAGATTCACTTGTCCTTAAACTAGTTTTTTGCTTTCTCGTTTTATTTAATTGAACCGGTCGACAGCCAAAAGCCGTTATAGGGCGTAATGGGGCCCTCGCATAACAGTTGCACAATACATTCTTACATATTAAATTTATAGTGTTATTTACGCTAGCTTTAATAAACTCTGTCTACCCTAAATAATAAATTGAAATTCGCGAAAGATTTTTTAATTCACGGTTTTATTAAATATTTTTACGTAATTTTAAAAGGACTTAAATTATAGTTTATTGGAAACAAAAAAGATACTAACGGCAATAAAACTCAAATCTAAAACGTGCTAAGAACTATTAAATTACTCAAAATAAATTATCATTCACCACTAAATATTGAGACGATGACGAGGATGTATGCGTAGATGTATGTATGTATGAATGTAGAAGAAGCAAGAGAGCCAGAGATGGCGCCAAATGGAAATCATTCATCTCTGTCTACCCCTTATTTAAAATAACATAATAATTAAATTATCTTTTTTATACATTTTTTATTGATTCATTGCGTGATTGTCGACGGTAATAACTCAGTGCTTGTTGCCAGGTTGCAACTTTAGATATTTCCTGCTTACATTCCATAAAATGTTTGCACTAAGTAAACAAACATTTTTATTAATAGGGATTTTTTTTAGTTTATTAGGGTAAACACTACATAGTGTCACAGATACATTACACCTGAGTTAACCTTTTTTGTGAGGTCACTGTTTGCCTAGAGGAGGCATTTACAGCTACACCGGCGGCAGGGCGCTTAATCTACGCCTCTTTAAGAGTAACTAAGCTCGAGGTCTCCCTCAGTAGAGGAACCCTCAGCTCGGGCTGTTACTTTATTATTACAAAATTGGGAGGCCGCCGAGCTCGTAGGTCGCTTCGGTCGACGCTCCATGGAGAAACTCGGCTCAAGGGCCCCCGAGTTGGGATCTCGGCTTGGGCTGTCACTCATTACGCGTTTAGCATTCCGATTCGAGGGTGCCCGAGAGGGCCGAGCCTCGGCTCGATCTGTAGTTTTTATCGGATTACATGAGTTAACTGTGACAACAACTTGCTAGCAATTGCATGCAGCATTGCTAGCAACATTTGCCACAATTAGACATGACGTAATGTCACTAATAAATACACTATTTAATACAAAAAGTTAAATGGAATTGGTCCCACGTACGGTGTGGCAATTTATTTAATCAATTATTTTTGACAATACCTAATAATCGAGTTATTTAAATTAAATTATTTAATTTACCTCGTGGACATGCTCATTATATTCCTGCAGGCGTTTTAAATAATCAAGACTTGAGTATTGAAATAGTTAAAAATTCACGACCGATTTCCTTAAAAACCGAAGAATATCAGATTTGATTTATCACCAAAAACCAACACGGGTTAAAAATATAAAAATATCTAGTGAACAACCTACGAATTATTGCAAAATTGACAAACGACATTTAGCCGAATCTATTAATATTTCACAGTTAACACTCGAGGGGGCTTGAAAAAATGTTTTTCTCGATTGTTAGACATGATATGGGTTGCTATTTACACTGACCACGATAAGACTTAAAAGCTAATTACGGTATAATCACAAGTTAGGATGTAAAACATTTCACTGTTTAATAACTATGTAATAAGCGAAATAGATTCTGTTCGGCGACTTTGTTTTCGTCGGACTCAGACACTACTAACAGATTTCCATAGAAATCACTCAGTGAGTGAGAGACGGAGTGCCGTCTACTGGTGAAACGGAGTAGCTCATGAGGAGCGCTTAGAACCTATAAAATAAAATACGCGCTGATGCCCGCAAAATATCCGCGTATATAATTTGAAAAACACAGCTTGCGTTTTGAAATAGTTTAACAATTAAAACATCAAATGAAGATCACGTTTCAAATAAATAAATAAATATGCGCTCATGCCCATAACAATGTGGGGTAGGCAGAGATCATGGATTTCCATTTGGCATCCTGGCACACCTCTCTCGCTTCTTCTACATTCATACATCTACGCATACATGCTCGTCGGTTATGGGTGCTCCGTATATCGCCCTTTTTAGTAAACCACTAATCTGATCGATATAAGTTCTCCTAGGGCGTCCCCTACCAACACTGCCACTCACTTTTGCATCATAAATTTGTTTTGTTATTCTCTCTTCATTCATCCTTTCAACATGCCCGAACCACCGAAGCATACCTTTCTCAATTCTAATCACAACATCAACTTTTAAGCCACACTTTTCCCGTTAAACGCTATTTTTAATTTTATCATTCAATGTCACGCCTAACATACTTCTCAAGGATCGCATCTCAACAGCATTAACTCTACTAGCATGCTTTTCCTGCCAATCCCAGCTCTCACTTCCATACATCACGCTTCACAAGTAATTAATTCGTTTCATTACGTACTTTTAAGACTTCATTAGCAACACCAACGACGCGGAGTTCAAGCGACCCGAAGCGATCTTTTGACAACAACTATCCCTTACAGTGGGCTTAAACTATGTATATACTGGCGTATAGACTTGTTGTTATACAAGATATCTCTCTGAAAAATCTGAAACGACAATATGTTTTGAGAGAATGTTTCCGCAGTGTAAACGGTTAACAATACATTCGGTATTAAGACCATGACGTATCGTCATGTTAGCAGTTTACTGCGATTGATTTTACGCCGCTTAATAAATTGCTACGTATGTGTTCCTTATCATGGGCTTGTTGAGTCGACAATATTTCAAATGGCAACCGAGAATTGGCGCGAAACAAATGTATTTATACAAAATAAATAAAGTGATTGGAAAAATCCAATATCTGTTTCGCTCTACACGACACAGATCCAAATACCATCCACACCATTTTGCGCGGTTTCCGCGCTACTTTCTGTCTTTTCGCGTGGAAATCTGCCTCAGCTAAACAAACGATGACATCATATCTATGCGCTCTAGAAGTAAACATATTTGTTTACTTCTAGAGCGCATAGATATGACATCTGCTTATCAGCAGAAGTCTACTATTGTTATAAATTTATTCGTTCTTCTTGGAGTCTTAAGTCTCCAAATCATACCTTGCCCTGTTCCCACTCATGTGGGGTCGGCACAGTATTGTAGTCCATACTGTATAGGTTTTGGCTACAGTTTTTAAGCCGGCCACTTGACGCCAAACCTCCTCGGGGATAGGTCTCTCTATGGTTATTAGATCTCCAAATGTGGGTCACATCATGGCAATTTAACAAAATTAAAAGCAAACCTGCATAAAGCGAATATTGTAAAAATATTACCTTGAATGAAAATGAAATCCTCGGATCGGTTTTCATTCAAGATGCCGAGTTTTGCGGGTACTTTACGGGATAATCGCAGTACCCGCAATGTAAATAAAAAGTGTAACGAGTGGAACCAATTATTTTCTCAATCTACCCTAGATAAGTTTAAGAAACGCACGAGATTATTTTAATATAATTCTAGGCATGTACATGAATCATGTTTTATCTACATTATTTGTTGCGATTGAATATCGGTAACCATTACGCCATATTGTCCAACGCGGCTGATAACACAGTACCGACAATGTACAATTTCCTACCGTATTATTATATTTTGTTACACAACATTATCAACAATTAATAAAAACACATTTATAGTTCAGTACGTATAACATCAGACTTGACTTGACAATTAAGGATCGATTAAGAAAATTGATCAATTAATTGACAATAAATCACGACAAACATTGCCCGGTAACCCGGCAATGTCTGTATATAGGTTTTAGTATCTCGGATCACCGGGATCGCTCCCGGAGATCGTCGGCACCATCATGGGGTTGATGGAATACGCGCTAGAAGTGGAGTTGCGGAATCGCCTCTTACAATTTCATCAGAAAGCTCAAAGTTATCTAACATTAAACCTGTTTTGACCTCATATTGTAATATAAATATAACACAAATACAAAACTTATGATAATGAACTCAAGTAAACAAATTTAATATCAGCTCAGATTACCGAGTTCTAGTGCTAACAACAAACAGATAAGACATACCTAGGACGCTCGGGTTACGCGCCATGAAGTCCTGTTTGGCACGGAACACGCTCACGCGGATATCGTTCTCGTAGGGAGACTCCAGCGCAGAGAAGACAATCGCGCCCGCTATCAGGTACAGCACGTAGAAGCAGAGGTACAGCGCCATCAGGCAGGTGAACCTCGCCTTCCCGAAGATCCTGGTGGTAGCGAATAGCGGCTGGAACGGTGGATGCTCCTCTTCGTATAGTATTTCCCGTTCCACGACCATCTTCTTCGGATAAGGGTACAGTTGGCTGTGCACGGTCATGTCGTCTTCGCTTCTGGATGAGGTTATACTCCCGTAGGACTGCATACGAGTGTATTTAGGCGCTTCCAGCATTTTGCAAGGTTTTTTAAATGATATGTAAAAATTAAAGGATTGAAAATGTATAATTAAACTTTGAGGGTATAAATTGCAGTGAATAGCAAATCGTTCAGTTCCAAAACATTATTATCGAAAAGAACACGTGAAATTAAAGTTCGTAAGTTCAGTACTAGCACTTGATTCCGTTACCAGATCGAAGTTTGAAGATCTCAACGGAGATCTGCTCGGTCAACTGTATTTGAAGAATCTCTTGGGGTGATTAGGCTCGAAGAACAAAGCGGCCACTTCGGATGTGTTGATGTGGTCACGACGCGACATTTTGATGCATTGTATATAAAGGCAATGTTTTAAAGAATTAACGGCAATCTGTCTAATGACGAGCGACGTATAACGCGCTTGGGATCCGACAGGCAACTGCACGATCTGCCACTCGACGGTAGCCGATAAAAGAATAACAATAAGGGTGCACTCACACTGTGGTAGATACCAGCTGTGAATTATTAAAACGGTATAACTTTGCTATGTTCATATGATATATTTATTTAAAAATCACAGCATCTCTCTCAAACAACTATTTGAAATTCGTATAGACTGCCGACAGAAGTAAAAAATCAAAACAGATTGAAATGTTACAATAATTTTAAAAAAAATAACAAAAATAAACTCTTTTATCCTGTACATATAAAATAATAGTAATAATGGAGATAAAGAAAGTTGTTCACATGAGACCTAACCTATAAGATGTACACCTACCACATATCAACGCGGCTAAATAAGTAACTTCAAAAAGAAATAATGTAAGTCTGACATCCTATCAACTGGATAGCAGTATCCTGTAATATTTTACTTTCAAAACATAACCTAAAATTTTTGGTCATTTCCTTTCAAAGTAAAATACCAATAAAATTATTTATTTCTACAGAATATGTTTACGATTTTTTTAAACAACTTTGACCGTGTGAACAGGCCTTATTTATAAATCTACTGTTATGCGATAATATTGTTTATAATTGATCTACTTAGCAATTACTGTAATCGATGTTACCATCTAATTTATTACTATAACCCTCATAAATTATTTAATATGAAACCTTTGTGCTGGTTAGAAATGTTATTTAATGTAATGACAGAATTTTATTGTAATTAGGACCATTGCTTTATTTATGTCGCCCGTAGGATTGTTCCACTTGAGTGGAAGTGATAGGAAGGAAGATTGATGGGTCGAAAATATATTAGTTCTCATACTGACGTCATACACAGTTCGACTGACTACCAGGTATGGGCTGCAGGAGTTTAATGTACGCAGGCCGCAAGGCACCGATTTTTGTTGGCTCCATAATTTTATACTTGTGATTACGTAAAAACTTTGACTCTTTTATTCAGGATCAAATATTTATAAGCGTTTTTTGATGGTCGAGTGGCAAATGCGCTTGGGTTAAGCGCTTTCAAGGCTAAGTCAGGCTATGTTCAGAAATACTTTATTCATTTAATCTCTTGTTGTTTTAATTGCATCGAGTTGTGTTGACACTTTCAAATCACTCGTTTCCAGTACCCGAAAATAATTTCTTTATTATTGACAAATGACGTTTATTCAACTTTCAACTTTATGTCAAAAAATAACCCCTAAATCAATGAACTGTCAATTATGAACAAACAAAACTGTTAAAATATTCGAATTAGTTACGATTAGAATTATTTGCTCATTAGAAATATATCGACAACGGCGTAATGTCCTATTGTTTAAATGAAGAATAAACACATCAATATCACCAAATTTAGAAACGTCAGTCCACAGCACAAAGGTCGCATAGCGTTCCGCTTGCTTAATCATTAATTTACTAGAGATCCGCCCGGCTTCGCCCAGGTAGCCACTAAGTAATCCATAAAGAACATCGCCTTTTATTTACTTAGACAAAAAACCACAAAATGTATCCCACGGGAACCAAAACTGGGATTAAAAGGATATTTGCTTTTTCAGACTGTAATCTATATCTGTGCAAAATTTCATCTAGTAGATCCGTTCGGTAGTTTTTGCGTGAAAGAATAACAAACATCCATATGTTCATACTTTACAAGCTTTCGCATTTATAATATTACTAGTGACCTGCCCCGGCTTTGCCGGGTACCACTAAAAATGTTGATCCGAACGATACCAAACACAGGAACACTCGCTGTACCAATCTGGACAATCCCTGTAAATTTCATCGAAATCGATCCAGCCGTTTCGAAGTCTATAGGTCTGTAGGGAACATACATACTACGCTTTTTATATACAATTTTTTTCATAAAAAGTATCCTATGTTACTTCTAATACCTCCAAGAATATGTGTACAAGGTTTCATGATGATCGGTTGAGTAGTTTTCGCGGGAAAGCGTAACAAACAAACTTACATTCACATTTATAATATTAATTAAAGTAGGGATATTATTAGGCTTTAATCTATCGATTTGACATTATCACATCTACGTAGATTCAAAGTTATAAGTTCTTAATCGAAGCTCGTTACACGATATGCTAATTAATATTATAAGCTAGCTGTGCCCCGCGGTTTCACCCGCTGTGCAATTTAATTTTACTGACTATTATCCAGCTTAAGCCGATCTCTATTTAATATGATTGTTTATATAAGTCTAAGATCAACTTATACTGGTAATATTTCATTTTAAATTTGTTTTTTTTTGTTTTATTTACATTGGGTTTTTAATTAATTTGATGGACATTTTATAAAAAGACTTAGTTGCAATACAAATTACCGCCTGTTCCTTTTGAGAATTTTTTCAGTTTCTTTGAAACAAGTTCGTAGGTTATGCATTGTTCCAAGGCTAAGAAAACTGTTATGTTTTTTAAAATAAACTGCACGCCAAGTTTAAAAAAAAATTAAGGCATTTTAGTGGAAGAAAATATTAAAATAATATCGTTTCGCGTCTCGCATCTTTAAATTTGGACCAATAATTTGTGTTTTAATATCGTTTAATGTTTAATCGTATTTATAAATCATAAAACATGAGATTTGAATTGATACATTCTTTTTGAAAAAAGTAACAATTGTGATAACTCAAAAATGGTTCACTTTCGCATAGTTCGTATGGGCGTGACAACATTCCCTAAAACAATGAGCATAGAATAACAATGAACAAGCCGATCATGCACGACAGCCAGAGCGTAATACAGCGATGAGTCATGCCTCTAAGCACGCTCGGCTTGATTCGGTTACTCTCGGGACACCGATCGTAACGGGACAATGAGTGATACATTTTTGCGAATGCCTCCTAGCGTTACCGATGTATAAGACGTTGTCACGTCAAAATTGTACTACTTTCAAACTGAAACAAAGTAATGTAGTGTGAAATAATAGCTACTGTTTGGCAGTTAACAACTACGACTACTTGCCTGAGACGCTCGGATGGTTGTTGACGAACTCCATCTTAGTTTTCTCAATGTGATCTTCCATCTCGTGTTCCAGAGGCCCTTCGATCGCTTGGAACACCGACGCTCCTGGACATAAAATAAAATTTTTTGTAATAACATTTTTTTTAGTTCGGGGGGGAAGACAGGGTTATGTGAGGTTAGTCACTAAAACCCCTTCGGTGGCCATCCTCGAGTGCGTTTTTGGGGGCTCCAGGATCTCCAGTGGAACGAACCGGTGCCTGCACTGAGCTTACCGCGCGGCCTTGGGGATCTAGCGCTCTCCTTTGGCGTTTCTCGTAACGTATGTTGGACGCAAATAATAGCCTAGACCACCCAATCAAGATAGAAACCCGCAACAAGTTGTATTAAAACTTAAACATGTCAAAATGCCACCGTTATTTTGTTAAATTAATTGCCAATTTATTTCTACAGTATTACTATACGTCACAGTAGACCATTACAATAACGCCTGCAGAATCAAAGCCACCCACGCAATTCGAACAACATCATTGCCGATGAAATTCGCCAGGCGCTTTCGATCGTAAAATGGAACAATGGAAAGCAAAGTTATTTATAAACTTCAGCGTGGGCGCTTTAACCTTTATATTAAATTATGTTCGTATGTTATTCGACACGGATTACAATAGCTATTCAATAATATATTTTGAATTGGATATATAAATAACGAATTAAAATAAGCGAAAAGCGCTTGTTTTAATTCGCTCAATAATACAATCATACTACACTTTTGTTATATCTGCACGTAAAGTACACTCCTGACAGATTATAGTGTAATTTAAAATAGATTTCAGCGTCCAAAGTAAACGAAAAATGTTTATTTTACTTCTACCAACTCTAATAACATCTAAGCGGACATTCGAATGCTTACTAGCGAATTTTCCGGTGTAATTTCGTCCAACTTAAAAGATAGGATAGTTTTGTTTAGTCCTCCCCGTGCGAAGCCGGGGCGGATCGCTAGTTTTAATATAATTGAACGATTTGCAGGTTCGCAAAACGATCAGCGCCGCGCTGGAAATGAAATTCTTTTAAATATTTTTACTTAAAGTATTACTATTTAGATGGATTAGCAAACATTTAAGAGCTCTTCAAGAATATTCAAGTTTACTTTGAAAACCCGTTACATGAATATTATATGAATTCTCAAAAATGTTCTCGCATTTTTCTCTTTAATAAATAAGTTACCGGACCTCGATCTAGTTCTCCGGTTTGTTTAATAGTGAATTACACAGATTTTTTTTGTGACTGAAAGGTCACTGTTTGCCTTGAGGAGGCATTTACAGCTACACCGGGCACGAGGCGGCAGGGCTCAGACGGCGCCTAGCCTAAGCCTCTTTAAGAGTAACTAAGCTCGAGGGCTCCCTCCGTAGAGGGAACCTCGGCTCGGGCCGTTACTTTAATATTATTACCGGATTGGCCATTACACAGAATTATAAACTTGTCTTTTATTTGAAATCAGATTCGAGCGCCACGACGGTTGCAGCCGGCACTACAGCACGACGCGGACAATGTCGTTACTTACCCATAGACAAGAGCGTCGTGACGCCCGCGAGTCCAAGCAGCAGGCAGTGCGATGCGGCGCGGACTACTTACCCATAGACAAGTAGAGGGCCATAACGGCTGCGATCACCAGCAGCCGGCAGTACGGTGCGACGCGCGGGTCGGTAAAGCAGCCCGGAACTATCAGCCTCATGTCTGTCGACAAATACATCACAATGAATGTTTCAAATCAACCATCGTCATCAAAGCGTAAGTTAATAATTCCGTCATCCCGTAACTTTGACCGATCTGGTCAAAGTTACGGGAGCCAATATCAATTCATTTTGCGGCCTAGCTACGCTTCGTCGACCTGTAAGCATGTGTCCGGCCTATTGGCTCTTAAGTTTTGCATTTCTTAGGGCTATGTGTGTGTGAGGTTCGGCTGCGAATCATTTCTGATGGGATACCGCAGAGAGACCACCTTTCATGAGAAACATCAATTCGTAATCCCTGACTACCCCTATAGGTCACGGGTGTATAAAATCCCCAGATACTATTTCTTTTATCATTTATATTTGTACATTTCACAAGCAATATTGTGTAAATATATTCTCATACAAATATGAGATGGACTTATTAGATTACACGCTTAGTCACTCGACTCAAGACATATCTTTATAGATAAATAGAATTGAAGTGTCTGTATGTGTCAAAATAAAATTTCCATACCCAATGCACATGACGTGTTTACGGTTTTTATAACTGGTATACATTTTTTTAATTTTGTCTGTCTATGTGCCTGTTACGGGTAACCCTCGAAACGGTTGAATCGATTTTTGCATTTCACTGGAAGATAGATAATATTGTAAGGAATAACATAGGCTAATTTGCAAATGAATCAACGACAATTGTCGATTAAATTAAATAACATGGCGGGTGAAACCGCGGGGCTTAGCTAGTACATAATAAGATTCGCCGGGCGTCGCGCGGCGCCATCTCCCATTACTATTCTCGTCACGCACCGTCGCTACGAGACACATCGATACTTGTTGAAAGCATCCATTAAATTTTGATGGAGCGGCTTATCAATGTGGTTTCGGCATAGTTTCACGTATAATCCTACTAAATGTTCCCTATGATGTTAATCTTCGCGGAATTGGTAGAAATCTATTGTGTTAATTTTATTAATTCCGCCGCCCCGACTTCGCCCGGGTACCATTAATAATGTTGATCCGATCGCTACCAAACACAGGAATGTGCCAATCTGGACAATTCTTGTAAATTTCATCGAAATCGGTCCAGCCGTTTCAGAGTCTATAGGTCTATAGGGAACATACATACTTCTCTTTTTATATACTATTTTATTTCATAAAAACTATCCTATGCTACTTCTAGTACCTCCAAGAATATGTGTTCATAATATTAGTAGTAAAGACCTTAAATCGGCTACGAATTCATGCTTTGATCTCATCGATTAATGTTGCCATATTATAAATTTTTCTTACTACCACTTTTTTATACAATTTAAATTAGTCGGATTATATTTCATAGATCTAAGCAAGTTGCTTAGTTTTATTAGTTCGAATTAATTTTTCTTTAAATAAACCCTCAGGACTATTTTGATAATACGATCAATTTAAACAATCCAAGCAAAAACGATTCTACAATTTTATATGAAGTATCAATAGCTTTTATCCGGATGTTTTATTTTTTGTCAACAATGCCTATTTTATTTAATAAAATAAGAAATGTACCAGCGGGTACGGCTTTATGATTGTAGCAAGACAATAGAATCCATTACGATTATCCCGCCCTTCCTGGCGACTTCGTGGCTATTGGTCGACGGACGCTGAACGCCAATATACGAGTACGTGGATTGTGCTTAGTATCATACGAACAGAATTGTTCATCCTGGTCGAAGGACATGTCTTCAACTTTCAAAGACCCCGAAGCAAGGCGTTATGCATTTTTATTTCAAAATCGCGTGTAATTGTCATTCGTGTATTGCTTTTTGACATGTCACTGTCAAATACACTAAATGATTAAAATTAATATTTTTTTTATATTATATATATAAATCGGTCAAAAACGTCGTATGTTGTAAATTAAGTGGCGCAATTAAAATAATAAGAAAAAGAGGACGGCCAGTGTCTGTCACTTAAATGTCAGCACATGACGTAAATTAAAGAAAAAACGCTCCAATTGGGTCGGAAATTTATCAGCTAAATCCTGATAATTTGAATTGTCTTTTTAATTTTATATACATAAAGTAGAATCTCAAAGCATTTGGTGCAATATTTTAGTTTCTCTTGAAAACTTACACGATGTCCACGACCAGTTCGTCAAGACTGCAAGGACACAAGAAGAAGAATGTAAGGTTAGCGAGGCCTCCCCGAACTGGCTCTTACCCTGCCGGCCGGAATTCAGAGCGAAAAAACACCTTAACACTTAATAATGCAACCCAACAATCCTTTGACTGCAGATCCTGATGCAGGTCTTTGGATAGGGGTGGTCACTTTTGATAGACGGTAAAATTAGATAAACGGTTCATCTAACGACTGAAATCCCCCTTCCACATAGAATTGTGGAAAGTGAAAAGAAATTCATTATTTACAAACCATTATAAAACAGGTATTATTCCCATATTGTTGATAGATCCGTAATTTCAGCAGTCACCTCTTTCTTAATCATGTTACCCTTCACGCAATCCATTAATCTTAGACCTACCCCGACATATCCCTAAACACAACGTATAACAAGAACGTATATCCCTAAACACAACGAACACGTATAAAAGAGTTCAAATATCATTCTATTTATCAAAGAAACCAATGAAGTTCATTTTAATTTAATAAAAAAGTCCTTTTTCGTTTGAAGGCATTCCTACGCTTTTCCAATAAAGTGTTTGCGGCTCGTGCGACCTCATTTCTGAGCAGACCTCATCCGGTGCCTGCCTCACGTCACCTCGATATAGAAAATACTGACTGTATACAGGTTGGATCGTTGTTAATACGAAAATAGTTTAGGTTACTTCGGTGAAGTGGCTTTTATAAAACGTGCAAATAAAAGATAAGATTTTGTGTTCTAAAAGGAACAGATTGAAAATCTATTGTTAAATGTCGGGCAAAAATCAGAGTACTTTACAAAAAAACACTTTATCAACACAAGGAAATCCCCAAAATACAAGCCGAAAGGAATTGCACAATTTAAAAAATTACATTTATACGCTAACGTAATTATACTATTGAATTTAATAAATTAGTTGATATTTTATTATTATCTACATGGAAACATCTTTTTACAAGCTGGCAGCACCGTTTTACAGTATTATAATGTAACTGGCAACTGGCAAAGAGAGAGCATTTTCGGCGGGCTTTGTTGAAGAATAAAAATTAAGCTTCGTTGTTGTCAAAATTAGTATAATAACCAACGTAATATATATAGTATTGATAATCCCTACTAATGTTAAAAACGTCAATGTAAGTTTGTTTGTTACGCTTTCACGCGGAAACTACTTAACCGATCATCATGAAACTTTGTACACATATTCTTGGAGGTATTAGAAGTAACATATAGGATACGTTTTATGAAAAAAATAGTATATAAAAAGCTAAGTATGTATGTTCCCTATAGACCTATAGACTACGAAACGGCTGGACCGATTTCGATGAAATTTACATGGAATTAGTGGTACCCGGGCGAAGCCGGGGCGGGGCACTAGTACTATATAAAAGAAGATATTATTACAGAGGTGAGTTCTAAAATAGGAATTTTCTAAATTTATTCCCTAAAGGTCTACAGAAGGTGATATAAATTTATATGAACCTGTTTATTATTTTTGTATTACCCGTGCAAAGCTGATGCGGGTCGCTGGTAAATAAACAAGTAAAGAATTACCTTCGTATTGAATTAAAAATTATAATTACATTAAATTAACGCACCGGGAGAGACTTAACAATTTTGTAGGTTATAAACACATTTTAACGTTATTTTTCAAGATGAGGCAAATGTCCGCGTCGTCAACCTATCGAGGCGGATGGAGTGTTACTTGGCCTGACACGCTTTTAACGACGATCCTTCAATTAATTTAAACGTTCCTTCGGTGAACAATTTTGCTTTGCGAAAATTAATGTCATATGCTTTTAAAATTACGTTTTTTTTTTCTTGGACGAATCTTAACGGAACTACTTTGTCAAAATATAAGAAATGCTAAAAGAATCATCCTGGTAGGAACCCGGTACCATCATTCTGGTAGGAAACTCCCGGGGTTGGACGCTACCAGAGGTAGAGTCCGCAACAATAACATCTGTTGCATGATTAACTCAAACGGTGAAATACCACGACCTAACAGAAGACAGGCGTGTAGTAGAAATATTCTGCGTTTCGCTTAATAAGTGAGGCCGGGAGCGTAATTCTGGTACTCTTCCTATCGTATTCTAATTAGGAATGGATAAGTGGGAAGATAATTTGACGAGGAAGGCGATGGATAGGAAATTTCTCCGTTATATCCATTATTTGGTTCCTTTTATGCCAATTAAAGGTAGGATCTGCAACTCATTCTCAAGTCTCTTGCCTATACTTTAAATACAACCTCTCTTGCACTAACAAGATGTTCATTGATTACCAACAGGTAAAAACAATAGACAAACGTGGCGGAGGCCAAGCCAAGTGGTCTTGTTAATTTCACAGATTCAATAAAAGTAATTTTTGAAGCAAAACTTCGATTCGTATTCAATAATTTGATGGGAATCGAAAGTGAAATTCAAAGGACGCGTCATGTTTAGGCATAATTCGTTACCTGAAAGAGAAGAGAGATCTCCGTGATATTACTTTCTCGGTCACTCATACTAAATTATTATTAGTCTTTTATCCTTGAATTTAACTATCACTGCTGTATCTAAGTGTATCTGTTACTGTAGGTTGGTTTTTATTTACTCACAAGTAGTGAAATAGTACAGTGTAGGGCTATAACAAAGAACAAGTGATAAATTGGTTTCAGAAATGGCAGACAGCCGCACGAGTTTCACACCGGGCAGGTGTAAATTACTTAGACGGATTTGCCTCGTGTTAAAACATTATGTTGAAGGATTTTCTTTACTTAGCCCGCAATATCTACGATCATGTTAGAAACGTGAGTTATTTATAATTATAAATAAATAAATAAATATGCGCTCACGCCCGTAACCCAGACGGGTAGGCAGAGATCATGGATTTCCATTTGGCGCGATCCTGGCACACCTCTCTCGCTTCTTCCACATTCATACATCTATGCATGCATGCTCGTCGGTTATGGGTGCTCCTTATATCGCCCTTTTTTAGTAAGTCATTAATCTGATCTATATAAGTTCTCCTAGGGCGTCCCCTACCAACACTGCCACTCACTTTTGCAACATAAATTTGTTTTGTTATTCTCTCTTCATTCATCCTTTCAACATGCCCGAACCACCGAAGCATACCTTTCTCAATTCTATTCACAACATCCACTTTTAAGCCACACTTTTCCCTTATAACGCTATTGTTAACCCTATCATTCAAAGTCACGCCTAACATACTTCTTAAGGATTGCATGTCAACGGCATTAACTCTACTAGCATGCTTTTCCTGCCAAACCCAGCTCTCACTTCCATACATTAAAGTGGGGACTAGTACAGCATTGTGTATTGCCAGACAAGCCTTCATAGACACATTCTGACTCCTCACTACTGTACCTATAGCCCCATTCATTTTATTTCCCGCACTCACTCGTCGTTTAAATAATTAGTAAAATATATAATTTCCTCAGCGGTGCTTACACTTTTAATGTAACGCAACACACGAAATTCCGTTTCCAAGATAGTTCATAACAATAATTTGATGGGGGATCGGAAGTACCGACCTTACAATGTTAGACTTCGTACGATGTTGTTTTCGTAAATCCTGATAAATAATGATAGCCGAAAACTTGAAACAAGCGTGGGTTTAGAATCCGTTAGATTAATCTCCCTAGTACCCAATTAAAAGTTCCCCGCCCCCACGCAGTAAGTCCCTCGTTTATTATGTAACGATTAGAAGGCACGGGTTCACTCAAATTGTGTAATAACGTGACAATGTTACCGGGGGTTTCCACTGGCGAAAAACGTCTCGCGATACAAGCTTTCTCTCTGAAAAAAAACTGAGATGACAATGTGACGTGACAGTGCTTTCGGCAGTGGAAGCTCACGGTTAATGTAAATTTTAATATGTCACCAACAGAGTGCACACTTGGTCAGTTTATTATTAGACTAGGCATGGAATAAACTGTCAACGAATTGTGAACTGTACTATTCATACATCATTTGAAGTGTATTCGAAGTTAAAATGGGTACAGTAAGCTTTAGTTAAAACATAGATATGTTATGCCGCGGCGGTTTTTTTTAAGATATACAATTCCGTACATTATTTTGATCTAACTCGTAAGATAACATTATAAAATGACGGCTAAACTACAGTTTTATAATGTAAATAATGTTTTCTCTGCTATAATATCCAAGTATTATGCATAATTAACATTCCTCTTGAATTACAATGTCTATTGTTGAAAACCTCATCAAACCTGTTGCGTAGTTTAAAAAATCTAAATGAACAGACAGCGGAAGCGACTTTGTTTTATACTATGTTAAATATTAATTGAGACAAGTCCGACTTCTCACTGAATAATAATAAATCAGCCTTTTCTAGAATGTTCCCCACTGCAGGGATACAGGCCTCCTCCCCGAGAGAGGGAATGACCCGTAATCCACCACGCTGGCACAGAGCGGGTTGGTGGATGTCACATGTCTTCAAATTTGGTGGTTCTAAGAACATGCCGGTTTCCTCACGATGTTTTCCTTCGCCGTTTTTGGAGCAGTGGTGATGAAATAAATTACACAACGTAAAGCACCTGTCTGGGTGCGAACCCGCAACCTACAGTACGTAAGTCGGGGCCTAAGCCGCTGAGCCACCACTCTCAATGAATATCGAGTAGTTATTGTATTAAGGGAATATAAAAAATGGTTCGCTTCTTTCTAAACGCCATATATCATAATTTCCGCTCGAATTGAGTAAACGCATTTTCAATGGCAACATTTTTATACACACGGAAAATGGCGGCCCGTAGTCAGGCTAACTGGATTTGACAGCGAGACCTCGTTCCTTGAAATTGAATAGAACCATCGACGTTTGCGTTGTGTTAATTGAACGGACAGATGGCTCGAAGGCACATCGATGCTCTGTGTTATTTGTTAATCAAATCCATAAAAAATAAAACGTTTATACATTAAATTAAATCTATTTTTAAAAATAATTATAATGTTGATCTCTGACTCTCTGAGTCTCAATTCTTACATTTTATTCATATTTTATAGAAGCTGATCCCCGGTTTCAACCGCCGTGAAGTTTAACTTGACCAACGATAGTCCAGAGTAAGCTGAACCCTATTTTATATGATTGATCGTATAAATTTGATATTGGACACACGCACACTACTTCCTTACATTTTTATTAGACATATGTATAACATTAAAATACCTCCTTTTTTCATAGCATAAGGTGGCAAACGAGCACGCGGTTTACCTGATATCAAGTGGTCGCTACCCATAAGCATCCGCAACAAGAGTTGCAGATGCGTTGCCTACCTTTAATGGACTGAGGAAGGAATAAACAGAAAATCCCTTTCCTATTCATCCCCTCCACCGTTTAGTCCTCTTCCCCTTCCCATCCTTTCCTTATTGACAAAGGATGGGAAGGGGAAGAGGACCAGAATTAAGCCTCCGGTACCTCACTCATCAGACGAAACGCAGAACTCTACTTCACGCCTGTCTTCTGTGAGGTCCTGGTATTTCACCGGTCGAGCCGGCCAATTCGTGCAACAGATGTTGTTGCGGACTCCACTACCACTGTGTACTCCTACGAAATAAATAAAATCAAATTAATTAGAGAAATCTACTATGATTCAAGTATATTTCTTCAAAATCAGAAGTAACAATGTCTTCAAATAAGTATATATTAAGTATACATGGAGGGAAAAATATTCCCGAGGAGGGTTGGCGTCAGGCTGGTGGGCGGATGTACAAAGTTAAAACCTGTTGTACAGTGTGGTTTACGGTCATAATGTGCCGTCCCCACATAATATGGGTAAAGGGCAGAGGGATGATAAAAGGATTAAATAAAAGTCTTTCTATTTATAAATAACATGTTACAAAATAAATTTAGATTGAATGGAAAGTTCAATCTAAATTTTCAATCAAGTCTGCAAACTAGGTTGGGCGGCTTAGCGAGAGGTCACGGTATTTTGGACGCACGAATAATTTACTTTCTCTCCACTTTATTAAATCAGATTTAGTGCTTTCAAAATGGATATTAAGACTTGATAATCCGGTTGCATGGAGCGGTGGTGGCTCAGCGGTTTAGGCCCCGACGTACGTACTGTTGGTTGCGGGTTTGAACCCCGGCAGGCGCTTTACTTTGTGTAATTTATTTCATCACCACTGCTCCAAAAACGGTGACGGAAAACATCGTGAGGAAACCGGCATGTCCTAGAACCACCAAATTCGAAGACATGTGACATCCACCAACCCGCACCGTACCAGCCTTGTGGATTACGGCCCCTTCCCGCTTTCGGAGAGGAGGCTGTGTCCCCGCAATGGGGAACATTCTAAAACAGGCCGATTTATTATTATTGTTATTAATCCGGTTGAATATAAAGAAAAGGTACTGCGACGTTTATCTCTCTTTTTGTGTTTGGGTGATATTACGCCCCACTCTATACGCCTATGGTATGTCTGAAATACATATTTCTGGATAAAGAAACTGCTCTGAAAATCTTCCAGTCAAAATAACTCGCGACCTTTGGAGACCTAGGATACATCAAAGCACGGCCTTAACCACTGAGCTAGAGACTTCAAATTTGGCACAGGAATTTCTGTTATTACGTAGGCGAGCCTTAAGATAGGATTTTTTAATTCATCACTTAAAGTCTAAAGTTAAAGTTTTGTATGGAGTAAACGACGCGGCGGGGGGAACAGTGGGGTACAGATATATATACATACTAGTGACCCGCCCCGCCTTCACTCGGGGTAATTATGTTAATCTGATCGCTACGAAAATTCACAGGATCACCCTCTAGGGCAATCTGACAATTTCCAGAATATTACATCGAAATCGGTCCACCCGTTTCAGAGTCATGGAACATACAAACATAGATTGCAGCGCCATCTGCTGGTTTTATTTGTGAATCTAAACCATCGTCGAATCAACTTGAACGCATACACAAAAATTCATTCGAATCGTTTCAGGCGTTTAGGGTTCACTGTCAACACATATACAGAAGAATGTTCCCTATAAACTCCGGTCCGATCGGATTAACATAACTAGAGCGAATTCGACACAGATCACAAGTATTGTATTCTAGAATATAATAATATTAGTGAAAGATTTAAAATATCACGTAAATATCAAATATTTTTTTTAACTTTTGAAAGTATTACATCCAGACATACGTTTGAACAAGCGATCACCGAGTCACGTTGCTCAAAAAGATAATTAATAACATGTAAGTAGCTTGTTAAAACTCCCGCCTACATTCAAACATCTGGCGCACATAAAATTCAAGATAACACCAATTAAAAGTTATACGACCAGTCTGAAGGGTCGAGCGACGCGTGACTCGACAACTCACTCCTTAGGTGTTATTAGCATTTCACAAGCTCAGTTTGCGTGTCATTATTCCACGAGTTTTAAGTATGTCCTGCTCTTTCTGGAATATAGAAATATGTCGAGTAGAAACGATTCTAGAGGATTGGTAGCGTGGCCTTTCCCCTATTTACTTGTATGCATGGGCGTACTCAGGCTTTGGCACAGGGGTTGGGGGGAATGAGATGAGAAAGAAAGAAGACATTTCATGTGTACTCCACACAACCCCCACAGAATATCTTGCTTTATAAGTAGTCAACTAAATAAAAATATTAATTGTAAAAAAATAATTAAATTAATTAGAAATTTATTTGACAAGTAATTTTCTTGAATCTCCAGCAAAACGTCTTATGACGTCTACCGTGAAAGAACCATACCAAATTGTAGAAATACCACGACCTCAAAGAAAACAGGCGTGAAGTAGAAGTACTTTGCGTTTCCTGATAAGTGAGGAGGTGCCGGAAGCCTAATTTAAATCCACTTCCCCTTCCCGTTCCCGTTCCTCATAAGGATAGGAAGGGAAAGGGAAGAGGATTGGACGGGGAGGGGTTTAACGGGGAAAAAGAATTATCCTTTTTCCTGTCCTCTGTCCAATAAAGGTAGGCAACTCAGCTGCAACACATTTGCTTGTTGCGGATGTCTAAGGGCAGCGCTCACTTAACATCAGGTTCCGCTTGCTTGTTTGCCACCTTGTCACATAAAAAAACCACTTACAATTTTTTAATGTACATTTAACCTGTCGTCAATCATTTTTGATCTCAGGCATAGTTTTACGCATCTGAGTGTACTGTTAACATAATTTCTGCTACGATCTCGTAGCGTTGATATCTCTATTGCGCTTTGATTCACGTTATTTAATTAATAATGCGATTATTTTTGATATGTGATTTTCATTTTTGTGTAGTGTGTGTGTGTTAACAAAATATAAAGTTAAATGGCAACACCGGCCATATTTGCTATTTAAATGTACGTTGGTTAAATTAATTTACCAACTCCCTAATACCCCCTGTCACACACTTGTTTACCTGTAAACCGAGCGCCCGTAAAATGTAAATCAAATAAATAACACAACAAATTGCCAGAGTAGAGACATCGAGCGAAGACGCGATCGAAACATTGCTGCGATAATTTAGAATCGATCCAGTTTCAAGGTCGCGACAAATCGACACAATGATCGTTTCAGATGTCACCTTTGTATAAACTTTGAGGTTATGTTAGGTATGTTGTTTGTGGCGTGAAGTAATCTATCGCTTACAGCCTACGATTATATACCTAGCAATAAAACTACTTAGTAATACAGAATATTAAACTTCTGTTTTTTGTGTCTGACTTTGCCTAGCATCTAGTTACACCGGGCTCGAGGCGGCAGGGCGCCGAGGGCGCCTAGCCTATACCTCTTTAAGAGTAACTAAGCTCGAGGGCTCCCTCCGTAGAGAAAGTCTCGGCTCGGGCCGTTACTTTATTATTATTACCGGATTGGGACGCCGCTGAGCTCTTAGGTCGCTTCGGCGGACGCTCCATTGAGTGACTGGACTCAAGGCCCCCGAGAGGGGACCTCGGCTTGGGCTGTCACTTATTACGCGTTTAGCATTCCAATTCGAGGGTGCTCGAGAGGGCCGAGCCTTGGCTCGATCGGTAGCTATTATCAGATTAGTAGAATATTAAACAAGCTTTAATAAATATTCGTAATAACATTTTTACGAACAACATACTTCAAGGAAGCTGTAGCGATAAAGAAACAAAAGAGAAAGAGGTACAGTTAGAGATATTTATACTATTGTCTTCCTGTAAGACGTGCTGCTGATGCTCTTACAGGAAGACTGTAAAAACTATAAAACCGGAGCTACATTAAAAATTAATAGCGCCCGCTCTAAATGCTACGTAGGTTTATCGGTAACAGCCGTGGAGTTCATTTGTGGCTGGTTTATGTTGACGTCACAGCCCCGCATCGATCCGTCGAGACGGCTCCGTTGAGCGCGACGTGATTGTCAAACGAGTTTGACAGCGTGAACGAGTTACTTGGTACTATACTTTCATTTTATTTTTTTATGTAATACTAGTGACCCGCCCCGGCTTCGCCCGGGTACCACTTATGTTAATCCGATCGCTACCAAACACAGGAATGTACCAATCTGGACAATCACTAAAAATTTAATCGAAATCGGTCCAGCCGATTCGGAGTCTATAGGGAACATACATACTTCGCCTTTTATATACTTTTTGTTCATAAAAAGTATCCTATGTTACTTGTAGTACCTCGAAGAATATGTGTACTAAGTTTCATGATGATCGGTTGAGTAGTTTTCGCGTGAAAGCGTAACAAACTTACATTCACTTACATTTATAATATTAGTAGGGATAGTAGGGATGAACTATATTAATAGTATGAGCTTATGTGAAATTATAATGACTACTGATCGCCTTGTTGTGTGAAATTGGACCAATTTTCAAGTTAAACCTTTAACGTCAATCGCCAAAGCAATGAGTTTTTTAAGAAGTTTTAAGATATTATAAATGCGCTAGTTAGATAACATCACTTAGTTAGTTAGATAACATCACTTGTGTTGAACATCCATCGGAACATTTTTGTTGTTAATATATTATATTATTTTACTTCGAGGTAGCTTTTTAACTAAAATCGCTCTTTATATTTTTTTTTTTGTATAACAATAAATATTATTATTTATTTGTCTTTTTATTATTCTTTTTAGTTTAGAATTATAGATATATCTAAGTATTTTTCCACTCAACTTGTATATGTACGACAATTGTTTGTTTATTTATTTATTACTGCTGCAACTGACGCACTGACGCACAGGCTTTTGCAGAATACCAGCGCTTATTTCCTCCACAGGTAATAAGCACATAGCTGAGCAAAGGCCTTATCCATTCAACATTGCAACACTTTGTAACACGTGTTTGTTCTTTCTTTTAATTTTGTTTATTTGTATTTTGTTTTTTTTTTTTTGCCTTTTGTCATTTTGTTCGTTTTTTTTTCAATTGTTTTAAGATGTAATTACTTTATCTTTGTTTATCAATTTTATAAATTAGTGTGCAATTTTTTTTTCTTGAATGGATTAAATGATTTATTATTATTATTTTTTGTTTTCAAATGTTTTCTCCGTCTGGTTGGGTATGAATATATTACAATACATTACATAAAATAAATACATGATTAAAATATATACAAAATAGAGATACTATAATATAACATATAATATATACAATATATAAATACACAGATAAGTAAATCCCAACCAGACGGGATTCCCTCGGCAGGGGAGACCAAACGGCCGAGGGTATTATTATTATTATTATTATTATTATTATATTCGTTGCTTTGTTTATGGTCTACCATAGAAGACAACAGACGTGCCAAGCCCAACTGATGTAAAGTGCTGCGACCCATCAACTATCGCAACATTCAGATGATGCCATTAGAACAGGGGTTGACAGGTTAATAAGAGAACTGGGACTATCATCCTAACGCCCGATTTGTGAAAGGCTGATCAAAGGAAAAATTAACTGTTAAATGTTATTGGAGTTGCTAGAAGCATTATCAACTTTTTCCTTAACAAATAAACTCGATTTGAACTTGACAGAGGTGTTAGTTGCATTAAAATTTGACAAACCTTTCAGTAACGAAAGACTGTAATAAATTCTTCAAAACCTTGAGAAAAATAAACAATGGTAATCCTTTCAAAAGAGGATTGCAATAAAATTCAAACGCTTATTGTGTTTTCATACAAAGGTTTTAACTCCTGGGTACACCTCTCCGTGTAATCCGGGTAAAGTTAATACCGCTGTCGCCGCCCGCCCCCGCGCCTTGTTAACACGGACAGGTATATACGTACACACACATCCAATTTCAAGTTCGCATTTCATCGTTTTTAAACGAATTAATTGAATTTCTCTTATAGATTTCGACTCAGTCTTTCATTTCTATACATTAAATTTGTTTTATTTTCCATTTATCAACCTCAAGACTTTTAGCAATTGACTATTAACAGTCATTTAAATCATTTCTTTACAAACATGCACAATCATTACTCGATGTGATTATCTGACGCCAAAGTTCTCTTGCAAAATAAATCGTGAATTGTGTATTACTTAACATGTATCCAACCAATAAGGAATCTTGCTATTATTATAGCTATTTATTTAGAACACTGTTAGAACATCGTAGACTGACTGACTACGACTGACTGACTATCAATGACTAACCACGACACGGTATCGTAGCCGATTGTCGTCGACTAATCGGCGTCTATGCTTTTGGTCTACTAACAGCTACGATACTACGATTATTTATTTAGACACTGTAAGAACATCGTAGACTGATTGACTAGGGCTGACTGACTACGACTGCCTAACTACGACTGACTGGCTATCACTGACTGACTACGACACAGTATCGTAGCCGATTGTCTACGAACAACTACGATACTAGGATTATTTATTTAGACACTGTTAGAACATCGTAGACTGATTGACTAGGACTGACTGACTACGACTGACTGGCTATCACTGACTGACTACGACACAGTATCTTAGCCGATTGTCTACGAACAACTACGATACTACGATTATTTATTTAGACACTGTTAGAACATCGTAGACTGATTGACTAGGACTGACTGACTACGACTGACTGGCTATCACTGACTGACTACGACACAGTATCGTAGTCGATTGTTTACGAACAACTACGATACTACGATTATTTATTTAGACACTGTTAGAACATCGTAGACTGATTGACTAGGACTGACCGACTACGACTGACTGGCTATCACTGACTGACTACGACACAGTTTCGTAGCCGATTGTCTACGAACAACTACGATACTACTATTATTTATTTAGACACTGTTAGAACATCGTAGACTGATTGACTAGGACTGACTGACTGGCTATCACTGACTGACTACGACACAGTATCGAAGCCGATTGTCTACGAACAACTACGATACTACGATTATTTATTTAGACACTGTTAGAACATCGTAGACTGATTGACTACGACTGCCTAACTACGACTGACTGGCTATCACTGACTGACTACAACACAGTATCGTAGCCGATTATCTACGAACAGCTACGATACTATGATTATTTATTTAGACTCAGAAATGATGTGATCCGCAGTAGAACCAAGATAACCGACATTGCCCGAAGAATTGCAAACCTTAAGTGGCAATGGGCCGGACACATTGCGCGCAGAACGGACGGCCGATGGGGCCGAAAGGTCCTAGTGTGGCGGCCACGTACAGGTCAACGCAGCGTAGGTAGGCCTCCACACGATGGACCGATGATCTGGTCAAAGTTGCGGGAGCCCACTGGATGAGGGTGGCAGAGGATCGATCTTTGTGGCGATCAATGGGAGAGGCCTACGTCCAGCAGTGGACAAATATCGGCTGAGACGACGACGACGGCAACGAGAACATCGTAGACTGATTGACTAGGACTGACTGACTACGACTGCCTAACTACGACTGACTGGCTACGACACAGTATCGTAGTCGATTGTCTACGAACAGCTACGATACTACGATTATTTGATTTGAAATACGCGAGATGTTTTAACTAAAGAGTTCATTTATAATTAAGTTATTTATTTAAATATTTAAGTTAGTCCAGATATTTAAACTTTTATTAAAACTGTTTTGTAAACTGCGCCGTGTCTGAATAAAGTGAGTATTGATTACGTTATGTTAATATTTTCAATATTTCCACAATAGTTTTTATAAAACGCAGTTCTCTCCAACCGTACAGCGTCTGAAGCAAACACACACAAGAATACAGTTTGAAAAATAATTATGTATCTCGCGGTGCACGATACACAATGTCAGTCGTAATTATTTAAAGGTCGCGTGGGTGTGCTGAGAGCTCGCGCTCGCGCCAAACAAGCTGGAATCGTCTCTAGACTCGGACTTAAATGCACTTCAATCTTTCTAGATGTTACCCAACATTAATTACCACGACTTTTCTAGAGTACATAACCCTGAAAGATATATAAGTATATAGCTATTACGAAACGACCCTATAACTTTGCCTTTTTTTAGCATTTTGGGAAAAAAGGTGAGAGTTAACTTTGACCAATGGTAACCAACAGCATTTCAATATTTATATAATTTTTTTAAAGTGTTGTCTCCGTCTGGGTGGTAAGAAATATATATTATTATTTTATAATTTATTTATATAATTGCCATTGCCTAAAACATTTTAGAATAACCATATAACGCCCTTTTTTCACAAACTAAAAGTACTGGTTAATACATTTTTAGTTATTTTTGTTATTTTACGTGTGCGGAAGTACAGTGTTTTTTGTAAATAAGTAAAGTGTCTTAGCTGATTAAATATATTTAAGGGAGTGCACGAACAAACAAATGTATTTTATGTGCATACATGGCGGCCATTACACTGTTTATACTTCGTCGGATTAATTTTGTGGAAGTTACGAGATAAAATGAAGTGAAATTGTGACAGTGTCAGCTAATGTTATAAGGTAATATGCCAAAAAAATGTTTTTCGAATATATTTTAGAATTTTCGAATTTCAACGTAAGAACTTTTGTTTACAAAAATCACATCTTGCTTGAAACAAGGTACACGTATCACTTGTTTTCAGTTGTTTGAAGTGAGCTTGCGGCTCGACTGCACGAGGGTTCCGACACATGAAAGATGGTTAGTTAGTCACGAAAACTAGGTTATTTCAAAGGATACTAAAATACTGTGACCTTTTGTTCGCTGCCCTGTTAAGAAACTAAAGCCTGTCTCGACTTAAAATGGAATTCAGTTGACTTTATTTCTAACTCGATCCGGAGAGAGAGTTTTAAATTGTTTTACGGCCGTCAATTTCTCTATTTTATTCATGTTCAATTATAAATCCTGTCTAACTTTATTAATCAATTAAAGTATATATAATTAG
Source organism: Papilio elwesi (assembly GCA_029849275.1). Lineage (NCBI taxonomy): Eukaryota > Metazoa > Arthropoda > Insecta > Lepidoptera > Papilionidae > Papilio > Papilio elwesi. Next base: position 10,845,748 of record CM056697.1, read on the forward strand.
TCTGACAATCAATGACTTTATAATTTCCATACATTTAATTTAACTGAGCCCCGTGGCTTCACTTGTCATGCCTTCTTATTTAAACCAAATCAAATTAACCGTTACTTTCTACTCAGCTCCTAAGGTTTATAAGTTATAACCTTATTTGACTGTCGAATACAAAATGATAATTTAAATCCGAGTCATCATTCTCAATATTAGCGCGTTCAATCATACAAACTCTATATAATAATATAATAATAATAATTTAAACGAAAAAAATGAAAATTTAATCACGTTCCATATATATATAAAATTCTCCTGTCACAGTGTTAGTCGCCATACTCCTCCGAAACTGCTTAACCGATTTCAATGAAATTTTGCATATACATTCGGTAGGTCTGAGAATAGGTTTTTATCTATCTATCTATAATATTATAAATGTGAATGTAAGTTTGTTTGTTACGCTTTCACGTGAAAACTACTCAACCAATCATCATGAAACTTTATACACATATTCTTAGAGGTATTAGAAGTAACATAGGATACATTTTATGTAAGAAAATAGTATATAAAAAGCGAAGTATGTATGTTCCCTATAGACCTATAGACTCCGAAACGGCTGGACCGATTTCGATGAAATTTACAGGGATTGTCCAGATTGGCACATTTCTTTGTTTGGTAGCGATCGGATCAACATAATTAGCGGTACCCGGGCGAAGCCGGGGCGGGTCACTAGTAATGAAATAATTGTTTTTGAAGTGAAAACTTCTTTACGCACTCTTGACTTGGGGAGTAACAAACAAACTTACATTCACATTTATAATATTGGTAGGGATGAAGTCTAAATGGCCGCAAGCAGACTTACCAATAAAATATCTGAAGGCAGACGTATTAAACTTTAAAGTACTTTCTATCGATCTCACGTTTGAAAGTCAAGGGTTCACTTTCCACGTGAAGAGGGCTTCACGTACCAACGTAAATAAATACGTTACGTATACATTTTAGACAATACAAAACTATTCCTGTTTATAATTAATTTGATGATCTGTCGGCCCACCACCAAAACCCTGTAAGAGGCAGACAAACCAATCTTGTAATAATAATAAAGTAATGGCCCGAGTCAAAGCTCCCTCTTCCGAAGGAGACTTCGAACTAAGTTACTCTGAAAGAGGTTTGCGCTAGGCGCTTTCTGCGTCCTGCCGCCTCAAGCCCGGTGTAGCTGTAGATGCCTCTATGACAAGTCAGTGACAAAAAAAACCGCAGACGGTCCTGGTAGTCCACTGGATGAGGGTGATTTACAACAGGTCATAGGGGTAGGACTACGTCCAACAGTGGACGATTATGAGCTGAAAGAAGATAGATTGAGATATGTGGTATAGCCATATATACCCTACGTGTTTTCTGTACCCACTACAATGTCTGGACAAAATTTCATGATGTTATCTGTTACACATTCACCTTTCGCATTTCTAGTTAGAATTTTATTTATTTTTCTTTATTTAACATTGAATTAAATAAAATCAAACAGCGAAAACATTAATATAATCTGAGTCCCGAAATACCAATTTATTTTGATTACTTCAAGATGTCTCTCAATTAGTCTTTGTTATTTGTTTTCCAGCTACAGTTTACATTAAATCACAATGGCGGTTTATTAGTGGTTTAATTAGATAAAAGCTGGTGACACACTTAGTGCAAAATATTATTTTTAGACACTTAATACTTACTATAAAGAAATTATGGAATACTTATAAATATATGTAAATTGAGATATTCATACATGGCTTTTTAAATCTATTTTGAACCAAATATCTTCCGCTTTAAATCTGTTTATTATAGCAATAAGCTGCAAATAATTCTTCAGTATTTCCACGAGCGCAACCGCCTGAATACTGGTGATATAAATAAAATCAATGTTTGTATGCGTGTGTTTGTTTTCTATGTGGTCCTAAACCGTTAGTAAGAGTGTGATGAAACTTTGGTATTTCGGTTTTGATGTTCCGAGAACGGCCGCTAAGGCGATTTTTCACTTTCTGCATAATATCGTATTTTACGTTTATCTGTAATTAAAATATTTTTAATCGAATTTGGTAAATAAAAATCAGATGACTTGACTTGATTCACAAAATAAAAAAAAGATGAAAAAACTATATTTCGCTCCTGCAGTTTTAAATTTATTAATTAAAAAGCAATTTCGATAAATATTTTTGCTACTCAAACAAAATGTTTCAAATGTTTATTCCAATTCTATGAATAAATCCCATTTAAAATTACTTCCTGAAATTAAAATTCTTGGCCTAACATTTATAAATGGAATGTCGTTAACGTTAAATTTAAAATGATTAATGAAATAACAGTTTATACCATTATCTGTGGACGGCTGCGTTCATTCATTCAATTTGAATTTCAATTCGCGCCATAAATTAATTCCACCGAGTATCTATTCGATTAGGCTCTGCCGAGGACTGATCTTAGACTTTTTACTTTTTTTTATATCTGCGCCATTTTTATATTGCCTTGTTCTTGACGTCAGAGTTGACAACATTAATTATTTCAGAAAACATCTTCTTATTTAGTTAACTGTACATTTAAATTTCTACAAAATTATGAAAAACCCAGATAAAATATAATGAATCATTTTTCTCTTTATTTAATCTAAGTTGGTCGAATACTAATTCAAAATAGCTCTACGAACGCGCGATGACAAATGATTCCACCCATTCTCAATCGCCTTTGCCCAGAGGTGTGAGTGATTAGGGATTTCCATTTGGCGCGTTACTTGCACAACTGTCATCACACATCAACGCATACATTGGCTACGGGTACTCCCGGCGTGTCAACTGATAGACTTAACAGAATTGTAAATATATATACTTCACAACTAGCTCATGCAAGTTCTTGCCGCAGTTTTCACCGTCATATTAGTGCCCATACCTCTATTCTATCATTCAAATGCTGCGTTCTGCCGCACTACTGTCAAATTTACATGACACGGTTGGTAAGAAACATGTGACAATAGTTGTTAATGTATTACAACACGAATGTGTTAGCGGAATCAGTGGCCTTCTTTAGTGATGTGATTGATTATGTAGAGTGTAATCAATATTAGTTAGGCTTTTAATGTTAGTCCCTTCAAAGGGTTCGGACACAATAAAACGCCTAAATGTAACACCACTACAAGCGAAGCTTCATAAATATTTGATGGGTATTGACTAAATTTTATAGTCGGTACTGCGCCACGCTTAACTATGATAACATTTAAGGTATGTATATTACAAACCTTAAATGTTGGCCTGGTTAGTATGATACTTGCTTTTCACACCGCAGGTCGTGGGTTCTATTCTTCCCGAGGAAAGACATCGACGCAATTGTAATAGTCGGTATAAACTTACTCCACGAGAAGGCTTTCCCGCACCCAAGTAATGTGAGAATTCAGTTAACGAAAACGTATCGGACCAAACGGTAGAGTCGCTTTTATTACACAAATCCTATTTTCCGACTTCACCTCGAGTGATGTGTACGGCCCGTTATGACGTCAGAACTCACGTCCTATATGCTACATATACCATAATAAAATATTTGTGGTAGAGCCCGCAACAACAACATCTGTTGCACGAATGGGCCGGCTCGACCGGTGGAATACCACGACCTCACAGAAAACAGGCGTAAAGTAGAAGTACTCTGCGTTTCGTCTGATGAGTGAGGTGCCGGAGGCTTAATTTCAGTCCTCTTCCCCTTTCCACCCTTTCCACATAAGGATAGGACGGGAAAAGGAAGAGGATTGCACGGGGAGGGGGTTTATGGGGAAAAGGAGGTATCCTTTTTCCTGTCTATGCCCTCCATTAAAGGTAGGCAACGCATCGGCAACACATTTGCCTGTTGCGGATGTCTATGGGCAGCGTTTACTTAACATCAGGTGATCCGCTTGCTCGTTTGCCACCAACTCACATAAATAAAAATAATTTAGCCGATTAATTATTGTAACAGTTTAGTAAGATTCATAACAAGACTTTTCGTCATATCAATTATAAAAAATATATTTGAATTGACGATGAATCTTTAATTACATTTAATAATAAATAAAATGCATAAGCAAACGTAAATAAATTAATCTATTTATAAAAACTTTATTTAAAAAAAAAAACAAAAGTCAAACTAAGACTCACCGTTACTTTTAATACGAAGGTCGGGAAACAGCGCAAGTGAATTTATTGTTTTATAACCACGGTATTTAAGTAGATTTTTATAGATTAAATTTAAGATAATGTATGTTTAAGACTTAGTAATGTTAAATTATAACTGAATAGTTATAATTGTTGTTCAAAGTGTACGTAACCGCGGCGTAGAACCCGAGCGAACGTCCGCTCGTTCAGAAACCGCTGTAAGGTCTACGCCGTAGCTTGCCGTACCTCACCTATAATATATTTATAATGCCACATCTAAAACAGGCTGCTCTTGTGAAAGCATTTTACAACACACGATCTAATACACAATTTTAATAAACTCACAAAAAATCTTATCTTTGGAGAATCTTCAAAATCCCTCTGTTGAATTTTTATTACGTCGCCATCATCATTTTACGTAGTGTTAAAAAAATCAATAAAAGGCGTTCTGAATGGTATATATAGGTAGTTTCCTGTTTATCTATTGACATTTCACACAGCTCTATATACGAATACTTGTAACAATTAGTCAAGACTCGGGCTCCTATAAGCGGAGTCTCCTTCCTGTAACAAGTGCTTATAAAGACTCATGCATTTCCGGCAAACAGGAAATGTGAGTCACACTATGTTGAAATTTAAACCGAATTACACCCGAGAAACAGTATTATTGCCAGCAATGAAGACTAACGTAATTTAAATTTTCTTACGTTACGGAAGGTAATACAAACAAATACAATATAAATACATTCTGCTTCTGCAACTGGAATACAAAAATCTGATGCTGTAAAAGCCATCGCACTCTCTATCAATGGTTGTATAGTTCGCGCACGCGCACTGCACAAGCGGCCGCCACACGACTCATCAATGGAGCGGCCATGCTGACGTCAGACAAATGGCGTCTTTTATGTAATGTTTGTTTTCGTTTCGGCATTTGTCAAAAAAACAACATTATATTTTATAATAACTAACTCAAGCTTGATACCCATTAGTAACATAATTACAACAAATATGTAAATAATACAACAGAGACCTGTTGCTCATGTAACGAAAAATTATAATATTTAAGGTTATATTTGACGTGGCTGAATGTCATGAACGTTTGTCCTGTTAATATTTTAAACATGAACGTTGCCATATTGGAATGTTTGCTGTTTCAGCCAAAGCTAGTGGCATGCAGCTTAAAAATACTTTTTTTTTGCACAGCTTATCTATTTGATTAATTATTTAAATGCAGACATTATGGATGACTTTAGTGTCAGTAGGATGTATATTTTGTTAGTGATATATGTTTGTATTATAAATAAGGCTTAAGTAATTGAAAATGCGTTGTATAAAATATAGTACATAACTTTTGATAAATTGACGGACCGGTTGGCGTGGCTTGTAAGATAATTGCTTTTCACATCGCAGATCGTGGGTTCGATTCCACCCAGGACAAACGTTTGTGTTCATGAACATGTCTGTTTGTCCTGAGTCTGGGTGTAATTATCTATTTAAGTATATAGTACACAAAAGACAAGTAGTATATCAGTTATCTGGTTTCCATACAAGCTATGCTTAGTTTGGGATCAGATGGCCGTGTGCCAATAATGTCCCAGGATATTATTATTATTATTATAAATAAATATCACGCCCCTAACCCTGAGGGGTATGCAGAGACCATGGATTTCCCCTTTCGCGCGGTCCTGGCACACCACTTTTGCTTTATCCTTACATAGATAGAGCAGAGACCAGAGCAGTGGTGGCTCAGCGGTTTAGAACCCAGGCAGGCGCTTTACTTTGTGTAAATTTATTTGTGCCTGCCTGTGTCCCTGCAGTGGGAAACATTCTAGAAAAGGCCGATTTATTATTATTATATATTACATAGATATTCTACTTCCTTTTACTTAACATTTGATATGTTCATTATTACTTCACATTTTTTAAGTTAGAACTTATCATTAAGTTACTATATTGGATTTGATAGCCTCAACTACAATGAAAAAATCCTTGTTACTTAAATTAAAATCTTTTTTATAAATAAAAATGCACTCCGGTTGAATCAACTCTTGTAAAAGAGAGGCATTCAATTTCCCGCGCGTCAAAGCCTCGCTCGCTGCTCCCCTACAAAGGAACGAGAGTAATTAAATTCCGCTATCCATGACGTCAACTAACCTAAAAGTCCACTATCAACTGTAAAACTGGACTGGATTAAGGCTCTTCTTTCCGTCATTTGTGAAGTGCAAACTTCTTTAGCCGCGTTAGACGATATTTGGTCGGGGAAAATCTTATAGGTTCACATTCAATACGAGGAATAAAGTACCCGCTTATAGAAAAATCTGTTATATTAGTTTTTTTTATATTATCACGGAGCAAACGAGCAAGGGATCGCCTATTACATAAGTGATCACCGCCGACCATGAACACGAACGCGATACCGTTATTCTCATTTGGAACTGCAGACGCCTTTCCTGCGTTAAGGAAGGAGTACGCTCGCTTCTTGAAGGACGTAATATTAAGTATTGGCTTGGAAATACGTGGTTGTGCGACGTAGGAATTTTCGCTAAAACCGAAAACTCCAACCGCGTTCGTCTTCATTGCGGCTTTTTTTATCAAGATGGTGGTTGGAACTTTGTCGTGTTGATCGTTGACGGAATTCAGCGGCAGGAATTGTTACAAACACTCCCCATGGTACAAGCGGTAAAAAATGCAAGGAAACGAGACGTCTCTTCGATACAGTCCCCCCCCCCCCTTCCGTTTTACTCAGCTGTGATGATAACTCGTTCAGTTCACAATTCGTTGAAAGTTTATAAAACACTTAATCCCTGCTAATATTATAAATGTGATAGTAAGTTTGTTTGTTACGTTTTCACGCTAAAACTACTCAACCGATCATCATGAAACTTTGTACACATATTCTTGGAGGAATTAGAAGTAACATAGAATACTTTTTATGAAAAAGAAATAGTATATAAAAAGCGAAGTATGTATGTTCCCTGTAGACCTATAGACTCCGAAACGGCTGGACCGATTTCGATGAAAATAACAGGGATTGTCCAGATTGACACATTCCTGTGTTTGGTAGCCGATCAACATAATTAGTGGTATCCGGGCGAAGTACGGGCGGGTCACTAGTTCGATTATAAACTAATGAAGTTCATAATCAGTCGGCAACACATCTAGACAGTCGCGATTTTGTATCCATGCAGTGTCAATCTACAGTCAATGCAACCGCCTCACAAAACTAATCCTCTAAGTACACAGAAACACGATATTCAGATCAATGGAAATGGCTCACGTACTGAACATTTGATATATAGTTATCCAATCGTTTTATGTAGATTTGTCAGCATTATAGTAGAATTGATAAAATTCGGTGTAATCTTGTATTCAATTAATTTAATAAATAAGCAATGAAAACATACAATACTTGATCTTTCCTTTAAAGCACTTTGTGGTAACAATTTAATTTTCCACAGTAAAAATAAGTCCACAATGAAACACAATGACCACTTCCTACGTTCAATTCCCGCAAGTACAAAGCAATAGCAGTCTACGAAGAAACAGAAACCCAATTAAATCCTACCATACCTCTGATTAATATACGTTGAACGTCTTATTTTTTATTCCAAGGCTGCACGAAGAGAACTCGCTTTCAAAGGACTTCACCGTTAACTTTTTTTTTTATTTTTCAATAAAATGCCACAGACTATTTTATCTGAACACAGGAGTAGCGATGTAACAGCTCATAAATTAATAATTAAATAATCATGTCTAAGATCCTGGACCAAATCCAGAGGCAGTTGGAAAGCCTGATCAAAGCTAGAAATCGAGAGACTGGTAGATGACACGAATATCATGGGGGAAACAAAAGACCAGAGACCTGCTGAGGATGGGAGAGGACCGCAATGTCATGAGATCGTATCTCGGAACCCCGATGGGCCAGCGACCTGTCAGCCAGCCCAGATACCGGTGGAACAGGACCTACGTGGTTCAAATACCGGCAGAAGAAGGTGCAAGACAGGAGGCGTTGGGGCTCTCTTTTGTCGAAGGCGCACTTTGGGTCGCTGCTCGAGCGGAGTAAATAATAAAATAATACCTCATAAATTTTTTATAGTCATTCACAACACAGTATACAAAATATTTATAACAAAGTAAATACATCAAATAAAAAAAATCTACGGCATTGATTTTTCTTTGTTTATTCAATTGAAAGTGAATTTTAAAAACCATAGAGTAACTTTACAACTTCATGGACAAACTTTAAGCAACCATTTATAGTTATGTCTTATTTAGGCCGACATATTAATTTCATTCATAGGGTAACCATTTAATTATAATAATGAATAAAATCCTAAAACACAATCAATCTAAAAAAAACTTGATATTTAATTTATAACAAATGTATTAACCCATTAAAACAAATGTGTTCAACTCTTGTACTATGAAGAACCAACAAATCAAATAAACACGCAACAAATATAGTTACTTTTGTATTTGTTCTACTTAATGTAGTAATAGTAGAAAAACAGAAGTTAATCTGAGAAAATATTAATGTACAAAAGTCTCCAAAAGAACGCTAATGATTTAATAAAAACTGGTAACATGTAAGAAATTTTAGAGCACGCAAGCAACTAGTCACCCTTCTCTTTCACGCAAGTGTAAATGATTTACGAGAGACAGAGATAGAATTCGACACTTGACACCCACTTGAACTGTGTAACACAGTACTATAATGTAAGGGTCGCAAAATCCTTTCCCGCGCTTGCGCGAATCAATAAAATGCCTTGTACAATGAACTGAATTAAGTACTTACAAAACAGAATAGAAAAATCCATTGCGCGTTTTGCTTTAATGATTTTAGTTATGTTGGTTTCAAGCAAGCAATGTATTACAATATACGTAAATAGTCATGATTGAAAACATTGTTTGGTGTGGCTGTAGTAGAAGCTCGCGTCTGCGCTCTTCATCCCTGTACCAATTTCTGTGCAAGTGTAACTCGAAACTGTTGTAAAGTGCTGTGTTTTGATCTAAAAAATAGTTTAAAAATACATGTGAGTAAGATAACTCTATTAAATTAACTGCCTAATTATGTTATGTCATTGAAAAACTAAATTACGTAAAAGTTACAACAATATAAAGAAAAATATTGCTTTAAATCCTTTTAGTTATTTTAAATTATTGATTTAAAATAAATCTTAAATAAAACCAATATCCTAAGCGTATTTAACCTCAAAACCAATAATCTGTATTTCTATACTGGTTTTTAAAGAGTATTTCTTTAATTGCGTTCAACGATTCAATAGATTATGTTCCGTTCGCATTTATAGGATGTATGTACATAGTTCTTGTACATACAATATTGACTATATTTGACTTACGTAACCTGAAGCATACGCTACGATCGTCAAATATTTAACTTACAATAACCGTGGGTTTCACTGGCTTAAAATTGTGCAGGCTTTTCCTGTGAATGTTTTCGGCAGTGAAAGTCCACGGTAATACCATCTCTGTGCTTTCTTTCTCTCTCTCTCTCTCTTATGCTTCTATTTGCAGAATGTAATTTTCTATCCCACAAATAAATAGTTTCCACATTATATGTACCTTCTAATTCTAACCCATTTACCTACTAATATTTAAGGTCATGTAATCCATGTAAATCTTTAGTCGTTATGGACTACTTGTGTTTTTTTTAATAATTTTCTGCGCAACGCTGGATACTTATTCGATTTCTCCGCCATACAAAATAGTGCTACTGACCCTCATAAGTAACATAACAATAACATAAGGAATTATAGATAAGAAATGATAACGGAAGTGAGAACTACTGTGTTACCAACTTTTTAACAGCAGCTTATATTTTCAATCATTTTTTTAATAAAAAAAAATAGTTTACGATTATAGTCGAACGGCGGATTCGAACCTACGACCTCATGTTTCGCAGCTCGTACTGTTAACCATTAGGCTATCACGCAGAAAGTCTTAATAATATAATGGTCTGTCAGAATGTCGTGCGGTTCGGAATGTCTGTCGGTGGGTCCACCGCCGGACAGCATCTTGCGCATGCCGCCGCCGCCGCTGCCCGCGTTCCTGGCCAGTGCTGCCAACCTCACGCCGCCGTGCAAGGCGGCCCGCTGCCCGCCGCACAACAACAACGAAGTCAATGCATTATTTCCCGGAGTGGAATATCATGAATTGCCACGACATGGTGAGTTACCAATATGACGACTGTCAAACGGCATTGCTTACATGTCACCGCGCTACCGCGTTTCTTGAAATGATATTTAAAATGTACAACGCCCTGAATATCTCATTGCAGAGCCAGCCGGGTACGATGACACTTGGTTCCTGGTGCTCATCACGTGCTGCATCGCCGTGCTCTGCATCGCCGCACTGCTCGCACTCTTCCTGCTCAAGTGTCGAGAGTAAGTATTAATTAATAAATTCTAAAGACCTAATTCCTATGCCTACTCCTCTCTTTTTCCTCACCTGCATCACGGATGTACCCTAGACAATAAAGCCTAGGGCAACGCATTTGCAACTCATTTGATTATGGTGGAAGTCTACGAGTTGTAGTAATATACTTGAACTTAGTGAACCTCTAGCACGTTCGTCTCAAAATCGTGTCAGAAGATTAAACTCCTAATATTTTTGTCTTTTCTCAGAGCACGTGGCGGCTGCAAGAGCGGAACGGGCAAAGCCGGCGGCTCAAATGCTCTATACGGCAGCGCAGCTCTGGACTCCCGCGTTCTCTGGGCAGCTCTCACGCCCCGGGGCACTCGCCATTTCGTTGCCGACACGTATCCTCACGATGAGACTGAGGACCATCACTACGAGTGTGTGGAGCCACCGCTATACAAGCTAGGACCACCAGACGACTTGGCTATCACCAGACACTTCAACGTCGAATACGAAGACCCGGCACCCCTGATCGAAAGTTACTCCGATAGAACCGAAGAATATTTTAGAAACGGAATGGATACCTTGCGTAGAACGAGACCACTAGTTTCTTCCCCCACTAGGATCGAAAGACCCAATCTTCCCCCACTAAACCTCCAGCCGAGGACTCTGCGTCGGGCGCCGCATTCGAGACGCGTCAGCGATGCCAATAATTCTGAGAAATCGGCCATCTGAAGCGAGGGTGGCGCGGTCTTTTCCGTCGCCGATACAACTGATATAGAATACGAGTGGCAATCGATTGGCGATACCAACGTCGACCGACTCGTTTGAGCGCTACCTACAATTAACAGATGTTCTTAACACAAGCATAAGTCAAAAACTGTTCATAATAAGTGATTTTTCAATGTCGTGTTTTAGCAATTTTTACAATATTTTTAAATGATTGGGGTAAATATAGCTTAATTGCACCGATATAGCTAGATATGCGTTTAAGCATAAGATTACTGTGTAGGAAATTTATATACTGTGTAATCTCTAAAAAATATGGGAAATAGAATAAAAAGCAGTATTAATTATGGGCATGTTCTACTTAAATCGATAGTCAACATAATTTAGTCTTGCCAGTGTCAAAATATTTGTGTAAAAAAACATTAATTTGTGTAGACCAGTGCTTCTCAACCTTTTTTCCTTCCCGTGCCCCTTTATATAATACATTATAATAATGTTTATATAAGTTAACTGTTTAATTCCAATAATATTATTTTCACGTACCCCGAATGAAACCCCGCGTACATCCATAGGTGCGCGACAACAGGTTGGGAATCACTGTTCTTGAGTATTTTACTATACTAATACTTCCCCTAACTTACTTACTACTTCGAAACAAATCATATCAAAAGAAACGTATTAAGGCTTATTGACTTAATGTTAATTAATTAAAGCAAGACAATGACAATATCAATGATTTCCATTTATATAAATTATAGTGTGAACTAAAACGTAGTCTAGTATATGTACATACGAAATAAGGAAGCTTTGCTACGATATGAATAAAGAATTTTTGTTTTAATCACAATTTATTCTATATATTTTAATAAATATCTCTTTTTATCGAGCAATGTACAAATATTAGTATTCAAGTTGTCGTGTTATGATTTATCTACAAATTGTGTTGTGTATTTAATTGAAATACATTTTAAAAAAATCATATTAAAGTAGTTATGTAGAATTAGCTGTAATAATCCAAAATGCAATCTAGAGACAATCTCAAGTAAACTCTAAGGCAGTGAAATATATGTGTCATAAACTTAATGCCTTTTTTATCACAGTGATTTTGGGTGTAATTAGTAAAATAATTTTTAATTTATATTAATAAAGGATTGATACACCATTGACACTACATTTTTATTTTAATAGTATTTTATTATGGGATTCTGTCTACAAGAAGAAAGACATATCAAAAATAAATAAATTAGGCATTTTATATTATTATTTGCTTTTCTTTTGTCCTTCAAGCAGCCACTGTCTGCCCGCTAGAAAAATATAAATTACAAATAAAGTTTTATACAATTTTTCAAACAGTCAGCAATCAAAAAGAAACAACAAGAATTTCAGCACAAAGATATATTAAAGAAGCAGTAGTAGTCGTAGCCTTATAGTTTATTTATGAAATGAAATCAAAAAATGGAATGTAATCTGTAAATTAAACTCAATTAAAACAATAAATACATTGTGTTATAATTATAGCATTGATCTCCGTACAAAGTAACTTGGTATAGAAAGAAGTCATCCATAAGCTAGTAAACTTGCCGAAAACCATAACCTTTACCAAAGACAATAAAGTTGAGCGTTATGTCAGTTCATGTTCACAAACTTTAATGTCAATGTCATTAATTTAATTATGACAAAAACGTAGGTAAAGTAAAGCGCGTTGTTTTGCATTATTGTTGTTTCTAAGTTGACACTGTAAGAACTTATTTATTAAGAAATATTCATAGGAGTGGTATTTGTGAAATGCAAAATTAGTTCGAAACAAAATGGCAGACGATGTAATTAAGCACTCTGTACACACACTCGTATTCAGATCTTTAAAAAGATCCCACGATATGTTCCTGTCTAACCAAAGTTTATTGCCGCCAATCGATGAAAAAGCGTAAGTAGGATTTAAATGCTATTTAACCATATCCATACTTTTATAACAAATATAATGATATATAAAATATCAAAGACCAAACACTAAGGCTCTTCACCTTAAGACATAAAACGTGTTATTAATCTACTCATTAGACAACTTTCCGGCTATTACAAAGCTCATGCTTGGCGTGCTAATTGCGTACTCTAATCCGGAATACAATGTCATTAATATTTGCATGGCACTGTTTGGACATTTTGCTGCTTTCCTCCTCATATAACTGCTTTAACAGTGGAAGAGCCTGCAACATCTGTTGCACGAATGGGTCTGCTAGAGTGGTGAAATACAACAACCTCACAGAAGACAGGCATGAAGTAGAAGTTCTCTGCTACTCTGGCACCTTAGTCATCATGCCTTTCGCCTGATGACCGAGGTGCCGGTGGTAAGGTAAAAGCCAGCAGCCCATCTTCAGTTCCACAGCGGTGATCAATTAGCTTTCGGCAAACCATTGCTAGTTTGCCCCCTTCTCCTGTAAAAAAAAAATTCAAGGTTCTTACTTTCCTGGAAATCATTATAAGTGTTTTTTGTTCCTAAAAAGTTGAGTACATACATCTGATCTGCTAATCTTTCATGTACATTCTCTTTATAGAGAGAAAATTTTAAAAAGTGTAAAAGCAAGAGACAGCTATGGGCAGGTGATGTCTGCGGTGGAACAGGCACAAGCTGTGAAACAACAGCAAGTTCTGAGCCGACCTGACACTCCACATGACACAGGTAATTTTAAATTCTCATAGAGATGGATCAAACATTCCTATTACATTTGTTTCTATTCATCCAAAAAAAATTTTTGCACTTACAAAAACTTGGTGATTTTTCAATTAAAATACAAATTGTGTAGTAAAGTAATTTTACAGAACATTTTGTTTTGATTGTGCATATGCAGTGAACATTATTCCCTGAAAAGCTTACTCTATGATTGCCTTTATTTAATTGTTTTAACAGAAATGGCAGAATCTGCGGCACTGGGTTCAGATGGTGCCATGCTGCCATACAACCCAGGCTCAATGGCGGCTCCTGCCGCCCCTGGACCACAGGGCCTCCTGGGCACTGGCTCCACAGCAATTGTACCTCGCAGACCTCCAACAGTACCTAGACCTAAATGGCACGCACCATGGAAGCTGTTTAGGGTCATATCGGGGCATCTAGGCTGGGTCAGGTGTGTGGCAGTGGAGCCTGGCAATGAGTGGTTTGCTACAGGTGTGTGTTATCATAATTTTTTATATTTTATAAGTTCAAAACATTTATGCGAAAGGGAAGTAGGTTTGATTTTGTGTATTAATTAGTTAGTTAGTCGTTAGGGGGCTATTTACCGCAACTCCAAGACTGGCGCGTATTTTGCGTGTGGGTGGGATATGGATCACTCCAACCAACCCAGCGCCTCAAAAAATCCCAGCTTGATGTTACTGGCGATATCCGGGAGCGATCCGAGATACTTAACCCTATATCCAGACACTGCAGTGCAGTGTAGCATGACATAGGCCGCCGTCTCTTCACTCTCCATGCATGCTCTACACAGAGGGTGTATTAATTAATTGCATAGAGGGTGTATTTATAAATTGTGTATTAATTAAAAAAGTAAAATCATTCATGATAGGGTGTTTTATTTTTCTACATATTGTGTCCTTTCTTAGTAAAAAATACAGTTAGAAGCTTAGGATACCTAGGAATTTTACACATCCATAACACTTATTACAGGTGCGGCCGACAGGGTTATCAAGATTTGGGATTTAGCAACTGGCAAATTAAAAGTATCACTCACAGGACACGTTAGCACAGTCAGAGGTAAGGAATAATCATTAAATTGAAGTCGACTTAATTGTATGATATTTAAATATAAAGTACAAATATGTAGTTAATTAAATATTTATTTTAAGGGTTGGAAGTATCACCGAGACACCCTTACCTGTTCAGTTGTGGCGAGGACAGGCAAGTCAAATGCTGGGACTTAGAGTACAATAAGGTCAGTACTACATATCACTATTTATTAAGTCAGCTATTAGTGCCACCAGTATTTAGTATGCAAAGTAATAAATCAGGTTTCATAATTTTATTGTGTTGGAACAGTTGGAAATTTAACTTAATTTTTTTGGTGCCGTAGCTCACGAGGTCGTAAACAGCTGCCATTTTTGTTGTCTTGAAAAAGTGTGTCATTACTTTACCATTTTTAGAACTATAAAATTGAAGCGCCGGGTGAAATGTAGCTTTATTAAATTGTTTGCTATATCAAAATATAGTTTTTATACTGATTTTTGTATGATTACTGATTTATTTTGTGCGGCAAAAAAAATTAATGTAAAAACAATATGATTATATACTTTTATGTTATAGCGTAGAGGAATTTTTAAATTGATAATTAATTGTTTGTTAGATATTTAAAGGTCTTTGTTTATTTATTTAAAGTAGGTTTTGTTAACTTTTTAGATTTACAATAGCTTTGTAATCATGACGTGTGATTATTTAATTACCAATAAATCTGTATTTCTGTGTTCTGTGTAGTGATTAATATGTTTTCATTAGATTCCATGGACGAAGTCGCGGGTAACAGCTAGTTAAATAATATAGTTCAGTTAAAGTGTATTTTTTTTTACTTATTTTGCTTTTCTAACATGTCTACATTTTTAACTCTGTGTATTTGTCTGATCATATTTCTTAATTTGTTAAGCTGTTAAGTAAATACTTTTTACTGTCTACATAACTATCAACTTGTAGTTAACGCTACTCTTGGTAAATTTAAGTTGTAAGTTTATGTGTCTAAGTAAATAAATGTCCAGGTGATCCGTCACTACCATGGCCATTTGTCAGCGGTGTACGCGCTTGCACTGCATCCAACCATCGACGTGCTGGTGTCGGCGGGACGCGACGCCACCGCGCGCGTGTGGGACGTGCGCACCAAGGCCAACGTACACACGCTCACCGGCCACGGGGATACCATCGCCGCGCTTGCCTGCCAGTCCGCGGAGCCCCAGGTAATACAATAAATGCTTTCACCACCACCAATTTTAAAAATAATTGTTCGGTTTTGTGTTGGCTACCATTTTCATAAAAATTGTTTCAGATAATAACCGGCTCGCACGACTCGACCATCCGTCTGTGGGACCTAGCAGCCGGTAAATCAATGTGCACTCTAACCAACCACAAGAAATCCGTGCGCTCGGTGGTCATCCACCCCACGCAGTACACATTCGCGTCCGCCTCCCCCGACAACATCAAGCAGTGGAAGTGTCCCGAGGGAAAGTTCATCCAGAACCTGTCGGGACACAATGCGATCGTGAACTGCATGGCGGTGAACGAGGAGGGCGTGCTGGTCAGCGGCGGCGACAACGGGACTATGTTCCTGTGGGACTGGAGGACGGGGTATAACTTCCAGCGGCTGCAGGTATTTTGAATTGAAGATTTCAAGAAATTTGTGATTAATCCATAACTTTTCGAGGCGCAACCTTTAGTTTAACCACCACTACATTGACCAATAAACTACTTTTCTTATCAGGGAACTACGACCTCACAGTACTTCATGCCAGAAAACTGTGAGGTTTTTACCCCCTTTCTTACGCATATGTAAGCAAATCATTTGTTGTAGATACGTAAGGGTAGAAGTGTACTAATTGGCCTCCTTTAATTAAAAAAAATGGCAGTAATTAAGAACTGATGTTAGAATAGAAAGCTCGTGTTGCATGTACATATGATCAGGTTAAACTATAAGATTTTCCTTCCTAAAGTCAATACGTGTCTATCGCAGGCGCCGGTACAACCGGGCTCTATGGACTCGGAGGCCGGCATATTCTCTATGACATTCGACAAGTCGGGCTCCAGGCTGATCACCACCGAGGCGGACAAGACCATCAAGATCTACAAGGAGGACGACACCGCGTCCGAGGAGACGCATCCCGTCAACTGGCGACCGGAGATATTGAAGAGGAGGAAGTTCTAATGACAAATACAGTATGTTCCGACCGTAATTAGCGATTTCGTTTGATTTGATCTACTAAAATTTTAGGTTAAAACACACACCCGATTTGAAGATTCAAGTTTCTTTAACCCATATACCCCTACCTTCTTAATATTTTAAATGTAAGTTTGTTTGTTACACTTTCCCGCGAAAACTACTCAACCGATCATCATGAAACTTTGTACACGTATTCTTGGAGGTACTAGAAGTAACATAGGATAGTTTTTATAAAAAACTTTTTTACGAAAAATAAAAAAAATTTTGTCAAAAAACTAAAAATCTAGCTACGCCATATAGTATATAAAAGGCGACGTATAGACATAATCATCTGCAACTCATTATCTTGTTGCGAATGCCTATGGGTAGCGGTCACATGATATCATGTAACCCGCTTGCTTGTTTGCCACCTACTTTCATTAAAAAAATGATATCACACTTCTGTCTATTTTCCTCAAGGATTTTAATGGGTCAAGGAAGCAATAGGCAAGCATCCTTTTACGCTTGCAACTTCTCAGTTTTCTAAATGAGTGAGGCAGAAAGGGTATCTAAAGTCGCTCCGGTTGTGTGATCACTTAATATTAAGTGACCCATTGTTTGTATGCCCCTTATCCTATAATAAAAACACCTGCGGTTGAATAGACCAACGTAGTTATGCGTTAAGGATAGCCACCAGTATAGTACTATCCCGGGGAGCATACATGTTATATATGTATATTTCAGGGTATTCTGAAGAATTGATCTAATTAATGTTGTTATATCTTTAATACTGGAAACGAATTGAATTGCAACTGACATAAAAAGAAATACAATTTTTAAATGAGTTTATTTTGTTATAAATTTAAAGTAATACGAGCAAAAAACAGATGTTATGTATTTCAATAAAGTTTGTTACAAGAGCTGTTGAAATTGAAAGTACTTTCATCTTAGTGGAATGTTACAAGAAAATGTTATTTAGTTTTTGCTAACATGATTTTACAAAGTAATGATAAATAAAGCTTAATCTAAAATAAATTCAAGCGCAATCATTTGCTTTACAAATTCAGTAAAAAAATGTATAAAATTGTATCATAATTTACATTTTACGTTCGAGAAATATCAAATATCTTGGGAAGTTTATCTCATCCATCCATACAACAATGTACGCATATTAATTAATCCCACCTAACTTAAACATGAATACATTACTAAGCTTTATGGTTAATTGAACCAACTCTGTTCATATTTTTAAACCTGTAAGGTTTACAAATACTTTAAATAAATGATAGGAACAAACGGGTAACATTGACATTCATTTTATCCAACAGCTTGCGCAAATGAGTACATCTTCAGTGTAGGAAAATGCAATAGAATTAAATATTTCTTCAGTCTTTTAAACACCATTGATTTTTGATGTAAGAATCAAATCCCTCTTTCTCTCTTTATATTCCCTTCTCTCTCGCCATATATAAAAAAACCTACATATAATTGGACCTGCCAGCATATGACAAAAGGCCGAAGTCTTTTGTAATGTCATCACACTTCAAACCAGTTTCAAAACTGTCTTTCCATTTCTTACCTGGGTCGTTATTGTAAGTAAAACTTTTTTTTAAATGCATCTAAAAAGTTACAATATACCAGTTATTTATATTATGAAAATATTAAGCATGTCTAGATAATCTATACGACTGCAAATTTGTATGCAAATCAAAGCAGAGATACTGGTAGCGACGTTAAACTGTTAGAAAGGAGGTCAGATTCTTTAAATCTCATCCTCCAGATCATATTTCTCTTCGGGGAAGTCCCCTACGGTGACATACACCGGTTTTACAAAACCGCCGTAATTGGGTGGACATGTGAAATACCGTTGGCCGTTTACCCTGAAATAAAGTAAATATTTTAAAACATAATTACAGCGAAATTACGAATAACTTGTGTCAACCTAAAAAAAATACACTCACACCCGTAACGCAACGCACGGTAGGCAGACATTATGGATTTCCATTTGACGCGCTCCTGGCCTCTCGCATACAAGCTCGTCGGTTACAGATACATCTTGGGCCGGCTCCACCGGTGAAATAACACGACCTCACAGAAAACAGGAGTGAAGTAGAAGTTTGCGTTTCGTCTGACGAGTGAGGTGCCGGAGGCCTAATTTGAGTCCTCTTCCTTCCCACCCTTTCCTTATAATCGTATCGAAATCTCTGCCCATCCCTCTGGATTGTAGCGTTTGTTTTATTACTATACTCACTCGCCGTCGTTCTTGCCGAGCGGTTCGTCGTACTGCACGCCGATCCATAGTCCGCGCGCGCCGGTCAGCGGGCCGTTGTAGCGCACGGTGGCGCGGCGGGCTGGCTGCCGCGGCGCACGCACCTCGCACCGAGCGCCCACCAACACATTGCTCGCCATGCTAAGAACACACGAACAACTTATACGTCATCCTCACTGCATAAATTACTTTGCAGTTTACTTATAATATTTATGACAAAAATAAAGGATAATAACACTACACACTCTTTTAACAGTGGTAGAGTCCGCAACAACATCTGTTGCACGAATAGGCCGGCTCTACCGGTGAAATACCACGACCTCACAGAAGACAGGCGTGAAGTAGAGTATTCTGCGTTTCATCTGATGAGTGAGGTGCCGGAGGTCTAATTCTAGTTCCCCTCCCCTTCCCACTCATTTCTTACAAGATAACTTGACGGTGGATTTTGTTTGTCCCCTCCCTCTGTCCATTAAAGGTTGGAAACGCATCTGCAACTCGTTAGTTAGTTACAGATGTCTATGGGTAGCATTCACTTTACATCGGGTGAACCGCTTGCTTGTTTGCCACCTAGTACTATACTTAAGGAACAAGAGATAACATAGAAATAGGATGTAGCCTGGCTGCCCTTAGACAAAGGTCCAAATTGACCCCAGCTATCAGTGGAGCTATGTGCTCTTCTCTGAAGATAGCTGAGAGTCAGCAGAGAGCAGGAATAGACAACAATGTGTTCGGAAGACCTGGTGATCTTGGTGAGAAATGCGGCTTTTAGATAAGGTTCCTGGATGGTTTAGGAGGACAATCAAACTAGCAGCATATTTGGAGGTATATTGAATCATTCCCTACGCCTATTCCCTTGTGTTAGTGCAATATGGCATGAGACGATTTTATCTCAGAACTTTATCTATTGTACTTATTATAATATGTACGACATACTTTGCCTCCTCCTCCAGTTCCTTCTGCTGTTGCTCCTTCAGCTTGGTCATCTCCTCTTCATTGTACTTGCCAAGTTTGTTGCGCTGCAGGAATGAACGCAATGTGTCTCCCTTCTTCTCATAATCTTCTTCAGAGAGACGGAACCTTGAAATGATTATTTCATAACTATTGTGTTCAGAAATGTTCTTTCTCCATCCTCCATGGTCAATTATTTACATTAACATAAGGAGAAATGCCATCATTGGCTGAGTGTAGAAAGTGACAAATATGCTTGTGTGTTGGGAATGCAGGCAGCTATTAAGGTGAGGCTGCATGTAAAATAACAATTAATAATACCAATAAAGTTTAAATAACAAAGCACCTAAGTAAAGAATTTTTAGATGACATGAACATGAAAAATTATTGTGGGTTCGATTCCCACCCAGGACAAACATTTGTGTGCTTGAACATGTCTGTTTGTCCTGAGTCTGGGTGTAATTATCTATTTAAGTGTGTATTTACAAAAGAAAAGTAGTATATCAGTTATCAGGTTTACATAGCACAAGCTCTGCTTAGTTTGGGATCAGATGGCCGTGTGTCAATAATGTCCCAGGATATTATTTATTATAAACAAACAAATGCTATATATGGCATGCCAAATACACTTTTATCAGAAATGTAATTTTGTGGAAAGGTGAGATAAAGTGAGGTGAAATTGTATTATATGGATAGCTAATGTTAAAGGTAATATGAGAAATTTTCGAAACATTTTGGAATTTTTGAATTTCAGCAAAATTTTTTACAATCTTTCCTTTTTGATTTGGCACAAATATAATAAATTTCATGACTCTTTGCTAGTCTTCAAGAGCAGTAAATAGCAGTAGTTGCAATTATACCATTTATAGTTAAAAAGCACTGTGAGACCTAGAACATACTAACCTTTCAGCACTATCACTGGTGGCAAAATCTTTAACCATAGTGAAATTGTCTATTACATGTATCCTCATGCCATCGTCAATGGGGTATGAGCCTAGAAGAGCATTGTCATTGTCGATGTTACATACGAAGTTGTTTTTCTTGTCAAACACCTTGAGCTTCATAGTGGGTGCAGAGCCTCCTGTGACCAGCTCTAATTTTGTCTGCAGGACAGAATTTATGTATATCACAAGTTAACAAGGAATAATAACATTTATCTTATCATTTAAATAACCAATTTGAGTAAAAACTGGTTAATTTTGGAATAATTAATTACATAGTTTTGCTGGTTCCTCAGCACAATTCCTTTTAAATATTGAAGCATTACAAGAATTATTTTGTCATGATTTTGAATCGGAAATGCTTACACAACGTTTCTTATTATATTTCAAGAGTTATTAATAAAATAAAGAAGAGGGTGAATCATATTAACCTTAAACTCGAGCACGGAAATTTCTTTCTTGAACCGTCTTTCAATCGGCGGCGCATCTTCACTGTCAGACTTTGTAATGTGAACATTTACGTAGTCCTGCGTTATAACTTGAATCCCCGCCATTTATCCCGAGTTGAACAATATTAGAATAATAAACAAAGAAAAATTTTTGTTCACAAACTATTTATGTCAAATGTCAAGAAAATCAAATTGTCCATAGACCTGCTGTCAAAATCTTGGTACAAATTAGGGTAAGTTCCACTAAATTTTATATTAAACTTAAATACTTAGTTAATTTACGTTTAAATATAATAAAAACTACTAATACAGTTTAGCTGATTTGATATTTTTTGCGCCACAATAATGCTCCTCTCTCTAACTATTAAGTTTAAAAAATCGCGCAAAATTTGTCTTGCTTTTCACACCGCAGGTCGTGGGTTCGATTCACACCCAGGACAAACATTTGTGTGCATTAACATGTCTGTTTGTCCTGAGTCTGGGTGTAATTATCTATTTAAGTATGTATTTACAAAAGAAAATTAGTATATGTAGTATATCAGTTATCTGGTTGCCATAGCACCAGCTCTGCTTAGTTTGGGATCAGGTGGCAGTGTGAATATGTCCTAGGATATTATTATTATATAATTATGGCGGAGGAAAACCATATATGAAAAAAACAATCCTGTTTGACCTTGACTGTTTTACAATTTATATACGTACCTTCACTTAACTACCCGTTTAGCTTAAAATATAAACAACAGCAAAGTCTTCCTCCTCGACGTAAATGATCTAAAATTCTAGCTAACTAGGGTTGTTATATTTTTACACTGGACAGCACATTCACATCACAATTTATGGTAAAAAACCAAATTAGCTGGACCCTTGATAATTCGCCGTTAGCGATTCTAGGGGTTAAGTTTGTTTGATCGTCAAATCGAGCTCGAGTCCCATTCTGTTTTACGGGGACTTGATAAGACTATCAATAAAACATTGATATTCGATTTGTGATAATAACTTTATTCACAAATGTTAAAGTGTAAAACATAATTGTAAAATTTAGGACGCGAACGGTTCTAGAATTCGTAATTGGTCATGTTATATAAAAAATGTTTATTGATGTTATAAGCAAGTACAGGCAAATCATAGGGGAGTGAGGTCGGAACTGAACGGCCGTTGATTGCAGGGACTCAGCGGCGGGCTGCTTGGACGGGGGCGGCGAGGCGGTGGGGTGCGTGCGCGTGGCCGTGTGTATCGCGCGCGACACAGACCGCGACACCGTGTAGGCGCGCCGCCGCGTCGTCGGCACTGGCTCCTCGTACTCTGCCGCATTGTCTCCGTACTCGCCGGCCTGAAAACAATTTTGATATACTGATGAAATCTAAAGTCTCTACAGGTTCAGGGTGTCTCGTGTTTCAGGGTCACTCAGGGAATAAAACCAAACAGTCACTGGGCGTATTGTCTAAGGGTAATCAATATATGATTGTTATGTGTGAATAATTTTTAAGCACATGAAATACTACTTGTTCAATATAATGTCTTTGCATTGTAATACATTTGAGACAATACCTTGAAGTCGGCTCGGTTAGGCTCGAACTCGTGCGCGCCTCTTGCGGGGAACTGCGCGTCCGGTTTGGCCGAGGCCAGCATCATCGTGTCCGACGAGTACATCTCGTCTACTGGTGAACTCCGATGCGGCAAACCGACCGCTACAAAATTATTCATCACGCTATTTTTTAACGTTTACCGTTAACATGATTTTACAGAAAGATAGGGCAGAAGCCCTGTATTGTCCATTGCACGAAATAAGCCATTCGAAATGGAGAAGTCATCAACAGTGCTTTAAGGTAACTGGTGGGCGCTACTGTCGAGCCCATTGTGCTTGTACGAGAAATTTATTAAATAAAGTCCCAGGATTGCTATTCCGATAGATGGCATAGCAAATCGTTTCAATGAGCGATGGAATTATGTGCAAATGTGATGACGTCGAAACATTTATATGATGGTATGAGGTAACATTTGACTCAAGAGGGTTTACTTGAGAAAATACAAGTTAGCAGAATATAATTTTAGAATAAAAGGATTGCGAATTGCACTTATTTGATTCATATTTATGTGATGATTAATTTACATTCAGAATATGACTCCTTCAAAAGTATGACTTAGATCACGTAAGCATTGAGCGGTGACCGCAGTGCAGGCAACCGTAGGGTTGGCAATTTGAGGTTACAATAGAATCGTATGGTGTCAATGGGGGAAACCGCAAAATACAATTATATCCGCAAAATGAGTATAGAAACAGGCTGTCCGGCCGCAGAGCTACGTGTGAAGGAAGTAATCAACTGTTTTTTGATTAAAACTTTTATATATATTTTTGCAGAGGTCTACGGGATAGCTATGAGTGTTCAGGCTAACAGAATAATGCGTAGGGCCCTTAGATTTTGCAATAACAAACAAAACTAGAGAAATTAACTAAAAAGATATATGTGGTGTTAGTACTTGCTGCGGTAGAGTCTACACGCGCTTCGAGATGCTCCAGGTCGGTGGTAGGCTCGGTGTTGAGCAGCCGGTGCTCGCTGCACAGTGACTCACAGTCACCCCTGGTGGAATGTAAAAGTAACTTTCAGTCAAATCACTTGTTGTCAAGCTGAATGTACGAGGAATATGTCAAGTTCTCCCTAGAAATGGCTATTCCTGCGCTGCCATATACGAAGCACCAACTTTACTCATAGACATCGGCAACAACCAGTTGAGTTGCAGATGTTTTGCCAGCTTTGATGTGAGACAGAAAAAGGGGAGGGGGACATAAGTAAAAGGAGAGGAGCCCAAGATTAGAAAAGGATGAGGGTAGTACCATACTTATCAGACGAAATACAAGTATGCTTCTACTTCACTATTGTATTCTACAAGGTAGTATTTTCCGATCGGCTGTCACAGACGCGGAACTCCCCTAAGACTGTTATTGTGTTGGATAATTTTTCTATTCGCGAGTAGAGTACAAAACAAAATATCATATTATTATGACTCGCTCTAGTGCGACGCAATTCACCATGCCAGCCATGAGTAGTTTGAGAGCTTCCAGTCTAAACATTTTAATATACTAGTGTGTGTACCGTCCGCAAGCGCGCAAGGTGTGCGCGCAGTGCAGGAAGGCGCGCCAGCGGGCCACGCTCATAGCGACGTGCGTATCGCCGCAGCCCTCCGCGTGCCCACCGCCCTTCGACACCGAGTCGCTCAGCACGCCGCAAAGCTTGCCGCCGCACACCACCCCCGTGCCGCGGTCGTTCTGCAGTCAATGCTCATCAATCAACAAAAAACCACCAACGAACATGGCCTTTTACCCGTAAGCAAAATGTGATTTGAATGATAAATAGAATGCCTAGAATTAAATATTTATTTTTATTAATATTGATCAATATTTAATTAATAATAAAATCTACCGCCAACAATAATAAAAAAAGAACTTACCGGACAAAGCTCCTCACCGGCAAAACAAAAAGCGCGATCGCGGACGTCCGCCCAATGTCCGACGCGCGCCGCGCAGTGCGCCTCCGACACTAGCGCCGCGTCGACGACGCGGAAGCGTGCGCGGTGGGAACCCACGCTGGCCACGGCACGCACCGCATGGCACGCCGTCTCCTTCTCGCACTCGGTTCGCGATGTCGCCATGAGGATAGGCCGCGCACGCGCCGACGACCCGAACGGCGACTCAAGTTCCAGAACCGCCAGGTCGTCCATCAAGGGATCGTCTCCCTGGTAGAACGACCAATATTAATAATTATTATTATTGAACTTGGATAACACTGAAGATAAGAACTAAAATCTCACCGAGTAAAATGTGCAGTTCTTGCTCAGCTCCAGCTAATGTTACACTGTCTGTTCAGACGTACTAAAGACGTACGTACCTACGCGTTGTAACTTAATCAGTTAATGCTCACAGTAGACAAGTGATACCTACCCGTCGGCGATCGCCAGCAAGCGCGATACGTGCAACTCGCCGAGCCGTAGAGGCTGGTGAAGCGGGGCGTGCACCGAAACCCTCGAAGCTGTCGCCGGGCAGGCGGCGCGCTAGCTGTGCAGCGGCCAGCGCCCACAGCTCGTGCGGCGTCTGCTCACCAATGCGGCCACGTGCCGACTGCCCCCGCCCGCGTGCACACCGCGCTGACGTCACGCCCGTGCGTAGTGACACCAGCGACGCCGCACACCGCCACCCATCCGCATGCTCCACCACTATCTATACAAATAACCAACTTATCAAATCTTTCTTTTTTCCTTCACTCGGCCTAAGACCTCCTGTTGTTACTTTCTCCGTCTAATTCACCTCTCCTCCAACACCACATCTCAAAGGCCTTCAGCTTTTGCCTATCCGTCTTACTCAACGTCCATGTTTTGCTTCCATATAATGTTTTTACTTAACTCTACTCCAATTTACACTAACAACAGTTGACTAACTGAGGGGCGTCGCGATCGACTCCATTCCAATTTACACTTTCAAAAGTTTCCTATTACTAGATGAATTTCTTTTGTAAATACATACTTAAATAGATAATTACACCCAGACTCAGGACAAACAGACATGTTCATGCACACAAATGTCCTGGGAATCGAACCCACGACCTGCGGCGTGAAAAGTAAGTATCTTACTAACCGGCCCTTTAATATGAGTAGGTAATAAATATTCGCACGATCATCACTCTACAACTAACTTGTTTATTATAATTATTAAATATTTAAAGATTATTTAAATAACGACACGAGCCGACAACAAACCATGAATGGTGCAGAATCACTCTCTTCGTCTATGTCGGCGTCTTCGCTGGTGATGGTTGTACCCGAATGGCAGGGCCGAGCCACCTGCCCAGTGCCAGGCGCGCAATCCTGAGCGCGCGCGCGCACCAGCACTGCCGCCAGCAATGCGAACACCAGCCGCGCGCTCATGCCACCGTCTTCTCTATGGCACTCACTGCTGCTCTATGCCACCCACTGCTCTATGGCCCTGTGCCCTTTCCCGACACCAGTACCTCGCAAAGGGCCAGACTGTCCAAAACGACCCTAAACACAATGACAGCGGACACATGTCATGACTTTGACAACTTCTTTCAGAATTTTTATCATCGATAGAATTATTTCAATAACCAGATTTAAATACCGCCACAGTCAAATAGTATCACTGAATTCAATTTTACATATGCAAGTGATTTACTATAAACTGGCAAGAATAAATTAATTTTATAATTTATCAAGAGATCGGTTGTAGTTGAATGCATGTAACTTGCATGTAATGGTCAAATGCGAAATAATTGATACCTGAATCTCCAACTAGCATTATGTTTATGAATCTAAAGATATATTTTTTTAATTTCAATAAACAATTACCCTCATTGTCTACCAAATTGGTGTTGTTTGATTGTGTTCTATTGTTTCTTTTACGTATTTTATATTATAAACTGATGACATGATTACATTCATTTGGCGGTGCGGCGCGCATACGTCTATCCTACGACATGACAAGGCGGGAAACCTGTCCATAATATCTATTGAAATTACCAAAGGCCGTAAACTTAATATCATTTAATAATAAATATAATATAACATTATCATGAACAGACATGTTTATCCGCGTACTGAGACTGACCGCCATTTTTGTTTCATATTTTGCTCAGAGTACAGACTGACGACTTATGTCTCTTGTTTATTCTTTTAATATTTCCTTATCTTTGTTTAGTTTTTTAAAGTATGTTATTTTGACTTATTATTTGTGAATGTGTGAGCATTGTAGTTGTTAACTCATATTTATCGTGTTTTACGTGTTACGTATAGTAAGCAACTATTGTCATACGTCCCCCATTAAGTACTAATGCTGGAACATAATAGCATCGTGGCCATGATAGCTACGAGACTACATGAACCATTTCTCATTTGTTTTCTTTTGTTACTATGTCCTTTACTAAAATACTTTTAAAAATTTACTGTTATTAACATTATTATGGAAGAATCTGAAATAAATTAATTTAATAATAATATTGTAACAGGTTCTTGTCGGTTCTCGATCGATGGAACCCACCAAGTCGAACCGAGCACCTTTTTGACGTTTTCCTCTTATAAAATATGCACGGTCTAGATGGGCACTTGCATATCTAGGCCTATGCAAATAAAATATTTTGATAACGCGATTCCCTTTAGCCGATTGTTGGTATAGCCAACGTCAGGCCAAAGGCAATGGAGAGGGCATTCGGCATACAACAAGACCTCATCAGAATTTTTGATCCGCAGTAGAATCAATACACCAAAGGAAGAATTGCAAAATAAGTGGCAATGAGTTGTACAGATTGCTCGCAGAACTGACGGCCGATGTTGGCGAAAGTTCCAGTCATGACAAAAGATTCGTCATTCGTTATTTGATCTTCAAGGTATTATATGTATATATAAAAAAAAATAAAACGAACAATGAATTTAAATATTTTATTTGATAAATATGTTATGTATTAACATACAGCAAAGATAAAATTAGGCAGGCCCGACTAATTTATTTAATTAGCTCTAAATATTAGTTCAAATTATATTAAATTTCTTACCAGGGCCTACCTACGTCCGCAGGGCAGCTCCATCTTGGCTGGGCGTGCGCGAGTATTCACGCCGGAATGCGCGGGGGAACATTGTAATGTTAGGGCCTACCTGTATATTGAAAAGTTTGCTGCATCACTACTAGATAAATGACATCTCTAGGAGACGTATTCATTCATTCATGTTACTGTACCATGTCACCGATCACTCACTACATCTAAGTAGAACAAATGCAGAAAGCGGGGCTTCTTGAAACTTCTATAACCATTCGCCGTTCTCTTCCCAACCGGGAGACTAGTCTCCTCGTGGGAATCCCGTATGATTGGTAGTTATTAATAGTATAAGATGCGGCATAAGAAATTTAAGCCATCATCTGTTATTTGATCAAGACCAATATTATATGTGAGATAATATGTGCAGTTTAATCTGGGACACGGTTAAATCGTAAAAACCTAATAGGTTGAACCCTTGCGACTCGTGGTCAAATCGAATTCGAGTCTGACCGTTGTGCGTATTGACCCTTGAATCGCCTCAGGGGCAGTTTAAATTGGTTCTTACGATTTAACAGCATTGGCCTTAGATTTAGCTCGAATCATTTGTGATTTACACCTATTGCCTAACATTAATATAGGTCCTGTTTAAATAACAGAGGAGGGTATAAATTTATTCTGCAATATCTCAGACCGTTATATATTTAACATTTTGATTGAATGCCCGTCGATGTCTGTGTCAATTCCAATATGGCAGGTAAAATAGACACAAAATTTATGTTCCTTTTGGACGAGCTATCTATTGTGAACGAATTATTCATACCAATTCTACCAATTAAGCAAACTACTTAAAACGTTTATTTTTCTTTAAGATATTAATTTATATGCAATATAGTTGTAATTATTTTAATTAACTATATAATTTATACGCCATTAGGCGGAAGAAAAATACAATTTTGACTTAACAATAGTTTTTTTTCTATATAAATGTACTTGAACATGTCTATTGTGTTAAACACTTATTTGTATTAACACTAACGAGTTAAGCTGCGCGACCAGGGGGGAGGGGGGGGGGGTATCGTCTAACTTGACAGTAATCTTGGAACTGGGTTTCTCATATTGAATTGGAAGGGAAAGGTACGTAATATATACGATTTCGCTGTCAGATAGTTTCCTAACAACGATTGACGGTGCGTACAAGTGTACATCGGTAACTGGAAACGTCAGTTAGACGATAACGTGGAAAGTAAGCGCAGTGTCATAGACGCTACTGTAAGATCTAGGCTAGGTACAGTAAGCGGCCGACCGATTACGCAACTTAACGACTCTTAAAGACAAAAAATATATATAAAGCTATTGATTGAGATTCCTGCGCACTAATGTTATACAAAATATGACTAAATCCAAGCGCTCTGTAGCCAAAAAGACATAACATTAGATTTACTTGATTAACGTCACCGAGACGGAGCCTCCATAGCTATATGGGCGTCCAAACTGTGTGTTTGAATCCGCTGTAAACAACTACTTAGATACATAGAATAGACTTAAGTTCCCCGCGAGCCGCTCGCCTGTGCCTCGTTCTCGTCTCTCAGCTGCCCGAATCCCCGAGGCTGTAGGCCGCGCGGTAGCCGTTGAGGTTCCCCGTCCCCGGGGAAATTTTGTAACTGTAGCTGATCATTAAAAAAAAAACCTTCCCCATCCTCCATCTCTTCTTCGACTTCTCCAAATAATACTGGTGCCGCACGAGCATTTTCCGGCTCCATACGAGCCTGTTCTGGTAGCAATGGCGCCCATCCTTGTTCCGCTCGCGCCTCATCTTGTTCCACTCGTGCCTCGCCTTGTTCCGCTCGTGCCTCGCCTTGTTCCGCTCGTGCCCCGTCTTGTTCAGCTTTTGACTTTCGCTTCGTTTGCTGGGCGTCAAGCAGCGGCTGCAGCTCCTGTGGCAGAGCGTGAAGTCGCAACAGCTTATCGAGCAGCGCGTCCGAGAGCTCGGCCGCCTCGCCACCGCACCACGTCGCGCCGCGCACGTACAACCACTTTAATGATATGAAGAGATTTTTAAATAGCTTTAATTAGTATTAGATTATAAAAGGATGCACTGAAATTATTGATAGTATGATGGTGTACCTTGTGGTGCGGCGCGACCGCGAGCCCAGCGTAGAGCGCGTGCGGAAGGCGAGGGCGCGCGGCGCGGCCCTCGGCCTCCAGACGCAGCACTGCACCGAGCACGCCGCAGCCCGCATCATTGCCCAGCACTCGCCGCACCACGCGCACCAGCGTTTCGCTCTCTTAACACGACAAGTTGTACATGGTAATGTTTTTAGAATGTATTAAGAATCGTTGAACATTACATTTTAAAAATAGAGCAATTCTGAGGTAAAGAAATGAAGAGATATCTCCAATTCTTGACCAACACCGCTCTTCTTTGTGCTTTATGCAGGCCAGCCGTAAACCAAGCAATAAAAATAAAATAAGCAATCCAAACACTAGCGTCTCGTCAACGTTTTTGGTATTAAGGGGTAATCTTGTAAAGATCTCCTGTCTTCTGGAAGAAAGTCAGTATTATGTGGTATTGTACAGAAACCAACATCTATAGTAGCGGTATGGGCTTCAGGATCACTTGTGAACGCACCGGTGCCTCTTTGCGCCTGGTGCGCCAGAACCTGACATCCGAGGCAGTAGAAAGACGCAGTTACCTTTTGGTGCCCACTGCGATTGGAGCGCGCGTGTCAAGGCGGGAAGCAGCGCCACGAATGCTCCTATGCCCGCGACCAGCGGTGGAGTCTTACTATGAGAGATCCGACTCATCGCCCACAGCGGGGCGCCGGAGCCCGCTGGAAAAATATAGTAAGACTAAATAGTTACTGCGAAATATTCACAAGACAAACACAGCAATATATTTCGTTCATGTATAATACGAGTGCGTTTATTGATTAAACTGACCCATGGTCAGGTACTGGTTGTGTGGGCAGTAGAAGGAGAGCGCGCGTGACACGGCCGCCGAGCCCGCCACCACCGCCACCGCCGTCGCCTGCTGCTCCCAGAACCGGCTGCCCATCGCGCAGTCCCCCTACACAAACATGGTTTTACGTGACCGCTATCCATAGGCATCTGCAACAAGCTAACAAGTAACGAGTCGCAGATTCTTTCTTTCTTTCAGAGTCGTTGCCAACTTTGGGACAGAGGAGGTTACAGAACACACAGGCAGACAGACAGGAAAAAGGATACCTACCTTTTCCTAATTATCCCCTCCTCCGCCAAACCATCTTCTCCTTCCCATCCTTTTCTTATTTGAAATGGATGGAAAGGGGAAGAGAAGTAGAATTAAGATCCCCACAACTTACTCATCAGACGAAACACAGAATACTTCTACTTCACGTGTGTCTTCTGTAAGGTCGTGGTATTTAACCGGTCGGAACGGCGCATTCGTGCAACAGATGTTGTTGCCATGTTGTGGAGATGTGGTAATTACTACCTTCATTAACAGCCTCAAATCCAGAAGAGCTGCAAGTTTATTATGGGACTTTGAAGAGTTAATAGAAAGAATTGACTCCACGTACAACTTGCGCGTGGAATAAAGTCAATACACGCGCACTGTTGCCATTCCAACTATCAAGGTGATAAGCAAAGAGTTTGGCCAGATTTAAATTGTTTAACACAATAATATAAAATGTCTCTACTACTCATCGGTATACTGTGAGAGCGAGACACTTGCCGGGTTTCATACCCGGGTTATCACTGTCCCTGCAACAGCATTCGTCGATGGACTCTTAAGTTCCTAAATTCTTCCCGGCTGTCACACTCACTACGTAAGGCTGTGCTATCAGGTTGGCGACGACGCGCGCGCGGTTCCAGGGCGTGTAGAGCAATGCGCGCACGGCGCCCCACTCCGCCTCGCCCGGCAGCAGCGCCGACAGCTCGTCCTCTTCGAACGCCTCCCCCGCCGACTTGGCGCTATCCTCGAACTCGCGCTGCAGCTCATTGCACTTGTCCTCGCACTACAACAAGACATTCATCACCTGTTCAATGTTCTACGGAAGGTTTTTTTGTACTTCTTGCTTTCCCCGATCTTTGACACCATATGACACCATCTTGTACGTAATGTCTATGTATGACAGAGAGAATAGATGTTTTAAATGTTCTCTCTCTGTCATAACTCTAACTTCCGTGCGTTTGTTCGTCTCGTCCACTTATGCCATACTCACAATTTGTAGCGCCTTCTGCAGGTCATGAGACTTGGCGCCGGAGACGAGAAGCTCGCCGCGGCGCAACACAGCTGCCACTAGCGAGGTCACGCCCAGCAGCCCCGGCTGGCCCTCCGTAGTGCCCACCTCGCACGCCACTCTTCGACCAACAAATAGGTTTTTTATACTTATGTTTTTAAAAATCTTTAGGTTATGCCGTCGCCTGTCACTTCCGTAGCAATTCGAATACAAAAGGATATATTCGGGTACTAAAGATATAGTGCATTCAGCATTTGGAACCTTAATCAGTCTTTTGTGTCGACAGCGTTAAAAATTGTTAGAACTTTTTTGAATGTATGCAGTGTACCTGGCGATGTAGAGCACATGATAGTGCGGCATGTCGCGCTCGTCGATGGCAGCGCGCAGGGCGTGGCGCGCCGCGCGCGTGGCGCCCGTCACCCCGCCCACCACCGCCTCCAGCCGCGCCCACTCCGCGAAAGGCAGCGGCGCCGACCCCGCCAGCCGGCGAAGGATCGATCTGTATTACAAACACAATATCCCACATTACTACTAAAATGGGGTATACAATGTATTTACTATTACTAAAATACTATTAAATGTGAGACTAGTAATAAAGCCGATACTACACAGGATGCCAAGCTTATTGTTCTTTAACGAAGTTGAGCGTCTTCTATGCTCTTCCAACTAAAACCAAGTAAAACTATTGAACCTCCTCAAGATAAATGTGACCAGTCACAAACGAGAAACATTGTGTGACAATTTGCCTCATCTTGATAAGTCCCCATAAATTCACGGGCTAAGAGTTGTGAGATAAAGATAGTGTTATTTCATCAGATACATCAGGATACTGACTGTCCATCAGAGCGCAGTTTGCGTATCTCGGCTTCAGCTGTAGCGGGGTCCACGCCGGTGGAGACGGGCGCGCTATCGGGATGCGCGACCAGCAGCAGCGCGCGCAGCCAGCGCAGCCGCCAGCACAGGAGCGCAGTGCGACGCACGCCGCTCACCCAGCTGCAGCACGCCTCCCAGAGAGAGTTCACCCACGTCAAGTAACCTGGATACGAACAGTGGAAAGAAAAAACTTTGAATTCACGCTAATCATAAAAGTGTGCATGTAAAAATGTAGAACTATGAATATCTGTGAAATTAAAAGACCATCCTGAAAGTTAAGACTCAATATTAATGTGTAATAATGAAGAAATATACCGTATTCATCGGTGAAGTAATGTGGCGGGTCCACGAACATCGCAAGCAGGCGCTGCGCGATGTCGGGCGAGGCGTACGCGGCGTGGGTAGGCGGCAGCGTGCGGGCGACGCTCAGCACGCCCAGGAGCTCCTCGCCGCACTCGAAGGCGCAGCCCAAAGCGCCGCGCACCGACCACCCCGACCCGCACAGCACTGGCACCTGACAATACCAACGGACTAGCAGACGACTACACCGTACGCTGCTTTTCTATTCTTAGTTTAACAAAGCCGTCCAGAAAGACAGTACTACTGTGGATAGATCAATTTTGTGGTCTAAGGAGTCTGAGTGATGCTTTATTAGCCTTTCTCTAAGGCACTGCTTTCTAATTTTCGTTCCCGTACACCTTAACAAATCTTTTCATTTATGAATAACCCTTCCCAGATGAATGTACTGTATTTTACTAAACCAACGCTCATAGTCTAGCACCTTAGTAAGTTATAAGGTTTATTTTATACTATATTTTGTAGACATAATACATTTAAGTATATCCACCGTTACCAATTCACCTACAGTTTGGGAATCACTGTTCTTAGTTAATACCTATCTATAGGGACAAGAGGTCTCACAGAAAACATAGCACATCCTCAAGTGCAACAGTATCTTACTAATGGATGAGTTACCTTCGCGAGCATGAGCAGTCGCACGGCGAGTCGGAACAGCTGGTGCGGTTCGACGACAGGCTGCAGCAGCTCAGCCACGTCGTGCGGCAGCGGCGAGCGCTGCGGGTCGCTGCCGTCGTCTAGCGAGCACGCCTCTTCCTTGGCGGCCGGCAAGTAGGGCCGCCAGTGGGCAGCAGCACGCGCGCGCTCGACACGCACCCACACCGTGCTCAACGGCAATCCACTCTCTATGATCTGAGAAAATTACATTTTTGTATTAGATTACAGGCTGTGACTGACTGACTCCATATACATCTGAGATTATAAACAGTTTCCTCCATTATTAGTACATTTTCATCGTTACGAGGGTGAGTACCTTATCTTCGATGCCCCTGAGCTTCTCCTCGCGGCGCTCGTCGCGGGCGAGATCGCACGGCGGCGGGAAGGCGGCGCGCGGGAAGTTCATGGACGCCACCAGCTCCACCAGCTGCACCAGCTGCTCCCACAGCCCGCCCGCGCGCACCCACACACCTAAACACCTCAACTCATAACTCATTATATCACCTAAGGCGCAGATATTCATTGATAACCGGTTCATCTGGTATAAGTTACTGCTACCCATAGGGATCTGCAACTAATTAGTTGCTGATGTGTTGCTTACTTTTAAGAGAGGAGGAGAAAAAATTGTTTCTCTTCGTATCCATCCCCTCCTCCGTCAAATCTTCTTCTGCCCATCGTTGAGTTCCCAATGAATTGATTAGGCCTCCGGCACCTCACTCATTAGGCGAAACCGCAAAAATACTTCTACTATACGCCGGTCTTCAATGAGGTCCTTGTGAACTTGTACTGCTACTTGTACCATCACTCACCGTACGCATACAGCAGGTCCGGGTATGCCCGGGGCAGGCTGCGCGTATCAGCTATCGCGGCGTTGACGACCGCCTTGACGGCGGCGCCATCCGCCGCTGCACCCACCGCCAGCATGAGCTGCAGCCAGAGCTCCAGCCGTAGGTTCATGTCTTGCTCTGTTGGACAGATCTTACCTTTATTTAACCTAGTGGTGAGATGGTCTAGATGAATGATGAGATATTTGGCTGTACAAGTTGGGACAAGAAAAATTTAAGTATTAAGTGGTTACATCAACCCGAATTGAATCCTATCCCGACAGCGCTGACATCCTATTTCCACTAAATATCCTATCATAGGCAACAACACTTTTTTTAATTAATTTACTCATTTACTTGTTATATTTGTTATGTATTTCGTGTTTAAGCATACCTTTTGCGAGACACTCGCGTAGGCGGTCGGCGTAGGGCTGCGCAGGTAGCGCGCGGCGCATGGCAGCGTACCAGCGCATGCGCACCAGCCGCGACCCCTTGTTCTTAGCAATGGCCTGCTCCACCACCTCTATTACATCTTTCTCGCCACCATAATTTTCCTATATTTTATTTTATTTTATTTATTTAATAGGAAGCCAACATATTATGTGCTAACCTGACATCATATACATAAACTTAAATATAAACTTGCATAACACAACATAATTATAGGCTAACTCAGCACTTTCAAAGAAAACACAAAAAACGAAAAAAAGGAAGCGAACAATAAAAGGATTATAACAAAGTAGAGGAGTAACATAGTTAATAATAATTTAACAAGTAACTCGGAAGGTATTAAGGCGACTTTAATGTAATAGTGTTTTTTTAATTTTATTTTTCACGGATGTATTTGTATCTGAGAAAATATCAAAGTTGGATAGTTTACATATCTTGTTGTGATTGTGTGAGGCTCGATTAATCGGCGCAGACAATCCTACGTTAGATCTAGAGTCTTAATTAAATTATAATTTTTCAATCTCATATTAGGTCTCGGAATGACGTATGAAACTTTACTTACAAGATAAGGTGAACTAATACTATTGTTGACAATGTTATATATTAATTTTAAGTCTGAAAGAGTTCTACGGTTTTGTAATGACATCAATTTATAATGCTGTAGTCTGTCCTTATAAGTATGTAGTTTGTTGAGTAATCCATCTTTAAAAGATAAGTACTTGACGATTTTTTTCTGAACTCTTTCTAACCTATCTACATGGGTTTTATAGTGCGGATTCCATACCGGAGAACAGTATTCTACATTGCTAAGAATGAATGCATTAAAGAGAATTATTTGAGTTTTTGAATTCTTAAATCCTTTATTTACTCTTTTAATTAATCCCATAAATTTTAAGCAATTCTCAATTACTTGATCAATATGTGGACTAAAGCTTAACTTACTGTCAATTAAAATACCTAAATCACTGACTATGTTTGACTTTTGTATGGGATTTTCGCTTATTTTATAATTATACTCAATAGGGTGTTTCTTTTTGTTGAAAGAGATTTGGTAGCATTTTTCTTTATTAAGCTTCACATTATGAAGTTCGCACCATTTTACTAGCCTATTCATATCATCTTGAAGTAATTGTCCGTCGTAATCATTTTTTATTTCTTTAATTTTTTTAAGTCTTTTTTTTTTTTTTTTTTTTTATAAGAGAAGGGGGCAAACGAGCGGCGGGAACACCCAGGTGATCAACGACGCCCATGGACACCCGCAACACCAGAGGAACTGCAGATGCGTTGCCGGCCTTTTAGAAAAAGAAAGGCTCGCTTCTTGAAGGACCCCAAGTCGTACTGGTTTGGAAATACCGCCGAGGATAGACCATTCCACAACGCGGCTGTCTGCGTAAAGAAGCAGATCACTATTTTGGAAACAATTTACAACGTCATTAATATATGCGTTAAACAGTGTAGGTCCTAAAAGAGATCCTTGTGGCACACCAGAGTGAGTATAAACGACTTCCGACTCAAAACCATTTACCACTACTTTTAGCTTTCTGTTAAGAAGGTAAGAAAATAGCCATTTCAATATGTTACCATGAAAACCATATATCTCTAATTTTTTGATTAAAATGGAGTGATGTACAACATCGAAGGCCTTGGAAAAGTCAGTGTAAATCGCATCGACTTGAGATCTATTGTCCAAGGTTTGACGCTGTGGATCTTCCTTTCAAGAAACCATGCTGTTTATCAGTTAGTAGGGGTTTTAAATGTCAGTTTACAGAAGGGCAAACAACCGCCTCAAACACCTTAGAGAATATTGATAGTAAGGAAATAGGTCTATATTTGGTAATGTTCTATCTCCCTTTTTGAAGACAGGCACAACTCGTGCTTCTTTCCAAGCAGACGGGTAGTGTCCTTCAGTTAAAGATGTAATATAGATATGACATATACATTAATAAATGTGTAAAGTGATAAAATAATGTGTTTAGAGCGAGTCTCCCAACAGCAACTAATCTTTTTTTGTAGCTAACTAAATTGTGATTTGCCAGCCCCCCCCCCCTCTCCCTTAGAAAGTGTTGTTAATTCACTGGTAGATTGTGCACTGCTATTGAGCAATAAAGTGGGATACTGAACATTAATATAATAAATACCATGAAGTCAATGTATGTCTCCCACAGCTCTGTATCGCGCGGCGAGTCTTCAAGCTGCCGGCGCAGGGCAGCGGCGCGCTCGTGGATAGCGGGCGCGTTGGTGGGCTCCGGCACGCGCTGCCGGAAGTAGCGGCGTGGGCGAGAGCGCAGCGTCCCCGCGCCACCTGCCCCACCCAGCCGGCCACTACTGCGTTCATATCTAATAAAAGGGAGTCAAGCCGATATTTAATTATTACATTATAAGAAAAAGTCTCACAACAGTTTAAATGATAATACAGAAAACTGTAATAAATGCAAGACATTTGATTTCAAAAAAATGTTGTTTTTGAATAACCTATAAAACTTATCCATAACCTATGTTTAAAAAAACGCCATCTTGATGTGGAACTAACTATGTTGTAGTAGCGTCAATAATATAACACTTAATTTGTGTGCAATTTACAATTTGGGAGTGACAATTTAAAATTGCAATTTGCTGTTAGTTTGAACATAGACCACATGCCAAAAGGAACTAAGATGCTTCAAACAAACATGTTATGTTTATGAAAGTACTTTATTCATCTCACATTTCCTTTCAATGCGAATGGTGTTGGGAGGAAGGAATACCCCTTCCAAATCCTCCCTCCCTCTAAAAAACCATGCCTTATCATTATGAAGTTGCTTTTAGTTTACTTTTAAATACCATAACGATATACTACAGAGCACAGATTTTTTGTGGTGACTACTAAAAGATACACTTACTGAGGCCTTCCCGGGTAGTACAGGGTAGAGACACGCCGATTACCATTATCCATTTTGCGATCTACATAGTAGCAATCGTTTTTAGATGGTTCCGTCTCAGTATCAGGCGAAGTGTCCATTTCTTCTTCCGTGTCGCTCGCCAGGAGTTCTTCTTCCAAGACATCGTCACCCTCTAACGGCCAACGAGCTGGGAAAGAAAACTGGGTTTTTGAACGTTGTTATGGCAAATAAACTTGAGAAAATTCAACTCAAGCTAGAATAAATAATTGTTTTGTCATAATTTGAGCCCGGTGATTTTCATTTTCTTACTTCGAATTTTCAAATACACACCTGCGTCATCATCGCCCTCCTCCAAAGGCCTAGCAGAATATGCTGGGAAAAGAGCCATTATATCTGGAAATAAACTTTGCTTTAAAGTATTGCGGGAAACATAATCCCAAAAATTCTAAAACAGCTGACTATGGGGTTTACAAGTTTACAATCTAAGAAAGTGACAAGACGATAAGAGAGACTGACAACAAAATCAATAATTTGTCAAATTGTTTATGAAAGGAATTAAAGTTAACAGATAGAAAAAGCTAAGCTTGCTGCCTGCTTAATTTATTTTATGTCGTTTCATTAAATAATTTTATTAAACAGTTGTTGTAAATTATAAATAAATATATATTACTTTATTATTATTAAAAAATATATATTTTTATTAGAAGAACAACCATATTGTTTGACCAATTTTTGAGGAGGTACAATATTCAACTATTAGCCTTATCGAATCAACTAATTACTTGTTCTCTAACTTTTTAAGCTTGTATTTTATTTAAGTTTTTTATGTTTTCAGGTGCATATTTTTATGTTTTCAGGTGCATATTTTTTATATTTTGTTCAAGGCCTGTGTAACTAATGAATATTGAACCTTATTCTTATTCGACGATTGATTTGACATTGACAGCACGGTGTTTACGAAATTGACCATGTTTACACTTTGACTATTCATTTGACTTCGTAGTTCGTAGTTAATCATGTTCACTGTGGTACTATAAGACAATTGGGACAAATAATTCTTATCGCGTTTTATCCTATTTGTTTTACATAACTTGTTGCGATTACATACGTTTCAAGATATTTAACGTGAAATATTCTTTTTTTAGTTAATTGTATAAAAATCATAGATAATAATACCGCTTAAGTCGCACATTGAAAGCGTAGTATTAGTTAAATTACTGCATAATCAAATACAAGTTAGACCATGAAAGGGTACTCCAATAGTTTTTTAATTTTATTGCGGGCTTCGGCATTAAAACCTGATGCGAAAATTCGACAGGCCAGACCCATTTTAGGCAATAACTCGAGATTGTACAGTGATGTAAGTATAAAACGATTTCAGTGATATTTTTGAATGTATTCGATTTTCTCAGCGCTGTTTGTTAATGCTGTATAATCACAGGTCGCTAACGCTGCAAGCAAAGCGGACTTGACCCTGGCGGCGGTGAAATCGGTGGCACCTCTAAATGATCTTCTAGGCCGGCGTCATGACTACCTCCGTATATCACTTACGGAGAGGTGCAATTTAAGATGTGGGTACAACCAGTTTTATTTTTAAAGTGCAATAGCATTTATACTGGAACAAACATTTTTTGGTGCTAAAGATTTTATAATATCCATTCCTTATTTATTCACATGCATGACAAGCAATGCGTACATGGATGGTAGTGAAAGAGTAGGATCACACCAAATGAAAAACTGTAATCTTCACCTACCCCTCAGGGTACAGATGATAATGCATATTTACTTAACTGTACTTAACAATTTTCTAAGAATATCTACGCTTAGTACTGGTAAAGTTAGTAATATAATAATTAAATAAATAAACATCTACACAGGCCAGTACTGCATGCCGGCAGAGGGAGTGCCTTTAACCCCAAAACCAAATCTATTGACAAAAGAAGAGCTGTTCCGGCTCGTCAATGTGTTTGCTGCTCTTGGTGTGCATAAGTTAAGACTAACTGGAGGTGAACCCACACTGAGGTCCGATTTGGCTGAAATTATTGGTATGCATTATATTTTAATCTATAACTTAATACAACCCGAGTAATTAAACAATAATAATTGTTACAGTGGATTGGTTGACATTACATTTTTAAAGCTTATTGTTAGTACAGTACAGTTCAGGGGCGTACCATGTGCTTGTGATGGCCTACCTCAACTATGAAGTATCTGCTAGTTACAAAAAATGCTGTTTATTTATGTTACCCCAATA
This sequence comes from Papilio elwesi, assembly GCA_029849275.1. NCBI lineage: Eukaryota > Metazoa > Arthropoda > Insecta > Lepidoptera > Papilionidae > Papilio > Papilio elwesi. The sequence continues at coordinate 10,886,542 of CM056697.1, forward strand.
AAGGCGAACTACTGAATCATTCATTGTGCGATTTCTATTCAGTTGATTGGCCTTGGACCTTTATATTCATGGGCAGGCTGTAGTGCATCAGCACTTGTATGTAAGTAATAATAAGTCCTCTACATAATATCACTGAAATATTTTATATGTAGTCCAGATGCACTTCTCTTGCAATTGTCCACACAAAAATTTGGAGAAGATTCCAGTGTGAGAGCAGTGGTGGCTCAGCGGTTTAGGTCCCGACTTACGTACTGTAGGTCGCGGGTTCAAACCCAGACAGGCGCTTTACTTTGTGTAATTTATTTCATCGCCACTGCTCCAAAAACGGTGAAGGAAAACATCGTGAGGAAACCGGCATTTTCTTAGAACCATCAAATTCGAAGACATGTGACATCCACCAACCCGCACTGGGCCAGCGTGGTGGTTTACGGCTCATTCCCTCTCTCGGAGAGGAGGCCTGTGTCCCTGCAGTGGGAAACATTCTAGAAAAGGCCGATTTATTATTATTATTATTATTAATTGGTGCATTGTAATAAGCATTCTCAATTTAAATCGTTTGTAAGCAGAGTGGGGGTGTGGGAAAAAATGTACATACATACAACCATGACATTTATTTTTCTTTTTTATATTTGAATACATGTTATGAACATATGTTGTTAATAAATTAAAAAAAATACATTGACTCGTCTTATCTAGTGTCTTGATGACGATATATTTGTTGGTGTTGCAAAATGCAACAGATAACATATTTTAAGAATTTAGCATCAAATAATAAAGATAAGGGAATCTTAAGGATTACAGAGTTGTGAGTCTAAAAATAACTGATATATTCATATAACCTTGACAATTGGATGTTTGCAGTTTTTTAGCAGTATTCGAAAAGAAGAAGGCATGTTTAAGGACATGTTTTTCTATAGGAAGGGAAATTAGCAAGCAAGGTCACCCAATATAGGTTTTTGAACACCAATTACTCAAAACCTTAGATTTAAATTTAATGAAATTAAATGGTTTAACTCACATTAGCGTACTTCGGTTTAGGTAACAAGTTTCAGACCTGTTGGAGGTCCTTCATGGTAAGTAGGCTTAGTTTGTGGTTGCTTATTTATTTTATGACAAAGAGTAAAGATTGTGTTGCCAGCCTTGCCAGGAGAATGGATAAGGGAAAGGGGAAGAGGAGGGAGGGGGGGGAGTGGGGTCATGAACTTTGAAGTTGCTGATCTCTCCGAGGTGACTTATTTCACATCCACCACACACCTCATCTGCTGATAAGTCATAGCATTTTCACAGTTTACCATGATCTTTGTACCACAGAGCAACTGTGCAGTGTGCCGGGCATCCGCAGCGTGGCGATGACCACCAACGGGTTAGTGCTGACGCGGCGGCTACCCGCGCTGCAGCGCGCCGGCCTGGCTGCCATCAACGTGTCGCTGGACTCCCTGCGAGCCGACAGATACGAGCGCATGGCACGACGACCGGTTTGCAACTAATCTATACCATTATTTTACAGTGTTGAAACTGCGCACCGTTGGATGCTGAACAGTTATGATGTGACTTTGACTTTCAATGACTTTATTTTATTAAATTGTATTGTGGTATTCAAACTTCTCTTTGTTATTTAACCGTGACATTTTCTTATAACTGCCTGCGACAAACAGACAATTAATATTTAAGCAAATGTTAGTATTTGAATGATATATAACTGAAGCTTTCTATTGTGTTTGTAACTTGTGTGCTTCTAACCGAGTTGTGTTTGACTCAGGGACTGACGCGGGTCCTCGCCGGCATAGACCTCGCGCTCCAGCTGGGCTACCGTCCGGTTAAAGTTAACACTGTACTGATGCGAGGTCTGCTCACTTGCCTTAATGGTGTGGTACCGTCGCTCATGCATTTATTGACCTTCATTTATTCCTTTCAGGGTTCAACGATGATGAAATATGCGACTTTGTGGAGTTCACTCGTGACCGCGAGGTGGAAGTGAGGTAGGTACAGTACGTTTAGCCATTTAGGTTTGTGTGTGTATTATGCATAGCTAAAATTTAGGTAGGACAAAGACGTATGTAATAAGAAAATGGATGGGAGAAGCTAAAAGACCTTTCCATCCAGTTCTTACTTTCTTATACAGGTGTCCGGAAATTATATGTACTACATTTTCATTGGCCGAAAATATATTTTAACCCAATTTTTCTCATGTCTAAAGTTGCTTAGTTTGGGCGCTAGAGGGCTATCAATAGAATTTTTTCTTACTCTCGAATACCTTCAATAGATTTGATTTATTTTTAACCGTAAACGACTTCCTTTAGTAGAAGTAAGCTTATTTAAAAATTAGCAGAATACTCCAAAAAACGGTTTTTGTAACCGCCTGTATAATGACTGCTAATTTTCTTTACGTCATTTCCGGACGGCCTGTATACATAATCAGATCAGATCACTTTCTACTCGTTGATACCGGCACTATTGGTTCACTTGGCAACAGCTGCCAGTTTGTGTCTACCATAGTTAACACAATGCTGACGGCAGGTTCATCGAGTTCATGCCGTTCTCCGGCAACCGATGGGACGACAGTAACATGGTGCCGCACGAGGAGGCGCTGCGGACCGTGCGCGAGAGGTACCCGCGTCTCGCGCCCTCCTTGGCCCGCGCCTGCGACACCGCCGCGGTATGAATGGGCCCCCAAAAATACACACACACGCACATTTATCTTATTAAATTATTAATTCGGAGCTCACGGAGGTACAATTTAATGTTCCATGAAATTAAGAAATTTACTGCGGAATTGAGAAAAGTTAAGTTCTCTGGTTCCGCCATGTTGAAAGGATGAATGAAGAGAGAGTAGTGACAAGACAAATTTATGTTGCAAGAGTGAGTGGCAGTGTTGGCAAGGAACGATCAACGAGAACTTATATGGATTAGATTTGTGAAATACTAAAAGAAGAGAGAGGCCAACGAGTGTGTATGCGTCGATGTAGAAGATGCGAGGAAGATGTGCCAGGATCTGGACCAGTGCCAGAACCAAATGACCAAATATGTAATCTCTGCCTACCCCTCTTACCTATTTGTATGTACTGGAAAAAAACTTTTATATCCTAGGTCAGATATTAATACTGAAGGCTTTAAGTAAAAAGGGAATTCACAGGCTTTACACACAGCCTTAGATATCATAGTAGTGGCGTGGTTGTTATAACAGGTGTGGCAAGTTGAAGGTCACTTGGGCAGCGTGGGCTTTATCTCGTCGATGACCAAGCCGTTCTGCTCGACCTGCAACCGTCTGCGACTCACTGCTGATGGAAACCTGAAGGTAGAAAACGTTTATTCGCTTATTGTTACAATTCGTGTTTGTCACTCTTTGGCCGCGGTAAATTAACGGAGGGTAGGAAGGATGGCAACTCAAAGTATACCGATAATTATATTCTTCGGAGATTGGTTACCAACAACTGTTTTAAGCTTGTATTAATTCGTGGTCTTTCCCTCAGCCGGTTCCTCCGCATTACAAGATATGTACAGTTTGTTCCATACGAGATGGAATTTTTGTAAACAACGTTTATCAGTTCGTAAATTCCAAAATATTTACGAAAAACGACTTCTTCTCGCATTAGTTATCCATTTTTATACAATTTTATTTCGCTTCATCTCACGAATTCCACAAAATTACATTTTTTTAATATTATTAGGTGGCAAACGAGGAAGTTCACCCGATGTCAAGTGATCGCTACCCATAGATACTCGTAAACCGCTCCGGCAACGACAAAAACTCTATGTTGATGTTGAAGCAACTATATATGTGTGTTATGTGTGCAGGTGTGTCTGTTCGGCGCGGCGGAGGTGTCGCTGCTGGAGGCACTGCGGGGCGGCGCTTCAGACGGCGCTCTGGCCGCGCTCGTGCGGGCCGCGTTGCGTAACAAGAAGCCGCAGCACGCCGGTAAACTTTTGTCACCGTCTTAACTTGACATCATCATAGCACAGCTTTTTAGTATGTGCGTTTAACTTAGGTACTTTTCCATTTCTATCCTTTTCTAATATGGAAGGGATGACAAGAGGAAGATATGACGAGGGAAGATTTTTCGAAAGTGTTTGTATGGATGTATTCAATTGTGGTGTGTCATTAATATACTAAAAGAACATACGGAATATCGGTTTTTAGGGTTTAAAACGGAACACTATTACTAAGACTCCGCTGTCTGTCCGTTTGTCTGTCACCAGACTGTTGTATCTCATGAACTGTCATAGTTAAACCGTTGGAAATTTCATAGATGGATAGATGATGAAGATGGATAGATATTACGACTTAGGGTCTTTCAAGTAAAGAGTATTCCAGACTTAAAGCAGCTGCAATTACTCTGGTGTTGCGGATGTTTATAGGTGGTGGTGATTTACTTTATACGACTGGGTCACCTTCATTTCATTATCCATTGCTTCACTCACAATGCAAAAATCGCCGCTTTACCCGTTTCTCATTCATAATTCACTTCATCATCCAGTTATTCCAGACCAACCTTGCTGGAACCCCGTCATGTGCTTAATTATACTGGTTCCTTTCAGCCATTTCATTAAGATCCAACGTAACGGGCCACCTGGCACAAGTCATCCTACACTGGAAATCTGCAGCACATTACCGCTTGCTCTCACTAACCCGTAAGATTAAAATTATCTAATCTATGACTAATAATTCCCATACTTGACAATTATCAAGGCAATTGATGTACAGCTTAGGCGTAATAATATCAGACCCCTAGTTATGTGACGTCACAACAGCTAGTTTGTACAGTATGCATATCAATACGCCGTTAAATAATCGAATGAATAGCTTCGTCCCTCGCTGTACAAAATGTCACACGCGGGAGCTCATGTTATTGTGCACAAGTATTTTTTTCAATTTTCATGACTTACTAAAAAAGGGGCGATATATGGAACACCCATAACCGACGAGCATGCATGCGTAGATGTATGAATGTTGAAGAAGCGAGAGAGGTATGCCAGGATCGCGCCAAATGGAAATCTATGATCTCTGCCTACCCCTCTGGGTTACGGGCGTGAGCGCATATTTATTTATTTCATAATACCTACTAAGACTTTCAAATTAATTGAATAATATCACCTGTAGTACTGTTTTTGATTCGCTGCACACTGTCGTAAAACGTAGGAGCGGTGAAGAGATTTCGTTCTCTTTCCCTCTTATGGGTCATGGGTCTTATGGTTGCGCATCATTACTATATATACGACATGCTCACCGCTCTGGCCTTATGATCTATGACCCAGTGTGCAGCGAGTGAACAGTACTATAATGTCACAATTGGGAGCAGTATTGCTATTGTTATTACAAGCTTTTTTGCGATTTTATGAAACGAAAAGTGTAACGCATTGGTTTATATATATCCAGATACCGCTTTTCCTACAAATTAACAAGAATACATAGTGTCACTTCCCTGCGTGTGAGCTCACACTCAATTTCAACTACCTCTCTCTCACCTTTTATTTATATTAAGGTTGAAACATTCACAACTCTTTTTTGAGATTGCTATTTCATTTATCATACTTGCCTTTATGTACTAAAAGCTAAGTTGTAGAAAGATACATGATTCAGTGTTAAATTAATTATTTAAAAAAAATAGACAATTAGTGTGACTAGTTTTAAACTGAGTGCTGCTAATTCTCCATTTTCTATTAAATGTGTATTTTCACCATTTTCGCCAGCCCACTTGTTTTTGTCCCACACAATTTGGTTTTACTTTGGTATACGTTAACTAGTTCGGTGCTTAGTTAAGTAATGGCCTCAATTTAACGCGTTAAGTACATTTACAATGGTAGAGCCCGCAACATCTGTTGCACGAACTGGCCGGCTCTACCGGTGAAATACCACGATCTCACAGAAAACAGGCGTGAAGTAGAAGTACTCTGCGTTTCGTCTAATGAGGTGCCGGAGTCCTGATTTTAGTCCTCTTCCCCTTCCCACCCTTTCCTCATAAGGATAGGACGGGAAAGGGAAGAGGATAGGATGGGGAGGGGGTTAACGGGGGAAAGGAATTATCCTTTTTCCTGTCTATGTCCTTTAAAGGTAGGCAACGCATCTGCAACGCATTTGTCTGTTGCGGATGTTCATGGGCGGCGCTCACTTGACATCAGGTGATCCGCTTGCTCGTTTGCCACATTCTCACATAAAAAAAATACAACTTGAAAGGAGTAGCAACTGGTTTTCGTGCACGATGAAAAGTTACACAGACTAACACTTAAGTTGTGTTACATGTTCACCGATGTCAATAATAACAGACTTGTTTTGTCATTCATTTTCTGGACATGTCATTTTTTTTGTAAAGCCTGTCGTCTACGTATTTTTAGTCAACTTTAAATAATACCTCTAGTGCAACCAATCAGAAAACATTTAAAGATCAAACAAGCGCGCCTACATATTGCGACGCTTCCTTACGAGGCTCTACCTTCTAATATTTTGTAGGCATGCAGAATCTCGCGCGTATGGAGAACCGTCCAATGATACTGATAGGAGGCTAGTGGGTCGGCGAGGCGGGTGACGGCGCTGCGCCTCTTAGATGTGGAACGTTACAGCGCGCCGCCTGCAGCAGCCCCGCACCGGCCGTCAGCAGCCCGGGCCGGCGCTGCGGGTCGCCGCGCGCGGCTACTGCACCGCGGCGGACAGCGGCACCGGCGGCCTCACGCACCTCGACGCCGAGGGCCGTGCTCGCATGGTGGACGTTGGCGGCAAGAGTGTGACGGCGCGCGCCGCTGAGGCAGAGTGCTTCTTGCGCGTGTCGGCCCGCCTGCTGCGCTTGCTGCGGGACGCGAGCCTGCCCAAGGGCGACGCGCTGACGGTGGCGCAGGTGGCGGGTGCGCTGGCCGCCAAGCGCACGGCGGATCTCATCCCGATGTGCCACCCGCTGCCGCTGGATTACGCGCGCGTGCGTGTCACGCTGCCTCGCGGCGAGTGCGCGCACGGCGGGCTCGTCCGCGTAACGTGCGCGACCGCCGCGACCGCGCGCACTGGCGTCGAAATGGAGGCGCTGACGGGGGCGGCGCTGGCCGCGCTCGCGCTCTACGACATGTGCAAGTCCGTGGACCGGCACATGAGCGTGACGGAGCTGCGTGTCGTCAGCAAGTCGGGCGGCACGCACGACTTCAAGGTAGAGGAGCCGGCGCCCAAGGTGCGCGCGCACGACACCTCGCCGCTCAAGCCCGGGGAGACGTACGCGCCGACCGATGTAATGCACTTTTAGCGACGCAGCACCCAACTTTTCTATTCCATTATTTCCAGGGTCTTTTAAATTTGGTGGAATATGTTATTCCATTGTTTTTGATATTTTTGTAAAGAATTTGTTAGATTTGTGAGGAGTGACATTTTATTAATTTTATTAAGTACATATTTTGTTGACTATTCGACTGTAGTTGTGACCTGTACATATACAGATATTCGCTAGCTTTGGCAGCTCTTGGTGCTAATACCTTATATAGTTAGATATTTCCTAGAGCTAGTAAGCTTCACATTTTTGCCGTGTACTCGAGAATATTATGACCTCCGTCCTACTGTATGCACGCTTGACATTATTTGATACGGTAAACTATGAGTTGGCGTAACAAAATTCGATTTAATGCCCTGCTTATTTATAGTTTTTTTTTTAATTTATATGAGAATTCCTAAATTATAATGAGTATTTTAAATGATGAAATAAATTTCACCCATCATCGAGCTACAGGAGTTAGTTAACCTCCTTGCTGGTAGGTTTAACAATCTTCAACAGGTCAAACTATCCTGACTAGAAACACATGTATGAATAAAATGATTTGTCTTGATTCTAAAGTACATAATAATATAATATAAATCAGCCTTTTCTAGAATGTTTCCAACTACAAGGACACAGGCCTCTCCGAGAGAAGGAATGAGTAATCCACCACACTGGCTCAGTGCGGGTTGGTGGATGTCACATGTCTTCGAATTTGGTGATTCTAAGTACAGTTTCCTCACGATGTTTTCCTTCACCGTTTTTGGAGCAATGGTGATGAAATAAATTACACAAAGTAAAGCCTGGATTTGAACCACCTACAGTACTTAAGTCAGGCCTAAACTGCTGAGCCACCACTGCACCAAAGTACTAAAGTACATAATTACAGATAATTTATTACTTCCATTTAAAATTTATATTTAGTGGGTGATTACGATCAAAATGTCCAATCGGTGTATGTCATACTTAGTGTTATGTATTAAGTGCTTTTTACTTTTTATATTACAGTAAGATTTTAAATATCACTTTGCAAGGCCATTTTTTAGTTGATATTGACTAGATTTTCGAAAGAATTTGGTCTGCGCTAACAATATTAGCAAGTGGAGATACCCCAGAACAACTGAAACAGGAGCAAGAAACACCGACATGGTAAAGTAATACAAAAATTCTAACCGTAGCCTCTGATGCAGATTTAAATCTTATTTTACCTTAAGTAATCTTTTTTAAGTGTTAAGATCTGATAACGACAGATGCATCGGTGAAATTACATCTCTAAATATTCTCAAATTGTCTCGAATATCTGTAAAGAATTGTTGTGAAGCAATTTTTATATATTGTAAAATATAAAACTGTTTGTAGATTAATGTTTTACTGTAAAATACCATATTTTTATAGCTTTATTAGCGATTTTGTTGTAACTATAAGTTGAAATGTATAAGCCTGGTTTTGGTACCTATATTATTTTTTAAATACACAAGTCTATACTATGACCATTATAAAAATGAAATGAAAATTAAACATTGTCTTTAGGAAGATCATGGCCATGGAAATGTCTCCAGGAGTAATAAATTTAATAATAATAAGTACTACCTCGTAGAACTCAATTTTCTTGATGATATGACTAAGCGTGTACATGAGATTCCACATGTATAATGCACTAATAAAGTAATTTAATTAATTGTGCTATTTATATATAGTTTAAACATACCCTTGACTTAATGATTAATTTGTTCAAAGGTCAAATTTTATACTTTGAGAAAACAAATTCATCAGATTGTGGCACCTCTACCTATAGACAAGTTGCAGATGTATTTCACATCTTATCGCAGGTTGGATAACAAAAAGGGTATATATGTGAGGCATGTTTCCAACAAGATATTGGTTTATCAGAAATTTCACATTTATTTCTCCATGTAAGTTTATTTAGTTGTCAATTGAGTTGTTGGCGGAAACCTGTGGCCATGTGATATTTCTTTACGTATTTTCATGTACAATTGTGCATGGTCATAGTATATGCTTGAGATTAATAATGATTTGTTTATTATATCAATATTACGGGAACATGAATTTTGTATTTTGCTAAAAATTAAAAAATAATAAAAATGTTAGTTTTTTATTTTCTCATATGTTTACTAAAGCATTTCTTGCACAAAACCATACGGACAAGCAGACGACAGCAAGACAGTTCTTAGCTTAAAAAAGAAAGCATTGTGTATACAATTGATTATTTTCCTTGTTTTTAGTTTTATTAAAATTTTAATAAACGAATTTATTTATTATTACACATAAAACTAATAAAGCAATATTAGAATATCTTCTATTAGTTTTTCTCCTTTTATATCTTTAGTCTAAGTTGCCTGTATAAGGCAGCGTATGTAAAACTGAGATTTTTTTTCTATAGGTAATGACATTTATTTTGCTCAAAATAACAATTATTTCAGGACCCATTGACAACAAAACCTGTGACTAGAGTGTAAAGTTGGAATAGACAGAAAATATTTTTTTGTTGGACATTTTATAATTTTGTTCAACGGCTATAATTTTTAACTAATTTCATCTTGTTCTAGAATTAAACTGAAATTAAAATAATTACAGCTTTTAAGGTAATTGTTACCTTTTTTGTAATATATAAAATAGACATTGACTACAATGCCAATAATGTTAAGTGTTGATGTGGTCGAAATATACAACACACTGGTTTCGTAACGGCTTATTCACTTCTCTTGAAGTTCCCCACCTCACAATGGTGAAAGAATTATTAAAACTGGTTCAGTAGTTACAGTCAACCCACTGCAAAGAAACAAATCTTACCTCTTTATATTTGTATTACTACTATATTAATATGTTGTAAGATGGACCGATGATGATCATGGTTGCAGGAGAGGCCCAATGAATAGGGGTTGCAGAATATCTTTGTGGCAATGTTGCCTGAAATGCATATAATATTGTGTTCACAATGTTGATGGCAATTATACTTTTTATTTTTAACCCATATCTTTCACAGCAACAAAATTTTGTCTTATGAGCATAATAAATAATTAAAGGCATACTAAATAAAAGATAACCTCATTAAATCATTCACTTGCAACAAGAACGTTAGACTTAGTGGCTAGTTCGGGCGCGCTCTCTGGCGCCCGGTGACCCCGATGCACTCGGATGTCGTGAGTCTCGATGTATTCGTTAATTTCCTTTCCTTTTCGGGCCAATTGCTCGTTTAATGCTTCAATCGCCTGAGGCATGCGCTCTTTGTTGTATTCAAGTACGGGAAGTACATCGCCCACGGTTTTCTCAATTAGTACTCCACCGGCCATACGAAAACATTTTCGGGACTTATCAACCCCTAGTAGAGTATCTATAACAATCCTGTCAAGGAAACATAATAAATGATGTTTCAAGAAGTTATATATTAAAGTTATTAATTAACTTGACTTACTTGTGCTCGTTCAGATCCATCTCTAGTTCAGAAATTTTATTTGCTAACTGCCTTTGTTCATTACGCAAAGTTTGGAACGCATTAAAAATTTCATCAGCATTCTTCCCTTGGCCTTTATTAACATTACTTTTTGCCATTTTACTTTTATTTATATCCTACGAGATTTATAGGTTAAGTTTAGTGAATTGTATATCAACCTTTAATTAAGACCGTAACATTGACAAAAAAGTAAAAATTCAAACAATTTTTGTACCAATTAGTATCGAATTTTATACACTTAGCGAAATTATTAAAATTATAAAACAAAAACTCCACAGGTGAAAATCAAAGAGTACGAATTGGTAAGAACATAAAAATTAAAAAAATAGATACAAAATAAGAATAGCCAAAGAGTATGGATATGGAGTCAAGAGAAAGGGAGAGGAGTAGTACCAATATCGGCATAGTGGATTTTTTTTTAATTTAAATTCATTTAGGTTCCAGATCAAATATTTTTATAATTAGCAAAAATTTTGATTATACATTATGAATAATGGAAAACAAACAAATATTTTCTAGAGTTGTAACACTGGACTGATATGACAGCTAAATGTCGTCTGATTTTTTTATTTGTTTACACTTTCATGTATTTTTTTTTATTTTTAAGTTCATAATCGTAGGATAAAAAAAATTAAAAGAATCGTATTGTAATAAGTGATTTTTTGTTTAAGAATAATGAAATTGGAAGATCCGGCTTTGTTTCGTGAATGGGAAAGTAGGGAGGTGGCAGGGGCCGATGTTATCGGTGTCGAGGAGCGACGACAGCGGCTGAGCGTAGTTACAGGAAAGGGTGGTGATGAGGGGATACTGCAGATCAGTGAAGGTGACGCTCAACTGCGATCTTGGCCGCTGAACTCTGTGCGCTTGATTCCCGATGTACAGGTAAAAATTTGTTACCTGCCTGAACAGGTCTATTCATAAATTCTAACTGCACTATCCTAGCTAGTATATCCTACTGATAGTATCCTAGTGAAGTACACGACTTTTTTTTACACCATGGAACTTATATTAATTGACTCCAAGCAACTATGCTATATACAGTTAGCTAAAGGATTAAGTTTTAATCCTAAAACTATGTACAATAGTATATTAATAGTTTAATTCAATTAACAGATAATAAATCTTTGTATATTTTATTTTGCACCAGCAGGACACCTCTGGGTGAGGGCTATGCCTAAAGAAATTAGATTCTCCATGGTCATAAGATTGATAGTGACATGTTACACACCATTGTAAAACTTGCCAGTAACAATTTACTTAAAAAAGGAACACAAAATCAGTCTTTTAATGGCAAATAATAGATTTAGATTAATATTACAAACAATCAATAGTGATAGAGGGCTTCCTATCCGTACCGCCTCGCCATGGGGTTCTTGTATCCAATCCTTGCGCTGCAATCCAAATTAGCCCTTAGGTAAATCTGCCCCTGTGTATGTATGGAGCTGGCAATGCACCTTTGACCCATTGGGGGTTCTAGTGTTCTATGGTAGTAACCTGCACCTGAACCTTCCATGAAAGATAAGTTTAAGATAATTATTTTCAGGATGGTATAATAAGCTTAGAGGTCGGTTCAGAGACACTGACATGGCGTTGTACAGACGAGGCCGCTCGACGATCGCTAGTCCGAGCGTTGAACAGCGCGCCGCTGGGCGAGGCGGCACTAGCGGCGTTGCTGGACGACGAGGCGGCGGATGAAGCGGACGCGGAGCAGTGGGTGCGCCGGCTGGCCGACCGTCTGGCTCGACTCGACGCGCTGAATGTAGCCGGCATGTTGGCAGCTGCCACAGAAGGCGGTGGCGCCCGACTTGCTGAACGACTCGAGGTTTTTTTTTAATGATAAAATAGAATTGTTATGATGAATTTCATTGTGTCAGTATAGTCTGTAGTAAGCTAACAGGTAAAATAATATTCTAATGTGTAATTTTATTCAGTCAAGTATAATTTACATGAAAAGTTTTGATTCCGCACATTGGTATGGAGCCGGAACTCACCAGTTCACAAAATATTACTATGAAGTCGGTACACTGTGTGTTACATCTGAGAAATGATGTAGCGGATGTCTCAGGTCCTTACATGTTCTTTCTCTTTTGCATTATATATCTCATCTTAGTCCTACATTAACACTGAAAACATAATTGCGACTGTAAATAACTATTTGTTTGCTTCATTTTCAATCAAAGAAACTTGGGTTGTGTTACTACTCACGATGTGGTTATGGCTTAGGCGGGCGGCGTGGCAGGCGCACACCTGGGCGCGCGTCTCTCGCGGTACGAGGCCGCTGCGCGTGCGGCACGAGGGCCCGCGGCGCGCACGGATGCGGCGCGCGCCGATGCCGCCTCGCGTGCGCTGCTCGCCCACTTGCAGCAGCTTTACCGTTGGCTGGATGCGCCGCCGTTGCGAGATCTCGATTCACTCTCCGAGGTGGGTCTTCATAAATTACATTGCAATTAGTTAGCATATGTCTTTTCTTTCGTATTTTTAAAAGAAGTCATGTCACAGAGATAGAATTTTCATTTATAATTGCGTTAATACAAATATTTTCGACTTATCACGAACAGATTTCGCTAGCGACTCTGGAGGGCCGAGCCCGCGCTTTAGAAGCGGCCGAGGCGCTTCGCGTTGCTCTGAGGGGCGGGCCAGAGGGAGTGGGTGGCGCGACCGAGGCAGCAGCGCGGCGGCTGGGCGCGGTCCGCGAGCGGCTCCGTCGTCTGGGGCGCGCGCGCGACCAGCTAGCGGCGGCGCTGTCCCGCCACCTTAACAACGCGCTTATCCACCTCGGCAACGCGGCGCAGGAGCCCATGACGGCCGCCCACCGCGCGCACCACGCTGACCTGCTGCCTTACGCCCCCTTCATGCGCTGGCTCAAGGACATGGATGAAAAGGCCTACGATGGGCTTGTTAAGGTTGTTTTTTCTCATTAATATATTTTATACATCCATAAATCTTAAAAAGTTCACCCCAATGTAGAGACTTCCCTAAAAGCAATGCTTGTTGATGCTGCTTCCTATAAAATGGAGTCTTTTAGTCGTGGTTCCTTCTAAGATTAAGTACACGAGATTCTGGTCACCGCGCAGTGACATTCAGTTAGACAGCAGCTAACTTAAGGAGTAACTGTCGACAATCGCCCAGAGCGTCCCGTAGACCGAAACGCGAAGTACTTTTCACCGGTCTCTCCATTTATCTGTTGCTTCCGAGCGTATTTGTTCTGGACCGATTGAGTGATAGAGGAATAGACTAAGAACTATGTAATATTTAATCGAATCCTCTTCAGTATAGAAATTTGTGTTACAATTTAAAGTCCTCAATTATTTTGTTGGTATGTGTAATGTTGTGCAGGTATACGTGGGCACGTGGGCGCGAGTGCATGAACGCGCAGTGCGCGCGGCGTGCGAGAATGCACGCTCCGCGCTCGCAAGCGCGCCTCCAGAGCGCGCTGACGACATACTGGACGAGGTGAGTAGAGTTGTATGCACATTTACAGATTACAAGAAGAGATCACAAGAGACAAACACACACAGTCTGTACGGAAAGACTTTACCATCTCTTTCTTCTCTTTTTCTTATATTTAACACAAGGCGTCTAGCTTATTTTACTCTCGCCCAATAATTTATTGAGTTGAAGGTGTTGTTTGCAGGTCCTGAACTTGGTGGAGGAGCTCTGCAACGCCGAGCAGGACTTCTGTACTCAGTTCTTTTACCTCGATGTTGATGTTAAGGTAAACGTTTTCTTTGTTGACTTGTGGTCAGTTTTAATCGAAAGTCACTTGGCTTGATTAATTTGTGGTGGCAACTCAAGTGTGACCACCACATGCACAGGTAAACCCTCGCTGTCCCATTCCCTGATTATCATGTTGTACAAGGAATTCTGGTCTTGTCGAATAATCATCATAAAATTGTAAAACTCCGGAACGTTTCAGAACGAGAACAGCGACGGCGAGAGGAGCGAGAAGAGCGACGGGGGCGAGCGCGGGGAGGGCGCGCGGCGCGGCGCGGGGGAGACGCGGCGGTTCATGGGCGAGCTGTTCCCCGCGCTCGAGACCGAGCTGGTCGCGCTCGTCGCGCACCTCGAGCGCAGCGACACATAGTGAGACACTATTTACTAAACTATGGCCGGAGAAGACGCTAATATATATGATAATTTATTAGTTATGTTCAATATCTAGTGGCGCGATGCGTGCCCTGGCGTGCGCGGGGCGCCGCGTGCTGGGCGAGGGGCGGGAGGGTCGCGAGGGCGGCGAGGAGGGACGGTGGTGGCGCGCCGCGCTGGCCGCGGTGGCGGTGGCGGCGAAGCGCGGCGCCGACCGCGCCGTATCGGAGCGACTGGCGGCGTTGCCTGACGCGGTGAAGCAGGCGGCGCGCCGGCCCAAGTGCGGCGTGCTGACGTTCGTGCACGAGCTGGAGGGTATGGCGGCGGCGTGCGAGGCGATATTCGCGCGCGGCGGCCGGCGTGCCGACCTCGAGCGCTGGTACCTCGCGCTGGGCGGCGCCATGGTGCGCACGATACAACGTGCCGACCACCCTAGGACGCCGCGTGCAGTCGTGCATATGGGTTAGTTGAAATTTACTTACACTGCCCATATAAAAGTTTTGTTCCAATGTTTCTTGTGACCAAGTTATTTAATAGTTATTTTCGCAGTGGATTCCAGTACCATTTAATAAGCCATGGTATTAGCTTATTAAAGAGGGAACTTAACTGCTGTGTGTTCAGAGAACTACCACCGTCTGCACGCGGTGATATCGTCGCTGCGCGCGCCCGCGCTGGACTCGCTGAGGCGCGAGTGCAAGGCTCGCTACGCGGACGCGCTGCGCACGTACGTCACGCAGTACTTCGGCCGCCCGCTCGACAAGCTGGCGCAGTTCTTTGAGGTCAGTCTCCCGATACGACAGCGACGTTGTAGATTTCCCTCAATAGTCTGTGACTATAGGTAGAGCTAAGTCATTACGGTAACTAAAAGGAAACCCTGGTCAGTGCACAAACCGAAGACCTTCGTCTGGGTCTAGCTCATGCTGGTAGAAATTTACTTTATATATAGCATAATATACATTTAATTATTGCATTTTTAGGACATGAAGGACAAGGAATATAACCGGCGAGCATGCATGCATAGATGTATAAATGTGGAAGAAGCGAGAGAGGTGTGCCAGGATCGCGCCAAATGGAAGTCCATGATCTCTGCCTACCCCTCTGGGTTATGGGCGTGAGCGCATATTTTATTTTTATTTTTAGGACATGTAGCTGAGTAACACAACGTGTTCCAGAATTTATTGATGATTTATTTAAAGGCACTAGTTTTAGGTATGAGAAGAGGGTAGGTACACAAGGGGGTAAGAATATTATATTGTCCCTCGACTCTACAGTATGTGAGCGAGACATCATGTATCTTCCTCACTCGTGGGAATGAGACGGAGAGTGTCTGTCTCTTATATGATAGGCGTTGTATTCGTGGTGGTGTTTTGTCAGGGCGTGGCGGAGGCGGTGGCGTCGGGCGTGCGCGAGGACGAGGTGTGCTACCGCGCGGCATTCAGCAAGCACGAGCTGCGCCGCCTGCTCGCCATGTACCCCGCGCACGAAGGTAAGCCTACGTACATCCCTGTCAATGGTAATAATATATTTTTATTTTAAAAAGTGGCAAACACTCACACTCATACCATGTCTAACAAATACGTTGCTAATCTGTTTGAAAGACAAAAGAAGGAAGTGGGCCAAAGAAGGGGGGGGGGGGATTGGGGGTCACACATTTATGTTTTGTATAAATGTGTGTAATCTTTAGGTAATATTTTATTTCATATGCAAGGGTTGCCATAACATTAAATGTATCACACTTATGCAGTGTAATATCAAAAATATGCTCCAAATCAAAGAATAGATATATTCTACGATTATATAATGTATATGGTCAGTGCGCAAGTCGCTGCACCGGCTGTACCGCACGGTGGAGAAGCACGTGAGCGAGGAGGGCGGCCTGCTGCAGGTGGTGTGGCGCGCCATGCAGGAGGAGTTCATCGCGCAGCACGTCGCGCTGCAGGTAACAACTGACCAATATAAATACCGCTACACAGAGACATCAGCAGCAGATTCCAAGCGTCTCGCCAGCCATTGCGATAGACAGAGGAGCGGGCACCGCACTCATCAGACAAAATGCAGAGGCATTATATATATATATATATATATATATATATATATATGTAAATATGTAAAATTGGCAGGCTCGCATAGCGGCGTGCTACCCGGGCGCCGGGCTGACGCTGCCGCTGAGCACGCAGGACATCCTTGACGCCTTCTCCGACATCGCGCGCGAACATTGAACCTAACCTAACCTAACACGTCGTCGTGTGACGTTTGAGGTTATGTCATTGTAAATATTGTTCGTAAAGGTTGGGAATGTTTATCGTAGGCAAATATTTATTGTATTACAATTTAATAAAATTATTAAAACCATCGTGAGACATTACAATAAACTTTTTATGAAAATGGCTTTAGTCACGTCCGCGTTTTTCTCGGTTCACATTCAGTGCGAGGCGGGGCGCGGCCGCGAAGTAATACCGCTCACCCTGAAGGACCTCCGACAGGTCCGAAACTTGTCGGTACAAAATACCGAGAAAAACGCGAACGTGAGTCAAGCCGTTTTATATCATTCCGTTGTTTTATTTACTTTGTATTTCCAATGAAATATCGTATCTATATATTTTATTTTACACGTTAAAAGAAACTATATAAGTTAATTTCAATGTTTTTATAAATTTTCCATCAAGCGCTAAGTTCATCTGTGCTATGTGCTCCATTGGATCAGAGGATCGTTTATACGAATACCGTATTAACTCTTAACAACGTAAATACGTTACTTTAACCATTTCATGCACATTATGATAAATAATTTAATTTAAATTGTCTTAGGAGTTATAGCAATATAAAAACTAATACGCGCAAAAATAAAATCAGGTGAGGGACTCACACCTATGTCGGTACTGGTCGCTTGATGCGACCACCCTTGCGCCACGTCCCTTGCTATCGACCACTGTGCACACAAACTCAATGTGCTTTCAATAAAGGGTTAGATATAATCCATCCAGAAATCGTCACATCTAATAAGGTAACATCAGCTATTTTATAGGAAAGGATAATAAAACAAGAGGAATAAACTTAATACGATTTTAAATTACTATCATTTATTTCAACTAAATGAAATAATTATTTCAATACATAGATCACATTATTAATTTATAATTTAATCCAAGGACTCGGGAGGAGAGTAGTTGAGGTACACCAGACCGGAAGATTTAGCCTGCAAACAGAAGTGAAATTTAAGTTATTGAAGTTAATAACTTTACCAGCGGTGGACTGAGCTTTGCTCTGCATTATCTGTTATAGTAAGATTGTGTGCCTTGGGAAGATATTTAGAAGTCAAATGAAATCTAGTGCTGTGTCACAGATTTCAGGTACCAGTAAGATTTTACAATAAATTTATCTTCCACTGATCACAATGGCAAAGAGATGGCTCTACAATAGAAAAGACACCTATGTTGGTGAATTTAAAAATAAAGACTTAAAAACCGTATCAATAGAAAGTTTGATCCCGATTGTTAGAGACAGATCCAAGTGTTAAGTAAATTTTGCAATCTCTTGTATGTTCAGTTTGCATGTACTATTTTATTTCTATTTTAGATCTAGGTGCTTGATGTCATACACTTCTCCAGTGGAAGATGCTGATGAGGCCTGTGCCGATCTGTGCTTTTCAAAGCAATTCTGCCTCTGAATCTTCCAACCCTTCCTAAATTGTCACAACCTTTTTTCCTCTTTATTTGGGAATATTCATATCACTGGCTCTTCTGTCACATTGGGATCTGTTATATAACTTCATTAAAATAGGTTCTAAAGTAAGCCTTCATACATCAGTTCACTGAGTACATACCACAACAAGACTGAAGGCACTGAAGGCTACGCCGAACACAAGCACTGTGTTGTAGTGGCGCTGCTTGGCACTGTAATGCGCCTGCCATGATCCGTTAGGCACTGGCAGCTCATCCATGGTCGGAGTTTTGAATTCACCTGCATGGTAGCGCCGCACTGGCACATAAATTGATCTAACATTACTTGATGTTTAACTTGTAGAAATAAACATAAAGGTGAAGCAATTATCATCAGAACAAAAAAACGACAGCATTTAAGCCCATGACAATAACTGTAAATTTTACAAATGATTTTTTTTCCATAGGCATAACCAGTTACAAATAAAATTCAAGGAAAAGGCATCTACTTTTAAAATAGGCAATTTAAAATAGAGAGGTAGGCAGAAATCACAGATTACAATGTAGCTTTATCCTGGCACATCTCTCGCTTCTTCTACATTCATACATACATCTTTATTTAAAATGTGACTACAAATTGAAAGAAATTGGGTGACAAAACATATTTAGACAATTGTGTGCCTAAAGAAAAAAGGCAAAAAATTATAAACTATTCTGTATGAATATAACAATAAAACGAGAAGTATTAATGATATTATATAAAATTTTTCCTAGTAAATATTACAATTGCAAAAATTATTCTAAAAAACTAACTAACTTTTACAATGGAATAACGACTAGACAACTAAGTCTTTTCCCAAAAAAAATGAACATACATCTAGATGAAGAATATTGTACGTATTAGAATAAATGTATCATTAATTACATTTTGTTGGGTGGCACACAGAAGGTAGGGCCTAAAAACTGACTGGTGATAAGAGTTTTAGGTTAGTATGTTTTAAGTTATGTAATAACATTTTTGTTCATTTAAGTCCTAACTGCAATTTGCGGAGCTAAGAATGATACACATTAGTAGAATTATTGCGAAAATAGATTTACTTAAGATATGTCTCCGCCTTTGTAAAATAAATACAATTTTTTAGTTTCATTATTGGTAAGTAGAATTTCATATTATCCCATATGTAAATCTAAAATCTACGACATTTACCTGTTTGCTGCAAAAGCCGAGAAACTACGGGCCTTGTAATAAACATCTTGGGAGCAAATACTTTTTTCCTGTTTTAAATGCCTATTCTTAGGACTTGACGATTTTCGACTCGAGACAAAATCTAAAATCACTAACGACTGCCCGCAGTGCAGTTGTCAAAAGTAAAAATCGATTAAAGTTAAACCACAGACTCACAAAACGGTCGGACAGATCAAACAAAACGAAACTATTTATCAAGATTATGAAACAAGTAAATTGCTTACTTTAACTTTATTGTGCACATCGTCTATAGAAAACTAGCTGTCTCGACTGAAACTTCTATCCGCGTTATATTTAATTAATGCCCCTGCAACCCTCCTTGCGGGTGGAATTTCGTAAAAACCGTTCTTAACTGACCTCTCGAAAAGGTTGACTCGGCGAAAGGAATATTCCTATAAAAAAAATTAAGTCTCTATGGTTATATGGTTCCAGATCGAGAGATATTGTGTCAATAGATTGGAAATCTCTGATATACAGGTAGACTTGTGAAAATTTAATTTAATTGTCACCAGCATAAGAAATGTAAAGTTTCGAAAAAAATATTGTTTTAAATATTAGGATATCTGATTTTTGATGATTGGACCAAATAAACGATGGCAATGGGTAGACCTTTATATCGCGTGAGCAGGTTACTGAAGGAATTGAAAGGGATCGGAAGTTATTTTGCCCTCGTCGAAGGGTTAAACCAACACCACTTAAAGAAATTGCGTAAACGTACGTCTTTATCGCTAAAGATTAGAGTCGCTTTTGGTAATCGCTAGCCATGGCACGCACGCACGGTTTTGGCTACTACGTATGGCTATTAACTGTGGTCTATGTCTAAAGTTATAACCTAACACGACAGGATGTGAAAAGTGGGGGAGGGATATGTGTAAAACTTTCGCCTTAAACTTAAAAAAAATGCAAATCTTTGTTTTCGAGTTACGTAATGGGTACCGTAACCATGAGCTTACACTACCAAAAACATTCACATAAAAACATATTATTATCTTAATTTTTGAAAAAAAAAAACTTTTTTAGGCTACTTGACTTAGGAGGTAAGCTGGTAATTGATGTGAGCGTTACGAAAAGTGTGATCAGGTGAGGTGATCGGAAGTTGTTTTAATTTGAATTTAATTTGGAACAGTTTCGACGAACTTTCTGAATTAAAACTTCTATATAATATTCTATCTTTTATATTTCTGTCATAGAAAAGTGTTACGGCCGAATGGAAGGACTTTTTTATGGTTGTTAATTTGCAGCTCCTATTCTGATTCACTGATTTTGATGATTTTTTTATTCGCCAGGTGGCGCTTGTCATGTGGTGTTATTTTTTTAAATTTAAAACTCGCAAGTAGATTTTGAGTTATTATTAATACGTACCAAAAAGTCGGTTAAAATAGGTCAATTTTGCTTTCTTGGCTTACTTAGTCTAAACTATAGGACTAAGGAGTTTTTATCTTAACGTGGACGAACTGGTGTTGCCTTATTAGCTATATTAATTGCTAGATGGGTTATACCCGGGTAGATCCTTTTATTGAAAGTACATTGAGTGGGCGACAGCTAAGTGCGCGGCGCGGTGGTCACATCAAGCGAATAGTGTATCCGACGATTTATTTTATTAACTCTTTAGATAATAATTTAAGTTATAAATAGTGTAAAGGATTCCATAAAATGCTTAAATTAAATAACGTTTAACGAATCCAAACGAACAGTATTATTCCTATACAGTATTGTCATTTAGACAAATGGCTTTTTAATCACCGCTTTGTACGTGTCCATATTTTTAGAAATTTGGGTATAGTAAGCTGTCCTTAAAGGGTAGATATATACCACTCCGGACTTTTTTGTAGATCATAGATTATATACATACATTATTTAAAGCCAGCGTTTGCAATGTAAGTGCACAGGATATGTTTATCATGACAAATCTTTGAAATTCTCTGCTATATTATGATAGCATTATACACATTAACCTTTCTATTGAATTGCAATGTCTATTGATGAAAACCGCAATAAAATTGCGTAGTTTTAAAGATCTAAGGGAACAGATAGCGGAAGCGGCTTTGTTTTATACTACGTATATTGACCGACATCACATTTAATATATATAATTTTAGATATACATAGTTATACGAAATTAAGATCACAAAAGAGATTTTACTAAAATAAGGCTTCTTGCTTATTATACTTTTATTTTAAGCACAAAGGTACGATTGTTGTATTTATAATAAAAGATGACCCTAATTGAACCCGAGAATAACTGAGGAAGTTACTGTAACCACTAAACCATGATAGTAATGTACAAAGCTATAGAAACATATGATAGAGCTATCATATCAATAGTATGCCGTCACGCGCGGCGTAGGTAGAGAGGGAACCCGTGCCAGCGAAATCATGAATACCAAAACCGAATACCACCAATCAGCAATCAGTCGCGCCGAGCGCCTCGTAGCGGAAGGTCGTGTTATAATGCACATGTTGTGACAACGATCCTTTGTTTATTACGTTTGTGATTCAGTGTTTTATTATAATGGCCGATAAAGACAGTCTTAGTGATAACAAGAACGAGTTGTGCAGCTAGCGTGGTGTACAAATGGAATGGCTAAAGAGGTTATTCGGTCGCGATGTTCGCGAGAACGGCCGGGACGCGCAGGAGGATGGGCTGGAGACAGCGCAGGAGCGGCGTCAGCGCTGGCGCAGCGTCTACGTCATCTATTTCACCATGTTCCAGATGTCCCTTGGCTTTAGCATAGTGCTGACGGGCGTCTGGCCTTACCTCGACATGGTACCTACTCACTTTCTCCAAATTTATACATATATATACATATAACTCTATTGGGACGTTGTGTTTTAGAGGTAGAAAATGTTTATAATTCGGCAAACAGCTGCAATAACAAAGAAACAGTTTTAATGAAGTCATTAGTAGTGTTTATTGTAATTGTATGTGTAATTAGTGATTAATAGTCAGTTAAAAAAAATAATCAGTTTCGAATAATTTAACTTTTATACTTTGGCTTTCCACTGGCGTAAAATCGTGTCGAGATACAAGCAATTAGACATTTTGACTTTGTTTTACATGTTGAAATATTGTGCGAATGAATATTGCCTGTAATAAGCCTGCACATAAATCTATTCAATATTTACACATGCTTTATCTAAATGAAATGTGGACCGTTTCACTATATTTATTTTATGTTTATTAATCAAAGTGAACTGAAAGGAAACGTTTGAATTAAAACCAACCGGTTTTTTAGCCGGACAAAAGATCGAAGTACGTAACAATGTAGGAGATAGCTTGTTTACAAACGCTTATCGAATTCCCGCGCCTTTCTATTTACAATCTGGCAATCAAACCGTAATGATGGGTTGTGTTGTATACGATGTCTGTACATAGCTGCGAATGCAACTTGACAATATTTTAATTACGTCCACGGTATTCTGTACTTTTTTCATCGTGATTAGTAGTACCACGGCTAGGCATTAGCCTTCCATAATGGTTAAATTATTACTTAAAACAATTTCCCGCGTTTTTAACTTTTTAACGATGTCGGTCATCTGAGGCACACTTCTGCCCAAAATTTGTTGTACTTTTAAAACAAATATTATTTTCAATTCGACTTAAACTTTATGCTATCAAAATATTGTTTGAAGTAATGTTAACAGTGCTAGAGCCTGCAACATGTATTGCATAAATGGCTCGGTGAAATCCCACGACTTCACAGAAGAAGTGAAGTAGTGCGTGAAGTAGAAGTATACTGCGTTTCGCCAGATGAATGAAGTGCCGGAGGCCCACTTGTAGTTCTCTTCCCTTACCCAAAGGATGGGTACATACCGATATTTAATATTATATTGTCTACCAATATATTCCGAAACGGCTACGGATCACTAGTGTTAGACAAACTTGACACTTATGGTAGGTATAGGGGATTGGTTACGTCTCGGGTCACTTACGGCCTGCTTGCATACTTTGTATTATCACTTACATAGATACACGTGAGTGTGAATGAGTGATTTCGAATACAAATATAATTTAATATTGTTTTCAGGTTGTATGAGTGGGTATGAGGAATGTATGAATCACGAGTCAAGACACAAACACGCTTTTAAATCATACAAGTGAGAAAGACAAGCAACCAATTTTTTTGGAAAATAGAGTGTACATTTAATTTAATTTAATTTTTAAATTACACCAAATGGATATTGGCTCACGGATTTTATTTAAACAAATGAAAACAATAGATTTAAAGTAATGTTACTGATTTACTACGAAACATTGACCCCGGTCTTATGTAAGTTGGCCGTTGGTTGCTATGACAACGCAAGCATATGTATATCTATCTTTTTTATTGTATATTTATCGTGTTTTACTTCCACAGTGTAAGCATTGTTTATCAGCGCTTAACTTAGTTAAGCGGTAAACTATCACTAGCGCGATGTATTCATTTTATGACGTCTCATTGTTTCTTGCGATAAGTAGCTTCGCTTATGTAACTTGTACAATTCATAAACTAAATGATATATCCGTAATTAGAATGAGCAGTTGTGTTTACTTGTTTGATGGCGAAAAACTAGAGGCTTACACACAGACCAACAAACTATCGGCCGGTGCATGCAACATGGACTATTACATATTAATTACAGCGCCCTCTTTCGCAAGACGAATACACTTCACTAAGCCATTTGACAGAAGAGGGCGTTATTTACAAAAATAACGTATTTTTGTGTCATCATCATCAATCTTATAAAGAAACATTTATAAATCATTGGATGATTTTTTTTAACCGAGCAATACTGACACAAATTTTCCGATCATTTGTCTAGTCCCTTAGGGTCTAAATTACGTAATTACGAAGAGGAAATGATGAATAGTTCTGGTACCGGGTGGCCCAATCGTGTGGACTTTAATCGAACGTGTCGGATAAATTACTAGTGTTGAATGACAATGTATGGATGTGAGAGATGAGACCGTGTCGAATTAAAATCCGTATCACGTATTTAAGAAATGCAAATGTTAACGCAACTCTTAAGATAACTCGATTCCTTGGAAGAGTTATTCAGGTTGGGTGAGCTGTCACGCAAGCCAGTTTTCTGCGCGTTATATGAGGCGTCAATAACTTGCCGGAGGCATTTGATGATTAATGCTGGCTTGGTTTATTTATTAAAGTATTGGAAATGAGATAAAATATTTGTAATATAATGTCTCTAGTCCAATCTCTTTTAACACTAAAAACTCCTGCTTCCAACCATCGAAAAGTTAAAAAAACACGTAGTTTAAAGTTTTCATGTATATTTTTGTATATATTTCATACACTTTTGTATTTTATCACTTTGTTGTTGCTTGTAAATGGTCCTCTGGTTTTTTTATATGAGAAGGTGGCAAACGAGCAAGCGGATCACCTGATGTCAAGTGAGCGCCGCCCATGAACATCAGCAACAGACAAATGCGTTGCAGATGCGTTGCCTACCTTTAAAGGACAAAGGAGGGCATAGACAGGAAAAAGGATATTTCCTTTCCCCCGTTAACCGCCTCCCCATCCTATCTTCTTCCCCTTCCCGTCCTATCCTTATGAGGAAAGGGTGGGAAGGGGAAGAGGACTAAAATTAGGCCTCCGGCACCTCACTCATCAGACGAAACGCAGAGTACTTCTACTTCACGCCTGTTTTCTGTGAGGTCGTGGTATTTCACCGGTCGAGCCGACCAATTCGTGCAACAAATGTTGTTGTTGCGGGCTCTACCGCTTTTATCGTGTATGGCTTGTATTAGAGAACAAAGTTTCTTATTTTCATAAAAATTATTTAAGTCTGCTCCACCATATGGCAGCGCTGACTGCACAAATTACCTTACTTAGTCACTCGAAACTGCTAAGAACTGGTTTGTTAACATTTCCTGTGATTTGTTAAATTTAGAAAAAAAAGCGTTACCTCCAAGCAAATGGTATTTAATATATTCCATGGTACATTAGCATACAGATTTAAAAATAATTGACAACCAAAACTTAACCGTATGAATTGGATTTATTTTGTACTAGTGACCCGCCCCCGCTTCGCTCGGGTACCACTCTGGACACAATGTGCCAATCTGGACATAATCCCTGTTAATTTCATTGAAATCGGTCCAACCGTTTCGGAGTCCATAGGGAACATACATACTTCGCTTTTTATATACTATTTTCATAATAAGTATCCTATGTTACTTCTAATACCTCCAAGAATATGTGTACAAAGTTTCGTGATGATCGGTTGAGTAGTTTTCGCGTGAAAGCGTAACAAACAAGCTTCCATTCACATTTACAATATTAGTAGGGATTAGGAAGAAAAACGTCTCACCCAATCGAAGGCCCAATATCTTTACAGCCATACTTCTCTACATGTAGACTCTTTGGTTAGGCTTACTCTTAATATTGCCATTCCTAAATAAACCAATCTCAGATATGTACATCTATATATATATATATATATATATATATATATATATGTAGAATTGTTTGTATTAATGGTATATTTGAAAAAAAATCTCAAAAATCTTAACTTGGTAGGAATTGAACATTCGACCGTGAACAATCAAGTGACGGGTAATCACTACGCCAGTAAATGACATGGCGCAACGTATCCTACCACTTACTAGTTGTAAAACAATTACGACATCTCGTTGAAATAATATAATAATGTTTAAATGAATGCAGAATCAAACATAACGCGGAGTCACGTCTATTGTGTCGCGCTGTTTGCTAACTAGTATTGTACGGATTACCTCTACTAGTTCGTAGTATCGTTTGGGCCAGTGTTTCCAATGACGTATCAACATGTCGCGATACAATTATTCTCTCTGTCTTTCTCTTTGAAAAAACTGAGACGACAATATGTTTTGTGGGAATGTATACGGCAATGTTTCGATTGACTATCGAATTCTATAAACCTCCGTAGGTTCCGCCTGAAATTAAAATTGACACAAGAATCTTAATAGGTAAGATAAAATACGGTGAATTTGTTTCCCAGTCTGGTAATGTACCAATGATAGTTCACTTTTCAAATTCACTCGTTCATCCTCGATAATAACTTAACTATCATTGGGCCATTTCATACTCAACTTTTGTTGCACTTCTTTCCCGAGACACAAAGCACTTCCGATAACGAATGATTGTGTTCACGAGTGATTCACGAGGACACAGAACAAATGGTTGCGACGCTCCGGATAGCACAAAGGTCGGGCCGGAGGGTCACTGGCTTGCACGTACTGTTGCTAAACAACTGGGCCTATTGTTTTAAACTCATTTGAACATTTGT
Organism: Papilio elwesi; assembly: GCA_029849275.1. Taxonomy (NCBI): domain Eukaryota; kingdom Metazoa; phylum Arthropoda; class Insecta; order Lepidoptera; family Papilionidae; genus Papilio; species Papilio elwesi. The sequence continues at coordinate 10,913,494 of CM056697.1, forward strand.
ATTAACTCTTAACCCCTTGTTGATATGAAAATGGTTGTTAAAACTAAACGGCGGTCGTGTTAGTGATGGCCAGTCTTTCGTACCATCTTGCTATGGACTTTCTATGCCACTTTGCATGGCCAGAACGAAATATGACACCTTTTCTGTGGTCAACAGGTTTCGTGAAATATGCAGCTTGTTTTGGTGATTGGTTGGGTTTTACGTTTTTTGTTTTAAGTGAAATTAAATTAAATCATTACTCCAATGATATGTTATACTTATAAAAAGTCACTGAAGAAGTGTCCCAATGACAAAGACAGCAACATTCACACGTGTCGAATGGTGTGAAAAGGATAGCGTAATTAAAATAATAAGAAAAAAGAGGACAGCTAGTGTTTCTCACTTAAGGGTAAATGTAACACATAACGTAAACTAAAGCAAATACATCCGAATTAGGACGTTTTCCAGTCTTCACATAAATGCCACATTTTCTGTATTATCTATCCATCCATTAGTCGCGAATTGTGCAAAAATTGCAAAACAGAGTATTAAACTATTCCCTATCCTATACACCTGAGTTTATCAATTCTCTGTTACTTGATTCAATTACTGAACTCCAAATACACAGACTAAAAATGTTATAGAGCCGATATATGCCTATAAATGTGTTTTTTAATGTTTTTGTTTAAAAGTAAAACTTCAATTGTATTATAGAAAGACTTGTAAGTAATACATTTAATTCTAATAGAATACTAATCAAGGTCGGACTTGCAATTAATGTATTCCGACAGACATCAGTATTGTTAAATCTATACCGTATTAAAATCGATTACATAATACGTTACTAAAAGCGTTTGTGTACACGTCCGTTTTTTCGCCGGACGTCGGACCGTTTTAGTCGGATTCGCGTTAAAGCGCGGTAGCAAAATATTTAGGGTTCCGCGCAAAAAGTGAAAAACCCTCGAAATTGTGAAAAAAACTACGCGGCGCCGTATAGACAGCGCCGCGCGCTACCTGCAATCACAAAGCTTGCCTTAAGTAGTAAAATAACAAACATTTTACTATTTGAAGTGTGAACCTCTTTAGCCACGTTAAGCGATATTAGGCAGGGGTAAATTCCACGCGGACGAAGTTGCGGGAAACAGCTAGTATTCAAATATTATCTTAAATGAGAATAATGTAAGAAAAAAATATGTTTCCGACCGTCAAATTGTAAGTCAATTAATTCGTCATCGAACTATTGTTATCATAGTTGTATCCACGGTTTTAATAGCTAGCGATCAGCCCCGGCTTCGCTCGGGTAGCACTAAATGAACCTATCCTATCTTTAAAGTTGGACTAAACTACACATACTGAATTTCAAAGTAAAGTTAGGTCCTTTTTACACCTTGGGTTACATTATTGAATTTTTAGTAAGGATCCCTAATCACACACACACACACTTAGATAGCGTAGCTTCCCAACAGTGAAATAATTTTTCAAATCGGTTCAGTAGTTTCGGAGTCTATTCAATGCAAACAAACAAACAAATCTTACCTCTTTATAATATTAGTATACAGGGTGTCCCAAAAGGTTACGTACATAGGAAGGGGGATGATAGGGGTGGTCACAAGGGTCACCAAAAAAATAAAATAAAAATTCCCCTCTGGGTATTAAAAAAAATAAAGGGCATTTTTTAAAAACTTAAAAATTTTACATTTTCTGGGGCAATTTTGTAACCAATGACCTACAAATATTGCTACATTTAATAAAAAAGCTATTATGTTATCGTCAATAACCCTTTATCAATATGAAATAAAAAAACAATACAACTAACAAAGATTTTAAAGAAAATTAAGTTCTTGTCCAGTCAAGAACTAAGTAATTACGAGATCAATTAACTTCCTCCAAGTGTACTGAAAAAAAAAAGTATTATGCAACTCCGGCGACTAACTTAAAAAGATGGGTAATTTTATTACAATTCCAAAATGGTATAATACTTGCTTAAAAAAATCATACTAGGACATTTAAAAATATTTTTTGCGAACAATACCCCTTCAAAACAAAACATACCAATAAAACAACAGTCTCAAATTCGTACGCAAATACATTTTTAAATGTCTATTCTCTTCCTTAAAACTTAAAAAGACAGGTAGTTGTATTGTAATCGTTTTAAATGTAACTAAAAAATAAACAATATTGCAATTATTTATTCAAATAAAATGTTCGAAATGTCTACCACCAACATAAATACACGCCCTGCATCGTTTCAAAAATGAACGGGGGATATGGCGAGCAAATCTTCTATTATTAATTGATTCCGCTGCCTCTGTGATCCTCGCCCTCAAGTCAGCCAAGTCCCTGATGGGTTTTCCATAAACTTTTTCTTTTATAGCACCCCAGTAAAAGAAGTCTAACGGGTTTAAATCGGGTGAACGAGCTGGCCACGCTATAGCACCGGCCCTTCCCATCCACCTACCAGGGTATTCTTCGTCTAGGAAATCCCTTACAGGCCGTGCATAATGTGCTGGGCACCCATCATGCTGGAACCACATATTCCTGACTGTTTCTAGCGGCACATCTTCCAACAGATTTGGTAGTTCGTTTCGTAAGAAGTGTAAGTACGCTACGTAAATTTTTAAGTTTTTAAAAAATGCCCTTTATTTTTTTTAATACCCAGAGGGGAATTTTTATTTTATTTTTCTGGTGACCCTTGTGACCACCCCTATCATCCCCCTTCCTATGTTCGTAACCTTTTGGGACACCCTGTATAATGAATAGAATAAAAAAAAAGAGATTTGGTTGATCTTGGCAGCAGTTGATCGCCTCTTTTGTGTCGTTTATCAAAAGCAAAAATAAAGGAGGAGGGATAAAAAGATTGTCTGACGACTTCCAGGCAAGGATAAAAATGTTTTGGAAATTTGTAAAAAATGCCAGAGAAAGGCCGAGTACAATCGACAGTTAAAATATGGATGTATCGACGTCTGAAGTCGTCATCGTTTTAATATTTTTTTTCCTGATTAAATGAGTTGTGGTTTAACAAGTATTACCTGCGGTACAGTTAATAGCACCTCACACAGGAAGCTGCGAGGTCGACCGCTCCGTACATTGGCTACGTCTTTTCTAGATTTTTTTATCTTTTTATAGTATTTTTCATACAATGTATCAACGCAAGGTACGCACGTTACGAAACAGCCGTGAATAGGCTTCTTCTCTTGAAGGTATCCGTTTCATAATCGGACGGAAATACTGACTCTGGCAACTTATTCCAATCCTTTGCCGTTCGCAAGACGAAGGAAGATTCGAATCGCTTCGTTCGTAAGAGATAGTCGAGCAAGCGGGTAACCTGATTTTGTGAGTTCAAAAAAAAACTTTAAGAACAGGAAAGCAATACTACTCACGAGCCATGAAATACCTAACATTACTTGAGGCTTTTGTCAACTGTTAGTTTGTTTAATGCATTCTTAAATCGGTTAAACCGTCTATGAAGGCTCGTCTGGCAATACACAATGCTGTACTAGTCCCCACTTTAATGTATGGAAGTGAGAGCTGGGTTTGGCAGGAAAAGCATGCTAGTAGAGTTAATGCCGTTGAGATGCGATCCCTGAGAAGTGTGTTAAGCGTGACTTTGAATGATGATTAAAAATAGCGTTATAAGGGAAAAGTTTGGCTTAAAAGTGGATCTTATGACTAGAATTGGGAAAGGTATGCTTGGGTAATTCGGTCATGTTGAAAGCATGAATGAAGAGCGAGTAACGAAGCAAATTCATGTTGCGAAAGTGAGTGGCAGCGTTGGCGCGGGACGCCCTAGGAGAACTTATATCGACCAGATTAGTGATATACTAAAGAAGGGCTATATAAAGAATACCCGTAACCGACGCATGTATGCGTAGATGTATGAATGTAGAAGAAGCGAGGGAGGTGTGCCAGGATCGCTTTAAATGGAGATCTGGGATCTCTGCCTAAGGTTACGGGCGTGAGTGCATATTTCTTTTATTTATGTGACAATGGAATGAACATATGTACAAACATACATACCAGTGAAAACTTAACTCCTCTCTGCCCCCTCTTGACAGTCGGGCAAAAATAAAATATGAAACGGGAAATTGTACGGTTTTATGTTTTTTTTTAATAAAATCCAATATTTTGTATCTTTCCTAAAATGTTAGTTGTGCTTCAATTTATCCTTCTCTTTCTCTCTGCCTCTCGTTCTTTCCTACTTCAATCAATCAAAAGATTGTCGATCAATCCCTCCGTGCATTAGATTTTTAAAACCAGTTTCTTACCTTCGTTGTATTTTATATGTGTTGTAATGTTGGTATTTCCAGCTGCAGCCGGGCACAAAGAAAGAGATGCTAGGTGTCGCGGTGGGGGCGAGCCCGCTGGGCCAGCTGCTGCTGTCCCCACTGCTGGGGCTGTGGGCCAACCGCGCGGGCGTGCGCGCGCCGCTCATCGCTACCCTGGCGCTGTTCGCGCTCGCCTCCGCACTCTACTCGCAGCTCCACCTCACCAGGCCGTACGCGGTGTCATGTATGATCGCCGCTAGATTCCTCATCGGTGTTAGTTCCTGTAAGTAATTTGGACTGGCCAGTACTTTATTTCTGTTATCCCCTCGGACATCGAGGACATCGCTTCCTGATTAACGTATGATAGGTGTCAGGTAAGGTGAGATGAAGTTGTTTCCGAAAATCATTTGTAATTTACGAATTCTCACCTGTGTGTGGGAATGAAAGTGTGTGTGCCATGAAAACAGGCGTGAAGTAGAAGTACTCTGTGTTTCGTCTGATGAGGGAGGTGCCGGAGGCTTAATTTCAATCCTCTTCACCGAAAGTGGAAGTGGATTAGAGGGGGAGGGGGTTAACGGGGAAAGGGAAATATTCTTTTTCCTGTCTATGCCCTCCTTTGTCCATTAAAGGTAGGCAACGCATCTGCAACACATTTGCTTGTTGCGGATGTCTATGGGTAGCGCTGACTTAACATCAGGTGATCCGCTAGTTCGTGTGCCACCTTCGAACCTGTATAAAAACTTGTGTGTATAAAAATTCCATCTTGATGTGAACCAAGGTATAAATATGGGTGTTCTCTCAGCTAATGTGGCTGTCGCCCGCGCTTACCTGTCAGCTGCCACTCGCGCTGAAGAACGCACTCGCGCCGTGGCAGCCGTCTCCCTCGCACAAGTGCTGGGCTTCGTGGCCGGCCCCGCGCTGCAGGCGGCGGCGGCACCGCTGGCTACCTCCAGCAGCACCGGGCTTCGCTTCGACATGTACAGCGCGCCCGGGCTGCTCAACGCGGCGCTCGGCTTTATCAACCTCTTGCTGTTGATGCCCGGCTGCTTCCACATCAGCGATATAGCGCTGCGTGAAGCGGTGCGAGCGAGAGGTGAACGATCAGGTACGTGTCTTGTTTTCAATCAGCAATCAGCCTCTGTTTAGCTTTTCTCGATATAAATACAAAAAAAATATATATAACAAACAAACTCACATTCATGTTTATATTAGTAGGGATAGTAAATTCGGTAAGAAATTATGTAAACATCGCAGTTTTTGTAAATTTGAGTATATTAACTAACTACTTAATTATATTTATCTTTTCAACATGGGAATTCGCTATATTTATAAAATGTATGCAATCATAATGGATAACCATTTCCAGAGAAAGAAGTGCTGAAGTCCCTAAAGCCTGACTACGTGAGCAGCTGGATGCTGGTGGGCGCGTTCTTCGTGCTGGTGTTCAACTTCGTGCTGCTGGAGACGCTCGCCAGCACGCTCACCATGGAGCAGTTCGGGTGGGGCAAGGCGCAGGCGCTGCAGTACCTCGGCGCGCTCATGTCCGCCGGCGCGGTGGTCGCCTGCCTCGTGTTCGCGGCCATACCGCCGCTCACTAAACTTGTACAAGAACGGTTAGTAATTTGCATTAAACATTTTTTAAAGTACTCAACACCCAGTACAATAGGTGAATCGCGCCATCTCTTATAATTTTAATGTACTAGTAAGTTATCTATTGATAACAATGCACAAAAGATGGCGCTTAAATATAGTCACATTTTTTATTTCATTGCGAAGACAGATAAATTGAACAATAAAAACTTATTTAAATATTAAATTTTGGAGAGGCTTCCTAAGCCTATAATAGCTTTATTATAATTATTATTTTTGTATCATTTCATTACATACATACATACATTACCTTACATACGTGGTAATCCACGATCGGATGTGTATTTTAAGTGTGTCATATTTATTTAACAGTTCAAATAAAAAGTAAAAAAATATATTTACACTTTACCCGATAACCCATACCGTATCGCATTTCAACGTGTGGTCCTCGATGATAAGGCGGTATACTGTGCTTTTGATAACAAACGCACGCTTATAAGACCATCAATTTTTAAATGAGGTCAATTCCCTTACTTATAAAGTCATCCTGATTGTCATTCATTACAATGCAACCTGATAATAGCTACCGATCGAGCCTCAACCCGTAATGAGTACCCCAAGGCGAGGTCTCCTTCCGGGGGCCCTTGAGCCCCGTCACCATGTAACGTCAGCCGAACAACCAAAGAGCTCGGCGCCCTCCCAATCCTGTTATAATAATAAAGTAACGGCCCGAGCCGAGGCACTCTCTACGGAGGGAGCCCTCCAGCTAAGTTACCCTGCCGCCTCGGGCCCGGTGTAGCTGTACATGCCTCCACTAGGGAAACAATAACCAGTCACAAGATTTTTTTTTTAGAAAAATCATTAGCTGAGCTGTTCTGCTCTAGTGGAGCAATCTCTGGCCCTCCTTGGTTCCTGCGGATACGGAACGATGTCTGCCTTCTGTTTTATTTCTTCTATAAAACATCTTCTCGGCCTTCCTCGTTCCTTCTATAATTGTGTTTGTAAAATTGTCATAGTTTTAAAACAGGCAAACAACTGAGTAGCTCATGTGATGTCAAGGTTCTGTCAAGCGCAGTGATACCAGAAAGATGTAGATAAGGGAGAGGAGATGAGAAAAGGATGGGGAGGGATAGGACCTGCAACACCTCACTCGTCAGACGAAACTCGGAAGAGTTAGTACCTATAGATTGTTCCACATGCAAATAGATTTTTTACAAACAAACAAATCTCATTTATCTTTAATGGCGGCCGTTACAATTTTCATGCTTTAGTCGCAGTGTTTTTTTTTGTTAGAAAATATTTTTGTATAAACGAATTTTAAAATAATAGGTAAGGTGTGAAGTTTGTTTACAAAGATTACATCTTTGATTGATTTATAACAAACTATATACTTGAAGTCTTCTGTGAACCCCCAATCAATCAGACGACTTCAATATTTATCATGAGTGGTGTGATTGTAATGTAAGTGTTGTGACAGAGCGCTGATGCTGTGGGGCGGGTTCCTGCCGACGTGCGTGGCCTCCCTGCTGTGCATCCCGTGGGGGCCGGGAGCGCCGCCCCTCGCGGAGCCCGGCGCCGCGGAGGCGCACGGCGGCTGTCCACAGGTAGGAGCTGCAACAACTAGTATTGTTCGACATACTTCTGTTCTTTATTGGAACCGAACCGTAAAAACGTAACAAGTGTACAATACAATGGTATATATTGGTTGTGAATTGGGATGCATTCGATACCGATACATCGGCGATGTGATACTTCGGCAATATAATTTTTTATAGCTGATATTTATATAGAGTTCCTCCAAACTGCAAACGAGGCTCGAACTATGCCTAAACGGTTATTTTGTCTATTCCATTGCAAATGGGACACGGAAAATGTTCCGGGAAAGTCCGTGCTTTGTCCAATTTGCTGTCGCCTTCTTTGGCCTTGTGTGTCCCATTTCACTTGTAGTTTTATTTTTATGGATGAAGGTGGTTACAAAGGATTGCTGAGTCGATTGGTGAGTACGCCCTAAATCTATGTACCCTTGCTTCTGTCAGGACACGCAGCCATGGTGCGCGGAGTCGCGGGCGCTCACGCTGCCGCAGTTCCTGCTGGCGTACGCCTGCATGTCGGTGGGCTACCCGCTCGGCGTTACGCTCATACAGACCATTTTCTCCAAAGTGCTGGGCCCGAGGCCCCAGGTAACCAAATATTAATGTTTAAATTAATATTTCACCAATAACACTGACGACAAGGCGATGGTCCAGTGTGGAAGGTAGTAAGTGCAAATAGCACTGGAGCCGTAATTTCATATTATTAGCTGCTTGTAAAACACTTATAAATACATGTGTATAGGGCGTGTGGATGGGCGTGCTGACGGGCGCGGGGTGTCTCTCGCGCGCGCTGGGTCCAGTGTTCGTGGCGGGCGTGTACGCGCAGCTGGGGCCGGCCGCTGCGTTCAGCGCGACGGCTGCGATCACGCTGGCCGCGCTGGTCGCGTTGCGCGCGGTCTACCCGCGGCTGCTGGCCCCGCCGCCCGCCGGCCCCGCGCCCCCCGCGGAGCTGCAGCCGCTCGCTACGAGCAAGCGACTCGATGCTGAACCTTGAAACTACAATCGCCTAGATGATTCTAGAAGGCTACTACCTAAGCCATAAAATAAGATCAAAAAATAAATATTGTCAATATAATTGTCACAAGACGTACAGCTAGAATTGAATAGTTAGACGGCTCAAGGTCACTTAAAGGGCAAAAGAGAGGACAATGCTCGGATTCTCTCCGCGTGATCGCATAGAACCAAGGTAACTAACATTGCCCGAAGAAATGCAAACCTTAATTGACAATGGGCCGAACACTTTGCTCGCAGAATGGCTGGTCGATGGGAGGGTCGTAGATGACCACGTACAGGTTGACATAGCGGGGCCTACACGATGGACCGATGACCAGGTCAAACTTGAACTTGAAACGGGAGGCCGACCTCCAGCAGTGTACGAATATCGGCCAAAACGTAATGACGTCAGATAGTTTTAAATTTTTAAGATAAATATATATAATATATAAGGACATTACAACATCATTATCGTATATTTGAATTTAATTTTTGTTAACACAAGAACTGCCAGTTCAGTTTCAGAAACTATTTTCCAATATATCGTCTTTACTCCGTATTTATGTACTTGTAAAATGTGTAATTGATTCTTGGCCTTCCCCAGGGTACGTACAAGGTGGAAAACTAAAAACCATTTTAAAATATATATAGTTCAAACAGAACAAGGCAGTAACTATGAATAAAAGTGGTTGGAATAGTTTAAGACTTGTCTCCGCAGAAGTCTGATGACGCGGGATCTACGGACGTACGACATAACGGAACATTTAGCACTGCGATATCAAACTGTGTTACGAAATTTCAACGAGGAGCGATTTCGCCAAAAGAATATTTTTATCATAATAGATGGCGCTGTAACTAAACGTGTTTGTTTCTTTGCAATAAAGTAACGAAAGTTTTTTTTCTGTCTTGAATACTTCTTTATTAAATATTATTAGATTTAATAATTGTAATGGAAATGAAATAATGTTGTACTACAATGTAATGTATGTTATACTGTTATATGGTACATTTAAGACTGATTGCTGCTCCATATATTGTTGCCACTACATGTTTGTAATTTTTGTTTAGTTGTTTCCAACAATTTTATGAAAAATAACTAGTAAAAGTATGACCATAAATACATTTTTTAGAAGCACCAGCAACCATAGACTGATGTCTATGGTTGCTGGTGCTAATGAGTTGCATTGCCCACCTTTTATGAACAGAAATAGATTATTTCCTTTTCCTCTCCATCCCCTCCTTTTCCCCTTTTACAAATCCTTTCTTTATTAGAAATGGGTGGTTAGGAGTTAGAAATATAGCGGTCACAAGCTGTCAACTTTTTAATATGTCGTATCTAAAAATGCGTTTAAAAAATAGTTTATTCATGCCTTCATTACAGGGTTTCGGTTGTAGCATAATATATTGTGTTAATTTTATAAGATAATTAATAAATAAATATTTTTTTCAATGGATTTATTTTTATTTTTCATCACAAAAAAAGGAAACCAAATTGGTATGTAGGAAAATTTAAGGAAAAGTTTGAGGTAAAAGATATTTGGACTGCTTGTTTTAAGTACATTTGTTAATTTTATTGAACGATTTTTTTACATACATCATGTAACATATCACAGCATTTATAAGTACAACGATTGACTTAACATACGAGCTTCCAGCGGTTCACCTGAATTTAAGTGACCGCTACACATAGACATCTGGAACAAGCTAACGAGTTGCAGACGGATATTTACGGATACTTTTCCCATCTATCCCCTCCTCCCCCTCCTTATTAGATGTATGAGAAGGGGAAGAGGGCCATAATGCCTCCGGTATGTCATCAGATCAAACGCGTACGCTACTGCACGTCTGTCTGTGTTGTCACATGGTCGCGCCGGCCCGTTCTTACAACAGATGTTGCGGGCTCTGCCACAATCAATACAACCAGATTACAATATTTGTTAACTATCTTCACACCGTTTGAGTGTACTTTGTGTATTCATATATCACAAGTTTTGGTTTACATGTCAACTTTAACTCTCTCTCTCACCTTGGATTGATATCCGAAGTATCTAACTAATATTATAAATGCAAAAGTTTGTATGTATGGATGTTTGTTACTCTTTCTTGCGAAAATGGATCTGGATGGTATTTGGCACAGAGATGGATCATAGTCTGGAATAGCACATAGGCTGTGGGATATGTGGGATACATTTTGTTTGTTTTGTGGTGCATATCTACGTTTATAAAAGGCGACGTGTGTATGTATATTCTCTATAGATTCCGACTCGGCTTGCCGGACGAAGCCTGGGTGAATCACTAGTCGATACATATATCTGGAGTCCTGTCTTGATTTTATGAAGAATAATTTTCCTATCACATAATTAACCTCGCAAATAACTTATAATAAATATACCATTAATTAGTTAAATATCTTAAATTAAAAAAATGTTGACGTCACCCATCCATCCAAACCTCTCAAGGAACTTTAATGTTCACCGCGATTGACTGGCATATCCGCTGTGAATCATAGTTCCACAGTTCCACAGTTGATCAGCAAGTCTTGGTCGACAATAGTTGGTCAGCAAGTATTGGTCGTCAATAGTTGGTCAGCGAATGTTGTTCCGCAATATTTGGTCAGCAAGCGTTGGTCGACAATATTTGGTCAGCAAGTGTTGGTCGACAATAGTTGGTTAGCAAGTGTTGGTCGACAAGAGCTAGTCAGCAAGTGTTGGTCCACAATATGTGGTCAGCAAGTGTTGATCGACAATAGTTGATCAGCAAGTGTTGGTCAACAGTTGCTCATAGTTGATCAGTGGGGCAGCGGCTCACGACGCGTCTCGGGTACAGCAAGAAGCGCGAGAGCCGCCGACAGCGAACATCCCGCGTACAGCATCGCCTGCACCGGCTTGCTCTGCTCAACAGAATCAAATAAAAACGCATGTAATCTTAAGAAATCACAGACCGAAATTCCGGGACTTCCTGGCATGATCCTGGAACAACTCTCTTACTTGTATATTTTTCTGTGAGCATACATCCGTTACCGGTAATCATAATGCTACCTTACTAATTTTTTAATATATAAATACAGGTGAACGGATTATGTACAAAGTCATGTCTCACAATGCCTTGAATATAATTAATTTTTAGTGCAATTATAAACCAATATGAATTAAGTCATCCAGGGCTCCCTTAGCAGTACCTCTAGTGCAGTGTGTGTTAGGATGTATTGAGGTCAGTACCAGTAGCGGCGTCTGCGGAGCGAGCACCGAGCCGAGCCGGCCGAGCAGCGAGCTGGCGGTGAGCGCGCGCGCCCGCACTCCCGTCGGGAACAGCTCCGCGGTGAACACGTACAGCGAGTTGAACGCCGCCGTCGCTGCTAACTTCCCAACGAAGTACAGCCCCAGGCCTGTGCCCGAGTGCGCTGGATAACACATTAAACGATTAAACGATGCCTCGTTTTACATGTAGATATATTATTACAAGGAGCCTTGGCGTCAGGCAGGCGGCCGTATAAACTGTAGCCAGAATATATATATACACTTGTAAAAATCCATAATATACTGTATAACCCGCCGCTGTGATGTCATCGAACATTCATCATTCTTATATGAGCTTCGCTTCGTTGTTTTTTTTAAATGATACAATTGTTGATAACATATTATCCCAGACCAGAGCGAAAAGGCGGAGAACTGTGGTCTCCCTTTGCCCAATACCGAGGAGGAATAAATGAGTACTGACAGACGAAGAATGGCACGATGCAGGCGATGCCGCAAAGCAGGAACGAGGCCAGTATGCTGGTCTTCCTGCCGAGGCGCTCCAGCGACATCATGATGAGCAGCGACGCCACAACCTCCATCGACATGTTGAGCGCGAAGTTCGCGTACTTGCAACATGAAATAATAACGGACATTTGTCGATCGATCGTTCCCCGAGAACTCCTCTTTCCCTTCCCATCCTTTTTTATTAGATAAAGATAGGAAGGAGAAGAAAACTGGCTTGGGCCAACAAGAAAATCATGTCACCTTATCACCGGAGAGGGCGACCACGTTGATGGTGAGACCGTAGTAAACGAAGGCGGCAGCGGCCCAGCACCAACCGCACACCGCCAGCCGCGCGAGCAGCGCCCGCGACCGCACCAGCTGCAGCCAAGAAATGCTCCCAGCTGCCTCAGTATCTTCTTTCTTCTCATTGGCGATGATTGATTTTAAGATGTCTTCGCTTATTGTGACCTGAGTTTTTTATTGTTTATAGTTTAAGCCAGAATCATTTTTATAAGATTTAAATCCAGCACTAAAAGTACATCATGATGTATTAAATGTTAAATGGGAGTTTAATCAGTTTAAGGCACAGACGCCAAAAACGAGCCTCTCGGTGTTTTACAGAATGCATTTTTGGGAAATCTGTGCAGGAATTACACGTGTTGATTCCCCCATCTCCATTTTACCACCCGAGACTTAGACACACGTCTGGTCACCATCCTTTTATAGTGGATATACAGCGCGTTCAAATGAAGTGATTCGAATCTTCGTCTATCATGCGAATGGCAAAGGATTGGTACATGTTACCAGCTTCAGTGTTTCCGTCCAACTATGACGAGAGTAACAGAACCTTCTGGATAAGCCTTCAAGAGAAGAGTGGAAAACTAGTTGGTAACATTGTGCGTGAGAGTACCTTATTCCATCGCGCGGCTTTCCTCAGCACTTGAGCGGCTTGCTGCGTGTCACCGGTGGCGTGGAGCCAGCGGGGACTCTCGTCCAGTAGGCGGCGGTATAGAGGTAGCAGCAGCGCCGGCGCGTACGCCACACGGACCAGCCAGCGCCAGTACGCCAGCCGCCACGCCAGCAGAGAGAACAGCACTCCGCCCAAACCGTACGCTACGCCGGTCGCGCAGGCGAACGGCGCGCGTAGAGACGGACGGGCTAGTTCTATCACTGTGAACACGTGCGGAGTTCAAGCAGCAAGATTATCACTATAGACTGTGCAGGCACAGTTTTAGTGAAGGTAACTTCTGCCCAGTCAATTATCGTTGCATATATCTGCAAAGAAACCACTAGCTTGTCCAGATTATAGAGCCTATCGTTGTTAATTCAGAACGTAATAGGATTGCCTATGCTAATATGCAAATAGGCAACCGACCCACCCATAACATAAGCAGCACTCCCGAAACCGTAGCCGAGCGCCGCCTCCAGGAACTCCAGCGCAACGAACATGTAGTAGTTGACAGAGAAGGACTTCAGCACGCCCAGGACTCCCGCAAACGCTGAGAACAAGCAGAACGCTGTGCGCCGGCCCCATCTATATTAATTATATGAATACTTGGCAATAAAAAATAAACAAGAAAGAAAAAATGGGCTTGCAAGATACAGGCGTGTTGTTGAGTTATTTATGCTACTCCGTTTCGTCTAATGGATAAAGGCCCAAGGGCAAATCATCCCTTTATCCTCTCATTTACCTCCTTTCCCCATAAAAAGACTGGTATCCGCAGCTCTTGATGCAGATGTTGAGCGACATCGGAGGCTCAGGTTACATCCGGTGACCCGCTTGCTCGTGTCTTTACTAAAATTAAGAAAGAGGATCGTTGGTGATTTATTGTTATCACGCTCACAATTAATTTACCGATCGGAGACGTGTCCGGTGAGCAGCAGCGCCAGCGGCAGAGCGGCATTTCGCACCGAGCCCACCAGCGTGCGCCGCCACTCGCTGCACGCCAGACCGAACTGCACATGTGGAAATACTCTCTATTAATCATATTTAGATCTGTTTTGTTTCTCGAGTACCGAGAATCTCGAGAAAACAATATCCTTGGTATTATGCACAAAGATTAATAAGTGGAGATGGGCATGGGATCTTAATTGAAGTAATGACAGATGGGAATAAGACGTTGCAAATGGCAATAGGCCTCAAGATGGACGATTTGGTCAAGTTTGCGAGGGTCCACTAGATGAGCGCATCTAGGGACTGATCTTTGTTGCGAACCTTGTTGGAGGGCTTTTTTATGGAAGAAAGTGGCAAACGAGCAAGCGGTTCACCTGATGTTAAGTGACCACTGCCCATAGGAATCTACAACAAGCAAATGAGTTGCAGATGTGTTGCCTACATTTAATGGAGAAAGAAAGGGATAGGTAAAAGGATAGTCTCTTCTCCTATTCATCCTTTCCCATCCTAGTAGGAAACGATAGGAAGGGGAAGAGGACTGACAATCCGACAACTCACTCATTACCGAACAGTAACGAACCGCATAAGTATAAAATACTTCTACTTCACGCCTGTCTTCTGTGAGGTCGTGGTATTTCACCAGTCGTGCCTCCCAATTCGTGCAACAGATGTTGTTGCGGACTCTACCACTGTTAAGGCTTACGTTCAGCAGTGGAAGTTTTTGGTTAACGATGATGAATGTTTTATTAGTCACATATACAACCAAGTCGTCTAGCTTTCGTATTTCTACTACAGATATATTATCCCCATAGAAACTAGAATTAATACCTAAACTAACCCCTAGCACTAGAACCGCCAACAGCGAGTTACGCAAGGGTTCAACCTAATAATTTAGTTATTACAATTTAACAGTGTTAGCCCCAGACTTAGCTCGGCATCCCACTTCTGATTGTACTAATTATCTAATATATAATCGAGATCCTGATCAAATTACAGATTATGATATTAATTTCTTATGCCGGATGTTATACTGATGGTCCTGCTATGGACTCGTTGAATGTCGCTCATTTAGCACCATAAGATACGTGATGAGCTTTCATGTTTTAGGTCATATGTAAGCTACTTGATTGATTGACTAGGAAGTACTGGTTCAAGTTCAATACAGATTTGGAAAAACCTTAAAAAATATAAAACCAGATATTTTACCTCAGCGTAAATAGTGCCATAGTTTTCATATACGAAGGTGTCGCACTCCACCGTGTCCCTGTAATGATAGTCCTCTCTAGCGCAAGAGGTGCCCTCACCGAGCGGCGCGTAGCGGCGGCAGGGGTCCAGTGCCAGAAGCGCCTGCACTGACGCGTTGTCGAATGAGATACCGGCGCCTTCGCACTCCGGCACTAAACACCTGGAACAGAGGTATTACAGGTAATGTATACCAGTACCAAGAAATTCTTTGTCAACAATCAGTAGCTGATCTTGTTCATTCACTCGAGTTGTAGTTAGCGTGAGTCAAATATTGATCACATCAAACTTTCCAGAACAGTGTTAGGAGTTAGGAATATATATATATATATATATATATATATATATATATATATATATATATATAGGTTCGAACCCGCAACCTACAGTTCGTAAGGACGACCAGTGTAGGATCTATTTAATTCTGGCGCCAGTTTAAGAATTTATAAATAGACGTTTGAAAGTTATTTAAACACCATTTTTAGTGAAAACCAGCCGGAATAGGGCGTCGTTGGCTAGTTTTTCCACAGAGGCAGTTCAACGACCCCGTGCAAATGTTGTTTTACACAGAAATAGCGTTACCAAGTGCACAAGTGTCTAAATTTAGACGAGTGTGAGCGGACAGCGTTATTACCTGCCTCCAACCTGTCTGCAACCTGCAGGCGGGCCTATCAAACTGTACTGTTTTTAGATGTTACCACACAAACTGTAGACATAAACATAGCATCATAGTACTGTCACCTATAGATTGTGTATTTCGTCAGTTTGCCATTGGACTAGGCATGTTATAAACTGTCAACAAATTGTGAACTGAACGAATCACTCACAATTTTTTATACATCTATCTAATATTTTTATATAACTATCATGTCCAAACCCAACGGACTTAACCTATAATGTTCCATTGTAACTTTAACGTAGATCTGATCTCGTATGAAAGTACTGCTCTCTATCTCCCCTTATCTTGGCGCAGCCAAATAACAACTAGCGACATTCGATTGGAGAGGCGGCCAGAAGGTTTATTGGTGACAAGACCTCAATTTAGTCATTCTTGAGCACAGAAACAAAGTGTTCCTCTCAGTGATTTACGTTTTGGGGAGTACGCGCAGGAATTACACGAATTAATTCTCCCAACTCCATTCTACCATCTTTTAGAGGCAAGGCAAATGGCAGGTCACCATTTCATAGTAGACATACCGAGGGTTCAAACGAAACGATTCAACCCACGTTATACTGTTACTAAACTAGTTCAACTTTCGACCACGTCGCCACGTTAAGATCAGATGGGATTGTGGTAAAGTGCTGATTTATTTAAAGCGCAAAACAAATATCAGTTAACAACTTGATGAATAGATTTGGACATATAAATGATAAATGATTCGTTCAGTTCACAATTTTCTGACAATTTATAACAAGTTCGCAATCTCTAGGTGACATAACCAGCGTAAGACTCAGGACATGGTGAGGTTACACAGGTTCTGTGCAATTCATTATTAAATTAGAACGATAAACAAAAGTTTTAAAAAAACTTCGTAAAATTAGGATAAGAAAGGATTCCTTACAATGTTTTTGCACATAGATGAATACTTCAGCGTTTTGATAGCTAAATATTCCCATCTACACTGACACCGGCAAAGAATTTGAAATTAATTCGGTAAAAACGTTCGTATGATTTGTAAGCAATCTGTTAAGAACTCAAGATAAGCTTGTTTGGTTATATAACCAGATCAACATATAAAAGAACCTTCGGTAAGCAATTTAGTATTACCATGTAATAAATAATGGCACTCGATTGGGGACACGTCATTCCAAAAATAGTACAAATTACATAAACGAAATGAATATTCATAAAAACATTATGCTTCAGCCATAGACACGAGTGCATTAGCATAGATAAATACCATAGTTAATAGAATTATTTATATGTAATAAGGCAGAAACTGTTAATGAATGCAGGCGCCATCTGTAGCCGCCATCCTTGCCAAGTAAACCTACTGGGCACAGATTATATATCTGTGTTGCCATACGCCCTACATACTGCTTATAATTATATCTATAAATAATAAGAAAAGTTTAAATAAAATGTAAGTTTGTGTGTAGTACGGTAATATTGAAATTTGTATATTAAGGTTCGGTTTAGGTTATTATTACGGAAGAAGGTGGCAAACGAGCAAGCGGATCACCGAATGTTAAGTGACTGCTACCCATAGACATCAGTAACAAGCAAATACGGAAGAGGACGGAGACACCGGTACCTCACAAATCAGAAGAAACGTAAAAGTATAAAATACTCCTACTTCACGCGTGTCTTCTGTGATGTGGTATTTCACCGGTTGAGCCGGCCCATTAGCGCTTTAGATGTTGTTGCAGGCTCTACCACTTGTTAATCGTTTTATATTGTTTTGGCTGCATAGGTTATTGTTATAATGGACTCACTGGATCCAAAAGACTAATGATCAATGGACTTACTCCTACTACCTATACGAGTACCTTTTATCTTTGTACACAAATATATTTTGTTGCGGGTGTGTGAGTGAATTCCTTTGAAAGGATGCATTTCTGTGTGCGTGGATGAGTTCCAGGAAGCTTTAGACTCATAATTGGACCTGGTATGTGATGCTGTCACCGGGTTTTAGCAGATTATTTTTAATTTTATAACGAATAACTGGAAAAATCTCTACTAGGAGCCAATAGAGACGACGTTCATGCAAGACAACGTCTCCTGGCTCCGTTACCTAGATTATAAAATAATTATTAGCTGCATAGACGATTCATAGAAGATAGAGCAGTGGTGGCTCAGCGGCTTAGGCCCCGACTTACGTACTGTAGGTTGCGGATTCGAACCCAGGCAGGCGCTTTACTTTGAGTAATTTATTTCATCAGCACTGCTCCAAAAACTTTTAGGAAACATCGTGAGGAAACCGGTATGTTCTTAGAACCACCAAATTCGAAGACATGTGATATCCACCAATCCGCACTTGGCCAGCGTGGTGGCTTTCGGCTCATTCCCTCTCTCGGAGAGGAGGCCTGTGTCTCTGCAGTGGGATACATTCTAGAAAAGGCTGATTTATTATTATATCATAGACGATTCCGAGGGTGCAAGCTAGTTAGCAAGGCCAAAGTTTACTAGTACTGTTCGCAACAAAAGTGCATGTCAAGGGGGCGATGCTGTGGGCATCTCGGCTACTATTAATGTACAGCGTCACGCACGTAGAAGCGAGACACGCGTGCACGCTGCAGGTCACGGCAGCTTCGAGTTTTAGTACCTTGTTTATACGTGTTACCATCAGGGCGTAGGCGTATGTGTCAAGGATAAAATATTCACGTATATTGATGATTTCCTACAATTAGATATTGGTTATACCTTATAATGAAAAATATTAGCAGAACTGGACATATAAAAGGCGACGTGGTGATGTCTTTACATACATTGACACATATGACTATATTACTAGAAGCGATTATACAGATTTCCATTAAACTTTCTGGAAGGCTTAAGAATGGCACAGCATGTGTTCCTGATCACCTTAATTAGTGGTAGAAGGGCGAAGCCGGGGCGGATAACTAGTTGTATAAATAAACGCCAACTTAGCTTAAAGCTTATACAAGGAGATGATTTAAGGGAATAGTCTACCGGCGGATTCGAACCCACGACCTTGTTTCGGTTTCTCTAATGAGGTCGACTTATAAGTTGCAATAAGTCAATAATCTTTATCTATAAAACTAGAATTAAAGGTATTTTTTGATAGTAGAAGGCGGGTTGCAAGTATTTTATATGAAAAACTGATTACTTGCTTTAGGTTATAAGGTTTCACATATAACGTCATGTACTCATTCGTATGGGAAGTGTAGGCACTTTATTGTTGTTTATTATAGTATATTAGAAGAGAACGTGTTTCGCGTAACACGCGGCAGTTGTTACGTACGAGTATCGGATTCTGGCGACATTCACGGCTATAAAACCGCACGCATGTACCGCATCCAGCTCTTTATGTACTTTTTAAAATCTATTTGCCCTATATGTATATAATTTATTTTATATCAATAAAGAATACTTACATGATATTTCCTTAAATATTTTAATGTATCTACATTTAAATCGGAGTGTATTGAAAATAGATTACACATAATACAATGCATATTAACCTTTCTCTTCAATAAATAAATAAATATGCACTCACGCCCGTGACCCAGAGGGGTAGGCAGAGATAATGGATTTCCGTTTGGCGCGATCCTGGCACACCTCTCTCGCTTCTTCTACATCCATACATCTACGCATACATGCTATATGAATATAATATATTATTATTACTATTTCTCTTGAATATAATATAATATATAAATTGGAAGACATGTGACATCCACCAACCCGCACTTGGCCAGCGTGGTGGATCACGGTTCATTCCCTCTCTCGGAGAGGAGGCCTGTGTCCCTGACATTCTAAAAAAGGCCGATTTATTACATTATTATTATTTCTCTTGAGTTATTCTGTCTATTGATACAAGCCACATTAGAATCTGTTGCATAGTTTGAAAGACCTATGGGACCGGAGAGGGTTACCGATTTTTTGATACTGTGTAAAAATTAGCAAAATTAATTTTACTTTCATAATATTCGAGCGTACCAGCGCGTCAAACCTAGTCAATCTTAAAATACTCATCACGTGAATCAACATCGTACAGATTATGTAACCGTCTAATAATAAGTCAACGGCAACTGAGTTACAGCAGACCGTTTGTCGTGGCCGAGTCGTGCGCCTCCGCGTGCGCTTTAAGCAACGCGCGCCAGCAACCGATGGACCGAGATAACGTATCCAGTTGCGAATGGCATACCTTATCGATATATCAATTTGATACCTCGATATAAAATCGTTCACTGGAATAGACACACGATAATATAACTGTTCGTACCGCCTACAGAGGTCGCGCGTTTCCCTTACACTTCACTCACACCAACAATTCATCTGTAAAAGCATAAAGATTTACAAACACACTTTATTTATTCAAAACTTATACGATACCTATGTCACATCCAGTCGAATGCACTCTATGTTTAGTATCTTACTTATATATATTTTTTTCACTTAGTTCAGTTTTATTTATAACTCACGATGAGGATTTAGGATGCTTGATGCTACCCGGCAAACTTCGTTGCGCGTTGGAATTAATTTATGTTTGGATACCTCATTAGCTAGTATATCCGGGTCGATGCCTTTATTGAAAGCACATTGAGCATGAGTACAGGGGGCGATCGCTAGGGGAACGAAGTTTGCCGGGTCAGCTAGAAAACTAGAAGAGATTCGTTTGTGTGTAGCGGGTTACATGTTACACTAAATATTTATATTATTAAATGTTATAAGTATATAATTAAGGGGATGAATAGGAATTGGAAACAACCATTTTCTGTTTCCCCTCCTCTGTCCATGGGCAACGCATCTGCAACTTAGTAGCAAATGTCTAAGGGTAGCGATCACTTGACATCGGGTGAACCGCTTGCTCGTTTGCCAACTAGTACTATAAAAAAAGAAAAGAATTGCTCAGACTTTTTCTACGCTATGTCTAAATATACTCGAAGAAATGCGGCCAAGGACTCGCGCTACCAAAGCTATGTTCTGGCTGAGAATATTAAAACGAAAATTTCGTGTAGGATATTAGCGGATTCGCGCTAGCATTGCTTAGAGGTAGGAGGGTGGGAAGACAAGTCTGCTTCTACCTAACCTACTAGGCACATCGGACAATTAAACGTTTTTTTAGTTCTTGGCAGTAAAATCTACTGTGAACGGAGTTATATGCAACTAGCTGGCTCTACAAACTTCGTACAGTTTTATGATTAATTAACGCCCCCGCAATCCCCCTTGCGGGTGGGATTTTGTAGAAACCGTTCTTAACTGACCTCTACTCGGCGTAAGTGATATTTCTTCCAAATTTCAAGTCTCTAAGCCATATGGTTTCAGAGATGTCGTGATGAGTCAATAGATGTCCTGGCCTGACCTGGAAATCTGTTATACATACATATAGAAGATATATAGATAGCATTAGCCAAGGAATACGAGTAAGACCAACGCTGTTTTAAATGATTTTGGACTGAACACGTCCTTAAAGTCAAGTCAAGCTGTACCACTTGGTCTTTCCGTCTTTTATTAGTTTTCTCACGTGAACGATGATGGTATTACTATATACTTTAAGGAGCTAGATGAACTGGGGACTGTTCCATGTGTTTCAAGGTAATAGGTTCAATGATTGTATTAGAAGTAACATAGGATACTTTTTATGAAAAAAAAATGTTTTTGGGAAAATAAAAAAATGTTTGTCAAAAAATCTAAAAGTCTAGCTACTTCAACGCCCTAATATTTTAATTGCGAATGTTTGTATGTGTGGATGCATGGATGTTTGTTACTCTTTCACTCAAAAACGGCTGAACGGATCTGGATGAAATTTGGTACAGGGATAGATTATAATCTGGAATAGCACATAGGCTATTTTTATCGCGGATAAATGTACGGTTCCCGTGGGATACGTTTTGTTTTTTTACGGGTGCATATCTACATATATAAAAGTCGATGTTCCGTATAGATTCCGAAACAGCTTCCCGGGCGAAGCCGGGCGGATCACTAGTTGTATATAAATTTTGAAAGTTAAGTCAGCAATGCGGAAGAGAAAATTTGAGGAATAATAAATATAGGTTAAGATTGTTCAAATGATAATTGTGAGAACGAATGAAGAGAGACTTACAAGACAGATTGTTGTTGCACAAGTCAGTAGCGAATTATCAAAGAAAGATGTATGGTGTGGTGTACTCATAGCCGACGAGCGTGTGTGCGTAGATGTATGGGATGTTTCTTGTTTCACAGCAAGATTTTTGCTTTAAAATTCGTAAATACCATAAATATATTCCAAAAACAACTTTCTCTCACATCACCTTATAACATTAGCTATCCATATTACACAATTTCACTTCACTTTACCTCACGATATCCACAAAACAACATTTCCGATGAAAGTATAAAAAGTGTAATGGCCGCCATGTATGGCAATGACGTTTGTTTGTTTACAACAATCATATCTTGCTATGGAACAAGGTATAGGTGAAGCGAGAGAGGTGTGCCAGGATGGCGTCAAATGGAAATCTCTGCCTATCCCTCTGGATTACGGGTTGAGTGCATATTTTAAATACACAACAATTTTTAAACTATACTCATAGGCGTTGGTCACCATTTTTGTAATAGACGACCCAGTGCTGGCTTACCCCCCCATATGATATATATATAAACATACTAGCATTGTTCTTTCGTTATGCCTAACCTGTCTATTGTTGTTAAACTTTGACACTATATTTATTTTATTTTCTACTATAAATACATTAATTAATAATATAAAACTCACCGGAATGGCACCGAATCCGCTACGAACACGTAATTGAGGGAATACATAGCTGCGAGCAGGTTGGGCAAGCAGAGAAGTGTTAGGACATAACGCTGGTAGGGTCCAAAGGGTCCAAGCTGAAGTAACGCACTCTCCAACGCTTCACCTCCATTCACTCCGCTCGTGTTCGGTGAACTGCCCGCGCCTGTATCTGCTGTAACCATTCCTCTTGAGCTCGTTCCATTCCTGCCTGTCACGCTGCCCGTATTTCTTGATTCGCCTGTGTCACCCGCGCGTGTTTCTAGCGGCACTCGCCCCGCCATGTCAGTGCCGGCACTGTAACTCCGAGACGAATGTCTTACCTTATCGGTGACAAGCTTGAGATAAGA
The DNA here is from genome assembly GCA_029849275.1 of Papilio elwesi. Lineage (NCBI taxonomy): Eukaryota > Metazoa > Arthropoda > Insecta > Lepidoptera > Papilionidae > Papilio > Papilio elwesi. The sequence continues at coordinate 10,936,539 of CM056697.1, forward strand.
GTAAATTAATTTTCTACTAGACGACTTTGTACTTTGTATAGTAAACGTATTTTTTTTAAATACATTTAAAAATACAAATGATTACTTACTTTTACGACTTTTGTTTAGTTAGTCAATCATTGAAATGCAACTTTCAGCAAATGTTTTGCGATTTCCTATCATCGTTGACTTTTAACTTAATTTATTTAGATATCTCTGTCTAAGAGACGATTAGAAACGGATTGACGAACGAACGAGTTTTTACTGCAATCACAAATATACCTAAAAATGTCATAATATATTAAACAACTATTCCTTGATTAAAACCGTCGTGTGTTATGTTGTGTGTGTGTGTGTAACTAACCAATTTATAATATAAAAGTTGCATAATATGTCACTAGCATGGGAAAAGTGAAGACTCAAAAGCGTCCTAATAAGAACGCTTTTTCTTTACGTTACGTCATGTGTTTACATCTACGCTGAAGTAACAAACACTAGCTGTCACCTTTTTTCTTATTATTTTAATCACGCTATCTTTTTTTCACCTATGACATGTGTGTATGTTGCTGTCTCTGACAATACATTGTACCGGTGATTTTGTATGAGTGTAACATATTTATACTTTAAATTTTATTTGTAACTAGTGACCCGCCCCGATCTGATCGCTACCGAACACAGGAATGTGGACGATCCCTGTAAATTTCATCGAAATCGGTCCAGCCGTTTCGGAGTCTATGGGTCTACAGGGAACATACATACTTCGCTTTTTATATACTATTTTTTATATAAAAAGTGTCCTATGTTACTTCTAATACCTCCAAGAATAAGTGTACTAAGTTTCATGATGATCGGTTGAGTAGTTTCCGCGGGAAAGCGTAACAAACAAACTTACATTCACATTTATAATATTAGTAGGGACATATCAGCATCTGTGCCGATATGTTGTAGATATATATGATAACGCTCTCAAAATAATCTGCGATCTTGGTGACATAGTCCCAGTGCAATGTTATCAGGAGATTACTAAAAAGTAAGCACCTCTATGTAGGTAATTTAGAAATTATTTTTAAAAATTCGTACATTATTGTAGATCCTTTCCTATCGGAACTTCACGGTATACAAAAAATGTATGCATTGAGTATTATCTAATTATTTTTAATCATCAACAGATGGCGTTGTTACTAAAATATATTATACTTACATATAGGGGTGACATCTAAACGAATAAAAAATAAATTATTATAAATTCAATAAAATGCTGTATAATTATTAGACATACCTAATGGAAATGCTTAAATTTAACACAAACTGTGTGCTAAGGATCTCCTATAAATAATGAACGAATTACCACTTTGTACGCTGAGTGTCAGTCAGCCGAGCAGCCTGATTGGATTGAAATTACTAATAACAGGATCAAGTATATTCACGTATTCACACAGAGGCGGATTATCCCTAAGGCAAAATACGTGCCTAGGGCTAGATAAAGGGTTAATCCGCCTCTGCATTCAAATGTATTATTGTCATTTAAAAAGAAACGAAAGTCAAGCAGTGTTCGTGTTAAGGTTTACTCCCCTTATTTCTTGTACGAAATGCGAACCTTTGACTTATAACTCATTAAACGAAGTAATGGGGCACATCTATGCGACATTCGCGCACACTTCCTACATGGAATCTTTCCTAATATCTGTTTACATATATAATTACATTAAATGTATACTAATATAATACTATGTATCTTTACTTTACCCTCATATCTTTTGTTTCGCAAAAGCATTGTAACTTAATGCTACAACTTTGCGATTATAATTCACCAGGCGCTCAGCTAGTGTCAGTCTATTTCGAATCGACGATCGCTTCCAAGTGTTGCAAGTGCGATTTGTTATGTTAGGATCGTGATCTCACGGTGCACGCATCCGGTGCAAGATTCATAGTGCGTGTGTAACGCTAGCGAGGACAGTTACAAATGTCAACGACCCCTGTCAGCCGGTGGCCAGCTGTGGCACATAGAATGTGGCCACCTAATAATACACCTGATTATATTCTTAAAGCGTGTAGTACGCGACTGTACATGAGCACGTGGCGATGCTACCGCGGCGGCGCGGTTATGGCCCGTAGTGCGCTGCGTTAGGAGATATATTGCTTTTTGTATCAGAGAACGGCTTAACTTACGAGTAATCTCCTTTCATATAGACTTGCTCGTGCAGCGCGGTGTGGCTGACCATTCCCGCTCGGACCTCCATGCCGGCGGGACGTCCGCGTACCGAACCATAGACAACTTTCAACAATAAATACCCGACTTAGCACAGGAATCATAGACAACTTTCAAAAATAATTACGATTAACTAAGCGCATCCTAGGTTAGGTTCTGTTGACAGTCGGGTACATTGGTGCGGTTGTGTTGACATAGTGCGATGGAGGGCGAGTGCGTGGGCGGCTTCGGGCGCTGGCAGGTGCGGCTGGCGGCGTTCCTGGCGCTGCCGGTGCTCCTCACAGGACTCTACGGCACCAACTATGTCTTCCTGGCTGCGAATACACCATATAGGTAATTCGTTTTATTTTATTTATAATATTACTCTTCCTGAATAACCGGTAATATGTCAACAAGTTTGTATTTAAGCAACGTGTTTTTGTACGTAGAGTATCGTATAGGTATTTATAAACTTAAAGATGGTAAGAAATGATAAAAATAAATAAAGCCGATACGACTTACTTCGATTAAGGTTTAATACTTTATTATGTTCTAAAACATAAAAAAATTAAGTTACAAATTAGATTTTTTGTAATATTTAATCAAATATCCCAAAACTATTCAGTCTATTGTTTAAGTTTGTGGGAAGTAATTATGCAGATATTTTTTAAGCAACAATATAACCATTTTTCCTCGAAGTTATATTTGTACGCAAGAAAAGATAATGACAGCTAAGAAAAGATGAAAAACAATAGAAAAAAAATAATGCTCACAACTATTTGGTAAATATAATAAAAGTACAACAGCTATAAAAAGGAACCTAATATTTATTTTTATAAAAAGTTCGGACGATACGAACTAAGCCAGAATTGATTGAATTTTAAATAGGCCTGGGTTCGTTATCAAGGTCATTGCGGGATTAAATCGAGCCTATACAGCCCGACGTCGTAGCAAAATTATTGAAACGGTCGTAACAGAAAATGACTAGGAGTATAAAAAGATAAACTGTATAACAATTTTGCGAATTGTAGGAACGACTTTTAATATTTTCATTGCTGTTTAGTTGAATTCGTCTTTAGGAGACAGTAATTTTTAAAGTTCCTGAAGGTGAAAGACAAGTGCGCTTATGCGGAGCCTAATAAAATGTTAGACTGTCGCCTTACAAAATGGTGACGTGACATTTAAGATCTTGAAATGTGTCATGATTTTTTGCAAAGTACAGTAGCCTGCGTTCGCAGTGGTTCCTTTACGGGAAATTTGCCTCTGATGTTGACTTCTAATCTTTTCATCACAGTTATAATTTCCTCATTGCTTAACTGGAAAGCCTCAAAAATAATAACTTTGCACTCTCAAATGTTCATTATCGCTGAACGGAAATCGGTGAATATATTGACACCATAATGTTTTCGTTCTAAATACTTTACGCCTTTCAAAATTCAGGGTTATATCACCTTTTTAACAAATTTTTTTCGCAGTAAAAATGTAGTATTATAAATACTTATTATTTTTAGTCTAAATTTACATTGCTTTATTTTCGGGCATACGTCACGGTCCTAGAATGCAATAAAATAATTTTGTGCTCTTTCCAAACTCGAATGCCGAATATATGCGCTGTCAAGCAGGTGGTATAGGTAGCAATCTGTCGTGTACTTTTTTATCAGTGTCTGTCCGCAACAACAACATCTGTCGCACTGCAGGGCCGGCTTCGCCGGTGAAATACACCGGCCTCACAGAAAACAGGCGTGAAGTAGAGTATTCTGCGTTTCGTTTGAGTTTGAGTGAGGTGCCGGAGGCCTTATTCCAGTTCTCTTCCCCCTCCCACCCTTTTCTTATAATGTAAGGATGGGAAGGGGAAGAAACGGTGGCGGGAATGTATAGGAATTGTAAATAACAATTTTCTGTTTGTCCTCTGTCCATTAAAGGGGGCAACCTCTGTAATTCATTAGTTAGTTGCAGATGTCTATGGGTAGGGATCACTTGACATCGGGTGAACCGCTTGCTCGTTTGCCAACTAGTAATTAATTATTTATTGAGGCCCAATTATTATTTATTATTTATTGAGGCAAAGTCATTATTTCTTATTATTCTAATGTTACTACTTTGACCACTTTTATTTCGCACAAACACATTTAAAAGTGGCAATAATAAATAGGCTTATTATTGTTTCCGCGTTATCGTCTCAAGGCGAGACGTTCAAACGAATACCGGTCTAAAAGTTGACCACCGCGAACTCAGGCGACTGTACCTATCCGTTTTTATTGATACCAAAATGTACTTACTTACCTATATACCTTATTATTTTCTTAATTTAAATGAAATTATAAAAAATGAGCTTAGCCTGCTACCTAGTACTATACACACTGTTAGATTAGAGATGCTAGAATCATTATAACAGGGAGAGACATTGTCGTTGTTTCATAATTTAAGCCATTAGCACGTGCCGTCCGGAAACCGATCTAAAGTATCTTCGGAATACGAAATTATCCGTTTGTCTCTTGTCTCTGCCGATACGCTTTTATAATAGATGTGTTAATTTAAATCAAAACATGTCCGACAGATTGCGCCGTTGGGTGTGCACAGACTGAAAAATACATAATTACATTTACTTTTTCACTATAAATCCTATGTTAACCACACAATAATGTATATTGTGGTTTACGCTAAATATACACCAAACGAACCAAGACAGAATTTATTAAAATGTATTCGTATGCTAATAAAATGGTTTTTACTACGCATTAAACAAATTACGATTCTTGTAAAGTTGTTAATGATAACATTGAAAAAAAAAACTAAATAAACTCTATTAACAAGAAAATATATTCGTTTAAAATATTTTATTTATACATTAAATATTTATTTAGTTTACGGTAACAAACAGATATGAGTTTAAAATGAAATAAAACGTTGTTTAACAAAAAATACTTTTTAAAATAGGGTCGGATATGATCAAAATTAATGATTTAATAAAAAAATTGCCTATGACAGGGAAGTGAGATTTTGGCGCCAAACGTATTGGGAGCGACGCGCCGGTTTCCGTGGCGTTTATCTGTGCCCGATATTTTTCACGCGACCAAAATAAAAAGAACACGCGTTCGCGATTTGCTAGCGATCGGTTCTAAAACAGTAACATAGTACAATGACTCACAAAATTAAGTTCAAGAGTCCTGAACGATATATTTTTTTCAAGATTAAAAAGTGGCACGTTAAACAGAAAGTTTGTGATTACGGAACATAGACTATATCTATTTAAATCGTTTTTTTTCTTCTAAAATCTTACTTAATGGCTATTTGTCAATCTGTTAGTCTACCAAAAGGTTCTACTCACAAATGTGTCGCGATGGACGTCGCTAAAGATTTTAACCGTATATACAATTTTGATCAAAAATGGATTTTATTTGTTATTTAAACAATAACAACATTATAATCGTCTTACAGATTAAGGGATTTCGTATGGCAACATATGTAGGTGACAGTTATCGAGCCAACCTAACAAATACAGTTAATGTCTAACTAAGGCATACCGCCATAACACAAAGTAGTCAAATATGTATTGATCTAGTTTCGATGATGTGTTAGGTAAAGATGAAATGCTATTTTGTGTTTAGGTGTTAACTTGTTTGTTTGCGTGTTAGCTCGTGGTTGCAGCAAGGTTTGTTGGAAGCGGTTGTCTGTGTCGGAATTTCATAGTACTTTAGAGTTTGATGGCCTTTGTTAAGCAGTTTGTTTACCGCTAATGTAGGTCAGAAAGATTAGCTGGTTTTAGGATAATTTTGAAATGAATAGGTTATATAGTAAATTAAATATAACGCTAATATTACAGTTGTTAGATTGCACAAAATATTGTCAATTGTTTTTAACATTTATTTATATAAGAATAAGAATATTGGGCTATGACAATCTGTATTTATGTTCGAGGTTCGATGTACAGCGATTTGTTATTCCTGTGTCGTTCTTTCAATATAATAAAACATCTCTAAGTTTCTTAATCCAGTTTTCATCAATCTAGTAAATAAATTGTATTAATGTATCCGTAATCTTTATATGAAGGGGGAGGAGAAATATCTGTCTCACTAATTCACTGTTTTAAATATATTACAATCCTAGATATTTTTTATTGTAGAAGCTGGTAAACGAGCAAGCTGATGTTAGGTGACCGCTACTCATAGACATCCGCAACAAGCAAACGAATTGCAGATGAGTTGCCTAACGATGTTTCCTTTTCTTATCCTTCCCCTCCCCATTCAGTCATCTTCCCCTTCCCATCCTATCCTTAGTAGGGAAGAATGAGAAAGGGCTGAAATTCGGCCTCGGGTGCCTTTGTCAGACGAAACGCAGAATACTTCTACTTCACGCCTGTCGTTTGGCATTTTACTGGCCGAGCCGGCCCATTGATGCAACGGAAGTTGCAGTCTCTACCAAGTCTCTACCGCTCTTAAATACATATAACGAAAGGAATTAAGCATGAATATGGTATTTACAAGGCAAAGCTTTGTTGTTTTACTTATTATGTATGCGCGAGTTCAGCGATAAAATTAAAAACAACAAGTTTCCTTGTACAACTTACTTGTTATTTATACGAAACTATAAAACTACCTGGCGTCTTGGCGTCGCTCCGATGAATTTAAATTTGAACAACACACAGATATCATACGTTGCTTCTGGATAATGTGGCTTTCTAGTGGTAAAGGATTACTAAAATCAGTGTAGTAGTTTCTTAGTTTACCTATTGTATACAAACAAAGCTTTCTTCTTCATAATATTAGTTTATTACACAGGATGTGAAATTATTTAACGTGAACTTCAAAAATGTCTTTAACGTATTGTACCGTTACCTAGCTGTTACGTATATTGCATAGCTGTTATAGTGCCGGTTCTACTCCCGTTTTTTAGCTTAAAAGAAAACAATTGTTTTTTATCATAATTTAAAAATAATGTAATTATTCGATTGCATTTTGGATTTGTATGACTCGCTGTGGTGATAGGTTCAAACTTAATTTGGTCATTGTTGAATTAAAACTTAATTGAATAAATGAAGAATTTAATGGATCTTTGTTTGTTCCAAGTTGAACACAAAATCGAAGGAGAAAGGTGGACACGAAACCATATTGTTAGATATTTTTGTAATGCATTATAGAAACGTCAATGCATATTCTATGCTTAAATTCTATAAAATACGAGTAAACTAAATTAGAACATCATACTGGCAGCATGTATTTTACTTTGTTCGTGTATTGATAGTGTGTTAGAAAAAAATAAGTTACGGTGTTTGTTTATGGCGGCGGTTCCATTATCTATGGGTCACGTGACGGACGCCGACGCGCCGTGCGCGATGCGTGGGCGCGAATAATTATGTTATGCCTGTGAGTGTTGTGTGTGTGTGTCGATTGTGTGAATATTTGCTTGAAGTTTTGATTATTTTTATACCGAAGATAAAAATATACTACGTTATTAAATCTATTTTAAAATGGACATTAATTAGATTGTCATAAAAGTTACAACGCTTTGTAGCTGGTGATATACCTACTAGAAGTACCAGTATTTGTAAGATGGCTGTTGAGTGACTTTTTATAAAAAAAAATCTATGGTGAAGGACGTGTCCTTGGTACACTGAATGAATTAGTTATTATTATATACGCAATGTTACCCACTTATTTATTAAATTATGGTGTTTATTTCCGGAATGAGTCATAGCATTGTTTGTTAAATTCTGTTATACACGTGTTGAGTTAACAACGTAATTAAAAGTTATGTTAATATCTCATGGAGTCGTTTCCATGGTAATAAACACGCATTGAATGTAAGAATACCTTTTCTTTAATGTTTATCGCTATAAAATTGGCAAGTACCTCTGGAAATGGTCATATAATTTCAAATACGAGGCCAATAATTCTAGTTTAACCGCGTTAAATTTGTGAATATTTATTAGCTCTTATTTTGAAGCAATTATTTGAGAGAACGATCGGGTCAAGCGAGTAGTTTACATCTTGTTTTAAAAAAAGTTGCGATTCCATAACAAAACATGAATCAGTGTATTCTAAATTTGAAAATTAAAATTAACAAAATAATAAAACTGGTTGGATATAGAAAAAAAAATAATCTATTTCAGTAGTTTATTTTTTTTATTAATCTGTGGAATAATGTTATTACCGCGTGAACATATTGCGTTATATACCTATAGTGACCCGCCCTGCGTACCACTAATTATGTTGATCCGATCGCTAGCAAACACAGGAATGTGCCAATCTGGACCATCCCTGTAAATTTCAACGAAATCGGTCCGGTCTTTTCGGAGTCTATAGGTCTACAGGGAACATACATACTTCGCTTTTTATATACTTTTTTTCATAAAAAGTATCCTATGTTACTTCTAATACCTCCAAGAATATGCGTACAAAGTTTCATGATGATCGGTTGAGTAGTTTTCGCGTGAAAGCGTAACAAACAAACTTGCATTCACATTTATAATATTAGTAGGGATGTTATAGTTATAACAGAGATAAGCATAACCCGTTCTATAAAAACAAACATCTATTCAAACTCTCATCTTTGTCGATATTATATCAATAGCATTTCGCAATTCGTCTACCCCATTAGAGTTAGCGCGCGAAGAATATTTCGACATGACATTGGCGCTCTCTTGTGCCGTTATTCTTGATTTCATCTGATTGTGTTACATTTACATATGCTTTATTTTCCCCCTCATAATCATTTTCCACGTTATGTCGGGGTCGGCACAGTATTGCCAGAGTCCATTTTGTATAGATTTTGCCTAAAGTTTTTACAGCCGACCGCCTGACTCCAAGCCACTCTATTTCCTAAGTATTTCTGCTTATATCTGTACCGTTTCTGTACTGTCCTGTTCCTTCGAATGACATTCGGCATGAGCATTCGGATAAAATGTGTCATTACCCCGCGTTAGACCGTAAATGCTCCCATGGCACTCAGGTTATTGGACTATTACTTGGAGATGTTAACTCAGGTTATTGGACTATTACTTGGATTATTACTTGGAGAACCCATGACCAGATTAGACATGGGGTCCAGTTTCAATCTGTAGTACTGGGCAGGACGACTGAGCTAAACACATTTTAGTGGGTGTCTCTGGAAGTATCAATCACTTGGATGTGATGGATGGTCGGGTGTATTATGTTGTGTGTACATATATATATGTGGACGTTGCAGAATTACATCGAATTAAATAGAAGATTACCGCACGTTGTTTTGATGATGCCGTTCACATATAGCAGAGGGTTATTACGATAAAAGGAAAATGAGGGGCTTATTCTGCCTAGTCGACGATCAACTAAAAAAAATGTGTGAATAGACTTAAATCGGAAATTTTATTCACGAGATCGTCTCTAGGACTTGAGAGCGATCGTCAGGGTAGACTTCTTTCACCTGACTACCCCGTTATATTTATAAAGGTTTTTGTTTCGGTAACCGTAATAATTGTTGTCGAAAGTCCAAAACATTAGTACGGTCGGCAGATAAAGTGAACTTTATTGCAACGGTCTGATATTTACGTAATCTACTACGAAAAAATCAATGACCCAATTAATACTGGGTCATTGAACCTATTTAGACTGTATTCAATGCAACGAGGGTTATCATTCTTTTAAAGACCTTTCTCCGATACATAAATATTACTAAAACATTTATTTAACAACCAACCAAGCGCGAGCCGGACTCGCGCACGAAGGGTTCCGTACCATTATCTATAAAACGGCAAAAAAACTTTTTTTAGTATTTGTTGTTGTAGTGACTAGCCGGTTGGTGTGGTTAGTAAAATACTTCCTTTTCACGTCGCAGGTCGTGGATTCCATTCCCACCCAGAGCAGACATTTGTGTGCATGAACATGTATGTTTGTTCCGAGTGGTGTATTTATCTATTTAAGTATGTATTTACAAAAGAAAAGCTGTATATGTAGTATATCAGTTGTCTAGTTGCCATAGCACAAGCTCTGCTTAGTTTGGGATTAGATGGCCGTGTGTGAATATGTCCTAAGATATTATAGTGGTAACAAAAATACAACATCTGTCTAACTATCACGGTTCATGAGATACGGTCTGGTGACAGACGGACAGCGGAGTTTTAGTAATAGGGTTTCATTTAACCTTTGGGTACGGAACGGTAAATATTAACTGCTAAACGCCTAAACATATGATAAAAAAATTTAATAGATGCTTTTGGTTGGTCAAGTTACTAATACTCAGAACCTGTGTAGTCATCAGTTGACATTTGCCGAAATGTCAATTTCCAGATTCGATTTAGTTCAGAAATAAATGGTTTAATTAGGTATTCCTTCAGAAGAAATACTCTTAGCGTTAATCAATTAACTAGTATTCTAAAGATACAAAAATATATAAATAAAATATAGCCGTTTCATTTAATATCTCGCAAGATTTCTACACTTGCATAGATATGGGTCGATTTGATATTTAATTCGGAAACTTTACCGTTACTTGTACAACTAGAAACTTCGAAACATTTAAAAAGCAATAAAATCTAACACAAGAGTTGTATTTCTTCTTGCTAAGTGCTCTGTACGTAATATAGTAAGCGCAATCATTTCAAACGAAACAACCTCCTCGCTGAGACTGTAGGTCTGTCTGTACAACAATCCAAAACCTACTGAGCCTATCTTCAAACGAATTATTATGTTAATTATATCGGAGATTATTTACATTAAAATATGATACTAGCTGTGCCCGCGACTCCGTCTGCGTGGAATAGTGACATTACGCATTCTTATGTTTTTAGGCCAACCCTTTTTTCGCAAAAATAGCCTATCTCCTTTCTCAGGGTCTAAACTATATCTGTAGCGAATTTCATTTCAGTCCGTTTAGTAGTTTAGGTGTGAAAACGTAACAGACAGACAGAGTTACTTTCGCATTTTTAAGACACATCAAGATAGAAAACAAATTTTGTTGTATATTTTTGTGTGAACGAAACGCTGTACGTAAATTTCTTTTCACGCCAGAATTCTGTAAAAATGAATTCCCTGATTCGTACTGTCGCTGCTGACTCTATCACGGTTGTGGTCGTATTTTAGGGGATGAATTTAGAAAATTCCTGTCTTAGTGCTCGTCTACGTAAAGACAGAAATCTCTGTGCTCATTTTCACGTCTGTAGGCATAGTAGTTTGGGATGTACGTAGTCAGTCAGATAGGTAGAAAACTATACTGTAATGTACAAAGGCTCACTTTCTTACAGTACTCCTTCAGATGAACTTGTCATGTGATTATAATGAAGCCAATGAGCCACACTGTTAAAGTTCATGATTATGAATGCCTTATTGTATTCATAAAGGAATCTTTAATTGATTAATTTATAAACACTAGTGTTGTAGACTGGTAAGTGGTCTGTTTATTTGCTAATTGTATATATCGTGACGTATATATCGCTGACTGATTGTCAGAGCAGACACTTTATAATAGGGCTAGGCAAATTGTTAGCGATCGGCACATTCTCAGTAGAACGAATCATTGACAATGACGTTTCCAGTCACTTTCTAATGAGGCGAGACATTGGTACGGTAGGCATATTGTTAATATGAAAAACGAAATGTCCGCGCTGATTGGTCGAAACTCGTATCCCGCGCCATTTCTTTTGCTGGCTGTTGCTATACGTAAACAAACAAAATGTTCTTGTGATGTTAGTTCAATGATTTTCACTGAATTAAAATTAAACCTGTCATTTATTTTGATAGAATTGAAGACAGTGAAAAATTAACGTTTAGCGACTGACTAAAGGATGACTGGCAACGAATCAAAAAAGCGGGTCTCAAGTTTCGACCAATCAGCGCTCAAAGTTTATTTTTCAGACAAAGACATTCATATCTATTCAATAAATATGCTCCTGCCTTACGTCACCTCTTTATAAGGTGCCTAGAAAATAAACGGCATATTCTCAATAAGTCGTTAAACTGAAGATGTACCGACCGTTTAGAATTCGACTAGTCCGATTATAAAATGCCTGCCCTTACAATCGATCGGTGACGTATACATACATTATTTACTTGATGATAAATGAGCTATTGAAATACGAAATTACCGTCTTTGTTTTCTTTGAATGTTTTCGGCGGATGGCGTACCTACGGAGGTTTTTGATTCGGTAAATTGTGCGTGCAATCGGAGGTCCCCCGTAGAGGTACGTAGGCGCGCCAGGTGGTCAGTCACGTGAGCGGCGCCGCGGCAAATAACTGGTTTATGCTAAATTTAACGCGAGCGGTGTTGCGGGGCAGGGGGAGTGGCCTGTCGTTTACTTGAAGTGGAATTATCCCATATTTTTTTATTGAGCTCAAACCGACTAAAGTCTCAAGTTGAATACTATATGCAATTCACGAACGTACGAGTGCCGTATCGGTTGTGGGTTATTTTCTATTCAATTGGTACATTGGTTTGTTTGCAGAGAAATATTCAGAACCTCGTAACGGTGTGATTCGATTAATAAAACATCTAGAGTACTCTGGCTACGGATGTATGGATGCACCGATGTTATTTTATTTATCAAATAAAGTTACGTTTATTCTACAAGGGAATATATCGAGTTGCTTAGTTTAATCTGATATGAGTGATCCTGGGTGTCCAGCCCGTAGACTCTTACCTAGTGCCTTCGGAAACGACAGTCTCTTCCTCTCCTGTTTATCTGCTGTTGTCATTTTGTCACTTCTATTAATTTGTTATTTGTTGTCAAACATAATACGCAATTCCATGTCTTAATTAATATAATAAAGAGATTTGATTGTTTGTTTGCTTTGAATAGACTCCGAAACTACTGGACCGATTTGAACCTGATCAACATAAAAAATAAAATATATAAGTTTATAATTTTTGGAAAGATAAAGAGCAAATTAAATACCCGTAAAGGGGCGGGCCGCTTGTAAAGAATATGACACCATGGCCACCGATATTGTAAGCGAAGGTTATATTATTTACCCTTCGGATACCGTTTTTTTTTGGAGTAAAAAAACAATGCGAATGGAAAATCTTAATATTGGTTTAAAAATTAAGGCTTGGAAATTGTACAATAAATAGTAAATTATTTTGTTCCGTTTTACTCAATCTACTCGTACATTACAGGTAGCGCGTGTTAATCCGACACGCACCAGCGCAATCCCGCGCTATCCCGCCGTCTTATCTTGTAGCATTCGATGACCGCAAGGTCACACCTACACGCGCGGCCAGGGGTTAAACTAGTTATCTCTAGACTAGAATGTTCCGATACATTCTAGCTAATTGTATGTAGGGAGCGAAGTGAATCCAACATTTTGAACCCGACTGACCCTGAAGGGGAGTAATTCTTTTCGCACGATGTATGTATGTATGATGTTCCGTATGTGTATCCGTTCCGTTATGACTGAGGATGACGGAATTTCTGATTCCGATACGGATATACGAGTAATATTACATCGGATTCGGATTAAATATTTCGGATTAGACATTCGTTTCGGATAGTTTCGATACGAATGCGTTATAATTTTTTATGAGTTGTCATAAACGTATGAAAATTAGTCAAGATGTTTTCGAGTTCAGTCCAGACAGACGAACAGACGGCCTCGTCGTCGTTGTCGTATTACATAGAAAATACAACTTATGTAAGAATACAAATGAGATTCCATAGAGTCATTTATATCACTTTTAAAACATCTCATCATAATGTGATAGCGATTACATGTAAGAAATAAAAATAAATGTTTACCTAGATAGATTTAAAGTTATATACGGCGGTAAAGATTACGTTAATTAATTAGTGCCCTGACACCGATTCCTAAACAGGCAAACTGGATGCTGGTGCATTATCTTTGTACATCTATGAATATTAACTACATACATATATCGTAAAGCAGTGCCTACAGACTGGTCGATGGGGTTTATATGTTCTTACATTTAAACCCTAAAGGCTGTAACTATACGTACTATAGCAATTTGCACAACACACACGACATCTGACGTATGGGCCAGCTCGACCGGTGAAATACCACGACCTCAAACACAGACCTGAATTAGAAGTATGCATCTGCGTTTCGTGAACGACGTCCCAAATTCCTAATTTCATAAGGAGAGGGGAAGAATGGAAAAGGGAAATATAATTTTTCCTGTCTATCGTCTCCTGTCCAGAGGTAGGCAACGCATATGGAACTCGTTGATGCTTATGGGAAGTGGTCACTTAACAGGTGACCCGCTTGCTCGTTTGCCACTTTATTTCATAAAAAAGGTGTACCATGTAAGTATAAACACAAGAAGTGTTTAGTGTGCAAAATAAGTTTTCGATTTTTAATTCATTGTAGATCGAGCAGAATGATTCACACTCTCACAATGACTCACGCCCCGCCGGCAGTTCGTCGCGTGCAATTTGTTTCGTTTATTTTTTTGTTCTCTCTTCTCCAATATTTTTCCGGGACAGGTTACAATCTCTGGACCTTGAACCTCGTCAAACTGTCCATTGCGTTCTCAACTGCAAAAACCATAGAGTTTTCCCACAAAAAATAATTATTATGCAATGTGATAGTTAATATTTTTTATCTGTGGTTTGCTTCGCTACGTTTGCCGCCTTTTTCCAGATACAATGTCAATGTCAAAGGTTTTTATGTGTATACTTTTTTTAAATAAAATTGGATTGCAATTCTTTTTTCTATTGTTATTGGAAACGAGCGTTGTGTTTTGTTTTGTCACAATTGTTAAAGATTGTCAGCGTTTTTCAAGTTGTGTTATTTTAACTTTTTATTGCTCGTGTATTGTCGCGCCTGGTCAGATGTTACCAGTAAATATGTTATTATACCTCCAGATGGATAATCTGAGATCCAAAAGTGAAGCCAATTCACAAGTAATTTATTAATTTAATGATATATCCTAAATAAATGCGACGCCATAACATGTTATAAGTGTTGTCAACTACATTATAATATAAATACCCTAAAATACAATGTAAGACTATAGATTAAAAAAGTATTGTTAATTTATGTTTCGCTATTTATTTTAATTTTGATTAAAGATTAAAATATATAGTTTACAAAAATATAAATGATATTTTAGTAAACTATATTTTTTAAAGGCATCTGTTAGTTATTTGAAATTAATCTGCTTTGTTTTTTTTTTAATATTTTGTAAAACGCCCTTTAAATAGTCATACCAAAAATATTTTTTTTTTTAAAACTCCAAAGTATTTTTTAAATATGTTGGTACCGTCAAACTGGTAAACATTGGTGGCAAAATCGAGCGTCAATGTTAAAGTATGGAACGCGGTGTCTGGATAAAACGTTTCGATTGTTCGGATTAAAGCAATAGTTGAAACAAGTTGGTTTTGAAAAATAAATGATAATTCAAAATATATATTATAATTATTTATTTTACATGTTTAAATTTGTTTGTTATCAAATGGAACAAGAACTCGCTGCTTCGGATCCGCCATATTGAAGTACACAATCCTAGCACAGGTGTTAAAACGAATTTAGTGATTTGATTGTATTAAAAAATGTGTTCAGGAGTCTGTCGATGTAATTCACCCAATTATAATGTAAAACTAATATGTTTTACAATTTTTTTTCCACTAACAGACGAACGAAATCAGAGAAAGTGCGCGATGGTTGTACAGGCGGTCACGTGACTGGCCACTGGAAAGTTACCGCCAGGTCAAAGCGGCACAATGAGCATATGATGACGCTGCTAGGTTATAAGTCTAAATACCATTCATCTATGTCGGCCCCGTGACCTAATATTCAGTTTTAAGTACCAATTGCTTCGTTACTAACGTTACATTCAGACGAAAAGCCTAACAAAAGACCGGTTTGAAATGCCACGAGCTCACAGAAGACAAGCGTTAAGTATTGTGTGCTTCGTATGACGAGTGAGGCCTCTCTTCCCTACCCACCCATTTCTCATAAATAAAGTATGCAACGGGAAGAGGATCATTAAATGCAATATAACGGCAACTCATTTGCTTGTTGCGGGTGTCTATGGTAGTGGTAGCATGATATCGGGTAAAACTCAGTAGCGCCATCTTCCATAAAAAAAGAATAAATCTCAAGTTATTTGTACTTAACTACTTAAACTCCGGTTAGGCTCTAGGTAAAAATCATTACGCAACAACTCCTTATCAGTTTAATGGTAGGCAGCTTAAGATTAATGCTTTGTCTCCGGTTGATTTGTAATAGAACAATTTGCAGTATCTGAGATGTACTTCGCTTTTGGGTCTGCACCAACTTTATACAAGATTGATTTCTGAACAGGCGATCACTAGATGGAATGATCAAGGGTTGAATTGGCACAGCGGCAATTGTCGGCTTCCGCAGTTTAAGAAATAACACTCTTATTGGCTTTAAATGACTTAAATTAACCGATATTAGGTCAATGCATCATTTGCCAATAGTTTATACCCTGAACAAATTTAAGAAGACAATCATTAGTTTTTTTTTGGTATAAAATTGAGTTGCGCCACGCCGCAGGTCGTGGGTTCGATTCCCACCCAGGACAGACATTTGTGTGCATGAACATATCTGTTTGTCCTGAGTCTGGGTGTGATTATCTATTTAAGTATGTATTTACAAAAGAAAAGTAGTATATGTAGTATATCAGTTAACTGGTTGCCACAGCACAAGCTCTGCTTAGTTTGGGATCAGATGGCCGTGTGGGAATATGTCCTAGGATATAAAAAAAAATAAAAAAATGTATTTTCAATATTAAGCCTGATCATTGACAATATAATTATCAGTAAACATTTGATGTACAATGTCAGTCTAGCCATGACTGCTAGTTTTAGGAGATAGGAAAGTTCCTAGCATGCGTTTTTAAAATAATATTACCTTACATTTTGTACTTGTCAAAGATTTTTGTCAAGAGTTCTGCATATAAAAAAATATAGTAGATAGCTTAACCTCACAGAACTTTATCACGTAAATTTATACGATCAAATAAAAACATATTAATCACGTTATGTTACGACGCATTTTAATTCTCGCGGTCACAACAATTTGCGGATATATTTTCGGCAGGCGTTTTTATATATATTAAAATCTGTCACATTGTTCTCAGATGCCACATATCTGAGTGCGAAGACAACGGCACGTTGAAGGGTGTCTCACCCAGCAGCTGGTCGCCAGGCTGGGCCAGCTTCGCTCTGCCAGCTGACGATGCCTGTTCCCGTCATCCAGCGGTTTCCGATGCCTGCGACCAGGACTCCTTCGACAACACCTCCAGCGTCAAGTGTGACAGTTTTGTGTACCTGGAGCACAGGAGCATCGTCGCTGAGGTAAGTTGGTCACCTTGTAACCAATAATCAGCTGTAACACCAGAACTACTCTTCTTCCCCGACGTAACGAGCGCCCACCCCACACTTGGGATGATTGATCTTGATCCCGTGCTGGTTCAAATATAGACGGGGCACAGGGGGTTCTCGGGGGTGCAAGTACACAGGCTTAAGTGCAAGGCGAACCCCTCGTGCCCCTGTAATCCGGCACAGGACGAAACCGTGCTACACATACTGGCAGAATGCCCAATATTTGAGGCCAAGCGAACGGAACTAGAAATTAAGTTTAGATGTAAATTGAGTAAAGAGAGCTTAAGCGATTTAACCAGAAATAAAGGAATCAGAGAGGAATTAATTAAGTTCTGTAAGTCCTTAGCCCTGACAGTCAAGAGTAGAAATAAGGTGTAAAACTGATATTAGATCTTAGAGTAATTATTGGTATTTTAATTAATTTTTATTGTATAATTAAATAGGTAATTTTAACGTACATTTTAATTCATTTGTTTTTTTTTACTTTTTATAATTCGTATTTTAACTTGCATTTTTGTAACTGTATACCGAAATTGAAATTTAATTTGTAAAACCCTTGGAAATAAAGTAAATCTGAAAAAAATATTACACCCGAGAGGGCCACCAGATCTATACCGGTCCTGCTGTTGTAGCCTACAATCCGGAAAAGTGGCAGAATTTTACACAACACTTGAGTGCAATAAAACGTCGAAATTACTTGAATTTGTCTGTAGTTGTAGCGTAGTTGTATATTCTGGCCAATATATGTTGATCTGATGGTAGTAAAACGGATCATTCTATGTTTGTTTCTAGTTCAACTTGGCCTGCCAAGAGGGAAAGCGCGCGCTGGTGGGCACGGTGCACAACGTGGGCATGCTGGTCTCGCTGCCCATCATGGGCTACATCTCCGACAGGTACTCATCCTACAATAACAATTTAATACTTATATGCTCGTGATAATCCACGACCTGTGGTCATTTTACCAGTAAAATAAAACAATGACAACAGTTGGATATTTAGTCCACGTCAACAAAAAAAAGCGTTTGTTGACGGGTCAGTCCTGTCAGATTCCGTTTTGGAGGGTACTCATCGCGTCTCACATTTGAAGCTACAAAAACCTTCTAATTCATTCTGTATCTGCTTACCCCGAATGCGATTATAAAGATCGTAGATGTTGTTCGAAATCTTAATATTTTACCAATTTTTCTGGTTTATTTGCGCGTGAAAAGTTTTATTGTACATCGGGTCTTAAAATGTCCGTCCGCCAGGTGGGGCCGACGAGCAGCACTAGTAGTGAGCGGCACCGGCGCCGGTCTACTCGGTCTCTGCAAGTCTTTCGCCGGCTCCTACACTGCATACGTGCTGGCCGAGTTCTTGGAGACGGTGCTCGGCGCAAGCGTCTACCCCGCGGCGTTCGTACTCAGTAAGTCCGAAACACTATAAGAAGTAGTAAGAACTATATTACCTGTATTTAAGAAAACCTACATAATTTATTATGAATCATAATTATCAATTTAATTTAATCTTCACAGTGATCGAGTGGCTGGGAGTGGAACAGCGTATTCTAGCAAGTCTTCTTCTTGGTATCCCGCTGTCTGCTGGCGCGGCCACCTTGGCCCTTCTGGACTACTTGACTGGTTATTGGAGGCTGTGGGCTCGAGTGGCGTATCCTCCGTCTTTCCTACTTCTTCTATACCCCTGGCTGCTACCGGAGAGCGTGCGGTGGCTGGTTGCCAACAATAAACTAGCACAAGCAGCTAGAGTCATTAAGCAGGCTGCGAGATGGAATAGGGTGGCAGTGCCAGAGGATGCCATAGACAAAATGCTGGCTACTCAGTCTGAGCCAGTGGTCGACAAAAGTGAGGTGGACGTTGATGAAGAAGAAAGCTTATTTAGAGCTTTTATTAAGTAAGTGTGTCTGTAAATTAAACTTCGGGTATATGTATACCCAATACACAATTGTTTGCTAATTAATCTTTTGTACCAACACGAATTTGTGTGGTCTAATCAGACTTATTAATGGCTTTCATACATTTCATTAAAAAAATATGTTATTTTTTTATAGAAGAGTAAGGCGAACGAGTAAGCTGTTCAACGGATGTTATGTGACACTGCGTTACGGTTGCTTTGCCAGATGTTATAGTGGTGCGTTCCATTTGTGATCTGGCAGCGCTCTCCCGTGGCAATACAAGGTGACCACCGAGAGGGTTTTAGTGAGTACAATCTCAAATCTCTGCCTCCAGAATTAGAATATGTAGTGAAGATTTTCACAAAAGGTAGAGTGAGTGGATGGTTGTAATTAATGACCTATTTCTGAACAGATATGGTGAGCTGCGCCGCCGTCTACTGACGTGCTTCGTATGGTGGTCATCTGCTGTGTTCGTGTTCTACGGACTAGCGGTGCGCGCTCACGCGCTGGCGGGCAGCCCGCACGGCAATTACGCGCTGCTGGCAGCCGCCGAGCTGCCCGCGCTGCTGGTCAACACGCTGCTGCTGGACCGGGCCGGCAGACGCCCGCTGCTCACTGCTGCACTGTTGCTGACGGCACTCGCGCTCATCGCTATACCTCTGCTACCTGACTGTAAGATTTTTTAAATTGTTGTCTTGATTCCCGTTAAGAGCTCTGCAAACTATTGCATTACCACAATCCCACCTAAACATTAAACACACTGGCGGCGGCAATTGGTTCCAATGTCGATCGAATTGGCATACAAGTGGCATTTAACAGTGGTAGAGCCCGCAACAACAACATCTGTTGCACGAATTGGCCGGCTCGACCGGTGAAATACCACGACCTCACAGAAAACAGGCGTGAAGTAGAAGTACTCTGCGTTTCGTGTGATGAGTGAGGTGCCGGAGGCCTAATTTTAGTCCTCTTCCCCTTCCCACCCTTTCCTCATAAGGATAGGACGGGAAGGGGAAGAGGATAGGGTGGGGAGGGGGTTAACGGGGGAAAGGAAATATCCTTTTTCCTGTCTATCCCTCCTTTGTCCTTTAAAGGTAGGCAACGCATCTGCGGGCATGGGCGGCGCTCACTTGACATCAGGTGATCCGCTTGCTCGTTTGCCACTTTATCACATAAAAAAAAATGCGCTGTGTGTACGAAGATTCAAATAGCTTTCTTCAATGCATATGTACATAGAACCGAAGGTATAGGTTTCACCGCTTTTTTCCATGAAATCATGCTAGTTTTGAACCCGCCCATTGATGCCACAGATTCTACATGGTGCAACTTCTTCTTTGTAGCGGATAGCGTGTACGGCACGGCGCTTTTCCTAGCGGGCAAGATGGGCGCGACGATGGCCCTTAACGCGCTGTACGTGTACACTGCCGAGCTGTTTCCGACACGCGCACGCCAGCGCCTGCTCGCCGCCTGCTCCACCTGCGGCAGGCTCGGTGCTATACTGGCGCCACTCACACCACTTCTGGTGAGCTGTCAAATTAATCAAAACAATCTTCTGACTAGTGGTACTTCCAACCGATATCCTTGGCGTAAAGTTTGCCAGCCGGTTGGACGACATCACAGAATACAGACGTGACTTTAGTTAGAATCTGTATAACCTATTTCCAGGCTGCATATGGTACATGGGTGCCACCGACCCTGCTCGGCGTGCTGCCGCTGGCTAGCGCGGCGCTAACGCGGCTCGTCCCTGAAACGCTCGGCCGCCGGCTGCCCGACCGCTTCCGCGACCTGCAGCCGACCCAGGACTCGATTGCATGATCTGATCTCATTAGATATACGTTTGTGTTACACGCAATAGGTTAAGAATGGGTCATGCTACCGCTATGAATAGGATACCAAGGAAATCAGTTACCCCGGCCTAAGCATGAGTATTTTACTTTAAAGATTGGTTTTTAAAGAAGGTTGAGTAAGAGCAGCAGGTCCAGCTCCGGGAATAAACCCACTTGTCTGGGTATACCATTTCCGTCTACTCCTACTGTCCTTTTACTTATCTGTCTCCTTTCCCTTTCTCACATGAAGGCTTCTCTTTCCCACACACAATATTAACGTGTTGCTTGGAGCCGATCCATGTATACTGGTGAATATTTTTAGCTGTGTCATGGCTGCAAAGATTTTGATAGGGACAACGATTGTTATTCCTCATAACTTAGCTTACAATACCCTAAGTTAATAACTTTGTTAAGTACAAACCTAAGTAATAGTATAATGTACAATTTAAACTTTAAGTTTATTTGAAAATAGCGTTTTTTAATTATTTTTAACAATATTTTTTTGTTAACTAACGATGTTATTTAGTAGATGGTTAATATTTGTAGGTTACATTTAACTGACTTTTACACGAAAATGCAAAGAGTCTCAATGCAGTGCGACGTCACACCGCGAGGTTATGAAATCCGATAATAGCGAGGCTCGGCCCTCTCGTGCACCCTCGAATCGGAATGCTAAACGAGTAATGAGTGACAGCCCAAGTCGAGGTCCCTCTCGGGGGCCCTTGAGCCGACTCACTCTATGGAGCGTCCACCGAAGCGGTCTAAGAGCTCGGCGGCCTCCCGATCCATTAATAATAATAAAGTAACAGCCCGAGGCTCCTTCTATGGAGGGAGCCCTCTAGCTTAGTTACCCTTAAAGAGGCGACCCCATTGTAGCTGTAAATACCTCCTCAAGGCAAACAGTGACCTATTTAGTCAATCGACTTACCTTACTACTTTTTCTGTCTGGAATCTAGGCTTAGAATTTAATACAAGAAAATCGGTGCCTTATTCAAATAAATTATAAAACAAGTTCAAGTTTAAAACTAAGTAATTGTTACTTATAATTTATAAATTTAGGTTAGTCTCAAAGGGATTTGGACATTATGACAATTTCTAAAATTAATAAATAAAGAGTTCCCGCTCTCTAAATGTATTAGTTAAACTTTAATTGAATAACGGAAATAAAGTGAACGGTTTCATTTAATAAACTGGATTGTTAAAAGAAATCTATATACAGTGATATTATATCTATCTATTTATAAAACGCGATGTATGTATGTGTGGACACCGAGACGGTTAGACCGATTTAGAAACGTTCAGTGGAGTTTGATAGCGATCGGATCAACGTAGTGTTACCCATGCGAAGCCAGGGCGCGTCACTAGTATATAAAATCCATGTAATAAGTACATTGTACGATAATAAACATTTTTAATGAATGAAATAATATTAGCGGTCGAAAAGTGAAGACTCGAAAGCGTGCCAATTAGGACGATTTTGTATAGCTCACGTCATGTCACATTTGCGTTTAAGTGACAAACAATAGATTCTTCTTTCTTATTATTTTACTTACGCTATTCTTTTTACATGTTGCTGTCTCTGTCTTTGGAACACTTGGCCGGTGATTTTGTACCAACAAAACTATAACGACAAGCTTCGACCTCACAAAGCTAGGCTGTATCTGGAAGTCAATATGGTTGTTATAAATTAACCGTTTTATTTAGGCCTCAAATGAACAAACAAGTCCACCTGATATTAACTTATCACCGACGCCCATACATCCGCAATAAGAAGATGAGAGTTGAGGAGGGATTTGTTATTCCTTATGCACCTCCTTGATGGTTGGCACCCCCTACTCACTCACTACATGATCTGATCTGTCTCCAGAGGTATTTACATACCAATATGACTTAGGGTCCTTTGAGAAAAGAATAGGCCTCCTTCCGTGAAGGCCGGTAACGCACCTACAGTTCCTCTGGCTGACTGCTTCATGGTCGGTGAACATTTAACTTTAGGCGAGCCATTGGTCCTTACCCCCTTCTGCGACGAAAATGCATAAGAATAGTGACTGGAATGTGTGATTGGGTCTCCGACACCTCACTTATCAGATCTTTACTCGTTATTTTCTTAAAGTGTAATTTATTGACATTATTGTTGACCTTTGGATCCTGTTATTCTTTCTTAATTTGAAGCCAAGGGATTTTATATTTAGCGATTTTACATTAACAGTGGTAGAGCCCGCAACAACATCTTTTGCACGAATGGTCCGGCTCGACCGGTGAAATACCACGACGTCACATAAGATAGACGTGAAGTAGACGTATTTTGCTTCTCGTCTGATGGGTGAGGTGCCGGAGGCCTAATTGTAGTCCTCTTCCCCTTCCCTCCCTTTTGTATTAGGGAAAGGATGGGACGGGGAAGAAGATTTGACGGGTGAGGAGGGGATGGATAGAGAATGGAAATATCCTTTTTTCTGTCTGTTCATAAAGGTAGGCAACGCATCTGCAACTTATTAGCTTGTTGCGGATGTCTATGGGTAGCGGTAGTCTATGGGTAGTGGTACTTATTGGCAGGTGCCGCTTGCTCGTTTGGTACTTTATTCTATAAAAAAACTGTTGTTTCATTTATGATTTGAAATACCATTATGCGTTGTGGACTAAAAAGATCTCAATACAGAAGAGTTGTGAGAACTCTACAATGACATGCATATAATGCGAGACATTCTGTTGTGTTAACTTGCAAATTATAGATGTTAATTGATAAAGATAAGATTTTGAATCGATGTGTAATATAATATATTTTTTTAAGACACAAATTGGCGTTTTATGTATATGTGGATCCATTAGATTAAGTTATATATCTTTATATATATAAAATTCTTCTGTGCGTGTGTTGACAGTGAACTCGAACCGATTTGAATGATTTTTTGTGTATGTGTTCAAGTGGATTCTAGGATGGCTTAGATTCACAAATAAAACAGATAAAAAAGATAAAGCAGATGGCGCTGCGATCTATGTATGTTCCATATAGACTCCGAAACGGCTGGACCGATTTCGATGTAATATTCTGGAAATTGTCAGATTGCCCTAGAGGGTGATCCTGTGAATAATAGCGATTGGATCAACACAATTACCCCGAGTGAAGGCGGGGCGGGTCACTAGTACGTATATATTTCTTTTATGACGGGTATGGTGAAGATTTACAACTGAGAGCGGTCATCGAGATTTTATTTTTAATTTTTCGACTTACAACTAAACGTTCGAGCTGTCAGTCACTCTCACACAACCCCAAGCTCTAGTAACGGCGAACCTGGTAGCGGTCATTACATTACGAGGAGAGGCGGCAATCGGGTTGCATCGAGGACAAGCCTACGTGTTTGGTGGAGGGTCTTTACATGAAGCCGGTCTACTTACTGTACTACCGATCCAAGATTATATTCTGTAATGTCCTAATGTATTTCGCTACGTGTCATTCTCCTTACCCTAACGCTCAACGCCCGAAACCTTCAAGATGGAGTTAAATGTCAACACATCCTATCTGTACGTTCCTATATACATTAAAATGAATAAGCCAGTACAAATTAATTTAGATATTTTGATGCGGACGAAGTCGCGAACAACAGGAATTAAATATTTAGAGGCTCAAATACTAGTCTTGTAGATTTTTAATTGTTTTATTAACATTTATCTGTGTAAGTGGGTTACGGTGAACTTATCTCTGCCCGTACCTTGTGATAAAAATAAAAGACACGGAAGTGAAATATCATTTGAAAATACGGCCATGAATATTATATTTAATTAAACGGCTTAACAAGATTGCAAGGCCTGTCAACAACTGTTCCAATTAGAACTGTTGTTTACTTGCCAACTTCAAGTTGAATGATAATAATAATTAATATAATTAGGCTTAACCACAACACAAGGATTAGTTCACGATACCTTAAGCAGTAGCCCATTCAATCTTCTCTTGAAAAAGCCATGTCTTCAGTCATCTGAAGTTCGCGGGTATGAAGATTCCTGTAGGCGCGCATGGATCGATCTTACAGGAATAATACTTGTATCTAGATGTATTAATTCAGTCATAGGAAAATAAAATCGCAGATGCAATAACAGTGGTAGAGCCCGCACCAACAATCTGTTGCACGAATGGGCCGGCTCGACCGGTGAAATACGACCTCACAGAAGACAGGCGTGAAGTTGAGTAATCTGCGTTTCGTCTGATGAGTAACGTGCCGGAGGCCTAGGTCTGGTTTTCTCCTCTTCCCATACTTTTCTTTTAAGGAAAGGATAGGAAGGGGAAGAAAACCATTTTCTGTTTGTCCCCTCTTCTGTCCATTAAAGGTGGGCACCGAATCTGCAACTCATTAGTAAGCTGCAGATGTCTATGGGTAGCGATCACTTGACATCGGGTGAACCGTTTGCTCGTTTGCCACCTAATAGCTTAAAAAAATTAATAATGATAAGCGCCTGTCATTATTCTCTCGATTTTTCCTACGTGATTGTTGCCATAAAAAAATAAAACGTCACGTATTTGGTAATCGAATTCACGCTGGCTGAAGCAATGAGACTGTACTTGACGTGTTAGAGACGTGAGGCCGAACGAGAAGGCTTTCTAAAGCTACGTGTGCCCTGAGGGAGGCGGCGCGCGCGCATTTCGTCTTGGGTCACCGCACCGGCAACTATTGTCGTTCGCGTTAATAGTTTACAGTGTAAATTATAAATGTGTTATAAAAACGATTATATATTATTAAATTATTATTTGCGAAATTTGTAACTTGTTTACATAAGTGTCGGTTAATACAGTAACGCAAGTGAGGATGACGAATGACAAGGCAGTGGAGGCGGCTGGGTCAGTGGAAGCGGACTCTATCCTGCGGGAACTCGGGCAGGCGGGGCGGTTTCACCTGCAGGTGTACGCGATGGTCGCCCTCGCCGCCTTCCAAGTGGGCTTACTGCACACCACCTATATCTTCCTCGCCGCTGATGTGCCTTACCGGTTAGTTAATTCTAAAATTCAACTCAAATCTAAGTAAAATGTGTGTAGTAAAGCACAACCGAATTCAATGTCCACTGTTGGACTTTGGGTAGTTATTACAGTACTAGGTGGCATACGTTTGTACCAGTCTAGAATATAATTGGACATCCTCGTTGCGAGGAACTCTTAGGGTCTTCACTTGGAAGCTCTTTATATACGGGGCCCAAGGTTGCAGTCCAAAATCCATAATGTAGATCCGCCCCATGCCATATAGATGTTTCTTTGCCAAATCCAGTTCACTCCCACAACCATGAGTCCTGAGTCACCTAAATAATTTGCGGCCATTGTGGACCTTATATACATCCTTCGTGGACCTTAGCAGGTCCTAACGGTGTGTAGCTTGGTACCACCATGTAGCGAGATGTGCCCAGACCCGAAAAATCAATGTTATTTTTCCAAAATTACAGATTATACCAATTTTTATTCGACTAAAAAACGAATGGAGTATTCGGATTCAGAATATTTTAAAGATTTTCCTGGTAACTTTTTATACACATCGAAATGCCACAGCTAAGTGGGCGTGTTTAATCTCTGTTTTAAGATACAGTGATGAGGAAAACTGACTTAAGCTAGTTTTATCCAGTTTGCTGTTGGGGTCATTCTAAATTTGTTGAAACGTAATACATCTGCCCGGAAAGCGATTTGCAAGATGCTGATATAAAGTTCGCTATGACTTCCTGTAATTAACTATACATTAGAAAGGAAGAGGTTATCAATTCGTCTGTATGTTTTTTTTAACGAATGTACTGGAAGTCAATCGATTGTATAATGTCGGTGAAAAACATTTAAATTTATTGATCGTGCCTCATACGAGTAAGTTGAAAATATTGTCCTAAATCGATAAGTATTTTATAATATTTTATTTTTATTTCAAACATTAAATTTACACTTCAATTGATAGCGTGAACTGTCTGTTGTAGGAATGGGCTGACTCGACTGGTGAAATACTGCATTATTAGGTGACCGATGCCATGCAACAACTTAATGAGTTGCAGATACTAAAAGAATAAACAGGAAAATTATCTTTTCCCTATCTACCCCCTTCCCCGTGAAATTCTTTCCCCCTTCCATTTCATCCTTATTAGATAGGATAGAAAGGGGGAAGAGGGCTAACTGTAGTCCTATTTCTCCTGCACCTCACTGATCAGACGAAACGTAGAATACTTCACGCCTGTCTTCTGTGAGGTCGTGGTATTTCACAGGTCTAGCCTCACGGCAGACATGTGTAAAGTAGAAGTGCATTTCTTGAGTGTGCGTGTGCCCTCTCGCATACAATCAGATGCGAAATTTTTTCATATCGTATGTAAATAATGTTGTAAAATTATAACACAAAATACCTGAGACGTTTTAGACGTGGTTTAATAACCGAGTGCTTAACGCAGCCATTTTCCTGGTCAAACTTTCACTTAATTGGCTTTAAGTTTAGCAATCGGCAGGCTCGCTGGTGGAATGAGCTTTTGTGTCTTCGACACTTAATTTATAAAGTTGTTTTTATCTGTCAGTGTGTCGTGTGTTGCATCATGACTTTGTAATTATTTGTAAAGTAGCAGGGCGACCGAGCTTTAGAGGTTTATTATTGTTAATTCGTATTCTTTCTCGATTCTTATTTAGTACTAGTGATCTGTCCGGCCTCGCCCGAATAGCCATTTTGGAATCCATACAACGGCTTTTATATACTTGGACAAAAAACAAAAAAAATCTCCCACGGTAACCGTACATTTATCCGGGATAAGCGTAGCGTATATGCTATTCCAGGCTGTAATCTACCTCTGTGCTAAATATCATCCAGATCCATTCAGCCGATTTTGCGTTAAAGAGTAAAAACATCCCTAAGCTTGATGTTATATATACAACTAGTGACCCGCGCCGGCTTCGCCTGTGTACCACTAATTATGTTGATCCGATCGCTGCCAACAGGAATGTGCCAATATGGACAATCCCTGTAAATTTCATCGCAATCATTCCAGCCGTTTCGGAGCCTATAGGTCTATAGGGAACATACATACTTAGCATTTTATATACAATTTTTTTCATAAAAAGTATCCTATGTTACTTCTAGTACCTCCAAGAATATGTGTACAAAGTTTCATGATGATCGGTTGAGTAGTTTTCGCGTGAAAGCGTAACAAACAAACTTACATTCACATTTATAATATTAGTAGGGATATCTGTGGCATCTAATACTTCAATTATTGTTTAATCAACGTTGTTAAGTTGTTAAAGGTGTATTATCCCTGAGTACTATAAACTCATATAAAAATCTCGTGTTTGTATGTCTGGGATAAACTCCGAAACTACTAAACTATCATTATGTAATCTGATCACTAACTATCCGTTCAAAGCCTGGGCTGGCAGTCCTAGCTGTCATGAATCAAAATCTGTATTTTAATTTTATTTATTGCATTTAAGTAATATCTACCATTATATTTTAGCTTGATTCATAGTTATATCTATTTTGAACCAACCTCTGTTTAACTTTGGACCACTCCTCGTTTATTCTGGTTTCAGGTCAAGATCGAGATTAGTGATTGTCAATGTATAATATCAATTGTCCAATACATTTGTGACCTCAGTATTGCAAAGAAAGGTCTGGGACGGATTGCAATAAATGTATTTATCCCTACTAATATTATAAATGCGAATGTAAGTTTGTTTGTTACGCTTTCACGAACTACTCGACCGATCATCATGAAACTTTGTACACATATTCTTGGAGATACTAGAAGTAACATAGGATAGTTTTTATGAAGAAAAAGAAAACCTAGCTACTTCAACTCGATCTAGCAGTCCAGTAATGAAGTTCCAACTGTAATACCGTTGCACTATATTATCGACAGTCACGTCATAGTATATAAAAGGCAATGTATGTATGTTCCCTATAGATCTATAGACTCCGAAAGGGCTGGACCGATTTCGATGCAATTTACAGGGATTGTCCAGATTGGTACATTCCTGTGTTTGGTAACGATTGGATCAACGTAATTAGTGGTACCCGGGCGAAGCCGGGGCGGGTCACTAGTTAATAATGAAATTCTTCAATGATCAGATAAAGTTTAAACATTATTATGACAAGTTTTACACTTGACGTTGAAACTGAACGCTGAAGGTTAGGTTGGGATGTTCATGGTGTAGTGGTTAACTTGGCCAGTGTCACCGCGCTGTCCTCTAAGAGGTTCTTGTTCAATTTTCTGTGTATGCTGTTAATTTGCAAAAGTATCTGATGACGTGATCATTGACCCTGGATCATATAAATGTACCAAACCGAAATGAAGTGCAAACTTATTTCTGCTTTTCCCGGAACCCGGAAGGAGTGATATGTTTTTAGTACGTATGTATGTATTTATGTGTATACCCTAAACGTTTCTTAATACATTAGTTTTTATACACAAGCCTCCTCTCCGAGAGAGGGAAGGGGTCGTAATCCCACACGTTGGCCCGGTGCGGGTTGGCGGATGCCAAATGTGTAAGAATTTGGTGATTCTAAAATATGCCGGATTCCTCACGATTTCCTTCGCCGTTTTTAGAGCATTGGTGGTGAAATAAATCACACAAAGTAAAGCGCCTCCCTGTGTTCGAACCCACGACTTTCAGTACGTAAGTCGAGGGTTATACCACTGGGTCACCGCTGCTCAATTAATTGTTATTTGTTCCTAATCTTACGCTACATATAATTTGGTAGCGTATCTACATATTTCGATGCTTTTCGGATATGTTAGTATGGATAGTGTAGTGTATATTAAACGTCACTTGAATAAACAGTCCGTATGACGTTATCGCTTCGCATATTTGCCAAAGTATATATTAATAAAACATTTGGCTAATTGTTTCCGTTTACTTTGATAGTAAAAGATTTCGGTTTCTGAGTGATCCAAGGCTAATAATAATTTAGGATGTGGACCGCATTTATCCTATCCCACTACATCCCTACTAATATTATAAATGTGAATGTAAGTTTGTTACGCTTTCACGCGAAAACTACTGAACCGATCATCATGAAACTTTGTACACATATACTTGGAAATATTAGAAGTAACATAGGATACTTTTTATGTAAAAAAATAGTATTGAAAGCGAAGTATGTATGTTCCCTATAGACCTATAGAATCCGAAACGACTGGACCGATTCCGATGAAATTAACAGGGATTGTTCAGATTGGCACAGCAGGTGTTTCTATGTTTGGTAGCGATCGGATCAACATAGTTAATGGTACCCGGGTGAAGCAGGGGCGGGTCACTAGTAATGTATTATGGAAATTCCTTAAACACTCCTACAAAAACAGCGACAAAATTTATCTATCTTTTATGTGTAAGCCATTATCGCCGAAATAGCGAATCAACTATTAATTATGGGGCGGAACGAGTTCAAGGCATTGGCTTAAATTCTGTTTACAGAGATCATGTCTAGTTGTCGACGATATGCAAATGGCCAAGCTATGAAAGTGTATTTAGAAAAATCCCGCAGTGTCTAAAGTGATATCAATTGATAATTAAATGACATACAGACAACATAAATCAATTTGACGTTAAGCTATCGTATATTTATAACATAGAAATGTTGTTTTATTTGGCAACACACATTGCAGTTTTGTTACGTCATTCGGAGATGTTACTAGACGCGGCAACGTAGGTGCTCTTGGCATTTACAGACCTCTGTGAAAGGGATGCTGCGTGCTCAGTGTAATTGGCAATCGCGCGTGATAATTGCAGATAATTGTGGAGGAACGAATTGAAATGAGTGGGCGTAGAACAAATTCACAAGACATATATTAGTCATTCTGAGTATACTTTTTGGACCCATAGGTAACTGCAACAAGCTAATGAGTTACAGATGCATTGCCTACCTTAATGGACAAAGGACTGCATAGACAGGAAATAATATAATACAGGAAAAAATATTTCCTTTTCCGCCAACCCCCTCCTCGTTCAATCCTCTTCTCGTTCCCATCCTATCCGTATGAGGAAAGGGTGGGAAGGGGAAGTGGTTTTAAATTGGGCCTCTGGCATCTTACTCGTCTGGCGAAACGCAGAGTACTTTCTACTTCACGCGTGTCTTCTGTGTGGTGTGGTATTTCACCGTTCTAGCCGGCCGGTTCTAACAGATGTTGTTGCGGACTCTACCACTGTTGATGTGGGCTTTAACACTGTTTAGACTGTATACACTCATTAACCGATAGTGATTTGTTTCTGTCAATTTCTACGAGTATTTAGGTCAGGGCGTTTCATTTATAAATTGATTAGTTAGTAACAATGTGGAACGTTAATGGTTTTAACTGTTTGCTTGTACCGTTCCCTCACGTAGTATTACATAAGGTAATTGTATTTTAAACAAAATATACTGAAAGATCTAAATTGAACTGGAGCGTATGGCAAGCAAGGTCGATGGGGCGTAATAGGGTGTCCTAGAATGGCGGCAACGTACAAGTTGACACAGTGTCGAAAGGATGGACGACACACGATGACCTGGTCAATGTTACGGGAGAGGGAGGGAGGGAGATGAGGCCGATCTTTGAGACGAACTATCTAACTAGGTTTACGTCTAGCAGTGGTTCAACGGTACCGTGATTTTACCCTTAGGTAGTAGCTTAGAAAGGTAGTTTTTTAAATATCGATAATGTACACAACGAAAACGTAGATGTACACGTCACGGAGCAACGGATGAAACGAGACTTGGCACGCACGCATTAAAAGTGCCTCAATATATATAGCATTTACAGTTTACAACACTAGGACGTTAGATCCGTATGCATTACATTTCCAGTCAATATTTACTAAACCACGTCCCGTCCCCGTCCCGTACGGGTAAAATGTCGTTATGTATGCATTGGACTTTACACTTATGATACATTCGATTGTGTTATGCACACAATGAAATCTCAAATATTTAGAAAACTTACTAGATAATAGGTACAGATGGATGAAATAGTAAACTCAATGCTAAATAAGTATGTATTATGTGTTATATGGAATGGCATTACTGAGTTGATGTATAGCACGACAAAGGACTGAGTTTTTCAATGCAAAGGTATTAAAGTTGTGCGGTAAATTATTATTGTCATAAGAAAAATTGCTATTAATTTATCATAGGCGTTCATTTAAATATATAATTCAGGCGTGAATGAGTTACCTTGAACTGGAAAGACTTAAAATTCTAGCGTTAATATGGAATTCGATTCGTAGAATTCACTTTTACTTTAAATGTAATTTTTTTTCGTCATATTTTCGAACTCAAATTTGCGACCTTGGAATAAACTCACCGATAAGCTTGATGTAATTTAGATTCAAATAACAGCCGTCACCGTTCGTCAAACTTTTTTTAAGTTAACCTGAACACCAAGTGACTGCTACCCATAGACATCTGCAACAAGCTAACGAGTCGCAGACTTTAATGGACAGAAGGGATAAATTGAAAAATAATCCAACCGCTCCCCATTTTTGCCTTATAAGAAAATGATAGAAAGGGGAAGAGGCACCTTATTCATTAGATAAAACACAGAATACTTCTACTTGGCGCCTGTCTTCAGTGAGGTATTTATGTATATCGTGGTATTTCAGATGCTGAATGCAACAACAGATGCTGTGCTGCTATGTAAATATATATGCGATTTACGTATTTACATAGCAAAATCTAAATTAAAAAAATCCCAGAAATAATTGGCGTTGCCATTAGAATAATTAAAGCAAAAGGAAGTAAATAAAAACGTGTTTTGTGTCGTCTAAACGAACTTTCAGTATGCGAAATAATAACTAAATCGTTCTAACTTTGAACTTTGAAATTCTGTAAAAATAAGACTTAAGAAGTGTTTTGTTTCAACTAATAGACCGAGATACGGCAGAATAAATTAATACCCTCATCTGTTATTTGATCAGGATCCACATACAGGGCTGCCAAGCTAAACCTGGGGCCAACATTACCAATTTACTAATAATTCTTTTAACCATTCTAAATTACTTTTAAAAGCTTGTGCTAGGGTATGGCTCACGACAATAGTCGAATGGCGGATTCGAATCTACGATCTTATGAACGGAAGTCCGTACCCTAAACCATTAGGCTATTGGCGCTTCTATTGATCTACCTATGCGTAGCCGTTGAGGTTTATGTGAAAGTACAACGGAATGGCATAATCCCTATCTAACATGTAATCTGAACAGATGAGGGTTTAAATTTCCTATGCCTTGTCTTAGACCGTAATACACGTTTTCAAGCCTGAGGAAAATGTATATTTTAACCAGGAAGATTAATTTACGATGCGACTTCGCAGGCTTGGGCGGTAAACCCTGGACACCACGGCGTCAATGTCATCGTGACGATATCGAGGTCGAATTGTCTTATCTTGTAAAAATATATCTTTGTTACAGGGTTATATTTAAATATCTCTTTTTCCTTTCAAAAGAACACTCTATTTTGTATCTGAATTTAACAAACTTGTTTCGTAATAAAAATATAAAGATTAATTAGCGGCCAAACGATTTATCAGCTATTAATTTGATCGCTTCATCTAGTTTCTTCTTATTACGGTATACAGGGCGTACTATGTCGATGCCACATCCAGGTGGAGAATGATTGAATGTAGTTCGTCATGTTTTTAGGGTAACAAACCTATTCAAACGCGTCACAAAAATTAATTATAACCCCAAATTTGACCATATAAGCAGTCCACAACAGATATTTAATCGATGTCTTCCTTAAAGTATCTACAAAACTTTCTTCCTCGTTAGTGAGTCGGAATTAATGTCGCGTGCGCGCTTCTCGTGAGAACAGTTGCGCGCGCACACTCTAGCTACGTACACGCTGCGCATCAGCCTTCATTCGACGGTAGATACAGCGTTATAAACTTTGAATCTTAATTAATAATCATTATTAATAGTAGATTTTGATAAAGAGGCAGTGTACAATAAACTATTTTAGATCACTTATTAATTGAAGTGCATGTGATTGATTTTTTAAAATAAATAAACTTTTTGTTCAAAAATAAAAACTTAGAAGACACAGTTTTTATTTAATTGTGAATTTATACAGAGTCGTATAATTTGGTGAGTTAGAATAACAAAAACCATGGCCTTCACTATTAGTTATGCTTAGTGATCCTCACGTGCACCATGTCTGAGAAGGACACGAGTCCGACTGGTGCTATGGACACGGACCGGTTGATGCACGAGCTGGGCCAGTTCCGGAAGTTCCACCTGATCAACTACTGCCTCCTGGCGTTGCCCACCTTCGCCGCCGCGCACTACGCTATCAACTTTGTCTTCTTAGCCGCTGATGTGCCTTACAGGTAGATGAATATGCTATAGTTAGTTTTCTCTGATACATTTTACCTTCCTTTCTATTGTTTTCTTATAAGCATATTTTGTAAACAGTACAAAAGTAACTGACAGGACTGTAGACCTCCGGAGAACTTATATCGACCAGATTAGTGACATACTAAAGAAGGGCGATATAAGGAGTACCCGTAACCGACGAGCTTGTATGCGTAGATGTATGGATGTAGAAGAAGCGAGAGAGGCGTGCCAGGGTCGCGCCAAATGGAAATCTATGACCTCTGCTTACCGCCCTTGGGTTACGGGCGTGAGCGCACATTTATATTTATAATATCTTGTTGTGTTCGTGACGTTAAAAAGATTTATGCTTGAAGATAATCAATAGTTCAACAGTGGTAGAGTCCAAACAACATCTATTACACGAATGGGCCGGCTCGACCGGTGAAATACCACGACCTCACAGAAGATAGGCGTGAAGTAGAAGTACTCTGCGTTTAGTCTGATGAGTGAGATGCCGGAGGTTTAATTGTAGTTCTCTTCCCCTTCCTATCCTTTTCTAATAAGGGCAAAGAGGATTTGACGGAGGATGGGATGAACAGGAATCGGAAACTTACCTTTTCCTGCTTAACCCCTCAGCAACGTATCTCATTAGGTTGTTGCAAATGCCATCTTATATGTTAAACAGTTTGTCATCTTGTTTCATAAAAAAAGCATAATGGCGGTATTGATAGCGTCATTCGTATTTGAGCGAGATCCGATCGAAATTTCCTGTCGGGTCACACAAAAAATCGTTGTCGGAGACGTGTGAACCGCTTGATAATTATTAGCTGTATCGAGTTATCGTGAAGTCCACGACTGAGTGGCGCCCTCTACCGTAAGTAATGGTAATTTTCCATAAAACCGGACCGAAAAACTGTGATACAAAATAAGAAACCCACAACGAAAAGTACAAAATATTTACATAAAGTCCGTTCCTGTTATTAACTTAATTATAGTAATTATATAAAAACATTTTAATTCAATGCATCGATACACTAAATGTAAAAGGTTCGCTTGTTATTTTTTTACAAGCTGAGAAACGCAATTTCAACCGACCAAAACATGGAAGATGTTGTTGCGGCCTCTAACATTCTTTCTTGTCGGATAATAGCTACCGATCGAGCCGAGGCTCGGTTCTCCCGGGTACCCTGGAGTCCTAAAGCTCAACACGTAAAGAGTGACAGCCCAAACCGAGGTCCACCGCTCACTGATACTTATGTAAAGGCTTATATGTCGTTATTAACCTATTTAACCTCTCCACTCATAGCACTTTATGAAGAAAAATTAAAGTAAAAAATGACGAAGGATTCTCGTCTCTTGGACACTGTTAAGTCCGGTAATTAATATAGTCTGTGGCAGGCGACGGAAACTGTTAGTAGACACGCACATCCTCATTTGCCAGGCGGCGGTCTGCTCGGAGAAACCCGATGAACTCCCACAAATAATATTGAACCGAATAAAGCGAGCTAAAGAATGAGCTACCTAATATTCATCAAATGACAACGCGTCCACCATCGCTAACGTGGCGCCGAAGAGCCTCACAGACGATAAATCAACAGAGTGACCGTGTAGAACATGTTTCACTTGTATTAATGCAAATTTATTGCAAACGCCATTCGCAATCTGTTCAAGGCAGGTCACGACTTTCGAAATCTTTACACACATATTTACAACTGTAACAAAACTATTTAATTAGTCCTCACATATCACACACACAGACATATATATTTATATATATACTACCACTAATTATGTTGATTCGATCGCTACCAAACAAAAGAATGTGAAAATCTGGACAATCCCTGTAAATTTTATCGAAATCGGTCCAGCCGTTTCGGAGTCTATAGGTCTATAAGGAACATACATACTTCGTTTTTTATATAATTTTTTTTTGCATAAAAATTATCTTTTTTACTTCTAGTACCTCCAAGAATATGTGCACAAAGTTACATGATGATCGGTTGAGTAGTTTCCGTGTGAAAGCGTAACAAACAAACTTACATTCACATTTATAATATTAAGTAAGTATTACGTGTGTATATATATATATATATATATATATATATATATACTAACTTTGCCTCATCGTCAATCTTTTGGCTTCACCAGCCGCAAGAACTGTGTCTTTATTTCCACTGAAGTTGTTTTTTCGACAATTTTGGTTCTATCCGTGACAGCTGTTAACATTTTGGTCTCCACTTTCATTATCTATCTAAAACTAATGTTATTTAGATTACTTAAACATTTGAATTAGTTAATACATTAGTCTATTAATAACGTAACGTGACGTCGCACACGTCTATCTGCTCCGTGCACCGAACCTTCCGATGGCGCGACGTATCGACGACGCCATTAGGAGAGAGTTTCCGCTCGTGAACTATCTCAATGCTAAAGTTCATGTGCCTATTGAATCATTTCTAATTTCTAACATTATCAATCGAACTTTATGTGTATTTTCACCACAACAGTATCATGCGGATGCAATCTGTGTACAACGTAACGTGTCAATTACAATAACAGTATTTAGGATACAAAAATAACCTAAATTCTTTTCGCTTTGTGAATCAAGTAAGTAATAACTTAAGTTTCCAATGTAATAAATAATGGATCGATTTAATCACGGTTGTAAGTTGGAAAAAAGGCTTCAGGGGTTGGAGAACTACTCATTGTGGCGATTGCCGGTTCTAATATCTAGGAGTGAGTGATTATTGGCTGAAGCGACATTAATTAAACAGTATAAAGAAAAAGTTAAGATTTATTTTTAAATAGGGCGATCGAGAAAGTCGTAGATTATCAAAAGGATTAACAAACAGACCTTACGTACCTCATTCGATCACACGCATATAAATACACTTCTGAATATTGAGGTCATTTTATTAGCTCGGTCAAACCGGTCCATATATATACAAAACAGTGACACTCGTATATTCCTTTACCAAACTTCGTAAATCAAACATAATGTTGTAAAACCACGACTATATTGGTCTTGTTAAATTAAAAAAAGGTGACAACGGGCTAGTGGTTTGCCCGATATCAAGTGACCGCTACCCATATGGGCAACAAGGTAATGAGTGATTCGTTACCTGCCCTAAATGGACAGAGGAAGGAATAAATAGCAAAAAGGATATTTCCTTTTCCTATTTATACCCTCTCCGTCAAATTTTACCTCCCCTCCCCATTCTTATTATAAATAGACGGAAAGGGCACAGCTATTATCGGCACTTGCTTAAAACGAAACGCAGTATACTTTACTTGACGCCTGTCTTTTGTACGGTCGTGGTATTTCACAGGTCTGTTTTCTTAAATGGTAGTAAAGATAGCTTTAGTCAGACAATAGCTACCGATCGAGCCGAGGTTCGGCCCTCTCGGGCACCCTTGAAACTCGTATTGAGTGATAGGTAAAGGCGAGGAACCCTATTCCTTGAGCCGCCGAAGCGATCTAAGAGTTCGGTGTTCGTCCAATCCAGTTACAACTAAAAGGCCAGAGCCGAGGCTACTGATACTCGGCATAGTTACTGCAAATAGGATTAGGCTTAGCGCCCTCTGTACTCTGCAGCCTCAAGCCCAGACTGTTAAAGTCTCTTCTAGTCTCACAGTGTCTAGTCAGTCACAGAAAAAGACCGGCTCTATCACAGAATACTTCGTGGTCGTGACCTAAGAAAATATCTTACTCTGTGCGTCGTGTCCTCATTAAAAGAAAATACTATCTCTGTTATTCTCATGCCATATTATTATTGCATCCTCTATGCTATATTATTAAATAACTGTCTTACTATCTTAATTAAGTGATAAGTGTCTGCCAGTGTTCGCCAGACACAATATTTCATTGTAAATAAATGTTTCCGGCGGCGTCGGTGACCTTTGCCCGGCCCTCAACTCAACAATATACAACTTATTGACACCAAGTATTTCAATATCCTGTTTTTAATTATACAGGGGGGGGGGGAGGATCATCCTCCCCAAAATCACAATCCTGGATCCGCTGCTGGTGTCCGTAGTGTGACGTAGGTTGCTATGACAAGAGATACAATCTACTTCGTAATGCAATCCGTGTTGGTGATATTAAATTTAAGCGACCTGCCTATTGTTTGACATTCGTGAATCATTTAGGATGGATTTTTCTCAGGTCGGTTAATATTTATTTTTTGCTTGTTCATTGTAAGTTGTATAACAAAAAAAATAATTTAACAACCGGATGGCTTCGCCGTTTCTCATTACAATATAGCGTGTGTATACACAATACGTAATTTCCAGTCAGTTACTAAGATATGATCTAATCATTGTTGCCTTGTTTGACGATGACGTAATGCTTGGTTAGAAGTCTAGTAGTATCGATTCCCCGATTTTATATCTTTATCACATATCATTAATGTGGTTCGACAAAAACTTATATTAAAAACACGTTCCCATTACATGAAGTACCAATTTTTATTTGAATTCGTACCTAGATGGCGTTATTTTTTATTATATTTTAGATGTGATTTCGCATTTAAGTACGGTTGCTATTTTTATATTAATTCATTTGGGTTATTCGTCCGTAAAAACGGGAATTATCACAAAAATATTAATAATTTTACATAAATTATGTTTCAGTGTTCTCAAAGATAACTTACAGATATCTCTTCTTTTCGTTAGATGGCGCTGTAAATATATTACATATTCCGAAAAAATACGATGTCACAAATGACAACACAGAGTACATTGTTTAAGGAAGGATGAACACAGAAGGAAGCTCCGGCTAAATCTAAGTCAACAATATATTTTCTGTTAGTTTTTAGATAATTTTGTAATGTAAAATAAACAATTGTATGTTTCTTATTACATATACAGATGGCGCTTCCTCGAACCCTGGCGGCGGTGGCTGGAACAATCCCATTTTAATTTAATGCCAGTTATAACACGCTGAATGGTTACTGAACAGTGAAAACATTATCCATAAACTGCGTAATAAAAATAATAACACGGATTGCACGCCATGCCTTAAATTCACAGACGAAATATGCGAGTTGAATTGAATGCAGTCCACATCTCACACACTATAATGGTACATTTAATCGACAGATTCTGGACTTAACTAGATCAAGTTTGGCTAACGCAATTAGCCCAACAGGCCGTCTTGCCACTTCAAACTTAATTGTACACAATATAACAGGCAAGTTGTGGACAACACGTTGTAAAGATCTTGTAATAGTTGTAAAATATAGACTTCATTATATTTCATTCTAGATGCGTCTAGGATTTATGTCAACGTGTTAATCTTTTAAGTTGGATGAAATGACCGAATTTCAAAGTAAAGAATTAGGTAATTTTTAAAACCTTCGGTTACTTTAATGGACTTTTAGTAAGGATACTTAATGTTTTTTAACAATGTAATATAGCCTATGTCACCAGGGATAGTGTTGCTTCCCAACAGTGAAAGAAGTTTTCAAATCGGTTCAGTAGTTTCGGAGTCTATTCAATGCAAACAAACAAACAAATCTTTCCTCTTTATAATATTAGTATAGATAAACTAAAACGCGACAATACAATGGGCACGACGTCCATATTTTTTATGTACCGCGGTTTCAGGACGCAGTAATCGCGTGACACTGAGGTTTGTTGCCCGGTGAGATTATTTAGAGCTTACTTAAATTATATAATACTAGTAACCCGCCCGGGCTTCGCCCCGGTACCACTAATTATGTTGATCCGATCGCTACAAAACACAGGAATGTGCCAATCTGGACAATCCCTGTAAATTTCATCGAAATCGGTCCAGCCGTTTCGGAGTCTATAGGTCTATAGGGAACATACATACTCCGCTTTTTATATACTTTTTTGTTTCATAAAAAGTATCCTATGTTACTTCTAATACCTCCAATAATATGTGTACAAAGTTTCATGATGATCAGTTGAGTAGTTTTCGCGTGAAAGCGTAACAAACAAACTTACATTTACATTGAAATTTCACCCACCGTGCAATTTAATTCGACCGACTAATTTCCCGCCTAAGCTGATTCCTATTTGATATGATTGGTTCACACAGATCTGATCAACTTACATTGAATCATAATTATTTCTCCATACAAACTTTCATCCCCTACTTTAAAAAAAATCCTTCCTTGTCAGTTTGCAGACGCAGTAGTTTGGGCTTTGCTTTGATATATCAGTCAGTTTCTTTTAGAGAATATATTAGAAATAATACGTAATCTTTTGAAATTTAAACTGTTTGAATGTAATGACCATCGTTCGCCGTGTGCACGGTTGAGGC
The DNA here is from genome assembly GCA_029849275.1 of Papilio elwesi. Lineage (NCBI taxonomy): Eukaryota > Metazoa > Arthropoda > Insecta > Lepidoptera > Papilionidae > Papilio > Papilio elwesi. The sequence goes on from CM056697.1 coordinate 10,977,256, forward strand.
TACGCCATATATGTCATTGTGCCCGACACAGGAAATGCCGCCAATTATTTAGCGCTTAGGCTGTGTGACAGCACAGGCGGAGCGATTAGCGGGTACTTTGTCAGTCGTTTAACCAATCGTCAACCTGCGTTAGAACATTATATTGTTTTGTAATTGATCGGTAAACAAAAATTGAATATAGCTTATTTTAGTAGCGGATATGATAGCTTAGTGGAAGTTTTTTTATAGTTTTTTTTTATATAAATAAGTATATTTAATTAGAAGTTAACGTATCACCTTACTTCCGCTACCACAATCGCTCCGCTTATGATAATGTTTAGCCTTGAGCGAAGCCGGAAGGAGGCGACGTCTGCCGCGGCCTGCTGTTTTATAAACTACCTCCTACACTTTAATTACCCTTCCAATGTTGCCATACAAACATTGTTACAGTCAAATAATACAATCGTTCTTGCATCTTCGATCGTTTTGTTTTTAAAATATAAAGCGGTCGAATTATGTGTTGCCGCTGAGTAGTTTTCGCGTGAAAGCGTAACAAACAAACTTACATTCACATTTATAATATTCGTTTTTTTACGTATGCACCCGTAAAAACAAACAAAAGTATCTATACTGAACTGTACATTTTCCGGAATAAAAAACCTAGCTTCCAGACTGTAATGTATCTCTGTGCTAAATTTCATCCAGATCCATTCAGCCGTTTTTGCATGAAAGAGTAACAAACATCCGTACATACAAACTTTCGCATTTGTAATATTAGTATAGACTAATACAACAGGACACCGATAACAGTTAATTAGGAAATTTTATAGAAATTGTATGATTTATAAAACCAAAATAACTTGTTGTCGATTCATCCATCGGCACGAAGCCTCAATATCGATTAAACGTGATAAGACCTAATGAAGGAGTCAATAGTTACCGCGTTTAGATAATGAAGGTTTATGAATAACGGTAGAGCCCGCAACATCTGCTCCACGAATGGGCTGGCTAAATGTGAAATACCACGACCTCACAGAAGATTCGTGTCAAGTAGAAGGTCAGAGAAGGCAGGGATGGGCCCTGGAAAAGCATTTAACGGCCCGTGTGTGGATCGGACAATGAAATATCCTTTTTACAATGTATTTTGTTGGTGGTCATTAAATAACATGTGATATGCCCGTTGGCCACCTTCCTCTATACAAAGAAGAAATAGGTTTTTTTTATGTGAGAAGGTGGCAAACGAGCAAGCGGATCATCTGATGTCAAGTGAGCGCCGCCCATAAACATTCGCAACAGGCAAATGTGTTGCAGATGCGTTGCCCACCCTTAACGGAGAAAGGAGGGCATTGACAGAAAAAATGATATTTATCCCCGTATCCTTATGAGGAAAAGGTGGGAAGGGGAAAAGGACTAACATTAGGCCTCCGGCACCTCACGCATCGGACGAAACGCAGAGTACTTCTACTTCACACCTGTCTTCTGTTAGGTCGTGGTATTTCACCGGTCGAGCTGGCCAATTCGTGCAACAGATGTTGTTGTTGCGGACTCTACCACTGTTAAACTAGCCTTTAAATAACAAATATATCTTCTCTATAAGCTTTTCGTCTGATGAGTGAGGTGCCTAAGATGTAATTCTACTCTTCGTACCCTTCAATGCATTTCTAATAAGGAAGAGATAGGAATGGAACGATCATTTGACCGAGGGGGAGACCTCTGTCCATTAAAAGTGGGCAACGCAATTCATTAGCTTGTTACCTATGGATCAAACTTACTTGATGGATCGCGTGCTCGTTTGCCAACTTCTATTACAAAAAGAACACGAAATATTGTCCTCAGATGCGTGGTACCGGAGTGTGAAGCATATAACAGTAGTGACTACAGCCCCGCTTGGCTGGAGAGCGCACTCCCGCTTGCGGGGAGAGAAAAGAGATGCTACAGCCGCGCGCCACTGGATGACCAGCTTCCCTGCCAGGACGCTATCTTCAGCGAGGAGTTGCGCTCCTGCGACCACTGGCTGTACGCTAACAAGGATACTATTGTTTCTGAGGTGAGCAGTCTGGTTAGGTTAGGTTAGGGCAAACTGGAGGACATTTACGAGACTTCTGCTGCTACTTAGTCTGGTGATTCAAGAGTTTGAGATCTCGTGTGTGTGACGTCACGCGTCAATGGTTGCACACCCATGTGACACTTGTCGCTTCACTGATGGCCCCGAACCAAATGAGACTTAACCAATTTTATAACATACTAGTTGTTAGCCCCCGGCGTCGCCCGAGCTATTTTCAATATTGCGTGTTAAGAAATAGTCAACTAGCTGGCCCGACAAACTTCAATTAATAGATAGTAAGTAAAGATATATGCTGTCGCGGCCTTTTTTATAGGAGTATTTAAGGTAAGCATTTCCATTATACATTACATATACATGTAACTCTAACGGTTTTTGCAGCGCACACCAGAATGCTCGCATATGGCGGAGTTTTTTCCTTCTTACTTGACACTGATCGTTATATTTTTAACAATTCACAAAATATCTTTATAAATTATATCCTATATGTTAATCTGATGTATAAGCTATATTATTGTAAAGTTTCATTACAATCCAATTAGTAGTTTTTACGTGAAAGAGTAACAAACATCCGTACATCCATACTTACAAACGCATTTATAATATTAGTAGTGCAGTGTGGTATAAATGGTTTACTTGTAAGTAGATAAATACTACATACATATATAGTTGGTACTTTATATGATTTGTATATTATATGTCAGTAGTAAATAATAACATGGAATTCTATGTAAAATAATAAATCAATCCGTCCGAAGTTATTACAATTAGAATGTTCTGGATACTATTTTTCCGGTAGGTGAATGAATTATTAAAATCGCTTAGTAGTTTCGGAGTTAACCCTACACAAACAAGTCTTTCCTCTGTGTATCACTATCAGTATTATAATATTAGCTGTGATGCCTAAATAATGAAGTTAATTGTTTTATCTGTACATGGCGCTAGTGTCAATATTTAGAATCACACTTTGTCAGTCCTGGCGTGTTCATTTTATAATGATTATTTATTTAAAATAGTACTAAATAACGATTATATTATTACGACGTCTTCACAAAATATAGTATTCACATTTAATAAATATAAATAATAGTTTTATAAGCTAAAAAACACGTTCCATCAATTGCACATACTATCCATTGTTATTTAATTTTTGACGCCTAGATGGCGTTGTTCTCAATTTTCCAAAAATTGAAAATCCTGAAGATGAAGTAAGGATTTAATATGTTTTAATTATTGTAATAATAATGATATACCTATTTTTAACAAAAAATGTTAATTAAACGCATGCTAAGCATGTTGTTCACATGAACCTATAAGATTGTCCTGTACCAAATATTGTCTAACTCAACTAAAGAAGTGTCATTTTAAACATACTGTCTAATTAAAATACAAATAGATTTAGCATTCATGTATTTTATTATCTTTTTATTCGCTTAGCCCGTTGGTATTTGCGATCAAGGCTTTATTGCATGACCTAATCTATTCATCTGGTTTGACCTCACTGGTAGTGTTCATTTCACTTGATCAATTCTTGTTTTTCACTTCATTTTTAATATAAATACATCAAAGTAAAATATTAAAATGTTCACAAGACGTTTTCTTAATTAATATGCAATAAATATTTTTAAATTTAACCTTAAAATTACGTCTCAGTTTGCATACTCGTAATTACCATTGTTTTCTCTTTGGCGTTTTATTTCCACGGACATGTTCACTTATAAATGTAAATATGATAACGTTTTTCTGATTAATTCGATTGCATTTAATTGTTGTTGCTTGCATATAATTTATTGTTTAATATTGTTTAATTTATAACTTTAATTTTTGATTTTGTTTTTTTTTTCAGTTCAATCTTGCGTGCCAAGAGTGGAAGCGCACTCTGGTGGGCACCATTCACAACATCGGCATGCTCGTGTCCCTACCGATTCTCGGATACATATCAGATCGGTTAGTATTATACTAGTTAAATTATTCCTATACTGCCCCGGCTTCGCCCGGGTACCACTAATATAGTTGACCCGATCGTAAATTATTTAGTCTATAGGGAACATACATACTTCGCTATGTTACTTCTAATACCTCCAAGAATATGTGTACAAAGTTTCATGATGACCGGTTGAGTAGTGTTCGCGTGAAAGCGTAACAAACAAACTTACATTCACATTTATAATATTAGTAGGGACACACAAAATCTAATATTTTTTTATGGGTTAATGCTATGGACATGCCTTTGCAATACTACACTGGTACAAGCTTTGTACCAGATAGAAGATCGATATGTCCGTGTACAAATCGAGTCCGACTCTCACATTGCATTGAACGTACACATACACATGAACCCTATAATCGCCAACGGGGAATTACGCAACAGCTCAACCTAATTTGGTTTTTACAATTTAAATATTGGCCCATCCACTTACATTATAAATTATTTAACGTATAATCTAGGTCCTGATCAAATGACAGATGAGGGTATAAATTATGTCGGGTCTAAGACCATAGGTTAACGATTCGTTGATTGTTTAACAAGATTTTAATATATACTTTTAAATTGTAGATGGGGTCGCAAACGGGCGTTGGTGTTGAGCTGCACGCTGGTGGGCGCTATCGGGTCCCTCAAAGCATTCTCGGTGTCGTACGAGATGTACGTGGTCGTGGAGTTCCTGGAGACGGTGGCCGGGGCCAGCGCTTTTCCCGCTGCTTATATCTTAAGTAAACCGTTCAGAGATTATTATATTATGGTTCTAGAACTTTGCTAGTTTACTTATATTTAACCTTATATCAACAGTTGTGTGAGAATTTAAAGTGTATTGTGTGTGTAAAATAAGTTGTCGCCTGACTTAACTAAGCATTCTGTTATTTTATTTTTAATTCTATCTCTTAGTTCCTCTCTATTATTTAAATATTATTTTTGGCTAAAACCGTGTTCAGCTAACACGGATATTTCGAAACAAGGATTCAAAGCAGCAGAATTCAAAGTATTCGTGTAATGTTATGAAAATAAAACCAATGACAAGAAAGGATTCTTTAAGATTTGACAGGACAATGAAATAAAATCAGTAAAATCAAATAACAATTTCGATTCGGAGAACGATTAATGAAACATATTGCCCTTTGTCTGACATGGGTACAATCAATCATGTTGGCGTATTCCCGTCGGGGCCGGGCCCACCTCCTGCGATGTTAATCTCGCATTGAGATATCTGGAAACAAGACGAAGGCTGGATTTAAAACAAAATGTACTTACGATTAAAATACCTCTGCCGTTTTGCAGGCTACGTTCGGCTTTAAATAATTGTTTTACAGTCATACACACACACGCCTTGTTAATGTAACCGAGGTAGATAGAATTCAGTTCAGTTTGTTATGGATTGAGGACATATTTTAATCTGTATTTATTGTTTTTTTTCAGCCATTGAACTTTTAGGCCAAGACAAGCGTGTCCTCACCACAGCTTTCCTGGGTATTCTCTTGGTACTTGGAGGTCTTAGTTTCGCTTTATTAGCAAAAACCTTCCAGTATTGGCGGACCTTTATACTGGTCGTTTATCCACCTTCTTTGCTCTTCCTTTCCTACATCTATCTATTGCCTGAGAGTATTCGTTGGCTGTTATCGCAGAACAGAAAAGAAGAAGCGGTGGAGATAATAATGAAAGCCGCGAAGATGAATAATGTTACGTTGTCAGATGAAACGTTGAGACAGTTGCAGTCGGAGCAGAAGATGAAAACACCAGAAGAGAAGAAGGAGTTACAAGAAGAGAAGGGACTGTGGATGCAAGTGATGCAATCCCCAATTATAATGACTCGCCTCGCTATTTGTTCCTGGTGGTGGATAACCTGCACTTTCGTCTTCTACGGGCTGGCGATCAACTCGGTGTCTTTGGCTGGTGATAAGTATACCAACTACATGTTGGTGGTGAGCGTGGAGGTGATCGCGGTGGTCACCAACGCCCTGGTGCTGGACCGCATCGGCAGGAAGAGGACGTTGTTGGCCGCGTACGTGGTCTGCGGGATTTCTTGCGTGGCCATAACTTTCGTACCCAAAAGTGAGTAACGAACTCTATAGTGGAATTTATATGGCTTTCATAGTAGACGCATAACCTTTAAATGAAAGCAAAACGCTTGGATACTGAACAATACAAAGTTACTAAATGCCACTACTGTTAGGACAGAGAAATGACACAGTTCCGTTAGTTTGTTCTGTTGGCATGGACGGATTATGTCACTGTGTTCTTCCTGAAACCTGGGAATAAGACTAAGGCTGCATATCATGGCTACCACAAGTAAAATTAATTTGAGGCACGAATGGTAAGAATATTATTCACTGATATAAAATATTGTATTGTTGCAGCGATGGCATGGCTGGCGACGCTGCTCTACTTGGTGGGCAAGATCGCCATTACACAGGCGTTCAGCGGCATCTACATGTACACGTCGGAGCTGTTCCCCACGCACGCGCGCCACTCGCTGCTCGGCTTCTGCTCCATGGTCGGCCGCATCGGTTCCATCATCGCGCCACAGATGCCGCTGCTTGTGAGTTTTCTTGAAACATATGCATTTACATATAGATGGCGCTTTTTCAAAAGCCACTCGCTGCTCGGTTTCTGCTACATTGTCGCCCGCTTCGGCTGCATCATCGCATTACAGATGCCGCGGCTTTTTTTCTGGAAACTGAGCTGGCTGGAGTGTTCCATGTCCTACCCACAATATGCGCTAATTGTGGAGTGAAAACCCAATTATTGTGATATTAGTAGTTCAGATACATGGCGTTTGCCTTTCATAGACCAACTCACTCTTAGTTATTCTTAATACGTTTACTTTAAGACATCCCAAGCACAAAATGTGACTAAAACTCCGAAGCCTTCAGAACAATTGTCAATTTTCCGCAGGCGATCTACATAGACTGGCTGCCGTCCGTACTGTTCGGCGCGACAGCTTTAATAGCTGGTGGCTTGATGGTCACCACACCGGAAACCCTCAACACCAAGCTGCCTGATACTATCCAGGAGGCGGAGCGTATAGCAGCGGCGCCTCGCAACCCAACACCAGTATCTCAGCCCCAACAAGATGTAGTCACTTCACGCTGCTAAAACCCACCCACCCAAAGTAAATGATTGTGATATAAAAATGACAAATAGAATATACATAGATATAGTTCAAAAAACTCATAAAACATAACATCGAAAAGCGTGTGGGAGAAATCGGGAGGTCGAATCCGATAGATCTGACGGCTCGCAAGCTAAATCCAGTGCCAATAATAACATCTCATCCTGGATTAAAGATGCATTTAAACTGTTTACCGATTCTTTTTGAATGGAATCGTTGAAACACATTGCATACATCAAAACGCCGGTGCTGAACAATGAGTAATTTAAATTTATATTGTTATTTTTGCTTTCTTTTGAAGTGCTTTGGAACTGAACAGTTATTTTGTTTATGTTTAATTATTACAGCAGTGTGTTTGCTAAGTCTGTTCTTATTTACTAGTGACCGCACCACCCCGCCCCGGCTTCGCCCGGGTACCACTGAATATGTTGATCCGATCGCTACCAAACACAGGAATGTGCCAATCTGGACAATCCCTGTAAATTTCATCGAAATCGGACCAACTGTTTCGGAGATATAGGTCTATAGGGAACATACATACTTCGCTTTTTATATACTATTTTTTTATCATAAAATGTTTGGCTGAGCCAAATCCTATGTTACTTCTAGTACCTCCAAGAATATGTGTACAAAGTTTCACGATGATCGGTTGAGTAGTTTCCGCGTGAAGGCGTAACAAACAAACTTACATTCACATTTATAATATTAGTATAGGGATTTAAATTTCTGTTAAGTTTGTAGTTATTCGCCATTTTCAGGAGATTTTCAGTAAGTCAGAGTTGAAGATGTTACATATTTGAGATATATAAAGACAGTACTGCGCACCGGTAAACGGGCGCTGTAAACCATTGGCGATGTACATAGTTTGTTCCAAATGAACATGGAATTTTTGTAAACAATGGTACATCTTACCTTTTACGCAACAATTCGTAAATTAGAGTATCTTTAGCTATCTATATTGGATAATTTTATTTCACTTTATCTCATGATTTCCACAAAATGGCATCTTTTCCGATGACATGACAATAAAAAGTGTAATGGCCGCAAGTGACGTTAGTTTGCTTACAAAATTTTCATCCCGATATAGAACAGACTACATCCAATCAACGCATAGAAAAAAAACATAAATTAATTTTTATTTATAAGATGATTAGAGAGTAGAAACCGATTAACGCAATATTTTGTACACTCACATGGACGCAAATTGTTTTGTATTTGACAATTATTTCTTAGTACATCCGCTCACGTAACCTAACCTAAGTAACTGACATGCGATTTGTAAATAAACTGCTTAACCAATATTCTAAAGTATTTCTTTTCTAGGCATATTAATATGTTAAATTGGTAAGTAATAAAAAGCACGAGGAGTTTCACTATGATGACTTTTGCTCACCTTTAGCAAACTACAACTTTAACAGTGGTAGAGTCCGCAACAACATCTGTTGCACGAATGGGCCGGCTCGACCGGTGAAATACCACTCACAGAAAACAGACGTGAAGTAGAAGTACTCTGCGCTTCGTCTGATGAGTGAGGTGCCGGAGGCGTAATTTCATCCTCTTCCCTTTCCCACCCTTTCCATAAGGATGGAATGGGAATGGGAAGACGATTGGACGAGGAGGGGGTTAACGGGGAAAAGGAAATATCCTGTTTCCTGTCTATGCCCTCTGTCCATTAAAGGTAGGCAACTCATCTGTAACACATTTGCTTGTTGCGGATGTCTATGGGTAGCGATCACCTATCAGGTGATCCGCTTGCTCGTTTGCCACCTAATTTCATAAAAAAAAACTTATTGTACTCTTTATAACCTGAGACCTTAAGTAGCAAACAGAGAAGATGACTATGTCATTTCTTTACTAGAATTCTTATCGCTAGATGAATGGCCTGTAATTAATTAATAGTTAATTAATTAGTAGATGGTGCAGTGGTGGCTCAGCAGTTTAAGCTTGCGGGTTGGAACCCAGGCAGGTGTTTTACTTTGCGTAATTTATTTCATTACCACTGCTCCGAAAACGGTGAAGGAAAACACCGTGAGGAAACCGGCATGTTCTTAGAACCACCAAATTCGAAGACATGTGACATTCTCCAACCCGCACCGGGCCAGCGTCGTGGATTACGGCTCATTCCCTCTCCCTCTCTCGCAGTGGGGAACATTCTGGAAAAGGCTGATTTATTATTATTATTAATAGTAATTTTACATATTTATAAGCAAAAATGGTGTCACGAATTTGATAAATATCTTTCGATATATTTATATTTTTGGAGAAACGAATAAATTTTCGCCATAGCCTTGAACAGTGTTTAGAAATAAATCGTAGGAGCCATCCGATTGGAACATTATCCAGACATTTCACAATTTCCGTATGAATGGCTGCGGGTATTATTTCTGTGGCTATCAAACGCGTGGTACTTCGGAGCGCGACCCATATTCCGCGGAGGAGACTAACTGAGCGCACTGGACTAATTCATAGTATGTACTTTTTGAGGGTAATGGGTTGTTTACTGTATATTATTAGCTCCAATAACTCTCGAAACGTAAAGTCATAAGTTGGAATCCGGTGTTTCAACGACTACTACTACTCCACTAGGTCCATCTACTAGTAAAAGCTGTGCTTATTTCGATACACTTATCAATAATGCAAATCTGCTGTTAGTTACTTAACTTTGTTTTAAAAACTTGCTATGTTTATTTGACCCATTGGAACCCATTGGGTTAATAAGTGACCTGTAAAATGGTTCGTATCAAGAACAAGCGATGGGGGGCCAAAAGTTTGTAAATTGGCGGCTGGATGACGCAGTGAAAGAAGGGATTCCACAAACTGGATTTGCGATCTTAGGGGATAGAGAACAAAGTCCGGTTAAAGGTTATAATTGCTTGTTTTTAATGAAATAAATGGAGATAGAATTGGACAATGAAGTATTCATACAATGGTGGTCGAATGGAACAGAAACCCCATTGTATAGATTTTGTTTTATTGTATTGTGAGGTGAAAAGAATATCAGAAATCAGTAAAATGATTGGACTTACTAAACTTGCACATTTTGGAAATCCATGGTATTATCTGTCTCTAAGTCTTTATCAAATAGGTAGGAGTGACGACATACGATATACGCTGAGGTTGCTATAATACGTACAGCATGGTAACCCTGAGTAGTGATCGTAAAATTCACGAATCGGAACGCGTTCCCGACTAAGCCAGATTTACACCGCGCGGTCCGCCGCTCAGCCGCGTTACTCGCAATGTACAAATATTGAACAATATATCACAACATTTCGACTGAATTACGATCTTCAAAAACATTAACAGTTTAATGTTTTAGTTTAGCCAACATCCGTAGCCATTTGTAAAGTGCGTCAAGTTTTTATTGGTTTATTGATGTAAAAAAATACAAATTTCAGAGCGAGTGAATATACTCTTTATAGACGATACAAAAATAATAATTACCTTATTTGTGTGCGTACATAATGTGAAGATAAGAAACAGTAGGTAATAAATAACACATGGAGTCTCTCAAGGTCGTGATTAGGACCGCAAGTATTAAATCTACACAGATATTTTCTATTAAGTGAATTTGGAAGCATTAAATAAATTGTAACTGTATTTGTTGTTATAAAATGAAGATTTTATTAATAAATAAAGTTAATTTACAAAATAAACCGTGACAATAAAATGATATGATGAATTTCATAAGATAAATGAATAATAACTGCCAAGTGTGCGTGCAAAATGTCGCGACGTGAGATGCGTGTTGAACGCGTGATGGAGTATCCACCGCCGCCGCCCAGCAAATGTGCTAAGGTAAGGTATTTCCAGTAAATGAATTAAAAAGCTTTCAGTCTACTTAAATTATTGCGGCAGATGATAATATCGATTTGTAATAAGCCTTCGACTCAATGAAAGTGCAGTCGATCTTAATTGATCCAACATTTAATTTATTCACAATTTAAGGTACGTGGAAACCACGTGAAATCATATTACCAACATACGTTAATGGGAAGTTAACATGTAATCAAAGAATCTAGTTTCTATAGGTCTAGAGTCTTAATTCATACTATTTATGGAAAAAAACACAAGTCAGTCAGCCAGACTAGTCGAGAAGTTTCACTTTATTGTATAGTAGTGACCTGCCCTAGATTCGCCCGAATAAACTCATTATGTTGATCCGATAGCTACTAAACTCCTAACTAAATCACCTAGGCCTACCTGAATTCCTAAAAAATTTATCGAAATCGGTCCAACAGTTTTGGTGTCTATAGGGATCGTACATACAGCATTGCCTATTATCTATATAGAAGATAGACTAGAAGAAGTTGCACACACAAAATAATGTTATTACTGTGCTTTGGGAGACTTCAAAACTAAAATCAATCTTTACGATGACCATGACGGAATTGGAACTCAGAAACTTGTGGAATAAGACATAAATAACGCCAATGATAGAATATAAAGTAAAGTTCGAACGAATCCTGCTTATTAGTAAAAATATATAGAGCTGAATGTTATAATAAATCAGCAACTTCAATCTGTCATCAATTCCTTGAATAATCTCTGAACACCCATTGGCAGTTCATTAATAGAAAACAAATGAATGTTCCTCGGGTTTGTTTTGGTCTTGACAAATGAATTTACGCTTTTATTAGCTTGGTATGATGTATTGTTTGTTTGTTCATACAAATTATCTTTGAAGGTGATTTTGAAACCCCTCCAGACGTTGGATTAATTTAAAACGTTGCACACAATCTAGGACCGATGACAATGCCATAACTTTGATATAGTTTCTGTCATTATCCTTACCAGGATTTGCAATTTAACGCCATCTATGTGTTATAATTTATAAAACAATGGATACCATATTACATAAAATAACTTAGCGGGTTTTTTAGTTTTTAAAACTACAAATTATTTTTAATAGTTACTCATAACGAATTTTATTTAGCAGAATTCTCTCTTCTTCTCTAAAGATTAAAATTTCCATTTTTTGACATCGGAGGCAGAATAACTATGAATTAAATGTATATTAAGTACGTATTAAAAGTCCTAGTCTTGTGACCTGAATATCTTGATAGTCTAAGCATAATGACATATTATAATAAGATACGACTCAGGTGCTGTACTACACGTGGAAGCTGTGCTCGCTGGTGTTCTCGCACTTCGTGATGATCAGCTTGGTGGTGGCCTACTGCATCCTTGGCGCTGTCACCTTCGAGCGGCTCGAGGCACAGCACGAGAGAGAGGTGAGACTGTAGTAGTTACTCTTTACGTTGCAGTTATACCAAACCATGACTTGAATTCCTAAACATGGGGCTCTTTTGTACACAGGGGTTTCTAGAAGATTTGTTAGGCTACATAAAAAGATGCTACTGTAAAGTTGCGTATACACTTTCCAGGTGAAGATGAACATCTCGCAGATCCGCAGCAACACGACGCAAAGCATCTGGCACATGACGCGCACCGTGCCGCTGCTCAACCAGACCAACTGGACATGTGATGTCGTTGACATGCTCAAGGTATATACAATGTAAATTCAACGTGACGCTGCACTGCCAGACTATATACCGTGACCATATGCGTACGAAGCAATTTGATTCTTCCTTAATTGTGCATACGCCAAAGAATTGGATCGAGTTGCGAGCGTCGATGTTTCCCTCAAATTATGAAGTGGTTACATTCAAGAGAATATCGAATAACATGGTTAGACTTCAAAGTCACTTAACATACTGTGCGATTTTAGTCTTTCCCTAGTTTATTCATTATGAAAAAAAGCGTATTTTTGCCAGGATTTCGAGAATGCAATTTTGCTGGAGATGAAGGTGCGCGGCTGGGACGGCAACGAGAGCACCGACCACATCCAGTGGACCTTCACCGGCGCGCTCTTCTACAGCATCATCGTGATAACCACCATAGGTGAGTATCTTTACATGAACAGTGACAACGATTTTGCTTACACCTTCTTTTACTTCCTCTTCTTCTGGGCAAGTCGGCAGATGTACCTCCGACAGCGTGGACAGCAACTCCTGCGTGAGGGCAATGCGCTAATTAGCCCTTATGAGTAAGTGCGTAAAATGTCGGACTTGTACAGACTACAACATGACACCTTATGTTTATCTAATGTAGTAGAGTTAACCTCGCCATAGTTACCTTCTCGTACACGTCTTCCACGGATTACATACCTACAACTTTTAATAGTGGTAGAGCCCGCAACAACAACATTTGTTGCTTGAATGGGCCGGCTCGACCGGTAAATACCACGACATCATAGAAAACAGGGGTGAAGTGGACGTACTCTGCGTTTCGTCTGGGGGAAGAGCACCCTATTAAGCCTCATCTCAGTGCTCTTCCCCTTCCCACAAATTCCTCATAAGGATAGGATGGGAATGGGAAAAGGATTGGACGGGGAGGGAGTTAGCGGGAAGAAGGAAATATCCTTTTTCGTGTCTATACCTCCTCTGCCCATTGAAGGTAGGCAACGCATCTGCAACACGTTTGCCTGTTGCGGATGTCTATGGGTAGCGCTCACTTAACATCAGGTGATCAGCTTGCTCCTTTGCCACCTACTTCCATAAAACAAACTGGTGCATATTATCAGAAGTCGGTTAATAAATTTCAACTATATTTCTGGTTAAAAGTTAGTAACGTAAAGCTGGATATTTCAAATATCTTTTGTTAGGAGTTGCCAAGTAGCTTGCATGAATAGCACGTCCTTGCAACCAAGTGAAGTGAATATTAGTTATTACACTTATATTGAACTCACTTCTTGGTACTTTACATCGTAAAGTATTTCCGAAGAGCTCTCGGATCGTAAATGGTATTTGTTGATACAACACAGGCTTTGAATACTGCACGATGGGTGCCAGTAGAGTTTTTTTAAATTTATTTTTGTCTTCAGTCTTCATTCACAGAAGACAGGCGTTAAGTAGAAATATTCTGCGTTTCGTCTGATGACTGAGTTGTGGGAGGAGTTTCTAATATGGAAGAAATAGGAAGGGGAAGAGGATTTGACGGATTAAGCGATGGACAGGAAATATCCTTTTTTTGTTTATCCCTTTTTTCTGTCCATTAAAAGAAGGCAACGCATCTGCAATCTCTTTGTACATGCTTGTAGGTTACTTAATATCGGGGAAACAGCTTGCTCGTTTTCCATGTTTTGGTATAAAAAATATAAATAATCAGTTAAAGTGGGAACCATCACTGATCAAAATCCACGAATTGATATATTTTCATTAAGTTTAGCAAATTTCTCTCTAAATTCCTTAAAACAATTTATTAGAGGAGCCAAGGGCGAGTTCGTATCGAAGAAACTCGTAGACGCAGTACGGGAACAGTGAGAGGTTGGAAGTTCGCCAACTTCTGTCGACGTACGTCAAAATTTTTATATCCACGCCAGCGATACGCTTTATTTTTAAAATAATTGGACTTATTAAATAAACTTTACTACTTACGCCTACAAAATGTTATTTGATGGCATTCTACTATTGAACGCTATTCCACCAACTTTCTTCATTTCACATGAAAGCTTTGTGGAATTATTTATTATTTACAAATGCTTGTTTGGCCTAAACTAGCTACTATATATATATATATATATATATATATATATATATATATTTGTGACGGGTGTATGTATGTTCCCTATAGACTATTGAAAGATTTCTTGATTTTATCGAAATTGGTCCAGCGGTTTTCGATAATTTTTCAGGACAGTTTCAGATTGGCCTAGTGTATGATCCTGTTAAATTTGGTAGCGATGGGATCAACATAATTAGTGCTACCTGGGCGAAGCCGGGGCGGTTCACTAGTTCATTAATACATAAAAAGCTTAGCTTAAAGCGCTTTTAATTCAAAAGGCAGAGATTACATATTTCCATCTCTGCCATTTATATGTTAAAAAAATATATAGCCTATGTAAAAGTTTTTTTTAAATTCTTTTATTATTGTGTTTATGGTTGCTAGATGAATAAAACATGATGTGAAATCTTAAAATTTATTAAATTACGTCTATGTTTTACACTGCATATTTATTTCGGTAGTTTTTTGTTGCGGACTAGTGTCACAATTTTCGTGCTAAACCTCTCTGTCCGGGAATCGTAAATGTATCGCGCTACTCATTTTAACATTAATCAGCTTACACTTTAGTATTAAAATATTTCTTAATCGAATTAAGGTTCTATTGGTGAAATTATTTACATTAAAGCACTCCTATGAGACCGCCATTAGTATGCAGTCATGTTAATAAAAAAAATAACAAATAAAGCTAACACTTACTAAAGATATATCCTGTATGGACCGATAACACCTGTCGGTCCACCGGGGCCGACTAGCACAGGCCGTCTGGCTCCCGGCTTCGGTGTCTGCATATAAGCGGGACCGATTATACCAGTCTGTCCTCCAAGGCCGACCAAGATAGGCCTGCGCGGCCCGATGATGCCAGAGGGACCACCGGGACCGACGAGAATCGGTCGCTGATTGTACTCCGGTCCAATAATACCGGTCGGGCCTCCAGGACCGACGAGGATCGGCCTCTGAGCAGATTGACTCGGGCGCAAATCTTGATGCAAGTTGTAAGGAATAGGGCTGCCTTCGAAATTCTGCCCAACGGGATTTGGTACTCCAAGTCTTTCATCGTTGATCACTAAAGGTTTTGGATTTTGACCTGACGGGCCGATTCTGTAGGGTCCTATAACTCCCGTGGGTCCCTCCGGGCCGGTGAGCACCGGTCTCTTGTTTGCGTTGTCGGGCGGTGTGTAGTTTGGTTTGGGAGCCATGTGAGTTCCGGCGCGATGCAGTGCGTTGGGACTGCCGGAGCCGATAAGTACGGGCCTGTTGAGCTGCGGCGTGGGGATGTTTTTCCGAATTGGTAGGAGCGGGCCGAGACGTGTTCTGGTGGGGGAGGGCTGCGCGCGGTACATGTCGAGGGCGGCGAGCAGCATGGCGTCAGGCGCGCGGCCGGGTCCGTACTTCCCGGTGCCGGTGAGCACGGAGTCGGGCGGCGGCGGGAAGGGGCCGCTGTTCTGCGCGCGTCCTGGTAGTAACATGGGCCGCTCGTCCACAAGCTCGTTGAAGTACTCTGCCCGGTTGATAGCTGTTACATATTTTCTATCCAATTTAGGAATCAAGGAAAGTTAAATGTTTCACCAGACAACTACCCCATTTGCATACGTTTTGAATAAAGGCAATTTATTTGAAACCGTTGAGAAGTTATTATTACAAATCATAAAAAAGAATATTTCCTTGTTAAATAAATGAATCAAGAATTAACCTACCAGAAGATGAGATATCGATTGAATTGAATACATTCTTGACTGACTCCAAGGATCATTTTGAAAGTCAAAACAACATAATCTTTATATCTCTGTACAGGATATTATCCCCCCACCTGTTATTTGATCAGGACCTATGTTTTACATTGTTAAATCACAAGTGATACAAGATCAAATAACAGATGAGGGGATACATTTCTTATGCTATTTGTTTTGTGGCTGAAATTTCATTGTTTGCTGGAGGAGGCATCCTCCTAGCCTGAGCCTCTGTAATAACTTAGTTCGATGGCACCCTCCGTAGGGGAGCCTTGGCTCAGACTGTTACTTTATTATTATAACCGTATTGGATTTCTTATGCAGTGTTTTAGACCGTATGTAGCTTATTTATTTTGTTTTGTTGGCCAGCTGTATCGGCCTCTTTACCCTGAATATTGTATCAATCGACGATATTATAAGCAACGGTTGTAAATAGTTACCGGAAGGACTGTAGTCACTGAAGCAGCAGAGTTTCATGTTCGGACCGCAGACACGCTGGAAATGAATATCGGACTCTGTAGCGTATTTATACAAAAGATACCTTTATGGAAAACCTTCCGTGGACTGACCTTCGCTCTGCGTTGTCTTTGATATGTAAAATCGTATTTTTTAATATAGCGCCATCTAACAATCACATGAGATACCAGTAAGTTAGCCGTTGACAACGCTGCAATAATGCAAATACCTATCAAAAGATGGCGCTTATTAATTATTTACAAAAAATACGTTTTTATGGACAATATTAAATTTATTTCCTTAGGATGTACTTTAAAACATCTACAAAAACAACAGATATACTAAAATATATCTTAATGAAATAGTGTTTCACTGGCTGCGGAGTTCTATGATTCAAAAATCCAGTAGTCAGGGTTACGTAGAGAGGAGCTTTCTCTAGAGAGGACTCTGAAATTACCGTTTTTTATATCACATCGTTTAGTGAGACCTCTTATTTATTTTAAATTAAATTTATATTTGCAATATCGATAAAATTGTGTCTGTTGTAGAATTTAGGCAATACGTATCTGTTAGTCGAAATAAATCTTATGTAACGTGTCCTCTTAAACTTACCGCATTGGTCAGACGTTGCACGCAGTCCCTCTTTTGTCTGCACATGCAACGATCCAGGGAGTCCAGTGTGCCGTCCGACTCGACCCTGAGGGAAAGGAAGGGGTTCAAACACGGCGCACTAAAATTAGTGTCATATCATGACTATCCACATAAGTTAGAATTTTTGTAAACAAACAAACGTAATTTACCATTAATGGCGGCCATTACACTTTTTATACTTTCATCGGAAATATTGTAATTTTGTGAAAATCGGGAGGTAAAGTGAAGTGAAATTGTGTAATATGGATAGGTAATATTTTGAGGTTATACGAAAAAAAATTGTTTCTCGTAAATATTTTGTAATTTACGAATTTTAACATAAAAGGTGAAACCTTTGTTTACAATAATTACATCTTGATTTGTAATAGACTATACTTTCCACTTGTATATGTTGATACATGGAATGGGCACCAGCAGTGTGGGAGCACCCTTCTTCCAAATGGAACAATAACCTTGAGAGGAAGTTAGGAAGTCACTGGATGTAGTACGCGGACCACGTACTGTGGAAGGCATCAGGGAAGGCAGTATGTCCAGTAGTGGACCGATACAGCCTTATGATACAATTTGATTGGTAACAAACATACAAACAAACAATCTACATTCCTGTTTTTATTTAGGCGCTGCTGGTGCGGCGATATTTTAATAGTTTAGGAAACCGTCTACTACTATCAAATTCGCTATTTATCTATCATCGTACACCATCTCAAATAAATAAATCCCGTACCCCAGAGGGGTAGGCAGAGATCATGCATTCCTGGCACACGTCTCTCGCTTCTTCTACATTCATACATCTACCCATACATAGTCGGTTATGGGTGCTACTTATATCAGCCTTTTTTAATAAGCCACTTATTTCATCAATATAAGTTCTTCTAGGGCGTCCCCTACCAACACTACCACTTGCTTTTGCAACATAAATCTGTTTTGTTACTCTCTCTTCATTCATCTTTTCAACATGCCCGAACCACCGAAGCATACCTTTCTCAGTTCGAGTCACAACGTCCACTTTTAAGTCACATTCTTCTCTTACAACGCTATTTTTAATCCTATCATTTAAAGTCACTCCTAACATACTTCTCAAGGATCGCATCTCAACGGCATTAACATCTCAAAAAAAGGGTAATTAATTTATTTTTTTAATTAATAAAAGACGATTTCTTGTGTTAATCCCTATTCACTTACACTGGTTTCTCGTATATTTGTTTATCAGCGGACTTGAAGAGATAGGTTACTTGTTGACTCTTCTGTGGAGGTTTGACCGCGTCGTTGTAGTGACCGGCGCCCGGCTGGTAGTAGAAGTTCTGTGACGCCGCTTGGTCGATGAAGTCATTGGGTACTGCATTATTGGGAATGTTTCCTCTGAAATTACAAATAAATCCCTGTATGCGACGCTCACCTTGAGTCGAATTTGGGGCTTGTTAGGTCAATGAAATTATCTTTACTGCTTGAGGAAAAAGGCGTTATTTAAAATCTGATCTCATGTACATATATCCAGAAATATATTGCCTGCAAATTCATGGGGTCAGCACAGCATGATTGTAGTCCATACTGTATAGGTTCTGGCTACAGTTCTTACGGCCGGTCGCCTTCCTGACGCCAACCATCCTCGGGAATATATTATTATTAACTTTTTGATTTAAGCTTCACTTTTATCAAAAGAAACGGAACAATGTTGATCTTAGCGTCTTTGTAATAAAATATAATACGATTAAGAATTAAAATTCCTTACTTGGTTACCGTTCTTGGAATCAATGTGATTTAAATAAATCCCTTTCATTAAATAAAAATTATATATAATAAATAATAATAAATCAGTCTTTTCTAGAATGTTCCCCACTGCAGGGACACAGGCACCCTCTTCGAGAGAGGGAATGAGCCGTAATCCACCACGCTGGTCCAGTGCGGGTTGCTGGATGTCACATGTCTTCGAATTTGGTGGTTCTAAGAACATGCCGGTTTCCTCACGATGTTTTCCTTCACCGTTTTTGGAGTAGTGGTGATGAAATACACAAAGTAAAGCGCCTGTACCTTACAGTACGTAAGTCGGGGCTTAAACCGCTGAGCCACCACACAGAACACAATAATCATTGTGTTTTGCAAGACGCCAGTTCAATTATGAAGTATTGCGAGAAATTTCGTAGCTCACTGACAACGAGTTAGCGTTAAGTTAAGCGAAGAGAAGCGAAGCGAAAATGTGAGTCATTCGTAAGATTTAATGGAGTTCTTATAATGTTAATAAATCAAAAGTTTCTTAATTCCATTTCGAGCCGGTTTCAAATTAAAGACCCTGACACACGAATGTAGCAATCGTCGATTGGGCCCGGCTATTGCCCGGTAAATTGGGTATTCCCCAATCGTAGACGTAAGTTGCATGACCGAGCACAGAAAATAATGTCTCTAATTAGTACAGGCCCGAGGTTTATACACTTTTTTTAAAGTTGCAACTGCAGTGATACATTTTACGGTCCTTATTGGTACTTGACATTGTTTGACCCCAAGTTATATGATTATACCTAATATAGTCCATGGAATTGTAGTTAAATGATTGCTTTTGTTGATTAATTAATTATAATAATAACAGCCTTAACACTGCGGGATGTCAATGCGCCAGTGGTGTAAGCAGAGAGTGATATACCATTTTTTTTTTTTACGACAGGGAGTAATGCATTGCGCATACCACCACATTATGTGGGACTCTCCTCCTCCTTGGGGGGGGGGGGAGGCATACCCACTAAAAAACCCTGTCGGTGGTCTTCTCTGCTTTTGTTGCGGGTGCCACGGGCGCACTAAAGTGTTTCACCGCGACGGAGAGTGATATACCAAACGCAACAGAAGATAATATTTGTGTCACATCAACAACACTAGTCTCTCATACTGACACTTAAATCAACGTTGAAAAGGAATATGAAGCAACAGCTATCGCCAATATTGTGTAAACTTACACCAATGAAATATACCATCATCATCTGGATGAGAAAATGTTACTAACCAAGGAATTTCACGGTTTTTCCAATAAATATCTGTTAAACAATGACTATAATACGATGATGGCGTTCAAAAGTTAATAAGGTCATAGAATAGGATGTGATTGCGTAAGTTTGACCTCAAGATGTTAACTGGGTGCTATTGTATCGAATAGAACAATACTGGTCATAACAATGTAATTTTCGTGTCTAGATTTCAAGGTTTCGAAAGCGTCCGTTAGAAGTTGCGTGAAGTCAATTTTGGCGTGTAAAATAATTACAGTAATGATGAGTAGGACCTTAGACAGCATAAATTATTGTGGGAGCTTGAAATACAATACAATTTTATTGGCGAGTTTCTCAAGCCGAATGGCCAAGGACTGAATAGATAGGAAACCAAATGTCTGACTCTTGATTTGTTTTCCGCTCTTTGTTTAAACTCTGGTATTTGTAGTATAGTTGGAAGCATAATTGTTTTAATTTAGAGCAACAATATGCATTGCACAAAAATGTATATGAAATGTTATTTTCTAGTACATGTGTAGAGAGAGAGAAAGGTACTGTGTACATGCTTTTGTAGTTGTAGGGAATGCCTTTGGTTCGCAGTGACATACATATAGTCTATTCTTTATTCGTTAATTCCTTACTCCTTACATGGGTAGATGCAATGACTTACCTGTTGGGTAGGAAGTTCTGATTACTGTTGACGGGTGGGTCGCCAAACTTGACTTTGGTGTCGATGCGAGCAGACCGCGCCGTTTTTTCCGGAAAGCGCCATTTCTCCGCCGAGCATACAGCTATTAAGGTGACCCACCAGTAAACACTACCTGTAACATATATAACATATATCTTTTGTATATGATTGTGCTCATGCAATCACTTAAACTCAACTTGTACAGCTTTGTGCGTATGTGATTTACCCTCTTTTGAATTCACTTGATGACAAAACAATCTTCCGTTTCTTAAACTGATGCTATTTCAATGCTTTGTATATTATATGAGTGAAGTGATTCATTCAGATGATCACCAAGAGCCTAAGGAATACCAACGTGAAGTAAAGATTTCAGTACTTTTACTTTTCGTGCTAAATATTTCTGGAAAGTTCTTGTTAGTTTTGCCGGGCGACCAAAACACTTCTTATCTTGTATTGACTTCTCATTAAAATCAAACTGAATTGTTGCCATACAAGAATTTTGTTTTAATCACTTAAAACAAAATCTGACGGTCACTTATTCTTTCTTTGCATATACAAGTTATTGAGGAAAATAATGATATAATTCCTTGTCTGTATGCAAATTTTTCATAGTCTCGACCTAGAGCAACAAACCTTGTCAATCGACATTTATTTGCAATGTGGTGGGCGTTTGTATCAAATTTTAATGCAAATTTTGAAGGTCATTTTACATTATATGGTGTGTTAAGGATTATCTTTGACCTAAATAATAAAGTTGTTTTGTTATACGTTAGAATAATTGTATAAAATATAATATAAGATTTAATAAACCACAGGTCATCGCAAAAGAACACCGCTTCCTACCCAGGATGATACGCGAGGCTATTAAAATTAAAAACACATCCTCATTTCAATAGGGACGATGGCCAGGTACTACCACCGGCTTGGGATCCCGTGGTTGATCAAATTAAATCTTAAACCAAGCATACAACTGCAAGACCTCAAGATACACTTAGTTAATTCTGCATAGATAGGAGCAGAAGTAATTGATTCAATTACTAGGGTACTTCGCCAGCACCTTTTGGCATTGGGACGTCGGTCCTCCTCACCCCAGTGTGACCATGGGCGCTTTAAAGTACTCGAAACGCCGGGAATCATAAAACATAAAATAAGCGTTATAAAATCCGTAAAATTAGATTTATTTCAACGTGTAGTATTTCAATTTAAATCATTATACAAGGTAATGTACTTTGATACCAACGGTAAAGATAAAGGTAAGATTGTGGTCAAATATTGGTACATCTATTATAAAAAAGTTCAGTGACATTAAACGTAACGAAATAGCGTAATGTTACGCGACAAATATCGAAATTACAACACCGAGCGCAACCGATTTAATACATTTCAATCCACTAGCGCTGTGAAACAAATCTAGGTTAGACATTGATAAAGTTTGCATTGCTTAAAATGTTATATAATCAAGTTACTGTAGTTAACTTAAGTTTTTTTATCAAGTTTCAATGCTTAAAATTAGAATAAGGCGAAGGGAGTACTTGTAAGACCAGATTACTGACATATTATATTATATAATATTGTATAGTTCAAATAAATAAATATTACCCGAAGAGCATGTATGCGTATTTGTATGGATGTGGAATGAAGCTAAAATGGTGTGCCAGGATCGCGCCAGATGGAAATCCATGATGTCTGCGTACCCCTCTCCGTTACGGGCGTAATATAAATTAAAACAACCAAATAATTTTGGCTTTATTAACCGACTTCAAAAGGTTGTCAATTCGTCTGTATGTTTTTTTTATAAGTTTTCCAATTTCAATCGTGTCCTAAGGTTTAATTATCTTCAATTCTAATTTGAACTTTAAGGTAATAACGCAAGTAAAATATCAATAAGTCACAACTTAATGATTTGACAGGAACTGTCCAGAAAGGACATATCAAATCGTAAATTATTCCTTCAGTTCATAATATTCCTAGTAAGATCATAAGCTGATTTCAGAATCGGAAACACATATTTTATTTTATTTTAGAGGGTTTGGAGAACCAACAGCTTTACATTTAAATCAAACAAAATCTTAACAGTAAGGTCACAACAATTCAGCCATATAAAGGTTCTCGCCAATAGAAAACATAATAATTTAAATCATAAAAGGGAAAAAATACACACAATATACAAACAATAATAAAAAAAACGAAATAGTAAGCCAAGAAAGAATAGAAACAACAATGCTATGCCATGATTGGCTACAATATATCGTAACAATTATCATGGCACAAAAAATTTCCGACTTATCACCTGCCTTGCCGAAATGATACTGGTGTAAAACAAGTCAAGTTCATGATGCTTGTTGAAGCTAAAACCTGCCCGCCATAGGAATGTGTATGTGTATATATATATGTAGGAAAAGAATGGAAGTATGGCTGTGTGTACGTATAAGTAACGTGTAATTTTTAACCCGTGATCTCCAAATGTCTTTGAATCACGCGCCTAAGTGTAACTAATAGTGAATATACACGATATATTAAGTTATCGCTTGGTTACCTTAGCAACAAGTATGCGGTGACCGTGACCTCAGAGTGACGTTACATCACGCGGCGTATTATCGAAGATTGTGAGAAGTGAAATGATAACGTATTATGTATATCGATGGTTCCCTTATTCGACTTTTAGTCAAAATTACTCATCAAAGAGCTATTGTGGTTGGGCTCAACGTTTCCATGGTTGTTGGTTGGATGGATGGATTGTTGTAGTGTTGTAGTGTGTAAAAGACCCCGACGAGAGACAGGGTTGAAAATTATTTCAAAGTGTTACAATTATTCCTATATCTGTATCACAATTGTGAAAATAAAAGGTTCGCAGCTAGTTGCAAATAATTGTGTAGTAAGCTAGGTAGGCAAAGGTTGTTTTTTTAACTTGTTTGTAGATATCATTTATTGGGAGATGATAGAAGATTTAAAGGTATAAAAGGCAAAAATCTTTACGATTATTATTAGTTCTATTGCCGTTTGGAAAACCAGTGGCAGTAGTGACTCAGCGGGAGCAGTGGTGGCTCAGCAGTTTAGGCCCCGTCTTACGTACTGTAGGTTGCGGGTTCGAACCCAGGCAGGCGCTTTACTTTGTGTAATTTATTTCATCACTATTACTCCAAAAACGGTGAAGGAAAACATCTTGAGGAAACTGGCATGTTCTTAGAATCATCGAATTCAAAGACATGTCAGATTATTGGAAAACCCTGAGTATATTTTTAAACATTCTCAGGGACATATACATAAATGTGGGAGTGTCTGAGTATGTCACATATCTTGAGTTCACGGTAATCGAGTCTTTGTTTGTAGAGTGAGTGAAGTTGGTGTGTGAATTTTGAAAAATGTTATTTGATATTACGACACTAAAACTATTCATTCAATCACAAGGAATTTTTGAAAAACAATGGGTTACGTATTTCTTACAAATTCTATTCTGCGGAGCATGGCTATACACGTTTATGTTTAACGTTCTTAGGATTGATTAGTGACTAAAGGCGATGTTATCTCTTACTAGCAATTCCCAGCACGCGTTGCAATGCCGCGTAAAGTAGAAAAATCTCGCAAATTGTTTTAATAACTTAAAAAAATCAAGTTCCATTCCGTTGTTGATATTTAACAAATAGATGGCGTTAAATAACAAAATCGTGATTTTTTTGCGAGAAGGTGGCAAACGAGCAAACGCATCGCCTGATGTTAAGTGAGCGTTGCCCATAGACATCCGCAACAGGCACATGTGTTGCAGATGCGTTGCCTACCTTTAATGGACAAAGGACATAGACAGGAAGGGAGTTGTTTGGGAAAGGGAAATATCCTTTATATTTCCCTTTCCCAAACAACTCCCTCCTCGTCCAATCCTCTTCCCCTTCCCGTCCTATCATTATGAGGAAAGGGTGGGAAGGGGAAGAGGACTGAAATTAGGACTCCGGCACGTCACTCATCAGACGAAACGCAGAGTACTTCTACTTCATGTTGTCTGTGAGGTCGTGGTATTTCACCGGTCGAGCCGGCCAATTCGGCAACAGATGTTGTTGTTGCGGGCTCTACCACTATAAATAATAGGACAAACTAATAAGAGTTATTCAGATAATATCCGTATTTGTTTTTTTTTAATAAATAATGAATAAACTAGTGCTGACCACGATTCAAGCTGACTTATATGTATTATCACCAATTTTTACTTTTGTTAGCGTTTATAATATATGTTCCTTTTTTAACTGTTGTGGGGTAGGCACATACAGGTACTATATGTTTTTCAATGATGTCATTAGAATTATATGCGCTAACGCGCGTAGCTCGATGGGGTAGGTAGAGATCAATGATTTTCATTTGGCGTGATCCTGGTATACTGCGCTGCTTGTGATATTCTACGCATACATTCTCGGTTACGGATACTCCGAAATCGCCCGTCTATATCACTATGGACTATGTAAGTTCTGTTGGGACGTCTCCTGCCAACGAGTTCCCGTACTTTTGCATTATAAATTTGTCTAGTGACAATCAAATTAATAGTGAGAAGCCATCATTTTACACAGGCAACGTAAAATATTACAGTCGGTTTAGTCTCTTACATCTAACCCAGGACTTCCGGTATATCACTTGGCGAAGTACGCTAACTGCTGAGCAATCAGGTGGTCTAGAAAAGTTCGTTTTTTTGAGACACAAGTTGATGAAGAGAATTTCCGTTTGCGGATCGAAAAACAAAGCGGGTGTATTAATTTGGCGGAGCCATGTTGTGCCGTGGGACATAACAAGACGCCACAGATCGTGGGACTTTCCCGGATTTGTTGTAAACACACGACGCGACTGCGATCTGCGTCGGAGTTTAGATGAGGGATCTTTAGAGAATTTTAAGAGGCACCTTTTATATTATTAAAGTAAACTTAACAAAAATTCTTGACAGTACAAATTTAAAAGAGATATCTCACTTAGCTCCCTGTATGTGGGTTAACCCTCGGTACGCTAACCCTCCTCTAGAAGGAAGGAGGGATAATATCATTGCTGTATAGATTGAATAATTATCATTGTTTATGTTATTAGGAGAATGAAACACACCCCCACCCTTACCAAGTCACACATGGGACTGTGTACACCGTCCGTTCCTCAGCATTTTTAATTTAATATGTATTGCAAACTTCTATAATGGCTTTGTAATTCTTGTCCATATGATAAACGACCTGTAGATTTTGTAAAATGAATTAATAAGTCATGTTATTCCTGCGCGAATTGAACAGATACCGTCTGGTTAAGTACAATTTCTATTTGAGATTTATAGTTGGGCAAAATCTTGCAAATCGCGTGAGAGGCTACGGTTGTGTTCCAAAAGGAGATCACCCCCGTGGGTCGAAAGCTGGGTCCGCCCTCTCTAAACAAATTGTACAGTGTACCTTAAACAATTAGACTACCGCTTCATAATGACGTTGATTACGTAGAATAAATGATTGTATTCGTTGTACAACCGCAATAAAATTTCAAAGCAATACAAAGTTAACAGACGCGTTCGGAATGCCAAAGCGCGAGGAAAATGTTGTTGTTTTGTGACACGGGCTCAGGCTTGTAATCGATCTCGGAATTTGAGACCACTATAACAAATTCTTGCAGTTTATTGTTATTAGTGCCTTATAACAATACTGTACCGACAAAAAGTCTATATCCTTCCTCGGGGTCCGTACCGAATCGCCTTTATATCGGTTTGTTTAGTAGTTGACGCGAAAGTGTATACCGCCCTTTAGTATGTCACTAATCTGGTTGATATAAGTTCTTGGACGTTACAATGTCTGTTTTAAATTAAGTAAAATTAAAATGTATTTATGTATATTTTTTTATATAGTAGGAGGTGGGAAACGAGCAAGATTCACCTAGTGATCGCTACCCATAGGCAGCAACAACCTATTGGGTTGCAGATGCAGATGGGTAGAATTTACGCATTAATGGATAGAAGGCATAGGCAAAAAAAGGATATTTCCTTTTTAAAACCATCTTCAAATCCTTTTTCACTTTGCATAATTCCCTTATCAGAAAATGTTGGGGAGAGGAAGTGGAAAATAATAATCGATATTGGGTGTGTATGTGGGAGTATATGGAAAAAGGTAAAATTTTGTTAATCCGTAACCGACGAGCTTGTATGCGAAGATGTATGTATTTAGAAGCGAGAGAGGTATGCCATCGCGCCAAATGGAAATTCATAACATCTGCCTACTCCTCTGGATTACGGTGAGCGCATATTTATTTATAGTAATTAACGAGGTCGGGTGACCCACCTAGTGTACCATATGCGGTTCACTTTTTTTACCTATCGTACTTACACAATTACCCTCACAATAGAATTGGTTATTTTTTTTCAACAATTGTTATTGAAAGAATTGATTGGTGACCAGCCGTAAAATGTACTAATAAACGACGTCCAAGGAGAACTTATATCGACCAGATTAGTGACATACTAAAGAAGGGCGGTATAAGGAGTACCCGTAACCGACGAGCTTGTATGCGTAGATGTATGGATGTAGAAGCGAGAGAGGTGTGCCAGGATCGCGCTAAATGGAAATCCATTATCTCTGCCTACCCCTCTGGGTTACGGGCGTGAGTACATATTTATTTATTTATTAATCACTGGATTTAATCTAGTTTACAATAGAATAAAAAATTATATATATAAAAATTTCATTGGATTCAAAGCGTAAAGAAATATTTAATTTTATTAACTAATTGTATAAAATATGTTTGCAAATGTAAGTATGTAAGTCTGTTGAATGGTTTCACAATGATACTTCAAGGCACTCTGAGGCAACGCTACCTTTTTGGAAAAGACCAGGCCATGTCGAAGTAGCCAATTAGTTTCAGCTTGTCTTAAAGCAATAAATGTATATTTTGATTCAAAGCCGTTAATTTTTTTGTCATAGTATGACATTTATAGGTTATAATATTATAATTTAAATGTAATATGAAACAATTATGTGAAACATTCAAAATTTAAATCTTAATATTAACATTTTAATGCAACGAATATCATTAAGAGAAAAAATTATTTTATTTTTATATTACTTTAAATTAATTAAAATACATCACGCAATTAATATAGAAATAAATAAAATACTAACCGTAAAACATTTTTCAAAAAATAAAGCACAGTTCACACACAAACTTATACGGACGACGCTGACGGAATGCCCGCGCAACCGCTACTGCCGCCGCCGCGCACAATCCTCCGGTATTACTCGGCCCTGGTGACTCTGAGATTATAACTTCCTTACAGATCACATCACCATTTAACAAATACCTATAAAACTACACACTATTCATACATTTACCATTATGGTCCAAGAAATACAATTGATTTATTGTTGGCGTTATTGTACTCGTGTCATTTAAAAGAAACCGATTAAATACGATTAATCACCGAGATTTGATCCCAATTAGTACGGTCCAGTATGCCTCCTACAACTCTGCTCTCTCATTTTACCATATAATTGGCTTTACAATTTAGGTCACAACTCTTTTAACTCACACTTTCCCGGACATCGTTATTTCTGTTTTAATATTATAATAGAGAATTTGATTGTTAATTGCTTAACAACTCAACCTATCATAATGAAATTGCATATACTTTGTTAGGGCTACAGAAACTGGGCTTGATCCCGAAACAGTGGTAGAGCCCGCTACAATATGTTGCACGAAATGAAATACAACGACCTCACAGAAAATAGGAGTGAATTAGAGATTAGTACTCTGCGTTTCGCCTTAAGAACGAGGTGTCGGATTCCTAATTTCAATCCTCTTCCCCTTCCCAACTTTTCCTCATAAGGATAGAATGGGAACGGGAATAGGATTGAACGGGGAGGGGGGTTAGCATTTTTTTTAGAGTTGAGCATAACGCCATCTAGGTGTAAAATTTAAACACCAAATTGACAATTCAAAGTAATTGTGGTAATAAAATTTTTGCTTTATTATGAAATGTCTGATGTGGTTCGGAATCAAGCAATTATCTCAAGTCTGGTTGTAAAATGTCGCCTCGGGTGTTTACACCCGTTTTAGGTTTTAGGCTTGGGCCTAGGCCAAAAGCACTTCAGTTTCGTAAGATATGTCACCTCTATACTCATGTCTATGCATTTATTTATATTCTGTTAATCTATTCAATTGCATCATGATGCAAATGATGTTTAAGCGTGTAGTAAGGCGCGTAGTTATTGAGGTATTCAACTTTAATTGATCGCATTAACAAATTTCTTTATATAAATTTACACAAAATATTTATGTACAGATTTTAAAATTTAAAATTTAGTAAAAATATCGTCACTTCATCCTTTCAATGGACAACAAAGAGATTTGTTGATTACGTACATATTTACTTTGTAAATATAATTTTGTAATGATTGACGTTAAAAATTAAATAAAAAAATGAACAATAAGAAGAATTTAATTCATTTATTTTTTTTTGTTTTTGAATTATGAAGAACCAACATCATTTTTTAATTTAAAAGATGTAAAATTTAGCAGGTTTTGCTTTCTTGACTAACATATTTATTAAAATTAACAAAATGTACAAACATTGCATCGGCCGGGAATCGAACCCGGGCCGCCCGCGTGGCAGGCGAGCATTCTACCACTGAACCACCGATGCTTATGACATATACTTGAAATTAAGTCATAATTCCAACATGAATGACGTCACATCAAATAGCGAAAGTGGAATAGCCTGTCATCATATTGATATAACGGGCGAGGAATTTGACCCAAAGAGCTAGTCGTGACGTAAGAGCTCCACATTGAGCGGTCACAGTTGGTTGGTTACAGTGATTTCTCAACTGTAACATAATATATCTTGTTCAGAGTGTATACGTAACATTTTTAATTTTGTAATCTATTAATTTACCAGTAAACCGTTGCAGCAATGTTTAATATACAGTTTGGAAAGCATGAGAGCCATTGCTTAGTACAATAAAAAGAATATGCGCTCTCGCCCGTAACTCGGGGTAGGCAGGCACAGATCATGGATTTCCATTTGGCGCACTAGCACACCTCTGTGTCTTCATATCGCCCTTCTTTAGTATGTCACTAATCTATCTTTAGCATCTAACTAACTAACTGAAATGAATGAAAGTTTATATTACTGGTGAGCCAGTACTCTAAAGGATCACACCAAAAATATCCTTGAAGTTCTCCCGGCTTGTACAATAACCAACCAACAATAACCAACCAACAATAACCAACCAACAATAACCAACCAACAATAACCAACCAACAATAACCAACCAACAATAACCAACCAACAATAACCAACCAACAATAACCAACCAACAATAACCAACCAACAATAACCAACCAACAATAACCAACCAACAATAACCAACCAATAATAACCAACCAACAATAACCAACCAACAATAACCAACCAACAATAACCAACCAACAATAACCAACCAACAATAACCAACCAACAATAACCAACCAACAATAACCCAAAGAAAAACAAATTGATGTATTATTTAATTTTTAATAATAAATTTTACAAATCGCTTTAAAAATAAGTTTAAATTTATATTATATGTATATTTATGACAAAAAATACCTAAGATCTATTTTGAAAAAATATAAGCTGGGTAATGATTTTGTTTCGTTTAGGGTATGGACACATTGCCCCCAAAACGCAGACAGGTAAAGTGGTGACCATCTTCTACGCCATCCTCGGCATCCCCCTGATGCTGCTCTGCCTATCGAACATCGGAGATGTGATGGCGTCATCATTCAGGTAACCGATGTTCACATACTAAACTGTATTTACTAGTAGTAGTAGTGTAAGCGTCTAATCTAACGTAACATTAAGCAAAACATAATAATTATTTAATAAGATATAATCTTGAATACATTACGATGTAAATAAGAATAAATAAACGAATACTTATAAAATAATTGAAATTTTCCGCAAACATAATAAATAAGAAAATAATAATAATAATATGATAATAATATTATATTATTTATAATAAACATTATATTATACGATTTAAAAATATATTTTTGAAAAGCGCCTTCTTGTAAATGTATAGCAATATACGCTACAATTAACATTTGCTATTCTATTCTTACATCATTTACATAAATTATAAATATATATCCGCTCACTTAAAGAAGGGTGTTAGACTTGTGGGCCTGTCTGACTGGCCCCTTTCAGTGTTCTTTTTCAATGACTTTGTGGACTTCCAATGGTAATATAGATCCATGGAAACTACAATAAAAATAACAATTGTAGGTTTTTGTACTGGCGAGTCTGCTGCTATGTTTGCACGAGGCCGCCAAAACGAAGTCGCCGACACCACCATCCCTCATCAAGGTAAGATCACTTTGATACTAAAAATAGTTTTAATCTATGATCACCTCCTAATCAAATTACATATATTGATACAAATGTAAGAAAACCTGAAAACGCCTAATATTTTTGTTGATAATTCATGTGACACATTTTGCTATTTCTATTGGACAGGCGCTCGATGCGCGCGAGTCGTCGCCGGCGTCCCGTGGAGCGCGCGCACTCCGACACCGACTTCAGGTCAGACTGTTGCTCAATATATTCTCAATATGAGTAATACAAGTGGAATAATAATTGTATGTTACAAGCAGGTACCGTGACAGCGGCTACAGCAGCGGTAGAATGAAGCGCAATCGCCCGCCGTCTGCGACTCTGCCCTCGCGTACTCGCTCACAACCGCCGCCGCTAAGAGCACAAGGTACAACATATCACAACTGGTACAACAAAGGTACAATTTTGGTCCAAAATCCTAGCCATATGGTAGTATTGATCATTTCATGAAGTGTCCGATTATTTCATGGAATGGTCGTATTTCATGAAAACGACCCAAGCAGCTCATCTAATGCTAAGTGATTACTACTCGCAGATATCAGATAAAATGCGGGTGTTGTGCTTACCTTTATGTCAAGTTGTCGGCATGTCATTTAGAGAAAACACAAAAGAAGAACAAACATCTGTACTTTTATGTCTGTCTTCTGTGACGTCGTCTTCCAAAGTCGAGCCAGTCCATTCCTGTAACGGCTACTGTAGGAGCTCCACAGTAGCCGTTGCAGGAATGCACTGGCTGCTACTGTTGTGGCGTTAGCTTAAGTTAGTTCAAGCGCTCTTCAGGGAGTAACTTATGGGCGAGAATCTTTTCTTACATCTTTATTTCTCTTTTATTTTCTAGGTCGGGACTTGGAGGCAGGAGACCGCTCGCCGGCGCGCTACGACCGATACAATCGCGATGCTTATCAAGTAGACGTCGGTGAGGAGTAACTTATGAAAAGAATCTCATATAGCTCATCTGTGATTGGTTTTACAACTTGACAGCAGGAGTTCGACATTATCGAAATAATTATCGTTAAGTTAACCTGAAAACGCCTCATATTTTTGTTGATAATTCATGTGACACATTTACATATAACATTTTGCTATTGTTTTGGGGCAGGCGCGCGCATCAGTCAGTCTTTAAAAAAACTATTTGTTTTTACGTATTATTTTACAGAGAGATTCCCGAAAATCTCACTGCCACTACAAGATTTGCAAGCGGCGTTAAGAGATCTGGAAGATCATCAGGTTAAAATAAATTCTAAAACAGAATTGCGAAGTAAATCTCTACCGCGACCGGTGAAGGCAGAGTTTGGGGCAAGAAGAGACTTGGATGATCAGCGTCATTATGATTTGAATGATAGTAATGATGTGTATGAGATGCACGACCTCCACGACGTCGACTATGAGAACTTTAAAGAAAGAAGAGCATTAGAACGAGAGAGACGAAAGGAGATTGAGGAATACAGTTACCGCGACCGAGGATATGATCCAGAGGATGAGGATTACGAAGCCGAACGCCCGAGGGTCAGAAGGACTGGCTATGATCGAAGGTGCGCTATATTTCCTTACTTGTCATTTTCGATTATGTATTAGGAATGATTATTTCAAGCAAATTCGGCCTGTTGATAAATCACTTGATTGATCCTCACCGAAAGCTGTTTCAACTTTTCGTATTTCCCATCACAGGAAGTGTTTCTACAAAACTTATTGGTAAACAAAACAATTAATGGTAAGTTTTTCATTAATGATTTATTTTTGAATCTTGTAATTGAGTTGAGTGAGCCCGCAACAACATCTGTTGCACAAATGGGTCGGCTCGACCGGTGAAATACCACGACCGCACAGAAAACAGGCGTGAAGTAGAAGTACTCTGCGTTTCGTCTGATGGGTGAGGTGCCGGAGGCCTAATCAGTCCCCTTCCCACCCGTTTCTCACAATGGGCAACGCATCTGTAACACATTCGCATGTCTATGGGTAGCGCTCACTTTACATCAGGTGGTCCGCTTGCTCGTTTGCCAACTTCTCACATTAAAAAAAACTTTTTGGAAACAAAACAATTTATTTTACCATTACTTTGATGAACCAACTGTTGTCATCGTTTGTGAGGTTAGTCCTGTTCCGATGTATCAAAGATCTTTTAAGAGAAAAAACTTACTTTAAAGTCCACATCGTATCACGTATAAAGTATTCTATATCGTCATTCAATATCCCAAACTAAGCAGATCTTATGCTATGGAAACCAGATCACTGATATACAACATATACTACTTGTCTTTTGTAAATACATACTTAAATAGATAATGACACCCAGACTCAGGACAAACAGACATGTTCATGCACTCAAATGTCTGTCCTAGGTGGGAATCGAACCCACGACCTGCGGCGTGAAAAGCAAGCATATAACAAACCACGCCAACGGGCCCGTCAATCATTTAAAGTCTAATTTAGGATGGATCGCGGCCGTTCAGAGTATTATGAACGAGACATTGAAGATTACGACCTAGAGATACGGCGAGACCGGCGCGCGCGCAGTGCAGTTTATAACTGCGACAGACGACGGGAGGCTAGTGAACGCTGGAGGGAAGATCGATGGGCAGCCGAAGACCATCGAACCTTTGACGAAAGACGCGCTGGGCCAAGGCGTTTGCGCAGGCTGTACACTGTCGACGATAGTGGAAGACCACGCAATGGATATGTAAGTAAAAGTAAAACTGGAATTAAGCCAACGAGCTAATTGTTGACAACACTTACACTACGATTGGAATGTTTTTGTGATCAATATTTATAATATGTAATTGAGGTAACAAGGTTAATGAAAGTTATTTGATAATACCGATGTAGATAATACGGTGTGACTTAAAACACGTGTAATATTATACACGAGGTTGCCAGGAGTTGATCACAAGAAGTATAAAGTTTCTAATAGAATTCAAGGTATCATGGTACGGGAGCCCAAGTGGTCGAGTCATCCTCAAGTTAAGTACCCTACACCACAAATAATTATCCATGTGGAGCCGCGCTTAGGGTAGCCCATTTAACATGTAAAAAAACGATCGGACCCTGCTCCCGTACTACAAGTTAACATTATAATTGTATGTCATGTCATTAAAATGTCTACACTAAAAATACAGAACCTTTACTTAAAATATACAATCCATATGCTATGTTCTTTTATATTAAAGATGGGTTTGCACTGCCGAAACATTTACATTCCATCGAAACAAACGCTCTGGTGACGCAAATCTTCCACAAGTCAGTTATTTTAGTTAGTAAGGAAGGTATCTATCAGCTCTGTGATAAATTTTTACCTAATCAATCATCAATGAGTTACAAAAATTATAGTGACTGTATCAATATTAGACACATCCATTATAAATATAATGGCTAAATCAACTTTGCTTTTACACGTTACTATATTCGACTAATTCTAAAGTTAGATTTACTAAGTAATCGAAATAATGGATTATACTTTTATAATTATGGTCAAAAATTGTAATATAAAATAATAATAATAATAAATCAGCCTTTTCTAGTATGTTCCCCACTGCAGGGATACAGGCCTCCTCTCCGAGAGAGGGAATGAGCCGTAATCCACCACGCTGGCCCGGTGCGGGTTGGTGGATGTCACATGTCTTCGAATTTGTTGGTTCTAAGAACATGCCGGTTTCCTCACGATGTTTTCCTTCACCGTTTTTGGAGCAGTGATGATGAAATAAATTACACAAAGTAAAGCGCCTCCCTGGGTCCGAACCCGCAACCTACAGTACGTAAGTCGGGGCCTTAACCGCTGAGCCACCACTGCTCTTATATCAAATGCATCATTTTTCAGACGCCGTCGCCGGAACGAGATGATTGGAGCGACGAGCTGCCCCCAGTGCGCCGCAGACCTCCTTCAGGTACCTTATCGTAATCGTATTTAAAGCTCATAACTTGATTGTTTGTCATAGCAGATGTGTGTCAAATTATTCTGAATTTATTTATTTCGTAGGATTTTAATATTGTTTCTTTGTTAATTTTACACAAATGTCTCAGAAAAAAAACCCTCATTTATTGATAAAGATTGTACGATGCTACAAACGAGACAATAGTTAGAGCTGGATTGCTACAGAATATACTGAATTCCGGTTAGCGTTACGTAGTGTATAGTAACGGCGAACCTGACGACAAACGATGCGCATGACGACAGCCCTCGCAACATTAGACAGTCTCGGCAACGGAATTGTCTTTGGTCACACTGGTAAAACAAGACTAAAGTACATCAAATTATTCCCGTCAGACAGGCAGCCGGTCGTAAAACCTGTAGCCAAAACCTATACATGTTACGTTTATACTGTACCGACCTCACGTGAGTGGGAAAAGGATACGGGATAGGATGATTTACAATTTGATATCCCGTTGTTTTTTAATTATTTTGAAATACAGAATCTTTTTTCTGTATTTTTTTTAATGTAATGTGATCGTTTCAGCTTGGGGTTCTCGTCAGTCGGACTTGTACGCTGCGGGGCCGGTGTCCACAGTACCTAGAGATGAAGTAAGTTCTCCATTATTTACACACATCTTTTGTTACATATGCAAAGCCATACATATCCAATCAATTTATAATGTCTTTATCGTAAACTTATTCTTAGTTTTTTTGTGTATTTACCGAAAATGAAATATATTAAAACTTTAAAACATGCTTTGTAGGTCTCTTGTTAAGATTAACCTCACAAGTATTTTTATAAATATTAGAATGGCGCAAATGTTGGCAAAGGACCAAGCGGTTTGACCACTATACGCATCTGTAACAAGTAAATGAGTTACAGATGCTTTGCCTAGTTTTAATGAACCTTTAAAAAACATAAAGACGAATTGATAACCTATTGTTGATTAGCGGATCGAACCCACATTATCTTTTGCTATCCGATCCCTAAAACGTTCCGATTAATTTATGCATTAAGTCTCAAATACTGGAGCGGATCTCATGGGATAACTACGGTGTACAAACACGGAATGCATCTACGGTGTGAACTTTCTCACACGCGTCTGAATAGTTTTACTTCGCCACCAAAAATATGAAACTCGTAACTTGAGAACATAAATCATCTTGTTAAATTAGTGCAATAATATTTATTAAATGTGATTATAGTCCAGTGGCTGGTTGGCGGACTTAGGATGGTCTGGGGTTCGAATCGTATTCTCCAGAGTTATTAGGCTATATAAATGTTAAATGCTAAAAAAATGTATTCAAATCATAGTCCCACAGATTTTTTTAACTCATCTTCTACAAAAAAATTATTGACAAACTTTTTGATAATAAAAAATTTAAATCTATTCTCGTTCTAAGTTCGATTGATACGAAAACATCGTGAGGAAACCGGCTTGTTCTTAGAACCATCAAATTCGAAGACATGTGACGTTCACCAACCTGCACTGGGTCAGCGTGGTGGATTACGGCTCATTACCTCTCTCGGAGAAGAGGCCTATGTCCCTACAGTAGGAAACATTCTAAAAAAGGCCTATTTATTATTATTATTAGGTGAATGTTTCTCCTCTAAATAACATAAATAAAAAGCTGTCAATTTGATCCGATTTCAGATAAAGCCTGTGCCGATCTGGCTGTGTGTGTTCCTGGTAGCGTCCTACATAGTCGCCGGCACGTTCCTGTTCAAGCGGTGGGAGGGATGGGCCTACCTCGACGCGGCATACTTCTGTTTCATTACCCTCACCACCATCGGCTTCGGGGATTTTGTTCCAGCTCAGGTGAGGAAGGTGGCTAATAATGAAACATGATTTGGTGAAGGTAGGTGGTTCTTAAATTGATGTCAAACTTTAATTCACCGGGTATGTACTTAAGTACTCGGCTCGATGTACCACACCAGTCAGACGATACGCGTCATCTAAACTTTTGATATGTTTGTTTGACGAGTGAGTCGAAGTCGAAAGATGGTGGACAGTACTGGTACTCTTCTTAATATAAAAAAGCAACAAAGAGAGAGACTAGATGCAGTGTCTTCCGGATTTCCACACCTCACCGGCCTCTCATTCAATTGATGTTTGTGTGATGAAATTTGGTGTCGTTAATAAATTTATTTGCATCAGGGTCGAGAAGGAGAGGCGGCAGATGCAGTGCACTCCATCGCTCTGTGCTCACTGTATCTGCTGTTCGGGATAGCTCTCCTGGCCATGTCCTTCAACCTCGTGCAGGAAGAGGTCCGCGCAAACGTGGCTGCAGTCGCCACCCGCCTCGGCATCATCAAGCCTCGTGACCCTCCGGACCAAGATTACTGACCACCATCGCTTCTTCTGATCCATACGATATAGCCTATAAAACCGCGTTACATAGGAGCAGGGTTTGAGACCTTTTAAAACTAAGATGTTCACGTGTCAGCCAGTGTGTTCTTCAGTCGGCAAAATTTAAGTTTAAGAAACTCCCACTTTGAGTTTCGCCTCGTGCTCTCAATGTATAAACAGACAGTAAGGATTTAAGCCAAGAAGTAACAATTTCGACAGCGCTGCCAAAAATGTCTGCACGACGACGACTTGGATTGGATGCTGGATTGATTAGGGCTAAGGAATTTTTTCTTGTAAATTTTATACACAATTGGCTAATCTTGAAAAGCAATAATAGATGGTTTAATCTTCTATTTGGCTTGCGAGAGTTGCACAAAAATGACCGAAGAATTGAAAGAATAATTGCATATAATAATTACTTTACTTTACTAGTCATAATAATTGTGTCAATTACTTTCTTAAATTAGTTAAATTGATTACAATTCATAGGTATATAGGTAAAATCGATTTGGTAACGGTTAAATTGTACTATAACATCAGTTATTTACCGCGTTCGTTTTGTAAATAATAAAATTGTTGTGTATTCATTTTGTATTTTATTCAGATTGACATGTGTGTAAATATTCTTTAACTCCCAGTGGGTTCCGAGATTCCTGTGAACTTGTACAGTTGTTCTCCAGTGTAAGTAGCAACTTGTATGTATAATTTATTCGTTAATATCGCCTAAAACAAGCAATAATTGTCATAAGATGTATCAAATAAACAGTTCTCTTACGTTTTTTACTTAGCTAGACTAGACTGAACTTTGCTTTGTGTCGTCATCTGACAAAGTAACATCGTCTTTTATTCAGTAGATATTTAGTACTCGAATGAAGACATCTAGCGTTTTATCACAGTAATCAAAGGTTTCAGTAATTTAGTTTAATTTATCATCTACTAGTGATCTGCCCCGGCTTCGCCCGGGTAGCCGTTTCCGAATCTATACGGAACATCGTCTTTTACATATGTAGATATGCACTCATAAAAAAAACGTAAACAACGGGAACCGTACATTTATCTTACGTATTTAATCTATTTATCCGGGATAAAAAATAGCCTGTGTGCTATTCCAGATTATAATCTATCCCTGTACCAAATTTCATCCAGATCCGTTCAGCCGTTTTCAGTGAAGGAGTAACAAACATCCATACATCTACACATATGTATAAGCAAACGTCAAAGTAGCTAGATTTTTAGATTTTTTGACAAACATTTTTTTTATATTTCGTAATTTTTTTTCATAAATAGTATCCTATGTTACCTCTAATACCTCCAAGAATATGTGTACAAAGTTTCATGATGATTGATTCAGTAGTTTTCGCGTGAAAGCGTAACAAACAAACTTACATTCACATTTATAATATTAGTAGGGATTGACGGAAATGGCGCTTTAAACGTAACGTCTTTTTAGATGATATTTGCATTTTCACTTGTTAGAAAACCATTGTTTACTAATTTATAAGTTAGAGTTAAAATTATGGATTCTCCTACGAGAACAGTCATTTTCCTCATTAACATAACAATGTAAATAATAATAACATGTAACGTAATATATAAGAAGTTATCTGGCATGAAAACACAAGCGATAAGATGTTTGTACCATTGATCGTAATAAGAAACGTGAGCTTATCTCCGATTAGGATAAATTCAAGTTTCCTGAATTTTATCAAATTCGCTAAATATTAATTAGCATTGTAAATATGGCTTATCGTTATTATTTTGATAATATGTTTGTAAAATTAATTCGTTTCGTACATTTTTCATGTGGCCGCGGTGCCACTTCGTTCGGTTAGTCGATAGAAAACTAAAATGTCAAACGTGAAGGTGGAATCAGGAGGGGAGAGGCAAGGAGTGGACCTGGATAAGATCCTGGTGGAAGAGGTCGGCCAGTTCGGCCGGTATCAGATCGTGACGCTCCTCCTCGCAGCCCTACCCGTCATCTTTTCGGCATTTGCAGCGGGAGAATATATTTTTACGACTTCTAGAATTCCCACGAGGTAAATTAGTTCTTTAGTTTAGTATGTAAAGCATACTCCGTATAGCCTCTTTGGCTACTGGTATTGCAATAAACATTCATTT
The DNA here is from genome assembly GCA_029849275.1 of Papilio elwesi. Lineage (NCBI taxonomy): Eukaryota > Metazoa > Arthropoda > Insecta > Lepidoptera > Papilionidae > Papilio > Papilio elwesi. The sequence goes on from CM056697.1 coordinate 11,017,204, forward strand.
TTTATGGGAGAAGGTGGTCATCGAGCAACCGGTTCACCCGATATCAAGTGATCGTCACCCAAAGGCGTCTCATAATGAGTTGCAGATGCGTTTCCTGCCTTCAATGGCCGGAGGAGGGGATAGACAGGATAATGGATATCTTCTTTTCCTGTTTATCCCTTCCCAGTTCATTCCTCTACCCCCTTTCATCCTAGCCTTATTAGAAAAGCATGGAAAGAGGATATTAGGTATTAGGCACTTCATTCTGCAGACGAAACGCAGAATACTCCTACTTGATACCTATCTTCTGTGAGGCCGTGGAATTTCACGGATCGAGTCGGCCCATTTGTGCGACAGACATTGTTGTAGGCTCTACCTCTCCCTATCTACTGTCAATTGTTCTTGACTTTCAAATATGGGTAGTGAATGATCATTTATGTTCATACCACTAGGGTTATATTCAGAGAAATACATTTGTGTGTGCCACAACTTCAAAATTAGGTGTAAAATTAATATATCGCGATTGTCTGTATTTCAGTCTGTATGGCAGTCTCCAATTATTTGTGAAACGTCTTTTTTTCATACATTCGGCATAATTTTAATTGAAATAATATCACGTTTTCATCAAGTTTTATATTTACAGCTGTGGAAATTATGTACGAGGAATTCGTGTCAGAAAATATCAATGTCCCGTTACCAGTTTAATTCAAATAAAGGGTCGTTGTCATTAAAGGATCAATTAGCTAGCTGTCAAATGTTCGATCTGGTGACATTCGAGTTGCTAAAACCATGATCATGTAGGCATAGTATGGATGTAGAAGAAGCGAGAGAGGTGTGCCATTATCGGGCCAAATGGTAATCCTACGCCGCAGTATTCGGGGTGTCAGTCCAATCAGTCCGAAGCCAATCAATCTTTTTGCATTATGAATATTTAAGCAGAAGAATTTTTTTCTTGTTTATTAAATTGTACAATTTAAAAAACGGAACACATTTGCTGAATGCATTATGAGAAACAATTAATTAGGAACGTAATGTGAAAGCTTAGATGTGACAAACACAAGTGAGTTACAACGTCCTGTCTACAGTTATCGCATGTATATTGTGCCGTTCTTTGATAATTTGCTACGCCTCAAATCGACTTTAATACCCATTTATCCGTTAGATAACTTATCAGTTGAAACCGGTGTTAATATTTTATAATATTATTAATTTTGTCCTTGCATAGCCCTATCATAACACCAAACGAGGATTTCTGTGCCGATTAAAATAAATCAAACTACATCTATACCTTAACGCCTGTGACGTTGAGAGGTACGTAGAAATATAGATTTTGACCTGACGAGTAAAAGAAACGATACCCTTAGTATATTTGCCAGTACTTAATAGACAGATCATTCATTAATATTTTTACATCGATACCCAGGTGCTTGATCCCACAATGCGACGGTCCGAATCCGGTATTCGCTCCCGATTGGGTTCTGAACGCTATCCCTGGGACCAGTACTAGTAGCTTCGACAACTGCGCGCGGTTCTCCAACAGCAGCCAGAGTAGCAGCGTGTCCGGGGTCTGCCCCGCCGCCTGGTTTGACACGACCCGCACTGAGGAGTGCCAGGCGTACGTGTACGAGAACACGGATAGCGTGGTTTATGATGTAAGTTCGTGCTTTTTAGATTCACTTAATTTTATTGTTTACATTATATCCTGGTGACTCAGAATAGCACAATTTTGAAATGTAAAACAGCAAAATCTCTGACGCTGACAAAATACCACAACTTCACAGAATACTTCAACTGTCGAATATTAGTACAATACTCCGCCTACTCCTGTGAGTGGTGTCCGTAGACCTAATCTCTTGTTGTTCCTCTTCTCTATTTATGCATCCCCTCCATTATACATAAAAGCTCAGGACCAGTATTCCTTCAAGAGGTTGTAGAAATTTATGAACCATTCGAACAGTTTGCCTCCAGTTTCTATGTCTTTTTGAACAGGATTTTATATTGTACGATTATATTTCCAGTTCGAACTTGCGTGCGACGAATGGAAGCGTTCTCAGATCGGTTCTATCCGTACAATCGGCACTCTACTGGTGCTTCCCATCACCGGCTACATCTCAGATCGCTGGGGCCGCCGTGTTGCGCTTACCATCAACGCCTTCAACACCGGCTGGATCGGTCTCGTCCGGTCTTTCGTTAACTCCTACGAGTGGTTCCTGGCCCTTGAAGTTATTGAGTCCACGGTTGGCGCCGGCGCATACTCGTCCTGTTACATTTTAGGTTAGTCTATCACCACTATGCATAATTAGTCCTTCTTCTACTTTGGTTCTTAGCATGAAGAGTTTTTTTATTAAAACTTTCGTCAGACATTATTAATAAAATGGCTTTACTCACGTGCGATGCGGGACGCGACCGCAAATTAATCCCACCCATCCTGAAGAAGGACCTCCGACAGGTCCGAAACTTGTCGGTACAAAACACCGAGAAAACGCAAACGTGAGTCAAGCCGTTTTATAAAAAGGTTATAGATTGGTATATTCAAGATGACATATAGTTTAGTATTTTGCTATGACATGACAGTACAATCTTGAAATTTACCAGTTAGTGATAGTTATGACTATGTTAGGCTATCTAGCATATTGAAAAAAAAACTTATGTTCTTAGGACGTAAAAATATAGTATTCCTTTGACAATTAAGTTCATTCTCATAAAGCACACCTAATGAATATGCAATAACTTTAAAAGGGATTCAGATGAATATTTTGATTAATGACCCGTCCCAGTTTCGCACACACGTTCATCCCCCCCACTTAAGGTAGATTAATTTATATCTGTACTGTATTTCGTTTTACTTTCAGTAACGGAGCTCGTGGGACCAAAGTACCGAGTCGTAGCTGGAGCTACAATGTCAACGATGTTTGCCCTCGGTCAAGTAATTCTCGGCTTCATAGCTTGGGGAGTACATCCGTGGAGAACGCTCACGCAGGTCCTGTATGCCCCGCAACTTCTCGTAGTGTCCTACTTCTGGATCTTGTCGGAATCCGTCCGTTGGCTCATGTCGAAAGGAAGATACGAAGAATCCGAGGCGATCCTCAAAAAGGTTGCCAAAAGAAACAAAAAAGAAATATCAGAAAAATCTTTGGAAAGTCTACGAGCAACAGCCGAAGCGGAGAGACTAATGGAAAAGCCTAAGGAACCCTGGTTGCTGATATTGGTTTTGAAGTCTCGTGTCATATTGTCCCGTTGTATCGTGTCTCCTGTGTGGTGGGTCACTAACACTTTCGTGTACTACGGCATGTCCATAAATGCGGTTAATTTATCCGGGAACCGATACCTGAACTACGTAGCGGTGTCAGCAGTGGAAATCCCCGGCTACTGGACAGCTATCCTCCTGCTCGACCGAATAGGAAGAAAGCCGGTGCTCATTATAGGATATTGGCTGTGCGCAGCTTGTCAGTTTGGATTTGCCTTCATACCTGGCGGTATGTACACACATTAACCACTCTACGCTATTGTATCCAGGGCATTTCTGATGCCTTTGCTGATCATTACTTGTCTACATCCTATTAGACATTTTTATATTGACTGTAAATTTCAACAAATTCCAGATAATGAGGGTCTATCTATGGCGCTGTATTTGATCGGAAAGTTCAGCATTGCGATGGTGATGACGTCAGTGTACGTGTACACGATGGAGCTGTACCCCACCAAGTACCGGCACAGCCTGCTCGCTTTCTCTTCTATGGTGGGCCGCCTCGGATCCATCACTGCGCCTCTGACACCAGCTCTTGTAAGTACAGTTTGAATAAAGACGAACTAGATGTCAGTCTTAACAAAGTACTTGGTATCATTTGTGTTGTTTCCTGTAAATAATAAGTGGGAGAGTTCCTTTTGGACGGGCCGGTTGGCGTGGTTTGTAAGGTACTTGCTTTTCATGCCGCAGTCGACTTTAAATGACTTAAATTAACCGATATTAGGTCAATGCATCATTTGCCAATAATTTATACCCTAAACAAATTTAAGAAGACAATCATTAGTTTTTTTTTGTTATAAAATTGAGTTGCGCCACGCCGCAGGTCGTGGGTTCGATTCCCACCTAGGACAGACATTTGAGTGCATGAACATATCTGTTTGTCCTGAGTCTGGGTGTAATTATCTATTTAAGTATGTATTTACAAAAGACGAGTAGTATATGTAGTGTATCAGTTATCTGGTTGCCATAGCACAAAAGCTTTGCTTAGTTTGGGATCAGATGGCAGTGTGTAAATTTGTCTTAGGATATTATTATTATTATTATTATTTCTGCTCTATGTAGTTGTCATGTCTCTTTTCTTATCTATCTTTTTTCTCTTTTGCTCATTGTAGCCAGTATTCCTCCAATTATCTTAATTGTTTGTTCATAATTACGGATGGTGGAGGCAAACTAACATTGTTGGTAATTTTCTTTTTATTCTCCAAATGATTATTATCCCCATGTTCAGTAATCTGGTTTCTACTTATTATTTATTAATTGTTATTAATACGTTAAGAACATCTTCAATTAGGTCTAGTCTATTAAAAACTGTTATTAATTTTACAACCCTGATAGATTCCGTCGTTGCAACATTTACATACCGTCGTAGTTCTTGATTAGTAAAATGCTTGGGCGAAAATCTAAGCTACAGGGTAAGTCACACCGACAGAAGTGGACACACAACAGGCGAGAAGAATTTACAAAAAAATTATCAACAAAAATGTTCTCTTGTCACTTAACAATAAGGTTCAAGAATAATAAATGAAGAACGTTCCTTGAAATTTGAATTAGTCATATTTTTGAAGTAAAATTGATATCTGTGTGGCAGGCATTGGAAGTATGGGAGAGCTTACCTTCCGTGCTGTTCGGAGCGTTTGCGCTGGTGTCTGGCCTGCTCATCTTCACCACGCCGGAGACGCTGGGCACCAAGATGCCCGACACCATGGAGGAGGCGGAACAGCTCGGCAAAAAACGCAAAACAGATCTTTGAGTTCTCTCTAAATAAATCTAGATTTTAACATACTTCGTATTTTTTTATACCTTTTCATTTCTTTTTCCTCAAATAAATTATAGCGAAATAAAGCTTGTATGTCTGTCTGTATGTTTTGTGGCGAAGCACCGGGAGCCGACTTACTTCCTGACGCAGCTTCTCACAGGGCACGGCAGTTTCGGCCGTTACTTGTGCGTGGCTGTGGGAATTGAGTCGGAACCCGGATGCCACCACTGTGCGACCGGCGACGTGGACACGGCCGAGCACACGCTCGCCGTGTGCACGGGCTGGGACGCCCAACGTGCCACGCTCACTGGCGCGATTGGGCGAGATTTGTCGCTGCCGGCCGTCATACGATCGATGGTCGGTAGCGAACGGAGCTGGGCCGCCGTCGCCTCGTTTGCACACGAGGTGATGGCGGCCAAAAGAGCGGCCCTGCGGGAACGCGAACGTGCCAGCGAAACCTTGCCTACCCGCAGGGCCCCAACGAGGGGCCGCCGGCGTGCGAGATACGCCGCGGCCCTACAGCCGTAGCGCGACGGGTCGGGGGACCTGTCGCGCTGAACGTGGCGGATGGCCCCCTTCTTGTGTTCCGAGGGGGGCAGCATCATAGGGTGATGGGAGGGGCTTAACATCTGACCCCTCCCTACACGAGTTGAGCCCCTACCAAGGGGCTACCCTAGCCGGGTCGTGGATAAACTTACGTAGATGCCACGGCCCGGTCGGGCGAAGGAGAACACCGCGGGGTTTAGTGGGTAGTCCGGCCCAAATTTAAGGCCGGGAGTCCCATACGAAGTCATCCCTGCTGCCCCCGCAGCACGGACGGCGAAGTGCATAAATGCATTCCCAGCGTAAACAAAAAAAAAGTCTCTATGTCTTGTGATAACAGAAGGAGGTAAACATCCTTAGCAAGCTTAAAAGGAGCTTAAGACTATCGCTATAAACAATCAACAGATTAATAACTTGTATGAAAGAACATTATGTGTATGGACAGCAGATCTGTGCCATAACATTATGCATATTATATTTACATCTGTTGCTCGAATTGGCCGGCTCGACCGGTGAAATACCATGACCTCACAGAAAACAGACGTGAGAAGTACTCTGCGTTGCGTCTGAAGAGTGAGGTGCCGGAGTTCTAAGGTGCTAATTTCAGTTCTCTTCCCCTTCCCACCCTTCCCATTATAAGGATAGGATGGGAACGGGGAGAGACCTGTACGGGGAGGAGGTTAACGGTCTATGCCCTCCTCTGTCCATTAAAGGTAGACAACGCACATACACACACATTTGCTTGTTGCGGATATCTATGGGTAGCGCTCACTTAACATCAGGTGATTGGCTTGCTAGTTTGCCACCAACTACCATTAAAAAAAATACTATTGTAATTGTTAAATTAATAGGCTATGCTACAAGGTCCCGATAAAATCTTATCCTCGTAACGATTGCAAATTATTTGCACTAACTCGATGTCGCACTAATGGCGCTGAACGTTCACTTTTATACCGAACTAGCTATGCCCGTGACTCCGTCCGCGTGGACAGCATTTTTAAGTTTTTAGGCTAACACTTTTTTCGTATTAAAAAGCCTATGTCCTACCTCAGGGTCTGTGTCTGTACTAAATTTCATATCAATTGGTTTAGTAAAAGCGTTAAAGCGTAACATACAGACAGAGTCTCTTTGATTTGTAACATTAGTATGGATTGTCAACTATTACAATTTTAAATCTGATTAAATAGGCATTATACACTTCAATAAATGAATTCAAAAATGAAATTGATAAATTATTAGCATAAGTACTTTAGTGATCTACAAATTTTAGTCACCAACACGAAGAAACAACCTGTAGATGCTGACGGTACATTTATATTAACTTTTGTGTTTATTTTGTTGATTAGCTAACCCATAATCAAATACGTCAGGAATCAAAAAACGTAAATTAAACGCAATAAAATCCATAAAATTAGTTTTATTCTAGAATTCGCGTTAATATAAGAAATCCGATTATTATCACACAACTATAAAACATAATTGTTAGTTAAATACAATTAGAATGAAATGTAAACTGTAGTAATTTAAATAACGTACGTGTTTACGCCTTTTGAATGATATATTTGCCTGCGGTTTCCCGCGCATTCCTTTCTCGGTTTACTTTCTGGAAAATTCGATAAGATGATTGGTGATGGGAAACATGTAAGAATACCATAATTAAGGTTTTATATGTGTCGGGGACTGGCCGAATAGAGAGTGAATTGACGAGTAAAACGTTCGAGCTGTCAGTCACTCTGACACAACTCTAGCGTAACGGCGAACTTGGTAGCGGTCATTACATTACGAAGAGTGACCGCAATCGGGTTGCATGCACCTCACTCATCAGGCTAAACGCAGAATACTTCTACTTCACGCCTGTTTTCTGTGAGGCCGTGGTATTTCACCGGTTGAGCCGGCCAACTAGTGCAACAGGTGTTGTTGCGGACTATACCATTGTTTCAAGATGGCGGTTAACGCGGTTTCAGACGATAGAAACTCGGTTTTATTCTTAGGGGATATCCCCTGACGTAATCCAATCGAAAAATGCGTAGGATTTTATGGAGAGTGAATCCATTATTGGTGCTAAAATTCCTGAACTATAAACCTCCTCCTCCTATTAAATTTCCGCCTATCGAAAATTTTATAGCACTAGACCAGAAGGATTACACAATGACCTGAGTAAATTGTACTTGCTGATAATGTATATCACTCACGGATGTCATAAAGACACATGATTGATGTCAAAATAAATATATAATGTATAAAAAATATAAATAAAGCGAATGTGAGTTTGTTTGTTTGTTTGTTATACTTTCACGCGTAAACTAGTCAACTGATCATGGAATTTTGAACACATATTTTAAGTACCAAGTTATTATACGCGAAATCAACTTACAAAAACTTCCAACGAAGAAACTAAGATACGAATGCGGACAAAGCCGCGGGTAACTGTTAGTAATTAATGAAATAAAAATAGCACACCAGGAAGCCCACGTCTTTTCGTATTTTAATAATTTACAAAATGTCATACTGAAGAACGACTTAATTGATTATTTAAGGTATCACATAAACAAAACGAATTTAACAGGATTTTTTTTTGGTGTAATCTGCTATGTATAAAACTATCAAGCATGTATATCCCGTAAGCATACCCATGGTTGAAGTAGGTACTTCTTGCGAAAGACAATTCTGCTGGGCACCACACGTTATGTTTGGCTATCAAAGCTGCATCGATCGTATTTTATTTAGCTCGGTAAATTGACAATGGTTGTCATTACGCGTATCAATTAATATATTCGTTGTTATCTTAGGTGTTATATGATGCCTTAATAGATCAGAATGCACATCATATCGATTTAGTATTACACGAATTGCCGTCTAATCTAGTCGGCTAAATGACTGTGAAGCAGAAACTTACCCCAAGATCGAGTAGGGTGGAGGACGGGAAGACGCTTGTCCAGAGGGTGGATCTGGACACGATCCTGGTTGATGAGATTGGGCAGTTCGGCTGGTACCAGTTCAGGACTCTGCTGCTGGCCGTGCTCATGGTGATCTTTGCAGCGTGGGCGGCGAGCGAATACGTGTTCACTACGGCCCGGATAAGTACAAGGTACATCAATTAGTTCCCTCATATAATGGAAATAGCATTTATAATTTAATTATTAATTTTCACATGGCTGATACCATGTGAACATTGCTCCTTTGTCTGTCTGATGCTAAACCTATCGTAGAAAAAGGAAAGAGAAGAAAAGGATAAAAAAGCAGAAGGATAAAGAATGGGGTCAGCTGCAACTGCTGAACTGATTGGTCTAAATGGATTTATATATGGGGGTTTAGTCAATGGAATAGGACACTTGTAGTTGGTGACGGCAGTAGATCCAGTAAATTCATAAAAAGACGCTTATTCTTGAGACGTCTCAGAAAGAGCGGCAGTAATGTTTATCGGAAATGGTCTTTGAATCACGTGGAAATTTTGTCATTCATCATAAATACAAAAGACATATTGCTGGACATTGCTTCTTTACAAAGGATCGCCACAATCGGCTTCCATGATCTAGCGGATTCCTGCAACCATGTGGGCGACCCTTCTACTGTAGGCTTTTATTTTTGGCTGTACATTTTAGATGCATGATACCGGAGTGTGAGGGTACCGGCGCCATCGAGTTTTCGCCGCCTTGGATCCTGAATGCGGTGCCAGGCTCTAGCGGTAGTTCCTTCGATGGCTGCCAGCGGTTTGCCAACACGACCCTCGCCCCCCGCGACACCTGTCCCGCTAGCCTTTTCAACAGGGAGAGGGTGGTGGCCTGCGAGGAATTCGTCTATCAGAACACTGACACTGTTGTTTACGATGTGAGCATCTCTTATAAATCGGCCATAATGTTATCATTACCAAATACTTTCTAGAAGCTTGCGCTTTTCTTTCTATTTTAACCAAAGATATAAATGTCTACAGAGATAAAAGACGGGAAAGCTGGAATTTAATTTTAAATTTTCCTTTCGACGTCTGTGGCTTGCAACTTAGTAATTTTTGGCATCCTTGCAAGTTTCAAAATTTTGGCATCCTTAGTTTCAGATTACAAATCAATATTTTATTGTAGGCACAAAGAAATTTCAAAATGGTAACGAAATGGTAGTTTTGGGGTCTAACTATTTTCTATATTTCGTATCTTCTCATGAAATAAGGTACTATACTAATTACTGTTTCTTATTTAAGAGTAGATCTGCCTGTTTAAACTATTTCTGCAATAACAAAACAATATTCATTGTTCTTTTTACTCAAAGAGTTTACTTACGTTACTTTATTAATGCATATTTCCAGTATGGCCTAGCGTGTGACGAATGGAGGCGATCTCTGATCGGTTCGGTGCGCACGTTTGGCACACTCCTGGCACTGCCCATCACCGGCTACGTATCCGACCGCTGGGGCCGGCGCGCGGCTCTCACCATAAATGCCGTCAACACAGCCTGGCTCGGTACCGTCAGATATTGGGCCGGGACCTACATCGGATTCCTAATATCAGAAGTTGCTGAAGCTACCTTCGGGTCTGGTGGATTCTCTTGCGCTTATATTTTGTGTAAGTACTAGCTGTGTACCAAATGTGACGGGAAGAGGGTGTTTTACCGTTCAACTGGGTGGAAAAAGGACGCACATTGACTTATCCATGCAATGCACTAAGTCATACTTTTAAGCTATAAATGGATTAGGGTTGCTGCAAGCATTTGTAAGTTAATTCCTTTTATCTTAACCGGGTGAGTCAACAGTCACAGTCAACTTATTAAACATTTTATTACGCCTAAACACGGTAGGAAAATACTTATATCGTCAGAAAGTTAATAGAAGCAGTTTCACTTCTATTTTAAGTGCAACGCGCTAGAATATCTATAATTTAAGAGTGATTCCATACGTCTGCAAAGTCAAAGAATCTTTCGTGTGTGTTTACAATGTCAGTTTTATCTAATTTAATTTTAATAACATGAAAACATCCGGCCCAATATCTGATGGTGCGGTCAGTTCAGCAGCCTTCACTCGTATCAATTACATTGTTACATTTTCCCTTTCCGGTTAAAATTAATCATGTTTTAGATCAACATGCGGTATCGCATATGTTAAGGATGAATTACTGTAAAGTGTCAATGTAAATTCTGTAATTTCTTATCTCCAGACGCTCGAAACCGGGTTACACTCAAAATGTGTTTTTGATAAAAATAATGTTAATGGTCATCATATAAATAATGCTATCGTACTTGTAGATTACGATCTCTGTGATATGGTCAAATGTAAATATATTAAAAATGTTTTCCTTGTAACCCAAATAGGCCAATTTCGACAATTAGCTATGGAGGAAGGGAGACATATCGAAAAGCTTTAGATTAAGTTCCTTTGGATATTTATTTTATTTCAAACCTAAAACGACTTAGAGTCCTTCAATGAGCGAGCGTACTCCTTCCTTAAAGGCCGGCAACGCGTCTGCATTTTCTCTGTTGTTGCGAATGTTCATGGGCTTGAGTTATCACTTAATATTAGGCGATCCTCAGCTTGTTTGACTTCTTGTACTATAAAAAAACTCGACTATTCGATAATGGTTCAAAATTAGTTACATCGTGACCCCATTTATTAAGTTCTTAAAGGAAATGCGGATTGGTGAGTATTTCTCATCTGGTCTCGTCCAATTTCTGCTAAAAACTATGAATGTATTGTCACTTAGTTCAACTTTGCTGAAGCATTAGTGATTTACGAGATGTTGGTGTCGTTATTCTAGCGCTGAACATATTATTTCTTTCAAACAGTGATGGAGCTAGTGGGACCGAGATTCCGAGTGGCTGCCGGTGCCACTATGAACACATTCTTCTCCATAGGCCAGATAACTATGGGTCTGATAGCGTGGGGTGTCCCTAACTGGAAGAACTTCACTCTCGCCCTGTACGTCCCGCAATTCGTAACCATCTCATATTTCTGGATCATGTCAGAATCTATACGCTGGTACATGAGCAAGGGAAGATACGATGACGCAGAAAAAGTCCTGAAAAAAGTAGCTCGAGTTAATAAGAAACAGCTATCGGAGAAATCATTGCAAGCGATGAAAAAATCTGCTCAAGAAGAGAAAGCACGCCAAGCAACCGAAGAGGCTGAAAGACTTAAAGAACCTTGGCTAATAGTCCTCGTATTTCGTCATAAGAAAATCTTACTTCGTTGCCTAGTATCACCTGTCTGGTGGATCACTAATACATTTATTTATTATGGTATGTCCATAAACTCTGTCAACATGTCGGGCAACCGATACGTGAATTACATAGCGGTGTCGGCAGCTGAGATCCCAGGCTACTGGACAGCTGTGCTGCTAATGGGGAAGATTGGCCGCAAGCCGGTGCTAGCTGGCGCTTTCTGGGTGTGCGCGGCCTGTCAGATTGGATACATCTTTATGCCAGAAGGTGAGTTGGAAGACTATTCCTGGAGACCTGGAATCGTTGTAACTATTATGTTGAATGTTTTAAGTTGGTCACAAATTTAAATGAGTTTAAGCAATATTGAGACAATACCTTTTGCAAATTTTACATCAATGTCTGGGGCTTTATTGTGTTACACTGAATTCTTACGACTGGTGTATGCTTACTAGACGGAATTCAACCATTATTTTTAAATAAACCTACCAATTAAGGACCTAACCTAGAAAATCGGCATTTAAATTATTTTTTATCACACAATTAAACAATTTTGACCGCATGTAATTGTGTAGTGGTAATAAATACCTCCTTAGACAGATTATGTGTAAATGAGATTTATTGAATTTCATTCGATATTTAGATAAATATGTAAATAATTTAAAAAAAGTGTAACAATAACTGATGTACGGTCGGTGTTGATTGAATCTTCCAGATTTCTATGCAGTATCACTAATGCTGTACCTGATCGGCAAGTACAGCATCGCGATGGTGATGACGTCAGTGTACGTGTACACCGCCGAGCTGTACCCCACCAGGTACCGGCACAGCCTGTTCGCGTTCTCCTCCATGATGGGCAGGATCGGTTCCATCATCGCTCCACTCACACCGGCTTTCGTGAGTCATTTTATTATATGTACTTTTTTAATTTACGTGTTTTATTTTAATATTTTAGTCGGGGTACAATTGTGCAAAAAACGCGAATGCTTGAGGTGGTGTGCTTACACAATTGCTAGTACTACATTATTAAAATTAGATATTGAAAACTCTACCGTAATTTACATAAGATAAAGCTCACAATTCTATGCGTTACTGCTTTACTGTCGAGTTGGCCTAATATGCGAATACCATTATCGGACAGTGACGACTGTATCTTGTATTTCACGCATTAAAATTTTTAAAAGCATGTTCTTTTAAAAATTCAATGAGATCTATTGAAGGTAAAAGTCTATTGAGGATGTCCTCAATAGACCTCTTCAGAAGAACAAAATGATATCCTGCTTCCAGGGTGCGGCAGTGTGGGATGACCTACCATTCGTACTGTTCGCCGGCTTCGCGCTCCTGTCGGGCACGCTGGTCCTGATCACACCGGAGACGCTCGGCAGCAAGCTGCCGGACACCATGGAGGAGGCGGAGCAGATCGGCAAGAAGATGCAATCGACGTGACACGATGACTATTGTATTGTTAGATAATTTAGGTTGAATAATAGATATTAATTTTTTTTATACCCCGCTTTGGAGATCCTTCACTACAGAAACCGCGAAAAGATTTCTGATGACTCAACGATACTTGGTCTACTAGTATATCTTTCTGTGGACATATTCTTTCAAGTTTGGTAGAATTTAAGCTTTTATTTTTGGTAGAAAGAGGTAAATGAGTGCTGCTAATATAATGAGTGCCGACTCAGCAGCATCAGTAAAAATCACATGATTGCAGATGTGTTGCCAGACGAAGATACGATGGATAGAAGAAAGGCGGCAAAAGGGGATGGGTAGGCGTACGATACCTCACTCATTAGACGTTATGAAGTATATAAAAACTTCTAATGGTCATTTAAATGAGTTGTGGTTACCAGGAGGTTCACCTAAAGAACATAATGATAGTTTAAGACCAGCCAGAGGCGTAATTTTATGTTTCAACTGTGTTCAATGTAAGGAAAGGAATAATTATCACAGAGTTATATATTTTTTATTATAATATCTGAAGTACACAGATGTGATGAAGAAACCCAATATGCTAATATTGAATAATGAATTAATAATAATAAAAACGGGTTAATCCCAGTCACCCTCTCTGAACATCTGAGGCGGGACTCTGGGACGGTGTGCTCCGAGCTCAAATGCAGGAAGTGGTACTTCTCGACACCGCCCGAATTGTCCGCCGGTTTCTCTCCCTTTCACCCTAACCCCTGCCGGCTGGTCTTCGACCGAACACAACTACAACAGATCACAGCACGCACATTGTCAGATGGATAGATAATGATATGGGGCACATAGCTTTTATCCTGAAAATAAAACTGTTTCCGAGGAACATAAAATCTTCATTTACAATATTGGTTGCCATGGTAACGTCTCATGGTTTGATAATAACATTTTTTTGTTTGTTTGTTTTCACATGTTACCTTTCGCAGTTATTATATGTGAAATCACCTAACTAAAATTCCTTGCATGGAAAATGAACAACGAATGCGTGAGAAGCCGTGAACAACAGCTAGTGTGTAAGGAAATAATTATTGAAACAAGAGAGCGCCTGTAATAAAATAAATAGCAAAGTTGAATTCTGGTTTATTCACTAAAATAAAATTAAAGTGATTTTTTGAAGCTCGTGGCGATACAAAGACATCATTTCTTCTAGCCTTCAATCAAAGCAACAGTATATTACAGCGTCATAGAAGCCGCCAGAAAATGACTATACATTATTTTCGGTCAAAACGTAACGCAATGCAGAATGCTTCTACTTCAAACCTGTCTTCTGTGAGGTCGTGGTATATCAAAAGTCGAGCCGGCCCTTTTGTACAACAGATGTCGTGCGTGATCTACCAATGTTAAAACAAACAAAGCAAAACAAGGTGTTTTTTATACGAATTTCATCTTTTTTGTTGTAGCAATAATTTTATGCATAATATTAGTAATGTTGGCCCAGAGGAATAGGCCCCGACTTACATACTGTAGGTCGCGGGTTCGGAGCCAAGCAGGCGCTTTATTTACGTAATTATTTAATCACCACTGCTCCAAACGGTTAAGGAAAACTACAAGAGGATACCGGCATGTCTTAGAACCACCAAATTCGAATACATGTCACATTTACCCGGACTGGACCTTTGTGGTGGATTACGGCCCCTTCGAGATAGGCCTGTGTCCCTCCAGTGGAAAAACATACTACAATTTATTCGATTTATCATCCCTACTAATATTATAAATGTGAATGTAAGTTTGTTTGTTACTCTTTGACGCGATAACTACTCAACCGATCGTCATGAAACTTTGTACACATATTCTTGGAGGTATTAGAAGTAACATAGGATACTTTTTACGAAGAAAAAAGTATTTAAAAGCGAAGAGTGTATGTTCCCAACAGACCTATAGGCTCCGAAACGACTAGACCGATTTCGATGAAATTTACAGGGATTGTCCAGATTGGACCATTGTGTTTGGTAGCGATCGGATCAACATAATTAGTGGTAACCGGGCGAAGCCGGGGCGGGTTACTAGCATTATTATAAATGAGCCATACTTGTTTGAAACGTATTGTGGCGATCTCTTGAACTGTCATAAAAGAAATTATCGTGGAAAGACATTTGTTTACAGTACAGACATAGTATTAATTGCAAGAAATGCGATACGCCGCCGTGTATAATTTATAGACGCTACATTGTTTCGTACGGAGGAGCTGCAGCGGACATTATACTGTTATTTTCATAACAATGCGGCGTACGGCCGCCAATGCGAACCTAGCCGCGTGTCGCTAGTCGCTGCATACTCATGTAGGGTGACAACAAGTTTTCACACTAGCGGACTAGATTTATTACAGTTTATATTTAAGGAAGAAATATACTTTTGGAGCCAGTAAGGCCAAGCAGCAAATTAGTGGTACACTTAAAGCTAAGCGGTTACAATCCGCAAGTGATAAGACATATAATACGTCTTTGTATGAAGGTATGTTATTAATTTAAAATATAAAGACCCATGTATGATAAATGCTTTGAAAGCAAATCAACAAAATTCTTGGAACCTAAAGATTTTTGTTTGTTTCAGATATCATTATTTGAATTCTAAATATCACGTAAAAAACACGTTCTTATTAGGTATGACTAATGACAACGCAGAAGGGAGTTTCGGTCCAAAACTTTGCACACCGTTACCGCCGGTCTAGTTGGCGATTTTGTGTGGACGTCAAATCGGACTCGAATCTAACATCCCCCTGCAAATGAGTCATTGGGACGGGAAATTTACCACTTCATAAAAAACAATTGTACAACATTGAGAGAAATTACAAACCTATCGATTTAATTTGTTTTATTTACGTTCAGCTTTTTTAGGTTCTATTATTTTGTTATATAGAAATATTTATCCCCCATTAAGAATGAAGAAAGTATTCCTGTTGCGTGGTAGTGCGGTGTACACACTAGCGGTGCGCGGGCGCATGCGGCGCAGTGTGCGCGCGAGTGCGCGGAGTGCAAGCCCGCGTAGCTTCCGCCTCCGGTCCTTCTACTGAAGTTTTACTGTTTACTGAATCATTTTACTGAAAAGTTTTACTGTGTACTGAACATTTTGGTCAAAATGAAAATTACAGCTGAAAGTGTTGTAAGTACGGTTTATTGTAATATATTTTTTATATAAAAAATATATAAAAAAAGATGTTTGAAAATCTGTACGCCTACTTTAAGTTCCTGAACGTTAGGAGTGTACCAAAACATAAGGTAGGCGAGGCCGTGTTTACTATATACATATACTAATATTATACATGCGAAAGTTTGTATGTCTGGATGTTTATTCTCTCTTTCACGCATAAACGGAAAATGAAATTAGGCAAGGTAGATTATAATCTGGTATACCAAATAGGCTACTTTTTAACTCGGAAAATTTTACGGTTCCCGTGGGATACTTATTTTAACAGGTGCATATAAAACGCGATGTGTGTATGTATGTTCTCTATAGGTACTGTTACCGGTACCCGAGTGAAGCCGGGGCAGACCACTAGTAGGTTGTAATAATACAAATAATAATCAATAGAACTAATAATAACATCAACCCTTCACATTTTCAATGGTTCGTCCAATTCAATTTAAAGTACACAATATGACGGTCATATAAACACATTATATGTTGATGAGGTGTAATGTTCTTTTAATTATAATTTTTAGATAATAATAATAATACATAATAATAATCCACCAACCCGCAGTGGGCCAGCGTGATGGATTACGGCTCATTCCCTCTCTCGGAGAGGAGTCCTGTGTGAGGGGCCTGTGTCCCTGCAGTGGGAAACATTCTGAAAAGGCCGATTTATTAAAATTAAAATAATAATAATAAATCGGTCTTTTCTAGAATGTTCCCCACTGCCACAGGCCTCCTCTCCGAGAGAGGGAATGAGCCGTAATCCACCACGTTGGCCCAGTGCGGGTTGGTGGATGTCACATGTCTTCGAATTTGATGGTTCTAAAAACATGCCGGTTTCCCCACGATGTTTTTCTTCACCGTTTTTGGAGCAGATGAAATAAATTACACAAAGTAAGCCTGCCTGGGTTCGAACGGACCTACAGTACGTATGTCGGGGCATAAGCCGCTGAGCCACCATTGCTCCTTAATTTTTATATAGTTTATGGCATTTTTAACAAATTTTAGAACAATAGACATGATGATTCACGAGTTAGAATTTATTATTTTTATGCAAGTTGGCTGAAATATGACTATAATTGTTTGAGAAAAGGTGAAAGGCTGGTAGGACAGAAACAAAGTAGTGAAGATACGCACCCTTGTCGGATTCAGATAAATCAATTTTCTTGTTCTCTCTTGGTAGTAGTAGTACTAGGGGGCTACTTTACCGCAACTCCACGACTAGCGCGTATTTTGCGTGTAAGAGTAAGAGAGACTTTCTCTTAGGTCTTGAGACTTTGGCCTTCTTTTTAATTTTAAGAATAACTGATAATTTTTGTTAGTCTTCTTCTTCCGAATGTCGCTGGTCATAGCAACCTGCACTCTCGATATTGCTCTAAACAGCGAAGGGTGCTATTCCACCCTTACAATTTGCAAACTAACGTAGGTTTTTTAACCGGAATATTCTCCTTAGGTTCACTCACTTTTCTTGAATGTTTGAATTTAGTAAATGATAAGATTAGAAATGTGATTTCTTAATTTTTTTGGTTACAAAATAGAGGACAATATTTGTGAGTTTATCTTTGCACTTTACTTAACAGGTATCAATTATTTGTTTACAGTTAATGCCGTCCTATAGGCTGATCAAATCAGGCAAATCGGTCAAGCCGTTTTGGCTACAGGAAGTCGCAAAGGAACGGACATACATCCGTACATACTTGCGAGCGTAAAACATAACTCTTCTTATGGTTCAGTCGGGTTAAATGTCTCTTACAACAGTTGAACCTTAATGATAATACCAGCCTTTAGCTTATTTTATTTTAAATAAATATGTGCTTACGCCTGTCACACAGGGGGGTAGACAGAAATTATGGATTTCCATCTAGCTTCTTCTAAATCCATACATCGATACGTACATGCTCGTCGGTTATAGGTACTCCTTATCTCCCTTCTTTAGTCAGTCACTAATCTGATCGTCCCCTGCCAACCCTGCCTTGTATCGTTACAAAATGCCCGAAACACCGAAGTATACCTTTCTCAATTCAGGTCACAACATCCACTTTAAAGCCACACTTTCCTTATAAAGCTATTTTTAATTCTACTATTCAACGTCACACCTAACATATTTCTTAAGGATCGCATCTCAACCACATTAACTCTACTAACATGCTTTCTCTGCCAAACCCTGCTCTCGCTTCTATACATTAAAGTGGGAACTAGTACAACATTGTGTATTGCCACACGAGCCTACATGCTGACTCCTCAATATAGCTCCATTAATTTTATCTCCCGCATTCACTTGTCGTTCAAAATTCTTTTATTTATTATCTCAAAACGATTTCGAAGTTAACTGTGAAAGGTAAGTATAAAAATAACGGAATGCTTCTAACGGAACTACGTATCATAAATAAGGAATTAAAAAAAACATGCTTGTGTCTATCAACATTGCATACTTTAAAAAAAATTAAGAACATGTTTCATAATAATAATTATAACTTACAGCGTAAACAGCACAGTTAGCGGTCAGGTACAGCGCTTTCTATTGTTGTTTTTAAAAAACGAAGTGTCTAACTTCCTGCGCTGAAATCGCTCATTGTGTTTCGAATCCAATTCGAAAGTAAAAAAAAAATACAAAACGGACAAAAGCAACACGGCCGTGCAGCCATTGAACTTGACTTTAAATTACACGTACTGGCTGTAAAAAGGAACATAAAGAGTACATAATAATGTCGCCGGCGGATATTATAAATTAAATTTGCAATTTTATAACTAGATATATATTATAATATTATTCAACATTCTAAGGTGAAGCTCAATTTTTGCCGCGAATTACCGACGCATAAAATTAAATTACAAAACATTTTAACAACACTTTTTAATCTATCGTCTTTTATATTTCGTTGTATTTTAGGCTTAATATAATTTTGTAATGTAGTTGACAGCACTCATAACGTGTCTTTGTATTGTTATTGTTAAAATGTATTTAGTTAGTTATAGTAGTTATTAAGGGAATATTATAAAAAATAATTATTTACTTGTAAAATGTGATATTCGTACACTTACTTTCTTTTAGATATTGTTTTTACACGATTTCATTGTACAAACCGTCATTTTTTTTAAATAAAAAACACAGCGATTTTGTATTCGTGTGGCGGGAAATAAATGATTGACTGGATTTTACGGAGTCGTCAATTGGCGTTTTCAGGTGGCTTCACATTTTGGACCCGAATGCTTCTTCTGGAGGTATAACATCTTTGGTCCTAAAAAAAACACTTTTTGATGGTGCCACCAACTTTTAATATGTAATAACACAACTTCTGTTGTCGTATGCATCTCTTTTTAGATGGCGAAGCACCGTAAATTCTAGGGATGGGACAGGAAACTCTTTATAAAAAATTCTCCGGAATTCTTTTGAATTAAATATTGTCAATTGCAACCCACATATAACAAGTCTATGGGTTGAAAACACAACAACGAAAGCACAGATACCTTTGTTTTGGTGACTTAGAGATACGTTTAGCTTAATTACTTTCAACTCTCGTTTTATCTGTTCCTTGCCACATTTTGCTAAAAAAAAACTGGCATCACGCCTTACGTGCCTTCGCTAGTTGCGATCGGTTGCTTGCGCTTGTCACTTGTTCCATCATAAAAAGACGTTTTTCATCTGACAAGTTAGATATAAAAAAATAAATTAGGTCCAGCTATGGACACGAAAATATCAATTTACCCCGATACCGGATGGGTCGTAAGGAGATAACCCCGTCGCGGCTGCGAAGCGTTCATTGACCCCGCCACTCTCTCTCTTTCACTCACTCATCCGTCACTCACGCGCATCATTGCCCACTTACCAAGCCAGCCGAGATGTCCCCTGTGTTGGTACTCATGTGAAAATAATCGTGAAATCCGTCCCCATTGTAACTGTGCTAACTCACTGACAAACAAACAACTAGGAGTCAATTGATTTAGTGTAAGCAAAATCTATTGTACTTTCTTTAAAACTTATTATAAAGGTTTGATTGTTTGTTTAATCCGGATACACGCTTAATTACTAAACCGACATTCTAACCTGCTTAGTAATAAATCAGCGAGTAACATATACTTTATTTTTGTCTTACAGGGCAAGTAGCTAGTTTATATGTACATATGTAGTTTGTATGTATGAAACTGTAAAATCTCAAATCAATCTGTCTCGACACATTCATAAGTATAAAGTTCCAAGCGCCATTCACTAGTTTCAGTCTTGCAGTACAAATATTTCTTGTCTTTTCTTCGAAGTCAAACGAAAACACCTGCCAGTAATTGCACAAAGTAAGCCAGACTGTACCCGAAGAATGGATTACTGGTTTCACTTGACATACCGCGTCGTAATGCCGGTAAACAGTTGGACGACGCACTTGTTGTTTAAATGATGATTAATTTGCGTGTGACTCCTACTTTCTATGCAATTAATTTGCTAATGAATCATAATTACCTATTAGTTATAACTTCAAGTGAATATATTTTTTTTATGAATCACAAAAGAATTGCGAGCGAGTCACCTAAGGCTCCTTTATTGGAATAAATACTTCGTAAAAAGTTTTGGTGGCAAAAGAGCAAGCGGATCGATCACCTAATGTTAATTGAGCGCTACCCATAGACATCTGCAACAAGCAAATATGTTGCAGATGCGTTGCCTACCTTTAGCGGACAGAGGAGGGAGGACAGGAAAAAGGATATTTCCTTTTCCCAGTTAATCCCCTCCCCGTCCAATCCTCTTCCCTTTCCCATCCTATCCTTATGAGGAACGGGTGGGAAGGGGAAGAGGACTGAAATTAGGCCTCCGGCACTTCACTCATCAGACGAAAGTCAGAGTGCGCTTACTTCACGCCTGTTTTCTGTGAGGTCGTGGTATTTCACCGGTCGAGCCGGCCAATTCGTGCAGCAGTTGTTGTTGCGGACTCTACCACTGTTAAAATTTGCATTTTGTTGTTATATATATATATATATTGACTAGTAAAGTTTAAATTGGACTTCAAGGACTCGTGGACTTTACTTCACATCTTACCTTAATATCTGCCAATACTATCCCCATTAATGAAAATGTGGTCAACAGTGGCATCTTTTGATGCTACCTGTTTATGACCCACAAGTACTGTTTCAAGCACTGCCGTTCCGCAAGGACAACTTGCTGAAAAGCAGTAATAATTTGTATGGTTTAGATCTTTGCAAGTATAATTTATTTTAAACGTTTGTTAGTTTGAATGCGCATGCGTTTTGTTAGACGATGTCGTGCGCGTAACGAGCCTTTCATTGCAAGGCTGACGCGCGTTGCGTTCGCTTCCGTGAAATTGTTACATGTATCCGTCTGTTCGTAGATAGAAATATGGACATCGTATTAATTGTTACTTAAAGGTGACACGATATAGCGAAACTTAGACACGATTTGTATAAATAACATTGGTACGAACGTCAATAACGAATCAACGCAAACACGATAAAGCCTCTAATAAATTTAAAAAATAATAGTTTTTAAAAACTACATAAAACGTATCAAGTTTACATTTAATACACATTGTTATATATTAAAGTATCATTGTTTTTACTAAGGTTTGTTTTATTTGTAGTCCTCTCTCGCAGAGGAGACCTGTGTCCCTGTAGCGGGAAGCATTCTAAAAAAGACCGATTCATTTATATTTATGAGGTTTGTAAGAAACTTCAAAAATAGTGTTATAAGGGTTGTGGCTTAAAAGTGGACGTTGTGACTAGAATTGAGAAGGGTATGCTTCGGTGGTTCGGGCATGTTGAAAGGATGAATGAAGAGAGAGTAACAAAACAAATTAATGTTGCAAAAGTGAGTGGTAGTGTTGGTAGGGGACGCCCTAGGAGAACTTATATCGATCAGATTAATGACTTACTAAAAAAGGGCGATATAAGGAGCATCCATAACCGACGAGCATGCATGCGTAGATGTATGAATGTGGAACGAGCGAGAGAGGAGTGCCAGGATCGCGCCAAATGGAAATCCATGATCTCTGTCTACCCCTCTGGATTACGGGCGTGAGCACATGTTTATTTATTTATTCAAAAAGGCTAATCTTGGTAAGAATCCCGTTCCTATCAAATCTTGTATTAATACACATTTGAATTTTAAGCCTCTATGGAGTAATTTTTAATAAAATATAATAATAACTAACACAAGACAGAGAATAAATAAACTTTTTCCTATTATATAAAGCTTGCTATTGAATAGTACCTCTACTTCTCTCATGACGTGAGTTGCGCCGTAATCAAAGGCAAGAGATGAGAGAGCCAGTGGGCACGTGACAAACTCACGTGATACAGCGATAGCAGACCGCAACCTCTGCTGACCCCAGGCGCAAGCTACTGGCTAGTCATACAATATGTTTACATGGCACCAGATGCTTACATTATATGTTTTATGTGTCGCCTTGTGTTCATCTTCGTTTACAAATTAAATGTAAAGCTTTTATTGTATAAAACAGCCACCCTCTCCATACAAACTTTCATTCAGGGACCCTTAGACCTTTGGGAATGGATTTAGAATAGAATCATTTTTCAGTACTCGTCGATGTTACTACAGAAATCTTCTTTGCAAAATTTAAAGTTAAATATATAGCCCATCAACCTCGTGTAATAAATCATCGTCAACCAACTTCGAAAAAATCATGGTTCAGTTTAAAAATAGCTGGTCTTTACGTCTCTTACGTAGGTCACTGGCTTAGTTTAGTAACATTCTATCTTTTCTAAATCTAGCAGAGTAAAGGGCGCCTGATGTCCTTAGAGGACAATCAAATCCACACAGAATCAAAATAGCCACTCCAATATGACTCTTGCTTTTAGTACAATGTATATTTGAACATCTGCCATCGACTTGAAATATGTCAGGGTGACAAAAGTACTACTACAGATGGACATGCATACCATGTGGATCATAATATAATATCTTGTATACGATAAAATGGGAACACCTTTGTGTGTCATGTAAAAAAATTGTTTTTGCCTTAAAGATTCAACGAAATAATCGATAAATTCATGCACTTATTGCCTAAGTAAATACTAAATACTTTATGTCTATTGCATTGCTTGCGATGTTTATTAGATTGTAATAACACGAAAAAATTTGTCACAAATGATCATATATTATGATGAGTCGTCGTCGTCGTCGTCGTCGTCGTCGTCGTCGTCGTCGTAAGAATGGATACAGTCAAAATTATGACTGCAGTCACAATAAAGACTATTTAGTACTAGTTCTTACCGCCGCGTGGAAATAAATTCGAGAAAACAATTTCGAGGGTTCTTCACTTTTCGCGCGGAACCCTAAATATTATGCTTGAATTAAACTAGCCTATTTGAATCCCGACAATATTAGTTTATCTTCCAGTAAAAGTCCCAACCGATTCGGTTCAGTCGTTTCGGAGATTACCCGGAATAAACAGACAGAGAGACAGACAAAATTAAGAAAAAAAATGTATTTTCGTTATAAGTACCGTTTCATCATGTGTATTGAGTATGGAAGCGTTATTTTGATATTACAGACAGACAGTTCAATTTTATTTATCAGTATAGATATGTTACGTCTCCGATAATTTATATTTGCTGTGTCAAGATAATAAAGATATAACAATATTATATATTTATGACTTTCTACAAGCTTCTTATAGTAACTGTCATTTTTGACACCTTAACAGTCCTTTGTAATGCTAATTACTCCTTAAAGAATCAATTTTTTTATTATCCTTTTGCAAACATTGTTGCGTTATTTGCTTTGCTCTATCTGGTCATATATTATCCATTAAGTGAACATTTTTAGATATTACAGCTCATTAAGTAGATCCAATTAAGTGCTTGGTCTTCTCGGAATCTTGTCCCTGTAAATTTGGAGCACCGTGGTAACTTTCCTGGCAGAAATTAACAAGGCGCTACCTTCATAAGCTTCTTACTTCTAAATAATTACATCGATTGATTACGGATTCGGTATAATTTTGTAATCTAGTGGTTTAAGCTGGCTACAATTTTTTTTAGTATGGTTTCCCTACCGCAGGGCCACAGGCCTTCTTACCGAGAGAGGGAAGGGGCCGTAATCGGGAGCCAGTTCAGATTGGTGGATATCAAATGTGTACGAATTTGGTGGTTCTAAGACATGCCGGTTTCCTCACGATGTTTTCCTTCACCGTCTTTGAAGCAGTGGTCATGAATTAAATTAAACAAAGCAAAGCGCCTGTCTGTGTTCGAACCCACGACCTGCAATACGTAAGTCGATAATAATTAATTAAAGTAAACTGGAATGGCTAATTCGAACGTTTGCATGTCGTCTGCAGCAAACTTTTAAATTTCAGTTTCGGCAAACATTTCTTTGTCCACATGTATATATTCACCTGGTCTATTGTTTTCATTTCTCGTCTCTGAATGCCTTCAATGTAACTAGCTGCACATGCATTAAATCGAATTAGTGATGGAGTGGCGTATGCCTCAGTGTTATCATGTTTTCTTTTGTTACAAAACGTGACTCCACAAGTAGGGCGTTCACCTGATTATGATACGAGATTTCCTAGATTTTAGAATGCAAATGAAAAAACTTAATATCAAAGTCATAGGGATTTTAAAATACGTACATCTTAATACTGGACACACAAACAATAAAGTTTGCGCATTGTAACTTAAGAACAGGGTGGTTATGGGTTGCCAAGCACCGGTGTAATCAATTTGTTTGATAAACGTACACCTTGTTTCGATAAGGCTTATAATTATTATTTAATACTAGCTGTTTCCCGCGACTTCGTTCGCGTGGAATTAAATTAAAATGTATTAATCACTTCGCAGGATAAATTAACAATTTAGTTTTATTTATAGATTACCACCAACTCTACCTAAAATCGTCTAACGTAGTTAAAGATGTTTTCAGTTCAATAAGCATGTTGCTGACGCTGTCGTTAACGCATGTTGCGCATGTCGATCTCGCGAACCTGTAATATTTACCCTACCTACTGTCGTTTAACGTGGCTAAAGAGGTTCACACTTCAAATAGTAAAATGTTTGTTATTTTACTACTTAAGGCAAGCTTTGTGATTGCAGGTAGCGCGCGGCGCTGTCTATACGGCACCGCTTAGGCTTTTTCACAATTTCGAGGGTTTTTCACTTTTTGCGCGGAACCCTAAATATTTTGCTTAAATTAAATTAGCCTATCAGATATTACAGACAAATACTTCAATTTTATTTATCAGTATATATAGACTCTTAATATTTAATAATGAAAAATTGGTAAATACAAAGCTATCTACAGTGAAAATAATGCTTCTATAAATAAGTACACAAATCAAGGCATGAATAAACGAATTTACAGGACGTACCAATTAAAAACAGCAATATTAATATCTCTCAGCACTATCCGGAGGTCATTAATTAAAGACCCAAGTCGAAATAAGGTTTCAATTTCTAATTTGAATATGTAGGTCAGGTAGAAGACGAAGGTTGCTTAATCTAAAACCAGACAGTAACCAGGGTGCAGCAATCAATCCAATTATGCTGTTGAGATCTCACTGGAGATGCTGTTAGTTGCCCTTTCTGACGCTATGAAGAGCGTCGCTATACAGATCATTAGCCAAGATAAATCTGATTGAATTCAAAGATCTTAGACCGATAGGTATTTTCGCCTCTTTAATATTTGGAATTAAGAAATCTACAAAAATTACTGGCTCTCAGTAAATGTTACAACGTACTGTCCCTCCTGCAATCAGAATTCGGAAAACGTATACACCCAACCTATGGCTGTGGTAAATGTTCTTCTGGTGGGTTGACCATATTAACTTTTCTAGATTATTCCCTTGATTTTGGTAAAATTATTCTTCCACTTTTGGTAAAACCATCTAGTCATGGTTTCGGCTTGGATTGTTATAATTTATTATATATTGTTACGTTCGGACACTATGATAGAGATTTGCTCATTGCGACGCATTAAATAATTAATACAAGTCCAAAGTGTGTACAATGCGAATTAATTAAAATGGACGGTCGAAGACATTAACGTAAGAACTACCCCTTATGAGCTAATGTTAGGAAATCAATGAATGATTAATTGGAAGGTAAGGTGAACGTAGACAAGACAAGAGTAATGGTGTTTGAAAGAGAACAGAGTGAAACAGTATTTGAAATAAGCGTTAACGGTAGAGAAATGGAACAAGTTGAAGAGTTTTTATAATTGGGATGCATGTTCTGTAGATGGGAAAGAAGATTAAGGATTTTAGATGGTTGCCGTTCGGATGCGGTTCTTTAGAAGTATATGCTAGGGGTTACTCTAAATGATAGTATTAAAACGCAGTCGTAAGAGAAAAATGTGTGTTAAAAGAGAGAAATTTATGGTTCGATGGTTTAGAAATCCATAAGCTCTGTCAACTCCTTTGGGTAACGAATTGAATTTTTTATTAATTTCATTGTTCGGCAGATTTAGTTTTGAACAAACCGCTACAAACTGATGGAATAATGTTTTTACCTATACGCAATCTAGACATTTTGAAAATTCACAAGTCGTGGGAAGTGGTACCTGCAGATATTTCTGCTATGTAGCTTATTTGTGCACCGCAAAAACTCAGCTAATCTCTCATACATGCTAAAGGAAGCTATAAAAAGAAATTGTTATAAGCATGAAGCTTGTACACTAATGTGGTGGTTTGATGGACGTCATACAATGGCCATACATCTTGTGCAAGCGCTTACGTGATGTTCGGTTATGGGACCATTGTGGCAGAGTTATATAAACCTGAAATGTCACTGCACGGGTTTTAATTAATAACTAGACTTCGACCGATTTGCAGGTGAATACGATATTATTTAATTTAGTTTTCATGAAAACTAGTGGTGCATAGTGTAAGCCAAAGAATTTCTGATATTAATTTTGGTGCTGGATATTTTACCCGGAGGTGAGGCATTAATATTGTAAATTTTGTACATTCACGGAAATAAAAGCTGTGACAAGGTTTTTGTAAACATGGACAGTTACATTTAGTACAAAATAAAAAAGATGTAAGGAAAGAAAAACCTATAATGGATATAGAATTCTATCAGAATAGATGAACGATGAAACACGCGATAAAGATTTTTATAGTCATAGAACGAAAACAGAATAACAATTTAAAAGAAATAACGTCCGGTTTCTGAAAGGTTTGTCAAATTTTAATTCAACTAACTCTCCTGTCAAGATAGATGTCATTCCAAGTCGATATCCCTACTAGTAGGAGTAGGGGGCTACTTTACCGCAACTCCACGACTAGCGCGTATTTTGCGTGGATATCCCTACTATTATTATTAACTGGTGACCCTCTCCGGCTTCGCCCGGGTACCACTAATTATGTTGATCCGATCGCTACCAAACACAGGAATGTCAATGGACAATCCCTGTAAATTTCGTCGATATCAGTCCAGCCGTTTCGGAGTTTATATAGGTAACATACATACATACATCCATACTTATTTTATACATGTAAGTTTGTTTGTTACGCTTTCACGCGAAAACTACTCAACCGATCATCATGAAACTTTGTACACATATTCTTGGAAGTACTATAAGTAACATAGGATATTTTTATGAAAAAAAAATGTATATAAAAAGCGAAGTATGTATGTTCCCTATAGACCTATAGACTCCGAAACGGCTGGACCGATTTCGATGAAATTTACAGGGATTGTCCAGATTGGCACAACGGGTGTTCCTGTGTTTGGTAGCGATCGGGTCAAGATAATTAGTGGTACCCAGGCGAAGCCGGGGCGGGTCACTAGTCAGTTTCTAAAAGAAACAATAGAACGTTTGAGATGTGATCGGACAATTGACAAGCTATCTATTTCTTCCGTTGATCGGCCTTTGAGAAACCGGACGCAAATTCATCACCAGTCAAAGAAGGATTAACCCGTAGTGAATTTATAAGCATATCGAAACAAAGGCATTCAAGTTCTGACATGGAAGAACACGTGTTGACTTCAGTTCTTAAAATAGTTGAGTCTTTGTTAGCTGCGAACTCAAATGTGACTATGGAAAGTACACAACATATTTTGATACGACGCCAAATTAATACGGACACGATGTTTACATTTGATTGTTTGGTTCTGTGGGTACAGGAGACGCGGTTATGAGTCATAAACTATATAATAATGCATTCGAATCCCTTGGATAAGTATATGTACACATATAATTTATATTGACGGACAAAGCAACTATATTCTATATGTGTGTGCTGTGAACTTCAAATAGTATATATCTACATAAATAAATATACGCTCACGCCCGTAACCAAGAATGGTAGACGGAGATTATGGGTTTCCATTTGGCGCGATCCTGGCACACCTCTCTCGCTTCTACATCCATACATCTACGTATACATGTCAGGTACTTCCTATATTGCCCTTCTTTAGTATTTCACTAATCTATTCGATGTAAGTTCTCCTTGGATGTCCCCTGCCAGTGACTCTTGAAACATGATTTTGTTTTGTTACTCTCTCTTCATTCATCCTTTCAACATGCCACCGAAGCATACCTTTCTCAATTCTAGTCACAACATCCACTTTTAAGCCACACTTTTCCCTTATAAAGCTACTTTTAATTATATCATTTTATTTTATTATATCAACCTAAACTATTGAGCCTAGATACTTGGAATTTTGGACAGAGATTTGTGTTATTCCGTAGGCGAGTACAAATTTTTTCTAAATCCTTCCCCTTAAGATGAAAGTTGGTACGGAGAAATATTTTCGATCTATTGTAGGTTGACCTAAGATCTATACATTTAATAATATTAAATAGGGTTAAGCTTGACAATCGTTTCAATCAATTTAAATTCAATCGCACGGCGAGTGAAGCAGCGGGACACAGCTAGTCCAGTATTTCGTATACGTAACTACGATCGTATTAATATTTACTGACGTGAATAGTCCTTTATATCACAGCATTTGAATTATAAATAAACGTTTTATTGATATTATGCTTGTGTTACATGGTGTTCACAAATCCGGAAACGAAAATAAACGCGCGTTTAGTTACGTTACGTTAAATTATTCGGTTAAACGAACCAACGTGTGAACGACGAACATGTACCTCACTATTTGACCGGGCAGAGTTAAAAAACTTAATATAGAATAAATATCATTGACCTTGAAATTGTTCTCTGTACCTACAGGGTGTAACTTTAACCAGACCTAAAGGAAAAGTACTGTAAATATCTCTGGTAGCCAATTTTAAAAGTGGTAGAGTCCGCAACAACATCTGTTGGACGAATTGCCCGGCCCTACTTTTTTCCCACTCATGTATAAGTTTTGGCTACAGGTTTTTTGGCCGGATGCCTAATGCCAAGCCTCCTCGGGAATTAAAAACAAAAACGAATAACCTTTCCAATAGTTATTTCGGGTAACTGTTAAAATCCGTTACCGTAAACGATGGGTCGGCCCAGGATTGACATGCATTAGATAAGATACAAAAAATAAATCTAAGGAGTACACTTAACTGACGAGAGAGGTATGCCAGGATCGCGCTAAATGAAAATCCATAATCTGCCAAACCCTCTGGATTACGGGCGTGATCATATCAATTAGCATATTGCATAATAACTGTTTACGAGTTTCAACTACGTGTTCTCGTTTTTGTTCTTTGAATTGAAATAAATTTAGATTTTTTTTAATACAAAGAATATTTCACTTACAATGCTTGGAGATGTCGCATAATTAAAAATATATGACAGTGGAATCCAGTATCTCAATTTATCAAGAACAATGTATAATAAGGTTGCGTGTACACATAGCAATAGTTAAATAAGGTCGCGTGTACATAGAGGACTAGTTAAATAATCACTATTTGTAATACAAAGACAGATTTAGATATAACTATAGCGTATTCGGACGTATTTCATATAGTAAGGGCTTCGGTCAGGTACGTGATGTTGGTTACAGCAGTTTTAGTTAAAGACTTTTTAAAATACAAACAAACAAACTTAAGCTACATTATATATAGCTATACGTAGATCAAAGTGTATATACAAAATAAAATAAAAACATTTCTGTTCCGTTGTTGTAGCTACTCCGCTGGACAAAAAAGTGTCCCAAAAGTTGAATTGAAATACAGTTTCAATTGTATTGTTGCAGGTTAAATCATGCCAGTGCTGATATGTTGAAAAAGGAGTCAAAGGGAAAGGTTAGTAAGGCTATTGTTTTATCCTTTGAAGCAAAAACTGTATTTTTCAAGACCATAACGTCATTTAACGTAGTCTAAACCGTTATTTGTAACGCGATGCGACGCGACGCGCTAAACGTTGTAGTTGTCAACATTTGCGCGTTATGGCCGTTATTGGTCGCATTGTGACGCATAGTATCGGACCGTGGCTCCTCGCGTTCAATCGCTCACCCATTATCCTGGGGGCACTACGAACGCGGTAATAATGCTACGTGACCAGGACTTAAACTATCAGATGACAAATGAGACATTGACGAAATCACAAGTGGTTTGCCGAGGTCAATCTGGGGTCAACTCTGTTCAATCGGACAAAGCAAATTAGGTTGATCCCTCGAGTAATTCGCCGTTGGCAATTCTAGGGGTTATGCTTCGGCGATTTGTACGATTCTAACATTCCGTTATCCTCAGATGCTGCCACATAAGAATAATAACGTTTAACATATGTGTTTTCTAGAAGCTGCTTTATTACATAAATAACCTTTGTAGTATTGTTTCAGTTTCATAACTATGTTTCGTCTTCTCAACGATTTCTGGTATTTCTGAACAGATGGTCGAGGACAGTGGCAGTGGGGGCGACGGGCAGTTCAACCTGGAGGGCATCCTGAGTGAGCTTGGCAGCTTCGGCAAGTACCAGCTGCTGTTGTTGTTACTGCTCGCCTTCCGCGACTCCTTCCTCAGCATGTGCAACTTTAATTACGTCTTCACCGCCGCTGAGGTCTCCTACAGGTTCGCTATCACTTGAATATACTATTATTTCATTCTTTTCATGAAATAGAAATGAAGCGAGCAGAATATCCTCTATGTACATCTATGGTGTACGATTTGATGTGCTTGAAATACGCAATGTATTTCAGTTTTTCTTATTTTAAATCGTATTAATGTATGAATAATGAATTAGTAATGTTGTCTCTGAGACACGCTTGGTGTAACACGACAATATTAAGCGATGTTGCCATAAATTATAAAAGTAAAAGTCAAGCAAAAATTCTCGCGTGTTTAATAATTAAGCATTATATGGTACTAGTGATCCGCCCCGGCTTCGCCTGGGTACCACTAATTATGTTGACCCGATCGCTACCAAACACAGGAACACCCGCTGTGCCAATCTGGACAATCTCTGGAAATGTCATCGAAATCGGTCCAGTGGTTTCTGTCTATAGGTCTATAGGGAACATATATACATCGCCTTTTATATGTTATGACGTGACCGTCGATAATACAGTGCAACGGTATTACAGTAGTCAGGGTTGGAACTTCATTACTGGCGTTGAAGTAGCTAGATTTTTTGATTTTTTGACAATTTTTTTTTATTTTCGATTTTTTTTACAAAAAGTGTCCTATGTTACTTCTAATACCTCCAAGAATATGTGTATAAAGTTTCATGATGATCGGTTGAGTTGTTTTCGCGTGAAAGCGTAACAAACAAACTTACATTCACATTTATAATATTAGTAGGGATTGTTTAAGCAATACGGTTCTAATGTTATATTAGTATCTAGACCTATTTCTGATATTTAGTACTCTTCATCAACATGTACGTGGCCGCCGTCCTAGGATTTTTCAGCCATCGACCACCCGTCCTGCGAGCAATGTGTTACGGCCCTTTGCTACTACGGCTTGCAACTCTTGTTGCAATGCCGGATGATTTCGCTGAGAGATTCACAACAACCCTCTCAATTGCCCTTTGAGTGACCTTATGCCATCTCACGGTGTTTCTGTTTCCTCACTTAAACCTACACACTTACAGGTTTTCTTAACTTGGTCTTTAGATTAAAAAAATATCTAAATTACTTTTGAATCCAGATTAGTATAGAATTTATTGTTACAGATGTCACGTTCCGGAGTGTGAGGCGACAGACCCCAGTTTCAATGCCACCTGGGTCACTTCGATTCTATCGAATAGATCCGAATCCTGCCACAGACTAGCACCATACAGAGCGGGCAATTCCTCGGAGATCGAGGGCTTATGGAGCTATCAGAAGGTGAACAGTAGCTGCTCTTTGCGAATGTTCGACGAGAAGACGACAATGCCGTGCGAGAAGATCGTGTACGAAGATTATAACAGTATTGTCGCAGAGGTGAGATCATCTGACAAGAGCTTGAGCAGTTTGAATAGAAGTCAACGCCATCTGGCGTCACATTTGAATGACACTTAACGCCATCTGGTATTCCAATAAGTAAATACCGTCTATCAGCTCAATATTCAATTGTTTCAAAGCTGTTTCGTATGTAATAATGAACGCGAGCGAAGCTGGTAAACAATTAGCATCGGTAGCGTTCGGACTCACCATCCATTGCCACGGCCACCACAAGATCTAGGATCGCAAAGCGGTCGGCAAATTGACACAGGTGTACCAGAGTAAATTGCCACCCAAGCGGAATAGATTATAGTTTACACACAATGATTTTAAACACGTCATGATTTGAAGCCACTGCAACTGTTTGTACTTGGACGTACGACGCATTGCAATGACTTTGATATATTTTCGCCTAGCTGTTTCCCGCGGTTTCTCAGTCATTTGTTTCCTATTTTGTTTCCGCGTATGCTTGGATTTAGAGGCAAATTTCTTGAGTTGAGTCGTTAAGGGTAACAAACAAACTTACATTCGCATTTATAATATATAGTAAGGATTATATTAACTTCAAATATAGAATTTATAAAGTATTTAAAATAGCGTTCGTTTTAAGCATCGTCAACGTACAAACATTATCTTATTTGGGTAATGAAATACTTGTACCAGTTGAAAACTTTAAAAGGATTTTTAATTGTTAATTATAAATGCGTTATTAATATTTACTTTAATGTGTGAGTTAGACGGTCAGCTGTCCTCGTTAAAAACTACAGTCTAGTTTTTGTTTGTCTGTAGTTTTGTTTGCAGCAAAAACCATTATTTATTTAATCATCATATTTTTATAATAATTCAGAAAAATGTGTGCGCGAAACGATTGTAAGCTATAAACTCCACAAGTTGATAATGTGCCTGTTATCCTTTTTGGTGACGTAATTTCGTAACATTCTCCAGTCAGTACCGTTAGCAACGCCATCTTGCTTGCAGCTCTTGTTTTGAAATGAGTATAAAAATACTTCACAGTCGTGCTCGTGAAATTATTATTTATACATAAAAAACAGGTCAATGTCACATGTGGTCACACATATTGCTTATGCATGAGATTAAGATAATATCACTCAAACCTTTGATGATGACATGGTGATATCCCAACCTAGCCAGAATAAATTCTTCATCTGTGATGGGAATTAACATCGGATGATAAAAATACACTTACCAATTTGACTTTATCTTTATCAGTAGAAAACATATTGTTACTTATTAATATATATTTTTTATTAAATAATACCTATACAATTATTGTATACTTATGTTATAAATAATAATTCCATAATCGATTCACTACGTAATAGCATTATTCTGCTGACTATACTTTTTAGTTACCACGTCACGTGGATGTAAATTTGACAAGGTACCAGCGCATTATCAACTCGCGGGGCAAATATAACAGTTAGAAAGTTACTCTGGTATGTTCAAGCCGAAAAATGAAATGACCAGTAATGTTCAATGGCTACAATAATCAATCGCATGTTTCAGTTCGACCTGGGCTGTCAGCCGTGGAAGAGGACGTTGATAGGCACAGTCCATAACTTGGGACTCGTGTTCTCGTTCATATTGTCCGGAGTTATTTCAGACAGGTACGGACTTACCATTTTTATTGTTCTGCAACAGATGTTTTTGAAATTTACGAATGTGTGTATATATAAATATATATCATTTAAACAATGGAAGTTTGGTGCGTAGGATCTATGTCACTAGCCCATGCAATGAAAATGTTGTAAATATTTTCAGGTACGGTCGTAAAGTGATCATAGTGGGAACACCCCTGATGGTCGGCGCGGCGGGACTCCTGAAGTCTTTCTCCGTCAACTACTGGATGCTTCTGGTTCTGGAGTTTCTGGAGACGGCGCTGGGATACGGGAACGCTTCTCTAGTTTTATGTAAGTTAGTCTATAATTTTATATCACAATTTTGTATTCAATTTGGCTTGAAAATATATTTAAAATGATATAATGAATAGTAGTAGTATAACTTGTGTGTATTAATATATGATTTCTTAAATTTATTTATAAGAAGACATGAAGCATTGTTTTGAATTTTATGTTATAAAGGTCGGACGACGTCCCATATAACGACTCATTGTTATAATTCTTCAGTTACCGCGCATTTTCCATATTATTTAATGATCTTAACATTGTGGTTAATCACAAGCCCGATTTTAAAGATTCCGTGAGTTTTTTTTTTATATTACCAAGTGGCAAACGAGCAAGCGGCCCCTGGAAATAAGTACCGCTACCCATAGGCATCCGCAACAAGCTAATGAGTTGCAGATGCGTTGCCTTCCTTCATGGACGAAGGAGGGGACAAACAGAAAAAAGGATAATTCCATTCCCTGTCCATCCCCTCCTTATCCGTCAAATCCTTTTCCTCTTCCCATCCTTTCCTTATTAGAAAAGGGTAGGAGGGGGAAGAGGACTACAATTAGGGCTCCGGCACGTGACTCATCAGACGAAACGCAGAATACTTCTACTTCACGCCTGTCTTCTGTGACGTCGTGGTATTTCACCGGTCGAGCCGGCCCATTCTTGCAAAAGATGTTGTAATTGCGTGCTCTACCACTGTAAAAGATCGAAAGACAGTGTAAACTGGCTCATTTTATGAAATATTAACCTTGCGTACCATCGGACATATAGACAGACGGCAGGTCGCCATCCTTTCATAGTAGTGATACCGAGTTCAAACGAAGTGGTTCGAATTAGTTCGTCTTGCGAACGGCAAAGGATTGGAATAAGTTGCCAGCGTCAGTATTTCCGTCCGATTATGAAATGGGTACCTTCAAGAGAAGAGTGAATAGGCTGTTTCTAAACTAGTGCGTACCATCTTTAGACCACATCACCAATTAAAATTAAGTGGGATTGTTGTCCAAGTGTTAGTTTATACATTATAAAAAAATATATACGTGGTAAAAAGACTAATATAATTGTTTCAGCACTTGAAACAGTCAGCCAGAATAGCAGGGTAGTTTATTCCTGCATATCGGACATCCTCTCAAACTTCGGCGGAGCATTCTTCGGGCTGATCGCCTGGAAGATCCCGTACTGGAGGCACATGATGAGGGCGATATACGCCCCCCTACTGGTAGTGGTGTTCTACATATTCCTCGTAGACGAAGGCGTGCGGTGGCTGCTCGCACACAACAAGAAGGACGAGGCGGTCCGGGTGCTGAACAAAGTCGCCAAGATTAACAATATAACGCTGTCGAACAGAGCTAAGGCGATGCTTACAAAAATAACTGAAGAGAGAAGCAAAGCTGATCAGGTGAGATAAATTTTGTCTTATAAAAATTACGGATAGATAAAGAAGCAAGCTGTCTACATGACAATCTATTTGAACTGTGCCTCACTGAACTCACTAACATCTGCAACAAGCAAATGAATTGCAGATTCCAGCTTCGATATACGACAAGATAGACGCGCGGTTTCTGAAAGGCTGATCAATAGAAATACAAATGTCGGGTCAAATGTCATTTGAGTTGTCAGAAGCATGATCATCTACTTTTTTACAATCTGAAATCATTTGACGTGACATTCAACTTGAAAGGGGTGTTAGTTTGAACAATATTTTTACAAGCCTTTCAGAAACCAGGCCTAAATGTTTAATGTATATAGAAAATAAAAAGACAGGAGAAGACAAAACAAGAAGGGAAACAATAAATGAGGATAACAATGCAGAAGGGAAACTATTATGAAATGAGATGTACCTAAAACCATAGACAATAGACAAAATATTTTTGATCAAACAATGGCCATTGGATGTTCAAATCTACTGATTCATGCGTTCCGCTCGTCTGAGACGTAATCTTAAGTGCTAATATTATTGTATTTTTCAATAGTTTCTCATACAAACATTCTATCACCTGTCGCGATCACGACAGCGTTCGGTTTACATTTACTGTAGTTGTATAGCAATGAAATATAAACTTTCCACTGTTGAAAAGGTTTCGTTTCGCGCTTAAGTACAATGATCTACGATCTGACTGGAGAGTCAAGGTAATTTGATTGATCGATTCTACAATTAATAATATACTTTAACGATCCTTTACTCTGTGGGTTTTTGGATTTAATTAAATACAAAATTTATGTCAGACATTTTCATTAGCTTCAAATGTCACACTCCTGTTTGTCTGGTCTCGAATTTGTTAAAATAAGGTTTCTGTCAAGGAATATATTAAACCGTCTACTCGGCAAGCCTACATTTAGCATTGAACGATTGGCTGAAAAGAGAATAGTAACTTTTAAATGTTATTAGCACTTTAATATTAAAATTTCAGATAGTTCAAGCACGTTCAGAGGACCCACCTCCTATCTTCTCGGTTCTACGATCAAAGAAAATACTCCTCCGTATAGCGCTGATCTCAGTCAGCTTCTTCTGCTGCATGTTCGTGTACAGTGGCGCCATCATTAACTCCACGAGTATCTCCGGAAATAAGTACCTCAACTTTTCCGCCATGATGTTGGTCGCTATACCCACACGCATCATCACAGCGCTCACTCTCACCAGATTTGGCAGAAAGGCGCCGATCTGCGTGGCATACTGTCTATGCGCTACATTCTT
This sequence comes from Papilio elwesi, assembly GCA_029849275.1. NCBI lineage: Eukaryota > Metazoa > Arthropoda > Insecta > Lepidoptera > Papilionidae > Papilio > Papilio elwesi. The sequence goes on from CM056697.1 coordinate 11,054,352, forward strand.
CATGGCTTCGGCGTTTGTGCCAAAATGTAAGTGAACCACATTCTTGTTCTTCTTAAGGTGCCTCTCGTGCTTGCATCTTCTTGCTAAATTTGGGCATTATTATCAAGTTGACTTAATTTTAATGGAAGAAGAAGAAGAAGGAAGCGAGTAAGCGGTTCGCGGGATGTTAAGTGTAGGGCAGAAGAGGGATACAATAAGGAAAAGAAAGAAGCAGATTACTCGGATCCATGATGCGGCACTGAATGTGGAGGAGATAATTCGACCTAAGCATCCCTTTCCTTTGGTCTTGGCTTGTATAAATGTTGAAGAAGTGAGAACGAATTGAGCCGAATGGAAACCCGTTTCTGGGTTACGAGTGTGAGTGAACATTGTATTTATGGATCAATAATTAATTATGAATATAGCCATATGGTGGGCATCAATCGTGTTCTACTTGGCGGGCAAGATGTGCAGCAGCTACGGAATCTTCTCGATGTTGGTGGTGACGATGGAGGTGTTCCCGACCACGTCGCGCAACTCGCTCACCAACATCGCCAACACCGTCGGCCGCCTCGGCTCCGTGCTCGCGCCCCAGGCGCCGCTGCTGGTATGTGGAGTTGTTATACAGAAAATATTCAGTAATCAATATATTTTTACAATTCTTCTTGGCAGTTGCGTATTAAGATATTTTATTCCTCTCTGTGTTAAGAAGTCCCGTTTGATCTTGGTTTTTCTATTAAATTTTCTGTATGCTGTGCTACATTTGGTAACATATTTACTATGAGCATAATTTTCCAGGGACAATATATGACAGGTCTGCCCAGTGTGGTGTTTGCTCTGGTGGCGTTGGGTCCTGCGATGCTGGCGCTCCTACTGCCTGACACGAGTAGAACGCCGCTGCCTGATCGCATCGCTGATGCCGAGAGACTGGACGAATCGCCCGACAGTCCGGCAAGGCTGGAAGGTGTCACTACATCCTAACGGAGAAAGGCAAGGCAAGGCCTTGTTGCAATAGAATAACAATATTGAATCTTATCGTGCAATGATCAAATTTAACTAAAACCATGTACAATTGACAATAAGTGAGAAATAGAACTTATTTTGACATAAAGTGTACAGTGGAAGAACTAGCTTGGTTAAAAAAATGTATGTAAGTGTAATATAAGTTTCCTCGCGATGTATTCCTTCACCGTTGGAGAAGTATTTAGTAAATCAGAATTCAATGTCTTATGAATGTCTTATACATTTTAAGCTTAAAAGCGATGGCCTGGGCGTCTGAATCCTCGAATATATTTTTTTCTATAGGACACCATTTTTTTTTTCATAATGGCATGTTCTTTACATTCTAGCATTTAAATATATTTTTAAATTATGTTCATGGTGTTTTCGACATTGTCTGTGATGTCTTACTGAAATGGATGTTTCATTGTTTGCGTTATTAAATCATATAATAAAATGCAAAATAATTACAATGTATTTATGACTTCGCCAGATCATTGAAAAGTCTCGGGAGTTCAACAAGCCAATCTACATCTGCTTTGTTGACTTTTCGAAAGCATTTGATTCGGTGAAATGGCCTTAACTGTGGGACACCTTGTTACAAATGGGAACACCAAAACATCTAGTGCATTTGCTTAGACGTCTCTATGAAGACGGAACTGCGTCAGTGAAAACAAATAAAGTCTTCTCGGGCAGCTTTCACCCCAGCGCTGGAGTCAGACAAGGATGCATAATTTCCCCGCTCCTGTTCAATATGTACACGGAGATAATTATGCGTATAACTCTTGAAGACTGGTCGGATGGTGTAACTATAGGTGGATACAAAATTGCCAATCTACGATATGCAGATGACACTACCCTTTTTGCCACTAGTAGTAGCCACATGAAAGAACTTCTCCTGAAAATGGAACGTGTCAGCTTAGAATTTGGTTTAAAGATAAATTACAGTAAAACCAAGATGATGATTGTCGACAGAGCTAACAACAACTTGAAAAACATAACCAAAGTAAAAAACTGCGACGTCGTACAATCCTACTTATACCTTGGGCTCTCATCTCAAACCAAGGAAGCTGCATAGATGAAGTTAAAAGACGCATGGCTATGAGCAGAAGAAGAATGCAATGGACAAGCTCAAGAAAACATGGAAGAACAGAAACGTAACAAAAGCCACAAAGGTTAGGCTCGTAAAATCGTTGGTGTTTCCCATATTCCTGTACGCCGCCGATACATGGACCCTACGGCAAACCGAAATTCACAAAATAGACGCTCTGGAGATGTGGTGTTGGAGGAAAATGCTCGGGGTCTCCTGGAGCGAATTCCGAACAAATGCCTCCATTCTTGATGAGCTTGGCATCAAAGAGCGCCTATCCAGTCAAGTGTGATGTCGGATTCTAAAATTCTTTGGGCATGTCAGTCGACGTGGAAACGACTCCATAGAACGTCTTGTCGTACAAGGGAAAGTAGAAGGTACAAGACCACGGGGAGACCCCCGATGAGATGGACGGATCAAGTGAAGGCTGCGGTGGGTGCTCCCGTACACGAATGTGCCCGATTAACGGCCAGCAGGCAGAGGTGGCGGAACGTCGTACGGCGGGTACTGTCTGCTGCCCAATATACTGGAGCGTGATAACCACGAGCACTCTGTCAAGAGTGAAGCGACCAAGAAGAAGAAGATTTATGACTTGTGTTTAATTTTTTAATAGTTTAAATAATTCGATATAGAATTATTTACTTTATTATATTCAAGCGCAGAGCCAAGTGAATACAATGAAAATAGCTTGTTTCTTTATTACAAAAGCTAAATGTGATAAGAAAGTAGCTTGTACCAATTATTTTATTATTTTACGAATAATTATATGATACTTGTACAAACAATAATATGTAGATGTGTACATATATAGAATCTACAGAAATACACATGTTACATAATACCTCATGAAAAAAAAAATCCTACTAAATTGACAACCCTAATAACCTCGATAGCACTAAATGTTCATAGATTATTTAAACAGAAGATAGTAACTGCTTATCGTCTACTTTATTTGTTGCCTATATTGAAAAAGGTTTTACAAAACGGCATTACTAACGTTGGCATGTATCGATATTGGTACCGACAAGTTTGAAACCTGTCGGAGGTAATGTTGTAATACACTTGTTTCTTACAAACTTCCTGAGGCCATATAAGTCGGCCATCGTTCTAATCTTAATAGGGATGATCCGTGAATCCGTGGTGAGCCCGTGTTGCTAAGCGCTATAGTGACATTGCCAGTGCATTTTGTGATCTCTGTAAAATAAACACCAATATAGACAATGATGCATAGTCGGCGTACCTCTCACCCTATCAAGTCGCGCGTTGCATCCTCAGGCACGCAGTGCTAGTCGGGGCGCGACCGCCAACTAATTCCACACACCCAGAAGAAGGACCTCCGACAGGTCTGAAACGAAACGAACGTGAGTTCGTTTTATAAACAATTATGTTTGTTGTCAACCTCTCGGAGGAAATTAGGTAACAATGTAAATAACTATATGGGTCTTTCTTAACTTTATCTACTCTTTTTTTCTATGTTTTGAGGGTTGCGTTTCAATTATTTAGGGGTATTCTTATAACACTTTGTATAGTTCATTTGCAACACATGTTCAATTTTAATATAACATTAAGATATTAATTAAATTAGTGACTATCACCAGCTATTTATCAAAATGTAAAAAATGTCTCTATTCGTAGATGTGGTATGGTAGAGGAGGACCTAGGCAAATATATTTTTAACACATTTGACGTATCAATTGTTTTTTTTTCTGGGAACACCAGACTGGGTCTGATTTGCATCGTGTAATAGTCGTTTGTAGAAATAATGTTATTGCGTTTACCAAATAAAGTATTTATTTTGATCACGTGTATTTCTGATTTAACGATTTATTCCGACAGGTTGGCATCAGGCAGGCGGCCGGCTGTAGAACTGTAGCCAAAACCTAAACAGTACAGACTAAGGTCACACTGTACCGACTGCACATATTTGGGAAAAGGGATAATGAAGCCAGCACATGTCATGTACAGTATTCCGAAAAACTTTTTGATATAATTCTTGCCGCCGAGTTAGTGAATTGACATGACAGAGCTTCAAATTCCATCGACGCCATCTTGACTTCTCTCATTTCACGACTATACGGTTTTCGCACAACCGCCTCGTGGAAGTATCTTTATTCATCTATATTTTCAAACCAATACGACTTAGAATCAAAACAATAAAATAGACCTCTTTGTTAAATACCCGCAACGCGTCTGCAGATACTCTAATTCCAAGAACGACGCCCAATATCATATCCCTTTCACAGCTGGTCAAATATACGAAAGAACACGTAGGCCTAATTCTAGTTCTCTCCCCCTTCCCAACCGTTTCTTATAAGGAAAGGATGGGAAGGGGAAGAGAACTTGACGGTGGAGGGGACGTATAGGAATTGGAAATAACCATTTTCTGTTTGTCCCCTAAAAAAAGTTTTGAAACTACTGGTGAAGTAAAAGTATTGACTTTTACGTTACTTGACGTATATTGATACGTAACCACACAAGTACTAGAGCCAATAGTATTTGGTTATCATCCTTGGTCGCTTCCTTCAAATTACAAAGACACTAAAGAATTCATTAAGAAACTAGACACTTGGCCCGGATTCGCACGAGTAGAGTAGATTAAGTAGTGTAACATCTTTCATTGCCACTTGAAATTTAATTGGAAACCTTTACTAAAGCTTGAAATACTCACTTCGCTTCTACATTCTGATATCAAACTGGGCCTTCATATTTAATCCTATTGATAAACCGATCACAATACAGGAATTAAGAATGCTTGATTTTGATAAATTATATCTAGGTTGAAGTTATTATAGGTACATATTAAATATAACGTATTGTTATAAATAAATAACATATTAATAAGTTAAAACTACAATAATGACAATTTTTTAACCCTATTTTATACCCTAAGGTTAAGTAAAGAATACCTCTAAGTTCGTCGTCTTGTGTCCATCAAGGCCATCCCTACTAATATTATAAATGTGAATGTAAGTTTGTTTGTTACGCTTCTACGCGAAAACTACTCGAACGATCATCATGAAACTTTGTACATATATTCTTGGAGGTATTAGAAGTAACATCGGATACTTACAATACTTATTATAATGTTATGAAAAAAAAACTTACGAAAAATAAGAAAAAATGTTTGTCAAAAAATCAAAAAATCTAGGTACTTCAACGCCATAATATAATATTATAATTGCGAATGTTTATATGTGTGGATGTATGGATGTTTGTTACAAAAAGTGGTTGTAATGAAAGACACTCAAAAACGCCTGAACGGATCTGGATGAATTTTGGTACAGGGATTATAATCAGGAATAGCACATACGCTATTTTTATCCCGGATAAATGTACGGTTCCCGTGGGATTCGTTTGTTTTTTTTTACGGGTGCATATCCATATATAAAAGACGATGTTCCGTATAGATTCGGAAACGGATACCCGGGCGAAGCCGGGGCGGATCACTAGTATTAATATATGTCATTATAATTAATAATATACATTATTGTTAACCTTATTTAACCTTAATATTGTATTAATGTTATAACCTCACCGATATCACTTAGCTACATAGAACATATGCAATGAATTTGTACAGATTAAATTAGTAGAGTGTTCGTAATCTTCTTCATACCAACATCAGTCTCTTGCTCAGTGTACCAAGATATACTGGGGATCGAGGTGGCCAGGGTGCAATCAGCTGCCTTCTGCATACTTCTGATCTTTTATGGTCAATAGCTAATAGATCACAAGGTTAAAATCTTCATCGAAAGTATTTTTTCTGGAAGGAAATTTCTATCAATTCTTATACGCTTCATAACTATACTACGTGGACAATTTGGACTCTGGTTTCCCGAGCGCTTCCGCCTCAGACAACGTGTCAGGCAGCTTGGTGCCGAGTGTCTCGGGCTGCGTGAGAACCAATAGACCTGCGAATAGGCCCATGGCTCCGAACATCACTGATGGTATGCCCTCCCAGTACACCATCTGATACAGAAACATATCAACAATGTTAAATGTAGCAAAACTTCTTTCGCTATAATAATAATATCTTTAAGCGACCGCTACATTTACAACTATTTCCTTAACTTTACTAGCCTTTGTATTGGATAGAGGAAGAAGGTGGGTAGAAAATGGGTGAGAAAGAAATGGGAAGGAGAAAGGGTATTCAGTTGCAGTGGTTCAGTAAGCTGCTTCGCTCAGGTTAGCAAGGAGCAACAGAAGGGAGCACTCGGCCAAAAGGGACTCTAGGGACGTTATGTTTACAAAATTTCTTTTTTAAATTCACTGTCCCTGACAGTGCGTTTCCTGTCAATGGGATTAGTGTTGGGAGGATGCGAGAATACAATCCCAATCCAATTCACTATCCTACTACTACTGCCCCCCTACGAACTAGCTCCGGAGGTATAAAAGTCTAACAAATATAATGATACTACGTCATTTTCATCGACAGTTTTCAAGACAGAATAGTTAGAATACTCACCAGAGCTGGCGTGAGAGGAGCACAGATGGAGCCTATCCTGCCAATCATGGAGGAGAATGCCAGCAGGCTGTGGCGGTACTCCGTCGGGTACAGCTCGGAGGTGTACACGTATAGTGACGTCATCACCACCGAGATACCGAACTTGCCTAGCAGGTATATCACCAACCGCAAAATACTAAGATCTAGAAACAAAAAGGATACAGATATTTAAAATTTGCTATTATTATAAATTTTCCACAATTCGACTTTAATAAGTTGGATGTTGGGGAACAGTACATAACGTGTTAACGTAATTTATGTTAAAAATTAAACGAGAAAATAAATGAAGTAGTTCAAAAAAGTATTTTCAATTCACTTACCACTAGGAAGAAAGGCAAAAGTGATGTTACACGCTGCACTCAGGAAGTATCCGACCGATAAAGTGGGCTTCCTTCCGACCCAGGGTAGAATGAAAACGGCGGCGAAGTTTCCGGGGATTTCGATGGCGCAGGTCAAGATGAAGTTGAGATACATCGAGCCGGACAAGCTAGTCGAGTTGATAGAAAGACCGTAGTAAACCAGCGTGGCGGTGATCCACCAGATAGGAGTCGTGCACACGCGACGCAGGAGCACCCGGGACCGGAAGATGTATGCGATCAATCCTGGGCCCTCCTGTGGTAGTTAAAATTTGAAGAAAAACGCTATTTAGTACTGTTCACTTGTGGTCGTACGGCATAAAAAATGTATGCCCTCATTTGTTTTCATTATCAGGACCTAGATAATATGTTAGGTAATATGCACACTGATAAATGTAGGTTGCCAAGTTAAATGTTGGATCAACACTATTAAATCGTAAGAGTGGGAGACCCTTCTTTAAGGACCAACTCTCGGCTGCAGATTAGAACATTAGAGATCCTCTCCCTGGCCCTCTCCGCAACCTCCCTCCGCGACATAACGCAGAAGGCAATACCGACGTTTTATGAATTCTCAGTACCAACAATAGCCTTAACAAAAGCTGGAAGCGAGAGTCGTTATACACTGTTGCGACAAGGTCTCAGCGCAGTTCCAGCTTAAATAGTCCTCTAGCGTGGGCTGGGCTGTCTTTTCTACACAATCTTAGTTAGAAGGATGACACATGTGAATCGTCTTCCTTTTGGCTTTTTGACACAGGTGCTGCCTTTTTAACCAGTCATTTAGGACTGGACGTACAGCCTCAAAAGTTCTGCCGCCTGCCCTAGAATGTGCCAACCTTTCTTTTCACGTTTCTAGCAGCAACTGTCGAGCGTGAGACTTTCCCACACTCTCGGAAGGGGATTTCATCGAACTAGGCGGCGGTCTAAGCGCCACTGGTATTAAAACACAAGTAATAAAAGTAAGCAATGAACCTGACCCTCAAAAAGTAAGGCATTTAAAGATTTCTCTCATATAACAAATAAGGTACTTCTCCGTGATATAACACTTACCGAAGTAGAAGTTGACTGCGCTTGTGGTGGCGTCAACAGCGCTTCCATTGATTTGTCACTGATAGCGCTTCTGTTCACTTTTGCGACTTCCTCTAAAGCGGTTCTGGCTTCTGCATACTTCTGCTTAGACAGCAGCCATCGTACGCTCTCCCCCAGGAACCAGTAGTAAGAGATAATGATGAAGCAAGGGACATGTAGAGCCAAGATCATGTACCTCCAGGAGTGTATCGCCCAGGACACAGCGCCTATCACCATCAGACCGACAGCGAACATTGACGTTGTGAGTGCACCAATTAGTACTCGATATTTCGGTCCAACCAATTCAGCGCCTAAAGATAATAATTTTTAAGGTCAGGTCGTGCAAGAATTGCACCTTTCAGTCACTATTCATTAACTTGCAAACGTATTTTATTATGACTAACCAAAAATGTAAGCGGAACTGAATGTGCCGGCTCCCAGTGACGTTTGTAAGAGTTGGAGCGTCAAGTACATGGCGTAGTTGACAGAAAACGCGCGGATGACGCCGAAGAGAGCGAGGTTGCAGACGCTAACAACGAGCGCAAGGCGACGCCCGTAGCGGTCGGAGAAATAGCCCGTGATGGGCAGCACGAGGAGTGTGCCGACGCTGCTCAGGGTTCCCGCCAGTGCCCGCATCCATTCTTGGCAGCCTAGGTCGAACTTTAGCAAGACGGGGGTTATAATTTAATTATAAATGAATGCAATAATAAGTGTCACCAATCTGGTCGATATATAGCATGGGACGACCTCTACCAACATTGCCACTTTTCGAAATGTAAATTTACGGTGTTAATCTCTCTTCAGTAATCCTTTCAAATGATCATTTAAAAAAATCAAATCATCAAGACTCTTTTGTTATTTTCATCTGAAGGATAAATAAAAGACTCAGGAAATAAAGCTGCAGAAGTTAAACATCCGGTGCAACGAGCATGGCGTATTCTACTGACGCCCCATTCGTATCACAATCTTTGGAGTATTATAAATACGAAAGCTTGTAAGTTTGGATGTTTGTTATGCTTTCCTGCAAAAACGGCTGAACGTATCTGGGTGAAATTTGGCACAGAGATAGAGTACAGTCTGGAATAGCATATAGGTTAAATTATTTTTTTTTATCTACGTATCTATTCCGAAACGGCTTAGGCTTAGGCTTTCGGGCTAAGCCGGGCGGATCACTAGTCAGTAATAATAACGGAAAAGGTTGAAGTAACTCTACTGCTACCTGTATACTATTCTCTCAGGGATATTTATGCAGAGCTATTTATAAATTCTACAAAATTAAGTAGTATTTAAGGGACTCATTTATGTACATCCGGTAGTATTAAGACCGGATATACACGGGTATGTTTTTAAATACAATATATCTGACATTAAGTTATCATTAATTGAGGTAATGATAGCGAACGTGATAATTTTTAAAGGTCAATTATGTATAACAAGGCCAATACCCTTCACTTTGCTGGTTTTTGAATAATCGTTAGAAATTTTGAATTCTGCTGACATATGGCGCTATGTATTACTAGGGAGAGAATGGAAATTATGAATTAATAAATTGAAGACTTTAGCTGTAACAATCTCAGATTCACTTACATCATACACTACAGAATTATCCCTTTCATACACAAAGCTCTCACAGGCGACGACGACGTCTCTGTTAAACACGTCAGCCGGGCAGAAGTCTAGCGAGCCGTTGCGTCCAGTGGAACCGAATCGCTCGCAGCTGGAAAATCCGGAACTTGTTTCGGGAATCGCATTCAAAATCCACTCTGGCTCGAATATAATGCTACTTCCATTCTCATGGCACTCGGGAATTCGACATCTGAAAAGGTTAATATATTTTATCCGTCCCAAGAACATCATATTATTATCAAATAATTTAATAGATGGGCTTTCGATTGGGCTTTTGTGTAAGCCCGCCTCTGATTAAGCTGCAGTCGTAAGGTAATATCAAAACATCAGGGAACTTTTCTATTTTCTCCAGTTTCTTCCATTCAGTCACCATGCAAAGCATTCGTATAATAGGAACAAGAGTTAGTCATGATAAAGTAAATTTGGCCTTCGGCATTTCAACTCGTAAGACGAAACCCATGAAAAGTAATGGTAAAAGTAGAAGTACTAATTTAACTAGCCCATTTGTGCAACACTGTTACATCACAGAAATCCCAGCTATCTCCAAACATCACGCGTTGGAATTGCCAATGGAATTACACGTATCACGTAAATGAGAACATTTCGAAATGTTATTAGTGAAATTTATTGAATATTATAAAGTGTTAAATATTAGTATATCAAATATGTATTATCTTACCTGTGAGGAATTGCAGCCGCAGAAAAGATATATTCACTCATAAATCCGGACATCATTATAGGAATTGACACCAGGAGTATGTTTTTGAGTTGAAATCGACCGAATTGGCCGAGCTCATTGATCAGCACACTGTCCAGGTCAATTGGCTTCTCCGGTACATCATCTGACGCATCTTTGTTTGGTTTCAACATTTTCGTTGAATATTATAAAGTGTCAAACGTGTCCTGATGAGTCCAAGTACTCTCAACTATTAAACAGGCATAGGATGTCCGAAATGGTTTTTAAAATACTATCAGATAACGAGTGTTTGTAAACTACTTAATTTATTTAATCTTGATTGATACCACCTTGGCAGTTGATTATCAACCGATTATTAATTTTTTATGAGCGAAGGTGACAAGCGGATCACCTGATGTTAAGTGAGCGCTACCCATAAACATCTGCAACAAGCAAATGTGTTGCAGATGCGTTGCCTACCTTTATTGGACAGGAAAAAGGATATTTCCTTTTCCCGTTAACCTCCCTGTCCAATCGTTTTCCAGTTCCCATCCTGTTCTTATGAGGTGAGGGTGGGAAGGGGTAGAGAACTGAAATTAGGCCTCCTAGTAATTGGATCAATCTCAAAACATAAACACATGAGGGTTGTTACTATGTGCTAGCAAACGTTTTATTCGTATCATTGAAACAGATCAGTTACAAACATGTACGTAAATTTCGCGTAATAACTAGATAAAGAATTTTAGAAATTGCTTTTTGTTTTTTGTTTCGGATTTTATTACAGCAGACGGCGGCACACGATCGGATCACCTGATATTAAATGACCGCTATCCATAAGCATCTGCAAGAAGCTAATGAGTTGCAGATGCGTTGTCTACCTTTAATGAAAATATCCTGTCTTTTCTCTCCTCTACATTTTCTTTTCAGGGAAAGGAACAGGTCCATACCCGTTAAATCGGCCTCCGGCACCTCACTCATTGGACGAAACGCAGAAATACATCGACTCCATGCTTGTCTTCTGTGAGGTAGGCCTGAGAGTGAGTGAGTGAGAGTAGGAGTATATGATCCCAAACTAAGTAGTACTTTCCTAACTTTTTCGTAATGTTTTTTTTTTATATTACCAAGTGGCAAACGAGCAAGCGGCCCCTGGAAATAAGTACCGCTACCCATAGGCATCCGCAACAAACTAATGAGTTGCAGATGCGTTGCCTACCTTCATGGACGAAGGAGGGGACAAACAGAAAAAAGGATAATTCCATTCCCCGTCCATCCCCTCCTCATCCGTCAAATCCTCTTCCTCTTCCCATCCTTTCCTTATTAGAATCGTAGGAGGGGGAGGAGGACTACAATTAGGCCTCCGGCACGTCACTCATCAGACGAAACGCAGAATACTTCTACTTCACGCCTGTCTTCTGTGACGTCGTGGTATTTCACCGGTCGAGCCGGCCCATTCGTGCAAAAGATGTTGTTATTGCGGGCTCTACCACTGTGATGTTGTACACTATAAACGATAATGACCGCGAAGCCTTAAATAATTAATCAATTAGATAAATTATCAAGTTAATGAGTCGTACAACATTTGGCACTTGCATGTTAGTTCCCTTTACCAGCTTCAACTTTCAAGAAGTCTAGTTGGTATGTAAGTTCTTAACCTTGTTCTTTAATACCATACATTGGTAACGGTGTCGTCCAAACAAAGCTTAAGTTTGATATTATTGCGTATCTCGCGACATCTTGCGGATTTCTGTTACTCAGATGTAAGCACACTTATTTCTGCTGGACTTCCCCATGAATTACACCCTTGTACGCTATAACCTTGAGTTGATGGCCTCACATCCTATTTCTACGCCTGTAAGTTCGTGGTTTTTATTCGAATTCAACAAACTTTTAGCTGCATTGGATACCCTTTCTACGAACTTTCTATGTCCGTTTTTTTCATTGTTTTCCTTAACAATTAGTAGGACAGTTTCAAAGTCGTTAGCACTAGTAACAGAGATGTGGTGGATGTCCACTGATCTGTCATAGTTTCATGATACTTTCAATTAATATTAATTTAAATTATGTACTCTCTTACCTTGTCTTTCTTAATTATATTAAAACAGTCTTCTCACAATAAAGTTTCACTGCAATACATAATTTTTGTTTCGTTTGTTCCAAGAATTAACTTTAAAATGACTAATCCAGTAAACAAAACACCGTAGCAGAAAACCTTGTTGCACTTGGTATACATACATATAATAGTTTTTGATTTCAATCTGTCTGTTACGTGTTGTTTTTTAATGTATCTCCCATAATGTTATGTAATAACAATTGTATGTTGCGCGCTCATACCGAGCACTTTGTTTAACAATGTACTCGTTTGAATCTTAGCATTGTCAACAAAACTAATTATTTATTTATACTTCACTAGCTAGAACCCGTGACTTCGTTTGCCTCAAATAAATTCTACAAGATTTCATCCCAGTTCATTAAGATAAGAATTAACAATTCAATATTTTGTTTTTAAGCTTAAATCTTAATTTTCATGTATCTAAGAAATTTCCCCTGTGTAAACATACCTATTTCACCCCATATCAAGCTATTACTTTCAACTTATAACTTCATAATTTACTTGAATCTATAATATAGTAAATACGTATGGTCACACAGACGGACAGATATTTTTGCTCTGATAATATCAGTTTGAATTTGATAAGACGACGTTTGTAAGCCTTAAAGCCTATCAAAATCCTTACTAATATTATAAATGTGAATGTAAGTTTGTTTGTTACGCTTTCACGAGAACGCTACTCAACCGATCATCATGAAACTTTGTACACATATTCTTGGAGGTATTAGAAGTAACATAGGATACTTTTTATGAAAAAAACAGTATATTAAAAGCGAAGTATGTATGTTCCCTATAGACTCCGAAAGGGCTGGGCCGATTTCAATGAAATTTACAGGGATTGTTCAGATTGGCACATTCCTGTGTTTGGTAGCGATCGGATCAACATATGTTATTGGTAGTACCCGGGCGAAGCCGGGGCGGGTCACTAGTAAATACATAAATTCCCCAGACGACAGGATGTGCTGTCTCGATACCGAAAGAAAAGAAGGTATTTATAATTTTGTCGTTTGACGGTTTGGTGTGGTTAGTAAGCTACATACTTTTCAAGCCGCCGTGGGTTTGATTTCCATTCAGGACAGATATGTGTGTTCATGAACATGTCTGTTTGTCCTGAGTCTGGGTGTGTTTATCTATTTAAGTATGTATTTACAAAAGAAAAGTAGTATATGTAGTATATCAGTTATTGCTATGGTTGCCATAAGCACAAGCTCTGCTTAGTTTGGGATCAGATGGCCGCGTGTGAATAATGTCCCAGGTATTATGCTATGCCTGCATCTAATGAGGCTGGAACTGTTTACACGTAATTATACCTAGCCATCTAAAAACCAGGTCAAATATATCAAAGGTTTTATAAATTCTAAACGTAAGGCACATTAATATTGCAATTTTAAAATATAAAAACAAAACAATACAATGGGAAAGAATTTATTGCTTACTAAATAATAATTTTGATGCCTAATTAAATTCAATTTATATACCTAATCAAAGAGGGTAATAAAATATTATGAATTATTAAGACAAATAATTTTACAAGACATAAAACGTAATATTCAAATTTGTAAAAAAACAACAAACACTTGTGAATATCCTGATTGCAACGCGAAGGAATTTTTACAAAGGTACAATTACAAAAGATTTCTAAAGCCAATAAAAATTCGTATCTATTGCGCAAAGGATTTAAAATGTATTAACAAAGATTGGCAAAGTTCGTATGCGAAATGCTTATAAGAATAGTAATTTGAAGGAAATTTAAACTAAAATGTGGCTTCAACCGACGTAAGGTATACAAGTAATCTATTCACAAAAAATAAAAACCATAGGAACGCGAAGACCACGCCTTGCGCTTAAATGTCAACATTGAAACCTTTGTATTTGCATTTTTGTAACAACAAAAACTTTCATGACATGATGATGTTTCAACAGCAAATGTACATATTTCATTTCTAAGAAAACAATTCTTAGGAAAGTGTATCCATGTTCGATTTCCTCAAATTGGTAATAACATGGCAACATTTCTTCCAAAGGACATAACGGTATCATCAGGAGATTGCCATGTCATAAAATGTAACGGCAATCAAAGAACATGCGTAAATATGGAATGTAGAAGAAACAATCGAGATTATGTCAATACCCTTCGAAATGTAAATCTATAAATTTTGCCTACCATTGTACGTTGTAAAAAGGATTTATTACACCTACATATACCTAATGAAAACCTTATACCTACTGGACTATCATCAAGTCCTTTATACTCTCTGTGAACTTTCCCATAAACGTTTTAAATGAAGTTATGTTCTATTCAGATCCATTAATTGATTTGTTGTAATTTCGACTCTGGTTTTCCAAGTGCCTCCGCCTCCGCGAGGGTGTCGGGCATCTTGGTGCCCAGGGTCTCCGGCTGTGTCAGTACCAGCAGCCCGGATAGCAGTCCCATCGCGCCGAACATCACCGATGGTATACCATTCCAATACTCCATCTGAAAATATTGATACAATAAATATTTATTATTAGTTAAATTAAAATGTACAGTACAGTACCACTGGGTTCCTCTCGTTTTCTTATCTACCTTCCGCTTCCTAAGACTCAAATAGTTGCTGGTCAGCCGTGGTCACGTGCCAATTTGTCATTACTTGAATTAGTACTTAGATTTAAACTTTCGTAAAAATTATTACCATGTCGATGTTCCTCTTCTCTACTACTCTTCATTACTCGGGATATCGGTTCCAATATAGATTTTACTTGGTCGGACCAGCGAGTGGGCTTTTGCCCTCGACCTATTACAACTAGTTTTTCCAGATTGTCTCGTTGTTTCCGGCCAATATGACCAAGGTAGTTGTATTCGTTCAGATTCCAACTCTCTTATTTTCTCAAGATTGGCCGTATATTGTGTTATCGAACGTAAACTATTGGTTTTAATAGGAATATTTCTTTCGGTCAATCGAACGCCAGTATACTTTTGCCAACTTTTTTTTCTAATGAACTTTCTTGACTTACCAGAGCAGGTGTGAGCGGAGCGCTGATAGATCCGATCCTGCCAATCATGGAGGAGAAAGCCAGCAGCGTATGTCGGTACTCTGTCGGGTACAGCTCAGACGTGAACAGGTACAATGACGTCATCACCACCGAGATGCCGAACTTGCCGAATAAGTATATCACCAACCGAACGACGTACAATTCTGAAATTTCATTTTTTAGTTAACAAACTTTCAAGGTTTTATGGCTCCTCGGTAACATCCACTCAGAGTATAAATAAAAAAAAATCAGTATCTGAAATTATTTAACAAACTAAATGTTTGTTCATTGTTTTAACTTTTAGTAATGCAATATTTGTATCACACGTTATAAACTTGTAAAAACATTTCAAGTAAATATTTTTTTATATCTGAAAGAGAAGAACCGATCAGAGTATTATTCTGCTGGACTTATATGTACCGTACATGTAACCATTTGAAAAGCTGTCTATAGATTCAAATCCGGCTCGAAGGACCAGTTTTTCATGTGTAGGAAATGAGTCAAAAATGATGCAAAATTTATAGGACTTTATTCAAAGTTAAAAATTGACTCATGAATTAAAAACGTGTCTTCTCGGCCAAAGGAAGAATAAAGAAGAGAAACCACACATTAAAATTTCACAGATTAACATTGGAAATTACATACTAAAAATGTATGATCATTGTGTATTGAACGCATGAAGATGAGAATGATGGAAGAGAGAAAGACATAAGAGACACATAAGAAATATCTTTGCATTTATTCAAAGCCGGAGAGCATGCATATCTGCATAAATAGATGGCTCGCAGAAACAGATATTTTGGGTTGGCACTACAGAAACGTAAAGTATCAGGTTCCTTAAGGTCTAACCGATATCATGCGGTGACAAGTGTGTGTATATCTGTTGATACATTTAAAGATTTCGTTGCAAAGATTCGAATGAAATCTGAATTGTGAACAAAATCAAGATATTGTGTCTTATAAATGTATAATAATTTTATTTATTTATTCATTATGGTAATAAACCGCTAAAGGACCTGACCTTACAGCATAAAAATTAATAGATATATTATATTCAGATTAAATGCTTGATAATTTTTTATCTAAACTCTATAATACGCTGATTGCGATACGGTATCAAGTACACTTGATACGACGACTTATTCTAAAGAATGCAATACAGCAAAAGGAGATTTAAATTAAAGTACACCATTTTCAATTTTGAATATAAATTAGGAAAAAATCTACACTAAGCATTGTTTATTGACCCCAAATTGTTTATGATCGTCAATCAGTAGAATTGTAATAAATGTTGCAATACTACATAACATAGGCGCTTGATTTGATAGCTCGGGATTATACTTCAAGCCAGATATAAGACCGCTATAGGAGATGTGATTTAATGGGTAAACAAAACTATTAAGCAGATATCAAGAATCATCAAAATTGTCTTAACTGACCTGATGGTATAAAAGCAAATGCGATGTTGCACGCAGCACTTAAGAAGAAACCGCCAGATAGTGTTGCTTTCCTGCCGATCCTGTCAAGAATGAGGACGGCAGTGGCGTAGCCGGGGATTTCGATAGCACATGTCAGAATATAGTTGAGATACATGGTGTCCGAAAGACTAGTCGAATTAATTGACAGGCCGTAGTAGACGAATGTAGTTGTAATCCACCAGATGGGAGTTGTGCATACTCGACGTAACAGGACCCTTGACCTGAAGATTGCTTGAACTATATTTGATTCCACCTAAAACAATGTTAAAATGGTTTTCACACTTGAAATGCAAAGCAATGAAGGTTACGGATTTCTAATAATATTTCGCTTTATTCTCGAATACCTCTCTCGCTTCTTCTATATTTTTTCACTTAATAACACACTTTTTTAAGTTTATACATCGTTTTTAAAGTAGAAGTATGTATGCAAAAGAACATCAGGAGTATTTGGAACTTACCTTTTGACTGACGGCTGGAGGATTCATTAACGCTTCCATGGACTTTTCACTGATATAAGTCTTGTTAACCCTGGCCACATTCTCTAGTACAGCACGCGCCTCCACGTACTTCCGTTTGGAGAGTAGCCAACGGACACTCTCCGACAGGAGCCAGTAATAGACGATAATAAGGAAGCAGGGGATGTGGAGGGCCATTATCATGTACCGCCATGGCTGCACCACCCACGCTACACCCCCTAGCACCACTTGCCCAACCGCGAACATGGAAGACGAAGTCGCACTAGTGATCACACGATACTTGGGACCGACCAGTTCTGCCGCTGGAATAAAGTATAAATTATTTGACGTCGGGAGTCTACTTAATCAGATATTCAGAGATGTCCTGATCAAAAGACAGTAGGAAATCGATCGCTGTGGATCATGCGGGAGACCTGCTGATATTAAGACTACAGTTATAAGACAAAATCTTGCTAACACTAAATATTGTTAATTACTATTGTCAGTATATCCCTTTTTTTTCATCCAACTAACGGCTTCTCCCTTTTCATCAAGTTAATAACTTAAGCCAATTCGTGTGTGATTAGCACAAGCAGAGGACCATCTGTTATGTGACCACTATTACATAATACCATCAATATATCGAGAACTTCAGTTGCAATATCTGAAAGAAACGCTGGCCAGTGCGTAACTTCCACAAGGAACCTAAAAAACTTTAGCTCACCAAAAATATAAGCAGAACTGAAAGTCCCAGCTCCGAAGGTAGTCTGTAGAAGTTGTAAGACAAGGTACATGCTGTAATTGACGGAGAAGGCCCGGATGAGGCCAAAGACAGCCAGGTTGAAGACACTAATGATGAGCGCCATGCGCCGCCCGTACTTGTCCGAAATGAAGCCAGTGATAGGCAGCACTAGTAGTGTGCCCACGCTGCTCAGTGTACCGGCCAGAGCTCGGAGCCATTCTTGACAGCCGAGATCGAACTGGAGAGTCAAACAGATTTAGAGTGGCAGCACCTGCCGCACTTGTGGCGGACAAAGAACTATTAACTCGTGTGACGTGTATGTAGTAAGTAATTTTGAGTTTCATCAGATAAGTACTTTGTTTGGGAATCTACCTTTGTTATTAATATTTCCATTCATCTTTTCAGCACAAGGCAATTTATAAGAAACACTTCTGTCTGGGCAGCGTTCGGGAAGCTGCGAGAAATCCTCACGTCCCAACGTCTACCGCAGTGTCTCAAGACGAAAGTCTATGACCAGTGTGTGTTGCCAGCGATGACTTATGGTACTGAGACGTGGCCCCTCAATGCGAGTACCATTAGACGGCTCAAGGTCACCCAAAGGGCAATGGAGAGGGCAATGCTCGGAGTCTCTCTGCGTGATCGCATCAGAAATGATGTGATCCGCAGTAGAACCAATGTAACCGACATTGCCCGAAGAATTGCAAACCTTAAGTGGCAATGGGCCGGACACATTGCTCGCAGAACGGATGGCCGATGGGGCCGAAAGGTCCTAGAGTGGCGGCCACGTACAGGTCGACGCAGCGTAGGTAGGCCTCCCACACGATGGACCGATGATCTGGTCAAAGTTGCGGGAGCCCACTGGATGAGGGCGGCAGAGGACCGATCTTTGTGGCGATCAATGCGGGAGGCCTACGTTCAGCAGTGGACAGATATCGGCTGAAACGACGAACGACGACGACTTCTGTCTAGTCTATTGCACGTGCTTAGGGCCAACGTCCTCTTAACATAAAGTTCCGTACGATAAGCCGTGACGGGATCATCAATATACTTGAGTTTTGGTACCGGGGCAAAATTTACAAAAGATACCCTGCTCCTGGGAGGTGACAAGGTTTTATAGTGACGGAATACAGTGATGAGAACGACAGGGGAAAGATCCTTGTGGCGATTTATGGTGGAAACCTAGGTCCAGCAGTGGACAAAATGTTGACTGAGACGACATAGTGCGACGCTTACTTATTAATTATTGACTGTTTATATATACTTACGTCGTAAACGACAGAATTGTCCCTCGCATAGACGAAACCATCGCACGCGACGGTGTTCGGCCGATCGAAGAGATTAGCGGGACAGGAGGTGAGATTACCGTTAAGGCCTATGGGAGCGAACCTCTCGCAGCTCGAAAATCCAGAGCTAGTTTCAGGTACTGCGTTGAGGATCCAATTCGGGTCATATTGAAAGTCCTTTCCGTATTCACCGCATTCGGGTATTTGACATCTACAGAGTATAAACTCAAACATTATATTACATAGATACAAAAAAGATCACAAAGAATTCCTTGTAACTCACCTGTGTGGAACTGCAGCCGCTGAGAATATGTACTCGCTCATAAACGCCGAGGCGATTATGGGCAAAGCCACCAGCAGGATGTTCCTGAGCTGGAAAAGACCGAACTGTCCCAGTTCGTTGACCAGGACATCGTCTAACTCCAATGGCTTCTCAACCACACTCTTCCTTCTTACTCCCGCCTCGCTTTCCTTTCTAGGAGGAGGTTCTACTATGTTGCTATTTAAATTACCAGCCATTACGTTGTCTGCACTGTAACCTACTATATATGTATTTGGCCGAAGACTTCACAAGTCGACGAGCCGCAAACGAATGAAGCAAATTAATGACATTAGTAATTTAACAACTACAATGGCGATGTACTATCAATATACAACTTAAATTATGCCTATTCATTTCTTTAAAATTCACCAAACTCTACGCAGTTTTACGTTTTCACTTTTTAAATCCTTCAAACCTGATAAAAAACCGAATAAATCCGATAAATTGCAAATTATCTTAATCAATCATAAATTATATAAGTCTAATCATCGATAAGTTAACTTTATTGTCGATAAATATTAATTATTAAATTCCAGATCAAGGTTAGAAAAAGAAATTAGAATGCCTTGCATTATTGAAGTACTGTAAAATAGATATTGTTGTTAGTACCTTGTTAGATTTCTGTGTATAGCATGGGAGCCAACGATGATTTACTTGTACATCCTCGAGCATGACAAAATATTGGATTTTGACGATTAGATGGGGAAAGGGTCTTCAGTCTTGACATGATATCAAGGTGACGGTTTAGTTTAGCAAGTTTGTTATATCCCCACTCTTTTATCTCTCGCTTAAATTGTTCAATTATTGAAATGCACTCTTATAAGCATGTAAACAAACCCCCTTATCATATGACGCACTCGAATACGTCCGGTGATCGATTTTTACAAATACAATAGGATACTTAACAAGGTCCAAATCTGACGCGCTCGATAGTTTAGAATAAATCTCCCTCTTCGGCTTCCGTACCAATAAGTCTGTTGGTCTCAAAGTCTTTTAGGAACGATAGGAGTTGCGTCACTAATTAAGATACTCTGGCGTTTAAAATGGCCTTTTTAAGTTATTAATAATATAATATTATATATATATAATATCAAATAAACTTCGAATTACTGATGATATAATTTGTGTATTTTTTCAGAGCTAATATTTTTTTGGGGTCGTTAATAAGCTTGGGATAAACAACCGGTACTTCAGTAAATTTTGAAACTATGAGATTTTTCATTAAAAAACATTATTTCTTGCTTGAAAAGAACTTGCTAGACGGTTCACGAGCACAAACGATCGAAAGTACACCGTTAGGTAGCTTATACTTCTTTCTTCTTCATTCTAGCCTAACCTCTGTTTAGATTTCATGAAAAATAACTGATATTATATCCGAAAACTCAAATCATAATCTACATATCCTGGATCGGGAACTATCAACAATGGATTATAATATTCTTATATCTTATCTAAATGACATTGACTTTAACTGATATCTCAACCGGTGCGACTTAATAACGACCATTTAGCAGTTAATTACCAGGTAAAAGACCCTCAATTTCGTTAAAGTAATTCAGTATTTCTAAGACCTGTCAAAGCTTACATTTAGAATTATACGTGGACATACCTGTGTCTGTGAACGACATCCAAATCCGATACTTTTACGAAGTACAATTTTATACAACTGATTCAAATCAAAGCTACGATGCAATTTACACAGTGAATGAGGTTTTATAAAAATGACAAAGGTCTGATCGTCGCCGGCTCTTGGTCTATTACCTTACATCAAAGGAGTAGTTTGTTTGACGAGAAATATCTTCGGAATTCGTTTAAATGATCCTAGATAACGTATGTTTGTTATTTGATAAGTGTACAGTACCCCAATACAGTAGACAATACAGAAACGAAGGCGCGGATGTGAAGTACTTAAGGATTAACAAATAATTAATGATTATTGACAGTACTTGACGCGCCGCTGATAACGAGAGTTCAGTGGCACTGAGAGATTATTGGAGTACAATTTAATAACATCAAAGTATGCTGGTCACCCCTCCTGAAACTAACAAGCCCGTTGCACCAATGTTGTCGGAGTACATCAACCATAGTGTGGCTAATTAAACACACTGGTATAAACAGATTTTCTTATACAGACCAACGATATCCCTACTAATATTATAAATGTGAATGTAAGTTTGTTTGTTACGCTTTCACGCGAAAACTACTCCACCGATCATCATGAAACTTTGTACACATATTCTTGAAGGTATTAGAAGTAACATAGGATACTTTTTATGAAAAAAAATATTGGCACATCGGATGTTCCAGTGTTTGGTCGCGATCGGATTAAAATAATTAGTGGTACCCGGGCGAAGCCAGGGCGGGTCATGCTCCCGTGGCGCCCACACAATGGTCATGAGGGAACGCGTGTGGTTTTTAATGGGTAGGCCCACTTCGGTGGGAGAGCCCCACAGACCCCCCTGTTGCCCCGAACAGGGGGCGTGCATACGGTCGCATTTTCCACACTGCAACAAAAAAAAGGTGTGACGCATCGTAAAAATTCACTAAACATTTTTTTCGAAACGCACGAAATTAATAGACGTATTTTTATAATTTTATAGAAACATTGTCCTATTGTGACCTACGAGGCGAACCAGAGCGCCCCAAGGACTCGCCCTACGTCCCGGAGTGAGGTCGGCCCGCTTCCGCTGGGTAATCTCCTTCTAGGCTAATACGGTTGATTCGCCTCCGTCTAATTTTCCTGCAAGCGCAGCCCCTACTGCTGCTGGCAGGGTGAGGTCCGGTCCGATCTTTTGAACCGTGATCCGCCGCTGAGACTCTCTTTTAAACTATTTACAATGAAGGTAAAATTTATTGACGCGACTTGTTTGGTTTTAAGATAGCATTTATTACTCTACGAACAATAAAAATATTAAATTATATCCGTTAAGCGATAAACGCAACCAAACACGTGCAATATGTACACGTGTATCACATACACATGGTGTATTAATGACTTCCAGGAGAAGGCTTCGAGGGAATACATCATCACTAATTTTATCTCCTTTTTGATCGACGAACCCAAAAGGAGGGTAGCGTTTTAGGTATGTTGTGACCACCATACCACCTATAACGTACAGCTTGACTGATTTCGAAGAGTTAGAAGTAATTTAATTTGCAGTGTCATACCGCATATACCGTCAGCAGGAAACCCAGTGGAAGAACTATTTAAAACATCAATAATTCTACAGTCAATGGTTTTTAAGCTATTACTTGTCCAATCCGATGATTTCATTAAATTTGTTTCCTAATATGCTATTAATTGCTGTCACAAAGTTGTTATCGGTTGCCATGGTAACACTATGGTGATGTGACTTTTAGGTGTGGCGCGTGCCTTTCTGAAATCCAAATACAACCCTTTGTAGCATTGTTGTTGGTGAAGTTACTATCTCTACTGCTGTAGATCCTTACGTACTCCGCTTAACCACGAGCAAAGCAATGGTTCATGTCATGAACCATTGCTTGCTCTGCTTTTTTGAAAAACCGTTTTAATAAATTCAAGAAAACAGTATTTATTTTTGATTCCTCGTACAGTCGCAATAATTTGAACAGAAATTGAAAATAAAACAAAAGGTTAACGAACAATAATAATTTATTTCCAATAAATAAGTATTATGCGGAATTATTTTAAATACTAATTTACATTGTCGCAGACACTAAGATTAATAAAAAATATAATGTTCAGCTACAAACAATATTCAAAACATTTTCTATGCCTTAGTCTCACCCTTAGGGAACGTACCAATACTACGTGAACTACGTGGGGTCGTGGGGGGGGGGGGCGAAAATGTTTTAGTCACGTAGTCAGCGTCCTATACGGAGCTTCTTCGAGCTATACACAAATACGGCAAGGAGCATATATACAGCTTTTGAAATTCTGGTCTGGTCATATATTAAATAAAAAACTTAAGTAAGTTCTTAATTAAAATTGCTCTCAGAGCATATATTAGCTCCTCTACATCGATACTAAAGTAAGTAAAAGGTTCGCATATGAAACCTGATGGTGGCTGGCCCGGCAAACTTCGCTCCGCCACCATTAATAGATGGTTCACTATTTCGGCTATAATGTCTAATATCTTACACTTAAAAGATAGATATATGATGTCGCGGGCTTTTTTGTAGGACTAAGGTAAACATTTCCATTATACATTATATACATGTAACGGTTTTTGCAGCGCTTACCAGAATAGCTCGCATATGGCGGAAATTTTTCCTCCTTATTTGACATTTTAGTCAAATCAGACAATATCTTTATAAGATAGAACTTATATTACTCTAACGTGTAAGCTAATTATTGTAAAGTTTTATAAAAAAATCTACACATTCATACTTACAAACTTTCGAATTTATAATACTAAGTACGATTCATCTAATTTCATTCTCATCAACACGTCTACATTTCCATGGTAGCCGTTTACGAATACTCCTTACTTCTATCTATCACCAATGAGGTCGTCACAATCTTACATATCCTGGTATCGAAAAGCCGATATTATATAAATAAATTTTAATTGCATTATAATTGCACAACGTTGTTCTCTAAATCGTTACAGACAATAAAGTTCTTCGTAAGAATTGTACTAACGAACCATTATAGACTAATTAGTCAATGGTAGATATAAATGACCTTAAATGACTTGTACGTTTGTTCAAGCAATTCCTACCGGGTAGTTCTTTCATCACTCAATTCGACAAAGCTTTCAATACCACCTTGAAGGTTTCCGTTTCATTGCCGCGCTTCGCTTAAATTCATGGTATTTCCAAACAAATACCACAGTGCAGCGCAAATTCTGTTCCTTTAGTAGGTCTTAATGGGCGGCGGTGATCAAGCCACCCGTTGCTCGTTGGTTGTACGTACAAAGGATGAAGACAATACGAGATCGATCAGTCTAGGTGTACGGGGCGCTGCTTGATGGCTGCGATGCTCTCGGCCTGCAGGATGGTGTCCGGCAGCTGCACACTGAGGGTCTCAGGCGTCAGCAGCATCAGCAGACCGGAGGTGGCCGCCATCAGACCGAACAGGATGTACGGCAACGACTCCATGTACGTCATCTATATAAGAAAATTGAAATAAAAAATAAAAGTCCAAGCATAGACAAGCGGAATAGAGTAATCTCAGACACAGAATAGAACGCAAGTCGATTCGTGGTGCAATGCAATGGTTCATTATACCTAATTTGATTTTATATAACACTTTGTGTTTTTTAATTATTGAACTAGTGCTTGACGTCAGGTGGAACTGTGTCCAACATCACCCATATAGTCGAAAGACAATACGCACTAATTTATTCTATTTGCTCTCCTATTGGAGGTACCTACGTCACACATCCAATTGTCACCACGTCACAACTGTTTCATCATAATTCAATAGAAAAACTGACGCTGGCGACCAAAGCTTTGATGTATGCACAAGATAAGAAGGTTCTTGACATTAAAATGGTGATACTAAATCATGTACTTTACCAGTAACGGCGTCTGTGGGGCGATCATTTGTCCGATCCTGCCGGTCATGGAGCAGGCGGCCAGCATGCGGTGCCGCAGCCCCGTGGGGTACAGCTCGCCCGTGTACACATAGATGCTGCTGAACACCATGCTGATGCACAGCTTCCCGAACAGGTTCAGAGACGTCTGCAGCCACACCATTGCTGTAAAGACATATTTCATGCTGCAGTGATGTAAGGGCAACAGATTTTTTATCAAAAAATTCAAGATCCATTAATTAAAAACAATCTCACAGTATATCAAGATTGTACTACAAAAGATGAAATCTGATGAAACAGTAACTTACTCTACATAAAAAGAATCAAAATTAACTTACAGGTGGGAATGAAAGGTAGGCTAATTAGAGAAATTCCACAGATAAAGTAAGCCGCAATGATGGACCTCTTCCTCCCGAACCTATCGAGCGTGAGCACGCTCAGACCGTAGCCAGGGATCTCGATGAGAGACGTCAAGATGTAGTTAACGTAGCTGTTGCCGGCGAGCGAGACGGAGTTGATGGACAGGCCGTAGTAGATGAAGGTGACCGTAACCCACCAGAACGCGCATATGCACAAGCGGACCATCAACACTCTGGACCTAAGCACTGCCAGCATCATTGACGGAGACGATTCTGGCTTAGAACTTTCTGAAGTCATCTTTTGTGCATTTGAATTTTCTGGATTCGGATTTTCTGGGTCTGGCTGTTTAGATTCTTCTTGCGTTTCTTCAGTTAGCTGCCTTATCGTCTCTGGGGATAGTTTCTTTTTGTTGACTTTGGCTGCTTTAAAGATTATTCTGGCGGCCTCCTTCTTTTTTCCCCTCGTGAGCAACCACCGCACGCTCTCTTCGATGAGGAAATAATAAATCACGGCGAACAGAGCCGGTGCGTAGATGATTCTAGTCAAAGTCCGCCAGTAGGGTACCGCCCAGGCTATAAGCGCAATAAGAGCTTGGCCCACGGCGAATGTGCTCGAAATTATATTGCCACAAAGAACTCTCCTATTTATTCCCACCATTTCGAGAGCTGAAAGGGGAAGTAAAAATTTAAGTAACTAAAATCATTGGTATCTTTCCAGTTAATTTGAGATAAAGAACTAGCTGTTGCCAAGCAATTTGAATTAGACGAACTTACCAAGAACAAACCCGGAGGAATAGACGCCGGCACCGACAACCGCGTCCAGAAATTCCATGCACATGTAGCTTATATAGTCCTGGGTGAACGAGCGCGCCACCCCCACTATACCAGGACTCACAGCTGTCAGGATAAACGCGATGCGACGCCCGAAACTGAAATTATTATACCTTTAGCTTAGGAGACGGGTAAAGAAAACATTACAAAATTTTGCTATTACAAATTACACAGGCGCATCTTACAAATTATTTTGAGAGTAGTGATATATGTTGTAATAATTCTACATACATACATATTTATTAGTACATATATTGACAGAGATATATTTATAAACATATAGTTATCGTTTATAATTCTTTAATATCTCGATACGGCGATAATTTACGTGGCATCGCTAAAGGCATAGCGTGTTACTTGATCTGCTCTAGTAATATCGCTATTACTAGCACAATATGCTACCCCAAGGGGTAGGCAGAGGTCGTCGACGTTCATTTACACCTAGCATGTATACGACATGCTCGTTGGTTACAGGTACTCTGTATACCGACTTTTTTTAGTAATCGACCAATCTGATCGACTTAAGATCTCCTGACAGCAATGCAGAGAATGTCAATTGGTGAAATAGATAAATGACGTGAGACCTGAACTTCAGCATATTTTGGAATAAATCATAATTTACTAAATATTATGTAGTATTTAGAAACAATAAACTAAACTATACTATATTACTACTTGAACATAAGATTATTATCGCACACCGCTGTCCACAATGACCTACAATAAGCTCTTGTGAGCAGCTTAAGTCTAATTATTGTACTCACGTATCCGATATATAAGCGGTGAGCGGCAGAGCCACGAATATACCGGCGCTGTGGATGGTGCCCACCAGCGTACGTTTCCACTCCTGACAGCCCAGGTTGAACTGATAAGTAAGATGACAAAAGTTTACATCAGACAGAGAAACACAAAACGTGTAATTAGTTACAAAAATTGTTTGATATACTGTTATTTTATAGACTGTGACAAGCTTAAGAAATAACACGTTATCATTAAAATATTGTCAAAGTGAAACAGATCTGATCTGAGATATCGAGAGAAGCAGAATAATCGCAAGTAAAATAACAACATACCATAGGTTCACACTGCCGGAACATTAACACTAAACATATTGCCGTCTCAGTTTTATCAGAGAGAAAGACAGAGAGAAGCCCACTGTTAGTATGTACCTATTTGTATACGTCTTAAGACATGACCGGCGGCGCATTATTTTTCCCACTGTCTTATCTCCTTGTCTCCTTATGTATCCCTTCTCTTTCCAACATAAAGGCAACCCACAATACTTTTTGGATAATTGTTCAATTAAGTACTAAATTAGTATACAAAATAAGTCACCTCAGCAACTATGCTGTTATTATGCTCGTAAACGAATCTATCACAGCGCACGGTGTTCTGAGGGTGAAAGCTCTCGGCGGTGCAGCCTTCGCCCACGGGTTGCATGCGGTAGCAGCTGCCGCCATCTGACGGCAGCGCCCACGCTCCCCAGCCATTGGTGTCCAACTGTGGAGGCGATTTCTCGCATTCCGGCACCAAACACCTGACCGAAAGAATGAAAACTCCTCAGGTGATATTATGATAAAGCAGTGGTTTCATATTTTAAAAAATCGTACCAAATATTTAACTAGGAAAATCTTTTCCGAGCGGTTTAGTATTATTGTAGAGTTAGGCTCAATATAGCGGCGCACAACGACTGTCATTCATGAAACAGCCCACTGTAAATCTGTTCGTGAGAAAATAAAATTAGGAGTGTAAATACATTTCCATAATAGTGAACACATAACAGTGTCGTGACTGTGGGCGGTTGTTGCCTCGCATCCCCATGAGTCACAATGATGGTTGGAGTAGAGTAAGAGATGCAGGTGTTGAAAATATATTTTTAAATAATATGTAGTCAATAATCAGTTGGAGAAGTGGCGGTTGAGCGGTTTAGGCTCCAACTTACGTATTGTAGGGTGTGGGATCGAACCCAGGCGCTTTAATTAGTGTAATTTATTCCACTGCTCCAAAACAGTTAAAGAAAACATCGTGAGAAAACCGGCATGTTCTTAGAACCACCAAATTGGAAGACATGTGACATCCACCAACCCGCACTGGGCCAGCGTGGTGGATTACGGCTCATTCCCTCTCTCGGAGAGGAGGTCTGTGTTCTGTTCCCACTGGAAACATTCTAAAATAGGCCGATTTATTATTTTAATAATCAGAAACAATAATCTGGCGTTTGCAGCTGGTCTTTACAAATTATATAAATAGCTGCGTTGAATGCAGGATGAGCCAGTTCAAGCGATCTGTAGGTGTGTAGTACGAGGGACTGTGTCAAGGCGACGGAGCCATTATCCTTTTTCCTCGTTCCTTGTAAGCAGCACGTCTCGTCTAGAGGAAGTTGTAATAAAATTTAACACGTCTTTTGTAAACGTATCAAGGCTTATGATTCATAACAGTAGTACTATGATAGTCAAATATATATATATAGTCAAAACAAGATATGTTTTAAGGTTATGGAGATGGTACGAAAATTTTAATGACAATTTTGTGATAACCAAACGAATCCAATTTTATGCACAAAACTTGCGGACTCTACCACTTAACAGTGGTCCGCATCAACAACGAATAGGCACGAATAGGCCGACTCGACCAGAGAAATACCACCACCTCACAGAAAACAGGCGTGAAGTAGAAATACTCTGCGTTTCGTCTGGCGAGTGAGGTGCCGGAGGTCTTATTCTAGCCATCTCCCTCCTTATATACCTTTTCTTATATGTATGGGATGTGTTAAGTTGAATTAAATTTGATGGGGCGATAGGAAGGGGAAATATTATTTTTTATATTTACCCTTCTTCTGCCCAAAGGTAGGCAGAACATCGTTAGTCACCTCGTTCCATAAAAAAGTAGCAATACGTGAACAGTCACTAAATATTAGATTTTTTTAATCAATTATCGAATGGAAATTATTTAGAAATATCGATATCTTTGCATGTCGATATGTCTGACATTCGGACATCCCAACACTTGAACGCAGATTGTATCTAACGTTTACTTCGTAACGTATCAACGTCAATCAACATTATTACAAATCGTAACTGAAATTTTATAGAGATTTGGTAACTGTACAATTGAAGATGATAAAGCAGGTGACACATTAAGTAATCGGAGATTCCGTACTACGCATAGGCGTGGAAACAAGGCATGAATTTCATAATGCCCACTTTATTCGAGGCGTTTTCAATTGGATTCCTACTTACACTTACAGATCCTCAACTGGTCAAGAGGATCATTATATAAATAATAATAATAAATCAGCCTTGTGCCCTCTCCCACTGGGACACAGACCTCCTCTTCGTGAGAGGGAAGGGTCCGTAATCCACCGCACCAGTGCGGGTAGGTGGATTACGCCATGCCTGGTTTCCTCACGATGATTTCCTTCACCATTTGGAGCAGTGGTGATGAAATTAATAAATTTCTCAAAGTTCGCCTGCCTGGGTTCGAACCCGCGACCTACCTATCTCGCGGTCTTATCCACTGGGTTACATCCATCCACCATGTAAAATCAACATACATTGTGCTACTTTTATACCCAAGTTACCTTGGTTAAATCATTCGAATTTGAGCACGTATACACGTGTTGTCAAGTAATTCGAAGGTGAAACATTTCACGTAAGATTATTGTAATCAAAAAATGAAATCATTATCAGGGCAATAAGTTCGGCTTCGATGACTTGTAGTGTACTAATCCATACAGCTCCGACCACTCGAGGATAACATATCTCACATACATTGTTGCGTGATAACAGTGTCTCAGAGCTCTTAATGTTGCTACTTTTGGATAAGATTTGAGATACATACATTATTGTCAAGATAGTGGTGTACCAGAACTATAATTGTTACTGATTATCATCTCACAGCATCTTTTAGGTTATTCAAAACAACACAAAAAAATGTAATACTGAAAACAAACTTATTACGCTGTCAGCCATAGATTTATAGACCTATCATACCGCGTTCCAAATTCAAAACTGAAGTTTTTTGCCGCGAATTCGTGCCATGTGTCGGCGATACCCCAAAAATGGGAAGTATGCTTAACATATAAAAGAATAATATTTATTTGTAGGACTATTTAAACGGTATTTATATTTAAAAAAACAAACTAAAATATTAAAAAAAAATAAGTGATCTAAAAGAAAATAATACTCATTACATTAAATGTCAATTAACCTTTGAAAGAAAAATTGAAATACAAATTTTTTTTAACCTGTAGTCTTTTATATTTCTTTTGTTTTTGTAGGTTAAATATAATTTTGTAATTTAGTTGACGTTGACAGCACTTAACATGATATGGCGTCGCATTGTTAGTTCAAAATCTTATATTTAGTTGTGTATTTCAGGTTACATTATAAAATGAATTACTTACATTTGAAATGTGATGTTCGTACTTCTATGTTTTTACACGATTTCATAACACAAACCGTCATCTTTTAAATTACAAACACGGTGAATTCGTATTCGTGAGGCGGGAAACGTTTGAGTTGGATTTTGCGAAGTCGCCAATTGGCGACTTAAGGCTATGGAGCTTTAAATCGCCACTGAAGTTATGTCACATCTTTATTGGGAAATTTCCGAAAGCGGTTAAACTTTCGCTGTCACTTTAAAGTTGGAATATCCCTCGGGGTATGTCTAAAAGGGTGCCTAGATTGGTACTACCGTAGGGACCTGCGATTAATCCTTAGTATGTAAATAGTGTAGTAGGATAATGTATTTCTGACGGACTGAGATGCACGACATTGTTGCCAGTATTTTAAAATGCAAGATATTCGGCAACTTTGTAATATTATGAGGTAATCGACATTGTAACAGCTAATATATTATTATTTGAAGCTAGGATAGTAACGTAATAAAGCATTTAATATCAAATGGGCACTTGATAGCTCATATCAGGGATTTTCTAAACGCCGCGAACTACCGCATACATGAATTATTATCTTTTACATTATTACAACTTAAGCGAAGAGAGAAAATTAAACTGATAGATTAAAAGGACATAGTAAACATAGACAAAACATAAAGACAGAAATTCATGATATTACCCCCGCTAGTTGATAATGCGCTGGGCCCTTGTCAAATTAAACATAAAGCGCGTGTTTATAACTAAATACTCATACTGGCTGGCTAATGTTGCTAACGGTACTAAGTCACGGGATTACGTTACCAAAATCGCAGCCAGGCGCATTAGCAACTCGCGAGGGTAATACTATAAATAGCAATGCGCGTGCACATGTTAGTCGTGTACACCTCACCTATTTTTTGCGGCCATCGCACCGAACACGTACTGCGTGCTGACTGTACCGCACCATAATATAGGAACCATTATGATGAGCAAGATCTTAAACTGGTACTTGCCCACAGGGCCCACCTCCTCCAGAAATCTGCCCGCGTCCAATCTCTCCTTGTTTTGACCCATTGCGGGTAAGAGCCATCTCAATGTTAACTAAAACACTTTATACATACAACATTCACTCACATTTGTCTGTCATCAGGTGACTGTACCACCTTACACAGGTCTATAGAAACCAAAAGATACCATCAATTATGAATCTCTTGCACAGTACAAAATAAACAATGTAAAGTCACATTTAGATATTAACACATGTTGACTTTACTGTTTTCAAACGTACTCGAATTATTACATAAAATAACTACACTACTAAAATACATAAAATGACTGACATCATCTAAGACAGTGTCATAGAGAATAGACGTTTGTTTTTAATTTAACAGAATTATTTTGAAGAAGGTTGACCGACGAACAAAATAATTAATCAATATTGGCAGCATTTTTAATAATCTATACGTTATCTATAATATCTATATATAATATTATAACTGGCAAGTTTATCTCCATATACCTATTAGGTTATATCTATTGATATGCGTAAGATGGCGGAGAAAATATTGGAATTGGAATGGAATTGAGTGTGGATCTATGACCTCGTGAGAACGGCAGGAAGTCGATGGATGCGGTGCGCAGAGGATCGTATATTGTTTAAGACATTAAGGGGCCCTGATATAGGCTGGTAATTATGATTGTACATGTGATATAATATCGATTTTTCTTGAACATGCCCCCAACTGCAAGAGTTTGGCACCCTGGCACTTGAGGTCTCTAAATGGTCGACATTTCTATGAATAGAATTAGGGTATATCCGCAGCCATTTCATTACACATGTGTGGCTGTAGCCTATCTGAGAGACGATATATTAAGTAATGGCGGTTGTGCCCAACAATTATAAAAAAAATATAACTAATTAGAAAACCCCGCTAGCATGTTAAGGCAGCCAGCAAACCTTAAGTTCAATCCGTTCATTGACGCTGAGATAATTTAATGGTGTACTTAACCTAAATTAGCTTAAGTATTTAGGTGTGCTTTATTATTTAACTCGTTGCGACAGTTTCACGTGTCATTTAAAAGTAACTTATATGTATTACTATTTCTTATTCTACTGTTTCTTATTTTCATTCGCTGGAAATTTTTGCAAGATAATTCCTCGTGTAACAATTTCGAATAAGTTATACGTGTCAAATAGTTGTTACTTTCAATACATAAAACATTAGTATCGCAACCGATATTTTAAATGAAAGCCTTATGTTTTCC
Source organism: Papilio elwesi (assembly GCA_029849275.1). Classification (NCBI taxonomy): domain Eukaryota; kingdom Metazoa; phylum Arthropoda; class Insecta; order Lepidoptera; family Papilionidae; genus Papilio; species Papilio elwesi. The sequence goes on from CM056697.1 coordinate 11,087,401, forward strand.
TATACCTCGAAAACAGTTTTATTATATCCATATAATGTGTATGCAAAATTACATGATGATCGGCTAGGTCGTTAAGGTAACAAACAAACGCATATTCACATTTATATTATTAGAGAGGATAGGATAGATTTTGAAACCGTATTAGGTTAATGACATTATAAGCTTAATCGATCAGGCAAAGATGTGGTCAACTCACCACCTGTTACGCTTATAATCAGTTAAAGATGTGGTAAACTCACCACCTGTGAAGCTAATAATCAGGTAAAGATGTGGTCAACTCACCACCTGTGACCAATAATGTGTCCCGACAACAATAATTGTTTATTATCAAGAAATCGATTCAGTGTTGATTTTAATTTCTCCATACGTTACTAAATTAGCTATAACTTTCCTTGCGGCAAAAGTAAATTTGTAACCACGTACAATTTTAAACAATAATAACAATGGCTAAGCAGTAAATCTCTGATTGCCCTTTGTTTGCGACCGTAAAATTAAACCTCAACTGTCAATAATTCTATATAGAATAATTTTATATCAATACACGGACAAACATCTTATTTAAATAACCTATTGAGTGTAGAGTCTGGCACTAGTAGACCTGACAGAATCAGGCTGCAATACCAATCCTACAACTGTACCACGACCACGATACAAAATACCCCACACAACAAAAGGCAGGCAAATAATTACCCGTATCTAAACTATAAGTAGCGAAAAAAATTCAAAAGGAAGCGATCGCTGTCTGCTGCTTTTCAGTTATAAACCGTGTCAAGAGGACGACGAAATTACCGAAAATAATCAGATAAGAATGTATATTTCATTCATTTCATTTAGGTAGCATTTACAGTCTTCGCATAGGCGGAAATTCGACACCGCTAAGTTTGCCACGGCTAAAGATAAATTGTCAACTGCCGTTTTAATTAAATATTAACATTATATTATACAGGACTAGTGCCCCGCCCCGGCTTCGCCCGGGTACCATTAATAATGTTGATCCGATCGCTAACAAACACAGGAATGTGCCAATCTGGACAATCCCTATAAATTTCATCGAAATCGGTCCAGCCGTTTCGGAGTCTATAGGTCTATAGGGAACATACATACTTCGCTTTTTATATACTATTTTTTCATAAAAGTATCCTATGTTACTTCTAGTACCTCCAAGAATATGTGTACAAAGTTTCATGATGATCGGTTGAGTAGTTTTCGCGTGGAAGCGTAACAAACCAACTTACATTCACATTTATAATATTATACAGGTGGTTTCTCAATTTCATCTTGCAATCTTACAGGAATACTTTACGGAAGGAAAAAGACCATTGTCCGGTACTCCCTACGTTATATCGCTTCTTTCGCTGTTTACAGGTTCGGCGTACCGTTTGCGCTGAACAGGAAATCTTTTATAAATCAATGGAGCGTATACGTGAATGAGGTTGCAGAAGTGTCATTTCCTGCTTATCATTGCTCAACTGATCTGTCGTGATAAACGCGATCAAGTAAATGTACTAACAATAGGATCGCACAATCGTTAATTATGTATTGAACTCTCTCGGAAATCTTTATTTCAACATTGAAAGAATATTAGATAAATAATAATATAAACAATAAATCGGACTTAATTTAGAATGTTCCCCACTGCAGGCACACAGGTCTGTCCTCGGCGGTATTTCCAAACCAGTACGACTTAGGGTCCTTCAACAAGCGAGCCTATCTTTTTCTTAAAGGCCGGCAACGCATCTCCAGTTTCTCTGGTGTTGCGGGTGTCCATGTGCATCGTTGATCACCTCGGTGCTCGGTTGGTTCCCTTCTCTTATAAAAAAAAATAGGCCTCCTCTCTGAGAGAGGGAATGGGCCGTAATCCACCACGCTGGCCTGGTGCGGGTTGGTATATGTCACACGTCTTCGAATTTAGTGTTTCTTCGTAGGGTGGTTTTCTCACGATGTTTTCCTTCACCGTTTTTGGAGCAGTGGCGATGAAATAAATTTAACACACACAAAGTAAAGTGCCTGCACCTTGAACCCGTAACTTACGTTTATTTTTTTATTATTATTACGGAAGTCGGGACGTAAACCGTTGAGGGAAATGTGGGGGAAATTACGTATCATTTGTAGCGCAGTAAGTCGCAATAACTGTCTAACTACTCCTTTTACACACTTGCGAATTCATTTTATTTCGTATTATTATTTAAATCTGTGCTTAAGTGTATTTCACTAACCGACAGTTTTCCTCAATAATAAATGTCTTAATAAACATTGACTAAATATCTTGTTTGTATCTCGAAGTTTTTTGCGTCATTTTTTACTCAGTAAACAATGTTCGCCTTAGGAAGACATACTACACCGGGCCTGAGGATGCAAGGCGCAGACTACGCTTAGCCCAAATCTCTACTAGCACCTAAGAAGTATCTTTGGATCATATAAATGTGACCAAGATAGCGACACGGGAAATAAATGCACAAATGTAACCCGTTTGACCAGGTTGACCTTTGTGATTCAATTGGCAAAATTGTTATTCGAAATAAATCAAACATATTTTTATTGTCCCGGCCCTTTTCCTACTTATGTGGGATCGGCACCGTACCCATACTAGGACTGTAGTCCATACTGTATAAGGTTTGCCTGACGCCAAGCCTCATATGAAAGGTTGTCGAAATGTTTGGCTAATATTTATTTTAATAGTCGAATGGCGGAATTAAAACCACGACCATGTTGTGCATATTTTTTTAACCGAAAGGCTATTCCCGCTGATCGGGTTCCCGCCTTATCGTGGCAGTGGGGCTCAGTAACCGTGGATATGAGCCACCCAAGGTGAAGCTAAGAGGAACCCAAGGCCGGTCCGTGAGGTAGGACAGGCCAGAGAGGGCCGCTCGGGGTGGGCTCATTGGAGTCCACCTTCGAGCGTGCTAGAGGGCTGTGGGGACTAGTTCCCCCTGCAACGAGGATGAGTCGCGGAGGAAGAGGAGTGTTGGTAATGCGGTGTGCCACTTGCGCTGCCCTTCGCGACTCAGCAAGGTCGCACCGCTGATGCGGCAGCGTTGGGGCTTCTAGGGGAAGTGGACCATTCCCCTTGCAGGTGCATTTCGCGTAATCCCGGCGTCGACACTGGGTCTGCAGGGCCTCTGTCTTTTTCAAGACGGAGGCCACGAGGAGTGAACCTCTATAAAAAACTCAAGGCGGCCCCAGCGGCGGAGGGCTTGGACTCCCGAACCTGCATTGCACGGTGCCGTCTGCTAGGGGCGCCCCAGACCATCCAGGGGTGTGGCGCCCTTTTAAGGGCGCAGAGTAGGCCCCATCCCGATAAAAAAACATAAGGCTATTGGCGCCTAAAAGCAATAGAAACAGTTTTCATTCATTTTTCTTTTTTGCGAGATTGTTCCCTCAAAACCAAACCAATGTTCAATCTAAAGTATAGTAGAAAAGGCACTGGGTGTTCTAGGTTACGCACGGGACACGTATGCTCACACTCTTCCCTTGAATTAAAATGATTTCTTCATACAAGTTTTCATACCAGAAGACCTTTAGGGAATGAATTTAGGAAAATCCTTTCTCAGCACTCCCTGCGTAATAACCTCTGTGCAAAATTTCAAGTCTCTAAGCCTCGGCTGAACTACTCGTAGTTTGGACTGAGCGTTTACATATTAGTTATTCAGTCCGTGTTTCCTTTTATATCCCAGTGTATAGATTATTTTCGGTCAGTCGCCTACAACAATATTATATATCAAGATCGTACCATAATCATACCATTAGAGATATGCATTATATTATCTATTTTTAATCTATAAAATCCATTGAATTACTGATTGCAAATATATTTAAAAGGATACAATATTATTCAATAAAATTAAGAATGAATATTTTATTTATGGTATAATGCGGCAAACGAGCTGGCGGATCACTTGATGTTAAGTGAACGCTACTCATAGACATCTGCAACAAGCAAATGTGTTGCAGATACGTTGCCTACCTTTAATGGACAGAGGAGGAGGATAGACAGGGAAAATGATATTTCCTTTTCCCATTACCCCCCTCCCCGTCCTATCCAGTTCCCGTGCCCATCCTATCCTTATAAGGAAAGAGTGGGAAGGGGAAGAGGACTGAAATTAGGCCCCGGCACCACACTCGTCAGACGAAACGCAGAGTACTTCTACTTCACGCCTGTCCTCTGTAAGGTGGTATTTCACCAGTCGAGCCGGCCCATTCATGCAACAGATGATGTTGTTGCGGGCTCCACCACTGTAAATTACTTCCTGTATATTACAGGAAGCCTTACGTCATAGTGAAATTGAAGAGCAAGAGGTTATGGTATGGACATGTTATGCAGGGTTGACGGACATGTGACGAAAGTAATGAGTATGAACGGGGATGGATACAATTTTAGAGGAATAAAGTATGTATGAGTTGTGTGAAAGGTGATATATGTTAAAAGGTTGTGAATACAGATATGACGGCTAAAAGAGAACATACTGCGCCGAATCCGGATAGATGGCAGGGCAGTTAATGGCAGGACATTATTTAACTAAGAACATCATAACAAAAAATTATATCGTGTTAAATACTAAAATCGTGAGTTTTCGGCCGTCGCCTGTATCTATTTTTTTATTACCGACTTTTCGATTACTATACAGCAGTCATGGTCTTCGGGGGGACTGAGATGTCTGACGTAACATCCCAGGATCAAAAGTTTAATTTCATTATGTAGTAATCCCGTAAAAAACACGCACGCCTGACTGTACCCCATAATCCAATCACAACTCACCCTTCAATCTCTCAATACAAGCTACAGGCCAGAATGGAACGGATTTACAAACATACCATCGAAATAAATTACCCTCCTCTCATTGGGGAAAAATTAAATAATAGAACAGACTCCCAAATCCTTGAAATGCGCAGAAGTACAGCTAAGTTGAAACAATTGCCCGAATTGGGAACTTAAATCATATTTCTATAGGGCGATATAAAGACGGACGTAGTAGCGGACGAGCATGTATACGTAGTTGCAGATGTAGAAGCGATAGAGGCGAGGAAGGCGTCTGCGTTACGGGTGGGGTGTATTTTATTTGTATTATTTAAAATTTTGGTAGTATGTAAGACTTGAATCTCCATTTGTTTGCAGCATGTTACTTGTATTGTATCTCTCACTGTCACAGTCGGAATGGAAAAAAAATACTGATGCCTAGATATACATATTTAGGATATTATTTAAATGTGTCACATTGTCTAAACAAAGCGATATTCCTATAAAAAGTATACGTAAAAATACTATTTGCTTTACGTCTTTGTATATTATCTCTACTAATATTATAAGGAGGTAAGATTTGTTTGTTTGTTTGCATTGAATAGACTCCGAAACTACTGAACCGATTTGAGAGATTCTTTCACTGTTGGGAGGTTACACTAGCCCAGGGTGATATAGGCCATATTATATTTAAAAAAAATTACGGATCTTTACTAAAACAATAATGTAACCGAAGGTATCAAAAAATGACCAAAAATATTCTATACTTTGAAATTTGGCCACTGTGTGTAATTTCGTCCAATTTAAAAGATATGTATTTTTTTAGTGCTATCCGTGCGAAGCCCGGGGGGGGGGGTCACTAGTTTATAATAAAAAGACCTGTACTAACTTAGTCGCACTAACTTTTTTTTATCAAACGTTGGACCACTTTTATTTATGCAATTATTGTTCTTGCACGATATAGATATAGTATAATAATACAAGATATAGTAAAAAAACAACTTACCTATATTGTAAATCGGAGACAGCGAAGATATACTGGCTGTTATATACGGCGGACAAAATTATAGCCAACGAAATTAACATGAGATTCCTTAGTTGGTAGGACCCGAATTCGCCGAGTTCTGTGATGATGTTGTCCAGGTCTATAGTATTTTTGTCGGTCATGTTGGTGCCCGCCCGAGCGGTCCGGCGCGCGCGCTGTCCGACTGCGAACTGACACTGACCGACACTTCACAAAAGGAACACACCCGGATAAGCGCTCTCTTCTCGCAAAACAAAAAATTAAAGTGGCAAATATGTGTGTTACGATAAAGAACCGGTAACGCTCTCAGAATTCGCAACACGGTGTCAACAATTTGATGACACGAGCGCATTGTTTTTGATGCCAATGTGAATGTAAGTTTGTTTGTTACGCTTCCACGCGATAACTACTCAACCGATCATGAAACTTTGTACACTAGTAGTACTACTAGTACTAGAAGTTACATAGGATACTTTTCTTCCCCTTCCCACCCTTTCCTTATTAAAAATAGAGAGAAGGGGAGGTGGAGTAACATTAGGCCACCGGCGACTCATCAGTCGAAACGCAGAGTACTTCTACTTCACCTGTCTTCTGTAAGGTCTAATTTCAATTTCTTCATCCCGAGTACTTAGATACGTTAGCGCCGCACAGATTTTCAAACATCCCCACTTAGTTACCTCCCTCTAAGTTATAATGTTACTTTAAGAAAGTCAGCGAGCTGCTAAAACTTAAAAACCTAAAATAAAGCATGATTTAAGGTAAATAATAAACAAATAATATCCTAGGACATATTCACACGCGGCCATCTGATCCGAAACTAAGCAGAGTAAATACATACTTAAATAGATAAATACACCACTCAGAACAAACAGACATGTTCATGCACACAAATGTCTGTCCTGGGTGGGAATCGAACCCACGACCTGCGGCGTGAAAAGCAAGTATTTCACAAACCACGCCAACCGGCCCGTCAAAGGGTAACCGTAAGGTACACATAAAAATCGTAGAAGTAATATAGTTGGTTAAAACTTGATCGCCAACGCATTAGGTCATAGAAACAAGGGATAAATAAAACATTGCTTCAGTAACATAATAATTATTACATTTTCTTTGCAAACTTTATATATGTACAGTCAACATGAAATGCGAGAACAACGCTACAAGTGTACACAGGGAACAACAGGTTCATAAACGTATTTATATAGGTACATAGCTTTATACACATTAACATTACATCTTTACATTACATAACTTCGATACGTAATTAACGAGTGAGTAAGACACGAACACATCGATATTTTCGTAACGATACATACGGAATGCGGTGCAGATACACTTTGATACAAGATACATCATGATACTAAAGCTATCGTTTGTCACTGAACAAGTGGTTATTACATATATACACGCATAAATAACTGTGTGTTCTGATAATTGTGATACACTATGATATAAAATTTAATGCACCTGTTTTTGTATTGAATATTTATTATAAACCTCATACACTACTTTACAACCAACAAAACGGTAACGAAGGGCGGAATTAATACCATACGGAATATATGAAGTCACTTTACAATGTGCCATAAACATATCACATATATAAGATCAGACGCACAGACATAAAAATATGTAAATATTATTTCAATAACATGGATGGCAGTTTTAATTTAGTTTCATTTATATTGTGTGAATATAAAACAATATTCCTATTTTTTTTCTAATGTTCTGCTTACCTACATGTCAAAATTATTCTTTTACTTTCCAATAGTTTATAATAAATAATGCGACAATTTAACCGAACTAAAGTACTGGCCGCAAAAATACCACCTTTTTTAATTTACATAACCTATTAAAAATACTCGATAAAAATATAGAATATAAAAGCTAAACAAAATGTTATGAGTTGTTAGAACAATATCCGAAATAGAAAAGATATAAAGATATATAGAATAGATTATAAATGAAATGTTGGTGAACTGTTTTTGCTGTCTATGGGTTTTTATTTTTTTTAAAACAAAAGAATGAACCTTACAGTAGTCGTATTTAATGTGACATCTGTCATCTCACCTTGGTAACAAATAACAATAATATATCAACCTCTCGAAATACGGGTTGTTACCAACTTACGACCAACTATAATACCGCGCGCTCTCATTGGCCAAAATAGCGCGCGCTCTCATTGGTCAAAATAGCGCGCGCTTTTCCAGCAGGTTTATTCCACTTTGATCACCTAAAATCTAAATCACCTCAGTCACGTGACCTTGGTGAAATTGGAATAGTAGTCTGCCAAATTTATTTAGTGGAATCGAATCATTTGAATACATAGGGGTGCCTTTTATTTTCAGTTGTTAATTAATGTCTCTATATCAGCCAGATTTTAAAATAACATGACGTAGGTGATATTAGCCATTTTATCAAAGTGGAATAAGCCCTCCGGCATCCTGTTACACACTTGCGTCCCTTTTTGCGAATCACTCCCATATATTGAATTGAATTAAGATATTAAATATTAAAATAAAATAGAAACGCGAATTTGTAATAAGATTTAGCCAAAAAGGTAATTAATTTTTATTATTGTATCGTATTTTATCCTTATCTTTTTAATAGGTAAATAAATTATTCCTTTGAAAATAAAGGGTGATAGTAATATCCCAATATAATATCAAAGACTGTACGTACAAATATACAATAATAAACAAATCAATTCAACGATTTTCTTATCGCTAAGCAATATATTATATTGTAATAAATCGATTTTTTAGGAATAGTTAGAATTTTTTTTAGGCAAACTATTTATCTTTTAATATTTTTATGAATTTTCACGTTTATACACAGACATAAGGAAAACACTTTCTGTCATTTTTTATGCGATGCGAGACAATAGCATTGTTAGACACAAAACGCTCGTTAATTATACCCCGACGCATTAAACCCCCATTTATTATTAAAATCGTTAACGCTGTGAAAAATAAATATAATTATGTATGAATTCACTGACACCATTTCACCCCAGCATCCCCTACTTAGATACATCCCCATACGTCGAATAAAGGTATTTACAATCATTATATCATTAAGTCGATTATGTAATAAGGTACATGAAGAAAAGCAGGACAGAACGTGACACAAACACGCAATATTAGGAACGTAGCTGAAGCTTCCAATATCGTTTGTCTTGCTCCCACGTTATTTATTTCATATATTAAAAAAAAATTAGAAAAAGACAAAAATACAACGCCTCTGATATCACTTGTGTGATACGTCACAGTATTAATATCGTTCGTGTAATTGGCCAGAGTGAAATTAGTTCGGAATGTTGACATAAGTACAATCGGGGAGAAATTACTTATGATTTTAGGTAACACGTTTGTATAATGTAGATTTTGTTAGGGACCGCTCGAGTTTACCGAAGTAACTTCACCCTAGTGCTCTAAGAGGGCGACTGTACGTCACAAATAGTTTAACACCCACACCACTTAATATAAATCTCACTATATTTTTTATTAAAATTTGATTCAACCACGACACATAACAGCAAATATAATTGTAATATATCATTCGAACACACAAGAGATACTCCGATGATTTTCTACAATACTACGACCCACCCCCACTAGCCTTAGACTTAAAATTGTGTGCAAATGTAAGATAGTATCGTCAATTTGATAGGAACGCGCACGTGTTGCAGAGTACAGATAAATCTCACAGAGCCTAACACCTATAAGCCAATTTCAGGTGAAAGAAAATGCGCTCCTACTTCTACTCCTGCGAGTGTGCCCGGCGCTACACCCCTTTACGTCCCGCTGTTACCTAAAATTGTGTATAGCACAGCCACTCATGTGATATTTCGAACCGCCATTAAGAAAACCAAAATCATTTTCCCACCAAAACCGTTACCATCGACACTCTTTGTCATAGATTAAACTAAACAATCGTTGTCTCTGAGAGACGCCACCACGTGTTGCAAATTATAGTCCTTAATAATATTCATTGTTTTAAGGTTATTTTTCTGTCAAGTTTGTAGTTGCGTATGATGTCAACCTAAGTTGTCAAAGACAATAATTTTGAGCGCTGATTTCTTGCACCTTCGATTAGTGAACAGACATATGTATGTGTAAATTAATTCAAAAGGGAATGGATCTTATTGTCGTATATCCCTAAAAAATTAATGAAATTTCGTCATAAAAGTATGATAGGGACATCTCAAGTATATATCTTATGTACAAATGAGCTCAATTCCGAGGCTAGTCTAGATTATTCAGTCACAGAGAACAAGTAAACAGTTTCAACACTAAACTATGTCTAAGTTTACTACATTTATACAATTTATATAAGGAAGATATATGTTTTGACTACTTTTGGTTAACTTTATATATATATACAATATTTTATACCAACGATTTAAAAATTATTACGTCTGGTCACCCAAGGTCAGCCCTAAAATTGCACCCATTGGCGATCTGGTCTAGTACCATAAAACAGCAGTATAATTTTGCCAGACTATATAATGGTTGCATTTATAGTTTGTGAGTGAATACGGTTCAATTAATTTGTACAGATTATAAATTAAAATAAAGCGTTCCGAAAATGGCATATTAATGACAGAAGCGTTCTGTTTTTATTAATTTAAGATCGCAACGCTTTGGCACGTTTCATCCCGACTCAGAGTGGCATATGCCGGAAAAGTTACCCCAGTTACATTGTTAAAATTATTTATTGGCATTTTAACTTATCAATTAAGGAGGTTAGGTTATAGTTGTTATAGGAAAGGAATATTTAGCAATTAAGCCACGCACCGCAACTAAATAACCGGCATTGTGTTTGTCGACCGACAATATACTGGATTAAAGGTAACAATTGAATGAATGCCAATGAAATAAGAGTACGGTGCAACACACGGCCATAGATACTAGATATGAATACATAGTAATGTCAATACAAATATTTAACCATTTGGCCTGTATTTACCACCAAAGAACCAACAATGTCGCTAAACTTGAAATTTCAAGCCTTAAAAATATGAGGAAGTTTCAGTTTTAAGCGCCAGTACACGGTAATCAAACTTTCGTCTGTATATGAATTACGTATTAGTGGAAACTGGACCATAGTAGGGTAGGAATAAAGTTGGTAATTGCTGAATATTATTGTATGTATACTAATAGATAGAATGGATCTAGTGTATTGTTGATTGAACCACCAATCAAATAGAAGCACATTTTATTTTGACCAATAGCGTTAGAGGTACGTTCATCGACCAATCAAATTCAAGAAATGTGCCGCACGATTCAGTGACACGTATTAATACGCTAGCCACATATATTGACAGGTTTAAATGCTTAACGTATTTAAGCGGTTTTAGGCAATTTATAATTAAAAAAAATAATTATAATTGCCTTACATAGAAAGGAACGTTCGAAAAAAATGTTGCCAGGTGACGTTTCTTGTGAACACAAATGTTTACGATCGCTTCCAGAGAATTTAAAGGATTTTAAATTATCTTTTCCAATGAACTTTTAAGTTATAAATATATCAAAGTTTTATATTGTTTGTATTAAAAATTTTGCCATTAGCAAACAACACGACGACATAGCTAACAACATAATACGTCAAATAACTCAGTTGTGATGCTGAACGTGACGGTAAGAGCGTTGTCAATGTGAAATATTGATGACACGACCAATTGTAACTTAACAATATAAATATTTCGCACATCCGCTGCATTCATATCATAATATTGCTCGACTTGTGAAACATTGACAAAAGTTTACATATTTAACGTTAGATGGCGACAATGTAATATTGATAACGTCGCCATTTTGTAAACGACCTAGTAGCGGCGTCCAATTGGAAGCTGCCTCGTTTAATGGACGTTTTGACAATTATGACATTGGTGCATGGGATGTGCGATTCGGCGAATGCAGCCGGTGTGTTTAGATGATTACAAAAAACCACACCGCGTCGACGGCAGCCTCTCGCTTCTTCGAGTAAGGCATCAGGGAGAGGAGAGACGATATGAATTTACGTATGTACCGTTTGTTTGTAGATCAGGTCAGAGCGCGAGGTCTGTCGCGAGGCTGGGCGCGGGCGCGAGGGGCGGGGCGAGAGGCGTGCTGGGGTGCAAGGCCAGCGCCGCAGCCGCCGCGTCCGCCGCCGCCGCCGGCTCGCCCAGCGCCGCCAGCACCAGCGCCAACCGCCGCCAAGTGTCCGCGCGCAGCGGACCCAGCGAGCCCGCTTCGCGCAGTGCGCGCTCCGCCAGCCGTAGCCAACCCAGCTCGTAGTATGCAGACCCTGCGTTCATATTATTGATAGGTTTTTTTTTCAGAAATAATGGATATTTTATTATTACAAACTGGTGTTGTTAGTAACGTGTTGTTAGTAACGTTTTGTTAGTAACGTGTTGTTAGTAACGTGTTGTTAGTAACGTTTTGTTAGTAACGTGTTGTTAGTAACGTGTTGTTAGTAACGTGTTGTTAGTAACGTGTTGTTAGTAACGTGTTGTTAGTAACGTGTTGTTAGTAACGTGTTGTTAGTAACGTGTTGTTAGTAACGTGTTGTTAGTAACGTGTTGTTAGTAACGTGTTGTTAGTAACGTTTTGTTAGTAACGTGTTGTTAGTAACGTGTTGTTAGTAACGTGTTGTTCGTAACGTGTTGTTAGTAACGTGTTGTTAGTAACGTGTTGTTAGTAACGTGTTGTTAGTAACGTGTTGTTAGTAACGTGTTGTTAGTTGCGTGTTGTTAGTAACGTGTTGTTAGTAACGCGACTCACCGAGCTGCACCATGCTGTCGAGGTGCGTGGGGTGGATGGCGAGAGCGTTCTGGAAGCAGACGCGCGCCTCCTCCCACTCCGCGCTGGCTGCGTGCACCAACCCGCGCTGGAAATATACACACCAATCATTATCATTACATATACGTGTCCCGTTGCCGCATCTACCTGATGCCTGCATCGCGCACTCAAAATACTTAAGGTCATATTTTACTTAATTTAAACAACCCCCTAATTAATAATATACCTTAATTTACCTCGTATGTACTTTATCTATGAAAACGGTAAGAAAATCTAATGACAAATTTTGAGTTCATGACGTTCGGCCAAACAAATGCGGCGATGGGGAGGGGGTGAGTTTGCAATTCAATAAATTGCACATTGCATACTACTAGTAGTACTAACGACAATTCTAGAAGTTATCATGGTAACAAAACAAGCAACCAACTTACAGTGTAGAGTACGAGGTGGCTGTGCGGGGTCAGCGCCGCCGCCTCCGCCACGCAGCCCGCCGCCGCGTTCGTGCGGTCCAACCTAACAGCATACCAGCGGCGTTATTACACATGTGCGAACAGCGCCGTCCTTGTACAGCACAAAAAAGAACTAACGAAAATAAAATAACTTCGCTTTTTGTAGAAACAAGAGCGAGCACTTCTTTGTTGGTATAAGCAGTCAATTTTCAAAAATTATCGTGTCAAATATTAATAATCCATACAAGATTGTATGTACTTATACACGTTCGGTGCCAGATGTACAATATATGTATATACGTACAAACGTCACCCGCTACATGCTATAAGGCACAGTTAACATTACGTCAGTGTACGTAATGCGCGCGGGTGCGTGTACGTATGTGTTTGCGTATCAGTGCGGGTGAGCACCTGAGGCAGAGGTCGGCGAGCAGCAGCCAGGCGTGGGCTCGGTGCGCCTGCAGCGGCGAGTGTGCGCCGCCCGCGCTCGTCCCGCCCGCGTCCGACAGCGCGCGCTCCGCCCGGAACGCGCCCGCGGACTCCGCGCGGATAGACGCTGCATATTCATTGCTTCAATAAAGGAACTGCGAGAGCGACTTACGACCAGTCATCTCGATTTTAGAGATCAAAAACTTCAGTAAAACTGTATATTGTTCAAGGTCAACAAATTTGTATTGTCTGTTTACGAAGTTTGACATTTGTTCAAAATACAGAAAAAAAATGCGGCAGCTGGACCCTTGGAGGAAAAAACTGTTTATCCAGTTTCTTAGAGAGGATGCAAAGAGTGAAAGGCAGAGTACAAATACTTCTTGTGTGTATTGCGAAGTCGCGGGCCTGTTCCAGTCGAGCCGACCCATTGGTGCGAGTCTACTACTATGAATTATGCGTCTCAAGAGTCAACTGACCGGCGTCTCTGTTGCTGAGCGTGTCGTCGTGCTGCGAATCGGAGAGCGCGTCGAGCTCGGCGTACGCGTTGCGCTCCTCCGCCTCCGCCTCCGCGCTGTTCAGCAACCGGAGCAGCTCCTTGCCCGTCGCCAGCGCCGCCTGCATACAGATACAACAACTCACTTCATTCTTCCAACACCATACGTGGCATACGCCACACAACCATCTTTAGGCTAGGTTAGGTTTTTTCACTGTCTTAAGTGTACGAATTGGTAGACGACGTGTTGTCTTGTTATGACTAAATAATGAAAGTTGATCTCACACAGACTCAACTCTTATTACTGTAAGTGTAGGAGTGCGCGTGAGCGTGCGGTCGTACTCACGTCCCCGCTCTCCCAGACGAGCTGCAGCGCGGCGAGCGCCCACAGCGGCCACTCGGCGGCGGGGTAATGGTTGCGCGCCAGGCGGGCAGCGTGCAGGGCTCGCGCGGCCCGCCGCCCCGCGCCCGCGCACGCCCACAGCGCCGCCGCCAGCCGCAGCGCGCCGCCGCACTCCGCGCGCACGTTCAGACACTCACGAGTCGCGTCCTGAAACATTATCCATTGAACGTAGCTCACGCCTTTTTAGATTCTTGTCTTTTTCGTGCAAAATCACTCTTATTTCGCTTTTTTTTAATATAAATTAATCATCACTTTGGAATACAAAAGACCTTCTGGATAATCAGCCTCCGCAGAAGACGCTCGGCTAGTGCCTCCTGGTGACCTGATTTCATAGCTACATGAAAGATTTGAATACTAAAGCAGTTTCAAGTTAGATAACTACATAGATCAAGGTATGTCAACGGTGATTGATTGGCTGCGTACCATGGCCTCGTTGAGCATGCCCAGGTGCATGTACTGCAGCGCGAGGTGGTAGAGCGCCAGGTGGTCGTTGTCGTCCAGCCGCGCCGCCTGCAGCAGGTGCTTGAGGCTGACCTCATTCGCAGCATCCTTGTCGATACGGGCGTTTGTTTTCTGTCAACATTATACCATCCTAACATTATAAATGCGAATGTAAGTTTGTTACGCTTCGACTCAACGATTCAATCGATCATCATGAAATTTTGCACCAATATATATAATATGTTGTATAGAAAATTGCATGGGGTACCTTTTATCTCAAAAATATAACTGCTCCTGAGGCACGTAAAGCCTTCGCTAACAATATGGCGTGGTAATGTTTCTGTCTGTCTGGTTATGACAAATTAATTTGTCAAGGCTAATAAAACAATACATTAAAATATAATACACAAGAGTTCGAGTCCCGCTAGCCCACCTGCGCCCTCATCTGGTGCGCGATGCCGACGTAGAGGTGGCAGCGCGCCAGCATGGGCCCCTTCTCCGTCTCTATCGCCAGCGCCTCTTCAGCCATCTCTATACCTTCCTCTATCTATGGACAATTTTCATTGTATTTAAACCCTTGCAGAATATATCACTTCGCTTTTTTATAGAATTAGCTGGCAAACCAGCCGAGGTTGGCCTCGTGTTAAGTGATAAATATTTTCCTTTCCTATCCTACCCCCCAAAAACTAAACGGTACAAGGATCCTGCTAGCATAGTCGTTTCGCAATGGCTTGGAAACTGTTTATTTGATTTTTTCCAACCAATCGTGTGTATAATAGATTTGATAGGAGTGCGCCGTTACTGAACAACAACAACATACGAGTAGGAGAACTGGGAATACACGAGAAGGTGAGTATCAGCATGTACGGTACAGACCCATCCGGCGCGGAGGCAGTTGGCGGCGGCGAGCAGGCGCAGCGGCGCGTCCGCCGGGCTCAGCAGCGCCGCGCGCCGCGCCACGCACAGCGCGCGCACGTGCGCACTGTGCGCGCTGCTGCCTGACCACATGCATACAAACTTTTGTTAACTGGATACACACTCTTCAAAAACTTCCTATATATCAGATAATCTAGACCCTGTTTTAGGATTAGATGACAAAAGATACCATGTATTACTACTTGAGTTTTATGAATGAGAGACGCCAATGCATTAATTGTTAAATGTGTTGTGCGTACGGTACCTGGGTGCGGCGGGTGCGCGGGCGGGTGTGGCGCGGGGGAGTGCGGGCGCGCGGCGGCGGCTGCGGCCAGCGCGCGCGCTCGCCAGATATGCGCACACCCGAACGAGAACTTCATGGCGCGCTCCAGCGACTGTAAGGTATACATTGTCCATGTTTCATTTTAATAATTTATTTCTAAAAAAAATAAGATAGATATGCGCACTAGTGCCGCTATCAAATATAAGTCAAATGATGAATTGTCTTTCGACGATTTCTCATTCCATATGTAGTAGAGGTACCTCCAGCAGCAGCGCGAGCTGTCCCCAGCGCACGGCAGCGAGCGCGAGCAGGTCGAGCACGGCGATGGCGTTGCGCAGCGCGTGCGCACGCGCCGCCTCAAACTCGGCGCTCTGCGAGAGCACGGCGTCGCGCGCCGCCATCGCCTCGCCCACAAGCACCAGCAGCATCACCTCCTCGTACTCGTTGCACGGCACGAACTGACCAACACACATACACACTGACATTATTAGCTTCGCAGCTACAAACAGTATGGAGTTGGCTGAGAAATTAGTCTAGACTGAGTCACACCACAAGTCACAAGTATGTGTTACGTCTATTTAAGGAATTTGGGGAAGAATTTTAACGAACACCATATCTGATATCTCCTGAACACAATTATCTTTCGATAAAGAAATAAGTTAAATAAATGATGACATTTCACGGGGCCCAGAAGTAAACTAATGAGGTAGTCACCGATATCTGGACTTTCTTCTAGGCGTTATGCATTCAAAAAAACCTTATTTCGCATGAAAAGTTTGACAGTGTAATTTTCCTCGCCCTATAACTTTTCCAAGAAGTTACTGGTACCAACCTGGTTGATGGCAGCGTATTTCTTGGGTTTCCACGGTCCTTCTGAAACGTGCTCCTCTCTCCGCCTCGTCAGCGTGCCCTGTTGGGGCATCATCGCCACCTTCTCAGGGGCTTTATACACCTGCACAGATAGGAGCGAGATCTCCACAAGATTGACATTTCCTACATCTTATATTAAATATGTTAGACGGTTTGTATGAAGGCCTATTGGTGATCCGGCATAAGAATTCGATTCCATCATCTGTTATATAATCTGGACCAATATGATGTTAGATAATATGTAAATTGATAAATCAGAAGTGGGATAGTTTGGCACTAAATCTGAAGCCAACATTGTTAAATCATAAAAACCAAATAAGGTTGAATCTTTGCATAACTGACTGTAGCATTCAAGGGGTCGCATAAATTTACGCAACTTGGCCGTAAATATAACTTTATATTTTTTTATCTCACATATAATTTAGATCTTGATCAAATAACAGATGGGGGTATTAATTCTTACACCGGATATTACACTATTCAAACACAACGTCATCCTTAAACAGATGTGTCTTTGCAATTCCAGTTTCAATAAAACTTAAAACGAATACATGAACCAAAGATATGTTTGTTCATAACATTGCTTTTGTCTTTGCGCTTACATTCAACAGATCCGTTCCCATAACAGTTGCTAGTGTTGCGAGCCGTTGGTTTTGGTCACACACGTCATATCTTTTTTTTTTTTTTATTATAATGAATTACCTTATATGGTATATATCAGTGGTTCCCATGTAAGCAGATGAGAAAATGATTTGGTAATTTATTAGTTATACCCGTACCTGTCCAGTGACACCCCTCATTAGCACCTCGGCGAGCTGCCTGGCGAGCGTCAGCCGCAACGCCTGCGTCGACACCGACTCCACCGCCGTCAGCATCTCGCGGTACCTGCACACGTACTATCATACTCACCAAATACATCACCGGAGCTTGTTATTATTAAAGGCTTCAAGTATATCCATAGACACCAAGTCGATTCAAAGTACGATTCTCACCCGAGCCCGCCGCGACCATTTTTTGCGGCGGGCACCACACCGGCGAGCGAGTAGAAGAATTTTCGAAACTCACGGAGCAATTTCCACCCGCGGCTGTGAGTTCTTAGCCTAAAGCTAACTATGAGGAAATTCGTCCCAATTCTTGGCTTTTGTAATCTATTATTCCCTCTTATATTCCGAAAAGGCATCCGCAATTCATCTGTTTGTTACATAATTCTATGGAGAATAGAGGTCGCATCTTCATATGAACAGCTTGTTCTGTGATCCTAGAGGAAGTGTCTCTGTCTGAAGATGGCTGACCTGTCGATAGCGCACTGCAGCCGGCCCGCGCGTATGTGCAGCAGCGGTGCTCGCTGCAGCGCCGTCTCCAGGACGACGCCGGCGCGCGCCGCGTGTGCTCGCTGCAGGTACAACAGCGTCAGCTCGGACGACAGCTCGAAACTCCTCATCTACTCGAACAAGCAACACACGTTTACAGCATCCACACATAGATATTCAGTCAGATTACTCGCAGACGCGCAGTCTTAAAAGTGGAAGCACGGAACAATATTAACTTGGCATTAGATTAATTTTGCAGTTTACAGTGATAGCGCACACAACAATATCTGTTGCATGAATGGACTGCACTCAACCCTTGAAATACCACAACCTCACAGAAGACAGGCGTGAAGTAGAGTATTCTGCGTTTCGTCTCATGAGTGAGATGCTGGAGGCATAATTCTAGTTCTCTCCCCCTTCCCACACTTTTCTTATAAAGAAAGGATGGGAAGGGGAAGAGAAATTGACGGTGGAGGGGATGTATAGGACTTGGAAATAACCATTTTCTGTTTGACCCCTCCTCTGTCCAATAAAGGTAGGCAACACATCTGCAACTCATTTCCTTGTCATGGATGTCTATGGGTAGTGATCACTTAACATCAGGTGACCCGCTTTGCTCATTTGCCACCATGAAAATACATACACATACAAAAAATTGAAGAAGTTGGCCAGGATGTTCATATTTTGTCAGTCAGTACAGAAAAAAATGGCTAAGCTCTCAAGTATTATACAGGTTTATTTTAATAAAATGGTGAATGTACATGTACATCCATAATGGAAATATATTTAAAGTGATCCATGTTTTTCCACCCTATGTTCACCAGGGAAATAACTATTGGTGTAATATGTACATATTTACCAATTCCGATTCTCTCTCCGCTTGTTTGTAACGACTTGTCGAGCTGGGTATAGCATTCTGTTCTAAACATAGTCCTTTTATAGCATAAGACTCAGCAACAATTCGGAGACTCCGACTGGAAGGACCAAGTAGTTATTGTTAACATCCATAAGTAAAATAAAATTACACCATGTTCTCTACAAAGTTTTACCTTACCACATTATACATGTTAAATATTTAGGAAAACTTTCGATGTGATAGACAGATGTAATGTAGATATCTATCTAGAATACATTTATAAGTTCAAGGTGTAACCAGTCTGAACTGCCACAAATGTTTATATAATTCTATTGTTTTTAAAGAGTATTTATGATTAGAAATCGGAAATGTTGGATGCATGTACAGCTTTTACATACATGTGGTTCCTCCAATATCGGATGTTAAAATTTCCTACAAAAGATAACAAAAATTGTTAAGACTAGGGTGTGAACAAACAATTTTTGTGACATTTATTATTGACATTATCTTTCTAAGCTCTTGAAAGAGGACTAGCAACCCACCCCGGCTTTGCACAGTTAGTTTGTCCATACAAACTTTCATAACCTACTTTAGACCTTTAGGGAATTTTGAAATTTCTTTGTGCCAAATTTTTTGTTTGCCAAAAGTTTGCACAGTGCGTTGCATGCATGCCTATATCAGTCAGTTGTTTTTATACATATATAAAAAAGAATTCTTGCATTGTATTAGCAACAATATGTGAAATTTAGATACAATAGTAAATACCTTAAACTCAAAATAGTTATTGCTGTTTCACATTTTGCATACAAAAGTGAATACAAGCATTACATCATTGAGTGATTATCATTTATGTACTTGAGAAGCCGGTGTGAATTAGTCAGACAAAATGACTCACACCGCATACTTGCTAGCTTGAGTGATTTGCATATTTTCGTATTGTGAACTCAAATGGATAAAGTTGATTAAGAGATAATTTAGCCTTGTTAATTTGAAATTTAGCTGTAATTTTTTTACTAATGTAATATGAATTAACGGGTTGGATTGTTCTAAGCAAGTGATACACACAAATGAAATAAATGAGTAATAGTATAATCGAGTCTCACACAGGTAACTCCTTCTCCGTTAAAGTACTCAATTCTGCCAGGCTGTATTGCTTCAATGCTTCATCATAACCACCACAAGCATAGTTCAGCTTCCCCAGTAGAAGATGAGCATCAAGAGCAACTCCGGCTTTCTTCCCCGCCTCATCTGTAGCCAGAGTTAAGTATCCCCGAGCCTCGGAGAGCTCTCTTTGTGCTCTCTCAATGTTCTCCTTAATTGGAGGCCACTCATCAAAGTATGCTTCAAGTTTGCCCTCACCAATGAGGAAATGAGCAAGACTTTCTGCGGAATAAGAACAGAAATAAATATGAAGATATTCTTATAGCAGAACCAAACAGTATTTGCGTAAATGTCCAGTAAAATTCTATAATGTACAGCATGAAGTAATTATCGATATACAGCTGTCCATTTAATCCCATGAGCCAGCTGACAATGCATCAGAAACTCTTTTCATTATTGAGGATGCTTATGGGTAGTGGTCGTTGTTTAACATGAAGTGAACCTTTAGCATGATTGAACACAAACCATGCTATCTTCTAACTATATATATCTCTCTTACACCACAAATATTAACTCCTCAGGATTGAAGTAGATATTGATTGATGGTCACTTAATATCAGATGAGCCTTTGTGAACTGTGTAACTGTGAATATTTGCTTTGTTGTAAAATAAAATAAAAAAACAAGCAATATTGAATTAGAAAACAACAAATTAATGCTACAATCAACTAATATTACCTTACAATGTCATCATAGTTGGTCAGTCATATTTTTTATAATTACACTATTTTATGTGTTCTTCGAGTCATACTCTAATTAATTTGTAGCAATCATTTAATTGTATGACAACTTTCAGGTATTATACTATGGAAACATCCTCTAAAACTTCAAACCTTAATCATATGTTAAAAGATTGAAGTTGAAGGAATATAAAGAATATGTAATAAAGTCAAATCTTACCATGTTGTGGTGATCGCGATTTAAGTTGTTGGGCCAATTCCACAGCCTTCTTCCAATTAGACTCTTCACGATTCTTTTCTATCTCGGTTTCATAACTACGGACAGAGTTTTTGCTTCTCGATGTCATTTTATCATGAGGGCACACCCGCCCAGTCGTCAAACCATTGATTTCGTTGATAACAATTCACTCGAACATTGCAAAACCCTCAAAAATCGCAATAGAATCCCTACACATTGAAGGCCAAACTTGACAGATGATGACATCTCTACGATTAACGAACAGTCAGTGAGGCTATCTAAAATACTTATTTTTACGCATGGCAATTGTAAATTTTGTAATTAATCGAAATAAAAAAGCAAAAATAAAAATATAAACGCTTTTACAAATTTGTTACCTTAAAAAAGCTTATATCCCTACAACAAATGGTTTTTTTATTAATTTAGACGAAAGATGGCGTTGATATTACTTACTTCAAAATTAATTTTAGTGTAAGTTTGTATCACAGACTACTAAGAGAACCAAGGTTTGTATAAATGGTACATTTGAATAATGTACAGTACAGACTACACTGTACTCTAGTACGGGGAATTGCTTATTACCTACTCATTAGATCTTTCGTTAATCTATCTTTTTAATTCCAAATTTATTATTATTTTGTGCAGACAAAAAAAATCGTAGAGTATTTTTACTTTGCTATTTAATTCATACTTGTAAGCGACAGTTTCGTACTCCCGTATTAATTAGGTCGTCACTCGCAATTTGGAAACCGACCAAGAACTTTTGAGAAGGCTTTCACATTCAGCCAACACTATAATAATATGTAGATATATAGATTTCAAATTCGAATTGACAAATCAATTAAAATAAAATTCTGCCTTTTGCAAATCCGAATTTAATCTGCAAATTCAAATTGGATTTGCAAAACTCAAAATTTGAAGCATTATCTTCCATTAATTAAATTATTAGATAAGTTGAGCGCCGCGGATTCACCCGCCATGCAATTTAATCTAATCGATGATTGTCCAGCCTACACTGAATATGAAATATGATTAAACATATACATCAGAGGTCGACTTACATTAAATAATATTATTTCCCCATACTATTTCAGACCTTTAGGGGATGAACTTATATAAATCCTTTCTTAGTGATCGCCTATATAATAGCATACATTTCTGTGCAAACTTTCAAGTCTCTAGGCCCAGGAGCTTGGGCTGTCCGTTTATATATCAGTCAGTAATTTTCCTTGTTTTATAAAGATAGATAATTGTAAACATTTTTAAAAAGTACCTGATGAATTCATTTAAATATCAGCGAGAAAATGCCACGTCCGTACAAATTGTCATGAAATATTTCGCCATTTTGTGATTTTTAACGTCACATGCTACTAAAAGAAAGACTTACCTACTGGTAATATTTTGATCTAAATGTCCTGGCTTTAAAAATATAAGTTAATTAAATCCTCTATCTGAAACTTATTAAAGAAAAACGCCATTACCGTTGAGATTCTCAGGAGTATGTTAGGCTTGACGGGAAAAGTGTGGCTTACGTATTTTCGGTTCGGGAATGTTCAAAGGATGAATAAAGAGAGAGCAATGAAACAAAATTTATGTTGCAAAAGTGAGTGGCAGTGTTGGAAGGAACGTCCAAGGAGAACTTATATCGATCAGATTAGGGTATATATGTAGAAGCGAGAGAGATGTGCCAGGAATGCGCTAAATGTAAGTCCATGATCTGTTCTGTACCCCTTTGGATGATACACTATGGGCGTGAGCGTATATTTATTTATTTTCACGTTTCAGTTCAATTGTGACATGAGTACCTTCAGGAGCAGAGTGAATGAGATCTTGAAACATATTTGGACCACATCGTCATCGGTTGGGATTGTTCAAGTTTATTACTTGTATATGGTAAAGATGGGATGGGAACGGGAAGAGGATTGGACGGGGAGGGGGTAAACGGGAAAAAGAAGATATACTTTTTCCTGTCTATGCCCTCTCTCCATTAAAGGTAGGCAACCCATCTGCAACACATTTGCTTATTGCGGATGTCTATGGGTAGCGTTCACTTAACTTCAGGTGATCCGCTTATTCGTTATTGTAAGAAGTGTACATAAAGACCGTTAGATATAAAATTTGATAACTTTGGCGACGACATACGATGGGAATTATGTGAAACGAAATACCCCAAGTCGCTAATCTAAATATAGTGTGACTGTTTGACATTTAGATTAAGCGCGTTGCCAGTCGTCGCCAGACACGACGAGCGGCTGGCGGTGACGGTGACGACGTCTGGCAACGGGTGGCATTGGGTGGCAGCGATGGCGGTGTCGCCTGGCGCCGGCCCGCAAGGCCGCGGTGACCTTTCCACCTGACACTGACAGAATGCTGAGTCATTTTCGCTGCAGCCATAGCTAAGACCTGCTAAAACTAAAACCTCTCAAATAGTTTAACTACAGAATAGATGTCACTTTGACAGACTATAATTGTACAGGCTATAAATAAACTATATGCACCTTTTTGTTTATTGTACTTGTACTTGAAAATTTGCACTCGAATCAAGGACCGATGACAATACATTTTTAACAACCGTCTTAGTCGCGGCCAAGATCATCAGAATTAAATAAATAATAGTCATTAAAAAATTGAGAATTGCGCCACCTAGTTTTAAAATGAAATAACAATACTTTAGGTAACTAGAGCATAGTGTATTTTTGTTTTGTTTTTAAACTTTTAATTTACAGTGAAAGGCAACAAAAGAGCGTGAGCCACCGGATTTATTTGACTAATAATATTCCTTCACACAAAAGTAATACAAGGGTCAGATCTGGCACAACTAGGATCATGGCAAAATAAGTTGTATACTCCATGGTCATTTGATTGATACTAGTAACTGGCAATCTATTTTTGTAAAGGCTACCTTCCAATCGCCTAAGCATTATTGTAGGCCGTCCGTTTGATCGTCAATATGGAAGCCATAGAACGCCGCCAATTCCTATTCTCTTTGTAAGGCTTAGCGTGGCGGCGCCCTCTGTCGGAGTGTAAGCCGACCTTCACTACCTTATCCGGCAATTTTATTTTATTTTATATTTTAATTTTATTTTTAAAATATACAACTTCCACGACGATAAGCTCAGGTAATTTAGGCTGTCTGTTTTCAAGTGCGTATTACAAGTTTAGTGAGAAAGTCATTTATTTTCTCTGGATATAGAATGCTTGTATTATAATTTATTTACATTAGTAACACGGAAATTTGGTATTCGCGTGGCGGAATACGAATGACCGGGATTTGACTTCATTTTTGGACCGGGTTATGTTGTGGGTAACGTACGAAAGCTTGCGTTTGCAAACTTGTTATATAAATAAAATCTATCTAGTATTCTGTGTCCTGAGTATTGAAACAGCAAACTAATGTTACAATCTTATTTATCTCTAACTTATATTCCTTTCAAATACTTAAACCTAATAAAAGTCTATTACTTTGTGAATTAAGTACAAACTACTTAGATATGTCAATTGAATAGTGAACAACGCCTCTCAGCTTTGCCTACCTTTCGTGTGCCGCTTGTGATATTGGTGAGTTCAAGTCACTTCTAAGATTTGAGCGATAGGCAAATGTTTATTTCAACTAATAAACTAAACTAATTTCTGGATACTGATGTTGGTCCAATTATATTGCAAATGCACTGAGACACAAATACCTGTATACTGCACTCGTCATAATGTAATGCGTCTTTTTTATTTAATTTCAGTCTTCGTTTAAAATTATCTTTTTATAAGAAATCTTATAGCTTGTACAATATGAGTTAGGAACAGATTCGATGAACTTTTTTTTTTCATTATTTTTTTTGTATTCAATTTTTAATTTTATTTTTGGTGATTATTTATTTATTTGTACTTGGTTCCCGTCCGCGATGAGCTCTCCGGTAGAGGAACGCACCTGTGGCCCCTGCACCAAGCGCGCGACTTATGCACTTGCACCCGTTGCCCTAGATGAACGACAAACGCGGTAATGCGATGCGCGTGACTATAATGTCAAATAGTCGTTTTAAGTATTTGTGGCCAACACTGCCGCCGTAAACAATCGCTCGTCGCGTCGCTACGCGTTCGCTCACCTAGGACTGGTTAGGCTCTTCGTACACAACGCTACGCAATCACCCGACGACTTAATGGTCTCCAAGTCGATACAAGTTCATAGAGCTTCGTACAAATGCATGCGTCAGTGATGTTTGTATGAGTGTTTGTCCTTCGACATCGGCTATAAAATTGTATTTTTTTTAAATCGCTTTGTGACCAACTGTGTTTGAAAGCAAGTTTGACCTTCCATCCTTAACTTGATAGGGTACTGAAACGCTGTATGCAATTCCTAATTAACTCCGAAATAAGTAGAATCTATCAATTGAGGCTTAATGCGCCCATGAGCACGTCGAAACCGTCGACCCATCGCTACAAAACGCAAATTAGAAATCGTTGCTCGAGCCCAAGCGGTTACACAAGGTAAACCAATTTTGCTAAACTCCACCCCATACCAGTAGTTCCCGGGGGCGGCGCAAGGGGGCGCTCGTTCCGACATTGACCCGCATTGCACAGGTGCGTCATTCATGCCCCGCGTCCCCCCGCGTTCACTTGCATTGCAATTGATGGGATAAGGACATTTTTCTCGCTCACAGCTGCCAGCCGATTGTCCCTGGACACGGGAGAGGAAGCTTATATATGTTACCGATCGGTTGTGAAATTCGCCAGTGTACAATAGGACTAGGAGTTTTATAAACTGTCACCAAATTGTGAACTGAACAATTTGGACGTGTTTTAAGATATTATTCTTATTTATAAGTTAAGTATCATGACCAAATTAACGATTATCATTAATTATCTTCCGTAACTTAATTTGCTTTTGTATTTTGGGGGAGTGTGGGCAGGAATTACACGAATTAATTCCCCCTTCATTATTCTACCATCGGACGTTTAGACATAAGCCAGGTCTCCAGCCTTTCATAGTAAAGATACCGCGACCTTGGACGAAACCATTCGAATCGTCGTTCATCGTGCGTACAAGAGATTAGATCATGTAGCCAGCGTTTTCCGTCTAACTATGACGTGTGTATCGTCAAGAGAAGAGTGAATAGGCTGTTGTTAAACTAGTGCGTACCGTCTTTCCACGTCACCACTTAACATCAAGCGTGATCGTGGTCAAGCGCTACTTTATGCATTATTTAAAATAAAAACTAATGTATCAACGCAAAGACCCCAGTTTTTGCGGTCACACAGAACAATCCGTATTTCCGGGATAAATTTACCACACTTGCGGATCAGTATTTTAATACGATCATGTGTGTTAAGACGCTGTTATCATCGCCGAATAAAAACCGATTAAGCGGAACTGTAAAACGGAACTCTTTGTGTGAACGAGCCCAAAACAGTTGTGAACAGTGGTATGTTTTTAAGATGGTACGGTACGGTGGGGTACCACACCGTAACGTCAAGTTGAATTGTGGCTTAGCACAACACAAATAATCATAAGTTAGTGATTGTAATGTTTTTTGGATGAAAAATAATAATAATAAGCCCTTTTTTAGTAAGCTTCCCCACTGCATGACCACAGGCCTCCTCTCCGAGAGTGGCGCGTCACTGGTCCTAATACCCACCTAAGGTCACTACTACTGTATTGTTAACAATGCGACACGAAAACAGGTATTAAAATAGACTCTACGAGTACGTTGAATAGTTGTTTTTTTTATAGTACTAGGTGGCACACGAGCAAGCGGTTCACCCAAGTGATCGCTACCCATAGACATCTGCAACTAACTAATGAGTTGCAGATGCGTTGCACCTCACTCATCGGACGAAACGCAGAATACTCTACTTCACGCCTGTCTTCTGTGAGGTCATGGTATTTCACTGGTCGAGCCGGTCCATTCGTGCAACAGATGTTGTTGCGGGCTCTACCACTGTTAAACCGAACAGGGCGTGGGACTTTCAATTTACTAAGGTTTTCTAGGCGTGATTCCCGCTTTGTACGGGAGCATCACGCGGCGCTGGACGTAATTACACGCTTCCCACGCGTTTCTTGCACATCCATACATCTACACATACATACTACTTTTAATATCTTCATAGGAACTATAGTTGGGAAGTATTTTTGTATGGCATACAATGCACAGTGTGAAGTCTATGAAATTATCTAATATAACAATATCTTAGGCCATATATAAATAACGGAAAAACTTTTAATTCTATAGTTTATTTCACTGGGTTGATTGACCGACAGTCCGCTTTCTTTAATAATATATTAATCGGGTAATATAACATTCATTAGGAGTGAACAATCTTGTTCGATGCACTTAAGCAGACATGGGCCGTTCCATTGAGCTGCCGGTCTGACCCCAGTGTGCATCCCCTTACGTAACGCCGGATGTAGGTTAGTTCAGGCACAAGGACGCGCCCGCGGTCGATACGGAGCCCCGCAGCCCCCGCTACTCCGTGCCAGCCTCACATTACTAGATCGCTTATTAATAGCCCCTTTGATGCTATTGGAGGTAGTTTATGGAAAAAATTATGCATCAAAGAACTACTGGCAAAGAAGTAAGGGTTCTACTTCCAGTCAACTTATGCAATTGACATACTGATTTTCGAATTCAAAATTTTAGTGCATCTTGTAAGACTCACGTTGTTACATTACCTGTTATCCTAGGCGAGCGACAAATAAGACGCGACGCGTCGCGAAACTATGCGACGGATATATATATATTACATGACCGGTGGAATACCACGACCAGAAGACAGGCGTGAAGTAGAAGTACTCTGCGTACCGATTTCAGTCCCCTTCCCCTTTCCTTGTCGTCTTCTTCTTTAGGACGGGCAGGGGGGAGATGGAAAAGGAAATATCTCTTTTTCTGTGTACCTTCCTGTCCGTTAAAGGTAGGCAACGCATCTGCAACTCATTACCTTGTTGCGGATGCTTATGGGTAGCGGTATTATTTAATTCTACTATAAAAAAGTATTATAATTTATAAGTTTCATAATTTTCTAATAGATGGCAGTGTAAGGTTCTTGACACAACAATTCCACGCCTCTTTTTATCCAGGATGTCGTCGTCACAGATGGGCTAGGGTAATGAAAAGTTCTTATGACGTGCGAAAATGGAACTCTGGGAACATGAGTACTTTACTTTTTTTTTCTAAAACTTTATTTAACTCGCGAAAATGTTTCATGACAGTAATAAGCCATAGATATATTTTGTCCATTATATAATATGCCTAAAATATTGTACAGAATAAAACAAATATGACTTCTTGGATTGAGTTGCTTATAAAGACGCTGGTGTGTAATTAATATAGCATATCTTGGAAAGAAAACTCATCACGATTGGATACAGGTGAACTTCAAGCGCTCGCGTTCACATTACTGGGAATATTTAACTTTAGTTAGATTGAACTTTGTCATGCCAACGTGCAGGGACAGCGACACGAGACAAAAGCTCATTCAAATATTTTGTGAACCATAGATAAGGCTTGTAAGAACTTCTGGTATTTATTGTCTTTGGATGAATATTCCTTTTCCAAGATATGATATCAAAACACGTAATACTTTGTCCTGACTTTATCCTTTTTGCGAAACCAATCATAACATTTGATTCAATGGTTAAACTGATAATAAGTCTACAAAAGAAAACCTGACCAAAGCCTTCCTGTACACGTATAATTCCCCCACGGTTCACATTTTCGAAACTAACCAGGAACCGCCATTGACGGATACGTCAAAAAGGTACATATATCATTTGCTGTGGTCATTACTAATAGAAAGTGACCTTAAGGTTCATATATCAACCTAATAGCATGGCAAATAAAAAACCTTGTACAGGAGAGTGTAGTCAACTAAAAGTGTTACGGCATTATATAAACGTTGTCTATGGAAAGCGAACCTACAAAAGCAAGCGTATTCAGCAAACGAGCTGAGAGTTATGGAAGTATATTAAAGCGTACGATTGGGAGTGGGCACAGAGCGGGGCGGTGGCGCCGTGCCGAGCGACCTTGGCACGCTGCGCCGCACTACACAGTGGCAGGGCCCGCGAGGGTAGCGCACAGCAGGCCTGCATCGTGGCAGGGAACGCCTCGGGGTCGGCAGCGTACTATATCCGACTCATGCTTGTAGTTTCATTAGATCTCCCAAAATTACTTTTTTGTTGAAAACAATTGAATTTATTATGGAAAAAAGATGCAAAACTGGATCATATTGAAATCATTTTACTTCGTATTTCATATTTTTACCGAATTTGGGGTTGACGTAAATCGAAATCGTTATTTACTGTGACTGATTTGTTACAAATGTATGACTATATATCTAATCTTGTAATCCAATCGCGGTAGGCAGAGATAAAAGAGTACTTAGACCGGCCCAAAATTCACTCTTACTGCGTTAAATCACTCAATGAACGCAAGATTCACTAACACATGCGCGATTACTGTCCCGCCCCGTGCGACATTTCAGGAACAGCAGGTATATTGGACCAGAATATAAAGGTTACTTAACAAAAACTTACGACCCTATAATAAATCATAGGAGTTTGAGGTTACCTAGTACTTTTGTACATCTTAAGTGTTAAAGGATTACAAAACTTAAGTAGAAGTGAAAAAGTAAGATGGGCCTGCAATTGCTCTTAGAACTGACAGCCGATGGGGGCGAAAGGTCATAGAGTGGTGGCCAAGTACAGGTCTACGCTGCGTAGGTAGGCCTCCCACAAGATGGAGCGACGGTCTAGTCAATGTTGCGGTAGTCTGGATCAGGGCGGCAGGGGACCAGTCTTTGCAGCGGCCTACGTCCAGCAGTGTACGACCGCCGGCTGAAAGGAAGGAAGTAATACTAAGAGGACATAGCAGAAACTACAAAGCGTGATAAAAAACATAATTTAATTCATTTGTATTGAAATTTATAAAACTTTATCACTGTCAGTTATTGTAGAAAAAAATTCAGGCGGGCTCTAACCTATATTTGCAAACTTTTATACTATTGTAAAACTTCCAGAAGCTATAAAAAGTTAATATATTCCGTTGGGCGTTGCGAGTTGATTGTTTTAGGTTTAACTGCGTCGTAACTTAAAAAGTATTCTTTTGCCAGACTAGCTTGCGGCCGTGACTTCAGCCGCTAATATTTCAATGCACATGATATAAGTGATATATTTAAAATCGCTAAACTTCATTTAATTACAGAGTTAACCATAAATTTACGTAAACTTACAGTATCTATCCCTCGAAAAGATTTTAACACATTCGCCATTGGAGCTCACTTCTTATTGTCCATATAAGACGTATAAAAGTGGGCTAGACTAGGCAGTAGACAGAAAATTAATCAGTAATTTGTAAAATTAACTCCATAGAGATACGTAGAGATAGATTTGAGAGATGAAGGACAGGATTGCAGAGAAAACCTCTATAGATTTTGTACTGCATATAATTGTGAGTATTCCGAAGAACTGCTTGGAACAATTCCTGCCGCTGAGTGGACTGGATCCACTCCGTTTTAATTGTTGGCATTACACTACCGTGAGTGTTCGCGTAATTACCTGCTTCGAACAGCCGCGTTGTGAAATGGTCTGTCGCCAACGGCGAATATGTAATTTCTGTCTACCCCATACGTTACAATACAATATACAAATAAAATATGTCGGGGACTGGCCGAATGCATAGTGACTTGACGAGTAAAACGTTCGAGCTGTCAGTCACTCTGACGTAACGGCGAACGTGGTAGCGGTCATTACATTACGAGGAGTGACGGCAATCGGGTTGCATCGTGGACACGCGCTACGTGTTTGGTGGAGTGTCGTTACATGAAGCCGGTCTACTTACTGTACTGTCGATCCAACATTATATTTTGAATGTCCTAATGAATTCCGCTACGTGTCATTCTCCTTACCCTAGCGCCCGACGCCCGAGCTTTTCAAGATAGAGTTAAATGTCAACGCGTCCTATCTGTACGTTCCTATAAATATGTACTAATATTAGAATATCACTACACTACATCATTCTAGCCTTCGTAGCGCCGCAGTGTGTGCCGAGCTTCGAGATCATGAACACAATGTACGAATATACGATAGCTGTTTTTTCCATTGATAAGTTTATAATTCAATGCTTCAACGTCTGCCCACCCTAGTGTAAAAGGGTCTTAAAGTATTTATAGTTGCACATTAATAAAAAAAAATTTTTGGTGAATAATATTTATGCTAACAATAACTAATTATTTTAGACTGGCAAGACGTAATTGTTGGTGAATACGAAACATAAATTAGGACAATGATCTTTATGGGCTAAGAAATTTAGCTTAAATTAGCATGACAATGAAGGAAAAGCTGCAAAGGTCTGGCGAGGACATCCGTCCCGCAGTCAGCATTGTTATTCATCGCCCGACCTCCTTCCTGACGTTTGCGAAGTTACGATGCCGCATCTACGTGCCCGCTCCCGCACATACCAAGACAGGCACGTGGGAGTGGGACAAGAGATACGGTGCGTGAAATTTGCGCCATGCGCGCGAAAGTCTGTCAGGGTTGCGGCAGCTTTGCGGATTGTCCGGTAAATTATGTTTGTATGAAACAAAAAATTATACATCCAGTAGAATAGAAAAAATCCGATGAAATAGTTTTCCTTCACGAACATAGAATTGATTTTTTCCATTTTATTAAAACCTGACATTTTTCGTGGTGAACCAATTAAGGAATTTTTAAACTCAGTTGGTAGTATATTGGTACAAGGTGAAACATTCATCATTCCTTTGTAATCATCAAATGATATTTGTTATATTTCTATATGCATGGCCTAACGAAAGCAATTTGCAGTCATTATCGCTGGCAGCTCAACGTTCCCCCGTCGCGGTTGCGTCTTGCCCCCTCCCTGCACCCCCCTTAAGTTATCCGGTACTTTCCAGAGCGATCTGGTCACTGTATGCCCGTAGTGAACTCTTCCATCTCTTTTCATTGCAATCAGCGTATGCAGTGGAAAAGAGAAGGATACATTAGCGCAACAGTTGTCGCGTACGTATCGATCCGGCTGGGCCACGTGAGACGCCAAACCTATTCCCCTTCCCGCCACACCCTGCCGTACCCCGACGTCAATTATTCCTTCGTACACACATTCCATTACCGACTTTGATAGCTTACACGTTCGTAGCTGCTTTATAAATAACGCAATGTATTGCGTTAGGAAAAAGTAACGAGCGTCTCAATTCATTTACGTGACGCAAACCAGAATGAACTGCAAATTGAAGGCTCGTAACGACGCAGTACGTGGTGTTTAATCAAATATTTATAGAGGCATCCGTAAGTCTCGCCTCATCGCCTGCATGACGTCTACTTTAACAACGATGCCGCTCGCCTAGTAAGGAGGCGAGAATATTTCATAGGCCGTTGGTTATTACAGTAGATCTCGCTCAATACTTTATCCACAGGAGAATGGCTTCTAACAGTTAAAAGACCAGCTCCTTAGCAAGATTAACGCTCCTTAAAAATAAACAGGGTTGGGATTCAAATCGGTTACGTTATTACGATAATTTTCGATTCATTATTCTAAATCTAATACGGTACTCACTGAAAGCTCTCAAGGTCACTCAAAGGGCAATGGAGAGTATGATGCGCGGAGTCTCTCTCCGTGACTGCATCAGAAGTTATGTGATCAGTAGAGCTAATGTTACCGACGTTGCCCGAAAAAGTTCAAGCCTTAAGAGGCAATGGGCCGGACACATTGCTCGCAGAACGGCTGGCCGATGGGACCGAAAGGTTGTAGAGTGGCGGCCACGTACATGTCGATGCAGCATAGGTAGGCCTCTCACACGATGGACTGGTTTTCTGGTCAAAGTTGTGAGAGCCCACTAGAGGGCAGTAGTGGACCGATGTTTGTTGCGATCAATGGGGAAGATCTACATCCAGAAGTGCCGACGACGAGGCCAACATAACATAATTTAACTGACGCCCCTAGACAATAGGTCAAGGATTTCGACTTGTCACGAGACTAACACCTCTGTCCATTTGTCATATTTGTTGGAAGTGAAGCTATCTCTTACCATATCTTTTCGCTAGGTGGTTTGCAGGGTGGTTTTGGCTTTTACGGCCGGCCTGCATGATGCCATCCCAAGTAGGCTAAATAAAAAGAAAACATTGGATTTTTGTTTCGGTCCGGCTTAACTCAAAAACTACTGAACCGGAAATCCCTGCTATCCCTACGAATATTATAAATGTGAATGTAAGTTTGTTAATTACGCTTTCACGGGAAAACTGCTCAACCGATCATCATGAGCCTTTACTTTACACATATTCTTGGAAGTATTAGAGGTAACATAAGATTTTTATGAAAAAAAAAATAGTATATAAAAAGCGAAGTATGTATGTTACCTATAGACCTATAGACTCCGAAACGGCTGGACCGATTTCGATGAAAGTTACAGGGATTGTCTAGATTGGCACAACGGGTGTTCCTGTGTTTGGTAGCAATCGGATCAGCATAATTAGTGGTACACGGGCGAAGCCAGGGCGGGTCACTAGTAATAAATAAAATAAAAATACAATAGATAGCTCTACTATCAGCGAGTGTCTCAGTCTATTTTTTTATTAATATATCTATGTAGCAAAACCGAGGGCGGATTTCTTATATGAAATAAAAGGAAACATAAAGAGATATAGTTTAACCGGGCCTACACTCTAGAATCTAGACAATAATGAATACATTGTTATATCAATATATAAAGATTGTTCTGTTTTGGCAATTCCTTTATCATTTGACTCATAAAAGCGAGGATTTATTGGACCCCTTTAGCCTCTGGGAAAACCTTTTACAGCGTATCATATCTCTACATTATCGTATATGTGGACGTTTGATCTCTTGTATCGCTTATATTTTTAAATTTAGAATTAATGAAACTGCCACGTTGCAAAATTTACATTAACACGTGCGGCCTTTTTGAAATGCATACTAGAACAATTTGAGGTCCAAATTTCATAATTTTTAAGACATATCCAAGACCTTCCTTAGGATGCCGGCCAAAGTGACTCGGATGGACTGTAGTATTCCCAAAGACCATGTTTTACCGGTCAAAGCTTCAGTGATAGATAAATTAAATAAATAGACTGTCCTAGAGTAATCCTGCTTACCCTTCTACGTTTTCATTTTATGTTTAAAACGTTCGCTTGCTGATTTAATAACAAACTACTGCGACGGCTGAACAAGTTTGCACTCGAGATTGAATAATCCAATTTGTAGTGTGAATCCATTTGAAATTGCGTTAACAACTTCTCGAGTCATTAGTTAATCGGATTCGAACCCCAGCCCTAGATTGGAGCGCCGCCCCGGGCTCGGCTCGACTTGGCTTGCTTTACATCAAAGCTGCCGCATCTATTTGACAGATTAGTCCGCGCCATTGGCGACTCCTAATGTTGTTTCTGGCGCGACGCCAGCGCCACGCTGAAAGATAAACAGCATTGTTATTAAACCAACAGTTCAGTTTTTGTACATTTTTCTTTCGCTTTTATATAACTTCAGTTCTTTGATCTATTTAATCATATATGGCGATTGCACTGTATGTCTGTATAAACAAAATTATAAATAGTATATCTTTCAATCCCTAGGCTGTTGGACAGTAGTTTGGTCCAACTTATTTTTTGAACATAACAACAACTTTGTATTGCTTATTACAAAGTTGTTGTTATGTTAGTAGATAGTGGTAGAGCCCGCAACATCAGTTGCACGAATTGGCCGGCTCGACCGGTGAAATACCAGGACGTCACAGAAGACAGGCGTGAAGTAGAGTATTCTGCGTTCCGTCTAATTTCGTCTGGCCTAATTCTAGTCCTTCCAATCCTTTGCTAATAAGAAATGGATGGGCAGGTGAAGAGGACTTGACAGTGGAAACTGTCTGTCTGTCTGTCTGTCTTTTAGGCATAGGCACCGCATCTGCAACTCATTGCAGATTTCTGTGGGTAGCGATCACATTGAATCGCTTTCTTGTACCTTCTACTATAATGCAAATACTTTTCGGTTGCTGTACGCAAAGAAGACTTTATAAATGTACAATACTGAAATATTTTATTTGTCCTACTGTTTTCAATAATTTCATTGAATTGTATTTGCTTAAAAGTATCAAATTGTTCACATACTTATTTATTAATCAATAAATTTAAAAATGTATGTGTATTTCATCCACAAATAATAGTATTTCCTTGTTAACTAAGTGTATAAAGAAAAAGAAGCGTTTTGATATAAAATATATGGACTATGCATCAAATCACTATACAATGGTTAAACTATTTAACGGAATTGCCAGAGTTTTTTATTGTTGGTGAACGTTGGTAAACTATAAAAGTCAACACGGTAGCTCAAAAAAAGAAACAATGCGCGGCATCGTGAGGGTTAAACCGAGCCATCGCACGACATCGCTTCACCCTAAACTTCCGGTGGCGACGCCGCGTGACTCGACACCATTGATTTCCCGCACCCCATAACCTCCATGTCAATATGTTGCGATGTAGCGCTTTGAAGTATGTACTCAAATCTATTTATATAAAAGGCTATGTATGTATGTGTTTCCTATAAACTTCTAAACGGTTGGACGGGTCACTAGTAAATTATAAATGGTTACAGGTGGTATACAGAATATACAGAGTCACCACAGCGTGTTGGTTGTCACGTCACCTATCTAACAAATTCGCCCCGCACCGCCACGTTGCAAGGTGAAGACGAGAAGTAAACGACGGTGTCTCTTATCATTGGAAAAACATATACACTCATGCCCCTTACCCAGCGGTGTAGGCAGACCTAATGTCTGATTCGCATTTATCACAATCCTGGCCATCCGTGGCCTCCGTTCCATGGTTTTCACCCATCATGGATATGATTTTACGACAAAGCTCCATCATTATCACAGTAACAACTTACAATTTCATAACCGTTTTATTTCAACGAATTTCTGAATTTCATCGTTGTTTCTTGGATTGTGCTTACCCTGAAACCCATTAAAGTTAAGTTTGATTTCTCAATGAGTTTTCCCTTGCATTATTCTATATCCGTCCGATCAGTTTCCTCAAGTTATACTTAGCTAGGCTTCTGTTTATACAACTTTGCTTATTTTGTTACAAATTCGAGGCAATTTATAAAATGTCTCGGTAATATTATGACCAGAAAGTAAACGATAATTGTCAGTTACTACGTATCAAATAATTTTGTATTCAAGAAACCCAAATAATAGATGAAAAGGTAAAAAACAGGCCCTAGAATCGATTTACACTAGTCAGATAAAGCGACTTCAAGGATAGCGCGCCTTCCAAACCGGTAAACTGCACTTACGTATGATTCACTGTCTGTACTTGGGAGACAGGAACAACTACCATCGGTGACCGTCATTACCATAATAGAACCAAATGATTAATGAATATTTGTCTGTTTGGGGTCGGCACAGTACGAACCGTAGTACTATAATAGGTTTAGGCTATAGTTATTTTTACTGCCGGCCGCCTGCTTGGTGCCAACCCTACTCGGGCTTATATGAAATACTGGGGGCCCCGGCTTCGCTCGGGTACCACTAATTTTGTTGATCCGATCGCTACCAAACACAGGAATTATATTACGCCAACGCGTGTGAAAAAAGCGCTTCGATGTTCATTGTGTTATTCTGTCAGTTAGTCTGTGTGTCTGTAGTCAGCTACATTTGGTAACGCACACGTACACGATTATACTTTTTAATTATGTATTTATTTTCTATGCAAGATATCTGAGAAAAACTATTATTAGGAACCTTCATAATACCAATGATTATTACAATTTTTGTCTGTTTGTCTGTATGACTGCGTTTGAGTGAATAAGCTGTATTAGTTAACAATGAATAATAACCCTAAATGGTGATTACTGAAAGCTTATATAATGTTCGGGACAGTTTCGGAAAATTTCAAAGCTTCAGCTAGACACACTGTGCATTAAGATATTCATAGCACACGCACTTATTTCAGAGACGCACGGCTCTCCCTGGTAATGGTAACAGCTATATTTGGTAACGCAGTATTTAAACGTATGTAGACAATTTTAGAAATTATGTATGTATTCTTGTGTAATGCGTTTTATTAGGTTAGTTAGTTAGTAGCTTATTATTCCCGAAGAGGATCGGCGTCAGAAAGGCGGCAGCTGTAAAAACTGTAGCCAAAACCTATACAACAAAGGGAATACCAACAAATAGATACACTAAAGCCAACTAGCTTTAATAGTAGATAATAACGAAAAATTGTGTGTAAAAGGTTAGGTACATCAAGCCAGCGATCGACAAGAGCGGAGTAGTCGTCGAAGAGAGGAGTGTGAGAATGGGGGATAGGAGGGAAGGGGGTGGCTTCATCTGCATACTCAATGAGTTTTGGCGCTCGCGGCTCAGCGGGCGATACTACACAAGTGAGCGTCTTTTGTTCATTTCTGCAGAGTGTAGGTAGCTAGAGGTATTGTACACGGTGGCGTTTAATGAAAGTGGGCCTTACCTTGAAATACTTTTTTTATACACCCATTGTTTAAGACTAGAAACAAGAAGCCAAGTGTAAAGCAGTATACGAGTGTGCTGTTTTATTTCAGCATCGTTGATCAGCCACATGTGAATGCTATAAGAGTCCTTCGCATCCAGAAGAAAATAATAAAACTATCGTAGGTAACTTTAAGCTAGAACCAACTATATATTAACCTACAAAACTTGAAGATTAGCATGTAAAAAATAATAACAATATTTATAGTACGATTTTCGCACAATTTTAAATGAATAAAATGAGTACTGTAACTTTATAAGTTTACGTAAGTAAAGCATTAAGCTGTGTATAAGTTAAAACGCAATATTAAAACGTTTGATTTTACATTGGAGCGTCGTAGTCACGCTACGAGATGCTACGCCGTGCTACGATGCCGTCGGCGTCGCCGCGTCTGTCAAATAAAAGTGAGAGATTTTATGCCTAATAAATAATGTTGTTATTAACAATACTTTTAAGAATTTCATAATTTTGTTTCCATTTTATTCCAGAACTTTGAAAACACTGAGGGGAGGATTTGACTGTTGTAAATAAACGCGATTAGTTCGACCTAAACTCGCTTTATACGTTTCACGGAGTTTAGAGCTCCAAATTGCATTTCATTAACTAAACACAGTTATGCTCTAACTGAGTTTAAATTCCAGCCCAATTTTAGCGCTTAACTCTGTCAAAGTGTGTTCAATTTAACAGCTACATGTGAGACAGTTTTGACGTTGACAACCTGACATCTGCGCTTAGATTGAAATTTCGCTAAACTTCTGTTTCGTAAACGCGATCAAATTGGAGCTGGTGAAATCCGTGAACGACAGCCAAGATTAGAATCGAACTATATGTCCTGTCCTGAGTCTGGGTATAATTAAAAAAATATCCATTTAAGTATGTATTTACAAAAGACTAGACTAATATATGTAGTATATCAGTTATCTGGTTGCCATAGCACAAGCTCTGCTTAGTTTGGGATCAGATGGCCGTCTTTGAATAAAGTCCCAGGATATTATTATAAGCTCGATTAAGCAAAACGTTTTGTTAAACTTCTTTTCGAATGCCCTTGTTGAAATCGCCCCTTAGTACAAAATAAAAAAATGATTTAAATTAAAAGTGAAGAGTAAATATTGCCCTACATCAATGTACTCAAAGTAATTTGCTCAAAAAGTGCATCGACCAAATTCGAACCCGGATCCTCAGACACTTTTCATTATTATACGACAAAAATAGAGGTTTTATAAATTTACGAAATACTTCGCAGTTTACGGATCGCGTAATCGATATCCTTTGGAGCGGTAGCGTGCAAACATATAAACATTATTTGTTGGTTATAAAATGCACTAGTGATCCGCCCCGTGTTCGCCCGGGTAGCCGTTTCTGGATCTATACGGAACATCGTCTTTTATATATGTAGATATGCACCCGTCATAAAACAAGACGTATCTCACGGGAACCGTACATTTATCCGGGATAAAAAATAGCCTATGTGCTATTCCAGATTATAATCTAGCCCTGTACCAAATTTCATCCAGATGCGTTCAGCTGTTTTTGAGTGAAAGAGAAACAAACATCCATACATCCACACAGATAAACATTGGCATTTATATTATCATGGCGTTGAAATAGCTAGATTTTTATATTAAAAAATTTCACTAGATGTAGAGTGCTACGAAAATCATGACAATAAATACAACATTAACTGACTGTTTGTTTAAATAATGTGGGCTTAGAGTTGAGTACATTAGCGCCGTCCCCGAGGACACATCACATCTCCGGAGTAACGAGTTATGCAACCTCATTCCGGCTCACTGTTGCTAGTTCGGTTTTAACGACTTTTGAAAAGTTTCGGGACGCGTTGCCGCCCACCTCTGGCTTTGTGATTAAATTAATATTCAGTTTAATTATAAAGTACTCTATTATAAAAGGATATAACTTTGTGCCTCGTTGTTATATAATTATAAAACTCGTAGATTAGACGAGGCTTAATATTACGGGTGTGATCGACGAAAAGTTGATAAGCTTGAGGTTAAATTTAACAGCGCCATCTAGCGACACGGTGGCTTCTAGAAGTCATAATGATATTCGTAATTCGAACATTTTAGAAGGCTGTTGATAATCATTAATAAATTATAAGACGATACGATACACTATTTTCTTTTCATTGCCAATAATGAACACACTTGACATCTACCTACCTGTTACCTATTGAGGGTTTTATTAAAAGAAATCGTATTTTGCTTGCATGCTCGACCATCTTGGTTCAACTATTTCCCGCTCTGAAGAATCTCATAGCGTGTCTTCATCTGCACATAGGAAGCTGCTTTTGTTGCTCCCAACTGAAATGACTATAGTTAAATAAAGACGAAATAAGTTGGATACTACTGGTTGGAGTCGACTGTCATAATGAAAATCCAGTAAAATGATACGTACATATTTTTATTTGACACATTGGTTTGGTATATTTTAAGGCATTACCTAGTATTCCCTTGCTACAGCTTCATGTTCCATTAAAGGTTATTACAAGGTCACACTTCTATTTTACACTATACCAAGGCACTGTCAGAAGCGAGATCTGCAAACAAAAAGCACTAAACAAACGTAAAGGCAAAGCCCGGCGACACTGTAAGAGTGTGGTCTTTTGTGAGTCGCACAATGAGAGGTGCTCGTGGGGCAGGGGGTCAAGTTTATCTGTCCTCGTCTCTGCCCGCTTTGTTAAAGACGCCTCTTACTCTCCAGTGTACTCGAGGACGCCAAATGGAACATCTAACATCTACCAAAATATTAGTGTTAAAATGAGAAGGCATCATTTTCTTTTAAACAAACCTTTTATACATAAGAAAGCATTCGCTACCAATAGACATCTGCAACTAACTAATGAGTTGCAGATGCGTTGCTCACCTTTAATGGACAGAGGAGGATCCTCCATCAAATTCACTTCCTCTCCCTATGTTTTTCTAATTATAA
Organism: Papilio elwesi; assembly: GCA_029849275.1. NCBI lineage: Eukaryota > Metazoa > Arthropoda > Insecta > Lepidoptera > Papilionidae > Papilio > Papilio elwesi. The sequence goes on from CM056697.1 coordinate 11,127,931, forward strand.
AAATATAGAAAGGGGAAAACAGGTTAGAATTAGGTCTTCGTTCGCACCTGTTTTTATCTGTCTTCTGCGAGGTCGTGGTATTTCACCGGTCGAGCCTGCCCGAAAAAATTTCGAGTTGCAAAAGTGTTACATGACGATGTGAATGTCTACTAAATATTTATTTATTTATTTTATTAGACTCTTCATTATGGATATATTTAGTCAGTCTAACAGTGTTGCTATTTTAAAGCGATATGTCCGCACGGTGGCGACCTCGGCCAGTAGTTTTCCACAAGCGAGTTGTTGACCTGCCCTCTCTGTGAGCCTCCACGCCAGTATGTCACTTACGTGTCTTTGGGAACGATCTTGCGTCACACATTACATATCTTTTATTTATTGAAATAACATTACATTTTAGTCAACCAAGCTCCAGTAAAAACATAATCTACATACAATTTGTAAGTGAAACTACATTGTTCACGAATACAAATTTTGAACGATTCACTTTATCATTATAAAATTTAAATTAGTTTATAAATGCTCTTTGTAAATGTCCATACACTGCTCTAAATAATGTTGTAGTTTTGGATACACAACACCGTCATCGTGAGTCAGCCAGCAAAACCTTAATCGCTGAATGGATCGGTCCACCATGAATTGGACCAGATTGTCCATCTAATTACTGTTTTCCTAATAAGCTAGCATTATAAATATATTGAGTTAATGCCGGTAAGACGCGAATCTTAAGAAGTATGTTAGGCGTGACAGAATGATAGGATTAAAATAGCATTATACGAGACAAGTGCAGCTTAAAAGTGTATGTTGTGACTAGAATTGAGAAAGGTATGCTTCCGTGGTTCGGGCATGTTGAAAAGAACATGTAGAGATAGTAACGAAACAAATTTATGTTGCAAAAGTGAGTGGTAGTGTTGGTGGGGACTCCTTAGAAGAACTTATATCGATCAGATTAGTGACATACTAAAGAAGGGCGATATAAGGTGCACCCATAACTGACGAGCATGTATGTATGTAGATGTATGAATGTAGTAGAAGCGAGAGAGGTGTGCCGGGATCGCGCAGGATGGAAATCTATGATCTCTGTCTACCCTTCTGAGTTACGGGTGCACATATTTATGTATTTATTCTTTACGCGGAATCATACTCATTTTTTTTTCATGTCTTCAAATAAACTCCGTTATGCAAACTTATAAATCGGCGGCGTTATAGACGGCGTTTAAATACGTCGAAGCAATTTATGTTAGCGGCGGTGTTACACGTTTAGTTAACTAGATTTTTGATAGACTTCTATAAATGTAGATGTTATCCGCTAAGACCGGGCTTACCCGAGCTCCGGCCCCGCTCTCTAATCCCAACCTCACATATTGCAACTTTAAAAGCTTGTCGCCGGTGTGCCAATCGATATTTTAAAAGTACCAGTCGAGTGGATTACGTAACCTTTACGTGAACCGATTTGAATATTTAACACATTGCACGTTTCTAGTTTGTTACTTCAGTGCAATTCTTATTTTAAAGGTACGAACGAGAGGGTAACGTATACATTTGTGATTGTATGCATGGCTTTTTGGAAGGCGACCTCTATCCGATGAGATGTGACACTTCAAGACACGTCACGTTCAGACACATTTCGTTACATGAAAGAGACAGGAGATATGACATAGATCTAAAAGCGGTGTTTTCATAGTGTACCAATATTAGAAAAATATTTTATTATAAACGCGAATGTGAGTTTGTTTGTTTGTTTGTTACGCTTTAACTTCTTAACTACTCAACCGGTCGTCATAAAATTTTGTACACAATTTGTCAGGGTGGTATGGCATGGTCTAATCTAAAATAACTTAAAGCGTAAACTTATAAAACTGTTCCCGAGGTACGTAAAACTTTCATCTATATCGGTTGCCATGGCAATGCGTACAATAATGTCCAGTGTAGAAAATGAAAAACGAATACGTGGGGAACCCTAGCTAGTAAATGATATAAAAAATATTACATTGAAGTATTGGTTTTTGCGACAAAAGGATTTAAGTATCAACTTACGGAGAAGTAATCTAGTTTCCCCGAGTCGCACGAGGCATTATGGAAGAAGTTTCCTCGTAGTGCCTTCGGTCGGCGAGCGGGATGCGGCGTGTTCTGTCACGTCGCAACATCCAGCGTGACTCGAAGTTTGACACTTTTTGCACGCTGACTTGGGCTGTATACTAAATATATGGTAAATATAATTTTATCTTAATATTGTTCAAAAGTTTTCCTTACATTTACTCTGTTATTCGGCTTTAAGTTACTAAGCCACAGTTAATTAATTATATGGCAATATTTATGTTGTTTGTACGATATAGAGGTATAAAATCCGTTGGTATTATTTTAAATACCAGTAAGTTAGTACTTAAATTGAAAATATTTCCAACATATTTAACAAAAATAACAATGTGTAACTTATAAAGTCCTATAACGGCTGTGGTAATAAAGCCTAATATTTACTTAAATTTAAGGCCGTATCTAAATAAGACTTAATTAAGTGAAGTTTAACAATGTAATATCAAGCAAACGGCTTACATACAAGTGTATAAACAGACAGTGGATTCGATCCCTGCGGACCAATAAATTGTCGGAACCGAGTCCTTTGTTTTAGCGCAAACACAAAACGGCTCCGATGCTATCTTGCTTTTGAATATTGTACTTGAAGCAAAATCCTAACTAATAATATAATTGCAAATGTGTTTGTTTGGTACGTTTTACCTCCTGAACAACTTAATCGATTGTGAAATTTTAGAAACACATTGTCAGAGGTACAGAAAATAACATGGTTTATGTTATTCACCCAAAATACCAACCCGCACTTCGGCAACGTGATGTGGAGGCCTGTGTCCCTGTAGTGGAAATTTACTAAAAAGGTTGATTTATTATGTAGTAAAGCTGATGCCGAGGTACATAAGACCCCTCATTATCAATACCGGTTACCATGGTAACGGTCAACATCGACAATGACAACTTTTTGAGACATGTTACCTATAATTCAAAAATTATAATACGCGGAATCGTATTACTCAAGGGTGAAGCCGCGGGCAATCGCTAGCAAAATAAAAAGTAAGCATTTCTTACTCACTACTTGATCTGTTATATAAATAAATAAATAAATATGCGCTCGTGCCCGTAGCCCAGAGGGATAGGCAGAGATTATGGATATCAATTTGGCGCGATCCTGGCACACCTCTCTCGCTTCTTCTACATTCATGAATGTACACATACATGCTCGTCGGTTACGGGTACTCCGTATATCGCTCTTTTTTAGTATGTTACTAATCTGATCGATATAAGTTCTCCTTGGACGTCCCTTACTAACGCTGCCACGCACCTTTTCAACACTAATTTGTTTCGTTACTCTCTCTTCGTTCATCAATGTGTTATGTAATATATATACAAAACCGCTTGTCTTCATACATTCGATTATCCGAATGCCTAATGACAACAATTAGTCAAGTCAATCGAGTTTCAACTCTACTTATAATGAACTAGTGACCTACCCCGGCTTCGCCCGGGTACCACTTGTTATGTTGATCCAATCGGTACCAAACACAGGAATGTGCCAATCTGGACAATCCCTGTAAACTTCATCGAAACAGTCCAGCCGTTTCGATCTCTATAGGGAACATACATACTTCGCTTTTTATATACTATTTTTTTACATAAAATGTTTCCTATGTGACTTCTAATACGCAAGAATATGTGTACAAAGTTTCATGATGATCGGTTGAGTAGTTTTCGCATGAAAGCGTAACAAACAAACTTGCATTCACATTTATAATATTAGTAGGGAAGTTACAAGCCTAATATGTTACTATATCTACCAGCTGTATGTATATATCATACTTTTATTAGTCAAATAGTACTTCGTAATTAAAATAACCCAAGGTAGTGTTTTAACTTACGAGACAGGCGGTAATTACGTGTTTTTAACTAATGAAAACCCATACAAGTAAACCGGACAAACAACGAAGTCGCGTGTTGAAAGTTATGTACTGTAAATAGCGCAGTGGAAGAAAATTACGGCCGTAATTCAATTAGCCTGATGTACCGCAGCAGTAGCAGGGGACCCTCCCCCACCCCTCGCCTCACACCGCACCCAGCAACCCGCACCCCGCACCCCAGGTCAAGCCGCAGCGAGCACGCGCTCAGAACAAACAAGTCGCAATGTTCCTTCAATGCCTTATTGTTTTATCCCACTGTTGGGGGACCTGATGAATAAAATCATTGTTAGACCACAATAAGGCTTGTAAGAGACTCTTACCACGACACCCTTTTAACAGTGGTAGAGTCCGCAACAACAACATCTGTTGCACGAATGGACTGGCTCGACCGGTGAATTACGACGAAACGCAGAATAATCTACTTCATGCCTGTCTTCTGTGAGGTCGTGGTATTTCACCACTCGAGCCGGCCAATTCGTGCAACAGATGTTGTTGTTGCGGGCTCTACCACTGTTGCCAGTATCGCCAGATAAATTTACTTCGTTACTTATTAGTAGCACTGGCCTTTATGGACTTTATATTACATTATAACCCAGGGGGTATGGTGCAGAATACAAAAAAATAAACGTAAGGCACTACTCCGTCAGCGAGCTTATGAAACTTATTAAGTAAACGATGAAAGTTCGAGCGGGAGTGAGCAAGAAAGAGATTCTATTAATACAATAACTTGAGATGTTCCCGGCTAGGGATGTTACATTATTAAATTTATCGCTTAACCTTTTAGGGAAGTCACGAAGGGATGAAGATACGTTAATATGGGTGATGACAGTGCCACAGCGTGATCACGTCAACCCTAAGGCAACTTGCAGCTTAAATATTTAAAAGGTACGCTTGCAATTTGATCCTGACTAGAGACAGACTTATCATTTACGTTCATACAACTGTGCCGCTTGTCTTTCTTAATAAGACAAAATATTAAATTTACCGGATACACATAATGGATTAAAGGAATGGGATACTAGTAATATCGGGGAAAAATAACTTGACTTGAGAGAAGACTAGCGTGGTGCTTGGTATTTGTTTCGTCTGATGAGACAGATGCCGCATTTCTTCTTCCCACACCTCGTTATAATCCTCACCCCCCTTTTTCACACAACGCATCCGTAACTTTACCGGTTGTTCAGGATGAGTAGCAGTGTCGGCGGTGGCATAATGTGAAAATAGATCTCGACTCGGTCTTTCAAATACCTTTTTTCAAAGCAAGATATGATTGTTGTAAACAAACGTCATATAACACACACTGCGACCATTACACTTCTTATACTTTTATCGTAAATGTTGTAATTTTGCGGATGGTAAAGTGAAGTGAAATTGTGTAATATGGATAGCCAATATTATACGGTAATGTAATAAAAAGTTGTCATTCGAAAATATTTTGGAATTTACGAATCTTAATGTAAAAACCTTTGTTTACAAAAATTCCATCACGTTGTTAAATAAGGTATACATGTATAATTGTTTTGCAACTGTATCTGTACCTCGCCGACCGCTGCTCTAGGCTTACTCCCCGTAATGTTCGATACTAAATATGTATGTAATAATTGGATAGCAATTGTTATCGAGATACGTCGTCGGTTTCTGGACTTTGAGGTTTATCAACATACGTTTAAAATTTAAAGTCCACCGATATATCGATAACATGAGTTCACCTCACTGAGCAATATCTAAAGCAGACTCATAATACGGCAAGTTTACGAGCCCCGCAGCCCCGGGCGCGGGCGGGGGTCGGGGGACGGGGCCAGAGGGAGAGGCGTATCGCGCAGTTGGAATTTTTCAAACATACACCATCTTTCCAGACTTTATCGCAAACTGAACTTTCTTCAAAGAGCCTTTTCGCTAACTCAATTTTACTTTCTAGCTTTTAACCAAACAGAGCACCTCGGAGACCACCTGAGGCCTTCCAGTTGTCATCCTCAAAATGTTGTTGTTACAACTTGTTCCTTGTTATAAATCATCACAACGTTGTATGTTCATCTGACATAAGGCTTTATGTGCGTAGCTAAATGTAACATTGTTTTTCTTTCAAGTAAAATCTCCTACAATTTAAACTAGTCTGTACTGGTTTCATCTCGTCCAATAATAATCCTTCAAAGTTTCTTTTATCACGCCTTCAAAGACACGTATCTCGGAGCCCAGGCTTTAGGCGGGGAGGGGAAGTTAACAGGGGCACACGCCCCGGGCGGCAATTTCAGGGGTTGCTAAAACGTAATAAATTATGATTTTAAAAAAATCCTAGCATACTCACTGCTTGGCTCACTGTCGACTTATAAGAAAAAGTAGCCATACAAGCCCATACAATAGTGAACTTGCCAAAATATCAACCATTCTCTAGGTATTATAGTTTTTTTTATAATTCATATCGAATGCTGGAGAAAGTTCGCTATCAAGTTTCTGATCCAGTTTAGATTCGGTTCAAGCAGTCATCGATAACTCCATAAAAACCTCAGATCATCTCTCGACTATTTTTGACTAATATTAATTAATTGAATTGTGAATGAAGCCAGTTAGTGCAAGCAGTTAAGAAAATACTAGGCCAAGTGTATGATGGTGTAACCTATTGTCACCTACCACTACGATTAGATAAACGTAACAATTTATATGTCATTAAAATAATGTGTCTAGTAATTATTATGTAGTTACGTGGTTTGTGTTGCGGTAAGTGTGGTAACTGGCAGGTGTGTCGCCATCTGTCGGCTGATGTCATAAATAATTGGATCGTTAGTAATTAGTGTCGCAACTTGACCGCTCCGCATACTCGGTGTTGGTCACTAACTGCGTCACTTTGTATGTCTGTATGTATGTACCTACACGAAATATAGTGCAGTACTAGCTGATTGTATCTGCTTTCGCCTGGATGAATTTGAACATAATGAGAAATAGAGCCTTTGTAAATATGTACTTCGAGATTGTGGTATTTAATGATGGAAGAATTATTATAATCAGAGATTCTATTACATGGGGTCTTTGGCTTTCCATATTCCACTTCTCACGGATTTTATGACATCAAAGGAGGGCGCTGTACATTTATTACAGTGTGACACATGTACACTATGTGTCAAGCTTGACGTTGACACATCGGCGCAACCAATAGACTCTCTCCTATTATTATTATTTATTTACTGAAAAATAACTCAAAAATTAAAAGTCACAGAACTGGTTTTTATTTATTAGATGTTTTTTGTTCAGGAATTTCTTGTGATTTGTGAGCGCTGTCAAGTCTTAACATTCTGCGTTCGGCAGATTTTTGTGCGTAAGTTGTGTAAGTGGAAGAAATATATCTACTATTGTATTTATTGCTATCCCCGTCGCCGGTCGTGGGTTCGATTCCCACATAGGACAGATATTTTTTTTGTTTGTCCTGATGTAAATGAGAAAGGTATATAAGGACCAACTATAACCAACGAGCATGTATGCGTAGATGTATGAATGTAGAAAAAGCGAGGTGTGCCAGGATCGCGCCAAATGGAAATCCATGATCTCTGCCTACCCTTCTGGGTTACGGGCGTGAGCGCATATTTATGTTTAATGTTTCATTTGTTTAAGCTGTAAAACAAATGAAGGATTATTAATTATAAGTACAGTATAAAAGTTTTTTTATTAAATCAAAGGCAAGTCTAAATAACCAACCAGCCTGTGTTTTGTAAAGTCATCAAGTTTTACAACTTTACGAAGTTAAGCGATACAATAGAAACTTTGTAAATAAAAGAAATAACTTTGTGGACTCTCCACAGCTCGGGTACCGCCTACGTTATTCTTCAAAAAATATAGATGGGAAAAAATCGCTTTAAGGCGTCAAGTTTTCGCATCACGCAAGTCTTAATAACTTACACTGAAACTTGATTACTTATTTTATCTATACTTGAAATTTATTTATCAAAAATAAATGTCGATGTTACAAAAATATATGCTCAGAATAATATTTAAATAAATATACAATCTGTTATATTTTATATTTTAGAATAAAATAAATCACACAAATGTCAGGGCCCTTTTCACAAAGCCTCCATTTAAATAGGGTCGAGGGAAGGGTTCGAACCCACGAAACGAAAGATATTGCTCGAAGATTGGCCGCAACCCCGAAATTTTTTTGTCGTCATTTTCAATTACTTAGAAGAGCACTAAGAAAGGATATGTCTAAATGCATCACAAAAAGTTTAAAGTAGGGGAATGTTGTATGGAGAAATAATTTTAACCAATATAAGTTGAGCTCAGATATAAATGAAAATTATAAATTAGGTTCAGCTTAGGCTGGTCATATACATGTGAACCCGCAGAGATCAGCTTGTTCGTTGTGAGAAGGAAAAAGTCGTAGGACCAATAGTTTATGAGCATCATTTGCCTATTCAAATAGGTGCTATGCTATGCGTATTGGCATTAGGCGTAATTTCAACGGAGTCAACTTCATTGTCCTTAGAAAGGTAATAAGATTACAATAGTAAAATATGACAGCCATTTGGACTAAAATTGGTAATCACTGTATCCATATCTGGGCATTACCTTTTTAGGGACTTTAAAAAATGACTTGTTTAGTAAGACATCATCGGTGGCTGCACTCGGCAGCAGTGTCAGCGTCTGGCACAGACCTCTGGCACGTCGGGGCGGCGCCCACATTTGCCAGACGCTCTTTTGTAATCACCGGCTCTTTTCATATTCCCTTGCCAAGTGTTAAAACGCCACTTGAATTTATGAATATTAATTAATGCAATGTCACATTTTATTGCCGTTTATTTACGTTATATTAAAGGCACTACAATAAATATTACCTTTTTAGTTATGGTAGCAGTTTCTATAAGCCCGACTCGTACATAATTCGCTCCAACTTAAACAATCTGTGCTAAGTTACTCTTTATAAAGGACTATGTGGCTCGGCAAACTTTGATCCGCCCTATAATTAATAGATGGTTCACTGTTTTGGCGATAATGGCTTACACTTATGCTGTCGTGGGCTTTTTTGTAGGGTCTATTTAAGGTAAACATTTCCATTATACATTATATACGTGTAACTCTAACGGTTTTTGCAGCGCACAACAGAATAGACATTTATCGTTATATTATAGTCAATTCACACAATATCTTTATAAATTAAAGCCTATGTCTTATTCTGATGTATAAGCTATATTATTGTAAGGTTTCATTAGAATTCATTCATTAGTTTTTGCGCGAAAGAAAAACAAACATCCATACGCATTTCGCATTTATAATATTAGTAGGATAGGATTGTAATACTGAAATATTAAACCGTTTAAAATGGCAGGACACTTTTGAATTCATAAGCTTCAACGTAAATCAGTGGCGACTAATATAGGGCGAGGAAATCTGTAAATAATCAATATTTAATGACAATTTATAATCATTAACAGATTGATTAATAAAGTCGATTACTCTGTAACGATTTACATGTAATAGTTTTTTTTTTATTTCATCTTAAATTAATTGTGAATCTGACAGATGCGACCGCCGCGCCACACGAGTCGTTTTATCGCTGCAGATAAAATGACACTTTACGTCTTCAGTTACGTCAACCCTCCGCACAAGCCGCGACCGACTTTATACATAAATATACACAAGTTGCGGTTGTACATAGATTACGTTTGAGTTATTTAAACGTTTTTGTACATAACAAAATTAACAGATAAGATATAATAGAATTGTATTAATCAGTAAATGACCTTCCGTAATAGCCGTGTGCTAAGCTAGATTATGAGGCTATAGGAACTTGTTGTTGAACTTGTATTTAGTATCTTAGCAACTGCTTACTCATAAGGAAATAATCAATTTATAATATCATTTAATTCTAAGAGTTCCTTAAATAAATGTTACTATTATACTTTATGTTTAGAGTATCACAGAAGGCATAATCTTATTTTCAAATTTTCAACACTTCACTTGAATGTAACTATAGCACTCCATATTCAAAGCAGTGAGTAACGGAAGTGACGTTTGCATGAATCGCATGGAAGCGGGAAAGCTGTTTAACCCTAGTTTCAGTTTTTTTTGAGCTGGAAAAAACCGGGTGCGTCGCACTGCAGGCGTGCATTACAATTTGCATAAGTGTGATTGTAAACAACCGCCTCGTGGCAATTAACCGCGCCGTCGTCTTTGTGCCGCCATTATGCGGCGGCCGCCATCTTGGTTGCGTTCACGATAACATTGCAGTTTTAATCGTCCATTATTATGTAAATATATTAATGTATTATTTATAACTAATATTTGCATACGTGCAGCTTAATTTAAATTAAAGATAATGAATCCCTACTAATATTATAAATGTGAATGTAAGTTTGTTTGTTACGTTTTCACGCGAAAACTACTCAACCGATCATCATGAAACTTTGTACACATATTTTTGGAGGTACTAGAAGTAACATAGGATACTTTTTATGAAAAAAAATTGTGTATAAAATGCGAAGTATGTATGTTCCCTATAGACCTGTAGACTCTGAAACGGCTGGACCGATTTCGATGAAATTGACAGGGATTGTCCAGATTGGCACAGCGGGTGTTCCTGTGTTTGGTAGCGATCGGATCAACGTAATTAGTGGTACCCGGCGAAGCCGGGGCGGGTCACTAGTATTTATATATTTAATCGATCGGTAACTTAATTGATTCTCCGAGTTAATAACATTCATTTAAAATAAACACAGGCTGTCATATTACCGATAGAAGTCAAAACTCAAAATAGGTCAACAATAGTCTAATAATAAGTAATTAATAAAAACTCTTGTCTCTTAACGATGAAATTCAAAACTGCACTCAAGAAAAATAAATTTAAAAAAAAGTTCGTCGAAACTTTTCCCAATTCGAACAACTTCTGGTCGGCTAATGTTATTAGGCTTTCCTTTATTGCTCGATGGTACATTCGTCATTGTCGTGTCTACTAAAGCTAACCTCAAATAAAATAAATGTTCAAATCGCTGTCTGTCTGTTTGACTCCATCTAGCAGTAAAAGTTTTAAAGGTAATAAATTTACATGTATTTTTTATATCCAGTGTAATGCAGTATGGTTATGTTAAACCAAATTGTATTTAAACTTTTATTGACAGTAAAAAAATTGTTTTGCTCTAAAATGCTGCATTTTTAACACCAACCGCAATTCATGGATTGAACGCAGTCTGTACACGTATATTTATAAAGTTTTATCATTCCTTGTATATCACAATGAATCACCATGCAGGCATGCTAACATGATTTGTATTCCGTGTGCACGGCACGTAATGACCGGCCGGTAATTAACCGGGCGGGCGCGGCGGCGCTACCCGGCTGCCCGGCCGATCGATACCCGGCCCGGGTCGAGTCGAGTGCTCGCTAACATCTGTTGCTTGTGTACACTAGCCTCAATTAGCAAATGGCATTAGCGGAAAGCCCCTTTAAGTCACCAACGATAATTTATCACTCGGTAAAACACAAAAAGTGACTTTTATAAATTATGCCATCAAATCTATTAATTCTTTTATTAACGTATTTTATAAGCAGAGTACAGCATTGCGTGTAGAACTAGAAAGAAACACTTGATTTATTCTAACCTGGTGTCACCTCGTTAACCCTTCAACCACACAGTTTTTTTAGTAGAAGCTGGCAAACGAGCAAGCGGTTCACCCGATATCAAGTGATTGCTATTCATAGACATCTTCAACAAGCTAATGAGTTGCAAATGCGTTGCCTACCTTCAGTGGACATAGTAGGGGATAAACAGAAAATGGTTACTTCTCTTTTCTATAATTAGGCCTCCGGCATCTCATTCATCAGACGAAACGCAGAATACTCTACTTCACGCCTGTGTTCTGTGAGGTCGTGGTATTTCACAGTCAAGCCCGCCCATTCCTGCAACAGATGCTGGGTTCTTCCACTGTTGATGACACTGACTGATGACTGAAGGCCACAGATGACTAAAGGCTGTCCAATGAAGTTAATACGAGGTCCGGACAAAAATCTACCTCCTCTCTTTTAAACCAAACGTCATCCACCGCTGGCCTTAGGCCTTCCTATTGATTGCCAAAATGATTGTACCCCTGCTCATCCATTGGACTCCCGCAACATTGACCAGATTATCGGTCCGTCTTTTGGGAGGCCTACCTACGCTGCGTCGACCTGTACGTGGCCGCCACTCTGGGACCTTGACCGAACGTCCATCCAATCTGCTAACAGTTTCTGATGCCTTCTGATTTTTGACACCCTTGCCCTCTCCATTGCCCTTGCCCTTCACCTTCAGTGTCGTTTAATGAAGCCCTCAGTGAATTCATCACTAGGTCACCAAGTCCATGTATATGTCGGAAAACTAAATCCCAGCCACATTTAGGAACCAATAAGCTCTGTAAAAAAATGATCTATATAACCCATAGTACCACTCTCTCGACTTTTTAAGCCTTTTGATTTTTTATTTAATTTTAAAGAAGTTTTAGTAGATAGGCTTCCTATCTATTTATAAACAATCACTACTCCAAATACCATTTCAATATTTGTAACAGTATTTGGTGTCGTATAAACCTTTAATTTAAACATTTAAAAGTATTTGCTTAAGCATGAATTTATCCGAGGCGGTCTACGGCGTAGCGCGTAGCAGGCGAGAATCGTAGTGCGCCTTAAGCTTCGGTCACACACAGCGCATTTTCGCTGCGAGTGCATTCGTTGTCAATAACAGTCGCAGCTTCAATTCGACACCAGCCTGTCCGGACACAGCGAGTTCTTTACAAGAATTTCGACTGCTTGCATAGTGGTACAGGCAAAAACGTCATCTGGCACAGGCGGCGTAGGAAACGTTACGGCTGTACGCAGCGAGTATCCTCGTCATGTCAAACACAGCGTATTCTCGCTCGTATTCTTTCGAGTGAATCTACTCGCACCGAAAAGCCTGTCGAACGCAGCGAGTTCTTGCGGCGATTTAGGTGTGACCGAAACTTTACCGGACGAATCTCGTAGCGCGCTGCACCGGAAATTGCCGTTCGTCGCGGTCACTGCGTCACATCCACAAATAAATCTCCCCTGACCTGTACTGCTGATCTTATTTAAGTTTTATTTAAGCGAAGCAATATATTTACTATATTCCTGTAGCCTTAGGTTAAAGGTACGGACTGTAATAATGAGATTCGGATGAAGAGAGATTCGAATCCGCCATTAAATTGTTGTCGTGACCCACAAGCTGTTAAGTTTATTTGGAATGGATTAAAGAAATATCTACAATCTTTAAATGTTTAAAAATAATACATTCCATAATCAACCATTCCACAAACGTTAAAAAAACTTCAGCGGCGAACAATATTACCAGCTATTCGTTCTTTTATAGGGTGGCCACCCCTCCATCGCTACAACCTCCTCTTTTTCTTATCTACATCTTTCCCCTGTCTGTCGGAATCACCTGTGCACCATTAATGTCTCTGAGTGGAGATCACTCAACATCACTTGAACCGCTTGCTCGATTGTCTCCCTCCATTAAAAATATAAATTTCAACCTGGAAGAATACATAAAGAAGTATCAGAAGAGGCTTTAAATTTTTTGTACTCAGTGTAACTTGTTTCAACAGGATAGATAGATTGGAATAATGTAATGTAATGACCTCGATGTTTTTAAAGCTAGTGAAATGTTATAAATTATAAGTGACATAAATTTCTAACAGATGGCGGTGTAATTTTACTGACACACTACATCAATATTTTTTGTCATCATCGACACACGACACGCGTATTTTCCAGACATAGTCATTATGTCGTCACGAGTTGAATATGCAAACGAGTTACTTCAGGCATACATAAGAGTCGCGTGCAAGTTGACAGACTTTGAAATGCACCACGAGTCACGAACGTCAACTACGCCAACAACACTTTTTACGAGCCTTCCTTCGGAACGAAACGTAAAAATGGCGTTTACTCTGTTATTACGTCTTTAAAACTTTATTTATGGACTTGCCTCACCTTGCCTTAACACAGTCTGTATATATTACTTAAGAATGAAACGCAAAAAAAATCCTTCTTCTATAATTCGGGTAATTAAGGATTGCAAACTTTAATTGCAAAATTTATATCAAATCACGTAGCAAATGTGACAATTGTTGGTACCGGAACTTAGCACTATAGGCCCCGTTGTATATTCAGACCTCAATTTTTTCCGGCTAACTCAGAACCAGGGTCGTGGTTGTTTCAGCCGATAGTCGCCTACAGATGGACGTAGGTCTCTCTTTATCACCCGAACCAATTGCACCGATTTTCTTATTGCGTTGGCGAATACTAAAAAAATATATTTCTAAATTCATACCCTAAAGGTCTAAAGCAGGGGATGAAGGTTTTTTAGGGAGAAGCCAACCCGTTCGAAGAGGGTGCTAGTTACTATTAGAAAATATGTGTGTACAGTCAGTGGGGTTTTCGGTTTTTTTTAATGAGCCATTAATTGCATATCAAATATGAAAAACAAAACCCTAATCGTTTGTATTTTCTTAATCCATTTCAATGTATAATTTTCTCATTACGGCTGGAGTAGGAATTAAAGCCGCGACCAGAGCGCATCACTCTCACGGCCTAGTTGTGGGTCATTAAATCGAGGTCCCTTAAACGCTGGCCAGCTTTAGTAAGCAAGGCTGATCCTTGCTACTTGGCATTTCACCTAGAGAACCAGTTAAGTAACATTAATAACATTGCATAGCATCACGAATATATTCCCTACGCATATTTATTTATTTATTTCACACTAACAATACAGAAAACAACAAAAGGGAATTGCCGTGTCTTAAGACTTATCTAAATATCTGTAGCGTTGTTTCGTTTGAAAATCTTGAACGCGCCGTTTCGCTCGCAGCGCTCTAAAGCACTCCTCAGCGCCGCTGTAAAGAGCGAACTTTTGTGCACAGAACTGAGAAGCTTTCGTTAGTGTCACTACAAAGGTGCTACCTACCTTTGTACTGAAACTTTTCGTTGTTGGTTGTACGAGACGCGGGGTAAGCCTCATTGTAATTCAGTGATCATAATTTAAAAGTTAATAACGTTACCAACGAATGAGCTTTGTGGGGGCAATTTAACAATAGTCTTCCCCCAAAAAGCAAATGGCTGACTTAAATATCGATCAGTATGACATAATACCAGTGACCCGCCTGACTTCGCCCGGGTACCACTAATTATGTTGATCCGATCGCTACCAAACACAGGAACACCTGCTGCGTCAATCTGGACAATAGTTATAGTTCTATAGGGAACATACATACATCGGATTTTATACTGCATGTATGACAGAAAAAAAACAACAATAAATATAGAAATATCACAAACAGCTGAAACTATAGTCAATTGGATTGGATATTTACGCGATAATAGTGCACGGTATTACAGTGGGTACTCAGGGTTGGAACTTCATTACAGGCGTTGAAGTAGACAAAAATATTTTATTTTCATAAAAAGTATCCCATGTTACTTCTTATACCTCCCAGAATATGTGTACACTGTTTCATGATAATCGGTTGAGTAGTTTTCGTGTGAAAGCGTAACAAACAAACTTACATTCACATTTATAATATTAGTAGGGATATTAATGCATTCAACCTTCACATATACATATAGGTAAAGTCATATTTATATATAAACTAATTAAAAAAATCATAGTATGTGGTAGTTTCATTTTTATTTATTGAATAAACTAGTACCCATAGTTGGATGGAAATACTGACCCTGGATGCGGTACGCGGAGGACCGCATACTGTGGAAGGCATTGGGGAAGGCCTGTGTCCAGCAGTGGACTGATATAGGCTGATGATGATGATGATGACTGACCCTGGTCTTAGAAACTCGTCAATCAAATCCAAATTCCTTATGACTTCATTTGGCCAGTTCTTTATATTGTTACTAACTCCCCAGGACTGGCTTTAATAGGTCAAGATGTGTACTGCCTCAACGTATCTAGTGATAGGATAACAAGTTATCGTAATTAAATCGCGTAGTACAGATGTAATATTCGCAACAATTATCGCAAAGTATTTAACACAGGCAAGCCATACAAGGCCGGCGATCGGTAACCGCGCTCGCGGCTTCGAACCCGCAGCGGCTAACAGGATTACCGCGCCGCGCTCGCCGCGAGCTGTGCCGCAAGGTATTATCGATTTTCTGTCAGCACTTCATTGTACATTTAAATGTTTGATGTGAGTTGAAAGGAAAGTATTCGGGTAAACGTTCCCCCAGCTATTCGTTATACAATTAGGTATTATTAGGGAAGTTCACTTAAGCTTTTATTACTCACTTTATTTCATACTAGTAGTCCGCCCCTGGTCCGCCCGGGTAGCACTACTTACGTTGATTCTATCGCTACAAAAGTTCAGTCTATAGGTATTATATGTACATACAACGACTTATATACAGGCATAAAGATGATCAGATTAGTAACATGGTAAAGAAAGGCGATATAGGGAGTAATCCCTTAACCGTCCAATCCTCTTCCCCCTCACATACAACCTTTATTCTTACCTGGATGTAAGTAAAGGAAGGAGGACTGAAATTAGGATTTCCACTGTTAAATGGAAGGAGAAGAAGCGAAAGAGGAGTGCCAGTATCTACCAAATGGAAATCCGTAATCACATTTATAGGATAAAAAAATTTATACACTTCTTTCAGATTTTCCCATAAAAACCGGTAAAATTAAGATATCTAATTTCCTTGACAGTGTATTGACCTTATTTTTACACTTTTAAATAGAATTTTTTTTTTAATCAATACCTATATTTATTACATTTGGGCCTATAAATCCCAGTGTCCTTTGTGATAACGCTAGATGTCGCTATTCGAATTCTAATCTAAGAAAAATATATTTTTCAAAAATACACGATCTTCGGCGACGATGGCAACATTGTTCGGGAGACGGAATACCGCTCCACCATAACTTGTTGATTTAAAAATAACTACAAGCTACAAGGAAAATGAGTTAATTTGATAAATAATTGTGACGTCATCGCCGATCATTAAAATATCGGTTATTAATACGTCGTTACTAATGAATTGTCGTCATCGTATCGCCCGGTAACCGGATATGATAAGGCTGTTCATAACAAAACTGTAATTACTTTTATAAATGTCTTATATTGATTATGTTCGATTTATTAATTGAACATTTTATAAACAAATAGATTCTAGAATAATAATAATGATATAATAATATCCTAGGACATATTCACACGCGGCCATCTGATCCCAAACTAAGCAGAGCTTGTGCTATGGCAACCAGATAACTGATATACTACATATACTAATTTTCTTTTTTAAATACATACTTAAATAGATAATTACACACAGACTCAGGAACAAACAGACATGTTCATGCACACAAATGTTTGTCCTGGGTGGGAATCGAACCCACGACCTGCGGCGTGAAAAGCAAGTATCTTACAAACCACGCCAACTGGCCCGTCAACCCGTAGAATGGCGGTCGACGCAACGTGAACCGAAGATCTGGTCAAGATTGCGAGTGCCTATTGGATTGTGGCAAATACACGAGGAGCCCTACGTCCAATAGTGGCTGTCTGTTGGTTATTAAAAAATAGCATTAAGAATTAATATAAAAAGAGAGTAATTAAAATTGATCACATAAATAGATAATTCCTTGGTTGAACTCATTCACTAGCTAGGTATACATTTTTAATTGAGTTCATTAGGTTATAAAATGGGCACCGATCTGAACCGAAAATAAAGTTTGTCTTTTGAAAAAAATTA
Source organism: Papilio elwesi (assembly GCA_029849275.1). NCBI lineage: Eukaryota > Metazoa > Arthropoda > Insecta > Lepidoptera > Papilionidae > Papilio > Papilio elwesi. The sequence goes on from CM056697.1 coordinate 11,145,627, forward strand.
CATTCCAGATGATCCCAGTGAGAATCAAACCCGCAATCTAAATTCTACAGTCCTACCGACTATATCTACTGAACTATGACGGTCAAAGCCTCATTTTTAAATAATATATTACATAAGCCATAAGTTCTTTCTAGTACTATAAAAGTGCAAGGGGGTGGTGTTTTCTATATTCTACAAGGAAAGAATCGGAAGTGTAACAGGGGAGGGGAGGGGATGGAAGGGGACGAATATAAAAACAAAATATCCTTTTTACGTTTATTCTACGTCGAATATAGGTAGGCAACTCATCTTCAACTCATTTGCTTATGGGTAGCGATCGCTTGATATCCGCTGAACCGTTTGCTCGTTTGCCATCGTATACAAAAAAATTATTTAGTTCGTTACTGTATCATAAATGCAACATTTGATATTCAAGAAAATGTTAATCGATCAGAGACATTTCAGAAATATTTCTATAAAAGTACAAAGTGTATAATTTTGAATAAACAGTTCTCGCTATGTCGCGCTGTAACCGCCATTTGAATAACACACGTCATTCGTTTAAATAAAACATGAGAGCCTTAGCTCGGAGAAGCTTCGCGCGTGGCAGACAAGGCTAGTTTTACGAAGGCCCTAATGGCACGCGCAAATAACCGCCGGTTTTACCCACTCTGCATGTTTCAGGTAGGGCTGTCCAATCACTAATTATAGACTAGGGCTGTACCGTCGTTGATTCTACACCGGTTTCATTATTTAAATGTTTTGCCTTAAAATATGTTACGGTTTTGTGTTTTGTGTTTGTAATGTGCGTCATTTTTAATAATTATAGTTAGAATTAATTATAACGAGTAAAAACTAGTAATTAATAAAATTCTGGCATTTGACCGTTCGTAGGAATTAAAAAAAAATCTATATATATAAAATTGTCCTGTCACAGTGTTAGTCGCCATACTCCTCCGAAACGGCTTAACCGGTTTCAATTAAATCTTGCATATAGCTCTGAGGTAGCTCTGAGAATAGGTTTTATCTATCTATCTATCTATAATATTATAAATGTGAATGTAAGTTGGTTTGTTACGCTTGCACGCGAAAACTTTTCAACCGATCATTCATTCATTCAATAATAGACACAAGTGTTCAATAAAAATGCCATACTAACATTTTTATATCCAGAGCTAATATATTGCGTAATGTTGGTGAAAGGTGAAGTTTTAAAAGACGGGAAAATTACTATCTATCGAACAACTAGTTTACGACTTTAAACATCTGTACTGGTGCTTACCATGTGACTTTTTTTTAATAATAATTTGAGGTTATGTATGTGCGTGTATTTATTAGTTGAATAAATTAGCATATTTTCATGATTTCAACCCTGAATATGCAAATGCGGCGCGCTGTATGGCAGTTTTGAATATTAATTGTGCCGCGGTTAATCAAACTTGATAAACAAAATGAATGCTTCTGGCCACTACTACAGAACCTACTATGGAGTAGGTAGGTAGGGCACGATTAATTAAAAGAAAAAAAAATATGATGGTGAATCAAATCCACGCGTCAAATTATAATTTTACGAGTTCTATGGCCTTTATGTAACGCTTTTAGTTCCCGACGTAATAACAAGGTACTTTGCCAGTAATTTCGATATCGTCTGACACCCCAGCCCCATACATTCCACACAAAAACATTGAATAAGCGCGCTGAAATACGAAATCATTAAGCGTGTTATTCATTTAATGCATGTTATTCTCTCACAATGTACTTCTCACAGCGTACGTAGGCAGAGATCATGGATTTCCATTTGGTGCGATCCTGGCACACCTCTTTTGCTTCTTCTACGTTCATACATCTACACATACAAGCTCGTCGGTTATGGGTGCTCCTATATCGCCCTTTTTACTAAGCCACTAACCTGATCGATATAAGTTCTCCAAGGGCATCTCCTACCAACGCTGCCACTCACTTTTGCAACTTAAATTGTTCTGTTACTCTCTCTTCATTCATCCTTTCAACATGCCCGAACCACCGAAGCATACCTTTCTCAATTCTAGTTACAATGCCCACTTTTAAGCGACACTTTTCCCTTATAACGCAATTTTTTCATGTTTAAAAAAACTGTAAAATGAATTAGTATACCAATGACACGGTTAAGTGGAGAATAAGTAATAAGTACACAGCTTAGCAATATAATTTACACGAAAATATTACCAACGCGTACGACTACAAGGGTCGGTGCTGGTGACTGCTCAAGAAGACTTTCTTCAACTCATAATAAATTCACAATATGTTTAAGTCAAATATAAAATTCTGACATAAATGTAACTCATACATATATATGTATATACGTTGGAATTAATTTCCGACTGAAATTGCTTGCCCATTTTTATTTATTCGATTTGATATTCATTGGCCGTCAGCGGCCGGCACTTCATTTTAATATGGAAGTTTGGGAAACTCTGGCCGCTGAGTTCAACGGCGGCTAGAGGGGCTGGGGAAAGTCGATATGACTCGGAGTTAGGGAGCGAGGTTACGCGGAGATAGGGAGCGAAGTTTAGTGGATTTCTTTCCCTTGTAATTTTTAGACGCGACGTTGGTTGGACGGTGAATTCCCTGGATAAAAACCGCAGGGCGCGTATTAGGTGTATCACAAGTTATTTTCGGAAAACATCCGTAACTTTAAGATCCAAATTGGCTTACTTAACTACAAATTGCAACTTTTGCTTACGTAGACGACTGTGTAGGTCTTTTGCTCCCGTTGAATTGGTCTCAACGGCATAATAAGTATTATACTTACTTTAAATAGGATCGTATTTGTTACTAGCAGTAGCACTGAACCTATTGTATTAAACAAATATACGCGGCGTAATATTTCGTAATATGGTACAAAGTTCTAGGTCTTAAGTAAAATTATTACATGAATGGTCTTATATATATTTATGTTAATAGGTATATACTTTTAAGTACTCTCTGTTAAATACTTGTACCCCTAGGCAAAATGGATACAGAAAAGCCGTGGCACATACTAGGCGCGTTATGCGCACCGAAAGTCATTCAATTTGCAAATTGTGGCACTTTCTGTTTATATTTTCTCGCTATGCCAGTTATATAATGATATAACTTTACTTCGTGGATATGTTTTTTTATTATACTATTTTATATGGTTGGGCTAAATTGACTCAGAAGCATATTCTCTGTGAACTCTGCACACCGAACAAACTATGTTTGTCCTACAACTGGTTTTATATTGTAGCACCAAAGGATGATATCATTTGGTGCTACAATATAAACCTTTGTTTGTATAATCAGAATACTTAGTTCAGTAGTAGTACTAGTTGGTAACCTACAAAATGTTACGTTACAAAGTAAACACGCCGTAAATATATATAAAATGAAAGCTCGTAAATTCTATAAGCTTACAACACCTTCGTTTAAGACAAGAAAATTTAGTATAAGTTATGAGGGATGAGTTCGCGTTGCCTAACTTCGTTATTACCCCGCCGGATACCCGCCCTCGCCCCATACCCCGCCACCTCCAGGGAGCATCGCTCACAAATTCTCTTTTATTTTTATTCCTCGTTCAGGATCATTAAGTTTTAATTTGCTTACGTCATTTTTATTTTCGATGCAAACCATATTTCGCCCGTTACGGTTTGCTGTTCCTTTAACCTTTTATTCGCATATTGTTTTTTCATGAGTGGTAATGTTTGCGTTTATTTCTTTTCATCTCATTCCGGCTTCTTTTCAACACGTTTATATTTAACTACTGATTTGTATGCAACGGAATCTTTTAAGCTTGATTTTGCACCGAATGCAAGATTAAAGAAACTTGCACACTTATTAAGGACCGATGACAAAACAATAATGTTTTGTTCCCTTTCCCTTCTTACCCGCACAAAGTTTGACATCACTTCTCATTGTTGCGTTGATGTGTGAGGGTCAGTTAACTTCAAGAAAGCCCCTTACCTCGTTCGCCTTCGTATGATCTTTAAAAATCTTTCAAGTCTTAGAAAAAAATCCATGTTCTTTTGTTGTAATTTTTTAAATGTATTTGTTAGTTTAACTATCTACTAACAAAACGACACCAAATTTGATCTAACGGCCACTATCTGCAAAGAGAAATGTCATTGATCTCTAGCGCAGAATGGCTAATGTCACGTGGCGTATTGATAGGTCATAAACTTGTCCACGTATCCACCGCTCCGCCGCCTGATAGGGACCATAAATAAAGCATTTTATTATCTGTGTAAGGTAGTGTAACTAGAAGTTTAATGGATACCATAAATATTGATATAACCTAACCTAACCATCAGATACCAGCCCGATACGGATTCCTGACTTCGTGTCAGCAGCAGCTGGGTCACCTCCTTATGCCGTAATTTTAATAATAGATATTTTTGTGTCATGTCATCTTTTGTGTAAATTTGCTATATGTCAATCGTTTGCGGTTAACTCATTAATTTTGGTTTATAATCTGTGGTTAATATTTTCATACCTAATAAACACTCCACCCGCAACTCGAAGGGATGTTTGACAGGGTCTAACACACCACCCTCCACCGCGTTCGCTTCTACCGTTATAGGATGTTCCAATAAAGTGTGAATTCAAAGTCTTGAATTATGTTTGATACTTCTGACTACCCTAGTGTGTGAGATTCTTAAGTACCCTAGTCTGTACATAGCCTTGTACAACCAGAGCATTATTACCAGCCTTAAATATTGAGTACACTAATAAATTTACGTGTTACTCGTATTTCCTTATCTCTGTGATATTAATTAATTTCTATATAAACTTTATAATTGTTTATCGTTAAATTTATACGTCAAAAGATATGAACAAGGCAACTTTGGGTTACAGAACTTCTGACATTTATAGCTTTAGGACAATGTTGTTCACTTTTACGAGGGAATTATGAAAATGAAGCTGTTAGAAAGATAAGCAGCTGAAACAAAACTGAGCTTAAAGTACAGACGAAGTAGATAAACATTATGATATGTACACAATTCAAACGTATCACCTCCGCCATTTTGGTGACGTATTTCGTGACATTGCATACTCAGTACCACTTGCAACACTTTCTTGTTTGCTGCCTTTCTTATTATTGTTGTCAATTTTTTTTTACTGAGTAATAAAATACATGACAGTCTTGCTCGTGAAATCCCTACCAATATTATAAATGTGAATGTAAGTTTATTTGTTACGCTTTTACACGAAAACTACTCAACCGATAATCATGAAACTTTGTACACATATTCTTGGAAGCATTAGAAGTGACATAGGATACTTTTTCTAAACAAAAAAGTATATAAAATGCGAAGTATGTATGTTCCCTATAGACCTAGATTTTTTTTTGTTATGCTTGACGTTACGTGAGCATAAATTTGACAAGGTCCCAACACATTATCAACTTGCGGGGGTAGTAAGTCAGTCAACTATAGTATTATTTTTAATAACAACAACAGATTTTTATCTAAAATAGCAATTAGACAATTTAACTTATATCTTCAATTTATCAGAAAACATCGTCCAGAGACATGAGTTTACAGATTGAAGTCGATCGAGTTATATCTACGGACCGATAATTTTCGGTGCTACGAACTATAGACGTAGGTGGCTACGACGATAACGCTACGGACGTTAGGACTGAGAAATCATTTTTATTTTTTTAAAGTACTGGTGGCAACTTAGCAAGCGGTTCACCCGATGTCAAGTGATCGCTACCCATAGACATCTGCAACGAACTAATGAGTTGCGGATGCGTTGCCCACCTTTAATGGGCAGAGGAGGGCATAGACAGGAAAAAGGATATCTCCTTTTTCCCGTTTACCCCCTCCCCGTCCAATCCTCTTCCCGTTCCTGTCCTATCTTTACTAGGAAAGGGTGGGAAGGGGAAGAGGACTCAAATTAGGCCTCCGGCACCACACTCATCAGATGAAACGCAGAATACTCTACTTCACGCCTGTCTTCTGTGAGGTCGAGGTATTTCACCGGTCGAGCCGGCCAATTCGTGCAACAGTGCTAGCACTGTTAAAACACATTTACAAAAACCATAAAAGAAAAGTTCAGATGCAATTTGAAAGAAAGAAACTAGAACCAACCACATTCTTGCTTGGTCTATTTTTATAATGAATAAGCTACCGCATATTTTACCGGTTTTGAGTTAATTAATTATATCTAATTACCCTTCAACAGAAAATATAAATATATTGGGGTCTATCTTTATTGATTGACCTACATTTCTCACAACCAGAACTAGAAATAAAAAAATTATATAATTACTTGACAAATAACAGGCTGGTACAACTTGTGACGTCGTTGATAAATTATTCATTTTGTAAATTGCATATAATATTAATTAGGCAAAAGAACTGAAAGGCGTCAAGCGTCAAGTGAATTCACAATGCGTCACGGTCCATTTATTTGTGGGGGATAATCAGCGGCAGCCGGGAGACATCTATTGATTGCTCCGTGTCATTGACCCCCTCGTTTGTGCCACGCTCGGTGTTCGTGTAATAATTAATGAAGATTAATTATGTCACAGGTTCGAAGTCTTTGCCCAACAGAGACATATCTATGCATTCAGCATTCGAAAAGTATTGTTGAATAGACGTTGATGGCATGCCCTGTAAGGAGGTGATAGGCATCCGGTATTGCTGACCACAGCTAGCCTGGTAAATGCAGAGGCACACCCAATAGACTATTTTATAATATATCTGTTTAACATCCCAATCTCCAAGCGTATGAAGTAGTGTAGCAATGAAGAATTTAGCAGTGGTAGAGCCCGCAACAACAACATCCGTTGCACGAATGTGCTGGCTCGACCGGTGGAATACCACGACCTCACAAAAGACAGGCGTGAAGCAGAGTGTTCTGCGTTTCGTCTGATGAGTGAGGTGCCGGAGGCCTAATTCTAGTTTTCTACCCCTTCTTTACACTTTGTCACAATAGACAGCGCCGAGAAGAGAGAAGTCCGTGAATGCTCGGATAAATACATTTGATTTTTATTCCAAAATAACATTTTTTATTCTATAAATGAAATATAACTATTCTTAAAACCGGATTTAATAAACGTACCGTTTTTTAGGTAAAACAAGAAAAACTATTGTCGTCTCTTTCTACCCCGCTTTGGTCAAGGAATGAAATAAAAATAATCATGACCTTACTAAAATATTTCCCTGTGCTGCCTCTGACAAAGTTTTCTGGAAGACTTTATGACCTAAGCAACATACCAACCTCGAAATTATTAAAGTTGTAATGGGTCACTTTGTTTAACGGCCCTTGAAATTAGATGTTGATGGCCGCTCATACATTAGATAGCAAATTTCAGTTAAATAACTAAATTCATTAAAAGTTTTAGGTCAGGTTTATTTACAATAATAGTGGGCGTAACCCGTACGTACATTTACCGGTGGTAGTTACATCCCTTGTAGGCTATTCTAGATAGGGACTGGAGGATTTTCGTTTGGCACGCTCCTGGCACACTTTCTTCCTCTTATTCTGCATTTACTCATCAGCATTTATTTAATTTATAAAAAACACTATCTAAGGTACGGGATAACAATGCCATGAGCCCGTGATGCCTCACTTTTTCACCTTAACCCGTAACGAAAGTTATTTTGCACACTAAAATATACTAAACAAACCTTCAGACAAGCCTCTGTAATTGTTGCAAATGCCAACAAATCTGCATTGCGTTTAAGCGCATTGCTCTTCACAAATTTTTGAAATTCAATTCTACCTTGAGTATTGTTGAAACTGTAACAACATCCGGCTCGAGGGACCAAGTTTTTAGCAGTTAAATACAATAATGTTTTTTCAAAATTATTTAACATTTCGCGCACGAGGAAATTATAACAAAACACCTTTATACATTTTACAGCTAAGACCACAACACATGACAGATACGAAATCATTTTTTATTTATGTGACAAGGTGGCAAACGAGCAACCGGATCACCTGATGTAAAGTGAGCGCTACCCATAGACATCCGGAACAAGTAAATGTGCTGCAGATGAGTTGCCACCTTTAATGGAAAAAGGACAATATATAGGCAGGAAAAAGGATATTTCATTTTTCCCATTAACCCCCTCCCCATCCTATCCCCCTTATGAGGAACTGATGGGAAGGGAAAGAAGACTGAAATTAGGCCTCCGGTATCATGTTATTGATACAATCATTGGTGCTGAATCGGAACCGACTTCTGATGTATGCATTATTCAAATGCAGTCAATGGATCCGGATCCGAAAATGAAATTTGCTACCGTATAGATACTATGTACTACTGTGACTCACGCAGCTAATGTCAACTGGTTATAAGCAGACATCGTATACGGTAAAGCATTATGGATTTCAGCGGTCAAGACAACAATTGCCATTAACTTTTAAAAAATTATTTACAAGGATGACGAAACCACACTAATAATGTTTTCCTGGCGTCGAAATCGAACCCAAGACTTGTGACTAAGTTCTCTAATGACTAGTTTATGTGGGAGTTCATCCTCGTAAGGTCTGTTTACAAATATCATATGTCTTATTCGCTTTTAATAACTATATTTTAAAAAATCTTCAAAAAAAATTGTATGAGTTGGGAATGCTTTTTAAATTGCAGTATAATTCCAAGTGTTAACACTCCATGCAAGCTTTTCTGTATACCGTAGTTGTTTGCAATAATTAACAAACAAACAAAAATACGAGTGGTGTTCACGAGGCGTATTTTGGCGAGCGCTCGCGGCGAGCCGAATGCGAGTGAAAGCTGCGCTCGAATTCATCCGCAGTGCGTCTCCGCTCACCCCCTGGTATATCGCAAGAGGCTTATTGACATCATCGCTTAGCTACACATTGAAATTACATAACAAAATCCCCTCGAAGCGTTGTCTTTCTAAACGCTATAATGTCGAAAACTAGTTTACGGATTTTCACCAATAAATAGAGCTATTTAAAAGATAGTTTTACGTATATTATTTTAGTTTTTTGAAGAACACATTTATTACGGTAGTAAAAATATTATTGGCATTTATGTCCGTTCGACGCCAGAAATTTATAAAGACTAAAATTCACCCAATTGTTATTTTCTTAAAACAATTATAAATATTTATTTTTTATTATTTGTTTACCAATAGAAGATAATACCGTAATTATAAGGCTTTGCCACTAGACTACCACTGTAATATTTATAAAATAAACAACAAGCTTTCACAAGTGAAGGAGAAATGGTTTTATCAGCGGAAGTGGTCCCGGCGACCGACAATTTCCGGCGCTACGTCTACGGCCTATGGGCTATGTATTCAAACCCGCTGTGTCATCGAATGTTAACATAAGCCAAATACTGCTACGTATTACAATAAACCGAAGCGGTTTAATACTAGATTGATTAATAATATGATTTTTGGTTTAAATCTTATTTACTTCTTTTATATAACACCAATAAGTTGGAATCTTTGTGTCATGTCGTATGCTGTGTGAGAGATCGTATAGCATACTTCACACTGTATTCTATTGCATATTTATTACGCTTACTTTGTACTTTCTGGATGTAGACGCAGTAATTGGGCAAGGTACTTGTCGAATCTAGATTTGTCACCGATGTATATATCACTAAATGCACCAAGGAATTATGTTTTATACTACAAATATGTTAAAATCATCGGGCAAAAGTATCCCAATGACAGAGACAGCAACATACACACATGTCGAATGGTGTGACAAGGATAGCGTAATTAAAATAATAATAACAGAAAAGAGGACAGCTAGGGTTTGTAATCCATTGTAAACACATGACGTACGATAAAGAAATTCGAGTCTTCACATTTCGACCGCTAATGGCATATCTGATACGGTTTTGTAATATATCATTGGCACCAAGCATATAAAATCCCACTAAAGATCAGTATTTATTTATTTGTTTTCTCGTGTTATTGTTTATTGTGTACTCGCACACGTGCTTATAGCACTTTTGTTATGTTTCTAATTTTAATACATATTTTACAATGCTGCAATTATAGAATAGTTAATTTGTAGACTCTTTTATGGTATCATATTGTATGTTGGGAAAATTGGTTGGGTTGGGGATTACAATTGGGTTATCTTTACGTCTCAATAAAAAAAAATTATATATAAAGTTTAAAAGATTAAGACGCCAATCAATCATCGCGAATTGACAGATTTAAAAAAATGAACTGAATTCTAAGATTTATTTGATATAAAGTGGAGAGAAGACATGTCCTTTGAAATCAAACTCGTTGAAGCGATAGCGGTCGGGGCGGGAAAGTTTAAGATGTAATAATGACAACATGGAAAAAAATAATTTTACATAACTCTAAGGATGAAAAAGGGTTTCGTTGTGGATAGTAGTTTATGCTGTAAATAAAAAACAAAGTTTAAGAATAAGTTTTTTTTTCAATATGTTTTTTTTTAAACTCCTCATCGACGAATTCGTGGGCACTACTGGCAGTTACTAAATTAAAAAGGAAATAACTATTAAGGTATTGGTAGTACCAATACTATAGCATGCTTCAGTACCAACATAGCACAGTCACGCATCGTCGTAAGCCGAGGGAACGTTCGTTTCACTAAAGCGCGTTTACTTCGGTATTCGGCTATACTATGTATAAGCATGTGCCGGGTGGAACTCCAATATACGAACAGAATATCTCGCATGCGGCGAACTGTACTCGTATTCTTTTTTTTCTTGATGAATGTTGGCTACATTGGCTCGAGTCGTGGCGCAATGCGAGACGCATTCTTATTCAAAAAAATATATTGGGGTCAGACACGCTGTGACTGTAGTTGTAATGATTAATGTCTGTGCAAAAAGCGAAGCGTCCTAGGAATTGAGGGCGCGCGTGTGCTAATTTACTGTTTTGTTACGTTGACAACACTGCTCTGTCAATGCTAATATGATTTAAAGTGTTTGAATATAAAATGCGTAAAATTCTTCCTCTTTTCGACATATTTATTCATAATAAAGAAAAAGTTTTTTTTAGTGTTTATCGAGTCGAAGTGTCACGTAATAGTTGCGTGGCGGGAAAGAAAGACAGTTAAACTGGGTGGCCATAAAATATCTGACGTTCCTCTTATAGCCACGACGGTTTTTGTACAGACTATATATGCACTGGGAAATCAGTCTTGGCTCTGTTAGATGCTTGTGCGCTAAAGTTTGTGAATTCTTCAGCAATATTTTTTATTGTACACGAGGGCAAGCGAGGTGCAGGTCGCCTAATGTTAAATGAAAATGAATCACCGCCGCCCTTGAACACCCATAACACGAGAGGAACTACAAAACGCGTTGCCAGCGTTTATTGAACAAATACAGAGGGTATTTGTTGTTGCTTGAAGGACACTAGGTCGTATCTTGTAGGTCGTTTTAAGGTTTGAAAATAACACTAAATATATTGTCACTTTTTTAAACTCATGTCGTAAAATTATAAGCCATACGCAGTAAGTGTGATGAATGAACATTTCTAACGAGAACTTCTGTTGAAACCTTAAATAATTTTGTAAACAACTTTAGTCAGTAGTAAAGGCCAGAACAACATCTGTTGCACGAAAGGGCCTCACAGACGACAGGCGTGAATAGATGTATTCTGCTTTTTATCTGATGACTGAGGTGCCGTAGGTCTAACTTTAGTGCTTTCCCTCTTATTATTTTCTAATAGGGATGGGATGGGAGGGAAAAGAGGATTTGACGGAGTAGGATGTAGTGTATAAAAATTATAATGCGGGCAGTTTTATGATTAGATGTACTTATGAAGTGAATCCATAAATAAATCAATCCGTCCGCTAACCTTACATTAACATCAGAAGGGATGAATAAAAATAGGAAGTGTACTTTCCTATTTTTCTCTCTTCTGATTGTTACAGATGTCTATGGGCATCCATCATCTAATACGGTAAACTGCTTGCTCGTTTGCCAACTTATTCCATTAAAAATCAACAATGTAATGTTAACAGTGTATATTGACTGTAATAGATGGCGCTAGTAGTCTTTTACATCGTGGAGTACTGAAATGTCACGATGCCTTCAGCAATCTATTTATGCAGCTTATTTGCAGTTCCTGGCAGTTCCTCTGGTGTTGTGGATGTTCATGGGCAACGGGGAGCACTGAATATCAGGCGACCTGCTCCAGGTTAACCCCCCTTATCCTATACAGAATCAAACTATTATATCAATTTTAGTATTAAAAAACTAATGTAATTTTAGAGGTTTAAGTTTTCACTCATATCGGCAGTCCTCAAAATTTATTGATTGCGACTTTTAATTCTTGTTCAAAGAAGATTACATAATACGCGCTAATCGGCTTAATCTCAGAGAAGTAGCTAGCCAGCCAGCCAGAAATCAAAAGGAAATTATTTAATTTCATTGATTTTGAACCTTACTAACAGTAGGTTTACACTGCCGAAGACATATTGTCATCTCAGTTTTTTTTCCCCCACCCACGGCAATAGAAATTTTAAGTAGCTTATATGAAAGTGAACAGTCAACCCTCTCAATGTTTAATATCTCCGGATCTCTGGTATACTAATACAGAGTTTTAATAAGATTGGAAACCTTATTGCAATGCAGTAATACGCGGCCATATGAAGCCATGAAAATAAACATTTTAATGTAGTCTCATATCTGTTATAAACATCAAATATATTAATAATTTATCACATAAATTGAAATAAACCGAAAGTTTCAAGATAAATAGATAAAAGCAGACAAAAGCAAAGGTTTTATTTCCTAACCTCTTTCAGTTATTTTTTTTTACCAACCCGCCAGCCTGCAGCAATACACTTGTGGATACACAAAGAGTATCGATTTAAGTCGACCGAATAAGCGTAATCAATGTGATTCGTAGCCACAGGTTGGTGAAACTGACAAGGACGTGCAATGGTGTTGTAATTAGTGCCTCTTGTGCTTTCCTCGTTTATAAACATAGTATCTTTTTGTGTTGATTTCTTTTTATCTAAACAAGATATTAAGTGTTAAGCTACAGAGCTTTCTAATGTAATGCTAGGTTTTAGTCAAGATTTACGCTAGTGTGTGTTGAGTGGCTCGCGGGGTCGCGGCGGGGAAGCTTGCGCAGTTCGAGCTGCGTTATCTCGCTGGGGCGCTGCGGGCAAAGGTCTCCCGGGCGCCCTAGGGCGGGACTGCCGTTGCAAGCACCCTTGCTGCAGAACGAAATATATGAAATGGAATAAAAAAAAGAAAATACTTATTAGGATGGCAACCTATCAAAATAAATATTTACTTTTTTAATTTATCTTTTACTATTAGAACAAAACGATTGCATTAAGATTTATCTGGCGGATGCGACATAACAAGCGAAATTTAAATAAATAAGCAAGGGATTTGAGTATGTATGAATATCTTTTCTTTCAGAATAAGATCTATGAGAGAATTGTGTTTACAAGCTGATCTTTGTTCACATCGTTATGGTGGGCATTGCTCAGTAAAAATCGCTAGGAAGTCCATCTCTAGAAGTGGGGCACCGGCGCTCGGCTCTGCGCCGCGCGGTGACGCATTGCAGGTGCGCGGTGGCCAATCGGCGCGCGCCGCCTGCCGCTCCACGCCGCCGCACCCGCCCGATATAAAACCGACTATCCTTTGCGGATTAAATCTAATCCCGTACCGTGCGTCCCGAGACATGGACTTGAACGTCCGAGACTTTCGCGCCTGAATCGAAGATATCGTAAAGTGCGAAACAAACCGATTGCGAGAATCGAAAAACGGATGTGAGAACATAGCGATTCGATTGAACTACTCGAACGATTCGCGCGGCCGAACTCGGAACGAATCGCGAGCGCGAGTTTCCCGGCGCGGCCGCTCGTGCGAGTGAGGGCGGCAGTATCGTTTCAACCGTCGGTCTGTGCGGTCGCTTTTGCGGCGTAGTCTGTGATTTTTAGTGTAGCTCCAGATAATCCAACTTAATCTACGATGGTGAGTGATATTTTGCAAAGAAAATTTCTCCAGTGCATTAAGGAGGCCTTTTCACGTCGTACTCATTGTATATTTCGGGTATTTAGTGCATCGGTGTTTATAGTGATGACGGTCTCCATTATATTATTGTGATGGCCGTTTTTTACCGCAATGCGGATCGGCGACGTTGCCAAAGTCCGAATAACGAAGAAGATTGAGCTGTAATGGAGACAATAGTGGGCTCGTGATCGACGTTTATAGTCTGATTTCGTAGAAAGCCCGTTATAGTGTATCGAGAAACATCCGTCGCCATAATTTGTTAGGTGTTGCCGGTCAAATGACGTTTGCCTGGATGAAGCCGAACGTTTGATGACGGTTTAAAAATGGCGCAGAGCGATTGTTACAGCGTTTTGTAGATGTTTTTACGGTGCAGGGCGTCGGGAAGCCGCGTCGCGCCCCGTTGACGGCGGATCGATCGACCGGCGCACCTGTCAAATACCCGTTGACTCATCGCTACCGAGCTTTTTATTTTACATACGCAATTCAGTAAACTAGTTCTGATAAATTGTTTTGTCGACGTACAAGGCTTGCAGCAACGAGAAATGGTAAAGTACGAAGTTTGAACACTTACCGACGTACCTAGGAATGCAGATAAATGCTCACTAATGTCTCCATAACAATATACTTATTCTATATTATAAATCTGATATATCTGGTATACATCAAATGGGGCTTCAATTATTTCAATATACTTATTTTTAAAGGTAGAGACAATGAAATATCCAATATAAATTTGTGTTTTTTCTACCAGAAGTGTATAAAGATATTTTGTTTTGATGTATCAATTGTAATATTTCATTAATAATATAGCATTTATCATGTATATATATATGTATATAAAATTTATTTTCTATCTACATGATATGTTATATCTAGCTAAGTTGAGGATCCCCTGGCTTTACTAGTTGTATTTCAGTATATTGGGGTAAACTCAATACTGCCACTTTTGAGATCTGATAAAGAAATGGTTTTAATAAATATTTTAACATTGGGTAGAATGAAAATAATTTATTAGCAAATACCCATCATGAAAAATTATAACAATGTTAGTCTAAAGTTAATATGTGTTTATTTATTATAATTAGATTAATTGTTTTTTAAAGGTAATTGATAAATTTTGAACTATTATTAAAATGTCTGTCTATACGTAGCTATGGCAGGTTAGAGTGTCAATTTTTCAGAAGTGACTGCTGAAATAAATCTTAAGCTTGAAGGAACAATGGCTCACAAATGAGCTACTTACTGACATAATGAGGCATTGTTTAACAGACATCTTATGTATATGCAATTATCTTGAATACATATTTTTTTTTCTTGTTATCCTAAAAAGCCAAAAACATATGCAGGTCAAAATTTTGATAAAGCGAAATAGGGGCACCTCTTGTGATGCACTTATACATGATGATACATCAGTTCTGAACTGTAACTGTGGAGCTTGGAGATATAAAAGTTGTATCATTTATTTCAATCTACTAATAAATTAATATGACTGCCAGGCTACATCGTGAGCTTACTTTGGAGTTACATTACTTATACAGAGTTATTGTTCATATAATTTTTAATATTTCGGAATAGTGATAGTAATAAATTATAACACATAAATGTTGTACATATAATTTTTATTAAATAAAGATAGCTTTTATGTTGAAGCATACTATATTGTTTCATCCATTGTTTTTAAGCACTTTTGGACAATAATTGCCTGATAGCTATCAAGGATAACAGAAAGTCTGTATTTTAACAGTACTCATGATTTAATTATCTTTTATCTTTTTTTCTATTTGCCTAGTACATAAAAATACCCATTTTTATTTTAAATCTTTGTTTTAGGCAAACCACCATTTGTAAATGAAGACAGTTAGTAAATAAGTGATAGACTATGCACATTTAGGTAGTTTAATACATTATCGTATTAATGCATAATATAGAAATATATAACTATAATTACTTGGTAAAATTATTCACAAAACACTAATAATGTTGATGCAATATTATATTCTATATTGCTGCATTTATATATGTATGGTTTATGCAATATATTCAATAGGTCATAAAATCCCTCAAGGACGGGATTGGAAGAATGGGATGACAAGTGTATAATAACTAATACTGACATATATTGATAAAAATTATCAATTAAACATTCAATGGAAATTAATTCCAATCAAAGCTATATCTTACAAAATATCTTGACGTTGATAAAGTTTATTGTAATGCAGTATTTCATATCACATAGTCCGCATTGTGACGTGGCACATGTAATTATGTGTATATCTTGGTAATCTTATCAGCCGAGCCACGCAGCTATCTTACAATCTGCCATTTGCTGTTTAGTGTTCATACGTTGCAGATATTGAATAAATTAGGAGTACAAAATGGTGGTTTCCAGTGTAAATGTCCTAATTTATTAATTAAAAATGTTATAATTATAATATCATAAATCTTTAATAAGTGTTTAAAATTAACTCGTAATAAGGTTTACGAGAGATCAATGTTTCTAATCTAATTTACTACTAAAGTAGATATGAAAAGCTTGACATTTATTTGATTTTGGTAAAGGCTCCTTGAAAAGATAATGTAGGGATTTGCATTGATCTGCAAGGTTTAATAGGTTTATTACGCCAATGTTAAAATGTTTTAACATGAAGCAAGGCTCTGTTTGTACAACTTACTGATGCTTAGTTGTTCTTTTCCAGGCGGACCAACTGACAGAGGAACAGATTGCTGAATTCAAAGAGGCGTTCTCACTGTTCGACAAGGATGGCGACGGCACCATCACCACCAAGGAGTTGGGCACCGTAATGCGCTCCCTGGGTCAGAACCCGACCGAAGCTGAGCTGCAGGACATGATAAATGAAGTTGATGCGGATGGTGAGTCTTCCTTGCAAGGATTGCATGACTACACTTTACTCATGTTATGCCACACTATCTGTATACAGGGCTAAGTATCTTCTCTAAGGTCCCAGAGATAGACAACATAAAGAGGTTGTGTTGGGTTTCTCCAGGAAAGTAGAATGGCTGCAATAACATGCTCACCACATGCGAATTGGCGCGTAAGTTGTGGTAAAGTAGCCCCCCAAACAAACTACAAGTCTGGTATTGTAGATGTGCAAAAAGAATGAACCCCTCGTAATTTAAAGCATAATTATGTAATGAGTCTTGTTTGTTTATGTTCCTAGATGTATTTGAATTGACATAGAAGTTGTATGTAAACACCATATATATATATATATATATATATATATATATAAAATATCTTATTTAGTCTTCAGTCTTTTACAATCAGGTGTTAAGTCGATTGAAAAAAAACGCATATGTTAAAATGGAAAACTAATTAATTTTGTTAATATAAGAAAGAATTTGTACGTAAATGATAATAAATTAAAACTGACACTATAAGAATGAAATGGGCGCCATACGATTACAAGTCTTATTTCGTTTGGAATAAAACTGAAAATCAGAAATGATAAATATTACCGCGGCAATAATATTAAATTGGTTTTTAGTGATTGGGAATATAAAAAAATATTTAACATTGATATAAAAATCGATTTAGTAATCGAGTTCTCGTTTTTATTGTACGATATAAAATTTAAATTACATTTCGTGATATGCCGATGACGTTGCCTATTACGGCGTCTTATCGCATACTCCCGATGCGATAGGGGCTTGTAGCTACTTAGAGGTCTGCGTCAATCTATAATATATACTTGAGCTAATAGCCGCCACAATAGACTATCAACTAAGATAGTAGAGGAGGCTGGGCTCGATAGCTCTCGATATAAAAACATTTTTCTCCGATCTAAAAATATAAACGAATAAAGATCGGCCTTGCGGCCAGCAAAGTTCAAGGTGAAGGTTTACTAAAGGAGTTTCAATTTGACTGTATTTTCTTTTCCTGTACTGCCAGTTGTAATTTTGTTTTAATTCCAGATTTTTTTGTGAGTTTCTAAATTATTCGTTGCGTTATTTAAACCAAAATAGCTTTACGTTTTAAATCATTTCAGTCGGTTTGAGTTTAGTTTTTTGTAACAAAAACTAACAATTGTATATATTTAATTAGATTTGGAAGTGAATCAAGTTATGTCGCATTCAGAGCTTTAGTTACATGTAAAATTCGATTGATATTGTATCAACATTCACTCCGTACTCAGAATTATGGCAGTTCCCAACTCAAGATCGCATGTAAATTTTATATCATACTAGTGATCCGCCCCCGGTCGCCGTTTCAGAATCCGTAGACAAAAAACTAAAAAAAAAATATCCCACAGGAATTCTACTTTATTGCGGGATAAAAAGTATTCCAAACTGTCTATATGTATGCCAAATTTCATCCAGATCCGTTCAGCCGTTTTTGCGTGAAAGAATAACAAACATCCATACATGCATACAAACTTTCGCACTAATAATCCATAATATCTGCCTACCCCTATGGCTTGCGGGCGTGAGCGTATATTTTTTTAAATCTTATAATATCATTAGGATTTAAAAATGTTCAAAGCGCGTTTTTTAACATCGCAATGAGAAACGTGGGGTCGTCAAGCCAGGCGCATGTTGCCACCGCGCCGGCTGGATTCCGAACCCGATAAGCGCTCTTATCGGTTATACTCATTGCCGCGCTGTGGAATTCGAAAGCAAGTTAGTAACGCGTCGCGCGGCGTGGAAATAATGGCGGATTTTAATTTGACATCCTTCATTCGATCATCATTTGACGGGCAACCGTCTAAGAGACACTAGCTGGTAGTCGAGGCAACAAGAGACGAGACCAAGGTACCCGTCTCAAACAAGCGATTTAGATATTTACCATTCAAGACTTTGCAAATACGTTTTTCATTGAAGTAATTTAGGATTTCGTAGGCTATCCCTATCCCTACTAGACCCTACTAATATTATAAATGTGAATGTAAGTTTGTTTGTTACGCTTTCACGTGAAAACTACTCAACCGATCATCATGAAACCTTGTACACATATTCTTGCAGGTGTTAGAAGTAACATAGGATACTTTTTATGTAAAAAAATTACGAAAACTAAAAAAAAATGTTGCATATCTACATATTTAAAAGTCGATGTGCCGTATAGATTCCGAAACGGCTACCCGGGCGAAGCCGGGTTGGATCACTAGTAAAAAATAAAATTAATTAACAATGAATTTCATATGCTTTAGTACAATACATTGTCTTAGATATTTAAGTCATTTGATAAATTTGCAAAGGTAACAGACATTAGCAGGAGAAAAGTGAAGACTTGAAAGCGTGCCAATTAGGAAGCGTACGTAATGTGTTTACATTTACCATTTTGTTTTTTTCCTATTATTTTAAATATGCTATCCTTTTTACACCATTTGACATGAATGTTGCTGTCTCTGTCTTTGGATATTGTTTTTTTGTAGACATATAAAATGCCGCTGGTTATTACCGACCGCTTATATTATCAATAATCGATATGTTATCATACATTGGTGTTATGATAGCGCCCCCGCGCCCGACACTATTTCATTTTTTATGTAGTAAAATGGAGATGTAATGAATGGCGGTGTCATTTTCAGAAATACCTATTACTATAACGTCATTTCAAACTAACGTTTTCTAAATATTTAAGCAACGGAATGAACAAAACGTATTTTATTTAAAAAAAATCTATAAAACTGTACTAATATTATAAAGAGGAAAGATTTGTTTGTTTGCATTGAATAGACTTTCACAGTTGGGAAGCTACACTATCCCCGGGTGACATGGGCTATATTCTATTTTCAAAACAATTAGGAATCCTTACTAAAACTCCAATAACCCAAGGTGTAAAAGAAATAACCAAAACATGCTTTACTTTGAGATTTGGTCATAATGTTTTGTCCAACTTAGAAGATCGGATATTTTCTCTCCTTTGTTTTAGTGCTACCCGTGCGAAGCCGGGGCGGTTTGCTAGTTAATAAAAACTATTAAATGTTTTATCAAGTGATACAATTACATGAGTAACGTTAACTTTTAAATGGACGAACGGAACTGTTTCGTTCAATTGAAAGTAATAGAATGACTTAATGAGAAATACATATACGTTTTTTTTATAGTACCCCATGTCAAGTGATCGCTACCCATAGACATCTGCAACTAACTAATGAGTAGGGGACAAACAGAAAATGGTTATTTCCAATTCCTGTACATCCCCTCCACCGTCAAGTTTTCTTACCCTTCCCATCCATTCCTTATAGGAAAAGGATGGAAAGGGGGAGATAACTAGAATGAGGCCTCCGGCACTTCACTCATTAGACGAAACGCAGAATACTCTCCTTCACGGCTGTCTTCTGTGAGGTGGTAGGTCGCTTCATGTATAATTATTGTATCAATGTATAATCCGCTTGAACATTAACTAGTATTTAGTCTAATTTAAGAGAGTCGTTTTTCATTCCACCGTGGCATAAACATTTCGGACGCAGAGTTTTCTCCAGTTGGAGCGGGTGCTAACGATGATGTATGTGCTGTTTGGTTGTTTGTAGCGTGGGCGTGGGCCACGTGGGCCGCCGTTTACATCGTAGTTTATCCCATTGTAAATATTTTTCTAGAAATCGTTTGCTGGCTAACCCAAACATCTAATGTTAGCGACCGATGTTTGTTTAGGGTGCCGCAGTTATGTCCTAATGTACATATGCTTTGTAATTTTTTAATTGTAATTGTTTCATTTCAAAGGTAGGTGACATACGATTTAATGGCGGATACTATGTTTTTTAAAGCAGTATTGGTGAACAAACGTAAGATAATGTTGGCAAATATTTGTATGACTGTATCTCGCGCCTTGAGATCTAAATATTAGTAAATCAATAAGGCACACGTGATTTGCTATGTCACAAGGCAGGATAGGTCCTCGCAGAATGGAAGGTCACCTCCTGATCTCTTGGTCAACAACTGGAAGCTAACTCGTGATGTCTCGTGGTACGAGATAGCGGGTTGTAATATAAATAAAAAAAAACGTTAAGTGTATCTTGCCTTTTTAAATAAACACTTATCTTTTTATGCAACCATAAATATTAGCACGCTTCAGTTGAGGTATTGTGAAGAAATCGAAATTATGAAGTAATTTCATATATTTCTTTTTTACGGGCGATATATAAATGAATAACTTGGATTGTTTAATAGATAGACTCGAATGTACGATGCGTAAAGTTTTGTGGCTCCAGCGATACATAAGTCACATATAAATATGTGTGTAACACCGAGCGACGTCGCCCGCGCCGCATTAGTAGCGCGTTTGTTTACAAGCGCTTGGCCCTGACACAGCCGCGATATATTAAAAACATACAGACAGACTAATTGATAACCACCTCCTTTTTGTAGTCTGTTAAATAATAAACCTGGAATTATACGAAGTATACCTGCTTAGTTATACTACTAGATATGTTTTCTTAAAGTAATATTGTATATAGTAAAAATGGCTTCTTTTTTATAAAAGAAATCTGTTGGGAAAATAATACACAAGAAATTCAGTACAGCGTGCCAAGTCCCGTGTCATTGACAGACTACAAATGACAGTTTATATGGGTTGTACACAAGTAATTTATAATTCGGACACATCTATTTGAAACTAAGTGCACTGTTCACAATCTCTTTAATAAACAGGACATTGGAACTCCGTACATTGCTTACATTCGTTCAGTTGGTATGTACGCAAACAGATAAATCCTTTAATGTTTGGCAAACGTGGAATTGAAACAAAACGATGCTGCAGCAAATATGGTCGGCATCCGTGTACCCACTGCAACACGGGGGCGCCGTCTGTCGTGCCAGAGCGCCGTGCCAGGAATACAGCGTCCGAGGAAATTCATGCTGATGACTTAATCCGCAAATACCTGGCGCTCATTAATTAAATATATTATGCAAATATTACTCTATTCGCTGTTCACCAAGCTTATTAGTATATGTGAGAATGTGTACATTTCACCACACCCTACTCGTGTGAAGTCGGCGCGCTAGATCTAGCGTATGTGGCAGTTTTAAAACGGTGTCATATGGCCTAGGGCGCGTGTATGTCAACGTATAATTTGTCTCGCAATTAATTAATATGTTCGGTCTGAACACGTCGCTACGATATCTCGGCCATTTTTTATTGTCAACTCAGTATCAAGCTCGCTTTAATTGTGTATTGAAGATGCGGAGCGTATTTGCTTATGGTATTGTATGCTTGATTGAAACAGTATAATTGTAGTTTTATGTCTATTAGGTCAATATCGCTGTGAAGGAGTTGAACATTCTAACTTGACTTGGTCGTAAAGTAATTTTCATGTGAACATGCTTGGTTGCCTCAGTGACAAACTTCATACAAATTTGACTACTTATATCATTAACTTGTCTTAAGGCAATCGAACCAGGATATAGTTTGCAAATTTAAACCAGCTGGCATGAAGACAGCTCATTGGTCGCCGCCTCTACTCGCGTACACAGATGGTTGTGGCGCAGCGTCAGGGCCGTGGGAGCGGCTCGTAATTAACAACAATTACATGGACTGTCTGTTCGTTAGTGACGTGTTCGCGGAAGCATTACGTCATGTCTGATCGAACTCATCATGGTCAGGCTCGAAGGACCATCGAAAAATCGCGAGTAGCTTTTTGAAATTGACGTGCAAATTTTTTTAAAGCCATTGCAGCAAAAAGCTTAAGCATAGATTTGGATTGAGTTATAAACAAAAACGATTTGCAAAGGTCAGTTTCAAATTGCCAGCGTTAGCTCGTGTGCTTCCTAGTTTTCTTTATGTTTATACTATCTTATCTATAGTTTCTTTTGTTCAATGTTCTCACAAATGAATACTTCACAAAGACAGTTTGACAGCTAAGTATAAGCATACAGCATACATAGTTTTCGTATCCTCAAAACTTTGTACACGACAGTGTAAATGTTTTGCTTCAAATGTAATGTCGTCCGTTGCAAGTCGGTCAACAATCGTCCGGCATCCGTGTCCAATGGCGGATTAGGTTTAGCTGTCCGGCGCAGGAAGCGACCGATAAACACTGCCGCTTCCCGCCGACAGCGATAGCTGCACACTGTTGGGCTCTCCCATTGGTCCGATTATATAGACCTTCCATTATGAACTAATTGTCTTAGTGTATTTTGTATTAATTGTGCTAATTGGTTTTCATTTTGTTATAAATTTTTAGACGAAATGAAATATACTGTGTAAGATAGAATTTTTGTAAACATACAAACGTCATTTACCATACATGGCGGCCGTTACACTTTACACTTTCATCGAAAATGTAATTTTGTGAAAATCGCGACATAAAGGGAAGTGCAATTGTTTAATATAGATAGCTAATGTTGTAAGGGAATGCGAGAAATGGTGATTTTTCATAAAATTTCAATATTTTGTAATTTTAACTTAAAAATTTTTGTTTACGAAAATTTCATTTAGCTGTGAAACAAGGTATAAACATGCAAACCTTTTTTCTTGGTCATTCAGGCATTATATCAAGTGGGATAAAACTACGTCGCGGACAGTTGGTCATATTACCTAGATGAGGTCGTAACGTAACGCTCTCCGACTGGTTGTTGCTAGAATCGAGTTAAATGCGACCAGCGTTTACTGGAATTGTTACCGCCTAGCTAAAGGTGCAAGGTTAAAGTGATTCCACTGTATTCACTTTCAACAATTGTTGTTTTAAAATAAATTAATGGTTTTCAAACTTTACCGTGCATTTCAGTCTGATGTTGTGCAAGTGGCCTTCGATTAGTGCTAAGAGGATAGGCTCACAACTTGTCAAATTCAAGGCCATCCCAAAATAAGTGTAGTAAATAACAGTGGTAGAGCCCACAACAACGACATCCGTGCACTACGGGGCCGGCTCGACCGGTGAAATACCACGACCTCACAGAAGACTGGCGGGAAGTAGAGTATGTTGCGTTTCGTCTGATGAGTGAGGTGCCGGAGGCCCAATTCTGATTGTCACCCCTTTCCCACCCTTTTCTTATAAGAAAAGGATGGGAAGGGGAAGAAAACGTGACGGTGGAGGGGATGTACAGGAATTGGAAATAACGACTATCTGTTTGTTCCTCTGGTCATTAAAGGTGGGCAACGCATCCGCAACTCATTAGTTCGTTGCAGATGTCTATGGGTAGCGATCACTTGACATCGGGTCAACCGCTTGCTAAGTTGCCACCTAGTATAATAAAAAAAAATTAAAGCGATAGTTATCTTGTGTCCGTGCCGACTGTGTTAAAATGCGTGAGCGATTTTTTGAACATGCCTTGCCAATGTTTGTTGAAAAACAATCAAGTTCAGACGCGAAATAAATATACAACAGCATGTTTTTATGTCACAAGGTCAGACGGATTGATTACCAACGGTTTCAGTTGATATTGTAACAAAGCCACAATAAAATGCTGCTAAAATGTATAACAAAAACACATTAAGTAAAGCCTGTGTGAATCGAGTCTTAGGTATTTATTAGAGCGGTTGATGTATTCTGTTGTATTTGCAATATTTTACAATTAAAATGTAAACTTCAATGATGAACTGATAACATGCCTTGTCTATTCGAATTCTTTTCAATTCGCACTTGTCTCATCTTTGATATTTTTTGCTTCTTTTACTGCAAAAATTCCATAACAAATGGGTTAAACTGTTATCCATGGCGACGCTGTCCGCGCGCAAGTATTTGCGTGTACTCATTCCCCGGTCGTCGCGGATCCGGCGCCTCGCTTGACAACAGCGGGTTTCCTTGTTTATTTTAGTCTGTCGGGGTTGCCAGGTCGTGCGGACGTTTTGTGATATTCCTGTTTGATGTTTAATGATTAAAACTATTGTACCTGAAATTACTTTTTCATCGCCAGAAATATACGCTTTTTATATTTTCGTCTGATAAACACCCGCTTTTTAGTGGTCGGACGAAAAGACCATAGTATTCCCCCAGGAAACCTTTTGTAATGATAGGGACAGGCTAAATATTTGCCCATCTGCAGTCCAAGGAAGATTTATATGAAATCCTTATTATGGTTCCTTATTTATGGTGGTGCTGGCACACTGACGGCTTCCCGAACTGACGTCCAGTAGCCGTGGTGCAGTTTGCGGTCACATGCGGCGCCGAACCTGGCGTTACATTGACCCCGCCTCGCTCGCGGCGGCTTTACGATCGGAGCTTTATTGCTGCACAGTCGCTGAACTGCCAAATAAATCGATTTATTGGTTTTCGACTGAAATTTGATTTGTACTGAGGTTTTCCTTTAAATATTTGATAGCCCATTAGCCCAGGGCTAACAACGGTTTTACGCCGTGTCAGGTTCGAATCCAAACTATTAGTATGATTTTGTTTAATACAAGAAGTAGTGAAATCCAGTGATAAAGTTAAATTTTCTTGTCAGTCCGCAGCACCGTAGCTATCTGTTTAGTTCCAGAAAATAGTTTTGCTTTGTAATCATTCATAACATAACGGTAATATTTTCTGAATAAATATTTATTTCGTTACCCTTAAGGAATTGATTGGATGTCTGAGCACACTTGCCATTATATTAGTTACCTACGATAGTATTTCTTAGTACATGTTACAATCATTGTACCATCGTGACTAATGCAGACTATCACTGCAGGTATGTTGTCATTATCAAAGGTGTTGATAAGACTGCGGCTGTGCTGCCTCAAGCTCAGGTGTACACGTCTTTTGATAAAATAACTATTATACCTGGTTATTTCACTTGAAACGTTTAAACAAACTGTTCGCTACCAACTGATAACGTTTAACTATTATATGTCGCATTAGAATTGTCAAACAGAAAAATATATTGTATAGCATAATATTTAATAGCTTTTGCTGTTTTATAGCTAATAGGAATGATAGAGTGGCTTAATGTGGTGGAAATAATTCATCTTTAAATAGGTTTACGGTGGGATAAAATGAAACGGCTCGGTTAAAATATCGCTAGCCGGCGAATAAACCTGCGTTAGCACTTGCATGTGTGTCTGCGGAGACTACGTCGGTCGTATAGTGCCGCTAGTCCCGCGCGTGAAACAAAGCCAATACTATATTCATTATTAACAAAACGATTGGCGATTAGTTGGAATGTCAACTGGAGATTATTATAGGAGAAATATAAATTATATATTTTATATTACTAATCTTGTAAAGTTTTGACGCTTTTAATCCACCACCTGCAAACTTTGTCTCTGACGACCCCATTAGCGATGGTAAATGGTTTTAATTCGTTTTAAAAAAGACGCACAATCATAACTGTTTATTTTCGAGTACGTTATATAGGAATTTTTACGTGTGTCGAGCAAATAACAATTTTAAAACTGATGTCACAGATAACGTGTCGTTCACACAGAGCGAGAGGAGCCGATCTATCGGCACTATTCTAACGCTATTTGCGGCACAATACCCCCGCGAGCTGGACTTGGCTCGAGCGTTGATACGATCACTTGTATCGCGATAATGACCTCCAAATAGAAAGTATTAACGCTCTTCCCTGTATCTAATTATACGTATTAGATCATACCGCAGAATACCCTAAACATCGGCCTCGATGCGTCCTCGATATTAACTATATTGCGTAACGTATCTTGAATTACTGAACTGCCTGTTGTCCCAGCTTCGAGCACGATCTATGAATCGTCCTATTGTCTCGAATATCTCTAATCGTCCTTACATTGTTCGCAATAAAGTTTTTCTTAACGCAGAATACCAATCTTTGTGGTACTGACTGATTGGACCTTATGTAGGGAAGGGAAACTAATACGGTTTGAACTTATTGAATAACTTGAACGTGTCCTTGTTTAAAAGTAGAATCTATATTTATTATATCTATGAAAGTTTTTTTTTTCAATATTATTTAAAGAATGTCATCAGAAATTATGTAATAATGAGCTGGAAGATGTTTTATTTAAAAGGGCCGCATAGGTCCATCCCCGAAGACCTAACATTTTTGATTCCACCCAGTTGTAAGCTGATGGGTGTGAAATCTGCGCCGTCCGCTGAGGTCGGAGGGTGGCGCGGCGATTCACAGGGGCGACACGTATAAAGGGTGACCGATGGGACCCGCCTCCACTGGGAAAACTCGCTTACGAATCTGCAAGCAATCTGAATTAATTCGTTGGATCTGAAATGAGATTTTTTAATCTTTCTGTTTAGTCTTTTTTCCACATTCTGTTTTTCAAGATAAATCGTGTGGTAAACTTAATTTTGTAAAAACATACATGGAGTTGTGACTGACATAAGTCAATTATGCCTATAAAATTGCGACGCCGCGATCGCATATCCTGCTAAGGATGTGTGTGTGTGACAATTATTCGTCGTCGTCGAATCGATTTAAATTAATATTACATTCAAATTAAGTGGTTTAATGTTATGTCCAATTAGAAATTATCTTATTTAAAACAGATGCTTAATTTTTCTAATGCAACCTTTACAGTCAACAAAAAATGATAGTGTTATAGAAGCAAGCGGCATTCCTCGACGCATTTGAGCATATAAACAGGAAACATTATGCTGATTCCGAAAGCGATTACTTCTTGCGGAGTTCATAGTGACTAGGTGCTTGGACTATCTAACGATGCCATTGTCTTTGATAACAATGGACACTTTCCAGCACGTATACCTTTCTAAATAGGTTTGTAGGTGTGATCAAATTCTTGATAAGACCTAGAAAGCTGTTGTTATTGCCTCACTCTCTCGAAAAACTAGCGTATTATGTACCCACGCGTGCTGAATTTATAAAAGACATTAGTGTAACCTTTCCAAGACCCCTGTCATTTCGTTGACACATCGCCGGTGGGTCATTTGTTTCCCTCCCAAGCGACCGTCGCAGCCGGTCATTTATTATCCTCGTGTTTTTGCGGTTCCGTTATTTCAGGCCCTCCTAATTAGCGCCGGCGTGAGTTTCCTCGTTTGTGATAATGTCCTTAAAAGCATCGTTAGTTGAGTTTTATTGCTGTTTGCACTCTGCTCCCGTCGTCGGATTCCTAAAATTATATTCACTTTCTCTTAGAGCGTGTAATTTAAGCTATGTAGATTTAATGGGTAAGTGTGGAGGTTTGTCAGGCGCGTCGAGCACTCATTTCCTTGATGGATTGTTGCTGCGATTTTCGAAAATGTTTATATGTGTGACTCTAATAAAGAAATCGTTATATGTCCATCCCTCACACACACAACTACATAATTATATAGTTAATTACGTTACATCATTAATTTTTATATGTCTTACTCTGAAAAGCTAATTATTCCTTTATTTCCTTATATCCACAAAAATATTGGTTTTGTAAACATGTGACGGTATGGTGATAAGAGCTTACTCATATTTTGACAAGGAAAAATATTTTAAAATCAAAACGATACAAGTCAACTCGATTGCCTGTTAAACATTACATTGAACTCGTAATCAAAAATGAAATCATTTAATT
This sequence comes from Papilio elwesi, assembly GCA_029849275.1. NCBI lineage: Eukaryota > Metazoa > Arthropoda > Insecta > Lepidoptera > Papilionidae > Papilio > Papilio elwesi. The sequence goes on from CM056697.1 coordinate 11,173,931, forward strand.
ACGACTTTGTTGGAGATGTAAGCGGCAAGGAAGCTTTGTGATTTATCCAGAAATATATCACGCACATAATTATATAGTCTCACTTAATGCAGCTCAGCATAATGCTGTACCGGGTGTCATAATCCCCCACCCCGCGACTATGTCCAACAGGACATCAATTGACTAATGTTTTTCGCGTGTTCTTTTAGTATTAATTAAATAGTGAAGGCTGTATTTAAAAAAAACTAACGTTGCTATTGCAATAATAAAAAAGTATATTTAAACCCGATAAAGCGAATTATTAAAATTGTTACTGACACAGGCTTTGCCGCTTTGATTTTAGAAGCCAAACGTCTATTTATTTGCATTATTTATTAACTGTGGTAGAGTCCGCAACAACATCTGTTGCACGAATGGGGCGGCTCGACCGGTGAAATACAACGACCTCAGAGAAGACAGGCGTGAAGTAGAGTATTCTGCGTTTCGTCTAATGAGTGAGGTGCCGGAGGCCTAACTCTAGTACTTTTCCCCTTCCCATCCTTTTCTTATAAGGAAAGGATGGAAAGGGGAAGAGAACTTGACGGTTGGGGGGATGTACAGGAATTGCAAATTTTCGGTTTGTCCTCTGTCCATTAAAGGTGGGCAACGCATCCACAACTCATTAGTTCGTTGCAGATGTCTAAGGGTAGCGATCACTTGACAAAAAAAATATTTTTAGAAACAGACTAGTTCAAGTACAATAAACCGGTATCGTCATTTCACGTTTGTCTTAACTGAATGTACGTACGTCAAGTGTCAAAAATCATATTGATATCCGGAACAGGTTTGCGGGGCGTTGACAGCGGCTGCCGTGAATGTGGGACTACAAATGAGTTTGCATACATATCTGGCTGGTCGCCAGTGCGTTTGTCTGCTTGGTGCACGCCACGCACGGTTCCTGTGCGGCTGCGTTATAATGTATTTGTAGACAGCAACTGTGGTTTAGTAGATATTACGTTTCGAATCTCGTACTGTGCTGTTTTGTCAAAAACTATGACAGCCCCCGATAATAAGGCCGGCACTGTGTACGTCGTCGACGATCATTGGCGGCGGTGAGCATTAAATTTGAAGACGAATTTCTAGTCTTTAAAAGTTCTAAAAAATCCTCCTCCGATCAAAAATTATATTTGTTGCCAGCTACGTGTTGTCAAATCGTTTGTCTTGATTGAAGAGGGAGCTAAGAAGCTCCATTAAAACCGTAAAATTCATTTTTTGGAACACCTTTTTTGAGAATAATTAAAATGTTACCGTCTAAAAACTATGGCCTAACTCTCATCTGAGGACACTGTCTCATGAAAAGTAGCATTTTTTTCTCGATTACCTCGTGGTAACCGAGTTGGCGAGCTGTCGGGCCGTATCGTTCACACAGTAACGCGGCGCGGGCGCTGTGCCAGTTCGTTTGCAACGGGAACATGATTATTTACTTTATTGGTCTGTAATGTATTGCAATCACTTGTTTTGATATTGACTTTTGCTTTTTAAATTCGGTAAATAAAAGGTTTTTTATTTTTAAATATAGCAAAACTGTAAAGGACATTACTAGGGGAAAGTCACCAAATATGAAATACCATTTTGTTTTTGGGATATAAAAAAAACTTCATATAAATTAAATCAGTTTAATGTTTAGACTAATCAGTCATACATTTATATGTAGTAATTAACAGCCTTTAAAATCTAACACAAAAAACAAAGTCACAAATGAGTAAACAAATATGAAATACGTATCCATATATGGAATATAAGCACAAATAAATATAACAATAACAAAAATGGACATTAATATCTTTGAGATCAATTAAATGAATACAATATATTGTGATAAATGAAAGAAGTTACATATTACTTGCAAAAGTCACAGTTCCAAGTATCAAACTCTGGACCAGCACAATCATGTGCCCAGAGCCCACACATCAAGCATTTAATACAATTTTCTCTACTTTTATCCATGGAAAAAAGTCTTGAACAGAACATACATTCTGCATCAGCAGTCAGGAGGTAATTGGTCCATCAACTCATCATGTATAAATCGAAATAAAGTTGTCCTAGGCACTTGAAAATTCTGTGCAGCTTTCAAATACCCCATTTTGCTTTTCCCGGACGAATTTTATAGCTTGTGCCATTTTTTCTTCATCCTAGGTTTTTCGTTTGGTTGATTGTGAACCGGACATTTTAAAAACAAACATTACATATATTTAATAATAGCAAGTATCTATCATATGAAATCTTAAAACCTAATAATGGAATATTCCATAATAAGGCACCGACGTCTGTCCATATTTAGATTTCAAACTCCTCTAAATATTTTTTAAAGTCACAATGTTTTAATGACAAAAGATCACAAAATGGTAAAATAAACATAATACCGATATATTGAATAGTATAACACTTTGTAAACAAACATAACAGCTGGTAATACTCGTTTATTACTTACCTTTAAAATGTTCTGCACGACAACAAAACAAACACGCCTGCCACACGTGAAGCATTCGCGCAACGCACTCGATGGTGTGGCTGCGATAGTTAGTAGACCGAATTAAACAGAAGATGGGCGGGTGTTGTGTTTCATGCTGATAGTCTTCGAGAAATGAAGGTATTACATATTTGGATACTGTTCCATATTTGGTGACTTTACTTGAATACTTTGTACAATTACATAAAAAAGGAAGATATGTTGTCAGGTTTTAGTCGCAGGGAAGATATAGATTGATTATATATGTTTTATCTTAGACTGTATTCACCCCGTATATAAGGAACCTGCGTAGTTGGTAAAATGAAAGTACATTGAGTGAGTGTTGCTAAAAGGGGGGGTACAGACTTGCCCCGCCCCGCACTGCTCCTAGTCTATTGCGGGTCTCGTCGATCCAGATCGATTGTAAATATCCGGTCGAGCCGCACAAGCAATTTGTAGTCTTTGCCGCCCATAGCGGTCTTCGGATTCTAACACTAGCTCGTGGACTCGGATATTGAGACATGTGTGTATGGTTTTAGTATTTATTATTGGATTTGTAATGTCATTAATGAATGGACAAAAGACACAGTGTAAAAATTTTACAATTGCTTTAGTTTTCATTGCTTTTTAGCTGTATTCGCGTACTGCTAAACGGACATAAGGATCCAGTCCAGCTAATATTCAGTAGCAGATGGAAATAATCCTACTAATATTATAAATTCGAATGTATGTAAGTATGGATGTATGTATGCTTGTAATTCTTTCACGCAAAAACGGTTGAACGTATCCGGATGAAATTTAGCACGGATAGATTTCAGTCCGCAAATAGCTATAGGCTAATTTATGTGCCGGTATAATGTACGGTCCCCGTCGAATGTATTTTTTGTTTTTTGTAGTTTTTGTCAAGTAGATGGGCGATGTTCCTTTTGATTCCGAAACGGCTACCCGGGCGAAACCGGGCGGATCACTTGTATAATATATGAACTAGTCTACTGCTGATTGAACATGTCACTTTCTAAACGAGGAGTTTAATATTAATTTAAAAAGCAAAAATAGGTTTTTATACACATTAAATACACACACAAACTTACATGTTGTATGTGTATTGAACGAAGGTAGGCTTACAAAAGTAGGCAACCAAATGTGTCAAGTCTGCCGACCTTCTACGTATGGCTTCGTCTACACCCAATGATTGCTCATGGCCAATCTGATTACAGACATGGCCCCGGGGCGGTCGAGCCCATCGCTTAATTTACTGCCCTTGCCTAAAAATACCAATGAGGGTCTTCCCAATGTCACATTCTCTCAAGAGGCTTCTCATATCGACCTTGACATCGATCTATATTTAAAGAAACTTTCTTAACAACTCGTAACTGTATTACCTTTTTGTGGATGATTTTTTAAAGTTATATATTTGCAAAAAAATAATTTTTTGGTCCCAAAGATGAGGGTGTGAGTGAAATGTTGGTTTTTAATGGAATCTTCATTGCCTGATTGAGAAACATGTTTACTGTCGCAAAAAGTGTTATTTTTCTGTGATGTCCCTGTATTTTTTATTATTTCGCCATTGAACCGTTTCGATGTAGTGAATTAGTAAGCGTGAGGCATGATGTCATAGTGCGCAGGAGGCCCATTCGTTATGATAATTGATCGGCCTTCTGCTGTATGTGTTGTGACTCAGATGAACGTGTACGTGATTCCTTGATCTGAAACTGTTGGAAAGTTCAGTTTGAAGTGATTCATTTGAGTATAGTACATTAGAGACTGTTGTTAGGTGGCTAAAAAAATTGTATATAAATCATTCTATTAAGGTGTTAAAATTCAGGCTTTAGTAATGCAAAAAAATCAAAGGGAATAAGTTATTTTATAATTTGACGGGCTAGTTCGCGTGGTTAGTAAGATACTTCTCAAGCCGCAAGTCTTAGGTTCGATTTTCAGACAGTCATTTGTGTGCATGATCACATCTGTTTGTCCCGAGTCTGGGTGTAATTATCTATATAAGTGTGTAATTACAAAAGAAAAAGTAGTATATGTAGTATATCAGTTATCTTATTTCCATGATTGGGATCAGAAGGAATTGTGTGAATAATGTAACAGGATATAATTATTATTAACTAGTGACCCGCCCCGGCTTCGCCCGGGTACCACTAATTATGTTGATCCGCTCACTACCAAACACAGGAATGACGCGTGAAAGCGTAACAAACTTACATTCAGATTTATAATATTAGTAGGGATTGTTTAGGACATGCTGTAATCTAAAAGCATTTTTTATATACGTCAATAAAATAATTTACTTTGTCCATCAGAGGTTCCGCATGGGTCTTAAACTGATTCACTGGTCACTTTTCCTTAAAGTCCATGTAGTCAAGGATTGCCAGGAGCCCGACAATCAGATAAATATATTCATTACTCAACTGCATTGATACCTATCAGATACTAGCACCCGGGCCGGTTTTGAAGAACTAATTGGGATTTGATTGGTGTACTTACCAGGAGTTTTATAGGAAATATGACGGCAGAATACCATATGGTGAAAATAAAGCAGTTCGGTATATTTTTAAGATTATAGTTTATAGATAATTTAGAATGATAACTGACTACTTAATACTATTACAGCCAAAGAGTTAGTGTAGGCGGTTTTGTTTGTGGGACGTCGGTGTCTAAACTCTTACTCGTCGCTTACGCATTCGCTTTTACAGTGTTCGCTTTGATGCCATTGCTATTAAGAACTATTTTTTAAATTGATTTTAGTACGCTTTTCTCGATGTACTGTAATACAGAATGATTACTAAAGAAGGGCGATATAAGGAGTACCAGTAACCGACGAGCATTTATGCGTAGATGTATGAATGTAGAAGCGAGAGAGGTGTGCCAGGATCGTACCAAATGGAAATCAGGATCTCTGAGTTACGGGCGTGTCCGCATATTTATTTACAGAATGCCTTGCATTTTTCTTAGTTGGCTTGTTTTAGGTAAGTTTGATGAATTCTCGCCTGCATGGGGGTGTAAGACTGTTACGTTAAACCGGCTTCCAGTCCAGAACAACCTTATGATGCATATAAATCATTCACAAGCAACATTCACTTGTAACTTATGATCTCGCTGTGTGTGTTTGCGTTTGGGTGTCGAATAGCAGATGACACCGCAAGACCGAAGCATGCTCGCATCTCGGCTTTCCGGTCGTTGTCTTACTCATAAGCCTATGAATCACTGACCGTTAAGGATACCTAACTACAGCATAACTATCTTATGACTTGTCTCTGTCATAATATTGTGTTCTGCTTTTTTCATATAAAGTTTAGGTGTCAAGTAAGATTTGCATTGTTAATGACTTTATTATCCCTTGATTGCGTTGGCCAAGAGATGTCGATCTAAAAATTTGTTGTATTTTTGTTGTGGAAATCTACATACATAAAGGTACTAAGTACAACACTTCATCGAAATCATTAAAACTTTAGAATTGCTCGCTTTATATTAGAAGATTCAATATACTTCATATTTCAGCCAAATATAAATAATACTACAGCTGCTGATGACCAGATAGGCAGCCTGGACCTCTTCAGGAGTGATCTGCAATTGGTAGTCATGTTAGTTGCTTGGATTTGTTGTTCAAATGTTGGAAAGTGTTGCACTTTACATATCAACACATACATCCGGCTGACAGAGTTTGCCTATATTTAGATAACAATGTTTAACATTGTAATACGTGAGGTGTGCGAAAACTACACACTGCACGAACTAACGGCCGGTTAGCATGACGTGATGCTATTATTAACATACATAATTCGGCAGCTCGAGTGTATTATTAGAAGCCTTTTGAAGCTCTGCTGGCAAGTGATCGATTGAGAATCGGTCCCGTAACTCAATGCCTTGATGAAAGTACTATTGTCCAAAACAAGACTTGAAGAAAAGTGAGAATGGAAATCGCAAACGATATAATTTTATTATTTGTAATTGTGTACGATAATTATTTGCACCTAGATGGCGTTATTCTCAATCTTAAAAAAATGTAAATACCTGTAGATGAAATATGACAAAATACCGCATTATCATTGGTCTCTGTTAAGTGTGCAACGTTCCGGATTAATCCGACGTTTTGAAAGTGGTCAAAATCACGTTCAAACATTCTGTTACATACAAACGTACATACCTATCTAATAAAAGCGTGTGTGCCGAGGTGCTTTCGCTCGGGGTTTAAGGCGCATAGCGTATTGAATGCGGTGTGTTGTAATAAATTGGTATTGCTCTTTGTTGCTAGTTGATTTTTTACATTTAAACATAGTCAAATAAACATATGTTTTGTGCATTATAAAATACTTTAAATTATCACCTACTTATTGCTTTGCATTTCTCATCTCTTAGATCAAAATAAACATACAAAATCTATAGGAATTGACGGCCTATTGTCATGTGAACATCTTGTGTAAACTTGCATGTACTAGTCTAACAATAGGCAATGCACTAGGACTGGCAGATGTACCAGGTGCTCCGCGGGCGCAAGTGGGCCAGCCCCGCGCTGTATAAATAGAACGGGCTGCGGCGAAAGGTTGTGCCGGAATTAGACTCGCCAAACTTAACCCGCACTTATTTTTGCGCCGGTATACGCGGTGCGTTCACCCCCGTCATATCTTGTACAGGAAGCAAGGTACAACAGATGTTTAATGTATTTTGTTTTCGTTACTTTGATGTTACATTAGTTTCACGAATTACGTGTCATGACCATTTCGAGGAAGAATAAAGTCTTAAATGGTTCGGATTATTGGCCTAAGGTTCTATTGTTTCTATCCATATCCACTTTAAAAAGTTGTGGGGGGGGGGAGATAAAACTTTACTAGCGCGGGGCTAATACGGTACAGAATAATATAAGTTTGTTGGTCACAAAGTAGTGGATTATTTTGATCTTAACAAAAAAAAAATAATTAATTTGTCCAACATTTGATGTTACATTTCATTAAAGCATATTACGAGGTAAATAAATTTACCAAAATAGGGCGACAGTGAATTATATACAACAATAATAAAACGTTTAAGAGAATACGTAAATCTCTTAGTCGGCGACAGGTCAGCGCGGGCTCGTAACATTTTACGGTTTGGATCGTTGTTTTTGCGGGAAACAAATTTGGAGCGGTGAATATTATTGTGAGTCATTGTTTACACCGCTGATCCGTCCAAGGCTCGCATACTGATCAAGCTTGTCCACGGCAATTTGCGTGACCTCCCCGCTTCGTTTTGTCATTTTGCACGCGATCCGTTAATGGCTGTATTCAATTTGAACTGATCAGTTGCGCTCAGTGGTCAACAATGTGATGGCATTGCACCAGAAATGTTGACGGTCGTGTGTGTTGCATTAATCTAGATACTGGATTAATTCAATCTACAATTGTTTTTTAATGTAATGTTAAATATATAAAGAAATAATCAGACTAGACTAGATAATGGTAATACCAGGTTTTGAAATTCCCTTGCATAAGTGTGGTAGATATCTTGTCTTTCCGATAACATACGGCTACTAAATATTGTAAAGAATTTTCCCATCGAACATTCACTGGAAATTGACGGTTACAATAAAAGTTATTTACCATAGACTGCAAAACAGATCGTCTCCTATGTACAGTAATCTCGAAACGATTTTTTAAGTTTTTAATATTATTGTAATATTTAAATTGTAACAACCAGGTACCGGGTGTGAATGTTACAATAGCCTGGGACTTTTGCGTCGTAGTTATAAATGGCCAAACTCTACCGCCGCCTGTCTCGTCTTTGAAGCTGATGTAAACATTGCCGCTTCTTTTGAACGCGTCCATTATTCTGAGAATCGTCGGTCGCACCTGGAAAACTTCAACCGCTCACATGTCACTGTTTGTGAGGCGCGAAACTTGGATTTATTGCTTCATCCTTTTGTATTCCTAGACGTTGGTTGTGGGATTTCTTGTTTGTTCTTGCTTAAGGTATTAATAATGAATAATTATGATTTATTTATTGACAAGACGTTTTTGATTGTTTCCAGGTAACGGCACGATAGACTTCCCCGAGTTCCTCACGATGATGGCGCGCAAGATGAAAGATACCGACAGCGAGGAGGAGATCCGCGAGGCGTTCCGTGTGTTCGACAAGGACGGTAACGGGTTCATCTCGGCCGCCGAGCTGCGCCACGTCATGACCAACCTCGGTGAGAAACTCACGGACGAGGAGGTCGACGAGATGATCCGCGAGGCCGACATAGACGGCGACGGACAGGTCAATTACGAGGGTGAGTGTTCAGATACGCATCGATACACGCTAATAGACACTTTTGTTTTCCTCGATACACATTGTTACACGATGATACGCGTCGGTACATTTTGATACAAGCTGGTACACGATTCTGTTAGCAACCACTTCTTGCCTTTTTCGTTAGGGTTTGGAGTCCTTGCTGATGTCAACTGTTAGCTTGACATGAGAGCTTATCTTAAAAATTACTAAATTTATTTTAAACCCTTGTCACATTAAACATTTATCGATCAACTTTATTTTAGTGTTTTACACAGTTTACGTGTTTGGCAGCCATCTGTGGCATATTGCAGTCGCCTGTTTTTTTTTAGAATCAAATATGTAGTGTACATGAATATTTAGGCAATTTATGACATGAATAATGTACATAGCTGCCATGAAACACTGGCTGTGAGGAGCTCAAAACTTAAGTATTCTTAAATACCACCCTCTGAAGGAACAGAAACATTATTACCATTAATTAGGGCTGATTTAAATATTAAATTACCTCAAATTAACTACAATACAGAGACCATACAAGGCCAACAAAGAAATTTAATTGATGACCGATTAAGAATGTCTTATATAATAAAATATAGTATATATATCTGTCGGTGCCAGAAACATGCGCAGTGTTATGTTTGTTTTATCATTGCTATGATGTTGTTATAGCCGGTTTTGTAGTGACTACATAATGAAGTATCAATATGCTGAAATCTGCTAACGTACCGTCAAGGACAACGCAATCTTGATCAAACTTGACAAGATCAAAATTTCGGTAGTGGAATTAGTTACGTTGTATTATCAATGTTTGATGGTATTAAAATTTAAGTCGTTGTCATTGTTACTGACGCACAACTAGCGAGAGATAAAAAAAATATCTGGAGAACAAATGTTAATTGATATGCGCAGTCAAGGATATACTTTACCGTGTGTTACTTTCAAACCGGCACCGGCTGCCTTGCTCACTACTACACAAGACAGAGAAAGTCTGGTTTCTATTGAGCTCTGAATTTAATATAATTTCTACAACGTAGTACCATATTTGTACATCTTGTGATTGTAACTAAGAGAGGACGAGGAAATCCATAGCTTTGCATGCGTATATAAAACTGTACATGTCGAATAGATGACAGACGTGCCAGAGGCATCGGGTGATGGTGTCATGCATGAATGTAAATCCGGGGGAGGTATCTACGTAGTTCCCATAGAATGTTCCACAATACTAGAGATGTAACAGTTTCATTTCTCTAACTAATTGCATTCGCCACACGAGCGGCGGCGCGCCACGCTCGTAGCGGGGTCGCCTGCTCGCCAGCTTGCATAGAGGAATTACAAACATCCTGTTAAATCACGCCAAGTTGATTATTAAATTTACGATTTCAAAATTGTGACATTTTCTACACTAGTCACTAAGCACCTCAAACTCGTAATAGCGTGAATGTATCGTTTAAATAAGTAAAAACCAACGTTGTCTGTTTGTGAGCTGAAAACATGACATGCCCTTAGTTGTAGCCGAGGAATTTTGTTAATATTAAACTAGAGTTCATATTGAAAGTCAATTATAGTAACGAGGTTCCTTCTTAGTAACGATTTGATACTTTACATGACGTACTTGGTTATGTACATTTTGAAATCGTATTAAATGTCCTCTTTGCCGCCGCGAGCACAAAGCGCGTGAGTGGCGACGCGTGGCGACCCCGCCCGCTACCGACAGTCTCAACCGACCGGGCGTTTCTCTCTTGCAGACTTCCACGCCCTCGCGCATATCATATTCGCGCGCGGCGACGGCAGCCGCTAGCCCGCGGCCGCGCACTGTGATATTACCTAACCTAACAATAAGGAAAGACTCTGCGATAGCGCTGTGATCTCGAATTCCCCTAGTAGTGTAAAGGCCCACGTCGAGCGCGGTACTCCACTAGGTACTGACAGTGTTTCTGAATGGTTTGCTGCTCGTTATTAACTGTTCCTTGGACATGTTAGCCGCCCCCTCCGACCGACCTCCACCCCCCACTTCGGACACCTATTTTCACCACCTTTTCGGTCACCGTTCTCTTATCTGTCTCTCTCTCTTCCCGAGCGAGCGCAACGCCGTCGGCGACGCGTTACGCTCGCTCCATCCGCAGGAGCTCTTCCTGTAGATTGGTGCATGTGTCTAATATCTGTATAGAAGTATTGAAATACCACCTGGCGATCTCCCGCTTGCTCTCACCGCCTCGCTCCATTGTACATACGCTTTGTTTTTCCTAACTAACGAGCAGCAAACGTCTGCGCGCCGGCGCCGGGCGCCGTGCCCTCGACACGCGGGGGGTGGTATTTCGCCTCAACCCTTGTAGTGGCATGACGACGGTTTCTTTGGTCTCTGTGTTGGTGTAACGTCAAGCAGATGCCTTGGCCGGTGCGCAAAGGTATCTGTTTGATGTTGAACTGTTGTTACCGGTTCGTTTATACCATAACCTAGTGGTCGCTCTTTCTAACAGGTATATCTGTTCAATAGTGCATCTCTCTCTATCTCTTTGTCGGTTACTAGTGTTTTGTGTATACTTAGACATGTTTGCGAGGGAGAAACGACAACGTGAACGTATTCTAATCCAAGCTTTTCTGTTTGTTTCCAGAATTCGTCACCATGATGACGTCGAAGTGAGCCGCTGATTAGTGTGTGTGTAAAAAGCAGAGAATTTAAATATACATTTTGTTTCATGACACACAATATTACCATCGTTATTGGACCTGCATTTCTCTAGTGTTTGCGATAAATTAAATATTGTCATCGTTTCAGTTTAATGGTATAATCGTATCGTGTTGTGCGCGCGCGGCGCGGGGTGGCGCTGCGAGCGTGCCTGCGCCGCCTCCCCGCGCCCGCGCGCGCCCCCCTCTGTTAGACTTAAAGTATTCCGTTAATGTAACTGTAAGCTGGTGGTCGTGTGCGGCGCGGCCGAGCGCCGCGCTGCGATGGTATATCTCGGGTTCGTGTCGGCTCATAATTTATATTTGTGTATATTTCCGTCGGCATCGTCGATGTGTATAATTAATTATGTATGTGTGCGTGCGTGCGTGTATGCGTCGCGCCCGGCTCTTTGCGGTGCTAGCGTCCGCACTTTCCGATACAATTTAATGTAAATTTTTTTCAAGTATGAGATATTTATAAAGTACGTGATTAAAATCAAAAATACAAAAAAAAATATTGTTTGTCCGTAGCTAGCGCGCACTGCGCGTCGCTCCCTGTACATTGATCATGGATGTTTAAATTTAACTGTCTCAGTAAACGAATAAATTAGATTTATTGGTAATTACTTGATAAATATTATATTTCTATTGTTGGTGAAACTAATTCTATCGAATGGAAGTCTCCGCTCTGTTAACTCTTACCACATTTGACTCATTCTGTTATTAAATTTTACAAAAGACATACTGAAAATAAATGTTTCTTCATTTTTAGGTCAATAAGTATCGGTGTTTCATTTCTGTCTACCCTCTTTTTGTAAATGTAACCTTACCCATACTCATTGCTTTGGATTATAAAGTAAAAGTATACTTGTTACAATTCATCTGTATTTTGGCCTAATGAATGATGTAGCACCTTCCCTACTCTCACTTCAAGGATAGTTGCGCTTCACGGCATTTACCGTGGGTTTCCACTGGCGTATACATGTCGAGATAGTGTTTCTAATTTTTTCCCTGGACAAAATGAACAATATGTTTTCCGCAGTGTAAACTCACGGTTATGTGAAGCAGTAATCACTTTATACTAATTTACAGTGACATTGAAACCATTTGGATGACAAGATTACAGCTGTGATGCACATAAATGCTATACGCAGTCAATGAAACCTTACATTCAATACTAATTTGGTAAATTTATCTTGGTGTTCCGTGACATGTAAATGATGGCATGTTTACAGTTTCGTCTGATGACCAAACGGCGATGATTCAACCCTGATCACCCGTCAAAATATAACGGCTGTCTATTAAACGCTGGTCATCGTGCGTGATGTAATGTATCAGACTTGGATGGCTGCGTGTAATTAACTATCACCTGATCACTACAAAGTGACCTGACATTTAATCTTTTGTATCGTTTGTACGAGTTTTTACATGTATTTCAAGGTATTCTCGTGAGCTCTGATCCTCTGGTATGGTGGTCTGCGATGATTCTAGTGTATGCTTCATCCACAAATATCAAAATGACGTACGTTATAATAAATGGGTTATTTCTTATATATAATATATAATAATCCACAAGGAATGGTTTGAAGAAAACAACGCCTTTTGAATTAGGCACAGGAAGAAATAGGGTAATGAATATCTACTTCTTGAGACAAGCGCTAAATCTTCCAGAACATTCAGGGCATCGTCAGTATAAAAAACATACGTCAATTTTATTATATAAGGAGCAGTGGTGGCTCAGCGGTTTAGGCCCCGACTTACGTACTGTAGGTCGCGGGTTGGAACCCAGGCAGGCGCTTTACTTTGTGTAATTTAGTTCATCGCCACTGCTCCAAAAACGGTGAAAGAAAACATCGTGAGGAAACCGGCATGTTCAAGGACATGTGAAATCCACCAACCCTTCCCGGGCCAGCGTGGTGGATTACGGCTCATTTCCTCTCTCTCTCGCAGTGGGGAACATTCTAGAAAAGGCCGATTTATAATAATTAATATTTATTATAATATAAAAAATGATAGCAAAATATAATTTGACAACTCTTTAAATATGGAAAGAACACAAAAGAAATACAAGCTATTAAATTAGTCTATGGTTGTTGGTGACACGTGTCTGAAACATGGGTTGGTAGTTGCGTATAAAGTATTTTCTGTTACCATTGCATGAAGATTTATGTTAGATTTATGTTACAAGTATATTCTAGAGGCACTAATATTTTTGTGTGAGTTCAGATGTTTGTTTGGCATTGTGTAGTCTAAGTCTTGGGTGTGGCGGTGTTAGGCAGCTGGGCTAAGAAGTAGGCGAGAGTGCGCGCGGGGCGGCCGCTCATGCGGCGCCGGCGCAGGTAGGGCGGCGCAGCGGCGTGCGGCAGCTTGCCCACGCCGGTCACGTCAAGGTGCACCCACTCACCGCAAACAAAGTTCTGCAATTGTACAATAGTATGACCCTCCAACAGATCTGCGTACCTTCTATCTTTTTATACCTATCAGCTTTATCACAGTCTTTTTAATTAAAATTTTAACGTCAAAAAGAAACGACAGTCACAGCTTATTTACGAGGGTTATGCTCCGTACATTTTTTTTATATGATAAGGTGGCAAGCGGATCACCTGATGCTAAATGAGCGCTGCCCATAGACATCCGCAACAGGCAAATGTGTTGCAGATGCGTTGCCTACCTTTAAAGGACAAAGGACAGAAAAACGGTTATTTCCTTTTCCCCGTTAACCCCCTCCCCGTCCTATCTTCTTCCCCTTCCCGTCCTATCCTTATTGGGAAAGGGTGGGAAGGGGAAGAGGACTAAAATTAGGCCTTCGGAACCTCACTCGTCGGACGAAACGCAGAGTACTTCTACTTCACGCGTGTCTTCTGCGAGGTCGTGGTATTTCACTGGTCGAGCCGGCCCATTCGTGCAACAGATGTTGTTGCGGGCTCTACCACTGTTAAACATATGCCGTAAATGCGGAATGGTATTGTAGGGTTACGTTCCAAGCTCCCGAATTAAAAATAATATCACATGACTTTTAATTAAATGTTTTAACAATGAAAATATAGATATATTCATACTAGTTGTGAAGCAAGGTTCAAAGAAATAATACAAGGTGCAATTAACTTATAACTTGTTCTTTTTAAAGTAATCTTGTTGTGTTTAACAACATACTTCAATTCGGATTGATACTCGGCTGTGCATTCGTGCAAGAGTTGTCGTTGCTGGCTCTACCACTGCTAAACTATTTGCCATACGGTAAAATCACTCGGGGTTTTCAAGGATAAAGGATGCCCTTTCAGTGCAGTTTTAAGATGGAATGCAGATTTAATATTTTTACCAACAGAATCCGCGAATTTAGCTGCGAATAATGGAATTGAGTCGTAATTTTTTGACCCGCGAATAGTGAAAACCCAAACAAGGTTCCACTATAGCTTACCCTCAGAAAGGCTGCGCCGAGACAAGGCGTGCCTTTACCGGATCCCTTGTTCCTTAGATCAACTGACGGATCGTCTGAAAATGTGTCGTGTAATTAGCAATTAATTGTAAACAATTTTTTTTCTCGAAATATAAATGTGTGTGTGTTGCTTTGAGCGTCATTTGAGTGTGAGTAAATTTGACTAATAATATCGAGTTACTTTAACTAATAAAATACAGTTTTTCTTTATAAAAGTCTACACAACATGCATCATAAAACATAATCAACTATCATGTAGGTGGCGTTGTCGAACGTAATTTCTTTTCCCAAGGACAACGGGTAAGTAGTACTTAGTGAACGATAAACGCAGTAACGTGACACGACGCAAAAATGTCATGTAATCGTAAAGCGTACGTATCGGTGTAAAGTATTGGTCGCATGTCGACGCATAGATTTGGTGCCCGCCAAGAAGAACAATGGGTTATACTAATGTTAGTCTTCCGCTTATCACAAGAACAAACAAAATTATGTAGACGAGTAAGCGTAACACTCGTACTGGTTAGCTACTCGTACATTAAATTAAAAGAATCCAAATGAGAAAACGTCTAAATTGGAATACAGGAAAGGCTAACCTGTGATCTGCGTCTGGTAGTAGTTCCAGAGCGGGAAGCGCCAGGGCCGGTCGCCGCTGTGCGCGCCCGCGTCCCGAAGCGCGCGCCATGCCGCCTCGTCATTGCTAAAGCAACCGAACGCTCCGCCCCCTGTCGCCAGGAGTACGCCGCCTGGACACACAGATTACTATCGCATTGTTGATGGAATGCAAACGCTCTTTAGCGACAATCTGCGTCTTTAACACAAGTATAAAAAAGTCTTGTACGGTCGTGGTACTCCGCTCGATTCGGTCGAAGTGTGTGCAACCACTGCTGCTGCTGGTTCTACCACTGCTAAATACTAAATGTGCTTCATAAAAAATAATATAATATAATACTGTAATGCCAGAAACTATGATGTCAACTAGGTGGCACCACTGGAGTTTTAGAACGCGATATAGATTTGATATAAATTAGGTTAAGTTTAAAATTAGTGTAGTGTATACTTTTTATTCAAGAAGAGTTTTCTGAAGTAACTGATGGGCTCTCTCTAGTAGTGATTAGTTACTCTGTGTAATTTTTTATATTAGCTATTCTGAATACATATTCAGTCCCGTCGTATGTGTCTCATTCCGCACGCCAAGCCCCACATGTATCTGTTGTAGTACCCTCACACAAGTTTTCTACTACTTTCAACTGTCAATGTTCACGATACTAACGTGTCAACGTAGCTACGTCGACCACGAGCGAGGGCCGGTACATTGCCTGGCCGTACACCAGCGCGTCCGCCAACAACAGCCGCCCCTCCATGTCTGTGTCCTCGATCTGTTACGTGCTTACATTTAATACATTACATTCGATGCCCGCAGTATAAGACGTTTGGCTTTTTGCAAAACATGTATCTATTATATTTTATAAGGGAAAAGTGTGGCTTAAAAGTATGTATGTAGGTATTCGGTGGTTTGGGCATGTTGGAAGGATGAATGAAGGGAGAGTAACAAAACAAATTTATGTTGCAAAAGTGAGTGGCAGCGTTGGTAGGGGATGCCTTAGGAAAACATATCGATCAGATTAGTGGCTTACTTAAGAAGGGCGATATAAGGAGCATCCATAACCCACGGGCATGTATGAGGTTTGCCTGGATCGCGCCAAAAGTAGATTTTGTATTATCACTGTAGGTAGTATATAATCTATGCGAGCTGTGCTTTCATTTCCAGTAAAGATATTGCAAGAAAATAAAAGCATTTAATAGGCAACTATGGCATCACCGTTACCTGTATCGTGGTGCCGTTGAGCGCGCGCACCACGTCGCCGACCTTCATGCACTGGCCGCTGATCAGGTTCTCGCACAGCGGGATCACGGCGCGGATATTTATCGGCACCTGAAAGGAATTAAAATTTAACTCCAACATACAAAATCCGAGCAAAAATTATGAGACAAAAGAGCTGTCAGATACCTCAGTCTGAATACTGTCTACATTGGTTTACATAGAACAAATAAAATTTGAACTCCTAAAAGGAAACGATATTAAAGTCCAATATTTTTACGACTGAAATCATCTGAACTCATTCGTCTTGACTACACATTTACTTAAGGCATAGTTTATTCAATCAAAAAATTATCAAATTATTATTAGTTTGGTAAACCTTTAGTTCAGCGATTGCCTTGACGGCAGCCAACACGACCGCCGCGCCCGCCATGCTGCCGCGGTTCTCGCGCATGTGCTCGGGGTGCTTCAGACACAGCCCGCCGCTGCACAAACGCAACACAACTGTCATAATACCATAAACCGTATAAAATAATCAGGTGAATTAAATGCAATGCAATATTTACTTGGAGTTGTTTCATAGGGTACAATGTAAAAACAGATTAAACTGCGTTTGAAAAAACAAAACCGACTTCAAATTACAGTATGCGGAGGCGAGATGTCTCTGTACCATTTTTGCGTATAACCAAATCAGGTTGAGGCCGTTGCGTAACTCGCCGTTAGCGAATCTAGGGGTCAAGTTTATGTGAACATAAACAAATCATGTTCGAGTCTTACTTACCAAGCTTCAATGCCTTACAAACTAACCTGGAACCTTTTTGAAAATATCCCCTTTCCAGTAAAAAAGTTCAAAGAAACCAAATATAGGACGTACAAGCGAATTGAGAACATTCTCATTTTTTTCTGGATTCGATTAAACAAATATATGCACAGAATCGCGGGACAGCGTATCTTCCTTGACGTCCTAGAATCGTTTCGTCAGTTCTTTGTCTCAGTTACTAATACTTTTCTCTAATGGGCATGACAAACGTGGACATGCTATGTCCAATCATAGAAGATAAAAGCTTACGAATCAAACGTAACGCCCTTCGCAGCGAGTAGTACAGGCGGTACGTCAGCCGCGGCACCGTTGTACGAACAGTCGAGCAGGTAGGGCGGCTCGCAGGAGCCCTGCGCCACCGCCAGAAATGCGGCCATGCGCTGCGCCGCCGCCCACTCGCGGTCACGAGCCGAGACCTGAACGCCCAGCGGGCACAGCATGTCCAGCGCCGCCTGGCGATACATACAATAATAATAAAAAATATTCCCCTATGACGACCTTCAGTCTGACGTGCGGCTAGCTTCATGGGTACTTTGTAAACAACTATCTGTACTGGTATCTCTTTCTGTCATTAATTCTTCTAAAAATGCTACTTTACTAACCTGCGCAATCCCGGTAGGAGTCATCTTGTTAGCTGGCATGTCGGATAGATAGCGCGCCCAGTTCTGTGCGGCGCCCATGACCGCGCCCCGGCCCCACAGCTGAGCGCACGACTCCTGCGACTGCTCGCCGGCCTGCGACTTGCACTCGTACATCGCGACGCTAGCTACAGTTTGCCGGTCGGCACTTGATTTAAACTCTTGGAACCTAAACAAATAGTTGTTAATGTGTTACTAGCTGGTACTTTTATAACTGTGGCTGAGCACGCAACGACATTTGTTGCACGAATGGACCAGCGCGACCGGTGAAATACCAGCATATAATCCAAACAGGAGTCAATTAGGAGTACTCTGCGATTCGTCTGAAGAGTGAGATGCCGGAGTCCTAATTTCAGTCCTCTTCCCCTTTACGTCCTTTCCTCATAAGATACGATGGGAACGGGAAGAGGATTGGACGGGGAGGGAGTTGGCGGGGAAAAGGAAATATCCTTTTTCCTGACTGTGCCTTCGTATGTCCATTATAGGCAGGCAATGCATCTGCAACACATTTGCTTGTTGCGGATGTCTATGGGTAGCGTTCACTTAACATCAGGTGATGCGCTTACTCGTTTGCCCCCTAAATCCATAAAAAAAAATTAGAGACGAAGAGCAGGAATAGAGAAATCGGCACAATGCTTACAACACAAAACACATAAGTTTAGAGACTTCTACTTTAGGGTAACAAAAACATACGTACCTCCAGGCAGCGAGGTGCGCGGCCTCGGCGGCAGCGTCGGGTGCTGCGGAGGTGTCCACAAGCACGCGCCTGCAGCCCCGCGATTGCAACGCCCTCACGCCCGCGCCCACTCCCCAGCGCACGTTCTCCTAGATCATTACGCACATATACCTTTACATAAAATAAGTTACGAATTAATAGTTATTATATAAATTAATAATTATTTCACCGGTCGAGCTAGCCCATTCGTGCAACAGATGTTGCGGACTCTACCACTGTTAGATTTCTAGGGGTGCGAGGGTCGGAAACCTCCACGATGGGTCGCCGCTTGGATTGCTCTGGGACAATCCCGGGGGAACGGAAGCGGTTGAC
This sequence comes from Papilio elwesi, assembly GCA_029849275.1. NCBI lineage: Eukaryota > Metazoa > Arthropoda > Insecta > Lepidoptera > Papilionidae > Papilio > Papilio elwesi. Next base: position 11,193,078 of record CM056697.1, read on the forward strand.
CTGGTGCACCCTGGACGGCGGCAGATGGGTTCGTTTCCTCTGCGGGGGAAGGGAAATCATCTGTCGCTGACCAATATCCGGCCAGCTGACCCATGTGTTTTATTATTGGTGGTACACTCGGTGGTATCGGAGTGCCCCCTCTATTACCTCAAAGCGAAGCGAATTACCTCAACCAGGGAAGCGCCCCGCCGCCAAGCAATCGCTGAATAGGCAGCGGAGGCGGTCCCCGAGGTGTTTTGCGGCTATGAGGAGGACCTTGCCAGGGACTCCATCGGGCCCCCGGAGCCGGCTGGTCGCCCTAGCTACCTCCTCCTCTGGTTACAGAGGAGGAGTGTCCAGGTCAGCATAGTCCTGGTCCCTGCCATCTGGCGGGACCATGCGCGGCGGATCGAAAGGAGGGCTGTTAGGAAACAGCCCCTCGACCACCGCGCTAAGGACAGCCGGCTCCAACCAGGCGGGAGGGGTGCGCTAACCCGCACTCAGGGGATGTCCTCCGGGACAACGTCGAGCAACCTGTCTCGGCCGTAGCGTGTCGTTGTCACGTCTAGCGGCGTAGCGACCGGGACAGGGACAGGGGGCTTGCCTTAATTGGCCGGCCCAAGACAAGGATCAGTCACTAAAAACCCGACAGCGAAGTCGTTAAAACCCGTGGAAACTGGCAGACCTCCACGGCAATACGCCGAGGTCGGTACAGGGGCTCTGCCGGCCGGGAACACCCTTTTCTCCCATACTCGTGGGACTCTCATATGAATTTACCAATTGAAAAAAACAAAAACAAACCACAACAACGACGACTGGCAACGAAGCTCGGAGGGATCTGCACTTCGATATGGCTGAAGACGGAAACCGGGCCGCGGGTGTGGCTGGCCAGGAGTTGCGAATCTCGCTCTCTCGGTGCGACTCGCCCCTGGTGCGAGAGAGGCAGCTGTCCGAGTCAGACAGCGGCAGCTGCGTCTCCTTGGAGACTGTCGGGGTAGAGTCCTCGAGCAGATTCTGGCGGAAGCGCTCGCAGACGCCAGAAAAGGGAGTGGCCGGCGCCAGTATATCGGCGCCGTGCAAAAGGGGACGCGGACGCCCCATTACGACTGGAGAGTACGCCGGCCTCGCCAGGGCTAAGGCGGACCTCAACGCCCAGCGCGAAAGAGAGCTGGAGCTGCAAGTGGAGGCGGAGTTGGCGGCGGAAGTCGCGGAGAGGTGTGCTGTGCACCCGGGCCCTGGCAGCGATGCCCGAAGGCCCCAAGGAGGTGACGCCCGGCGAGCCCTCCGCCGAGGACCTCGCTGGCACGGTCGAGGCGGCGCTGGACGTGATTGCCAGTGTCGCCCAAAAATCGGCAAGGATGAAATGCCAACACGTGGCCAGCGTCCGCGAGGCGATGACCACGATAGGCGATGCGGTGCGAGCGCTCCGAGCCCGCACGGAGTCGCAGGAGGTCGCCCACCTGTAGGCCGAGCTGGCCGCGATGAGGGCGGAGCTAGAGGCGGTGAAACGGCGGGCGGCCGCCCCCCCGCAGATGACCCGGGAGGAGATTTTATTCATGGTCGATGGCCATCCGCTGGCGGCGGACGTGCGCAATGCCGCCCGCGCCGCAAGAGCGGCAAGCGCCAGGCCCGAGGCGGAGCGCGCTGCACCCGCCCCGGTCGGAGATCCGGTGCCCGATCTGACCCCTGTCCCCGCTGCGACATACACCACGGCGGCGAAAAAGGGGAAGGGCAAGAAGAAAAGGAAGAGGGCCCCCCGACGGCGGCTGCGCGCCCCTAAATCTGCCGCAGTCGTCGTACCAATCCCCAAGGGGTCCACGACGACCTATGAGGATCATGAACTGGGCCGAGAAGTCTATTAACCTCTCGGTCCTGGTCATCGAGGGACTACGGTTCCCCGCACGGCTCGAACCGGCGGCCGAGTCTTGGAGGTGGCTGGCGCCGACATGGGCCACAAGGCCGACGAACTGGCGGCCAAGCTGCGGGCGAGCATCGGGGACGTCGCCCACATCTCCCGGCCGGAGCTCTGCGCAGAGATGCGCATCTCCGGTCTGGAAGATGCGGCCACCAGGCGGATGCCAGGCGGTGGCGGCGCAAGTGGCGAAGGTGGGGGGCTGCCCTCCGGAAAGCGTAAACGTGGCCGTACCTGGCCTACCGTGTGGGTGAAGTGCCCGGTGCTGGCGGCCAAAAAGATCGTCGCCTGGCGGCGCACGGGCCTCGCACCCTTCGGCAGGGTAACGAGGGGCCGCGGTTGGGTCCCACAGGGCTCGTCCTCCTAAACAGGGGGACGGCCCAGACGTGCGTTCGGAGTCGGGGCGGGTCTATCGTGGAGGCCCTGTTGGATCACCGGTATAGCCGGTTCGACGTGGTCTCCACTCCCGCGGAGGCTCTGGTCGCGCCAGACCGTCCCATGCCGTGAGAGGGTCCACGGTGGAAGGTGTCTACTCTTGACCCGGTTGGCCAAGGAGGCCGCCATCGTGGAGAGATGGGTCGCCGACGGCACATTGAGCGGCACTGCCACAGCCACAAAAGAAGTGGGAGGGACCTCGACCTTGAGGAGGTGCTGCTCGCCGCGTACCGTGCCGCTCGTGCGTAAACAAAAAAAACTGTTAGATCTACACTTAATATTTTTTGTGCTTTAATCTCATATAACTTAATATTTTTATCCCCTACTATATTGTATTTGTAGGATCAGGGGCCGACATTGTAAACACTATCGCAACGTGTGCACCGGGTGACGACCGACTGTCTAATGTCCCTTCGAGTAGTATGTTTTCGAAGATGTCGTTGCTGCTAACCTTATTGACGGTTCTTACAGCTTCATCTAATACAGGGCTCACGATCCGGGTGATCGTGAGCTGGAAAAATTAAAAAATTTTAGGTCCCCTAGTGAGACCTTTGTTGTTGACTTGTATGCTTTCTTCGGTCGATTCGTTTATCGTCGAAGATAATAATGACTGGACTGGATGTTGTCTACTTGATCGTCGAGGAGAGGAGCGTACCTATCCCCCGACGATCGCCAACTGTGTGATTATCGAGTAGCTGGGGGCGGTGAGAACCGCCCTTTACCGCGGGTGTGATTAGTGTCCGCGATGCGTATCCTTTGTCGTCGTACTCGAAGGCGAGGACGGTGAGAGGTTGACGTGGGTTGCCTTTTCGGAGCTTGTGTTTGTGCGTCTTTGCGATCGTGTTTGATCGTGAGGACGTGTTTGGGTCTGCGTTTTGCGGCTGTAGCATCAGGATTTGGAACGTAGTCGGCGGCCTGTACTATGAGGGGGTTGGGGTGTGTAGGTGCGCTTTCAAAGTAGCGCTTGGAGATTTCAAGGAAATGTTCCTGGATTGTGTCTATTTTGAGATCGTTGTGGATGTCATCGTTGCGCTGGTACCATTGAGCCCCAGTGGCTTTACGAAGGAAGCGATTTTGTATGGTTTGGAGTGTTTTTATCTTGGAAGATTGTACATGAGCGAAAACTACGCTCGCGTAAGATATTATGGGCCGAATGCATGACTTGTAAAGCAGCAGTTTGTAACGGAGGGGCAGTTTGCTGGAAGAGCATGTGAGTGGGTGGAGTTTCGTGTTTACTAAGCAAGCTTTACGTCGGATTTCTTTGAGGTGGGCGGAAAAATTTAATTTTCTGTCTAGTGTGACTCCTAGGTACTTCGCGGTTTTTTGCCACGGAATAGGTTGCCCGAACAGGGAGATTTGACCTAATTTCAGTCTGCCCGCAGTCGTAATGCGTCCGTTGGGGCAGCGCCGGCTAAAGTGTATAGCTACACTTTTTTCGGGATTAATTTCTATTCTCCATTTGGCAAACCACTCGGCTAGCCGGGTGGCTGCGGCCTGGAGACGAATAGTGACTCTACCTAGGTGTCGATTGGAGTAGTAGAGGGCTGTGTCATCTGCAAAAAGTGCTAGATTGACTTGTGGGTCTTTCGGAATGTCACTTGTGAAGAGTGAAAATAGCAGCGGGGATAGGACAGAGCCTTGCGGGACTCCGGCTTTTATGGGATGAGCGGACGATAATGTGCCCTCAACCCGATATCAGAAGGAGCGATTTGACAAGAAAGCGTGTATGATGTGTACAAGCCTATCTGGCACTTTGAGTACGTAAAGCTTGTAGATAAGCCCGTTATGCCAGACTTTGTCAAAGGCCTTTGCGACGTCGAAGAATAGGGCGCATGTGCCTATTGGTTTTTTCTCACTGAGGCTTGAGTGGACGTATTCAGTGAGTCTGTGAACTTGCTGGACGCACGAGTGGTGCGGCCGAAAGCCGAATTGTTCATCGGGAAGGAGGTTGAGTTTAAAGGTGAAAGTTTTGAGTCGACTGAGTATAATGTTCTCGTAAATTTTGCCTAGGGTGGACAGTAGGCTGATAGGGCGATAGCTGGATGGCGTGTTAGGTGGCTTTTTGGGTTTTAGAATGCCAATGACTGTGGCTTCTTTCCAAACGTCTGGGAATGAGCAGTTCGTAAGGAGAACATTAAAGATGCTGGCTAGTAGCATCATAAGATGGGCGGGGAGGGCCTTTAGGAGGCGGTTGCTAATACCGTCGGGACCGGGTGATGATTTAGGCTTAACCTTTTTAATAATGAGCGCGATTTCTTCGATGGTGATTGGTTCGAGAGGGTCGCCCTCGGGAAGGAGGGATGCCCTACGTTCCACTTCCTAGTCGATGTTTTGTATGAATGTTGTGTCTGTGAGTGAAGTGGAGGGTGTGCATTGACTCTCTAGGCAGCCGGCCAGACACTCGGCTTTTTCTAGATCATCGAATGCGACTGCGTTGTCGACGGGGTTGGTCAGGGGTGGCATTGATGCCCTAGGTTCTGCTTTTAGTGCTCGAGCCAGCCTCCAGTAGGCTGTTTTCGAAGGCTCGAGATCTGAGAGCAGGTTATCCCATTTATCGCTTTAAATTGTGTGATTTGTGCCTTGACCTCTCTTTGGAGATTGCGCAAAATTGATCTGTTCGTTTCTGTACGGATCTTATCGTAACGCCTGAGAGCGGCGTTCTTGGTTCTTATCAGCCGTCGAATGTCCGCGGGAAGATCGTCGAAACACTTATTAGTATCGGCGACCATCCTTGTGGAGTTTTCGACGACTGATTGGAGGTGGGATGTAAGTGAGTTTATCGCCCTGACGGCCGTGTCGGGGGATTCTATATGGTCTGGGATATCCTTTAGATGATCGGACTCAGTAGATTCGAGTTTGACCCCGACTGAGTGCCAATCTACTATGGGTTTAGACGCGGGAGTTCTGTGTAAGGTTCTACCCAGTTTCAAGATAACTGGGCGGTGGTCCGAGTTAAGCTCGTCATGCGCTTCTAGAGAGGTCACGTCGAGTGTTATGTTCTTTCGAACCGCGACATCTAGGACGTCGGGTCTAAGTCTGTTGTTTTTGTGGTAGTGTGTGGGCGAGGTGGGAGCTATGACATCTATGTTCCGTAGGCCCGATAGACGATATAGCTCCTTGCCGTTTGTGTTGGTTGTTCGTGAGTGCCAACTGTCGTGTTTGCTGTTTAGATCGCCTGCTAGTATAACTGAAGTGTCCAAGTTAAGCAGGGATCTGAGATCTGTGTCTAGCATTTGTTTTTTCGGTGGTAGGTACACCGAGGCTAGTGTGATAGGTGAGTGACCTGTGAGGGCGATTTTGCACACTGACGCTTCAATGTTGGTGAGTGTGGGTGTGTCTAACGGAATACAGTGCAAGTTCCTTTTGTAGTAGATAAGCGTACCTCCTTTTCGGGAGGTAAGCCTATCGTTCCTAATGATGTTGTAATTGGCGATTTTGGGATCGCGATTGCAGGGTTTCAAAAAGGTTTCTTGCACTAGCATTACGTCGATGTTGTGTTGTCTAAGATGGAAGCCTATTTCTTCCTTTTGCTTAAGGAGACCGTCGGCGTTGAAGTACGCGACGGTCAATGCGCGTGGCTTGATGCGACCCTTGTGTGTGCTACCCATGTTAGTTTCAGTGTTTTAGTTGACCAAGTTATTGGTCCATAGAGCATTGACGGTGTCGATGTGTTGGAGAATAACGTCTAGGCGTTCTTCTCCTGACCTAGCAGCGCGGAGCTCGCGGGAGAGGGCGAGGATGTCGGGGATGTTTATGTTTTTAAGATAGCTGCAGAGCTGCGATATCTCTGCCGCTATCGACGATTTGGGTTGTGCTGCGCCCTGAGTGGGCACAGGGGCCGAGGTGGTGGTGTTGACCGTGGGTCCGGTGGGGACGGGAGTCTGTGTCGCGGGTGGCTGGGCGAAAGAGGCGAGGGGCTTGCTCCAGGCCGACTTTGCCGGTATTGGGGCCGGGACGAATTCCGGCCGTACGGCGGGTTTTGCCGGCGGGACACGACGGCGAGACTGGGAGCGGTTCCGTGGGGGAGCCGTCCGTTTTATTTGTAGCCTGCGCGGGGCTTTGGCGCACCCGCGATAGCTCGCGGGGTGCCCTTCGGTCTCGCACAGGACACAAGCGGGAGGGTCTGTGGTCTCCTTTGAGCGCGGGCAATCTGCTGTTGCGTGATCACCGGTGCATTCGACGCACCTGGGACGCGCAAAGCAATTGCGGGCTGAGTGTCCGTAGTGCTGGCAACGGTAGCACTGTCCTATTATACCCGTTTTTCGCGGGCCTTCGACCGAGATGCCGGTGAGTCCGCATAGTCGTCGCAAGTTGTAGATTTGCTTGTCCTCGGGGGAAAGCGTAAGGGTGGCCATAATAAGCGACATTTTTGTCTTGTACTTAGGATGAGTCATCCTAGATACAGACAGGATAGGGAATCCCTGGGCTTTGAGGTCGTCGCCCACGAAAGCGATTTCCTCCTCGAGTGGGTAGCCACGGATGACTACACGCAAAGTTTTTTCCTCTGGCAAGGCGAAGGTGTGGAAGCTTAGTTTTTCTTCCTTTAATTGTTTCGTAACTCTACGAAACTCGTCTACCGTTTCGAGGTAAAATTTGACGCCCTGCGCTGTTGACTGCGCTTTTAGGCTTGTGATGTTTTTGGCAGCCATCCATTTCGAGATGGCTGCCCATTTTCCCTTCTCTTGAAGGATAATTGGCGGAGGGGGTTTTTCTTTGCGCGGCTCTAGCGGCGCAGACGGTTGGGCCGTTTTCTTGGCCGGGGCGCTACTGACATGCGGGGATTTGATTCCCCGCTTGCGCTTTTTAGTGACGACCTTGAAGCCATCGGCGTTTGGGTCCTGCTGGTCGATCTCCATGTCGGAGGCGCAGGACGAGTCGGAGTTTTCGGACTCTGATGAGTCCGAGATGGTGGGTTGGGGGTTCTGAGCGGCTTGCGCGGAGGTCCCTGGGGTCGGTGTATTGTTGTTTTTTTTGCGGCTCGATGCCGCGGAATGCGTGGAGGACGCAGAGCTCGGGCGCTCTAAGGAAGCACCTAGGGGGCGCGCAGAGGGCGCTGTTTTCGGTTGCGCAGAAGGCGCGGGTGCGGGGCGTATGGACGACGCGGGGGGGGCACGCGGGGAAGGCGTTGCGGGGGCACGTGGTGATTTCGACGGCGCGGTGACGGCCTGTGGCGGCTGAGTTGTACGGCGCGCGATGCAGGGATCGCGGACGGAAACGGGCATGGCGATGGGGGCAAAGTCTCGCGACTTAATATAAGTTTCCCAGATCGACGAGTGCTGGGAGCGCACGAAGTCGGCAAATTCGCACTCCATGATTTGGGCCGGTTGTCTGAGACAGTTCGCGGAAAGTCCCGGCGCTTTAGGTGCGCCGGGGTGTGTGCCTAGCTTATTGCCTAGCGCAATAAGCGGGGGATGTATACTTCTGGGCAAAAAGGAACGGACTCACGTGTAAATCCTTGGCTCGCTCACGGATAAGCACAATCACTAACACACGAAATACGATGGCTTTGCCCCCCGTGCGGGAGGCGCGGACCGCCGTGGGCGACGCGGTGACGTCACCGAGGACACCTGCACGTCGTTAGCAGTTTCTCCGAAACGAAAACAATACACTAGCGCACAGAATGCAAGCAGCAAAAAGCTGCGCACCGAGTAAGAACAATGACGATGTAATAAAGCACGCACAAAGCACGATGATTTAAAAAGTAATTTCGCTGAGAGAGCCACCGGACATGTGAACGCCACGGCGGTGTCAGAGCGAATGTCCCTTCGACTTTTTTTTTTTTTTTTTTTTTTTTGTGACTGAAGGGTCACTGTTTGCCTTGAGGAGGCATTTACAGCTACACCGGGCTCGAGGCGGCAGGGCGCAGAGGGCGCCTAGCCTAAGCCTCTTTAAGAGTAACTTAGCTCGAGGGCTCCCTCCGTAGAGGGAACCTCGGCTCGGGCCGTTACTTTAATATTATTACCGGATTGGGAGGCCACCGAGCTCTTAGGTCGCTTCGGTGGACGCTCCATGGAGTGACTCGGCTCAAGGGCCCCCGAGAGGGGACCTCGGCTTGGGCTGTCACTCATTACGCGTTTAGCATTCCGATTCGAGGGTGCCCGAGAGGGCCGAGCCTCGGCTCGATCGGTAGCTATTATCTGACTAATAGGTCCCTTCGACTGGCGAGCACTGCCTTTTATACTGTTTTGTGGTGGGGTGGCTCATGACGTTACGCCCGTTGCACATGTTGTTTACAAACAATGACGGTGGCGCCGTCATATTCATAAACTCAAATATTGAAAATTTTGAGGTTTTTACAATTGATGGTGTAAGAATAACCTAAGGACGCCCAAAGACAGTCTCTCTGCAGCCACTCATAACAACAATATTGATTATTTAATAGTTCTAACACTAATAACAGATAATAGGAACATGCCCGTTTTTCATCGAGTTCTTCCAGCTTGTTGTAGCCGGCGTCCTTGAGGCCGAACGATGCGAGTGCCACATCCCCGAGCTCGGGGTCCACCTCCGTCACCACAAACGAATGGCCCAGCTTCAACTGACATGATAATCTGAAGGAGATAAGGAGAACAGCATTTATGCTCAAATATTTTGACTCAAGATGCGGTTAGTTATTAATAAACTGAGCTTTTGTTATTATATTATCTTTGTGGATTACTCCATATTTACGATTTCATATGTATTTACGCGAATACTACACATTGAAATAAAACCAATTTTACGGACTTTATCGCGTTTATTTTACGTTTGTTGATTCCTGACGTTTCGAGTACTTTACAGCGCATAGTCACGGGGGGACTGAGGTGTCAGACGTCCCAATATTAAAAGTTGCTAGCGAAGTACCCACTTATTTGGAATTCATTACTTCTTCTCCGATATGCTGCAAAACCGCAAGATACAGTGAGCTCATTTTGCATAAGTCGGCAATTTTATTTCAATTATAATTACCTAAATATAAAAAAAATTGTTTCACACTTTAAAGTACTGCGAGCTTTTGCTCCCCAGTTTGACGGTAAAACACCAAAATAGTCAGACAATGCGTTGATAAATTCTACATAAAATTTCTCAAAGCAATGGTTATTTCTTAAGACAACGGATTAAATCAATAATCTTTAACCGACTCGTTGAGATGTCGCGTGAGCTTGCCGCCGCTGCGCTGGTCCACCTCCGCTGCGGCCGGGGTCAGCTCCAACTCCTTGCCGGTGTCGTACACCCCCAGCACCACGCCTTTCTGTAACGTTACAAGATGGCATTCTTTGTGCACCAAGGTGCAGAATTGATGAGGTTTTATGTTCCTATATGATGAGGCGTGATTGCGATGCCTAAACGGGAAGAACCTAATGTAAACGCAAAGTAGTGGCATCCTTATTTTTGACTTTCGTTTCTAGAGTGACAGTTAGGCCATGCCACAACACCTTGCCATGCCATCTTTTACCCAATTCCCTTCTTTTTCTTACACTCAAATGCGACCATAAATAAGAATAGAGGTGTACATTGCCAATAGCTGTGTTAATGTTAACGTCTTAATTAGTAGATGACGCATGAATGTCCCGAATCCACAACGACCTTACAGAGTTCATGCGTGACGTAACTTTATTTGTATTTTAGTACCGCGTTTCATCCTTAAGCGAAGTGGCGGTGCCCCAATCTCCTTTTTATCTTCCCCTCTTTTCCTTATCAATCCCTGCGCCTTCCCTATGCTATATAAAACGTAAGTTTCCTAGCATAACTTTCCCGATTTTGGAAAACTTTTTGAGTAGTGGCAACTTAGCATCTGGTGAGCCACTTGCTCAGACACTTGTCACAATCAAGTAATTTTAATGTATTAGAATTTGCTTGCTATCTTTTCCTTTATAAAATAATATTTTCAGCGTGAACGGTTGGCTAGATCTAGACTTTAACTAGCTATAAATAGGTCTAGAGTAAACATGCAAAACTAATGTCCAACAGTGGATTGATTTAGGCTGATGGTGATACAAAAAACGACTTAACCTTATCATTTTCATTAGATTTAACTTCTTTGGTTTCCTTGACTTTATCGGAGCCACATGTCTGTGCATGCTCCTCAGCTGATTTCCCGCTCGCGCATCTAACAATTGTTTCACTGCATCCAACTGATCTCCGAAAACATTTACCACTCAAAAATAATTTCGACCTCATTTTTAAGTTATATTATTATAAAAACACTAAAATAAATCGTCAAAAAATTTGTTTCACTTCAACATAACCATCTAGATTCCATTTCTGTTTGTTTTTTAATATTGCAATTCAGAAATGGAATGTGCAATATTTATTTTATTTTTTGAATTCTATAACAGTCAGTAAACACAGCAAAAGATGGTGGTTAAAGATAAAGCCGTAAGAAAAGTGAGGTGGTAACTATTAATTATTAGATATATTTAAAACAGTGTTAACATACAAAAAAAACATAAAAAGGCGATATAAGGAGCACCCATAACGCGATCGCACGAAATGGAAATCCATGATTTCTGCCTACCCCTCTAGGTTACGGGCGTAGGCACATATTTATTTATTTTAACATACAAGTTTATTATTAAAATTTAAAAACAGGTCTACATATTCAATTCTATAACCAATTTGTATTGTGTACATAAACTTATTACGTGAGATACGTAAATTGTATTGTGGCGTTGTCTTTATGGCTAAAATAGGGTGATGTAATCAAATATCTCATTCCACTCATGACACTCAAAAATATTACAGAAATTGACAGCAAGAAGTTTTACAAATTTTCAAACACCTACAGTTGTAATTTTATTTTTATTTTGTTTTGCGGTTATATATTTTTATTTATGATTACAAAAATTCAATTTTAAGTATATCTGAATTATTTAAATTTAGGCTACACACAGGGCTGTCAATGAGGGAGGCCTACATCCAGCAGTAGGTGACTGTAAGCTGAAAGAAGGGAAGGATAGACACAACTAGAAGGGATTTAAAATAAAATACAATAATGTAAAATAGTCAATGTCATCTTTTGTTGCCAATGTTAATTTTAAACAAACTTGTTTTGGGGACATGTCTAATTGTTAAAGATATTCTAGTAGCACGGGGGACTGTATCCCCTTTTATATATTTATCTGAACACATATTTAAATTCCTGATGGAATCATCAATGACATCTTCTTTTATTTCCTCGATGCTATGCAAATAATGATGAAACAGTTTGTCTTGCAATACCAATAGACTTCTTGGCTCTAGCAAGAATGAAAAAACTGATTTCATATCTAAAGCATTCTCATTGGCATCTGGGAGAGGTTCCCAAAACTTTAAAACAATATGCGACCCTACAGATATTGTTGTTATAGTCGGATAAAATAATGAACCATCTAAATGTGGCAGGATCCCTTGCCCCGGTATGTATTCATTGACTAAAACATGATTTGGTTTATTTCCACCCATCAAATTCAATTCATCTATTCTGTCCAGATATTTCTTGAGCCAAGATGGAATACTTTCAGCTATCATCCCCTTGTTGTGGGGGATACCACCCCAGTTCTGAAGTCTTCTATTGGAAAGCTGTGTCCATTTAGGTTTCGGCGCCGAATAGATATTTGATAAGATATATTGCTCTTCGTGAGTTGATAGGAACTCTGATATGTAGAAAGCACTTGGTTCAACCTAAAATGTACAATTTGTATTATTGTCTCCATGAAGAAACAATAAAAGTAAAATCGTTCCAAATAAGCACTTGGTTCCTCAAAATAAGAACTACTACTGATGTTCCTAGTCTGCTTTGCTTACCGATGGCTCTCTTAATTCTTACTACCACAACATGACAACAGATACGAATTTAACAAGCTTGCAAAAATCTTACATTGTTCACTCTGTAATCTTGCATCAAATTGAAGTTTCTATTATATTCCATTAGCTACCAATGCATGAATTAAAAAGACGAAAATAGAATTGTTTACTATACATGTGTTGACATTTTTACCAAAGAGTTAAGAGATAAAGAATGTAATGTAATAAGTCAAACTCAAAACTACGTTAATTTAATGTGTATATATATTTTGTCCATCAAATGTTTACATTTACAATCGTATCATAGATAATAAATAAACTGGACTGGAACCGTTATCAATTATTATATGCAATTATATGACTATTCTGAAATTCCGTTGTTTTTTTGAAGATTTCATGGCCTGGTACCGAGACCTTTTAGCCACCAGAAATTCTTAATTAGACAGCTGCATCATTTATTAAAAAAAATATTTTCAGTTCCTTGCTTATTCGCTTTGTCTCTCTTTCTGTTTACCACCTAAATAGTGAACTCGTTTACTCTGTACTGTTATTAGCCAGATTTCTGTCTCTGAAATTAACCAGAACAGAATACAAAGCAAATACAGAAGTTTCACTTATTCCACGTGTCTATCGTTCTATCGATATTTTTATTTATATAAAGAAAACATGATTACTAGTTTCCCGAGGTTATTTAAAAGTTGGCACCAGTCCGCGACATTAAATCGACAGGATCTAGCTTTCATCACAGAGGGTATACAATAATTATAGCCTTTATTGAAATCATAGGCAATGAGTTGTATCGTCTCATGTTTCAAATACCGGTATATATACCATATACTTTATTTTTTGTATTTTAAAATCCTATGTAGGTACCACTCCGAAACGATTTGTCCGATTTCGATAAAATTTTCAGGAAACTTTCAGATTGACTTAGCGGTGTTCCTGTGATTTTTAGCAGCGATCTAATCAACATATGTAATTAGTGTGAAAACCTTGTCTGGATGTTGCCACTAATTAAAAGAAAATCCAGAATACATGGTTGTAAACTTATTTCCAAACAAATATTAAATGTAAATATTATGTCCTACCAAAGTTTTAATGATTTTTGATACACCCTACGATCACCTTCGCTTTGGGTTCGGCGTAAGGAAAATGTAAAATAATGTTTCGGCGTTTCGTTTTGACAATGTCCATGTCACCTCTTTTCTTGTAGTGGATTAGTTCCAATTGCTAAAAAAAAATATTAAATTCAGGATAATTCTGTGACTTATGTTAATGCTGATGCTTAAAAATACAGCTCCTTCTGGCATATAAAAATACGTGTATTAATTTGAAAATAAATATTTAACATAGTCCGAAATAGAAACATTCAGACACAATGCAAAGACAATGTGTGTACATCTATCATTAATCATTTGACAGCAATGGACAGGCAATGAAAATGTTATTTGTTAATATTTGTTTTGTACAAAATTATTAAATTGGCGTTCATAGAATGTGATTATAATGGGCGGTTGCATCGGAATAACTAGAAGCAGAAGCGGCCCTATGGAAGGGTCTTCTGGAACTGTGTCGCGGCCTAATTCCGGTATGTTAACGCCTGGCAGTCGTCGTGGAAACGACTTCATGAACTAAATTAGGTTTTGTTGTAGGTGCCTTGAGGAAAAATCAGTCTCTATGTCATGAAACTATTCGATGGAAGTCGGATGTGCCATTAACAGAGGGTCAGTTGCGGAGTAAACGAGATGAATTCTGGGATACCGCACCGGCCTTCGAGGGAAGGAAGGAAATTTGGGACGCCCTGCGAGCTGCAGCCGTGGCTGCGGAAGCAATGGACTTCCAACTGGCGCAGGCGATACTTGACGGTGCCAGTGTCTCCGTACCCAACGGCTACCTCACAGAATGCTATGATGAATGGGGAACTAGATATCAGGTACTGTATATTGGTCTTTATTTATATAATAATAATTTCTGCAATTTTCAAGAAAAAGTAGGCATGTTTTGTAATTTTAATGCCATGCTTTACTCCTAACATTGCAAACAATGGTGAAGCTCTTTGTCTATAAATATTGAATGTGTACAATAAATAATCAAAAGCTTGTAATTTAGACAAAAGCTAACTAAGCTAATTGTCAAGATTTTTGTCATATGACTCGGTTATCTTAATTAATATCTCATCTCTTATTATTAAGTGATACAGCAGCTTTACAGTGGTAGAGCCTGCAACAACACCTGTGGAACGAATGGGCCGGCTCAACCGATGATATACCACAACCTCACATAAGACAGGCATGAAGTAGATTATTCTGCATTTCATCTGATGAGTGAGGTGCCGGATGCCTAATTCTAGTTATCTCCCCCTTCCCACCCTTTTCTTTGAAGAGAACTTGACGGTGGAGGGGATGGATAGGAATTGGATATACCCATTTTCTGTTTCCCTCTGAAAGGTGGGCAACGCATCTGCAACTCATTAGTTAGTTGCAGATGTCTATGGGTAGTGATCACTTGACATCTGGTGAACCGCTTGCTTGTTTGCCACCTAGTATTATAAAATAAAAGCTATAGTCCTGAGTGTGATAATAGATCAGTAACTGTAGATTGTTTATCACTGGTTAGGTATGGTATTGATAATATGTTACGTTAGTATTGCAGCTGCGTGTCGCAACTTATCATAAGCTTCCTGTTGTCAAATGGAAATAGAATAGTTATGTCTATTGACTACTAAGTGGGTCCTTAAAATGTTCCTATTAGAACAATTTATACTATGAGTCACCCAATTTGTTAATGCACTTGTTAAATGCCATCTGACTGTCGGTTTACACTGCTGAATAAATTCACATAAGACATATTGTAATCTCAGTTTTTCAGAGTGAAATTTAGAGAGGAATTTTGTATTGCGACATGTTTATACACCAGTGGAAACCTACAGTGACATGATGCATTTCTATTGTATTATTATTAAAACCTTTTAGATATACAGAAAGAAAAAACAACTTTACAATCAGATACATTACTACATGAGCAACGGGATTTGCTTTGTTAACACATTTTTGACCATCAATCTTGCTGAGGATTTATCTTATGTCACTGGCTGTTTCATGATTTGATGTGAAAGGAAGAGAAGAATGAGAAGAAAGAGAGAGTGTGTCAAATATAATAGCAGCCCATTGGCAATGTTTTCTACACAAACAAGAGTTAACATGTTGGTCACATGTTAACTCATGTTTGTCAACAATTTCTATGAAACCTAGAGTTAACTAATGAGCAATTGTTTCCTTTTTAGCTGCCCACTTGTGTTCAAGTAAAAAGTCTTACACTCGGTTTTTATGACTTTACATTGACATATATAAAATTAAATATAACATAAAAGTAGACCCAACAAGAAGCTACAATGATACAATAATTAGATTTGACATAGCAATTGCATAAACATAAGGCGTATAACATTTGTTACATAGCATTGTGAACTGATACCTAATAAGATCGTACTGAAAAAATTATAATAATGTGAGGTTATTCCCCTGGGATAAAATGATATGTACAACATTCCATGTTACTTAAAGGTCTGATGATAAATGTTACCATGATGCTAGGCAGCAAAACACCAACACTGGTATAGAATACAGATGAAGTTGGCTTTCAATGTGAAAGCTTACTATTGATGTTAACATCTACAATAATAAATATGAGGCAAAAAAGAATTAATCTAATAATATTGGTAGGTGTGATAAAAAATTATATTACTTTATCACAAGATTATTATATTACATCTATTTACTTATTTTTTCATAAATATAATTCATTCTTTGAAATTACATGATTGAAAACAGTAAAGCAGTTCCTTATATACAATCTAGGTATATATGTAATTGCTTCATTTAAAGTATCGCTGGGCTGTGCTTTTACTCGGGGCACAGCTTTTAATTTTTAGTTTAGTAGTTTTTAGGAAGATTCAAGGATATATTCTATATATGCTTGCATATGTGTATGCATATGGTAAGGATATTAATAATAAAAAAATATTCGCTCGTAACCCAGAGGGGTAGGCAGAGATCATGCATTTCCGTTTGGCGCGATCCTGGCACACTTCTCTCGCTTCTTCTACATTCATACATCTACGCATACATGCTCGTTGGTTATGGGTGCTCCTTATATCGGATATTTATATATATTTAGGATATTTGTAATTGATAAAATAAAATTTTATCTAAATATTATTAATATTTAGATAAAATTTTATTTATTTTTCCATCCAAGATTCCAGCCAAGCTTCACTTTTGCAAAATACCAGCCATCATAAACATGAATAGATTGATGACCAATTAGAGAAGAGGGCTAACAAGCAGTAGGTCACCTAAAGCTTAATGGTCACTGCCACCAAACATCAGAGGAACTTCAGATACATTGCCAACCTCTAAGGAAGAAGTACATTTGCTTCCTGTAGGATCCTAAGTTGTATTAGTTTGGTACCGCTGGCGACCGATCATTACAAAACGCGTCGCAGCCAACCCTCCATGAGTTAGGCAGGGGCTGTCATGGAATTTTAATAGAAAACGCCGGTGAAGAGGAAGCGGTTCATCATCAAGCACTGTTAAGTGACTTCCACTACCCACAGACATTCCCAACTGCTAAATTAGCCATACTGAAAGTACTGTTAGCCAACCCTCATGTAGGACAGAGGTGAGAATCTGGGTCATTTTTTTTTAGCAGTAACGGTATGATTATTGTTGTGTAGGTACCAATCTACTGTCTATCCCCTCCAATCAACATGGTAAAGGAAGCGTGCGGGCGCGACTCGCCGGCGGAGTGGTCGGAGCCGGCGGACGGTGGCGCGGCGCTCGCGTTGCGGCTGCGGCTGTCCACCACCTGTCGCGACCTCGAGCTCCGGGTGGGCGCGCGCCACACCATCGCACACTGCAAGACTGAGCTGCATGTGAGTTGACAAACTATCCTGAATTGCGCATCATCTTAAGCTTTCCATACTCTCTAATCTAACCGTTGGATTCCACAGACGTGGATGTGGAAGTCGAAAATCCATATGTTTATATCTGGGTTCACGTGAAGCTTGTTAGTGCAGTGCCATTATATAGTAGAGGGCACAAATTGACTCATGATTCATGTATCGAAAAAATGGCCGACGACAATGCACTAAGACAAGCTTATAATGTATGATTATGATTAACCGAGGCGTCGGTCGACGAGGCCCGAATGCTAATGCACGCCGGTTCAGTTTCTTGTGCGAATATCGACCACCACAATGTGTTTCTATCGATAGTTTTTTTTATTATTGATTGAGTGGTATCGAATATGTCGTAAAACCTCAAAAGAGCACCGATTGCTACTCTAATGTCTGGTTATCAGATCTAACAATGGTAGCACCAGCAGCTGTGATTAAAATGTAATGAATGGGCTGGCTGGAGCGGGGGAGAGTAGAGGTTTTGCTTTATTTCTGATGTGTGTGGTACCGTAGGCCCTAACCTTTTCCCGTCTTTTGGGTTGTTTATGGGTCGCGGTAGTCACATAGCTTCCGGTGACTCATTTGCTCGCTTACCTTAAAAAGTGTTGGTCGTCACTGTGGGGCAGAGATATGTGAAGAAGTGAACTTTAGAATTATTAATATATAAAAACAAATAATAGAATATCGAGTATCATTATCGGCGCAACACTATTTCCGTACGTAAAAATACAAAAGCCGTACGCGTGTAATGTTTAAGACCCCTCTTCGGTAGAACCCTCATACTCATCGCGCATGAACGTGCGAAATAGTTTAAAACGTCTCACTCACTCTAATTTTAATAAGATATCAATTATTAATTATTTTTACCAATTGGTCAACAATAAGAGAATCTAATTGGTAATAAAATATGTTTATACAGTGAGCACATAAGGTGTAGAAATAGTTAAGAAATTGTAAATATAATTCGCAACGAAACTGGACTCTGTGTGTCATTCTTCTTCTGAAAGAACTCAACAACCCCAACTGTGGTGACTACCCTTAAAATAATCATGTAACTAATTACATCACATTCTAAAATCAATATAGTTTACTTAATATTTTAAGTGGCGTTACGCCATAGAGCGTCCTGCCGTTTCCGGTCACGGCATTCTAGTCAATCAGTCAAGGTGTGCCAATAGATGTTTCACATAAAAAAAAATTATAGGCGCTGGAGGGCATAGAGCCGTGGCGCCAGCGTTGGTTCTACGGC
This sequence comes from Papilio elwesi, assembly GCA_029849275.1. Taxonomy (NCBI): domain Eukaryota; kingdom Metazoa; phylum Arthropoda; class Insecta; order Lepidoptera; family Papilionidae; genus Papilio; species Papilio elwesi. Next base: position 11,211,375 of record CM056697.1, read on the forward strand.
GGCAAGCTCCTCGGCGACCGCCTGCTGGTGGAGGAGGCGCGCATCACGCCCGGCTACGTGGTGCAAGTCATCGTCAGCACGGAGCCGCGCCCGCCCAGCTAGTCGCCTCGCGAGCTAGCTCGGTCACATCGATTATATCCAGATTATACCCTGTCTCGATTGTCTTGATTTATGGGCGATTATGGCCAGCGTTATCGATTTTATTTTAATTTTTTTTTATTGATAAAATTTATTCGGTTCCATTTTTGGATTTATTTACTAACAGTAACATTACAGCGCTCAACTTTTATTATTTTAAAAATATTGTTTTCTATTTGTTCCTAAAATATGGTTGATTGCATGCACGTCTTCAAGTAAATTAATTATAACTCAATGGTTTTTTTTAATTTATAATGACATAAAAACTTTATCATTTAGATAAAATTCTTGACTTCAAATTTAATATAACACGATAAGCATATTTAAGCATTTAATTTTTTTTTTCTTTTTATTAAAACACACATCATTTCGTTCGTTTTTGGCACAACACAAGAATTAGATAAATACTGGCAACACAGAAAATCAAAATGTTGTCATATATTACATTAATAATTCATTTTAAGTTAAAATTCCTTGTATTTTTACCTTAATTTGATCGTATGTTTAGATATTGTTAATTACTGTATATTAGCATCATAACGTCTCGACATATCACAATATATATGTTATAATGCAATCCCCATAAGATATACTATACATGTTTATTAATAAAATCGATTAAATTGTTCATAATCGCCGTGCGCTCTGATATCGATGCGTTCCTATGGTTGGGAGCAATCGACATGAGCAGCAATTAGACTATACAATAATTAGGGCCCTAATTAAGGACAAGTGTAATCGCAGTAAGGCAGTCAGGGCCTTGATTATCTAAGATGGACAGGTCACGACCACTCTTAGTCCTCGAGACTAGACAGTTAGGGCCCTGGTTAAGGGTGGATGTAATCACAGTTAAGCCCTAACTGTGTTATTATTTAATATATTTTCTCGTAACTATTGTGTCCGCTTTTCGTTTATATTCAGTAACTAAATTTAATAAATAATACAGCGTCATGTTCATTGTCATGTCATTTCCCAAATGCTCAGAATCTAAATTCTCCAGACCATTTATTTTTTAGAAGTAAATATATTTTCATGCAGCACATTTCCCTGCCGCGGCGACGGCAAGAGCTGCCAAGTTAATATTTTGATAAAGATGGTGCTGTGATATGTTTTCAGGCAATATCTGCCAACCATCATTGGCAATTCCAATTTATAAGGCCCTAAGTAGTGTATAGTGTAATCGCTGTATTCACCCTTGAAATTGCGATAATGTCTATAAAATCCTATGTTGTATTGAATCAACGATTACACGTTTTTTTGTATAAAAGTATTATTAAAAATATAAAAAAATGTTTATTTATATGTATGTATATATATTACAAATATATATGTGATTGTTCTTACTTGGTCAATAGAAGGGTACATGATGTGGCGCCCGTTGCGTTTATTTTATATTTAAATTTTTATTTCGCTGAAAAATTGAATTGTTGCATTTATTTTTGTATTCCTTATTAATATACCGCATTAATACGTCGCCCCGCGTTGAATTTACCGCCATTCTTATTTAGTTACAATCAGACTTTACAAAATTCAATTGATAATTTATTTTAAAGGCTTGTTTAGTTCCCCCCCCCCCCCCCACCTTCCATTTACTCGGTAACTATTTCTAATTCTAATCTTAAAACAAGTCACTTCATATAAATTGTATCCGATGTATAGATCCTGTTACTTGTGAATTGCGGGTAACAATTTTCAATCAACTTTTTTGTAGTTGCTTTTGGAAAACCTGTCATATTTCTTTGCAATTTTGTTTTGTTAATTTCTAAATGAGGGAACAATAATAAAGATTTATTTTTTTATCTGTTGCAATCTTGATGTCCCCACACGTACCATGTATACGGTAGATAACCTCAAAATCCTAATTAAATTTTGCTCAATAAATTATTTACTTGAAACGATGCACCTCAGGTTATCTTTGCAATATTTATTCGTATTAAAAACATGGGAATGTAAATAAAATCAACGTTATTTTTATTAGAATCTATTTGAACGCTTAAATTTATAATACTTGTACACAAGCCCGCTGTAAGACTTGTGTTGTACATATTATACACAAGCCCGCTGTAAAACTTGTGTTGTACACATTATACACAAGCCCGCTGTAAGACTTGTGTTGTACACATTACACATTAAATATTTATTAATAATGAATGAGATTATCAGTACAAAAATTATTGGTTACATTATATTTGTCTGTTTGGCCTAGACCGAATGTATACTCAAAGCATACCGCCTATAAAATGGTTTTATCAACGGAAAGATTTACTATACACTATTATATTAATTGACATTTAATTTATTCTACATTTTTTCCAATAATAAATGTAGATATACAGTGTTAACTACTTACATATAATATGGACCTATTACTACCTGTATATTTTGCATCTGAATTGTATACATGCAAATATTAAAGTATATTAAAATTAGTATCCTTATTTAATTTTTTTGTATAAAATTATAAGTAAATTCTTAATTTAATTAAAGTCGTTAATTTTGTTTGGCTTTGTATGAAAAATAAATACATTGACAACGTATTATATAGCGTGTATACTGTGCATCTAAAGTGTATACATGTTGTAATAATACTTATTTGAGTAAATTATTTAACTTTTTCCGCTGTATTGCTCATAGCGTTAGCCTACAACATATAGTTTCCTATATTATTATGTAACTTTGAAATATAAATTATGCTTTTTTTACTGGTCATTACTGGGTGTGTTTTCGCCTAAAGCAGTATGACCTTTAATTATTTCTCAGATGTTATTCTCACAACAAAATCGATGTATCGTACAAGGTCCTTGATGTTTATTGCTCAGCTTACGACGGTCTAATATAAAATAATGTATGTAAAATATAAATAAAACTAATACTAAGATATATTTATATTTATACGCTAATATAAAATTTGGATGAGGCTTGGTTTTGTAAACAGTTTCTGTTCGTCACTGCCTCCGGTTACCATAGATAATAAAGGTTTAAAAAAGTTTTAAATTGTTTATAGAAAAAATGCTCCTGAAACAATCTCACTAGTTTAATTCTAGTATTTAATAAAATGTTTCAATTATATTTTTTCTATAATTACTTTAAACTAATGGGCAAAGTAAGTCTCGATATTTCAATGCTCGATATAGTCTAAGCACAGAACTCCACAGACAATAATATGACAAAATCAGTATAAATACTCTTTGTGTTTGATAATCTGGCATCTAAACAACGGCTCGGAACTGTTAGCTCACTAAAACTTAATCAGTTTCGTTTTGTGTTCGCATTGTATGCCATATTGTATGTATTGATAATTAGGGATAATTAATGCAACGTCTCAAGTTTCGTGTGATAAGCAAAATAACTCTACTCGTAGATTTAACTTGAATAAATGTAATATTTTATTAACCATGGCTCAAAATGATCGATAAATATTTTTAACTCGAACGTGTTTAAATTGTTTAGTGAATCATTTTGTTTTCGCTTTAACGGTTTATTGTGCGTTGCTAACTAAAGCTCCCAACGAGCCCTGCTCCTAAAAGCCTACGGTGAATTTATTTTATTTTTGTCTGTATTTTAATATGTGAAATTTATATCCGCTCAGTCAGATCTTAATTGTTAAAGTTCATCGCAATTGATATTTTAGGTAATGTATACACGTTAATATGGAATGTATACATGTTACTATGGAATGTATACATGTTAATATGGTATGTATACATGTTAATATGGAATGTATACATGTTAATATGGTATGTATACATGTTATATGGAATGTATACATGTTATATGGAATGTATACGTTTTATATGGAATGTATACATGTTATATGGAATGTATACGTATTATATGGAATGTATACATGTTATATGGAATGTATACATGTTAATATGGTATGTATACATGTTATATGGAATGTATACATGTTATATGGAATGTATACGTGTTATATAAAATGTATACATTTTATATGGAATGTATACATGTTATATGGAATGTATACGTGTTAATATGGAATGTATACATGTTAATATGGTATGTATACATGTTAATATGGTATGTATACATGTTATATGGAATGTATACATGTTATATGAAATGTATATAGTTAGGACGTTAGGGACGGGGCTCGGCGACTTGCTAACTGGCTGATCCCTTATTGACTGATACGGGTAAAATCCAAAACTATGTTCCACGTACCTTAATTTGATTCTTATGCTCAGGTCACGCTTGCTTAAATTTACGACGTTTATGTCCACTTTGATTTATTAAATTTTATATACAGTTAATTTACAACGCGATGAGTTGTAGTGACATTTGTGGGAAATTGTGTTACCCCCCCCCTTTCTCACATGCATTTATTACAGTAAAAATTTGCAACATTCGTATGGTATTTTGGTTGGAACGTAGAATGACGGCTTTATTATATAAAAGCTTGGTCACTTCGTTTGGTCGGTAGGTGCTCTATGCGCCATATTGGTTTTGTCTACAGGCCTTCCTTCTACAATAATATTTTATTTTGAACATTTATTTCACATAGATTTTGAATCGTATTTTATTTAGTTCCTAGTTGTCACTACAACTGTTCGTACATCCCGTTCAATCAAATATACCAAAGTGGTATCAGTAGGGGTCAGAATTTTTGCATTTTGATAAATTTAACTATATTTTAAAAATTAAGGCCTTACCCTCGCTACCTTAATCCACACAATTCTGAAACCTGGTTCCCTTGTTCAAAATTCGACGCGCACTTTTTGCAAACTAGTTTGGCTTAGAATCAAAAATTGTCTAAACTAACGCAAGTATAGTAATAAAGTTATTGCAATGCAAATTTGTATGTATTGCCGTAAGTTTGTATATTAAGAATTGGGAGCGATCTTACCGACATCCATCACTGTATAATACGTTTAAATTAAATCGGTTAAGAAAACAATGTGTTTTATTGATGTTTCCTTGACAGTTGTCAAAGACAATGGACTCATGACACAATCACACTACTGTATTGTTTTTTTTTCGGACTACCTCCGGAACACTTCAAAGGACTACGATGCCATGTTTCACAGCAAGATATAAGTTTTGTAAACAAACGTCATTTACCATACTTGGCGGCCATTACACCTTTTAAATATTCATCGGAAATTTTGTAATTTTTTTGCAATTGTGAGACAAGGTGAAGTAAATTGTAAGAATTTTTTTGTTTACAAATATTCCATCTAGCATCAAGGCATATAAGAATTGCGGTCTCCCGCAGCTTCGGCCGGGTACTCCCGCGCGCTTTGCGGTAGATTAGCGGTCTCGTGAGTTTAGAAGAGAAACCGCGGGCGCAAATAAATATCGATCTGTGAGTTCTTAGCCGCATAGGCGCTAACAATCGTCTTTACCAACAAAATTTACTTTACTCCGAAAACATACAAAACCTTTTAGGAAACATTGAAAAACAAAAAGTAAGAAATACCGTTTATTTGAATAGTACTTTGATGACCAGAGGACAGATTTATAATACGATTAAACCTTTACGGATTCATCTCTCGAATATTTTTTTTCCAGTCCATATTTTCACACTCTAAATCTGTAAATGCGTACTGCAGTACTTAAACTTATAAATTCACTGTATACATAAACTACGTAATAAACACGTAACAGTGAGAGGAGACAAGCATCACCTCCTATTAATTTCCTACCCCATCCAATTCTTCCCCTTTCTATCTTTGGTATAAGGAGATGGAAAGGGGAAGAAGAGTAACAACTATCAAGGCCTCCGGCACCTCACTCAGACGAAACGCAGAGTACTTCTACCTCACGCCTGTTTTCTGTGAGGTCGTGGTATTTCACCGGCCGGCCAATTTGTACAGCAGATGTGAGCTCTGCCACTGTTACAGCTGGTGCTATAAAGAATTAAATATAAATAAATTGACTATATGACACTAAGTTGACCACTAGAATGGAATATATGTGTACAAAATAGTTTTATTATAATATACTACTTTGATATTGCAGCATCTCACGACAATTCAAATCCCTAAGACTAACGAAAATTAATAAAAACTGTTTGTTTTAAGATTTAGGACTAGCAAGTAGTGTATCTTAACGGCAGTTCAGTTCATTTGGGTATGTACTTGAGGAGTTTGATCTCGTGTGTGAGCCAGATGGCGAGCGTGAGCAGCGCCAGCGAGCCCGACTGGTGGCTGGCGGCCAGCGGCGTGGGCACGTACGTCAGTAGCGTGGCGATGCCCAGCCCCACCTGTCGGTTACCAATACCACTTTAATATCCAACACATGTTGAGAGATAAACATATTTCGCTTCTTATAGGTATCAGGTCTGCGGCTAAAGGACTTGACAATCCCTACTAATATTATAAATATAAGTGTGAATGTAAGTTTGTTTGTTACGCCTTCACGAACTACTCAACCGATCATCATGAAACTTTGTACACATATTCTTGCAGGTATTAGAAGTAACATTGGATACTTTTTATGAAAAAAAAAGATATAAAAAGCGAAGTATGTATGTTCCCTATAGACTCTGGACCGATTTCGATGAAATTTAGAGGGATTGTCCAGAGATTGTAGCGATCGGATTAACATAATTAGTGGTACCCGGGCGAAGCCGGGGCGGGGCACTAGTAGTTAATAATCAATTAAATTATACATTTTTTCACATTCACCCGATCCCTGGTCAATCCTCGTATCTTTCCCATCCTATTCTTATAAGGATAGGATGCAATTTGGCCTCCAACACCTCACTCATCAGACGAAACGCAGAATGTATTTCATACCTGTCATTACTATACGGTAATACACATAAAGTAAAACCAATATAGTATCTACTAAGGCAAAAAAATATTGGAAATATTTTATCAGACATTTAAGTAATAAATGCAGAACCCACAACATATCAATAGCTAACCTGCATCCATGCGACAGCTCCAACAGCGTTGGCGAGTCTCCTGGCAGCTGGCGACAGCGGTTTCCCGCGGGACAGCACCCACAGCATGGTGGCCGCTAGCAGAGTGGTGGTGCCCAACACGCGGTGGTCAAACTGCACGGTGGTGGGATTCTCCGTAAAGTTACGCAACGCCGGGCTGAATGCCAGAATATCTTCCGGGATCCAACGATCACCCATCTTCGGGAACGAGTTGTACACCAAGCCAGCGTCTAACCCCGCCACGAATGCTCCTGTAGAAATACAAATATATTTTAGAATCAATCAGTACATAAACTGTTCCATGTACAGTTAATCTCACTTATTTATTACATACAATACTCTATGTTGTGACAAAGATGCACAGTTTATTTAATTATATTAATGAAAAAACATCTTACATAAACGACAATTTTTTGTCTATGGTTAGCTTTGACAGATGACGTCAGAGTTTTGCGCGCGCACTGAAATATTAGACCAAACCAGTAAATATCCTCATATCAAATCAAACATTCACCTGATAAGGCAGTAAAGAAGGCCATCGCTTTTACAGTGTGCGCCAGCGCTGTCACACTCTTCAACTCTTTGATCCTTTGGAAGGTGGCGGTTACGGGAAAGGGTCGGAGCATCCGCAGGCCTCCAGCGAGCAGGCCCGAGTACAGCACGAAGGCGAGGCCTAGGTGCGCCGCGAGCCTATACTGAGATACTCGCGGCACGTCTGATGGACCTTGGAAACGGTCCTCCAGACCAGACTTCACCATGTACCAACCCATCAGACCCTGGAACACAACAGCTGTCGTAACAAATGTATAATTGAATAGACTAAATGAAATGTGGTCATTGAATTGATTCTATGTCATTTTCATTCAATTACGACAATTTAATATATAATATATGTTTTCTGCCAGTAATTTGAGACTATGTCCAGTATTTGGTAAGCTTTTTGCTTATTGCGCTACATTTAATATATATAAGTATGTAAAATTATGCCTATCTGTATTCTGGAATGTGTGTTTAAATATATATAAATGGATCTGTGTTTCGAATAGTCATGCAAATGAACCGTGTTATCTCATGCATAACGTCCCTAACTTGGACCTTACCTGCGCCGCCACTAGAGCACAATACACTCCCACGCGGACCTTCATGCCGCGGTCGAGGTACCCGCGGCTCCAGAAGTACGCGGCGGGCAGGAACACCGCCGCCCCGATACAGCGCCCCCAGGTCCGGTGCAGGTACTCCATCCACCATATCCACTTGAACTCCGACAGCGTTATGTTTTGGTTCTTGCTTTTGACAAAACAATCCATATCACAATGTGTCCACATTCAATTAAAGTAATGTCTATTTATGGTTAAAAACCAAAATAAAACCCCACTTACTATTTATATTCAGGGAACTGTTTGTATCTTTCAAATTCCTGCTCCCACTCCGCCTGGGTAGTAGGCAGTTTCTCTCCCATGAGTCGCCACGTGACCATGGACAAGCCAGACTCTGTCAGACGGGTCACTCCTCCTGCGATGTGGATATCACCTAATTAGTAATAGATACATGCTGTTTCTAATTTATAGAAATATTAAAAGGATAACATAGAGACTGACTGTAAGGTAAAATTAATTTCTAATTACATTATTTTTCGTTTTTTCATAGATATGGGAAATTAGTACACATGAGTACATCATTAATTAATCGGCTTTGCAGTATTACTTTTATATTATGTATTGTAGAAGAATCATTAAAAGGAATGTAAATAAAATGTACATAATGCCATATTCAATATCTTTATTCATAATAACTAAATAAATAACCTTAAATATTACAACTACTGTGTAATTATGGATCACTTCAATTAATAAAATCTATACTATATTAATTTAATAATAATATTAAATTTCTTTTTTTTGTGACAAGGTGGCAAACAAGCAAGCGGAACACCTGATTTAAAGTGAGCGCTGCCTAGACACCCGCAATAAGCAAATGTGTTGCAGATGCGTTGATTACCTTTGATGGACAGAAGGAGATAGACGGAAAAAAGGATATTTCATTTTCCCCCTTCCCATCCTACCCCCTTATGAGGAACGGTTGAAAGGGGAAGAGTACTGAAATTAGGCCTTCGGCACCTCACTCATCAGACGAAACGCAGAGTACCTCTACTTCACGCCTGTTTTCTGTGAGGTCATGGTATTTCACCGGTCTAGCCGGCCAATTCATGCAACAGATGTTGTTGCGGACTCTAACGCTTAAAAGTTGGTAATTCTTGATACCTATTCGCTTGTTATGTACTTGTAACATAAACTGTGAAAAAGTAAAATTTTAAACATTATTTATTCTAATATACAATATTTTTATGTTTATATTATACACCAAAGTAACACAATCCAAGAAAATGAGATTATAGAATAATAATTTATTAGGTATTATTATTCGATTTCTCTCATTTACTTCCATTGGTTGTCTTCAAAATAACATTAATGACATAATAGACACTGTAGAGCAGTATCATATAGCCTGCTACCATACCTAGCACCACTGCGGTGAACACCATGCCACTGCACCCCAGCAGCCAGTACCCCACTGCCTTCGAAGGCTTCGGTTTTGGACTACTTGTACAGAACCTTGTAATGATGCCATTTGTCTTGATCACTTCCCTTATCTGGAAGTTATAACATATCAATTATTTATCAATAAATGCATGGCAAACACTATTCAAAGTATAAGTTCTGTCATCTTTAGCCAAGCTATTATCTATCCCGGATTCAATGCAATATCTCTAAAATATATAATAAAATTAACACTATGCGGACCAAAAAACATAATAATTAATAACCAATTTCTTAATTAACACCATAAAATTATAACTTCATGTGAATTTCCAAAAGTCAATAGTAAACCATTTAAATTGCTAAAAAATATTAGTAGAGATAAGCCAATAACATCTCATATAAATACTACATTTGGCTTTGACGTCAGACAGGTGGCCTCAGGATGTAAAAAAACTATAGCCAAAACCTATTATAGTATGGAATACAGTTGTACTGTGCCAACCCTAAGAAAAAAAAGTGGGACAAGCAGAGAGAAGAAGAGAATTAACACTTCATGTGTTATCTACACATTAAAAATTGAAAATTTGCAAAAACGACAAGTGGAGTAATCATTAACATCTTACCCTAAATACCTTTGTATTCCTTATTCCCACTAGATTGCACCTAGCAGGTGTTGTGAGCTCCCTCTTAATTACTCGAGTTCCAACATTATTTAATATTTTGTTCTGTGCGACTCGCGCCGGGTGAGAACACCGACAAATTAGCGCCAAACTCAACATTACGAAAACCTGCTGTAATAATGAATACAATGTTCACGTTAATTTATCTTATTTACCATATCAAGCTCGCTCACTAAGATTATCATTGATACTTACTTTGATACTTGTTTTAATTTAATCTAAGATACAAAATTCAATACAACAAATAACTTGAGTAATTAAGTTGTGCAATTTTGTTTACGATTTTAATGCTCATATATAATATTTATGTATCTTTCACAAAAACATATTTGTCACGTACAGGTCCTGCAACTTAATTCGGCAGAATTCATACACACTTATCTTATTATCGTTCCTTATGTTTTTGAATATTTGAACATAATTGTGATAAAAAAGTGTAGGTTGGACTTGGTTTGACGTTTATCATGACATTTGAAGTAGTCAGTCAGCTTGATGGTCTGATGTCACTGTCATTGTCACTCTCCGATTTTTTTAATAACAATTTTAACGGCTTTTGGTTATAAGCCTAATCAATGTTAATCAAATATTTTTACAAGAAATAAATTGTAACTTTGATATAATAAGGATTAAAATTAAATAACATGCAATCAAAACTTAACTAACAAACATTTGATAAGTTTGAGCTCTTGAATGAACTGTATGAAGTCTGTCTTAGATATATTAAATAAAAATGGTCTACACGGTTTTTAGGCCTGGGTGGCTAAACTTGTCATACATGAGACGGCTATGGGGGGTGGGGTGGTACAAAAAGTGACTGACTACTCTCGCCTTCTCAGCCCCAAACGGCGGACCTGGCCGTAGGTAGTGCCACTGGCCACATTCGACTGAAAAAGGTTGGGGACCCAGTGCAATACTAGCACTCCTCTCCCTCCACAAGTAGTAGATGCCGGCCTTACCTTACTATACAGGTATATAAGTACCAATACTTGAGTTCATAAATTTACTGCAGCACGTTGATTTCGGTAGTAAAATTATTTATTTATTTCTTTACACTACTACTTAATTTATTGATACTGCTAATGATCAATATGTAACTAAACTTATTCTATTACATCTAATTAATTGGAATGCTAAAGTTTGCTGTTGTAATTACAAAAATTGCATTATTTATGTTTCCATTTCCTTGTAATCGTTAGACAATGCTTTTATGTTTTTATAAGCGTTAGTGAATTCCCCTTCTTCCATCCCTTCACCAACGTAATGATGAACAAATGCTCGTTTAGCGTACATTAGATGAAACCTTTTGCACAATCGTTCCCAAGCAACGCGTATTGCCGAAGAGTTTGAAACCATAACCACAGCTCTTTGTAAGGCCCCTAAGTCGCCTCCTGGTACTGTCAATGGGGGTTGATAATTTATACCGATCTGTAATTTATAAAGCCAAATAAATTGGAGGTGACAAATATATTATAATTGTATTATATTTGTACTAGCAGAGATTTTTCCGATCAAATTGTTACAAAGGATTTCCCCCAAGCTCTGTACTTATTTCTACAATGCGTAGAAATCAGTACTGTAAAAAAACGGCTGATGTAACCCACGTTATGATAAAATGGAAAAAGCTTACTGGAGGGTGACACGATTCTAACATCACTCCGCTGGAGAGCAAGCGTAGAGGGTAAAAAATAATTTCATTTATTACAAATGTTAGAATTATACCTTAAATCCTGTTGGTGACCACGATACAAATTTTATACTTTTAGTGTTTTTTATTTGATTAATGGCTGCGTTTATGTCATTTTGATTAATATCTCCTCTGAAGAGCAAGCAACAAGACATGTAATTCCCTTGTCTTGGATCGCATTTTACCATTTGATTGGCTGGTTCAAAGCAAGACATAAGTAGCTGACTTGTTGAATTAGCTTCATGCGAAGCTCGAGACGATGGCATAAATGGTGCAAATGTAATTAGTGGGAAGTGTATACGTGGGTAAGGGATTAAATTAGTTCGAAATTCCACCAACTCCACATTTAAAGAACCTTCAAATCTCATGGAAGCTGTCATGCAGGATACTACCTGAAAAAGGTATTATGTTTTATTTTTATTTACTTATTTATTTAAAGAGACACACAGAACCAAAAGATAAAATTACATAAATGTTAAGTGAAGATGATGCCGCGTCAAGTAAGTTTTAGAAGTTACCTGTGCAATAAGTCTGTTTAAGTTTGTGTAAGTGGGCCTCGGCACATCTAGCGATCTTGCCAAAATATCATATAAGGCCTCGTTATCAAAAATGAAACAAACATCTTCTGTGTCCATGCATGCATGCGACGTCAAGACAGCGTTATACGGTTCAACTATGATCGGTGAAATCTTTGGAGCTGGATACACAGCAAATTCTATTTTCGTTAGTTTTCCGTAATCTCTGACTAATCCTTCTAATAGAAGAGCTGTGAATCCCGAACCTGTACCTCCGCCAAATGATCGAAATATAATAAATCCTTGAAGAGAGTTACAGTCTTCAGCTGCAATTCTAATACGATTTAACGCCAAATCGATCATTTCCCGGCCTATACTAAAATATCCACGTGCAAAATTACTCGCAGCATCTTCTTTGCCAGTAATCAGAGACGTCGGATTAAACAGCTGCCTGTATGTACCGGTTCTGATTTCGTCTATAAAAAGTGTAAAAGTAGTTAGTCGAAAAAAATTACATTAAATATTTAGTTATATGCTGTCTAACCGATGGGAGTCGGCTCCAAGTCGATCATAACGACTCTTGGAATAAGTTTACCAGCGCCACTTTCGTTAAAAAATGCACCATAGCTAGCCTGATCATCTGCAAATGCCAAAATTCCATCAGGACGTATGCCATGTTCCAGGCAATATAGTTCCCAACAAGCGTTTGCTATTTGAACACCAGCTTGGCCTATATGTATATGAATTACTTCTTTCTGTAAATAATATAATATAGTGAAAAGATTGCTTCACATTCATAATTCGTATAATGCTGATAGTTGTGTTCTTTTTACTTTAGACATTATTTTGATGACACTAAAATTTTGAAAAGAAATTCCGAAAAAATTAACTTGTTTGTTATTATTTACATTGTGATATTTTAATGAAGTTGACTGTCGATCGGTTTGACGATTGTAGTCTCACTAGAAAGGAGACAGCTAAACGGGTACATGACATCCTTTGTCTACTATCTAGGTGGCGTAGGAATTTATTATTATACTATAAAAAGTATATAGTAGTACAGATAAATAATAAATTGATGTGGCATGAAATATTTCTTTAGCCTTGAAAAATGTAGATACAACTTGTGTACGTATGGTATGTATGTAGGTATCGTGATTTTCACTCGAAATCAAAAGATCCTGTTCAATGAAATAGATAATACTTGTGGAATTGAAGCAAATAAGAGAGAGCCTATTTAGATAATTCTATCCTTCTTGAAGTCTTGTAGTAGGAGTATATAACAATTTTCGTTTAGTTCTTGTCTTGGCTACGTTCCACTAAGAATTTACAACAGTCACGCTCACGACCACGTTTTTCCCGTTCCACTTGTTTCCGAGCGTTACAATTTTAAACTAAAGTGGTATGGATTATGGCGCATTATGAGTGTTAATGTAAATAATACAAATGGTGAGTTAGAAAAAATAAAGCAAGAGGTTCGATTGCAGTTTGTATGTGCAAACTTGGTGTGAACATCAAACTTTAATAATAATTGGTTATCTCGATTTATATAAAAATGATATAATTTTATATTTAATTTCAATAGAGTACTTAATTAATCTAAGTATAAATATAACAAAACTTCATATACGGTGATAGAATACTTTGTATTTTCATAACGAACATAGTTGTCTACTGGAACAGCTAAAGTAATATTTTAGGCGATGTCCAACCTTAGTGGAACGTAGCCAGAGGTATCTAAATTAAAATAAAATCTGTCATGTCACTGTCAGTGTCAAATGTCAAGAACAAGAACAAACAAATTACGAATTTGATAAGTTATCCAGAGGTATCTATAAATAGTTTTGATAAGACGTTTGGAATATTTTGTGAACAATTAGATTTTATACTAAGTAAAGATGAATTTTGCTGGAAAAGTTGTTATTGTTACGGGCGCCAGTTCTGGCATCGGCGCCGCTACAGCTGTATTTTTGTCCAGGCTCGGCGCGAAGCTGTCGCTGACTGGTAGAAATGTTGATAACCTCAAGAAAGTGAACAGTGATTGCGAGAAGTCAACGCCCACGTTTGTGGTCCCCGCTGATTTGAATAAAGAAAGCGATATTGAGAAAATTGTCAAGAGCACCATTGATCATTACGGACAAATCGACGTCTTGGTTAATAATGCCGGCATAATTGAAACCGGTACTATAGAGACAACGACTCTCGCGCAATATGACCGCCTTATGAACACCAATGTGCGCTCAATTTACTACTTAACTATGCTAGCTGTCCCTCACCTGATTAAAACCAAAGGCAATATCGTAAATGTATCCAGTGTCAATGGAATAAGATCATTTCCAGGAGTCTTGGCATACAATATATCGAAAGCTTCAGTAGATCAGTTCACACGGTGTGTAGCTTTGGAATTGGCACCGAAGGGAGTTAGAGTGAACTGTGTTAACCCAGGTGTGATTTTGACAGAGTTACAAAAACGTGGAGGGCTGAGTGAAGAGCAATATGCTGCTTTCTTGGAGCGTACTAAGGATACCCATGCGCTGGGACGTCCGGGAAAGCCAGAGGAGGTGGCAGCTACAATTGCATTTCTTGCCAGTGACTTGGCATCCAATATTACTGGAGCCAGCTTGCCGGTAGATGGTGGCCGTCATGCTATGTGTCCCCGATAGGTATTAAGAATTAAAAGGTATCAAGCATATACACATATATTTTCTACAATATGATTGTACTTAGCATTTAAGAGTAACTGAAAAGGGGATTTTTGTAAACTGCCATATACATTTTGTTATTATTTTATTGCAAATAAAAGAATTGTTTGTTATTAGTTTACTTTCATTTGATTTGACTAGTGGTAAAAGTTTTTTAGGAATATGAGGCAAAGATTTTTAGATATCAATGTGCAAAAATTCAATACTCTTAGAATTTATTTATCTGGAATAATTGGTGCTGATTGAATCTTGCTGTTCCAATCAAAAAGTCAAAAATATCTAGAGGTGAAGGTTTCAAACAATATGTATTGTCTGTGGTTCTTCAGTCCTCATCCCTATTCCTTTGTCTTTTTGCTCGCATCCATATCTGCATAAGTTCAGCATAGCAAATACAGTTCTGGTGATGTTAAGTGGTGGCAGTGAACACTTAACATTTGTGACATGGTCTGATTTAAATAATTGTTATTGTGCATGAACATTACTTAGCTGTATTATTGCTGCAATTCTATATTTATAGCAATATGGATTGGCCATAGTGTCAAAGGTTTTGGATAGCAAATAAACAAAATAAAAGATACACTCTATAAAATTCTATTTATTCAAGTATCTCTGCTTAACCATATTTATCACAAAATCCTAAAATTATTATCACTTTCACCTAACTATTCATACCTTACGCCTATCCAAATATTTCGAATCATTTAAAAAAAATATTCCAAAATTCCAGATCACAATCATGGAAATTTAATTTAAACTTTGATCGTCTAAAAAAGATCCATTTAGTTGATAATCAACATTGCCTATGCCGATAATCCGAGCTCGCGATATGTGCCGCCTACATTTTACGAAATATAAAAAATATTACAAGACTCATACAGTAAACTTTCGTTATAGCGCAGGTGCGTTAAGCGCTTGTGAAACCAATTGATATTTACGAAAGAGCGAGTTATAATTGAGTTCAACATAATTTGAGCAACGTTAAACGTATTCCATTGCAGTTGTCCTTGTGGGTAAAATGGGTACATATATTGCACATTGAAAGGTGCATTAATATAGAAATTATACATGTCAAAATTTTGTAATATAAGCTATGGATTCAGAGTTGTCAACTACAAAAAAATTGTCTATGGGTCAGGGTAATAGCAACTGGTTGGCGGGAACGGCAGAGAAAAGTTTTTTGGCTTCGTTCACGCAGGCGGCGATGATGTTTTCGAACGCAACTGGCGCTATGTCGCGGATGACGAGCTCCCAGTTTGCGTTGAGCACATTTCCGATGGTGTTTGCTATGGAAAAAAAATGAAAATATAATAATACCACTTAATACTTATTCCTTATCTCAAGATGATTTATAAATTATATAGAACCCAAGACCGCAAACAATAAACTATATTGCTAGATTAGATATGTGATGACAATGTTCTGCATGAAAATGGGCGCACCTGAATGTACCGTTAAAATGGCGTCTGTTTTGAATAAAGAAATATAAGGCTAGGAATTTAATTCAAAAGAAGCTATTAAAGGCGCATGGTTGCCTACTATAAGGTGTCTTCCCTTGCTGCACAGTGTCAATGGCAACCTTATGATAGGACCCTTAAGTTGCGTGAAAAAATTAAATTAATTGTAAAGATGTACAAGTACGAAAAAAGCTTCGATAGAATAATATTTTATACTTTATATGGACACTGTTAACGAAATATGTGATGAATGACAAGGCAAAAGAAAACGATTACGGAGAGAAATGAAGGTCTGAAGAGGGCCATGAACTACAAAACTAGTAGATGATTAAAGAATGTTCTCGAATACAATTTCTCATGTAAATCGAATGATCTAGAAGGAAACTGATTCAGCAAATTTCATGCACTGCTGACAATGACCAAGTATCCCGAACCATTCACAGGAGCATGAGCTCCGCGGCCGGAACGCCTTCGAACAGTTTCTTGACCTCCTCGACGCAGTTCTCTATGATTTCCTTGATCGCCGGCGGAGCTATTTCTTGCATTATGATATTCCAGTTTTCGTTTAGGAATTTAAGCGTCGTGTCCGCTGAAATAGACCTCATATGTAAGTAGCTGTCATGTTTGTTGTTATCCTACCGGTAGTGGAGTTGATATATTTAAATAGATTTGGGATAAATTAGTTGGTAAATTCACTGGTTCAATTATAGTTCGCCCAGTTGCAAAAAAGTTTCTTTTTTAATGTTCACCCAGTGAGCATTTTGCGGTATTCTGGTTCACTTTTTCTTATAATACAGATTTGAATTGCACCATGTCAGGTTTAGAAAATTAGATATTTGAAATACTCAAAACTAGTATAGTGTTAGCAATTTGTTAGATTTTAGCGTTCAGTATATTCGTGTTCAAAAAAGCAATTTCTTAAACAATATCTTTAAGCACATTTAAGATTCTTTTAACTGACTCATCGGTTACAGTCCCTTATACTGGGTAAACAAGTATGAGCTTCGTGGTTTCCTCACCCAATTCTTTGTTCCCGCCGAAAAGGTTGGTGAACTTGAACTGCGCGCGGTCCATCTTGTAGGAGTCCTTGTATCCGGAGAGCACCCAGTGACCGTCCACCGTTTCGTAGTCGTATTTGATGACGATATTTAAGTTGGCTGAAATAAAATCATATTTATATTGCTTCTTGCTATTATAGATGTACATAATAGGTGTATATAATCATGGCGACGAATTACTGAATCGTTACATTTGATCACATATCTTGCAACGCTAATAATGACTGCCATCAACTTAACTCAATTAAATAATACTTATATGAAAATTATTGCTTGTAATACCGGTAATTAGACAATGTCTAACATCTATTAATATTTAGCCTTCTTCGCTTTTCTGCAAAGAAGTAAAGGACTATCATTCTACCAATTTCGTTGCAACGATGTCATAACCGCTGAGGGCTGAGGGTAACGCGAGTTCATTAATTTATCGTCGTCTCTCGTATTCCGTTTTAAGATTAATCTGTTATAGTTTTAAAGTACAGTTTACTTACTTATTTTGATCTTAGCTTGGCCGTCGCCCCGTATGGGCAGGATAAGGACCTGTCCGTCCATTACATAGTTGGCCTTCAGGGTCACATTCGCAGTGAAGTCCAGCACCGCCTTGCCTTTTTCAGTATTAATTCTGAAAATGAACGTTGTAAATACGTAATGCGTTAAGCGAATGTACCTGTCATCACCATCGTAGGCTGATTACAATGTTCAGAAGTTTTTCTTTAAATAATATAATTTTTAATATTGACTATCGACCACGTAAGTAGTTAGTAATAATTTACTGCTTGGAATATTCAACCTGCATTTGTTTATCCAAATGTCAATTCAGTATTCGCTTCTATAACAGGATAGAGAAAATATCCGGACACAGAAAAAAAACGAGGAAGAAGAAAATCTTGATTCCGCGATGTAACAGAGTGGAGAGGAATAAATACTGTGCTACAATATTATACATTAACTAGAGAGTCCGTTAGCGGGAAGAAGACAATTTGTTTTTTGTTTTTGTAAAAGATAAATAAATACTCCGCTACAATTCCCCTTATTTTAAGTGGCGATGTGTTCGAAACATGAAACGTACTTGTCCACGCCTTTTCAATCTTCTCTTGAAGAGGGAAGGTGACGACAGCATGACGGACTTGATCCAAATATATTCCAGTACTAACTTGTAAGAATTAACTTTGAAGTCCCTGAGGCCGGTAACGACGGTGTCCGTGAAGGTCAGCTTGAGCGCCGGGTTGTCCACCACCACGGTGCCCAGCTGCACCGGGTCTAGCGACGCGATGCCCAGCTCTGGGATGCCGTCAGCAAACTTAGGCCCCGCCATCTCGATAGACTTTTCTATGCACTGGTTCAGGTTTGGATCCTTCACCGAGCAAGGTTTGATGAAGGGCGCTGGAAAGAAAGTATCATTTTCGAATCAAAATTTAATTCCCACAAACAAACAAAAATTATATACGTGATATTTAATCGAGATTCTTTAAGTTATTCGATATTTTCGAGTGTTGATAATAATCGATTAGATTTTAATTGGTCGTAAAAATTAAAGTGTAATGTATATTACATTCCGATCTATTGATTTTAATTCATTTCTAAATTCCTTAGCCCAGTTAGTAGCCCTGATCACTATTCTCAGCCGAGGCAAAAGTTAGTCTAAAAAATTTAGTTTTCTTGTGTTGTGAAAACTAAACCGATTATTCTTTTTTATGTTTTTTGAACTCTAAGACAATAGCCTCAAACTTATCGACATAGTTGTTATTATAAAAATCATTTCATAACAGTTAACGGCCGCCAGCGGTCGTTTCGTCAACGTTGTAACTCTACGAACAGTTACATTTATGCGTTGCAACTGTCTTCCTCCGCATCGCAACGCGGGATGTTACAGCTCTGCACAATAAATTATTGTTGCATAAATTCATTATAAGGAACTAAATTAAAACCATATAATCTAAGTTCTTTGTTTTGAGCGAAGGAGCAAATCCCGATTTTGTTGTTAGACTACAATCAAAAGAAGATACCTTAATGGAATCCCTACTGCGTCTATATTTTTTGTTCCATAAGAATACTGAAACCAGGGTATATTATTCGTTCTGTCTAATATGGAAGCTTCTAGGATGACCGCAGTCTAATGTGACCAAAAAACTACTTCTTAGGAACAGTTGTAGCCTAGTTATTTTACCACTAGGATCGGCACAAGACGACTTTGAGGGGCCTGAGTGACTGCTGATAGCTGTTAGCGAATTGTACAGCGGGTCAATGTCGGTCAAACTGCTGTTATTTATTCATATACATAATATACAACAACGAGTTATTTTTTAAGATTAATTATGTTGATACGATCGCTACCAACTTCACAGGATCACCCGCTAGGCCAATCTGACCATTCCCTACAAAATTCGAAATCGGTTCGGCTCTTTCGGACTCTATAGATAACATACAACTGTCTTAATTTTATATTTCACAAGAACCTTCTTCTGACAATACCAAACACAACAAAAAAGAATTAGCGAAATCGGTTCAGCCGTTCACGCCGTTATAAAGGGAAATAGGATTCATTTTTATATATGGCGTCCCATAGGGAAGTGTTCTTGGCCCAATTTTATTGCTATTGTATATAGATTACTTTATTATTATTACTAATCACAAGTGTGTACTGATTGTAGATGCTATTTCATTTATTGTGACGTCGATTCAAAAGTATTACACAATCAATAACCATGAGCCTAGTATAAACAATATACAATGCTTGACATAATCTTATTAACAATCCTCATATGTACAATTCAATAAATATACCAAACCGTACCGAATTTTAGGCGGTAGCTATACATGAAGACTTAATTTGGAAATGATATAAATGATGTATCTGTCAGAATAAACAAGTTTGTGTTGTATAACATAACAAACGTAAAAAAATATCTCATGTGTTATCATGCATATGCGTTGCAATTAAATTACTTATTTAAAAACATTTAACTATATACCCAAACAGCAGCAAGTACCCAAGTACAACTGTTTCTTATGTTTCTTAAAGAAAGCTGTCCGCTTAACTTAACTTTGAACTGTAGTATTTAATATCTCTGTGGCAACTCTGTTGTGCAATGTCGGTCCACTTGGGACCGGTGTTGCCACACCAATGGAAGCCCCGCCTTGAACTTGATACAAGTATGATAAATTAAATTTTAACGGCTTTATCATTACGAGAATTTACGTTGTGAAAACATTCGAATATCTTATTGCATAAAGCGTTTTATATATTTTTTTATATTTTAACTATCTCGGAAACAATACTAACGATTTGTATTTAGATACAGTTTTTAGTATTAATTTTATCTATTTACAGGTCTTGTCCGTGAGTCTTCAAAAAATATTAATTATTTAAAAAACTTATATGCGCCATCTTTTGATAGGTATTTGAATTTCTTTATTGTTTGAGTCAAGGATGAACACTTACTGATATCTCATCTTTTTGTTAGATGGCGCTGTATACATTATCAGAATACTAACAATGTTTTCTGACAAAAATTCTTACACACTAAAGCCAACACTGATCGAAGCTCGGTCCACAGCTAGATCAATTATATCGTACACACTCCGCTTTCTTTTTATTATTAAGAAACTAGCGCTCTCACTGCTAGCAATGGCACTTACTAATTTAGTATTAGTGAATGTACTAACGCTGAATTCGTACCATCATTCGGTGTGTCTTCGGCAAGATGTTTAAGCCTGGACTTGTTTAAACAATATTTTTAACCGGTATAATGTGTTACTTTAGCATGTCTGAATTGGTTTAATGCTTTGTAGTTCACATTCATATAATCTTTTAATCTGCATCTAATAAATGAAGACTTGGCTGTACAGTTACTATATTACCGTGGGTTTCCACTGACGTAAATAAAATCGTGTCGCAATATCTTTCTAAGATGACAATATGTTTTATGTGTAAACTGCAAATCTTCCACGTTAAGCATGGATATATGAATAAATAAAGGTACCAACGTCATCATCGTACAGAAGTGACGTCAATAGTCACATTCGTAAGTACAATCAACGAAGATTCAGTTTGCTTTGGTTGAACTTGACATATATCCAAATACGGAAATTAGTAGTAATTCTAAGTGTCCAAAGGAAGAATAAAATGTATGAACTTACTTCATACCTGTTGTAAGAATTAAGGATTTAAAAATACTCATGTGGTATTCCGGTATCAGAATGAGAGTAGTGTCATTAAAAAAATTATATTGTATTAAGTATTACATCTAAGAAGTTAGATATATTGAAAGTAATTAGATAATTAATTATTATTATTTACATTACATTAAATTACATTCATGGTGGGCTTCAAAACTACTCGGTTATTTAGAATATTGCCTAATAAGTTCAGTTATGTGTTACATTTGTGGTCATAACTCTTCCAATTAACATCTTAACGACATCACTTAAGAGGGTCGGCGGGCGCTGACATTGAATCTGCGTTAACCTTCACTGTTGCCTTACATAACTAACCTCTATTTCCTTTTAACATGGTTGCGTAACCATTACATTTATGAGTACGTCGATCTACCGTTGACATGGTACGTGATCGAAGTAATCGTGTAATACATACAATAAAATAACGACCAGATTAGCGACATGCTCAAGAAAGGCATTATAAAGAGTACTGGTACCCCACGAGCATGTACATATGTGTAGAAGCGAAAGATAGTGCCGGGATCCCACAAAATCCCAAAATTCGCAATCTCCGTCCACCCCACTAACTACGGGCATAAGTGCTGAAGAAAAATTTTATAACGCACTGCATTCAAATTATAACTTCAAATCTATAAACCATCATAGTGACCAATAACAGAAAGATCTAATATCCTTTTTACTCCCCTGGCAATTTTTTTTATGGAGGAAGGTGCCGAAAAACCCTCTGAGATGGCATCAGGCAGGACCGTGTTCCCTAATCTTGAAATGATACCTGTTTATCTGGAAGAAAAGGGGGACGGGACCATGTGAGATGATAACCCCAAGGACCTTAAAGACCTTTCACAGAAAACCAGGGACCTTATGGAGTAAATATAGTATAGGTTAATTTCGGTCACGCCACATCTTATCGTTTACTTATATATTACTTAAGGTAAGGTCAGGTCAAGTATACACTAATGTTCTCAAGGAAGTGTTTTAGTCGTCATCTGCCACTATTAGCATGTACTTCAACATATTTTTCTCTAAGAGCGAGTGTTTATTCAGGCAATGGACCGTCGATAGTGCTATAAATATTCATACATTTTTTTGATAACGCAAGTAAAGGTAAACCGTAAACACACACCAATATTATCATCGTATTATATCAGCCTGTACTATCCAATGCTGAACATACGCCTCTTCCCTCTACTCAAGACAATTATCCAAGGTGTGACGTCGATTAGGCTTGTAATTGTGGACGACTTGTTGTTCGGAACCCCGATTAAACAATACATGGAAGAAAAGAGGGATTGGTATCACAACCAAGCTCTGATTGATAGGAGCCTTGGTATTCCCTATCTTCCTGTATGGAGTAAAAACGTGGACAATCCCAGTCAGAGAAATACAAAGGATTGATGCATTCGAGATGTGGTGCTGGAGGCGAATGCTAAGAATAACTTGGACTGCAAAACGCACTATCCCTGAATCACCTTCGAATAAAAACGCTTTCCTTCGTACTTACGTAGGGGAACGTGAGTTTGGAAGAACTAATTGTAGCTTGTAGCAACATTGAAGGAGAAAGACCGCACCGCCGCTCACCAACAAGATGGTCCGATCCAGTAAAAGACCAGCTGTCCGCCAAATTGTACATGGCCGTAAGAGACGCGGTGGACAGAAACCGGTGGAATCAGATCATCCGCTCCAGATGAACCTCTGATACTGACCACGATCCTCAGATATAAAAGAGAGTGATGTGTTGACTACTCTAGCTCAGTGCTCGATTATATTAGAATACAAGCTTATTTTACTTTATTACAGCAAGAAACGTCTTCCAATGAGAACAAATTAAAATAGTAAAGTCAAGATGCTGTTTTTATTAGTTGATCCAACTTTAAGTACATTCGTCAACAACATTATTATGTATACACTGAATACGTAACATATAATTTGAACTACTAACGTATCATTATGTAAACGTACGCCATCATTCTCTATGACTACTTGTGCGCTCGTTACAGGAATCGATATTAGCGCTGGATTACGAGAATCATACAGAATAATGTCAGTCAAGAATACATAATGTACAGTGACGCAAACCTGACGAGAGCTATTGCTCTTGGCACCGGCATTGTGTGTGATCACACTGGTAAAGTAAGACTTAAGTTCAACCAATTATTCCCGAGAAGGGATGGAATCAAGCAGGCGGTCGGCCGTAAGAACTGTTTCCAAACCGTTATGTGGGAAAGGGGCATGATGATGACGCAAGCAAATTATCAGTTGACACTTTTGACGATACCACTTTTGCAGTTGATAAATTGTAAAGAAAGAAATGACGTATTGTCAAATTGTGTACGATTCATTCAATTGAGTCAGATTATAAATTGACGAATCGAACTGTGCACTGGTTTTTTTTCTTAATGTGTAATTTGAGAGCGTATGCACATGATATTTGATTTTAGTAACACGTTGTGAGAGCAGTGCTAGGCTGTGGGGAGACGCGACTTTCGGACGACATGGCCGAGCTTGTTCATTTTTTGTGCATTAATCAATGGACCCACGTCACAGAGACACTCATAAATAAAAAAAAAACTATGTCAGCGTCTAGACATTTTTGGTTGAACATGCAAGAAACAATTTTTTACATTACTTTAAATGTAAATAACTTACCCGGCCGTAAGAGCTTCGCTCACCGTTTTTTTACGATCCTGATATTTAAAATTCATCATTTAAGATATGATATTAATAATATCCAACTAATTCATTTGACAATAGTTTTTTAACACGCGTTTATTATTTGATTGGATCTTTGACTGATTTTCTGTCTGTCTGACTGTCCACTGTCCTTGTATTTAATGTCCGATCGACTTAAAAACGTACACTCTTAATACAATAAATATTACATAACATTGTTTTTATCTCGAGTCAATTGTTTAAGGATAAAATAAACGCTTTTGTACTTAACTAAACTTAATGTAGAAAATAAACTTTAATAAGCGATTAAAAACTAAAAAAAAAATCAACGCAACAAAAGCGTGGGGTGTTTCATGTCAATTGTTGCAAATAATTTATTGACCCATAATGGTAATAGTAAAGTAATTATATATTTTTATAAATAGCAGACCACGCTTTTCACGATATAATTGTATTTGTAATAACTTATTAAAAAAATATATTTTACTTTGTGTTGTGACTCTTGTTAGAGAAGCTGGTCTTGGCCAGCAGGACCGAAACTGAACATTTGTTCTGTGACTTTGGTGGCAGCAGTTTTCTCCAATCGCCTTATATGGTGTATTCCTACCAGCTCTGATTTTTGGTTGGTTCATACATGCAATGCGTCGGTGATATTGACCGAGTTGTGAAATCCCGAATAAATGCCGTTTGGATGAAACGGCGACAGGTAAGTGAAACGATCGACCCACGAATGGCCTTAAAGCTTAAGGGACAGATCTACAAGTCGTCGTAAGACCTGTTATATTTATGAAGTTGAGTGTTGGGCCACCAAAGGTTCAGGTGAAAGATTGCATCTAGCCAAGGAATGGATGGTATTTAATGGGATAAAATCAAGAATGAGTATGCTAGAGTACGTATGGAAGTTGCGCCAATGACAGTGAAATTGAGGAGCAAGAGGTTGGCGTGGTATGGGTATGTTATGCGGAGGGGTGAAGGACATATAGCAAAAGTAATGAGAATGCACTTGGATCGTTACAAGGGAAGACGAAGACTAAAGAAAGGATGGATGGAGTGTATGAAGGATGACGTGCGTGAGTGATTCTAGATATGACGGCTGAAGAGAAATATGTACTGTGCCGACCACATGTAGGTGAAAATAGGGCAGGGAGATGATGAACCGCAAAGCTAGAGATTTACCTGAAGGTACCGGCATATCTACGTATTTTTATATATTAAAATGTATATTCTAGTTTTGTTAATAAAAGTAAACTCACGAAGGGTTCCCGCCATTACACCCGCTGCAACTAAAACAGCTGCCAAAATGTACACTGAAGCACCCATTGTAAATTAAATATAAAATGATTATTAATTTGGCTAACTTAAAGCCAAACCTATTGAGTGACGCTACGCTCCACACTGCGGTAAGTTCTACCGCGCCTGTCTTTTATATGTTACGCAAAGATTTAACCAGAAGGTACAATACACCAAGCAACACAGAATACGCAAACGTGTCTGATTCATGTGTTGACGAGTGGCAAAAGTTCAAATTCCATTGTTGTGCCGAAAATATTTGACAAGTAATAAATACCTATCAATTAATCCCATGCCTTTGTCATTCGCATTTCACTGAGTTCATATTTCCTAGTTCAGAGTCCATGGTGACATATTTAAGATATAATATCCTAAATATGACATGGGTTACGACAAGTCGATTTTCAAAAAAAATAAAAACATGTTGCTTATATAGAACTAAGTCGTGGTTGATTGGATTATATAAAGACGGCATCAAAAACTAATTTATTATATACCAGTGACCCGCCTCGGCTTCGCCCGGGTACCACTAATTATGTAGATCTCGCTACCAAACACAGGAATGTGCCAATCTGGACAATCCCTATGAATTTCATCGTAATCGGTCCTGCCGTTTCAGAGTCTACAGGTCTATAGAGAACATACATACTTAGCTTTTTATATACTATTTTTTTCATAAAAAGTATCCTATGTTACTTCTAATACCACCAATAATATGTGTACAAAGTTTCATGATGATCAGTTGAGTAGTTTTCGCGTGAAAGCGTAACAAACATACTTACATTCACATTTATAATATTAGTAGGGATTTCAACTTTTGATCGAATATGAGCATATTATGAGAAATTAGGAGTAGAGTACGTCAAAAATATAACTGACCACAGTTCTCGCTAGGACATCGTGTGAAGCAGAAAGTTGCTCAAAAACTGGTACAATCTCAACTATGTTCTATGGAATAAGATATGAAACAGGTTCAGTTGCTTGGAGTAAAACAGGTTGGATAAGACGTCACACAACTAGAAACGAAAAATTTTTTTTATCAAAGTATTATTTTGGTTAAACTTTTGGAGCGGGGACATTCCTTGAACTTGAGCTAGAACAGTGGCAGATTCCAAGAACGAGCAGACTCTGTAACCTTACAGACAGGCGTAGATTAAAAATTCTACTGATTTTCGTCTGATAAGTGAGACACCGGAAGCCATACTATTCTCCTATCTTTTGTCTTACTCATCCATTCCATAGGTTTTCAAAACTTCCATCTGTAGTGACATAATCTATGCTATGATATAATCTATGATGTAAGGTATCTGTGGTCTGTCAAAAAACCCGGAAGTTTCCCGATACCAAGTGTCATCGTCCGAGCGTGAATCTCTTAGAAGCAGTGGTAATAATACCAAGAAAAGACAATCAAAATAATAAAACAACTGTCAGATGTCGTTGTCTAGAGTCCATAGCGATACGGAAATCCTTTTCACATAGCCAGCTTCTTGTCAGATAAATTAAAAATATTGTGTGTAAGTGTAATTTAAAATCCTAACATTGAAAACATTGTGAACATAATGCCGACATTAGTAGTTCATTAATCTACCAAAGTTTAGTTATAATTTAAATAAATTTTAAAATAGATGCCATTATGTTTGAATCGGAAAAAACCTATTATTAGACAACTTTTTGCTGACGTCACAAGTGCTTTGTTTGATATATAGCACAAGAGACGTACAAAATAATAGAAGTAATTTGCTGGTTTGTCGTCTTCCGTACATACAACATTTTTTAGAGTTTAATACGCCATTAGGAAGAATCTACAAGACCATAGACTGCAGTGTCAGTCGCGGGTTCAAACCCAGGCAGGACTTTACTTTGTGTAATTATTTCTAGCCCTCACTGGGCTTTCTGGCGG
The DNA here is from genome assembly GCA_029849275.1 of Papilio elwesi. Classification (NCBI taxonomy): domain Eukaryota; kingdom Metazoa; phylum Arthropoda; class Insecta; order Lepidoptera; family Papilionidae; genus Papilio; species Papilio elwesi. The sequence continues at coordinate 11,239,095 of CM056697.1, forward strand.
GACTTTCTGGTGTCCCTGCAATAGAAACGTACTAAACAGGCTGTTTATTATTGATTGGGCAATCTAAAATTAGTAATTAATATTACAATTAATATATTTTAACTAAAAAAACCCGCCTTTAGCGATAATCAAACCAAAAAGCAAAAAATAATTATTAGTATAATAACAATAAAATTGTCGATGTGAATGCCACTTTTCTAAAAGCATACCTGCTTTGTATTTTTTAAACTAACTCTGCCTACGACCTCAGACCTACTCAGTGGATAATTTTCGGTAATCGAAAAAAATATTCGGACAGACCGGACTGGGCATCAGACTTAGATCTATTGGTTACGAAGCACAAATTTAGAATAGTGACAGCTTTTTTACTTTTTAGTTAGTTTATCGCGAAAAGCGCGTTTTTTATTTTTTTACTTACATATAAGTCTTCTAATTCTGAGACCGGGTGAGTCTATTAGGCATGTTATCAGGTACAAAGAAAGGCGAAATCGTTTCCCAAAAAAATATTCTGAAAAAATCATTTCTCGCGAAAACAAAAGAGGGGTCCCTAATTTTCTCGTTTTCGAAATAAAACGCAAATGCTACAGTACTTAATGTTCATCATTCAATGAATCATTCGTAAGTTTTTATCTTTTAATGAGACCATAATTAAAGTCACCAGTCATTTTGGACAAAGAAATTGCAGGTCCAAATAATTTGGCCTCATTAGGTTATTAACATGTCAGTCAGTTCGCGAAGTCGCACAGATTATTCTAATTGACGGAAGTGTTGGATAATTATTTTTACAGAAGCACTAAGAATTAACACACCGGACATTTTTACTAATTCCTTGCAAAAAAATTGAAGAGTTCTGAGATTCATATAATGGTCCTTTTCATTACAAACTCCTTGTCCCAAATGAAAAGCTAATGTCCAATATTGGCCCATGCCTCCCCCCACACCCCTTAATTTACAAGTGAAATGGTAAAATTCACTATTTCACATCTATGTGCAGGGGACATTGCTTGTTTAGTTGGTCGATGGAGCCGTAATATCTTGGAATGACGTACAGGTCGTACATAACGTACGATCCCCAGACAATTTGCTAGATTGGCAAAGCTTTTGGCGATCCTTGGGACTGTGCGATATCTTTAATTGTTTAGTCGATGAAGATCCTACTGCAGCTAAGCGCAGAGGAACATTGTTCTCATGTTTATTAATTTTGAGGTTTCAAATGAACTAAACCCTTTTTATATTAAATAGATTCACGAAGAGTGGTAGAGCCAGCAATAAGTACATCTGTCGCATGAATGGGCAGGCTCGAACTGTAGAAGGAAGTAGGATTTTATACATCTGCGTTTCGTGTGGTGAATATAGTACCGAAGGTCCATGGTCTGTCCTCTTCCCCTTCCTATTGTTTCTTACAAAGAATGGGATGGGGAAGGGAAGTGAATTGGACTGGGGAGGTCATAAATAGAAGAAGGAAATATCCTTTTTCCTGACAATCCCTTCTGTCCATTAAAGGTAGGTAACAAAACATTCTTTGTCGATAACATGATTTAAGTTTTTTTTTAAACATACAAAATTATCCATTAAGCATATTAGTCATTTTGGAAGGTTAAAATCAATCTGTACTCGCAAACATAACAACTAAGTAAATATTTTAAAAGATAATGTGCTCGGAGTAATGACGCTTTTATCATCTCAATGATATATCTGAAGAAGGTAATGGTTTTGCATGGTGATGGTTAGTAGGTAAATAAATAAAATACATAAACACGCAAATCATTTAATCCGTTCATGATATAGCAAACGAATAATTACAAGCAGAACAAAAAAAGTGTAACAAAACAATTTTTTTTACAAAAACAAGACCGACTCCAAAAAAACTATATTCAATAACAAATAATGCATTTAAGCAGCTTGAGCAGTGGTGGCTCAGCGGTTTAGGCCCCGACTTACGTACTGTAGGTTGCGGGTTCGAACCCAGGCGCTTTAATCTGTGTAATTTATTTCATCACCACCGCTCCAAAAACGGTGAAGGAAAACATCGTGAGGAAACCGGCATGTTCTTAGAACCATCAACTTCGAAGACATGTGACATGCACCAACCCGCACCGGGCCAGCGTGGTGGATTACGGCTCATTCCCTCTCTCTCTCTCGCAGTGGGGAACATTCTGGAAAAGGCTGATTTATTATATTATTTATATATAATGTACTTAAAAGTATAAAATAATTGTACGCAAGTAAACATGATAATCAATTCTTGGTCATTTTTATTTTTGGAGTCGGTGTCAGCCAAGGTATAACTACCACTGTCGGCGCGAGTTACCGGGGTTCCTGTACTTGGTAGCGATCGGATCAACATAATTAGTGGTACCCGGGCGAAGCCGCGGGTCACTGGTATAGTACAATTATTTAAGCTACACTTAGTAAACTACAATTATTTCATACATCATTTTAATGTAACTTCTAAGGTTTAGCCGGCGTACGCCAAGTAAGTAAATTTCAATCTTATAAGCATTATTAAAAATAACTCAAAAACTACCAGTCAGATCTTGACTAAATAAAATGGGACCAATCGGAAAGCACTAGCTCTCGAACAAAAAAAGAGTTATCAAACTCGGTTCACCAGGAGCGGAGTTATGAGGTAACATACATAAAAAATACGCATCGAATTGATAACCTCCTCCTTTTTGATGTCGGTTAAAAATAGTTAATGCACAAAATAAATCTTATTACCATGTGTTGCAAGGCTGAACGAATAGGGTCTTAGCGAATAGGGGCTTAGCTTAGCTAATCCCTACTTTCATAGTTCGGTACAGTACGATCGTACTCAATACTGTATAGATTTTTTTTTATGTGAGATGGCGGCAAACGAGCAAGCGGCTCACCTGATGTAAAGTGAGCGCTACCCATAGACATCCGCAACAAGCAAATGTGTTGCAGATGCGTTGCCTACCTTTAATGGACAGAGGAAGAACCCCCTCCCCGTCCAATCCTCTTCCCTTTCCCATCCTATCCCCCTTATGAGGAACGGGTGGGAAGGGGAAGAGGACTGAAATTAGGCCTCCAAAACGCAGAGTACTTCTACTTCACGCCATTCATCCATTGATGACATTCAACATACCGTTTGGACGTAATCTAGTAGTTTATTGGGTATAAAAGCTTGCAACACTTGAGCCTTGTATGCAAACTTTTACTTGAAAATACCAAAGAGTATTCGAGTCAGTCAATGATTTGTATAAGAATAAGATTTCAAAAATATTATTTATAAAAATGTATTAAAAAGTAAGTATTTTGACAGTTCATTACACTCGTGGGTTGTGTCAACTTCGTTTGACCTTTTTTGTAAAAAAAAACAAATACATTGGGATGCGCAAGATAATGAAATATGAAAATATTTCTCTTTTAAGTTTGAGGTCAATAAACTTCAAGTCAAAGTTAAGGACTATTTGAGGTCGCTGGCTTTGTTTACAACATATTAACCATGTACGTTAGTTATTGTACGAATTGGCCGACTCGACGGGAAATGCCAAAACCTCACAGAAAACGGACACGAAGCACGAGTTTTCCACGTTTTGTTTCCCATCCATTTCTAAAAAGGGTATAAACGGGAAAATGATAACACGGGGAGAGGATGAATGGGGAAAAGTAAGTAGGCTTTTTCCTACCTAACCCCTCCTCAAGCTGTGGCATCGTATTTACAACTCATTACTTGTTTGGGATACGTAGCGATCACTTAACATCAGGTGACCCGCTTTGCCATAATATTCCATGTAAAAAGAAGACATGAGAAGAACTAACGAGCCTGTCAATAAATTTCTAATCTAATAATAATAAATCAGCCTTTTTCTAGAATGTTCCCCACTGCAGGGAACAGGCCTCTTCTCCGAGAGAGGGAATGAGCCGTAATCCACCACGCTGGCCCAGTGCGGGTTGGTAGATGTTACATGTTTTCGAATTTGGTGGTTCTAATACCATGCCGGTTTCCTCACGATGTTTTCCTTCACCGTTTTTGAGCAGTGGCGATGAAATGAATTACACAAAGTAAACGCCTGCCTGGGTTCGAACCCGCGACCTACCTACCTACGTAAGTCGGGGCCTATACCGCTGAGCCACCACTGCTAAATTTAAAATAATATCTAATAGTAATGCCTCATCGTAATTTGAATACATGATGCTGTCATCCATTAGCTTATTCTATACTAGGTGACTGTTCTCTTGAACACAAAAATATTATTTTTTTTCTATTCCATCAACACGAAAAAGCAATTAAGCTAGGTAATATCTACTCACCATAATGTATTCTTTACTATAGTATACTATACAAGCCTTTAAAGTGTTTTCAACCTTCACGATTCAATAATGTCTAAGAAGTCACTTTAATAATAAATCGCCTGTCAGAATATAATAGCAATGGAAAGCACTCACCATTATGAATCGTTGCTCGTTGAAACACAAAGGTTCGTCAATTAACTTTACTAATTATGCTTCACAAAGGACAAAAGCCAACACTTGACGGTATTTATTCTGCATGTTCATTTAATATTTGTTAAGACTCTGTCAATATTTTGCTGTCCGTACACACGGGTTCTCTCACATATAACATAAATTTTATTTAATTAAAATATTAACAGAAATTACTTCATAAAGGTGGCAAGGAAGACTTCCTTCCTCACAACTTTCGTCATAATTTTACTTTCATGAAGTTCTTCTTCTGTGTATGTGAGATGTAAATAAAATCAAGAGCGGGTCTCACATCGATGTCGGGACTGTTCGCTTGATACGACCCTGCGGCGCGCCCCTTGCTGTCGCCCACTGTGCTCATGTTCAATATGCTTTCAATAAAGGGATCTACCCGGGTATAACCTATCCATCAATTAATACAAACTTAATAGAGTTAAGAAGGTAAACTCACAAACATAACAAATTAATTTTAAGGCAAAACGAAGTTTGCCCGGTCAGCCCTTGCGTAAATAAACATTTGTCATGGTTGTTCGAGTTGAGGCTCTATCTCAATTAATAACTGACCTCTAACATAAAGGGTATGACGTGTGTCGTGAATAAATATGATCTTTCCGGATGGACTTTGCAGAAAAGACTAGGGTAGCCATTACGTGTAGTTTCCCGATAGCTGAAATAACGTTTTTTGTTCTATTTTTTTAAATTCCAAATATACAAGACGAGTTTTGGAGGTTTATTATTAAGGAAAATTGACCAATCCTTTTTTTGTAATGATAAAAAAACAATATATAACTTTAAGCTTTCATGGTTTTTAGTAATATAAGGTTTCTAAGAGACGGGTTACCACGATTAGCCTTTTTGAGCTCCCGATATTTTGGCACAGTTACATGCGCCATGGCAACTGGCTGACTGGAGTTATGCGGTAGTGCAAAATGTTACAGGTAGCCGTATCGATCTCCCGAAATCGTGGGCTAAAAAGGCCAATCGTGGTAAGAATCCCGTTTCTTACAAACCTTATTTAAAAAAAAAAACAAAAAATCGAAAGACGTGAAATTATTATTAAAAAAACTGTACTGTATATAAATGTATGGTCACCATACATCGATACGTTCTTCAGTTGACAATAAATTTCTCTGCATATTGTTTTGTTGCGATGTGTATGACAGTAAACGATGGTGTCTTATTCTCACATTTGCGGTGAGACACGACCTTTTGGCACCTACAGAACAATGCCACCGTTACATCGATAGATTTGTGCGGAAACACTATTTTTTTCTTGGTATAGGAGTGCTACAGGGAAAACCACAGTGCAATAGTTAAACGCGAACGACTTCTACAAAACTACACTCTTATGGCCCACCAACTAGCTTCATGTATACGTTTTAACTATTTCAAATTGTCGTAACAGTGGTAGAGTCCGTAACAACAACATCTGTTGCACTGCAGGGCCGGCTCGACCGGTGAAATACCACGACCTCACAAAAAACAGGCGTGAAGTAGAAGTACTCTGCGTTTCATCTGATGAGTGAGGTGCCAAAGGCCTAATTTCAGTCCTCTTTCTCTTCCCACCCTTTCCTCATAAGGATAGGATGGGAAAGGGAAGAGGATGGGACGGGGAGGGGGTTAACGGGGATAAGGAAATATCCTTTTTCCTGTCTATGCCCTCTGTCCATTAAAGGTAGGCAATGCATCCGCAACATATGCTTGTTGCGGATGTCTATGGGTAGCGCTCACTTAACATCAGGTGATCCGCTTGCTCGTTTGCCACCTAGTCATATGAAAAAAATCGTTCTAAGGCGTTTGATTTCACAATATGCAGACGTTTGAAAATCTATTGGACTTGCGCTTGGCACGTGAACACGTGGCAACGGGGATTAAATCAATCTGCGCTCAGTTTTTACGAATCTTTTAAAATAATTTTATCTCTTTCTTGTCCAACATCAAATAATTTAATTAAATTATAATTCTATTGTAAAGTGATAATTTGAATGCAACAGACATTGATCTGTTTGCATTCTGCTCAATCTTAACATAAACCACAAAGTTATTTTCGTCCACTCGAAGATAGCGAGTAATTTGTTATTAATGGTAATATATATTACTAGTGACGCGCCCCGGCTGCGCCCGGGTAGCCGTTTCGGAATCTATACCACATATAAACATTCGCATTTATAATATTAGTAGGGATGGCGTTGAAGTAGCGAGATTTTTAGGTTTTTTTTCATCCAACATCCAAGAATATGTGTACAAAGTTTCATGATGGTCGGTTGAGTAGTTTTCGCGTGAAAGCGTAAAAACAAACAAACGAACTTACATTCACATTTATAAAATTAGTAGGGATGTTATATAAATATTTTTTTTTATAGTAGACGGTGGCCAACGAGCACGTGACCGCTACCCATAAGCATCCGCAAGGAGTTGCAGACGCGTTACTTAAAGGAAAAGATAATCTTCCCCTTCCCTAAATGCGTGGAAGACCCATGTATCCAACATATTTGTTTGCCGCGTTTACGTTGATCCGATCGTCCATACTTCGCCCGGCATCTCTGGGGAACATCGCCTTTTATAGATATGCACGTGTAAAAAGAATACGCCACAAGAACCGTACGTTTTATATGCATACATACATACAAACTCTCATGTTTATAATATTAGTATAGATATATTTTTTAATAATAGAATTGAATGTGTAATAAACCAAAGTCTTCCTTCAATTAAATATACATTTACAAACAATTACTGGAGCATTGGTAGTTGATTATATATCTATATATGTTACTGGTTGCAGCGTCCGTTACAGTACAGTCCGCGTAGAGTTTGTGGTGGTAGCGGTAAACATGAAGTTGCTGGTGGTCGCTCTGCTGGGGTCGCTGTGCGCGGTCGAGTGCAGTCTCGGTAAGTTACCTTCACAACTAGCTATTGTGCCCGGCGTCTTAGTATCTTTAAAGCTTACACAATTACATTTAGTCACAGGACTGGGTCTTAAGTTAAGTCAATATCCTATAGGGAAATCTCCCGGTTTCTGGTGTGGTCAAATATGGCGTACAGCGCCGAATTATTAGTGACCAATATGGTCCAATTTTTTAAAATTTCCTTTATACAAAAATGAATTATGATCATATGAATGAATACGAGAAAATTAGGGGGGCATTTGGCATATATTTCTCGATAAAAGGGTCACGTAATATTCGTACGTTTTGATTGGAGCTTAAATGTGTAATACATTCAAATTATTTGTAGTGTATAATATTAATGGGTGTTCCTGTGTTCGGTAGCGATCGGATCAACATGATTAGCGCTACCCGGGCGAAACCGGGCCGGGTCACTAGTTAAATATAAAGCAATTAATATACGTATATCAAAAGAAGTATTAACGGAGCCGTGCCGCGGGCCTAATTCTAGTTCTCTTCCTCTTCCCACCCTTTTCTTATAAGGAAAGGATGGGAAGGGGAAGAAAACTTGACGGTGGAGGGATGGATAGGAATTGAAAGTAACGATTTTCTGTTTGTCCCCTCCTCTGTCCATTAAAAGTGGGCAACGCATCTGCAACTCATTAGTTAGTTGCAAATATCTATGGGTAGCGATCACTTGACATCGGGTGAAATGCTTGCTCGTTTGCCACCTAGAACCATAAAAAAAATGAAATACATTTTTAATTATATCCAATAAAGGAAGTATAAGTTCATGTATCGGAACAACGTTGACATTTTTCCTTGTTTATTTAAAAGGTCGGTGACACGGTGCACGCTGACCTGAGCTTCCTGGTGCCCGTTTACTCAGCCAATTAAGCTTTAAGGACTAAATGTTAAGGTTTTACTCGCGCATCACACTTATATCTGTGGAAACTACTATCGCTATCTCACTCGGTCTTCACTGAGAACCGGACATTTAAGGTTCTAGAGTGGTAGAGTTCAACAAATGCCTAAACATTTTGGAAAGATCATTTTCTTCAAATATCTTTACATTCTACCGCATCTTATTGTCACTAGCTGTGTGGGACCGTATTACCGTTTTTTTATTTTATTCCCTGCCTGAAAACACGGACAAAATGAATCCCCAACATAGTAATTCATGAAAATTATTGGAGTCGTTTCCTAGATTCAGATTATTTACTATATACTAGTGACCCGACCCGGCTTTGCCCGGGTACCACTAATTACGTTGATCCGATCACTACCAAACACAGGAACACCCGCTGTGCCAATCTGGACAATCCCTGTAAATTTAAGTCTATAGGGAACATAAATAAATCCCCTTTTATATACTATATAGATAGACTATATTAAAATCACATTAGACTTGCAGTATACATTGCAGCGCCATCTGCTGGGTTTATTTGTGAATCTAAACCATCCTCGAACCCACTTGAGCACATACACAAAAACACATTCAAATCGGTTCAGCCGTTTTTTTTTCTCTTTCCCCTAACGGTCAGGGATCTTAGCTGCTGGGTTAAATCATTTTTTCAATGTTTCCTTTATGAATACAGTGTTTACAATTTTAAAAAATGCAATAAAAAGTTCAACAAGATGCATATAAAATTCTGACACTATTTAAAATACAATAAAACTTAATATAAGGTTCAGCTGTTTAGGAGTTCACTGTCAACACACGGACAGAAGAATTAGACATATAAATATATAAACGAATTGCTCAAATCGCGTGATAATTGTGAAATCTGTATGTGACACAGATCACATAACAACTGTTGTGCCGTGCCTGCCTTTCTGCCCCAATAATATAAATAATAATATTTCAAGAATGACTAGAATATTTACTGTTTATTATAATTTTGGGATTGGTTAAGTGTTGATTAAGCTTTCGTTTGGAGATACAAATAACAAGAAAAAGGACTGAAAGTTAAATCAATCAGTTTTATCTCCTTAAATAAAGAAGAACAATTAAAAATAATAATTATACAACATATAATTGTATTGCAGCTCCTTTTATCACGCCATGTTACGCGCGGGACATGCAATGTCTTCGGGAGTCGACGCAGAGGGCAGTACCCATTGTCGCAGCCGGTATCCCATCCCTGGGCATGGTGTCGCTGGACCCCATGACCCTGGACAGTATACTGGCGGATCAGGCTGGCTTGCACATGGAGTTCAGGAACACCGTCGTTAAGGGCCTGAGGAACTGCGAGGTGCTCAGAGTTGCGTAAGTGATTTTAATGTAATATTTATATATATATCCTATCTTAATAAAATATATGTCAGAACTCTGAACTCTGTATATGTCAGAACTGTCACTCTGGACGTCGACTTTACACAAAATAATTTACGATTGTCATAGTATAAGAAACGCCAAAAGAAATTTATACCCTTATCTGTTATTTGATCAGGACCTACATTGTATATTAGATAATAACAAGTGGATTTCTGAGCTATATCTAGGGTCAACAGTGTTAAATCGTCAAAATCAAATTAGGTTGAACCCTTGCGTAACCGTTGGCGGTTCAAGGGGTCAAGTTTATGTTAACGTCAAATCGAACTTGAATATAAAGTTCTGTTTGTGATCAATGGTGTTGATGGTAATCAAATAACAGACGAAGGTATAAATTTCTAATGCCGTATCTTAGAGCACATTGTTTCCATTATCAGACGGTACACGCAGCGCACGCAGCTCGACCTCAAGTGCTCGGTGACGCTGGTCGGCGACTATAAGCTCAGTGGGCAGCTCCTCGTCATGCCCATACAAGGACAGGGTAGATACAAAATAAAAATACGTAAGTAGTTTGTTACTACATTCACAGTTGCAAAATAACAGTGGCAGAGCCCGCAACACCCGTTGCAATGGGCCAACTCCACCGGTGAAATACCACGACCTCATCGAAGTCGAAGTATTCTGCGTTACGTATGATGTGCCAGAAGCCTATATCTGATCCTCTTCCCCTGCCTGCTCTTTTCTAATAAGAATGGGATGAGGATTTGACGAAGGAGGGGTTGTCCTTTGTCAATTAATTTCCAATGTCTATAATAAACATGTCAAGTTTAAAATACCTTTCCAGGTGACATCCTGGTGAAGATGGAGTTCAGAGTTGGCGAGCACGTGAGACAAGGACAGAGATATTGGACTGTTGAGAACTGGCAACACACCGCCGAGGTCCTCACCAACGCCGAGTTCCGCTTCGAGAACTTATTCGGTGGAAACACGCAGCTAGGTGAGCTGGAAATAGTATTGTTGTAAAGCGATGGTCGTAAACGAACCCCATCCCCTAGAAATACAAACCTCTCATTAAGTACCTTTTGCTATTTAGAATGTTGCTTTGCGGTACGTAGGGGTGTCATAACTTTAAATAACATAATTCCTCATCTTACATCGCTACTTGAAACTCCGAGTAGTACAAGGTATATCCATTGAATGCAATCGATAAGTATTTTTTTAACTTACTAACTTCTCGTTTCCAGCGAACACAGTGCAAGAGTTCGCGAACAGCAACTGGCGGGACATCTTCCAGGAGGTGTCGCCGCCCATCGTGGAGGTCATTGTCTCCAAGATCGTGGGCGAAGTGCGCAAGCTGTTTAACGCTGTGCCCATCAGGGAGCTGAGCCTTGACTGATGCACATGCACAAATATGTGGATATATTATAAAGCAATTTTATCTGTTGTATTTATGCCTTTTAAATAAAAGTTACTGTCTTGTATAAATGATTAATTAATGTTTTTGGGTTAGTCAAAGATTAAAATAGCTGTATGCTTTTCACAGTGTTGATTGGGACAAAAACGAGAGTAGATCGAAAGCCCAGGGCATCAAACAGACTGAAATTAAAAAGTTTTTCTCCATAAAAAAACCCGGAACGACCGGTACTATTGTTCGTAAATAAATTAAGGTAGATTTGTAAATCAAACTATTCTTTGGTAATCGGACTATTCAATGGCAGATAATTTTATGGCAGATGGTGGCAAGCGGGCAAGCGGATCACTTGATGTTCAGTGACCGCTACCCATAGACATCCGCAACAAGCAAATGAGTCGCAGATGCGTTGCCTAGCTTTAATAGACATTTTTTCCCCTTTTTCCTATCCTTATTGGGAAAGGACTGAAATTGGTTCTGTGGCAACTCATTCATCGAAACGCAGAGTACTTCTACTTCACGCCTGTCTTCTGTGAAGTCGTGGCATTTCACAGGTCGAGCCGGCCCATTCGTGCAACAGTTGTTGATGTTGCGGGCTCTACCACAGTTAACCTTACATACAACATAAGCATTTACACATGTTTTGTTAATTTGAAATATATAATGCAACTGACTTGACCTTGAATCACCGGCTTCTTTAATGGAAAAGAGGCCGAGGTCCAAGAAACTTGCGCTTGAGGAAAACGTCAACGTAAACACAACCTGTAATAGACAAACCGCAGAGTTATTTATATAACTCTTGATGATGTCTCTGTCCACTGTCCTTACCGCTTCACGAGCTTGAAGATGTTTTTATCTGTTACTCGAATAACAATCGCGTATGGACTTTAACCAGTCATAATCTTTATTCATCGTTAATTGCTTCAAACGGCGAATAAACAAAATATTTCCTTACTACAAAAAACAAAGAAAAGATGCATCATAAATTATTATGGCCAAGGTTTTTGGGTTAAAAAATTACAATATATATTTGTAATATTAATTTTGTCGACTGTCATAAGGTCAGACTTAATATTATTTAGTTTTAACGTTTATATTGGTGTTCCACTCTTGATGTTCATACAACCACAATAGCTGCTACGATTTGCTCTTTCAGTTGTTTATGGTGGTGACCATAGACGTTTGCATACTTTTTAAATTATTCATATATGTTATATGAATGTTTGAACTAAGTCATTGTCTTTGTTCAACCAATGTAAAATTCCAACCAATGAGCTCGCCTGACATTCTTCGCGCATGTACCAAGTCAGACGAGCGCTTATCAAGTAATTCTTGTATTTACCAAACCTCGTTTTTTTATATTACTAGGTGGCAAACGAGCAAGCGGTTCACCCAATGTCAAGTGATCGTTACCCATAGACATCTGCAACTAACCAATGATTTGTTAACAAACAGAGAATGGTTATTTCCAATTCCAATACATCCCCTCCACCGTCAAGTTCTCTTCCCCTTCCCAACCTTTCCTTATAAGAAAAGGGTGGGAAGGGGGAGAGAACTATAATTAGGCGCACCTCACTCTTCAGAATACTCTACTTAACGTGAGGTCGTGGTATTTCACCGGTCGAGCCGGCCCTGCAGTGCAGCAGATGTTGTAGTTGCGGGCTCTACCACTGTTAAGTTGTAGCTCTTGTCGTTTTCTTTCGTTTCATGAGTTGATTAAATATTCGGAAGTCCTAAGCGTCTTCCTCATATTTTCATGTGTAACGTCTTTCGTCTCACCCACTTGCAACAGTTTGAATGATAACATGAAACGGAACGGAAGTGACCAACAGGAAGCCGGAGAGCTTCGCTATTTAATTTGACCAATCAGCGAGCGCGGTGATATAGTTAGCTGTCAGATGGCACTGACAATATGCGACTAGTTAAGGCTCCCTTGTTTCCATTCCTACCTATCCCTTCAGCAGCGGTGGAGTAATGATGACAGTAATTATATATGTTCGACTTGTCATCTATCGGATCGGATTCGGAGATCCGAGTTCGATTCTCGGCGTCTTACAACCTAAATCATGTTGTTTTTGCGCACAAAGATAATATTTGCTGAGATTTAAGGTATGATACGGTTTTTAACGTCTATTCGAGTGTTTGGAGGTGAGTAATTTAGGAGTAGTGACACCAAAACGTGGCTTCCAGCGACTAAGAGTAAGATACTTGTTTTTCACGCCGCGGGTCGTGGGTTTGATTCCCAGGACAGAGATTTGTGTGCGATGAACCTGTCTGTTTGTCCTGAGTCTGGGTGTAATTATCTATTTAAGTATATATTTACAAAAGACAAGTAGTATATGTAGTATATCAGTTATCTGGTTGCCATAGCACAAGCTCTGCTTAGCTTGGGATCAGATGGCCGTGTGTGATAAGATATAGATTGATAGATATATATTTTTTTAATATTTAAGGTAATTTACGATCCAGCGACCTTCATAATAAACTTTTAAAATATGTTCCGTAGTTGAACCTAATTAAAATAACGATTTGTAACTATGACGCACAGCCATTACATGTTGCCTTCGCGCTCTGAACTCGGTCAAGACGGAAGGTCATGTCACTGGCACAACCATCGTAGAAAATAAAAAAAAATTGTCAAACCAGCCCAACCATATTCGCAATGTCAAAGCAAATTAAAACCAATATAAAACATGCATTTCGATGACGTCATCACCAAAGCTACGTCACTGTCTGTATATTCGAAGACTTGTCCGGTAGCATACTACAATAAAGTAATTTTATAAGAAAAAACGCGGAAGGTTTCACCACTCACCAGACATGACGGACCGGTCATTTAGTCGGGTACTAACCTACAGATTAAAAAGCTCGTAGGATGGCCTGCGTCATTTAAACAAACAATATCGATACTCTTCCGATCTTGAAAGTGACACTTCCCGGTAAAAGGTAACTACGCGAGGTTACGTGCTAGAAATATAAGCTTTCGTGAATACGGCAGTGTTAACATTGGTAGAGCCCGCAAAAACAACATCTGTTGTACTGCAGGGCCGGCTCGACGGGTGAGATACCACGACCTCAAAGAAAACAGACGTGAAGTAGAAGTACTCTGCGTTTCGTCTGATGAGTGAGGCCGGAGGCCTAATTTCAGTCAGGAAGGGAAAGACCCTTCCCACCGTTTCCTCATATGGAAAGGATTGGGCGGGGAGGGTGTTGGCGAGGAAAAGGAAATATCCTTTTACCAGTCTATGCCCTCCTCTGTCCATTAAGGTAGGCAACGCATCCGCAACATTTGCTTGTTGCGGATGTCTATGGGTAGCGCTCACTTAACATCAGGTGATCCGCTTGCTCGTTTGCCACATGGAAGGCCATAAAAAAATGTCTGCTTCTTGTTCGGTTTCGTAGGAAAGGACAATTGTTCGCTGGATTCGTGAATATTGTAGTTGAGATGATAAGATCACGTTGACAGATTACCTCCTCGCCTCATGGACTTTATTAGCCCGACTCGAAAAACATATGTAAAATACAAAACATACACTGAAACGCATACTATATTACATTCATTTTAAAATATGCTTTCATTTTCCGTTATTCTGTCTTTACAAGCTGTTATATTAATTTAATTTAACCGATCCAGCATAATCTAAACTCTATTTAATACTAGCTGTTTCCCGCGACTTCGTCCGCGTGTAATTAAATTAAAAGTTATATAATTGTATTTTTGTACAATAAAACGTAAAACATCAAAATCAAAATTATATTTTGACATTACAACAAACAATTTAATTTTATGTATAGATTACCACCAACTCTATCTAAAATCGTCGAACGCAGTTAAAGATGTTTTCAGTTAAATAAGCATGTTGCTGACGCTGTCGCTAACGCATGTTGCGCATGTCGATCTCGCGAAACTATAATATTTACCCCTACCTAATATCGTTTAACGTGGCTAAAAAGGTTCACACTTCAAATAGTAAAATGTTTGTTATTTGACTACTTAAGGCAACCTTTGTGACATTGCAGGTAGCGGGCGTCGCTTTCGATACGGCGCCGCTTAGGTTTTTTCACAATTTCGAGGGTTTTTCACTTTTTGAGCGGAACCCTAAATACTTTTCTTAAATTAAATTAGCCTATTTGAATCCCGACAATATTAGCTATCTTCCAGTAAAAGTCCCATCCGAATCAGTTCAGTCGTTTCGGAGATTACCCGGAATAAACAGACAGACAAAAATTTTTAAAATTGTATTTTCGTTATAAGTACCGTATATACATCATGTGTATTGAGTATGGAAATGTTATTTTGATGTTACATACAGACACTTCAATTTTATTTATCAGTATAGATGATTATACAGATAAGAGGTCAACTTACATTGGATTATAATTATTCGTCCATTTAAATGCTCATATTTTACACCTTCAGAACATGAATTTAGAATTTATTATTATATATTATATTATGTATATACCCTTTTAAAGTGATCTACACACTCGAGCGTGCCAGCAATCAGCGCCTGCCACGGTTCATTTGATAATAGATTTCCTACTGGTCAATGCGCCGTCTCAATTCCGAGAATCCATCAACCAGTTTGCTGGCGACATCTTTGTTTTTAATCATTGAAGTTAGTGAACAGTTTTTTGTTTATAATGCATGAAATAACTCTAGTGTCTTTGGTTCCATAGGTCAGCGTAGCAACACCTCTCTCAGTATTTTCCTAATCAGGCCGATAAATACAACGCACTCCGCAACAAATGTAGATTCATATTGTTTCATAGCAAGATATGATTGTTGTAAACAAATGGCGGCCATTACACTTTCATTGGAAATGTGACATCGTGAGATAAAGTGAAGTAAGATTGAGCAGTGGTGGCTCAGTGGTATAGGCACCGACTTACGTGCTGTAGGCTGGTCCGATCCCAGGCTGGTGCTTTACTGTGTGTAATTTATTTCATAATCAATGCTACAAGAACCGGCATGTCTTAGAACCACCAAATTAGAAGAATTTGTTTGCAAATATCATTGCCAGTCAAAAATTTCTTTAGAATGTTTAAGATGCGTAGGTTTTACCACAATTCTTAACATTTCAACCAGTCTATTGTTATATTGGAGACTTCACTACCTATGAATTAAGAAATGTCAGTGTCAAAGGTGTTGCCTTAGCTTATATAAATGTTTCCCCGGACTTTACTGTATGACATCTCGGTTTCATTCCATGCTCTATGGTCATAGTCCACCATTGAACATCCTTGTCGCGCTATAATAAAAAATCCATACAAACACAACCACACAGTTAATTGCAGTCATTATTGTGTTACTTTAATAACACTATTGATGCTAGACAATTTAATTCTGACGCGAGCTTCGTTTCAACATGATTATGCGTATAAATATTCTTGGGTTTCCACTGCCGTAAACATTGACACAAAACATATTGCCATCTCAGTTTTTTCAAAGGGAAGGACAGAGAAGGCTTGTTAAAAGACGATTTTGCTCCAGTGGAAACCCACTTTTAGAAATATCCAAGTCGATTGTCGATGTCGTTTTGTGGTGAAAGTATCTGATTTTCAGTGACACGATCCATAAATTTCCACAACCCCAAGAATATTTGCAATATTATGTAGGTAAAAGTTGAGCAAGGGATTGGAAGACAATTTGTGGTACTTTCTTGAATTTTCCTTGATATGTAAACGTACACAAGTATGTCTTTTTGTGACTAGTGGACCTGGAGGAGACATCGGGCTTGCGGCGACAGAACCTAGAAGGCGCCAAGCTTAAACCTAACTTACCTCGAGGGCTAACTCTGGAGCCTCAGCGCACCCGCTACTTTATTTTACCGGATTTGGAGCCCAGACAATCCATGGAGTGACTGGGATCAAGGGTGGGGATCTCGGTTCGAGCTGTCCCTCATTGTGCGTTTAGGATTCCGGGCGAGGGTGCCCGAGAGAACCCAGCCTTACTCGATTAGTAGCTCTTATCGGGTTTCCTACGTAAGTGCGCGTAAAAAAGGAAGTAAGCCGCAACTTGGGGCTACAGACAGATATACATATAATACGTGTATCGTTTTCTTTAATCAACGGTAAAAAAATACCAATTGGTTTTATATTTTTATTACCTTTATGTAACACATAAGTGCCTTAACAAAACTACGTTCATACTCTGTGATCGATTATTCCATTGTTATGACGCTCCGTCATCGCAACGCCGACGTCCATGTTGTGTTTTGGCTACCATTGGGTACAGCACACTTTTTGGTAACGCTAATCGATAATCGGCTAAATCCGTACACAAACGAAGCGTGCGCTAGCGTAACGGATGCATGCGTAACCGTAACGTAACCCGGTACTAAAGTGTGCGCTTCAAAACGCCTAGTGTGTACTTGCTGATAGCAGTTAGTTGGTTAGTTGCCCTAGCTTGACCTCTAGTCTGGTACAGCAACTTTATAAAAATAGTTAATAGACAAAATGAGAGAATATCAAGTTTTTTTTTTAATATTTTTCATCTTATAAACAATTTGATGTTAATATTATGACGTTAATAGTTATAAAAAATGTAAAAAGACCAATAACGCTGTGTTCCACTACGCGTTAACGCCTTAAAATTAAATGCTCCTTTAGCCGCTCCATTTGACTAAGATTGTTGTGGTCGCGGCGAAAACCTCAGTAATGACGTAATCACTTCCGCTTTTTGGGTCTTTGTGACCGTTGACAAATTTCCCGCGATTTTTATACTTAGAGTAACAAAGAGTACTTTATGGAGCGAGCATTATTGCGGCGCAAAAAATACCAAATATCCTACCATAACCGTCTAAGAAGTTATAATTATATTTTTTACATAAATTGAATTTACCAATAATTATTAAAGTTTACAACTGCAACCTGACCTCTTTAAGTTCTTGCTTTATTCTTTCTAACTCGTCATGTGTATTATTTATATCAGTGCTCAAAACGTTACATAATCCATTCTACATGATTTTTAAATTGTAACGCTCGGAAACAGATGGATCTGGAACAACCGTGGCTGTGAGCGTGAATGTCACGAACGCTTAGTGGAACGTAGCCCCAGTCCATAATCACACCAATCAATAATATATAATGTTTCAAGTTTTTATAAAGCAGCGGATAATTTGACACAAAAACGTACGTCGCCGGATCACTTATTTATGTTTTTTCTCATTCTATATCAAAGCATAGTCCACGAAAGTTTTCCATTGTGTATAACAGTGTAACTTAGAATATATTTAAGTACACAAGTAAATATACAAGTTATAAAGTTTAAGTTAATAAATAAATAATAATAAATCAGCCTTTTTAGAATGTTTCCCACCGCAGGGATACAGGCCTCCTATCCGAGAGAGAACATTACGAAGACTATAAATGCAAATGTAAGTTTGTAGTTGACGATTTAACTCCTTCAGTACTTATAGTACAGAAGTACAAAAAGTGAACAGTGGTAGAGTCCGCAACAACAACATCTGTTGCACGGATGAGCCGGCTCGACCGGTGAAATACCACGACCTCACAGAAGACAGGCGTCAAGTAGAAGTACTTGGTTCTCTAATATTGTTACTTTATTTTGGTGTACGAAACTTTATTTCCGTGTCTTGCTTTAGGAGTGCATAAACAGACAGACCAGGAAAGCGACTTCCTTTTTTAATATACAAAGATAATTCGGTTTGGAAGCGAGTAAATTGTTCATTTTAATGGATGTTTTAATTAAGTGTTAATTGCATCTTTAATTAATATTATCGTTTCAACTACAATAAACGTTTTAAAATATTTGTAAAACGAGACAGCTTTCTACCCGACTTCAAGCGACCGCCACACATAGGCATCTTCAACAAGCTAAAGAGTTGGAATGGAGCTGCGTTAAAAACTCATATATCCCTTTCCTATATATCCCCTCCCCTTCCCATTCCCCCTTTTAAAGAGGTTAAGGCTAGGCGCCTTCTGCGCCCTGCGACCTCAGACCCGGTGTAACTGTAGATGCCTCTTCTAGGCAAACAGAGAAGTCAGTCTATTCTCCTTATCCGGAAGGGATTGGTAGGGGAAGAAGACTAGGCGCCTCCGGCACGTCACTCTACTAACGTAGAAGTTTAGTTCTACTTCACGCCAGTCCTCTGTGAGGTGGTATTACACCGAAATCTTATCAGAAATGTATTATGCGAAATATTTCAAAACTCCATAACACATGACTCTCACTACACGTGATCGCATTGCGGTTTATTTTCAATTATTTTCAACGTTTTTTACTGTGAGTAAATAAGGGAATCCCGAAGCAGACTCCGTCACGCTGTCTGTCTGGGTGTCAATAATATTGAACTGATATGAGTCCGGTCGTTACACATTACGAGTACAACAAAATATGCATGATTTAAATTTAAAACTTGCTATGCCAGTTCCAGGAAACAACGCAACGCTTAATAAATTATCTAGATGACACGAAAAGGTCATTTTTATGAACAATGCATATTTTGTTATTCCTTTTATTTATATTAAATAATATATCCCTACTAATATTATAAATGTGAATGTAAGTTTGTTTGTTACGCTTTCACGCGAAAACTACTCAACTGATCATCATGAAACTTTGTACACATATTCTTGGAGGTATTAGAAGTAACATAGGACTTTTTATGAAAAAATAAATTATATATAATATAAAAAACGAAGTATGTATGTTCCCTATAGATCTATAGACTTCGAAACGGTTGGACCGATTTCGATGAAATTTACAGGGATTGTCCAGATTGGCACATTCCTGTGTTTGGTAGCGGTCGAATCAACATAATTATTGGTACCCGGGCAAAGCCGGAGCTAGTAGCACTAGTATTAAATAATTTAAGCTTGTACTTTTTGTTGCCTTGACAATGTTTACTTCTAATGGATTACCTAAACGTAAAAAATGGACCTACGAAGTATGGAAAGAACCTTAAACCGCTGTGTTCACAGTTCCCCGACAGCTGCTACAACCTGGGCAGCGAGCAGCCCGCATGGCGGAACAGATTGTGGTCAGTGAGCGGTGCGTTGTTGCCGGCAATAGATTAATTGTTAATAAAAGATAGCCGCTTTAATAATTAATTTATTGACAGTTAATTGCAATTAAAATTTGTGGTGGCTCAGCTTTAGGCCCTGACTTACGTACTGTAGGTCGCGGGTTCGAACCCAGACTGGCTTACTTTGTCTAATTTATTTTATGATCACTACTCCAAAAACAGTGAAGGAAAACATGAGGAAACCGGCATGTTCTTAGAACAACCAACCCGCACTGGGCCAGCGTGGTGGATGGTGCGTCATTCCCTCTCTCAGAGAGGAGGCCTGTGTCCCTACAGTGGGAAATATTCTAAAAAAGGCTGATTTATTATTATAATTGCAATTCTGACAATATCCCAACTGGTTTGTTATAAGAAGCGACATACCCTAATAAACCCTCACCATCTGAGCTCAACTGATAAGATATTTATAATACAAAAGTACACACGCCTGTGGTCGTGCGGTAAAGAAACCACATTTCTCCCAGATGCATACCATAGGTTGTGATTTAGCTACTTATAAGTATTTGCTTCGCATAAGGTAAAAAGGTGAATCAATATACCTACCAGTCGTTTATTATACTCGCAAAGAATTACATATATTTGACCTCACGTCAGCATTTCTTTGTTCCGTTTATCCTGACGTGCATGACCCGCGCCAAATTGTCGAACTAAAGTCGTAATGTTCGATACCTATTGCTGACAAGCTGTGTGCATTGTATTTACGACTGGTGTAAATATTTTTAGGTTCAATTTTTAACAAAATATAACATGTAAATGCAAAATTTTTATTTTTTTGGATGTAGGTGTGTGGCCGGATATTAATTCAACATTAGGTACTCTTTTTTTATCTTACCGTGGCTTTTCACTGCCGTAAAATCGAAAATAAAAATATAAATCTCTCTGAAAAAAATGAAATGGCAATAGAGGAATTAAAAAAATCACCGGTATTTATGGTACGCATATTCAAAAGTTTTTAAGTATTCTTTTTGGTTAGTTTTAGTTTTTTTTAGGGAGTAACCCTTTGCGGTTGATGATTTGATAGAGATATGATGTGTAACAAGAGAAATCTTGATCATCATCATCATCATCAGCCTATATCAGTCCACTGCTGGACATTGGCCTTCCTCAATGCCTTCCACAGTATGCGGTCCTCCGCGCACCGCATCCAGCGGCTTCCTGCCGTCCTTATGAGGCAATCGGTCCACCTGGAAGGAGGGCGTCCCATACTTCTGGTCCCCATCCATGGCCTCCATTCCAGGATTTTCCTCCTCCATCTGACGTCGCTCGCTCGACAGATATGACCAGAAATCTTGATAATAAACAAGAATGGCATTATATACTATCCTCTCGGATAATGCCATCTGGCGGACAACTCGTTAGAATTGTTGAGTGTGAGTTGAACAGCGCGCTCATTGGTCAAACCAAATAGCGTGCGCTTCGCCGGCTTCCTGTTACACACTTCCGTCCCTTTACACGAAATTGCTCTCTTGCACGAAAGCGAGACTATTGTTACACATAAAAAAATGAAAACCGATCAACACATCTACGGGACATGCATTAATAGATTCCACGAAAAGCTCCTCAGTTTATGATACAGTACCAAGATAAGATTCAGGATTTTCAGAAGTACTCGGCTTCCCATTTACCGTGATTATTTTCTTAAATACATAAAACTACCATAATTGTATTAAACAAAAACATCTGGATTATGTATAGTTAATTATATTCGCTGACTTTATAAACTTGCTCAACGTAAATGCATCCGCTTACGAGTTCGAGCCGCCAATGTCCCGGCCAGCCTCCTTGTCTTCATAAGCTAAGGTGTCCACACATTCTCTCATTAAAATAAGTATAACATATTTTTTACATGCAGTGTAATTTTTATCATTTTGTAGACAGGAGCTAGGGAACTTTATCTTTGTTGTACCGCAAGGGAAGAACCCACTCTTCAATTAGTCTTACTCTTACTATTAAAGCCTAATTTCAGTCTTCTGAGGAATCCGTATGAGGAAAGGATGGGAATGGGAAGAAATTTGAACGGGGAGGGGGTTGGCCGGACAAGGAAATATCCTTTTTCCCGTCTATGCCTCTGTCCAGTAAGGTAGGCAACGCATTTGCAACACTATTGCTTGTTGCGGATGGGTAGCGGCCCTTTAAAATCAGGTGATCCGCTTGCTCGTTTACCAACTTCTGCCATAAAAAAATACAAATACACAATACAAAAAAAATCGTAACATATTGAAATCGTGTCAAATATAAACGAAAATGTAACAAGCATAAAAGCTACACATGCAGAATATATCAATGTACTTGACAATTATTTATTTACATTCCAATTGTAACATTTAACAGTATCTCGTATATTATATAAATATATATGTATATAAAAAGGGACGTGTGTGTCCCTACATATTAAATTGCCAAACACATCACCGAGCAATTGAGTTTGTGTGTGGCTGTGGACTCATGTGTCATGGTGGTTGCATGACAATAGATAGGAGTGAAAAAGATATGGGGGTTGAAAGTGTATTTTTCGATAACATGTTATGCTATTAGCTGTTGTATTCCAAATTTCAAGTCTCTAGGCCATATGATTCCAGAGATATCGTGGTGAGTCAATATATATATATATATATATATATACTTCAAAAGGTGTCAACCAAAAGCCCTACACTTCACAGTAATATGGTCACCCTGTAACCTAGCGCCTTGCTTCGTCATATAAGGTTGTAGCGTTGTGGGCAGCTCAGATCCTTGGCGGCTCTCAGTGCGGCGGCATCAACTGTAAAGGTTCACCATGTTCCGCTACCTCTGCTTCCTCGTTCTCTTCTGGAACGCAAACACCGGCTCGGGTACGTACTTATTGCGAACAAACTTTACCAAACGATCAATCATTATTTGGGTTTTTTTATTATTTTAATTGAGTGCACACGAATGAATTCATTATGACATTAATAGGAGCACGCTGTATTTAAATCAAGATCGCAATAGAATTTTCAAACTATGAACAGTGCAATACATTGTACCTATGTTTTACACTGTCTACATGGTGTTTGGTTTTGATGGCAAGCTGTCAAATCGTTAACATCGCTGTTACCCTGACAGGATTGTTAGTTGAATAAACATTTGACAAGCCTTTCAGAAACCGGGCGTTATTTTGTCGATTAACGATTTATATATGTATTTATAATAATTTAGAGAGAAAAGTTTCCTGGGAAATGGGTCAACTTTGACACGACTGAACTTATTCCTTTAGTTCTGTCGAAGTAAAACGAATTGCAGATAAAATATTCGATCGGAAACATTAACCGGAAGTAGATAATCTATTTCCGGTTATTGTTTAACTTCAGATAAATCGTGTTGTATATCTGTAAATACGTACGCAACGTACGTAAATCTATAATTAGTTACCACACGAGTAAACACAGTTTAAGGTTACTTCTTGCGTCTCTGTAATCTTTCTATTGATTTATTATTATCTTAAATACTTCTATTAATATCACTCATCCATTAATTTAATAATTAGCAGGTTTAATTCATTAAACAATTCATATAGCACATTTTTTTCTTGGACATTATTCACATACGGCCATCTGATCCCAAGCTAAACAGAGCTTGTACTATGTAAACCAGAAAACTGATATACTACTTTTCTTTTGTAAATACACACTTAAATACATAATCACAGACCCAGGACAATTAGACATATCCAGGCACACAAATGTCTGGTGGTGGGAATCGAATCTACAACTGCGTGAAAAGCTAATTAAGTATCTAATCACGCCAGCTCGTCAAACTGTTCACTTCGGGGTATATTAGGATAATCCTTACCTTAGACGGGTTTAAGACATTTTATACGTCATAGAAGTATAAAGCTTAAAGAATCTACTCATACGAGGTCTAACAACCGACGGTTCTAAAAGTCCTCATATATTCAGATCTAAACTTAAACTTAGATCATTTAAAGGTATGTATATTTACATAATAATATTAACATACAGAGCAGTTAAGAATTTATAAATATCTGTTTATATAGCAATTTATCTTGACCAAAATGGATGCGCCGTTCGGCACGTATCCGAGGTGATTTCAACGTAAACAGGGAAATGAAAGAATTAAGGCCATTATGAAGACAAACAGAAGCACGAAATTGAACTAAATTAAATAAGCCTTTATACAAAGTTAACTATGTAAAGCTACCTTACTATAGGGACCAGTTAAATAGCTTGGATATTAGCAGATTGTACCGTTTTATTGAAAATGATAGGAAAATTCACTAAAATACTTTCGAAACGAAATCCATATGCACACTTAATCCCGAAAGGCATAGGTTTTTTGCAATTGTGTTTCGCGTTTCATCTTAATGTATACAGGCATATGCCTACATTACCTATATAGATACTAGCATGGTTTGCAACCCTACACACAGTTGCCTGCCTTAACACTTTAAGTGCTTTCATTTGAAACTTTGTTATTATGTAAATTTAATTCTTCTCGATGGCTTGATTTACTGAAGAGATATAGAAAATGTGTAACAGTGGTAGAGCCCGCAACATCTGTTGCACGAATAGGTCAAACCTAAATACCACGACCTCACAGAAGACAGGTGTGCGGCGCTAGAAGCCTAATTCTAGTTCTTTTCTCCTTCCCATTCTTTCCTGATTAGGATTTGACGAGGAAGGGGATGGATAGTACAAGAAAATATGCTCCTATCCAATAAAGGTAGACACCGCGTGTGTAACTCATTAGCTCGTTGCAGATGCCTTTGGGCTCGTTGTATATGTTTTTTTAATCTTTTTTTCTGGCTTTACGAGTTTCCTCTTTTCTATATAGGGAAGGATTAAAACGTAAAAACTTTATTTCGGAATTTATTCAATTAATAATTTATTAAGTCATGAATACGGATAGTGTTTTGATATTAATCTTACACAATCCAACAGTAAAACAAAAGGGCAAAAACTATAAGTACATTGTTTCCTTAAATCAATCACAAAATTTGATTGACATTGAAACGTTCGGAAAACAAAGATAGAATGTTATGTAAACAGAACCATAAAATTATGCCAACGGTGCTGCCAGTTTGAAAATAACTTATATATTTTCGTAACAAAGCGTATTGGTTTGTAGTTTAGTTACGTAACCGTTTTCCGGTTAACTTGACCTTGATTCGAGATCGGTTTTATAATAAATTAACCACATTAACTAATATAGCGAATGCATTAATTGAATTATGTGAGGTGTTGTTTATGCCACACATTGCAAGTAATTTAGATCGAAATTTTTTAAGACCTTTAATACAAATAACTAAATAAAAAGTTTAATGAGTTAATATTTGTAAAGAAAAATAACTGCATTCCAATTTAAAGACATTGAAGACGACCTTCAGATACACTCTGGTCTATAATCCACACATTACTTGGGAAGTTGAGGTTTAGCAGTGAATTCCGAATTTCTCTTTTTGAACTAACTAAATAAACACATATATTTTTTTAATCGTTATGAGTTAATACATGAAAAAATTATCCCCCAGCATCGTTCGTAAAACCATGCAAGGATGGTGACGACGTGTGCATCAAGGAATCCAGCCAGGCGGCAGTCCCGGTGCTCGCGGCTGGCGTCCCAGAGCTCGGCTTGCTCCCGCTCGACCCGCTGCACATACCGGTCATCAACAACAACCAGGGAACTCTGAAGCTCACCTTCAAAGACACAGTACTCAAAGGGCTCAAGGGATGCAAGATTGAAAGCATCAAGTAAGTAGAAACATCTCTACCTCTCCACCGTCAACTTTTCTTCGCCTTCCCGCCCTTTCCTCACGCCTGTCTTCTGTGAGGTCGTGGTATTTCACCGGTCGAGCTGTTAAGTTGCCATACCTCCTTATAACATGCCCATATCATGCTAACGTTTTGCTCCGTAATTATCAGTGGTATTACTTTTAGGCTTCCCCTTATCCATGTAAAACATCATTTTTTTGAGTAATTAAAAATTAAATATACAAACATATTGTTTATTTCCGCGGCTGTTTGTAACACTTGTGTTCACCTTGATAACAATCTTCCTGATCTTACAATTACGTTCATCGATATAAGGATAAACAATGAACTGTGACATTTTATAAAAGCTGAAATAACGAGTTACTCGATTACTTATATAATCTAAAATAATGATTGAATGTTTATTTGTCCTCTGTACGTTCCTAAGTCATTGATCAGATTGGTATGACACTGGCCCAGAAATCTCTAAAAATGAAATGTCTGTCGATTTTAATGAAACCTTTTGCATAATGCTTTTACAAAACATTAATGTTCTATAATAATCTATCGATCACCATGAAATTTTCCGGACATATTGTCAGGGATACAGAAAACTAAACAGGGCACTTTTTATCCAGAGGGCAGGAAAATAAAACCTTGTATAATTTGACATGGTAATGGCATATCTAATCAACGGTAATATATTTTTGACATTTTATGACATGACAACCATTACCATGGCAACCAATTACAATTTTTTGACGTTTTCCAATTACTTGCCTAATTCTATGTTGTTATACGCGAAACGACTTATAACGAAACGGTACGAACGAAGCCGCAGGCAGCAACTAGTGAGAATATAAACCAAGATGTAGTTTCATAAAATAGCGTGTAAAAGATTTGTTTTTTTCTTAAATCAACTGATATTTTTCGTTCTGCGTAAAATGTACAATTAATGCAATTAATACAACACACAAAACACTTTTACTTCGTGTATGTTGCGTCTTTGCAAAAGATTCTTAGTGGGAATATTTAATCCCAGGTGTCTGCGCGCGAGTCACTCGGACGTACAATTCGTGACGTTTCCTAAAACAATGAGCATTATAAATCGGCGCTACTATCTCCGTCTCTCTCATATTGCGCTCTCGCTCACACACATTCAGACACGCGGCACATCGTGCATGATCGGTTACTCTCGGCTCAAGCGCAGCGGGATCCGACCGTAACGCTACATTTCTAGGGAATGCCACCTATCCATCAATTTATAAGATGTTGTCACGTTAAAACATAATTGCATTATTAAAGAATGTATAATTGGGATTAATTTTATTGGGGTGACCTTGATCTTCTCATGAGTGTCTAAACTTTAATATGTTTGTATATTTTGCGCGAATGTAACAAAGGTACAGGAAAGTCAAATTTATTTATATGCAACTATATGGTATACAAGACATTTGTCTCTGTTGAATGATATATATTTGACGTCATTAGGGTTGCCAACTGTTTTTCGGGAAAAAAATTTGATACATTCAATAGGAAAAAAAGCATCTGTAAGAAAAAAAAGTATTTTCAAATATTTATCTTTGGGCTTTTAGTATACGCTAACAATTTTTGGTTGAATCCAATAATTACACTGGAAGTAGTAAGTTCGGAGGGGTTCAAAATCACCTTCAAAGATTACCAACATACATACAAACCGAGCTAATAAAAGCGTATAATAAAATGAGAGAATAAGTCTTTTAATTTATTTATTGATGTTAATGTTTCTGTCTTCTCGCCACCATATTTGACAATTTTTTTTACCACTAACAAATAAATATTTATGCCTAAGATAAAGCAGAACACAGTACTGTACACTTATCATAGGTATCGTTAAATAATTTTGCGAATGGGAGTGTTTTGTGATGCGACAAAAAATAAATAAAATATTTATGCATACTTTATTTATACACAAAGGTATAAAGTATCTTTATCAAAAATAAAGTAAGGTGGGCAGCCCTTACAATAAGAAATGGATTGCAGTAATTGATCAATTTGTTCGCACTGTTTAGTCTGTTAACATTTTATTAATTATAACGACATTATAATTATAGGTTAACCTTCATGTTAGAATTACTTTGCTATTCTTTCCTCAGCCTGAAGGTCAAAGATCAAACAATGATTACAGATTATACCAATAATTGTGACGGAACTAAAGCTACAAATGTGACAGTAATTATCACAGGAACATTGTTATCTACCTAGATACGCGGTTACAGTAATTAATTACAATACAATGATTGTGGAAAAAAAACAGGCAGCAATTAGATAATATATTTGAAGTGAAAACTTCTTTAGCTGCGTTAGCGTTGGCATGGGAATATCTTATAGGATCGCCTAATTATTAAAGTAATAATGTTGTTGTTATTGCCAGTATCTCTTTGTTATTACTTTAATTATAATAATAGTAAGCGCATACGAAGAAGCGAGAATGTACCAGCATGCGCGCGCACACAGAAAAGCGTCGAGAGCGATGCGGTAGAGGAGCATAACGCATAAGAGTGTTATACCGTTTGCCGTCACAGTCGATTTACCAAGCGCGCTATGTATTTCACATTAAGTTGATGAACAGCTATTTATTGGGAGTTAGACGTATAGTACAACATAGGCATGCGTATTTTGCAGACACGACCGTATTAATGGCAAGCAGACGCTGGTGCTACGCTGCAACATGACGCTCGAGGGCGACTACGTGCTCGATGGGCAGCTGCTCATCCTACCCGTACAGGGCAAGGGCAAATACAAGATCGACATTCGTGAGTACTCTAACATACATATATTGTAGATCTGCTTTAAAGCAGTCGTTACACTTTCCATGTTTTTACTTAACGGAGTTAGGACTACAATAAGATATTTCACAAAAATGAATGACATATTGCGAATTTAATTTTGGGAACAATTTAATATTAATTTGTTATATATTGCTCAAACCTTGTCGTGGTTGAAATCGGCTCTGTATTTTCATAGCACACTACCATTATAAAATAAATAAATATGCACTCACGCCCGTAACCCAGAGGTAGGCAGAGATAACGGATTTCCATTTGGCCCGATCCTGCCATACCTCTCTCACTTCTTCTACATCCATACATCTACGCATACATGCTCATACTGACATTATCCAAACCGTAATTTAAAGGAAAGTACATAGGTACATATTATAAAAAAATACGAAAAGCTTATACTAAGCTCGAGGGATTAAGTAGCTTCAATTGCCTTGCCCTTGGAGTGACTAGATACTCCATTTTATATGGTTAAAAAAATAACTAAATAAACTTTTTTCTTGTATATCCATAGAAAGGTAATGTTTTGTTGTTATTTTTGCAATGTGGTTAAATTTTATTTATCAGGTGACATCATAATAAAGACGGTGACAGACCTGACAACAGTGATAGGACCTGACGGCAAAGAACACTGGAAGATCGTCAAGTGGCGCGAGTCTTTCCAGGTCAAGACCGGAGTTACCTTCCATTTTGACAACCTCTTCAATGGGAACAAAGTTTTAGGTAAATATGTGTACCCCGCTTTATAATATCCAAATTTAGAGAAATCACTATTTACACTATATTCAACAGTGGTAGAGCCCGCAACCACAATATCTGTTCCACGAAGCCGGCTCTCCCGGTGAGATACCACGACCTCACAGAAGACAGGCGTAAAGAAGAAGTATCCTGCGTTTCGTCTGATGATTTAGGTGCCGAGGTCCTAATTTCAGTCCTCTTCCTCTTACCACCCTTTCCTCATGAGGATAGGACGGGAAAGGGAAGAGGATTGAACGAGGAGGGGGTTAACGGGGAAAAGGAAGTATCCTTTTTCCTGTCTACGCCCTCCTCTGTCCATTATAGGTAAGCAACGCATCTGTAACACATTAGCTTGTTGCGGATGTCTATGGGTAGCGCTCACCAAACATCAGGTGATCCGTTTGCTCGTTTGCCACCTTCTTCCATGAAATAAAATCCTACATTAACGGTTAAAGATGAGGTAGCTTATTTATTAAATTATTTCTTTTGTAGCCGATCCAATTATAGAATTCGTCAACACAAACTGGAAAGACGTGATGCAAGAGGTAGCACCGACAATTGTTAAGACCATCGTTGGTACCGTGTACGGGAGGGTTGGCCTTTTCTACGAAGCGATACCAGCCGACGAACTCTACATGCACTGAACATTCCAAATCTGCAGCCTTTTAGGTTATTGTAAATAGTTCTGTATAGCATTTTGTGATGGTAGGTTAAGTTAGGGTTGCCAGTTGTGCAACCACATTTTAAATATAAATATAAATACAATAATTATATTTTTATTACACCCCTTTTCTATTTGAATTAGTATTTTTGTCTAAGCGCTCAATAAAATGGAAAACACTCGTGCACTATTATTTACGCCGACCACACGACCTAAAGTGGGGCCATCGTCACAAGGGAACACCAACGCCACAAGAGAACACTATGAAATGAAAGCTAAGATAAGAAAAATGTGTATGAAAAGTACTCAACCAATGTGATGACAGACTTAAACTATTGAGCCTAAAGTTGTACGATAAAAAATATGACAATGTACAAGGATATATCAATGTTTCTTAGATTTAAAATGAGGTAACTTAAAGTTTTATTCATTAGTATCTAGGTTTCATTGCAAATCTCTTTGAGAAATTGCTCCCTGTACTATTAAATTATGAATTACTAGCGACTCGCCCCGGCTTTGCTCGGGTAGCAGAGCGTGTATATTTATATATATTTATCAAAAATATAATAAAGCAGCTACCTGCTTATTTCACATGAACCGCGTGAACTTAAAATAATCGCAAGGTTTTCAATTTTCCGATTTTTTCTTGCCGTATAACTTAAAAGAAAAGATGAATAAAGGTGTATGTATGCCTGTGTAAGTCGCTGAGCAAGTAATCACTTGAAGTAATCACAAACACAAATGAAGAAATAACGTAATATTAACATGAGAGAGAGAGTGAGATGATTTATTGTGCCACATACGACAACAAAAGTAGAAATAAATAATTTTTAAATTTGATATTTTGTGACCCCGTAAGCAGTAGTATTAATCCACCAAATTTGATAGTAGGTACCCTTAAATTGCAATTCACTAAGCTTGTTCGCCAATTTGAATTTGACCGGGTTACATTTTAGGAATAACAGATGCGACATTGGAAAATTACCCTGATTGGTGTGGTAATGCTTCTTAAACAAAACGTTGAATACGTAGGAGCAGTGTTGTTCTTTATTAATAAAGCTGTTTAAATTTCATATTTCCAAAAAATACTTAGAAACCTCAAATATTGATTCGTCAATCAGGGCAGGCAAACTAAAAACCGACGAAATATACTCGGATTGGTTACGCGTTTCTCTTACATTACGGAATGGACCTGCAAGCTCTGAAATAGCATTGAAGTCACTCAGGACAAGCATGAACTGAAATCGATGTCTTATTCTGTAAAAGCCCGAGCTTGTGTAAAAGACTGAATTGGTCTTCATTTGTTTTATGATGATATTAATAATAATTACCTTTGTTCTTTTCATTAAAAGTATCTTGATTGAAAGACAATAAATACCTGAAGTTATTATTTTTTTTAAAGTATGTCACTTCCCAGAGTCTTCAGTCTTATGTGAGACCTCAACTCAAACACGGAGCAAGTATGATTAATGAATACGATAATTTTTGGTCAAGATTTTATTGCTCTGTATCAGCGTCGAGGTAGTTCATATAAGAAGACGTATTACTCAATTTACAGGCAAGGACCTGTATAATGAGAAATATGTTTTAGGGGTTAACTATTTACCAAATCAATATTTTACATAAAAAATTAAGTCTTAAAAGAAATTGCAAGTGTAGTAGTAGTTAATTTATTATGCGGTGGCTTGGAGCATCCTTTCAATTTTTAGACAGGGGTTTTTTTTGACAAAAAGGTGTACTTCATTCCTAATTTGTGTGAAAAAAAATATGAATAAAATCTGTTGCAAATTGCCTAAGCTAAGTATTTTGGATAAGGATAAGTTGGGTTAAACCGTAATACACTAGCTACAAAAATTGTGGTTCTTCCGTTATACACATCATTTCCGGACACCGTAGATTCCGACATTTATTTTTATCTGCATCGGATGAAAATTATATTTATTACTGGGGAGAATTTCCATAAACTGGCAACATTGTATTTTTCATTATCTGTCCCCGAGTTGCTTACGGGCTAGGCGGGTGTATCAGTTTCTGTACTCTTCTGCAATATAATTGTGGCAATTTGTAAAATTTTAATACATGGTATATGTTTCTAAAATATTCTATTTTCATCTATATGAAGCAAATTTGTTGAAACATTTACCACATCGTCTTAAATATGCTGTGCCCAGAAATAAGTAATTTCCCTTCGCCTAAAATAATTACTTGTCACAAAACAAACCAAAACAATGAGACCGTCACCGAAGGCATTAAATTTAATAATTTTTATAAAAGCGTTATCATTACTTTTCCGGATGAAATAAAAGTTCCAAGTTCTTTGGAGGAAATCGTTTCCGAAGACTCTGATTCTTATAAGTTAAGCGCATGCCCTCTCACTGAATTTTTAGATAATGTGTTCATTGCGACTTTTGTCAAAAATGGAAATTTTTATTGTCTATCGGCTGACAGAAACTGCATAGTTAAAAACTGCGCAGCTATCACGCCAGACGGCGTACTCACCCTACATGTTTTAGAGTTCACTTACCAAACACTCGGACTTGAAGGAACGAAGCGTCCGCACAATTACTATGAGGTGAACGTAGACTTGAAAAACATCAAGAATATTGAGAGAGTCAAACAAGGCCTACGAAAATTGGGAACTTTTGATTTTCACATATGTTGGGATCCTATTTCAGAGAATATTTGTCCGTCAACTGTAGCAAGATATTTCCATAAAAAGAATATAGATGTAACACTCTGCTCTCTTAAAATTAAAAAGCTGTCACCGCAAATAACTCAAGTTCCATCTCTGGAAGATGTAGATATTGAAGAAATAGTTGAATGGGTTGGTATGTTGACCCACAATGCTAATTTAAAACCAGATGAGTCGTATATCAGCACATATGCAGAGCCTGAGTGCACCAATCCACTGGACACAAGTAGAATATCTCTACTTATTGTTAAAGGATTTTTAACATCTACGATAATCCTGGAACTGTGTAACAAGTTAACCGAATATGTTTCAAGCCGATCAATGAGTAACTACTGGGCCTGTCTCAGCATACAAAGTGAAGACACTCTGTGGCGATGGAACTTCAGCACTCCAAGAATGTTTCTACCTCATAACACTTCGGATAACATATTCTTAACAAAAGAGGGACACATAACTTATTCAATTGGCCAATTAAAATATTCATAAATAATTATTGCATTATTATTACCATTGTTGACTTAAATGACTAGTCATTCATGCAGTATTTTTTCCTCAAAGAAATGGACAAGATAAAGATTGTAGTCATTATTGATATACTAGCGACTACCACTACTATATGATATATTTATAAAAATACATTGTATTGTAATCACACAATATATTTTTGTCTTCTTGACAAGTTGTCAACCAACCTACAAGATTCTTTGAAAAGTTGATATTCATTTAATAAATAGCCTTTGTCAGTTGTTCCTGCGTTAGTTTAGTTGAACGTTTGCAAGAGAAATGCTATCTGTGACACATCTCACAAAAAAATCAATTTGCTTTATAATTAATAATTTTAAATTATTATTTATAACGAAGGAGGCAATGGCATAAACATAGTGTTAAATGATGTTTACCACCATTATCATTTTTTTATGGAAGGTGCCAAACGAGCAAGCCGTTCACCCTATATTGAATGGCCACCCCTAGACCCCTAGACCCTACACCCATAGGCATCAGCAACAAGCAAATGAGTTACAGATGCATTGCATAACTTTAATGAACAGACAATAAAAAGAAAAAAAATGTCAATCGATTCCCTTCCCTGTTATATCCTCTGCCAAGTCTTCCCTTTATAAAGGATGCGAAAGGAAAGAATACCTCTGGTACCTCTTATGAAACAAACTGCAGTATACTCTTTGACTATGCAACAGATGATGCTGTTGCAGGCTCTACCATTGTTTATTTCAACTAGTATTGGACGTAAGCATCCACATTGATCATAACAAAGATTGGTCTCCTGCTGCCCTCATCCAGTGGACACCTGACAAGATCTTGTGGTTGCCTATCAACGAGATGTTGACCTGTACGTGGCCGCCATTATATGTCCTACCCATTGCCTGTCAATTGCCCTGGTTCTGCTGTGACTCACATAAATCCTGATACAATCTCACGGAAACTTTGAGTATTGACCTTAGCTGTATGTAAATCAAATTCGGTCATTTACCTGTCGAAGTGTTGTGGAAGTGTCCAAATGTAATTTTTAAGTCTAACAAACATCCAAATTTGATTTGCAATATGCTTGAATCGACTTAACTTCAGGGTAAAAGCAGAATAATAAAATAATAATAGTTACAGGATATCTGCTTTGAGAGGTTTTTCTGTCATGACAATCTTTACAGGTTTACTTAAAAACATGAAAGTTACTAATTTCCCTCATGCCATGTATTTCTCTTCCTTTCTCACCTTCCCCAGGAGTTTTTATTTAAAAACTGCTACAAAGCATATAACCCGAATAATATAAAACCAAAACTCAACTGGCGCTGGTCTGTGACATAGTGGAGTAGGCAATAATTATGGTCTAATTTGCCTGATAGAAGACTAATGTTTGACTTGCTTGTTTTGAGTGAAATCGTCAATTTTGATTCTTCCCTGGAGTGTCATAGGGAGTATTGGTTTCTTAAACTACCCATAGACATCTGCAACAAGCAAACAAGTTGCCGATGTGTTGATCTACCTTTAAAGGACAGAGGGTTATAGACAAGAAAAATGACATTTCCTTCTTCTATTCATCACCTTCCCCCTCCAATCTTCTTCCCATCCTAACCTGTGTAGGTGCCTCCCGCACCTCACTCATCTGATAAATGCCAGAAGTATAAAATACTGCTTCACGCCTGTCTTCGGTGAGGTCTTGGTATTTCACTGGTCGAGCCGGCACGTTACCGCTATAGATGTTACACACACACTGTTAAATTCTTTTTTTATAGTTTTCTATCTCTGCTAGACATACTTTCTCCTACATAAAACTAGTCTAGTTAATTTAAATAATTAATAATCAATTCTAGTTATAAATATTTATTATTAAAAAAAAAAACAAAACAATCATACATTTTACACATCAAAGTTCCCTACACCCCAAGGAAGGATAACAAACCGCTAGTTTTTCACAATGGCAGGCTTTTAGGAATGCACAAATCTATTTTAGCATGAGGTGAATAACCTAAAAGAATATTCATTCATAGTAACAGGTTAAATACCAATTCTAGTCGTGATAGTGTGGTCCAAATACTAAATATTGATAAAAAAAATTGCCATAATTTATTTATTTGCCAAATTATATTTGGACCAACTTATTCCAAGGGACCTAATATAGGATTACAACTTAAGACTTGGCCAGGCCGATCACACCGCAGGCGATGCGAGCGCCAGCGTTGCCGGTGGACTTGCTGAGCTCGTGACCTCCAATTCCAAGGTCGTCGGGGTCGGCGTGCACCACCAGAGTACGACCGATGATGCTGTTGGGCCCCGCCAGGGAGATCTGGGAGTCTTGGATGCACACCTGCAATAAATACCTCGATAGATTAGGCTATTACAGTAATCTAAATAGGACCTTTGTAATATTGAACACAATTATTTACAATTACCCGGTTATATATACATAAAATTTAGACATTGTACACTTTACTAACATATTTAAAACTTCTTAGTCAATTGTCAATCTTTGTATAGAAGTACTAGTGATAGGTGGCTGCGCCCGTTTCGGAATATATACGGAACATCGTCTTTTATATATGTAGATATGCACCCGTAAAAACCAAAACGTATCCCACGGGAACCGTACATTTATCCGGGATAAAAAATAACCTATGTGCTATTCCAGATTATAATCTATACCTGTACCAAATTTAATCCAGATCCGTTCAGCCGTTTTTGAGTGAAAGAGTAACAAACATCCATACATCCACACATACAAACATTCACAATTATAATATTATACCGTTGAAGTAGCTAGATTATTAGATTTTTTCACAAAAGTATCCTATGTTACTTCTAGTACCTCCAAGAATATGTGTACAAAGTTTCATGATGATCGGTTGAGTAGTTTTCGCGTGAAAGTGTAACAAACATACTTACATTCACATTTATAATATTAGTAGGGATTGTTTTTTGAGCATACAAAATATATTTTTTGCGACTGACATAAGGGTAATGTTTCATGTATGTCCATTCCCAACGGAACTACAACTAACTTCCTGTAGCTTAAACAACTTGACCGAGTTCCTTCGGGTTGTCTTCCATTGGTATCTCGTATATTTCGATTTGCCAGTCGGACTCATTGGATTTTTAAATTAATTATTACTTATTCTCAATATGACCACTTGTGCATTATTCAACTTCCCCTTTGTACTATATTATGCCTGTACTCTGAATACAGAGTATATATACTATAATTGAAAAGTAGGCAAGGGTTCTGAGCTGTGGGAGTTTTATTTGAAGACAAGTAGACACCTTGGTGACGCATTTGGTCACTCACTTGGTAGTTCGTAATGCAACCGATGACAAGGGGGGACGTAGCACACTTATACAGGTATCTAAAAACAACTTTAGTTTCTTGCAAATTGAGATGGAATTTTTGTAAATAAACAAATAAAATATTTGGAATTCTAGCGTAAAATGGTGTACTACCCTTTGTTTACAAAATTTCTATTTTAATTCGCAATAAGCTATGCTCACCGTAGTGACCCCGCCATCGGCGGTGGCCTCGATGTTGCCCAGGTCGCCGACGTGGCGCACGGTGGCGGTGGGAGCACCGTGCTCCTGCTTGTTGGGGTTGAAGTGAGCGCCGGCGGACGTGCACCCGTTCGTGTTGTCGCCGAATTCGTGCACGTGGAAACCGTGCTTGCCCTGGTAAATAAATACAAACTCACTAAAAAATATATAAATATTGAAAGTTCCCTTTCATAGCTCATAGAGGTAAACACGGATGTACGATTTTTATTTGGCACAATACGGTTTATGTATTGGGGACCAAGCACTTTATTCTCCAGTTTTAAATAAACTTTAACAGGAAAATAACGACCATGCATGCTGCTTACTATTGTTTATATTATAGTAGACATATCTTGTAGTTTCAATTTTGCTGAAATGATTTCATCTCTACTATTTTCATATTGAATTCGATTTTTCTAAATCGTAGCTACAATTTTTAATTTTGAAGCGCCAATAGCCATATGATTTGGTACGGACTGCCAATCATAAGGTTGTGGGTTCGCATCCGCCAGTCGGTGGATATATTTATATTGTCGTGAACCATATCCTAGCGCAAACTTTTTCAACTTAGTTGGAATGGTTAAACGAAATATTGGTAAATTATTATAACCACACAGTCCTAAATTTAGAACATTCAAGTTGGCAAACGGACTACATGAAAACTCTGTAACTTTGTGAAATTTAACAACTTAACAAGTTAAGTTTATGTTCCAATATATAACGTTACAGATAGTATTGTCAATAAAGTACTTGCTACTTGAGACTAACTAAAAAAATGTACATTAATAACGAATATCGACTGAAACCACGATAATACCCCGACCTGCACTGAGTTCTAAACTCTTTATATGAAGAACAGTTAAAGGACCAAGGCGAGAAATAAGGCGGAAGAGGGGAGGTGAAGGGACAACCGCGGGGGACGTCGCATTAAGGTAAGCATGAATTACCAAAGAGCAACAATCATTGGACTGGACAGCATTCATTCATTCGTATCCCAGTTACTTTGGATGTTAATACAACCAATATCTTTTAATATAAATGGCAACTGCTGTACAATATTGTTTTCGACCATGTCGTCGGTCGATTGTTTTGTATCGCGCCTCACTCCGGGTCGCGTGACCTTGTTTGATAATTAATCGATTTCGTAACGTAACGATTACATTATTACACGTTACTATGTTCCATGTTGTTCTGTAGACATGACTCAACTGTTAACATTATAAAAATTACTAGATAATTATGGCGGAAATATTAGCGTTCCGCGGCCGACGAGTGGCTAAGGCGACTCTGTCACGTTCGAAATTTACATTTTAATTTACTCCGGTACTGTACATCTCCTTTTAATGGGAGTAAGCAGGAATAACCCTCTCCAATCCCTCCCCCAAAAACCTGTTCCCTACATATAAAACGTTTAGCAACGTTTCACTTCCAACCCGTTTTGATGTTATCGGCCAAACGTTATGTTAAAACTGTTATAGTAGCTTATAAATTACTTTTTTAAAAGGGCCTTGCTGTTCCACCTGGTCAAAATCACAATAATTTTCAGTCTTGAGTAATAAATGATTTACACTAGGATGGCACAATCTCACGTCCAACTAAAATATAGTCTTGCCTCAAAGATTTCCAAAACATGATAAAAATTCTACCATAGCATGCGTGCACTCAGTCCCAACTAAACTATATTAACGGAAAAACAACATGTTATGCTCATACTTAGTATATGATAGTAATCAATTGTATATAGTGCATTTGACTTGTTTATATAAAAGGTATACACCATAATTATAACATTTTATTTAACTTTAAATTATACTGACCTTTGACAACCCTGACACCTCCCCTGTCACAACAACCGGAGCTTTGTCATTCTGGAAAATATATAAAAAATCAAACATGAATTATTTAAAAAAATATCCATAGAGTAAAAATAATATTCCTTGTAGAAAGATACCACACACAGAAACTTTGTCTATGACTTCCCTCCCCCATCTGCAGACCAAAGACAAAATTTCTGATGGACCATAAACTTTATTACATAACATATGTTAAAAGGAAAATCACTATCACAGTTTTAAGAACAGATGAATCATTTATAATCATGCTTGGTAGGGTATCTCTTGAATTGCTATTTCAATAGACGAGCTGTATAAATATACCTATAGTACCATACCACTTTTTAGCTGCTGTGAAGTAACTTATTGTTTGCATGTTTTAAAGTTACGACCAGATGTGACCTGGCAATGTTCATGGGACATTGAATAGTTCTCTTTTATAAGGGGGCAAATCGGCAGTGAGTTGCCTTATGAGAAGTGATCACCTACACCTATGAACATCTGCAAGTTTAAGGAAGGAGTGGTAGTGGATTTCTTCTTGAAAGTTAAATTGGTTTTAAAATACCACTGGAGACAATCATTCCACAGTGACAGGCAGACAGTTACAAAGCAAAAAACTGCAAAGTAGTCAAATGCATGGAAAGCCAAGCTTCAATGTATGGTGGAGCGTATTTGAAAGAAATACACAAATTTATTGTCACTCTAAGAGAAAAAATACATGACAAAAGGTAGACAGCTCAGTGTATGCAAGGACAGACTAAACCATTCTTTCGCTGGTTCCTTTGAACTCACCTGAATTGTTACACATAATTTAATATAATATTTAAAGCTCTGTCATGTTGAGCAATGACAAAATTCAGGAAAACTTATTATTGACGATGACACTCCAGTATTGTGACCATTTTAATTTTTAGTGTTATTATTTTGGGGTTATTCCCTACCTTACACTTAATATACATACTTGAATTTCAGTTGTCTCATTGTAAATTACCAACTTATACAAGTTATAATGTATGCAAGTGTTACACAATAGGTAGCAATTGCATTTTTATACTGGCGAAATCATAAATACAATTAGAGTCAACTAAAAGGAAACCGGCAGACGAACAATATGCATGCGGTTTTATCTAGAATATACAGATTGATAAGTCAATAAAAATGACAATCATAGAAAAAAAACAATGTTATAAATCATGGACCAGCGCACCTAAAGTTGTTCTTTTCAAGGTCTTACGATGACTAGTGCCATTTTAAAATAAGAGTAAGGTATACATACCTCTTGAGTGAAGAATACAGTGCCGCTAACATCTCCATTCAAAACGCATACCGCTTTTGCTGGCATTTTAGATATAAGCAATGACAAAAGATTAATTAATACACCAATTCAGCAAATTACTAAATTTTTCAGTAACTTTCAATGAATTTACAGAAAAATCTTCCAGTGTAACTCCTGCTACAACTTTATGCGCAATAATGAATAGAATAATGTACTGTAATGTATAACGTAATGGCAAAAGTAAAGTCAATGTCAATGAGATAAGAATAATAATATAGTATAGGTAGATTAGTAGGATTGGGTAGATTTCTAGAATTTTTGTGACGTTTGGATTGAAGCTGCCAGTTTAGTGTAGTGTAATCTTTTTTAAAGCGTAACAAACAAACTCATATTTGCAAATAATATTATTATAGTAAGGATTTATTTTTTCTTGTCATTTACTGTTTAAATAACAAGTCTTGAACATGCTTCCTCTGCCTCTGCCCCTCAGCGTTCTTTTTTATTTTGTTCTATGCACATACTCTTTGCCATGTATAAATATAAAACAAAAAAATATACGTATATATTCTCTTTGGTAATTGGTCATTATACAAGTTATTAAAATACTGCGGTTATTAAAAGGTGAAGTATTCCTTTATTTGCAACAATTTCGTTGTATATATAGAATTAGTATACTTATAACCAATTTTACGATCACTGAAAACCTTTAAACGTTATCGCTTTTTACATAACCTGCAACCTGGAACTCAAAACAATTGAATGAAAAAATAGCATTTCTTTCGAAAATTCGAGACTCCTTGTATGTCACACATATTTTCATGCACGCGTCTCAATTTACCTGAAGTGTATTAAAATTTATTGATTGCAAGGTAATATTTAGTAGGTAACCGAGAATATTTTTACTTGAAAGTCTGAAAAGTTCCTCATTTTTTTGTGTCACTGTGTTTCTAGTCAACAATTTAAGAACTAAATATAAGCATAATAATTGCCAACCTTCGATAGGAGATGGCGCTAAAAGAAGACAACATTAAGTCGACGTGCGAGTGGCTTAATGGTCGTATTATCAACCTTCTAAGTCACGGATGCTGGGTTCGATTCCTGCCCGAGACAGATATGAGTGGATGGATGGGTGGTGCATGGGTGAGTTTTATCTATTTTACGGGAGAAAAAAAAGGTCATTTCGTTTTTTTCCATCCAAAGACTGGATTGTGAGCCACCCTCATTTGAGCACCCAGAATGTAGGTTGGTTGTTGCAGTCTAATTACCATGGTACTTGGTTGTGAACAATACATGATTATATATTAATTAGATGATATAATAAAAACTATCAGATATTTTTCTACAATTTTTTTATTACTTTACTGTACTGTACA
Source organism: Papilio elwesi (assembly GCA_029849275.1). Classification (NCBI taxonomy): domain Eukaryota; kingdom Metazoa; phylum Arthropoda; class Insecta; order Lepidoptera; family Papilionidae; genus Papilio; species Papilio elwesi. Next base: position 11,280,323 of record CM056697.1, read on the forward strand.
GCAATGATATAATATTAAAATATAGCAGATATGTTATTAGCGGGCTAAAGCGAAGCGAAGACTCAAGAATATCCTGCTTGGGACATTTTATTATTGCTGTATTTATAAAATATTTACTATTTTTTTGTATGATTTGTGTGTTTGGTGATGTATGTTTAAATATCACCCTCAATATGTGTCTTTCACCCCAAAATGTTATATAACAATGAATCTGAAATGTTATATAAAATGTTTTGGTAATGTTGATGATTTAATTGATGTGATAATATATAATAACAACATTGTTATTAGCCTATTTGGCCTGATCTCAAGTGATATTGGTGGTAGGTTTCCATTACACCATCTATCATGACTATACCTATATTAAGCAATAGTAATAGGTGCAAACAATATTTCAAAGTAAATATAGAGTGAATGAACAATCAAACAAATATAAATTGTTTTATTCCCTACCTACATATTTTTCTACGTACAAAGCTCACAAAGCACTCATATTTTTTATGTAAGTCACAAATTAGCAATTAAGTTATGCAATATTAAATTATTGCTATCACCCACAGTGTTGCAGATATTTTGCTGGCTATTAAGAAGACCAGAGGAAGAAGATAAAAAGAAACCTGGCTTGCCAGTTGGAGATAAATAAGTTATGATGCAGCATGCAGACAACTTCTGAGAAGGCCAGAAGGTGGTAGAAAGGGAGATTTTCCTTACAAGCTTTTATCGGTCTAACTGTATATTGAAGGAACTTAAGTGATCACTCGAAACCTTCACAAGGTGTGAATTAATGCCAGATTTACAATACCAAAATGACTCAAGGAAGACTGAGAATAAAATACAGGGCTTAGTCAGTAGTGAGACTGTAGCTTGTGACCCAGAGGGGTGGAGATTACGGATTTCCTGATATATGTTCCTATTACCAGTTTGAAGAAAGTATGTAATAGGAAATCAATAACATTAATTGTTTAAATAAAGTTCCACTGTCATGGAGATGGACAGTATAGGTAATAACTATATTATATATTAATATATGTATATATATATATATATATATATGTATATATATGTATATATAAAATTTGTATTTATTTTCCAGTTAGCAAGATGTATGAGAATGCTGCCAAGAATGCAGACATTTGTAAGGTAACTACCGATTGAAATATATCCTAATAATTAATAGAGGCTTTGTATTATTTAAAAACTATTCAACTTAAACTCGTATAAGTAATTTTAATTTATTGAAACAAAACCAATAAAAAGTTTTTGTACCATAATAAGTACCGATTACTAACAGTATAGGTAAATGATTGTAAGAGTAGGTTAAAATTATCACACAGTTTTAAATAATTGTGATTTGTTACAGGTATGTCCTTTGTGCAGCAATCGTATTAGATTTTTTTACTTGGCCATGAATGAAAAGATATTAATGTGTGAAAATATCAAATGTGAATTTCCATTTGGCTACAAAGATTTCAAAATTATAAAAGAAGAAGATGAAATAGGCTTTGAAATGAGCCAAGGGTCCTACTCAAATTCAACATCTCTCAGAAGTTGGATGGATGTCGATAGAATTAGTTATGATTCAGAAAATTGTCCCAATGACGTTAAGTGTTACAATGGCTTCCATGAGGGAAGTAATATTCAGAATATAGAAGAGAAAATTGCCAGCGAAAAGCAAATGCTGAAAAATTTAAATGACTTGAAGGGACTTTCAAAGAAATTTAATGAAATAGAAGATTCTAATGAAATAATAAAAAATAAGAGGTTTATTAAGAAATTGATGAAGTTACAAGACCTGTCCGGCGTGAAGCTTGTGAAACAAGAAGAGATGGATGTTATAAGGCGAGATAGGCCAGGATATAAGGGCGATGAATTGAAAATCGATATTGACACAAGCAGTAGTAGCTTGTGTGCAATAAAAATAGAGATTACACAGAAAAAGATAACACAACAGCACCAAATGTAACGTAAACTGAATTACTAAAAACTCCTAATGTGGGAGACTTTCTAATACTAGTGCATTGACACAAGTCGAAGAAAATGTACCGCTTAGTGCAAATGTATGAGTGTTTCTATGTACTGTGATTTTGTTATATATTTAGTAGTGGGGGTATTTTGTACTTTGGAATATCTAACATTTATAATATTGGTTATTTGTCAAGCCAATGGAAGTCAGCTCTGGATATTTTTTTGAGTTGGCAAAAACTTTATAATGGCATCTGTCTCATAAATTATTTAAACCCTTATACCCTTTATTTCGACTGTGAACCAACCAGGTTTCTGTATGCTAACAAAAAAGAAAAAAAAGGCTAGGCTAGGCGATTTTAATAGCGAATTTTTATTTAGAATTCATAATTATTTATATTTATGATTTTGGCGCTCCCTGAAACTGGCGCCCCAGATCGGGGCTGATGGAAGTGTCTATGGTGCTGTATATTGTAATGTCAAAGATGTTAAATACCTCCAGATATCTAATGGGCTTGTCAAAAGTGAAGCCACTCTAGTTAGTAGTTGGGAGCTAGTTTTCGCAATTCCACGACCAGCGTGTATTTCGTGCGTAGGCTTGGATCACTAGTCAGGTCCCAGAAGAACTCGAGCAACCCTTTAATATTGCTTGATCTCCGGAAGTGATCCCTGCTAGCCGAGATATTTAACCGTGTAATCAGACAACGCGGGGCAATGCAGTAAGACTGCGTCTTCTATGCTCGCTCTACATAGAGGACTAAAAACCACTTATAAGTCTTAAAATCACGCGGTACAAATTAAAGTATCCGTGTGTATGTCTGTATGCCTGTGACCTTTTACGTGGGTTTAGAATGCATTTTTTTCGTTTTTTTTTAAAATAAAAACCTTCATGCCTAGGTTGTGGTTTATTATATATATACTTGTGAAGTGAGGCTGTTTTTACTGGAAGAGACAATCGGTAAGTCATTAGTTGCATTTAATCCATTTCTTGTTGGATTTTATATGCCATGAAAATGACATACTAATATTTTTGTAATAAACATATTTGCATTTTTTAGCAAAGAAAAATTAACGCTTTCCCGAATTTTGCGAAGCTTACAGCTGGTATTGGCTTCCGCTCTCCCCACTGGACATCTAGTAAAGGACCACTGGTGTAAAACAATCATCGGAAATATTTTCAAAAGTAAAGTAGAAAATTGAGTTTAGATTTCAACGTTACGTTTGTACGGATCACAGTATCTGGAGGTTTTTCATTTATGTATTGTGTTTACAATAAAAAAAGAAAAAAAAGTGTATTTCTTTTGTTACATTTGAAGATTGAAGGCACAATGTAAGTTTATAGATCCCTGAATAATTCTGAATCATTATAGCATTTGAACATGAATAATAACCCGTTGTCCTAGGTGAACGACGCAATGCGACGCGACGGGATAGTATGCGACCAATACATAACGCGCGACTGTTAATGGAAGCAGTGTAGACCACAAATACCTACGACTAGACCTCGTTTCATAGCAAGATGTGATTGTTGTAAACAAACGTCATTAAACATACATGGCGGCAATTACACTTTATAATTTCATTGGAAATGTAATTTTGTGGAAATCGTGAAGTGAAATTGTGTAATATTATTACACAATTATAGGTATAAGGAAATATGAGAAAAAGTCGTTTTTCGAAAATATTTTTGGAATTTACGATTTTCCTGTACAAATATTTGTTTACAAAAATCACATCTTCCTGTGAAACAAGGTGTCATTACTAACAACAGTTTCTTAACCTCGTCTATGAAAATATTTGCCGTCTTTATTTCTACCCACGGAACATTTTACTATAGAATTTTAGGCAATAGTATCCGCCACACCTTTCAACTCCATTGTCACAACCTTGGTTTTCATATTTGTGTTCTGAAGTAGTTTTTTTCATAGGATTTGAGGGCAAACGCCTTATATTAAGTGACCACAGACGCCAGTGAACATAACCACGCCAGGAGATCTATACATGCATAGCCGGCTTAGAAAGGAGTACGCTGTCTTTGAAGGATTCTATAAGTCGTATTAGGTTGGTGAGTTCTGAGGTCAGATCATTCCACTACACGATTGTACATTAGATACGCAGTAACGTAATAAGTTGTGCCGTTTTATATAGTTATCGTAGGTGACTTATTGAAGAGCGAAGACCAGGTATCTGCACCACACGATGTGAAGAGTTTGAAGTTGATTTCCTGGAACTGCCTTCGATGTGCCGGTCTTTTTACGATTGTTTAGTTTCTAAGGGCAAGGATAATAAATCGTATTGTTAACACTGTATTTACATTTCATTGGATATAAAAAAAACCAAATGCTTGTTTTATGTCCACTTCATTACCTGTATTGATTACAATCAGAAGGTTATATGTAGTTCTGTATCAATAAAATAGAGTCAAATTATTTGTAATTGGTAAACTGATTTGTTTAAAAAGTGGTAGAGCCCGCAACAATGACACTTGCACGAATGGAGCGGTTCGACCGGTGAAATACCACGACCTCACAGAAGACAGGTGCGAAGTAGAAGTATGGTTCTGCGTTTTGCCTGTTGAGTGAGGTGCAGGAAGCCCAATTTCAGTCTTCTTTTCTTATCATTTTCTCTCAAGGATATTATTGAAATGGCAGGACGGGGAAGGGATAAACGGAGAAAGGGAAATATCTTTTTCTAGTCATTTAAAGGTTGGCAACGTATCTGCTACTGCAACAACAGAAGTCCATCCCGGCCACCAACAGTAGTAGGCATAGAAATGAAATCGAACGTCTTTTTAGCTGAATTAGGTAACAGCGATTAAAGTATCGCCTTTTCTTGAATATTATTTGGTATATAAATGAGGGAGACCTGTCATTGTGTGAAGATATCGTCATTTGTCGCACGGGTAGTTTCTCTATACAAACTTTCGTCCCAATGGCGCCAACTGTCAATCGACTGATGCCAAAAGCGCTAAGGTATTAAACATAAGGAATTTAATAAAGTCTAAGTTTTCTTCTTAAAATTTCTAATTTTCTGCGCACCTTTATCCAGACAATAACAATACACAAAAAAAAGGATTAGCGAAATCGGCCCACACGTTCACGTTTGATGTATTTATCCCACATCATATTAACGGCGTTATAATATTCGATCCCGTAGGTCTCGGGTTCGTTTGTAAGTCTGAGTAAAATTTGTGTTATGTCTTCAATTCTATCCAAACGTCATGTGCACCATGCCATAAAGAAAATACTATATTAAAATGATTTCAGTTTTAAATAATATTCGACGCATTTCGAAGTGAATTAAGATTCGGTTTAGAAAGGCGTGTGTCTTGGCAAGTGAGTTAGACGCTAGCGCAACTCAGACGGGAATATATACGGAGGCGCCCATCATAACTTTACTTACTTTCATCCGGCGTTCACTCCGAGAGGACCACAGGACCGGACATATATTCGATATTAGATTACATACTATCTTAAGGTAAGATTTTTTAGTTAATTTATTACAATTAGCTGTGTAAATGTCAGTTGTAAATTTTGAACTTGTGAGCTGCCCAATTCTGACAGGGCATGGTGCTATAAACTTGTAATTATTTTAAAAAAAAGTAATACAAAACTTTGATACAATACAATTTTTTTACTTGCAATTTAAATAGTCTAAAATTACTTTAATTGATATAGACAATACGTGAAAATCAATATGATTGTCAGCAGGAAATATGTCTGTATGTGTGTCTGTCTCACTATGTGAACTGATTATTTACAGATGGTGTCTAGGTTGGTGCTTCTCGTGTTATTGTTGGGCGGCGCACGCGGCGGTGGAGTTACTAACGATGGCGGTGAGTTTGCATGCAATTGGAAATATACTACACTTTGTATCATGGCGAGATAGAATTATTGTAAACAAACAAACGTCACTTATCATACCATTACACTTTTTATAATTTCATAGTAAATATATGTAATTTTATGGAAATCGTGACATAAAGTGATGTGAAATCGTGTAATATCGTTAGTTAATGTCATAGGGTAATGTAAGAGAAACGGTTTTTGTTCGAAAATATTTTGGAATTTACGAATTTTCACGTAAAACTCATTGTTTACAAAAATTCCATCTTATTGCGAAACAAAGTATACGTCAAAACAGAGGAAATGTCCTCTAGTATTGCAGATCATGGGCCGTCCATGATCTGCAATACTTATTACCCCCTTATGCTATAAGAAAAACTCGTCTCCTGTTATTTTTTTTTATTTTGACCAAGTTCTGAAAAATGATAATCCAATAGTTAACTAACGCTCGATCTCCCGACACTCGGGATAATTATTTTCCTATGGGAGAATGCTTAAGATCAAGTGGTTGTCCAGGCGTTAACCAAAGCCATTAAGAAATCTGGCGAAAAGTAGAGAGACTTATGAGGCGACTGGATGCTGAGCCCCCCGTCGTTTTCTTCGAGTAGTCGGGCTTAAGACTTTGTAAGGCACTTTTACCCGCCCAGTACGCCAGTGAGAATTTGAGGAGCAAGAGAGTGACGTGGTATGGGCATGTTATGGGGAGGGATGAAGGACATATAGAGAAAGTAATGAGAATGAAATTGGATGGTTACAATAGTAGAGGAAGGCTGAAGAAAGTATGGATGGATTGTGTGAAAGACGATATGTGTGAGAAGGGTGTGAAAGTGATAATAGACTTTAGGTTACACTCTGGCACAGGGTTTTGAAAATGATTTTGCGACATATTAGAAGTATGCTTTCCATTTCATCCCTACTTAATATGTGATGGTGAATGCAAGTTTGTGTGTTACGCTTTCACGCGAATACTACTCAACCGATCATCATGAAACTTTGTACACATATTCTTGGAGGTATTATAAGTAACATAGGATACTATTTATAAAAAAAATACGAAAAATAAAAAAAATGTTTGTTAAAAGTCTAAAAATCATTTACCTCAACGCCATCTAGCAGTCCAGTAATGAAGTTCCAACCCTGAGTACTTTAATACCGTTGCACTGTATTATTGACGGGCTCGTCAATATCCAATCCACTTGGTTATAGTTTCAGCTGTTTGGGATTTCTCTATATTTATACCATATAAAAGGGGATGTATGTATGTCCCCTGTAGACCTAAATTTACAGGGATTGTCCAGATTGGCACAGCAGGTGTTTCTGTGATTGGTAGCGATCGGATCAACATAATTAGTGGTACCCGGGCGAAGCCGGGGCGGGTCACTAGTATAGTAAATAAAACAAATATTATGTCTTGTGAATGTCATTTAATATTGACAAGTAATCATTTTCCTGCTTCCATATCTGTTAGTGAAAGTAAAGGTGCAAGATTATTTGCATGCTTTTGTAATATAGATTGAATCTGTAATTTTTACGATGTTTGTTATTTAAAGCGATGACAGTGTGCGATCAATGGACGCGCAAAAAACTTGCGAGCGTGTGCGATTTGAAACTAATTGACGGTGATTTGGTAACTGTGCTGGAAGAATTTCAACTGTCACATCCGTTACCAGGGTTGACTCTTAACAGATTATGAACGATACAAAAAAAAACGCTCCAATAAATTATTTATTAAGTGTAGTGGGACAATTTAAGTCTAAATAGCTTTCATGACATAGTAAACAGTAAATCCATTGGCGTGTTAATGACAAGTATAGATGTTATTTATTGTACGTTCCCGCCGCAGCTAAAATGGCTTAGGGACACTACCACTAGGTCTCCCAAACTGATACAACCTAAGATTGTCTAAGAAAAAAGTACCTCTTCATAAGGTAAACGAAATGAGAGTCTGGGAATGGGAGTCTGCGACATTACACTCTTAAGAAGAAACGCAGAAGAATAAATAAATTCGTTTTACATTTACTTTACATCTGTATTCCGTGGTGTCGAGGTTTCCCGGCCGTGAAGTTTCATGCACCAGCTACGACCACAGAGCAATTGCGCTCTCCCACTGCTCCGTGGTTGTAATTTTAGAACAAGGAAATATGAAATTAAGTGGTACTCGTGGTGTGGCAGCCCTAATTAGAATCTTGCGAGTAATCGAAAGTTGAGAGAAACAATTTTAGTGTCCACACGTACATATATCGTCAGCTTTCTCGCTCGAAGTAACGCCTGCGGAGAGTTTGCAGAAACTTGTTTTATTTACATACATTTAGACATAGCTTATATGTGAATAAAGTCGATTACATAACGCCGGTATTGATCTGGTTTCATTATGACTGACTAAAATTATTTTACTATTTTAGCTATTTAAAAAAAACTTCCACGGTTTTTTGAAATACAAATAAGATAATAATATTTTATTGCTTCACTTCCTTCCATAAATATAAAAGAAATTTTGTATCTGTGTAATGCGTCGCGCCATAAACAATGTTAATTTAGTTCTTTGTTCAACAAAGTTCAAAATCTGTTGCAGTTTTTCGTATTTTCGAAACCGAAAAAGACGAAAAATCCCTTTCTATATGTGCCCTGTATATTTTATACAGCACACTGCATCTGGAATCTGTTAAATTCGAATATTATATTTCCGTATGTCGTAAAGTCGCGTAATAAAGACGTAACAATCACATTTCCTGCTTGAGATATATTCTCTACTTTTCAATTTTATAAACTACGCAAGCATGATAACAAATATTCTTTCACAGATCTTTCAAAATACTGGGAGAAGGATTTCAAGGAATTGGGCCATTTGTATGGGAAAACATCAGATAAAGATTTGTATGGAGTTACGTTACCACCTGCCATGACATACAATGTAGCAACAACAAGAAAGGAAATCGTTCTAGAGGACACCGGACAGTTCGAAGTCAACGACTTCGACACGGCCAGTTCAACATATAACCAGTTAAACTACAAGCAAGCGTTGAAACCAGAACAAACTGTCAATTACTTCAGTTATTCAGAATCCAATGCAATCAATCAAAACATTGATCAGAAAACTAAGAAATACTTGAACCCCATACCGCAGTGGGGAAAACCAAATATTGACCTCTCTTCGAAAGTAAATATAGGTTTCAAGCCTTACTTCAGCGGTACAAATGGAGAAAATGATTCTACAAGTATACAACACATTTTAAGCACTGAACGAAATGAAATCGTAGGTGCAGGTGAAGTGGTCGCAGAAGATAACAGAATATACAGCAGAAATAAAGCAAGAAGTAAAGTGAGACAGTTCACTGGCAACACATTTAACTCCCGGACTAAATGCCGTTCGAGAATTTGTAGGAAGAAATCCAAAAATTCGAATATAATTTATTCAAGACCTGTTAAGATCAAAAGAATTATTTTATACTAAATATTATTTGGTTAGCTTTAACTTATTTAGAGTAAGTATTTATTGTGTGAATTTTTTGATTCATTTGTAATATCTACTGATATATTTTTTATTCATTTTTGTTTTATTCTGTACACTCCCTTAAATAATATTTTCAATGATAACATCTAACATATTTTGTAACCCACGATTACATAGCTCATATGATTTATCGTCACCATAGACAAGAACAAAGAAATCAATATATTACAATACCAACAAAAAAACATTAAAAATTTCTTACTTTTTTTTCTTATTTTTCTACTAGATAAAGATCCTTTTTTTTATATAGGTCGAAGCTGAGCTTAAGTGCTGCCACATTCGAGTCCTTCATGAAGCAATAAAAATTGAAGGTTTACGAACGTTAGTCAACATATAAGTTAGGACCGCAATGTCGACGTTTGCTAGAAAACTTTTCGTCTTAAATATCTGATGTTTGAAATAAAACAAATAAAGTGTGATTTACTTAAGTATTACTTTTAATAAATAACACATACTTACATAAATGCAACTTAAAGCTAATTGTTTTCGTCAAAATTTTACGAAACGAAAATTAAGGAAAAACATTTTGTTGCATTATCACTCACGGCTTTTATGTTGGCCGCACCGCACCTCCATTCACTTTAAGCATTAACTATGAATTCGCGACCCTAACTTTCTTACAAAGATACAGCCTACTTTATTCTAAATTTAATAATTGTAGGTTATTATCTAGTAAATGAACACTATTATGCGTCCTCAGTGTTCAAATCTTAGATAATTTAATTTTTAATCTTTACGTTTGTCTATGGTACAGAATCTTGTCTATGGTATGTCAAAGTTTATGTACCACAGATGCTCTTAAATTTAGGATAAACTAGGTAAGTCCATAATCACATCTTGCACGTCATATTTTATAAAAAGAATTAAGAAATATAAAATAAATATAGAAAAGTAGTCAAAGAAATAAAACTTTTAACATGTATGAATAAGAATGAAGTGTTAGTTATGTTTTAGTAAATAAAGTTAGGATTGGTGTCACTTTGCTTGCCGCGGACTGCGACAGGGTTGTTCAGGGCCCTGGTCTTCTTCTTATCCTCTATGCTGTGCAGCAGGAAGGGAGGTGCGTTGGATCGTCTCTGTTGTCTGTGGTCCAGTTCGCGAGTCAGCTCCTCTACGAACTGCCCGCCCGTCTGCCTGGAGGAAACCAACGGTTTATACGATGTCGAATACAGTCCCATGTGACTATGTTTGAATGTCATACAACGAAGGCACGAATAAATTGTAATACCTAATAGTGGTCTATAGATTTCATGACTAACACAAAATTGTAGCCGTGTATATATTTATAATGTCTGCGGCAGATTTGAACACTGGGCAAGGTGACTGGATGCTTAACATCCGCTTATTTCATTTTTTTACCCTTTACTACATAAGGCAGGATATATCATACTTTTTTGAGCATTGCGGATGTTTTTGAGGTGCCATAATTTTCAAGTAATTCTGTGTTTTGCTGATTGATGAGGTGCTGGAGCCCTAATTTCGGTTCTTCCTCTTCCTTTTCTAATAAGGAAAGGGAGGGAAGAAAAAGAGGATATGACGGGGGACGGGTCCATCCCATGCCATCCCAAAGTGATGTGAGCGCTACCCAAAGGCTCCTTTGGGTAGCGCTCACTTCACTTAGGGTAAACCGTTTGCTCGTTATTTAGATTCTGGATAGTATCAAGATTCCGTGTGATACTATGTAGGTGGGTTATCTGCGAGGCGTACCGCTCAGTGCCGCGGCCGCTCTCCACGTCGTCCTCAGCGCCCACGTACATGGAGTAGCCGCGCCGCGTCAGCTCCTCGTCCGGCACCAGCGTCGGGTTGTTGAACGCGTAGTTCTTGTCCTGATTCATTTTCAGCTTTCTGAAACATACGCTTATGCGTGTATGATAGGGGAAGGCTGTGAACTCCTCGATTAGAATAGGGAGTCGGTCGAAATTTGTCCAAAGATAACCAGCTATCAGATAAGAAATTACACCCACTAAAACCTACAATAAAACTTCTCCATTGACATCATGAGGGGATAGGGGGGTTTAGATTTTGAGTCTAGTGGAATAATTGAGATATATCTGAATCTACTTAAGGAATCCATTGCTGATATTACGCATATTGCGTCACCAAACAAACCTAAGCGTTACAGTTCTGCTACTAATAATATAAGACAATTACTCACTGGACCCTAAATCGGCCGGTGGCCTGCATATCGGCCAGCTTCTTACGCAGACTGGCCACCTGCAGGAACAGCACCACCACAAGCAGCGCCAGCAGCAGCCACGCGCCGCCGAACACGCTCACTATTATTATTGTCTCCGTCTCCTGGAATAAAAACACAACTTAATTCAAAACAACAGCGGTAGCACTAGTAACAACAGCTGTTGTTGAGATGTGCTGGCACGATCGGTGAAATAACACGACCTCACAGAAGACAGACGTGAAGTAGAAGTCTGATGAGTGAGTTGCCGCGGTCTCGTTCTGATGTTCTTCCCCCTTCCCAATCTATTCTAAAAGCGAAAACACGGGAAGGGTAAGAGAATGTGACGGGGAGGGGATGGATTGGTAAAGATGTCCTTTTCTCTGTTTATTAACTCAGCAGCCTTTTCGAGATGTAGCGGTCACTTAATATCCGGTGGATCATTTGTTCATTTTCCAGACTTCTATATATTACAAAAAAACAAAGCTAAGTATATACGTGGAGCAATGGCTATCAAACGCTTGACAACAATCTCAAATGAGCAAAAGATTATATAGAATATAGTTAAAGATTACCCTAGTTCTGGAAGTAGATATGTGTGTAATCGTAACTCGTTCCAAACCTGAATCGATTACCTAAAATAATGCAACAACTCTCCTTAAGCAAATGTCCATAAACACAACTTAGTTGTCTTAAGTACAAGTGTTTCACAGCCACATGAATAATATGTACACAAACAACACTCATCTCTCATTAAGTTTGAATGAGTCAGATCTTGTGTCATTAAACACACATTACTAGACCAATTAAGAACACGTCATGTATAAAGAATTCGGAGTAGGATACTACAGCAATTCTCTCAAGAACTATTACATGGTGCTTGAACAAGAGAACAACAACTCTCTCCTTGAATTATATCTTCCATCTCACACATGTAACGAAATGTGACAAGAATTGACTCCTCCATGAAATTTCATACGCAATTCTCGTTTAATTTATCTAATCAACTTTTAAGACGATCCCTAGGAAAGTTGTTAGCCTCTAATTTGTGTTTTTAAGTATTACTAACATTTTGAAATCTTGAAATGGAGGTCACCATATGGGGACCAGAAGTGTGGTGTCGATGACCTCACGAGGAAGGCTTGCAGGCCTATGTCCAGCAGTATGGGATGATGTAGTATGATAGTTCAGATTAACTATGACAGTACGTTTATTGACTAAGTTTTAGAGTAACCCATTTAAACGGATTGTGTAGTGTAGTGGGCACGCAGAACCACTCAGGCGGCACCTGATAAAACTCGATAAGACGACCCGCTACCCTTATCTCAAGAATTTCATAAAAACATTGATCTGGCCGTGTGACTCGGTCTTTATACTAATGTTACCATTGTATCATGTATTCTAAACTTGGCAATTGTAAGTTATTTGAATGTTATGGAATTCTCATGTCGCATGGTTGTTGTTAGTAGACATGTACACTATATATAAAGTAGGATATATAGTGTAACTGTTTAGTATGTAATTTATTAGCATTAAATACTTAATAATATTATTATTAAGCTCGCTATAGATGAGGAGGGATAGTAAGCGAGGACAATAACTCTGAGCCCTTGAGTTTAAGTAATAGAATATGACGTCATTTACAGGTGTTGTCAGATAAAAATATTTTTTATTACGTTTTGAAAATTATCAATATTAATGACTAAAATTATCTGTCCATAGAACTATTGAAAAACGAATATCGGAATTCCTTCTTTATCTGATAATATATATTTTAAATTTACTCTATACGTAACATGCGTTAGTAAACATTCGTTCAACTACCAAATTAGATATAATGTAACCAATAGTCTGGTTGTCTACTGTGACGTCATGGCGTGCCGCAAGAAGCTTGTCATTTAATGAATAATATAATGCAAAAACCTATCAAAAGATGGCGCTTTTTTATTAATTATATACATTTTTTGGACAAAACACCCATAGAGATAAATTTAAAAATTAAAATCGAATCCAAATATACAATTTCATGAAAATCGTTGGAGCCTACAAGCATTGCTCGTTTCAATTTTTCGCGGGTTAACGGAAAACTAACAACCGTTTAATTACAATCGGATGGTCAGTTTTAAAACGCATAGAGGACATACAAACTAATTAAATAAATAGCCCCTGCTTCGTCCGGGTACCACTAACTGTGTTGAGCCGATCGCTACCAAACACAGGAGTGTGTCAATCTGGCAATCCCTGTAAATTTCATCGAAATGGGTTCAGCCGTTTCGGAGTCTATAGGTCTATAGGGAACATACATATTTCGCTTTTTATATGCTATTTTTTTCATAAAAGTATCCTATGTTACTTCTAATACCTCCAAGGATATGTGTACAAAGTTTCATGATGATCGGTTGAGTAGTTTCCGCGTGAAAGCGTAACAAACAAACTTACATTCACATTTATAATATTAGTAGGGATTACATAACTGCTTTAATTAATGAAATTAAATAAAAACAAATCCAGCGTTCCTTATTTAAACGAAACCAAGACAATGCGATGAATGGTGCATTGAAATGGGCGTAGAATGTTGTAACGTATTTTTACTTGGAGAAAAACAAACAAACGACTTTGGTAAGAAAGCATCTTCTCTCATACATTAACTGTGCTTACTGCCTCAAGATTTGGGGTTCATTCAATGAAGGAATTTCTGTGCCTCCGTGTAGTGAGATGAATCAGAGGCACCTGTCGGTGATCTTATAGCACATATATAGCAAAGAAACTTTGAGAAATAAAGTTACTGGCGTTCGTAGCTACAGACCAAACATGTCTGACTTACCGTGAGTTTACACTGCCGAGACTCTTCTCGGAAACCCACGTGTATTATGTAAATATTTTGTGTCGTGGTTAGTCAATCTGTCAAGCGTAAACTTCAAAATTTGCCTCGCAGCGGTTTCACTGTTGCACGACTGTTTCGGATCGACCGGGAGCATCACGACTTGATGAAAGGGAGTCTACAGAGAAGTTACAAGGAAATCAACGACCATAAAGTTCAGAAACGAAGTTCTACGAACTATAGATAACGTGCTAAGCGTCTCCGAGATGTCAGATACTAGTATCTATTTCAAATGTTCAGCATTCACTTGTGGGGATCACGTTGGAACAAATGAATCAGTAATATTACAAAATTGTTACAGATCACTCCGCTTATTATTTCAGTAGGAAAGAAGAGCATGTTAAAAGAGCATAAAAACGGGTCTTCAATTACTCCAAAGTGTAATGTAATGATATTGGCTTGGGTTCTAAAATACATGGCAATCTAGTTTGGAAGTCAAGGCTCTAGTGAAATTGGATGTAAAAGTTTACAATAATAAAAATAACTGGTTATCGCGTTGAGGAAATTATACAGTTAATAATGCCACACAAAGAGGGCGCTGACACTCAAATCAGTTTACTTAAGAAGGAATGTATTTTGATCTTCAAAAATCGATAGGAAGTACAGATACTGCTTGTCCTACGACAAACGGGACAATGCGACGCGACGTACGTGTACGACGCGTGTACGACGACGTTGTGTATCATCTTGTCGAATAGTATCGCGTCGCGACATCTGTCGTTACGGATGTTAGTGGCACCATTTAATAACATATGAATCACTTCATGTCCGAGTTATTTAATAAAAAAATCAACATGCCGTTTTCTCACACATGTGGGATCGGTACAGTATGACCGTAGTCCATACGTATATAATAATAATAATAAATCACCAATTTTTTAGAATGTTCCCCACTGTAGGGACACAGGCCTCCTCTCGAGAGAGGGAAGGGGTCGTAATCTACCAGTATTACTAATTTATATTATTTGTAAGTAAATGATATCTCATTAGTGGGTTTTATTTTATTTTTGCTATATGTTGCATTCCGAAAAATCTATGTATATTATTAATTCAATAGAGCACACAGGATGAACAAATAACAAAGATTCGAAGTCGTCTGGCGTAGGATGAACAATAGATTTGCATTTATAATTAATTATAAAAAACACTTTTTAGAACACTAATTGAAACTGCTTCACTGTTAAAATTCGTAATTTATTTTCATTCGAATAAAACACTTAGCGATAACCTCTTGATAGCACGTTAAAACTTCGTAATTAACGTTATTACTTGACGAATTGAGTGTTTTTTATAAAGTGGAACAGTTTTAGCAGTCAATAATTAAATAAATTGATAGTTAACAATGAAGGTAACTCACCATTGTTTAAGTGTGAGTTTTCATGACTGCGACGCGCGACGGCCACCTGCCAAATGAGCGTTCCTCTCCAGATAGCCCACTGATAACGATAAGGCATCTCGTATCGCTTGCGATAACAGCTGATTACGCGAACGCCTTTATAAATCCGACAAATGGACGCTATTGAGATGCTAACAAACACTAAATTCAATTTTTTTTTACTAAAAAGCAATGAACACCCAAATCTATTTACAGTCGAAAATCATCATTTTTTTAAAATTATAGGTAACATTTTTTAAAAAAAGTTGTTATTAATAAAACATTACCATGGCAACCGATATTGTTAATTAATGTTTTATGTACCTCGGCAACAGTTTTATTTTCGTCATTTCATTTGACAATAAGTTTGCAAAATTTCATGATGACCGGGTCGTTATGGAGTTAAAGCGTAACAAACAAACACACAGTCGCATTTATAATATACCTAAGTTAGGATTATATTATCATTATACACATCTGTACTGCTTAACACAGAATAAGTTGATTTGAAGCTACACAGGACCGAGGACTAGCATTATTGGCGTGTTACCAGTAAGCAGTAGTCCGGGATAAAATTCTCCAAACAGTAATATTTAAACGAATAAAGGCATTATCAGCATGTATTAGTCCCCTGTTGGACATAGACCCTAACTTGTACCTTACACAGTACGCGCCTCCTCCACGCACTGCATCCAGCGACTTCCGACTGTCCTCATGACATGATCGTTGCATCTGGAAGAAGTGCGCCCTACACTTCTGGTGAAGGCCGTCTAATGAAGGGGGATCTAACATAGGGAAATACAATTCTTGGGAAATTGCAATCTAAAATTTCGAGCTCGTATGCGAGTTCATTTAGTTTAGCGTAACTTTAGCGATTATTTTTTCAAAGGCGCTTATAATTTCTTAAAACAAAAATATAAGATTTTAATTTAAAATTTCAGTTAAATTCGCCGGATAGATAAAAATACGCCATACATATAAATAAAACAGAGATTCAGTAGATATGTGCTTGAACAGAAAAGAAGACGGACAGAAGTGCGGGAAAAATTAGGAATGGAAGACAAATGTGTAATAACAAAAGTCAAATTTACGATAACAGATTCAAATTTAGCACAAGTCAAGCGTCTAGATGACACACATCACATCAATTACCGTCTTGAGGTATAAATTATGAATAACTAGTGACCCGCCCCGCCCAATCCGGTAATACTAGTAAAGTAAAGGCCCGAGCCGAGGCTCCCCCTGCGGAGGGAGCCCTCGAGCTAATTTACTCTTAAAGAGGCTTAGGCTAGGCGCCCTCTGCGCCTGCCGCCTCGAGCCCGGTGTAGCTGTAAATGCCTCCTCAAGGCAAACAGTGACCTTTCAGTCAAAAAAAAAGGCCCGCCCCGGCGTCGCCCGGGTACCACTAATTACGTTGATCTGATCGCTACCAAACACAGGAATGTGCCAATCTGGACAATGCCTGTAAATTTCATCGAAATCGGTCCAGCCGTTGAGGAGACTATAGGGAACATACATACTTCGCTTTTTGTATACTATTTTTTTTTCATAAAATGTATCCTATGTTACTTATAATACCTCCATATGTGTACAAAGTTTCATGATGATCGGTTGAGTAGTTGTAGTTGTAAAATAGTTGGCTATTTTCTAAAAAAATGTTAGACTAAGATTGTAATGAATTAAAATACGTACATACAAACAAAGGGAAAGAATATTAGCTTGGATAAAATCTCAAAAACTTACCAAGTACAAATACGACACTGATGTTTAGCTTAACAAGAAACTTATTTATGTCCCAAAACATTAATATTATTTTACATTTTAATTATTTCTTATATTTACGCGAATAAATTGGAATTAAACTAATTTTATCACGAACTCGAACGAAAACTCAAAATTGAGTCTTCCTTCACTAATTCAAATATTAATATTAAAGTAAACTCACGTTCAAATTCACTTAAACACAAAAAAATAAACAGTGTACCATTTTAATTGTTTCAAGGTTTTACGAAATAATCCCAGCGACAGTCCGGAGTAACAGCTATATTGTATGAAAACGGTGTCCCACGTCTACCCTCTTTTTAACATCACTTATTTATATTGTCTATGCTTCTTCCTTACTTTTGTTTGATGTGTGTAATGACGTCACACTTATTAAAGTAATATTTATGATTTTTTTATTGTAATAGCTCAAATTTATTTATTAAGTTTAGGAACTGTTTCACAATGTCTAAGTCCTGAATAAGCAACTTGCAACTTATCTGACGAATAAAGTCATCATTGGCGTTTCACAATCTCCAAGTCAGCATAACTGGTTAATAAAGTATCAAGTAAATTATAGATTCGACTATCCGTCAGCTAAGAATGTTATTGGGTGGTTATAATTGTTTGACAGATTATTTCTGTCTTTGGCATTTGTCTCACGTTTTATTTCAAATATAACAATCTATTATTATTATATTCTGCAGATTAATCAATAACACATCGTTTGTGAAACGCAAACTATTAAAGGGAAGTTTTATGTGTCAGCTAATTTAAAAATTAGTTATTAGGCACTTTATTCAGACTTTGTAAAACAGACCTTTAGAACAGTGAAGTTTTATACATTAGTGAAAATTTTTACATTATTAATTTTTTTTAATATTATTGTGGCAAACGAGCAAGCGGCCCCTGGAAATAAGTACCGCTACCCATAGGCATCCGCAACAAGCTAATGAGTTGCAGATGCGTTGCCTACCTTCATGGACGAAGGAGGGGACAAACAGAAAAAAGATAATTCCATTCCCTGTCCATTCCCTCCTCATCCGTCAAATCCTCTTCCTCTTCCCATCCTTTCCTTATTCGAAAAGGGTAGGAGGGGAAGAGGACTACTGTACTGTGCTCTGTGTGTGAAATAAAACTTTGACGGTTTCTAAATCTGTATCTCACTTCACACGCCACGCCCTAGAGACACCCGTTACAATAATTAATTTTAAAATTATTATAATTCTGCTAAAGGAGTCATAATGTTATCTTTTTATCACTCACTGTCACCCATTGTAACCATAAAATGTTAATTTTAATGAAATAAAACAATACATGATTGCCCTATTAACATAACTTGTTAAATAGCTTATTCTGCTATTAACTACTATTATTTATAACGCTTAAGAAAGTAATGCAATAATTGCATCCGGCTTGTTGTAAGGTTTGGTATTCGCGCCTGAGTCTGTCGTAGGGTCGTGTACTTTAATGAGTTCACTTGTTATATTAATAATAAATTGTAATAAAACAGTGGCAAGGGTAGCTAATGTATCGATAACTGACTGATTAATCGAAGTTATTATTTCTATATTAAAATCGCCAACAATGAAATCTACAGTTTTTTAAGACAAAGGAATTTAAATTTAAATGTATAGTATGTAAGGTTGAAAATATAAATATTAACTGTAGGAGATAATTTAAAATATTAAATAAACTATACCTTATTTGACTGACAACTTTTGACGCATCCAACAATGGCTTGCACCAGAAAAAATCGATTCGAACTTTCATATTCTCGAGTCTAAGGAATTAATGTTTGGTTACCGCAAGGGCGCAGCTTGGGCCCACAATAGATAAGTGTTCATGAAGATTTGGGTCAAGTTGGGTTCTCGTCGAATTAGACGAGCTTTTACGTTGTGGGGTCAGCCGCGTTCTCACCACACGACGGCTTCATTATCTCATGTCATTCATTTAAATTATTTGAATAAGGATGAATTGCAGTCATTGTAGTTATGTTCACCTTGTCATCTTTCTGTTTAATTTAGTAGAATTATTATATTATTACACCGAGTATTATTCTTTCTTATTTTGCTTATTGTATCATCTCCTTGCCCTTTTCCCTTTTATATGGGGTCGGCAGATTATGACTGTAGTTTTTGGCTGTGAGTAATGTATTATTTTACGAGATGGCAAGCCAAGCGTACCGACGACTTTTTCAACTTGTATAGAAAATGTCATAAGAAATAATTCTGTAAGCTTTTAAACGGATCTAAAATTCATCAACGAAATGTGTTCCATCTATATTCAAATTATGTCTGATATCTTTGGTATTTTCGTGCGTGACTCAGGTAACGTGGTCTGCGCCCTGCTGCGCCGAGTCAAGGTCTTCCAGCTCTGCCCTGGGGTCAAGTGTCACCGGTCGCAATAGACGCCAACTGGATTGGCAAGCGGCGACTGTTGACCATGCCTTCACGATCACTAATCTGGTATGCGTACAATAAAGTTAACCTAATCAATTTTTAAGATTTGCGGAAGTGTTTAGTGTAGTTTTTTCGTGTATCGAATTAATTGGACATTTAAAATCTAGTTTTATCTGATTCGTTTTGACTTCGGAAAAACGCGTTGTGTTTAACCACAATTCTTACATATATGTTACTAGTGACCCGCCCCGGCTTCGATCCGATCGCTACCAAACACGGGAATGTGTCTGGACAATCCCTGTAAATTTCATCGAAATCTATCCAGCCGTTTCGGAGTCTATAGGTCTATAGGGAACATACATACTTCGCTTTTTAGATACTATTTTTTTTTTCATAAAAAGTATCCTATGTTACTTCTAATATCTCCAAGAATGTGTACAAAGTTTCTTGACGATTGGTTGAATAGTTTTTGCGTGAAAGTGTAACAAACAAATTTACATTCACATTTATAATATTAGAAGGGATTGACATATATTCTCATGACTTAGTACTCCTAATAATTAGTAAGTGATTTTTTATTCGGCGCAAATGTGTTAATTTCCATAGAATACTATTTCGAAAGCATAATTCAAAATCATAGCAAATCATTATGTGATTGTGAAATTGGTGAATGCCTCCAACTTAGAAATAGAGCCTCAAGTTGATCGTCCCAGATGAGTGAAGTGGCTTCAACGTCTGCTGGCAACATCTTGACCTGGAAAATAAATACGCAACAATCGGGATTAGTAACTTTGGTTTGGCAAAATCTGATTTATTTGCAAATATATATAAGCCGATGCTTGTTCAAGAAAGAACGGATTTTTCTTTCAATATTTTGCAAACGAACCTGCATTTAATTTTGTTTAATCTAATGAATTAATTAATTATTTACCTGGTTCTGTTTTATTACATCACTTTTGATTGCCTGAATATTTATCATTGTGTATGATTCATAGCGTGTTATAAAAACGATTTGTTAATAGACTTTAATGTATGGAAGTGAGAGCTGGGTTTGGCAGGAAAGGCATACTAGTCGAGTTAATGCCGTTGAGATGCGATCCTTAAGAAGTATGTTAGGCATGTCATTAAATTATAAGATCAAAAATAGCGTTATAAGAGAAGAGTGTGGTTTAAAGTGGATGCTGTTACTAGAATTGAGAAAGGTATGCTTCGGTGGTTGGGGCATGTTGAAAGGATGAATGAAGAGATAATAACAGTAAACAGATTTAGGTTGCAAAAGTGAGTGGCAGTGTTGGTAGGAGATGCCCTAGGAGAACTTATATCGATAAAATTAATGGCTTATTGAAAAGGGCGATATAAGGAGCACCCATAATCGACGGGCATGTATGCGTAGATGTATGAATGTGGAAGAAGCGAGAGAGGTTTGCCAGGATCGCGCCAAATGGAAGCCCATTATCTCTGCCTACCCCTCTGGGTTACGGGCGTTAGCGCATATTTATTTGTTAATAGAACAATGTATGAAATAATTTATTTATTTATAAACTTTACTCTTTCTAATTTAACCCTCATGCCGTAACAGTATTTTAGTCAAGGAGCTGTATCAAATCTTATCGTAATCTGCAATGTTTTAAAACTCAAAATGTTGTTTTCTGAAAGACATTTATATATCACAAACATTTGTCGTATCTTGCGCAAGATAAATCGGTTCACGAAACATGTTTAATTGTGGCTTCGTTCAGTCTAATGTGCCTTTTGTTTAATGGACGCGCTGATGGGGTCACGTTAATGCGATCTCTTGAAACTGTAAGGTAGGCGACACTGCGGGCGGGATATTTATCTTTAAAGCCAACGTCGCGTGAAAGTGTTAATTCAAGTCATTTATATCTAATTTCACTATTATTGTTTACAAGGGTGGTGCCAAAAGAAATTAAATACTCCATGGTCATTTGATACTGGCAACTTATACACCATTGTAAATCTAATTATTTACTTTTAATTTAAAAATGGAACACTTTGAATATCTAACTAAAATAGATAGAATTGACGAAGTCGTGATTTTCTTGTAATTATTTATTGTGACTTTAATAAATGTTTAAAGCCTTAAAATGTTTTGAAGTTTTGTATTTGCCAAGTGGTGTAGACGGATGGAAAAGTGTATACTTGTTCACAGTGAATACTTAAAAAAAATAAACTCTCTAACTGGCATAACCCTCGTACTTATTATATACTAGCGACCCGCACGCCTTCGCCCAGTTACCACTAATTACGTTGATCTGATCGCTACCAAACACAGGAATGTGCCAATCTGGACAATCCCTGTAAATTTCATCGAAATCGGTCCGGCCGTTTCGTAGTCTATAGGTCTATAGGGAACATACATACTTCGCTTTTTATATACTATTTTTTTTCTTCATAAAATTATCCTATGTTACTTCTAACACCTCCAAGAATATGGGTACAACGTTTCATGATGATCGGTTGAGTAGTTTTCGCGTGGAAGCGTAACAAACAAACTTACATTCACATTTATAATATTAGTAGGGATTACAAATAAATTGTGATATTCCGTCTTTTTTCAATAAATCAGAAACTAAGCTGTTGTAAAGGGTTCTCGAAATTTGTATATCTTTATTTAACATTTTAATCTTTAAGGAAGGTTTTATTTTGAATTGGTTGTACGATGTGGTGCATAATCTGTAATCGAATATACAGAAGGAAAGTATAATGTAACAGGTTAAGTATTTCAATTCTATGATTTGAGGTCATATTTGTAGACGGGAAACATTTTGTGCGTTTCTCCAATTGAGTCTCGTGCCTAATACAATCATGCAAAGTTTTGAGATCTGAGCCACGCTACGATAGCGTGACTAATTCAGTTCAAACTTTTGCAAACGTCTAATTAGTTTGTTGGTCAATTATAATGTTATAATAATTTCGATTGCGATCAAGACAATGTGTTGTTATAATTATAATAGTGTGCTGGTACGTGACTGTCAAAAATCTTTTTATTACCACGTACCGTGTATGTTGAAGTAAAATAAAAACTTTATCAGGTAGAGTCTGCAACAACGTCTGTTGCACGAAATCGCCGGCTCGACCGGTGACATACCACGACCTCACGGAAAACAGGCGTGAAGTAGAAGTACTTTGCGTTTCGTCTGATGAGTGAGGTGCCGTAGGCCTAAATTCAGGCCTCTTTGCCTTCCCACCCTTTCCTCATAAGGATAGGATGGGAAAAGGAATAGGATAGGACCGGGAGGGGGTTGACAGAGAAAAGGAAATATCCTTTTTCCTGTCTATGCCCTCCTCTGTCCATTAAGGTAGGCAACGCATCTGCAACACATTTGCTTGTTGCATATGTCTATGGGTAGCGCTTACTTAATATCAGGTGATCCGCTTGCTCGTTTGCCACCTGCTTCCATACATAAAAAAACAACATGTTGCACGAATGGACCGGCTTTTGTGAATTGTGGTGAACCGCTTGCTAGTTTGCCAGCTTCCTTAAAAAAATTCTATACGTATGCGGTTTGCTTTGCCTAGTTTAACTATCATAAACTGAGATTCTATAACACAAGTCGCAATAGAAAATATGTTGTAGTAATATTAATAATATTTCCTTGGCCTCCGGCTGCAGTCCACCTCGCGACGACAGCGCGCCTTTATCATACACTGGCTTATTGTATTGTACTTAGTGTATTGTATAGTTAGAAGGCTCTTCAGAGGTTTCAATGTTCAAAACATGTATTTCACTTTGGAGGAATTATCTTTAGACATAGGAACGTACAGATAGGTTGCGTTGACATTTAACTCCATCTTGAATAGCTGGGGCGTCGGGCGCTAGGGTAAGGACACGTAGCGAAATACATTAGGACATTACAAAATATAATCTTGTATCGATAGTACAGTAAGTAGACCGGCTTCATGTAACGACACTCCACCAAACACGTAGGCGTGTCCTCGATGCAACCCGATTGCCGTCTCTCCTCGTAATGTAATGACCGCTACCACGTTCGCCGTTACGCTAGAGCTTGGGGTTGTGTCAGATTGACTGTCAGTCACTCGAACTTTTTAGTCGTCAATTCACTCTCCATTCGATATATATAATTCTTCTGTACGTGTGTTGCCAGTGAACGCATCCTAAACGGCTGAACCGATTTCAATGAATTGTGCATGTGTTCAAGTGGATTCGAGAATGGTTTAAATTCACAAATAAAACCAGAAGATGGCGCTGCGATCTATGTATGTTATATAGACTC
This sequence comes from Papilio elwesi, assembly GCA_029849275.1. Classification (NCBI taxonomy): domain Eukaryota; kingdom Metazoa; phylum Arthropoda; class Insecta; order Lepidoptera; family Papilionidae; genus Papilio; species Papilio elwesi. The sequence continues at coordinate 11,304,489 of CM056697.1, forward strand.
CGAAACGGATGGACCGATTTCGATGTAATATTCTGGAAATTATCAAATTGCCCTAGAGGGTGGTCCTGTGAATTTTCGTAGAGATTGGATCAACATAATTACCCCGAGCGAAGGCGGGTCACTAGTTAATTATGTAACATGAAAAAAGGTACAAATTTTAATTAATTTTTAAAATAGTTAGTAGTGTAGTTGCTCTGTGAGATATATATGTAGTTATCATTTTCGTTAGATGCATACTATACTGGTGGACCAGAGGAGTAGAAGTAGTTTCAATTAATCTGATGAATGCAATGAGGCGTTGGATTTGGAAACATGCAGATGTATGAATAATTATATGCTGAATACATACATTTCCTCTCGATTTAGCTACCAATTTTTCATGTTTATACATGAAAAAGTGGTAGCTAAATCGAGAGGAAACCCTCTCAGCTAAATGCGCACGTACTAAGACAAAACTTGAGTAAGAGATTATTTTATTTTTGAACCTTCTCAATATAATTTAAATACATAGATGACACACATATAAACACGTATGTGAATTGCTTGATTATTCAGTTGTGTCTCTATACGACGTCATTTCTACATAATATTTCCATCGGGTTTTCCTTTGTCACTTCTAAAGGTTATCATAGCTTCAAGGTTTTCATTCACGGAGACCAGGGACGGTATGAAGGTATGAAAGCTTCAGAGTTTACTAGAATCGTTAGTTGAAAGTTTAAGACATCTTGTCCTGATTAAATTACTCGTATCGTGGGTACGTACGATACCGATGAGATAATATCTGGCTTTGTGAAAGGCGGCCAGTTGGGCACGTTACTCTCGTGTAATCGCATGCTGTTATCGGTTGTTGCCGGTATCTAGTACCCAAATCCCACGCTCGTCATTTGTGTGTTCGCTTAAACGGCATGAAGCTCGTCAGCATTACAAACAGTACAAAGCAAACGTTTATTTTGACTTATTGTCCTGATTTCCTACTTTAGGACTGAGGTCTTCGACAGATAATACACAGAAAATTGGATCAAAATAAGCGGTAGGTCCTACATTACTGATCCGAAGAATTAAATTTGACCAGAAGAGTTGAAATTACACGCAATTTTGTATTGTATTTGTTATTTGCATTTAAAGATGTATGTGTACCCGCTTAGAAAGTACACCTCACGCACAAGAATGGACCCTTAAACTTATCCCTCGCAGTATGACACACATAACTAGATTATTTGGTTTTCCCCATTTCAGTTCCTTGAAGTGCGTTCTGTTGATGCTAAACATTGAGCCCGCCGTAATACCTGTGAACAATGGCCGCGTTTACACCGAAGAGAACACACGAAATCAAGCACAATCCGTTCGCACGATCGCGCTCGACGTTTAGCTTTAACAATTATCTAATTGGTATTTGCGTAATTGTTTAGACGCTTATAGTTGCGGTGTTACAGACGTCGACCTCTTACGTTTTACAATCAAATGTCAAGGAAGGGGGCCATGTACTTTGGGTATTGGAAAACCAAAACAGAAATACAGATTTATTGGTTATTAAATAGTTACACGTCATGATTACTAAGGTATTATAAATTTAAAGTCACAAATCTACTTTAAGCTACAAGCAAATAAATAAAATAGACCTTTAAATGACAAAATATTACACTCGTCATCAAATTACGTCAATTTAACATTTAAGACGCAGGATACATACAATTATACAACTGCTATAGATATCAACTCCTAGGACGCATAATATACTATGTGACTGCAATGTGTCATTAATGATTCAGAAGGAATTGGCCAATTCCGATAAGGTGATAAATATTTACACGTGTGCAACAGGTAATACCGATTAAAATTTAATTTTACCCCATCTTAGGAAAAATTCCCGAAATCAGATAATCTATCCAACTTCCTAAGCTCGTTGCTTGTTTAATGAACGCTAAAGTTGTATTCACTCTAAAACTTAAGCATACGTGGAACATGGTAAGCCATTGAGAATTTTAAATGTTTGATTTAATCCGGTTGATTTCGAACTTTGATTGGCATTTGAGTTTAACATTCATATCGTCTGATGAGTGAGGGTCCGCAGCCTTCAATCCCTTCGGAACCACTCTTCTATCCTTTCTGTTCTCTCCTTCTTTATTCAGCTAGTAGTCGTCTATAGCTGAAAGTAGACCTTCGCCATTGATCGCCACAAAGATCGACATCTTATCGCCATCCATGTAGGCAGGTCCCATTTTTTTTGTTTATAAAAAGCACCAAAACATGATACGTTATTGTGTAAAAAGATGTACATAAGTGAACAATGTTGTTGTTATTTACAAGTTTGCTGGGTACATGTACCACTTTGTTCACCACATGACTTAATAGAAATTACATACGTTGGACTTGCATCAGCCAAAACGTAACTTCAGATATCACTTCTGTTAAATATTCATAAGAAAGTCGATATCTTAGTGAAATAACTGTCGTATAAGACTGGATGTTTCCTGGCTCGATATTACGTTGTATTGAAAAAGTTAGTTTTAACGTCAACGCAAAATGCGACTATAAACAATATGGCTGGCGATCTATTTTTGTATAAATAGGGATGCACCCCTAACTCCCTTCACCCTAAGGGATACGCAGTATTTACAATTATCATAGTAATTGACAAAAGTGATTAACTATGGAACAGTATCTTTAGTAGGTTTCACACTCATTGATTTGGACAGAAAGGTCATCCTCGATTCCTAATTCGTACAATTTATCTATTTTAGTTGCAGTCGCGAGCCTTGACCGGGAATTGAACCCGGGCATTGTTGGTCGAGGCATTGTTAAATTGCTGAATGAGGAAACCTTGAAGAGAGATTTGTTAAAACTCAAGTAATGTGCGGTAGCGATGTGATATGACATCATTAGCTCTGTGGCACGGTGTTGGGATTTCAATTTACTGAGCATTTAGCTATACACCTTCCAATTTCAGTAATAAACTCAAAAATAAGATGAATTTTCAACTCGAGGTGTTATCTATCTTCATGTATCATATTTTAACTAATATATAAATAGAATGTAAGTTTGTTTGTTACGCTGTAACTCCTTAACGACTCAGTTGATCATCGTGAAATGTTGCATACACATTGTCGGGCGTACAGACATGGGGTTACCTTTTATTTCGAAAATGTAAGTGTTCACTAGGTACATATAACCTACCTTTACAATCTCGGTTGCCATGGTAATGTTTTAATAATAAAAAATTGACACTTGTTACCTTTAATTCAAAGTTATTGTACACGGAATCATCTTACAAAAAAATCGAGCGTGGAAAATTAGAGAAGAATGCGTGCGAAGCTGCGGGCAATATCTAGTATTAATATTGATTGATATATCCTAAATAAATAACAGACAAACAAACAAACAGCGCACCACTGAGACAAAGCATTTGGCAACATCCTCCGTTTTGGAGGAACAATTAGAGAGTTGTGCAATCCACTCCGCGGCTAGCGCCCCGCACAATGGACGCCACTTTAATAGGCTTTTGTTTATTCGGAACATATTGTTAAGCTGTTATCTAACGGAACTCGAATGTCCATCAATGTTTTTGTCAAAATTTAACCCAGATTTCAATGTACTTATTTATTATTAACTAGTAATCAGCCCGGCTTCGCCCGGGTAGCCGGTTCTAAATACATAGGGAACATCACCTTTTATAAACGTAGACAAAAAACAAAAAAATATACCACGGGAACCGTACATGTTTCCGGGATAAAAAGTAGCCTATATGCTATTCCAGATTGTAATCTATCTCTGTGCCAAATTTCATCCAGATCCGATCAGACGTTTTTGGGTTGAAGAGTAACAAACATACATACACATATCCATACAATACATAGTAGGATATAGATATAGGGTAACATAGTATGAGTGGGCATCGAATAGAATAAAACGAATACTTGTTGATAAATATTATAAATGCGAAAGTTTGTATGTATTGATGTTTGTTACTCTTGCACGCAAAACCCACTGAATGGATTTTAATGAAACTTTACAATAATATAGCTTATATATCAGAATAACATATAGGCCATAATTTATAAATAAATATATTGTGTGCATTGCATTGTGCATTGTGCATTGCATTGTCCAAAATAAAACGAAAAGTTTCAAGTAAGGAAGGAAAAACACACGAGCTATTCTGGTATACGCTGCAAAAACCGTTAGAGTTACACGTATATAATGTATAATGGCAATGTTTACCTTAAATAGACCTACAAAAAATCCCACGACAGCATATATATATCTTTTACGTGTAAGCCATTATCGCCGAAATAGTGAACCATCTATTAATTATAGGGCGGAGCGAAGTTTGCCGGGACACCTACTATGTTAAATAGATATGACGAAACGTCGCTTAAACTCAGTATGTTTTCAAACCCATGATGGATTTTCAACGCGAGTTTTGTTTGCAATTACGCCGGCAGGATTGTGTGATTCGTCAGTTTATAATCAAACAAGGCATATTGTGAACCGAACGAATGATTCTTTTCTCGTATTCGGTTACATAGTCGCGTTGGCTTGTCATTTGTCATTTCAGTATTTTTTTTATTTCGGCAATGAAATCACGTGACTAAATCGTGTTCGTGGTTCTGTATTCTTTGTTAATACTAGATACTTCTCACAGAATCATACAAAAACTGAATTAAAACAAAGAAAAATATGATTTGGTTGCGTGCATATTAAATGTCTGTGTTTCAATATGTTAAAACTAAACGGTTAACAGTTGTCTAATTCTAGTTCTCTTCCCCTACCCACCCTTTTCTTATAAGGAAAGGATGGGAAGGGGAAGAAAGCTTGACGGTGGAGGGGATGTATAGGAATTGGAGATAACATTTTCTGTTTGTTAACAACTCATTAGTTAGTTGCAAACATCTATGGGTAGCGATCACTTGACATTGGGTGAGCCGCTTGCTCGTTTGTCATTATAGAAAAACGGAACAGTTAATTGCTGGATTCTATAAAACTATTAATATTAAAAACAACTATGCAGTTTTTAATTGAATTGGATACCGATCTTTTGCCTCAAATTATAAAAAAAAAATATGGGCGTTGTAGAAGCGACTCAGTAAACAATCCTAGTATATATGTTGCAGATGAACTGTAGAATCCGTTATTACACTAAACGAATTTTTACTATAACGTTGATATAGATTAAAAACGAGACGCCAATTATTAACGCTAAATCGATGTGCAAACTCTTTGGTAGTATCAAAGAGGTCGTATGCTACCAAGAGGATTGGAGGAGTACTGGCCATGCGTATCGAGATTTATAAAAAAATATGATAGTTGCAAAAGTGCAAGAAAAAAATCAGATGTCATGATGAAAAACAAAAAAAGGAATTAGGTTTTATTTTAAGACTGTACCACAACTTCAATTCATAGGAATATTTAGATAGCATATAAATGTATTTCTCGGTTGTGAATTGAATCCAGGACTAGCGTGCAATATGTTTGCAGACAGACACATTGCTTGAGAGAAGGAGTATGACCAACCATGACTAATTGTCGAGATAAATTTGAATTGCAAATGGCCGGCTTTAACGAAACACGTATGAGCGTTTTATTTTATTGCCTAAAACGTAGTAACCAAAGCGACCGGACAAACATCCTGGTGTGTACCTCATGAACAGACAGAAATGTGGTTTCTAGCGAAATAATAATAAATTTATGTAAATAACGCTCAGACTAGAGGTCATAGTAACAAATATGTGTATTTTTTAATTTTTCTGTCCGTGTGTTGACAGACTCCTCCTAAACGGCTGAACCGATTTGAATGAAATTTTGTGTATGTGTCCAAGTGGATTCGTGGATGGTTTAGATTCATAAATAAGCCCAGCAGATGGCGCTGCAATTATTGCAAGTAAACTGCTGAATCGACTTGACTGAACTCTTGTGCATGCAATAATTCAATGCATTTAATTAGTCTACGTATATAAAAGGCGATGTAACCTGTAGGTTCCGAAACGGTTAACCGGGCGAAGCCGGGGCGGATCACTAGTTTAATAGATACTTATTGCTAACATGTAATATGTCACAGGTGTATGGCTCATCGCCGCCATATTTAGAAGTACTGTCACCGTAAATAACGTCAACGCCAAACGTCTAATATTTGTCTATGGATTGTTTTCTTATCTATTTTAATTCTAACGTTGAAATAGTTCACAATTGAAACGAATACGTATTATTGTGTTCAGAAAAAATGGCGTTTTAATTTTTTTTTGTTGAAGTTTATTAAATCCGCGCACGATTCCCGCGGCTTAATCTAATTATGACATGTTGTGGAATCGTACGCACGAGAAGTGACTAGATAATTGTACCTGAATACATGGCGCTGACTCAAAACTTAGGTCATTATTTTTAGATAGTTTTCCTATCCTACCCTGTCACCAACCTTCCTTTCTTTTTCTAGTATGGCAAAACATGGGTAACTTTTTCTAGTATGGCAAAGCATGGGTAACTATTTCAGACGTTGCTGGTTCGTTGCTTTGTACTTAATATCAAGTAGTAGAGCCCGCAACATCTATTGCACTGCACGGCCGGCTCGACCTGTGAAAGACCACGACATCACAGAAGACGGGCGTGAAGAATACTTCTAGTATTCTGCGTATCGTCTGATGAATGACGTGCCGAAGGCCTAATTGTAGTCCTGTTCCCCTTCCCACCGTTTTCTAAAAAGGAAGGATGGAAGGACTGAACAGGGAATGGAAATATCCTTTTTTCTGTTTGCCCCCTCCTCTGTCCATTAAAGGTGGGCAACGCATCTGCAACTCATTAGTTAGTTGCACATGTCTATGGGTAGCGGTACTTATTGTCAGGTGCCGGTTGCTCGTTTGCCACTTTATTTTATATATATAAAAAAGTATCTGCTTGTTTACGTTCGAAGATAAATATTTATCAGTTCAATTTATCGCTAATGTCTATCCTCCGGGGCTTGATGACTTGAAGAGATCACACGATACACCAATAGCTATGTAATTGAATAGAGGTGGGCAGTGTGACCTTTTTGTCCTGTCTGATGACCGCTCTTGCAAAATGCAGATAGGTTAAATGCGTTGTAGGCGTTGATGTTGCGGCAATAAAACTGCACTTTTATTCGGGACAAATTGAGGCCGAGAATGACAAATATTTAGATATTTGCTTTAGTTTTGTACAGTACATAAACGGTTAAATCGCACACCAAATTAGGTCGCGTCTAACATTTCGTCATCATAAACTTGAGCCCTAGAATCGTCGACGGCGAGCTACGCAGGGGTTCGACCTAATTTAATGGTGTTGGTCCCAGATTAAACTCGACAAGTCACTATTGATATATTATCTAGGTCCTGATTTAATGACAGATGAGGGTATACATTTCTAATGCGGTATCTTAGACCAAAATGGTATTGTATCTGCTGTACACAACTATAATATATACACTCAAACTACTGTCTAAGCGATATTAATTTCCTAAAATAGGGGATGATAGTTTATAATAATAATATAATAATAAATATTTGGAGGAACTATTTATGTGAAGTCGGGGCGGGTCGCTACAAGAACTAATAAAAAGGAATCATTTCCTTTCTATTACTTCTTCATACTTTAACATATTATATAACAGAATTTATTTTAAGGTCCAGTGTGGGGTCAAGAGGTCAGGTTTCAAAGCTGTCATCATATACATTACTCATACTAGAAACTTACAATGTATCGTTTGCTCTATAAAGACACCAGAGACAAAACAAGGCGACATGGAGAAAGTGTGTCGGCGCACTTTCAGCTTGTATCCGCGACTGGCTAAGCTGGTGTCACGCGGCCCACAGTCACGATTCCAGAATTTAAAAATTAATTTATATTGATGCAGAACGAATGGAACACAGGCGTACCAACCCCTTTTGGTCCTTCAGGGCGGATACAAGCAAAGCGACTTTAGACGGACTTGGTGTCGATTAGAACGGCAAACATATGCGTTTATTCATCCCTGCCTACACTATTTTGTTACGGATATCAGTATTTACTAGCTGTGTGGACCGTTTTTTATTTTATTCCCTGCCTGAAAACACGGACAAAACGACATTTTCTAAGAATGAATCCTAGCTAGATCGATTTATCACGCCCGAAACCCCCTACATAGTAAAAATCGTTGGAGCCTTTTCCTAGACATATATATGTATATATGTATATATATATATATATATATATATATATATATATATATACAAGAATTACTCGTTCAAAGGCATTACATGTAACGTATTAAACCAAATAAAATCTTGTGGTAGTGATTCAAGGTTTATTTTAGTGTTGAGTGGCCAATAGGCATGAATTTAAATAATTATTGACGTTGTTATACAGCAAGCGCTGTGTGAAGTGACTTAGGTTGTATGACAATACCAATATTTATATACTGTCGGTGCCCCATCGCATGGGAGGACTTAGACAGACACAATAGCGTATTACTTGTGTATTAAATACATATGTTTCTTGCCTTCTATGGAAAAAGGTACAAAAGTAAAAGAAGGTGGTATCGGAGAGGGGAACGGCTTTACAGACACGGTAGAAACTGTAGTGTCTACTTCTGTAAAATAATACACCAAACCTATAACAAACTATTCAGATATATATTGAAATACGCAGTTATATCAGCTGTACGTTTGTTCTAGAATAAAATATACGCTTACGCCCGTAACCAAGAGGGGTAGGCAGAGATTATGGGTTACCGCATGATCATGGCACACCTCTCTCGCTTCTTTTACATACATCTACGCATAGAAGCTCGTCGGTTACGGGTACTCCTTATATCACCCTTCTTTAGTATGTCACTAATCTCATATCAGTTGTTGTTCTAGAAGAGTCACAAATTATAAATGTGTGATAAATCTTCTTGTAGGAGGTTTACGTACGTACAGTACTGGTTATTCCTATCGGAATGTAAAAGTATTTTGTGACGTTAGGCCTGATAGGTGTCGCAGACCTATTCCTCTTCCCCTACCCATCCCCTTCTGCTCTTATCTCCATTTCTCCTGGATGTTTGGAAACTTATTAACAACTCTTCTAATTTTGGGGCTTTTTCTTCCAGATAATTTATCTGATATCATATGTAATACCACCAGGCGAATGTCCCGTTGTTCTATTATGATGTATTAACAACTACTATTGGTTTTCAAGTAGTAAAACTTTGAACACACTGACATACCCGCTGCGATCTGACCAGTTAATTTCTTGTGAGTCAATATATTGAGGTGTTGTGCCGTGAACAGCAACTACACATCATTATTGCCTGTGGAGGTAATCACTTTAACAACTCCGCTCGCTAGACTTGAGAAAAAGGTAATTAGGTATATTAAATTGAGTTTAAAATGTTAAGGTTTTTCGCGTTTCGACACCATTCGTTTTATTTGTATTAAAAATAAGGTATATTTAGTTCGGTGGTGGTGGTTAGTAGAGCAGTGGTGGCTTAGCGGTTTAGGCCCTGACTTACGTTCTGTCGGTTGCGGGTTCTCAGGCTGGCGCTTTACTTTGTGTAATTTATTTCATTACCACTGCTGCACGGTGAAGGAAAACATCGTGAGGAAACCGGCATGTTCTTAGAACCACCAAATTTGAAGACATGTGACATCCACAAACCCGAACCGGGCCAGCGTGGTGGATTACGGCTCATTCCCTCTCTCGAAGAGGAGGCCTGTGTCCCTGCAGTGGGGAACATTCTAGAAAAAGGCTGAATTTATTATTATTATTATACATTTAGTTTATTTATTTATTTAAGTCGTGTCCGGAGACGAAAAATCCATAGAATTTGACATGTTCTCGAATATTATTGCAAAGCGTTAAAATATTATAAACGTCTTTATTTGGTCGTGTATTCTATCTTAAAACATTCGGAATGTGCTCTAAAAATCTAATAAAATAAATAAGACATTGTAACACATTAACAGATATAGATATTGGAAGACAGAAGTAGTTAGAAAAGGAATACATTCTACCACAGTCGCTAGTTGCAACGACAGCTTAAACCCTAAGCCGTTTGGATTACGATGTTTTAAATATTAAGTGTCATATTTGGTGACGCCGACAGTAAATCGCCGACAGTTCCGACGACATTTGACCCTTGTGGCACTCGCTGCGGACACTTGCGACCGCCTGATGAAATCCGAGCGGGACACGACATTCTCACGTCACTTCCATTTCTCTATAATTACGTTACTGGTCAACCTTCCTTGGATTCCTTTTTATATACTATTTTTTTTTTCATAAAAAGTATCCTATGTTACTTCTAGTACCTCCAAGAATATGTGTACAACGTTTCATGACGATCGGTTGAGTAGTTTTCGCGTGAAAGCGTAACGAACAAACTTACATTCACATTTATAATATTAGGGATTTCACAATAAAGTTTGAAGGCGATCTCAGTGTATGCTCTGATGTCATTTCAAAAACATCCTTTAAAATATTGTATCAGCTATCTTACCATTCTGTAACACCGTAGTTAAACCATCCAGAGCAACGTACGTCGGAATGCTCGGCAACTAAGTGAATAGTGTATTAACTAGGATTAATGATGCCTCCAAAGGTTTCGTAGCGTCCTGGGTCAGGAGGTCAAATACACTTCATATGTCAATTGTCTGATTACTTAGTGTATTACACTACGATAGGTAGAATAGTGAATGTTTCTGAGTACTAACAAATGCAAACGAAGTAAACTGGGGCTTTCGAGAGCAATCTTTTCGTATCGAACGTGGCCAATAAACAAGTGGTTCACCTACACATTCTACTTCACACTTTATTCTGTGAGGTCGTGGTATTTCACCGGTTGAGCCGACCAATTCGTGCAACAGGTGTTGTTGCGGGCTCTACCACTGTTGAAATTCTTTTTCTAAGATGCTTAGCATTAATCCGGTAAGACTGCAGATTGGTTTTCAAGGCAGGCCAGGCGTCATTAGATGGACGTGCAGTGTTCTACTCAGGAGGCGTATTTCTAAACGTTACCTACTATGCAAACATCTAATATTGAACTATACTCTACGTGAAGCACTGAACAGCGTGTAGCGTCTCTGGCTCGCTGGACGACGTCGTAAAACTGAAGGGTTATGAAAATTAAATATTTACTTCACGACTTTTATTATTGACTTACCGTTTTACTACTATGTGAAACAAGATATTTTATATTATAATATAATAACTTTTTTATTGAATTCCTTCCCCCATAACAGTGTCAGGTATCTAAGTATCAGTATTTTTTCGAAGTTTAAGAGACCAGAAACAAATTACTAAAAGCTACTGCACATGAATACAAAAACCCTGTGAATAATTGTGCAAGCAAACCTCAGAACGTGCGAACAGACCGACCGACTTCGGCTTCGAGAAACGAATCGAGTAATTAAATTCGCGTTATTTATAATGAGAAGTCGAGAGGCTTCCGAGGACCTATCCAATGAATCTAATGGCCTATTCAAGCTCTGTGATCTGTAAGCCCTCTACGTTGCGCCGTGGAATTCGATAGGGTGACCATGAGTTGTATGCGATAGAAAATCTTTCTTGTGAAGTTGTGATACTCAGAGTGTGCAGTGCAGTGCCGTAATTTAACGTTAGTTCAGAATACACACAAGTCGCGGAGATGTGGTAATGTAGCCCCAAGCCCAACTGACTTGTTCACAAAAGTAAAGATATGTATTGTTACTTCATTACATATTTTTATTTATTTTTTCATTTGTTATTGAGATTTCTAGTCTCGGAAAAATTTAAAACTACAGTTATCCTAGCAACAAATAATGTACAAATCATTAATGCTTCATTAGTGGATTTAGCAATAACTGGGATTCGAACCTTGACACGTGGTTTCTTTGGTACTAATTAACAATGCTTTCAGCTTACTGCAAAATGGCGACAATGAAGGCAGGAGGCAACATTCAAGATATCTTCGGATCGAAATAACGTTATGTGTTTTCCATTTTATTTTATATCCAACCGTGGTGAGTTTGGAACAAAAGTACTTCTGTTTACGTTTATCTAGTGACGAAATCCTGTTTAGTTTAGAAGGCAAACCACATAGTCAATGTCTTCGTGCACTTCAGTGTTTAGTACTTTTTAAACTCACACCGTATTAATAAAGTTTATGCTAAATTATTTTAATGCTCTGTTTGTAATAAATATATTAAAACCATATTTGTAAACTAGACGGGGGTTGTCTTAACATAGACTACAGGAGCTCACCAAGGGCGGGAAGGGGGTAGAAATGGGTGAAGTAGTCAAGTATGGACACGTTCCTTAAGTATTATTATTGTCCCATAGATATTAGCTGCCTAGTAATCTACCTCACACGCCTTAGAAATGCCTATACGGTGTTTCCGAGGATACGTGGCTTATAAGGAAATTGTGTGAGAACCTGAGAAAGACATAATGAAGACGGAATTAATAACGCTCTTAGTAAATGATGGCTTATATTTACCATGAGCCCATATTTAGGCCTGGAGGCATATCGAAGGATTAGTCATACCTAATTTGCTTTATAAATGTGTCACCACGGCTATATATATATATATATATATATATATTCATAATAAGTGAATAGGAAACCAAAAATTTTAATTAAAACCAGGTTTTTTTTTTTAATTTGTCCGAGTTACAGATATTCATTAATGTAAGACACTAGTGATCCGTGTTCTTAGCTCGGGTAGCCGTTGCGGAATATCACCTTTTATATACGTAGACAAAGAACCAAAAACATTATCCCACGGGAATCGTACATTTTTCCGGGATAAAAAGTAGCCTATATGCTATTCCAGGTTGTAATCTATATCTGTGCCAAATTTCGTCCAGATCCGTTCAGCCGTTTTTGCGTGAAAGTGTAACAAGCATCCATACATCCACACTTACAAACTTACGCATTTTGAATATTAGTAGAATATGTGACAATTACGTGAGTGATCTACTCTCAGATTATTTAATTACATTAATTTAATTTTAAAACATTTTAAGAGTCAAAGAGCACCTTACTCACGGCGACCCGGACACAGCACACAGGTTTATGTCCGCTGACAACGGTTCTTCCAGAAGTGAGCCGAGTCTATAATTGGGTCATCATTCAGAAAGTGTTCTACTTAGTGCTAAATGACTCCCACAATGACTTGCTGTTGTTTTTCCTTTTGTTGCCTTCAATCGCGTGAGGGACATTCCAGGAAAATTTAGTTATTATTTGAACTGATTCTTATTGCGTTCTTGAAACATTTTATCGAGTGAAAAAAAAACTAAATTAAATTATCAAACAAACATATCGTAGTTATGATATTGACAGGTCTGCAGAACACAGGGTGGGTGTTATTAGGTATACTGTCGATTTTTCGCGACTGCCTAGACTAAATACTCTTAATGTGTAGAGATTGTCAACTTGAGTGCATGGGTAGATAGGCTACAAACCTGGAGAATTATAAGTTGCACGTACTAACGGGAAAGCTATAAGGTAGAAACACATTAAGGGTTGTATGCCCGTAAGGTACACTTATAAAAATATCTATAGAGATCTTTAAAATGTTATTAATACAAACCCTCCGTAAGTTATGACCTAATCACAGTTTTAAACTAAAAATAAATGGATGTTATTTTAACAAGACATGTAATTTAATTTAAAACACTACGTATATGATTTTATTATTGCATAATTTGTTATTCGTGACGACGTACGTAATAAAAATAATGGACGGACGGACAATTTGAATAGGTAAAACGAAATAATTCGTGCATAAAGTGTCGGATGCATCGACATAACATTGTGTGAGTTACCAAGGACAGTTCAGGATTCCACGGCGGGTAGGGGCGAGGAACTATCAACCTACACATCTCCGGGCGAACAGTCTTGCTTCGACCGTCGAGTTCGACTATCGTGCGTTAACAAAACGAACAACTTCGAGTTCTATTGACGTTTCTAGTGTTGTAGTATATTTTCATTTTTACGGTTTTACCGGATTTTTATTTTTTGCGTCAAGTGAATCTGAATAAATTAAGTGAAATGTAAATTGTCATTGTAAATTTCAAATAGTTCAAACCAAAAATGGCTAATGAATTAATTTAAACTCCATTATAAATGTATATTTACATATATAAACAAATACTTAAGTCGCCTTGCCGTTAGAAATGAGGTCAAACATGCTAACTTATGAATGAATTTGTTTTGTTTAGCATTTTTATTTAAATGTTTCTAAATAATTAATTAATTTCCTAATATTTATCATACTCATTAATTGACTTAGGCATACCTTTTGCATGTCTAACTTTTGGCTTATCAAAATTAGTTTCATTTACATATTTTAATTGTTGTTTTGAATCTATATCTGAAATTTTACATCAAAGTTATGTAAATACGCCAACAGGTTCATACTTTTTATTTTATTTGTTTAAAGACAAAGTAATGAAAGTGATTTAAATATTATTACGCCGCAGTGAATAAGTAATGATAATTTGACAGTTGTGCGATAGGATCTGTGCCATGGCGGCTGTCAACATGGATGTCAAGCAGTTGCTAGTGATGTGCCTATTTTTGGCCTGCGTTTACTTCACGTCTGCACAAGTAAGTGAAAAATTAAAAATATGTTTACTTTAAGCAGAACTTTTTATCTTATATAAAACATACATAAATTTGTCTCAATATTTCTGTCCCTTCATTGTGGAAGGAAATTGGATTATTAAAAAAAAAATCTTTTACGTTAAACAGACTAGACACAGCTTTGATGATAGAGCGCTTGAAGCGACAAATTGTCAATCGACCACTTGCCTACTCAATTTAAAGATATTTAAGTCATGGACTTATCCAGTAGTGGAAGGAACAGGTTGATGATGACACCGCATATTGTGGAAGCCTGCCTTTATGTATCAAATTATTCCTGGCAACACTTTTGAATTTAATAGGAGCACAGACAATGCATTAAGTTCCCTGTGAACATACCCTTACCCTCAATAAAAAATAACTCTTTAAACTACATTTCACAAACACAAATCACAGACATCTTACAATTTCATACCTAATTAAGATTTTATCTGTACTTCTATCTTTTCTTATACCAGGTTTCAAAGCAGCAGAAGAATTATTCTTAGATTCTAGATAGGAATGAGACCTAATAACTACTGCTACAAGCTACGCACTAGTTCCACTAAGGTAGCATTTTATAAAATATCAGAATATAACACATACTAGTATGTACTACACATACATATATATTAACGTTAGGGTCTAAGAACCGAAGACATCGAGTTTCCCTAAACGATTGACGACACACTTTTTTTATACATTCTTTAATCCTCAAGCATCTCTCTAAATCGTTATATATTTATTTATTGTAAATTATATTTGTTTTATATTTAAGTTTAAGTTAATTTATTGTGAATTGATGAGGGACAACACTGGTTCCTGAGATATACCGACTTCATGAGCTAGGGAACTCGCTTTGTCGTTTGATTTTTAACTGGCAATAAACATTTATTATATATTGTAATACAAGAGACGAGTATGTTTATAAATGTCTGTCATATTAATAATTTAAGACAGTAGAAGGACTTATCGTATACATCGTGTAGAGACAATTAAACTTTCACCAACTATATCACGAAAGCTTATAAGCTCGTCATTTATTCTATTACATTACAAACTTAAAAATATTGCACAGCATTTTATGGCTTCAGATCTTGAAACTGCCAAAAAAGTGATACGATTGCTACCAACCATACCATAATCACTGGCTAAGCTAAACTGAACATTTTTGGAGTATACGCAACATACTATATGTTAACGAGTTTGTTAAAGTACCCGACTCTTTGGATGTCTGGGGGAATCTAAAGCAATTAATTTTAAGTTTTCTATTGTTTTATTCATTTATAGTGTAATAAGCGAATAGCCAATGATTACACAAGCTGTACACGTCTGATAACGCGTCTGGGAACAAAACAAAAACATTACGTCTGACTTGACCCTTGCAACTAGTTTGTCTTGACTCCGATCTCGGCGACATCTTCAATGGTTGTGATAAGGCTGTTGTCGTTGTAGATAACAATAAAACATTTATTACAATAAATAAATTTATTACAACAACCTATTCGTCTGAGATTCGCGTGGTGGGATTCCTTGTCCAAGGTTTATTATTCAAAAGTAAACATGTCATTTTATGAATATATTCATTATGGATGCCATTATGCAAGCGCTTTACGCTTCATTTGATAGTACTGCATCCATACATTGGTAGTTGACAATAGCTTAAATACGCGGTAACTTTTTATGCAGATTCTACTAGAGAACTGGGCTTTGTTTTTTGAATGTACGCTATAAAAAGAACAATATTACTATTTTAAATTCTTATTCTTAATAAATACAAGATATAAATACACGCTTCTGTCAAATTATGACGTAGGTACCTTGAAGAGAACAGTCAATAGGCTGAAATGATGCGTTCGATCACATCGCCACTCGGCTATGAGTTGTGGACAAGAACTAGTTCATGAATTGAGCTTTACAATGAACTAGTTCTTGTTGAATTTAATGTAAGGTTCAGCTTAAAGTACAGCTCAAGACTAATTCGATTTTTTATAATAAAAGATAATTCCGCGCCTTGCGTTATCTAATCTTATCTCACCGCGACATTTAAATGTATTCTTACATAAATTACTGTCCACTCAGTCTGTCCAACCAGTATTTTATAGCACGCTGTTTAGTTTTGGTTCTGTTCTTGTGAAACTGTCAATGAGCGATGTTTAAAACTGCATGTAATTTTTACAGAGAAACCAAATAATATGGGATTTTATCAAAGTCAATAATGAGTCAGTTAAGTAAATTATTTTATTTATTTAATCCTTACATATACCATATAAGTAATAGTAATAATTGTAAAGTTCAGTAACTATATAATGTAGGTACATATCAGAGCATTGGAGATATATTCATAAGGCCCCATCCAAACCCCGGCCGCCATTGCATTTGGTCATATACTTCATAGGTCTTGTGATTTAACCCGATCGGACATTTTTGTATTATGTCTATATGATTGATTGACGAACAGGAATGCATGCAGGATGCAGGAAAAGTCCTATTAAGAGTCTATAAAGTCTCCATTGATGTCAACCTTCATGCCGACAAAAATTTACAATGGAGAGCTAACTAAATTCCGCATCCATTCACAAATCACAATCATGTTTCGGCGCCTTAATTAAATTATTTGTGATTTGAATTTAAATGTTAGTAAATTCTGTATAAATCTGACAGGCGACCGAGCTCCAGTCAGTTTCCGTAATAAACTATTGGAATTTATTTAAATTTTATTATTTATTGAATAAATAATCTCTCAAGTCTTTTAATCCATGAAATATGCACAGAATCAGCAATTTTCTTATCAAATTTTAATCGGAATCGGATTATTTAACCCTGTGACAGTTCACACAGGTTGTAGCCTAATATACTCACCACATAATATACTATACACACTATATCCGACTACTTATAACAATCAGTCAAGGCTCGGGCCTCAAGAGGTGTTGTTACGTCCGTTGACAGGAGTACAAGCTGAGTCTCCTTCTCTGACAAGTGCTTATAAAGACTCTTGCTGTCTAAAGTCAGCTACGCAACTTTACGTTTCAGTACCGCACTCATACGTTTCCAGCAAACACGGCTGGATAACGCGTTACATGCGAATCCCGTCGCGGGGACAGGCGCAAGCCTCAACTTTAAGCTAGGTTAACTTACTGGGGCTTGCATTGGTCTGTAATAAGCAGTAAGGGACGCTACGTGATGCGTGTCATCTAAATCATTACATTGAAAGTTGAAGCTTTGTGAATAAGTTACCGCATACATACTTCAATTACCGTCACATGTGAATATTGGTAGATTTCAAACCGCATTTTATTTGTTTATTGCAAGATGTTATTAGCACTTAAACGGACTCTCTAGTTTCTGATGACTCTTGAGTGTGGTATTTTGGTGATTAATGCACACATAATTTAGTGATTCATAGACACAAGATCACATTGTGTATGCAGCGGTTTTGGTAACCGCAAGTATTGAATTATGGATGGTAGAAAAAGTGGGTAATTTGAGTAGGAAAATCTAGTAAACAATTAGTTTCAGCTAACAGTCGTCTACTGTTGGACGTGGGATCCTTAATCTATCTTCACTTCCTTTTTCACATTCTGTCTGTCTCGTTCTCTCATCCTACGTTCCGTTTCACTACACCATTTCTACACTTATATAATCTTAATAGATTACGAGGTCTTTTTGTACCTCAGTCTTCCTAAAAAAAGTATATCAAACAATAATTAGAAAATAGAAAAAGAATAAAAGTACTTCCGAAACCTGTCGGTGCTGCCACGTGTGTTAATAGTTACAACCGCAATGTTACCACTGACCCAGTGGCAATGACCTACGACAGTCAGCCAGAGCAATAGCTCTTGTTGCGAGCTGTCGCAAAAAAATAACGAACCGTAGAATAACGTCTCAATGGCGACTCTGCTATTTTTTTATTTATTTAGCAATGATTCGGATAACAGGTATTTTATTTGTAAACAATATTTTGTGATCCAAATGGGATCTAAACCGATTAAAGGGAAACCTATGTTTTTTTTTCTTTGAAATGTATCTTGTTGGATGGTCGTCGTGTCAACTGGCCGAGTCAAGCGTGCCTCAAGAAGTTTTCACTTCAATAAAGAATCTTTGTTACTAAATATACATAACATAGCTGGACTCAGCAAGTGCCATCTGATTTATTAAAATCCAATCGTTATTCTCTAGTCGTCCTGTTTTTATATCTGCCAAAAATATTAGTTAGCGAAATATTTTTATGTAACACTCCAAAAAAGTCTTATTAGCAAATGCTGGAGGTCTAGGCTGCGACATCTTGGTCGTAAATTTAAGTTTGCAATTTAAATAATATTTAGTGCAAGTTTAATTCATGTGGTAAGAGGGCAATTGGCAAACTGTGGTCACTTATCATCGATTCTGGCAACATTCACTGACTAGTGATGCGAAACTGTTCGCTCATGAATAATACATATTGCGTGCGAGTGTTATGTTCTCACGGAAACCATTGTTGCGGTGATGTAGTTTAGGCAATAACGGCATCATTTCACCCGTATGACAAATTGTAATATAATCTATTTTTTGTAATGCAAAATTAACTATTAAATGAAGGTGTTTATTTTCTTGCACATGACTTACACAAGAAAGAGTCTACACACCTTAGAACTCGTAAATACGTGCCAAATAGAGGGACAATAATGTAAATAACACAGAAAATTGGCATGTAGGACACCATATGAAATATATATGGATTTCAATTAACATAGGTATGTACCAGTTGAATTCTGAGGGGTTGTTGATTGTATATTTAGGCCTTTAGGTCTAGCTCCTAAAGTGTACCAACACTTTTCATTAAAACGAGGACTGAAATGAAAATGTTACAACACCGCTAGAATGGCGATTAAGAAATAAAATTTGATTTCGCGAATATAAAGAATGAAGAAATTTCGATGTGATTTCAGATTGACGATAAGCGAAGTGACTTGAGAACGCGGCGCGCGTCCGACGAGCGCACGCGATGTGCCTTTAGATTCGCTTACAATTCCAATCGATACATCGATGAAATATCGATTACTTAATCGTGTGTTCTGATACTCGATTACTTAAGTTTTTCTCTTAAGCCCATACACTTACAAATAAATCATTACATACTGGCATTTAAATGTCAATTTAACAAACGCTCGAGCTGGGCTGTCTTGACGACCTCACAGAGTACAGGCGTGAAGATATTTATAATACATATATCGTGTAACTAATAAATGAGGTCCTGGAAAGCGCATCCCTTTTTTATCGCTTCCTTTGCCTCCTCTTACCTACCAACTCCCCCCTACAAACGGCAACGTATCTGTAAAGCTCGATCCGTAAAGTTAGACCAATCCTCGCACAACATCGTTTCTTGTTGAACTTCTACTGCAATAAATAATTTCAGCAGTAATCGATGTATTTTTTCTATTGGTACAGGTCTTTTC
This sequence comes from Papilio elwesi, assembly GCA_029849275.1. Lineage (NCBI taxonomy): Eukaryota > Metazoa > Arthropoda > Insecta > Lepidoptera > Papilionidae > Papilio > Papilio elwesi. Next base: position 11,324,499 of record CM056697.1, read on the forward strand.
CCTATCTAAAGGTATAAGGATGTAGCAAGCTTCATGGCTCTTATGCATAGAATACTTAACTTGTGCCAAAATATTTTTTTTAAGATTAAGAGAAAAGATTTTTAAAAAAATATCCCACGAGACCCGTATATTTTTCCAGGATGGAAAGTAGCGTATATGCTATTCCAGACTGTAATCTATCTGTATGCCAAACTTTATTCAGATCTGTTCAGCCGTTTTTGCGTGAAAGAATAACAAACATTATATATATATATTATATGGTTACACTTTCGGAGCTAAGGCGAACCTTTCAGTTGGTCCTCATAATTTAATTGTTAATTATAATTAAGTAGGATCAAAATAAAATGTCAGCGGTTATAACTCGATGAGAATGATAGTGACGTCATCCGAGATCTCCCACAGTAGATGTACCCATTGCTCAATGGTTGCGATACAGACGAAAAAAAAGTGTAATGTTTGAAAGTAATTACCGTCGATCGTTGCGTCGGTGCGGCGGAACAACGGCGTCTTACAGATACATCGCTCTAGAGATGGTCTCGCGGAAAACTCAACACTTTTTTTCTTTTTTTTTCGAAAAATGTGGCATGCGACCAAGCGGATCACCTGATGTTAAGTGAGCGCTGCCCATAGACATCCGCAACAAGCAAATGTGTTGCAGATACGTTGCCTACTTTAAAAGGTCTGTCCTTTTCCTGGAGGGCATAGACAGGAAAAAGGATATTTCTCTTTTCCCGTTAACCTCCCGCCCCCTCCCCCCGTCCAACGCTCTTCCCGGTGCCATCCTATCCTTATGAATAACGGGTGGGAAGGGGAGGAGGATTGAAATTAGGCCTCCGGCACCTCACTTATCAGATGAAACGCAGAGTACTTCTACTTCACGCCTGTTGTCTGTGAGGTCGTGGTATTTCACCGGTCGAGCCCGCACATTCGTGCAACAGATGTTGTTGCGTGCTCTACCACTGTTGTAACCAAACGGTTCATTGAAGGAAAGAAAGGTGGGCGTGGTTAGTAAGATACTTGCTTTTCACGCTTCAGGTCTTGGCTTAATTTTTTTATGTGTAAGCCATTATCGCCAAAGTAGTGAACCATTTATTAATGTGGGGCGGAGCGAAGTTTGAAGGCCAGATAGTAATATCACAAAGCTAAAGAGTTAGTTTGTTTAAACGCGGTAATCTCAAGAACACCAGTCGGGTTTGGATTATTCTAAGGTTAAGGTATAGGCTATTTTACATCACACATACATGCAACCCTATAGTGTGACGAGTGAAACTGCGGGGCACAGCTATTGTCATGTAGTTGTTATCAACTCAAATTTACTTCGCAATAATGTTGGTTAATTTAGCCGGGGCATTATCAGCATACTAAATGTGTCGATAATCTTCTCAGTTGCACATCACTAGCTTATATATTTTGCAACGACCAGACGCGGCCAGACAAAAATATCGCAATGCCATAAATAAGTAAATTAGACTAATCCGCTCCAACCGCCTTTTTCACTTGAACGTTCGAAATACGTGTCAATGGGAAATATATCTTAGACAATGTCTACTAATAAAATTAGGTAACGAGAGAAATTTTAAGATTGTTTCGATATACCGATATTATTATATTTATTAACTTAAATGTTCAACATGTGTTGTACGAATGGGCCGGGATTGGTGAAACACCGCGACCTCACAGAAAACGGGCGCGAAGTAGAAGTATTCTGTGATTCATCCGATGAGTGAGGTGCCGGAGGCCGAATTTCATTCCTCTTTCCCTTCCCACCCTTCCCTCATACGGATAGGATGGAACCGGGAGGAGGATTGGACGGGGGTTGGCAGGGAAAAGGAAATATCCTTTTTCCTGTCTATGCCCTGTGTCCATTCAAGTAGGCAACGCATCTGCAACACATTTGGTTTTTGCAGAGGCTGTTAGTCTATGGGCAGTGGTCACTTAAAAAATGTGAAATAAAATAAAAATAAATAAAGTTTAACTTTTTAAGGCAAACTTATAAAAAAATGTGTGAGAGAGAACTTATTTGTTTTATTAAATTACTAGCGCTCCGCCCCGGCTTCGCACGGGTAGTTTCTTCATGTAAACTTTCATCCCATACTTCAGACCTTTAGGGGATGATTTTAGAAAATTTCTGTGCAAAATTTCAAGTCTCTATGGCCAGTAGCTTGGGCTGTTCGTCAGTCAGTGTGTTCTTTCCTTTCTTTCTTTCTACAACAGACCGGTTGAATTTTTTCATCAGTAAATGCGGTGAATTACGACTTACTAGATTGACCAATCGAGTTATTTTGCGGAAAATCAATGCTCATGGCTTGGCAGTTGGTTTATGACAATCTAAGTAGTAGGCAGTGTGCAACTGGCCTTAATGATTGTAAGGAAATATAACCTTTATGGAAAGGATTACAAACACATAACCAATAACGGGTAGTAAATAATGCATTATAAAGCAGAAAAATAATCTTTAAACTCCTTCCGGCGCTCGGAGCAGATAATATTTCTATGTGTGTTTTATCTGGAACTTTCCAGACAATTTCTGATTTTTATTACATATAAAATTAGTCTTCACCGGCGCGGATGAAATAATAAGATTTGTTTCGAGGCGCTTTTTGTAAATATTATAAAAATAACAATAATAATAAATCGGCCTTTTCTAGAATGTTCCCCACTGCCACAAGCCTCTTCTTCGATAGAGGGAAGGGCCGTAATCCACCACGCTGGCCCAGTGCGGGTTGGTGGATGTCACATGTCTTCGAATTTGGTGGTTCTAAGAACATGTCGGTTTCCTCACGATGTTTTCCTTCACCGTTTTTGGAGCAGTGGTGATGAAATAAATTACACAAAATCTCAAAATTAAAAAAAGTAAATCGCCTGTCTGGTTTCGAACCCACGTACAGTACGTAAGTCGGGGCCTATACCGCTGAACCACCACTGCTCTCTAGAATCTTATACCAGTTCTCAATATTTAAAGAAAAGTGAGAAAAGTGTGGCTTAAGAGTGGGTGTTGTGACTAGAATTGAGAAAGGTATGCTTCGGTGGTTCAGCCATGTTGAAAGGATGAATGCAGAGAGAGTAACGAAACAAATTTATGTTGCGGCAGTGAGTGGCAGCGTTGGCAGGGGACGTCCTTGGAGAACTTATATCGACCAGATTAGTGACATACTAAAGAAGGGCGATATAAGGAGTATCCGTAACCGACGAGCTTGTTTGCGTAGAGAGGTATGCCAAGATCGCGGTTAATGGAAATCCATTATCTCTGCCTTAACCACCCAGGTTATGGGCGTGAATGCATATTTATTTATTTATTTTTCTCAATGTTTACATTAACGCCAATTTAATTTTAGTTTAGGTAGAAAATAAAAAGTTTTTGTTTATTAGTTAAGTACGGCTCTAGAAACCAAAAGGAATATAAATGCAGTCATTTAGTTTGAGATTCTTGTTTAAAAACGAAAAAGTGTCAATAAAACTTGTTTGTGAGAAATTTATTAAGTTATAGCTTAGTAACATAAGCACAGGGCACGTGCGTCTCGACCTTCAGCTGGAATCTGACCCCGACCGCCGCCACGTACGGTGCTTTTTTTATTTCAATTAATAAATTAGATTTTGTTCTTATTGAGCAATAATAATAATGAACTTCTTCGGTCATTTTATTGGACTCTATCATTTAATACAAGTAATAAAAATAAATATTACCATTGTTTACAATATTTTTACTTTTATGGGAGAAATATAAAATAACTGTTGGGTTTTTAATGAGGTTTAACTGGAACTAAATGTGACAAAGCTTAGTCTTCCATATATGGGGAAGATAAAACTCTTATCCCGTCTGGAAACGGAATCCATGACCCTGAATGTAACAGTAAGCGCTACGTTACAATGGAACAAACATTTACATTTGTAGTTAAAAACTCCCCTAGAATTACCTTTAATACATTACATTCTGAATTATTTAATTAACATTACGAAGAAAACTGTCATGCGAATGTAAATTGCCAGATAAAAGTGTTTCTTGCCACTTGTACTGCACATTACGATATGTATGTGTATAAATAATTAAATAAATCTCTTGTTAATCTTACTTATGATAAATTAAATAATTGTAATGCTAATATTAGCGTATAGACAAGTTTAATAAGCATTTACGAGTCTCTGTGTCGCATAATATGTTACACAAGTGAAGAGGTTCACATTACGACGCCCAGTCGAACCGGTTTATTATTGTATTAAGTCTAAACCACTACAAAGAAGCGAGGCGATAGCTAACAAATTCGATATACCCCACATGACGGTTTTGTTAGGTGATTTGTAACCCGGGTAAATTTCTGATGACGTAAAGAAAGCTTTAACTTAAAGTTTGGTTTGGTAAGGTAAAGAATTAAGTCGACGAAAAACTCAACTGCAGTTCATTGTGGTGAACAAACCCAGCCTGTGACGTCATCAGATTTAGGCCTCATATTGTCTTGCACAGTTGTACGTTATAAATATTTTTTAAACAGCAATATTCAGTTACATGTGTCATACATATATCACCATATGTCGAATTTAAGAGGGGAGTGGTTGGTGGTCAACCAGAGGGAAATTCTTTACAGAAATACATCTATGAGTGTGACCAAATTAATGTCCGTGCTATTGACTCGTTCATTAATTTTGCATTATTAATTCCTATTCTATTCTATTGACATCCATTGTCAATTCGTCATCGTATAGCTGATGTCTCAGATAATGATTTCCATACAGAGGATTCAAATATTTTCTTCATTTTTCTATTCATAGCTATTCCGAAGAAATCTTATAGCGTTAGCTTATCTGTTATTGTAATGAGACCTTAAAATAAATCTCACCTCGTGACCTTTCAGGTCATGTGATGTTGGGACAAGTATTGCGAGTGAATCAACACTCACTCAATGGATAGTGCATTTTTTTATCTCTGAATACTTTTACATAAAATGATTTTAAACAATATTTATGAATTACTACGTAAAAACCACAAGGTGAGATCTCTTGACGAATAATAGGGGTGGTCACCAAGGGGAGGAGGCTTGAAAAATATTAAATGTGTCACGTAGCATGAGAATGTCCCATCACAAGAATACTTATATTTTTTCAAGTATATATTTACAAAAATATATTGTAAATTTGGTTGTATATCTTTTTTCACTAAAAACGGTCTATCCCTTGAATTTGTTTTTTGGTCGACTCGCAAATAAGATTCACTTTTGTATGTATTCGGACCAAGTCGCGGGAACATCTAGTATATATAACACCGTCAGTCGTCCGGTGACGGCTGCCTTGTAAGGTGTTAAGGCGTTAGTTGCGGCGCCTTTGTGGGCGGATGTATTACGAATTCATTACTTGATATCGATTTCGGTAATGAGGTCATCACGTTTGCTTATTTAACGTGTTTTCTTTCTTGATGTCAGAGAGCGATTGCCTAAGATGCCTAAAAACAACGTTCAATCTGGTGACTCATCCAGTGACAAATTAATAGGATTTGAATAATTCACTGTTAGACATTAATTGAGATAATATGACATGGCAACACCATGTCCTGTTAGGGAACACAGATGTATTTAAGGTACCCGTAATGTTTATTTCCAAAAATATAAATTATCTCAACACTAGTGACGTCACATCGCGCTGACGTCGGGAATATTTTCCGGGCCACTACAAACTGTAACTGGTCTCAGCACGCGCTATGTCCCGTTAAGCACTCTAAAATATACCTGGCACAGTGCTTATTCGTATAAATTCCAAAGTGTGACAGAACAGTACTAATCGTTTTGCAAGATATTGGCGTAATGAGACAACATTTCGATTTTAAATCGTCAAAAATTATTCAATTAAGTGTCAGTTGAGGAATGAACAGAATTCCAATAGAGTGAGTTTTACAATTCGGGAGCAGAAATTTGAACTTGCTATTGTTACCGTTTTGGACATGAAAAACACTCCATTAGGTTAGAAGGTATCCCTTTCAGTGTTATTATATATTGAAAATAGACCAAGGCATAGCAGCGGGCTTGCTGCGACAGCCGGCGAGTGAGTAATAGCGCCTCTAATGGAAAGTAGGAAGCAAGTGTAATATCGCTAGGCTTTTAAGCAAGCTCGTTACAGTCTATAACCGACCTCAACTCTATAAAGCGCTGGGACATGTTATATTTCGGTTTTGGTAAGTAGACGTACTACAATCTTGAATGCCTAAGTTATCAATGAATGTTTGAAATGCCAATATTACAATATTGTAGTTTAAATATAAAAAAAAATTATTGGCGGCTCTGTGCCGCCCTCTCGTTCCCCTAACATGTTTAGGTCAGGGACCTTGTCGAGTAGTTTAAATATTACTTGATACATTGTTACTTTTGGAAGATTTAGTTGGGAATGTTTAATATATTATATTGGAAGGGCAGCCTAAACGACAGCAGGTGACCTCGGGGCGCAGCACAGTTCATTCGCACAGCACGCTATGTTAGCCCGCATCCTCTAACTTCAAGATTTACGGTCTTGTTTGGTTAATAGACATTTGAACGTTTCAAACATACATACGAACATAAATATGCGTTTTATTATTAGATTGTTTGGATTGTCTGAGTGATTAAGTGCGCCTATGAACACCAGAAAAACTGTAGAACCGGTACGCCTTTAACGAAGTACGCTCTCTTCTTGAAAGAAAGTCGTATTAGATACATAAATACGGGCAATCATTTCAAAATGCTCCGCTAAAACCATTCTACTGACATCTTTTAACCCATCGTTAAGTTTATACTATTATAGGGAGTTGGCGAATAAAGACATAATAAACAAACCTTACCTATTATTTATTACTACATATTACAGGGGCTGCTAACCTAACCTAACGATACCGTATCTAGTTTGACATTACACTGTAATTGGCGTAAATGACAGTATGAGAGTTGCTTTAGCCAACTCAGAAATAACTAATGCTTGGGTCATTTAGAAAACAAACCCTTAAACGTTTTTTCATTGTTAAAGATATCTCACTTATGCTCCACTTGCCTATTACTGGTGTACTTTCGGTTCCTCGAGGATTGCCTCACAGATCGACCCCTCCTTTCCCCACAGAATGGACTCCCGCTCCTTCACACTGTACTTATTTCTAAATTAGTGTAGCGTCTTTGGTTGAGGTTCACTGCGATTTGTACCAGTTGGATTTGCATCTAATCTTGAGATTTCATGTTTAAAGGGAATCATAGTTCTAAAGTACGTAATTTTACCTTATAATGATTATTGAAATGTCGGCGAGTGTTCGAGGATATTGATAATTCGACATACATTATGTATCAGACGCAAATAGATGCAAAGGTTAAAATGTTTTGGCGCGTCCGAGGATCGTCCGCTCCTCCTCTCAACTGGTTTAGTCCAAGCCTCAGTATAGTTATAAGTATACACTAATACAGACGTTGCAACCGTGAGTTCGCACTGTCGAAATCATTCAGATAAAACAGATTGTCATATCAGTTTTTTGTGAACGTATTCGGCAGTGTGAACATGGAGTTACTCTTGTGCCTACTAGGTGTAGGCACAAGAGTTAGCCTTGCTTCCAAGGTTTACGCGTTTAATATAAGATATTGTAGACCTAATCTTTGGTTAAAAGTCAATTAATTGATTAATGCCTTTATGTAATGTAACAGTATATTGAGAGGACACTTTTTGTCGGAAGGCCTTGCCTCGTCGGTCAAGGTTGAACATATTTTTGATAAATAATAACATTTATTAGCTTCACTTAAATGAAGTCATATATAAAAATACATTTAATATTGAGTTTTATATGAAAAATCTTTAATATTATATATATATATATATATATATATATAAAATTCTCCTGTCACAGTGTTAGTTGCCATACTCCTCCGAAACTGCTTAACCGATTTCAATAAAATTTTGCCTATACATTCGGTAGCTCTGAGAATAGGTTTTTATCTATCTATCTATCTATCATATTATAAATGTGAATGTAAGTTTGTTTGTTCACGCGAAAACTACTCAACCGATCATCATGAAACTTTGTACACATATTCTTATAGGTATTAGAAGTAACATAAGATACTTTTTATGAAAAAAAGTATATAAAAAGCGAAGTGTGTATGTTCCCTATGGACCTATAAACTCCGAAACGACTGGACCGATTTCGATGAAATTTACAGGGATCGTCCAGATTGGCACAGCAGGTGTACCTGTGTTTGGTAGCGATCGGAGCAACATAACTAGTGGTACCCGGGCGAAGCCGGGCGGGTCACTAGTGTTGTATAAAATAATAGCTTCGGGTATATACATTTTGGTTCTGAGTTTCCACCAGCGATTGAGCCAGCGTTGGCCCAATTACCTTCCAAAGTATCTTTTAGGGTTGTAGGATAGGTTAGATAAACAATCGTATCAATTAAATGTGTCTTACATTGTTGTACTAGTTATCTAACAATAGCTGTGTGGCAACCCTACTTAGAATCGGTTTCCGTCAGGCGTCGCCCCGTGAGGTGGCCGGGTCAAAGCGCTCACTCTAATTGTACCCGGCGATCAAATCGCTCCGTGACTTATTACGCTGGATGTACGTAACCGCGGACATTCGTAGCCTCAGTGAGGCAAGAGGTCGAAGTTTGTAGGAAGGTGTAATCAGGTCATTAAATAGTCAAGTACATTAGCGTTTGATAGCTTCTGTACATACGTATGCGAATACTAGCGACTCGACTGGTTTCGCACGGGCACTTTTGTGGATAATCAGGAAAACATGCGTGACATGTGACAGTCTAGACAACAAAATATGTTAAAGCGTTCTGGCAACAAATAATAAGTATAACAATTATTTTGCAATTAAAATTGAATCTATACTGATAAATAAAATTGAAATGTCTGTGTGTAATATCAAAATAACATTGCCATACTCAATACACATGATGTATATACGATACTTATAACAAAAATACAAGTGTTTAAATTTTTGTCTCTCTGTCTGTCTGCTTATTCCGGGTAATCTCCGAAACGACTGAACCGATTCGGATGGGACTTTTACTGGAAGATAGCTAATATTGTAGGGATTCAAATAGACTAATTTGATTTAAGCAAAATATTTAGGGTTCCGCGGAAAAAGTGAAAAACCCTCGAAATTGTTTTATCGAATTTATTTCCACGCGGTCGAAGTCGCAGGAAACAGCTAGTTAAATAATAAAACCTATTACAGTATAGACCACGGCCATACTGTGCTGTCCCCATATAAAAAAGTGGGAAAAGAGTAAGGAGAAAAAGAAAGAAATGGAGATATAAAGTATGCCACCTTTACGACCAAATTCTTTCTTCTTTCTGATCGGTTTAGTAGTTTCGGAGATTATATCGGACAAACATCGTGACAACTGATTTTTATATATATAACAATATATAACATGAAAGATCTCGATCAGCGTACGTTTTTTTTTAATTATGTCGAATATGTTGGCAGTATTGATAGACTGCGCGTATTAAACAATGTTTTTTTTTTAATTTTCTTGTTTAACTTATCTGGCAACACAAATGAACAAAATATAAAATGTATTGCATTCATATAAAAATGCCCCAAGACCATTTGATTTTTTTGGAATTTTCCAATTTCCCGTTAATAAATTTTACATTTTTCATCTTTTAAAAAAATCTAACATTGTTTTTTCTAGCAAATTTTCTCACAACAAAATACATTGGCTCCCTTAGAAAGATTAATTAGCATACGGCGTGCTAAGGTAACTGAAATGAACAATTACACGTGATAAAACAATAAGGCTGGTCACACAGTGGTTGTCTGAACTCCGCAATCACCAGTCGAGACACTATGAAGGAATAGACAATTAAATACGTTTTATTACACTGTTTAAATCATTTTTTTTTTCAAAAATACGCAGACGAAATTATCCAATTGCATTCCTAAATTGTTGAAAGTGTTGGACTGTTCAACTGGAGTTGGACAGTCAGTTTAATTATAAAATTAAATAATAATAATAAATCGGCCTTTTTTAGAATGTTCCCACTGCAGGGACACAGGTCTCCTCTCTAATTGAAGGAATGGGCCGTGATCCACCACGCTGGCCCAGTGCGGGTTGGTGGATGTCACATGTCATCGAATTTAGTGGTTCTGAGACATTCCTCACGATGTTTTCCTTCACAGTTTTTGGAGTAGCGGTGATGAAATAAATAACACACAGCTCTTGCCTGGGTTCGAACCCGCAACCTACAGTACGATAGGCCTTAAATCCTCAAAAAATCTCAATTTTAAAATTGAAACGTGTAAAATAGATAAAATATAAATGTTCACACGGCGTTCGTGTGACGACATTGTTATAATAAATAGCTTTTGTGTTTTTTTTTTAATTTGAGCAACTAGGGGCGTTCAAAGACGAACAATAGGCACTTGCCAGTAAACCGTAACCTTACAAACGAACACCGAATCCATTCGTTTTCGCAACCCATTGAACAGTTTATACCAACATAAAATGTTACGACAACGTGCCTTCAATTTATGACAACCGAAATAAGTAAGATGAAATCGTTTTACGTATTTTATCACGTCCATTTTTATACATTCTAATATCCTGACATATAGTTTGTTCCGAATTAAGATTGAACTTTTGTAAACAAAGGACACACACCTTACCTTTGACGCTAAAATTCTTAAATCCTATTTTAAAAAAAACTTTTTCTAATATTACCTTATAACATTAGCTATCCATATTACACAATTTCACTTCACTTTATCTCACGATTTTCATAAAATTACATTGTCTGCTATGTATGATAAATGACGTTTTGTTTGTTTACAAAATTTCCATTTCGACGTGGAACTAACAAAAGGTATTAACTGCATTGAAAAGTTTATATTGACGACACTGTCATGTTCAACTAAAATATCTTGAATTGTTCTAATATTTAGGATATTGGTCGTTACATCATTTTTATCCACCTGTTTAATATAATAAACATTTTTTTTATCCTTTAGGAGCAGATACGAGTGGTGAAGGCTCCACCCACAAGGTTTACCTGTAGCGGCCGCGCGCCCGGATACTACGCCGATATGTACACCGGATGCCAGGTCAGTGGTAACAATAAACAAATAAAAAACTTTATAAGTAAACAAACACATTCTACTGATTACATATGCAATATATTATCAACATGCACCTAGTATTTTTCACATACCTTTGTTAACAGTGGTAGAGTCCGCAACAACAACATCTGTTGCACGAATTGGCCGGTGAAATACCATCTCACAGAAGACAGGCGTGAAGAAGTTCTTCTAGAACTCTGTCCTTTGTCATATGTGTGAGGTGCTGGAGACATAATTTGATTCTTCTACCCCTGCCCATCCTTTCCTTAAGGATAGGATGGGAAGGGGTACATTCAGATGTACAAATATGTATGAATAACTCAAGGTATGTAAGATATCTGTTGTCACTTCAAATTACAGGGATCAAATAATTAATCATCTATTCTGACATATCTGACAAGAAGTAAATAACTGTTGTTATTATTAAGTACCTACTGCATCATTGTCATTAACAGATGTAACTCTGTACGTTACGAGACCAATTAATCTTGATTTTTTACGGTTTTTTTATATATTTTTTGTTATATTCTTATGTGAAATGTACAACAACTCAACTATTTAGCCACAGAAACACAGTTATGTACTAACTAGTTCGAGGTCAAAGGTCCAATTGGTAATTTGTGAAATTTTATTTACCGTGATAAATTGATTTTATTTGGATACTAACTTATGTGGGTATAGTTCCTGTAATCGATGTAGTTGCGTGAAGGAAAATTGGCATCGTGTTTAATGTACACCGACAGATGTTACATGCAATCATGTTCCCCGAAATACGATCATGAGCGGTGCAGTATGACAGAGCGAATAATAAATGTTTACTCACAGCTATCGATTTGTTTTTGCTTAAGGTCCATTGGTACGAGGGTCAAGGTTTATAAATGTTGATTAACAGAAACATTTTAAGGGACTATTGTTAAATATTTAATTCTTTTTTATATACCTAATCGGGTTCATAAGTTCTGTCAAACCTTTTTTTAACTGGCGAATACTGGCCAAATATACTTTGACTAATTTTAAAAATGGAATGTTTTGCTGTACGAATATAAAAAAGAAATGAATTTTCATTAATTACCGAAGTATCCCTACTAATATTATAAATGTGAATGTTAGTTAGTTTGTTACGCTTTCACGCGAAAACTACTCAACCGATCATCATGAAACTTTGTGCACATATTCTTGGAGGTATTAGAAGTAACATAGGATACTTTTTATGAAAAAAAAAACTATATAAAAAGCGTATGGATGTTTCCTATAGACTCTGAAACGGCTGGACCGATTTCGATGAAATTTACAGGGATTGTCCAGATTGGCACATTCCTGTGGTCGGCGATCGGATCAACATAATAACATAAAAGTGGTCTAACTAAAGTGGTCACTAGTATACCCATAAAATAATATTAGACACACACCAAATACAATAATTGACGGGCCGGTTGGCGTGGTTAGTAAGATACTTGCTTTTCTCGCAGGTCGTGACTTCGACCCACCCGGGACAGACATTTGTGTGCATGAACGTGTCTGTTTGTGTATTTGTCTTGAGTCTGGGTGTAATTATCTATTTAAGTATGTATTTACAAAATAAAAATTAGTATGTGTTATATTATTAGTAAAAATGGCAAAAACTTGCATATATTATGAATTATCCGTTTTGTCAAACAGTACACCGGCGCACGCGCATCCCGCACCCACACATCGACGCCACGCACGGCTGTATTACTTGTACTTAGTTATGTGACTTTGACTTCGCGAAAGGAGGTTAAGTGTCGCGCGCACGATGCTTTGTTTTGTTTGCATCGGCTAACTTTACAGTCACACATAATTATTAACCTTATGTAATGAAACTGGTAATAAAAATATAGCACAGCTTGTGAGTTCAGAGTACGTAGGAATTCATGTACTGTAAAAACTTTGAGATTTGAGAAAACTTTGCAAAATGTCCTGGAAAGAATTGGAAAGATTTATTTTCCTGCCACGCACAGCCGCGTTGTGGAATGGTCTGTCCTCGGCGGTATTTCCAAACCAGTACGACTTAGGGCCCTTCAAGAAGAGAGAGGCCGGCAACACGTCTGCAGTTCCTCTGAAGTTGGTGTCCATGGGCGTCGTTGATCACCTCGGTGTTCCGGCCGCTCGTTTGCCCGCTCCTCTTCATGTACTCTTCTCTTCTCATTATAAATCTTCTCTGTCATTGGTAATAACCGAGCAGAGTTCGTAATAATTAATCCAAGTATTGATATTCCTGGCGTCCTTTGGCATGGGGGTTTTAAGCATTACTTCCGGGAATATGCAGCAATTACAATAGTGGCGTGAAAAATTAACATCACTTAAATATTTTTTGAAAATTATATCTATTCTCTAGATCAGGGAACGGCAACAGACGGACCGAGGTCAGGATTCGGATTACAAGAGATCGAAACTCGCACCAACAAATCCCTACTAATATTATAAATGTGAATGTAAGTTTGTTTGTTACGCTTTCACGCGAAAACTACTCAACCGATCATCATGAAACTTTGTACACATATTCTTGGAGGTATTAGAAGTAACATAGGATATATGTATAACTTTTTATGAAAAAAAATAGCATATAAAAAGCGAAGTATGTATGTTCCCTTTAGACCTATAGACTCTGAAACGGCTGGACCGATTTTGGGCAAAGCGGGTGTTCCTGTGTTTGGTAGCGATCGGATCAACATAATTAGTGGTGCCGGGACGAAGCCGAGGCGGGTCACTAGTATGTATATATCCACATTTTAAATAATATTCTCATATAAACCAGAATTATTTTCATACGTTTGAAAAACCTTATTCTTTTTATCAGGACTTTCTGGACTTGATTACATAATTCAACCTTACTTAAAACTATTTGCGATCTCTGCACTAGATAACTTACACAGAGTAACAAACTATTAAGTTGGGGCCGGCGTTTCTTTTAAAATAATACTGATGACAAGGTAGATTTTAAAGGAAATAATCATCATGTGACCTCTAGATCTGAACAGAGGTCAACTATAAAAAATACAGCATAAAGATGGCGGGGCGGACTTGTAATGATTTATTGGCACTTTTTTCGAAACATCTGGCAGAATAATGAGGGGTCGACGTGAAATCACGTTATTTATGGGTAGTAAGAGGTCACTAATGACGAATGACATAATTTCTCTTAAAGTGCAGGAAAATTACGAAACATGAAATGAAAAAAACGTACATACTACGCCAGAGGGTTGCTTCGCACGACTGATTTGCAGCTTGTTCCTCAGCTATATTGACTCAATTGTATAAATTGATTTTTAAATAGTCATTCGTGGTTATTGCCTTAAATTGACCCTACATAACCTGACATCGTCGAAATAAACGTGGTGAGATTATTGTTTCCCGTATGTTTTGGTTTGGTTACAAAATGGTCTGTAATATTAGTATTTTTATGCATATTATTGGGCGTTCGTCGGTCACACATGAGTGCAAGGAAGGCCGCAATATGGCGAAGCTTCCGGGCACAGATTATATCTTCAAATATTAAAATAGCTGCTAACAAGGCAACATTAAATTATTATTACGAGCAATTTTATAAAAGATGCTGCGGTACGATAATCATTGCTTACGACGTGGACATGTGGAGGGATTGAAGTAAACGGACGCCATGTTAATTGACGGCGTCTTATTTAGATTGTATCTGAAATGTATGACATAATGAGAATTATTTAACGTTTTGGTTGTGCGTCTGTGTAAATTCAAGAAAATATTGTATTGTTACAGTTAAAAATTATAACGCCCTATTATAATGTCCCATACAATTTCCAGAGATGCCAGGGTGTCAATACGATATTTTACATATAAGAGACTGTGTCTTGGAGAAGTGGATTTACAAATTATATGCTTCCCATTGAAAGTATTGGTAGCAAAAGTAACACGTATGAAGGAGTTGTAAGCCCAGTGTGGTCGAATCAAATCGGATGCTTTACATTTCATTGATGTGAAACAGAAAAACTGTTGTTGTTCATGGGTTTTTTTTAATCGTAGAAGGTGGCAAACGAGCAAGCGGTTCACCCGATATCAAGAGACTGCTACCCATAGACATCAGCAACAAGCTAATGAGTTGCAGATGCGTTGCCTAATCTTAATTGATAGAAAATGGTTATTTTCCTTTATTATTCATCCCCTCCACGATCAAATCCTTTTCCAATAAGAAGCTAGAATTAGGTCTCCGGCACCTCACTCATCAGACGAAACGGACAATACTTCTACTTCTGTCAAGGTCGTGTTATTTCACCGGTCAAGCCGGCCAAGTCTTGCAACAGATGTTGTCGATGCGGCCTTTACCACGTGTTGTAAACCAACTGAGTTCGTTAGCATTTTATTTTATCCAATCGTTTCATCGCCGATATTTACATAGGATTGTTATTTCCCATCAAGGTTTGACGACAAATTAATACAGTCCAAGTTTCACAACGTACGCTTTCTAAATACCCAGCGTGTAGACAATGTATTTTTTAGATCTCACAAACTATTTCAAATAGTTATTTGAATGGAACGATAAACCTTGTGCTACTAGAAAAAGAAGTGCGTGGGTTATTTTTAATCTGTTTGTATATTATCTACAGTGCCTATCACATTTTATTAACCTCTTAAATCTAAGTTATTCATCAGCACCATCGAATCTTAAACTGTTAGCTTTATGTTTATTGCACGATATATGCGCAAATATTTGAAGAAGTTTAGCTTCAATGGAAAAGTATATAATCTGTTACATTTTTTTAGTAATGAATCATGTTTCCGTTTGTCCGATTCAAATATTAAAAGGATATTTTCAGATAAAATACAATATTTGGTCTTCAAACATTGCCATCGTGTTCTAATATGTACTACTACATGAATTCAAAATACACAATGTATCTAATCTTGGTCCAAATCAAATAATACGCAACGTAATAAAATAAAATTTAAAACTATAAATTTAGTAACAAAACAAACGTGCGGGAATGTCGCAGAAGACGAATGGCTGAAGGTTATTGAAAAAAAACCATTCTAAGATTTCCACGTGACATAAAACGTATAACTACTTAATATCATAAATGTGAATGTAAGTTTGTTACGCTTTCAAGCTAAAACTACTCGACCGATCATCGTGAAACTTTGTACACATATTCTTGGTGGTATTAGAAGTAACATAGGATACTTTTTATGAAAAAAAATTGTATATAAAAAGCGATGTATGTATGTTCCCTATACTCTCTCTTCCCTAGACTCCGAAACGGCTGGACCGATTTCGATGAAATTTACAGGGATTGTCCAGATTGGCACATTCCTGTTTGGTAGCGATCGGATCAACATAATTAGTGGTACCCGGGCGAAGCCGGGGCGGGTCACTAGTACGAATATATAAAATAACACAGTCATACGGACTGCCAAGTGAACAGAGGTGAGAATTAAAAGAGATGGGAAGGCGCGAAAATAAACAATCAAATGATGTTCCTAATATCGTCTAAGTTTTTCTAAATTATCACTTCAATAACGTATTCCCCATCACTGGATGTATTCAAGCTGCAGTTGTCAAGACGCGCGTTAGACAACACAGCTTTCGTTGTCATATTTAAAGTTCAAATAGCACTCGAAGGGCGCAGTTGTGGAATTCTTGAGCGGAACGCGTTTATCTATTTTAAATGGTGACTTTATCATTATATAGTTATTGACATTTTACCAAGGAGATGATTCAGAAGTTAGTAGTCTTATTGAGTAATTTCAAACCTTACCAGCGCTGAGTACCCGCGGTGAAATCCCCCGGGTAAATGAGGTGATTGTGAGGTCCGGGTAGTTATAAATGAGGCGTCCAGGTCTTTCCTGTTATTTATACAATACATCTATCTCTCGGAGTCAACAGATAAATCTAACGCACCCAGGAAGTAAGATACAAGATTTAGCAGCATAAATAATTATGGTTGCCAATGATAAGGTCGTGGGTTCGAATCCACCATATCAACCTTTTAAGCTTGGATGGAATGGTTAAATGTAATTAGTAAACTAGACGCAAATACTTTTTTTTCTCCTAATTAAACAATTTTTGAAAAATACATTTTCAATCTCTGTATCTTTTACACCCCTACAACTATTTACATGCCACCACCAACAGCCGCGGTCGTTCTGTGATGTGTAGCTTTGGCTCAGAAGTGAAACGCCTCCATTTTCAAATATATATCGGATTATTCCAATAATCTATAAATATAAAAAATGGATGTTAAGTGTACATGGACACTTCGCTTTAATCGAGTGCAACTGAATTCGCTCGTCACCGCCTGTGGGCAATGTGAACCGGCAACGAAACCTTGAACTTTCGCTTTACGTAACGGACGATACAATTAACGGCGGAGGTGTGCCGATGCGTTACTTTTACTTTATTTTAGATGAAAATACAGTGAACGTATTGGCAGATTATTGTCTCTGTATGAGGACCGTACTAATCAATATTTGTATCAATTTTAAGAATTTTGAATACAGAAGAGCACGGGCAAACCACCTAAATCATCCAAGTTAATGTAGTAAAAATATAAATAGTAATTTGACATTATAACACAATCAGCATTCACACGAGTCACCAATAGATGTCGCTGGTAACCCAGAGCGACTCACCATAAATCACTAATTTCGAGTGGTTTTCACCCGCCGCCGATAGATGGCAATGGCGGCGATTTAGATCGCGCTGAAGTAATATCGTCGAAGAAACATGACTCCGGAGCGGTGTGATCTTCAAGTACCAATCCGATAATACTAAGAAAGTAACGGCCCGAGCCGAGGCTACGGAGGGAACCCTCGAGCTTAGGCTAGGCGCCCTCTGCGCCTCAAGCCCGGTGAATCTGTAAAAGCCTCCTCCAGGCTAACAGTGACAAGTCAGTCACCAAAAAAAATCTTTAAGTAGTAGTTACCTGTTAATTTACTGCACGCTGTATGCTTTCTCCACGTTGAGACATTTAAGTATCAGTAGAATTAGATATTTACTGTTGGTTAAGTGTGATTCCACCCCACGATGGGACGCGCCGGCCCAGCATTGCGAAAAATATTTATTGTATCACGTGTTCAATAAATTACTACGTGTACCGGGGTGTTTTTTCTGTCTCCGTCCCCAGCACGGCGTTACATGTGACCAAATGCTAAAGAGTTCTGAAGTTATAAGAAACTAGCGGCCTGCCCCGACTTCGCACGGGTATTCAACAAAAAAAATAAAATTTATTAAAAACTATATCGTATATATTCATCAGGGATATTCAAAGCAAACGAACAAACAAATCTTTCCTCTTTATAATATTGGTTAAGCCAAACGAAGTTATGTAATAGTAATAATATAGATATATAATAAATCGGCCTTTTCTAAAATGTTTCCCACTGCAGGGAACAGGCCTCCTCTCCGACAGAGGGAATGAGCCGTAATCCACCACGCTGGCCCAGTGCGGGTTGGATGTCACATGTCTTCGAATTTGATTGTTCTAAGAACATGCCGGTTTCCTCACGATGTTTTCCTTCACCGTTTTTGGAGCAGTGGAGATGAAATAAATTACACACAAAGTAAAGCGCCTGCCAGGGTTCGAACCCGCGACCTACAGTACGTAAATCGGGGCCCAAACCGCTGAGCCACCGCTGCTTCTCTAATTTATATAACCATACGTTATGTTACCATTTCTAATACTATACGTGCTACTACTTGCATTATTAACATTAAAACGTATAATGATAAAACTACTAAAGTATGTATTTTAATGTATTACAATAAATATTTCAATTAAAGGACAAAAAGTTTTCCTTCAATGTCAACGGGAAGTTACATTTAAGGCTATATAATACATATTTGTATTTATTTTTGTTTGGTCGGCGGCCATTTACAGTTTCATGCTATTCACAAGTACGTCGACTTCAACGAAAACCTTAAAAAAATACAATGTTTTTATAAACGGAATAGTTTCTTGGTATCTTAAAATTTGAATTTACAAGTTTATTTTCGTCCAGCGTACTCGCATACTAATCTCTCCATATTCGAACCTACAATTTCAAGATTGAACCGTGCACTAACATCTGAGCCACATTGACTACGTGTTTTATGTGTGTCATTGTATTGCTAAACGGTGATTGTAGTTTAGGTCTTTGGTTTGTAACCTGGTTTCAGTACCTAATTATAATGTACGGCACTATTACAAATTATAGTTGTTTAACAAGAGTTTAACTATATTGCAAAAATGTCAGTTAAATATTAAAATGTATTCCAGTCACGTTCGCAGGTGCAGGTGTTAAGTCACTGGTATACTAGAGAATAAAACAAATTCTGCTGAACTAGTGGTCTTGCTCTAGAAAGACCTACCATTAGGAAGGCCTTGGCTGAAATGAAGGACAAAAGATAACGCTTCCAGTATGCATTGGCAGACCTCAGTGATAAATCACGACTAAAATCTGTATAATCAGTTTTACTTTAGTCAGTTGTGGAATGATCTGCCGCCAGGGGTATTTCAAAACCAATACGACTTAGGGCGCTTCAAGAAGCGAGCGTACTCCTTCCTTAAAGGCCGGCAAAGCATCTGCAGTACCTCTGGTGTTGCGAATGTTCGTGGGCGGTGATCACTTACTTCTAGGCCACCCGTTGCTCGTTTGCCCCAATATCCTATAAAAAAAATTGCTAAACATAGATTTTCTTATATACTTAACAGAACTTTGGTACACGAAATTCGCCAAGAGCTTAACCGTTATAAGTTTATTTATATTTAAGACGAAATCTTAAAGAGGATTCGGTTCTATATTTCTATCGAACATTCCTAAGCGGGTCAAGGCGGCGCGTTGACAACGTTCAGTCGAACACGGTCTCTCGAGCCGATCCAGTGTAGGCAAGAATTGCTCTATCTGCAAGTATTATCGGGTGACTTTAGTTCATTAGAAATGTGAATTAAAAGCTATATACTCAAAACTAAAACCGTCTAAAGACCTGCCGACATAAGTGGAAACTCAAAATAAATAATCAACAAAAAGTAAGCCTTGTGTCTTAACAATACAATTCAAAATGAAATACAAGAATATGCAAAATAAGTTCCCCGTAGCAAATATCGTGTAAAGCGGCTAAAGAAGTTTTCACTTCAAAAATCTACTTCTTTTTCGTATTATGAAGTACTAGTGACCCGCCCCGGCTGCGCCCGGATAGCCGTTTCGGAATCTATACGTAACATCGTCTTTTATATATGTATATATGCACCCGTAAAAACCAAAACGTATCCCACGGGAACCGTACATTTATCCGAAATAAAAATAGCGTATGTGCTATTCCAGATTATAATCTATCCCTGTACCGAATTTCACCTAGATCCGTTGAGGCGTTTTTGAGTGAAAGAGTAACAAACATTCATACATCCACACATACAAACATTCCCATTTATAATATTATTTATTTGAATTAATTTTAACTTTTACATTATTATAAGTTATCGGGGGTACGTACAGCATTGAGTCAGGTAGTTTGACTGCGATAAAAATTTAATTGTTTCATTTTATCTCATGACTATAATTTTCTACAGTTTTACTGTAAGTCAAACGGATTACAATGGCTGTCATACTTTGCCCATCGCTTAAAACAAATCTCTAGTTGCTTTTTTTAAATTGACCTTTGAAGACAAAGGTCGGTGATCCGGGTCGCTTCAGTTCGTGTTATTTTTTTTAATTTGATGTCGCAGATAGGCCACGCTCAGCCGCGCGGGCTACATGGGGTGTTACAAATAAACGTTAGAAGATTGATTGACAAGTAAAAAGTCGTCTAGGTTCGTTTTCTCAAGTACCCAGCGATGATAGGTCACATGGGAGAGAAGTCATCTGATATCATTTCGTTGTAACTGGCCCTGAGAAATCAGCTGGTGGTGTTTCGGCAGGTGAAACTACGCTTGGCTTACTTAGGTACAGTTTTATTCCTGTTAAAACGGGCATAGAATCTGTGCGTACGATTAGTATAAGGCATGCAAAGTGAAGAAATAAAGTAAACACTTAATGGTAATGGATTTTAATAAAATATTTTAGAAATGAATTAGGGTTAAAATTATTAAGACATTCGGGGGCATTATTAACCTAACTTGTATTGGTACCGACAAGTTTCGGACCTGTCGGAGGTCCATCTTCAGGGTGTGTGGAATGAATACTGGTAAACGCAAACGTGGGTGAAGCCATTCCAGAAACAGTGGAGGGGTTACGACTTGTTTATTAATCACATTACCATCGACAAGATCTTTATATATTTAAAACTGACGAAGCGCACATTCGGCCGTAGCTACGTTTGCTTCTTGAATTAACACAATTTCAATATGTTTTCTGCTTTAATATTACAAGTTTCTAGAGCAAAATCACCACCACGTATCGTTATATTTTTTATTATTGGCATGCAATATTGATATTTCCCGAGCGACGCCGGGCACGTACGGCTTGTATAAAGCGACATCTAAAGTAGGTATAAGTTAAATAAAAACACCAAAGAACGACCTAGTAATTTTTCAAAAATAATAAAATAAATAATTTTTAAATGATTAATTATTACTTCGAGCAGTAAATTAGACATCGACTTAGATACTAAAAGCAGCAGTTGAGCAACAGTTAGTAAATTGTTACCCAGAAGTAACTTAATGTTAAAATTATTTGAAATACGCTCGGGTTCTGAAGGATTTGTCGAATTTATTCAACTAACGGTTATGTCAAATCGATTTCAATGTTGTCGAGTTGATGATCACGCTTCTAGAAACTCAATTAACATTTGATCGGACATTTGACAGCTAACTAGCAAATTTTTCCGTTGCTCAGTCTTCCAGATACCGGACCTTAAACAGTGGTCGATATGCATAGAAATAATACTATATTCTACTTCTCTTGGTTCTATTGATTTCAACTTAAGAAATGTTATAAATGCAAGAGCCTTTGCGTGTGCCTAATGATTGAAGGTAATAATCCATTACAAAACAGGAAGCAAACATAACCGATGACCATAAACAATCTTTTATACGTTTGTATTGAATCGCTTAAGACTGTAGACGTAACTTTTTATCGTAACGCGTATACGCTTGGTTTGTTGCACTGAAAATTGTCGAATTTTATAAAGGTATGCATTGACTGGAGCGATCGCTACGAATGCGTTTGAAGTTCGCGATATAAACTTGTTTCACTTTATTATGTTACGTTGGTGCGAACTGTTAATGTTTAATTGATGAATTCTAAATAAAAAATAAAATGAAATATGGATTTAAATTTGGCCCGATCCTGGCACACCTCTCTCGCTTCTACATTCATACATCTACGCATACAAGTCAGTTATGGGTACTCCTTATATCGCCCTTCTTTAGTAATTCCCTACCAACACTGCCACTCACATTCAAAGTTAATTTAATTGTACAGTTAATAAATATTAAAGGTAAGTCCTAACTAATATTATAAATGTGAATAGGTTTGTTTGTTATCTCCTTAACGATTCAACTGATCATAAAGTTAATTTGCACACATGTTTTCAGGGGTACAGACCTTACTACAGATACTTTGACCTTTTATCCCGTAAATTAAACTGGGAACAGTTAACACATACATAAAACCTTTATTTACAGTATCGGTTGCCATAGTAATATTTTATGTCTTCACATTAACAACTTTTTGACAAATGTTACCGAAGTCGAAGCTCGAAGAAAATACTTCGAAGTTATTGTACGTGGAATAATCTTACAAAAAACTGTAGCGCGGAAAATGAGTAGCGAATACACGAGAAGCCGCGGGAAATAGCTAGTGTACAATTCTTAAAGCTTTAGAGACTCCGTAGTTAAGCACATTGAACAGTCAATTCATCGAATATCTATATAGACGAGTTACGCAGCAAATTTCATTCTGTTGGTATAAATAAACATATGTGTATACTACACAAGGTACTAAATATATCGCTGGATTTTCAGCCTTGACCTTACTTTTTAAATTTGATCGACTTTTTTGTTTTAAATTGTTTAGAGCCGTTCACACGATCAAGAACATTCATACTTATATATAAGTTATTTAAAGTTTTATGCATTAACCAAAACCGTTTTGATACAATATGATTGCATAATTCAAATGTTAAGTGTACACGCTGGATAAAGTATTAAGTACATCACTAAGTTAACATTGTACGGCTCTTACTTAGTTATATCAATTAATTTTATAATTCGTTAATTGATAAGATAGTTTCGTGTGTGCAATATTCTAAAACTATTGTTTTTGCAAATTTTATATTCAATACAATGTCTATCTAGTAATACAATATAAAAATATTATATATACAATACTTGATGAAATACAACTATTTCTATAAGCAAGAATGTTTTATAATTGTGACAAACAACTCTAATGAATTGCGCCCTTCTATCTGTATTACGCAATAATCTTAAATGGGTAATTACCAAGTTTTTTTTACAGAATATAAACAAATATTTCACGAGTGCACATTCAAAACACGCGCAAACCAACAGACGGTATTTGCTGGCATTAATCCAGACAATCACACGTCAAGTTTGACTCTGATCCGTTATTAAAACGTAATTAGTTTCGATACATGAATATTACAAGCTAATACAACCCGTAATTACATTTTAATTCAGTAATAAATCTGCAAAAACATCAGACAATTAAAAATGGGTAAGGTGATTTAGTATAGGCATGAAATTGCGTCTTTTGATAATTATTATTCAATTTTTGTCAGTCATATTACACGTAATGTAGCCTTCTCATGTTCGTAAGAATATTCCTGAATATGTCAGAGACTACATATACTAACACTAGACTTGTTCTAAAGTATATATCGTACAAGCTATTACCCCGGATACCCGCCCGGCCCGGGCAACATTAATTATGATTGATGTTGACATTCGCTCACGCCCGTAACCCAGAGGGGTCATTCCAGAATTCCGAATGAAATATGGATTTCTCTCGCTTCTGCTACATTCATACATCTACGCATGTTCGTCGGTTATGAGTGCTCCTTATATCGCCCTTTTTTAGTAAACCACTAATCTGTTCGATATAAGTTCTCGTAGGGCGTCCCCTGCCAACGCTGCCACTCACTCTTGCAACATGAATTTGTTTCGTTACTCTCTCTTCATTCATCCTTTCAACATGTCCGAAGCATACCTTTCTCAATTCTAGTCACAACATCCACTTTTCCCTTATCATTCCAAGGCACGTTTAATATACTTCTTAAGGGTCGCATCTCAACGGCATTTACTCTACTAGCATGCTTTTCCTGCCAAACCCAACTCTCACTTCCATACATTAAAGTGGGGACTAGTACAGCATTGTGTATTGCCAGACGAGCCTTCATAGACACATTCTGACTCCTCACTACTGTATCTATAGCCCCATTCATTTTATTTCCCGCACTCACTTGACGTCAACATCTTTAACATTCTTCCCTTTAACCATCGAGCAAGTGTAAAAAATAAATGTTACTGCTAAAGTATTCTTTAACCTCAATAAAACCTTGTAACGGTTCAATCAATACAACGTCCGATACATGTCAAAAGAAGCCGTTATTTTATCATAATGAACTTCATATAAAAAGATCTTGACCCTGCCGACCACGCATCATCAATAACTGCATAACAATCACTAATTATAGTTGTGTTATCTAATCATTCATACCTTATATTATTACCACGAATAAATCGATTTCACCTCAAATCCAATCAAATTGGAAAGATCCAATATTCACAATAACTTCCCTCTCAGTATTGAGAATATTCCACAAAACATGAGCTTTTTATGAAACGGCTTTACTCACGTTCGCGTTTTTCTCGGTGTTTTGTACCGATAAGTTTCGGACCTGTCGGAGGTCCTTCTTCAGAGAGAGTGCGAGGCGGGCCGCGACCGCGAATTAATACCACTCACCCTGAAGAAGGACCACCGACAGGTCCGAAACTTGTCGGTACAAAACACCGAGAAAAACGCAAACTTGAGTAAAGCCGTTTTAATAAAAAGTTTATTAATAATGTCTCACGATAGTTTTAATAATTTTAAAACCAGAGCTATTATAGAGGATTGGACGGGGAGGGGGTAAACGGGGAATAGGAATTATCTTTTTTCTTGTCTATGCCGTCCTCTGTCCATTAAAGGGTTGGCATCGCATATGCAAAATTTGCTTGATGCGGATGTCTATGGTTAGAGCTCACTTAACATCAAGTGATCCGCTTCGTTTGCCAATTTCTTACATAAAAAATACTAGCACGTTGATTCAAATGTATAATATGTTATTTAAAGATATGTTTGTGATGGCAGGTGTACCACATGTGCGACGGCATGGGTCGGCAGTTCAGCTACTCGTGTCCCAACACCACGCTATTCCAGCAGCGCATGCTGGTCTGCGACCACTGGTACATGGTCAACTGCTCCAAGGCGGAGAGCGACTACGACGCCAACCTACTCATCGGTAAGGATTATTTAACGCACCTACGCATAGCCAAAGGGAAATTAACAAGCGTAGACACCACCCAATCCACGAGCCACGTGGGGTACAGTCTCATCGGGGGAGTATAAATTAATATCTCAAGTAAACATTTTGAAATCTGGGGTGCAAGAGATGGTTCAGTTTTACCGCACCTATGAAATACCTCAAGAACATCGTAAAAAGAGATTGGCTCTGCGTTCTATCGACCATCTAAAAGAACTAAGATTATCTTTCCACCGTGATAATAGTGCATTTGCTGATTTTAGATTGAACAGATTTCCCTAATTGGTGCTTTTAAGTAATAATGCAGTGGGCTCAATTTTTTTAAAAGAGATTATATCGCTTAGTAGAATTACAGCTTAAGTTGTGAGCTCTATTTGCTGACAAGGTTGCTGTCAACACTCGCGCATTTGCATTCGACCTCTCAGCTTCCGAAGACGTACCCGAAAGTGAAAGCTCTGTTTGAGGCGCCTACTGCGGATCAGTCGCAAGAATGCGCTTACGAAATCGATTTTAACTTGAACAAGTAATAAACTTAGCACTCGATTCAGCCAAATATTAAGTATTGACAAAAAGTTAAAGCTTCCAAAGTATAATAAAAATCTTGTTAACGCTATAATACCCCTTGCAATTTGGAAACAATACTAGATTAATGAATAATGATAATACAGTCTCAGATTTGGTTAGGTAATTCTCTCGATATCCATTCCATTTCATCTAACGTGGAAGGTGAACCTAACAGTGGTAGAGTCCGCATCTGTTGCACGAATGGGCCGACTCGACCGATGAAATACCACAACCTCACAGAAGACACGCATGAAGTAGAAGTAGGAATCTTCCTCTTCTCATTCTTTTCTATAAGAAAAGGAGGATTTGAGGGGAAGGGATGATAGGAAAAGAAATATCCTTTTAACTGTCCATCCCTACTCTGTCTATTAAAAGGTAGGCAACGCATCTGTAACTGATTAGCTTGTTGCGGATGCCTACGGGTTGCGGTCACTTGATATCAGTTCAATCGCTTGCTTGGACAAAAATGGTCTTTTCCTTTCGTGTTAGTTCTTCTAATTTCGTTGTTATGAAGTCTCCTATCAGGTTACCAACTTGACTACATTTTTCCATGGCCTATAAAATGTCACCTTTGCCGGAATTAGCAAATCATCCGTCTAATGACTGCGCGATGTCAAAATGTTTGATAACATAACAAGTGGTACGTTACAAGCATGAAATGCCATTTTGCTGGGACAATGAATTGAATATAATTCGTGTGTTACGCGAAGATTACTTGTGTTACCACATTCCTGCTCACGAACTTGACTTAGGGTTGTCAACTGAAGAAATTTTTTTTTTTTCATCGATTTCGGTTTAATTTTCGTGGTATTGGTACGGTAGCAATCCGTAGCGACCGGTAACGGGAATGAGCGTATATTTATTTATATCGATCCGAAACAAAAAAAAATCCCGTGGCGTATATTAATCACCTTAATTAGAATACATGCGAAGTCATCTACATTTTATAGTAAAAATATTTTTTTAAAAACATTTATTTATAAGTTGACAACCTTATAGCTAGGTAACGTGTAATAGCAACAATTTATAGGCGGCGAGCCATGCCGAAAGAATAATGTATACGTGTTTTTTTTGTTACAAAAATATTTCGCAATTTAACATCTTTGATACATGTAAATCGAACCCAATTTAACCTAAATTATATTTTAATGTTGTGTTAGGGTTGGCGTAAGCATACACAAAGGCAGTGGAACGGAACGGAAAGTGCCCTGAAAATAAATTTGATTTGTATGTCACTGTCACTTTACTACTCAGAAATTTGGCATCCCTACGTAGAAAGGTTGTTACTACACCTCACATTTCCTAGTTAAGTCGTAACGTGAGATGTTTAAACAAAACAATTAAGTCACCTTCACACCGCCCGGAATTCCTCTCCAGCAAGTAATTGCCTCGTCCGTCAAACTCGGCCGCGCTTAGCGGAGGTGAGATGAGCAGTTCTTTGTTCATACAGTATGTACAAGGTCGAGACACTTTGCTATGAACATTACATGAAAGGTTATCTGCAGTTAAGTGTTTTTTTTATGGTGCCTTAGTTCCTGTATTCCGCATTTACTTTTTGTGTGTGAGATTACTTACAATATAAAACACCACAACTTTAGTGTGCTAAGCTAGATATACAAAATTTAAGTCATAAGAATCTATACTTGGTAGAGCTCGCTACAACATCCTATGCACCTATGGGCCAGCTCGACCGGTGAAATCCGACCTCACAGAAGACAGCGGCGGTTTAGTGAGTACCGGTACCGATTTTTGTAACTTTCTAGGGCAACGTGACAAGCCGTTCGTATCTGACGAGGATATGCGCTCGCGGACCCCTCGGCCGGACGTGCTGTCCGTGCCGCCCAACAACAATTACTACGACGGACTGAGGGAGGCGGAGACAAAGGTGAGCTCAGACGATACTCTGATGTAAGACGCGGGTTAGTCCTTGTGAGTTAGAGGTGCTAAGACTTTCTTCTAATGCCGTTTAAAGGTGCGTAAACAGCGACGCCTGTTCCCCCCATGAACAACAGTGTGTAAGCATTGCTTTATATTTATAATAAATCAGCCTTTTTTAGAATGTTCGCCACTGCAGGGAAACAGGTCTCCTCTCTGAGAGAGGGAATGAGCCGTAATCCACCAAAACCTTTGTTTCAGTTCCCGATACATCCTGGTAACAGCATCGTGGGCATTGCCGACTCAATCTCGGACGATAACAACGGTCTGGACGGCGAGAAGCCTAGCTTCCGCCCACAGGCGTCTTGGTCCATAGGTAAACAAGCTGAAAGAAATGGGAACAAACGTAATAGGATCAACAACCATGATAGAGACAGCGTGACGGAGGCTTCAGAAAGGATCCAACCGACATTTGCACCAACACCAAACAATCTTCCAAATGTCAATCACATTAATATCGCACCTCCTTCGAGAGAGCTCAGTCCACCAGCACCACCAGTGACAACAGAATCTAATGCAGACGGATTAAATGTCACTGAAAAATATGTATCCGAAGATCCCGTGTTTACCTTCATCAAACGCTTCGATCCAAATGTCCCCGATTCACACAAAACGTCAATGACTAAAACCGAAATTATAGACATTAATAAAGAACTACCTCAAGGACAAGTCAGTGCCGAAGAAAAAACGCCACGCAGAAACAAACACTTGGGAAATGCTCTGAACAAAGTGCGAAGCGATAAGAAGAAAGGCGTCGTAGAAAACACAAGATTCGAAACTGTTAATGTGAAACCAGATAAAACAATTGAAACTACCATCGACAATACAGATACCAGTCAAATACCAGTTCCCGATACACATCTTTTGCCTCCTAAGTCCGAATATTCAAAAATACCATCGACAACGATGGGCCCACCGATATATTACGAATGGAAATGGGCGGTGCCGGCGTTTGACTTGGAACCACCCAACGAAAACAACTCCACCAATACTACAGCACCAACACAGAACAGAACAGTCCAAAGCAAAAGACCTTTCAGTGACGTCATACGAACAACCACAACGCCTGCCACTCCAGATCCACTAAATACCGAGTACAACATTAGCTCCTATTTCGTTCCTGACTACGTGTTCCCGCTGGACAAGCCTCATCCGGGATACGATGATGACAACGCGGAAACTTCCTTCCATGTCAAGGTAGCAAGACCGGGAAGGTCAAGTTATGGTGAGAATACGAATTGTCCGCAATGTCATCCGGCGTACTTAACGCCGGGAACTTGCGAGCCGTGCATCGTGACACGGTAACAAGAGTTTGACAATGTCATGATATGTTTTTTTTTACTTGTAAATATGACAGATCTACATAGTACACTACATTTATAGACCTTTCTAGTATCTGTGGTCGTTAACATGACAGATGTGTTCATATGCCTCCGAATATTAATTATCCCATGACAGGTTATATTGTTTTGTTTTATCTGTTTAAAGTATATATTATATACTAAATACTCACACGAAGGAGGTGCGTTATTTATTAATATCTAATGAAAAAATCATCAGTTTAGTCTGGACCATAGACACTTCTTGTTTATCGCGTCCCTTACAAGTTTTATTATTGACCTATGAGTTCACTTACACTAATTTAAACGTATTTATCATTATTTCACGACCCCGGTCCGTGCATAGTATGACAGAAACGATATTTTTGTAGTTACACTTCTTTTGGCGCGTTTGGGAAAAATGGAAGGTAATTTTTACGCGCCAACTACATGGTGTTACCATGGCAACCAATGACAGCTTTTTGACAAGTTATTAAATTAAACCCTTATCATTTGCGTTTAATGTCTTTTATCACAGTAAAAAAACCACGTGACCATTTTTGTTCTATTACGCTCAAGAAGTGTAACTACACTCACACACGGGTTTTGTCTAATGCTTGTTTTAGGTTTACCAGCCTACAACGCAACATGATCTGGTCTCATTCAATACATTTTCTGATTGCATATTGATATATAGCCCACGTTCAATTGTTGATATAATAAATGAATGGGTACAATAACCGTTTGATAAAGGGAATTTCGTTACTTTGTACAATCGAATCGGTAACTAATGTACGAACACGTCTACCGATATTAGTGCATAAGTGACATTTACGTACAATCATTGACTACAATACTATATATTGTAATAAATAATTTTTAAACGACAATCCGTTCCCTCAAAGCCAATGTTAGTTTAATATAATTATAAGGTTTTATTTTGATTCTAAGGGTTCATTATTTATGTTTTTTTTTGTATATTTTATACCTATATGTTACAATGTAATAATAAATACTTAAGGTTATACGCTTGTTTTATTTGAGCAAAATTGAAGCGATCACCGACGCCCATGAAAACATCATCAAGCGCATGGTGTTGCCAGAGTAACTGCAAATACGCTGCCGGCCTTTAAGGAAATTAAAGTCCTTGAAGTCAACAGTGGTAGAGTCCGCAACTACATCTGTTGCACGAATGGCTCGACCGGTGGAATACCACGACCTCACAGAAGACACGCGTGAAGTAGAAGTACTCTGCGATTCGTCTGATGAGTGAGGTGAAGGGAGATAGGATAGGTGAAGAGGATTGGACGGGGAGGGGATTGACTGGGAAAAGTAAATAGCCTTTTTCCTGTCTATGCTCTGTCCATCAAAGGTAGGCAACGCATCTGCAACACATTTGCTTGTTGCGGATGTCTCTGGGTAGCGCTCACTTGACATCAGGTGATCCGCTTGCTGGTTAGCCACCTTCCATAAAAAATATATTTAACTTCTTAACAATTTAATCGTTAATGTTATTTCATCCCATTGTTAGGCGTTCACGCCCATAACCCAGAAGGGTAGGCAGAGATCATGGATTTCCATTTGGCACGATCCCGGCACACCTCACTCGCTTCTTCTACATCCATACATCATATCATGCATGCTCGTCGGCTATGAGTGCTCCTCATGTCGCCCTTTTTACCAACCCTACCCTACCAACGCTGCCACTCACTTTTGCAACATACATTTGTGTCGTTATTCTCTCTTCATTCATCCTTTCAACATGCCCGAAACTTTTTCTACCGAAAGTTAAGCTACTCCCGAGGTACATCCAATAAATTTACAATATCGGTTGCCATAGTTTCACGTTCCGACAACAAAATTTCCAGCATGGAAAATGAAGTTTTAGTAAGGACTTCAATACAAACAAAGCTGCATTAAGTCGACGTTTTTATTTTAATTAAACAACAATTTCACACTGCCTATAACTAAATACATAATTTATTTACAAAGAATTAATAAATTAAATATATATTTAGTATGTTACATTTAACTGGTGCGCAACGCATTTAATCACAGATTAAATTAATCTATATACAGATACATTTTTACATATATGGAATTAAAAAAAAACTGTGCTGACCTGAAGACACTTTTGCTGCTAATCCGTGCGCGTTGCGTCAGTAAGTGCGCATCATAATGGCAACTTAGTGGCAGTGGCAGCTGTGGCGGGAGTCAATCGGAGTGTATCTCATCTGCAACCTGTTGCCACTTGGCAACAAGAGTCGATACGGACCTGTGCTTCAAGCCCATTGATGTGGATATCTTCACCTGGAATTAAAAGAAATACTTACAGGTGTACAATGAACCAGGACTGTAGAGTTTAGACACGTATGTAGAATCTGATCAGAGAAGATCTGAGAAGAAGATCCCCAGGGATGTGCTAGTTGACTGCAGTTTGTATTTCTTTGGGTGGTGAGAAAGCCTAAAGCCTTCCGTGGCCATCTTCGAGCCGGCTTTCCGGGAATCTAGCTTCTCCAAGAGACTATACCGGTTTTGTGTACATACCTTCGACTTCTTCTTGGTCTTGGCGTCTCTGTCACGAGCCTTGTCCCTGGCGTCAGAGCCTGGCTCCGGGGAGCTTGCCGCCGTGCTGGGCTCCGAATGCTTCTCCAGTTCGGCGATGTCGTTGTAAAAGCACATCAGCTCCTCGCATATCTCCGTCTTTGAATCCTGAATAACATATGAACGCCTATATATTTGTTTGAAAGTAAGTAACAAAAGGGGAAGGGGGTTATTAATTAGGTATTTAGTTCGTTCAATGTTTTCTCCGGGTTGCACGAATGATATAATTTAAATTACAGTTTTTAGGATGTTTACATAATGTTTTGTGTCGGTACTTTTAAATATATGATTGGGTATAGTTACCGCGGGCATCGGGGGCGTGTCGTCACAGCCGGGGGGCGGGGGCTCGTGCCACCGCGGCGGGGGCGGCGTCGCCACGCGCTCCGGTATCGCCGGCGGGGGCGGGGGCGAGGGTGTCGGAGCTGACACCAGGGGCAGGGGCGGAGCCACCTCCTCCTGTCGAATGAGAAATTCACCATATTAATATATTATAATACACAAAGACATAACATTTTACTATAATTACTTCTGTCAGAGAATAAATGGTAACTCACAGAGACTTAAATTGATACGTCTGCCCAGATTATCCTCAATTTTTTTTAATAATAATATTCTGGGACATTCACACGCGGCCATCTGATCCCAAACTAAGCAGAGCTTGTGCTATGGCAACCAGATAACTGATATACTACATATACTACTTTTCTTTTGTAAATACATACTTAAATAGATAAATTACACCCAGACTCAGGACAAACAGACATGTTCATGCACACAAATGTCTGTCCTGGGTGGGAATCGAATCGCTGGCCATCCTTTACGCTCTCTTTGCCGGAGCGGCGACTTGTGGAAATATAAGAGAGGTAGGTGTTTTCACCTTGGCTTCGATAGCGGCGTGGGGCGGCGTGGTGGATATGTCCATGTCGGTGTTGTCGAGCGCGGGGTACTCCCACTGCTGCAGGCCATCCGCCTCGCGCCGATAGCGGTAGCGCCCCTCCGACCTGCGGCACACAACCGCCGTAAAAATATCTCTCGTGGAGTGAAATAGATACGCCCCGTAATTTTAGATAGTCTGGCTACCTTAAACTGGTTAAAAACTGCCTTAATCTGGCTCAAATTGACTTAAACTGGTTAAAACTGCCTTAATCTGGCTAAAAACTGCCTTAAACTGGTTGTAAGCTAACTTAAACTGGTTTAAAATATAGAGGGTTAGGAGCATTTAATTGTTGCGAACTCAGGGTATATTTCATACTTTTAAGAAAGCGAGATGCGACTTAGAATACCGACTTATGTATGCTGAATTATGTAAATGTCGAAGACTTTTGTGAGAGGTTAGAAAATTGGGATTGTACAAAAAGGTCGCTATTTATGCATTATATAAATATTTTGATACAGATACACAAACGAACCGAGGCCCACCGCGAGGTTGAACTGAAAGTGGTAGGGAAAAATGGATTTGATTCGAGATGCCTTCACGTTTGAACTGATGGTGGAGCGGCAGTGTATTTAAAAATGTAAGCAACATGTCTCGATAGATCGAATAGAATATTATTATTTCAACTATTTTAATACGACAGTAATCAAAATTAACCATGTTTATGACAACCGATAGATCCATCTAAAAATAAAGGGCCAGGTTGATGTACTTATAAACCGAAATATATTGAATACACGAACTGGGCTCGAAAAAATCACAGATTTTTTCTCTTCCAAGCCGATTTCATATATTCTGAATTAAATGGAGTGCATACTAAACCCTTAGAGATTTGTTTTTTGTGTCTACTCTCTCCCTTTTTAATATACAATTTTAATAAGTAAATTAATATTGCCAAAATTTTGTTTGGTAGAAATTCGTATGGCAACACTTAATTCTTTTAATTGTAGACACAAACGCAATCGGCTAGTCGCGGCCCGTAGATTGCGGCAACAATCTGGAAAAGACCAAAGTGTAACATCTTGAATAGAAAAAAATAACAAATAATACATTTGCCTCACCCAAATCCACGGCGCGTTGTCTTCGGCTCTTGGCTTGGTCTTGCGAGCTCTGGCGCCGCCATCTTCTGTTAATTTCTTACCCTAGCCTTACACACACGGACAGGATGGTAACACAGAAGGAAACTCGAACGATATATGTATTCATTAATATTTATTGCCAAGTAAAATATCACAGTCGATTAATCCACAGTTTTAACATACGATTACATCGTACATTTTATCTAAGAGTTAATTAGATAGAACAGTTTTTTTATAACAAAAAAATCTTTTTTTGTCTAAAAATGCATGTTAATTATTGAAGCCTAGCGCAAAACTATCATCAACATTACGTAGAATAAAGTATTAATTTTAACAATTGACAATTAAACATATGACGCCATTATAAAGTAAAAGATATATAGCTTGTCTTTGCTGAAGTCTCACTGCTCGTGTGTCATAGTATGTTTGTGTATTCAGTTTATATATAAATAAAAATCTAGCCAATTCAAAATGACTATATAAAATGTTTGTGTTAACACCACATCCCTAAGCAAAAGACCCATTTAAAAAAATTAGTGCCACTTCTCACAACATCCTGCGAGCAAGGTTTAGTAGTAAGTATAATTTATATTCAATAAACAGGACCAACAATAATGGCAAGCCTTGGAGTATGAGATATGCCGATGGTTTACTTAACAAAAGGTCCAAAAAGTTTTACAAAAGGCAACACGTGTCGAAATGTCAAAATAAATTATTAGTTACTTTTATATGGCAACATTTACGAGTCGATAAAAAATGACGAATCGGGCACGGTGTGAGAAGTAGCACAATCGAACACGCGAGTCGACACGACGCGAACGCTACGTGTATCGTGGCGCAGTACCTCTGGAAGCTGCAGGTCCAGCCGGGTGGCGCGGCGTCCGCCTCGTGCCGCGCCAGCGCCGCGCCCGCAGCGCCCGCCCACTGCCGCACGTAGCCCGCGCACACGCCGCCCGCGGCCCAACCGCGCACCAGCGTCTGTCCGCACACACATCACTATTAACTCTTACAAACAGGACACACAGAGTTTCTTCATACACAAACAAACATCACTAATCATACAGAAGGCAAGACATGAAGACACAACCCGATGAGTAAGTTGCCAAGGCCTAATATTATACCTATTTCCCTTCCCATCTATCCGTTGTCCCCTTTCCTTCCTATCCCTTCCACTGTCCATGAGAGGTAGGCAACACAATTGTAACTCATCTGCTTGTTGCAGTCACTTAACTTCAGGTCTTTGCCACCTTCTTCCATGTAATAAAAACATACCTGCAATTGAATAACCATTTCCTGCACAGGTGTCACCACACACGGCTGCAACTCATTCAGATACTTTAGCTTAGCTTCAATGAGCTCAGTCAGATCGTGCAGGTCCTCGTCTTTGTTCCCCTCGTTCAATGTCTCCCCCTTAGTGAATGTCAACCCGTTGCCATAACTAATAGTATTCTTTGGACTGTCGCACTTTTCTTCCTCTTTAAATCCTAAGCCAGTCCTTTGATCGGAAAATCCCTCAATATATTGTGAATATTTCGTTGTGTACGCGGGTGCTTCGCCCTTCTCAATTCTTCTCTCTGGCAACACTGAATTGGAGATTCTCAGTTTCTTTCTGCTGATATTTTCGATGGGCTCGTTCACATTCATTAAGTAAATATTTTCTTTTTTCTCCGGCACAGGTTTTGGTTGAGGGCTTGCAGGTTTACTACTATTACTAGTCTCATCAAAATTGACCACACTAGGGAATAATGTTGGAATTGGTTCGTCAGTTATGTTTTTGCTGCTCGGAAACAGTGCTTTAAGTTCTTCTAACGGTGGTGTTACATGGCCATCGCTTCTTGGAGAGTTACTAATACTGGGTTTTGTATCTTTATTTTCAGATTTTGTTTTAAGAAACTCTGTCTTTTCTATTTCTTCTAGCATGTCATCTATATCAATGTTTTTCTTGTTCGAATCATCCGCAGACTTTGGTGAGGTTGCCGCAGATAAATTAGTTTCATCTGTTATTATCTGTTGAAGTTCCGATGGTAGTTCCCCACCCAATTTCTCCAGTAATTTTGCTTTGTCCTTCAACTTTTTGAGCAACAGAATTTCATCTTGGGCGTCATTGGGAATCGATACTGATGGTTTCTTCTCCTAGTATACAAAAGAAAACAGATCCGTTCAATTTTTATCTATTTTTACATTAATATGCATGTGCAGTCTAACAGACCTCAGATTGAAAACTTAACCATCATTGTGCTTGGTAACATTTCAATTTAAATGGAAATCGAATCAATTTATTTGAACCATAAATATAATTTGACATTAAAATTAGGCTAAAAGTAATGATATCAACGACCATGTGGAATTATCTATCTTGGACAGTGAGATAGTTCCAAATGGGTAACAGATAAAAAAAGCAGAAATCCAAATAAACTTTATGTTTAACCTTTGCATATATTCAGCAGCGCTATTTCATCATTGGTCTGTGAATATTTGTCATACAAGCTCATTCATCAAACATCATAAAAATATTGTTGATGTACTAACTTTAACTTAATTCACAAAGACTATGACTTACTTCTTTTTCACTTGTAACAATTTCCACTTTATTGGCTGGTAACTTTGGCTCAGGCTTTTTCTCCGTATTTGGTAGTTCAGGTCCAATGGGTGCAGAGTAGTTCGCAATGGGCGGCATACTCGGTCCGTATTCCACTTGAGCTTTGGTCTTCTGCTTTTTGTGTACATTCTTCTGTACTTTGGCAGGTGGTTGCGGAACTGTTGCTGACTTCATCTTAGTAGGAGTTTCCGCTTCATCATTAGACTCTGAGTCTGAGTTATGGTAAGATGTTATTAATTCTATTTTTCTGAAAAAAAAACTGAATTCTACATTTTCATTCACGGAAATATTGAGAAAACAATATTTATTAGTGAGGTAGTAAATAGTGATTGTTCTACTCTAAAATTGAGAAAGATATGCTTTGGTGGTTCGGGTGTTGAAAGGATTTGTTTGGCAAGAGATATTTATATTGCAAAACTGAGTGAGTGGGTCGGATTTGTCTAGGCCCAGTTTGGTGACACTTAAGAAAGGCGGTATTAACAGTAACTTAAGACCATGTATGAATGTATATTCTGTGTTGTATGTACGCATGGACCATGGACATTTATTAAATGTACTAACGTGTGCTAACCTTAGGTAGTCTAGGATGTAAGCTGTCATTGTAAGTCACTCGGACAAGATTTTGTATGGCTCTTGTCTTGGGTTTACATTGCCAAAAACATTCACATAAAATATATTGTCATCTCAGTTTATTTAGAGAAGATAGTGAGAAAACATGTATCAATGTACAATAACCCTTATTCCAAATGAAAGTCTAAATAATGTAAACACAGCGCACTCATCATCTTATATGCTAAAATTCGAATTCAAAATATTTTCGGAAATCAATGTAGTCTCATTCTGTTTTTTACCTAATATGGGTATATTATACAATTTCACTTTATATTCCATTTTATGCAAAATTACAACATTTCCAATGAAAATATGAAAGTTAAAAGCCTTTATGTATTATTGTTTGTTTGTTTATGAAATCTAGGTCCTCACTTGGAACCGGGTATCGAAGCGAGAGCTGTGTGCCAGCACCGTTTGTGTTATGTACTTATATCTGTATAAATATATTATTGTATATCAAACAATATTTTATTAAGACTAATTATACGAAAAACATCTTTGAACAATAGATCAATAAGAACAAGCTCAGTGAGAACCTATTTCTTTAATATCTTATGTCTAAATAATACTCACTCATCTTCGTCACTTGTAGGCCTTTTTTTGCTACCCTTTGGTTTTTTATCTTTTACCAGAGGACTGGGTTTATCTATCTTTTTGGAAGTCTTATTGAGACTAGTTATTGCAGCTTTGGCTAATATTTTGTTCTGTGAATTCTGCTTCTCTGCAAGCGCCTGCTGGTATAACTGCCATTCTTCTGCGGATACTTCTGATGATCCTGTAATAACAAATTAATAATAATGGTTATATTATTCAATGAATGAGAAGGCAGAAGGTTCAAGTCCCCATCACCACAAAACAATGTAATAATAACCTAAAAAAATTAGTAAAATAACAAAAAAAAATTAATAAAAAATAATCCAACACAAAAAGAAAAAATCTAATAGGTCCGGAGATTATGAACGACCTTTGGAATAAAATGAATTCATAATGGTTGCCAGGTATTCAAAGATGTTTTAATTAGCGTTTCCTTCCTACAATTTAAGCATTTTGTTTTTTTCTTGCTAGGTGTAAGGTAACTTGTGTCAAATCACTTTGTTTATTACAACACATTGTAAAAAAATGTGTCACTAAATATTCTGGAAAATTAGAGAGTAGTCTTTGATACAAGTGATAAGAAATTTGTACCTTTATTTACATCATATGCTTCATTTGTTGGTATCTGTGAATGTTGCTGTTTGGAATTCCGATATGTGCTCCCACTAGCCCTTCTTAATGCTTCCAAAGTGAAATAAATTTAATAATATTTGTTTTCAAATATAAATTACCTGCACTGTGTAACTGTTGTTGGGCTATCTTCAAAGCAAGTAAATATTCCGGAGGCGCCTCCCAAGTCACTGCATTTGTTTTCTGATTCCAATAATATGTAAAGCCACTGCTTTCATCATAACACGCTGACCATGCTGAAAAAAGACATTTTGTTCACATATATGAGACAAGGGAATTTGTGGTGATTAATGGGGATGTGTACATCCAGCAGTGGATCTCTGTTATCTAAAGATAAGGCAACTTTAACTGTTATGACACAAAATGACACTGATCTCGTTCAGCTTATAGTAGTTTTGCTTTTTCATTAGTCCACTTTTACACACCGTAAACTTAGGAAATAGATTTCTAGTTGTAGAAGTGGAAGTCCAATCCCCTCCCCATCACCTTTTTTTACCCATGTGGCATATCTGTAATTTTTCTATTTGATGCTAATGTATGAGTGTAGCACTTAAGACTAGGTGAAGATGTTTTTTGCTTGACACCTTCTCATAAAAAAAAGAATTTCATCCATTGTAGTCCCATGTTATAGAATGAATATCATCTTGCTTACTTCTGTAGTGTCTCACATATTATGATCAATATCAGCTTGCACTACTTCGCACTATGTCCATTAATAACATCCCACACCACACCCTTCCACAGAACATTATCCACACTCTATATGCATGCTAACACAATGCTCAGAATGATGGGTAGTCAATATGTAAGATATACATTGTATACCCCGCAATATGCTACAATCATGCCAAGCAGAATGATCTGTGCCAAACATTTGCTATAGAAAATTATAAGTACAAATACGTCTTATTCACGCCTTGTTAGTAAGGCCGTGGTGGTCGATCTAGCCAAATGAATTCTTGCCACAAAAGCTGTAGCTGTGAGTTTAACCTAATACTAAGGAAGATTATTGGAATTATGCTAGATAACTTACGACAATGTGGTATGGGAGCAGGATGAATGCCAGCAACGTTGGGTGTAGGGTCCTGGGCTACTGTAGGTGCTACTTTGTTAGTCTTCTTCCTTGGGACAGCATACGAAACGTGACCCATCTCATCATCCGAATCATCGGAATCGCCGTAATTAGCAATTAAACCAGCTAGCGGATTTGCCTTACTCATGCTGAGATTACAATAATAAAAATAGGTAATACAAACAATCATACATTTAATATAACAATTTAATGAACGAAATGAATCATTTTTAATTTGTAATAGAAAATTCCATGTAAGTTAAAGGATAAATACGATATCGATGCCGTGACGCTTTGATAATGACAGAAAAATTATGTCAGTAAGTGTGACCATAGATTAAGCTAAAATTAAATAATAATAAAGTGAATTGTTCAACAAAATATAAGAAAACATTTGCTATGACAAAATGAAAATAAAAAATGTGACTTTCGAAATATTCAAGAAAAGTTACCGTTCATCAAGGCAAGGACTGGCAATCAAAAAAATAGACAATTACAATAGCGTATAAAAATGAATCAATGGTTATTAGGCATTTATATTAAAGTGTTATGTAATGATTATAGATGTCGTTAAACTCAAATTTAGATTCGAGTTAAGCGACATCTGTAACCGCTATACGAAACTAATAAATAACCATACTTCCCAATCAAGAATACATACATCTATTATGTATCTCTAGGTATAGAGAATAGGATCGATGTTGTTACACACAATTTCCAATAGCGAATTTCCTTAATGAAATTGAATTTCTTAAAATATTAATTTACTACATTCAATAGAAATATAATTATATTTTTTAATTTTAAGTTTGAAATTTAAATAAAAATATGTTTTTTACAAGCAAAATATAATAATGAATTCCTTAAAATATCCAAAAAGAAAGTAATTTTAGTATAGTCGTGTTCGCAAGTAATCAGTGAACATACACGTGATGGGCGATGCTTGAAATGAAAGGTTAAAAGACATTACAGTTGAACCGTAACGTCGATTGAAACCGTTAGCGATTATAAGGCCACAGACAAACTATATGTTAGTTATAGTATGACGATTATGCAAAGAATCAATGAAGTCACTTTCATTTGGAGTATTATTCATTTGGACCTTGGTTCTATATTATTTTTGATGTAATTATTATATAAATCTTTATAAACAACTCTCATAATAAGACCGAGGTAACGTGTCTAGTTGACAACAAGCCTAAGAATTTATTATTAGCCCCTGCGTACACATTCAGAAGGGACCTTATTCCGACATTTAATACAAGACGGGACGAGGGTCTGATTACCTGCAGCGCGGACACTTCACTCAACGTGAGGGTAAGAAGGCGAATATGTTTTTGCGACTCTGGTGGAAAGCTTTTCATCGTTAATCTTTGGATGTCATGATGATTTAAGAAGCTTATACGATTTTCTCCGAGCTTTATAAATGCACTGTCATTTTAGACAGTATTCTAGTTTGTCTTCTACTTAACACGTCCCATTTGTGAGAGACGTGGTGGTAATTCGGGGCCCAAAATAAAGAAAATGGTTATTCGTAATAAAATATCCCACATTCAAGGTGAGTGATACCAAGAAGTCATATTGTAATACTATTACAGTTGATAAAACAGACTAAGGTTGGCTTTACGGTTACATAGTTTTAATTCCAGAGGAGACAGTTTTTTCTGGCCTACGTATATAAATCAGATTGTGCTATTAAAAATGTAAATAATTAACTGTAATCAACAGGCATAGTATTTTTGTAAAGTCTAACTGGAATTATGATATTATAAATAAAAAGACTTGAAAGTTTATGTCTTGTAAGTTATTGCGATTCAATATAACCAGCTATGGCCGTTAACTTAAAAATGCGTGAATAGAATCGTTTTTTTTAATTAAAATTTCTTCTTCTAATACCTCCAAGAATATGTGTACAAAATTTCATGATGTTTTTAAGTAAATATATATAATATGTATTTCACACACATTAGATATTTGTGTGGAAATGGTGAAATAAAAACCAAGTGTTGCTCTGAAAAGAGAATCTTTTATTATTTACTATTTACAAACACGTTTAATAAAGATTTATAAAACTAACAAATAAAATAACCAACCTGAAAAGAGAAACAACATTAATGATTCTATTTCACAATTCTAAGCTTTAATAATTATAACATGAAATATTAACAACATTTTATATTGTTGAGATAATTTACATCTGACACAACTTATGTCATCAACTAAAGTGGTCAGTAAAAAAGAAACAATAAAACTACATGAAGTTTACTTCATTTACATCTCCCCCTCCAAACTGTTAAAATATACATATTTTAATTAAAAAGTAATACTAATTACAGTAAAGGGACAAGTTTCGTAACATGGAAAAGGTTAGATTCCACTTTCTTATGACCTGTGTCTATTTTATATATCGAGTTCGATATCTTTTCCAAGACTTTATATGGACCAATTTTTAACTCCTGTAATTTCTTTCTATTTAATTTATTTCCATTTTCCACATACACTGAGTCTCCTACTTGTAGTTCGAGTGGTGTCCTATTTTTATCGAATCGCTTTTTATTATTATTATGCGATTTTATTGTGTTTTCGAGCGCGATATTTCTATTCAATAAGAACTCATCACATGTTCTGTCTTTCTTCAATTCATTTGGTAAAATATCAACTGATTTTCCTTCTAACAAGTATATCGGAGAAAACCCTGTCACAGTGTGCTCAGTCTCATTATACCTTTGAGCACATTCGTGAGCAATAGTAGTCCAGGCCAATTTACCTTTCCTTTCATTTATCTTGCATCTTATTTTGTTAATCAAAGTTTGGTTTAATCTTTCATTTAAACCATTCGAAAATGGAGAATTAACTGCAGTGAATATAATTGGTATGTCTTCATTTTCCAAAAAGGTTTTGAATTCCCTCGAATTTATACCCGGATATTGGTCTGATAAAATCATGCCAATTTTATTTGCCTGACTCACCTTTTTTATAAGCTTTATAAAGTCCCCAGAACTCTGGGTCTTAGAAGTCAAAATATATACATATCTAGTAAAATGATCTACAAGTAAATGTAAATAGGTTTTCGTGGATCGAGACCCGCCGAATCCCCCAACAGTATCTATAGACATAATTTCAAATGGGTACGTTGCAGGACCTAAATGTGACATCATAAAACAACATTTTGATCTATTTAAATAAAAATGGAAAGATTAAGATTTGAGTTTGTGGTAAAAGCTAATAATGAAGATTCGAAAACCAATCTGATTTGCATGACATCAATTACGGATGTGGACAAAAATGTCTTTGTAATTCCCGAACGATATCAACCAATTAAAATGCATGAGGTAATAATGAAAACTCAAGCTTATCAAATGATAAATAATACACTGCAAAGAAGACATGACGTAAGGAAAGTATGGATCTCGGTGACATCAGATATACGTAAGAGCTACATGGATGATGATGGAAATATGCAGTTCAGGGGATATTTTTTGGAAGAAGTTTCGCCTAAGATTCAAGAACAGAACCCGGTGGCTGGAATTTCCGAAGAAGCATTAACGAGAATCTTAGAAAACTTTGCTGAAAAGAAGGGTGGTACATCGTCAACACAGAGCTTGACAAGTTTACAGGATAAATTGGTGATTGAGAAATTCTCCAAGAGAATTTCGAATGTATCACAATGGATTATGACTTTTGAAGCCGAGTGTATTCGTTTAGGGATAGAAGAAGATACGAAAAGGATTGAAGCTCTTAGGTTATTTTTGGAGGAACCATGTATGG
Organism: Papilio elwesi; assembly: GCA_029849275.1. Classification (NCBI taxonomy): domain Eukaryota; kingdom Metazoa; phylum Arthropoda; class Insecta; order Lepidoptera; family Papilionidae; genus Papilio; species Papilio elwesi. Next base: position 11,367,726 of record CM056697.1, read on the forward strand.
ACTGGTATAATGCCATGCTCATAAAGCACACAGTGGATTCTGAATGGTCTCTGTGGAGGAAAAATTTTTGTTGCACGTATATGGATAAAAGTTGGTCACCAATCAGGTACGCAATATTATATAAGTACAGGCAGGGCTCTTTGTTGGAGTTTGCTTTAAAAAGAGAAAGGCTTTTGTTAGAAATGAATAAAAATATGGACAAACCTACTTTAGTAGATCTCATAGCTGCTGGCTTGCCAAACTTTGTCGCGGATAAAATCGACAGAAATGTGTTGAAGGGAACTGAGGATTTATTTAGTAATATTAGGGGCTTAGAATACTTGGTCGAAAGAAAGGTAGGTTTTGGAAACAGAATTAAATACAAAAATGTGAGGGAACAGTCGTGTACGATTTGTGAGAAAGAAAAGAAAGGAAAACGGTATCATCCAGAGTCCCAATGTTGGTTTAAAGGTAGGAATACTGATAGACTTAAGCAAGATCAAATAAAGAGTGTTAATCATTCTGAGTTGGAGACAGAGTTAAATGAAAGGGATCCAAAAAACGTGTAGTTCCGCCATTGATCAAAATTAAATTGCTATTAAATGATACTTTAGAAGTTTTAGGAGTCTATGATTCAGGATCTAATGTGTCTTTGATAAACTCTAGGCTACTCTCCTTGAAAAGTAATTCTAATAGGAAGGGTTTCAACAAAGCAGGCTTGAAAACGATCAATGGCGTTAAACAATCAGTAGGAGTAGTAGGTTTAAAGATTAAAATTTTTGACATAGAAAAAGATATGAGTGTTTTTGTAATAGATAAGGAAAATTTTGATCACGATTTTTTAATTGGATTGGATTGTATCGAGAAGTTTCGCTTGGTTCAGAATGAAAAGTTACAAATATCACAAAATATTGTCATCGCACACAAAAATGATGATAAAAAGATCGTAGATAAGGAGATTGCGAAAAAAATTCCTGGCCTCACAGGTAGCAAATTTGAAAGAAAAGAAAATGAGGATTTGAATATTTCGGATGTCATACAACGTGAATATGATATTAATTTTAATGAACACTTAGAAGTTGAAAACTTCAATATTTCAATAAATAACCTGGACCGACGCCAACAGTCGCGCATAAGTGAACTGATTGATAGATATACGTCACTGTTTGCTAGAGATAAATATGATATAGGCACTGTGAAAGACTATGAGGCTCATGTTGATTTGATGGTAGATAGGTATTGTAGCAAAAGGCCATATAGGTGTACTGTAGACGATAGAAAAGAAATAGAGCAACAGATATCAATGTTGTTAAAAAAAGGACTTATCGAAGAATCTTATAGTCCTTTTGCTGCCCCCGTTACATTGGCTTACAAAAAAGAAGAAGGGAGAAGGTCTAGACTTTGTGTAGATTTTCGAGATATAAATAAAATTGTGGTCCCTCAATCACAGCCCTTTCCACTGATTGAGGATTTAATGATAAAAACTAGAAATTGTAGATTAATTGTATAATATTTAACCTATGTTAATGAATCAACAAGGTGTAGATTTCACAAGTGTACGGAAAAACTGTTAGGTTAAGTTAGAGTTAACTCGGGAACTAACTTGCCGCAACGTCTGAGCTCCGATGACCTAGTTAGATGATACGACGTCGTCTGGCTTAACGGGCGAGCATTGGAAGCAATAAAAGCTTTATGGTTTGATCTGAAAGCTCACAGAGAGATGAAATAGAAGTATTACTAAGGGTGTAAAATATGTGTTCACCTTACTTTACACTTTTTACCCGATGAAGGAACGGTAATGTTTTACGCGCATGTATGCTCGGTCTATTGTATAGATTTGTAATAGACTTGTTATTGTGTCTAGCTGGTGTTATATAGGTATATTTTTAATTTAATTAATTAACTGATGGCGATATAGTTGTACAATTTTTTTTATTTAAGAAAATACGTCTTCCCTCTTTAGTCCTTAGCAAATGATCTGTATATAAATATGTAGTTTTATTTATATATTTACCCCTTTTTGCTATATACCTTATACACGTCTGTTATGTTGATAAAATAAATACTTAAAATATATTTATTAAATTTAATATACTTTGCAGCTTTTGCCATTCGACTTTTTTACGAAAAATCTACTGAATGGATTTTAATGAAACTTTACAATAATATAGCTTATACATCATAATAACATACAGGCTATAATTTATAAAGATATTGTGTGAATTGACCAGAATACTACGACAAGTGTCAAGTAAGGAGGAAAACATTCAGCCATACATTTAGCGAGTGAGCTATTCAGTACAATCATAATAGAGTTCAGTTTAGGCTGGAAAATCTTCAGTTTAATTAATATTCACTGCGGGTGACACCGCAGGGCACAGCTAGTATATTATGTACTATTGAGCTATAGCTACTTTATATAAATACATGAAGCTATGTCAAGTATTTCTTAGGTAATTTACAACTACATTGATTCTCCTTTGTGATGCCGTCGCTTGGCGGCCTTGCCGGATATCCGTTGTCTAGATTCCACGCGATCTTCCTATCAACTTGACCTCGCTTCTCAATAATGACATTGTTCTAATAACTTGTGTAGTTAAGAAAGCTTTCACAAATGTTCGTGGCTTGTATTTAAACACTACAAAATTATCCAGTCAGACTTTCTAGGAAACATTTTGGAGATAACAATAATTGCACCGCACCGTGTAAGTTTCACAACGTGTAAGTGACACCATTGCGATTCCATTAAGAAACCATTAAGACACTGTTATGAAGCCACTGTAACACCATTATGACATCATAAGTAATCCGCCCCGGCTTCGCACGGGTAGCCGTTTCGGGAGTTACAGGGAGCATACATACCCATACACACATCGCCTTCTATATACGTAGATATGCACCTGTTACAAATGTATCCCACGGGAACCGCACATTTTTCTGAAATAAAAAGTAGCCTATGTGCTAATCCAGACTTTAATCAATCTCTGTGCAATTTCATCCAGATCAATACAGTAGTTTTTGCGTGAGAGTAACAAACATCCATACATCCTAATTTATAATGGTAGTAAGATTAAAATAGTAGGGTCAGCAGAAATTAGAAATGAATTTGTAGAAATCACTATAAAAAAATCTAATGTAGTTTACAACTTTATTACCAGTTCGGGGAATTAAATTGTCCGGCTTGGGGAATACACATTTATATAATAGAGCGCCGTGTACGAGAGGTGTACACAATACATCGCATGATAACGAGTAATAAAATTGAGTCGATAGGGGTGTGTCCCTCGACGCGATTAGTTCACTGACCTGATTTATACGAAATACGACGCTGCTGGCGTACAAGACCAAATTAGGTCATTGCGATTTTTTTTCATAATACAAAAATGTACAATAATTAATAATTATTGTATTATTAGATACTAATAATAAATTTTTATGTAATAAGGTGGCAAACGAGCAAACGGATCACCTGATGTAAAGTGAACGCTACCCATAGACATCCGCAACAAGCACATGTGTTGCAGATGCGTTGCCTAGCTTTAATGGACAGAGGAGAGCATAGACAAGAAAAAGGATATTTCCTTTTCCCTGTTCACCCCCTCCCCGTCCGATCCTCTTCCCCCTCCTATAGTTTCCGCGCAAGAATAGGACTGAAATTAGTATGTTCTTACCTATACACATATAAATCATTGAATGTGTTAGGCCGTATTATATTACTTTAGAGTACATTATTAAAACCTCTTCGTATTCTCGTATAACACACAAATATGAATACTATATGTCCACACAAAGCCATTGTTATTGAATATTCATAACGTATATACTGCGCAGTGAATCCTCGATTTTATATCACTGGTAACACAACTGATATCATGCTTAAATTGAAATCTATTCTGTTTTTGTTACTGAATTTATTATTGAATTAGCATTCGTGTTACCTTTAATCTCAGATAAACCTCAATCGCCGAGATCATACATTTAGCTAAATCAAAGAAAATGTATGATTTTCGTATGTACGGCTGGTGCGGTATTCTAGCTAAACATAACATAATTCTTGTGTGTATGTAATATTGTGACGCCTGAAACCCAGGATGCAGAGATCACGGATTGCCATTTAGCGCGACTCTTGCTCAAATCTCTCGCTTGTTCTACATGCATACATCTAAGCATAACTCAGTATTAAAGGTGGGAGTGCATATATACAGTAACGTATAAAGAGAGGATTTTTGAGAATAAATTGTGATTTCAAACATTAGCCTTTATTGCAGAACTCGGGGTAAAATAAATGATTTATTTGAAGTGTCTCCTGTGGAAAACATGTGCAGATGTCCAGCTCCCAGCTGTCCACCGCGCTAACCTCTCTACTGTCTGCACGGAATCATTTTTATTTCATGCTTATAGTTGCCTAAGATTTTTTTTAACTAGCGTATTACGGAAATATGGTGTTAATGTGGCAGATGTACAATTTGCCAAATATTCACAAGCACATAATTACTTTCATTTTTTATGGCAGATGCGTTGCCTACCTTTAATGGTCAGAGAAGGGCATAGACAAGAAATTCCTTCCCATACCCTCGCCCGTTAAGTCCTCTTCCCCTTCGAAAGGATGGGAAGGGGAAGGGACTAGATTTTGGCCTCCGGCACCTCACTCATCAGACTAAACGCAGAGTACTTCACGCCTGTCTTCTGTGAGGTCGTGGTATTTTACCAGTCGAGCCGGCTCATTCGTGCATCAGATGTTGTTGCGGACTCTACCACCGTTAAATTATTCACTACTTTCTACTCTTTCTACTAAAAGAAAGTATTAGTACTTACGCCTTTGAGCTCTGTTTACCCTTCAGTGTCACGGGCGGGATATTTTTATATACAGCACAATGTTCATGAAAGCTTTATTCCGACAAACAAATACGTCGTTGAAATTTATTACTGAACATTATTCGCTGACTTCGGAACATTTCAAGGAAAACATACACCGTACAAACATAAACTTTTAATTGCATCCCATACTTAAAGTAAACATGATTGTTCCGAGTTTCAACAACTCACTTTAAACGCAAATCAATATAAAATTTTATCAACAATTTTGAAGAACCTTCATTATAAATTATCATTTCATTGCACTGGTGTGGGTCAAATTTCGTTTCAATTAGACCTAGGACCAGCTGTAACCATGTTTTAAGATATTTAATACATTTCTTTAATACAATCCATTGCTATGGGGTTATAAACTAACTCACAGGTAAAAAATATCCTTAAAAGAGCTTACTAGTTCTAAAAGTAAGATTATTTCTAGTAAAATATTGATTCCCATGACTTTTATTATAGTGTAGCAACACTGAACGAATGAATGAATCTTTTTCCCAATCTACAAAACTCAGCGTCCTTCAAGAACATCGTACTCTTTCCTTAAAGGCCGGCAACACCTCCGCAGATGCGGTGTTGCGGATGTTCATGGGCGTCCTTGATCACTTCAGCGAGCCGCAGCTTGTTTGCCTCGTCCCTACTAATATTATAAATGTGAATGTAAGTTTGTTTGTTACGCCTTCACGCGAAAACTACTCAAAGGATCATCATGAAACTTTGTACATATATTCTTGGAGGTACTAGAAGCAAAATAGGATACATTTTATGAAAAAAAAGTATATAAAAAGCGAGTATGTATGTTCCCTATAGACCTATAGACTCCGAAACGGCTGGACCGATTTCGATGAAATTTACAGGGATTATCCAGATTGGCACATTCCTGTGTTTGGTAGCGATCGGATCGATATAATTAGTGGTATCCAGGCGAGGCCGGGCGGGTCACTAGTATGATATAAAAATTCAAACATTGTATCTATGACAATACTGTAATTAATTAGTACCAAAATTGTTTTATTATTTAAAAATAATCTGGTTCCAAATATCTATGTGTGTACGTGGGCGGCGAGCGGCGGCCGACCCTCGTCCCATTCCGCACTGCTTGTTTCGGGACACTGGAGTTAGTCCTAGTATGTATAATGTCCAGATAATATTATTTTAATTATAATCTGCAAGCTAAGCTTAATATTGTAGATTTTTTTTATAATAGGTGGTAAAACAAGCAAACAGTCAAGAGGGGTAGGCAGAGATCATGGATTTCCATTTGGCACGATCCTGGCACACCTCTCTCGCTTCTTCTGCATTCATTCATCTACGCATACATGCTCGTCGGTTATGGGTGCTCCTTATATCGCCTTTTAAACCACTAATCTGATCGATATAAGTTCTCCTAGGGCGCCCCCTACCGACTGCCACTCACTTTCGCTACATAAATTTGTTTGTTAATTATCTTCCCTGTTTTACCTTAAGACAGGCAATAATTTTTAGTCTTAAAATTTATCATAAATTTTATGTTGTCATAAGAAACATTTTACAACGTTGAGTCACAATTCTAGTCTACGACGTCTTGAAATTGGATGCTCCGATATATAAATATTCGGCTGTTAAGATTGACGCGTATTTATATTTGACGCAGCTCAAGGCTTTTATTGTTATTTCCGTGTATGAATATTGTACAATCCATAAATGCAGAGTGCATCATAACATCCCTTACCTTCTGTAGTCATTAATATTTCGTGATATTATTTTAGTATTATTTTATTTGAGAATATTTCAGAGACGATAAGTTATTTAGTTGTTATATTAAAAAAAGGGAAAGTGGACTTGAGAAAGGTATGTTTCGGTGGTCCGGGCATGTTGAAAGGATGCATGACGAGAGAGAGTAACGAAATAAATTTATGTTGGAAAATTGAGTGGTAGTGTTGGTAGGAGACGTCCAAGAAGAACTTATGTCGATCAAATTAGTGATTTACTGAAAGAGGGCGATATAAGGAGCACCCATAACCGACGAGAATGCATGCGTAGATGTATAAATGTGGTAGAAGAGTGTAGGTGTACCAGAATCGCGCCATATGGAAATCCATGATCTCTGCCTACCCCTCTGGGTTACGGGCGTGAGCGCATATTTATTTTATTTTATTTTTTATATTAAAAAAAAAACAAATTAGTCTAGTAGGTGTCATGTAATTAAGAAATAAGCTAGAAGTGGCTCTAAATGTAAATATTAAATATAGCAAAATATTTTTTTGGCTACTTCCAGTAGTGAACGAAAATAGGCTTAAGCCAAGACAATTTTCTAAGGATTGAATTATAAATATTGTAGATTTTTCAGTTCACTAACAAAATTATCGGTGATTGCAAATTAAGTCAGTTATCGTCCCTCGCTAGGCCACGTGTAATCAACTTTCATCAAAGTCATCTTAAATGGATTTCGTCTGCTCAGTACTTAAGACGTAGATTACGAAAATATTATTTACTAGTGTCCCGCCCCGGCTTCGAACGGGTACCACTAATTATGTTGATCCAGTCACTACCAATCACAGGAATATGCCAATCTGTACAATCCCTGTAAATTTCATTGAAATCGGTCCAGCCGTTGCGGAGTCAACATAACATAAATACTTGGTTTTATATACAATTTGTTTCCTTAAAAGTATCCTATTTTATTTCTAATACCTCCGAGTGCACAAAGTTTCATGATGATCGGTTGAGTAGTTTTCGCGTGAGCGTAACAAACAAACTTACATTCACATTTATAATATTAGTAGGGATTTTGAACAATTTCATAAAAGCTCCCTGAACATAACTAATATTACAAATGTAACTTTGTAATCGTAAAACATGTCCGCACAATAGCAATAAAAAGCGGCTCAACATTCCACCAATCGCTTAACAAAGTAAGTAAAGCTTTCTGTGTAATGCATTGAAGGCTAAAGCTTTATGCCTAATAACCTATCCGTCATTCACGTGCAACATTGTCGCAAATTACATGCACGTAACAAAAGTATTGCTCAACGAGAACAATAAAGTAAATAAAATCGTGTAAATAAAGTAATTGAAAATATAGTTTTCGATTTTCTATGTAGCTTGAAAACATTGTACTGAATCCGGATGATTTGGAATTTTATATTTAAAATTCATAAGCCATGTCGTATTGAAGAAAAAGTACAGTACACGCGAACATAGTAGGTGTATATTACACCATCCAAATTGTAGGGCCAACTTTGAATGTAAGCAATTTAAGTTGAAGCTAGGAGAATTCGCAGCAACTTAACAGTCTTGTTCGACAGGTAATTTAAACTGCTCGTGAGTTGTTAATTACTGTCAGACGAGCAAACGCTGTGTTATTATATATGTTCTGGAATTTCATTCATTTTCGTTATCTGTCTTTGTAAATTGCAGATTCTATATTTGTATTATTGCTAATTGAATTACAAACTCGTATGTTTCTGAATGCAGATAACTCATAACTACTGATCGACTGTAAACAGCGAACGGGCTTTTTTTCTTTCTTTTTGAGGCATGTACAGCTACACCGGGCTCGAGGCGGCAGGGCGCAGAGGCGCCTAGCCTAAGGCTCTTTAAGAGTAACTAAGCTCGAGGGCTCCCTCCGTAGAGTCTCGGCTCGGGCCGTTACTTTGGAATTATAACCGGATTGGGAGGCCGTCGAGCTCTTGGGTCGCTTCGGCGGACGCTCCATGGAGTGACCGGACTTAAGGACCCCCGAGAGGGGACCTCGGCTTCGGCTGTCACTTTACGCGTTTAGCATTCCGATTCGAGGGTGCCCGAGAGAAGCTTGTTGTCATCACACACATATATGTAGATATACGCAGCTAAGTAAAATTTATATAGTGTTGCTACAACTACACATGATACACAAGATGGCGCTCTATACCTTATTTCACAGCAAGATGTGATTTTTGTAAACAAAGATTTTTATTGATAACATTTCGTAAATTTCAAAACATTTTTGTATAACAGCTTTTTCTTATATGACCTTATAACATTAGCTAACCATATAACACAATTTCACTTAACTTTATGTCACAACTTTCATACAATTATAACATATCCGATGAAAGTATAAAAAGTGTAATGGCCGCCATGTATGGTGAATGGCGTTTGTTTGTTTACAGCAATCATATCTTGCAATGACACGCACGCATTGGTAGGCATCAATAAACATTCTATATTTCCAAGGTGTGTCTAACATTGATTTTATTACCCACATGTGAATGAATATCTGAATACAAGTAAATTATTAACAACTACCCAGTCTTTTGTCTGTTGTGAAACAGATGTTTTTGGTCACATGTACCAATTAAGATATCTATAATGGACTGTGTCTCATTTACAATGCAAAGCAACGTCAATCTATAAATATTACGACCGCGAAGACAATATTCTACACAACTAATGCTGTACTTTGTTCAGAGGAATGATTATAATTGTTGAACTTTGTGTTGTAAATTATAGTTCATTGATTAATTTAAATGATAAAAGGTGTACTTTTATCATAGTGGGGCAGCAGGTGTGTGGATTGGCTTTTTGGAAAGAGAGTAATGGGATTAACCTTCGGCCATTGTTCAAAATATACATACTAATAAATATTTCTACTTCTGTCTATCCAGACTATTTGTGACTGAGAAATGGAAGCTGTAAATAAAAATCTTATTTCAGTACCTAGTAATGCGATTGTCTGTAGATGTTACCATTAGATCCGTTACCAAACATCCGGCCAATCGCATGGCGCCACGTGGCGTATACATCGCGCCGGATAAGTAGTCTATAAGTAGGTACCCTAAGGTGCGGTTAAGCAAGTGTTAAAGCGCATCTTCTGTACAGACCTCAGTATGTCAGCGTAGCCACCTTTGCGTGGATTTTTTTAGTATAATCTTATTTGAACACTGACTACAGAGTTATTGTATTACTAAACAAGTTTATCGTACGTTTTATTTTTAAATGAACGTAACGATTCACCGAGAAAAAATGTTGGAGGTAATCATATTAAAGTTGAGTTTATTAAATGTGATTTTAATAAAACAATTTATTTATCGAATGGCGACAGAGCCCGTAGGAGCGTTTAATCACGTTTTAGCGACGCGTTCAATTTGTCTAGACAACATAGTACAGTTCAATGTACTATTTAAACAGGATCTACGAATAAATACGTACATAGTTATTGCTAGATTTAGTTATGAAGCTATTACATTTATTTTTAGACGGATCAAATGTATTTTTCTGGACGAAGGCAAACCTCTTGTGGTCGGGTTATAATCAGTTTATGGTATACAACAACCTGCAACTCTAGTACTAGCAGTCATACACATTTCCTTTGCGATTATTTCGTATAACTCTCACAATTAAGAAAGTCAATTTAGCCTTATTCAACACTCTACCCTTTCAAGAATTTCGCATACTGAAATATTTATGCACCGTTCCTTGGTAGTCCCTCCTAAGCTCCCGCCGGATGATGTAACACCTTCGAGTGTCATTATATTTGCATTTCAAAAAGCCTTGAGCTCACGGTTGGTTAAGTTCGCTCTTAAGATAGCGCTTTAGCTGTTTCTGGAGGTTTACTGAGTGAGTAGCTTCACTTACTGGTTATAAAGTTTTTTATGGAACAAGAACACTTAAAGGACATTCACAACACTAGGGATGTTGCAGAAAGGACTACATGCACTTTCCATTAGCTATTTGGCTTTGACATCGCATGCTAAACCCAAGTAATAAGCATAATGTGTGAGGCTTTTTGAATATAGACAAGTCACTAAGAATTACACGTATTGTGTTAATAAAAAGGATAAATTAGAGTATTTTCCTATTAACATTACCGTTCCTATGCATTAGAGCAATGTCATCTAGACGCTAGATATGGCATTAGTTTAAAAAGAATATCTCCCAAGCCAATAAAACCATCTGACATGTAATAGATTACGAATTGATTTATTAAGCGCGTATCCAGTCAGGTTTTATACGTTATGTCAAGATTGGAAACTAAGTTGGTATAAAACGGCTGTAAATTCTAATATTTCCATAGAAACTATTTATCGCTAAAACATTGACGTTAGGAGATATTAGTGCCTTATACAGAAACTTATATGTTATATTTTTAATAACTATCATAATACAAGTGATAAATAGGGAACATACATACACGAATCGCCTTTTATATAAGTAGATGTGCACAGGTAAAAAACAAAAAAACATATCCCACGGGAACCTTACCTTTTTCCGGGATAAAATGTAGCCTATGTACTATTCCAGACTATAATCTGTATCTGTGTCTAATTTCATCCAGATCCGTTCCGTCGTTTTTGTGTGGAAGAGCAACAAACATACAAACTTTTGCCTTTATAATGTTATATATAGCATAGATGATCGAACACTGTGTTTCCATTAAATACCCAAGTCATGTCTAGTAAATTTTCTCGGCACATAAGGCACTAACTCCAACTGAAGGAACATTTTAATCTAATTTTAGGTTGTTTTATATTATTCAATATGGTTTTCACGTAATACCATATAGTATTCACGTAATACCATATGGTAATCACGTAATACCACATGGTAGTCATGTATTACCATGTGGTATTCACGTAATATCACAATAATTTCGTTTTGACAGTGCGCAGACCCAGACAAAAATATTGTTGCAAACATTGTACTCGTAAAACTATTATCATTTAATAGTCCTTCTTTTAGTAACGAAATACATTGCGGGAATATCTTCACTCCATCTTAATTTACTCGTTCACTTTGTATTGTACAATAGCAAAACAAGATCCTAGATAAAGAAATAGACAAATGATTCTCGTCTAGACTCGCCTCCCGACATTTAGAGCTCGGCTCGGGAAGGATAACAAATGGCGGTCCCAAGCCCGCTTCGTACGACGCTTTACTAACGCGCTGTAAATCTAAACAATTCAACGGTTTGTTTTCTATTGTGAATAATATATATAAATATGCCATTTAGGAATTCCCAAGCGTAACCTATAACTTAAAGGCAATATTACTTGATGGGCCAGTTGGTGTGGCTAGTAAGAAGGCTAGTTTTCACGCCGCAGGTCGTGGGTTCGATTCCCATCCAGGACAGACATTTGTGTGAACTGTCTGTTTATCCTGAGTCTGGGTATATGTAGTATATCAGTTATCTGGTTTCCATAGCACAAGCTCTGCTTAGTTTGGGATCAGATGGCCGTGTGTGATTAATTTCCAGGATACTGTATCTATGTTTACCTTTTATACAGTCAAGTTATTAGGTCAACTGCGACAAGGCTTCAACTCATCACATCTAGATTCGCTCTTGAATGTCCAGGTAATAATAAATCAACCTTTTTAATACGTTTCCAGCGAAACTAGTGCGGATTGGTGAATGTTACATGTGTTCGAATTTGGTTGTTCTAAGACATGCCGGTTTCCTCACGATGTTTTCCCTTACAATTTTGGGCGCAGTGGTGATGAAATTACACAAATTAAAGCACCTGCCTGGGTCCGAACTAGCGACATACTTAAGTCGGGACCTATACCACTGGGCCACTACTACTCTTATGGTATGGATTGTCCAGATATTGAAGGTAAACTATTCAAGGCTTATCATTGTCGGTTATAAGTGTAACAAATGATATATTTGTTTCCAAAAGAAGTATTCGGATTAGGCATATGAAAAAGAAACCCGCGGAAGAGTAACGGCGAGGTCTTACGTGAAAAAGTTGCGCTGTCCCTCGCAAGCTTTTAGGACATTGAGAAATTACAGTATTTGAAAACTTTGCCGAGTCCCCTTTGTTGGAACAATCCTCAATCTCACATCAGTTGTCAGAACACTATATATAAAAAGCGTTTGCAAATCTCACTGTCATTATGTGTTGGAAATATCTCACATTTCGTATCGTAGAGACGGTAGAGTGGGCATCAGTTAACCTAACTATAGGCGAACATAATACATTAATGCATATGGGTAAATCCCTACTAATATTATAAACGTGAATGTAAGATTGTTACGCTTCCACGCGAAAACTACTCAACCGATCATCATGAAACTTTGTACACATATTCTTGGAGGTGTTAGAAGTAACATAGGATACTTTTTATGTTTTTTTTAAAAGAAAAACAAGAAAAATATTTATCAAAAAATCTAGCTACTTCAACGACAGTAATGAAGTCCCAACCCTGCGTACTGTAATACCGTTGCACTGTATTATGGACGGTCTCGTCAATATCCAATACAATTGACTATAGTTTCAGATGTTTGGGTTTTTCCATAGTAAATGTTACTTTTTCTGTCTTTATACATGCAGTATAAAACTATTTAAATTTTGAGGTTAGATGTCACAGTATATAAAGCCGATGTATATATGTTCCCTATACAACTATAACTATTGTCCAGATTAGCGCGGCGGGTGGTCCTGTGTTTGATAGCGATCGGATCAACATAATTATTATATTTTTTTTATATTACCAAGTGGCAAACGAGCAAGCGGCCCCTGGAAATAAGTACCGCTACCCATAGGCATCCGCAACAAGCTAATGAGTTGCAGATGCGTTGCCTACCTTCATGGACGAAGGAGGGGACAAACAGAAAAAAGGATAATTCCATTCCCTGTCCATCCCCTCCTCATCCGTCAAATCCTCTTCCTCTTCCCATCCTTTCCTTATTAGAAAAGGGTAGGAGGGGGAAGAGGACTACAATTAGGCCTCCGGCACGTTTAGTTTAATTAGGGTAGGGTACCCGGGCGAAACCGGGGCGGGTCACTACTAGTTAAATAAATCTGTAATGAAAATAAAGTAACGTAAAAAAAATTGTACTAAAAACGGCTTGCGTTACGCGAACATATACGGCCATACTTTTTAGCACAAATCGGAGCTTTGGGATTTCCAAGAGGCTATACCTTTCTAACAGTAAAATGATCGCCTTGTCACCCTTGGCACAAACTTTACATGAAATATTTTCGGTGGAAATAAGTTTCTAAGATTTAAATTACTTTGCTGTACACTACTTGATAAAATATTCAACCTATAAAACTAAAATGTCTAACGTATAAATGTCACCGTGTATGAACAGAGAAATCGATGTAAGGTTGACCCAAGCTTGTTCCTTGACGCCAGTTGACATTTGAAGTCACCTACATGTATTATTAAAACCTATGTACATGTTATAGAATATAATCCCAATCCTAATACATGGAACAGTTTGCTACGCTTTAACTTCTTAACGATTCAACCGATCATCATGAAGTTTTGTACACACGTCAGGTCGTCACATGTCGTCACATGTCACGAGGTATTGACTTATAATCTCGGAAATTTGACATTTGACAGCTAACCGTTGATGAGTCATTCAGAAACCGGGCGTTAATACTGCTTAAGTTTAGGCTGGCATTTGAAGCTACGACCGATGATTCATGAACCTTCGTTGAAAATATATCTTTATTTATTTCTTATATTATCAGGGCCTTCACAAGGTTCAGTACATTTGTGCCCATTGTCCACATTGCTAAGCAAACGTAACGATAAAAACGCCACATGTAAACGCTTCGTTGTGACGAGTCTGTGCACTGCGGTAGGAGAGTATTACATTAAAAGGAACGGCACCTACGTTTTGATTCGAAGTTTTGAAAAAAAAAAAGTTTTTTTTTTAATTAAAAAAGAATAGATCATTACTAAGGATGCACTCACCGTGCAATTTAATTGAACCATCGCATGTCCAGCCTAAGCTGAACTCTATCTAATATGATGAATGTTATTAATCTGAGGTTACATTACGGTCTACGTAACAGTAAACTCTGTGCGTTGATATATCAGTAAATTCCTTATTATATATATATATATATATATATATATATATATATATATATATATATGTTTTGATTGTAGCTCTCTCTGTACCAGGATACAAAATCAAATGTAATGGCTTTAATATCCCCATACAAAATATTATCCAGCAAATACCTTCGTTAAAAATAAGTAAGAATTGAAATTTAGTTTATTTTTATGACCTCTCATCCTTTAAAGGACAGAGGCGGTGGACAGGAAAAGTTCTCGTCCAGCACCTCACTCCTCAAACGAAACCCAGAAGTATACAATACTCCTACTTCACACTTCCATCAGTAATCAAAAGGAGCACGTAATCACTGCGATAAAGAAATACCCTTATCCATAGTGATTACCTACTTATATATCTGTCTGGCTGCTTATAATACAGATTGTTTCGAGCGTGCGAGGACGCAATTCGTCCGTCGTCGCGTTGTCGTCCCGCTCCCCGCCATCCCCCGCACACCCCGACGCGCTCGCTTCAATAATTTACGTGTGCTATTATCCGCCGCGTATCCACTGTGACGCCTGATACGACTCAATTCGAATATACAACGACTCTTTACAAAATAATCGCTTGTTACAGAACTGAGTTTATTCTGACAACTCGACTTTTAAAGATTTCATCTATTTTATCTGTATGTTATGTGATTATAACGTGGGACAACTTTAAAAGTAAATGTGATTAGGCTAACGATTAACAAGTGCGCACCTTTTTATATAGAAGATAGCAAACGAACAAACGGTTCACCTGGTGACCGCCAACCAAGTGGTACACGCTAACCTTAATGAACAAAGGGATAAACCAGAAGACAAGCACACAAGCATATTTCTACATCACGCCTGTCTTCTGTGAGGTCGTGGTATTTCAGGTCAGAATGAAAAAGCATTGCCACTATTGTGCATAAAATAAATAGTTATAGAAACTTAAATACAGATTATACAATAAAACACTTGTATACTTTACTTAGGTTGTATAACATATCTTTACTGTATATCATTTTGGAACCGTCACCATTTTATTGTCCCTTACTACAGACGCAGCGACAAGCGGTAGTCTGTAAGTGGGCTAATGTATTTCTGATGATTGTTCTTTAGGGCTATTCTAAATGTCTCCTCTAATAGCCTCGACACCCCCTACTTTTACATTTAAATAGCTATTTTACGGAAATTAATTGTCTTTTTTTATATGACAAGGTTGCCACCAACGAGCAAGCGGATCACCTTATATTAAGTGACCACTACCCGCAGACATTCACAATAAGCAAATGAATCGCAGATGTGTTTGTCTACCTGTCATGTATAGAGGAGATAGATAGGAAAAATGATGTTTTTCTTTTCGTGTCATCCTCGTTCATTCCCGCCTTATTAAGAAAGGATGGGAAGGGGAAGAGGACTGAAATTAGGCCTTCGGTACCTCACTCATCAGATGAAACGCAGAAGCATACTTTTACTTCACGCCTGTCGTTTTGCCCATGCGATGCGTGATGTTGTTGCGGGCTCTACCACTCTTAAAATAAGAGGGGAGAGTCACTTTGGAAACTGCAACACGTTACTCATTGGACAGTAATGCAACGGAAACGCTCCATCCTTCCATCTCCAACCCATTAGCCTGTTGCAGATGCCTGTGAGTAGCGGTCACTTTATACCCGGTGAATTGTTTGCTCGTTTGTCACCTTCTATAAAAAATGCTACAGTAAAAGTGTCTGTCTACCGAAACGTACATAGAATAATTTGTGGTAATTATAACTTTTACTTATTTTATTTGTAATGTTGTCACGTTAGCTGGAAAAAGGAGTATTGGAAGCGATCATGAGGTACTCTTAAACAAAGACCATTACGGAAGTGTACACAGCGCTTCATGAAACGTTAATGGACATCAAATAAAAGTTTTCAGCGCGGAAACACGAAGGTAAGACGCGAATACTAATTGGTAATTCTGTCCACCTTGGTTGAAATAAAAGTATAAAGTGTAATGACGTGACGTAGAAATTTAAGAACAAGAAATAGTTAGACAATTTTTATCCTAAATACCTTAGAGTTTAGAGATAAAAAACTGGAAGACTAAATGAATATTACACCCGCAACGTGGACAGTTGCCAGAGATTTCATATCACACATCTCTCGCCTCTTTTACATTCACCTGCGCGTGTTATATTCTCGCTGGTATCGGGTAACCTTTGCGACACAATTCCTACTTGTCACTTTCATTAATCCGTACTGCATTTCAATTCATCCATCCTTCCATCATGACCCCGCAATCGAAGCATGTCTTTTTCAATTCGACGAACTTGAAATCGCCTTTATAATATTTGAAGTGAAATCTTCTTTGGCCTCGATAGACGACATTTCGTATAGGAAAATCTAGGTTCGCGTGATCATGGTGAAACATGCGTCAGCAAGACGCCAGCAACATGCTTGTTTCAATTTAGAACAGTTTCGACGATTTTTGAATTTTATCACTAAAATGCAAGGTATTATTTTTGTTTATTATTTATTAAACTGTTGTCCCCTGTGCTTTTTTATTCTATGTTCTATACTTAGGTTAACACAAGAGCTGTAAAATAGTAAGGACGTGGTATCCTCCCTGATGATCCCTTTATCCTACTTCTAAATTTTATTTACAGCAGCCTTCAAAAGGCTTTTCAGGTTTCCGTATCCTCAATGTTGCTTAAATTTATACGAATCAAAAATTTGTACAAATTTAATATTCATGTTTACTTAAATGTTTACCAACATGTTCTTTTTCTCGTTGTTACACGGAACGGCTTGCATAAAGGTTTTCGTAAACTAATACTTGACCCAGTATATATGATCTGGGAACGACGTAAAAATGACTAAATCTGTGGATTAATTTTACTTTATTAAGATATAAGTATCAGGTTTGTAACTTGATTGATTGTTGCCATAAACCTCCGATGGGTTGGGTTGTACGTCGCAGTCAGTTAAACCGGTTGAAAAACAAATTATTTCATTAATGGAAATTCTATTTAAAAATCATTAAACTATACATCTCTTTTAAATAAGATTAATAAAATACACGAGTAGAATTGTATTTCGCCGCGGTAAATTCCAAACTCGTAATTTACGATTTCACAAACTGAATACACAACGAGAAACCTTTAGGTTATAAAACAAAAAGCAATCCGATTATCCTCAGCAAAGCTTGTTAGTGCCTCCAATCTATATAGACTTAGCGATTTCTACTCACAAAAAAACTTAAATCGTAAAAAAAACCTTAGATTTAGATAATATATTATTATGATATTTTAAGATAAAGTAATTAAAATGAGTGTCTTAGAAAAAAAATGCACTCGCGCCTGTTACCCTGAAGGGTAGGCAGAGATCACGGATGTAGCTCACCGCTCTCGCTTTATCTACATCCTTACATTCACACATACATGCTCAACTGTTACAGGTGCATCTCATATCGCCTTTCTTTAGTTTGTCACTAATCTGATCAATTTAAGTCATAGGAAGTTAAAAGTTTAGTATTTTATTCATTGCTTAGTTGCTCTAAATATTCAATACTATTTAATAAATGCGTAGGTAACGTATATCTGTGTAGATACGCTCGTAGCGGCTCGTAGCAAGCGCTACGCGTCAGTATGAAAGCGCGACGCGAGCGTAGCGGATGTCTACGCAAGTTGTCGACTCTTGAATATTTTTACAAAATGCGACTTCAACGGAAGTAAAATACTTCGAATGTAAATAAAACCTAAGTGAGTTAAGTGTTAGAGTTCTTAACTTAAAAAATAGTTTTTTTCTGAGTAATTTTAGTTCGTATTTCGAAATAACTTTAATTGGTAGGTCAATTATGTGACGCTATTAATTTATTATTAACGGAAAGAATAAATTTCGGTAAGTCAATGTATGTATGCTTACATTTACATTTATGTCATTTAAGTGTTAATAAATTAAATTTATTTTATTCGTTTCGCTTAAAAGAGATGTTATTTTTGTTTATTCTTGTTTTATTACTTTGATTTTAGCAGATTTGAATCTTAAGGTTGTATATTGTATGTATAAAACCTTATCTGTTCAGTGAAATAATACATGTTCGTACATATTGCAACGAAATACTTGCTAGTGACAGATTAAATGTATTCCGTCAACACAGTTTTACATTATTCAAGTATTAAAACTAATTCTTTAAAGAGTTATTATTAGCAGAATACAATTTCGAACTTGTTTATGTTAAAAAAGCTCGCCTAATGTTTTGTGACCACCACCACCCATTAACATGAAAGGAAAATGGGAGAAAAAAGTTCTCCTTTTCGTCGTACTTTCTGTTCACTTATTTACTCCACTAGTCAAAGGGATGACAGGACTTGCAATGAGCCCTCTAATAATGTAAGGTCGGTCTACTCTCCCTTTCAAAACGGTCCATTCGAAACCGTTTTGTTGGCATATCCAAAGCTGGTTGCAGGATTACAGATATATATCTGATCTATAGATTAGATTAGTGACATATTTAAATAAGGCTGTACACGAAGTACCATAATCGACGATCATGTATGGGTTACGAATTCGGATAAGTTATGTTATTTCTCAATTTACTCGTAAATGAAACATAAATATACTTTAATAACTCGCCTACATTTATCAAAATGGTTGGTAGATCGTTTAAAAAATGATCAGACGTTGGAAATCTTTAAGCCAAAGAAATCTGAGACACTCGCTGTTATAGCACGCTCGTATCGTCGTTCGACACTCGAGAACATCGTTATGTTAATTTATATATTTCAAAGAGCAATATGTCCACATATATTGCACTCTCAGTATACCAACTCGGATACGGAATCTTTTTTGGGTTCTTTTTTATCACCATGCGATTGCAGCTTATAAAAACCATCAATAATTAATTGAGAATATAGTCAATTACTCAATAAATACCAGATTCCGTAAATGAATAAAAAATAAAACAAATTATGATGTCCCTTAATAAGGCAATTCTGCGAGATTCCGTCATCAGGGAACGAATTTACAGCGCACAATATGATAGGCGAGAAAATTTACTACGTGCTTAATTAATTTTCAGGATGGAGGAAAATGAAATTGGATGATTTATCGTGTTAGGCTTATTGGTTAGATTTACTAATAAGTGGTATAACTAAGAATGGGTCTGGATCACATCTAAATCCTACTAATATTATAAATGTGAAAAGTTTGTTTGTTACGCTCACGCGAAAACTACTGAACCAATCATCATGAAACTTTGTACACATATTCTTGGAGGTATTAGAAGTAACATAGGATACTATTTATGAAAAAAAAATAGTATATAAAAAGCGAAGTATGTGTGTTCCCTATAGATATATAGACTCCTAAACGGTTGGATCGATTTCGATGAAATTTATTGTCCAGATTGGGACATTCCTGTGTTTGGTAGCGATCGGATCAACATAATTAGTGGTACCCGGGCGAAGCCGGGGTGGGTCACTAGTACAGTATAATTATATCCACACACACTTCAATAGCAATACATTCTGTTATCGAGGTGTGGGTTATAAAATGGATTTAAATGTTTTTATCTCGTTTATAAAGCTGAGAGGTTCGCCGATCCCTTATTAAGATTACAAAGCTTTCGCATTCTCCTTGCTGTAATTTGTTTTAATACAAAATTGGTTTCTGTTCGTTTGTTACGATATATAAAAATGATATCAATTCCTAGGTTTTATTAAAATGAATATAATGGAAAAACTTGTGCCCGGGTATCGGATACCGGGCTTGGAAATATATTTAAATAAAATAATTTTGGGGGTAACAAGATTCCGAGTGATGTTTCCTATGAACTACTGAACACAATTCGAATGCTATTTAATTGTTTACATATATATTGTTTACAGCTCAATATAATATTTTTTGCGGCCGGTGTTTCCCTCGTAATAATTTCCTAAGAGACTGTGCCGCGTTTTACAATGATTGGACTATTTAGAATCGCTCTTGATTATTGCGTAGTACAAGGCCGGGCTATATTTACTTGCGCTGTATGATAAAGTGTTTTATTCGGGTTTAATATTTTATCCGGGTTATTGTAGAATAAAGTGAACTGGTGTCTTTTCTGCGGGTGAGCCATTGCGGTCACTTTTTTATCACACGGAGATTTTGTATTCGTGTGTCGGGAAACGGAATTGTCAAGTCAAGGTGGCTTCGCTTTTGGTTCCCGGATGCTCCGCTTGGATGTATGTAACATCTTAAAATGTAGCGTTAATTTAAATTATTATAAATAATTTAAATATTCGTACGTAAACACATCAAGTTCCTGGTTTATTTTGGCAGAGTTGGTTTCTTATACAAATTAATTAGGCAGCGTTGAAGCCTCCATTAACATCGCCGTTTTTTCGCCGCTTGTGTACAATTATTAAAGACGCCAAAATTAATGAAGTAAAGTGATGTTATAATTATACTTAAAGAGATTACCTCTTATTAATAATTATTCTTTTAGTGGGTAACATTCCTTGGACAAAAATATACAAGGCTCAAGCTAAGTTACTAATTCCTTTGTGAGGAATTTAATATAACTTATGTTATATTAGGTATTTTCAGCCTCAACTTGAAAGGTACATCATTTAAGCATACCCTAGAGCCCTAGAGGCTAGATATCTCTGTTTACCCAGGTTAAAAGACCTTAAATAACCAAGAAGTTAGAGTTTTCTAAACTATAACATCCGTACAAAGTTTATCTATAGTTTATACAATATATTATAGTACACGAGCGAAATTTGTTTCGGCGAATCGTCCCACGCTCTTAGAGAATTTTCATTTAAAGGTATTTCATTGAATTGTGTTATAAATGGCCGCAGGAACAGGTGATTAAAAAATAACAATAAAACTAACTGCCTCATCGAATGATCGAGTCATCTACTAACTAGGTTGCAAGAGGTCCCAATGACAAGGTCATACATACATATCCGTGAAAAATATTATAACCTCATGTCTGTCTGGCAACAAGTACGAGGTCAACAACAACAATTAACCAACAAAATGACAAACAAACAGAAATCAAATTAA
The DNA here is from genome assembly GCA_029849275.1 of Papilio elwesi. NCBI lineage: Eukaryota > Metazoa > Arthropoda > Insecta > Lepidoptera > Papilionidae > Papilio > Papilio elwesi. Next base: position 11,389,389 of record CM056697.1, read on the forward strand.
AAAGTTCATCTAATAAAAATATGAGCAACTTGTACCGAGCGAAATTCACTGGATTAAAATTTCATAAGCGTCGCGTTGTTTCTCAAAGGTCTCACACATATACATATATCCCTACTCATATTATAAATGTGAATGTAAGTTTGTTTGTTACGCTAACATGCGACTACTCAACCGATCACCATGAAACTTTGTACACATATTCTTGGAGGTATTAGAAGTAACATAGGATACCTTTTATGAGAAAAAAATGTTCCTGTGTTTGATAGCGATCGGATCAACATAATTAGTGGTACCCGGGCGAAGCCGAAGCGATTCACTAGTATAATATATATACAGATATATGTTTTGACGGGCAAGTTGGCGTGGTTATTAAGGTACTTTCTTTTCACGCCGTAGGTCGTGGGTTCGATTCCCACTCAGGACAGACATTTGTGTGCATGAACATGTCTGTTTGTCCTGAGTATGGGTGTAATTATATATTTAAGTGTGTGTTTACAAAAGACAAAGTAGTATATGTAGTACATCAATTATCTGGTTCACATGGTAAAAGCATCGCTTAGTTTGGAATCAGACGGCCGTGTGTGTAATATAAAGGATTAATTCAGAAATTGTAAAATATTAAGCGATGTCACAATTGAATCGATATTACGCAGAAAATAACAACGGATCGAGTGTAATATTACTGCGAACATAGATATTTATTTCTGTTGTGACTAGACAGATGGCGTTATAGTGCGGTAGATAACTCATTAAATCGCGGGTCCCTTTTGATTCCCCGCGGCGTCCGCTCGCCATAACTTCATGTGATAGTTCACTCGGCTTGCGGTCAACATGTCTGACCTCAATCAATTTCAATTTCAAGCCCGTAAATGATTAAATGATTCATTTAAAATGAACGCCATGTCCTCTCAACGGCTTGGACGTTTGAGGGACAACTGGAATTAAACATCTACTTAAATATTATAGCAACACATTATGTCGTCAATCCTGATTATACACTTATAAGTAATCTGTTTGTACGTGAATATGGTAGATTGATAAATTTGAAATTCTTGGACATGGGTACGTCCTAAAATTGCGATTAAAAAAGTGAACGAGAACAATTGAGGCGTGGATTACTTTTGTATTTCATCTGATGGGTGATGTGTCCCTGGCCTTGGCCTACCTATAGGTTGTGATGTATTATGGCAGGAGAGTGATGCTGCGCAGCTCCCTCTCCTTCCTCCACTTCTTGTGCTTTAACTCCCACTCTCTCCAACAAAAAGGTTTCTGCAACAAAACACAGCTTCTTGTTTTTTTTATGGAATAAGGTGGCAAACGAGCAAGCGGATCATCTGATTTTAAGTGAACGCTGCCCATAGACATCCGTAACTAGGTTGAGAGGGCATAGACAGTAAAGAGGATATTTCCTCTTCCCCGTTAACCCCCTCCCCGTCCAATCCTCTTCCCGTTCCCATCCTATCCTTAGGAAAGGGTGGGAAGGCGAAGAGGACTCAAATTAGGCCTCCGGCACCTCACCCATCGGACGAAGCGCAGAGTACTTCTACACGCCTGTTTTCTGTGAGGTCGTAGTATTTCACCGGTCGAGCCGTCCTATTCGTGCGACAGACGTTGTTGTTGCGGGCTCTACCACTGTTAAAAAGTGTGTAATTTGGATTATATTTCTTGCCAGATATTTTGTGTGTGTGTGGCGAAACATTATTACGAATTCGACCACGATGATCTTTACATATAATAAGTAATGGAATGAAGCGATCACACGCCTGTGAAGGTCGAGATATGTGCTCACTGGTTTACAAGAGCAACGTCCTCTTTCCTGTCTATGCCCCACCTCTGTCCATTAAAGGCAGGCAACGTATCTGCAACACATTTGTTTGTTGCGGATGTCTATGGGCAGCGCTCACTTTACATAATGTGATCCGCTGGCTCGTTTGCCGCCTTATTATATAAAAAAGTAAGGAATAATATTTCAACTCAATGGCTGCAAACGATAGTTCCCTTGTGCCTACTAACTACGGAAATAACTGCTCCTGTTCTAAGGTTTGTGGTAAAAAATACTCTTGTTGTTTTTATTGCGAGCGACGTCGTTACGTATTAAGGATCTTTTCGATAATGGATTTTGTCAAAGAAGCGCCCAACATAACCTTTCGTTTATATGAACAGACGGATGGATGTACGCAGGATGTATTCGATTGTTTTTATGCAACTCTGAGCTACAATTCTATTAGCACAAGGTTTAGTTTTGTCTGAAAATAAATTTCTTTTCTCGGCTCTATATTTCGACCTCGTTTTATCGAGGACAGGGCGATGTTAAGCCTTCCCGGTTGATTCCGGTGGATGGACGGTGCTGGAAAATTTGTTATTTTTTTACAACAAGGGTTGATATTAAGCCGGTACAGAAATGAAATGACTTACAACCGAAATGTGAAGTGTGATTTTTGGAATTTACCTTACATACGACGTAATTGACCCATGTCAATCCTCGACACACAACTTTAATGTGTAATTCAAGGCTAAGCCATAACAACACATGTAAAAATTTAAGTAGTGTAACAGTGGTAGAGTCCGCAACGACATCTGTTGCACGAATTGGCCGGTTCGACCAGTGAAATACCACGACCTCACAGAAAACAGGCGATAAGTAGTAGTACTCTGCGTGTCGTCTGTTGAGTGAGATGTCGGAGGAACAAATCTATTCCTCTCACTCTTCCCAAAAGCGGAAAGATTTGACCTCCTCCTCCTCCTCCGCCCATTAAAGGTAGGCAATGCATTTGCAACTCATTAAATTGTTGCAGAGGTCTATGAGTGGCAGTCACTTAGTATCAGGAAATCTGTTTGCTCGTACGCCACCTGCTTCCATGAAAAATTCAACTGATTTTCAAAATATTATAAGCCAAATATATCTATATATAAAAGTCAATGTGTGTACGTATGCTCCTCCCTATAGACTCCGAATCGGCAAGACTGATATGTAAGGTTATTTCAGGAAATGATCGTGTAAAGTTTGTTGCGCCCGGATCAATATAATTAGCGGTACCCGGGCGAGGCCGGGGTCAATCACTAGTTATAAATATATTTTATTCTATAAATTGCTTAAATATTTAGTACGAAGCAATAATAAATTTTCTTAAAGTGAATTAAGAAAAATTGTATGACCTTCAATAGATTTCAGTACCCTCGGTATCAAATACCCCAATTTGAGATTGAAATATCATTTTTAGGGTTCCGTACCCAAAGGGTAAAACGGGGCCCTATTAATAAGACTCCGCTCCCCATCTGTCTGTCTTTCACCAGGTTGTATCTCATGAACCGTGATAGTTAGACAGTTGAAATTTTCACAAATTATGTATTTATGTTGCCGCTGTAACAATGAATACTAAAAAACAGAAAAAAATATTTATACGGGCTCCCATATACTAAACGGGATTCTATTTATTGATTACTAGTGACCCGCCCCGGCTTCGCCCGGGTAATTAATATGTAGTAATTTAGTTGATCCGATCGCTACCAAACACACAAATGTACCAATCTGGACAATCCCTGTAAATTTCATCGAAATCGGTCCGGCCGCTTCGTAGTCTATAGGTCTATAGGGAACATATATCTTCGCTTTTCAATATCTACTATTTTTCTAAATAAAAAGTATTCTATGTTACTTCTAGTACCTCTAAGAATATGTGTACAAAGTTTCATGATGATCGGTTGAGTAGTTTTCGCGTGAAAGCGTAACAAACAAACTTACATTCACATTTATAACATTACTAGTGACCCGCCACGGCTTCGCCCAGGTACCACTAAACCGATGCTAAGCCTGGTTTTGTTAAATATGATATAACTTGAGTTTTTTTTTTGACTCAACTTGAGTTGTAATACGATTTGACGCAGCTTTACTGAATATCCCTTAACTTATTAAAGAAATTATACAACTTGTGGAGATCAATTAAATTTTATCGCTCAAATATTCCGTTGGGCAATCATTGAAATGTACATTTTCCCTAAAGCTAATAAATTTTTTATTAGTTTTACAGCCGCTCACTTTATAGTTGTGACCCAGTTTAACTAACTGGGCAATCAAACGCTTTCGCCATCGGAAATATACATGTATGAATTAGGTTCTGTGTTCCTCTTACATGTAGGTCTATCGATCTTTTTTATTACGGTAAAAGGAGACATGTGCCCGACACTAGCGATGTTATTACGGTAAAAGGAGACATGTGCCCGACACTTGTGATGTTATTACGATAAAAGGAGACATGTGCCCGACACTAGCGATGTTATTACGGTAAAAGGAGACATGTGCCCGACACTAGCGATGTTATTACGGTAAAAGGAGACATGTGCCCGACACTAGCGATGTTATTACGGTAAAAGGAGACATGTGCCCGACACTAGCGATGTTATTTCGTATTTAGATAGTAGGGAAAAAATGATTTCTAAGGTTTTTCATCAACGAATTAAGTGTAAAAAGCAAGAGTTAGTTTCTTAACTCAATAATTTTATTCGCCAAATCACTAAAATTAGTTAATATTAAAGTAGTCTTTGAAAGTTGACTAATATTCATTTAGTACTCTTGATACAACCACGTTGTGGAATAAATGTCGCCAGGGGTCCTTCAAGAAGCGAGCGCACTCCTTCCTTAAACGTCGGCAACTTCTGCACTTCCTCTGGTGTTGCGGATGTTCATTGGCGGCTGTGTTGGCTTGAACTGTGGACGGCGGGCCCGTTGCTAGTTAGTTTTAATGTTAGTTAAACATGTACTCATAAATTTTAATTTTAATCAATGCCTTGCTACGCAACCTATTGAGGGTTTTGCAACATTAGCTTTTACATAGGATTTTATCGAGGGAGTAATTTAGAAAACGCAAAGCGTGTTTTCGGCAATTGGCCCCGGCGGAACTTTGCTGATAGTCGCGTGATCGCTTTGACCTTCAGATTAAACTATCGTAAGGCTGCGCTTACACTGGACTTTATATATTAAAAAACGACAGGTAGTAGAACCTTCTTTATTGACCTACAAATTGACTCGTTTTTTTACACTATTTATTTTTTAGAAGCAGTGATAAAAAGATTGCTTAAAAATGTATTTATCAGTGAAATAATTACAAAAATACATTGCATGACATATTTATGTTTGACACAAGAGCGTGCGATATGAAATTTGGCGGGTTTATCTTAATATGGCGGGAATACGATGTAAAAATAAGCGTGCGCATTGTGCTCTCCGCCAATCGGAGGCCGCGACGCAACAGATGCAATATCTTCTGATTGGTGCGTTGGCGAGTGCAGTGCGCATGCGTGAACATTTACATCAGCAAATTATAACGCTTCTTGTGTTTTAAATATAGACCAGATTAATGTTGCTATATTATTAATACATACAGATTATTCTATTAATAGTAACCACATTATCATGTGAAAATTGGTATGTGTTTTACCATTCAAAAACAAACGCCATATCAACCTTTATCTCCGTTCTACCGACTACAAAGAAAAAATAAACAACGTTGTATGTATTAAGGTAAATAACTTTTGTGATGTCATATTCAGCTTGAACTAATTATCTGTACACAAAACGTGACGTACATTCGCAATATAAACGCAATATAATTTGCGCCGGGAGGCGAATTATGTTTTGAATATAATTTCCTCATCGCACTCCCGCGCCAACATTCACGCGCCGACTTTTCGCAACCTTTAAGCAAATAATATTACCATTAATTGCGCATAAGATGAAGGGGTTTCCATATGAATCCTAACTTATGTAAATATAGCGTTTTGTTGGTTCATTTTGTAATAAACTATTCACTATTATACCTTTTATACTTGCATGAACATTATATAAATTTCATCTCACCGTATACTGTGAACTAAACGAATAATTCGCTAATTTAAGTTTATAAACAAAGTTTTTCTGCGTTATTACAAGTTAGAATAGACGATAAATATACATAGGTTAGGTTTGCTAGCTTAGATTTGATAAAAATATTTTAATAAGCTACTTATCAAAGAAAAAATAAGCTTCTTGCCTTTAACAACATCGTTCGTTCAGTTCACAATTTGCTGACAGTTTAAAATATGCATAGTCCAATAGTAAACTGACGAATTTTACAGTTTGTCAGCGACATATACAAGAAAAATAAAGATGAGTACGACGTATTTCGAAAAATGTGTTTTTTGTTACAGAAGGTTCAAGATATACGGCAAAGCTAAAATAGTTGAGTCGTACTTAACTATAAACCGAAGGTGATGTAAAACGGCATGATGCTGCACCGGACATCTTCATCTCGGCGACGGAGGGCTTCCAGAAGCGCTGCCACATCTCCACAAGCAAGGTCCCCGAGACCGTCTACACAAACATCTAGAAGAGCCTCCCTGGCGACCACGGAAACTGATGAAGAAACCGAACCAACCCCACAAAGGAGCCCTAGGGCTAGTCTGGCTCCTGATGCTGCGTTAGATATGTATCACCGAAGTCCTAGACATTCACTTGTACCGGAAACAAGATCTGCTCGAAATTCAATCGTACCGGATACGGCGTCACAAATTAGGAATAGTCTAGCACCTACCAGGAACAACTTAGGAGTTGATTTAGCGTATGGGTCTAGATCGAGTCTTAATCCACAGGATTTTAATAGAAGTCCTAGGAATAGTATAACTCCAGATTTAACTGCGAGAAGTCCTCGACGCAGCCTAGTACCGGATGGTACATCATGGAATCAACCCAGAAATTCCCTTGTTCCGGATGTGGGTAGAAGTCCGAGACATTCCGTTGCATGCATACAGATCGATCCAGCTCGCAACCAAAAAGAATTGGGTCCAAATCCACGCACAAGTCCAAGAGGCAGTATAGTACCGGATGCTACTCTTAAAAACAATGATTGTACTGAATTTGCTAGAACACCTCGCGGCTCTTTGATCCCAGAATGTCAAAGGAGCCCTCGTGGTAGTATCGCGCCCTCAGAAAGGAGCGCCAGAGGAAGTTTGGTGGCAGGGGAATTGGACGCTACTAAAATCAGCCCAAGAGGTAGTCTTACTTTAACGTTCCAAGAACCTTTGGTATCAAGAGAAAGAAGAGCAAGTGAAGAAAGTCAAGGTCTGGGTAAGTTTCCTTACAATCTTTCTAAGATAATTTGATTATTTCCCTAAACAAAAGTTATGTTGATTTCAAATTCAAGGACAGAAGATTCGGTTTATTGAAAACGCAAAGAAAATTACCATTAGGATTACTTTACGAGTCGATATTACGTGCTAACTTATTGACATTTATTTTGTAGCAACGAGAGGACGAAGTGTTTCACCATACAGAGCCTCTTTGAGCGGTCGACACAGTGGAACTGGTGCTCTCTCCGACACTGGCTCCAGGAGAGCTTCAAGTTCTGTTAGCCAAGTGAGCTTCACTCTTCTGGACCTTTATTTCACCCAGTATGAACATTTCGATTATTAAATTGTTATTATTTAAGGTATCAGGCGATGAGCAAAGGCGGCTATGTGGTGAGCAAGCCAAGTACTGCGAGCGAAGTGGTATGGGCTTGGGCGTTGGTTTAACAACTTATGGATCTGTTGCGTACCAATTAAAAGATGCCAACATGGAAGCATCTAGCACTGTAGACTTCGTATGCAGAGCTGCAAAAATTATGAACAGAACTAGTGAGTATTTTGAGCGATTGTCTTATAAAAAATTTGAGAAAATGCTTGTTCTTAACAATATTGCCATCCAAATGTCTTGTTGCAGTTCTGATGACAGTATTCTTGGCCATACTTTCTGCCTTGCCAGTTATAATGTTGATAATGGGTAAGGGATTAATAAAATCTAAGCATACTCAAACTTTCTTTATGTACTCCTACTACATTCTTTACTTTGTAACGTTTTTCACAAAGCTTATTCTATGAAATATCGCCTATATAAAATTTACAAAACGAATTAAAGTAAATTTATGCTTTTAAGTACGCAAAAAAACACAAAAGAAGTAGTAGCCTTTTCAACAAGTCATAAAAAATGTCCAGTCCTATGTTACTTAAAAATTACATAGAAGTATAATATAAAATGATGAAATATATTTCCGATCCCCCTTCCAACTTCTTTTTTCAAATCTACCTCTAGTCCTTTTGTTTAACCTTGTTGAAGTAGGAGAGTGCCCAAATAATTACCCCGTTTTACTAATCACACCGACCCACAGTACCAGCAAGCTGCTATTTTATGAACCATTCAACTCATCCCATTGCTTAGCAATTTCCTTTGTTCTAGGCTTTTTTGTTACCGGTATTGATTATTCAGATCTGTAGTTTCAGATCTAGAACATTTTAATGTCTCCCTAACTAATATTATCAAACAAAAGCTGCCATTATATTCACCCATCTTAATGGACGTCGAATCGCTTTTGATTGCTGCCTGTACCGACTTGGGAAGCTTCCAATTCAATCAGTATTTTTTTATAGTACTAGGTGGCAAACGAGCAAGCGGTTCATCTGATGTCAAGTGATCGCTACCCATAGACATCTGCAACTAACTAATGAGTTGCAGATGCCAAACTTTAATGAACAGAGGAGCGGACAAACAGAAAGTGGCTATTTCCAATTCCTATACACCCCGTCCACCGTCAAGTTCTCTACCCCTTCCCATCCTTTCCTTATAAGAAAAGGGGTGGGAAGGGGGAACTAGAATTAGGCCTCCGGCACCTCACTCATCAGGTGGAACGAAGAATACTCTACTTTACGCCTGCCTTCGATGTTGCCTGCATCCGACTTTGTTGTTGCGGGCTCTTCCACTGCTGTATACTTTTAACAGGTTTATACGTAGTTTTCTAACTCTTACGTTTTTTTATGAGTAACTGTCGATCGATCAGTAATTAAAACAAATCAAAATTCTGGACAGTATTACATTTTTGATTTTTTCAAATAGGTGTACAATATATCCGCGACTGTCCGGCCGAGCCTCGCATACCGGTATACATGATAGTCGGCGGGGCGGCCGGCGGCGCGGGCATCTGCTGGCTGCTCTGGGCGCAGCTCGCCAGCAGGAATTCAAACTCCACAGCGAGCATACCTGAAAGAGTGCTGGCTTATACGTTGACAGTGTTTTTAATGGGATGGTGAGATCTATTTTTTACTTGTGTGTGTTTCAGCTTTAGGAACAAGTTGAATATGTTCCCAACCACTACGAAACTAGCACGATTTGCTTAACAAATCGTCAATCGTCAATCACAATCGAAGTGTACCGGCTTTACAGCTGTAACGACTTCGTCACCGGCGCGGGTGATCTTATCGACACATGTGGCTACAGGTTCGCGTTCGGCAACTACTGGACGCTGGGCATCCTGTGGCCGGACTACGCGCCGACGCTGTTCGAGCCCAACCAGTGGTGCCACCGCACGCTCTACGTGTTCGCTGTCACCCAGCTCGCCGTCGTCTGGGGAGTTATTTTGTTAATTTTCTTGTTGTTATTGGCTCTTGTCGTCTGCCAGGTAAGTTCTTTGCTACAAAACCACCTCTTTAGTACACAAGGCAAGAGATAATGCTTGATAATGTCAAAAATAAACGTTACTCAAACTGCTAAACACGATAAAACAACACATTTCTATGTTGAAAATATATTTGCAGATATTTTTTAAGGTAGACGTAGGAAACGGCTAACGATGGTCTTATGTTTAGATTGGTAGAGCCAGCAAAAACAAGGATAGGATAGGAAGGGGAAGAGGATTGGACAAGGAAAGATCCTTTTTCCTGTCCATTCCCTCCTCTGGCTATTAAAGGTATAGACATCTGCGATTCATTAGCTTGTTTTTGATGTCTTCTCCCATAGAAAAGTGACTATCTGGACTAGCTGGCCTACCAGCATTTATTCAAGAAATGGGAGAGGAGTAGATAAGGGAAAGGTGAGAAGGATTTGAAGACAATAATATGATATACACCAGACGAACCAGAATTATAAATAAATACCTCTACATCACGTCACTTTAATGAAGGAGATGCTCCTGGCTTGGTTGGAGACCTGGGTACCACGTTTAGACGATACTCTTGAGTGTATGTTTGCTAGGTATTCGGCTGCGGCTGGCTGGGACCGCCGCGGTACAAGTAGCAACGGCGCAGCGTGGTGCTCGAGCTGTGGCACAGGAACATCAACAACACGATGGACGTGGCGGGCGCTTTGCTGCCCTTCACGCAGGTAGTGCGGCCCGAGCTGACAGTGCATGTGCAGGAAGTGCTGACCCAAGCCGATCGCGACACCACGGACTTGAAACACAAACAGATACCGGAAATAAAAGAGCCCGGCGATAAAAGTGACGATGAAGTGGCGAAGAGTCCGGTTGAAGTTAAATGTGTCAAAGAATCCGCGAATGTTGACGTTAGGGACTCTAGGAGGGGCAATCCGGCCTGATGGTGGTTAGTCGTTATGCGACCGCACGGGAAGAAGCACGTGCATTTCGAACCGACGGACAAAATATACTACTTTTGAGTTAGTTACTTTCGTATCTCACCTGAGAGGTTAAGACTCTGAGTGTAACGTGACAATTGTGTATCGAGTTGCTTGAATTCTTGCTTTCAATTCGAGATCTGCTCACTTTAATATCTCCTATTTATTAGATAATGTAGACGTGGTGACCAATGTTGACTGTACGAACATTTTTTAGTAAGCCAATATTCATTATAAAATGCTTACAATAAACAACGAATATTTTTAGTTGACATGACTTAGTCAGATAAATGAATAGATTAGAATAAAATTAGATTTAGAAACACCAGTATAAAATATTTGATATTAATTAGAAAATGTATAACATATCTAGAATACTCTTGTAAATGTAGCTTTAATTCTAATTTTACTAAATTTATTTAAGTCATTTACGTCGGAAATAGTAAGTGTATTTTAAATTGAAATAGATTGCATATTTATTATGTGATTATACAATTTGGATTTGAAATAAATAATGCTTGTTTAATCTGTAGTTGTAAAAATGTATCTTCTAGTATTGATATATTAGCACAGAGGTGGAATTAAACCACGTAAAACTGCATGGAACAGGCTTTAATAGGAGTGTGTGGGGCACAAAATATTTTTGTAATGGTGAGTGCCTGCCGAGTAGTGCTTGTAGGTTTATGTGCTTCATATAGGTTATTGTTTTTGGATCAGAAGTGAAAAGGAAAAGGTTGCTTAGGCTAAGCACACACAGAGCGATTTTCACCTGCCCCCGCAGTGGGCCCGTACCTGCTGTACAAAGCCGAATACATATGTCAAAAATTTAATACAATAACACATACATTATACACAACAGTGCGACCGCACCGACAGGCAGCTAGTAGAATCGGGCAAACCGCGGCGGCAGCGAACGGCACAGAATAACGGTCTCGAGAGTTTAGAAATAAAACCGCGGCGGACGTGGAAAACAATCGCTCTGTGTGTTCGCTCCTTAGTCCAGATATATCAAATATTATGTCACTTAAGAATAATTATAATAAGATATATTTGTCAATGAAAATAATTATTTGCCGCTCCAATTGTATTAAATAATGCACAAATTTATATATATAATTTAGCTAGGTTAGGTCTTAGACAAATTAAATGGACTGCCGATGGAAGTAAAAACGCAAAATATGTGGGAAAGCTCGACAATAGTTTGATCTCCTATAATATGCCTTGTATCTCTACAATGACATTCGAAATTAAATAAATGATAATAAAAAGTTCATTGAAACTGTTCCCAATTCAAATAAGGATCTAAGGCGTGTTGAACATGTCGATCTCGCGGGCCTGTAAGGTCCCTACCAAATATCCTCCAAAAAAATTACAAAGTAATTCATAATTTTGTATCAAAATTGCATTGTTTTATATTAACTGCTAATTTAAAGTCGCCTAGAGCTTTGTTATTGTAAAACACACACAAGTTTCATGAAACGTATATTTAAAAATACCACTTTCGTCTCCAACCTTCATGTATCGAATAACTTATACATTCACCTGACCAGAGAAAGAGTTCTCTCTCCCATACGTCCTGACATATGACGTCGTCCCAAAACAGACCAATTTTGCACAGAAGCTTTTCTACGTATACTTTTAAAAATATTTTTTTATGTATGTAATAATATTTCAAAACTGTACCAATGACCGCAGGGAGATTATTCTTTCATATGGTGCTGCTTTACTAACTTTTAAGGTCTACCGCAATGCGAATAGAATTGAATTATTTAATAATAATAATAAGTGAACCATTCGATAAGTTAGTACAACTTGTAAGTTAAAGCATGAAGTAGTTGTACGTATATATTTATATTAATCTACTGGATTTGGGATCATAGATGTCGAAGCATAGATAAGTAGAAAAATAATACATTTTTCTTCTAATAAATATTGACAATCATATTGTATATTAATAAATTATGATCCGTAACCATGAAAAAGCAGATACCTCGTAGTATATTCTAAACTAGTGCCCCGCCCGAACACGCTACCAAACGCAGGAATGTGCCAATCTGAACAATCTCTGTAAATTTCATCGAAATCGGTCCAGCCGTTTCGGAGTCTATAGGTCTATAGGGAACATACATACTTTGTTTTTTATATACAATTTTTTTTCTTTATAAAAAGTATCCTATGTTACTTTTAGTACCTCCAAGAATATGTGTACAAGGTTTCATGATGATCCGTTGAGAAGTTTTCGCGTGAAAGCGTAACAAACAAACTTACATTCACATTTATAATATTTGTAGGGATTAACTTTTATTTAAATCCTCATTTAAATCATTTTAAAATAACCATTTGTACACAAACATATCAGAATTATATTAATAAATTTAACGATATGTGTACAGTTGGTGTACATTGTAATAAATAAAAAAAATCAATTACACATTTCATATTTCACTTTGACATTTTACTTTTGCCTGAAAGCCACCTGTCACTAGAGTCCAACAACGTCTCTGGTTTTAGGCATTTCTCAGTAGAGATAGGCTTTTTATTCATAAAAATTCCACAAGTGTATTTGCTTATTCAATGTGGAATAGATTTTATTCAATAAGATTGAGGCTTGTATTACAATACATTACAAAATATCAATTCACTATTGTAAGTTATATGTCCTTTATACTAGAAAATTTAAACATTAGTATATCAGAAATTAGCTAGCTAGCTATATAAATAATTATCTACTAGGAATATTTGTTTGTCGGACTATCAGTTGTTGTTATTCATTTTTGGATATTATGTACAATTTTTTTCTGTATCGTTAATACATAGGCTGGGATCACCGCGACTGCCAACTGGACGGACGGTGCTCGTCTTGTATATACGATGTACAAATATATTTATTATATACCTAGTAAAGCTCCAAGGAGCAGTGGTGGCTCAGTGGTTTAGGCTTACTTACGTACTGGTTGCGGGTTCGAACCCAGGCAGGCGCTTTACTTTGTGTAATTTATTTCATCACCACTGCTCCAAAAATGGCGCAGCAGACGCCGCAGGTCAGAGTGTCGTTGGAGAGGATGCCCGGCGACGAAGGCGTAACGTGTATTGTCCAGCTCCAAAAGGGGGAGAGTGACGAAATAGGCACAAGGATACAGATAAATAACTTGTAGGGAATCAAGAAGAGCGTGCACGAAGCCGATAAATGGCATGACCGTGTAAGCTCTCCCACGATTCGGCCCGTATGACCTGAGGGTCGGTGGGGCCATGGGTGGTGGTGGGTTGCTCCAAGAACGGTGAAGGAAAACATCGTGAGGAAACCGGCATGTTCTTAGAACCACTAAATTTGAAGACTTGTGACATCCAACAACCCGCACTGGGCCAGCGTGGTAGATTAAGGCTCATTCCCTCTCTCGGAGAGGAGGACTGTGGGGAATATTCTAAAAAAGGCCAATTTATTATTATAGTAAAGCACAATATTATGCGAGTCTATCCGGTGGTTATCGCTTGTTTTACTGATCTGTAAGCATCAAGTAGCATGTTTCCTATTTTTCGAAATATCTTATTTCCAATTTCATTGTAAGCATTTTACATTAGTATATTTTTTAAACATTATTTTTTTCCGACAGTTTAAATTCTCTCCCCCTCTTTTGATATTCAGTCTTACTGAGATGGGGGTCAATCAACAACATTTATTAAACAACGATTATTATTTGGTTAACTTATTTAAGAGTAAAAAATATTATTTAAAGATTTTGTTTTTAGTATAACACGAATATTAATATTTTAATACATTAACATAGGACTAAATGGAATGATTGATAATATAAAATATTAAATAAAACTTTAAAGTTTTTGATTTTTTTTAAATTAAATAATATTGTTTGTATTAAGAATAATAATGTCCTAGGACATATTCACACCCGGCCATCTGATCCCAAACTAAGCAGAGCTTGTGCTTTGGCAATCAACTGATATACTACATATACTCCTTGTCTTTTGTAAATACATACTTAAATAGATAATTACACCCAGACTCAGGACAAACAGTTCATGCACACAAATGTCTGTCCTGGGTGGGAATCGAACCCACAACCTGCGGCGTGAAAAGCAATGTATCATACAAGCCACGCCAACCGGCCCGTCTGTATAACTACAGTATTCACAATACTTAAAGTATTTATTTTCGCATATAATATATGGCAAATATTTGTAATATTTTTAAATATTCGATTAAATCTATATCATAAAATAAAGGCTATTTATTCATAGAATTAAAACTTTTTAGTAACATCTGTGTTATATCACTGATAAATAAGAAAATAAATGTGTTTTGTATATTACCGCTTTTTATTGTATGCATACTAGTGACTCGCCCCGGCTTCGCCTGGGTACCACTAATTATGTTGATCCAATCGCTACCAAACACAGGAATGTGCCAATCTGGACAATCCCTGTAAATTTCATCGAAATCGGTCCAGCTGCTTCGGAGTTTATAGGGAACATACATACTTCGCTTTTTATATATATGTTACTTCTGATACCTCCAAGAATATGTGTACAAAGTTTCACGATGATCGGTCGAGTAGTTTTCGCGTGAAAGCGTAACAAACAAACTTTAGGATTTATTACTTAAGTGAGATGAGAAAACACGATCTATGTCCTTCTACCATAGAACTTGGGAGTTAAACGTCAACGTGAAAACATCAATTATGTTGTATTAAAAAAAAGAATAGGGTTCGTAACAATTTAACCTAGTTAAGGTTAATGAAACGTAAATTGAGGTCAACATTTCGTCAGTAGGAACTAAATGGAACTTGTAGCAGATTCAAGGAGAAATAAATTGTATTTATCGTATGGCGAGCGCGCTAAACTTATTATAAAAGATATTACTACAGTCCAGTATTTTTCAGAATTCATATTTCAATGGCGTACTTATCCGGTTGAATCCGCCGCCTATGAACATCTACAACACCAGATGAACTGCAGATCCACTGCCGTCTTTCAGGAAGGCGCTACGTGCGATGACCAAACTTAGCGGCCTTATGACCTGTTTAAACTAACTTATATATATATATATATATATATATATATATATATATAAGTATATATGAAAGTATATAAAAAATATAAATATATAAAAGTATTGCGTTAGAAATGAATACTTGTAGTTACAATCGAGTATGTAAAAATTGAGTCAATAAAAAATCGGAAATGGCAACCCCAGCGTCAGTTCGATAACGAATTAGATTCCTGAAAAGCCGAGGGCATTTTATAAATTCATGAAAACGTACATTTCTCGTGATTTCTATCAAACTTTTTGGGCAAAGTAAAATAGAGTTCTTTGTGAATATATTTCGAAATAGTAACAAGTTTTGAAAACAGTCTATTATTCAAACAACGCATTAGATTTTATTTAAGAAGTAATCTCAGCTTTGTAATTATTTACCAGAGCTCTGTAAATTACAAAATGATCGTAACAACCGAGGTGGGTTGGCGTGAGGCAGGCGGCCGTAAACTGGAGCCAAAACCATAACAGGACTACAATCATACTGCACCGAACCCGACCCGAAAATGACTGGGAAAATAACAGGCAGATGATCGTAATAAATTGTTAATCATTACTTTATTTCAAATGAAACTATACTTAATGCAAGCTTAGTTTAAACAGGTCATAAGGCCGCTAAGTTTGGTCATCGAACGTAGCGCCTTCCTGAAAGACGGCAGTGGATCTGCAGTTCATCTGGTGTTGTAGATGTTCATAGGCGGCGGATTCAACCGGATAAGTACGCCATTGAAATATGAATTCCGCAAAATACTGGACTGTAGTAATATCTTTTATAATATGCACAAAGTTTAGCGCGCTCGCCATACGATAAATACAATTTATTTCTCCTTGAATCTGCTACAAGTTCCATTTAGTTGCCACTGACGAAATGTTGACCTCAATTTACGTTTCATTAACCTTAACTAGGTTAAATTGTTACGAACCCTATTCTTTTTTTTAATACAACATAATTGATGTTTTCACGTTGACGTTTAACTCCCAAGTTGTATGGTAGAAGGACATAGATCGTGTTTTCTCATCTCATTTAAGTAATAAATCCTAAAGTTAGTTTGTTACGCTTTCACGTGAAAACTACTCCACCGATCATCATGAAACTTTGTACACATATTCTTTGAGGTATTAGAAGTGACATAGGATACTTTTTATGAAAAAAAAATACGAAAAATAAAAAAAGTTTGTCAAAAAATCTAAGAATCTAGCCTTTAGTAACTTCAGCGCCATAATATTATAAATGCGAATGTTTATATGTGTGGATGTATGGATGTTTGTTACTCTTTCACTCAGAAAACGCTGAACGGATCTGGATGTAATTTGGTACAGGTATAGATTATAATCTGGAATAGCCCATACGCTATTTTTTAACCCCGATAAATGTACGGTTCCCGTGGGATACGTTTTGTTTTTTCCGTATAGATTCCGAACCGGCTACCCAGGCGTAGCCGGGGCGGATCACTAGTGAGAATATAAAATGTAGTGCTATATTGAGGTCCCATTCATGCAGCACTAAGTAATGTTGGGCGATGCTTGTACTATTAAAAAATCATAAAAACGTAAGTGGTCTTGTAACAAATGTAAACAAGCAATTAGTAGAAGGCGCTCGGTGCTCGCGTGCTGCGCCCAACTTGCCGACACAAGCTGCGGCTCAACATGATTGATGTTGAGCGTCGGAGGCGCCTTCACTTACAACTAAGTAATCGCCAACGAGCATGCAACTTGGATACTTAATAGACGACTTACATTTCTTTTGCTTCTTTGTATGACATGACATAACAAGGTTACACTATTTTGTTCTTTCCATAATTAAAAACTGCAGATTTAAATACTCGACATATATTTTTAAAATATTCAACTAAAGGACTATTTATATTAAAGTAGGGACCCGCCCCGGCTTCGCCCTGGTTCTAATTATGTTGATCCGATCGGTACCGAACACGGAATGTGCCAATCTGGACAATCCTTGTAAATTTCATCGAAACCAGTCCAGGCGTTTCGGAGTCTATAGGTCTATAGGGAACATGCATACTTCGCTTTTTATATAATTTTTTTTCATAAAAAGTATCTAATATTGCTTCTTATATCTCCAAAAATATGTGTGCAAGGTTTCATCATGATCTTGATGATGATGATGAGTAGTTTTCACGTTAAAGCGTAACAAACAAACTTACATTAACATTTATAAAATTAGTAGGGACAGTAGTAGAATAGTACGTAACAATTTTGGATCTATAGCACTCCTCGTCACGGTACAAGTACAGCACTGATGTCGGATTCAAAGCGCTTATCCGAACGAGGTCACCAATTCAAAGTATAAAGCCCCACATTATGGCTGGCTTATGTTTAAGTACTCAGCTTTCGGAAAGCTTCCGAGTACTCTTGTTTTAAATACAACCAAATACCTCTCACAGGATTTACGATCGTTATTAACAAATATTACAGAATATTTTGTAATATTAATGTAATAAATACAAAAGAAATAAAAGAAAATATTAAGTTAAATTAAATAAAGCTTTATCAAGTTGGTTTTTCGTTTAGTTTCACTCTTGCAGCTTAAAAACAATAAAAGCAAGCCTCTGTAGCGCACAGCGCAGTTAGTTCCAGCTGAGTAAGTTTGATTGAATTTGGTGCACTGTATATATGTATATATATATATATATGTATATATATATATATATATACAATTTTTCAATTGTACAGCGCGATTGTCATTTCCTTGTCAAATCTGAACGTGCACCTTCCTGCTTACTCCGTTTAGTTCTCGCTTCAGTTAAACTAAAAGTTACTTCGGTACAGTTAAGTACAGTTACAATTTAACTAGTTCCTATTAATTAATTGGGAAACTCTCGAGCGATCTCATGCTGGAACTATTGTGTGGGAGATGAGACGTGAAGTAGAGTATTCTGCGTTTCGTCTGAAGAATGAGGTGCCGGAGGCATAATTCTGGTCCTCTTCCCCTTCCCATCCTTTGATTAATAAGGAAAGGATGGGAAGGGGAAGAGGACTTGACGGTGTAGGGGATGAATAGGAAAGGGGTATAACCATTCTCTGTGTATCCCTTCCTCTGGCCATTAAACGTAGGCAACGCATCTGCAACTCTTGTTGCGGATGCATATGGGCAGCGATCATTTGATATCAGGTGAACCGCGTGCTCGTTTGCCACATCTAATATAAAAAAAGATGAGGGGAATGATAATTCCTTTTTCTATCATTGGATCATATGGGAAATATTATGAAAGATATTGCTAGGCTTTTCCAATTCAATCAGAGATTAAAGTTAAAATATTTTCTATTAAAAGAAACCTTAAAAATGATTTCAAAGTAATTGCTTTGTACTGATTTTGAGTAAATTCTATTTGAAGTTACTTCTAATACGTTATTTATGGCTAAGTTATAGAATTACTTAATGCGCTCCTTGTGTTTGCTCGGGGTGCAACTTGATTGTTTTTTGACAGTCTTTTCACTGTTTGGTTAAGAGGTCGCAAAAGGTGCCTGTGTATGTGAAAAATAATATAGTTTTTTTTTAACCCAAAGCTTAGTTCAAGGCGGTTTTTTAGTAAAGCCAACGTGTTTTATCGTTACTTTAAGAAAATGTAATGTAATGAGATTTGTAAAGGTGCCGCCTCACCCGCCTCAAATGTTCCATACATTTTCTACGAAATGTCATATCCAATTATAACATCCCTTGTCATTAATTTTCCTTATTTTACAACGAACATAATAAATACGCATTTAACCCGTAACCCTAAGGGTAGGTAGATTAAGATTTTCTATTTTGCGTGTGCTTCTACATACTTACATCTATGTACACAAACTCCTCTAAAGCATTGCACAGAGATCTCTATTGTTACGTACACTAAAAATGGACTTTCAAATTCTTCCCCTAAAGGGATAAAGCAAGGGATAGAAATTTGTAATTTTTAAGTTGACCTTAAATCTATATGACCCACGATATTAAATAGGATTCACAATAGACAGGAAATGCGCTGTATAATTAAATTAAAGGTCATTAGAATCCATATTTATATAAAAATGAACTCTCTTGTGTAACGTATTCCCTTGTTTGCTGATTCGCATCCCATTTATCTGGTCTGGTCGGATGGCAAGCGCCACAATAACGTAAATAAATCTCAGTAGACCTGACAGTGTCTACGGCAAGTATTGTATCTTTAATTAAAATCTTTAAAAAGATAATACTTACGTAATACTTTTGAAGTGGATAATGTTCCTAGGCTTGTCAGATTCAATCAGAGATTCAAGTTAAAATATTTTCTACAAAATGAAAGCCCAAAAGTGATTTCGAAGTAATTGCTGTGTATGGATTTTAAGTAAATTCTATTTGAAGTAACTTATTTGTTACTTAGAATAGGTTGGCCCCGTTATCGAATTATTGAATAGATTGTTTTTGAATGATTTTACAGTTTGGCTAGGAGGCATCTATAGTTACACCGGGCTCGAGGCGACAGGGCGCAGAAGGCGCCTTTCTTAAAAAGAAAATAAATAAATATGAGCTCATGTCCGTAACTATATCAGGCAGAGATCATGGATTTCCATTAGGCGTGGTCCTGGCACACCTCTCTAGCTTTTTCAACATCTACGCATACATGCATGTCGGTTATGAGTGCTCCTTATATCGCCTTTTTTAGTTTGTCACTAATCTGATCAATATAAGTTCTCCTTGGACGTCCCCTACCAACACTGCCCCTAGTTTATTTTTCTTGTAACAGAAGATAAAAGTGTAATCGTATTGTGTAGCAAGCGGACCGGAAGCGGACCGGAAATAGCGCTACGTGTGTACGTGGCCGGACTTCTATTTCCTGTGGGAAAACAACAGCCGCACATAAACATTTAATAGTTTATTTCTATTCGCTAAATATTTATTTAATTGTTGTAATTGTAGACATTTAATACGGCTTTTTAAGTTAACAATGATTGACTTAATTCCCAACAAATAATTACCGTATTATCTCTGAAAAGAAGGTTCAATGAAAAAGTTTGTAACAAAACTAAAACTGGCAGCATTGTACTAGTAACCTACCATAGGTGTATGTGAACAACAACAACCTTTTTGCTACGTCACTAGTCTTACTTAAAATTTTTCGCAATTTTTGATTTTCTATTTTTAATTTCTGTACAATGTACACTAATTACAACAGGATATAAAAAAATTATCGACCCGCGAAATATGTGGAAGCCTCGGCGTTGACAAGAATTTGTTACATTACCTTCTTGTTAACTTTAACGGTAATATCAAATAAAATCGGTAATATCAACTAAAATCGGTAATATCAAATAAAATCGGTAATATCAACTAAAATCAGTAATATCAACTAAAATCGGTAATATCAACTAAAATCGGTAATATCAATTAAAATCGTTAATATCAACTAAAATCAGTAATATCAACTAAAATCGGTAATATCAACTAAAATATGAATCATGTAGTCTATGTTCCATGGACTTTTTTTTCATTTATAGTGATAGCATATACTTTTAAAGTTATTGTATTTGTACAAATATACTTTCGGGTTACCGTGGGCTTCCACTGGCGTATAAAATTGTCGCGATACATGTTTTCTCTCTGAAAAAACTGAATGAAGACTTTCCGATTTTAATTGAATTACAAAATGAAGCCAATTGGTATAGTCCGCATCTAGCTTTTGCTGGAGCACGAATGGCCCGCTCGCCCGGTGAAATACCACAACCACACGAAAGACAGGCGTGAAGTGGAAGCAGTTCCGCGTTTCGTCTGATAAGTGTGTGTGCCGGAGGCCAACCCCCCACCCCCTTAACAGCATGGAAGTGGGATCTATAAACAAACTACCCCAGGGGGGTACCGATACCACTGGTATTGGAGAATCCCCCTCCACGCGTTTACGCCTGAACTCCCGCTTGGAGTCTGGGCGTGGGCGCGCGGGCTGCCCCGCGTATTCTGGGGGGGGCACCATCCCACTCGGTGCTGGAGCTCGGGGCAAACGCAGGCAGCACCTCGCGGCATCCCCTACCATGTTCGCCGTGGACTTCTGTAACATCAGGGGACTCCACTCTAACTTGGAGGCCGTCCACTTCCACCTACGGACGGCTAAGCCGGCCCTGCTTTTCCTCACTGAGACGCAGATATCCTCCCCGGCAGACACATCGTATCTATCCTGCCCGGGTTACAAATTGGAGCATTCCTTTTTGCCCCGGGCCGGGGTGTGCGTGTACGTCAGGGAGGATGTGTGCTCTCGTCGCCTCAGCCTTCTTGAAGGTAGGGACCTATCTACTTTGTGGCTGCGCGTAGATAGCGACGACCATCCGCGAGTCTACGCGTGCCTCTATAGGTCCCATAGCGGTAATGCCGAAACAGACCGACTCATGGAGCAAGTCCAAACGGCTACAGATTCCGTTCTGGAGCAGATTACATCCGCCGAGATCGTGGTACTTGGCGATTTCAACGCCCACCACGCCGATTGGCTTGGCTCACGTACCACCGATCACGCGGGGAGATCTGTCCATGACTTCGCCTTGTCCTATGATCTGACGCAACTGGTTACATCGCCCACGCGAATTCCAGATGTGGAAGATCATACACCTTCCGTGTTGGACCTTCTGCTGACCTCACATCCGGACAGCTACTTGGTTTCCGTCGACGCCCCCCTGGGCTCGTCGGACCACTGCTTGATCCGGACAAAAGTGCCTATCTCGCGTCGCCCACGGTTCAAACCGAATGGCCACCGCCGAGTGTGGCACTACAGGTCGGCAGACTGGGATGAGATGCGGTCCTTTTTTGCATCCTACCCATGGGAGCAAGTTTGCTTCAAGCTGGACGATCCCGATGCCGTTGCCGATTCTATCGCCGATGTGGTGATTCAGGGGATGGAACTATTTATTCCATCCTCTGTCGTGCCCATCGGAGGCAGTTCTCGGCCCTGGTTTGGTCAATCCTGCAAATTAGCAGCGCGCTACAAGCAGGATTGTTACCGAGCTTGGGCTGAGGCGTCAGCGGCTAGGGATGTAAATACCAGCCTGCTCAAAAAGAAGTACAACTCTGCCTCCAGGTCCTTCAAAAGAATTATTGCTAAGGCAAAGTCGGAACACGTGGCCAGCATTGGCGAGAGACTGGTTCACCTTCCTTCGGGAACTCGTGCGTTCTGGTCTCTCGCCAAGGCTGTCCAGGGGAATTTCTGTAAGCCGTCTTTACCATCTTTGCGCAGGGGAGATGACACGTTAGCCCACACCGCAAATGAGAAGGCCGATCTTCTAGGCTCTCTTTTTGCGGCCAACTCGACTCTGGAGGATAATGGTAGTTCACCGCCGAATATCCAGTGCGGTGACACCTTCATGTCCGAGATCCAGTTTCGCCAGAGATCAGTGCGTAAAGTGCTGCAATCTCTGGACGTTCACAAGTCGAGTGGGCCTGACGGTATTCCTCCCATCGTGCTTAGGACATGCGCTCCTGAGTTGGCACCGGTTGTAACGCGCTTGTTCCGGTTCTCCTACTCCTTAGGCATTGTGCCGAAATCATGGAAGACTGCCACAATCCACCCGATCCCAAAGAAAGGTGATAGCTCGGATCCGTCCAACTACAGGCCGATTGCCATTACCACCTTGTTCTCGAAAGTCATGGAAACGATCATCAATTGCCAGCTCAGGAGGTATCTTGAGGAGCACCAGCTGATTAGCGATCGTCAGTACGGCTTTCGTCAGCGTCGCTCAGCTGGTGACCTTCTTGCGTACCTCACGCATCGATGGTCGGTGGCAATCGAGGGCAAGGGGGAGGCCCTGGCGGTTAGTTTGGACGTGGCCAAGGCCTTTGATCGGGTGTGGCACAAAGCACTTCTTTCGAAGTTGCCTTCCTACGGGCTGCCCGAGAAGCTATGCGCCTGGATTTCCAGCTTTTTGGAGGGTCGGAGCATCAAGGTCGTTGTCGACGGTGCATGCTCTGACCCGAAACCAATTAATGCTGGTGTCCCACAGGGCTGTGTACTGTCGCCCACCCTGTTTCTTCTGCATATCAATGACATGCTGCAAATTAGCAACATCCATTGTTATGCAGATGATAGCACGTGTGATGCACTGTACACGGCCCGCGCTAACGTTTCTCGGGCTACTGCCGCTGAGAACCGGACCAAACTTGTGTCTGAAATGGAGATCCTATTAGGTGAAGTCTCGGATTGGGGTAGACAAAATCTTGTTGATTTCAATCCCAAAAAGACACAAGTCTGCGCCATTACCGCTAAAAAAGAACCCTTTGTCGCGAATGTATGTTTTGAGGGCACTCCTCTGGTTGCCACAGCCAGCATCGGTATTCTCGGCGTTGACATATCGAATGACGTTCAGTTTCGTGGTCACTTGGAAGACAAGGCCAAATTGGCCTCTAAAAAGCTGGGTGTACTCAGTAGAGCGAAGCAGTATTTCCAGCCGGGCCACCGCCTTCAGCTATACAAGGCGCAAGTTCGGCCCCACATGGAATACTGCTCGCATCTCTGGGCGGGAGCACCCCAATACCAGCTTCTTCCATTTGACCGCATACAACGTAGAGCGACTCGAATCGTCAACGACCGAGCTCTTACCGATCAGCTTGATACTCTGGCCTTGCGGAGGGACGTCAGCTCCCTCTGCATTTTTTACCGCATATACCACGGGGAGTGTTCCGAAGAACTGTTTGGAACGATTCCTGCCGCCGAGTTTCGTCATCGTACGACACGACAGACCGCCAGGTACCATCCACACCATCTGGATGGCTGGCATTCCTCAACAGTGCGGTTCTCTCGACATTTCCTGCCACGCACAGCCGCGTTGTGGAATGGTCTGTCCTCGGCGGTATTTCCAAACCAGTACGACTTGGGGTCCTTCAAGAAGCGAGCCTTTCTTTTTCTAAAAGGCCGGCAACGCATCTGCAGTTCCTCTGGTGTTGCGGGTGTCCATGGGCGTCGTTGATCACCTGGGTGTTCCCGCCGCTCGTTTGCCCCCTTCTCTTATAAAAAAAAAAAAAAAAAAACCATATATAAATATAAACAAGTTACTGATTAACCATTAAGGATGTACGATATTGGGAATTCGCTACAAATTATAATTAATTCGATGTCCATTAAATCAATTAAGAGTGCTTGGCTGCGGCGGTCGGCGGGCGGCGGGCGGCGGGCGGCGGGCGGTGGGCAGTTGAGCGCCGGTAATTAAATGTTAACAATATATAAATTATTTAAATTTCCTACATAACCTTACGTTGTTATTTCTTTATTTTTCTTCTTTTCCTTGCCTCCCCCTCCCATAGAAAACAAAGAAGAAACGGCGGACCGCATCTAATGTGGGGGAAATAAATAAGCCGAGAGATGTTGGACAAGACAAGCGGCTGATAGAATGATCTCTTTAGGAGACTTTTACCACTGTAGGGGGCGCTTACAGAAGAACAAGGTATGAACAGCGATCCGCCCCGGCTTCGCACGGGTATCACTAAAAAAAGACAAAAGAAAACATCCTATCTTTTGAAAATATAATGTAGCCTATGTATGGGATAGTGTAGCTTCCTAATAGTGAAAGAATTTTTCAAATCGGTTCAGTAGCTTCGGAGCATATTCAATGCAAACAAACGGACAAAAAATCTTTGTAATATTAGTGTAGACATTTTTAATTGATAACATTAGGACGTTACTTCAGTCACTGTCACGGTACGTATGATGTAATTACAACATCAATATTTACTAAACCACGTCCCGTCCCCGTCCCGTACGGGTAAAATGTCGTTAAAATAATTCGAATTTATATTATGTATTATTTTTACATCAAATTACCCTATTGTTACATCAAAACAAAAGCGAAGCCGCACGAGTTCGAACTCTATAGAAGAATCTATTTCCATCCCCAATTGTTTGTGCCCGCGTAAGCCCTTCGACTTTTGTTATTCTTGCGGACTTCAATGCAGAGGCTTTTAAAAAGCTAGGATTTGTATTGAAATACAATAGAAAATACTCTGGGATTTTGTGTTTTCATTTCATTGTAATACAATTATTCATAGTGTTTGTTGCAGGCATTTTTTTACGTTAATTTTTAATATAAAGTATGTGACATTAGAAAGTACAGTC
The DNA here is from genome assembly GCA_029849275.1 of Papilio elwesi. Taxonomy (NCBI): domain Eukaryota; kingdom Metazoa; phylum Arthropoda; class Insecta; order Lepidoptera; family Papilionidae; genus Papilio; species Papilio elwesi. Next base: position 11,414,908 of record CM056697.1, read on the forward strand.
TCTAACGTTTTTCCTCTGGAATGTAATTATATAACCCGCTTTAATTCCTTAAAACATTTTGGATTGGTACCTCCGTAATGCACGAGCGCCCTAAAACCGCCCCGGCACCGCACATAGTGTTATTCCTGGTACTGCCGGTTTGGTCGAGAGTGTGGCGTTGGTTCGGGGCATGCCCACGTCACCTAAAATCGAGTCCTTTTTTTAGCTTGGGATCAGATGGCCGTGTGTAAATTTGTCCTAGGAAATTATTAAAAAAAAAAATTTTCGCCACAGCAGTACTTCAACAAAATTCTAAACAGGCATAACGCGTCACGCACAGACAAGGTCTCTAATCCGCTAAATATACTTACTATGGTTTTCAAGTGCTTCTAATCTTCTGAAGTATAAATGAAATATTAAGAATGACACATAGAAGCTTATCTCCCCAGCTTAGCCTCACACTCAGTGCGTTGTGCAGCGAATAAATACATGAAAAGCACTATTTATTGAGAAATTTCCACACGACTGAAAATTGAATAGAATGCTTTCATGTAGGCACACAAGGCGCCACTTGCCTCGTGCTCTGCGGAGATAAAGAAAATTCCATACAAAGAGACATAGAGACCAGAATACTGTCTACTTTTGAAAACTAATATAAGCATATATAAGTATCAGTAAAAGCACTGATAATATATATTTTTTGTGACTGAAATGTCACTGTTTGCCGAGAGGCATTTACAGGTACACCGGGCTCGAGGCGGCAGGGCGCAGAGGGCGCCTAGCCTAAGCCTCTTTAAGAGTAACTTAGCTCGAGGGCACAGGGAGGGCCAGAGTCTCCGCTCGGCCCGTTACTTTATTATTTTAACCGGATTAGTATTAATTCTTATAACATTGAGTAGGGTTGGCGTCAGGTAGACGGAAAATCTGTAGCCAAACCTATACAGTATACGGTTAAACTGTGCTAACCTGAGCAATGGGCAAAGGAGCAACTGGTGTGCATAGTGGGAGACGTGGCCAAGGTTACTCGAAGAGCAACTGAGAGGGCAATGTTTGGAATTCCTCTGCGAGATATCAGAAATAACGTGATCAGCAATAGAACCATTTTAACCTACATTGCCCAAAGAGTTGCAAACCTTAAGTGGCATTGCTTGGAGAACAGATTGCCGATGAGGCCGAAAAGTCTAGGACTGGCGGCGATAGGTCGACGCAGCATAGGACTCTTTCAAGATGTACCGATGGTCAATGTTGCGGGAGTCTACTGAATGACGGCAGGGGACTAGTCTTTGTGGCGGTCAATGGGGGAAAGTCCAGCAGTTGTTTCCGATGTAATAATCAACGCGAGAAGCCGTGGGTTTAAGTTAGTATAGGTGGTAAATGTTCTACTTTTTTCCATTGAATTACGACGATGTTGGATTTAGGACAAAGCACAGCTAAATTCGTTATTTCATCCGACGTCGCCGGACCACGTCCCGCCGTCGCTCGGCTCTCACTTTATTAAGTTTCTTCAGATTAAATTACTTCTTTTTATTACCGCGAGGAGATTCAGACCCGCTGTAGATTAGAATTTTAGACTATTGTTCGTTTAATTTCGAACAAAATATTATAATAAATTGATTAAGTGTTTCATGGCAGGTCGATGAGAAATTTTATATAACAGTCAACTCCAGGACAGCATCAGGACAGCTGCTTGAGGAATCGGCCTTGATGAAAGAATCATTTTGTCGTAAATTGTACTAAGTTAATCGTTTTAGATTCACCCATTGTTACATTTACCGTGTAGCAGTGTTCTAGAATCACCATCAGAATCAAAACTGAATTGTGAAGTGACTTTTTAGATCCCGGATCCCGGCCGTGTGTACTTTTTAGGTCCCGGTTCCCGGACGTTTGTACTTTTAATTCCGTTTACTCGTTTCGTGGGATTGTATGAAGCTTACACATGTAAATGTGATCCGTCCGCTTGGGTATGAATTGAATTAAATTCACGTAAATCGTATAATATTAATCATTAAATGATTTGAAGTACACCGATAACGTTCGCTTGTTAGCGTGGACTCAGCTTTACGAACTTCCCAATCGAGTGGGCTCGATGGTTATACAAGTATAACATTTATTTACGCCAATTACCTACGTTTTCTATCAATAAAACCGATGTTATATGTCAAACCCAATTACTGTAGTATAAATATTAAGACAAAGCCTGGGTCTGGTAGTATGGTTCCCGTGGGAAAATTACAATTGCATATGTGTTCCCTATATATTCTGAAATGGCTACCCGGGCGAAGACGGGACGGGTCCCTAGTTCTTCTTAGCTCATTATTATTTCAGTGGAGACAAAAGTTATAATAATGTGGTGCGGTAACACGTTTGAATGTAGATCACGCAGAAGGAAAGCGGCGTGACGTAACGTTAGCCTGGAGCGGAGCTCAGACGGAGCGTGTTTACGGTAACGTAGCCCGCTGTACAATTCGGTGTATAAATAACTTATTTGACTAAAACGTGACAGTGTTATTCAATTATCTGACTATTTTTTAGAACCATAATTGCAGTAGGCACCTGAAGTACATTTCAACCGAGTATAAAGGGACAGTTATTTCAAACTTGACAACTTGAATATTGGACTACTTAAATCGGGCGTTGTAATGACATTGTATGCGTCATCTTGAAATTAAATTTAACCCCACCTGAGCCTAAATGAGTAAGCAAAGTATTTAATCTTAACACAACACTTTCATTATCTCGTCAGCACATGGTCGCGTATTGTCTTCCATAGACACAGCACCATTTTTGTCTCTTTTATAATTTGAACACTTTCTGCAGTTACTAAAATACTAAATGTCAATTAATATTATATAAATATGCAATTACTACAAACGAGGTAAAGTTTTCGTTTAACATATCGAAATATAAATTGAGGTCTGAAACATTACGCCCCATTAAGGCGCTATTCATTAAATCCCGCGGGAGGCTGACGTCATGATCGATGACGCGTTCCCAACACCCCTTTATTTGTACACGGATTTGTAATCAGTCATAATAAAATGCATCATGATAGCTAATGTGACCTCTCTTGATGATTACGACTCTTAATTCTATATTGAAATTACTTCGTGATACATTTTCAGTCATGTTTTTATAAAAAAAGAGTCAAACTGCTTAGACAGAAGCATCCGGATCAATGTCACATCAGAGATCATAATTTGGGACAGAAAAGAATTGTGTCTTTTTCTATCGGATTAAGTTAAAAAGGCTTTATTCATTATTACCTGAACCGCAAAGTAGCTAAAGTGTTTGGTCGCATATTCTCGTCCCTTCAAATATGTCAAATATTAAAGCATTTAACTGAAAGCTTACATTTTAAATATAGAACCAATCTTATTTTATTAACGTCTTTCCAAATCTAAGTTTTGTGAAAAAGGTTATATTACACGTTTTTTTATTTATAAATATATTTAGGGGTGCAAACCTTCACGAGCGTCCTCTGAACACCCTACCAAAGCTTCATTACAATCTGGTCAATGGTTTACGAACGCATAGAGGACAAAGAAATAAATAAACTAATAAAAATACCAGTGGTGGCGGTGGCCCAGTGGTTTAGGCCCCGACTTACGACTTCGCGGGTTAGAACCCAGGCAGGCGCTTTACTTTGTGAAATTTCATCACCACTGCTCCAAAAACGGTGAAGGAAAACATAGTGAAGAAACCGGCATGTTCTTAGAAGCACCAAAATCGAACACACGTGACATCCACCATCCCGCACTGGGCCAGCATGGTGGATTACGGCCCCTTCCCTCTCTCGGAGAGGAGGCCTGTGCCCCAGCTGTGGGGAAACATACTGAAAAAGGCTGATTTATTATTATTTTTAATTTATTTTCAAGGCATAGGCAATAATTTATTACCGAATAAATTCAAATTTTTTATAAACGTAAGGCTTTTAATTAGGTATATTGATCTTTCCGTGGAACCTTATCATGAAACACTGTTGGGTGAAGAGATCTCCAGACACTTCAGATAATTAGGTTCGCTAAAGTCTCCGGCTCGCTCAAAGCGGCTCTCTATTGAACTTCTAATACAAATTCATTTTTAAGCAAACGTACAGTTTTTACACTCACATTATATATAACCTAGTAACCCGCCCCGCATTCGCTCGGGGTAATCATGTTGAACCAATCGCAACGAAAATTCACCGGGTCACCTTCTAGAGCAATCTGACAATTTCCAGAATATTACATCGAAATCGGCCCACACGTTTCGAAGTCTATATGGAACATACAAACACAGATTACAGCGCCATCTACTGGTTTTATTTGTGAATCTAAACAATCCTCGAATCTACTTGAACACATGCACGAATTCTTTCAAATCGGTTCAGCCGTTTAGGAGAAGTTCACTGTCAACACACGGACAGAAGAATTATATATAAAGATAAATACTTGTAATTGACCAGTTTAATCTCAGACAAAAACATCATCCACTTCCATTAATGTATGCTGCTGTAAAAATAGTATTCTTTAAGGATACATGAGCAAGTCGTGGATATAAATAACTTCTCGACTGGAGCCATGAGCCAGACTGGAAGCTTACGCATAAATCAGAAACTAATAAATTTTCAATGTTAGTGCAAAGCTTGAGGATATGAATTTCTTATAACTTGAAAAAAAACCTCTAAATGACATTATGAATTTATAATAAGCTCCCTACGTGATACGACTTGCAAAAAAACAAAAACCTTTTTTAATGAAAAAATCCCAGTTGTCTGGGCGCAAGGCGCTCGGGCGGTAAATTCGTGACAACGTTTCCTAAAACAATGAGCGTTATCTATCGGCGCTACTATCTCTCTCTCTCATGTCGCGCTCTCGCTCACGCATTCAGACACGCAGCACATCGATCGTGCATGATCGGTTACTCTCGGCTCATGCGCAGCGGGACCCGACCTGTTTTCCATATATATACATCAATTTATAAGACGTTGTCTACGTTAAGATAATGGGATAAACATTTAAAATAATTCTTTAGGAATTAATACTAATTTAGATAAAATACGAATTCTTTACTTTAGAAGACTTCATTGCATTATCATCGGTCATCGTACAAACAAACATTAAGACACCGAACTAATAAAAGGCGTGTTAAAGTAAATGCGCTACATAACAAACTTAACTAAAAAATTGAAGGATTACTATAACTTGAGAACTGGATGGTAGGTGAACAACAGAACCTGCGTAAATATTCTCTAAGTTCGTACGTAGCGGAAAACTAATTGTACTACTCACAGCGGAACAAGTTTGTGCGGTGAGTAGTTTTAGAAGCTTTTCGTCTAAGACCATTATTTAGTTTTCGTGTAATATTAACTCAGATATATGTCGAATAGTCTACAGTTTGGGTTAAATAACATAACTTTAAGAAACATTATGCAGTAGTGATAAATTTAAAAAAAAACTGCCTATTAGCTTTTACACTGACACTATTTGTTGTCAAATCGAATAGTACCATAACAGAAGAGGTTAGAAAAAAATAAATTGCGTCTTTTCATAGTATAAGTGTATAAATAGGGATGTAATATTTTATTATACAACGTATTGACTTAAAAAATCAACCGACATTAATCAAAATTGTTGCCACATTGGTTGTGAGATATTACATACATCCAGAGGGAGCATCCAGTATCCAAAAGTGAAGTCGTTTCCCGCCACACGAATACAAAATCTCCGCATTTTTAATTTAAAAAATGTCGGTTTGTGCTGTACGTACATCACATTTCACAAGTAATTTGTTATTTTTATCACGTATCTAGAATATTTTATACACAACTAAATATAACAATGCGACGCCATAACATGTATAATTTTATATACAATAATTTTTACAGTTAGTCAATCTAATTGACAATGGAAGCGTCCAAATATCAGAAGCTAAGCGGTCGACATACGATCTATCGGTTGCTGGTTTGATTCTCTGCCGAATTTAGCAATAAATCTGTTTTCCAGTTTACAAAAAAATTACTCAAATAAATTACGTACTTCTACTAATAATATTCTTGACAATAGGTTTATTAAGAAATTATAAGTATTTTTTAATTCACAATAAGAGGTTCCGGTAAGCCGAATTAGATTTTTAAAGTAACAAGACATTCAATCAAACCAACATGTAAACTGTAACGTACACAAGTGACAACACAATCGATATCACCGTAGCATCCACCACCGGCCACTACACATCTCACGTAATAATGCGATCGATGGCCTGCCATATATTTTAAGGGTTGTTTGTCTACAAACACCCTCAAGAACCCTAAAGAAAATGCTTGTTTCGCTTCATGATTCATTAAGTTCAGCAGTTATTTCTCTGTATTAAGTCCGATCAGGTCGATGCGCACTGACCTCGATAGACCAGTAAATCTTAACTGTATTCGGAGCAAACTAATATTTACATACTCTCGTTGCCCGGCAACCGAGCAACGTGACGTAGCGGCGTGGACAGCGCGTTCGACTCATCGATTTTATACAGTCGAACAGTTTGATTTTGCTGCGTTGAGCATATCATTTTAAATACTCAAGTGTCACTAGTTTGTTTTATTGGATACTAGTGACCCGCCCCGGCTTCGCCCGGGTACCACTTATTATGTTGATCCGATCGCTATCAAACTCAGAAACACCTGCTGTACCAAATTTAGGTCTATATAGGACAAACATACATCCCCTTTTATATACTATAAATATAGAAAAATCACAAACAGCTGAAACTATAGTCAATTGGATTGGATATTGACGTGACTCAGGGATGGTACCTCATTACTGGACTGCTAGATGGCGTTGAAGTAGCTAGATTTATAGATTTTTTGACAAACATTTTTTTTATTTTTTGTAATAATTTTTTTTTTTTCACAAAAAGTATCCTATGTTACTTCTAATACCTCTAAGAATATGTGTACAAAGTTTCATGATGATTGGTTGAGTAGTTTTCGCGTGAAAGCGTAACAAACAAACTTACATTCACATTTATAATATTGGTATGGATTAGTAGAGATAATAATACATTTCAAGATGCTTAACATTCAAACGGAAATAGAACCACTTCGATTTTTTGGCAATAGAAAAAATCTGTTTCATTAAACGCTTTCAAAACTCCTAGAGTAACAGCAGATCCGCCACTGTATGTTTAATTATCTCACTGAAACAGGAAGCAAACTCTTACACTTAAAATTTTAAAGTTACAAATTTCTACACCGCAATCTAAAGTAAAATACATCGCAGTACAGCGCTATCTATGAACCGAGAGTAAAAACTACTCACCAATCAAAGAGTATAACAAAAAGAAAAAATCCAATTTGTTAGAACAACAGACAATAAACAAGTTGCCAACGCAATTCTTAATTCTTTCACAAATAGAATTCTGCAAAGCAGGAAATTGTGCTGCACTCGCTTAAAAAGTAAAACGAGCTGAGCGCGAAGACGATACGTGATTAGTTTCTCATTAAAGTTCTCCGACTGCATCACGAATGAATTCTTGTAACGATGTCACGCTGCCAGTTTCAATGAAAATGTTTCCAGGATACTTTAGTCCGGTGACCCAGCGGGAAAACTTTAACTTAAAACGTCTGAATCCTCTTAATTACTTAATTAAGAATTGAAATGAATCTTAAAGAAAAAAATAAGTTCATAAATTATAAACGGCTTACAGAATCAGTGCAGCAATGTACAGGTTAACTGTCCGATGTTAATTGCGACCCTCGTCCGACGGTCGGCGGTTGCTTATCGAGATAATGGTTTAGTTAAAATAATATCATCTTTAAATATTATGATAATTGTGTTTACAATACTATAGCTAAGAACTCACAGAGCGATTTTCACTCGCAGAATGAATATGTATGTAAAAAATGTAATACATTTCCATGCGTGTTATTATTTATAACGCATGCGATTGCTTGCGGCGCCAGCTGCACCGGCGGGGAACTGGTGGAATGGTGCGGGTCGCGGTCACCCACAGCTTATAAATCAAATTTCTGTATTTTCAATATTTATGCATTTTGTCTGATGAGTGGAGCGCCGCGACCTCCACCTCTTATTTTCATTACCCACTCATATGAAAAGGCTTTCAACGCATTTATAAGTCTTGAGATGTTGCTTGCTAACCAATTGACACATAACAATAACGTGATTCCTTTATCGGTTTTTTCTTTCAGGGTCAAAACTTATATACGGCCTTGTATTTAGTTTCAACATATCGCTATATACACAAAAAGAATCCCAGGTGTTTGGGCGCACGGCGATCGGACGTTAAATTCGTGGCAACATTTCCTAAAACAATCATCACTCAGCATAGAATATTGAGTACACTTTTGACTAGTGCGTTTTCTATCCCTCTCTCATGCCGCGCTCTCGCTTACACACTATGAACGATGCGGCAGTAGCCGCTTCGTGCGCAATCGGCAACTCTCGGCTCGAGTGTAACGCGACATTTTGCGCGAATGCCATCCAGTGTTCATTAATTTATAACACGTTGTCACGTAAAAATAAACAAGAAGGTCTCGACACAACTTGATAATGGTTTGAGCAATAAAAGTTAAATCTAATGAACAATTGTCCCGAGTGAAACGTGTGTGGGCTAGACACGAAGGTAATTGCGAAACTTGACGCCTCTGCCAGCCTGTCTCGCTGTCACTGTCTTGTAAGAGATACATGTAGTATATTTTAATACAAGCTGAGACCCTCGGTTTCATTTGCAATTCAGTTTAACCGGTTATTTCCAGTCTAAGTTGAAGCCTCATGTAGATCTGAGGTCAACTTACATTCGATTTTAATTATTTCTTCGTACATATTTTCATGCCTTATACCTTTCGGGGTAAGGGGTTAATTCTCTAGGCCCAGAAGTTGGAGCGTGTGTTGATACATCAGACAGTCAGTTTCTTCTTTTATATGTATAGTATATATTACGTGTGATTATATTCATATTTGCCTTTTAGTTTGATAGTATTTTGGGGTAAATTTTAATTTTATTAACCAACTCTTTTTTCAGTGCTTATATTATTGTCCCACTCCTTGTATTTGTAGTGGTGAGTTTTACTAATTTTTAATTTTATGTTAGGTATTCAAAAATCGGTACTAATCTATACTTTGTTTCATAGCAAGATATAATTGTTGTAAATAAACAAACGTCATTCACTATACATGGCAACCATTACACTTTTTATACTTTCATTGGAAATGTTATAATTTTATGAAAATGGTGACATAGAGTAATTTGTGTAATTGTGTTATATGGTTAGCTAATGTTATAAAGTGATATGAGAAACAGTTTGTCGAAAATGCTTTGGAATCAACTAATTTTAACTTAAAAACATTTGCTTATAAAAATCACATCTTGCTGTGAACCAAGGTACACAGAGGGCCTTAAATAATAAATTTTATATATATTTTTTTAATTAATTTAACTTCGTCCTTTCGTGTAAAAAGTATCTTTGACATAACTTTACATTTGACATAACATGTAAGATTTTTAATGTTCACAATTAATAAAACAAGTGAAGTGTAAAATAATTTCATCAGTCAAGGCTTTGACGAGTTCGTGTGCTTTGGGAACAAGCGGCAAGCAATTACTTTACTTCAAAGAAAAGGGTACAAAAGTTAAATTGAATGTTTCCTCTGACATACATAGAAATTAAAAAGTCAGGTTTACTTTAGCTACCTACACTTTCTCTCGTTTTTTTTGAAACAACTTTCACGATTCCACAACTGAAATTACACGGTGATTTTTTCTCTGAAGTTTGCTTTTAATTATGGTTACTAAATACACAAAATATATATTTAAAATCCTACTAATAATAAGTTATTTATTACTTTTAAGTAAACTAAATGTTCAACTCATTCCCTAAAAGTAAAGTTAGTGAAAGATACATTTAATTAATAAAGTTCCAAAGACCTTAAACATTTCAACCTTTTCAAAATGTAACCTTTCGAAAAATACATATCAGTAAGATTATATACAATAGTAGTAATAAATAAAAACAGGTAAATCAAATAAATGATATTAAAAAAAATTATACTAAAGATTTTGCTAGTTAAAGAACAAAGTCCAATTTTTTACCTGACTTTACCCGACCATGTTGCATTTTACACACTGCTACTTGACTTCAACTATGTTTCTGAGTTTTTATACATTTTTTTACGTTCTATATAAGTAACCAAGCACCTAATTAATAGACTTTCTAAAAACTAAGGAGTCTTTATATTATACAGACTAATAAAATATAGCTTTTTTATGGAATATAGGTGGCAAACGAGCAAGCAGATCACCAGATGTTAAGTGAGCGCTACCCATAGACACCAACAAGCAAATGTGTAGCAGATGCGTTGCCTACCTTTAATGGACTGAGGAGGGTATAGACAGGAAAAAGGATATTTCCGTGTCCTCGCCGCCGTCCAATCTTCCAACCGTTCCCGTCCTATCCGGATGAGAAAAGGGTGGGAAGAGGAAGAGAACTGAAATTAGGCCTCCGGCACCTCACTCATCAGACGAAACGCATAGTACTTCTACTTCACTCCTGTATTCTGTGAGGTTCGTGCAACAGATGTTGTTGTTGCGGGCTCCTACGGCCACCGTATTACCAATCATCATGTCCTCCTCGACGCAATATCATTTAAAAACTTATTAGGCTGATTTACAAGATTACCGAAACTCGAGTTTTATAAATTTTACAAGGAGTTTTAAAATCATTTGTACATGAATAAACGAGCAAGTTAGCGCTTGCAGCCTCGTGCCGGCATTATGCATTCTCTTTCTATTAGGCAGTAGCTCCGTCGCCTCAGCGCCTCAGCGCCCCAGCGCCCCCGCACCCAGCGCCACGCCGTATTACTTTCATATGCATTTTTAATTTATTTACGCAGCAGTTACGAGAACGGAAACTCAACTACATAATTTTTAAGAATTTTTTGACGTTGTATTAAAATTTATGTAATAAGTAATATAAGGTTACTCGGAATATAGGTTGGTACCATTTGACTGGCTGTCACTAGCACGGCGCGCGCTCATTGGTCAAATTAAAAAACACGCTGCCCATTTCCGTCCCTTTACACGAAATTTTTCTCACAGAGTGCAGGAAAGCGAGATGAAAGAAGGTAAACATATCAAAAATTATATAACATTCAAGAATTATCTCCCTGACACGTCTAAAAGAGGTCACAATTTCAGTTACTATTTGGCAAGTTAGAAGCTACATTAAATACCTGTTCTAAGTTTAAAACCATTTGATTTACCCTAACTATAGAGAATCTTTAAATTGTCAGTCCTTTTATCCATGTTTATCTTCATCACATTGTTATACAGCGTCCCTGAGGGAAAGTAATGAGCCGTGTATGTAAATGAGACTGCGCGAGACAGCGGCAAGCGCTGGCAGGAAGCTCGCTGCAACTTGCAGATTAAATTAGCTCAATAGCAGCGTGGGCGGACTGCAGCTGTGCTACAATCAACATTCTGATTTTACTTCGGTAGAAATCAGTAGAATAGTGGAATCAAAACAAATCATCTATTATTGTAAAAGGATATATTAACCTCTTTACGGATTCATGAGGTATAAAATAGCATTGGGAGAAATATCAATAACAGATATAAAAAGCTTACTTAAAAAAAATAATGAAGCTGTCACAAACTGACTAGTAAATGTTTTAAAACAATCTCAGCTGTCCAATCAATCTTTATTATAGATTAGTGGGACGGACTTGATAGATAGTGCGCCTGTCACCTTCAATATAGACGAGCTGAGAATCTGTCTATATATCTATATAAAAGGCGTACGTACACTCTTCGTACGTATTCTAACTATAACTATGAAATCATTAAAATATGACATTTAATAATATAAAATATGCTAATAATAGTCATATGCATAACATATTAGAATATCATTACAAAATATTGATATTTAAATTAAAATATAAAGTTACATTATTTGGTCTAAAGAAGATATAAATCGTGATTAAAGGAACTTAAAGACCTATAAAACACTTATAAGTCATATAAATACATATTACTATTGATATCGAATCAATACATTGAGGAAAATAGGGGCATAAGAATTACGTGTGTTCTCGTATTGATTTTGCGTGAAAATCATACTAAGTCTAAAGAGTGACTTCGTGCATTGATTTTTTTTATTGAATTTAAATCCAAAAATAGGGTAATAGGTATTGTATACACTTATAATGAACGTTTATAATAAAATAATTTAAAAATACGAAAGTGAAAAATCCTACGCGAACGGACATCAAAATTGCCTGTACGTACACACCCATACATACACACCCATGACCTTACATATATGAGTAATGCGGCCGGCGTGAAGCGTTGGACGTCGAACTATTGAAATAATTTATTTATTTTGATGGTAGATATATTTGAGGGGAAATATATAAAATGAATAATGCCGATTACTATGTGGTGGTTGTTTTGGAATACGGATCGTATACAAGCGGTATACAGGGTCCAATTTCCGTAAAATGTTGCGTTGTGAAATTATAAAGGAAATATACCGGCTAGGGTGTAGTTGGTGAGTTATTCACTAATTATGCTTTAGTTTGGGAAGAGTGTGTTTTTGCACTTCGGTGTTATTAAACGTACTCAGAACTATGTCTTAGAGCTTCGGCTTTTTGATAATGGGTACTTGGCGTCTTAGAGGCTTGCTTCTATGATACGTCGAGTGATTCTGTTTATACGGATGAAAATAGAGGTAGCGGATACTTGTTGCCTAAGCTTGATTTCTTGTTGGTTCGCAAGCATGTCTCGCAAGCGCGATTATACATGCTCGCTACAATAACATTACACGGGTGTTTATTGTGTTCATAATGCGTCATTGATGGTTGCGGGGTGTTGATTGCAAATTTCTGCTCTGAAGCGGCTACGCCTAGAGTATTATCTTTATCGCCTGTCGTGGAGTGTATGGAGTTGCAATTCGACATTACTGCACCTGATATGCTGCTTATGTTTGGTCTTTGGTACATCTTTTGATGGATCATTGATGGGATCAACGAGTCTTCCTGTGACGGGTATATAAGTGGTTCGTGGCTAATATGCTCATTTGTATTATTCGGATAGATTGAGGATAAGATATTGTCGATTGCTATGGTATTCTGTATTGTAGTATGACGCTTGTCTTAATTAGATTTGCCCAAGTCGGGTCCCTCTATACGGGATTGCAGACTGTTTGCCCTCCATGATTTACAAATCAATTAAGTGGCCTGTAAAATACCCATGTTTATAAACGAAGGCGAATTATTGGTGGGTGATGCAAATTTGATCGAGACTCGCATTATGCGAAAAGTTGGTGTATAACACTATTATATGATGTTCGAGAATTATACTAAAAGTTATTAATGTGGCCGAAACTGCCCTGGCATTAGTTGGTGGAGCCTGTGCATTTGTCTCTTGCGAAGATGGTAGCTGGAGGGAGCTATGCTCTCAAGGCTTGCGCTGACACTGCACAACGAGGGAATTAGCCATCCCCTGAGGCGAGTTTTATACTCCTAATGCGCTCCGTAGGTCGATACCTATACTGACAATGTCTTGGTGGTGACGCCTTATTATACACTTGACGGTGTAACGCATTGATATGCGAGAAACGACTGAATGGTGTTTATTCACCAATAATGAGCTAAAAACTCTCTTACTGGTTTACCAGTATTTTTCTGCGATATACGGTGGCCGATCTGTTGTCCCTTGTTCGGGGGCAGTGCAACCGGTGGACGGCGCTCACCGTACACAGCGGGGATTTCCGCTGGAGCTGTGTACCTCCATACATTTTTAAAGACAAAAATATATGTTGCGATAGTAGTGTTGTATCGGGTATTTGAAATTAAAGCATGTAAACCCTTTACAAGTACAATTTTAATGAAATATTTTGGAAATTGCAATTGATCGATAAATTTAAAATATTATTTTGGCAAATTTATATAGAGTTTAAGGACTTTAATAATAAGCATCCTACGGCTTCAATAAGCTTGGCGAATCTTTCTTCCTCTATAATTCCTAGAAGAATTAGTTATTACAACTCACAAATTAGAACAAAGTTCTACAACTAGACGATCACTCATAAATATATTATTGGCCTAATATAATATAAAAGAGATGATCTTGGTGCTGTTTCGACTTGGAGACATTTTATGTTTCCGAGTCGATTTCATTAATATACTCCTAATAATCCCAAGAGGAAAAAAGGATGGTTACAGTATGTTCCCCAGACTCCGAAACGGCTGGACCGATTTCGATAAAGTTATTATGAAATCTTCAGATTGGTAACGGGTAACCCTGTGGAGTTTGGCTGCGACCGGATCAACATAATTAGTTCAACCCAAGCGAAGCCGGGGCAGATCTCTAGTATTTCATTTATTAAGACACAAACATATAAAAATCAATGGTATGGAAAATTCTCAATTCTATACATTGAATCGAACCAACCCAGAACTGGAATACCACATGCGTAAAGAATAACAATTAGGTTGCGTCCCTAGCTTTAACTAGGCTCAGCTCATTCATTCATAATACTCCCAGACTGCGAAAGTATAATTAGTCCATTTGCAAGTTTCCAAGCGGCCTAATGAAGTACCATTATTCATTTAGCAGCCGGCAGAGTTTGACGGTTGATTGCAAAATTGTAGCAAGCGAAGTGAATTTGAGGCGGACGAGCGAATTCTGAAACCGGCCGCTAATGAACACTAGTGCCGTGACGCGCTTTGATCGCGGTAATCCGTAAAGTGGGTCACCGAAACGATACTTCAATATTACTCAAATATAAATACACGCTTATCTTAAAAATAAACTTATTTTTGATAAATTAAATTAATACAGCTCATTTTTTCATCTTATAATGGGACATATATTAGTGTACAAATTAGTGGTAAATAGTAAATATAGATTAGATATACAGAGAAACCTTAACCTGGTATCCACTACAGCTATACTGGTCAGGTCCACTTGAAGGGTAGATTTATTTATATGCGTTAATAAACTTGTCACAAGTTATTTCAGCGCTCAATTCCTTTCCTTGTTTCCAATTACAGGAGTAAAGCTCCTCTAATGCCACTCTCGGTAATGCATTTACATTGCCTTAATGAGATCTTATTAAACACTCAACGAATTATGCCATCTTCTGGCAAATATAATTGAACTCCGGAGGAAAAATGTCGCACTAGGAATGTAAAGTAATTAAAATATTTTTGTTAATTGCCTTTCAATACCAATTATTTCGTGAGTTCACAGGGCTATAAATTATACATCAAAAATAGGATGCTTTTTCGTATCATATAGTATCTTTCAAAATAATACGTTATAATATATATTGTGATATTTCACACAGGCTGTAGCCTAATATTCTCCCTGCAAAATCAGGCTCATCAAGGTTCGGGCCTCAAGAGGTGTTGTCACGACCGTTGACAGGAGTACAAACTGAGTCTCCTTCCTTTGACAAGTGCTTATAAAGACTTGCTGTCTAAAGTCAGCTCAGCCGTACTCATACACTTCCAGCAAACCGGAACTATGAGCGACAATTGTTAAAATGTAATCAATGTACATTTCTGTAGATCTTGTTATGTACTAGCAGTAGTACCGGTCCGGAAAAGTAAACAGTTTATTAAAATCAAGCTATATACAATCGGCGTAAAAAAGGTTCGTAACATTAAGGTCGACTTTTGCTTGCACCAGCGTCAGGCCTATGACAAACAGAATATATTTAATTAAAATTTCGTAATGACTGGGCCCATAAAAGGGTGTTTTCTATTTTGGACCTTGTGATCGCATGTAAGTATAATTTTGTATTCAGTTGTCTCCTATGTTTAATATGAAAACTAAGGAAGGTTTTCGTATCCCGACCGTACATACACACTTCATTCACTTGAAGAGTTCCCCAAAAGCCCTTTAATTTTGCAATTTTGCTGAAAACTCAGCGTACATACTTGAGATTTTATCGAGTTTCCTTCCGAACACGACAAGGCGTTAAAGGAAAATACTTTTATCGAACTAAAATTTTCCTTATATCAAGATTTATCTGAGCCTTCAGCTTTCAGAGATCAACAAATTATTATCATTTGATAAAGCATGAAAAATTACTTATTTTTGTATCAACAAAGAATTATCTACAAGGTACAGTAAAGGCTTCTCGGGTATATGTACTGGAAGATACGTCTGGTCGGGTCACAGGAGCGTGGCATATAAAAGATATGCTAAGAACAGGATTTCACTTAGGGTAAAATCCAACTCACTGAGGGTGGTAATTGTAACACATTTAGTATAATATAAATTTATGTAAATTCATAAAATATATTAATTACATTAAATATAGGTTTTATCATTATTGTTTATAATATTATTTCTGCGTAAATACTGGACACGCAACCAATCGATATAACGGAAGTGTGTATCCAAACGCGCGGAACGTCACTCAACTATTTTTCAATGTCAACGCTTCGACGAGCTGACGCATTGATTCGGTGCGCGAACTGGGTCTCGATCTCGACTTTTGGTCCCTTGAGGGCAGTCGCTTTGAACCTCTCAATTTAATTATCGTTTCGTTTGTCCCTCTAACGATAATATACACTGAGTATACAATTGTACTGTTCTTTCCATATCTATTGTTTTATCTTAGCATTCGTATATATGCCTTTCTTTCTATTATTGTGCTTGTTTACGTGTAAAGTAATAAAATTTGTAAGACTCAACCGCCCGAAATAGTTTTTGCTACGTACCTTTGCTTCATTTAAAAATTAATGTAAAACTAGTAAACCCGTATTTGTAACGGGGCCTCATTTGTGCTTTCTGGAATTGCATGAAGTAAGTGTGGACTATAAATTACTTAATTGGCGACAACAGCCGCGGGCTACGATCGGGAGTTCGCAGGGATGAGCCTGACATCGCACCGTTCCCGGCACTCCGTATTATCGATATGCAAAGGAGCATACGATACCTTCACGCTACCATGTGTAGACCTATATAACTCAATAGTTTCAATATCAAATACACTAATGATCCGCCCCGGCTTCGCCCTGTTAGCAGTTCGGAATCTATATAGAACATCGCCTTACATATACGTACATAATAGTAATTATTCTACAGGAGCCGTACATTTTTCCGGGATAGGAAGTAACCTAAGTGCTATTCAAGACTAAAACCTATCTCTATGCGAAATTTCATCCGGATCGTTCAGCCGTTTTTGCGTGAAAGAGTAACAAACATTCATACATTCTTACAAATATTAGTATAACTAGTGATCCGCCCCGGCTTCGCCCTTCGCTTTGTTTCGGAATCTATACGGAACATCGTCTTTTATATATGTAGATATGCATGCGTAAAAAACAATGTATCCCACGGGAACCGTACATGTAAAAACATACATACATCATACACATATAAACATTCGCATTTATATAACATAACACTATAGCGTTGAAGTAGCTAGATTTTTAGATTTTTTGAGAAACATTATTTTTTGTTTTTCGTAAAAAAAAATCCTAAAAAGTATCCTATGTTACTTCTAGTACCTACAAGAATATGTGTACAAAGTTTCATGATGATCGGTTGAGTAGTTTTCGCGTGAAAACGTAACAAACATACATTCACATTTATAATATTAGTCGAGATAAAATGGTACATTGTTGTCTTTAAAATTTTATACTATTTATAGTTACGAAAATTACATTTATTTCGTTGTAAAATAAAAACAAAACATTCGTGATAGTACTTTTAATAATTTGTGTCATGTTGGTCATGTGGGACTACCGAGTGCGAAGATCATACCCATTCATAGCAACGCAAGCAACCAACGAGGTAAGAAACTTTAAATTACTTTGAACTGTAACTCGATCGTGATTTCATAATAAAGTACAATTACCAAATTTCTTCGCGTTACTCCTTATTTCTTCCAGCGAAACTCGCTTCCGCCACAAAAACGAGAATGTATTTTTAATAACTTGTGGCGTATTCGCCGAAGTTTACGGACGAACATTAAGTAGAAAAGTTGGTAAAGTTTGCTTCCCAAATATAACGCTTCCGTTGTAATCCTCTCAGTATTATATTCGCTTTTAATATAATAGGTATTTATTTCGCAAACATCAAAAATGTTTTACCGTATTTTATTATTGGAACTAATTTTAAATTGCAATACGTGCATATAAATGTATCCATAGATGTTATTAATTTTCTATTTATACCACTCATTTATCAGTTTATGGTACCGTATACACCATACGTACTGTACAACACAAAGTACCCAACAATCATAGGCTCACTTTGTAGGTACCGAGGAAATGTTTTCTAGACTCGTGCAGCTCGCTGAAGTGATTAGTTTTATTTAGTTAATCATAAAATCAAAATCTGTAATCAAACTCAACCTCAAATCAAAAACTGTTATCAACCTCAAATCAAAACTGTTATCAACCTCAAATCAAAAACTGTAATCAACCTCAAATCAAAAACTGTTATCAACCTCAAATCAAAAACTGTTATCAACCTCAAATCAAAACTGTTATCAACCTCAAATCAAAAACTGTAATCAACCTCAAATCAAAAACTGTTATCAACCTCAAATCAAAAACTGTTATCAACCTCAAATCAAAACTGTTATCAACCTCAAATCAAAAACTGTAATCAACCTCAAATCAAAAACTGTTATCAACCTCAAATCAAAAACTGTTATCAACCTCAAATCAAAACTGTTATCAACCTCAAATCAAAAACTGTAATCAACCTCAAATCAAAAACTGTTATCAACCTCAAATCAAAAACTGTTATCAACCTCAAATCAAAACTGTTATCAACCTCAAATCAAAAACTGTAATCAACCTCAAATCAAAAACTGTTATCAACCTCAAATCAAAAACTGTTATCAACCTCAAATCAAAACTGTTATCAACCTCAAATCAAAAACTGTAATCAACCTCAAATCAAAAACTGTTATCAACCTCAAATCAAAAACTGTTATCAACCTCAAATCAAAACTGTTATCAACCTCAAATCAAAAACTGTAATCAACCTCAAATCAAAAACTGTTATCAACCTCAAATCAAAAACTGTTATCAACCTCAAATCAAAACTGTTATCAACCTCAAATCAAAAACTGTAATCAACCTCAAATCAAAAACTGTTATCAACCTCAAATCAAAAACTGTTATCAACCTCAAATCAAAACTGTTATCAACCTCAAATCAAAAACTGTAATCAACCTCAAATCAAAAACTGTTATCAACCTCAAATCAAAAACTGTTATCAACCTCAAATCAAAACTGTTATCAACCTCAAATCAAAAACTGTAATCAACCTCAAATCAAAAACTGTTATCAACCTCAAATCAAAAACTGTTATCAACCTCAAATCAAAACTGTTATCAACCTCAAATCAAAAACTGTAATCAACCTCAAATCAAAAACTGTTATCAACCTCAAATCAAAAACTGTTATCAACCTCAAATCAAAACTGTTATCAACCTCAAATCAAAAACTGTAATCAACCTCAAATCAAAAACTGTTATCAACCTCAAATCAAAAACTGTTATCAACCTCAAATCAAAAACTGTTATCAACCTCAAATCAAAACTGTTATCAACCTCAAATCAAAAACTGTAATCAACCTCAAATCAAAAACTGTTATCAACCTCAAATCAAAAACTGTTATCAACCTCAAATCAAAACTGTTATCAACCTCAAATCAAAAACTGTAATCAACCTCAAATCAAAAACTGTTATCTACCTCAAATCAAAAACTGTAATCAAACTCAAATCAAAATCTAAAACTGTTATCAACCTCAAATCAAAAACTGTTATCAACCTCAAATCAAAAACTGTTATCAACCTCAAATCAAAAACTGTTATCAACCTCAAATCAAAAACTGTTATCAACCTCCAATCAAAAACTGTTATCAACCTCCAATCAAAAACTGTTATCAACCTCCAATCAAAAACTGTTATCAACCGTCATAATATCGTTTACAACTAAACAGTTCGCCAGGAACATAAATTCTAGTAAAAAGAAACAGAACCGGCCGAGCATCCATCATACTAGTTGAAGTGATTTATCTGACTTTTTATAGGTGCTTTTAAACGATATTTTCTATTTAGAAGTCAAAATAAACGCTCAGATTCACACACATACAAACATGCATACATACATACTCGAGAAAAACATTACCCTCCTAAGTCAGCCGGGTGAATTGGTCTGCTATAACGCAATCAGACGTGAGGAGTCATCAATATTATTGAATCGAAAAGCTAGATAAAAAATAACGAAATGCGCACCCCTTAGCCAGCAGTCGGCTGACATTTTCGTATCTCATTACAGCGACGTTGAGACGGGTTTCTAGGAATAGATGTGATCTTAATCTGTAATGGGTTATTGAAATTCATGCTTAAATGTTGAAACGTTTCGAAGCGTCAATAGTCAATATGACTTAGGCCAGACTAAGAAGTTAAAGTCGGGGGTTCGAGTCTGTTATTAGATTGTTCTTGTGAATCATCTCCTAGCACAAGTTTAAGCTTATTTTGAATAGAACCGTCAATTGTCCGATCAAATCATGATCATCCAAGTTTTGATTTATTCTTTTAGAAACTTATTAAATTAATTTGATAACTCGACACGAGTGTTAGTAATACTAGTAATAAGTATTTGACAGACCGTTTAGAAACCTAGCGTAAAACTTCAGTTAAAATGGTGTTCGTCCAGTCCCAGAGAATTAAAGACTAGACTTAAAATTAATAAAACGATTCAAGTTAAAGAAGTTTTCCGCAAAGCACTTAAAGCCTGTGCGGTCCATTAAATAAATCTCATTTTAAGTAATTCTTACAATTTGATTCCCGTTTTTGGAATTCTTAAATAACTGTAAACGCTTGCTTTAAGCCATCTAATCTAAATGGGGTAGACATTTCGAATACGTAATAACCCTTTCCTCATAAGGATAGGACGGGAAAGTGAAGAGGATTGGACGAGGAGGGGGTTGGCGGGGAAAGGGAAATATCCTTTTTCCTGTCTGTGCCCTCCTTTGTCCATCAAATGTAGGCAACGTATCTGCAACATATCTGCCTGTTGCGGATGTCTATGGGCAGCGCTCACTTAACATCAGGTGATTCGTTTGCTCGTTTGCCACTTATTACATAAAAAAAATCTATTCCAAGTATTGGTTTAACATATAAAGTACATAAGAAATGATTTCTGTAAAATACTAGACTACCGATGTGAATGTGCTGAATTCGCAAACAGTGAGATGTATTGTGGAGGCAACAAAAGAAGTTTAAGCTGGAGGGATTCCCGCCCGAGAACACGAACAATGTAAACTTGAGTGTTGCCGTCATTGTGTTTTCTCCAATTTTGCTACAAAAAAAACTTAAATGTATGTAAGTATTTGAGCGAAAAATAGGCAAATTATTTTTTTTGCATTATTAGAACAGAGATCTTTATTGCACGTTATTTGTTTGTTGGCTGAGGCCTTTTTTATACAACAGGGTGCTGCTGAGGTGTCCACGCTGGATTTATTATCGCCTAAATAGTGAACCATGTGTTAATTATAGAACTGAGCGAGTTTTGGCGGACCAGATATTGTTAATATTTGTTAGTTAGTTACGTAGTTTTCCATTCGTTTTTTTTTTATATTTTGCGTTCGATTCATGAGATTAGACTTATTATAATAAGTGAAACCGGTCGGCAACGATTTCCTTATAACAAGGTAATAACTGTTATGTAAAATTACATGATTATAAATTCCTTTCCACGGCATGCTCCAGCGCCGGAAACTCATAAAATTACGAAGGAAATTGGAGGCAAGTACTGGCTTATTTTTATTTGCAACGCAATTTTCAAGCTTCGTAACAGTCCTTTAATATACGTCAGTAAAATAAAACGGGACGAATAAAGATTCCCAGAGTTTTACAAATAAAACTCTGTTTCACCAACTATATATATTGCGAAATGTTGTAAAAAGACCATATTGTAACATTAAAAATTAAAAAAGAACTATATTACAAAAACATAAAACTATTTTCTTCTTAAATATACAATCTTTTTATTCTAAGTGGCCAGCACTTAAAACCTCTTTAGTCATGTCGACCAAGATGTAAAAACTCCTTAGACAATAAGTTTATTTCATTTTATTATTGAAAGATTAATTGACAGTTCAAATAAAATCTTAACTGAAAAAATGTATTGCAATTATTTTAATTCACAAAACCAGGACACAGAAGACCTGGAGCGAGGGAGAAATTGCTTTATACATATATAATTGAAATAACAAATGTTTTTACATGACCCCAACGCAGAAGACCCTTAGTTCAAAATTGTTTGAGAACAAATAAGTTCAAAGGTTCTCTGTCGGCTCTGTATTTTATATAAATGGTTCACAAATGTACTGAAATCAGACTTTGAAAGTAAGTTTAAAATAAATCGAATCAAATAAGCAAAGTTTCTCAAATATCTGCGTTTTCAATGCCTCTTTAAATATTTAAGTCGTAATGTTCGCAGAAACTTGAATGTTCCCAATCATATTACATGATGTAAATAACCTTATATATTTTATACTCCAACCCAATTAAATATAAGTTTATATTTTTGTATGTAACGCTTACGTACAGTATATCTTTAAATATAATAAAAATGTAACTGATCGGTGTCTCTACATGGAAGATATTTGAGAAAAACAATTGGTGAGGGCCTTCAAAAAAGAAATAAAACCCATATTTAAGTAGGTAATATAAATTTCGTATAAGTAAAATTGCAGGGCGGGTGAAACCGAGGGCACAGGTAGTCTTTAAATAAATAATAAACAATTCTTGACTTGTCTTGTTACCCTTTTATTAATCTTTTTATTTTATTTCGGTCCTACATGGTTGTCTGGAAGAGACAGCGCTTATAGCAAAGGCTGCCGTTCCCCACATTTAGTTTATATGTAAGTTTTAGTAAATTAATTGTACTTTAGTGTGAGCAATAAAGTGTTCAACTGTTTAATATTTCAACCCTTATTTTATTTGTATAAAGTTATAACTGTAGTACAACTAAAGCCAAGCCAATTACAGCGTGCTTGTAATAACCAAATATCGTATGTTTTGAACTGATTTAATATCACTAACAAGACTAGACTCATCGTCATTGTACATACAAAGGTGTACGCGGGGAAGTGAGACGTGAGCGCGAGGGGCTGTTGCGTTCCACACGAGTTCCATGTGATTTAGCACGCGTTACGCGTAATTCCTAATATAATGTAAAGCGTTGATTGTATTGCCTGTTACTTTCTAAGCGTAAACAGTAAATGTAATCCAACCATTTGTGCATAGTTTGTTGTACAAAGTTAACGATACGGTATCAGGTGTTCGCAGCGAAGGAATGAAGTGGTTGCTAGGCGACCAGGCGTACTGTTTATGTTGACGAAGATTGAACTCAGGCTGCATTAACCACAGATTCAATACACAGGTGAAACTAGGGCACTATATTTACACAAGAAAGAGTGGTTGTTAAAGCTTATACCTCAGTAGGGAGGGATATAATATACACACTAAAAAGTATTAATAAACTGTAATTGACATGCACACTTAAATTCAGTAACGAAGAAAACGAGTGCGGGCAGGAGTGAAACGAAAGCAATGTAGCGGTGCGAGGACTATTATGGCGCGATGTGCGCGCGTGTTACCAGCGCTTGAAAATATTTATCCTAAACTCCTCAAAAACCCCTTAAAACATCCAAAAAATAAAATATGAAATTACGACGAAAGTATTGGTCTCATAAAAAACCTGCAAATAAACCCCGGTTCCCATGGTTCCCAACCTCGGGATTTGCGCGTGAGCTGCTGCTGTGATGTGCATCAAATCCGCCCCGGGGCGCTGTGTGTTCCTACATTGATTATAATAAACTGCGTCAATGCGGAATGTGTCTGTTCATTTGCTAGTATACCTTTCGCTTTTCTTTAATTATTATTAAAATATTATAGGTGTACAAATATTATACTTCTGAAATGTATATATGCTAGTTAATATCTTGTTATTGAAATCCAATAACACGCTTCACGGATCGCTTCCGTGCCCTTCACATACTGTTCAATGTGAGTCGCCGAGTACGGGCAGATATTTCAATATTAAATTGAAATCCAACCTGATATGCTCCCTACAGACACCCACTCATATATATATAAATATATATATATATATATATAAATGCAATGATTGTTCGACCTTAGGTCACAAATTTTGATCGTTTTGTGGTATTTGAAGCGTGTGGGATTGCTAGGATATAATGTTGATAAAAAATTATTTCTCAGAGTTTACTTCATCCCGCTTCCACACATTTGTGTGCGTGTCCAAGTTGTCATATAACTAAATAAAAAATCGTTTAAAGTTATCATACAGTATTTAATAAACAGCAGTGGTGGCTCAGCGGTTTAGGCCCCGACTTACGTACTGGTTACGTACCCAGGCAGGCGATTTACTTTGTGTAATTTATATCATCATCACTGCTCCAAACAACGGTATAAGCGGCATGTTCTTAGAACCACCGAATTCGAAGACATGTGACATCCATCAACCCGCACCGGGCCAGCGTGGTGGATTACGGCTCATTCCCTCTCTCGGAGAGGAGGCCTGTGTCCCTGCAGTGGGAAACATTCTAGAAAAGGCTGATTTATTATTATATTTTATTATTAATTAATAAAAGCATTTATTCCTAAATGCCAAATGGTCGGACATTCAAATGTGCACCGAGTGTCGGTCTGTCGGAGCGATTCATTGTATGATTGTTATTTATTTCACCAACTCAACCTCAATAAATAAAACTGGAAATGTCAAAAGGCAACTGGACGTCATGCGACAAAGGGCGGCCAGCCGACCGGCATACAATTTGCTCGTAATTTCCGTTAGAGTTATTCGATATTTTCACTGACTGCTTTATACATTCATATTTAACAATTACCACAACATTACTTACCATGAAAGGCCAGAATAGTTATATCTAAAACGAGACAAAAATAAATAACGAGCTAGGAATTTTGTTGTTTCTTCGGAAATATGTTTATCTACGATAAATATATATGAATACTAGTGATCCGCCCCGGCTTCGCCCGGGTACCACTAATTATGTTGATCCGATCGCTACCAAACACAGCAATGTGCCAATCTGGACAATCTCTGTAAATTTCATCGAAATCGGTCCAGCCGTTTCAGAGTCTATAGGTCTATAGGGAACATACATACTTCGCTTTTTATAATATATATCATTTTTTTATAAAAAGTATCCTATGTTACTTCTAGTTCCTCCAAGAATATGTGTACAAAGTTTCATGATGATCGGTTGAGTAGTTTTCGCGTGAAAGCGTAACAAACAAACTTACATTCACATTTATAATATTAATAGGGATAGATAGATACATAGATAAAAACCTATTCTCGGTTAAGCCGTTTCAGAGGAGTATGGCGACCAGCACTGTGACAGGAGGATTATATATATATATATATATATATATATATATATATATATATATATATATATATATAGATAAAAACAATGTTTTTTCTTAACTTCAGTGCCAAAGAAAATATTTTTTTTTCAAAACAGGAAGTAATTTATGGGTAAAGTTACTTTATCTGGACTAAGTTAATAAACAAGAGGCGGCTTGATAAAATTATGGACGACATTTTTCGAGACAAGATTTATGACTTAAGGCACGTCTTAAGTGATAGAGTGTCGTGTCTGAAAACCAAATTAAGCACTCCACAAGCTAAATATTAAGTTATTTATTATAAGTTACACACAGCCACTCTTGATGGTATACGAATAAGAACAAGTTCAATAGAATAGTTACATTTATGTGGTGTTAATTTAATTAATTGAAGTTTTATTGCACAAAAGTATACAATTCACGCATTCTCTACCTGTCAATTACACAATAAAGTAAGAACAAATAAAGTGGCTTATATATCGGAAAAGCCCAACTTTTCTCTATAAATGGATGCATTGCGACTCCCTGACTGTCAGCTCCCAATCCCTTGTCAAAATAATATACGATTTTGCCATTACTTTAGCTATTCCAATGATGTTTTCTTACCAGAATTATGGTCTTTGCCAGTTCTGGTACAGAACTTGATTGCTAAGAAGTTTCCAAGACCTGTGTTAGACCGAAAGCAACATCTTAAACGAAGCGCCAGAGTTGGGCAAGTGTGAATTGTTTACCTGTCCGTATTCGAGCCGAGGAATTAATATTACATTTCATTATTTATGCCTGGCCGCACCGTAAGTTAATGTAATCCGGTTTAATTAGCAGTTTAAACTCATTAAACTTGACATATTTTCGTCCCCTCCATAGGGACATCAGCCTAATTACATTCGCCACCTGTACTTTACGGTACTTCGTTTAGCTGTTTAATAATGCAAAATGTATTTACACTCCTATCAGTGTCACTGTTAAATTATAAATTAAGATTTACTGGAAATATATTTGTTTTTTTTTGTTAAAAATTGATATAATTTCCATTCAACCTTGATTTTTTGACAATAGTTGTCAAAAAATCAAGGTTGATTTGATTGACATTTTTCTAAGCAATCGTTTTGCATAGATGTGACGGTGGCGTGCCGACACGGTACTGTCACGTAAAATAATTAAAAGCACAAATTAGATGCCAATTTTTAATATATTAGAGACAACCGTTATTGAAAATAGTCGTAAACGAAAGCGTTACACATATGTTTCGGAAATTCGTTATCTCTGTTTACCCTTATATGCTTATTTCCTTTACTTTTATTAAAACTAAATGATCAGCCCAGACTTCGCACGCGTACCCGTTTCGGAATCAATAGGGAACACTTATAAGTAGATATGCACCAGTAAAAAAACCAAGAAATATCCCACGGGATCTGTACATTTTTCCAGGATGAAACCTAGTTTAAGTAGATTATGTACTATTCCAGATTATAATCTATCTCCGTGCCAAATTTCATCCAGATTCATTCAGACATTTTTGCGTGAAAGAGTAACAAACATCAATACAGACAGGGAACATATAAACATAGATATGCACCAGTAAAAAAAAACGGGAACTGTAAATTTTACCGGGATAAAAGTAAAAGTGGCATATGTGCTATTTCAGGTTTTAATCTATCTCGACGCCAAATGCCAATCTCCATCTATCTCTGTGCCAAATTTCATCCAGATCCATTCAGACATTTTTGCGTGAAAGCGTAACAAACAAACTTTCGAATTTATAATATTAATATAGTCTAGTAATATTAGTATAGTCGGAAATATTTCGACGTTGGTAATATTTTCCTTTCAAGTGATTTCGCCATTCAAATGACCTAATTAATCCGTAAACCAATTTAAGAGCGCTGGCGAAGTGCTTAGGAAAGATTAAAGGGGTTACCGAGCGTTTTTATTTTATCGATTCTTCCCAAAATGAAAGCATCTAATATTTTACCAAATCTTTCCGAGAATTTAATATTATTTTTTATCTTAATACTCGGAGTCGATTGCCGATTACGTCTTTCAGACTAGACTTTAGTACTTCTAGCATAAAAGGTACAATACTGTACTAGTGCTAACTCAAAATATAATTTGTGACTTAACTTAATATTGACATTTCCTTCAATGTTAAGATTTTTTTTAATCTTGGTTTTCATCAAGGCGATGTCGATTTAAATGAAGCTTCCAATACTATGTTCCCTGAAAAGGTCAATTCAATTGTTTGTTTTATAAAGAATGAAATAAATATTACTAAAACATCAACCTGAAACAAACATACTCAGGACAATTTCCGAGAAATGAAATGGCGCTTGGCCACGAATAATTTATCTGAGGGATAAATACAAAAAGTAGAAACTGATTGACAATAGATCTCAAACAGGTTCACCGAAATGATATTCTGGAACAACAGGCATCTCCTATCTGCTTGCATTTTACTGCTCTAGAAAATTCATGATAAGTTTTATTTCTTTGAACTACTACTTTGGATATGGGTATGAAATGTATGGAAACGTTGGTAAGATGTTTAGTTTAAAAAGGATTGTTTTAATTTGAGAAGAGAAAAGGGAATGATATCTTGACCAAATTATAAATAAATTTGAAGTGTGTAACGTCCGTTGCTAGATGGCGCTGTACCTTGATATAATTTATGTAGATCGCGGTTTAAAAAAATATAAGTAACTAAGAATTCGAATTGTTGATTTCTGCAGAAAGGAAATGAAGTTAACTAATTGATATGGTGCAGTATCTTGTTATTGATTCGTAATTTGAAATTCGAATAAAATTGAACGTGGTGTTTATAATTGTACAGGGTCTTAACCATATGAATAACATGATATAACACAAAATCGCTTGATCATGATTAAACATACTTTGAGAATGAAGACTTCGCTATGTCCCAACTATTACGCTCGTGAGAGTAATCCGAGGCTCCAAGCAACTCTACTATGCCATTACTTTTTATGCGGCAATTCTTTCAGCCTCTTTACTAAGCATTACCCGATAACACTGTAGTTTACACAAAATATCCAAGGCGTTAAGTATACCATGGACTTTTTACTTAAATATCACATTAAGTAACATCAATTTAGATATAGGATAGGTTTTGTCTGCTTACGTCGGACGATAAACAATAGTTTTACAGTTTTATTAACTGGTAAGTGTGATAGGTTGTAAACCTATCGTACACATGGTAACGGCATATATTTGTGATGTTTCTAAACAAATGTAATCTCGAATCCAGATTCCAGGCGGGGATCCTCATGTTGACAATCTGCCGGTCACTCTTTATAAACAGGTATGTATGAAGAAACTGTTCTCAGGCGCACTACAGCGGCGGCGTACGTACATCTATCAAGCCGTCATGGGTTCTCGCGACGCGGTTTTAACCCAAAACCTTTCAGGGGGTCCAATCTATCTCTACACCTAAATCCTTTAAGAACGGTTGAGTAGTGTAGCCGTGAAGTCGTCAAAAACCTAACCTACTGTTTCTTACATGTTTTAATTACACTGTTAGTAATTTACGGAGTGTCCTTCGTATTTGCGGTATCTAGTGTTGATACATTTACATTGTCTCTGATCTATGACCTTTATTTTGATACCAGAGATAACAAGTTAATTTTAATTAAAGATAATAAATATGATAAGAGCAAATTGCATTAAATTCGATACAGTCTTACGATGTTTTCGCTGTGGCAGGTCGTGACAATATGTGCGGTGTCAAGTGTTCTGTGCACACAAAAACTAAAGTACAAGGAAATAAGTGACCCTTCAAGAGTTTGCTTGGCGACGTACGGCAAGCATTTGAAGAACGAAGTGATACACGGTCAATGGTATTACGTTTATAAATTCGCCTTCTTGTTGAACCTGCCTGCTTCTACTGAATGCCGGAAAATTTCATTTGAACAGCCGAACGAACAAGAACTGACTTTGTACAAGAATTACTTCAATTCGACCGGAATGCCGTATTCCTTTGCTCAAGATTTAGTGTTATACTCAGTTTTAAATACCAGAGCACATTCAACGAAATTTTTCGACGGTCTTCTTATTGGAGGAAGAGAAGCTAAATTTTTCCTACAACGTCCTAGGAAACACGCGGACCGTGAAGCATATGATGTAAAAGTTTTAAGGCACATCGACGACAACTATATGGTAGTCGAAGATTGTCATCTCAGAGGCAACGTCAAGTGGATAGTGTCCAAAAAGAAGCATCCGAGTGATGAGGAGCTCCAGGAGGTCATAAACAGCCAGTCCGACCTGAAGGTAATGGAGAAACAGAAGTACTGTGAAGTGGAAGAAGATTAAATTTTAATATTAAAAGTGTGTGCAGTTTTATTTATGTATTTACCTATTATTTGTTTTATTGGGTTAAGAGTATATTGAACAACTCCATTAATATTGTTGCCTGTAAAATCCACGTTAGAGTTACACGTATACAATGTATAATAAAATTGTTTACATTAAATAGTCCTACAAAAAAGTCCGCGATAGCATGTATCTATCTTTTAGGTTTAGCCATTATTGCCAAAATAGGGAAACATCTATATATTATCGGGCGGAACGAAGTTTGCCGGGACAGCTAGTAGACTATAAAACGACTGCGTCGTGGACAGGACCAGGTCCAGGCGACATCAGCGCGTTAGACTTGGTAACAGGAAAGATTTCGTGTAAAAGATTATCTTTCAATACAAAAATTCTAAAAGAGAAGAAAAAATATTTTTTAGTACTCAGCTGGGTAATAACAAGAAATCTCTGTGTAACATTTCAAGTTTCTAGTTTGCGTTGTACGTTGATATAGCGGTCAGTCAGTTTCTTCTGTTATGTGTACAGATATGTTCCAATTCGGAATACAAAGCATTCATTATTTTGTTCTGTATACCACTGTTTGCCTCCACGAAACATTCAAAACAACACAGAGCGTAGAGCAATTTATGAATTTTTGCGACTGTTATGACTCAGTCTGTTTATATTGTACGGATCAAAGTGAATCCTATCTAAAGAAGAATGAGATTTTAGAAGATTTTTTTAAGGGATGGTCACTGTCGCCTTAAAAGGTGAAAATACAAGAGATCTTATATTTACAAGTATCTAGAGAAAGCATAAAATTCGCAAATTTTTATTCAGTATTCTGTAAATACAAAACGAATTCAAGTTGAAGGGAATCAGAGCGGAAACAATGTATTCAAGTTACTTGGATAACAATCGAAGTTCGTCCGAATGGAAACTGCAATATTTTCAAAATGTTCAAAAATTCATAACTTGTCTCTCTGTACAATACACAACCTGACAATACTACGGACACATTCATACGTTTGAAGAAGCAAAGAAAATTATATATATATTTCTGTATTTTGAACATCAACAGTGGTAATGTAAATTCAGAGTTTCACTTGTTGAGCTGCAAACTCATTCCCTGTCCCATCCTCTCCTCTTGCCCATTTTCCTCGGTAGTCCGCGCCACTCCCAACTTCTTCCACAAAGGCTGGCAATCATCCGTGACTATTCTACTACCAGTCTTATTGTGAGTATTATACGTTCAAATACCAGCAACCAAAACTAAGTGAAAAATCATTATTACATCGGGCCCTAATAAGTATGCAAAGATTTAATTTAAACTGTCGTTTTCAAATGGAGCTAATCAAGTTTAGTACTCCACATGTACTATGCCAGAAAAGCTAATACAAGCATGTTAAAAATATCCGAACCAATCAGTTACTTGCTATTCAAATTAAAAAAAAATCAAAAACAATTCTTTAGTGAGAACACAATTAGCACATTGCGGGGCCAGTCGGTCCCCGGGGCTGCGAACAGGATTACGCAGTAATAGAACGAAGTCTCAACGCACCGGAGGCAATTTCAAGCGTTAGAGAGAGAAGGGGAAAGAGAGAGAGAAAGAAGTGTTGACATTAAATGGAACACAAGTCCCGTTACAAGTTTATTATTTTACAGGAGCACAGATTCTTAAAGAGATATTTTTTGACGAATTATTAGACCATATTGGATTGACTCTGTAAGTCAAATGGCATCGCCTAGGTATGAGAAAGGTTTCATTGTTTTCTTTAATGAGAACGTAAGTCGATAGTGAAATTACAAGGGCATTGTAATAATATTCCTTCATGTTTTGTAAGTCTAAGAATTGAAACACATTAATAGAAGAGCCGCTTTCTTCTTTAAAAATAACGAAACACTCAAATACAAATGTGTAAGTGAAATTTTAAATGTATGACCGATTGAAAGTTCAAGAGTTGAAACAAATCAGAACCGATTGAAAAGTGAATTCTCAAAGCCATTTAAATTATTGGTGAAAGTGATTCAGTTTGAAGAAACAAAATTCCAATTTAAATAACTATATAATGTATGTTGCAATATCCATTTAGTTAAGTCTTGAGGGGTCCTTTGTATGTTCAATAACTTTACGAAATTAAATGTCTCTAAAATGTATTGTAACCAAAATACAAAACCTTAAGTCATCACTATAAGACATGTAAAGACGCTTAGAAATAACCTGAACAAAAAGTACTGAAGACATGAAAGGATTCAAGATTTATCTCGAAATATAAAGTTAAATAAATCTACACATAAATTTAAGAACAAAAAGATAACTGAATATAAAAACTAAGTTAAAGTGTAACATTAAAGCAAATATAAAGTTTAATTTACTTAATATAACTGGTAACAAAACGAAAGACCGAATTGAATTAAATTTAGTGCATCTGTAGCACCCTCAAAATAAAACAACAATCTAAGAATTCTTAAAATGCAAAGAGATTGCAAAATTACCGCATTTTTACAGCTCGTAATTAGTTTATAAAGATTTATTTATTTCATATTTTAGTATATTTCTCCACTGCAAAGACGCAGGCCTCCTCTCCGAGAGAGGGAATGAGCCGTAATCCACCACGCTGGCCCGGTGCGGGTTGGTGGATGTCACATGTCTTCGAAGTTGGTGGTTCTAAGCCGGTTACCTCACCATGTTTTCCTTTACCGTTTTTGGAGCAGTGGTGATGAAATAAATTGCACACAATAAAGCATCTGCCTGGATTCGAACCCGCGACCTACAATACGTAATCGGGGTCTTAATTTAAATATTTGTATTCATTACTTTATACTGTAATCATTAATTTTTGTGTTCCTGGCAGAGATTGGTATGATTTTTACGTACATTAGAGATCTCTGTTGAAGATGACTTATAATATATTAATTTAAGCTATTGTATATCTATATTTAGATAAACGCACAAGCAGACTTGCAGATATAATATATTCAGATTGTTCTTGAAGGTACATAACTAGAGTAATAATATCTAAAGATATTTCTTGCATATTAGTATTACTTTTATAATAATTGGTAAACAAAATAATTGGAGAAAAACGGATACAAGGCGACCGCGCGGGCTGCGGAAGGCAAACCGCAGCCTTCGCTTATTGAGTCGGGATTATCGCTTTAGTGAAACCGCAAGTGCGTTAGTGGAGTGTATGGATCAAACCACAAGTTCACAAATATTTTGTTGTATAATACTGGCGATTACATCCCTACTATTATAAATGTGAATGTAAGTTTGTTTGTTACCCTTTCACGCGAAACTAATCAAATAATCATCATGCAACTTTGTACACATATTCTTGGAGGTATTAGAAGAAACAGGATACTTTTATGAAAAAAATATTATATAAAAAGCGCAGTATGTGTGTTCCCTAAAGACCTATAGTCTCCGAAATGGCTGGACCGAATTCGATGAAATTTACATGGATTTTGGTCCATATTGGCACATTCCTGTTTGGTAGCGATCGTATGAACATAATTAGTGGTACCCGGGCGAAGCCGGGGCGGGTGACAAGTATGTTATATAACAACTTAAGTATTATTAAGTTCATTACCTACCTAATCATAAAAAAAACTTTTTTTTGTGAATGCATGATGAGTGGAGGGTAATATGATAGACCATCCTCCCCCCTCCCTTCACTTTTGCCTGGAGGTTGAGGTCCGGTGCGGTGGCACACACATTCTTACTTGCGCCTCATTAAGAATCCGAGTTTCCGATTTTTTATCCCCTGGCATTGCTTATACACAAACTTTAAGCTAAGATAAAAATACGTTTATTATTATATTTGTACGGGAGTAAAATTTAGAGCAATTAATAAGCGAGCCCCGCGTCTAATCAAATTAAGGCAATAATTAAGAAACTGTAACTGTATAGTTAAAAAGGGCCCGGGAGCCCTGATAAGGTTATGGTAGTCAGGTCGTGAATAATTAATGCCAGCTTTAAGTTAGTTCAATTAAATAGAGGTGCCGGTAAGACGTAACGAACTTTACATAAAGTTCTATTAAAAGCAATTTGTCAGACTGTATATCAATAAAAATATTTTTCAAACAAACTTTATGCAGTGGTCGAGCAGCAGCAACATCTGTTGCACTGCAAGGCCGGCTTGACTAGTGAAATACTACGATTTAATAGACAGGCGTGATGTATATGTACTCTGCGTTACGTCTGATGAGTGAGGTTCCGGAAGTCGAATTTCAGTCCCCTTCCCCTTCTCACCATTTCCTCATACGGATGAGATGCGAACTGGAAGTGGATTGGACGGGGAGGGGGTAGGCGGGGAAAAGGAAATCTCCTTTTTACTGTCTATCCCTTATTTGTCCATTAAAGGTAGGCAACGCATCTGAAACACATTTGCTTGTTGCGTTGCACTAAACATCAGCTGATCCGCTTGCTCGTTTG
Organism: Papilio elwesi; assembly: GCA_029849275.1. NCBI lineage: Eukaryota > Metazoa > Arthropoda > Insecta > Lepidoptera > Papilionidae > Papilio > Papilio elwesi. The sequence goes on from CM056697.1 coordinate 11,449,060, forward strand.
CTAACCTCTATTACAATATTCGATTAAATCTAAAACTAAAATAGCTTTTAATTTATTAGTTATTTATTTGTTATCATCTTTTTTTTCTAATTCCAATTTTTCGTTTATCATAAAATATCTTTTCAATCGACAACCGATTTATTTCAAATAGGCACATTAAAGTTTATCTATTAATTAAAAGATCTAGTGTTCTTGGCGGAAGGACACGGAGACTATAAAAACATTTAAAAGAACTAATTATTGAAATACATTACGTAGCTGACTTTAGACAGCAAGTCTTTATAAGCACTAGCCAAAAGAAGGAGTCTCAAACTCGTTAGTCGTAGGTGCCGCCACCTACAAACCAATCGCGATCGGTACGTTCCGCCGCGACTATAGACGACCTAGGCACGTACTCGACTATCGAGACGATGCAATAACGATCGCTCAGGCTAGGTTGAAACAACTTCGCAACAAAATCACATACCTTTCTCGCCGGCGAGGACGGCCATCGCATTCAAGATACGGCCACATAGCTGCCAGAGTCTTCTCCCCTATTAATGATAGAAGCGTTGCTGGAGTTTCTTCCGCCACTTCTTCTCCCAGCGCTAACGCTTTCCGAAGTGGTAGTAATGCTACTTGTAATCAGATAATGGCTACCGATCGAGCCGAGGCTCGGCCCTCTCGGGCACCCTCGAATCGGAATGCTAAACGCGTAAAGAATGACAGCCCAAGCCGAGGTCCCCTCTCGGGGGCCCTTGAGCCGAGTCACTCCATGGAGCGTCCACCGAAGCGACCTAAGAGCTCGGCGGCCTCCCAATCCGGTAATAATAATAAAGTAACGGCCCGAGCCGCGGTTCCCTCTACGGAGGGAGCCCTCGAGCTTAGTTACTCTTAAAGAGGCTTAGGCTAGGCGCCCTCTGCGCTCTGCCGCCTCGTGCTCGGTGTAGCTGTAAATGCCTCCTCAAGGCAAACAGTGACCTTTCAGTCACAAAAAAAGGAGTCTCAGTTTGTACTCCTGTCAACGGTCGTGACAACATCTTTTAAGGCCCGAGCCTTGACTGATTGTTACAAGTAGTCGTATATAGTGTGTACAGTATATTGTGTAGTGGAAATATTAAGCGACAACCCGTGGGAAATATCAATTGTGACATAATAAACATCGTGAACATTGTTTAGATGCCTGATTTGTGATTAATCAAACATTATAGCAAATCAGGCTCATTTACTGACTGTATTACTCAGACAGTAATCATCTCGCTGCTCCTTCCCAGTAGCCCATACTGTATATGTTTCGGCTACAGTTCCTACAGATATTCTTCCCCATCAATAAGCCATACATAAATTTAATTAATTACTTTATATACACTACCAAGCTCGGCAAACATCGTTCCGTCTTATAATTAACAACCCCGCAACCCCTCTTGCGGGTGGATTTTCGTAGAAACCGTTCTTAACTGACTTCTACTCGGTTAAAGTTCCAAATTTCAAGTCTCTAGGCTATATGGTTCCAGAGATATCGTGACGAGTCATAAGATAAATGGATATCTCTTAGTAAATATTATGTATTCTGTTTTTACATATAGCTTTAATATCTGCTGTTGTTTATGTAAACATAAACAAACGGTTTGCAAATGATTTCAAAATAACAGTTGCGGTTAACGGTAACAAAACAATAATGTAGAAGACACACAAAGTAAACTTTGGAATGAAACCAAAATGTCGGTGAGTAGGTAAATATACAAAGTGTAAGCTTTCTACAATTCATCTATTTCCAATTTCAATATTGTCCGTTCCTGCTGTCTCTAATTGGAAGGTTAACGAGGCAATTTAAATGTTTCAAGCGATCGAATAAATGAATCATACATTTTGTGAAAATAGTTGTGTTTGAACATTTGATATGCTGCATTCTTTATAGCAATTACCGATGTTTTCGCAATTCTAATTTCTATTGGGTCATGTACATTTAAAGTCCTTATGTCCTGCACAAATCTCTGCTTTGTGTCTGGGGCCAATGTGCAAGTTGTAAGCAGAACTGGGATTGTCCAATTGCACATCGCGGTTGTTGAAAGCTAAAATACATAAGAGAATAATTTCCTACTGAGTCTTTCTCCAACTACAGACGAAATTAAAAAATTCCAAAGCCGAGTTTATTGCGTACAGCTCAGGATTACAAGTTGGACGGTTGTTTAGTTGTGTTTTCTATTCTAGTGCTCGAGTTATATTTAATTTTCTGTTCGATATTTTGTTATTTGTAACCCGACTTATAACGCACTCTTGTCATTTGGGTAAATAAGCTTCTAACGATGTCTTAGACGATTTTTATCTGTACAATTACTTTCATAATATGACGGTAGTTGTGCAAAACTTTTTAATCAATCTGAAGTATAACCAAGCAATACCATTAAGCTTTAAAGTTAATCAGTATAAAAGTTCGAAGTGCTCTCTGGTTTTTAATATATTGATTGCAATAAATATTCAGTTGATTAGAGAGTTATTGCCGTTAAGATACGACCCTTAAGAAGTATGTAAGGTGTGACGTTGAATGATAGGAATAAAAAAAGCGTTAAAAGGGAAAAGTGTGGCTTAAAAGTGGATGTTGTGACTAGAATTGAGAAAGGTATGCTTCGGTGGTTCGGGCACGTTGAAAGGATGACTGAAGAGAGAGTAACGAAATAAATTCATGTTGGAAAAGTGAGTGGCAGCGTTGGTTGCGTCAAGGAGAACTTATATCGATCAAATCAGTAACATACTAAAGAAGGGTGATATAAGGAGTACCCATAAACTACAAACTTGTATGCGTACATGTCTGTAGAAGAAATGAGAGAGGTCAGCCATGAGCGCGCCAAATGGAAATCCATAATCTCGTTACTGGGCGTGACCGTATATTTATTTTATTTTAAAATAATTTAAGTGGCACACGTGTAGCTTAACATTTTGGGACAAAGATAAAAGCATAATTTATTTATTTAATTTCACTCTATTTCATGTCTACCATGCTCCAATGTCTCTACAGTGGGTTTATATTTGCGTTCAGTTTATACAACTAGCGGGATAACCGGTCAGTAGTCTGGTGACGAATCGCGAGCAAATATTAGCTTAACCCGAACAAGCCGAGGATTTATTGCCGGCTGGCGTCGCAGTCTGCTTGCGGAGATCGAAATGCAGAATGCGAATGAAATACTTTGTAATTTTACGCTTTAATATCAAAATGTAAAAAGATCCGAATGTAATGTACCATGACCTTGCAACGTCAGTTCTTATTGTGAGGTTTTGAGTCGTTTGCGTTCGTATTGATTTTACGTAGAAAATGTTCGCGTCTCCACTTTTGAACAGATGCTTTTCTTTATCGGCTCATTTTTTGTACTGGCATAAAATAAATAAATTCTAGAAAAAGTAAATCGAAATAAGTATTCTTCTTAGGAATAAATAAATAAATATGCACTCCAAAAAACCCAGAGGATGGAGGCAGAGATAGTGAATTTCCAATTAGCGCGATCCTGGCATACTTCTCTCGCTTCTTCTACATCCAAACATCTACGCATACAAGCTCGTCGGTTACGGATACTCCTTATATCACCCTTCTTGAGTATGTCACTAATCTGGTCGATAAGTTCTCCTTGAACGTCCCCTGCCAACCCTGCCACTCACTTTAGCAACATGAATTTGTTTCGTTACTCTCTCTTCATTCATCCTTTCAATATGCCTGAATAAGGAATAACTTTCTGCAATATGTTTGCATGCGATATTTTAAAAATCCAGATGTCTCTGAGTTGTCTGGCTGGCTATATATTTTGCACATTACATATATAAGAAAAAGTTTCTGCCAATTAGTCAATTGAGTTTTGAATCTACGACAAACCATCCGTCTAATGTCACAGGGCTCCAATTTGTAAAGTGATTGATTGAATTAATTATTAAAAATAATCCAAGTTCGAAAGCAAACTGCCAAAGTAAACCAAGCGATCGTTGACGGATTAAAATTGACATTTACTTTAGACAAGAATAATTGGTTAACGACACCAGAGCGCTGTACGGCTTTGGTGTTGAGACGAAAATTTATTAGGGAACTTATATCATGTGTAGAGGCAAAATTGTTTATATTAATATTTTAATAAATTAAACTTTAAAATTGAAATTTAGTATTTCTATACATCTACTGACAATTCCCGCGTGATGTATATATGTTGCGATGTGAGCGAGAGATGGTGCGCACTAGTACTGGTAGTGAGATGTTGTCAGGTTGTATGTATGGCCTTGCTCTCCAGATAGCTCGTCCTGTCTCTGCGCTATGTATGTGTTTGTATAACTATGTATTGGTGATATTGTGTCCTGTTCACTGCCGGTTGTGCAGCGCTGGAAATCAGTGTTATGTCCTCCACAACTTGGTTCCATAGTTTGGTCTACACAACCAATGGCTTCATGTATCACAGTTCCTGTTTGTATTTTTAAAAAGGATGAATGAGTGTATCCCTACTAATATTATAAATGTGAATGTAAGTTTGTTACGCTTTCACGCAAAGCCTACTCAACCGATCATCACAAACTTTGTACAAATATTCTTGGAGGTTTTAGAAGTAACATGGATACTATTTATGAAAAAAAATAGTATATAAAAAGCGAAGTATGTATGTTCCCTATAGCCCTAAAGACTCCAAACGGCTGGACGGATTTCTATGAAATTTACAAGGATTGTCCAGATTGGCACATTCCTGTGCTTGGTAGCGATCGGATCAACATAATTAGTGGTAACCGGGGGGGGGGGGGGGGGGTCACTAGTAAATGAGTAAAGAATGAAATAAAAACTTAATTATTTAAGCGTTTCATTGTCTACAGTTTGTAGAGTAAATGTGTGTGAGTTTATGTAAGTAAATCCTCTGAGAGATGCACAGAAATATTTTACTTAATGTTGACAGTGGGCGAGCTGAGCGTGCGTGTACACATTGACATGATGACTTAACATAATTACCGTGTCCCGCCGGCCCCGAGACAATCTGTGCCGCGTGGATTAAAGTTATAACTAAGTTAAACAACTTTGTACTAAGCTATAACAAGTCGTATACGTAAAACCGTTTCTGTAGGGAAGAAAAAAATGAATGTAGTTTTAAATAAATTAATAATGCGTTTGATAAGGCATTTTTACTTTAAATTAGGAACGAAAAATAATTTGATATATATCTGGTACTCCTTTATTTATTATCTACTTTTTTCTATTAATTCTTCAGGGTTTTTTTTAAACCCCTTGCTAGTTTGGGGCCAGCACATGGCACGATCGCCGAAATGTTTTTCTGAATATAGATTCCGCTACAATATGTGATAATGGTCAATTAATAACGTCTTATGAATCTCGATTGATTGCTGTTGGGAGTTGTGGATAACACAGTTTAACTCGGATACCAGTATTATACTGAAAAGCAACGGCAGAACCTTAAAGCGATTCTGCAACGGCACCAGGTCCTCTAGCGTTAAGTTCTCAACTTAAATTATTGTTTGAGCAACAGTGATTCGTGTTAAGTTGCCAAGGTTGTTACAAGTTTCTGCAAACTGTTTCAGTTTACAAACAAACTGATAGCGGTTCATCGGGTACTGTCAATCACAATTTATACTAAACTAACTTTGTACCAAAATCTTGTTCAGCATAAAGTTTAAGATATATTTCACTAATGTAATGTAAAATTTAATATTTATGTCGGAATGTGGGGTGGTACAGGGATGGTGCGTGGTCGAGTAGAGCAGAGCGCATGGGCGTGGTGTTTCAGGTGACATACCGCAGAGGGTGCCTACCTTAAACCGAGTTAACTAAGCTCAAGGGCTCCCTCGGTTCAGGCATTTACTATGTTTATTCTTCCAGATTCTATAAGCATGTGACCTTATAACGTTTACATTGTCAACTAAACTGTCTAGCTAATGACATCCTTCGTCAAATTCATGTCCGTACTATTGACATTTTACATCAAAAACTGCAGCGTATGGATTTGGACTTCCATTTAGAGGAAACGACAATTCAAAACTATATGTTTCACATATTTTTATTGTGCGTACACTTAAATAGCTGAAAAAAATCTATTCCTGAAACTCGTATTTTCATATATACACCAAACCAGAGAGAATTTCCTCCTTGAAAATAGAAGGAGCGCCTGGAAAGCACGTCGAGATAAAACGGGCCGGAAATTGCGGCCGCTGTTACTTCGCACAGAAACGCCCTCCCTTAAGATAGTGAACTATTATATGTATGTAGAAATTCTTCCGTCGGAAAATGTATACCCTCTTAGACTAATTGTACTAAAAAGTACTCTGTGTGTTAGAGTAAATGGTACGTGGTGGTCATCAAATAGTTCAAGTTCAAGGAAGATAGTGTTTAAGAGACTTGTGATTAGGTAGGTCACTTTTAGAATTAGTACTTGATAGATTTTCAATTTCAAGTTTCTTCAAATGAGCTGACGCTTGAATTACTGTTTCAACACAGGTGAAACGAGCAAGCGGAAGTAACCTATGCCCATAGACATAAGCAACAACGAGAGTTGCAGATGCGTTGCCTAGATGGAAAGAGGAGGGGATAAATAACGAACTATATTTCTTTTTCCTATCTATCTCGTCCCCCTCCAAATCCTCTTTGTCCTCACATCCCATTCTTATAAGAAAAGGTTGGAAAGGGGAAGAGGATAGGAAATTGGCCTCAGGCAACTCACACCGCGCGTGTTCTAGTCGTGGTATTTCATTTTTTTATGTGAGAAGTTGGCAAACGAGCAAGCAGTTCACCTGATGTTTAGTGAGCGCTGGCCATAGACATCCGCAACAGGCAAATGTGTTATAGATGTGTTGCCTACTTTTAATGGACAGAGGAGGGCATAGACAGGAAAAAGAATATTTCCCTTTCCCCGGTAACCCCCTCCTTGTCCAATCCCCTTTCCTCTCCCGTCCTATCCTTTTGAGGAAAGGGTGGGAAGAGGACTGAAATTAGGCCTACGGCACCTTACTTATCAGACGAAACACAGAGTACTTCTACTTTACGCCTGTTTTCTGTGAGGTCGTGGTATTTCACCGGTCGTGCCGTCCCATTCGTGCACATCTGTACGTTGTTGTTGCGGACTCTACCACTGTTGTTCTTAGAGAGAGAAGGAAAGAGAGGGATGTTAGTGACCTAATTAGTAAATGAGACATTATAAAGTCTTTAATAGGTATTTGTACTCGTTAGGCTAACGTATTACAATATACAAACAATTGAGTCAATTAACGGAACGTACACTTATAATCCTCGTAATAAGAAAATAGCTAATTATAAAAGTTTCAATTTAAGACGGCATGTTTTAACTCTGATTTAATTTGTCAAGTTTGACTTAAGCGTTAAGATTAAAGTTGTTTTGAAGTTGTCAACGTCGCTTTAATTAATATTTGATCCGAGTACTACTGCAGCCGCTGGCCGCAACTTGATAAACTATTCTCTGAGATTAGTTTCAGGTTTTGTTGACTGTCACATTACAATGAATGTACAATTATTCAATTCCGGTTTATTTGAATACATTGTTATATTAGAAAGGCGGTACAAAGACTGTGTACACATACCCGGCGAGCATGCACGCGTGTATATGAACGTGGAAGTAAGATATTTGTGCAAGATTGTGACAAATTCAAATCCGTACCTCTGCCTATCTTAGGACTGTAGTGTGTTATACTCGTATTTATTTATTACTAGTTATTACCCACGGTTTCGCTTACGTTTCTCATTTTCCACGCTGGAATCTTTTGTAAGATGATTCCGCGTGTAATAATTGTGTCAAAAAGTTGTTTTTGTCAAAACATGAACGGCACACACATGGAAAGCGATATTGTTAGCGTAGGTTTTATGTACATCAAGAATAGTTTTATATTCTTTACCCTGACAATGTGTTCGGAAATTTTTGCAAATTTATGATGATCGATTGTATCTATAAGAAGTTAGAGTAACAAACAAACTTACTTTCGCATTTTGATATTATTTAGGTTAAACTCTTGAAACTGATCAAAAATCAGTGATTCAAGGAAGACAGCGAAAGAACATAGTTGAGACGTCATAATGTGACAGTCTCACCGCACCAGAGGCAATCTCAAGCTGTATAAAGTGCCGTAAGGATTTATCTAATACAAGCGAAGTAGGCCACGCTATCTACTTGAGGGAATAAAACTAAGTCGCGTTAAGATCTTTATAACTTTCAGTTTGCAAAGACCCATAATAAAAGATGGTGTTCAACAAGAAATGTTGTATTCGAATTATTCAATTTTGCTAACAACGTAATTGATACATCGAGTACAAAAATTGAACTGAAATTAAAGCAAGATGCGCGGTGCGGCGCGGTTGAAAAGTCTTCAGGTCGTATATAAGATATTAACTTCAAATTCGGGCTTTTGAAAATCAAATTCGGACGCTTCTTTGTCAAGCTGTCATGGAAACGTCCGAAATTGAAGTTAAAAACTATTACATGTAAATGTAATATTGAAACATTTTGCGGTTTCCTAATTATTTATTGATGTGACCCGCCCCGGCTTCGCCCGGCGCCCGGGTAGCCGTTTCGGAATCTAAACGGAACATCGTCTTTTATATATTTAGATATGCACGAGGACCGTACATTTATCCGGGATAAAAAATAGCCTATGTGCCATTCCAGATTATAATCTATCCTGTACCAAATTCATCCAGATCCGTTCAGTCGTTTTTGAGAGAAGAGAAGAGAGTTGAAGTAGCTAGAGTTTTAGATTTTTTACACATTTTTTTCGTAAAAAGTATCCTATGTTACTTCTAGTACCCCCAAAAGTATGTGTACAATGTTTCATGATGACCGGTTGAGTAGTTTTCGCGTGAAAGCGTAACAAACAAACTGGTGGCCGTGGTCACATCACATCCGGCGACAGACTAGCTCGGTTGCCACTTTCAAGTATCAAGCATAATGTATCAATTCATCTAATTAAGGTAGACTTTTAATTACGTCCGAAGTATTTTAACAGGACGCCACTCCGAGGCGGCCACTCGCGTTAATTACTTACGGGCCGCCTGCGGACGAACCCTTTTCACTGGCAAAAATCCCGTTAACTTATACGAAGTAATTTCCAGTACGAAAGTGATAAAAATAAAAAGATCTGACAATAACCTCTGTCACAATTGTACATAAAAATAACAAAGTCAATTTTGAAGGGTTAATCAACGAAAGCCGGAAATAAAATCCATGTTTTAAGATGTGTGTCTTGCAGTGGTAGAGCCCGCAAAGAGATCTGTGCGCGAATGGGCCGGCTCGACCGGTGAAATACCACGACCTCAAAAAAACAGTGTGAGTGATTAGTGAGGTGCCGGAGGCCTAATTCTAGTTTTCTTCTCCTTCCCATCCTTTCCTCATAAGAAAAGAAAACTTGACGGTGGAGGGAATGTATAGGAGTTGGAAATAATCGTTTTCTGTTTGTCCCCTCCTCTGTCCATCAAAGGTGGGCAACGCATCTGCAACTCATTAGTTAGTTGCAGATGTCTATGGGTAGCGATCACTTGACATCGGGTGAGCCGCTTGCTCGCTTGCCAACTAGTACTATAAAAAAAAAGTAGAAGTAATCTGCGTTTCGTCTGATGAGTGAGGTGCCGAAGACCTTCAGTTCTATTCCGTTTTCCATCCTTTCCTTATATTCCATCTTATCGAAAGGAGAAGTGAATTAAGCGTTCCTTTTTCCCGTCCATCCCCTCCTCTGTCCATTAAATGTATCCATATCTATAATGTATCTTCACCTGCCTCGAGAACAGCTTCGTCACACTAGGTCAGTCTTTCTATGTATGCCCAATGTATTGTATGACCTTGAAAGTATATTCTCAACCGTCGTCGTAGGCCTGCGTCGTCTCTTGTTGTTCTCTATTCGTCATTGTTTCCTCCTCACACATTTCCTCACATCACATTGCCATACATGTACTCAATGTTGTATCAACTTGACACAAATTTCTTTGATTTATTTATTCAAGCAATAAAACATTTTTCGTGCACAGATCTGACGTTGGTAACATTTAGTTGCTCTCGCGTAAAATTATATCTTCCCCGTGACATCAGCTCACATTGATTTAATTGCTTCTTCGTTGAATGAATATTTGCTGTACAAAAATGGTTTTTAATTCATCCGATCTGTTTCCATCCGCGCCGTGTGAAGCGTTATTCAAATAATCCGCGGTTTCTTGTCAATTTCACCTTCGTACCGAACGCGCCAACATCTCTCGATCCGATTATACACATTAAATTAATTAACGCCAAGGAATTTAATTAAAAGGTTAATTAATGTTCAATAATATATTTTGAAAGAGGCTTAAATTGTTCCCTTGTTTACGGCAGCCGATAAAAGCTCTCGCCGCATCGTGCCGTCTTGTGAGGGTCGTATAATTAGGGAACGCTGGTGGGTCAGTAAGCTCGCCTTAAGCTCCTTAAGTGATCACTCAACGTTGCTCAACACAAAAAATTTCATAGTGTGAAAAAAAATATTTAAACAAAAATGAAATAAAAGCAAATGCCAGGGAAGCCACAGTATGTAAACTCTTTTACTAATTTTAGTATTCACTTCTCAAAGACCATAGTTACTTAACTTACCCTCGTACTGAACTGTAGTAGACAGATATAGATCTGCTTACATTAGAACAACCTTTTGCTATCCAAAGGTGTTTTAATATAAATAAAATATTATTTTTAAACCCGTAACCACCTTGGCTCTAAGTTATTAAGCTAAATAAATATGCGTTCTCACCCGTAATCCAAAGGGGTAGGCAGAGATCGCTCTCTCGCTTCTTCTACATTAATCTTCTGATTAATATATTTTCAAATATTATACATATGTAGGATCAGGGGCCGAGATTGTAAACACTATAGGTTACTGGGCTTCGAATAAATGTAGTTGGATATCAAACGCCCACGTAAGACTGACTGGTTCTGTACATGTACATGTAAACTTGAATCATATGTTATTTATTATTTAGTGAGGTTAGTATTATGGAATAAAACTTGACGCTAAGTTTTTAAACTTGTACCAGTATCAAGTTAAAGCGCTTATCTGAAGCCAACAAAGTTGTAATACTTCGCAAACGCTTAGTTCTGTGCACTTCTTAGAATTCTAATTAAATGTTCAATTTAATATTAAATGAACAGTAAATAGGAAAAGGAGACATCATTTTTTCGTTTTGTCCGTTAAATGTAGACAACGTATCTGCAACTCGGTAGGTTGCTGCAGATGCCTATGGTGGTCGCTTGAAGTAGGGTGGACCGTTTGCTCGTTTGCCACCTACTGTTATGAAAAAATTGTCAAAGTATAATTATAATAATAATAAAGGACGGGACGATTTACATTTGTCGGGCATGTCGTCGTCCCGGGGAATCTATTAGACATATTGTCTCCGGCTGTTCTCGTCTTGCGGACGGTGTATACTTGCATAGACATAACCAAGTAGCCAAGATCATCTATCAGCAACTTGTCCTTAAATATGCCCTTGTGGATACTGAGGTACCGTACTACCAATACCAGCTGTCGCCAGTCCTGGAAAATAGTCATATCATGCTCTACTGGGATCGATCTATTGTCACAGACAGGAATATTGTCGCCAATAGACCTGATAGTGCGATAATAGACCGATCTGAGAGTCGTGTAATGTTGGTCGATATCACTATCCCGCGTGACGAAAATCTCTGAAAGCTGAGAAAGAAAAGTCGGTGAAGTACCTAGACTTGGCTCATGAGATTACCGCCATGTGGGGTATGAAATCGACTACCATTATTCCGGTGGTCGTATCAGTGAACGGACTTTTAGCGAAGAGCTTCGACCAATATCTTAAGAAGCTCTCGCTAGACGGTTGGGTTAAGGGTTTGATACAAAAAGCGGTAATTTTAGAGTCTGCCCGCATTGTGAGAAAGTTCCTCTCTCTGTAACCCTGACCACTGGTTGCTTGAAATAAAAGGACTCCGCAGCCGGTGGAACACTATTTTTATATAATATATTTTAGAATGTCTGTTGTTTTGGTAGATTTTTTAAGGTATATTATAAAAAAATATAAATAAATGCCATAATAATAATAATAACCTGGGACGTTATTCAAGTAACTAGATAAGTGATTTACTACTTTTCATTTGTAAATACATACTTAAATATATATACCCAGACTCAGGACAAACAGACATGTTCACGCAACAAATGTCTGCCCTGGGAATCAAACCCACGCCCTGCGACGTGAAAAGCAAGTATCTTACAAACCAGCCCAACCGACCCGTCAAACGTAAATTTATAAGGTTCACAATTCAAGCAACCGTGTGCGTACCGCGACGTGGGCAAACAACCGTGTGCGTACCGCGACGTGGGCAAACAACCGTGTGCGTACCGCGACGTGGGCAAACAACCGTGTGCGTACCGCGACGTGGGCAAACCATAAACTCAAATTGAGTTGACGCATATTTTGAAAATGTACATTATCGTGAATGGCGTATAATAAGGGCAATTGATATAAATATTCATGCAATATTTTAATATCAAATGTGTTTAAAATTGCCCTTCCGAATTAAACGCGGGATTTCAGCGAACCTTTATCGCTGGAGGCTTAGCGGCGACCGCTAAATCCACATGTTACTAACCAACATGCTGCTTCGCAACGGGCGTAAAATTATTTGGGTATTACGCAAACCCACCGCAGATATAACACAGATTAAATTCCAGTATAACATTACTATATATGGATGAAAGTACACAGTAAAAATATTATTTTAGATTTAAAGCGGTTGGATTTCGCAGCTATTTCGACTAAAGTACGATTCGACATCGAGGAACGGGATCCCAAGGAACATGTACATGCGTGGTTTTAAGTACGTAGTGTATATACTTATATTATTATTGCGAATGTAGGTTTGTTTGTTTGTTACGCTTTCACGCGAAAACTACACAACCTATTCAATAAACAACCTTTGCGAGGGATGGAAAAATATAACCAACTATCGTTTGCTTCAACCTCATGACATTTTGTTATCGCCATGTTACCGTTACCATTGCGACCGATAACTTCTTGACTTTTACATTTTTTTTGTGACTGACTTGTCACTGTTAGCCTGGAGGAGGCTTTTACAGATTCACCGGGTTTGAGGCGGCAGAGCGCAGAGGGCGCCTAGCCTAAGCCTTTTTGCAGTAACTAAGTTAGAGGACTCCCTCCGTAGAGGGAGCCTCGGCTGGGCCGTTACTTTATTAGTATTACCGGGTTGGGCGGCCGCTGAGCTCTTAGGTCGCTTCGGCGAACGCTCCATGGAGTGACTCGGCTCAAGGGTCCCCGAGAGGGCTTGTGATGTCACTCGTTATGCGCTTAGCATTCCGATTCAAGGATGCCCGAGAGGTAACCTTGGCTCGATCGGTAGCCATTATCTGATTATTTGACATTGTAATACCAAGTAAGTAATCACCTTATTACGCTGGAGATAATTACTTTGAACGAAAGTTCTATTGTATCAGAGAATGTAAAACGATTACATCACCTCTGTCAGATTAATTGATTGATATCTTTATTGAATTATCATTTTAATGGACTTGTTGTGATTGTGTTACTTTAATTAAAAATTAATTGCGATATAAAATAAAGATAAATTGTGTACTTCATAAACATGATTATTTTTTACATTAAGCTGTCACAATTTAAATGATGTTCATTGTTTCGGTGGGAAATTATCGTACATCGACAATCATGGCGTATAGATTAAAAAAATGATTCATTTACATGCCATTAAATTAAGGTATAAAATATACTTTGACTTGCAAGTATTTCGTTCAATTTTTTCCTATAATCGCTCGTTTGGTCATGCAATAATTATAAAAACATAAGTCGCCCATTAATAGCCCTTGTATTTAAGGTGCGGTGACGCGGCATTTCGACCATTAGTTAACATTTCGCCCCGTAATGTCTGCGAGCGCGCCGGCAAATGAAACTACAGCCTTTAAGACCCCATTAAGACCGCCTATCTAGTATTACACAAATATATACTTTTATTTTATCTATTAACTACTATTAAGAAATAAATGACAGTGGTAATACAGCGGACGCAACAACAACATCTGGTGCACCGGCTCGACCGGACCACGACCGCACAGAAAACAGGCGTGAAGTAGAAGTACTTTGCGTTTCATCTGGTGAGTGAGGTGCCGGAGGCCTACTTTCAGTCCTCTTCCCCTTCCCACCTGTTCCTTATAAGGGGGATAGGATGGGAAAGGGAAGAGGATTGGATTAATGCGGAAAAGGAAATATCCTTTTTCCTGTCTATGCCCTCCTCTTTCCATTAACGTAGGCAACGCATCTGAAACATATTTGCTTGTGGATGTCTATGGGTAGCGGTCACTTTACATCAGGTGGTCTGCTTGCTCGTTTGCCACCTTCTCACATAAAAAAAAGAAATTTTAATTTATGGATTACAAATTTAACCTTGCATTATTTACCAAAATATAACACATCATAACCGAAATAGATTCTCAACGAGTTTGGCAAGAGATTTGTTAAAAGAACAGTATTATTGTTAAAAAAATATAATTTAATGAATTTAAATACATATAAACATATATTATATGATATTTAGATAGTACAGGCATACATCCGTACCAACGTTGACTTAAGTCTGGTTTATTGAATACGAAAGCTGTGTATTCAGACATTTCGTCGCGTGTGAACAGCCAAACAGAAGTCTTTGTTGATTCGCTTTGCTCGGGTCCACACAAATGCTCAGTTGAACTGCAGACGAGTTGTGTTCTCTGATCTGGCATTAACCAGGCAATGTTCATTCATCAATCACAAAACTGCTCCAATGGCAGACGCTATCGGATTATAAAAAGTTCTAAAGCTTACTTAGATTTAATTCTCCTTTGTATCGTCTGATAACTCATTCGAACGTGTATATCACTCACTCACTCACAAGTAAAACTTTGAGTGAGACTTAAATCAAATTTATCTATCTATATATATAAAAGTGATGTGTGTATGTATGTTCGATATACATAGATACTGAATCGGTTGTACCGATTTCGATGAAATTTTTAGGAAACGTTCAGTTCGGATCAACATATTAGTGCTACCCGTGCGAAGCCGTCGCGGTTCCCTGGATCTTAATAACGAGATAACGAGTTATGTTTAAATAACTACTAAAAAAAGGTAAATTTTAAATATATTCAGCAAATAACATACTCTACGCAGTTTCCAATTATATGTTTCTAATTATCAGAACAATTCAACGTAAGCTCAGTAGACTTTGACAAGAATACAATAATAGACCCAACCTCGTAATAATTCGTATTAAATTTAATGTATCATTAATTTTATGCATAACTAGCGACGAGCCCCGGCTTCGCTCGGGTACCACTAATTGTGTTAATCCGTTCGCTACCAAACACAGGAATGTGCCAATCTGGATTTCATCGAAATCGGTCCAGCCTTTTCGGAGTCTATAGGGAATATATTTTTTTTTACATACGCTTTTTATGTACATTTTTTTTAAATGTATCCTTTGTTACTTTTATTACCTCCAAGAATATGTGTACAAAGTTTCATGCTGATCGGTGAGTAGTTGTCACGTGGAAGCGTAACAAACAAACTTACATTCACATTTATAATATTAGTAGGGATGAACATGAAACAATTGTGACAATTAACAACGACCAGCTTGCCGCCTCTCACGTTAATGACACGAAGCTTACGGTCGTTGTGTGCGCGTCACTCGCAAAAGCTTTACATCTATCTCGGTGTTTATTGATTACCAAATCGTTCCAATTATTTGCCTCCCTTTTGTTCGCTCCCTCATTAAATATTTTGTTGATTAATTATTTTATAAATTATCCACGTATCATTTATTAATTCAATAAATGGGCTGGACACATTGTCCGCAGAAGATGGCAGATGAGGCCGTAGTTTTGGAATGGCGGCAACATACAGGTCGACGCAGTGTAAGGTGGCCCACACGATGGAGCAATGATCTGGTCAAAGTTGCGGGAGTCCACTGGATGAGAGGCGACGATCTTTGTGGCGATCAATGGGGGAGGCCTACGTCCAGCTGGGGACGACTGTAGGCTGCAAGTAAAGAATTTAACAATGATAAAACCATGTAGCGATGTTACGTTTGCTCCACGCACCTCGCCTGGTCATTTACCGTAACCTTTTTCTGGTGTAAGAAGACAAACGAGCGCTCATGTCATTACTATTACAACCGAATTTCAACGAAATTCCATAAAAGAAGCCGAACCTATATATCACGTATCAATTTATTCCTATAATTTATCTACTTCTTTAAATTAGATAATTTTTTTCAATGCACTTGCCATGTAGCAGCCGGTGAGTGCCAAAAGTCGCTTAAAGGCGTTTAAAATTAAGGTGTTGGACTTTTATGATTACGCTAAAAGTGTTTTATGTAGATTAATGTAAAAACTGGTGATAGGTTTAGTGTGCGCTGCTTATCATTATATTATGAACGTAATTATAGAAGGCAAAATAGGAGGGGAGGGGAATAGAGGTAGTCTGAAAAGATCCTTTATGGAACAAATAAAACAGAAGCAGACGTCTCGCATCATAAAGTCAAGAGGAAGGCACAATAGAGGAGATAGTTTCACCGACAAGAGCACAGCTCGTAAATTGATATAAGATTATTTATCATTAGTTTACCTTCAAAGGAACAGATGTGCGTTACCAGCATATCACCAGTAGGGTAAGATGAAGATGATAAAGGGAAGAAAAAGAAGGGTATGACAAGGGTACGGGCACATCTCAGTTCAAACAGCCGCCGCCCCTACTATTAGTGTTGCTAGCTCTACCACTGTCACGTTTCAGGAGTCAATCATTAGTCATTAGCCACATTTTAATCTGACAATTGTGAACTGAATTTACTATTTACAATGTGAGGTATTATGTCAAACGCATTGTTTCTTTGATAAACATCCGTATCTGTATGACACGACTAATTGTCAATGATTCGTTGAGTTGTGAACTGTACTCTGAATTTTCCGTTTATAATATCGCTAGTGAGATTATAAACTAACGAAGTTCACAATCTGACGGTGACTGATCCATATTTATGTCTACACTGTGTAAGGAGAGAAGTAAAAAGTAATAAATTGTTACATTTAATAAATGGATGGAGGCTAAAGTATTCGGCGGCGAATTCCAGCGGACACTGATTTATTGTATGTAAAATAATTATGTTCGGAGAACGAGCGGATGGGGCGTTCAAGGTCAACAGAAATATCGATTCGAGGTAATGTAACGGTAAGTTGTGTCGCTTCAGAATTCGGAGTGCCGACCAGTAGCGCGATAACTTGCAATTCCATTTATAGTTGATTGATTAACAGTGGTAGAGCCCGCAACAACATCTGTTGCACGAATGGCGCGGCTCGACCGGTGAAATACCTCACGACCTCACAGAAGACAGGCGTGAAGCAAAGGGTCTTCTGCGTGTCGTCTGATGAGTGAGATGCCGATGGCCTAATTTTTTTTTCTGGAACCAGGTGTCAAACGAGCAAGCGGATCACCTGAAGTTAAGTGAGCGCCACCCATAGACATCCGCAACAAGCAGATGCAGATGCGTTGCCTAACTTTAATGGACAAAGGAGGGCAAACCTCCCCGTCCAATCCTATCCGTATGAGGAAAGGGTGGGAAGGGGAAGAAGTCTGAAATAAGGCCTCCGGTTCTAGTCCTCTTGCCCTTTCTGTCCTTTGCCATTAAGATAAGATGAAGGAGGGGAAGAGGACTTTAAGGTGGAGGGGATGAATAGGAAAGGGAAACTACCATTTTCTGCTTATCTATCAACGCATCTGCAACTCATTAGCTTGTTACAGAAACGTTTGCTCGTTTGACAAGATATAAAAAAATCTTTCCACAACGCGGTTATGCGAGGTAGGAAATTTCACGAAACCTGTAGTGGAACGGGTGCTATCAAGATGGTGTTGTTGTTTGTTTTAGATTAATGCTTTCTGAATTCCCAAACCAACTTGTAGTAAGTATGACGTTCGTCTTATTTCTTCAATTTTCTCAATACTATTTGATGTACTTTGAAACCATTTTACAGGAATCGAATGATCGAAATATATTTAGCAAAGTGCTAAGTGCAGTCTGCCGCACTCACAAAACTTCCTCTCACTTCCGGATGTTTACAATTAACTTTGCAACAGTAAGTAATTTATACAAAGTTTGACAAATATTTTGCAGACTAAAAATTTATTAACGATTTTCGAAAATAAGATGTAATTTTAATGCGATATTAAGGAAAATAATCTGTCACGCCTAACCGATATGGGGTAGACGTAGAAATCATTTGCTAGCACCATCACCCTGATAAAATTATAGAAGTTACTTTGTCATTAAATCATTATCAAAAAATATTTCTATTTATTATAACTGGATAGATTTGCCAATTATCAGGCGGACTTATCACAATCAGTCGAAATTAATTATTTTTATCTGAGCATTAACTAGATAGCCTGGCTAGTGGCCTCAACGGTGGCCGATTAGTCTTGTGGCCAGCGCCTTGCGAACGGCCGCCATAAACTCGGCCGCTCGTTACCTCCGACGATTTATTTTTACGAGCGGCTCACATATCATGACCATTTAGTTTTATGTTATAATTCCCTAATATTCTGTCAACTAAAAAAAATGGATAAATTATATCCATATATAACGATCGCCTTACCAAAAACTCAATTTTTATAGACAATTTTTATGGTTTTAAATGGCAGAGGATAGAGGGCGCTTAGCCTAAACCTTGTTTAAGGGGAGCTCCCTCAGGAGAACTTAGCCGGACAACGGACCTCCCAAACCAGTAATATAAATACAATATTGTTAGAAATATCAGACGACCAGGGGGCGGAGCCAAGAGTGGTATGACATGGCGAGACTGTTTTGGTGGGGATACGTGTCAAATCTGGCAGCTCGCACCTCAACGGAAGCGGTTAGTCAGTCTATCCGTGACTTTTGGCAGTGTTGGACGTGCTAGGGAAGTCTGTTACTTTGTGTTGAATTATTTTAAATTATTCGTTATAAAAATTGAGTGATTATTATATACGTTGTGTTCTTATTACCTTTTTTTTAACTTAACCCATTCCTCGTTAATAAACCAGTAATATAAAAAAATATATTTATATTACTGGTTTGGGAGGTCCGTTGAGTGACTATCTATCACTCAACGGACCTCCCAAACCGCTGAAAAAACAGTCACCGTAACCCAGGATACTGTTGTGCTTAGGGAGAGATAATTATATATTTTTGCTTAACTTAAAGCATCTGTTTACTGGTGAATTTTCATGAAAATATCAAGTCGGTTAAAAAAATGCATTATAATGAATCACAGTTAACGTATGAAATGGCGCTTAACTGTAACAAGTAATTAGTGACGATTACGTAGTGGAGTTATCGATGGTAACGTAACGATGTATGATTAAAGCCTCCATTAAGTTAATTATGGCTGCGGTCGTAAGCGTAATGTGTTGGCGGAGCTTAACGTATGTACCTCCGCATATGTCACAAGTCATTTGTCATTCTTACAGCCAAATAAAGATCGGAGATAAAACACATTCAATTCAAGTTAAGATTGCCTCGTCGAAAACAAATAAAGCCCATTGTAATATCGAAAATAATAAGGTTACGTTGGTAATGCCTTAAATAGGGAAAAACGTGAACAAAAACGAGGGAAAAGTCCTGTCCGCTGACTGAAACAAGTTAAAAAACAGTTGGCAATGTAAAGCATGTTTTTATAAAAACATGTAACAGATGTGATTTCGATGTTACGCTAATTACTTTGCGGGTACTTTAACAAATTCAACGGAAACTGTACAATATTTATGTTCCGAGGTAACTTTAATGTTGCTTTGAGTTAGTCCATGTCATTTAAGCTTCTCCTAGCTTTATTTAGCCACACACGACGTTTTTTTTGTTTCGTAAACGATTTAATAACTGGGCTATATTCAGTGAACGTCGACGACGTAATATTCCGCGCGTGGGATTTGTACACCGGCCGTGTTATCTAAATTTATTGCCTCTTTCCCAGTCACTATATTATTTGTATTTATGTGAATGAGGGTACTTATAAAGCTCTAAGGGCTCACAGCCATACCTTCTCGTTTACTAATCGTATGTTATGTTTATCGAATTATTTATGTGTTAAATGTTTTATATTGAACTTTGATACCACACTGTGAATATTACGATACAACAAACAATCGTAACTAATATTATAAATGCGAATTTCAGTTTGAGTGTTTGTTTGTTACGCTTTAAATCCTTAATCTAGCATCATCGGTTGCCATGGTAATGTTTTGACAATAACACATTTTTGACATATATTGCCTAAGATTTGAAGTTATACGCGGATTCAACTTACAAACACTTCGTAACAAAACAAATGCATGCGAAGCCGCGGACAACACCTAGTATGTACAAAGAGTGAGCTCTCTGTTCTTAAATTCCAGAAAAATGTCTTATAATTTACCTTCATATTTTATATCTCAACGTACGAGACGTCCGTCCGTAATGAATGTGGGATTCAACAAACCTTCATAACACCGACTTATCTTCCACTTTGTAAATCCATTGCCAACCCGCATTCCGTATCATGAATGGAATCGTGAGATATTATTTGAGTATATATATACATATATATATATATATATATATATATATATATATATAGATCCTGGCACATCTCTCTCGCTTCCTCTACATTCGCATGCATGCTAGTCGGTTATGGGTGCTCCTTATTTATTTTTATTTATTTATTTATTTAAGACAAGCCAACAGCATACATATTTAAATACACAATATAAAAAAAGAATATAAACAGTAATTGTTCTAATATGTACGCCAATAAAAGGCAAGTGCAAATTACATTATGATGATGATTCTTAAAGCATGTGGTTTAACTAAATTTTTATAGTTTTTTAACTTAGAGCTTAACTTATTCAATAATGCATCCGGCTAATGTAACAACTTTGAAATGTTTTTTCTGAATACGTCCAATTCGTCACTAAATATATCGACGTCAGCGTTGTTGATGACGTTATACTCGTTACATATGCGGGTTAGAGGACTATTGCGACCAAGATTCGTTCTGGCAAACTTAATGTGAAAAATATTTTTGATTGGATATCTGGGGCTTGTCCGCGGGCAGATATGGAAATTTGGTTCAGGAGGTCACGACAGTTAACTACGCTACGTAGGATCTTAAACAACAGCACGAGGTCTGTTATCTGACGGCGACTCCGCAGGGAGTTCATTTTAAAATAGACTAATCTCGCATCGTATGTACATCGATGCGAGATCTCGTGGCAGCTGAACGCCAATTGTCTCGTAAACGTCCGTTGGATGCTTTCGATGCGCTGTGAGTGTATAGAATAAAATGGAATCCTTATATCGCGCTTTTTAGTAAGTCACTAATCCGATTGATATAAGTTCTCTTAGGGTGTCCCCTACTAACACTACTACTTTGTTTCGTTATTCTTCACCATATATATAAACTTACTAGTGACCCACCCCGTCTTACCCCGGGTACCACTAATTAAGTTTATTCGGTCGCTACCAAACACAGGAACACCCGCTGTGCCAATCTGAACAATCCCTGTAATTCATCGAAATCGGTCCAGCCGTTTCGGAGTCTATACGTCTATAGGGAACATACAAACCTCGCTTTTTCTTCATAAATAGTATCCTATGTTACTTCTAGTACCTCCAAGAATATGTGTACAAAGTTTCATGATGATCGGTTGCGTAGTTTTCGCGTGAAAGCGTAACAAACAAACTTACATTCACATTTATAATATTAGTAGGGATATACTCACATAACTGTAACATGAAGTACCGGTTAACTGTTAGTCATCATTCGGTTAGCTTTTAGTTTAGTTATGTCGAGTTAAACGACTTTAGGAAAATGGAACAGTGTAACATTTTCGTTTAATTTATTTAAAAAAAAATTATGGAATTAAATCATACAATTGAAACACCAGAGCGAGTTTGAATCAATATTTATTATGTGCAATAATTAATTACTCAGAAGACTTACTGACTCCAATTTTGATAGCCATCTTTACTACGGAGAATAAAATAAATTAAAAAACAAAGTGACACATGCACGTGCGTTGCTCGTGACGGCGCTCGAGAGAGAAAGAAAAATGAATACAATGGCGGCGGCTTGCGTAGTGATGTGGCTTGCTCACTAGGGATGGGCAACGACCGGTACATTAAGTGTTGCATAATTTATATAATTGTATATTAATTATTAATAATAAAAAAAAATTGAAAAGAAAGCTTGCCGAATAATTCAATCGGTCTTCTTTAAACAGCGCAAGTGTTTGCCCAAACTTTTTATTGCATTGACATTGTTAATAACTCGTTCAACTTCCTTGTCTCCCGCATTCCTCGACTTAGACAGAATGAAACTTGTATTGACGCCGTGCTCACAGAGATGCCAGAGCACCAAATTCTCACTTAGATACGTGTAAACTCTTCCTTCTTCGTTCTCTTCCCTCCAGATCAAGGATTTTGGATCTTTTGAAAACATTTTTCCTTCAGAGGCGCCAGAAAGTACACCATAACTATTGTTACGATTATCTCGTACGTACACTGGGTTCACTAACTCCGTTTCCATGTTTAGAATTTTGAACAGATATTTGTAAAACATGACTTGGCCCTTATTCAGTTTACTGAATATTTGTTTTCTGCAGAGTGTAGATTGTGGCATTCCAATCCTTGTGCCAACTTCATAAATTTCATACCAAGTACCAACTAAGAAATCATTGCTCAACGATTTGTTATTGGCGGTTATACACGATTTATCTTCTACACTTAAACACGACGCGTTAGTTGATAAAGAAATAAAAACGAGTGTCCAAATTAAATGCGGCATGTTTATTGTTGTCGTGGAGATGTACTGAATTATAAAGGAGCATTTCGTATGGAGATTGTCTTGAAACAAAGATAACAAATGAAGTTATCACGTGACGTCAACATTTATCAACAAGCAAGCTTGCGACAAAACAATTAATTTTATTTATGTTCTAAATGAAAAGGCGATCAAAATCGTCACAATTTATTGAACAATTTATTTTATTTCAAGCATTGTTGTTTATGTTTGTTTACATAATCGTTGACTTAGAAATCAACTAACCTAAAACTTGAATTTCATTTATAAGCTAGTGACCCGCCCCGGCTTCGCCGGTACCATCAATTATGTTGATCCGATCGCTACCAAACACAGGAACACCCGCTGTGCGAATCTGGACAATCCCTGTATTTAATCGAAATCGGTCCAGCCGTTTCAGAGTCTATAGGTCTATAGGGAACATACATACTTCGCTTTTTATATTTTTTTTTCCTTAAAAGTATTCAATGTTACATCTAATACCTCCAAGAATACGTGTACAAAGTTTCATGATGATCGGTTGGGTAGTTTTCGCGTGAAAGCGTAACAAACAAACTTACATTCACATTTATAATATTATAGATAGATAGATAGATAAAAGCCTATTCTCAGAGCTACCGAATGTGTATGCAAAATTTCATTGAACTCGGTTTTTCGTAGGAGTATTGCGACTAACCCTGTGACTGGAGAATTTTATATATATAGATATATATTTAATCAAAAATTATATCTTAAAAACAATTATTCGTCCAATTTATATTCTAATTATAAACGAAGTTCGGAACAAGGACATTGAGAAGGCTACGGAACGAGAGGGTTTATTGGGGATGATACAATTAAAGCAGATATCGTAGAACCGAAAGTAATTGAAATACAAGCTAATTAACGTAAACAAGCCACGATACTACAGCACCGAGCAGATTTAGTTGACTTTAAAAGCCAATATATGCATCGGATTTCGATTGTCTTATTTCGTTGCCTTTAAATTTATGTTTACAATTTAAATTTAATATAAACATACCTTTAGATATTTCAAGTTTGGAGTGGTGGAATGCAGAGGGCGAATGGCGGTTATCATTTCAAAAGATGTCAAAAAGAAACCTTAGCCCGGACTATCTCAGCATTTGATATTTCAAGTTAGGAGACATATTGTATATTGTGCTCGGTGGCTACAATGACTCATTGTGGTTGTCTGTCTGTACGGCCTCGGACGGATTGATAAGAAAAAATATTACTCACGCATAATAATAAAGACTGTGTTTTGTTTGCGACTGGAAAACAAAACAATAAATTATTATTTATTTACATACTTAATTTAATGACGAACAAGCAAACGCCCGATTATAATATAAAGTCTTTTTATTTAAAGTTTAGTCTCAATAGGTACAGGTTATTTTTAATAAATCTGTTACAGGCTCTTATCAGTATTACACCAGAAAAAAATACAATTGATGCCTTTTGAAGTTATCCTCCCTTTTTTATATATGTATGTATATTTAACATTTTAGCTATGATATTGAGTAGACGTTTAAAACAGTTGCTACTTCTGTAGTATAGAACAGACACAATACAATTTTACCGCAATATAATTAAAGTAAAAACGTTTAAGTGGTGGATTTAATTATAGGTAACATGAAGCTAGCTCTGTAAGACTTAATTACTGGTTCAAGAATAAAATTGAAACAGCAAATTTTCCTGAAAGAATTCATTACATCGATTGCCGCACGCCGCGCCACAGGCGCTGTATACGGAAGCATTAATTATTCTTCGTAGATCGCTTACAATAATACGCCAACCTTAATTAATATCAGTATAAATACATGGTTTGAACAATTTTAATATTGATGAATACTAAATAATTCATCCAATAGTTAACAGTGGTAGAGCCCGCAAAAACAACTTCTGTTGTCTTCAGTTAGTTTGGTTGCTCTATGTAATGAATTATAATACAAAAAGTTATACTTAACCGTCGATATGACCCTGTTCTAACCTTTATAATGAAACTAGATGTAGATGTGAGGATACACTTGAGGCCATAATTACTAGACCCTCGCGCTCAGTAACGTAATTTGTCACTCTAATTAAAACAATTCGGTACCAGAGCCCTCTGACGAGTATGTCTCGCTTAATCTCGTTAAGCAGGTGGTAAAGCTAAGTGGTACAGCCTTTTTCCACTTAGTAAAGGGTTTAGAAATTTATTATTTAAGCATTTTGAGTAATTTTAACAGAAAACCATATTTACACATAGAATATTTAATATGAAACAGATTTAATTGAAATAATTAAACAGGAACTGTAATACGAATGGAAGATTTACCGTGGTACAGCGTCAAGGTCAAGTAGGGGATGAAAGTTTCTATGGAGAAATATTTGTCCTGTCACCTATCAGATATATATTAATCATATTAAATAGTGCTCACCAATATTGGATATTTGTCGAATAAAATTAAATTGTATGGCGTATTGTATTATACTGCGGGTCTCAGCTTGTTTAACATAAAAATAGACCTTGTTTTTAAAAGTTACACCCAGCACCGTATTGTTACACACGAAATACGTATGAAAATAACGTGTTGGAATTTCTAAGCAAAATATCGGATCACTCACGATTGAAATTTCAATATTCATGGACTTTATGATACAAATATTTGGTCGGCGGCGATTGAATCTCCCGGCTCAACGGGGCGCGGAATTGAAATCGAATTTGGCCGGAGCCTTGCCGCGCGCGTTGTCCTGGCCAGATCGGACGACGCACTTATTTCCAATCTAAGATATAACCTATCAATGAACTGTTTGTTTTATTAATACGAGAAAATTAAGCACTTATACAGTTTACATTACATTTATTTCTTAAATACATTAAGTACTAGTGACCCGCGCCGGCTTCGCCCGGGTACCATTAATTATGCTGATCCGATCGCTACCAAACACAGGAATGTGGCAATCTGGGCAATCCCTGTAAATTTCATCGAAATCGATCCAGCCGTTTCGGAGTTTATAGGTCTATAGGGAACATATATACTTCGCTTTTTATATACTATTTTTTCTTCATAAAAAGTATCCTATGTTACTTCTAATACCTCCAAGAATATGTGTACAAAGTTTCATGATAATCGGTTGAGTAGTTTTCGCAGTAAAGCGTAACAAACAAACTTACATTCACATTTACAATATTAGTAGGGATTGTCTATCAGCAATGCTATTTTAGTTCAGATAAATGGTTTATGTGTGGCTTATGCCCATTTCAGTGCTTTTTCTAGGTTTTTTTAAAAAAAATATTGTAGAATGTGGTAAACGAACAAGCAGTTCACCTAATATCAAGTGACCGATACCCGCAGACACAAGTCCTCATCCCCTCCTCTTCCATTGCTAATAAGAAAAAAAAGAAGAGAATTAGAATCAGGCCTCGGGCCGAATAAGACGAAACGCAGAATACTCTACTTCACGCCTGTCTTCTGTCAGATCGTGGTATGCCACCGGTCGAGCCGGCCCTGCAGTGCAACAGATGTTGTGGGCTCTACCACTGTTAACATTACATAATAAGTACTTTTATCATACTTTGATCTTTACTTAGTAACTTATTGGAATCCAGCAACGTTTATTTGCTTATAACTTTATATTGTGCACATTTCAATAGATTTAATGTAATATTGATGCGTTAGTGGGGACCAGTGATAGCAGGAAATTGCTGCGGCTCGTAATTTCATTACATGCGGTTCGGAGTTGATGCTCGTACGTCACGAGGCTGAAACCGGCCACGCGGTTACAATGACATTGTTATAATGTTAGTTATGTATTTAATCTTTTTCATCCGGCTAGTTCACTATATATTACTGCTTTAAATATATTTTCTAAATATAGTCTTAAATAGAATTAAAATTTTATATGTTTTCCGTTTAATTTCAAAGATTGTCGATGTCAGGTTTTTATTGTTATACATTAATCCTTTGGTTATTATCTCATAGTATATTGTTATTTTTTTATAGTAGTACTAGGCAAAGGAGCAAGCGGCTCAGCCGATGTCAAGTGATCGCTACCCATAGACATCTGCAACTAACTAATGAGCTGCAGATGCGTTGCCCACCTTTAATGGACAGAGGGGACAAACAGAAAATGGTTATTTCCAATTCCTATAGATCTCCTCCACCGTCAAGTTTTTTTCCTCTTCCCATCCTTTCCTTACAAGAAAAGGGTGGGAGAGAACTAGAATTAGACCTCCGGCATGAGGTCTGTTAAATATTCAAGTGTGTATTTAATCATATGTTCAATATCGAACCTAAAATACCTATTTAAAGTAGGTGCCGGCAGAGCTACCTTACTACTTGTAGGTACAAAAAACACCGATACGAGGATGATCATGTGAAATGTTTTCTATCAGCCATAGAGCCTCGTAAATGGTGAAGTCGAACTTTGTATCACAAAATAATTATATCAATCAGTATGTTTTTCGAATTCTCATTTCTGTATTTGACTATAAATTAAAAATAATTACAGAAGATATTAGAGGTTTGCTTAGATACGTAACTAAAGTTTAAATTAAGTTATAGATAGTGTTTGTTGACCTAAAATATTTTTTTTGTGACTGACTTGTCACTGTTAGCCTGGAGGAGTTTTTTACAGATTTACCGGGCTCGAGGCGGCAGAGCGCAGAGGGCGCCTAGCCTAAGCCTCTTTAAGAGTAACTAAGCTCGAGGGCTCCCTCCGTAGGGGGAGCCTCGGCTCAGGTCGTTACTTTATTAGTATTACCGGATTGGAAAGGTCGACCCAAAATCTTAGCTTTTTTATTACTTGTAGACAGGTACACTAGTTATGAACTAGTTCTGTCACTCAGTTGATTTGGTTTAACTCATTGCGATTTAACTCACCTGCAAGTTGATTTTATGTTTTTTATATTTTTTGATTGTGATGAAGTGGCAACACACACACACGCGGAAGCCACGTTGATAAGATAATTGGATGAAACACACACCACTTAACAACCACATCCCCGAGGAACAAACTCATGTATTTTCCTGCAACACTTTCCCTCGGGAGCTTCGCGCACTTTTCCTGTGTTATTTAATCTGCTACCGCGATTTATAGATTGTTGAATTAATATTTGTTAATTTTATACAAAATAGCTTACGAGTATTTTATTTGAATATAATATTTAAACAGATATTGTACTCATTACTTTTTAAACTTGTCACAGGGCTATTATATTCCCTGTAATTCCACTTGTACTTACATTTATAATGCGGAAGGGACTCTTAAAATTTAGTTTTTAAAAGTGGTAGAGCCAGGATAGACAGGAAAAAGGATATATATTACTTTTCCCCGTCAACCCCCTCCCCGTACAATCCTCTTCCCATTCCCATTCTCAAATTAGGCCCCCGGCACCTTGCAGACTACTCCGACTTCACACCTGTATGGACCTCACGGTAGCTGGTCCATTCGTGCGACAGAGGTTGATAGTAAAACATGCCTCATGCCTCATGCACGTCACTTGTGTTACTGTATTACTATAAAACACACACACACACACAGGCAGTCGTAAGGACTGCCGACAGAAGTGAAACCTTAAACTGTCGGGACAGTAGTTCCGAAATAAATAAATGAATAACAGACAAAAATTAAGAGAACGTGTTGCTGACGCATGTAGCATGTTGTTCGCGCCAACTGACAAGATTTTCCCCTTAAATATCGTCGAACGCGGCTTAAGAAGTTTTCACTTCAATAGTTCTCCTTTCCATCAAGTATGAACTAGACAAGAATTTTCTAAACTCATTAAAAGAATGTAAATATATGAAACTATGACAGTAACATGTCGTGCGAGGGTGTGGACTGTGACAGTAACATGCTGCGCTATGGTTCGGACTATGACAGTGACATGCCGCGCTGTAGACTATGACAGTGACATGCCGCGCGATGGTGTGGACTGACAGTGACATGTCGTGCGATGGTGTGGACTATGACAGTGACATGTTTTGCGATGGTGTGGACTATGACAGTGACATGTCGTGCGATGGTGTGGACTATGACAGTGACATGTCGTGCGATGGTGTGGACTATGACAGTGAAATGTTTTGCGATGGTGTGGACTATGACAGTGACATGTCGTGCGATGGTGTGGACTATGACAGTGAAATGTTTTGCGATGGTGTGGACTATGACAGTGAAATGTCGTGCGATGGTGTGGACTATGACAGTGACATGTTTTGCGATGGTGTGGACTATGACAGTGACATGTCGTGCGATGGTGTGGACTATGACAGTGACATGTTTTGCGATGGTGTGGACTATGACAGTGAAATGTCGTGCGATGGTGTGGACTATGACAGTGACATGTTTTGCGATGGTGTGGACTATGACAGTGACATGTCGTGCGATGGTGTGGACTATGACAGTGACATGTCGTGCGATGGTGTGGACTATGACAGTGACATGTTTTGCGATGGTGTGGACTATGAC
The DNA here is from genome assembly GCA_029849275.1 of Papilio elwesi. Classification (NCBI taxonomy): domain Eukaryota; kingdom Metazoa; phylum Arthropoda; class Insecta; order Lepidoptera; family Papilionidae; genus Papilio; species Papilio elwesi. Next base: position 11,478,376 of record CM056697.1, read on the forward strand.
AGTGACATGTCGTGCGATGATGTAGACTATGACAGTGACATGTCGCGCGATGGTGTGGACTATGACAGTGACATGTCGTGCGATGGTGTGGACTATGACAGTGACATGTCGTGCGATGGTGTGGACTATGACAGTGACATGTTTTGCGATGGTGTGGACTATGACAGTGAAATGTCGTGCGATGGTGTGGACTATGACAGTGACATGTTTTGCGATGGTGTGGACTATGACAGTGACATGTCGTGCGATGGTGTGGACTATGACAGTGACATGTCGTGCGATGGTGTGGACTATGACAGTGACATGTTTTGCGATGGTGTGGACTATGACAGTGACATGTCGTGCGATGATGTAGACTATGACAGTGACGTGTCGCGCGATGGTGTGGACTATGACAGTGACATGTCGTGCGATGGTGTGGACTATGACAGTGACATGTCGTGCGATGGTGTAGACTATGACAGTGACATGTCGCGTGATGGTGTAGACTATGGCAGTGACATGTCGTGCGATGGTGTGGACTATGACAGTGACATGTCGTGCGATGGTGTGGACTATGACAGTGACATGTCGTGCGATGGTGTAGACTATGACAGTAACATGCCGCGTGATGGTGTAGACTATGGCAGTGACATGTCGCGCGATGGTGTGGACTATGAAAGTGACATGTCGTGCGATGGTGTGGACTATGACAGTGACATGTCGTGCGATGGTGTAGACTATGACAGTGACATGTCGTGCGTTGGTGTGGACTATGACAGTGAGATGTCGTGCGATGGTGTGGACTATGACAGTGACATGTCGTGCGATAGTGTAGACTATGACAGTGACATGTTGTGCGATGGTGTAGACTATAACAGTGACATGTCGTGCGATATTGTAGACTATGACAGTAACATGCCGCGTGATGGTGTAGACTATGACAGTGACATGTCGTGCGATGATGTACACTATGACAGTGACATGTCGTGCGATGGTGTAGACTATGACAGTGACATGTCGTGCGATGGTGTAGACTATGACAGTGACATGTCGTGCGATGGTGTAGACTATGACAGTGACATGCCGCGTTATAGACTATGACAGTGAGATGTCGTGCGATGGTGTAGACTATGACAGTGACATGCCGCGCGATGGTTTGGACAAATGACGAACGATATACATATACAGGAAAATTCAATAAAAGCTACGCGCGGGCCGCCGAAGGAAATTCAATGCGAACAATACACGCCGTCAATCAAACTGCTCTGTTATTCGTCAACTATTCAACCCAATTTATTCAGTCAGTTCCCGTCAAACGGAGTCATATTAAATAGGAGAGAGATTTATAGGAAAATATATCTGCCCGGCTTCGCCCGGGTACCACTAATTATGTTGATCCGATCGCTACCAAACACAGGAACACCTGCTGTGCCAATCTGGGCAATCTCTGTAAATTTCATCGAAATCGGTCCAGCCGTTCCGGAGTCTGAAGGGAACATACATACTTCGCTTTTTATACCCTATTTTTTTCATAAAAAGTATTCTATTATATTTCTAATGCGTCCATGTGTACAAAGTTTCATGATGATCGGCTGAGTAATTTTCGCGTGAAAGCGTAACAAACAAACTTACATTCACATTTATAATATTAGTAGTAGGGATATAACATATAAATAATTTTACAAAAGAAGATATAATAATGAACTTACGAAACGTTTTACGTATTACTTAAATTGTTGATAACAGAGTGATGGTTGGAGTGACCCACGGGATGGTGAACGGGACAGAGACGTCAATTATAGCGATGTGAAGATTACATCAAACTAAAGCTTGCTAGGAATGTTCACGGAAAGCGAAGGAAGCCTTATACATGGAGATCTTTGGAGGAGACCTGTGTCAAAGGACAAGACGTTCTGGTCCGGGTCTAGAGCTTTTCTAGACCCGGACCGAAAGGTCACTGTTTGCCTTGAGGAGGCATTTAAAGCTACACCGGGCACGAGGCGGCAGGCCTATATATAGCCTAAGCTTCTTTAAGAGTAACTAACCTCGAGGGCTCCCTCTGTAGAGGGAACCTCGGCTCGGGCCGTTATAAAGTAACGTTATTATTATTACCGGATTGGGAGGCCGCCGAGCTCTTAGGTCGCTTCGGTGGACGCTCCATGAGATGACTCGGCTCAAGGGCCCCCAGAGGGGACCTCGGCTTGGGCTGTCAATCATTACGCGTTTAGCATTCCGATTCGAGGGCGCCCGAGGGGGCCGAGCCTCGGCTCGATCGGTAGCTTTTATAGGATTACGTCCCTTCGACTGGCGAGCACTGCCTTCTATACTGTTTTTGTGGTGGGTAGGCTGATGACGTCACGCCCGTTGCATATGTTGTTTACAAAAAATGACGGCGGCGCCGTCGTATATATTAATAAGGTTATGTAACTTTAAGAAAGTTTAATTTATCAAACGGCAATAAAGGCTTATCCAATTTATTACATATTTCTTATCCTATCATACCTAAGTGGTGTAGGCATTGTGATTTATTATAGTCAACAATCAATAATTAATATTAATAAATATCTATTTCGTGGTAAACTCGTGGAATAAGTTGACGCAAACATAATACCGTGCCAACAAAGAAAGAACAATAGAGCGAATTATTAAATATTCTATTATTAGCAAGGTGAAGAACAAAGAGCGAGCGAACAAGAGAGTGAATTTATTTTATACATCGTAATAGACAGGATTTTAGAATACAAGGAACAAGAAAAAAAAACCCTTGTATCTTAACAATAGAATTAAAAATTGAATACAAGAAGAATAAATGAAAAAAAGTTCGTCGAACTGTTCCAAATTCAAGCAATATCGATCACACTTTTCGTAACGGTCTTGGCGCGTATCAGCTCACTGCCCAAGTCAAGCGTGCCTGAAGAAGTTTCCACTTCAATATGTTTCCTTCAGTGTGGCTATCACAATAAACGTTGGTAACGGGATGCGGTCTACTCGTAACACTAGCTTCAAAACACCCATTTTTTTAGAGAGAAGACCTTCTCAAATTGATTTTTTCACACTGTAAAAGTATCAGTTCTCTGATCCTACGACATATTTTTAAAGGTGAATCTCTAAAATAAAGGTGGGCATAGTAAGCTGCCTCACCATTGAAGTGATCACTTGAGAATGTGTAGTGTTGCGAGTGCCCTCTACACAGGCTCGGAAGGAATCCACTCGGCGATCGGCGGCGCTGCTCGTAGCGGCTCGGCTGCCTTAAACAAAGGAAATATCAAACCTCATTGTGAATATCTTGCATAAGGTTGTGTAAAATGAAAGTGTTAAATTTTTCTTCATAAAAGTGAAACATAAAGCTGTGATTTTTTAGGGCGTAGGCCTTCGCCATTAATCGCCACAATCCAAATCACAATAATCCAAAATTCCTTTCCTTCCTTACATTTGGTTTGCTAGGGATTTAAAATGAAATCGTATATTTCATATGGTGAGTTTTACCAATTATTTTAGAACAAACTGTCCAGTTAGGTTGGACCAACTTCTAGACGCCTCCGTTCGGGGTGCTCCGATATTTTGTCCTTTATGCAGAAGCTCGGCAATTTTATGTTGGTCGCATTGAATTCCATTTTTAAACATGTATCAAAAACATAAGATATAAAATGTAAAATTACGTGGAAATAAGAAACGAAAACGTGTGATTGTACATACATCTTATTCATAATTTCAATATTAATACCTTACAAAGGCTTTATGGCTACAATACTACTTATTTATTGATACCAATCAATCTATCACAAAGATAATATTTAAAATTTCCAATCCAGAACGAGTACGGTGAAAATATGACTTATTAATTGAAAGATATACTTTAAGGCTTAACATAGGCCCATAGAACTTTCACAAAAATTATGAAAGAAGTTGTGGCGTGCCTCAGGTATCGCGGATACTCTCCCATTCCATATCTCAACGATATACTATGCATTGGCTGTGCATTAAGATCAGTTATATAAAACACGTTACATAACTTACGAAGGAATCCAAACAAAACCAACCATTAATCAGGACTGCGAATTAATCCTTCACGTATTTAATTACTTATCGATTCTAGGAAATAACAGCACTCATTGAGTATTTTATAAGAGTTTTCTTGTGTTACTATTACTAACGTACGGAAGAGAACAAAAGGTTAATATTTGTTTGAGATTCATTTGCACCGGGGAAGAATTTACAGCGCGCAACAGAGCAATAGCTCTGTAAATAAAAAAAATAAAGTAACATTAAATGATTTCAACGAGAAGGCAAGTAAACAGCGCCTTTATGTTCCTAAACTGAAATTACTAAAGTACATTAATTGTATGCGTTGAAATATTTGCAACTGGCAATAAAAAAGGATTTTCAAACAAAATCAACTGCTGTATTTAATAATTACCTAAATAAATGTAAAATTATTTTTTATATATTTTTACATTCATTTAGGTAATTATTAAATACAACAGTTGATTTTGTTTGAAAATCCTTTTTTATTATCATTTGCAAATATTTAATTCGTTGTATGAAGTAATATGGCTTATTAATATATGAAATTAAATCCAAAATACAAGAAAATAAGTAATAAAAATGTGCCATCGCTGCAAATTAATATTGTCTATTCATTTTAATCACACAGTGGATATAGTTTCAGATATTATTGGCATAAAATATTTAAAAATTTAAAACCCAGCAAAGAAACAACACAAGCTCGTCTCGGTGGAACACTTTGCCAAACTTTTTCACTTTAACTTTGCGACGTTCGCCTGTTACCACAAGTTGGTATAAACACATTGAGTTTTATACAGTGATGTATTGGTATTTATGCGTACAGTTTCTTTTGCGTACATATTTTTATCTGCATATTTCATTGATTTCGCAATAAAAAATATCTGTAAAATTTAGGATTTTGAAAATATCTGTATCAAAATCTGGTGAAGTTTGAGGAAGTATACAGAGTCGATCAACAAGCAGGTTGCAGGCAGGCAGGGCTTGGGAGAACTCTACGCCCAGTGATCGACTTTCATGGCTGAACGTTGAAGGAGTTTGCATTGTTAGTATGCTTTATTCTTCTTAGTGGGAATATGGTTGTAAAAAGACTTGTAAATGATAATGTTCGGGATGTTATAAAGCTTTAAACGTCAGCTATCAATCTTGTTTAACATAAAAAAGGATATTTATAGCTGTAATAGATATAAAAGTACAAAAGTCGATTTGCATAATTAGTCGGCCGTCACCGCTCCGCGCGGCGGCCGTGCTGGTGGGAGCTAATTGCGATTTATAACATCATTTGCAAACCACCCTTTGTGTCACGAGTTTTTGTTTCGCCTTCTAAATTATTTTATAGCGCTTATTATGCCTTTCAAAATACATAATGAGGTACGTAAATCAAAGTAGAAGAAAGAACAGTATATCTGTGTATACAAACTTAAATAATTAAGTTATATTGTTATTAAAATAAAATATAGTACTAGTTGGCAAACGAGCAAGCGGCTCACCCGATGTCAAGTGATCGCTACCCATAGACATCTGCAACTAACTAATGACTTGCAGATGCATTAATGAATAAACAGAAAATGGTTATCTCCCTTTTCTATTCAACCCCTCCACCGTCAAGTCCTCTTCCTTTCCTTTTCTTATTACCTAACTCTTCAGACGAAACGCATACTCCTACTTGTCTCATGTCTTCTGTTAGGTCGTGGTTGACCGGTCGAGCCGACCCATTCGTGCAACAGATGTTATTGTTGCGGGCTTTACCACGGAATCAAAAAAATGACAAACTGATGTATCAACGCAAAGGCCAAACTACTGGGCGTATAGACTTGAAATTTTGCCCAGGGATTTCTGTTATTACGTAGGCGAGCGTCAAGAAAGGAGCTTTCTTAATTCATCCCCTGAAGGTCTGAATTAGGGGATGAACGGGAGAAATATTAGAAATCCAATGTAAGTTGACTTCATATCTATATAATCCATCTTATTAAATAGGATTCAGCTTGGGCTGGACATTTGTCGGTTAAATTAAATTGCACGTCGCGTGAGGACGTGGGGCGTATACATTTTCCTTTTTTTTCATCGTTCAGGATTCAAGGCCATCGGTTTCCCTTGTCATGCTATCTAATCTCGTCTCAGATATATTTATCATCTTGACAATGATACTGATACTAATAATGGTTAATATTATAAATGTGAATGTAAGTTTGTTTGTTACGCTTTCATGTGAAAACTACTCAACCCATCATCATGAAACTTTGTACATATATTCTTGGAGGTATTAGAAGTAACATGTATGTTCCCTATAGACCTATAGACTGCGAAACGACAACTGATTTCGATGAAATTTACAGGGATTGTCCAGATTGGCACATTCCTGTGTTTGGTAGCGATCGGATCAACATAATTAGTGGTACCTGGGCGAAGCCGGGGTGGCTCGCTTGTAAAGTCATACAATCTCTAGGTGTTTGGGTAATTAAATGAGCGCGGCACGAATATATAAGGAAACTTGGTGAAAGCTATAATTTTAATGAAGCGAGTCTTGAGAGAGGCAAGTTTTAATTGCGTCGCCATGTTGCTTAAAGGTTAGTGAACCCGACTATATGAAACACCAGCTGATGTATATGTTAAAAGCCAACTTTTGTATGTCACGTTAGATATTAAATAAGTGGTATAATAATTATGCTTTTGTTTTGTACATTTCAGCAACTTTGTGCAACGCGTGAAAAAAGAAAATGGTGATTAAGTGAAATTAAAAGCCCTTAAGGCCGCTTTTTAATAAAGTTGATGGATTAAGTTATTATCTCAAGTTTAATGTAATTCCGAAATCTTTAAATCTCGTTGTTTGGCCAAAGTTTTCCTTTCGTTTCCTTAAGTTTCGATGCATAACTGAGTAATAGACCCACAAGTAAAGGAATAATTTATATCAACAAAGTATTTACCATGGACAGAAGACGTTCAATTATAACATAGTAGTAATAAATCGGCCTGTTTTTAAATGTTACTACGGGGACACTGGCCTCCTCTCCGAGAGAGGGGAAGGCCACTAAATCCACCACGTTCCGTTTCCTCGTTTCATCAATTCCTCACGTTTTTGGAGCAGTGGTGATGAAATAAATTACACAAAGCAAAGCGTACAATCCAACGAACAATGGTTTTTTGATGACGCATGTGTCAACAATTACAATGACTGTGGTGTAGTTCAGGATATGTAACACGTCTTTCTGAAGTATGCCCGTAACGAATATTTTAAGTATTTTCTTTAGTTACTGTGAAATTGGCCAAATAAACACTATTATGGCCGCTTCGTCTTTAGACATGGCTAGGATAATGTTTAATAATAATAAATCAGGGTTTTCTAGAATGTTCCCGACAAAGCCCTTTTTCTTGGCTTAATAAAAAAAATTTCTTCTGTTCTAGCATAACATAAAGATACTTTATTTATTATTTACTTATTCATTTAAAACATATGGGGTACAGGCTTTGATTGCAAACGGCTATATTTTATGGAACTTCTTTAGTTCGTCTGAAACATTGGACCTCACACACTCCGTAAAAAGCTGAAGGTTAGGTTACTTGGTGGAAGATTGATATGCCCTTAGAACTAATCTCATGCTCATCCTCCTCGTATCACTTTCTTCTTGGATCCCGTTTGATTTACATAAAGCCTCGTTCCATACGTGTGCATGTTCTATTAATATCGGATTCTTTAGCTGTACATTGAGTATTAATTTTTTTATAACAATAAATAACAAATAACTCTGGTAGAGATCAAGATATCGATAGAATCTGATATAACTTTAGGAACTTGAAATGTCTTTGGCGGGATATATATCTAGAAGTAGCGGGACAGATTACAGTGCCCGTAAAGTGCAATTACGAAAGCCTCAGCGAAAGCACTCCGGGCGAGCTTTTCCGGTAAAAGTGCCTCGGTGCCTGCCAATCTTTCACCTATTCACTAAAAATCTAGACTTTCTTAAATATATTGCATAGTATCACGTAGCTTGTAATATTTTTATTTTATAAATTAAACTTTCTGAGTGATAAAGGTTCCGCTGTTTTTTTTTCAATTTTATGTAAAAGTGTTTCTGAATATTAAACTAAAAGCCCCGAAGTAACAAAATGCTCGTAGATAATTTGAAAATAAATTAGTGAAAGAGAGAGGAGAAATTAAATACATATGGAAGTAAGGAAAGTGAAATTGGAGCCAACACGTATGGAAACGTAATGAAATATTTAGCTTTAAGACTTTTAAGTACGCTATGTATAACTACTTAAATATTAGAGATGAACTAGAAAATAACCGAGACTATTCTACGATCGTAGTAGTCGGACTATGCTACGATCGTAGTAGTCGGACTATGCTACGATCGTAATAGTCGGACTATGCTACGATCGTAGTAGTCGGACTATGCTACGATCGTAGTAGTCGGTCTATGCTACGATCGTAATAGTCGGACTATGCTACGATCGTAGTAGTCGGACTATGCTACGATCGTAGTAGTCGGATATTGCCACGATCGTAATTGTCAGCCTTTGCTACGGTTGTAATAGTCGGACTTCTCTACGATCGTAGTCTTCGGATAATGCTTCAATCGTAATAGTCGGACTATGCTACGATCGTAGTAGTCGGACTATGCTACGATCGTAATAGTCAGCCTTTGCTACAATCGTAGTAGTCGGATATTGCCACGATCGTAATTGTCAGCCTTTGCTACGGTCGTAATAGTCGGACTTCTCTACGATCGTAGTGTTCGGACAATGCTACGATCGTAATAGTCAGCCTTTGCTACGATCGTAGTAGTCGGACAATGCTACGATCGTAATAGTCAGCCTTTGCTACGATCGTAGTAGTCGGACAATGCTACGATCGTAGTAGTCGGACTTGGCTACGATCATAATAGACGGGTTTTGCTACGATCGTAATAGTCAGGTCTACTACCTGACTATTACGATCGTATCATGAATAAAAGCTTAGAATTTTAATGGGTATATGTTAATAAATGTTCGAGCATCGCGAACTAATGTACCGGTAATGCTTCAACTTTGTCTACAGCTACATTCACCATTAACATCAATTGGTAATAATATATTCTCTCTGTTAGGTCATTTAGCATTAAGTTATTAAAAAATACAAATGAAATTATATAACTTATAAGTTTTTCAATATTTTTCCATCAATATTAGTCTGTCTGTATTAACCTTTGCATATAACTAACTATCTAATATTAATACAATTAATTTCTTTATTAGCAAACTAAAGATAATAAAATATGATTGCTTTTGTACAAGGTTTATATTTTATTAAAAACACGCCATCTATATTTAACAATATAAACTAGGTAACATAAACAGAGTACGTAATACAAAAGCATTCGCTAAGTGCAAGCGCATCAATGTACGTATATAAAATATAAAAGATGGCGCTGCATTGCGGAAAGTTTTGTAACGTACAGTAGCGACTGCTTTCTAGCCATCTAACCCTTTTCGATTTTGACGGTTTTTTACAATTTTCCTTTAAGTTTTGAATGATTTTTTTAAATTACATGTATAATGGTAAACTTACTTAATGTACATAAAATCACCTCAAAAATATTAAAAGAAACAGAATGAAACGACATACATACACGTGTCCGAGGTAAGGATATCACGTGTTGCTAGGTGACAGATCTGAAGTAGATAATAATATTAAAGTGTAGTAGAACTCTTATGGCTCATCTGAGATGTTCAGAAATCCAATCTCTTTCTCATCCTCTCATCTCCTCTACGCGAAACACCTCTGTACATAAAGCTACCAATTTGCAAGTTATTTTTAATTAGTCACGGTTATAATTAGCGGCATGTTCTAAGAAAACCGGCCAAGTGCGAGTCGCACTCGCGCACGAAGGGTTCCGTACCATTAGCTATAATTAGTTTTTTAGTATTTGTTAGTAGTAGTTAGTAGCGGCAATAGAAATACGTCATCTGTGAAAATTTCAAGCCTGGTGACAGACGGACAGACAGACGGAGGGACAGCGGAGTCTTAGTAATGGGGTTCCCGTTTTACACTTCGGCTACGGAACCCTAAAAACAGGCGAATCACTTGCTCCTTGTCCTCTTCCATAACATACACGTTACATAAAATACAATACACACTAGAGGAAGGCTCCCTTACCTGTATTCAATCATTATATCTGTAAGTGTACCACAAGCAAGAGTTCAAAATAGACGCCGGTACCTTTGTGCAGCTTTCGGCAATCCCAAGCATTGCAGCGGCGATACACAAAAAGGGTTAAAAAAACACATTTCAAAAGATTCCAGTATCGAGATGATTGATAACGTGTGATCAATCGCGAGATTGAAGCTTGCCGCGCGGCAAACGTCCCGCATGAAAGCCTCCTTTGCTGTTTATTCGCCCATATTAGCAAAGCGTGAAGATTTAATACTTAAAGCGGGTATTACCTGATACGTCGGTACTCGATATGCGTACGTTATTGCCTTTTAAAGATTATTTTAAATAGAAAAAGGTGGCAAACGAGTTAGAGATTGACCTTGAGTGCCCTTTACATCTTTATATTTATTTATATTATTATACTCTATATATTTAAATTATAAAAAAATATCTAATCACTATGTTTTCATCAAAGTGTTTTGATCCACAACAATGTATGTTGTACAAATCAGTAAATATTATAGATTGATGGTTTGTACTCAAATTAGTATCTGGTATCTTGTCATACAAAATTTAATAATTAAAGTAATTTATCGGAATAAGGTATATAGGGATTTCGTTACGTTAATCCTCATTTCGTGTGTACCTAAATAAGACAATGCAAGCCACTTAAACGAGGGGAATCATTCTAACAAAAGACTACGAAAAGAACCTGAAACTACCGCCTGAGCGTCTTTGTGACCAGACACCATTTTTTTTGTGACTGAATGGTCACTGTTTGCCTTGAGGAGGCATTTACAGCTACACCGGGCTCAAGGTGGCAGGGCGTAGAGGGCGCCTAGCCTATGCCTCTTTAAGAGTAACTTAGTTCGAGGGCTCCCTCCGTAGAGTCTCGGCTCGGGCCGTTACTTTAGAATTATAACCGGATCGGACCAGACACCAGCTTTGTATGTATACTATATAACTATATTCATACTTCTGGCCATTCACTGTTTTTGCCTTCAGTACGAAAGGAACACCATTATTAAAATTCCGAAGATATTGTCTAATCGGATGATATTCTTTGCGTGAGGTTGGACATGATCCTAGCTTAGACAAGTAAAACAAATTCAAGAAAGTGTCTACTTTATACTAAAGAACGAGTAGTTATATAACAGAAGAGGGATTTACAACGAATAAACGTTTAACTGACAAAGACTTCTTTGATATAAGGTACTTACGGCGTGTAAATAGGATTTTCCCATTTTCTTTATGTACGTGTTGCGTAATCGTTCTTTAACAAAGAACATAAATGTCTTAAGGTATATAATATCCAAAGTACAAGATTCTATTTTCAGTCGTCGCTCGACAACAGCTGCGCGTTCCCACTGCCCACCCGCTGCCGGCAATTTGACGCATCGCCAGCGCTCGTGCCGCGCTGTCTAGCTGTTGTCTCCTTTATATTATATCAATATATTTCGTGTAAGAAATTCCTTATTTGAAGGAAAATGTTTATACAGTAAGCGCTTGATGCTACTTATGCAGTGGAGAAGATTTGCAGGTGTCAAAAAGAAGAAGGGAGTGTTCCGTACTCCCTTCAGGTTTTGAGAAAGAGTTGAAGAGATATTTGACGGGCCGGTTGGCGTGGTTTGTAAGATACTTGCTTTTAACGCTGCCGGTCGTGGGTTCGATTCCCAGGACAAACATTTGTGTGCATAAACATGTCTGTTTGTTCTGAGTCTGGGTGTAATTATTTATTTAAGTATGTATTTACAAAAGAAATATAGTATATCAGTTACCTGGTTACCATAGCACAAGCTCTGCTTAGTTTGGGACCAGAGGGCTATGTGTGCATATGTCCTAGGATATTAACAAAAGGAAGTAATACAAATAAGCAATAGTGTTTGCCTATTAAAGAAAAGCGAGTAGGTAATAAAATGGAGAGGAGACGGAGTTGAGAAAGGCATGATTTTGACACCAGTATGTTGAGCTCTCAGCAGTCGACACAATTCCAGATGGAAGTAGCATGAATTAGATTGAAATGTTAGGAAAACTATTTATATAGATATACAAAACATATATAATTATTTGAAGGAGAAATTATGATATATCTACATATATACAAAATTCTTCTGTCACAGTGTTAGTCGCCATACTCCTCCGAAACGGCTTAACCGATTTCAATGAAATTTTGCATATACATTCGGTAGCTCTGAGAATAGGTTTATATCTATCTATAATATTATAAATGTGAATGTAAGTTTGTTTGTTACGCTTTCACGCGAAAACTACTCAACCGATCATCATGAAACTTTGTACACGTATCCTTGGAGGTACTAGAAGTAACATCGTACTTTTTATGAAAAAAAAATATATAAAAAGCGAAGTATGTATGTTCCCTATAGACCTATAGACTCCGAAACGGCTGGACCGATTTCGATGAAATTTGTAGGGATTGTCCAGATTGGCACATTCCTGTGTTTGGTAGCGATCGGATCAACATAATTATTGGTACCCGGGCGAAGTCGTGGCGGGTCACTAGTTTGCTTATAATTGTTGTAAGTCTACGTACGTCTAGAAGGTCTACGCGCTCTAATGATTCCTCATTCCTGGCTAAATAATTATATTACTAATAATTGAGGTTTTGTTTGTTTGTAACTAAAACACGAGCATACAGTATGAGACTGTATTAAGGCTTCTATCTTACGGGAAATATATATTCCTAAAGCCTCTTCAGAAGTATAATTATGTTTTGCTCCGTGATCAGACAAGGTTCCTTCGCCGGCTTTCTTTTGTTAGTGACAAATTCTTGTAAGCAAGCGTCATTTAAGTTATCAGCAGGTATATACTTGGTTGACATTTGATTCAGAAACATAGTTTTATCGTTTCTAAGAATCAAACAGCTAACTTAATTAATATCATGACGAAACAAAATCAATGTTGGAAAAGTAAGTGGCAGGTAGGGGAGTCCAAGGAAACCTTATATCGATCAGATTAGTGACATACAAAGGAAGGGCGATATAAGGAGTACCCGTAACCGACGAGCTTGTATGATGTATGGATGTCGAAGAAGCGAGAGGTGTGCCAGGATCGCGTCAAATGGAAATCTATAATCTCTGCCTATCCTTCTGTGTTATGGGCGTAAGCGTATATGTAAATTCATTTATTATTTAACACAATAAATATGTATTTAATTTAAGCGTTTTAAAATGGCTAGATATATTGATCCAACTTAAATAAGCCCATTCCAGCATCATTTGCTTAACGTTGCCTTATATGGTTAATCTTAAGTCGTTATCATGTTCAACACTCGTATTAAGTTATCCGTATCGAAGTGTTGAACATGTTCTTTAGTACAGTTTCAGTTGCCGTCTTCCATGGGGGACGACATTTATACAATTGGGAGGAGTCGACTAAGCCCCACCCATAGGGAAGGGCTGCCAGATGCGCACGAGTTAGTAATGGCGCGATTGTCGTTAGGTAAAAATATTCATTTAGTTGCCATGACAGGAAACACTAGAAGCAGTAGAATTAGATAATTAAATCAGTACTCTAGAAGTATTCTCGGCGTCACTCCGAAAGAATTAGAAATAGCGCGATAAAGTGTGGCTTGATTGAATATGTGACTGTATTAAGTATAACTCAAAAACTTCCAGTCAGGTTTGGACTAAAAAAAATGGGAACAATTGGGAAGCACTAGCTCTCGAACAAAGAAAGAATTATCAAAATCGGTTCACCAGGAGCGGAGCTATGAGGTGATATACATAAAAAAACACGCATCGAATTGACAACCTCCTCCTTTTTGAAGTCGGTTTAATAGGAAAGGAAATGGAAGGAGAGAGGGAGGCGTGTTAGATCTAAACCTTCTAGAAGCATTTAGCAGCTCTGGTGCTGCCATCATGCGAGAGTTAGTTCTGAACTTCCAATCAGTTAGTCATTACAAATATCATTATGTTCTGGAAGCGACAACTTATTTTATTTTACGATTACCGTAATAACGAGCTACGAGTTACGGCACTTACACACGCCACCAATGCGTTAATAGTCTCAGTGTTTTCGCTTTTATTTAAACGTTCAGTATAACACGGGAATGTACAGGGTCGAATACACCCCTCATCGGGCAACTCAAGTTACATATTCACCGCCTCTTGCGACACGAATTCAAAGAGCTTCCGATTACATATTGTCGACTAATCGCCACTTTATAAAGCTTTATTAGATTATAATATTTCTAGCTTATTATCGCTTATACGTTTGACAAAATTATTACAAGACCTCTCCTTAAATGTTGGTAATACAACCGTAATAGAGGGACGATGTCAAGTGATCGCTACCCATAGATATCTGCAACTAACTAATGAGTTGCAGATGCGTTGCCCACCTTTGATGGACAGAGGAGGGGACAAACAGAAAGTGGTTATTTCCAATTCCTATACATCCCCTCCACCGTCAAGTTCTCTTCCCCATCCCATCAAACACCAAAATAGGTTTGCGTGAAGAACAGTGAGGGATTCTTAGCGATTTTAAAATTAAACGTGCTGCATAAGTATTGGATTGAGTTATACATACTGTAATTTTGTTTTTATGTTCCAGAGAATTTAAATTCAATTCCGAGTTTGCTTGACATCCGCACGCATCACGCTGCTCTGCCGGCTCATTAGGTGTCATCTTGTCACGCTCCTCGCGTGTTATCCATTCTTGTATCATTACAATGAATCTTACGGCAAATAAAGTCCCTCGCCCCGCCCACCTCAGCTATAAATAACCTTTGCCATTTATAAGACAAATTATGGACAAAAAGCAGTGAAAAGAATCCCTTGGAGTGTTATTGTGCGCGCTCATTGTTACCTACAGATGTTCGCTTTGGGACAAAATCAATACACGTTAAGAGTTCCGTGTTTTGTGGCCATTTAGTGAATAATCGAAAATATAAATGCCTACTGGTAACTTAGCATGCACTATATTCTTTTCTTGTGTTTATGTACAAATCTGTATATGTGTAACATGAAATAAAAACGAGGACTCGACTATCACAACACGAGAATCCACGACGGTACTTAAGAGAAAATGTTTACTTAAGCCTTTTTCTGATAGAATCTAAGTTCTATCGCTTTGCAATAAGTAATCCAGAGAATATTGCCAAACTTTAGATTTTTTTATGGAAAAATGTGACAAACGAGCAAGCGGTTCGTCTGATCTTAAGTGACCGTTACCCTTAGACATCCTCAACAAGCAAATATGTTGCAGATGTGTTGTATACCATGGACAGTGAAGGGGATAGACAGTAAAATCATATTTCCTTTGCATATCCATTACCTCCCCGAATCATCATCCCCT
Organism: Papilio elwesi; assembly: GCA_029849275.1. NCBI lineage: Eukaryota > Metazoa > Arthropoda > Insecta > Lepidoptera > Papilionidae > Papilio > Papilio elwesi. The sequence continues at coordinate 11,493,830 of CM056697.1, forward strand.
TCACTTCCTACTCTTAGTATGAAAGGATGGGAAAAATACTCAAATTGGCTAGCACCTCACTCATGAAACGAAACACAGAATACTTCTACTTGACACCTATCTTCTGTGAGGTCGTGGTATTTCACCAGTCGTCCTGCCCATTGCGACAGATGTTTAAAGTTATCTAAATGAATAGAATCATTTGGTATGTTAATTATTTAATAACAAAATGTGAAAATCTAGTCGTAAGAAAATATCTGCATCGGTTCACACGAGCCGGACACCATTATGTCGAGTTCATTCATGCACTTTACGTTCATTCATCGTTTCCACATTATCCTTGAGAAATAGTAACGCATTCTTAAAATCCAATGGAGCTATTGTAGGGAATGAGTCGCTTGTCTGTGGTGTAACTCGACTTGTATAATTTATAGCACCCTTAGATATTTTAAAGAATGAAAGTTGTAGTTTTTTTTGAAGTGGTAGCGCTATATGTAGGCCGAAGGCGTGGTGGTCGATAAGTTAGTAACTTACCATGAACATGATAGAAAAATGGGGTGACTTTAAAGTATGTATCGTTTTTGATTTAGTAGTGTTTCCGGAGGAGCAAATTCTCTTCCCTACTGTCATATGTACCGCTTTTAGGCTTACTTGCATTGTACGCCACAATTTTATAAATTTAATTAAATTACTATTTGAGGCTTTATTGAATTAAATATGTAGTCAATTAGAATCTAAATTTATTTAAATAGGAACATAATGTTTTAATAAACTTATTTGACGCTTTATTAACATACAACCATATGCCATCGAATTAATTTCCTTTTGTTTTTATTAATTTACTGAATGACTCCATAAAGCATTTGCCTTTATAAGAAAAGCATAATGATTCTGAATGAAAGGATTTGCAAGCTGTCATCTTATTACACTGAATTGCGAAGTATTTCATGCTTGCGTCGATTTACGCCGCGGAGTCAAACTGCTTTGTGCTCCAAAACTTGCTACTTACATTGTATGGAATGTTTGGTGAATAGAATGACATTTGCTATGGTCCATCAATTTGTGAACCTTTTTCATTTAGTGAATTACATTTTTTTTTATTTAACGGCGATTTTGTACAATGACATGGTTAATTACAGTGCTATCGCGCCGTGTATTCCTATCATAAGCTAGATTCTAGGCTATTATATTCTGGCTAGTACCTATATTCGATAATATAGTTCAGTATATAAATAAATATGCACTAACGCCCGTAACTCACAGGGGTAGGCAGAGATAGCTGATCCATTACGCGCGATCCTGGCACACCTCTCTTGCTTCTTCTACGTCAATACATCTTCGCATACAATCTAGTCGGTTACGTGTACTCCTTATATCGCTCTTCTTTAGTATGTTACTAATCTGGTCGATATAATTTCTCCTAGGGTGTCCCCTACCAACACTGCCACTCACTGCCGCAACATAAATCTGTTTCGTCACTCTCTCTTCATCCATCCTTTCAACATGCCCGAACTGAAGCATACCTTTCTCAATTCTAGTCACAACGTCCACTTTTAAGCCACACTTTTCCCTTATAACGCTATTTTTAATCTGATTATTCAACGTCACGTATAACAAACTTCAGGATCCCATCTTCAGTGTATGCAGCAATAAATATAGCTGCCGTGATACATAGACGTCGTAGAGAGCTCCACGAATACAGGAGCTGTACAACGTTGACGTACATGATAAGGAGAACAAGGTATTATAAACCTAATATAGATGGGATTAGAATATTATACACCTCACAAACGAGCAAACGGTTCAACCAACATGTTATACCTACTATTTAGTGCCTGGCTTCTTAAGACATAGTTTTGTCTAATCAATAGATACAGCTTTATGCCACATTTGTCGAGAATAATGTTGTATCGACACATAAACACGTATGACCTTCGGAAAGGTTATAATAAAGGTCTGAATGATATTGTACAACATTTACATTTATAATTGGTATCGTCTACACAATTACATAAAGAAATGATTCTTTTAATGCGCTAATTAAATGAATGAGGCGGCGTTTCGAATCGCGCCTCGCGAATGTATACGCAAAGCTATTCATGAATGGAATAATGAAAACAAATTAAATGTTTAATTCTACCGGTGTGTCACTGCTTCCATTCGTCACGCAACCTCGGGGTGCAGATTAACAGTCGTATATTTGCATTCGAATAATACTACAGCTTATCTTAACTCAGTGGCAATAGAAACTATATTTCTTTACCGATACTATTTAGAATCGAATTTGTAAATTTGCTATTTAATTCGAGGGTTTAATACAGCCGCGGTACAAAATAATGTCACAAATTGTTCGGGGATTTGTTAACAAGTAACCGCTCTTTCGTTTATTTTTATGCGGCTTACTTTTGTAGAATAGTTGTGCAAAATAACGATGTAAATTCTAAATCGATGTAACTAAAAATGACCTGTAACGTGATAGATATTTGGTTGATTTTAGATTGAATTTTGGAACACAAAATAAAATGTGTAAGCGCGGGAGCATATGTGCGGTGCTCAGGAAATAATCAGGAACATTGAGGACACTTGTGCTATTTAAATAATTCATTACGGTCGCGAGTGTACGTGACATTTGTAATGTTGTTAAGTAATTGATTTTTCAACGAAGTGTTGTTATTAGTATAACTACATTTTATACTATACTGTATTGGTAACTGTTAGAGAAGAAATGATGATAAACTGCCATAACAGGACAGAAAGTAAGATTGAGGGACCTAAAATGCGATTAAATTACCTAAAGATGGAAGACACAAGCATTGTGTTTCTGGAGAAATGAAAAGACATTTAATATAGAAATATAGCGCCAGTCGACGGACCTTTTACATGCTTAAGAACGCGGGCTTGTTCCAAATCCAGATGAGAATGTTGTGAACAAACAAACGTCACTTACTACTTGGCGGTCATTCTACAGTTCTTACTAATTTCATCGGAAATGTCATCTTGTAGAATTCGAGAGATATTGGAGATGATGGTAATACGAATAAAAATGTTATAAGGTAATGTGAGACAAAAATGTTTAGGAATTTTATTGTTAAAGGTAATATTTGTTTACAAAATTTCCATATTGGTTTGGAACAAACTTTAAGCCAGTTTTTAAAGTTGGTGCTGCTTCTCCGCTCGAGCCGGCGCATTCGTGGAACATCTACAATGCTGCTGGCTCAAGAATCTACAATTGGGATTTGTAGATGCAGCACTAAACGATAATTGTTGCTTTAAAGACTTGAGTTATTTAACTTTTAACTTCGTCTAAGATACGGCGTAAGAAATCTATACCCTGGTCTGTTATTTCATCAGGATCTAGTTTGTATGTTAGATAAATATGGGGCCAACTTGCATAACTCGCCGTTGTAGATTCTAGGCGCCAAATCTATGTAGACGTACAAAATCGACTTCGATTTCACTAGAACAAATTCTGATACGATATATTGAGATATAGGTAGACACTTTAGATTTATGCTGCAGCAAAAGCTGGTACAGATAAAATCCTTCGACGTCACAGTGTTGTTACTAAACCCCTCCTTTAATGATATGATAGATACATAATGACATTTTAAAATAAAATATAATAATAAATCAGCCTTTTCTAGAATGTTCCCCACTGCAGGGACACAGGCCTCCTCTCCGAGAGAGGGAATGAGCCGTAATCCACCACGCTGGCCCAGTGCGGGTTGGTGGATGTCACATGTCTTCGAATTTGTTGGTTCTAAGAACATGCCGGTTTCCTCACGATGTTTTCCTTCACCGTTTTTGGAGCAGTGATGAAATAAATTACACAAACCTACAATACGTAAGTCGGGGCCTACACCGCTGACCACCACTGCTCCAACTAAAATAAAGTATCAGAAGATAACAAAGGCAAATACCTAGAGCTCAATGAATTGATTTGCTGTCAATCGATTTATGAATGAACGCCGAAAATGGTTACGCAAACAATTAGAAAGGGAGGGATCCTCGGCACGGACTCTTCTCTGAATAAAAATGCTCTTTGTCGTAAGTCTTATAAAGTGTGGCCACGAAACAAGAGTACAACTGTAGATAAGCTAGTTGACAAACGTAAATCGTTATTTATTTAAGTTCAATTATTATTTGTAGCACTTCCAGTCGTTAGATAGATAGATCTTCGTCGCTGGATTTCAATTCATTCATAGATCTTATGCATACTACTTATCTTTTATATCCCTACTAATATTATAAATGTGAATGTAAGTTTGTTTGTTACGCTTCCACGCGAAAACTATTCAACCGATCATCATGAAACTTTGTACACATATTCTTGGAGGTACTAGAAGTAACATAGGATACTTTTTATGAAAAAAATAGTATATAAAAAGCGAAGTATGTATCTTCCCTATAGACCTATAGACTTCGAAACGGCTGGACTTCATAGAAATTTACAGGGATTGTCCAGATTGGCACATTCCTGTGTTTGGTAGCGATCAGATCTACTTAATAACTGGTACACTAGTATCTATATAAATGAAGGAACTGACTGATTAACTGACAGCACAGAACAGTCCAAACAACTGGGCCTAGAGCCTTTTTGCACACATACTTCATTTTGCGATTTGTGCGTCAGCTGGTATCGTGTGGAGTATCGTTTCATAGCCACAGCAGATGCATTATCACTGTGCCATTTCTATAAAATGTTGTATGCAAATTGTGTATTTGGCTGAACGTGGACCAGTAAGCGCTGTGAGCTCAAAAGTAGCCGCTACACATTGTAACGTTTTTGTGCGCCGCTTACCGTCCGTACAGAATGCGTGAGGATCTCAACATCGGAGCAAGTGACCGCGGTTGTAACACCGCTTTGCGGAACTATGAATGAAAGACGAGTGAGCGTGTCCGAATCACAGTGTATTCAATATTTAGATTAATGGTTTAAATAACATTATGTAACATCTAGTTTTGGACAAATAACCGGTTGGCAAAGAAGCCACTAGACTGTTTACTTGAACCGAATTCTGGATCAAGGAATATTAGATGCATTCGTAAAAATATTAGTAAAGGTTGTTTATGATATTTTAGCATTTTCATGTTCGAATCTTTGAATAAATATTTAAAGCAATTTACTAACTAATGCATAATCTATTAAATAATTATTTAATGTAACAATAAAATAATGTAAATTATTATTTTGCCATAGTCATACTGTTCAATAACTAATTCTGTTTACAATAATAAAAATAACTGTTCAATGTAATGTTGCCTGTTCTGGGACCCGAAAATAGCAACAAAAGTTTGCATTATTACCGCATTATGTTTCCTTAAATTTAGCAAACCTGGCACAACGCGCGCGTGCCAATCATCTAGCTATTATATATCCTCTTATCCCAAAATAACACGTTCCACTATAATGGATATCTGTCAGTCAAATCACAAAAGTGCAATGTTACCGAACGCTGACAGGGCGAACATTTTAATGATGACCCTGTAATTTATTTATTAGTGAAATAATATCAGCTAGAGTAACCCAACGAACCATTGATTTCATAACCAGCCGTTTACATACTTCAAAATAAATGTTATAGCACGCATACATTGTCTGTCTGTGTTGATTTAGTAAACTAATCAGTAACAAATTTAAAATTATTAAAACTATAGTGAGACATTATCAATAAACTTTTTATGAAACGGCTTTACTCACGTTCGCGTTTTTCTCGGTGTTTTGTATCGACAAGTTCCGGACCTGTCGGAGGTCCTTCTTCAGGGTAAGCGGTATTAATTCGCGGTCGCGGCCCGCCTCGCACTTTTTAGTAACAAATTTATTATTACAACTCAGTCTGCTTAACAAAGATAGCGATATGATAATTTCGTAACAATATTTTACACAACTATATATAAAATTTTCTGTTTATCTATGTCAATATATATAAAATGAGTTCCTATATATATGTATATATGTAATATTTTTTGTGTTGGTCAATGTCCTAAGAAGGTTCTTATGAAAAAAAAAAGAAAAATGCGCGCGAAATTACAAAAATTAAGAAACGTAACGAACATATTAATTTTTGTAATGAAGGTAACCTTAGCGCTTTTGTCATAACTGTCAGTCGTTTGACAGTTGGCGGGATTACCTTAAGGATGCTTTCAACTGGACTTCACATTAACTATTATCATAAATCCTGACGAAATACAATTACGCTAAAGAATGCTTCATGTGGTATTAACACTTTGGTGCGCGACTTGGAAAACTTTACACAATCATTTTGTCAAGCATAAAAAACTTTAAAAATAATTGCGCCTAGATGTTATTTAGTCAAGTTGTTATCCAAAAATTCAGAAATGTTGGTAAGTGAATCGTATTAAACCATTTACAAAACTTTTGTGCGTACGTCTAGTGAGACGGGCAGGGTTAAGTAGAATCTCCAAAACATATTTTATAATCTTCAATTATCCAGCCATATTTTTGGATATTACAATTACATTATTATAAAATGCTTGTAATAATTCAAAGGATATAAGGAAATTATAGAAAAAATAGATCAGAAAATCAAACTGAGGGCGCCATTGAAAGGCTAGGCTTAAAATATGACGACCACTTTGGGATCGTGTGGCCACTAACGCGGCGAATATGAATTTAAAAAAAACCCTTTGTATGAAATAAAATTAAATAATATAAAAAAACGTAAGCTACCGTTATAAAATCTGTTTAATGAATAAAATCTTATACAAGCCAAAAAAAAGTTGGATGTGTATTCGAATTTTTCGTAGCACTTTGTGTCACGCCGCTCGCCGTGACAGCATACTGCATGATTTATACACGTATAGATGTTTCATAGTGATTAAATGTATCCCAACAGCTTTATGGACAAATTTTTTTTTCACGTTTATATAAATTAACCGAAATAGGGGAAGATAGCCTACTCTTATAATTTCTACAACATTATTTATTGTCATAATTATGTCATACTAATAAGTATAACTTTTGTAAATCTAACAGTTAATGCAGATGAAAAGTAACAGAGTTACTAAGTAACAGATAAAGTATGAAATCGCTAACGGCATGGCCGCACACTTAGGGCATCTGAACGGATTTAAACCGTTCTAAATTTGTGAGAACATTAAACAGAGTTATGAATTGATATTATGTTCCCGCGCAAGTGAATGCGCTACAAAATGGCGGATGTTTGTTTTCGTCTTTTAACTTTTTTTTTGTTGCGAAATAAATCTCCCGCCCTCGGGCTATGGCATCGCAAACCATAGAGACGAGCAGTTTAGTTTTATGCTTGGATATTCCAATTTCATTTGGTATTTGGTTTTTTTAAGGCTTTATAAATATTATAACTTCGTAATGCATTATGAGCAATTAATCACTTTGACCGTAACATGTACTTTAAATGGTGATTCTGTCGAAAATTGCACTTGTCTATTGTTCATGACTGGGACGGTGTTATCACAAATAACGCAGCAGGAGACTGCTGCTTTGCCAGTTGTGGGTTAATCAAATAACTCACACACATGGGTTTTTAAAGGAAAATGGGGCAAATGAGCAGTTACGGGGCTAATTAATAAATGATCACCGACGCCCATGGACATCCACAACATTGAAGGTACTGTTTACCCGTTGTAAGTTAAATATTTCAATGAAAAATTTAAAAGCGACGAATGTACCCTTACACAAAGTAGAGCGCCTGCTTGGCAATTTATTTCACCACCACTGCTGCAAAAACGGTGAAGGAAAACATCGTGAGGAAACCGGCATGTTCTTAGAACCACCAAAGTCGAAGGCATGTGACTTCCACCAACCAGCACTGGGCCAGCGTGGTGGATCACGGCTCATTCCTTCTCTCGGAGGGGAGGCCTATGTCCCTGAGAATGTACATTTACATATGAATGTACCCTTAGTAAATTAAGGCAGACCATTTAAATGTAAATTGTGGATCAGAATCTTTAACATTCTAACGTACGGGACATTGCAATATATGTAGAAGTCTGTCCTTTGGCCGATACAAAGACAACTCTACATTAACAAGTGACAAACCCTAGCAGAATCACACACAAATACTATTTCAAACATAACAAAACCGCCAAATGACGGAGTAACTGACGCCGGTGTGTCTACACCATTATATTCATCTGTATTCTCTCTTTCATACCATTCATACATTTTACGTTCATTCATTTTTTTTTCTTCGTAAATACGTGAAATAGTAACGCATTCTTAAAGTCGCTTTAGGTGATTGTGTCCGGAGCGCATTGTCTGCGGTGCATCGACGGGAATAATTTATCGCACTCTCGGACACTTAGCGTCGGCGGAATGCTATTAATTGTATTTCAGGTATTGGAAAGATTTTTTGTATGGACACTCTCGTGTCGACTATGAAACATGAAAGCCAAAATGAACGTATAAAATTCTCCAAAGAAATTTCTGTTTATGCCCGAAAATGCTAGTATATGTACCATCAGGTTATGGAATCATAGTGGATCGGTACATACCGACACACATATTGAGTAGTCTACACTTGAAATATCACCAAGCTTCGTGAATTCAATGAATACTAGATTCATTGTAATAACTCCATTTACTAGAATTTTGAAGACCTAGGCAATGGGAAACACATCCGAAATTCCTAGCGATATTTCCTTACATCACAAATGATAATGTTCGAAGGAATTTGCCTGTGGATAAAAATTCGGACAGGTGTGAGACAGTCTCTCTTAATTTACAGCATTACTTTAATGTTATTAGATGTTAACACACACAACACACCTGGCAGTTGTTCAAGTCCTTGTGAGATTCTTTTGAACCGTAATTTGTCCATTCCAAGTTTAAGGTTTATGTAAAAGTAGGCGGTGGCAACTTATAATATACAACGGAGCGGAGGTGGTCAGTGATGCGTCAAATAGCTTCCAGATGTTTTTAATATAATGGTGTTACGATGTTACTCAGTTTAACGCTAACGTATTCTGTAACGTATAGACAGTCAGGCTTTATTTATATATATATATATATATATATATATATATATATATATATATATATATATATATATATATATCCTTTCCCATAATAGCCAATCTAAACATTGTCGTGGTAAGATCATTTGCAATTCTTTATTACAAAAAAAAACTATTTCGATTTTACTTAAATTACGTGGTCATACAATCTCTAGTTACAATTTTTTGATAAATATGTAATGAAATAAAAAAAAGTATAATGGACCTAGGCGTAATATATTCGCGATAAGAGAATTAAAAATCTCGATATCGTTGTCCAACGAAAACCTAAAGCCGTATTTGTAAAAGGAGTCTTTTTGTACAGAACCCTTTAACAATGACCCCTAATCTCGAGATAAAAGCGACCAAATGGAATTTGTACTTAATCCCTCGAATCTCCTAAAAAAACCCTCGCGTTTCACAGAAATCTGGAAATAGACGCGTGGCTATTATGTATCCATTCGCGTCGACACCCTAATCCGAAAACACCGCCATAGTGGATACAATAATGGATTTTTGTCAATCAAATTGTACTTTGTTACAATAAATGCGTATTAATATAAGTGTGTTAAATCATTTAGTGTTTTTTTGGTGTTAAACAATTTCAGTCATTTAAAAAAAATATTATGGCATATATAAACTACTAATATCTATAAATAAATAAATATGCACTCACGCACGTAACCCAGAGGGGTAGGCAGAGATAATGGATTTCCATTTGACACGATCCTGGCACACCTCTTGCTTCTTCTACATCCGTACATCTACGCATACATGCTCGTCGGCTACTGGTACTCCTTCGCCCTTCTTTAGTATGTCACCAATCAGGTCGATATAAGTTCTCCTTGGACGACCCCTGCCAACGCTGCCACTCACTGCCGCAACATAAATTTGATTCGTTACTCTTCATTCATCCTTTCAACGTGAACCGCCGAAGCATACCTTTCTCAATTCTAGTCACAACATCCCCTTTTGAGCCAAATGCTATTTTTAATCCTCTTCAATGTCACGCCTAACATACTTCTTATGTATGTGTTGTAATAAAAGCTATTACAAATCTTATCCCAAATGAATGGGCGAAAGTTAACAAAATACGACGCTTCTTTGCGTAATACCAAAACTTGTACGTTCTTATCGTTTGAAACACTAATAATATATGCAAATTATACGTACAAAGCAGTAAAACGTATCCAATTGTAGGTCGCGAGTTGATCGAGCGATATAGTACAGGAGCTATTCGTGGAGTCACAATAGTTTTAAATTACAAGTGAGCGCCGCCGCGTTCTCAATGAGCTTCCAATTACACATTCGACTCTTTGTCCCGCAGTACTCGTAATTGTCGCTTTATTGCCGCTTAAACGATAATAGTTGTTCGGGGAGATTCTTATCTTTGCTGAGCCTATTATCACGTTACACATAATACAGATGCCTTTAATAATTTAATGTATAGATCTGGACAAAAACGGTTCGTTTGAGAAATATTTAACGCACAGAATTGTGTTCACTTATCCTTTTTTAACGTTGAAAGGCTGAGGAGGTGAAGAGGATTTGATAGCAGAGGAGATGGAAGGGAAAAGAAAATATCATTGTTTTGTTTATCCCCTCCTCTGTCCATTAGAAGTAGGTAAGGTATCTGCAACTCATTAGCTTGTTGCCGATGCCTATGAGTAGGGGTCACATAACATCGACTAGTACTATATATACCTTTTAAAAAAGCTAATTATCTGTCTGTCCTTAGAAATCTCTAGTAGACCCATATAGATCCTTAGTATATAATTATCTTGTCTTTAAATATGTTTTTTAAACTTTTGAATGCGAATAATCCTTACTAATATTATAAATGTGAATGTAAGTTTGTTTGTTACGCTTTCACGTGATAACTACTCAACCGATCGTCATGAAACTTTGTACACGTATTCTTGGAGGTATTAGAAGTAACATAGGATAATTTTTATGAAAATAAATGTATAAATTATGTATGTTCCCTATAGACCTATAGACTCCGAAACGGCTGGACCGATTTCGATGAAATTTACAGGGATTGTCCAGATTGGCACATTCCTGTCTTTGGTAGCGATCGGATCAACATAATTAGTGGTACCCGGGGGGGGGGGGGAGGGGGCCCTAGTAGTATTTATAAATAAACAACAAAATCAGTTATATTTTGATAAATGTATTTGCCTTAGCGCAACTTCGAACTAAAATCCCTTGAAATCTCCAAAAGATGAAATCCTTTCGACACAGGTTGCATCAGGTTGTTTGGAAGTTCCGGCCAAATGACGCGACATGAATGGAGTAAACATGTCGCACGAAACAAACAAACAAACCTTAAAGTTATGTTTAATTATTTCCTATCTGATCATTACGTTCATAACACTATGAAAATAATTTTTGCTTCAATTTGTAATTGCAACTCATGCGCACCTGCCTGCCCGTCTCTTTAGGGCGGGGTTGTGAATGACGTCACAGACAGCTACGCCCAAGTGAAGTAGCATTTTGAAAATTATAAACCTCTAATGGTCTATTTAATTTGCACTCCATAGTCGTTAAATGTTTTAAATAAACGGTAATTGATTCATTTGTCTATAAATATGTTTGTTATTTGGACTCATAAAAAAATTACCATCGACTTTAAGAATTTAATAAATACATCTAACAATGTCATATTTTTATATATATTGCCATAAAAATCATAACTTTGTCTTTGTTTTTTTTATAATTAGTATTACACCCATAACCGACGAGCATGCGTAGATGTATGTATGTAGAAGAAGCGAGAGAGGTGTGCCAGGATCGCCCCAAATGGAAAACCATGATCTCTGCCTATCCCTATGGGCGTTAGCGCTTATTTATAGTAATCATTATATTTTAAAGAGAGAATAACGAAACAATTTTATGTTGCAAATGTGAGTGGCAGCGTTGGTCAGATTAGATCGACGAGCATGTGTGAGTGTCAAGATCGGAAATCCATAATGTCTGTCTACCTCTCTGGGTTACGGACGTGAGCGCATTTTTATATTTACTCGTTCTTGTATTTTACATTGAACAAATACTTTGAGACAGACGAACACGTGTCCTTTGAGTATAAGCCTTATAGGTTATGCACGCGTTAAATTGTTTATAATGAAAATCGAATCAATTTTCTCGCAGCATCGTAAACACAAACGTAATGAAGTTCTGATGAAAAAATATCTAATTTAACATTTATAAATTGCTTTGTAGAAGTTGCCTATTTAAAGAAAACCATTCCGGCGTCAGGTTTCAATTGAAGGTCTGTAACAACTTGCGGTGGCCATGTTTAAACTAGTGTTTGTGATACTTATGCTAGCGTCGTGGTACAGCGCACAGGCGGCCGTGTACGGACAAGTGAACTTCTTTGGTTTACCCGAGAGAGAATCTCCTGAACTCGAACCGTATTATTACAGTCATGTTGAAAACCCAAGAAGCAATGATCAACCGGACCTTAAAGGAATCAAAGAGTCCCAATCACAGTCATAAGGTACACACTAAATAAATATTTTCAAAATATAAGTAAAATGGTTCTTGCGTTTTATTTCGATCGCTGTACACCAACTTTAATCAACATTTTGCAAAGAATTAAATTATCAAAGCAATAATAAATCTTTCAATAGACACGAGCACTCGGTGGCCGTTTCGAGTGAAATCAGTTTTTGTCGCGGAGACCTTTCCAGATTCGGGTGTATTTATTTGGCTGGGGCGGGCCGACAAATTTTATTTGGCATAAAATGCATTGTCCGGAATGATATAAAGATTGATAATAAGTGTAAAGCGTGACATTAACACGTTTAATGACGTGACAAATAGACGGCGCGGCGGCAGCGAGCAGCTGTTGTACACGAGCCGCGGACATATTGTACACTTTTTTATTATTCTATATTTATATTGACAATATAGATACAAATTCTCCATTTTTGTTAAATTTTTGTATTAAGCAACAAAAATATAAATAAACCTTCACGACTGTAACTTAGGTACAGACAGAAGTTACAAACTTCTATTGGTCTTAGACACCCCTCTCTACTCTTAATCTATTACTTACTCTCTCGTTGGTTTTCTTAATTTTTGAGGCCTTTTTTAATGCGAGGGAATACCTACACATATCCACCTATACCTCAATGATACTAACACGAATGTTAATAGGACTTTCACCCACTTCCGAAGCCCTACGCTAGCCTCTGACACAGCTCATTCCCTGTGGAAGACAAACCTCCCCACTTCTCCAGATAGGCGCACAAGTAACCAAGCGCTACACTACCCTTAACCTTGAGTGAACTGTCCCGATCCTGGTGGAATTGTTAAAAAAAACTGCTAAACTCTTAAAAAAAATAAACTTAATGGCACCTAATAGGCAAATCGTCATAGATAATCAATTGTTATTCGATTTTATAACAGAGATAGGGTGTGAACCTACCTAGGTAGAAGTTAATCAACATTGAAATATGACCAACTCGAATACTCGAATATAATTCGAAACGCCTGATATTTTATTGATTGTCCATGATTTTAATACCATATCTAATGTATTGTGCACACCCATCCATACACAAGTAGCAGTTATATCGGGCCGTATTGTGAGGTACCACTTTAGCTGCCGCGTTAGGGACAAATGCGAGGCGAGCGTGAAATGCCATTGTAGTCAGAACGATGTACGCGAACGAACGATATTACCCAAGTGTCAATTCGTTCATTTTTATATGTATGTGAGGTTGAATTGAACCTTTTAATTTATAATAAAATGAACAAACATTTTACAATTATGATAATAAAGTAGATCCTAATAAGGAATCATTAAATAAATACCCACTAGATTTTTATTATGAGCTGTTGAAATGGTATTACCATCCACTTACGATTGGCAAAAGCTATAAAATGAAGAGACCTAACCAAGATAGATATATACTTCACGCCCGAACCCAGCGGTGTAGACAGAGATTACGGATTTACACGCCGTCCTGATACGCCTCTCCCGCTTCTTCTACATTCATACATTTTATTTCAAACTTGCAATAATATGAATGAACAATCCCTTCCATTCCTTCCATCCTAATACAAATATAAGTTAGTTGCACGATAAATATTGACAAATTATTTTATTACAATAAAAGCGAACTTTAATTGAGTCGATATTAGGCTGTACGCGTATTACCGAGTCGTCTCATTTCCTGTCCGCGCCGGAAGCAGTATCATCCGCCACGCGACCACCGGATATGACGTTAAAATACATGTATAGTCCGGCCCCTGCTTTAATACTTTTTCATAAATATTATTCGATATAAACATATTAATGTTTTTGTATAACATATTGATATTTAATAAAATAACATAATATCAGTCCACGGCAGGACAAAGTCCTTCCCCAATGCCTTCCACAATATGCGGTACTCCACGCACCGCGTCCAGCGACTTCCTGCCGTCCACACGAAGTCATCGGTCTAACCGGAGGTCCAAAGATTCTTCCCCCTAAACCAAATTAAGGTATCAGAATTCTATATCCTGTGTTCATAATTAACTTAAGATAAAGCGATTAGTAGTTTACCTGGTCTTTGGTAGAAAAAAACCCTCTGAATTTTACAAACGTAACACTTATGAAATTAGTTTCCATTCGTAAGCGCTGCGTATGATTGCAGTCCCATACAAACAATTACATATATATTTTTCGTATTTACCATAGAACTGATACTATTTCCGAAAACAGTACAAAAATAAACAGTCAATATAATGTAAGTGGAAACCAACTCGCCTTATCCAAGTTCAATTCCTATGAATAACTCGTTCGTGTTATTCGGTTATTTTCACGAGACGGGAAGTGATACAGCCCGCGGCGGATGTCAATGCGAGGGTTTAACGTTTTTTCCTCGCGGTATATATTTGCACTATACAGAAGTATTGGTGCAGAAAGAGCGAGGTTAGATCGGATATCACTTGACAGTATTTATTTATAGCTAGATTATTTTCCTAAACTTTTAAACATGTAAAGACCACTGTCTTTATTGTCCCCTTACTACACTAGTCTTACAAGACGAAACGCAGAAACACCTCTACTTGATGCCTGTCTTCTGTGCGTTTTCACCGGTCCATTCGTGCAACAGATGTTGTTGTTGCGGACTCCACCACTGTTTCGCCTGACGAGTGAAATGGCGAAGGGCTAACCTTCCCCTTCCTTCTTCCCTTGTTCCTTAAATAGTCCTCTATAAAGTTTTGCAAGGCATCTGCAACTCCTGGCTCCCTCCATAAAAAAGTGTTTAAAAACATAAAATTAAAATTGAATTAAAAAAAAAATTAAATTTATTTGGATAATTGAACTATATTAATTACTTACTTACTTAACACTTTTACTAGCTTTCTGCCCCGGCTTCGAACAGGTATTATAAGCTACATTAGACATTTAAGGGATGAATTTAGAAGAATCTTTTTTTAGTACTCGCCTACGTAATACAAAATTTCAAGTCGCACTAATTTCAGTTCTGCGTTGTTAATATCGACAGTCAGTCAATTACTTTTATCATTATCGTGAGTGAACGAAACATGCTGTATAATCAATATTATATATACAGTATGTCAACAAAATAAACGTTCAAAGAAATACTTACTAGCCTACGCTTACTCGCCAGCGGGAACAAGTAGATCGGAATAGGATCGTCTAGAAAATCGACGGTTTTAGGAAGTATTTTAATTTTAAAATTCATTTTGTACCGAGCTGACATCTCAAAGCATTCAACATGGCGAATGCTCGCATCGCCGGCGCATTACAAGGCATATTAAATTCCCGATGTGTCACGCCGGAGCACAATTTGTTTCGCACACTCGTCGCTCCTGCACCGTCATACCGCTTGTTACAGACCCACTATATCTGCCAGTGATTAATTGTATTAGAGAGACCAGAGACCATTCTACTAAGATATATTACGAGTTCTGTATAGAAGACTGACCTTTTATTTGTTCTGATTAAGCGAGTCATCTCAGACTGAATTTATCTTCAAATTATTTAATTACTTTTTGTTTATTTTTTACATAATCTTAAAAAAGACTTAAGACTTATTTTGTTGGCGAGTCTTAATTTTAAACTTTAAACCTCTAGATTTTTATCTTTGAGATATTAAAAAAAAATTAAAAAATCGTTGATACTGCTAATAAAATTGTGTATAAAATGCCAATATTTTTTTTATTTGATCAACGCCAAGAGAGTGTGTAAGCCGTATACGTTACCAACATTATAAATGTCAATTAGAATATTGAAAAAACAACAATAAATGAATAAAATTTAAAGGATCAAACAATCGGCACTCGATCGGAATAAAAGCACAAAGCCCTCGCTAAAGGGATTGTCGACAAAGCTTAAGAAGTAATAAAAAATAATAAAAACCCGCCAGCGAATGTGACAATGCCACTGAAAAAGCGTTTCTTGTGTTATGCGCAAAGCACAATGCCGATACAATTCCGAATTATGTTTGCGGTAAGGACATTGTGCAAGAGACCGGTGCCGTCAGTCACAAGCGGAAGCGTTGTACAAATAAGCGGAGCTTAATGAACTTCTAATGCGTAATACCAGTTTAATTGAAAAGCGACACGATTCAAGACTTCCGTAGGCCTAATCGCGTTGGTGTTGGCGGTGGTTATTTAACATCGTGTGAGTCCCACAATATTAATACCCTCGTTAACTAAGTAACTTGTTAATCAAGCGTTTATCAATGACATTATCGAGGGACATGTTTCAAAGTACTGTTTGTAACAATTCCTATCACCAAGTTTATCATCACTCAACACGCAAGAGCTCCAAATTCCATCAACACAACCTTCATAGTTGGCTAACCCTGCGGTTTTCGCGTCATTTTCTATCTTGCACTGCCGTATCTGTCTCCAACGGTATTTCCAATCCTATACAGCTATGCATAACGCATCTATAGTTCCTCTGGCGTTGTTCATGTTCATGGGCGGGGGTGACTTCAAGCGAGTTCGTTTGCCTAGTCCGTCTATACTACGCTCTTCGTGGTTACTTGTACCACACGTCAAAATACTCGACAATTTGTCAATACCCTAAAAGGCACTTGATTTGACAGAAAACTTGATTGGACACTGTTCTGGTGTGTTAGGGCTCGCTCTGAACTCTGAACGAGTCATGGGAATTCGAAACCACTCGTCTGCTCACGTGACAAGTTTTAGTCTGCGCAGCAAATGTCGGGATGTCAAACTTAATGTTGTAAACAATAATTATGATATTTATATACTGACAGAAAGTTGGCTTAATGATAGTATTTTCGACGGAGAAATTTTTGATAGTCGCTACACGGTTTACAGGAGAGATAGGATAGCGAAAAATGGAGGAGGTGTCATATTAGCAGTTAAAAATGATATAGGATCTCGCCGTATGATGATGTGGGAAAGTAGCTGTGAAGATCTATGGGTAACTATTGACGTCAATAACTCGGGTAAATCCGGCCATATTGCAGTATGTGCGGGCTACCTACCGCCCCCCCTCTCCAAAGATAAATTAGAAGATTTTATGTCCCACGCGAATATGGTCATTAATCAGAATGATCATATATTAATAGCCGGAGATTTTAATCTTGGAAATCTTACATGGTCAGAACAAACAGGAGTTTCATATCTGCGACCCACTAGCAACCCTAGTAGTAGTCTCGATGCAATGTTTGTCGATTTTATCGAGGAAAATGCCCTCAACCAGTTTAATCACGTTGCTAATGCCAATCAACGAATGTTAGATCTGATTTTATCTAATACCACCGAAATTATTATTAATAAGAATATTACCCCCATTAGTATGGTGGATAGCTACTATCCACCTTTAAATATAACAGTGACCTCGACGAGGAAACAAGTAGTCAAGGAATTATGCAATGAAAGATTCAATTTTTACAAAGCTGATTACAACGCAATAGTTTCTGAGTTGAATGATACATCATGGATAGATCTTTTGTCGAAGTGTGATAATGTAAATATTATGGTAACAAAATTTTATAAAATATTGAATGATATAATTAAGAAACACGTACCTACATCTAAACCTAAAAACAAAAATTATCCACCCTGGTTTAATAAAAAACTCATAAATTTGTTAAAAGAAAAAAACAAAATCAGATTGAAGTATAAAATATTTAAAAACCCTCTTGACCGTGAAAACTTTATTGATTTACGGGACGCCTGCAACAAATTAATTAAAAAACAATATAAAAACTACATTGAAAATATTGAGTTATGTATATCGAAAAATCCAAAATATTTTTGGACTCATCTCAAAAACTTAAAGAAATCGCCAAACACTTATCCCTCCAGAATGATATTGGATGACCAAGTAGCCTCAGACGGTTCAAGCATCTGTAACTTATTTGCTAGACATTTTTCATCGGTGTACGACAATAATTATTTGGCGGGAAACGTTGCATCGAGAACGGTTTCTAGTATTTCTCTATGTTCGATTCAATTTACTCGACTCGAAGTTTTCAAGAAACTAAAAAGACTTGATCTGACCAAATGCACCGGCCCCGACAATTTACCTCCAATATTCTTAGTAAGGTGTGCAGAACCACTCTCATTACCGGTTAGCATTATATACAACACATCCTTAAAATCTGGAATCTACCCTAACATCTGGAAACAAGCAAGAATAGTGCCGATCTATAAAAAAGGGGACCGAAGTAATATAATCAATTATCGACCAATTTCAATGATTTCAGTGTTACCAAAAATGTTGGAGACCCTCTTACGTCCAATTTTTGTTCGTCATGTTCAGCGCTTAATATCTGATGTACAACACGGGTTTACTAAATCTAGATCTACTGTCACCAATTTAACTAACTTTGTAACCTTCCTGTCAGAATCAGTAGACTCACGTATACAAGTTGACACAGTTTACATGGATTTCTCCAAGGCCTTCGACAAAGTTAACCACTCTATACTTTTGGAAAAACTCTCCCATTTTGGTTTTGGAGGGTCTGTACTGTCGTGGCTTGCATCGTATATTGTAGGTAGATCATCGTTTGTTGTAGTAAAGGGATACGCATCGTCACAATACCAATCCATATCAGGAGTACCTCAGGGATCTGTTTTGGGTCCAACGTTATTTAATATATACATAAATGATGTATCAGAAAGCATCCATAACTCAAAATGTTTTATCTTTGCCGACGACCTTAAAATTGCGAAAGAAATAAGAATGCCTAGTGATAGCATGGAACTTCAAGAGGACGTAAATAGATTATTTGAATGGTCCCAACATAATGGAATGGCTCTAAATCCAGAGAAATGCTCATTTATAAGATTTACACGTAATCATAAAACTGTCCAAAGAGCTTACAACATTAACGGCATTGTACTTAATGAACAAAATGTAGTTCGAGATCTAGGTGTAACCTTCGACGCTAAATTAAACTTTAATCAGCATATCGATAATATTTGTAAATCTGCAAGGTGCATGTTAGGTTTTGTGTTCAGAAATTCTAAGGACTTCAAAAACGTTAGCACTCGAAAACTTCTTTACACATCGCTGGTCAGAAGCAAGCTCGAGTATTGCTCGGTTATATGGAACCCAAACTATCAGGTCCACAAAGACCGCATAGAATCCATACCGAGACGCTTCACTTATTTCTTCAATGGATTCGGTAAACGAGTGCCCTACTCTGAGCGACTTGAGACCTTTAACCTCATGAAGTTATCCGACAGGCGCACGTTGCAGGACATGTTATTCTTATACAAGATGTTAAATAATTTATTTGATAATCCAGAACTACTAAGTCGTTTCTCCTTTGATGTTCCACGTCAATTGCCGCGCCGCCCAAAGTCTATCCTCACTCATAGAACGTACAAATCAAACTTAGGACACTATTCTCTTATTCCGAGATTGTGTAGATTATTAAAAGAATTTATAATTAAAGACAGTACTATTGATATATTCCATGACAAACTATCAGCATATAAATCCAAAATCGTTAGGATCTTGAATCCTAGTACCGTCGCAGATGTCTAATATTCTGAATGTCATACTGTGTCACATGTATAAATTAGTCGTTTCCCTATCGAGTTTTACGTTATCTTGTAGTTTTATAGCTAATATTGTTCCATAGTAGTAATTTTCCCCTTCATTTTGTTTTATATATAGTTTTGTTTATGCAAACACATACTTTATGTACGCTGTGTTTATCTGTAACTGAGATTACATGTTAGTTCTTACATAGGTTTTATATAATGTATACTCTGAAACTAATTCATGTAATTTTGTAGATGAACCATAATAAAAAAAAATAAAAAAAAATAATTGGTTTTCAAGACTTATAAACATATGGATTATGAAAGATTTGAACCCAGTATACGTGTAATTAATATTTTTAGTACATATAAGGAACACGTAGGAAGGCATCGATGACCGACATTTGTTTTGATAAATTATTTTCCATTGTTCCATTTTGTTATCGATTTTAAACATTATTTAAAAATCCTACCGTTCAATAATAGGTACGTAATACAAACATCCGCTCGCAAGTGTCGGCGGGAAAATTGACAATTTCACGGTGCCCTGTAATTAGAATGAAAAAATAGTAAATGAAAGGGTTCCCACCCTCACTAAAACGCCTGTCTATTCCACACTAATAATATTAGTTTTCCAGTGAGTAGCGCACGTGCAACTTGACGCAGGCACAACCCTGACTTAAAAGCTTTCGTAACGTGGTCTATTAACTTTTACTGGTCTATTTGGGCGGTGTGACGAATAATCGAGGATTGTAATCTTAATGAAATAACAAAAATAAATAAATGTATTAGCTCTCTTGTGACCGTATCATTGCAATAGCGACATCTTACGGATTATGTACCAAAAATCAAACCCAAAATAAACAATCGTGATTTCGTGTATAACAAAGCGTAAGTGTAGATGATCTAACAACAAGGGTACAAATATATAGTATATTTAAAACTGTCCGTCTGTGTAGCATGTTTTTTATGGAATTAGATGGCAACCGAGCAAGCGGATCACCTAATGATAAGTGAGCTACCCATAGGCATCCGCAACAAGCAAATGTGAGACAGATGCGTTGCCTACCTTCAATGGACAGAGGAGGGCATAGACAGGAAAAAGGATATTTCCTTTTCCCCGTTAACCCTCTCCCCGTTCAATCCTCTTCCCGCTCCCATCCTATCCTTATAAGGAAAGGGTGGGAATGAGAAGAGGACTGAAATTAGGCCTCCGGCACCTCACTCATCGTAAGAAACGCAGAGTACTTCTACTTCAAGCCTGTTTTCCGCAACAGATGTTGTTGCGGATTCTATCACTGTAAATGTTTACAAATGTTCAGTTATTCTAGTAGTTGGCATCTACAAAATATATATTGTTGCAAACTTATCAAGGAAGTATCAGAATGCCGGTACAAAATCTTACACTTAGTTTATATAAAACATGAATATAAAATATGAACGGCCGGGTCGATGCCCGACGTCCATTAAGCTCCGTGCTTTGATGTTACATGCACAAAGATACACCAAGGGATGACTTGTCATTTTTTTAAACTACACGCCGGGTATATTTTTATTTTTTTTTATCGTTCCGTTCACTTTTAAAGTGCCTTTGACAGGTTGACGAAAATTTGTAGTTATCAAAGAATATTAATAATATAGTTTCGAAAATATAGTAAGCCAGTTCTCAAACTACCAGATATGCAAAGAAAATGGGATGTAACAGAAACGAAACAATTTAAAAGTTTCTGGTCATCTTTTTATGACGTGGGTGTAGTCCATTCGATTCACATTACTGTCTACTCTGTCTCGGTGAACTAAACTAGCCTATTGTTATTTGCAACTAAATACACTACAAAGTTAGATAACATACTCTTAAAAATTAACAAATTAATTGTAATAGAATTTTAGATTTCGGTTACAGAGCTTCTTAAAAAATAATATGATTTGAAACTCCGGTGTGCCAACTAGAGCTATTTTAAATTAACTTCTTAAGCCTAATTATTGAAAGCGCTACAGAAAAAATTGCAAATCCAATTGTAGGGAACACGACAATACACGCACTATTCTGTAACCGATACGCCATTCATTCGTGCCGTAGTTTATGAATGAACGTGGATTTGGTCAATGGACGAGACAAGTGCGTCCCGCAGCCTCCAGACAGACAGGCGACATTGCTTCGTCGTTTAAATGCCATCTTCTAGGAAGCCATTGTTCCCGTCGGGAACGCGGGACCAAGCAGGTGGTCATTAAATTACCTTTCTGGGCTCATTTCCGTTCCTTTATTGGATTTTTGCAATTGACTTTTGTATTTCAAGATGAATGTCCGATGTTCATGAAAGGACTCTTAAAGTGTTGTATTTTGTATACCTTATGGTGAAAATAAAATCGAAACAGGGCATAAGTAACTTCAATTCATTGAATTTATGCGAATTCAAACATTAGGTGGATCAACTTCACTCTGCTTCATTTTCAACCAGTTTGTGAACGACTTAAGTTTATAAATTCTTATAAACTAAACTAGCTGTTGCCCGCGACTTCGTCCGCGTGGAATTAAATTAAAACATATTAATCACTTCGCAGGATAAAAGTATATAATTGTATTTTTTACAATAAAACGTACATCAGAATCAAAATTATATTTTGACATTACAACAAACAATTAAATTTAATTTATAGATTACCAACCCTACCTAAGATCGTCTAACGCAGTTAAAGATGGTTTCCGTTCAATGAGCATGTTGCTGACGCTGTCGCCAACGCATGTTGCGCATGTCGATCTCGCGAACCTATAATGTTTACCCCGACCTACTGCCGTTTAACGTGGCTAAAGAGGTACACACTTCAAGTAGTAAAACGTTTGAAATACACTCCAACTAATGTTTTATAATACAAAACACAACAAAAAGTTGCCGTGATAATAGCAAACAATACAGATAAAATCTAACAAAAAACCAAGCAAAAATTCAGATCCCTCCACCTGGCAACCCTGGTGCAATACACAATATTCCCTCGACGCGACCTCTATCATAACCCTTTATCTGTATCTCTCAGCTCATCAGATTTGCGAGGGCGTTTTATATTTTGCGACAATCTCACCCTTATTCCCAACAGCACAGTCTACGTAGGTGTTCGCAGATTCCCATCGTGAGTTGTGAAGCGGCAATGTTTGCGATACATTGTTACCCGCTCATTGTGCGCCGCGAATTCGTGATTTTGTTTGAGTTTGTCAGATTTCTACAATAATGGCCGATCCGTTGTGTTTAAACAAACAGACATTAGCTGCTCTTTCGTACACCGACGTTTATTTTTTTCTAAGCTTCCTTTATTCCTTGCGGATTGTCGCCAGGCCGCTACAGGACCTCTTTGAATCTTATCTAAAAACTAATTCCATTAGAATTTTATAATTAATCGTATCAATTATGTCTTGACTACGATTCTATTTAATGTTTAACACACGCAACACGCGTCATCAACTGACTTAAATCAAACTTACAATCGAAGCTACTGGACCTAGAAACGTGAAATGTCACCCAAAGCTTTCATTTTCGATTTATCCGAATACCAATAAAGATTTTTGGAAATACAACCATTAAGGGGTTGTTACCCTTAAAGGGGAAAATTGTATTGATAAATCCTTAGAATTTTTAAATATAACGCTTTTCCCAATCCCCGTTACCCGTTCAAATGAACCAAAATGCAAAAGACTTGTTCTATTGCGATACATGTTCACTTCGTAACACTTGAATATAAATAAACCATTTGGAAGGCTGACGTCTATAAGCGAACGACTGAGAAAAAGAAATTTACATAACGTAGTCTCTAGACTCCAAGTAAGACATAATACTTCTGTGAAATTAACTTCTTTGTGAGTCTGAAACAGTTCTTAACATTCATACAAAGGCATGTGAACGTATTAAATGCATTACACAGACCATAATAAAACACTTAGCATTCAGAGCATTTTGAAAGGCATACTTACAAATTAATGCTGACATGATAATAACATTACATTGATTCACAATTATACAACTACCAAACATCGCTGGACCCTTTCATATTTCATAACGGGTACCGCGGGGTCCGCTTTTAAAGGGGCGGGGCTAATGTATACCCACCCTATGCAGAAAGATTTCTCTTACAAGTATCAGGATCACGCGTGCAGCATACGGCTCATATTATAGGGTATTCATACTTAATTAATACGCCGTGCTGTAGCGCGCTCGGGGACTCTTGATACTTTCGTATTTAAAAATTAATTTAATTTTTTTTCAGAAATACAATCAACATTTTAATTACTCCACAAACTTACAATGTGGTCGTGTAATAAACTGATATAACAACTTTATTACATATATATGTTTTATTTAGCGACAAAAATAATCCAAACTAGTTCAGGTTGTAATACACAAAATTGAGTTTACGGCAGATACGCTTGTGTCTTGTATTTCAACGTATTTAAACGAGTACAAGGCCTAGGTACTTATCAGCCAGTGATTGATATATTAAAGAGCAAAAGGACAGCACGGTATGGGTTATAGGAAGGAAGAATGGTACATGATAAAGAGATTTTCAGATATTAATGTGGAGGGATGTCTCCCTTGGGGTAGGTCTAATTTAAGATGGATAGATTGCGTGAAATACGGACACACAAAATATTTTATTATATATTCGTTATAAAATATCACAACTGAGTATCAAATTTGCTTTCTAAGCTAACTGAAATACATTTTTATATGACGTTAAATTCTAAAATTAAAAAAGACAAAATGTCAAGAAGTGTCCGCGAGATCGAAGTGAAAATTGGATTTAATGAGATAGATATTGGGGATGTTAGCGTCCTATACAAAATTATTCATAGCTACTAAAATGCTCCATTCATAATAATATAGTTTTTTTCCTTGCAACATCACTGGGGCTGACGGCTCGCCGACAAAAGGGTGGGACGGGCTACGTAATTGCCAAAACGCTTCGAGTGAGGCCTATTGTGTTTGTTTACAATAGGGTGCACTAAGTGGGGGTAGTTTTTGTAATTGTTACTTTTAGAAGATCTCACCCCTCGTAATCAGTTGCACAGCCAACGCTGCAGAGTGCAGTACCGCGGTAAAATGTCTCGCTCTTTCCTCGTAGACACGTTGATAAGCGATTCTCCGAAAGATTGTAAGCAGACGGAGATGTCTAGTGACCCATTACACCCTTACGCTGGTTTTTTAACTCAACCGAAATTTCTACCGTACCCCTATCCGGGGAATTTGAACAATTTGCTGAGCCTCGGGTTACAGCAACAGAATCGAGCGCCGGATCTATTTAGACCTTTCTTGGAACATCTCAACTTTCGATATCCACTCCTGCACCAGCTGCCTTCCCACCGTGAGATTTATGAGCAGCCTAAAGGTGAAACGTCAGGACCTGACAGCTACTGGAAGACCGATGATCAGGAGCCGGTCAATTTTGTGAGCAAAAGAAAAAAAACAGTTTCACCTTACTTACACCATCCATACAAATCTACAGCGCTATCGCCTTCCAAGAGTCAAGGTCACAGATCACCGTCATTGTCGAGCGATAGCCGGAACGGCACGCCGAGTCCACCGCTCGCGCACCCAGAAGAACTCCTCCCTGGATACTCCAAAGACTTGAAGCGGCTACCTCTCAAGGAAGATTCGAGTAAGCGTATCAGAACAGCGTTCACCGGCACCCAATTACTCGAGTTAGAAAGAGAATTTTCTATGAACATGTACCTGTCGCGGTTGAGACGGATCGAGATCGCATCGAGGTTGAAACTATCGGAGAAGCAAGTGAAGATCTGGTTTCAAAATCGTCGAGTGAAGCTAAAGAAAGAGGAGAACCCGATGAGCGTTACCGACGGAAGAACCAAGAAGTGTTGTTGTACGAAGACGTGGTGCTCCGCTAAGACTTCGGATGCGTCCTGCGAAAATGATTCTGAGCACATAGACGTTGTTAGTGACAATGATACGAGCTACGAAGCAAAACCTGTCGCGGTTTTCTCGAAATGAAGAAACACAGACACATATTGTTTTCGAAGATTACGTATTCCATATCCAGATACGTATTACAATTTTGTGAATAGAGCGAGAATTAAAGTTTATGGATTTATTGATGCTTAAAAATGCATAATTTGTGTAAAATTTTAAGATACTTTTCGTGTTAAATTATCACAGGGATTATAAGCTTTCTTGTGAACTTGTGATGTATTTGAGAGCTCAAGTGACTGTAGGCCGTGTCCAATCAATTGTTTAGATAATAACTTGACCATTTATAACGATTCCAATGGAACTCAACTGTAAACTTAAGACAATGGCCAGACAGACATTTGTAATAATATTTAAAATTGTTGTAAATGTAAAAGGATATAATTTATGAAGTAGACTGTTTGAATTTGATGCGCTTGTATTGCGATTGAGAGAGATTGCGTATATTTTCTTACATAAATTTACTGTTCGTTAGTTATAATAAAATTTTATGAAGTGAATTAAGTTGTATGATTGAACGGAGCTTCGCAATGCTCGAGGTATTTTTATTGGACGCCAACACGCGGCGACTGATCCACGGGGGGATTACAAATTTCATAAAGCTGTTTGGTATCTGGAGGACATATTTATAAAATTCCAAATGACAATTAGATCTCGGTCCCTTTGTTGATCATTTTAACGAGGGCAGTCCAAATTAATGTAAGATATTTTTGGAGTCCCATTTCATTATTTCGTTTTAATGCGCTTTTATTAGCTCGGTATGTATTCGTGATTATATTTTTGTAATAAACTATAAATATATATTTTTATAAAGATTTCTTACACCGAGGCTAACTAATTTCTTACACCGAGGCTAACTAATTTCTTACACCGAGGCTAGCTAATTTCTAACACCGAGGCTAACTAATTTCTTACACCGAGGCTAACTAATTTCTTACACCGAGGCTAACTAATTTCTTACACCGAGGCTAACTAATTTCTTACACCGAGGCTAACTAATTTCTTACACTGAGGCTAACTAATTTCTTACACCGAGGCTAACTAATTTTGACGCGTAAAAATCATCAAAAATATATTTTTACTCAACTAGTAACCCGTACCGGGAATTTCTCCGTACAAACTTTAATTTAACGCCGTCTAGCCTAAGTTGAAACAAATTAAATATAACTGACCTTATAGATCTGAGGTCAAGTTACATGAGATTTTATTTTCAATGTTTTTTTCAAATTGTCATCCCTTATTTTAGACCGTTATGGGATAAATTTATAAAAAGTTAACGTGGTGGATTACAATCCATTCCCTCTCTCCCAGCAGAGGCCAGTGTCCCTGCATTGGGAAACATACTACAAAAGGCTGATTTACACAAATAGCCTAGGCTTCCTAGTTGAGACACTAAGCCTAGATACACCGATCTGCTCGTGTATATTAGAATCTTTAAAACTGAACACCACCGATATATGCTAGCTCCAAATAAATTTACGACCGTGAGCTAGTAAACCTGAGGCATTGAGCTTTATCACTTAGCTTATCTTTAGACCAAACGGTTAGTGACAAAGAGAAGTTATTGTAAACATTTAGTAGATGAATTATTTCAAATTTTGATCTGAAACTGAAAGGAAATCGAGTTACGAAGTAAAAAAACACTTCCCAATCGAAGAAATTGATTACATCGTCCGCTTCAATGAATCGTGGCGTGTTTGCTTCGGATTCCGGGAAATCTCCTTTATTGAATCACGCGTCAGTTGCTGCCACCGAAATTCAGATTGAACGCCATTCCTAATAGACTTGTAAGTCGTATATTGCTATTGAAATTAATCACGGATAGATAAAATTATTTAAAACTTAATGTGTCCAATTCTTACCACTGTAACCATCCTTTTTTCCTCTAGGGATTATAAGGAGTATATTAATGAAATCGACTCGGAAACATAAAATGTCTCCAAGTCGAAACACCACCAAGATCATCTCTTTTATATTATATTAGGCCAATGATATATTTATATGTGATCGTCTAGTTGTAGAACTTTGTTCTACTTTGTGAGTTGTAATAACTAGTTCTTCTAGGAATTATAGAGGAAGAAAGATTCGCCAAGCTTATTGAAGCCGTAGGATGCTTATTATTAAAGTCCTTAAACTCTATATAAAATTTGCCAAAATAATAATTTAAATTTATCGATCAATTGCAATTTCCAAAATATTTCATTAAAATTTTTACTTGTAAAGGGTTTACATGCTTTAATCTCAAATACCCGATACAACCCTACTATCGCAACATATATTTTTGTCTTTAAAAATATATGGAGGTACACAGCTCCAGCGGAATTCCCCGCTGTGTACGGTGAGTGCCGTCCACCGGTTGCACTCCCCCCGACTTCAAGGGACAACAGATCGGCCACCGTATATCGCAGAAAAATACTGGTAAACCAGTAAGAGTTTTTAGCTCATTATTGGTGAATAACCACCATTCAGTCGTTTCTCGCATATCAATGCGTTACACCGTCAAGTGTATAATAAGGCGTCACCACCAAGACATTGTCAGTATAGGTATCGACCTACGGAGCGCATTAGGAGTATAAAACTCGCCTCAGGGGATGGCTAATTCCCTCGTTGTGCGGTGTCAGCGCGAGCCTTGAGAGCATAGCTCCCTCCAGCTACCATCTTCGCAAGAGACAAATGCACAGGCTCCACCAACTAATGCCAGGGCAGTTTCGGCCACATTAATAACTTTTAGTATAATTCTCGAACATCATATAATTGTGTTATACACCAACTTTTCGCATAATGCGAGTCTCGATCAAATTTGCATCACCCACCAATAATTTGCCTTCGTTTATAAACATGGGTATTTTACAGGCCACTTAATTGATTTGTAAATCATGGAGGGCAAACAGTCTGCAATCCCGTATAGAGGGACCCGACTTGGGCAAATCTAATTAAGACAAGCGTCATACTACAATACAGAATACCATAGCAAACGACAATATCTTATCCTCAATCTATCCGAATAATACAAATGAGCATATTAGCCACGAACCACTTATATACCCGTCACAGGAAGACTCGTTGATCCCATCAATGATCCATCAAAAGATGTACCAAAGACCAAACATAAGCAGCATATCAGGTGCAGTAATGTCGAATTGCAACTCTACACACTCCACGACAGGCGATAGAGATATTACTCTAGGCGAAGCCGCTTCAGAGCAGAAATTTGCAATCAACACCCCGCAACCATCAATGACGCATTATGAACACAATAAACACCCGTGTAATGTTATTGTAGCGAGCATGTATAATCGCGCTTGCGAGACATGCTTGCGAACCAACAAGAAATCAAGCTTAGGCAACAAGTATCCGCTACCTCTATTTTCATCCGTATAGACAGATTCAATTTCGGTACAAAAGTTAGTTGGCAAATCATATAAACTCGACGTATCATAGAAGCAAGCCTCTAAGACGCCAAGTACCCATTATCAAAAAGCCGAAGCTCTAAGACATGGTTCTGAGCACGTTTAATACACCGAAGTGCAAAAACACACTCTTCCCAAACCAAAGCATAATTAGTGAATAACTCACCAACTACACCCTAGACGGTATAGGTTTATAGACGTTTATTCATCATCAGAACATGTCTATGCGATTTCCAGCATAATTTCACAACGCAACATTTTACGGAAATTGGACCCTGTATACCGCTTGTATACGATCCGTATTCCAAAACAACCACCACATAGTAATCGGCATTATTCATTTTATATATTTCCCCTCAAATATATTTTTCATCAAAATAAATAAATTATTTCAATAGTTCGACGTCCAACGCTTCACGCCGGCCGCATTACTCATATATGTAAGGTCATGGGTGTGTATCTACGTACAGGCCATTTTGCTGTCCGTTCGCGTAGGATTTTTCACTTTCGTATTTTTAAATTATTTTATTATAAACGTTCATTATAAGTGTATA
Organism: Papilio elwesi; assembly: GCA_029849275.1. Lineage (NCBI taxonomy): Eukaryota > Metazoa > Arthropoda > Insecta > Lepidoptera > Papilionidae > Papilio > Papilio elwesi. Next base: position 11,523,737 of record CM056697.1, read on the forward strand.
CAATACCTATTACCCTATTTTTGGATTTAAATTCAATAAAAAAAAATCAATGCACGAACTCACTCCTTAGACTTAGTATGATTTTCACGAAAAATCAATACGAGAACACACGTAATTCTTATGCCCCTATTTTCCTCAATGTATTGATTCGATATCAATAGTAATATGTATTTATATTACTTATAAGTGTTTTATAGGTCTTTAAGTTCCTTTAGTCACGATTTATATCTTCATTAGACCAAATAATGTGACTTTATATTTTAATTTAAATATCAATATTTTGTAATGATATTCTAATATGTTATGCATATAACTATTATTAGCATATTTTTATATTATTAAAAATCATCTTTTAATGATTTAATAATGATAGTTACACCACTACGGATGTTATTGCAACATAAGGTTGCAATTCAATTCCAATATGGTAATAAAATGCCGAAGTGATTGGTTCTCGAACTAATTTTAACCGAACTAAATGTAAACAGTGGATGTTACACAAGGTAAAAGGACCAAAATTAAGCCTTTGTACTTTTGGAAACAAAACAATAGGGCAGTTGTGAAGGTAATTAAGTAAATATTAATATAAAAAAGTTACATACATCCAGATGGAACATCCGGGCCTTAACGTAAGCCACCTTAAGTCGACAATTGGCAACTTCATCAGCCACTAGTTTCACGAATACACGAATACAAAATCTCCGTGTTTGTAATCTCAAAAATGATGGTTTGTGCTATGAAATCTTGTATATATAAACTATGACTTAAAGATAGATAATTGTAAACCACATTTAACAATTAATTAATTTTATGATGTATCCTACTATATATTTTATACACAACTAAATACATAATTTTAATATTAGCAACGCATTCATTACAAAGTTATATTAACCGTAAAGAAACATCAGCGGCAAAAATCGCTTCACTTTTGAACGTTGAATTTGTACAGAACCCTGTATCTGGAGGCATGTACAACTATATACTCAGGTTTTTTAGGTATAATGATGGGCCTGCTTAACAGAGCAAAATCCCGTGGTAGCCTGCAATCTTTCACTTTTCCCAATATTTGATATTACAAAATAGAACTAAATTAATACAAGCTATTTTATCAAATAACTAGCTGTTTCCTGCGACTTCGTCTGCGCGGAAATAAATTCGAGAAAACAATTTCGAGGGTTTTCACTTTTTACGCGGAACCCTAAATATTTTGCTTAAATTAAACTAGCCTATTTGAATCCCGACAATATTAGTTTATCTTCCAGTAAAAGTCCCATCCGAATCGGTTCAGTCGTTTCGGAGATTACCCGGAATAAACAGAGAGACAGATAAAAATTTAAAAAATTGTATTTGCGTTATAAGTACCGTATATACATCATGTATATTGAGTATGAAAATGTTATTTTGATATTACATACAGACACTTCAATTTTTTTATCAGTATAGATGATAATTGTACTCAATATTGCATAGGTTAAGCTACATTTAATGTTTGCACTCATTCAATCATCCCATTAGCAAGCGATATGCATCGGCACACGTCTCTCTCCCACGGGCTCCCATGTTTGCGCAACTACCATCATCCATCTAAAATCAAATAACGTAATTATTTGTCGAAAACATTTATTTTAGAAGCACGCGGCCTAATCTTTTATTTTGCTTACAGATATTTCAAATTTTCCCTTCTAAGAATCTTAAACCAATGACATAAGGCTTGAAATTGAAAATCCAGCGAGTTTGCCAATCGCATAACTGGTGCACGTGCGGGATCACGTCAACATAATTAAGTTTACCATCGTTTTTTTGTAATTCAGCCCTTATTGTGTATGGCGTAAGATTGGTTTAAGATTGATACACTATTCGCCAATTGTAAGCGCAAGTAACTGAAGCCATAAAACGCCACGCGTCCGATTTTCATTGGTATCTGTTTGAGTTCGGAAAGCCATTTCGAATGTGAAATTTGTTTTTCATCAGCGGGTTCTTTACGTCCGAGCTGTCAGCGAGTGCGTCCTCGCTGTTGTGATTCATTTGCAGAAGCGATTCCTCGGTTAACGACTGAGGGTGGCGAGTGGGGGCGGGGGGTTAAACATACGGCACTGGTGTATACTTCGCAATCTTTATGATGTCAGACATCAATTTTGTTGGAAAAGCAATATAACAAGTTAACGCATTTTTTATACTTAGATAAAAAATACGTTAACCTCTTTTATTGGTACAAATATGAATTGTTACTACTACAAGGATATGCATTTTTATATATTATAGTAGCAATCTCACTTTTCACACCCTTAGGGTTAGAATTTCACAAAACCTTCCTAAGTTACATCATCACATGGCTATGCATAATTGACCAGGTACCTCTGTAATATACTTAGATTTCATTCAAGTTACAAGCTACAACCGGTTGGTGTGGTTTGTAAGATACTTGCTTTTCACGCCGCAGGTCGTGGGTTCGATTCCCACCCAGGACAGACATTCGTGTGCGTGATCATGTCTGTTTGTCCTGAGTCTGGGTGTATCTATTTAAGTATGTATTTACAAACGAAAAGTAGTATATGTATGTAGTAAATCAGTTATCTGGTTGCCATAGCACAAGCTCTGCTTACTTTGGGATCAGGTGGCCGTGTGGGAATATGTCCTAGGATATTATTATTATTACAAGTTAATTGGATTGAATTGTCAATGACATTGTAAGTACAGCGCGGTCGGCAACCAGGAACTGAACTGGCGACAGATTTCTACACAATAAGATGTAATTAAACATACCAACTTTCAACAGCGGCATCGTAATGACAAAATCATGCAAATGTGTCCTTTCATTGTATTTATTCGATTCGCGATCTGCACAAAACAGTCGTGTCGTCAGTAACGCACCGCACAGACATCTTGTTACGCTTCCTTAATTGTTATTTGCTACACTAACAATAAAAATACAATACTATCATTATAACCTACAAATGTTGGGGTAAAATGAACCTTAAAACGTACATCATAAGAGGCAATAGAGAAATAATAAAGCGTAAAATAACTATTCCATAATAAATCCCGTATCACGATGACAACCGTATGTTTTGTCATTCCTAATAGGTCACAGCTTTCAAAACGTATGCTTCCATGTCAAATGTTACGCAAATGAATTTAAGCTTTATTACTAACTTATAAAGAGTTTAATTTGCAAGAAATACATCCTCCTTACATTTCCTTTATTGGGACGAATTGTAGTGTTTTAAATTGATCTTTATTTATAATACAATAAGAATCCTTTTTCAACAAAACAGCTCTTAGAGATAGAACAGTATAGAATAATCGTCAGTGTACAGATGGGATACACAATACAATGCAATATCATTTGCTAGCGGAACGAACGGATCGGGTTTGATCCCTGATAAATGGAAATTTAAATTTGTTTCAAAGTGTGTTTGCTAAACAAAGTTTAGATCGGGATTGGATACGGTGTCCGGTACGCTAAATGTTGGCAATACAACCGAAACAAACTTCATTTTATATTAGTTTTACTAGTGTACCGCCCCGGCTTCGCCCTGGGACCACTAATTATGTTGATCCGATCCCTACCAAACACAGGAACACCCGCTGTGCCAATCTGGACATTCCCTGGAAATTTCATCGAAATCGGTCCAGCCGTTTATAGTCTATAGGTCTATAGGGAACATACATACTTCGCTTTTTATACATTATTTTTTCATAAAAAGTATCCTATGTTACTTCTAATACCTACAAGAATATGTCTACAAAGTTTCATGATGATCGGTTGAGTAGTTTTCGCGTGAGAGCGTAACAAACAAACTTACATTCACGTTTGTGATATTATAGATACATAGATAAAAACCTATTCTCAGAGCTACCGAATGTTTATGCAAAATTTCATTGAAATCGGTTAAACCGTTTCAGAGGAGTATGGCGACTAACACTGTGACAGGAGAATTTTATATATATAGATTTATGTTCCCGTTAATTACTATATCATAGTTATCTATCAAATTGTGTAAGTCCAAAGGTAGAAGGGCGCCCTCCAACCGTTGGACCTCTTGAGGTCAGCTAGAAGGGGCAAAGTGGATCACGAAAGGCCATGTCAATGACCAATGCCAAGCATGAACCAGCCTGTCGGGATAAAAATATCGATATATACATTTTTATATTTTCATTTTGGAGTCAATACGAGAGGTCTACATAAACTTAACGACCGCTATCGTTTTTATGGTAGCATTTCCTTCTGACAGAATATTCTAGAAGCAAAACAAACTTAATTTAAAATGGGCAATCAATATACCGTATCCAATAAACAGGGCATCATGGTTGCTATAAACCAGCCGGGATACCCGGGAAACAATCGCCGTGAGCACGAATAAAGTTATCCCGCGACATTCCTAAAATTCAATGTCTATAAAAGAGGCCGCTCAATATCCGCAAACGATCCCATACGTTATAAAGCACCGGAAAAGCCTACGCATCAACCTTCATAATACAATATGTATGTACGTAGATAAAGAAGAGAGAGAAAGGCCTGTTCACACGATATCATCAGAGTATTCATCGGATCAAAATAAAATTAAAGATTTTTTTGTGAGGCTGAGACATGATACCTAGATTCGATTCCCAGCTGGGGTTTAATTTGAATATCGTCTGTTTGAAATATTAAAATAGACGGCAACGAGGGTTCCAGCTTTAGAACGTAGGTGTACCTACTCGGGGTCCCTTATCCAAAGAGAATTTACAAGAAGTCGACCGCCAATAGCCTAATGGTTAAGCGTACAGACTGCCGATAAGGTCGTGGGTCCAATCTGCCATTGAGCTATGGTCGTAAATCATGATGCATATATATATCCTAGAGCAAGCTTTTAAGCTTAGTTGGAACGGTTAAAATTTATTAGTGAACTAGGTGTACCCCGTGGTTGCGCCTGCCGCACCGTGTACTCCATCTTTCATCTGGAGCTTGGAAAAACTTTCTTTTTACGTATACGTAATAACAGAAACCTCTTTGCGTTACCTCCAGTAGTTAGGGTTGTGCGTTTATATATTTAAAAGAAAAAAAGTGCGCTAATCTTTATAGAGTAAAAGTAAATGTAAGTGATGTACAGGGAACGTACGTAGTTTTGTGTGAACACGGCTTGCGATGTTCGTTCCCGAAAAGTGTAAAGATTTAGTGTTGTGACATAATCGATCGGCGCAATTTCCTCCGGCGAACGTCTGAGGGCGCGGACAATGAATTGTCCTCGAAATTAGACGAAATTGTCTTGTAGTCGAATTCAATTTTCCCGTTTAAATTGTTTTTTAAATTACTTCTTTTTGGGATTTATATTTCACTTACTCCGAATTTCTATTCGAATTGAGGATGTTATTATCCACAGAAATGTAACACGAGCGCATTTAGATAAATAAAGCGACGGTAATATCTTTTAACCGTGATTTGCCGTCAAATATACTATCAAAATGTAGTTAATTTTAAATAATTACTACTTTATATAATGACTAGTGATCCGCCCCGGCTTCGCCCGCGTAGCCGTTTCGGAATATATACGGAACATCTTCTTTTATATATGTATATATGCGCTCGTAAAATTACAAAACGTATCCCACGGGAAACGTACATTTGTCCAGGATAAAAAATAGCCTATGTGCTATTCCAGGTTACAATCTATCCCTGTACCATTTTTCATCCGGATCCGTTCAGCCATTTTTGAGTGTAAAAGTAACACATACATACATATAAACATTCGCATTTACATTATGGCATTGAATTTTATTTTTCGTATTTTTTTTCATAAAAAGTATCCTATGTTACTTCTTATACCTCCAAGAATATGTGTACAAAGTTTCACGATGATCGGTTGAGTAGTTTTTGCGCGAAAGCGTAACAAACAAACTTACATTCACACTTATAATATTAGTAGGGATATATCTTCAGCAATATTTTCAAACGGACGAGATCTTTTGAAAAAGGAACATAAAACAGCGAATGACAGTTCGTGACAGTTCTATGAAAAAAATACGTGCGTCTCGCTGATCAAAGTAGGACACATTCCAACGATCGTAAATGAAACGTATTACAAAATCGTAAATAATATCTACGATATCTTACAATAGGTGGACATAGTATTTCCGACAACGTTGCTAAATTGAGGTGGACAGACAGGTGTTTTTCTCTAATTCTTAAAGTAACCACAAATCTGAAGCCTACACAATTTATAATTCTCATTTTACGCCGCACATTTCCCAAAGGACGGACTGAAAAATTGTCCGGAGTCCAGCGGACCGGTTGACCGTTCGGAATAGCCTAACATATTTTTTTTGTGGTAAAAAAATGCGAGCGACCCTCTCCCGGCTCATGTTATAGGCTTTATTTTACGCGGCATTGAACCCCCAATCAATTTGAGGCTACACCTGGTGATAGTCGTTACGACGACACGTGAGCCTAAATTAATTGTTCTTAATATAAAAAAATCTCACTTAATAACATGGATAAAATGAAGTGTTTGGGTAATGTTTCAGAGTGTGTTACTAATTCAAATCATAGCAGAAAAATATAGTTATCGTAAGTTATTGTCCACCATATTGAGTCCCCAGGTTAGGTTATTCCCCTTTTAGTGAATTTTCATTAAAGTTTTATTAAATACTAGTGACCCGGCCCGACTTCGCCCGGGAACCACTAATTATGTTGATCCGATCGCTACCAAATCCCTGTACATTTCATCGAAATCGGTTCAGCCGATAGGGAACATACATACATCGCTTTTTATATATTATTTTTTTTTCATAATTAGTATCCTATGTTACTTCTAATACCTCCAAGAATATGTGTACAAAGTTTCATGACGATTGGTTGAGTACTTTTCGCGTGAAAGCGTAACAAACAAACTTACATTCAAATTTATAATATTAGTAGGGATTTTAATAAAAGGATCCAGTATCAGCAATTAGTCTTATCTCCAATCATCTCAGAATTCGAAGTTTCCAATCGACATTTCAATATAATCCGTACTGTCACAGTAGCCGACAAATTAATGAAATTTCTAGGCACTAATAAATATTACGACGTCCCCAAATCTGTTACGCTTTCATGTTATTAAGTCATTCATTAGTACTCTGAGTTGAATCGAGGAAGTTGGGACAAGTACCTTAATTAAGTTAGGACGTGAGAAACGTTTTTTAGAGAATTTTCAAGTTTCTTCCGTCAATTCTAAGATATTGTTATAAAAGATATAATGAGAAAGGAAATATAAAAAAAATAATTTAACTGTAAACAGTTTTAATAAAATTATACAAATTGGATCAATATTTCCAGACAAACGCTTTGAAAATGAAATGCGAACAGAGATATGTATTTTAATTGATTATTTGCCCGAATCGTACTACAATTATTTGCTTTACTTGTTTAACAGTTCTGATACTTATTAACTTGTCATACCTTTGACTCGTTCGCCATTATATTTGGTCAAATTACACACTTTTTAACAGTGGTAGAGCCCGCAACAACATCTGCTGCACGAATGGGCCGGCACGACCGGTGAAATACCACGACCTCACAGAAGACAGGCCTGAAGTAGATTATTCTGCGTTTCGTCTGATGAGTGAGGTGCCGGAGGCCTAAGTCTGGTCCTCTTCCACTTCCCACCCTTTGTTAATAAGGAAAGGATGGGAAGGGGAAGAGGACTTGACGGTAGAGGGGGTGAATAGAAAAGGGATATAACCATTTTCTGTTTAACCCTTCCTCTGTCCACTCAAGGTAGGCAACGCATCTGCAACTCTTGTTGCGGATGCTTATGGGTAGCGATCACTTGTTATCAGGTGACCCGCGTAAAAAAAAAAACAAAAAAAAACTACAAAATAATTGCTTCCAGTTATGCTATTTTAAATACATATCATCACGGCGAGCAGTCAATGAAAACCAACAGCCAGCAACGGGTCGCCTATAGTTACTGTTTGAGTACCTATTATTGAATAACCTGCGCCCTTTTTAGATAAGTGAGATTTTTATAAACTTGATAATATCTAACAGACATGGAACAATTTAACACACCATCCCGCGGTCACTGGCCCAGTTGAAGGTGTACACAATTCACATGAAAGCTTCAAGCCATAGAAAATGTTTGATTTTTATTTCTCAGTTGAAATGAATGGGAAACACTCGAAGTGGCTGCCACAAAAGGAAACTCCTGCTCGCGGCACGACAATGTGGCGCTAGTGTCGTGACGGATCGTCCATTGTCGTAAGGCTCATTCATCGCCTCCTAAATAGTACGGTGACATTTATCGAATACATTTACTAGTGTAGCCATAAAACCGACTCCGAATTAGGGACATAAAAAGACTCAAATCAGAACTAGCACTAAAAGTATATATAAGATATTCAGAGAGTCCCATTTAGTACGGTTCTGAAACAATGTCTTCGAATTATCTACATCCTTACAACAAGATACACTTTCGTGTTCCCACTGCCGAAAACTGAAATGTTTTGGCGCAGTATTTATTTTTTCATAGAAGACGATGGCAAACGGGCGAACGGTTCACTTATCATTAAGTGACCGTTACCCATTGGCATCTGGAACAAGCAAATGAGTTGCGCGTGTGTGTTGCCGACCTTAGTAGACAGGGCCGGGAGAAAGGATAATTCACTTTGCTCTTCATCCCCTCCCCCCGTTCAATACTATTTCCCTTACCATCCTATCCATATTAAACAAGAATAGGAAGCAGAAAAGAACTATAATTAGACACCTCACTTTTCAGTCGAATGCATACTTCTACTTCACGCCTGTTTTCTGTGAGGTCGTGGTATTTCACCGGTCGAACCGGCCCATTCGTGCAACAGATATTGTTGTTGCGGAACTCTACCACTGTTGGTCACGGTTATAAAAGAAGTACAGGTCATTGGATGGACCGATGACCTAACAAAAGCAAGAAGCCTGAAGAAGGCCTACTGTTCGCGATTCCGGCACACCTCTCTCACTTCATCATCCATACATCTACGCACTACACCTAATATCGCCTTACTTTAGTATGTCACTAATCCGATCGATATAAGTTCTCCTAGGACGTCCTCTACCAACACTGCCATACACGTTTGTAACTTATAGTCTTGTATAACTTTCACAGCTTAAATTACCTTATTATAAAAAGGAATGTCTCTTGTGAAGCAAACGTTATGGTTACCCTATAAGCGATACAAAAGTCGGGAATCGGAGACCGATTTGTGTCAAAGCGTGATGAATCTCGTACGATAGGAGGGAGGATGGAGCGCCTGCCTACCTGCTTTACTGCAGCCGTGAAGTTAATCAACTGTCGCAACAGACTGAGTAGCTCCACGACATCTATTATTAATAAACTCGGGTCAGGGGAGGACCTGGCGCAGCTGACAAGGGTCTCCCAGCGGTAATGTATTCGTGAATCAAATTTAGACGTTCCGGTTTCGCAATCACGAAAATGACCTAACCTTTATGAAGTTTTGTTTAGTTTAATCATTTGTGTATAAATTTAATATGTTGTGTGGTCAGGTTGTTTTAACCCAATCGTTTCTAACGATTAAGCTTTGTATAACGCCAGTAACCAAATCCTCACAGAAGATCGTATGCAATCTTCTCTAGTTGTCCAGTGGTTTCTAGAAGATGAGTTACTAATGCTTGAGATGACCCACAAAACACTATAGTTTATTCCAAATCAAGATGGAAATTTTGTAAACAAAGGGCTCGCCTATTTCAAACGGATATTTCTCACACTACCTTATAACATCAGCTATCCATATTACACAATTTCACTTCACCTTATCTCACTATTTCCTCAAAATAACAACTTTTCCGTTGAAGTATAAAAAGTGTAATGGCCGCCACGTAAGTGACGTTTGTTTGTTTACAACGTTTCTACCGATTTTCGATTTGGAACTATAGTAAAGTATGTACATAGTAAGCCGTGTTGCAGTCCGTAATCCTTAGTGGTAACAAGCGTTTTTTTATATGTATGCACATAAATTAAGTAATTTTTCTAAGTTTGCATTGTTACTTGTGCTTGGAATTTTAAGTTGTCGCATTATATTGTATACCTATCCTCTTTTATATTGGTAGGTATGATGATACCTACTTGACACTGACACTGTGCCCACAGTTTTAAAACAAATTATTTTGTTATTATTGTAGAATGAGCTTGAAATTCGCAGAAAGAATATTTATCCTAAATATTCAACCCATCCCGCCCTTACAGAAAGGTGTAGGCAGAGATTACGGATTATTTATGATTATCAATAACTCAATTAGCATTTGTAAAACAAGACAAAGAGCTTAGTTCATTTAAGTATCGAGATACAGTTGTGGTTGGTTTTATGGTACTTTCGTTAATCTTTTTCCACGCCGATCACAGGACCTTTAGCAAATAACACGTCAAAATGCGGCGAGATCAGAGAGCTCCGTTACCTGATAAGACCATTATCCATCTCGCGTACACACAAACAAACGCACCTACGTGACCAACAAAGTGAGGCAGCGGACCAAATAATTTATAATTCGATCAATAACCCTTGTGTTATATATACATTTATAATTTAATTGAAAGGTGCACGCTTCACTAGAGGCGGCAGCTGAGTGCCGAAACATCTATATGCATTACATTATATGCTATTAAAGTTACTGTTCATTAAACGATTCAAGATAATCTTAGATACACAAATAACTTATAATGTACACTATAGAATAAGATATTTATAAGAAACTTTAACTAAACTTACGAAAGTAAATGAAATCAAATCAAAATTCAAATGAAGTCAAAACATATAAAAAATAAGAACTGGCCAAGTGCGAATCGGACTCGCGCACGAAGGGTTCCGTATCTATAAAAACGGTAATGTCTGTTGTATGGATGCCCAACAAAAAAATTATTAATTTGTTGTTATACCACCAACAGAAATACATAATCTGGGAGTGTCTTACTATCATGGTTTATGAGATACAGCTGACAGACGGACCGACAGCGGAGTCTTAGTATTAAGCTCCCGTTTTTCTCTTTGGGTGCGGAACCCTAAAAACTTGAGAAAGTTGTAGCTCAACAACTATAGGATGGAAATCTTCTTGCTTTTTAAGCTATGGCTTTTCTCAATTCTCATTTTTATCACAAAGCGCTGCGACCATCCTATTCCTTTCATTGTAATTGGATCAATCATCGTACCAATTTTCGTATCAGTATCCCAGATTAATATAGACTTGTCGCCCCAACCTTACCTTTGGAACTTTGTACCAATAACTCTAGTAATCTAACAAAAAATGTCACGTGACAGGTGACAGACAATTCTCTCTTAAAAAGTGGGTTCAGTCTGAAGTCTGTGGAATGCTTTTGTCTACATCCCTAAGGTTCCTCGATATAGTCAACACTGGGGAAATATTTCAAAGCACAATAATATTATAACTTCACAATAAACGCTTCAATAATGAATACCGTTTATATTTCTAATGGAGATCGAAACTTCAATTTTGTGTTAATTCAACCTATCCATTGCTGTGACGCGTGACGGCGTCGACATCGCAACCGCTATCGCCAACGTATTGCATTACACGAAACAATAAACGATTCACTTCCGATCCCATCGATAGGCTCTTTATGAAGGGCATGAACTTAGTAACGACCTGTAGCGGAAGCCAACACCGCAAGATAAACGCGAATAAATGGATTGTACACAAAACATAGGATCTAATAATAAATAGCTAACTAAAGTATTTGTAACTGGCTTAGAATACTTTAGGAATTCATTTAATTTATACAATATTTGTTTTGTAACCACGGTTATTGAATCAACAATGACATAATTCGAAATAAACGACTTTTAGAGCACATAATGTGTTTTCTATTGCATGAATAGGTGATTATAACAGGGGATCTACAGCCTAGTATTTTTATTTTTTTTATAAGAGAAGGGGGCAAACCAGCGGCGGGAACACCCAGGTGATCAACGACGCCCATGGACACCCACAAAACCAGAGGAACTGCAGATGCGTTGCCGGCCTTTTAAGCCTAGCATAATAATGCATAAAATAAAGGGAAATGTAAGCAAAACCAGCAAAAATATATATGATATGTATAGTACATTTCCTTTACGTATTTTTTCCGCTTATCGCTTACGCTTCCCAATGTAACAGAGTACTTGAATGCCGAGGCGAGTGCGCGACCAATTTCACGGTGACCCCGGACAGGTGCCAGCGCCCCACAGCTCGAGGTCTATTAATGTGATGCGGGCCTCACTTCCGGTCATCATGACCGCCAATATTGCAAGTCAAGTGACTTGTACATTTAAAAGGGTAAGCCCCTCAGATCTTTTAACTGAGCCAGGCTTTTTCACGAGTACTTACTTCCATACACCGGAATCCGGTCACACACGAAAATAAATATTTGTAACTCTTAGAAAACATAACTCAAATAAAGACTCTGGGTTTGAGGTCGCTGTGTTAAAAGGTGGTCTTTCGATTAATTTGAATGACCAGGAAAACGCTACATTAATTTCAAACCTACATTAATATTATTATAAAAAATTAAAAACTCATTTATTCCTTACTCTTATCTCGTAACAAATAGGTCATACGAAATAATAAAGAATACAATAAATAGGTTGTGTTACAATCGTCGGGACCTTATCACAATGAATTTCTCAAAGCTCTCAGCTCAGTTCCTCTCACAATGATGTAACGATAAAGTTCGAGTATAAAGCTCAAAGAAGGTTCCAGAAAACTCTCCTAATACTTTGTTCGTTGTTGCCAACTTCGAGGAATAGTGTATTCGTTGAAATGGATATAGTTTTATGTCTTTAGGGATGAAGGAACATTCTTTAAGCGAAAAGATAATTTACTCGGGAAATTTCTTTTCGCATTCTTGTCACATTTTGTTTGTATATGCGTCGTGGAGGAAGCCTGTGTCCAACAGCGGACGAGCACGGGCTGGCCAAATGACGACGACGACCATGTGTTGGCAGTACCTGGTAACATATTCGTGGATTGCCGTGGCCAGCGGCGACAGACGACTCAATATGTCTTCATGTTTCATAGTTTCATGTTCCATGGTTCCATGGCTCCATGTTCCACGGTTCAATGTTCCATGGTTCCATGACCGACAATCAGACACTTACTTTTGTCAGATTTACACTTCATAACATTTTACAGATAGATTTATAAGGTATTATTGATTGTTGCGACTAGTAGTTGTCTGGATGTAGAAGGTGGCAAGCGAGCAAGCGGTTCACCTGAACCTGAAGTGAGAGAGAGATGTGCCAGGATTGCGCCAAATGGATACCCATTACCGCTTCCTGTCTCTCTGGTTTACGGGTATGAGTGCATTTATTTTATGTCATATGTGAGAATCTGGTTAGGCTTGGCTTTAGAAAATTTAGCTTAAAATCTGAGTTTTAACGTTCAGCAGTGTGTCGCATCATTCGGCCAATTAATACCGAGGCGGTATCAACCAGAACCGACGCTACAGCTTTTAGAATCCATTACGAGCTGACTCGCGTTTCAAACAATCGGTGAGTTAACGAACTATGGTTATCTTTTTATATTTAAATACAATAACTTTACTACACATGCTCATTTTATACAGGGTCTAACAGTGGTAAAGTCCGCAACAAAAACATCGTTTGCACGAACGGCGAAATACCACGACATCACAGAAGACAGACGTCAAGTAGAGTATTCTGCATTAGTGTCATGAGTGAGGTGCCGGAGACACAATTATAGTAGTCCTCTTCCCATTCCTATCATTTGGTAATCAGGAAAGGATGGGAAGGGGAAGAGGATTTAACGGCTGAGGAGGGGATGGACCGGGAATGGAAATATCCTTTTTTCTGTTTGTCCTTTGTCCATAAAGGTAGGCAACGCATCTGCAACTCATTAGCTTGTTGCAGATGCCTTTGGGTAGCGGTACTTATTGTCAGGTGCCGCTTGCTCGTTTGCCACTTTATTCTATAAAAACAAAAAGTGTGTTCGGGAATGGCGTAAACAACGCCCGAGACCAAATGATTTCTTAGCTTGAATTTTATTTCATGTACCTACGAATAAAAGATTAGATTAGATTAGCGTAGCGTTCGAGCTGGCCGTGACTTAAAAATAAATAATATTTTTATTAAGAAAAAAACAGAATTGTATTTTTTTCCAAAAGTAATTTGATTTGGTAGTGAAGGGACGGGTCAGCGGATGTAGTTCGCGGAGCTTTTTGTCATTACAGGCGGGCCGCGGCTGCGTCTGACATTTGACGCTCCCGGTTCGTTTAACTTTATCGAGTTACAAGCTCCGGGCGAGCCTCGGCAGTCATCTACTCACTTATCTTGTGTCTTATATTATGTCAGTAAGTTGTTCCGAATTACCTAAAACCGAATGTAGATAAAGCACATGCCTCGGGTCCCAAGGAAAAACTTACATATAACATAACAAAGAAAGGCGATATGAGAGTAGGTGTTTTTTCTCGACAGGTCAAAGTTGTTCCAGCAACATTCATACAAATGTCAAATGGTTGAAGGATAGCGTAATTAAAATAATAAAATTAAATAGAAAGCGTCCCAAATGGAAGGTTTTGAGTATTTGCATTTCGACCTCTAATGGTATATCTGCTACTTTTTGCATTGTAAAATACTTATTAGGTATCAAGCAAGGAAGTGACGCCATCTGAAATTAAAACAGAATAATTGTTTGTCAAATAGTGAAATAATTCTGACGCAGACACTGCACAGTTTAAAATAACTGCTTAATGTTTTGTTTATGCTTGCTCTGTATTATCCCTCGGTTCATAATCTCCTAGTAAACAGCACAAACAAACAAGGCCACTGTGTATACACGCGGCACGTGCCGGACCCGATAGCTTAATTGCGCCCAGGTCGGGTTAGCCGCGGGGGAGTGCGGGCTCCGGTCCCGCTAATTATATTGATGCGCACTACACCTCGCTTCATTTATCCCACCCCTCCTCTTATATTGATTTATATTGACGACGTTGGCATCGTGGAAATACGAACAATTTTATAATTATAAAAAAATAAATTACGTAATTAGAAACACTGTCAATTTTTTGTTAAAAGAGAAGGGGGCAAGCGAGCGGCGGGAACACTAAGGTGATCAACGCTGCCCATGGACACCAACACCAGAGGAACTGTGAACTTCCGACTCTTACTAATACGAAAAAACTTAACTTACAATAATGTTTTATATAATAGCACGTAGCGATCATAATTTAGAGTCAATGTTATTTAGTAATTTATAGGGTTGTAAAACAACCATTAGCGACATTCTACGAGACAGGCGCAAACGGGCAGCGATCCTGGGGAATCCTACCGAGGACCGGGACGTGCTGTGCGAGATAACGACTGGCACGAGGGACACGCGCCTCGTGTTATGTGATCTCTCAGACCTGTAATATACGACCTTGTACACATCGCGTACAAATGCTTAAGATAAAAAAGTTAGTACACATTACATTAATATTTGTAGTGATAAATTAATGTTTGTAAAACATTTATGTTATACACTATATAATTTTAAATCAATGTTTTTTGTAATACTAGAAGGTGGCAACCGAGCAAGTGGTTCACCCGATATCAAGTGATTGCTACCCATAGACATCTATAACAAGCTAATGAGTTGCAGACGCGTTGCCCACCTTTAATGGACAGAGGAGGGGACAAACAGAAAGGTTATTTCCTATTCCTATACTTTCCTTCCACTGTCAAGTCCTTCAAGGTGCGATCCTAAAGAAGTATGTTGAATAAAAGGATTAAAAATAGCGTTATAAAGGAAAAGTGTGGCTTAAGGGTGGATGTTGTGACTAGAATTGAGAAAGGTATGCTTCGGTGGTTCGGGCGTGTTGAAAGGATGAATGAACAGAGAATAACGAAACAGATTTATGTTGCAAAAGTGAGTGGCAGCGTTGGTAAGGGACGCCCTAGGAGAACTTATATCGACCAGATTAGTAACATACTAAAGAAGGGCGATATAAGGAGTACCCATAACCAACGAGCTTGCATGCATTGATGTATGGATGTAGAAGAAGCGAGAGAGGTGTGCCAGGATCTCGCCAAATGGAGATCCTCCGCCTACCCCTCTGGGTTAGGGCGTGAGCACATATTTGTTTATTGTTTTAATTAATTGTTTATTAATTTATATTATGAATAGAAGCCTGAAAATATCTTTTATTCCTTAGTCATCTTACGGTTACTTCTGGAAACTACTACAACGCCTAGTATTTTGATTCACCCCTCACTGTAGCTTTTCGCCGCAATTTATATTCCAATCACTAGATGGCGCAAACATTTTTCCAAAACTATTTTCTTGAGATAAATTAACTGTTAACTTTGGCAATTATAACCATTTCGTCTTTTTATTTCAATAAAATAATTTTAAAATGGATATTTGCTTATTGAAATCGCAAAAAAATGCTTAATGCTATCGTTGATTCATTAACATTTTATAGATGGCACGTACGTATTTAAAATACATAATAATAATTGTTTTAAAAAAACAAACAATCTTTTTAAAATAGGTTCATTGTTAATGTTATACAGGCTTGAAGCAATAACTGTGTCGTAGTAAAGCTTAAACGTGTAAATACATTTAAATTATTCGGATAGTTCTAGAACACGCTATCAACATTTTTCAACTTGCTCAGTATATATACGACGGAACACCTTATTCCGTTGTACTTGCTTCGGCAGTACATATAATAAAATTGGAACGATACAGAGAAGATTAGCATGGCCCCTGCGCAAGGATGACACGCAAAATCGTGAAGCGTTCCACATTTTTTTGGAATTGAAAAATAAGCTATAAACAATATGATCCCAAATTTATATTATCTCTTTACAAGTAACAACCAGTACATACTGGATATTTTTGACTTTTTATTCGTACAAATTTAAATACAATTTGGTAAGGGAAAATAATGTTCTAAGATACGTCAAAATAAATTTATACCCTCATCTGTTGTTTAATCAGGACCTAGATTATGTTACATAATATTTACATTTATAAAACATAAGTCTTACCTAGCTAAATCTGGGGCCAACCATAAAAAAAATCGCGGTATCGTTTTCCCGCATACCGCCGTAACAAAGCTCGTCGTCTTTCCAGCCTATTTTTTTTAAGCGCTTGTTCAAAAAAATATCCTGTCTTTTTACGATAAGCTCTTTCTCCCAAATCTTCCGAGGTTCTGCTTATCCCCACATTTTTTATGGTAGAAAATGGCAAACGAGCAAGCGTTACCTGATGTTAAGTGAGCGTTACCCATAAACATCCGCAGCAAGCAAATGTGTTGCAGATGCTTTGCCTACCTTTAATGGACAGAGGAAGTGATAGTGACAGGAAGGATGTTTCTTTTTCCTATCAATCCCCTTCCCATCCTATCCTTATTAGGAAACAGGACTGAAATTGGGCCTCTGGCACGTCACTCATCAGACGAAACGCAGAGTTCTACCTCGCTCCTGTCTTCTCTGAGGTCGCGGTATTTCGCCGTTGGAGCCTGCTCTTTCGTGCAACAGATGTTGTTGCGGGCTATTTCAAATAAAATTAACTGTTCAATGAAAAGAACAATATTTTAAGAGACATTTATGTTTTACATAGTGTATAGTCTAATTTCGACGTACTTTTAGATTTATTAAGAAATCTTCTTTACACAGTTTAGAAAATTACTTATATGTGTTTTCTTATTCATAGATGGCGCTATATTTATGAAATATTACGACCAGATTAGTGACACTAAAGAAAAGCTTTATTTAGAGTACCCGTAAACGACGAGCGTGCGTGCGTAGATGTATAAATGTGGAAGAGGCGAGAGAGGTGTGCCAGGTCTGTGACAAATGGCAATCTGTAATCTCTGCTTACACCGATGCTTCTGGGCCGCTAGTGTATATATAATATTAGAGAATATTAGGCTGCGTCTCAGGAAAATGTTATCAACAAATTATTTACAAAATTCGTCCATATTGTTCATTTTTGTATTTGCTAGTCCCATACTGTATTTATTCAACAAGGTTTAGTTCTAAGTTTCCTGATGCGTACAGAATGATGCTTTTTAACCGACTTCACAACGTGGTTCCAAAACTACACGCACGCAGCAAAAATTATTAAAAGTTCTGTTTTTATTAAAGTGGCATCATTTATTAAGAAATCTTAGCAAACGATATTACTAGTAATCCCCTATTAAATCTTAAATTAGTGGTAATAAAACATTTAAACGCATATTTTGTTTATACTAGATGAGAAGGTACGCTTTGGTACATTTCCATCTATTGAGAATTTTATGCAACATTTCGTAGCCATGAGTGCTTTGGGTTTATGCAATTGAACAGTAGATGGCAATAAAATTTATACACCATTTCCGAAATTTCTAACTTTCATAAAAAATTTGAAGAACTTGTTTCATTTTAGTATTCAAAATGTCTAAAATAAAATGTTAATTTTATTCAGTATTAAGTATTAAGTGTCTAAAGAGCTTGAATACTACCTAAAGGTATTCCATATTTATGTTGGTTTTTGACATTTTACATTTAGTTCATAGATGGCGCTTAACAGGTGAACAAAGTTTTTCTTTTTTAATTTCTACAAAAATAAAAGATTCATAAAGATAAATAGATATGATACAAGTTACACAAAATTGTCCGTAAAAAAGATAAAACAGTTTTTGAACAACTTAATTTATATAAATATTTTCATCCGAATTCAAAGACGCCTAAAACACGCTATCAACATTTTTCAACTTGCTCAGTATATATACGACGGAACACCATATATCGTTGTACTTGCTTCGGCAGTACATATAATAAAATTGGAACGATACAGAGAAGATTAGCATGGCCCCTGCGCAAGGATGACACGCAAAATCGTGAAGCGTTCCACATTTTTTTGGACAGCAAACTTATTTACATTTCAATACTTTTTTTTGTTTTACTAATTGTAACTATTGACAGTAGGTGTTAGTGTAGCACAGCATGGAAACATTGCGACTGTGTAACGACTCTAGGCTCGTTTTCGTTGAGGAGGCATTTACAGCTACACCGGGCTCGAGGCGGCAGTGCGCAGAGGGCGCCTAGCCTAAGCCTCTTTAAGAGTAAGAGAGAATTTCCCATAATTAATTACCATCATTTGCATCTTAATTATAAATTATTGCACAAGAACTGACGTCAAGGCGCTCGCTATGCCGGATGCCGGCAAACTAACAACAAACTTAACTAATTATTGTTAATGGGATTTATCTAATAATTGTATGCTAAGTATTTTAAATTAATATGAAATGATTTTATGTCAAGCCTGGGGACTTAACATACTACAAAACAATGACCATATCAATAGTTCATTTTAACGTAATCACTATGTTCCACACTGATCCACTTCTAGTCGTCTTCACGATCTCGTTGCTCCATTTCGATAAAGTTTCTTATCGCTCTTCTCCAGCTTTATTGTAAAATGATATTCGGCGTATAATAACATTGAATTAAAGATAACATTTGTCAAGTCGTTATTGATAAAACACGAAACATTGCCATGGCAACCGATATTGTTAATGCAACTCAGAAAAAAAATATTTTCATGATATAAGTCCCTGACTTTTTTCTCCTTCCCCGTCCCTCACTTTCCTCATAAGAATAGGATGGGAATAGGAAAAGGATCTAATAGGGATGGTATAATGATGGGTTAAAGGTAGGCTGCGCATTTGTAACATACTTACTTGTGGATGTATATAGTCAGCGCACACTTAACATCAGGTGATCTGCTTAGCAGTTTGTCTTCTTTTTCCATAAAAAAAATGTACAAAATTTCAATGACCGTTCGGTCGAATCGTTACGAAGTCAAAGCGTAACAAACAAAGAAACCAACATTCGTATTTATAATATAACTAGTAACCCGCCACGACTTCGCCCGGTTACCACTAATTATGTTGATCCGATCGTTACTAAACACAGGAATGTGCCAATCTGGACATCCCTGTAAATTTCATAGAATTCGGTCCAGCAGTTTCGGAGTCTATAGGTCTATAAGGAACATACATACTTCGCTTTTTATATATTATTTTTTTTCTTATAAAGTATCCTATGTTTTATCTTTCTAATACCTACAAGCATATGTGTACAAAGTTTCATGATGATCGGTTGAGTAGTTTTCGCGTGAAAGCGTAACAAACAAACTTACATTCACATTTATATTAGTAGGGATTTAGCAATACTAAAACTTTCGTGAGACAGATTACACCCGTACCGACCAAACTTGAAAAGAAACTTTTTGTGATTTTACAACAACAACGCTAATTTTATTTCTACACTTGGTACTGATGTACTCAATAGTAGACAGTGTACAGCTATGTTACGCAGTGTACGGTTGGTCGGCGATTGATTAGACCCAATGCCGCATGTGTCGCCACCGTCGGCAGCCGGCTTCTGTTGTCAATGTTGACTTGTGCCACAGGCGGTGTATAATACAACTAATTATAGGATACCCATAATTACTGTGCGCTGTTGACGTATATAACAATATAAACTACCTGACAGTTGCCAAAGGTTACTTTGAGTAACATAGTCATTATTGTAGGTTTATATTAACAAAGTTAGGGTTCTTTAAACTGTATCCCACCTAAGGTTAATATAAAGTCTGCTGTGGTGAAATACCACGACCTCACAGACGACAGGTGTGAAGTATCCCGCGTTCCGTCTGACGAGTGAGGTGCTGGGAGCTTAATTATTAATTATTTAAATAAAAAATATAACAGGAATCTCCAAACCTGAAATATACGAAATACCACTGAACTTGAACATTAGACTTTACAAAGGCGAAGGTCGAAATGTAAAGCCATTCAACAACAGCCCTCTTTGATTTTCTCAAGTTTAATTCAGGTTCGGAACGGAACGGACCTTTACGTTTGAAATGAACCCACTCGAATGTTGCTTACGTTTCTGCTTCAACCGATTCAAAGGTGAAAAGTGAATGGCTGAGTTGATAGAGATTCGGGTCATTATAAAATTGCTTATATTTATGTATGATTCCATTCCCATTGAATATTTAGGGAAGTTGTTGTTCGCTACCAATTTCGCGGCCCTTGTTATTTCAATACCTGCCTAAGTACGTGCTAAGAATAGGCTTTGTTTCATGGCGTATGTTTATAAATATGGCATGAAAAATCCTGTTAACGTGATGACAAGTCCTTTTGGTAATACGTATGAAATATTAAAAATACAGTCTTGAGAATATAAGACAATTCAGTCATTGGTAGTGTTATCGAGAAATTTAATTTTACAAGATCGTCTCGGAAGATACCGGCTAGAACTTTTAAGTAGTGTGAAGAACATTTAAGAAATCTTTGAGGGAATCGATTCGATCAATCGAAGAGGGGATCAGAAGTCACACAGCGTCGCTCGCTGTGTGACTTCTGGAGCTATGCTCTGTGTGTATAAGGTATATAATACGGAACGAATATATTTCTAAAAGTCAGTTGAATGCAGTAGCATATGCCGATCGAATGTCAAGCTAGCGAAGTCAGATGGGGGAGGACAATCTAGGAATGGAGACCACTGATACCAGCAGTATACGGCGCCCTCTTTCCAGATGGACCGATAACTTCGTAAGAACGGTACTGTGGAAGGCATTAGGGAAAGCCAATTCCCAGCAGGGGACTGATGGCGGCTGATGATCCACACAATGTTATTTTAATTGCCGCAGCGAGCAACGTACGGACAGACCACTAGAACAGCTTTATTAAAGTTTTATATTCAGCGCGTGTCGACTGAAGGACCACTTTGGCTAAAATGTAATTTCCCCGTGGCAGATGGTGCTTACACGTCCTAACTCATTATTAAAACCTGCTTAAATGTTCAAACACCGCTTCTGAAACATCTAACATAGGTATTGTGGAGTAGTTGAGACTAAAATATTATTTATTTAATCTAAACTTAATACTAAGAGACGGAAAGAACAATATCGCTTGCCTTACAGAGTTATTTTTCAGGTTCTGACAGAAATGACTATAAAATAATTACATCACTAAATATGACAGAAATTACGTCACAACGGTTTTCGAAAGCGGCGTAACATTTTCGGCCGGCCACCATGGCGCTGCTGTATGGCATTCTTTAACTTGGCTTAGCTTGTCATGAGACAATTAGGCATTTCACGTTACACGGACGTACATCTGTCATGTTTTTATTTTAGTAGCCGTGATTATTTACGGCAGATATCCCGGTACCTTAACTCACAACATAGACATTTTGAACTTTTTTCTATGATTCTTATGCTCTGATTCGTCTATGTTTATCTATGTCCCATCCGTCTTGCCACAGACAATGTTAAAAAGTATTAACAAGTCCCGGATGATGCTTGTCCATACAAGTCACATGCGCGAATAGTTTAACAATGTTCTCCATGGTTTTCCCTGTTCTAGTAACAGTCACGGCGCCCGCACTCAGGGATAGATTGTAACAGGTTTTATGTGACCGGCTACAAACGGGAGCGGAATGTATTTACCGTTTAATTTACCTCGGAGCTAGGAGCTAGGAAACACTATCTTGTTTATTTATAACCAATAAAGACAGTAGGAGGATATCGCTTTAATGTATGCAACGTAAAAGCTGACTGATCCGCGATCTCACAATAGTCCGTACAAGTTGGCGTCGTTTTAAAAAATCAGTTTAAAACAATCATAAGGTAAAATGTGTTATATTGAGATGACGTCATTGTCAATAAGTGCCCATCCCAAAATCTGACGATTTACGAGACACAAACGAGTGCAAAACCTTCACCTGGATATCTTCGAGCGAGAGGATGAGGTTCAAGGAGTATTGTGATAAAATAATCAACAACGAACTCAACTAGCCGAAGTGACAAAGATCGTAATTGACTATAGACCCTTATCCCATCACCGAAAGAATCTTCAAAATCCAACAGATACCCATGACGCCTGAGGATGTACGAGTTTAACATCTTAGGTGTTAAATGTAGCTTCAGCAAAAAGCGGACCGTATGTATGTCAAACAAAGTTGCTATATACGTCAACATGTCTTCTTCAATACAAAATAGTAACACATATAATCACTGAACATTGTATAGTACTTTCTCTCATCGCGTACTTTAACCTGCAAGTGTCTGTGCGCAAGTTAAGCGGAGGGCAATGAAGGCTGCGTGCGTCGTTCAATAGCTGATTATAAATTGTCCTCCCCCATCCCCACCACTTGCGCTCGGCAGGAAGAGACGTCTCGAGTGCCGCTCTGTACCCCATCGCAGTATGTATGAACTTGTCAGCGCTAAGTGCATAAGTATAGTAAGTTAATCTGATATTAAGCAAGTAAAATGCTTATAAAGGGCTTTGTCGTTATTGTCCTTTAGTCAATAGTCGAGTATTAGGACGCAGGCCTCCTCCACTGATAGCGATCAGGCCATCTGTTTTACCCATTGCCACTTAAGGTGTGCTACTCTTCGGGCAATGTTGGTTGCTTAGTTCCACTGCGGACTAATTAGACTTGCCACAACTAAAACAAACAAAAACGAAGGAAACAGAATGAGCTATTTGAATATCTATTAAATTTAAAGTTTATATTACCCCAACTCAATACGTACGTGGAAATTTCAAAGTACTGGAGTACGAAAAAAATGGATTTATGAAATATATGTGAGAGTTTTCGTTCAATCCTTTTCATGTTATTCGTAGGAGCTCTCCCCTGTCCCTCTTACCCCGCTCGCGCCTGCCGCGCCCGATAACGAGATTAAACGTAATTTACAGTTTAATATGTAAAATGCGAATTTAATTTGGCGAATTCATTGCCCAATATGGTGTGGCGTGGTCTCCACAGGAACGACTTATTTTGCCTATAAGCCAGCATCAAATGCTTTGTTGTCCTTCTTTTTGATCGTTTGCTTTCTGATGCTTTTGATATAATACCAATTTTGGATGCATCATGGATCACATAGTTAATTATCTTCCGTTATCGACAAGTGAACAACAATGATCCGCCGCCGCAGCTGTAACTGGTGTCGCCGGTGCAGTGCACAAATATTTCAGTTAAAACTTGAGAAGCTATTCGGTCCCAAGTCGAATACTAGTCTGAAAGGACAAATCACAAAATGTTTATTCTACTGTCTGTTGTGTACAATGATGTATAAGTCATGATCTAAGTGTTTTTCGTGCACCATAAGGCCCTTCCAGTTCTTTGGTTTCCGCTTGCAACGATTTGTCGGGACCGGTCTGGTTGAGAAAATTAAATTAGTACCCTTAACAAAAATATAAAAATTACATAGACTTGAACAAGATCGCTAAGATCACGATGTGGTATTGGAATGCCCTGGTACCAGAGACTAACAACAAGCACGGCGGTTGCTTCTGTGAAAAAACCTTTGTTCACGAAACAAAACGTTTTCTATAAATTTTCTTTGTAACAAAGCTACTGATTAAAAACTGTCTCAGCTTTGTGACTTCATAAAATGTTAAGCGAGCTCTGGTTTCATTAGCGTGGCCCCATTCTTTAACACACAGTTCCTGACGAAATCATTGGAGTCAGGAACTGTGTTGAAGAATAATATAATTAAATTTTGGGACCTGATGAGGTCGATAAATAGCCGATAGAGGTAGCTAACTCTGTTCATAACGACACAGAGGCGCACCAAATCCACTAGCCCACTACTTTCAACGCTAGGTAGGTTTGTTCCACTGTGATCACCTGAAATTTTATTCACAAGGTTGACATATTAATTGTATTTTATTTAATTTATCTTTGCTTGCTTGCTTTCAAATGGGAACAAATTTATACTGCAATAGATTTACACAATGAACAATGCAAACATACTGCTTTGCAAGGAAATGTACATAGCACTATGATATTATATAAATTGACCTTTTTAAAATGTACCCCACTGCAGAGACACAGGCCTCCTCTTAGAGAGAGGGAATGAGCCGTAATCCACCACGCTGGCGCAGTGCGGATTGGTGGATGTCACATGTCTTCGAATTTGGCGGGTCTAAGAACATGCCGGTTTCCTCACGATGTTTTCCTTCACCGTTTTTTGGAGCAGTGGTGATGAAATCAATTACACAAAGTAAAGCGCCTGCCTGAGAACCCGCAACCGACAGTACGTAAGTCGGGGCCTAAACCACTGAGCCACCACTGCTCCACTATATTTTATATAATGATGTTAAAATACAAAAGTAGCAGATATGCCATTAGCGGTCGATAAAGTGAAGATTTGAAAGCGTCTAATTGGGACGTTTTCTCTTGAGCTTACGTCATGCGTTTATATATCGGCTTAATTAAGTGAGACACTAGGTGTCCTCTTTTTAAATATTAAAGGAAGTACAATAGGCGGGCGTAAATCGGAACAATTTAGTTTCCGTCTCGATGCGCCGCTCCCGGTTCACAATGAGCCACCGCCAAGTTCAACATCCCGGAAACACAATGGACTCGAATAAATTTACATTTTTTATATGAAACAATAATTGGAATTTTACGAATTTCTTGTTAAATTCAAATGCTTTTGAGTGTTTTAAAAAATTTGCTCCTAGCAAGTCCTGTCTGGTGGGAACCTTCTTATTTGGAAAATTTACCCTTCACCCATCGCTAAGGTCACTAGGCTATAACCTACCACATGATAATGCCATCTCGCTTAGCACATAAATTAATTATCATTTAGATTATTACATTAACATATCAATAAAATGACATACAGTTCGTCTGGTCGTGATACTTCATTATTCAGCAGGCAATCGGAACCAGTTTGTTCCGGTTACGGCACGGGTAACCGGTCACCCGCGCCGGATAGAGAACATCCGGAAAATGTCGAACTAAGCCAATGAATTCAATTACACCAATGAACACTGCTTTACATTGTACATCTAGTTTAAAACGCACGATTCAAATTTAGACATTAAGAGCAATAATTGTAGAATACAAACGATAAAAACATGTGATATCTATACATATAATAAAACTGTCACTGATCGCTGTCTGTACGTGGAAGATATTTGAAAAAAAAACTATTATTGGGGGCCTAGATACACTGTGCATTGAAATATTCATAGCGCACACACTTCTTTCGGAGACGCACGGCGCTCCCTGGTAATTATGGTATTTACACGGATGTAGACGATTTTAGGAATGATGTGTGTATTATTTTTTAATAGGTTTTCTTAGGTTAGGTTAGTAGCTTATTATTTCCGAGGAGGGTTGGCGTTAGGCAGGCGGCCGGCCGTACAAACTGTAGCCAGAACCTATATAGTATGGACTATGGTCACAGTTTAAGCAATCGTATGTGATTGTTAAGCTTTGCTACGGTCATGTCGATGTCCCCACATGAGCGGGAAAAGGGGCAGGGAGATGATGAGGTTAGGGTGGTATTTAAGTAGGTAATAAGTATATTCCTTTCGTTTAAGTAAATATCGCAGGGCTGGTGAAAACGCGGGACACAGCTAGTTAATGAATAAGAAATACTATTTGGACCCGGTACACTGTAGAACCTGGGAACTATTACAACCTCCCAAAACATCAGTGAAACGTAAAAGTACATCTGTACTGAAGAGTCTAATAAGTGGTAGGTACCATGCCTTTGATTTCAACAATATTTCTGATGATAGTAATACTAGTTACTTCTGTCTGTGGCGGATGTTATGAGTGGAGATGGTCCACAGTTTGCCTCTTTGCTGCCTTGCTTAATACAAAAGTACGTGAAAAAGCTGTTGGTTTCCTAGAACAATATTACGTTGTAGTAAAGGAAAATGATATAATGCAAGCTTGAATATATTTTAAACTCAAATGGCCACAGTTTTAGCGCCGAATTTTTCGAAAGGTTTCACAACGTCGATGAACTGCAACTCAATTACCGTTCGACATTCGCTTAGCTTCACACTTTCAGGCCTTAAATATGAGAAATAGTTTTATTTTTTATTTCTTTTATAAGAGAAGGGGGCAAACGAGCGGAGGGAACACGGAGGTGATCAACGACGCCCATGGACACCCGCAACACCAGACGAACAGCAGAGGCGTTGCCGGCCTTTAAGAAAAAGATAGGCTCGCTTCTTGAAGGACCCTAAGTCGTACTGGCTTGGAAATACCGCCGAGGACAGACCAATCCACAACGCAGGTGTGCGAGGCAGGAAATGTCGAGAAAACCGCACTGTTGAGGAATGCCAGCCATCCAGATTGTGTGGATAGTACCTGGCGGTCTGTCGTGTTGTTCGATGACGAAACTCTGGGACGACAGGGATCGTTCCAAACAGTTCTTCGGAACACTCCCCGTGGTACATGCGATAAAAAATGTAGAGGTAGCTGACGTCCCTCCGCAAGGCCAGAGTATCAAGCCGATTGGTAAGAGCTTCTTTACGTCATATAGTTTTTGAGTTTCTTATAGACTACGCGGTTAAATTAATTAACATTAAATGTAAAAGTATTAATAACTACAGAATGTGTTCATTTTAATAAGCGCCAATTATTAGACTAATTTGTATTTTAATTTATGTAACAAAATGTTAAGAATATTTTTCTGTTATTTCAACAGTCAAATTTTCAATAAAAAAAATAAAAGCGCGTGTTGAAATGTATCGGACACGCAGCGGAAATTGAATTCAAAGTCCATCACCGGCGTCACCGTACTAATTTGTTCTCGAATATTCCCACCAGCCGGTTGAATATTGTTCCAGGGAAATTATTTAGTATTCAATTTTTTGTTGTTATGATGTTTTCTCTAGAAAAAAAATATTTCTACGTTTTTAATCATTTATTATAGAAAACTCATTTAGGATCAAAGTGGAATCGAACCTTTTTTATCTCTTGTAAATGTGTGTATTAATGTAAATGATTTATAAAATACTAGTGACCCGCCCCGGTTTCAACCGGGTACTACTAATTATGTTGATCCGATCGCTACCAACACACAGGAACACCCGCTGTGACCCGACAATCCCTGTAAATTTCATCGAAATTGGCCCAGCCGTTTGGACTCTATAGGTCGAAAGGGAACATACATACTTCGCTTTTTATGTACTTTTTTTTTCATAAAAGTATCCTATGTTACTTCTAATACCTCCAAGGATATGTGTACAAAGTTTCATGATGATCGGTTGAGTAGTTTTCGCGTGAAAACGTAACAAACAAACTTACGTTCACATTTATAATATTAGTAGGGAATACTTTTATGCTGAAATACAATAAATTACATAATATATACGTCACCATCGGCCCCGGTGTTTACCTTTTTAATTATAAATAACGTATTTACTGACACTCTTGTCCTATTAAATTCAGGATAGTAGATAAGGTTGTCCCAAAATATTGGCGTCGTAACATAACTCTCTATAGAACAGAGACAGCGGTGGAGACGGCAAGGAAATGTTTCTAAGTATTTTATCTTATTCTGTAAAATAATAATCCTAACTAATATTATAAATGAGAGTGTGAGTTTGTTTGTTTTTCACGTTTGTTACCTCTTATCCCGAAAATAAAACTATTTTAGAGGTTTAGATATGTCGGTAGGGGTAAGAAAAAATGGATGGATTACATGAAAGGTAATATAATCAAGAAATGAGTGATGACTGAAATGACGGATGCTAGATGGATGTGCAAGTCAAAAACCAGTTATTGCCCCACATAAACCAGTTATTGCTCCACATAAACCAGTTATTGCCTCACATAAACCAGTTATTGCCCCACATAAACCAGTTATTGCTCCACATAAAGTAGTTATTGCCCCACATAACCCAGTTATTGCCCCACACACGCGGGAAAAGGGCAGGGAGATGATGATGAAAACTGTTTCCAGTACATAAAGTTTTAGCAACACCAATTTTGGACGCACATCGCCTTATTGTTTGGCTTCACATTAGAACTTTGGTGTTTGTTCAAGGCTCGTGGTGCTCACTTTCCGTCAAACAGATTGCAGAGATTTTCTATTCCATAAATCGTTTTTTTGACTATTTACTTCAAGTTGAAAGGAATTATTTTAGTTAATACAACTACTATTAGATTTTCTATGTTATGTGTGCTGTGAACCAGCTGCCCAACGATTAAATAACTTAAATAATAGATTAGGTCGCCCGGAGACTCCGCCGTAGAGCCTCGCAAATAGCCTATGGTAAAATTACCTAATGTGACCTTCAAAGTGTCATGAAATTTTCTTTTAAATCACCAGAAAGTGTCTATAATTACAACAATGTGGTAATACACAATGCTGTATTAAGCTCCACTTTAATGTATGGAAGAGAGAGCTTGGTTTGGCGGGAAAAGCATGCTAGTAGAGTTAATGCCGTTGTGATGCGATCCTTAAGAAGTATGTTAGGCGTGATTTTGAATGACACGATTAATAAAGAAACGTGTTGCTTATTAGTGG
The DNA here is from genome assembly GCA_029849275.1 of Papilio elwesi. Lineage (NCBI taxonomy): Eukaryota > Metazoa > Arthropoda > Insecta > Lepidoptera > Papilionidae > Papilio > Papilio elwesi. The sequence goes on from CM056697.1 coordinate 11,553,039, forward strand.
ATGTTGTGAACAGAATTGAGAAAGACGGTTCGGTCATGTTGATGGAATAAAAGAGAGAGTAACAAGATACATTTATGGTGGTGGCAGTGTTGGTAGCGCACGTGCCACGACAACCTATATCAATCAGATTAGTTTCATACTAAAGTAAAGAGTACCCGTAACCGACGAGTATGTATGTGTAGAGGTATAAATGAAAAAGGATCGCGTCAAATAGAAATCCGTTATCTCTGCCTACCCCTCTGGATGACAGCTTCATATTACGAAAAACAAGAGATGAATGATTACAGGCTTGATTAGGCTTACTACATTACTTTACCTACGGACGTTTCTGGCTCTGTACTGTCCATAAATTTACCGCTTTTTACTTCATCTGTCCACACATCTACGCTCGGCATACATAAAAGTCGCTTAGAATTTAATGCAGCAGAGGCGGTTAGATTGAGACGCAACTTTAACTAAGCTGTAACGGCTTCTGCAATAAACAGTTTGAGTGGAGCGGCGTTCGATCTCACAGCTTATGCGGCAGTGTGCGTGCGTGGGCATTACAGCACACAGCCCCGCCCCAGTTAGCAGCCTTCAAGCTTCGGCCTCGGTACTTACAAGCACAGCTTTATGACTACGGTAAGCTTATTTTTACGAGTTGAAGAATGGCGGCACACTTTTGATGATAAATTGTTATTTCTTTTAAACTGTTTCCATTTGCGCTTTGAATCAACAGAATGGCCTGCTAAAACTAAGTAGTTTACTCATTTAAAATTAAAATTTGTAACAAAAAAGCAGACAACCTTTTTTGTTCTTTATTAACAGTAGTAGAGCCCGCAACAACGACGTCTGTTGCACGGATGTGCCGACTCGACCGGTGAAATACCACCACACAGAAGACAGGTGTGAAGAAGAAATATTCTACGTATTGGTATCGGTTATCTGAAAGGTAAGAAAAATATTGTAAAAATATTTATATTTCATAATAATCATAAAAAATACAATAAAACAGCTGAAAAGGTGTCAAGGAGCCATATTCTAACAATAAATTATTTTGGTCCGTGGGATTTAATAAATATTATTTGATAAATCATAATTAATAATTAAAATCATAATTAAAAACAAGTACGTACGTGTATATAAAACGAGTATGTCGATGTAATTGTGGTAAATCATGAAATACTTCTAATCTGCTATAAGGGATTGTAGAAGGCGCCCCATACACCATCAGTTCTCCTGTACTTGTCTCCTAACAAGCACGCCGAGCAAGAGATACCTGGAAATATTGTTTCTAAAGACGACGAGTTCCATATCGTGGACCTCTGTACTTTTGCATTTTAATATATCAACGTTTGGACTCAATTTGTCGCTTCGTGACATAAAAAAAACTCTTGAAATATCTACTTCAAATAATATATTAAATGGTCTGTTAAATATGTAAATTGTTCAACAACAGACAAATTATCGTTCATTATCAAACGGTAATTTTCCGCTCGAGTTAACACTTTGTCTTTGACGAGTCGTCTTGTTCCCTTCGTCCCGCGAGCCCCTCCTGCCTTGCGTAAAAGATTGGGCAATGAAGACGTTCATTGTACGTCGCTACATACACAGAAAGCTTTGACTGTGCTTTTAAAAGCTTCCCGCAGAGAGCACCACATCAAAAGACTACACCGAGTGCCTTCATTTACTACTTTGTGTACAAACGACTTAAAATATATATTAAATTTTAACTATAGTTGAATAATTTGCACCGGCAGATGGGGACATATTTTACCAATAGTAATATTGTAATATACTTCGCTTTTTATATACTATTTTTTTTCTTCATAAAAAGTATCCTATATTACTTCTAATACCTCCATGCATACAAAGTTTCATGGTGATCGGTTGAGTAGTTTCCGCGTGAAAGCGTAACAAACAAACTTACCTTCACATTTATAATATTAGTAGGGATATTTAAAATATGGTTACGTGATTCATGAATATATTGATTAGAACATACATAATAAGGCAGGAACCTTATTAATACTAAATATGTATATAGTTTTGAACACATTTCACTTATGTTAAGCGAGCGGACGTTACCTGCCGCGCTGACATGGAGAGCTGAGCACACAGGCGCCTCATGTTCAAACATAAACGATATTCCGTGAAAATTTATGACGTACCTTATTGTGATGGAAGCTTTGTCCACACATTTACACTACGTATGTTTTAATTAATAATGTAAATCAATTCGATAACTTTGTAGGTCAGGTCATTATTACAACTAATCTGTCCTTATTGAAACACTACGTCAGTTATACAATTGTATACTTACCATTAGAATACTAATATGGCGAATGTAGCAATACTGGACAATATTTTTTTATTTTTATGGGGGGAAAGAGCATCGAGTCGCCTGTTATGGAAGTGATCACCGATGCCCACGACTCTCAACATCACTAGAGGAACTGCAGACGTTGCCGGCCTAAGAAGGAGTACGCGAAAGAGGCTAAGTCGTATTGTCTTAGAAATACTGGCGACAGTTCCTTCCACAACGCGGTTGCCAACCATCATGAAATTATAAGCACTTGATTTTTTCATTGATAATTCTTTTAAGTCAATAATTTTTAGTGACTTAAAATTGAAATAACGATAAAACAACGATATTGAACATCGTATTTGTAATATGCCAATATAATAACTTATCGTTAATGATAGCTTATCGCTTCCAGTATAGATAAGCATAAATAATTATGGTGAGAATGTGTTTCAGTCGTGAGGAGCGCTCCTACGCGACAATGCTTCCAAGGGCTATGATTATCATTCAAGTGTTCTGTACTCCACGAACGAGGCCGCGGGCATTTGCTTGTATTAAATAGCAGTCTAGTGTAACAAGAGTTTAACAAATTCACGCGGAAAAAGAAGTATAGCTGTAATTAATTGCACTTGGCTCGTAAATCTAATGCGTCTGTGAATCCCCACGGTCATTGAAGGTAAATAAAAGAAATTTTATTGATTTCACGGATTCCTTGCCGGTCATATATCTTAAAGATGAAATAGACGGTCATTACAACAACAAGTTTCCCGTACTCTATAACAATCGTATAAAAAAACATTTGTTTGTTTGTTCCGGATTAACTCAAAAACTACTGGACCGGTTCCAAAAATCTTCCACCAATAGAAAGCTAAGCTAACAAATAACCGAAGCTACTTTTTTATTTATCTATGTGTACGTAACTAGTAGCTCCCCGCCTCTACCCAGGTTACTAATTACGCATACACAGACGCCCATAGCCTCACCTCTACTATGAAGCAACACGAGCTCTATGTTAGACGTTATTCTGCTGTTGCGAACCTCTTCCCTCTCCTTGAAACATCATCGCGAACAAGAAGTCTGCGAGTGGTACACACACTAGGAATTTAAATTTTAACTGTATTTTCAGCAGTGTGATATCTATTTTTTTTTGCTTTGTAGCTTGAGAACAATTGACGTCACTCAACTGATGAGTGTATCGCTCCATGGAACATCCCTAGAAGAGGTAAGAGCTGGACATGGTACCCGTATTCTAATAGTTACTCTTAAAGAGGTTTAGGCTAGCCGCCTTCTGAGCTCCGCCGCGTCGAGCCTGGTCTAGCTGTAGATGCCTCCTCCAGGCAAACAGTGACAAGTCAGTCACAAAAAAACTTTAAGTTTTAGGGTATTTACAGTAATATTTTCAGACATTGTGATACCTTGGAAGCAATTACAAAAATAGTGGTTACTAAATTACGACGGTTTCAATTGTTTTTTTTTTCGTTTTTGATTTTTTTAAAGGAACATGTTGGCAAGGCTTTTACTAAAAATACGTAAATTGAAAGCATTCATTAAGATAGACATCTTTGGCTTGCGTTTGCTAATGAAGCAAATAGTGCTCCGAGTTCCGGGCTCGCCACGCCGGACTCCTTACCGCATTAGCGTGAGCGGCTCAAGTCGAGCCCCGAGCCGTAACCTTTGACCCGCGGTCCCGTCTGACCGAGACTAACTTAAATATTTAACTAGTATCCCTGTTCCAGTTTATCAGGTCAGACATTTGAGGCGATTTTAACTGATCTTAGATTAATTAAACTTTTTATTTTTTTAGTTGGTTAAAATTTTAAGTGTGAATATATGGTGTGCTATATGGCAATTTCCATATTTACAATAGAATCGCAATTTGTCATAGTAGATGTGTCTCAAATAATTTTTTGTGTGTATTTTAATTGTTGTTACTTTAATATTATACAATTATGTAAGAAAACCTCCCCTTCTCCTCCTCCTCCCTCCACAGGAGGCTCCTAAAGGCGTGAAAAAAGTGTGAGTGCATTATGAAATCGCTCATTTATTGACAAAGACTGGACGATGCTGCCAACGAGAAGTAGTTCGCAAAATTAATGTAAATGTTACGGTAAATGGCCCTCTCTGGTTTAAAATTAACAAGAGTAGACATCTGATGTATAATGACATCGAAGAGATACTGGCGGAATACCTTGAAGACGGAAGAGGGCGCTGATTCTAAAGGAACGGAAATTATCACAGAAGAGATGAATAACACTCAGCGTTACGAAGTGAGCTCTCGACTAATCTAGTCTTCACCCATTTGACTATCTCGGCAAAGGAATTGCCTTTGACCAGGCTGATAAAACAAGACTTTAATACAACCAATTATTCCCGAGGAGTGTTGGAGTCAGGCAGGCGGCGAATTTTAACGTTAACTCAATAAACGATAGTTCCAACTTCCAGCCAGTTTCCAATATGCAGCCTCTGTGAACTTCGATTCGATAAAATGATTGAAACGAACATACACGCAACATCGGCGCATTTCTTAATAGGCTAGTCTAAGCCGCGTACGCGCCACACGTTGTACACGAGGTCCACATCGCGCTGTATCCCCATACCATTCATGAACAGACTTAGGAACATCAACGGGAAGCAAGGATAACTCCGTACTGCTCGTCATTCAAAAGCCTCGTGAACTTGTATACGATCTCTTCCACAATGACACTGTATTTGTTTTTTTTTCGTTTCAAATTGTTTACTTCAATATCATAAGAATAGTTATATTTTTTCATTTCATAAAATCCAATTCACGCAGTCGCAAAAGAGGTTTCACTACAAAAATAAACCAATAATAATAATAAATCAGCATTTCAAGGACACAGGCCTCCTCTCCGAGAGAGATGTGCCACATGTGGGGATGTGCCGTAATCCACCACGCCCGGTGCGGGTTGGTGGATGTCACATGTCTTCGAATTTGGTGGTTCTAGGAACATGCCGGTTTCTTCACAATTTAAAAATTAATAATAATTTTCCATTGCACACTGACATTGTATCGTTACGTCAGACACATCAGTCACGTGACCACATTAAAACATTAAATAAATGCGATGAAATCTCTACATTTAGTTAGTTTTGACACAACTGGGATTCGTTCCTGGAATCCCGAGACAATAGCGAGGTACTGTAATCTCTACCAAGTCATTTACAAGTTTTGTCAGATCTAGTGTGTAATGTCTAATTAATTTTATTTATTCCTTTTGTAATTTAACCAACTTTATTAATTTTGATAAAGGTTTTTGATTGCTTGGTCTGTGCATTCTCGATTCGTTTTTAGTCTGTGTCTGTGTAACTAAAAATTAGGGGATTCCTTGGAGGAAGGATGTTCCGGCCGTACTCACCAGAGATATTAGATAACATATGAGAAATACTCCAAACAAACTAAATATAAAGTGACTGATGCAGTTTTGGAACAAAACGGCTACTGCTGCATAACGCTAGACCGGCGACGTAAAACAAGAGGAAGCGGGTTCGGACCCACGAACCCTATAACTTTTTGTTCATTTTTTTACTTGCCAGCAAGTAATTTAATGTAATTTTTATTGTATTTAGTTTGCGTTATTTCACCTAATCAAATAACGACACGATATCATCGCCTTTATTGAGATAAACATATACATTATGAGCACACGTACAAAGCTTACGTCTTATCGCGCTGACTGTACTATTAGTGATGTCAACAAAAACGCTAAATCATAATCAGTCGACAGAACAGGTCTATAATATAGAGAGTTTACAGCTTTACTATTCAGTAGCTTGTAGCACGGACAATAAATCGGGGTGCTCAAGATGTTGCAGGTACAAGTGAGAGAAGGCCTATTACAAGGGATAGTCACAGACAATGAGTACGGCGGGAAGATCTGCAGCTTCAAGGGCATTCCCTATGCCCAGCCTCCACTGAGCGACCTGAGGTTCAAGGTGAGCCCCCTAGGACTGTAATTAGAAATTTCATTGAACATATTTCAAAGATATATATATATCATATTTAAATGATATTTTGTGTATTTATGTATTTATCTTTGACAAAATAAGGCAAATCGTATCACACACTGAAACAAATAATGTAAATGTCGGCCAAAAAAGCCGGTAACTGATTTATGTAACGTACGAGTGTGATTACTAAATGTACAGTCATTCGTTCAATGACAAAGTCAACTTAAATAAAAGGCATTGCTGTTGTGAACAATAAACTCACGGTTCCTGATATATTTACATATTCATCGCCCATAGAACAATCGCGTAGAAGGAATGTCTAACAACCTTGGAATATACTCATTGTTGCTTTTTATGTGGAGCCGTCGCTGTCGCCGCACCAGTGCGGTCCGGCGTAAGAGCCCAATTGACATCAATCACAAATATGTTCAAAGCAGTTTTAATTTGCACTACAATATGGCTGCCGCCCACCGTTCCTGTGGCGCGGCTCACTGGCGGCCAGCAGCCAGCACCAGCCCGACGAGTGCTATGCTTTACTACGCGCTATAATTCTACGCAAATATTTACGAAATGCATTAAAGTCTCTTGAATTTTTATCCCGACGATACGTGAGCATTTGCAAGATTCGATTCAAAGATTCTCTCGAATGTTTAATATTAAAATATTTGATAGCTATTACACTTTATACATATTTTACAGGCCCCCCAACCACCAAAACCATGGAGCGGAGTGCGAGATGCGACGAAGCTGGGAAACCAATGTTACCAGTTTGATCCTTTCTTTGGCACATCCACACAAGGCAGCGAGGACTGCTTGTATCTTAATGTGTATTCACCGGACATATCCCCAGCAGAGCCATTGCCCGTCATGGTTTGGATACACGGAGGGGGTTTCACCAGCGGAAGCGGTTCGGATGACTTGTACGGTCCGGAGTTTTTACTAAGACAAGACGTCATCCTGGTTACATTCAATTATAGGCTCGAGGTGCTCGGTTTCCTTTGTCTGGACACGGAAGAGGTGCCCGGCAACGCGGGAATGAAAGACCAGGTTGAAGCACTTCGATGGGTGCAAAAGAATATCAGTAACTTTGGAGGGGATCCTAATAATGTCACGATTTTCGGAGAAAGTGCCGGAGGAGCCAGCGTTTCCTTTCATCTTTTGTCGCCCATGAGTAAAGGCTTATTCAAGAGAGCAATATCACAGAGTGGCAACGCCGCCTGCTCCTGGGCGTCATCTGCTTTGATAAAAGATAGATCGCTGCAACTGGCTAGAGATATGGGATGTAATTCAAAAGACGAGGGGAAAGTGTATGAATTTTTGAAATCGCAGCCTACCGAAGCACTCGTTAACAGACGTATTCCACTAACGTATGCTGAAGCTAACAAGGAGTTCGGTCTCCTATCCTTTAACGTTGTAATAGAAAGACAATTTGGTGATAACGAAAGATTCATGCCGGGGGCTCCTATTGATCTATTAACTAACGGTATACATGAAGGAGTAGAAGTAATTAATGGCTACACTGAAGATGAGGGAGTTTTAATGTTGTCGGTGGGACTTGATATCCAAAAAATACTTTCACAGGCGAATAAATATCCTGAATACTTTGTACCTATATCAATAACACAGAGTTGTTTAATAGCCGATCAGATTGAAATAGGCAGACAGATTAAAAGATACTATTTTAATGACGAAGAAATTTCCATGGGTAACGTGGACCGTTTGTATGCGTGTCTCGGCGCCGATAACTTTATATATCCTGCAGTTTTATGGCAAAAACTTTGCACGAAGAAGGGCAATAACACAAATTATCTGTACAAGTTTACTTGCAAATCTGAAAAAAATATTTTTAAACAACTGCTGGGAGTTGCTCACGTCGTGGGCGATAAAACAGTTGTCTGTCACGCGGACGATTTACCTTATCTCTTCCCAATGAAAATCTTGACATGTAATACCCCGAAGATCGATAAAAACTCTTCAATCTTCAAGATGATCGATCAAGTAACAAGGCTGTGGACAAATTTCGCTAAATACGGGTAAGAATTCTAATAATGTAATCTTAACAAACATCCGCATGATTTGCTCCCTCGAGCATAAACCTTCTTACCTTCTGAAGCATGCAGGGTCCTCTAACCAGAGGGAGTTTGCTCGTGTCTATAGTTTCAAGCGAAGGCCTATATTCGTATCTTATGTAATTTAAAAGAAGAATACGACATTGGTAGTAAGTGTTCATAGACGTAGGACGCTCTGGGTTAAGGTGACACCTAGTAAGTCTCCAGCATCCAAAGCAAGGGGAACATTCGATCAGATACAACTATAATAACTGTTATAAAACTCAACAACTCAACATCATTATAATAATTGTTATAAAACTCAACATCATTATAATAATTGTTATAAAACTCGACAACTCAACATCATTATAATAATTGTTATAAAACTCAATAACTCAACATCATTTTAATAATTGTTATAAAACTCAACAACTCAACATGATTATAATAATTGTTATAAAACTTGAATGTATTTTCTTCTCTTTTAGCGACCCAACTCCGGACGAAAGTCTTGGCGCCATCTGGAAACCGTACACCTTGGAGAGACAAGACTTTTTGGATATTGGGGAAAATTTGGTGGCCGGAACATCGCCCAACAAGGATGAAATAGAATTTTGGGAACACATTCATAGGAAGTATTGTGCGATGTATGCTCCGTGAAATCAAATTAATACACGTACAAACTAGTTATCCTGGGCCATCATTAGGTGTTCTAGGTCAGAGTAGCGAGTAAATTATACGTATACTTTGTTTACCGGTTTAGTAATACATTCTCAGAAAGATATCTTGATTGAAATTAAAGAGGGACAAGATTCTGTAGTTATTTTCTGTTGGCTAAGTTTTCATGGAAACAGCTATGCTTTGACTGGTCGCGTCTTGTCTTTTGTTACGTGTCTGCTAAATAATCTACGGTGTAGTGCCTATACCGACTAATGTCAAGGTTGTTGAAGAAAAAATCATCAACGTGTGACTTTGATTCACATCTTTGATATCTCTGACATTGGTTACGCCATGTATGTATTTGTGTGGATATGAGGCATTCAATTTTGTTTTCTTTAAGTAGCGAAGTACGTCATGGACGAGCTGCGGCGTCGCAGTCATTATCAAATTAAAAAGTTATTAAACACAGACCAATAAGGGCTTTCAAGTTATAGGAATAAATGCAATAAGAGGGGTTCACATAAATTCACAAAATAACATCTTTTGTAGAATGTTTCCCACTGCAAGGACACATGCCTCTTCTCCGAGAGAGGGAATGAGCCGTAATCCACCACGCTGGCGCAGTGCGGGTTGGTGCGGGTTGGCGGTTGGATGTTTTTCTTCGCCATTTTTATAGCAGCGGCGATGAAATAAATTACACAAAGTAAACCGCTTGCCTGGGTTCGAACCCGTACGTAAGTTGGGGTCTGAGCCGCTGAACCACCACTGCTCCTACAAAGTAAATTGACGTTTAGTGGTTACAAGCCTATAAACACTAATAAAAGCCATTCAAAATGAACCACACACGTGTGATTCGCATAGCCTTGTAACTGTCGACGGTCTACACAAGCTGTGTAATAAAAAGACTAAATTGTATGTACGTGTACACATAACAAATAATCGCGACAAACCGGTTTCTTCTCAGCCAATCTCTGACATCGATGTTAGGTATCTACCTATGCAAAAATGTTATTATATTTACATATTCCATACTTAGAAACAAATGTAATTGTGTAATGTATCTATACATGATATAAAGCGAGTAATTCTTGTATAGATAAAAGACTTCCCGTCGCGATGCCACATCCAGGTGGAGTACTCTATACATAAGTATGTAAAACAAAAATATTGAAAACATTGAAGCAGCGAAGTTAAGCATATCATATAAGCATGTCAAATCTAGTTGACATAGTTGCTATACGATGGCAATACGATTGAGTTAGCACAATTAGTATTTCAAATATCAAGAATTTTTATTAACAAGCATACAAATTTGCCTTTTCGGCTTCTAGAAATGTGTATGAAAACTCTATTGAAAGTTCTCGAATAACTTCACCTAAGCGACACTTGACTCCCGGAGCCGCTTGTCACAGGCAGATGGCGGTGCGAGCGGTGGAGACGTGGGGGAGGTGTTACCTAGGCTCCTGAACTTTACCAGCTCCATTGAACAGTAATACGTCAATTAATCTCAACGGTTACAATGTATTTAAGGTAACAACTACAAAACGAACGTTCGTGTTTTATTCGACTTCGACAAAGCAAAATTAATAGTATTATTAATTCTCTAATATATTGAAAACACCAACAATCCAAGGAATCGTTGGAGTATTCCTGTATAACTGACCGCAGGTTCCTAATTTCCCGCCTGATAGAAAATTAACCTTCGGAAATTGCTTGTAAATTGCCACTTACATAAATTGAATTCAACAAAACCCTCATCCTTACAACTTTGTTGATATTTAATTTTTTTCACTTATAATATTTCACTGCCAGGTAATAGGCATTTTAAATATTAATTGTTGTTTTTAGTTAGTCCCTTCATCTGTGGCACTAGACGGAAGAGTCCTGAGTCCTATAAAACGGGTCTCGAGCCTAGTGTAGGAACCAGGCACATAACTATTTTTGTTACTACTTATTATGTCAATGCCTAAATATACTTTTTTTATTTTTTCATTAATATAAATATCTGAGTAGTTCAAGTCAGAGGTGTTCTGTTACAATCGAAGTGTTGGTACTAGTTTGTACAGTAAGATAATTAGTGTGCATAAATAATTATAACTTGGCAATCTTGTTAACCTCTCTTAATACTATTCGCCCCGTAGTTAAAGTAAATTGTCTATCCCTACTTAATATTATAAATGTGAATGTAAGTTTGTTTGTTACGCTTCCACGCGAAAACTACTCAACCGATCATCATGAAACTTTGTACACATATTTCTGGAGGTATTAGAAGTAACATAGGATACTTTTTATGAAAAAAAAAAGTATATAAAAAACCAAGTATGTATGTTCCCTATAGACTCCGAAATGGCTGGACCGACGATGAAATAAACAGGGATCGTTCAGATTGGCACATTCCTGTGTTTGGTAGCGATTGGATCAACATTATTAGTGGTACCCGGGCGAAGTTGGGGCGGGTCACTAGTATGTAATAAATAACAGCATCCTGTATATTGCAATGCAAATTATATATAATTTAAAATAACCATCAACGTATTTTGTGTCAGATTGTTGAGGCAGTTTGAAACACCACAAAATTATTTATCAACTTTTCTTTTGTTAGACGCTGTGAATGAACTTAAGACGAAAGCGTCTTGAACACTGAGGTCATAAAACGCTATTCGTCGACATTCACACCGCTTATGAGGTTTTCATTTTGTAAGAATTGTTACAATTACATACATGAAACGATCAATTGATGTTCAAAAAACATTACAAATACACGCAAAGACGCATGTACAGACTAAGGCTGGAGATAGTCACAGCTGTGTTGTCGTACTCTTCTATTAATTTCCCTTTTTAATGAGAAAGAGGACGACAGAGCTAGTCTGGTGGTAGTGCGTTTTCATGACCTGCGACAGGTGACTTACTCAAATAAATTATTAAATCTAAATGATCTCTATGTACTCGTATGTCAGCCCTGATTAAGATTTATGTACGTATTAATTATACACGCACAATAAGTTATTTATATAAATAAAGATTTATTTTTATTGAGTATTGTAGAATTACATCTTTACAGTGCGAGGACCTCTCGTCTGTCTGTGACAGGCTCGCGGGCTGCTTACCAATTTATTACTTTATTCTTTCTGTTGCAGATTACTTCCCTTTTCGATTTTAATTACTTAAACAAGTTGAGGAAACAACTTTTTTGTAATTGTTTAAACAAAGACATAAACTATATTGTTTTCGTGATAATAAAATGCTTCTAACCAATATGCCCCGGGCTGTTCTTGTAACAGTGGACTGATTACACACGCAGTGCAATGTGTGAACGTCCTTAGTTTGATTGTGTGCAAGGTACTTAACACGATGCTTAAAACAATTTTGGATTACAGTTAAGTTTTATTTATCTGTCGTTACTAATACTTATCAGGTACTTACTTCTTCGTGACTCACTTCAGGTATGTATATCTTAAGACAACAATGTTGGAGTTAACATAACATTCAATATTATAAAAATTGCCAACCCTTGAGTAAGATACAGCAAAATCAATAACACCCTTTACTGCATAAAGAAGCCCCCAATTCACAATTTATCACCCCATCCAAAATAACGTCTTAAAATTGCTTACTAATAGCCTTTTAGGAAAGAATAAAATGTAATAGAGGGATCTCGGACTATATATTTTTAGCAATTTTATTTTTATCACCAAATACACAGAATACCAGTTTTTGCTTGACAATGGTATGTTTAAGATTGCCTAGTTGAAGCATGATATTACAATAGTACAGTATTCCAGTGACATTGTATAGAACCCCTTAGTATTATAGTTAGACAAAGTTCGGTGTCCCTAAAGGCAACGTACTGGGTCCTACTTTATTCCTTTGTAAACGCCTCGCTTAGCTAAACATGCGGATCATTTTTTAAGCATCGTCTAACTTAATCTCAGCACAATCATGCACTGAATAGCGGGTGCCAATGCTGAATATATATATCCTAAGTTTATAAACTACATAGATGTGTACGAAAGAGTTATTACAACAATCTGAGAAATTAACTTCATTCAGTTCTACTGTCTTATTTGCACCACCTTTATACTCCATATTTTGTTACAGTGCACTTCATTTCAATGAGTTAGCGAGACAGTTCTTAATAGGGCATACTAAATGATACACAAAGGATCCGGCCAAATCTTAATCCTAAATATACACATTCATTATTAATTATTTAAATTTATTGGATGTAAATATCACCACCGAAAATAAACAGAATTGTTTATGGTTCTTACAATATATTTTAAAAATAAATTAACAAATAATAGAAAACATATTTAAACAAACTTTAAAGAGACAATATCAAATATACGATAAATATAAAAAGTATGCATTAATAAAATAATGTTCTGTTACGTTATTTTGGCCCTGTTCCTGTATCCGCATTGGCATCTTTCCCAGTAACATCTTCATTTATCGACCTTTGGGCATCCTCTTGGTCGTTCCCATCGCCAACTTTACTGCCATCTACATCTTCGTTTGTGTCGGCGATAGTTGACTTGGAATGTACTGACTTCTGCCTTTCTTCAGCAAATTTAAGTTTGGAAGTCAAAGTCATTTGTGAATATGCCAAGTCTTTCAAAATAGATTTTTGAATTTCTAACTTACTTTTCATCAGTTGTTTTTCAATATCATCCTCTCCTCTCTCCGCATCCTCTTCGTTTTCATCGGACTCCGTGGTTCTAGTTGATCTAGACGAAGATATTAATGACGGACTACTTGCCATAATAATAACTTCCTGATCAGATAAGGCGGGCAACAATTTTATACTTGGTATAGTTTTAATGCTACCTATAGACGACCTCGTTATGGCCAATGATGGAAGGCTCTCTCCTTCACTTAAAATCGTTTCTTTAGATGATGGTAAGATCATGGTTGAGCCCATCGATTTTTTAGAACTCGGTTTCGGAATGAACCCTAGATCCCCTTCTTCATAAATTTTGCCAAAAGACGCTAACGTATCTGCTGATTCAGTCTTTGCTATTTCCCGATACTGAGTTATAATTCCAAGCAAGCGTGAAAGCAATACTTCTTTATCCATGACATCTCGTGTCACGTCCACAGAAGACCACTGGTCTAATTTCAATGCTGCCTGAACTGCCGTGGCCGCTTCTTGCAGAATTTTCTTTAACTTTGCATTTTCTTTCTGTACTTTGGAGGACGCAACCACGTGTTTATTCTGGTCGGTCGTTTTCGCATGGAAATTCTGTTCTAACATTCTGACTTGCAAAGACAACTTTTCATTTTCTTTAGTTAGTTTTTGAACTTTTGCTTGAAGCACCTCAAAGTCATAGTTTCTCTTCTCAAAAAGTGCCTTTTCCTTATTTAGGTTTTGGAAAGCTGTTGTAAGTTGATTAATTACCTTTTGCTGAACAATGCTTTTATTTATTGCCTTATCCCTTTCTTCCTCGGCCAGTTCCATAGAAATGCGGGCATTCCGTTCACTTTCCCTATATTTTTCATTTTGTTCCGCCAATTTCGATTGAGTTGATAATACGCTATCAAGCTCATTGTTTATTGCTATGTTCTCTCTAATTACTCGGTGAGTAGATGCTGCAATTCGTAACTCAGTTGCGTCTTGAAAGTCTTGGGCTAATTTTAAAAGACTGGCTTCCATTTCTTTTTTTAACTTATCTTTACCTACGACGAATTTCTTTTCGGTCTCGTAAATAACCCTTTTGTACTTCATTTCTTGATCTGTAAAGTCTTGTTCCTGTTTTTCAAATTTTTTCATAAGATCATCTCTAATAGCCCGAAATTCTTCCAAAGTATTTAATTTACCTGCCAACAATTTGTTTTCGGATGTTAATTGGTCCTTCATTAATATGAAATTTTTTTCCAGCTCAGATATAGTTTCTTTGAACTTAGCAGATTCTATTTCTCTAGTTTCTTCTAGACCTTTGAGTGCTTCTTTCAATTCATTATTTTCCTCATTCTTGGCATTTAGATTCTTTTTTAAGAAAGCAATGATATCGGCTCGCTCTTCATCCAACTTGTTATAAGATTTCTGCAACTCTTCGTTTTGTTGCTCATATTCATCAACGGTAGTCCGAAGCCTTGCTAGTTTTCTATTACAATCGGCTAGTTCTAGTTCCAAAAATGTTCTTTCTACCTCCGTAAATGCACCTGCCATATGATCCTCTTTCTTACCCTTTTTAGGCGGCATACTTATTAAATAAAAAGTTATAAAGCGGTAATAAAAAAGTCTACGTTGAATCAGAAAGCTATTGAATATTTGATTTGGATTGTGATGAACAAACAGTTGCCTAGCAACGTATATTGTACCCCAAGTAGGCTCGTGAATTGTCTTTGACATTAACATTAAAAACTCATTTGCTAATTAATAACTCGTTTGTTGCTGTCCATTGACAAAGTATTACATACAGCTGTAGGTTATTACTGCGCTTCGTAATTGTATTTTTACGTCGATAGTGGTAAAGCATAAATTTCTGGACATCCTCGACCTCATCAGATTTACTTACCTTG
Organism: Papilio elwesi; assembly: GCA_029849275.1. Lineage (NCBI taxonomy): Eukaryota > Metazoa > Arthropoda > Insecta > Lepidoptera > Papilionidae > Papilio > Papilio elwesi. The sequence goes on from CM056697.1 coordinate 11,568,525, forward strand.
GATCCTGTTAAGCACCATACACCACAAATCTGTCGTCTATGTAGAGCGTATATATATATAGCGTATGCGCGCTTTAGGAAGATCATTGAATTTGCAAGAAAATCGATTTTTGGGCATACTCGCGCGCGTCAGATTAAGACAGGGATAATAATTATATGCTAATAAGTGTGCATTTCTATTTGTGCGCGACCCAAAAGAGTACGGGGATCACAAGCTTGTTTGACAAAACCGTCACCTGAACAGCGAGCGAGGTCAGTTTTATTATTTTCATGCAAATAGTAGATAAATTGATAAGATAATCTGACAATTCCAACAAGAATCGTAAAGAAGCATTTACACTGCTAAAAGTAAAAATGGAATATAACCTTTTTTCCCCTTTTTACCATCCAATCTAGAACCGCCATGACACTCTAGCATGTACAAATTTGGTGTCGTCTCCCCCTACCTGCTATAGGGCCGAAAGAAATAACAAGCCGCATTCTGTTGTCATAGTATTTTTAATATTTTTAAGCCACAAAGCGTATCTTAGATGCATGTAAAATTTACGAACCAAGATTTCGAACATATTCGAACACTGCTAACCGAATAGCAGATAGCTTGTGATTAAATAAAAACGTTGTGAATTAGTTTTTTTACCTCAATTATCAGCGGTAACTTAAGAGAGCAATGCTCTTGAAACAGAATACAGTCAAACACCCTTTAACATTGTTAATATCGAATAGCTGAGAGAGAATCTCTCGAGGGCTCCTTCAGACGTGATAGCGAGAGGATGCACTCAACGCTGGTACGTTACGTGCGCCCCGGAATCCGTAAAGGGTAATTTAAAAGGCCGTGGCTGAGATGTCGAGCTAATGTGTGTGTAAGCTTCAAATGTAATGCATGCAATCTTACATGTTAATGAATATTATAATTTCTGTTTCGGACAATATTATAGTAATGACTTTTATTCTTTTTGATTTACTGATAGTCCTTGCACGCAAATCTCTCTCATGAATTTTAAGTCTATTGGAATATTGGCCGAAATAAGTTCTATCGGCATATAACGGTAATAATATTTTAAAATAATAACTTAAGCCGTTTGTAATCACGGCTCAACTGGCTTTAAGGGTTGGTTGTGAATTAAAACAGCAATATCAGTTATACAATGAAAAGTTTATTGGCGACATTTCAATGTAACAGACATCGGACAGTAACCGCTCGCTACCGACGTCTGAAAAGATTTTATAATAGAGTTAAAGTAATAACTTGCATCTTCATTGCTTAGTTGTCCTTAATGCTAACATAAAGTAAACATATATGTAATACAAAGATAACAAAAATGACTAGAAACGAAAATCCCAAACAACACGTTATGTAAATGTTGCTTTTTAAAATATAAATAATAATTTATTACAACAAAAATAAATTTATTTCCACAATAGCTCATTTGTCCTGATTCTTAACATACATACAAGCGTAGATAAATAATCTTAAATCTGGTAATAAACGAAAGAATAAAATGGCAGTTTTATATCAGTGCGTTCGGTAAATTAAATAAAGTGTATTAATATTAAATAAATCTAGAATTTAAATAATAAAATAATATTCAGCTGGAGGTAATCGCTCTGGTTAAACCTCTTCACATGATTTTTGACTAAACAAAAGCGCGTAGCGTCAGTGTGTGCCAGTGACACCTTTTGCCGGTTAACAGTTAACTGAACAACGTCTTAAACTCAAGTAATTAAATGAATTCCCTATTTGTTAAGTACAATGAATATCACAATCCAATATTCCCACTTTTTTTCAGCGTCACGCTTTCACTGTCTCATATTCGTGTGAAGATGTCTTACATAGTTTCCTAAATTCCTTTTGTGATATAATTGAAACTTAATTGATTGACTAACACACGCTTAACTTATTCATCGTTAATGCATTTTTTCTAATTTAATTCCTTGCCCTTACCGCAAAGGGATCCCAAAGGGGAATGTCGGGTTCGACCGTTGTCCTAAAGGTTTCGCCACACAACGGGCGGCGACGCGACGCCGGCATAGCTGTAAAGTATGAGTTATACACAGATAAAACGCAGGCGGCGCTGTGTGCCGAAACCTTAAACTTGAGGACAAATCGGAATATACATTCAAATAATATTTTTTCACTTAAACAATTATAATAACTTTGAATTCGATTTACTTAAAATAAGTTCCAAGGACTTATAATTATTGCACTGCCCGAATACGTCAGTCTTCTAATTACAAAAAAAATATGGATGGAAATTTACAGTGCAAGTGAGACTATTAATAAAATACATTTCTTTAAAGAATGGCTGATGATTCATGATCAAACTACTTAACAGAATAAATATGTATTTTTAATGTGATTTTATTTAAATAATGGAATAGGTTTGTTTGATAAGTGTTCGTGATGTGACACAGAACTATCTCGCGTTGAATTGGTCCTTATACTCGACTACATTTAGAATGGTCTAGAAGCTTTGTGTGGGAGTGTTGTAAGCGGTATTTAGCGCGTTGCAATAGAAATAAACATGTCGGTGTAATCGATATAGATCGGGTAACTAAAGCTGACATACTCACAATATACTCACTGATACAATCCACTATACAGCATGTTTAAAATTAAATTATTTTGGGATTGAAAATAAAATATGTGTTACTTCTAACATATTATGTTTTACTATATTTTTTTCTAATGAGTATCAGAGATCAAATACAAAAAAAAACAGTATGTTCTTATAAAGAGTAGCAAAAACTTCTTCATACTCATAAACTTGACCGCGCGAGAAAGAGACGGACAGAGTTCTCACGATTCGCGTCCGGTGTGACGTCACGCTACGCACGTATTCTCAGACACTACGCAAGCGTAATGTGTGAAAGCTTTAGTTAACCGACGCATAAAACAAAATGTTGCTTTGCCATTATTCATAGCTACTAATGTATGTCTTTTAATACTTCTTATCACCCCAAAACTTTGTTATTTATATGACATTGAGATCCTATCGAATGATGACTATCCACTATTTGAAGATTAAGTTCAGTATGACGAACGATGATAGAATTTAAAGAGGTCGATAATGTACTATGGTAGCAAACCAGACGCAGTGCCTCTATGCCACAATCTCGTACCTGTCGACTAACCGATTGCTGTCGGGCGAGTCGTCTGCAAATTTGATTTCATTAGAAGAATCTGAATTCTCATCAGCAAATTTCAAATCGATCACGTCGGACCTTTTCAACGTGTCGTCCTTCTCTCTGGACGTGTCGTACACTCGCTTGAGTGTCGACGAGTTGTCGTAATCACATTTCGCTTCTCTCCTGTGCACTCGCACCGGCGACATGTTCAGCTTCAGATCTTTCATTGGTATCGACACAGGAGCCTCTTCCTTCTTCCTTTTGTTCTTTTTCGGTACTTTTGGTGCATGTTGCAAATCGCTGATGCTGAAGTTAAGCGGGTGTATAATATTTCCTCTGTCGATGACTTTCCTGATGGATTTAATGGATTCATTCGATCTGTTTGTGCGGTTGTTTGAGCTTCTCTTGAGCGTGCTAGAAGATGGGCGCTCCTCGGGAGACTCGGTGTTGCTGCCAGGGTCTGGACGTAGCTCCTTTGGTACCACTTCCTGTTGACAGTATAAAGATACTATAAAAAAAACTATTTTAGGTATAACTATACTAATTATTAATTTTTTAATAAATAATGTAGATGTATGTTGAGTCTAAGAATTGTACCTCATATTTGATCGGTTTGTTTTCGTCCATCTCTTTGATGATGTCGCCGTCCTCGATCGGCGGTATCCAGACTAAAAAAGCGGGATCCATTCCCAAGTACGACCCTGGCACCGAACCTGCAACGATTAGTAAACATCCGTTCATTTGTAACACAGAGAGCAACTGTGATTAGGAAGTAATCGAAGATTACACGATGAATTTCGGTGTGATTTGTAGACGAGATGGAACAAGTCCCATTACCTGCGTTGTTGACTTCGTAGTCATAATAGTCTATCTCCATTTCTGGGTGTGAAGTGAGACTGAGGTCTGACTTCAATAGTTTTCGATTGCACGTTTCTTTGGTATGTTTGGGATTGTCCCGAATTCTGGCTGACGATACACCGCTTAGAGCCGGGGAGTACCAGCCCTGCAAAAAAGACTGCTTTAAGGAATACGTATAGGTTTTATAATTGTCATATATGTTTTCAGCTTCATCTACTCTTACGTTGGTGAGCGTCGCAGCGGACGTAGAAGACGAAGCTCTACTCGCGCTCCTCTCCTCCCACGCGCTGTTTCTATCCTTTTCCTCCACGCTATCTTCTCTCCCGCTCACAGTGGTGTTGCTGGCGGTCAGCTCTGCCGTCTCCGCCTGACTTGCTGATGCCAGAGGCGGAGGTAACTCCTAGGAATGCATTGTATATTGATCTAATTGTAGAGGTAAAAAAGTATACTTTGACGAAAATTGCGTGAAGGAAGGTTATTTTTGACTTTCTAAGACTTTAATAGAAAAAAATCTTTGACATTTGAATACTTTTTTTCTATAATAAATAAGCTAGGTCAACACAATTCAACCGGCGATTCAAAGGCGATTTTATCTAAAGATTACAACAAATGTGCATTACTTCCTCTTCTTCTGAAGGCAATCACGGTATATCTAGACGGAAAAACGATTGGTGGCAACTTATTACTTTACTGTACGTATAATACACGACGTAAATCCCTTCATCCATCATCAACACGCTTGTGCATACCTGAGATTCAGTGACGTGTGTGGTGGAGAGAGTATGCGAGCGGCGCAAAGGTGAAGGTACCATGCCGCTGCCACGACCACCACCGGGGGGCGCGCTGCTCGCCGACATGCTCTCGGGGGTAACAGTGGCTTGGCTGACCACGCTGTCGCCGCTAGACACGCTCGCATTGTCTGCTTCGACCTCCACGTCCGTGCCCTGGTCCTCTTCATCTCTATGCGTTTGAAATGTGTTTGATTATAGAATTACAGAATCATACAAGATCCACGTGTGCTCTGTGATTAGTAAAATCTAAACATGTAAATTCGATGCGAATGAATTGAAATCACTATAACATCACAATTTCATAAAAAGGGTTCGCGAACACTGTTCATCAATTTGCTTAATGAATCCGATGATGACGGTCCTTAAAATAAAGAAACGGACCCTTTCCCAATTACAAAGCGATATGACGATGTCAGTGCAATTAACAAAACAACAGTTCGTACAGCAGAACAAGCGAAACGTGTCCAAACAATGCGGCGCCCTCCCGCAGGAGCGAGCGCCGGCTCCGAGTGGAGTGATTTAAGTTTTATGTTAACTTGACAAGTCGTGACGCTCGTTGTTTTAGTTGAGTAAACAAAGCGCTCGGGGTTTCCGCTGAATCTCATCGATTGTACTTTGCAACTTGCGAATTAATTGAACGAGGGTTGTGCTATTTGCACCTAGCATATTACCATACATGCAAATTCACTGTTAGAGGAATTTGTGAAGCAATTATGTAATGTGTGTCTATGGTACTAATATGTTCATACTCCAGTCATTTAAAATGATGACAATCTTGGTATCTTGGTATGAAACATATTGATGCAATAATCAATCAAATCAAAGGACTTATTTACGAAAAAAATATTAGATTTTTATAAGGAATTATGTGGTAAAACGCTATAAGATTGTGTATTACTACGTATCATTGAATTGTGGAAGTATCTCGAGTGTTACTTCAAGTCTGTCAAGTGACCTTTGGTTGCAGTGCGAGGTGCGCTCGGCGTCGCGTAGCCTGGTGTGACGGGCGCGTGCCGGCAGCAGGCGGCGCAGCGCCACACCACCCACCTCTGACAGCAGCGTGCTGCGTGACGCCGCCGGCGCTACGCCCAGCTCCAGTGACGCAGAGCATGCTATACGCGACACACAATAACCAGAGTTTTTAATAAAAAAGATTAAGCAAAGCCCTATTCCCTCCTCCTTTCGATTTCAACCCTTTCCCATTTCTCCCTTGTGTCCCTCCTTTGCCATGCTTAAGGGCTGGTAACGCAGTGATCACATAAAATTTTGTTGGTCAGAGGGTGCATTAAGAAACCGTCACTGTCAGTAAATCACGCTCTTTCGACACGGTGGCAGAGCTGTATCAGAGACGGCACGACGTTGGGGCTCACCGTCGCTATCTGTGAGGGACTCCTTGTCGGCAGCGCGGTGGTATGCGCGCGTGCGGTGCGCCGAGTGGAGCGCGAGCGCGAGCGCCGCCAGTGCTGCGCCCGCCGCCAACGCGCCGGCCGCCGCGCGAGCCCCGCCGCCGCCGCGCCACCACGCCCCGCTGCCACCCGCGTGCGCCCACGCCGCGGACTGGTTGCGCAGCGGCTCTGAGTCAACACAAACGTAACGACTAAGAAATCACAATGTCAGAATAACATACTTACTAATTGGCCCAAGAACTATACTCCTTTTCCAGCTATAAATTAATCGATCTTTTGGAAATGCAAGGGCTGATTTAAAAAAAAATACAAAAAGGCATTCCAGTTATTTAAAGTACGCGTAATAAATTAAGCGCCTACATTGAATCCACGAGACGTTCTCATGTGAATGGACGCCCGCTGTGCGCCCTCTGTGCGATGATCGAAATGGGATGGGGGAACTGAACTAATCAGTAGTTCTGAGCGTACGTTAGAACTTTAACAAATTAATAATTTTTGGTCAAGGAAATAAAGTTCTAAGATGCGGGAATTTAAATTGTAATCGCAATTTATATTATAACTACTTACATATATGTACGTAGAAGAACACAAAAAGGTATGATTTATGTAGTAATTGTAAGTTTCGCACGCACTGGCTACGAACATTAGTACAACATATGAAAAAAAAGTTATGAATTCTCTTTTGTAAGTGTGGGAGGGAGACGGAGTACGACAGCACCGACTCATTACTGCTATGTTGTGAGTGAGCGTGTGAGCAGCTATACTCACCGACTTGGTAGGCGTGCGCGAGGAAGCCGCCGGTGCAGCGCTCGCTGGTGTCAAGCGACCGGAGCTCCACCAGGATGTGCCTACCGCCCGCCACCTCCACCACGCCCGCACCATCCGTCGTGGTCTCCACGTCGCTGGTCTACATAAAAATGTACATTACATTTTTGGATTCCTCTTAGTTATTAGCAGATTTAAGCATTTACAGCTCTAGCCTCTCATTCTGAACAAGCCGGATCAATGGCCATCATTGGCTATGGGCATCTTCCGCTATATTTGGTTTATCGACGTTGCAGTTTTTTCCAGCACTGTATAGTACCTTTTCTTGATATGACTTTCCACCTGCAATAATGTTTTTGAACACTTATCAGGGGTATTCACCGAGGCGGTGGAGTCGGGGCCGTCCCAGGAGGCGAGGAGCGGCGAGCCCAGCGAGTCGCCGTCACGCGCGCGCAGCGCCTGTCCTGCGCACGGCAGCCGCACGGCCTCCACACGGAGCCGCACCACCAGACCTTCCTCCGCCTTAACCACAAAAAAACAAGTTAAATAAAACAATTAAATTGATAACATTGCAATGATGACTACTTAAGGTAATTGTTTGGTTACATGCCACTGCGGACATTATGTTTTCCTTCCCACTTAGGTAAATTAGTGTCCGATAACATAACAATAACATCTCAACGGTGTTCTCGTACAGAGCAGAGTGCTCATGAAGTGTTTTAATCACACACGTCTAAACAGATATCTCTAACTGTATAAACGTGACAACCGAGTCCGTTTACGTCACGTCGTCTTTACATTGTTCAAAAAGTTAACTTTGTGAAGTGTACTTAGGCTAAGGAACATATATAACGTAATCGCTCGCTGTACATGCATACAATGTTGTACGACGGGTAATGAGTTGTGTGCACGCGAGAGTATTGCATGCCACAAGAGTTACTAAATTCGAACGTGGCCAGTGTGAACACCTCGAGGCCAAAGGTGACTTTAGCTCATCTGGTTCTCTCTGATGCGATCTGTTCTATGTATTTCAATAGAAATAAATATATCAGTTGGTAACAGTGAGCCATGTATCTCCAACTTCAAATCGCAACATTATACAGTGGTATTTAAAGTTAGTTATTAATTTACCGTCGTGTTTCTCACTAATTAATGAGTCAATTAGTAAGAAATTATATTTAGCAAAATACTTACAAAACAAAGTTACTATTAAATTTTCTTAAATGTTTTGTTTTGTGTGTGTTTATTACAAATTGCTTTTTAACTCAAGTTTTATAAAAGATAATTAATTAGTGTCTGCGAGCACGGTGAGTTAATTTTAATAAAACTATTAATGCCTTTGACAACCCTAAACCTTATTTTAATTATTTGCAGTGAAATAAATATTTATTCATAACACAAAAAAAATAATTAAACTAAACTGTACGCAAAGAAGACTGTCCGGTATCAAATCTCGCTAACTTTCAAAACATAGGAGTTGGCTTTATTAAATAAGAAATTATTGGAAACAATTGTATGGTGCTTAAATTAAATCGATATGAATTCAAAATTACGTTTGTTAGGTTAGGAACATTTTTCACTGCATTTCAAAAAACTATGCTTTAATGTCAAATATATAATTTTAGTATTTTATATTGCAACCACGAGCTAGTCTAGCTGTTATACTGTGTGGCGTGCTGTAAACTAAATGAACTAACGCAAGTTCGAGTTAAACAGCTCGTGCTGGAAATCGTTGACAACATCTGTCGAGCTGTCTTATTCATATTCTAAGGGATTTAGGTCCTGGCTGTGAACTACTCCATGCAGGAAATACGGAAATCTTAAATGTACCTGTATAAGTACTGTATGGCCGCGTATTATCGTGTACAAAGATCTAGGAATGGAAGAAAAGATGCAGCATGCTCATTTAAAATCTACGCGTCTGAGACTATCGGGGGAGTTTATTGCACCACTTCGTACAATTCTCTAAAGATATTTCAGCCCACATTCTAGAATTTATCGAATGAATTTTATCAAATGTAAAACGTCTACTGTTTAGTTGTCGAACATCACAGCGTTTAGTATAACAAAACTCGCTTGGGAATAAACCCGGAGATAAATTGGTGTGGGTGGAGTTAGGTCGGTGACGGGTCCTTTGGCGTTTAGCGATAGTTCGTCTCGGTCGCAGGACCGGGAATTAATTGTAGTGAAGTTTAATTGGAACGCGAACCTTGTCCCGTTCCCGCTAGGGAAGCTTTCAGATGCTGTTTCGGAATTTGTAGCGTATTTCTCAAGTCAATCTCGAATCGTAACGTTTGGTTTTAGTGCAATGTGTAGCTCTGTGGTCAGACTGTAGTTAAAAAGTTTAAATTAGTTAACTGTTCTTGCCTCGGTTTAGGTTTAGCAACATTAGCGATTGTTAATCCAATTGTCAATGGGTAAATTCCGTCACAGCTGAATTGAGTAATCCACATATTCAAAGTTTGTTTCCTTAGACGATGCCTCACAACGTATCCACGATATCTTACTATCTGTAATCCTGACTAATATTATAAATGAGAAAGTCCGTTTGTTTATTTGTTACACTTTGAAGACTTAATCGATCATCGCGAAAATGTACACATATATTGTCAAGAATAAAATGTCATGGATACCTGTTATTCCAAAAAAATATTCTGGAGGGATGGGAAAGTGAAACCCATTATACGGATGACATTTTGTGACATGACATGACGTACATTACTATAACAACCAATAACGACTTTTTGACATTAACGTATAGTTCCAAGCAACGCGCGAAACCAAGTTATAAAATTTCCCAGCAAGGAGGAGGAGCGAAATGGAATCCGTGCAAAGCCGCTAACGTATCTGTGATTCCTCTGGTGTTACCGACGTTCGTGGGCGGCGGTGATCACTAAGTTTTAGGCGACCAGTTGCTCGTTTGCCCCTTATCCTATAAAAATATCTAATGAATATTCATTCCCGATGAAGATTGTTGTTTCTGAGCACCTCCATATCTGTTAAAGTTTGGGTTTCGTTTGAACTTGATTCGTTACAAGTAGAGTTTGTTAACTTGCTAAGTAAACATTTTCGATCTTGGCTGAATACCCACGGGTTCGTTGCCCATTGTCTTTACAGTTTTTGTATTTAGACGTCAGCACTGTCTCTCTGGTTCTATAATTTTGTGTTTATTCTATGTAAGCATTTGTTTCACAAGTCTTAATCTTAGTTAAACTAAGCATAGTAGTAACAATTATTTCTACAGCAACTTCCTTATCGAAACGTTGTACGTTGGAGTCCATATTTGTAATGAAGTTGAGACGGTATATCGATTTTCGTTAGTAATTGATTTGCCGAGGAGTTTGCGAAGCCATTTGTTAAAAGCTGTGGTAGTTGGCTAACAGTGAAGCGGTAATGGCGATCGAACGAGTCCTGATGGCTCGCTGTGTTACGACAAACTTAATAATTGTACCATCAAACTAAACTGACAACTCGGCCTACAGTTTAAAACTAGCTTTTGCCTTCAACTTGCGCCGAGTAGAATATATAGGTACGAGAGATCCGCCCAGCTTCGCCGTTAGCAGTTTCGGAATCTATAGGGAACATCGCTTTTTAAATACGTAGACAAAAAACTAAAAAATAATATTCCACAAGAAACGTACATTTATCCGGCATAGAAAGTAGGCTACAAGCTATTCCAGGCTTTAAACTATCTCTGTGCCAAATTTCATCCAGATCCGTTCAGCTGTTTTTGCGTGAAAGCATAACAAACATACTTTCTTACGAACTTTCGCTTTTATAATGTTATTTATATATAAACTAGCTGTTTCCCGCGACTTCGTCCGCGTGGAATTAAATTAACACATATTAATCACTTCGCAGGATAAAAGTATATAATTGTATTTTTTACAGTAAAACGTAAAACATCAGTCTCGAAATTATATTTTGACATTACAACAAACAATTTAATTTTATTTATAGATTACCACCAACTCTACCTAAAATCGTCTAACGGAGTTAAAGATGTTTTCAGTTCAATAAGCATGTTGCTGACGCTGTCGCTAACGCATGTTGCGCATGTCGATCTCGCGAACCTGTAATATTCACCCCTACCTACTGTCGTTTAACGTGGCTAAAGAGGTTTTTACGCTTCAAATAGTAAAATGTTTGTTATTTTACTACTTAGGGCAACCTTTGTGACATTGCAGGTAGCGGGCGGCGCTTTCGATACGGCGCCGCATAGGGTGTTTCAAAATTTTGAGGGTTTTTCAATTTTCGCACGGAACCTTAATTATTTTGCTTAAATTAAGTTAGCCTATTTGAATCTCGACAAAATTAGCTATCTTTCCGTAAAAGTCCCATTCAAATCGGTTCAGTCGTTTCGGAGATTACCGGAATAAAGAGACAGACAGATTTTTTAAAAAAAAAATGTACTTTCGTTATAAGTACAGCATATACATCATGTGTATTGAGTATGGAAATGTTATTTTGATATTACATACAGACACTTCAATTTTTATTTATCAGTATAGATACAGTCTTGTTGTATTAAAATTAAAAAGCCTAGAAATTGCAAGTTAATTTTTGTTCTGACAGTACACTACAAATTTAGTAATAACAAGGCTGTGCATGAGAACACATCGGAGGTGTTTTGACGTGGCCGTGTGCAGCTCGACGTGGCCGCAGGCAACTTTGCTTCTTGTTCCTGACAACTTCAGCCGCTAGTACGATCAGTATTGCTGAGGCGGTTAGTTACAACATTTAGAAATTCATTGTTTAAGCAATATTACATTTATACACCAATCTTGGTTGTAGAGAAATTAAATACCAAACGGTTAACATAGTATGGATATAGTACGAAGAGAAGACCGGCATGTGACAAGGAGAATTTTACATAAGAATATAGAGGGGCGTCGGTAGGGGTAGACCTAAGAAGATGTGGATGGACTTGAAAGATGACATGAGTAAGAAAAGAGTGACTCATGAAATGACGTTTGATAGAAACGCGTGTAAGAAGGAAAACATTTGCAGACCGCAGTTAAACACAAGACGAGAGAATGCTGATAAACGATTATTTCGAAAGATATTGATGTCGTATGATTCAATTATTTTGTATGATGTAATGGTTAACTATTCGGGAGGAAGGTAATACATTTTAGTTATTCTACTAAAATTGTATGTCCACTGTACAGGGAAAGTTGTACTCTTTGCTGTACACTAGGAATACACCCTACCCTTTGCAAAAAACAATTTTAAACTTAACTAACATGTTTTCTTTTTATTTACCGTTCTTGTGACACTAACCTGCAACAACCAGAAGGACCTCGCGGGGCAGGCGCGCGCCGAGCCAGCCAGAAGACGCGCGGCCGGTGCCAGGTGCAGCACGCAGCCGCAGCGACAGCGCGCCCCGACCTCCGCAACCACCCCAGAGGAGTCGCCCGCCCAGGGCCGCGCGGTGCAGTCGCACGCCGCCAGCTCCACAGCCGGACCCTACAACATCGCATCTTGATATACACACCCTGTTGGTCACGTCTTGATGTACATCTGGATTGGCATTGCAATTGTACGGTTTTGGCATAACTTTCTGCCTCTGTCTCGGCTGGTATCATGCCGTTTATGCGAATTCGATAAATATTCGTCATCGTTACCTGAACGTGTGCGAAGAAATTACAAATTACGGCATTATACAATCATGTGAAAGAATAGTGTCCAATACTGTCGCTGTGATATACTGCATTTGTTATGTTTCTGTAGCCATGGTAATCAGTTTATATGGTTGTAGTAAGTACCCTTACTACGATCATGTTTTGACGTATTTTACTTACAGTAATGCCACAAAGTTGAAACCAGCCTTATGAATATCAAGTTTTATGTTTGAAAACTTATTTTTATAGTACTAGGTGGCAAACGAGCAAGCGGTTCACCCGATGTCAAGTGATCGCTACCCATAGACATCTGCAACTAACTAATGAGTTAAAGATGCGTTGCCCACCTTTGATGGACAGAGGACAAACAGAAAATGGTTATTTTCAATTCCTATACATGCCCCCCACCGTCAAGTCCTCTTCCTCTTTCCATCCTTTCCTTATAAGAAAAGGGTGGGAAGGGGAGAGAACTAGTATTAGGCCTCCGGCACCTCACTCATCAAACGAAACGCAGAATACTCTACTTGACGCCTGTCTTCTGTGAGGTCGTGGTATCTCACCGGTCGAGCCGGCCCATTCGTGCAACAGATGTTGTCGTTGCGGGCTCTACCACTGGCAACTGAATAATAAATACGGTTTTAATATTAAATTACGAGTGCGTTAAAGAAATTAAGATATTTTGTCTTCTTATAGTTTATTTTAAAATACATTTAAGTATGCAAAATAAATTAAACAGTATATACTTAACATATAAAAGTAGACACGGTAAACTGCAAAAAAAATTGTTTTCTAAATGAGTAATTCTGTAAAATGTGACAAGTGAATTGTAGATAAAAAGTAGCAATATCACAAGAATAACAAAAACGCTCATTTGGGCTCATCTTCTTTCTGTTTCCCCTCATCTTCTTGAACATCAACAGGTTGTTCCTTCTCTGCCGACGTCTGCTCCGAGATTTCCTCTCCACCGCCCTCGCCATCCTGCCCTTCACCCATCGCCGTTTCTGTACCTTCTTCTTGAGGCTTACCTTCGCCCTCTACGCTTTCATCTTCTTTTTCTTTATCCTCGAAGATTACAGACTTGGAATGCAATCCCTTCTGCTTTTCCTCAGAAATCCTAATTCGTGAACTCAAAGTCCTTTGAGAATATGCCAAATCTTTCATTATCGATTTCTGAATTTCGAGTTTACTTTTAACGAGTTGCGCTTCTATTCCTTCCCCTTCTTCCTCCTTATCTTTGTCGGTAGATTCTGAAGTTTCCGACGAGTGAGCTGATGTTATAAATGAAACAATACTCTCTTTCGCGGTCAAGTCCTGTGCAGACGAAGGAGGTATGAGTTTCACGCTTGGAATTGTTCTGATACTACCTATAGTTGACGTGGACATCACTATTGACAGTGAGCTCGCTTTTTCAGCAATCAGTGTTTCTCTGGATGACGATACAGCGGCAGTAGAGCCCATCGACTTCTTTGAAATCGGCTTCGGAATGAACCCTAGATCGCCTTCTTCGTATATCTTACCAAAAGACACGAGCGAATCGGTCGAATCGGCTTTGTGCATTTCGCGGTATTGGTTTATAATAGCAAGCAAGCGCGAGAGCAATAGTTCTCTATTCATTATATCACGGCTCTTGTCTGTGGCAGCCCACTGATCTAATTTCAAAGCTGCCTGGATCGATGTAGCCGCTTCTTTTAAAATGTTCTTCAGCTTTGCATTTTCTTTGGTCACTTTAGACGTTTCGACGATAGACTTATTTTCTTCAGTCATTTTAGCGTGAAGATTTTGCTCTAATATACGGATTTGCAATAACTGGTTCTCGTTTTCTTTGGTTAATTTTTGAATCTTCGCCTGCAAAGTTTCAAAGTCATAATTTCTTTTCTCGAAAAGCGCCTTCTCTTTGTTTATATTTTGGAAAGCCGTTGTCAGCTGATCGATAACTTTTTTCTGAACGATACTTCTATTGATAGCTTTATCCCTTTCTTCTTCTGCTAGTTCCATAGAAATGCGAGCAGTCCTTTCGCTTTCCTTGAATTTTTCATTTTGATCAGCTAACTTCGACTGCGTGGATAATATGTTATCAAGTTCGTTATTGATTGCTATATTTTCCCTGATCACTCTGTGAGTAGACGCCGCTATTCTAAGTTCAGTTGCATCTTGAAAATCTTGTGCTAGTTGTAAAAGTCTGGCTTCCATTTCTTTTTTTAATTTATCTTTACCAATTACAAATTTCTTTTCTGCGTCATATATAATTCTTTTGTACTTCATGTCTTGGTCTTTAAAGTCTTGTTCTTGTTTTTCATATTTCCTCATTAAATCATCTCTTATACATCTAAACTCTTCGAGTGTGTTTAATTTACCAGCTAATAACTTGTTCTCAGAAGTCAGTTGATCCTTCATTATAGTAAAATTTCTTTCCAATTCTGCCACGGTTTTTCTAAAGTCAGCTGTTTCTATTTCCCTGGTTTCCTCGAGTCCTTTGATTTTTTCTTTCAGTTCAGAATTTTCTTCAATTTTCGTATTTAACACTTTCTTTAGGTATGCGATAATATCAGCTCTGTCTTCATCCAACTTATCATAAGATTTCTGCAATTCCTCATTTCGTTGTTCGTATTCCTCGATCGCCGACCGAAGTCTTGCAAGTTTTCTATTGCAATCGGCCAGTTCTAGCTCTAGGAATGTTTTTTCCACCTCCGTGACGGTGGCCCCTTTGGGGCCTTGCTCTTCTTTTTTAACTTTCTCTTTTTTAGGCGGCATGATCACTGAAGAAACGTAGTAAAACAAAAGTGAATGTATTCAAAGACTCAGCCTAGTAAAGCACGTTATAAGGAACAGAAAATATCGATCAAACGGTTGCCTAGCAACGAGTTGCCTACACACAATGCGCAATGCATACGCCATAGACATAATTTTAAAGCATATTATCGTCCCCGCATTTTACCGAAAATTGAAAAATAGTTTATAAAGAATGTTCAAAATGTAAAAAAAATGACAGCTTGTTATTTTATAAGTCGTTTTTTTTAGGCATACGGAATTGTTGAAGATTAAACTAACTTAATTTTAAAATATACTTTAATGATCCTTTACGAATTGGCATATTGTAAAATACTCTGACTAGTACCTTGCAATTAAAAATTTATTTTCCCTAAATTACTTAATTCGGTGTCTGAACATGGTATACAAAATATTATCTCTGATCAGCTCGGGTATAAATAAAACACTTCAAATAAAGCAAGAATGGCATAGTACAGTTAGATTTCATAAACAATATTCACTCTGTATTACTAACACGTAATACATAGTGAATATTGTTCCCACATATTTGACCAGACAAAAATAGATTTATATGAACCAAAGATATATATAAAATTAATGTTAAATGAGACATTGCGATGCATACATTTGTGTGAGGTAAGACATTGACAAGAACTACGGTTGCGTTACCGGCCTTGATATTTAAAGATCTATTTTAAAAATCATGCTGGGTAAACCTTATACTTACTCAAGTTCGTCCTTGTATAAAACTTGGGAAGTGCTAACTGTAAGACAGTTATATGTGCTACAAGCTGTCTTGCGTTAACACAAAACAGTAACCTATGTACCACACGACATGTCGGTGGTAAACGTCGAAAAGATATTGTCTGCATTTCTCAAAAATTTAGAACTGCACTAGCTGATCACCACGTTTTTTGTTTTGGGTTCTCGTCTCTATAACACCTTAAACAAGACTGTCAATATCTACCCTCTTTCGTCCATGAAGTGTAAATATACTGTAAAGAACTTTTTACTGAAATTAAGCTATGATGAAACTGATAATTGACTATGGCCTGATAGATAATATTGTCACATACATACATGTAAATACGCGTACACACAACAAACACACACACATACGCACACACACACACACACACATATTTACACACAAAAGAAACAGTTAACACCTAGAACCGAACTATTCAAATTTGTGTAAAGTAGCTCAGTACATTGATAAGGAAAGGCGCCGGCGCTGTCACACAGTTGATACTATGACAGGCACCAACGCTTGACCTATTATTGGTTTAATTTTGTAAAGTTGAAATAAATAAATAATAAAAAAATATTGAGTATGGCTCCCTGTCCATGTATCCCAAGTTGATAAATTTAAGTTGTCAAAGAATAACAAAGGCCTAATTCTACTCCTCTTTCCCTTATCATCCGTTTCCTAATAGAGAAAGGTTGTGATGGGGGGGAGAGGAGGTTTGACCGGGGAGGGGATAAATACTAAAAGGAAATATATTTTTTTCTGTTTACCAGAAATATACCTATGTACTTCTCATATAATAATAAGGACCATACGACTTTCGCTCGCTTTGATGGCTGTCAATAATGGACTAAGTAATTGTACATAGTTATATAGTTATACCTCGCAGTACTTGGCGCCGTACGCAGGCGGCGGCGAATCGCAGAAGCGATGTCGGCTGCGTGTGCGCGTGGAGCAGCGCGCGGGCGCCGGGCACGCCGACCACGCTGACCACTCGCCCCACGCGCCCGCACCGCCCTCTGTTCATACAAAACATACACACTCATGTACTCGCCTAGATCAAATACGACCAGAAAGTTGGTAAGAATTTAAACCCTCTTAACTTTAACGAATAAATGATTCCACGAATATAGGTAAAAAGTTCGATTGCCATAAATAAGACAAAAAGCCTAAGAACTGCTGATAATAAAAGCATTGAAGACAAAAAAGCACACAGACTTCTAGAATGTGCGAAACGCACCTGAGAGCGGCAGCGTGGGCAGGCAGTCCATCCGAACGTCGGCGACGGCACCGGTGACGGCCTGCGACACGTACACGAAGCAGTACTCCGGGAACCGCTCGCTGAACAGCCGGCAGTCGAACGACGCCGTGTGTTGTCCTCTAATTAAACAAAGAAAATATTTCTTTTTCTAAACTAAAAACGGCTACTGAAATCTCGATAACTAGGAGAAGCCCCACATGAACTCATAATATAGATATACAACCATACTAAATAAAAGTGATATTAAATGTTCCCGTAACCGGCGACCATGCACCATAGATGAGGTAGAAGAACTATGGGATATGGGAGATATACCAACGTGCCAAATGGGTGAACGAGTGAATGGAGTCTCACATGTGATGACCAATGACGAATTATGAACTGTTGTAATGTAACCTTGTGACTCTGCGCTCTGCGACGTATCGCAGCCTGTCGTTGTCGCGGCCGAACACGCGCACGCGGTCGGCGCGCTCGAGCACGCACTCGGGGTACTGGAAGAGCACGCGCACGCCCGCGCCGCACGGCAGCACCGACCCGCCGCGCACGTTCAGCACGAACTGCTCCGACCAGTCCGCCTGACAACAAACCGACACAAATTGTTATAACCGTACCAAAGTACGTGTGTTATAAAACCTCGATCTTATTTTTAGTAGTCCGTATTAAGCTATCAATTAGAGAAACTAGTGGATTTGCATTGCACTTGGATAATTTTTATCATAAAAAACTGGGTAACGATGTTGCCGTAACGAAGAGGTGAGTCATGTGAGAAAGACGGGTGTCGCGTGTGAGAGTGAAGGATAGATGCAGTCAGTCGTGTAGTCGCTTGCGCCGTCATAACTTTTCGATGAAGAATTGCTGCTGAATAATTTAAGGCGCCAACAAGTCCTACAAAAACGCGCGAATGTTACGCTCTACTAAAAGCTACGCCCGTAGCTCTCTTCTTACTCTAGTCAACTCGAGCCTCGCTCTGTTAGAATAGAGTACTTCTGGATCTCTGCTTTTAATTACCAACTAAAATAAATAATTACCACTAACACCGTCTTAATATATTGTATTGTTTTAATTCGAGCACAAGGTAATTTTTGAGGTACATGTATGCATTTCTAAAGTCGAGAATAATTATTAAATGTATAAAAGTCAGTAACGCAAAGGCCTAGTTTTGTGACTAATGTATCGAAAGAGCTCTAGACGTGTGCCGCCGAGCCCGGCTCGAGTGCTGCAGCGCTTGAATTATTAAAACATTTGCAGGCAGACTTCCGCCGCGCAGTTGCACCAACTTTACTAAATAGACTGTGAAGTCGTTAAATGTGTATATTAAAGCGGAGTGCGTAGGGAAAAAATTGTGTTACCGCCGCCATTTGGAAAGTATTCACATTTTTAAAGTAGGAATTCTATTGCTATTTACGTTTTATTATGTTTTAAAAACGAATTATAAACCGAAAATTTTATACGGTTAGAAGTTTCTAAGAGTGTTACCAGATTGGAATATTGTTCCGAATTCGGTATTTAAATAAAAACGCAGTAAAATGTTCACAATGGTTAATTGCTTTTCCTTTTAGACTGCTGACGAATGTGTATTTTAATTGATATATTTAATACCAATTAAAGAATATAAAATACTAGAAAAATCATAAAATGTCTACATCATAAGAATTTATTTAAAAACAATTTATTGCCAGAATTAATTAATATGCATATATAGATAATATTTCATTTTATTTCATTTATTTATTTATTTTATTTTTATTTATTTAATTTGGCTTGCCAACAAAATATGAAATTATACTTAACTTATAACACACACTTAATTTTAGGAAGTAATAACATATTTATTTTACAGGCAAACACAACACTTACAGAAAACAAATTGACTTTGAATTTTATTTGACTTGAACGATTGTGTACGCTAAACATAACTCGAAAACCGTGTCGGCAGTTCTCAAGTGGCTAAGTGGCTCTTGCCACGGAGCTAGGTCGAGTGGTTTATTGGAGACGTCAAGAACTCTCAGGAGAGACTTTTTAGCGCTGCTGTGCCCATATCAGCCCGGAGTCTACTATTTTATACTTTGTGTATCATATTTGGAAACAATAGTTAAGGTTCTGTTCTTAGGAATCCAATTTATGTAACCTCGCGTGCACAAAACAGTGTTTACTAGTATGCGGTAAAGTTTTGAAAAATCTTGAACTGCACTCGAAAAATTTCAATTCCAAAGTGACATCATAAAACGGGAACCGAGCAAGTGCCCGCGGGAACTGTTGCTCAGTGCACTTAATAATTTCAACTCAGTTGAATTAAACCGGAGCTTGTTCGCAGTTCTGTTAATAAATTTTATTGAAATATTATGATCCGTAGAAACGCGTTTCAAAGTAGACATTTTGAACAATTGTTTTAAAATGGACCTACATGTAGATTAGACTTAATCATGTTTGTTTTTACGAAACAATTCTTAGCTCAAATATTTAATTATTAATTTAGAATAGGAGAAACAAGAAAACTTAAATTAGATTTGAGATAAGTTAAGCTTAGCTTAGAGAAAACCTAATTTCAAAACAAGAAATAAGCGCTAAGTATTTTTGTTCCGGATTATGGTAATTACAACTGTTGCAACTAAAATAAAATAATTAACATTTTGACATACTAAAGAAAGGCGATATAAGGAGTGTCCGTAACCGACGAGCTGGTATGCGTAGACGTATGGATGTCCGGAAAAAAAGCGGGCATGATCTCTGCCTACCGCACTAGGGGCTACGAGCGTGAGCAAATATTTTACTTAACATGTTGTACTACGGAGGTTCGTGCACGGACTACTACGCCAGACCTATCTCATATCCATATTATACGAAAATTTTGATTACACTAAAGATAAAGCGAAGAAAGCTTTATATGTTAAAGTTGATTTATTAAGTGTTGCAAGATAACCTGTGTGACTTTCCTTGAGATCACTGACCTTTATGAAAGCGGCCGCGAGGTCCTGGGGCCCGGCGGCGGCGGCGGGACGCAGCGTGAGCGCGTAGTCGCCCGCCTGGCCGAATAGCTCGCAGCGCAGCGTCATCGTGCGCCGCCCGGGGAACCCGTGCATCTATACATACATACAGAAACATTTCATTTTTAAAGCAGTGAGTCACAACTATGAAACCTGTGATGCGAAGCTGAAGGAACAATGTGCGCGTGAACAATCACCTTACTTATTCAGTTTCCCTTCGAGTGTCAGAGTATTGTCTTTGGTTCACAGTAGGTTAAACTAGTAAGTTTAACCTTAATAACTTAATTGTCTACTTGTTATTGCCATTATTAATAAAACATATCGTTTAGTTATTAAACAGCATCGTGAAGAGAACTTGTATTATATTGATCAGATTAGTAAAATTAATTTAAAGTACTCAATCGTACTTAGTACGAACGACGTACTAATTTCGTTTATAAAATCGTGGATATATTGTTGACAGTGAAATCACCTGTTCGGAGTAGAGGACGTGGGCGTGCGAGCTGGTGTTCCTGCCGTCACAAAGCACGGCGCCGCCGCTCGAGTGGCCGCAGTACAGCAGCTCCAGCCAGAAGTCCGCGCTCGACTCCAGCGGCGCGCACACCACCTTCGGGAACTCCAGGATGGCAGTCACCTGCCGCTCCGGATATGTCTGTATCTGCTCCGGGGTCACGTCCAAATTCGCTGTAGGCCAGAGAACGTCGAACTTCCAAGATTTTACGACACTATCGCCCGTTTCCATGATACTGCCGTCGGCGTCACGTCTCACTCTGTCGGCCTCTTCAGCAAACCCATCGGTATTGTTCGTGTCGTAGTCATCGGACAGGAAATGTTCCTTGTCGGCTATAATTTCTAAATAATAAGTGCCACCTCTAGAAAAGTATCCGCAGGGCAGCGTCATTCGGCTCTCCGCGTCCAAGGCCAGCGGCATGGTGGCTAGAAGGGTTCGGCCGTCGTCGTCTTCTCGCGCGAGGCGCACCCTCAGACCGCCGGGGCCGAGGGCACCGCGCACGTTGACGCGGACGTCCCCGCCCAGCGCCACCAGAGTGCTCGGTATGTCTACCCATACTTGACTGAGATCGACCCGCTCGTCGCTGCTGTACGGGTTCACGAAGTTAGCGCCGCCTGACGATTTATTTAAACCGTTACAACGTAAAGTTAATCAGCCTGCGATGCAGGATCGATTTCGAGGCTAATTCTTCTAAACTTCGGCATTGTTAATATTGTTTCTGAGTCTCGTTTGGAGACTCTAGAGTGAAACTTGGTTAGTAGTCTAACAATAGAACTTCGTTGTTTATTTATAATGAATAAATACTACTATTTGGCAATTCTCTTATCCTCTCTCTCTCATTTAACTTTTTACTTACGTTGTGGGTACTTAAGAGAACGCAGCAGGTATGTGTAGTGGGAGCGATCTTTTGATATTTACTAATAACCCTAGTTGCCGCCTAACTCTTTTTTATACAGATTTTTCGGGGCTCTTTGTTCGCCGGAACACCCTATCAAAATTTCATTACAATCCCATAGTTTACAACGCATAGACGGCAAACACACACACATACAAATTGATTGAATTTTGTTTATCACAAAACTCAAGAACTTGCCAGGAGTAAATATT
Source organism: Papilio elwesi (assembly GCA_029849275.1). NCBI lineage: Eukaryota > Metazoa > Arthropoda > Insecta > Lepidoptera > Papilionidae > Papilio > Papilio elwesi. Next base: position 11,590,474 of record CM056697.1, read on the forward strand.
ATATCATTATTTTAAAACTACCTTTGACAATACAAACTATCGCAATATACCGAAAGGAGCAGTCAGCGCGAGAAATGGTGATATGAGAGGTAGTGAAATATCCGTCTGGAGCAGCTCCGAACAACCAGACAACCGTGACCCCCGAGATCGCACTGTTACATTTAAATGTTTTGAAGCAAACAATAAAGGTTGAAAAGTGACGTGCCCGCTTATACTGGTGAATGTTATTTCTTCAAACTGTTTATATAAATTAAAATGTCTTAGCTTTAGCGGCCGTGAATCAGAATTAAATGAGGCGTTTGTTTGCAAAATGATTTCGCTTCGCGAAGTGTTGCGAATGAAATATTAAACAATTTATTTCTGCCGCAGATTTAAATAGCGGTCAAGTTTAACTTGCGCCAGAATTAGCAGACCTCCTCGGCTGAAATCATTAAGCACGATGAAGGAAATGCCTTAAGAAATTTCATTTAATAATCGTGGAATGGAATACGTACTTGATACTTTTATACTAGTTTCTACAAAAGCTTTTAGCCGTCTCTGCCAATCACAATGAGTTTTTGTCATCCCATCGAAATATCCATTATACGAACTATGCAAAAATTCACAGAGGACAAAATGCGGACCATATCATAGATATTTTACTGATTTTTACACCACAATAATCCAATAACTTATTCGTATGCCGAAAATATTATGACTAAATGATATCCTCAACTATTCTTACCACAGTCAACACAAAGTGTACTCGTGCCAAATAAAGTTTTTATGGGGTAGTGAGTCTATTGATAGGCACGTAATGCGGCGGCTTGGGACGGGTCGGACGGGTCGTACGGGTCGGGGCCGATGTCTTGGAATTAATGTGTCTGCAGCCCCTCCCAGACCGGACGAGACCTGGCCTCGGTAATTCACGGCCAAAGATAATTGATAAACGTACCCCGATGTTCCAACAAAGGAACAAAGTCCATTAACCTAATTGGTACATAAAAAGATATATTTAGGCATTTGAAAAAAATGAGAGTGAAAGTTTACGACGACACCAGCTTCATGGTGTTACCATGGCAACCAATAAAAACTTTTTGACATTTACTTTTATTATTAATTCCATGTTACTACAGATACAGTTTTAGTTATTTTCTTGTTACGTTAAAGATGTATGACTTATGATGTATGGTATATAAAGGAAGGAACAATATCTTACCGGTGGAAGTCTGTTCCTCAAAATAAGATGATAAAATTGTATAAGATAAAAACTTTACGTAATAAATTTTGGTTCCATTCTGTAAGGAGATGGACCCCATTCCGAGGCAACAACAGCCAATCCCGTATAATGCACACCATTATCATAATTTCACTCTAAAACAGAATTATGTGTTACCGTAAAGTTTTGATTGTAATACAATAATAAAAATGTATATAAAACAGTATTTTAGCGCGCGACGAAGGCTTTATGCGCTTTTTAGTGCAGCGCCGCGCCCGCTCGTTTGGGACGTAAAAACTCGGCAGGTTTATTACTTCATTTTTAGGGTTAATATGTGCGCGTGACAAAGTTATAACTTTAAAACGTACACATATGATATACAAAACAAATGCTTCTATTTAATGTATAGCCTACTCCTTTGTTAAGCTTTAAGCTCCAATGAACATGTCTCACGTCACGCGAATAAATTAAGCTACTAAAACCGGTAAAACCTCAAAGTAAAATTTACATAACGCATTATTTCCAAACACTGCATCGCACACCACTTCAGATTCATATGTTTTAAAAGATATTATACATTGAAGTTTCAGTAGTACCTGCGATGATGAGAAGCCGCAGTAAAGCGGCGATGGGCACGCGGCGCATGCTGCGTCACCTCGCCATTAACGTGCCGCGTCGCTCGCAGTAGCGGTCGATCTGAAACGAACATGAAAACTGTAATAACCGGCGAGCTTTTAAGCGGAAAGGCTCATCAATTATTATGTACCGGCGCGGCGGACAGATACGTTATTTGGGGCAATTTGGAGCTCGCCGAGCCGGCGTTCGTTAGCGGCGGGTAGTCGGCTTCAGTCGCCCGCGTCGATCCCGCCGATATTGTCAAAGCACCTTTACAAGTTATTCCATGTTTTTTCTTAATGACAATATTTCGAATTTTTTCATTTGGTATTTGATTCCTAAAGTACATTTTTATATTTTGGAAAATTGCTATAGATTTTTTCCACTAAATAATTTCTGGTCTTTCGGGAAATTACATATAAAACTAAAAATATATCGAAAAAAACCTATTTCACATTCCTAATACCCGCAAACAGTTACCAAATCATCGGGTCCATCCATCGGGAGTGTACTGGATGAGTACGAGGCCGATCTTCCAGAGTTCCAACAAAGTCCTTTAGTGGATAGTGATAATTGCAGACAAAACTGAAATATATTACAACGACTGATGGCTTAATAATGTATTTTAAAGGTCTAATACTGTTAATTTGTAATAAACACTTACTATCTTGCAGTTAGCTAGTTAAGAGATACATTAGAAATGAAATGAACCGCTTTGTTCGTCCCTCAAGTGTCGACGCCACGCCGACCTGCTGACCCCGTGTTGGTTAAGGCTCGGTTTTACACTCCTGTCCTCACTATATTAAACAGATCTCGTAAGACTAGTACCCTCAAGAGAATAAAAGGCAGGTTGCACTTCGTATTCCATGTATTCAACAACTGATTGAAATATACAGACACAATTACGGTACTAGGACATAGCCTCGAGGCACCGACAACAGAGACGTGTGCACATACCACCACTCTGTATGCTGATATTTGAAGGCAAATTTAACATAGCTTTATCAATATTCATTACATATTTTATTCATAGAGTGATCCTATGTTTGATATCATCTCAATCATATCGTTTCGTAGTTCGTGTGTTCTGTAATCCGAGCCTTGACTGATTGTTAAAATTAGTCGTATATAGTGTGTACAGTATATAGTGTAGTGAGAATATTAGGCTACAACCCGTGTGAAATATCACATGGAAATACATAGGTGCAGTTACAACGACAATGTCGTCCATAGGTCGCGGCCGAAGTACCGAGCGTTAAATTGTTGGTTTAAGGTGATAAGAAAAACTAAAAAAGATGTTCCAGAGTGTTCCATTCTAGAACAAAATCTATTATTGTTTTATAACCATGTTCAAATGCGATATGGGATAAATCTCAAAAAGAACTTCTAAAACGTTTGCTCCGTTGACAAAGACAAGACGCTAAATCTGTGTCGCGACGAATTCGACACGTGTCGCGGGTTGTGTCGTCTCGTCTCGTGTCGTCGCCCTGTTTGTTCAGGTTTGTTTGTGTTCTTAACATCAGCGTCACGTTACGTCACACGGCCGCCGCTCACAGTTTACAAACATCGAGATGTTTGTCATAGATATAAAACAAGCATTTGTATCTTGTTGCACTTGATCAATTGAATTGATAAATTAATAAACTACAATTTAAGCGTTTTGATACTTTCATATTTATTTTTAAAAATTTATATCAAATTTGACTTTAAAAAAAGGCTCGACTACTCCAAAAAATAGTCAACAAACATACACTTGTATCTTAGAAATAAAATACTAGACACATCAATGAAAAGAATCGATCGTCGAAATTGCTCCAAATTTTACTCGGTCACACTTTTGGTAACGCACTCGTTCACACTTTTAGTAACGCACTCGTTCACACTTTTAGTAACGCACTCGTTCACACTTTTGGTAACGTACTCGTTCACACTTTTAGTAACGCACTCGTTCACACTTTTAGTGACGCACTCGTTCACACTTTTGGTAACGCTCTCGTCACATATCACCAGCGTACTCCTGATGTCAAGCGAGCCTAAAGAAGTTTTAACTTCAAAAACTGAAAAAGCCTTTACAATACCTACTAACTATAACATAATTTTTATTTACACATATTGGAGAGTCGTCTTCTCCAATTTACAATTTCTTTGTTAGATCCAATTTTACTATAGCCAGCTTACAGATTCTGTGTTGTCCGGTCTGAGTACACAAGCTATAGTATTTCGGCAAACGTGTTTCGCTTCGGGACAGTAATTGAGGGTGGTTTGCAAACGAGAGGTAAAATTGAACGCGGGATCGAATAAAGTTTGATTTGCAATTCAAATGTCTATCGAATGTAACAGCATACGAACAAATACTATCAACGTTTCAAATGATTATAACACGTAAATTATCTACAGATTTTAGACTAGCGCCCTAAAGTACTTAAAATTATGTAAATCTAATGGAATTACTTCCTCTACAGATAAATCCCATGGCTCAGTATTCCTCTCAGAATTTTCTCGAAACGCCATGAAAGTAGGCCTCCCTACTACCAGCAGTTGGCTTTTATTTTATACTTGTTTTCATTTGGGTTTTAACTAATTAAAAAGATAAGGTAACTCTTGTTAAGACAAACTGACTGACGTTTCCATTGCACTCGACAACTGAACAATAAACAGAGAACAGTCACACGGACGGACAGTTTGCTTTATTCTCTAAGTGTGAGCTAACAACTTCACAACTTAACAGTAATTTCCTGTGCTCGTTCGTCTATGATATGAACTGGCCCCGAGACAATGTTACTATAGGAACTCTGTGCTAATACTATTAACATTTGTTCGTTTGTAATGTGTTAACTGTGAACCTGAAAGTACTTAGCCCATTCTACTAATTGCTTGAATATAAATAAGATGTAAAAATACATATTGAATAACATTTCAAAAAGTACACATCATTTTATTTGCAATATTCTTCATTTAATATAGTCACCAGATGCATTTTCTAGTCTTTTAGTAGACAGCATTTATCAAAAATTCTTCCGGTGCCCTGAAATCCACACGTCCCGTACTGTTTATCCGTAATTACTATTCAGTCCACCCCACCCAACCACCTCCCCTCCACGGCGCCCGCTCGTAAGTCTCCAGACAACGATGCCCTTACTGCGCGAACCTTTACTATATACCTGATCGGTTCGTGTGATGTGGCACGAATACCTGTTAGCCTTTATGACGTCATTAATTAAGAATACGGTTTCTTTTTGTATACAGACCCAGAACTATAAAATACCTCTACTTTATATTGTTTATAATTTATAAACAATAAAAAAACAGAAATCGGTCCGTCGGTCAATTCAATTTAAAAGGTTCCGTTAAAAGAACGCGAGCGATAACAAATGGCCGCCGCAAATCAAGTTAACGAACGCCGGCAGAGGTCGCGTGCTCCGATACCTTTGCCCGCGCCGCCTCACTCTACCCATAATATTGTACGAAATAGAAACGTACTATCACGACCCTACACTATGAGGGGTAATCGAAAGAGAGAATTAATCATTTGAGCATATAATTCAACGGGATTTGTTTTAAGCACCAGGACATGCAACATTACTTAGTAATGCATATGTTCTTTCATATCGCGCCATGTGTTGGAAAGACCATATGGCTGGTCTACGGTCTACATAACAGGCGGAAAAACATAAAGAAAAAAACAGAGGCAGTCATAAGGACTGCCGACTGAACTGTAAACACAAAACAGGCTCGACAATACGTAACGCTCTCGCGGCGTATCAGCTTACCGGTCAAGCCAAGCGGGCCTAAAGAAGCTTAAACTTCAAAAATCATGAACGAGATTCGCAAGCTAGCTTCATGTATGTTACTGACCAGACGGACAGGAACACGTCTATGAGATTTGGGATATTTACATGCATACATAAGTTACAGCAGGAAGTTCGTAAGCCGCTAGCGATGTGCATGCGGGTCACGTACCGTGTTCATTGTTTGCGTGCCGCCTGCTTCTGGTTGTTAATCCCATATTATGGCCTTTTAATAATCATCCACTAAGTAGCGACAGTAGAGACTTATGTGTCACGCCGAGGTTGCTGTTTTCGAATCGTAGAGAAAATCTTTATAAAATTAATAGCGTGTGTATTTTTATGGTGCTTGCTGGTCTGTGCCACCAGGGTTTTGACTCTCCGTATTGCAGTGCTATCGTTCCACTAAACTCAATTGTGCTGCCTTACGACATTCATTAAGGTTGTATTGCTTCTGTTTTGTCTCTTGTAAAAACATTTACTGACTAAATGCAAGTAAAATCGGCAAGAACAAGAAAATGCCAGTTGACAGTATGTGCTTTGTGGTTTGCACAATAGAGCAAAAGGCTTTGTTTTATAACTATAAGCCTGAAATGAGAGGAATGCAAGCCTCATATTGGCTAATAGTTATCAGAAATGTAATGAAATAAGGTTATTTACATGAAAAGACAATATTAAAAGACTGATTCGTTTTGTCCCAACAGTTTTACAATCCTCAGATTGCTTTTTAACATTAGCCTTTTTTATGAGAGAAGGTGGCAAATGAGCAAGCGGATCACCTGATGTAAAGTGAGCGCTACCCATAGACATCCGCAACAAACAAATGTGTTGCAGATGCCTACCTTTAATGGACAGAGGAGGGCATAGACAGGAAAAAGGACATTTCCTTTTCCCCGTTAACGCCCTCCCCGTCCAATCCCCTTCCCCTTTCCATCCTATCCCCCGTATAAGGAATGGGTGGGAAGGGGAAGAGGACTGAAATTAGGCCTCCGGCACCTCACTCATCAGACCAAACGCAGAGTACTTCTACTTCACGCGTGTCTTCTGTGAGGTCGTGGTATGTCACCGGTCGAGCCGGCCAATTCGTGCAACAGATTATTGCTTTTATTCATTATATTTTACACACATATTACTATATTTCTTGATCGAATTCCTTGTAGCGTACGAGATTGATATTTACAGAACATTTCAATGCAAATATTATTGATTCAACAACGCTCGGATTTGTTTAATTAAGTTAAATCTGGCGAACACAACACGGCGCACGGATAGTGCTGTCGAGTACTTTAATCGCTTCACTGGGCTTTACTCCAAGGCAAACGGCGCGTCTCCAAACATGTGTTATCCTTGCGGTTTACTTAATCCATGTACTTAAGATTTGCATAAGTTGTGGCTGAGCATTACAGGGGTTATTTCGTCAGAATATTGTGAAATCGTAACCCTAGAGGCCGCCGGCGTGTTTGCGTTGTGTATTCCACCATAATACAAACTTAGTGTAAATGGAAACGCTTCCAAGTTAATAAATACAAGTATGTAAGTAAGAATATATATGTTATAGGCAAACCTAGAAGCTCCTAGTTTACTTTGCGTCAAAACATTTCGAGAATCTCCTTTTGCTCCAAAGCTGGGAACAGGTTTGGCGGAAATTTTTGTTCAGTTAATTGTTACTTAAGCTTTGCTAGACCCAGACTACTTGCTACAACCAGAATCATCGAACATAGTGTGAAATTAATTCAAGTTATTCTGAATGAAACTTCTCGCTTCTCGTGCATTGGAACAGGCCAGTTATAATTTGAGTACTTATTTGAAATTAAACTTTTGCTTCATTTTCACTACGAGCAATACCTGTTAGTAGCAACTGACCTATCGGCTGGTATAGGTAGTCTCAGGGCATGGATGCTTCGGAAATTACCTGTGATGAATAGCCAGAAGAGCAGACACAACCATGTCATCATTGTAGTTACGACAAAGACAAGGCGCGATACACGCTCGTGGAATGTGTAGGGTGGACACGAATGCGGCAAGACCTGGTCTTTAAGAGGTTAACCACCGAGAGGAAGCGGAGAGCGGGTACGAGGCGGTTGTGTCGCGGAAGGAGGCTGCGGAGAGGGACAGAAGGTGAGAACATTAAATGACCCGATCCGCATCTAGACCTGCGTGCTGAAGAAGGGTGTACCATACGCACCTTCAAACCCAATAAAAAGTGAAACCATTGGTGGTCTTGAAGTGGGAAGCGAGTTGTGAGCATCAAGCGAATGATTGAACCTGAGTTGGGATTCGCAGAGAGTCAACGCCCTAAGGGTCATGGTAGTAGGCGGCCCCGTGTTCCTGACAAAGAGCGTCACCATGGGGTTCGTGAGTGCGACATAGCCACATAGGCATTTCCACACATGAAAAAATTACGTATTAGTAGAAGTTAACTTCTAGTGTATGTTAGCATTTTAAATAGTCTTTAAAAACCCCTAGTAAAACATCTTGTCCCATAAATTGGGGTCAGTTAGCTACTACAAATAGCTGCATGTTAAAACACGATATGAGAAATGTGGTCCACAAGCTACTGCCGCCCCCGGGCGCGCTCGCGTCGCCCCACAGAGCCTCGCATTTGTTACAACTGACCGCAAACTGGACAGACCACTCTAATGGCTGACTATTTTGTACACTCCATGAATGATGTGTCATTATAAACTACCAGCCCGAGTTCCCTTTACACATAAATTTTAATACGTGCAAAAAATACAGAATAACTTTTGCTCCCTTCTCACTTTTGTACGTTATTTATCAACAATATGAAAAGCAAGCTCTTAGGCAACTAATTAATAACTTAAAACCGAATGTGTAGGAAATTAAAAAATAAACACTAATCCCGAAAAGCCTTGGTGTTATCGATCTTAATGAGCCTTGAACTGCTCCAAGCTTAATTCCACTGTTTCACGTAGTATTGAATATCCCCCATTAAATGTATGTATCCGGTTACCTAAACTAATCATTCGAAACAGCTGTGGAAAGGCATGTGACTTTTTTTCAATGGCTGTCTACCAAACGTGGTTAATCGTAATAATTTCAACAATAACAACTACATTGTACTGGGTTATAATTTGTAAACTATAGTAATAGTACTCAGGTGTTAAAAACTAATGCATATTATTTTTGATAAACCAGACGATATACCGTAACAGATACGTTATTTTTTACTAAAATAATTGGTCACAAAAACTACATCGAGCTAAAATTAAATCTCAAGATGAAGTACAGTAGAGTCAAAATTATGTGAAGCCACCAATTTATGTGAAGACATAGCGTCATAAATGTTTTAAATATACGAAACAGAATAAATAAATATAAATACAAACTTTGAGAGAACTTTAGAAGACAGAGTTTATAAGTAGAAAGAACTAAAATACTATTTAACTAAAAACAAAGAAGAAACTGAGACGACTGGAAGTTTGAAAGTTCTCGTAGACCAAACGGAAGCCTGGAGGCAGCGGCGCCGCGGCAGCGCGGCTCAAAACTGTGACGATCGATTTAGTTTACTATATAATATATAACTACACATTTTTGTTTTAGAATATGACAGAACTGTATGATGCTATCTCCCATCACTAATATACTGGTGCAGAGAGCTATTTGGTATATGGTGTTCCAAAGTTAAGAAATCTTAAATATGATCAAACTGATCTTCTATTCACACGCCCGTAGCAGTAGCCCAGAGAGGTAGGCATACATTATGGTTTCAATTTGACGCTATCCTAACACACCTCTCCCACTTCTTATATTGCCTTTCTTTAGTAAGTCACTACTCTGATCGTTATAAGTTCTCCTAGGGCGTCACCTACTAATACTGGCACTCACTTTGGTTGTTCTTCTAGATTTGTTATACTAGCAATTTATGTTAAAAAAACATGATGTATACAGATTAATGAAACGTCAAAATAGGAGTATATAAAGAATATCTGTCGTTGATTGATATATATACGTAAATATATGATGGACGGGTGGAAATTGACGTGTGTTGAATGGAGTTACGTAGTCACTGCATTCTGGACTGATCAGTTTTTTTGTAAACTGATTTCTTGTCTCGTGTGTGCATCTTTATATTTCTTGTCTCGTGTGTGCATCTTTATATTTCTTGTCTCGTGTGTGCATCTTTATATTTCTTGTCTCGTGTGTGCATCTTTATATTTCTTGTCTCGTGTGTGCATCTTTATATTTCTTGTCTCGTGTGTGCATCTTTATATTTCAAGATTTATTCAAAATACGTGTATACCCGCATTTGATACACCATGCGTATGTTTTCTATAAAAAGGTGCTTCCTTTTGTATGTTCTGAATTTGGATATCGCAAATGAGTTTGATAAAAGTGACTGCTTCAAAGTGGTTCAGCGTAGCGATATCAAAGAAAGCTACTCTCAATATTACGGCCCATATTACAAACTACTAACATTACCTAACCTAACCCTTTCACACAATCCATTACCAGTATTACCATCCCTTCCCGTCATGTAAGTATTCTTATACTTACGACTTTTCCAATCGATTTAATCACAACTAATCTAATTTCGAATGCAAATATTGTTAATGTAAATTCTTAAACTATTAAAACGTTATTGTTTCACTGACTTGTTATTGTTTGCCTGGAAGAGGCATCTATAGGCTCACCGGCTTTGAGGCAGCAGAACGCAGATGCTTAGCCTAAGACTTTTTAAGAGTGGTAATGTGTTACCGGATAAGTAATTAGAGGGCTACATTATCATGAAGTAACGTTGTATTGTGCATATTTATTAATTTGCAATATTGAGATTAACCCGGGTCTCGAATAGATTACTAAATAATTACTTCAACACAATTTTAGGTAAGTAATAACCATCCCCTAGACTTCGCACGTGTACTAATTATGGGTCTAAAGGTCTACTTATAATAAAGCTAGGTCCATCTCAAGATTTCCAGAAAATTTCATCAAAATTGGTTCAACCGTTTCGGGGTCTTCGGAGTCTACAGAAAACATGTTTATGATTGTTAATCGTTAATTAAGCTAAGTCGATTGTTTGAGTTGTTCCGCAAGCACATTCGGCAGCTCATGTCACCTCACGAATTAGTCGATAATCGAAATCCCTTTGCAGTAATTAAGGGCTCGGGCTCGCGTAAAATCAAGTGTACATTTCAGATTTGGGTTCACAGAGGCGTAGGAGATCACGTATTCATGTTGATAAATATAAATATAAAATAGCGGGATCGTTTCAGAATATTTATATTAAAAAGGATTTCAAAAGAGGGTATTACTCGCAGATAGATAATGACTTTGTTAGCTTATTAGAAGCCTAGGCGTGAATCACAACTTTGTGCGGATCTAATTCGTTGATGGGGTTTGTTTACAAGCCCCGACACATTGAATACCAAACGTTTGTTGAAAATAGAATTATAATGCATGAGAGACGAGCCGTATATTTTTATATTAGTTTAGTTCAGGTGTATTTTTGCGAGATTTTGCGAAGCTGACGCAACTTCATCTAAGCTATGATACAAAGAATAACTCAGTACAGAAAGTTTATATTTAGATAAAATAGTTAATATTTTAGGACGTTTATATTGAGCGAATATTTATCAGAAGTGCTTGTTGCCCTTTCTCGACGTCGATATATTGCTGGCGCTGTGGTGCTGGAGAGAGGTGACGAATGCGGTCCGCAAATCAAGTGCTAGCGCTGCACTCGTATGTTGTGCCGCTAGGTTCGCGGCAACGGGTGCGCCCACCGTGACCACTCTCTTATTACCTACCCTGTACCACTCACACTTTACTATTTAATCTATTGAATATTATTCGAAATAAATTACATTAAAGCTACCTTCGGGTTGGTATATTTATACGAATAAAGTATTAAAAGTTTTTAGTGGGATTGTACCAGTTTATATGTGAAATTGTACCGGAATTCTAAGAAACGCAGATATGTAAAAACTTGTCTCAAATCATGACACAATTAAATCATGCGCTTATTAATTATAGATGTATGGGCAGTGGTTCAACTGCAGCGTCGGCAGGGGACACCCAAGGAGAACTTATATCGACCAGATTAGTGAGTGATATACTAAAGAAGGGCGATATAAGGAGTACCCGTAACCGACGAGCATGAATGCGTAGATGTATGGATGTAGAAGAAGCGAGAGAGGTGTGCCAGGATCGCGCCAAATGGAAATCCATGATCTCTGCCTACCCCTCTGGGTTACGGGCGTGAGCGCATATTTATTTATTTATTCATAGAAAAAGTGACTTCTAATTCTTATTTGTTGAGTGTAATTTCATAGCGCTATGAGTTCTGCGTGGAACGCCCAACTTCTCAAGGGTTAAGTTATTTGGCGTTTCGTTGAAACAATTTGAATTCCAGAAATTGTAATCTTCTCGCACATTAACAATCTAAATAGTCATTTGCTAGTAACCTTTAACTTGCTTGCTTAATAATTCTGAAATATAATCTTAAGTAAATTCTTTATGATTACATTTAGCAGCTCAGTTATTCTTCTAATATTTTATAGACAAATGTTAAATGAAAAAAATATTGTCATAATCATTTAATATTAAAAACAAATGAATAAAATACATTATAAATATTCTACAAGCGGTATCGCGACCTAACCGGACTCACTTCGGACTCCAATTGAGATAGATGAAGGTCATCTATATACCTTGCTAAGAGACTTTCGGGCCCAACAATGGCCCGGGAACATTGTATTTGTAGAAGAGAGACCAGGGGAGCCGACCCCAAATAAAAATGGGATAAATATTCGCTGAAGAAGATATTTTACTAGATTAATAAACGAAATACAAAGGAAACGGCGCTGTAGTCACAACAACTAAATAGTTACAGATACCATTCCGTTGTGATTTTACAAGACAAGGCGCGATTTTACATTTGCAAGAAACTGCCGGCAGTTAGATTGCTTTAGCCAACGTCTGTACAACGGATCTTGCATTCGAAGCTTATAATACGGGTCAAAGTATGGATCCACGGGATATCGCACGCCAATACAATCTAAGAAACTCTTGTATGGTGCATGATGAGGGAACGTATCCGCGGCGTATGGTACAACGTCTGCAGAAAATTTTAGAACGTTTAGATTATTGGAGTTAGGATTGACGTCATCAGAAGGTTTCTCTGTATTACTAGAATCGACAACAGTATTAAAAGGTACATCTGTTTCTGGATTGAGAGCACTTGCAAGGCCAGCATTGTCCAAATCAACTGGATCGGTTGTATCATCAGGAGTTGGAGCAGACCGGCTCACTGACACCAGCGCCATCACTATTATTAAATTGAACATCTGAAATATAGTGAAAGAAGTATCGTCATTTATGTCGTGTCGTATGGAACTTATATTAATTACAATATATTTTTTACAAAACAGAGAAATCACACAAACATACATTGTTTTTTATATTACAAAGTGGGAAACGAGCAAGCGGCCCCGGGAAATAAGTACCGCTACCCATAGGCATCCGCAACAAGCTAATTAGTTGCAGATGCGTTGCCTACCTTCGTGGACAAAGGAGGGAACAAACAAAAAAAGGATAATTCCATTCCCTGTCCACCCCCTCCTCATCCGTCAAACCACTTAGACATTAAGTTAGCAATGGTAATTTGATTTGATTAAATAACAGATCGTGTTATGCTATCGGCAATGATAAAATACATTAATAATCTTAATTAATATTACAAAGAGGTACAGTTTGATTGTTTGTTTGTTAGCATTGAATAAGCGCCGAAACTACTGAACCGATATGAAAAATTCTTTCACTGTTCGGGAGCTACACTGTCCCCGGGTGACATAGGCTTTATTATACTTTCAAAAACTTTTGGGATAGTAACTAAACCTCCAATAATATAACCCGTGGTGTAAAAAATACTTTAAATATTGTTTACATTGAAATTTGGTCACTATATGTAATTTAGTCCAACTTAAACGATAGGATAGCTGTTTTTCTTTTTTAGTGCTACCCGTACGAAGCCGGGGCGGATCGCAGATCTGATAAATACCAATAAATCATTAATTTACAGAACTATCTGTTTGTGAGATGTACTTACAATAAATGTCTGTCATAATAATATCATGTCATAATAAATCATTCACCTAATACGAAGTGTTTGTTTATTTGAAGCAAAAAGGTGTGCAAGAAATAATTAAAGAATATTTTACCTTTAACAGGCAGCAGTCGGTAACACCGAAGCAAAGACACGGAATGATAAGTTGAGGTACTTACGACTAAGTTTTATCTCAATTTAAATAACGTGTAAATTGATTTTTAATTGTAAACCATTAAAGATATAGTAGTGTTTACTTCTAAGTAGATCCATGTCACGCGGCCTTAATACGTAAGGAATAAATAAAATAAATAAATATGCACTCACGCCCGTAACCCAGAGGGATAGGCAGAGATTATGGATTTCCATTAGGCGCGATCCTGGCATACCCCTCTCGCTTCTTCTACATCCATACATCTACGCATGCATGCTCGTCGGTTACGGGTACTCCTTCGCCATTCTTTAGTATGTCTAATCTAGTCGATATAAGTTCTCCTTGGGCGTCCCCTGTCAACGCTGCCACTCACCTGGAAAAGCATGCTAGTAGAGTTAATGCCGTTGAGATGCGATCCTTAAGAAATATGTTAGGCGTGTCATTAAATGATAGGATTAAAAATAGCGTTATAAGAGAAGAGTGTGGTTTAAAAGTGGATGTTGTGACTAGAATTGTGAAAGGTGTGCTTCAGTGGTTCGGGGATGTTGAAAGGATGGATGAAGACAGAGTAACAAAACAAATTTATGTTGCACAAGTGAGTGGCAGCGTCGGCAGGGGACGCCCTAGGAGAACGTAAGGAATCTTTTATAAAAACTATTTTGTTCCTCTGTCGTGGACTCAAAGTCCAATAATTATTAATCAACAGTACACAATATTGTTACATTACACAAAACAGTACACACAGTATTTGATAAAACGTAAGAGAATAAAAATTAAGCGGTCATGATTGTATGTTGGGGCCTCCATCCAGATGGTCCGATGACCTCGTGAGGACGGCAGGAAGTCGCTGGATGTTGGGCGCGGAAGACAGCAGGTGTCAGGACTGATAGAGGCTGATGATGACGTTGATGGTATGATCACCATATCTTTACGTAAGCTTTGTATTATCAAGTAGTTTTGTCTCAATTTAAATACGGTAATATTGTTAGTTTAGCAACGCTGTCATCTTTAAACATTCTCTAGGGGCGATGTAGACAAGGTTGGCGGTGTAACGGCCCTACAAATGCGCCCCAGCGCTCGGCTTACGAACGTGGCGACGCGGCGCTATTTACATACATATATATACACTTAAATGATATATATAGAGATTTGTAACATGAAGAAGTGGTCAAGGAAATCTTTAACTATTTATTTGTAATGCTACCGATAAAGTTTTATGGCGTGTTCAAACCAAACATATGTTAGCCGTTAGTCGCCGACTGTGAGAGTCCCGCAATGTTGTTTTTTCAATTAATATTTAAATTTTTATACCGAACCGATGAGGTCATTACATAACACGATTGTTTGTACAGCTGAGCGGCTACGCGGCTGAACGTAATAGCGTATTGGATCCGTGCGCCGCATTCAATGTGCAAGGCAAACTGTCGATTACAGTGCGCCTGCTCACCGTCAGCGGCTGATAATACGTTCGGCTTGAACACGTCTTGCCTAAAATATAAGTGTTATTGCGCAATGCAGCTGAATCAATAATCACTAATGTCTCAGTCTAATTAATTTCCAGTGCATTGCGATGTGTTAACCTCTTGTCACATTTGTGTCTTACATTCGTGAAATTTATGCTAATTTATTGATCTTTGGAATGAGATTGGTACAGTTTAAATCTTTGAGGAGTGACGCAGCACTCACAACTATATCTATCCCCTTTTTTGTTACGTCAAGTAACCTGAGGCTGTTTTACAAAAGCTTTATCCTACAAGAAATCTTATCTCAAATATATTTCCTCCGTTCAACTTACATCCCTACTAATATTATGAATGTGAATGTAAGTTTGTTTGTTACGCTTTGACGCGAAAACTACTCAACCGATCATCATGAAACTAGGGTGTTCCTGTGTTTGGTAGCGATCGGATCAATATAATTAGTGGTACCAGGGCGAAGGCGGGGCGGGTCACTAGTAAGATATAATATGTATATGTACTGGAGTACGTAGTCTTTGTTGGTGTAAATATATTTTTATATATAACATTTTCTATGTCGTTTAAGCGTTGAGGTCACTGAGCTCTCATCTGAGACTCAATTATCTCTAAGCTCCAACTAAAGCTTTAACGCATTTTCCGAGTCCATTTGTACCTCGACACATCTCAGCGATAGTCCCGAAAGCTTAGGGATCCTCTTAAGTAAAGGGTTAAGTTATTTACGACTTAAACTTAAATAACGCACGAATGCAAATACTTTGAAGACAGCTGCGTTAATAGTGGACTGGTGTTTGCCGAACGGAAACCACACAAGGACGTTTGGAAATGTTTTACTGGCTACATTCAGATATTAACACCGGTTGGACATCTATGCAAAGTAATAACTTTAAACCAACAATACAGGTATCCTTCCAAGAGGGGTTTAGCGAGGTTTACGGGGGTAAAAACCCCTCTAAAATTATCTGTTTTTTCCGAGTTTATATTTAATTTAATTATTAAATCAAGTAAACAAGCATCAAGTCTGTTCCAAGCTTAATTAACATTCCCACCGTACCAAATCATTCATGTATTTTATTTGGTAAATTTTGAACAGGCAATGAAACCATAATCTATATTGTAAAAGGAGTTGTAAGCTAATTGATACGTAATGGAAGCCGACGCCGCGCGCAATTTCCTCCGGAAATTATGGTACTTACGTGCAAGTGTCGCTAGGCTACGAGGACCAATTCTGAAACTCCGCACTGATCACAAGCGACGTCATGCTTCCCATGCTCACTTTATACACTATATTACCTTCATATAAGGCGATATAAGGAGAACGCGTCACCAACGAGCTCGTATGTTTAGATGTGTGGATGTAGAAGCGAGAGAGGTGTGCCAGGACCAAATGGAAATCAATAGTCTCTGCGTACCCCTCTGAGTTAGCGCATGAGCGTAAATTTATTTTTATATCTCCATGTTTGTATTACACGAGTAATGCGCACTTACCCCCTTGCACTCCAGAAAGAAATTGAGCCAATGTAAGACTCATTAACAAATCTTATTCTCTTCTCTTGTATAAAATGGTCACCACATTGTAAAGCGAAGTTCATGGAAGCCAATACGTTGCTATGCGTAAAAGAAGTAAGGCAGGACGCACACTGGTCGAATATTTTCACTGTACCACGATAATTGGGGATCTGTCCTCGTTGTAAAATAGCCGCCCATTGTACAAACAAGTACGGACGTGGGGGTGTGGGTGTGGCGGGGAAGAGAAGGAGAAGGTGGAAGGTAGTCGTTGTTGTTATTTCTAAACGTCAGTCCTCGATGTCAGCCAATATTTTTTAAAATTAAAAACAAGTTGTGACTGAATTAAATAAAATAAACTAAAATCAGATAAAATAATTAATATTTTAACCGCAAGGGTCATTGACGACGTGGTTAATTATCAAAAAATATATGATTTATATAAATGGCACGTTTCTCATTTTAATTAGAGGCGACGTAGCCCGCCGCTTCGCGCGGTCCGGTTTTAATTAAATGAATTCAAAGCAAAAACACACTGTATTAAAATATATGCCCCATCCGAGTTTTATGATTTCGCCATGCGCATTGGTGCAGTTAGCATAGTGTAGTCAACACTAGCCCTCGATGGTCATTGTAATGTATTCAATACAAGTATATTAAATACATTGTTACCTTTAACAGTTGTAGAACCCGCAACAACATCTGTTGCACTGCAGGACCGGCGACCTCGCAGAAAACACGCGTTAAGTAGAAGTATGTACTATGCATTTATTCTGATGAGTGAGGTGCCGGAGGACTAATTTCAGTCCTCTTCCCCTTCTCACCCTTTCCTCATACGGATAGGATGGGAACGGGAAGAGGATTGGACGGGGTTGGGGTTGGCGGGGAGAGGGAAATATACTTTATCCTTTCTATGTCCTCCTATGTCCATTAAAGGTAGACACCGCATCTGTAACACATTTACTTGTTGCGGATGTCTATGGGTAGCGCACACTTAACATCAGATGACCCGCTTACTGGTTTCCCAACTTCTTCCATAAAAAAAATGTGCTGATTCTTACAAATCCATACCTGTGAGAACAGCTGCCTGTTTTATATTATGATGTAATATTAATAAATAATTATAAATAGATACAAATGTAAGTAACATTACGTATGCTTGTGTTGAATTCATTGTTTGTTTAACAAACTGTTTGGTGGTTTGGTTCTGATTGCGAGGTGAATATTTACGAAGTATTTAGCGTACCGTTTATATATTGCGCTGTGTCTGTGTGAATAATGTCTTCAGTGCTTCTTTATACCGCTTGAGATTTTACTCTCATCTCGAACTCACATATCCTTTCTTTATAACCATTTTACAATCACATACAATGACATATCGAATGAAATGAACACAATATAACAGCAATTACTAGAATCTAATGACTGTTTTATAACTGGAGTGATGAGTCAGTAGGTTCATTAACAAAGCGACTAACGTACTGCGTACTGCGTTCTCGTGCCGCCGCCGCTTGTCAATTTTTTTTTATGTTAGAAGGCGGCAAACGAGCATGCAGATCACCTGATGTAAAGTGAGCCCTACCAATGGACATCCGCAACAAGCAAATGTGTTGCAGATGCATAGGCCTTTAATGAACAGAGGAGGGCGTAAACAGGAAAAACGATATTTCCTTGTCCCCGTCTAATCCTCTTCTCTTTCCCAACCTTTCCCCCTTATGAGGAACGAGTGGGAAGGGGGAGAGGACTGAAAGGACCTATCTATTTCATAACGGTACAAAACTTAACGATGTTTAAATGAATTAAATTTGAAAATGTGTAATATATGAGTGGTATAAACGCGACACAGATAGTTAAAAATAATTAGAACAAGAAAAATAGCGGTGGCGAATGAAAACCGCTAAGTAACACATGAGAGTTTGCGCACACGCCTCGTGGCGCTTTGTGAACTATTTAAGTGAGTACTTCGCGCGGTATATGGGTCAGTATATTTCAACTTATTGTTCTGTTGGCCTAATTCGGGTCTGTTCTTGGGGTTCCATATCCACAGGGTAAAATGGGACCCTGTTAGTAGGACTCCGCTGTCTGTCTGTCACCAGACGAACCGTGATAGACGGTTGACATTTTCACAGATGATGTATTTTTGTTTTGTCGTTATAACAACAAAAACTAAAACAGAATACATTAAATGTTATGGTACGGAACCCTTCGTGCGCGAGTCCGACACGCACTTGGCCGGTTGTGTTTTGAAGTTGAGCCTAAGTTTATAGTTTTTAAAATCATACTTTGAAATCATCTTTATCCGCGTTCCCTGTTCCGACCGGTCTCTCTGTATAAAAAAAACCATTAAAAATGTAAAATAAAAAGAATTACATAATAATTGTAATGCAGGGTTTGAAACCCAGAACCGAACAACGTAAAGTGCAACCTGTTTGAGTTGAAATCGTGTGAAGTCTGATTACCAACTGGACTCGCTTATTTAACTAAAGCTGAGGTAAAACATGTCCTTATCGTGAGTTCACACTGCCGAAAACATTGACATCAACATATTGACATCTCAGTTGTTTTAGAAAGATGGTAACAAAAGGTAACAACATGTTTCAGTGTGAACACAATAGATTCGTCTTATTCCATGTAGAGTTTGCAGAAATACATTATAGTAACATAAATATATTTACATTTACATCAAATGAAAAAATATCCGGCATTACGACGAATGGAATTAAGGTCCCTGTAAATATTTCTTTGGTTTCGTGCGGCCTTTGTTGTCAAATACATAGTTATTTCTTTGTGCCACACTTGTTGTGCGCCCCGACACATTCACACAGCGATACATTCTCAGAGCTGCGTTCGATATTTTGATTGGGAGGGTTTTTATCTTGTACCGCGGCGGTCCGGGGCCGCCTTTTCACGCTCAGCCTGTCTTTTTATTTTGTTTCATTGATATTTTCACAAACAGAACACGACGGGACTCGAAAACGAAAGGAAATTGCCGCCAGACAACTCCCGTGAAATGGGCATTGCATTTACATCACGGAGCGACTTGAAATGGACTAAATTATGGTGGTGTACTGAAACGCAATTCGTTTACAATTTTTGTTTTGGGATACCGAAAGTAGAACTTTATGTTATGAAAAATGGGACAATTAATTCACATTTTTATCAGTTTAATTTTACACAAAGTTTATCTTGAACAGTGGTAGAGCCCGCAACAACATCTGTCGCACTGCAGGGCCGGCTCGACCGGTGAAACACCACGACCTTACAGAAGACAGGCGTGAAGTAGAGTATTCTGCGTTACGTCTGACGAGTGAGGTGTCGGAGGCCCTATTATGGTTCTCTCCCCCATCCCACCCTTTTCTTATAAGGAAAGGATGGGAAGGGGAAGAAAACTTGACGGTGGAGGGGATGCATAGGAATTGGAAATAACGATTTTCTGTTTGTCCGCTCCTCTGTCCATTAAAGGTGGGCAACGCATCTGCAACTCCTTAGTCAGTTGCAGATGTCTATGGGTAG
The DNA here is from genome assembly GCA_029849275.1 of Papilio elwesi. Classification (NCBI taxonomy): domain Eukaryota; kingdom Metazoa; phylum Arthropoda; class Insecta; order Lepidoptera; family Papilionidae; genus Papilio; species Papilio elwesi. Next base: position 11,610,785 of record CM056697.1, read on the forward strand.
CGATCACTTGACTTCGAGTGAACCGCTTGCTCGCTTGCCACCCAGTACTTTAAAAAAAAAACAATAAAGAGTGCGTGACATTTGAGTTACGAATAGCATTTCTTTTGCCTACAACAGTAAATGTTAAGTAATTGAGTCTTGAACTCCCATCGTAGATTGGTCATTAGTGGGTTACACACAGTGAGAATATCCTTGGCATTCCCGCCGAAGCACGCTCGACTGAATCATGGTTTACAATTCGTACTGTTTCTGAATATCGGCTGTGCAACATTCTGTAGGCTATTTAATTTAATTCTAATATTTCGAATACTACACAATTAAATTAAATAAATTTTATTTATGTTCAGTCGTCACGGGAGTAGTGCTGTAAATTATTTATACCGAAATAAAAACAAGCATTAAATAAATGCGATAAAATGCATATAAAATGTTTACTTCCAATTTGATTAATGTTATAATTTGTTCGCTGAATGTGTCGCTGTGAAATGTATTTGCATATGCAGAACCACGTGTGAAACCAGAACATTTGATTGAATTTCACGTAGCCGCGGCGCCGCGGTGCGGTCTGCCCTGGCCACACATACAGGTAGCGGACACATCTCTGCCCTAGCACGAATACAATAACCATCCCATCCTACGAGTCTTACATTTATGTATATAAAATTGTCCTGTCACAGTGTTAGTCGCCATACTCCTCCGAAACGGCTAAATCTTGCATATACATTCGGTAGGTCTGAGAATAGGTTTTATCTATCTACAATATTATAAATGTGAATGTAAGTTTGTTTGTTACGCTTCCACGCGAAAACTACTCAACCGATCATCATGAAATTTTGTACACATATTCTTGGAGGTATTAGAAGTAACATAGGAGACTTTTTATGAAAAAAAAAGTATATAAAAAGCGATGTATGTATGTTCCCTATAGACTTTGAAACGGCTGCACCGATTTCGATGAAATGTACAGGTATTGGCACAGCGGATGTTCCTGTGTTTGATAGCGATCGGATCAACATAATTAGTGGTACCCGGGCGAAGCCGGGGCGGGTCACTGGTATTTTTATTACTTTATCATATACTGACTTTACGATCGACGGGTTAACATTGGAGGCATTAAAGTACGTAGTATCAAAAAGAATGTACTCTTAAGCACATATTGTTTTTTTCTTTTTATAATACTATTACAGATATATTTATTTAAACTAACATGTTTAATATAGTTGCACATATTTATATTTCGAAATAAATTGAATTGCACTGAATTTTCGAAACGCATGATTATTACAATAGTTCGCCGACATTCTGTCAGTGTCCAGAAATGAACAGAAAAGAAAATTTATTTGATCCACAACAGTCCTGAGCGGTCGCGCGCCCGCCGGTGCCACAAGGCACGCCGCGGTAATAACTGGTGATAAAATATCAAGGGACCTTAACAAGGTGTAGGCAGCACTTACTTTACAAAATTATACGAGACTTGTTGAGTTTTCCAATGAAATTTGTCGATCACGCAAATTCTAGTTTCAAGGCAATTTATAAATCTAATTCACCTTCTAACTAGACTAGATGATTCTGTTCGGACAGTACAGACTCGAGTGTGATATGATTCTGTCCAGGAACTATTGAGTACTTTTTGGAAGGTGCAGCTACATGCTGTACCTGTCAATCGATTTCCATGTGAGTAATAAATTTTAAGATTTCAGTAAACAGAGCAATATCGTGTCTGGTATATATTTGCTAAAATAAGTTGGTCGTTTTTATGTGAGAAGGTGGCAAACGAGCAAGCGGATCACCTGATGTCAAGAGACCGCCGCCCATGAACATTAACAACTAGCAAATGCGTTGCAGATGATCTTTAAAGGACAAAGGAGGGGCATAGACAGGAAAAAGGATATTTCCTTTTCTCCGTTACCCCTCCCGTCCTATCCTCTTACGAGGGGAGGGGAGGAGGACTAAAATTAGGACTCCGGTACCTCACTCATCAGCCGCAACTCAGAGTACTTCTTCTTCACGCCTATTTCCTGTGAGGTCGTAGTATTTCACTGGTCTAGCCGGCCAATTTGTGCAACAGATGTTGTTGCGGACTCTACCAATGTTCTCTGGTCTCTTAAATTCCACTTTACCAAACAAATACTTTATTTTTGTTACTTCGTATATTTTTCCAGCCAGTTGACTATCCGCACTTAGAGTGTATTACTATCGGATAGTAAAGCGGTTCGAGGCGGGATGTGGTCGGGGATGGAGCCATAAAAAACAAATGACGGTACATCACCGGCCTCGCGGATGGGGTGGCGGCAGGGGAGCACACCCCGCTGTAATTTTCCTCAGAATGTTACCCGCTTTCGCCTTAAAAACGTAATCACCTGGCGCGACTCTGCGCAACTTTTGAAATCAAGTCACGGGGAAAATTTGTGCACGTGAATATAAACTGAAATTATTTGAGTGATTTGTTCAGAGCTTGAAGAAGAATTGTTTGAAACTTTTATATTAACTATTGGGGACATGTTTCAATTTAATTTAATTAAATGAATTTATGAATGTTTTAATTTAATTAAATTAAATGAATTTATGAATGTTTTAATTTAATTTAATTAAATGAATTTATGAATGTTTTAATTTAATTAAATTAAATGAATTTATGAATGTTTTAATTTAATTTAATGAAATGAATTTATGAATGTTTTAATTTAATTAAATGAACGATAAGAATAATTAAGTTCGTTTATTTGCTGACTTTTTTGCAATGATTCTTGTGATTACTTCTAAATCATAACTTCATACAAACACAAAAGAGAGACAGCGAAAGGAACTGTTCCAAGCGTGTCCGTAAGTGGGCTTATAAAGAACTGCCGGTGCAAACGGATAAGGAAGGATTTTAGTCATATATTTTTCCGAGACACGCACGTTTTTTTTAAATGGTCATTAGTTCTAGCGGAACTGGCCTCCCGCGGCCAATCTTCGAAATTAGTAAGGGTGCATTCAAATCGTGTCTTTGTTGTAAAACGTGTGCAATATAGAAGCCGCAATGAGTGAATGGTAGGGCCGGGACATGAATATTTCAAGCCGCCGGCGCCGTCTGCACGCGAGCCCCCCGGGTCCCTCGGCTCTGCGTCTCGACTGATGGAAACTGCATTATTATGTATATTGAAATTTACCTTAACATTATTTAAATATCTCAACTAAACATAAAAATGAATTTTATTGATATTTTAACCCATTTTTTATAGAGCAAGGTGCTAAGCGAGTTATCTAATATTAACAGGTATTAAGGGAGACGCACATGGGTAGCTTCAGGCATCTTCAATAAGCAAATGAGTCGCAAATGCGATTCCTACCTTAAATGTACAAGATTAGGGGATAGATAGGAAAAAGGACATTTCCATTTTCCCCTTTTTCCGCGTCCCGTCTCTCCCCGTCTAATCCTCTTCCCATCCTTTTCGTATTAGGAGGGGATCGAATTGAAATTATAATTATATTATTATAAGGTCTCAGGCTTCTTACTCATCAAATGAAGCACAGCCAACGTCTACTTCACGCCGGTCTTCTGGGAGGATGTTACTGCGGGCTCTACCACTGTTACATAAGACAAGGATTGTCACTATGTTCTGTTGCTGATGCAACATTAAGCTTTCACTGTTAATAATGAAACAGCTGTTAATCCCTACTAATGTTGAAATGTGAATGTAAGTTTGTTTGTTACGCTTTCACGCGAAAACTACTCAACCGATCATCATGAAACTTTGTACACATGTTCTTGGAGGTACTAGAAGTAACGTAGGATATTTTTTATGTAAAAAAATAGTATATAAAAAGCAAGGTATGTGTGATCACTATAAACCTGTAGACTCCGAAACGGCTGGATTTACAGGGATTGTCCAGATTGGCACATTCCTGTGTTGGTAGCGATTGAATCAACATAATTAGTGTTACCCGGGCGAAGACGGGGCGGGTGACTAGTATTTAATAATCCCTACTAATTACGTTTCAAATGTGCTAAATGGATAGGAAATTGGATTTCAGATGTTGACGAATTGTAAATTATTATACAACACTGCGCACGAGAAAGGGAAATACATGAAAAAAAATCATGCCAATACCATATATCGCTCGGAATTACCAGGGAATGGGCATACAAAATGATGACAGAAAATGGAACCTTAGTGAACTAATAGCAGTAGTCGACGATAAGCAGCGAGCCACAGTGTAGTAAGACCTTTCTTTCATTATTTCGCATCGAAGATCTCTACGATTCATAAAATTTTGCGTTCAAATGGTCCTTTGTTAAGGCCGTCACGTGATTTATTGAACCTCCTCCCAGCGATTACTTCAATAGACGCATTCAGATGAAACACCAGCGCTCCAATAAATTAATATCATTACATCAAGTTATATTGACAAGTTCCCTTGTTACTCGGTAGATTTCAAGGTTTAACACATTATTGGAGAAAACTTTACTATAAGACCTGATATTCATTTGATTTGAGATTTAAAGTATTATTGAATATAAAAATAGAGGCTCAGTTGACTGCGTAGAAAGCAGGACGCGCGAATCGTGAGGACGGACGAGGGTTATTTTTAAAGCCTCAAGGTCAACCTGCACGGTTTTAATATTGAAATGTGAAAAAGGTTTTATGGGATTTCAACCCAGAAGTAAAAAAAATACTTGGTCATGCTTGTATTAGAATGACTGTAACCAGTGATAAATATATGATAAATACATTTTATGCTGTTTATATTTTACATGGAGAATAATAGTACAAAAACCATAGTCCAGCATCGTCCAGTTAGAATCTAGAGTTTTCTCGATACAATTTGATAACAAAATTCCTATTAGACAGTAAAACATTAAATTAAAGGGCATATTACATTTGGCTCAATTAGGCAATGCTAAATTACTAATTCGATATACATTGCTTGTTGCTTGTAAGGGTATTGGATGCAGGTAACACCAGGCCAGCAATGTATATTGATTTAACCTGTCTAAAGCAGGCCAATTGTAATACTCCCTTTATGGCAATGTATAAATATGTTGTTATTTTTGTGAATACGCCGCCGGAGGAATAAAGTGCGCTGTAAAGTTATTTATTATTCTAATTCCATTAAAACGTGAATAAAAAAAATTACCAACGTTTAAAAAACATGAGTTACAAAAACCGAACGTGCAATAATCTGAGTATGTTTTATGTGACATAAAGCTGGAACAATACCGGCCCCGCCGCACGGGGGCGCCACACGCGCGCACTATATTAACATAATGGTTATGCTGATTACGTACACATGAGATATATGTATACCATTATAAAAATACGAGCAAGCTTTGAGTGCCTATAAAAGCATTGTGAATAAATATAAGCTGTAAGTAATTTAAATAAAAACTTTTATAAGCGTTGAGGCTAGACGGGTCACGAAAGCTAGTAATTACGATGACGAGAGGTATTATACCTTACGCACTATGATGATAAATGCTTTTTGTACAGGATAACTTTAGCCCGGAACCAGTAGAGCCCGCAACAACATCTGTTGCACGAATGGGCACGTTGACCTCACAGGAGATAGGCGTCAAGTAGAAGTATTCTGCGTTTCGTCGGATGAGTGAGTGATTTCAGATCTCCTCACTTTCCTAATAAGGATAAGATGGGAAGGGTAAGAGGATTGTAGGGAAGGAGACGTTCCCTGTCTATCCCTTCTTGCTGCGGATATCTTTGGGTAGCGGTCACCTAGCATCAGGGAACCGCTTGCTTGTTTGCCAACTTCTACCATATAAAAAAGTATTTTGTACTTTTTATCGCAGCTATCGTTACCGGTTATCATTTATAAATAAATAAATATGCGCTCACGCCCGTAGCCCAGAAGGCAGAGATCATGGATTTCCATTTGGCGTGATCCTGGCACACCCATCTCGCTTCTTCCACATTCCTACATCTACGCATGCATGCTCGGTTATGGGTGCTCCTTGTATCGCCCCTTGGCCCGGCAATCATTTACAGGAGTATTAACATTAGTTGCAAAAAAAATCTTGTTAATCTGTTATTTTGTAGTGAAATATGAATTTATTGCTTAGAACTGTGATTTCGGCAGCACCTAGACTCCAATACTTTGATTTAGCAGCTTAATAAAATGCCAGTACCAGTTTATATTGAATAGTCATACACTGTGCCAGGCACTAGGAAATACAATTCCAAAATCTCAATCACAATATTCTTTCCAGAGCAAACTTTATACATAAATATATACATACATTTTAGGAGTAACCTACATTCTCGTACATACGAATAGCGTCGACGAGGACTTAACAAAGCCTCAAGCCTCACCGGAGATGAAACACAACTTAAAATATCTTTCAAATGTATATTTAAGAGATTAAGTTATTCTTGGGAAATGTTTTATTCAGGAAAATTTAGTTTTATTTATAAATTATATTACTTAGGAATTTGATTTCGGTTTACCCAATACCAGTTATGCTAAATGCGCTTGGGAGATACATTTATATTTATTTTAAAGAAAATCGTATCGATAAGATAATCTGACAATTTCAAAAAACTGAAGTAAAACAAATCGTATCGATAAGATAATCTGACAATTTCAAAAAACTGAAGTAAAACAAATCGTATCGATAAGATAATCTGACAATTTCAAAAACTGAAGTAAAACAAATCGTATCGATAAGATAATCTGACAATTTCAAAATACTGAAGTAAAACAAATCGTATCGATAAGATAATCTAACAATTTCAAAAAACTGAAGTAAAACGAATCGTATCGATAAGATAATCTGACAATTTCAAAAAACTGAAGTAAAACAAATCGTATCGATAAGATAATCTGACAATTTCAAAAAACTGAAGTAAAACAAATCGTATCGATAAGATAATCTGACAATTTAAAAAAACTGAAGTAAAACAAATCGTATCGATAAGATAATCTGATAATTTCAAAAAACTGAAGTAAAACAAATCGTATCGATAAGATAATCTGATAATTTCAAAAAACTGAAGTAAAACGAATCGTATCGATAAGATAATCTGACAATTTCAAAAAACTGAAGTAAAACAAATCGTATCGATAAGATAATCTGATAATTTCAAAAAACTGAAGTAAAACGAATCGTATCGATAAGATAATCTGACAATTTCAAAAAACTGAAGTAAAACAAATCGTATCGATAAGATAATCTGACAATTTAAAAAAACTGAAGTAAAACAAATCGTATCGATAAGATAATCTGATAATTTCAAAAAACTGAAGTAAAACAAATCGTATCGATAAGATAATCTGATAATTTCAAAAAACTGAAGTAAAACAAATCGTATCGATAAGATAATCAGACAATTTCAAAAAACTGAAGTAAAACAAATCGTATCGATAAGATAATCTGACAATTTCAAAAAACTGAAGTAAAACAAATCGTATCGATAAGATAATCTGATAATTTCAAAAAACTGAAGTAAAACAAATCGTATCGATAAGATAATCTGATAATTTCAAAAAACTGAAGTAAAACAAATCGTAAATAATGTCTGTAGACCATTTCCCCAACTCTAAAAGGAAAAATGTTATATAACCGTTTTTTATTGTCACCCTAATCTTCAAAATCCAAAAGGTCCCCATGACACTCGAGGATGTACAAGTTTTACATCGTCGGCTCCCCTACTATAAAAGATTATTTCGAGAGACACCTTGCCTCACTTGCCTTATGTCCCGTTTGGTTGCCGAGTTCATGAGCTACCGAGGAGTCCTGCGAAATCATATAAAAATGGTGTGCATAGTGTACATACGTTTTTTTCTTAGAATAAATCAAATGGATTTATTACATAATCGTCTTTTCCTGAATATCATTCATTAATATTAGATAATAGCCTATTCAATTGAGTTAAGTGAAAACGTAAAGCGTGGTCGGGCAATAATTCATGAAGTGATATCTCATCGGCGGTGACCGCAACACGCTTGGGCGCGAGCCAGCGCCGTGCTGCGGCGTGCGATGACGTGCTAAGGTGTGCTATGGCGGACTCCGGCATGCTGCAGCGAGATGCGCTGCGTTACGACATTTTACAACGTGCTGCGGTGTGCTACAGCGTGCTACGGCATGCTACGGCGTTCTTCGCGATGATAATAATAATAAATCGGCCTTTTTTTAGCCCACTGCTGGGACACAGGCCTCCTCTCCGAGACACGGAATGAGCCGTAATCAACCACGCTGGCTCAGTGCGGCTTGGTGGATGTCACATGTCTTCGAATTCGGTGGTTCTAAGAACATGCCGGTTTCCTCACGATGTTTTCCTTCACCGTTTTTGGAGCAGCGGTGATGAAATAAATTACACATAGTAAAGCGCCTGCCTGGGTTCGAACCCGCAACCTACAGTACGTAAGTCGGGGCCTAAACCGCTCAGACACCACTGCTCCCATAGAGTATGCTTACATCTTCTTAATAGAGCAATATGCATTTCACTATTTTTTTTTATGTAAACACCGACATCCACGAATGAGGCATTTAAGGAAAGAACTGTCATTAAGTTTGGAAATAAGGTATAGATAATTCCACAAGATGTTCTGTCAACTGCGCTTATTAGTGGAAAAGTATCAGATGATATTTGGAGCTGCGTCGTTGAACCATGAATCTCAGCGGCAGGAATCATTCCATACAGTTTTTCTACAAATGCATGCCAGAGGATCAAGCCGATTAGTGACAAGCTGTCTGGTTGACTATAGTTGATGTCGTGACGTGCCGTGCAGGCGTGCCTGGGTAACGTGCCGTGTGGCGGCGGCGTCTCGCGACATCTTATGAAATAGTCAGCCGCCATGTCTGGGCACGAGCTACCGCGCTACCGTTAATATAAACACACCCACAACCCTCGCGCAATTTTTCTGACTTCTTACTTATTAAATAATTTACGCCGTCTGGGACTTTAAAAGCCACTTAGTTTTCTTTTACTGTTTTAGTAAATGCACAAAAATTGCGCCACGTTTTTATTAAATCAGCGTGTGGAATGGTGGCCGTTGGCAATAGTTTAGTTCTGAAGGTTTTTGCAACGAAATAATGGACAATATTTTAATTCCTATCAAACAAGCAATTTCTTAAATCACAAACAATTTACGTACTTTTTAAATGCAAACATTTTATTTTAAATTTTAGTTTTCGAAATTGAAATCCCTACTGTAAATGTGAATGTAAGTTTGCTTGTTACGCTTTCACGCAAAAACTACTCAACCGATCATCATGAAACTTTGTACACATATTCTTTGAGGTACTAGAAGTAACGTAGGATACTTTTTATGAAAAAAAAATGTACATAAAAAGTAATTTCATGTCATATTCCCTATAGACCTATAGACTCCGAAACGGCTGGACCGATTTTGATGAAATTTACAGAGATTGTCCAGATTGGCACATTCCTGTGTTTGGTAGCGATCGGATCAACATAATTAATGGTACCCGGGTGAAGCCGGGGCGGGTCACTAGTATTACTATAATGAACGGAAATCAATTTATAAAAGAAACGATGTCATCTGTCAGAGGATAAAAAATAGGGAATCAGAAATACTTTAAAGTAATATTAAGTATTGTCATACAGAGTGTTGATGTGTACAAAGAGGGGGGGGGGGCGCTGTGTCCCTGCAGTGGAGAATATTCTAAAAAAGGCCGATTTATTATTATTTATTTATTACAAAGAAATCAAGTCTAACTTACATGAAGGTGAAAGGACATTTAAATTTGAATTAATGCCTTTTAACAGTTAGACAATTATCTAGTGGATTGTATTTTATATATTATATAGCATTATGTCATGTATCTGGATGTACATGATGTGAACCATTTAGTGCAGAGATAGAGTTAGAAGCAGTGAAATGTGAAATGCGTCATTCAATTGTCCGCGCGCCGTATTAAAAGAGCTCAGTTCGCCGGCTTCGGTTATTGCCCGCTCGGCTCAGCCGCGAGCGCACACATAATTGGAACACTGCATTATTGATTTCAATCCGAACGCTAAAAAAGTACTACAAAATGCGTTACATTTCTTAGACTCAATTCTTGCCGAGGCTTTGATTGGTCATTGTCAATCAAGTTTGTTAGTGTCAGTCTAGTTAGTTGTCAAGTTAGTTGGGTATCAATGTAGTTAGTTGTCAAATCTAGTTTGTTAGTTATCAAGTTAGTTCGTTGTCAAGTTAGTTAGTGTCAGTGTAGTTAGCTGTCAAATAAAGTTAGTTTCTTGTCAAGTTAGTTAGTGTCAGTGTAGTTAGTTGTCAAGTCAAGTTAGTTCGTTTTCAAGTTATTTAGGTGTCAGTGTAGTTAGTTGTCAAGTTAGTTAGGTATCATTGTATTTAATTGACAAGTTAGGTTTCAGTGTAGTTAGTTGTCAAATCAAGTTTGTTAGTTCTCAAGTTAGTTAGGTGTTAGTTGTCAAGTTAATTAGGTATGGATCGAGCATGTTGATAGGATGAATGAAGAGAGAGTAACGAAACAAATTTATGTTGCGGCAGTGAGTGGCAGCGTTGGCAGGGGACGCCCTAGGAGAACTTATATCGACCAGATTAATGACTTACTAAAAAAGGGCGATATGAGTAGCAACCGTAACCGACGAGCTTGTATGCGTGGGTGTATGGATGTAGAAGAAGCGAGAGAGATGTGACAGGATCGAGCCAAACCGAAATCCACTATCTCTGCCTACCTGTTAGTTGTCAAGTTAGTCAGGTGTTAGTTTAGTTAGTTGTCAAGTTAGGTGTCAGTGTAGTTAGTTGTCAAATCAAGTTTTTAGTTGTCGAGTTAGTTAGATGTTAGTTTAGTTAGTTGTCAAGTAAGGTGTCAGTGCAGTTAGTTGTCAAATCAAGTTTTTAGTTGTCGAGTTAGTTAGATGTTAGTTTAGTTAGTTGTCAAGTAAGGTGTCAGTTCAGTTAGTTGTCAAATCAAGTTTGTTAGTTGTCAAGTTTGATTAATGATGATTGAAGACTTGTAATGTACCATTATATTAAATTCCTTAATCCGTAATTAGCCTAAATTGGCTAAATGTTTGCGTTTTTGTTTAACCTAATTAAAAAAGTTATTCAAACACTCGCAGAAGGAAAACATGAGATAGGCCTATTGAAATATTCTCTACGAAGCTCTCAGAGGACTTTCTTTGCCTTTCCAAAGCTTAAAAGCTTTTCATTACTTGTTTAAAGAGCTTTGAAGTGACTTCGGTCGTGTTATTCAAGCCGCCGCAACAAGACTAGCGCCGCCATTACTTATTAACGTTACAACGACTTATTACGATTACTTAATGTAAGAACAGAAATTCTTTTATCTTGTCCTGTGAAAATATATTAATTCGCTTCATACTTTTAATAATTCGATGGACACCATCTTAATTCTTCTTAAATTTTAAGCGTGACATTTATAACTTATCTACTTACTATTTGAAAGTGTAGTTAAATGGATTAAGGGAGGAATAAACATGAGTAAAAAATGGGGCTGTTGAGACGACCCCCACGAAATAATACCTGACAGTGGTGCGGACTTCGATAGAGTACATCGGAAGGTTGGCCGTGCGATACTACGCGGTGTGTTCTATTAACTTATTCCTTACTTTTTGTCTGTACAAGTTAATAAAATGTAGATTGTAAATGAGTTGAGTACCGGTCAGTTGCTCTCGTCAATTTAGTCGTTTTATTTCTACATTCTGCCTTCAAATCACAATGGGCGATGGATCCTACATGCAGACAACTTATCTATTGTCATTATATACAGCTATATACAGCTTTTATCTTTAAAAACACGAACAATATAGAAACTAATAAATTAATAAGATCTTTGATTAGATATTTGCGTTGTATCATATTAGATGTCCAAGATGATAGCTTCATTGTAAATAATTTATTTTATATATTTACGTGGCTAAGGAAAAACCTTCGTTTTGCCTCATGTCTGTTACATGAAGCGACTTCTTTTTAACCTTATTAAAGGAGATTCCTTTCCGCTCGCTGGCTGCTCGCATGCGCCGCCCCGCCGCCCTTCGCGCCGCTAATTGGCAATGGTAGCGGGCGCCCATGTGTTTGACATTTATTTACCTTTGCTCCTTTGTGCGGAACTAATTTGTTTCTCACTTATTGGATACGTTACAAGGAAACTCGTCACTAAAATACGTAGAATTGGCTCGTGTGTTTTCATATTTATTGAAGTAAAATACTTAGGTTTGACCTTTATAACACACGAAGGGGAAGAGCTCTTGTTTCAGGAACCGTTTGCTCGTTTGCCACTTTCTTCCACAGAAAAAAACTTAATTGTGATTGTAACATAAGTATAAAAAACAATAGATATCGTATATAATAATAATAAATCAGCCTTTTTCTAAAATGTTTCCCACTGCAGGGACACAGGCCTCCTCTCTGAGAGAGGGAATGAGCCGTAATCCACCACGCTGGCCCAGTGCGGGTTGGATGTCACATATCTTCGAATTTGGTGGTTCTAAGAACATGCCGGTTTCCTCACGATGTTTTCCTTCACCGTTTTTGGAGGAGTTAATATCATATAAACGACTAGAATATATTGTAAATATGTTTTGCTGGATGGTCAGTTTTTATGTGAGTCAACTAAATCAGTATAAGAAACTTTTAATTACATTTCATGGCCACCTTAATACTTTCGGATTGACCCATAGCGGATTGCAATTCACTATCAACTCAACGCGACCGAATAAGTATAACTTAAAAAAATCCAGAAGGAAAAAGTCCACAACATTCTGAAACCTTTGCATTTAACGTACTAACTAAGAGGTACCGCTTTATTTAATACCTCAATTAAATTATCGCATTTAACCTTCGGGCCTACAATAAACACGAGGAAAGCACCGCATGTCCACTCTAATGTATTCAATAAAAATATATTAAGTACAATGTTACCTTTAACAGTGGTATAGCCCGCGACAACATCTGTTGCACTGCAGGGCCGGCTCGACCGGTGGGATACCACCGACCTCGCAGAAGACAGGCGTGAAGTAGAATAAGTACGTCTGCGTTTCGTGTGATGAGTGAGGTGCCGGATGCCTAATTCTAGTCATCTTCCCCTTCCCAAAAGGATGGAAAGGGGAAAAGGACTTGGTGGAGGGGATTAATAGGAAAGGTAAATAACTATTTTCTGTTCATCCTCTTCACTGTCATTAAAAGTAGGCAAATAATCTGCAACTCGTAAGCTTGCAGATGTTTTTGTATATCGATCACTTTATATCAGGTAAAAAGTTTAGATTTTTTAGACATTTATCAATTAAAATACCTATATTTAAGTAGTGTAAGTCAAATGTAACGTCTATTAACCAGTAGTTACAACCGATGTAGCATCTGAGTATGTTGTACAGAAAAACTTAGTTAACACGACGCTGGCTCGCGGCCAAGCGTCGCGGTCACTGGGTACTGGCTGAGCAGCCGCATATGTGGCTTTCAGTTCAAACTATGTATGCTCCAAATAATCACAGTTCACTGTGCACTTGTCGCTCTAGCAGCAGCCCGCGACATTGCTCGCTTGAAATTCTACTTACCTCGGGTGGAGCAATAAATATGATAGATAATTTAAGAGTCGACACAACGGATGTCCAACTAGAAGCTTACGTCAACGAGATATTTGAATGCATTCCTTCATTAGTGTATAAACTTTGGCTGACTTCTGCTTCGTTTATAACATTTTCTGACTATATTGTTCTATTAAACTGGTCTTTACATGTAAGCAACCTGTTTACCATTTCACTATTTAAAACTCAAATTTACGTATTAGAAGTTCTTTGTCTTCTATTATCCCTACTAATATTATAAATGTGAATGTAAGTTTGTTTGTTACGCTTTCACGCAAAAACTACTCAACCGATCATCATGAAACTTTGTACACATGTTCTTGGAGGTACTAGAAGTATGTAGTATAATATGGGATACTTTTTATGAAAAAAATATCATATAAAAAGCCAAGTTTGTATATCCCAATAGACGCCGAAACGGCTGGACCGATTTCGATGAAATTTACAGCGATTTTCCAGATTGGTACAGTGGTTGTGGTACCCGGGCGAAGCCGGGGCGGGTCACTAGTTCTTTATAAATATAAAAGTGGAAACTATAACACACTGACCGATATAACATCAAACTACTGCGCCAGGACCTTGAAATTTTGATCAGAGATTTCTGTTATTACTTTAGCGAGCACTAAGAAGGGATTTGTCTAAATTAATCCCCTAAAGGTCTTAAGTAAGTTTGGTCATATTAAAAAGGGTTCAACTTAGGCTGTTTATTAGTCGGATAAATTAATTGCGCGGCGAGCTGAACTGCGGGCATCAGCTTGTGTCAATTACAAGGATACTGAAATAAAAATAATTATCCGGATTTTATCGCGTCTATACCATGTTGTAAGGATATTGTAAATAATGACAATCTACAATATAGAAAGCGATGTAGCTAGACGTTGACGTATGTGAGCAGGGCTGGCTCTGACCCAAACCCAGCGCTGGGCGCGGGGCTGTGGCTGTCGCCAGCCGGTGCATGGGATAGACCGCGCCTCACTCTGCGGTACAAGAGTATTCATTTACTGCATAAAGTTGTGTCGGACAACCAGGCGACTGTTTACAACAACATACATCGCGGTTACTTAGCCGATTTTGTGTTAATATAAACAATGTAGTAACTTTTAATAAATATAATTGATAATTATACTACCATCCGTCTGTTTGTTGGTCACATATTAAGCAAAGGCGGTATTAAAATGTATGTATGGATGTAGAAGTGAGAGGTGTATCAGGACAGTGACAAATCGAAATCCGTAAGCTCTGCATAAACCACTGGGTTAGGGACGTGAATGTATATAACATAAATAAAATGAAGGGACAGATCTCATGGTTTGTTAAATTATTACCAATTAGTAAAGGTTAACGTTCCTGCTTGCTTATTTTGTTTAAAAAACTATTTTTGTAAATGTAATTGTAAGACACGTCACATCCTCAATAATTCGTTAAGCTGACAATGTGCGTTTAGAATTTGCCTAGTCCAATCATAAAGTGCCTGCCCTTACAATCAGTCGGTGACATATCTACACTAATTTTATTAAACAAGTCGAAAAACTTAAGGTTATTTTACGAATTTCAGTTAATTTACAAATTCATTTAATAAATTCAACTCACCTATGAGCGCCAACGTTTGCCAGTTTCTGGAAATAACAGAAAAAAATTATCTACACATAAATGTAGGAAAATAATCATTTTATTGTAAAACTAGCAGAAAGCCCGGCTTCGCGTGGGTAACACAAAAAAGAAGAAAACTGAGATATAAAACTTATCCTTTAAGTTGAACGAAATTACATGTAGTGAACAAATTCCATACGATCGGTTCAGTATCATCCCGGACAGACATCGTGACAACAGATTTTTATAAGAGATCTGTAGCACTCAGGGATAATATAGCTTTATATCAGTGACAGAATTTTCAAATTCCATGCAAGAGGTTCAGAGATTACCTCCGACAACCTTACAAACTCCACAAGCTTTACCTCTTTCTAACACAGTCACAGTTAGGGTGTGTGTTACAGTAGACTCCGCAACAACAACATCTGTTGCACGAATGGGCCGGCTCGACACCAAATACCACGACCTCGCAGAAGACAGGCGTGAAGTAGAGTATTCTGCGTTTCGTCTGATGAGTGAAGAGCCGGAGGCCTAATTATAGTCCTCTTCCCCTTCCCACCCTTTTCAAATAAAGGAAGGATCTGACGGATGAGGAGGGGTTGGACAGGTAATGGAAATATCCTTTTTTCTGTTTGTGCCCTCCTCTTTCCATGAAGGTAGGCAACGCATCTGCAACGCATTGGCTTGTTGCGGATGCTTATGGGTAGAGGATATTTAAGTGCCGCTTGATCGTTTGCCACCTTATTGTATAAAAAAACACTAGTATAGATAAATGAGGTATTAACGAAGGCACGAGAGACTAGGCAGTATAAATTAACGAAGGCACGAGAGACTAGGCAGTATAAATTAACGAAGGCACGAGAGACTAGGCAGTATAAATTATATCTTTTCTTCATAATATATTTCAAACATTAATAAGTTACATTCCTCAAAAAAACTTGTGCCACAGACAGACAGACAGACAGACAGACGGCTTCGTGTGCCCTATACACGTTGTGTACTTTCATTAAACAAAGTAGTTGATGAAAAAACTTCTAATCCACTCATTGCATTCAAGACGAGAGAGTTCAACTCCGTCAAAGCCTTGTTTAATATGATTAATGCAGACGACACGCGGAGGCTGTGTGCAACAGCGAGGCGCCCTGTGGAGCGCTTTGACGACGCCCCATCTAGCGACAAGCGCGGAAAGAAGGTGAAGCCTTCTATTGAATGAGACAATACCATAGACACTGTTCTGTAATAGACTTTACCACGGTGTGACAACAGCTGAATCGCTCTGTATATGAGTGGTAATGTACTGAACCCCACATCTCCATTGAACAAGAGAAAAAGTTTTGGAAAACCAAAAGCTTTTTAAACATTACTTAAAAAATCTCAGGAGTAATAACAACAGAATTTAGCCATTTAAATGTTTTCACCGAAAAAACCATATCATGTCGTAAAGTATAAATAAATAGATAATTGCGTCAGCTCATGCTGGAAGGAGAAGCGGCCCACTGGCTCCTAACAGCAGGTTGCAGGATGCAGGCCGCGTCATTACATTAGTGCGGGCGACAGCGCGCGGCGGACAATGTCTCCCAGCACAAGACAAATATCTGTAAGTGGGACAGGCCGCTCCCGCGCGCTGCCCGACATCACATTAATCTGCTTAAAAGCCTGCAAGATGTGTGTCATACCGTCTTGTGAGGCTCTCTCATTTGTTGATATCATTGTATGAACCTCGTAAACACAATGTGTCATGAAACATGGCCTAGTATGTGCCTTTTGCAGAGCATCTGCATCTATATACATATATATATAATTCTCCAGTGACAGTGTTAGTCGCCATACTCCTCCGAAACGGCTTAACCGATTTCAATGAAATTTTGCATATACATTCGGTAGGTCTGAGAATAGGTTTTATCTATCTATCTTTAATATTATAAATGTGAATGTAAGTTTGTTTGTTACGCTTTCACATGTAAACTACTCAACCGATCATCATAAAACCTTGTACACATATTCTTGGAGGTATTAAAAGTAACATCGTACTTTTTATGAAAAAATAACATATAAAAAGCGAAGTGTGTATGTTCCCTATAGACCTATAGACTCCGAAAAGGGTTGGACAGATTTCGATGAAATTTACAGGGATTGTCCAGATTGGTACAGCGTGTGTATTTGGTAGCGATCGGATCAACGTAATTTGTGGTAACCGGGCGAAGCCGGGGCGGGTCACTAGTAAATGATAATTTTAGAAGCCCATTAGTGGAATTATTAGGACAGCGAGACATTTAATGTACTACAAACGATTTGCTTTTACTTTCAACACACATATCTGTCTATTTATCTATCCCAGTTCTATTTATTTATTGTTATTATACTAGAGACGATTGGACATTATCGTATATTAACCTGCACAGCTCGGGCGGTGCGCCCGCGACATCTTCACACAAAAGGTACGTTAATTGCCTTCCCTTGAGCTAATTACGGCCTTTAATTAGCTGATCACGGTACTCATTCCAAAGCAGGAAACTGTCTTCGCCTTTATATTTCATTTATAATTAATTAACTATAATTGTTTGTGTTTTGTGCACAGGCGGATTACCCCTAAGGTAATAGGCACGCACTGATTCACGGGCGCCAAAATATCAAATATTATAAGCAAAAAAAGTTTTGGCTACAGTTGTTACCGGCGTCCGTCTGCCTGACGCCACCCTCCTCGAAAATCCAATGATTACCTACATGTTTATTTATTTTAGAATTATTTAGAATTCATGACTTTAGTTTTTCATCCGTTTTAACTTAATTGAATCATATTTGTTTAATTAAAAACACGCGAAAAAGTTTTTGAAAAAATGTACGAATTTGTTATTCCGTCCATTCAATTATAATATCTGAAACAATATTTTGGCGTAGTTTCGTTATGTTAATATTTTTTTATACACTAAATATTTGGTTCGTTTGCGAATTGTTTCATTTTAATAAATGTTGTTTGTTTGGTCAACACTAGCGCTGTGCTGCTTCTGTTTAGTTCAAACTGATACCAAGACATTGTTCTGTGAAACCAATCGAACGCAAATACCACAGCGAAATTAAACCCTAAATGTATGGGAGTAAGATTGCAAATTGCTAAAGTTATTGATGAACTTATTGGCTCATACAGTATCTCAGTTCCTTGTCGCCCTCACTCTGTGAACTTCCGCAATCTTAACCAAATCGTCGGTTCAACTTCACGCATATAACGAATATCAAATTAGTTGAAAGGTGTAATCACTTAATGATTTGTCTAACATCACATGCTGGTACACGGTATGATTTGATAAAAAAAAAATCTTCTCGATTGACGTGCGACTGACGCGTTCTTTATCGAATTTCGATAATACGCCGCGGAAACGTCGCACAAATTACTCCGAGTTCTCGAACGTAATCAAACGTAATCGGGGAAACGTGTTACATTCGACTTAATATCGCTCACATCGTTTTTTAAATCGGCACAGTTCCGACGAAATTAATTGTAAAATATTGTTATCAATTTTGCCGCAAATGATTAGATTAATGGTTTACTTAACAAGGGCGATTAGCACCCATAACCGCCGAGCATGCATGCGTAGATGTATGTATGTAGACGAAGCGAGAGAGGTGTGCCAGGATCGCGTCAAATGGAAATCCATGATCTCTGCCTACCCGTCTGGGTTAAGGGCGTGCGCGCATAATTATTTAATTAAAGCTGATGTGGTAAGGAAGGCCGTGTATATTTCGGTGGATTATTCAATTTTCATAAGTAAAGTAAGCTCGTAAAGTCACGTAAACATGTGTGAATGTCATTATTAATTATTAACTCTATTCATCACATACTCTATTATACATTAATTAATAATCAGGCGTCCCACAAGATTGAAGACACGCAATGATTGTATGTCTCGCAGTACATAATGTTCCGTCTTCGCAATACGTTAGCCTTTTCTAGATCGGGTCGCCCGCCGGCACTCCATTAGCAGCGTGTCTCCGTCCGAGGCTGACAAATTACAGAAGCCAGTTATCTCGCGACACGCGCTACGGAGTTAACCGTTTACTGTACGGACACGCCTTTTAACACGTAATACACAGTTGAGGAACTTTAATCGAGTGGGTTCACCAAAAAATTTCACTTTAGCCTTGCCTGAATAGCTTATTTGACTGTGATGTGTGTTAAAATATTATTGTTATCAATCATTGTCAAATCCGTGGGCTGTTCACAGGTGTTCTATCGGGAAGCTACATTTACTAGGGCAGGTACAAGGAAATAGCTAAGAGGCCTTTACCGAACCCGATCAGGTTTTTTTATGTTATAGGGTGGCAAACGAGCAAGCGGGTCACCTGATGTTAAGTGAACGCTACTCATAGACATCCGCAACAAGCAAATGTGTTGTAGATGCGTTGCCTACCTTTAATGGACAGAGGAGGGTATAGACAGGAAAGAGGATATTTCATTTTCCCCGTTAAACCTCTCCCCGTCCAATCCTCTTCCCGTTCCCACCCTATCCTTATAACCACAGCAAATACCACGACCTCGCAGAAGACAGGCGTGAAGAAGAAGTACTCTGCATTTCAGTCTGATGAGTGAGGTGCCGGAGGTCTAATTTTAGTCCTCTTCCCCTTCCCACCCTTTCCTCATACGGATAGGATGGGAACGAGAAGAGGATAGGACGGGGTTGGCGGGGAGAGGGAAATATCCTTTTTCTTGTTTATGACCTCCTCTGTTCATTAAGGTAGGTAACGCATCTGCAACACATTTGCTTGTTGCGGATGTCTATGGTGCAGTCGCTTAAAATCAGTTGATCTGCTTGCTCGATTGCCACCTTCTTCCATATATTTTTTATTATAAACATGCGGACTTTAGCTAAGCACAGTGTGACAGGGCCGTTTACTCTCAGTGAAAAGGTTTTACCACATATATTAACTTTTTTTAATAAAAAGATATCAGCTAAGTTGTAATGAAAGCGTAGTCTGACGCACAGAAGCAGCAGATCGCGGTATCAAGATAAAGTTTATGCAATTTCATTGTTATAAGACATTCAATGAAAACTTTTATTGAATCGTTCCAAGCGCTCGGGGACGCGCAGGTGCTACAGATGACGGCGCCACAGTCAGGCTCTATTGACGCAGCCATGTCGCCTTCCGCCTCCCTCTGTGCTGCCCCCGTGCTGCCCCCGTGCTACAGCGACCGAAGAAATTAATACAATCGTTGTGTTCTCAATTCTCAAAGAGTTCCATTTTCTTTTTACAAAAACATTCAATGTTCATTTTATTTGGACACTCCTAGCTTATGAAATGAAATGACTTCTTGTTTGGTTTCGTTCCATTGAAATATGAAGCAGAGGGATTGCGGTACGGAGCGTAGCTTATTGTGATTAAAAACAAGCCGGCCGAAATGGGTGATGAGCGGAATTTGTAAGAATTGTGTGTGTGAAAGTTAATATTACCTAATCAGTAAACGAATATACATACTTTTACATAGATATAGTAATGTTTAGTTCCCGACGCTAGGAGTACTTCACAATGGGGACAAAAACTTAAAACAACGCTATGATACATAAAATTGTTTTAATGTCAATGAGTTGAATAATGGTCTCAAAAGCATAGTCTCCGCTTTCGCTAATACTAATTTATACTCATCCTAAGTTCAGTGACATTACAAAGCGGAAAGACCTTGTTTCGGTTTGACTGAAGTAAATTTTCCACACAAAAGAAAATTTGAAAGAGATTTTAAACGATTGTTTACAGTGCATTAAAATGGTTTATTCCACTTTGATCCCTTCGGTAATTATCGCCTAGGTGATTTTATTACAAAATCTGGGTGACATAGAGACATAAATTAATAACTAAAAATAAGACGTAATCCTATGGACTAAGATGATTTGATTCCGCTAAATAAATTCGACAGAGAATTATTCAACTTTATGCACCCGGGTCACGTGATCAAAGTGGAATAAACCATTAAAATACCGTTGTACAGTAAGATACTCATGAATTATTTGCAAAATAGTTTTACCTAAATAGTGCATCAATATCGAATAATACTACAAAATAGTTTATTGATACTATTTGCTGTACAAACCAACAGCCACGTACATTTCTCCCAACGATTCGGACAAGAAAATGTTATTGTAGATAATCAATAACAAGTGCATGTGTGTCATTGGTAAGATTTAAAGTAGGTCAGAATGTGAACTCCTTGCACGCTCGTCTGCTCGAGTCGCGCACACAAGCGGCTTCGTGCTCCTTTTGAAGCGATGGACACGAAAAAGATGCTGCGTGGATACCATAGCGAGCGCGATGCTAGCGCTGCGGGCGTTTCGCAAGGTTAGTGAAGCTTTATAAAGGACCAGGAAATAGAGCACTACATATTTATTAATTACAAAAGAAAAAAATCGGTTAAAAGCCTGTATAATACGTAGTAATCACTGTTTTTTGCCTGTCATATAGTTAAGTCAACCAGTGCTTAGCCTGTAGTATATCTTCCGGATATTACGGTCTTCGGAGGCCATTTTATTACTTCGAGTTATTAATATTTCGTTATTAGTGCGGGCTATTGTTTATTAATAACGGACATGTTAAGCCGTGTACAAAATGTTATATACGAGTGAACCTAATCAATAGATTGTTCGTTATTTTTGAATCAGCTAACAAAGAAAATATTTTATTTTGCGAACGTGTACAGCGGCGTATTGCATTGTAAAGTAAATTTAATTAGATTATATAATCTCCTCCGAAACGTCAAATGCCAAAGGAGGAATATCGTTTATGTCTGTGAAAAATTAAAACGGTCCATTTGTCTTGTAGCGACTTTCTCTCCACTCTAATTAGATTAATGTGGATCTTAGCTTGTGCCATTTGTTTTTTGTGAGCGTATTAGATACCTCATATATTATTATAGGCTGTCTTCTTATTTAGAATTAAGATGAATATATAACAAAAAATTAACGAAACGCTTATGTCCGTAGAACGTTGTTTGGTTGGTGCAAGTCAGTAATTAGATTTCATCCCGAAGATAATGAAAAATGTTCCGTCCTGTAATTACTAGATGGTTCACTATTTAGGCGATAATGGCTTACACATAAAAGATAGATATATGCTGTCGCGGGCTTTTTTGTAGGACTATTTAAGGTTAACATTTCCATTATACATTACATACGTGCAACTCTAACGATTTTTGCAGCGCACACCAGAATAGCTCGCATTTGGCGGATTTTTGTCTTCCTTACTTGACACTTATCGTGTTATTTCAGACAATTCACACAATATCTTTATAAATTATAGCCTATGTGTTATTCTGATGTATAAGCTATATTGTTGTAAAGTTTCATTAAAATCCATGCAGAAGTTTTTGCGTGAAAGAGTAACAAACATCCATACTTACAAACTTTATCATTTAAAATATAGTAGGATAATGTGCAAAAGACTATTAATATTTTATACTATAGATAGTTTATTCTTTAGATTAATGTGTTTTCATTAACGCTGAACTGACAAACACTAGCTGTCTTCTTTTTTCTTATTGTTTTAATGACACTATCCTTTTTACACCGATCGACATTTGTATGAATATTGGTGTCACAGTCTTTGGGACACTTTTGACTGCAGTACAACATATTTATAGAATAAAATATCATTGACTAACTGTACTATATAATTTTTCTAGGTATTTTTCGTGAATAGCATTAGAGAAAAAACATAATAATTAATGTATCAGTTCATTAGCTATGGCTGAAACATATTTGCCCCGCAAATAACAGTGATAGTGTAATTATCCGTGTATGTGTATGCGTCAGTTCGGGTCAAACTGTGACGAATTCACATTCATCAAAACGTTACAAGAGTCTTGAAGCACAATTTCAGAAGGCGATTTTTGCAAAGACCTATGCAATATGGGACAAAGTCTTTGCTTTGTTTCTGTGTGAATGAGTCACCCTCCTCTGCTCGACAGCTCAAACACATTCAACTTCCGGTACAGTCAGCAGGACAAATCAATATAATTCATAATTCTTATATGTTTTTTATTAATTAAAAGAGTTAGAGGTGTCTTTGGCCTATTTTTTTTAATTACCATTGTCTTCAAGAGACCTTGACTTTAAATATAATCTATTAAATTTATTGACCTACCAACATGTTCATATTGTCCTTAATATACATATGTTCTGCATTATTTCATACGGCTACCACATTTCTATTAAAATAATTTATTATCGTGTTACCCGTCGTTAGCATTGAATATCAAGTCACCTTTACGGACAATTAGGCGTCCCATTTGAACGCGGCCACGTCATCACCTCCGCTAGATGGCGCGGACACTAATTGAGGCCAGGAAATGGCGCGAAAGTGAGCGGTTCGCTAAATTGTCCGCGCCGCACTATGCGTGAAACAGACTGTGAAATGATAATTTAAAACTATCAATCTATTTGTATATCATACAATGTTTTTGTTAGTCGAATTGTGTCAAATAATAACTGTACAGTTAATAGAGTAAAGAAAAGAAAAAGAAAAATAAAATTACAAGAAACAAACAGACATTATTTACCTTCTCTTTTGATTAAAACCTCGTATCGTCGTCCCCTTGTCTCCGGTCTCCGGGTTTAGGCTAACCAACTACACAGTTATAGACTTGGATTACGCAACCTTACAAATCGTCAGAAAGCTAATAACTATCGGATTTAAATAGTTAAAGATTTAGTGGATATGCCGCTTGGCGTTTCCCTTTACACTGGTATATTTCAATTGTTTCTTACGGTATATATTAACAAACCGATTCGTTATAAAACCCCATCCCTGTGCGTTTGCGGTTGTTAGCAATTAAAAGGGATGAATAAAATTTTCGTCACAGCATTTCCATTGTTTCGGGGCCTTTTTGTTTAGCTCGCCCTGTTTGCACTTTGCTTTTTGTCTCATTCATTCTCATTGCTATCGTTAAGTGTAATGAGAGTCCGTTCTTGTCTAAAAAGTACAACAAAACCATGTTGTTTATTGTTAGATTTTAACCGACTTTAACAACGAGAGGACTGTGTACTACAGTTACTGTGGAGTAGGGATTCTGAAAGGCTGACTGCTCAGACCATATGTTCCGTTGCGCCTGCTGAATTTTAATAGCAATGCACACCATCGAATGTATCGAGATCGCGCGATCGTCGTAGGCGCGTGACGTCAAGCAAGTTCATCGCAGTCAAGCTCCGCGTTGTTAGTTTACATGAATAAAAATTTGACAAACCTTGCAGAAACCGAATTCTAATATTGAACAGACAGACCCTGCTCGCCATTTAGTCCACTGATAGAAATTAATAGAATATGTTCAACGCTGTGGGAGCAGATTGAGTAAATTAAAATTGCAATTTCAAAAATATTTACATGAATATTCCAAAGTAGCAAAAACGGCAAAGAGCAAACCGGGGCTCTAGTGATGTTACTGTAGTTATTGCTGTATATTTCAAAAATAAAAGCCTGATGTAAAAGTTCTCGCAAAAGATAAAAATGTATTTGAAAAGCAAATGTTGGTGCAGTTCGTCGCGACTGCAAATGCTGTCTTGACCCAGTTGACAGTTTCTTTGGCAGAACAGCCAAGGACGATGTTACGGTACAGCCAGCAGCGCCAGCGCTCATACATTTTATAAAAAGTAATATTATACATAAATTTAATTCCTATAAGATTGAAATAAAATATTAAGTTTAGAATTAGGATTATATCTGCAGATTTGTCGTGCGATTATTCATTCGATTTTAGACACACTCAGTGACGTCCTCAACGGAGCCATGCCAATACCATGCTATGACCCATCTCGTTCTAATTACATACACATAAAGCATTTGGAAAAATGCTAGGGTTGGCAAACAATCAAAACTTCTCTTTTTTTTAATTGATAAACTTAATTTTGAATTAATTAAATTATGAAATATAATGAGAAAAAATCAAGTTTTTTTTAATAAAATACTTTTTCATACAAACTTGACGTCTGCAAAAGGTTCACGCAGGCGTGAGATGAGATACGAAGTGTTGTCGGCTGTCATTTGCGCCACAGCAAAGGACATCGCACCGCACAACACATGACTGATCGATTTCATTACAGTGACCAGGAAACAACGAGCTTGGAACGTATTCATTTATTTTCATTAGCGCAGTGTCGAAGTAATTTTACCTGTAGATATGTTGTGGACCAAACAACTCACTATAAAATAGATTTTTTATTCATTTATTGCCTGTTGCTTTCGTTGAAAGCTACTGCCCCCTCCATCCCCCCTTCCGTTTTCTCGTGAGTGTAAAAGCGAGGAAGCAGAGAAATGAGCTTAAATCACGTCAAAGCCATTTCCTTGCTGAGGGAGTAAGCTCATTAATGTTAATGACTGTAAGTAAACGCACCAAGGCGGTGTACAAGTGAGCTACGGTCGGCACAAGCTACAGAGCGACATAGGTTGAAGCAAATATCACGGTTGGACTTTTATTTTTTATAGTACTGGGTGGCAAACGAGCAAGCGGTTCACCCGATGTCAAGTGATCGCTACCCATAGACATCTGCAACTAACTAATGACTTGCAGATGCGTTGCCCACCTTTAATGGACAGAGGACATATGCATTCCCTCTACCGTCAAGTTCTCTTCCCCGTTCCAGCCCTTCCTTATAAGAAAAGGGTGGGAAGGGGGAGAGAACTAGAATAAGGCCTCCGGCACCTGACTCATCAGACGAAACGCAGAATACTCTACTTCACGCCTGTCTAAAAATCATCGGAATCGGTCCAGCCGTACACACAAACACACATCGCTTTTTATGTATATATGTTGCTTGGGTAATGAATCAGTTATAAAGTTAACTAGTAAAGTAAAAACAAAAAAAAACAGTTTAAATAGGCTATACATATATACTTCCCGTCAGAGATTCGTCCATTGCGAAACGGCTCTCCGTCTAGTTAGTCGGAGTTGGGTTCACTAGAACCCAATGTTAAGAAGAAAAGATAATTTCATACTGAAGTATTTGCTATAATATTTGTAAAGGAAAATATATTTCTGAATTTAGTGTAATGAGTTCAATTATTCACAAAATCAACGGCCTTTAGAATGAACCCTTCGTTAGCGACGTTCAATGAGCGGATTTACCTCCACGGGTAATTAGATCCCTTGTATTCGATTATGTGTCTCGCCGTTAGATGGCGCTGACGTTAATTGATTGCTGCGTGGATTAGACGACAGTTCGCAACTGATTTTATGCGATTTATATAATATGGAAATAAATTCGAGATAACAATTTCGACGGTTTTTCACTTTTTGCGCGGAACCCTAAATATTTTGCTTAAACTAAAATAGCCTATTTGAATCCCGACAATTAGCTATTTTCCAGTAAAAGTCCCATTCGAATCGTATATATATCATGTGTATTGAGAATGGAAATTTTATTTTGATATTACATACAGACAATTTAATTTTATTTATCAGTGTAGATAATAAGATAACGTTATATCAGTTCTATTAAATTTAGATTCAATTATTTCCACAATTCGTTTCCACCGTGCAAGAACAAAAGAAATAAAACCTGCCCATGTAATCAGATCAAGTCGCAGATCCCGAGCGTGCGGTTAAGGAACTGATTGGAGTTATTAATTTACCAGCTGCACTGAGGACGCCGATAATGGATTTGTCGGAGCGCGTGTACTCACAACTAACTGCGACACGACAAGGGTGAATACACCAGTCAATTTTAACAGTGGTAGAGCCCGTACAACATTTGTTGCACGAATGGGCCGGCTCGACCGGTGAAATACCACGACCTCACAGAAAACAGGCGTGAAGTAGAAGTACTCTGCGTTTCGTCTGATGAGGGAGGTGCCGGAGGCCTAATTTCACTCCTCCTCCTTTTCCCACCCTTTCCTCATACGGATAGGATTTGACGGGGATGGTGTTGGTGGGGATTAAAGGAAATCTTATTTCCTGTCTATGCGCTCGTCTGTCCATTAGTGGCACTACTCATGTAACTTCTCACGCAATCCATCCATCTTACCTTAGGCCTACCCTTACCAGATCTTACCCGTATTCATCTCCCTTCACAACATGCCAACTAACAAACCTTTTGCAACTGATTTTTTACAAATAAAATTCCCTTACTAAATCTTATGCGCGGAGCACAACGCGTTGCTGTGTATGTTCCGTATAATCATAACAATTAGCATTTATTTAATGTTTGTGTCTTAGTATTAGTAGACAGGACTATTCCAATTTACCCTTTCCATTTAGTTTTCTTTGGCGCGGAGACGTTTATTTGATATCCGGATATGTAATGCAACCGTCGTAACGTTTCTGGATGTTTTCAATACGGTTTCAGCCAATATATTGAATATTTGTGTCCAATAAATTGTTTCACATTTCGATCTCCGTGAATATTACTTCCTTAAATTACTTAACTTATTCATGTTTGTTACTCTGTTGCCATGGTATTCTTGGTAAAAATCAAAAAACCCACAAATGATGATGGCGAACAAACAGCATACAATAATACTGAAACACGCAGTACGTTTTGTTTTCGTGAACATTATAAACAGAACAATTGAAACGAACGTTTAGTTCCGAGGCGCATTCCCGCACCAACGGGACCTGCGCTAGGAAGGCTCCGGTACAAAAGGCTCGCACTCAGCGTAAAAATAAACTCTCACAAAGAAAACAGCCAGAGACAACGTCGTGTAGTTTATTATTTGAATTTATAATAGACGCTGCTTTGTTTCGACGGACGACATATTCGTTTTTTGTCGCCAGCTTCTCAATATATTCTTTTAAAACTGTAAGATACGTTATTAAAATTTTAGGAAAAAGATTTAGAAATCAACTTGTAAGCTTGACGCCGTCGGTTCTTGTCCGTCGGCCGCAGCTGCCCGTCCATTAACATAGACTTAGGTATTCTCTTTAACTAATAAAAATACAGTTGTAAGTGGATAAGAATACGGGTGAGAGATTGGAGAACTTGAAGCTCTAAGGCTCTCTGCAGTGGAACTATAAAAGCCTCGATTCTAATTAAGAAATTAAGTTCGCTACAATTTCATTAACAAATGAAATCATAATTAAATAAGTAAGAAAAGTACACATATATATGTTACGAGGTTTACTTAAATTGTGAGAAAAATATACGCGTATGTGTAACGTAAGTCATTAGCAAACGTGTCGTGTGAAAATTTCCAAGGAATCTTGAAACAAACAAAGCATTTCCACTTAATGGAACAAACATTTCGATACAAGCAAAAAATCAGGTAACAGGAAGCCGTTACAACTCGCACAAGCCTGAAACAAGAATAAAGGAAGAATTGGGCACATCAGCGTGAATCGTAAAAATTGTTACGTAATTTATTTGGTTTGAGTCTCCCTAATAATGTGCTAAAAGTGGTAGATAGATGAGTCAAGAGATGTCCTAAGTCATTACTCCACCCGATTGGAAAGAGTTTTGTGCTTATACCATGGTGTTTTTGTCATTTAAATTTGTACGCGTTTCTAAAGCAATTAGCTATTCATTCAAGGTATTTCTTCATTACCCATTCTGTCACATGTAACAAAATTAGTACCTAACGTGTCACATCTAAGTAACTTCTCAGCTGAAATGAAATTTTGTAACATTTTGATATCTGTAGTAGACTTAATGCTACGATTAGTCGACGATGTCATGGATACAATAAAGTCTATAGGGAACGCTGGTACAATACGCACACCGTAATTGTGTCGGTGTACATTTGAAAGTCAAATCGCGTCGGGATTATCTGTCCAATATGTTTGCAAATGCCTTGTAAAGGGCGTAGTGCGGGTCCCGCGGCATCGCTCGCCTATTGAGTTTCCGCTCATTCGACTGTACCCGCGCACGCGAATTGTCGAGAAACACGAACCAGACTTGTTTCGTCGTTATGTCCAATTGTAGAATACCATTTTTTTTATTTCAGTCGCAAAACATTTTTGTAATAATAGATAAATCAGCCTTTCTAGAATGTTTTGACACAGGCCTCCTCTGCGAGAGAGGGAATGAGCCGTAATCCACCACGCTGGCCCAGTGCGGGTTGGTGGATGTCACATGTCTTCGAATTTGGTAGTTCTAAGAACATGTCGGTTTCCTCACGATGTTTTCCTTTACCGTTTTTGGAGCAGTGGTGATGAAATAAATTACACAAAGCAAACCACCTGCCTGGGTTCGAACCCGCAACCTGCGGTACGTAAGTCGGAGCCTAAATCCGTGTACTTTGAAGACAACTTCATAATACGTATGTTGCCGAAGATCTTCTTCTAAGAATAAACAAGAATATTGCAATGATTAGGTATTTTAATTACCATTTTATCAGTAACACGGTCCCTCCTTACATTGTATTTATGTTTGAGGGTCGCGACCACCTCCGGTCAGACATCTAATGAATTATTATAATTAATTTAATAAAATCAATTTCTTAAATGAAATCTGATGCTATAGTTAATATAGTTTTCAATTAAAAACCTGATGACGTCACGGGCATACGTAATTACATCGAGGTCACCAGCGACACAGCGCATCGATCACTCCAGATTTTAATTTTGTTAATCATTCATGTTCGATCATTACTGTACTCGCGCTCTGCAATGTGTCGGACTCTTATAATGATTTTACAAGATTTTTTTTGTGACTGCAATGTCACTGTTTGCCTTGAGGAGGCATTTATATCTACGCCGGGCTCGAGGCAGCAGAGCGCAGAGGGCGCTTAACCTTAGCCTCTTCATGATTTTACAAGTGTTTACATTCATTTTATTGAGCACGTTATATTACATTAAATACATTTCGTATATTTTGGTATGGGAGGGTAATGTTTTTGTGGATAAGTATGTTTTTTTTATATTATAAGTTGGCAACCGAGCAAGCACATGTTAAGTGAGCGCTGCCCATAGACATCCGCAACAAGCAAATTTGTGCAGATGCGTTGCCTACCATTAATGGACAGATGAGGCGATAGACAGGAAAGAGGATATTTCTTTTTCCCCATTAACCGCCTCCCCGTCCAATCCTCTTCCCTCTCTCATTCTATCCATATAAGGAAAGGGTGGGAAGGGTACTCCGGCACCTCACTCATCACACGCTACGCAGAGTACTTCCACTTCACGCCTGTTTATTATTTATTTATTTATTTAAGGAGACATACAGAAACAACGGATAAAAAATATAGATAGGGGTACGTAAATTATAATAATAAGTTGTAATGTTTCCTAACGATTGTCTCACTGAGAACAATTATGGTTAAATTATTTGTTTTAACAGCGTTAATATTTCTAACTGAGGACTTAAAAGAAAGAAAGAAAAAACAACAAAGAAGTAGTAAAGAAAGTAAGTAGGAGTACAGATCAAAACTATACAAATTATTAAGGTACGAAACAGAAGGGAAGGGAGCCGCAGGGAAGCTTCTTATTTACAAAACCATTTAATTAAATTGGCTTTATAGGTGGAGCGGGAGTTCGAGAATAAATCTATGTCAAAAAGTGGAGGGTGCACATCCGATGTATCGGTTCACGCTTACCAATGTTGGTTCTGGTTGCCGAAACATGGAAAAGATAATTTTATCTTGTTGTTTTAGGTGGTATTCTAAATTCTAATACAGATAATAATCCGGGACAGTTAAATTCGCCAACACAGATGTTTCTGAGAGTGATGGCGTCATTGAGTGTTCGCCGGTCACTCAATAAGAGCAGTCCGTACTTAGATACTTCTGTGAGGTCGTGGTATTTCACCGGTCGAGCCGGCCAATTCGTGCAACAGACGTTGATATTGCGGGCTCTACCACTGTAAAATTTATGTATTATTTAGGTCTATACAGTACTACACGCTGTAAGATCTTTTTTTCGCTTTTAGATTTCTGTCGCAGGAGTGCAAGTCTCTACGGCCGGCGGCGGCGATTTTGGAATGGAAATTTCTTCGGGAGCGTCACATGATATTTGATAGGAAAAAACTTTATAGGTTGGCGTGTAGAACAATAAACGTGTTTATTTGAATTCGGATGTTTCAATGATTTTTTTTAAACAAAATTGTCTTGTATTAAATGTTGAAAGTTATTGTTAACATACAAAAGTTTATTTTGGTTGATTAATTATAGATTTTTGAATTATTATTTTACAGTGGTAGAGCCCGCAACAACATCTGTTGCACGAATGGGCCGGCTCGACCGGTGGAATACCACCACCTCACAGAAAACAGGCGTCAAGTAGAGTATTCTGCCTTTCGTCTGATGAGTGAGGTGACGGAGGCCTAATACTAGTTCCTAGCTTTCCACCCTCTTCTTATAAGGACAGGATGGGAAGGGGAAGAAACCTTGACGGTGGAGGGGATGTATAGGAATTGGAAATAACCACTTTCTGTTTGTCCCCTCCTCTGTCCATTAAAGGTGGGCAACGCATCTGCAAGTCATTAGTTCGTTGCAGATGTCTATGGGTAGCGATCACTTGACATCGGGTGAGCCGCTTGCTCGTTTGCCACCTAATACTATAAAAAAAATTGTAGTCGCGGCTTCCCACCTGTTTTCAGACTTCTGTCCACAGCGTCTATGACTGCCTGTGTTTTTTTTAATTACACTTATTACTGTCGTAGCTCTGACACAACTCATGTGATATTTTCTACAAATTGGAGTCTACTCTTTCAATTTAAACTAGACGATACCCTGGCAGCCGAGCCGCGGCAGATGTAACAAAGACCGTTAAAAGGCAAATATATTAACCGAAACAATCCACGTTCAAAAGTCCTGCGTTTGATCCTCGGAAATGAGATCGTAAATCCCAGGTCGCCGCGCCACGTGAAATACAACCTATTTGCGGTGCGCGGGGGTGCAGGGGGCGGGGGCGCGACGGGGGACTGCTCACTTGATTAAACTCTCTTTATAACAAACGCGCGCTACTTTGTCGAAGCGAAGTGAGTCTGGTTATGTTATAGCCCATATCTGTACCAGGTTATACGACGCCCTGACAAATTTTTATTTTACCAATATTTTATCACAGACAAATCTAACTCGCCAATTAAAAAAGCGAACGGAATTGTTGTATTTGCCCATCCGATTAATTAAAACTTTTAATAATTGTGTATAGTAGACAAAATAACTTAATACAATATCTGATCTACTATGTAAATTAAATTCCACTGTATATAATTTCTACTGTATGTATAAAAACACGTAATGTTTACAGTAGTAACAGTACCACCACTCGTAATGCGCAAATTGTCGATTTTCCTTAAATGTACTTGTTGGACCTTCCTCGTCTAAGCTAAATGAACGTGTCCTAAACAAACAAGGTTCCGTTTAAACCTTGAGGAATCCTTGTTAAAACCACGTCCGCCGTTAAATCTTCCATCCATTTCCTCATGAATATCGTCCGCTTGTTTAAAAAAATAGGAACGGAAATTATACTTTAATTTTCTAATTCGGGAATCGTATTTTTTCTTTAAATATTAAATAACTCACCACTCGACCATAATCTTACTGATGCACTAGTTTATAGTAACGCCTATTCAGTCTTCAGAAGATGCGCACGTCACAGTTGGACGGAAACCCTGAGGCAACATGTTCCAATTCTTTAATTAATAATAATAATAATCCATTTAATCCGTTCAACATACAACACTCCAGACTTAAAGATAAACAGGTTAAAGAAAGAATAGGTAAAAGACGATGTTCCGTATAAGTTCCGAAACGGCTACCCGGGCGAAGCCGGAGCTGATCACTAGTATTGTATAAATTTACCAATATCAATTTACTACTTATTATTCAACTGCCACAAACTCGGGGCAACACATTTTGCTGCACGTCCTGGCGCACACCATATATGAGAATCAAGGAGAAATGCGCAATATTTTATGCATTCAACTTGCAATTCGTACTAGATTGCTTCTACGTTTTAAATTAACCATAACGAGGTGCTAAGTTTGCCCCGACCGGCCACAATACGCGACGACATCGTCACAAAGGTCTAATTAGCGACGCCAAAAGAAAGCGATTTCCTCACGAACCATGAATATTAAAAGTCCTCATTAGGCATTTTCGTAAGTCCGTCACCGCGGTCTCCTCGCCACGCTCATCACGTACGCGCTATGAACAATGACAGCTCCTAATCGACCACCGTTACGCAACCTCCTATTCTCGCTTTAGGAGGCCAATGTCGTGGCCCACTCGTCCAGAATATCGATGTTGAAGGAGACGATGACACATCCGGCTAATCGGAAACTCAGACTAGATACTCACTCGCCATTGGAATAAGTATATAAACGCAGCCGTTTTAGGGCAAAGCATCATTCGTGTCCTAACGGTCGAAGCATCAGTAACAATGAAGACATTCGTCTGTGTACTCGTCCTCGCAGCAGCCGTGGCCGCAGAACCCCCTCGATACAGGCAGGCGAGGCTGAGGTCGGCGAAACAAGAAGACGGACAGCCGGCCACGCAGCAGACCGATGACGCCCCCTACCCGGCTGCTGGCTTCAGACCGGCGACGGCATTCAACCTTCCGACTCGTGAGGAGCTATCCCCTCCATCGACTTCGTACGGCGTGCCCGCCACCAGCTACGGAGCCCCGCTCAACACGTACGCCGCACCGCAGACCGAGTACGGACCTCCCACAACCGACGCTAACAACGCTGAGGCAAAAGACGTCGAGAGTATCGAAGGCAGCGAAAAGAAGGATGACAAGAACAAGAAAGAGAAACTCGAAGAAGGACCGAAAGATGACGCTGAGGTGGTGAGCGCTCAGGGCGCCTACTACGTGCTGCTGCCGGGCTCGCAGCTGCAGCGCGTGCAGTTCCAGACGCAGAACGACGTCCGCAACATGGCGTACACCGCGCGCCTGCAGTACCGGAGCGAGGATCGCGCCCCCATCTACGTGTACAGCGCGGTGCCGCAGTACCAGTCCGCGGCTTACGTACAGTTGTTTTAAACTATTTTGTAACGTCGCATGTACATGACAAACAATGACAATTTAAATATAAGTCCGGCAACCGTTGATACAATTTAGTTTGTTCGATTACATCCAACATAAAAGACAGTGTAACGAGGAACAAAATAGCATTTGTAATAAAAATAAATTATAATAAATCGAGATAAATTCGAATAAACAAAATAATTGTCTACATACGATCAACACTGTAACCGTTTGTTAGCAAATTATCTAGTTGTTAATCTTATTTATTCAATAAATTATAATTTCTTTGACAACTTTATTTTATTTGAACTATTCATCAAAGGTAAACATTTCTTGATATGTATGTATTCGGGGCCCGCGTTCAGAAGTCGACAAGTAAAGTTTGTGATAATATTGACAATTATAAGTTAATATATAAATAAGCAAAGAGACAATCTGAAATGAAGTAATGAAAATAAAATATTTCTTAGTACACGTGACGTTTCAATTTAGCAGTTATCTTGTAACGGACTCGTTTTGTGTCTTACGATCTTTTCTGTTTATTTAAAACGTCAAATTGCGTTGACGTGCTGGCAGGTTGACACACTTCTGTATATTACACACAAAAATTAGCATTTTCTTTTATGAACAAACAATATTACTGCATAGTTTAGTATAGTGAAATCCTGAATCAGTTATAGTTAACTAAGTTAGTTTACAGTTACCTAGTGGTAACTGTAAACTAACTTATTCTCACTGTGCCGTACTTACTAAACTATCATAGTGGTTTTCATTTCAAAATTCTTTTAGTCTAATTAAAAAAGATAACAGATAATTGCATCTTTTTTAACTGCAATTGAGACATGTTTTGGTCCCGAAGTTTAATAATTAATTAGGGAAATATTATGCCTGACATATATTACTCTGAATCAAAAATTGAAAGATTGAGTTAATTATTATTTGTAGACTGAATAATTTTAAATAATCAATTAATTATATATTTGTATGAAATACAAAATCATAGCTAAAAACACTTTTTAGTATTCAACCCGAGGTATAAGTGTAAGAACGTCGTGACGAAGGGTTGTAGGGAAGCCTTCCATACAAACTTTTAATCCGAGCAAAGAGAGGCAAGTGGCCGTAAATACGTCTCCGCTGTCTGGAGGGAAGCCGTAAAAGTAGAGGGTAATTAAAGAAGACGCATTGAGGATGTGCGGGTACGGTGGTCCCGGGCGCGAGCGGAATACGGATCATTATTTCAAAACATGCCATTTAAAATCGTTAAACATTAAGTAGTGAACTTTGTTTTCTCATTCGACTTACATTTTATTAAATTATTCTTCGATAAATTACAAGCAAACCGACAAAATATAACGGCTGAGAACACATTCTGAATCCAGATCCGTTCAGCCGTTTTTGAGAGAAAGAGTAACAAGCATCCACACATCCACACATATAAACATTCGCATTTATAATAT
The DNA here is from genome assembly GCA_029849275.1 of Papilio elwesi. NCBI lineage: Eukaryota > Metazoa > Arthropoda > Insecta > Lepidoptera > Papilionidae > Papilio > Papilio elwesi. The sequence continues at coordinate 11,646,235 of CM056697.1, forward strand.
TAGGAGGGATAGATTGTGTAATGTGGTCTATTAAGATTAAAGCGTCGAAGTCAAGAAATGTTTTACCATATAAGAGTTAGATGCAGTGCTTGTATCAGCGTACGGTGCAGAAACCTTTACTCGAATGTTGCATGACGAAATTATTTATCATACAGAGTTCTTAACCCTGAGATGGAGCCCTGGCCACCTGAACAGTATTCGCATCTAACCAGAAAGCTTCTACGAATTACGTGTAAAGTTATACAATAACCTAATGCAGTTTGTACTCTGTGCCGACTCAACTGATTGAATAATTCACGGTCACTTCAAAATAAAACAGCCTTTATTCTTTAAAGCTCCCATTGCTTAGTTGATTATTGTGTCGTAAAAAAAGCCATTATTTCAATGGTGGCCGGTGATCAGAACGTAACAGTAAATTGTCCCGCGGCCCTCTTGAAGTTCATCGGTATTCAATTGTCAAGGGACGAGCCAACGACGCGAAGAGGATTCCCGGATTGATTTGTAATTTGTAATATTTTAAATAGAAAGCGATCTGTTCCTTGGAAATGAATTCTCTAAGTGTTTGGACTTTAGTCATAATATTGTACCAGAGTAAGTAGCATTTCATTAGGACAATATATCTCAAATTCTTGTTTAAGTTACTTTGATCCGCTTCAAACAATAGAATCTTGATAAAAATGTACGTAAACATACATTTTTCGATTTGTAGTTCTACAATACTATTGTAGCTATATGTACTATTGTAGCTATATGTACTATTGTATTTATGACGGTGTCCAGCGGTCGCGTGCGTGGTGTTGAGCTGGCTGACGCTGGGGTGTCGGCTGGCGCCGGCCCCGGGCGAGCTGCGCGAGCTGACACTGCTCAAGCTGCTGTACCTGTATGAGCCGGCCGCGTGCGGCACCATGCACTTCTACAACTACACCGTGCGGACCACTTCCAGCGGCTACATATCGACCATCGCCTGGCCCATCAACAACTCCGTCGCCGCCGCTTTCCGGAGGTAAACCAATCTTATTATGTCATTTATTTCTATTTAAAATTTATTTTTTATAATATACTTTAAAAAATCTACCAAAACAACAGACATTCTAAAATATATTATATAAAAATAGTTTTCCTCCGGCTGCGGAGTCCTTTTTTTTCAAGCAACCAGTGGTCAGGGTTACAGAGAGAGGAACTGTCTCACAATGCGGGCAGACTCTAGAATTACCGCTTTTTGTATCAAACTCTTAATCCAACTGTCTAGCGACAGCTTCTTAAGATATTGGTCGAAGCTCTTCGCTAACAGTCCGTTCACTGACACGACCACCGGAATAATGGTAGTCCATTTCATTTCGATTTATTAAGTGATGAATAATAGCTTCATTGCTTTGAATTGTATGATAATTAGTTCCTTAAGAAATAAAATTATTAAAACTATCGTGAGACATTATCAATAAACTTTCTATGAAACGGCTTTACTCACGTTCGCGTTTTTCTTGTACAAGATACACCGAGAAAAACGCGAACGTGAGTAAAGCCGTTTCATAGAAAGTTTATCCTTAAGAAATATTCGTAACATGGCGTTTCTAGTTCTTGAAAATTGTATCTTAGATTTTATTAGCAACCATCTCATGCATGGATGTGTCTACAGACACCTCAGCTAAAGTACTTATGTATGTTTTATCCCAAAGCTCTTTATACTGTATTCATTTACTGGGTGTACCGTTTTTGTAATTCATAACATTTATTTTCCTCGATATAAATAAAAGCTGACTAAAATTAGTTCCAGCACATTAAGGAATTGTTACACGCAATCCATCTCAGTTGATTTGAGCTCGGAATGGTTCCGTGCGTTCCTTCGCAGTATCTCGCGTTAATGAAGGCTCCTGAATTCTGTCGGGAATTTTCAATTTAGAACCAGCCTTCTAAATACTATATGGAATTATTTATTTCAGAATCCCTACTTATATCAGAAATGCGAAAGTAGCTCTGTATGTTTATTAAGCTTTCAAATCTAAACTAGCAGCCCAGCCCTCTGTCACAGTCACAACTGTCGATCGTCATCGATCTCTTGCCAATCAATGGAATCACCCTCATGTACATGTCATAGTACATTCGTTTCAATCTTATTTATAGTAAATGTTATAATATATGGTTGTAAAAAAGCGTTCGGGCGTTCGGTTATTAATTTCCAAAACGTTTCCGGTTATATCCAGTAAGATAAAGCTTTGGTTGTGTCTGCACGTGCTGTGGCTGTCACTGGCGGTGCTGAACTCAACGCAGAGCCACCGGCCGTGCGGCCTGTACGCCGCGCTGCTGCCCTTCTGCTGCACAGGAGTCGCGCTCCTGCTGGTCGACCTGGTCCACGCGGCGCTCTTCATACGGGACATAGACTACACACGCACCGAACGTAAGATCTCGTTGAATCAAACGGACTCAAATATTTAACTGACTACTGGTCGCTCCCGACTTTGTCTTGGAATAATAAATTTTACGTTTATTTTTTTAATTTTTCGCGTCGCGTCGTCAATATCTTTCGCACTTACTATTTTCCATCTTCATTTTCCATTTCAACCCCTTTTTTCACCCAGTTTGTGAAAAAATCTTTGAATATCATACAGTTTCACTTTTCCATTCATAAACATTTCACTCTTTGAACTCACCTTGGGCCTGTATTTTCAAAAATCCTTTCTTATGGTACTCGTCTGAATTACTAATATTAGCGTTATGAGGTGAGGTCTAATATTTTTGACTGCGTTAATATATCGTACCCTGGTTCCTCCGTACATGAACTGATTTTCGAGTGAGGTTTATATTAAATATATCCTGGTCTTGACCCTAAAATAGCGATCACGTACAGGATGCAGTAAACATAATCGACCTTAGACAAGATGAACAATCGATGATGAAGGTTGCTGGAGAACTCTGGAGGAGGACGGCCATCGCTACAACTTTCGGTAGATCTCTACAGTGGAGGTGTTATGCAGGCGACCTACGTCCAGCAGTCGACGACTGTTGGATGATAGACATGATTCTGTGCCACTTGTGTGCAGAGATCACCTATAAACATCAGAACCGTTAAAGAACCTTTTTAGCCTAAAAGAATATTAAATTGCTAAAACTCTTTCCTAATTTACTTGAAGCTACGTTGCTACGACCTCGCTAGCTTTCTGTCTCGAGTCGTTTTAAACGTTTTTATACTTCGCTACGCTTGGCATAGGACGGCGCGCTCGCGTGTCACAGCCAGACGTCGGCCCGTAAAGTAAACAGAAAAAATAGACTTTACAACTGAGGGAAATTTTATCACCAAAAATGTTGAATAAACAATAAAGTTTTAACTAAATATAGACGATATAAAATTGGCATTTAGGAGCGTAGGCAGAGACACGCTAGATGTAAGAGTGAATGTACCACAATAATGATGAACCAGAGGCCTAGGTGATAAATAATACAGTAATGTCCCGTTTCTGAAATTTACTTAAGTTTAACATTCCTTTCAAGTTTTCTGTAAGAAAACGAGTAGATGATCATGGTTCTAACTGCTCCAATGACATTTAATTGGACAGCAGGATCAAATAATCATAATTTAAGTGCTCTTCCCCTTCCCACCCTTTCCTCATATGGATAGGATTGGACGGGGAGAGGGTTGACAGGGAAAAGGAAATATAATTTTCCTGTCTATGCCCTCTGTCCATTAAAGGTAGACAACGCATCTGCAACACATTTGCTTGTTGTCTATGGGTAGCGCTCACTTTATATCAGGTGATCGCTTGCTAGTTTGCCACCTTATACAATAAAAAAAGCTTATCAGAAATCGCCCATTGCTAGAAGCAAAAAGTTAATAACGTACTTAACGAATTAACTACGTACAACAGAGGAACAATCTCATACCCACAGCTTGGTACCACAACGAGTTCTATGACTGTCAGTATGCTATTTACTAAGAGAGCTTACTAGATGGCACTTTACGTGGAAATTATAAATGACATTATTTTCAGAGAACGAACATAAAAAACGTAACTGAAATAGGTAGGTACCTACCGCTACCGACCTACGTAAAAGACACCCGCCCTATAAATTGTACGTAGTATATTACTACCTCTGTGCTATAAATTGTTAAATTAGCCCGTAGCGCCGCCTGCGCGTTGCGTCGTCGTCTTAAATCGGCCATCTATCGTGAATTGACGATATCGTGTAGTGCTGATGTACTTTATCAATTTAATTTATAAAAAAGAGGGCGCTGTATGAATTAAATATTGTTATAAATTCATATTTTAATCAGTAATCAATGAAAATTTTGAAGAATGAAACTAAATAAATGACTGACGTAAAACAAAACAAATAACATGGCGGCTTAATTGTGCTTTTAATATGATTTACTTTTCCAAGGTTCACAATGCTTACTCGTAGCGACATTACGTACTGAGCATGTACTTCATTTTCCAATGTATTAAACTGACCAGACATGCTAGAAGCATGTTCAATAACTTTGTTCCTTTTTAATTTAGAAACTCGATTTGACATTTGACAGGAGAGTTAGTTGAATAAAAATTTGATAAGCCTTTCAGAAAACGGGCGCAGCAATTATGTGTTTGCATAAAGTAATGTATGTAGTTGTAAATGAAATAAATTTTAGGCGCGTTTATTTTAATGTAACAATGATACTACGTCCACGTGTACACTGAAGCACTCAACACTAAGCATTAAGTACGATTAGGTACGATCCATTACATACATGGAGCGGCGATCTGATGGATACTATATGGTGCGGCCTTAACAAACAATAACCCTTTGTATGTCGCGACCAGAATATCCACATAGCTACACCTGTGTATCTAATGTGTACTGGATATGCTTGTACAATTAATGACGTGTCATTGAGGTTATGTCTATATAACCATTCATCATCAGCATTATTTAGAATTTACTAATCGCGAAATGGTAGAACGTTAAAGATGTTGAACGACGAGTGAATGCGGGAAATAAAATGAATGGGGCTATAGGTACAGAAGTGAGGAGTCAGAATGTGTCTATGAAGGCTCGCCTGGCAATACACAATGCTGTAGGTACTAGTCTCCATTTTAATGTATGGAAGTGAGAGCTGGGTTTGGCAGGAAAAGCATGCTAGTAGAGTTAATGCCGTTGAGATGCGATCCTTAAGAAGTATGTTAGATGTCACATTAAATGATAGGATTAAAAATTGTGTTATAAAGATGAGTGTGGCTTAAAAGTGGATGTTGTGACTAGAATTGAGCAAGGTATGCTTCCGTGATCGGGCATGTTGAAAGAATGAATGAGGAGAGAGTAACGAAACAAGTTTATGTTGCAAAAGTGAGTGGCAGTGTTCGCAGGGGACGTCCAAGGAGAAGTTATATCGACCAGATTAGACATACTAAAGAAGGGCGATATAAGGAGTACCCGTAACCGACGAGCTTGTATGCGTAGATGTATGGATGTCGAAGAGGCGAGAGAGGTATGCCAGGATCGCGCCAAATGGAAATCCATTATCTTTGCCTACCCCTTTGGGATACGGGCGTGAGTGCATATTTATTAATATATTTATAATCGCGAAATGCTTAGCTTGTATAAACCACTGTCAATAACAGGACTCGTGTAGATCACATACTCAGACTAGAAATTGGATGAATCCGAGATTTAATAACTGATAATTTCAATAAATCGGTCGTTTACTCAAGATTAATAAGACGACATTACTCGACGCCGCAGCGCGTGATGCAGAGTATATCAACAGTGGCCTACTTTGTGGGCTTCTATATTGGCAGCGTAATATTACCAGCTTGTGCCTGCAATACAGTAATAAGGTACATACTTAGTATTCCGTGAACCTGTGCATGTATGTAAATCCACATGCAAGTTGTTATATACTTTAATTAAACACCTATGTATAAATTTCACAATACATTAGTCTTAAGGAACTTGTTTTGTGTTACAGAAGATATCTTCGAGTACATTCAGTCCGGCGAGGGCAGCCTGCACTGGATCAGTAAGGTGTTCAACTGGCGTGTGCCGCCGCATCTCGACGAGACGGACTTCGCGGACACGTCCTGGGCCGCGGCGCTGCTCGCGTACGCCAGCTGCCGCGGCCTCGTGCAGTGGCTCGTTAACCTCTGGATCGTCAAGGACAACTTTTTCGAGGGTCTCGCTGCCTATCGTAAGTAAGACACCGGTTACAATTACTTGACTTTACTTTACATCCATTGATCTACCATTGTAGATTGAACCACAGATGAATATTTGTTTAGGACATACGAATATGTTGGGAACACACCGAGTGCAGGATTAATTTGGACATATACGAGTAAATCGATTGAATTTTCAAAATGCTGATTGTTTGTCCATGACATACCTATACTACGAATCTTGATAGGTTGCTTATATAATGCATGTTTAAACTTAATTTCTTAAAGTCCAAAGCCAAAGTTAAAATATTTTTTAATTTGAAGGTAAACTGCAAAATGAAAAGGCGCTCAGAGGAAGGAGATACAGCTAGTGAAATAAAGCTTTGATTGAAAAAAAATAACGTATTATTTTGTTATTAATTTATATATACTATGTACTAGTTATTAAAAATAAAGAAGGCTTGGAGCTTCATTAATTTCTCATATAACACAGTGTCACAGATTATAGAGGCGTACTCTTATTATTATGTATTATTATCTTATATTATTAAAATTATTATGAAAATATCAGTTTTATTATAGTTATATTAGAGTTTCATTACAAACACGATAACGCAACGTATAAAAATGTATTAAGAACCGCCAACTGTTCTGTACAAATGAATGACGTATACATTTTGAATGTGAAAGCTTGTTGTTGGGCTTGTGTGCAGTATGTTTTACACGGCTTCTGTCTTATGACACGTTAGCTCACGTCCGACACGAGATCCACAATAATAAACTGACATTTAAAGTTACACGGCTACAAGCCGGACACCCATACAGAAAGAAATAATTGATTCATAGAACAATTATATCTTAACACGTTGTAATTACATGCACGAATTGCGCAATGATAAGCGAGGACGCCGTCCGTCAGCCGCCGAATTGTGCAACGACATCCTCGCGCCCAACCTTCCCCAGCACTCCATTTATGTCCAACAAACAACTATAAACCTAGCGCACCGTATAAATATCATAGACCCGACTAGATCGTAGTCATTCGACAATCAGTTGGAAATGAAAACATTGGTGCTGTTCTGCCTGTTCGTAGGGAGCCTCGGAGAAGCGCCAAGGACGCCGGCGCAGCTACAGCCGCCGCGCTTCCGAGCCGCGAGGTTCAGGTCGCAACGGTTCGAGATAGTGCCCACTACAGAACCGTCAGCCGAGCCAACCACCGACTCCATCGGTGGGCCGTACCCGGCCTCCGAATGGAAACCGCCGGGCGCGCAGTTTACGTCGCCCAGCGAGAAGGCTCCGGCCGATACTTACGGCGCCCCTTTGGCGAGCGCGCCCTACCCGCCCTCGGGGTGGAAGCCGGCCGGGAACCCTTTTGAGCTGCCTCAAAAACAGTCGCCACCGAGCAATAGTTACGGAACTCCTGATAAAGTGTACGGTGTGCCCGATGACACCTATGGCGTACCGACTACGGATGCGCCCAGTACCGAATCGCCTGAGAATCTTCAAGTAGAAAAAATTGAAGGTCCCGTGGAGGTGCTGAGGAGTGTCGGAACGTACTTCGTCCTACTCCCCAGTGGACAGTTGCAGAAGGTGCATGTAACGACAGAGAATGACGTCCAGAACATGCGGTACACGGCGCGGCTGCAACTGGGGGCCCGAGCGCCGCTGTTTGTGTTCAGACCATAGGTTCACATTTGTTTTGATCGAATAAAATACAATGATGCTTTCAAATGCATTTTATCATTATTTGATTTTTTTAAATTAGATCGAATTAATTTCTAGTAGACCACAACCATTCCAATTCCAATCCTTCCGATTTGAAAGACTGATCATAAACGTCGACAATGCTATCTACGACTTTTATACGAGGACTGTATAAGACTTAACGAGTTACTTGCGGCCGGTACAGAACAGTGCCGACCACTGGTGGAAGTGCACTTTAACGTTGTCAACATTCGAAAACCAAAGCTCAGACAAACGATTACAGATAAATCAACGGCCGCAAAACTTGCCTTCGCTAATAACCATTCAGCTTCGTGTAATATCTATCGAATTATTAAATTAATGGGCGCCGGTGCTCAAACGATAATGAACAATTTATTATAACATTTCTTCCAACGTCCAAAATTGAATTTGCTCATGAATCGAGTCGAGAATGAAGTCGTCTCGCCGAGGAGCGCCGTCGATAATGATTTCAATAGGATATTTCTTCATTGGTCAGCCCAAATTTTTTACGATCAAATTTATTTAATAGAATTGAACAAGATGAAATATTCTTAGTTTAACTTTGAAGTATCATAAGGCAGACTTTCACATTCAATATTTTCGAATGTTACAAACAACTGTTGTGAGATGCCGCCCCGCCGATGCTTGTGTCTATGGTTTAATATCAATTCATAAATTAATTACTGGTTCAAAAAAGCTAAGAACTATAGAATATCTAAGGCACTTATCAGCTATACAACTTCACTATTTTATATAACTTTAAGAATACATTTAACATACTAGAAGCGTTTGGTAGCTTTATTATCGGTAAAAGGAATATGTTCGCCGGCTCTGAAGTAAAGGACGGTGCCGTCGCTTGGATTTTCAGACTTCGCCTCCGGCAGCGGCGGGTTGACGGACAGCGTTAGCCGTCGCTTCACCTCCCGCTTCCTCACGCCGCGCATCATCACGTGTACGGCTCTGCAGCAGTAGATGTTCAGGAACATGAGGACGATGCCTCGCATCCAGCAGATCGCGGCGAGCATCGGGATCCAGCCGCCGAAGTCCTCGTAGTTTTCCAGCTTCATCTCCACGCTCCACCCGCTGTACCTTAGTATCATGCCCTTCGTCAAACTCTTCTTGATGTGCGAAGCGTACACCATGGCCATGGAAAGGTCGAATATTACGACCGATACCGACACGTAGAAGAATAACGAAAGACCGATCTTTTGGAGACGGAGTCGCAGTTGCGCCTTCACTAGTATATTGAGCAATAAAGCCGTCAGCAGCCACAGCGCATGTATCACGACGCTGAAGTGCAAGTACCTGTTGGATGAGGGACATATTTATTTTAACCATGGTCAGCGTCGACGCCCTGGTATTTGTGCCAATATTTGCTAGATTTGTATACATTGAAATTAAACTATTTTTACTGATATTATCACGTGTACGTTCATGATAGCTCATATTGTCACAGCTCTCTCTTATTTTCCATCATTATTTTTGCACCGGTTTTTGCCTAATGTGTTTACAATGTCTTGAAATCTTGCAGCTGTATGCTCGGTTTGGGATTGAATGAGGATAGATTAAGGTCAAATGAAAAGTTAGAGAGGCATAAATGGATACCATCTGGTGGCGGCGGAGAGGCGAGCGGAGACGGCCACGACGGCGGGCCGCCAGCGCACGGCCCGCACGCCGTGCACACGCGTGTCGTTGGCAAGGCGGAGGTTGGCGATCGCGAGCGCAGCGGCCACGCGTCGCCCGCACGCCTCCGAGTCGTACAGATACATGATGCGCACCAGCTTGTCGTAGTCGCGCAGCCCGGGTGCCGGGTACCACACACACTGATAAATCGTGCAGGCGCCGGCGAACACCGCGATACCTGCACCGCTCTACGCTACAGTTTGTTCTTGCTTAGGATTAAGGCTCAACCGACATTAAGTTAGCAACATTCCTCATGAGCGTGCATAATACCTTACTTTAGAGACTTAGCCTTCCATGAAAGAATACGCCCTCGCCTTAAATGTACATTGTGATCGTGTCAGTTTAAAAATACCGAAGCGCCATCGATGTCAAAAGGTTCTGGGCAAGGCAAAAACCCAATGCCAAATATTAATGGAGTGGATGAAGTTTTATTATCAAGGAAAGACTCAGCGGTGTGCCATTGTGTCACGCTTTGAATACAGAGCCAGGTTATCGAGTTTCAGCTAGCCGAGTTTTTTCTTTCTATTATGTGAACATTTACAGTAAGAAGTAACAAATCACTAACATTTTCAAGGCAAATTTCCATATAGCTCGTCGTCTTGCGATAAACATTCACTCCAAACTACGACCAAGATAAAGAGCCATGTTTATATTATCATTGGAACTAACACTGAAATATAACGTAACAAGTGATCCTCGAGCACTTGGCTTGCTCCTGCCGCGGCAGCCCTGTCTGCTGCCGTACCTCCTGGCTGCTGGGCTGCAGCATCTTCTGCGCTGCGCTACTGCTTCTGCCCCCCCTAGCTTTGCTCGCCTTTAACATGTAACTGCCACTTCTTAACGCTACTTAACGTCAATCTTAATGACATTTAAACAATATCACATTGACAACTGTCAACACGATATGATTTAAAACCGTACAAGTAGCCCGTATCATTTGAAACTTATAACCAAAAAAGTCTTTTTGATTTCTTGAATATAAATCGGTACTAAAATGAAGCGGTTAGTTGCCAGGAATTTGATCATGTTATTCAATTAACTTTTGAACCATCCGTACCTTTTATAAATGTAGTGGACAAAGATGAGGAGACAAAAGTTATTTATCTTTCATCATAGCTTATCAGATTTGTTCGAGAGTAATGCTAATAAGAGTTGGGATGTATAGAACCCAAGCACAATGGTTGTTACACACAATTCATGTTATGGCCGGCGACAATTGCCGGTTCAGTTCCCTCGGGAACTCCCCGCCACGAACGCTTACACAACGCCATAAGACTTATTTTACAAAAGGGCTGTGTTGCTGGGAGCAGGTTGTTATGTACCGCTATCCATAGGCATCTGCAACAAGCTAATAAGTTGTAGATGAATTGCCCAGTTATAACAGACAGAGAATGGGAAAAAAGAAAAATTTATATTTACGTTTCCTATTTATCCCCTCCACCATCAAATCCTTCTCCTGTTCCCATTCTTTCTTTATAAGAAATGAATGGGAAGGGGACGAGGAGTAAAATATGTCTCCGGGACCACTTATCAGACAAAACGCAGAATACTTCTTCACGCCTGTCTTTTGTAAGTCGTAGTTTTATACTGCGGCAAACATGAGTGTGCCGCTTGCCAGTGTTGCATGAGCAACAGATTTTTTATACCGGTAGTCTGTCTCGAAATAGCAATCGCTAATCTCTTATCATCATCCTAGATTCATCGCTACTAAATGTGAGAGGGTAGTTATAAACCTTGAATCTAAGCGATGAAAAAAATCAACAATCTTTACAGTGGTAGAGTCCGCAACAACATCTGTTGCACTGCAGGGCCGGCTCGACCGGTGAAATACCACGACCTCACAGAAAACAGGCGTGAAGTAGAAGTACTCTGCGTTTCGTCTGAAGAGTGCCGGAGGCCTAATTTTAGTCCCTTCCCCTTCGCACCCGTTCCTTATAAGGATAGGATGGGAATGGGAGGATTGGACCGGGAGAGAGGTTAACGCGGGAAAAAGGAAATATCCTTTTTCCTGACTATGCCCTCCTCTGTCCATTAAAGGTTGGCAACGCATCTGCAACACATTTGCTTGTTGTGGATGTCTATGGATAGCGTTCGCTTAACATCAGATGATCAGCTGATCGATTTGCCACCTTATTCCATAAAAAAAATTGTGATTGATAAATCAATTTGCATTGATTAGAAATAAGACTCGAATCTTGCTACATAGTATCCTGGTGTTCTAAGTGGCGGAGTTCTAACAAAGGTTCAAGATTTATTTGTTGGTTCGATCTGAAATAACATTATGCACAATATTTAACTTACAAAACTTATTGAAGTATTCGAGACCTTCGTAGAATTCCGTCTGTATTTGTAAAAGCTCAATCGAACAGCGCTCCCCGGGGAGCCGGCGACGTGATCCGACGGGAGAGAGACAATTTCATAACGTCGTGCTGAACTCGCTTATTGCTATTTTTATTTCAAGATCTCCTAAACTTATTTCGACCATATTGATTTTGAAATAAAGTTTAAAAATATATATTACAATAAATTTACCGCTTTGCACATTTACATTAGCGTATAATTGTAAACGAAACCGTGCGCTAATCTTAGGTATCTTTTTAGCCGAGCTCCTAACGAACAGAGAAGAACTTCCATGGCCATACTGAAGGGGATCAGATCTGAAGTTGGGACTTGTGTTGGTCGGAGCACGTGTTATCAACCCACATGAACTCCGAGTAAACTGTGACGAGAGCAAGCCGTTGGATGAAGTGCACGAGACGCCACAACTTTCGTTACCTTACCCGTACGCTCTAAGTCTAAGTATTTCCTCGGCTAAAAGGACCGCGATTGAAATGAAACTAATGCATCTGTTACATGACGCAGTTTTGTGTAATTGGCTAGAGAATGTATAACTTTTTAAACCTACATAATATATTGTATTGACTTTATTCCTTGTTACTTGTTACCAGTTATATGACATAAGTGGGTCTGCAGCAACTAATTAATAACTAATGGCCATATCTCATACAATGTATTACTTAATTTCAGACACAAATTCCACATAAGATTGTATATTTTGAAGTATCCCGTTCAAATGGTAGATAAATCAATATTTTTATATGTGGTGCCACAATATGTATATTTACGTACGTTATAAACGCATTAATTAAAATTATTTAATTTTAATCGATTACTTTTAATTATTATTTATATGTTTTGCAATACACCAGCGAGCTCAGGGAGCGAGCACAAAGAGAGGCGCGCGGTCGCGCAGCTGCAGGCTCGCCGTGTACCGCATGTTCTGGATGTCATTCTCTGTCAGGAACTCGACTCGCTGCAGCTGTCCGTTGGGCAGCAGGACGTAGTAAGTTCCGACGCTCTTTTGTACTTCTGCGGGGCCCTCCAGCTTTTCCGCCTGCGCGCTCGCTACGGCCTCCGTGGTGGTGGCCTCAGTCGGGGTTCCCGTACTATCTGGCACGCCATAAGTGCTATCCGGTACTCCGTAAGTACCCGACGGCTGCTCCTGCGGTAAATTGAAAGGTTGTCCAGCAGGCTTCCATCCCGACGGCGCATAGCCGCTCGCTGCCGGAGCACCGTATGTATCTTCCGGAACTTTTTCATTCGGCAATGCGAAAGGCTCCCCAACCGGCTTCCATCCCGAAGGTGGGTAGGGTGCACCGGAGTATGGACTCTCTGTTTCCGTGGTTGGTTCCGTGGGCGAGTCGGTAGTGGTCGGCGTCAGCTCCTGCCGCTGGAACCTGAACCTCGCGGGTCTAAAGCGAGGCGGCTCAGCGAACGCCCCGGCGACGGCGCAGCACAAAATAAACCACTTCATGTTTGTATGGAGATTGAATGATGTTGCTTCAGAGCTCACAACAATATTTATAGTACAGTCCAGGCTATATGGCTCTTTGTTTTATCGTAAATGGTATCAAAAGGATAACTCTGTTGCGGAGGATACATTACAGACTGTGGGCAGGCTGGTCACGTCCGCCGCGGCCCGTGGCTGACATTGACCCGTTACGTCAAAGCGCCGTTCGGGGACGCGGGCGCCGGCACGGTCAATGACGTCATCGGTTCGCTGCGTCATGGTAATTCAACTTTAATTAACGAAATTACTTTCCGCCCTTTTTGAATCAAAGATAAACATAAATAATTTATCATTTTAATTAGTAAGGCCGCGTCCACACACGAAACCTCTCAGTACGTACATATATTGTAGTCACACAGTAGTCATTCTTTTTAGCAGTGAAATAAAGATTATTTGTTACAAGGAACATTTCATGCATAGGTTCTGTTACTCATAAAAGATAATAATAAATCAGCCTTTTTAGTACGTTTACCCTCTGCTGGGACACAGCCTCCTCTCCGAGGCCGGAAGTTGCCGTAATCCATCACGCTGGCCCAGTGCGGGTTGGTGGATGTCACATGCCTTCGACGTGTGGCGTGTGACGGTGGTTCAAAGAACATGCCGGTTTCCTCACGATGTTTTCCTTCACCGTTTTTGGAGCAGTGGTGATGAAATAAATTACATACAGTAAGTTGCCTGCCTGGGATGAACTCGCGACCTATAGTACGTAAGTCGGGGCCTCTACCACTGGGCCACCACTGCTCTACTGCTGGCTCTAACGTTTACGAAGGTCATCTTAATGAAATAATAAATAGTTGAAAATCTTAATAATTTTATCTCGCCTATTCAATCTGAATAGTGGCGAGTGAATTTGTAGCTCGCTTAGAAGTGTATGTTTCAGGTGTTCAGCCGATTCCGGTGGCGAATCAAATTTAAAAATTATTTTCGATTTGTTTCCAGTTTCCATTTTTATTCACAAAAGATGCTTTAGCAAAATTGTACAGAAAATAATTTTATTTAAAAAAAATCTTAACATAAGTTAGGTACTTTTTACTATTCAAAACACACAACAAAACAATGTCGTGTGCTCCGCGTGACAATTCATTCTGTATTTATACATCTACTAGTGACCCGCCCCGGCCTCGCCCGGGTACCACTAATTATGTTGATCCGATCGCTACCAAACACAGGAACACCCGTTGTGCCCATCTGGACAATCCCTGTAAATTTCATCGAAATTGGTCCAGCCGTGTATAGGGAACATACATACTTCGCTTTGTTGTCCCATGTTACTTCTAATACCTCCAAGAATATGTGTACAAAGTTTAATGATGACCGGTTGAGTAGTTTTCGCGTGAAAGCGTAACAAACAAACTTACATTCACATTTATAATATTAGTAGGGACACGTATATCTTCTTGATCCGTTTACTTAAACATTTGACCTTCACTATTATAAAACATAAAAAGCAACATTATAAAGTTCTGTCGGCGAGTGGTTTCAGACGCACGCAGCCCGTACTCCGTACACACGGCATCTGTGGAGTTAACGTTCCGCTGGAAGGAATGAATGGTAATAAAATTGTATTTAGTTTCAAAGGAATTTGTTCAAAAATTTAATATTTCCGTAAGAATTCGTCAAACACAACGCAAATATAAATCTGGAGTTTTGACACAAAAGAATTAATTGCGGTTGTTTACAAGGGACTGTGAGTGGCGTGGGCGGCGGGCGGCGGGCGACGGGGAGTGCCGCGGCTCCCTTGTGCCGGCCACAAGTTTACGAACAACCGCGGCCGCACAATGGCCGGGACACAGACAAGCCAATCACATCTTATTGTTAACTTTACATAAATAAACTAAAACGTAAATCG
Source organism: Papilio elwesi (assembly GCA_029849275.1). Taxonomy (NCBI): domain Eukaryota; kingdom Metazoa; phylum Arthropoda; class Insecta; order Lepidoptera; family Papilionidae; genus Papilio; species Papilio elwesi. The sequence continues at coordinate 11,661,467 of CM056697.1, forward strand.
AGTTACGAAATTAAATAGGCTTTAGATCAAAATAATGCCCATTGTCAACCTGTTTAACTTGTTCTTACAAAGTACGAACTGTTTTAATGAATCTGCTGTCATTAAAATGCTACTTTAAAAGAAAGTTTGTAAGTGTGGATGTTTGTTACTCTTTCACGCAAAAACTACTGAATGGATTTTAATGAAACCTTACAACAATATAGCTTATACATCAGAATAACATATAAGCTATAATTAATAAATCTATTGCGTGAATTGACCAGATTGCAAGGATAAGTGTCAAATAAGAAGGAAAAACTTCCGCCATATGCGAGGTATTCTGGTGTGCGCTGCAAAAACTTTTAGAGTTACACGTATATAATGTATAATGGAAAAATTAACCTTAAATAGTCCTACAAAGCAGCATCAGCATATATCTTTCTTTTATGTATAAGCCGTTATCGCCAAAATAGTGAACCATATATTAATTACAGAACGGAACCAAGTTTGGGACAGCTAGTTGTATGTATTCCTCTGTGAGTAGTTTGAGAGTTTTTTATTTATTACCAGCGTTAGTATATATGATGTTTTCAGGTGTCATTGGCGAATCTAACACGTAATGTTCCTGTCCAAACGTTTTGTGACAAACGAATGGAAATTGGAGCGGCGCGTGAACACTTGCAATGACTCAATTTGCTTCTGACCGGCTGCACCTGTTTGTAATCCCCGTGGCCCGGACTAGCGGCGCTCGAACTCTCTCTGAAACAGCTCGAAGTAATCGATTCTTCTCGTGGTGCGAACGGATTAACGTTCACTTTTGCTCGCCTTTGACACCCGGAAGCCTTTGTCGCACAAAATTGTCGGAAAATTGGAGGGTGCTTTGCGATTGACTTGCAATTTGAAAATCGATGGAGTCGCACTATGAGTACACTCAATTTACACAAAATTGTGATCATTTTAATCTTATATATATATATATATATATATATATATATATATATATATATATATATATATATATATATAATTCTTCTGTACGTGTGTTGTCAGTGAACTCCTAAACGTCTGAACCGATTTAAATGAATTTTTGTGTATGTGTTCAAGTGGATTCGAGGATAGTTTAGATTCACAAATAAACCCAGCAGATGGCGCTGCATTCTATACTGCAAGTAAACTGCTGAATCTACCTGAATGAACTTTTGTGTATGCATTTAATTAGTCTATAAAAGGCGATGTTACTTGTAGATTCCGAAACGGCTAACCGGGTGAAGCCGGGGCGGGTCACTAGTACTGTATAAAAATACACGGCCATTTCAAAAGCTTGCTTCTTGGCTAATCGTGTAGAGCCAGCATTAGGCCTTTCTTTTAGAAAAGAATGGAAAGGTAAAGATAATTTTAGTGAGGAGAGTATGGTTAGGCAATTATAATATTCTTTTTCAGCTGCACCTTTGTCAATTAAAGGTAGGCAGCGCATCTGTGATTCGTTAGTTTGTTGCGATGCCTATTTATATATGGGTATGTATACGATAGTTTGAACTTCAAATATAATAATAGTTTTGATGGAAACGCGTGGTAGGAACATACCAACTTTTTACATAACTAAAAGTATATTTTATGTGTCATCTGCGGACGCAGCATCCTGTTTACTTTCAGTTCTACTTAAGATAACAAGGACTGGCTTACCGCGCCGGCGCCGGTCCGCCGAGTGGGCGACGAGGAGGCGTCCTGTAACAAAACAATATACATTTTATAAAAATTAATTTGTACTTTCATTACACGACAAAACAACACGTACACTGTAAGATCAAAGTAGCAGAGGTTTTATAAATCTTCACTACAGTTGTTTCCGATATTGTAAGAGCTCGTATCAGGTAACACTGTCCCAAAACTCGTCGTGTAATGTACGCGGCATCTAGTAGTTTCTTAGGAAACTGGAGAACATGGCCTTCCTCATCGTTTGACACCAAAAACTCCGATGTAGCTTACTACGATACCTATAAATAGCACTTGGTTAGTACTGACTTTAGATCAAACGAGCGCTTCCATTCTCTGGTTTTCGATTCAGGCTAAAACTACGAAAAAGCCAGGTTCGTATGTTACCTACAGACCTATAAACTCCGAAACGGCTGGACCGATTTCCATGAAATAAACAGGGTTTGGCCAGATTGGCACATTCCTGTGTTCGGTAGCGATCGGATCAACATAATTAGTAGTACCCGGGCGAAGCCGGGGCGTGTCACTAGTAGTATAAAAAAGAGGATGTATGTATGTTCCCTATAGACCTAAATTTACAGGAAGTGTTCAGATTGGCACAGCGGGTGTTCCTGTGTTTGGTAGCGATCGGATCAACGTAATTAGTGGTGGGTGGCGGGTCACTAGTGTTTAATATTTTGACAGTTGACCAACAACAAATAAGTAAATTTTTATTCCTCACGTTATCAAAGGTTGAGCAAAATCATTAAGTTTATGTAATACCTTCGAAAATTTATTTTGCATAATTTTGGAGTTTGGAGTGGGCGAGTACTTAAATCGTTTAGATTTAAGTAATCTTTATTAATTAGCCCTAACAGACTAATTAGGGGTCATCGCAGCTCCGAGCGTAATCTCACTGTTTACATTAGACCCCGGGGACCGCAGCCTGAGATTAAGTTAGACGAACGTGGGGCCGGTACGTGGCTGTACAGAAAGCATCGCACGCAGGATCTTATAGTTTTAGTGTGCCTGTCGACCCGAGGCGTTGGATAGGCTGAAGGTATGTGCAATTGATATCACTTAAATACCTAGGTACCAGGTAGAAGACCCCGAGCAGTGGAGCCCGTCGCATTGCCGTCAAAACAACGATACCCGCCTCGACGGAATGTAAACATATTCTCATTAAAGTGTAAATTATGTACCCACAGCGATCGCTCACTCTTGAATTACGTCCGGACGTGAGGCAGAAAGTAATAAAGCAGCGGGCGTGTGGAACTGTATGGTGCATTTAATTAAAAACTTTTTGGTGCAATTTCATTTTAATTTAAATCTTAAGGAAAAAAAAGAAGTACAGCTAATGCGAGATCGTGATCTTCCTCCGGTCCAGCTGGCCCTCTCGTGCTGCCCTGCATGGTTACTTCCAACCGTGGGTTTCCACTGACGTAAAAATTGAGTTGACAATATGTTTTGTGTCGATTTTTTCGGCAGTGGAAACCCACGGTAATACATATCTATAATTACTTTGTATATTTTGTTTTTAGTTGTGTTATACATGTTCTTATGAAACGTTATTTCTTCTTACAGCGCTCCAGGAAGCTGCGCCTGTAACACGACTCGACTCCGTTTAAATCGCTTTTACTAAACCGAAGGGAATAATAAGATCTAGGTGAGCAAATGTCGGAAATTGCCGTCTGCACCGCCGCCGGGCCACCGCACACAGCGCGCGATGCGATCGCCCGCTGTGCGTGATATTACACGGACAATAACGCTCATACATCAATCCTCTCCTACATAATGGACCGAGGATAGCAAGCCAGCAATTGTTTAAGAGAAAAATAATTTAGCTTGTTTGCGACGAGTATTAAACTATTTACTACGTAGATATGAGATTATTTCGACCTAACCTAACGGTCGAAGGAGCTTGCAAGATAAAGCACCTTTGTTGACATAAAAATGCTATCTAGCTATATGAAGTTCGCCGTATGGTGCTAGACATGCGCCGAATCTAAGTGAATGCATAGAAGCGGCTATGAACTAGCCCTAAGGACATATAAGTCGCATAAAGAATCAATATTTAGACGAGAGAAGGATTCCCGCCCGTTTGCTGTTATCAACAACCAAATAATTGTTCCAAGCGGTAGCATACTTTCCATAAAAAAATATATCTTGTACTCGCATCGCTTCCCGTGTGGAGTTGAATGTACGCGTGAATTTGTAGCAATTGATTACAATCGTACAGAGCACGGCGCGGGCGGCCGCCTGCTGCCGGACGACGGAGCCCTTCCATTGGGGCTCGCGTGCTCTCACTATAAACATTACAATTTGTAACTCTGTTCAATATCATTAAAGCATTATATACAGCATGCCGCAAAACTTTTGACCCGCCAGCATTTGAACAACGATGAGCTGTGTGCTGTCTAAAACTTAAATCACTTGGTGTGAAGCCAGTCACGACACTACAAATTGCTGTTTATTATTATTATTCGAGATGGAGTGTGGAGTATTTTATGCCAGATCTCGTCCTCTAAGATACGAGAGCTGACTGGTAAGTATCCCTTTATGGGAACTCTATACAATTATTTCATCGATATTCGAACTTCATAAGATAGATTTAAAATCATAAGATAGACCTCTGTGGTGGCAATGACTCCTGACGCTTTCCTCACAGTCATTCTTTCAATTGGGTAAACAAAGACGCATGGAGCCAAAGCTTGTGGGTGAGGCAGCAGTTCGTAGCGTAACCGTGTTAATTCAACCGCCACAAATCTGGAAGAACTAGCTGGTGTGTTGTCATCCTTCACTGTTGCTGTCCCTTATTCTTAGTAGTCAATAGACCCCTTCTAAAGCAAGGGTACATCAGCAATAGTAACTGAAATTCCATGCTCTACATACGCTATTCTCAGATCACTCCACTTCGAACCAACATTAACGAAAGTATCAAATGAATTAATTTCCAACCAGCCATAAAACGCACGTTTAACTTAATTTTAAACCCATAAAAAAACGCATATCTCTAAGTCTGATACCCGCTCCTTGCTTATTCGAATATGTCTGACTTGTCTCACTTCCAAAGCGCGACTAGCGTATATTAATAAAACAAAAGCATAATGTCCATCGTTACGAATCCAAATATTTAAACCGTATATAAAGAATTTGAGCCACTTTAACTAATGATTCCTCTTTGGAATACCCTTCAAGGGATTTAGGACAGGACACAAAGCGCGTCCCACTCAACAAAGCAGACCCAACCCACTCCCCGCTCCCCGCTCCGAGAATGTTCGCAAAAATTACACGAATTAAATCCTCAACGTTTATTGCTAACCGTCTGCAATAAGACCGTTTCCTCCCGCCCTCACTCGCAGATTACAAATGATAAAGAAATCCTAACTAATATCGTAAATACGACTGTGTGTTTGTTTGCTTTGGTTTGTTACCCTTTAACTCTCTAACAAATAAACCCGTAATCATGAAATGCAAAACTTCAATTGCAAACCACACTTTATGAGAGTAATATAAAATGACCTAGGGTTTATTTTTTGCCCCGAAAATAAGACTGTTCCGGAGATTTATTAACATTAACTTTAGAGTTATAACTTCTTTCGACTGCCTGTGTTTTCTAATGACCGATATTCAATCGCCATTTCGCTGAAATATGTAATGTTTTTTGCCTAGCAATGCCGTATTCTGTTTTGTGTGGCGGTAGTTATAAGGTGGTGTAGTGCTGCCCAATGCGGGTTGCGGGCTGCGCTGAATGCATGCACACACATCAGTCTGTCAGGTCAGATATGACCGTGTCTTTGTGTCGTGTTCGTGTTCGTGTCTCGTTCCAATTGCAGTACCAGTTCATACATACATTCATTAGTTGCTGGTGTAATTCTTAGTAAATCTGTATGATGCGAGCTGCACAAAGTTATTGTTCAAATGCGGTAACCATGTGGTACTTTGTGTGTCAATAATCACACACATTAATGTTTTTTTGTAATGTTTCCGTGCATGTCGGCGTTTTTCTCAACGTTCAAGGTCGTACCGGTCATTTTGACTTTTGATACCAACCTCAAGATGCAAAGTACAATTTGACGCAAGCGCATCTCGACAGACGACATAATCAGAGTTGTGCAGCGCCATCGCGCGCCAGCCAATCGGAGTTATTTAGCTTTTAAATGTGCTACAACTGTGCACAATATTACTGTTTATGTTCTAGTGAGATGGTTCATGGTACAGCGCATTTGATTGGTTCACAAATCTCCGTAATGTGATAAGACAAATCAATCGTTGCTTTTCGATTTTCTGACAAATAAACGAACAACTATTAACAATTATTAACATTAAATATGATACAGAAAACGGCACGTCGTAAGTAGCTCGGCTCGTCGTTTAACAAGTCGAGTTAATCGCGCGCGAGTCTCCGGTGGACTCCGACGTGTTTGCGCTCAGCAGTTGTCCGCACAGAAAGGTCGCCATGAAGGTGAAGGTCGAACAAGGTCTGCTGGAGGGAGAGGTGCTGGAAGCCGTCACAGGGGGTCAGAAATATTACAGCTTCAAAGGGATCCCGTACGCAGCACCGCCGCTCGGCAAACTGAGGTTTAAGGTAAGAATTGTCCGTATGTGTTATCTTAATTATTATTATCTTAATGAGTTATCTTTGTCCATTCGACAACCAAAAAAACAAATGCAGTTCGCAAAGAAAACAACATAGCATTCATATAAAAAAAAACAAATGTAGAAAGGACATATTTCACTTGAAACCGGTTTAACTGTTGTCGACGAGAATCGGCAAGACGTCGTGACATATTATAGTTTATATACTTAAAAAGTTACATATAATATAACAAAAATATTTATTATAAAAAAAATATATGTTTTATAATCGTTCCGGAACCATCGATCAGATTGTTATGAAACTCGGTAGGCTGTTCCGTGGAGCGCGCACAAAGGTTGGTGACGCAAAAAATCTACATAAATAAAAAAGTAGTTTTTCGATTTTAATGGAACTTTTTGCACTATGCTTTAATAATATAGACGGGCGTGGTTTGTAAGATACTTGCTTTTCACGCCGCAGGTCGTGGGTTCGATTCCCAGGACAGACATTTGTGTGCATGAACATGTCTGTTTGTCCTAAGTCTGGGTGTAATTATCTCTTTATGTATATATTTACAAAAGCAAAGTAGTATATTTTGACAGCGGTAGAGTCAACATCTGTTGCACGAACCAGCCGGCTCGACCGGTGTAATACCACGACCTCACAGAAGACAGGCGTTAAGTAGATTATTCTGCGTTTCGTTTGATGAGTGAGGTGGCGGAGGTCTAATTCTGTGCTGTCTGTCTGTGTCTGGTAAATCTCGCCCCGCTTCAATCTAACCTCGCTCTACGACTCACCACCAGGCAGAGGCGGATTAACTGTTGAGGTGCCAGTAGGCAAAGACCTTCTAGGCGCCTCTGACAACAAAAAAAAAGGACAAGTCACCGGTCTTCGTTATCAGTCACACTCATAACACTTACTACCCAATGTTCGAGCATACGGAAAGAAAAACTCATCGATGCCCTGAGCAGTCACAGTTATGTGGCAAGGACTTCAGGAGGGCGATGAATTTTGGCGCCCTCAATTTCCGCGTTGCGCGCCCTAGGCACGTGCCTACTTTGCCTTAGGGATAATCCGCCCCTGCCACCAGATCCTGCCTCGCTCCACCTCCCTTAGCTTCGTCATTATGCTATTGTACCTAACTTAATTACCAGCACAAGAAAGAAATCATTTATTCAGAACAGCCGCCTCCCTGGTCTGCTGATGTCATGTCACTTCAGATCGGTACTTACAACCGTGTACATATTAAAATACACAAGTAATTTGTGGTCAGTTGGACAAGAACCATAGTCACTTAGATACTAGAAAACACAGTGTAAATGTTAACTACTTTGTAGTTCACAAGTGTTTTGCTGTAACGTCATACTGCTGATCAACGATGATGATGGAAGTCGCCTGCATAAATAATACAAAGCGAGATTGTCGCGTACAAACAGACACTTCCGCTTTATTAAATTAGCATAGATAGTGTATAATGGAAAACAAAATGTAATCAAAATGAAAAGACCGGCGAGCGTGTCACTTGCAGATGCATTTTGAAGGTTTTGCTTACTAATATAAAAAGTTTATGTAAAATTTAGAGAGATGTATAAATTTTCAGGGCCCGCAACCTGCACAGCCATGGGTAGGCGTGAGAGAAGCTACTAGACCTTTTGTGGGCAAACGGATCCGTTTGCCCACAAAAGGACATTTTCACACAGCAATTGCTACCCGGGTCCGAGGACTGTCTCTATTTAAACGTTTACTCGCCGAATTTGAAACCCCAAACTCCACTACCGGTCATGTTCTTTATCCATGGCGGCGGATTTAAAAGCGGATCAGGCAACGAGGATCTTTACGGACCAGATTTTCTCATCTCTCATGACATCGTTCTTGTGACCATTAATTATAGACTTGAAGTGTTAGGTTTTCTTTGTATGGACACAGCTGAAGTTCCAGGCAATGCTGGGTTGAAGGACCAAGTAGCTGCTCTAAAATGGGTCAAGAGAAATGTTGCTAGTTTCGGCGGCGACCCTGACAATGTGACAGTTTTCGGCGAGAGCGCAGGCGGCTCGGCCACGGCGCTTCACGTTCTATCACCACTGTCGAAAGACCTCTTCAAAAGAGCAATACCAATGAGTGGTGTTCCGTTTTGTGACTGGTCTGTTAGTTTTGAACCTAGAAGACGAGCCTTCATACTGGGAAAGCAGCTAGGATTAGATACCACTGACCCAGAGGAACTTTTAGAGTTTCTTCAAAACGTTCCAGTTGAAAAGTTAATTGATACCAATCCTTGTGTATTAACGTCCGAAGAGATGGAAGCGGTCAATATTCTTAAAATGTATCATTTCGGACCAGTCACAGAAAAAGATTTTGGTCTTGAGCATTTTATAACAGAAGATATCGAGGAAGCTATGAAAAACGGTCACACTAATGAGGTGGACGTAATGATTGGGTATACTAGTGAAGAGTCACTGGTTGGTTTGCGACTTTATGAGAGCACTTATATAAAATCCTATAACAGATATCCCGAAATGCTTGTTCCTAGAAAAATCTTACTGAAGTGCAACGCAGGTTCCGTGCTGCAGTTGTCAGATAAAATTCACAAGCATTACTTTGGAGATAAACCCATAAGCATTGACCAGATTAAAGAGTTCGTGCAATACGCTTCTCAGAGCACCTTTACCCGAGATGTACACAAATATGTAAATCTACTTCCCGAAACTGGAAAGAAGATTTTCATGTACAGATTCTCTTGCATCTCCGAGAGATGTGTTTTTGGAAAAGACGGATTGAAATATGACATTGTTGGAACATCACATCTCGAGGATCTAATGCATTTGTTCGATCCGAAGCAATACAACTTCCCACTTGACAAAAATAGTTCGACGTACAAGATGATCAAGCAAACTTGCCAACTTTTTACTAACTTTGCTAAGTTTGGGTAAGCTTATCATTTCTTGGTCAAATCAATATAAGAAAGAGTGATTTTAACTTAAAACTTGTAATTTAATGCTTATTGTATGTGACCAACCAGGTCAATGAGCCAGGTTGCTCAATCTAATACTGTATAGACCCACGGCCAATACATTTAGACTTATTTTTTTTAGTACAAGCGATACCATTGCGAGTTGACGTAACGACATTACTTGTTCTCGGCACCGAAGTGCGAAAAAGTCTTCAAAAGCAAAAGTATACCAACTATAGTTTACCAACTTCTTCTCAGACTTGGAAGTCAGTCGTCAGCGTGATTATGACCACATTCCCACGTAATGTTAAGCGGCGTTGCTATCGAAAATATGGTACACACTAATTTATATTTGTACACACTAATTTATTTCTTTATTGTCTCACCGAACCCACTTCATTTGTCTTTTTTAATTCGATTTCCGAATATGGCTATTCAGTCAGTCAATTCAACATTTTACATTTCAGAAACCCAACTCCTGACTCGTCACTGGGTGTGATATGGCCTGAATACGATAAGAAGACCAGAAGCTATTTGGAAATAGCTGATACGCTCGCGGCGGGTGCAGGCCTCGACGTTGACGTCCTTACATTCTGGAACGGCATCTACGAGGCCGCCGGCGTACCCTGAGCTCAGGACACAGAACTTAAACCCACTATATATAGTTCCGCTTCAGTTTTTGATACTTTATAATTAAATAGTATTGAAAAAAGGTTGCTTGTTTAATTTTTAGATATTGCTTATGTATGTGGACAAAATTATCCAAGAAACAGGTCCTATCGCGGCGATCGCCTGTATGTGGCGATATGTTAGTGGCAATAATAGCGGTACGATAATCCTGCTAGCTATGTATACTAGGTGACCCGACAAACTTTATTCCACCTTGGAATTAATTTATATTCTGTTTCCTTATTAGCTGTATTAATTGCTGGATGGGTTGTACCCGAGTCGATCCCTCTATTGAAAGCGCGGCGCCGCGGTGAGACCCGCGCTTGATATTATTTTCGCGCGCATTGGTTTTATTTTGCGTTAACTTCCAAGATAATTATTTAAATTAGACTATCATAATTTGCATGAAATACATAAGTTAACTAACGTATTTACGTTGGTAATTAACACTGTATCCGTCTAAATGGTTTTTCAAATACAGCAGTATACGTGACAATTTTTTTAGAAGTTAGAATTGGTATAGTAAACTATCCTTAAAAGAAACAGATATGCCACCTCTGACATTTTTGTAGATCTTTTTAAGATACACAATTCCGTAGTACATTATTTTGATGTATCTCGTAAGGTTTAGCCAGCGTTTGTAATGTAAGCGGACAAAAATATGTTTTTTTCTTTGAAATTCCCAGTTTTTGTCTACATACCGCATGTATTATACATATTATCTCTTGAATCAATGTCAACTGATGAAAACGGCATCCGTTGCGTAGTTTGCAAGATCTAAGGGAACAGACAACAGAAACTACTTCGTTGCATACTATGTAAAGATTTAGTCAATAAAAATCTGGATCAATATATTATATATGAACCAAGAGCGATAACCTTCAGTATTTTAGTGATACTAATAGTAGTACTATACAGTACAGTAGCACTTGATCCAGGAAATAGGCGAGAAGTCGATTCAGCGCAGCCCAGCTCAACTCAGTTTAGTTCAGCTCAGCTCAACTCAGTTTAGTTCAGCTCAGCTCAACTCAGTTTAGTTCAGCTCAGCTCAACTCAGTTTAGTTCAGCTTAGCTGCAATGTTAGCCTCGTTACTTTAACAATAAAACGTAAAATAATGGCACACCATTAGCGCGATATTCATAACCACTGTCTGATTAACAAGTTACGAAATCTTGCATCTAAAGTAGCTACTTTATTTCCATTTGTTCATTTATAAAAATAAAATACTTTACATTATTTTACGTTATAGTAAAATAATATTAATGTAAAGATATAATAATATTAAAGAATGGCCTTCAAAATCAAGATCTATCATTTATGACAGCGCGCGGCACAGCACTCGCTTCGGTCAGTCAGTGCCACCAGCGCCACCAGCGCAGACGCAGACCGACGCTTCGGAATCGTTCTCAACACAGGTACGTCGACACACAAACAAAACTTTCTTGTTTATCTTTATCTATATAACAAACATATATATTTAACGTTACAAAATTATTAATAGTTATATCAAAATATGTAATTAAAAAAAAGCATTCGCAACACTGAGAATTAAACTGTGTTCTATCGTAAGCTCGACAAGCAGCAAGTCGTTTCATTTAATTTAACAGGTTATGGGCCCAGATTTCGCAAGTTTAGTTTTAAATAGTGTAAAAAGTTACAGATCTCTTGACGTTCTCGTTTTTCATTATAAGTTCAACAAGTTTTGCAAGTGTGCGCGTACAAACTTTGCTACATAAGATTGTTGCCGGCATCGTGCAAAATGGCGGCGAACTATATTGTGAATGTGCCTAAGCTACGTGGACGAGAAAACTACGACGAGTGGGTGTTCGCGGCAGAAAACTTTCTGATACTTGAAGGCATGATGAAATGTGTTACGCCGGATAAAGTTGAAAGTGGTACAGAAATCGAATCAGCTGCAGACGACGCGAAGACAAAGGCGAAGTTACGATAGACTCATCGCTGTATGTCCATATAAAAACAGTCAGAACTACAAAGGAGCTGTGGGATAAACTCAAATCTCTTTTTGATGATTCTGGTTTTACAAGGAGAATAAGTCTTTTACGGCATTTGATATCCATTCAATTGGACAGTTGCAGTTCCATGACCGCGTATGTTACACAAATAATAGAAACGGGTCAGGAGCTCTGTGGAACAGGATTTGCAATAAATGACGAGTGGATTGGTTCGTTACTACTAGCTGGATTGCCAGAGAAGTTCTCTCCCATGATAATGGGATTGAGCATTCAGGTATGCAAGTCACATCGGACGCCATTAAAAGTAAGCTTCTAGATATGGACGCGGGAAACGGAAATGAGAGTGCAGAGGGCGCTTTGGTGTGTCAAAAAGGTGTCGCAATAAATAGAGACAAAATCTGTATGGCCTTAAATAAGATGGCGTATCGAATAAATCAAATGACAAAACTGCCGAAGTCAAATGTTTCAGATGTAAACAACTGGGACATTATCTAGTAGTAGTAGGGGGCTAGTTCACCGCAACTCCACGACTAGCGCGTATTTTGCGTGGGGACATTATCTAACGCAATGCCCAAATAATTTTGTTAAATCAAATAATAAAAATGTACAACGTAAACAGTAATGCTTACACGCAAAATACGCGCTAGTCGTGGAGTTGCGGTAAAGTAGCCCCCTACTACTACTACTACAGTAATGCTTCTTCAGCTGTTTTCTTGAGCTGAGACTTCAGTAAGAGCGACTGGTACATAGATTCTGGTGCTGGTGTTCATCCCACCGCTAATTCTGAGTGGATTACGAGCAGATATCGCAAAGTAAAACAAGAAACCATTATAGTAGCAAACAAGGAACGAGTTCAGGTTATGTGTGCTAGCGATTTGAAGAAAGTTACCATAGTCGAGGGCAGTGAATTCAACATGAATATTGAAGAAGTTTTTTGTGTTCCAAGTTTGACAACTAATGTGAATTTCACAGATTAACTGTGTCACATTTTCTATAGCAATGGCGAGTAAGTGGCTACTGCATCTCTGACCAATGGGGTTTGTAAGCTAAATCTTCGGGAAAGACTGGTTGCGGCAGTGATTCCATCGGGACTTACTTGGCATAGCAGAATGGGTCATGTGAACAGTGATTGCTTGATTAAAACAAGAAATGCAGTAGAAGGAATGTTTTTTGATGAAAAAGTTAATATTAGTAAATTATCTTGCAAGATTTGCTGTGAAGGTAAACAATGTTGTTTACCTTTTGCACACATGGGTACTGGAATACAGAGATATTAAATGTTATACATTCTGACCTTTGTGGACCTATGGAGAAGTCACTAGGGGGTTCATCCTACTTTCTGCTGTTTATCGATAATTATGGCCGTATGACAATTATTTACTTTTTATAAAATAAGAATGAAGTAATGCTTCATTCTTATTCAAATACTTCAAAGAATTTAAGGCTGTCAGAAAACCAAACTAATAGAACAGTGAAGATTCTGAGAAGCGATAATGGAAATTTGAATATTGTAACTCAGATTTTGAAGATTACTTAAAGAAGTGTGGAATTCATCAACAATCTAACCCATACACATCACAACAAAATGGGTTGAGTGCAAGAATAAATAGGACAATGTTTAAGAAATCCAAGTGTATGCTGTTCGATGCTGACCTAAGTAAGAACTTTTGGGCCGAAGTGTGTAATACTGCAGTATATTTACATAATCGAACTGCATCATCAGTCTTAAATGGTACAACACCATGTACAGCTATGGGTGGGTGATAAGCCGGACTTAGTAATTTGATGATATTTGGATTTTTTGTTATGGTTCATATTAATAAAGAGAAAAGGACAAAATGGGACAAAAAATCAATAGAATCTAAACTCATTGGTTTTCCAAACAATATCAAAGGTTACAGATTATATATAATCCAGTAAAAATGCAGATATTTACTAGTAGGGATGTGATAATTGTTGAAAAACAACCTGTCATGGTAGACATGATATTAGAAGAAAAAGGAAATGAATGTGTGACAGAAAGGTACCTAACACCACAGGATTCAGTGGGGGAATCTACTGATTCAACATTGATGGAAAAGTCAATGGATTCATCTTCAGATTATGTACCGAGTGACTATGAGGATTGTTTGGATGTTCAGAGTAATAGTTATAGACCGGTTAGACCAGTTAGAGAATGCTGTGCACCAAGCATGTTTTTGGTGGAGTCTGTTACACAGAAAAAGATGGAGACATGGAGCAGATCTCACACTTAAGCATGCTCTAGAAGGGTCTGAAAGAAACCAGTGGTTACAGGCAGTACAGGAGGAGCTAAAAAGCTTTGAAGAGAATGATGCATGGGCGATAGTGGACATTCCAAAAGATGTTACTATAGTGCAGTGCAAGTGGGTATTGAAGAAGAAAGTTGACCATGACAATAAGGTGTGTTTTGTGCAAGGTTGGTAGCAAAGGGTTTTGCCCAACAACCTGGTGTGGACTATGTGGAGACATTTTCACCAGTTGTGAGACATTTGTTCGGAGTCTAACAAAGTTTTAAAGTTAAAGAAAGCTGTTTATGGACCATGGCAGTCGCCAAGCATGTGGTATGATCAAGTTAGTATTTGTTTAATGCAAAATGGATATTCTAAATATGAACCTTGTTTTTGTATGAAGACTGAAAATAGGAATATGACTGCAGTTGCGCTATATGTAGATGATTTCTTTGTTTTTTAAAATAATTGTGAAGAGACTGATGAGTTGAAATCTATATTAATCACAGTTTAAAATTAAAGGCAGTGTCTTGGTAGGACAGTTTGTTATGATAAGAAAAGTAAAATTCTAACTTTGGATTGCAGTAATTACATTGATCAGCTATTGTTAAAATTTAATTTAGTTAATTGTTAAACTGTAGAAACACCAATGGAAAATGGCTTAAAATTAACCAAGGATAAGAATTGTGATAGGAGTTTGCCTTATCAGCAATTAATAGGTTGTCTAATGTACTTAGCAATACTTACTCGTCCAGATATTGCACTTTCTGTGGGATATTTGAGTCAATTCAACAACTGCTATAGAGCACTGGGCTCATGCTAAGCGTATCCTGAGGTATTTGAAAGGGAATAAAGATTATTGTATTAAATATTGTAGCATAGATAATAATGAGATATCAGGCTATGTAGATGCAGACGGGTAATAATGCCATGGATAGAAAATCATATACGGGTTTGTGTTTCAATCTTTCAGGGGGTGTAATATCATGGAGTAGGAAGAAATAAAATAATGTTGCATTTATCTAGCACAGAAGCAGAATATATAGGTATATCTGAATGTTGTAAAGAGGCTATATATCTAAGAAATTTACAGAAGGAAATCACAGGTTATGTCATCAAAGTGCTCATAAGTTTATATTATTGATAGCATGTTGATATTAGGTACCACTTTAGTAGAGAATGTGTAGAGAATAACATTGTCAAAGTAGAATACTTAATGACAGCTGGTATGCCCGCTGACTTATTAACAAAAGCATTGTGTTCTGTTAAACATTATAAATTCTTAAAATTATTGGGCGTAGTACAAAAATAATTCTTGCTCAGTATGTTATCTGATGTTGTTATTTCGATATAGTGGGGGTAGCAATCGTTATATCAAAAGATGTAATAAAAAAAGCATTGGCAACACTGAGAATTAAACTGTGTGTTCTATCGTAAACAAGTCGTTTCATTTAATTTAACATGTTTACGATAAAGTCATAGCAGCAAGACACGATAACGTTTTCGGTAATACAACTTGCATAACAAAATAACGTACGCCGCTTAATGTTAAACATAGGTACAATCAATAAATAACCAATCTCAAAGGTCATATGCTATTTATTAAAGGTAGGATTTTGGTTACATGATGAATTTATATGTAAAGCACATATATATGTTATTACGGCCATATTTGATTGAATATTCCTTGTTGTACATAAAATGGCACGCCGACGAGCATGTGTGCGTAGATGTATGGATGTAGAAACGAGAGAAGTGTGCCTGAAGTACGCCAAATAGCAATCCATGATCCCTGTCCACCACTTTGGGTTAAGGGCGTGAGCGTATATTTATGGTAGTTTGTTGCTTACGACTTCGCATTTGATTTGCCTCGATCGATAATGAAACACGCACACCATATCGGGGCTTCAAAAACTTTTCTTTACAAAAAACTATTCCCGAGGGATAAATAATACCACCTTTAATTACAATGTCCCTTGCACTAGGCACTTACATATAAATTTCCATGTTACTGTTGTATTTTGACTTATTTCATACTAGCTGGCCAGCGGTCCGGCAAACTCGTTCCACCCTTTAATTAATAGATGGTTCATTATTTTGGCGATAATGGCTTTCATCACATTTACATTACATAAGCTATATTGTTGTAAAGTTTCATTACAATCCATCCAGTGGTTTTTGCGTGAAAGAATAACAGGATTCATTTCAAGTTAAAATAACTTAGGTAAGCGGAATCGGCACGCACAAATATCCGGCGAATAAAATAATAAACAAATGAGTAAAGAGCCGGGTAACACACACATAAGGTACTAGCAATCAGCCCGGCTTCGTCGGGGCAGATATACATGTAATTATTTATAAAAACAATGCACTACAAAATTATTTATCGTACGTACGTATACCCAAATACGACAGTTGTAAATTACCTGAGGGCCTTCACCTTTTAACGCGAATTTCAAAATTTTTAGACGAGTAATTTACCACTTTAGGTAATACTTGAAATATTTCGTGCAACAGACATTGTTGGGGGTTCCAGCACTCTTTAAATATTGTCAATTTAACAATATTAGGTTATTGTTTAAATTTTTATTATGCATATAATGTAACTGAATTTCTGTCTTTCATTCTTGTAGAGAACTCGTTTATATACATATTAACATTTAACTTATATATACTTTAACCTATACAATTAAAATATTTTTTAATTTCTAACAAGGTATTTACGATATAGCGCCCCATGTTTGTAACGTCCTCACACTACATTGCACGGTTTGTGTAAACGAGCAAACGGGCGACGGGAACACCGAGGTGATTAACGGCGCCCATGGACACCAACACCAGAGGAACTGCAGACGTGTTTCCGGCCTTGAACTTTTCCAACGTCTTTTAGATAGATTTTTGTTACAACAATTGAATGCACGACAAGGTCAACACGTGCTGTCTGTCTCGTAACTCCTCCCGCCAAAACAGTCACGTCACATGTTAATTGTCTTGTGAGAATTAACTTTACGAAACGAAATATAGCACGCATCGGCTGCTATTTATTGATTACGAAAATTACATTTATTTTCCAGGCGCTTCTTGGAAAATGGTGACGGTACGCGTGAGCGGTGGAGAGCTGGAGGGTGAGCAGGTGCAGTGCGAGCTCGCCGGGACGTACTACAGCTTCAAGGGGATACCTTACGCCGAGCCCCCGCTCGGTGAACTGAGGTTTAAGGTAATGAAAAGTCTATTCACTTACTTCGCGGTCTGTTGTAGACCGGGCGGTGCTCGCGACTACGACCGTATTAAATCACTGTTTATATTTTGCCTCGGCTTGATAACCTGACCGTGCTATACATTAAAAAACCAAAATTCAGGGAATTCGGACAACATTAAAAGCTTTCGAGTTTATTATTAATATAATATGCTTATTCCTGAAGGGGTTGACTGCAGGCAGACGGCAACATATACAGAACAGACAGACATATAACGTCGGCAAAGGGTAGGGAAATGTTAATGTATCCATTATGCTGATTGAATAATCTGTTCATTGCAGGCTCCGCGACCAGCGAAGCCATGGCAAGGCGTTCGTAGTGCAAAAGAATTCGGGCCTATCTGTTATCAATTCGACATCTTTACGAACAAAATTCTCGGGGGCCAAGAGGACTGCCTGTACCTAAACGTGTACAGCCCGGCGCTGGAGCCCGCGCGCCCCCTGCCCGTCATGGTGTGGATCCACGGCGGCGGCTTCTTCAGCGGCAGCGGCAACGACGACATGTACGGCCCAGAATTTCTAGTCCGTCAAGGTGTTATTTTAGTCACCTTTAACTATAGGCTTGAAGTTCTAGGTTTTCTTAGCTTAGAGACGGAAGACGTGCCTGGAAACGCCGGTATGAAAGACCAAGTGGCAGCGTTGCGATGGGTAAAGGAAAATATTAGCAACTTTGGTGGCGACCCCAACAACGTAACCATTTTCGGAGAAAGCGCCGGCGGTGCCAGTGTGACCTACCATTTAATATCGCCGATGAGCAAAGGACTATTTAAAAGAGCGATAGCTCAAAGCGGGACTACCCACTGCTGGTGGTCGCAGAGTCACAGCCCGCGGGAGAGAGCGAGACTCCAGGCGAGACATATGGGATTCGACTCTGATGATGATAAGGAATTATATAATTTTTTCAAAACACAGCCGATTCAAAATCTCATAATGAAGAAGCAACCGTTAACATGGGCAGAAGAATGCAAGGAGGGCATCAAATTGTATTTCAGCGTGTGCGACGAGAAGAAGTTCGGCAACAACGAAAGATTCTTTTACAGCGATGTCAAAGATAATGTGCACGAAGATGTTGAAATTATTTTAGGCTACACCAAAGACGAGGGCCTGTTGTCGTTCGGCATGAACTTGGAAGTGGACAAGGTGGTAAATCAGGCGAATCTTGTCCTCGAATATTTTGTGCCCAAAGCATTATCTTTAAGGTGCCCTTTAATAGAACAGTTGAAAGTAGCGAAGATGATGGGAAAATATTACTACAATGACAAGCGAATAAAGACGGGAAACTTGGAGCCGCTGGTTAGATTTCTGTCGATGGACCTCATGGTGCATGGAATAATGAGCTGGCTGAGGAAAGTAGCTTCGACAAAGAACAATAAATTATACTTGTATAAATTCACTTGCACATCGGAGAGGAACGTCATGACGCGCGCCTTCCATGTCAGCCGTGCGCTGGACTGCAGGGATCGGGTGTGCCACGCCGATGAGCTGTCGTATATTTTCCCTTTGAAGTACTTTACCTTGGGCGTCGAAACAAGTTCCAGGAGCTCCGACATGATCAATAAAATGACGAAAATGTGGACAAATTTCGCTAAAACAGGGTGAGTTGTTATATCAATTTTATGAAATGCTTACAAAATACGTTATAAATATGGGTAAGACTTAGGTAACTCATTCAACTCACAGTGGAGCCTTCAACAACGATATAATCTAATGACTGTAACATTAGCCAAAACTTGACTGTTTACAGGAATCCCACGGCGGACTTCAGCGCCGAAGAAAACTGGAATCCCTACACTATTTTAAATGAAGAGTATTTAGAAATCGGTGACAAGCTGATTCCTGGGGCGTCGCCCGACAGGCTCGAGGTCCAGTTCTGGGACGAGGCGCTTGCACCCTACAAAGAATATTTGCTATAGAATTGTTCTAGCATTTGAAAAAAATATTTTTTCTTGCGTTTTTTTCATTTTATGATTTTAACAGTGGTTACCACTACTCGTAAAAGTCTGCTTCTGCCTACCACCGGGGCAAAAGGGCTGAAAAGGTTTTGCGTTACCAGGCACAGCAAACCTCATAAAAATTGAAGTGCGGTCGTTAGTACGTTTAGTTATTTTTTGTTTCTGTGCTATGTGAACATAAACAAGTAAAATATTTTTGTATCTCTAAGGGCTTACTGGCTCAGTACAGAATTTTCTCAACACTGGCTGCTGCCCGCGGGCCCCCAAGCATCAGTTTCCTATTGTCCTCTCTGGAACTTATTGTAGCTATATTCCGCGTATAATGTCAATACAGTACGTTACATAGTTTTTTAAATAAAAATCTCCTGTTAGTATAAATTTTAGTTTATTAGATAATTTCATGTGAACGGCCATCCCAGTTCAAAGATAATACGCAAAACAATAAATTATAATTTCTTGTTTGTCCAATTTTAGAATAAATAATTTGACTTTACTTGTTTTTTCTTTATATTAGCTTTCCAGGGATCAATTATATTATGATACAACAAGGAGCAGATATGCCAGCAGTCGAAAAGTGAAGACTCGAAAGCGTCCCAATTAAGATTTATCAGTGGTAGAGCCCGCAACAACATCTGTTGCACAATGGGCCGGCTCGACCGGTGAAATACCACGACCTCACAGAAAACATGCGTAAAGTAGAAATACTCTGCGTTTCGTCTGATGAGTGAGGTGCCGGAGTCCTAATTTTTGTCCTCTTCCCCTTCCCTCATAAGGATAGGACGGGAAGGGGAAGACGATAGGATGGGGAAGGGGTTAACGGGGGAAAGGAATTATCCTTTTTTCTGCCTATGTCCTCCTTTGTCCTTTAAAGGTAGGCAACGCATTTGTCTGTTGCGTATGTTCATGGGCGGCGCTCACTTGACATCAGGTGATCCGCTTGCTGGTTTGCTACCTTCTCACATAAAAAAAGACGTGTTTTTATGGATTACGTCATGTGTTTACATTCACGTGTGACGAACACGGCTAGTGCTTATATTATTTGAATTCTTTAAGTCCTCTTGTTTATATTTAAATTACGGTATCCTTTCTACAGCATTTTACATGTTGATGTGGAGCACTATTGTCGCTTATTCTGAGTATAACATCTATAGTATAAAATATTGCGAAGTCATTCTGTCACTATAAGAACTTGTCAAAGTCAAATTTGATGTTTCGTTCATTTGTTATGTTATAGACTCATCAAAAATAAAGAAAAAAAAACATACGAATTGAGAACCTCCTTTTTGATGTCGGGTCAAAATAACTGTCATATTGTGATCATCGAGAAGAAATAAAGTTCAGAGACACTGATAAAGGTCATTACAAGCGCACTCACGTATGTGTGTACAAGCAAAAATATTTATTAAAATTCTTACAAAATATTAACGCCTATTAGTGCAATGTAAATAAGTCGAATGAACTTATTCCAATGCGACGTCGCAGGGGTTGCGCGGGCGCATAATGTCGGCGTATCTACCGCACGCGAACTATGTACCACGCGCAACTTTACCTCAAAAGTTTCCACCATTGGTCCATATTTTATATGTATTTTACAAATGAATTGGTGTATTGTAATTAAATACTTCAAAAGTCATAATAAATGCGACAGTGCGTTATTCCGGCAACGGACGTAAGCCAACCATCGTCGCTCACCAACACATGACCACTCATATGAGTCTCATGAAATAATCAAGGAAATTGCAAAATCAGACTAACAAATCTTGGAGTTGAGGTAAAAGGTAAAATAAGGGATTTACAGATGCATGCATACAATTACATAGGGAGCGGATCTATTAGAAACGTGGCTAAATGAAACAACAGAATCAGCCCATACATAATACATACATTTAAATATAGAACATTGAGGAAACCGCGAGAGAGCCACGAAGAGGACTTTGTTATGGTCGCACCTCGCCCATGTGCAGGGCACCTCGCCCATGCGCAGGGCGCCTGTCCCTCCCACTCGCCCATAGATCTCACATCAATCTCTCCTTAAACTTTGCTGCCGCCCAACTGGTTGTTTCATTACGTCAGAACCTCTCTGCTTTAAATATAGACCAGCTTAGACATAAAAGAAATGGCTGAAAGTAAGAACTCGGAAAGTCTTTATAACAGTTCTAATGGGACTTTTATATAAATCATTGATACGACTAAACTCAAGAAACCACGATAGCACAACTAAGTGGCGCAGTGTCAGGGAGCTTGTAACAGCGTATCGGCTTTGCAGCAGACTGCGCCCTCCTAGAGCCCTGTAGCGCGGCGCAGCCTGAGATTGCACACTTCTAATTAAATTTTAATCCCATTGAATCGAGCGCAAGCTTTGTTTTGATACAAAATACGCGTCACTGCTTAGTTAAGCTTTGCTCGATAATATTAATAGCAAACAAAATATAACATCTTCATTGCAATGTATTGTAACGCGCCGTTCTTTGTACCGCTGTGTACACGAAAACACTTGCAAGTAAGTAAAAAAAAAGTAAGTTTTCGGTTTTATACCTTTTTTGTGACTATGGGGCACCCGGTAGAAAATATTTTTATCAAACGGAAATATATTAATTATTGACTATTATCCCAATTATAATTAATATATAATAACTTACATTTACATAAAATTTAAAGTGAAATTTTTGGATGTTTCGCGTTCATTAAAAACCTAACGATTTTAAAGAATAAATTCATCATATTATCATAAATTGGTGGCGAATTTTTGTTACTAAAGGTGTGTTTACTATGCTATCTTTTAAAAATACTGAGTCACCGCGAGTCAGCGCGTTTTGCCTTTAAATTGTGGCAACACATCGTGACGGCCGCACGTGTTCGTACACAGTGAACGAGTCAGCTTGTCCAAATGGTTCAGATACGAGTTAACGAAGGAATATTAGAGGGAGCGGTCACAGACAATGAGTACGGCGGGAAGATCTACAGCTTCAAGGGAATTCCCTATGCCCAGCCTCCACTGGGAGATCTCAGGTTCAAGGTAAATTAAAAGTCATTTATTTCTGTATAACACAGTCTAACCGTCATGCCGATTGGCATCTTACACATATGATGTATTTTATTATCTCTCTGAAGAAAACCAATCCAAGGCTTCTGGAATATGAATACGAGACCAAGTGTTATCATGGAGTTCGCTGTAATAATCATTAAATAATTAAAATGTATTATTCCAGGCCCCTCAGCCACCAACACCTTGGGACGGCGTGAGAGATGCCCAAAAGCTGGGAAGCGAATGTTATCAACCCAACGCTATGTTCGGTTCACCGCCAACAGGAAGCGAGGACTGCCTGTACCTGAATGTATTTTCACCAAATATGACCCCCGCGCAGCCACTGCCCGTCATGGTTTGGATACACGGAGGAGGTTTCATGAATGGTTCTGGCTCCGATGACATATACGGTCCAGAGTTTTTGATTAAGCACGACGTTATCCTAGTCACAATTAACTATAGGCTGGGGGTGCTCGGCTTTCTTTGTCTGGACACGGAAGAGGTGCCCGGCAACGCGGGAATGAAAGACCAGGTTGAAGCACTTAGATGGGTGCAAAAGAATATCAGTAGCTTTGGAGGTGATCCTGAGAATGTTACAATTTTTGGAGAAAGCGCAGGTGGAGCCAGCGTTTCCTTTCACCTTCTGTCGCCTATGACCAAAGGCTTATTTAAGAGAGCGATAGCGCAGAGTGGGAATGCCATATGTTCTTGGCCAACAAGCTTTATGTTAAAGCAACGATCGCTAGAGTTAGCTAGAGAAATAGGGTGCATGTCAACAAACGAGGAGGAAGTATACGAGTTCTTCAAATCACAGCCTGTTGAAGCCCTCATTGTAAAAAGTGTACCATTAACATATGCTGAAGCGAACAAAGAGTGCTTTATAATAGATTTCTGTGTTGTGTCAGAAAAGCAATTCGGTAACAATGAGAGATTCTTGCACGCCGACCCGATGGATTTATTGCGTCAAGGTATACATGAAGGGGTAGCAGTTTTAAACGGTTACACAGAGGACGAAGGAGTGATGATATTGGGAGTTGGGAAAAATGTCCATAACATGTTTGAGCAGGCAAAAAAATATGCTGAATATTTTGTACCGAGACCTATCGCTTTAACTTGCCCGATAGCCGATCAAATAGAGGTAGGAAAAATGATGAAAAAATACTATTTCAACGAAAAAGAGATATCGATGGAAAACATTGATTGTTTGTATGGGTACCTCGGCGCTGACAACTTTAAATATCCGATAGTTTCATGGCAAAAAATTTGCGCTAATTCGTGTTATAACAAAACTTTTCTGTACAAATTTACGTGCAAGTCTGAAAGGAATGTTTTTAAACACCTGTTCGGAGTCGCCGACATCTTGGGCGACAAGACTGTGGTCTGCCACGGAGACGAATTGCCATATCTGTTTCCTATGAAGGCACTCAGCTCTCCTGTCGACACAAACTCGCCAGTCTACAGAGTTATTGAAAATATGACAAAACTGTGGACGAACTTCGCCAAATATGAGTAAGAAATCTAATATTGTTCATTCTAATTGATTTATGTGCGAAATTTTAAGTTTTTGGTATGTGTTGCGTTGATACCATTAATTATCTATGTTAATAGTATGAATTATGTAATTTTCCCTTTTAGAAACCCAACTCCCGATGGAAGCCTTGGCGCAATCTGGAAGCCGTACACTTTGGAAAGACAAGACTTTTTGGATATCTCAGAAAATCTGGTGCCAGGCACCGCGCCGGACAAGGAAGAAATGGAATTCTGGGAAAACATTTATAGGAAATATTGTCCCAAACATGTAGTCTGAGCAAAGAGAACGGATAGGCCAGGTCGCTGCCTGCCGGCCTGGCTCCTGTACTAGCAAGCACATGCGGAGGTTTCCTGATCCTGTATATTGTTGTTAATTAAATGTTATTTAACTTACGTATATCTTTTCATATTTTTTTCTGACAGTTGCCTCAACATACCATCTGCACATATTTCATTAAATAATTCCAGAAATTGACCAATTCATTGGACAGTTTCAATAATGTTTCGTCTTCTCTCTCCGACAAAATCAATATCCTATCGAATTTTTAAACTTCTGTTTGTGATATTAGCTAACGTGGATTAGTGCTGGCTCACTCAGTTCTCAGCCACGATAACAGCTATCTCGACCGCGTGCTAAACGAATAACAACATAATAATTGTTACAATCTGTACCTATATACATAAACGAACAAACTGACTGCGTCACTGATATAGCGACGCACAATCCAAAAATACTGATCCTAGTGACTTTACACACAGAATGCAGTTATTAAAAGATTTTAGTAAATTTACCCCCTGAACGTCTAATGTGAGAGATGAAACTATGGGTTGAAGACTACTTCTAACAACAGTAACAGTGGTAGAGTCCGCAACAACAACATCTGTTGCACGAATGGGCCGGCTCGACCGGTGGCTCTTCCACCTTTTGAAAAGGAAAAACCTTAAAACTTCTAATTTCCGACGACTAACGAATTTAAATGAATGGAAAAAGTTATATGTATTCATATGTGAATCAATTTAAAGAAGTGTTTTTAGGTTAAAGTCTGAAAACGTGAAGTAATTGATACTCTAATGGATCCCGGTGACACCTCCGAGAGTAAACATGAAGACTTCCATATTGGAACACGTACATATTTTGGGAGAGATTTTGTATACAAAGAAAGTATACAGCATACAAGCGGATCATCTGGCGCAGCGCACTAACTAGGTACCTAAGTTCTTGCCTCGGCGCTGACGCGAGAAGGGATTAAAACTTAATTAGTGTTGCATAAGTCCGACATGAAGCTGCGCGCAGAACCGATCTAATGGTATTATAAATGGACCAGCTTCCGAGGCGTCGCCAGCCAGCACTTTGTCAGCTAAAGCTTAATATATTCGCGAGCTGATTATTTATGTACTATGAACTAGACTTGGGTAGTGAAATGACAGATAGACAAGGACTAGTCTACTTCGTCTGATAGCCCGATGGTTCGTTCATTCACAAGCTCAGATGTCCAATTGATTGGTGGCTCAGTTGCGGTCGCTCAGTATTGGATTGGTAGTTCAATATCGGTAATCTGGTAGCCGCTTTCGCTGACTCACAGCAACACGCTGTATTTGCGTCTCACTGAGCTGCTTCGTTCAGTCGTCCCTTTCGCACATTGTGACCCGCCGTATAATTACGTCTCGTCGAAAAATTTGAACTGCTGTATTTACAAGTCCCAGAACGGCTTGATCGGTTTTATTCGGACCGGAAGGAATGCTTCGTTTCGCGTCGTCGTCTCTTCTAACGGCCGGCTGTTCAAATAGCTAACCGAGACAATGTTATTGTAAATTTATTCTACGAGTTACGTCGCTGTAAATTTACTTTCACGGCTATTGAGTTAAAGTAGGTAGGTTTTAATTATAGTAAAGTGCTGCAAATATTTTATTTAGTTTTAGTGATAAAGAATTGGGGACTTCTTTTTGGGGATCTATTTAGTTCATTTTTACATTAAATGAAACTCTGAATAAATATATTTTAAAGTCATAAATAAATGTTAAACTTAGTGCTGTAAATAATTGCATTAGTTTCTTTTCGTAAATTGTTACCGTTAAATTAATATCAAAGTTGGTTTCTGAAAGATAAAAATATATGGAATTACTTAAATATCAGTCCGATATGTCTATTAAATATTACGCGTATGACTGCTAACTTGTTTATTTCAAAAGATCAAGAAAGCAACATATACTTAGCGACTTATACATCTGAAAATAATGACGTAAATTGTACATTAAATCTTATAACTAATTTGGAGTGTATATCTTAACAATATTTGGGCTCAGATGAACTGAACTAGTTCATTAGAACGATTGAACTAACAACTCCTTTCCCCTATTTTAGTACTATTTTTCCTACGTCTAGTATGAACAACTAGACCTCGCTTTCGATATCATGTAACTTGTTCTTAGGTTTTGTTTTACAAATAATATTTGAAATGCTTTTTTTTTAAATGTAAAGATGTTAACCTATACTCTTTTGTAACACTTCCATAAATCGATATCCGACTCATTCTTCATTCATGCTCCACAATACTCTCTTAAATTATTTATTTCAATGTTCGATACATTACTCGCGGGTAATTCAATGTAACTGGAAATAACCACAAAGACTGTACTTGTACTACTGTCTAGTGAATGCATACGAACAGGTTAGTTCGATTTAGCGATGCCGGTATACGATAGCCCCGTAGTCCCGCGCCGACTCTAACGACACCCGAGAGGGCTCGCAGACGATTGCTTTGCTCCGGTCGCTGTCCGTTGGTCTACCGTTCGCATATTTATACGAACGTAATCAAACTGTGGCAGCTTAGGCGGGGGTCAGGGTATGGTTAGGGGGGGTGGGTTTCAGTTGTTGTGTATGCGTTGCCTACCTTTAATGGCCTTTTCCTATTCATTCTCTCCCCATCCAAACCTTTTCTCCTTCCCAGGACTGCTATAAGCAAAAGATGAAAAAAGGACTGAAATTCAGCTTCCGGCTACTCACTCATCAGACGAAACGCAGAATACTTCAGTCTTCTGCTTCTGAAAGGTCGTGGCACACCACCGGTCGAGCCGGCCCATTCGTGCAACGGATGTCATTGAAGGCTCCATCACTGTTAATTTATTTGAATTGTTTCAACATACGATACAGTGGTATATTGACTCGCTTTCCCACCTATCTTGAGTTTTCACTTAGTATCGGCAATCGCATGTGTTTTTTTAAACTAATTTCAAGTCACGATGAATATTTAATGCGTTATCTTGTACACGCCGAGCTTCTGATAGCGCAACTTATTTATAGACCACATCACGATCGTTATCGCGTCAGTTAGCCGGCGCGCACATGTTGACATGACACAGCAACAATCAAATGAGTACACACGAGGTACGATACGATAGGAGAAAAGAGGAGGGGGGGGGGGTGAAAGGGAAGAGGAACAGTCTTGGACAATGACTTGGCTTTTAGATTCGAAGGACCTCTACAGCAAAGGTTAGGAAAAATCACTAGCGACGATAACGACCGATGCGGCCAGTACCATTACCATTAAACCAACAAATACTTAACGATAGGTTTACATATTAGTAAGATGATGGTCAGGCCGAGCGGCCGGCAGTTGTGCACGAACTAGTTACTGTTGGTGATATCTGTCCGCTCCGTCCGAGCCAGTGTGGCGCACCGCAGCCGGCAGCGGCTGCCCGCGACCGCCGGCGGTGCATACGCCTGTCACACATAAACCGCAAACGGTTGTTACAAGCAATACCGGTTTATTCCGGTTCTGACGAAGGACAGTATTTACATACAGGTATTAGCGAAGTTCGCCCACGACAGGACACAGTGGAAAAGTTTATGCCAAACGGCACACTGAAAATAGGGACATCATATAATTTACAATATTACTACCAAAACAAACCTATTTCAGAATAAAGGGCTATATTTTTATTATTATATTAGTGAAGTTAGTGTGCTGTTCCATCTTAGGAGCGATTAGTTCGACCTAAACTCGTTTTACGCTTTTAATGGAGTTTAGAGTTACAAATTGCATTTCACTAACATAAACTAAACGCAGTAATGCTCTAATTAAGCTTGAATTTCGAAAAGCCGATTTTTGGCGTTTAACTCTGTAAACGAGTTTTCAATATAACAGCTACATATGAGTGAGTTTTGACGTTGACAAACTGCATAATCTGACATCAGCGCTTAGATTGAAGGCGTAGTTTACGCTTTACGTCACTAAACTCCGTTTTAGTAAACGCGATCAAATTGTAGCTGGCGAAACGCTTAACGAAAACCAAGATTAGAATCGAATTATAAACTCGATTAAGCATAAGTAATTTTCTTAATTTGTTTTCGAATGCAAACGGTGAAATCGCGCCTTATTGCGTCACTAACCAAACCAATTCTACAATTATTTAATATTTTTACTTTTAGTTCAGAAGAAAATATGTTTTTCAATGGCAAATAGACACTTTGGGGATAAAAATAAAGCGATAAACTTTTTGGTATTTTTCGGAAGCAGTCACCAGAGCTTATTACTACCCCTTGCAACAAGGTACGTTATTCGATTGATCGTGTGCAATTGACCGGTGCCGCACCCCGCACCCCGCGCTCCTCAGGTGGCCGCTCCCCGTCCCCCGTTGCCCCAGGAGATGTGCTTGTCGACTTGCGTGCTGCGGCCTCTAAATGTTTTTGTAACAGATAGTGTCCACGCGCCTAGCACAACAAATAAATCTGCCTTCAAACAGCATCTCCACTATAGACTTGAAAACTAACTGATTTGTGATATTTATTATCAGATTTGAAGGGCAATTGTTTAGAGTGCAAATTTATTTGTTCTGCACTCGCCGTCTAGTCCAAGAAATAAAAAAAAAGGATGAAACGGGATAAAAAAATCAAAAAGAAATGCGTGAGCTAGTTAGATTCAAACAAATGTGTTCTGCGTCTCGTTAAAATATATGAGTAGAGACCGCAGAACGTTAAACTTGGCACAAAAACTCTTTACGAATATGTTCAGTGCACGGGTTACGGGTGTAACACAAATACAAAGCTTTTTTCGATCCTTTGCGAAGGGAAACTGCCAAAAATTGTTCGAAATTCGCGTAAGCCGTGTTCTTGTCTATGGGTGTGTCTGGACAGAGGTATTTTGTACGTATGGGTGTGCGTGTAAGCCTCGACAGGATGTTAATTGCCTCCAGACGGAGGATCAAATAGAGCACTTGTTTCAGGAATAGATTTTGCCAAACGGTAAACCATAGTCGCCTAATTCACTCCTTTTTTGCGTCAAAGGAAAGCCTTTCAAGTTGCAAGTAGCAGTAATAGTTTAAATGATACAACGATTTGTTATGCTTTCTGACACTAACTGTGCCCCGCGGTTTTATCCGCCCTGCACTTTTACTTAAACGAAATTATATTACCTGTTTAAATACTAACCAGTATCTGTCGGCGAGGGAAGTATCGTATCGTAGGCGACGTCTGACGATCTTCTTCTGGGTCTATCTAATATCGTAATATCCCCTTCGTTGTAATGTAATTTCAATTGCATTACTGGGTATAATAAAGTTTGATGACATACAAACAGTGCTGTCTGTATATAGGATATACGATTTAAAATAGATGCAATGACTTTGATTTATTATTTGCGTTTGCATGTGTTTCGATACGATGTAGTGGATTCAAGCGGACCGTGCGCTGCCCCAGCGTGGGCTGTGGGTTATGACACAAGAGCACGCGATGCCCCATATCGACCGTGGCTACATCGCCACACCAATCGGCGTGACTTCGCTACCGAGAAAGTTGGTTACGGGTCAATTACTCCTTCGCCTTGCTTTGACTAACTGTATAAGCAACTATAACGGCAACGTACGAACGAAATACGTGCACTGAAATGCGTTCTATGAAATTAAACAAGCAATTTGATTTGAATTCGTTGGACGTAAAATTTATCTGTTCTGACTTCTTGTTTCTACTGAGATGCGACCATCACAGAATGATTGACATCAATAGAAGACAGACGTGTGCTGAACTGTCATAGCCATGGCCACAGTACACACGCTGCAAGTTTAGTGAGTTGCTGTAACAATAATTAGCAAAAACGTATAAACGGGAAAACGTAAAGTTATTTTATAATGATACCCTCCTCCTTTGTGAAATGTGGAAGCATAACAAACAAACTTACATTCACATTTATAATTTTAGTATGGACAGGGATTCATGAATTAAGGCAACCTAGATATGTTTTCTAACAGTACATAACAATCAGCGAGTTGTAATTGTTATGTATTCGTTGAAAATTGTTATATTATAAAGTACATATATTGTTATATTATAAATAGCAATGTCAACATCAGTCGTAAGAGTGTTATTAATCTGGCAGGCGTTTTGTTTTATAAATTATTAATGTTGTATTTATGACACACTTCGGAGGAAAGTGGGAAATTAATTAATACGTTAGCAATAAAGCTAGGCATTACTTTCGTCGCAGTTGTAGGGGAGCAATAAATTCGTAGTAAAACTTAAGATGTTTCGACACGTAAGAACGGCTTCGGTATTAACGGCTGGTACAGCGCGCTTGCAAAATCTTTCAGTTTATCTAAAAATCTATTGCTTGTATTGATGATGCACTATATTAGTTACGTTAAACTTCTTTCTTGAGAGGATGTAATTTACATTGGGTCGCGCTGACTGTGTGTGGAGTGTGCATTCTGTGAAGATCTAGTTATCGTTTAATTAATTACATTTAAAATGAATGCATTCTCCTGGAAACCAACATGGACCCGAACAAACATTAGCTTGCAATATCCAATCGCCGCAAAATCCAATTATGTTGTTTAATTTCTTTGGAAGAGTTTCGAATATAATATCAATTTAATTATTACAAAATAAAACACTTGCTTAGGTCAACGTGTCGTAGCTTCGTGTCATCTGAAAGGAAAGTGGATAGTCTTGGAATCTTTGCGTTTTATTTTTTGAAAGCAAACTCAAACAGCAACTTTGACGAGGTCTAATTCTCACAACGACCGCCTAAGAGCTCTGTCCGTTTTAGTGTTGTGTAACTTATACATGAGGCACTTCAAATGTCCCATACAAAGGAATGAATTGTCCCATCACCTCAAACACTTGTACCACTTCAAACGTATTGAGGTAATTACGTAGAGTGACTTGTAGCTCACTCGCACACACTCCATCAAGAAAGAGTAAGTGAACGAGCGAACGCGTCCGAGTATTTTGAGGTGTTTTGTCCTGCTCACACTTCTCGTGCTTGACAACAAGGCGATTGATGTGAATTTGTGACATTTTTAAAGTGTAAATTTTCGAGGTTCATAGGTTAGGCGGTTGAATTATATTTCATTTGTTTGAATTATATATCTAATGTTGTTGTTTTTATTTTGTTGTGTCCTATTTTGGCCATTGTACTTTATCTGTAGTTATTAAATTGGTAATTTTTATGAATACTAAGCAAACAATAATACCTATGGCGTTTAATTTTCACAATTTCATGTTATTTTACTGAAGTACCAACACTTTAAAGTGTTTCACAGTCAAGTCTTCTTTTAATCTTTGTACAAAAATCATGTAACTTTTCCTCATTTTGTCTGCGCCTTTTATTTGAGGACCACCTCAAGTGAGGTGGTACATTGTCCCATTTCATTTGGCAAAATGAGTACCTCATACAAACTCGTCATTTTGGTTTGTCCTACACGCCACTAGTCGGTTTTATAATGAAGTTGAAAACGCGCCGGGCGGTCGATGGGCGCGGGGCAAGACGCAAAGGGGGAAATAATTTAGGCGCCGCTATTAGGGTTGACTTGTATATACGAAATTACGTTTTCAAAAAACGTACTAGAATTACTTGATATAAATATTACTGAGGAAATAAAAAAAATAACGCTAGCTACGTGGCAACCTTACAGTCACAAAAACATCCTAACTAATATTATAAATGAGATTGTTTGTTTGTTACGATTTAAGTCCTTAACCACTCGAAATGAAATTAAGCGCACACATTGTTAGGAATACAAAAAATGACATGATGTACTTACCTTTTATCCCAAAAATAAAACTGTTTCCGAAGTACATAACACCTTTATTAAAAACTAGTAACCCGCCCCGGCTTCGTCCGGGTACCACTAATTATGTTGATCCGATCTCTTCCAAACAGGAATGTGCCAATCTGGACAATCTCTGTAAATTTCATCGAAATCGGTCCAGCTGTTTCCGAGTCTATAGGGAACATACATACATACTTCGCTTTTTATATACAATTATTTTTCTTCATAAAAAGTATCCTATGTTACTTCTAGTACATCCAAGAATATGTGTACAAGGTTTCATGATGATCGGTTGCGTAGTTTTCGCGTGAAAGCGTAACAAACAAACACATTACATTTACATTTATAATATTAGTATATGAGATGGGAATGCGTGCGCGCCGCCGCGTACTATAAAAATGAACCCTCAGTGACCCGAAAATCAAATGTATTACCAAAACAATGATCATTTGTATTATAGTACATACAATATAGTACATACATACAATATAGTACACACAACTTCCTTTTGTTTCTTTACAATTCCTTATTCACTCGAATGAATGTTTACCCGTACATTAGTTTTATCTCATTTTCATGTTAAACATATGGATTTTATGTTAAGTAAATCGCAATCGCAAACAACAAATAAATGAACCTGATTATATATGTCTCATGTATGTATGTAGTCAGTATGTTTTTTTTATTATTTTAGTCAAAATAAGTAATTCGGCTCGAGTCGCCGGAATTCGATTAAATCGAATGTGAGACGAATTTCAACCCATCCCTATTTTACTTTTGCTAGAAACCTAATTAACAAGATTTATTGACTTCTAAAAAATATTGTTTAAGCGACCTTTAACCTTCGCGTGGGTCCGTGCGACCTCCACGCGATCACGGCTCACGTTCACACCGGAAATTACAAATATGCGTGACCGGAAATTTTACTGAATTGTAGTTATGTGTATAGTTTTGGCGTATTGGACAATATGGCCGCCTAAAGCGTGGACAGAGAATACGTACCTTTTTCCATAGAACGACGTTTTACTTTATTCAGATTTAAAATGGTTACTTTAAGAGTTTTAAAATATTTTGTTGCTTCCCTAACTTTTAATTATAAAATTCGCGTGACAACCCTAAAGGAAGTTTATATACAAACATTAAACCGAAATCAGTTTAGTAAAGTTATGAATTTGAAATTAAACTGTCAGCACAATTATACTCGCCAAGTTATTAAAAGTTATAATTGTAAAGGCCAACCATATCGTGTTATGCCGGCAAACGTTGGATACACAAGCGGCGACGCTTCTGATATTACGCCAGTTCACACAACGAAAACTCCCCAACAACTTGTAAGTCTGTACATTTCATATATACAAATATATGCACTGGACAAACAAACTGACCGCTTGACTGTAAAGGGGCATCGCATCCGCCTCAAAATGCTAGAAAGCTCCGCTCTTTTGACCCTCGTGGTTTCAAAGTGACGGATTGAGGATAAACCGTAGCCACTAAATGAAGGCAGTACAAGGGCACGCGCATCGTTCGGCGCCCTGCTCGGGAAAACGTGAGGAAAGGATGGTCTAAGCAACTGACGTCGCTCAAAGAAGAGTTGCAGGCACTTTCACAAATTCAGCCCCGCGCGGCAACCCTGCGCGGCCCTGCGCGCCTCGCCGCTGCGAATTCGAGGTACAGATGATTTTATTCGACAACATCGGTTATCGCAATGAATTAACGCTTATTCATAGAACAATAGGCTGTCTGAGAATAAACGGGCCCAACCCTTTCCGCGCAATGTTCGCGAGGGCGCCGTTTGCTGCGAGACTCGCTCTGTAAAATATAATAAAAGATTGTATCTAGGTGTAATTACATGGCATTCAGCGGTTGTTTCGGCCGAGTTATTGTTACGAGACGTAAATATAATAAATATTTTACTTGCATTTTCAAATTTGAGAAATCGAATCGAATCTTTTCCAAAAAGTATTGATGGGCAGGCAGACAGAGATGTAGAGGTTGTTTAACTGCAACAGTTTATGCTCGACTGACGGAGGTATTATGTATGCGGATATGTATATATTATATATTTATGTATGAGGGCGTGTATTTATGTATGTATCTATCCGTTCCATTGTGTACTACAACTTAAGTAGCTTCCGTATTCTTCTCCTGAGTGTGAAAGGGTGTAATAATGTTGCAGTAGGTCACGTATTCCGCTTTTTTAAAGTGTTACTATTACTAGTGAACTATCTAATTTGCCTAACACATTTTTAATAGGATAAATAGCACACGGGGACGGTGTCACAGAAGGGGCTTCCATTAACCTTACCTCTGGCCGCTTCATTTACGGGGGGGGGGGGAGGCGATTGTCCGGTCGAAGTAGCCCACTCGTGAATCATCCCACACAATGAACTTTCAAATTAGATGTTTGAATTTACTGCGAACCATTGAATTATAGTAATCAATAGTTTGCCGACCTACCGCAAGCGGCTTTTCGTAAAAAAAACACTTTATTATAACACGCACGGTACACCCTCGCACGCACTGGAGGGCACACAAAGACAGGCGCGGGCGCCGCGAGGGGCGCCGCGCGGCTTGCGGGGCCGCCGGCCCTCACTCACGCAAACTGCAAGCGCTAAATATCGATTCGTCCAAAATGCGTGCCATAGGGCTCACCATACACGACCTGTTATTGTAATAACGTATTATGATATTTATTTTGTTGGCTTAATTTCAATGAAATAACTTGATTTGCGTAGAGATTACTTTGATTTGTTAGGGTTAAACGAAAGTTCATCTGAAATGTAAGTCTCACAATTATTGGAATATAATTCTTTGTGTACAGTGCTCACAACAACAATATCTGTTGCAAGAATGGACCGGCTAGACCGCAGAAATACCACGACCTTACAGAGGACATGCGTGAAGTAGATACTGCGTGTCGTCTGATAAGTGAAGTAGGACTCTGGCCCTAATTCCAATCCTTTAAAATAAAAAAAGGATAGGAAGGTGACGAGGATAGGACGGGAGAGGGGATTGACAGGGCAAGGAAATATACTTTTTCTCTTTGCCCCTTCCTCCGTCCACTAAAAGTAGGTAGCGCATCTACTACTACTAACATCAGGTGCCACTTTCATCCATAAAAACATGTACGTAATATATGCCTATGTCCAACGTTCACACAACAAGTCAAAATCTATTAAAGACAGGTTATATGACAACACAATGTTTACTTACAGAAGGTGAGTGAGTGGCGCGCCTTATGCCGCTCCTGCCCCCATGGCCGAGCGGCCCTTTACGGTCCTCCCTGCCCTAACGGCGTGCCCTCTAATTCGCATGATAAATTCCAAATACATAATGAGATGTCCTGCGACTGCTTCCTTGGCACGAGCTCTAACTTGCTCGTTATACTTGCAATGCAGTGTATTAGACGATTGTTTCTTGTGGCTCATAACTACGTACTAATTACCTTGAAAACTCGAACTCAGTGGCCGGCTGTAAGACCCAGTGAATGGCTTATGGTTACTGCCGGCTACTGAGTCTGTTTACGAAGAACAAGACAATGTGTTCTTCGAGCAAGCGGATCACCTGATGTTAGGTGACCACTACCCATAGACATCCGCCACAAGCAAACGAGTTGCAGATGTGGTGCTTACGTTTAATGGAGGAGGACCAGAGGAGGAGATAAACAGGAAAAAGGATGTTACCTTTTCTTATCTTTTCCGCTAATACTTCTCCCCTTTCCACCCAATCCTTATAAGAATAGGCGATACGCGGTTCAGTTTGTAAACGGTCTGCAAAAGGTTTAATTTGTTACGTTCTTGCCATTAGAGTGACTTAGTAATTTGCAACTTAATAACTTTGGCATAAAGTATAGCTTGGTTACAATACTTTAAACTATTTTTTTTAAATGTATTTAACCTAAAGTCATGCGATGCTAGGGCGATCAACTCGATACCGCCAGACAGAAGAAAACCGCACCGGTCTATCCGGCACAGCGTTGTGAACGTATCGTATTGAATTTATGGACTTAACGCAAATTCCGCTACTTGATTATTACATTGCAAACATGCCGAGGCGTGCTTTATATCGTCACGTAATCTCTCACTTACATGTAACGCCTTGTAGATTAAAATGAAAAATAGCAAGAATAAGCAAGTTTGTATCGGGTAACACCGTGTCTGTGTTATGCCTAACGAGGCGCCGCGAGTTTTTGCCGCGCCGTGCCGCGTGTGGGCGACGCGCGCCGCCCTTATTCGTTTCCTTACAAAAACGACTGACATTCCGCCTAATTGAAACTTGTTTGCGCAAAAAAAAATGCGCATCCTTCATTATCGCTGGCATTTACTTGCTCTACTGTTGGCAGAGAATTCGATATGAGGGAGCCAACGCTAACATGTTCCAAGAATTTATTGCTCTATCTATCTTCTTGGAGAGAACATCTATACTATAATATGTACAAAGCAAAGTTGCCTATCGTGCCCGCTATTTATCCGCTAACACCTTCTAAACCTGGCAACGGATTTTCATCGTCAGGTAAATAATTACCGCCGACACTAGTGCACAGTAGTAGACATGTGAAGCCGGGGCAAAACACTAGTTTTGCCCCGGCTTCGCATGGATTGCACTATGTTAATCCGATCCATTCATTCCATCCATTTACTAAACTTCACAGGATCACCCAGATTATGTTTTGCTGAAAATTTAATCGTTTCGGAGTCTATATTCATTCGCCATTTTCTATGATAGATAGATAGATTCATATGTACAACACATCTATACTGATAAATAAAATTGAAGTGTCTGTATCTAATATCAAAATAACATTGCCATACTCAATGCACATGATGTATAAACGGTACTTATATCGAAAATACAATTTCTAAAATGTTTGTCTGTCTGTCTGTCTGTTTATTCCGGGTAATCTCCGAAACGGCTGAACCGATTCGGATGGAACTTTTACTGGAAGAAAGCTAATATTGTCGGGATTCAAATAGTCTAATTTAATTTTAGCAAAATATTCAGGGTTCCACGCAAAAAGTGAAAAACCCTC
The DNA here is from genome assembly GCA_029849275.1 of Papilio elwesi. Classification (NCBI taxonomy): domain Eukaryota; kingdom Metazoa; phylum Arthropoda; class Insecta; order Lepidoptera; family Papilionidae; genus Papilio; species Papilio elwesi. The sequence goes on from CM056697.1 coordinate 11,698,394, forward strand.
GAAATTGTTTCCTCGAATTTATTTCCACGCGGACGAAGTCGCAGGAAACAGCTAGTTCTAATTGAAATTCAAAATGCATTTCCGAAATACCATATTTCGGAACGTCCAAAAAGCCGCAAAAATCATAGCAAACCTAAAGATGATGCAAGAATTGTAGATGTCCAATGCGACATCAAACTCTTTGGTGGCATATCTTCTACGGTTGAGTCTCTCGTGTCGGAGCCGGTCGCTCTAGTCTTAATATAATACAAAGTCGCCACGTCTGTCTGTCGATTTTGATACAGTTTACTCAAGGCAAAGGTCACGCCAACTACACACCAGCACATAAGATTTTAAATTTATTAGTTAAAATAAACATTTTTATGCTATCGCCCAGGAACCGTACATTTTTCTGGAATAAAGATAGTGATAATAGTAGCCTATATGCTACTCCAGACAGTAATCTATCTCTGTTGCAAATTTCATCCAGATCCGTTCAGCCGTTTTGGTGTGAAGGTGTAACAAACATCCATTCAACCAAACTGTCGCATTTCAAATATTAGTAAAATACATTTAATTACATTACATTGTTATACTCGGCGCCTGCACCTTTCCAAACAACTGAAGCCAGAATAGACGGCACATTACATACATACGCCAGGCCACTGTTCATACTGAGATACGTTTATCAATATTTCACCAAAAATCCTTGTTATTTTTCTTACTTAATATCCAAGGTATTTTGATTTTGTTATAAAAGCGACGAATGATTCGGCAACGCGGGTAATTAGAATCGCGCCTAATCAGCGAGAAGCCTTCAAATATTTTATCAAAATATTGGAAACTAGCTGTACAGGAAAACAGTCCGTAAGACGATGAGCATGGGGTTCATATTCCCGCGCAGTAGGAATGATATCGGATAGGCCGCTTCCGCTCCAGTTGTACGCCTCGCGTTTGATCACATCTTGTGAGGTTTCCATTACTTTCCTTCGTGCTCATCAATTTACGAAATTTGACTTCACCTGTACAACACGAACAAACAGACCGCGCCACGTGTTGCATATTATATATTTATCAAGTTCAAAATCAAAATTATCCTCTGAGTAACCTACTTCCCTTTCGTTTACCACTAATCAATTTGCAAATAGCGACATCTCGTATCGTTATCGTACAGTTGTTTCTAATTATGTAGCGGCCCTAATAGATGTCGCTAGTGTTAACTAGAAACAAGGGATACGAAAAGAAATTTATGAATCCTGGCGAATTTAATCAGGATAATCGGATTTTTTGGCATGCCATGGCAAAAGTAACCCCCCCCCCTCTGTACGGTAACGGCCCGGGTTAAGCTTTCGCTAAACTTTTCTCAATTAATCTTTTGCTGGTTATTTGTATTCACGGAAAAAAATTAAATAAACTTATGGATACTTAAAAATATCTACAAGGAAAATATAACAGCGGTAAATTTCAAACACGGCGGCAGTTCAACTTTATGATCATTAGCCACCAAGCAATGCGTGAAGCAAGACCGTTGCATTGAGCCTCGTACCCTTGTCATCGTTTCTTCACCTCCCTTTCCTTATCCAACCCCCACGCCCCCACCCTCCACTTCTATGTAACATATAAATGACAACATCTTTTCCGTCCGCTCGAGTAAACAATCGTTAAACACAAATGTCGGCAGACGTCTGTCCCCGCCGCAGAGCAGCCGCAGCGGAGACGCAGCGGGGCTTCATGCGGAGAATATTCATGGCACATTTCACACCACACAGTTTTCACTTATAGTTGACATTTGCTGAACAAAAAAGAACTTGTTCATCTGATATCAAGAGTTATGCGGCACTACCTGCAATGTCTTAGGTATATATGTAGGTAGGTATTCACGTCAGAATCTTGTCGTTGTTTAAATAAACTGACATTGGACAAGCCTAAGCTGAACCCATTCCAATAATATTGATCACATACATCCGAGGTCATTTATATTGGACTAGTGACCCGCCCCGGCTTCGCGCGGGTACCACTAATTATGTTGATCCGATCGCTACCAAACACATGAATGTGCAAATCTGGACAATCCCTGTAAATATCAACGTTTCGGAGTCTATAGGTCTATAGGACAAAAACTTCGCTTTTTATATACAATTTTTTTTTTCATTAAACGTATCCCATGTTACTTCTTATACCTCCAAGAACATGTGTACAAAGTTTCATGATGATCTGTTGAGTAGTTTTCGCGTGTAAGCGTAACAAACAAACTTACATTCACATTTATTATATTAGTAGGGGTGGAAATGTCTTGCACACAATAAATCAGCCTATTCTAGTGACAAGCCAGCAAGCTGTCGTCCTATCATTATGATGTAACTAAAATATCGGAAACAGAGAAAAAATTGAGCACTTCCTCGATAAAAACAATTCCATAATGGCTGCACGATTCCTAGAGTCATCAAAAAACCGCGACTAATTGCGTCGGCGACAATAATTTATTACGTTAATAACCACCTCGGAGTGTTCGCCTCGAGCTATACGAGGCCTCGGCAACCAACACACAATTTTAACCTTTCATTCCGGCTATGTACTTAGCGCTTTGTCAATATCTCAAGGTCATGGTAAGTAAGTCTGGCGGCGCCAGGAAGACACAATCTCTCTGTATCGCTTTTAATAAATTAATTTCTAATCTCAGAAGGCAGACCAGCAGTAGAGCTCGCAGCAACATCTGTTGCACTGCAGGGCCGGCTCGACCGGTGCAATACCACGACCTAACAGAAGACTGGCTTGAAGTAGACTATTCTGCGTTTCGTCTGGTGAATGAGGTGCCGGAGGCCTAATACTAGTTCTCTCCCCCTTCCCACCCTTTTCTTATAAGGAAAGGATGCGACGGGGAGGAGAACTTGACGGCGGAGGGGATGTATAGGGATTGGAAATAACCATTTTCTGTTTGTCGGCTCCTCTGTCCATTAAAGGCGGGCAACGCTTTGTTATTATTTTTTATTGAATCGTGTTTTTTACAAATATCCTAATCACAGTTTTTCTCACAAAAGAAGATACTTGAAACAAACAATCGGACTGGAGACATCTGGACTCGAGCCGCGCGTTTTCATTGCCTGAAAACACGCGAACTAAATTTCATGAAATGGAGCCGTTTTGAGATATATCCCTTGTGATCTTCAATTGTCGGACGAGGCCGGGCCTGTACCGGGATCGATCCGTGCCGGTGTTATAACACTAATGAGGTCACCAACAACTACCTCACTTTACATTTATCTATTTGTAGTCATACTTATTTACTTTACTATATTTTAAAAATCTTAGGATTTTGCCAATGTGCTTAGTCAATGACTCGTTTTATTAATTTTTCCCACGAATAACTAGGTAAAACTAACTAAAATAGATTAAATTCTCGGATTGTTTTAATTTTATAGTAAACGTTGGACATAATCTTACAATATAAATAGCGCTTAAAAAGTTTTAGTCACGCCGTGACTTTAGACCCGTCGACCTGCGCACATACATGAGATACAATTTCATAACAAATTTATTTTCATGAATATGTACCTACTTAATATTATAAATGTGAATGTAAGTTTGTTTGTTACGCTTTCACGCGAAAACTACTCAACCGATCATCACGAAACTTTGCGCACATATTCTTGGAGGTATTAGAAGTAACATAGAATACTTTTTATGAGAAAAAATAGTGCATAAAAAGCGAAGTATGTATGTTCCCTATAGACCTATAGACTCCGAAACGGCTGGACCGATTTCGATGAAATTTACAGGAATTGTCCAGATTGGCACAGCGGGTGTTCCTGTGTTTGGTAGCGATCGGATCAACATAATTAGTGGTATCCGGGTGAAGCCGGGGCGGGTCACTAGTAATAAATAAATGTACATTTAAATGTTAAAGTTATTCTGAATAAAATTAATGGTATTTTATTTTATAAACGTAACAAACAAATTGGTTTTGAACAATTTAAAGTACAGTTTTCATAAATCTGTATTGATAAGTTTGTTATTGTGAACCAGCCGACAAAATAAACGTATTCCTTCCGAAAGTAAAAATGTTTGTATTGACACTAATCCCTCGACCTATGAAGAACAGATAAAAGTAATTTATTAAATTATAAATCGCATTGCAGTGAACTACTTACGTAAGTTTCCAAATGCCGGCCTCCACTAAATCTTCGCTAAACAAATCCAATTAAAACAAAAAAAAACGCCACTAAGTAATAGAAAACAAATAAAAAACTAACGCACAGACTTGAACTATTAAAATATAATTAACAATGAATAAAAACCAGGCACAGTAGTTGAAATTCTAAATGTTAAGTTATTGCACAGTGTGGAAAGATCGCGTTTGGTTGTACTAACGATTGGTACAAACGTACGCCCTCGCCCTCGCGAGCCGGACACCGACTGAGCGTCGAGCCGGCGGGGAGGGATGATCTGGGGCGGGCGGCGCGCGGGCGGCAGGCCGGCGGAACAGCAAAGCAGAAAAACTTGGGGCTGGGGCGGCGCGCCATCTTCCATACCGGCCTCGTCACCTAAGTGTTAGAGCATTTCAAATATAACATAATTATCTTTATGCATGACTTCACGTTGTAGGAACACCTGAACTGAATCGACTTTTAGGTGTTCGCCATTCCTTCAATCCTCGTTAATATTTAAGTTGTACAGATCTACGATGTACGATTCCTTATAGAATTTCTCCTGCGGTCAATTAGACCGCTTAATAGACACATGAGGAGACAGACTACATAAGATATTTATTTCTCGTATTCATCCCCTCTTCCATTCAACTCCTTTTCACTTCCCAGTCCATCCTTATTAGGAAAATATTAAAGGGAAAGAGGACTGACATTGGGACTTCAGACGAGACGCAGAAGCATACTCAAGCCTGTCTCCTGTGACGTATTTCACCGGCCGAGCTGGCACATTGCGCGCACTCTACTGCTTAAAATAATCGAAAAATATACTGAACAATTAAAATTTGTAAAGTAATAGAAACTTTAGCAGTAAAAATAGTGTAGAATCGTAGGGTATGTTTTAAGTGTGTGATATTAATAAACGATACGGCCCTGCGGCACACTGGCCTTCGCGGGAGCTAAAAGATACAACACTGGCAAGACCTGTGTGAACAAGATGTCGTAATCGATTAATGATACTATCACAACTAATAGTTCGGTCGAAATACATAGACGTTTGATTTGCATAGAGTTGAAAATAGGTACAGATCTTGGGCGCATAGGTCGCTGGTTCAGATCCGGCTCGAAGGACCAAATTGTTAAATAGATTTCTTTATTTGATATAAATTACATTATTTTAAGTTCAACGAACTAATAAGTGCGCGTGTACACCAGCGGCCCGTTACGAAGTGTTGTCTTCGTCTCCCGCAACTCCGTCCCCGCAGCCCGCTGAGTCGCCCGCGATCGGGACGTGATAGGCGCGAACAACATTACAATTTAAAAAAATTTTTTTTCAAGAACATATAAATTATATTTTTGCTGAGCTATATCTATATGCTGAATTGATCGTAAGCCTCAAGTGTTCGTTATAAAGTATTGAAGTACAAGTTAAAGTTGCAGTTATTTATTATAATTAGCGGGTGGAGCATCTAACTGCTACGGCGCTGGTCCTATGTTCGATCCCAGTCAATAACTAACTTTGGGTCCCAACTTGAAATGGTTACGTTGCTGTCGATGTCACCTTGTGATGGTCATTGGATGACCGCAACCAATAATAATTATATGAATGTGACGGTGACATAGTTTCAACCCCCGATGTGTAACGATAGGCATATTTTGTAAATCTATAAAACAGCGTCACATACATGTAAAAGGCCCTTATGAAATAAACATCGCGCGTAAAACCTTTTTATTCGCAAACATTTAGAAACAAAGCGCAAATAAAGTAAGGGTGCATGCATTCTTGAATATTAATTACATTGCAATGGCTGCGCTAAACGCGCCCTGAGCCGGCGCGTTGCGCAGAGGGTTGCGCCGCGCATCACTCGCGATTCTATATCGATAAAATACTATGTTATTTTATTGATCCATACAAATTGTATCGATTTATCGAGTCAGAGATCAGTTCGTGCACTTCGGTAACCAATACTTTTGGGAAGAACAAAAACAATAAAACAAAATACAAATGTCGAACGACTTAAAACAATATCGATGAGAGGCGTCACTTAGCCAATCCCGCGCTAGCTACCTATAAATTAAATTGCATCAAATTGTATCGATTGTTGGTCACAATGCTGGGTTCAAGCGTTATTCAACGTTCGTTTTTATTTACATTACCAGTAAATGCATTTATAATAACGAAATAAAGCTTATTTAATCGCCACAAAAACAAATTTTACGTACGTTCCGTACGTACTTAGTCGCACGTACCTTGTTCTTGTGGACCTTTGATAAAATGTTGCGATTGGATTTTTGTGATGAATTAGAAAAAATGTGATTCTATGTATGCCGTGAATTAACATAATTAAATTAAATAATCATGTCAAAAAAGATGACTAAATTCTATTCAAAATAATTTAAATAAAAACAAAAAGAAAGTTACATAAAAGAGATAGAAAATAAAACAAAACACAAACAAATTTAAAGTAAAAGGCAGAGGCTCAGCTGATGGTGCTTCCAGTTTGTCTCTAGATGCCGCTGATTTGCAGCCTCTCCGTTCTTACTGTGACGAGTTCGAGATAATTTGCTAAGATATAAATAATAAATAAAACATTCAGCCAGCCAACACCGGGTCATACATTCGGCGTGACGTGGCTTCGCCTCGCGCAGTAGACCGACTTCTCCCCGGCCGGCGGCTCAACTCGAAGGAATTACATATAACATCATATAATTTGTGCTACTTTAATTCAGTTAATGCGCGTACCTCGCCGGGTACTTCTAGTATGGTTATTAGTTCCCATCATGTGTCTTTGACAGCGCTGCCAACACTGTAATTTTTTATTGTTGCGTCTAATTTTCGTCAATCTCTAAATATTTATCTCTCATATATCCAAAACAGTGTCCTGTTTTATACCATTACTCTCTATACATCTGAGGATCAGTATCAGTAGGACATTAAGTGGGCATAAGTGTCACAAGCCCGCGATACTCTCCTTCAGGAAAAAGGGATATCTTTTGCAAACAGTTCACTTAGGTAGTACGAAAACTTATTGGCTGCAGTACAACATTTGTGAATATTTCATTTGCCTAGGACGGTAACAATATAAGTTGATTAAAATCCCGAGCCCGAGTATGTGTCGGTAGGCGGCTGATAATTTATTCACAAGTGCAGGAGTCGGGGAGTGCCGGGGGTGAGGGAGGGGGCACCCTTAACTATACCCACATAGTCAGTAGCCACTATCGTGTTAGCGAACCCCTCGGCCATTCACGCATACACTTCCCTAATCTATACTTAACATACATTTAGTATTTGGTAAGGATTGGGAATTTGGGTCTATATTGTAAACGGTATTTTATTAAATTAGCAAGAATTGTCAAAATACTATTATATACATATTTAAAAAGTAAATATAAATATATTTGAATGAATCATTGTGGTACAACTACACGTAGTCTGTATATATATATATATATAACATACTAGTGATCCGCCCCGGCTTTGACCGGTTACCACTAATTATGTTGATCCGATTGCTACCAAACACAGGAACACCCGCTATGCCAATCTGGACAATCCCTGTAAATTTCATCGAAATCGGTGCAGCCGTTTCAGAGTCTATAGGGAACATACATACTTCGCTTTTTATATATTATTTTTTCATAAAAAACCTATGTTACCTCTAATACCTCCAAGAATATGTGTTCAAAGTTTCATGATGATCGGTTCAGTAGTTTTCGCGTGAAAGCGTAACAAACAAACTTACATTCACATTTATAATATTATAGATAGATAGAGAGATAGATAGATTAGATACATACATACAAACAGGCGGTAACTTTCACCATAGGATTTCACTAACCTAAAGTCGTGTCGCTATACAAATTTTCGCTCTAAACAACTGGGATGACAATATATTTTATGTGAATTTTTTCGGCAGTGTGCATTACGACTCTTCTATTTCCGACGAAAAAGACGTCATAACATATTTCCATTGAGTCACGAGTTCAATCAGACGATAGGTATCGTTCAAACAACAAATTAGCGCTGATTTCTTGATATATTTTTAGGATCCAGCTAAAAAAACTATTATGACCTAAGTCATTAAATGAGATCTGCAGTCACCCAATCTAATTATTTCCTAGCCAGTATTGGTCCAGTAGAGCGAAGGTTAGTTTAAGCTCCCTAGGTAGCAAGAGGCGCCAAAACGCCAAATGCATAATACAATTTCGAGTCAAAAATATAGTTGTCGAAATATAAATTCTTTCAGATTTAAGGTGTTGATTTCTAAAATAAAAATATTGTTTAAAAATATATTTGAAGATTATTGCTTATTTCACATGAACTAACTGTAATAAAAATATTTACTACACTCTGACATTTTTGAATAAGCCATATTGATCGCATCGAACGTGCGGGACGATTCATGCTATTGCTATTTTTGCTCTATAATTAATCGCAAGTGAAATTATAATCTTTATATTAAAGAAAGCAGTTTTTAATTTTGGTTGTTGTGGTTATATATGCGATAAATGATAATTAAAAAAATATCCTATATCTTAATGTCTGGAGCCAAAGCGTACAACGGAATGTTTTTTATAACATCTGTGTTTGTGGTGCAAAAACTTCGTTTTGAGTTTTTAAGTTTTCCTATCATTAGCCGCTGTATTTGCTATTTGGTTTTTACAATAGTTGTTCAATTTCGTAACTATTAAAATGCACCACATGTCATTTATTTAATGTAACGATTTGCTTAAAAACTATTTGATTATATTACAGTAGTAAGTTTCCAGTTTTTTTGTAACTTGATTCCTAACATCACAGGTGCTGCTCCGTAACTGTAACCAACTTATTCATTGAACAGTGCTCAGTTTTTTTTATTTTATCGGATGATCATTGTCTGAATAAAAACTGCTTTACAATTTTTCTGTTGTTTTCGAAGGCTGCCACATTGATTTTTTATTTCAGGTTATTATCGCTATCGACCTGTCAAGGAGACATTTTTCATCAAACTGTTTCCAGAAATTTGCAAAATAGGAGACGGAAACCCTTTTAAGTTTTCCAATTTTATATCGAATCTGCCACCAATTGTAAGTAATTCTTGTTTTTCAAGTTATTACCTAATCTTTAAGTGAATGTATCAAGAAAGCGATTATTACAAGGATATACATAAATGTAGGTTTCTTAAAACGCGATTGTTATTAATCACCATTGCCTACCCACGTACCACTACCAATAATACAAGGCTCTGAGTTAATCCTTTTATCTTAAACTCGCCTTTCACACGTAAGAAGTTTTTATTTACTCTGTTATTTGTAGGAATATGAGAGCTATCTGCTCATTTTACTATGATTATTATATTTCATATGTCAACAAGGACATGTGCATTTGTTTTTATGAATATCAAAGAATAAGTCTGCATTACAAAGCTGTACTGTAAGAAAAGTGAAGCTTTGTACTGTGTATGTAGTCAACGGAGCATGTTTTGTCATCAATGTTCAAATGTTGTTTAAGTATTCCTACACATAACAATATATTAGTAAAATTATTTAATTAGTGGTAAAGTGCAGTAAAAACCTACACAAGATAGTATTAATATTAAATAACAGTGTTAGAGCTCAGTATACTGTATTTCTTCAGTTAGTGATATGAGTACACTTCTTAGTTTTTATAGAATTTTTTTGGTCTAACTATTCAAAGGTTCAATTCCATGACTACAAATGTTTGACCAAGTCAAAGGCTTATCTTAGCCAGCCCAATTTACGAAAGAAACCTAACCACCCCTTAAAGCAGTTGAGACATCACCTATACGACATATGTAGCTGATCAGTGTTTTAGTATTTGATACAATGCTTGCCCACACTCCATGTACAGTCAGCATTTAGAGATGATGAGCAAATAAGTGTACCGCTACTAAGTGTATTCAGTCCTTAGCACAATTTATAAATGGCAAAGCTTTTTACTTCTGCATTTTCTAAGATTTGTATGTAACAAAAAGTAAAGTATTTATGAAACATATTTGCAGGGTGGTGGAGAAATGCCTCGCTGCAGCAAGCGCACGCGCAGCAGCGCTCCCGCCAGCGACGTGCTGCCCGGAGCCACCACCATTGAGGAACACCACCACCACAAACGATCAAGAAATAGTAGGTATGTATCTATCACACATTCGGTGCTTATATGCTTAACATTTTCTCTTAACACTAGGCCAAAATTAAATACGTTTTAAAAGTTCTTGCTTTAAAATGTTTGTGATAGTGTAATTATAAACAAAGCATAGTTGAAGAAATAATACATTTCAACAGAGGTAGAGCCTGAGATAGTATGAATGGGCTGGCTTGACTGGTGAAATACCACAACCTCACAGAAGACAGGCGTGAATTAGAGTATTCTGCATTTCGTCTGACGAGTGAGATACTGGAGGCCTAATTCTATTTCTCTCCCCTTTCCCACCCTTTTCTTATAAGGAAAGGATGGGAAATGTTAATTTTTTTTTCATGCTGTTTATTTTCTTTATTTCAGTTCAAGAAGACATTCCAAAGCAGAAGATACCACTTTTAGTGTAAAGAAATGTTTAACTTGGTTCAAAGAATACACAACGGCAACGGAGCCCGATGTACTAGGTAGATACAAAAAGTAAATAATATGTCTTCAATCTAAAAGCCTAGCTTGCTTAAGTATGGTGTGTGGTCTTGGCCAACGATTTATTAAGCAATCACCTATACAGTATGGATGACCCCACATCAATGGGAACAGGGGACATCCTCAAGATAAAAAGTTGATGTTTAAACTAGGTTATGATGTACAGTCCTCTGCATATGTGTTGACGAGCATTCCGCTGCACTTTCAAACTGTACGATACATTGCTCCGTGAGGTACAACAAGATACCAAGTCAAACCTGAGCCACTAATATTGTATCAAATCTATTTGTGATAAAATTTTGATAATGTAACTAATTTTAAATTGAGCAGGACTTCGGCTTTGAATGTGATCATTCTAAAATGTTTTAACTGGCTGTTTAAATATTCCGTCTTATGTAGTTGCTGTGGCATCTAGAAGCCAACAGCGGTAGAGTCCACAACAACATCTGTTGCACTGCAGGGCCGGCTCGACCGGTGAGATACCACGACCTCACAGACAACAGGCTTCAAGTAGAATATTCTGCGTTTCGTCTAATGAGTGAGTGATTTGAGTCCTCTTCCCCTTCCCATCTTTTCCCAATAAGGATAGGATGGGAACAGAAAAGGATTGGACGGGGAGGGGGTTAAAAAGAATTATCCTTTTACCTGTCTATGCCCTCCTCTATCCATCGAAGGTAGGCAACGCATCTGCAACATAGTTGCTTGTTGCGGATGTCTATGGGTAGCGCTCACTTGAAATCAGGTGATCGCTTGCTTGTTTGCCAACTTATTACATAAAAAAAAGCCTTTGTGAGGACAGTAGTAGTAGGGGGCTACTTTACTTTTTTGAGTTTATTTAGTCTTCTCTCTAAAATAAAACATAATTATATTGCAAAGGTCCCGAGGGCATGGAGAAGTTCTGTGAGGATTTGGCCGTGGACCCTGAGAATGTTGTGATGCTGGTCATCGCTTACAAAATGGGTGCGAAACAAATGGGTTACTTCACACAAGAAGAATGGTTAAAAGGTAACTTTTTCATAGAATAAGGTGTACAGGAGTGTAGCAGCACCGGATATTAAGTGACCAATACCAATATGCAACCGCAAGCTAATAAGTTACAGATGTGTTGCCAACCTTTATTGAACAGCGGAGGGATTAAGCAGAGAAAAGGATATCATTTCCTTATGCCTTAAATCATCTTACTACTTCATGCTAGTTCTGTGAGGTTGTATTTCACCAGCCAAGCTGGCCCATTCATGCGACAGACAACCCGCAACGGATACCACTTTTAAATATATGGTTTATTATCTTTATATTACTTTTTGTGTTTTATTCATACTGTATTGGCGTTAGTAACAACCACATTACATTGTTACATTGCACGGACTGCACTCGGTGAAGAGACAGGCTACAAGATTATTTCTCGACTCCTACTGTACTTTATAATAAACTAGTGCCCCGCCCCGGCTTCGCCCGGGTTCCACTAATTATGTTGATCCGATCGCTACCAAACACAGGAACATCCGCTGTGCCAATACCTGTACATTTCATCGAAATCGGTGCAGCCGTTTCAAAGTCTATAGGGAACATACATACTTCGCTTTTTATATACTTTTTTTTTCATAAAAAGTATCCTATGTTACTTCTAGTACCTCCAAGAATATGTGTACAATGTTTCATGATGATCGGTTGAGTAGTGTTCACGTGAAAGCGTAACAAACAAACTTACATTAACATTTATAATATTATAGATAGATAGATAAAAACCTATTCTCAGACCCACCGAATGTATATACAACATTTAATTGAAATCGGTTGAGCCGTTTCGGAGGAGTATGGCAACTAACACTGACAGGAGAATTTTATATATATATATATATATATATATATATATATATATATATATATATATATATAGATTTACCTGTGGAGGTACTAATTTGCATTTAGTTCAACAAGGAGACTTGTATACCTGAGACTGCATGTCCACTTAAAATTGTTGGGATAGTGTACTGCCAGTCTATTGGTGAACTAGCGATCCGCCCCGGCTTCGCACGGGACCACTAAAAAAAAATATATATTTAAAATGGACATTACACAAAGTGAGCAAATTTCAAAGTAATGAATATTTTAGGTAATTTTTTACACCTTGGGTTATATTATTGGAGTTTTAGTTATTCGCCCGGGCAGACTGTAGCTTGGGTTATATAATTGGAGTTTTATTTATTCGCCCGGGCAGACTGTAGCTTGGGTTATATAATTGGAGTTTTATTTATTCGCCCGGGCAGACTGTAGCTTGGGTTATATTATTGGAGTTTTAGTTATTCGCCCGGGCAGACTGTAGCTTGGGTTATATTATTGGAGTTTTAGTTATTCGCCCGGGCAGACTGTAGCTTGGGTTTTATTATTGGAGTTTTAGTTATTCGCCCGGGCAGACTGTAGCTTGGGTTATATAATTGGAGTTTTAGTTATTCGCCCGGGCAGACTGTAGCTTGGGTTATATTATTGGAGTTTTATTTATTCGCCCGGGCAGACTGTAGCTTGGGTTATATCATTGGAGTTTTAGTTATTCGCCCGGGCAGAGTGTAGCTTGGGTTATATTATTGGAGTTTTAGTTATTCGCCCGGGCAGACTGTAGCTTGGGTTATATTATTGGAGTTTTAGTTATTCGCCCGGGCAGACTGTAGCTTGGGTTATATTATTGGAGTTTTAGTTATTCGCCCGGGCAGACTGTAGCTTGGGTTATATTATTGGAGTTTTAGTTATTCGCCCGGGCAGAGTGTAGCTTGGGTTATATTATTGGAGTTTTAGTTATTCGCCCGGGCAGAGTGTAGCTTGGGTTATATTATTGGAGTTTTAGTTATTCGCCCGGGCAGAGTGTAGCTTGGGTTATATTATTGGAGTTTTAGTTATTCGCCCGGGCAGACTGTAGCTTGGGTTATATTATTGGAGTTTTAGTTATTCGCCCGGGCAGACTGTAGCTTGGGTTATATTATTGGAGTTTTAGTTATTCGCCCGGGCAGACTGTAGCTTGGGTTATATTATTGGAGTTTTTGTTATTCGCCCGGGCAGACTGTAGCTTGGGTTATATCATTGGAGTTTTAGTTATTCGCCCGGGCAGAGTGTAGCTTGGGTTATATAATTGGAGTTTTATTTATTCGCCCGGGCAGACTGTAGCTTGGGTTATATTATTGGAGTTTTAGTTATTCGCCCGGGCAGACTGTAGCTTGGGTTATATTATTGGAGTTTTAGTTATTCGCCCGGGCAGACTGTAGCTTGGGTTATATTATTGGAGTTTTAGTTATTCGCCCGGGCAGACTGTAGCTTGGGTTATATTATTGGAGTTTTAGTTATTCGCCCGGGCAGACTGTAGCTTGGGTTATATTATTGGAGTTTTAGTTATTCGCCCGGGCAGACTGTAGCTTGGGTTATATTATTGGAGTTTTAGTTATTCGCCCGGGCAGACTGTAGCTTGGGTTTTATCATTGGAGTTTTAGTTATTCGCCCGGGCAGAGTGTAGCTTGGATTATATTATTGGAGTTTTAGTTATTCGCCCGGGCAGAGTGTAGCTCGGGTTATATTATTGGAGTTTTAGTTATTCGCCGGGCTGAGTCTAGCTCAGGTTATATTATTGGAGTTTTAGTTACTCGCCCGGGCAGAGTGTAGCTTGGGTTATATTATTGGAGTTTTAGTTATTCGCCCGGGCAGAGTGTAGCTTGGGTTATATTATTGGAGTTTTAGTTATTCGCCCGGGCAGAGTGTAGCTCGGGTTATATTATTGGAGTTTTAGTTATTCGCCGGGCAGAGTGTAGCTCGGGTTATATTATCGGAGTTTTAGTTATTCGCCGGGCTGAGTGTAGCTCAGGTTATATTATTGGAGTTTTAGTTATTCGCCGGGCTGAGTGTAGCTCAGGTTATATTATTGGAGTTTTAGTTATGCGCCCGGGCAGAGTGTAGCTTGCCAACAGTTAAAGAATTTTTAAAAATCGGTTCAGTAGTTTCGGAGATTATTCAATACAGACAAACAATCAAATCTTTCCTCTTTATATTAGTACAGATGGATGTGTTTATGTAAAGTAATAATTTGTGATAAATGTGTCGGTTGCAGGTCTGACGGAGCTCCAGTGTGATAGTGTACAGAAACTGCAAAACAAATTAGAATATTTACGAAACACTCTGAACGACCCCTACATATTTAAGGCTATTTATAGATATTCATATGACTTTGCCAGGGTAAGTAAACCGTTCAAATCTTATTCTAGGCTGAGTTATACAGGGTGTCCCAAAAGGTTACGTACATAGGAAGGGGGATGATAGGGGTTTTTTTATATTACTAAGTGGCAAACGAGCAAGCGGCCCCTGGAAATAAGTACCGCTACCCATAGGCATCCGCAACAAGCTAATGAGTTGCAGATGCGTTGCCTACCTTCGTGGACGAAGGAGGGGACAAACAGAAAAAAGGATAATTCCATTCCCTGTCCATCCCCTCCTCATCCGTCAAATCCTCTTCCTCTTCCCATCCCTTCCTTATTAGAAAAGGGTAGGAGGGGGAAGAGCACTACAATTAGGCCTCCGGCACGTCACTCATCAGACGAAACGCAGAATACTTCTACTTCACGCCTGTCTTCTGTGACGTCGTGGTATTTCACCGGTCGAGCCGGCCCATTCGTGCAAAAGATGTTGTTATTGCGGGCTCTACCACTGTTAAACTACTAACTAACTGTTGTGGTGGTCACAAAAAAACAATACAACTAACAAATATTTTAAAGAAAATTAAGTTCTTGTCCAGTCAAGAACTAAGTAATTACGATTTCAATCAACTTCCTCCAAGTGTACTGAAAAAAAAAGTACTATGCAACTCCGGCGAGTAACTTAAAAAGATAGGTAATTTTATTGCAATTCCAAAATGGTATAATGCTTGCTTTAAAAAAATCATACTAGGACATTTAAAAATATTTTTTGCGAACAATACCCCTTCAAAACAAAACATACCAATAAAACAACAGTCTCAAATTCGTGGAGGGGTGAGGGGAATTTTTATTTTATTTTTCTGGTGACCCTTGTGACCACCCCTATCATCCCCCTTCCTAGGTACGTAACCTTTTGGGACACCCTGTATAATTTGGTTTGTTGATGACATTTTAGTTTTAACTAGGAAATTGCTTTTGTAAATAAGCCCCATTGAGCGTCCGCTCGTGTCGTCTGCAGGACAAGGAGCAACGGTCGCTGGAGACGGGCACGGCGCGCGCGCTGCTGGGCGTGCTGCTGCCGCGGTGGCCGATGCGCGCGCCGCTGTGCGCGTTCCTGCAGCGCGAGCCGCGCTACCGCGTGCTCAACCGCGACCAGTGGTGCAACATCCTCGAGTTCAGCCGCACCGTCGACCTCGACCTAGCCGCCTACGACGCCGACGGCGCCTGTCAGTACTCCCCACACATACACACACAAACAGACACACACACGATCCCCTCATGCGTAAAGTAATTAAGAAAATAATTGTACTTTGAAAGTAATTGTCTATAGTATTTTTTTCTTATCGAAACAAAACTTGACTTTGTGAAACTGAGTTGATCACAGTTGTAAAAAAAAGGTAGCGAGGTGTCCGTTTGTGGTGAGGCTGACGCGGGTGTGTCGCAGGGCCCGTGTTGCTGGACGAGTTTGTGGAGTGGCTGAGGGCGGAGCGCGCCGCCGCCTCGCCCGGTGCCCCGCACGCGCCGCCCCCCGCCAGCTGAGACCGCCCTGCCCGCCCCTCCCGCCACGCCCCCCACGCCAGACATGCCAGGTGCGATATCACAGTACAGTCTGCCAACAATGTAGTATGTAAAGCTTGAAGTTCACCTTTCGGTCAGGATAGATTAACTGTTGACAATGACAGCGCCCACCACGACCTCAGAAGACTGGCGGCGAGTAAGAAGTAGTCTGCATTCCGACCGTTGAGTGAGATGCCGGAAGTCTAATTTCATCCCTCTTCCCCTTCCCAATCTTTCCTAATAAGAATAGCATGGGAAGGTGAAAGGATTGGACGGGGGAGGGGATATCCTCTGTCCATTTTGGGCCACGCATCAACGGCTCATTCGTGTGCCGCCGGCCTCGCCGCTTATCTAATGGTTTCTTTGGAAAGAAATAAGGCTTCGAGTGTTTGGAAGTTTGTTTTTATATATATTTGAACTAAAGTACTGTAAATTTATACTTTTGCCCTTGCAGCTGGCAGTAGAGGCAGCGGCCCTCCCCCGCGCGCGCCCCCCGCTACCCTCCGACACCCTCGACCGCTCTCTAACACCTGAATACTAATATTATCCGTTAATCGTATCTCACTTCACTACAAACTTGTGAAGCGCACTCGGTCAGCAACATGGCCGCGTGTTTTGTATGTAGTGTTTGCAGCGGCACGCAATGGTAGGCGGGGGAAGGGGGATGACGCCGGGGACTCGTGTATATTGTTAACTGTAGTCTATGGATGTGTATAATATGCAATGTGTATCGCTCGTGCGGTCGTGTCCGACGCTAGCAAAAGTACTCCCACCGCCTCCTGTACTAGGAGTGATTTACTATAGAAACCATAAATTTATAAGGTAATACTGCGAACGGACCGCTCGCTGCTCCATTCATTTTGTTGTGAAGCGCATGTTCCTAGCGGACGCCGTCAGGGGGCGGGCTGGTGGCGACGCTCCACCGACTGTTGCTTGAATACTGTTCAATTTGTTACGACTTTATCGCTTTAGAATTGAGAATTTAACCTTAACGCCGCCTGTGCCCCGCCGCCACCTTGATGTATAGATAAATGTTATCCTTACTCTAGCGCTTAACGTCCCGGACGTGTGTCGCTCGAGCGACTAATGTTCCGGATGTTTGTGCCTAGTGCAATGAGTCGACGCCAGGTGTAATTATTAGTTTTGTCATCTCGATGCAATCACTGGAATGACTCCGGCAGCTTCCTTCGTCTGATGACGGCGTCAACTTTTAAAGGGCACACCCGGTGACCGTATATCATGTAATTAGTTAAAAAAATAATCCAACTATACATTCTATGTTTGTACGTTATTGTTAAATTAAATCTATTGTGAGATATAAATGGAAATTGTTTGGTAAACGATTCAAGGTAATTTTTCAAAAAGCGTGGTACTTTGCAAACAATTTTGTAACACCTTGTTAAATTTGAAAAGAAAGTACCGTCAGTACAGTACAGTACAGGACAGTACATTACAGTAGTAGTTCGAATGAAAAATCAACATCAAAAGCAACTTGCTTTAACAACAGCCTGAGCCAGCAGCGCGCCGGACGCCGCGTGTAATTCCATTCTCTAACTGATGTATTAATTGCTTCCATTTTATATCGTGATGAATGTTTGTGTCCAGACATTAGTTGAGTGTACGCGCACCGCCGCCGCCCGCACCCCCCGCCACCCCCACCTCACCATATTATATTTACATTTGCAATGTAAACATTAAAAAATTTGAAGAATGACTGAACTGAAGGCGATTCGCCGGATTGTAAAGGGGAAGGTTAATAATTTACGCGATGAAATAAATAAATAGCGATGGTTTATATTAATATGATGGGGTACAACATATGTTAATAGTGGAGTGCAAGCGAGGGCGTCCCGGGGCGCGGCGGCGGGTCTGGCGGCTGTGAGCAGGGCATTCAAACGTTTAGGCCAATGTATCGAATGTCATGTAAAAAAACAACAATAAATCTTATGGAAACAATTTCCTCGTTTTACTTGACACGAAAAGCCTCTGGAGGATACACTCCGCCTGTACGACATGGCGGCCACCGACTACGACGCACCGCCTTCTCACAGCACAACCTTACTTCATGGTATAATAACACTAATAGTCTCGTCTCCTAGGTGTGATAGAACCAATAAAACAGGCTGTTCTGTCACGTGTTCATTTTGTCTTTAATATGGTCGTCATGTTAGCTCGCACGCACCGTGAGTTACTCTCGAGGACGGGAGCGGTAGAGTCCGCAACAGCATCATCTGTTGCACGAATTGGTCGGCTCCACCAGTGAAATACCACGACGTCATAGAAAACAGGCGTGAAGTAGAAATACTCTACGATTCGTCTGACGAGTGAGGAAGTCTAATTTCAGCCCTCTTCCCCTTCCCACCCTTTCCCTCCTAAGGATAGGATGGGATATCGAAGAGGATTGGACGGGGAGGGGAACGGGGAAAACGAAATACTTTTCCCTGTCTATCCATGTCCATTAAAGGTAGGCAACGCATCTGCGACACATTTGAATGTTGCGGTTGTCTATGGGTAGCGCTTACTTAAAATCATTTGATCCGCTAGATCGTTTGCCACCTTCTCACATAAAAAAATGAAATATAAATGCTTCATAAGATCAGTATTTTATTTAAACCATGATCGTGAGGTGAACGCGGCTACTTGCAGTACCGGTCCGCCTTCATCTTGCTCCTGCGGTCGAGCAGCGTCTCGTGCAGGCTGCCCTGCTCCTTGGCCCTCTCCAGCTCGCTCACGCTACCATCATTTAGCCGCAGCTTCTTATCTTGGAATTTTTGAAATTTCTTTCTAAAAAAATATGAAGTAATTTTTTTTTAAGAACTACAGTAGTTAGTGTGGTGCTAATGTTAGCACATTATCTGAGTAGGACATCATACCGAGAATCGCGCGATTGCTGGGAGTGAATTTCACACTACTCCGTGGGCTACATATTACGTACCAAATGGACAGCGACCCCTCGCCCGCGCAAGTCCAACATAGCCTGTTCTTACGCTTTAGTCTTCAGATTAGAAGAATTGTGACTATGACTATTTTACTAACACATAATTAAGTTCGAGCGTGGTGAGGTCGCCAGTATCGCGGGTGTCGTCGACCTCCTCGCCGGGCGGGCGTGAGCCGGCGTCGCGCGGGCGTGCGCTGCGCAGGGCGCAGTGGGCGCACTCGTCCGCACTCGCCAGCCGCGCCACCACCGCGTCGTCTTCCGCCTCCACCGACATGAACTTGTTCAGCGAACTCAGAATCGCCGTTCGACCTACGTACGGTTAAATGGTTGGAAGTCGAGGCATTTTTCATCACAGTTGAAAGTTAGTTATAGTGTGGTACTAGCAACTTCCGGCTGTGGTAGTCACAGGGAACCTGAGACTAATTGATTGGCTCAACTTAAAACCTTGGGAAACCTCAGGAAAGAGAAAGCCAATGAAGCATTTTTTGCATAACACACTGGTCACATGGAACAAACGCCCAATAAAAGTTATGATGGCTCCAACAATAAACTCCTTTGACTGATTGGACAAGGAAGATATCTCCAAGCTATTTGATACACACACACAGTGAATTAGCTGCTGAATGATTAAGCATCTTTGAAAACTGGTGACGTTGACAGGATTCTCATTCCTCACCCCATCCTTATAATTTCTCTAACTATTTTGGTCTTTCTTTTCTTATTGTTATGGATGCTGATGCCTGCATGTCATTTGCCTATGAGTCTGTTACTTGTTGGTAGATGAACAAGCCACATACATAAAAGTCATCAAATAAATTTATATTGCATATAGCTAGAGGTGGTGATCCATTGTACTGCCCTATTGGTATTTTTAATCCTACATAGAACAGCACAATTGTCTTAAAAATAAAATGTCTTACAGTGGGTTTCCACTGTCTCTCACTGCATCTCAGTTTCCTCTAGCTAAAAGATAAAGAGGAAACCCATAGTTAGAAGGATGTATGCAGATACCTAAAAAAACTCATTCTATCAAAAAACTGATTTGATTTATCCCATCTCACCATCTTGAAAAACTGGCTCCCATTGCTCCATTGGCCCCACTGCATCAGACCTGCCTATCACCGTTCCATCCTTTGTAACCCCCAGATATTTGCCATAGCCTGATTTAAGTGCAAACTTATTATCGCCAGCTGGAAATGCAGTGAAAATCTCTTCTGGAGAAGGTCCATCACCCTCGTCATGCGGTGCTCCAATTGTAAACAGACCTGTTAACAAGACATTTATTGAGTGAATGTTTTTTTTTATGAAAACCCGAAATTTCACCTTCAAATATCACTATCACTCATGGTACATTATGCGAGGGTTAACATGTTCCATGTAAGATCATCAGAAACATAACAATACTACCTCACAGTAGCATGCAAATATTATATTTTCGAATTTCTAATTCACAAGGCAACACTTAAATTGAAATGACTTAGCTGCAAACAACTAACACTACTATTCGGTATTTTCCTTTACAACTCTGTGTGCACATGTGCGCACTAACATTGTTGAGAGGAACATTGTGAGCTTTTTGTTGGCGCAAATCTGAGATATCATTTATAGCCCAAGCAATAGCAGACAGGGCATGAATCCCAACCCATACATAAATTAATTAGCCCCTTGTAAAGACAAATTAAATTATTCCTCACAAACCATTATCTAAAGCAGAGACGTAGGTGTTCCTGCCAAATTCAATGGCCACCGAACCAGTAATCTCTTCAGCCTTTGTCACTGTCCACCAGCCACCGTGCCGGACACAGTCCTCATCAACATTTGCTTCATTATTTTTATCCCGTTTCTTGTGTTTACGTTTCTTTGCTCTGAGATATAAATAAATGAAAGCCTCTATCAATATGAAATTTGAGTTAGGAAAATAAAAACTTGAATAATGTTCTTGTTATGCACGCATATTCTGATCAACATTGATGCACTTAAAAAATACTATAAGAATTTTAAACTTTTACATCACATGTATTAATTCGAACCCAATAGAGATTAGACTGAAGTAGGAAAAGCTATTTGCCACTTCCGAGATGAAAAAAGAAAAATGTGACAAGGATTGAATACATTCTTATGATGATTTAAGCCTATGTGACACTTAAAATTAACAATCTACGAGCTTACTTTGGTTTTTCACCCTTCAAAACTAACTTCCCCCTCTTAACAGCTGCATACTCATCACTCATAGTTTGATCACAAATTAAAGAACTATGAAATTGTAGGAAAACTGAACAAGCATAAACCTTACAGATATACAATATAGTAGAATTTAACTGCAGAATTTGTATGGTATATATTAATATATAATATATAGTTAATTTTTGGTGAAACTAATGACTTTTGCTCTCTAACATGAAATATATCTTCTTGGAAAAAAAATTAAATATACATCACAGTCAAGATTATACTTAATTCTTCAATATAAAAATTAGTTACTAAGTATGATATGAGTAAAAATATTTATTGTTATTGATTATTTGAGGTTAACTTAATAGTATTTGGTTGAATGGACTTGACAATAACTATGTGCTGTCAGACTGTCGCTGTCAGTAAACCATAAGCACCACAAAGAGTATGTAATTGGTAGCAGTACTAGAACATGGCTGAAATAGAACAATCCGATTTTTTTATAGTCCTTCATTCTTACTTGCTACTCTGTGATCGACTATATCTGGTAACTTTAATAAACGCACGCCATTTTGCAATATTGAGCATGTTGACTACTGTTTAACGAAAATGGTTTTTAATACGCGAAATAGTTTATTTATTAGTTTTATTTAGGAAATTAATAAAATTTGAAGGCGTTAGACACCGAAATGGATATGCCAGATGTAAAAGCGTTCAACGCGGAGGTATTATTTACTGTAACTTTGTACGGTGCAGTGTATTTTCCGTGGCATCATTTAAATAAGTTGTTTTATTTGCAGTTATCCGGGTTGTACGAAAACAAGCCCCCTATTTCGAAAGCTAAGATGAGCGCTATCACAAAAGGTGCTATAAAGGCTATAAAATTTTATAAGCATGTAGTTCACAGTGTAGAAAAATTCATTCAGAAGTGTAAAGCAGAATACAAAGTGCCCGGTTTATACGTGATTGATTCAATTGTACGGCAGTCAAGACATCAATTCGGTCAAGATAAGGATGTTTTCGCTCCTCGCTTTGCGAAGAACATGCAACAAACTTTTGCTAACCTATTCAGGTGTCCTCCAGAAGATAAGGTTAGTTGATGAAAAGCATACTATAGGTTATACTTCGTTTTTACAAATTAATAGCATACCATATCAAATACTGTCTGTGATTTCAGCTACATTTTGTTCATCTGGTAAATATTAGCGGACTATATACTCATTTATTATGTAGCGAAATTCTCCAACTAGAATACTTATTGAATGGTCCAAATTGTCTTATCCATATAATATTAATACACTTGTTGGCAAACTATCCTCACCACTCAGATGGTACTCCGCTTTTCATTTATAGGTTTTGCATTAAGTACACATTGCTTCTATATTCAATGTATTTGTTTCCAGGCCACAGGATAATGCTGTATTGGCTTATTAGGCAAAATAAATAATTAATTGTTGTTAAAAATGTTTTCAGCGTAATATCATCCGTGTATTAAATCTCTGGCAGAAGAATAATGTGTTCGGTCCAGATGTCATACAACCGCTTCTTGATATGGCAGACCCTAACCACCCCCTGCACCAAGAGATACTACAGCAACAGAACAGCACCGCTAATGGTATGGTGTTGCCAATTTTTTACAGTCCTTTAATCTCCAGACCTTCACTAATTGCTGAGATCTTCAGTGCTACACCTAATGTTATAGCTAAACTTAATTTCATTTGTATAGCCAAGGTCTTGTACCATTATTGATTAATTGACATTGACCTTTCAGGGAGCAATTTAAATATAACTCACAATTCGTTGGACAGCAAATTGTCACCCATGCCTCTCCAGCAGCACACACCGCATGCATCAACACCCGTCGGTGACCAGGTAATTATTGTACTTATACACTTCATATCCTTATAATTAGTAAACTGTATTTCCTTGATAAAAATAAAAATATCTCTTGCTCAATGAAACTTAAGTTATACATTGTTACGTATCAAGCTTATTTGTTAATGCTACTGGACTTGCAGGCTTCTTTTCTTTGCGAGAACTTGTTAACTTATCAGAATGCATTACTACATCATCACTATGGTAGACCAATTAGAGGTCATTTACTAAACTGCGATTTCCTATGATTGCCAAGTTAACTTATAGGCGTGAAGTAGAAATATTTCTGCATTTCATCTCCTGATGGAGGTGAATCATTCTGATTTACGTCTGCTTCCCACTTTTTTTTCTAATAAGAAAAGGATGGGCAGAGCAGAGAGAGAGTTTGATGGAGGATGGGATGGATTTTTTTTTCTGTTTATACCCTCTGTCCATGCATTATAATATATGTTAATATCTGTATTAAAGATTGTGCAAAGGCAATGCATGTGCATCTTATTAGCTTGTTGCAAGTGCCTATGGATAGTGATTATTTATTCCTCTATTCGCTTCTTAAACAGATAGAGGGATAAGTTATCACTATCCGGATAAGCGGAAAATACAACGGCGTATTGGATAGCCTTACTTTTATTTCATGTGAATAATGATTATGTACAATAGTTCCAGGACCAGCCGTCAGGCGTTAAGTTCAACCGTAAGTTGCTAAACGACTTTGAGTATGAGAGCGAGGATGAAGCTGCGGGCGCTGAGCCGCCGGCCGCGCATCCCGCATACCCGGCGCACCCGCCGCACGCCGCGCACGCCCCTCAGCCTGCTCATGGCCCGCATGGCACGCACAACCCTGCCGATGCGCTAGGCAGGTATGTACTAAACAATATTAATGATACACATTTGTATAAGGCATAGAGGACTGATGTCCCCATTACAAATTGTTTAATGATTTGCAGCATCCTCACTAATCCCGAGATCATGCGGCAGTTGCAGAGTCTGCAGGCGCAGATGCAGATGATGACTGGTCTGCAGATCCCCGTGAGTCAAATTGCTTTAATATTTTGTGTAATAATTTTTCACTCAAGGTCTGTTTGTACAGTGATTGGAAATACTTGTACATTGGATGAGGTGGAACAGTAAGAGTGAATGCACCATTTTATGCTGCGACAAATGTTCTGAGACGGCAAAAATATTATTTAAAAATCATTTGCTTGTGTTGGAAATAGTAAAGAGATATTGTATTGCTTGGTGGTGATAGTGTGTCCCATTCCATGTTAAACCCATCCATCCATTTAGTTATTTGAAGGTTGGTTTGCAGAACCTGATGCCGATGATGTCGGACATGCAGCTGCAGCAGCCAGGCCAGGCGCTGCCATTCCTGGTCAGTGGACACTCCTTGTCACATGTATACACTATATTAATCCTAACTTATCTTATAATATTCTTAAGGACTCTAATCACCCTTTTTGTTCATTCCTAAACAAGTCGTTTTCGAGTGCAGCCATTAATTTTCTTCACTATTCTACAGAGTGCCCAGCAGGAGGCTCAGAAACAGAACGAACCCAAGGATGACATGGCCAATGAGTCCGACATAGAGTTTGTGGAGACTGGTCCTCAGGTCATAGAGATCCCTGATGCCAATGACTCTAGGTAAGTTAAGACTCTTTGTATTACCAACATAATTTTTTACATTTGACCAACGTTCCCATAACAGTTGGTCTTGTTATTAGTGTTTATGTAATCGCTTGTGTGTGTGTCAGCTTGCGAAGAGATTGAATTGTTTTTGGTTCGCGTTGCAGAAGCCCGTCGCCCCGGTCGCGGCGGCACCGCTCGCGCTCCAAGTCGCCGAAACGTCGGCGCCGCTCTCGTTCCCGGTCGCGCTCGCCGCGCCGCCGCCGTGACCGCGATAGGTACATTTTTGCACCACAAACACTTAGCATACTTAGTTAACGATAATGTTCGTTAAAAATTTAAAAAAATGCTATATTTAATGTTTTTTGTTTGCAGGAAGACGAAGATAAAAATAAAAAAACATACAAATTCTACGCTTATTTCTCTTATAATAATTCAAGGTCGTTTTAAATGTTTTCCTTATTTATAGGGACCGTGATAGAGACAGAGAGAAGAGTCACAAAGAAAGAGAAGCGGAGAAAGAGAAGCAAAGAGAGAGGGAAAAGAAAGGATTGCCGCCGATCAAGAAGGAAAACCTAAGCGGTATCGTTATATATTAGAAAATGAGCAGTAACATATACTCCGACGCTGGGACGCGTACTGTACACATTTACTTTAAATTGGCAGACAGAATAAAAACCTTAAATAATGATAACATGTAGTACAATCTCAGCTAGATTGTACTCCCGTTACGGCAGGAGTGAAATCAGACCGAGCCTAATACAGACTATTAGGTGATAGTGTTGGTGATTTAACAATGGAGCCGGAACAACATCTGTTGCCCGAATGGGCCGGCTCGACCGGTGAAATACCACGACCTCACAGAAGACAGGCGTCAAGTAGAGTATTCTGCGTTTCGTCTGATGAGTGAGGTGCCAGAGGCCTAGTTCTAGTTCTCTCCCCCTTCCCACTCTTTTCTTATAAGGAAAGTATGAGAAGGGGAAGAGGACTTGACGGTGAAGGGGATGTACAGGAATTGGAAATAACCATTTTCTGTTTGTCCCCTCCTCTGTCCATTAAAGGTGGGCAACGCATCCGCAACTCATTAGTTCGTTGCAGATGTCTATGGGTAGCGATCACTTGACATCGGGTGCACCGCTTGCTCGTTTGCGACGTGGTATTATAAAAAAAAAGCAGCTAGAGCGTTTCTTGTGCTTACAGTGTGCAGCACGACGCTGTGGGTGGGCCATCTGTCGAAGCTGGCCACACCGGAGGAGCTGTCGGACCTGTTCGGCGGCGTGGGCGGCGTGCAGTCCATCGACGTGGTGGCGCCGCGCGGCTGCGCCTTCGTCGTCATGGAGCGCCGTCGCGACGCCGCCAAGGCGCTGGCCAAGCTCAACCGCCACAAGCTGCACTCCAAGGAGATCACCGTACGTATATATCAGCAGTTCAGCTCAGAAGTGTTTTTACAGTTTGACAGATCTTCCAGTAGCGTATGTTTTTTTATTGTTGCTGCCCCTCCTTTTTGCTATCGGTATGTGTTTCGTTATTATCTGCTATTTCCTGCTTCATTATACAATAATGGCGCTCATGATGTAGAAAGAAGAGTGTTTATTATGTTGGTTATTAGCTGTATGTAATTTGTAAATTGAAATAAATGTGGAATGTTCGTACGCAGGTGGCCTGGGCGGCAGGCAAGGGCGTGAAGGGGCGCGAGTGGAAAGACTACTGGGAGGCCGACTTGGGCGTGGCCTACTTGCCGTGGGAGGCGCTGCACCAACGCTGGGTGCTCGGCGCACTGTCGTTGGACGCGCTGGAGGACGGAGGCGCCGTGGACGAGGATACGCTGCCGCCCTGGCTGCCACCGCGGGTACGTAACGCACAGATAGGCAGTATTTTGTGGGATGTTGCTTAAAACGGCCTGCAACCACTGCGCAAGACTTGGTACTACCCACAGAAAATAGTTTCTCTAAGTGCTTCATTACACTACGGCAGCAAGGCTCGTTATATGCTCCGAGCCTAACTGGACCCTCACGGTTACAAAATGATACACATGCGTGAATAAAGCGGTGCGCTAACGACGGTGTCGCGTTGCAGATCATCCCGAAGGCCATGATGGACGGCATTCCGATGATGGGCGCGCTGCCGCCGCCCTCGCAGATGCCCGCGCGCGCTGTTCTGCCCGCGCTGCCGGCCACGCCGCTGCCCGCCGCCATGCCAGTGGTGCCGCGCATGCCGCCGCCCGGGTCAGTATGCGCCGCTGTGCGCGACGCGCCGATACCGTGCCTTATGACGTCGGTGTACAGGAGTAAATGAAATGTTTTATGCACAGGATGACCCCCGGCATACCTCCCGGCTTCGCCCCGGGCATACCGCCCGGCATCCGCCCGCCCGGCATGCCCGCAGGACTGCCAGGTAACAATGACCACATACGCGCACACCGACGGAGGTCGCCTCCTAAACACAATGGCTTGCAGTGACCGCCTAAAGCTGCATGGCTATCTTGTCGAAGTATTGGGTTACATGAGTTCTACATTACACGAAAATCGCAGTTGAGGCTTAAGTTAACAAATTTTGACCCGGACCGCTTACTACATAGTAGTGTTGGCGTGTGGTTGCAGGGTTGCAGCGCGAGGGCCCGCTGCTGGGCTTCCCGGCCGGCCTGCCGCCGCAGTCGCTGCCGCAACCTGGTAATTAGAGTTTTTGCTAATTTCTTATCAACTTGCGACTCCTCGCCTACTACGACACGCAGCCATCGCTCGTTGGCCAGTCCCTAGCTACTGCACTCTGCGGATATGGACAAGAAGAGACCTTCTTCTGCTACTGATGCATTCATTATTTTTTTATGTCTTAGCAACTTCGTTTTACTGAGCGGTCTGTTTGTGCACAGGCATGGTGGGCGGCTTCCTGGGTGGACTAGTGAGCGCGCACGTGGGCGGCCTGGTGCTGCCGCTGCACCCTCACCACCATCAGCACCAGCAGCCGCCGCCGGCACACCACGCGACGGTCACTATTTTACCACTATAGCTATGTATTATATGTCACATGTCTCATACGGTACAATCGCATCTCCAACATGTTTGTCGTTTATTTTGCAGGGCGGCGGAGAGGCGAGCACGGCGGGCGGCGAGGCGGCGCCCGACGACGCCATGGAGCTGGACCCCGAGGAGCCGCCCGCTGAGCCCGCGCTGCTGCCGGACCAGGTGCGCTGTCACATCTAGCGTTTGTCTGCTGCACTCGCGATGTACAGCGATCAAACGCAGTAGTACATCGCGTGCACTTATTTGCTCCAGATTCAAGCGATGATGTCGAAGCCGCCGCCCAACTTCAAGTCGTCGGAGCCGCCGCCCAACTTCAAGTCGTCGGAGCCGCCGCCGAGGTTTACGGGCGAGGCCGCCGCCTTCGACGCCTCGCAGCCGCCGCCCGTTGAAGACAAGCGCGACGACGAGCGACGCGAGCGCGACAAGGGTCGCCGCGACCGCGACCATGGGGACCGGCGAGACCGAGACCGCGGGGATCGGCGCGACCGCGACCGAGACCGCCGAGACCGAGGAGACCGCGCGCCACGCGAGCGCGACAGGTCGGTCACATGGCACTGCGAGGGATTAACACATTGCTTTATAAAAACAAATAAAAATACAAACAATATTGTTACATTGCAGGGAGAGAGACGAAAGAAGAGGAGACCGCGAACGTGGACGTGACGGACGTGATACACGTGACGCACGAGACGGGCGCGAGCGGCGCGACCGCGACCGGGAGCGAGACCGCGCCGGCGCCCGGGACGCCGTCAGGTCAGGGCCAACCCTTACATTTTTGACGCCGGCACCGCGGTCGGTACACGGGCTCACGTTGTCACTTTTTATTTTCATGTAAGGCTGTGTCCGCGACTTCGTCAGCTTTCGGGGTTGGATGTAGCTTGTTCGCGACCTAACATCTGAACAGTTAACATGTTATTTTAAACTTTAAAAAACTTTCTGTTAATTATACGGCCTCTGTACGATACAATTTTAAAGATATAAGCCGTGCATTTTTTCGAGATAGAAAGCATCCTATGTAATTCTCAGACTGAACTCAACAACCTGAACAATTAAAAGTATCAAAAAATAATGGCAATGATATGCATTCCAGACTTTACTTTGTGGCCAATTTCATTCTGATCCGTTCAGCCTTTTCATACACATATATACAGTATAGCAAGATAATAACAAAAATATTTTTATACCTTTTGTTCTCGTGCAGCGATCGTGGTCGGGAGAAGTCTCCGCGAGCCGGCGGCGGCGGCGCGGAGGGCGAAAAGAGTCTTCAGGAAAGGCTGTGGGAGATGGCCAACGGCGGGTCCGAGCGCCGCGACCCGCGCGAAAACCCGCACGCGCACGCGCACGCGCCGCTACAGCCGAAGCACGAGCGCGCCGCCGACGCGCTCCCCGCCGCCGATGACGGTCACTTCCCCCTTGTGCTTTATATTGTAAAGCGACGATAATATGTACCCGCGTTGATCATTTTTTAACTGACTGCTGCACAAAGTTGCGCATCACCGGTCACCGAGCGGGGGCTGAGCCGGCGCTACAGGCGCCGATACTCGACCACGGGGACTTAACAAATATTATACTGATTAATAGTAAAGACGTGGACACCGGCAGTGTCATTAACTTGTCCTGTCAATCAATTACTGTGGCCGCTTACACTCTAAAGAGTGTAAGCGGCCACAGTAATATATAACATAAATGTTAAGAAAATAATTTAACAGTGTAGCGTGGTGCCAAGCGTCTCCGTAGTGTATATGCACTATAATAGTAAATGTGCTTAGTGTCATAATGTGCGTGCAGATGCGGACACGGAGCAGCGGGGCGGGGCCGAGGGCGCGGCCGCGGACGCGGGCGGTGCACCAGGCTCTGCACGGCCCGGTGGGCCTGGCTGGCTGCCGCGCGTGCCGCCTCCTTTCCGCGCAGGTCTGTACGCGCATTGAGTTCCAAATAATAATGCACAAAAAAGACAAACTACTCTTCAAGACGATTCGCGTGAGCCCAAACTTGATGAAGTTTGGTCGTTTCATTGCGAAGTTCTTATGGCCACCTTCCAGCTCCATCGTCAGATATGCACCATGCCATCCGTCCATCATAATATTGCCTTGTCGCGCGACACACGTATGCGATATTTCAGCTCAATCGGTAACCGGGAGGTAGATCAAATCTAATTTACAAGATTTGATGACAAACTTCGGGACACGTGAATCTTAATAAAAGCTTGTAACAATTAAAATGCGGGAGTTTGAGAGTAAATCTTGTATCAAAAAGTCTGATATTGATGACACATTCCATTGTTGATATAATACACATCATACAACATATCAATGCACATGTTGTATGACCCGGTACCATTAAAAGTTTCAGAATCCAATTTTTTTTAAGTAATGTAAATAAAATAATTGTCATAATAACCGAACTGTATTTTTTCAGGGCCCTGGATGGATGTTCAGGGGCCACCGTTCGGTCCTCGTTTCAATGGCATGGGGCCTCCAGCCTTCAACAGACCTCCGTTCGAAAGACCACCGTTCGAAAGACCACCGTTCGATGGCGGGCCGATATTTGAAGTTTCTCCGCGTTTCGAGAGGCCTCCTTTTACTCGCATGCCCTTCGAAATGAATAGACCACCTTTTGACGGACCGAGGCCTCCGTTTGACGGACCGAGACCTCAATTCGACGGTCCCAGACCTCCATTTGACGGTCCCAGACCTCCATTTGACGGACATAGGCCACCTTTCGACGGGCCGAGGCCGCATTTCGATGGACTTAGGCCACCGTTCGATGGACCTAGACAGTCCTTTGATGGTCCTCCCAGACAATTTGAAAGTGAAAGGACTTTCGACGGACCAAGATTCGATGGCCCCTCAGAATATTTCGACAGGAGCAGTAGATTTGAGGAAAGAGAACAGTTTAACGAGAGAGGTTGGAATGGAGATAGAGAAAGAGACCGAGAATGGGATAGAAGAAACGAATGGGACGACCGAAGAAAAGAGCGCAGAAGTAGAGAGCACGAAGATAAGTTCAGTAGAGATCGGAGCGATAGGAGAAGAACCATCGAAGATAAACCAAGACAGTCGCGAGATGAGAGAATATCTAGAAGAGACAAGGATAGGAAATCTAGGTGGGGCGCAGCTGAAGATATAGTTCAAGCCGAAGAACGAGAACACGTCGAACGAACGCTACCAGAAAACGCTAACATCGATACGCACGTAACGGAGGAAAACAGTGAGGACGCCGTGCGCGTCGACGACAACGAAACCGAGCGGCGCGCGGCCGAAGGCGTGGAGCCGGAGTATTCCGCCGCTACGGCCGACAACTCGGAGCAGCGGGACACCGCCAGCGGGCAGAGCCATAGTCCCAGTGCGCCAGAAGATGCCGATGCCGAGGTGCCCACCGCCCGCGCATACGACGCCGCTAACGCTACCGATGGCAGCGACACTACTGACGCTGCTGGCGCGGCCTCGGACTTGTACGACGCGAACGACGCCGTCGACACCAGCTTCGCAACCCCCACGCCGAGCGAGGCCGCGCCCGGTCCGGCCGAGCGAGACGCGCCGGCACCACCGCTCAGTACGAAATCTTTCGACATGTTCAATTCAAAGGTCGACTCTAATACTCAAAATGAGGTCGAGAAGGAAACTCAGAATGTGGAGGTCATGGAGGGGATTGCTTGACACAGGCGAAAATGGAAATACGGATATTTCCAGTGGAAATGATTCGGGTGACGCACCAGAGCGATGCCGGGAGGTTACCGCGAGCCGCGCCGCGGCGGCCGAGCGACCGTCGCCGTATAACGCCAAAGATTTTGTTTTATACCATACAAATGAAATGTTTGAAATATATGAGTGCCTTATTGGTTAGCTTTGTGTTTTGTTTGTCGGCGGCAGAAGAGGAGCCGCCTGCGCGCGCACTACGCGGCGCCGTGGGCCAGGTACGTGCCGGCGGCCGCGCGCGCACCCGCACCTGGCGCTCCGTCCCGCAGCCCATGGCGTAGCGGGCGCCGGCGGTGCGGTTGCGCGCAGTAGCCGCCACATTTTTTACAATCAACGTGGCGGTCGAAAGGGAGCATCCGCTTAACCGTAACCTCGCTCCACAGCGATGTCTGATCAACTTGCCTAAACGACCGCCGAGTGTCGTATACGCATGCTACCCCTCTGCCGCCACGGCCTCGCTAGCGTTGTGCCGCAGCCCCGGCCGCCGCCGCGGTCGCAGACGCCGTCACCCGAATCCGCTCGGAAATATCCGCACGAGAAGAAAGAAGACGCAGATGCAGCATCGGCCCGCTTCGTGCCGCATCGCGTGTCACTACGTTCATTTAATTATATCCGTCAGTTGCGCGACTGACAATTAGCTTTTTATGTTGTTTATCACATGGTGAGGGTAGGAATAGAAATACATATATATATGATCAATTGCGACTAACTCGCTGTTCTTTATGATATAAAATATAGTTGATAAATGAGTTTTTTAGATTAGGTGGTCGAAGATATGTTTTCCTGAAGGGAGCCCAGTTGTACTGTCCCTTCACTATATTATAGTGTTCATGAATTGTAATTTAATAAGAAGGCTTCGAAGATTGATATCGCAGTACTATGAAATGCCCAACTCGTAGATATAACATGTAGCTATAACACACACGCGACCATGAATGTCATTATTGTGCTTAAATAAAAATTGAGAAGTTATTATCTATGATTTTTATTGTAATGAATTTTAGGTAAAATGTAGGAAGTTATAAAGCGGCTGTCGATGGCCCGGGGCCGCGCGGGCGGGCAGAGGCCGCAGCCCCCGCCTCGGGCCGCGGGCTCGGCGGCGCACATCGTCTAGCTCACGCTTTTGCTTCGTTTGAATTGCAGATAACGTCCTACGAGCCAAGCCTTTTGTACGAAGTCAAAGTCGCTGTTGCATGGATCCAAAAGGTGAACCAGCGGCCACTTCACACTTTCTTTGTTATGAAACGGCACGCAACACATGATAGTGCGATCCTCCTACTCGCACGTAATGGTGAGGGTGGAAGGGGGGGGGGGGGCACTAACCGTCTGACGAAAGTTGTAACAAGGCTTGAGAAATATAAAATCTCTGTGTTTTTAATTTAAAAAATGAGGGTCGTGCTATGAATTCGTTTAAAAACTATACGTCAAAGAGAGATATATTTCACAAGTAAGTGATTTTATGGTGTGTCTATATCCTGAATATTTTATACACAACTTAAAATAGAAATTCTAAAATAATGCTACTCCATGATACGTTAAGTGTTGTCAACTACAAATTTATATTCACCCTAAAACAATTTAGAAGACAGATAAATAATTTGTGTTTTAGTATATCTTTAAAGGCAGCTGTTATGTCGAACTATGTACTTGAAATTTATAATATTTGCTTCGGTTAATTTTCTTCATTATTTTAGTATTTTTATTTCCACCGTTTAAATTGTCCTAAAGAAATTAACACTATTTTAAAAACACCAAAGTATTTTTTAATCTGCTAAACATATTTTTGGGATATCGCCGAGATGCTGGTAAACATTCGCGGCCAAAATCAAGCTTCATATTTGAATGTTGAATTTTCTGGAACGGGTTATAAATCTACATAGGTATTCACTTTATACACGGAGACTCGTTAAAGCTAGTCGGCTGTATGGCAACGCAAGCGTAACTTGTGCTTGTAGCAAAGCTAGCTGATGACGAGTCGGAGTGGTAGCAAAAAAGTAAAGGCAGGTAGCCTTTTAGTGAGCAGCTTACTCGTTCGCCTCCTTCTCTTAATTCTTCTTATTAATCCTTGTAAAGTTATGGGAAGATTATTAGAGTAAATAATCGCATTCCAGAACACAACAAAATTTTGAACAAAAAAAACCGACTTCAAAAAAATGTGTATTTGTAGGATCAGGGGCCGACATTGTAACAGCTAGACCAGATATTGATCTCTATAGGAAGCTTTTTGAAGTCATTTAAAAACTGGTCGGATATTTATAAAAAATGGAAACGAAATGCATATTTAAAATATTGTTATTAATTGTATAATGCCGCTAAACAATAGACTAATTAATAACACATTAATAGTTCAAATATATTTACGCTTAAAAATATTTTTTTTGAATATATTATTTCGATGGCATATGTTATGATCCATATCCAGTTCTGTTGAGCTATGTACGATACAGAGACAGACAGCGCGGCGGGCGGCGGGCGCTACAGTTTGAGAGAGGCTGCTTGTGGCGGCGGCGCCTTCGCCCCGGCGAACCTCACGCCATGTGCTGTCCGCGGCACAGTCGCCAATAGCGGCCCTGCATGTTCACCAGCTCCGCGTGTGTGCCGCGCTCGACTATCTTACCTGCGGATGTATAACATTTATATTAAGTCTTAAACCTTAGGGTTGATGTAATGGTGTTGTTCGCGTGTAAAGAACGAGATCGAGTCATAGTGACCTTTGTCCAGAACACAGATGAGGTCTGAGTCCTTAATGGTGGAGAGGCGATGGGCGACTGTGATGCAGGTGCGGCCCTCGGCGGCCTTCTCCAGGGCTCTCGTCACGGCCTGCAACAATAACACGTCTCTCATGAGATTGATGATGGCATTATTTATAAGGCATCTCATCACGGACTGCCGCAACGTAAACGTTATAACGAATGTAAACGTTTTAACAGTGGGAGAGACCGCAACAACATCTGTTGCATTGCACGAATAGGCCGACTCGACCGGTGAAATACCATCAGATCACAGAAGACAGGCGTGAAGTAGAAGTATTTTATACTGCGTTTGGTCTAACGAGTGAGGTGTCGGAGGCCCTGTGTCGATCCGACATGTATAATGCAAAACATTAGACGAAAATTCAAATTAAATAAAAAAAATATATATTAAAAAGAGCAAATGGTTTTTACTAAGCAAGAGAAGCCACAGACGTCTAGCAAAAGTCGTGGTGACGCAAAGAATTTACCAGTTGCAGTTATGCATGTCGATAAACAATAGGGATCAGATTACCGGGAACCATTGTATTACTTTACATATAGGCCACTTTACACGACCGCCGCTTTAGGAGATTTTTGCGGACCTTCTCGCTGTTGGCGTCGAGCGCGGAGGTGGCCTCGTCCAGCAGCAGCAGGCGCGGCTGGCGCAGCAGCGCGCGGGCGATGCACACGCGTTGCTTCTGCCCGCCGGACAGCTGCGCGCCGCTCGACCCCAGGCTCGTGTCGTAGCCCTGCAACGTGACCGACACCGCTACACAATCTACTTCTTATCGTACGGCTTTGCCTTTGAGATATTCTGTTTAACATGCAAACATTTTGCGGTCAATTTGCTAAAATAAAAGAACTCGCAAACGATAGTTTAAAGCCACTGTTAGACGCATACTCAAACAAAAAACCATTAAGTTTTTTACCTCTTCATGAGCTAAAGAACTATTGATTCTACCTGTCTATGCTATGGGCTTATCGCTTTTAAACAGTAAAATCAAACTTGTCTTGGCAATTATACATGAAACGTTTTACGTAGGGTTTAATTATTTTTTGACAGCAGTCACAAAATCGACATGTTTCTGAGAAATTTCATGTCTCGGGCATCATCCCGACCGTATTTATTAATGAATATCTGCTTACCTTGGGCAGAGTTAAAATGAAGTTGTGTATGTCGGCCGCCTTGGCACTGGCGATGATCTCGTGCATGGGCACCTCGCGTGTCGTGTCGCCGTACGCGATGTTCTCGGCGAGCGTGCGGTTGAACAGCACCGGCTCCTGCTGCACCACGCCCAGCTGACGCCGCAGCCGCGCCAGCGTGAGCGTCGCGCGCGTGTCGCGCCCGTCTAGTTCCTAACAGAAACAGTCCGACCATGTCCAGTGTACAAATACCTAGGCGAGCATCACATTGCGGGATGCGACACCGCTGCCATTAACAATGAAATTGAAAGCGAAGCAACTCTTGCACGCGGCCCTCATTGGATCTCGATTAAATTGCCGTGGGTTTTACAATGAGATTTTCACTCAGTAGTTCCAAAGTTACAAAGTTTGTAAGAATAGATTTAGTTGTTTATTTGATGCGTCAAATGACAAGCAAAGCATGCAATGAAGAGCTTTAGATCGTATGGATCTGCTTACAATGGTGCCGGAGTCGGGATCGTAATAGCGCTGCAACAGCTGCAGGATCGTAGATTTACCGCAGCCAGAGGAGCCGACTAAGGCCACAGTCTTTCCTGCTTCGACCTTAAGATTGATTCCTTTCAATATTCGCTGGTGCGGTCGGGTGGGGTAGCTAAATTGCACATCGTTGAAGCCGAAGTTGCCGGTAGCGCCCTGTGAAAAACGAGCGTGTTAATTTAAAATTAGTGAATTACAAATTATCTCTTTATTTTTTTACGAAAAGGAATTATCAAAAGATAAAACTGATTAATACAGGGTTACGACTATTAACCCCATTTAGTCACGTGTCGGACTTTAACAGTCTATCGATATTGACAGAACCCGTACGGAGCCGCTCCGAATGACCCCTGATCGGCGTGACTTCCATAGTAAACTTTCTGGCTTAACGAACCGCAATACTAACGCGATCATAATACAGATACTTCGATCGTTACCCAATTATTGTTATCCTTTACGCCTTCT
Source organism: Papilio elwesi (assembly GCA_029849275.1). Classification (NCBI taxonomy): domain Eukaryota; kingdom Metazoa; phylum Arthropoda; class Insecta; order Lepidoptera; family Papilionidae; genus Papilio; species Papilio elwesi. The sequence goes on from CM056697.1 coordinate 11,735,060, forward strand.
TCGGTCTTGACTTTAGGCTCCCTGTGGATGACGTACAGTATCCGGGCGCAGCAGATCTTGGCCGCGGCGAATCCGGGCGCCATCACTAGAGCCTGGCCCAGCATGTACGCGCCGTACATCATTGCGCCATTTACCCTGACCACCGTAAGCGAATTGAATTGATTTTCACTTTTAAAACTCAAATTATCAATTATACTTCGAACAAAATACTGTAAAATGAATTCAATCACTATAAATAACAGGTAATATAAAATAATTATCATACGAAAAAAAATTACAGCATAACATTATTATAGGGGTAGCCCTCGCGCGCGACAAGCGTCGCACCGTACACCATCACGCTGCAGAAGATCATGAAGGGCACGTAGATGTCGAGGCCCAGCACGAGGCCGCGCCACCAGCCCGTGTGCGCCACCGCCGCGTGTGCCGTCCTCAGCGCCTCCTCGAACCTCCTCAGGAATATTTGCTCCACCCCTGCAACAACGCGTCTCGGAGATTACCAATACATTTGTTATACTGGCAGTAGGGCCGGGGCTAACGATATCGCCCATGCATTAAATTCCTACAAGATGGATTAACCCCTGAGTTTGAGCTTTGTACATATTTGCTTATCAATTAACTTGTTTTTTTAATTCTATTTTATTGAGGAGGGCAAATGAGCAAAATATTTGAAAAGATGGGATTAGCGACGAGGCTCGCAAGAGTGATCAACGGACCTAAGCTCTGCACGGTCCTTATGCTGACGATTGCTTCGGTGGCGATGGCGGTGGCGTCCTCCATGGCGGCGCGCTCCTGCTCCTGCGAATTCTGTGACACCATCCGCTCCAGAAATATGCTCGCGAACATCTGAAACACAGAGTCGTGTCCTTGATATTAGTAACTCACAATCAAGAACTAGCTCCTATATGTATAACAATCAAGAACTGAACAAAAAACATTTTGTTTCAAAATCGAATGGCTTTTAGGTGTTTGTGTTTATGGAAGGTGACGTAACATTTCTGTCGCAAGGAACGGCCTGTGGAACAATCGTAAGACGGCAAAGGCGTATTTTTTCCAGAAATTCCAACTCACCCGGGGCTTGGCTCCTCCAGAGTCTCATTACTTCTTAACAGAAGGCATTACAAACCTTGAGTCTTAGGTACCTAACGTTAAGCAACATTACATGAAGCGAATCGATTTAGAAACAAGGCTCATAAATACAAGGTCGCCTACTTCATAGTGAGTAAGTGAGTAGTGACAAAACACAGACTCACGATGGGCAGGATGGCGAGCCCGACGAGTGTGAGCTTCCAGCCGTAGCAGAAGGCCATGATGACGCCGATGAGCATGGAGCTGACACCCTGCAGGATGAGCCCGATGCGCAGGCCGGTGGCGCTCTGCACCTCGGCCGCGTCGCCGCTCAGGCGTGCGCACATCGCGCCCACAGTGTTGCAGCCCTTGTCGAAGTATCCCACCTCCTTTAACAATTTGTTTTATTCTTGTATTTATATAAGCGACCGTTACAAGCAGACATGTCAAAAATCTGTCAATTTGCTGTCAACGATCGTTGTAAAGATTCTGAATAACGATCGTACGCTTATGATGGGGAGAAGGCGTGAATTATTTACTTGAATAAATCACAGACATTTTTATTCGAATGACCACCAAAAATCCAACGGTAGTAGTCTGTGGGGGGTCTGTGGGGTAGCCGGGACGGCAGGCGCTACGCGTGTGCGAAGCGGAAGGAGCTTCTATTCAAGCGCTGAGCGTGCACTCGTACATAAATATTTAAAAAGCTTGTAACAATACTGTACTGCTCTGGCTGCCCGCCTGATGCTACAACTACCGGGTAATCCGACAAGTCAACACACTTTATGTGGTTTCTGATTAAATTGTAACTGATTAGCGGATCTAAAATATAAGTCGTGTCGTCGGCTCAGTAGGGAGACTGCTCAGAGACCTGTTGCAATATCGCGGAGAAATACTGGTGCCGCAGCCTGTTGGTGAGCCGCAGGCCGGAGTGCGTGAAGGTGGCGTTCTGCAGGAACATGGCCAGCGCCGCCACCGCGCCTACCAGCACGCACATGCCCGAATACAGGTCGGACTGTCGGATTATTTCGCTGCGGTCCCTCAAGATATATATCTGGAAACATTTTTAAACAATTACAAATTTTATTCGAGAGTTCTCGATGTTGAGCTAACTATATCTCCTTAATCCATCGAATTAAAGGCCTAATTTTGTAAGAACCGATTATCTGACCAAATTGACAAATAAATACTAATTGCCTAATTGGCAACATTAAAATAAAATAAAATAAAATAAAATGTTTAATAAAAGAATGGTATAAACTAGAATACTAATATATGACGGCGCCGCCGTCATTGCTTGTAGACATGTGCAATAGGCGTGACGCCATCAGCCTCCCCACCACAAAAACAGTATAAAAGGCAGTTCTCCCCAGTCGAAGGGACACCTTCCCGATACGGCCACATAGCCGGCAGAGTTTTCTCCTCTACTCATGATAGAAGCGTTGCTGGAGTTTCTTCCGCCACTTCTTCTCCCAGCGCTAACGCTTTCCGAAGTGGTAGTAATGTTAGTTGTAATGCTACTTGTAATCAGATAATGGTTACCGATCGAGCCGAGGCTCGGCCCTCTCGGGCACCCTCGAATCGGAATGCTAAACGCGTAATGAGTGACAGCCCAAGCCGAGGTCCCCTCTCGGGGGCCCTTGAGCCGAGTCACTCCATGGAGCGTCCACCGAAGCGACCTAAGAGCTCGGTGGCCTCCCAATCCGGTAATAATAATATTAAAGTAGCGGCCCGAGCCGAGGCTCCCTCTACGGAGGCAGCCCTCGAGCTTAGTTACTCATAAAGAGGCTTAGGCTAGGCTCCCTCTGCTCCCTGCCGCCTCGTGCCCGGTGTAGCTGTAAATGCCTCCTCAAGGCAAACAGTGACCTTTCAGTCACAAAAAAAAATCGAAGGGACATTAGTCAGTCGATCGTCACCCGGTGCGCACGTTGTACCTACCTATCCTACATATATAATTGAATTTAATTGATATAAATAAATTGAAAAGAATTGAAGCTCCGCTAGGCAGTAGCAGTGTCCGCGAGTGTTTGAGAGTGTATCTGTGTGCGCGGACTGACCCCGGCCGCCACGCCCACCAGCCAGGCCATGACGGGGAAGCAAGCGCCCTGAACCACCGCCGCCACCATCCCCACCAGCAGGTGCACCCACTCCGGCTGGTTCAGCTTCAAGATCTGCCAGTCGGTCACCGGCGTCACTTCCTGTGTCACAAACATACACGCATATTGTAGACATTCACTAAACGTCTTAAACAAAAACAATTATCTTAATTCCCATTGACCACGCGGGCCGCGGGTAGCAGCTAGAACTAACTTCTTCATCATCATAGGTGTGTGCGTGTTGGCCGAGCGGCGCGGCGAGCGCGGCGGACACGGCGGACGCGGCGGACGCGGCCGAGGCGATGGAGCTACGCGCGCTCATCCGACCCTCTATTTCAGCTGCAACAATTTGTAGCACATTATTTACAGCGCCGATGTACAGCGCAAGATAAGTCAAAGTCAGTAACTTACTGAATCGTCGTAAGAAAATAATTAAACTTTATTTTGTGGAAGAGAAAAGCACCAGAAATTATTTGAACCCAGTTTGTTATCAAATTCTTTTAAGGATTCTCTTTTTAAAAAACCTTAGCTAATACAATAATCTCTCAATAATTCCCCTGTCACAGTGTTAGTCACCATACTCCTCCGAAACGGCTTAACCGATTTCAATGAAATTTTGCATATACATTCGGTGGGTCTGAGAATAGGTTTTTATCTATCTATCTATCTACAATATTATAAATGTGAATGTAAGTTTGTTTGTTACGCTTTCACGCGAAAACTACTCAACCGATCATCATGAAACTTTGTACACATATTCTAGGAGGGTAAAGAGTAACATAGGATACGTCACAAGTAATAATATTAAAAAAAGATGTTAAGTATTATAAATTTTGTATAAGTACTTTATTTTTGTAATAAAATAACAAAATTACACATCATACTGCTTCATTACTGAAGTCGTGCTTGTCTTCAAGTGTCTTCGCTTACGTGTCAACGAGCTGCATCGACACCCTCTGTCCTCGGCCGGTCTCAGGCCGGTCGGAATATGCACACCCGAGACAATTTATTCAAGTTGTCTGGTTGTCCCCGAAGGTAAGAGTGTGGATAGTACGGTAATGATTTTATATTGGCGAGACTGGACTTGTTGGTTCTAGCAGATGTTTCGAAATCCTTCGGTCTACTGTACGGATTGACCATGATTTGGAACCGTACAGAAATAATGAGAATACCAAAGATTGCACTAGTCTGGTATTTGGCACGTTTAACACTTTTTTTATAGTAGAAGGTGGCAAACGTGCACGCAGTTCACTTGATATCATGTGATCGCTACCCATAAGAATCCGCAACAAGAATTGCAGATGCATTGCCTACCTTTAATAGACAGAGGAAGGGATAAACAGGAAATGGTTATATCCCTTTCCTATTCACTCCCTCAACCGTCAAGTCCGCTTCTCTTTCCCAACCTTTCCTTGACATTGGGTGACTCCGTTGCCGATTATCACTTTCTACGATAAAAAAGATTCTGGTCACCTTATCTGATTGTGCATACAAACTATGTGTGGGAGTTCTACTGATCGTGTAAAAAGTTTAGCTCGACCAACCAACGTACCTTGTTTGACCGAATGATGCCGGTGCGGCTGCCTGTGCGGCCGGGCCTTTTGCTCGGCTGTAGCGGACAGCACCGCCGGTGCGCCCTCACCCTGTGGCTCCTCCGGGACGCTCTCTATGACGTCTGGCTCTTTGTTGTCGCTGCTCGTCGTCACCAGTTTGTAATAGAAGCCTGGCAAAGTGAAATGTTATTAAATTATAGATGACTATATGCCCAAAGAGGCACACTGTGTGCTACCTTAGCACTGGCAGCCATGTGGCCACCCACCGCTACCTACAACAATTCGCCACAATGAAGAGCTGGATACGAGTTGTTTTGTCAGCACGAAGTAAGAAAAGTACGAGGAGGAAAAAATGGAAGCGGGGATTGACAGGCTATGTTACTCTTCGGAACATATGCATAATATAAATATGTTTGTTTGAGGCGAGGTTGACGTGACTGCGGTCGAAGCGAGCATGAGGAGCGTGAGGAGCGCATTCACCTTTAGCTTCCAGGAGCTCCTTGTGCGTGCCCTGCTCCACGATGACGCCGCGGTCCATGCAGATGATGCGATCAGCGTTCACGATTGTCGACAGCCTGTAAGTGTACGTGTACGTTTTGAAAATCACTTTGACGTAATCATCTATATCTATTCTGATAAATAAAGTGTCTGTATGTAATATCAAAATAAAATTCCCATACTCAATACACATCATGTATATACGGTACTTATAACGAAAGTTTTTAAATTTTTGTCTGTCTGCCTGTCTGATCATTCCGGATAATCTCTGAAACGACTGAACCGATTTTGATGGGCTTTTTACTGAAGATAGGTGAAAGTATTGTAAGGATTACTATAGACAAATTTATTTTATGTAATATAATTAGGTTTCCGTGCAAAAAGTTAAAAACCCTCAAAATTGTGAAAACGCGAATTATGAAATTAATCGAAAGCACCCGCTAACTGCAATGTCATAAAGGTTGCCTTAAGCAGTCAAATAATAAAAACATTTTACTTGCGTACTTTATTGAAGCGTAAAGTGCTATCACTGAGTTAGGCGGTATATAGTAGGGAAAAATCTTATACTTAGGTTGGCGAGATCGGCATGCGCAACATGCGTCATGAACTAAAAACATCTGTAGACGACAAGTTAGACGATTTTTGGTAGGGCTGGTGGTAGCGGTGGTGGTGGTGGTTTTGACGGTCATGGTGATGGTGATTACGGTGGTAGCGATGGATGATGTGCTGGCGGCGGTCGAGGTGGTGATGGTCGCGGTGTCGGTGTCGTTGTTCTTGATTGAAAATGCGCATTCTTAAAATTCGTTACGAAATATAAACAGTGTGTACAATATAATATAATAACAGTCGAGATATACGGCACCTCACAAACGGCGACTCTTAGGAGTAAAAGTGTGAAGAAAAAATTTATAGATAATTACTACAGTTTTCATAACACAAATACAAGTTTTTAAAGATTAACCTGTGCGAGACGACGAGCGTGGTGCGGCCGGCGCTGGCGCGGTCGAGCGCGGCCTGCACGGCGCGCTCGGAGCGCGGGTCCAGCGCCGACGTGGCCTCGTCCAGCAGCAGCACGGCGGGCCGCCGCAGCAGCGCGCGGGCGATCGCGATCCGCTGCTTCTGCCCGCCCGACAGCGACGCGCCGCGCTCGCCTATCACCGTGTCGTAGCCCTGCCGGAGCATGTGCACCGTGTTCTTTAATACATCATCTACATAATGGAATGCATTCGATCTATAATATAAATAAATATTTATAATAAATATAAATATATAAGTTTTTAAACTTATTTCAACCGGTCGAGTTAGACGGAGTCGGTTCAGTATAGATGAATATCCGCTGTACCCTCATCACCGAAATATGATCAGGGTTGCTTTCTAAATGTAATCCATTAGGTAGGGCGACGTGGCGCCGGCGGCAGGTAGCGGCGCACTCACATTGGGCAGGCGCGAAATAAAGTCGTGCGCGTAGGCCATCTCGGCCGCTTGCTGCACGTCCGCGAGCGTCGCGCTCGGGACTCCGATGGTGATGTTGTCGTAGATGCTGCCGCGGAACAGCACCGGCTCCTGCCCCACCACGCCTGCCATAAACATTAACACCTTATATTGAAACATATTTAAGTATACCGAAGTCCAATTTAATTGATTAAATTTAATTAACAAATATTAGCGCTAAGTTTTTTTTATAAGGGCAATATTTGTTATTTCAAATTGTTTGTGTCCAAAGCTGAAGGTCTACCTAGATGTGATCTGAGCCAGCCCAGATTAAACGTCTTGACGTCGATGCCGTCCAGGGTGACCTTGCCGCGGTGCGGGTCGTACAGCCGCTGCAGCAGCTGCAGGATGGTGCTCTTGCCACACCCCGACGACCCCACCAGCGCGACGCACTCGCCAGCCTTAACGTGCAAGGAAAACCCTTGCAGAATCTATCGAATTCAATTAAATATTTATCAGAATAGACTACAGTTGAATCACTACGAGGTTTATTGTATATAATATCGGCTTTGTCTTAAAATAAGAGAACATTTCATCAATTCGCCGCGCCAATAACAAAATAAGGATTTCCAATTCAAAATACAGTGCTATAATCATGGTACACTGTGTGAAAATTGTAAACAATTCGTGTCTCACAGTAAAGAGGAAGTGTCAAAATGTAAACGAGGACTGACTGAACTGTTTGAATTGTGAAAGAAGAAAAAGGTGGAAAATAAATTAAAAAGAAAAAAAGCCTGAGACTTAATAAAAAATAAGTTAAAAACAATAATCGTAGCACGTAGCCTTGTCATCGGTCAAGGGGCGGCAGACAGCTCGGCTTTCGGTTTTCATAAAGCTCACTGCGGATATTCAAGTTTACTATAATAAATAGACATTCGGTGCATTGCTCTTTTTGTTTTGGAAAACTAGAAACCTATAGTAGTTACTGCTGCGTCAGCCGAATATGAAGTACCTTGACGTCCAGGCGGGCGGGGTAGCTGAAGTGAACGCTCTCTAGCCTGATGTCCCCGGTGAGCTTGTGCGGCATGATGCCGCCGGCGTCCAGGCAGTCGATGTGCGGCCGGCGGTCCAGCAGCTGGAACACGCTGGCGGCCGCGCCGCGCGCCGCCGCGAACACCTCCGCCAGTGGCGCGCAAAATGTCACGGACTGCGTCGCCATGTACAAGTTGAACAAAATCTGTATAACAGATGCAATTTCATAATTTAGTCGTGGTTCTTATAGCAAACAGACATCTTCTGTTAGACGTAGGTGTTCTCTTCTAGCCCCTCGCCGCCCCTATCGAATGAAGTCCCGCAGCCTTGAACAGATCATCGATCTGGCTTTTGGGAGCCCTACTTATGCTATGGTCAATCTGTACTAAGCCGCCATTCAAGAAACTTTTAGCTTCATCGGCCGACCTTTCTGCGAGTAATACGTCCGACCACTTCTCATTTACGTTTGGTAACTCTTCGCGCAATGCCGCTGCTGCGGATCACATCATTTTGATGCCACCACCACCATTGGCTTTTGTCGCGAGTCTTCTTAATGTGCCCACAGCAAGGGAACATTTTTCAGACCTATAAGTCATTACTGGTCTTGCGACACATAAGTCGCAACTTTTGGCGATCGACATGTATGAAGGTCCTACCTTTATAGCGGGACGGTTCGGCGTAAGGGAACATACTGTACGACTTTCACAACGTCGAGCGCATGGCCTCCATCTCCGTCGTTATGACAGTAATTTTAACAAAAATTTTCTACATGATGTTGTCTTGTATATGTTAGTTTTAAGACAATTTGTTTGGAGGTTCTGTTGAGCTCGTGCAATGTAGCGAGTTCCATAGCTTCCGTGGTCTCAGTCAATCATGATTAATACATTTCCGTGGAAGTTCAAGCCAAGACTTTTCTAGTCCAGGACCTTGAAGACGTCTACTTACGCCTAGGGGAACCGTTTCTGATAAATCTTGAATGTTAACGTTTTATATTAGATTTAGAGTTATGGACGCGGTGACTGAAACAATATCAACTCACGCTGAACAAGACTCCGACGATGTACTTTCTGTGCTCGGCGGGTCGGTCCATGTCGCTGAGGATGAGGCGCGTGCCGTACGACAGGCAGATACCATTCATGCCGTAGGTGAGCAGCCAGTGCACGCCGGTGCCCAGCCCCGTGAACAGCCCGCGCCGCCGCCCAGCCTGTTCCGCCGGCTGCAGCAGCTGCAGGTACCTGACACCATGTCACAGACGGATTAAACATATTTTGGTAATAAAATAAATGTTCTATTGTTGCGGTCATAAATGCCCGGCCGCGATAAGTTGTAGTAAGCGAAGACTTTTGAACTGAAACTCAACAGGATGAATATTAACGGCATGCACTGCCACAATAAAGTTCGACAATCTGCAAAATTTTAATTCTGTAAAATACATCTCGTAGCACAAACAAACATTTTATATGTACCAGGTGGTCTTTCAAAAAAATACACGAAGATTTTTAGAATAAAATAATAGAATAGAAAAGCAAACAAAGGAGATAATTAGGTAGTTATGAAATGGATGATGATAACGCCACCGCTAGGCTTCAGAGGGCGCGGCTGGGACCCACCTGTCGCTCTCGATGCGCTCGCCGGCGAAGGCGACAACGGTGCGCACAGACTTGAGCACCTCCTCCGCGTGCTTGCCGGCGCGGCTGTAGGCGCCCATCTCGTGCTCCAGCGAACGCGTCTGGTACTGTAACGACACATCGCACTGTAAGCCACTTACGAGCCGCCCAGTCGTCGCAGCCGCTTCGGTCTTAGGCTAAAACACCAAAGGGACAGAAACTCGCATGCTCGTAGAGCAGTTCACCCGGTATCAAGTGACCGCTACCCATAGGCATCTGCAACGAGCAAATGAGTTGCAGATCCGTTGCCTACCATTAATGAGGAAGGCATAGATAGGAAAAGGATATTTCCTTTTCCTATTTATCCCCTTCGCGTGTGATTTCACCGGTGGAGCCGCCCATCCATGCAACAGATGTGTTGTTGCGGGCTCTACCGCTGTTAAACGTGTAGACCTGGTAAAGGTAAAGTGTAATCGATTCGTGCGGTCGATCTATGTAAGTAAACAGAGCCGTGATACATTCTTCTTTTGGGATGAAATAAAATAACGTGACCAGAGCGAGAGGGACGTCGAGAGAGGCGGGACTCACGTTGGACAACACGACAGAGGCGGCGACGGCGAAGGGTATGACTGTGATGCAGGCCAGCGTCAGCTCCCAGCCGACGCTCAGCGACTGGCAGATGCTAAGGATGCTGGTGCCGACCAGGTTCGCGATCACGCTCAGCTTGTCGCCCATACCGTCCTTCAACTTCATCATGTTCCTGATCACATATATATATATATTTTTAATAAACGAATAGTCATGAATTTGTAAAACGATTTCGATTAAATTAAAATACAATACGGTGTTGCCGTAGGGTATAGCTAGTACATAGTATGATCTTTTATTGACAAAATCGATTTTTTGACATATATTATAGATGAAGTATATCCAAGCGAGGAAGATAAAAAATGCTGCTTCTTATAGCAAGCGAATAGGGGTTTTACCCTTAGTTTGAACGATCTAAGGGCACAGACAGCGCAAGCGACTCTGTTTTATATTGTTGTATAGATCGAGTTCGAGAGATCGCGATCTCAGTTGATTGAAGACTACTCACTCTGACATCTTCGAGGCCAGATTGAAGTCGGTGTCAGTGTCGAACCACGCCATGTCCTGCCGCATAACCGCTTCCAAGAAAAGCATTCGTATCCTTGTCATCTAGTAGAAACATAAAATAGATCAGTTGGTTTTTTTTTGCTGAAACATGTATGTAGCATGTGATAGCAGAGTGCATGTCGGCAGGACCTGTCTGGCGGCGCTCCAACTTAGCAGCGCGATGGAGGCGTTGCACAGCACGAGGGAGATGATGATGGCCACAAAGCAGCCGATGCAGGTCGCGCGCGCGTCCTCCTCCAGCGCGGCCATGTTCTCCTCGTATGTCGCGTTCACCCTGCCGGTGGCATTATACTGTCAGCCGCGCGCCTGTAACACTCCGGTGGACATCTACTTGCAAGTCTTTAGTACGCCTCGGAATAGTTTCTGTGGGCATGCCCTTACCGATCCTGTGTAATGGCAGTCGCTGCCATACCAAGACCTAACACGAGACAGGTGTGAAGTAGAAATATTCCACGTTTCACTTGACGAGTGAGGTGAGGTGAGGGGCCTTATTGTACGACCTTAAAAGGATGAGAAGGAGAAGAGAAAAATTTGACGGGGAAGTAAGTAGGAAAAAGAAATATCCGTTTTTCATCTTTCGTCGCTCCTCTGTCCAGTAAAGGTACACAACGCACCTATAATTCGTTAGCTTGTCGGGTAAACCGCTTTCTTGTTTGCCACCTTTTTTTAAAAGAACCTACAAAACTATTTTTTTATTTTTTTTATGTGACAAGGTGGCAAACGAGCAAGCGGATCACCTGATGTAAGTTGGGCGCTACCCATAGACATCTGCAGCAAGCAAATGTGTTGCAGATGCGTTGCCTACCTTTAATGGACAGAGTAGGGCGTAGACAAGAAAAGGATATTTCCTTTTCCCCGTTAATTCCCTCCCAGTCCAATCCTCTTCCCTTTCCCATCCTATCCCCTTTATGAGGAACGGATGAGAAGGGGAAGAGGATTGAAATTAGGCCTCCGGCACCTCACTCATCAGACGAAACGCAGAGTACTTCTACTTCACGCCTGTTTTCTGTGAGGTCGTGGTATTTCACCGGTCGAGCCGGCCCATTCGTGCAACAGATGTTTTTGTTGCGGACTCTACCACTGTTAAATCGAAGTAAACCGACTTACAATCTTCTGCCTCCACCGAACAAGGTGGTCAAAGGCAAGTAGCTGGACAGCTGTTGCTGGTTGGCCGTGCGGTCTACGAATGCGGTGGTGAGCTCGCCGAACTGGGCCAAGTTGTAGCAGACGCCGCCGCCGCTCAGCATGCCCAGCACCACCGCCACCGCGGTCGCCAGGATCTCGTACCACCTTCCATACTTGTACTGATGACAAAAGAATTAGTACCGCAGTCGATACATAGCGAGCGATAAGGACGCAGCGGTATCATCACAAAGCCCATGCCTGGCACTCGCCGCTTGTGTTTTGCTGTTCCTGATAGCGAGCAGACTCAGTAGATCAGTCAGTCTTGGCCGCCCGCAGGCAACACTGTCACTTGCCATCAGGTAGGATTGTGGTCGCGTACATTGTTTATCGTTACCTTCTCCAAACTGTTCTGCCTCAGTTCTCAAAACTTAGAATTACCATCGTTTACACAAAACATTTTTAATATCAAGTGGGATCGCTATTACACGAATTTATTTAATTAAAAAACTTATTGATCTGTATCGCTATTGCCATGTACACGGTACCTTTTTATGTTATCTATAATAAAGTAACGATGTTCATAATAAAACACCTTATATAAACACTTTCTGTGGTCTACTTACAATTCCAAAATACGAGACAGAGTAGTCCGTCTCTCGCGTCCTTCTGTAAAAAAATGTCGGACTAAGTTCGAGTAGGTAGGCGGCCTTCATTAGTTTAAGATTAATAAAGTACCTTTCATCTTTTACCAGATCTTAAAAAATACAAGAGTTGACTAGAACAATTGTGAAGCGAGCAACTACCCTTTCCCAATAGCTATTGCTCATATAGCTCATTTAAATCCAGAAAATCAAGCTTTATTTTCAGTATTTAAAGGAATATAAATGGTCCTATGTCGGCTTGCTTGCTTCAGCCTGCTCGGCCGTTTTAAATATAAGACGATCAAAAAAAAGAAAACAAGTCTTCAACTGCAAAAAAGTGACTCAATAAAATAAAATCTTCCGTCGGGAAGAACAGACAACTTTCAGGTGATAAGTCGAATCCCTACTAATATTACAAATGCGAATGTAAGTTTGTTACGCATTCACGCGAAAACTACTCAACCGATCATCATGAAACTTTGTACACATCTTCTTGGAGGTATAAGAAGTAACATAGGATTTTTTAGGAAAAAAAATAGCATATAAAAAGCGAAGTATGTATGTTCCCTATAGACATATAGACTCCGAATCGGCTGGACCGATTTAGATGAAATTTACAGGAATTGGCACATTCCTGTGTTTTGTAGCGATCAGATCAACATAATTAATGGTACGCGGGCGAAGCCGAGGCGGGGCACTAGTTTAAATATAAAATTGAGAAAATGATCATGTCCCATCGCCGGACTGCTGAGCACTTCAAGGTGTGGTTATTGACAATCAGTGAGTTGCGAAATAGTTTCGTCAGTAAACATGTTGTGTATTAACTGAGTTAAATCTATAGATTTTCTAGAAGTTTATTGCGGCTAGACTGTTGCTATATTGTTATCTATACGTGTTATACGTGCACGGCAATAGATCGAGCGCGCTGATCCCGGAGCTGTTTACAAACTGCGAGCACTTCATGTTACGACATAGTAATTGCTCACAGTAAAAATGAACGAGCGAGGATTAACGGGTGGCTATAAAGTCGTTCTATAATCTTATGCCCGTATTGAGCAATATATCTCGATGAGCGACCATGACGGTCGGATGAAACTTTTAATTCATATATTTCTCGTCGTGGCCATGGTCCTAGGTCCTACTTGGAAGAAATATAATTAATTATTTTCGATAACTAACTAATACCTCATATAATGCCCGAAGAGGGTAGGCAGCAGGCAGGCGGCCGGCCTATACACTATACAAATACTACTATATTGGTTAAAATCATAATAACGTCAATGAAAAATTGGGCTGATGTCACATGCGATCATAAATTTACGTCTTTCGCTATCTTTTTATTTGTTCCGCTTTCACTTGGGCTTGTATGTGCTCTGGGCCTGTGTGGTCTTTAGGGAAGTAGTCTCGGCTGAGGAAGAATCCGGTGCTGTGATTTAAGTAATAATCTTAAGTGGTGCAGAGGCATGATGTTAAACATTTCATAGTTCGTTTAACATGCGAGTCGATCACGATACTAATATTTTGCAGCAATATAACGGAACTGTTATTTACACGCTGCAGAGCGGCGTCACGGTCGCGCTCGAACGCGGTTACAGAGTGTTCAAGAAATGTTATTATGCTTATGCCAAATGACGGGTTATTCAGCAAAAATGCTACTGAGTTATGATGGTTCTGTCTGACATATCACAACACACATTTTGACATATTATCAAACCTTAATGAATTAATTATCAAAGGTTACAATTCATCGTCTAACACGATTTATTATTCAGAGGAAAACTTAATTAGTTATTATCATTAACCCTTTAGATTTTTTAAATATATGTGTTTTTTTAATAATGCGAGATCGTTTCCGTGTTCCTTTAAAATTTCCTGAACTTTACAATCAAAATTTAAGGCGTCTTTCAGTAAAATTTCGTTTAATGAAGTTTCTCTGTAAGTGTCATAGATGCGGACACCCTGTATATTCATAATTTAAGCCTTGAACATAAGAAGACCAAATCGTTGTTCTTTTCAAATTTCAAAAATTATATTATAATAAATCGGCCTTTTCTAGAATGTTCCCGCTGCAGGGAACAGGCCTCCCCTCCGAGAGGGAACGAGCCGTAACCCACCACGCTGGCCCGGTGCGGGTTGGCGGACGTCACATGTCGTCGAATTCGGTGGTTCTAAGAACATGCCGGTTTCCTCACGATGTTTCCTACACCGTTTCGAATTTCAAATTTCATAGTCAATGTGAACTTACTGTTTCTTCAGTCCCATGGCCGGATTACGAGATGCCCGTCCGACTCGCTGACTGTTCCTGTGGGATACACTGGCACGTGTCCCGAGAGGAGGGGTGGGGGAAGGGATGACGAGAGCCGCTGACTGTTGCCTGCGGGAGACACTGGCCTGTGTCCCGGGCGTAGCAGAGAGAGCTACGACGCGCACTGCAAGCCTCTCCGCCGCCGCTCGCGCGTTTTATATACTGCCACATATATATTGACAAGATTACCGACTTTATGTGACTTTTGCGAAGTTAATTGGGATTTACTACGACGCTCCAGTCTTATCTCGCTAGATTTGTCTTTTATGAATAATACACACCAGAAATATAAAGTATTGTAGTTAGCGAGGCTGAGTGTTTTCTTTGCTGTAAATACTAAAGAGTATCGGAGCCGCAGCTCGCTCCTCGAGGACTTTGCACTGTTCCGTTTATCCGCTTATTTATGCGAAAGGTATACCGCATCGCACACGTATACTTAAATACGGGAGCATCGGGCTGCAGGCACTACATTCTCCCTATATGTTCTACCGCACGCGTATACGCTTGTAGCGTTTCCGAACGACAGCTGGCGCGCTGCCAGAGACACATGGCAGATGTCAGGAGAGAAAATGGTTATTTCCAATTCCTATACATCCCGTCCACCGTCAAGTTCTCTTACCCTTCCCATCCTTTCCTTATAAGAAAAGGGTGGGAAGGGGGAAAGAACTAGAATTAGTTTCCCGGCACCTCACTCATCAGACGAAACGCAGATTCCTTTACGTCACGCCTGTTTTCTGTGAGGTCATGGTATTTTACCGGTCGAGCCGGGCAATTCGTGCAACAGATGTTGTTGTGGGCTCTACCACTGTTGTACTTGGTTCAGCGAAGGTTTACACAGGGCAAGAAAATGATTTACTGTCAATTAATATTAATACCTTCAAAACCAAATACACTTGTTTTACTAAAAATAGAAGTAAAGTTATCATATTATACACTTTCCACGTAGTCGTAGTACTGTACGGTGCATTGCACATGTGCTATGGTACACGGGACAGCAAACATCAAACCTATTGCTGTAATAAGACTGACTTGGTTATAATATATTACAATATAGCACATTATAGGGTATAAGACCCCCTAATCCTAGCACCCCACCGACAACGTACAAAACAAGTTAACATGTTTTATGTTATAATACATGCATAATTCACGTGTTTTTCTATGTTCTGCATTCGAGCTATCAATAAATCAATTTTCATTTTTGTAATGTTTCCATTATTATTCGGGTGCCAACGACTGGCACGGAAGAACTTATATTTTCCAATATATTAGGTTTTCTTTCGGCGCGATATAATTTATGGTGTCACGTTCTCACATGCTTACATCCATCATCTATTAGTTCTACGAGAATGAGGCTTAATTAAATCTCACTTCATACATATTCGTTAAAAACAGCATCTTTCGCTTTCATGCCGACATCCGCTACGTGGCGATTCCTAGAGAGCGAAAATCCCTACTAATATTATAAATGTGAATGTAAGTTTGTTTGTTACGCTTTCGCGCAAAAACTACTCAACCGATCATCATGATACTTTGTACACATATTCTTGGTGGTATTAGAAGTGACATAGGATTTTAAAAAACTTATGAAAAAAAATTAGCTTCGTGCAACAGATGTTGTTGTTGTGAGGTTGTGAGTCTGTCATTTGTTTATCAATGTTCGGTCCTTTTGTAACTTACACCTTATAACTTACCTTCTTAAAGATTTTATACAATTTTTTTTAGAATATTTGTTTTTTGTTAAATGAAACGACTGAGTTCTTACAACAGACTTTATTCACCTTCAGTGTTGCCAATGATTTTAATGTAGCTATCAATTATAACTATCTTTATTATTTAATTATATATTTTTTACAATTCTATATCACATATTTAAAAAACTATGAAATTTACTTCTATAAAATATTTCAAATAACATACTAAAAACATTTAGAAAATAATTATTTCAAATGCAAAATAGAAATAGGTATTGTGTATTCGCTTTTTAAATACATTTATATACAATAATTATATTTGTAAATTATTTGAGATAATTTGTCCTTAATGTCTGTTTATCATGGCCACCGCGCAAGCAGCTCGCCGCGCGCCAACGTCGACTCACAAAAATTTAATTGAACATCGAATATGAAATTAACAAAAGGCCTTGGCTGAGTATGAGATCCCGTCGCGGCCGAGCGACACTCACTGCGCGATCTCGACACACAAACTGGACATAAAATCTTATTCTAAGGCTTATCTTCTCTCATCTTCTGTATAATATTGGTGTGGTCATCGCCATTGTTGTCAGTATATATTCTATTGCTAACATCTGTTATGTTATAAAAAAATCGATCATGCGATCCGTATCGTTCAACAAACAAGTAAAAAAAAGTTGTGTCATTACAGCCTTGATGCCAAAAGGAGACAGCGCGGATTAGCGGCGATTAGTGCGCCGGTCGTCTTCCTAGTCGAGTCGAGATTAGAGAAGCGCGTATCATGCTGTCGTAGTAACAGGACAAACTCGTTTGTAAAATTCGCACTCGAACCGAATCATATCCACCGAACTTCGACAACCGAGCCACACAGTTCACATAGTTGGGACATTCATTTGTCATTACTAATTGCCTAGAACACTTGACTCATTACGTAAATAATGGTCTCTTGATTATCCTTGTGATTTCTCCATTAATAAAAATTATGAGATTAATCTTTTAAAATACAATATTTTTAAGATGAAAAAACACTGTAACTGATTGGTTAAAACTTACGCCGTCACGAACAATATCATAAATTGAGTTCGCACTTAATCACACATACACAAATACATACAGACATACCCACACGCACACACAAACAGTAACAAAACAACGTTATCTCTCGACAGTGTCTCTCTTTTTTTTATTTTGCTGTAAAATAATTTAAATTTAATAATGTACTACCACTTTATAATGTAAAAGTATGGCGGAACTCCTTCTGACACAAGCAAAATGTTTGCCCAAAAGAAAGTAATTATTCAAGAAGTATTTTTTTGATGTTATAAGGCGCCAGATCACCTGATGTTAAGTGAACGCTCGCCCATAGACGTCGTGTGGATTGTCCAAAATATCATGATAAGTGTCAAGTAAGGAGGTGAAAATTCCGCCATATGCGAGCTATTCTGGTGTGCGCTGCAAAAACCGTTAGAGTTACACGTATATAATGTAAATTTTTACCTTAAATAGTTCTCCAGAAAAGCCCGCGACATCATATGTATATATGTTTTATGTGTAAGCCTAATATATTAAATAAATTATATAATTAGTGCCTTAATAGTGAACCATCTATATGCAGTGGGCGGCAACCTAGTGTACGTAATAATAATAGGTCCTGATCGAATCCTAATCGACGGTCATCACGTGTAAAGCGATATGTCGAAGTAAGCAATATAATGTATTTCAAACATCAAATACTTTACAATTTAGATAAGGCGTAAATGGAGACAACTTCGAAAATGTTTGTTTTGGAAGTTGCTTTCTTCATTTTAAATGGAAAGTGAATCCTCCTGGCACAAAAGTGGCATCACTTTTAGTCTATTCTGAGGAAATAATCTCGTGAAGAATTTTTCAATACATTTTTTTCTGTTTAAGTAACAATTTTTAAGAAATCCTGTTGGGACCCTGTTTGGCTCTAGTATATAGACGATACTTAGCCAACAATTGGCAGGACAAGCATGAGAGATAATAACTTTGAGCCTTTGATATGCGATCCTGGAGAAGTTTGTCAGGTGCGACTTTAAATTATTATAAAATAATTTTTAATCCTAACGGAAAAGCGTGACTTAAAAGTGAATGTTGTGACTAGAATTAAGAAAGGTTTGCTTCGCTGGTTCAATCATGTTGAAAGAGATTAAAAATAAAGAGAGAGTAACAGGACAAACGTATGTCGTAGGCAGGAGTGTTGGCAGGAGACAGCCAAGGAATAACTATATCGATCAGATTAGTGATGAGTCGATATAGCGAGTACCCGTAACCGACGAGCGTGTATGCTTAGATTTATGGATGTAGAGGAAGTGAGAGATGTGTGCCAGGATAGCATTAAATGGAAATACGAGATCTCTGCCTACATCTCCGGGTTACGGCCGTGAGCGCATTTTTTTAAGCAATAAGTACCATACGTGTTTCAGCTGATTACAACGTCAATTATTTTTCTTTATATACGATTTTATTTTGGTGACGAGCAGTGATACCAAGCACTTTATAATAAAGGCACACAACGTCAAGGTGATAGCGAGCACAGCCGCTAGGTCTAGATACATCTTCTGGTACCAGGGCACCAGCAGCGTCGGCGAGCGCAGGTGCGGCGCGCCGCGCGTGGCCGCCACGTGCGCCACCCAGTGCGCCAGCTCCGCGCGGGGCGTGGCCGGCCTGTCGTGGTATATGAACGAGAGCTCCTTCACTTTGCTGCGGTAGCTGGAACACAAGCGGAAGCCGTTATCCACTCGTCACGTTCTCTCAGCTCACTAACTACATATTTGGTAAAGTAAGAAAGAACAAACTAACCTAGGATTGGTCAGCATCTCCCGAATAGCTTCCTCTAAGTCTTCGGCTATGTTAAGGGATATATCCACGTGTAAAGCAAATCCTTTGTGGATAGATCTTTGTATATTAATGGGCTGATCTCCGAACACCGGTATGCCGATGACTGGCACTGCGTGGTGCACGGCCTCGGTCAGCGACAGCAGACCTCCGTGTGTTATGAATAATACGCAGTTAGGGTGAGCTGCAAGAATTTTTGGCGTTTTAATAAAAACATATTCATGCCTTACAACACAGAAGAAAAGTAAAAGACCAAAGCGAGAAAGAAAATAAGAAAAGAAACTTGATCTTAGTTTGTAGAAAAAATCCGGCAACAAACCGAGTATGCTCTGCTGTGGAGCCCAGGGCACGATGTGGACGTTGGCCGGCAGGTCCGCGAACTGCTCGCCGAACTTCCACACTACCGTCTGCTTCAGCCGCCCGAGTACTTTGATTATCTTCTGTTTGATGTCGTGCGGCAGGTCCTCGCCACGCACGACGGAGCCCATGCTGAAGTAGATGGCGCCGCTGGTCGCCCCGTCCATTATCCCTTGCAAGTCCTGCGATCGTATTAAGCGAGCGTCACGCAACATATTTGTAGGCACAAGCACTACTTTGCAAATGTGTTGGTTGCGGTTGGACTGTATTTTAAATATATTGTAATGAAAGACGTTGTAGGATGATGAGATGAATGCATTCTTAGATAAGACACAAAGATAAGTACAGTAACAACGTAAAATGTTAACACCGGCGCATTGTTGAAGCGATTGCAAAGCGTGCGGGCGAGCGAAGACTGAAAACGCCCAATGCGCGTCTACTCCGCAGGCGGTTCAGTTTGGACTACACAAATGACAGTCATGATAAATTGTGTTTCTTAACATTTCAAAAGACTTAGCACAAAAGCGTGTCTCACCTTTGGCAGCGGTTTGAGGTCGGGTTGTATGTGGAAGCCGCCGATGTGCTTGTAGCTCTGCGGCAGCCTGCCCGCCTGGCCCAGCGCCGCGTGTGAATTGCCCAGCATCAGGGACGCGTTGAACCTGACCTCGTTGTAGGCCGGTAGTTGCCTTCCTCTTTTGGCCAATATCGGTCCATAATAATTTTTATAAATTTCTTCCTCCTTGTAGTACAGGTCCCTTAAATTACATAAGTTGTACTTAAAATGTTCACTTTTAACAAATCGAGAACGCAATATTTGTCGAGAAAGGTCATGAAACGATTATGTGTTGTTGCAACGGAGACTTGGTCGCGGCGACTCGCCCCGACCCGCTACTTGACTTGCAGCTAAAATAATGGATTTAAAAATCATTGAAATCGTGAACTTTGTAAAACTGATGGCCATCGCTGTAATTTTAATTGAGTAGCAAAGTTACCACTCCTTGAGGAAATATAAGGCCGTCTGCTGGAACAGCTCCTCGACTCGTTGGGCGAAGGATAAAGGCGGCACGTTGTGCGACATCAGCGTCGGCGAGTAGCTCGGGTTGCTCATCTCGTCGACCAGCTGCAGGACCAGAGCGTGCGGCTCCACCGTCGACAGCCAGATGAGGGGGCACTCGAAAATAGCCGAAAACCTGCGACACACAAACGTACATACATATATTATCGACGCTTAAATATAACGTATTCGTTTTCATCGGGTGATCTCCGAAACGACTGAACCGATTCCGATTTGCCTTTTGCTGGGAGATAAGTTATATTGTAAGGAATAAAATAGGCTGATTAAATTTTATCAAAAGAATTAAGATTCACGCGAAATTTTAAAAACCCTCGAAACAGTGAATAAAAATACCCGTCGTCGTATCAAACCCATTATCAAGCAGTGAAATAATAAAAATTTTTGCTCGCATATTTTTTTTCTTTTCTAATGTTCCGTACGTCCGTTAACTGTGAATGTTCCGATGGGTTCTCACAGTTTTAAGTAATAATGAGGAAGCTACAGTTTTTACGGCCACCCCTCCACAACCCTCCTCTAATCTAACAAAACCTATTAAAAAATAATACACACATCATTCCTAAAATCGTCTACATACATACGAGTAAATACCATAATTATCAGGGAGCGCCCTGCGTTTCCGAAAGACTTGTGTGCGCTATGAATATGCATTGAATGCACAGTGTATCTAGCTGAAGCTTGCAAAATCTCCGACACTTGAACTCTACATAAACCTTCAATCATTATTATTTTAATATATAATAAAAAATCATTGTTTTGGGTTTTATTGCATTTAAAAAGACCCCCAATAATAGTTATTCTCGAATATCTGCCACGTACAGACAGCGCTCAGTTACATTTTTATTATATGTATAGATTTTCTTTCAAAACTTTATGTTCAAAAATGTTTAAATATTTAACAAAGTCTACACTTTTTATCAGGGCAATAGTATTGAAAAAATTGTTATTGATTTATAAGCGCCATCTAATTTCCAAAGTTTGACAATATCAAAGTAACGGAGAATTGATTATCGTACTGGTTCGCATTTGTTCCGCTAAAAATATCACATTTTTATTTTAATGTGTTATTTGAAATTAAAAGTAATACTAAATTTAGTTACTTTTATTATCTTTTGGTTTTCTAATTGTATATTGCCGCATTTCGTTTCGTAATTTGTACACAGCTATCGTAACGCCATCTAGTTTTGACAAATAAACTGATTTTCTTTACTGTGGGATAGGACCCCGTGATAAACTTTTTTGTTTATAAACCGATTAAGATAAACACTAAATGTTAAGTGAAGCTTACCACAATACATACGTGATCGAAATACTTATAACCGAAATCAAATTACAATTAATTGTAGCAAGGAAAATGAGAAAGAAATCGGCAGACGGTAATGGCGGGAGTCGCTATGTTGACGATTAACAGTGTGGCGTTGAGTACAAATCCGCTCGCTCACCCGGAGTACAGTTCGGTGAACATCCACTCCGCGATGACGAGGTCGAACTTCGTCGCGGCGTCCAGCGCCATGCCGGCCACCTCCTCGTGCTCCAGGGTAACTCGGGCAATGTTTAGGACGGCATCGACGAAGTGTCTCGGGTCCGCTGGGTTCATTTCCTTCCTTATTACTGCTGCCATGTCCAGCACACTCACTGAAATCGCCACCTTTATCAATAACTTCTAAAAAATTGCCGTCGGTGCTAACATGTTTTTTATTTACTTTAGAGGATTTGGAGAAACAAACAGCTTTACATTTAAGTCAAACAAAAATCTTAACGAAATCTTCTTAAAAGAAATTAACAGGGATTGTCCAGATTGGCACATTCCTGTGTTTGGTCGCAACCACAATCAATGGTACCCGGGCGAAGCCCGGGCGGGTCACTAGTAATTGAATAAAAACAAGGGGCGAGAGGGGGCCCCCGAGCCTAAAACAAAAAATCGTATTGGTACTTACTCGGAAAAAAATTAATGTTCCTGCTCGCATCGATCTGACGAAGTAATGGATTGGTGTTGTTTAGCGGGTCTGTTGTGATGTACGTCACCTGGAAATATAGGAACAACGTATTCGTATGTGTAACAGTAAC
Organism: Papilio elwesi; assembly: GCA_029849275.1. Classification (NCBI taxonomy): domain Eukaryota; kingdom Metazoa; phylum Arthropoda; class Insecta; order Lepidoptera; family Papilionidae; genus Papilio; species Papilio elwesi. Next base: position 11,757,620 of record CM056697.1, read on the forward strand.
GCGACGGAATATAATGAACTAAGGCAACATAGAATTGGTCACCGACCAGTGAATCCTTCTTGGCTGCTTTACACAGATTTAGAGCCCGTAGTGGCAAGCCCGCCAACATCTTGTCCGATAACGATACTAATTTCTTAAGCCCGTGCAACGAATTATTATGACTCTTAAAACAAAGTCCTGGTATTATTATATCAACACACGCACACTTCAAATTTAAAATGTAAACCCACATAAAGTCCAAGCTTTGTCGGGCTAACTGAAGGTGCAGAAAAATTATTTAAGTTACATTTAAAAATAATTATTTCATTAGCTAATTACGTACGAGGCAAAGCAATTTTTAGACTCGAGACCTCTAATTCCCACGTCATCCGATTCGTTATACTTTGTAGAGTGCCACCCTCTCACATTTCCTTATTGGATAATTACTTGAATAAAGCGTAATAGACATCGCTCTATGGTCTCATCTCGGTCATTGTAAGTTTTTATTTATATAGTGACTGCAATGTCACTGTTTGCCTAGAGGAGGCATTTACAGCTACACCGGGCTCGAGGCGGACAGGGCGCGGAAGGCGCCTAACCTAAGATTCTTTAGAGTAACTAAGCTCGAGGGCTCCCTTCGTAAAGGGGACCTTGGCTTGGGCTTTCACTCATTACGCGTTAAGCATTCCGATTAGAGAGTGCCCGAGAGGGCCGAGCCTCGGCTCGATCGGTAGCTATTATCTAATTAGTGTAAGATTTTGTTTTTCGGGAATATATTTATATTTGAAGCTCCGCCTCTTACGAGACATCGCGGCGCGGGATTCACCGCAATTTTATAATGTTAACTATAAAACAACAATATTACGTAAAACTGAATACACTTGAAACCTGCTTATGAACATGACGCAATATCACACGTGCTTGTTGAGTAATGGAGTGATGCATTTGTCTTGACGGACACGTAATATTTCGCGTAGTTTCATTTTTTTTATTATCTTTAAATCTGTAAATCGTTTCGTGTTTATAATATCGATACAGATAAATGAAATTGAAGTGTCTGTATGTAATATCAAAATTATATGAATTTATAATGTATTTACGGTACGTATAACAAAAATACGATTTTTAGAATTTTTGTCTGTCTGTCCGGATGTTCCGGCTAATCTCCGAAACGACTGATCAGATTTCGATGGGACTTAAGACTTGGGAAGTTAAGTGGAATTGTAATGAATAACATCGGTTTATTTAATTTTAGCAACAGAATTAGGGTTCTGCGCAAAAAGTTAAGAATCCTCGAGATTGTGAAAAAATTACGTATCGACATGCTTTTTAGTTTCAACCATGGGCACCAGGCGGCGCTTTCTAAGGGCCAAATTATTATTTAATTTTCTGTTACAAAAATGTAATAAACGATATTTACAGAAGAATTTAAGAATTACATCCCATAATAACAATACTTACACATGTTAAAAATATGGTGAAATTAGTTTTTTTTTATATTTTTTCATTCAGTGTAATAAGAACCCTGTATAAGAATAAAAAACTTTATTTTTCCTTGAATTTGTTGATAATACTTTACGTTGTCATTTTAAGAAATAATTCGCGAATAACCTATGTCCTATGAGTATGTGTAATTTTTTATTATTATTTCCTACGCGGACGAAGTCGCGGGAACAAGTAGTAAAAAGGATAAATTCCAATCTTTTCCTTATCGACGGTCCTCGTGCGCGATTTGTTTAGACAATGGACTTCGCTCCACATTACAATGTGCAAAATCATGTCTTAGGACCTTACCACACGACGTTTTTTGAACGCGCTAACTACGCACGTTTTTAATGAACGCTCTGTCCAGTCCTCTGCGCGGTGTCCGCACTTTTATAGCGATTAACAAATACACAAGCGCAAGGATTGAGTACAAAGGTCGCAACGAGAAGACGGTCTCGCGTTCGCTAGGCGTCCAAATCTCGTTCAATGCGCTTCGTCCGCGCACTTAAAAGACGTCGTGTGTAAAGCCCTTACCGTTTGTTAAGAAATTTCACACAAAGCATCCTGTAATAACTATAACAATTACAACAGCTTACAAGGTTGGGTCACACTGCAGTAATTTTAGTGTGTTTTAATCAATAATTGTGTTTCAATAAAAAAAGACCCAATAAAATGAAATGAATTAATTAAATTTCACATTAATTCACGCCGCGCAGTCGACAAGCTCGTAAACAGACGCCTTCTTTTGTAATTGTTAATTGTCTTGAACACGTGCGTTATTACCTACTTTACCATTTTTTTACTGTCGAATGGCAACACCGGGTGTAGTGTAGTATACAGATCAATAAAATTAATTAAGATTGAAGATACTGATGTTTTATTTTGTACGGTAAAAACAATTCATGTAAAAAATCAATTGTAAACTTTTATTCTGCGAAGTGATTTATGTTTTTTTTATGGACTTAGGCGGCAAACGAGCAAGCGATCACGTGGTAAGAGAGTCGGTGCATGATCGCCGTTATTATGACCGGTAAGACCACAACAAATTAACTATTCATTTATACCGTGTGAATATCGATAAAGTATGTAGCACGTTGACAGCACTATATGTATATAGCTCACACATAGATGACCACTAACACGTAACACGTAAATGTTTTTTGGCATTATTTCCAATCTGCCGTAGTTCATTTTGTACATTCTTTTTGAATGACAGTTCGAGTGCCGAGTAACTTCTAAAGCGCGTCTCCGCGTTTCTTTAATAAGCTTGTGATTGTTTTTTGTTAATTTACTATTATTACTATTATATAATAATTCTATTATTAATTTTATTGATATTGTTACCTCAATCTTTTTAATCAAGCTATTTTAAAAAAAAGCTATAGACGTTTTTTGTAGATATAATAATTTCTCTTTTCGGGATCAAAGGGAATAATGTGCCGATAATGACACGAGGACAGCGCTCTCTAGTAAGAACGAATGAGACCCGCTATACGGTCCTCTTAAAATACAATTCGGTTTGTATTTATACATCAGCCGCCGAGAGGAGAATTCGCACTGCATACACTTAAAGGCGACACCTCGACAGTGACGCTGACGTCTGTTGTAACAGTTGATAAGAAAACAGACAAATTAAAATAAAATAAAAATACTTACCTTGTGACCGGCTTCTAACAGAATATTAGCGCAGGCGTCACCTAAAATGACATGGCTCTTGCTCGGGAACGGAGAGATGAGCAAAATGTCGAGCGCCCCCGCCGCGGCCGCCGCGGCCAGCAGGCTCAGCGCGTACGCGCACAGAGACCTTCCCATCGCCTGGAACAAAACCTCGTGTCTACACTGTTTACATTTTGATAAACGTATATCAAGGATTTTCTACATTGTATTTAAAATTTTAATGAAGCAAATATTATTTTTACTGGTCGTCCGCGCGTAATAGTGGCATTGGACAGCATTTTTAATTTTTTAGGCCAACCCTTTTTCACATAAAAAAAAAACTTATGTCCTTCTTCAGGCTCTACACTATGTTTGTACCAAATTTAATTTAAACCGCTTTAGTAGTTAATGCGTGAAAGCATAACAGACAGACAGACGGAGTTACTTTCGCATTTAGAATATTAGTAGTACAATTTTATGGGATCCCAATTAATTATATGAAATAGTTTTCTTATGGCAACAATTAAGTCATAAGTACTTGGTACTTGTAATCGTGTATTTGTCAAAGATGATGTATCAAATCCTGAGAATGCTGTAACAAGCAATATCTGGCATCTAAATGTTAATCATAAATAATAACACGATATTATCATTTGTTCCATAGATATAGGTAACGAGATGTTTTCACTAAGTAATAAACTAATTGTCAAAATTTGAATCGTAACAAATGATTTAAAGAATTTTAACTCACGATCAACTCGTAACAGAGGATGTTCGCAGAATACGCGCAATGTTCTGTCGCACACTATTTATACAGGATCGCACGGGGGCGCTATCGGAGCTAATCGCGACCTGAACAAACCGCTCAGTCATCGCTAACTACGTGCCAACAACATTACGCTCCCCTATCTAATCCTAGTTCTAATCCTAGTCCTAATCGGAGTTCAAAGTGAACCGCAGGAGCAACCTAAGCCATATCTAATAGACAAGTTCCACGCTTTATTGATGACTGAAATACGGCAGGTCTTGCTGTTGTAAATCGAACCCCGTTAAGTCGTAATAAGTCGAAGAAAGTTACCTTTCCCTTCCGTTGTACCCTTACGCGGTTAGAATTATTTACTCTGCAACCCGAAAGAAAAATTCCCTGCGAGATATTGGTAAGACCTAACTATAAGTCGAATTGGAAAAAAGGAGACTGTAGGTCGTAGTTAGTACAGTGATGTCTTATTTTGAATTCTTCTAAATCACAGTAATAACATCTAAAAAAAATCGTTTAAGCATTCCATCTGAGCTTATATTACGACATGATTCACAACAGTCAGATTCGAATCCTCGACCATTAGACAATTGGCACTTCTATATTTATTGTATAAAAAAATCTAGTGTGAGGTCACATACGATAAAAGTGAAACTTTGTATGCCGTATCATTACGTTGACCTCGTGACCTCACGATCGATTTCATGTTTCGACTACTTTACATCACGTATGGGGGAGCGGGGTGGGGTAGGGGGAATAATGATGCGTTGACATCCTAATGTCATATGCAATTGTTATTTCAGTTCCTATCTATGTACAATAAGGTCACAGATTCTTGAGATCATGCAGTTGTATGGTTGTTTTGGGATTTAATTTAATTTTAATCACGGAATCCCAATTATAGCAGATAGTAGTACTCGGCCATTTACTCTATTGAATTAATAATGCTTTTGATTTCTTATTAATTAAAAATGCCTCGCGCATCATCGAAGGACACAGTGTTCTTGTGGCTTATAAGATCTTATATCGTGGCGAAGGCCGTTCAAAACGAGATCGCAGACTGCAGACTTTCTCAACTCGGGTTCTGATGGGTCTTTCCGTTTGTCCTATGTAAGAGAGTCCACACTTACAATCAAGCCTGTACGCTCCGGCAACTTATAGAGGGTGTTTACGCACGAGCAGCGCCAACTAGCGACAAACAAGATAATTCGGCGCCCGCGCCGCTCCTTCTCACTTGCGAATAGTCATTATACAAGATAGACGTAGTTCAATTTTGAACAGAGGGAATGTTCTTACAGAATTCTCGGTCCCCCCGCGACCACGAGTGCTGCTGAGTACTCGAAATGTCGGGAACAAGAACATAGAACGCGATAAAATCTGTAGAATAAGTTTCATTGTAATGCGTATTCGCGTAAATATAACAAATCATTCTGACTCGCCGGTAACTTATCTCGAAGGTGATATAGTAATAATCTGGTTGATTAAATTATTTATAAAAGATGAAACGTCATTTAAAAGTAAAGTAAGCAGACCGAGTCCTGCGCGATAACGCAATCACGTTTTATCTGAGACATCGGGTTATTTGTTACTGATCACAATGACTTTTTTTTTATGTTATAAAGTGGCAAACGAGCAAGCGGCCCCTGGAAATAAGTACCGCTACCCATAGGCATCCGCAACAAGCTAATGAGTTACAGATGCGTTGCCTACGTTCATGGACGAAGGAGGGGACAAACAGAAAAAAGGATAATTCCATTCCCTGTCCCCTCCTCATCCGTCAAATCCTCTTCCTCCTCTCATCCTTTCCTTATTAGAAAAGGGGAAGAGCACTACAATTAGGCCTCCGGCACGTCACTCATCAGACGAAACGCAGAATACTTCTACTTCACGCCTGTCTTCTGTGACGTCGTGGTATTTCACCGGTCGAGCCGGCCCATTCGTGCAAAAGATGTTGTTATTGCGGGCTCTACCACTGTTAGACTTGATTCCTTCTTGTTCAAATTATAAAGAATTTTAAGAAAAAGCAAATTTTCTAAAAATGGCAATATATATAATAATAAAACAGCCTTTTTCTAGAATGTTCCCCACTGCAGGGACATAGGCCTCCTCTTCGAGAGAGGGAATGAGCCGTAATCCCACGCTGGCCCAGTGCGGGTTGGTGGATGTCACATGTCTTCGAATTTGGTGGTTCTAAGACATTCCGGTCTCCTCACGATGTTTTCCTTCATCTTCCTTCACAAAAATGGCAATATATATGTATGTACTGAGAGATGCGAGTGGTGGTCATTTTCAAAATTTATGTTCTATGGGTATTTTGTTACCGATAGACTATGTAGTTTGATGCGTAGATTCGTATATACATATAATAATAAACAATTTTTTTTACAAAAACTTTTCCGAATTAAAAAAACCTTATTTTAACAAGCACAACGAGGGAATTAGCCATCCTCTGAGGCGAGTTTTATACTCCTAATGCGCTCCGTAGGTCGATACCTATGCTGACAATGTCTTGGTGGTGACGCCTTATTATACACTTGACGGTGTAACGCATTGATTGCGAGAAACGACTGAATGGTGTTTATTCACCAATAATGAGCTAAAAACTCTCTTACTGGTTTACCAGTATTTTTCTGCGATATACGGTGGCCGATCTGTTGTCCCTTGAATTCGGGAGGAGTGCAACCGGTGGACGGCATTCACTGTACACAGCGGGGATTTCCGCTAGAGCTGTGTACCTCCATATATTTTTAAAGACAAAAATATATGTTGCGATAGTAGGGTTGTATCGGGTAGTTGAGATTAAAGCATGTAAACCCTTTACAAGTACAATTTTAATGAAATATTTTGGAAATTGCAATTGATCGATAAATTTAAAATATTATTTTGGCAAATTTATATAGACTTAAGGACTTTAATAAGCATCCTATGGCTTCAATAAGCTTGGCGAATCTTTCTTCCTCTATAATTCCTAGAAGAACTAGTTATTACAACTCACAAAGTAGAACAAAGATCTACAACTTGATGATCACTTATAAATATATCATTGGCCTAATATAATATAAAAGAGACGATCTTAGTGGTGTTCCGACTTGGAGACATTTTATGTTTCCGAGTCGATTTCATTAATATACTCCTAATAATCCCTAGAGGAAAAAAGGATGGTTACAATACCAAACCTCACTGCCGGGGTCTTTACAATAAATTTGACGGCCTCATATAGGGCATACAGTTCCGCCTGATATACGGTGCAGAAATTGCCCAACTTTAATTTCCGGCAGTTAGTCTCCGCACCGCTATCCCATATGGATAGCGCTGCGCCGACCCTGCCGTCAATTTTGCTGCCGTCGGTGTAAATTCTTACATCTACGGCAGCTCGCTGGACAACTTCGTCACCGTCCGTCAGGCAGTCGAACTGTATCCGAACAACTTCCGAGTGGTTTTCTTCCGTGCCGCAGGAGCCCACAAACTGGCCGCGTAGAGGAGTATGGGCTCGATCACAGCCACGTACATGGTCCTGATGATCTCGGTGTTGAGGCCCCACGAGATTTTTGCTGCGGTTGACAGTTGACGATAGAGGCTGAGCGTTTTTTTTTTTACAGACTTCGCTATGCGCGTTGAAAGTGAGCTTATCGTCAACGGTTTTTTTTTGTGGGCGGCTCTGTGCCGCCCTCTCGTTTACCCCTGACATTTTGGACAGAGACTTTTTGTCTCTATTTTATTCATTTAATCCAATAAATTTTTTTACAATCTTTCTAATTTTAGGTTTTACATTTCAGATCTTACTTGGTGCTAATAAGATGTCAACAATATGGCGTATCTTCTCTCTGCATATATAGCCATATACATAGGGAAGCCCGCGGAATGCTATTTTGCCTGTTTCCCAAAAGCCTACTTTGCCTTGTTTGCCATCTCATTACTACCACTATTATTTTTATTTATTACTTTTCTTACTATTGTTTTACAAAATTTTATAAACTTATTTCTTATCTCCTATTTTCCATTATTATTTTTTTGTTCTCTAACTTTATTTCCATGTTTATTTCGTTTTCTACTACATTTCTCTCTTTCATGTATATGGGACAGTCTGTTAGCACGTGCAAGACGTCTTGCTTTATCGCCGGGTCACAGTCACACGAAGGGCTCTCCTTGCATTTAAAGCGATGCAAATATTCGGAGAGCCCTCCGTGTCCTGTTAGAATTTGCACCATGAGCGAGTCCATTTCAACTTTTCTGACTAGGCTGTATGCTTCTGTTGCGTCGAGGAAAAATATTTTTATTACAGAAGCCGTTGTTTCTTCTCTATATCTCCGGTTCCATTCGTCAACCGATTCCTGACGGATCTGTCGTTTGACGAATGAAACCGGAATGTTGTCGTAGTCTGGCTTCTTTTTTTTTAAATTTTTAGCGCTGCTGCCTTAGCCAGCTCGTCAGCCCGTTCATTTCCTGTCTGTCCAACGTGAGCTCTGACCCAGTATAGTCTTTCTCTGCTGCCCTGGTCATTTATTGTTCTTATGTTTCTCCGGATCTCGCCGACTAAGGCATGGGTACTTTCAATATCTTCTATGGTTTGAAGAGCCGATCGTGAGTCGGAGAAAATGCTGTGGGTTTGTGTGGGGGCCTTAAGCGCAGATTTGATGGCTCTATTTAGGGCCAGAAGTTCTGCCTGGTGCAGTAATTTTCAAGTTTAAACTTTTGGGCCTCAGTTTCCGCCGCACCGTCCCATATGGACAATGCTGCTCCAGCCTTCCCCTCAACTTTGCTACCATCGGTAAACATTTTTATTCCGTGTTCTGGCAGCTCTGCACCGTCTTCCAGGCAGACAATCGTCAACGGTTAGGTTGGGTTAGGTTTTTTTTTTTTTTTTTGGGCGTCTCTATGCCGCCCTCTCGTTCCCCTGATATTCTTTTCAGGGACCTTGGTTGCGGGGTAATAATTTTTTCATACATTCTTTTATTTTTTATAAATAATTTTTAAAATGTACAATTCCTATGTTACTAATTAAATTTACCAATTAAAATACTAATTTACTTGAGTAAAATAAAACACAATTAATACTATTTACAATTCAGTAAAAACAATAATACTACAAGTTAAATCTATATACAATTTCCCAATAGATGAATAAAACCCCTAGCCTAATATCACAGTTATATTGTCTTGTTTCTTACTATTACTTTCTTCGCCACCGATTTACAGTACTTAAGGAATGTATCTCTTGTCTTTTTGTCTACTATGATATTTTTGATATTTTCTACATTTATTCTTTCCTCCATTTCAGTTTCGCAGGTTAGCCTCACCGCCTCATGGACGGGGCACTCTGTGAGCAGGTGCAGCACGGACTCCTGTTTTCCAGGTTCACAAATACACGAAGGGCTCTCCTTACACCTGAACCTATTCAGGTATTCGGAGAACCCCCCATGTCCCGTGAAAATCTGGACCAGGTCCGGGTCCATTTCAATCTTGCGCAGGATGGGGTAGGCAGCCACGTCGTCCGGGAAGAAGACTTTGGTCGTTGAGGCGGTGTCCCCTTCCTTGTAGCGCCTGTTCCACTCGTCAAGCGAGTCCAAGCGGATCTGTCGCTTGACGAATGAAACAGGGCATTTCTCGTAGCTGGGCTTGGTCTTCATTCCGATTGCTGCCTCCTTGGCGAGTACGTCGGCTCTTTCGTTTCCCTCCACCCCCACGTGCGCTTTCACCCAATTCAATCTTATATTCTTCCCTTTCTTTCTACACTCTATTATTCTTCTCCTCGTATCCACCGCGAGTGGGTGGAGGGAATCGACGCTCGTCACCGCCTCTAGGGCCGATCTGGAATCGGAATGAATCCCAAAGCCCAGCCCCGAGTTCGCACACGCGAACCTCACCGCCTCATGCAGGGCCAACAGTTCCGCCTGGTATACGGTGCAGAAGTTCCCCAGCTTTAATTTCCGGCAGTTGATCTCCGCGGCGCCATCCCATATGGATAGCGCCGCGCCGACCCTGCCGTCAATTTTGCTGCCGTCGGTGTAAATCCTTACATCGACGGCAGCTCGCTGGGCAACTTCGTCACCGTCCGTCAGGCAGCCGAACTGCAGCCCTTCCAGGTGAGCGGGGTGCTGGGTTTCCTCATAACCGGTCGGCCTCTCCAAATCTCGGTCCCCCAACACCCGCTGGGAGTGGCCCTTCTTTATTTCATAAAGAAGGGCCGCCTCCTGGACCCGAAGGTCCAGAGGCAGCAACCCAGCGAGTGTTAGGGAAGCGTTTAGAGAGACCGTCCGGTAGGCCCTGACTATTTTCTGAGCAAACCTCCGCTGCACCCGGTCTAACAACATTCGGGTAGACTTCTTCCGTGCCGCCGGCGCCCACGCACTGGCCGCGTAGAGGATAACGGGCTCCACCACCGCGACGTATATGGTCCTGACAATCTCGGGGTTCAAGCCCCACGAAACTTTTGCTGCGGTTGACAGTTGACGATAGAGGCTTTGCGCTTTTGCATTTATGTTTTTAATGTGCGCGTTAAACGTTAGCTTATGGTTAGGTTAGGTTAGGTTAGGTTTTTTTTTTTTTTTTTTTTTTGTTAGGCGGCGCTATGCCGCCCTCTCGTTCTCCCCTAGCTTATTGACGCCAGAGACTTTATTTTCTTTATTTAAAATCATTACATTTTTCTTCTTATCTCTAATTTACAGTTTATTATCATATTAACTAATCCTAATGCAATAGGGCAACTTAATACTAAGGATAAAATGCATATAAAAATTTTTAAAATAATAATAAGGTGTAAAATATAAAATTGCTAAATAAATATAAATAATCTAATAAAATTTTAAAAATCCTAACCTATTGCAAAAGGGCCAATTAATAATCGTTAAAACTTATCTCTATCTTATGTACTATCTTATAATCTATTTCTTTTCAGTTTGACAGTTTCGGTATTACTCTTTGTTATTTTTTATTACTTTGCTTGCTACATCTTTGCAATAATCTATAAATATTTGCCTCGTTTCTTTTTCATATATTATTTCGTTTATATTTCCTAATTTTATATCTTTATTCATTTTAGTTTCACAGTTCAATCTATCTTTTGCGTATACTGGGCACTCTACTATTGTATGCAGCACGGATTCTCCCCGTGCCGGATCGCAGGTGCACGAGGGGCTCGCCTTACACCGAAACCTGTGTAAGTATTCGGAGAACCCCCCGTGCCCTGTTAAGACTTGTGTCAGCACGGGGTCCAACTCTAATTTGCGGAGTACTGGGTAGGCGCGAACAGCGTCTGGGAAGAAGACCCTCGTTGTCGAGGCCGTGTCTCCCTCTTTGTAGCGCCTGTTCCACTCGTCAAGCGAGTCCAATCGGAGTTGTCGCTTGACGAATGAAACAGGGCATTTGTCGTAGTGAGGCTTGGTCTTTACTCCGACCGCTGCTTGTTTTGCTAGAAGGTCCGCCCTCTCGTTCCCCTCCACCCCTACGTGTGCCTTCACCCAATTCCACTTAATTTCCTTCCCCATCCCCTCACTCTCCTTTACTAGTTTCTTGATTCCCTTCACTAGGGGGTGGGGGGAATCGACACTAGCTAGCGTTTCCAGGGCGGATCTTGAGTCGGAGTAAATACCAAACCTCAGCGCGGGAGTCTTAACTATATACTTCACGGCCTCATATAGGGCGTACAGTTCCGCCTGATATACGGTGCAGAAGTTCCCCAGCTTTAATTTCCGGCAGTTAATCTCCGCGGCGCTATCCCATATAGATAGCGCCGCGCCGACCCTGCCGTCAATTTTGCTGCCGTCGGTGTAAATCCTTACATCGACGGCAGCTTGCTGGGCAGCTTCGTCACCGTCCGTCAGGCAGCCGAACTGTAGCCCTTCCAGGTGAGCGGGGTGCTGGGTTTCCTCATATTTGGTCGGCCTCTCCAAATCTCGGTCCCCCAACACCCGCTGGGAGTGACCCTTCTTTATTTCATAAAGAAGGGCCGCCTCTTGGACCCGAAGGTCCAGAGGCAACAATCCAGCGAGTGTTAGGGAAGCGTTTAGAGAGACCGTCCGGTATGCCCTTATTATCTTCTGTGCAAATCCCCGCTGCACCCGGTCTAACAACATTCGGGTAGACTTCTTCCGTGCTGCCGGCGCCCACGCACTGGCCGCGTAGAGGATAATGGGCTCCACCACCGCAACGTATATGGTCCTGATGATCTCGGGGTTCAAGCCCCACGAGACTTTTGCTGCGGTTGACAGTTGACGATAGAGGCTTTGCGCTTTAGCACCTACCGCTTTTATATGCGCGTTAAAAGTGAGCTTATCGTCAACTGTCAACCCCAGGATCTTGATGTTATCGGTGAGCTCAATGTGTCTCCCTCCCATGCTCAGACGCGGGGAGTCGTATTTCAATTTCCTAGTAAATAGCATTGCCCTGGTCTTCTGGGGTGCGAATTTGAGCTTGTTACGAACTCCCCACCTCTGAACATGGTCGAGAGCCACATTGGCAGCACCTTGGATGTCCGCGGAGCTGTCGCCCGAAAACATCAGGACCACATCGTCGGCGAACGCCTGGTGGCGGACGCCCATTCCCTCCAGTTCCCCCAGGAGCGGATTCAGCAGCAGGTTCCAGAGCACAGGTCCCCCAACGGAGCCCTGCACGCACCCTTTGGTGGGTTTTCGGGTCCACTCGGAACCCGCATACCTGAGGCGCACTGTTCTGTCCACAAAATAGTGGTCGAACAGCCGCCTCAGATTTGCGGGGCATCGAGTTTCGGCTAACCTGCACCTCACAGCCGGCCACCACGCGTTATCGAAGGCCCCCTCTATGTCTAACGATATCAGCACAACGAGCTTCCGTCTTTCGACTTCCGCCCGTATGTGCTGAATCATGTCATAGAGGGAGTCCTCGGTACCGCGCTGCGGCATAAAGCCGTACTGGTGCCGGCTGATCATTGGTGCAGTGTGCCAGCGGACCCGCCGCACCAGCATTTTTTCGAGGACCTTGCCCAATACGGGCAAGAGTCCTATGGGCCTATATGCTTTGGGGTGCGTGTAGTCCTCCTTGTTGGGTTTCCTGAGCACTACAACCGCTGCCTCTTTCCATCTCCGGGGGAAACACGCCAAGGCCAGGCAGCGATTTGCTATTGCCAGGAACAGCTCTGGTCTCAGGGTGATGGCGGCAAGACATATGTCCGCCGTGAGGCCGTCGGGACCAGGAGCCTTTTTAGGGTTGAAGCTTGACGCAGCCCACATGAGTTCTTCCAAGGTGAAGGGGGGGTCATATGGTTCACCATGTGACCCCTCATTTACTATTTCGGCCATCCTTCTCATTTCTGTGTGGGCTGCGTCGTCTTCTTCCACCGAGTCCTCCGGGAAGAAGGTCTCGGCAAGGCTCCTGGCCGATTCCACCCCGCCCAGGACTATTCCGTCCCGAACGAGGGGGATTTCCTCCGGCCTCCTGGTGGTGCGACCTATCACCCTGTAGATCCCATCCCACATGGTCTCACGGGTTTGTCGGCCGCAGAAGCTCTTCCAGCTCTGGGTCTGAGCCCTCCTCACCTCCTGCGCGTACTCATCCTTAGCGTCGACACACTGCTGCACGACCCACGCCCTTCGGACCGGGGCCGCGCAGGATACCCGTCTCTTGTACCTCAAGACTTTCGCCTTGAGGTCAGAGAGCTTTTCGGACCACCAAGGCAGTCCTGCCCGTCGCCTCCTAGAAACCCCGGGCATGGTTTCCTTGCAAACTTCCACCACGGTTTCCACGTACCGGTCCACCTGTCTCTCGAGGTTTTCCCGGTCGGGAGTACTCTCTATTTCGGCTGGTGTTATGCCTCTTGCTTCCCATCGTGGGGCGAGTTTCTCACGAAACTCGTCCCACTTTGCTTTCTTCGTGTTGTACTCCCGAGTGGAAGTGCATATGTCCATGCCCTCGGACTTCCGAAGATTTAGATCGAACAGGACTGCCCTGTGGTCCGAACTGGATATGTTATCTGCGAGGCGCCAGTCCGCAACCCTCCCCAGGAGAGGGGTCGTGCAGACTGTTATGTCGACGCAGCTACTGTACCTTTTTCCGCCGCGGATGGTATCAAAGGTGGGCTCAGACCCCTGGTTCAGGAGGTGGAGACCCAGCTCGTCGAGCTTCTCTGCCACTTCCCGTCCCCTCGCATCCGTTTCTCGGCTGCCCCAGTCCGTACACCAAGCATTCAGGTCTCCGCCCAGCACCACGTTGGCAGTTCCCAACCTGTCCACGACAGAGCTGATCTGGTCCAGGTAGGGTTCGACGGGCTTATCTGGCTCCAGGTACACCGACACCACGCCTATCTCCCACGCCGCGGTCCTCACCTTTGCAACTGCAATGTTGCAAGTGGTGAGGTCGGGACAGTGGGTGACATTCATGGTGTCGTCGAACAGTACAATGGCCGCCTTTACCACCGATTGAACCTTGGGCGATGGGTCACCTTTGTTTGTGACCTCTGCTACGGCGGAGGCTTCGTCAACTTTTCTTTCAGGGGTGCGGAGCATGTTGTCAATTTTGCAGGGGGATACGTCGATTTTTAAAACTTATTACTAATTCGTCAATAGACCTTATAACTACTTAAATTACGGACAGTGTATATACGAATAAAATTATATAAAACAATATATAAAACAATATTGTTTGCAGTTAAAAGTTAAAAACAATGTAAAAATATTTTAAAAAAATTTTTTTAAAGCTTTTTAAAATTTTTGGTCAAAGTATCGGTCTTATGCTTAAATTTAATTTAAAAACTAGCTTATTCTAGTACACTTGTCAAAAGACTAAAGTGTAGGTCAGGTACATTTGTCAATTTAATACTATTTACTATACTATAGACTAGAATTAACTACTTATAACTAATCTTATTTATTATATAAACTTGCCAAAAAGCTAAGTTTATTGGTCTAAAATCTTATAATTATGTTGGGCCCGTATTGTTCGCACTATGGGCTACCCGTCACAATTTTTCCGGATTTTTCCCCACGTGTTTTGGAAAATTTTCGTAATACGATTCGGAAAAAAACTTTTTTATTTTGGGACTTTTTTACAAATTTTTTCTTTAATAATGTTCTCCTCACTAAATAAATACGATTTGCAGAGTTTGTTTATCAATTTTAAAACCTTAGAGTCCTTAAAAAGTCTTTGTTTGCATTTCGTCTTTGTTTACTTTTACACTATATGTTATATTAGTCTTATCACTAAAACTATTTGCCCAAAAAATCCAAATTTGGTATTGATCTGTTCGTCTTTTTCCACTGTTTTTTATTGTATTTTAAAAACTATAGGTCGTCGATTTGTTTTTTGAATTACGATTTTTTGAAATTTTCATCACTTTTTGTCACTTTTTCTTGCTTTATATTTTCTGTTTTTGTTGTCCGATTTTAAAGACCGAAGTGTCCTCTTAACCGGCTTTTTACGGGCTATCCAACGCACTTTGTCACGTCTTTCCACCACGTCTGGATCGGGTACCTCGTGGCCACGCGGTACTTGTTTTTTTGGATTTTTCCAGACTTTCCCGAGTCCGGAAAATTTCAGAAACCGCCCGAGGTCCAGGTCCTCAACGAGCACTTTCGATTGGTATGAAAAAACCCATATGTCATCGATCTTATTTCTGCGGCGTTAATTTTCTAAGTTGAAAAACTGTACATATTGCAGTTTTTCAGTCTTAACTTTTTTCCTTTTTCTTTTTCCTTTTAGCTTTTTGTATCTTTAGCTTCGTCTCGTCGAATGGTATACTTCTTGATTGATTTTCTTCAACTTTTTCCACCACTTTTGATTTTAGCACTTTTTTTTTTTTTTTCTTTGTCGGAGCACTTTTAACGTCACCGGCAGTGGTGTTGCCTCCACGGGGTGTCAAGCGCGACTGGTTAGGTTAGGTTAGGTTAGGTTAGGTTAGGTTAGGTTAGGTTAGGTTAGGTTAGGTTCCACGGGTGCGGCGACGCGGAGGATACGGCGGGGCACACCCTAGAGGTGTGCCCTGCGTGGACTGACGAGCGCCGCACCCTGATGGCGACAATTGGCGGCGACCTCTCGCTTCCCAGCGTTGTACATGCGATGCTGGGAGGCGGGAGGGCTTGGGAAGCCGTGGCCTCCTTCTGCGAGATAGTAATCTCGCAGAAGGAGGAGAGGGAGCGGGAGCGCGAGGGAGACCCCTCGGCGCCCCCGCTCCGGCGCAGGCGACTGGGGAGGAGAAGGCGGCATTACACTGCCGCCCTCCCTCCCCCGTAGTGGTGCTAGCTGGCGGGGAATGGGGATTCCCTGCCGGCTCTAACAGCCCACACGCCTAGGGGAGGACTCAGTGGTTGGTCCCCCCCTCCTTGGCGCGGAGGCCCCGGCAGTCGAAGCCGGGGCCAGCTTGCGGATGTCGCGGTGAAACACTTTAGTGCGCCCGTGGCATCCGCAACAAAAGCAGAGAAGACCACCGACAGGGTTTTTTAGTGGGTATGCCTCCCCCGCCCCTAGGAGGAGGAGAGTCCCACATAACCACTGCACTGTCCCCACGGTGCGGTGGTATGCGCAATGCATTTCTCCCTGTCGTAAATCAAAAAAAAAAAAAAAAAAAGGTTAGGTTCCACGGACCTGCTGGGTTGTCTCAGTGGGCGGAGAGGTGAACTCCGACGTGGCGCGTCCCCGGGTGGCGGATAGGGGAACGCTCCGGCTTGTAGTCGGGGTAGGGCGAAAGCCCCGCGGACCAAACACCAATGGAGAGGGTAGGGTATACGCCCTAAAGCGTCATTCCGGCGCTCGTCGCAGGGAACACTTTTGTTCAGCGGCTGCTCAGCAGCGGTGTATGGTGGCAAGTATGTCACGGACGGTGGTGTGTGGCGTACAAGAGGAAGAATACCTCAATAAAAAATTACCCCTAATCCCAAGCGGCGGCGCACCGTGAGGGGATGCATGGCTGATGGGCAGTTCAGTCGATAGTGCGACCTCCGCCAGGGCACCGGCCGACACCCGTGGCGGGTTACGCGTAGGCTTATCCGGGTGCAGGGGGCTCCGCCCGGACGGACCGTTTATTTCCCCCATACTCGTGGGACTAACTATGGAAAACAAAAACCAAAACCAAAAGAAAAACGAAGTTGAGGGAGAGAAAAGGGTGGAGAAAGGTGTGGTGAAGGAGTGCAAACTGGGCAAGGAGTTGAGGGTCGTTCTTACGCGCACCCCGGCACCGATTATGCCCCCCAAGGAGGATAACCTCGTAGGTGGGTGCCGTCCCGCCACCGGCCGGAGGCTGTCAGAGTCCGATACGGACTCAATGGTGAGTATGACGTCCGCTGCATCAGCGAGTCGCATCGGCTCTACGGAGTCCCTAGACCTCGATGATCCCGGACGCTTCTGGAGTGACGGCCGTGGTCAGAAGCGGCCCAGAGAACTGGATCTCAGCGGGAGTTCCACGGACACTCCCGAGGGTACTGGAAAACGAAGAGGACGTGGGCACCCGCCAACTACCGGCGATTTATTCGGGATGGCGGTTGCCAAAAAGGCCTTTTTAAAGGCCCAATCAGATGAGGACAAAGCCCGCGCCGAGTGGGAACTGGAGAAGTCGTTACAGAAGTCTCGTAAGTCTCGCTCGGCACTACCACTGAAAGCGAAACGGGGCCCGATCAGCAAGACAAGCGCAGCCCAGATACAGGAGCAGGTGCAGGAGGACTTGGAAATAATAACTAAGGTGGCCAGCAAGTCCTCCCACCTGAAGGGCACCTTCGTGCGGGCCCTGAAGGATGCTGCGGTTTCGATTAGGGAAGCCGTGGAAGTCCTGGGGACCCGCACAATCACGAATGAGACGCGGCAACTGCAGGCGGACAACGCTCGCCTGCAGGCCGAGATGGCCAGTCTCCAAAAGGAGATCGCAGAAATAAAAGAGGGAATGGAGAGGATGCAGAAACAGGGGTCCGCCACCTCTCCCGAGACAGCAATGGCCACGCCTATTACACGGCCTTCAGATATAGTGGCGCCCTCGCTGGAGGAGATCTGCCGGACGGTGATGGTCCAGGTGGGTGGGATGGTGAATGCCCGCCTGGCCTCACTGGAGGACAGACTCCTCCCACAGAAGAGGACTCGGCCGCCTCTGGCGTCTGACCAAAAACAGAGCGGCCGCACATACGCGGCCGCGGCCTCGGTGCCCGCACGAACGCCAGCTCCGGGAGCCCAGAAGAGGATAAGGGAAAAAGCGCCCCCAGTGCCTGCACCTACGCACAGGCCGACGCAGCAGGCACCCTCTGCGTCGTCGTCCCAGCGAGCGTCCATGAAAGAAGGCCCCTCTTCTTCTTCTTCTCCGCCCTCTAAGGTGCGAAAGAGTAAGAAGAAGAAGAATAAGAAGAGAAAAGAGACATCACCGGCAGAATCTGCAGCGGCGTCGTCGGGTTGGACCACGGTGGGTCCGAAGAAAAGACCCAAAGAGAAAAGCCGCGCCCGTAATCTCCACCCACCCCGGACACAGGCAGTGGTCCTGACACTGCAACCGGAGGCGGTAAAGAAGGGCGCAACCTATGCGAGCGTAATCGCCAAAGCAAAGGAGGCCATAAATCCCGCGGACTTCGGTGCTCAGGGGGCTCGACTTCGGAAGGCGGCCAATGGCGGTCGCCTTTTTGAATTCCCCGGCGCCTCCAGTGCCGAGAGGGCGGACTCCCTGGCGCTGAAGTTGCGGGAGGTCCTGGGCGGCGAGGTCGTCCGGGTCTCGAGACCGACAATGTCGGTAGGTCTGCGGGTCTCAGGCCTGGACGACTCTGCTACCAGCGCCGAGGTGGTCGCCGCGATCGCTGCGGCGGGAGGATGCCCCGCCGAGCAACTCCGGGCTGGCGAGGTGAAGGCCGGTCGCGACGGACTGGGGTCTGTAGCGATCCAGTGCCCTGTCGCGGCCGCAAAGAAAATCATAGATGGGGGTCGCCTGGTCGTTGGCTGGGTGTCCGCCCAGGTAAAGCTGTTGGACACCCGGCCACTCATGTGCTTCAGGTGCCTCGGACCTGGACACATGGCCGGCCGGTGCACGGAGGTTGACCGCAGCGGGTTGTGCTTCCGCTGCGGCCAGCCCGGTCACAAGGCTCGCGGATGCAGCGCCGTGGCACACTGCGTGGTATGCGCAGCGGCCGGTATAGCGGCCAATCACCTCGTGGGCAGCAAGGCCTGCGTTCCCCCACCCAAGGGGAAGAAGAAGGGAGGGAGGGACGGTGCAGCTGTAGGACCGTCCTCTTCCTCACCCCAGCAGGCGGAAGCGCCAAGGGCTGAGGAGGTTCCGATGGTCGAGGAATAGATATGGACCTGAACCTCCTCCAGGCGAATATCAACCACTGCGCCAGAGCTCAGGACCTTCTATTCCAGAGCATGGTGGAGTGGTCGATACACGTTGCCGTGGTGGCCGAGCCCTACCGCGTCCCGGCTGGGGATGACTGGGTGGGGGACACAGACGGCGTGGTAGCCGTAACGTCCCGGTCCATTGTGGGTTCTCCGGCCTTCGTCGACGTAGTTCGAGGCCGGGGATACGTCTCCGCTCTTGTCGGCGACATCAGAGTGGTCGGAGTGTACTTCTCGCCAAATCGAAGTCTCGCCGACTTCGAAGATTTCCTCGCCGAAGTCGGCGTCCTGATAGGCAGAAGTCGCTCCGTCCGCGTGCTGGTCGCGGGCGACCTCAACGCCAAGTCGACGGCGTGGGGATGCCCGGCGACGGATGCTCGCGGACAAGAGCTGGACGAGTGGGTGACAGCGACCGGACTCACGGTCCTGAACCAGGGGTCGGTCAACACGTGCGTGCGGCGTCAGGGCGGCTCCATTGTCGATGTTACATTCGCCGATGCCGCCCTGGCACGCCGTGTTTGGGGCTGGGAGGTGCTGGAGAACGCGGAGACGCTGTCGGACCACCGATACGTGAGGTTCGGCATCTCCGCGTCTCTGGCAAACCCGAGAGGTCCACGCCGGCCACTGCGAGGTGATGGTCCTCGATGGTCGCATTCACGAATGGACCGGGAATTTTTGGTGGAAGTTGCCCTTGTTGAGGCGTGGTTCTCCGCGCCACAAAGCGGCATAAGCGACGTCGGGGAGGGGGCGGCGCGCCTCAGCAGTGCCATGTTGCGTATCTGCGATGGGGCTATGCCTCGAGTGCGTGCTGTCGCCTCCAAGCGGCCGGTGTACTGGTGGTGCGAGGAGCTGACCACGCTACGCAGTTCCTGTGTGGCAGCGAGACGCCGGTACACCCGCTGCCGCAGACGGCGACGGCAGAACCCTGCGGAAGCAGAACGGCTCTACTCCCTCTACAGGGGTGCGGTGAAGGCTCTGCGGACGGCAATTGGTGTGGCCAAAGACCGCGCGGAAGACGAGATGCTGGAGACTCTCAATAGGGATCCCCTTGGGGGGCCCTATAAAGCGGTGAGGAGGAAACTGCGGTCGAGGGGTCCTCCCATCACCCAGAGTCTCCAGCCTCTCGTCCTGGAGTCGGTTGTCGCGGGGCTGTTCCCGCAATGAGCCGAGCACGAGGCGCCTCGTATGGCGCCTCCTACCGTAGAGAGAGAAGGTCCAGGCGTCCCGCCGGTCACGGAGGACGAGTTGAGGGCGGCTGTGTTGCGCATGCGCGCAAAGAACACCGCCCCAGGCCCCGACGGAGTCCCAGGCCGTGCCTGGGCCCTGGCACTGGGGCCGCTCGAAACGTGGGTGCTTACCCTCTTTCGGGCGTGTTTGGAGCAGGGCCGATTTCCGGAGGAATGGAAGAAGGGGAGGTTGGTCCTGCTCCGAAAGGACGGACGCCCGGTCGACGAGCCGTCGGCATACCGACCGATCGTTCTGCTGAACGAGGTGAGCAAGCTCTTTGAGCGCGTCGTAGCAGCTCGCCTCGTTCACCACTTAGAGACGGTGGGGCCGGATCTCAGCGCCAACCAGTTTGGCTTCCGCAGGGGCAGATCCACCATCGACGCTATAGCGCGGGTGAGGGCCCTTGCGGACAGCGCGGTGACCCAGGGTGGGGTGCTGGTGGCGGTGTCTCTAGACATCTCCAACGCCTTCAATACCCTGCCCTGGAGCTGCATCAGGGAGGCGCTGAGGTACCACGGCGTACCTAAATATCTTAGGACGATCGTGGCGGCCTACCTGTCGGAGCGGTCGGTCGGGTGCCCGACCAGCGAGGGCTGGCTCGAAAGGGCAGTGTCGTGCGGTGTTCCACAGGGTTCGGTTCTCGGGCCCCTCCTGTGGAACATCGGGTACGACTGGGTGCTGCGCGGAGCCGTCCTACGGGGTGTGAAGGTCGTATGTTACGCCGACGACACCCTCATGACGGCTCAGGGCAGCACGGAGAGGGAGGCCCGTTGTAGAGCCACAGTTGGCGTGGCCCAAATGGTGGCCAGAATTCGGGGACTGGGTTTGGAGGTAGCCTTGCACAAGTCCGAGGCTCTGTGTTTTCACGGGCCTCGGAGAGCACCTCCTGCCCGGTCCGAATTGGTGGTGGGCGGAGCTTCCATCGGCGTCGGGGGTACAATGAAGTACTTAGGACTCGTCCTCGACAGCCGATGGAAGTTCGAAGAGCACTTCCGGCGTCTTGTCCCAAAACTCGTGGGAGCGGCTGGAGCCCTCAGTCGGCTCCTACCAAATCTGGGCGGACCGAGCTCGCGGTGTCGCCGCCTATACACGGGCGTGGTGCGATCCATGGCGCTCTACGGAGCGCCCATATGGTCGGACACTCTGACCGCCCACACCCGATCCCTGCTGCGAAGGCCGCAGAGGGTCATGGCGGTCAGAGTGGTACGGGGATATCGCACCATCTCGTGCGAAGCAGCCTGTGTGTTGGCGGGGATGCCGCCCTGGGATCTGGATGCCGAAGTGCTCTCCAGTGTGTACTGGCGCAGGGTGGACGCTCGACTTCGGGAGGAACATCCTGCGCCGGTGGAGGAGCGTGCGTGGCGGCGGGCGGCGGAGGCCGACCTCGTCGCTCATTGGCGGGAGCGGCTTCTTTCGCCGTCTGCCGGCCACCGCACGATAGAGGCGATCCGGCCCGTCCTCGAGCTCTGGACGGGCCGGAACCACGGGGCTCTCTCTTTCCACCTTGTGCAGATCCTCTCGGGACACGGCTGCTTCGGGAGGTACCTGTGCAACGTGGCCAGACGGGAGCGCACTCCTCAGTGCCGATTCTGCGGCGCTGAAGAGGACGACGCGGATCACACTCTGACATGCTGCCCAGCATGGGCGGAGGAGCGAGCCGTGCTGGCTAACCAAATAGGAGACGAAATCTCGCTGCCGGCCGTTGTGTCTGCGATGGTCGGCAGCAATCCTGGATGGAGCGCCGTCGCCGCCTTTTGCGAGGCGGTGATGGAAAAGAAGGAGGTGGACGAGCGACGCCGGGAGGATGATCCGGAGGAGGATCCCGTGCGCCGCCGCCGACCATTGCGCCGACGCCGGGCTTTTGCCCAAACGACGTAATATGGTCGGTGCCGGGTTGGCATACCCGGTAGGAGTGGGGGGCGATAGTTCTCCGTCGCCTCCTCTCGGAGATGATGTGGCCTAGGCCACGAGAGACGTGTCCTGAGAAGGACGAACGCCCTGCCGGGGACAAGGATAAGGGTAACTGTTACCTTAGCCCCGGCACAAGCGGCGGGCAGAAGTGGGCACTGGGGTTTTAGTGGGTATGGCCGAACGTCTTTAGGCGACCCCCACACTCCCCGCGCCACTTGCACAGCCCAGGCGCGGTGGTCAATAAACGGATTTCCCCAGATAAAAAAAAAAAAAAAAAAAAAGGTTCCCCATCGACCGGGTTCCCGCCTTGTCGTGGCGGTGGGGCTCAGTAACCGTGGGAATGGGTCACCCACGGTGAAGCTAAGAGGAACCCAAGGCCGGTCCGTGAGGTAGGACCGGCCAGAGAGGGCCGCTCGGGGTGGGCTCATTGGAGCCCACCTTCGAGCGCACTGGAGGGCTGCGGGGACTCGTCTCCCCCGCAGTGAGGGTGAGTCGCGGAGGGAGAGGAGTGCTGGTATTGCGGTGCGCCACTCGCCCTGCCCTCCGCGACTCAGCGGGGTCGCACCGCAGATGCGGCGGCGGTGGGGCTGCGAGAGGAAGGGCAACTTTCCCCTTGCAGCTGCATTTCGCGTAATCCCGGCGCCGACGCTGGGACCGCGGGCCTCTGTCTTTTTCAAGACGGAGGCCGCGAGGAGTGAACCTCTATAAAAAACTCAAGGCGGCGCCGGCGGGCGAGGGCGGGGATTCCCGAACCTGCATTGCACACGGTGCCGTCTCCGAGGAGCGCCCTTTTAAGGGCGCAGAGAGGGGCCCCATCCCGGGGCGGCCAGTGGGCGTCGCGGTGTCACGTGTTAACCATGCTCCCGTGGCGCCCACACCATGGCTATGAGGGAACGCGTGTGGTTTTAGTGGGTAGGCCCACTTCGGTGGGAGAGCCCCACAGACCCCCCTGGTGCCCCGACCAGGGGGCGTGCTTAAGGTCGCATTTCCACACCTAAAAAAAAAAAAAAAAAAAAAAGGTTAGGTTAGGTTAGGTTCCACGGACCTCCCTCACCTTCCGACTGACGCAGGTTCTGTCAGGACATGGCTGTTTCGGGCGGTACCTGCGTCGGATCGGAAGGGAGGAGACGGCGGCGTGCCATGGGTGCGGCGAACGCGACGACACGGCACAGCACACGCTAGAAAGTTGTTGTGCCTGGTCTGACGAGCGCCGCACCCTGGTGGCGGCGATCGGCGGGGACCTCTCGCTTCCCGGCGTAATAAGCGCCATGCTAAGAAGCGAGAGGTCATGGGACGGCGTAGCCTCCTTCTGCGAAGCTGTCATCTCGCAGAAGGAGGCGATGGAGCGGGAGCGCGAGACAAACCCCCAAGCGCCCCCAACCCGAAGACGAAGACCGGGAAGGAGAGCGCGGCAATACGTGGCCGCCCTCCCCGACCCTACAGACGGCGCCTAACGGCGAAACGCAGGCGGGGTCGCGGTAGCAAGCTCACGCGTCCCCGTGGCCCCGCCGTAATGCGTCAGAGGGCAGTCAGGTTTTAGTGGGTATTCCGGCCACCTTCTTACACTTTCTGTGGCCGGCGAGTCCCACACTCCCTACGCCATTGCACAGCCCGGCGTAGGGGTGCGTAACGCATTTCCTGACTATAAAAAAAAAAAAAAAAAAAAAAAAAAAAAGGTTCCACGGACCTGCTGGGTTGTCTCAGTGGGCGGAGAGGTGAACTCCGACGTGGCGCGTCCCCGGGTGGCGGATAGGGGAACGCTCCGGCTTGTAGTCGGGGTAGGGCGACTAGCGCCCCGCGGACCAAACACCGGGGGGGGAAATGGGTAAGGGGGGGGGAGGTGGGAAGGTTAGGGGGCGGCCCGGCGTGCATTAACACCGCCGTCGGGAACAACCCAATGGACGTCACCCGGGGGTGGACCTGTTGATCGACCCTTCTCGTGGGAACACAAATGGAATCATATATTAAAACCAAAAATGTTATTGATGTGGAGAAGAGTGTGGTGAGTGGAGATGGGATGAGGGAGGAGCAAAAGGTGAAGGAGCTGAGGGTCGTGCTGACGCGCACCCCGACAACGGCGAGGTCATCGGCTCACAAAAGACTGTCGGAGTCCGACTCGGAATCAAATCGAAGCATGGTGTCCGTTACGAGCCTATGCGGCTCTATGGAGTCCCTGGACAGGGATGGTCCTGGCCGCTTTTGGAGCGAAGGCCGAGGCCAGAAGCGGCCCAGGGATGTGGAGCTCAGCGGGAGCTCTACGGAGACCCCCGCCACTAGCACCAAAAGGAAGGGACGCGGCCGTCCGCCAACCACCGGCGACTATGTTGGGCTGGCGGCGGCCAAACAAGCCTTTCTAAAGGCCCAAGCGGAGGAGATGAAAGCCCGCGCCGAGTCCGAACTCCTGGACTCGATCGCAGAGGCCCGCAGGACTCGCTCGGCACTATCGCCAGCGGCTGCGCTGGATCCAAGAATGACGCAGGCCACAGAAGACAATACGTCGGCCACTGTCCTAAAGAGGATAGAGATAAACCTCGAGGTGGTGGAAAAGGTGGCACAAAAATCGTCGAACCTTAAAGGGACCTTCGTGCGAGCGCTTCACGACGCCGTAAAGGCGATTAAGGAGGACATCGTTGCGCTCGCACAAAAAACCCTCACTGAGGAAACGCGAGCCCTTCAGGAGGACAACCTGCGCCTGCGCAAGGAACTGGAGGGTCTCAAAAAGCAGATGCAGGATGTCTCAGTCCAACTACAAAAGAGACCGCAAGCGCAACAATGCCTTGACACCGAGGGGCTAAAGCACGAGCTCCTCCAAATGATAGACGGCATGGTCAACGCTCGCTTCGAGGATCTGGAGACTCGCCTCCCTCCTGAGCCGGTGCTCAGGCCGCCCCTGAGTGCTGACAGGCGACAGCCGCCGCCGCCCCGTCCCAGAGCACTGCCCGGCAGGGACACTGGCACGGCAAGCAGACCGACTCAGGCCAAACCGGCTGCCCCTTCAAAGCCCCGTCGCTCCTCTCAGCATGGTGGAGGACGGACACCAGCTGAGAAATGCCAGCAAGGGCAAACACCCGAGGGCCCAACAGATAAGCCAAGATGGACAGAGGTTGTGGGCCGGAAGGCCAGAAAGAAAGGCAACCCCTCGACTAGGCCTGCTCCCACCCCATCTGGTGCGGCACGCCAAAAAGCCGTGGCCCCGCCGAAGCCCCCGAAAATCTCGGTCCCGAAGACGGCAGCCATTATGGTGAGCCTCAAGAAGGGGGAGGCCATCACCATGGCCGAGGTTCTTACCAAGGCCAGGGCCTCCATCCTGCTTCGGGACTTTGGATTGGAGACGGTCAAGATCCGAACGAGCGTGACCGGCTCCAGGCTGATGGAGGTAGGGGGAGAGACCCCGGACGCCTCTGCTGACCGCCTGGCCGCCAGACTGTCGGAGGTCATCGGGGCCTGGGCCGATATAGCCCGCCCGACCAAATCGGTCAGCCTCAGGCTCACCGGCTTAGACGAATCCGCTACCCAGGAGGAGCTGGTGGCCAAGGTGGCGGCTGCTGGTGGCTGCTCCCCCAGCCAGGTCAAGGCCGGCCAAATCCGCCGAAGCTTCTGGGGCGACGGCTCGGCCATTATAAAGTGCCCGGCGGCTGCTGCCAAGGCAGCCGTCAAAGCAGGAAAGCTGGCCATAGGCTGGACCATGGCCACCGTCAAAGCGATGGAGGCCCGGCCGCTGCGCTGCTACAAGTGCATGCGGCTAGGCCATACACGTGCCCTCTGCCCTGCAGAGTGCCCAACGGAAGCGGACTATGGCAAACTCTGCTTCCGTTGTGGCAAAGAGGGGCATAAGGCGGCCACGTGCGAGGCGCCTGCCAAATGCGCGGTATGCGCGAAGGCAGGTCGCCCGCACGCGCATGCGATGGGGGGTGCCAAATGCACGCCCCCTACCGTGAAGGGGAAGGCTCCACGGGGCAAGCCTCCTCCGCCGCAGAGCCGCCAGGCTAGTGAGGAAATAGAAATGCAAGTGTCATAATGTCAGGACACCCGCACACAGAGTTCCTGCAGACCAACGCCAACCACTGCGCCCGCGCACAGGACCTGCTTATGCAGGTCTTGGCGGAGTGGAAGATTGGCGTCGCCGTTGTGGCCGAGCCCTACCTGGTCCCCCCCCTGCCAAACTGGATCGGGGATACAGAGGGCTCGGTCGCCATAGTGGTGCCGCCCGCTGCCCCCCAGCGCCTCTCCCTCAGGGAGAGGGGTGCAGGGTACGTGGCGGCAAATTGGGGAGGGGTAGTACTCGTGGGAGTCTACTTCTCCCCAAACAGGAACCTCTCGGACTTCGAGAGGTTCCTGGATGGCCTGGAGCCGGTGGTGCGGAGGGCATCGCCGGCCCAGGTCATCGTGATGGGGGATCTCAACGCTAAGTGCGCAGCGTGGGGGTCCTCCATCACCGACGTGAAAGGGGCGCTCCTTCGGGACTGGGCTACAGTCATCGGCCTAGCCCCGGAGAACCAGGGCAACGCCGACACGTGCGTACGAGGACGGGGGGGCTCAGTGGTAGACGTCACATTCGCCACCCCCGCTATCGGCGCCCGAATTTCGTGTTGGCGTGTCCTGGAGGAGGTGGAGACCCTGTCCGATCATTTATACATCCGGTTCAGGGTCTCCGACGCGCCCCTGGATCCGCGGGCGCGCGCAGCGGCCGGTCCGCGGCGAGGCGCGGTCTTCCCTCGATGGCAGCTTTCCCGCCTCGACGCGGACCTGGCGGAAGAGGCCGCAATATGCTGCGCGTGGTCGTCGGACCCCCCCCAATCGGTGGGGGTTGAGGAGAGGGCCGTCAGGTTCCGCCGGGACCTGACGGCGATCTGCAACGCCGGGATGCCCAGGGCGCGACGCTTCACGCCCAGGGCGGGCGTCTACTGGTGGTCGCAGGACCTCGCGGTACTGCGTGCCGCCAGTAACGCCGCCCGGCGTGCATTCACGCGGTGCCGCAGACGGCGGCACCGGACGGATGTCGAGCTGGAGCGCCTTCAGGCTGACATGGCGCTCGCAGCAGCCATCAGGGTCGCCAAGGACAATGCTTACTCAGAGTTCTTGGCGACCCTCGACGAAGATCCGTGGGGGCGTCCGTACCGCATGGTGCGGGCAAAATTAAAAGTGGCGCCCCCCACAGAACAAATGGAGCCGGCTGTCCTCAGCGCGGTGGTCGAGGGGCTGTTTCCTAACAGCCCTCCGTTCGATCCGCCGCGCATGGCCCCGCCAGATGGCAGGGACCAGGACTACGCTGTCCTGGACACTCCCCCGCCTCCTCCTCCGATTACAGAAGAGGAGGTAGCTAGGGCGGCCAGCCGGCTCCGGGGGCCCCGGAAAGCACCGGGGCCCGATGGAGTCCCTGGCAAGGTCCTCCTTATAGCCGCAAAACACCTCGGGGACCGCCTCCGCTGCCTATTCGGCGATTGCTTGGCAGCGGGGCGCTTCCCTGGGGCGTGGAAGGAGGGGCGGCTGGTCCTCATCAGAAAAGACGGCCGCCCCGCGGACTCACCCTCCGGATACCGGCCTCTAGTGATGCTGGACGAGATCGGGAAGCTACTAGAAAGCTCGGCCTCCGCGTAGCCCTCCACAAAACTGAGGCCCTCTATTTTAGAGGGCCAAGGTGGAAGGTGCCAGCGGGGGCCAACCTTCGGATCGGCGGGGGTGAGGTCGCGGTGAAGGCCCGGATGAACTATCTGGGCCTCACCCTCGACGGGGGTTGGCGTTTCAGGGACCACTTCCAGACGCTGACCCCCCGGCTCGTGGGGGCGGCAGCAGCCCTCGCTAGGCTCCTCCCCAACACCAGAGGTCCGGGTGTGCAGGCAAGACGCCTGTACACCATGGTCGTCAAGAGTATGGCTCTGTACGGCGCGCCGATCTGGGCGGACGCCCTAGACGCGCCAAACAGGGCCCTCCTACGCAGGCCGCAACGAATTGTTGCGGCGCGTGCGTGCCGGGCCTACCGCACGGTAGGCCACGCGGCGGCCTGCGTCCTGGCCGGCACTCCTCCTTGGGAGATCGAAGCAAGGGTGCTGGCCGAGGAATACCGGGTGCGGGCAGAGCTCATCGGCCGGGGTGGCTCTCATACCCCTGAGGAGCACGCCCGCGCTGGGCAGAGGAGGAGGAAAATGACGACCATAGAGCTTTGGGCGACAGGCCTCGCGGACGCCAAATACGGGGTCCGCACAATTGAGGCCATCCGTCCACTGCTCTCGGAATGGTGCGGGAGGGGCCACGGGTCCCTCACCTTCCGACTGACGCAGGTTCTGTCAGGCCATGGCTGTTTCGGGCGGTACCTGCGTCGGATCGAAAGGGAGGAGACGGCGTCGTGCCATGGGTGCGGCGAACGGGACGATACGGCACAGCACACGTTAGAGGTGTGTTGTGCCTGGTCTGATGAGCGCCGCACCCTGGTGGCGGCGATCGGCGGGGACCTCTCGCTCCCCGGCGTAATAAGCGCCATGCTAAGAAGCGAGAGGTCATGGGATGGCGTAGCCTCCTTCTGCGAAGCTGTCATCTCGCAGAAGGAGGCGATGGAGCGGGAGCGCGAGATAGACTCCCAGGCGCCCCCAACCCGAAGACGAAGACCGGGAAGGAGAGCGCGGCAATACGTGGCCGCCCTCCCCGACCCTACAGACGGCGCCTAACGGCGAAACGCAGGCGGGGTCGCGGTAGCAAGCTCACGCGTCCCCGTGGCCCCGCCGTAATGCGTCAGAGGGCAGTCAGGTTTTAGTAGGTTAGGTTAGGTTAGGTTCCACCCACGGACCTGCTGGGTTGTCTCAGTGGGCGGAGAGGTGAACTCCGACGTGGCGCGTCCCCGGGTGGCGGATAGGGGAACGCTCCGGCCTGGTGCGAGCCGGAGTAGGGCGAAAGCCCCGCGGACCAAACACCAAGGGGAGCCTGCGACCTCGGTCGCGGGCGACCCGTTCTGGCGGGCCCACTTGTGGGCTGGCTGGAGTCTGGCCGGCCCTTGATCAAGGGCTGGCCCCAGGGAGGTCGCTGGGGGTGGGCTCTTTGAGTCTGCCCTTTGTAGCGAAACTGCGGGGATTATGGGGTCCCCGCAGTAGTTGTGGTGGTGAGTCGCGGAGGAGGAGGAGTGTTGGTATTTCGGTGCGCCACTCTCCCTATCCTCCGCGACTCAGCGGCGTCGCACCGCGTCTGCGACGGCAGTGGGGCCTCGGGGGGGAGGGGGTTTCTCCGACCTCTCGTGGCCGTATTGCACGCGTAATCCCGGCGGCGACGCTGGGACCGCGGGCCCTTGTCTTTTTCAAGACGGGGGCCGCGAGGAGTGAACCTCTATAAAAAACTCAAGGCGGCACCAGCAGGGGAGGGCGGGGATTCCCGAACCTGCATTGCACTGGTGCCGTCTCCTCAGGAGGAGCCGGAAACGGCTGGCGCTGGAGGGGCCGCGGAGGTTGTGCGAAAGCGTTCCCGTAGCCCCTCCGATATGCGCATACGAGGCGTTGTCAGGTTTTAGTCGGTTCGAGTCCGACATAATCCGAACTTGTCCCCGCGAGGGAGGATATGCGTGGGCATTTCCTGACGTAAAAAAAAAAAAAAAAAAAAAAAAAGGTTAGGTTCCACGGACCTGCTGGGTTGTCTCAGTGGGCGGAGAGGTGAACTCCGACGTGGCGCGTCCCCGGGTGGCGGATAGGGGAACGCTCCGGCTTGTAGTCGGGGTAGGGCGATTAGCGCCCCGCGGACCAAACACCGGGGGGGAAATGGGTAAGGGGGGGGAGGTGGGAAGGTTAGGGGGCGGCCCGGCGCGCATTAACACCGCCGACGGGAACAACCGTCCAAAACTAGGGGAGGCACGCCGACCCCCTAGCACCCCGTAGCCTAGTGCCTCTTCAACGATCTCCATCGAATCGGCGTTATGGAGTATGTCGAGGCACTAGAGCGGAGGGCTTGCCTTAACCAGCCGGCCCGCGAGAAAGGAAAACTCTATAAAAACCCGACAGCGAAGTCGTTAAAACTTGTAGATACCTGGCGACCTCTACAGTATGTAGCCTTACCCTTCGGAATGGGCGTCACCCGGGGGTGGACCTGTTGATCGACCCTTCTCGTGGGAACACAAATGGACACAAATACTAAAAACAAAAATGTTATTGATGAGGAGAAGAGTGTGGTGAGTGGAGATGTGATGAGGGAAGAGCAAAAGATGAAGGAGCTGAGGGTCGTGCTGACGCGCACCCCGACAACGGCGAGGTCATCGGCTCACAAAAGACTGTCGGAGTCCGACTCGGAATCAAACCGAAGCATGGTGTCCGTTACGAGCCTATGCGGCTCTATGGAGTCCCTGGACAGGGATGGGCCTGGGCGCTTCTGGAGCGAAGGCCGAGGTCAGAAGCGGCCTAGGGATGTGGAGCTCAGCGGGAGCTCTACGGAGACCCCCGCCACTAGCACAAAAAGGAAGGGACGCGGCCGTCCGCCAACCACCGGCGACTATGTCGGGCTGGCGGCGGCCAAACAAGCCTTTCTAAAGGCCCAAGCGGAGGAGATGAAAGCCCGCGCCGAGTCCGAACTCCTGGACTCGATCGCAGAGGCCCGCAGGACTCGCTCGGCACTATCGCCAGCAGCTGCGCCGGATCCAAGTAGGACGCAGGCCACCGAAGGCAATACGTCGGCCACTGTCCTAAAGAGGATAGAGATAAACCTCGAGGTGGTGGAAAAGGTGGCACAAAAATCGTCCAACCTAAAAGGGACCTTCGTGCGAGCGCTTCACGACGCCGTAAAGGCGATAAAGGAGGACATCGTTGCGCTCGCACAAAAAACCCTCACTGAGGAAACGCGAGCCCTTCAGGAGGACAACCTGCGCCTGCGCAAGGAACTGGAAGGTCTCAAAAAGCAAATGCAGGAAGTCTCAGTCACACTTCAAAAGAGACCGCAAGCGCAACAATGCCTTGACACCGAGGGGCTAAAGCACGAGCTCCTCCAAATGATAGGCGGCATGGTCAACGCTCGCTTCGAGGATCTGGAGACTCGCCTCCCTCCTGAGCCGGTGCTCAGGCCGCCCCTGAGTGCTGACAGGTGACAGCCGCCGCCGCCCCGTCCCAGAGCACTGCCCGGCAGGGACACTGGCCCGGCAAGCAGACCGACTCAGGCCAAACCGGCTGCCCCTTCAAAGCCCCGTCGCTCCTCTCAGCATGGTGGGCGAAGGACACCAGCTGAGAAAGGCCAGCAAGGGCAAACACCCGAGGGCCCAACAGATAAGCCAAGATGGACAGAGGTTGTGGGCCGGAAGGCCAGAAAGAAAGGCTACCCGTCGACTAGGCCTGCCCCCACCCCATCTGGTGCGGCACGCCAAAAAGCCGTGGCCCCGCCGAAGCCCCCGAAAATCTCGGTCCCGAAGACGGCGGCCATCATGGTGAGCCTCAAGAAGGGGGAGGCCATCACCATGGCCGAGGTTCTCACCAAGGCCAGGGCCTCCATCCATCTGCTTCGGGACTTTGGATTGGAGACGGTCAAGATCAGAACGAGAGTGACCGGCTCCAGGCTGATGGAGGTAGGGGGAGAGACCCCGGATGCCTCTGCTGACCGCCTGGCCGCCAGACTGACGGAGGTCATCGGGGCCTGGGCCGATATAGCCCGCCCGACCAAATCGGTCAGCCTCAAGCTCACCGGCTTAGACGAGTCTGTTACCCAGGAGGAGCTGGTGGCCAAGGTGGCGGCTGCTGGTGGCTGCTCCCCCAGCCAGGTCAAGGCCGGCCAAATCCGCCGAAGCTTCTGGGGCGACGGCTCGGCCATTATAAAGTGCCCGGCGACGGCTGCCAAGGCAGCCGTCAAAGCAGGAAAGCTGGCCATAGGCTGGACCATGGCCACCGTCAAAGCGATGGAGGCCCGGCCGCTGCGCTGCTACAAGTGCATGCGGCTAGGCCATACACGTGCCCTCTGCCCTGCAGAGTCCCCAACGGAAGCGGACTATGGCAAACTCTGCTTCCGTTGTGGCAAGGAGGGGCATAAGGCGGCCACGTGCGAGGCGCCTGCCAAATGCGCGGTATGTGCGAAGGCAGGTCGCCCGCACGCGCATACGATGGGGGGTGCCAAATGCACGCCCCCTACCGTGAAGGGGAAGGCTCCACGGGGCAGGCCTTCTCCGCCGCAGGCCACTGAGGAACTCGAAATTCAAGTCTCATAATGTCAGGACACCCGCACACAGAGTTCCTGCAGACCAACGCCAACCACTCCGCCCGCGCACAGAAGATTGGCGTCGCCGTTGTGGCCGAGCCCTACCTGGTCCCCCCCCTGCCAAACTGGGTCGGGGATACGGAGGGCTCAGTCGCCATAGTGGTGCCGCCCGCTGCCCCCCAGCGCCTCTCACTCAGGGAGAGGGGTGCAGGGTACGTCGCGGCAAATTGGGGAGGGGTAGTACTCGTAGGAGTCTACTTCTCCCCAAACAGGAACCTCTCTCACTTCGAGAGGTTCCTGGATGGCCTGGAGCCAGTGGTGCGGAGGGCATCGCCGGCCCAGGTCATCGTGATGGGGGATCTCAACGCTAAGTGCGCAGCGTGGGGGTCCTCCATCACCGACGTGAAAGGGGCGCTCCTCCGGGACTGGGCTACAGTCATCGGCCTAGCCCCGGAGAACCAGGGAAACGCCAACACATGCGTACGAGAACGGGGGGGCTCAGTGGTAGACGTCACATTCGCCACCCCCGCTATCGGCGCCCGCATTTCGTATTGGCGTGTCCTGGAGGAGGTGGAGACCCTGTCCGATCATCTATACATCCGGTTCAGGGTCTCCAACGCGCCTCTGGATTCGAGGGCGCGCGCAGCAGCCGGTCCGCGGCGAGGCGCGGTCTTCCCTCGATGGCAGCTTTCCCGCCTCGACGCGGACCTGGCGGAAGAGGCCGCAATATGCTGCGCGTGGTCGTCGGACCCCCCCCAATCGGTGGGGGTTGAGGAGAGGGCCGTCAGGTTCCGCCGGGACCTGACGGCGATCTGCAACGCCGGGATGCCCAGGGCGCGACGCTTCACGCCCAGGGCGGGCGTCTACTGGTGGTCGCAGGACCTCGCGGTACTGCGTGCCGCCAGTAACGCCGCCCGGCGTGCATTCACGCGGTGCCGCAGACGGCGGCACCGGACGGATGTCGAGCTGGAGCGCCTTCAAGCTGACGTGCGCGCCGCCAAAAAGGCGCTCGCAGCAGCCATCAGGGTCGCCAAGGACAATGCTTACTCGGAGTTCTTGGCGACCCTCGACGAAGATCCGTGGGGGCGTCCGTACCGCATGGTGCGGGCAAAACCCAAGGTGGCGCCCCCCACAGAACAAATGGAGCCGGCTGTCCTCAGCGCGGTGGTCGAGGGGCTGTTTCCTAACAGCCCTCCGTTCGATCCGCCGCGCATGGCCCCGCCAGATGACAGGGACACTCCCCCCCCTCCTCCTCCGATTACAGAGGAGGAGGTAGCTAGGGCGGCCAGCCGGCTCCGGGGGCCCCGGAAAGCACCGGGGCCCGATGGAGTCCCTGGCAAGGTCCTCCTCATAGCCGCAAAACACCTCGGGGAGCGGCGGGGCGCTTCCCTGGGGCGTGGAAGGAGGGGCGGCTGGTCCTCATCAGAAAAGACGGCCGCCCCGCGGACTCACCCTCCGGATACCGGCCCCTAGTGATGCTGGACGAGATCGGGAAGCTGCTAGAAAGAGTGATCGCTTCCCGGCTCATCCAGCATCTGGCGAGGGATGGGCCGCAGATCTCTGGGAACCAATTCGGGTTCCGGTCGGGGCGATCGACCCTCGATGCCCTGACCGCCCTGAGGAGGTTCACGGAGGATGCGGCCCAGAGGGGGCAGGGGGCTATGGCGGTGTCGCTCGACATCGCTAATGCCTTCGGCTCCCTCCCCTTTGAGGTAATAGAGGAGGCACTCCGATACCACCGAGTGCCTCCCTATCTCCGGAGGGTGGTAGGACACTACCTGCAGGATCGGGTAGTGTCCTACATGGGGAGGACGGCCAGAGAGGAAAGGCGGATGGCCTCCGGTGTTCCCCAGGGGTCCGTACTGGGACCCCTACTGTGGAACATCGGTTTCGATTGGGCCATCCGCGGAAAGGTGCTGCCCCAGATGGCGGTCATCTGCTATGCAGATGACACGCTGGTAGCAGTCCGGGACAGCACCTGGAGGGAGCTGAAGGCGAGGGCTGAGGCCGGAGCCACCCTGCTGGTCCGGAGAATCGAGGCGCTCGGCCTCCGCGTGGCCCTCCAAAAAACTGAGGCCCTCTATTTTAGAGGGCCGAGGTGGAAGGTGCCAGCGGGGGCCAACCTTCGGATCGGCGGGGGCGAGGTCGCGGTGAAGGCCCGGATGAACTATCTGGGCCTCACCCTCGACGGGGGTTGGCGTTTCAGGGACCACTTCCAGACGCTGACCCCCCGGCTCGTGGGGGCGGCAGCAGCCCTGGCTAGGCTCCTCCCCAACACCAGAGGTCCGGGTGTGCAGGCAAGACGCCTGTACACCATGGTCGTCAAAAGTATGGCCCTGTACGGCGCGCCGATCTGGGCAGACGCCCTAGACGCGCCTAACAGGGCCCTCCTTCGCAGGCCGCAACGAATTGTTGCGGCGCGTGCGTGCCGGGCCTACCGCACGGTAGGCCACGCGGCGGCCTGCGTCCTGGCCGGCACTCCTCCTTGGGAGATCGAAGCGAGGGTGCTGGCCGAGGAATACCGGGTGCGGGCCGAGCTCAGAGGCCGGGGTGGCTCTCACACCCCGGAGGAGCACGCCCGCGCTCGGCAGAGGAGGAGGAAAATGACGACCATAGAGCTTTGGGCGACAGGCCTCGCGGACGCCAAATACGGGGTCCGCACAATTGAGGCCATCCGTCCACTGCTCTCGGAATGGTGCGGGAGGGGCCACGGGTCCCTCACCTTCCGACTGACGCAGGTTCTGTCAGGACATGGCTGTTTCGGGCGGTACCTGCGTCGGATCGGAAGGGAGGAGACGGCGTCGTGCCATGGGTGCGGCGAACGGGACGATACGGAACAGCACACGCTAGAGGTGTGTTGTGCCTGGTCTGATGAGCGCCGCACCCTGGTGGCGGCGATCGGCGGAGACCTCTCGCTCCCCGGCGTAATAAGCGCCATGCTAAGAAGCGAGAGGTCATGGGATGGCGTAGCCTCCTTCTGCGAAGCTGTCATCTCGCAGAAGGAGGCGATGGAGCGGGAGCGCGAGACAAACCCCCAAGCGCCCCGAACCCGAAGACGAAGACCGGGAAGGAGAGCGCGGCAATACGTGGCCGCCCTCCCCGACCCTTCAGACGACGCCTAAAAACGGCGAAACGCAGGCGGGGTCGCGGTAGCAAGCTCACGCGTCCCCGTGGCCCCGCCGTAATGCGTCAGAGGGCAGTCAGGTTTTAGTGGGTATTCCGGTCACCTCTTCTTACACCTTCTGTGGCCGGCGAGTCCCACACTCCCTACGCCATTGCACAGCCCGGCGTAGGGGTGCGTAACGCATTTCCTGACTATAAAAAAAAAAAAAAAAGGTTAGGTTAGGTTCCACGGACCTGCTGGGTTGTCTCAGTGGGCGGAGAGGTGAACTTCGACGTGGCGCATCCCCGGGTGGCGGATAGGGGAACGCTCCGGCCTGGTGCGAGCCGGAGTAGGGCGAAAGCCCCGCGGACCAAACACCAAGGGGAGCCTGCGACCTCGGTCGCGGGTGACCCGTTCTGGCGGGCCCACTTGTGGGCTGGCTGGAGTCTGGCCGGCCCTTGATTAAGGGCTGGCCCCAGGGAGGTCGCTGGGGGTGGGCTCTGTGAGTCCGCCCTTTGTAGCGAAACTGCGGGGATTATGGGGTCCCCGCAGTAGTTGTGGTGGTGAGTCGCGGAGGAGGAGGAGTGTTGGTATTTCGGTGCGCCACTCTTCCTATCCTCCGCGACTCAGCGGCGTCGCACCGCGTCTGCGACGGCAGTGGGGCCGCGGGGGAGAGGGGATTCTCCGACCCCTCGTGGCCGTATTGCACGCGTAATCCCGGCGGCGACGCTGGGACCGCGGGCCCTTGTCTTTTTCAAGACGGGGGCCGCGAGGAGTGAACCTCTATAAAAAACTCAAGGCGGCACCAGCAGGGGAGGGCGGGGATTCCCGAACCTGCATTGCACTGGCGCCGTCTCCTCAGGAGGAGCCGGAAACGGCTGGCGCTGGAGGGGCCGCGGAGGTTGTGCGAAAGCGTTCCCGTAGCCCCTCCGATATGCGCATACGAGGCAATGTCAGGTTTTAGTCGGTTCGTGTCCGACATAATCCGAACTTGTCCCCGCGAGGGAGGATATGCGTGGGCATTTCCTGACTATAAAAAAAAAAAAAAAAAAAAAAAAAAGGTTAGGTTAGGTTAGGTTAGGTTCCCCATCGACCGGGTTCCCGCCTTGTCGTGGCGGTGGGGCTCAGTAACCGTGGGAATGGGTCACCCACGGTGAAGCTAAGAGGAACCCAAGGCCTCTCAAAAAGAGGTGGCGGATATGAGAGAGTGCCTTCTCCGGGCGAGGCCACAGGCTGATATCGCTGTGCCGAGGCAGCCTGATAATGAAGACCTCGTGCGGACTATCCTCTGCCAAGTGGGCACGATGCTAAACGCTAGGCTAGAGGCTCTAGAAGACCGTCTGTTGCCTGAACAGCGTCTCCGCCCCCCACTGGCGGCGGACAAGCGGACTCGCCTCCAGGATCTGAAGACTCACCTCCCTCCTGAGCCGGTGCTCAGGCCGCCCCTGAGCGCTGATAGGCGACAGCCGCCGCCGCCCCGTCCCAGAGCACAGCCCGGCAGGGACACTGGCATAGCAAGGAGACCGACTCAGACCAAACCGGCTGCCCCTTCTAAGCCCCCTCGCCCCTCTCAGCATGTTGGGGGACGGACACCAGCTGAGAAAGGCCAGCAAGGGCAAACACCCGAGGGCCCAACGAATGAGCCAAGATGGACAGAGGTTGTGGGCCGGAAGGCCAAAAAGAAAGGCAACCCCTCGAATAGGCCTGCCCCCACCCCATCTGGTCAAAAAGCCGCGGCCCCGCCGAAGGCCCCGAAAATCACGGTCCCGAAGACGGCGGCGATCATGGTGAGCCTCAAGAAGGAGGAGGCCATCTCCATGGCCGAGGTTCTCACCAAGGCCAGGGCCTCCATCCTGCTTCGGGACTTTGGATTGGAGACGGTCAAGATCCGAACGAGCGTGACCGGCTCCAGGCTGATGGAGGTAGAGGGAGAGACCCCGGACGCCTCTGCTGACCGCCTGGCCGCCAGACTGACGGAGGTCATCGGGGCCTGGGCCGATATAGGCCGCCCGACCAAATCGGTCAGCCTCAAGCTCACCGGCCTAGACGAGTCTGTTACCCAGGAGGAGCTGGTGGCCAAGGTGGCGGCTGCTGGTGGCTGCTCCTCCAGCCAGGTCAAGGCCGGCCAAATCCGCCGAAGCTTCTGGGGCGACGGCTCAGCTATTATAAAGTGCCCGGCGACGGCTGCCAAGGCAGCCGTCAAAGCAGGAAAGCTGGCCATAGGCTGGACCATGGCCACCGTCAAAGCGATGGAGGCCCGGCCGCTGCGCTGCTATAAGTGCATGCGGCTAGGCCATACGCGTGCCCTCTGCCCTGCAGAGTGCCCAACGGAAGCGGACTATGGCAAACTCTGCTTCCGTTGTGGCAAAGAGGGGCATAAGGCGGCCACGTGCGAGGCGCCTGCCAAATGCGCGGTATGCGCGAAGGCAGGTCGCCCGCACGCGCATGCGATGGGGGGTGCCAAATGCGAGCCCCCTACCGTGAAGGGGAAGGCTCCACGGGGCAAGCCTTCTCCGCCGCAGGCCACTGAGGAACTCGAAATTCAAGTCTCATAATGTCAGGACACCCGCACACAGAGTTCCTGCAGACCAACGCCAACCACTCCGCCCGCGCACAGAAGATTGGCGTCGCCGTTGTGGCCGAGCCCTACCTGGTCCCCCCCCTGCCAAACTGGGTCGGGGATACGGAGGGCTCAGTCGCCATAGTGGTGCCGCCCGCTGCCCCCCAGCGCCTCTCACTCAGGGAGAGGGGTGCAGGGTACGTCGCGGCAAATTGGGGAGGGGTAGTACTCGTAGGAGTCTACTTCTCCCCAAACAGGAACCTCTCTCACTTCGAGAGGTTCCTGGATGGCCTGGAGCCAGTGGTGCGGAGGGCATCGCCGGCCCAGGTCATCGTGATGGGGGATCTCAACGCTAAGTGCGCAGCGTGGGGGTCCTCCATCACCGACGTGAAAGGGGCGCTCCTCCGGGACTGGGCTACAGTCATCGGCCTAGCCCCGGAGAACCAGGGAAACGCCAACACATGCGTACGAGAACGGGGGGGCTCAGTGGTAGACGTCACATTCGCCACCCCCGCTATCGGCGCCCGCATTTCGTATTGGCGTGTCCTGGAGGAGGTGGAGACCCTGTCCGATCATCTATACATCCGGTTCAGGGTCTCCAACGCGCCTCTGGATTCGAGGGCGCGCGCAGCAGCCGGTCCGCGGCGAGGCGCGGTCTTCCCTCGATGGCAGCTTTCCCGCCTCGACGCGGACCTGGCGGAAGAGGCCGCAATATGCTGCGCGTGGTCGTCGGACCCCCCCCAATCGGTGGGGGTTGAGGAGAGGGCCGTCAGGTTCCGCCGGGACCTGACGGCGATCTGCAACGCCGGGATGCCCAGGGCGCGACGCTTCACGCCCAGGGCGGGCGTCTACTGGTGGTCGCAGGACCTCGCGGTACTGCGTGCCGCCAGTAACGCCGCCCGGCGTGCATTCACGCGGTGCCGCAGACGGCGGCACCGGACGGATGTCGAGCTGGAGCGCCTTCAAGCTGACGTGCGCGCCGCCAAAAAGGCGCTCGCAGCAGCCATCAGGGTCGCCAAGGACAATGCTTACTCGGAGTTCTTGGCGACCCTCGACGAAGATCCGTGGGGGCGTCCGTACCGCATGGTGCGGGCAAAACCCAAGGTG
Organism: Papilio elwesi; assembly: GCA_029849275.1. Classification (NCBI taxonomy): domain Eukaryota; kingdom Metazoa; phylum Arthropoda; class Insecta; order Lepidoptera; family Papilionidae; genus Papilio; species Papilio elwesi. The sequence continues at coordinate 11,796,809 of CM056697.1, forward strand.
GCGCCCCCCACAGAACAAATGGAGCCGGCTGTCCTCAGCGCGGTGGTCGAGGGGCTGTTTCCTAACAGCCCTCCGTTCGATCCGCCGCGCATGGCCCCGCCAGATGACAGGGACACTCCCCCCCCTCCTCCTCCGATTACAGAGGAGGAGGTAGCTAGGGCGGCCAGCCGGCTCCGGGGGCCCCGGAAAGCACCGGGGCCCGATGGAGTCCCTGGCAAGGTCCTCCTCATAGCCACAAAACACCTCGGGGAGCGGCGGGGCGCTTCCCTGGGGCGTGGAAGGAGGGGCGGCTGGTCCTCATCAGAAAAGACGGCCGCCCCGCGGACTCACCCTCCGGATACCGGCCCCTAGTGATGCTGGACGAGATCGGGAAGCTGCTAGAAAGAGTGATCGCTTCCCGGCTCATCCAGCATCTGGCGAGGGATGGGCCGCAGATCTCTGGGAACCAATTCGGGTTCCGGTCGGGGCGATCGACCCTCGATGCCCTGACCGCCCTGAGGAGGTTCACGGAGGATGCGGCCCAGAGGGGGCAGGGGGCTATGGCGGTGTCGCTCGACATCGCTAATGCCTTCGGCTCCCTCCCCTTTGAGGTAATAGAGGAGGCACTCCGATACCACCGAGTGCCTCCCTATCTCCGGAGGGTGGTAGGACACTACCTGCAGGATCGGGTAGTGTCCTACATGGGGAGGACGGCCAGAGAGGAAAGGCGGATGGCCTCCGGTGTTCCCCAGGGGTCCGTACTGGGACCCCTACTGTGGAACATCGGTTTCGATTGGGCCATCCGCGGAAAGGTGCTGCCCCAGATGGCGGTCATCTGCTATGCAGATGACACGCTGGTAGCAGTCCGGGACAGCACCTGGAGGGAGCTGAAGGCGAGGGCTGAGGCCGGAGCCACCCTGCTGGTCCGGAGAATCGAGGCGCTCGGCCTCCGCGTGGCCCTCCAAAAAACTGAGGCCCTCTATTTTAGAGGGCCGAGGTGGAAGGTGCCAGCGGGGGCCAACCTTCGGATCGGCGGGGGCGAGGTCGCGGTGAAGGCCCGGATGAACTATCTGGGCCTCACCCTCGACGGGGGTTGGCGTTTCAGGGACCACTTCCAGACGCTGACCCCCCGGCTCGTGGGGGCGGCAGCAGCCCTGGCTAGGCTCCTCCCCAACACCAGAGGTCCGGGTGTGCAGGCAAGACGCCTGTACACCATGGTCGTCAAAAGTATGGCCCTGTACGGCGCGCCGATCTGGGCAGACGCCCTAGACGCGCCTAACAGGGCCCTCCTTCGCAGGCCGCAACGAATTGTTGCGGCGCGTGCGTGCCGGGCCTACCGCACGGTAGGCCACGCGGCGGCCTGCGTCCTGGCCGGCACTCCTCCTTGGGAGATCGAAGCGAGGGTGCTGGCCGAGGAATACCGGGTGCGGGCCGAGCTCAAAGGCCGGGGTGGCTCTCACACCCCGGAGGAGCACGCCCGCGCTCGGCAGAGGAGGAGGAAAATGACGACCATAGAGCTTTGGGCGACAGGCCTCGCGGACGCCAAATACGGGGTCCGCACAATTGAGGCCATCCGTCCACTGCTCTCGGAATGGTGCGGGAGGGGCCACGGGTCCCTCACCTTCCGACTGACGCAGGTTCTGTCAGGACATGGCTGTTTCGGGCGGTACCTGCGTCGGATCGGAAGGGAGGAGACGGCGTCGTGCCATGGGTGCGGCGAACGGGACGATACGGAACAGCACACGCTAGAGGTGTGTTGTGCCTGGTCTGATGAGCGCCGCACCCTGGTGGCGGCGATCGGCGGAGACCTCTCGCTCCCCGGCGTAATAAGCGCCATGCTAAGAAGCGAGAGGTCATGGGATGGCGTAGCCTCCTTCTGCGAAGCTGTCATCTCGCAGAAGGAGGCGATGGAGCGGGAGCGCGAGACAAACCCCCAAGCGCCCTTAACCCGAAGACGAAGACCGGGAAGGAGAGCGCGGCAATACGTGGCCGCCCTCCCCGACCCTTCAGACGACGCCTAAAAACGGCGAAACGCAGGCGGGGTCGCGGTAGCAAGCTCACGCGTCCCCGTGGCCCCGCCGTAATGCGTCAGAGGGCAGTCAGGTTTTAGTGGGTATTCCGGTCACCTCTTCTTACACCTTCTGTGGCCGGCGAGTCCCACACTCCCTACGCCATTGCACAGCCCGGCGTAGGGGTGCGTAACGCATTTCCTGACTATAAAAAAAAAAAAAAAAAAAAAAAAAAAAAGGTTAGGTTAGGTTAGGTTAGGTTAGGTTAGGTTAGGTTAGGTTAGGTTAGGTTCCACGGACCTGCTGGGTTGTCTCAGTGGGCGGAGAGGTGAACTCCGACGTGGCGCGTCCCCGGGTGGCGGATAGGGGAACGCTCCGGCCTGGTGCGAGCCGGAGTAGGGCGAAAGCCCCGCGGACCAAACACCAAGGGGAGCCTGCGACCTCGGTTGCGGGCGACCCGATCCGGCGGGCCCACTTGTGGGCTGCTGGAGTTGGCCGGCCCTTGATAAAGGGCTGGCCCCCAGGGAGGTCGCTGGGGTGGGCTCTTTGAGTCCGCCCTTTGTAGCGAAACTGCGGGGATTATGGGGTCCCCGCAGTAGTTGTGGTGGTGAGTCGCGGAGGATAGGGAGTCCTCCGCGACTCAGTGGCGTCGCACTGCGTCTGCGACGGCAGTGGGGCCGCGGGGGGGAGGGGGTTTCTCCGACCCCTCGTGGCCGTATTGCACGCGTAATCCCGGCGGCGACGCTGGGACCGCGGGCCCTTGTCTTTTTCAAGACGGGGGCCGCGAGGAGTGAACCTCTATAAAAAACTCAAGGCGGCACCAGCAGGGGAGGGCGGGGATTCCCGAACCTGCATTGCACTGGTGCCGTCTCCTCAGGAGGAGCCGGAAACGGCTGGCGCTGGAGGGGCCGCGGAGGTTGTGCGAAAGCGTTCCCGTAGCCCCTCCGATATGCGCATACGAGGCAATGTCAGGTTTTAGTCGGTTCGAGTCCGACATAATCCGAACTTGTCCCCGCGAGGGAGGATATGCGTGGGCATTTCCTGACTATAAAAAAAAAAAAAAAAAAAAAAAGGTTAGGTTCCACGGACCTGCTGGGTTGTCTCAGTGGGCGGAGAGGTGAACTCCGACGTGGCGCGTCCCCGGGTGGCGGATAGGGGAACGCTCCGGCTTGTAGTCGGGGTAGGGCGACTAGCGCCCCGCGGACCAAACACCGGGGGCAAATGGGTAAGGGGGGGGAGGTGGGAAGGTTAGGGGGCGGCCCGGCGTGCATTAACACCGCCGTCGGGAACAACCGTCCAAAACTAGGGGAGGCACGCCGACCCCCTAGCACCCCGTAGCCTAGTGTCTCTTCAACGATCTCCATCGAATCGGCGTTATGGAGTATGTCGAGGCACTAGAGCGGAGGGCTTGCCTTAACCGGCCGGCCCGCGAGAAAGGAAAACTCTATAAAAACCCGACAGCGAAGTCGTTAAAACCTGTAGATACCTGGCGACCTCTACAGTATGTAGCCTTACCCTGCGGAATGGGCGTCACCCGGGGGTGGACCTGTTGATCGACCCTTCTCGTGGGAACATATATGGAAACCAAAATTAAAAATATTGTGGAGAGGAGTGTTGCGAAAGGTGATGAGTTGGTTCAGGAGGAGACGAGGCGTCCATCAATAGATGGCGCAAATGTGAAGGAGGCAAGAGTACTGCTGGAGCGCGTTCCGGCTGTGCGCCAACCGGCGCTCAGTGATACGGATTCCGACGCGTCGACCGTGGATATGGAGTTAGAGCCATCCCAGGACCGTGAAAACCGGCACCCCGGGTATTCCTGGGGGAGTCTAGGTCGTAAGCGGCTGCGGGCCGTCGCAGTTGGCGACGTGGAGACGGGCCCCTCGCCCAAAGTGGCAGGGACGAGAAAAGGCCGAGGACGGCCGCCGACAACCGGCGAGTACGTCGGCCTCGCCCAGGCGAAGCGGGAGCTGGCAGAGGCTACCCAACGCCAACTCGAAATGGAGGCGGAAAAGGACGTAGCCGAGATGACGAAGGGGCTACGGACTACCAGAGCAGGGGCCCGACTTTCGGAGACCTCTGCATCTGAACTTGAGTATGAACTCGAACTAGGCTCCGCGGAACTAGGGGGACAAATAGAGCTTGGCGCAGCAGCCGTGGCGGCCGTCTGCGAAAAATCTAACAACTTAAAAGGGACATCCAAGAAGGCGCTCAAGGAAGCGGTAGCGCAGATTCGGGCAGCGTCAAGGCTCCTGATGACGCGCAATGTCAACGAGGAGACGAGGCTTTTGCGAGCGGCCAACTCTCGCCTACAGGCGGAAATGGCCGCATTGAAGAAAGAAGTGGCGGAGCTAAAGGCGTGCATGGAGCAGGCGGGTGCGACACCCAAACCCGTCGCAGCGACATGTCCGCAGACAAAGGAAGAGGATTTGGAGAACCGGATCCTGAGCAGGCTCTCGGACCGGCTCAACGCCCGAATAGACGGGCTAGAGCCGCGTCTGAACCCGGAGCCTCGCTTGCGACCGGCACTGGCTCACGACAGGCGCGAGGCGGAAGCCGGGCGGAAACCCTCGGCAAACCGTCCACGTCAAAAACCGGACATGACCCAGGCGGAACTGCCTAAAGTGCGCCTCCCTAAACCGGTCCAATCCGGCTGGATAAAGGTTGGCGCAAAGGGGAAGGCGAAGGCGTCGACCTCAAAAACGGCGCCGGCCGCTTTTTCTTCTTCCGCGGCTAAACCCACCCAGCCGGGAAAAGAAGTGACGAAAAAGGCCAAGAAGACGAGTCGTCCCCTCCCGCCGGCGCCTGCATCCATGGTGGAGACCATGGCGTCGGTCGTGAAGAGGGGCATAAGGGAAAAGGCGCCGATGGTCACCAGATCGGCGCCCACCACGACGAAGAAGAAGGAGATCAAGCCCTCGCCCAAGCTGCGGGCCCCCAAGACCTCGGCAGTCGTGGTGACCTTAAACCCCACGGCTGTGGAGAAGGGGGTCACATACGCCAAAGCTCTGGCCGAGGCGAGGCAAAGGGTCAACCTTAAGGACCTAGAAATTGGGAGCGTCCGTTTTAGGCGTGCAGCAACTGGTGCCTCAATTATCGAGGTCCCCGGTGCGGCTAGCGCGCCAAAGGCGGACCTCCTAGCGGAAAGGCTTCGCGAGGTGTTCGGGAACGGTGGCGACGTCACAGTCTCCCGGCCAACAAAAATGGCGGAACTTATAGTGGCGGCGCTGGATGACTCCGTGACCAAAGAGGAGGTGGCAGCGGCGGTCTGTGCAAAAGGCGGATGCGCGCCAGACCGTCTAAAAGTAGGGACACTCCGCCAGGAGAAGTCCGGCCTCTTTGCCGTATGGGTGGCATGCCCAGTAGAAGCCGCCAAAAAGGTAGCCGAGGGCAGGCTGCTCGAAGGTTGGGTCTCGGCCAGGGTGAAGCTCCTCGAACGCAGGGAGCTGAGATGCTTCAAGTGTCTTCACGCTGGCCACGTCAAGGCACGGTGTACCGCGGAGGTTGACCGGGGGCTTCTGTGCTACCGGTGCGGCCAGGCGGGACACCGCGCCGCAGAATGTCACGATGCCCCCCACTGCGCACTGTGTGCGGAGGCCGGGAAGGCATCGAACCATCGCCTTGGGAGCAAGAGATGCTCGGCCCCCAGGAAAAAGATGTTCAGCAGAGTATCTGTTGTGAGCAGCGCCAGCTCGCAACAGACACAACCACCACCGAGCGGTGTACAAGAGATGGAGACCGAGAACTCTACAAAATAATGACAAGGGCTTCCAAATACCTGCAAGCCAACATCAACCACTGCGCCAGAGCTCAGGATCTTTTGATCCAGAGCATGGCGCAGTGGTCGATAAACATAATGGTGGTGACGGAGCCCTACTTAATCCCAAAGAGGAACAACTGGGTGGGCGATGAAGACGAGCTGGCGGCAATCGCGGTGTCAAACGACACCGTGATAAAAAGGTCCCAGAAAGGTCGAGGAGTCGTCGCGGCTTTGTGCGGCGATGTGATGGTGGTCGGGGCGTACTTTTCGCCGAACCGGCCACTATCCGAGTTCGAGGCGTTCCTCGGGGAGATGGACTCGGTCCTGGCCTGGTGCCGACCAAACCGGATCGTTGTGGCTGGCGACCTGAACGCCAAGTCCACAGTCTGGGGGTGCCCTGCCACAGACGCGAGGGGGGAGTTGGTGGAGGAGTGGCTCGCCTCGAATGGGCTTGTCGTCCTAAACGTCGGGGACACGGACACGTGCGTGCGGATGCAGGGTGGCTCAATCGTGGACGTGTCCTTCGCCAGTGCGGACCTGGCACGAACCGTCCGGGACTGGGGAGTCCTGGAGGGTGTGGAGACGCTTTCCGATCACCGGTACATCCGGTTTGATGTCTCCCCCCTCTCTGGCGGTCCCGGTCCCGGGTGTGTCGCGGCGGAGATCGGCCCGAGGTGGGCGCTGAAGAAACTGGACAGAGAAGCGGCGATCGAGGCGGCCCTGGTCGCCAGCTGGAATCCAGTACCGGACGTGACAGCGGTAGAGTCCGAGTCGCGGTGGCTCCACGAAGCGGTCACGCACATATGTGACGTCGCGATGCCCCGCGTGGTGCGACCTCCGGTTCGGACGGCGGTGTATTGGTGGTCGGAAGACCTCGGCCGTCTTCGTGCGTCCTGCGTGTCAGCGAGGCGGCAGTACTCCCGCTACCGTCGCCGCAGACGAGGCGGGCGCACGGAGGACGAGGAGGAGAGGCACCTCTACACCGCCTACCAGGACGTGAAGAAGTCCCTCAGGGTGGCCATAGCGGAAGCGAAGGAGGGGGCCTGGCAGGAGCTGCTGGCGTCGTTGGACGTCGACCCGTGGGGTCGGCCATATCGGCTCGTCATGAGCAAGCTCAGGCCCTGGGCCCCACCTCTAACGGCCAGTATGGACCCGCAAGTACTGGACAGAGTGGTGGAGACCTTGTTCCCCTCCATGAGGGAAGAATTTGAGGCACCGAAAATGGTGTTTGCGCCAGCGACGTCAAATCGCGATGCGGACGACGGGGAAGTCCCGGAAGTGGAAGAGAGGGAACTGTGGGCGGCTGTGGCACGGCTTCAGGCCAAAAACACCGCCCCGGGCCCCGATGGGATCCCCGGGCGCATATGGGTCCTGGCGCTAAAGCACGGGTTGGAGGAGAGGTTCCGAGCCCTACTAACTCGGTGCCTTAAGGACCATACTTTCCCAGGCGACTGGAAGACGGGGAAACTCGTATTGATTGGAAAGGAGGGAAGACCGGCAGAGTCACCATCGGCGTATCGCCCGATAGTCCTGCTCGGGGAGGCGGGTAAGCTCTTTGAGCGCGTTATTGCGACTCGCCTCACCGAGCATCTCGACCGAGTAGGGCCAAATTTGGCAGACTGCCAGCATGGTTTCCGGCGCGGCCGCTCCACCATCGATGCTATTGCACGGGTGAGGGCCGTCGGCGAAGAGGAGGTCGTTAAGGGTGGCGTCGTCTTGGCGGTATCTTTAGATATCGCCAACGCCTTTAACACGTTACCTCGCGTAAGTATAATGGAGGCCCTGCGGTTCCATGGGGTCCCGTTGTACTTGCGTGAGACGATTAAGGCCTACCTATCGGACAGGACAGTGGTATATCCCACAAATACCGTATTTGGACAGAGGAGAGTGTCGTGCGGCGTTCCACAGGGTTCCGTTTTAGGGCCACTACTGTGGAACGTCGGTTACGACTGGGTCCTCCGCGGCCCGACTCTCCGCGGCGTTAGCGTCGTCTGCTACGCGGACGACACACTGGTGTTGGCAAGGGGCGGTAGCTATCGGGAGGCGAGCGTGTTAGCTACTGCCGGAGTAGCCCAAGTAGTGGGCAGGATTAAGAACCTGGGCCTGACGGTGGCCTTGGACAAATCCGAGGCCCTGTGTTTTCACGGGCCTCGCCGAGCGCCACCGCCGAGCGCTCATTTGATAGTGGGTGGAGTTTCCATCGGCGTCGGGTCCACAATGAAGTACCTGGGAGTTGTGCTCGATAGCCGGTGGAACTTCAAGGAACATTTCCGGCGGATGGCTCCGAAGCTCGCGCGCACCTCGTTCGCCCTGAGCAGGCTATTGCCTAATCTGGGCGGACCTAGCGCGACCTGTCGTCGCCTCTATGCCGGAGTTGTACGGTCGATGGCCTTGTACGGGGCCCCTATCTGGGCGGATGCCCTCGGACGACACAACAAAGCCCAACTGCGCAGATCGCAGAGGGTAGTGGCACTCCGAGTGGCAAGAGCATACCGCACCGTCTCGTGGGAGGCGGCATGCGTGCTGGCCGGGACTCTTCCATGGGAACTGGAGGCGTCGGCGTTGGCGGAGGTCTACTGGAAGTCCGCCGACGCCAAAGGTCGGGGTGAGGTTCCAAGTGGAGAAGTAATAGAAGAGTGGCGACAGAGCGCAAGGGACACGGTCCTGCGCAGCTGGCTACAACAGCTGAGCCAGCCGGGAGCGGGTCACCGCACCATAGCGGCGATCCGCCCCGTATTACCAGAGTGGCTGACGAGACGGTGGGGAGCGCTCTCATATCGCCTAGTGCAGGTCCTCTCGGGGCATGGCTGCTTCGGGAGATACCTGTGCAACGTGGCCAGACGGGAGCGCACTCCTCAGTGCCGATTTTGCGGCGCCGATGAGGACGACGCGGATCACACCCTCATGTGCTGCACAGCATGGACGGAGGAGCGAGCCGCGCTCGTGAACCAAATTGGAGATGAAATATCGCTGCCGGCCGTTGTGTCTGCGATGGTCGGCAGCGAAACTGGATGGACTGCCGTCGCCGCCTTCTGCGAGGCGGTGATGGAGAAGAAAGAAGTGGACGAGCGTCGCCGGGAGGATGATCCGGAGGAGGATCCCGTGCGCCGCCGCCGACCGATGCGCCGACGCCGGGCTTTTGCCCAGACGACGTAACATGGTCGGTGCCGGGTTGGGAGACCCGGTAGGAGTGGGGCGATAGTTCTCCGTCGCCCCACTCGGAGATGGATGACGTGGTCTAGGCCATGAGAGACGTGTCCTGAGAAGGACGAACGCCCTGCCGGGGACAAGGATAAGGGAAACTGTTACCTTAGCCCCGGCACAAGCGGCGGGCAGAAGTGGGCACTGGGGTTTTAGTGGGTATGGCCGAACGTCTTTAGGCGACCCCCACACTCCCCGCGCCACTTGCACAGCCCAGGCGCGGGGGTCAATAAAAGGATTTCCCCAGAAAAAAAAAAAAAAAAAAAAAAAGGTTAGGTTAGGTTCCACGGACCTCCCCATCGACCGGGTTCCCGCCTTGTCGTGGCGGTGGGGCTCAGTAACCGTGGGAATGGGTCACCCACGGTGAAGCTAAGAGGAACCCAAGGCCGGTCCGTGAGGTAGGACCGGCCAGAGAGGGCCGCTCGGGGTGGGCTCGTTGGAGCCCACCTTCGAGCGCACTGGAGGGCTGCGGGGACTCGTCTACCCCGCAGTGAGGGTGAGTCGCGGAGGGAGAGGAGTGCTGGTATTACGGTGCGCCACTCGCCCTGCCCTCCGCGACTCAGCGGGGTCGCACCGCAGATGCGGCGGCGGTGGGGCTGCGAGGGGAAGGGCAACTTTCCCCTTGCAGCTGCATTTCGCGTAATCCCGGTGCCGACGCTGGGACCGCGGGCCTCTGTCTTTTTCAAGACGGAGGCCGCGAGGAGTGAACCTCTATAAAAAACTCAAGGCGGCGCCGGCGGGGGAGGGCGGGGATTCCCGAACCTGCATTGCACACGGTGCCGTCTCCGAAGAGCGCCCTTTTAAGGGCGCAGAGAGGGGCCCCATCCCGGGGCGGCCAGTGGGCGTCGCGGTGTCACGTGTTAACCATGCTCCCGTGGCGCCCACACCATGGCTATGAGGGAACGCGTGTGGTTTTAGTGGGTAGGCCCACTTCGGTGGGAGAGCCCCACAGACCCCCCTGGTGCCCCGACCAGGGGGCGTGCTTAAGGTCGCATTTCCACACCTAAAAAAAAAAAAAAAAAAAGGTTCCACGGACCTGCTGGGTTGTCTCAGTGGGCGGAGAGGTGAACTCCGACGTGGCGCGTCCCCGGGTGGCGGATAGGGGAACGCTCCGGCCTGGTGCGAGCCGGAGTAGGGCGAAAGCCCCGCGGACCAAACACCAAGGGGAGCCTGCGACCTCGGTCGCGGGTGACCCGTTCTGGCGGGCCCACTTGTGGGCTGGCTGGAGTCTGGCCGGCCCTTGATTAAGGGCTGGCCCCAGGGAGGTCGCTGGGGGTGGGCTCTGTGAGTCCGCCCTTTGTAGCGAAACTGCGGGGATTATGGGGTCCCCGCAGTAGTTGTGGTGGTGAGTCGCGGAGGAGGAGGAGTGTTGGTATTTCGGTGCGCCACTCTCCCTATCCTCCGCGACTCAGCGGCGTCGCACCGCGTCTGCGACGGCAGTGGGGCCGCGGGGGGGAGGGGGTTTCTCCGACCCCTCGTGGCCGTATTGCACGCGTTATCCCGGCGGCGACGCTGGGACCGCGGGCCCTTGTCTTTTTCAAGACGGGGGCCGCGAGGAGTGAACCTCTATAAAAAACTCAAGGCGGCACCAGCAGGGGAGGGCGGGGATTCCCGAACCTGCATTGCACTGGTGCCGTCTCCTCAGGAGGAGCCGGAAACGGCTGGCGCTGGAGGGGCCGCGGAGGTTGTGCGAAAGCGTTCCCGTAGCCCCTCCGATATGCGCATACGAGGCAATGTCAGGTTTTAGTCGGTTCGAGTCCGACATAATCCGAACTTGTCCCCGCGAGGGAGGATATGCGTGGGCATTTCCTGACTATAAAAAAAAAAAAAAAAGGTTAGGTTAGGTTCCACGGACCTCCACGCACCTGCTGGGTTATCTCAGTGGGCGGAGAGGTGAACTCCGACGTGGCGCGTCCCCGGGTGGCGGATAGGGGAACGCTCCGGCTTGTAGTCGGGGTAGGGCGACTAGCGCCCCGCGGACCAAACACCGGGGGGGGAAACGGGTAAGGGGGGGGAGGTGGGAAGGTTAGGGGGCGGCCCGGCGTGCATTAACACCGCCGTCGGGAACAACCGTCCAAAACTAGGGGAGGCACGCCGACCCCCTAGCACCCCGTAGCCTAGTGTCTCTTCAACGATCTCCATCGAATCGGCGTTATGGAGTATGTCGAGGCACTAGAGCGGAGGGCTTGCCTTAACCGGCCGGCCCGCGAGAAAGGAAAACTCTATAAAAACCCGACAGCGAAGTCGTTAAAACCTGTAGATACCTGGCGACCTCTACAGTATGTAGCCTTACCCTGCGGAATGGGCGTCACCCGGGGGTGGACCTATTGATCGACCTTTCTCGTGGGAACATATATGGAAACCAAAATTAAAAACGTTGAGGAGAGGAGTGTTGCGAAAGGTGATGAGTTGGTTCAGGAGGAGACGAGGCGTCCATCAATAGATGGCGCAAATGTGAAGGAGGCGAGAGTACTGCTGGAGCGCGTTCCGGCTGTGCGCCAACCGGCGCTCAGTGATACGGATTCCGACGCGTCGACCGTGGATATGGAGTTAGAGCCATCCCAGGACCGTGAAAACCGGCACCCCGGGTATTCCTGGGGGAGTCTAGGTCGTAAGCGGCTGCGGGCCGTCGCAGTTGGCGACGTGGAGACGGGCCCCTCGCCCAAAGTGGCAGGGACGAGAAAAGGCCGAGGACGGCCGCCGACAACCGGCGAGTACGTCGGCCTCGCCCAGGCGAAGCGGGAGCTGGCAGAGGCTACTCAACGCCAACTCGAAATGGAGGCGGAAAAGGACGTAGCCGAGATGACGAAGGGGCTGCGGAATACCAGAGCAGGGGCCCGACTTTCGGAGACCTCTGCATCTGAACTTGAAGATGAACACGAACTAGGCTCCGCGGAACTAGGGGGACAAATAGAGCTTGGCGCAGCAGCCGTGGCGGCCGTCTGCGAAAAATCTAACAACTTGAAAGGGACATCCAAGAAGGCGCTCAAGGAAGCGGTAGCGCAGATTCGGGCAGCGTCAAGGCTCCTGATGACGCGCAATGTCAACGAGGAGACGAGGCTTTTGCGAGCGGCCAACTCTCGCCTACAGGCGGAAATGGCCGCATTGAAGAAAGAAGTGGCGGAGCTAAAGGCGTGCATGGAGCAGGCGGGGGCGACACACAAACCCGCCGCAGCGACATGTCCGCAGACAAAGGAAGAGGAACTGGAGAACCGGATCCTGAGCAGGCTCTCGGACCGGCTCAACGCCCGAATAGACGGGCTAGAGCCGTGTCTGAACCCGGAGCCTCGCTTGCGACCGGCACTGGCTCACGACAGGCGCGAGGCGGAAGCCGGGCCGAAACCCTCGGCAAACCGTCCACGTCAAAAACCGGACATGACCCAGGCTGAACTGCCTGAAGTGCGCCTCCCTAAACCGGTCCAACTCGGCTGGATAAAGGTTGGCGCAAAGGGGAAGGCGAAGGCGTCGACCTCAAAAACGGCGCCGGCCGCTTTTTCTTCTTCCGCGGCTAAACCCACCCAGCCGGGAAAAGAAGTGACGAAAAAGGCCAAGAAGACGAGTCGTCCCCTCCCGCCGGCGCCTGCATCCATGGTGGAGACCATGGCGTCGGTCGTGAAGAGGGGCATAAGGGAAAAGGCGCCGATGGTCACCAGATCGGCACCCACCACGACGAAGAAGAAGGAGATCAAGCCCTCGCCCAAGCTGCGGGCCCCCAAGACCTCGGCAGTCGTGGTGACCTTAAACCCCACGGCTGTGGAGAAGGGGGTCACATACGCCAAAGCTCTGGCCGAGGCGAGGCAAAGGGTCAACCTTAAGGACCTAGAAATTGGGAGCGTCCGTTTTAGGCGTGCAGCAACTGGGGCCTCAATTATCGAGGTCCCCGGTGCGGCTAGCGCGCCGAAGGCGGACCTCCTAGCGGAAAGGCTCCGCGAGGTGTTCGGGATCGGTGGCGATGTCACCGTCTCTCGACCTACGAGAATGGCGGAGCTTATAGTGGCGGGGTTGGATGACTCCGTCACTAAAGAAGAGGTGGCAGCAGCGGTCTGTGCAAAAGGCGGATGCGCGGCAGACCGACTCAAAATGGGAACACTCCGCCAGGAGAAGTCTGGTCTCTTCGCCGTATGGGTGGCATGCCCAGTCGAAGCCGCCAAGAAGGTGGTCGAGGGCAAACTGCTCGTTGGCTGGGTCTCGGCCAGGGTGAAGCTCCTCGAACGCAGGGAGCTGAGGTGCTTCAAGTGCCTTCACGCTGGTCACGTCAAGGCACGGTGTACCGCGGAGGTTGACCGGGGGCTTCTGTGCTACCGGTGCGGCCAGGCGGGACACCGCGCCGCCGTATGTCACGATGCCCCCCACTGCGCACTGTGTGCGGAGGCCGGGAAGGCATCGAACCATCGCCTGGGGAGCAAGAAATGCTCGGCCCCCAGGAAAAAGATGTTTAGCAGAGTGTTTGTTGCGAGCAGCGCCAGCCCGCAACAAGCACAAACACCACCGAGCGGTGTACAGGAGATGGAGACCGAAAACTCAACATCATGAAGACAAGGCCTACTAAATATCTGCAAGCCAACATCAACCACTGCGCCAGAGCTCAGGATCTCTTGATCCAGAGCATGGCGCAGTGGTCGATAAACATAACGGTGGTGACGGAGCCCTACCTAATCCCAAGGAGGAACAATTGGGTGGGCGATGACGACGAGTTGGCGGCAATCGCGGTGTCAAACGACACCGTGATAAGGAGGTCGCGGAAAGGCCGAGGAATCGTCGCGGCTCTGTGCGGCGATGTGATGGTGGTCGGGGCGTACTTCTCGCCGAACCGGTCACTATCCGATTTCGAGACCTTCCTCGGGGAGATGGACTCGGTCCTGGCCTGGTGCCGCCCAAGCCGGATCGTTGTGGCTGGCGACCTGAACGCCAAGTCTACGGTCTGGGGGTGCGCTGCCACGGACGCGAGGGGAGAGCTGGTGGAGGAGTGGCTCGCCTTGAATGGGCTGGTCGTCCTGAACACCGGGGACACGGACACGTGCGTGCGGATGCAGGGTGGCTCAATCGTGGACGTGTCCTTCGCCAGTGCGGACCTGGCACGAACCGTCCGGGACTGGGGAGTCCTGGAGGGTGTGGAGACATTGTCCGATCACCGGTACATCCGGTTTGACGTCTCCCCCCTCTCTGGCGGTACCGGTCCCGGGCGTGTCGCGGCGGAGATCGGCCCGAGGTGGGCGCTGAAGAAACTGGACGGAGAAGCGGCGATCGAGGCGGCCCTGGTCGCCAGCTGGAACCCAGTACTGGACGTGACAACGGTAGAGTCCGAGTCGCGGTGGCTCCACGAAGCAGTCACGCACATCTGTGACGTCGCGATGCCCCGCGTGGTGCGGCCCCCGGCTCGGACGGCGGTGTATTGGTGGTCGGAAGAGCTTGGCCGTCTTCGTGCGTCGTGCGTGTCAGCGAGGCGGCAGTACTCCCGCTACCGTCGTCGCAGACGAGGCGGGCGCACGGAGGACGAGGAGCAGAGGCGCCTCTACACCGCCTACCAGGACGCTAAAAAGGCTCTCAGGGTGGCAATCGCGGAAGCGAAGGAGGGGGCCTGGCAGGAGCTGCTTGCGTCGTTGGACGTCGACCCCTGGGGTCGGCCATATCGGCTCGTCATGAGCAAGCTCAGGCCCTGGGCCCCACCCCTAACGGCTAGCATGGACCCAGTAGTACTGGACAGAGTGGTGGAGACCTTGTTCCCCTCCATGAGGGAAGAATTTGAGGCACCGAAAATGGTGTTTGCGCCAGCGACGTCAAATCGCGATGCGGACGACGGGGAAGTCCCGGAAGTGGAAGAGAGGGAACTGTGGGCGGCTGTGGCACGGCTTCAGGCCAAAAACACCGCCCCTGGCCCCGATGGGATCCCCGGGCGCATATGGGTCTTGGCGCTAAAACACGGGTTGGAGGAGAGGTTCCGAGCCCTTCTAACTCGGTGCCTTAAGGACCATACTTTCCCAGGCGACTGGAAGACGGGGAAACTCGTATTGATTGGAAAGGCGGGAAGACCGGCAGAGTCACCATCGGCGTATCGCCCGATAGTCCTGCTCGGGGAGGCGGGTAAGCTCTTTGAGCGCGTTATTGCGACTCGCCTCACCGAGCATCTTGACCAAGTAGGGCCAAATTTGGCAGACTGCCAACATGGTTTACGGCGCGGCCGCTCCACCATCGATGCTATTGCACGGGTGAGGGCCGTCGCCGAAGAGGAGGTCGTTAAGGGTGGCGTCGTCTTGGCGGTATCTTTAGATATCGCCAACGCCTTTAACACGTTACCTCGCGTAAGTATAATGGAGGCCCTGCGGTTCCATGGGGTCCCGTTGTACTTAGGTGAGACGATTGAGGCCTACCTATCGGACAGGACAGTGGTATATCCCACAACTACCGGATTTGGACAGAGGAGAGTGTCGTGCGGCGTTCCACAGGGTTCCGTTTTAGGGCCACTACTGTGGAACGTCGGTTACGACTGGGTCCTCCGCGGCCCGACTCTCCGCGGCGTTAGCGTCGTATGCTACGCGGATGACACACTGTTGTTGGCAAGGGGCGGTAGCTATCGGGAGGCGAGCGTGTTAGCTACCGCTGGAGTAGCCCAAGTAGTGGGCAGGATAAGGAATCTGGGCCTGACGGTGGCCTTGGACAAATCCGAGGCCCTGTGTTTTCACGGGCCTCGCCGAGCGCCACCGCCGAGCGCTCAACTTATAGTGGGCGGAGTTTCCATCGGCGTCGGGTCCACAATGAAGTACCTGGGAGTTGTGCTCGACAGCCGGTGGAACTTCAAGGAACATTTCCAGCGGATGGCTCCGAAGCTCGCGCGCACTTCGTTCGCCCTGAGCAGGCTATTGCCTAATCTGGGCGGACCGAGCGCGAGCTGTCGTCGCCTCTATGCCGGAGTTGTTCGGTCGATGGCCTTGTACGGGGCCCCTGTCTGGGCGGATGCCCTCGGACGCCACAACAAAGCCCAACTACGCAGATCGCAGAGGGTAGTGGCGCTCCGAGCGGCAAGAGCGTACCGCACGGTTTCGTGGGAGGCGGCATGCGTGCTGGCGGGGACTACCCCATGGGAACTGGAGGCGTCGGCGTTGGCGGAGGTCTACTGGAAGTCCGCCGACGCCAAAGGTCGGGGTGAGGTCCCAAGTGTTGAGGACATTGGCGAATGGCGACAGAGCGCAAGGGACACAGTCCTGCGCAGCTGGCAACAACAGCTAAGCCAGCCGGGAGCGGGTCACCGCACCATAGCGGCGATCCGCCCTGTATTAACAGAGTGGCTGACGAGACGGTGGGGTGCGCTCTCATATCGCCTAGTGCAGGTCCTTTCGGGGCATGGCTGCTTCGGGAGGTACCTGTGCAACGTGGCCAAACGGGAGCGCACTCCTCAGTGCAGATTCTGCGGCGCCGAAGAGGACGACGCGGATCACACCCTCACGTGCTGCTCAGCATGGGCGGAGGAGCGAACCGCGCTCGTGAGCGACATTGGACATGACATCTCGCTGCCGGCCGTTGTGTCTGCGGCCCTTGGTTAAGGGCTGGCCCCAGGGAGGTCGCTGGGGGTGGGCTCTGTGAGTCCGCCCTTTGTAGCGAAACTGCGGGGATTATGGGGTCCCCGCAGTAGTTGTGGTGGTGAGTCGCGGAGGAGGAGGAGTGTTGGTATTTCGGTGCGCCACTCTCCCTATCCTCCGCGACTCAGCGGCGTCGCACCGCGTCTGCGACGGCAGTGGGGCTGCGGGGGGGAGGGGTTTCTCCGACCCCTCAAGGCCGTATTGCACGCGTAATCCCGGCGGCGACGCTGGGACCGCGGGCCCTTGTCTTTTTCAAGACGGGGGCCGCGAGGAGTGAACCTCTATAAATAACTCAAGGCGGCACCAGCAGGGGAGGGCGGGGATTCCCGAACCTGCATTGCACTGGTGCCGTCTCCTCAGGAGGAGCCAGAAACGGCTGGCGCTGGCGGGGCCGCGGAGGTGAGCGAAAGCGTTCCCGTAGCCCCTCCGATATGCGCATACGAGGCAATGTCAGGTTTTAGTCGGTTCGAGTCCGACATAATCCGAACTTGTCCCCGCGAGGGAGGATATGCGTGGGCATTTCCTGACTATAAAAAAAAAAAAAAAAAAAAAAAAGGTTCCACGGACCTCCACGGACCTGCTGGGTTGTCTCAGTGGGCGGAGAGGTGAACTCCGACGTGGCGCGTCCCCGGGTGGCGGATAGGGGAACGCTCCGGCTTGTAGTCGGGGTAGGGCGATTAGCGCCCCGCGGACCAAACACTGGGGGGGGAAATGGGTAAGGGGGGGGGGGAGGTGGGAAGGTTAGGGGGCGGCCCGGCGTGCGTTAACACCGCCGTCGGGAACAACCGTCCAAAACTAGGGGGGGCACGCCGACCCCTCTAGCAACCCGTAGCCTAGTGTTCTCTTCAACGATCTCCACCGAATCGGCGTTGTGGAGTATGTCGAGTCACTAGAGCGGAGGGCTTGCCTTAACCGGCCGGCCCGCGAGAAAGGAAAACTCTATAAAAACCCGACAGCGAAGTCGTTAAAACCTGTAGATACCTGGCGACCTCTACAGTATGTAGCCTTACCCTGCGGAATGGGCGTCACCCGGGGGTGGACCTGTTGATCGACCCTTCTCGTGGGAACTTTATGGAAACCAAAATTAAAAACGTTGAGGAGAAGAGTGTTGCGAAAGGTGATGAATTGGTTGTGGAGGAGACGAGGCGCACATCGTTAGATGGCGCAAATTTGAAGGAGGCGAGAGTGCGGCTGAAGCGCGTTCCGGTCGTGCGCCAACCAGCGCTCAGTGAAACGGATTCTGACGCTTCGACCGTGGACATGGAGATAGAGCCATCGGAGGACCGCGATGACCGGCACCCCGGGTATTCCTGGGGGAGTCTCGGTCGGAAGCGGCTGCGGGCCGTCGCAGTTGGCGACGTGGAGACGGGGCCCTCGCCCAAAGTGGCAGGGACGAGAAAAGGCCGAGGACGGCCGCCGACAACCGGCGAGTACGTTGGCCTCGCCCAGGCGAAGCGGGAGCTGGCAGAGGCTACCCAACGCCAACTCGAGCTAGAGGCCGAAAAGGACGTAGCCGAGATGACGAAGGGGCTGCGGTCTACCAGAGCAGGGTCCCGACTTTCGGAGACCTCTGCTTCGGAACTTGAGGGCGAACACTATCTAGGCTCGGCAGAGCTGGGGGGACAAATTGAACTTGGCGCAGCGGCCGTGGCGGCCGTCTGTGAAAAGTCTAACAACCTTAAAGGGACATCTAAGAAGGCGCTCAAGGAGGCGGTTGCGCAGATTCGGGCGGCGTCAAGGCTCCTGATGACGCGCAATATAAATGAAGAGACGAGACTACTGCGAGCGGCCAACTCCCGCCTAAAGGCGGAAATGGCCGCGCTGAAGAAAGAGGTGGCGGAGCTGAAGGCGTGCATGGAGCAGGCGGGGGCGGCACCCAAACCCGTCGCAGCGACATGCCCACAGACGAAAGAAGAGGAACTGGAGAACCGGATCCTGAGCAGGCTCTCGGACCGGCTCAACGCCCGGATAGACGGGCTAGAGCCGCGTCTGAACCCGGAGCCTCGCTTGCGACCGGCACTGGCTCACGACAGGCGTGAGGCGGAAGCCGGGCGGAAACCCTCGGCAAGCCGTCCTCGTCAAAAACCGGAAATAACCCAGGCGGAACGGCCTAAAGTGCGCCTCCCCAAAGCGGTCCAACCGGGTTGGATAAAGGTTGGCGCAAAGGGGAAGGCGAAGGCGTCGACATCTACATCGGCGCCGGCCGCTTCTTCTTCCGCGGCCCAATCCACCCAACAGGGCAAAGAGAAGAACAAGAAGGCCAAGAAGACGAGTCGTCCCCTCCCGCCGGCGCCTGCATCCATGGTGGAGACCATGGCGTCGGTCGTGAAGAGGGGCATAAGGGAAAAGGCGCCGATGGTCACCAGATCGGCGCCCACCATGACGGAGAAGAAGGAGATCAAGCCCTCGCCCAAGCTGCGGGCCCCCAAGACCTCGGCAGTCGTGGTGACCTTAAACCCCACGGCTGTGGAGAAGGGGGTCACATACGCCAAAGCTCTGGCCGAGGCGAGGCAAAGGGTCAACCTTAAGGACCTAGAAATTGGGAGCGTCCGTTTTAGGCGTGCAGCAACTGGGGCCTCAATTATCGAGGTCCCCGGTGCCGCTAGCGCGCCGAAGGCGGACCTCCTCGCGGAAAGGCTCCGCGAGGTGTTCGGAAACGGTGGCGACGTCACAGTCTCCCGGCCAACAAAAATGGCTGAACTTATAGTGGCGGGGCTGGATAACTCCGTGACCAAAGAGGAGGTGGCAGCGGCGGTCTGTGCAAAAGGCGGATGCGCGGCAGACCGTCTCAAAATGGGAACACTCCGCCAGGAGAAGTCTGGTCTCTTCGCCGTATGGGTGGCATGCCCAGTCGAAGCCGCCAAGAAGGTGGTCGAGGGCAAACTGCTCGTTGGCTGGGTCTCGGCCAGGGTGAAGCTCCTCGAACGGAGGGAGTTGAGGTGCTTCAAGTGCCTTCACGCTGGCCACGTCAAGGCACGGTGTACCGCGGAGGTTGACCGGGGGCTACTGTGCTACCGGTGCGGCCAGGCGGGACACCGCGCCGCAGAATGTCACGATGCCCCCCACTGCGCACTGTGTGCGGAGGCCGGGAAGACATCGAACCATCGCCTGGGGAGCAAGAGATGCTCGGCCCCCAGGAAAAAGATGTTCAGCAGAGCATTTGTTGCGAGCAGGGCCAGCTCGCAACAGACGCAACCACCACCGAGCGGTGTACAAGAGATGGAGACCGATAACTCTACAAAATGACGACAAGGCCTACCAGATATCTACAAGCCAACATCAACCACTGCGCCAGAGCTCAGGATCTTTTGATCCAGAGCATGGCGCAGTGGTCGATAAACATAACGGTGGTGACGGAGCCCTACCTAATCCCAAGGAGGAATAATTGGGTGGGCGATGAAGACGACCTGGCGGCAATCGCGGTGTCAAACGACACCGTGATAAAGAGGTCTCGGAAAGGCCGAGGAGTCGTCGCGGCTCTGTGCGGCGATGTGATGGTGGTCGGGGCGTACTTTTCGCCGAACCGGCCACTATCCGATTTCGAAACCTTCCTCGGGGAGATGGACTCGGTCCTGGCCTGGTGCCGCCCAAACCGGATCATTGTGGCTGGCGATCTGAACGCCAAGTCCACAATCTGGGGGTGCCCTGCCACAGACGCGAGGGGAGAGTTGGTGGAGGAGTGGCTCGCCTCTAATGGGCTGGTCGTCCTGAACACCGGGGACACGGACACGTGCGTGCGGATGCAGGGTGGCTCAATCGTGGACGTGTCCTTCGCCAGTGCGGACCTGGCACGAACCGTCCGGGACTGGGGAGTCCTGGAGGGTGTGGAGACGCTGTCCGATCACCGGTACATCCGGTTCGACGTCTCCCCCCTCTTTGGTGGTCCCGGTCCTGGGCGTGTCGCGGCGGAGATCGGCCCGAGGTGGGCGCTGAAAAAGATGGACGGAGAAGCGGCGATCGAGGCGGCTCTGGTCGCAGGTTGGAACACAACACCGGACGTGACAACGGTAGAGTCCGAGTCGCGGTGGCTCCACGAAGCGGTCACGCACATCTGTGACGTCGCGATGCCCCGCGTGGTGCGGCCCCCGGCTCGGACGGCGGTGTATTGGTGGTCGGAAGAGCTCGGCCGTCTTCGTGCGTCCTGCGTGTCAGCGAGGCGGCAGTACTCCCGTCGTCGTCGCCGCAGACGAGGCGGACGCACGGAGGACGCGGAGGAGAGGCGCCTCTACACCGCCTACCAGGACGCGAAGAAGTCCCTCAGGGTGGCCATAGCGGAAGCGAAAGAGGGCGCCTGGCAGGAGCTGCTGGCGTCGTTAGACGTCGACCCCTGGGGTCGGCCATATCGGCTCGTCATGAGCAAGCTCAGGCCCTGGGCCCCACCCCTAACGGCCAGTATGGACCCGGTAGTACTGGACAGAGTGGTAGAGTCCTTGTTCCCCTCGATGAGGGAGGAATTTCGGTCACCCAAAATGGTGTTTGCGCCAGCGACGTCAAATCGCGATGCGGACGACGGGGAAGTCCCGGAAGTGGAAGAGAGGGAACTGTGGGCGGCTGTGGCACGGCTTCAGGCCAAAAACACCGCCCCGGGCCCCGATGGGATCCCCGGGCGCATATGGGTCCTGGCCCTAAAACACGGGTTGGAGGAGAGGTTCCGAGCCCTTCTAACTCGGTGCCTTAAGGACCATAATTTCCCAGGCGACTGGAAGACGGGGAAACTGGTATTGATTGGAAAGGAGGGAAGACCGGCAGAGTCACCGTCGGCGTATCGCCCTATAGTCCTGCTCGGGGAGGCGGGTAAGCTCTTTGAGCGCGTTATTGCGACTCGCCTCACCGAGCATCTCGACCAAGTAGGGCCAAATTTGGCAGACTGCCAACATGGTTTCCGGCGCGGCCGCTCCACCATCGATGCTATTGCACGGGTGAGGGCCGTCGCCGAAGAGGAGGTCGTTAAGGGTGGCGTCGTCTTGGCGGTATCTTTAGATATCGCCAACGCCTTTAACACGTTACCTCGCGTAAGTATAATGGAGGCCCTGCGGTTCCATGGGGTCCCGTTGTACTTGCGTGAGACGATTAAGGCCTACCTATCGGACAGGACAGTGGTATATCCCACAACTATTGGATTTGGACAAAGGAGAGTGTCGTGCGGCGTTCCACAGGGTTCCGTTTTAGGGCCACTACTGTGGAACGTCGGTTACGACTGGGTCCTCCGCGGCCCGACTCTCCGCGGCGTTAGCGTCGTCTGCTACGCGGACGACACACTGGTGTTGGCAAGGGGCGGTAGCTATCGGGAGGCGAGCGTGTTAGCTACTGCCGGAGTAGCCCAAGTAGTGGGCAGGATTAAGAACCTGGGCCTGACGGTGGCCTTGGACAAATCCGAGGCCCTGTGTTTTCACGGGCCTCGCCGAGCGCCACCGCCGAGCGCTCATTTGATAGTGGGTGGAGTTTCCATCGGCGTCGGGTCCACAATGAAGTACCTGGGAGTTGTGCTCGATAGCCGGTGGAACTTCAAGGAACATTTCCGGCGGATGGCTCCGAAGCTCGCGCGCACTTCGTTCGCCCTGAGCAGGCTTTTGCCTAATCTGGGCGGACCGAGCGCGAGCTGTCGTCGCCTCTATGCCGGAGTTGTACGGTCGATGGCCTTGTACGGGGCCCCTATCTGGGCGGATGCCCTTGGACGCCACAACAAAGCCCAACTGCGCAGATCGCAGAGGGTAGTGGCGCTCCGAGCGGTAAGAGCATACCGCACCGTCTCGTGGGAGGCGGCATGCGTGCTGGCCGGGACTCCTCCATGGGAACTGGAGGCGTCGGCGTTGGCGGAGGTCTACTGGAAGTCCGCCGACGCCAAAGGTCGGGGTAATGTTCCAAGTGGAGAAGAAATAGGAGAATGGCGACAGAGCGCAAGGGACACGGTCCTGCGCAGCTGGCTACAACAGCTGAGCCAGCCGGGAGCGGGTCACCGCACCATAGCGGCGATCCGCCCCGTATTACCAGAGTGGCTGACGAGACGGTGGGGTGCGCTCTCATTTCGCCTAGTGCAGGTCCTCTCGGGGCATGGCTGCTTCGGGAGGTACCTGTGCAACGTGGCCAGACGGGAGCGCACTCCTCAGTGCCGATTCTGCGGCGCTGAAGAGGACGACGCGGATCACACTCTGACATGCTGCCCAGCATGGGCGGAGGAGCGAGCCGTGCTGGTTAACCAAATAGGAGACGAAATCTCGCTGCCGGCCGTTGTGTCTGCGATGGTCGGCAGCAATCCTGGATGGAGCGCCGTCGCCGCCTTTTGCGAGGCGGTGATGGAAAAGAAGGAGGTGGACGAGCGACGCCGGGAGGATGATCCGGAGGAGGATCCCGTGCGCCGCCGCCGACCATTGCGCCGACGCCGGGCTTTTGCCCAAACGACGTAATATGGTCGGTGCCGGGTTAGCATACCCGGTAGGAGTGGGGGGCGATAGTTCTCCGTCGCCTCCTCTCGGAGATGATGTGGCCTAGGCCACGAGAGACGTGTCCTGAGAAGGACGAACGCCCTGCCGGGGACAAGGATAAGGGTAACTGTTACCTTAGCCCCGGCACAAGCGGCGGGCAGAAGTGGGCACTGGGGTTTTAGTGGGTATGGCCGAACGTTCTTAGGCGACCCCCACACTCCCCGCGCCACTTGCACAGCCCAGGCGCGGGGGTCTATAAACGGATTTCCCCAGATAAAAAAAAAAAAAAAAAAAAAAAAAGGTTCCACGGACCTGCTGGGTTGTCTCAGTGGGCGGAGAGGTGAACTCCGACGTGGCGCGTCCCCGGGTGGCGGATAGGGGAACGCTCCGGCTTGTAGTCGGGGTAGGGCGACTAGCGCCCCGCGGACCAAACACCGGGGGAGGGGGAAATGGGTTAGGGGGGGGGAGGTGGGAAGGTTAGGGGGCGGCCCGGCGTGCATTAATACCGCCGTCGGGAACAACCGTCCAAAACTAGGGGAGGCACGCCGACCCCCTAGCACCCCGTAGCCTAGTGTCTCTTCAACGATCTCCATCGAATCGGCGTTATGGAGTATGTCGAGGCACTAGAGCGAAGGGCTTGCCTTAACCGGCAGGCCCGCGAGAAAGGAAAACTCTATAAAAACCCGACAGCGAAGTCGTTAAAACCTGTAGATACCTGGCGACCTCTACAGTATGTAGCCTTACCCTTCGGAATGGGCGTCACCCGGGGGTGGACCTGTTGATCGACCCTTCTCGTGGGAACACAAATGGACACAAATACTAAAAACAAAAATGTTATTGATGTGGAGAAGAGTGTGGTGAGTGGAGATGTGATGAGGGAGGAGGAAAAGATGAAGGAGCTGAGGGTCGTGCTGACGCGCACCCCGACAACGGCGAGGTCATCGGCTCACAAAAGACTGTCGGAGTCCGACTCGGAATCAAACCGAAGCATGGTGTCCGTTACGAGCCTATGCGGCTCTATGGAGTCCCTGGACAGGGATGGGCCTGGGCGCTTCTGGAGCGAAGGCCGAGGTCAGAAGCGGCCTAGGGATGTGGAGCTCAGCGGGAGCTCTACGGAGACCCCCGCCACTAGCACAAAAAGGAAGGGACGCGGCCGTCCGCCAACCACCGGCGACTATGTCGGGCTGGCGGCGGCCAAACAAGCCTTTCTAAAGGCCCAAGCGGAGGAGATGAAAGCCCGCGCCGAGTCCGAACTCCTGGACTCGATCGCAGAGGCCCGCAGGACTCGCTCGGCACTATCGCCAGCGGCTGCGCCGGATCCAAGTAGGACGCAGGCCACCGAAGGCAATACGTCGGCCACTGTCCTAAAGAGGATAGAGATTAACCTCGAGGTTGTGGAAAAGGTGGCACAAAAATCGTCCAACCTAAAAGGGACTTTCGTGCGAGCGCTTCACGACGCCGTAAAGGCGATAAAGGAGGACATCGTTGCGCTCGCACAAAAAACCCTCACTGAGGAAACGCGAGCCCTTCAGGAGGACAACCTGCGCCTGCGCAAGGAACTGGAGGGTCTCAAAAAGCAAATGCAGGAAGTCTCAGTCACACTTCAAAAGAGACCGCAAGCGCAACAATGCCTTGACACCGAGGGGCTAAAGCACGAGCTCCTCCAAATGATAGGCGGCATGGTCAACGCTCGCTTCGAGGATCTGGAGACTCGCCTCCCTCCTGAGCCGGTGCTCAGGCTGCCCCTGAGTGCTGACAGGCGACAGCCGCCGCCGCCCCGTCCCAGAGCACTGCCCGGCAGGGACACTGGCACGGCAAGCAGACCGACTCAGGCCAAACCGGCTGCCCCTTCAAAGCCCCGTCGCTCCTCTCAGCATGGTGGAGGACGGACACCAGCTGAGAAAGGCCAGCAAGGGCAAACACCCGAGGGCCCAACAGATAAGCCAAGATGGACAGAGGTTGTGGGCCGGAAGGCCAGAAAGAAAGGCAACCCCTCGACTAGGCCTGCCCCCACCCCATCTGGTGCGGCACGCCAAAAAGCCGTGGCCCCGCCGAAGCCCCCGAAAATCTCGGTCCCGAAGACGGCAGCCATTATGGTGAGCCTCAAGAAGGGGGAGGCCATCACCATGGCCGAGGTTCTTACCAAGGCCAGGGCCACCATCCTGCTTCGGGACTTTGGATTGGAGACGGTCAAGATCCGAACGAGCTTGACCGGCTCCAGGCTGATGGAGGTAGGGGGAGAGACCCCGGACGCCTCTGCTGACCGCCTGGCCACCAGACTGACGGAGGTCATCGGGGCCTGGGCCGATATAGCCCGCCCGACCAAATCGGTCAGCCTCAGGCTCACCGGCTTAGACGAATCCGTTACCCAGGAGGAGCTGGTGGCCAAGGTGGCGGCTGCTGGTGGCTGCTCCCCCAGCCAGGTCAAGGCCGGCCAAATCCGCCGAAGCTTCTGGGGCGACGGCTCGGCCATTATAAAGTGCCCGGCGACGGCTGCCAAGGCAGCCGTCAAAGCAGGAAAGCTGGCCATAGGCTGGACCATGGCCACCGTCAAAGCGATGGAGGCCCGGCCGCTGCGCTGCTACAAGTGCATGCGGCTAGGCCATACACGTGCCCTCTGCCCTGCAGAGTGCCCAACGGAAGCGGACTATGGCAAACTCTGCTTCCGTTGTGGCAAAGAGGGGCATAAGGCGGCCACGTGCGAGGCGCCTGCCAAATGCGCGGTATGCGCGAAGGCAGGTCGCCCGCACGCGCATGCGATGGGGGGTGCCAAATGCACGCCCCCTACCGTGAAGGGGAAGGCTCCACGGGGCAAGCCTTCTCCGCCGCAGAGCCGCCAGGCTAGTGAGGAAATAGAAATGCAAGTGTCATAATGCCAGGACACCCACACACAGAGTTCCTGCAGACCAACGCCAACCACTGCGCCCGCGCACAGGACCTGCTTATGCAGGTCTTGGCGGAGTGGAAGATTGGCGTCGCCGTTGTGGCCGAGCCCTACCTGGTCCCCCCTCTGCCAAACTGGATCGGGGATACGGAGGGCTCGGTCGCCATAGTGGTGCCGCCCGCTGCCCCCCAGCGCCTCTCCCTCAGGGAGAGGGGTGCAGGGTACGTGGCGGCAAATTGGGGAGGGGTAGTACTCGTAGGAGTCTACTTCTCCCCAAACAGGAACCTCTCGGACTTCGAGAGGTTCCTGGACGGCCTGGAGCCGGTGGTGCGGAGGGCATCGCCCGCCCAGGTCATCGTGATGGGGGATCTCAACGCTAAGTGCGCAGCGTGGGGGTCCTCCATCACCGACGTGAAAGGGGCGCTCCTCCGGGACTGGGCTACAGTCATCGGCCTAGCCCCGGAGAACCAGGGCAACGCCGACACGTGCGTACGAGGACGGTGGGGCTCAGTGGTAGACGTCACATTCGCCACCCCCGCTATCGGCGCCCGCATTTCATGTTGGCGTGTCCTGGAGGAGGTGGAGACCCTGTCCGATCATTTATACATCCGGTTCAGGGTCTCCAACGCGCCCCTGGATCAGCGGGCGCGCGCAGCGGCCGGTCCGCGGCGAGGCGCGGTCTTCCCGCGATGGCAGCTTTCCCGCCTCGACGCGGACCTGGCGGAAGAGGCCGCAATATGCTGCGCGTGGTCGTCGGACCCCCCCCAATCGGTGGGGGTTGAGGAGAGGGCCGTCAGGTTCCGCCGGGACCTGACGGCGATCTGCAACGCCGGGATGCCCAGGGCGCGACGCTTCACGCCCAGGGCGGGCGTCTACTGGTGGTCGCAGGACCTCGCGGTACTGCGTGCCGCCAGTAACGCCGCCCGGCGTGCATTCACGCGGTGCCGCAGACGGCGGCACCGGACGGATGTCGAGCTGGAGCGCCTTCAGGCCGACATGCGCGCCGCCAAGAAGGCGCTCGCAGCAGCCATCAGGGTCGCCAAGGACAATGCTTACTCAGAGTTCTTGGCGACCCTCGACGAAGATCCGTGGGGGCGTCCGTACCGCATGGTGCGGGCAAAACTAAAGGTGGCGCCCCCCACAGAACAAATGGAGCCGGCTGTCCTCAGCGCGGTGGTCGAGGGGCTGTTTCCTAACAGCCCTCCCTTAGATCCGCCGCGCATGGCCCCGCCAGATGACAGGGACACTCCCCCCCCCTCCTCCTCCGATTACAGAGGAGGAGGTAGCTAGGGCGGCCAGCCGGCTCCGGGGGCCCCGGAAAGCACCGGGGCCCGATGGAGTCCCTGGCAAGGTCCTCCTCATAGCCGCAAAACACCTCGGGGACCGCCTCCGCTGCCTATTCGGCGATTGCTTGGCAGCGGGGCGCTTCCCTGGAGCGTGGAAGGAGGGGCGGCTGGTCCTCATCAGAAAAGACGGCCGCCCCGCGGACTCACCCTCCGGATACCGGCCCCTCGTGATGCTGGACGAGATCGGGAAGCTGCTAGAAAGAGTGATCGCTTCCCGGCTCATCCAGCATCTGACGAGGGATGGGCCGCAGATCTCTGGGAACCAATTTGGGTTCCGGTCGGGGCGATCGACCCTCGACGCCCTGACCGCCCTGAGGAGGTTCACGGAGGATGCGGCCCAGAGGGGGCAGGGGGCTATGGCGGTGTCGCTCGACATCGCTAATGCCTTCGGCTCCCTCCCATTTGAGGTAATAGAGGAGGCACTCCGATACCACCGAGTGCCTCCCTATCTGCGGAGGGTGGTGGGACACTACCTGCAGGATAGGGTAGTGTCCTACATGAGGAGGACGGCCAGGGAGGAAAGGCGGATGGCCTCCGGTGTTCCCCAGGGGTCCGTCCTGGGACCCCTACTGTGGAACATCGGATTCGATTGGGCCATCCGCGGAAAGGTGCTGCCCCAGATGGCGGTCATCTGCTATGCAGATGACACGCTTGTAGCAGTCCGGGACAGCACCTGGAGGGAGCTGAAGGCGAGGGCTGAGGCCGGAGCCACCCTGCTGGTCCGGAGAATCGAAGCGCTCGGCCTCCGCGTGGCCCTCCAAAAAACTGAGGCCCTCTATTTTAGAGGGCCGAGGTGGAAGGTGCCAGCGGGGGCCAACCTTCGGATCGGCGGGGGCGAGGTCGCAGTGAAGGCCCGGATGAACTATCTGGGCCTCACCCTCGACGGGGGTTGGCGTTTCAGGGACCACTTCCAGACGCTGACCCCCCGGCTCGTGGGGGCGGCAGCAGCCCTGGCTAGGCTCCTCCCCAACACCAGAGGTCCGGGTGTGCAGGCAAGACGCCTGCACACCATGGTCGTCAAAAGTATGGCCCTGTACGGCGCGCCGATCTGGGCAGACGCCCTAGACGCGCCTAACAGGGCCCTCCTTCGCAGGCCGCAACGAATTGTTGCGGCGCGTGCGTGCCGGGCCTACCGCACGGTAGGCCACGCGGCGGCCTGCGTCCTGGCCGGCACTCCTCCTTGGGAGATCGAAGCGAGGGTGCTGGCCGAGGAATACCGGGTGCGGGCCGAGCTCAGAGGCCGGGGTGGCTCTCACACCCCGGAGGAGCACGCCCGCGCTCGGCAGAGGAGGAGGAAAATGACGACCATAGAGCTTTGGGCGACAGGCCTCGCGGACGCCAAATACGGGGTCCGCACAATCGAGGCCATCCGTCCACTGCTCTCGGAATGGTGCGGGAGGGGCCACGGGTCCCTCACCTTCCGACTGACGCAGGTTCTGTCCGGGCATGGCTGTTTCGGGCGGTACCTGCGTCGGATCGGAAGGGAGGAGACGGCGTCGTGCCATGGGTGCGGCGAACGGGACGATACGGCACAGCACACGCTAGAGGTGTGTTGTGCCTGGTCTGATGAGCGCCGCACCCTGGTGGCGGCGATCGGCGGAGACCTCTCGCTCCCCGGCGTAATAAGCGCCATGCTAAGAAGCGAAGTCGTTAAAACCTGTAGATACCTGGCGACCTCTACAGTATGTAGCCTTACCCTTCGGAATGGGCGTCACCCGGGGGTGGACCTGTTGATCGACCCTTCTCGTGGGAACACAAATGGATACATATACCAAAATCAAAAACGTTGTTGATGTAGAGAGGAGTGTGGAGAGTGGAGATGTGATGAGGGAGGAGCAGAAGGTGAAGGAGTTGAGGGTCGTGCTGACGCGCACCCCGACAACGGCGAGGTCATCGGCTCACAAAAGACTGTCGGAGTCCGACTCGGAATCAAACCGAAGCATGGTGTCCGTTACGAGCCTATGCGGCTCTATGGAGTCCCTGGACAGGGATGGTCCTGGCCGCTTTTGGAGCGAAGGCCGAGGCCAGAAGCGGCCCAGGGATGTGGAGCTCAGCGGGAGCTCTACGGAGACCCCCGCCACTAGCACCAAAAGGAAGGGACGCGGCCGTCCGCCAACCACCGGCGACTATGTCGGGCTGGCGGCGGCCAAACAAGCCTTTCTAAAGGCCCAAGCGGAGGAGATGAAAGCCCGCGCCGAGTCCGAACTTCTTGACTCGATCGCAGAGGTCCGCAGGACTCGCTCGGCACTATCGCCAGCGGCTGCGCTGGATCCAAGAATGACGAAGGCCACAGAAGACAATACGTCGGCCACTGTCCTAAAGAGGATAGAGATAAACCTCGAGGTTGTGGAAAAGGTGGCACAAAAATCGTCCAACCTAAAAGGGACTTTCGTGCGAGCGCTTCACGACGCCGTAAAGGCGATAAAGGAGGACATCGTTGCGCTCGCACAAAAAACCCTCACTGAGGAAACGCGAGCCCTTCAGGAGGACAACCTGCGCCTGCGCAATGAACTGGAGGGTCTCAAAAAGCAGATGCAGGAAGTCTCAGTCCAACTACAAAAGAGACCGCAAGCGCAACAATGCCTTGACACCGAGGGGCTAAAGCACGAGCTCCTCCAAATGATAGGCGGCATGGTCAACGCTCGCTTCGAGGATCTGGAGACTCGCCTCCCTCCTGAGCCGGTGCTCAGGCCGCCCCTGAGTGCTGACAGGCGACAGCCGCCGCCGGCCCGTCCCAGAGCACAGCCCGGCAGGGACTCTGGCACAGCAGGCAGACCGACTCAGGCCAAGCCAGCTGCCCCTTCAAAGCCCCCTCGCTCCTCTCAGCATGGTGGGGGACGGACACCAGCTGAGAAAGGCCAGCAAGGGCAAACACCCGAGGGCCCAACAGATAAGCCAAGATGGACAGAGGTTGTGGGCCGGAAGGCCAGAAAGAAAGGCAACCCCTCGACTAGGCCTGCCACCACCCCATCTGGTGCGGCACGCCAAAAAGCCGTGGCCCCGCCGAAGCCCCCGAAAATCTCGGTCCCAAAGACGGCGGCAATCATGGTGAGCCTGAAGAAGGGGGAGGCCATCACCATGGCGGTCATCTGCTATGCAGATGACACGCTTGTAGCAGTCCGGGACAGCACCTGGAGGGAGCTGAAGGCGAGGGCTGAGGCCGGAGCCACCCTGCTGGTCCGGAGAATCGAAGCGCTCGGCCTCCGCGTGGCCCTCCAAAAAACTGAGGCCCTCTATTTTAGAGGGCCGAGGTGGAAGGTGCCAGCGGGGGCCAACCTTCGGATCGGCGGGGGCGAGGTCGCAGTGAAGGCCCGGATGAACTATCTGGGCCTCACCCTCGACGGGGGTTGGCGTTTCAGGGACCACTTCCAGACGCTGACCCCCCGGCTCGTGGGGGCGGCAGCAGCCCTGGCTAGGCTCCTCCCCAACACCAGAGGTCCGGGTGTGCAGGCAAGACGCCTGCACACCATGGTCGTCAAAAGTATGGCCCTGTACGGCGCGCCGATCTGGGCAGACGCCCTAGACGCGCCTAACAGGGCCCTCCTTCGCAGGCCGCAACGAATTGTTGCGGCGCGTGCGTGCCGGGCCTACCGCACGGTAGGCCACGCGGCGGCCTGCGTCCTGGCCGGCACTCCTCCTTGGGAGATCGAAGCGAGGGTGCTGGCCGAGGAATACCGGGTGCGGGCCGAGCTCAGAGGCCGGGGTGGCTCTCACACCCCGGAGGAGCACGCCCGCGCTCGGCAGAGGAGGAGGAAAATGACGACCATAGAGCTTTGGGCGACAGGCCTCGCGGACGCCAAATACGGGGTCCGCACAATCGAGGCCATCCGTCCACTGCTCTCGGAATGGTGCGGGAGGGGCCACGGGTCCCTCACCTTCCGACTGACGCAGGTTCTGTCCGGGCATGGCTGTTTCGGGCGGTACCTGCGTCGGATCGGAAGGGAGGAGACGGCGTCGTGCCATGGGTGCGGCGAACGGGACGATACGGCACAGCACACGCTAGAGGTGTGTTGTGCCTGGTCTGATGAGCGCCGCACCCTGGTGGCGGCGATCGGCGGAGACCTCTCGCTCCCCGGCGTAATAAGCGCCATGCTAAGAAGCGAGAGGTCATGGGATGGCGTAGCCTCCTTCTGCGAAGCTGTCATCTCGCAGAAGGAGGCGATGGAGCGGGAGCGCGAGATAGACTCCCAGGCGCCCCCAACCCGAAGACGAAGACCGGGAAGGAGAGCGCGGCAATACGTGGCCGCCCTCCCCGACCCTACAGACGGCGCCTAACGGCGAAACGCAGGCGGGGTCGCGGTAGCAAGCTCACGCGTCCCCGTGGCCCCGCCGTAATGCGTCAGAGGGCAGTCAGGTTTTAGTGGGTATTCCGGTCACCTCTTCTTACACCTTCTGTGGCCGGCGAGTCCCACACTCCCTACGCCATTGCACAGCCCGGCGTAGGGGTGCGTAACGCATTTCCTGACTATAAAAAAAAAAAAAAAAAAAAAAAAAAAAAGGTTAGGTTAGGTTAGGTTAGGTTCCCCATCCCCATCGACCGGGTTCCCGCCTTGTCGTGGCGGTGGGGCTCAGTAACCGTGGGAATGGGTCACCCACGGTGAAGCTAAGAGGAACCCAAGGCCGGTCCGTGAGGTAGGACCGGCCAGAGAGGGCCGCTCGGGGTGGGCTCATTGGAGCCCACCTTCGAGCGCGTTGGAGGACTGCGGGGACTCGTCTCCCCCGCAGTGAGGGTGAGTCGCGGAGGGAGAGGAGTGTTGGTATTACGGTGCGCCACTCGCCCTGCCCTCCGCGACTCAGCGGGGTAGCACCGCAGATGCGGCGGCGGTGGGGCTGCGAGGGGAAGGGCAACTTTCCCCTTGCAGCTGCATTTCGCGTAATCCCGGCGCCGACGCTGGGACCGCGGGCCTCTGTCTTTTTCAAGACGGAGGCCGCGAGGAGTGAACCTCTATAAAAAACTCAAGGCGGCGCCGGCGGGCGAGGGCGGGGATTCCCGAACCTGCATTGCACACGGTGCCGTCTCCGAGGAGCGCCCTTTTAAGGGCGCAGAGAGGGGCCCCATCCCGGGGCGGCCAGTGGGCGTCGCGGTGTCACGTGTTAACCATGCTCCCGTGGCGCCCACACCATGGCTATGAGGGAACGCGTGTGGTTTTAGTGGGTAGGCCCACTTCGGTGGGAGAGCCCCACAGACCCCCCTGGTGCCCCGACCAGGGGGCGTGCTTAAGGTCGCATTTCCACACCTAAAAAAAAAAAAAAAAAAAGGTTCCACGGACCTGCTGGGTTGTCTCAGTGGGCGGAGAGGTGAACTCCGACGTGGCGCGTCCCCGGGTGGCGGATAGGGGAACGCTCCGGCTTGTAGTCGGGGTAGGGCGACTAGCGCCCCGCGGACCAAACACCGGGGGGGGGAAATGGGTAAGGGGGGGGAGGTGGGAAGGTTAGGGGGCGGCCCGGCGTGCATTAACACCGCCGTCGGGAACAACCGTCCAAAACTAGGGGAGGCACGCCGACCCCCTAGCACCCCGTAGCCTAGTGTCTCTTCAACGATCTCCATCGAATCGGCGTTATGGAGTATGTCGAGGCACTAGAGCGGAGGGCTTGCCTTAACCGGCCGGCCCGCGAGAAAGGAAAACTCTATAAAAACCCGACAGCGAAGTCGTTAAAACCTGTAGATACCTGGCGACCTCTACAGTATGTAGCCTTACCCTTCGGAATGGGCGTCACCCGGGGGTGGACCTGTTGATCGACCCTTCTCGTGGGAACACAAATGGATACATATACCAAAATCAAAAACGTTGTTGATGTAGAGAGGAGTGTGGAGAGTGGAGATGTGATGAGGGAGGAGCAGAAGGTGAAGGAGTTGAGGGTCGTGCTGACGCGCACCCCGACAACGGCGAGGTCATCGGCTCACAAAAGACTGTCGGAGTCCGACTCGGAATCAAACCGAAGCATGGTGTCCGTTACGAGCCTATGCGGCTCTATGGAGTCCCTGGACAGGGATGGTCCTGGCCGCTTTTGGAGCGAAGGCCGAGGCCAGAAGCGGCCCAGGGATGTGGAGCTCAGCGGGAGCTCTAAGGAGACCCCCGCCACTAGCACCAAAAGGAAGGGACGCGGCCGTCCGCCAACCACCGGCGACTATGTCGGGCTGGCGGCGGCCAAACAAGCCTTTCTAAAGGCCCAAGCGGAGGAGATGAAAGCCCGCGCCGAGTCCGAACTTCTTGACTCGATCGCAGAGGTCCGCAGGACTCGCTCGGCACTATCGCCAGCGGCTGCGCTGGATCCAAGAATGACGAAGGCCACAGAAGACAATACGTCGGCCACTGTCCTAAAGAGGATAGAGATAAACCTCGAGGTTGTGGAAAAGGTGGCACAAAAATCGTCCAACCTAAAAGGGACTTTCGTGCGAGCGCTTCACGACGCCGTAAAGGCGATAAAGGAGGACATCGTTGCGCTCGCACAAAAAACCCTCACTGAGGAAACGCGAGCCCTTCAGGAGGACAACCTGCGCCTGCGCAATGAACTGGAGGGTCTCAAAAAGCAGATGCAGGAAGTCTCAGTCCAACTACAAAAGAGACCGCAAGCGCAACAATGCCTTGACACCGAGGGGCTAAAGCACGAGCTCCTCCAAATGATAGGCGGCATGGTCAACGCTCGCTTCGAGGATCTGGAGACTCGCCTCCCTCCTGAGCCGGTGCTCAGGCCGCCCCTGAGTGCTGACAGGCGACAGCCGCCGCCGGCCCGTCCCAGAGCACAGCCCGGCAGGGACTCTGGCACAGCAGGCAGACCGACTCAGGCCAAGCCAGCTGCCCCTTCAAAGCCCCCTCGCTCCTCTCAGCATGGTGGGGGACGGACACCAGCTGAGAAAGGCCAGCAAGGGCAAACACCCGAGGGCCCAACAGATAAGCCAAGATGGACAGAGGTTGTGGGCCGGAAGGCCAGAAAGAAAGGCAACCCCTCGACTAGGCCTGCCACCACCCCATCTGGTGCGGCACGCCAAAAAGCCGTGGCCCCGCCGAAGCCCCCGAAAATCTCGGTCCCAAAGACGGCGGCAATCATGGTGAGCCTGAAGAAGGGGGAGGCCATCACCATGGCCGAGGTTCTCACCAAGGCCAGGGCCTCCATCCTGCTTCGGGACTTTGGATTGGAGACGGTCAAGATCCGAACGAGCGTGACCGGCTCCAGGCTGATGGAGGTAGGGGGAGAGACCCCGGACGCCTCTGCTGACCGCCTGGCCGCCAGACTGACGGAGGTCATCGGGGCCTGGGCCGATATAGCCCGCCCGACCAAATCGGTCAGCCTCAAGCTCACCGGCTTAGACGAGTCTGTCACCCAGGAGGAGCTGGTGGCCAAGGTGGCGGCTGCTGGTGGCTGCTCCCCCAGCCAGGTCAAGGCCGGCCAAATCCGCCGAAGCTTCTGGGGCGACGGCTCGGCCATTATAAAGTGCCCGGCGACGGCTGCCAAGGCAGCCGTCAAAGCAGGAAAGCTGGCCATAGGTTGGACCATGGCCACCGTCAAAGCGATGGAGGCCCGGCCGCTGCGCTGCTACAAGTGCATGCGGCTAGGCCATACACGTGCCCTCTGCCCTGCAGAGTGCCCAACGGAAGCGGACTATGGCAAACTCTGCTTCCGTTGTGGCAAGGAGGGGCATAAGGCGGCCACGTGCGAGGCGCCTGCCAAATGCGCGGTATGTGCGAAGGCAGGTCGCCCGCACGCGCATGCGATGGGGGGTGCCAAATGCACGCCCCCTACCGTGAAGGGGAAGGCTCCACGGGGCAAGCCTTCTCCGCCGCAGAGCCGCCAGGCTAGT
Source organism: Papilio elwesi (assembly GCA_029849275.1). Taxonomy (NCBI): domain Eukaryota; kingdom Metazoa; phylum Arthropoda; class Insecta; order Lepidoptera; family Papilionidae; genus Papilio; species Papilio elwesi. The sequence continues at coordinate 11,831,782 of CM056697.1, forward strand.
GAGGAATTAGAAATGCAAGTGTCATAATGTCAGGACACCCGCACACAGAGTTCCTGCAGACCAACGCCAACCACTGCGCCCGCGCACAGGACCTGCTTATGCAGGTCTTGGCGGAGTGGAAGATTGGCGTCGCCGTTGTGGCCGAGCCCTACCTGGTCCCCCCCCTGCCAAACTGGATCGGGGATACGGAGGGCTCGGTCGCCATAGTGGTGCCGCCCGCTGCCCCCCAGCGCCTCTCCCTCAGGGAGAAGGGTGCAGGGTACGTGGCGGCAAATTGGGGAGGGGTAGTACTCGTAGGAGTCTACTTCTCCCCAAACAGGAACCTCTCTGACTTCGAGAGGTTCCTGGATGGCCTGGAGCCGGTGGTGCGGAGGGCATCGCCCGCCCAGGTCATCCTGATGGGGGATCTCAACGCTAAGTGCGCAGCGTGGGGGTCCTCCATCACCGACGTGAAAGGGGCGCTCCTCCGGGACTGGGCTACAGTCATCGGCCTAGCCCCGGAGAACCAGGGCAACGCCGACACGTGCGTACGAGGACGGGGGGGCTCAGTGGTAGATGTCACATTCGCTACCCCCGCTATCGGCGCCCGCATTTCATGTTGGCGTGTCCTGGAAGAGGTGGAGACCCTGTCCGATCATTTATACATCCGGTTCAGGGTCTCCAACGCGCCCCTGGATCAGCGGGCGCGCGCAGCGGCCGGTCCGCGGCGAGGCGCGGTCTTCCCGCGATGGCAGCTTTCCCGCCTCGACGCGGACCTGGCGGAAGAGGCCGCAATATGCTGCGCGTGGTCGTCGGACCCCCCCCAATCGGTGGGGGTTGAGGAGAGGGCCGTCAGGTTCCGCCGGGACCTGACGGCGATCTGCAACGCCGGGATGCCCAGGGCGCGACGCTTCACGCCCAGGGCGGGCGTCTACTGGTGGTCGCAGGACCTCGCGGTACTGCGTGCCGCCAGTAACGCCGCCCGGCGTGCATTCACGCGATGCCGCAGACGGCGGCACCGGACGGATGTCGAGCTGGAGCGCCTTCAAGCTGACGTGCGCGCCGCCAAAAAGGCGCTCGCAGCAGCCATCAGGGTCGCCAAGGACAATGCTTACTCGGAGTTCTTGGCGACCCTCGACGAAGATCCGTGGGGGCGTCCGTACCGCATGGTGCGGGCAAAACTCAAGGTGGCGCCCCCCACAGAACAAATGGAGCCGGCTGTCCTCAGCGCGGTGGTCGAGGGGCTGTTTCCTAACAGCCCTCCGTTCGATCCGCCGCGCATGGCCCCGCCAGATGACAGGGACACTCCCCCCCCTCCTCCTCCGATTACAGAGGAGGAGGTAGCTAGGGCGGCCAGCCGGCTCCGGGGGCCCCGGAAAGCACCGGGGCCCGATGGAGTCCCTGGCAAGGTCCTCCTCATAGCCGCAAAACACCTCGGGGACCGCCTCCGCTGCCTATTCGGCGATTGCTTGGCAGCGGGGCGCTTCCCTGGAGCGTGGAAGGAGGGGCGGCTGGTCCTCATCAGAAAAGACGGCCGCCCCGCGGACTCACCCTCCGGATACCGGCCTCTAGTGATGCTGGACGAGATCGGGAAGCTACTAGAAAGAGTGATCGCTTCCCGGCTCATCCAGCATCTGGCGAGGGATGGGCCGCAGATCTCTAAGAACCAATTCGGGTTCCGGTCGGGGCGATCGACCCTCGATGCCCTGACCGCCCTGAGGAGGTTCACGGAGGATGCTGCTCAGAGGGGGCAGGGGGCTATGGCGGTGTCGCTCGACATCGCTAATGCCTTCGGCTCCCTCCCATTTGAGGTAATAGAGGAGGCACTCCGATACCACCGAGTGCCTCCCTATCTGCGGAGGGTGGTGGGACACTACCTGCAGGATAGGGTAGTGTCCTACATGAGGAGGACGGCCAGGGAGGAAAGGCGGATGGCCTCCGGTGTTCCCCAGGGGTCCGTCCTGGGACCCCTACTGTGGAACATCGGATTCGATTGGGCCATCCGCGGAAAGGTGCTGCCCCAGATGGCGGTCATCTGCTATGCAGATGACACGCTTGTAGCAGTCCGGGACAGCACCTGGAGGGAGCTGAAGGCGAGGGCTGAGGCCGGAGCCACCCTGCTGGTCCGGAGAATCGAGGCGCTCGGCCTCCGCGTGGCCCTCCAAAAAACTGAGGCCCTTTATTTTAGAGGGCCGAAGTGGAAGGTGCCAGCGGGGGCCAACCTTCGGATCGGCGGGGGCGAGGTCGCGGTGAAGGCCCGGATGACCTATCTGGGCCTCACCCTCGACGGGGGTTGGCGTTTCAGAGACCACTTCCAGACGCTGACCCCCCGGCTCGTCGGGGCGGCAGCAGCCCTAGCTAGGCTCCTCCCCAACACCAGAGGTCCGGGTGTGCAGGCAAGACGCCTGTACACCATGGTCGTCAAGAGTATGGCCCTGTACGGCGCGCCGATCTGGGCAGACGCCCTAGACGCGCCTAACAGGGCCCTCCTTCGCAGGCCGCAACGAATTGTTGCGGCGCGTGCGTGCCGGGCCTACCGCACGGTAGGCCACGCGGCGGCCTGCGTCCTGGCCGGCACTCCCCCTTGGGAGATCGAGGCGAGGGTGCTGGCCGAGGAATACCGGGTGCGGGCCGAGCTCAGAGGCCGGGGTGGCTCATACGCCCCGGAGGAGCACGCCCGCGCTCGGCAAAGGAGGAGGAAAATGGCGACCATAGAGCTTTGGGCGACAGGCCTCGCGGACGCCAAATACGGGGTCCGCACAATTGAGGCCATTCGCCCACTGCTCTCGGAATGGTGCGGGAGGGGCCACGGGTCCCTCACCTTCCGACTGACGCAGGTTCTGTCCGGACATGGCTGTTTCGGGCGGTACCTGCGTCGGATCGGAAGGGAGGAGATGGCGTCGTGCCATGGGTGCGGCGACCGCGACGACACGGCTCAGCACACGCTAGAGGTGTGTTGTGCCTGGTCTGATGAGCGCCGCACCCTGGTGGCGGCGATCGGCGGGGACCTCTCGCTCCCCGGCGTAATAAGCGCCATGCTAAGAAGCGAGAGGTCATGGGATGGCGTAGCCTCCTTCTGCGAAGCTGTCATCTCGCAGAAGGAGGCGAAGGAGCGGGAGCGCGAGACAAACCCCCAAGCGCCCCCAACACGAAGACGAAGACCGGGAAGGAGAGTGCGGCAATACGTGGCCGCCCTCCCCGACCCTACAGACGGCGCCTAACGGCGAAACGCAGGCGGGGTCGCGGTAGCAAGCTCACGCGTCCCCGTTTCCCCGCCGTAATGCGTCAGAGGGCAGTCAGGTTTTAGTGGGTATTCCGGCCACCTTCTTACACCTTCTGTGGCCGGCGAGTCTCACACTCCCTACGCCATTGCACAGCCCGGCGTAGGGGTGCGTAACGCATTTCCTGACTATAAAAAAAAAAAAAGGTTAGGTTAGGTTAGGTTTTTTTTTTTTTTTTTTTTTTTTTTTTTTTTTTTTTTTTTTTTTTTTTTTTTTTTTTTTTTTTGGACGGCTTTATGCCGCCCTCTCGTGCTCCCCCGACATATGTGGTCAGAGTCTTTGTCGTCCCATTTATTTAATTAAAGTGCTTACATGTATTTAGCCAATTATGTAGTTTTTCTTTTCTATTTATATTAATGGTGCAATGATGGTGATTTATTTATCGGGGTGACGCTTCCTTTATTTTCAATGTTGAGTGCCTAAGGTAGCGTCACTTTTACTGTTTTACTTACTAATTTATTATAATTATTATTTCTATCTACCTCATTGTCACCAGTTATATACATAGTTTACATTTGTTTTCTTAACTAATTTCTATATTTATTACAATTATTTTGTTTTCTTTTCTGTGGCTGCCATCCTGAGGTTAGGTTAGGTTGTTTTTTTTTTTTTTTTTTTTGGGCGGCGCTATGCCGCCCTCTCGTTCACCCCCTGGCATGTTTGGGCCAGAGACTTTGTTGTACCATTTATTAATCATCCTTTTACATTTTTACTTATTCTAATTACAATTTGTTGACTAGTATTAATACATTTTTTCTTATTTCTAACTTATTCTTAAAATGACTAGATTTTACATTTTATGTCTTGTTCCTTTGTATAACTTTTTCTATTTCCTTTTTACAATAGTTAATAAATATTTGTCCTGTCTCTTTGTTTGCTATAATTTTGCTAATGTTTTCTTGTGTTATTTTTTCCTTAATTTCTATCTCACAGTTTGTCCTTTCTTTTTCAGAGACAGGACAGTCGACAATAATGTGCAATACGGATTCCTCCCGTGCTGGGTCACAGATACACGAGGGGCTCTCTTTGCACTTAAACCTGTGCAGGTACTGTGAGAACCCCCCGTGACCCGTCAAGATCTGAACCAGCACGGGATCCAGGTCAATTCTGCGAAGTACGGGGTAGGCTGCTACTGCGTCAGGGAAGAAGACCCTCGTTGTCGAGGCCGTCAGTCCCTCCTTATATCTCCCGTTCCATTCGTCAAGCGCCTCCAACCTCAGTTGGCGCTTGACGAACGAAACGGGGCACTTGTCATAGTGAGGTCTGGTCTTCACCCCGACCGCGGCTAATTTTGCCAACTCGTCCGCCCTTTCATTTCCCTCCACCCCCACATGTGCCTTAACCCAGTTCCACTTTATACACTTTCCCATCTCCTCGCATTCCTTCACTATCCTTCTAATTTTCGTTACTAGGGGGTGGAGGGAATCTACACTTTCCAAAGTTTCCAGGGCGGACCTTGAGTCGGAGTAAACACCAAACCTCACTGCCGGGCTCTTTACAATAAATTTGACGGCCTCATATAGGGCATACAGTTCCGCCTGATATACGGTGCAGAAGTTGCCCAGCTTTAATTTCCGGCAGTTGGCCTCCGCAGCGCTATTCCATATGGATAGCGCTGCGCCGACCCTGCCGTCAATTTTGCTGCCGTCGGTGTAAATTCTCACATCGACGGCAGCTCGCTGGGTTTCTTCGTCACCGTCCATCAGGCAGTCGAACTGTATCCCTTCCAGGTGAGCGGGGTGTTGTGTCTCTTCGTATCTTGTCGGCCTCTCCAAATCTCGATCCCCCAACACCCGCCGGGAGTGACCCCTCTTTACTTCGTAAAGAAGGGCCGCCTCTTGGACCCTAAAATAAAAATAAAATAGCAATAGAATTTATATACAATTAAAATTTGTCAATAGGACTAAATCTGTCTAAAACTTACTATCTACTTAAAACTGACTAGAATGTTTATCTTATATCACTAATCAGTCTTATTTCCTATATCTAATTTAGTCACGGCCAATTTTTAAAAAGTTTTAAGAGAGGTGCATTTTTTAGCCCAAAAGTCAAATTTCTTTGAGTTCTAACTTGAGTTCTCTTTGTCACTGGTGGTCACTTTTGGTGTCACTACACTTGTCTTTTGATTGTCTACCACTTGTGTATTTTGAAATTTTTCTCGCACCTCTCCTTGTCAAAACACGTGGCCACGTGGTCTTTATTTTCGAGTTGTTTACCAGTTGTATCTCCTCGAGTTCTGATCCAAAAAATCTGAATTTTTGCCAGGATGTGGGGGTCGCCAAGGCCACCTTGCTTGTATTTAAAAAGGCCCCCCTCACCGATCTTCTTTTTGCTCTAGGCACATTTTTTCGTCAGATTTTTTGGTTATGTTTTTCTTTAAGTTGCCACTCCCAAATCCGACGTCCGATTTTTACGCCCGATATGTCGAACACTTCGTGGGGGCGAGGGCTATCTAATGGTACAACCAGATTTTCGATACGAGGTCAGGAAGTCGGACCACGTGCCCACGTGGTTTTTATTTTTCTAGTTCTATCTCATCCAATTTTTGTTGGATATGTCCATGCCAGGTGTCGGACTGTAGCTCTCGCAAGCGCGCTTCAAATGCCGTCCAAAAAGGTAGGGGTCACCGATCTTCTTTCGGCAGCGTTCGCTGTCGAAGGTGTCAAAACTTCAACTTTTCAGGTTTTTCAGCTTTTCTTCGTCCCAAAGATTCCGATTTCACTTTCTAACGCTAGATACAGCTAGGGTTTGTCGAGACGCGTCTTTTGATACCACTTTCGTGGCAATCGGTGCACTTTTTCCTAATTTTCGGATTTTTCGCGTGCGGAGCAGCTTTAAAACGATCCGTTCGCGCCGGCGTTTGGCACGCGACTGGTTAGGTTAGGTTAGGTTAGGTTTTTTTTTTTTTTTTTTTTTTTGGGCGGCTCTACGCCGCCCTCTCGTTCCCCTAACATAGTGAAGGTCAGGGACCTTGTCTACGGGGTGTAAATAATTTTTTCAGTTATCTTTATTTCTACACTACATTTACATTTACATTTACTATATATACAATTTAAAACTTACTATTTATGCTACAATTTAAAAATACAAAATAAAATACAAAATAGAATGCTTATATAATACTATTAAAATCAATTTTAGAAAAATACATCCTATGACTACACCCTTATAACTAATATCACAATTAAATTTTATTTCTAGTTATGACCCTTTGGGCCAAGGACCTGCAGTATTTTACAAATTCTTGTCTACTGTCTTTACTACCTATCAGGACACTCAAGTTCTCTTTGCTAATTTTGCTGTTTAATTTCATTTCTGTTTCATATCTCTCTGGTTCGAAGACTGGGCACTCTGTCAAAATATGCAGCACGCTCTCATCCCGTGCTGGATCACAGATGCACGAGGGGCTCTCCTTGCACTTGAAACGGTGCAGATACTCTGAGAACCCCCCGTGCCCCGTCAGAACTTGCACCAGCACGGGATCCAAATCCAGGTGGCGAAGTGTGGCGGGGGCGCTCGTCACGTTGGGGAAGAAGAGCCTGGTTGTCGAGGCCGTGTCACCTTCCAAATACCTCCCATTCCATTTGTCAAGCGTATCCAGACGGATCTGTCGCCTGACAAATGAAATGGGGCACCTTTCATAGTTTGGTTTGGTCTTTATTCCGATTGCGGCCATCTTGGCCAGCTGATCCGCTCTCTCGTTCCCTTCCAACCCCGCATGCGCTTTCACCCAAAATAGCCTTACTTCCTTCCCTTGTTCTCTAGCCTCTTTCATACATCTTCTTATATTCTCCGCGAGGGGGTGGAGGGAAATACCGCTTTTTACGGTCTCTAGAGCGGATCTAGAATCGGAATAAATTCCAAACCTTCTTGCATTCATCTTCACAACTTGCCTCACGGCCTCATGCAGGGCCAACAGTTCCGCCTGGTATACGGTGCAAAAGTTTCCCAACTTTAATTTCCGGCAGGAGGTCTCCGCAGCGCCATCCCAAATGGATAACGCTGCGCCGACCCTGCCGTCAATTTTGCTACCGTCGGTGTAAATATTTACATCGACGGCAGCTCGCTGGGCGACTTCGTCATCGTCCGTCAAGCAGTCGAACTGCAGCCCCTCCCGGTGAGCTGGATGCGCAGAATCTACGTATCTCACCGGTCTCTCTAGCTCCCGGTCTCCCAGCACCTGCTGGGTGTGACCCTTTTTTACTAAATAAAGAAGGGCCACTTCTTGGACCCGAAGGTCCAGAGGAAGTAGCCCAGCAAGCACTAGGGCCGAATGCAGAGAGACGGTCCTGTAGCTTTTTGCTACCTTCTGCGCAAATCCTCGCTGCACTTGGTTTAGCAACCGTGCAATGCCCTTCCTCTCCACCGCCGGCACCCACACACTAGCAGCGTACAGGATGATGGGCTCCGCCACCGCAACATATATGGTCCTGATGACCTCGGGGTTCAGACCCCACGTGACTTTTGCCGCGGTTGATAGCTGACGATAGAGGCTTTGCGCTTTTCGGCAAACAGCCTCGATGTGCGCCTTGAAGCTGAGTCTATCGTCAACTATCAATCCGAGGATTTTAATCTGTCTGACAAGGTCAATGGGTCTCCCGCCCATGCTCAGACGTGGGGAGTCGTACTTCAGCTTTTTGGTAATAACCATGGCCGAGGTCTTGTGTGGCGCAAAGTTTAGCTTGTTGGTTAGGTTAGGTTAGGTTAGGTTAGGTTAGGTTAGGTTAGGTTAGGTTAGGTTAGGTTAGGTTAGGTTAGGTTAGGTTAGGTTAGGTTAGGTTAGGTTAGGTTAGGTTAGGTTAGGTTAGGTTAGGTTAGGTTAGGTTAGGTTAGGTTAGGTTCCACGGACCTGCTGGGTTGTCTCAGTGGGCGGAGAGGTGAACTTCGACGTGGCGCGTCCCCGGGTGGCGGATAGGGGAACGCTCCGGCCTGGTGCGAGCCGGAGTAGGGCGAAAGCCCCGCGGACCAAACACCAAGGGGAGCCTGCGACCTCGGTCGCGGGCGACCCGTTCTGGCGGGCCCACTTGTGGGCTGCTGGAGTCTGGCCGGCCCTTGATCAAGGGCTGGCCCCAGGGAGGTCGCTGGGGGTGGGCTCTGTGAGTCCGCCCTTTGTAGCGAAACTGCGGGGATTATGGGGTCCCCGCAGTAGTTGTGGTGGTGAGTCGCGGAGGAGGAGGAGTGTTGGTATTTCGGTGCGCCACTCTCCCTATCCTCCGCGACTCAGCGGCGTCGCACCGCGTCTGCGACGGCAGTGGGGCTGCGGGGGAGAGGGGTTTCTCCGACCCCTCGCGGCCGTATTGCACGCGTAATCCCGGCGGCGACGCTGGGACCGCGGGCCCTTGTCTTTTTCAAGACGGGGGCCGCGAGGAGTGAACCTCTATAAAAAACTCAAGGCGGCACCAGCAGGGGAGGGCGGGGATTCCCGAACCTGCATTGCACTGGTGCCGTCTCCTCAGGTGGAGCCGGAAACGGCCGGCGCTGGCGGGGCCGCGGAGGTAAGCGAGAGCGTTCCCGTAGCCCCTCCGACATGCGCATACGAGGCGTTGTCAGGTTTTAGTCGGTTCGAGTCCGACATAATCCGAACTTGTCCCCGCGAGGGAGGATATGCGTGGGCATTTCCTGACGTAAAAAAAAAAAAAAAAAAAAAAAAAAAAAAAAAAAAAAAAAAAGGTTAGGTTAGGTTAGGTTAGGTTAGGTTAGGTTAGGTTAGGTTAGGTTAGGTTAGGTTAGGTTAGGTTAGGTTCCAGGTTGCGGCGGGGAAGCGGGGTCTCTAGATACCGCGATGACCCCGCATGCATGCACATGGGGATCGAAGGTAGTTCCGATCTTGGTTGCCTAAGGCAACCATTGTTTCCCCATCGACCGGGTTCCCGCCTTGTCGTGGCGGTGGGGCTCAGTAACCGTGGGAATGGGTCACCCACGGTGAAGCTAAGAGGAACCCAAGGCCGGTCCGTGAGGTAGGACCGGCCAGAGAGGGCCGCTCGGGGTGGGCTCATTGGAGCCCACCTTCGAGCGCACTGGAGGGCTGCGGGGACTCGTCTCCCCCGCAGTGAGGGTGAGTCGCGGAGGGAGAGGAGTGCTGGTATTACGGTGCGCCACTCGCCCTGCCCTCCGCGACTCAGCGGGGTCGCACCGCAGATGCGGCGGCGGTGGGGCTGCGAGGGGAAGGGCAACTTTCCCCTTGCAGCTGCATTTCGCGTAATCCCGGCGCCGACGCTGGGACCGCGGGCCTCTGTCTTTTTCAAGACGGAGGCCGCGAGGAGTGAACCTCTATAAAAAACTCAAGGCGGCGCCGGCGGGGGAGGGCGGGGATTCCCGAACCTGCATTGCACACGGTGCCGTCTCCGAGGAGCGCCCTTTTAAGGGCGCAGAGAGGGGCCCCATCCCGGGGCGGCCAGTGGGCGTCGCGGTGTCACGTGTTAACCATGCTCCCGTGGCGCCCACACCATGGCTATGAGGGAACGCGTGTGGTTTTAGTGGGTAGGCCCACTTCGGTGGGAGAGCCCCACAGACCCTCCTGGTGCCCCGACCAGGGGGCGTGCTTAAGGTCGCATTTCCACACCTAAAAAAAAAAAAAAAAAAAAAAAAAAAAAAAAAAAAAAAAAAAAAGGTTAGGTTCCAGGAGAGTGGAGATGTGATGAGGGAGGAGCAGAAGATGAAGGAGTTGAGGGTCGTGCTGACGCGCACCCCGACAACGGCGCACAAAAGACTGTCGGAGTCCGATTCGGACACGGAACATCGAAGCATGGTGTCCGTTACAAGTCTATGCGGCTCTATGGAGTCCCTGGATAGGGATGGGCCTGGGCGCTTTTGGAGCGAAGGCCGAGGTCAGAAGCGGCCCAGGGATGTGGAGCTCAGCGGGAGCTCTACGGAGACCCCCGCCACTAGCACCAAAAGGAAGGGACGCGGTCGTCCGCCAACCACCGGCGACTATGTCGGGCTGGCGGCGGCCAAACAAGCCTTTTTGAAGGCTCAGAAGGAAGAGATGGAAGCGCGTGCGGAGGCCGAACTGATGTCGTCGCTGTCTGAGGTGAGGTCGACAAGAACATCTTCCGCCGCGTCGGGCGCTCGGAAGGGCGCCAATACGCCTATTCGCGACGCGCAGCCGGCGACAAATGTAGAGGGTCGAGTAGAGACACACCTCGGCGTCATACTGGATGTGGCAAAAAAGTCGTCCCACCTTAAGGGCACTTTTGTCCGCGCTCTAAACGAGGCTGTGGACGCCATTAGGGACAATTTTAAGGCGATCGCGAAGCGCACAGACTCAGAGGAAGCACGGCTGCTTCGCGCGGAAAACGAGCGCATGAAAGCCGAGGTCGCGCTGTTGCGCAAAGAGGTGGGGGATATGAGAGAGTGCCTTCTCCGGGCGAGGCCACAGGCTGATATCGCTGTGCCGAGTCAGCCTGATCAGGCACATAACGAAGACCTCGTGCGGACCATCCTCTGCCAAGTGGGCACGATGCTAAATGCAAGGCTAGAGGCTCTAGAAGACCGTCTGTTGCCTGAACAGCGTCTCCGCCCCCCTCTGGCGGCGGACAAGCGGACTCGCCTCCCTCCTGAGCCGGTGTTCAGGCCGCCCCTGAGCGCTGATAGGCGACAGCCGCCGCCGCCCCGTCCCAGAGCACAGCCCGGCAGGGACACAAGCACAGCAAGGAGACCGACTCAGACCAAACCGGCTGCCCCTTCAAAGCCCCCTCGCCCCTCTCAGCATGGTGGGGGACGGACACCAGCTGAGAAAGGCCAGCAAGGGCAAACACCCGAGGGCCCAACAGATGAGCCTAGATGGACAGAGGTTGTGGGCCGGAAGGCCAAAAAGAAAAGCAACCCCTTGAATAGGCCTGCCCCCACCCCATCTGGTCAAAAAGCCGCGGCCCCACCGAAGCCCCCGAAAATTACGGTCCCGAAGACGGCGGCCATCATGGTGAGCCTCAAGAAGGGGGAGGCCATCACCATGGCCGAGGTTCTCACCAAGGCCAGGACCTCCATCCTGCTTCGAGACTTTGGCTTGGAGACGGTCAAGATCCGAACGAGCGTGACCGGCTCCAGGCTGATGGAGGTAGGGGGAGAGACCCCGGATGCCTCTGCTGACCGCCTGGCCGCCAGACTGACGGAGGTCATCGGGGCCTGGGCCGATATAGCCCGCCCGACCAAATCGGTCAGCCTCAAGCTCACCGGCTTAGACGAGTCTGTTACCCAGGAGGAGCTGGTTGCCAAGGTGGCGGCTGCTGGTGGTTGCTCCCCCAGCCAGGTCAAGGCCGGCCAAATCCGCCGTAGCTTCTGGGGTGATGGCTCGGCCATTATAAAGTGCCCGGCGACCGCTGCCAAGGCAGCCGTAAAAGCAGGAAAGCTGGCCATAGGCTGGACCATGGCCACCGTCAAAGCGATGGAGGCCCGGCCGCTGCGCTGCTACAAGTGCATGCGGCTAGGCCATACACGTGCCCTCTGCCCTGCAGAGTGCCCAACGGAAGCGGACTATGGCAAACTCTGCTTCCGTTGTGGCAAGGAGGGGCATAAGGCGGCCACGTGCGAGGCGCCTGCCAAATGCGCGGTATGTGCGAAGGCAGGTCGCCCGCACGCGCATGCGATGGGGGGTGCCAAATGCACGCCCCCTACCGTGAAGGGGAAGGCCCCACGGAGCAGACCTTCTCCGCCGCAGGCCACTGAGGAACTCGAAATGCAAGTGTCATAATGCCAGGACACCCACACACAGAGTTCCTGCAGACCAACGCCAACCACTGCGCCCGCGCACAGGACCTGCTTATGCAGGTCTTGGCGGAGTGGAAGATTGGCGTCGCCGTTGTGGCCGAGCCCTACCTGGTCCCCCCTCTGCCAAACTGGATCGGGGATACGGAGGGCTCGGTCGCCATAGTGGTGCCGCCCGCTGCCCCCCAGCGCCTCTCCCTCAGGGAGAGGGGTGCAGGGTACGTGGCGGCAAATTGGGGAGGGGTAGTACTCGTAGGAGTCTACTTCTCCCCAAACAGGAACCTCTCGGACTTCGAGAGGTTCCTGGACGGCCTGGAGCCGGTGGTGCGGAGGGCATCGCCCGCCCAGGTCATCGTGATGGGGGATCTCAACGCTAAGTGCGCAGCGTGGGGGTCCTCCATCACCGACGTGAAAGGGGCGCTCCTCCGGGACTGGGCTACAGTCATCGGCCTAGCCCCGGAGAACCAGGGCAACGCCGACACGTGCGTACGAGGACGGGGGGGCTCAGTGGTAGACGTCACATTCGCCACCCCCGCTATCGGCGCCCGCATTTCATGTTGGCGTGTCCTGGAGGAGGTGGAGACCCTGTCCGATCATTTATACATCCGGTTCAGGGTCTCCAACGCGCCCCTGGATCTGCGGGCGCGCGCAGCGGCCGGTCCGCGGCGAGGCGCGGTCTTCCCGCGATGGCAGCTTTCCCGCCTCGACGCGGACCTGGCGGAAGAGGCCGCAATATGCTGCGCGTGGTCGTCGGACCCCCCCCAATCGGTGGGGGTTGAGGAGAGGGCCGTCAGGTTCCGCCGGGACCTGACGGCGATCTGCAACGCCGGGATGCCCAGGGCGCGACGCTTCACGCCCAGGGCGGGCGTCTACTGGTGGTCGCAGGACCTCGCGGTACTGCGTGCCGCCAGTAACGCCGCCCGGCGTGCATTCACGCGGTGCCGCAGACGGCGGCACCGGACGGATGTCGAGCTGGAGCGCCTTCAGGCCGACATGCGCGCCGCCAAGAAGGCGCTCGCAGCAGCCATCAGGGTCGCCAAGGACAATGCTTACTCAGAGTTCTTGGCGACCCTCGACGAAGATCCGTGGGGGCGTCCGTACCGCATGGTGCGGGCAAAACTAAAGGTGGCGCCCCCCACAGAACAAATGGAGCCGGCTGTCCTCAGCGCGGTGGTCGAGGGGCTGTTTCCTAACAGCCCTCCCTTCGATCCGCCGCGCATGGCCCCGCCAGATGACAGGGACACTCCCCCCCCTCCTCCTCCGATTACAGAGGAGGAGGTAGCTAGGGCGGCCAGCCGGCTCCGGGGGCCCCGGAAAGCACCGGGGCCCGATGGAGTCCCTGGCAAGGTCCTCCTCATAGCCGCAAAACACCTCGGGGACCGCCTCCGCTGCCTATTCGGCGATTGCCTGGCGGCGGGGCGCTTCCCTGGGGCGTGGAAGGAGGGGCGGCTGGTCCTCATCAGAAAAGACGGCCGCCCCGCGGACTCACCCTCCGGATACCGGCCCCTCGTGATGCTGGACGAGATCGGGAAGCTGCTAGAAAGAGTGATCGCTTCCCGGCTCATCCAGCATCTGACGAGGGATGGGCCGCAGATCTCTGGGAACCAATTTGGGTTCCGGTCGGGGCGATCGACCCTCGACGCCCTGACCACCCTGAGGAGGTTCACGGAGGATGCGGCCCAGAGGGGGCAGGGGGCTATGGCGGTGTCGCTCGACATCGCTAATGCCTTCGGCTCCCTCCCCTTTGAGGTAATAGAGGAGGCACTCCGATACCACCGAGTGCCTCCCTATCTCCGGAGGGTGGTAGGACACTACCTACAGGATCGGGTAGTGTCCTACATGGGGAGGACGGCCAGAGAGGAAAGGCGGATGGCCTCCGGTGTTCCCCAGGGGTCCGTACTGGGACCCCTACTGTGGAACATCGGTTTCGATTGGGCCATCCGCGGAAAGGTGCTGCCCCAGATGGCGGTCATCTGCTATGCAGATGACACGCTGGTAGCAGTCCGGGACAGCACCTGGAGGGAGCTGAAGGCGAGGGCTGAGGCCGGAGCCACCCTGCTGGTCCGGAGAATCGAAGCGCTCGGCCTCCGCGTGGCCCTCCAAAAAACTGAGGCCCTCTATTTTAGAGGGCCGAGGTGGAAGGTGCCAGCGGGGGCCAACCTTCGGATCGGCGGGGGCGAGGTCGCGGTGAAGGCCCGGATGAACTATCTGGGCCTCACCCTCGACGGGGGTTGGCGTTTCAGGGACCACTTCCAGACGCTGACCCCCCGGCTCGTGGGGGCGGCAGCAGCCCTGGCTAGGCTTCTCCCCAACACCAGAGGTCCGGGTGTGCAGGCAAGACGCCTGTACACCATGGTCGTCAAAAGTATGGCCCTGTACGGCGCGCCGATCTGGGCAGACGCCCTAGACGCGCCTAACAGGGCCCTCCTTCGCAGGCCGCAACGAATTGTTGCGGCGCGTGCGTGCCGGGCCTACCGCACGGTAGGCCACGCGGCGGCCTGCGTCCTGGCCGGCACTCCTCCTTGGGAGATCGAAGCGAGGGTGCTGGCCGAGGAATACCGGGTGCGGGCCGAGCTCAGAGGCCGGGGTGGCTCTCACACCCCGGAGGAGCACGCCCGCGCTCGGCAGAGGAGGAGGAAAATGACGACCATAGAGCTTTGGGCGACAGGCCTCGCGGACGCCAAATACGGGGTCCGCACAATCGAGGCCATCCGTCCACTGCTCTCGGAATGGTGCGGGAGGGGCCACGGGTCCCTCACCTTCCGACTGACGCAGGTTCTGTCCGGGCATGGCTGTTTCGGGCGGTACCTGCGTCGGATCGGAAGGGAGGAGACGGCGTCGTGCCATGGGTGCGGCGAACGGGACGATACGGCACAGCACACGCTAGAGGTGTGTTGTGCCTGGTCTGATGAGCGCCGCACCCTGGTGGCGGCGATCGGCGGAGACCTCTCGCTCCCCGGCGTAATAAGCGCCATGCTAAGAAGCGAGAGGTCATGGGATGGCGTAGCCTCCTTCTGCGAAGCTGTCATCTCGCAGAAGGAGGCGATGGAGCGGGAGCGCGAGATAGACTCCCAGGCGCCCCCAACCCGAAGACGAAGACCGGGAAGGAGAGCGCGGCAATACGTGGCCGCCCTCCCCGACCCTACAGACGGCGCCTAACGGCGAAACGCAGGCGGGGTCGCGGTAGCAAGCTCACGCGTCCCCGTGGCCCCGCCGTAATGCGTCAGAGGGCAGTCAGGTTTTAGTGGGTATTCCGGTCACCTTCTTACACCTTCTGTGGCCGGCGAGTCCCACACTCCCTACGCCATTGCACAGCCCGGCGTAGGGGTGCGTAACGCATTTCCTGACTATAAAAAAAAAAAAAAAAAAAAAAAAAAAAAAAAAAAAAAAAAAAAAAAAAAAAAGGTTAGGTTCCACGGACCTGCTGGGTTGTCTCAGTGGGCGGAGAGGTGAACTCCGACGTGGCGCGTCCCCGGGTGGCGGATAGGGGAACGCTCCGGCTTGTAGTCGGGGTAGGGCGACTAGCGCCCCGCGGACCAAAACACCGGGGGGGGGAAATGGGTAAGGGGGGGGAGGTGGGAAGGTTAGGGGGCGGCCCGGCGTGCATTAACACCGCCGTCGGGAACAACCGTCCAAAACTAGGGGAGGCACGCCGACCCCCTAGCACCCCGTAGCCTAGTGTCTCTTCAACGATCTCCATCGAATCGGCGTTATGGAGTATGTCGAGGCACTAGAGCGGAGGGCTTGCCTTAACCGGCCGGCCCGCGAGAAAGGAAAACTCTATAAAAACCCGACAGCGAAGTCGTTAAAACCTGTAGATACCTGGCGACCTCTACAGTATGTAGCCTTACCCTTCGGAATGGGCGTCACCCGGGGGTGGACCTCTTGATCGACCCTTCTCGTGGGTACATATATGGAAACCAAAATTAAAAAAGTTGAGGAGAGGAGTTTTGCGAAGGATGATGAGTTGGTTCAGGAGGAGACGAGGCGCCCATCGATAGATGGCGCAAACATTAAGGAGGCGAGAGTGCGGTTGGAGCGCGTTCCGGTCGTGCGCCAACCAGCGCTCAGTGAAACGGATTCTGACGTTTCGACCGTGGACATGGAGTTAGAGCCATCGGAGGACCGCGAAGACCGGCACCCCGGGTTTTCCTGGGGGAGTCTCGGTCGGAAGCGGCTGCGGGCCGTCGCAGTTGGCGACGTGGAGACAGGGCCCTCGCCCAAAGTGGCTGGGACGAGAAAAGGCCGAGGACGGCCGCCGACAACCGGCGCGTACGTTGGCCTCGCCCAGGCGAAGCGGGAGCTGGCAGAGGCTACCCAACGCCAACTCGAACTAGAGGCGGAAAAGGACGTAGCCGAGATGACGAAGGGGCTACGGACTACCAGAGCAGGGGCCCGACTTTCGGAGACCTCTGCATCTGAACTTGAGGATGAACACGAACTAGGCTCCGCGGAACTAGGGGGACAAATAGAGCTTGGCGCAGCAGCCGTGGCGGCCGTCTGCGAAAAATCTAACAACTTGAAAGGGACATCCAAGAAGGCGCTCAAGGAAGCGGTAGCGCAGATTCGGGCAGCGTCAAGGCTTCTGATGACGCGCAATGTCAACGAGGAGACGAGGCTTTTGCGAGCGGCCAACTCTCGCCTACAGGCGGAAATGGCCGCATTGAAGAAAGAAGTGGCGGAGCTAAAGGCGTGCATGGAGCAGGCGGGGGCGACACCCAAACCCGTCGCAGCGACATGTCCGCAGACAAAGGAAGAGGAACTGGAGAACCGGATCCTGAGCAGGCTCTCGGACCGGCTCAACGCCCGAATAGACGGGCTAGAGCCGCGTCTGAACCCGGAGCCTCGCTTGCGACCGGCACTGGCTTACGACAGGCGCGAGGCGGAAGCCGGGCGGAAACCCTCGGCAAACCGTCCACGACAAAAACCGGACATGACCCAAGCTGAACTGCCTGAAGTGCGCCTCCCTAAACCGGTCCAATTCGGCTGGATAAAGGTTGGCGCAAAGGGGAAGGCGTCGACCTCAAAAAAGGCGCCGGCCGCTTTTTCTTCTTCCGCGGCTAAACCCACCCAGCCGGGAAAAGAAGTGACGAAAAAGGCCAAGAAGACGAGTCGTCCCCTCCCGCCGGCGCCTGCATCCATGGTGGAGACCATGGCGTCGGTCGTGAAGAGGGGCATAAGGGAAAAGGCGCCGATGGTCACCAGATCGGCGCCCACCACGACGAAGAAGAAGGAGATCAAGCCCTCGCCCAAGCTGCGGGCCCCCAAGACCTCGGCAGTCGTGGTGACCTTAAACTCCACGGCTGTGGAGAAGGGGGTCACATACGCCAAAGCTCTGGCCGAGGCGAGGCAAAGGGTCAACCTTAAGGACCTAGAAATTGGGAGCGTCCGTTTTAGGCGTGCAGCAACTGGGGCCTCAATTATCGAGGTCCCCGGTGCGGCTAGCGCGCCGAAGGCGGACCTCCTAGCGGAAAGGCTCCGCGAGGTGTTCGGGAACGGTGGCGATGTCACCATCTCTCGACCTACGAGAATGGCGGAGCTTATAGTGGCGGGGTTGGATGACTCCGTCACTAAAGAAGAGGTGGCAGCAGCGGTCTGTGCAAAAGGCGGATGCGCGGCAGACCGACTTAAAATGGGAACACTCCGCCAGGAGAAGTCTGGTCTCTTCGCCGTATGGGTGGCATGCCCAGTCGAAGCCGCCAAGAAGGTGGTCGAGGGCAAACTGCTCGTTGGCTGGGTCTCGGCCAGGGTGAAGCTCCTCGAACGCAGGGAGCTGAGGTGCTTCAAGTGCCTTCACGCTGGTCACGTCAAGGCACGGTGTACCGCGGAGGTTGACCGGGGGCTTCTGTGCTACCGGTGCGGCCAGGCGGGACACCGCGCCGCCGTATGTCACGATGCCCCCCACTGCGCACTGTGTGCGGAGGCCGGGAAGGCATCGAACCATCGCCTGGGGAGCAAGAAATGCTCGGCCCCCAGGAAAAAGATGTTTAGCAGAGTGTTTGTTGCGAGCAGCGCCAGCCCGCAACAAGCACAAACACCACCGAGCGGTGTACAAGAGATGGAGACCGAGAACTCTACATAAAGATGACAAGGGCTTCCAAATACCTGCAAGCCAACATCAACCACTGCGCCAGAGCTCAGGATCTTTTGATTCAGAGCATGGCGCAGTGGTCGATAAACATAATGGTGGTGACGGAGCCCTACTTAATCCCAAAGAGGAACAACTGGGTGGGCGATGAAGACGAGCTGGCGGCAATCGCGGTGTCAAACGACACCGTGATAAAAAGGTCCCAGAAAGGTCGAGGAGTCGTCGCGGCTTTGTGCGGCGATGTGATGGTGGTCGGGGCGTACTTTTCGCCGAACCGGCCACTATCCGAGTTCGAGGCGTTCCTCGGGGAGATGGACTCGGTCCTGGCCTGGTGCCGACCAAACCGGATCGTTGTGGCTGGCGACCTGAACGCCAAGTCCACAGTCTGGGGGTGCCCTGCCACGGACGCGAGGGGAGAGTTGGTGGAGGAGTGGCTCGCCTCGAATGGGCTTGTCGTCCTAAACGTCGGGGACACGGACACGTGCGTGCGGATGCAGGGTGGCTCAATCGTGGACGTGTCCTTCGCCAGTGCGGACCTGGCACGAACCGTTCGGGACTGGGGAGTCCTGGAGGGTGTGGAGACGCTGTCCGATCATCGGTACATCCGGTTTGACGTCGCCCCCCTCTCTGGCGGTCCCGGTCCCGGGCGTGTCGCGGCGGAGATCGGCCCGAGGTGGGCGCTGAAGAAGATGGACGGAGAAGCGGCGATCGAGGCGGCTCTGGTCGCAGGGTGGAACGCAATACCGGACGTGACAACGGTAGAGTCCGAGTCGCAGTGGCTCCACGAAGCAGTCACGCACATCTGTGACGTCGCGATGCCCCGCGTGGTGCGGCCCCCGGCTCGGACGGCGGTGTATTGGTGGTCGGAAGACCTCGGCCGTCTTCGTGCGTCCTGCGTGTCAGCGAGGCGGCAGTACTCCCGCTACCGTCGCCGCAGACGAGGCGGGCGCACGGAGGACGAGGAGGAGAGGTGCCTCTACACCGCCTACCAGGACGTGAAGAAGTCCCTCAGGGTGGCCATAGCGGAAGCGAAGGAGGGGGCCTGGCAGGAGCTGCTGGCGTCGTTGGACGTCGACCCGTGGGGTCGGCCATATCGGCTCGTCATGAGCAAGCTCAGGCCCTGGGCCCCACCTCTAACGGCCAGTATGGACCCGCAAGTACTGGACAGAGTGGTGGAGACCTTGTTCCCCTCCATGAGGGAAGAATTTGAGGCACCGAAAATGGTGTTTGCGCCAGCGACGTCAAATCGCGATGCGGACGACGGGGAAGTCCCGGAAGTGGAAGAGAGGGAACTGTGGGCGGCTGTGGCACGGCTTCAGGCCAAAAACACCGCCCCGGGCCCCGATGGGATCCCCGGGCGCATATGGGTCCTGGCGCTAAAGCACGGTTTGGAGGAGAGGTTCCGAGCCCTTCTAACTCGGTGCCTTAAGGACCATACTTTCCCAGGCGACTGGAAGACGGGGAAACTCGTATTGATTGGAAAGGAGGGAAGACCGGCAGAGTCACCATCGGCGTATCGCCCGATAGTCCTGCTCGGGGAGGCGGGTAAGCTTTTTGAGCGCGTTATTGCGACTCGCCTCACCGAGCATCTCGACAGAGTAGGGCCAAATTTGGCAGACTGCCAGCATGGTTTCCGGCGCGGCCGCTCCACCATCGATGCTATTGCACGGGTGAGGGCCGTCGCCGAAGAGGAGGTCGTTAAGGGTGGCGTCGTCTTGGCGGTATCTTTAGATATCGCCAACGCCTTTAACACGTTACCTCGCGTAAGTATAATGGAGGCCCTGCGGTTCCATGGGGTCCCGTTGTACTTGCGTGAGACGATTAAGGCCTACCTATCGGACAGGACAGTGGTATATCCCACAAATACCGGATTTGGACAGAGGAGAGTGTCGTGCGGCGTTCCACAGGGTTCCGTTTTAGGGCCACTACTGTGGAACGTCGGTTACGACTGGGTCCTCCGCGGCCCGACTCTCCGCGGCGTTAGCGTCGTCTGCTACGCGGATGACACACTGGTCTTGGCAAGGGGCGGTAGCTATCGAGAGGCGAGCGTGTTAGCTACTGCCGGAGTAGCCCAAGTAGTGGGCAGGATTAAGAACCTGGGCCTGACGGTGGCCTTGGACAAATCCGAGGCCCTGTGTTTTCACGGGCCTCGCCGAGCGCCACCGCCGAGCGCTCATTTGATAGTGGGTGGAGTTTCCATCGGCGTCGGGTCCACAATGAAGTACCTGGGAGTTGTGCTCGATAGCCGGTGGAACTTCAAGGAACATTTCCGGTGGATGGCTCCGAAGCTCGCGCGCACTTCGTTCGCCCTGAGCAGGCTATTGCCTAATCTGGGCGGACCGAGCGCGACCTGTCGTCGCCTCTATGCCGGAGTTGTACGGTCGATGGCCTTGTACGGGGCCCCTATCTGGGCAGATGCCCTCGGACGACACAACAAAGCCCAACTGCGCAGATCGCAGAGGGGAGTGGCGCTCCGAGCGGCAAGAGCATACCGCACCGTCTCGTGGGAGGCGGCATGCGTACTGGCCGGGACTCTTCCATGGGAACTGGAGGCGTCGGCGTTGGCGGAGGTCTACTGGAAGTCCGCCGACGCCAAAGGTCAGGGTGAGGTTCCAAGTGGAGAAGTAATAGGAGAGTGGCGACAGAGCGCAAGGGACACGGTCCTGCGCAGCTGGCTACAACAGCTGAGCCAGCCGGGAGCGGGTCACCGCACCATAGCGGCGATCCGCCCTGTCTTGCCAGAGTGGGTGACGAGACGGTGGGGTGCGCTCTCATATCGCCTAGTGCAGGTCCTCTCGGGGCATGGCTGCTTCGGGAGGTACCTGTGCAACGTGGCCAGACGGGAGCGCACTCCTCAGTGCCGATTTTGCGGCGCCGATGAGGACGACGCGGATCACACCCTCATGTGCTGCACAGCATGGACGGAGGAGCGAGCCGCGCTCGTGAATCAAATTGGAGATGAAATCTCGCTGCCGGCCGTTGTGTCTGCGATGGTCGGCAGCGAAACTGGATGGACTGCCGTCGCCGCCTTTTGCGAGGCGGTGATGGAGAAGAAGGAGGTGGACGAGCGACGCCGGGAGGATGATCCGGAGGAGGATCCCGTGCGCCGCCGCCGACCATTGCGCCGACGCCGGGCTTTTGCCCAGACGACGTAAAATGGTCGGTGCAGAGTTGGGAGACCCGGTATGAGTCGGGGCGATAGTTCTCCGTCGCCCCCCCACTCGGAGATGGACGATGTGGCCTAGGCCACGAGAGTCGAGTCCTGACAAGGACGAACGCCCTGCCGGGGACAAGGATAAGGGTAACTGTCACCTTAGCCCCGGCACAAGCGGCGGGCAGAAGTGGGCACTGGGGTTTTAGTGGGTATGGCCGAACGTCTTTAGGCGACCCCCACACTCCCCGCGCCACTTGCACAGCCCAGGCGCGGGGGTCAATAAACGGATTTCCCCAGGAAAAAAAAAAAAAAAAAAAAAAAAAAGGTTAGGTTAGGTTAGGTTCCCCATCCACGGACCTGCTGGGTTGTCTCAGTGGGCGGAGAGGTGAACTCCGACGTGGCGCGTCCCCGGGTGGCGGATAGGGGAACGCTCCGGCCTGGTGCGAGCCGGAGTAGGGCGAAAGCCCCGCGGACCAAACACCAAGGGGAGCCTGCGACCTCGGTCGCGGGCGACCCGTTCTGGCGGGCCCACTTGTGGGCTGGTTGGAGTCTGGCCGGCCCTTGATCAAGGGCTGGCCCCAGGGAGGTCGCTGGGGGTGGGCTCTTTGAGTCTGCCCTTTGTAGCGAAACTGCGGGGATTATGGGGTCCCCGCAGTAGTTGTGGTGGTGAGTCGCGGAGGAGGACGAGTGTTGGTATTTCGGTGCGCCACTCTCCCTATCCTCCGCGACTCAGCGGCGTCGCACCGCGTCTGCGACGGCAGTGGGGCTGCGGGGGAGAGGGGTTTCTCCGACCCCTCGCGGCCGTATTGCACGCGTAATCCCGGCGGCGACGCTGGGACCGCGGGCCCTTGTCTTTTTCAAGACGGGGGCCGCGAGGAGTGAACCTCTATAAAAAACTCAAGGCGGCACCAGCAGGGGAGGGCGGGGATTCCCGAACCTGCATTGCACTGGTGCCGTCTCCTCAGGAGGAGCCGGAAACGGCTGGCGCTGGAGGGGCCGCGGAGGTTGTGCGAAAGCGTTCCCGTAGCCCCTCCGATATGCGCATACGAGGCAATGTCAGGTTTTAGTCGGTTCGAGTCCGACATAATCCGAACTTGTCCCCGCGAGGGAGGATATGCGTGGGCATTTCCTGATTATAAAAAAAAAAAAAAAAAAAAAAGGTTAGGTTCCCCATCGACCGGGTTCCCGCCTTGTCGTGGCGGTGGGGCTCAGTAACCGTGGGAATGGGTCACCCACGGTGAAGCTAAGAGGAACCCAAGGCCGGTCCGTGAGGTAGGACCGGCCAGAGAGGGCCGCTCGGGGTGGGCTCGTTGGAGCCCGCCTTCGAGCGCACTGGAGGGCTGCGGGGACTCGTCTCCCCCGCAGTGAGGGTGAGTCGCGGAGGGAGAGGAGTGCTGGTATTGCGGTGCGCCACTCGCCCTGCCCTCCGCGACTCAGCGGGGTCGCACCGCAGATGCGGCGGCGGTGGGGCTGCGAGAGGAAGGGCAACTTTCCCCTTGCAGCTGCATTTCGCGTAATCCCGGCGCCGACGCTGGGACCGCGGGCCTCTGTCTTTTTCAAGACGGAGGCCGCGAGGAGTGAACCTCTATAAAAAACTCAAGGCGGCGCCGGCGGGGGAGGGCGGGGATTCCCGAACCTGCATTGCACACGGTGCCGTCTCCGAGGAGCGCCCTTTTAAGGGCGCAGAGAGGGGCCCCATCCCGGGGCGGCCAGTGGGCGTCGCGGTGTCACGTGTTAACCATGCTCCCGTGGCGCCCACACCATGGCTATGAGGGAACGCGTGTGGTTTTAGTGGGTAGGCCCACTTCGGTGGGAGAGCCCCACAGACCCCCCTGGTGCCCCGACCAAGGGGCGTGCTTAAGGTCGCATTTCCACACCTAAAAAAAAAAAAAAAAAGGTTAGGTTAGGTTCCGAGGTTCTCGCCAAGGCCAGGGCCTCCATCCTGCTTCGGGACTTTGGATTGGAGACGGTCAAGATCCGAACGAGCGTGACCGGCTCCAGGCTGATGGAGGTAGGGGGAGAGACCCCGGACGCCTCTGCTGATCGCCTGGCCGCCAGACTGACGGAGGTCATCGGGGCCTGGGCCGATATAGCCCGCCCGACCAAATCGGTCAGCCTCAGGCTCACCGGCTTAGACGAATCCGTTACCCAGGAGGAGCTGGTGGCCAAGGTGGCGGCTGCTGGTGGCTGCTCCTCCAGCCAGGTCAAGGCCGGCCAAATCCGCCGAAGCTTCTGGGGCGACGGCTCGGCCATTATAAAGTGCCCGGCGACGGCTGCCAAGGCAGCCGTCAAAGCAGGAAAGCTGGCCATAGGCTGGACCATGGCCACCGTCAAAGCGATGGAGGCCCGGCCGCTGCGCTGCTACAAGTGCATGCGGCTAGGCCATACACGTGCCCTCTGCCCTGCAGAGTGCCCAACGGAAGCGGACTATGGCAAACTCTGCTTCCGTTGTGGCAAAGAGGGGCATAAGGCGGCCACGTGCGAGGCGCCTGCCAAATGCGCGGTATGCGCGAAGGCAGGTCGCCCGCACGCGCATGCGATGGGGGGTGCCAAATGCACGCCCCCTACCGTGAAGGGGAAGGCCCCACGGAGCAGACCTTCTCCGCCGCAGGCCACTGAGGAACTCGAAATGCAAGTGTCATAATGCCAGGACACCCACACACAGAGTTCCTGCAGACCAACGCCAACCACTGCGCCCGCGCACAGGACCTGCTTATGCAGGTCTTGGCGGAGTGGAAGATTGGCGTCGCCGTTGTGGCCGAGCCCTACCTGGTCCCCCCTCTGCCAAACTGGATCGGGGATACGGAGGGCTCGGTCGCCATAGTGGTGCCGCCCGCTGCCCCCCAGCGCCTCTCCCTCAGGGAGAGGGGTGCAGGGTACGTGGCGGCAAATTGGGGAGGGGTAGCACTCGTAGGAGTCTACTTCTCCCCAAACAGGAACCTCTCGGACTTCGAGAGGTTCCTGGACGGCCTGGAGCCGGTGGTGCGGAGGGCATCGCCCGCCCAGGTCATCGTGATGGGGGATCTCAACGCTAAGTGCGCAGCGTGGGGGTCCTCCATCACCGACGTGAAAGGGGCGCTCCTCCGGGACTGGGCTACAGTCATCGGCCTAGCCCCGGAGAACCAGGGCAACGCCGACACGTGCGTACGAGGACGGGGGGGCTCAGTGGTAGACGTCACATTCGCCACCCCCGCTATCGGCGCCCGCATTTCATGTTGGCGTGTCCTGGAGGAGGTGGAGACCCTGTCCGATCATTTATACATCCGGTTCAGGGTCTCCAACGCGCCCCTGGATCAGCGGGCGCGCGCAGCGGCCGGTCCGCGGCGAGGCGCGGTCTTCCCGCGATGGCAGCTTTCCCGCCTCGACGCGGACCTGGCGGAAGAGGCCGCAATATGCTGCGCGTGGTCGTCGGACCCCCCCCAATCGGTGGGGGTTGAGGAGAGGGCCGTCAGGTTCCGCCGGGACCTGACGGCGATCTGCAACGCCGGGATGCCCAGGGCGCGACGCTTCACGCCCAGGGCGGGCGTATACTGGTGGTCGCAGGACCTCGCGGTACTGCGTGCCGCCAGTAACGCCGCCCGGCGTGCATTCACGCGGTGCCGCAGACGGCGGCACCGGACGGATGTTGAGCTGGAGCGCCTTCAGGCCGACATGCGCGCCGCCAAGAAGGCGCTCGCAGCAGCCATCAGGGTCGCCAAGGACAATGCTTACTCAGAGTTCTTGGCGACCCTCGACGAAGATCCGTGGGGGCGTCCGTACCGCATGGTGCGGGCAAAACTAAAGGTGGCGCCCCCCACAGAACAAATGGAGCCGGCTGTCCTCAGCGCGGTGGTCGAGGGGCTGTTTCCTAACAGCCCTCCCTTCGATCCGCCGCGCATGGCCCCGCCAGATGACAGGGACACTCCCCCCCCTCCTCCTCCGATTACAGAGGAGGAGGTAGCTAGGGCGGCCAGCCGGCTCCGGGGGCCCCGGAAAGCACCGGGGCCCGATGGAGTCCCTGGCAAGGTCCTCCTCATAGCCGCAAAACACCTCGGGGACCGCCTCCGCTGCCTATTCGGCGATTGCCTGGCGGCGGGGCGCTTCCCTGGGGCGTGGAAGGAGGGGCGGCTGGTCCTCATCAGAAAAGACGGCCGCCCCGCGGACTCACCCTCCGGATACCGGCCCCTCGTGATGCTGGACGAGATCGGGAAGCTGCTAGAAAGAGTGATCGCTTCCCGGCTCATCCAGCATCTGACGAGGGATGGGCCGCAGATCTCTGGGAACCAATTTGGGTTCCGGTCGGGGCGATCGACCCTCGACGCCCTGACCGCCCTGAGGAGGTTCACGGAGGATGCGGCCCAGAGGGGGCAGGGGGCTATGGCGGTGTCGCTCGACATCGCTAATGCCTTCGGCTCCCTCCCCTTTGAGGTAATAGAGGAGGCACTCCGATACCACCGAGTGCCTCCCTATCTCCGGAGGGTGGTAGGACACTACCTGCAGGATCGGGTA
The DNA here is from genome assembly GCA_029849275.1 of Papilio elwesi. Classification (NCBI taxonomy): domain Eukaryota; kingdom Metazoa; phylum Arthropoda; class Insecta; order Lepidoptera; family Papilionidae; genus Papilio; species Papilio elwesi. Next base: position 11,857,475 of record CM056697.1, read on the forward strand.
GTGTCCTACATGGGGAGGACGGCCAGAGAGGAAAGGCGGATGGCCTCCGGTGTTCCCCAGGGGTCCGTACTGGGACCCCTACTGTGGAACATCGGTTTCGATTGGGCCATCCGCGGAAAGGTGCTGCCCCAGATGGCGGTCATCTGCTATGCAGATGACACGCTGGTAGCAGTCCGGGACAGCACCTGGAGGGAGCTGAAGGCGAGGGCTGAGGCCGGAGCCACCCTGCTGGTCCGGAGAATCGAAGCGCTCGGCCTCCGCGTGGCCCTCCAAAAAACTGAGGCCCTCTATTTTAGAGGGCCGAGGTGGAAGGTGCCAGCGGGGGCCAACCTTCGGATCGGCGGGGGCGAGGTCGCGGTGAAGGCCCGGATGAACTATCTGGGCCTCACCCTCGACGGGGGTTGGCGTTTCAGGGACCACTTCCAGACGCTGACCCCCCGGCTCGTGGGGGCGGCAGCAGCCCTGGCTAGGCTCCTCCCCAACACCAGAGGTCCGGTTGTGCAGGCAAGACGCCTGTACACCATGGTCGTCAAAAGTATGGCCCTGTACGGCGCGCCGATCTGGGCAGACGCCCTAGACGCGCCTAACAGGGCCCTCCTTCGCAGGCCGCAACGAATTGTTGCGGCGCGTGCGTGCCGGGCCTACCGCACGGTAGGCCACGCGGCGGCCTGCGTCCTGGCCGGCACTCCTCCTTGGGAGATCGAAGCGAGGGTGCTGGCCGAGGAATACCGGGTGCGGGCCGAGCTCAGAGGCCGGGGTGGCTCTCACACCCCGGAGGAGCACGCCCGCGCTCGGCAGAGGAGGAGGAAAATGACGACCATAGAGCTTTGGGCGACAGGCCTCGCGGACGCCAAATACGGGGTCCGCACAATCGAGGCCATCCGTCCACTGCTCTCGGAATGGTGCGGGAGGGGCCACGGGTCCCTCACCTTCCGACTGACGCAGGTTCTGTCCGGGCATGGCTGTTTCGGGCGGTACCTGCGTCGGATCGGAAGGGAGGAGACGGCGTCGTGCCATGGGTGCGGCGAACGGGACGATACGGCACAGCACACGCTAGAGGTGTGTTGTGCCTGGTCTGATGAGCGCCGCACCCTGGTGGCGGCGATCGGCGGAGACCTCTCGCTCCCCGGCGTAATAAGCGCCATGCTAAGAAGCGAGAGGTCATGGGATGGCGTAGCCTCCTTCTGCGAAGCTGTCATCTCGCAGAAGGAGGCGATGGAGCGGGAGCGCGAGATAGACTCCCAGGCGCCCCCAACCCGAAGACGAAGACCGGGAAGGAGAGCGCGGCAATACGTGGCCGCCCTCCCCGACCCTACAGACGGCGCCTAACGGCGAAACGCAGGCGGGGTCGCGGTAGCAAGCTCACGCGTCCCCGTGGCCCCGCCGTAATGCGTCAGAGGGCAGTCAGGTTTTAGTGGGTATTCCGGTCACCTCTTCTTACACCTTCTGTGGCCGGCGAGTCCCACACTCCCTACGCCATTGCACAGCCCGGCGTAGGGGTGCGTAACGCATTTCCTGACTATAAAAAAAAAAAAAAAAAAAAAAAAGGTTAGGTTAGGTTAGGTTAAGGTGCTGCCCCAGATGGCGGTCATCTGCTATGCAGATGACACGCTGGTAGCAGTCCGGGACAGCACCTGGAGGGAGCTGAAGGCGAGGGCTGAGGCCGGAGCCACCCTGCTGGTCCGGAGAATCGAAGCGCTCGGCCTCCGCGTGGCCCTCCAAAAAACTGAGGCCCTCTATTTTAGAGGGCCGAGGTGGAAGGTGCCAGCGGGGGCCAACCTTCGGATCGGCGGGGGCGAGGTCGCGGTGAAGGCCCGGATGAACTATCTGGGCCTCACCCTCGACGGGGGTTGGCGTTTCAGGGACCACTTCCAGACGCTGACCCCCCGGCTCGTGGGGGCGGCAGCAGCCCTGGCTAGGCTCCTCCCCAACACCAGAGGTCCGGGTGTGCAGGCAAGACGCCTGTACACCATGGTCGTCAAAAGTATGGCCCTGTACGGCGCGCCGATCTGGGCAGACGCCCTAGACGCGCCTAACAGGGCCCTCCTTCGCAGGCCGCAACGAATTGTTGCGGCGCGTGCGTGCCGGGCCTACCGCACGGTAGGCCACGCGGCGGCCTGCGTCCTGGCCGGCACTCCTCCTTGGGAGATCGAAGCGAGGGTGCTGGCCGAGGAATACCGGGTGCGGGCCGAGCTCAGAGGCCGGGGTGGCTCTCACACCCCGGAGGAGCACGCCCGCGCTCGGCAGAGGAGGAGGAAAATGACGACCATAGAGCTTTGGGCGACAGGCCTCGCGGACGCCAAATACGGGGTCCGCACAATTGAGGCCATCCGTCCACTGCTCTCGGAATGGTGCGGGAGGGGCCACGGGTCCCTCACCTTCCGACTGACGCAGGTTCTGTCAGGACATGGCTGTTTCGGGCGGTACCTGCGTCGGATCGGAAGGGAGGAGACGGCGTCGTGCCATGGGTGCGGCGAACGGGACGATACGGCACAGCACACGCTAGAGGTGTGTTGTGCCTGGTCTGATGAGCGCCGCACCCTGGTGGCGGCGATCGGCGGAGACCTCTCGCTCCCCGGCGTAATAAGCGCCATGCTAAGAAGCGAGAGGTCATGGGATGGCGTAGCCTCCTTCTGCGAAGCTGTCATCTCGCAGAAGGAGGCGATGGAGCGGGAGCGCGAGATAGACTCCCAGGCGCCCCCACCCCGAAGACGAAGACCGGGAAGGAGAGCGCGGCAATACGTGGCCGCCCTCCCCAACCCTTCAGACGGCGCCTAAAAACGGCGAAACGCAGGCGGGGTCGCGGTAGCAAGCTCACGCGTCCCCGTGGCCCCGCCGTAATGCGTCAGAGGGCAGTCAGGTTTTAGTGGGTATTCCGGCCACCTTCTTACACCTTCTGTGGCCGGCGAGTCCCACACTCCCTACGCCATTGCACAGCCCGGCGTAGGGGTGCGTAACGCATTTCCTGACTATAAAAAAAAAAAAAAAAAAAAAGGTTCCCCATCGACCGGGTTCCCGCCTTGTCGTGGCGGTGGGGCTCAGTAACCGTGGGAATGGGTCACCCACGGTGAAGCTAAGAGGAACCCAAGGCCGGTCCGTGAGGTAGGACCGGCCAGAGAGGGCCGCTCGGGGTGGGCTCATTGGAGCCCACCTTCGAGCGCGTTGGAGGACTGCGGGGACTCGTCTCCCCCGCAGTGAGGGTGAGTCGCGGAGGGAGAGGAGTTCTGGTATTACGGTGCGCCACTCGCCCTGCCCTCCGCGACTCAGCGGGGTCGCACCGCAGATGCGGCGGCGGTGGGGCTGCGAGGGGAAGGGCAACTTTCCCCTTGCAGCTGCATTTCGCGTAATCCCGGCGCCGACGCTGGGACCGCGGGCCTCTGTCTTTTTCAAGACGGAGGCCGCGAGGAGTGAACCTCTATAAAAAACTCAAGGCGGCGCCGGCGGGGGAGGGCGGGGATTCCCGAACCTGCATTGCACACGGTGCCGTCTCCGAGGAGCGCCCTTTTAAGGGCGCAGAGAGGGGCCCCATCCCGGGGCGGCCAGTGGGCGTCGCGGTGTCACGTGTTAACCATGCTCCCGTGGCGCCCACAACATGGCTATGAGGGAACGCGTGTGGTTTTAGTGGGTAGGCCCACTTCGGTGGGAGAGCCCCACAGACCCCCCTGGTGCCCCGACCAGGGGGCGTGCTTAAGGTCGCATTTCCACACCTAAAAAAAAAAAAAAAAAAAAAAAAAAAAAAAGGTTAGGTTAGGTTAGGTTAGGTTAGGTTCCCCATCGACCGGGTTCCCGCCTTGTCGTGGCGGTGGGGCTCAGTAACCGTGGGAATGGGTCACCCACGGTGAAGCTAAGAGGAACCCAAGGCCGGTCCGTGAGGTAGGACCGGCCAGAGAGGGCCGCTCGGGGTGGGCTCATTGGAGCCCACCTTCGAGCGTTTGGAGGGCTGCGGGGACTCGTCTCCCCCGCAGTGAGGGTGAGTCGCGGAGGGAGAGGAGTGCTGGTATTGCGGTGCGCCACTCGCCCTGCCCTCCGCGACTCAGCGGGGTCGCACCGCAGATGCGGCGGCGGTGGGGCTGCGAGGGGAAGGGCAACTTTCCCCTTGCAGCTGCATTTCGCGTAATCCCGGCGCCGACGCTGGGACCGCGGGCCTCTGTCTTTTTCAAGACGGAGGCCGCGAGGAGTGAACCTCTATAAAAAACTCAAGGCGGCGCCGGCGGGGGAGGGCGGGGATTCCCGAACCTGCATTGCACACGGTGCCGTCTCCGAGGAGCGCCCTTTTAAGGGCGCAGAGAGGGGCCCCATCCCGGGGCGGCCAGTGGGCGTCGCGGTGTCACGTGTTAACCATGCTCCCGTGGCGCCCACACCATGGCTATGAGGGAACGCGTGTGGTTTTAGTGGGTAGGCCCACTTCGGTGGGAGAGCCCCACAGACCCCCCTGGTGCCCCGACCAGGGGGCGTGCTTAAGGTCGCATTTCCACACCTAAAAAAAAAAAAAAAAAAAAAAAAAAAGGTTAGGTTAGGTTCCACGGACCTGCTGGGTTGTCTCAGTGGGCGGAGAGGTGAACTCCGACGTGGCGCGTCCCCGGGTGGCGGATAGGGGAACGCTCCGGCTTGTAGTCGGGGTAGGGCGACTAGCGCCCCGCGGACCAAACACCGGGGGGGAAATGGGTAAGGGGGGGGAGTTGGGAAGGTGAGGGGGCGGCCCGGCGTGCATTAACACCGCCGTCGCAGTTGGCGACGTGGAGACGGGGCCCTCGCCCAAAGTGGCAGGGACGAGAAAAGGCCGAGGACGGCCGCCGACAACCGGCGAGTACGTTGGCCTCGCCCAGGCGAAGCGGGAGCTGGCAGAGGCTACCCAACGCCAACTCGAACTAGAGGCGGAAAAGGACGTAGCCGAGATGACGAAGGGGCTGCGGTCTACCAGAGCAGGGTCCCGACTATCGGAGACCTCTGCTTCGGAACTTAAGTATGAACACGAACTAGGCTCCGCGGAACTAGGGGGACAAATAGAGCTTGGCGCAGCAGCCGTGGCGGCCGTCTGCGAGAAATCTACCAACTTGAAAGGGACATCCAAGAAGGCGCTCAAGGAAGCGGTAGCGCAGATTCGGGCAGCGTCAAGGCTCCTGATGACGCGCAATGTCAACGAGGAGACGAGGCTTTTGCGAGCGGCCAACTCTCGCCTACAGGCGGAAATGGCCGCATTGAAGAAAGAAGTGGCGGAGCTAAAGGCGTGCATGGAGCAGGCGGGGGCGACACCCAAACCCGTCGCAGCGACATGTCCGCAGACAAAGGAAGAGGAACTGGAGAACCGGATCCTGAGCAGGCTCTCGGACCGGCTCAACGCCCGAATAGACGGGCTAGAGCCGCGTCTGAACCCGGAGCCTCGTTTGCGACCGGCACTAGCTCACGACAGGCGCGAGGCGGAAGCCGGGCGGAAACCCTCGGCAAACCGTCCACGTCAAAAACCGGACATGACCCAGGCGGAACTGCCTGAAGTGCGCCTCCCTAAACCGGTCCAATCGGGCTGGATAAAGGTTGGCGCAAAGGGGAAGGCGAAGGCGTCGACATCTACATCGGCGCCGGCCGCTTCTTCTTCCGCGACCCAATCCACCAAACCGGGCAAAGAGAAGAACAAGAAGGCCACGAAGACGAGTCGTCCCCTCCCGCCGGCGCCTGCATCCATGGTGGAGACCATGGCGTCGGTCGTGAAGAGGGGCCCAAGGGAAAAGGCGCCGATGGTCACCAGATCGGCGCCCACCACGACGAAGAAGAAGGAGATCAAGCCCTCGCCCAAGCTGCGGGCCCCTAAGACCTCGGCAGTCGTGGTGACCTTACATCCCACGGCTGTGGAGAAGGGGGTCACGTACGCCAAAGCTCTGGCCGAGGCGAGGCAAAGGGTCAACCTAAAGGACCTGGAAATTGGGAGCGTCCGTTTTAGGCGTGCAGCAACTGGGGCCTCAATTATCGAGGTCCCCGGTGCCGCTAGCGCGCCGAAGGCGGACCTCCTCGCGGAAAGGCTCCGCGAGGTGTTCGGGAACGGTGGCGACGTCACCGTCTCCCGGCCAACAAAAATGGCGGAACTAATAGTGGCGGGGCTGGATGACTCCGTCACTAAAGAAGAGGTGGCAGCAGCGGTCTGTGCAAAAGGCGGATGCGGGGCAGACCGTCTTAAAGTCGGGACACTCCGCCAGGAGAAGTCTGGTCTCTTTGCCTTATGGGTGGCATGCCCAGTCGAAGCCGCCAAGAAGGTGGTCGAGGGCAAACTGCTCGTTGGCTGGGTCTCGGCCAGGGTGAAGCTCCTCGAACGGAGGGAGCTGAGGTGCTTTAAGTGCCTTCACACTGGCCACGTCAAGGCACGGTGTACCGCGGAGGTTGACCGGGGGCTTCTGTGCTACCGGTGCGGCCAGGCGGGACACCGCGCCGCAGAATGTCACGATGCCCCCCACTGCGCACTGTGTGCGGAGGCCGGGAAGGCATCGAACCATCGCCTGGGGAGCAAGAGATGCTCGGCCCCCAGGAAAAAGATGTTTAGCAGAGTGTTTGTTGCGAGCAGCGTCAGTTCGCAACAGACGCAACCACCACCGAGCGGTGTACAAGAGATGGAGACCGAGAACTCTACAAAATGACGACAAGGGCTTCCAAATACCTGCAAGCCAACATCAACCACTGCGCCAGAGCTCAGGACCTTTTGATCCAGAGCATGGCGCAGTGGTCGATAAACATAACGGTGGTGACGGAGCCCTACCTAATCCCAAGGAGGAACAATTGGGTGGGCGATGAAGACGAGCTGGTGGCAATCGCGGTGTCAAACGACACCGTGATAGGGAGGTCGCGGAAAGGCCGAGGAGTCGTCGCGGCTCTGTGCGGCGATGTGATGGTGGTCGGGGCGTACTTTTCGCCGAACCGGCCACTATCCGAGTTCGAGGCGTTCCTCGGGGAGATGGACTCGGTCCTGGCCTGGTGCCGCCCAAACCGGATCATTGTGGCTGGCGATCTGAACGCCAAGTCCACAGTCTGGGGGTGCCCTGCCACGGACGCGAGGGGAGAGTTGGTGGAGGAGTGGCTCGCCTCGAATGGGCTTGTCGTCCTAAACGTCGGGGACACGGACACGTGCGTGCGGATGCAGGGTGGCTCAATCGTGGACGTGTCCTTCGCCAGTGCGGACCTGGCACGAACCGTCCGGGACTGGGGAGTCCTGGAGGGTGTGGAGACACTGTCCGATCACCGGTACATCCGGTTTGACGTCTCCCCCCTCTCTGGCGGTCCCGGTCCCGGGCGTGTCGCGGCGGAGATCGGCCCGAGGTGGGCGCTGAAGAAGATGGACGGAGAAGCGGCGATCGAGGCGGCTCTGGTCGCAAGTTGGAACACGACACCGGACGTGACAACGGTAGAGTCCGAGTCGCGGTGGCTCCACGAAGCGGTCACGCACATATGTGACGTCGCGATGCCCCGCGTGGTGCGACCTCCGGCTCGGACGGCGGTGTATTGGTGGTCGGAAGAGCTCGGCCGTCTTCGTGCGTCTTGCGTGTCAGCGAGGCGGCAGTACTCCCGCTACCGTCGCCGCAGACGAGGCGGGCGCACGGAGGATGAGGAGCAGAGGCGCCTCTACACCGCCTACCAGGACGCTAAAAAGGCTCTCAGGGTGGCCATCGCGGAAGCGAAGGAGGGGGCCTGGCAGGAGCTGCTGGCGTCGTTGGACGTCGACCCCTGGGGTCGGCCATATCGGCTCGTCATGAGCAAGCTCAGGCCCTGGGCCCCACCCCTAACGGCCAGTATGGACCCGGTAGTACTGGACAGAGTGGTGGAGACCTTGTTCCCCTCGATGAGGGAAGAATTTGAGGCACCGACAATGGTGTTTGCGCCAGCGACGTCAAATCGCGATGCGGACGACGGGGAAGTTCCGGAAGTGGAAGAGAGGGAACTGTGGGCGGCTGTGGCACGGCTTCAGGCCAAAAACACCGCCCCGGGCCCCGATGGGATCCCCGGGCGCATATGGGTCCTGGCGCTAAAGCACGGGTTGGAGGAGAGGTTCCGAGATCTTTTAACCCGGTGCCTAAAGGAGCAGACTTTCCCAGATGACTGGAAGACGGGGAAACTCGTACTGATCGGGAAGGAGGGAAGACCGGCAGAGTCACCATCGGCGTATCGCCCGATAGTCCTGCTCGGGGAGGCGGGTAAGCTCTTTGAGCGCGTTATTGCGACTCGCCTCACCGAGCATCTCGACCGAGTAGGGCCAAATTTGGCAGACTGCCAGCATGGTTTCCGGCGCGGCCGCTCCACCATCGATGCTATTGCACGGGTGAGGGCCGTCGCCGAAGAGGAGGTCGTTAAGGGTGGCGTCGTCTTGGCGGTATCTTTAGATATCGCCAACGCCTTTAACACGTTACCTCGCGTAAGTATAATGGAGGCCCTGCGGTTCCATGGGGTCCCGTTGTACTTGCGTGAGACGATTAAGGCCTACCTATCGGACAGGACAGTGGTATATCCCACAAATACCGGATTTGGACAGAGAAGAGTGTCGTGCGGCGTTCCACAGGGTTCCGTTTTAGGGCCACTACTGTGGAACGTCGGTTACGACTGGGTCCTCCGCGGCCCGACTCTCCGCGGCGTTAGCGTCGTCTGCTACGCGGACGACACACTGGTGTTGGCAAGGGGCGGTAGCTATCGAGAGGCGAGCGTGTTAGCTACTGCCGGAGTAGCCCAAGTAGTGGGCAGGATTAAGAACCTGGGCCTGACGGTGGCCTTGGACAAATCCGAGGCCCTGTGTTTTCACGGGCCTCGCCGAGCGCCACCGCCGAGCGCTCATTTGATAGTGGGTGGAGTTTCCATCGGCGTCGGGTCCACAATGAAGTACCTGGGAGTTGTGCTCGATAGCCGGTGGAACTTCAAGGAACATTTCCGGCGGATGGCTCCGAAGCTCGCGCGCTCTTCTTTCGCTCTGAGCAGGCTATTGCCTAATCTGGGCGGACCGAGCGCGAGCTGTCGTCGCCTCTATGCCGGAGTGGTGCGATCGATGGCCTTGTACGGGGCCCCTATCTGGGCGGATGCCCTCGAGCGACACAACAAAGCCCAACTGCGCAGATCGCAGAGGGTAGTGGCGCTCCGAGCGGCAAGAGCATACCGCACCGTCTCGTGGGAGGCGGCATGCGTGCTGGCCGGGACCCCTCCATGGGAACTGGAGGCGTTGGCGTTGGCGGAGGTTTACTGGAAGTCCGCCGACGCCAAAGGTCGGGGTGAGGTTCCAAGTGGAGAAGTAATAGGAGAGTGGCGACAGAGCGCAAGGGACACGGTCCTGCGCAGCTGGCTACAACAGCTGAGCCAGCCGGGAGCGGGTCACCGCACCATAGCGGCGATCCGCCCCGCATTACCAGAGTGGCTGACGAGACGGTGGGGTGCGCTCTCATATCGCCTAGTGCAGGTCCTCTCGGGGCATGGCTGCTTCGGGAGGTACCTGTGCAACGTGGCCAAACGGGAGCGCACTCCTCAGTGCCGCTTCTGCGGCGCCGAAGAGGACGACGCGGATCACACCCTCACGTGCTGCTCAGCATGGGCAGAGGAGCGAGCCGCGCTCGTGAACCAAATTGGAGATGAAATCTCGCTGCCGGCCGTTGTATCTGCGATGGTCGGCAGCAAACCCGGATGGAGCGCCGTCGCCGCCTTTTGCGAGGCGGTGATGGAGAAGAAGGAGGTGGACGAGCGACGCCGGGAGGATGATCCGGAGGAGGATCCCGTGCGCCGCCGCCGACCGATGCGCCGACGCCGGGCTTTTGCCCAGACGACGTAAAATGGTCGGTGCCGGGTTGGGAGACCCGGTATGAGTGGGGGTGATAGTTCTCCGTCGCCTCCACTCGGAGATGGACGATGTGGCCTAGGCCACGAGAGTCGTGTCCTGACAAGGACGAACGCCCTGCCGGGGCCAAGGATAAGGGTAACTGTCACCTTAGCCCCGGCACAAGTGGGCGGGCAGAAGTGGGCACTGGGGTTTTAGTGGGTATTGCCGAACGTCTTTAGGCGACCCCCACACTCCCCGCGCCACTTGCACAGCCCAGGCGCGGGGGTCAATAAACGGATTTCCCCAGATAAAAAAAAAAAAAAAAGGTTAGGTTAGGTTAGGTTAGGTTAGGTTAGGTTAGGTTTTTTTTTTTTTTTTTTTTTTTTGTGCGGCTCTATGCCGCCCTCTCGTTCCCCTAACATGTTTGGTCAGGGACCTTTTCGACGGGGTAAATAATTTTTTCAGTTATTCTTTATTTACAGGGTACATACGTTTTAAATTTCAAAAATAATAATTACAATTAAAATACGATCTAAAATACGATAAAATAATATTACAATTTAAAAAATCTAATTAAAATACAATAGTTTAAAACTTAAAAGACTACGATAAAAACAAAACTACAATTAAAATCAAATAATACAATAAAAATTTTTAAAAAGCTTAAAATACAAATTATTATCCTAATTAAATACCCTAAAACTAATATCACATTCTTTTATATCTTATTTCTATTTATTACTTTTTGGGCTAAGGATGTTGCAAACTTAACAAATATATCTCTGTTTTCTTTAGTTCCTATTAATGTACATAGATTTTCTTTTTTGATTTCAATTTTTAATTTTTCTTCTACTTCTGTCCTTTCAGCCTCATGTACAGGACACTCAGTCAGGATGTGCAATACACTCTCGTCCCGTGCTGGGTCACAGATGCACGAGGGGCTCTCCTTGCACTTAAACCTGTGCAGGTACTGTGAGAACCCCCCGTGCCCCGTCAAAATTTGAACCAGCACGGGATCAAGGTCCAGCTTCCGAAGTGTGGCGGGGGCGCTCGTCACGTTGGGGAAGAAGAGCTTGGTCGTCGAGGCCGTGTCTCCTTCCAAATATCTCCCATTCCATTTGTCAAGCGTGTCCAGACGAATCTGTCGCTTGACAAATGAAATGGGACACCTTTCATAATTTGGTTTGGTCTTTATTCCGATTGCGGCCATTTTGGCCAATTGATCCGCTCTCTCGTTCCCTTCCAACCCCGCATGCGCTTTCACCCAAAACAACCTTACTTCCTTCCCTTGTTCTCTAGCTTCTTTCATACATTTTCTTATATTCTCCGCGAGGGGATGGAGGGACATACCGCTTTTCACAGTTTCTAGAGCGGATCTAGAATCGGAATAAATTCCAAACCTTCTGGCATCCATCTTTACGACTTGCCTCACGGCCTCATGCAGGGCCAACAGTTCCGCCTGATATACGGTGCAGAAGTTGCCCAACTTTAATTTTCGGCAGGAAGTCTCCGCAGCGCCATCCCAAATGGATAACGCTGCGCCGACCCTGCCGTCAATTTTGCTACCGTCGGTGTAAATATTTACATCGGCGGCAGCTCGCTGGGCAACTTCGTCACCATCCGTCAGGGTTAGGTTAGGTTAGGTTAGGTTAGGTTAGGTTAGGTTAGGTTAGGTTAGGTTAGGTTAGGTTAGGTTAGGTTAGGTTAGGTTAGGTTAGGTTAGGTTAGGTTAGGTTAGGTTAGGTTAGGTTAGGTTAGGTTAGGTTAGGTTAGGTTAGGTTAGGTTTTTTTTTTTTTTTTTTTTTTTTTTTTTTTTTTTTTTTTGTTGGGCGGCTTTATGCCGCCCTCTCGTTCCCCTAACGTATTTTAGGTCAGGGACCTTGGGTGCGGGTAATAATTTTTTCAGTACATTCTTTATTTAAAGGTATTAAAAAATTAAATTTTAAAAAAATAAAAATAAAGTTACAATAAAATCCTTATATCTACTATCACATTATTATCACGATCGTCTTATATTTAAAATTATTGCTAAAATTAAAAAAAAAGTTAAAAGGATAAAATTAAAAATACATTGTTAAAAATTTAAATTATACAAAATAAAAAATAATAAACCAATTTAAAAAGTACTATATTACTAGGTTAAAACAATAAATATTGTAAAAATTTAAAAATTGTACTTATAAATAACACCCTACACCTTATTCCTACTTATAACCGCGAGAGCCGACTCCTTACAGTATTTTAAAAATTTTTGTCTTATTTCTTTGTTCTTTACAATATTTGCCATATTTTCTATTTCTATTCTGTCTCTTATTTCTAACTCCACGTCGGCTCTCTTAGCGGCGAATACTGGGCACTCGGCGATTATGTGCAGCACGGATTCCTGTTCTCCCGGATCGCAGATACATGAAGGGCTCTCCTTGCAACGGAACCTGCTTAAATAAGAGGAGAACCCTCCATGTCCGGTGAAAATCTGCGTTAGAATAGGATCCGGTTCAATTTTTCTCAGGGTGGGGTATGCCTCAATGGCATCCGGGAAGAAGACCTTGGTCACTGAGGCTGTTTCCCCGTCCCTATAGCGCCCGTTCCATACCTCAAGCGACAACAACCGGATTTGCCTCTTGAGGTATGAGACGGGACACTTCTCGTAGTTTGGTTTGGTCTTCATTCCGATTGCCGCTTGCTTTGCAAGCTCGTCCGCCCTCTCATTTCCCTCCACCCCCGCGTGCGCCTTTACCCAATATAATTTTACTATCTTTCCCTGCTCCTCACTTCTCTTTATCTCTTTCCTTACCTTCACAGCGAGAGGGTGGAGAGAGTTTCCATTTGATATCGTTTCGAGGGCGGACTTGGAATCGGAATGAATACCAAACGTTCTTCGATCACTTTTCGCTACGAATAGGGAAGCCTCATACAGGGCCAGCAGTTCCGCCTGGTATACGGTGCAGAAGTGCCCCAGCTTTAATTTCCGGCAGGAAGTCTCCGCGGCGCCATCCCAAACGGATATCGCCGCGCCGACCCTGCCTTCAATTTTGCTGCCGTCGGTGTAAATACTTACATCGACGGCAGCTCGCTGGGCCACCTCGTCACCGTCCGCCAGGCAGTCGAACTGTGGCCCCTCCAGGTGCGCGGGGTGCAGAGTCCGAGCGTACAGGACCGGCTCCTCCAACTCGAGATCTCCGAGCACCTGCCGGGTGTGTCCCTTCTTTACTTCGTAAAGAAGGGCCGCTTCTTGGACCCGAAGGTCCAGAGGAAGCAACCCGGCAAGTGCTAGGACGGAGTTCAAGGATACGGTCCTATACGCTCTCACTATCTTCTGCGCAAATCCCCGCTGCACCCGGTTAAGCAACTTCAAGGTCTCCTTCCTTTTTGCCGCAGAAGCCCATACGCTGGCCGCATAAAGGATGGTGGGCTCGACCACCGCCACGTATATGGTCCTGATGATCTCCGGGTTCAGACCCCAGGAAACTCTGGCTGCTCTTGACAGCTGACGATAGACGCCTTGCGCTTTGTTGCATACGTTCGCAATGTGCGTCTTAAAGGTGAGTCTATCGTCAACCGTCAAGCCCAGAATTTTTATTTCCCTTACTAGCTCAATGGGTCTCCCGCCCATGCTCAGACGCGGGGAGTCATACTTGGTCCTCCTAGTGAGGACCATGGCTCTCGTTTTGTGAGGCGCAAAATTTAATTTATTTCTTACTCCCCACCTCTGAACAAGTGCGAGAGCCCCATTGGCCCTCTCCTGTATTTCCGAGGATCTGTCGCCGGAAAACATCAGCACCACATCGTCGGCAAAAGCCTGGCAGTGGGCACCCACGCTATCTAACTCCCCCAGAAGGGGATTCAGCAGCAAATTCCAAAAGGTGGGCCCCCCGATTGACCCCTGCACGCAGCCTTTGGTGGTCTTCGTAGCGTACTCCGCTCCCGCAAATCTGACGCGCACCGATCGTTCGCTAAAATAGCTGTCGATCATGCGCCTCAGATTTGCGGGGCACCGCGTTTCCGCTAACCTGCACCGGATCGCGGGCCACCAAGCGTTATCGAAGGCTCCCTCTATATCCAATGAGACCAGCACGACTATCTTCTTTTCTATTATCTTTGATCTGATGTGCTGGACCATGTCATAGAGGGCGTCTTCGGTAGAGCGCTGCGGCATGAAGCCGTATTGGCGCCCGCTGATCGTCGGTGCAGTGTACCACCGTATACGTCTTACAGCCATTTTCTCCAGGATCTTGCCGAAAACCGGCAGGAGCCCTATAGGTCTGTAAGACTTAGGCTTCGTGTAGGTGTCTTTACCGGGTTTAGGCAATGCCACAATTGCTGCCTCCTTCCACCTCCCGGGGAAGAAAGAGAGGCTCAGGCACTTATTAGCGATCGCCAGGAATAGGCCCGGATCCAGGTCAATGGCCGCTAAGCAAATGTCAGCCGTGAGTCCATCTGGACCAGGAGCCTTTTTGGGGTTAAAGCTCGATGCGGACCACCTAAGCTCGGCCAGAGTGAATGGTGGGTCGCATGAGTCATCATGCGAGCCCTCATTTATCTTTTCTGCTATTTTTCTTATTTCTTTGTGGTCCGCATCGTCTTCCTCCTCTTTATCTTCCGGAAAAAATGTTTCCGCTAGGCTCCTGGCCGATTCTGCCCCCTCCAACACTTTTCCATCTTTCATGAGGGGGACTTCCTCCTTCCTCACGGCTGTGCGGCGCATCACCCTGTAGATCCCATCCCACATGGTTTCACGCTCCTGCCTTTCACAAAACTTCTTCCAGCTTTGGGTCTGAGCCTTCTTCATTTCCCGCTTGTAATTTTCCTTGGCGTCGATGTACTGCCGCACAACCCACTCCCTGCGGACTGGCGCGGCGGAGGAGATCCGCCTCTTTAGCCTCAGGACTTCAGTCTTGAGGCTTGAGAGCTCTTCGGACCACCAAGGCAGCCCTGCCCGCCCTTTTCCCCCCCCCTTGGGCAGCTCTTTATCGCACACCTCCACCACGGAAGCAACATACTTCTCTATCATTCCATTCAATCTTTCTTTCGTCTCTATCTTTCTAATCTCTGTCACTGTTACCCTTTCATTCTTCCACAGCTGGGCAAGTTTCTTACGAAACTCGCACCAGTCTGCTTTTTTAGTATTGTACTTCCGGGTGGAGGATACCACTTCAGTGCACTTGGATCTGCCCAAGTTGAGGTCGAACAGGACTGCCCTGTGATCCGAACTAGATACATCCTCCGCAAGCCGCCAGTTCAACACCCTCCCCAGTAAGTGGGTCGAACAGGCCGTTACATCGACGCAACTGGAATAGCGTACTCCACCACGAATCACATCAAAAGTAGGCTCAGACCCCTCATTCAGTACATGTAGACCCAGCTCGTCAAGTTTGTCCGCGGCCTCAATCCCCCTCTTGTTAGCCTCCCGGCTGCCCCACCAAGTGCTCCATGCATTCAGATCACCTCCCAATATCACGCTTGCGGTATTCAAGCCCTCCACGGCAGCTCCCATCTGGTCCAGGAGCGGCTCGATGGGCTTATCTGGCTCCAGGTAGACGGACACCACCCCTACCTCCCACGCCGCAGTCCTCAACTTAGCAACAGCGATGTTGCAAGTTGTAAGGTGCGGACAATGGGAGACACCGATGGTGCCGTCGAACAGTACAATGGCCGCCTTAACCACCTCCTCGGTGGTTAGGTTCCTGGCACATTGTACTGTTCTTGTCCCTGGATGCTGCCTCATCTCACCGCGATTGCCTGTATATGGCTCCTGAACCAGCGCGAACGCTAGCTTGCGCTTGGTCGCTTCGACGATGAGTTCTGCCGTGGCGAGCTCTGACCGCTGCAGGTTTGCCTGCACGGCGTGATAGAGGGGCCGTCCGGTAAGAGGAGTGCCGGGTACGCCTGGGGTGCCCTTAGCAGTAAGCTATAGCTGACCTCGCCAGGGAATCCCACTTCCGTCTTACCGGACATTCTTCACTGAATGCTATGTGCTCCCCCCCGTCAATCTTCGCTATCGCGCAATTTCGACAGGAGGGCGGTTTACCGGCTTGCCGGTCGGCGCACTCCGATCCAAGGTGCGGACCACCACAGTAGCAGCAGGAGTC
Source organism: Papilio elwesi (assembly GCA_029849275.1). Taxonomy (NCBI): domain Eukaryota; kingdom Metazoa; phylum Arthropoda; class Insecta; order Lepidoptera; family Papilionidae; genus Papilio; species Papilio elwesi. Next base: position 11,873,333 of record CM056697.1, read on the forward strand.
TACTGACTCCGTGCAGTACCGTTTGGTGTGTCCGTACCCTAAACATCGTGTGCATTGAACAAGGGGGGACTGGTCTTGCACTCGGACACGCTGAAGGTCTACATGCAGGTTAGGTTAGGTTAGGTTAGGTTAGGTTAGGTTCCGACGTGGCGCGTCCCCGGGTGGCGGATAGGGGAACGCTCCGGCCTGGTGCGAGCCGGGGTAGGGCGAAAGCCCCGCGGACCAAACACCAAGGGGAGCCTGCGACCTCGGTCGCGGGGGACCCGATCCGGTGGGCCCACTTGTGGGCTGCTGGAGTCTGGCCGGCCCTTGATCAAGGGCTGGCCCCAGGGAGGTCGCTGGGGGTGGGCTCTGTGAGTCCGCCCTTTGTAGCGAAACTGCGGGGATTATGGGGTCCCCGCAGTAGTTGTGGAGGTGAGTCGCGGAGGAAGAGGAGTGTTGGTATTTCGGTGCGCCACTCTCCCTATCCTCCGCGACTCAGCGGCGTCGCACCGCGTCTGCGACGGCAGTGGGGCTGCGGGGGAGAGGGGTTTCTCCGACCCCTCGCGGCCGTATTGCACGCGTAATCCCGGCGGCGACGCTGGGACCGCGGGCCCTTGTCTTTTTTAAGACGGGGGCCGCGAGGAGTGAACCTCTATAAAAAACTCAAGGCGGCACCAGCAGGGGAGGGCGGGGATTCCCGAACCTGCATTGCACTGGTGCCGTCTCCTCAGGTGGAGCCGGAAACGGCTGGCGCTGGAGGGGCCGCGGAGGTTGTGCGAAAGCGTTCCCGTAGCTCCTCCGATATGCGCATACGAGGCAATGTCAGGTTTTAGTCGGTTCGAGTCCGACATAATCCGAACTTGTCCCCGCGAGGGAGGATATGCGTGGGCATTTCCTGACGTAAAAAAAAAAAAAAAAAAGGTTAGGTTAGGTTAGGTTAGGTTAGGTTAGGTTAGGTTAGGTTAGGTTAGGTTAGGTTAGGTTAGGTTAGGTTAGGTTAGGTTAGGTCCCCATCCACGGACCTGCTGGGTTGTCTCAGTGGGCGGAGAGGTGAACTTCGACGTGGCGCGTCCCCGGGTGGCGGATAGGGGAACGCTCCGGCCTGGTGCGAGCCGGAGTAGGGCGAAAGCCCCGCGGACCAAACACCAAGGGGAGCCTGCGACCTCGGTCGCGGGCGACCCGTTCTGGCGGGCCCACTTGTGGGCTGGCTGGAGTCTGGCCGGCCCTTGATCAAGGGCTGGCCCCAGGGAGGTCGCTGGGGGTGGGCTCTGTGAGTCCGCCCTTTGTAGCGAAACTGCGGGGATTATGGGGTCCCCGCAGTAGTTGTGGTGGTGAGTCGCGGAGGAGGAGGAGTGTTGGTATTTCGGTGCGCCACTCTCCCTATCCTCCGCGACTCAGCGGCGTCGCACCGCGTCTGCGACGGCAGTGGGGCTGCGGGGGGAGGGGGTTTCTCCGACCCCTCGCGGCCGTATTGCACGCGTAATTCCGGCGGCGACGCTGGGACCGCGGGCTCTTGTCTTTTTCAAGACGGGGGCCGCGAGGAGTGAACCTCTATAAAAAACTCAAGGCGGCACCAGCAGGGGAGGGCGGGGATTCCCGAACCTGCATTGCACTGGTGCCGTCTCCTCAGGTGGAGCCGGAAACGGCTGGCGCTGGCGGGGCCGCGGAGGTAAGCGAAAGCGTTCCCGTAGCCCCTCCGATATGCGCATACGAGGCGTTGTCAGGTTTTAGTCGGTTCGAGTCCGACATAATCCGAACTTGTCCCCGCGGGGGAGGATATGCGTGGGCATTTCCTGACGTAAAAAAAAAAAAAAAAAAAAAAAAAAAAAAAAAAAAAAAAGGTTAGGTCCCCATCCACGGACCTGCTGGGTTGTCTCAGTGGGCGGAGAGGTGAACTCCGACGTGGCGCGTCCCCGGGTGGCGGATAGGGGAACGCTCCGGCCTGGTGCGAGCCGGAGTAGGGCGAAAGCCCCGCGGACCAAACACCAAGGGGAGCCTGCGACCTCGGTCGCGGGCGACCCGTTCTGGCGGGCCCACTTGTGGGCTGGCTGGAGTCGGCCGGCCCTTGGTTAAGGGCTGGCCCCAGGGAGGTCGCTGGGGGTGGGCTCTTTGAGTCCGCCCTTTATAGCGAAACTGCGGGGATTATGGGGTCCCCGCAGTCGTGGTGGTGAGTCGCGGAGGAGGAGGAGTGTTGGTATTTTGGTGCGCCACTCTCCCTATCCTTCGCGACTCAGCGGCGTCGCACCGCGTCTGCGACGGCAGTGGGGCCGCGGGGGGGAGGGGGTTTCTCCGACCCTTCGCGGCCGTATTGCACGCGTAATCCCGGCGGCGACAATGGGACCGCGGGCCTCTGTCTTTTCCAAGACGGAGGCCGCGAGGAGTGAACCTCTATAAAAAACTCAAGGCGGCACCAGCAGGGGAGGGCGGGGATTCCCGAACCTGCATTGCACTGGTGCCGTCTCCTCAGGTGGAGCCGGAAACGGCTGGCGCTGGCGGGGCCGCGGAGGTAAGCGAAAGCGTTCCCGTAGCCCCTCCGATATGCGCATACGAGGCAATGTCAGGTTTTAGTCGGTTCGAGTCCGACATAATCCGAACTTGTCCCCGCGAGGGAGGATATGCGTGGGCATTTCCTGACTATAAAAAAAAAAAAAAAAAAAAAAAAAAAAAAAAAAAAAAAAAAAAAAAAAAAAAAAAGGTTAGGTCCCCATCGACCCCCATCGACCGGGTTCCCGCCTTGTCGTGGCGGTGGGGCTCAGTAACCGTGGGAATGGGTCACCCACGGTGAAGCTAAGAGGAACCCAAGGCCGGTCCGTGAGGTAGGACCGGCCAGAGAGGGCCGCTCGGGGTGGGCTCATTGGAGCCCACCTTCGAGCGTTTGGAGGGCTGCGGGGACTCGTCTCCCCCGCAGTGAGGGTGAGTCGCGGAGGGAGAGGAGTGCTGGTATTGCGGTGCGCCACTCGCCCTGCCCTCCGCGACTCAGCGGGGTCGCACCGCAGATGCGGCGGCGGTGGGGCTGCGAGGGGAAGGGCAACTTTCCCCTTGCAGCTGCATTTCGCGTAATCCCGGCGCCGACGCTGGGACCGCGGGCCTCTGTCTTTTTCAAGACGGAGGCCGCGAGGAGTGAACCTCTATAAAAAACTCAAGGCGGCGCCGGCGGGGGAGGGCGGGGATTCCCGAACCTGCATTGCACACGGTGCCGTCTCCGAGGAGCGCCCTTTTAAGGGCGCAGAGAGGGGCCCCATCCCGGGGCGGCCAGTGGGCGTCGCGGTGTCACGTGTTAACCATGCTCCCGTGGCGCCCACACCATGGCTATGAGGGAACGCGTGTGGTTTTAGTGGGTAGGCCCACTTCGGTGGGAGAGCCCCACAGACCCCCCTGGTGCCCCGACCAGGGGGCGTGCTTAAGGTCGCATTTCCACACCTAAAAAAAAAAAAAAAAAAGGTTAGGTTAGGTTCCCCATCGACCGGGTTCCCGCCTTGTCGTGGCGGTGGGGCTCAGTAACCGTGGGAAGGGGTCACCCACGGTGAAGCTAAGAGGAACCCAAGGCCGGTCCGTGAGGTAGGACCGGCCAGAGAGGGCCGCTCGGGGTGGGCTCATTGGAGCCCACCTTCGAGCGCGTTGGAGGACTGCGGGGACTCGTCTCCCCCGCAGTGAGGGTGAGTCGCGGAGGGAGAGGAGTGCTGGTATTACGGTGCGCCACTCGCCCTGCCCTCCGCGACTCAGCGGGGTCGCACCGCAGATGCGGCGGCGGTGGGGCTGCGAGGGGAAGGGCAACTTTCTCCTTGCAGCTGCATTTCGCGTAATCCCGGCGCCGACGCTGGGACCGCGGGCCTCTGTCTTTTTCAAGACGGAGGCCACGAGGAGTGAAACTCTATAAAAAACTCAAGGCGGCGCCGGCGGGCGAGGGCGGGGATTCCCGAACCTGCATTGCACACGGTGCCGTCTCCGAGGAGCGCCCTTTTAAGGGCGCAGAGAGGGGCCCCATCCCGGGGCGGCCAGTGGGCGTCGCGGTGTCACATGTTAACCATGCTCCTGTGGCGCCCACACCATGGCTATGAGGGAACGCGTGTGGTTTTAGTGGGTAGGCCCACTTCGGTGGGAGAGCCCCACAGACCCCCCTGGTGCCCCGACCAGGGGGCGTGCTTAAGGTCGCATTTCCACACCTAAAAAAAAAAAAAAAAAAAAAAAAAAAAAAAAAAAAAAAAAAGGTTAGGTTAGGTTCCACGGACCTGCTGGGTTGTCTCAGTGGGCGGAGAGGTGAACTCCGACGTGGCGCGTCCCCGGGTGGCGGATAGGGGAACGCTCCGGCTTGTAGTCGGGGTAGGGCGACTAGCGCCCCGCGGACCAAACACCGGGGGGGAAATGGGTAAGGGGGGGGAGGTGGGAAGGTTAGGGGGCGGCCCGGCGTGCATTAACACCGCCGTCGGGAACAACCGTCCAAAACTAGGGGAGGCACGCCGACCCCCTAGCACCCCGTAGCCTAGTGTCTCTTCAACGATCTCCATCGACTCGGCGTTATGGAGTATGTCGAGGCACTAGAGCGGAGGGCTTGCCTTAACCGGCCGGCCCGCGAGAAAGGAAAACTCTATAAAAACCCGACAGCGAAGTCGTTAAAACCTGTAGATACCTGGCGACCTCTACAGTATGTAGCCTTACCCTTCGGAATAGGCGTCACCCGGGGGTGGACCTGTTGATCGACCCTTCTCGTGGGAACACAAATGGAAAAATATACTAAAACCAAAAACGTTGATGATGTAGAGAGGAGTGTGGAGAGTGGAGATGTGATGAGAGAGGAGCAGAAGGCGAAGGAGTTGAGGGTGGTGCTGACGCGCACCCCGACAACAGCGAGGTCATCGGTTCACAAAAGGCTGTCGGAGTCCGATTCGGACTCCCATCATAGCATGGTGTCCGTTACGAGCCTATGCGGCTCTATGGAGTCCCTGGACAGGGATGGTCCTGGCCGCTTTTGGAGCGAAGGCCGAGGCCAGAAGCGGCCCAGGGATGTGGAGCTCAGCGGGAGCTCTACGGAGACCCCCGCCACCAGCACCAAAAGGAAGGGACGCGGCCGTCCGCCAACCACCGGCGACTATGTCGGGCTGGCGGCGGCCAAACAAGCCTTTCTAAAGGCCCAAGCGGAGGAGATGAAAGCCCGCGCCGAGTCCGAACTTCTGGACTCGATCGCAGAGGCCCGCAGGACTCGCTCGGCACTATCGCCAGCGGCTGCGCCGGATCCAAGAATGACGAAGGCCACAGAAGACAATACGTCGGCCACTGTCCTAAAGAGGATAGAGATAAACCTCGAGGTGGTGGAAAAGGTGGCACAAAAATCGTCAAACCTTAAAGGGACTTTCGTGCGAGCGCTTCACGACGCCGTAAAGGCAATTAAGGAGGACATCGTTGCGCTCGCACAAAAAACCCTCACTGAGGAAACGCGAGCCCTTCAGGAGGACAACCTGCGCCTGCGCAAGGAACTGGAGGGTCTCAAAAAGCAGATGCAGGAAGTCTCAGTCCAACTACAAAAGAGACCGCAAGCGCAACAATGCCTTGACACCGAGGGGCTAAAGCACGAGCTCCTCCAAATGATAGGCGGCATGGTCAACGCTCGCTTCGAGGATCTGGAGACTCGCCTCCCTCCTGAGCCGGTGCTCAGGCCGCCCCTGAGTGCTGACAGGCGACAGCCGCCGCCGCCCCGTCCCAGAGCACTGCCCGGCAGGGACACTGGTACGGCAAGCAGACCGACTCAGGCCAAACCGGCTGCCCCTTCAAAGCCCCGTCGCTCCTCTCAGCATGGTGGGGGACGGACACCAGCTGAGAAAGGCCAGCAAGGGCAAACACCCGAGGGCCCAACAGATAAGCCAAGATGGACAGAGGTTGTGGGCCGGAAGGCCAGAAAGAAAGGCAACCCCTCGACTAGGCCTGCCCCCACCCCATCTGGTGCGGCGCGCCAAAAAGCCGTGGCCCCGCCGAAGCCCCCGAAAATCTCGGTCCTGAAGACGGCGGCCATCATGGTGAGCCTCAAGAAGGGGGAGGCCATCACCATGGCCGAGGTTCTCACCAAGGCCAGGGCCTCCATCCTGCTTCGGGACTTTGGCTTGGAAACGGTCAAGATCCGAACGAGCGTGACCGGCTCCAGGCTGATGGAGGTAGGGGGAGAGACCCCGGACGCCTCTGCTGACCGCCTGGCCGCCAGACTGACGGAGGTCATCGGGGCCTGGGCCGATATAGCCCGCCCGACCAAATCGGTCAGCCTCAAGCTCACCGGCTTAGACGAGTCTGTTACCCAGGAGGAGCTGGTGGCCAAGGTGGCGGCTGCTGGTGGCTGCTCCCCCAGCCAGGTCAAGGCCGGCCAAATCCGCCGAAGCTTCTGGGGCGACGGCTCGGCCATTATAAAGTGCCCGGCGACGGCTGCCAAGGCAGCCGTCAAAGCAGGAAAGCTGGCCATAGGCTGGACCATGGCCACCGTCAAAGCGATGGAGGCCCGGCCGCTGCGCTGCTACAAGTGCATGCGGCTAGGCCATACACGTGCCCTCTGCCCTGCAGAGTGCCCAACGGAAGCGGACTATGGCAAACTCTGCTTCCGTTGTGGCAAGGAGGGGCATAAGGCGGCCACGTGCGAGGCGCCTGCCAAATGCGCGGTATGTGCGAAGGCAGGTCGCCCGCACGCGCATGCGATGGGGGGTGCCAAATGCACGCCCCCTACCGTGAAGGGGAAGGCCCCACGGAGCAGACCTTCTCCGCCGCAGGCCACTGAGGAACTCGAAATGCAAGTGTCATAATGCCAGGACACCCACACACAGAATTCCTGCAGACCAACGCCAACCACTGCGCCCGCGCACAGGACCTGCTTATGCAGGTCTTGGCGGAGTGGAAGATTGGCGTCGCCGTTGTGGCCGAGCCCTACCTGGTCCCCCCTCTGCCAAACTGGATCGGGGATACGGAGGGCTCGGTCGCCATAGTGGTGCCGCCCGCTGCCCCCCAGCGCCTCTCCCTCAGGGAGAGGGGTGCAGGGTACGTGGCGGCAAATTGGGGAGGGGTAGTACTCGTAGGAGTCTACTTCTCCCCAAACAGGAACCTCTCGGACTTCGAGAGGTTCCTGGACGGCCTGGAGCCGGTGGTGCGGAGGGCATCGCCCGCCCAGGTCATCGTGATGGGGGATCTCAACGCTAAGTGCGCAGCGTGGGGGTCCTCCATCACCGACGTGAAAGGGGCGCTCCTCCGGGACTGGGCTACAGTCATCGGCCTAGCCCCGGAGAACCAGGGCAACGCCGACACGTGCGTACGAGGACGGGGGGGCTCAGTGGTAGACGTCACATTCGCCACCCCCGCTATCGGCGCCCGCATTTCGTGTTGGCGTGTCCTGGAGGAGGTGGAGACCCTGTCCGATCATTTATACATCCGGTTCAGGGTCTCCAACGCGCCCCTGGATCAGCGGGCGCGCGCAGCGGCCGGTCCGCGGCGAGGCGCGGTCTTCCCGCGATGGCAGCTTTCCCGCCTCGACGCGGACCTGGCGGAAGAGGCCGCAATATGCTGCGCGTGGTCGTCGGACCCCCCCCAATCGGTGGGGGTTGAGGAGAGGGCCGTCAGGTTCCGCCGGGACCTGACGGCGATCTGCAACGCCGGGATGCCCAGGGCGCGACGCTTCACGCCCAGGGCGGGCGTCTACTGGTGGTCGCAGGACCTCGCGGTACTGCGTGCCGCCAGTAACGCCGCCCGGCGTGCATTCACGCGGTGCCGCAGACGGCGGCACCGGACGGATGTCGAGCTGGAGCGCCTTCAGGCTGACATGCGCGCCGCCAAGAAGGCGCTCGCAGCAGCCATCAGGGTCGCCAAGGACAATGCTTACTCAGAGTTCTTGGCGACCCTCGACGAAGATCCGTGGGGGCGTCCGTACCGCATGGTGCGGGCAAAACTAAAGGTGGCGCCCCCCACAGAACAAATGGAGCCGGCTGTCCTCAGCGCGGTGGTCGAGGGGCTGTTTCCTAACAGCCCTCCCTTCGATCCGCCGCGCATGGCCCCGCCAGATGACAGGGACACTCCCCCCCCTCCTCCTCCGATTACAGAGGAGGAGGTAGCTAGGGCGGCCAGCCGGCTCCGGGGGCCTCGGAAATCACCGGGGCCCGATGGAGTCCCTGGCAAGGTCCTCCTCATAGCCGCAAAACACCTCGGGGACCGCCTCCGCTGCCTATTCGGCGATTGCCTGGCGGCGGGGCGCTTCCCTGGGGCGTGGAAGGAGGGGCGGCTGGTCCTCATCAGAAAAGACGGCCGCCCCGCGGACTCACCCTCCGGATACCGGCCCCTCGTGATGCTGGACGAGATCGGGAAGCTGCTAGAAAGAGTGATCGCTTCCCGGCTCATCCAGCATCTGGCGAGGGATGGGCCGCAGATCTCTGGGAACCAATTCGGGTTCCGGTCGGGGCGATCGACCCTCGATGCCCTGACCGCCCTGAGGAGGTTCACGGAGGATGCGGCCCAGAGGGGGCAGGGGGCTATGGCGGTGTCGCTCGACATCGCTAATGCCTTCGGCTCCCTCCCCTTTGAGGTAATAGAGGAGGCACTCCGATACCACCGAGTGCCTCCCTATCTCCGGAGGGTGGTAGGACACTACCTGCAGGATCGGGTAGTGTCCTACATGGGGAGGACGGCCAGAGAGGAAAGGCGGATGGCCTCCGGTGTTCCCCAGGGGTCCGTACTGGGACCCCTACTGTGGAACATCGGATTCGATTGGGCCATCCGCGGAAAGGTGCTGCCCCAGATGTCGGTCATCTGCTATGCAGATGACACGCTTGTAGCAGTCCGGGACAGCACCTGGAGGGAGCTGAAGGCGAGGGCTGAGGCCGGAGCCACCCTGCTGGTCCGGAGAATCGAGGCGCTCGGCCTCCGCGTGGCCCTCCAAAAAACTGAGGCCCTCTATTTTAGAGGGCCGAGGTGGAAGGTGCCAGCGGGGGCCAACCTTCGGATCGGCGGGGGCGAGGTCGCGGTGAAGGCCCGGATGAACTATCTGGGCCTCACCCTCGACGGGGGTTGGCGTTTCAGGGACCACTTCCAGACGCTGACCCCCCGGCTCGTGGGGGCGGCAGCAGCCCTAGCTAGGCTCCTCCCCAACACCAGAGGTCCGGGTGTGCAGGCAAGACGCCTGTACACCATGGTCGTCAAAAGTATGGCCCTGTACGGCGCGCCGATCTGGGCAGACGCCCTAGACGCGCCTAACAGGGCCCTCCTTCGCAGGCCGCAACGAATTGTTGCGGCGCGTGCGTGCCGGGCCTACCGCACGGTAGGCCACGCGGCGGCCTGCGTCCTGGCCGGCACTCCTCCTTGGGAGATCGAAGCGAGGGTGCTGGCCGAGGAATACCGGGTGCGGGCCGAGCTCAGAGGCCGGGGTGGCTCTCACACCCCGGAGGAGCACGCCCGCGCTCGGCAGAGGAGGAGGAAAATGACGACCATAGAGCTTTGGGCGACAGGCCTCGCGGACGCCAAATACGGGGTCCGCACAATTGAGGCCATCCGTCCACTGCTCTCGGAATGGTGCGGGAGGGGCCACGGGTCCCTCACCTTCCGACTGACGCAGGTTCTGTCAGGACATGGCTGTTTCGGGCGGTACCTGCGTCGGATCGGAAGGGAGGAGACGGCGTCGTGCCATGGGTGCGGCGAACGGGACGATACGGCACAGCACACGCTAGAGGTGTGTTGTGCCTGGTCTGATGAGCGCCGCACCCTGGTGGCGGCGATCGGCGGAGACCTCTCGCTCCCCGGCGTAATAAGCGCCATGCTAAGAAGCGAGAGGTCATGGGATGGCGTAGCCTCCTTCTGCGAAGCTGTCATCTCGCAGAAGGAGGCGATGGAGCGGGAGCGCGAGATAGACTCCCAGGCGCCCCCACCCCGAAGACGAAGACCGGGAAGGAGAGCGCGGCAATACGTGGCCGCCCTCCCCAACCCTTCAGACGGCGCCTAAAAACGGCGAAACGCAGGCGGGGTCGCGGTAGCAAGCTCACGCGTCCCCGTGGCCCCGCCGTAATGCGTCAGAGGGCAGTCAGGTTTTAGTGGGTATTCCGGCCACCTTCTTACACCTTCTGTGGCCGGCGAGTCCCACACTCCCTACGCCATTGCACAGCCCGGCGTAGGGGTGCGTAACGCATTTCCTGACTATAAAAAAAAAAAAAAAAAAAAAAGGTTCCACGGACCTCCCCATCGACCGGGTTCCCGTCTTGTCGTGGCGGTGGGGCTCAGTAACCGTGGGAATGGGTCACCCACGGTGAAGCTAAGAGGAACCCAAGGCCGGTCCGTGAGGTAGGACCGGCCAGAGAGGGCCGCTCGGGGTGGGCTCATTGGAGCCCACCTTCGAGCGCGTTGGAGGACTGCGGGGACTCGTCTCCCCCGCAGTGAGGGTGAGTCGCGGAGGGAGAGGAGTGCTGGTATTACGGTGCGCCACTCGCCCTGCCCTCCGCGACTCAGCGGGGCCGCACCGCAGATGCGGCGGCGGTGGGGCTGCGAGGGGAAGGGCAACTTTCCTCTTGCAGCTGCATTTCGCGTAATCCCGGCGCCGACGCTGGGACCGCGGGCCTCTGTCTTTTTCAAGACGGAGGCCGCGAGGAGTGAACCTCTATAAAAAACTCAAGGCGGCGCCGGCGGGCGAGGGCGGGGATTCCCGAACCTGCATTGCACACGGTGCCGTCTCCGAGGAACGCCCTTTTAAGGGCGCAGAGAGGGGCCCCATCCCGGGGCGGCCAGTGGGCGTCGCGGTGTCACGTGTTAACCATGCTCCCGTGGCGCCCACACCATGGCTATGAGGGAACGCGTGTGGTTTTAGTGGGTAGGCCCACTTCGGTGGGAGAGCCCCACAGACCCCCCTGGTGCCCCGACCAGGGGGCGTGCTTAAGGTCGCATTTCCACACCTAAAAAAAAAAAAAAAAAAAAAAAAGGTTCCACGGACCTGCTGGGTTGTCTCAGTGGGCGGAGAGGTGAACTTCGACGTGGCGCGTCCCCGGGTGGCGGATAGGGGAACGCTCCGGCCTGGTGCGAGCCGGAGTAGGGCGAAAGCCCCGCGGACCAAACACCAAGGGGAGCCTGCGACCTGGGTCGCGGGCGACCCGTTCTGGCGGGCCCACTTGTGGGCTAGCTGGAGTTGGTTGGCCCTTGGTTAAGGGCTGGCCCCAGGGAGGTCGCTGGGGGTGGGCTCTGTGAGTCCGCCCTTTGTAGCGAAAGTGCGGGGATTATGGGGTCCCCGCAGTAGTTGTGGTGGTGAGTCGCGGAGGAGGAGGAGTGTTGGTATTTCGGTGCGCCACTCTCCCTATCCTCCGCGACTCAGCGGCGTCGCACCGCGTCTGCGACGGCAGTGGGGCCGCGGGGGGGAGGGGGTTTCTCCGACCCCTCGTGGCCGTATTGCACGCGTAATCCCGGCGGCGACGCTGGGACCGCGGGCCCTTGTCTTTTTCAAGAAGGGGGCCGCGAGGAGTGAACCTCTATAAAAAACTCAAGGCGGCACCAGCAGGGGAGGGCGGGGATTCCCGAACCTGCATTGCACTGGTGCCGTCTCCTCAGGAGGAGCCGGAAACGGCTGGCGCTGGCGGGGCCGCGGAGGTTGTGCGAAAGTGTTCCCGTAGCCCCTCCGATATGCGCATACGAGGCGTTGTCAGGTTTTAGTCGGTTCGAGTCCGACATAATCCGAACTTGTCCCCGCGAGGGAGGATATGCGTGGGCATTTCCTGACTATAAAAAAAAAAAAAAAAAAAAGGTTAGGTTAGGTTAGGTTAGGTTCCACGGACCTCTCTGACTTCGAGAGGTTTCTGGATGGCCTGGAGCCAGTGGTGCGGAGGGCATCTCCGGCCCAGGTCATTGTGATGGGGGATCTCAACGCTAAGTGCGCAGCGTGGGGGTCCTCCATCACCGACGTGAAAGGGGCGCTCCTCCGGGACTGGGCTACAGTCATCGGCCTAGCCCCGGAGAACCAGGGCAACGCCGACACGTGCGTACGAGGACGTGGGGGCTCAGTGGTAGACGTCACATTCGCCACCCCGGCTATCGGTGCCCGCATTTCGTGTTGGCGTGTCCTGGAGGAGGTGGAGACCCTGTCCGATCATTTATACATCCGGTTCAGGGTCTCCAACGCGCCCCTGGATCAGCGGGCGCGCGCAGCGGCCGGTCCGCGGCGAGGCGCGGTCTTCCCGCGATGGCAGCTTTCCCGCCTCGACGCGGACCTGGCGGAAGAGGCCGCAATATGCTGCGCGTGGTCGTCGGACCCCCCCCAATCGGTGGGGGTTGAGGAGAGGGCCGTCAGGTTCCGCCGGGACCTGACGGCGATCTGCAACGCCGGGATGCCCAGGGCGCGACGCTTCACGCCCAGGGCGGGCGTCTACTGGTGGTCGCAGGACCTCGCGGTACTGCGTGCCGCCAGTAACGCCGCCCGGCGTGCATTCACGCGGTGCCGCAGACGGCGGCACCGGACGGATGTCGAGCTGGAGCGCCTTCAAGCTGACGTGCGCGCCGCCAAAAAGGCGCTCGCAGCAGCCATCAGGGTCGCCAAGGACAATGCTTACTCGGAGTTCTTGGCGACCCTCGACGAAGATCCGTGGGGGCGTCCGTACCGCATGGTGCGGGCAAAACTCAAGGTGGCGCCCCCCACAGAACAAATGGAGCCGGCTGCCCTCAGCGCGGTGGTCGAGGGGCTGTTTCCTAACAGCCCTCCTTTCGATCCGCCGCGCATGGCCCCGCCAGATGACAGGGACACTCCCCCCCCTCCTCCGATTACAGAGGAGGAAGTAGCTAGGGCGGCCAGCCGGCTCCGGGGGCCCCGGAAAGCACCGGGGCCCGATGGAGTCCCTGGCAAGGTCCTCCTCATAGCCGCAAAACACCTCGGGGACCGCCTCCGCTGCCTATTCGGCGATTGCTTGGCGGCGGGGCGCTTCCCTGGGGCGTGGAAGGAGGGGCGGCTGGTCCTCATCAGAAAAGACGGCCGCCCCGCGGACTCACCCTCCGGATACCGGCCCCTAGTGATGCTGGACGAGATCGGGAAGCTGCTAGAAAGAGTGATCGCTTCCCGGCTCATCCAGCATCTGGCGAGGGATGGGCCGCAGATCTCTGGGAACCAATTCGGGTTCCGGTCGGGGCGATCGACCCTCGATGCCCTGACCGCCCTGAGGAGGTTCACGGAGGATGCGGCCCAGAGGGGGCAGGGGGCTATGGCGGTGTCGCTCGACATCGCTAATGCCTTCGGCTCCCTCCCCTTTGAGGTAATAGAGGAGGCACTTCGATACCACCGAGTGCCTCCCTATCTCCGGAGGGTGGTAGGACACTACCTGCAGGATCGGGTAGTGTCCTACATGGGGAGGACGGCCAGAGAGGAAAGGCGGATGGCCTCCGGTGTTCCCCAGGGGTCCGTACTGGGACCCCTACTGTGGAACATCGGATTCGATTGGGCCATCCGCGGAAAGGTGCTGCCCCAGATGTCGGTCATCTGCTATGCAGATGACACGCTTGTAGCAGTCCGGGACAGCACCTGGAGGGAGCTGAAGGCGAGGGCTGAGGCCGGAGCCACCCTACTGGTCCGGAGAATCGAGGCGCTTGGCCTCCGCGTGGCCCTCCACAAAACTGAGGCCCTCTATTTTAGAGGGCCGAGGTGGAAGGTGCCAGCAGGGGCCAACCTTCGGATCGGCGGGGGCGAGGTCGCGGTGAAGGCCCGGATGAACTATCTGGGCCTCACCCTCGACGGGGGTTGGCGTTTCAGGGACCACTTCCAGACGCTGACCCCCCGGCTCGTGGGGGCGGCAGCAGCCCTGGCTAGGCTCCTCCCCAACACCAGAGGTCCGGGTGTGCAGGCAAGACGCCTGTACACCATGGTCGTCAAAAGTATGGCCCTGTACGGCGCGCCGATCTGGGCAGACGCCCTAGACGCGCCTAACAGGGCCCTCCTTCGCAGGCCGCAACGAATTGTTGCGGCGCGTGCGTGCCGGGCCTACCGCACGGTAGGCCACGCGGCGGCCTGCGTCCTGGCCGGCACTCCTCCTTGGGAGATCGAAGCGAGGGTGCTGGCCGAGGAATACCGGGTGCGGGCCGAGCTCAGAGGCCGGGGTGGCTCTCACACCCCGGAGGAGCACGCCCGCGCTCGGCAGAGGAGGAGGAAAATGACGACCATAGAGCTTTGGGCGACAGGCCTCGCGGACGCCAAATACGGGGTCCGCACAATTGAGGCCATCCGTCCACTGCTCTCGGAATGGTGCAGGAGGGGCCACGGGTCCCTCACCTTCCGACTGACGCAGGTTCTGTCAGGACATGGCTGTTTCGGGCGGTACCTGCGTCGGATCGGAAGGGAGGAGACGGCGTCGTGCCATGGGTGCGGCGAACGGGACGATACGGCACAGCACACGCTAGAGGTGTGTTGTGCCTGGTCTGATGAGCGCCGCACCCTGGTGGCGGCGATCGGCGGAGACCTCTCGCTCCCCGGCGTAATAAGCGCCATGCTAAGAAGCGAGAGGTCATGGGATGGCGTAGCCTCCTTCTGCGAAGCTGTCATCTCGCAGAAGGAGGCGATGGAGCGGGAGCGCGAGATAGACTCCCAGGCGCCCCCAACCCGAAGACGAAGACCGGGAAGGAGAGCGCGGCAATACGTGGCCGCCCTCCCCGACCCTACAGACGGCGCCTAACGGCGAAACGCAGGCGGGGTCGCGGTAGCAAGCTCACGCGTCCCCGTGGCCCCGCCGTAATGCGTCAGAGGGCAGTCAGGTTTTAGTGGGTATTCCGGCCACCTTTCTTACACCTTCTGCGGCCGGCGAGTCCCACACTCCCTACGCCATTGCACAGCCCGGCGTAGGGGTGCGTAACGCATTTCCTGACTATAAAAAAAAAAAAAAAAAAAAGGTTAGGTTCCACGGACCCCCCATCGACCGGGTTCCCGCCTTGTCGTGGCGGTGGGGCTCAGTAACCGTGGAAATGGGTCACCCACGGTGAAGCTAAGAGGAACCCAAGGCCGGTCCGTGAGGTAGGACCGGCCAAAGAGGGCCGCTCGGGGTGGGCTCACTGGAGCCCACCTTCGAGCGTTTGGAGGGCTGCGGGGACTCGTCTCCCCCGCAGTGAGGGTGAGTCGCGGAGGGAGAGGAGTGCTGGTATTGCGGTGCGCCACTCGCCCTGCCCTCCGCGACTCAGCGGGGTCGCACCGCAGATGCGGCGGCGGTGGGGCTGCGAGGGGAAGGGCAACTTTCCCCTTGCAGCTGCATTTCGCGTAATCCCGGCGCCGACGCTGGGACCGCGGGCCTCTGTCTTTTTCAAGACGGAGGCCGCGAGGAGTGAACCTCTATAAAAAACTCAAGGCGGCGCCGGCGGGCGAGGGCGGGGATTCCCGAACCTGCATTGCACACGGTGCCGTCTCCGAGGAGCGCCCTTTTAAGGGCGCAGAGAGGGGCCCCATCCCGGGGCGGCCAGTGGGCGTCGCGGTGTCACGTGTTAACCATGCTCCCGTGGCGCCCACACCATGGCTATGAGGGAACGCGTGTGGTTTTAGTGGGTAGGCCCACTTCGGTGGGAGAGCCCCACAGACCCCCCTGGTGCCCCGACCAGGGGGCGTGCTTAAGGTCGCATTTCCACACCTAATAAAAAAAAAAAAAAAAAAAAAAGGTTCCACGGACCTGCTGGGTTGTCTCAGTGGGCGGAGAGGTGAACTTCGACGTGGCGCGTCCCCGGGTGGCGGATAGGGGAACGCTCCGGCCTGGTGCGAGCCGGAGTAGGGCGAAAGCCCCGCAGACCAAACACCAAGGGGAGCCTGCGACCTCGGTCGCGGGTGACCCGTTCTGGCGGGCCCACTTGTGGGCTGGCTGGAGTCTGGCCGGCCCTTGATTAAGGGCTGGCCCCAGGGAGGTCGCTGGGGGTGGGCTCTGTGAGTCCGCCCTTTGTAGCGAAACTGCGGGGATTATGGGGTCCCCGCAGTAGTTGTGGTGGTGAGTCGCGGAGGAGGAGGAGTGTTGGTATTTCGGTGCGCCACTCTCCCTATCCTCCGCGACTCAGCGGCGTCGCACCGCGTCTGCGACGGCAGTGGGGCTGCGGGGGGGAGGGGGTTTCTCCGACCCCTCGTGGCCGTATTGCACGCGTAATCCCGGCGGCGACGCTGGGACCGCGGGCCCTTGTCTTTTTCAAGACGGGGGCCGCGAGGAGTGAACCTCTATAAAAAACTCAAGGCGGCACCAGCAGGGGAGGGCGGGGATTCCCGAACCTGCATTGCACTGGTGCCGTCTCCTCAGGAGGAGCCGGAAACGGCTGGCGCTGGCGGGGCCGCGGAGGTGAGCGAAAGCGTTCCCGTAGCCCCTCCGATATGCGCATACGAGGCAATGTCAGGTTTTAGTCGGTTCGAGTCCGACATAATCCGAACTTGTCCCCGCGAGGGAGGATATGCGTGGGCATTTCCTGACGTAAAAAAAAAAAAAAAAAAAAAAAAAAAAAAAAAAAAAAAAAAAAAAGGTTAGGTTAGGTTAGGTTCCCCATCGACCGGGTTCCCGCCTTGTCGTGGCGGTGGGGCTCAGTAACCGTGGAAATGGGTCACCCACGGTGAAGCTAAGAGGAACCCAAGGCCGGTCCGTGAGGTAGGACCGGCCAGAGAGGGCCGCTCGGGGTGGGCTCATTGGAGCCCACCTTCGAGCGCACTGGAGGGCTGCGGGGACTCGTCTCCCCCGCAGTGAGGGTGAGTCGCGGAGGGAGAGGAGTGCTGGTATTACGGTGCGCCACTCGCCCTGCCCTCCGCGACTCAGCGGGGTCGCACCGCAGATGCGGCGGCGGTGGGGCTGCGAGGGGAAGGGCAACTTTCCCCTTGCAGCTGCATTTCGCGTAATCCCGGCGCCGACGCTGGGACCGCGGGCCTCTGACTTTTTCAAGACGGAGGCCGCGAGGAGTGAACCTCTATAAAAAACTCAAGGCGGCGCCGGCGGGGGAGGGCGGGGATTCCCGAACCTGCATTGCACACGGTGCCGTCTCCGAGGAGCGCCCTTTTAAGGGCGCAGAGAGGGGCCCCATCCCGGGGCGGCCAGTGGGCGTCGCGGTGTCACGTGTTAACCATGCTCCCGTGGCGCCCACACCATGGCTATGAGGGAACGCGTGTGGTTTTAGTGGGTAGGCCCACTTCGGTGGGAGAGCCCCACAGACCCCCCTGGTGCCCCGACCAGGGGGCGTGCTTAAGGTCGCATTTCCACACCTAAAAAAAAAAAAAAAAAAAAAAAGGTTAGGTTAGGTTGCTGGACGAGATCGGGAAGCTGCTAGAAAGAGTGATCGCTTCCCGGCTCATCCAGCATCTGGCGAGGGATGGGCCGCAGATCTCTGGGAACCAATTCGGGTTCCGGTCGGGGCGATCGACCCTCGATGCCCTGACCGCCCTGAGGAGGTTCACGGAGGATGCGGCCCAGAGGGGGCAGGGGGCTATGGCGGTGTCGCTCGACATCGCTAATGCCTTCGGCTCCCTCCCATTTGAGGTAATAGAGGAGGCACTCCGATACCACCGAGTGCCTCCCTATCTCCGGAGGGTGGTAGGACACTACCTGCAGGATAGGGTAGTGTCCTACATGGGGAGGACGGCCAGAGAGGAAAGGCGGATGGCCTCCGGTGTTCCCCAGGGGTCCGTACTGGGACCCCTACTGTGGAACATCGGTTTCGATTGGGCCATCCGCGGAAAGGTGCTGCCCCAGATGGCGGTCATCTGCTATGCAGATGACACGCTTGTAGCAGTCCGGGACAGCACCTGGAGGGAGCTGAAGGCGAGGGCTGAGGCCGGAGCCACCCTGCTGGTCCGGAGAATCGAGGCGCTCGGCCTCCGCGTGGCCCTCCAAAAAACTGAGGCCCTCTATTTTAGAGGGCCGAGGTGGAAGGTGCCAGCGGGGGCCAACCTTCGGATCGGCGGGGGCGAGGTCGCGGTGAAGGCCCGGATGAAATATCTGGGCCTCACCCTCGACGGGGGTTGGCGTTTCAGGGACCACTTCCAGACGCTGACCCCCCCTGCTCGTGGGGGCGGCAGCAGCCCTGGCTAGGCTCCTCCCCAACACCAGAGGTCCGGGTGTGCAGGCAAGACGCCTGTACACCATGGTCGTCAAGAGTATGGCCCTGTACGGCGCGCCGATCTGGGCGGACGCCCTAGACGCGCCAAACAGGGCCCTCCTACGCAGGCCGCAACGCATTGTTGCGGCGCGTGCGTGCCGGGCCTACCGCACGGTAGGCCACGCGGCGGCCTGCGTCCTGGCCGGCACTCCTCCGTGGGAGATCGAAGCGAGGGTGCTGGCCGAGGAATACCGGGTGCGGGCCGAGCTCAGAGGCCGGGGTGGCTCTCACACCCCGGAGGAGCACGCCCGCGCTCGGCAGAGGAGGAGGAAAATGACGACCATAGAGCTTTGGGCGACAGGCCTCGCGGACGCCAAATACGGGGTCCGCACAATTGAGGCCATTCGTCCACTGCTCTCGGAATGGTGCGGGAGGGGCCACGGGTCCCTCACCTTCCGACTGACGCAGGTTCTGTCCGGACATGGCTGTTTCGGGCGGTACCTGCGTCGGATCGGAAGGGAGGAGACGGCGTCGTGCCATGGGTGCGGCGAACGGGAGGATACGGCACAGCACACGCTAGAAATGTGTTGTGCCTGGTCTGATGAGCGCCGCACCCTGGTGGCGGCGATCGGCGGGGACCTCTCGCTCCCCGGCGTAATAAGCGCCATGCTAAGAGACGAGAGGTCATGGGATGGCGTAGCCTCCTTCTGCGAAGCTGTCATCTCGCAGAAGGAGGCGATGGAGCGGGAGCGCGAGATAGACTCCCAGGCGCCCCCAACCCGAAGACGAAGACCGGGAAGGAGAGCGCGGCAATACGTGGCCGCCCTCCCCGACCCTACAGACGGCGCCTAACGGCGAAACGCAGGCGGGGTCGCGGTAGCAAGCTGACGCGTCCCCGTGGCCCCGCCGTAATGCGTCAGAGGGCAGTCAGGTTTTAGTGGGTATTCCGGCCACCTTCTTACACCTTCCTTGGCCGGCGAGTCCCACACTCCCTACGCCATTGCACAGCCCGGCGTAGGGGTGCGTAACGCATTTCCTGACTATAAAAAAAAAAAAAAAAAAAAAAAAAAAAAGGTTAGGTTAGGTTAGGTTAGGTTTTTTTTTTTTTTTTTTTTTTTTTTTTTTTTTTTTGTTGGGCGGCTTTATGCCGCCCTCTCGTCCCCTAACATGGGTAGGTCAGGGACCTTTTTTACGGGGTAAATAATTTTTTCAGGGTCTGTTTTATTTCGGGGTATTTACAAGTTAAAATCTAATATATATACAGTTAAAATACAATTTGAAGTCCATATTAATATACACTAGGTTAAAATTACTATTAAAATACTATTTATACACAATCGAATTTAAAATTTTCTTAACAAAATACAATTTATATTACAGATTTAAAATAATAATAAAAGAATAAAATTACAATTAAATACAATAAAAAATTAAAAAAGTTAAAAAATACAATCTAATACTTAAAATATATAAATACCCTTATGTCTATTATCACAGTTTGTTTCTTTGTATAACTTTTAGGGCTAAGGATTTACAGTATTTAATAAAATGTTCTCCACTCTCTTTATCTTTTATCAATATACTTAAGTTCTCTCTACTAATTCTTCTTCCCAATTTGATTTCCATATTTGCTCGCTCTGCCTCATATATTGGGCATTCAACCAGAATGTGCAGCACGGTCTCTTCCCGTGCTGGATCACAGAGGCACGAGGGGCTCTCCTTGCACTTGAACCTGTGCAGGTACTGTGAGAACCCCCCGTGCCCCGTCAAAATTTGAACCAGCACGGGATCAAGGTCCAGCTTCCGAAGTATGGAGGGGGCGCTCGTCACGTTGGGGAAGAAGAGCTTGGTCGTCGAGGCCGTGTCTCCTTCCACGTACCGCCCATTCCACTTGTCAAGCGTCTCCAGACGAATCTGTCGCTTGACAAATGAAATGGGACACCTTTCATAATTTGGCTTGGTCTTTACTCCGATTGCGGCCATCTTGGCCAATTGATCCGCTCTATCGTTCCCTTCCAACCCCGCATGCGCTTTCACCCAAAATAACCTTACTTCCTTCCCTTGTTCTCTAGCTTCTTTCATACATCTTCTTATATTCTCCGCGAGGGTTAGGTTAGGTTAGGTTAGGTTAGGTTTTTTTTTTTTTTTTTTTTTTTTATTGGGCGGCTTTATGCCGCCCTCTCGTTCCCCTAACATGGTGGTCAGGGACCTTTTCGACGGGGGTAATAAGTTTTTCAGGTTATCGTTTTATTTACGGTTTAAAAAAAATCAAACTATTTTATACAATTAAAAAGCGATAAAATACTATACAATACAAATAAAATTTAAAATGCTTATAAATTACAGGTTAAAACTTACACTAGATAAAACCAATAATAACCCAATAAAATTAAACAATTTAAAAACACTACAATTATTACCCTGTTATATTTTTCTATCTATGTCTTATTTCTATATATCACTTTATGGGCTAAGGACCTACAGTAGTTTACAAATTCTTTTCGTACTTCCTTGTCTCTAATAATACTGCTTATATTTTCCTTTATAATTTTCTTTTTTATTTTTATTTCCAGGTCTACTCTTTCTGCTTCAAACACTGGGCACTCTGTCAATATGTGCAGCACAGTTTCGTCCCGCGCTGGGTCACAGATGCATGAGGGGTTCTCCTTGCATTTAAAACGATGCAAGTAGTGTGAGAACCCCCCATGCCCCGTCAAAACTTGAACCAGCACGGGATCAAGGTCCAGCTTCCGAAGTATGGAGGGGGCGCTCGTCACGTTGGGGAAGAAGAGCTTGGTCGTCGAGGCCGTGTCTCCTTCCACGTACCGCCCATTCCACTTGTCAAGCGTCTCCAGACGAATCTGTCGCTTGACAAATGAAATGGGACACCTATCATAATTAGGCTTGGTCTTTATCCCGATTGCGGCCATTTTGGCCAATTGGTCCGCTCTCTCGTTTCCCTCCATCCCCGCATGCGCTTTCACCCAAAACAACCTTACATCCTTCCCTTGTTCTCTAGCTTCTTTCATACATCTCCTTATATTCTCCGCAAGGGGATGAAGGGACATACCGCTCTCGACGGTTTCTAGAGCGGACCTAGAATCGGAATAAATCCCGTACCTCCTTGCATTCGTCTTCACTACATACTTCACGGCCTCATGCAGGGCCAACAGTTCCGCCTGATATACGGTGCAGAAGTTGCCAAGCTTTAATTTCCGGCAGTTTGTCTCCGCGGCGCTATCCCATATGGATAGAGCCGCGCCGACTCTGCCGTCAATTTTGCTGCCGTCAGTGTAAATATTTACATCGGCGGCAGCTCGCTGGGCAACTTCGTCACCGTCCGTCAGACAGTCGAACTGTAGCCCCTCCCGGTGAGCTGGATGCGCAGAATCTACGAATTTTACCGGCCTCTCTAGCTCCCGGTCACCCAACACTTGCTGGGTGTGTCCCTTTTTTATCAAATAAAGAAGGGCTGCTTCTTGGACCCGAAGGTCCAGAGGAAGCAGCCCAGCAAGCATCAGGGCCGAATGCAGAGAGACGGTCCTGTAGCTTTTTGCTACTTTCTGCGCAAAACCACGCTGCACTTGGTTTAGCAACCGTGCAATGCCCTTCCTCTCCACCGCCGGCACCCACACACTAGCCGCGTACAGGATGATGGGCTCCACTACTGCGACGTATATGGTCCTGACCACCTCGGGATTCAGGCCCCACGTGACCTTCGCTGCGGTTGATAGCTGACGATAAAGGCTTTGCGCTTTTCGACAAGTTGTCTCAATATGCGCTTTAAAACTGAGCCTATCGTCAACTATCAACCCCAGGATCTTCATCTGTCTTATTAGCTCAATGGGTCTCCCGCCCATGCTCAGCCGTGGGGAGTCGTACTTCAATTTTCTGGTAATCACCATGGCCGAGGTCTTGTGTGGCGCAAAAGTTAATTTGTTTCGGACTCCCCACTTCCTAACATGCTCGAGAGCCCCATTGGCTATATCCTGAAAGTCCGCGGAGCCGTCCCCCGAGAACATCAGGACCACATCGTCGGCAAAGGCTTGGCAGCGGACACCCATCTCCTCTAATTCCACCAAAAGCGGATTCAGCAGCAGGTTCCAGAGCGTCGGTCCCCCAATGGACCCCTGCACGCACCCTTTGGTTTGTCGGCGGGTCGCCTCGGCTCCCGCATACCTGACGCGAACCGTTCTGTCACTTAAGTAGTGATCGAACAGCCGCCTCAGGTTTGCGGGGCACTGGGCTTCGGCCAGCCTGCACCTCACAGCCGGCCACCAGGCGTTATCGAAGGCGCCCTCTATGTCTAATGATATCAGCACAACGAGCCGCCTCTTATCCACCTCGGCTCGGATGTGCTGAATCATGCCATAGAGGGCGTCCTCGGTCCCGCGCTGAGGCATAAAACCATACTGGTGCCGACTGATCACTGGTGCAGTGTGCCATTGGACCCGCCTCACCAACATTTTTTCTAGTATCTTGCCCATAAGGGGCAAGAGACCTATGGGTCGAAATGCCTTGGGGTGCGTGTAGTCTTCCTTGTTGGGTTTCCTCAGCACTATCACCGCTGCCTCTTTCCATCTTCTGGGGAAGCACGACAGGGCTAAGCAGCCGTTTGCTATGGCCAGGAAAAGCATTGGGTCCAGGGTGATTGTCGCCAAGCAAATGTCCGCCGTAAGACCGTCGGGGCCGGGCGCCTTCTTCGGGTTGAAACTAGACGCGGACCACGTGAGTTCGTGCTCGGTGAAAGGTGGGTCGCATGATTCACCATGCGACCCCAAATTTACAACTTCTGCTAATACTCTCATTTCTGTGTGGTCCGCGTTGTCGTCCTCAACCCGATCTTCCGGGTAGAAGGCCTCCGCCAACGCCCCGGCCGATTCCCCCTCGCTCAGGACTTTACCGTCCCGAACGAGAGGGATCTCCTCCGGCCTTTTTGCGGTGCGTCCAACCACCCTGTAAATCCCGTCCCACATAGTTTCCGAATCCTGACGGGAGCAGAACTCCTTCCAACTCTGGGTCTGAGCCTTTTTCACCTCCGACTGGTACTCCTCTTTTGCGCGGATATAACGCTGCACGACGCAATCCCTTCGAACTGGCGCCGCGCATGAAATCCTTCTCCTCAGTCTCAAGGCTGCTGCCTTGAGACGGGAGAGCTTTTCGGACCACCAGGGCAATCCTGTCCTACCCCTCCTCGGTATCCCAGGCATGGTTTCCCTACAGGCTTCCACCACGGTTTCCATATACCTTTCCACCTCTCTCTCTAACTCCTCCTTATCCGTGATGTTACCAACTCTCTCTGATGTTATTTCTCTTTCCTGCCACCTTGAGGCGAGCTTCTCTCGAAACTCGCCCCAATTGGCCTTCTTGGTATTGTACTCCCGGGTGGAGCGACAAACGTCCATGCCTGTGGAACTTTGGAGTCTTACGTCGAACAGAATTGCCCTGTGATCCGAACTGGACAAATCATCCGCTAAGCGCCAGTTCTCCACCAACCCTAGCATTGCTGTCGTGCAGACAGTTATATCCACGCAACTGGAGTACCTCCTACCACCTCTCCAGGTGTCAAAAGTAGGCTCAGATCCAGTGTTGAGGATGTGTAGCCCCAGCTCGTCCAGCTTTCCCGCCAGCTCCAGTCCTCGCTTGTCCGTGGTTCGGCTTCCCCACCATGTGGACCACGCGTTTACGTCACCGCCAAGTATCACGCTGGCAGTTCCTATTCTCTCCACAGCACAACCAATCAAGTCCAGGTAAGGTTCGATGGGCTTATCGGGCTCCAGGTAGACGGACACCAGGCCTATCCTCCACGCCGCGGACCTCACTATTGCAACGGCTACGTTGCAGGTTGTGAGGTCCGGGTAATGGGTGACATTCATGGCGCCGTCGAATAGTACAATGGCTGACTTAACCGGCGATTCGCGGCTCCCAGCGCATTGTACTACTCTTGTACCTGGATGCTGCCTCATCTCCCCAGTCCTGCCAGTATACGGCTCCTGGACCAAGGCGAAGGAGAGTTTCCTCTCCTTCGCCTCTGTAATTAGCTCTGCTGTGGAAAGCTCGGACCGTTGTAAGTTGGCCTGCACAGCGTGATGACAGCGTGTCCCGGCTCGGAGAGCGCGGGAGGCACCCGGGGCGCCCTTAGCAATAAGCTACAGGAGCTCGTGCGAGTGCCTCCCACCTTCTCCTAACCGGGCAGTCGTCACTGAACGCATTGTGGTCCGTCCTGTCGGCCTTTGCCTTAAGGCAGTTCCGACAGGATGGTGGATCACCAGCCTGCCACGCAGTGCATTCGGACCTGAGGTGCGGACCCCCGCAGTGGCTGCACACGTCTTTTGACTCTGTGCACAGCCTCTTCGGGTGCCCGTAACCCAGGCACCTTGAGCACTGGACAAGCGGGGACTGATCGGCGACCTGGACTCGCTGCAAGTCAATATGGGCTACACCCGCTCCCGTCAATCTCCTCCATAACTGGGGCGAAACTCTCATGACAACGTGGGACGTATGCGGGTTCCTGGCCTTCTTACGATATTTGACCTCCATTCTTAACTCTGTCTGTTTAATGTCTTTGAGGAGGTCCTTATTCTGATTCTTCATTGCCCTTATGATGTCTTCGTCTTTATTATAATTTAGTACATCTTTTAAGATGACTAGCGGGTCTTTGCTCTTAATCTGTTCTACCTGCAAACCGCTGCCCACACTCGTCAACCTTTCCTTCACTAGTTCGATCTCTTTTTCTGTGCTGCAGCCCAACACTATCTTTCTATCTTTGACCTTTCTTATGCTATCTATTCTAAGCCCTGCGTCCTTAGCCCTCATAACCTTCCTAATCCTACTTATTACTTCTTCCCCCGTCTCCGTCTCATCTTTGGATGTGACCGCCACAGAGTGTGTGGCCGCTCCACTCTGAGGCGGCCTTCTCGTCCCCCCGGCTACCACGCTCGCGTAGGTACCCTGCTCAACCCTACTCGTCAGTGCCGACCTCAGGCTTTCCATATCCTTGCTGCTCTTTTCGAGCAGCAAGGAATGCTCTTCTAGCTTTTTCATCAACTCTATTCCGAGGGAGGTGTCGGGCGGGGCGGGGGCGGGGGTTTGGGAGTCCAGGGTCTGTGTCCCTTTATCCCCCATCCCTTCCCCCTCCCCCCCCGGCTTCCTTCCTCTCCCTTCTCTTTCCTTCCTGAGGTCGGCTTCTGACTCCTTGACCAATTGATAAAGTCTTTCTATGGCGGCTGTGACCTCTGACTTAATTTCGGTCTTCAGGTTGCGCGAATTGTTTAAGTAGAGCTTTGCCTTACTCAAACAGCTTCGCGCCTCCTGAATCCGGTCTAGGGTACTTGCTGACTTTTCCCCTTTCGGAGGTCCAGCCGCTTCTGTGGTGGTCTTTGTAGTCTTTCTTTCGGGGGCGGTCACCACACGCTTACGCGCAGCCGGGGCCGGCTTTTTGGGGGGCGTCTGTAGTGTGGAGTCTGTTCCAGACTCCCACTCCCCCACACTTTTTCTGACACTCTGTACCTGCGATTGCTGGTCAACCGCAGGTGAGAGGTCTACTGTTTCTCTTTCTATTTCTACGCTGACGTCTTGACCGCCGGATTTTTTGACGGGGGTCCTGATACCCAGCATGTTGGGGAACACGTCTACAATTTAAAATCTTAAAATCACAAATTAAAAATATTTTTTTTTTTTTTTTTAGTTTAAAAAAGTTTTTTAAAATTTTAAACTATTTTAAAAAGTTATAAAATTTTTTAAAAAGATTAATATACCAATAGTTTACAGTTAAAAAGGTTTTTAAAATACAGTTTAAAGTAAACTGGTCAATTGTAAAATTTAAAATTGTCAGAATTTGTCAAACTTGTAAATTTAAAATGTAAAATGTTATGTCAATTTCTTAAAATTATGTAAACTTATAACTAATTTAAAAAGAAAAAACTTATTTGCTAAAGTTAAAACTTATTTGCTAAATATACTGAGTCAATAGACTCAGTATATGTCAATTTATACAACTAAATTTAAAACAAAATACAAGGGGTCAATAAACCCTGTCAATAATTAAATAATTTTAAAAATAAAATTGTAAATTTTAAAACTAATTATAAAACCTTATGCTAATTAAAATAGGGGGTCAATAAACCCTATCACAGCTTTAGAAATCACTTTAAAAGTTTATCACCAATAATTACTAATTTAAAAGTTTTTAAAAATTTAAAAAAAAAAAAAAAAAATTTATCAGAATATGTACAATTGTATCATTGATGATAACTTTATAAATATGGGTTCAAAAAATTCGGGGAAGGTGTCCTTTTGTTCTTGATTTGATGCTCTAACTGGTTATATAATAAAATTTATACCTTGTCGGTTAGGTTAGGTTAGGTTAGGTTAGGTTAGGTTAGGTTAGGTTAGGTTTTTTTTTTTTTTTTTTTGGGCGGCTTTATGCCGCCCTCTCGTTCCCCTAACATAATGAAGGTCAGGGACCTTGTCTACTGGGTATAAATAATTTTTTCAGTTATTACTTTATTTAACAGTTGGTGTTCATCTTATCTCTACTAATTTAGAATACAATTTAAAAACTTATAATTAACTATATTTATACAATTTTATTTCAATTTAAAAAACTTACAAATTAAACACACAATTAAAATACAATATAAATACACCCTAATAACTAATATCACATTTAAGTTTTATTCCTATTTATGACCCTCTGGGCTAAGGACTTGCTATATCTGATAAATTCTTCTCGACTTTCTTTATTTGCTAACAGTATGCTCATGGTTTCTTTGCTTATCTTGCTCTTTAATTTTATTTCTGCTTCGTATCTATCTTGTTCAAAGACTGGACACTCCGTCAAAATATGCAGCACACTCTCGTCCCGTGCTGGGTCACAGATGCACGAGGGGTTCTCCTTGCACTTGAACCTGTGCAGGTACTGTGAGAACCCCCCGTGCCCCGTCAAAATTTGAACCAGCACGGGATCAAGGTCCAGCTTCCGAAGTGTGGCGGGGGCGCTCGTCACGTTGGGGAAGAAGAGCTTGGTCGTCGAGGCCGTGTCTCCTTCCAAATATCGCCCATTCCATTTGTCAAGCGTGTCCAGACGAATCTGTCGCTTGACAAATGAAATGGGACACATTTCATAATTTGGCTTGGTCTTTACTCCGATTGCGGCCATCTTGGCCAATTGATCCGCTCTCTCGTTCCCTTCCAACCCCGCATGCGCTTTCACCCAAAATAACCTTACTTCCTTCCCTTGTTCTCTAGCTTCTTTCATACATCTTCTTATATTCTCCGCGAGGGGATGGAGGGACATACCGCTTTTCACAGTTTCTAGAGCGGATCTAGAATCGGAGTAAATTCCAAACCTTCTTGCGTCCATCTTCACAACTTGCTTCATGGCCTCATGCAGGGCCAACAGTTCCGCCTGATATACGGTGCAAAAATTGCCCAACTTTAATTTCCGGCAGGAAGTCTCCGCAGCGCTATCCCAAATGGATAACGCTGCGCCGACCCTGCCATCAATTTTGCTACCGTCGGTGTAAATATTTACATCGGCGGCAGCTCGCTGTGCAACTTCGTCACCGTCCGTCAGGCAGTCGAACTGCAGCCCCTCCCGGTGAGCTGGGTGCGCAGAATCCACGTATTTGACCGGCCTCTCTAGCTCCCGGTCACCCAACACCTGCTGGGTATGACCCTTTTTTACCAAATAAAGAAGGGCCGCTTCTTGGACCCGAAGGTCCAGAGGAAGCAACCCAGCAAGCATCAGGGCCGAATGCAGAGAGACGGTCCTGTAGCTTTTTGCTACTTTCTGCGCAAAACCACGCTGCACTTGGTTTAGCAACCGTGCAATGCCCTTCCTCTCCACCGCCGGCACCCACACACTAGCAGCGTACAGGATGATGGGCTCCGCTACCGCAACATATATGGTCCTGATGACCTCGGGGTTCAGACCCCACGTGACTTTTGCCGCGGTTGACAGTTGACGATAGAGGCTTTGCGCTTTTCGGCAAACTGCCTCTACGTGCGCCTTGAAGCTGAGTCTATCGTCAACTGTCAATCCGAGGATTTTAATTTGTCTGACAAGGTCAATGGGTCTCCCGCCCATGCTCAGACGTGGGGAGTCGTACTTTAGCTTCTTGGTAATAACCATGGCCGAGGTCTTGTGTGGCGCAAAGTTTAGCTTATTTCGGACTCCCCACCTCCGAACATGCTCGAGGGCCCCATTGGCCCTGTCTTGAAAGTCCGCAGAGCTGTCTCCCGAGAACATCAGGACCACATCGTCAGCGAACGCCTGGCAGCGGACGCCCATCTCCTCTAATTCCTTCAGGAGGGGATTCAGCAGCAGGTTCCAGAGCGTCGGTCCCCCAATGGATCCCTGCACGCACCCCTTGGTTTGTTGGCGGGTCGCCTCGGCTCCCGCAAACCTGACGCGCACTGTTCTCTCACTAAGATAGTGGTCGAACAGGCGCCTCAGGTTTACGGGGCATCGAGCTTCGGCTAACCTGCACCTCACAGCCGGCCACCAGGCGTTATCGAAGGCGCCCTCTATGTCCAATGATATCAGCACAACGAGCCTCTTCCTCCCGACTTCGGCTCGTATGTGCTGAACCATCTCATAGAGGGCGTCCTCGGTACCGCGTTGAGGCATGAAGCCATACTGGTGCCGGCTGATCATTGGCGCTGTATGCCATTGGACCCGCCTCACCATAATTTTTTCGAGGATCTTGCCCATAATGGGCAAGAGTCCTATTGGCCTAAAAGATTTAGGGTGCGTGTAGTTCTCCTTATTGGGTTTCCTCAGCACTACAACCGCTGCCTCTTTCCACCTCCTGGGGAAGCACGACAAAGCCAGGCAGCGGTTTGCTATGGCCAGGAATAACGCAGGACCCAGGGTGATTGTCGCAAGGCAAATATCCGCGGTGAGGCCGTCGGGGCCGGGCGCCTTTTTCGGGCTGAAGCTGGACGCAGACCACATGAGCTCGTGCATTGTGAAAACTGGGTCGCATGTTTCATCATGCGACCCTACATTTACATTATCCGCTAAATTTCTCAGTGTTTTGTGGTCCGCGTCATCATCCACAGCCCGATCTTCTGGATAAAAGGCAGTTGCTAAGGCCTCGGCCGATTCCCCCTCGCTCAGGACTTTACCGTCCTGGACGAGCGGGATCTCCTCCGGCCTCGTCGCGGTGCGTCCAATCACCCTGTATATCCCGTCCCACATGGTCTCCCTATCCTGACGGTGGCAGAATTCCTTCCAACTTTGGGTCTGAGCCTTCCTTACCTCAGACCGGTACTCCTCTCGGGCGCAGATATACCGCTGCACGACCCAATCCCTACGAACTGGCGCCGCGTTCGAGATCCGCCTCTTCAGTCTCAAAGCTTGCGCTTTGAGACGAGAGAGCTCTTCGGACCACCAGGGCAATCCTGTCCTACTCCTCCTCGGTATCCCAGGCATGGTCTCGTTACAGGCTTCCACCACGGTTTCCATATAGCGATCCACTTCCTTTTCCAACTCTGTTCTACCGGTAATGTTGCCAATTCCTTCAGGTGTTATTCCTCTTTCGTTCCACTTTGAGGCGAGTTTCTCTCGAAACTCGCCCCAATTTGCTTTCTTACTATTGTACTTCCGGGTGGAGCGACAAACGTCCATGCCTGTAGACCTTTGAAGATTTACGTCGAACAGAATTGCCCTGTGGTCCGAATTGGATACATCGTCCGCTAAGCGCCAGTTCACCACCGAACCCAGCATTGCGGTCGTGCAGACAGTGATGTCCACGACACTGGAGTACCGTCTTCCTCCTCTCCAGGTGTCGAAGGTAGGCTCAGACCCAACGTTCAGGATGTGCAGCCCCAGCTCGTCCAGCTTTTCCGCCAGCGCCAGTCCCCTCCCGTCCGTGGCTCGGCTTCCCCACCACAAAGACCACGCGTTGACGTCACCGCCAAGTATCACGCTGGCAGTTCCTATTCTCTCCACAGCGCGACCAATCGAGTCCAGGTAAGGTTCGATGGGCTTATCCGGCTCCAGGTAGACGGACACCAAGCCTATCCTCCACGCCGCAGACCTCACTATTGCAACAGCTATGTTGCAGGTCGTGAGGTCCGGGCAATGGGTGACATTCATGGTGCCGTCGAATAGTACAATGGCTGACTTAACCGGCGATTCGCGGCTCCCAGCACATTGCACTACTCTTGTACCTGGATGCTGCCTCATCTCCCCAGTCCTGCCAGTATACGGCTCCTGGACCAAGGCGAAGGAGAGTTTTCTCTTCTTCGCCTCTGTGATTAGTTCCGCCGTGGAAAGCTCGGACCGTTGTAGATTGGCCTGCACAACGTGATGACAGCGTATCCCGGCTTGGAGAGCGCGGGAGGCCCCCGGGGCGCCCTTAGCAATATGCTACCGACGCTCGCGCGAGTGCCTCCCACCTTCTCCGCACCGGGCAGTCGTCGTTGAATGCATTGTGGTCTTTCCTGTCGGATTTTGCCTTGAGGCAGTTCCGACAGGAAGGCGGTTCACCAGCCTGCCACATGGTGCACTCGGACCTGAGGTGCGGGCCCCCGCAGTGGCTGCACACGTCCTGTGACTCAGTGCATAGCCTCTTCGGGTGCCCGTAGCCCAGGCACCTTGAGCACTGGACAAGCGGGGACTGGTCGGCGACCTGTACTCGCTGCAGATCTATGTGGGCTGCTCCTGCCTCCGTCAGCCTCTTCCAAACTATGGGTGAAACCCTCAGGACCACATGGGACGTATGCGGGTTCCTGGCCTTCTTTCTGTATCTAATCTCCATTCTAAGGTCCTCTCCTTTGACGTTCTTAAATATGTCCTTATTTTGGCTTCTTAATGCCTTCAATACGTCATCATTCTCAATCATGTTCAGCACTCCTTTTAATATTACGAGAGGATCCTTATTCTTTATCTCCTCCACTCGCAAACCGCTGCCCACACTCTTTAGCCTTTCCTTTACCTGGTCCATTTCTCTCTGTGTGCTGCATCCTAACACTATCTTTCTGTCTTTCACCTTCCTTATATTGTCGATCTTTAATCCCTCGTCCTTAGCCCTTATTACCTTTCTTATTTTATTTATTACCTCGTCTCCCGTCTCCTTTTCGTCTTGGGATGTGACCGCCACAGAGTGTGTGGCCGCTCCACTCTGAGGCAGCCTTCTCATCCCCCCGGCTACCACGCTCGCGTAGGTACCCTGCTCAACCCTACTTGTCAGTGCTGACCTCAGGCTTTCTATATCCTTGCTGCTCTTCTCGAGCAGCAAGGAGTGCTCTTCTAACTTCTTCATTAACTCTCTACTAAGGGAGGTGTCGGGCGAGGCGGGAACGGGGGCGGGCGAGTCCAGGATCTGTGTCCCTTTGTCCTCCGCCCTCCCTCCCTCCCCCCCCGGCTTTCTCCCTTTTCCTCCTCTTTCTTTCCTGAGATCAGCTTCTGACTCCTTGGTTAGGTTAGGTTAGGTTAGGTTAGGTTAGGTTAGGTTAGGTTAGGTTAGGTTAGGTTAGGTTAGGTTAGGTTAGGTTAGGTTAGGTTAGGTTAGGTTAGGTTAGGTTAGGTTAGGTTAGGTTAGGTTAGGTTAGGTTAGGTTAGGTTAGGTTAGGTTAGGTTAGGTTAGGTTAGGTTAGGTTAGGTTAGGTTAGGTTAGGTTAGGTTAGGTTAGGTTAGGTTAGGTTAGGTTAGGTTAGGTTAGGTTAGGTTAGGTTAGGTTAGGTTAGGTTAGGTTAGGTTAGGTTAGGTTAGGTTAGGTTAGGTTAGGTTTTTTTTTTTTTTTTTTTTTTTTTTTTTTTGGGCGGCGCTATGCCACCCTCTCGTTCCCCCTGATATACATTCAGGGACCTTATGTGCTAGGGTAATAATTTTTTCAGCATTTTCTTTATTTGGTTATTTAGATAAAATAATAATTCCAGATTCAATACATTTCATAAAAAGATCTAAACTACTAATTTTTACTACTATTTTACAATTTTTTAAAAAAGGAGCAATAAATTTACAATTATATAAAAACTACGTACTAATTTAACAATTTTGTAAAACACAAAAGTAAAAAGATAAAACAATAAATAGGTGCTAATTTAATTAAAATACCCTTATCCTAATATCACATTAATTTATCACATTATACTGTAGTCTTGTTTCTTTTAATTGCTTGCATCGCCACCGACTTACAATATTTTAGGAATAACTCTCTTTTCTTTTTATCTTTCACTATGTATCTAATGTTTTCCTTACTAATTTTGTCTTCTATTCCAATTTCACAGCTAAGCCTCTCCGCCTCATGGACGGGACATTCTGTGAGTAGGTGCAGCACGGATTCCTGTTTCCCGGGTTCGCATACGCACGAAGGGTTCTCTTTGCATCCGAACCTGGTCAGATACTCGGAGAACCCCCCGTGCCCCGTGAATATCTGGACTATGACTGGGTCCATTTCTATCTTGCGCAGGATGGGGTAGGCAGCCACGGCGTCCGGGAAGAAGACTTTGGTCGTTGAGGCGGTGTCCCCCTCCCTGTAGCGCCCGTTCCACTCGTCAAGCGAGTCCAACCGGATCTGTCGCTTGACGAATGAAACAGGGCACTTCTCGTAGTTGGGCTTGGTCTTCATTCCGATTGCTGCCTCCTTGGCAAGTTCGTCGGCTCTTTCGTTTCCCTCCACCCCCACGTGCGCTTTCACCCAATTCAATCTTATATTCTTCCCTTTCTTTCTACTCTCTATTATTCTTCTCCTAGTATCTACTGCGAGTGGGTGGAGGGAATCGACGCTCGTCACTGCCTCAAGGGCCGATCTGGAGTCGGAATGAATCCCAAAGCCCAACCTCGAGTCCGCACAAGCGAACTTCACCGCCTCATGCAGGGCTAACAGTTCCGCCTGGTATACGGTGCAGAATTGACCCAGCTTTAATTTCCGGCAATATGTCTCCGCGGCGCCATTCCATACGGATAGCGCCGCGCCGACTTTGCCGTCTATTTTGCTGCCGTCGGTGTATATGTTTACCTCGACGGCAGCTCGCTGGGCCCCTTCGTCACCGTCCGCCAGGCTGCCGAACTGCAGCCCCTCCAGGTACGCGGGGTGGACTGTCCGAGCATACGGGACCGGCCTCTCCAGTTCCAAGTCCCCCAGCACCCGCTGGGTGTGACCCTTCTTTACCTGGTAAAGAAGGGCCGCCTCTTGGACCCTTAGGTCCAGAGGAAGCAACCCAGCGAGTGCTAGGGCCGCGTTCAGAGACACGGTCCTGTACGCTCTGACAATCTTTTGTGCAAACCCCCGCTGCACCCGGTCCAACAACACTCTAGTCCCCTTCCGTTCTGCCGCCGGCGCCCACGCGCTGGCCGCGTATAGGATGATTGGCTCAACCACTGCCACGTATATGGTTCTGACGATCTCCGGGTTAAGACCCCACGAGACTCTGGCTGCTCTTGACAGCTGACGGTGGACTCCTTGTGCTTTATTGCACACGTTGGCAATGTGTGCCTTAAAGGTGAGTCCATCGTCAACTGTCAGGCCCAGAATTTTTAGTTCCTTGACGAGCTCAATGGGCTTCCCGCCCATGTTCAGACGTGGGGAGTCGTATTTTATTTTCTTCGTAAAGACTATGGCCTTCGTTTTCTGTGGCGCGAATCTTAATTTATTACGCTCTCCCCACCTCTGAACACGTGCGAGTGCCACATTGGCTCTGTCTTGTATGTCTGCAGAGTCGTCCCCGGAGAACATCAGAACCACATCATCGGCAAAAGCCTGGCAGTGGACACCCACGCTATCCAGCTCCACCAGGAGGGGATTCAGCAGCAAGTTCCAGAAAGTAGGCCCCCCGATGGAGCCCTGCACGCAGCCCTTGGTGGCACTTCTAGTGGCCTCCCCTCCCGCGAACCTGAGGCGCACCGATCTTTCACTAAAATAGCTATCGATCAGGCGCCTCAGATTCGCAGGACAACGGGTCTCGGCCAACCTGCACCGGACAGCGGGCCACCACGCGTTGTCGAAGGCTCCCTCTATGTCAAGTGACACGAGCAATGTGATTTTCTTAGCTCTTAAGTTGTTCCTAATATGTGTCAACATGTCATAGAGGGAGTCCTCGGTACCACGCTGCGGCATGAACCCGTATTGGCGCCCGCTGATCAACGGTGCAGTGTGCCACCTTACGCGTCTTATAGCCATTTTTTCAAATATTTTCCCAAATATCGGCAAAAGGCCGATTGGTCTATAAGACTTGGGCTGCGTGTAGGTCTCCTTACCGGGTTTGGGCAGGACAACAATTGCTGCCTCTTTCCACCTTCTGGGGAAGCTAGAGAGGCCTAGGCACTTATTGGCTAGAGCCAGGAACATTTCCGGTTTCAGGGTGATCGCCGCCAAACATACATCGGCAGTGAGGCCATCGCTACCAGGAGCCTTCTTTGGGTTGAAACTAGACGCGGACCACATCAGCTCCTCCATCGTAAAGGGTGGGTCACATGACTCATCATATGACCCCTCATTCACCGTCTCTGCTCTCTTTCTTGTTTCTCCGTGGTCCGCGTCATCCTCCCCCGGATCGTCCTCCGGGAAGAAGGTTTCTGCGAGGCTCCTGGCTGACTCTGCCCCTTCCAAAACTCTTCCGTCCTTCACCAGCTGTACATCCTCCTTCCTTACCTCTGTGCGACGAATCACTCTATATATTCCGTCCCACATACTTTCGCGGTCTTGCCTTTCGCAAAATCTCTTCCAGCTCTGGGTCTGAGCCTTCTTCATCGCTAGCCTGTAGTGTTCTCTCGCGTCGATGTATTGCTGCACGACCCAGTCTCTGCGAACTGGCGCCGCGCAGGATACCCGCCTCCGTTTCCTTAGGACTTCAGTCTTAAGTCTGGAGAGCTCTTCGGACCACCAAGGCAATCCTGCACTCTTCTTCTTGCCTATCTTGGGCAGCACTTCCTCGCACGCCTCTACCACGGTTTCCACATATACACCAACCTCCTCTTCCAAACTCTCTTTCGTGCATATTCTTTCATACCCTCTCGCTGTCATTCCCTTTCTCTCCCACAACTGGGCGAGCTTCTTACGAAACTCGCCCCAGTCTGCATTCTTGGTGGTGTACTTCCGGGTAGAGGAGACAATATTGGTGCCCTTAGGCTTGCCCAAGTTTAGGTCGAACAAGATTGCCTTGTGGTCCGAACTGGATACATCCTCCGCTAAGCGCCAGTTTTCGACTTTTCCGAGCAGTTGGGCCGTGCAGGCTGTAACATCCACGCGGCTCGAGAACCTACTCCCGCCCCTGATGACTTCGAATGTAGGCTCAGACCCCTCATTCAGTACATGTAGCCCGAGCTCGTCGAGCTTTTCCGCTGCCACAATCCCCCGCTTGTTATCCTTCCGGCTGCCCCACCAGGTATTCCACGCATTCAGGTCACCACCCAATACCACGCCTACAGTACCTAATCCCTCCACAGCGGATCCCATCATGTCCAGGAGGGGCTCGATGGGCTGATCTGGCTCCAGGTAGACAGACACCACGCCCACCTCCCACGCCGCGGTACCCAACTTTGCAACAGCAATGTTGCAAGTGGTTAGGTCCGGGCGATGGGTGATGGTAATGGTGTCGTCGAACAACACAATGGCCGCCTTTACCACCGGATCGGTGGACTGGCTTCTGGCACATTGCACTGTCCTTGTCCCCGGATGCTGCCTCATCTCACCGCGACTCCCAATATAGGGCTCCTGGATTAAGGCAAACGATAGCTTTCGCTTCGTCGCCTCCATAATGAGCTCCGCCGTGGCGAGCTCGGACCGTTGCAGGTTTGCCTGCACGACGCGGTACTGGGGCCGCCCGGTAGAAGGGAAACTAGGTACGCCTGGGGTGCCCTTAGCAATATGCTACTGACGACCTCGCCAGGGATTCCCACTTCCTTGGTTAGGTTAGGTTAGGTTAGGTTAGGTTAGGTTAGGTTAGGTTAGGTTAGGTTAGGTTAGGTTAGGTTAGGTTAGGTTAGGTTAGGTTAGGTTAGGTTAGGTTAGGTTAGGTTAGGTTAGGTTAGGTTAGGTTAGGTTAGGTTAGGTTAGGTTAGGTTAGGTTAGGTTAGGTTAGGTTAGGTTAGGTTAGGTTAGGTTAGGTTAGGTTAGGTTAGGTTAGGTTAGGTTAGGTTAGGTTAGGTTAGGTTAGGTTAGGTTAGGTTAGGTTAGGTTAGGTTAGGTTAGGTTAGGTTAGGTTAGGTTAGGTTAGGTTAGGTTAGGTTTTTTTTTTTTTTTTTTTTTTTTGGGCGGCTCTGTGCCGCCCTCTCGTTCCCCTGACATGTTTTAGGTCAGGGACCTTTTTTACCGGGTAAATAAGTTTTTCAGTTATTTTTTTATTTGCGATGTTTACAACTTAAGATAACGGTTTAATTTTACAATTTTAAATAATGTCTATTTAGGGTGCTATAAGGTTATATCTAGAATAAATTTACAGTTAATAGAAGAAATTACAATTTAAGTAGAATAGAATTAGTCTAAAATAATAAAATTACAAGTTAAAAAACAATTAGATTATAGTTTAGATACAATAAAATTTCAATTTAAAATAATACAATTTACAATTTAAAATATTACATGATTAAAATTTACAATACTACAATAAAATACAATTAAAGTTACAGTTTAAAATTTACCCTTATATTAATATCACATCATTATACTTTATTTCTTTTTATTACTTTCTGGGCCAAGGACCTGCAATATTGTACGGTTTCCTCTCTAGTCTCTTTACTGTATAAAAGTTTGCTCAGATTTTCTTTGGTCATTTTGCTTTTTGTCCTAATTTCGAATTCCGCTCTCTGTGTTTCAAACACAGGACATTCAGTTAAAATGTGCAGCACGCTCTCCTCCCGTGCTGGGTCACAGATGCATGAGGGGTTCTCCTTACATTTAAAACGATGTAAGTATTGCGAGAACCCCCCATGCCCCGTCAATACTTGCACCAGCACGGGATCAAGGTCTAGCTTGCGAAGTATGGAGGGGGCGCTCGTCACGTTGGGGAAGAATAGCTTGGTCGTCGAGGCCGTGTCTCCTTCCACGTACCGCCCATTCCATTTGTCTAGCGTCTCCAGACGAATCTGTCGCTTGACAAATGAAATGGGACACCTTTCATAGTCTGGTCTGGTTTTTATTCCGATTGCGGCCATTTTGGCCAATTGATCCGCCCTCTCGTTTCCCTCCATCCCCGCATGCGCTTTCACCCAAAACAACCTTACATCCTTCCCTTGTTCTCTAGCTTCTTTCATACCTCTCCTAATATTCTCCGCGAGGGGATGGAGGGACATTCCGCTCTCGACGGTTTCCAGGGCGGATCTGGAATCGGAATAAATCCCAAACCGCCTTGCATTCGTCTTTGTTACATACTTCACGGCCTCATGCAGGGCCAACAGTTCCGCCTGGTATACGGTGCAAAAATTGCCCAACTTTAATTTCCGGCAATTTGTCTCCGCTGCGCTATCCCAAATGGATAACGCTGCGCCGACTTTGCCGTCTATTTTACTGCCGTCGGTGTAAATATTTACATCGGCGGCAGCTCGCTGGGCAACTTCGTCACCGTCCGTCAAGCAGTCGAACTGCAGCCCCTCCCGGTGAGCTGGGTGCGCAGAATCTACAAATTTTACCTGTCTCTCTAGCAGGTTAGGTTAGGTTAGGTTAGGTTAGGTTAGGTTAGGTTAGGTTAGGTTAGGTTCCACGGACCTGCTGGGTAGTCTCAGTGGGCGGAGAGGTGAACTCCGACGTGGCGCGTCCCCGGGTGGCGGATAGGGGAACGCTCCGGCCTGGTGCGAGCCGGAGTAGGGCGAAAGCCCCGCGGACCAAACACCAAGGGGAGCCTGCGACCTCGGTCGCGGGCGACCCGATCCGGCGGGCCCACTTGTGGGCTGCTGGAGTCTGGCCGGCCCTTGATTAAGGGCTGGCCCCAGGGAGGTCGCTGGGGGTGGGCTCTTTGAGTCCGCCCTTTGTAGCGAAACTGCGGGGATTATGGGGTCCCCGCAGTAGTTGTGGTGGTGAGTCGCGGAGGAGGAGGAGTGTTGGTATTTCGGTGCGCCACTCTCCCTATCCTCCGCGACTCAGCGGCGTCGCACCGCGTCTGCGACGGCAGTGGGGCTGCGGGGGAGAGGGGTTTCTCCGACCCCTCGCGGCCGTATTGCACGCGTAATCCCGGCGGCGACGCTGGGACCGTGGGCCCTTGTCTTTTTCAAGACGGGGGCCGCGAGGAGTGAACCTCTATAAAAAACTCAAGGCGGCACCAGCAGGGGAGGGCGGGGATTCCCGAACCTGCATTGCACTGGTGCCGTCTCCTCAGGTGGAGCCGGAAACGGCTGGCGCTGGCGGGGCCGCGGAGGTTGTGCGAAAGCGTTCCCGTAGCCCCTCCGATATGCGCATACGAGGCAATGTCAGGTTTTAGTCGGTTCGAGTCCGACATAATCCGAACTTGTCCCCGCGAGGGAGGATATGCGTGGGCATTTCCTGACTATAAAAAAAAAAAAAAAAAAAAAAAAAAAAAAAGGTTAGGTTAGGTTAGGTTAGGTTAGGTTAGGTTAGGTTAGGTTAGGTTAGGTTAGGTTAGGTTAGGTTAGGTTCCACGCCACGGACCTGCTGGGTTGTCTCAGTGGGCGGAGAGGTGAACTTCGACGTGGCGCGTCCCCGGGTGGCGGATAGGGGAACGCTCCGGCCTGGTGCGAGCCGGAGTAGGGCGAAAGCCCCGCGGACCAAACACCAAGGGGAGCCTGCGAACTCGGTCGCGGGCGACCCGTTCTGGCGGGCCCACTTGTGGGCTGGCTGGAGTCTGGCCGGCCCTTGATCAAGGGCTGGCCCCAGGGAGGTCGCTGGGGGTGGGCTCTTTGAGTCCGCCCTTTGTAGCGAAACTGCGGGGATTATGGGGTCCCCGCAGTAGTTGTGGTGGTGAGTCGCGGAGGAGGAGGAGTGTTGGTATTTCGGTGCGCCACTCTCCCTATCCTCCGCGACTCAGCGGCGTCGCACCGCGTCTGCGACGGCAGTGGGGCTGCGGGGGAGAGGGGTTTCTCCGACCCCTCGCGGCCGTATTACACGCGTAATCCCGGTGGCGACGCTGGGACCGCGGGCCCTTGTCTTTTTCAAGACGGGGCCGCGAGGAGTGAACCTCTATAAAAAACTCAAGGCGGCACCAGCAGGGGAGGGCGGGGATTTCCGAACCTGCATTGCACTGGTGCCGTCTCCTCAGGTGGAGCCGGAAACGGCTGGCGCTGGCGGGGCCGCGGAGGTAAGCGAGAGCGTTCCCGTAGCCCCTCCGACATGCGCATACGAGGCGTTGTCAGGTTTTAGTCGGTTCGAGTCCGACATAATCCGAACTTGTCCCCGCGAGGGAGGATATGCGTGGGCATTTCCTGACGTAAAAAAAAAAAAAAAAAAAAAAAAAAAAAGGTTAGGTTCCACGGACCTCCCCATCGACCGGGTTCCCGCCTTGTCGTGGCGGTGGGGCTCAGTAACCGTGGGAATGGGTCACCCACGGTGAAGCTAAGAGGAACCCAAGGCCGGTCCGTGAGGTAGGACCGGCCAGAGAGGGCCGCTCGGGGTGGGCTCGTTGGAGCCCACCTTCGAGCGCGTTGGAGGACTGCGGGGACTCGTCTCCCCCGCAGTGAGGGTGAGTCGCGGAGGGAGAGGAGTGCTGGTATTACGGTGCGCCACTCGCCCTGCCCTCCGCGACTCAGCGGGGTCGCACCGCAGATGCGGCGGCGGTGGGGCTGCGAGGGGAAGGGCAACTTTCCCCTTGCAGCTGCATTTCGCGTAATCCCGGCGCCGACGCTGGGACCGCGGGCCACTGTCTTTTTCAAGACGGAGGCCGCGAGGAGTGAACCTCTATAAAAAACTCAAGGCGGCGCCGGCGGGGGAGGGCGGGGATTCCCGAACCTGCATTGCACACGGTGCCGTCTCCGAGGAGCGCCCTTTTAAGGGCGCAGAGAGGGGCCCCATCCCGGGGCGGCCAGTGGGCGTCGCGGTGTCACGTGTTAACCATGCTCCCGTGGCGCCCACACCATGGCTATGAGGGAACGCGTGTGGTTTTAGTGGGTAGGCCCACTTCGGTGGGAGAGCCCCACAGACCCCCCTGGTGCCCCGACCAGAGGGCGTGCTTAAGGTCGCATTTCCACACCTAAAAAAAAAAAAAAAAGGTTCCACGGACCTGCTGGGTTGTCTCAGTGGGCGGAGAGGTGAACTCCGACGTGGCGCGTCCCCGGGTGGCGGATAGGGGAACGCTCCGGCCTGGTGCGAGCCGGAGTAGGGCGAAAGCCCCGCGGACCAAACACCAAGGGGAGCCTGCGACCTCGGTCGCGGGTGACCCCTTCTGGCGGGCCCACTTGTGGGCTGGCTGGAGTCTGGCCGGCCCTTGATTAAGGGCTGGCCCCAGGGAGGTCGCTGGGGGTGGGCTCTGTGAGTCCGCCCTTTGTAGCGAAACTGCGGGGATTATGGGGTCCCCGCAGTAGTTGTGGTGGTGAGTCGCGGAGGAGGAGGAGTGTTGGTATTTCGGTGCGCCACTCTCCCTATCCTCCGCGACTCAGCGGCGTCGCACCGCGTCTGCGACTGCAGTGGGGCTGCGGGGGGAGGGGGTTTCTCCGACCCCTCGCGGCCGTATTGCACGCGTAACCCCGGCGGCGACGCTGGGACCGCGGGCCCTTGTCTTTTTCAAGACGGGGGCCGCGAGGAGTGAACCTCTATAAAAAACTCAAGGCGGCACCAGCAGGGGAGGGCGGGGATTCCCGAACCTGCATTGCACTGGCGCCGTCTCCTCAGGTGGAGCCGGAAACGGCTGGCGCTGGCGGGGCCGCGGAGGTAAGCGAGAGCGTTCCCGTAGCCCCTCCGATATGCGCATACGAGGCGTTGTCAGGTTTTAGTCGGTTCGAGTCCGACATAATCCGAACTTGTCCCCGCGAGGGAGGATATGCGTGGGCATTTCCTGACGTAAAAAAAAAAAAAAAAAAAAAAAAAAGGTTAGGTTAGGTTAGGTTAGGTTAGGTTAGGTTAGGTTAGGTTAGGTTAGGTTAGGTTTTTTTTTTTTTTTTTTTTTTTTTTTTTTTTTTTTTTTTTTTTATTGGGCGGCTCTATGCCGCCCTCTCGTTCCCCCCTGATATTTATTTTTCAGGGACCTTTTTTGGGTAAATAATTTTTTCAGCATATTCTTTATTGTTATTTACAGTTAAAATTCCGATTAAAATTTCTTATTTACAATTAAAAATCCGATTAAAATACTTACAATTTAAACACTATATGCTATGTTACATACTAATATAAATATAAAAACACTAAATTACAATCACAGATTGTTTGTCTTATTTCTTTTAATTACGGTCTTTGCCACCAAGTCACAGTATCTTATAAATGTCGGTCTTGCTTTTTTATTTTGCATTATGTTTTTGATGTTTCCAGGATCGATCTTCTCCTCCATCTCTGTCTCACATTGTGCCCTCGCCGCTTCATGGACGGGGCAATCAGTCAGTAGGTGCAGCACAGATTCCTGCTTGTCGGGATCGCAAGTGCATGAAGGGCTCCCCTTGCACCTGAACCTGTTCAGGTATTCGGAGAACCCTCCATGCCCCGTCAAGATTTGCACTAACGTGTGCTCAAGTTCCATTTTCCTCAGGATGGGGTAGGCGCTCAGTGCATCCGGGAAGAAGACCTTTGTAGTGGAGGCGGTGTCCCCTTCTCTGTAGCGCCTGTTCCATTCGCCAAGCGAGTCCAACCGGATCTGCCGCTTGACGAATGAAACAGGGCATTTCTCGTAGTTGGGCTTTGTCTTCATCCCGACAGCCGCTTGCTTCGCCAGCTCGTCGGCTCTTTCGTTTCCCTCCACCCCCACGTGTGCCTTCACCCAAAACAGATTCACTTTCTTTCCATCATTCTTGCATTCTTCCAGTTTCATTCTAATATCCACAGCGAGTGGGTGGAGAGAATCGACGCGCGTAATTGTTTCGAGGGCCGATCTGCTGTCGGAATAAATCCCAAAGCCCAACCTCGAGTCAGTACTCGCGTACCTTACCGCCTCATGCAGGGCCAACAGTTCCGCCTGGTATACGGTGCAGAAGTGTCCCAGCTTTAATTTCCGGCAATAAATCTCCGCGGCGCCATACCTTACGGATAACGCCGCGCCGACCTTGCCGTCAATTTTGCTGCCGTCGGTGTAAATGTTTACGCCGACGGCTGCTCGCTGGGCCACTTCGTCACCGTCCGCCAGGCAGTCGAACTGCAGCCCCTCCAGGTGCGCGGGGTGGATTGCACGAGCGTACGGGACCGGCCTCTCCAGCTCTAAATCTCCCAGCACCCGCTGGGTGTGGCCCCTCTTTACTTCGTAAAGAAGGGCCGCCTCTTGGACCCTGAGGTCCAGAGGAAGCAACCCAGCGAG
Organism: Papilio elwesi; assembly: GCA_029849275.1. NCBI lineage: Eukaryota > Metazoa > Arthropoda > Insecta > Lepidoptera > Papilionidae > Papilio > Papilio elwesi. Next base: position 11,915,642 of record CM056697.1, read on the forward strand.
TGCTAGGGCCGCATTCAGAGACACGGTCCTATACGCTCGTACAATCTTTTGTGCGAATCCTCGCTGCACCCGGTCCAGTATCTTCTTGGTCCCCTTCCGTTCTGCCGCTGACGCCCACGCGCTGGCCGCATAAAGGATGATGGGCTCAACCACTGCCACGTATATGGTTCTGACGATCTCCGGATTTAAGCCCCACGAGATCTTGGCTGCTCTCGACAGTTGACGATAGACGCACTGCGCTTTGCTGCTCACATTGGCTATGTGCGCGTTGAAGGTGAGTCTATCGTCAACCGTCAAGCCCAGAATTTTTATTTCTTTTACCATCTCAATGGGCTTCCCGCCCATGTTCAGACGTGGGGAGTCGTATTTGGTCCTCTTGGTGAGGACCATCGCCTTGGTCTTATGAGGCGCAAACCTAAGTTTATTCCGGACTCCCCACCTCTGAACACGTGCGAGAGCCTCATTGGCCCTGTCCTGAATGTCCGCGGAGCTGTCCCCGGAGAACATCAGAACCACATCGTCGGCAAAAGCCTGGCAGTGGACACCCACGCTATCCAGCTCCACCAGAAGGGGATTCAGCAGCAAATTCCAGAATGTAGGGCCCCCTATGGAGCCCTGCACGCAGCCCTTGGTGGCACTTTTGCTGAACTCCGCCCCCGCAAACCTGACGCGCACTGATCGTTCGCTAAAATAGCTATCGACCAGGCGCCTCAAGTTGGCGGGGCATCGGGTTTCAGCCAGCCTGCACCGGACCGCGGGCCACCATGCGTTGTCGAAGGCTCCCTCTATGTCAAGTGATATAATTGTCACAATTTGTTTGGCTTTTATGCCGTCTTTTATATGCTTCATCATGTCATAGAGGGAGTCTTCGGTGCCGCGCTGCGGCATAAACCCGTATTGGCGCCCGCTGATCGTCGGTGCAGTGTGCCACCTTATTCTCCTCATCATCATTTTTTCCAGTACTTTGCCAAGTACTGGAAGAAGGCCGATTGGTCTGTACGACTTGGGCTGCGTGTAGTTTTCTTTGCCAGGCTTTGGCAGAACGACTATTGCTGGTTAGGTTAGGTTAGGTTAGGTTAGGTTAGGTTAGGTTAGGTTAGGTTAGGTTAGGTTAGGTTAGGTTAGGTTAGGTTAGGTTAGGTTAGGTTAGGTTAGGTTAGGTTAGGTTAGGTTAGGTTAGGTTAGGTTAGGTTAGGTTAGGTTAGGTTAGGTTAGGTTAGGTTAGGTTAGGTTAGGTTAGGTTAGGTTAGGTTAGGTTAGGTTAGGTTAGGTTAGGTTAGGTTAGGTTAGGTTAGGTTAGGTTAGGTTAGGTTAGGTTAGGTTAGGTTAGGTTAGGTTAGGTTAGGTTAGGTTAGGTTAGGTTAGGTTTTTTTTTTTTTTTTTTTTTTTTTTTTTTTGTTGGGCGGCGCTATGCCGCCCTCTCGTTCCCCTAGCGCATTGTAGCCAGAGACTTTGTTTCTCTTTATTTATTAAAATCAGTCAGATACAATTTTCTTATTTCTACTTAAATTTAATACAATATAAAATTTTACAACTAATTATTCTAAACAGTTTCAGTCTTAAAGAGAATACTAAAGTTAAATTAAATCTAATAAAGTCAAAAATCAGGTACATGTGTTATGTTTGTCCGTGTTCGGCTTCTAATCTTTATTTTTATTTATTAATTTTTGGGCTATTTCCTTACACATATTTATAAATTTAATTCGTGTTGCCTTATTCATTAGCAGTTGATGGATATTTTCTTGTTTTACGTCTACTTTAATGTCAATTTCGAGCTCTTCTCTTATTTTTCCGAACACAGGACACTCTATGATGGCGTGCAACACGGACTCCTCCCGTGCTGGATCACAGGTGCATGAGGGGCTCTCCCTACACTTAAATCTGTGCAGGTATTGAGCGAACCCCCCATGCCCCGTAAAGACCTGAACCAGCACGGGATCCAACTCTATGCCGCGAAGTACCGGGTAGGCGCTAACCGCATCTGGGAAGAAGACCCTCGTTGTCCAGGCCGTTTCTCCGTCCCTATATCGCCCGTTCCATTCGTCAAGCGATTCCAACCGAAGTTGTCGCTTGACGAATGAAACGGGGCACCTATCATAGTGAGGCTTGGTTTTTACCCCGACTGCAGCTTGCTTCGCAAGTTCGTCCGCCCTTTCATTACCCTCCACCCCCACATGTGCCTTTACCCAAAACCAAAAAATACTCTTCCCTTTCTCCTCTATCTCTTTCTTCATCTTCCTAATTTCCATTACCAGGGGGTGGAGGGAGTCAATATTTTGTAGTGTTTCTAGGGCGGATCTCGAGTCGGAGTAAACCCCAAACCTCTCCGCGGAACTCCTAGCTATATATTTCACGGCCTCATATAGGGCGTACAGTTCCGCCTGATATACGGTGCAGAAGTCGCCCAGCTTTAATCTCCGGCAATATGTCTCCGCGGCGCTATCCCATACAGATAGCGCCGCGCCGACTTTGCCGTCAATTTTGCTGCCGTCAGTGTAAATCCTTACATCGACGGCAGCTCGCTGGGTGACTTCGTCGCCGTCCATCAGGCAGCCGAACTGCAGCCCTTCCAGGTGGGCGGGGTGCTGGGACTCCTCATACTTGGACGGCCTCTCCAAATCTCGATCCCCCAACACCCGCCGGGAGTAGCCCCTCTTTATTTCAAAAAGAAGGGCCGCCTCTCTGACCCGGAGGTCAAGAGGCAGCAACCCGGCGAGTGTTAGGGCAGCGTTTAGAGAGACCGTCCGATAGGCCCTTACTATCTTCTGAGCGAAACCCCGCTGCACCCGGTCTAACAACTTGCAAGTGGTCTTCTTCCGCGCGGCCGGCGCCCACGCACTGGCCCCGTAGAGTATGATGGGTTCCACCACCGAAACGTACATGGTTCTGATGATCTCGGGATTCAGGCCCCATGAGATCTTCGCTGCGGTTGACAGTTGACGATAGAGGCTTATGGCTTTCTTACAAATGTTGTCGATGTGCTCATTGAACGTGAGCTTGTCGTCAACTGTCAACCCCAGGATCCTCATGCTCTTCACGTACTCAATATGCCTCCCCCCCATGCTCAGGCGTGGGGAGTCGTACTTTAACTTCCTCGTAAAAAGCACCGCCTTTGTCTTGGCCGGTGCGAAGTTCAACTTATTCCGAACTCCCCACGCCTGAACACGATTGAGAGCCACATTTGCACGACCTTGTATTTCTGAGCCCTCTTCTCCCGAGAACATCAGAACCACGTCGTCGGCGAAAGCCTGTGATCGGACACCCATCTCCTCGAGTTCCCCCAGGAGCGGATTCAGCAGCAGGTTCCAGAGCGTAGGACCCCCAATAGAGCCCTGCACGCACCCCTTGGTGGGTCTGCGGGTCCACTCGGACCCCGCATACCTGAGGCGTACTGTTCTTTCACTAAGATAGTGATCGAGCAGACGCCTCAGATTTACGGGGCACCGAGTCTCGGCTAATCTGCACCTCACAGCCGGCCACCAAGCGTTATCGAAGGCTCCCTCTATGTCTAGCGATACCAGCACAACGAGCTTCCGTCTTTCGACCTCGGCCCGTATGTGCTGGATCATGACATAGAGGGAGTCCTCGGTGCTACGCTGAGGCATAAAGCCGTATTGGTGCCGGCTGATCATTGGCGCAGTGTGCCAGCGGACCCGCTTCACCACCATTTTCTCGAGCACTTTGCCCAAGACCGGTAGTAACCCAATTGGGCGAAGTGACTTAGGGTGCGTGTAGTCTTCTCTATTGGGTTTCCTAAGCGCCACAACCGCTGCCTCTTTCCACCTCCTGGGGAAACACGCAAGGGCCAGGCAGCGATTTGCCAGGGCGAGGAATAGCTCCGGATCGAGGGTGATGGCCGCTTTGCAGATATCTGCAGTGAGGCCGTCCGGGCCAGGGGCCTTTTTGGGGTTGAAACTCGACGCGGCCCACATGAGCTCGTCCAGTGTGAAAGGGGGGTCGCATGTGTTATCATGCGACCCCTCATTTACTTCTTCGGCTAACTTTCTCATTTCTTTGTGGGCCACGTCGTCTTCCCCGGGATCGTCTTCGGCGAAGAAGGTCTCCGCTAGGACCCTGGCCGATTCTCCCCCGTTCAGCGCCACTCCATTCCGAACAAGGGGGAGCTCTTCTGACCTCACTGTTGTGCGGCCTATCACCCTGTAGATTCCATCCCACATGGTCTCTCGGGTCTGTCTTCCGCAAAACTCTTTCCAACTTTTGGTCTGAGCCCTCTTCACCTCCGCCAGGTACTCAGATTTGGCGTCGACATACTGCCGCACCACCCATCCTCTCCGGACCGGCGCCGCGCACGCAATCCGCCTCTTCTTCCTCAAAACATCAGCTTTGAGGAGAGAGAGCGCTTCGGACCACCAAGGCAATCCTGCTCGCCTCCTCTTAGAAATTCTGGGCATGGTATCCCTACAGACCTCTACCACGGTTTCCACGTACTTATCCACTTCCTTCTCCAGTTGTTCCTTGGTTTGGATCCCTCCTATTGCGGCTGATGTTATGCCTTTACCCCTCCATTTTGAGGCGAGTTTCTCACGAAACTCGCCCCAATTTGCCTTCCTTGTGTTGTACTCCCGGGTAGAGCTGACGATTTCCACGCCCAAAGATTTCTGTAGGTTCATTTCGAACAGGATTGCCCTGTGGTCCGAACTAGATATATTGTCCGCTAAGCGCCAGTCCACCACCTTCCCAAGAAGACTGGTGGTGCAGACAGTAATGTCCACGCAGCTGGTGTATCTTTTCCCACCTCGTATGGTGTCGAAAGTGGGCTCAGACCCCTGGTTCAATACATGTAGACCGAGCTGGTCGAGCTTCTCGGCCACTTCCAGTCCCCGCTTATCCGTCCGGTGGCTGCCCCACCAGACGTTCCACGCGTTCAGGTCTCCGCCTAGTATCACGCCTGCGGTACCCAACCTCTCCACGACAGTGCCAATCTTGTCCAGGTGGGGTTCGATGGGCCCATTCGGCTCGAGGTAGACTGACACCAGGCCTATCTCCCTCGTCCCGGCTCTCACCTTCGCAACTGCGATGTTACAAGTTGTGAGATCCGGGCAGTGGGAGACAGGCATGGCGTCGTCGAAGAGTACAATGGCCGCCTTGACCACCTCACCGGCGGCCCTGGCGGCACATTGTACCGTTCTCGTCCCCCGATACCGTCCCATCTCACCCCGATTGCCCACGTAGGGTTCCTGGACCAGGGCGAACGAAAGATTTCTCTTCGCCGCCTCTGTGATTAACTCTGCCGTGGAGAGCTCGGACCTTTGCAGGTTAGCCTGCACGGCGTGATACAGACGTCTGTCGGTATCAGAGGCATGGGAGGCGCCCGGGACGCCCTTAGCAGTAGGCTACTGACGACCGGGCTAGTGCCTCCCATCTCGCCCTCACCGGACAGTCGACACTGAACGCGTTGTGATCCCGCCTGTCGGATTTTGCCTTTTGGCAGTTCCGGCAGGCGGGTGCCTCTCCGGCCAGCCACTTTGTGCACTTCGTCCTGAGGTGCGGGCCCCCGCAGTGGCTGCATACCTCCTCCTCTTCTGTACACAGCCGCTTCGTGTGCCCGTACCCCAGGCAGGTTAGGTTAGGTTAGGTTAGGTTAGGTTAGGTTAGGTTAGGTTAGGTTAGGTTAGGTTAGGTTAGGTTAGGTTAGGTTAGGTTAGGTTAGGTTAGGTTAGGTTAGGTTAGGTTAGGTTAGGTTAGGTTAGGTTAGGTTAGGTTAGGTTAGGTTAGGTTAGGTTAGGTTAGGTTAGGTTAGGTTAGGTTAGGTTAGGTTTTTTTTTTTTTTTTTTTATTTATTTTTTGCCGTCTCCATCTTTCTTGCGTGGCAAGAATTTGAGGTGAGTAAAATTTTTCCTCTATTTTATTTTAGCCGCGAGCCAGTGATTCTTCGGCATCCCTCTAAGCTTTCCAATTTTTTATTTTATTTTGCACATCTTATCTTTACTTTAAATACATTCTAAGTTATTGAGTTCTTGTATATTTTATATTCTCAGTTGTTTCACAATTCTTGCCGACGGCGTTGTTAAGTTGTTCTTTTATAGTCATTTAGTTTTATTTCGCTTTATTGACATTTTTGTAATTTTTAGGCAGAACCGCTCCAGATGCGGCCTGGAGTGTTTACTTGCCATTATTTCGGCGGTCGTTGTTTCATTTAAATTGGTGCCAGTACTTACTTCCAGGTCGCTTCTGTCGCGGTCGTGCCTCGGGCATTCTAACAAGAGATGTTGGATTGTCTCAGGAACCTCCGGATCACATACACATGCTGCAGTCTCTTTTAACTTAAATTTGTGCAGATACGCTGCGAAGCCGCCATGGCCGGTCAAAATTTGCGCCCAAATATTAGTCTTGTCAAGGCACCTCAGAATTTTGTAGGCGCGCGATACATCGGGGAAGAACATGCGGGTGACCGCCGCCGTAGCTCCGCCGGCGTACCTCTCGTTCCAGCGCTGGACCGCACCCTCCCTTATACGTCTCTTGACGTAAGAGAGTGGGCATCTGTCATAGGCCGGGGCAACCCTGGATTGAGCCGCCGCCAGTCTTGCCAACTCGTCAGCGCGCTCGTTGCCGGGGATCCCGACGTGAGCCTTAACCCAGTAGAACCGGAGTGCTTTACCCCTCCCCTCTAGCTCCCTAATATTCTTGCGAATATGGGTAGCGAGGGGATGGTGCGTCTCCGGGTTCCGGATCAAGTCCAGGGAGGATCGGGAGTCGCTGAGCACCGCCGCGCAGTCGAAGCCCCGCAAGACAGCCAGGTCCGTGGCTCTGGCTATCGCGAGCAGCTCCGCCTGAAAGACGGTGCACATCGGCTCCAGCCTCATTCGCTTAGTCCGGACCTCGGAGCCATCCCGCCAGTAGGAGTACGCTGCCCCGACCCCGTCCGCCGATTTACTACCGTCCGTGTAAATCAGGTGCACGGGGAGCTGCAGTTGGGTCACAGTTTCCGGGAGCATATCCTCCAGACACTGATAATAAATATCTGGCTCGCTGGCGGGATGTGGGGCCTTTGTAAAGGCCTCACGCTCCTCCAGTTCGCGGGATTCCAGCTCGTCGATTGGTCGACCCCTTTTGCACTCAAACAGCCGAGACGCCTCCCAAACTCGAAGATCGAGCGGGAGGAGACCCGACAATAAGAGTGCTGCATTGAGCGACACCGTTCGGTGTGACTTGGAGATCTTCTGTGCAAAACCCCTTTGGACGGTTGCAAAGATCTTTTGCACTGAAATCTTCTCGGCGGCCTTCGCCCAGGCGCTAGCACCGTACAAAATCGTTGGTTCTACGACTGCGACGTATATCGCCCTGATAATCTCCGGGCACAAGCCCCACTCCGCCCGAGCCATCGTGGACAGTTTCCTATACAGGTTAGTGGCCTTCCGGCAAACATAGGAGACATGGTTGTTAAATGTTAGTTTACTGTCCACGATGACTCCAAGGATCTTGAGCTCGGTCACCATCGAGATGTCAACGCCATCCATCCGCACGACCGGTGTGTCATATTTTAGCTTACGGGTGACAACCATCGCCTGTGTTTTTTCGGCGGAAAAGCGAAGCTTATTCATGGCACCCCAGTCGCGTGCACAAGCTAGGGCGGCGCTGGCATCTCGTTGGATCTCGAGCGCCGTGTGCCCGGAGAATACCAGCACGATGTCGTCTGCGAATGCCTGCACGTACGCCCCCAGCCTATCCAGGTCTTCCAAGAGGGGGTCCAACAGCATGTTCCAGAAGAGAGGCCCGCCGATGGAGCCTTGAACGCAGCCTTTGGTCTGCACCTTCCGCTCTGTTCTCCCGGCGTAATGTACCGCTACGCTCCGATTCCGGAAGTAGTCTTCGACCAGACGTCTGAGATTTACGGGGACACCCTTCTCTACCATTCGGCATTTTATGGCCGGCCACCACGCGTTGTCAAACGCCCCTTCAATGTCGAGGGAGACGAGTAAGGCGGTCTCCTTTTTGTGGAGGATGCCCCTGACGTGCTGCATCAGATCGTACAGCGTGTCCTCCGTGCTCCGCTGCGGAGTGAAGCCGTACTGCCTTGCATTGGACTTGGGCAAGACGTGCCAACGGATTCGACGGCAGAGGACTTTTTCGAAAGTCTTGCCCAAGATGGACAGTAGTCCAATGGGGCGGTACGCCTTTGCGCGGGCATAGTCTGGGCGCGCCGGCTTCCTTAGCGCCACGACAGAGGCCTCCTTCCACGGTGCTGGGAAGCACGCCAGGTCAAGGCATCGGTTCAGGATGGCTAAAAACAGCTCGATTTCCGCGTATATTGCATAGCAACAAATATCGCTAGTAAATCCATCCTGGCCCGGTGCCTTTTTAGGATTGAACCTATTCAGAGCCCGGACCAGCTCCGCCCTGGTGATCGGGGGATCATCGGTCTCTCCCGGAAGGCGCATACCAACTTGGTCCGACCGGCTTCTGATGATGGTGTGGGCTTCAGAGTCCGCACCAGCATCGTCATCGGCGAAGAACGTCCTTGCGAGTAGCGCGACCGATTGTTCCGGGCTCTGTACAACCCCGTCCTCCACGAGTAGTTGATCTTCGTGGTGACCTGACGTCCTCCTCATAACTCGGTAAATACCGTCCCATACGGACTCCCTTTCTTGTTTAGAGCAAAAGGACTTCCAGCTCTCTGTTTGGGCGTTGGTCACTCTCCGCTCGTAGTCCGCCTTGGCGCTCAGGTAGTCTTCTACTACATATTTTCTGCGACGCAGCGCGGCACACCGGACCCTGCGGCGTTTTGTGTTCACGTCACGCCGCAGACCTTCGAGCTCGTCGTTCCACCAAGGAAAGCGTTTCCTAGCTTTTGGTGGTTTGCGGGGGGGAATAGTTTTCTCACACGCCTCGTCCACACACTTTATGTATTCGGAAACCACCCTTTCCAACTTGTCTCTGTCTTTGACGCTTTTGACTCGTACCGGGGTGAGTCCCCGAGCGGTTAAACCACTTCGCATTTCCTCGGTGAAGCGACTCCATTTGGCCTTCCGGGTGTTGAAGCGTCGAGTAGTCCACCGGGTGGTCCCCTCAGGGGGCGCTGTGAGACCCAGAACTACACGTATTGCCCGGTGATCTGAGCTAGTCACTGAGTCGTCCACTTTCCACTCACGGACGCTCCTTAACAATCCGTGGGTGCAAACGGTAACATCGACATGACTCGTGTACCTCCTGCCCCCACGGATCGTATCGAAGGTGGGGACGAGTCCTCTGTTCAAAACCTGCAGTTCAAGCTCATCAAAGAATCCCCGCAAGGTCTCGCCGCGGGTGTCCTCCTCGACGCTTCCCCACCATGGACTCCATGCGTTCCAATCTCCACCCAGAAGGATCGTGTTTGTGCCGACACGGCCCATGAAGTCTCGTATCTGCGAGAGGTACGGTTCAATATCCTCCGTGCCCTCGAGGTACACAGAGATGGCTGCTACGGTCCAGTCTCCAGTTTTAAGGACGGCAGCCACAATGTTCTCAGTGATGATTTGAGGATTCACATGAACCTCCAAACTATCATGGAAAACCATGACTGCCGCCTTGACCGGTTTGGTCCTGGCGTTCTCTCTTTGTATCACCCTGACTCCACGGAAGCTACCGACCTGCCCCTCAGAGCCGACGTAGGGTTCCTGAATAAGTGCGACACCAACACCACCCCTCTGAGCTGACATGACCAGCTCCTGGGTCGCTAGGCGACCGCGCTGGAGGTTGGCCTGGTAGACCACAAAGTGTTGTTTCGTTGCGGCGCCCTTAGCAGTAGCTAATTGACGAACGCGCTATGGCATCCCACTTTTGCCGTATGGGGCAGTCGTCACTGAATGCAGTGTGTCCTGTCTCTTGCTGTCCGGCCCGATCGCAATTCCGACAGACCGGGGCCCTTCCATCCAGGCGGGAGGGGCACTTTGTGCGTTCGTGCTCCCCTCCACAGTGGCCGCAAAGGTCCGCCGTCTCCTTGCAGTACTTACGGCCGTGGCCATAGCCCAGACAACGAGTACACTGCATCAGTGGCGACTGATCCTCCGCTGTCAGGCCTTGAATGTCGATGAAGATAGTCCCCGCCTCGATTAGTCTACGCCACACCTGGGGGGAGACTTGTAAGACTACATGGGCTTGATGGGGATTTCGCGCCTTTTTGCGGTAGACCTCCTTTACTCTAAATTCACTCGGGTCCATATTCAGCCACAACCTCTTATTTTGAACCTTTAAGGACTCAATGATGTCCGCTTCAGAGTTGTAGCCGAATATATTCCTCAGTACCACTCGAGGGTCCCGGTTTGCCGCTGGCTCTAATTTTAATCCTTCGTTAGTTTTGAGTCGACTTTCCATCTTCTCGAGCTCTGGTTTGTTTCCGCAGCAGATTACTATTTTGCCATCCCTTATTTTTCTGATTTTGTCTACTTGTATCCCAGACTTACGTGCATCGAGGGCCTCCCTGACTTTGTCGATGACATTCTCACTCGTATCCTTCTCCGAGCAAGAGGATACGATCAGGGCATGATTCGGTCGGCAGAGTGGGGGCTGGGCCTTTGATTTAGGAGCCCTCGCTGTCTCGGCATACGTAGCCACCGGGACTTTGAGGGCCTCTATGGCCTTTCCGGTCTCCCTAACGGTTACTCCGTACTCTTTCACCCCCTCCCTAACCTCTCCAACCTGCGTCCCAACGGTCTCCACTTTTATGTCTGTCTCTTCTATTTTCTTAATTATCACTCCTGTCATCCTTTCAGCACCTTCCGTTGCCTTAAAGACCTCCTCCACTTTCTTACTGGTTTTTTCTGTATTCATTTTTATTACTTTAATTTCTTCCATGAAGCCCTCTAACTTCTTTACGTTTCCACACAGTGCCCTACCCGGGGGGTACTCGTCAAACCTATTCATCACATCGTGATTTATCATTTTCTTAATCGACTCCGTGTTTGTAATGAGCTCCCTTATTTTAACCCCGATATCCACTCCACTTTTGCTACGAGCCAATTCTTCAATGCACCTATCCTTTTCCTCAATCTTTTCTCTGAGTTCTTTCTCCTTTTCAGACCGCACCTGCTCCAACTGAAGCTCAAGGGCGCGAAGACGTTCGTCCACCTGGAGGACTGTCTCATACAGCCCTGACAAATTGTCCAGGACGGCCTCCTTGATGGACGACTTCAGGTTCCCCGACAATTCCAATTGGGCCTTTGCGGCCTGATATAGTCTATTGGCACGGGTTGTGGGGTTCTCCGTTCGACGGGCACTGGGCTGTGCCTGGACCTGGGGCTGGGCCACGGTGGTTCCTCGCGATTTCTCTTCTTTGTCTTCCTTGCGCTCTGTGTGGGCGACTGCAACGTGCTTGACGTTCTTTCCTAATGGTGGGGACATAGTTGATTTGACAAAAACAACCTAAGCTGAGATGTTAACTAAGCGTCACCAATAGGGGTGACGGTCAAGAAGACTTACAACGAAATATAACTTAAATTAACTCTTGACGTCCCCAATAGGGGAACGGTCAGAAAACACGAACACACAATAGGTGAATAAGACCAAATACTTTAGTGTCCCCAATAAGGGGGATGGTCGGATACAAATAACAAAGATATTCAAGCAAATTAAAATCTCGACGTCCCAATAGGGGCAATCTTATCAATGAAAAAAATTTTTTGAGTGTCCCAATAGGGGACACTGTAATATCTAAATTAACTAACTAACTAAAAGCAATTTCTGTTACTGTACCCCAAAGGGGCATGAATGTCAATACTGTAAAATTTTAAAGTGTCCCACAGGGTGCACAGTCTTAACCTGTCCTAATCTAACTATATTTACCTAAAACTAAGTAGCGCTCAATAATATCACTGGAGAATCCGCAAAAGTCCCGAGATCTCCGGTTTAATTGCAGAAAAACCGAAAATCCGGTCTTGAAAATTTTTTGTGAAAGCACCTTGTAATTTCACGGGACGGTTTCTCCGGCCCTATACGTCCGAATCCCGTCGATTTTGGTATCAATGGGATCGTCTCGGCGAGGGGAACGCCCCGGTACCACTCTCGGTCCACCTGGACTAATACTTTCGGAATGGGACCTTCCGTAAAAAATTTTCCCAGTTTTCCCCCGATATCTCGGGAGCTATGGATTTGAGAGTGCTGAATGTGTTGCCAGTAGATGCGGAGAAGCGGAATCCACAGGATACCTTGCACAGCGGAAAATTTTTTCTTATAATAAATTTTTAAAACTAAATTAATAAGTCAAAATTTGTAAACTTTGATTTTTTTTTAAAATTTTTCCCCGAGATTTTTCCAGGTAACCCCTTCGTATTATAGTCCTCAATTAGGTGCTTCTTTTGGTGCTACAATAAGCATAGCTAATCGATCTTGTTTTTAAGTTATTTCGCTTCCAATTTTTACCACGTGGTGATTTTAGTTTTTTAATTTTAACTTTTTAAAACTTTCACTTTTTGAGAATCCGAATACAGATCTGAGTTCGCCTTACAAAGGCGCAGCGTTTGACACTAATATCTTCTTCCTAAGTAGGCGGGAAGACCGAGCACGTGGCCACGTGGTCTTTTAAAAATCCCTAGTTTCTCCGTAATTCTTCAAAGGAAAAATATATTTTTTATTCTGTCTTGTAGCCCATCCGGTGGCGAATCTTTCGGTGTACAAAAAAGTACCTCTCATCGATCGTTTTTCGACGACGTTCGCATTTCAAAGTTTTTACCACGTGCTTTTTCCAGTTTTTGGGTTATAACTTTTTAACACTTTTACTTTTTGAAGTTTTTACAACGGATTTAAGTTCGTCTCAGTGAACTGCAGCTTTTGATACTACACTCGACACGATAACTTCACTTTTTACCATTTTTAGGAATTTTTGACGTGGAGCGATAGTAAAAACGATGCGTTCCGGACGGCGTCTGGCACGCTACTGGGTTAGGTTAGGTTAGGTTAGGTTAGGTTAGGTTAGGTTAGGTTAGGTTAGGTTAGGTTAGGTTAGGTTAGGTTAGGTTAGGTTAGGTTTTTTTTTTTTTTTTTTTTTTTTTTTTTTTTTTTTATATGGGCGGCTTTATGCCGCCCTCTCGTTCCCCTAACGTATTTTAGGTCAGGGACCTTGGGTGCGGGTAATAATTTTTTCAGTACATTCTTTATTTAAAGGTATTAAAAAATTAAATTTTAAAAAAATAAAAATAAAATTACAATAAAATCCTTATATCTACTATCACATTATTATCACGATCGTCTTATATTTAAAATTATTGCTAAAATTAAAAAAAAAAAAAATTTAAAAGGATAAAATTAAAAATACATTGTTAAAAATTTAAATTATACAAAATAAAAAATAATAAACCTATTTAAAAAGTACTATATTACTAGGTTAAAACAATAAATATTGTAAAAAGTAAAAATTGTACTTATAAATAACACCCTACACCTTATTCCTACTTATAACCGCGAGAGCCGACTCCTTACAGTATTTTAAAAATTTTTGTCTTATTTCTTTGTTCTTTACAATATTTGCCATATTTTCTATTTCTATTCTGTCTCTTATTTCTAACTCCACGTCGGCTCTCTTAGCGGCGAATACTGGGCACTCGGCGATTATGTGCAGCACGGATTCCTGTTCTCCCGGATCGCAGATACATGAAGGGCTCTCCTTGCAACGGAACCTGCTTAAATAGGAGGAGAACCCTCCATGTCCGGTGAAAATCTGCGTTAGAATAGGATCCGGTTCAATTTTTCTCAGGGTGGGGTATGCCTCAATGGCATCCGGGAAGAAGACCTTGGTCACTGAGGCTGTTTCCCCGTCCCTATAGCGCCCGTTCCATACCTCAAGCGACAACAACCGGATTTGCCTCTTGAGGTATGAGACGGGACACTTCTCGTAGTTTGGTTTGGTCTTCATTCCGATTGCCGCTTGCTTTGCAAGCTCGTCCGCCCTCTCATTTCCCTCCACCCCCGCGTGCGCCTTTACCCAATATAATTTTACTATCTTTCCCTGCTCCTCACTTCTCTTTATCTCTTTCCTTACCTTCACAGCGAGAGGGTGGAGAGAGTTTCCATTTGATATCGTTTCGAGGGCGGACCTGGAATCGGAATGAATACCAAACGTTCTTCGATCACTTTTCGCTACGAATAGGGAAGCCTCATACAGGGCCAGCAGTTCCGCCTGGTATACGGTGCAGAAGTGCCCCAGCTTTAATTTCCGGCAGGAAGTCTCCGCGGCGCCATCCCAAACGGATATCGCCGCGCCGACCCTGCCTTCAATTTTGCTGCCGTCGGTGTAAATGCTTACATCGACGGCAGCTCGCTGGGCCACCTCGTCACCGTCCGCCAGGCAGTCGAACTGTGGCCCCTCCAGGTGCGCGGGGTGCAGAGTCCGAGCGTACAGGACCGGCTCCTCCAACTCGAGATCTCCGAGCACCTGCCGGGTGTGACCCTTCTTTACTTCGTAAAGAAGGGCCGCTTCTTGGACCCGAAGGTCCAGAGGAAGCAACCCGGCAAGTGCTAGGACGGAGTTCAAGGATACGGTCCTATACGCTCTCACTATCTTCTGCGCAAATCCCCGCTGCACCCGGTTAAGCAACTTCAAGGTCTCCTTCCTTTTTGCCGCAGAAGCCCATACGCTGGCCGCATAAAGGATGGTGGGCTCGACCACCGCCACGTATATGGTCCTGATGATCTCCGGGTTCAGACCCCAGGAAACTCTGGCTGCTCTTGACAGCTGACGATAGACGCCTTGCGCTTTGTTGCATACGTTCGCAATGTGCGTCTTAAAGGTGAGTCTATCGTCAACCGTCAAGCCCAGAATTTTTATTTCCCTTACTAGCTCAATGGGTCTCCCGCCCATGCTCAGACGCGGGGAGTCATACTTGGTCCTCCTAGTGAGGACCATGGCTCTCGTTTTGTGAGGCGCAAAATTTAATTTATTTCTTACTCCCCACCTCTGAACAAGTGCGAGAGCCCCATTGGCCCTCTCCTGTATTTCCGAGGATCTGTCGCCGGAAAACATCAGCACCACATCGTCGGCAAAAGCCTGGCAGTGGGCACCCACGCTATCTAACTCCCCCAGAAGGGGATTCAGCAGCAAATTCCAAAAGGTGGGCCCCCCGATTGACCCCTGCACGCAGCCTTTGGTGGTCTTCGTAGCGTACTCCGCTCCCGCAAATCTGACGCGCACCGATCGTTCGCTAAAATAGCTGTCGATCATGCGCCTCAGATTTGCGGGGCACCGCGTTTCCGCTAACCTGCACCGGATCGCGGGCCACCAAGCGTTATCGAAGGCTCCCTCTATATCCAATGAGACCAGCACGACTATCTTCTTTTCTATTATCTTTGATCTGATGTGCTGGACCATGTCATAGAGGGAGTCTTCGGTAGAGCGCTGCGGCATGAAGCCGTATTGGCGCCCGCTGATCGTCGGTGCAGTGTACCACCGTATACGTCTTACAGCCATTTTCTCCAGGATCTTGCCGAAAACCGGCAGGAGCCCTATAGGTCTGTAAGACTTAGGCTTCGTGTAGGTGTCTTTACCGGGTTTAGGCAATGCCACAATTGCTGCCTCCTTCCACCTCCCGGGGAAGAAAGAGAGGCTCAGGCACTTATTAGCGATCGCCAGGAATAGGCCCGGATCCAGGTCAATGGCCGCTAAGCAAATGTCAGCCGTGAGTCCATCTGGACCAGGAGCCTTTTTGGGGTTAAAGCTCGATGCGGACCACCTAAGCTCGGCCAGAGTGAATGGTGGGTCGCATGAGTCATCATGCGAGCCCTCATTTATCTTTTCTGCTATTTTTCTTATTTCTTTGTGGTCCGCATCGTCTTCCTCCTCTTTATCTTCCGGAAAAAATGTTTCCGCTAGGCTCCTGGCCGACTCTGCCCCCTCCAACACTTTTCCATCTTTCATGAGGGGGACTTCCTCCTTCCTCACGGCTGTGCGGCGCATCACCCTGTAGATCCCATCCCACATGGTTTCACGCTCCTGCCTTTCACAAAACTTCTTCCAGCTTTGGGTCTGAGCCTTCTTCATTTCCCGCTTGTAATTTTCCTTGGCGTCGATGTACTGCCGCACAACCCACTCCCTGCGGACTGGCGCGGCGGAGGAGATCCGCCTCTTTAGCCTCAGGACTTCAGTCTTGAGGCTTGAGAGCTCTTCGGACCACCAAGGCAGCCCTGCCCGCCCTTTTCCCCCCCCCTTGGGCAGCTCTTTATCGCACACCTCCACCACGGAAGCAACATACTTCTCTATCATTCCATTCAATCTTTCTTTCGTCTCTATCTTTCTAATCTCTGTCACTGTTACCCTTTCATTCTTCCACAGCTGGGCAAGTTTCTTACGAAACTCGCACCAGTCTGCTTTTTTAGTATTGTACTTCCGGGTGGAGGATACCACTTCGGTGCACTTGGATCTGCCCAAGTTGAGGTCGAACAGGACTGCCCTGTGATCCGAACTAGATACATCCTCCGCAAGCCGCCAGTTCAACACCCTCCCCAGTAAGTGGGTCGAACAGGCCGTTACATCGACGCAACTGGAATAGCGTACTCCACCACGAATCACATCAAAAGTAGGCTCAGACCCCTCATTCAGTACATGTAGACCCAGCTCGTCAAGTTTGTCCGCGGCCTCAATCCCCCTCTTGTTTGCCTCCCGGCTGCCCCACCAAGTGCTCCATGCATTCAGATCACCTCCCAATATCACGCTTGCGGTATTCAAGCCCTCCACGGCAGCTCCCATCTGGTCCAGGAGCGGCTCGATGGGCTTATCTGGCTCCAGGTAGACGGACACCACCCCTACCTCCCACGCCGCAGTCCTCAACTTAGCAACAGCGATGTTGCAAGTTGTAAGGTGCGGACAATGGGAGACACCGATGGTGCCGTCGAACAGTACAATGGCCGCCTTAACCACCTCCTCGGTGGTTAGGTTCCTGGCACATTGTACTGTTCTTGTCCCTGGATGCTGCCTCATCTCACCGCGATTGCCTGTATATGGCTCCTGAACCAGCGCGAACGCTAGCTTGCGCTTGGTCGCTTCGACGATGAGTTCTGCCGTGGCGAGCTCTGACCGCTGCAGGTTTGCCTGCACGGCGTGATAGAGGGGCCGTCCGGTAAGAGGAGTGCCGGGTACGCCTGGGGTGCCCTTAGCAGTAAGCTATAGCTGACCTCGCCAGGGAATCCCACTTCCGTCTTACCGGACATTCTTCACTGAATGCTATGTGCTCCCCCCCGTCAATCTTCGCTATCGCGCAATTTCGACAGGAGGGCGGTTTACCGGCTTGCCGGTCGGCGCACTCCGATCCAAGGTGCGGACCACCACAGTAGCAGCAGGAGTCTACTGACTCCGTGCAGTACCGTTTGGTGTGTCCGTACCCTAAACATCGTGTGCATTGAACAAGGGGGGACTGGTCTTGCACTCGGACACGCTGAAGGTCTACATGCAACACTCCCGCATCCACAAACCGTCGCCACAATAGTGGCGACACCTTCATAACCACGTGGGATGTATGGACGTTCCTGGCCCGCTTCCGGAATCTGACTTCTAACCTCATGTCTTTCTCATCTACTTCCTTCAACAGCTCCTTATTCTGCACCTTGATTGCCCTGATGATCTCCTCGTCGCTATTAAAAGACAGGACGTCCATCAGGACAACCAAGGGATCCTTACTCTTAACCTCCTCCACCTTCAGACTTCCGGAGGCCTTTTTGAGCCTCTCCTTTACGCGGCTCAGTTCCCCCTCCGTGCCGCAACCTATAATCACCTTCCTGTCCCTTACCTTTCGGACCCTGTCCACTTTTATGCCTTCCTCCTTGGCATTTACAAACTTCCTGACCTTCTCTAGGACCTGGTCCCCGGTGTCTGTGTCGTCGGCGGACGAGATCGCCACAGAGTGGGTGGCCGCCCCACCCTGTGGCGGTCTTTTTGTCCCCCCGGCCAGTACGCTCGCGTAGGTACCCAGCCCTGTTCTGTCCTTCAGGGCCGACCTCAGCTCCTGCATCTCGCGGCTGCTCTTCTCGAGCAGCCGTGAGTGCTCCTCTATCCTCTTAACTATTTCCGCGCCGAGGGGGATGGCGGGTGTGGTGGAGGCAGGTGCGGGGGACTCAGAGGTCTGTGTCCCCATGTCCCCGACCCCTACCCCCTGCCCTTTCCGCCCCTCCCCTCGCGCTTCTCTCTCCTTTCTGAGGTCGGCTTCCGAGTCCTTTACCAGTCGGTACAGTCTGTCAATTGCGGCTGTAACCTCCGACTTAATCTCTGTTTTCAGGTTGCGCGAGCCGCTTAGATGGAGCTTTGCTCTATTCAAGCAGGCCCGCGCCTCCTGAACTCGGTCTCGGGTACTATTTGACCTTTCCCCTTTCGGAGGTCCAGCCGCCTGGTCCTTTGTCGAGTCGGTCTTTGTGTCATGGGCGGTCGCCAAACGCTTACGCACTACCGGGGTCGCCTTTTTGGGGGATATGTGTGATGTGGGGTCTGATCCAGACTCCCACTCTCCCACGCTTTTACGTACGCTCAGGACCTGCGTTTGCTGGTCTACAGCAGGCGAACTGCCTGCTACGTCTCTTTCTATTTCCTGGCTAGTGTCCTGCGCGCCGATCTTTTTTACCGGGGTCCTGATTCCTAACATTGTGGGGAACACGTCTTGTTTTACAACTTAAAAAGATAATTAAAACTTATTCTAAACTTTAAGACTTACTGTTTTAAGAATGCCGAGTCAATAAACTCGGCATAGGTCAATTAAAAGCTAATTACAATAAAATCTTAAAATTTAAAATTGTCAATAAAATTAATTTAAACTTATTCTAATCTTTAGCGCTTACTATTAAAATATGCCGAGTCAATAAACTCGGCATGGGTCAATAAAAGCAATAAAATGCATAAAATTAGCTAAAATTGGGGTCAATAAACCCGGTCAATAAATAATAAATCCTATATTACAATGTTTTAAAACTTAACCTAAATATATTGGGTCAAAAGGCCCAATATATGTCAAAATAAAATACTAAAACTACACAGGGGGGGTCAATAAACCATATCACAGGCTATCACGTGTCAATTAAAAATATAAAAAATATAAAAAAAAATTTTAAAATCTAATATAACATTGTACAATTTCTGATAAAAATTTTGTACAATTGTATCATTCCTTATATCTGGCTTGTTTTAAGTCCGAAAAATTTGAGGAATGTCTTGTTTTGACGGCCTTGAGTTGCGCAACACGATCACAGATAAATAACCATACCTCACCGCTTTTATTTTTGAGATATGATTTTTTGAAACTCACTTCAAATTTTTTACTTTTTGCAATCCTTATATTTCCGGTCCAGGTGGTCCGATTTTTATTCTGGAACCAGCGTCGTGTTCGCCTCGTCGTCCCCTGTCGATTAAGCTGCGTCACGCTCCTTCAGGACTCCTAGGTCCATGACCTCATGGCCACGCGGTACTTGTTTTTTTGGACTTTTCACTGACTTACTGGGGGGGGAAAAATCCAAAAACCGCACGAGGCCCTGGACCTCAACGAGAGCTTCCGTTTGGTGTATTAAAATCACTATGTCCTCGCTTTAGTTTTTGCAGCGTGATTTTTTGAAGTTTTTCTATTGTGAAATTTCACCGTTTTTAGTCGTAACTATTTTTCCACTAAACTTTTTACTTCACTTTTTACACTGGTTAATAGCCCGTAAATTTCTGCGTCGTTTGGTACTATTTTCACTGAAATCCGAGAAACTTTTTCTATTTTTCGTTTTTAAAATAGATCGCGTGCTATCGCGGAGCGCTCTGGAACGGAGCGGGGCAGTCCTCTCGCCGCGAGATGTAGCGAGCGACTGGTTAGGTTAGGTTAGGTTAGGTTAGGTTAGGTTAGGTTAGGTTAGGTTAGGTTAGGTTAGGTTAGGTTAGGTTAGGTTAGGTTAGGTTAGGTTAGGTTAGGTTAGGTTAGGTTAGGTTAGGTTAGGTTAGGTTAGGTTAGGTTAGGTTAGGTTAGGTTAGGTTAGGTTAGGTTAGGTTAGGTTAGGTTAGGTTAGGTTAGGTTAGGTTAGGTTAGGTTAGGTTAGGTTAGGTTAGGTTAGGTTAGGTTAGGTTAGGTTAGGTTAGGTTAGGTTAGGTTAGGTTAGGTTTTTTTTTTTTTTTTTTTTTTTTTTTTTTTTTTTTTTTTTTTTTTTTTTTTTTTTTTTTTGGGCGGCGCTATGCCGCCCTCTCGTTCACCCCCTGGCATGTTTGGGCCAGAGACTTTGTCGTACCATTTATTAATCATCCTTTTACATTTTTACTTATTCTAATTACAATTTGTTGACTAGTATTAATACATTTTTTCTTATTTCTAACTTATTCTTAAAATGACTAGATTTTACATTTTATGTCTTGTTTCTTTGTATAACTTTTTCTATTTCCTTTTTACAATAGTTAATAAATATTTGTCCTGTCTCTTGGTTTGCTATAATTTTGCTAATGTTCTCTTGTGTTATTTTTTCCTTAATTTCTATCTCACAGTTTGTCCTTTCTTTTTCAGAGACAGGACAGTCGACAATAATGTGCAATACGGATTCCTCCCGTGCTGGGTCACAGATACACGAGGGGCTCTCTTTGCACTTAAACCTGTGCAGGTACTGTGAGAACCCCCCGTGTCCCGTCAAGATCTGAACCAGCACGGGATCCAGGTCAATTCTGCGAAGTACGGGGTAGGCTGCTACTGCGTCAGGGAAGAAGACCCTCGTTGTCGAGGCCGTCAGTCCCTCCTTATATCTCCCGTTCCATTCGTCAAGCGCCTCCAACCTCAGTTGGCGCTTGACGAACGAAACGGGGCACTTGTCATAGTGAGGTCTGGTCTTCACCCCGACCGCGGCTAATTTTGCCAACTCGTCCGCCCTTTCATTTCCCTCCACCCCCACATGTGCCTTAACCCAGTTCCACTTTATACACTTTCCCATCTCCTCGCATTCCTTCACTATCCTTCTAATTTTCGTTACTAGGGGGTGGAGGGAATCTACACTTTCCAAAGTTTCCAGGGCGGACCTTGAGTCGGAGTAAACACCAAACCTCACTGCCGGGCTCTTTACAATAAATTTGACGGCCTCATATAGGGCATACAGTTCCGCCTGATATACGGTGCAGAAGTTGCCCAGCTTTAATTTCCGGCAGTTGGCCTCCGCAGCGCTATTCCATATGGATAGCGCTGCGCCGACCCTGCCGTCAATTTTGCTGCCGTCGGTGTAAATTCTCACATCGACGGCAGCTCGCTGGGTTTCTTCGTCACCGTCCATCAGGCAGTCGAACTGTATCCCTTCCAGGTGAGCGGGGTGTTGTGTCTCTTCGTATCTTGTCGGCCTCTCCAATTCTCGATCCCCCAACACCCGCCGGGAGTGACCCTTCTTTACTTCGTAAAGAAGGGCCGCCTCTTGGACCCTAAGGTCCAGAGGAAGCAACCCGGCGAGTGTTAGGGAAGCGTTTAGAGAGACCGTCCGATATGCCCTCACTATTTTTTGCGCAAAACCCCGCTGCACCCGGTCTAACAACTTCCGAGAGGCCTTCCTCCGCGCCGCAGGAGCCCACACACTGGCCGCGTAGAGGAGTATGGGCTCGATCACGGCCACGTACATGGTTCTGATGATCTCGGGGTTCAGGCCCCACGAGATTTTTGCTGCGGTTGACAGTTGACGATAGAGGCTGAGCGCTTTTTTGCACGCTTCGCTGATGTGCGCATTAAATGTGAGCTTGTCGTCAACTGTCAACCCCAGGATCTTCATGGACTTTGTGTATTCGATGCGTCTCCCGCCCATGCTCAGGCGTGGGGAGTCGTACTTCTGCTTCCTAGTGAACAACATGGCCTTGGTTTTGGCTGGTGCGAAGTTAAGTTTGTTTCTTACTCCCCACGCCCGAACATGTTCGAGAGCCGCATTTGCACCGTCTTGAATTTCCGCTGCCCCGTCCCCCGAGAACATCAGAACCACGTCGTCTGCAAAGGCCTGACACCGAACTCCCATCTCCTCCAGTTCCCCCAGGAGCGGATTCAGCAGTAGGTTCCAGAGCGTAGGACCCCCAATAGAGCCCTGCACGCACCCTTTGGTGGGTCTGCGGGTCCACTCGGAACCCGCAAATCTGAGGCGCACCGTTCTTTCGGTAAAATAATGATCGAACATCCGCCTCAGATTTGCGGGACATCGAGTTTCGGCTAACCTGCACCTCACAGCCGGCCACCATGCGTTATCGAAGGCTCCCTCTATGTCAAGCGATATCAGCACAACGAGCTTCCGTCTTACGACTTCGGCCCGTATGTGCTGAACCATGACATAGAGGGAGTCCTCGGTGCTTCGCTGTGGCATAAAACCATATTGGTGCCGGCTGATCATTGGTGCAGTGTGCCAGCGGACCCGCCGCACCATCATTTTTTCCAGGACTTTACCCATTACGGGTAAAAGTCCGATTGGGCGGTATGACTTGGGGTGCGTGCAGTCTTCTCTATTGGGTTTCCTAAGCGCCACAACCACTGCCTCTTTCCACCTCCTGGGGAAACATGCCAAGGCCAGGCAGCGATTTGTAAGGGCGAGGAACATCTCCGGATCCAGGGTGATGGCCGCCTTGCAGATATCTGCTGTGAGACCGTCCGGGCCAGGGGCTTTCTTCGGGTTGAAGCTCGACGCGGCCCACATGAGCTCGTCCCGTGTGAATGGGGGGTCGCATGAATTATCATGCGCCCCCTCGTTGACTTTTCCGGCTAGTTTTCTCATATCCTTGTGGGCCGCGTCGTCGCTTCCTTCGTCGTCTTCCCCGAAGAACGTTTCCGCGAGCACCCTGGCCGATTCCTCCCCGGTCAACGCGACTCCGTCTTGGACCAGGGGGGTCTCTTCGCGTCTCACTGTCGTGCGGCCAACCACCCTGTAGATCCCCTCCCACATGGTCTCCCGGGTCTGCCGGCCGCAGAAGTCTTTCCAGCTTTGGGTCTGAGCCCTCTTCACCTCCGCTAGGTACTCTGCCTTGGCTTCGACATACTGCCGCACCACCCACTCTCTTCGAACCGGCGCCGCGCATGCTATCCTTCTCTTCTTCCTCAAAACTCCAGTTTTGAGTTGAGAGATCTTTTCGGACCACCAAGGCAATCCTGCTCGTCTCCTCTTCGGAATTCTGGGCATGGTCTCCCTACACGCCTCTACCACGGTTTCCACATATCTATCCACCTCTTTCTCTAGGTCTTCCTTCGTATTGATATTCCCTACTTTGGCCGGTGTAATGCCTCTCTCTTCCCACTTTGAGGCGAGTTTCGTACGAAACTCGCCCCAATTTGCCTTTCTTGTGTTGTACTCCCGGGTAGAGCTGACGATTTCCATGCCCAGAGATTTTTGAAGGTTAATGTCGAACAGGATTGCCCTGTGGTCCGAACTGGGTATATAGTCTGCGAGACGCCAGTTCTCCACCCTACCAAGTAGAGCCGTGGTGCAGGCAGTTATGTCGACGCAGCTAGTGTACCTCCTACCCCCGCGTATGGTATCAAAAGTGGGCTCAGACCCCTGGTTCAACACATGTAGACCTGCCTCGTCCAGTTTATCGGCCACTCCCTGTCCCCGCTTGTCCGTTTTTTGGCTACCCCACCAGACGTTCCACGCGTTCAGGTCTCCGCCTAGTATCACGCCTGTAGTTCCCAACCTCTCCACGACATTGCCAATCACTTCCAGGTAGGGTTCGATGGGCTTATCCGGCTCCAGATAGACGGACACCAAGCCTATCTCCCACGCCGCGGTCCTCACTATTGCAACAGCAATGTTGCAAGTCGTGAGGTCCGGGCGTTGGGTGATAGTCATGGTGTCATCGAACAGTACAATGGCCGCCTTGACCACTGTACCAGTGGCCCTGGCGACACATTGTACCGTTCTCGCCCCTGGATGCTGCCTCATCTCCCCCCTACTGCCTACATATGGCTCCTGGATGAGTGCGAATGAGAGTTTCCTCTTGTTCGCCTCGGTGATTAGCTCTGCCGTGGAGAGCTCGGACCTCTGCAGGTTTGCCTGCACGGCGTGATATAGGCGTC
The DNA here is from genome assembly GCA_029849275.1 of Papilio elwesi. NCBI lineage: Eukaryota > Metazoa > Arthropoda > Insecta > Lepidoptera > Papilionidae > Papilio > Papilio elwesi. The sequence continues at coordinate 11,939,581 of CM056697.1, forward strand.
TGCCGGTCTCAGAGGCATGGGAGGCGCCCGAGGTGCCCTTAGCAATACGCTATTGTGGACCGGGCCAGTGCCTCCCATCTTGCCCTCACCGGACAGTCGACGCTGAACGCGTTGTGGTCCCGCCTTTCGGATTTCGCCTTAAGGCAGTTCCGACAGGCGGGGGTTTCTCCGGCTAGCCACTTGGTGCAGTCCTTCCTGAGGTGCGGGCCCCCGCAGTGGCTGCACACGTCCTCCCCCTCTGTGCACAGCCGTCGCGTGTGCCCGTACCCCAGGCATTTACTGCACTGGACCAACGGGGACTGGTCGGCCACCTGAACACGTTGCAGGTCCACATGTATCGTTCCAGCGCCGGTTAGGCGTTCCCAGATTTTCGGCGAGACCCTCAGGACCACGTGGGCCATCAGCTCGTTCCTCGCCCTCTTTCTGTAGCGGACCTCCATTCGCATGTCCTCCTGTCTTATATCCTTTAGGAGGTCCTTGTTTTGTTTGCGGATCGCTTGTAGTATTTCTTCGTCTTTATTATAGTTAAAAATGTTTCTTATTACTACAAGCGGATCTTTATTTTGTATGCTATCTATCTTCAAATCGCTGCCCGCACTCCGCAGCTTGTCCTTCACTTTCTCTAATTCGGCCTCCGTATTGCATCCTAATATTACTTTTCTGTCCCTGGCTTTACGCACACTATCAATTTTCAATCCATCCTCCTTGGCCTTTACCGCTGTCCTTATCCTCTGTAGTACCTGTTCACCTGTCTCCCGCTCATCATTCGACGAGATCGCCACTGAGTGTGTGGCTTTCACCCCCAGTGGCGGCCTTTTTGCCTCCCCCGCTACCACACTAGCATAGCTTTGTCTTTCTATAAGGCCTTGGACTTTTTCCATGGTAGTGTGTAGCTCCTGGATCTTCTTGTTGCTAAGCTCTATGAGCTTAGTATGCTCTCTGATTTGGGCGCTGATGGCGGTGCTTTCTACCTCTAGGTTTTCTTTCTTCTCCGGTATCTTTTCTTGTTGAGTCTGGTTTTTACTTTTTACTTGGCCATTTGTCGTTTCGGACTCCTTTAGAAGAGCGTATAATCTGTCGATTGCCTGTAAGACCTCTTGTTTTATCTCGGTCTTAATATTTTTGGAGTGACCAAGATTTATTTTTGCCTTGGTCACACAGGCTCTCGCTTCCGCCAGACGGTCCACCTGTTTAGGTGGGCGGTCTACCACAGTTGCACTGGCAGTGGAGCTTTGTGGCTGCTCCTTTGGTTCCTTCTGGGGCACGGTTTTCTTGCTTAGTGCCCCAGCATCTGTCTTCTTCTGTGGTTGGGCGGTCCTTTCCTTCTGTTCCGCCCTGCCAGCTTCCCATTCGCCAATACTCCTTCTCACCTTTGAGGAGTGCTCCGGTGATTTACTGGCGCGGGAAGTGGTTGCCTTTTCCATGCTGGCTGCGGTGGTGGCAGTGGCGGTTTCTGTCTTCTTATCCGGTGTTCGGAATCCAAACATATTTTACAGGGGGTACGTCAATTTTAAAACTTATAACTATTTTAAAGCTAGTCTTAGGTCAATAGAACCTATGTTAAAACTTAAACTAGTGGTTGGGCAATAAACCCTGTCTTAATTTACAATTTAAAATACAATAGTTAAAATAAAATAAAATAAAATAGCAATAGAATTTATGTACAATTAAAATTAGTCAATAGGACTAAATCTGTCTAAAACTTACTATCTACTTAAAACTGACTAGAATGTTTATCTTATATCACTAATCAGTCTTATTTCCTATATCTAATTTAGTCACGGCCAATTTTTAAAAAGTTTTAAGAGAGGTGCATTTTTTAGCCCAAAAGTCAAATTTCTTTGAGTTCTAACTTGAGTTCTCTTTGTCACTGGTGGTCACTTTTGGTGTCACTACACTTGTCTTTTAATTGTCTACCACTTGTGTATTTTGAAAATTTTCTCGCACCTCTCCTTGTCAAAACACGTGGCCACGTGGTCTTTATTTTCGAGTTGTTTACAAGTTATATCTCCTCGAGTTCTGGCCCAAAAAATCTGAATTTTTGCCAGGATGTGGGGGTCGCCAAGGCCACCTTGCTTGTATTTAAAAAGGGCCCCCTCACCGATCTTCTTTTTGCTCTAGGGACATTTTTTCATCAGATTTTTTGGTTATGTTTTTCTTTAAGTTGCCACTCCCAGCTCCGACGTCCGATTTTTACGCCCGATATGTCGAACACTTCGTGGGGGCGAGGGCTATCTAATGGTACAACCAGATTTTCGATACGAGGTCAGGAAGTCGGACCACGTGCCCACGTGGTTTTTATTTTTCTAGTTCTATCTCATCCAATTTTTGTTGGATATGTCCATGCCAGGTGTCGGACTGTAGCTCTCGCAAGCGCGCTTCAAATGCCGTCCAAAAAGGTAGGGGTCACCGATCTTCTTTCGGCAGCGTTCGCTGTCGAAGGTGTCAAAACTTCAACTTTTCAGGTTTTTCGGCTTTTCTTCGTCCCAAAGATTTCGATTTCACTTTCTATCACTAGATACAGCTAGGGTTTGTCGAGACGCGTCTTTTGATACCTTTTTCGTGGCAATCGGTGCACTTTTTCCTAATTTTCGGATTTTTCGCGTGCGGAGCAGCTTTAAAACGATCCGTTCGCGCCGGCGTTTGGCACGCGACTGGTTAGGTTAGGTTAGGTTAGGTTAGGTTAGGTTAGGTTAGGTTAGGTTAGGTTAGGTTAGGTTAGGTTAGGTTAGGTTAGGTTAGGTTAGGTTAGGTTAGGTTAGGTTAGGTTAGGTTAGGTTAGGTTAGGTTAGGTTAGGTTAGGTTAGGTTAGGTTAGGTTTTTTTTTTTTTTTTTTTTTTTTTTTTGGGCGGCTTTATGCCGCCCTCTCGTTCCCCCTGATATTTTTTTCAGGGACCTTTTTTGCTAGGGTAATAAGTTTTTCAGCATTTTCTTTATTATAATGAATTGTTAAAAAATTTTCTATTCGCTAAACACTAGTAACTAATTTACATTTTAAATTAATAAAATAAAATTACAATGGTTGCTATTTACAATAAATTTCGCTAAAACAATAATAATACTAATTTACAATTAAAAATAAAAAATAAAAAATAGAACCAGTTAAGTATGCTTACATGCTATTACTATCACATTAATACCCTAAGCCTAATATCACAGATTCAGTTTCGTCTTGTTCCTGTCTATAGCAGAGCACGCCACCGTCTTACAATATGCTAGGAATATTTTCCTTTTCTTATTGTCGTTCATTACTTCCTTAATGTTTCCTGGGCTAATTCTCTCCTCCATCTCAGTCTCGCAGTCTGCCCTTTCCGCTTCGTGAACAGGGCATTCGGTCAGGAGATGCAGCACAGATTCCTGTTTGTCGGGTTCACAAATGCATGAAGGGCTCTCCTTACACCTGAACCTGTTCAGGTATTCGGAGAACCCTCCATGCCCCGTCAGTACTTGCACTAATGTCTGGTCCAGTTCGATTTTTCTCAGGATGGGGTAGGCAGCCACGACATCCGGGAAGAAGACTTTGGTCGTTGAGGCGGTGTCCCCTTCCTTGTAGCGCCTGTTCCATTCATCAAGCGAGTCCAAACGGATCTGTCGCTTGACGAATGAAACAGGGCATTTCTCGTAGCTGGGCTTGGTCTTCATTCCGATTGCTGCCTCCTTGGCGAGTTCATCGGCTCTTTCGTTCCCCTCCACCCCCACGTGCGCTTTCACCCAATTCAATCTTATATTCTTCCCTTTCTTTCTACTCTCTAATATTCTTCTCCTTGTATCCACCGCGAGTGGGTGGAGGGAATCGACGCTCGTCACTGCCTCGAGGGCCGATCTGGAATCGGAATGAATCCCAAAGCCCAACCTCGAGTCCGCACATGCAAACTTCACCGCCTCGTGCAGGGCCAGCAGTTCCGCCTGGTATACGGTGCAGAAGTTACCCAACTTTAATTTCCGGCAATATGTCTCCGCGGCGCCATTCCATACGGATAGCGCCGCGCCGACTTTGCCGTCAATTTTACTGCCGTCGGTGTAGATATCTACATGGACGGCAGCTCGCCGGGTCCCTTCGTCACCGTCCGCCTGGCTGCCGAACTGCAGCCCCTCCAGGTGCGCGGGGTGGACTGTCCGGGCGCACAGGACCGGCCTCTCTAGTTCCAAATCGCCCAGCACCCGCTGGGTGTGGCCCTTCTTTACTTGGTAAAGGAGGGCCGCCTCTTGGACCCTTAGGTCCAGAGGAAGCAGCCCAGCGAGTGCTAGGGCCGCGTTCAGAGACACGGTCCTATACGCCCTTACAATCTTTTGTGCAAATCCCCGCTGCACCCGGTCCAACAACACTCTAGTCCCCTTCCTTTCCGCCGCCGGCGCCCACGCGCTGGCCGCGTAGAGGATGACGGGCTCAACCACTGCCACGTATATGGTTCTGACGATCTCCGGGTTGAGACCCCACGAGACTCTGGCTGCTCTTGACAGTTGACGATGGATTCCCTGTGCTTTTTTGCACACGTTGGCGATATGCGCCTTGAAGGTGAGTCCATCGTCAACTGTCAGGCCCAGGATTTTGATATCCTTGACGAGCTCAATGGGCTTCCCGCCCATGTTCAGACGTGGGGAGTCGTATTTGGTCTTTTTTGTGAAGACTATGGCCTTTGTCTTCTGTGGCGCGAATCTTAATTTGTTTCGTGCTCCCCACCTCTGAACACGTGCGAGAGCCTCATTGGCCCTGTCTTGGATGTCTGCGGTGTCGTCCCCGGAGAACATCAGAACCACATCATCGGCAAAGGCCTGGCAGTGGACACCCGCGCTATCCAGCTCCACCAGGAGGGGATTCAGCAGCAAGTTCCAAAAGACGGGCCCCCCGATGGAGCCCTGCACGCAGCCCTTGGTGGCACTTCTGGTGGCCTCCCCTCCCGCAAACCTGAGGCGCACTGATCTTTCGCTAAAATAGCTATCGATCAGGCGCCTCAGATTTGCGGGGCACCGGGTCTCGGCCAGCCTGCACCGGACAGCGGGCCACCACGCGTTGTCGAAGGCTCCCTCTATGTCAAGTGACACGAGCACTGTGAGCTTCTTTGCTCTAAGGTTATTTCTAACATGTGTCAACATGTCATAGAGGGAGTCCTCGGTGCCGCGCTGCGGCATGAATCCGTATTGGCGCCCGCTGATCGACGGTGCAGTGTGCCACCTTACGCGTCTTATAGCCATCTTTTCTAAAATTTTTCCAAAAATTGGCAAGAGCCCGATCGGTCTATAAGACTTGGGCTGCGTGTAGGTCTCCTTACCGGGTTTAGGCAGGACAACAATTGCTGCCTCTTTCCACCTCCTGGGGAAGCTGGAGAGGCCTAGGCACTTATTGGCTAGGGCCAGGAACATCTCCGGTCTGAGGGCGATCGCCGCCATACATACATCGGCCGTGAGTCCATCCGGGCCAGGGGCCTTCTTCGGGTTAAAACTGGACGCGGACCACATTAGTTCGTCTATCGTGAAGGGTGGGTCACATGTTTCATCATGTGACCCTACGTTCACCTTTTCCGCCTGTTTTCTAATTTCCTTGTGGTCCGCGTCATCTTCTTCCGGATCATCGTCCGGGAAGAACGCCTCTGCAAGGCTCCTGGCCGACTCTGCCCCTTCCAGTACCCTTCCATTCTTCATCAGCTGTACATCGTCCTTCCTTACCTCTGTGCGGCGAATCACCCTGTATATACCGTCCCACATGGTTTCGCGGTCTTGCCTTTCACAAAATCCCTTCCAGCTCTGGGTCTGAGCCTTCTTCATCTCCAGCCTGTAGAGTTCTCTAGCCTCGATGTATTGCTGCACGACCCAGTCTCTGCGAACTGGCGCCGCGCAGGAGATCCGCCTCCGCTTCCTCAAGACATCAGTCTTGAGTTTGGAGAGCTCTTCGGACCACCAAGGCAATCCTGCTTTCCTCTTCTTCCCTACCTTGGGCAGCACTTCTTCGCACACCTCCACCACAGTTTCCACAAATACACCAACTTCCTCTTCCAGAATCTCTTTCGTGCTTATCCTTTCATATCTTCCCGCTGACATTCCCTTTCTTTCCCACAACTGGGCGAGCTTCTCACGAAACCCGCTCCAGTCTGCTTTCTTGGTGGTGTACTTCCGGGTGGAGGAGGCGATTTCAGTGCGTTTAGGTCGGCCCAAGTCGAGGTCGAACAGAATTGCCTTGTGGTCCGAACTGGATACGTCCTCCGATAGGCGCCAGTTTACGACTTTACCGAGCATGTGGGTCGTGCAAGCCGTTACATCGACATTGCTAGAGAACCTACTCCCGCCCCTGATGACTTCAAAAGTAGGCTCAGACCCCTCATTCAGTACATGCAGACCCAGCTCGTCGAGTTTTTCTGCAGCCGTAATCCCCCTCTTGTTGTCCTTCCGGCTGCCCCACCAGGTGTTCCACGCATTCAGATCACCACCCAGTATCACGCCTACCGTGCCCAAACCCTCCACCGCGGATCCCATCATATCCAGGAGCGGCTCGATGGGCTTATCAGGTTCCAGGTAGACGGACACCACCCCCACCTCCCACGCCGCGGTACCCAACTTTGCAACTGCAACGTTGCAAGTGGTTAGGTCCGGGCGATGGGTGATGGCGATGGTGTCGTCGAACAGCACAATGGCCGCCTTGACCACCGACTCGGTGGGCTGGCTCCTGGCACATTGTACTGTTCTTGTCCCTGGATGCTGCCGCATCTCACCGCGACTCCCAATGTAGGGTTCCTGAATTAAGGCGAACGACAGCTTGCGCTTGGTCGCCTCCATGATGAGCTCCGCCGTGGCGAGTTCGGACCGCTGCAGGTTCGCCTGCACGACGCGGTACTGGGGCCGCCCGGTAGAAGGGAACTTTGGTACGCCTGGGGTGCCCTTAGCAATATGCTACTGACGACCTCGCCAGGGATTCCCACTTCCTTCTAACCGGGCATTCTTCACTGAATGCCGTGTGATCCCTCCTGTCGATCTTCGCAATGGCGCAGTTGCGACAGGTCGGTGGTTTTCCGGCTTGCCGGTCGGGGCACACTAGCCCGAGGTGTGGCCCACCACAGTGGCAGCAGGAGTCTTCAGACTCCCTGCAATGCCGCTTGGTGTGCCCGTACCCCAGGCATCGTGTGCACTGCACAAGGGGGGACTGGTCCCGCACTCTGACTCGCTGGAGGTCCACATGTATGTATCCCGCTTCCGTACATCTCTGCCATATCCGCGGTGACACTCTGAGGACCATGTGGCACGTGTGCTCGTTCCTGGCTCGCCTGCGGAACCTTACTTCCATCCTCATGCTTTCACCTTCTATTCCTCGCAATAATTCCTTGTTTTGACTCCCGATTGCCCTGATCACCTCCTCGTCCTTATGATAGGAGAGGACGTCCATCAGGACAATCAGGGGGTCCTTACTCCTCACATCCTCAACTTTCAACCCTTCCGCGGCCATCTTGAGCCTCTCCTTCACGCGAACCAGCTCCCTTTCCGTGCCGCATCCCACTATAACCTTCCTGTCACGTACCTTCTTAACTCTGTCTACCTTTATTCCTTCTTTGGTGGCGTCTACTACTCTCCTGATTTTTTCGATGACTTGGTCCCCGGTATCCTTCTCATCGCTGGACGTGACCGCCACAGAGTGTGTGGCCGCCCCATTCTGTGGCGGTCTTTTCGTCCCCCCGGCTACCACGCTTGCGTAGGTACCCTGCACGCTAGAGTCCTTTAACGCCGACCTCAGGCTTTCCATTTCCCTGCTGGTCTTTTCGAGCAGCAGGGTATGCTCCTCTAACTTCCTCACTAGCTCCTTTCCTAGAGGGGCATCATGGGGGGTGGCGACGGGGGCCGGGGGGTCAAGGGTCTGAGTACCCTGTTCCCCCACCTCCCTCCTCCCCCCCTCATGTCCCCTCTTACCCTTTCCTCTTTCCTTCTTGAGGTCGGCGTCCAGCTCCTTCACTATGCTATACAGTCTGTCTATGGCAGCTGTGACCTCCGTCTTAATCTCCGTCTTCAGGTTGCGCGAGCCGTTCAAGTGCAGTTTTGCCTTGTTCAGACAACCTCGCGCAACCTGAACACGGTCCAGGGTACCAACCTTTGGCCCTCCTGAAGGTCCAGCCGCCGAGTCTGGTTTTGGATGCTCAAGGGCGGTCACCTGACGCTTGCGTTCAGCCGGGGTTGCCTTTTTCGGGGGGGTGTGTAGTGTGGGGTCCGTACCGGACTCCCACTCCCCCACACTCTTACGGACGCTCAGGACCTGCGTCTTCTGATCGACCGCTGGCGAGCGGTCAGCTGCGTCCCTATCTATGTCCCTACTGGTGTCCTGAGCTCCATCTTTCTTTACCGGGGTCCTTATGCCAAACATTTTGGGGGAACTCGTCTTGTTTATAAAACTTAATTCTACACTTATACTCTAGTTTAAAAAATTTTTGACAATAAAATAAAAATTTTTAAAGTCAACAAGTCAATAATAGTGGTTAAAATAATATACAATTAAAATTTAAAAGATTCAAAAGTTAAAAGTCTAAAATCTAAAAATTTTAAAGTCTAAAAATTTAATTTTAAAAATTTAAAAATTTTAAAAAATTTAAAAAAAAATTTTTTAAAATCAAATACAATCTTTAGAAAAATTCTAAAATTTAAAACTTAGTCTAGGTCAATTTGTATAAGATTCTAAAACTTATTCTAGTTTTAAAACTTAGGTCTACGTATGCCGGGTCAATAAACTCGACATAATCAATTACACAACTACAATAAAATAAAATAATTTCCTAGTTTTAAGATGGGGTCAATAAACCCAGTCAATATTTTTTAAAATCTTAAATACAATTTTTAAAAACTTATTCTAGATATATTGGTCAAGAGACTCAATATATGTCATTTAAAATCTAAACACAGTATAGGGGGGTCAATAAACCGTACCCGGCTTATTTAATGGCAATAAAATTAATTAACAAGTTTTTTAAAAATCCATTAACAATTGTACAATGTTATTTTAGTTCTGTACAATTGTATCATTGCCATTAACTTTATAAATATAAGTCTAAAAAATCCAAATAAGGTATCTTTTTGCTCCTCGTTAAATTTCCCGTTCGATTAACTACTAAAAAGTATACCTTATCGCTTTCTTTTTCGCGTTATAATTTTTTGAACTTTCACTCACTGTACTCACTTTTTGCAACTCTTATAACTTCGGTCCTGGTTATCCGATTTTGTTTATGTCACTGTCGCTGTGTTGAGCTCGTCTCCCCCTATCTGGTGAGGTGCGTCACGCCCCTCCAGGACTCCTGGATCCAGGTCCTCGTGGCCACGCGGTCCTTGTTTTTCTGGTGTTTTCTCGGCGGTTTCCCAGCCGAAAAATCCAAGGACCGCACCAGGCCCTGGGTCTCGTCGAGGGCTATCGACTGATATACAGAAGTCGATAGGTCGCCGATCTATTTTCGGCAGCGTTATTTTTTCCAACTTTTTTGAAAAATTTTAACCTTCAAATTTTTGGTTTTTAGTTTATAAAATTTTTTCCTTTTAAGGATAAATCACAATTTATGCACTGCCGTATAGTCCAAATTTTTCCGCACCTTTTGGTACCACTCACGTCAATTTTCGAGTAACTTTTTGTAATTTTCTGAATTTTTCTGAATTTCGACGGCGTTAAGCACTCCCGGAGCGAGTTTGGATTGCGCGGACACGGTCTACTCGGCTCGGCGTTTGGCGCGTGACTGGTTAGGTTAGGTTAGGTTAGGTTAGGTTAGGTTAGGTTAGGTTAGGTTAGGTTAGGTTAGGTTAGGTTAGGTTAGGTTGGGTTAGGTTAGGTTAGGTTAGGTTAGGTTAGGTTAGGTTAGGTTAGGTTAGGTTAGGTTAGGTTAGGTTAGGTTAGGTTAGGTTAGGTTAGGTTAGGTTAGGTTAGGTTAGGTTAGGTTAGGTTAGGTTAGGTTAGGTTAGGTTAGGTTAGGTTAGGTTAGGTTAGGTTAGGTTAGGTTAGGTTAGGTTAGGTTAGGTTAGGTTAGGTTAGGTTAGGTTAGGTTAGGTTAGGTTAGGTTAGGTTAGGTTAGGTTAGGTTAGGTTAGGTTAGGTTAGGTTAGGTTAGGTTAGGTTAGGTTAGGTTAGGTTAGGTTAGGTTAGGTTAGGTTAGGTTAGGTTAGGTTAGGTTAGGTTAGGTTAGGTTAGGTTAGGTTAGGTTAGGTTAGGTTAGGTTAGGTTAGGTTAGGTTAGGTTAGGTTAGGTTAGGTTAGGTTAGGTTAGGTTAGGTTAGGTTAGGTTAGGTTAGGTTAGGTTAGGTTAGGTTAGGTTAGGTTAGGTTAGGTTAGGTTAGGTTAGGTTTTTTTTTTTTTTTTTTTTTTTTTTTTTTTTTTTTTTTGGGCGGCGCTATGCCGCCCACTCGTTCTCCCCTAGCTTATTGACGCCAGAGACTTTATTTTCTTTATTTAAAATCATTACATGTTTCTTCTTATCTCTAATTTACAGTTTATTATCATATTAACTAATCCTAATGCAATAGGGCAACTTAATACTAAGGATAAAATGCATATAAAAATTTTTAAAATAATAATAAGGTGTAAAATATAAAATTGCTAAGTAAATATAAATAAACCAATAAAATTTTAAAATCCTAACCTATTGCAAAAGGGCCAATCAATAATCGTTAAAACTTATCTCTATCTTATGTACTATCTTATAATCTATTTCTTTTCAGTTTGACAGTTTCGGTATTACTCTTTGTTATTTTTTATTACTTTACTTGCTACATTTTTGCAATAATCTATAAATATTTGCCTCGTTTCTTTTTCATATATTATTTCGTTTATATTTCCTAATTTTATATCTTTATTCATTTTAGTTTCACAGTTCCATCTATCTTTTGCGTATACTGGGCACTCTACTATTGTATGCAGCACGGATTCTCCCCGTGCCGGATCGCAGGTGCACGAGGGGCTCGCCTTACACCGAAACCTGTGTAAGTATTCGGAGAACCCCCCGTGCCCTGTTAAGACTTGTGTCAGCACGGGGTCCAACTCTAATTTGCGGAGTACTGGGTAGGCGCGAACAGCGTCTGGGAAGAAGACCCTCGTTGTCGAGGCCGTGTCTCCCTCTTTGTAGCGCCTGTTCCACTCGTCAAGCGAGTCCAATCGGAGTTGTCGCTTGACGAATGAAACAGGGCATTTGTCGTAGTGAGGCTTGGTCTTTACTCCGACCGCTGCTTGTTTTGCTAGAAGGTCCGCCCTCTCGTTCCCCTCCACCCCTACGTGTGCCTTCACCCAATTCCACTTAATTTCCTTCCCCATCCCCTCACTCTCCTTTACTAGTTTCTTGATTCCCTTCACTAAGGGGTGGGGGGAATCGACACTAGCTAGCGTTTCCAGGGCGGATCTTGAGTCGGAGTAAATACCAAACCTCAGCGCGGGAGTCTTAACTATATACTTCACGGCCTCATATAGGGCGTACAGTTCCGCCTGATATACGGTGCAGAAGTTCCCCAGCTTTAATTTCCGGCAGTTAATCTCCGCGGCGCTATCCCATATAGATAGCGCCGCGCCGACCCTGCCGTCAATTTTGCTGCCGTCGGTGTAAATCCTTACATCGACGGCAGCTTGCTGGGCAGCTTCGTCACCGTCCGTCAGGCAGCCGAACTGTAGCCCTTCCAGGTGAGCGGGGTGCTGGGTTTCCTCATATTTGGTCGGCCTCTCCAAATCTCGGTCCCCCAACACCCGCTGGGAGTGACCCTTCTTTATTTCATAAAGAAGGGCCGCCTCTTGGACCCGAAGGTCCAGAGGCAACAATCCAGCGAGTGTTAGGGAAGCGTTTAGAGAGACCGTCCGGTATGCCCTTATTATCTTCTGTGCAAATCCCCGCTGCACCCGGTCTAACAACATTCGGGTAGACTTCTTCCGTGCTGCCGGCGCCCACGCACTGGCCGCGTAGAGGATAATGGGCTCCACCACCGCAACGTATATGGTCCTGATGATCTCGGGGTTCAAGCCCCACGAGACTTTTGCTGCGGTTGACAGTTGACGATAGAGGCTTTGCGCTTTAGCACCTACCGCTTTTATATGCGCGTTAAAAGTGAGCTTATCGTCAACTGTCAACCCCAGGATCTTGATGTTATCGGTGAGCTCAATGTGTCTCCCTCCCATGCTCAGACGCGGGGAGTCGTATTTCAATTTTCTAGTAAATAGCATTGCCCTGGTCTTCTGGGGTGCGAATTTGAGCTTGTTACGAACTCCCCACCTCTGAACATGGTCGAGAGCCACATCGGCCGCACCTTGGATGTCCGCGGAGCTGTCGCCCGAAAACATCAGGACCACATCGTCGGCAAACGCCTGGTGGCGGACGCCCATTCCCTCCAGTTCCCCCAGGAGCGGATTCAGCAGCAGGTTCCAGAGCACAGGTCCCCCAACGGAGCCCTGCACGCACCCTTTGGTGGGTTTTCGGGTCCACTCGGAACCCGCATACCTGAGGCGCACTGTTCTGTCCACAAAATAGTGGTCGAACAGCCGCCTCAGATTTGCGGGGCATCGAGTTTCGGCTAACCTGCACCTCACAGCCGGCCACCACGCGTTATCGAAGGCCCCCTCTATGTCTAACGATATCAGCACAACGAGCTTCCGTCTTTCGACTTCCGCCCGTATGTGCTGAATCATGTCATAGAGGGAGTCCTCGGTACCGCGCTGCGGCATAAAGCCGTACTGGTGCCGGCTGATCATTGGTGCAGTGTGCCAGCGGACCCGCCGCACCAGCATTTTTTCGAGGACCTTGCCCAATACGGGCAAGAGTCCTATGGGCCTATATGCTTTGGGGTGCGTGTAGTCCTCCTTGTTGGGTTTCCTGAGCACTACAACCGCTGCCTCTTTCCATCTCCGGGGGAAACACGCCAAGGCCAGGCAGCGATTTGCTATTGCCAGGAACAGCTCTGGTCTCAGGGTGATGGCGGCAAGACATATGTCCGCCGTGAGGCCGTCGGGACCAGGAGCCTTTTTAGGGTTGAAGCTTGACGCAGCCCACATGAGTTCTTCCAAGGTGAAGGGGGGGTCACATGGTTCATCATGTGACCCCTCATTTACTATTTCGGCCATCCTTCTCATTTCTGTGTGGGCTGCGTCGTCTTCTTCCACCGAGTCCTCCGGGAAGAAGGTCTCGGCAAGGCTCCTGGCCGATTCCTCCCCGCCCAGGACTATTCCGTCCCGAACGAGGGGGATTTCCTCCGGCCTCCTGGTGGTGCGACCTATCACCCTGTAGATCCCATCCCACATGGTCTCACGGGTTTGTCGGCCGCAGAAGCTCTTCCAGCTCTGGGTCTGAGCCCTCCTCACCTCCTGCGCGTACTCATCCTTAGCGTCGACATACTGCTGCACGACCCACGCCCTTCGGACCGGGGCCGCGCAGGATACCCGTCTCTTGTACCTCAAGACTTTCGCCTTGAGGTCAGAGAGCTTTTCGGACCACCAAGGCAGTCCTGCCCGTCGCCTCCTAGAAACCCCGGGCATGGTTTCCTTGCAAACTTCCACCACGGTTTCCACGTACCGGTCCACCTGTCTCTCGAGGTTTTCCCGGTCGGGAGTACTCTCTATTTCGGCTGGTGTTATGCCTCTTGCTTCCCATAGTGGGGCGAGTTTCTCTCGAAACTCGTCCCACTTTGCTTTCTTCGTGTTGTACTCCCGGGTGGAAGTGCATATGTCCATGCCCTCGGACTTCCGAAGATTTAGATCGAACAGGACCGCCCTGTGGTCCGAACTGGATATGTTATCTGCGAGGCGCCAGTCCGCAACCCTCCCCAGGAGAGGGGTCGTGCAGACTGTTATGTCGACGCAGCTACTGTACCTTTTTCCGCCGCGGATGGTATCAAAGGTGGGCTCAGACCCCTGGTTCAGTAGGTGGAGACCCAGCTCGTCGAGCTTCTCTGCCACTTCCCGTCCCCTCGCATCCGTTTCTCGGCTGCCCCAGTCCGTACACCAAGCATTCAGGTCTCCGCCTAGCACCACGTTGGCAGTTCCCAACCTGTCCACGACAGAGCTGATCTGGTCCAGGTAGGGTTCGACGGGCTTATCTGGCTCCAGGTACACCGACACCACGCCTATCTCCCACGCCGCGGTCCTCACCTTTGCAACTGCAATGTTGCAAGTGGTGAGGTCGGGACAGTGGGTGACATTCATGGTGTCGTCGAACAGTACAATGGCCGCCTTTACCACCGATTGAACGGGGCGATTGGCGGCACACTGTACTATCCTTGCACCTGGACGCTGCCGCATCTCCCCCTGACGGCCTACGTATGGCTCCTGGACCAAGGCGAGCGAGAGTTTCCTCTTTCCCGCCTCGTTGATGAGCTCTGCCGTGCACAGCTCGGATCTTTGTAGGTTCGCCTGCACAACGTGGTACAGGCGGTTCCCGGCTTGGGGAGCGCTGGAGGCGCCCGGGACGCCCTTAGCAATATGCTACACTGGACCTCGCGAGCGCCTCCCACCTCCTCCTCACCGGGCAGTCGACACTGAATGCTCCGTGGTCCCTCCTGTCGGATTTTGCCTTCTGGCAATTGCGACAGGAGGGTGACTCTCCGGCTAGCCAGCTGGTGCATCCCGTCCTGAGGTGCGGGCCCCCGCAGTGGCTGCACACTTCCTCTGCCTCCGTGCACAGCCTCTTCGTGTGCCCGTACCCCAGGCATTTGGAGCACTGGACGAGAGGGGACTGGTCGGCCACTCTGACGCGCTGGAGGTCCACGTGGACCGCCTCCGCTGCCGTCAGTCGACCCCACAGCTTCGGCGACACCCGCAAGACCACATGGCACGTGAGCTCATTCCTGGCCCTCTTCCGGTAGAGGACGTGCATCCGCAAGTCTTCCTCTTTCAGTCCTTTCAGGAGGTCCCTGTTTTGCTTGCGGATGCATTGAACTATTTCCTCGTCCTCGTGGACCTTCAAGGTATCCTTGAGGACCACGAGGGGATCTTTGTTCTTCATGTCCTCCACCCTCAAATCGCCGCCCGCACTCCGCAACTTTTCCTTTATCCTATTCATTTCTGTTTCCGTGCTGCAGCCTACAATTACTCTTCTATCCTTTGCTTTCCGAATACTGTCAATTTTGAATCCTTCGTCTCTGGCGTTAACTGCTTTACGCAGTTTCTCCAGGACCTGCTCTCCAGTCTCTGTCTCGTCCTTGGACGTGATTGCCACTGAGTGCGTGGCCTGTGAACTCAGTGACGATCTTCTCGTCCCTCCAGCTACTATGTTTGCGTATGTAATCTTTTCCTGTACTTGTCTGTGTTTTTCTATAATGTCTTTTAATTCTTCCATCTTCATATTATTTTCTTTTATTAGCTTGGAGTGTTCTTCTAGTCGTGTAATTATGTCTTCTTCTTTTCCTTTGTTTTTCAGGTCCTTTCCTATTTCATTTTCTTTCTTCTGTTCTTCCTTTTCTTTGTCTTTATTTCCGTTGCCTTTCTTCTGCTCCGCTTCTTTGAAAAGTTGGTATAACCTCTCTGTTGCCTTTAATATTTCTTGCTTGATTTCGGTCTTTGTATTTCGCGTCAAGTTAATATTTTCCTTCACCTTTTGTAGGCAAGCCTTTGCCTCTGTCGTATTGCTTAAATATTTTGCTGCAGGCTGCGGTGGTGGCTGTGACTGTTCCACCACCTTTGAGGACTTTGTTGTGGCCTTTTTTGTGATGATTGCCTCAGTTTCCGCTCCTTTTGCTGGGGAGCGGGGGCGCTTTCCTTCTGTCTTCCCGGCTTCCCACTCCCCTATGCTTTTTCTCACCTTGGACATTTTTGTTGGTGATGGGTCACCTTTGTTTGTGACCTCTGCTGCGGCGGAGGCTTCGTCAACTTTTCTTTCAGGGGTGCGGAGCATGTTGTCAATTTTGCAGGGGGATACGTCAATTTTTAAACTTATTTCTAATTCGTCAATAGACCTTATAACTACTTAAATTACGGACAGTGTATATATGAATAAAATTATATAAAACAATATTGTTTGCAGTTAAAAGTTAAAAACAATGTAAAAATATTTAAAAATTTTTAAAGCTTTTAAATTTTTGGTCAAAGTATCAGTCTTATGTTTAAATTTAATTTAAAAACTAGCTTATTCTAGTACACTTGTCAAAAGACTAAAGTGTAGGTCAGGTACATTTGTCAATTTAATACTATTTACTATACTATAGACTAGAATTAACTACTTATAACTAATCTTATTTATTATATAAACTTGCCAAAAAGCTAAGTTTATTGGTCTAAAATCTTATAATTATGTTGGGCCCGTATTGTTCACACTATGGGCTACCCGTCACAATTTTTCCGGATTTTTTCCCACGTGTTTTGGAAAATTTTCGTAATTCAATTCGGAAAAAAACTTTTTTATTTTGGGACTTTTTTACAAATTTTTTCTTTAATAATGTTCTCCTCACTAAATAAATACGATTTGCAGAGTTTGTTTATCAATTTTAAAACCTTAGAGTCCTTAAAAAGTCTTTGTTTGCATTTCGTCTTTGTTTACTTTTGCACTATATGTTATATTAGTCTTATCACTAAAACTATTTGCCCAAAAAATCCAAATTTGGTATTGTTCTGTTCGTCTTTTTCCACTGTTTTTTATTGTATTTTAAAAACTATAGGTCGTCGATTTGTTTTTTGAATTACGATTTTTTGAAATTTTCATCACTTTTTGTCACTTTTTCTTGCTTTATATTTTCTGTTTTTGTTGTCCGATTTTAAAGACCGAAGTGTCCTCTTAACCGGCTTTTTACGGGCTATCCAACGCACTTTGTCACGTCTTGGTTAGGTTAGGTTAGGTTAGGTTAGGTTAGGTTAGGTTAGGTTAGGTTAGGTTAGGTTAGGTTAGGTTAGGTTAGGTTAGGTTAGGTTAGGTTAGGTTAGGTTAGGTTAGGTTAGGTTAGGTTAGGTTAGGTTAGGTTAGGTTCCCCATCGACCGGGTTCCCGCCTTGTCGTGGCGGTGGGGCTCAGTAACCGTGGGAATGGGTCACCCACGGTGAAGCTAAGAGGAACCCAAGGCCGGTCCGTGAGGTAGGACCGGCCAGAGAGGGCCGCTCGGGGTGGGCTCGTTGGAGCCCACCTTCGAGCGCACTGGAGGGCTGCGGGGACTCGTCTCCCCCGCAGTGAGGGTGAGTCGCGGAGGGAGAGGAGTGCTGGTATTACGGTGCGCCACTCGCCCTGCCCTCCGCGACTCAGCGGGGTCGCACCGCAGATGCGGCGGCGGTGGGGCTGCGAGGGGAAGGGCAACTTTCCCCTTGCAGCTGCATTTCGCGTAATCCCGGCGCCGACGCTGGGACCGCGGGCCTCTGTCTTTTTCAAGACGGAGGCCGCGAGGAGTGAACCTCTATAAAAAACTCAAGGCGGCGCCGGCGGGGGAGGGCGGGGATTCCCGAACCTGCATTGCACACGGTGCCGTCTCCGAGGAGCGCCCTTTTAAGGGCGCAGAGAGGGGCCCCATCCCGGGGCGGCCAGTGGGCGTCGCGGTGTCACGTGCTAACCATGCTCCCGTGGCGCCCACACCATGGCTATGAGGGAACGCGTGTGGTTTTAGTGGGTAGGCCCACTTCGGTGGGAGAGCCCCACAGACCCCCCTGGTGCCCCGACCAGGGGGCGTGCTTAAGGTCGCATTTCCACACCTAAAAAAAAAAAAAAAAAAAAAAAAGGTTAGGTTAGGTTAGGTTAGGTTAGGTTAGGTTAGGTTAGGTTAGGTTAGGTTAGGTTAGGTTAGGTTAGGTTAGGTTAGGTTAGGTTAGGTTAGGTTAGGTTAGGTTAGGTTAGGTTAGGTTAGGTTAGGTTAGGTTAGGTTAGGTTAGGTTAGGTTAGGTTAGGTTAGGTTAGGTTAGGTTAGGTTAGGTTAGGTTAGGTTAGGTTAGGTTAGGTTAGGTTAGGTTAGGTTAGGTTAGGTTAGGTTAGGTTTTTTTTTTTTTTTTTTTTTTTTTTGTGGGCGGCTTTATGCCGCCCTCTCGTTCCCCTAACATGTTTGGTCAGGGACCTTGTCGACAGGGTGTAATGAGTTTTTCAGATAGTTTATTTATTTACTGTGATATCAACTAAATAAAATTTACTATGTATTAAATACAGACTAAAATACAGTTAAAATACAATAAAATCTAAATACAATTAAAATACGGTAAAAAAGTAAAATACAGTTTAAAATTACAGTTAAAAATATTAAAACAATTAAAATACTTGTAAAAAAAATGCTAATATACAGTTAAAAAGCAATAGTAATAACAGTTTAAAAATTTAAATAAATGCTAAAATTGTAGTAAAATACATTTAAAATATTATACTAACTATCACAGTTTACAGTCTTATTCCTATTTATAGTTTTATTGGCTAAGGACTTACATAATTTTACGAAATCTTCTCGGATTTCCTTACTCTTAATAAATATGTACAAGTTTTCTCTTTCCACTTTGCATCTCCATTTTACTTCGAATTGTGTTCTTTCAGCTTCATATATAGGGCATTCTGTCAATATGTGCAGCACAGTTTCGTCCCGTGCTGGGTCACAGACGCATGAGGGGTTCTCCTTGCATTTAAAACGATGCAAGTAATGCGAGAACCCCCCATGCCCCGTCAAAACTTGAACCAGCACGGGATCAAGATCCAGCTTCCGAAGTATGGAGGGGGCGCTCGCCACGTTGGGGAAGAAGAGCTTGGTCGTCGAGGCCGTGTCTCCTTCCACATACCGCCCATTCCATTTGTCCAGCGTCTCCAGTCGAATCTGTCGCTTGACAAATGAAATGGGACATCTATCATAATTAGGCTTGGTCTTTATCCCGATTGCGGCCATTTTGGCCAATTGGTCCGCTCTCTCGTTTCCCTCCATCCCCGCATGCGCTTTCACCCAAAACAACCTTACATCCTTCCCTTGTTCTCTAGCTTCTTTCATACATCTCCTTATATTCTCCGCGAGGGGATGAAGGGACATACCGCTCCTGACGGTTTCTAGGGCGGACCTAGAATCGGAATAAATCCCGTACCTCCTTGCATTCGTCTTCACTACATGCTTCACGGCCTCATGCAGGGCCAACAGTTCCGCCTGATATACGGTGCAGAAGTTGCCAAGCTTTAATTTACGGCAGTTTGTCTCCGCGGCGCTATCCCATATGGATAGGGCCGCGCCGACTTTGCCGTCAATTTTGCTGCCGTCAGTGTAAATATTCACATCGACGGCAGCTCGCTGGGCAGCTTCGTCACCATCCGTCAGGCAGTCGAACTGTAGCCCCTCCCGGTGAGCTGGATGCGCAGAATCTACGAAGTTTACCGGCCTCTCTAACTCCCGGTCACCCAACACTTGCTGGGTGTGACCCTTTTTTACTAAATAAATAAGGGCTGCTTCATGGACCCGAAGGTCCAGAGGAAGCAGCCCAGCAAGCATCAGGGCCGAATGCAGAGAGACGGTCCTGTAGCTTTTTGCTACCTTCTGCGCGAATCCTCGCTGCACTTGGTTTAGCAACCGTGCAATGCCCTTCCTCTCCACCGCCGGCACCCACACACTAGCCGCGTACAGGATGATGGGCTCCGCTACCGCAACATATATGGTCCTGATGACCTCGGGATTTAGACCCCACGTGACCTTTGCCGCGGTTGACAGTTGACGATAGAGGCTTTGCGTTTTTCGGCAAACTGCCTCAACATGCGCCTTGAAGCTGAGTCTATCGTCAACTATCAATCCGAGGATTTTAATCTGTCTGACAAGGTCAATGGGTCTCCCGCCCATGCTCAGACGTGGGGAGTCGTACTTCAGCTTTTTGGTAATAACCATGGCCGAGGTCTTATGTGGCGCAAAGTTCAGCTTGTTTCGGACTCCCCACTTCCTGACATGCTCGAGAGCCCCATTGGCCCTGTCCTGAAAGTCAGCAGAGCCGTCTCCCGAGAACATCAGGACCACATCGTCAGCGAACGCCTGGCAGCGGACGCCCATCTCCTCTAATTCCACCAGGAGGGGATTCAGCAGCAGGTTCCAGAGCGTCGGTCCCCCAATGGACCCCTGCACGCACCCTTTGGTTTGTCGGCGGGTCGCCTCGGCTCCCGCATACCTGACGCGAACTGTTCTGTCACTTAAGTAGTGATCGAACAGTCGCCTCAGGTTTGCGGGGCACTGGGCTTCGGCTAGCCTGCACCTCACAGCCGGCCACCAGGCGTTATCGAAGGCGCCCTCTATGTCTAATGATATCAGCACAACGAGCCGCTTCCTGTCCATCTCGGCTCGAATGTGCTGAATCATGCCATAGAGGGCGTCCTCGGTTCCGCGCTGAGGCATAAAACCATACTGGTACCGGCTGATCATTGGCGCAGTGTGCCATTGGACCCGCCTCACCAACATTTTCTCTAAAATCTTGCCCATAAGGGGCAAGAGTCCTATAGGTCGAAATGCCTTGGGGTGCGTGTAGTCTTCCTTATTGGGTTTCCTCAGCACTACAACCGCTGCCTCCTTCCATCTCCTGGGGAAGCACGACAGGGCTAGGCAGCGATTTGCTAAGGCCAGGAACAGCATTGGGGACAAGGTGATTGCCGCCAAACAAATATCCGCGGTGAGGCCATCGGGGCCGGGCGCCTTCTTCGGGTTGAAACTAGACGCGGACCACATGAGCTCGTGCTGTGTGAAAGGTGGGTCGCATGACTCACCATGCGACCCCAAGTTTACTGTTTCTGCCAAATTTCTCATACTTTTGTGGTCCGCGTTGTCGTCCTCAACCCGATCCTCCGGGTAGAAGGCCTCCGCCAACGCCCCGGCCGATTCCCCCTCGTTCAGGACTTTACCGTCCCGAACGAGTGGGATCTCCTCCGGCCTCTTCGTGGTGCGTCCAATCACCCTGTATATCCCGTCCCACATGGTTTCCGAATCCTGTCGGGAGCAGAACTCCTTCCAACTCTGGGTCTTGGCCTTCCTCACCTCAGACTGGTACTCCTCTTTTGCGCAGATATAACGCTGCACGACGCAGTCCCTTCGAACTGGCGCCGCGTACGATATCCGCCTCTTCAGTCTCAAGGCTGCTGCCTTGAGACGAGAGAGCTTTTCGGACCACCAGGGCAATCCTGTCCTACCCCTCCTCGGTATCCCAGGCATGGTTTCCTTACAGGCATCCACCACGGTTTCCACATACTTATCAATCTCTTTCTCCAGCTCTTCCTTATCCATGATGTTTCCAAACCTCTCTGATGTTATGCATTTCTCCTGCCACTTTGAGGCGAGCCTCTCTCGAAACTCGCCCCAATTGGCCTTTATAGTATTGTACTCCCGGGTGGAGCGACAAACGTCCATGCCTGAGGACCTTTGGAGTTTTACGTCGAACAGAATTGCCCTGTGGTCCGAACTGGACAGATCGTCCGCTAAGCGCCAGTTCTCTACCAGTCCTAGCATTTCAATCGTGCAGACAGTTATATCCACGCAACTGGAGTACCGTCTGCCTCCTCTCCAGGTATCAAAAGTAGGCTCAGACCCAGTGTTGAGGATGTGTAGCCCCAGCTCGTCCAGCTTTTCCGCCAATTCCTGTCCCCGCTTGTCCGTGGTACGGCTTCCCCACCATGTGGACCACGCGTTTACGTCACCGCCAAGTATCAGGTTAGGTTAGGTTAGGTTAGGTTAGGTTAGGTTAGGTTAGGTTAGGTTAGGTTAGGTTAGGTTAGGTTAGGTTAGGTTAGGTTAGGTTAGGTTAGGTTAGGTTAGGTTAGGTTAGGTTAGGTTAGGTTAGGTTAGGTTAGGTTAGGTTAGGTTAGGTTAGGTTAGGTTAGGTTAGGTTAGGTTAGGTTAGGTTAGGTTAGGTTAGGTTAGGTTAGGTTAGGTTAGGTTAGGTTAGGTTAGGTTAGGTTAGGTTAGGTTAGGTTAGGTTAGGTTAGGTTAGGTTAGGTTAGGTTAGGTTAGGTTAGGTTAGGTTAGGTTAGGTTAGGTTAGGTTAGGTTAGGTTAGGTTAGGTTAGGTTAGGTTAGGTTAGGTTAGGTTAGGTTAGGTTAGGTTAGGTTAGGTTAGGTTAGGTTAGGTTAGGTTAGGTTAGGTTAGGTTAGGTTAGGTTAGGTTAGGTTAGGTTAGGTTAGGTTAGGTTAGGTTAGGTTAGGTTAGGTTAGGTTAGGTTAGGTTAGGTTAGGTTAGGTTAGGTTAGGTTAGGTTAGGTTAGGTTAGGTTAGGTTAGGTTAGGTTAGGTTAGGTTAGGTTAGGTTAGGTTAGGTTAGGTTAGGTTAGGTTAGGTTAGGTTAGGTTAGGTTAGGTTAGGTTAGGTTAGGTTAGGTTAGGTTAGGTTAGGTTAGGTTAGGTTAGGTTAGGTTAGGTTAGGTTAGGTTAGGTTAGGTTAGGTTAGGTTAGGTTAGGTTAGGTTAGGTTAGGTTAGGTTAGGTTAGGTTAGGTTAGGTTAGGTTAGGTTAGGTTAGGTTAGGTTAGGTTAGGTTAGGTTAGGTTAGGTTAGGTTAGGTTAGGTTAGGTTAGGTTAGGTTAGGTTAGGTTAGGTTAGGTTTTTTTTTTTTTTTTTTTTTTTTTTTTGGGCGGCTCTATGCCGCCCTCTCGTTCCCCCGATATGTTGGTCAGGGACCTGGTATGCGGGTGTAATAATTTTTTTCAACATGTTCTTTATTAATAATGTTTAAATAAATATTGTATACGGTGCTGGTAATATTGTGCTATTCGGTAATTATAATAATAAATCTAATTCACAATTCAAAACCACTCAATTAATAATAAGTAATAGATAGTAGTAAAATAATGTACAATAAAATGTTATATTTACAATTAAAACCGTTAAAATACATATGATTTCTAAACTATTTATACAATGTTAAAAAATTTTAAAACTTACATTTAATTAAAATGAATGTAAAATGGCACCTAAATTTATGCTTTAAAGATCATTAAGTCTTAGTAATAACGATACAATATTAAAATAAAATAAATATACAGTGTTGAAATTACAATTGAAATACCCTTAACTTAATATCACATTATTTAGTCTTGTTTCTTTTTATCACTATTTTCGCCACCTTTACACAGTAATCTATAAATATTTCTCTTATCTCTCTGTTTGCAATTATATTCTTAATGTTCTCTGAACTAATCCTTTCTTTCATTTTACTCTCACATTCTGCCCTCGCCGCTTCGTGGACAGGGCAATGCGCTAGTAGGTGCAGCACGGATTCCTGGCTTCCGGGTTCACAGACGCATGAAGGGCTCTCCTTACACCTGAACCTGTTCAAGTATTCGGAGAACCCTCCATGGCCCGTGAAAATTTGGACTAGGTCTGGGTCCAGTTCTGTCTTACGCAGGATGGGGTAGGCCGCCACGGCGTCCGGGAAGAAGACTTTGGTCGTCGAGGCGGTGTCACCCTCCCTATAGCGCCTGTTCCATTCGTCAAGCGAGTCCAAACGGATCTGTCGCTTGACGAATGAAACAGGGCATTTCTCGTAGTTGGGCTTGGTCTTCATTCCGATTGCTGCCTCCTTGGCGAGTTCGTCGGCTCTTTCGTTTCCCTCCACCCCCACGTGCGCTTTCACCCAATTCAATCTTATATTCTTCCCTTTCTTTCTACTCTCTATTATTCTTCTCCTAGTATCCACTGCGAGAGGGTGGAGGGAATCGACGCTCGTCACTGCCTCAAGGGCCGATCTGGAATCGGAATGAATTCCAAAGCCCAACCTCGAGTCCGCACAAGCGAACTTCACCGCCTCGTGCAGGGCCAACAGTTCCGCCTGGTATACAGTGCAGAATTGGCCTAGCTTTAATTTCCGGCAATATGTCTCCGCGGCGCCATTCCATACGGATAGCGCCGCGCCGACTTTGCCGTCAATTTTGCTGCCGTCGGTGTAAATGTTTACATCGACGGCAGCTCGCTGGGCCCCTTCGTCACCGTCCGCCAGGCTGCCGAACTGCAGCCCCTCCAGGTGCGCGGGGTGGATTGTCCGAGCGTACGGGACCGGCCTCTCCAGTTCCAAATCCCCCAGCACCCGCTGGGTGTGACCCTTCTTTACCTGGTAAAGAAGGGCCGCCTCTTGGACCCTTAGGTCCAGAGGAAGCAACCCAGCGAGTGCTAGGGCCGCGTTCAGAGACACGGTCCTGTACGCTCTGACAATCTTTTGTGCAAATCCTCGCTGCACCCGGTCCAGCAACACTCTGGTCCCCCTCCTTTCCGCCGCCGGCGCCCACGCGCTGGCCGCGTAAAGGATGACGGGCTCAACCACTGCCACGTATATGGTTCTGACGATCTCCGGGTTGAGACCCCACGAGACTCTGGCTGCTCTCGACAGCTGACGATGGATTCCCTGTGCTTTTTTGCACACGTTGGCAATATGCGCCTTAAAGGTGAGTCCATCGTCAACTGTCAGGCCCAGGATTTTCATTTCCTTGACGAGCTCAACGGGCTTCCCGCCCATGTTCAGACGTGGGGAGTCGTATTTGGTCCTCTTAGTGAGGACCATCGCCTTTGTTTTGTGAGGTGCGAATTTAAGTTTGTTCCTTACTCCCCACCTCTGAACACGTGCGAGGGCCTCGTTGGCTCTGTCTTGGATGTCCGAGGAGTCGTCCCTGGAAAACATCAGAACCACATCGTCGGCAAACGCCTGGCAGTGGACACCCGCGCTATCCAGCTCCACCAGAAGGGGATTCAGCAGCAAGTTCCAGAAGGTGGGCCCCCCGATGGAGCCCTGCACGCAGCCCTTGGTGGCACTTCTGGTGGCCTCCGCTCCCGCAAACCTGAGGCGCACCGATCGTTCGCTAAAATAGCTATCGACCAGACGCCTCAGATTTGCGGGACAGCGGGTCTCGGCCAACCTGCACCGGACAGCGGGCCACCACGCGTTGTCGAAGGCTCCCTCTATGTCAAGTGACACGAGCACTGTGATCTTTTTCGCTCTAAGGTTGTTTCTGATGTGTGTCATCATGTCATAGAGGGAGTCTTCGGTGCCGCGCTGCGGCGTAAATCCGTACTGTCGCCCGCTGATCGACGGTGCAGTGTGCCACCTTACGCGTCTTATAGCCATTTTTTCCAAAAATTTTCCAAAAATCGGCAGAAGGCCGATTGGTCTATAAGACTTAGGCTGCGTGTAGGTCTCCTTACCGGGTTTAGGCAGGACAACAATTGCCGCCTCTTTCCACCTTCTGGGGAAGCTGGAGAGGCCTAGGCACTTATTGGCTAGGGCCAGGAACATCTCCGGTCTGAGGGTGATCGCCACCAAGCATACATCGGCTGTGAGTCCATCCGGGCCAGGAGCCTTCTTCGGATTGAAACTGGACGCGGACCACTTCAATTCCTCTAGCGTAAAGGGGGGGTCACATGAATTATCATGTGACCCATCATTCACCGTCTCTGCCTTCTGTCTTGTTTCCGTGTGGTCCGCGTCATCCTCCCCCGGATCGTCCTCCGGGAAGAAGGCCTCAGCAAGGCTCCTGGCCGACTCTGCCCCTTCCAACACCCTTCCATCCTTCATCAGTTGTACATCTTCCTTCCTTTCCTCTGTGCAGCGTATCACCCTATATATACCGTCCCACATGGTTTCGCGGTCTTGCCTTTCACAAAATCTCTTCCAGCTCTGGGTCTGAGCCTTCTTCATCTCCAGCCTGTAGAGTTCCCTAGCATCGATGTACTGCTGCACGACCCAGTCTCTGCGAACTGGCGCCGCGTAGGAGATCCGCCTCCGCTTCCTCAAGACATCAGTCTTGAGTTTGGAGAGCTCTTCGGACCACCAAGGCAATCCTGCTTTCCTCTTTTTCCCTGCCTTGGGCAGCACTTCTTCGCACACCTCCACCACAGTTTCCACAAATACACCAACTTCCTCTTCCAAACTCTCTTTCGTGCTTATCCTTTCATACCTTTCCGCTGTCATTCCCTTTCTTTCCCACAACTGGGCGAGCTTCTCACGAAACCCGCTCCAGTCTGCTTTCTTGGTGGTGTACTTCCGGGTGGAGGAGACGATTTCGGTGCGTTTAGGTCGGCCCAAGTCGAGGTCGAACAGGATTGCCTTGTGGTCCGAACTGGATACGTCCTCCGATAGGCGCCAGTTTGCGACTTTACCGAGCATATAGGTCGAGCATGCCGTTACATCGACATTGCTTGAGAACCTACTCCCGCCCCTGATGACTTCAAAAGTAGGCCCAGACCCCTCATTCAGTACATGCAGACCCAGCTCGTCGAGTTTTTCTGCAGCCGTAATCCCCCTCTTGTTATCCTTCCGGCTGCCCCACCAGGTGTTCCACGCATTCAGATCACCACCCAGTATCACGCCTACCGTGCCCAATCCCTCCACAGCAGATCCCATCATATCCAGGAGCGGCTCGATGGGCTTATCAGGCTCCAGGTAGACAGACACCACCCCCACCTCCCACGCCGCGGTACCCAACTTTGCAACTGCAATGTTGCAAGTGGTTAGGTCCGGGCGATGGGTGATGGAAATGGTGTCGTCGAACAGCACAATGGCCGCCTTGACCACCAACTCGGTGGACTGGCTCCTGGCACATTGTACTGTTCTTGTCCCTGGATGCTGCCGCATCTCGCCGCGACTCCCAATATAGGGTTCCTGGATTAAGGCGAACGACAGCTTTCGCTTGGTCGCCTCCATGATGAGCTCCGCTGTGGCGAGCTCAGACCGCTGCAGGTTCGCCTGCACAACGCGATACTGGGGCCGCCCGGTAGAAGGGAACTTTGGTACGCCTGGGGTGCCCTTAGCAATATGCTACTGACGACCTCGCCAGGGATTCCCACTTCCTTCTAACCGGGCATTCTTCACTGAATGCCGTGTGATCCCTCCTGTCGATCTTCGCAATGGCGCAGTTGCGACAGGTCGGTGGTTTTCCGGCTTGCCGGTCGGGGCACACTAGCCCGAGGTGTGGCCCACCACAGTGGCAGCAGGAGTCTTCAGACTCCCCGCAATGCCGCTTGGTGTGCCCGTACCCCAGGCATCGTGTGCACTGCACAAGGGGGGACTGGTCCCGCACTCTGACGCGCTGGAGGTCCACATGTATGGATCCCGCTTCCGTAAATCTCTTCCATATCCGCGGTGATACCCTAAGAACCATGTGGCACGTGTGCTCGTTCCTGGCTCGCCTGCGGAACCTCACTTCCATCCTCATGTTCTCTCCTTCTATACCTCTCATTAACTCCTTGTTCTGACTCCTGATTGCCCTGATCACATCCTCATCCTTGTTATAGGATAGGACATCCATCAGGACAATCAGGGGGTCTTTACACCTTACATCCTGCACTTTCAAGCTTTCCGCGGCCGTCTTGAGCCTCTCCTTCACGCGACTCAACTCCCTCTCCGTACCGCAACCTACTATTACTTTCCTATCGCGTACTTTTCTTACCTTGTCTATTTTTATACCTTCTTCGGTGGCGTTCACAATTTTTCTTATTTTATCTAGCACCTGGTCCCCGGTATCATTGTCGTCATTTGAAGAGACCGCCACCGAGTGAGTGGCCGCCCCACCCCGTGGCGATCCCTTCGGCCCCCCGGCTACCACGCTCGCGTAGGTACCCTGCACGCTGGATTCCCTAAGAGCCGACCTCAAGCTCTCCATTTCCCTGCTGCTCTTTTCGAGCAGCAGGGAATGCTCCTCTAATCTTTTTACCAGGTCTTCTCCTATCGTGGCATCTCTAGGGGCGGGGGCGGCCGTGGGGAGATCAAGGGTCTGTGTCCCTTTCTCCCCCAACGCCCTCCTCCCCCCCTCGTGCCCCTTCTCTCTCTTCCCTTTTCCTCTTTCCTTCTTGAGGTCGGCTTCAGCCTCTTTAACCAGGTTATATAGCTTTTCGATGGCGGCCGTGACCTCAGTCTTTATCTCCGTCTTCAGGTTGCGCGAGCCATTCAGGTGGAGTTTCGCTTTGTTCAAGCAGCCTCGCGCAACCTGAACACGGTCCAGGTTGTTGTGCAGTTTGACTGCTCCTGAGGTCCCGGCCGCCTCCTCTGGTTGCGGCTTCTCCAGGGCGGTCACCAAACGCTTGCGTTCAGCCGGGGTTGCCCTTTTATTGGGGGGAGTTTGTGCCGAGGGGTCCGATCCGGTCTCCCACTCCCCCACACTCTTGCGGACGCTCAGGACCTGTGTATTTTGGTCTACTCCTGGAGAGTTGTCTGTTGTCTCCTTTCCCATATTATTGCTTGTGTCCTGAGCTCCGTTCTTTTGTACCGGGGTTCTTATACCAAACATATCGGGGGAACTCGTCTTGTTACTAAAACTTAAAATTACACTTATAGTCTAATTTAAATTAAAATAAAAGTTAAAAAAAAAAAAAAAAAAATTAAAATTTACAAGTTTAAAAAAGAAAAAAAATTTTTTTTTAAAACTTTAAAATTTTTTAAAAAGTTAAAATTTTTTAAAAGAATTCTTAAAAGTCAATGTCAATAAAAAGAGTTTTGAATACAATGAAATTTTTAAAACTTAGTCTAGCACAGGTCAATTTGTAAAATTTTAAAACTTAGAGATACATATGCCGAGTCAACAAACTCGGCATAGTCAGTTTGCAATACAATGCAATACAATTAAATAATGCAATAAAAAATTTTCAAACTTAGTCTAACACTAATTTCTAAAACTTAATTTTATATATGCCGAGTCAATAAACTCGGCATAGTCAATTAACACAGTAATAAAATAATAATGAAATGATAGTTTAAAAATATTAAAATGGGGTCAATAAACCCGGTCAAAATTTGTTAAAAAATTTTAAAATACTAATTTACACTTAATCTTAAATATATTGAGTCAAAAGACCCAACATATGTCACTCTAAAATTCTAAAACTATATAGGGGGGTCAATAAACCGTGTAGGACTTATATCTAACAATTACAAATTTTTTAAAATTATTTAATATCCATTAACAATTGTACCACTTTATAATAAATTTCTGTACAATTTTATCATTCGCAATAACTTTATAAGTATAGTTCCGAAAATTTTGAGAAGGGTATCTTTTTGATCGTCTTTAAATTTGTAGTTCAGATAAACACAAAAAACAATACCTTCTCGCTTTCTTTTTGGAGTTGGGAATTTTTTAAACTTTCACTTTATTTTTCGGTTTTTCCCACTCTTATATCTTCGGCCCTGGTTGTCCGATTCTGGTTCTTGAACCGGCGTTGAGCTGGGCTAGTCCTCCCCTATTCAACGAGATAAGTCACGTTCCTCCGGGACCCCTGAATCCAGGACCTCATGGCCACGCGGTTCTTGTTTTTCTTGGTTTTTCAGGATTTTCCCGAGTCCAAAAAATTCTAAAAACCACTTGAGGCCCTGGATCTCGTCAGGGGCTTCCTGTTGATATATAAAAATATATATGTCGTCGATCTTATTCTAGCAGCGTAATTTTTTAAAACTTTTTAAGGTTAAAATTTTTCTTTTTTAAGTCTTAAAATTTTTTACACTTCACTTTTTAAAGAACTATTTGTACTATCGTGTACAGCGTAGAATTCTGCGTCTTTTTATGTATAGCACTTCCACTTCCGTAACACTTTTTCTCCTTTTTGGAATTTTCTTAAGTTTTTAATGCGTTAAGTACTCCCGGAGCGATTTTGCAACGCGCGGACACGGTCTGCACGGGTCGGCGTGTGGCGCGTGACTGGTTAGGTTAGGTTAGGTTAGGTTAGGTTAGGTTAGGTTAGGTTAGGTTAGGTTAGGTTAGGTTAGGTTAGGTTAGGTTAGGTTAGGTTAGGTTAGGTTAGGTTAGGTTAGGTTAGGTTAGGTTAGGTTAGGTTAGGTTAGGTTTTTTTTTTTTTTTTTTTTTTTTTTTTTTTTTTTTTTTTTTTTGGGCGGCTCTATGCCGCCCTCTCGTTCCCCTAGCGTAGTGAAGCCAGAGACTTTCTTTAACTTTATTACTTAAAAAATCAGGTACAATATTCTTACTTTCTAATTAAAATTTAATACAAATGAAAATTTAAAACTAATTACAATATACAATTTAAAAAAAAATCTAAAAAATATAAAAGTCTGCTGAATTACAATAAATATCTTAAAATAAAGTCAAAATCAGGTACAGGTGTTATTTTGTCCGAGTTCGGCTCCTATCATTTGTTTTTATCTATTACTTTTTGAGCTATTTCTTTGCATAGATTTATAAATTTATTTCGTATTTCTTTATCTAGTAACAAATGATTTATGTTTTCCTGCCTTACATCTACTTTCATTTCCATTTCGAACTCCTCTCTCATTTTTCCGAACACAGGACAATCTATTATGGCGTGCAACACGGACTCCTCCCGTGCCGGATCACAGGTGCATGAGGGGCTCTCCCTACACTTAAATCTGTGCAGGTATTGAGCGAACCCCCCATGCCCCGTAAAGACCTGAACCAGCACGGGATCCAACTCTATGCCGCGAAGTACCGGGTAGGCGCTCACCGCATCTGGGAAGAAGACCCTCGTTGTCGAGGCCGTTTCTCCGTCCCTATATCGCCCGTTCCATTCGTCAAGCGATTCCAACCGAAGTTGTCGCTTGACGAATGAAACGGGGCACCTATCATAGTGAGGCTTGGTTTTTACCCCGACTGCAGCTTGCTTCGCAAGTTCGTCCGCCCTTTCATTACCCTCCACCCCCACATGTGCCTTAACCCAGAACCAAAAAATACTCTTCCCTTTCTCCTCTATTTCTTTCTTCATCTTCCTAATTTCCATTACCAGGGGGTGGAGGGAGTCAATATTTTGTAATGTTTCTAGGGCGGATCTCGAGTCGGAGTAAACCCCAAACCTCTGCGCGGAACTCCTAGCTATATATTTCACGGCCTCGTATAGGGCGTACAGTTCCGCCTGATATACGGTGCAGAAGTCGCCCAGCTTTAATCTCCGGCAATATGTCTCCGCGGCGCTATCCCATACAGATAGCGCCGCGCCGACTTTGCCGTCGATTTTGCTGCCGTCGGTGTAAATCCTTACATCGACGGCAGCTCGCTGGGCGACTTCGTCGCCGTCCATCAGGCAGTCGAACTGCAGCCCTTCCAGGTGGGCGGGGTGCTGGGACTCCTCATACTTGGACGGCCTCTCCAAATCTCGATCCCCCAACACCCGCCGGGAGTAGCCCCTCTTTATTTCAAAAAGAAGGGCCGCCTCTCTGACCCGGAGGTCAAGAGGCAGCAACCCGGCGAGTGTTAGGGCAGCGTTTAGAGAGACCGTCCGATAGGCCCTAACTATCTTCTGAGCAAAACCCCGCTGCACCCGGTCTAACAACTTGCGAGTGGTCTTCTTCCGCGCGGCCGGCGCCCACGCACTGGCCCCGTAGAGTATGATGGGTTCCACCACCGAAACGTACATGGTTCTGATGATCTCGGGATTCAGGCCCCATGAGATCTTCGCTGCGGTCGACAGCTGACGATAGAGGCTTATGGCTTTCTTACAGATGTTGTCGATGTGCTCATTGAACGTGAGCTTGTCGTCAACTGTCAACCCCAGGATCCTCATGCTCTTCACGTACTCAATGTGCCTCCCCCCCATGCTCAGGCGCGGGGAGTCGTACTTTAACCTCCTCGTGAAAAGCACCGCCTTTGTCTTGGCCGGTGCGAAGTTCAACTTATTCCGATCTCCCCACGCCCGAACATGATTGAGAGCCACATTGGCACGACCTTGTATTTCTGAGCCTTCTTCTCCCGAGAACATCAGAACCACGTCGTCGGCGAAAGCCTGTGATCGGACACCCATCTCCTCGAGTTCCCCCAGGAGCGGATTCAGCAGCAGGTTCCAGAGCGTAGGACCCCCAATAGAGCCCTGCACGCACCCCTTGGTGGGTCTGCGGGTCCACTCGGACCCCGCATACCTGAGGCGTACTGTTCTTTCACTAAGATAGTGATCGAGCAGACGCCTCAGATTTACGGGGCACCGAGTCTCGGCTAGTCTGCACCTCACAGCCGGCCACCAAGCGTTATCGAAGGCTCCCTCTATGTCTAGCGATACCAGCACAACGAGCTTCCGTCTTTCGACCTCGGCCCGTATGTGCTGGATCATGACATAGAGGGAGTCTTCGGTGCTACGCTGAGGCATAAAGCCATATTGGTGCCGGCTGATCATTGGCGCAGTGTGCCAGCGGACCCGCTTCACCACCATTTTCTCGAGCACTTTGCCCAAGACCGGTAGTAACCCAATTGGGCGAAGTGACTTAGGGTGCGTGTAGTCTTCTCTATTGGGTTTCCTAAGCGCCACAACCGCTGCCTCTTTCCACCTCCTGGGGAAACACGCAAGGGCCAGGCAGCGATTTGCAAGGGCGAGGAATAGCTCCGGATCGAGGGTGATGGCCGCTTTGCAGATATCTGCAGTGAGGCCGTCCGGGCCAGGGGCCTTTTTGGGGTTGAAACTCGACGCGGCCCACATGAGCTCGTCCAGTGTGAAGGGGGGGTCGCATGTTTCATCATGCGACCCCTCATTTACTTCTTCGGCTAATTTTCTCATCTTTTTGTGGGCCGCGTCGTCATCCCTGGGGTCATCTTCTGGGAAGAAAGACTCCGCAAGGACCCTGGCCGATTCTCCCCCGTTCAGCGCCACCCCATTCCGAACCAGGGGGAGTTCTTCTGACCTCACTGTTGTGCGGCCTATCACCCTATAGATTCCATCCCACATGGTCTCTCGGGTCTGTCGTCCGCAGAACTCTTTCCAACTACTGGTCTGAGCCCTCTTCACCTCCGCCAGGTACTCGGATTTGGCGTTGACGTACTGCTGCACCACCCATCCTCTCCGGACCGGCGCCGCGCACGCAATCCGCCTCTTCTTCCTCAAAACGTCAGCTTTGAGGAGAGAGAGCGCTTCGGACCACCAAGGCAAT
This sequence comes from Papilio elwesi, assembly GCA_029849275.1. Lineage (NCBI taxonomy): Eukaryota > Metazoa > Arthropoda > Insecta > Lepidoptera > Papilionidae > Papilio > Papilio elwesi. The sequence continues at coordinate 11,972,235 of CM056697.1, forward strand.
CCTGCTCGTCTCCTCTTCGAAATTCTGGGCATGGTATCTCTACAGGTCTCTACCACGGTTTCCACGTACTTGTCCACTTCCTTTTCCAGTTGTTCTCTGCTACTTACCCTTCCTATCGCATCAGATGTTAGTCCTTCATCCCTCCATTTTGAGGCGAGTTTCACACGAAACTCGCCCCAATTTGCCTTCCTTGTGTTGTACTCCCGGGTAGAGCTGACGATTTCCACGCCCAGAGATTTCTGAAGGTTCACCTCGAACAGGATTGCCCTGTGATCCGAACTGGATATATTGTCCGCTAAGCGCCAGTCCGCCACCCTCCCAAGGAGATTGGTGGTGCAGACAGTAATGTCAACGCAGCTGGTATATCTTTTCCCACCTCGTATGGTGTCAAAAGTGGGCTCAGACCCCTGGTTCAATACATGTAGGCCGAGCTGGTCGAGCTTTTCGGCCACTTCCAGTCCCCGCCTATCCGTCCGGTGGCTGCCCCACCAGACGTTCCACGCGTTCAGGTCTCCGCCTAGTATCACGCCTGCGGTACCCAACCTCTCCACGACAGTGCCAATCGTGTCCAGGTGGGGTTCGATGGGCCCATTCGGCTCGAGGTAGACTGACACCAGGCCTATCTCCCTCGTCCCGGCTCTCACTTTCGCGACTGCGATATTACATGTTGTGAGATCCGGGCAGTGGGAGACAGGCATGGCGTCATCGAAAAATACAATGGCCGCCTTGACCACCTCACCGGCGGCCCTGGCGGCACATTGTATCGTTCGGGTCCCCCGATACCGTCCCATCTCACCCCGATTGCCCACGTAGGGCTCCTGGACCAGGGCGAACGAAAGATTTCTCTTCGCCGCCTCTGTGATTAACTCTGCCGTGGAGAGCTCGGACCTTTGCAGGTTAGCCTGCACGGCGTGATACAGGCGTCTGTCGGTTTCAGAGGCATGGGAGGCGCCCGGGACGCCCTTAGCAGTAAGCTACTGACGACCGGGCCAGTGCCTCCCATCTCGCCCTCACCGGACAGTCGACACTGAACGCGTTATGATCCCGCCTGTCGGATTTTGCCTTATGGCAGTTCCGGCAGGCGGGTGTCTCTCCGGCCAGCCACTTGGTGCACCTTGTCCTGAGGTGCGGGCCCCCGCAGTGGCTGCACACCTCCTCCTCCTCTGTGCACAGCCGCTTCGTGTGCCCGTACCCCAGGCATTTAGTACACTGAATGAGCGGAGACTGGTCGACCACTCGTACACGCTGCAGGTCCACATGTATTGTTCCAGCCTCCGTTAGTCGAGTCCAGATCTTCGGCGACACCCTTAAGACCACGTGAGACGTGAGCTCATTCCGCGCCCTTTTCCTGTAGCGGACCTCCATTCTTATTTCCTCTTCTTTAATGTCGGTTAGGAGGTCCTTATTCTGTTTCCGGATCGCCTGTAGTATGTCCTCGTCTTTATTAAAATTTAGGACGTCCTTGACTACTACAAGCGGATCCTTGTTCTTTACTGTCTCTACCTTCAAATCGCTGCCCGCACTCCGCAGCCTGTCCTTAATTTGTTCCAATTCTGAGGCCGTGTTGCACCCCAGTATCACCTTCCGGTCTCTAGCCTTCCTTATGCTGTCTACCTTAATTCCAACCTCTTTGGCTTTCACAACACTTCTTATCCTTTCTAGGACCTGCTCTCCGGTGTCCCGCTCGTCGTTCGACGAAATCGCCACTGAGTGTGTGGCTTTCACACCCAGTGGCGGCTTTTTTGTCGTCATGCCAGCTCCGGCTGCTACACTCGCATACGTTTGGTTTTCGATGAGGCCTTGGAATTTTTGCATCGCTTTTTGTAGCTCGTCCATTTTTGCGTTGTTCCGCTCTATGAGTCTGGCTTGCTCCTCCATCTTTGTCACAATTTCGATGGCGGGGCCGTCTACACCTAGCTTGATGTACTTTACGGTCTTGTCCTTTTCTATTTCTACTGTTTCTTCAGGTCCTTTTTTCTTTTCTTCTTGTTGTTGTTTCTTCTGGTCTTTAATTTGGGTACTTTCTTTTTCTTTTTCAGATTCTTTCAGGAGATTATACAGTTTGTCTATCGCTGAGAGGACTTCCTGTTTAATCTCAGTCTTAATATTTTTCGAGTGCCCGAGGTTGATCTTCGCTCTCGTCACGCAAGCTTTCGCCTCCTTCAACCTATCCACCTTTTTTGTTAAGCCGACTACTGCGCCTGTAGTCGGGCTTTGTCTACTGTCCGTAGCTTCTTTAGGGGGCACCATCCTTTTAGATGATGCCGCCGCGTCTAGGGTCTTGGTCAGATTTAAGTTTTGCGTGGCCTTTTCCTTCGCGGCCACTTTTCCTGCCTCCCATTCACCGATACTACGCCTGACCTTTGAGGTCCTGCTTGGTGACTTTTCGGTGTGGGAGGTGGACGCTTTGTCCATATCTGTAGCTTCGGTGGTGGTGGTGGTGGCGGTTTCCGTCCTCTTTTCGGGCGTGCGAAAGCCGAACATTTTTGTGGGGAATGCGTCAATCTTTGAGACTTATACAACTAAAATACTTATTTCTACGTCACAGGTCAATAAACCTTGGTTAAAACTTATCACTAATTTGGGCAATAGACCCTGTCTAAAAGTATACAATAAAACAAAATAAATAAGATAAAAAATTTTAAACTAAATTTTTACATATAACATTAAAATAAAAAATCTAAAAGTCAATCTATGTACAAATAAAATTTTGGTCAATAAACCAAATTTGTCTAAAATATTATTAAAACTGACTAGAATTTATCTTAATACTAATACATTTGCTAAAAAGCTAAAATGTATGTCAACTGACTACACATAAATTGACTATTTTAAAAATTTTATTCTAAGTGGGTCAATAGGGACCCCAGTCAGTCTTATACTACTTAAAACTATTTTAGCCGCGGCCTGTCTCTTATTTCTATTTTTTACAATTTTTTTTCTAGTTTTTATTGTCTTTAACTTTTTCACGGGTGCACGCTTCAGCCCGAATGTCACTTTTTTGGTTTTTAAGTTTAAACTTTTTTAATATGCGTCCGATCGCTTATTGCGATACGTCAATAGACTCGCCGTCACTTCCTCTTTCTGATGCACGTAACAGATGACGTGGCACGACTCGATTTCTACGAGCACGTGGCCACGTGGTACTTGTTTTTTTTTGCTTATTACTCCGCGGTTTTTATCCCGAAAAATCCGAAACTTTCACAGAATGTGGGGGCCACCAAGGCCTTCTAGACGGTATATTTAAAGTACCCCCACATCGATCTTGTTTTCGAGATAATTCACTTTTTGTCGAAAAATTTTTCACTGCATTGTTTTTGAGTTGGCATATTTTTTCCCGATGTCCAATCTTCCAGTTCTTTACGTCAAACTCCTCGTCTCGACGAGGGCTGTCCACTGGTACCTTCAAAAACCGCGCGGCACTTCGGGATCACTGACCGCGTGGCCACGTGGTTTTGAGAAAAGCAGTCTTATCTTCTCCAGTTTTGATGGGAAAAATCTGAATAATATGTCAGGAGATAGCGATCGCCAGGGCGCATCTGGTGGCAGTTGAAAATCTGCCTGTTACCGATCGCTTTCTCGCGGCGTTCACACTTAAAAGTTTTCCAAGTCACCAAAATCCAGTTTTTCGTCAATAACTTGCCGCACTTACTTCTCACGTGTAAAGTAATTGCACGTCCGTGTTACTCGCGCTGAGACGCACAGTTTGATGCTACACACCGTTGATTTTGACAACTTTTTCCCATTTATCGGATTTTTCGACGCGGAGCGACTTCGAAAACGATCCGTTCGTGCCGGCGTTTGGCACGCGACTGGTTAGGTTAGGTTAGGTTAGGTTAGGTTAGGTTAGGTTAGGTTAGGTTAGGTTAGGTTAGGTTAGGTTAGGTTAGGTTAGGTTAGGTTAGGTTAGGTTAGGTTAGGTTAGGTTAGGTTAGGTTAGGTTAGGTTAGGTTAGGTTAGGTTAGGTTAGGTTAGGTTAGGTTAGGTTAGGTTAGGTTAGGTTAGGTTAGGTTAGGTTAGGTTAGGTTAGGTTAGGTTAGGTTAGGTTAGGTTAGGTTAGGTTAGGTTAGGTTAGGTTAGGTTAGGTTAGGTTAGGTTAGGTTAGGTTAGGTTAGGTTAGGTTAGGTTAGGTTAGGTTAGGTTAGGTTAGGTTAGGTTAGGTTAGGTTAGGTTAGGTTAGGTTAGGTTAGGTTAGGTTAGGTTAGGTTAGGTTAGGTTAGGTTAGGTTAGGTTAGGTTAGGTTAGGTTAGGTTAGGTTAGGTTAGGTTAGGTTAGGTTAGGTTAGGTTAGGTTAGGTTAGGTTAGGTTAGGTTAGGTTAGGTTAGGTTAGGTTAGGTTAGGTTAGGTTAGGTTAGGTTAGGTTAGGTTAGGTTAGGTTAGGTTAGGTTAGGTTAGGTTAGGTTAGGTTAGGTTAGGTTAGGTTAGGTTAGGTTAGGTTAGGTTAGGTTAGGTTAGGTTAGGTTAGGTTAGGTTAGGTTAGGTTAGGTTAGGTTAGGTTAGGTTAGGTTAGGTTAGGTTAGGTTAGGTTAGGTTAGGTTAGGTTAGGTTAGGTTAGGTTAGGTTAGGTTAGGTTAGGTTAGGTTAGGTTAGGTTAGGTTAGGTTAGGTTAGGTTAGGTTAGGTTAGGTTAGGTTAGGTTAGGTTAGGTTAGGTTAGGTTAGGTTAGGTTAGGTTAGGTTAGGTTAGGTTAGGTTAGGTTAGGTTAGGTTAGGTTAGGTTAGGTTAGGTTAGGTTAGGTTAGGTTAGGTTAGGTTAGGTTAGGTTAGGTTAGGTTAGGTTAGGTTAGGTTAGGTTAGGTTAGGTTAGGTTAGGTTAGGTTAGGTTAGGTTAGGTTAGGTTAGGTTAGGTTAGGTTAGGTTAGGTTAGGTTAGGTTAGGTTAGGTTAGGTTAGGTTAGGTTAGGTTAGGTTAGGTTAGGTTAGGTTAGGTTTTTTTTTTTTTTTTTTTTTTTTTTTTTTTTGTGGGCGGCTTTTTGCCGCCCTCTCGTCCCCTAACATGGGTAGGTCAGGGACCTTTTTTACGGGGTAAATAATTTTTTCAGTTTTTGTTTTATTTCAGGGTATTTACAAATTAAGAGCTAATATTTATACAGTTAAAATACAATTTAAAAAACTTATTAATGTACACTAATTAAAATGACTATTTAAATACAATTTATATACAATTTTGATTTAAAATTTACTTAAAAATACGGTCTAAAATACAAGTTAAAATGATAAAATAAAATTACGAATTCATACAATAAATTTTTAAAAAAGTTAAAAATACAATCTAATAATTAAAATACAATAAATACCCTAATATCTAATATCACAATTTATTTCTTTCTATGACTTTTAGGGCTAAGGACTTACAGTATGCTATGAAATACTCTCTACTCTCCTTTTCTTTTATTAGTAAGCTTAAGTTTTCCTTGCTGATTTTGTTTCCAACTATAGTTTCTAACTCTGATCGCTTGGCCTCGTATATTGGGCATTCAACCAGAATGTGCAGCACGGTCTCTTCCCGTGCTGGATCACAGAGGCACGAGGGGCTCTCCTTGCACTTGAACCTGTGCAAGTACTCTGAGAACCCCCCGTGCCCCGTCAAAATTTGAACCAGCACGGGATCAAGGTCAATCTTCCTGAGTGAGGGGTGGGCGCTCGTTACGTCGGGGAAGAAGAGCTTGGTTGTCGAGGCCGTGTCTCCTTCCATATATCTCCGGTTCCACGTGTCAAGCGTGCCCAGACGAATCTGTCGCTTGACAAATGAAACCGGAGCCCTTTCATAGTGTGCCCTGGTCTTTATCCCGACTGCTGCCATCTTGGCAAGTTCGTCCGCTCTTTCGTTCCCTGCCATCCCTGCATGTGCTTTCACCCAATATACTCTAACATGCTTCCCTTGCTCTCTAGCTTCTTTCATATTCTTCCTTATACTCTCTGCTAAGGGATGGAGGGACATACCTGATCGTACGGTTTCTAGAGCGGATCTGGAGTCGGAATAAATACCAAAGCTCCTTGCTTTCGTCTTCACCACATGCTTCACGGCCTCATGCAGGGCCAACAGTTCCGCCTGATATACGGTGCAAAAGTTGCCCAGCTTTAATTTCCGGCAGGAAGTCTCCGCTGCGCTATCCCATATGGATAGCGCAGCGCCGACCCTGCCGTCAATTTTGCTACCGTCGGTGTAAATATTTACATCGACGGCAGCTCGCTGGGCAGCTTCGTCGCCGTCCGTCAGGCAGTCGAACTGCAGCCCCTCCCGGTGGGCGGGATGCGCAGAATCTACAAATGGAACCGACCCCTCTAGCTCGCGGTCACCCAATACCTGCTGGGTATGACCCTTTTTTACTGAGTAAAGAAGGGCCGCTTCTTGGACCCGAAGGTCCAGAGGAAGCAACCCAGCAAGCATTAGAACCGAGTGCAGAGAGGCGGTTCTGTAGCTTCGGGCTATTTTCTGCGCAAACCCGCGCTGCACTTGGTTTAGCAACCTTATAATGCCCTTCCTCCCGGACGCCGGAACCCACACGCTAGCCGCGTACAAGATGATGGGCTCCGCTACCGCAACGTATATGGTCCTGATGACCTCCGGATTGAGGCCCCACGTGACTTTTGCAGCGGTTGATAGTTGACGATAGAGGCTCTGTGCCTTACGGCAGACCGCCTCGACGTGCGCTTTAAATGTGAGCTTATCGTCAACTATCAACCCGAGGATTTTTATCTGTCGTGAGAGCTCAATGGGTCTCCCGCCCATGCTCAGACGTGGGGAGTCGTACTTCAGTTTTCTGGTTAAAACCATGGCCAAGGTCTTGTGTGGCGCGAATTTGAGTCTGTTTCGGACTCCCCATTTCCGAACATGCTCGAGAGCCCCATTGGCTCTCTCCTCTATGTCCGTGGCCCTCTCTCCAGAGAACATCAGGACCACATCGTCAGCAAATGCCTGGCAGCGGATGCCCATCTCTTCTAATTCCACCAGGAGCGGATTCAGCAGCAGGTTCCAGAGCGTAGGACCCCCAACGGAGCCCTGCACGCACCCTTTGGTTTGTCGGCGGGTCACCTCGGCTCCCGCATACCTGACGCGAACTGTTCTTTCACTCAAATAGTGATCGAACAGTCGCCTCAGGTTTGCGGGGCACCGGGTTTCGGCTAGTCTACACCTCACAGCCGGCCACCAGGCGTTATCGAAGGCGCCCTCTATGTCCAGCGATACCAGCACAACGAGCTTCCGTCTTTCGACTTCGGCCCGTATGTGCTGGATCATGGCATAGAGGGCGTCTTCGGTTCCGCGTTGTGGCATAAAGCCATACTGGTGCCGGCTGATCATTGGTGCAGTGTGCCATTGGACCCGCCTCACCATCATTTTTTCTATGACCTTGCCCATAAGGGGCAAGAGTCCAATTGGCCGA